>OY970798.1:12441548-17441548 GCA_963853775.1 Xanthia togata | reverse complement strand
CTCACCATAGTTCGAATGCACGCTTGTGCGACACACTGAAGATCGACATCACGCTAGTGTGACAAACGATTGCGCGACAGTAGTTCGACACTACGGTAGTGCGACAGTACTGTAATTCTCATCATCATAAATCATTAAATGTTCACACGGAAATTTAAGAATTATATAGTTAAAAGTGCTAGCAAGTTTTATAACCTAACATATAAAGTTTTGTAACTAGCTAAGCCATCAAGGTCATTATATATATGTCGCAGCCATCTGGTTAAATTAGCCAGCTAATTGGACGCCTAGGCAGTTCATTAAACGCCGGCATCCAAATGAATGCCTAGGCCGATAGTTAATTTTAATAAAATCATTCAACGTTTAACAACTTGGCGTATTGAAAGTCAGCCCTTTGAAGATGACTAACCAAGACTCAGCCAAGTGATTCAAGTGGTGAAAAAATACCTGTGAGCAACTTGGAAATAGCGGTCGCCGGCCCCTGCCGCGGCACCGCTCGCTACGCTCGCTTGGCTCGCGCGCGGGTGGGGTCGTAGTTCTAACCTAACCTAACCTATTTCACCCAGTTTAACTAAATGACTACACGACGTTCAGTCATCTGGTTAAACGTTGCGCTTAATGACTTGGCTAGTTGTCCTTCAGCTATTAAATTGGATGCCGGCATTTAATGAACGCGCTAGTCATTCAATCAAATAGCAGATTCAACCAGATAACTGCGATATATACATATGATTATGAATACAAATGTGTCTTCATGTCGTACTAGAGTGATGTCGATCTTCAGTGTGTCGCACAAGCGTGCATTCGAACTATGGTGAGTCGCAGTACAGTTTTGTCGCAAAAGCGTTAATCGCACATCCATTTGTCGAGCTCACGTAGTACACTCGTAATAAACACGTCAATATTCGGTGACACCTTATATTCAATTTAGTTCTAGTGTTTACAAAAAGCAACGGGAATAAACCCTTTTTCATCTCTTTGTATCACTCAAAGATTTGCTGGATGAAAAGTCAAATTACTGTACGAATACTATTTATTGAGTAATTTTGGTACAGTAAAGAATTATATAACTGTACAGTAAAGATTTTGTGACAGAGTAATGAGATAGACAGAGCTTGCTTCCTCAAAATGAACTGAACATAGTGCTATGCTTCTTTTTTTTTTTTTTTGATTTTGCTCCACACTAGGATTTCTCCTGTATCGTGGGTGCGTTTACAAACATTTATATTCACATACACAAATAGACAGACCCGAAACAACTACTTGTAGGTCATACATATATTTGTTCCGTGCGGGAATCGAACATGCGGCGCAGCAGTCAACCGGCTCAGTTTAGTCAGTCAGCTTTGTTGGGAACCAATCTTTATTTCCCGTCGCCTCAAGTATTTAATTGGGTTCATGTGGAAAACTAAAAAAAAAACGAAACGTTTCGATAATTTATTAAAATTGTCAATATAAAATTGTCTTAATAAAAACCTTTATAATACAAAGTCATTCCTCTGTTTCCGAAATCGATTCTCGAGAATCGATTTGTGTTGTGTAGTATGAACAGCACTAATCGCTAAAATTTACAGAAAAATGATAAAAGCGCATGTACTACGAAACCGAAGCGATATACGATAGTATCACTTGTTCGATATTCATCATTTGTTAAAACAAAAAGTCATCAGCCGCTCCAAGTAAAAGCCGCAATGTAATACAAGTATGCAGCTTACTTTTGATAACCTATGTTTTTCTCAAATTTGGTATTACCAGACCTATAAGATTAAAAATAATTGATTTTAAAATGAATTACGCTGTGAAAAAAAAACTACTGAAAAGTGACCCTGTATTACAAGTTTTGGGGCATTTATAGGGATTCTGAAACGGTATTACGGCCATGAGTGGCTCTAATATCTTTCTAGGACGAAAAAACAATTTCTGTTTATATTCTGTTAATTATCTTCTATTTCAGACATTGATTTAAAGGACACAGCGACAAAGGAATTGGACTCAATTTTGGTGTTTGTTATTATATCGTAGGTATGAACTATTTCAACATGTCGAAAAGAGGACGTACAATCAACAGCCAGTCACGCGAATTGGTTGTTGCGAAGTTAACCGAATACTTCGAACGCGAATCAGTTAATGGTGGACCTTTATTGCCCGTAACACAAGTGCAAGATCGCGTCGCAGAACACTTGGAATCGGCTAAAAAAACTATTCGAACCATCTTGAAGGAAAAGTATGGGCCTTCCGGTACTGAAGAAAATGTATTACGTACGCCAAAAAAGAGGAAGAAAAGCAAGCCTGTAACAGGTATTGACGCAGAAGCTATTCGAAACCACGTGTAGGTATGCTTATTACACAAGAAATGAGAATACCCAACTGTGAGTAAATTGCTGACGAGAGTGTGGCCCGTTTAGTGGCAGTTCCACGTCTATAGTATCAATTTTAAAGCAAATTGGATTCAATTATAAGAAAACCGACACGAGGAAAAATTATGATGGAACGGTATGATATAATTTTGCACAGAGTATCATTCTTGAGGGAGATGAACAAAATCACAAATAGGGACAGTGTCATATCTATCGATGAGACTTGGCTGAACTCGAATCATACCGTGCCGTAATAATTTGCCACGGCGGATCAGCTGGAGGTTTTGTGAAAGATGCCTTACTCGCATTCGACTTTCGAGTTTAAAAGTACAAAAGAATATCACGAAGAAATAGACACAAATAAATTTACAGAGTGGTTTACTAACTTGTTAAATCTATGTCGTTCGCGCGGTAAACTCTAATTGCGCGATGAAGGATTTGTGTGACGTCATGTCTTTGATGCGTAGTTCATATGTGGCGGTGTAACCGCTACATCACTCCCCTCCGGAGACTGGAGGTCAACAAACCTCTCCAAACAGTGTGTAATCATTATGGTCAATGCATCTTACCATTCAGTTCAAATAGATAAAGCACCTACTCAAGCAAACAAATAGGCTGCTTTAGTGGCATAGCTTTTTTTTTTTTTGGTGGGAAATCATCAAATGACGTCTCCCGCTCTGGGTGGAGCGGGAGGGCGTGTCAGACTCTCACTGACTAAAACCCACCCGTGTTCCTTCTGTTGCCTGTGCAATGCCAGGGGGCCACGGTATCCCTTTCGGACTTTCCCGCAACCCCGGCAGGCAATGGTCTCATCGGACCCCTTCACTTGCTGACACTCTTTGAGGCGCGCGTGGAACACAACGCGCCGTCGACCCGGGCCTGGTCCTTACCGGACGGCGAGCTACCCATTGCTCACCGTCCGCAAGCCCACGCCTACGGTGTTAGTGGCATGGCTACAAAGACAAGGCGTTGAAGCTGACATGAAATTGTTGAAATCTGATTTGCTGGAACTGATAAAAGAAAATAAACCTGCGAAACTAAAATATAAAATTGTTGAATTGGCACTTCAGCATGGACACAAAGTGATAAGAACGCTAAGTCAAAGGATAAGCAGCTCACCACAATACAAAGGCGCCATTCTTCATTAAGAAAATTATGACATTGCTGAAAGAAGCTTGTGCCAAAATTAATAAAGAAGACTGGGCAATAGTGGTAGAAAAACTCGAAAAATAATAAAGGAAGATTTTGACCGAGACGTCAGTAATGATAATAAAATTGAAAAAGAAATAATTATAATTACAGTTACGGATATCTCGACTGATAATTTTGGCTCATCATCCGAAAAAAATCATTGAATGAAGATTCAATCACTCGCTTTTTCGTGATTTTTTTTGGTGTTTGAAGGAATGTTATTGTAACTAAAGACAAATTGACCTTTCGTACCATTGTATAATTTCAAAATACCTATAATATTAAAGTTTATGATATTTATTTTTATCAGAACTTTATTCCAAAGCACTACAAAACATAATCAAATCGCTCAAATACTCATACAAACTTGAATCGATTTATTGTGAGTACCGACTGTACCGAGTCGTATGGTTACTTCACTAGTTACGTCGCGATGACAAATGTCAAAACGGGCCATATAATTCTTACTCCATTGACATATAAAACAAGTCAATGTTCTTACTCAAGGTTTGATTCTCCTCTCAGTTATAAAGTGTAACAAATAAAAAAGAAAATAAATTGGACCAGAAGCTGCTGAAAAAGTAGAAGTAACCGCAGCAAAACTTAAACATAGCTTCAATAAACATCAATAGAAGAAAATAAGTAAAATAAAATAAGTGAACAAAACTAAAAAATAATGATCAGAATGCTAATAGATTTTTTTAAATTGCGACTGTTGTTTGTTGCTTACTTGTAAGTGTGATATCGTAAACAGACTACAGCAATTTACAATTTCCAAACCAAAATTTATAATAAAAACTATGGCAGACATCCTTAGACCACACTTAAAGTGGATAGAAGGCAGATGTTATCGGGTGAATGATCCAGCTGTAGAAACAACTACTTTCCAAGAACACGACTTATATGAAAATGGCAAGTTTATAGTTATAGTATTTTAACCACGAATTTAGATATATTGCTGGCAAGTAATGGTGTATAATCATTATTTATTAGTCTGTTTATTGGTTGAGTCATGTTATAGCAACCAAAAGGCCAATATAAAGTTATTTTTTTTCCTATTGGGCATTGGTTGGGGCATTGATTGATTCTATAGTGCAGTCACCAATCTGTTTACTAAGAATGTTGATCTACGGTACCTACATCCTTGTTACTCACTGCCCTTGTAGATTTCTATGATTAGATTTTTTTTGTTCAGCAGTAATTAAGAACAAAGATTGATTTTTGGAAGCACTTCGAAAGTCTTCCCAGCGCTTATTTATAGTAGGTATTTTTTTTTGGATAGAGTAGACCATTTCTATTGTATTTTTAAAACCCCCAAAATGCGCAAAACCATAGGTGCCGAGATTTTTTTTTCCAAAGTTCTGTTTGTTTGGATGTTCATTAATTTTTTATTCCTTAACGTCTAAATGGATTTGGTTGTGGCACACCGTAGACCATGTCCTGGATTAGGACATAAGATACTTTTTTCCCCATAGTTGGAATATTCCCATGACATAACTTGCGACTTTCAGGCAGGATAGCCGCTGGCAAACACTATCATAATAATCAAATAATAAATAATCCTTTAATCTCAACTGAAGAATTTGTATAATGTCTTTGCAGATGTAGCGCGCAATGATGTTCTTGATGAAGGAGATGATGATGATTTTGAAGTAGTGATGGTAGATAATTCTAGGTACAGCACCAGTGTACATGTATCTAAGTAAGTGCAAGTTACTCTTATTACAATTTGTAATTGCATGCATGTTTTATGGAAAATTGGCTATATTATTATTTAGAGTTTTGCAGAGTCTTCATGGCATGGCAGGGGGTAGCTTTGTGTGATAAAATACACATAAAGTCCCACAAAAATATTAATCAATTACTTAATTTACAGACATTATCTTGGATCTATTATAGGAAAGAAGGGAGCAATCAAAATTAGAATTGAGAGAGATACTAAGACAGATATTAAGATACCAAAACATGGCCAGGAAGGTGACATTGTTATATTTGGACCCACAGCAACGGTAAATATTTTTAAATATGGTTTATTCATCACCTTTTCCCAACTATGTTGTGGTTGGCTTCCAATGAAACTGGTTGCAGCTGAATAGCAGTATTTTACAAGGTGCAATTGCTGTAACCTCCACAAAACAGTTACCTACTGTGTGACACAATACTACTGGTAAGACTGGTTGTCAGACTTTCAGGCTTCTCACTGACAGTATTGACTGTCAAAAATCTACAAAGGACAGCAAGGCTTAATATGCTTTCTGAAGCACGGACGGTCTCAGTATGAATTGAATAGTCGCCCATCTACGAATGGACCTCAGGGTTCGCTAGTATTGTTTAACCTTTGACCGATAAATGTTTTTATTAAAATACAAAGTTATAAAATAAAATCTTGTTTATAAATACATAAATTAATTTTTCAGAGTGTAAAAGCAGCTAGAAGAAGAATAAATATAATAGTGATGTCATCTAGAATGAAACAGAAATCAACACATTTCATATCAATACCTATGAATCAGCTAAACATCCAGAAAAGATTTGAAGAATTTGAGGTAATTATACTAAAAGAATTTTCTGAGAACTCAAACTTGGTCCTTTATAATATTTGCTGCAATAATTAACTAACTGTCTGCACTGCACAAAGGAACAGTTAAAACCATTAAAGGTACTATTCAGAAGGCGATGCAGCTTCAGCTTCAGTGCCGCCTAACCACAACTACAGACTGCTGCAATACTACTGGTTTCTATGTATTTCTATGGAAACGCGTACTTACGTAGATGGCTAGGGCTACAGTGCTTCTTGCTGCTGGGGTCGAGCAGTGACCGCAGGATGCAGATGGCATACCAGTAGTACTTTCAGTAGCTTGCACTAACAGAATACAAGACATATTTTTTTGTTTTGACAAAAACGTATCGTAAAACTAGAAGAGAAGTGCTGCCGCCATCGAAGATGTGACGTCTCGTTCAGAACCAAAACTGCACCTGCACTGTCGCTGCTTTTATTGTAAATCGCAAAGCCGCTGCAATAATTCAAATAGCAGTAGATTATTAAGCCTCTTTAAATCATTTAATCTGTCAAATGTGTTTTTAGAACCAACGCGAATAACGTCGACTACTGCCACATGTATTGATAATGTCTTTTGTTGCTGCGACTATTTAGATAAAGCCATTGTAAATTATCTCCCTTCCGATCACAACGGTCAAACCGTTATTTTTGAGTCCAACACACCAATACAAAAAGTGCAGATTCAAATTAGACCAATAACATCGGGTAATTTAAATAAGTTTAATAGCTTCTTAATTAGCAAGTTATGTGGTCTGGGCCTAAATATGTCCAATGTCAATTTTTTGTATGAACAATTTTTTTCACTAGTGCAAACAGAGTTCAATAACTCTTTTAAGAAAAAAACTAAAACTATTTGCCCTAAGTTTTTATTCAGTGACTGGGCAACTAAAGGCATCAGGAAAAGTAGGGATAGATTATTTGAACTGTATGGCCTTAAGCCGTATATTAACACGGAAACTTTTAATAAGTATGTTGCTACTTACTCTAAAACTTTTAAAACTATCTGCAAAGCAGCTAAAGCGTCTTTCATTAGCAACAAGGTTAAATCAGCAGAAAATGAAATAAAGACAGTTTGGAAAATTATTAACAATGAAACGAACAAGAACAAAAGTCATAATACTGATTACACATTGGACACATCCCGCGGTCTCATTAGCGATAAGATCGATGTTGCTCAGGAATTTGCAACTTTCTTTACCAATATTCCTATTAAAACTACAGAAACTTTAAATTTCTCCCCCTTACTTGCTATTGATTTATTAAGAGCGAATGTTTCAGCCTGTCCTTTAGAATTTAAATTTAATCATATAAACCCTGTGGTCGTTGTTAAGGCTTTTAAGCAACTTAAGATCAAAATTACCGAAGATCTGTGGGGCATGTGTACTAAAGTTTGTCAATCTATTATTGAGACAATTGCACCCTATTTAGCTTTAATATTTAATTTGTGTGTAGATCAAGGGGTCTTCCCGGATTTAATGAAGTACAGTAAAGTTATTCCACTTTTCAAATCCGGGGACAGCAAGGATACTAATAATTATAGACCCGTATCGGTTTTGCCGGTTTTCAGCAAGGTGTTTGAAAAAGTAATGTTAAATCAAATGCTCAATCATTTTAATCATAATAACATCTTACACGATCAACAGTATGGTTTTACCAAGGGACGTTGCACAACTGACGCCGGTGTCACTTTATTAAAACACATATTTAACGCGTGGGAAGAGGCATAGGATGCAATAGGTATCTTCTGCGACCTATCCAAAGCATTTGATTGCGTTAATCACGAAACACTGCTCTTGAAACTTCAGCATTACGGACTGGCAAAACTTGCGCTTAACTTAGTAAAATCATATTTGAATGATAGACTGCAGCAAGTTCAAATAAACGGTGTAAATTCATTAGGTTTAAAAGTCAAAATGGGTGTACCACAGGGCTCGATATTGGGCCCATTCCTCTTTTTAGTATACATAAATGATTTACCTCATTTACTGAAAAACCGACCACAAATGGTGATATTTGCTGATGACACATCACTTATTTTTAAGGTAAACAGACACGCACAGGAGCTTGACGACGTAAATAACGCTATGCTAAAGGTCCATAATTGGTTTACTGTAAATAATTTAGTATTAAATGAGAAGAAAACTAAATGCATAAGATTCGCGTTACCGAATGTTAGAAGTAGTGAATGTCACGTTGTACTGAATAAGGGGACACTAGAATTCGTCGAAAAAACGGTTTTCCTGGGAATCACGCTTGACTCAAAACTACAGTGGGGTCCTCACTTAACATCACTTGCAGGGCGGCTAAGTTCAGCCGCTTACGCTGTTTGGAAAATCCGCGGATACCGCGAGACTGGTCTATTTTAGTTACTTTCATAGCATCATGTCTTACGGTATTTTGCTGTGGGGACGGGCCGCAGATATTGACTCTATATTTATTCTGCAAAAGAGGGCTGTTAGAGCCATCTACAACCTCCGCAGACGCGAATCTCTTAGGGAACTGTTTAAGAAAATTAATATCATGACGGTACCTTGTCAGTATATACAGGGTGTTTGGCAGAACGTTGAACATACGAAAATGGTGGATAGGTTGGGTCATCTGCTACTTACTCAGCCCTAATTTAATTGGCCCTGGACCCCAGGATATTAAAAAAAAAAATTTTTTGCTTTCTTCTAGTTTCACCACTTTCTTAACTTTAGAGTGTAATTTTTATCACAAATGGATAAAACAGGCATTTTTTTTAAATCTTTGATGTTGGTAGATTCTTATAAAATTATTGCTTTATTCAGATGTTAGCTAGAAAAAAAGTTATGAGTCCTCAAACTTACAGAAAGATCTAAAAAATATTTAAATCTAAATCAAACTGTCCTGCAGTTTGGCAGAAGATTTGTGAAATACACTTATGTAACTTTTGTTGAAAAAAAAAAAAAAAAAAAAAAAAAAAAAAAAATATCAACTTGCATTTAAAAAAAAATGGATTGAGTAAGTAGCAAATGACCCCACCTATCCACCATTTTCGTATGTTCAACGTTCTGCCAAACACCCTGTATATGAAAACATTATGTATGTTCTAAAATTGGTAGAGTTGCTTCCCCTTTTTTATTTTTTCTGACTACGAACTTATTGTTTATTTTTTTTTTTTTTTAAACTAAGTTTTAATTATTGAATACTCCAATAGATAATATTGATTTTCTTTCTTTTGGTGGTAAAATTCTTGCAAACTATAGTTTTGTATAACTTAGACGCATTTTTATTTTCAATTTTTAAATGTGAGTACCATGGAGTCGTTTTACTATGTTATAATGTTGATTTTGACTTGAAAGAGCAGGGTAGTTGAGAGTATGTCATGCTCACTTAAATGTCTCGCTGATGGTGGCGAGTGTGTTGGATCATTCGGTTCCCTACAAAATGGTTGAGCTGGATGGTGCTGATCCACGCGTCATGTTCGTGAACGGGCCCCGTCAGTTGAGACTGGTCATCTCTTATCTGCCAGGGCTTGTTTTTAATCGTTTTTGATTTATATATTTTTTTTTACATTGTTCTCACATATAGAATCAACAAGAGTAATGTATCCAGGATTTTGTAATTTCTATATTTAAAAGAGTGTCCTTGGAGTTTCTTGCCCGTTCTTCTCCATAGAGATCTACGTTTTGGAATGGGCAACTAGCTTCAACTTTCTGACTAACTGACTCTTTGACAATTCAAAAGTGCCTGTAAAGGGTTTAATTGAAATAAATGCTTTGAGTTTGAGTTTGAGCTGCCGTGGCGTTAAGAAATTCTAAATTTCTAAAGTTACTGATATTCTATCCAAGTTACAGAAGAGTGAATCTGCCGTCATATCTCATGTTAGCGCCGTCGACGCACGTTAGGTAACGTCAAGTTTAGCAGGGCACTGTGGCCTGCTAAACTTGAATAAGAAGCATCTGTTGCATTTGCAGTGCATTTGATTGCGCTTTACGCGCGTCGACGGTGCGTGAAATAAACTTGGTGTGCATTGGCCAAGCTATATTACTTACCTACTGGATTTCCGATTGGATACTTGATTTATTTTTAAGAACCTTTATGGTTTTAATCTTGCTTTGCTTGGTTAGGTTAGGTCATGTTTATATTCTTAATTTGCAAATGCTCACTTAATTTGTCTTTTCAGGCAAGTGTTATGAGTGAGTGCCCTAGCAGAAATCTTGATAAGTCTCTATTTATCAAACCAAATAAGTTACATCTTACACTTGGTGTAATGTGCTTGATGGACAATGAGGAAAGATTGTGGGCATCCCAGCTACTTACTGAAGCTAAAGAAAAAGTTGTCATGTGAGAATAAGTTATTATTATTTTAATTACCTATTTTGTTTATCTTATTGTTCACATAGCCAATTGTTAATTCTTCACATTTTGTCAAATAGTGTTTTTTTTTCAGGCCTATACTTGAAGGGCATTTACCATTAAAAATCAGACTAAAAGGACTGTCATACATGAATGATGATCCATCACAAATTGATGTTCTGTATGGAGTTATTCAAGAAGAGGGAAACTCAAAGGGGTTGATTCAACAGCTGGCTGATGCGTTAGTGGATCATTTTTATAAAGCAGGTGATGATAAAATGTTTTTAAATGATGATTCAGAACTTCTTTAGAATTACTAATTTTATGAACATAAGTATTAAACTTATGTTTGTCTATATTTACAGGATTTATGAACAGAGAACACGGTAGAGACAGTGTAAAACTGCATGTAACTTTAATCAATTCCAAGTACAGGATTCGTTCAGAAAACGCGAATGCGGACAATTCTGCTTCGTCAGCAAGAAACACAAGACGGCCAAGGGAATCTTTCGACGGCACAGATATGCTTAAAAAATTCGCTGACTACGACTTTGGAGAGGCTGAGTTAACGGATATTCACTTATCACAGCGACACTCAGTGGGTCCTGATGGATATTATCAGGCAACTTGCGTGATCCCGTGTAATTAGAGATGATACCGTTGATATACGTTTTTATACATTTTACCTAATAAATATTTTCGTATTGTTTTAATACTTACCTGTTTTTTTACCTTTCAACTGTATGTACTAGGTACCTATGTAGGTACAGGGTAAATTTTCCAAGTGTGTGTAGATGATGTGGATGGCCAAATCCGAAACGAAGAAATAGCGAAAAATACTCAAAAGGAGTCAGATTTTGATAAAAACTGAAACTGCTTTATTTTAAACTAAAAGTCCTAAAAGCATCATCTACTTATTCAAAATCTTTAATTCATACGCTCACTGACCGACAACGCACATCCTAAACCGGCTGGGCCTAGGAGCTTGAATCTGCACAAGAGTTCCTTATATAACGAAGATAAGCGTTATAGGATTTTCGAAAAGTCATCCCTTAATGACAATTAAGGGATGACTTCGAAAATCCTTTAGTCGTAGAAAATAGGTTAAACTCTTCGCTCAGCTGATTGTCTTGCACGCATCCTCCGATCAGCGTGGTTATGAATGTGTTAGGAGGTGAATGGAATTAGGTACTACATTTAAGGGGCATAGATATCCACTTAACTATCAACTTTTGAATGTCAGAATGGTTATCTACTAGTTAATTATTTAACTATGTAGGTATTTTAATATCTATGAATATGGTGTGTAGGCAAGGATTTTATGAAAAGCACATGGAGACAAGACTAGGCATTTATTTCAATTAGACTTGTCAATAAATAGGTATCGCTAATGAGAAAGCTAGTTATCCGTTCCAAATCTAGGTCTTCGTGGAGAAGAAGGATAAGAAACTCCACGGCAGCTTGTTTTGAAGTATTATATCAACACATTTTTACATTAGCATTTAGTATTGTTATCACATTAATCTCTTGGACCATTTCTCATAGCTAACAACTTTATCAATGAAAAGAAATAGAATATGAATATTCCTTAATTAGATTTAACGCTTATGTAGCAATATTAGCCATATTTAAATACATACAGAACATCATAGTTACGAGTATCAGCAAAATCAAGATATAATAACAATTTAACTTACATGAACATTGTAGTCAGTCGATCTTTGACCAAAAGTGATTTGATGATCCTTATTTCAATCCATTTTACAATAAAAGCAGAACTTCCGATAAGCAACATGATTTCCTTATATTCGCTTTTAGCAACTTAATACTATGGTCATGGACACCACTCAGAGTTTGTTCTTAGATGTTAACGTTTTGAAAGTCGAAGAGCAACTGAGCTATATCACCATCCAGCTGAGCTAATGTGCCAAAGGTCCCACCACTGTGGCTCCGCTCTTTTATACCCGCTAAACAAACAAGTATGCATCATAACAGTTGAGTCAAATCAGTGATTCATAGGTACCTATTTGCCGTGCAATATTACAATACTTACATCTTATTTAATTTAAAATTATGTTATCTTACATGTTATTTACTACATTTAATTACAAATTAACTTACTACTTTATATTACAACGTAAAATATGTAGTTACATAGGTACTAACTACATTGGTATAAATCTAACAAATGCATCGTGGTGCACTGTCGAGTCCGAAAGTCGGTGAATGGCTCGCTGAGTACGACGCTAATTTAGGGGGCGGGGGGACCGAAACCTGTTACTGTCGTAAGTAAGAGATGAAAGATTATAGTTATGTAACTTGTAGCCGTGTGTTTGCACTGGCGAAAGATCACAACAAAACCATAAAACATGACATCACAACAAAATAATATTGTATGGAACTAAGACAAAAACTAAAGATTTCAACATGTTTTGTTGTGAACATAGATATCCAGATATGCCTTCATTGCGGAATAGTAAGGAATCCTAGTGGCACCGCATAACTCCCACCAAAATAATTACAACATTAACAAATAGTATACTTACGACACACACTTAAAATTTGAACACGCACACTAAGAAAAAAGCAGCTACACTAAATCAATTTCTAATAGCACACATACATAGAATGGGCGGGGCATTCACTTGTAAACACTTGCTATTCAATGCACACACATGCAATTAGGGAGTCGAAAGCGATGGTCGACAATTTTTATCGATATTTAATTTTAGCACATTCTTGTATTATTATAACTTAGTTTAATTTTCTTTATATAATTTCTTTTGTTTTTATATACCTATCCGAAAATATGGGTTATTTTTACTAAAATAAAATGTTTTTTTTTTTGAATATTGTATTACCGGTTAAAGGGAACCCTCTCTGTTAAATATTATGATATGCACGAGTAACTGTATTGAAATAACAATGTCTTTATTTGCTTCAAACAACATTAAATTTAACTCTTATATATATTATCTCTTATGTGATATATTTGTAATAGTGGGTATTTAGATTTAAGTTCTTGTTAGTCGCAGGCGGCGCGCCAGTCTCCGAATATACGTCTATCAGTGAAGTCTATGTTTCATTGTTCTTCCGATACATCCAGTAGTTCCTATACCCTTCAGTGGCGACGAGTATAATAATCCTACGCGTGATTCGTGTAATAAATAAATAAAATAGGAACGGCAATACCAAATTAAACAGAAATGTCGATCGGTAAAATTGCCGAGTTCAAAGTCCACAGTGACGATTGGCGGTTGTACGTGGAACGTTTGGAACAATATTTTTTAGTAAACAAGATTCCTAACGAATTACAAGTGCCTACTTTAATAACAGTGATGGGGGCAGAGAGTTATGAACTTCTGGTTAATTTGTGTACGCCGGTTAAACCAAAAAGCAAAACGTTAACACAAATCGTTGACGTCATGGAAAAACACTTGCAACCAAAGCCAAGTGAGTTAGCAGAGCGATACAAGTTTCGACATAGGAAACAGAAAGAAGGTGAAATTATATCGGAATACGCGGCTATCTTGAAAAAGATGTCCAAAACATGCGAATTTGGGTCCTGGCTGGAAGAAAGCTTGAGAGATCAGCTAGTGTGTGGCATAACAAATGAAACCATACGACAGCGATTGTTCGCCGAAAGCAATCTGGATTTCGGGAAAGCGTATAAGTTGGCAGTTAGCATGGAGGCAGCAGAAAAAGACGCAGCAGCCGTCGAAGGACAGAGCGGGTCGAGAAGCGAGGGTGCATCCACGACGTCGGTGACGTGTCAAGCGATGTCAGCGGGCTCGCGGCGGAAGGGTACGCCGGTGGTGGCCACTCGTGACGTCCGCGGAGCGACAACACCGTTCGATACGTTTAGCGGACGGGGGCGCGGCGCACGCGCATGGGCAGCGCCCGCAACCATGAAGCTGGGTGAGCGCGCGCAGCAACAGCAGTGTCGAGTGTGCGGAGGGCGTCACGACGCAAGCAAGTGCAAGTTTGGACGTTATGTTTGCCGAGTTTGTAACCAAGTAGGACATTTGCGACGTATGTGTCCAAATTTATCGGAACACCACAACGTGGATATGGACGCGCTTCAAATTAGAAATTCCAATGGAAGCGATGGCGCGGAGAGCGATGAGTACCAAATACTGTGAAGTGTTCGCGGACGGCCTGGGCCGGTTCACCGGCGGCACGGTGACCGTGTGCGTGCGTGAGGGGGCGCGACCGGTGTTCATGCGAGCGCGCCCGCTGGCGTACGCGCTGCGCGAGCCGGTGGAACGTGCGCTAGACCAGTTGCAGCGGGACGGCATTCTCTCTCCTGTGGAGCGTTCTGACTGGGCAACACCCATCGTACCGGTCGTCAAGAAGGACGGTAACATTAGAATTTGTGCAGATTACAAGTTAACCTTAAACAAAGTTATAGAAGTTGATCGTTATCCGTTACCCAGAGTAGAGGAAGTACTACTTCGTTTGAAGGGTGGCCAGCATTTCAGTAAAATTGACCTTTCGCAGGCATACGCTCAATTTGAGCTGGATGAAACAAAAAAATATACAGTGATAAACACACATAAAGGATTATTTATGTATAATAGGCTAGTATACGGGTTAGCATCCAGTCCGGGCATTTTTCAAAGACATTTAGAGCAAATGTTTGCAGATTTACCACATGTGGGGGTGTTTTTGGATGACATTATAATAACGGGTCCCACCAACGAAGCACACATGGGTAACTTATACAAAGTATTTGATCGCTTGAACAAATACGGGCTCAGAGTAAAAAAAGAAAAATGTGTATTTTTTGCTGAATCAGTTAACTATCTAGGTCACACGATTAGTAAAGAAGGGGTTCACACGTGCCCAGATAAAGTAAAAGCTATAGTTAAAACTCCAGCTCCGACGAATATTTCTGAACTAAGAGCTTTTATTGGTATGGTGATGTACTATGGGAAATTTATAAGAAATGTAAGTACAATTCAAGCGCCTTTGTATAAGTTGCTTAAAGCAGGAACCCCGTATAGCTGGAATAGAGAATGTGAAGATGCGTTCAATAAAGTAAAGCATTTATTAACATGCAGTGAAGTGCTAATGCATTACACACCGGAGTTACCAATAATTTTAACGACAGACGCGAGCAGTGTAGGCATAGGAGCTGTGATATCGCACACAACGGCAAGGGGCGAGCGCCCCGTGGCGTATGCATCACGCGCGCTCACGCAAGCCGAGCGGTCCTACTCACAAATAGATCGAGAGGCACTCTCTATTGTGTTCGGAGTTCGTAAATTTCATCAATATCTGTATGGTCGTAAATTTATATTAAGAACCGATCACAAGCCTCTCACTTACATTTTTGGAGATAAAGTCGGTATTCCGGTGATGGCCGCGTCTAGGTTACAGCGTTGGGCGGTGTTATTGGCTGGGTATACCTATGACATTGAATATGTTTCTTCGAGTAAGAATTGTGCCGACGCATTATCACGACTGCCGTACCAAGGTTGTAAAGAAAATGTAACATTACAAAAAGAAAATACTTATGTAAATTTCGTTGAACATTTTTTACCAATTACGAGCCAAGACGTTAAGAAAGCGACGGCTGTAGATAAAGTGTTAAGTAGGGTTTTAGGTTACATACAATCCGGGTGGCCTTCAACCTGTGTAGATGCAGAAAATATCAAACCATACTTTATGAGGCGTAATGAGTTATATACAGAGTGTGGTCGAGCCACTTAGCGAGGGGTTAGAACGGGTAGCAGAGGTAGTCTCACCAGAGGCGACTACTAGGAATAAGGGAGAAGGTTCAAATCCGGACATTAATACCCCTAAAGATTCTCTGGTTAATTTACAACCACAATCACCGCCGCCGGAGAATCGTTACTCTAAGCGAACACGTAAACCAGTAGACAGATTTAAAATTGTGTAACTAATCCAGAAACATTTACCAGTGACATCAGATTGATATTGATGGTATTTTAATGTTGTATTAAGTAGTTGTTTATTATTGTGTTATTAATATTATTTAGATTTACTGTTGTATTGTGGTGGAGGTGTGATATATTTGTAATAGTGGGTATTTAGATTTAAGTTCTTGTTAGTCGCAGGCGGCGCGCCAGTCTCCGAATATACGTCTATCAGTGAAGTCTATGTTTCATTGTTCTTCCGATACATCCAGTAGTTCCTATACCCTTCACTATACATGTAATACGAGAATATCCATCGAGTTCTGTAAAAAAATATTCGACTGCAATAATACTCATGTCGATAAAATCAGCCGCACGCACTCGATTGCACCTCTCTAAATCCAAAACGTTCGTTCCGTTCGGGAAGATTCGGGCTAGTTCGTATCGCTCCGGACGTAAGTTAGTAAATGATTTAAAAATATTAAACAGTGACTTAAATGTTTACTTACCGGTGGTAGGACACGCCATTTGTCTTCAGGTTGATGGTATTAGACCTATTTTTACAAATTATTACTGCACAACACGGCATTTTGGTTTTTTACGAATCAATAGTACACTGTACGCAATTATTGCAAAGCGACTGAATGAAGCGTACAGCCGCCGTTCGAACATAAGCCCAATTTAGCAATGTCGAGGCGCCACGTGGCAGGGCCCCAAGGCATATCCCTCGATATCCGTGGTTGTGAATGTTTTGCCAGTGCAAACGCACAGTAAGATCGACATTTTTGCTGATGGGAAATCCCACCGGCCACACGGCTTGCCCTTTATAAAAACCCATTTTTTTGTAGGATTTCTTTAATTTGTCGAGATTTTTAGATTTTTTGTTTTCTAGTTGTTGTTTCCTACAAACCGCATTAAGCTTCGTGCACGAGCCTTTATGGTCTCGTTTGTTTTCAAACCGAATTATTAATAGCTTTTTTAGAAATCGAATCTCGATCACATCTTGAAATCTAACTAAGTAATTATACCTATATGTCCGGATAAGTTGGGAACCTAATTGGTATGGGTACTATGCTATGTAGTACCAACCAAACAGGTAGTTACTAGCTATCCGAATGAATTTCCGTCACGACGGCCAATCACAACGGAGACTAGCCAATTATACGTAAGAGATATCCTATTATCCTATTTGTCACCCTGTACTTTTATGGCATCAATCGATAGAGTTAATCATACCTAAAGATCAAATAGAAAGAAAGAAAAGAAAGAAAATACGTTTATTTGCGGTAAACATGACGCAAAAAAGAGCTTACACAAAAAAAAAAAATAGAAAAGGTTGGGGGAAACATGCGTCACATCCACGCAAAACGGCTATCGCTCAGCATTATGCTGCGACCCTATGCAAGACAGAGCCCCAGTGCTGGTTTTCAGCGACAACCGGCGCCGACGTATTGACGTCGTTCGGTGCAGCAAAAAACAATAACTAGGACGCTGTACCGGCACTGTACAGCGTACTTACAGAAAAATAATATAATTGAATTTAAATGTGATTAAAATAAAAGAAAAAGGAAACATACATGCTACGAGAACATCATCCTCAAAACGTTTTGCGCATTATGTAGTGGCAACTTCAAATCTCTCTAACAAACATGATAAATTAAATGAAAGGAAAACCATAAAATATAAACTTAGGTATAAATTCAATAGGACAACATAAAGCAAGCGTGGCAAGCGGATATTCGAAAAACTGAATGTAGATTTGTTTCTTTAAAAAATAAAGGAATGTTTCCTTTGATTAAAATTTGCTATCTCCAGTATTTAGAGCACTTTCCCTCCAGATGAGATAAAAAAAATCCAACCTGTACATAATTATCACGTTCTCGACAACGGCTTTAACGATTTCGATGAATTTTGCATTATAGAGGTTTACGGGGGCGAAAAATCGATCTAGCTAGGTCTCCTCATTTCTTGAAAAAATCATTTTCTTTATTTTCACCCGAGCTGGGCTCGGTCGACCAGGTACCTACTTATAGTTTACTGTGCAAACGTGTGGCGCAAACACAGGTGCACTCCCTATTTCCCCATGCTGGCAATCTGCACGACCAGGGAGGGACCAGGCGCAGGACCGACGGTTTTACGTGCTTTATTGCGCTCACCGCCAACTTGAAATCAAGAAAATTTAAAATTTATAATAGAAAAATACAATAATTGCCCGACCTGAATTGAACGGTCCCGTACTCCACGCTCAATAGATGATCTTGTGAGTTGTTACCATGTGACCAACGGTGCACGGGCAGGCAAATGGTAGGTAGGTAGGTAATTTAATGGTAACTTGAGAAATCTTTGCAATCGACCTTTAGTTAAGCAAATAATAATCTAGTTATAGGTACCTACCTACCTCGTTAGTAGAGTCTAACCGAATTTTATTTTCGGGTTTCAGCTATTATTGTGGCCGAAAAAAATGAAGTGCCGACAAATCAATACTTTTAATTCATTTATTCAGAGAAAATCGAAAGCACAATAACTGAAAATAAAGAAAAAAATGCTTTTTCTCGCTTATGATAACATCGCATTGTTTAATTATTAATTATTTAGTTTTTGAGAAAGAAAACACATTCAAATATAAACCTAGTCTTGCCATAAATATTGTCACGAAGAAATATATATATTTTTTATTGCAAATAATACATAAATATAAAACAATTTAAAATAGAAAGAGCTCATTCGAAGCGGTCTCCATTGGCTACAATACAGCCCCTTAAACGTTGAGGCCAGTTATCAATAGAAGCACATACTCTTTCCATGGGAAAATTCTTCACTGCCAATCGTATGGATTGTTTTAGGGACTCCAAATTATCATGGCGTTTAGAGCAAGCCGTAGGTACTCTCTAAAACTGACCATAAATCCAGCGGATTAAGATCGGGACTAGACGACGGCCAGTCTTCAGTTCTGATGAAGTCCAAAACGTTCACTTCCAACCAAGACTGCGTGGACCGAGCTTTATGACCCGGCGCTGAGTCTCATTGGAAGGACCATACTTGGTTATTGAATATGGTGTTGTTAAGGGGCTTAACTACCTTCTCAAGAATGGTCTCTTGATACACTTGTGCCGATGTTTTGATACCTTTTTCACAAAAATATGGCTCTGTTACTCCTTCACAGCTAACACCCCACCAAACCATCACTGAAGTCGGATAATGCCCACGTTGCACTCTGTCGACTAATTGGGAAGCTTCCTTAGAGTTTTGAGCATAAATACGGTCATTTTGTTTGTTAAAATGTTGCTCAGTTGTAAAGATTTTCTCATCCATAAACAATAAAAATCTGTGACCTCCCTTTGCGTACCGCTTCAGTAGTTTGTTTCGATTTTAAACCCCTATTCTTTTTTAAATTATCAGTAAAAAAATGACCAGTGCGTCTCTTATAGACTGCAAGTCCTAAGTCATCATCAGAGATCGGATATTCGGATGCATATTTACCTAAAGTTAATGTGGCATTTGGTGGTATTTGGCTAAGAAAGTATGGAAGTGGCTTCTTAATTTTTTTTTCTGAATATAATTCCCGGAATTCCATAAAATCCAGGAATGCACAACTAATCGGATACATGGTGTGGAAGCGACTTATCAGCCCTCTTATGAAGGTTGCTTTTGCGATGATAGCATAAAAAATTATATAGGTAGGTACCTACTTTAAACATTTTTTAACGAAACTCAAGGCACCGAGTTGTTTGTCGCTATGTGCTGTGCCGATTTTGCAACCTACTTTACAACATCAGCTAGCATTTCTATAGCCAAAAAGTAGTAACATCAATTCCGGAATCGCGAGATTTTTGTGATCGATACGAAAGTGCATTTCATATAAGCCAACACCTGAACGTAAGTAAATATACATTCGATTCTATAATCAGAATTCAAAATTTATCGATCCCGGAATCCCAGGATTTTTTCGATACAAAAGTGCATTCCGTAGTAGCCAACATCTCGACTTTAGGTAAATATGCATCCGAATATCCGATCTCTAGTCATCATCTTCATCTCCCGAGATAAAATCTTTTGCTTTCGGAGAGGATTTCTTCGAATTCTTTCCCTTACTGCTTTGACCACCTTTTTCGTACGAACACTACGTGGACGGCCAGATCTTTTTCTGACACAAACAGAGGAGGTCTCATTGTACATATTAATAGCCCGGTACACAAACATTTGACTAATACCAAGCGTATGGAGAGTTTTAAAAATTGCATTTGGCTCCATACCAACTTTGTGTAATGCAATCACAGCGATTCGGTTCTCTTTATCACCTCACTCCATTTCAATATCGCAATATATTGTACTATGTATTGGCGCCAAAATTAGAAAACCCAATGAACAATCGTATAAAAATTACAGATTCCAAATTCAAATGTAATATCTTTCTTATTTTTAATTGTAACAGTATTTATGGCCAGACTAAGTATTATGCTTTCAACGTTAGAATAACTACATAATATGTGTTTTGTATGAATGTATAATTCATTATCTTTATTATTGAAAGTTATTGTTATGATTCAATCCGGATTCTAATGTTATCTAGGTATATAAAGGCGAAACAATGTTTAGAACATAGTTATGAGAATTTTTTTTTACGGAAATATACCACAAAACAACTTAGGCAAATAATTCAAGTGCAAATATGTGTTTACAACCGTATCCTTGGTGCATAAATACGATGAAGCGTGTAAAGAAAACTGTGGAAGAATTAAACAAAAAAGTAAAAAAGATTTAGAAAGCCCGAAAGCCGGATGTAAAATTGCAGTCAGCTACCACCGGAGAACGAGAAGGAGGAGAAGAGATTAACGGAGAGATCGCCGACTCCGAATTGGGCGGGAATTGTTACAGGATTGTGTGTTGAACCAGATTTATGGGTTTATCGTGGCTGAAAGCGAAACTGAATATAGAATCAGATGGTGAAACGAGCCAGTCAGGAGATATTTTGCCGGAAGAGGAAGCCGAGACAGTGGAAAACAGTGATGGAACAGTGGAGTACAGAAATAAATCGGATGACTGCCTGTCTTATTTACGCACCTATGTTTATTCTGGCAATGGTCGTAAAACTTACAGGACATTCTCAATAAAGAACATAATTGAGTCTTGTGAGTGCACCGAACACCGTTGTGGAATGGCAGGCGAAAATAAATGGAAAACAGGGTTCTCTATTGTGTCACCTAAATTTTTTATCCATAATTTAAAGTGCCATAACTTTTTTGTCCTAATCATCATTTGTCCGAATGATATCTTACCCGAACTTAATATCACATAATATCATATGCCTGATAAGATAAGGTTTATTTATTTGTATAAAATTGAAATCCCTAAATATAATATGTCCTAAATCCGTTTGTCATAAATATTACAATCAATAATATACAAAATACATAAAACCGTTTTCAATAAAAGTTATAAGTCCTAAATTCAAATTACATATTTTTTGTGCAGAAGCTTGGCATAACATAATCAATCTTATCGTGAATAAGCCTAAATCAGGCTTCTACCATTTATCAAATTATTTAATGATCGAGTTAAAATATACAATATCAGAAATTGAAAAAAATTTGAACGGCGTTCCTATTCCAAATTAATAAAAAAAAATTGACAAAACAGCAAGAATTGAAAACATAAAAAAAAAACAATCAGAATATACAAAATGAGATTTTTGAAGGCAATCGCAGCTAATGTAAAATTAGCTTAGAATCTGTCTACGAATTAAAAATATTCACTATAATTAAGACTAAATTATATTTAATAATTATTGTATACGTTTAAGTATCATTTTGTTATAATTAAAAAATATCGGATTTTGCATTATATTTATTTGATATATCTACATAAATAAATATATTATACATGTACTCAATAAAGCAGTTGATTGTGAACATGTGGTGTGTGTAAGCATGCAGCATGCAAGCAAGCACGCAGCATGCAAGCAAGCACGCAGCATGTAAGAAAGCACGCAGCTTGCAGCATGCAAGCAAGTATGCAACATGCAGCAGGCATGGTTTCTGGCACGGCTCCGGCGCTGCGGGGCTCCGGCGGTCCCTCGCGAGTTTATCGTTGCAGATGGGTTTAACGCTCACCATCGCAACTTCGGCTTGCTCCAGCCGCGGCGGCGAGTGTTACAACCGCCTGCTCAACTCGCGGGCCGCCTCGCCCCTCCGCGCCTACGCAATTTTAAATTACACTCTAGGGGTAGAGCAGACAAGACTGCGTGGAGTCGGATTTACAGCTATTCGTTTCTGTCACTAAAACCTAATTTTTAGCAAATGTTTTAGGACTAAAAATGTATTTTATGTGAACATTCGGAGTAATACACATTATTTAACACAATACTTAGGACATATGACTTTAGGTCATGTAAAATTAGGAGATTCAATTATTATAGTACTCGATATTATGACAGAATACTTTTATAGCAAACGTGTTATGGATAATGATTTTCGGACAAACAATTTTAGGAGAAGAAAAGGAGTACCGGAAAACAGCGTAACACCGAAAGGGGGAGATTCAATATTTCGATCAGAAGGCATGTCATTTGAAGAAGGTTACGAGGTATGGGTGAATACAACTCTTCAAGCCAATCACAATCAACATGGAGAATGCGGAGATCAAATGTCAAGCAAAAAGCGGAAAAAAATTGAGAGAGAACAGATTAGTTCAAACAACACTGACGTGTGCCCAAGTTGCGAAAATACCTGTAGAAACACAGATATTAAGTATAATACCTTTATCCAGTGTGGGTGCTTTCAAAGAAGCAGCATTTATGGGCTTCATTGCAAAATCAAGTCAAGGGATTAACTTTATAAAAAATACCGTTTGCGGTCTGGCTACTAATAAGCATAACCTAATTCAATAGAATGGCGCATAAATAATCTTTGCGAATTTGATATTTAGGAAGTAGATAGATGTTAAATACCCACATAACGACAAACCACGAAGTGCTATATTTCACGAGATCACGGTAAGTATATTGTCTCCGACCGCTTTGCAATGTCAAGACTGCCCATGTTTTACCGTTCCAGATTATTTTCTATGCAGTTTTTGAAGTCTCGTGTCTATATTATTGTGAATAAGCCAAAGACCTTGGCGTCCCTAAAAGAGACAATAAAAGAAGAATCCATCGCACAAAGTATTGAGATAAGTGAAACAACGCTAAAAAGGCAGCGGCAGCGGCTCTTCTATTAGGTACTTTTTCGACTTTACCAGAAAAACATTCCAGGTCAAAATAATCATTAGGTGCACTTTAAAAAAAAGTAAGACATTTTAAAATTAATTCACTTTATACCTAATTTAGGGTCGCTTAGATACATAGAGTTTTGTGAATTAAATAAGAGGTTTAACTTTTTGTATGTGATAAAGATCCATACAATCAACTGAGCCTATAGCAGTCCACTGTTGGACATAGGCCTCTCCCAGGCTGCGCCACAATACCCTGTCCTCCGCCTTCAGTCTGTCCCAACCAGCTTTTTTAAGGTCGTCGGTCCATCTTGCTGGGGGCGTCCTACACTACGTTTGCCGATACGCGGTCTCCACTCCAGGTCTCGTCTGCTCCACCGGCCATCGTTCCTTCGACAAACATGGCCAGCCCATTGCCACTTCAGCTTGCTTAATCTGCAGGCTATGTATGGTAACTCCGGTTCTTTTCTGGATAACTTCATTTCTTATCTTATACTTTAAAGAAACTCCGAGGATAGCTCGCTCCATAGCGCGCTGAGACCTTGAATTTGTCGCCCACTAAACAACGCTTACAGCGCACACGCTACGCTTAGATACATAGAATTTGTGTAATTAAATATGAGGTTAATTTTTTTGTATGTGATAATGATGATATATACACTTGTAACAAATTAATTGCAAAAGACAAGATTTTGTTTCATCTACCGAATCTCGCAGGTGATTATTGTAAGGAAATTATCTATTTGATGACACTTACAATACCTACTTTATAATAGGAGCTTCACAGCCAATATTGTGTAAGCTAAAGCGGGAAATATCTCTAAAATAAAGCCGCGATCATCGCATTACCCTCCGAAGGCTTTAATCCGACATCGAGCTTATTCGAGTTTCCGGTTAAATGGCTTTTATCGGCTGGTTTGTGAGTTCAAACTTTAAGTGTTAGAAGGATTTAGATACTTATTACTGAAAAAAACTCTATTTGGTTTCTTGCCTGAATATAATGAAAAATCAGTTTTCCTTTACAAATAAATGTCGTTCTTGATCGAAATAATTTGTAAAGGAAAACTGATTTTGGAATCAAAATCAGAATTTTATTTGCTATTAATGTAGGTACAAGTATAAGGTGTACCTACATAAATTGATGAGCGGCTTACATACGTATGTATTTTTATTTTCGAATATAGAATTTGAAAGCTTACATAATAGGTAAGTATTTATGTCGGTACGTATTTTATTTTCTAAGAATGAATTGCAAAAAAAGATCATACATAATATTAATATTACAAATTAATTGTATGCATTTATGCGAGATGCTACGGCGTAGCATCTCGTAGCTCTCCATCATTCTCGTAACTTGGCTACGCGCTACAAAAGTTGATAAAATATAATGGAAAAAAACGAATTCTCTTAGTTCCATGTCGTACTTGGCAGGCTAGGAAGTGGTGTATGCGGGCGGGGCGGGCCCGGACAACGTCACAGTCAGTCCTTCAGTAGGGGCGCATTGGCTACGTAATGCGCCCGCCCTGCGCTGCTCCGCGGCCGTACCACTCGCCTTTCGACTCCGAGTGAACCTTCACGTGAAAGTGTACACAACGGATAAATATCTTGCATACGTAAGTGACTTTATTATTTGTGATAACTTAAATTAGTATATAATTAATATAGTTACATGTTTAACGTTAAATTAAAGATTTTCAGGCTTTCAGGCTTTTCCTGAAGTTTTTGCCCAAAACTCAAGAACATTTTGTACATTTTTGTTGTGTATTTTTCTATTAATGCATGTATTTGTTTATTTATTTCTTGTAATTGTCAGTGTAAGTCATTTTAAGCAAGTTGGTTCTTACGTAAAGATTGAACGAATCATTTTTGTGTTTCTTCCAGTTAGTCACCCCACGTTATTATAATTCTAAGTCCGCCCGGAGTCTTCATGGGGTTTACGGCTCATTTGCATATATTTTGAATATTTATGCATAAAGTTTAGGTGTTATTGCAGGCAACGAGATTTTATATTACCAAATTTTCGATAAGTAGATAGGCACATACTAGAGCTCCGGCGAAGTCGAGCCAGCTCGTAAAATGCTAAATGTAAATCGCGCTCCTTTATAAAAACCAGAAAGGGACCCTCCATCAGAGGGATTTATACCATTTATTTTATACGATATAAATAGTATTCAACCGTCCAAAGTATGTTAATATAGCTAGGTATAATATACATGATATAAAGATACTATTTAGGTTTCTCTTTCTTTTAGGTAACAAATTTTGTATTATCATACTATATAGCTAATGTTAATTGCCATGTAACGTTCATAGAATTCAACAAAGCCATTTTCATAACAAAAGAAGTAGATAAGTCCTATCTACATATTAGGTACCTACTGCGCGCCGTAACTACTAGATAGTTAAACATTAAACGTGTTAACCAGTTGTATTTAACGGTCTTTTTTACATTTAAGAACCTTTCTTTGATGGTACCGATACCTGTATAGTTTACAAATAATTAAAGTGCGTTAATTTCAGTTTCAGTAGCACTGCTCACAATTCATGAAAACTAGAAGGCAGTCATATGTCTATTGATATTATTTGTAACGCTTATTAATTTTAATAGAATATCTAGGTAAATAGAACAGTTCCCATTACTTGAATGTGCGACTGTTTATTGCTGACTTCTTAATTTTTCTTTGCTAGTCATTAGTGAGCTCAAGAAAGGAAGGAAAATTAGTAGGAATGGCAGGCGGTAAAGAGACGTATATGGTGTAGTTATAGGTTTATGACGCTGAATAATAAGCGATAGATGTTGTTGTTTTATTGTCATTAAACAACACTCTTTGTAAATGATCGATTTGATAATCATTGCCTATATTAAAAACGTACGACAATGCCAAAAGCATTCGCGTTTAATGAGCCAGGAGTATTTGAGCCGTGTGTAACTGTGTACGTTGACGTTGAACCGAACATTGTAAGCCAGGACATAGTTTATTTGGGGAGAACGTTCCAACGCGCCTTCGGACGAACAAATTCGCCTTGAATGATTATTAGTGAGCAAACGAATTGGTACTTACTCGGCTGGCACACAATGGTATTTTTACCACCATTTGAATACTCGTTTTCGATTGCTTGCGGTACTGGTGTGACCGTACCTTAATAATATTCGTTGAAATGTCTTCTACATTAACTTCATAGGCTTCTTCATCTTAGCCAGTGACCCATACTACTTTTTTTTTTTTGAGCTCTCTGATAACTAGCAAAACCCGGTCACACCGTGTAGGTACAGACGAGCTGATCAGCATCGTTGTTTGTGTAGGTATAGGAAGGATTTTTATTTACCTAGTGTCCTTCATAGTGGTATATCTTAGTATTCAGGTTAATTTAAACCGCGTCAGTGCAATACCTACTTAAAACAGTTAAAAACCGGCCAAGTGCGTGTCGGACCACGCACAATGAAGGGTTCCGTAGTTGGAATGAATTTATCGTAAGAACAAACTTAACTTTGTAATTGAAAAACATGTTCTCCCATATGGAATATATGGGAGAACATGTTTTTGCAACCGCAAATTTAAGTTGGTCGATTATTACTCGTAAACTTGTAAAGCCCACTTAAGTATGATAGTTTTCCTTTAAATTTCGTTATATATAAATACTAATGCCGTGACATTTGAATTTCTAACTACAACCGTTTAGTTGGTAGAGGGGGAGGACACTTGACTCTAACGAAAATTGGTACTTTAAAGCTTGATAAGTCACGAACGGTTTACTTAATCAAAAAACGGTCTTGAAATACCTATCCAACGATATCCAACACCATGGGAAGGACGAAAAAAAAAATATCATCCCCACTTTACATGTAGGGGAGGTACCTTAAATAATTGTTTTTTTCAAAATTTTATTTTACCACTTTTTCGGCGTCATTAATTTGTATACTCATGCCAAATTACAACTTTATAGTACCAATAGTTTTTGAGCTAAACCGCGGACAGACAGACAGACAGACGGACATGGTGAAACTATAAGGGTTCCTTGTTGACTACGGAACCCTAAAAAGGATGCCTTTAAGATAGATAGATAGAATACTTTATTGTACACCATAAAAATTACAGACATACATTTAGAAATGTTACTTAATATCTTTAACTTGTCGTAGAAATGGTAAAACTAAAACAACCTACATATGTATTGATATTCGGTATTAGTGTTAATTGAGCTGAGATATGTATTATTTATAACAACCACGTGCCGTACCTACCTACTTACTTGTTTTACCAGTACTAAAAGAAATAGGGTTCAAACATTGTAAGCTGGTAACTTCCATAGTGTAGTAAGGACGATACGATCTACCCGCTGTTACAAGATTTATTGACCCTGTTACAGATAACAGCTTGCACAATAGTTGCAACATTAAACATAGCTTTGAATGATCATGTAGATTTGGTACTTACTGGTACTGATCTGATAATACTTATATTTACCTATTCCCACATAGTCGTAGACCATTTTAGAGTAGGTTCATTAACACGTTCAGTGCCGGGAGCTGTCCTGGAGGGTTTATCTAGACCCATATGGGATGCTCATTTTAAATGTAGGTTTTTTTAAACTGATGTATATTTTACAAGGAATTATTAGTTTAGGCGTTGGTTTTAAAACCAGCTTTTAAATCTAAGCGTGGTTACGAATATATATATTACATGGTTATATGTTGAGACCCCCAGAAAAACTATTTTACTTCGTTCTACAGTGTTTTATAACATGGTTTTAAACCTAATGCCGTTGACCGTCCGCAATAGTTATTTGTGCAACAAGAGAGCAAAGTTGTTTTTTGCTGCGAGTGTTGATTTTGAATCCCGAGTAAGCGAAGGATTCTATAATTGAATCACGAGCGTAGCGAGTGATTCTAGGTTAGAATCCTGAGCGCAGCGAGGGATTCAAAGACACGAGATGCAAATAACTTTGCTCTCGTGTAACACATACAACTTTTCACCTCAGCAGCGAGAACAAACAACATGTAAAAAAATTCCGATCCGTGAGGGTGTTGTTAGGTATCGTACTGTGAGCATATTTATGTGGAAATTTTCAGGAAAAAAGAATATGAATCCCCAGTTTTTTTTCAATGGTAAATAACAATTTTTTTTTTGAAAAAAAAAAGTGTGATCGGGGGACCCCTGTCAGGCACGAAGTTCCTACTCACGTATGATTTAATTTAAAACATAAACCTAATTTTCATTTTGACCTCACTATCGACTTAAGCACCCTCAAAAACTATGAAAACGATAACCATGACGAAAAGTTTGAATATTTTCGCAGCCACCATCTTGAATTTATATTTGATCTGACTATCGGCTTTAGCACCCTCGAAAACTATGAAAACGACACCCATGACGAAAAATGTAAAAAAATTCGCAGTCGCCATCTTGGATTTTTATTTTGACTTCACTATCGGCTTTAACAACCTTGAAAACCATAGAAACGACACCCATGAAGAAAAAAATTAAAATGTTCGCAGCCGCCATCTTAGATTTTTATTTTGACTTCACCATCGGCTTTAGCAACCTTGAAAACCATAGAAACGATACCCATGACGAAAAATGTTAAAATGTTCGCAGCCGCCATCTTGGATTTTTATTTTGAGTTCACTGTCGGCTTTAGCAACCTTAAAAACCATAGAAACGATACCCATGACGAAAAATGTGAAAATTTTCGCAACCGCCATCTTGGATTTTCATTTTGACCAAATTCACACTTTCTATCTCTCTCCGTCTTTCTTTCTCTTTGAATTAGACGAAGACAGTCGCAGCACCTTTTCGCGTGACGATTTCTGCCAGTGCACTCTTACCGCAAGCCGTTTTAAGAACTTCGTAGCAAAAAATTTAATAAAACAGATTTTAAATAAAACCTTATCAGATGATTTGCAATTTAAAGGTTTTATATGCATCCGAACGTTTTATTGTTTGTTTCTTTTTTGGGCCTACTAGTTATGGAATTTTGAAATCGAACTTCGAATCGATTGATTCTATCTCTCGCTTTTTTCGTATCGAAGTGAAAGTGACAAAACTAAGTGAAATTCAAATCTTTAGAATTTTGTGAGTAGACCCACCACCGATAACGACATTTAAAAAAAATATTTAAAAAGTTACTTTGTCTCACGCTCGCAGCAAAATTGAATTTTGCACACTGTTTTTAGACAGCAAAACCTGCTTGTTTGAGGTGCTGAGGTGAAAACATAATGCTGGCAACCTTCGCGGTGGTTTCACTTCCAAAATGTAAGGCCGCAAGGCAAGAGTTTCTACGTAAGGTGGAGTCGAAAGAAACAAACGATGAATTGGCACCATCAGGATAAGTAACCTTTCACGGTTATCATTCTTATGTAAACTTTACTTTAAACTCAATACAACTTGTTGTTGTATGAAGACGGCTAGGAATTTTAGCGAGAACGTTTTATAAATTAAAATGAGTTTACAAATAAAATGTGGTTTAGTTAATCAATACCTAGTTCCCTAAATAGTTTATCTACGGAGGTTCTATTGCCAAGATGCTTATCTATTATGTAGGTAGGGACTAGGGTAAAAGTGGCGTAATTTATAACTATGGGATATCCAGAATTCCACTTTCCCAAGGCTGGAATTTATGGATATATCATAAGGGACTTCAATTTTGTTACATCGCGCTTAAACTGCAGTGAACTGAAGCCATAGGGAATCAACTAATAAATAAGTATTATAAAATCGCCTTTTTTTAGGTACACAGTGCAGGTAAGGGCAGTAGGTATCATCATATTACTACTTAGCCCTCTTCCTCTCCCCTAATTTTGCTGTGCCCGACAGGGTACATATTGATCTTTTACTTTTTATACCATTTAAGTAATACATATGGAATGCATTATAGAATTGAGTATTAATGGTGGTGGTAGGCGGGTAGGTATATCTGGGTTGAATTCTTGAAACCCTTATTACTGTCCTTATCGTATCTGTTTTAATACTTAGATGCGTTACTGGGCCCGTAATCGTTATGGGTCAGTGAGCAAGCATAAATCTCGGTTTACCTATAACTAGATTTGTGTACCTACCTATAGATTAGTGATTCGACTTTCTTATTTGAGCAACGTTCTAGAATAGGTCTTAGGGAAACGGACCTAAGCGAGATTATCCAGCTATCTAATTACGCAACACATTTTCGTAAACGATTACGACAAATCTGTTTCAATATGACAGTTCAACAACATTGATTGCATTATTTATACGTTGTTGAGCAGAAACAAATTTCGAACATAAGAAGCAATGAATTAGCAATCTATTTTAAAATAATTCAGATTCTGATTGGTCGTGTATTACGCAATTAGTTTACAGGAGTTCATTAGGTATAGCTATAACTGGGTTTCCCACACGTACCTACAAGTTTGAACGTAGCTCTCATACCTAGTAAATACCGTTTCGTCTGCAGAATGGAAGAGTTTTCTTTTAACCTGGATTTATTTTAAGAGTCAGCAGTTTCGAAGTATTATGAGGGTCACCGAGTAAAGACCTGTAGTGATGATTGTCCTAACGATTATGGTAACTTCAGCTTCGATGTCTGTGGATAACCAAGTTATGGAGAATGACGTGTTTGCCATTAAAGTTTTAAGCAACTTTTAGTATAAAGACTTCGCAGGTTAGATACCTACCTGAAAAATCTAAATAGAACAAAGTTCTATTGCAAAGAACGAAAGTCGGCAAACGCCGATCAGCAGATCGATTTTGTTAGAATATAAAGGTAGGTACTGAACTAGCAATTATCGTATACATGGTGTGGAAAAATCAGTAGTGTGACAAACGAGAATTAAAATCCTGTTTGTCATACTGGTGTGATAATCTGGTGTGACTACGAGTCCGCAATGCCTACATTTTTTTTTGGTATAAAAACAGATTTATCCATTGAAAAGACATGAAGATAAAAATACAGTAGTTAGTTTCTTAAAAAATCTCGAAATGGTTTGTGAAGGTCTTGGTCAAACTATAGGTTTGGTATGTTTGGCACTCTTGATTCGAATTTGATTTTGTTTAGGTTTGATCTAGTGATCTTTGTGCCTTTAAAATAATATTGATTGTTTGGCAACACACACACAACCCACAACCAAACGAATCAAAATTTATACTAACAAAAACCAATAAAAATAAAAACTGTGCAGAAAACATGGTTAAAAAAACGTAAGCTTGTTGACGTGAAATATTCCATTCACCACTCGTAGCGTTCGACAAGGCCTTGATAAATCTTACGGACAAATAAACGAATTTGCCTAACGTCGGCGTTTCTTGAGGCGCGTTTACGTGTCTCATTAGAGACATAGATAACGTAGCGTAAGTAACGTAGAATCAATAGACAACCTTGCGAAGCCGTGTTGACAATAATTATTATGAAGTAGGTTTATTTAATTAGGTTAATTTGGTGCCAATGACAACACCGTCATTATGGGAATTATTATTAGATAATACATTCAGATTTCGTTATGAAAATCAACAGCTTTCAGTATTTCGATAGTTTGCCACACTATTCTCTAATTAAAGCATTGGCCACCTATATCACAATTTTTATTACTGCGACCGATATATAAATGGCAATTAATACAACCGAACGTCCCCATATACGTAAATTAGAAACAAGTAGGTACCTACAGAGGTATACCACAAAGTTTGTTGGATTATACATTCCCCTACACGCAGCTGTATCACCCCACTTTATTGATACCGTTCTGTCACGCAACAAATTACCTATATTCATATTTCTACGTTTGTTGAGAGAAGTAATTTGGAAGCCATAAAAAGCACTTTGTATATTACCAGACTAACTTTTCGTCCAAAGATGTTTCTGTTTTGAAATCTGTTATTGATTTTAACATTTTGTAAATCTGCTCGAAAAACTTCACCGCGATATCTCCGAACCACAGATATTCAAGTTTACTTTGATCAGACTTTCGTCTCGACTCGAGCTGTGACTTTCTGTAATTCAATAAAGGATTTAAGAGAAATTCCATTCCACAACCCCCGTTGCTGGGGTGCCCTAGCTATATCTATCTACTCGACCTACACCACTTTTGTAGGTATACAAGTACCTACTCACACAGATAGAAACGCACCCCTTTTTCTTACGGGATGGGCATTATTTGAAGGGGCTCTAGAGGCATTACTTACAATTAGAGTCATTGGGTCCGAAAGTTACAAAATGGTACTCCGTTTGTGGGGTCAGAAAACCGCAACTTTTAGGGATCGCAGTAGAGCGTGAGTAACACAATCCATATCCCGAGCCACAACAGCCATCCGTTTTGTTCTATTGACAGTTTAAACGTGCATTGGAGGTTAAATAGCTTTCCTCGACTAGCTACTTATTTAAAGACCTGTAAAATCAGCGTAAAAACTATCATTAAGTTCGGGTATGTTCGGATTATTACGAGTAGGTTGATTAACTGCAGATTCGACTTTGTCACCGTTTACAAGTGCCAAAATGGCTACACACACTTCCTTTTTTTAATTCAAAATGTAGCCTAATTCGAATACCTAAGTATCTACTGTATTGTGCACTGGCATGTGGTTACTTCAGACCACTTCTTATTTGTTTAGTTCTTGCTTCAGTTTGTTCGTGTACAAAATATTACAAAACTTTACTGGACCGTAAGATTTCTCCTTCGATATCTACGAACGCTAAGATCTTGTTGATAGTAATACGGAAAGTTTTCTCATTTTCACACGTTATCTACTTTCGTGGATAAAAGTAAGTCCACGACCAAGACTTACAATTTAAAGAACCTGGAAAACTAAAACAATTAAATCATAGGTAACTATTTACACTAGGTACCTAATTAAATGACTAACTAACGAAATGTACAAATAAATACAAAAAAAACAAAGTTACGTACAATATTAAAAACCCTAGTTAATGAAAGTAATTTCAAAATTACTTACATGCTTCTACATATAATTATGTGTAAAAATTCTGCCAAACTGCGGGTGGGTGTTACAAATTAATGTGTATAAAGGGTGCTAGGTTCGGTTGGATGATGAATGGGAGTCCGCCGCGCGGCGTACCTACGCCATCGATCCACTTAGGGGGCAAGATTCCAAAAGACAGTTCATGTAAATGTGCCACGATGACGCACCTTAACGGCTGTTCGCCTATCTTTACATGCTAAGCACATAAGTATTACACAAACAAAAATATTTGTCTAAGGAGGGGGAAGCCAGGAACAATATCTGGATATTTTTCGCACTGCCGTAGTTCAAAAATTCAATACGACTCTTCGTTTATTGGCCTTGGAGGATATTTTCTTAAGCTGTTCGAATAGGCATTGATGAGGAACGGCATATAATACGGGCTTCCCATGTCTGCATAACCGAAAAAAAAAACACGTTTATACCTATTTGAAAGTAACATAAAGAAACCGCAAAATAATTGATGAAGATAATTTTAGTTACTGAAATCATTACTTTGGGTTAGTTAATCATTGCAACATCAGAAGACTTTCTAATTGGAATCAGGCCATGGTGAACGTAGTTTGAAAAAAAAATACTTACTTGAACATGTTTATGCCTTCAGATAAAAAAATCACTTTGAACATTACTTTTGAATGAATTCCGAAATTAATAAAAAGCGTATTTTTATAAAGATTTAGCTGTCTTAAATTGTAGTATGGTAATTTAATCACAGAACGTGCAAAAAATTGGTGGTAAGTATTTTGAGATGACCAACTTGAGAACAGATCAGAGCTACACGATTTTAGTAAAATTATTTTTGGATTGGACAACAATGGACTGAATACTGATATAACGAAAATGATATTATTTACTATATCGACTGGCGTTGTGCCAACTCATGTAATCTAGTTTCCCGTCTTGGAGTGCAACTCTGTCCTTTAACTTGTCGCCCTGAAGTTCCCCAGAATGTGGCCTAGTTGGGTGCGGACGGACGCTTCGATAATTTTATTATTACATATATAAAAAGTCCGGAATTTAGTGATACGACGCCAATCGCCCGCCCGTCAAATTGTCACGATGTTGCTTAGTTTACCTATATCACTTAGCAAGGTTATGAAATATTTAGGTATTTTTTAACGAAATACAACGTAACGAAGACAATTTTCAAAGAAGACCAGGGGCCCTATTATGTCGTATTAATGCCACCATTTTTCCAGTGTGAGTGAGAGACGGAGCTATACAAGGCCGATAGCACCATCCTTTTTTCGCAGTTTAATAATAATGGAATTAATACTTCAAAATATTTTTAATCTTATTATGCAGTATTTTACTTAAAAACGTAAGTATTGTCAATTACTTTAATTATATTTTCACCTCAGCACCTCAAACAAGCAGGTTTTGCTGTCAAAAAACAGTGTGCAAAATTCAATTTTGCTGCGAGCGTGAGACAAAGTAATTTTTTAATTTTTTTTTTTAAATGCCGAGGACAGTGTTGGGTCTACTCACAAAATTCTAAAGATTTGAACTTCAATTAGTTTTGTCACTTTCACTTCGATACGAAAAAAGCGAGAGATAGAAACAAGTCGATTCGAAGTTCGATTTCAAAATTCCATAACTAGTAGGCCCAAAAAAGAAACAAACAATAAAACGTTCGGATACATATAAAACCTTTAAATTGCAAATCATCTGTTATGGTTTTATTTTAAACCAGATCTTTTTATTAAATTTTTTAGAACGAAGTTCTTAAATCGGCTTGCGGTAAGAGTGCACTGGCAGAGATCGTCACGCGAAAAGGTGCTGCGACTGTCTTCTTCTAATTCAAAGAGAAAGATAGAAAGTGTGAATTTGGTCAAAATGAAAATCCAAGATGGCGGTTGCGAAAACTTTCACATTTTCCGTCATGGGTATCGTTTCTATGGTTTTCAAGGTTGCTAAAGCCGATGGTGAAGTCAAAATAAAAATCCAAGATGGCGGCTGCGAAAATTTTCACATTTTTCGTCATGGGTATCGTTTCTATGGTTTTCAAGGTTGCTAAAGCCGATGGCGAAGTCAAAATAATAATCCAAGATGGCGGCTGCGAAAATTTAAATTTTTTTCTTCATGGGTGTCGTTTCTATGGTTTTCAAGGTTGCTAAAGCCGATAGTGAAGTCCAATTAAAAATCCAAGATGGCGGCGATTTTTTTTTAATTTTTCGTCATGGGTGTCGTTTTCATAGTTTTCCAGGGAGCTAAAGTCGATAGTCAGATCAAAATATAAATTCAAGATGGTGGCTCGAAAATATTCAAACTTTTCGTCATGGGCATGGGTACCGTTTTCATAGTTTTTGAGGGTGCTTAAGTCGATAGTGAGGTCAAAATGTAAATCCAAGATGGTGGCTGTAACAATTTTGAACTTCGTGCCTGACAGGGGTCCCACGACCACACTTTTTTTTTCTAAAAAAAAATTGGTATTTGCCATTGAAAAAAAACTGGGGATTCGGATTTCTTTTTTCCTGAAAATTTCCACATAAATATGCTCACAGTACGATACCTAACAACACCCTCACGGGTCGGAAATGTTTTTTTTACATGTTGTATGTTCTCGCTGCTGAGGTGAAAAGTTGTATGTGTTACACGAGAGCAAAGTTATTTGCATCTCGTGTCTTTGAATCCCTCGCCGCGCTCAGGATTCTAAGCTAGAATCACTCGCTACGCTCGTGATTCAATTATAGAATCCTTCGCTTACTCGGGATTCAAAATCAACACTCGCAGCAAAAAACAACTTTGCTCTCTTGTTGCACAAATAACTATTCCACTTCCATGTTCTCTCAGACAATCAACTTTTACTACGTTTTTATCTGAGTTAAAAGTTAGGAGGAAGTAAAATGAAATGCCTCGACATTAAACTTTAGTGGAGTCTTAACAGGTAAAGGACTCTCTGAAGAAGAAAATTCTTAAGAAAATAAATTGACTGCTGAAGTTACGATATAAATCTTCATATGAGAAATACGAGGTAAATGCTTTTTGTGCCTGGTTTTGTCAGCTCTAAAATTTAAACTTTTGCTCTGGCATCGCAGATGACTCAGATAAAACAAATATCTGGGAACTTTGACAGAGTGGATATGGAGATCGTTTTGTGCGCTGTGCGGTTGTACCAAGGACGAATTTCAATTTCAAAGCAGAATCTTTCGATTATTTCCATTCGATTGAATAAATTACTCTGCATGCATACCTATTTTATGACACATAAGCAATTTTAATAAATTGTTTTAAGTTTACCGATCGTCAGTGAATCAGAAAGCTGCTGAAATTAGATTGTAGTGGAAAGGTACAGAAATAATATTTTACCTATCCCTAATAGAAGGTAAATTGTTACCTATATGAAAGAATGTATCCGGTTCTTTTTTTATCTAATACAATACATCCACTGGGGTTGTCATGATTTAGGTACTTATTTAGGTAAGGATTTTGGGGGATCTTATTTGAAGTTTATTTCTGATTTTTGTTTTGCTACTTGCACGAAAGTTAACTTTTGACGCAGAAAGCGTTGAATGGTCGTGGCATTTGTTTCTCTTGACGCTGTGAAGAGCAATCCACTCCCGTTTGTATTGGCGACCAGCGTAAAGAGCCCATTGTTTGTTATGAAAACGCCTCCAGTGTGATTGCCTTGTAAACGAGCTCTCCGTAACACGCTAAGGCATTGTCTACATTCCGTACATATTTTTACGAGCAGTCCTTCAGACAAGCCCGCGCAAATGCGTTGGAACCTTTACGACAAGTCCGACAAGACATGATGAGTACTAAAAAGGTAATGAAACTACGTTAATATTAAAGGATATGAAGGTTTGGTTCGAAGGCAGCTTCGTTAGCGACATTTCAGGATCGAATTGCGGTCGTGATCCGCCAAACGTGTTCAATTGGTGATCATGGCAATTTCGATTAGAGATCCGGTTGGCTGTTCGAAGGAAGCGCAACATTCAGTGGTTATTTTTATTCAGTGGCAATTATTTGGTTGCTAATGATGAATTATAAACAGTGAATATTGATTGTATACTTTTTGTTATACTTAGGCAGCAGGTTACATAATATAGACAATGAGCAGGTCCTATTACCGATAGGTTTTCTTAAATTGTCTCAAGAGAGTACAAAGAGCAGTGTTTAATGTTTAGGTACAATTAAATTTTAATGCAGAATAAGCACCAAGAATAATGAGGAGCTTCTTCGTTGAAATAAATGTGTTTGTTTCGAGTGTTTAGAATTAACTATGTTAATAACGAAAACTCAGAAACAAACATAAAATAAGTCTCTAGACATATTTTATTTGTTTATCGTTACCCGGGATAGGAACCTTGACCCAATTAGTGCGCGCGGGCGTCACTTCAGTGCCTGGTGACAACTGTGAATGCGCACTCGTGCTCGCGAGGCTCGTTGTGGCTCACAATGGTGCCACTGTCTGTTACGTCATATGAGGATGTAGTGACGTGCGGTTCCGCTCACTATTCACTCTGGAATAGCTGCACCTGTACCACATAAAAATAAAAGCTCGACACTAAGCATAAGAAACTTTTCTCGCTGTCTCAAACAAAAGCGGGATAGTAAACATTTTTGTTTATTGAGACTATCTCGAGTTGGTTTAACAGCTTTTTTTATTTGCCCGAATTGTTCACTTTATAGCATTTACATTATTTCGTTCAGTTCGAATTTGGCAATTACTTATTGTAATTTACTGTTGATAGGTGGGTAAACAAGGCTTTGTTTCCGATTGCGTTCGCTGTAAGAACCCGCATTTATAGCTAATATTTTAAAGTTATGGCTCGCCCAAGGCCTTGTTCGAGGGATCGTTATACGTTTCGCCTGAAGGCAGTTTGTGTAATACCTGCTTACGAAGAAACGATCCCTTACGTTTGCTGATTTTGCTGACGGCTAGATGGATCTTGCGAAGTTGGAAATGTCTGCCAACGTTTATCGTTCAAATTCCAACTTTATCTTTCAAGCGTATCTTCTAAAAGTCGAGGGATGGCGTAAGGGTTCTGAATTTCTCACTGTTAGTGTTGTAAATTGAATTGAAAATCTTAAATACGTAGTTAGTTACGATTGAAAGGTTTTCGTTGTCAGGATTACGAGGGGCTGCAAAGTAGAATAGCTTTATCGCGTGGCATACTAAGCCTAAGTAAAAGATATATCTTCATAAATTTTGACAAGCTAACTTGTGATTCAATTTCAAGCGCGTAATGGATCAACATCAATAACGTTACATGTTTTCCCGTGAGTAATCTAGCGATGTATTTACCTACTCGAATATTACTTTTGGTTACAACATAATATCAAATGTACTATCTATTTTTATTAGGTTTCCCTACTAGGGATTAAACTTAATCATGACTTAAGAAAAAGAAAATCACAAAATGATGCCTTATAAGAGTTTTGAACTCAGAGAAACACCTCTTTTATGTAAAACGGTTAAGTACTTAGTCAGCTATAGAATCATTGTGTAACATAGGCTATCTATACTAATATTAATATTATTATTTAAACTAATATATTATTATACCAACTAAAATATAGCGTCGTAAAATTCATCCGCATCGCTGTCGACTGGTAGTGTGCCCAAGAGACTGGCCGCATTGTCACGCCTCTGGCCAAAGTAACAACCAGCCCTTGGGTCACGGGAAGTGTCAACCAGTCGTTTAGAGATTTCAGTGAATAGACCATGAGCACTCGGACCCCACGGCCCTAGGGTTTCAACCCCAAACGGCTCGAAAATATAGTTGCCTATAAGGTTATTATACTTTCGCCGCTTGAGGTTTTCTGCAGCCACAGCGGCAGCGCCAGCACAGCACGCTGAGCCAGGAAGATGGGATGGCGCAAGAGTATCGACACGCGTTGCGTCCCACACTAAAGGCCTACCCACCTTCCATGGAAATAAAGACATGCCGTCCGGTCTCTTGCCATCATCGCGTGCCAATCCATTAGGTTCTAACACAGCTGGAACGCCGACGGTGACAAGAGCTCGTCGGATGATGTCATTAATGTTCGCGTGCCGCGCTAAGCGACCAGCACTTCGGCTGCAAGATAAGCCGTGGTGTCCGAGGCTGTTGACAACTTCGCCACAGTGACAGCGATGAGGAGAACAACAAGGAGCTCCTAGTCGCAGGGAAGCAGCGATGCGGAAAGTAGTGTCGTCGAACAAAGTCCCTAAGTTCGATGACGGTAGTGCATGAAGCCACAGACCCGACTCCCATTTACCCACAGTCAACAGGCGCGCACGTTCCGCAGCAGTAGCAGACGTGTCAAGTAAATTGTTCTGTACTACTCTGCAGAGCGGCTCATCCCACCATCTCTGGGAAAATGGGTTGTCAGGTGGATCTGAATTCGGGCAAGTGAGTCTCCAGGCATCCATAGCCTCGGTGAGGCACGGCACATCAAAATTATTCAGTACGGGGGCTAGGATTTTCCCGATTAATTTCTCAGTACCGTGGACCGAGGATATGAAAGCCGGTAAACTAATACTGGAAATTTTGTGAACGCCGAGGCCTTCCATACGGATAGGAAGAGTAGCTTGTGCCCAAGCTCGGTCGTCCATGGCCACATTTAAGATTGAAGTTAATGATAATTTGGGCCATTTTTTCTAAAAGATGAGTGTGTTTCCATAAATGAGAAGCGCGTAGGAAATATATTAATTTAGGGCCGAAACAGCAGTATCGAATTAAGATTATGGCCGAATGCATGTTAATTTAGAGCAATCTTTCCGAAACGTAATTGAAATTTTTAATTTTTTCCTTAATAAAAACGGGAAAGGAATCCTCGAAGATAGGTGACCCTAGCAGACGGGGAGAGCTTTTTTCAATGATTTTAATTTCTGGGGCTACAGCGTTAAATTTGGAAAGTGTGTGATGTCTGTCAGTACTGTCCGCTAAATATACACTCGAGAGCAAAGAATCCGGGTCACTTAAAGAATGTTAAAAATCTCGGAAACTAAAAATGATAGGTGTACACCAAGTTCCTTATACGATTTTGGGGAATATTCTCCCATTCCTCTGTGAGAGCAATTTTGAGCTCACGAAGCGTGATTGGGGGAGGGTTTCGTTGTTTTACGCATCTGCCTAGCTCGTCCCAAGCATGCTCGATCGGGTTGATATCCGGGCTGCGCGCTGGCCACTCCATACGAGTAATGTTCATCTCTTGAAGGTAGTCATTCACAATCCTACCTGTATGAGGTCGGGCATTGTCATGCATAAATATAGCATCCTCACCTAAATTGACCATAAATGGACCAACGTGATCATTGAGGATTTCTTCCACATATCTTTCGCTAGTTAAAGAGCCGTTTTCTATGATCACCAGCTCTGTGCGACTTTCAGAAGAAATTCCGGCCCACACAAGTACAGACCCACCACCGTAGGCTACTTTTTCTTCGATGCATGCTTGCTTGAATCTTTCCCCTGGTCTTCGATACACTCTGTGTCTTCCATCGTGCTTGTAGAGCATACATTTTGATTCGTCGGAGAACATAACTTTTGACCAATCTTCAATACTCCAATTTACGTGGCTCTGGGCATATCTTAGTCTTGAAATACGATGCCCACGCTCCAGTTTAGGGCCGTTTGCAGGTCTAAGGGGTTTTAAGTTAGATTCAGCAAGCCGACATCTTACTGTCCATGCACTTGGGTTACTTCCTCCGAGGCGCCGAAACTGATTTGTGAGTTCAGTTCCTGTAAGAAAGCGATTTCGAAGCATGGTGTTCACCAAGTATCGGTCTTCTCGTGCTGTGGTACACCTGGTTCTGCCCGTTCCTGGTCTGCGTAGGTTAGAACCAGTTTCTTCGTAACGTCGGAGAACTCTTTGTACTGTTGACAGCGACACACCGACAGTCCTGGCTGTATCGCGCTGACTCCGGCCGGTTTCCAGCATTGTAAGTATTCTGGTGCATTCTTCAGGCGTAAGCGACATAATTTCAGCTTGAATAATGAATATAGAGCACTATCAACATGGTTTATGTACCCACATCACAGACTACATAGGGATACTACGTATACCCACATAAATGACAGATTACAAACAAAAGCAAAACCAAATGCTGTAATTTCGTAGTTCCATCTTCGAAAGTGGCCCTTTTTCAAATTTGATTTTTTTATGATATAACTTTACAATAACTAAGAAGTTTTAATACCTTCATTTAAGGAGTATTACATTGTCTATTAAATACAATTTATTGCATTAACCTAGCATTTTTAGTTTCCGAGATTTTTAGGATTCTTTAAGTGACCCGGATTCATTGCTCTCGAGTGTAGTTCACATTTAAAACAGTATCTACATCACCTCCCAAGGTTCCATCATCGAGTAGTAGTAGTACTTAGTTAATTCAACGAGATAACAAACCCACATAGTTTGTTAAATTCATAGGATAAAAACATTAATATATGGAAAAGTAAAAGTGACACGTAAGGCTAACACATTTTTCTTCAACATGATCCCGGATCTTTAGGAGCGATTTATACGAGGATATCGCGCAGCAAGATCAAAGTAATCGGTGGCGAGTGAGGAATTATTATCCGTGTTCCTATTTGTTTTCTTTGATAAAATACCTACTTACAACGACTTGTCCTTACGACCAAAGCTGTAGTGAGTTTATGCAAAGCAATATAATGTGTTTCCAAAACATTTTCTATTTTGGTGACTAAAGTAATACATCTTTAAGAAATTTTAATAATGGGTTCATCAATACATCCTTATAGTTTTTGATTATGATATGAATATTAAGCTCTATAATATTCAAATAGCTCCTGATACAAGATAAACTTTAGTCACCTCAGGGGCCCTACCACCACCTCTTTTAGCATTATTATTTTAACCTTACTTGAGCGTGGGAAAGAGATGGAGCTAGACGTGCTGTATAGCTCCACTTATTTCTCGCACTGAAGTAACATCAAAATGGTACTGCTTAAAGAGGTGGTGGTTGGCCCCCAGGCCTTTTCATAAAATGTAGTGAGAAAACAAAATGAGGTTTTGTATAAAAGAGTTAGAAACTTTAAAAGCTTTGAATGATGACATCATTAGGTATACTACAAAAAATGTATTTTTATTTGTGACATCACCTATCCAAAACCAATTATATAATAAACTTGTGCCAATTATATCTACAATCAAAAAATATCAAGCATTTTTTCTAACAAGTGTCTACTTACACAAAACAATAGTTATTCTGGGATCTTAATATAGTACCTAGGTATTATGACGTGTAAGCACTGAATAGGTTCTGAAAATCACTAATGTTTAATCTAGGTCGTAACTAGTAATGAACTACTGAGTACCTAAAGTAATCAGCGCTGCCGCCACGAAGCGCCTACATAGATTGTGCCTATTCCTTTACATTGGCTACGTAAGTACATTGCCAGTAGATTGGCCTGCGGTCTTGCGGCTAAGTATCGGGGGCTGGGAGCGCCGCACCGTCTGCCCTGACCGCGTCATTTCGTCTATGAGCCCTTATCGATTCAGGATTCTGGCTTTGTAATCATGAAAGGAATATTATGGTACTATCTAACGACCTTATTTCTTTCTCCTTTTAATAACTGAGGTCATCTCATATTTTGTGTAACATTTAACTAAAAAGTCTTTAATAAAGTTTCAAAGATACTATGCAGGCACCTTCGTATAAAAAAAATACAGATGTCATAATTATGTAAAAAAAGAAATAAAGAAAGAAAACTATAATGGCATCCGATAATTATTTTTAAGTGGCCAGTAGGTACTTTTGAGTTTAGGCAAAGATATAAAAAGAGGCTGCACTGGAATCAGTTTAGTGCACCCTCTTTTTATAAAACAAATATGTACAGGGTGACTTGTAATTTATTCCTTCTAGGACGTGAAAGTGTGGACTATTTGCAATAATTAAGTACTCCATAAACACTAGGCAAAAATCAATGTGTGTTGTATACACTTTTTTTTTTACAAAAATGTGAAAAAAAACTTTTTAAAAAGAAAAAAAGAAAATTAAGAAAAATCTATATTTTTATAAAAACCAATTACCGTGCGCTAGTCTCGCAAAAACTCGAAAATGGCTCGACCGATTTGTATTTTTTTTTTTTGTTTTGTTCGCTCAATACAACAAACTCTTGTTGGCAAAATGAAAATTAGGAAAACTCCAAAGGAACACCCGAAAAATTTCAATTTAATATGGTAATTACACGTGGTACGAACTTCACCGGATCATCAAGTCAATGATAAAATGATAAGGGGATCATAGCACAGTGGCGTAACTTCAGATCAGAGGGCCTGGTGCAAAGAGGAAATTGGGCCCCCAACATCCTTTGCGTGTTTTCAAACCCAATTATGTACTTAAACCTATAGGTTTGTTGATTTCTTCGGACAATATTTATTATATATATATATAAATTACACTTTTGAATGAATAATAGCATAACATAATGCCGTCGCTAGCGCAGTTGTCATGTGCTGTACAGGATTTACTAAAATAACGTTGGATGCTAGACCGAGGGAAGCGAGCTCGGAAATTTTAGCACCCTGCCACGGATACTTTTGATTTTCTTTTGAACATTCATATAGAAATACTAGGTACTTGGTCGACTTATAGGTAGAAAATATTCAGAATAAATAGAACCAAGAAATCAGAAATCATTTATTTTGCAATGAATGTGGGTACAAAATAAGATGTAAGTAAGCATTATAAGCAGTTCCAACACACTCTACCTTACGGCATGCAAAAGTAAAACATATTTAAATCTACACAATCTAAACACCTAAAAATTAAAAAAAAAAGTACAGCAATGACAGCCTTTCTAGATAAACTAAGCATAAAAACAACAATCTGTCTCCTATATCTAACAGGTACAGATTATACTTATTATTTTACAACAATATATTATAATACGAGATTTGAATAAAAAATAATATAACAACAACAAAAAAAATCATTAAATATTATAAACATTTATCATTCAAAAAATCTTGAATAGAATAATAGCATTTATCGATTAGTAAGGATGTTAGCCTCTTTTTAAATATACTTAGATATTCTTCTTTAAAAGCATGAGGTATTTTATTAAGATGACGGGACCCATTGTCAATAAGCTTTTCCTTAGTAATGCTGTTTTGTGCCTACCTGTAAACATTAGATTTTTATATTGCGATCTAACAGGTCCCGGACGTGTTCTTATATCGTCCATTAAGGTAAAAAGGTGTATGTTTGTTTTAACAAATATTGCAACTTCAAGTATATACAAAGACGGAAAGGTGAGTAATTTTAGAGACTTGAACACAGGTGCACAACTGTCGATATTTTTAAGATTAGTCATTGATCTAAGGCAACGTTTTTGGGCTTTGAATATCCTCTCCCTCTCAGTACAGTTCCCCCAGAATATAACTCCGAATCTCAAAACTGACGCAACTAGACCGTGATAAGCTTCCAGTACGGTGCGGATGCTTACTTTTTTTGCCAGGTTATAAAGTACGTATGCTGACTTGCTTAACTTCTTAATTATTTCCTCTGAATGCGGCTTCCAAGTCGGCTTGTTATCGATTATAATACCAAGGAATTTTGTAGCAATTGTAGAGTCTACTTTTTGTCCATTAAATTCAACATCTTATTTATCAGCTCCTAGACGCTGATGAAAATGCATAATTTTTGTTTTTTGGATATTTATAATTAGATTATTTTTATTAAGCCAATTTATTATGCTTTCTAATGTCTTATTAATATCAGTTTCATAATTATTTTTATTGCCGCATTTTACTATTGCCGTACTGTCGTCTGCAAATAATATCATAGGTTGTTGAATTTGACGAGGCAAGTCGTTAATATATAATAGAAACAATAACGGTCCTAGTACACTACCTTGTGGTACGCCATATTTGACTTCTCTGTAGCCGGATAGGTATTTATGTTCTTGTTTCGTTTTCACACATATCCTTGATATTTCTGTATATTGTTTTCGATTAGTATGACTTTATTAGATTTAAGACATTTCCTCTAATGCCGTACTTGTAAAGTTAATTTATAAGAGCATCATGGTTTACATAATCGAATGCTTTCGTCATATCAGTGTATATGGCGCATACAGGAATTTTATGGTCCACACTTGGCATTACATTATTCAGTAGGTCGTATCGCCATATTACTATTTTAATTTTTCCGGAACCCCTTTTGTTCGTCACATAAGATTTTATTTTTGGTTAAAAACTTATAAAGTGTCTCGAGGCAACTGGCCTATAATTAGCCATGTCTTCTTTGCTATTTTTTTTGTGGATTGGTTTTATAATCACTTTTAAAGACTATTGGGGAAGGTACCTGAGGTAATACTCGTATTCATGATATGACCCAATGGTACAGCAATTATATCAGCCACAAATTTGACCACCGAAGTTGTTACGCCGTCATAACCATGACTTTTTTAATTTTTTAATGTTTTTATTGCTCTAACGCAAGGCAGCAGGAGCGAGCGAAGCGAACTCAAAAATATTTACATGTTTTTTTTGGATTACGGTGCATTTTCTGGAAAAAGAAACTTAATATATTATTTTAAAACTCTCTCAGGCCCTATGCCGGTTGCCTTGTTGGGTAGACATCCCGGCCCAGACACAGGGGGGGGGGGGGGGGGGCAAACACCGCAGATCCTGGTGCCCCACAGCAGTTTGCACCTTAGTAGTTACGCCTCTGATTATAGATTTTTGATGCCGTGCGAATATGTTTTATTGAAATTATTGGATCTCACGTAAACTATGATAGACTATCTAAAAATATAAATCGGTGATAATAAAAAAAAAACATTACGAAAAAAACGCAATTGATTGCCATTTTTGGATAACAACTTAAACATACTTTGTGTAGTTAAATGAACTACAAAGTAAGAAAGAGCAAATTCATTTTAACAAAATTATTATATTTACCATTATTCCAAGAAATAATACTAGTTAGTCAAAATATTCTAGTCCTTTCTACGAACAGATAATGAGGTACAAGATTCTAGTAATAACAAACGTAGTGATGTTCAAGAGGCTGCCTCTGAATGGAAATGACAGCGCGTTATGAACTCACGCTGTATATTATGAGAAGAACGCTCGTAGTTAATTGCTTACTTGAGAGCTTTAGCGAATATAATAATATTGTTATTTAATATTGCTTTCATTCAGTGCGGCCTACATGGAGTATAGTTCTATAGTCGCATTTTACGGATTGATTTCGATTATGTTTGCGTTATTGTGTTGTTAATAAATGTATCCCCAGTAGGTAACCAGTTCAATGAAAATTTAAAAATTATTGATGATGCAGATGGGATAGTGAAAGGGGTAAGTATTTGTTATCTTCTGTCAGTGCCTTTAAGTAATGTTTCATTAATCTTAGAATTACTCTTGTAGTAGGTACACACATATTTCAAAGAACGATTTTTTTCTTGTGATTAGAAAACATAATCTTTTAACCAGTTTAGTAGTGGCTTCACCCAATCTTATGATCTGACCATCAGATAGGGGGGGGGGGGGGGGGGCTTCTTACTCGTTTCATTTGTCCGCAGTACTTGTCTGGCTTCAAGTGGCGGGCTGTCTTATTATCTGTCTTCAGGCACATAAACAAAGATTTATAATAACATAACATAGCATCACGCCTTGTTTCCCCGAAGGGTTGGGCAGAGGTGTACCTGTAGCAGGTACACCCACATTTCGCCAGTTATGTTTAAGTCCCATGTAACAGGGGCCGAGCCTATTGCCATCAACCGGGCACAAATCCAGAATCTGGGCTGCTACTGAGAAATTCCAGATAGGAAAACCCAATAACACTTTGCCCGACCCGGGAATCGAACCCAGGACCTCATGCTCAGTAGTAGCACTTGCGACCACTAGACCAACGAGGCAGTCATTTATAATATAAGGTATAAATACCTACATATAAACTCGAAATGTACTATAGGCTCTACTTAACCCTCCGTGGAAATACAGGCTTTGTGTTATGTAATGTTATATTATTGACCTTCTAAATTATTTTAATTTTTTGAATAAAGTAACTGTGCTTTATAGCACAGTTACGAATAGCTATTCTCGATTTAAAAATGACGTGACATGTATTAAGCGTGAATGTAAAACACAAAGGTAACCGAATCCTTTTCAAAACACTCCCTCTTACGTTGTTACAGTAACATTACAAGGATAGAAACTCAATGCCTTAATTAACACTATCTTGCAAAAATCAACGGCTACGCTTTTCGTCGACGTGCTACGAATTTATCAACAAGCTTTATTTTCGTAGCCTGCTCTCTGGGCACTTTTGTTTTGACAATGATATATTTATGGAATGTACAACCAGCCTCAAAAATATGTAACCTACATCGACAAGAATTTATATTCTACCATCTTTGGTCTATAATCACACTAATCACACTATATAAATATCACACTAATATTATAAAGGCGAAAGTTTGTGAGTGTGTATGTTTGTCTCTTCTTCACGCTAAAACTACTGAACGGATTTGGATAAAATTTGGCACAGAAATAGTTTATAACCTGGATTAACACATAGGATACTTTTTATCCCGATATTCCCTCCGGATCGAAACGTATGCGGGTGAAACCGCGGGGCGCAGCTAGTACTGTATAAGTGTAGTACAATTAAGAACCCAGTGTGTAATATGTGTTGTGGCTACACATTGATTCAATATTGTAGATCAAAGATTGTAGATAACAGAAAATAAGCATGTTATTTTTTTTCACTTAATCATTATAAGACAGAAAAACAACCTAAGAAAAGTATTCATATATAATTCAACTAGGTACAGCTTGTTTCTAAAAAAAAAAAAGATTAATCTATAGTTCAAACGTCTGTATTGTCGCAGTCATGCGTCATTATTATATTTACGAAACAACTTTATTTACATCTCTTTCTTTATCTTAAAATCATAGGAATTAAATTATTTTTTGTGCTTGATTCCAGCAAAAATCGCACTTACTTACCTTAGAGGGATTACAAGCAGTTTGCTACGAATAGATATTTATTTACATGGGTTTTACGTCACTTCCAGCATTATCGAACACGACGCGTTTCGAGTTAGCATAAAATAATGAATTTAGACATATTTAAGTAATTGATAAAAAAAATGACAAAATATATCAATTGGTGTCTTGACTCCTGACTCCACAATGTATAATATATAAATAATGAAAAGGGCTTAAATTACTTGCATATTTCCTATTAAAGGAATATTCTTGTCGATGTATCTTTTTGAGGGTGACTGTACCGCTACAATGGAAAGAGATTGGGGTATTAGACAAGAGGAGGAGTGTGGGTGGAGGGAAGGCGGTAAAATAAGTTTAGCCTTTTGTAACGTTTGCGTTTTTCAAGATAGCAAAGGCGTAAAATACAGTGCATTTATAGTAACTTTCAGAAACAACACACGCTGTTGTGTAGTCTTATATGTAATAGGTGAATATGAAACAAGTTCAGTCAGGGAGGGAGGACTCCAAATTACAAAATCGATGCTTCTACATACAACACGAGTGTATTCCTTCAGTGTATCGGTTTTAAATGATACATACATAAATAGTTCATTACTTTTGAAACTGTCTGTCAGGATATTATAGTTGTAATACCAGCATAAATTGTTAATAAAAGAGCAGTCCATGGCATGAAAAGTCTTTGGTTACACGATATTTCATAACCAACGTGTCAGGTGGCGGTTCCTATCGGCGCGTTCAGTGCGCGACGCAAGTAGAATATATTATGAAGTGGATGTTCCCCCACGATGTGTGTCGTACTGTCGTACAGCGTTAGTTTGATGTCTTGTGAGATTTATAAAAAATCGCGAAACATTCTGTCGCTGAAAATAATACGCACCTCAAACAAGCAGGTTTTGCTGTTTAAAGACAGTGAGCAAAATTTGATTCTGCTGTGAGTGTGAGACAATGTAACTTTATAATATTATATTTTTAAAGCCGAGAACAGTGCTTGGTCTACTCACAAAATTCGAAAGATTTGAACTTCACTTTGTTCTGTCACTTTCACTTCGTTACGAAAAACGCCAGAGATAGAAACAAGTCGATTTGAAGTTCGATTTCATATAATAACATATTTGATAGTAGTATACCATGGATTTCACATTCCATAGGCCCAAAAAAGAAACAAACAATAAAACGTTCGGATACAAATAACCGTAAAATTGCAAATTATCTGTTATGTTTTAAATGTAAATTTTTATATTTTTTTCTAAATAATCTAATTACCTTTTATAATCCAATAAAGATTAAGTTAAAGAAAAGTACGAAGTTTATTATGTATCTACTTAATTATTTATAGTTTTAACAATCCTTATTATTGTGACAGAATACCGCGAGGCAGTGTCAAATTTTTATTTTTTTCTTATTCTGATACGCTAGATAGAAAGTCCGATAAATTATAAAAATAATAATAAATAAATATAAGTGAGTCCAGTGATGAATTCTGCTATTTAACCCCGGAAGAATTGAAGCAGCATGTAAAAAATGCAGAACTAATCTCCAGCCTGAAAAGTCTTGCGAAAAATATGATAACTTTATGTTATTTTTAAGCAATAGAGACTTACAAAGGGTGCCAACACTTTTTCGGAGACTACTGTTATCATTCTTCATATAATTATCACAAACGAGGCAACCATCTAATCTACATTATGTGGAGTATTTACTCAATGTTGAAACCCACAATAAAAACAAAAGATGACGTGCACATTGAAACCTATCCCAAACTTAATTCCATTTTTGAAAATAACGTCAGTGCAATATTTTTAATTTTATCTTTATTTTTTTTAATATTGTTTGTTTTACAAATATACAAATGTTGATACATTTTTACCATGTTGTATTTTTTGACCCTAAGGTAATATTATTATGTTCTCGCTGCTGAGGTGAAAAGTTGTAGATAAATATTACACGAGAGCAAAGTTATTTGCCTCTCGTGTCTTTGAACCCCTCGCAGCAAATACCAACTTTGCTCTCTTGTTGCACAAATAAATATTTTAAGATCATTTTAGAAAATATAGGTATTTTACTCTTCTTTAGAGGTTTCTCATTTTTAGGGTTCCTTACCACAAAAGAAAAAACGAAGCAGGATCACTCGCGTGTGTGTCTGTCCGTCTGTCACATCTGATTTTCTCCGAATGTACCAATTTAGTGAATGTTTGGTACCTACACACATGCATTTCTGTGACCCGAACACGAACGTGTAACGTAAAAAAAATTTTTTTGAATATAATTGGGTCACTTTTTGGGGGCAAATTGGAAAACTAAAAATTAAGTTTTGCAAACTGTACCGTGTGACATATCAAATGAATGCGCTTGTTGATCAAATCTATTTTTTTTTAATATATACTTTTAAATATATTTAAGAAAATAGTTGAAAATTGACAAAACCCCCCGAAACTACTGAGCATAAAATTTCGAAAAAAATACAGAGAATGGTTCTTTTCTCATACATTACAGAAAAATTTATAAGAAGTCTATGGTCTTAAAATAACATGGTAAATCTCTCAATATTTTGCGTACAAACTTACATTTGTAGTTGGAATGTATGAGAGAAAATGTTTTTCAACTACAATGCTAAGTTTGTTCTTGGCATGAATTGATCCCAACTACGGAACCCTTCATTGTGCGTCGTCCGACATGCACTTGGCCGGTTTTTTAAGGTGTTGACTGCAATATTTTATAACGTGGGGGATATAAATACAACAAAAAAAAAACTGCAGATAAACAAGAGTCTTCTTTCTGTTTTTAACAAGAAACCCGTCTTCATATGACGCACACAGTAGAGCTTGACGACTTAGCGATTCAGTGAGATACAGACTTGTGAGTGCAGCTTTATGTCTGAACTACATGTTGCGACATATTTAAGGCTATCGAATTTTTATTAGATACAAGTGTAGCCAGCTTTAGTAAAATTATGTCATCAACAATGTATGAAAACATTTATAATTTATCGAAAAAACAACGTGCTTGAAAAACATTAGTTCCGGCCCCATGTTAACGATAGTGATTCTGCCCTCTGATAGCGTCGCCATTTCGGTAGCGACACAAATGGAATATTTTACTTGCTTCCCACTTGGTATTTGCTACCATTTCCGGTTTATATGTTTACCTAGTTTTGGACGTAAACCAGACTGTGTGTTGTAAGGTATTTTCATCGTTACAGCTTCTAAACTGTTCAAAATGCGCCTGTATAATCCTCTTTCTGTGGGCGTCATTAACACGATTAAGGGATTATGCCAAGGGGATGGGTAACAAGTTCTTTCAATGCGAGTAAAATGCCATCAAGTTAGCCAAGTGAGAAAATCCGAGATAAAATAAGGTTTTCTAAGTCACTTTATTGATAACTCACAATATTTTCTGCTTGAAGTTTACAAGAAAGTAAATAGAATGAAGAGTTGATGTGATCAATGTAATAAAACATGGAGAACTGAGGGTACGCGACGACAGCCGTCTATCAGCTATCATTATTGTGAAAATAATGGATGCAGGTTAAATTGGAATATAGGCAGGGACGATAATACTGCATCGGCAAATTCATTCTCCTGTAATCACATTCCATGGTAGGTTATCGCCAGATTACCAATTTCTCAGCTAAAAATAATGCATTTTATCCAATTATCCATAAAAAGAAACCTGTATTTTTTATTTTACCTGAAAATATAGGTATAAAGTATCGCCTTGTTAGTTGGACGACATTGCAAAAAGCTTCTCGTAGATCCAAATGCATACAAAAGCACTCTCAAAATTAAAATGAGCAATCTGCAAGCCTAGGTTGTCAACAGCGACTACGGCTTGTCCCATTTTAGACTGAACTATATTTTAGGCTCATGTTTATAAAGCACAGTAGGCCGTTAGGTACTACAGATAAAGCCTAAAGCTTAGTACCTAGTGTTAAACCGAATGACAACCCGTTTTCATTATTGAACTGGGGTAGCGATATAAACTTTGATTGATTGATGATTGAATTGTCATAGATAAGCAAGGTTACCTTACTTATCTATGAACTAAACTTAACTTGAAATTGCGCACTTTACGCGAAGCGTGAAAATTTGCAGAAAAGCTGTCAACGATTGCCCTTGGAAGTAAAAAGTTTCACTGCTAAAATAATCTAATCGTTACTTTTGCAAAGAATGTTTGAATTTATGATCATGATCAAAGATCGTGCGGTACTTGAGTGTTATCGATCGATTATTGTATTTAGACAGGATTGGCAGAACAACAATGTGTAGCAATGTGAATCGTGATAACTAACTTTATGAAACTAAGCGGCTAGTCGGCCATAGCGACAACTATAAATGATTGTCGTAGCGTTAAATCAGCTACGGTTCGTACTTTGTATGTACGCTCAATAGTTCGTTCTGCGGCTGACTCGAATACATAAAAAGGGGAACCTACATACTAACTTACTTTTGAAACTTCTGACAATTGAATAAAATCGATTCGAGATTGAATTATGATAACAAACTAATAAATATAAAACTTTACGACCGCGGCAAAGTTGACAATCTATTGTAATGGTGTTCCACAGTTTAAGAACTGGGGTCATATGAGTTAGGGGGTCTAAAACCCTTAAGACAGAAATCAACTACAGATACGAATTTTACAGACTTTCTTTATTAAGTTTATAATAACGCCTGCCTATAATAATGTTGCGTAAACTACTCGGAGGTTTGCTCCCAAAGTAATTATAAGGGGTTGGGGTTTTCCGCTTGCAATGAAAGCCAAGCCACATAAATTGTGTCGGACGAGGCCCAGTTCTACCGGTGATTTGCTGCTTGAATCTAAAGACAAAATGTTTGACAGATGACAAAAAATGTTTTTTTTTAGTATTCAGGTTGAGTATGTATTTATGTAGGTATACGTTACCCACCAAGCTTTTGAATACTTACATAATATTCCTAACCAAAGTTATTGACACAGACGTAATTGACCTTCATTTACATATAAATCGTTTACAATTTAAACTCTTGAACGTGTCCCTCGCTGGAATAGCTGCTGTTGTTATAACTGTATCGCACAAACCGTCAACCTTGGAGACGGTATTAGGAATAAAGAAATTCCCCGGGCGAAACCGTGAAAAGGCCACTTTATTCCCGCAAATAAAGTTGTTCTGAGATCTTTGTTATTATGTAAACGTGATAGTAAAAACGTGGTAGCGGGGTGGTAAGTATGATATTCTTAGAGATTGCCGGACGGTAAATTGGGCAACATGTTTGAATTCTCATTTAGGTATGTTTTATCCTATAGACTACTTTTATGTGCTAAAAACCGAAAAATAATTAACGAAAAATAAGATTTTAAAGAAAGCATTTGAATAAACAGTTTGAAGTTCCCAGAAACTGTTTAAGTAATCTAAGTTTTCTAAAGCTTTTTGAAAGCTGTCCCTTTGCGTCATCCTTGGCCTACATACGTTTGAGTACCTAATATTACATTACTTAAATCATATGTACTAAAATAGTTATTAGTGCAACAAGAGAGCAAAGTTGTTTTTTGCTGCGAGTGTTGATTTTGAATCCCGAGTAAGCGAAGGATTCTATAATTGAATCACGAGCGTAGCGAGTGATTCTAGGTTAGAATCCTGAGCGCTGCGAGGGATTCAAAGACACGAGACGCAAATAACTTTGCTCTCGTGTAACACATACAACTTTTCACCTCAGCAACGAGAACATACAACATGTAAAAAAAAACATGTCTGATCCGTGAGGGTGTTGTTAGGTATCGTACTCTCAGCATATTTATGTGGAAATTTTCAGGAAAAAAGAAAAACGAATCCCCGCAGTTTTTTTTTCAATGGTAAATAACAATAAAAAAAAAAACTTGTGATTGGGGGACCCCTGTCAGGCACGAAGTTCCTTCTCACGTATGATTTAAAACATAAACAAAATTGTTACAGCCACCACCTTGGATTTACATTTTGACCTCACTATCGACTTAAGCACCCTCAAAAACTATGAAAACGATACCCATGACGAAAAGTTTGAATATTTTCGCAGCCACCATCTTGAATTTATATTTGACCTGACTATCGGCTTTAGCACCCTCGAAAACTATGAAAACGACACCCATGACAAAAAATGTGAAAATTTTCGCAGCCGCCATCTTGGATTTTGATTTTGACTTCACTATCAGCTTTAGCAATCTTGAAAACCATAGAAACGACACCCATGAAGAAAAAATTGAAAATTTTCGCAGCCGCCATCTTGGATTTACATTTTGACCTCTCAATTTGCTTTAGCACCCTCGAAAACTATGAAAACGACACCCATGACATAAAATGTGAAAATTTTCGCAGCCGCCATCTTGGATTTTTTTTTGACTTCACTATCGGCTTTAGCAACCTTGAAAACCATAAAAACGACACCCATGACGAAAAATGTGAAAAGTTTCGCAACCGCCATCTTGGATTTTCATTTTGACCAAATTCACACTTTCTATCTCCCTCCGTCTTTCTTTCTCTTTGAATTAGAAGAAGACAGTCGCAGTACCTTTTCGCGTGACATTTTTTGCCAATGTGCACTATTATCGCAAGCCGCTATAAGAACTTCGTTCCAAAAAATTTAATAAAACAGAATTTAAATAAAACCTTAACAGATGATTTGCAATTTAAAGGTTTTATGTGTATCCGAACGTTTTATTGTTTGTTTCTTTTTTGGGCCTACTAGTTATGGAATTTTGAAATCGAACTTCGAATCGACTTGTTTCTATCTCTCGCTTTTTTCGTATCAAAGTGAAAGTGACAAAACTAATTGAAGTTCAAATCTTTAGAATTTTGTGATTATACCCAGCACTGTTCTCAACATTTAAAAAAAATAATTAAAAAGATACTTTGTCTCACGCTCGCAGCAAAATTGAATTTTGCTCACTGTTTTTTGACAGCAAAACCTGCTTGTTTGAGGTGCTGAGGTGAAATAGTTATTTATCCAACATGTGAGGAAAGTTCGTTTTTCCTATGAGTTTTGATTTTGAGTCTTGAGCGAACGAAGGATTGAAAAATAGAATCACGAGCGCAGCGAGTGATTATAAATTTCAATCCTGAGTAAGCGAAAGACTCAACAAAACGAATAGCAAATGAACTTGCTCACAAGTTGCATACAAAACTTTTCACCACTCCCAGCAAGAAAGTATTCAGTCATCATAGGTAAATAAATTAAACAGACACAAAGCAAATCAAAATAATTCTTTATATTTTAAAATATCTTTAAAACTTAACATAAAAAAATCAGGCAAGGTTAGTTTCTTAACGGGAACATTACTTTCCTCACTGTTCAAACAGTGAGGAAAAACCAACTTTCCTCACTGTTCAAGCAGTGAGGAAAAACCAACTTTCCTCACTGTTTTCGTAGAGGAAAGACACTTCTTTCGTGCGGGAGTGGTGAAAAAGTATATATATTATAGTATAGGTATAGGACAAGTATATACTTAGTCTGGCCATAAATACTGTTACAATTAAAAATAAGAAAGATATTACATTTTTATACGATTGTTCATTGAGTTTTCTAATTTTGTCGCCAATACATTGTACAATATTTTGCGAGTTTAAAATGGAGTGGGGTGATAAAGAGAACCGAATCGCTGTGATTGCATTACACAAAGTTGGTATGGAGCCAAATGCAATTTTTAAAACTCTCCATACGCTTGGTATTTATCAAATGTTTGTGTACCGGGCTATTAATACGTACAAACAATGAAACCTCTTCTGTTTGTGACAGAAAAAGATCTGGCCGTCCACGTAGTGTTCGTACGAAAAAGGTGGTCAAAGCAGTAAGGGAAAGAATTCGAAGAAATCCTGTCCGAAAGCAAAAGATTTTATCTCGGGAGATGAAGATAGCACCCAGAACCATGTCGCGTATTTTAAAAGATGACTTAGGACTTGCAGCCTATAAGAGACGCACTGGTAATTATTTTACTGATAATTAAAAAGAATAGGGTGGTAAAATCGAAACAACTACTGAAGCGGTACGCAAAGGGAGGTCACAGAATTTTTTTGTTTACGGATGAGAAAATCTTTACAATTGAGCAACATTTTAACAAACAAAATGACCGTATTTATGCTCAAAGCTCTAAGGAAGCTTCCCAATTAGTCGACAGAGTGCAACGTGGGCATTATCCGACTTCAGTGATGGTTTGGTGGGGTGTTAGCTATGAAGGAGTGACAGAGCCATATTTTTGTGAAAAAGGTATCAAAACATCGGCACAAGTGTATCAAGATACCATTCTTGAGAAGGTAGTTAAGCCCCTTAACAACACCATATTCAATAACCAAGTATGGTCCTTCCAACAAGACTCGGCGCCGGGTCATAAAGCTCGGTCCACGCAGTCTTGGTTGGAAGTGAACGTTACGGACTTCATCAGAGCTGAAGACTGGCTGTCGTCTAGTCCCGATCTTAATCCGCTGGATTATGATTTATGGTCAGTTTTAGAGAGTACGGCTTGCTCTAAACGCCATGATAATTTGGAGTCCCTAAAACAATCCATACGATTGGCAGTGAAGAATTTTCCCATGGAAAGAGTGCGTGTTTCTATTGATAACTGGCCTCAACGTTTAAAGGACTGTATTGCAGCCAATGTAGACCACGTCGAATAAGCTTTTTATATTTTAAATTGTTTTATATTTATGTATTAAACTAACACACTGTAAAAGTAATAAATATTATTTGCAATAAAAAACAATTTTATTCTTCGTGACAATATTTATGGCAAGACAATATTTATACGAGAGTGACACTGAAAGTTCTTAGAAAATCAAAAACTGAACAAACTAGCAAGATATTAGTTTTATTATATCTTTTCAAAATAGTGTCCATTTATATATACATCGCTGCATCCGATGGAACCACTGAGAAAAACACTTTGCCCACTCATCCTTAGGGACCCCTATGGATGAGTGGGCAAAGTGTTTTTGTCCACTTTGTCTTGTGTCTTCGATGGCATTTTGAAACGCAGCCACTGCTTCCTCAGCGTCCATAAAGCGTTTTCCTCAAAGTTTTTATTTTATTTTTGGAAATAAATAAAAATCGCAAGATGCGAGGTCGGGGCTATAGGGCGGGTGACCCAGTAATTAGAATAGAATAGAAAGAATAGAAAACATTTATTCGACACAGACACAACACATCAGCAACAAACACGGCAACAAGGCACGGTTAGCGCAGTGGTTAAGCGATTGACTGCTGCGCTGCATGTCGCGGGTTCGATTCCCGCACGGAACAAATATTTGTATGACCTACAAGTAGTTGTTTCGGGTCTGGCTGTTTGTGTATGTGAGTATAAATGTTTGTAAACGCACCCACGAACCCACGATACAGGAGAAACCCTAGTGTGGGGCAACGTTTTTTAAAAAAAAAGAGAAAAGAGAAACACATAAAAAAGAGAACAATAAAATTGCAGTAAAATTTTGCTGAGCGTGCCCATACCGAAAGAGTTACCATCTCAGCAGTTGCTGGGCGTCAGTCACCCAGTGCTGGTTTTCAGTTGGCACCCGCAGTGACACACCACACGTCTGACGTCGCCAAGTAGTCGACTATTTGCTTGGCGGTGTGCGACGAGTTGTTGTGGTGAAGGAAGACCCTACTGCGAGGTCGTTTCTCCCGAACTGTCAAATGGTGGTGAATAATTAGTGGCAAATAATTATTAGTTTACCAGTCTGCAGTAACTGTTTTTCGATCCTCTAAAATAATTGTTGGGTAATGACCTGTCCTTATGAAGAACGAGGCCACCATCTTTTTCCTACGCTTTAACCTCTTCACTTTAGTTGGCAACTCCTCCGAAGGAAACACCCAGACAGCAGACTGTCTTAGTTTCAGGATCATAACAATAAATCCACCTTTTGTCACCCGTAAGTATGTCGAACACAGCATTTGAATCACCTCCGTTAAATCTTTGAACAATTTCACGACACCAATCAACACGAAGGAGTTTTTGGGCCTCTGTCAAATTATGAGGTAGGTATCCACCGGGCACAAAGCTTTCTGACCACTAAATGTTCATGGAGGATTTTGTGCACTTGACTCATACCGATGCCTAAGCTTGTCCAAATCTGCTGATAAGTCACTCTTTTGTCAGTCTCTATCATACGCCGCACAACACTGATGTTATCTTCAGTTCAGTCGTCGCCGTAGAAGGCCATCCCTCACGCAGATCATCGGTGAGATTAGTGCGACCACGTTTAAACTCATTAAACCACTTGTAAACAGTGGCACGAGATGGGGTTTCTTCGTGAAAGGCCAATCGAAATCGAAGTCTATCATAACTGTCTTGTTGACTTAAACGACATCGAAAATTTTTCGCGTTAAATTCATGCTGACGTGACACAGACAATTTTCAATTTGCCGCCAAATTGTAAACAAATGACAAATGAATAAAATACATACACATTAACACTGGCAAAGAATTCCATTTTCAAAATTTGAACTTATTTTTTTTGTTATATCGTTTACAAGTGGCCAGTTCTAAAAACTTTCAGTGTCGCCCTCGTATATATAGGACGGAGGAGGGTATGATGTGTCTCTCTCGTTATTGTCAGGCATATTTTAATTACTGTGGGTGAACTGTGGGTAGTGTTGGTTATTGTGCAATAGAAAAACCGTTTGCAGTTTAGATCAAATTATAATTTACGATCACATTAATCAGACTAGCAATTAACACACTTTAGTAGGTACACGACACAAGTATTCGGAATGCGTGACATGGATGAAGTCTGCTTAACGCCAACTCCGGCCGGTACGAGCGTTATGTTGTAGACTCTGTCGAGCGCCACTAGGTGGCTCTGGCGTCCCAATTAGTCAACTCAGTAATGTATTTCCGACATAGTATAGGTACGAATTAGAGTATTTGATGTTACATCTAGAACACAATACAAAATTTCATGACACTTCCTGTAAAATAAAAGAAGTTGTTCCGTATTGGAGCAACAGAGTGACAAGCGCTGCATTTTTAAAGCATCGTTTGTGCTTTGGTTTTAGTACCTACTTACATACAACACCACATTGTACTTATTGTCTTATTCTCGTTAATCTGCACGAATTGTATGAAAACAGGACATCATCATCATTTCAGCCCGGAATCACTCACTGCTGGGTATAGGCCTCCCATTTCTTCTGCCATACTTCAGAAAATAACACACAAATTCACATGCAGTGCTACAAATATTAGCCAGTGAGGAGATACTTACGATAATGAATACGGTCTCCCAGAATTCGAGTATACACATTGTAGCGGCATCTACAAAGCCACACGCGAACTAGGTATCAAAGACGTCACAAAAATCCTGCATCGCGCAAGCAGAGTTTACCGCGCGATCATTTTAATATATAACTTCCCGACATCAATTGTCGGACAGTTACGCACCAGACACGACACCCATCTGGTCAGAGGAACCTCCCTTTTCTATGGGTGAATGAACTTTACACCCTGTTCCTCATACCTAACTTAATTAATTAACTTCAAATCGAAAACACAGCTAGTTAATGAAGCGGTTTGCTTTGAATCGCTCACAAATATTTTATTGTCCAAAGGAAGATTGGAAAGGACACGTAGGTAGGTACCACGAATAATTAATTAAGTTTATTATCGGCCACAGTTCCGCTTACGATTGTCAAATAAAGCAATTATTTTTGGTGACCTATAAAGTCTATTTTAGAGCTGATAAAAGTGATTTGAATTATTTGTTCTCTGAATATATAATAAAATTACTTGTATTTTTAGAGATTCCTTTATTAAGCATTTTCATAAATTACCCCCTTTTTTTCGTTAATTCATACCGTACGTTACCTAAAATATTTACCTATTAATCTGTTTCAAAGATTTATTTAGTTTTTATCAGTGAACGAAATGTTTATTTTCGTTCACTGGTTTTTATAATACGTAGGTATTTCTAAAGTAAATGCATAAGCCCCAACGTTTTTATTAGTGTCATTGAGCAAGCTTTAACGCTGTTAAATATGTAACGGTTATGAAACATGCATATTTATGAGGTTCAATTAGGTAGGTACATTGCACCGTAACCGTACTGTAAGCACAGTCTACTGTAAGTATCGTGACCAACCAACTTGGTTGTAGCGCCATCTGTGGACGGGTGAAGATAGTAAAGCAGTGGAGCAACAGGTGGATCACAAAAGCCATCTAGTGGGGGGTAGTATAAACAGTAGGCTTGCCTGCCAGAGTATGAGGTCGCGAAAATCCGTATACCTTTGTGGAAGAAAAGTTAACTACTTCGACAAAATGTTGACTATAGCGACATCTAGGCATTTTCCATTTTCAAGAATGATGCCAAGAAAATTCTATGAAAACATCCGCACAAAGAATAGGATGTCCTTAGTTCCGATGCGAAAGCCAGAGGGCTTAGCCCAATGGCTCTCCGGCCTTACCGTCTACTATGCTAGGTACAGAGTTCGCACGTAACTACTTACTTCCTATGAATGAATCCTTAAAGCCACATCAAATGTAACGACCGATATGAATTCCGTTCGTATTGTGAGTCGTATAAAAATTTTACAACTTTGCGTAGAACCGTAGAACACACCGTCATCAAATCAACTTTACGACCGTTTTAAGGGTTGCTATGGTTATTTCCTATCAGTGAAACTCTATTTAAAAAACAGCTCGACGATCGGCAAGGTCACCGCAGTTAAATGGGGCTTGGTTCAATATAAATTTGTGATTATTAAAAAAGCTTCATACAGAATCGATATTTAATCACATTGCCTCACAAGTTAAAGTTAACATTATTATTAATAGCAGGTACTTACAAAGTGCGCCAGACCATGCTATTCATATGTAGGTTAGCTGCAAATGAATAGCAAGCAGCGAGCTTTCGTATGCACAATCAGATGCAGTCCTACAATGTCTGGGTATCTACAAAACATTCATATAAATTCATTGGCGTATTTAAACAGACCTGCGCGGTAGTGACCTAGGCCGCGAATGCAATGCTTAACTTAAATAGAACATAGTTTTACTCTGAATGAGATATGTATTTATCCAGGCTATTTTCAGAACATAATATAAAAGTTACAGAACGGAGTGTCTCCGAATAAGGTTACACTTCTTACAATTTCTATACAATTTATTTGTAAAACGTAAAGAGATACCTAGTACCCCGTCCTTGTTATTCTAAAGGGGTCATGCAACACATGTTCATAATGTTGAGTATAAACAATAGAGGTTATTTTATCTGAAATCTTAGTATTTACTATGCAAAAGCCGCCCAAGCCTGCAGCCGGGGCGCGGGGTGCGTGCGACCGCCACGCCACGCGATCATTTTGCACCGAAAGGCGGGCGGGGTGCACGTCGAACAGAAGCCGTCCGCCCGCGCCTCCCACGTACCGACTCTATACTACAACCTCGTTAGTCTAAGTGACGTAAAGCCTCCATATAGACGCGCACAGTGAATGAGTACGAACGTTATTGAGGACAACGTGGAATCATTGCATTGGATTTGTAGTGTACGGACAAATAGGAGATAACCTTGCAAGGTGCATTTATTATTCAGTGACTGCGCTAAAGCCAACATATAGCCAGGATGGCGCCCTGTACAGGTGAGTTTTTCTATGGGTTTGTTTTCCCATCAGATTTCACAATGGCCAATGAAGCTTAATATGGACTTTAAATGACAACTTGTAGATACGCACACGTATTCAGTGACGAGTTTGTCTGTCAATTTGTATTTATAAAATTAAAATCAGCTTTGTGGTTAAGGTTCAAAATGCAATGTCAGTAAGTACAATAAATTGCAATCACTAGCGGGCTGCATTTTCCGAGGTGCGCAACTCCTTCTACTATTTTTAACGCCGGTAAGCTACATCTGCTTTTTGTTACTGAGCGCAATAGAAAAAATGGAAGTGGTAGGTACCTGATTGCTTGCAAAAGTAACATTGAAATGAGAATTCGTATGTATTTGTACCTTATTTATATTTACGTTGTTAAGTTCAGCATATTATAATTATATTAGTGTAGAAAACAACTTTGTGAAGTTAAAATTGCTGTTGTTGTCGTACAAACCGCGTAACTACAGTACGCAGGGTAGTTCCGCAGTAGTCAAGTACTAAAACGATTGGAGTAGCTGTGAGGAGTGAGGAAAGGTCCGGTGGCGGTCGTAAGCGCTATTTACGGCGCGAACGGTTCATTTACCGCCGGTCACTTTATTGCCAGCGTGAACTTTACTTAATGCATAGCTCGACCTGCCAGCCAACAACGCACGATACTAAATTGATTAAGCGTTGGTTTAATTAGGAAGCGACAGGTTCAGGACTAAAGTGCTAGGCCTAATGTACCTACATGGCAACATTGATATAGTAACCTACTCCCATTAAGGAAGTAACTATTAAGTTAATCAAAAGGTCTCACGCTAGGAGCTCGTGGCCAAGTAATAACTGCCGCATGGGTCAATCCATCTTTAAAGACCGAGACTCCTCTGTGCCTCGGAAAACACGTTAAGCCCTAAGGGGTCCCGGTTGTCATTCGTGGATCTTTGACAGTCATTACGGGTCATCAGAAGCTCGAAAGTCTGACAGATATCGTATCGTATCGTATCGTATCTGTAACTGGGTTGTGGACACCAGATAGGCAGTCGCTCCATGTAAAATACAGGTATTCAGCTGCATCCGGTTAGACTGGATGCCGACCCCAATATAGTTGCGAAAAGGCTAGGCAGATTGATTATTTTCTATGGAGTTAATCAAAACCCCGTTTCACTTGATACTTTTGAACAAGTTGGGAGAGAATTTCTCTGCCTCTTTTAATTGGAAATACTATATTAAACATAACACCACGCCTGTAATCCCCGAAGGGTCAGGCAGAGGTGTACCTATAGTACACCCACATTTCACCAGTTATGTTTAAGTCTCATGTAATAGGGGGCGAGCCTATTGCCATCAACCGGGCACATATCCAGACTCCGGGCTGTCATTGAGGAATTTCTGATGACAAAACCCATTAACACTTTGCCCGACTCGGGAATCGAACCCAGGATCTCATGCTCAGCAGTAGCGCTTGCGACCACTAGACCAACGAGGCAGTTACTATATTATTATACTGTATTAAACTTTGTGCGTTATTTATTGTACATCAAATACTGACCGAAGTTATTAATAGGTTTGGTAGCCTAGTCTACGATTCAGATTAAATGTAAGCCACGCTGCCGCTGGTATTTTCTAATCGCTCGAACGGCATCGGCTGGACTCGACTTGTTGGCGTCGACATTTTTCATCAGAGTCCCGCATTCACACCGCAGACGTTTTTAACGGACACATAAAAGCGTAACCACTTATTTATATGTAAATGTGGTCTCTTCTTGCTTCGCAACACGAAAACACACAACACAACGTACATATGTTGGAACCTTAGCCTGGGTCGGCAGTTCGATAGTAGTTGTGCCAACTCGATTAATGGCATCGGAGCCCAATGTAATCGAGAAACGTTATTTACATTACACTACTCGACATTTCTTTCACCCGAATAAGTGTGTGTTGTAGCCTGACTGGACCAAATAAAGGTTTTACTGCCAGCGCTGTTTACATACTTCATATTAGCGTGATTACATGAAGTATTGACGTCACCTAATATTATTTTATGGTCGAGGATCTACGCATTTCTTTCTTCGACGAACAAAGAACGATAAACTTACATTGTATTTAAGTAAGTAGCACATTTAAAAATAAGCCCAACTAAGTGCCAGCGGAGTATGGCGATAAGGTTTCATAGGGTTGTATTACGTCTTAATACCGCTGTGTTGTTCGGACGAAGCTTATTTACTAGCTTAGCCGCGGAGCTATTTACTTATTTGTGTGATGTTATTTTAGTTTGCATTGGTTGTGTTTGCAGTGTATATATACTATACTGTGACCTCAGTACTAACTTGTGTAGCCACAGTATCTACTTAAAACCAATGGCGCTGTTTCTTATCTATGAATTTGAATTTCAAAATGATTCACGAACTTACCAGTTCCTCATCGACGAATTGAACGAAGTTTCAGTATTCCGAATGGTAGCCAGAATAAAAGATTCACAGAGTACCTACTGTCACAACATTTCGAGTAACAGCTAGACTGAACATTATGGAAGAAGACTTACATATTTTATTCGTAAAAAATGGCCAGAATAGCGTATAAGCAGTTTCAGTGGAACTACATTAGTTAGTTTGTAAGGTCGCGAAGTAAAACGTTGCTTCGCACACTCTAGAACTATTGTGGTTGCAGGGTCGGCTTAGGGCAGAAAATCGATACTAATTCAAAGCCTGTATAGAATTCTGAATCATTGTTATGTCAAAACAGAATGGGTTCAATATAATCATTGGATAAGTTGCTAGTTTTGTAAGTTATAGCTTAATATTACAAAAGTTAGTAGTCAATTTGCTAAACATTTTTTTTTTTTGGAATAGGTCAATGATGAATACGCCACGCATACATAATGATATGCTAATATCCATTTTATCATAATGTCTAGTGGGCGTATGCCGAGCAAATTAGCCTAATAACTACTTACCATTATGTATTGAAATACTCCCTACAGACCCACGTGCGGGTCAAAACGTTGATTTGTATTGTATGAAGTTACACGAACACTCACCATCATACTCTACTGAAAAGACGTCCGTCAAAACCTCTGGATAAAACGTTTGCTGCACTGAATTCTGGTTGCTGCACAATATTGGTACAAGAATAATATTATTTTGACCGAAGTCTAACGTTTTTAATCACGTGTAATAAATTAAATCTCCTTTTTCGTTCATATTGTAAGAACATCGATTTAGTAAATATTTACCATATTCCCATGTTTAACATTTGAACACAAACATCGCTGTATGAAGCTAAACATGATTGGACTCTACGAATATTGATTTAATATGTTACATGCTTTTGTTGTACACACATGCTTAAACAAATAAAGAGTTATCTTATCAGTTAGTACCTACAGCTACAAAAAATGCAATAATAAGGGATAAAATGTTTCGTTGCTACGCTCGCTGCTACGAATGGCCTACGACGGTCTACGACGGCCTACGCCGCGTTTTCTCGTAGGCGTCGTTCGTAGACTGAACTATAATGATGGTATTAGAGGGATCGTGGGTTGTACCTACCTAGGACTCGTCCTCGACAGCCGGTGGAACTTCGTGGAGCATTTCCGACGTTTGGCTCCCAGACTGGAGCAGGCCGGCTGCCTTGAAGCGGCTCCTGCCCCATCTAGGGGGTCCAAACGCTTCCTGCAAGAGGCTCTACGCAGGGGTCGTGTGGTCCATGGCCCTTTACGGGGCACTGATGTGGGCGCGTTCGTTGAGGCGGCGGCCAGCCCGCCGGTTGAACCCGTCCCAGAGGGTCATGGCCACCCAGCTGGTCCGGGGATACCGCACGGTCTCCGGTGAGGCGGCGAGCCGAGCCTTGCCGGATTACCGCCATGGGATCTGGAGGCAAAAGTCCTCGCCCACATTTGAGAGTGGCGCGAGGAGGCGAAACGCCGGGGCTTAACTCCGCTGTCGCGAGAAATTGTGACACAGCGGACAGAGCTCCGGCGGGATCACATGGCGTCATGGAGAGTGCGATTGTCGCAACCCAGTGCTGGGCACGCCACTATTGCAGCGATAAGTCCCCTCTTTGAGGAGTGGCTAGAGAGGCGCCACGGCGTCCTCACCTTCCGCCTGACGCAGGTCCTCACCCGACACGGCTGTTTCGGGAGTTTCATGTTTCGGATAAGGCGGGAGGAAATGCCCGGGTGTCATCACTGCGTGGATCACCTGAAGGACACAGTGGAGCTCTGGACGATGAACAATGGGTAGCTCGCTGTCCGGTAAGGACCAGGCTTGAGTTAACGGTTGTTCCACGCGTGCCTCAAAGAGATGTCAGCAGAGCTGAAGGGGTCCGATAGGACCGATGCCTGCCAGGGTTGCGGGAAAGTCTGAAAGGGATACCATGGCCCCTGGCAATGTACAGGCAACTGAAGGAACACGGGTGTGTTTTAGTCAGTAAGAGTCTGTCACGCCCTTCCGCTCCTCCCAGAGCGGGAGAAGCTATTTGACAATTTCCCACCCAAAAAAAAAAGGGATCGTGGGCTACGCTTTCGGAATCAGGCCAAAATGCCATCTATGATGTGATGAAATACACTCTCAGGATCACATAAATACTTGCAAGCTGCAGCAATATTTTCTGTTATCACATGAATAATATGGTAACACTAATTACATATTTGTTTGAAGTTGAGTAGAGAAATTTTATAGGTGTGCGCTACTGTGTACATTATAGTTTGCATGACGAAAGGTTTATGGACGTATGTTAACTGCAAAGGCAACGCTTCATGGAACTCTGAATGATTTATATAAAGTAAAGCTAATTATAATACAAATTGAACTTTCAGAATGAGTACGTAAGATAAGATAAGTTGTAAACATGAGTATACATACAAGGCATGCAGGTTGTTCATAAACAAGAAAGATCCGTAATGTTCGGCCTTTGTGGCATACAATAAAATAAATAATAAAAGTCATTCAACAAAGCTAATATTATTAAATTTTCACACAAACTAAAAATTTAACTTAAACAATAAATTATAGACTTTAATGAAACTGTCCTATATTCTAATTATAAATTGTCAAAATTATAAAATGCCAGTAAATGTTTGTTAAATTCATAATATTACACTTTCTCATTTATAAAATCTAAAATACTGTAGTATGCTTTCCCAACTAGATATATTTTTAGCCGCTTTTTTAGTATATGTGCGCTTAGTTCCCTCCATCCCTTAGGAAGTTTTTCCCATTAATGCTGTTTTGGAACCATATGAGCAAAGCATAGTGTTATCGCGTCTGACGCGAATGACTTTGTCTGACATGCGTGGAAATAATTGCCGATTACATTTTACAAACATGATAACTTCGAATATGTACAGAGACGGTAACGTCAGTATGTTACAATTAATGAAATACGGTTTACAACTGCCTGTCGAATCTAATTCATCGTTGAAACATCGTTGTAATACACCGTTTTTGGGCTTTGAAAGGCATATCCGTGTCAGTCGAATTGCCCCAAAGCATAATTCCATACCTTAGGTGCAATGAAAATAGGCCGTGGTAAGCAGTTAGCAATGCGTCAGTGTCAAGCACAGGAACTAATTTGTGTAGGGAATAGAAGAGAAGAGTTACTAATTTTTTTGCTTAAAATTTCAACGTGTTCTTTCCAATTTAACTTTTTGTACACCGAGGAATTTAGCAGTGTTGACTTCTTCACTGGTTTTGTCATTATACTTTAAGATCAGATAAGGCTGGTAAGCGTTGACTGAAATGCATAATATTAGTTTTATTGAGATTTATCCTTAAATTATTATTATCCAAATATTTTATTATTGATTTTAGATAATTATTAATGTCACTTTTTTATTTGTCTTTAGTATCGCATTGAATTGTTATGGTACTGTCGTCAGCAAAAAGGGTCACAGGTTGATCAACATATTTAGGAAGGTAATTTATATACAATATGAATAGTGGAGGGCCCAACACACTGCCTTGAAGACTCCACATTTAATTACAAGTTCATGTGAGTGAAATATTTCTTCACGTTTAGTTTTTGTATTTATTGAGGATATTTCTGTGAGTTGCTTTCTGTTGTCTGAATATGATTTAAAGAGTTTTAGAACGTTGTCTCTAACACCGTACGCATCCATTTTATCAAAGAGAACATCATGCCTAACGTAATCGAACGCTTGGGTCATGTCACAGAATATTGTGCAAACAGGGTTGGTCTTACTCGTATCAACATTTACCATAAATCTATACAAAAAATCATAAAATGCCATATTAATAGTTTTATTACGTAGTAACTACTTAGTTATTTCCGAGAGTGACTGTTTACAAATTTAAAGTAATTATTGATTATTCAGTAAATTAAAGAATAATAACTGCAACTAGCAAAAAGCTGGGTCATTTTGATTGTATTCGCGTGGTTACAATTGTTTTCCTAAAATACCGGCCCGCAAAACATGGATCGACATTACCATCGGTCTATCCGTTTAGGAAACGATGCAGTGCCAGACAAAAACCTATATATTACAGCAACACCCTCCTTTTTTCGTCAGGACCTAAAATATTCTCGACCTATTCAAAAGGCAAACTTAATACCTACGTGTCTATAAGAGATTACACAGAAGGGAAAAATAACAGCGTCCTTATTTCTTATACTGTCTCCCCGCCTGTCTATTCTCGTCTGTGCATTTATCACTTAAATAATAATAGAAATAAAGTGTTCGAGACTGCTGGCGTCTGCCAGACGGGGTCTGATCGTCTCGCCTCGAGCCGACGTCGCGACGTTGTCGGCCATGGTAGAAATCACTGGTATCTGCAATGTTTAGTGTTTATCTACATGAATTTATCAGTCTAGAAAGTTTCGTGTGGTACGATTAGTGCCTATAATTAGGAAACCCCATAGTACCTACATAATTTCAACTTTCAAGTATCGAGCGCAGAATAGTTTGCTTGCCAAGTGTCGTAATAAGAGAAATGACTACCTACCTACTTCGCGTAAGGCTACGTAACACCTTCCATGAATACAAAAACAAAGTAATTATAAAAAAACCGGTCAAGTGCGTGTCGGTCCACGCACAATGAAGGGTCCCGTAGTTAAAAACATGTTCTGTTCTCCCATACATTAAAAAACATTTCCAACTGACAATGTATATTTGTACGCACAATATTGAGAGATTTACCATGTTATTATAAGACCATAGACTTCTTATAGGTTTTCCTGATCTATGAGTAAAGAACCATTCTCTGTATTTTTAAATATTTTTGGCTCAGTAGTTACGGAGATAAGGCTCCCCTTATCTCCGTGGTCAATTTTCATCTATTTTCTTATATAAAAACTTTTATTTATTATAAAAAAAAATATTGAAGATCCTCGCAACAAGCCCTTTCATTTATTGTCAAACGGTACAATTTAGTAAACCTTTTTTTTATTTCTTATTTTTTCCACAATAGTGACCCTAAATTTACATTACGTTACACTTGTCTTTGGATTTAAAACTTTTCACAAAAAAAAATCTTTTGAGAGGTACGGAACCCTAAAAATGAACTGCTGTTTGTTGGTCGGCGCATCACTTGAGAACAGCTGGACCGATTTAGTTATTTTTTTATAAAAAAAAATCGTATACACTGCCTGCAAAAATAAGTATCACACTTTTAAAATTTAATTTTTTTCTAAACTATAGAAGTTAGAGATTTAAAATAAAAAAAAACGTTTTATAGCAATTTTTATCAGCTTTCTTTGAAAGTCAGCTCAGCTTTTTTTTTCTTTTCTCAGAACCCATAGAACCATGCCCAGGTCCAACCCAGAAAAACGCACAAACATCGCATCAAAAGGCATAAAACATCTTTCACATTTAGGCAGCTATACCTAAAACTTAACTTACTTAATTCTAACAGACACGCGCTGAAACATAAAATCACTCAGTGGCTACTTCAACAGGACTACACCACAACAGAAAATACTGCCACTACTGACATACATCTCATAAACACAAACATACATATCATCTCCCCTACCATCACACCACACTATACACATACACCTAACCGATTCATACCTCCGCAGTTTTAGTTTCTTTTTTTTTTCATTTTGTACGTATTGTATTGGGTACCACATCGTCACTGGTTTCACTTGTTGATGTATTTAATTTAGTCCAATACAATGGCTAAACCCTATCTCTTAAGATACAGGCTAGACCTAGTTTAAGGGATAGAGTATAAAATTATTGTACTCCTTTGTTATTTAGAATTATGTCAACCATTAATGTATGCAGTACAATGTGATTTTGTTAATGCAATAAATTCTTTAATTCTTTATTTCATACTATGGTAAATTATACATTAGTAACATTTTTTAATCTAAAAAAGATAAAAATAGGCATTTTTAGCTTAGTGTCATAAAACTCATGCTATTTATTTTTTAATAACTGGTATTGCCTCCTCGGGCTCTGCTTACAGCTTCGAGTTGATTTGGCATACTGCCTGCCTGCCTAGCCTTTTCCCAACTATATTGGGGTCGGCTTCCAGTCTAACCGGATGCAGCTGAATACCAGTATTTTACATGGAGCGGCTGCCTATCTGACCTCCACAACCCAGTTACTGGGTAATACGATACCCCTTGATAAGACTGGTTGTCAGATTTTCGGGCTTCTGACGACCCGTAACGACTATCAAATATCCACGAATGACAGCCGGGACCAACGGCTTAACGTGCTTTCCGAGGCACGGAGGAGTCTCGTTATATAAAGATGGTCACCCATCCACAGACCAACCATACTGAACACGAGGTTTCGGAGCCGATGTTGGGGATTATTCTCCCATTCTTCTATCAGGGCCTGTTTTAGTGCCCTGATGGTGGTAGGTGGTGGTCTGTGGCTTCAGACTAGCCTCCCTAGCTCATCCCAGGCGTGCTCAATCGGGTTGAGATCGGGACTTCTTGATGGCTAAGCCATCACGCTGATACCAACCTCCTGAATATACTCTTGCACGACCCGAGCATGACCGGGCATTATCATGCATCAGCATCGATCCATCACCCATTTTTACTAAATACGGCCCTGCATACTCATTGAGAATCTCCTGGGCATATTTTTCCCCAGTCAGAGTGCCATTTTCTATGGCCACTAACTCTGTGCGACCTTCTGAAGATATGCCAGCCCATACATGTACACTGCCTCCACCGTAATGGGCTCTTTCTGAGAAGCAGGCTTGAAGGTATCGTTCACCAGGTCGCCTGTAGACACTTCGCCTTCCATCAGAAGTGTAAAGTGAGAATCGAGACTCACCTGTAAAGAAAATTCTTGACATTCTTCTTGATCCCACTGTATGTGTTCACGGGCGTATCGCAGTCTCGCAACTCGATGCTCTCTCTCGAGTTTGGGGCCACTCGCTGGTCTTCGGGGTTTCAGTTTTGCTTCAGCCAGTCTTCTTCTCACAGTAGGTACTGTCACTAATGTAGTCCCTTTGGGGTCTGAAGAAGCTGTTGCTGGACTTCAACTGCATTTAGGTGGCGATTTCTCAACACAGTGGAAACAATATAACGGTCTTCTCGGGTACTAGTATACCTGTGTCTGCCATTACCAGGTCTCCTCAAATGTTTTCCAGTCTCTTCGTACCTTCGCTTCACCTTTTGGACCTTTCATAACGTCACACCCACCATTCTTACGACTATGTAGTTTTTATGTAGAACATTTAACTCTTTTCGAGTCCTTTTGGTTTCGAAAGTACATATATCTTGTGTACTTAAAAAGTTATTGCAATTTTAAAAGTGTGATACTTATCTTTGCAGGTCAGTGTATTACCGAATTAGGTTTTTATTGCAAACTAAATTGGAAAACATACCCGAAAAATTTTCAAATTCGGGAAAAACAGATCGTCCTTTTTTCTATGAGATTTTTGTGTGAATTATTTAAATTTGTACAGGACCACATCTGTCGAGTTTTAAATAGTTAAAATGTGGGTCCCTAGACCGCAAATATCTACCTACCCATTCAATACATTTAACACACCTATTTGTTCAATTTGCTTACTGAAATGTGTAGCAGACATACCGGTTACTCACATAGGTATACAGGGTGAATTTTTGAGATGGGGCAGTAAGGACAGCTACCTTAACCGTTGTAGTTAAGTACAGGAAAACGGTCTTAGGAGGCTTTTCTTAACTTTCTTATCTTTATATCATTCTTTCGTTTCTTATAAGGATCAAACAATTCTATCGGAACAACTGAGGTTTGAGTACTAGAAAAGTCAGAAATCGCAAAAAACTTTTTCCATATATTTGGTGGGAAATGAGACTCCAACTAGCTGTCCTTACTGCCCAATCTTAAAAATCCATCCTGTATATATTATAACCTATTTCCAGGTCATAAGGTACTAACCGGGCCGTAAGTAAACATTATGACATTTTGGCCAAAGTTTCCTATTAAGCTCTCGTCACCGAGAATCAATATTTTCCGATCTTTAATGTTTGCCAGTCATTCCGTCCTCATACGAATATATTACGAAGGATATAAGTTTTGTGAATCGAAATAGATTACCTACATATTGGGTGGTGTGCATGTTATTATAGCCTTTGTTTGGGAACCAGTAATAGACATAAAGCGAATTATATAAGTTTAGTCATAGTTCATAACATAAGAACTGTGCCTATCTGTATATATCTACTGCACTGTGAACCGACTGATTTTTTCTAGTAAAACAAATTTTATTTTAATTACAAATTAAAAACCTTTCCTATCCGCATAAATAGAAAAAAAAAATTGTAACCAAGTAAAATTATATTCATAAAATCTGTACATTTAAAAACGCTTTACAAACACTACGATGCAAAAAGGTTTCATTGAATTTGAATTTAATTTATTCTAAAAAGTCTCGGCTGTTTTAGCTTACACACAGAAAGTGAAAGCTTTTTATTCAAACGACGAATAAAATAAAACAAAATCTAATGGCATTTCATATTTTTTTTACTGCGAATGGCCAGTATTAGCATATACTCATCCCTATGTAGTCTGTGATTCTGCTGAGAGTATTTGATTAGTATTTAACCACTCTGTTCGACAAAATTTTGACATAAACACAATTTAATTTTAAATGACATCTTACCTGACTCGACGGGATGCTGTGAGATGTGAAATAATACTTCATAAAATTCAGGAATTTTCACAAACTTTCAACATTCGAATTTAGCTATTTTATACAATAAGTTTGTGGCAAATTAATATCTTTCATTATTTGTTGAGGTCGGTCTAACCGCGTCAGTATATAGCAAAAGTTGTGTAAAGTAGGTATTAATAATCCAAAAGGTAGGCAACTTAGATTCACTGAAAATATGTACATACATAAAGTAAAATAAAAATATTATCATTATGTCTGCAATGCATTCTTACTTTTACCATTAGTCATACTTAAGTATGTACCGACGGGGCGGGTCCAGCTTCATGAACAGGAAGCCTCACAGTAGGTCAACGCCGCCGTCTTCGCAGGGGATCTGCAGGGGTTGCAGGAGGAAGTAGCTTATGCCCAAGCTATCGTACTGAAGCTTGGGATATATAATTTTAAGAGCTGTCATTTTCTGATTTCTAAAGTAATCGATCAGAAAATAGTTTATTTTACACGATAGAGATTGGTTTACAAATTTAGGATTGCAGCTATTTAAAGTTTAACTTTTTTCATCGGATTTTTACTTTCTCTTTTAGGGATCTCGCGCACTAGACGGCCACTACTCCGGCCAGTCGTGGCCGTCTAGTGGTATTGTATGGGCTGTGGCTAGTTTGCCGTTGCGACCAAGTGCGCGATTCGTATCGGTTTCTATAGTTTACCTGGTCGCTGCGACGTGGCCGTCTAGTGCGTGAGAACCCTTAGCTGTTATCGAAATGCAAATTTAAGAGGGCGGCTTTTAGAATTTGATATTTGCATCTTTGGTCATGGGCATCATGTTCATGGTTTTTGAGGGTGCTGATACCGAAAATGTTGATAACTCTGGGTTTTAATTTGGTGGTATTTTCAAATAATAATATTGTGAATCAATTCTCATAGACATCAGTTGAACGGCATGGAACTTATATGGGCTTATATTCGATGTCGAAAATTCATAAAAATGCATGTTTAGAGTTCCGTAGCCAAACGCCAAAAACAAAACCCTTTTTTTTTGTCATGTCCGTCCGGATTTCACACAGTCATTTTACTCGGACTGAGATTATTTGCAATATACTGTCACTGGGTTAGGCAGACGTGTACCTACGGTAACACATACGCCAGCTATTTTTAAGTACCATGTAACAGGGGGCGAGCCTATTGCCATGCTTGTTGTTTATAATATTATGAATGGTATTTGTCTCATTTTAAATTGTAACTACATGTGTGTGTGATATTTGTGAAAAATCTAAATGTTATTCATGATTCACGCAAACCTTCGAATTTGGTAATCAAAAATCTTTATTACCAGTACTAATTTAATTTGAACAATGGCTGAATTTGTAAAATAATTACATTACCTATGTGTCAATCATTTCCCCTCAATAGTCCAGTCCATACAAACTCCAGTCTGGATGTCCAAAATCCCCAATTTTTTTATGTTGGACAATGTGTACTATTAGTTAGGTCCTGTACAATATTACGTAAAAGCTCAGTTAACGACAGATATACCCAAGATTAGATACCATATCTAATCTCATTAGATGCCAAAAAGGTCAAAAAGGTTGACCTGAAACTTAACCTTTTATGCATTGACCTTATGTTATTTGTTCTCAGGAGTTTGGGTTTTCAAAGGCTTTTTGAAAGGTCCAATAAAGGAAAAGATACCTACTTCATAATAATTAATTATCATTGACAGACCAGTGCACTTTTATTTTGCCTGAAAACTATTAACATAAAAACAATTTGATAATGACGCACGTCACATGACACCCGTGTTAACTGAAGGTAAAACATGCTATTATGTATTAATTGGATCGAACCTATTTGCTACTAGTACCTGTTATTGTAACACTTATATAGCTAATGGATAGATCGTGCCAGCCCGCACTGAACCGTAGCGATTTGTATACGCCTCATTAGATACTAAATCTGAAAACAAAACCACTATGAACATTTCGTACTATGTTCGTTTTATTGGATTATTGAAAGTGGTTCGGGTAGAGCGGTATCTACTTACCTTAAAGTAACGGATACCTACCTACCTTAAGTGTATTAGGTAGCCGAAGTGACCAAACAAAACGCAAATCTACTATAAACATTGATACTCGAAAAAATGCCTGTTTACTTTGCCTAAAATAACTAAAAACAAAACTTTTGAACTAAATAGTAATAAAAAATAACCATTCCCGCTTAAGGTCGCGGTCGTATCCAATTATAAAAATAATTAATATTTATTTAGTCGGCTTTTTTACAAATAAGGCCCCATGGGTGTCGGGCCGCGATTGTGTCGTGCAGTACTTGAGCTATCCATCATGTCGGAGCCATTAACGCGTAGGGCGAAGGCTGAGGGCGCGCCGGGTCACGCCAACCTAACCGACTCCTACATATTACCCGCCGAAAAAAAGGCTATAAGTAGGTGCTATATCAAAACATTATGTTAAATGTTCTAGAAAAAATTGGCTGTAGAAAAATTCTATTCCCTTTTTTTGTCACATATTTTTATTTTCCAAACCATAGCACTTAAATCATTTTTTCAGTGATATGACTTAAGTACCTACCCGACCCCTGGAGTCACTTCAGCAACTCAAATAAAGAAACCTTAGGAAAGTGACTAATTACGTAACTGCATAATCAGCCTATAATGTAATCCCACTGCTGGGACACACACAGACAGGCCTCCTCCCGATGAGAAGGTGTCGGCTGTAATCCATCACGCGGGCCCAGTGCTGGTTGGCAGATGTCACATGTCTTCGAATTTTTGGTTCTAGGACACGAGGTTATCTCGCGATGTATTCTTTCACCGTTTTGATAGCGGTGATAATATTTTTTTCGTCTGTAATCAGCAAGTTCGTGTTGGGCGGTAATCGGATCTGTTGGCATTGATGTTGTGGCAATTAGAGTTTGACGCATCCTGTGACATATCTCCTCATTAAATTTTCAATTTAAGTACTAGTTAAATTGAGGGTATTCGTTCCCTTTTCATTTTTAAACAAGAAAGTGTGATCTATAAAAACCCGTTTTACGATTTGTTTACCTTTATTTAACTACCTAAACCTATGGAGTATAGTAGTTTTAGTACTTTCGCTACACCTACTGATGTAGACCTACGGTGCGGGTTTAGTCCTCGCCTCGCGTGCAAATTGTGTGCGCAAGTCATGTAAGTTAAGAGAAATTGGATTTTGTAGGTTCTCGTAAACCGTTCTAACGGCCTATTCCAACAATTTACAAAACTTTTATTCAAATTGTTATTGTACACCAGATGACCCAAATTGTAGCAAAAAAGCGACGACGCGGGCGCCGACGACAACGTTGAAGCGTCAAGCATCGAATCACTTAAGAGTTCAGTACTCTCATCTTAAATTATACATACAACACATTATTAAACTTAAACTTGCGGTGCCGTGGTGCCGCCACGTGATGAGGGCCACCCATGTAAAGAAGCGTCTTTTCAAAGCACTGGTGAAGTCAGGAAAATTACGGATTTTCATCGGAAACAGTTGAGAAATCAAACTTTAACCGACCGTTAAGTACCTATTTGTAAACATACGAAAACAATATTATAACGTCAAAATCGCTATCATGTTTATTATTTTTCTAGCAAAACTACTAATGGTACCAATCCGAGATTTCCACTGTTTGGAACGAGAAACCTCTATTTTTTTAATAAATTCAGAAGTTTGCGCTACGCAGTATAAGCTTCTTGAATTTCTCAACGTAAAAGTTTATAATAGGTCTTTACCTATGTAATTGGAGATTCTATAACCAGCATTTTCAGATTTAAATATCCGCAATTCAAAATTCAAATGAATTTTATTCGAAAGACGTGTTCATTTAATTTGAAATTCATTCATTCATTTTAGATAGTTTTTTTGTTTTTGTGACATTGTGGTAGTTTTTGGCGCCATGGATAATCTGAAAATTCGTACAATTTTCGAATATGAGTTCCTACGTGGAAATAACGCTGCGCAAACAACACGAAAGATTAACGACGTGTACGGGTCTAACATTGCTTGTTATGCAAGCACGCGGTCCATTATTGGTTCAATTGTTTTAAATCTGGAAATTTTGAGTTGAAGAACGAGCCTCGCGGTCGGCCGGTAACCATTGTCGACAACGACGAATTGAAGGCGATAGTGGAAGCGGATCCAACTCAATCTACGGCTGAGCTTGCTGCGGGCCTTGTAGTTAGTGTCAAAACAACATTCAAGCACTTGCGTCAAATCGGAAAGATAAAAAAGCTAGATAAGTGGGTGCCACACGAACTAAGCGACCAACAGCGAGATTTACGCGTCGAAGCATGCATAGCACTACTACATCGGCATAGAAACGAGGAAATTCTTAATCGAATTGTTACCTGCGATGAAAAGTGGATTCTGTACGACAACCGTAAGCGTTCGTCTCAGTGGGTGGACCCGGGTACAGCACCTAATCAGTGCGTTAAAAAAAAGATTACTCATAGGAAGATGATGGTGACTATCTGGTGGACCAGTGCCTTGTTGACTTGTACATCACAGCTTCTTACCGAATGGCACAACAGTGACGGCAGATTTCTATTGCCAAGAATTGCAAACAATGATGGAGAAGCTCGTAATTCAACAACCAAGACTAGTCAATCGCTCTTCCCTATTGCTTCTCCACGACAACGCGCGAGATCACACTTCACGACAGACCATTGGAAAGCTACAAGAGTTACAGCTGGAAGCTCTCCGTCACCCACCGTACTCACCGGACCTGGCGCCGACAGATTTCTACTTTTTTCATAATTTAGACAGTTTTTTAAGTGGGAAAAAATTCAACACCCGAGAGGCAGTACAAGACGCTTTCGCTGACTTCATTGCCTCCGGCAGACTTCTACAGTAAAGGGATAAACAAAATGCCATCAAAATGGCAACATTGTATAGATAATTTGGGCCACTACGTTGATCAGTTAAAATAAAAAAAATACCAAAAGTTTAATTTTTTAAAATTATCATACAAATCTCCAATTTCATAGGTCAAGACCTAATTAATATATGCCTCGACATAGGACCACAGCCTTCAGAGGATGTTTCAAGTATGTCGCTTCTCATTGCTGGAATGATTTACCACCTCCCATATGACCCCTGAAAACGACACAAAGTTTAAAGTTACATCTGAAAAAAAAACTATTAGAAAAACAAAAGTTGTTGTTGTTTTCTCGTTTACAAATATTTTATAAATAATACTCACTTATAGTTTATCATCTATGGGTAAGGTTTAACAAAATCCAAGCGACTCGAGGCGGCATGCATAGCGATGCGTGGGACGCGTCTCGTCATCTTCCCTCATGGTGCTTAGACGAAATAGTACCACTAAGCACCTCACGTTAGTCACGTTTGATCAATCGTCAACTAATACGCAAGCGCAAGCCGGTTGCCCACGAGTCGATGCGTAACACGAATCGCGTCGCGCGCCACGTGACCTCGTAGATCTCGTGAGACGCAAATGCAACTGCTGTACTTTTTAAATAGAAAGCGCGCGCGCAGGCGAGGCGACGCGACGATGAGGGTGGGAGCGAGACAGAAGAACAACACATTACAATTACCCAATATTATTAAAGAGACAGTTTTTATTAAGACTCTAAATATACAATATAGAATTTAATAATAGGGGTTAAAGTATGAAATTGCCGTTTTATTGTAATAGGTACTACGAATTGACATAGAACTTTCATGGTTTGAGATTTTTGAGTGAAACTTTTTTACACATGTATTCTTTAAAAAAAATGTGCAATATTCGATTATCGACTTTCAGTTGTTTTTTTTATTCAGCTTAGACAAGAAAGATGGATAGTTCGAAAATTCGAGTTATTTTTGAATACGAGTTCCGACGCGGAACTAACGCGGCAGAAACAGCTCGCAATATCAATGTTGCGTTTGGAGAGGGGACCGCTAATGAACGCACCGTGCGATTTTGGTTTAAACGCTTTCGTGATGGGCAGTACAAAATGCTTTCACACAGGTGAATAACAATGAATTGAAAGAGATGGTGGAAGCCGATCCGAGCCAAACTACCCAGGAATTTGCGGCATGGTTTAACGCTACCTTACCAACAATATTAAATCATTTGCGTCAAATCAATAAAATAAAGAAATATGAGAAATGGGTGCCTCATGATTTGACTGATCTGCAAAGAAACTTGTGTTGCCTTGTTGAATCGATACAGAAATGAAGGAATATTGGATCGAATTGTGACATGTGATGAAAAGTGGATTCTTTACGAAAACCGTAAGCGATAAATGCAATGACTGACCCCAGGTCAAACGCCGCAACAGTGTCCTAAAGCAAAGCTTACCAATGAAAAGGTAATGGTATCAAACTGTTTGGTGGTCTCAGCATGGTGTTATTCACTATAGCTTTCTCCGATCTGGTCGAGCAATAACGGCAGATGTCTACTGTGCCGAACTCCGAACAATGATAGCAAAACTAGCAGTGAAACAGCCCCGACTCATGAATCGATCTTCACCATTATTGCTCCATGATAACGCGAGACCTCTAGGTACAGCACGAGAAACCGTTTTAACTCTACAGGAACTGCAATTAGAAACCATTCGTCCCCCTCCGTATTCGCCAGACCTTGCTCCAACGGACTACCATTTTTTTCGTGATTTGGACAATTTTCTACGTGATAAAAAGTTTTCTTCTCAGGAGGCAGTCCAAAATGCTTTCACACAGTTTGTCGAATCTAGATCACGAGAGTTCTATGGCAAAGGCATAAATGACCTTCCTATTAGATGGCAGCAATGTTTAAATAATAATGGTAATTATTTAGATTAAACAAATATGTTAAATTAAAAAGAAAACTTATTTCAATTGTTCAGTACAAATCGGCAATTTCATACTTTAACCCCTAATACTAAATTAAAAACTAACTAACTATACTAATAATTAATAAAATTAGCAAAATTATAGTATGTATACTAACTTAACTAAAACTATTGAAAAATTAAAATATAGCATCAAAAAATTCATCCGCTTCGCTGTCGACTGGTAATGTACCCAAGAGACTGGCCGCATTGCCACGTTGTATGGCAATGCTTAGCTTCTGCCCAATATTATTATATATTATTTTATTACTTATATTATTAATTCAATATTTACACACTGTATTTATTATCATTTATACACTGGATTTATTCATATTTATTTACTGGCTTGATTTCCGTACGTATTTTTCCGGTGACCACTGAAAATCAGCGCTGTGCTGTGGGTCCCCCATAGCACAGCATTATGCTGAGTGGAAGCCTTCTTGTCACAGTCCTGACGTGCAGCTGCCAAATATTTGTTATGTTTATATTGTTGTTTTTTTTGTATGCACGTGTTTCTGTGAGAATTAAACCTATTTTTTTTTCTTTCTTTCTTATATAAAACTTTTTACAAAAAAATTCAACCGACTAAAAGAAAAAACACAAAATAATGCAAATTAACTTTAATTTCGGAAGTCGATGTCTTTGGTTTAGTATTTTTGTTTTTTGTAGTGGTGTGGGGTAGGTCCCCACACAGATTCGAATACCACTACTTGCTATGTAAATAACCGTGACAGGAACTCATAACATCTTCCATATAGACTAAGTGGAAAGAATACCTAATATATAGGTTACTACATCACAGTGGCGGATCCAGTATTGTCGTTTGGTAGGGGCTTGACCCGCTGAGGGTAGGTTTTAGCAAAGTAAACATTAAAAAAAGCCGGCCAAGTGCGTGTCGGACTACGCACAATGAGGAGTCCATTTATCCCAAGAACAAACTTAACATTGTAGCTGAAAAACATGTTTTCGCAAATGCAAAAAAAAATAAAAAACTATTCTTTGCTTGTGGAGCCTACCTAGCTGTGTTAGTTTTTCTTTTAATTTGGTTATATATACTACTGCCGTGAATTTTTTACATATCCAAAACCAACCATTTAGTTGGTAGGGGGGGGGGGGGGGGACTTTAACAAAAAATGTACTTTAAAGCTTAATATTTCGCAAATAGATCCCTGATGAATCCTAAAATGGTTTACACACGCTGTAGGCGTGATTAATATATACCCATACCAAATTACAGCTTTCTAGTACTAAGAAGGTGCTAACCTGTAAGAAATTGTTCACTAACCTTAGATTATGGTAGATATTAATTCAACTATTTACACATATAGCGACCAAACCGGTAGCGTCAGGGCAAAATTCGTCATGTAAACAAAACGTGATAAAGAAAAAAACTTGAAAACGTAATAGGTAATTTAATGAAAATTGAATATTAAGTAGTGTAATACCTGCTGAAAAGTTTAATTAGAATGATATCAAGTTCACTTTAAGATTTGTCACGGAAGAACTCAGACGCTTTTGGTGGGGCTTGAGCCACTTAGCCCTCCCCCCTGGATCCGCTACTGCTACAACACCATGTTTCGTTTTATTTCCTTCTCTAATCTCGGATCGACGTGGAATTTCATTATCTTCATTTTTCAAACAGCCCATTGCGAGAAAGCAGTATTAGGTACCGAGCTCAAGGGAACGGTTCTAGTAGCAATTGCTTTTCTCAAATCGTTGAAATGGAGGCTTAAATCTATTGCCATGAATAGCTACAATAAGTGTTATTACTTAGATTTAAACTTTCAGTTGAAATTGTCTGTAATAGGCGAACGACCTCCTTTGTAAAATAAATTCCGTTGGTCCCGTAATACATGAAGTCCCAACTCGAAAATATGGCTAAGTAATTTTATTTATTTGGTCCTTGATGTCCGGAGCAATTGATGACGGTCGGGTGAGGCGCGGCGCGGCGGGCTGCGACCGCTCGACGCTCGCACGCTGTAACGCCGCGCTATAAATATTAGATGCGGCGCTGCCTCCTCACGACTCATGCCGCGCCAGTGCGAGCCGGAACCCTGAGAATCGATAGTCCACAACACGATGTGTCACTATCTTGTCCCATACATTCTAATAACACGAAATAATGTTCTCGCTCTGAGGTATTCGCATCCCCGAGAGTGTATTAGGGGCTGAACGCACAGTTTACGTGTCAATAATAAACAAAATGAAATACCTTCATTCCCCCCGTGCTCCGTACAAAATCGTAAGGTTTCAGTATTCTAGAGGCTTTGCTATGGATTGTTAGCTGTTTGATCGATAAAACTTTGTTATTACCCTCTGTACTTGTGGGCCGCCGCGCAAGGATACTGTACTCGGAGCTAGTCGATATTAGCTGTTATTAGATGAAAAATTGTGCTTTTTGGGACTCTGCCTAATAAGAGAGGCTCTCTCTTAGATCTTAGTATTTATGATGAAAGCAATGAAAATGAAACATAAAAAATTAACAATTAATACGTAAGTAATGTAGGTAGGTATTTACTAAAACAAAATGCTTTATGGGAAACAAAGAGAAATGAAATCTACGATGATTGCTTTTGGGTAGTAGGTACTAAAATGAATATATAGGCAGACACACTTTTCATGCCATTAGCTTTACAGATTAGGTAAATCAATTATGTTCACTTTGAAGAGGGCTTGTGTGAAAGGTCGTTTGAATAATAGATTACTTTTGTAGATAGCAAACGATTCGACCCGATACGCTTATAGGGCTAACCTTGTGATTTTCTTTCAGTTTCCGTTTAAGGCGTATGTCATTACTTCTAACAAAACTTGTAGGACGAGGAGTCCCAAACCTTCCCTAAGAAGGTAACTTACGCACAACGTTTGTATAGAAATGTAAATGATTCTTGACAAAGTTTCCTTCTCAGCGTTATCTTAACGGTAGTGCCTCGGTCCCTTTTGTATAAGTTTCTGCCATTGCAGAGAACACTGCGAAGTTTTCACCTTCCTTGTTGAAGCTAACAAGCAGTTAGAGGTTGAAAGAACAAAAATTTGGCTTAAATGAATTCCGTTCCCGAAAGTAAGTAAATGGGTAATATTTTTATACATTAAAGAAGACAGATTTAAAAAAAAAAAAAAAACCGGCCAAGTGCGTGTCGGACCACGCACAATAAGGGTTTCCGTAGTTGGGAATTTGGGATGAATCAATCACAAGAACAAACTTATTAACTTCGTAGTTGAAAAACATGTTCTCTCATACGGAATGTATGGGAGAACTTAGCTGTGATAGTTTTCTGGCTTCCTTTATCAATACTGAACCTACCCCTAAGTTATGGCACGCAATTACTTTAACACCCTGTATATACTACTACCGCGTTTTTTTTCACATATCCAAAATCAACCATTAAGCTGGTATGGAGGGGGGCACTTCGCAAACGGATCCATGAGTCCAAAAATGATTTTAACACACTCACAATATTTTTAAACGACCTTTCTAACGATACCACACAACGAGACGAGAAAAAAAATTTAATTTACGTGTAGGGAGGAACCATTTTTTTTATCATGGTTTTGTGTTACCACTTTGTCAGCGTGATTAATATCTATATCCATGCCAAATTACAGCTTTCTAGTACTAAGAGTCTCTGAGCTAAGCCGTGGACAGACAGATGGACAGACGACAGACGGACATGGCGAAACTATAAGGGTTCCTTGTTTACGACGTAGCCCTAACTAGGTCAGGCTTTCTAAAGACTGGAACAAAGGTATATATAGCGCCCTTGTTCAAAGGAAAGAAACCATTTTATTGAATTCTATACAATAAGGTCAAAATAACAATGACAAAAACAAACTGGATAGAGATAGTTGCGAAATCGTTGAAATTAAACAGCTTTTCATTTATATACCATTAATAAAGGCACGCGCCCGTTTATTTTCAACGCGCTATTCTCTGTAACTATCTACCGGATTTGAAAAAATCTTTTCGCATTTGATAGCCCACTTCTTGAGGGCTCAAGGCTATAGGCTATTTAACATTACGCTACGAGCTTTAGGAGCCGAGCAAAAACAATAAAGTCAGAACGAACGCCAAGCGAAAACGAAGTAATAGCGCGGACGGGCGATGCGACGCGATGCCACCGGGTGGCTCGGGGGGACAAGAAATTTCACGCGGACGAAGTCGCGGGCAGAAGCTAGTCTTATATAAATATAAACCTCTATCCCCAGGTGATGAGGTGCAGGGTAAATAGAGGAGTGAGTCCTTTCCTACACCCACAGCTCGGCCATCGGTTTGTTCCAAAACTATCTGATTAAAATGTAAACAAATGGATCACAAAACGTATCTGTGGATGCAAAATTGTAGTCCTGCTTACAAATTGATTATTTGAATACTTTGAAGTCACCATAAAGATGTGTTTCATTTATCAATTATTGAGGTTAATTTTATAACCACAACTTTCGTCGATGATTGTTCAATTACTTACAATTTAATCATGTTTTTCAAATAATAATTGTTGGAATAATTGTTGAGGAGCTCGTGGCTAAGTAGTAACTGCCGCACGGGTCGATCCGTCAGGTTAAGCTACGCTTGCCGGGGTTGGTCTGTGGATGGGTGACCATCTTTACATACCGAGACTCCTCCGTGCCTCGGAAAGCACGTTAAGCCGTTGGTCCCGGTTGTCATTCGTGGATCTTTGACAGTCGTTACGGGTCGTCAGAAGCCCGAAAGTCTGACAACCAGTCTTACCAAGGGGTATCGTATTACCCAGTTACTGGGTTGTGGAGGTCAGATAGGCAGTCGCTCCATGTAAAATACTGGTATTCAGCTGCATCCGGTTAGACTGGAAGCCGACCCCAATATAGTTGGGAAAAGGCTAGGCAGATTGATTGAATTGTTGGAATTAGTCGTGAGATATAAAGTTGAAACCTTCAAAATACATATGAATGTGTTACCTACTTACTCTCTTTATTGAGTGACTGCGTAAAAACACTACATGAACAGGATTTGCTTACACTTGCATCAGATATTATACTTTTGGAACAGACCTACCTGCATTTGTTGTAAGTAGTTATAAGTTATAGGTACATAAAGGTAACTAGTGACCTGACCTGACCTGTGTAGCTTCGCACGGTTTAGAAACCGTGCGAAGCTACACAGGTCAGGTCAGGCGGAAAACGGAAATACGGACGGAAATACGTACGGAAATCTCGATGTTTTGTCAAGTTCTAGATAACTTGACAAAACATCGAGATTTCCGTATCATATGTAAGTTTAATATAACCTAGTGCCTCATTTCATTAGACACGTCTAACGGGCCTCTGCGAGTTGGCTTCGGCCCCTCGTACGCCTTCCAAAGGTCCGGGACCCTAGGGTCCCGAGAAATGTCAAAGTTTAATATTAATATTGTACAAAAAATATTTTTTCGGAATAAGTTATCTAAATGATAGTGAAAACCACATAAAGTCCCTTGCGTAGAAATTTAGAAGACCCACGCGGTCACAGACAAACACGATAATTACTTAATTTATAAAATATATTAGGCCTTTTCAGCAAAAGATCCGATTCTGGTACCTATCTATTAACCAATATCTTACTTAGATATGGTTGCATAAATTATGAAACCTATTATAACTACGGAAAAGTTTTAATTGGGCCCGATATTCAACTAAGCGAACGTTTGCCCGTTAACAATAACAGATGGAGTCGGTCGGTACTTTATCTTACCTACTGAATAGGTGCCACTGACCTACCAAAATAAAACCTTTGTATAAATAAAAGATATTATTTTTCTTTAACAATTTAATTTAAAATAAAAATAGATGCTCCAAACGTGACCATAAAATATAAAATGTTTGTGAATGTCCCGTCCCGACTTACTTAATTGTAAATATTATCCATTTGAGTCGGGGTGCGGCACGAGCGAAGGACGTTTCTGTTGAATTATCCTAAACAAAGATCGTTACTGCTAAGAAATTAACAATTATAAAGCCGAATTGCTTTATTTAGGCATCTTAACGAGACTGTTAGAGAACACAAAAGGCGCTAGTCGGTTTCATTCGAGCGACAAAAATGCGCTTCATTTCGTCTATTCTCAACGTAATTTGAAGTGTAAACAATTAGTTGGAAGGGCCCTGAAGTTTTCTCCTTAATGAGATTAGTTTCCGCTTGTAAGCAGGAAATCAATTTGCTGGCATCCAGCCACGCTGATACGTTTTCCAGCTCAGTATTCTATTACAGTCGGCGTTGTCTGCAGTAACACAACGGACCTTTAGAATTCATACTAGATGAGCCATTCAAAGAAAAATTTACCCGTGACTTGACTAAGCTGGACAAAATGGACCATTTTAAAATGCCACTAATATTTCACGACACTAAACGGACGTGACGAACTCCCGCTTTACTAACAACAATGACGACAATACCAGTATTCTTTGTTATTTTAGAGGAAATAATTATTTTCATTAAAAACGCAAATATAATAGGGGTTAAAGTATGAAATTGCCGTTTTATTGTAATAGGTACTTCGAATTAACGTAGAACCTTCGTGGTTTGAGATTTTTGAGTGATTTTTTTTTCACATGGTACCTACCTATGAAGTTCTTCTTTTAAAAAATGTGCAACATTCGATTATCGACTTTCAGTTGTTTTTTTTATTCTGCTTAGACAAGAAAGATGGATACTTCGATAATTCGAGTTATTTTTGAATACGAGTTCCGACGCGGAACTAACGCGGTAGAAACAGCTCGCAATATCAATGTTGCGTTTAGAGAGGGGACTTCTAATGAACGCACCGTGCGATTTTGGTTTAAACTCTTTCGTGATGTGAAAGAACCACGTGGAAGACCGCCCACACAGGTGAATAACAATAAATTGAAAGAGATGGTGGAAGCCGATCCGAGCCAAACTACCCAGGAATTAGTGGCATAGTTTAACGTTAGCTTACCAACAATAGTGACTCATTTGCGTCAAATAAATATAACAAAAAAATATGAGAAATAGGTGCCTTATGATTTGACTGATCTGCAGAAAGAAACGCGTGTTGAAACTAGTGTTGCCTTGTTGAATCGATACAGAAATGAAGTAATATTGGATCGAATTGTCACATGTGATGAAAAGTGGATTCTTTACGATAATGGTAAGCGAAAAATGTAATGGCTGACCCCAGGTCAAACGCCACAACAGTGTCTTAAAGCAAAGCTTACCAATAAAAAGGTAATGGTAACTGTTTGGTGGTCTCAGCATGGTGTTATTCACTATAGCTTTCTGCGATCTGGTCAAGCAATAACGGCAAATGTCTACTGTGCCGAACTCCGAACAATAATAGCAAAACTAGCAGTGAAACAGCCCCGACTCTGCGACTCATGAATCGATCTTCTCCATTATTGCTCCATGATAACGCGAGACCTCATACAGCACGAGAAACCGTTTTAACTCTACAGGAACTGCAATTAGAAACCATTCGTCACCCTCCGTATTCGCAAGACCTTGCTCCAACGGCCTACCATTTTTTTCGTGATTTGGACAATGTTCTACGTGAAAAAAAGTTTTCTTCTCAGGAGGCAGTACAAAATGCTTTCACACAGTTTGTCGAATCTAGATCACAAGAGTTCTATCGCAAAGGCATAAATGACCTTCCTATTAGATGGCAGCAATGTATAGATAATAATGGTAAATATTTTGATTAAATAAATATTTTAAATTAAAAAAAACGAATTTTCAATATTCAGTACAAATCGGCAATTTCATATTTTAACCCCTAATAAAAAGTATAATTCGCAAGTGAAAGAATGTTTTAACACTATAGTGAAGTGGACTTCTTATTTGACTACATGTAGTTCGTACGCCTTTCGTCACCGATTACCGCGTCACGGTTGCCTGAAAAAGAAATGGCTGATCTACCATAATAACGTTACCATGAAAATAAAATAACTTGTTTTGGTAGTTTTGTACTATTGAAAGCAAATAAAACAGTAGTGCTTGACTAAAGTGGAATGTCCAGCTTGGTGCTAATTTGATTATCATTAGAATTTGAAGAATTTTATTGTAATACAATACGATTTGTTTATAAAATTAATGTTATAATTATAAAAAAGTGTTCTTTAAAACCTCACAAAAACGCTGAGGTGTGTCTTAAAAAAACCACAATGAACATTCGGTTAGTTAAAGTTAGCGACAGGAGGTGTGACACGCTAAAATTGCCTGGTTTGCTTCTTATTTTTAATTTTTATTCAGATATATTAGCAACAACTGACTCCGTTATACGTTTTAATTTAAAACATAAGAACTAAACAGTACATAAAAAAATGCGTTCAATAGAGAATAAGAATGTCTTGTAAATTGTTTGTAAATGTTTGTGACAGTACTTATTCCTTAGGGTCAATTTTTCTTGGAATGGCTCAGATACAGTATTTTTATCTCACAAAGCAACGCGCGCTTTATTTGCGGTAACCAAGTGTACAAACTCGCTGTGAAATGGTGCGTGAAGACGAGTAGCGTCAGAACATAAAACACACAAGCACACTTCCGACTTCGCCATTGTCTCGGACGGTACCGAGCTCCTGCGCTTACACATACTTACATAGCGTATTTGTAGACACACTTAATAACCACAAGTAAAGCGCGCGTAGCTTTGTGAGATAAAAATCTAAGATACGCGTACAGTATACCTTATATCAGCACCCTAATTACGTAATACACGATCAATCGGAATTGGAATCGTTCTGAAACCAATTGCTAATCCATTGCTTCACAAGTTCTAAAAGAAAATCTGCTCAACAACTTAAATAACACAATGAATGATGTTGAACTGTCAAAATGAAACAAATTTGTCGTAATCGTTAACGAAAATGTGTTGCGTAATTAGATAGCAGATCGCTTTAAGCGATAAGGTCGCCCATTGTGTCACCTTATGTAAAAATTTCTAAATGTTTGTAATTTTTATTTATCTATTTTCTAAAGAAAGGCTGCTTTTGCTAGAGTGCCTTATCTATTTAAAAAAAAAAACGTAGAAAATAATAGCACGTTCGTATCCAATAATAGGTAGGTACCTACTTAGTTGGAAAAAAATACTTACCACGCCATAGTAGCTTATTCCTAATTCTAATCTTAAAATCCAATTCAATTTCATTTTGCAATGAAAAGGCAAGATTACGAGACCGTTAAGAAAAATAAGATCGTGTTTATATTTGACTGAAATTCTTACCTAAGTGCCATTAGGTACCGCGGCTTGGTGGGGGAGTTCAAATTAATTAAATCTCTCACTTATCTAAGGAGTTCGTTCTCTAGGGACATAAAATTTAAAGTTTTCTGTTTGAACCAATGAGCTGCGCGCTAGTAGCAATCCATTGTATCTACTAAAATCTTATCGGGTAAGTAATTTAAAACTTTTTTGTTTCTTCTGTTAAGTTAATACTCGTATTCAGATGATCTTTCATAGGTAGGTACCTGATACGGGTCTGTGTAAAGTTAACGAGGTGATCCGTCTGTTCCATACAATTGTAGTGTGTCAGTTAGTTCGGCGTTTTGTTGTTATTCCGGAAAATCGTTGATGGAAGGCTTTATCAATTTCAATAAAGCCCTGTTTCTCTCTTGCCGCCACTTTGCAAGCATGACCAAAAACAGGGACATCTTTAAACTTTAAGGCCACTTTAGCATAATGGGGCCGCTATGGAGAATATGGGATGCAAGAACGACCGAAGCGAGCTCGAAATATTAAGCATCCTGCTTCGAATAAATTAGGTTTTTCTATCTCTTTGACCGTTCACACAGAAATAGAAGTAAGTTTTATCATACGAGCTTGAGAATGTAGGATGCAAGAGCGAGCGAAGCGAGCTCGATTATCTCGACTATCTCAGAAATTGCTGAAGTTGCAGGAATTCATTCAATACAAAGTAAGAGTCGATAAAACAATAGAGTATTTAAGCGTACTCTTACTGTTTTTCTATATTATAAACTACGCCTATGCGAAATAGATTAAAATTTCTCTGTACGGAGGTACCGTAGGGGTCGAACTCTGGACTGTGATTTTGGTTTCTCATCTTTCGGCGGAGATGGGTTCGACAGTTTCCCTCTTACTTAAAATCGCGTGGGAAAAGTAAGAAAAGTCATAGCTCTGTGGTTTTTTTCGTAATGTTATCTTTAGTAAATATGGGTGAGGTCGGTCGGTTTATTAAGTGGGTGCGTGTGGGGTTGGGGTCGGACTTGAGACACGCCGCGGCGTGCTTGGCCCCCGCCCGCCCTACGCCGCGCCGCCTCAGCCGCGCCGTGCTCACAATATCCGGTACTGATCCGCAATATCACCCTATATGGATTTAGGATATAAAATTCAATGATTATAATATAGCCTTAACGGTTCTATCTAGATATTACGTAACTAGATCGAAGTCTTTAAAAAAATCTACGTTCACGTTCCGTATCTCAATTATTTTTGACAACCCAATTGTAATTTTCCTCAGGTGTGTGTGTGGCTAGTATAAAGATGTTTTATTTGGGAAATGTCTAACTGTCTCTCTACTTCTATATAAAATGTCATTTAAGTGGACGTTTATGACACGTCCGATATCTTTTCCTGCTGTGCAATTTTGGATAGTTTCTCTTTGTGAGTTGGGTATTTATTTGTATAGGAATCTGCGCCACACTTACCTACAACAAATTCAAATGAATATTCATGAGTTTACGCCAGTGTTTTAATAATGAGGCCTTCTTAAAATGAAATAAAACATTAGGCACATAATCAAATTCAGTTTTTATAAAGGACATTATTATTCTAATTAAAATATTCAAAAGATACCTAATGTTTCTTTACAGGTAATCATGAGGATCAAAACGACAGACAACGGTAACATCGCAGTATACAATCGCCAGGACGTATCGTCACGCGGAAATCCCGATAACAGAACTTGGTTAGCTGCGAACAGTGCAGAATCCAATTTACGTGAGAACACAACAGATTACTCGCAAGTTACCAATTGTAATACAGTTTATAACTCTCAAAGGAATTCAGAGACCTTTGAGAATTACTCGACTGTCAGGGGAACCGGTGCAGACAGTGAAGCCTCGACTCCGAGCGCGGAGCTGGTATGCAATCGACAGTACCGGATCAACAGCAGGCTCGTGAATACCGTGCCGTCGTGCAATAACAGCGAAACGGAAAATCTGGAGAAAACCACAGCCACCGTCCGTGCTCCTTGCGAAGGTTTCATAAGTAGGTATTATTTATTAATCGTAAAAAAAATGTTCTAACATTCTGAAGCAAGAATAGGAAAACTAAACTACAAACTATTTCAGATAATACTAATGTATCTGCAGAACCTACGCCAATCGACGAGGAAAGAGCATTTGAGCATTCTGACACAGATGAGATGTCTGAGAACGGCATCCATCCTGTGCCGAGGGGAATTGTGAATCCAAATTATCCAGGCTTCCAACACTTAGCGCACACACTACAGGTAAAGTTTCACTTACAAAAGAATCCTTGAAAGTGTTTTAACTTTGCTCGTTACAGCGACACAAAGGAAGCCCCAGTTGTTACTGAATGCTACTGGGCCGGGAACCGTGACTACTTATTTATAGGTATATTTATGTGTACTTCTACCGAGTTATACCTATTTGTGTAACTCTTGTAGATTTATATTATGTTGACACACTTTCCTTCCAGAGATTCATTAATATTTAACTGATAATTGAATATATTTTGCTTGTTTAAGGATTATTCATCAAATATAGAAAATTTTTACCATTCAGAAAATGAAATGACTGATGATGATGTTGATATAGAAATAACTGACCTGTCATATGAACCCGAACCTAATCAAAATGGAACCACGGATTATAAAAATATAAACAACAATAATAACGTAAAATCTGATCTCGTAAAAACAACATTGTTGTCACCACAAAATAAATCTTATTCAGAAAAAATTGTAGATAGTCAAATAAAAAATGATATACCAGACCTTTTAAAAACTATATCTAAAAATAATAATAACAATGATGAGGCGTTCAATTATGATTTGAACTGCACGGATGCAGATATAGAAAATAACTTCCATGCCAAAGATATTATTGGTGATTTCAATAAAGAAATTGAAGACGAAATTAAACAATTACTTAACTACAATATCAACATCCAAGACGACTTAGAAGAATTACGCAAAGATATAAAAGACACTTTTGCAAAACCTATTGAAAATACAATTAATAATATAAGTGACGTTGTTAATCACGTTATTAAGAAATTAGTGGAAACGCAGTGTGATGAAAATGAGGGTAGTTTGAAAGATAGTTTGATTCAACAACAAACGATAGACAAAGAAGTTAGTGAAATAAATAAAGAAAATGAAAAAAATACCCGAACAGAAATGAGTTTAAGTAGGCCTACGTTTTTACTAATAGAAAATAACACCAATTTAAAGATCACGGACGCGTTTCTGTCAGATGGAAAGGATGAAATAAATGTTAACGATTATGATACGGAGAAGTTGAGCCTTAATGTGGAGAATACAATTAAGCAGCTCAGCACCGAGCTTAGAAAGATAATTCCAAAACTAGATGAAATGCGTGAACGTGATCGACTATGGGCCGAAAGTAAAAAAGAAACAGTAATCATAGATGGAAATTCTAATGAGATAGCGCATAATTCTAAAGGTTACTGTATACTAAATAGTGTGCATACACAAGACAAACCAGATGTTAGTAAAACTATCAGGCATAATGATAACCAAGTTAGTGTCAGAAATAATACCATACGGTCACCAAAGTAAGTATTATTAATATTTTCAGTTTGGTTTCATGAATTTTCTCATTCCTATATTTTATATTTGTAAACTAGATTATAATAACAAGTGCTAGATGGATGCATTTGGGGTAACTTGAAAAGCTTGTACCTAAGTAAAACAGTGCAATCCTCCTTATGCAAATTCATTGCCTCATACCAAAGTTTAAAATAGATTTGACGCAGCACGTATAACTCCGGTAAATTTAGAAGGGAAGTACACACGACGTGCTCGGGAACGCCTTGTATCAATTTAATTTAGCTGGCCACATTGAATTGGTGGAATTCTTGTAAATGAGGCGTGGTACAACAATTTGTTTGAAATTGTATAATAGTGTAATCAAAAATGCATTCATACTTCAGTGAACCCAAGGCGGCCAGAGAGAAACAAAAAGAAATTACTTCAAGTAAAAACTCTTACCGCACTGCTCAAAGTAAAGCATCCGTCCGTAAAAATGATAACTCAAAAGATGTAGATTTGGGTAAGTCGGCCATTTTACATAGTTTTTATTTTGCAGACACTTATTTGTTACTTAATATAAGTCACCATTCATTTTATTTACTTCTTTACACATGGCACGTTAAACCTTTAGGTACCTAACTATGTTTACGACTGTATTTCCGGGAGCCGGCACAGTGATATCTGAGCGGCTTCCTAACAAACCAATTTAAGTTACAACAGAGATGTTACTTCTTTTTGTTGGTACTATGGATGATTACCATCATAGATTCTACCATCTGTTTATTTCAGGTCATCAGAACTAAAATACCTACCTAAGTAGATATTTATAATTTGATATGCTAGGTGATTACGTTTCATTGGCATTTATGTTACGCGACCTAGCCACATCTTAACTTTTACACTTTTACTTATAATCTACCTAAGTAAATAATAGTTTTAATTCCTTTAAGAGGTGTTTTGGTAGAAGTAGATAGGTACCTAACTTCACCCCTCGCTAATCTACTAAACCAGCCTATGTAGACAAAAATTATAGGTAGGTACGTAACTACCTACCTAGTCATACTTTCTTGCCTGTTATTATGTAAATACTGTTCAATTAGTTATTCTAATTTATTGTTGTATTGTGAGAGCAGACTGCCGTTATTGTTTGCTAGATAGGTAAAAAGCAGTTTATTAACTACCTATTTTCTTTTGTCTTATATTTTCCAGAGAGTTTTGACGTCTACAACATTGAAACAGCGTTACCCAAATTAGATTTGGATGCTATTGAGAACCATTTGAAAGCTGCGAAAGAAGCCGAGAGACGGGTGAGTTCAGTCAATTAGTAGGTATCTAAACACAGTAGGAAAACATCGTGAGGAAACCGCCTCAGAGATATTTCTCGATGGCATGTAAAACCAAGTCAGAGGCCCATGGGCGGCTTTAAAACTCTGACACCAGTTTAGTCACTAACCACACGAAAAGAAGATATTAAGCACCTGATTCTCTTACTAAACGGCTAGGTAGATACTGTACATAATATACATACTTACAGTAAAATTATGGACGCTCTCAATCGATTTCCAAGTCTATTGAGAGCGTTGGTCTGCACCAAGTGCAAAGGGAACTGATAGAAATCTGACGACTGACGAAACACGAAGTTTGCCGAGGGACATTACGAAAATAGTTGTACTGTACCTACAATAATAATACCTATAACTACTACAACATTGTGAAGTAACATTGAATCTACATTGCTGACTGATTTGTCTACACTTATTAGATAAAATAAAACGTAAACAATAGTTTAAATTCCGCGCTGTTAAGTTAACGGTAACCGTACATTCGTTTGATCCACGTCTGCCGCAGCCATGTGTAACAGTTAATTATCAATAGTACGTTCAGCTTTCTAAGGTGATTCAGCGGTGTAGCAGGCTGCCAGTCTCTTACTAAATACCGATTCATTCCGCAAGGTGTGCGAGTGGTGCTTAGACTGCAATATAAGTTTCTATTGTTTTATAATATTGTAAAATCAGATAAGTGATGGCGTCAATGCCTTATTTTGTTAACTCAGAACAAAGACATTATAAAAAAGATACCAGATTTTTATTGGATTTATACACTATAACTTATGATAACCACGAATCTGTTGACAACATCTGTTGCTTGGTAAGTTTATTTTCAAGTTTTTATATATTTTTTTCAAGTAATGTTCAAGTTCCTACTCAAGCTCAATATAGTGGTTACAGGTTAAATGGAACACTTTTTGACCTTGTCCTAAATGTCAAAATGACAGGAATGACAGGACTTCCATTTTTTTGTTTACTAGTTGATTTACAGTTATCATTTGTACAACAGCCATCCGTGCCATATTATTGCCAAAATAAAGAAGACTGACTAGTTTTTAATATGTTCGAAAATTTAGTTACTAACATTCGAAGGAAATTTAGCAAAACATCTGAAGAAATCAGTGAAAACGTGAACACAGATAAGATAGAAAAATCGGGATTCAAACGAAGTTTACATCTCTTCAAGACGAAGTTGTTCAATAAAAGCGACAGTGATAATGTTCACTTTGAAAATTGTGACGATACTGTTTTGAGTCCAAGAGCTGTTGGCTCAGCAGAGTGTAATGCCCTGACAGAGATTGAGTGGCCTCATCTTGCCGACAATAATCCTAACATCTTAGAGAAATTTACAAGAATTGTGACTGTTACTGACCATGTCCCATATGACAAAAATGTAAGGGTTGAAGTTGCAGTGAATGTTATCCTGCTTCATTATATATATATTTATCTGGGCTATTTTATGCTAAGTTAAATTGATTGTGGACACAAAGTAGTAGAAATAATACTCAAAAATAATTTGGATATTACATAGAATAATAAAGATTTTGATAGAATATTAATATCAAAATAATGTAAAATAAATTGAAATATAATGCTTTTTAATACCTATTAATAATTTTAACCATTCCAACTGAATATACTTTATGGGCATACTTCATAGAATTACCAGAAATAGATTCTCATGCTGCTTTTAATTGCAGAAACGCAATGACAGAGAAGAGATTAGGAGGCGACTGGCGATGGGAGCAGATTCCGAGGAGTACTACAGTATGGGCCACACAGACCGGCCTGGGAAGAAACCCAGTCTGCATTCACGACTTCAAAGTGGTGAGTATTACACATTGCTATACAATTCAATGTTTGTGTGGAATCATGAATAGATAGCTCATTTATACAATAACAAGATATTACTATGTAAACAATAATTAACTAAATCAATTTGTGCTGTTTGTTGAGCACTAATTAATTTATCTAGAATAGTTAATTGCATAAATAGTTATCCTTGTTTTGACAATCATTTTAAAGTAAAGTAATATCATTACAGATAAAATAAACACAAAAGTATAAGATATTTTGTCACATGGTATGGGTTGTATGTAACTAATTGGTGTTTCCATTTATACCACCTAAATAACTGTCTTTCAAAAGTTTCAAAGAAGCAATTAAATATATAAATGAGACTTTTGGAAATCCGTTTTGTATTTACAATCTGCATTTAATACCAAAAAGGGCAAAGACACTTCTCATTTAGATTACAGTAATTATATTACTGAATAATTGTAGAATTTATTGAAAACAAGGACCTTGGCTTATTCCAACAATATGCAGATTGTATTTACATTCTATATAAATTTCACAATCATTATGTGATGTTTTCATACTAAATGTGTTGTGGTGTCTGGTACAGGGATGAACCTACAAATATGTTTCATGAATGAGACAGCATCTGACAATGAATCTCAAGCATCAGACTTAGAAAAAAATTACAATAATACAAAAAGTTTGTCACGGTCAAGTATTTTTAACAAGTCGGGCTACAACCATCCGTATCAAACAAGACCGCTATCAGTTAACATCACAAAACATGACAAAATAAGCACCGTGCAGAGTGGTGAGTACATCCTGCCTATTGTTTTGTGTTGGGGTCACTCTATGTGCGGATAATTGATTTCACATTAACGCCATTACAGAAGGCTTGCCATTAAGCATTTAACTTTCTCTGTCTTGGCTTTTGAATTCTATTGTAATAGTAAAAATGAAAGTTATTGGTAATAAAGTAAATTACATGAGTGCATTATGTTTCTAACAAATAGAAGTTGTGTTTTGCTGTTAGCCATGGACCATCAACAATTGAAATTTTTACTTTTTTTACTATTTGCATGTAATCAATATTAATTTCTCTGTCTAACATGAGTATTTATTTTTCTTACTTGTTTGCAGGTGCAAAACTACGCCCTACGGCCCTTTCATTAAAGACAAAGTCGAGGTCGTCGCATTCTCTAGGGCATATTGAAATAAAAGAGTCTGACTTCTATGTCCTACAAGCAACATTACAGACTGAGGCCAGGGTTGCACTGGCACAGGCAAAAGAAATGGCTCGTATACAAATGGAGGTATGAATCAACAATGCATTTTACATTATCTAAGAATGTATCCAACTAGACTAGTATGTTGAATGCCTGGTTGAGTATTGTATCATAATTATGTATAATTAAGTTGTTACTTATTTAACTGGTGAAGCAATTTATTTACCTTTTTATTGAGCAAAGCAGACACGATCGTTTTTAATTCGTATCTGCAGCAATATATATAACTTAAAAAAAAACTAAATTCAGATGATTTTTTTACATTAAGTACTTGAATAAAAATAGCCAGAAAAACATTAAAAAAAAAATTGGCGGTACAGTCATAGTATTGTCAGCGAGTGTAGTCATAGTGTGGTGCACTATTGCAGCGCGAGCGCCGCAGCCGCGCGGTGTCGCCGGTGACGGAGATGCTCCGGCGCAGCATGCAGAAGGCCAACGTGCCGCTCGCGCCCGACCGCCGACGCGTGTCGCGACAACTACTCACCGACATGAATATCGCACAGTTGCAGGTTTGTTTCATATCAAAATCCATTAATTAGGCTGGAGAATCGGCACTTTTTGAACGGCAAAATTGCATATGACAGTTCCCCAAAACGCTCGCCCTTCACCACTTCCTAGTGCCGCAACAAACTCCCCAGCAGCACAACTAACTGTTTACGTAGAAGAACTTGATGCTAAACAATAGTATGCAAAGTAATTAACATTACCAAACAGAGAAACACAAAACATTAAATGAACTATTTTGCCATTATATTAGCTATCATACGCCAATCGCCATCACGTATTGCTGAGAAATTATTAACATGAGTTCCCGAATGCTGGCACTTCACTTGGTTTATTTGTTCTAATTTTTGTATGTAATTATTGGACAAATACAAAAAGTAGCCTATTGCTATAGACATAAAGTTTATTTTGTGTCAGCCAAATTATGCAATTTTTTGCCTACTGGCACAGATGAATACAGTTGGCTTACTCCGCAGTTTAGGTGTGGAGCTAAAAGTACGCGGCAGGCTCTTCTTGTCGGGCCAATTCAGTGAGCGTAACGTAGTCAGAAGATATTTGAGTTGCGCGATAGAAAGAGAGGCAACTTCTAGGTGATTATAACTATAGGTAATTAGCGCTGTGCGACCTGAATTGCACTTTATTGTGTTGTAGCAAAAGTCGCTTTTTATTTAAAAGATTTTGCGAAGCGAACCATCTGTATTTATCTGTGCTAGGTACTGTGCGATTTTGTGGTGCCAAATCATTCAAATTCAAATGTCGTTTATTCAAACTAGGCTGAGAATCAGCACTTTTCGAACGTCAAAATTACATAAGACAGTCCCCCAAAACGCCCACCCTTCACCACTTCCTAGTGCTTTAGCTGGGAAGAAGAAGTGGCGCAACAAACTCCCCAGCAGCACAGCTGTCTGTTCAGATAGAAAAAAAAAAAAATCTATACAATAGCATACAAGATAATTTACATTACGCAAAACACAATTTAAATGATAAATTAATAGCCATATGACAGCTAGCACACGCCAATATACCAACCAAAAACATCAAGAACTATACTCAAGCAGAAATAAAAATATCTAAAAAAGAAAATAAAGCCTCCAGGCATAAAGGGCGTGCCCGCTTACATATAGCTGTAACTAGAAGTTATAATAGGGATGATGCCTGGGTCAAAAAAAAGAAATTCTATTTAGTCCGTCAGTCAGATAATAATAAAATAGTAGACACGTATTTTTTGCTTTATCATATTAATAATGAAAAATGACTTGGATACAACGCATTAAAGTTGGGGAGTGGGGGTTGATACGTCACAAGTAGGTATGGATAAAATCTACATACAAGTGACGTCATGGCACATTATAACTCAATGTATCGCCGTAATCTTTTGATAACGTAAAAAAAAGAAAAAATACGTGTACGTTATTTTTTCATAATCTACATTACGGACAAAAAACATTTTTTAGTCATCATCCCTATTGATAAACTAGGATTGTCGAGGTCGCATAAGAGAAATAACGTTTAAGAGTAAATAACCCTCTCAAACTCATAAAATACTTTAAATTATGTTAATTATAATACTGCTGTGAACGTCCACTGTAAACTGATGTTATCATCAGTTTACAGTGGACGTCCCTTTGGTAGGTATCTTTACGAAACTTGTCGGGGTAGGCAGCCGGGCCGGAACTGTAGGATTGTTGTCTATTGTAGTAGTTACGACTTCAACTAGTTGAAGCAGAGGCCTTGAAGTGTTGCCCTGCATTTTCAAATACAACGACTAGTGGAGTAGGTATAAGTAAACATGGTTTTGTTTTCAAGTTATTCAGGACGAGTACATAATACATAAATTATCCCACGCTCTATGTCATCATCTAAGATATGAAACTGCATTTATTTATTTATGAATATCAATAGCTTCCCACTTGAACTATTTTCGGTATTGTGTTGCGATATTATGCTCGTGTGATTAATATTGATGCATATTTCTGCTTACGACACTTTTGTTTGCCGTTCTAAAGATTCGTGCCGAGAAGAATCTAGAATACCGAACATTGTAAGTAAACGTGCATTATGATATGATTGCTGGTTTTTATGACGTTTCGCCGCGGCCTTGATGATCAAGATCAACTCCGGCGCAATCTGACTCAAGCACAAAGACCATTTGTACAATGGATTTATTCAACCACAATGACTATTGTGTTAAGATTTTGTTATTTTTTCGTCGTATTAGATAGAATACCAACTCTTTATTGCACATAAAATAAAGGGGAAAAAAAATGAAAAGATTAAAATGTCAAGGGTGTGTTTCTCGAGTGTTGATCTTCCATATTTTGGGACGAAAACTTATTCAAGTACAAAGCATTTCCGCCACCATTTTGCATTTCGCAGTTAGGTTCCAAGGGTATATACAGGGTGTTTGGCGCATGGACCGACACAATTTTTTTAGGGATTTGGGAGGTCATTAGCTAGGTTCTACCCATATAATAATAATAGCTTTTAGTTTTTTTTATAATTAATTTAGAAGTTGTAAAATTTCATTCATTAAATACAAAAATTAACTTTGGAAGCTTGTAAGGAATTTTCTTGAAACCAGTTGTATAAAACAAAGATGTTTTTAGATTTAAAGGACTTTGGAGAATGCAACAAAATTTGTTTTGTGCCATTACACCCACAAACAAAAAAGTTATTTCAAATTAAAGGACACATTTTGGGAATTTTTTTCATTAAAAAAAAATAATTATATGTAACCAACCGTGACATTTGGGACAAAGGGTGTATGGGTAGAACCTAGCTAATGACCTCCCAAATTCCTGAAAAAATTGTGTCGGTCCATGCGCCAAACACCCTGTATAGGATCTGGTAAAATTACAGAAACGTGAGACCTCTTTGATTCTACTACCTGAGGTCGGCCACGTAATGACAATGGTTTGAGTGTTACTAGTCTCCATGGCGGCTTTAACAACTTTCAATTAGGCGTCAGTTCAGGGGCATCGACCTGTTGGCTAACACAAACAACATCATAATCTGTAAACCCGTGGTTAAACTATGAAAACGAATGAAACATGCAGACAGATTGACTTTCGCATTTGTAATATTAGCATACCATATATTATATACGTGGGGTGTTGTGTAATTAAGTAATTACCTTTAATAATTGACACGAAATCATTGAACTCCATAACATTCACAACTTTAATTAGTACTTCTTAAGGTTCAAAATTATTCTTAAACCTTAATTGTACGGTATGTAATTACTTTTGTTACCGTTAGCAGTCTTTATGGCTATAAAGATGAATACTTAAACTTTCCAACGGTACATTATAATCATGCGTTTGTGTACTAATAGGTAATTTGAAAATTATTATTTGTTATATGTTAAGACGCTGACAACCGACAAGCGGTAAAAGTAGGCTTGAAAAAAAATAAAAATAAGCCAAATCTATATAGTTTGTGGTAGCGGGAAAAATATATGTTAATCTTGAACATATTTCTCAGAACTTAGTTGTTACCAAAACACGTTTACAAAAAAAAATCTCGATACAAATTAACGGTAAACTAACCTTTTAATTTGAGTTCTAATCCAAAATATCTATATTAAAATATCAACAAACGTTGGTATTTTAATTAATAACAAGAATGTCTTATTTGAATGCAGAACTTGGTTGTTTTTTTTTTTCGATTACTCATCTCATTTTTGAATAAATCGATAATTACTTCATATTTTGCAATAAATTACAAGCGTTGTGTCATTGTGCTTCTCTTTCTTTTCTATGCAGTCCGACAGTGACCGCGGTTTAGCTGTTGTCAGCGTCTTAAGGATAAAATGCGCATACCGATAAACTCGTAACAAACACCTAACATGATAAAATATAACAAAGAATATTATTATTAGGTAGGTACCTACTTTTAATATTCAGCAACCTGTGGTATTATGTATTATCGCATAAGGTTATCTTTTCCAGACGACCGGCCGACCGTTAGAAGGACATATTCATATTAATATTATTTACTTTTCGATATCGGTTTTATTTGAACACACGGAGGTCGTATTCCTGGTAGGATTGTTGATGACTGATAAATTTTACCACATTATCGATTCAACCTAACATCATAACATAAATCTTACGTCCAATTATAAAATTTAAATTTGGGTGTCTGAAAGACATCCTGTGTGAGAACAGACCTTACTGCTGCAATGGGATAATAAACGGTTGGTATGAATGCCTGAACGAGTTTCTGATGTGATAAGTCTCATGTTAGGTGTTGTGATTTGTTGACCAATTTACAATAACAAAGTATAAAATTAAAATTACAATCAATAGATTAAATTGAGAAATCTATTTGCTCTCATGCACATCAGACATTTTACTATAGATTAATTTCGGTTCTATGAACCCTGTCAGGGCACTACAAAACACAATGTTGGTTTGCTGTTGAGTTAGTGAAAATTAACACGAATTGAATCAAAACTCAATTAACTGACCGATCAAAGATCTAAAAGACGGTTATTATTCGTATTTGCAGGTGATAGTGAACGAGCTGCACTCTCAGATCGAGTCGCTGAACGACTCGCTCGTCAAGATGCTTATGGCGCGCGATGAGCTGCACATGGGACAGGACTCCATGCTGGTCGACATTGAGGACCTCACGCGCTATCTGTAAGTCCCGTATTACTCACTCATCATTTAAAAAAAGAAACTCTACAATCAAATATCCATGGTTGTGTTATTTGCACAAAAACGGACAAACTGACAGAGAGACGTTGCGCTTTATATTATCACTGTCACACTTGTGTATAATATTTTTACTATAGTAAGGCCTCCTAAACTCCTTTTAATTTCTATTGGCGAGCGAAAGGCAAATATAATCTACTTCCAATGTAATTTTGTAAATAGCGTGTAGGATAAAAACTACAGAACGACGTTCGACGTAGTAAAAAAAATGTCACACGTGTTCTACTTTCAATACATACATTTCAATGAAGAAATAGAACACATCACAATAAAGCGTGCTAGCCTTTCAGAGCTTTTATGATTCCAGACAATGACATCATGCTATGCATAGTTAATATTTCAGTAATAAGGCAAAATGCCAAGGTCCAAGGAAAAGCAAGGTTTTTTTATAATAATTTAAACACAACTATGCTAAATATTTGATTACCAATTTTTGTTTTTTTTTTGTCTTCACTGTATCTTGAATATAGATATGCGACTTTCAATTTGTGCGACCCGAGTCTCGGAGAAAACGAAGTCCCGGAAATTATGGTTGAAGAGGAATAGCTCGATGTAACGATCAATAATATTCACACTTATGTAGAAAATAGCAAACATAATTATTATGTTAGTGTATTATTTATTAGAGTCGACTTGTTTGCCACACCATACACAATAGTCCCATAATAATTCATAATAGAACTGCCGAAAGTAGTCTAAATATTGTACAGACGCCAGCAGGTCAACCTACCCGAAACTGTCAAATTTTCCCAATCAACTTTGAACCTTATGTTTTTAGTGATAAAGTTGAAAATCTATTAAAGAAATTTGACATAGGTTCATGTGCTGGCGTCTGTACTTACAATATTATTTTTATATTCATCAATTCAACATCTCATTTCAGAATCGGACTAACTTTTCGTTCACTTTTCAGGGGCGTCAAAGAGCAGACTAAGAAAACCAAAGGCACTACTAAATCGGGTATGAGGAGGCTCACATCTTTAGTGCACAAATAAGTACACAATATTTTAACATTAGGCTTATTATAACTGCGATCTATCTATTTAATACATGCAATGGTGGTCACTGTAAGGCATTTATGTAATAGTGCGACAGATAGATAGTACGACAGAGTCCTGACATTGAGTCGCTCGTTTTAAGGTTGAATACACACGTGAGCAAATTAAAGTGAGATGAGCAACAACGATTCGGTATGCACGTGTCTTTGTAAATACACTACAGAAGATTAATTGTCGTTCCACATAGACATTCAAGCTAATAGTAAGAGTGAAAACGCTTTGTATATCGAATCGCTGTGTATGACGTCCGTCAACAAGCATAGCAGTTGATGTAAATGTGTTGAACGGACTCACTGAACTACATTATATCACGTTAGTCTGCTAGAAGAGAAATGTGTTACACAATTCTGAACAGTTTGCGCCTGACAAGACTAGAACCCACTAACTAAGAGTATTCAAATAACTACAACTTGAAATCTCACTAATTTTTATTGGTTGTACATCTATCTTCGCACTGTAAATGATATTCCTAAATCCTATAATCGGTAATGTTGTATAATTTTTGTGACAGCTGAGTTAGTTAAAATGTTCAGGGTCGCGGTTGTTGGGGCCGAGGCAAATTCAGTGTGGCAACTATTACAAGAACGTTTGAAATCAAATTGATCGACGTTGCTCGTTTATATACACTTGAATGCATTTAATAGTACCAATAAAATAATGAGGTTCTTTGGCATTTGTTGCAGCTAAATATGCAATATTTTTAAGTTTACTTGAATGCCGAAATTCTATGAAAATATTCTAGTTAGTATACAGGGTGTTTGGCGCATGGACCGACTCAATTTTTTGGGGAGTTGAGAGGGTCATTTGCGAAGTTTCACCCAAAGATCCCATGTCCTAAGTGTCACGGTTAATAAGATATGATTTTTTTTAGATTTTTTCCAAAAATTATGAACATAGTTTTATTCAAAAAAGTTCTTTATTTATTTAGAATAAGAATACATTGCAGAATACAATAAAAGTTATTTCGTGCAATTAGAACAATAAACAAAAAAGTAATGACTATTTAAAGGCGAGATTTCGGGTAATTTTGTGAAAAAAACAAAAAAAAACATCTCAATAACCGTGACACTTAGGACATGGGGTCTTTGGGTGAAACCTCCCAAATGACGCTCCCAATCCCCCAAATAATTGTGTCGGTCCATGCGCCAAACACCCTGTATAGACATACAACTGTTCATTTTCCTTGACTGTAGACCAAGTTATAATTCATTCATAGAAAGTGAAGGTTAAACAGAATATTCATCAGAAAGAGTCGAGATGAGGTAGTCGTTAGCATACAATTAGCCACCTCGCCGGCGCCGGCGCCGCGGCCCAATTGTTTACACTGCATGGTGTTCCGTAACAGGTGTTATTGCAATATATTTGTATATACTGGTTCTCTCGTTAGTAAAGTAACTCCGTCACAGTTCCCTATAATTATAAATGTGTATATCGGATTTACTGTATATTCAAATGATACGTGTCCGCTTTAAATAGATACATATGATAGCCCACCTAAATATTATATTTTACAATATTATTCGCAGATTAGAAAAATATTTTTTCATAATAGTGCTCATTGTTATCTATAGATAATGCGTCTATGCCTTTGGGGTGAGGTGGAGGCTACCATTGCGGAATTTATTTATTCTTACAAAATTGTATAGTCAAAATATTACTTAACCGTTTAGGTTTGAATTTATGTGTATACGATTACTAAAAGCATAAAAAGCAATGCAAAATAATGATATGGTTAAGGTTTTGGATAAACTATCTCTTCTAATTTTAATTTACACAATGCAATTTTAGATTACTGCCTTAGGTGAAGGAAAACATCGTGAGAAAACCTAGACTTATTATTAATATAAGTCTGACATCGCCAACCCGTCTTGAGCCAGTGTGGTGATCAGTGCTCGTGCCTTCTGTGTATGAGAAGAGGCCATTGGCCTGCACTGGGACAGTATCAGGCTGGTATTATTACACATAACATAACATCACGCCTTGTTTCCCCGAAGGGTTGGGCAGAGGTGTACCTGTAGTAGGTACACCCACATTTCGCCAGTTATGTTTTAAGTCTCGTGTAATAGGGGGCGAGCCTATTGCCATCAACCGGGCACAAATCCAGACTCCAGGCTACTACTGAGAAATTCCAGATAGAAAAACCCAATAACACTTTTCCCGTCCCGGGAATCGAACCCAGGACCTCATGCTCAGCAGTAGAGCTTGCAACCACTAGACTAACGAGGCAGTCGGCTGGTATTATTATCTATACATTATACGACAAAGTCGCTTTTCGCGTTTGTCTTTATGTCCGCATTGTTCTTCTAAACCACGCAACAGATTTTGATGAGGTTCTCACCATCATTTAGAGAATTTATTCCGGAATTTTTATGTCTATAATACGTTAATATTAAAGTAACGTTTACCAAAGAAATCTCGATGTTTTGTCAAGTTGTAAAAACCATGCGAAGCAGGAGCGGGCGGCTAGTTATTAATAATGCAATTTTTTAGTTATTTATATAAACACCGCAAGATCTCTCAACGAAGGCATAGGTGGTTACTTTTTATAAACTAGTATACTCACGATATATACAGGTAGGCAAGTAGAGACGCACATGCCGACGATCAAGTCCAGTGATCTTATCGGAGGCTTGTAATGGATGTAGTTTACATACTAAATAACTAACGGAATGCAAATCGAGCGCTACCCGTGATTACCTCGTCAATACCTTCATAATTTACTACCTAACAAACTGGAATGTTTAATTAATAATCAATATCTATCAGTTTTATCTGCAGTAATATATCTAGACTAATTGTTGGTTACGATGTCTCATTTGGATAACTATTTATGTACAGAAATTTTCAATTAGGTGAACAAATATGTCTTAGAAAATATTTATAAATTCTGCATTTTTACGCCTTTCACATTCTAAATAATACTATTTACTATATCACAGTATTTACATGAGATAATTCACTGTACGTATCATCAAAAACATGTATTTAAATGATCAGAATATTTATATACCTAATCCTAAATAAATACTGATGTTAGGTAGTAATTTATACACGTTTGCATTCCAGGGAAATATTTCGCTGACTGGTTATTTGTTGTATAACAATAACTATGAACTATATAGTTCCATCAATCAGCATATAGTTATCTATAGATCTTTCTTGCCTTATTCAAATAATTTAATCTCGCTAAGCTCTAAGCAATTCGTCGGTGATACATAAACATATTATTCTTACATTCATATTACAATGTTAATTAGTTGTGTATTTATGTCGTTATAAGCTTGAGTGTTTTACGAACACTTAGGCGATGAACACACGGCACCGCGCACCGCCGCGGTAGGCGGTGAAGCGGATCTCATGTCGCATTGGCCTCTAATAAATCCGTAGATGCCTAACACACGTACACCGCCCGACCGCGCGGTCGAGCGGTGCTCGTTTCTACCGCAAACTGCTCCTACCGCGCGGTCGAGCGGTGCCGTGTGTTAATCGCCTTAGTGTGGCCACACTATTTCATCACACATATCCATCTCGGTACTTAACTCATCGTGCAGCTTATTGGTCCAAGCTGAATACTCAGACTTATAATGGACATACTATAATAGGTACTGACTGGAAAGACACCAATGTTATCAGTTTTACTAAGTATGTATAAGTCTCTAAATTAAAACAAAGTGTATCATTAAAATAAGTTAGTTCATCGTGGTTTAATAGCTCATTGTTTAGAATGTTTTATTCTTCTATTCTATTGTTTATTACTTGGGATCTCGAGTGTTATTCCTACTATTGTGTACCTATTGATATTAAGTATCTTTCTTACTTTTTTATGTAGTCGAATACTATATAATATTATGTGTTATTGGGCATAGTCGTCTTCGCGCTCTTTCAAATCTGAACCTGAACAGATTTTAAGGATTAGAAGTATTGATTATGCCTGATGAATAGATTTGCTGTGCTAGATTTAGTTACCATTAATGTTAGTTCTATATAATTTCGTGCATATATCTAAGATATGTTTGTATGTACAAGTGCTAAGACGCGTACTATCATTTACATTACGGTCTTACGTTGCCTTCTAACAAGTCGGTGCGTTCTGGCCCTTCGTGGCCTCTACCACAGCGACGTGATTGTGACAATGTAAAGGTTTCTATCCAACTGCTAATTCTAATCTTACAATTTAAATTGCGTATGGTCCTTATCATTATATGAAAAATAGAAGACGTGTTCGGGCTATGTCGGCCCGTTCATTTTCTTTCTTTTACTAAACATCGACTTTCATTTTACTTCTGAAACAAGGCTACGACGTATACCTACTTCTTTATTACACCGTGATGTAGGTGATAGTATGAATGTATCGAGCGAACACAAAGATATTATGTTAAATATGTACCTTTCTCTCTAAATTGTTTACTACAAGCATACTAAGTGCATTTAATCAAAGTTTATATTAACACATCAAGTTAATATTATTATATGTATTCATAATGAAATGTTGGAAATAAGAATAGCATTACCAATTATAATAATGCAAATGTGCACCTTAGCCGCACTCCAGTATAGGATAAAAATGTTCCATAAGTAACGCTGTTGAACAATACAACTATACTTACATACTATAATTTATGTATGTATTGTAATATATTTTTATAACGTTAACGGACGTAGCACCAACAAGGTGAATTTGACAGGCAGATATTACCGGTGTACTTTTAAACATAACGAAATGATCTATATTTAATTAAGCACTTACTTTAGGCTATACACTGACTATATTTCTACAAGCATTCAACACAGGTGCACTTGAATTAATTCAAAACGTTAATACAATGTATTAATCCTGTTTGGAAATGTTATTCTGATAATCTTCTACTAAAACCTGATTATTATGACAACTTTATGACTCATTACAAGTGTTTTAAAAGCTCCTTTAACGTTAAAGAACTGTAAAATATAATTATATATTCGTCGTTTCAAGAATACCACTTCTTTTATCTTTGGATCTATTAATTGAATGGTGAATAATATGCAGGTTCGAAAAAAAAACATTATAGTACTTACTTCAAATTAACAAGAAGGGCAGACTATATTTTACCGATAAACTATATTTTTTTAATAATCTGGGGACGGCTAATATGAGCTGAGTATTTGACACCACACACGTTATGCTATAGTTTCCAACATTTTTGATATAGCAACTACAAAATTGTACTCTTTTTGTTAGTGATTAAAGTTACAGGGAATTTATAAAACAGCTGAATTAAACAGAGCTTTCAACTGCTAAATATTTTATTAAACTTATGAAAGGTTTTACTTATGATTAATTATTCGACAAGATATTATGATAACTGTACTTCTTTTGTTTTTCTTTGTTCTTCAATATGTTTTCCACTGGTGTTGGTCTGGCAGAGTAGCTCGTCTACCGACGTTCGTGGTGAGACACAAGAATGCTTGGCGTGCTTATTGTCAACTCTTACCGACACGTGATAAAATATTATTGAATATTCAAAATAAACGGGAAAGTGTTCATACAGACTTTTATTTTAACTTCCCTCGGATCTAGTAGTTTTGCTTGCATTCAGATAAATACAACGGTTAACAGGCCATAATGTTGTATGTACACTGAACAAAGATTTTTGCAAGTAAATATGTTTAAACTACAACATACCACGCGTGACACTCAATTTGCTAAGCGATATGAATAGATTTTTGTGACAAATAACGGTAAGCTATGGTACAGTTCTCGCAAAACTTTATGAGCCCTCTGAACGTAGGCCCGAGTACTAAACCGCGCAGGGCACAGATGAGTGCAAAATCATTTATTGTAAGCTGTGCAACATTTTTTACTTACTGCGCAGCCACTCGCGTGCAACTTCCGAGAGCTCAAAAAGTTTTGCGCATACTGTAGTTGTCTGATTGAAGCGTGCCGCAAAGACATGTTAAGGGCTTCTTCACACGTACCACAACCACACCACGTCGCAACGGTAAAATGCTGTCAAGCAGTGGTTACGTGTGAATAGTGTCGCTGCAGCTTTTTGTAGTTGCGTTGTGGTACCGACAAAATGTCGATGTGGTTGCGTTGTCGCCAGTAGTTGCGATGTGGTTACATTGTGTGCAGACAGTTCGACTCCGGTTTTCATAGCGGAAACACGTGTTGACTGACCAAACTCACTGTCGTTGCGTCGACGCAACGTTGTGTTTGCGATGTGGTCTGCCACTAGTTGGCAGTGTCACTGGTGGTTGCGATGTGGTCGGTATCACACACACGGTCGATAACGACTGCAAAATGTGGTACGTGTGAATAGTCGTATTCATTTTCAATACGAAATATACGCCCGGTCACGTGAATTTGAAAGATGTCAATTTCGAAGAGAGAGAGGAGAGGTTGCCGCTACTTGATCATAGGTGTCACCCTAGTTTCTTTTACCTAGAGGAAATGAAAACGTAATTTTAGGAGGCAAAGGCCTAGCACATCTGCAACACTTGCCTCGTGGGTCATGTCGGCCTATAAGATATGCCTTTTCACACCTTTTAAAGGTTGTAGTTCACACTTATTTCAAACCGGCACAGCATTTCCGCCGGGCGATAGAAACGCGTAGAATTGATGGTAGATGGCAGTACCTAAATCATGAATAATTATCATTTGAATCGTATAAAAGCAAAACCAGCAATATCCACATAATTTTGAAATTGACATTTCGATGGCGCCAAAAATGTAGCAATATCTTCAACACGTTTCGTAATTCATAATACTCCTAAGACAGCAATATCCCGTAGTAAAACAGCTACAAAAAATACGGTTTGTTGCAAACAGCAAGATCCATGTTTGACAAGTGCATAGGTAGCAATATCCTAATCAGCCAATCAGAGCGCATCAATTAGTATGGCGTCGATTGTTGTGAACGCGAAACCCCGCTCGTAAATTGTCGAAATTATTAAATAGTTTATTAAGATTTGTCGGAAAAAAGTGGTATATCTTAATTATGGATTGTTCCCCTGTACCTGTTGATAATAGTTCGGCTAGAAAACGTATAGCTCAACCCGAAAAGTGGAAGAGAAATTTGGCCAAAGTAACAAGATTTGTATGTACCTACTGTTAGATAGTGTGATCAAATAAATTATCTTGGTCCTTGTGGTTTGATCTTGTTAGCATTTTTTTTTTTTGATCTTGTTAGCATTTTTTTTTTTTTTTTTATATCTATTTAATTAATATTCAATAACTACAGTGTTACTTAAATATATTTAGTTTTTTTTTTAAATAATATACCGAGTGTAAGAGACACCGGCGTGAAAACGATTAAGACCACCTATTCTGTCTATCGTAGTACCTACAATACTGGTAATAGTAAATCTACGTAGTAATTTTTCGTTGGCAATTTAAAAAAAAACGGATTTTCTATACATTTTGACCGTGTAGATATTGAAATTTTGTAGGAAACTTGGAGATTTTTTTTATTGCCGACGAAAACCTACCAATAAGTTTTTTTTTGTATTAAAATATTTTTCTACTAAACTTATTTTGTTTTATTTTCTGAAAACCTTACTTCTGTGCATACTCACAAAAAGTATCAAAATTATTGCATAAGTACAGGTGAACTATAATCAAAATGGCGTCTTGTAGGTCGTTTATAGCAAACACAGCAAAATCCTTTGAAGTGAAATTCAAATACAGCAAGATCCAAATGTCAAGTACAAAAACAGCAAAATCCATTTAAGTTTTGTATTTTTATTAAATATTAACCAGATAAAGATTGATTAAATACCTTCAATATATACCCAGTAATGTATTTAATTAAGATATTAAACAGAGTTTCGATGCAATTCAGCTTTATTTTGCACTATACAACAATTTCTTGTTTTGCCATGATTTGTTGAAAATGGATATTGCTGTTTTTGCTTTTATACGATTCATTTGAATATCATAAACCAAAGTAAAACTGTAGTTCAACTGACAATCTTTGTTTTACATCAGAACATGAAAAACAAGAAACAGTGTTCTGGGTGACGATAAGTAGGTATCTAGATAGGTAGGCACCCTGACCAAGAGATGGGAGCATGAAGAAATACCTCTTGACATAACTTAATCAGAGATGGTATCTGCCAAATTTTTCAACACTTCAGTTTCCTGATCTTTACAATTTTTGTCAGCAGTTCGGCACCGTATTTCAATAATATCCAAGATTAACCTCTCTATAGGTAGGTAAGTCGAATTGGTAACTAAGTAGGTACCTGCCTACATAATACATGCGACCAGGTTAGGAAGGCATTGGCCTGGTACCTACCTAGTCCTAGTCCTGCTAGGTTGCTAAGATAGCCTACCTACCTAATGCCAGCTTTGACTAAACTCAGTGACTGAATTTCGGACCCAGTCAGTGGGTTCATAATTGAGTTGATAAATATCAAACGCCAATATGTCCACCACAGACAAAAAATGACTTTCTTACATCCATCAACGTAAAGAAAAAAAAAAAAAAAAAAGTCAATATTTTACAAATTCCAATAGGTCCACATATTTACTACAAAACCATTGAGCAAAAACTCCGTTTCGTTTCAAAATCTAATAAGTCCCCAAAGACATTCATATCAAAATCCAATACGTCCAAACGGACCAATCAAATCAAGCGACTGGCTATGATGGCGGCCATTAGTGTTTTGGTTACAGATCGTTTTTGATACGGTTCCTCAATTAATATTCATTTTAAATAGTTAAATAGTGTTAGAATGGAATCGAAAGTGCAAAATGTTGAACCTGGTAAAGCTAGGAAAAGGTCAAATATAAAGTCGCAGCAGAAGAAAGCAGAAAAAAAACGGAAATTGTAAATTTAACTTTCTTTACCTTGGCTGAGCTTGCTCTATTAGGTATAGGGCTGCCACCGTTTTACTTTTAGGTACCACGATTTCTCTCGTAATTCGAGTTCCGGATTTTTTTTTATCAAATTCTTTTTAGTATGTTAATGATTAAAATTTTCATAATAAGTACTTACTTTTTTTTAAATCTAAAATTAAGAGTAATTTTTAACACCATAGGAGGTAGGTACACCTAGTGCCACCCCTAGGTTCTAGCCCAAGATGACGTCATAAAATAGTATTTCTGATCAAATTCAAATATGTCCAACCATACAGTTTTTTCAAAGTAGTTTATGTCCATTAGTTTAGTTCAAAACCCAATATGTCCAAACAAGTTTCAACGATTGTGGCAAGATTTGATTTTATTCGTTATATTTCTACATTGCCAGGAATAGTCATTGTCAAATAAAGTTAAAATAAACCTTACGGTCTAAGAAATAACGTTGTCAGCTCCTGCAAATGAAAATACAATGATATCTCCTTTTCACTTATCATGGACATATTGGCGTTTGATATTTATCAACTCAATTGTAGATAGTATCTACCTAAGTCAGGCGGGGGAAGCTACTGGGCCCGAAAATAGACGGCTAGGTTAATAAACTGGACTGACTTGGGGGCGCGTAGTCAGCACTGGACTGGGTGGAAACTAATAGTGTCTACACGAGCCCAGTTGCAAGTTAGCGCTGGACTGATTTAGGTACCTACGTAAGAAAAAATTTACATCTTTTTAGTAAAAGAGGTGATAGACATAATTATAGTACAAGAAATAGGGACCTATTAGTTCAACCACGTTTCAGACTGGCTAAGGTAGACTCATCTTTCAAGGGGTACTTACTGTTTAAAATGTTACAATAAAATTCCTCCCCACATACATACTTCAACTTAATTGGACGAAATTCAAATCTTGTATAAAACGCACACTAGGCATGCATATTATAAGTTGGGGGATTACATCACTGATAAAAATGCTTGGCTCATTGCTGGTCCTGCTCCACAACTAATTGACATACACACTGATTAACATTTTGAAAATACTGTTGGAGCTGCTGAAGATTGTAAGACCATCTTTGTATTGTAGTATACCTAAACTCAATTTCCTTTGTATTATATAATTGCATAGCACAGGTGTGAGTAGGTACTATGTACTAAAGAGCTACCATTTAGCGGGTAATATGTAGTAGGTATTTCATTGACTTGAATGTGCCCTGGCGGCTGTGAGTATGTCATGCTCATTCAAATGTCTCGCTGATGGTGGCGCGTGTGTTGGATCATTTAGCTCCCTTCAAAATGGTTGAGCTGAATGGTGCTGATCCATGCGTCATGTTCGTGAACGGGCGCCGTCAGTTGGGACTGGTCATCTCTTAGCTGCTATGGCAAATTTTAATTTATTTTAAGTTTTTTAATGATTCTTTTTTTTTTCTTTTTATTGCGGACGCTTTTACGAACGTACACGTCTTTCTACATTGTTCTCACATGCATAATTTCAAAATGAATGATGTAACCATAATTTTGTATCGATTTTTTTTATTTAAAAGAGTGTCCGTGGAGTTTCTTGCCCGTTCTTCTCCATAGGTACCTACTACGCTTTGGAATGGGCAACTAGCTTCATATTTTTGACTGACCGACCCCTTGACAATTCAAAAGTGCCTGTAAATGGTTTAATTGAAGTAAATGCTTTGAGTTTGAGTACTGTACTCTCACATTACTGGGCTCGTATAAAGCTGCCTTAAATGCATACTGTAGGTATTTGGGTAAGTACAAATACTACAAAGGGCCCGTTCTAAATCATTCCTAAAGTAGGTAGGTAGGTATTATACCTACACAGGTTTTATTCCGAAAGAATATTTTATAACATTTAAATACATTACTAATGCATAATATAAACAAAAACACTTAAAACAAACACTATCTACTTATCTCTGTGCGGTGTCAATTCCCACAATTCTTAAAATGTTGGATGGTGTCAAAACCATGGCCAATGGCTGACCCCAAATTGAAACAGTCACCTGCACGCCCAGGTGCGTACGCGCAATTAATATCATCCTCTAATAATAGATACACCTCGCAACAATAATTTATTTGTTTTATTGTCTTTATCGCTAGCGAAGAATTCGACACGTTAATCGCGCAAACCTAAAATATATCGTTTACTTCGTTGCGAAATGCTATTCAAAATGTTTCCATTTATTGGACCACTTCTTTATCTTAATTGAAAATATAGACGGAGAATTGAAATGTTTTTATTTTGTAGGGTGTATTTATTGTGTGAATAAACACATTTGCAATCTTATCATTGTTTATTGGGCACCAGCAGTTTGGGGCAAATTAATTTCCTGTGGGAACTAATATCGCATCAACGTCGCTATCCTTAGCTAAGTGTTTCGTGAGTGGACCTTTATTAGTTTACTTATAAATAACATAAATTTCAAAGGATACATTTAAGTTTAATTTATTTGTTTCGTAAATTGGTTTTAAATTGAAGTGCTTTTAATTTTACTTTTCTATTGTTAAATTGCATTCAGTCGGTATACAAATAAGTATACCATAATAAGTGTACATATTATACCTATTTCATATTAGTCAATGTGCCCACTGTCCCCAACCCAATAGGTTACCTTTGATTAGCTAAGTCCCCGCGTGTGTACACGAGTTTGATTCAACGTCTGATTAGTTAGTGCGTCATGTGTTTTATTTATAACCGTCGAAGCTGTTAAAGTTATCGTGGAAGTGATCGGTTCGCTTGAGGAGCATGCAAATCACCGCACTACGCCACGAGGCGGCATGCGGGCGTACTCCTCACTACCACAATCGTGGGGAGGCATGGCTTACATTAACATTTATTTTTACATAAATTACTTTGTAAACGTGTATTGTTATGCAGTTTTGGATACCATCAGAACCACTGATATCCTTACACATTGTAAGAAAGTATAAATAATGGAAGGCGTACTCTGTGCTCATTCCATTTTTCAGTATCAGTCTCATTGTATAATTAATTAGGCAGCTACCTACTCTAAATTAAATCGTAGAGCATAAAATCTGCAATGTGCTCTTGTATTTTAATCGTATTGTTTTTACCAACCTATTGGTAACCGACAACGCGAGTGCTACGCCACCTACGCCGAGGGCTACGCCAAAACTGCGGTCATTATTTATCTCTGATTGATGCTCACACTTGATTCAGTTTTCTGATGTTCATGTTTTGTCTACTGCCATTATTTAATTCTAATTAATTTCAATAAAATGTATCCTGTGATTGGGGGAGTTCTCACTTAGTATTTTCCCTTAGGTTAGTTTTATTGTGTGTCAAACAATATTCCGTAAATAAGGAAAAAGGACCGTATCAAGTAATCATATTAGTTACTTACTCGCTATCAGCTTTCACTACGTTTATTATCTAAGAAGCCAGCACGAGTGGCATTATCTTATTTAGTTATTAGAAAGATACTCAATTATCTATTATTTGCAAACTTTATTGCAAGCAGATAGCACTCCTGTTGATATTACAAAAGGTGTTTATGATTGGATATTGTAAGTATAAATAATTATCCTGTTCGAGAAGTTTAAAGTTTAAAAGCTTTTTCAGGAAATATTGATTTAGACAGTTATTCTGTAAATATCTCACCGTGAAATACAAGTGAGGTGAGCTGTTAATAGTGTAAATTCCTAGTATCAGGTGGAAATGGTGGAGTGGCAGCTCACTTCAAGCTATCGCCTATATCACCACGGTGAGATTCCTACAGAGTAGACCACCTTTTGGTCTCGCTAGACTCACCTGACTCATTGCAACAGCAATGGCAGTAATGTGATGTGTGAACTGTGGTGTCACGAATGGAAATAAATTTAAGAGGGTTTATCCTAAAAGTTGCCACGTCGCAAATAGCTGTCAAAAATTTACCTGTTTTGATTAATTTAGAAATATAAATGTAGGTTTTAATTTCTATTAAATAGGAAATGCGGCTAACTAGCGAACTAGAATATTAATAAGGAATTGCAATTATAACATTGAATTTGATATTGTACCCGTTTTAGGTGTAAAAAAGGCATTCGGAAAGTTTCCAAATACTTTTTTTACATCGAAAACGAAATATTCGGTGTTACTATTTAATAATTTCATTTCATAATGAATATTCTAGTTCGCTAGTTAGCCGCATTTCTTATTTCCATGCAGTAATATTGCCAAATTAATCAAAACAGCGAAATATTTGACAGCTATTTGCCACGTTCCCAATTTTTTGGATTTAATAAACGCTCTTAAGATAAACCCTTATCTCAGGGATCGAAGAGACCAAATATTGAATAATTTAAAATGTTGTAGTTTTTCCCATTGCCACCCTAGCTTCAAGCTGTAGAGTTCAATGTCAGCGGTAGGGTCACATCGCGGTCGAACCATACGGGCGACCGATGACGTCCACACATTGTTATTGTTTGAAGACCTCGTTGACGCCATGCATCTCCATGATAAATATTTACTACAAAAAAAGTAATTTGAAAAATTTTGCACGCTTAAATTTGGCTATGAGTTATAATCCGTGTAGGGTGAAACACAATGAACCCCATCAACCGAAAAATGATTAACTAGCGATTACACTGACGGATGGGCGGCGCGCGCGCACTGGCTTCTCTAACCATAGAGTTTACAAGCTACTACAACCGGTAACGAAAACTCTGAAGCTCTAAAATACCCGTTTCCCTTCTGCACGCAACGGATAAAAAGACTAAAAATTTTACAACTTTCTTCGACATGTTAGGTAAACACTATAATGTAGGCTAAAATGATTAAGTACCTTGAAGTTAACGACTAGAAGAGGCTTCTTCTAGGATCTATCAGTATCCATTTGAAAATGGCTACCCACCTAACATTACCGGGGTAGTCCTGATGTAAGAAATAAAAGCTTCTTTTGCTATGTGCTATCTATCCATCATGCACACTATGGTTTACAGTTTCACCGGTGAGTGAACAGCGCGTTGGATGCGCGGGCGCACGTGCCGCGACATATGGCGGCGCCATACTGTTTGTTTGCCAATCATAACGGACATATTTCATCAGATAACGGCCCACCGCCTCCGACATATTGCCTCCATCTAAAACAATGTGTAACAATTAAAACGTCGACACGTTACCGAATTAATCTCGTGGACGATTCGTTATGGTATTCAGCGGAGATGAGAGGGGTGCTAGATCGAAATGGTCGTAGATTTTTGTAATGAGGATTTAATAACTAGAGCATCCTAATGGACTTGTGACCTAAAATATTTATCATAAAATTGGATATGAATATTGGTTTCAATTGATTGGCTTGATTTGTTTTAGGCACCTGTTTTAATAAACAGGTAAGCTTTCGAGAGTCAGTTTTTATTTCTGTGGCATCAAAAAAGCAGCATCTCTTTCATTTTCAGGACCCTACTTACCTAAGATGCCGATAAATCACTACTAAATATTGAGTCTGAGCATCAGAACAGCAAATCCTAGATTTCCCTATCATACATACATGCACACCAGGCATCATACATACTTCATCAACGGATTTAAAAGCATTTCAACTGTAGTGCCAAACGTAGGAATATTAGCATCAAAAGTTAGGCATAGATTTACCTTCTCGCTATGTCATGTCTACCCCTTTTTTTTTTTTTTTTTTTTTGGGTGGGAAATCATCAAATGACGTCTCCCGCTCTGGGTGGAGCGGGAGGGCGTGTCAGACTTTTACTGACTAAAACCCACCCGTGTTCCTTCTCTTGCCTGTGCAATGCCAGGGGGCCACGGTATCCCTTTCGGACTTTCCCGCAACCCCGGCAGGCAATGGTCTCATCGGACCCCTTCACTCGCTGACACTCTTTGAGGCGCGCGTGGAACACAACGCGCCGTCGACCCGGGCCTGGTCCTTACCGGACGGCGAGCTACCCATTGCTCACCGTCCGCAAGCCCGCGCCTACGGTGGCCGGGAATCCGCGATCGATTCCCGACGCCCGGGGCGTCTCCTCCTGCGGCGGCTAGGGGCGTGAGGGCGCGAAATTTGCCTCTCCCTCACGCGCTCCGCCTCCTCCTTCGCGAGCATTACTGCTTCGCAGAAGGAGGTGACGGCCTCCCATGCCCTCTCGCTCCGTACCATGGCCTGGACCAGGGCCGGACGCGAGAGATCCCCGCTACCGATCGCCTCCACGAGGACACGGCGGTGCTCTGCCCAAGCCGGGCATACCTCCACCGTATGCTCCACCGTGTCCTCCGGGCGATCCACGCAGTGATGACACCCGGGCGTTTCCTCCCGCCTTATCCGAAACAGGTACCTCCCGAAACAGCCGTGTCCGGTGAGGACCTGCGTCAGGCGGAAGGTGAGGACGCCGTGGCGCCTCTCCAGCCACTCCTCAAAGAGGGGATGTCATGTCTACCCCTAAGCTTTACATTTCAAATCAAACTTTGTCAAACGTTTTAAGAATATCTGTGTTTGCGTGACGCGACGCGTGTAAATTCGTAACGGTACATAAACTCGTAGTTTTAAGTGTAAACAATTATACTAACACCAGGCTCGTCCCAACGTTAGGTCCCCCTTGAACGAGACCAATTGATATAACCTGCAATTTGGAACGGGCACGGGCGCAGGCGCACTGCGGCCACCATATGGCGCAGATCCATTGCCAGCGATTCGAGGGACGACCACCAAAGCTTGCAGACATATTATTATACAAACCAAGGAAATCTTGTTACTGGAACTGTATGTTGAACGGTTTGTTGAGTCATATTATAGTGTAACAAGAATCGCATCTGACTATTTATTTCCATTTTATGTAAGGTTAAAAGACAACATAAATATAAAGCGGTTATAATCGTATAATAAGGTCTAAAATTAATAGAATACCATATTTAGTAAACATGGAAATCATTAACCCGAAGATAATGTGATTAAGTTTCTGATTTACTTATACGATTGTTATTCTTCAGCGCCTGCGCGTGCGACGCTACGGTCCTTGTTATGATTGAACTCGCTTCCATAAAACTTAGGTTTTATATTTCTACTGTTAATTATGTCGTTATTAAAATTATTATGATCTCCAATAAATAAATAATATAACCTGCAAATAACAATTACTATACCTCTTTACAGCAAACGACAATGAGTTAATAAATTAAACATAAACATATCCATATATTATTCTGATTACTTTCCTACTAAAAGGTGTTTGCGACTAAATAAAAACGGACTGAATAAATTTTAAACTGGCAAGCATGTCTGATCCAGCAACGAAGTAACTTTAGCCGTAAATGGAATGCAACCCCACCACTTTTTTGAATAACGAAATACTTCTTGAATTTTTTAGAACATCATAAGGTATCTCATAAAAACTGTCGCGGTTTTGTTATACAGATGACTGCAAGGAGAGATTTTATTAGAAGAATTTTAGGACTCAAAAATAAAAAAAAATTAAGGTAAAGAAAAACAGTTTATTAAAAACTATCGGTAAAAAGTAAAAGATTATAATAAGGAAGTATTGCTTTTTGTAAGTCGTTAAGAAACTAGGTATTATTATTTCCTAGTGACCATTATCATTATAATTATGGACGTAGCGTAATAATCGAATACCTCAAAATGGTCCACAACTAAATCATTTAAATGCGCTGAATCATAAAATCTGCGTATGCACACATAACGATTAGATCGTTGATGTCTTTTGTACTGCCCGAATGTTAGTACCCTCTCGAAATTTTACAAAGATACTTAGATAGGAAAACTATTATAAATATGTCGCTATACTATTAGACTATATCCAGGAAAGTTATAATAAACTGAAACTGGCTTTTATTAATAAAAAAAACACATTTTAAGTTATGCCGATCACAATCAGCAATTAATCGTCTCCTTTAATTTATCACTAAGTAGTTTTCGTTCGCAATATCATCATTAACCCACATTTATTAGAATTGCAATCATAAATCACTTTATTATGTTATTAACACATTAACTATTTATTCGATTTTCATGAGACAATATTGTGGGGTATGAATCAAACTCGATTCATACGTTCTAAGCTATAAGTTCTGGTTTAATGAATCTGTAAAAGCTAAAATGATGTCACCACGTTTTAAGCCGTGGGAAAATGTGGAATGAACTCGAAATGAATAAATTAACAAAGCTAACGTCGCACCTACGTCGACGGTTAGCCCGGATCCTTGTAACGTCTAATGTTATATTGTAATTATGGGTACCATATACTATATACGTACGTATGTTACATAACCAGCAGTCTTAAGTGTATTCCCATGTAAAAAACACGTGTGTATTTTATTAAACCACTAAGTAAATTGGGTGTGAAGAGAACCTGTTTATGCTCCTCCATATGAAATGGAAAGTGAGCGGATGCTCATCATATCGGTCCGTAAATGTTCACTGATAAATGTGGTGTACTATAAAACCGCTACTGAAATCGATCCTGGGAGGATTACGTTTGCCATTGGTAGGGCGGGGATCGGTGATTGGTGTCTGGTAAACACATGGGAAATGACTCTGATAGGGGTAGATTAATGTCTTTCAAATAATACGTATGACATATATAACTAAAAGAAAATCTTCAACTTAGAGTCTCAGTTTGCTTGCCATCAAGTTTCTTTCTGTTTTTATATTAGGAACTTTATTATAGAAAACATTGTAGACAAACGTTCAAATAAAAACATTTTATGGAGCGGATCTTAAACCGCAGAAGAGTATTTTTATACAGCCTGAAGGCAAAATAAGTAAAAATCTGAAACACAATTTCTTAATAAACGCGCGCAAGTTGTCTTACGAGGATGGTAGCTGACAGTCGATAGGTAATTACAACAGATGCGATCTCAGTAAGTAGACAGGCTTTATATAGGGTGACTGGTAATGAGTGACCGATACTTAAATACGTGATTTTACTCATCCTTATGATCAACTTTTACTATTCGAACAAATCCAAAATCACGAAAAAAAAACAGCTTACCCTACATTTATGTTCGCATACCTATAACTCGTCAAAATGTAAGGAACAGCAGATTTTTCACTAATTACCAGTCACCCTATATATACAGAATATAAATAGATTTTCTACCTGCTGCTTTTTTTATTAACTAACTCGGAGTCAGTTAACTTAGTGTGAGGTTTTTGGAACAGGTACGATACAGACAGAGTAAATAGCTTACTATCCCATTACAATGTAACAAGATCGACTTTACAACTGTCTTCTCTCATGTCTACTGAAATCGGCTTCCATTCTTCTTTCCTTTGTTCATAAACGAGCCTTCTTAGAACATTTTACAACTGTTAAGTAAGTACTTAACACTTTCGACTTCACCGATTTTTCATAGAGCTCATACGACATGCTGCCATACATATTGCAAGTTGATTCGAGGATGGCCACTGGCATTACGTTTGCGCTAAAGTTAACCCTCGCGGAGTAGAAATCTTGTTAAAAAAAAATGAAATCTTGTTAATATATAAAACTAATTTTATTTTCACAGTTTATAATGCCGAATTTGCCACCTTATGCGACCAGCACTGAACGTGTTAAAATAAACATAATCCCATTTTAACTAAAACCATTTAAGTTTACGGTAGAGGCCCATGTACTACCGCGATCACGGCAACTCGACATACTTCGAGCACGAATGTGACCCTTCGGACACGCAGGTACACGTTATTTAAATCTCAATTTTTAAGGCTAATAATTATGGTCTGTAAATAATTTTACTTTATGGCCTGACGGATAGAATAATCGACTAAATCATTCGAACAAAAGTATGTCGTGCCGTGACCGCGGTAGCACAGGGGCCTCTACCGGTTAAGTCCTAGATACTTCAAACTCAACAAAAGAAAATACAGTAGGCGCGTGGGCTTGTTGTCTGCCGATTAACTATGAAAGGTGGATGGGGACACGCGACGTGCGCCGGGCGGCCCTCACCCGCGCCCGCGCCTCGCCGGCAGCGGCTAGATCCCACCACTTACCGGCTAACCCATTTATACGCCGCGTTGAAAACAGGACTAAATGAATTAATGCAAATTTATACTATAAAAATTGTCGCAGGTGCGCCAAGACGAGTTCCAGCCATCGTCGGATTCGATTTAACGCGCTTGCGCCGCGCGAAAGTTTTATTTATAACCCCGTAGCTTGCTCAGCTATTACGCGCAACGAGCACAATTGCAATTTGGCGAAGAAAATAATATTCACTTTCTATATAGACCAACATACCTACAATAACAGGATCCAAACATTTATTATTACGATTGATTAGAAATTGATTAAATAGAAAACACATGAGGCCGTATAGGTCCTTTTCCGGACAACTGAAGTCAATTAATGTCTACAAGTAAGCAATAAAACGCCTATTAACAATATAGAGTTTAAAACTTGGTTTTTATAATCCGCAATAATGTTATTTTATTCCGTTCAGATGTGGATATTAAATTGTGATTATTAAATACCTAATTGCTTGCTATGAGTGCTTCGAGCAGATTATGACTTTAGACGTAATTGAAATCGTAAAACTTTTATCTTCATTGATATGAACTTGCCGTCAAAGTAACATTGAAATTAAATAACTCTTTCCATCTGTTTATTGCTGTTATAAGAATGCTAATCAGATATTAAAACATTAATATTTTAATGGTTATCTTTGATTTCTATAACCGTAGGTATTGAAGTGTTACCTTTGCAGAATAAAACTACGATTAGATCTTTGATTTCTATAACCGTAGGTATTTAAGTGTTACCTCTGCGGATTAAAACCTATTTCATTCACTTTTCTAGCTGGCCTTGAAATTTATATTCATAATTTTTCAGATTTTTATATTAATATATATATATATTTGGGATAAGTCAGTCGTGGAAAAATACTTAATGAAGCGAGACACGTAAAAAAATTTGTATAAAATGTGAAATTACAAGCTAGGATAGCTATATTTCATCGTTTATTGAATACTGTGCTGTACAAATGGTGTGAAATTAAAAGCTAGTATAGCTTTAGTTACAGGTAGGTATCCTAACGATTACTGAATTCTGCAGTTTTGTTACAAATGGTGCGTAATTCTTTAGTCTAATGGTGTAAAACCAATTCAAGTGGCCTCTTTTAGCCTTAAATATTGGGGTTTTCTAATACCCATCAGGTGCTTTTTTTTATCAGTCGCGCATTTATTGTTTTATAACGTGGAATGCAACACCGATGAGTTCGTTCCGCTGTTTTGTCTATGGCGTTATCCAGGCGCTATGTGGGCCCAATTTGCTGAACGCCGTGTCACCAACCACTGACCACCCACGATGTAGTCGCGGCTGAGGATGCTGTCCACCAGGACCGGCTTATTTTAAATTGTTACACCCGTAGCTATCAGTACTAGTAGACTTTATATTATATCATAGGTATAAGCTTGTTGTTTTTTTTTTAAGTAGGACTGTTTGATCCTGTCTAAATTATGTTCAAGTTTATTAGAAAAAAATCGTGTGTTGCTTACGTAATTAAAGTAAGGCCATTTAAATAGGTAACATTTGACAATTCATCAAAATTCAACAACGTAACCTTGTAACGCCGGGCATAAAATAATATATTTTTTCGTTTTGTTAGAACTGCACAATTGCTTAACTTTTTTCAATTACGATTACCTACATATTTATTGTAATAGTGACCGATACGAGTAATTTTACGATTTGCTTTCACTAAACTGACAGACGTCAAATGTTACCTAATGGCCTTACTTTAGTGGATGTGAACCAAAAAGCCGATTGCAATCGTTTCACGGGCTCCGAAACCAAATAGTACTTATCTAAAAACCATCTGATGTGCCATGAGTTTTCTCGTAAATCCTTTTTCATTTAAGACAAATTACCTATTCCGCGACTAATCTAATCCTATTTTTTCTGGTCTTTTATATTTTTGATAAGATATTTTGTATAGAATTCTAAATTAATGTAGATACGTGTAAAAATGGTAAAGCTGCATTTTTATTTCACAACAGTATTTATGGAAAATCAGGACTTTATTTTTTATAGATTTTATTTCATTCATAGGGTTGAAATAAGACTTGTTTACAAGGCAGGTTAGGGTGACGTCCGTTGGGTCATAAAGGCGGCGGCAGATGTTACGACTAGTAGCCGCGGTGAGCCGCGACGCGTGGCGTCATTGTGCGACTGACGTGCGAACCTGTCGCACAATCATAACACATGAAATTCATGGCCGTACCTGGTCTACTTAATGTAGGCATTGTTATGCCACTACCACATGCCGTCGCTGCCGACAATTAATAGCAATTGGCTTTAATAATTAACCGGACAGAATGACCGTGGCGAACCGGCGGCATCTTATCGGAAAACATATTTATAATATTATTGTCGGCTTCTGATAAACAAAGAATTGGCATTATTTTATTATGAATTCATATCCTCCAATTTTTTTATATTTGTAGGTATAAGAAATGGCCACTAACCTAGATATGAGAGAATACCAAAAAGTGATCGCAGACGGTTCACAAATACACACCATTTGCTGCTGGCAATTATTGAAATATTTATTCAAATGTGCAATCTGTAAAATCACGTGTCACAAAATACTTTTTCAAGCATTTTGTACATTTCATGAAAAAAATGTACTGACAAAAATACAATGAATAATATGAATAATTATGCTGTAAACAAATTTAGCAGTATGACAAAATAAACTTTAGTATCACGTTTATATTAAATGAAATGAAAACACTGCCATCAATAATTATTGCCAGTTGCAGCAGTGTAGGTTAGTAGAACAGTTACTATTTTACAAACACTGGAACATATTTATTTAACAAAAAAAAAAAAAAAGTAATTTAACTTATGTAAGTACAATAATTAATGTTTTATGTTTTGCTTTGGTCAAGTTATATAATTGGTTCATATAATTAACTAATTAATTTGCGATACCTACATTGATTTAAATTCTTTGCATGTTGAGATGCGATACAGAGTAGATTATATTTCTTCGTCACTAAATAATATCACAGAATATAATGCATATTTCTCTTATAAATTGCCCTGAACGTCGGTCGTTCCCGCGTACATTTAGGTGGGTAATTTATGAGTCGATCGACAATAATTATTGCTATATTATGTTAATTCATTGGAGGACCCATAATACTAAATGCAATCATGGCGGGTACCATGCAGACCGTGCTATACCCATAGGTACCCATAAAATCATGAAAATATCTTCATTTTCAAATAGCGTCATCCTATACACAATTTACTATGGCAGTATGAAAGCTTAACACTAGCACTCAGCTTACGGTTTTGCATATCTTTACACACGTTTAAATAGAATCGTTAAAAGCATTTATGATATTATAATATGTTGATACTGTCGTCTGCAAAATGATTTTTGTCTACAAATGGGAGCTACGCACGATCTGCTCTGATTGTACTTAGGTACCTATTCTTTTTCCTGAAAAGTCTAGAATGTAGGTAGGAAGGTAATCTAAATTAAACTTTTTTAATTTGGTTTTGTCTAAGTACCCACTATTAGAGTGACAACGTCAAATCAAATTAACAGATGAAACTCCACAGACATGAAAAACTGTATTTTCTAAAATACTAGATACTCATGTTACGACCTAAAGTAGCTTTCTAAAAAGTAAGTAAATACTTTTGCTGTGAACCGTACAGCATAATTTCTGTCTAGAAGATTAAGCGATCAATGGTGGCGCAGAACATACGTATGTACGGAATGATGCAGCTTTGATACGGTTACTGAATTCTCTATACTTAGCGGTCAGGGCTTGATACCTAATTAATACGGGGTAATTGCCGACATAAGCTTGCATTTTTCAAATTACTTGCTGGTATTGCGACTGGTCCATAAGCCATAATGCGATGGGTAGTTTACATAAATATCTCGTATGCATAGTTAGTGAATAGGGAATCACTTTATGTGGTACAGATTATTTCTTCATTCGCAAAATGAAATCTATGGTATTTGCATAATGAATGGTATAAAGATAAATCGTTAATGATCATGTACAAAACAAACATTTCTAAATAAACGTACCTATAGGTACAGATTTCTGCTCTTCATGATTTTTCATGGAAAGATTACCTACGGTAACTTCTTCTACAACTAGCAAGTAGCATAGGGCAAACACATAAGCACAACATATCAATTGCAGCTTATTATAAGAACTCTACCAAAAATATTTATTTGACAAAATAATAAGACAGCTGGCAGCCAATAGTCAAAGTTTTGCGAAAAGAGATTATAGCGAGTTCGCGCCTGACAGTTATCTATTTCTGTTGAGAAAAAAATAGTTTGCAGTGTGCTGTTGATATTTGTCTTTGTCATTTGTTACCAGTAGTTGCGAAATATATGAGTTATAAAAGTAACCCTAATTATATAAAGACACAAATACTAATAAAGTTGGCCGAAATTATGCTATCGTACATAGAGAGGTTCCTTATTAGCATTTCCATTGAGCAAGCCATTAGCAACGGTCGAGACGGCGTAGGATTTAATGCCGAAGGATCATGTTGCAGGATCTAATGACGTCAGTACATAGCGCGTTTAATGTTGCTTGAAAGTGAAGATGAGCCCGAGGCGACGGTGTAATGGTGGTGGAATGGGGCATGCGCAGGCGGCGCGGGCGAGCGCAATGTGCGCGCGCGACCTTTTGCGCGTAATTACTAGGCGCGTGCGCTCTCCGCGCAAGTCGCACGCACCGTTCGCCGATACCCGCTAGCCCGCTGTCTGCTTACATATATGGAAACAGCTACTTTACAACACACTCGCCCTTTGATTAGCATTTTTTGCGTTTGATTTTAATCACACTAGTTAACAAAGTGTTTTATTATACTCAGTAACTTTTTATCAATAACGACTAAAATACTTCGTATTTTTGTTACCTGCGAACATGAGCATTGACGAGTAATTAATCATTGTTGTTGTCATTTTTCATGAGTAAAAAGCATGCGTGTAAACCTCGAAAGTGTTCACAAGGTTGTACTTCTGTCACCTTCCGCCTGACGCAGGACCTCACCGGACACGGTTGTTTCGGAATGTTCCTGTTTCGTATCAGGCGGGAGGAAACGCCCGGGTGTCATCATTGCGTGGATCGCCCGGAGGACACGGTGGAGCATACGTTAGAGGTCTGCCCGGCTTGGGCAGAGCACCGCCGTGTCCTCGTGGAGGCGATCGGTGGCAGGGATCTCTCGCGTCCGGTCCTGGTCCAGGCCATCGTACGGAGCGAGAGGACATGGGAGGCCGTCACCTCCTTCTGCGAAGCAGTAATGCACGTGAAGGAGGAGGCGGAATGCGTAAGGGAGAGGAAAATTTCGCGCCCTCGCGCACCTAGCCGCCGCAGGAGGAGACGCCCTGGGCGTCGGAAATCACAAGCCGATTCCCGGCCACCGTAGGCGTGGGCTTGCGGATGGTGAGCAATGGGTAGCTCGGCGTCCGGTAAGGACCAGGCCCGGGTCGACGGCGCGTTGTGTTCCACGCGCGCCTCAGAGAGATGTCAGCGAGTGAAGGGGTCCGATGGGACCATTGCCTGCCGGGGTTGCGGGAAAGTCCGAAAGGGATACCGTGGCCTCTGGCAACGTAAAGGCAACCGAAGGAACACGGGTGGGTTTTAGTCAGTAAGAGTCTGACACGCCTCCCGCTCCGCCCAGAGCGGGAGAAGTCATTTGATGATTTCCCACGCAAAAAAATAAAATAAAAGGGATGTGCTTCTGTCATACGGCCCTTTCTTCTAAATAAAAAACGATATTTAGGCATATTGAACAGTTTTGTACATTAGATTAGACGTCCGATCTTGGACAAATTTCATGTAATTAAGTATTTCAGTCTAAATCAATTTAGAGCTTGTATGTGTACTTAGAAAGTAAAACTTAACCATAATCAGCATCTTAAAATGGTTATGTGAGACACCATCACCTACGTAGATCACTATATTCAGTCCATTGTTCTAAAGTGGTGAAAATGTTATTAATATGTAAACCAATTGTTTTTTCATAAGTAAACATGTAATTGTTGCAACTGAGTTGTTTTTTTCCAAATATTGATCGCGGTCGTTACATAAAAATTTACATTAAGTAATTTCCAATAACGATACCTATTATTACTTGAGTAAAATGGACAGAAAATGGCGATACGCACTCGAAATAGCCACTGTGCAAAGGAAACGGTCTTGTCCACGGATTAATGATGGCAATTAAATCGGTTCAGTCCGGCGCACGGCGGCCGGTTCGGTCCAAAAGGTCGTTTTTTGCTATCCCACCATCTTCTAGACTGTATTTAATGAAAATCAATGGTTCTGTAATCTATAGGTAGGCATACACTCGCAAAATGATCAGTTTATACAGAATAAATAATATCATGATCCATGATTTAGGAAAGAACCTGAATTTGATCTTTGTGTTGAAAACTTGGCATTTATCTTCAAATTATTAATTGTTTAACTTCATGTTCATACAGTCTTTCAGTGGTTTCTATGCTAAATATATTTCAATTCTTGGAAGTTACACTGATTTTCAGGGATGTCTACACAACCAAAATAAAATGTGTGTCGTTCAAATGACCATAAAAAGTAAATATGTATCTGCATAAATGGAAATTGTCAAACAAGAAGAAAAATCAATCTTCGTTTCATACACTGTGATAACGAGTAGGTAAATGACAATAATGGCAACCTGAATAGGTAAAATACTTAATCAATACAAAAACATTAGAAATACAAAATGCCGTTACCTGTCGACCGTTTTATAATTACCAAAGAGCGAGAGTGGATACACACTTACTTACGGAGTGAATTATCGTGGGCCGCTTCTCAGATTGGAATCAATTAACTGGAGGCGACGCGCTCCCGGTCCCGGAGTGGCCTTCGCGCCACCTGCCGGCCGCTCCCCGCCGCGCGGCGCGGGCGCGAGCTGCCCCGGCCCCCGCACCACGCGCGCCGCAGGGCCCCGGGACGCGGCTCCTTCCCGGCCCACGGTTACCGCTAGCTGGTCACCCTGCGCACTTATCAAAGGCGCGTGATTGCCCATTCATTATCCGCAAGCAAAATCGCGGCACCTTTGGCGGTTAATTGCGCTAACCCAATTTTTTTGTATCCGAATTTCGAGTTGTCACTCGGGATACCACATTGCGAAGTTTATTTCGATTGTCGTATGTATGGATGAAAATATAGTGTCGTTAAATAAAAATATAGCTTTACACATGCCATTTTACTCCATGTTGATGACGATTTTACTAAAATATAGGTTATATTCGGGACATCTTAAGTTTTATTGATCTCCGCGTACAACCTTTCTGTTGTCGATATTATTCGATTGCATACGATAATTGCCTTTAAGTTCTGAATCATGATGCGCAGCTGAGTCGCGGCGTCGTATATCTGAGCCCGAAAGACGTAAAAGCATGATTTACCAACAGTAGTTAAAACACTCATTAAACGGACATGAGCGGCGACCGCAGCCGCCGCCGCGGGCCATGCGTTAACTCGCCCAGACATCTTCACTGAGCGTTTGCGAGTATTGTGAGTTGCCCAAACGAGGCTGATCTTTGCCTACAGAAATAAAATACCTGAACTTATTAAATTTAGCCATTTAATTCTCTATATTCTCTGTTTGCATTGCTAAAGATATCAAATTATAATTTCATCATTTATCAATCCTGAGACAAATCATAAGAAAAACCGTATCAACACAGCAGACATAGGCGACTAAAAAGTAGAAAAAATCGAACTTAAAAACAAAGAACAACTTAAAGAAAATGGTTTTTCGAAGTATGACGCTCAAAATTTATTCGTAGAACTGTGCTACGAAATTCTATTGATTACGAAAACTTAGGCGGAGGCCATAGTAGAGTACCAAATAGCGAAAGGAGATGTCTCAGTTTGGGATTATATTACACTCAATATGTTGTCTACCTACTGAGGTATCACTTTATCTAACATCACGCCCATATTTCCCAGAAAGGTTACGCAGAGGCGTTCCTTTAGTAGGCACACTCACACTTCGCTAAATTATGTTTTGAGTTCCAGTTCCATTTAACACAGGGAACGAACGAACCTTTTTCCATCATCAAAAAACAATACTCTGGGCCGCTATTGAGAATTTTCTGCTGGAAAAATCCGATAGGTAACACTTTGCCCACCCTGAGGAAACCACGGATCTATAATAATGCTCAGGATCAATCGCGTCGTCACCACTCCACCAACAAAGCAACCTATTAATTCTAGTTCTGAGAAGGGGTGTGTATCTCTGATAACATTTTACTTGGAGCATAAGTTCGCTTCTGAGAGATACATTATGAAAATAAGGACAACATAGTAATTAAGCGACTGAAATGGCAGGATAAATTTTGTAAAAGGAAAACCTTTCCAATCAATGGCATATAATTAAAATACAAATAGCAGAGCAGGTATGTATGTCGGTGTACGTGAAAAGTAAAGAAGGCATATTATACGAGTACATAAGTATTTAGGTTCAGGGCTGGTCTTAAGACTTAACAAATCCAAGTATGGTCAAACGTTATAAAAACATAACACGGGGGGCTTAATGCACCTTTCCAATCAATTACCAATAAATAGCGTATAACATAGGCTAGAGGACGACCGCGGCGACGAATTCCGCGCTTCACTGCCTGAAGCGTGCGCCTACTTTTTGCAATGGCAGGTGCAAGCGCATATGCTATTAAATTGTCAAAGAATACACGTACGCATGCCTGTGTATGCCTCTGATAGCTTCCAATAATCAAAAGTCAAGTGAATGCCTGTGTACTTTTGAAAACACTATAGACGCGATTGTAAAGCTCTACTTATGCGCACACGCAAGCTCCCGAGCGCGCCTAGCAGTCGGTTACCGCAAACCTTAACTGCTGTATATTTAATAATGTATTAATAAAAGCTATAAATATGAATATCTGAAACGTAAGTTTTTGCCGAAGAATCGCGCACTCATTACACAATTACACATGCAGTAATCGAAAACCGCAACATAGCAGCAGTGCGCGCCTGCGCGGTGTGCGCGGCCTCGGCTTTGGGAACATGTGCTCACTCAATATGGGAGCGCGTACGGCGTAAGAATGATCGCAATTAGCGGAGAAGAGCGCAGTTTTTCGTCGTAATGAGCGGGCGTGTCGTCCGCACCGCCGCACCGCTGCACCACCGCACCGCACGACGCACATAATACGTACACTCCACAAGCTTTTACGGTTTCAGCCGACGCCCGCCATATGACTCGGCGCAGTCGCTTTCTAACTGTAGGCCTCCAACTGCTAATATATGCAAATTGATACCGTTGGTAACGGGTGTTTAGGCGATCAAATATTACATTGATTTTTGGGATTCCCTTATGTTATTTTGGAATAAATACAGTTAAGTGTGGCTGCGCATTTTCGCATGGTAGGTATTATTTTTTGAAACCTCAAAACCGAAGTCCAAGTTTTTTCGTAGTCATAAACAGCATTTAGATTAACAAACAAGCATCCTCCTTAGGATGTACAGCCAACTGAACGTTAATGGTAGCTCTAGAACTGCGATAGCCACCGACATACTGCTGCTAACTGCTACGATATAAAGGCGTTTTTAAGAACTGCGATAACCACCCGCTACAACATACAGCTGCTAACTGCTACGATATAAAGGCACTTTTAAGAACTGCGATAGCCACCCGCTACGACATACTGCTGCTAACTGCTACGATATAAAGGCGCTTTTAAGAACTGCGATAGCCACCCGCTACGACATACAGCTGCTAACTGCTACGATATAAAGGCACTTTTAAGAACTACGATAGCCACCCGCTACGACATACAGCTGCTAACTGCTACGATATAAAGGCACTTTTAAGAACTGCGATAGCCACCCGCTACAACATACAGCTGCTAACTGCTACGATATAAAGGCACTTTTAAGAACTGCGATAGCCACCCGCTACGACATACTGCTGCTAACTGCTACGATATAAAGGCGCTTTTAAGAACTGTGATAGCCACCCGCTACGACATACAGCTGCTAACTGCTACGATATAAAGGCACTTTTAAGAACTACGATAGCCACCCGCTACGACATACAGCTGCTAACTGCTACGATATAAAGGCACTTTTAAGAACTGCGATAGCCACCCGCTACGACATACTGCTGCTAACTGCTACGATATAAAGGCACTTTTAAGAACTGCGATAGCCACCCGCTACGACATACTGCTGCTAACTGCTACGATATAAAGGCGCTTTTAAGAACTGCGATAGCCACCCGCTACGACATACAGCTGCTAACTGCTACGATATAAAGGCACTTTTAAGAACTACGATAGCCACCCGCTACGACATACAGCTGCTAACTGCTACGATATAAAGGCACTTTTAAGAACTGCGATAGCCACCCGCTACGACATACTGCTGCTAACTGCTACGATATAAAGGCGCTTTTAAGAACTGCGATAGCCACCCGCTACGACATACAGCTGCTAACTGTTACGATAAAAAGGCGCTTTTAAGAACTGCGATAGCCACCCGCTACGACATACAGCTGCTAACTGCTACGATATAAAGGCGCTTTTAAGAACTGCGATAGCCACCCACTACGACATACTGTTGCTAACTGCTACGATATAAAGGCGCTATTAAGAACTGCGATAGCCACCCGCTACGACATACAGCTGCTAACTGCTACGATATAAAGGCACTTTTAAGAACTGCGATAGCCACCGACATACAGCTGCTAACTGCTACGATATAAAGGCGCTTTTAAGAACTGCGATAGCCACCCGCTACGACATACAGCTGCTAACTGCTACGATATAAAGGCGCTTTTAAGAACTGCGATAGCCACCCGCTACGACATACAGCTGCTAACTGCTACGATATAAAGGCGCTTTTAAGAACTGCGATAGCCACTCGCTACGACATACAGCTGCTAACTGCTACGATATAAAGGCGCTTCTATGAACTGCGATAGTCACCCGCTACGAGTACTACGCTATTAAGGTCAAATTCTTATACCAGACGTCTGGGTGACTGTCCTATCATTAATCAAATATAGGTAGCTAGAATATCTTAGATTTTTTATTAATTATTGTTTACTTTACTGAAAAACTGAAAATTGCCCGCACAAAATATGAAATAATTTTTTATTGTGATAATTTTCGTCCGTCTGGTTTTCTTCATACTGTTTATAAGCATTCGACTAAATTATGATTTCTCAATCCTGCAATTCTGATGAACTACCCACATATTCGAACCTGAAATATTCCTTGAACTCTTACAAGGCAAACCATTTATCGTATTGTTACGACAGTTGCTAGCAATTTGCTACTACTCAACACTACTGTTTTCTTATTGGATCCTCGATAGGGCATAGAGAAAGTGTTCACCCAGTCCCATGCATTGAGCAAATAAAGGCGGTGCACATAAGTGGATGACGCATGGCACGCGCAGCCGCGTAGGCGCTCCAATAAATCCGTTAAGGGCACATGGCGCGAGCGCAGGCAGCGCGCCGACTAGCGTTCTGAATCTTGTCTCAAGCACTGAGGGTGCTCCTTAGACGCGACATGTGTCGATCGCAATTATCGACAGTTAGATTTTAACGATAGATCTAATTGTAACTTTGTTAGTGCTACGACCGTAGAACAGTGCGTAGCTCGTAGCAGCTAGTAAGAAAGCTCTACTAAAAATGATTTTTAAAGGTCGTTTATGAAACTAAGTTCCACATTTTTTTTAGATAATCAAGAAATCATGATAAATTTAGTTGGGAAATAATTAAGTAAGTATTTGTGTAACTGAATGATTTATTTAATATTATCCTAAGCAAGAGATTAAGTGCGCAGGTCGTTCCGTTTCTATGATCAAGTTATTTAAATTTATCAGATAATTGTTAATTGTGTGCTTAATGGAACGGATTATTGGTAGATAACTTTTAGATTTATAAGCTCTCTTATCTCGTTCACTCACTTTTTATACGACCAGGTCACAGAGAGGAATGTGAAAAATTCCAGTTGGTATGGAACCCAGTGACCAATACAAGCAGTCAGGCACGATTAATTAACCACATCTTCATTAGGGTTCCGTCTCTATTTAAATTAATTAATCGTAATTCCCATTTGAAACACCTCATAAATTCAGGTTTTCATGCCTATTCGATTATTTATATGTAGGTATTGTAATCAATAGAGATAAACAACTTTTTCTGATGAAAGATTAGGTAGTAAGTATCTTTGTCCACTTACAATAAAAGTTTACAAATCGTAAAAGGATAAAAGTACGTAGAAACCACAATAAGACTTGACTTGACTGTCTCCAAATCACATTGCGTGTCGATATCTAAGTCGGGACAATGGGAGCATCCCTAAGCCGCAGCCACCTGCCGCCCGCACCCCTACACTATATTTTATTCCACTTAATCGTCCTTTCCGTTATATTACCTGTTTTTATAAATACTTAAAGCAAATATTCTCGTTTCTATAAACGCTACAATGTCTGATCGTCCTATTAACTATAATAGACACTTTTAATTGAGAATCTATAAAAGGTTTCGCGAACTGCTGGCCGTATAAGGGATAAGCATTCATCATGGAAGCCGTGGCTCTCATCTGCCCAATTAATAAAAGTTGACTGTAAGGAATGGCGCACGGCGACAGCGTCAGCCGCCTGCGCCGGCGCAGCACCGCACCGCCGCCGCGCCTGCGACCGGTTCTGTACGCCTGCAGCTGAAACATACGTACCTTTCTACCCTTCAACTGTTTTATTTTGATTTACTTATCTATCAACCATGTACTCGCATACTTTATGAACGTGTTTAAGGATTTGCATGGTTTTTATCTGCATACATCTCCCCACACTACCTACCAGTCCACTATTAGTTTCAAGTTTTAATGATTAGTGATTACACAAGATTTTCTTGTGTTAACTAAAATATAAATTGTATATACATAGATAACCTGGAACCTGGAGGAGCTCGTGGCTAAGTAGTAACTGCCGCACGGGTCGATCTGTCAGGTTAAGCTACGCTTGCCGGGGTAGGTCTGTGGATGGGTGACCATCTTTACATACCGAGACTCCTCCGTGCCTCGGAAAGCACGTTAAGCCGTTGGTCCCGGCTGTCATTCGTGGATCTTTGACAGTCGTTACGGGTCGTCAGAAGCCCGAAAGTCTGACAACCAGTCTTACCAAGGGGTATCGTATTACCCAGTTACTGGGTTGTGGAGGTCAGATAGGCAGTCGCTCCATGTAAAATACTGGTATTCAGCTGCATCCGGTTAGACTGGAAGCCGACCCCAATATAGTTGGGAAAAGGCTAGGCAGATTGATATACATAGATAACCTACTTAACAGTTTACCGCCTAGCCCCTAGGCCTAATTTTATACAGGTATCTCATAGTGCCACAACATGTGTCCCGTTAATCGATAAAGTACCATTTTCGGGAACATCCAAAAATAAAAGTTACAACATTAACTATGAATGAATAACAAAATCTTATCAGACGACGATCGTGATATCTTAAACCCGGCTTCATTAATTCACCCAGAAATCGGAATGGAGGCTTTAATTCGTATTTTGAACAAAGGGAGAAAACAAAAACAGCAACAGAAAAAAGAAGGATAAAAAGTGGCGCGGGCGCGTGCCGGGGCGACATGTGCACGCGCCGAGGATCCGCGCTAACGGGCCGTGACGCGCGCCCGAGCCCCGCGACCCCGCGACGCGCGCCCCCCCGCACCCCGACACGCGCTCGCCGTTATGTTAACAGCCCCCATGACGCTCCCCCCTGCCACCCCCCGCGCTGCACGCGCCCTCCCCCGCGCCTGCACTCGCTGAAGCACTTCCCCCACTGAAGCCCTACGTTCCCTCGCGTAACAAAACACGCAGCAACCAAAGCAGATTATCCGCCTAATTGAATTTCCCGAGATTGCTATTACAATCGCTTGATCAGGTGAAAATGTGATTAATGAAAGACAATATTCTAATAATCTGAGAATTGTTAGTTGCGTTGGAAATATTAGACTTCTAAGTGGCAGTTTGACCACAGATTTATGGCTTTTGTATTAAAGAAAGTGCATTAATTAGAAAACTACGTATAAATACACTACTGTAATTAATATGAAACTGTCAATTCACTATTAATAATTAATGCTACATTCTTAGTAAAGATTTATATCTCTGCTGCTCACAGCATAAAGATAATGTATGTGCCTACAGCCAGTTGCAGATATTTTTAGCCACAGAAATAGTTTTCGAATATTTTAATTGGAACTGTAATACATAATAAGGCATTTAAAGTGTCACGTAAAGTATCGATCGCCAATTTCTCATGCAAGTTCGTAGAGCACCTTTCCATCTGTCAAGCCATGGGCAATTCATAAGAAGTATTACCTATTTATGCAATATTAATCAGTTTTTACTTCGGGCTTACAACGTTTAATCAGTAAAAATAAGTCTCCGCATGCAAGTTAATGTTTTTTTTTCAAGTTATGCTAATAAGAATAACTTAATTGCTGTTTCAAATACGTTTTGTCTTGTTTTCACAAAACAGTCTCTCCGTTAGATCCTGACGGTAGTCTCAGATCAAAATATACGCGTCATTAGATTTTCCAAATCAACTAATTGATTCATTTAAATTCGCGTCTCAAGCAACATAGCAAAGATTTTACTATTATAAGCAGTTTTACATAGAGCCCTCAAGTTCAATAGGTAGTACTTACCCTGACCCAATTTTATGACCGATAACGTTACATTAAATTCACACCCTAGTCTTTCAGTACACAAGGTAAACTAATTTACATTAAAGCTTTAAAATAATTGAACAAATCGTTTTGTAAATAAAAAATATTAGATTGTTACGTTAAAAAGGCTTCTAAGTTAGTATCTAAGCAACGCTCCGCCCAGCTCTAGATGGCGACCAATAGCGCGCGGTGGGCGGGGCGCGACGTAACGAGAAATCTAAGCCTCGTGCATTTAGTTAATCTCAGTTTTGGGTACAAATCAAAGTAACTAGTATACCAGCACATAGTTAATTCAGGATCATGAGATGCATGTAACCAACCTGAGGCTTCGTCCAAAGTAGCGGACAGGTCTATGCGCAACTTACTTGTGCAATTCTTAATGCAAGGGTTTTAATGTCACATGGGGAGCAACCGCTTATTTGTGGGCATTAATACTTAAAAGCCATTTTTCAGTGCATCCTCTGCGCAGTCAACATAAGCGTAACCAGTAATTAAGTGCTGCCTGCGAGGATGCGACGGGAGCCACCTGTCAAGTGCCTGTTTCATCAAATCATTTCTTTATTGCTCAGTCTCCGTCCGACCTCTTTTTTGTTAGCAGAGTTTTGAAAAAAGAACGTTATTGTGGAAGAGCAGTTGGGTAGGTCGGGCGCGCGAGCCTTATTTCAGTCAGGTGCCGGGCGCCAAACGCGACGCACCGTAGCAGTCAGTGACGGGTTCCGATCCTACGCAGCCTTAATATTTTCGCGACGTCATATCGTTCGCTGCATTTATTATTAGTTTTATTTTATTTGGCTACCAAAATACAATGACATTAGATTTATGGTGTATATTGGACTGAAAAAAAATTTTTTTTCGTAGACTGCTAGTGTTTCGTAGCAGTGAGTGAAATAGATTTTCGTAGCTTCTTAGAAGTTACGTTCGAGGTAAGTTCTTTTTGGACATTATTATTTATCCTTTGTTTTGATTTATGTTTTATAGATAGCAGAATACAACATTCCTAACACTGGTTTCCTCTTAAAAGTATTTGTTCACAATTTTTTTCTGATTGATGATGTCATCTGAAAAAAACCTAAATACTTTTAAAATAATTGGATCACTTTATTTAAAAGATATCTTACTTATTATGAAAATATTTTTATATTTTTTAGTCCCGAATGGGCTACAATTTCTTATTATCTTTATCAACTTAAAACTTATTTTATAACTGTACCTACCTACTTATAGCAACCTCACTCACAATTAATGCACATTATTGGAAATTTATTTAATCTACATAATTGTTTTAGCATGTACATTGAAAATTAAAGTTTACCTACTTATTCAAATAGGTAACTTTAACTTAGACTTAATTTACACAAGTAGGTAAATAACTCTTGCAACGGCAATGTTAGGTACTCTGTCAATGACAGGTGTAACAACTTGCATTCATAATCATAAAACTTGAACTTTGTTATTTCCAAAAACACATTTTTCACTGTATAAGGTTAACGTATGATATTTTATAAGATGTCCTAAATTATAGATGTTTCTTTGTTGATAGAAACTTAGGACCTACTCTATGAAACTAACGTTAAATTATTCGGGAAATGGAAGAACAGCCGAAAGTCTGTACTTTCAATGATTGAAAATCTTATATCAACCTACATTAACTACTAATGAGCTTAACAGTCACTAACGAGACACGATAGAATTTTTATTTAATCGACTTCTAAAGGAAAATCGACAGTTGAGTGAAGTTCCTCTATCTTAGTAGAGCGCGCTGAATATTTTGCTACTTACTTGATAATCTGTATGCCAGGAAAACGCAAATCATGCGCAATTTACGGAAGCAAGAACTGCATTCTGAAAGTCCTACTTTTCACATATTTGCTCATGTCTATGTTTATACAAGCAACAATGTAGGTACCTACTGTAATGTAATACGTATTCGCTAAACCACACGTCTGGAGATGCAGTGCTGAGCAAATAATCTGCAAGTATATTCTCATAGCAATATACAAACAAAGCGAAACCAAATTTGTACATGTGTTCTGACATGTTTAATACCTAGAAGTCTTGAACACAAGAACAACCCGGCCAGATAAAACCACGGGCGGTGAAATATGTTATAGTGTCTGCGAATCAATCGATTTTTAATTTGGTTAATTGAGCGCTACTGCTGAGCATGAGGTCCTGGGTTCGATTCCCGGGTCGGACCAAGTGTCATTGGGTTTTTCATCAGAAATTCCTCAGTAGCAGCCCGGAGTCTGGATTTGTGCCCGGTTGATGGCAATAGGCTCGCCCCTATTACATGGGGCTTAAACATAACTGGCGAAATGTGGGTGTACTATAAGTACACCTCTGCCTAACCCTTCGGGGATTACAGGCGTGGTATTATGTGTGTATGTTATGTATGTAATTGAGCGTTTATATTGTACTAAATTACCATTTTCTTTTGGTCTTCTGATATAGGTAACAGTAATACCACGTTTTTTGAAAAACAAGAATTATAGAAATGATTGCCTATTATGATACATACGAAAACTATTCTGAATTATAATAATAGTTAAAAAGAAAAGCAAGGAAAATGTAGTTAGATTTGGCTTTAATTAATAACAAATGTCAAAAAAACACTTTTTTAAGCTCGTGATCATGTGTACATAATAACACGGAAATAACGTAATTTAGGTACTTTGCAACCTGTGCCGTGAAACCGGAACCACGAATATCGATGAAATAATTAATTTTCAGTCTGTATTGGCAGGCTACGAGGCTCTGAATGCTTATCGAGTGCAGTACTCTACTTCTAATGAGATTTGAAGTGTAATTATTTTAGTCACTGTACCCTGTATTTAAATAATAACACAGTCAGACAATTGTTAAAAATACTAATTACATTGGTTGACATTGACAAAAAGATTTGTTAAGAAATCTGTTCAAAAGATGTGATTTAATTGTTTTTCTAAGAAACACCTGTTCGTATCATAATATAACATACGGCGGACTGCACTTTATAACTCACACACAAGTGTCTATGGATTTAAAAGAGTCAATACACATGAACAAATAGGGCTAACATCAATATAATTTATGGTCAATTGTTGCGCAGATTGATTTCGCAACATTTGCTCTGGTTCCCACTGAACCGTAAGAAAAAAACTAAGGTGGCAGTCGTCGCGCGGTAGGTAATCGCTACTCGTGATCTAATAAATAAATCCTTGCTTTATTGAAACAAGAAATGGCGACACACAACCCTCGCGTTAGCCAGCTTGTTAGTCAATTAGTAGTAATAGCACGAATCAATTGGTTTGCATTTGTACGACAAGAAAATTGAACTGCCCCTTCATGGATACCATGAATGTGATCGGTATCTACACGTAAACTATTCGTTAATCTTTGAAACTGTTTCTGTTTACGCATTATTGTAATTAGGACATTTTGCAAATCATTGTCCGACATCATTATTTATAATTTACGACGACAAATGTAATGTCTCCGCCTATACTGGTGCTGGTGAGCTTTAGAGTTTAATTCCTAATGGAAGCGCGGTGAAATGGTATGGGAACACGCGGACATCCATTCTGTAAATATGTAATGTGTGTTAGTCTAATGAAGATTGTTTTACTCGACACGTGCATTATTAATACGCGTACGCAGCGGGCGCCGGCCGTGTTCCACCGCCGACCACTTCCATTATTCTGATTCTTCATTTGCTTGATTGAGCTTTTAATACGATTTGCTGTCAACAAACAAGCGGTTGGATTAATCAGCAAGGGCTGTCAACAAATACGTACGCAGCTAGTCGGATGGACACTAATGACGTCGGTCACGTAAAACAAAGATGATATCGCAACTTTTGAATTGATCCGCGCTGACCGTAAAATCTTGATAAACGCGGTACCTATTTACCATCATATTGAGTTGTCTTCGTGAACAAGAAACAAGCTGACAACGCCGCCGCCGTTATCATTTAGAAAATGTTATGACGTTATGGCAAGTAGTTTTTTATTACGTGAAGTGAGACAATACCTAATTAATAGGTAGGTAATTGGGCTATGAGCTAAGTCAACTTATTTATGTTGTTTTAAAAAGACAAACCTATTTTTGAAGCGCTGAGGTTTAGAGTGTATCCTTGGTAAAAATCTAGATGCCATTGACTTTATAAAACAGCCACAGACAGAAACGAGAAATCGTTGAGATATCCAGTTTTCCCTTAGCGGGCTTTAAACCGTTTTATGAATGAATTGTGTCACTTTAAAAATAAAATAAATATTCTTTAATGTAAATATGAATGCTTATTACAAAAGCTATAAATACCTAAAGCTCTTCAGAAACCTCAAGGTTCCCACGGGAAAGCAGAATGGTTGCAATACGATCGATCGATAAGGCTCTACTAGTCAATGACAATTCAAAAGCTCAGGTAGTTTTGTTCTAATTGGATGCATAATGGAACTTAACATTGTGATGCAGGCGTTAATTGTTAAAGAATCGTCATTACCTGTAATTTATTCACGTTGTGCTATTTAACCTGTGTGAAAACAAAAGAGACTGCCATTTGAGGTATTTTAAATTTTGTTGCATTTTTCACGGTATTTTCTCGAAGAAACCTTCAGGGTATTCTTTTTAAAATTAGCATTCTGAAGATAGCCTTCAGAGTCTGTTTAAAAGTGCCAACATTTTTGTTGTCTTAACTATTTTTTTTTCTATTGCTTAGGATGTCTCGGCACGTCCTGCTGTCGCGGCTGGCGGAGCAGTTCCAGCCCTCATCGCCGCCACCACCAGCTCACCGGTTCCCATCACCAGAAGGCAGCGTCTCCCCCCGCACTCCGCCATCACCGCACTCACCCCCGCGCTCGCCCGACTCGCTCTCACATCACCGATTGGACCTACTCCAGTTGGGAGACATCGAGATAGCAGGGAGAGCGCTCAAGCAATACGCGCGAGCTACTGGTATGTGTTCACTGCTCAGTCGAGCCCCGTTTAACCTGTCCCCAATGCTTAAGAAGACCTTTATGATATTTTCACTTATAAACAACAACATGTTCAGTTATTTACTGGAGAAATGTGGGAAGGCGTGATGTTATGTTTTATGTTATGCAGTTATAAACAAATAAAATTATCTCATTCGTCTCCTTGATAAGTGACAGTAGGACTTGACCCTCCTGATTACAGTTCCATGCTCTTCCAACCAGTTTTACAAAGGAACTTGTATCACCAACTAATGTTTTGTATTCAGAACTGGGAGCGCTGATGTACTGCAGTGGGCTGGGAGCACTGTACAGTGGCGCAGGAGTCTGGCCACTGCTGATGCCGCGCGCCTCCCCGCAGTTCGTGCGACCACCCATCGAGCACGCCAGGCATACCCCTCCCAGAGACGGTAACTACCTTGTCTACCTTATTATCAAGCACATCAAAGCCTTTTCCGTCTGTAAGATAACTGAAACGCATTGAAAAATGACTGAAAGTAGATAACAAATGTATTTCTTTCACCCATTCTACTTTTAAGAATCACTTAGAATCGGTTAGTTGCATATGATGAAGGTAATCTAAATCATCATGTTTTCTATAACTGCATCATGAAAACCCACCGTGAAAGGAACTAATTATTCTAATATATATACTTACCTGGCATGGTACATACAGATGTCGGTCTGGTAGAGTTTTAAAAAGGTTTTTAAATCGAATGTGACTCACGGTACCCTAGTTTTATTGTAGAACACTATCTAAGTGTCTGGACGTGTTGCAGCTGACAATAGATAACATGTAGTTAGTTAGTAATATTTTATTTGTAATTCACTAGAATTACATTGTATTGAAAGTCATTTTCAGTCAATACTCGACCTACTTACATATTTGCAATTACTATAAATCGATCGAGTGCTTAAATCAAAGTCTGAAGAATTAATGTTTGTGTACCTACTGTATGTCTTCACATTGGAATTCATATAAACAGAGTAAATCACCTCGCGCTTAAAGTGTTTACGTGTTTCAAGAATCCTAAAAATGGTAATTAGATACGTTCGCGGCATTACAAAACATCGTTCGCCTCGGCCTCCTTACGCGGCTTCTCCTGAATAATACTCATTAGAATAGCTATCAGTGTAAGGCACCGATTAATAACTCGAGGCGCTGATATGTCGTCGTTTACATGTCGTTTACCTCCGCCAATGGAGCCAACGCGCTTATTTCCTACACTCCAAGGAAAAGCGACGAAGCAACGCCGCCACTCGTTGTCGCCAAACGAAATTGTTTTCTAATTGTCTCTTATCCGTATTGGTACCGGTAACGACTCAACCTCGTAGATAGCCAACAAACCGAGCGTAAGAACCTCAATACTTAAGTACTTGATTTGTATTTATTTATTTAAGAATAATGTTTTAACGAACTGACGTAATTGCTATCGATAGCAAAATTTATTTTAAAGATTTAATTAAGTACCTACAACTACATTAAATGGTTTGCATATTTTAAGTAATTGCAAATTGAAAACGTGACTGTATTTTTAAAAACGTTAAACATGGTACCTATATAATATGTAAATTCTAAAGAAAAAAGTGAAATGGTAGAGTTTATTAGCTGAAAACAATGATAGGAATGTATTAGCCAATATCAGGTTAAAAAGATGTTAGGTTGAGTTGAGAATTTCATAATGGACTATTTTAGTTCAGTTTAGTTCTGAAATCATATAAGTAGGTAATACATTTTGTTGCAGGGCTAGGTTCAACACAAAAACAACTTGACTTTTGATAATTATCTTCCGTGAATGTAGACGAAAGTGTTTGCAAGTTTTTAATGTATTGTTGAGCAAACAATGACGCTCCCGCCGGCAAACACTGGCGCACCTGTACAGATTTCATAAGTCACTCCACAGACGCCCGATTTGACTCGTCCGACTTTAAATTTATTTGTAGAAGCGTGAAGAACAGTCGAAGAGAAACTGTCGGCACTGGCCTGTCTGTTGACACAGTATTGCATTGGTACAATAACGATGTAAGTATTTCCTACCTAAGCATTCATTACAGTGTTGTTCTCTTGTTTGCAGATGATGAGGAAGAGCTTCCTCTTAACTTATCAACAAAAAACCGTCAGATTTGGTCTCCAGGAAGCGCATGTGAGCGTGAGCAAGTGGAGGTAGGAGAAGAGTCACCGATCTCCCGATGGGAGGGCCACGACGACATGGACATGCCTCTGGAACTAGTCAAAAGATGCCGCAGCAACCCGGACGAGGCCGAGCGCCCGCCGAGCGCCGAGCCACGGCGCTGCCCCTCCGCGCCCGCGCACCACAACTACCCCATCAAACCTTCGCCAGCTGGAGATCTCAACTTCTCTCTACTCCTCAAAAACGAAAACAGAAATGAAAAATCATTCCAAGTAAGTATATTCAATAGCATTATTTATTTATTTATATATATATATATATATATATATATACTTTATTGTACACCACAAAAACACATAACAAAAAAAAAACAATATATATTTATACAATGGGCGGCCTTATCGCGCATAGCATTAATTCTCAATAGGTACATAGCTCCAACATCGAGATAGCTATATCCTTTAACAAGTTCAGAATAACTGTACAGTTTCCGTTCAAAATGCTTTAAAATAGCAAACCAGTATCCGTTTTAGTCTCTTTAACAAATCAAATAGCAAAAACTGCCCCTGTCTTAATAAGTAGTCGCGTATCGGAACGGGTCGCGCTGCGCAGGCGCGTCGCGTCCTCCGCTAGCGGCTCACATGGAGCCTGCCGCGCCGGCTCGTCTTCTCGCCATTTTTGTGCCTTTTGTTTTTTCTACGTGCCGCCGTTATAAAAAACCGCATCGGTTTTAATCAAAATTCCAACTTTTAATATCACGGCGCGGTAGATTATTATTGGATGAATAATTACCTTGTGTCATACGACGATAAATATGTTGTAGAGCCTCTCCGCGATGCCACACTTTATCACTGAAATAAATTGTTAGCGTTTGTTAGGTATCATCGATACCGAGACGTGCATAATTGAAAGTGACACGACTACTACCTGTATCGAACATCGGAGAAAATAAATGTTCTTGTCAATTTAATTAATAACCGCTCGAAGACAATCATCGTCAATAAATAAATAAATATTCATATTTTCCCGTAATGAAAAAGACGGTCATTCCCTTGTAGGTATTTATATGGAGTTATTAGTAATTTATGACGGAACAATAAATTGTAATTATGATCGCATTAATAAGTGCACGTAGTAGAACAATGGCGGGTGGCGACAGAGCTGGCGCGTGGCGCGCACGCGCCTGCTCGGTCGCACTCACGCGTATAGTGTCGCTCCCTCACCGCACTCTACTTCAAACTTTATTACGACTAATATTACTACTTAATTAATAAATTGTAATTGGGTAATTGATTGAAATCATAAAAGCACATAAAATCACGCTTAATACCTACTGAAAAGTAGAGCTGACTTTTGCTATACCTACATACTTGTATGAGGTGAAATGACAGAACACTACAAGAGTAGATTAGTAATATTTTATGAGCTTTTTTTTTCCAAATATCATTTTCGGTTTTCTTTCGGCATTCATCTTTCAGCATACTGTTCTTATTTTGAAAGTTGTAGAAGAAAAGTCGCATGCCAGTGCAGCAGCGCCCTGCGCGTTATCGATAACTTTCAAAATTTTCACAATAGGTGAAATATGAGTTAATTTGATATATGTAATGACTTAGGTACTTGAAAAGTATAAGAACGATTGGTCTAGTATAGTAGCTTAGTATAGGTATACTTCATTATGTTAATTATATTGATCTAAGACGTCTCAGGAAACTTCCTTGAAAAATGCAATAAGTTTCAAAGTTTAATTAATTAAGTTTTCATTGTGAGTTTTCTTGTAATCATTTTAAGTTCCCATTAAGACATACAATGTAGGTATAGGTAACCGTCGTTTTTACCCCTCGCGAGGGACCACAGCAGGTTTCACAAAGCCGTTAATAAAAAGCCAGTTTTGTAAAAAACGACACTAGATTTTTTAAATTCAAACGGCTATCATAAAAAATCACCTCTCTACGTGGTACAAGCCGATAACCATATGTGGACGGTCATACCCTAGCACCTGTGTTGTTTATAAGAGAGTGCATCGATTGTATAAAAAGGCGACCAAAAAAGTAGCGGTTTTTGTGAGGCGCGAGGCGCTGCAGCTGCCCGGCCAACTGTCACAGGGCCCGCTACGCGGATTTGTGCCGTGGATTATCATGCGCCGACTAACCACCCGACTAATAGCCGTACAACATATTTTCCCGTTTATTTTATACCAGCCTGCGAATATTTACGACTAAGAGAATAGCCGATTGTCTCCTCATATGAAAAGTGAAAATCTCTAAATAAGTGTATGCATTGGCATAATGTCGCAAAACTTTAAAAAATACTACTTTAAGCCACCTAACAACCTGCGAAGTAGGTACCTACTATCACTTTACGAAATCACATAATTTATTACTTTACGAAACCTCTGAAACCACTATCGGTAGTCCAATTCTAAATACTAAATATAGGGCTTTTGAGCATATTAATAACCAATTCTAATAATAAATTAAAATATAGGATTCTCCGAATGCTTTCATCTTTTTTTCAATCCACGAACTTGGAACAAAACGAGCGATTGTGAAATCCTCCTTCAAAACAATCCATATCTAACGAGGAATCTGTGTGTCGAATAAATAAACTTAGTTAGTAACGAAATTATTCCATTGCATACCAAAAACACCTGATTCAATAAATCTAAAGCAAAGTCACTGCAAGTAAGTACTTACTTAGTTAAAAATCTTTTGTCTTACAAACAAAGGTGAACATAAGACATTCTGTTTGCTTCTGAAGCTTTGTGTGGAATTCTGAAACCAATATTATAAGTGTATAATACGTTACTGGTTTTAGATATATCAAAAAAGCTCGTAACGGATACATTTTTCTAATGTTTTTGGATCCGTTAAAAAAATCCTAAAACTGATACGCAAACTACGTTACAACAATGTCAAGTAAAATAGGAATAAATTAAATAACATACTACGTACACTCCACGCTGTGTTGACACACAAATCAATAAAATGTACTCATCACATTACGTTCCTACATTTGATTTCTTTCAATGTATCCTTTTATAAGTAATTCTCGTGAAAAATACCTACGTATAATAACCGGTTAATAGACGCTAATTACTAGGCAATGAAAAAAAAAATTCAAAGCCGGTACTAGATGGGAAATCAAAGAAAAGTGTAGAAAGGGGTAGAGCCCTGTTATTAGTTTATTACTGGCTGTCACCGTCTAACTGAAGGTGATGGACGCTGTCCTCGCCACGGTTATAATTATATCTAGTGTCGTACTTGGCTATATTTCACCCGATTTCTTAGCAATCGTCGTGGGGTCAAGTGACTGAGTCTGCAATATTCCTTTACACGTCAGTCAAAGGGAACTATTATGGGTTATTAGCATCGGCGACTTGCTGACGACAGGCATCTAATAAATATATTGTATCTATTAGAGGCCCGTGTTGTACAATTAAGCGATGAAAATACTTTATACGTATGTTGTTTGTCGGTGTAGTGCAAGCAGTGCGGAAAGTGCTTCAAGCGCTCGAGCACGCTGTCCACGCACCTGCTGATACACTCGGACACGCGGCCCTACCCCTGCCAGTACTGCGGCAAGCGGTTCCACCAGAAGTCGGACATGAAGAAGCATACCTACATACACACAGGTTTGTGCTTACTTTTGCTTTACTCCACATTCGTAAATACTTCAACTTTGAGGTACATAATGATAGTGCACATTTATCATCGATTTTTCCAGTAAGTACCTAGTACTTGATTGAATATTCTTTTGTTCAAACTCAAAACTTTTATTTCAATTAAATAAACCATTTACAGGCATTTTTGAATTGTCAAGGGGTCGGTCAGTCAGAAATATGAAGCTAGTTGCTCATTCCAAAGCGTAGTAGGTACCTATGAAGAAGAACGGGCAAGAAACTCCACGGACACTCTTATATATCAAAATTTGATACAAAAAATTGGTTACATCATTCATTTTGAAATTTTGCATGTGAGAACAATGTAGAAAGACGTGCACGTTCGTAAAAGCGTCCGTAATAATAAGAAAAAAAAATAAAGAACCGTTCAAAAACTTAAAATAAATTAAAATAAGCCATGGCAGCTAAGAGATGACCAGTCCCAACTGACGCCGCCCGTTCACGAACATGACGCATGGATCAGCACCAATCAGCTCAACCATTTTGAAGGGAGCTAAATGAATCCAACACACGTGCCACCATCAGCGAGACATCTGAGTGAGCATGACATACTCACAGCCACCAGGTCACATTCAAGTCAATGAAATACATATTACCTACCTGGTAAATTGTAGCTCTTTAGTACATATTACTCACACCTGTGCTATGCAATTATACCTATAATACAAAGGAGATTGAGTTTATACAATACAAAGATGGTCTTACAATCTTTATCAGTGGTGTAATCCCCCAACTTATAATATGCCTGCCTACATAGTGTGCGTGTTATACAAGCTTTGAATTTCGTCTCATTCAGTTGAAGTATGTGGGGAGGAATTTTATTGTTACATTTTAAACAGTACCCCATGAAAGTTTTTTTTTTTTTAAAACGTTGCCCCACTAGTAATTTCTCCTGTATCGTGGGTGCGTTTACATACATTTAAACTCACATACACAAACAGCCAGACCCGGAACAACTACTTGTAGGTCATACAAATATTTGTTCCGTGCGGGAATCGAACCTGCGACACGCAGTGCAGCAGTCAATTGCTTAACCATTGCGCCAACCGTGCCGTCAATTAAAGATGAGTCTACCTTAGCCAGTCTGAAACCTGTTTGTCCCTATTTCTTGTACTATAATTATGTCTATCACCTCTTTTACTAAATAGATGTTTTTTTTTTTTACGTACATGATATTTTCATAGATATATTGACAAGGTACCTTCATGATGTTAATATCCTTAAACAGTTTCCTTAGAGAGTCGCGCCTGCGGAGATAATATATGGCTCTGATCGCTCTTATCTGCAGAATAAAAATAGACTCGATGTCTGAGCCCGTCCCCACAGTAAAATACCGTAAGACATGATACTATGAAAATAACTGAAATAGACTAGCTACGCAGTATCTACATCAGTAAATTGACGGATTTTACTGACAGCATATTTATTTTTATACTATACGTTCTCACAATTACTACTTTTGACATTTGGTAAAAAAAAAATATGCACTTGGTTTTTTTTCCATTTAATACTATAATTATTAGCAGTGAACCAATTTTGAACATGCAGTAGGGCGTTATTTACGTCGTCAAAATTTGTAGCATATCTATCTACCTTAAAAATTAAGAAAGTATCGTCAGCAAATAACACCATTTGTGGTTCGTTAATATACACTAAAAAGAGGAATGGACCCAATATGGAGCCTTGTGGCAAACCCATTTTTATTTTTTACTTCTGAAAACTTCTTCTTTTTACTTTTGTTACTGCTGAAAATTATGTCGGCTGTTTACAATCGTCAATCAGCCTTCAAAGCAAGCCATCGTCGTAAGCACTTCCCATTAGGGAGGTAGTTTAAGGCTTTCGCAGAGCACACTAATAGATTGTTGCGGTTACACCGCCACATACGAACTACGCATCAAAGACATGACGTCACACAAATCCTGCATCGCGCAATTAGAGTTTACCGCGCGAACGACATATATAAGACTATCCGACATCAACAGTCGGGCAGTTGCCCGCCAGACACAACACCCGTCTGGTTGGAGGGTCCTCCTTAAGGGTTTTTTTCTTTTTGGATGAGTGAACTTTACACCCTGTTCCTCATACTCCTAAAAGATAAATAGGAATCGAAGTTTTAAAGATTTAAACAAGCTTCAAAAACATAGTTTTACACAGGTATCTACTTAATATGTACAAAGATAAACCAACGTAGTACTTTTTACGAAAATCATTTAGCTCTAAGCAAATTAAACCTGATAAGTGTACAAATGTGGTGCATTTTGTAACTGCGCATAAAAACATTTTCGTTTAAAATGATTGTATTCAAGGACTTATTGAATAAGTATTGACAAAATAGTTTCAATTTCTGTTGTAACATTTTGATCCTGCTGTACCTATTTGTTGGGTGACGAAAGCGAACCGCCTGTAGAGATAGTGAATTTTGGAACATTCCTAATCTAGTAACATGACCTCAATAACGTGCCTGCTTGTAGGTACCTCAGACTTGTTCATTGCTACGTGCGTGTATTTAGCAAAATAGACTAAAACTTAAGCTAAAATACTTTCCTTCGTATTAAAGTTTTCAAAAATCAAATTCTTTTCTAGTAACTAAATAAACTAGTTAGTGAATATTTTTGAAAAAAAAAAGTAAAACCTAATGAACTAAAAAGTAATCTTATCTTATCTTAAATCTTATCTTACTTATATTATAAAGGCGAAAGTTTGTGAGTGTGTATGTTTGTTTCTTCTTCACGCTAAAACTACTGAACGGATTTTGATAAAATTAGGCGCACAGATAGTTTATAACCTGGATTAACACATAGGATACTTTTTATCCCGATATTCTCACGGGATCGAAACCTAAGCGGGTGAAACCGCGGGGCGTAGCTAGTACTAAATAAAACTTACGTAAGCATAGAACTTTAGTATTTACAGACAATTCATGATGTATGCATGCGTATATAACATTTTGTGTCTGTTCTGTTGACCGTTTAGGACTTCCCTCGTTTGAAGCCCATCCTGGGTGCAGCAACTATATCATGGTGGACTTTAGAATGGGCTCTCATAATTGACTGCGTATATATATTTTTGTGTCTGTGCTGTAGACCGCTGAGGAGTTCCCTCTGCTGGAACCAACCCTGGTTGCAGCAGCCAGATCACGGTAAACTTTAGAACGGGCTATCACAATTGAATGCGTATATAAAATAATCTGTTGACTGTTGAGGAGGTTCTTCATCTGGGGCCAATCCTGGATTAGCAGACATGTTATGGAGCAGTTGTGGCCCAGTGATAACGACCGCGACTTACGAGTTGTAGGTCCTAGGTTTGAACACAAACAGGCGCTTTACTTTGTGTAAATTATTTCATCACCACTGCTCCCAAAACGGTGAAGAGAAACATCGTGAGGAAACCGGCATGTCCTAGAACTAAAAATTCGAAAACATGTGACATCTACCAACCCGCACTGGGCCCGCGTGGTGGATTACGGCCTACTCTCTCTCACCGAGAGGAGGCCTGAGTCTCAGGCAGTGGGAACATTACAGGCTGATGATGAGACAGGTTATGGTGAATGAATGCGTATATAAAATTTCTTGTCTGTGCTGTTGACCGTTTAGGAGTTCTTTCGTCTGAAGTCCCTGGATCCCTGGCCTAGCACCTAGGTCTTGGTGGACTTTAGAACGGGCTATCATAATTGAATACGTAACATGTTGTTTTTTTTTTCACGAGTTGTGTTCCTTACTTTTTATTAGGGATGTAACGATACTTTATTTTCCCGATACGATACCGATACCAATTATTGTAGTAAATAATCGGCAATACCGATACTGATGCCGATATCCTGATGCCGCCTGATGACAATATTGTATGTCTTTTGAATTTTGAATAATTTGAATTTCGGGCACAACTGATTAATAGTGCGTTATAGTTTTCACTTCACTGTGTGAATAAAGAGAATCACGAAAAGCGGTGCCGTGAAACAGGTACGGAACAAAACATCACTCAGCCAACGCTCAGGAAACTGCAAAATCTGCCGTTTGCCGTATTGCTATTATGTCGCTAAGCATGCGCTGCGCGGCTCTCCCCCCTGTCCCGCTGCGACGGAGAGACAGCGTTGCGCGCGCGTCGTCGTTTCGCACGCTTTTCGAACTGATTGATATCGGTTGTATTAAATCGGCGATGCCGATATATCGGCCTGCCGCTTATATCGGCCGATGTATCGGCATCGGAATCGGAATCGTTATATCCCTACTTTTTACCATTAACTGCGAGAAAATAAATAGTAGTAAAGTATTTATATTTATCACTTTTTATTATATAATTGGCGCCAACAAATTATCTACTATTTTGCTGCTTTACTCGTAGAACGAAATGATACCGGAGTCAGTGTCTCGTTTTCGTCACTGGAAGGACTCATTTTATTATAATTATAGTAATAGATTTTCCAATGACATATTTTAACAACCACGTTAACAGATATAAAATAACAAGAATGGAATAGCTCCATTTAGCCAGCCAGTAGGTACCTACTGGTCGTGCCATTAAACTTGAGACTTGACACGACTTGACTTAAGCAGTCAATCTTATATATAATTATATGTATATAAGAACGGCTATTTAATAAATTTTCAACAAAGCAAAAGCTTAGTGGTACGGCGACTGCTTCGCAAACCTAAGTATATTCCCAATAGCTGATATATTTTGTGCTTCTTTATTACATTTTGTAATACTGAAGTGATAGTTTATAGAACGTACACGTAAACATTAAGTTTAGGCCTCCTCTGTCTGTTGGTTAGGTGACTGTTGGGGACTTCATGAGAAATCCCGTGTGTTTACAATCTAAGTATTGTTATATTATGCTAAAGAGAGAAAGAAAAATAGATTTATTTGTCACAGAAACACATGAATGCTGACTGTGAGCTGTTCGTCAGGAATAATCTGTAAGAATACATCAGTCAGTGTACCAGTGTTGTGCCATTAGGGAGTATGCAGGAACGCAGTCAGTGATTCACTAAAAACAAAAATCTTCGCAAGCGATGGGAAATTGCTACCTTAGGACGAGCTGCTTTCCCAGACTGGAGCGGGCCGGGGCTGCCTTGAAGCGGCTCCTGCCCAATCTAGGGGGTCCAAACGCCTCCTGCCGGAGGCTATACGCGGGGATCGTGCGGTCCATGGCCCTGTACGGGGCACCGGTGTGGGCGCGTTCCTTGAGGCGGCGGCCTGCCCGCCGGTTGAACGCGTCCCATGGGGTCATGGCCACCCGGCTGGTCCGGGGATACCGCACGGTCTCCGGTGAGGCGGCGAGCCTCCTTGCCGGATTGCCGCCATGGGATCTGGAGGCAAAAGTCCTCGCGCATATTTGGGAGTGGCGCGAGGAGGCGAAACGCCGGGGCTTGACTCCGATGCCGCGAGAAATCGCGGCACAGCGGACAGAGCTCCGACGGGATCTCATGGCGTCATGGAGAGTGCGATTGTCGCAACCCAGTGTTGGGCACGCCACTATTGCGGCGATAAGTCCCCTCTTTGAGGAGTGGCTGGAGAGGCGCCACGGCGTCCTCACCTTCCGCCTGACGCAGGTCCTCACCAGACACGGCTGTTTCGGGAGGTACCTGTTTCGGATAAGGCGGGAGGAAACGCCCGGGTGTCATCACTGCGTGGATCGCCCGGAGGACACGGTGGAGCATACGGTGGAGGTATGCCCGGCTTGGGCAGAGCACCGCCGTGTCCTCGTGGCGGCGATCGGTGGCGGGGATCTCTCGCGACTGGCCCTGGTCCAGGCCATGGTACGGAGCGAGAGGGCATGGGAGGCCGTCACCTCCTTCTGCGAAGCAGTAATGCTCGCGAAGGAGGAGGCGGAGCGCGTGAGGGAGAGGCAAATTTCGCGCCCTCATGCCCCTAGCCGCCGCAGGAGGAGACTGGCCCTGGGCGTCGGGAATCGATTGCCGATTCCCGGCCACCGTAGGCGCGGGCTTGCGGACGGTGAGCAACGGGTAGCTTGCCGTCCGGTAAGGACCAAGCCCGGGTCGACCGCGCGTTGTGTTCCACGCGCGCCTCAAAGAGATGTCAGCGAATGAAGGGGTCCAATGAGACCATTGCCTGCCGGGGTTGCGGGAAAGTCCGAAAGGGATACCGTGGCCCCCTGGCATTGCACAGGCAAGAGAAGGAACACGGGTGGGTTTTAGTCAGTAAGAGTCTGACACGCCCTCCCGTTCCACCCAGAGCGGGAGGAGTCATTTGATGATTTCCCATCCAAAAAAAAAAGGACGAGCTGCTTCTCACACAGACAACTGTACGTCGTCGCTAGCTCCCACGTCACCCACCCCTGACTCTCATTATATTTTGGCTGCTGATACCAAAACTATATAGGTACCTACAAACGTAGTATAGAGGGAAGTTTTATAAAGATGGCTGTTATTTTAGTATATTGTGGATTTGTGGAGTCTTACGACTTCCACGCGAACGATGTCACGGGCAGAAGCTAGTCTATACTAATACTAATAATCTATACTAATATTATAAAGAGGAAGGTTTGATTGTTTGTTTGTATTGAATAGGCTCCGAAACTACTAGACCGATTTGAAAAATTCTTTTACCATTAGAAACCTTAGTTTTCAGGGAGTAACATAGGCTACTTTTTATCTCGGGAAAAATAACGGGTCCCGTGGTCTTTCCACGGGAGCGAAGCCGCGGGCAAAGTGCTAGTTGCTAATAAAACAAACTAAGGACTAATTAGTTAGGTATACGTATTTAACAAAAACTTAAGGAACGTTGGTTCTAAAATCTTTCTTACAAATAAAAGGGTTTATTAAACAATAACACTTTCTTGTCAAATACGAAACAGGAACTAAATTATATGGTGTATTCCATTCCAAGTAGTGTGAAACTCAAATTATTGTGACAACTGTTTCATGTTTCACGTAAGGAAGTGTCAGCGCGTCCCCTTATTACATAACTTTACGAAGACCTATCATTTCATTTGAAACTTTTATTGCTACCTTAATATGGATTTAAAAATGTACCTTTTTGTATTAGGTAGTTTTTTTTTCTTTTTTTTGTAACTACTCTTTTAGTAAGTGCTTTTTATATTGGAATAGTGGATTAGAAGATTCAGAAGAGACACATTCTTTAATAATATCTATAAAGCCATTATTATTTTGTGCCATGCTTATTATGTTGTTATCATCAGTGTCCAACGAAGATAGGCCCGGAGCTAACAAATAAGACTTCATGAAAAGGTGTTCATTGCAGCTACGGCATCTAAATAAGTCAGCTTGGCGGTAAAAAACGTTATAGCACGTTTTATTGCGATTAATAAATCCGATATCATTATTTTACTCTTCACCGTCATAATTTCAATCGCGTCGTCCTTTTTAAGAATTTGTATCATTACCAAGTAGTTGTTAATTTATTTATTCACATAAAATTTTACTTTCTCAATTAGTCGCCTGCGATACCCACGTACGTTCGTGTCGAGCGTGTAATGATAGGTAATCTCCAACGATTGCCCTTTTAATCGGAATGACAGTAAACAGCTGCTGAAGACGTTATCCGACTTTATCCTCGTCGATTTATTAAGCTGTATAAGTACATGATATAGTGTTATAACCGATGCATAGCCTAGACTTCTCTGCTGTGAAACAAGTTCATTAAATGGAAAACATATAGGCAGTCGCCCAATAAAAGCAATCACGCGACACACGCAGACGATGCCTTGGGAATTAAATATTTAAATGCTGTGCAATTACGTTTTCGCCGGCAAATCGCAGCCCGTCCACTGCACTTAATGAATATCCAATAAGCAAAAAATATGCACTTGCAATGCTCAACAGTTTATTTACAGCTTTCGTCGGTTCATAAAGCTTAACGCTTATTAGTACCTAACCTGCGGATCCCATTCCTGAATTCTAACTCTCAAAAATAAATGCTTTTCTTTAAATTATTGTAAAAGAACATCTGAATGAGAAAAGTCTACCTATGACACAATGGATATATGGGGCTCAATAAAACGGCCGAACTGTAAGAAAAATGAATGTCTCATAAGTTTTTCAATGGTCCGAATACGTCCAGTAAGCTCAACGAGTCGAATTATAGTAGCTAAAAAATGTGGCGGACATATTTGTCTTGGCCGGAGACATCTCGTCACGTCTCTGCCCTGTTCCGAATGATTTACAGCGGCCTTACATGGTGCTCGTCCTCCCGATAAATGCCTCATCATCAATATTCCAAAATGCGGCTCGGCCTGCAATTAGCCGCGCAGCCTTCACAGGCCTTCACGTGCACGCCGATCACGGCACAAACAAAAAGTAAACTTAAATCCTGTTCTATCTATAAAATGACATTTGCATTTTTTGCTATAATTTTATTCGTAAACTATCTTTGGAGATTTTAAGTAACTGGTCAGGTAAAGTTGCCAATGGTTTTCATGTTTTTATTGAAACGTGATTCATTACACAAAATAAATATTGTCATGAAGATCCTTCTGTCCTTAACCCTCCGAATAATAAAGTTTTATGACTGGTTGGTGTTATATCGTTATATCGAGCTACAAACAATTACCGTTAAAGTTAATAAATACCGGTGTACAAGGCGACGTTGCATATTAAATCAGTTCGGAAACCTCACCGTAAATAATAAATAGCCAATGATTATGACAAGTATTGCTCCACTTATACAAGCTTTAATTACTTAACGAAGTGATACGTAATGTTTTAAGTGGTTTAAGAATTAGAAAATCGTTTCGTAATGAAACCTCTGCTGTGATGTTATGCTATTGTTTGTTGTTTAATATATCAAGTGCCTAACTATTTTAAGTGATTTTCGATAAATTAATCTAAATTAAAAACCATGAAAAGCTCCACCAAAAAGCACCTATTAACTCTTAGGTACCTACTTAGAAATTGTATAAATTATTTTACAGTAAATGTTTATTAAGAACTTATAAAAGTCCTACTTGTTCGTAAGCGGTTTAAATAAAATGATAAATAAAAATAAATTATTTTGTTTTAGGTGAGAAGCCGCACAAGTGCGTAGTGTGCTCCAAGGCGTTCAGCCAGAGTTCGAACTTGATCACGCACATGCGCAAGCACACCGGGTACAAGCCCTTCTCGTGCGGCCTGTGTGACAAGGCCTTTCAGCGCAAGGTGGACCTGCGCCGCCACCGCGACTCGCAGCACGCGGACGCCGCCGAGCCCGCCGCGCTGCAGGTCCCTCATCGCTACAGGTACTACGGCGACGAACCCTCAGCACCACTCACCCCACTTATCACCAATTAAAATCAATCTGGATTCACAGTTGCAGCAATACATGCCTAGTTCCACTATTTGTACAAATATGTACCTATATGGAAGTGTATTTGTAGGTAAAATATTCCTGACATGAATGAGCGAGCTTGATTTTTTTCAGTGAAAGTTAGTTCGGTACTTAAACCCTGACGATGAAATCTATTGATGCGAAAGCTCTCAAAACATCTTTAATACGTATGTAATGTATGTCTTACCTACATAATATTATGTAAGACTTATTGAGTTGCAGAATCAGAAGGTTGTATCAAGGAGGGGTTGTCTGTGTAAATAAAAATAATTGTTACCTTTTAGTGCCTTAAGAAAAGCCTGTGAAATGTGTTGTTACTAATTACCCATGTATTAAAAGGAAGTACGAGTAGTTCGATTAATATGTATATATTTAGTATGAAACACTAAAATGTCCGTCCCTTGCTACAGTGATATAATAAGTATAATGTAATGGTACAGTTTGTTCACCATTGTTTGACAGCAGCAGGTAAACAGTAGGTAAGTAATATGTAGTCTAATAATACCAAAGTAAAGTGTCTTATTTAGTCGAGTGTGAAACGCTTTATTTATTTAGACTAGAACTAAATATGCGTCATATATTTTAGTTTATTTATTCCGTGTAGTTGACCTACGATATGTGTATCGAAACGCCACACGGGCCTTGAAATAATAAACTTCTGTAGTTTTAAAAATTAGGCTTTTCAAAATACCTAGTACCATTTGCGTTTAGAGCTTTTTCGAGCATTAAGAATTTTAATGTCTATAATACCTCAAATCGCTTAGCATGATCCTCCGTTATTTCGAAAATACTGCAGCATTCATTTTGAAATAAATAAATGGTAAGGTTGACGAAAAAACGATTCCATAAAAAATTCTCAACAGAAAAAAAAACAAAGTTACCTACAAACCGAACAATAAACAAAAATACTTCAAATTAGATCAAGAAGCTTTGCATAATAACTGAACTAAATATAAAGCAGATAGGTACTATGTTTTTTTTTTATTATCATTATTTTCACCATGAAAATAAATTACCTAAACTATCGGCGCCTTGGAGCTGAGGTATTGTATGAGTATTGGTATGAGGATTTGAGCTGAGGTATTATGGATTCTTAATCAGTTTCAGCTATTTTTTAAATAAAGTATTATTCAAGTGATCATACGAACCACTTTACCACTCAAATGAGAAATTCACGTGTTACCACTCATTGGTCTGTTACCAAACACCTTTGCGTGGAGGCAAGTCCTCCCAGTCATCTTATCGATTTATTTACGTTGCTGATACTACTTAAGTACTATTAGCCGATGTTGTAATATATAGTTATTCACGTAAACTTAGGTAAGCAGCAACGTAGGAACTATTTAATAGCGTACCTACCTATATGGCGGCTATATTACCAACCATAATGTCGTCACATCTACGGAAAACTTACGAATCTGCAGAAAATGCCTTTTTCAGGGGAGCGTCGAGCGTTTTGAAAGCAGGCATCAACGATAACTTTTTTTATAACCGGTATACTAGGTACCGCGGTACATTTGTATTTCAAAATGGGACATTTTTAGATATTATAACGTATTGTCAATATTATATAAGGATCAGAAATAAATACACATTCGTAACTTTACATCATCATAATTATGTATATAGATAATTATTCATACCCTGGGATAACTTACAAAGGTGGTATTTTCGATGCTTAAATAATAAAAATATCCAATTGAAACTACGGTGAACTTACGAAAGTACCACTTTCGTAAGTTTGCCTGGTTATGAATACGCTACAACACCATATATGAATTTTGTAAGTTTATTATGAGAGTATTAACATATAACGCAGCATCCAACAATTTGAATGCTGTAACCGTCCGAGATATATATTTTATTTTATTAAATAGGAACAACAAACAGCTACATTATGCAATATTACAAAAAGAAAAACAGAAATAATTTAAGTAATAATGTAGCCCACAGCGCTTTCACAGATTACCAGTAATAAATAAAACCTTAAAGTCACTAGGAGGTGAACTGTTCATGCATGACAGTTACACTAATAATTACAAAAACAGAAAAAAAGTATTTAACAACAACAACAAACAATTAGTCTGAGAGTTCAAGTGTCTCATACAAAAGGCTACGAATCCTTTTCAAAGAGCATGTAAATATGTCTATGTGTTCGAATGCTTCATTGTAGGCTGCTGCCATTCGCCAAACTGGTGAACGCAGACCAGTGTTAGATCGGCAGGTACCTACTGCAAAGAGTTTTCCTGCACGCACCTGCTGTCTATGGACAGTTCTGGGGACTGCATAGCACAATACATTATTGACATCTATACAGTCAAAGTTACCATTAACAATGTTATACAATGTCATTGCTTCCAATTGTTTACGTCTAGAGCTGAGCGTCAAAATCTTGTATTTACCGAGCAACTGGTTATACTGCAGAAGTGTTATGACACCTGTAGTGCATTGCACGAAGAAATCTACGTCGGACGTTTTCTATCATGTCAATATATTTGTCATAGTAAGGTTCCAGATGGACACGGCTTATTCGAGCTGGGATTGGACTAGGGTTTTATACGAAGAGGTCCGCTTAAAGATTAAGATTCGGAAATTTTCCACGGTTTAAAGTATGGTGTACCACCCTAGGCACAGTTTTTCATCTAAATATCGATTTCACTAAAACTGCTGATTCGTAAGTTTGCCGTAAATGTGACGATGTCACCATTTTAAACAAATGTAAAATTTAATAATGTATATTTTGTCATAACGCATTTACTTTAGGAATAAGTTGTGTTTTATAGATATTGAGAAATATAGACGTAATTCATTAGAGGCTATACCTAATTTCTTTTATGAGACTGCACTGAAAAATAACCAGAAACACTATTTTTTGAATGTGTATTAAAAACGGTTTATAAGTGTTTTATGTCAATGTAATTGAAGTGTGAAATATTATGTTATTGTAAAAATCATATGTACCTTATTATGTATAGATAGGTATAGCATACAGTCGCGTGTTTTCATTTGTAAAAGTTACGTTGTTACGTGAAGACTTAACGGCTAGAACACCAAAGAGAGTACAGCTGTCAGCGATGATTGATTCGTCCATACCTTACGACTTGAATTGTGACGGAATAATGTGAGCAGCATTATTGAGGCGTATAGAATAAGTATTTTATTAAAATAACCTTTGTATATTATTAAAAATACCAAATTTTCACGGTAAATTACTGCGGTTAAACCGTTATTTTCAATGTTTTGGACACACATATTTTAATATTGTCATCACCCATTTGCTTAAAAGTGGAATCGTCAGTCAGTTTTTATAAGTTTGGTTTTAAGTTGTAATTTATTAAGGCCAGTTCAATATAAATATTTATGAATTATCGTGGATGCTTTATTTTAAATCCCAGACTGTTGGACTTTTCAGTAAATATTGCAGTGATTATAACTAGACGATTCACATTTATCTTGTAGGTAACTAGATTGAACTTGAGTAGGTATATACATATTTTTTGCCTAAAGTATCTCGCAGCTGTCTATTTTAACAAAGGAATTTAATAGCTTTAATTGTTTATCGAACAACAGAATGGCTACTAATGATGTCCGACTCGATGCTGTGAGCAGAGGTTGCGAAAGGTTAACGAAAAAGATATAAATAGATATGTTCCACATTTGTTCTCATAAAATTAAGAATAGGAAGCAAAACAACCAAAGCAGCACCGTTCTTAAATGTTCCAGTAGGAGGGTACATCAATAAAAAAACACCTGTATCAGTAGGTTCCTTTAATTCTCCTGTCAAAGAAGCTGTCTTGTCAGCCACAGCCAATGCTGAAAATAGTAGCCTCCTAATCGACCGCAACAGAGAAATTATTAGGCTCTGTTAACCAAAATAGTACGCATAGTAGTGTAGGTATATCTATGGATACTAATTTCCATATAAGGTAAATCTTGTCGCTTGTGGGATAGGAAGATATGATGAGATGGATTACGACGACACTCACCGACTTTAATACTTCAGAACCCAGCCCAGCATCATCGAGAATTGAAGCAATAATTTATAAGTACCTATTTACGAGTATGTTGTACAACGTAGCAACGAAAATCGAATACCGCTGCTTCTTTTGTATAGGATGATAAGAAGGTAACTAAAATGTCACGAAATAATGAAGTACTCTGGTTTTCATTGTAGGTAGTAAAGAATTTATACCTATTTCACTCGCATAACTACTGCGGTAGTTGTGGCATTCCTACTTCTGGAGGACTTTAATGCCACAAGGCCTTTTCTTCCTTAGAGTTAAAAGGACTATAATAAGTAGATAGATAGGTACAACCTACAGTATACAGCAGTTTAAATAAATTTATCTTTGGTACAAGTTACCTATAGTAGGTCGTTCGGTTTATCTAAACTAATATTATTAATAAAAAGAAAAGCCTCGATTATTTGTATGTTTGTCAGTAAAGGATAAACTCAAAAACAACTGGACCGATTTTAAAAATTCTTTCACCAGTAGAATACTATATTAGTATTTTGTCACATAGACTGTAATTTATAAAGATATCACGCGGGCGAAGCCGCTGGCGGAGGATAGAGTTTTAAATTATGGTTAGCAAGTTCCGATAAAATAAAATAAAACTGAAGTGTTATCGGACTTACGATGCTGCCTGCTATTGGTTTTCATCTAACCCTGTTCATGATTAGGTATGTGTTTTTGATTGATTCTCATGACATGTGTCTCAACACATCAACAATACATGATTTATCTCAATAAATCAACTCAGATTCAGAACGAGCCCGAAGTTTGACTCCGGACTAAAGTGTCTTTCACTTTGCTATTAATACATGACTCTGCTATTAATATACTGAGCTGGTTACCTAAGTTGACCTACATACTCGTACATGAATAATTGATTCCTTTTTTAATTGCCTTGTTGGTCTAGTGGTCGCAAGTGCTAAGCATGAGGTCCGGGCTCGATTCCCAGATCGGGCAAAGCATTATTGGGTTTTTCCATCAGGAATTTCACAGTAGCAGCCCGGAGCCTGGATTTGTACCCGATTGATGGCAAAAGGCTCGCCAATTATTACAATGGGACTTAAACATAACTGGCAAATAGTGGGTGTACTGATGGCTGATCTATAGATACAGCTCTGCCTAACCCTTTTGGGATTACAAGCGTGATGTTATCTATGTTTGTTTTCGGATAAGGTAACTCAAATCTGGATGGCTCTCCAATATTTGTATTCTTAAAGAAGTCTTTAATAACGTAATATTTCAGAATCACCAAACAATTTCATATCGAACTACCTACTCCTATCTATTAAAATACCAAAATTAAGTCAACAATCAACTGAAAGATATCGACGTCCATGTAAACAAATTAACAATTACGGGATATGAAATGAACATTACGTACATGAGAACTAACACAAGTCATTCGGAATTAATCGTGTTTATCAAAGCATTTTCATTTCGTTTCCAAGAGGTAATGTACTAAGGAAATCAAAATAACGAGTGTCGCGTGATAGTTATCAATTCCGTTGTAGGTATTGTAGGTGACACTAAAAGAATTTTGTAATTTGGTCCGACTCAATTATTTTAATAGCTTTATTAATCGAATGACACTGTCAAGACAACAAACTTGTTAGCTTATTCGTAAAAATATACCTAACACCTAGGATTCAATTTCTTTATCTGAAGGGTCTGTCTACCTACCTTTATTACCTATAACTGCATATACTAAGCTAGGATCTGTTAGTGACAATATTCCACAATAATGATGACACTCGCGTTCAGTTTCATTGGTAAATTATATATATATTTGTAATCACGTTCTCGAATACGGTTCTCACGATTTCGATGAAAGTTGCAATGTTGCAATATAGAAAGAAAGAAAAAATATTTTATTAATACGGTTTACGGGGGCGAAAAATCGATCTAGCTAGGTCTCATATCTGGGAAAATTCTTTTTCTCCGTATTTTCACCCGAGCAGGGCTCGGTTACCCAAAGTTTAGAACAAGATGGCTACCTTAGAATAATGACATGGCAGCATGGATGGAATTAGTATGTACTATACATGGAATTAGTATGAACTATCCTACTATTGAAATTTTAATGAGCATTCTCTATTTTCACCCGAGCAGACCTCGGGTCCTAATTTATGAAAATGAAACAGCGTTAGGATCGTTACCAAAGTTCAAAGATTGATGACTAAATTTTATTATGCCTTCCTCAAAGTTTTCTCGTGTACAGCAAAGAAATATTACGGGCTGACAAACATTTTGAAACGTATTTTTTTTCAGTTATTGTTGAGAAAAATGAGCCGTAGGACGTTGGAATCATCCCTACTTTTTAAAAATAAGGATGCGAATAGGTTTTAAGTAAAACACCAATTAAATCATTTAAATTCAGTACCTACGTATTGTGCACTGGACACTACATTAGGTATACCTGAATCGCTGAAATCTACCTGAAGATTGTTGACATTTCGCCAGTTTCTTTATATACCTACCTACTGTACCATAACAGGTAGGTACATGATTTATTTATACCTACTTGTTTATCCGTGTCAACCCTTCGATACTTAGCAAGAAATCTCATTACGGTAGTACCAATGCACAAGCAGCGCCTTGTATGGATTCTAATGTCGATGTCGATCCCTGCCTTACTCCCTAATTGTATTATAAAATCGTAATAGTGTACGGTAAAGGGGTAGTGTACTACTGGGCGACTAACGCCTTATCTGGGGAGTATACGGCTTCTGTGGGCGGTTTCTATAAACTATTAGGATATTCATAAACATTAAACAATCGTGCACGCTACATAGGTAGAAACTGATACTTTTTTACATTTGGAAACACTTAAAACGGTTACAACATTAAACTCAGGCTTATAATTGCAATTCATTATTAGTATTCTAGTTCGCTAGCTAGCCACATTTTATGTTTCCATACAGTAATATCAAACTTCACACTAATATTATAAAGGCGAAAGTTTGTGAGTGTGTATGTTTGTCTCTTCTTCACGCTAAAACTACTGAACGGATTTGGATAAAATTTGGCACACAGATAGTTTATAACCTGGATTAATACATAGGATACTTTTATCGTGATATTTCCTTGGGATCGGAACTTATGCGGGTGAAACCGTGGGGCGCAGCTAGTTAACAAATAAATCACAACAGCGAAATATTTGACATCTATTTGCGAAGTTGCCCATTATCAGAATGTAAGCTGTTAATATGTGTTGTATTTAGATGGTAGGTGCTGTATAGTAAGTTGGGCACGCCACAATTGTGGCGATAAGTTCTTTGAGGAGTGGCTAGAGAGGCGCCACGGCGTCCTCGGTTCGGGAGGTTCCTGTTCCGGATAAGGCGGGAGGAAATGCCCGGGTGTCACCATTGTGTGAATCGCCCAGAGGACACGGTGGAGCATACGGTGGAGGTCTGCCCGGTTTGGGTGGACCACCGCCGTGTCCTCGTGGAGGTGATCGACGGCGGTGATCTCTCGCGTCCGGCCCTGGTTCTGGCCATGGTACGGAGCTAGAGGGCATGGGAAGCCGTCACCTCCTTCTGCGAAGCAGTAATTCTCGCGAAGGAGGAGCGGTGAAGCGGAGCTCGTGAGGGAGAGGTGAACTTCGCGCCCTCACGCCCCTAGTCGCGCAGGAGACACCCTGGGTGTCGGAAATACCAGGCCGATTCCCGGCCACCGTAGGCGCGGGCTTGCGGACGGTGAGCAACGGGTAGCTCGCGGCCAGATAAGGACCAGGCCCGGGTCTACAGCACGCTATGTTCCACGCCCGATGTCAGCACAACTGATGGGGTCCGCTAGGGCCGAAGCCTGCCAAAGTCGCAGGATTCGAAAGGATACCGTGGCTCCTGACGGCAACACACAGGCAACTGAAAGAACACAGGAGGGTTTTACGCCAGTAGCACACCTCCGCCGCGGAACCGTAGCAGTGAAACCGCAGTAATTCAATTCTACTGACTCGCGTCATGTTCCGCTATTCGAAATTCGAGTAGCGGAACGTGACGCGAGCGAGAGTTTCGCGGCGGAGATGTGCTACCGGCATTAGTCAGTAAGTGTCTGACACTCGATTATCAAATAACTCTGCTCTGGGCGGAGCGGGAGAAGTTATTTGATAATAAAACACAAAAAAGGTGCTATATAAGTTACCTACACATTCTTATTCCTTATAAAATTATTATAATTAAACACGGTAGTTATTGTTATTTCTACAAATATATATTATATCTATTTCATCAACTGTACGGGATCCAGCAAAATTACTAACTGAAATAAATTGGTACAAAAATATCTAACCCGAACAATAAAAAATATTTTGTTTCTTACCAAATCATCAGTACAGGCACTACTAATGATTTGGAAAATTTTGCAAGTAGTGCCTCGAACAAAGAGTGCCGCGTGGCGTAGCGTTCGTAGACGCTGCGTAGACATCTGTAGCGTGTGTTGTAGACGCTGCGTAGCGTGTCGTAGAAGCTGCGTAGACATCTGTAGCGTGTGTTGTAGACGCTGCGTAGCGTGTCGTAGAAGCTGCGTAGCGTGTGTCGCAGACGTATTCATACTATGAATAGTCTGCTCTTTTTAACCGACTTTAAAAAAGTTGGATGTTAGATAGTGTTTTTTTCCACAAAATGGTTAGTAGTTTATTTATAGTAGATAGTTTTCAGCGAGTATTGTTTTTATACATCGATTTTTCCGTAATTCCTAGGTGATGTACGTGTTTTTTTTTGAGGATTGATGTTTCCCTTATGTATTAATTTTATGAAGTAAAAAATAACTTTATTTTCGGAAGTCGATGGAAAAAACGAAAATATTAAACCTAAAGTACATAAAAAAATATGTACCTATTATATACCTAATTGCAATGATATTATATGTAAAATAGTGTGACATAGTGCCGTTTTTGAAGATAGAATGTTAGGTAGGTAACCTATCTAGGTACGTCTTTTTACTTCTAATATCATTACCTAATTGTTATAATTATGCAACATGTAAAAAAACCTGTCCGATCGACGATCGTGAGGTTATTGTTAGATATCGTACTGAGAGTCTATTTATGTGGTCATATTCATGAAAAAAGACAAAATATATTCCCCTTTTTTTTGCAATGGTTAATTTTACCGCGTTATTACATGGAGCGCGGGCGGCCGTTATTTAGCGGGCGTCTAATAGATTTGGTACTAAAAATGTGAATTTAAATTTTAAAATAACATTAACTTTTTTATTTTCAATAATAATTATTTTAAATTACTTTTGGTAATGTTATTGCAGTATCTACTATCTACGTGCCCCTTTCGGATCTGACAGGTTTTTTATACATATTGTATAGTTGTGATACCGTGGTCGTGATTTTTGTCAAGTCTTTGTTTGGAGAACACTAAGATTTGACAAGCACAAAAAAATCCAACCAATCAACCAATACAGTGGGTAGTGGACATACTGGAAATCAACAAAAACAATGCATCCTTATCTGAAGATAACTGAGAAACTGAAGACTTGCGTGGCAATCTATTGTAGCCGTTGCATTGCAAAAAATTACATTTCGTCGAAAATTAAGCACTATCACTTTGATTTAGGCTTTCAAATGAGCATAAAAGTAAACTTACCTTTACAGTAATACAGATCACTTTCAGTATAACCTAGTGGAATACAGTCGGGATCTCGGAATTTTAATATGATTACGTAGGAAGCTTATTGTCTATGTAGGTAATAACATTAAAAAAATTGCAATCAAGGCCCTTCAATTTTGTTCCACGCGCCCCTCAAAGAGATGTCAGCGAGTGAAGGGGTCCGATGAGGCCATTGCCTGCCGGGGTTGCGGGAAAGTCCGAAAGGGATACCGTGGCCCCCTGGCATTGCACAGGCAACAGAAGGAACACAAGTGGGTTTTAGTCAGTGTAAGAGCCTGACACTCCCTCCCGCTCCACACAGAGCGGGAGAATTCATTTGATGATTCCCAACCCAAAAAAAAAGAAAAAAAAGGCCCTTCAATTTCATATTTTAAAGAATTTATATTTTATGACGCATTCTGAGAATTTTTCTGAAACTTGGCCAATTTTATAATAAAAAAAGGTTTTTTTTTAGAAAAGGCGATGTTATGTCACTATTAGAGCATGTACGTGCGCTGTACATAAACACAAAACAGGGCCTCAAGTCTGCTATTACAATAGTGTCAGAATGGTATATCATTGATTTCATAATTGTTGATTTTGACAAGTTAGTGAATCTACTAACTTATTGGCGTCATTATGACTTTCTATTCCAATGGTCAGCTACTGACACTCCATTGAAAGAAATGGCATCTAATGGTAATCTCGTACTTATTGAAAAATGAATGACTGACTTAGGCGGTAATCTGCAAAAATTTTGACGGTTCCTTTGATCAGTGACCTACCATGAGAACGTCATTGTGCAGTCATTTCTTATAATTCGTTACGAGTATCGTGTTTGTGATCAACCAATGATCGACCATTATGAATTTAGTAGATTACGAACTTTTAACAAAATGACAATGGGATCGTGTTGGAATGACGAATTTATAAAAATAGCAGACTTGGGCCCCAGGTTAATTAATTCGATTATCACTCATTTTTTCAACATTTCAACTATTTCCAAATTCTACCTTTGCCAGAATTATCGACATTTTCGTCGGCATCTCTAAATATTTTTTTAAACTTCTGTAGCTCGTTAGATAGCTGATTTAATGAAGATGTCTTCCCCGTAATTTGTACGCTTGAGGGTACGCTAGTCGGTAATTCTTCCATACAAACGAACGTAGTATGGTGATTACTCGTCTGTTTGATGGTTTACGTTCAAAACTAAAAAAAAAATATGTCAATTTGTCTTGTCGTTATCTAGCCCTGTATGGAAGCAGAATTGAAAAAAAATTGGTTTGGAAGTTATTCCATATTTCAACACTAATTTTAACTCGTCTTTGGGCGTAAATAAATAACTTATGTAGTAAGAAAATAGCATGACTCCGCCTACTGCGGTACCCGATGCGGACCACACCGCCGACGACGACGACGATGCTCCGGAGGTGACCGAGGTAGAGATGAGAGTGCGGTACGTAGGCTAAATGCCAAAAATACCTCCCAGGACCCGACGGCTTACCTGGGAAAGCCTGAGTCCTGGCGTTAGAGGCTCTCGGGTCTTGACTAAGGGGGCTTCTAAGCGCATGCTTGGAGAGGGGCCGGTTCCCACTTCCTTGAAAGACGGGGAAACTGGTCTTCATCACGAAGCCGGGGCGCCCTTTGGACTCTCCGTCCGCTCTTTGAAAGAGTCATCGCAAGACAGCCTCGTTGAGCGGCTGGTGCGGGTGAGGCCGGATTTGGCGGAGAGCCAGTTTGGTTTCCGCAGGGGGCGCTCTACGGTGGACGCCATTATGAGCGTGCGATCGTATGGCGTGGGTTCGTTTGGCGGTGTCTCTAGACATCGCCAATGCCTTTAAAACCCTGCCCTGGAGTTGCATCAGGGAGACACTCCGGTATCACCGGATGTCGACCTACCTCTGTCGTGTGGTCGAGGCCTATTTGACGGGCCGTTATCTACCCCGGTCACTAGGGAGAATGGAACCGGCGAGACATGTCGTGCGGTGTCCCACAGGGATCGGGGATAGGGAGATGCCGACGACAATGTCGATAGTTCTGGCAAAGGTAGAATTTGGAAATTGTTGAAATATTGAAAAATTGAGTGATTATCGAATTATTCTACTTCAGTTATGGATGCATTGTTTCTGTTGATTTCCAGTATGTCCACTACCCACTGTATTGGTTGATTGGTTGGATTTTTTTGTTCTTGTCAAATCTTAGTGTACCTACTTCAAACAAAGACTTGACAAAAACCACGACCACGGTATGACAACTATAGGTACAATATGTATAAAAAACCTGTCAGATCCGAAAGGGGCACGTACTCGTAGATAATAGATACTGCAATAACATTACCAAAAGTAATTAAAAATAATTATTATTGAAAATAAAAAAGTTATTGTTATTTTAAATTCACATTTTTAGTACCGAATCCATAGACGCCCTCTAAATAACGGCCACCCGCGCCCCATGTAACAGCGCGATAAAATTCACCATTGAAAAAAAATGTGGAGAGTATTTTTTGTCTTTTTTCCTGAATATGACCACATAAATAGACTCTCGGTACGATACCTAACAATAACCTCACGACCGGACAGGTTTTTTTTACATGTTGTATAATTACAACAATAATTATATAATACACTCGAGAGCAATGAATCCGGGTCACTTAAAGAATGTTAAAAATCTCGGAAACTAAAAATGATAGGTTAATGCAATAAATTGTATTTAATAGACAATGTAATACTCCTTAAATGAAAGTAAAAAAAATATGAGTCACCATACATTTTATTAACACAAAATTACATAAAGAAAAAAACTGCTGATCTCTCCTTAAAACAAAAATAGGAAACATGAAATTTTTGAACTTTATTACGATTTTCTTGAATTTTAATACTTCGTATTGCCTCCTCGTGCTTCCATTACTGCGTTTACGCGGTTTGGCACGCTGTACACCAAGTTCCTTATACGATTTTGGGGAATATTCTCCCATTCCTCTGTGAGAGCAATTTTGAGCTCACGAAGCGTGATTGGGGGAGGGTTTCGTTGTTTTACGCATCTGCCTAGCTCGTCCCAAGCATGCTCGATCGGGTTGATATCCGGTCTGCGCGCTGGCCACTCCATACGAGTAATGTTCATCTCTTGAAGGTAGTCATTCACAATCCTACCTGTATGAGGTCGGGCATTGTCATGCATAAATATAGCATCCTCACCTAAATTGACCATAAATGGACCAACGTGATCATTGAGGATTTCTTCCACATATCTTTCGCTAGTTAAAGAGCCGTTTTCTATGATCACCAGCTCTGTGCGACTTTCAGAAGAAATTCCTGCCCACACAAGTACAGACCCACCACCGTAGGCTACTTTTTCTTCGATGCATGCTTGCTTGAATCTTTCCCCTGGTCTTCGATACACTCTGTGTCTTCCATCGTGCTTGTAGAGCATACATTTTGATTCGTCGGAGAACATAACTTTTGACCAATCTTCAATACTCCAATTTACGTGGCTCTGGGCATATCTTAGTCTTGAAATACGATGCCCACGCTCCAGTTTAGGGCCGTTTGCAGGTCTAAGGGGTTTTAAGTTAGATTCAGCAAGCCAACGTCTTACTGTCCATGCACTTGGGTTACTTCCTCCGAGGCGTCGAAACTGATTTGTGAGTTCAGTTCCTGTAAGAAAGCGATTTCGAAGCATGGTGTTCACCAAGTATCGGTCTTCTCGTGCTGTGGTACACCTGGTTCTGCCCGTTCCTGGTCTGCGTAGGTTAGAACCAGTTTCTTCGTAACGTCGGAGAACTCTTTGTACTGTTGACAGCGACACACCGACAGTCCTGGCTGTATCGCGCTGACTCCGGCCGGTTTCCAGCATTGTAAGTATTCTGGTGCATTCTTCAGGCGTAAGCGACATAATTTCAGCTTGAATAATGAATATAGAGCACTATCAACATGGTTTATGTACCCACATAAATGACAGATTACAAACAAAAGCAAAACCAAATGCTGTAATTTCGTAGTTCCATCTTCGAAAGTGGCCCTTTTTCAAATTTGTTTTTTTTATGATATAACTTTACAATAACTAAGAAGTTTTAATACCTTCATTTAAGGAGTATTACATTGTCTATTAAATACAATTTATTGCATTAACCTAGCATTTTTAGTTTCCGAGATTTTTAGGATTCTTTAAGTGACCCGGATTCATTGCTCTCGAGTGTACATTTTTCACTTCTCATGCTCTGAAAGTGCTTATTTGTGCAGGATATAGGCTGCACAAAATCGAATTTTGTGCACTAGTGCATTAACGTAAAATGTAATATAAATGTATCTATATTACGGCAAAGAAAATGAGCCATACAGCCAAACACAATAAGAAGATCATAGATAGAATTTGTTATTTTATAATATTTACTTTAATTTATTTGCCTTATGTATTTTTTAAGACATAAAAGATATTGAAATTTAAATTCAAGTACGGTAGGTTATTTAATTAATTTAAGAAAATTATTATAACAATATTAATTTAATAGTAGGCTGTATAGGTCTGCAGCCCAAGCCTAATATCAATGTCGTAAGATTTAAAAAAAAATACTTTAAATAAAGCGGCGGGAAACAGCTGTTGTTGTTTCGTGCGTTCTATTTTCTTCAATTTGCAATTTTTTTTAAAAATGTCTTAATAAAATCAGAAAAATACCGTTTCCTTCAGTATTCAAAACTGTAGGTACTAATTTTAATTTTAATTTAAGAAATGTAATGTAAATATTTACCTATGCTGATGATACAGCCCTACTTGTTCATGGGAATGATTGGAGTGAAACAGAAAAATATGCTCAGATGGTGTTGGACATTGTCATGAACTGGTTTAACAATAATTTGTTGACCCTGAATGCAGAAAAAACGAAGCTTGTTTCTTTTTCTTTAAGTAATAAGTCTCAACCCATCATAACGCCTATTGTTAAAGCACATAGTTGTTCTCAAGACTCCTGCTGTAGGTACCTGTCCCACTCTGGCAAACACATCTTGTATAAAATACTTGGGCGTTCAAATTGACAAACACGTGAACTGGTATAGTCATATTGATAATCTAGTCATCCGAACGCGTAAACTCATTTCCATCTTTAAGAAACTCCGTTGTTCGGCTGACTCGGAAACGCTTATGATGGTCTATTTTTCACTCTGTCAGTCTCTTCTCCTATATTGTTTGCCGGCTTGGGGTGGCGCTTGCAAGACGTACTTTCTGAAATTAGAGAGAGCTCAGAGAGCAGTTCTGAAAGTTATGTTCTGCAAGCCCTATAGATACCCTACTTTGGAGCTTTTTAGGGAAAGCAGGGTTCTGACAGTGAGAGGCTTATATGTGCTACAATGTGTATTAAGGAAACATCGGCTGCCGTTCACAGCAAGTACTAAACGTCGCGCCGACATTGCCCTACCACCAGTTAGACACAAAACCACCTTTGCACAACACCAATTCACCTACCTCAGCTATATTTTATATAATAAAATCAATAAATTTCTCCATATCCACAGTTTAAATTATCACCAATGCAAAAGAGCAGTTAAAGAATGGCTAATTGAGAAATCATATGAAGAGACCGAATAACTTCTCTTCCCAAATGCTTAAGACAGATCTCCCTTTATTCAAGTATTTTCACACACAAACACTCCTATACTCCCCCCACTTTCACACTTACTCATACATCCACCACTACTACACCTACTAGGACACATTCACACCTTACATAAACCGCACTTCCACATTACCACAACATACCTACTGCACCTACCACGACCAACTCACCCTAACTCAAACACTCACAAACAGTTTTATTATTAATTATTTTTACTTTTTATTTTTTCTATACTCTTAAATAATAATTATATTGTTATGTCAACCATGTTACTGCTGAAAACAGTTTTACTAAATCATTTTGATCATCTACCCTTATGGAATCACTTGTCCCCAAGTCACAGGCTATAAACCTAGTTTGGGTGCCAGGAGATAATACTCAATGCACTTTATGTTGTACCATATTACTGTACTTGTAACCTTTGTAAACATTTTACTGGAAATAAAGATTATGATTATGATTATGAATGTTAAACTACTGTTTTATTTCCTCGCAATCGAAGTGAAAAGCAGTTTATAGCTCGTCCACAAAACCATTTTATCCTCGTCATTACTATTAGCCCTCGCCTTCGTCTCGGGCTGCTAAAAGTCTCGGATAAAAATGGTTCGTTTTGTGCACTTGCTGTAAAATCTACATTTTTTTTATATAATTACTTACGGTTTTATATTTTCGTTTTTTCCATCGACTTCGGAAAATAATGAGCTTCCTATTCGTAAATGATATTCGGATTTAGACAGTATTTACATTTTTTTTTTTTTTTTTTCAAAAAAATTACCTAAAATGAATTTGAAGCGAATTGAATTTCGCACATTTTTACAGCGTAAATGACATGTTTTCATATTGTTTTTTTCTGTATTATAAACAACAATATTTGTAATATTGTTTTAGCAGAAGCATTGCTTAAATTATCAAGATACAAACTATAAAAAAAGGAAAAGCATTAAGTTTTCATCCATTTTTGGTATTACGGAACTCATCATAAATTTTCGATAGCTCAAATTCTAATTCTAATTCAAAATATTTTATTTCACATAAGCCTACATGGGCACTTATGAAACGTCAGAAGCTAGGTGCACGGTTCCAATTGGTCGTTTCCTATGGAGAAGAGCCGGTAAGAAACTCCACGGTTACTCTTTTATAAATAATTGGTTTTTACAATATTTTCAAATAACAGTGTTATTAGATATGGGAGGACAGTGTAGGTCTTTCAACAAGTAGGTACCAGGTACTTAACAAAATAATTATGGTCAACAAATGTGCAGCTAGCAGCTAGTAGTGCTATCGCGTCAAGCAATAAATTGTCAATGTGTGCGTGGTCGTACTGCTCACTGTAGGTGTATATCGCTCCGACAGGCACACACTAGCGCAACGTGCTTGGTTGGAGTTCGTTCGGGGTATTATAGAGAAAAAGTGTTATGGGCTATGCGGCTTTTCTCTGAGAAAGTGTGAATTTGGTCAAAAGGAAAATTCAAGGTGGCGGCTGCGAAAATTTTAAAGTTTATCATCATGGGTATCGTTTTCATAGTTTTCGATGGTGCTAAAACCGATAGTAAAGTCAAAAAGAAAATACAAAATGGCGGTTGCAGACTTTTTCAAAATGTTTCGATAAAGGTGTCGTTTTCATAGTTTTTGAGGGTGTTATAGTTGATCAAAATGTAAATTCAAGAGGTCGGCTGCGAACATTATGGATTTGTTTTAAATTATAGGTACGTGAAAAAGAACTTCGTTCCTGACGGTGGTCCGCAGACCGCACACGTTTTTTTTATTAATAACCAAATTATACTTACAGTTTGCACCACACATACAACTTATCGGTCAATACTAGTACATACTCGTACAATCATAAAATTAGGTTAAATTACATACTACACTATCCAAAAATAGATTAAATTAAATTAAACAAAATTATATAAAAGAAGACAAAATTATATACATATAATTGGAATTAGCTGCAGTGTTCAAGAATCTCAACCTATGCTACGAACTTGGATTTAGGTTTGTCTTGTGATTTGGTATCGAGTAACCTACATTCCTACAAAATAAATATAGGTATCCAAGTCCGTAAACAAAACAAAGGTCTTGTTTTGTTTACGGACTTGGATACCTATATTTACGATTTGGTTTGACTGCCCCGTTGTCGGTCTAGTGGTCGCAAATACTCCTGCTGAGCATGAGGTCCTGTAGCAGCCTGAAGCCTGGATTTGATGGCAATAGGCGCGCCCCCTATTACCTACATAGGACTTAAATAAAACTGGCGAAATGTTGGTGTACTATAGGGAGACCTCTGCCTTCGGGGAATACAGGCGTGATTCTGATTACCATAGGTAATTGTATTTTTTTTTCATTTGAATTTTGTCGATAATTATATGGTCGACATTACCACGTTTCGATTCATAGTTTTTTAAATGATGAATAAGTAGGTATATCAAAATCTCTGAAGTAAGAACATAACTAAATAAATGGGTTTTCAAAATCTCTGTTTATTATTTCTATTATTCTTAGCTCTGAACGCTGTTATTTGTCTGAATTTACGGAGATAGTTTTTTTTTTTTTTTTTAATATTTGTCTTTTACTAATAGGTACCACAACTAATACTTTGCATAAAACTGACTCTTTTTTAGAAATAATAATATTTAAAGTTTAGTAAGGAATACTGAAATAAGACACAAGAAGCCTTTATTTTTTACCCGACTACGGCGAAGCGAAAAGTAGGGTTCTTAAAGTTGAGAGTTGAGACCACCCTCAAGGAAATAAATAAACATAAACAGGCATAAGTATATATATATATAGCTGATTTGCTGGATTTGTTTTCTCCTCTACCTATCGTTATTTCTCCTGACAAAGTTTATTCGGTTTATATGTATATATCTATGTATTAGTAGGTATTCATTTTCAAGTTATCTATCACTTATGTTGCACCTGCCATGTTTTGTCTCTGCACCACCCTGAGGTTGACTGGTAGAAAATGCCTCAGGCATTAAGTCCGCCTTTGTACAGTATTTTTTTTACTAGTGCATAGTTTTAATAAATATATAAAGACAATAATAATAACTTTATAAGTAATGTTATAGGCTACTAGATTTTCTCTACAACGCCTAGATCTCAAGATAACCTAATAAGTTGAGATATCGGCATGGTAAAGATATTTCCAAAAAACGCATTAGGTAGTTACTAGTCTGTACATTCATTAACGATTCCCCAAAGTTGTCAACAAAAATAAAGCAAATATTGAACATACCTAATTACTAATAAATATAAATGCCATCGAGTCATTATGAATGAATAGTAATAGTAGATAGAAGTAGTTACAGCTAATAATAGATATCTACCCACTCATACAGTTCGCGTCAAATAACTTTGCCGCTCTGAAGTTAGGTTACGCATACGTTCTGGCATGCCTGCCATAAGTAAGATCACAGATAACTATATGTATACTAGTCGGAGAAGTAAGATTTGCTACTGCGCGGTCATTCTTCAGAGCGGCAAAGTTATTTGACGCGAACTGTCACACACACACGGCTCCTCACCTCGTCATCTTTTGTCAAACAGCGATAGCAATATTTTGAACGAATTTCGCACGCGTCTCGATTCGCAGTTGCGAGCGTTGTTCGTCTACCTCAATGATGAATAGTAAAATAATATGTCCTTTGCTATAATATCAGTCAGCACATCAGACCTCACGGACTTTGGACCAATTTTTGTCCGTTTCAGCTTTAGTCAAATATTTTGCTTATTATGCTTTAGTAAATTGCCCTAGATATTTTTTTGGGACTTGTCTATGTTAATAGAGCTATGCTAGTAGGCCTACTTAAAACCCACTAGATAGCGTGCAGTGTGCTTGTACCCAATTGTGGAATGCAGATGATAAAAACTGATTGATAAAAATAAAAGCTGAGATAAGACTTATATTCTTAAGTTTTTTACTTTGACAACTTTTTAATTATTTATCTGACAGAAGACAGGACATGAAAAAAAAAGGTAGAAAAATAAATTAACTCCGAACAAAAATATCGATATAAAAAACATTACACTCCTCCTTAAATTCATTTCTCTACTTTCATCCATCACACAATCACACAACACCCATGCCCAGCGTACACTAGTTGAACTTTCTTTTCAACGGAGATTTCGATAAAACATCTGCAACCATACGACTTGTCTCTACATATTCTAGTTCAATATGGCCATGGCCATGCTCAACTGCGTCTCTCACTAAGTGGTGTCGCACATCACTGTGGTGTTTTGTGCGTTGATGGTGTACAGGGTTCTGCGCAATAGCAACAGCAGATTGACTGTCGCTGAAGATCTTCATTGGTATCTCAAGTTGACCAAAGACCTCCGAAATCAATCTCTTTAAGAAAATTGCCTCTCTAGCAGCTACTGACATAGCTACATACTGCCTCCGCTGTGGATAGAGCAATTGTCCTCTGTTTTCTGCTTTCCCAACATATTACAGCTATCATATCCAAAAATACCATACCCGAGTATGATCACCTATCATGACAAGTGGCATCTGCATAGCCCTGTATCTTATGCATTCCTTTCGTCTAATACTGTAGCTCAAGGCATTTAGTACCCTTTAAATATCTGAGCACTCTTTTTGCGACTATACAATGATCTTCAGAATAGCAAGCGTTGGACTGGCTCAAATAATTACCTGCATGTGCAATATCTGGCATCGTGCAAACAGATACGTAAGTACATTAGCGAATCGCGAATCCTCGGATGAAGTTTATGTTCTAGTCCTTTTTTTTTTTTTTTTTTTTTTTTTTTGGGTGGGAAATCATCAAATGACTCCTCCCGCTCTGGGTAGAGCAGGAGGGCGTGTCAGACTCAAACCCTCGTTACTGACTAAAACCCACCCGTGTTCCTTCTCTTGCCTGTGCAATGCCAGGGGGCCACGGTATCCCTTTCGGACTTTCCCGCAACCCCGGCAGGCAATGGTCTCATCGGACCCCTTCATTCGCTGACATCTCTTTGAGGCGCGCGTGGAACACAACGCGCCGTCGACCCGGGCTTGATCCTTACCGGACGGCGAGCTACCCATTGCTCACCGTCCGCAAGTCCGCGCCTACGGTGGCCGGGAATCAGCAATTGATTCCCGACGCCCAGGGCGTCTCCTCCTGCGGCGGCTAGGGGCGTGAGGGCGCGAAGTTTGCCTCTCCCTGACGCGCTCCGCCTCCTTCTTCACGAGCATTACTGCTTCGCAGAAGGAGGTGACGGCCTCCCATGCCCTCTCGCTCCGTACCATGGCCTGGACCAGGGCCGGACGCGAGAGATCCCCGCCACCGATCGCCTCCACGAGGACACGGCGGTGCTCTGCCCAAGCCGGGCATACCTCCACCGTATGCTCCCCCCGTGTCCTCCGGGCGATCCACGCAGTGATGACACCCGGGCGTTTCCTCCCGCCTTAGCCGAAACAGGTACCTCCCGAAACAGCCGTGTCCGGTGAGGACCTGCGTCAGGCGGAAGGTGAGGACGCCGTGGCGCCTCTCCAGCCACTCCTCAAAGAGGGGACTTATCGCCGCAATAGTGGCGTGCCCATATGTTCTAGTCCTGGTTTCACAAGATTTGCCCAGGAACTGATGGAGTTGAAGCAACTTTGCAATCAGCCATCCCAAAAACCTTCACAACTTTGTCGACATACTGCTCTCTACTCTCTTCTCGTTCTGCATTAAGTGCATTTCCAAAAAATACTCTGCCCTCCCAAGATCCTTAATATCAAATTTTAACACAAGGTCTTCCATTACGCAGCTCCTCTTCCAAAAAATTTGCATCATCCACTTAAACTGCTAAAATGACCTTCATACCCTGGGATCTCATGTAAATGCATGGCTCATTTTTGGATCGTTTGAACGACAACTGCTATAACTCATTGTTCAGTTAAAGCAATCGAAGGCGATGATCTAGTTTTCTGCCGTTTTGTATTATCAGGACACTCATGTGCCTTGTGTGGTCCATCAGAAATAAAGCACTTGATCTTTTGTTTGATCTTCTTTGGTATACTCTTACCCTTATGCTTATTTGACAATAGTGCTGACGTCGGTTGGCTTGCACTCGTGCTTGTCGAATAGGTATCCTCTATTTGAAAAAGCTTCATGTTTACATAGTCGGTAGTATAAGAACGTTACTATTTTCTATGGCTAGTCTCATTGGTTGGAACTCTATGGTAAGGCCTTGGAGAAGTAAATTAGCCAACAGTGCATCGTTAACCTCCTTTCCTAGGTCTTGAAGTTCCTGAGATACCATCATCACAGATGTGGCATATTCCCTAACCGATGGGAATTCTTCTCGTGTGGTTAGTGATTAACCTGATGTCAGAGTTTTAAAGCCGCCCATGGTGTAATCTAAGAAATAATTATCTCTTAAGCATGCCGGTTTCCTCGCGATGTTTTCCTTCACCGTTACCAATGGAATCCGTTATCCGATGGATGGAACCGATGGGAATTGGTCTAGCTTCATGCTCGCCAGCTTTGCTAGTAACCGGCAGCGGTTATTCTGACACTGTCCCTGTCTCAATACTCTTATCGAAACTGGAGCGCGTACGCGGTATTGCACTGGAATTTTTTACGAGTTACCTCTTAAAACAGATACCAACATGTAAAGATTGGCGAAGTGGTGAGTGATAATTTTCTGACTCCTAAGTCACAGGATTACCTAGTTTAGGAGTCAGGGTTTACCTTATCCATATGGCCTTTACTTAAATAAGTTATGTATCCTAGTCTTAAGCAATGTCAAAGGTTATTGTATGAATAGTTTTTTTTTTTTTTTTTTGTAAGGCAAGGATTGATTATGGTGTCCCACAAGGAAGCGTTCTGGGACCAACGCTCTTCCTCATCTATATTAATGACCTGTGTTCTCTAGCCCTCATTATTTGCTCCGTGTTTACCTACGCTGATGATACCTACCTACAGTACTTCTTATACATGGCACTGACTGGAGAAAAACCGAACAGCATGCTCAGGCGGCATTAGACATGGCAATTAACTGGCTCGCGAAACATCTTCTTAGGTACCTACATTAATACAGAAAAAACTAAAATAGTAACCTTTTCTATGAGCAAAAAATCTCAGTCCAACATACCACTTGTTATTAAAGGTCATACCTGCTCAGAGAACTCAAGAATTCTCTCATGCACATGTCCTGCTCTTGTAATAAATCCAAATATAAAGTAATTGGGTGTGCTGATAGACAGACATTTTAACGGTACCTACACTCACGTAGACAACTTGGTAGCAAGAACGCGGAAACATATTTACATTTTTAAGAAACTTCGCTTTTCAGATGACACAAATACTCTCAGGTTGGTCTACATGTCACTGTGTCATTCACTCCTTGCATACTGCCTGCCTGCATGGGGAGGAGCCTGTAAGACCTACTTCCTAAAATTAGAGAGAACACAAAGAACAGTTCCCAAAGTAATGTATTGCAGGCCCTACAGATACCCCTAGGAAGAGCTTTACAAGGAGTGCGAAGTGCTTTGAATGAGGTAACTGTTTGTGCTTTAGTGTACCTATACTGAGAAATTAAATGAAATTGTTTATTCTGTAAATAGGACATTGGAATCACTTTTACCCGTCATCGCGATACGATATCATTGCGTCCCAATTAAAATAACCAAAAAACATCGAGCTGATCTTGTTTTTCCGCCTGTAAGACATACTACCACCTTTGCCGAGCACCAGTTTTTTTTATGTCAAAAACTGTATAACAGGGTCAATAAACAGCTCGCGATTCAAAAACTTAATTTACACAAATGTAAAATAGTTATTAGTGAAAGCGTGGTTGATGGGAAAAAACTACGACGAAATAGAAAACCTTCTATTCTCACCTACTCAACAGTTCAACACAAACCTCATCTCCATACATAGGACTTGACACTCCTCAAACACACACAGACACAAACACACACACACACACAAACACACACACATATACACTCTCTCACAACACACCTTCCTGCTCATTTAATGATTGTTACTTTTGAAAATTGTAAAAAAAATAAGAGCTATTGTTTATTTTTCACTACATTTTTTTAATAATCCACGACATACGTAACGACTTTTATAATGGAGAAACACTGACTCCCAAGTCACAGGTATAAACCTAGTTTGGGAGCCAGGGGACCTCTTTTATAAGTTGTAAATGTCTGTAACAATGTTGTCACTTTTTTTAAATAGTGTTTTTTTTTGTCATGGAGGTTCTACGTAGGTATAGCGACAAGACCCCCTGAAAACACTATTTTACTTGGTTTTACAGTGATTTATAACACTGTGCACGGTTTCAAACCTAATGCCGTTGACCGTTCGCGATGGTTAACATTAGTGCAAACGTAAAGCTGGGCACCCTCCCGGAGAGTTCACTTCCAATATGTATGGCGGCATGGCATATTTATGAGCTCTATAAAAATTGGGTGCAGTCGAAAGAGTTAATTTTTAAACTGGTCTGCTTAGCGAGAAAGTAACTCCTATTTGTGTATGAATGGTCGAAAGGAAATCTAACCTATCCGAGGCGGCGATTTTTGCACGGCACTAGGGTTATGCGATTATCAGTTGATGATGTCATACAAAATTTCCATTTAATTAAAGGTTGTCAAATAGTTTGAAAAAAAAAAACAGGCTGGGGAGATGGGTGACAGCGGGCAGTCATGATGACTGCTTCAAGCTGCCAGTTTAATGTGGTAAGGGCTGCCTTATATGTAGGCTGCCATTACTACCTAACTACCTACCTACTTATCTCGATTGTTTAAAGGGGTTCTGTATCAACTATTACCTTTGAATGTTTGTAATTATAAAATCCACAGAATAGAAAATACATTTATTTCGTGAATTTGAAATCAGTACCTACAATAACATTCGCTGAGACTAATGTGTGCAGTCGCCATGTAGGTTCCCACCTACATTGTAGGTACCTAGCTTACTGACAATGTCTGTTATAACTTGAAAATAGGATGCTGCTGTGCTTTTATTAGATAACACAATTTCGGAAATTAACTTTCTGGATTACTGCTACTGGGGGTTTTTGGCACATAGGTACGTTATCTGCGACTGACATACGGACAGTACAGACCGACATGATGAAATGATTGAGGTTCATGTTTTACAGAATACTTTAGAAGATAATTGCAATACAATAGCGCATTTTTAACTTGTTATTTTTAACAACATAATAATAACCTAATTCATAACAATGTTCTCTCTAAATATTTAAATTACAGAACTGATTCATCAACCCCACTGAATTACTTTATCAACTGTACAAGTTATCAAAAGGTTATCATACAACTATTATATTGTTCATTGCCTTGTTTCATTTAAACTTACTAAACATTTATCATAATATTATGTTATGCTTACAGTCTTTCATGTTTACATATTTGTCCTTTTTTGTGTTGTACAAAATGGGGTTCCCTAGACTTTCTAAAACTAGGTTTGTCTTGGCAGAGAAATTAAATTAAAGATTTCATCATTTCATAACATTGCAATTTCACAAAAATACACCAAGCTTTTTTTCTTAATATTTAATTTCTTGTACCACATAATCTGTCACACAATTTGTTTTGCGTGCTCTTTAGGTACTTAGGTAGATAAATTAAAAAATAATTATTATTTCCCCTAAGAGCTTTCACCAATCGTTTACCATAACATCATACCTTAAACTCCAAAATACTGAAAACATTGTTAATCATGTTGAAAGGAATAATAATGTGAAAATATATCAAAATAATATAGTGAGTGAACAATACATATACTTATATATTTAAGGAACATAATACACCAAAGAAAACGGTCAAGTTGTTTTGATTTGAATACTTTTTACTAACAAATAGATAACTATACATCATCCTATAACATAGTGATGATGGCATTTTAAAAGTGAACAGGTATAAAGAATTTACATTAGTCACAATTAGGCCAACAAATATACATGCGCTGTTAAGTAAGTGATTCACAACCTTCATACAGGAAAATATAAGTACATATTATACACAATAGCTCAGATTATAATATGTAACAAATAAAAACATGTAAACTAGAAGAAATCATGTATTTTCGTTTAAAGTGCATGTGACACTGATATCACAGGACTAACGTGGTTGTAACACTAACAATTTAAAAAGCCATTACATCCTTAGTCATCCCAATTTACATGATGACAGTCATGCCATATGAACGCTCCTTTTAGTGACTGGGGTGCTTCTAGTGCCAAGTACAGAGGTGCTCGTGCCCCTCGTTCTGGGGTGAAGTCACCCATGCCTTTGGTCATATCAGTCATTACAAATCCAGGGTGGACACAGTTTATAGAAATGTTTTTGCCTTGTTCAAGGAACTGCCGCTGCTGAACAAATGTTAGTGCTGACATAGCCACTTTAGACACTTTATAATCTCCAAAATGGCCCGCAATTGAAACAAAAGAACTTTTACCATTTTTAGCTGCCCGCAAAAACTCATTAACAAAGTCTAAGATTTCTTCAACTGTGAGATCTTCTTTAACCAACGTGTCTAGCCATACTTGTTTACGTACATTAGATAGTAACCCCCAATCACTGCTAATGTTTATTATTCTGGCAGTGTTTGAAAGTAGAGGGTATAATATCTTTGATATTGACAATAAACTCATAAAGTTCGTATCAATGAGTCTCTTAGCGTCTTCGTGTGATGAGATAGCCTTATCAAAGTCTAGGATGCCGGCGTTGTTTACCAAAACATCAATGCCAGAGTGATGTGTCGAAATATGTGTAGCTAAGTCTTGAACACTTTTCTCGCTTGTGACGTCCAGTATGTGGAATAGAGGTTCTAGGCCGAATTCTTGTAACTTCTTTACGGCTTGTCGTCCTCTGTCTTCGTTTCTAGCGGTAAGGTACACAGCACCATCAAACTTTTGGCACAGTCCTTTCACTATTTCCAATCCTATGCCTCTGTTGCCTCCCGTTACTATTGCTACTTTGGTTTCCATTTTGTACATAGAAATTTAGAAACTTAATATTAATTACGTAGAAAATACTACGTTTTTAAGTAAAAATAAATATTTATTTTATCAATGCGCTTAATGACATTTCGGTATTCCGGTCATTTTTGACACTAGGTTAACAACACAGTTGACACTGTTGACAGTGATAATATCTTGACACTGAGCGTCCGTTCGGAAAAGCAACTGTCAAGTGTCAGTGATATGATATTGTAACAAAAAAACAAAGGACCAAGGACCTGACAGTACCAGGGTAGTGTGGGAAACAGTGGTTCGAGGGTTACATTACAGTAGATAGTTCGTTGATTATAATTACGCACGTTATATTTGTTTTTTTTCCTGTCATAATGATTTTTTTGAAAAATGTTACTATAAATACCTACAAATGAAGACTGGGTAGACCGGGAAGACCGACGGATTTTATTTTGCCGCCCTGGGCTCCCGACAGGCTTAGTCCGCCATTGATTGGAACTTGTCCTGACTCGACTATATGACCCCCCTGACTCGAAGGCTGGATCCACCTTTTAGCATAGATGCAATAATTTTTAGATGTGAGTACATAAAACATTTAATTTTAAAAATATGTTATTTTAAATCTCAATTAGCGCCACTAGTGGCGATACTTGGAAGTAGGTATAGGTACTCTCTCATTGTAGTTCGTTTAGTCGCGAATTTTCTATTTGTTTTAGGGTTTACGTTTGTTCAGTTTTAGACCGAGAAATTCTCCTTTCCATTAAGAAACTTCGGTGCCCAGTCATGAATAAGATAGCCCAGGTCATAAGGTGTCAGATTCCTGGCGACATGAGGGTAACATTCAGCAATGAATGCAGAAAGTTGATAGTTGCGAGCAGTGTTGCTTCTTATACCTATAGGTACCGATGATAAATCTAAACAATCCCTGTTTCGTCACTTTTTGGGTTAGTTCAGAGGGTCGTCTTACGGAGTGCTAAGATTACTTTTTTACATTACAAATTAATGAAACAACCTTTTTATATTTTTTCTAATTTTCATATTTTGGGTAGTTAGTAAAATTTTAAACATTTTAATTAAGGAGATTTAAAATCCAAAGCATGTTTAAAAATTATAAATAATTATAATTACAGTTAAATAAAATACAACTCAATATTGACAAACATGATCTTGGCAGAATAGTTGACATCGGCTTTGCTTGCCATTTATTAAAAATAGAATAGACAAAGATGATCATATTGAGAGACTGTAACCATTTGTTAGAGTATGTATCTGGATCTACGGAAAGCTAATCTCTGACCATCAGGTGAGATAGTGGTCAAACATGAGCCTATCTATAATAAAAGCTAAAACAGTACAAATGGAATAGATTCTTTAAAGTTCATGAATAAAGCAGGCAGTGTTTAAAATATCTACGTTTTTATAAATAAGAATCTTACAATTCGAAAAAATACAAACCAATCTTATTATAATAGTCAAATAAAATTGTGTTTAAAAATGCAATTTTTAACTACATACCTATTTACACAAATCATATGCACAATATGTATAAATCAGCAAAAGGTCTTTGTTCAATTCATTCGTCATTCATACCAACTTAAATAAAATAGTACCTAATGGCTACAGAATAAACTTAGTCAATCTTTACAGCCGCATAAATTTTTCTTATAAATGTGTATGCTGCGAAGAATCCTATGGTGCCAGTGAGAAGCCAAAATGTTAACACCATAAGACCTGTAACAAAACATAATAACATTACGGGCCTGTTGAGGATTAATGTTAAGTACTACGTTTGACGAAAACACGATTCCAAAAAAAAATCTTGATAGAAAAAAAATCCAAAGTTACATTCAAACCGAATAATAAACCGCTGAACGCTGATATTAAAAAAATACTTCAAATTAGATCATGCAACTTTGCATAATAACTGAACTAACTATAAAGCAGATAATATGTTTTGTATCGTCCAGGAGCCACGGGCTCCCGACTCAGGTCCGTATTACAGAACCTCACTCAAGCATTACTTAAAACTAGTTTCAACCAATCAAAAGGCTTTAAACGAGTTTTAAGTAATGCTTGAGTTTTGAGTGAGGTTTTGTAATACGAGCCTCAGTCTCGCTCTCACTCACTTCGCGAGCAGTATGGGGCGAGCGAGATAAAAAGTGAATTTGAGCTGCGGTACTATGGGCTCGCCGCAAGCCGCTCGTTAGTCCGCGCTTTAAGGCGAGTCCACACCAGCTCATGCGCACAAACCGCGCACGCTAGGCGCCTCGAATGGCTATGGACGCGTCACATACTACAAACGCGCGCATGTTGCGAACGGTTAGCGTGCAAGGATCAACACCTGCTCAACTGAAGATTATGCGCAAGAACCGTGCGCACTACGTGCCTCGAACAGTCTCGAACGGTCTCGAATTACTGAGAAAATCCGAGGTAGCACAGGTACACGGCATGCACGCAATGTGTTCGCGAACGAGTGTTTTGACTGTCTCTTGCACGCAAACCATTCGCTAACGGCTCGCGAACATGTCCATATGTTCCTAAGATGCACGCGAACCGTAATGTCCGTGTCCGTGAGAGGACATTAAGCTTGCACGCGAACTACTCGCTATCCGCTCGAGAGATGTGCAGAAATCGATCAATCACAGACGTAAACGAGACGAGAAATGCAATGTCGTGTGGTTTAAGTGCGCAATTTGATTGGTTGATTCCTGCAGTCTCCTCTCCTTACGCTCTAGTCGCCTCCGACTCAGTGGAAACGCACCCTTAATTACTAATAGATTATTGCTGGCTACAGCTCATCCCAATGTGAAATTTAAAGTCAGCAAGGTTGGCAGCAAGACTGCCCTGAGCTCGCCGGATGTACAGACGCCAGCACGTCAACCTACTATAATCTGCTAAATTTCTTTAATAGATTTTCAAACTTTATCACTAAAGCGTAAGGTTCAAAGTTGATTGGGAAAATTTGACAGTTTCGGGTAGGTTGATGTGCTGGCGTCTGTACACAAGAAAAGTAACCCCCTATAATATGTTCAATAAAATCGTTATGTAGATTGCTACATAACTAGAGATCGGATATTCGGATGCATATTTACCTAAAGTTAATTTTTGGCTAAGAAATTATGGAAGTGGCTTCTTAATTTATTTTTTCTTATCTTAAATCCCGGAATTCAATAAAATCCGGGAATGCAAAACTAATCGTATACATGGTATGGAAACGACTTATCAGCCCTCTTGTGAAGGTTACTTTTGCGGTGTTAACATAAAAAATTATATACCTACCTACTGTAAACATTTTTTAATGAAACTCAAGGCACCAAGTTGTTTTTCACTGTGTGCTGTGCGAATTTGGCAACCTACTTTACAACAGTAGCTAGCATTTTTATAGTCAAAAAGTAAAAAAAAAAATCAATTCCGGAATCGCGAGATTTTTGCGATCGATACAAAAGTGCATTCCATAATAGCCAATACCTGAACGTAAGTAAATATACATTCAATTCTATAATCAGAACTCTAAATCTGTCGATCCCGGAATCCCGGGATTTTTTCGATACAAAAGTGCTTTCCATAACAGCCAACACCTCAACTTGAGGTAAATATGCACCAGAATATCCGATCTCTATACATAACTATTTTATGAAACATATTATATGGGGTTTATTTATTTCTGCAGAAATAAAAAAAAGTTGATTGAGGACGATGCTATCAGTAACTGTTGGCAAAATGCACTACTGCTTACTTGGCTGTAAAATTAAGTGGGAACTCACAACTTTTGAAATAGTCTAGCAAGCATAGCAGTAAGTATATAGTTTGATATAAATAAAAGCTATTCCATTGCTTCAAAGTAAATTTTGTATTGAATTACCTGTGTAGCCAATATAAAGCAGTGTCGGTATAAACTCTGTGATTTCCAATTTTGTGAAAAAGTAAAATATGGAGTATATTAAAATATACACAGCAGAACCTCCTGAGACGATAAAACTCTTCCACCACCAATGATAATCCTGAAAACCACATAAAACATTAATAAATACCAATCCATTGGAATCAGTTTATATTATTTTCGAAAAATCACAAAACGAAATAAAAAAAGCAATCACCTCTCCACAGAGTTGAAAATATACCATAACAATTGATATTTGTGATACAGACACCACTAATATACAAAACACGAGGAATAAAAATCCAAAGAGATAATAAAATTGGTTCTCCCACAGTGCATTAAAAATGAAAAACAGTTCAATGAATACAGCTCCAAATGGTAGAATCCCTGCCATCAAAATGCTGAAACAAATTTTCAGTAGGTATATTATCACAGCATAACATACAGTAAAAGTAGAAATTTCACAATGTACACAATTGATAAGGTTGAGGCAAACACGATGGAATTGTGCTATGATAAACTATAGCGTAGTTAATGATGTTGATATTGTAATTATAATTAATTTATTAGACCCCAAATACTCAATCACTCAATAGTTTATTTTGATAAACCACTCTCAGTGACATACTCCATCTACAACAACAAGGAATTTTGTAATGTACGTAACTACAGCGTCCTCATAGGTGATAGAATAATTCTACTTATGCCAATATTTAACAGCAATCAAAGTTTCTAGTCTTAATTTAGCAGGCACAATATGAGCCGCTTAGTGTCTGTTAGCTGGAGTGACGTCATCCCAGCTACCATATGCAGTACAGGCAAACCAGTGAGGTTAGGGTTTTGGGTTTTGGTCCGCAACATTGCAATATTGAGAAGACCTCAGAGAGCAATGGCCGTCAGGGTGATAAGAGGATACCGTACGGTATCTTTTGAGGCTGCGACCCTCTTGGCTGGATCACCGCCCTGGGATCTTGACGCCAAAATCCTAGCGTAACTATATCGGTGGCGCCGGGACGCGCTGGAGCGGAGTGAGCACCTGATGCCTCGTCATGGCGAGGTGTACAGAGCTGAGCTCCACCAGACCCTAGTGGTGGAGTGGGAGCAGCGGCTTGCGCCACCCAGCGCAGGGCACGCCACTATAGCGGCCCCTTGTGAGGGAGTGGCTGGAGAGACGGCATGGCGCCCTTACTTTCCGGCTGACACAGGTGCTGTCCGGACATGGGTGTTTTGGAAAGTACCTGTGTGGCATAGGCCGGGAACCGACACCCGGTTGCCACATTGCAGTTGCCTCGACGACACGGCGAAGCACACCCTTGAGGAATGCCCTGCTTGGGCAGTGCATCGCCGTGACCTCGTCGCGGCGGTTGGTGCTGCGGATGCTCTTTCGGTTCCGGACATGGTCCAGTCCATGGTCGGAAGTGAGAGCGCGTGGGACGCCGTCGCCTCCTTCTGCGAGGAAGTGATGGTCGCGAAGGAGGCGGCGGAAAGGGAGAGCGAGGATACAACCTACCTTCCAATCCACAGCAGACGCACCGGGCGCCGGAGGGCGCGGAACGATCTCCGGCCGCCTTAGGATGAGGCCTGCAGGCAACAGACTTGGGAAGTTTGTTGCCTGAACAGTCAAAGGCCCGAGACGGCGGCGCGTCGTGTTCCGCGCGCGCCTCTCTTTTTAGAGGAATTGCGACCTTATGTGGCCGCTGAGGGTCACGGGGTCAGCATGAATTCATGCGGACCCCGTGACCCCGTGCATGCAACACCTAGCCGGGGGAGCGTGATGAAATGCGCAAGCACTCCAGCACTCCGGCTAAAGGTAGCAGCAGGACACCGTGTGGTTTTAGTCAGTAGGAGTCTGACAGAACCCTCCACCCGACCCAGGGTGGAGGACATCCATGACGATTTCGACACGATAATAAAAAGGGTTTTGGACTATAGTCAGAAAATTAAGGCATAAAAGCAGCACAAGGCAGGAAAAATTGAACGATAATAAGTACAAACGCCAGCACATCAACCTACTACAACCAGGTCAAAGTCCATTAATAGATTTTCAACTTTATTAATAAAGCATAAGATTCAAAGTTGATTGGGAAAATTTGGGTTTCGAGTAGATTGACCTGCTGGCGTCTGCACTTAAAAATGTTGAAGCTACGATCAAAAAATTGTGTGTAACCTGGGGTGACGCCACCCCAGCTGCTCATGTCATATCTTCCGAATGAAAGAAGATATGATTATGTTTTATAGCTTAAAAATTAAGGTATAATATCAGCGATTGGCAGCAAAATTTACTGCCTTTGACTGCCTTAAATTTTGACCTTTAAATTGAAACTCTATGTTTGATAGTTTCATTAATAAAATATGTGGAAGCAGGAGCTACGTCACTCCATCTTACACTTTCATCTTCTCTCCATCTTCACATTCTTCACATATTTAATATGCGTAAGTAGGAGTGACGTAACCCCAGCTTCTACATATTTTATCGGTTTTTAACTCACTTACTACCGTTCACTTTTTTCCTACCTTGTGATGGTATTACGCCTTAATTTTCTGACTTAAGTCCAAAAAACTAACCTCACTGGTTGGCTGTACTGCATGAGGAAGCTGGGGTGACATCACTCCAGCTAACACACAGTAAACATCTCATATTAATGAAGTTTTTGTGACTGCTAAATTAAGATTGGGAACTTTGATTGCTGTTATAATGCCTCAAATATTGGCATAAGTAGAATTATTCTAACACCCATGAGGAAGCTGTAGTAACGCACATAATTTTGTAACATGCATGCTTAATTTAATCATGTTATATTGTATAATTAGTATAAAATGATTAAAGGTCTTACCAAATAAAGATGTTCATGTACCAGACTTGTTCAGGAACTTTTCTTGGAATAAAATTAGTTCTCACTGGATGTTGGAATGGTTGTTTCCGACACCCAAAATAATATCCCAAGTATACTAATGGCAATGAAATGCAGAACCAAAGACATAATAAAGCCATCATGGTCGAAAACGGAACTGCACCACTGGAATGTTTACCCATAATAAAAAAGTTTAAAAAGAAACATGTGCCAAAAACAATAGCTGGATATAGTGTCGCCGTCAGAAAAGCAGCCTGCTTCCATTGTTTTCCCTTCATAGTATTGTATAAGCGCGCCGAGTAATAACCCGCAATGAGACCCATGAATACATAAAGAAATATAGCAGCAGTCATTAACGCACCCCGGCTCGCCGGTGACAACATGCCGAGCATAGCGATAACTGAAATGTATAAAAACTTATTAATTTAGCACCAATATTAATTACAAAGTAAAGCTATTAAATAAAACAGTTTTAATATTTCCTCAAAAAACAGATTGTTAATGTTGGGTTATTAAAATTTGAACATGTATAATTTGAATGGTAATTTCGACTGCACTGATAAAGAGAGTACAGTGATTGCGGTTTTTCATAGATTTCAATTATGATAAGTTCCAAATATTTGACATTATTATATTTGTTATAATGTATTCAAGTACTTTGCTGTGCTAACACCAATATTGAAACCATGCTAGTTTCACATTATGCAAAAAGGATGCTAAATATTTCTGATTTCTTACAGATTGTAATGAGAGCCATCAGGAATACTTGTATGCCACTACCAATAACAGCAGCAAACAACATTCTTTTGGGTGGTGGGCGAAAAACATCTCCGTGCACTAGCTTCCAACCAGTTTCTTCCATCATATCATCAATACTCTCATCTGAATTATAACGAGCTATATCTCTTCTTAATGTGCGTACCATTATCATTGTCAAAATACCTGCAAATGCAAACATTTTCAATGTTTTTTTTAAAGTGGCTGGTTTTACTGTGTAACATAATTTTGTTTCATAAATAATATTTCTTATTATTACCTATTAGATTTATATTTGAATAAGATTTTGACTAGCAAAAGTGAAATAATTTACATCTAATTTATTGAACATATCTCCAACAAACCTATAAAGCTAACAAAATGTAAAAAAAAAATGTATCAATTAATTACCTGATAGGAAGAACAACACTACAATAGAATTAACAATAGAGAACCAATGGATTTGTACATCTTTCATGCCTAAATATATATCCCATCTGGATGCCCAGCTTATATCAGACTCTCCCCACTCAACAGAATATGTAAAATATAACTTTGTGCCTGTGTCTTCATTGACCAGTTGCGGATTAGGATCCGTTGGAAACTGGCAAGAATCATCAACAAAGGTTAGATCATCTTTATCCATAGAAATAGTCTCCACTTCAAATCCAACAACTCTATATGAGTCCCTGGAAAGAAGTATGAAAATATACAAATATGCAAGATTAAACTGTTCATTGTCTATTAATAATTTTAACATTTATTCAACCAATTGTATGTCCCTGTTGATAGAGCTCAGTTTGAATCCCAGAGAAATACTCACTTGTCTAAAATTAAACCAACCTTCTTAAGTTACAAAATTAAATAATTTATATTTATTAATGAGAATTAAATTACTATGTATTTCCCTATATTGAATATAAATTATTTAATTTTTATGTAAAATGAGGTCTCCCAGTAGGTAGGTATTATAATATTTTTCACAGGTCCTGTACATATTTATAAATAATAATATAAAAAAACAGAAACATACTTACTGGCTATGCTTGTGATATTTGAGCAATAGCTTTAAATGATTGTTGATGTATGCTTTGCCTTTGGACATAAAACCAAGACGATAACCTTGCTCTATACTTCTTTCTAAAGTGTCAGTGTTTGTAATTCTGGTGGCCACTGGTAAGTTATCTACAAGCCTGAAAAGTTTCATGTGATAAGTTTTTAAATTATCAATATTTGACACACAAATGATATTTAAGTCCAAACAATATGTAGCAACTAACAAGTAATACTCACAAATGCACAAAATACTCATGTTCGATGCGGCTTGCCACTTTTTCAGATTCTTCCACACTCCAGTTTATGGGATTATTTTTATGGTGGCATAGAAGTCTGCACTTAATGTTCTCCGCCATATGGACTTCATATGGAGTGTTTACTATACGGTCTCCACGTAACACCTCGCCTAAATTTTCTGATTTATATACAAATGTACCATTCTTGGGTAAACACAAAGGTAAAGAATAATACTCATATGGAAGTTGTGTGTGTATGCTGGTCATTTTGACGGCTTTTACTTCAATTCTCTGGCCTTTTTTGAATTCCACCGGAGCCACCCCGGGTACATAGAATCCATTGCTAAAGTGAATGAAGCTACTAAGTAAAAAGCAATGAAAAAGAACCTGAAAAAAGCAATACATTATATTTTTGAATAGTAGAAACGAGTTCACCATAGTTTCATTACTGGAATACGTACCGACAACATATTTTAATAAATATTACTGATATAACGAAAGGAAAATATAATCATTCTACGATCGCTTCCTTCGTCTCCATCTGTCAATAAAAATCTGTCTGAACTTTGACGTTTCGCACAACTCGCACAAGTTTGACGTTCGGCTATGGCTTCGTTCATGTTTTTCAGTTTTACCAACATTTTATAAAATAATAACAAATTATTCCAAAATATTGTACAGACGCCAGCATATCAACCTACTACAATCTGACCAATTTCTTTAAAAATAGAAAATCATTCCTATTCTGTGTAAAAGCGTTTTTACAAAACCATTACAATTTTTGCGAGCGACGACATCGTTTGAAACGAGAAGAGATGATTAGAGCCGTCGGAATGTTGCAAGCTGGTTCTAGGCAACGTACTATGGCTTTCGCTCTTGGCACTACACAGAGCGTCATAAATTAGCCACCTCTGGACACGCTATCTTATCACGGGCACCGGTAAGCTTCGTTAAGAGGCTCCACAGCTCTTCAGGCTTGCTGATAAGCGACCAAACGATCCGAAATCGTTTACGTGAGGTGGGTCTGCGTTTCCGAAGGCCGCTGATATATTACATGCTCTGTGGCCGCTGAGTTCCACAAAGCACCTCGCAATCGTAGGGTTTACAGTAGGCTCGTGCACACAGAAATTGGGAGGAAGAAGACTGGCGTTGTATTTTCTTTTCCGATGAATCTCGTTTCGGTATGAGGCCGGATAAATTCAAATTCAAAGCATTTATTTCAAATAAACCATTTACAGGCACTTTTGTCAAGGAGTCAGTCAGTCAGAAATATGAAGCTAGTAGCCCATTCCAAAGCGTAGGTTCCTATGGAGAAGAACGGGCAAGAAACTCCACGGAATCTAAAAAAAAAAAAAAAAATCTTACAAAATATTGTTTACATCATTCATGTTGAAATTATACATGTGAGAACAATGTAGAAAGACGTGTACGTAAAAAGCGTCCGTAATAAAAAAATAAAAACAATTCATAAAAATAAAATAAGCCGTGGCAGTTATGAGATGACCAGTCCCTACTGATGGCGCCCGTTCACGAACATGACGCATGGATCAGCACCGTTTAGCTCAACCATTTTGAAGGGAACTCAACGATCCAACACACACGCCACCACCAGCGAGACATTTGAGTGAGCATGACATACTCTTAGCCGCCAGGGCATATCAAGTCAATGAAAGATGTACCCAGTAAATGGTAGCTTTATAGAAGGTACATGGTCACAGTGCTCACACATGTGCTATGCAATTATACAATAAAAAAGAGATTGAAGTTATACAATTCAAAGATAGTTTTTGCAATCTTCAACAGTTCCAACAATATTTTCGAATGCTAATCAATTAGTGTATGCGCCCTTGTGGAGCTGAACCAGCGTTAAGCCAAGCATTTTTTTCAGCGATATAATCCCCAAGCTTATATTAAGCCTGGCAGCATAGTGTGCGTTATAAACAAGATTTAAATTTCGTTTCATTTACATAGTTGTAGTATATGGGGAGGTATTTTATTGTAACATTTTATACAGTACCCCATGAAAGATGAGTCTACTTTAGCCAGTCTGAACCCGGTTGAACTAATTGGTCCCTATTTCTAGTACTATAATTTTGGTGGATAAAAGGCGTACTCGACTTTGGAGGACCTCTGGACGACAAGAACCTTTGAAATGTTGGAAGTTCATTCTATGGAGGGAGAACAATATGGTTTGGATCGGTGGAAGAACCGGTCTCATTTGGATCAGCGGCAACCTCAATGCTCAGATTTATGCAGAGAGGATTGTTTCAGACTTGATCATCCCTTTGCGAAGCCGGTTGGGTGATTCGTTTCGACTAATACATCACAATGCACGTCCACACACGGCTAGTCGTAACACGCGCTCTTGCCGATGCTAACATTCTGCCCGTGGCCAACTCAAAGACGAGCGAACAAAGAAGAGCTCTGCCGAGTATGGATGCCGTGAATACCCCACAACAACTTTTTGACGTGGACGGCCATTCCTCAAAGTGATTTTGATGAACTGATTTAAGCATGCCAAATCGATACAACAAACATAGATACACATTGGAAACATAGATATATATTTTTTATCTTTACAATAAAAAAATCCTCTTTTTTGCCTTTTTGCTATGTGGTCGGATATCTAATTTCCCACAATTCTCAAAAATTGCATTTTTTCTTAATTTTTACAAATTAAAGGGATAAGTTGACAAACAGATGTTTACAAGACGGTGGTATTCGTTCCGATTTTGGTCACGTACCAAAAAAACCTTGTCGCGTTGTAGCATTGTGGAAGCTGTATATATTTACCCTGTGTCTATCTCTATGTAGTCTGTGGTCTGGTGTAGAAGCCATATCTCTAATCTCCCTCCGAGTAGTCTAAAGTTATCTGTGATCTCTAAGTAGTCTGTGGTAGAAGCTCTTGCGTGCGTCGTTAGTCACCCACACAGACTACTTAGAGATACTACGTATCAGACAGGGCACTCTCATAGAGTAAAATTCGACTGGCCTAAGTGTACATATCATGGATGACAGTTTTTTTTTTTTTAAATGTAGCATTTTTCCGGCGCGGAACTTTATGCAAAGGCGTGGTAAGCCGTCAGCCTAAAAAGGTTTTTCTTGCTAGGAATTGGTAATTTTAGTTTCATTTTATTGAAATATTGCAATAATTGCAATGTTATTGCAATTATTGCAATATTTCAATAAAATGAAACTAAAATTACCAATATGTTATATGAATAAGTTAGAAAGGGAATGCTAGGGAAAAATAAAACTTTTCTTATGAATTTCATTTCTTTATGTTTTAATTTTATTTAAAGCTTTTAGTTGCATCTGAGGCAACAAAGGTTTACTTTTTAGTGAAGACATCTGTGCTTTTTAACATTTTATTAATAACATTGCACCAATTAAATACTGCTAATCTTAAAGTCAATGCAAGAAAGCATTCTTATGCATTTCACAATTTAGGGTGTGTCCAAACATAAAGCGGCATTCGAGCGCGGCTGCCGCGCGCGGCTTGCCGCGCTATGATTGGACGATTGCCGCGCGCGGCAGCCGCGAGCTACCTGCCGCGCGCGACGATCGCCGCGAACGGTGTTAGTGTTGGTTCGCCAGTGGTTGTGTGTGGACGGACGTATTTTATCAAATAAAATGGATAATGAAACAGCAATTCGTCTTATTGAAATTTATGGCTCCCATAGTCCATTATGGGACACTAGACGTAAAGAATATCACAATAATAATGTGAGAGAAGATCTATGGGATGAAATAGCAAAAACGTTCGTACAACCAAAAGCAGCTTTAAAATTGAAAATGAAAAGTCTTTTGAGTTCTTATAGAAGGGAGAGAAACAGAGAAAAAACAAGTAATGTCACCGGTTGTGGTAAGTTTAATCTTATTACATTTTATAACAGTAGGTACTTATTAATAAATCTCTGGCTGTTTACATTTTCACTATACTAATTCTTAATTATCTCTAAACGCGTGGACCGAGTTACATGATTCAAACTGATAAAATGGTTTTAGACCTAGACCTTTTATTTGACACCGTAATCGTTAAGATATCTCAACAAACAAAAAATCTAATTTTCAAGTTACCCTCGCGATTATCCAACATGTATGAAATGCGTAATTCAATTCTTTAATAAGACACAAAATCAGCTTATGTTTTAGTTATTTTAATGTTCTTTTTTCTGTTGCAGGTAGAAACAAGGCCTATAAATCTAAATGGTTTGCTTATGAAGCATTTAGTTTTTTACATGACAGGAATAACCCTATTGATGCAGTGGTAAGTACCTATTTCTTTTATATTTTTATTAGACTATAGCTTTCCGCCAGCGGCTTCGCCCGCGTGGTCTGGTTGTTTTTTATAAATTATAACCTAATGTTACTCAGTGAAGATGTAGCTTTGTAATAGTAAAAAAAAAATCAAAATCGGTCCAGTAGTTTTTGAGTTAAATCGTAACAAACAAAAAAATCTTTCCTCTTTTTAATATTACTTTAGATGTAACGGCCATATTATACATACAGCCCGCATACTGCAAAATCTATGAGATCAAATAATGCTAAGGGGCTGTTTATTAATTTTGGCCATTTTTAACCTAAGGTTATGCAATTATTTAATATCTTTCTTGCCAATCAATTGATCCGTTTGTCATAAAATATCTTGACAAAAAAATACGAATATCAGAAGGAGTGGTAATAAATTGATTTGGAGTAAAGGTAGCTGTTTCAATCGTCGAATCATTTGTTTTTTTTAATAAAGAGTCTCTGCGAAGAAAGTTATGCAAGTGAACAGTAGCTAGAACTATGGTTTTGGCTGATTTTGGGCTTAAAATCATTGTACTTCTCAATACTCTAAATTTTGCCGACATGATTCCAAAAGCATTTTCTACTACTCGGCGTGCTCTTGATAGTCTATAGTTGAAAATCCTTTCTTTTGACCCTTTTGGATGAATTCCTGCAAATGGTGTCATCAAATGTGTGCTTAATGCAAAAGCTTGATCTCCTAATATTACATATGGTATTTTAGTTATGTAGGGTATTTGTAAAATTTCTGGCGCTGGTACATTAAGTTGATTATTTTCTACCTTTCGATACAATTCGGAATGTTTATAAACTCCTCCATCTGAAATTCGACCTTGGCTTCCTATGTTAACATACATAAAATTGTAGTTTGCGTCTACTAATGCTAATAGCACGATACTAAAGAACTTTTTATAATTAAAATATTCAGTGCCGCTACGAAAAGGAGCTTGAATAGTTATGTGTTTTCCATCTAACGCCCCAATAGTGTGCGGAAAATTCCATTTTTCCTCGAAGTCTTTAGATACTGCTTTCCAATCTTGCTCTGACACTGGTAGCTGAAAAAAAAATTAATAACGTTTTATTTATTTTGTTTCAGGATTGTGGCTCACCCTCAGAGCCGGGTAATACAGAACAAGCTATTCCGGAACAAGGCATTTCAGAACAAGGCACTTCAGAACCAGGAACTTCGGAACCAGGAACTTCGGAACAAGGCACTCGAGACCAAGATACAAATACCAAGAAGCCAAGAAAAGAAATGCCCGCTAACAAGAGGACATATCAAGAGTCAGAGTATGATGCTGAAAATCAAATGATAGAAGAAGCATTAGAAGTAATGCGAAAACAAAATGACAGTAGTAATGATCCTTACGTTGCTTTTGGCATGCACATAGCAGCCGAACTAAGAAAATATGATGCCACTATGTTTACGAGAGTCAAACATTCAATAAGTACTATACTATACGAAGCTGATATGGAGCTCCTCAATCAATCATCAACACAAGAATATAACGCTGAAAACAGACGAGGATATTTCACTTCACAGTTTACCGATCTTGACTCATCATCTTCTAGTAACATGGGTACTGGCCTTACGCAATTGATTCACGATTTAGACACGGATGTAGATTAATATTGTGAATTAGTTGAGAACAACTGTGATTGACGTATGATGATTGTGTTGTATTTAATTACTACTTAATTATGAAAATAAATAAATAAAAAATATAAATTAAAAATCTGTAGTTTAAAATATTTCACCAAATAATAAAAATAATATAAGTAATAAAGTTCATAATAATTTACCTGTACCATGTCCTTAAGACCTCTCACTATGGCATCGCACACTTCTGGAATTATTGTTGATATTGTTTGCTTTGATACGTGAAACGTGTATTGTAGGCTGGAATAGGAGTCTCCTGTAGCCAAATAACGTAACGTTATTGCAAGTCTCTCCTTCGACGTTATTGCCGTTCGCCAGTGAGTATCCATTTTTTTAATAAATGGTTCTACCAATGTATGTATGTGTTCGAATTCTTCTAAAGATAATCTTAAAAACTGTGGCGTTCGGTAGTTGATTTCGTAATAGATCCCTTCCAGATTCTTTGTCCTTTGTTGAAAGAGTGGTCGCATCCAACACTGCCTTTTTTTAATACACTTTCTTTTATTCCTTCTTCTACGTAATTTACGAATAATAAGCACAGCAACAACACACGCGGCCGCTTTCATTGTAGTTTGAATACGAAATAAAGAGCGCGGCGTGTCTCGGACATGCCGCGCAGCACTGCCGCGCAGAAGGTTTAAACTAGGCGCGCGGCAAATTTGTGTCCCGCGAATGCCGCGCGTAGCTGCCGCGCACCTTGCACGCCGTGTTTGGACACACCTTTATGAAGTCAAACAAATACTTAGGTTTGATATGATTTTAAATACTTTTTATAATAGGATTCTGTTCAGATTGATTTTCTAAGTATTTGTTTGCTTCTTCTATGATGATTCCAAAAAATCTCACAGCATTTTCTGAAGGGTAGGTCAATTTCTTTTCTTTGATGCTCTTGAACTCTCTAAAAGAAATCCAATTATTTACAGTATTTTTAATCATAATTGGATTCCTACAAGTTAAATTTTCTTCGCAATGCTGACATTTTATTTTTTGTAATATTTTTTCTTATGACCCACCCAGTTGTAAATGCACGTGAGTGGACATTTAGCCTTTCTTGCCTTGCTGTGTTTTGAACGCTTTCACTTTCAACCCAGTTCGATAGCTCAGAGGACTCAGGAGAACAACGTAATTCAGAATCCGCAAGTGAAAAACTTGCTGTTTCTGAGTTAGTTTGTTCTTTATTAAAAAGTGATTTTAATTTTAATATCTGTTTACCTGAATCCTCTTCACAATTGTAGCTATCTGATTGAAACTTTATAAACCTCGTGATTAACAGTGATTTGAAGGTACTTTTGAAGGCATGGCAATCTGGATTTGTATTTCTAAAATTATATGCCCGCATTTGTCCAAAAAAGTTTTCAATGGGATCCGAATTTAAATATCGCGGGCGCATATTTTTTTTTTTTTTTTTTAAACATTGCCACACTCTCTAGTAACTTTTCAAAGTTGTAATCCAATTTTTAAAGGATGGCAGAGGTTTTTCCTTACCGTGTTTGTCGACATATTTAATGTCTTTTAGTATTTTTTATCGCTTCCCTCCAAAATTCGTAGTGCGGCGACTGTTCTGTTACCGCCGGTCTTAAAGGTTTCCCTTTAGAAGTCTTGTTGAAGCCTGTTCCATTGACTGAATCAAACAGGTCGTCATAAAATGAGACAAGTTTTGCAGTGTTATTTACTGTAGAGCTTACTTTCGTTCCATCTGCATAATGAGCTACAACAAATAAAATAATTAAATAATAGTTAGTCAATACTAAGGTCATAAACAAAATTCTTAAACCAAAAATCAGTATAGTAACTTACAAAACTGAGCAGTTTATGACATTTTGGTATTTTGTTATATAACTTAAAATTCAATAAGTTTGCTGATTTTTTAATAATTGATTGAATATAAATGATCGTCAGTTGTTGCAGATATACTTATGAATGGGTACTTACTTCCCATATCTAATATTTAAACAATTTTTATTTCTTACCTGCTATTGGTCCCTGACTTCATGTCCACATCCAGATGTAGAAGGCAAAGGCTGTGATGAAGAAATTCCATCCACTTCCATTTCTAAAATGAAAATTTATGCTTATATTAATTAATAATAATAAAAACTAAACAAGGTGCATTGAAGGAGCTCTAAAGAACAATCATATTTAAATTACAGTCCATTGCACCCTGCACAATTTATCCCGCTACCAAGATATATACTGACAACATGATTACATGACCTATTTCCTTGCTCATCAATATGACAGACTTGTGGCTTGTATAATGACATACAGAAAAAAATATGTATTTTTTGCCTTTTCAATGGAAACTTACCAAAAATGTTGTCAGTTATTGAGTGTTTGTCCACAACTTCTGGTTTCCAGTAGGTGTGATCCACATGGCTTCTTTTTTTTATGTAGTCATGATTTGTTTTGACACTGAAAAACATGTCTCTTATTATTATATTACTCAATATTATAATAGTTTGTGCAAAATACACAAACTAACTCATATTATGAAGCAGCGGCAAAAGAAGTGTGTAGTTTCGTGAAGTATTCCAGAGATTTGAATATTTCACGAAACTATACACATTTCTTTTGCTGCTGTTCTCCAGCTAGCGGAAATAATCTTTTAATATATCTACCAATAACAAGGGTGCTACGAACATGTATTAAAAGTTTAAGACGGTAAGTAAATCTTACTTGGAATACATCACTGTAATAGGTAATGCAACCTCCCTAAACACTTTATGTGAAAGTGAACGCCTATAGATGTAATAACAATCAAACATTAATTGGGTATTGTTGACTGTCTTAAGAATGTTTTAAATACTTTTATCATTAATAATTAATATAATTATTATAACTGCTTCAACTGAGGGCATGCTTCTTGTTGAGAACGAAGTGTCTACACTAATAAACTGTACAAGTTTGCATGTAGTGTAGGAGTAAAACATAAATGAAATACAAATTGACTAAGTGATAAGGAAGCACTTCGGTTTTCTCCCCAGCTCTGATTTATAGTAGGTATTTTTTTTTGGATAGTGTAGACCATTTCTATTGTATTTTTGAAATCCCCAAAATAAGCAAAACCATAGGTGCCGAGAAAAGAAACGCCAGTTTCAAAAAAATCGCCAAAGTATTAAGGGCGGGGAAGATCACGTGGCGGGTCTAAATTAGTTTCCAAGCAATACTAAGGTCAAACACATCGTCAAGGTCAAGGTCAGCACCCAAAAGTCAAGGTCTTACACATCAAAAGTCAAGGTCAATCCAAAATATGCTCAAATCTTGGAATATTACCTTGTAACAATCAAGGTTATTTTTAGTAAAGCGTTGTCGACGGAGACCCGCTTCGCGGGGCTCCTATTTCTGGGTGGTTTAAAAAAAAATAACCACGAAGGGGATGGCGGGGTCTATTCGCTCGCTACGCTCGCTCACTAGACCCCGCCATCCCCTTCTAACCTAACCTGTCCGTGTCGGGGTGCCCCAAGTCCCGAGCTCGCTTCACTGACATTGGATTACGTTTCGTTACAGACAATCTTTTAATAATACAAATAAAACTATATTTTTTTAATTTAATTTACTATATTATTTACTTTATAATTAAGTTAATTGCGGTAGCAACTATTTAAAAGTGAACGTAAGTTAAAAACTTACAATATTTATATAAAAAACCATAAGAGTCCGCTGTCACTTTGTCTGAACGTAAAATAGAGCAACCTAGGAGTGAAACTCGTACATTATCTGTGGTAAAATGACAATTAATTTACGTAAATTGGTTAAAATTTCTGAAACTTTAGGATTTTTTTTCTCAAAAACTAGGCGTTTGCTCAGTGTGAAATTTTGGGAAAACGTTTTATTTGAAGACATCTACACACTATAAAATTCTGAAGCTCCGCACGATTGGGGAGAAAAACGAAGTGGAGCCAGTGATAATATTCAAATAGGTACGTACCAGACTTGTCGAGTATTAATGCATCGGTTTGAGGAATACCTCTGGATATCTCGCGAGCAGTAAACAACGTTGGATAGGCGTCGGGGCAAGGATGAACCCAATCGCGCGTTGTTGAAAGAAACCCTAGTATATATATAGTAGTCTATGAAGAAACCTCTTCTCGAAGTGATTTCGACACATAAAACATTTGCGATGTTTTTGGAAGCTTCGCAGTCTTTCACAGTTAATGCACTGTAACCATTTTTTGAGTCCTATCTCACTTTTTGGAAACATATGAAAACTGACGTCCTTTCGTCTACTAGCACAGGTCACAACACAGCACTTGTAGTGCATGTTGCACGATAATATTACAGCTTCAGAAATTGAGAGGATAAGTTACGGAAATAAAGTAACGTGCAACTTTGAAACGGTAATAAATTTCAAAAGTTTGTTTTGAAAATTGACAGACCAACAAACATGGCGTCATTCGGACAGAAGCATGGACTTATTGACAGAAGTGTGGAAGGCGGGAGGGGAAGGAACTGTCAAATGAGATACGTACACACCATAGACTAAGGTTAGGATATTTTACTTGAAGATTACCTGCCGTGGTCACCCAATATTCCCAGGGAATATCAAGTTGTTTTATTTTTATTTTTATGAGTTTTTTTTTGGTTATTTCGATCCTGCAACAGACTGAGCTGCTGTCCAAGTTATTATAATAGTTATCTTGTAAGCCCAAAGTTACGGAAGAGGTTAACTACACAGCATCATGGTGCAGGTGATTGTTTTGAAGTTTAGCTGTGCCATGTGATTATTCATATTTAAAATAACATTGCTAAGGGATATTGTATATTATTGGCAAATAATAATAACTATATCTATGGTATCGGTAAAGTGATTGAAGACATTGGAGTTTACTAATGACATTATCATTATTATTATATTTACAGGCTTCAGAGGAAATGGAGCAACCTGACCTACCTCAAGCTGTTAAGTTGCTGAAAGAAATGAACACTAATGTCCAGCAGGTGTCACAGCTTGTGGACAACATGCTGGTGCGGGTCAAAAGTGGAGAATTGTCAACAGATAAAGGTCTTAGTTTTCTGGAAATGAAATATCAAATGCTACTTAGTTATTTAATAAATTTAACTTATATTGTACTAAGAAAGTGCTCTGGTGAAAGAATAGAATCAGATCCGTCAATTGAGAGACTTATTGAGATAAGAACTGTTCTCGAAAAAATTCGTCCCATAGATTCAAAATTAAAATACCAAATTGACAAACTTGTTAAAACTGCTGTTATTGGTGGCACATCTGAAGATGATCCACAAGCATATCATGCTAATCCTGCAAATTTAGTTAGTAAGATAAATGAGTCTGCTGAGGAATCGAGTGAATCTTCAGATGAGGGAGAGAACAAGAAAGATAAGAGCAGCAAACCAAATATTTATGTGCCTCCTAAGTTAGCTGCAGTACACTTTGATGAAAACACTTCAAGAGTTGATAGTGAAAAGAAGAACAAAGAGAAGTCAAAGAAGCAGTTCCTAAACTCAAGTATAATGCGCGAACTGCGGGATGAATATTCTGAAGCACCACTGGAAGTGAGCACAGGAAATCATGTTAAGCAGTCAATATCTAAATGTGAACTGGAAAAGACTGAATATGAAGAAAATTATTTAACCCGTCTACCAGTTACAAAAGCAGAGAAAAACCGCAGGAAAAAGTTATCAACAGTAGGAATGATTGCTGATGAAATCACAGGTACAAGCAGTAGTCGCCAGACTCGGAAACACAAGTTGAAGTCTAAGAAAGGTAAAGGTTTTAAAAGAAGGCGTACTCAATGAGACTAGACTCTTGATTTTATGTAATTTATAAGGACTTGTTGAAATGTTGAATATACCACAACAATACTATAAAAACAACTTGCTTCATTAAATTGGCAACTATAGTTCCATATTATTTAAGCAATCTTACAATGATTGTGTTATTTATGCTTTAGTGAAAACAATTTGTTAATTAGTTTTTGCATACATTATTTCTGAAAAATAATGTGTCATCTAACTGAAATACTTTATATAATAACTGTTCAAATATTGTAAAAAGTCGCATTGAAATTCCAATAGGTTACATTATAGGGAACATAGATAGGCAAAATAGGGCACAGGGTAATTCTCATTTAAACCATAAGATGCTCTCCCTATTTAAATAAATATACTATTCCAAGTTACATTATGCATAGATTAAAATACATTGAATATTATCAGAGAAAACTATCTGTTATGTACATTTCATAGGTCATCAACTAAAATACTCTAATTTTATTCTCACTACCTCTCAGGGCCTTTTTTCTATCATGCGGATTTGTGGCCTCGTGCGTGTTTGGCCCGTATGCACGCAGCCCGCATCCTACCGTTGTGTATACTTTTCCTGTCATACATGCCCACGGTGCATGCCACACGCACGCGTGACGCGGGTAGTTTGGTGCGAATCTGTCTTAAGTGTGGCACGCAGTAGGTATGGGCGTTATTTCACGTCACTAGATACAATAACTTGCTGCGGGGCATGTAGCCGTTTCGAGTCAAACTTTAAATACATTATTTATAAGTAGTTACAATTTCGATAATGTAACTATTTACTTACAAAATAACCGTCCTAAGCCTGAATAAAGTATGAAGGGAAGTTTATTTGTCTTAGTATTACTTTAATGATGTAACTGCTTATTCGTTCCCAAACCTAAAGCTTGTGATATGTAACGTATTACATAAGTAATCATCTATATTTTCGTTTCGCAAATAACTGTAATACTTCGATATAATCACCATGTTGAATCACCGAATAGAATCCTTCGAAGTCAATATTTACGTTACGTTTCGTCAAAATCACGTAACGACCCACCCCTAGTACGCAGGCAGGTGAGGTACGCAGGCAGGTGAGGTACGCACGCGGGCGAAAACCCGCAATTCAAGAAAATGGCACATTTGCGCGCACGGCGACAGTCATATTGCCATATATATGCCAGGTCTCCCTGGCTATACGCATTGTCTTTCCGTCCGTACACTATGCATGAACGTGTATTCAGACTGCGTTCGATCAGTGTGGTGTCTGGTAGCTAGGTTACCGTCTATCGACGTCGACTGTCTTTCAAAAAGGAGGTTCTCAATCGTCCTGTATACAATACTAGCTTCTGCCTCGCAACTTCGTCCGCGTGAAATTTCGGCCCCGACTCACACGCTTTGCATCGCATCGCCTGCCCGCTCTACTTCGTTTTCTCTTAGCGTTATTGTGATCATAATAAATAGCCTTCCTCAAGAATTGGGTTATGAAATGCAAAAATAATTTTTCATATCCGACCGGTAGTTCCAGAGATTAGCGCGTTCAAATAAACAATCAAATCAGCTTTATTATATTAGTATCTACTTACTAGATTTGTATGTAGGTTCACATACCTAACTCACAGAGTTTTTACTTGTGCTAATCCCGTTTAAATTAATCTTGTTTCTATTGAATATGTTTTGAGGGCTTTCAATATCGACTGGTCGATGTCGATTGACCGCTTTCTTGTCTTCATTACGCGAAATGATAGTGCGTAGGTTCATGGATACTTTGTACGTACGATAGTACGTAAAGCACATGTATCGAGGCTTTTACCTTACATCCCAAGAAATTAAGATTTTGTCAGCAGAAAAAAGTCTCCAACATCCTGTGCCAGACACGAGTTTCCTCAACAATACACGATACAATTAATTTATAATCGTGCGTGAGATGTTAAAAACATGGCACTGTCGGCAGTGTCGGCCAGGGTCTGGCGCAGCCCGCACAGTCTGCAGTTGACAGAATTGCATGTCGACCGCAATCGGGCTGTAAAATCCTGAATTCCGTCAAGCCGAGTGTCTTGATATTAACCCTCGTGCAGACTGGCGCGAGACGACGCGACTAACAAAATAATTTGTAAAAAGAAAACTTCACGGTAGAAAAATTACCGGGGTCGCGTCGCGCCAGTCTGCACGAGTATTTATGGTTGCCTTTGCTCTTACCTCAAAAAGATCATTGTTAAACCTGCTACGCTATCTAGTAGATAACTTTGTATTATTTTTTTATGTAATGACAATTTGCAAGGTATGTAAGATTATGTCCAATGTACCTACCGAGATTATACCATAAGCCAATAGGTATTGCTAGACTGGCATTGGCAACCATGACGCAATCGCTTTTTAGGGGAGCAAGAATAAAAATCAAAAACACAATTAAAAGTTTAAAATCTCATTATATTCTAAAATCTAAATCATGTTCTTTAAAAATTAAGTAGGGTATACGACAAAATCTTAAAAGAAGTCGATGATCAAGTTGTTCAAATACTTAGTTTGTTTTAGTGTGCTGCAAACTATGATTCAGAAAATAATGTTGTGCGATTTAAATCCTGAAAATGGTTTTCACTTTAGGTAACGCCTAATGTGTTTCAGAGAAATATGACATGAGCGTGAAAAATATTTTACGAAGGTATGTAAGTAGGTATCCCTATGTACGACAAAATTACGTTGGTAACAATAAATTAATTCGTAAGTTCTGTTTAAGTATGAATATTGTGTTTTTTGTTGTTGTTTGTTTTTAATTTCATTTTTGTTTATTTTTTGTATGGAATAATTGTAATAAAAGGTTGCATAAATTAGTTTTTGGTTTCATCATTTATCAACGGTTTGGTTAAAGTGGGGATAGTCTTGGAGACATGTTGAAGGATCGAAAGATTGATAGCGGAATAATCTCATGTGACGAATGTGTTCAATTGGTGTGTGTGTATCAAGGCACTGGTAGTCGCCTCGCGGTGGTGCACTGCCGTGGTTGTGTGTGAGGTCCGAGCGGATCACGCGGTTCAACAGCCAGGGTGGAGATGACATGGTCAACTGAAATTTAAGTATCAAAATTTAGTTATTAGTACAACAGGTGGTACCGGTCAACTGCCTTAACTTCGCCTGGCGCCCTATCTTTGTCTAGATGAAAAAATAGGTAGGTACTTAAGGGGAGGTTTTACGAATTTGCCTGTTTTTAAATCAATTTTAAATGGTCAAATTAGTGTATTTAGGAACTGAAAAAGATATATGTCATAGATACATCCTTGTTTGAGGGAAATTAAAGGTTCAAAACACGATAAATTGTAATTTGCTCGATCAAAAAAAAATCCGAAACAGGGTCGATTTCAAAACCATTTTTCGTTTCATTTCCTAATTACAGCACAAAATAATATGAAAATTGCATATATGATGAGGTAATCGTATTTTAGAGGTTATTTAAAGATTGGATTTTTAAGTTTAGTAGTTTTTTTTTTAAATAAACCCAAATATAGTAAATCGGGCTAAATCGGCTCGCGCTCAGAGTCCTGCGGGACGTCAGCGGAGGTGGACCTGTGTCAAAATTTTTAAAAATACGCTCTCTCTGCAGTTGTTAAAAAAAATCTAATAAAAGAAGAACACATTAGATATGAAATTGCGACAGCTCAGAAAAAATATTAGGTAATTTTAATATAGTTTTAATTCATAATATTGTTTTCGAAAGTGAGATTATTTCTATGCGATATGATGACGTTTAATTGTCATCTTAAAATAGTGTTAGACACATTATAAATTATTATCGATAAAATTATAGTCAAGTGCGAGTTTTATATAATTTTTTATCGTCGTAAGAAGAAGTTTTTTTTATATTTTTTTATCAGATTAATCCATGTTACTATATTCACTCTCTATGGAATTGTCTTTGCTAATATCATGTCCTACATTAATAAACACATCATATACCTACAATTTGTCCGGTTGTCGGTTGTATATTGAATATTTCAAACAACTATCCCTCTCGCAAGAACAAAGAAAATTTTAAAAATAAAATGGTGTTTCAAACAAATGTGCTATACTAACATGAACAAATGTATGGAACACGATAAAAATCGTAATTATATTGTTATAAATTCAGAAGTAAGGATATTAAATAATTTTCTTATTTTTCTTATTTCGTCGTTGTATTTTCTCAACAAATATACTTGCACTTGTTATTATTACTAAATAATGTTTAATTTACAACGGCGCCATTTCTATTTTATTTATTAAAATGCGTAACTTCCAGAATCACTCATTTTACCAACACTAAATCAATTGATCAACTGATATGACACAGATAAAACATAACACTCTTAATCAATTGAGAAACTGACACTAAACGTAAGACAAATAAAATATAATAATATTTTTCGAATAGCGGAGCCAGCACGCAATTTTTTTTCTTGAATCCGTGATTTTATCGTATTATATATATAATCATTTATTTCAAGTTTCACAGACTCATTAATTCAAATATTCATGCACATTCAGTCACATTAAATAGAAATTATACGATTACACAAATGATAAGAACAAATACAAATTCAAACAAAACAACAAATAAATAATAAAATAAAATCAATATCTACCATGACTTGTTGCAGTGTTGTCACATTACCTGCGTTCAATGTGTAACCCACAGCAGTGATTAATGTAGGCGCAATCTAGCCTTTCCGCAAGCGCAGCTAGCATGCTGTTGGAGCTCCCCCGCACTCGCCGAACCAGCGAGGTGCCTCTCTTGCGCATTGTTGCATAAAAACAATCTACGCGCGCCTCTGCAAACATTGTCGAAGCGCTGCAGTAACGGGGGAGGCCCAGCAACATCCTGAACGCATTGTTAAACTGGACTCGAAGGGCGCTGTACGACCTTTGCGTGTAGCTAGTCCATAGGCTGCATGTGTATAATGTAGTGCAGTAGGCTCTAAAGAGAGTAATTTTAACTTCTGCTGAGCATCGTGCGAACCTACGGATCACCATATTCGCTCTGACCGACAGCGCCCTTCGTTCCCGTTCAATGTCATTATCATCTTTCAAGTCGGGCGTAACTAAGTGGCCTAAGTACTGAAAAATGTCTACTCTTTCTAATGATGTGCCATTCAGCTTTATAGCTGGCATTTCAGTAACTTTTTTACACAGTTACAACAGTTTTTTTTTCATTATACAACAGTCCGTGATCAATTGCATAACCCTCACAGATACTCATCAGCTTTCTGAGTCCGCAGACCGAGGCACTCAGCAGCACCATATCGTCCGCGTAGCTGATGTTATTGAAACAGACGCCATCTATGTAACAACCAATATGTTGCTCGCTGAGCGCCTCGATCAGCCCATTAATGTACAAATTAAAAATGGAAGGTGAGCTCAACCCCCCCTGTCTCACCCCACATTCCAATCTATACGGGTCCGACAATGTGCCCGCCCACTTGACATGATTTACCTGGTTCCCGTACCAGTACTTAAAGATGGTAATAAGTTCGTTCGGCTCTTTCGTTCGTATTGGCTCAGTATGAACAACTCAGTTTTAGATACAAAAAGTCACTGTTTACGATATCGTATACGAAACTACTGTATACGATAAAATGTCGTTCTAAAATTTCGATGTCCTAAAATAATAGATTCGATAAATTATAGCTTGATAGAGCTTTAATTTATCGAATCAATTATTTTAGGACATCGAAATTAGGTACGTCACTTGACAATAAAGTACGTCAATTGTTACTTCATAAATAGCTGTCAATATTTATGATTCTTCATGAGCGGTGGGAAATATCACAAACAAAAAAATATGGTCACAGTATAAGCGAAACAGTAAGACCATTTTTAGCCCATCCAACTTAACAAAAATCCCGACGAAATAAAGATGAAAGTTTGTATGGAAATTCGCCATTTTTTTTCTTAAATTCACTTGATAAAATTCTTAAATTCACTGACAGACAATGCACAACCTAAACCGCTGGGTCTAGAAGCATGCAATTTTGCACAATAGTTCTTTTTATAACGAACGAAATTACGACTTTGATATTTTCTATCAAAATTACATTTTGCGTGACCGTTGAGATACCCAGTAGCACTATTGCAATTTTAAACTTTCACCTTACTACCGCAAAGTCATGTTTATCTGAAACTAGTTTCTGTCCGTGACTTCATTCTCGTGAAAGTCATAAGACATCACAATATACTAAATTAACAGCCACATTTTATCAATCTTCACTGTACACTGTTTGTAGTTTTGGTCTTGGCGACCAAAATATACAGATATTTAGGACTGGTGACGCGACTGGCTGGCTAGCTGGACTAGCGAGCAAGTGACAGAGTTATCCGTGTGAGAAGCAGCTCCTCCTGAGGTCGAAACACGCAAGTAACACTCGTCAGTAGCAATTTCCCATTGCTTGCGAATTTTTTCGTTATACGTGAATTTATTAAACGTCTGCGTTCCTTCATATACTAACCTAATGGCACAACACTGATACACGAACTGCTTCTTACAGATTATTCATGACTACCCCAGCTATCACTAAAAAAATCAGCAGTTTGTACAAGGGTGGCTATGGTTAGGTGACTATTAATGAGATTATTTTTATTAAAACCATAGATGACAGAAGAGGTCTAAACTTCATGTTTGTCGTTGTACGTTCTACGAACTCTCCCATAACAGTAGGTATATGAAAAGTTAAAAATGTTGTTTATTTTTTATATAAAATGAATTAATTGTCACAAAATAAACACACGCACGCACACACACAATACATTAGCTGATAACGACACCGACCCGACATCGACACGATATTGGCGATCAGATGATCGGATACGTTTAGTGCCTTGTCTTGTTATCGTAACCTATATCGTCGCAGTCAGCGACCGACACCGATATAGGCACGATATCTACCAGCGAAGACACAGTGCGGGGAGAGTAGCGGCATTCTTTCACTTGAACACACTTTTTCTCACTGCCGACTTCAAGACGTTGATACTTAGTAGGCACTGTGGTTGTTTGGTGCGTCGCGATGGTCATCGATATTCACCAATATCATTGGGCCGATAATAATTGTATCGGTATCGAATCGATGTCGGTATAATAGCTGCCGAGTGCCGACGTATCGGTAGGTATCGGGTTGGTGTCGTTATCTGTTAACGTGAAAACGCCCATTAGGTACACAGGACATTTTAAGTGATCATTTTAGTTCATTACACCGTAGGTCCCATAAAATGTAAACTTATTGAAAAAACCGAATCTAAGAAAAACTAGTTCAGTTGATCAACTGCAAATATTTCATGCTGTGGCATGGATTTTCCGCGAAATAGTCGGCGGTGCATCGTAAATAAATACGTCACTCTGCATTTGGGGGAGGCGGAGGTAGCGTTTCAAAGGCCTACAGACACGGAAAACCTCGCCTTAATATCTTTTTCATTTTACTTATACGGCAATCGAAACTTAAAGCTCTATGAAAACTCAAAGTTTCGATTGCCATTCAAGTAAAATGAAAAAGACATTATATCAAAAAGAAGATGCTGCATGTCTTAGGGTCAGTTCAAACCGAGACGACGCGACGCGACGATGCTTGAAGAGGCCAGTGGTTACGTGCGGCACCGCGAGACGCAGCGCGACCTTCGCGAGGCGCATCGTGAAGTCGCTGGCCGTTGCTGGCAGCCCCACGCACAGTGGTGTGAAAATCGACCTCCTTAATCATAGAAACTTAACGATCAAGATGACATCCAATTCATGTAGGTACCTACCATTTGGGTGCCGCTTTGCACGTAGCAATAATTTACTTAAATAGATTGGTTTGCAGAACATTGTGGAAGATGGCTTTGGATTCTCCCATACCTTTTCATCGCCACAAACAACAACATAAAAATATGTTCTATTGCGCCTCTGCGCTTTGTATAAGTAATCGTCTTCGTCTGCCTTACCTACTAGAATACTACCGATACTAGAATCGTCATCGTCTGCCATAGTTTGCTAATACAAACTTTGCCCTGAAGCACCATCAAAGCCCCACTTGCATTTAAGTGTCAACTCTTTGCCATCTAGTGAAGATTTGACGTAGGAATTTTCCAAGCCTAGACACAGCTTTACCTCTCTTTCCGTGATGTCTATGATATCTTTCGTAGAGAAGAATACAGTGGTGTTCCTTCTTCTTTTGCATAAGATCTTTATGTTATAGTAGGTTGGGGAAAAAGTCTCTTCGCATTATAGTACTATGTAATGAACTTGTAATAAAATCTCTTTGGCTTTAATATTTGTATCTGGCTGGTTTTGGTATCATTGAAAGTTTAAATTTTAAAGAACATAATTCCAAATTCAAATTAGGAAAATGTGTGATTTTCATTTGTTTTTCGTACCGTCAAGATGAGTGAATCTAATGAAGAAATTCGATACATTTGAAAATTTTACTACAAAAAAGGTAAAAATGCAACGCAAGCCGCGAAAAAAATTTGCGATGTTTATGGACCTAGTGCAGTGTCTGTGAAAGTAGCACAAATTTGGTTTAAGCGTTTTCAATCCGGAAATTTTGATGTCAAAGATGCACGTCGCTCTGGTCGCCCTATTACGAATAAAATGGATGCCATTTTTGAAAAAGTGGAGCCATATCGGCATATCAGTAGTTACGACGTAGCTGAAGAACTGGGAATTGACCACAAAACAGTTTTGTCGCATTTGAAAAAAACTGGGTACACAAAAAAGCTCGATATTTGGGTACCTCACGAGCTCACTGAAAGAAAACTAATGAACCGTGTAGGTACTCATTTGTAATGACTTTCTTCTTCTTTATAAAGACGTAATGAAACCGAACCAGTTTTGAAGAAGCTGATAACTGGTGATGAAAAGTGGATCACGTACGATAAGAACGTGCGAAAAAGGTCGTGGTCAAAGGCCGGTCAGGCTTCACAGACTGTGGCGAAACCAAGGTTAACTCGCAACAAGGTGATGCTGTGTGTGTGGTGGGATTGGAAGGGCATTATTCATTATGAGCTGTTACCACCAGGCAGGACCATCGATTCTGAACTCTACTGCGAACAACTGATCTGATGAGATTAAAGCAAGAAGTTTGTATGTTGAGAGAAAGCGGCCGGAATTAATCAACAGAAGGGGTGTGGTTTTTCATCATGATAACGCTAGACCTCACACATCTTTAGCCACTCAGCAAAAATTAAGAGTTTGGCTGGGAGGTGTGAATGCATCCGCCGTATCTATAGTCCTGACCTTGCACCTTCAGATTTCCACCTGTATAGGCACAGTTTTCTTTGGCTTTAACAATTCCTTTATCTTTGTTGCCTCTTCGGGATGCTTCGAGACTAGTTCAATGATAACGGCTACATTCTTGTTTTTTGCTTTTAAAACAGTTGTATAAGCAAGGCTTTCAGTTCTATGCTAAACTAACTCAGCCTTCTCTTTATAATATCTTAGAAAGTATTTTGTATGTTCGGAAAAACTTAGGATTTTCAAAATTAGAAGTGATTTCCATAATATAAATACACGTAGTAAACATAAAATTGTGATACCCAAATTTAGGTTAGCTAAAACTAGTACTTAAGTCATTTGTTATAAACAGTATTCGATTTTATAACAAGTTGCCAAAGTCGGTTACAGAACTTAGTGATGGAAAGTTCAAAACCCACATCAAACGTGTCCTTATCAAAAAAGCATATTATAAGATTAAAGACTACGTTGAAGACAAGGAAATTTGGCAATAATTCCTTCTGCACATGTGGCTTCCCTGGTACCTCAATAACGGCATTACTATGTAAATGTCTATTAACTGCTCCCAAATTAAGATGATTATTTTATTTTACCTATTTTTTTTTCTTTTACGTACTTTTTTGACATAATCTTTTCGTTATTTGACATAATATAACATCAATACCTATACTATATTTTTTATTAAATTAGATTTGTTACAGCTTTAGTGGCAGTCATGTCATTTGGTTTAAATAGGTTTTCAATTTGTTTATTTTTTATTCTCTTCTTTTATATTTTGTGAATGTGAGAACGTTGTAGGCATAACCGACTTGTAGATCTGTCGATCATTTTCTATCTTGCTAAGTACCTGGTACTTGTTGATAGGCCTACAGTGTCCTCTCATACCTATAAACACTGTAACTTGAAAAGATTGTAAATACCATTTATTTTTAAAAGAGTAACCGTGGAGTTTCTTGCCGGCTCTTCTCCATAGGAAACGACCAATTGGAACCATGCACCTAGCTTCTGACGTTTCATAAGTGCCCTTGTAGGTTTATGTGAAATAAAAATATTTTGAATTTGAATTTGAATTATGCGTTAGGAGCTCCTCCATTCTCCTTCTTTTCTGTAGCGGGCTTGGCTCCACGAATGGTTTTTTCGGACTCACGATATTGATGTTCATGTTCCAACACTGCAAGTCTCCGGTCTGTAGAATGTTGATGCACCCCCATTTACACCAAAGTCAGAACTGGAACATGGTTGCTGCTCTACTGACACTAAAGAAGAGGCCATCTTTTCCCTCACGACCTCAGGCCATTTTATTTTTATTGCAGTCATGTCTCTTTTTTATGAATGTACGTCTCGTGCGATTTCACGAAATCCATTTGTTCCTCAACGAACATACATAAGTCTGACATAATTGTTTCAATTTCTTTTCATTTTCTGAAAAATCTACAGTCGTCTCGAAAACTTCAAATAATACCTACTAGGCTACAAAAAACAACAGTTTGCCACAAACATGAAAATATCCAAATTGATACCAAAACCTTCCATCTTATCATTCATAAGTCATAACACAACAAATATAACGTACTTAAAAGTTAGCGCGCACAATTGCTGAGATCTTATAAAATTGAGCTCAAACGTCCTATTTTTATGCGACTACCCTCATTCGCTATTCTCTAATTAGGTACCTACCTATATTACAGGCAATAGAATTTTATTGTACCTAAGTAGGGCCCATTTGGCCAAGATTATTTAGTATCTAATGATAACTCAACCATAATCACGGTGATTAACAAATGAGTTACTAACTTAGTTTTAGGAATGCAATTAAAAAAAAAAACTATATAATCAATATCGTTTTTTTATTATTGCCTGTGTATATAGTTTAATGACCTTTATGATGAATAAAGGTCATTAAACTACACAGGCTAAACTAACGATAGTTTAAGTAAATTGATAAGGAGCTCGCGGCTAAGTAATAACAGCCGCACGGGTCGATCCATCAGGTTAAGCTACGCTTGCCGGGGTTGGTCTGTGGATGGGTGACCATCTTTACATACCGAGAGTCCTCCATACCTCGGAAAGCCGTTGGCCCCGGCTGTCATTCAATGATCTTTGACAGTCATTAGTCATTAGGTACCTACCTACGAGTCGTCAGAAACCCGAACGTCTGACAACCAGTCTTACCAAGTGGTATCGTATTATCCAGTTACTGGGTTTTGGAGATCAGATAGGCAGTCGCTCCATGTAAAATACTGGTATTCAGATGCATCCGTTTAGACTGGAAGCCGACCCTAATATAGTTGGGAAAAGGCTAGGAAGATTGATTAGTATAAGTAAATTGATCGGCAACTTCATTATACCCGGGCATCACGGTACAATAACTCGTGTGAGCACCAGCCCTTCAGTTCCATTCAATTTAAAAAAAAAAACTTAAGTGTTTTCTCCCCTACACAAAAAAACAACTAGGTATTTGTGTTACTACCATCCATACTTTAATATCACGTAAAAAGAGGTATACTAGATACATTATTTTTTATTCCTGACTATATGTTTATGAGCATGGAGCTCGATTTTCAAACCACTGCCTGTGCCACGCCTCGCTGCCGCTGCTTCGTGGTGCGTCGTGCTACGCCGCGAGGCATCTCGAGGCGCAACGCGGCACCGGGAGGCATTTTCGAATTATCTCAATTAAATGTCTCTTTTTGAGTAATAGGTAGACTGGGTACGGTTGCCTAAATAAAGTTATACTTGGTATCACTATCTTAAAAAGTGCGCGCAGCGTCGCTTTGGGTCATGTCTCGGTGTGTACTGACCCTTACTAAAAAAAATCGTAACTTACAACACTTGAGGAATCAGGAACGACACGTTGATACAGCAAATCATGTTAGATCTATGAGGAGTCCATAATAAAGTTTATTCAGCAGTTGAATAACATACCGGTTTTGTCACTGCTGGGTAAGGGTTCCTGTACTCGTCCTGTTGAGTCGAAAGGTAGTCCATCACTCCGAAATCTGCAGGAAGTTGAGCCAAGTCTGCGTTTTTCATTAACTTATTTCGTCCTGGAGTGCTACATAACGTAAAAGAAATTAAGTAAATAATGTATGCATAGTAATCCTAACTAATATCTATTATAAATGTGAAAGTGAGTTTGTTTGTTACGCTTTCACGCTAAAACAGCTGAACGGATTTAGATGAAATTTGGCACATGGGTAGACCATGAGCTGGAGAAGGACAAAGGATAGCTTTTTATGAGACATGAGGGTGAAACCGCGGGGCGCAGTTAGTAAAAGTAAAGTAAGTAAAGTATTAAAAAAAAATTAAAATATAAAATTTTCCGATGTTTTAATATTTATTATGCTATTCGGAGCGGAGACAAATCCAACAAATTAAAGGGGTCTCCCTAAATAAATTGCTAAATTATCACTTCCCACACAATTTTCCGCTTCATTTGCCAAATTATTACTTAACAAAAAATTCTCTTCACAAATAATTATTGTAACGCAACCCTAATGTTTGGCAAGTGAACGTTTACCTAAACCATAACTTGTTTACCAACTACCTTTACTATTTTTTATGTAGTCAAATATTTCAGTTGGAATAACTCATTTTGTGCAAAATAAAATTTGCCAAATAGGTATTTAGTATATCTACCTAAATCTAAAAATAATCTCTTTTTTTATAGATAAGTATAATCTAGTCGTTTCTGGCGTAGGAGGTCACAGTTTTAACCTAACCATTTTTTTTTTAACAGTAGATGCCAAACTTCAGTGGGGCCAACATATATCGAGCCTAGCGGGAAGGCTCAGTTCGGCCGCCTACGCCGTCAGAAAAGTAAGACAATACACTGACGTTGATACAGCTCGGTTAGTCTATTTTAGTTATTTTCATAGCGTTATGTCCTATGGTATTCTGCTGTGGGGCAAAGCTGCAGATATTCAAAATATATTTGTCCTCCAAAAACGAGCTATTCGAGCAATTTACCAGCTAGGTGCCAGAGTTTCTCTAAGAGATTTTTTCAAAGATATCGGTATTCTCACAGTGGCATCACAATTCATCTTCGCCAACATCTTATATATTAGGCAAAATATACACTTATACACTAAAAACAGTGATATTCACAATGTTAATACAAGAAGTAAGGATAAACTACGTGCTCCCTTTCACCGGCTTCATAAGGTTCATAACTCATTTGTTGGGCTTGGTATAACCTTTTATAACAAGCTACCCTCTTCTTTGCTAGATTTGCCTTTTAATGCGTTTAAAACTAAATTAAAGTCCAACCTTTGTTCAAAGGCATACTATTCTATCAACGACTACTTAAATGATAAGAATAGATGGTCGCTGTGATTAACTCAAGACAATGTTTAAATGTTCTTTCTCCAGAATTAGTTTACCTACTGACAGGTTATATGAGTTTATATAATTGTTTATAATTTTACTTTATAAGTCAATTTATTTTAATTTTATTTTAATTTAGTGCTGACATAATCTACTCATTACAATGTTTTTTTTATGAGTTGTATTGCAATATGTGGTTAGCTAGCGACCTCGACAATTATTTATTTTACCTCGATGGTCCTAGTTTATCAATTGTAACTTCTAGTTACAGCTATATGTAAGCGGGCACGCCCTTTATGCCTGGAGGCTTTTTTTTTTTTTTTTTTTTTTTTTTTAGATATTGTTTACTTTTAGTTATTTTTATTTCTGCTTGAGTATAGTTCTCGATGCTTTTGGTTGGTATATTGGCGTGTGCTAGCTGTCATATGGCTATTAATTATAGCTATTTAATTTAAATTACTTTTTGCATATTGTAAATTGTCTTGCATACTGTTGTATAGAATCATTTTTTATTTTTTTCTAACTGAACAGACAGCTGTGCTGCTGGGGAGTTTGTTGCGCCACTTCTTCTTCCCAGCAAAAGCACTAGGAAGTGGTGAAGGGTGGGCGTTTTGGGGGACTGTCTTATGTAATTTTGACGTTCGAAAAGTGCTGATTCTCAGCCTAGTTTGAATAAATGACTTTTGAATTTTGAATTTTGAATTTTATAATTAACCTACTCTAACTACTTAGTTCCATAAGTAACCAATCATTTGACCAAACGTTTATTGTCTACAGATTGTTTGCTGTAATAAACCATTTGATTAAAGACCAAATGCCTAAATGACATTAGCCTTGATAATATTCTGCCAAGTAAAAATTTTACCAAATGAAAATGTGCGTACCTACTAAAATGATTCCAAACATTGCATTGGTATAAAAAAAGGTTGCTAAAATTTGTTTGGGTAGTGAAATTTTGGCAAAATCTTTTCCACAAAACGGCAGGATCCCAAATTACAGACCTCAAACATCGGTCCAGCCGTTCTTGTGGTGTACTAAACCGAATTTGTTTTATACAGGGTGTCTCAAACGTAGTGGGTCCAAAGGCAAATGGGGTAAAGCGGAAGTGGCCACCTACCATTTAACATTTTTAAAGGTGGGTTTATTCTCAACAATACAGAATTTTTCGCTAATTTAATCATTTTCAAGAAATTTTATTCTTTCACTTAGGTATATGCACTAGGCGGGACCCGCGCGTGTTGTAAATTCAGAAAATTTCGCTAATTTAATCATTTTCAACGAAATTACATTCCTTCACTTAGGTATAAAATCTAGACGGGACCCGCGCGTGTTGTAAAAAATTAAAAGTTATAATAACTAAAACGCAACTACGACAAAAATTGAACTAAAAAGGTATAAACAAGACACATCACACAGACAAATTAAAAATTCAGTCACGTAGATTTTTCGACCCTGTGATCAAAATTTTCGTCGTAGCGAGTTCAAATCTGGCTTTAAGATGCCTTGATAGTGTAGGTATAAGATTATGTTCCTATTTACGTTCAGTGTGGCTCTGCAATGCCTTAGATTTTATTTTTACTTGTCTTTCCTAACTTTTTATAAAACTTTCGCGAAAGTTTATACGCCCAGATTAAAAAGAAAATGTTCTACCTAGTACGTGCACAATCATAGCTTTAAAAAGTATCTTAATTATTGATAGGTAGACTGGGAAAATTACATAAAGATAGGTTAATGAAACCTTTAAAAAAAAAAGGTTTTCTTCGTCGAAAATTCCGAAAAACTTGTTGCTTTAATTTTACCAAAACATCTCTTGAAAAGTGTTGAGTAGGTATATAAATTTAGCACATTTAGACTTTTAATAGGTACGTCAATGATACATGACACATTTTTACTTTCGCTGTTGACGCGTAGGCCTTCACAACTTGTGTTGTCATTTCCAGAAGCACATCGAACAAATAAGATATTTTTAGGGTTCCGTAACAACATAGTCAGAACAGTCAAAACAGATTAGTCGTAGGTAATCGTTTACGAAAACGTGTTGCGTAATTAGATAGCTGGTCGAAATAATCATGGTTGGAGATGACTATTTTTTGACACCAAATTTTAATTCAAATTCGAAAACGTAAGCGTTCCGCGGTAAATGTGAGGATTGTGGCGAGAAAGGCTCACCGCGTAATCCTCACCAAGACACCTTTATATCTCTGGAATCCCTTAAGAGGGAAACAGGGCCTGCGAGGAATTTGAAAAGTAGGTAGGTATTTGATGAAACTATTGCCGTCGTGTTACCTCAAATCTGCCTCCGTAGAGTGCGATAGCAGCTGCAGCTCAGACCGATTATACTCGTATCATAAATAATTTGACGAGATCGAAGTTTCGTATTCCTCTTTTTTCTTCTCGAAAACTGAGCCGATTCAATTATTTTTTACAGTACAATTTTCAGAAAGAGTATGTCTAGGTTCCTATCATTTTCTTTAATATTAAAAACTTTTCGAATGACAGTGTATTTGTTTGGAATCCAATCGTTTTCACCGTCACAATACCTAATTATTTGAATCCAATAATTTCTCCATACTTCATTTTCTTTAGGAAATCTAGTAAAATAATTTAAAACATAATATCTAGTAATAAATATGTATTAAAAAAAAATCGCCGCGTAGACGTATCGCCTGTGTTGACGTTGACGCGTAAATGGCTGACTAAAGCTTCGTGCAGACTAGCGCGACGCGACACCGGCTATTGTTATACCGTGAAGTTTTATAAAAAATTGTATTGTTCGAGTCGCGTCGCGCCGTCGCGTCGCGCTATCGCGTCGCGCTGGTCTGCACGAGCCTTAATGTGTGAATGTGTGCGTACAGCGGCTGTACGTACAGAGAGCTCTGGCCGACTCTGAGTGACAGTTTTTTGCTAGTGAGAATCTGTCCGACCTTTTTTATGTCTATGTGGAGTTCTATGTATAACGATTTCTCTACGTGGTCGTAATCGCGCCCGGTGAGCATGGGCTTGGGTTCTATTCGTACGTAAATTCGTTACGAATTTAGCAGCATAGTCTGGATTTGCGACCGGTTGATGGCAATAGGCTCGCTCGTATTGCTCGATTGTATTGCACGAGAATTAGGTATAGGTACCTACTTACAATGACGACGTTTTGTAGGTACGTGTGCGTGAGGTACCTTCATACACATCTGCCGAATCTCTCGGGGAGTACCTACAGGCGTGATGTTAGATTTATGTTCCTAAAATAGTAGATTTTGCTGGGTCAAACCTAATTCTACTTACTCTGTGCACGGATAAGATGTGAAATTTACAAGTGGCTTGAAAGCATAAATCGGGTCAGTCTTCGTGAATATCTGTGCTAGCATGTGGCGGGTTTCGGTCATACTAGTTCCCTGGTCCTCCGTCCCCCAGCGGTTGTAAGTGCTGATGTGGTTACTCAACTGGTCGCGATATGCATAGTTATCTTTTTTTTCGGCATGTATAGCGAAGTCCCAATTTTCTACTTTTGTTTTAGGTCCATATGTATTCCTGGAAAACAATATCTGTTGTGGCTTTTTCGCCATAGGTTTCTTAAACCACATTTTGAAGAAGCCTTTTATTTTATGCGAAAGTAATAAAAAACTTGCAAATATTCTTGATAAACGTTTTAGAAAAACCTTGGGTGATGTCACTTTACGTCACTTAATTTTTTTTGTAAAATTAAAGTAGGAATAAGTATATAAACCTTCAAAGTTTATTTTTTTTAGTTTACATCTGCGGTAGTAATTTTTTTTAACTCGGCATAAAATATAATACATATAATGTTGTAACAACTAATCACGAACATACAGCGCGCGCGCGGCGCTCCTACTTTTCAGCACTAGACGTCACCCAGGGCCGGAGCGTGGCTCCCCGCCACGCGTCGGCTGCTATATAAGACGATCGCGCGCGGCGCCTTAGATTCTGCATCAGGTCCACCGTATCGTCGAATTTATCGGCGGCGGCTACTACCGCGGCATGTCGACAGGTGCAGTCTTCTTCGACATAGCGAAAGCATTCGACAAAGTCTGGCACAACGGCTTAATCTTTAAGCTCTACAAACTCGGTTCTCGCTTTTCACAAGCGACATCCCCAAAAGCAATACGGCACAGTTGGCTCTGTTCGCAGACGATACGGCTATATATTGCAGGGGCTATAGTCAGAACCAGATCCACCTTTTCCTACAACGGGCTGTCAATAACCTTGGCGCCTGGTTTAGGAAATGGAGAATCGAGGTGAACCCGACAAAAGTCAGGCGGTTTTATTTATTAAACCGCGATCTAGACCCCCTCACATTCTCCGACCACTCACCTTGTTAGGCAAGCCTATCCCTTGGGAGAAGCGAGCCAAGTGCTTGGGAGTCATCCTCGACCACTATCTCAACTTTTCAGAGCACATAAAGTCGGTTCGCTCGCGGGCCGCTTTCGCTCTCAGTAGATTATATTACATCGTAAATGCACGCAGCAAGTTGTCACTCAAGTGCAAATTGCGCATCTACACAGCGTGCATCCGCCCCAGCATGACCTATGCGGGTGCTGTCTTTGCACACACATCCCCCAGAAACATCCATAGGATGCAGACAATCCAAAACAGATTCCTCAGAAGATCCACGAGCGCTCCCTGGTATGTCAGAAATATAAAACTCCACCTCGACCTTAAAATCCCCACAATCCATCAGTTCCTAAAACGCATATCCAAGCGTCACTTTGATTCCGCCGCCAATCACCGCAACCCTCTGGTTGTTGAAGCGGGCAATTATACCCCCTCACGTATTAGTCGATTTCGCCGTCCCAGGCATGTCCTCTCCGACCCAGATGATCCCACCACACTCCTCCAGGAGAGCAGTAGGGCCACCAGTACAGTGCACAAAAACACCCGACACCCGTCGTACCGACCTCGCCGCCGAGGTCCTCCGCGATCGCGACCCTCCCTCGACCCTTGTCCGATGAAGCGCCAGCCCGCGCCGCAGCTGAGCGCGTAGCTTTAAATTCCCCGCATAATAATAATGATATATCCTTGATCCAGCCTGTCCCATCTTGCTGTCCTCCCCTCAGCGACGCCCTAAGCCGAGGTTCGTGCCCCACAGGGGGTGCCCTTAGTGAGCGTTCGCCTAATTTTAATTTATATGTAATAATAGTTTTGCTCCTGGCTGGAGGCTTTGAGTGTAGTAGCTTAAGGCAGCCACAGGATTGTTCGGTTGAGCAGTAAATACCTTAGTGGTATACCTGCGAGATGCCATAGTTAAAAAAATAAAATAAAAGCGCCTTCGATTGCGCTTTCGTTCTCGGTAGACTTCACTCTGTCCTGAATGCACATAGCAAAATGTCACTAAAGTGCAAATTGCGTACGTACACGGTGTGCGTTCGTCCCATCATGACCTATGCGGGAGCCGTATTTGCACACGCGAAACCCCGCCATATTCATAGGATGCAAACGCTCCAAAATAGATTCCTCCGTAAAATCACCGTACCCGGGGGGGGTACGTTAGGAACGAGATCCTCCATCTCGACCTAAAGATCCCCACAATCCACCAATTTCTCAAACGCAATTCCAAGCGTTTCTTTGAGTGCGGACTCAAAGAAACGCGCCAAACACCGCAACCCTCTGGTTGTCGAGGCCGCCAATTATGTCACTAGTGGAATCAGTCAGATCCGCCGCCCGAGGCAAATCCTTACCGACCCAGACGACCCCATAACCCTCCTACAGGAGAGCAATAGGGCCACAAGTACAGTGCACAAACACAGACACCGACCCGCATTCCAACCTCGCCGCCGAGGTCCTCCGTGATCGCGACCCGCCCGAGTAAATAGTACTCCTCGGGCCCGACCCTTGCTCGCAGAAGCGCCAGCCCGCGTTATGCTGAGAAATGTAGATTTAAATTCCCCGATGAATAATAATATATCTTTGATCCAGCCTGTCCCAACTTGCTGTCCTCCCCCCAGCGACGCCCTAAGCCAGTAGAATAGTTTTGCCCCTGGCTGGAGGCATTGAGTTTAGTAGCTTAAGGCAGCCGCAGGATTGTCCGGTTAAGTAGTCATCACCTCAGAGGTGAGCTACGAGATGCCCTAGTAAAAAATAATAAATAAATAAAAAAGCGCCTTCGATTTCTGCTCCTGGCTGGAGGCTTTAAGTTAGTAGCTTAAGGCATCCACAGGATAGTCCGGTTAAGCAGCTGCGACCTCAATCTGAGAGTCAACTGCGAGATGCAAAAAAAAAAACCTTCGATGGTTGATGGATGGAGGGATAACCTCCGACCCCAACCAACCCCTAGCCACCAAAAGGGTGATAGACTGGAGGAGAGTAAGCGCTAAGCTGAAAACCAACACGTCCCCCCAATTGGACTACATCCCTAACTTGTTTGACTCAATCGCTGACACGACGGCCGCGATCGACTCACTCACTGATCACGTGCAAACCGAATGACTCCAGGGATGGAGGTTCCAGCAACGGATAACCGTTACTTGAACCTGCGGAACGATGCGCGTGCTCTGTCGACTGAGAACAACGCGGCTATCCGTGCATACAGCAACTTTCCCTGTGCCGCCAACAAAGCTCACATGCGTTACTTACAGAGATCTGTAAGGACACGCATAGCGGAGCTGCGTGAAGCGGGCTGGGATAAGATGCTGAGCGATCTAGAGCCTACTCATCCGGCCTTCCTGGAACTTCAGAGGAAACTCAAGTCCCAGCAGGTAGCCACCATGCCCCCCCGAGTACGCCCCGACAAGTCCATAGCCTTCGACGACATCGACAAAGCTGAATGCCTAGCCGACAGTCTCGAGGCTCAATGCGCTCCCAGTTCCCTACCTGTAGACCAAGCTCACCTCTCAGAGGTAGACGCTGAAGTCGAACGTAATGCTTCCCTTCTTCCCGTTGAAGACCCTGTTAGTCCTCCCGTCCCTCCAGACGAAGTGCACGACATCATCAAAGGTCTCAAAAACCACAAAGCCTCCGGCTCAGATGGAATCACCAATAGGGTGATCCAACTATTTCCCGCTCATCTTATTATGCTACTGACCACCATCTTCAATGGTGCTCTAAGCAACAACATCTTCCCCCAAGCGTGGAAAGAAGTCACATTTATAGCTATCCCAAAGCCCGGCAAGCCCAAATCCGAGCCATCTAACTACCGCCCCATCAGTCTGCTCAAGGTTCTAGGCAAAATCTATGAGGCTTATTTATAAGGGCCTCAGAGACTACGCCGAAACTAAGGGCCTCATCCCTAATGAACAGTACGGCTTTCGAACTCAGCACTCTAGCGTGCATCAGGTCCACCGTATCGTCGAACATATCAGCGGTGGTTTCTACCGCGGTATGTCGAAAGGTGCGGTCTTCTTCGACATAGTGAAAGCATTCGGCAAGGTCTGACACAATGTTTTAATTTATAAGCCCTACAAACTCGGGTGTGCCAGGTCGTCTCGTGCATATCTTACGAGACTACTTGTCAAATCACACCTTCCGCTATCGTATCGAGGGAGCATTATCCTTCCCCCGCCCAATCCGCGCTGGAGTCCCTCAGGGCTCCGTGGTCGCCCCACTCATATTCACGGTATTCACAAGCGACACCCCTAAAAGTAATACGGCACAGTTGGCTCTGTTTGCAGACGATACGGCCATATACTACAGGGGCTATAGTACAACCCAGATGATCCAGTATTTACAACGGGCGGCAATAATTTCGCTACGTGATTTACTATTTGCTGACCCATGTTGGAGAGATGGGATCCACGTTTTTGTTCTTTCCAGCTCTTTAAACGCTTTTTTGGCTAATCTTGTGCTTTCTATGTGCTTTTTCAAAGTGTCAATTCTGTGCGTTTCCTATCATTGTTTTATTTCTTTGTTTGTTTGTATAAGTTTTTCAAGTCTTCTCTGTCTTTTTTGTTAAGATTCGGTTTGTTTTGTAGGTCGCTTCTTTCTTTCATCAATTCAATAGCCTTTTTTGTTAAAATTGTTCGTTTCTTAGATCCTGATGTTTCTTTTAAACATGATTTTAATGCACCTTCTATCATCTGGTAGTATTCATTGGCTGTACATTTTTCATGTTTTTCTAGTAAGTTTGGTATGTGTTTGCTGACTCCAATAGATAATATTGATTTTCTTTCTTTTGGTGGTAAAATTATTTAAAGGTTACAAATTACATTGCAAACTATAGTTTTGTATAACTTAGACGCATTTTTATTTTCAATTTTTGTAAATGTGAGTACCATTGAGTCGTTTACCGTGTTGTATTTTGACTTGAAAGAGCAGGGTAGTTGAGTGTATCAGTTGCACTTAATGATGGTGGCGAGTGTGTTGGATCATTCGGTTCCCTACAAAATGGTTGAGCTGGATGGTGCTGATCCACGCGTCATGTTCGTGAACGGGCGCCGTCAGTTGAGACTGGTCATCTCTTATCTGCCAGGGCTTATTTTTAATCGTTTTTGATTTTTATATATTTTTTTTACATTGTTCTTACATATAGAATCAACAAGAGTAATGTACCCAGGATTTTGTGATTTCTATATTTAAAAGAGTGTCCTTGGAGTTTCTTGCCCGTTCTTCTCCATAGAGATCTACGTTTTGGAATGGGCAACTAGCTTCTACTTTCTGACTAACTGACTCTGACAATTCAAAAGTGCCTGTAAAGGGTTTAATTGAAATAAATGCTTTGAGTTTGAGTTTGGGTTTTGAGTTTGAGTTTGGATTTCTTCGAATTCTTTCCCTTACTGCTTTGACCACCTTTTTCGTACGAACACTACGTGGACGGCCAGATCTTTTTCTGTCACAAACAGAGGAGGTCTCATTGTACCTATTAATAGCCCGGTACACAAAACATTTGAATAATACCAAGCGTATGGAGAGTTTTAAAAATTGCATTTGGCTCCATATCAACTTTGTGTAATGCAATCACAGCGATTCGGTTCTCTTTATTACCCCACTCCATTTTAATATCGCAAAATAATGTACAATGTATTGGCGCCAAAATTAGAAAACCCAATGAACAATCGTATAAAAATGACAGATTCCAAATTCAAATGTAATATCTTTCTTATTTTTAATTGTAACAGTATTTATGGCCAGACTAAGTATATGCAGGGTGACTTGTAATTTGACGTATTTCTTTTAGGACGTGATAGTGTGACCCATTTGCAACGAGGCAAAAATTGATGAGATTCGAGAAAACCCATTTTTTTTAAATTTACCAGAATTCGTCCCTAAACATCACTTTTCTCTAAACTCTCAAATTGGATGGCCTTCATTGCGAGTTCATTGGATACCTTACACTTTAATAAACCTTTCGATGTAACCAAATTTTCTAAAACATCAAACAGTTAAAAAATAAAGGATGACGTTTATTAACTATTTTCAAAAATCATCTACGTACCTACTTGAACATTGACACCAGTTATCTCAAAAATTTTACTACAACATTACGCGTACAAATTACGGGGAAGGCATCTTCATTTAATCAGCTATCTAACGAGGCACAAAAGTTAAAAAAATATTTAGAGTTGCCGACAAAAATGTCGATAATGCTGGCAGAATATGGAAATTGTTGTAATATTGAAAAATTTTGCAAGGCAAGGCAAGGCTGCAGTTAGTGAAATAATACGATTTTGAGCTTTAGCTTTTTAACTTGTAATAATTTCGCTTTTCGCCAAATGGCTCGTGTCCAGTGCTAATAGCATCCAATAATTTTAGATCTTGGAAAAACTCGTGAAATAGCATTTACTGCTGCCATTTCATAATAACAATATATGTTTATGGGATTAAAATCCGGAAATTGCTATTTGATGAGATTCAATAATGTCATATGAAGTTTTTCTTTTTTATCAGGCAATAAAGCGAAAATTATTGGTACAACTTTGGTGTCGTTTGATATACTGTCTCTATCTCCCAAGTATATTGTACAATTCGGCGAAGAGTTTTGGACAGGATTTTAATGTTGCGTCTGTAAAATACTCTGTTGCATTGGGAATTAATTCTCTGGCGTTTAGAGTACAGAAGACAAAGATACGAAAATTTGCATAAAAATAGTCGGACCAAAAGGAAATAAGAAATTTTTTCTGCTATTTGGACCTCATTTTAGGTGCTTAATAAATAAAGTTTTAGAACAATTTATTGACATATTTCTTATGCCATACAGACAGTGTTGTACGTTGGATAGAGAAGGTATCGAGAGCAGTTTACAAAATTGAGACCAAGTTCTTCCACATCTGCAATCGCTTCATTATACAGGGTGATTGGAAGATGGGTGCAAAGCTTTAAGGCGAAGATAGTACAGACCATTTGGAACCATTTAAGCCATGGTTGTCTCAGACGAAGTCTTACCAATTTTTTTAACCTAATATTTGATTATTTTTTTCGGATATTCCCAAAATTTTATTTAAACTGCATAATTATGGCCAAATTGAATGATATATGAGTTCATTTTTATTTATTTAATCAAAGTAATGTGTAAGCAATCAAGCAAAACATTTTTTAGGCTTCTGTGAACATTAGACATTTTTTACAGACATTTAAAGTTCAGAAAATTTGTATCAATACGTTATTTAAACATTATTTTAAAAAAAAATTGGTAATACTTCGTCTAAGACAACCATGGCTTAAATAGTTCTAAATTGTCTGTACTATCTTCGCCTTAAAGCTTTGCATCCATCTTCCAATCACCCTGTATAACTGAGGCATTGGACGATCTGATTTTTTCACAGTTTCTTCAGATCAGATATAGCTTTATCAACAGTGTTGTGCTTTTTTAGGTTCACACAGGTAGTTTTTATGTTTTAGTACAATACTTTCCTGCAAATTAAATTAAAATGTCAAATGATTGTGTAAAAAACTTTAATTTCGGCAGATATTACTAGTGGGGTTTATTTCTTGTCTCGGTAATTCCGTGGAACTACACTATAAATAAAGAAGAAGGACAAGTTTATTTCCACTGGTTTCATACAAGATAAAGTGAAACAAAAAAAGGCGTTTCGGGTCAGAACGTACAATTTCCAAAATGTCCAAAATATCGGCGTAAAGTTTGTTGTTGGTAGAACAACAACACAAGTTAAATACTCACTTTAGTTTTAATAGAACTTGATTTGCTCATGGTCCAATTGATAGAACCATTTTTTTTTTTGTTGGTCGTTTCTACTACTAGAACTACGGGCACTAAACGACTCTTGAGACGCATGCTTATCGCTAGTCCTAACTAGTTACTTAGTTTTGGATGGCGTATGCGGGTAACATTGGGGTGTATCGCGAGCACCTAAATAAACTTTCTTGTACATACCATCTGTCATTCGTTTGCTCGAGACTAAGATCAAATGTAACAGGACTTGCGTAAAATCTGTAACGTGCTGTGACCCCTTGCGATGAACTATGTCAAAAGTATATTGGGAGATGACAGTGGTAGTGGCCCATCAAGCCAAACGTCCAAAAGGGTTGTTTAGCGTAAGGAGCCATTTTAAAGCCATGTAGTCTGTTATAACGGAAACTTCATTCCATCCCAATAACAACGGAAATGCTATATGTAATCAAGAACCGACAAAAGTTCACGCTCGGTAGTACTCATTTTGTAGCAAAAGAAGAAATTGTATTGCCACATATTAGAATCAAAATCCGGCTGAGAATTAGTCCAGTTTTTTTTTTTATATTTGGGTGGGAAATCATCAAATGACGTCTCCCGCTCTGGGTAGAGCGGGAGGGCGTGTCAGACTCTTACTGACTAAAACCCACCCGTGTTCCTTCTGTTGCCTGTGCAATGCCAGGGGGCCACGGTATCCCTTTCGGACTTTGCCGCAACCCCGGCAGGCAATGGTCTCATCGGACCCCTTCACTCGCTGACACTCTTTGAGGCGCGCGTGGAACACAACGCGCCGTCGACCCGGTCTTAGTCCTTACCGGACGGCGAGCTACCCATTGCTCACCGTCCGAAAGCCCGCGCCTACGGTGGCCGGGAATCGTCAATCGATTCCCGACGCCCAGGGCGTCTCCTCCTGCGACGGCTAGGGGCGTGAGGGCGCGAAATTTGCCTCTCCCTCACGCGCTCCGCCTCCTCCTTCGCGAGCATTACTGCTTCGCAGAAGGAGGTGACGGCCTCCCATACCCTCTCGCTCCGTACCATGGCCTGAACCAGGGCCGGACGCGAGTGATCCCCGCCACCGATCGCCTCCACGAGGACACGGCGGTGCTCTGCCCAAGCCGTGCATACCTCCACCGTATGCTCCACCGTGTCCTCTGGGCGATCCACGCAGTGATGACACCCGGGCGTTTCCTCCCGCCTTATCCGAAACAGGTACCTCCCGGCGGAAGGTGAGGACGCCGTGGTGCCTCTCCAGCCACGAATTAGTCCCGCCTGCTGCACCGTTTGTCGAAGATGAACTCTTCCAGGGTATATGGCACTCGAAGACAATTAAAGCAAGGCCGTTTCAAATTAACAGCACGATAACTTTTAACCGCACAGGGTTTATGAATCACCAATTATTTTTTATTTTTTTTATTTCAATATTTCTGATTAACATCTACCTACTAGATGTGAATCCTGTATGGATTTTTTATGTAAAACACTTACCTACAAAAATAAACTTAAACAAGGCTTACAAATTGTAAACTTTCCATAAATAATGAAAAAGTTTTGGAAAGCCCAAACAAAAAAAAAAAAATTGTATAATTAGACTCTAAGTTTACCCCTAACTGAGGCTACAGAACCATAAAAGACATAAATTTTACCACGAATGGAGTGGCCAAGAGAAAGCATGAAAATGGGAGAAAATTATCTATATTTTAATATTAGTTCGACTATGAGGCAGGACGAAAGTCCTTCGGTTAATAAAGCGGCTACTACTACGTGGGATACAAAATTTCCCTTTTGTAAAAGCTCAGGAGAATCTATTATCAATTTATAAGTTTAAACAAAAACATGAAATCTAAACATTTCCTACGTGCGCTTAAAGATTTCATTTTATAATGACTCAGCCTAGAGTTATACGAGTTCAGACTACGACATCTGTTATCCGAGATACATAAGTGGTATAAGAACCTTTTTTGAAAGCGTTCCATCCGATCATAGTGCACTTGATAAAAACGGATTCCAAACCGTGCTACAATACTCCAGGGGGCCTATTACGAACTTTTAAAAAACCAGGCAAGTTCCAGGCAATTCATTTCACTGGCTGGATATATTTCGTATTATGACATCGGTAATTCTGACCGACTTCACGCTGGCTAGTTTGTCTGTGGCTGGCTTGAAATTCTCTGCCGTAACGTTCAGAAACACAAATAAATATTTATCGGTAAGTTACGGTTTTATTTAGTTCACGTATTTTATGATAAAAATAATAAATATATCTTAATATAGTTACTAAAAGTAGGTGAAAATATGAATGCAATGTTTATTGTGCTATACAATTATTTTTTATTTATTTTTTCCGTGTTTGTAAATTGTAACGCGAGATTCTCTTAACAATAACTTTTCCGAACGTATTCCACTTGATGTTCAACGGGGAATTTGACAACTTCATTCTTGGACAATGTTGCAATTAATAAAATAATACTATCGTATTGTTTGTATAAACTCTCTATAAAAAGAACCACAAAAGTTATGCTGATAGTTTTCTTAGATTACCGCGGTGTAGTGCATAACGTTTTTTTTCCAGAGGGATAAACATTGATTATAGACTATTATTTAGGCATTATGAGGCGTTTGCGAGAGAATATCCGCTGAAAACGGCCCAGATTTGTGGAACGACAATTCATAGATTTTGCACCATGATGATGCACCATCACACAAAGCCATCATTGTGCAAGAGTTCTTAGCCAAAAATTCAGCAAATGTCATCGACCAAGCGCCGTATTCACATGATATGGCTCCGTCTGACTTTTTCCTGTTCCCGAGGCTAAAATTACCTCTTCGAGGAAGACGTTTCGAGTCGATTGAAGCTATAAAAGAAAATTCGTTGATCAGAAGTGCCACTTTCCGGAGTTTCCAGAAACTCGAATGGTACATATTCGTCACACGTGATATTTCAATCGACTTCATTCGACACACTTCAATCGACTCGAAACGTCTTCCTCGAAGAGGTAATTTTAGCCTCGGGAACAGGAAAAAGTCAGACGGAGCCATATCATGTGAATACGGCGCTTGGTCGATGACATTTGCTGAATTTTTGGCTAGGAACTCTTGCACAATGATGGCTTTGTGTGATGGTGCATCATCATGGTGCAAAATCTATGAATTGTCGTTCCACAAATCTGGGCCGTTTTCAGCGGATATTCTCTCGCAAACGCCTCATAATGCCTAAATAATAGTCTATAATCAATGTTTATCCCTCTGGAAAAAAAACGTTATGCACTACACCGCGGTAATCTAAGAAAACTATCAGCATAACTTTTGTGGTTCTTTTTATAGAGAGTTTATACAAACAATACGATAGTATTATTTTATTAATTGCAACATTGTCCAAGAATGAAGTTGTCAAATTCCCCGTTGAACATCAAGTGGAATACGTTCGGAAAAGTTATTGTTAAGAGAATCTCGCGTTACAATTTACAAACACGGAAAAAATAAATAAAAAATAATTGTATAGCACAATAAACATTGCATTCATATTTTCACCTACTTTTAGTAACTATATTAAGATATATTTATTATTTTTATCATAAAATACGTGAACTAAATAAAACCGTAACTTACCGATAAATATTTATTTGTGTTTCTGAACGTTACGGCAGAGAATTTCAAGCCAGCCACAGACAAACTAGCCAGCGTGAAGTCGGTCAGAATTACCGATGTCATAATACGAAATATATCCAGCCAGTGAAATGAATTGCCTGGAACTTGCCTGGTTTTTTAAAAGTTCGTAATAGGCCCCCTGGAGTATTGTAGCACGGTTTGGAATCCGTTTTTATCAAGTGCACTATGATCGGATGGAACGCGTTCAAAAAAGGTTCTTATACCACTTATGTATCTCGGATAACAGATGTCGTAGTCTGAACTCGTATAACTCTAGGCTGAGTCATTATAAAATGAAATCTTTAAGCGCACGTAGGAAATGTTTAGATTTCATGTTTTTGTTTAAACTTATAAATTGATAATAGATTCTCCTGAGCTTTTACAAAAGGGAAATTTTGTATCCCACGTAGTAGTAGCCGCTTTATTAACCGAAGGACTTTCGTCCTGCCTCATAGTCGAACTAATATTAAAATATAGATAATTTTCTCCCATTTTCATGCTTTCTCTTGGCCACTCCATTCGTGGCAAAATTTATGTCTTATATGGTTCTGTAGCCTCAGTTAGGGGTAAACTTAGAGTCTAATTATACAATTTTTTTTTTTTTGTTTGGGCTTTCCAAAACTTTTTCATTATTTATGGAAAGTTTACAATTTGTAAGCCTTGTTTAAGTTTATTTTTGTAGGTAAGTGTTTTACATAAAAAATCCATACAGGATTCACATCTAGTAGGTAGATGTTAATCAGAAATATTGAAATAAAAAAAATAAAAAATAATTGGTGATTCATAAACCCTGTGCGGTTAAAAGTTATCGTGCTGTTAATTTGAAACGGCCTTGCTTTAATTGTCTTCGAGTGCCATATACCCTGGAAGAGTTCATCTTCGACAAACGGTGCAGCAGGCGGGACTAATTCGTGGCTGGAGAGGCACCACGGCGTCCTCACCTTCCGCCGGGAGGTACCTGTTTCGGATAAGGCGGGAGGAAACGCCCGGGTGTCATCACTGCGTGGATCGCCCAGAGGACACGGTGGAGCATACGGTGGAGGTATGCACGGCTTGGGCAGAGCACCGCCGTGTCCTCGTGGAGGCGATCGGTGGCGGGGATCTCTCGCGTCCGGCCCTGGTTCAGGCCATGGTACGGAGTGAGAGGGTATGGGAGGCCGTCACCTCCTTCTGCGAAGCAGTAATGCTCGCGAAGGAGGAGGCGGAGCGCGTGAGGGAGAGGCAAATTTCGCGCCCTCACGCCCCTAGCCGTCGCAGGAGGAGACGCCCTGGGCGTCGGGAATCGATTGACGATTCCCGGCCACCGTAGGCGCGGGCTTTCGGACGGTGAGCAATGGGTAGCTCGCCGTCCGGTAAGGACTAAGACCGGGTCGACGGCGCGTTGTGTTCCACGCGCGCCTCAAAGAGTGTCAGCGAGTGAAGGGGTCCGATGAGACCATTGCCTGCCGGGGTTGCGGCAAAGTCCGAAAGGGATACCGTGGCCCCCTGGCATTGCACAGGCAACAGAAGGAACACGGGTGGGTTTTAGTCAGTAAGAGTCTGACACGCCCTCCCGCTCTACCCAGAGCGGGAGACGTCATTTGATGATTTCCCACCCAAATATAAAAAAAAAACTGGACTAATTCTCAGCCGGATTTTGATTCTAATATGTGGCAATACAATTTCTTCTTTTGCTACAAAATGAGTACTACCGAGCGTGAACTTTTGTCGGTTCTTGATTACATATAGCATTTCCGTTGTTATTGGGATGGAATGAAGTTTCCGTTATAACAGACTACATGGCTTTAAAATGGCTCCTTACGCTAAACAACCCTTTTGGACGTTTGGCTTGATGGGCCACTACCACTGTCATCTCCCAATATACTTTTGACATAGTTCATCGCAAGGGGTCACAGCACGTTACAGATTTTACGCAAGTCCTGTTACATTTGATCTTAGTCTCGAGCAAACGAATGACAGATGGTATGTACAAGAAAGTTTATTTAGGTGCTCGCGATACACCCCAATTTTACCCGCATACGCCATCCAAAACTAAGTAACTAGTTAGGACTAGCGATAAGCATGCGTCTCAAGAGTCGTTTAGTGCCCGTAGTTCTAGTAGTAGAAACGACCAACAAAAAAAAAAAATGGTTCTATCAATTGGACCATGAGCAAATCAAGTTCTATTAAAACTAAAGTGAGTATTTAACTTGTGTTGTTGTTCTACCAACAACAAACTTTACGCCGATATTTTGGACATTTTGGAAATTGTACGTTCTGACCCGAAACGCCTTTTTTTGTTTCACTTTATCTTGTATGAAACCAGTGGAAATAAACTTGTCCTTCTTCTTTATTTATAGTGTAGTTCCACGGAATTACCGAGACAAGAAATAAACCCCACTAGTAATATCTGCCGAAATTAAAGTTTTTTACACAATCATTTGACATTTTAATTTAATTTGCAGGAAAGTATTGTACTAAAACATAAAAACTACCTGTGTGAACCTAAAAAAGCACAACACTGTTGATAAAGCTATATCTGATCTGAAGAAACTGTGAAAAAATCAGATCGTCCAATGCCTCAGTTATACAGGGTGATTGGAAGATGGATGCAAAGCTTTAAGGCGAAGATAGTACAGACAATTTAGAACTATTTAAGCCATGGTTGTCTTAGACGAAGTATTACCAATTTTTTTTTTAAATAATGTTTAAATAACGTATTGATACAAATTTTCTGAACTTTAAATGTCTGTAAAAAATGTCTAATGTTCACAGAAGCCTAAAAAATGTTTTGCTTGATTGCTTACACATTACTTTGATTAAATAAATAAAAATGAACTCATATATCATTCAATTTGGCCATAATTATGCAGTTTAAATAAAATTTTGGGAATATCCGAAAAAAAAAATCAAATATTAGGTTAAAAAAATTGGTAAGACTTCGTCTGAGACAACCATGGCTTAAATGGTTCCAAATGGTCTGTACTATCTTCGCCTTAAAGCTTTGCACCCATCTTCCAATCACCCTGTATAATGAAGCGATTGCAGATGTGGAAGAACTTGGTCTCAATTTTGTAAACTGCTCTCGATACCTTCTCTATCCAACGTACAACACTGTCTGTATGGCATAAGAAATATGTCAATAAATTGTTCTAAAACTTTATTTATTAAGCACCTAAAATGAGGTCCAAATAGCAGAAAAAATTTCTTATTTCCTTTTGGTCCGACTATTTTTATGCAAATTTTCGTATCTTTGTCTTCTGTACTCTAAACGCCAGAGAATTAATTCCCAATGCAACAGAGTATTTTACAGACGCAACATTAAAATCCTGTCCAAAACTCTTCGCCGAATTGTACAATATACTTGGGAGATAGAGACAGTATATCAAACGACACCAAAGTTGTACCAATAATTTTCGCTTTATTGCCTGATAAAAAAGAAAAACTTCATATGACATTATTGAATCTCATCAAATAGCAATTTCCGGATTTTAATCCCATAAACATATATTGTTATTATGAAATGGCAGCAGTAAATGCTATTTCACGAGTTTTTCCAAGATCTAAAATTATTGGATGCTATTAGCACTGGACACGAGCCATTTGGCGAAAAGCGAAATTATTACAAGTTAAAAAGCTAAAGCTCAAAATCGTATTATTTCACTAACTGCAGCCTTGCCTTGCCTTGCAAAATTTTTCAATATTACAACAATTTCCATATTCTGCCAGCATTATCGACATTTTTGTCGGCAACTCTAAATATTTTTTAAACTTTTGTGCCTCGTTAGATAGCTGATTAAATGAAGATGCCTTCCCCGTAATTTGTACGCGTAATGTTGTAGTAAAATTTTTGAGATAACTGGTGTCAATGTTCAAGTAGGTACGTAGATGATTTTTGAAAATAGTTAATAAACGTCATCCTTTATTTTTTAACTGTTTGATGTTTTAGAAAATTTGGTTACATCGAAAGGTTTATTAAAGTGTAAGGTATCCAATGAACTCGCAATGAAGGCCATCCAATTTGAGAGTTTAGAGAAAAGTGATGTTTAGGGACGAATTCTGGTAAATTTAAAAAAAATGGGTTTTCTCGAATCTCATCAATTTTTGCCTCGTTGCAAATGGGTCACACTATCACGTCCTAAAAGAAATACGTCAAATTACAAGTCACCCTGCATATACTTAGTCTGGCCATAAATACTGTTACAATTAAAAATAAGAAAGATATTACATTTGAATTTGGAATCTGTCATTTTTATACGATTGTTCATTGGGTTTTCTAATTTTGGCGCCAATACATTGTACATTATTTTGCGATATTAAAATGGAGTGGGGTAATAAAGAGAACCGAATCGCTGTGATTGCATTACACAAAGTTGATATGGAGCCAAATGCAATTTTTAAAACTCTCCATACGCTTGGTATTATTCAAATGTTTGTGTACCGGGCTATTAATAGGTACAATGAGACCTCCTCTGTTTGTGACAGAAAAAGATCTGGCCGTCCACGTAGTGTTCGTACGAAAAAGGTGGTCAAAGCAGTAAGGGAAAGAATTCGAAGAAATCCAAACTCAAACTCAAAACCCAAACTCAAACTCAAAGCATTTATTTCAATTAAACCCTTTACAGGCACTTTTGAATTGTCAGAGTCAGTTAGTCAGAAAGTAGAAGCTAGTTGCCCATTCCAAAACGTAGATCTCTATGGAGAAGAACGGGCAAGAAACTCCAAGGACACTCTTTTAAATATAGAAATCACAAAATCCTGGGTACATTACTCTTGTTGATTCTATATGTAAGAACAATGTAAAAAAAATATATAAAAATCAAAAACGATTAAAAATAAGCCCTGGCAGATAAGAGATGACCAGTCTCAACTGACGGCGCCCGTTCACGAACATGACGCGTGGATCAGCACCATCCAGCTCAACCATTTTGTAGGGAACCGAATGATCCAACACACTCGCCACCATCATTAAGTGAGCATGACATACTCTCAACTACCCAAGTCAAAATACAACACGGTAAACGACTCAATGGTACTCACATTTACAAAAATTGAAAATAAAAATGCGTCTAAGTTATACAAAACTATAGTTTGCAATGTAATTTGTAACCTTTAGTTAATTTTACCACCAAAAGAAAGAAAATCAATATTATCTATTGGAGTATTCAATACTTAAAATATGGTTAAATAAAAAAATAAAAAATAAACATTATGTTCGTAGTCAGAATAAAGAAAAAAAATAAAAAGGGGAAGCAACTACCATTTTTTTTCAAACTAGTGAGCCCAAGTGGCTGTGGAGCAGGACCAGCATTTAGCCAAGCATTTTTATCTACGATATAATCATCTAACTTATAGTATGCTTGTCTACATAGTGTGTGTTTAATGCAAGTTTTAAATTTCTTCTCATTTAGTTGAAGAATATCGATTGGTATTTTATTATAACATTTTACACAGTACCCCATAAAAGAAGTGTGTACTTTAGACAATCTGAAACGTGGTTGATCTAATTTGTTCCTATTTCTTGAGTTAAAATTATGCCTGTCACTTATCTTACTATGGAGATGTAGATTTTTTCGAACATACATAATGTTTTCATATATATACTGAGAAGGTACCGTCATGATATTAATTTTCTTAAACAGTTCCCTAAGAGATTCGCGTCTGCGGAGGTTGTAGATGGGTCTAACAGCCCTCTTTTGCAGAATAAATATAGAATCAATATCTGCGGCCCGTCTCCACAGCAAAATACCGTAAGATATGATGCTATGAAAGTAACTAAAATATACCAGTCTCGCGGTATCCACGTCTGTTAGTTGGCGGATTTTCCAAACAGCGTAAGCGGCTGAACTTAGCCGCCCTGCAAGTGATGTTAAGTGAGGACCCCACTGTAGTTTTGAGTCAAGCGTGATTCCCAGGAAATTTGTTTTTTCGACGAATTCTAGTGTCTCCTTATTCAGTACAACGTGACATTCACTACTTCTAACATTCGGTAACGCGAATCTTATGCATTTAGTTTTCTTCTCATTTAATACTAAATTATTTATAGTAAACCAATTATGGACCTTTAGCATAGCGTTATTTACGTCGTCAAGCTCCTGTGCATGTCTGTTTACCTTAAAAATCAGTGGTGTGTCATCAGCAAATAACACCATTTGTGGTCGGTTTTTCAGTAAATGAGGTAAATCATTTATGTACATATACTAAAAAGAGGAATGGACCCAATATCGAGCCCTGTGGTACACCCATTTTGACTTTTAAACCCAATAAATTTACACCGTTTATTTGAACTTGCTGCAGTATATCATTCAAATATGATTTTACTAAGTTAAGCGCAAGTTTTGCCAGTCCGGAATGCTGAAGTTTCAAGAGCAGTGTTTCGTGATTAACGCAATCAAATGCTTTGGATAGGTCGCAGAAGATACCTATTGCATCCTGTGCCTCTTCCCATGCGTTAAAGATGTGTTTTAATAAAGTGATACCGGCGTCAGTTGTGCAACGTCCTTTAGTAAAACCATACTGTTGATCGTGTAAGATGTTATTACGATTAAAATGATTGAGCATTTGATTTAACATTACTTTTTCAAACACCTTGCTGAAAATCAGCAAAACCGATACGGGTCTATAATTATTAGTGTCCTTGCTGTCCCCGGATTTGAAAAGTGGAATAACTTTACTGTACTTCATTAAATCCGAGAAGACCCCTTGATCTACACACAAATTAAATATTAAAGCTAAATAGGGTGCAATTGTCTCAATAATTGATTGACAAACTTTAGTAGACATGCCCCACAGATCTTCGGTAATTTTGATCTTAAGTTGCTTAAAAGCCTTAACAACGACCACAGGGTTTATATGATTAAATTTAAATTCTAAAGGACAGGCTGAAACATTCGCTCTTAATAAATCAATAGCAAGTAAGGGGGAGGAATTTAAAGTTTCTGTAGTTTTAATAGGAATATTGGTAAAGAAAGTTGCAAATTCCCGAGCAACTTCGATCTTATCGCTAATGAGACCGCGGGATGTGTCCAGTGTGTAATCAGTATTATGACTTTTGTTCTTGTTCGTTTCATTGTTAATAATTTTCCAAACTGTCTTTATTTTATTTTCTGCTGATTTAACCTTGTTGCTAATGTAAGACGCTTTAGCTGCTTTGCAGATAGTTTTAAAAGTTTTAGAGTAAGTAGCAACTTATTTATTAAAAGTTGCCGTGTTAATATACGGCGTAAGGCCATACAGTTCAAAATATAATCTATCCCTACTTTTCCTGATACCTTTAGTTGCCCAGTCACTGAATAAAAACTTAGGGCAAATAGTTTTAGTTTTTTTCTTTAAAGAGTTATTGAACTCTGTTTGCACTAGTGAAAAAAAATGTTCATACAAAAAAATTACATTGGACATATTTAGGCCCAGACCACATAACTTACTAAGAAGCTATTAAACTTTTTTAAATTACCCGATGTTATTGGTCTAATTTGAATCTGCACTTTTTGTATTGGTGTGTTGGACTCAAAAATAACGGTTTGACCGCTGTGATCGGAAGGGAGATAATTTACAATGGCTTTATTTATATAGTCGCAGCAACAAAAGACATTATCAATACATGTAGCAGTAGTCGACGTTATTCGCGTTGGTTCTAAAAACACATTTGACAGTTTAAATGATTTAAAGAGGCTTAATAATCTACTGCTATTTGAATTATTTTCTAAAATATTAATATTAAAGTCACCACAAAATAATTACCTACTGATTTATTACCAGTTGCAAGTTTTGCTAAAACATATTCCATTACAAACTCAAATATAGAGTAGTTTTGATAATTTGGAGGTCTGTAAACGCACACTATAAAATGCTTATCTAGCTCAACACAATCCTGTCCGAAAGCAAAAGATTTTACCTCGGAAGATGAAGATAGCACCCAGAACCATGTCGCGTATTTTAAAAGATGACTTAGGACTTGCAGTCTATAAGAGACGCACTGGTATTTTTTTACTGATAATTTAAAAAAGAATAGGGTGGTAAAATCGAAACAACTACTGAAGCGGTACGCAAAGGGAGGCCACAGATTTTTTTTGTTTACGGATGAGAAAATCTTTACAATTGAGCAACATTTTAACAAACAAAATGACCGTATTTATGCTCAAAGCTCTAAGGAAGCTTCCCAATTAGTCGACAGCGTGCAACGTGGGCATTATCCGACTTCAGTGATGGTTTGGTGGGGTGTTAGCTATGAAGGAGTGACAGAGCCATATTTTTGTGAAAAGGGTATCAAAACATCGGCACAAGTGTGTCAAGATACCATTCTTGAGAAGGTAGTTAAACCCCTTAACAACACCATATTCAATAACCAAGTATGGTCCTTCCAACAAGACTCGGCGCCGGGTCATAAAGCTCGGTTCACGCAGTCTTGGTTGGAAATGAACGTTTCGGACTTCATCAGAGCTGAAGACTGGCCGTCGTCTAGTCCTGATCTTAATCCGCTGGATTATGATTTATGGTCAGTTTTAGAGAGTACGGCTTGCTCTAAACGCCATGATATTTGGAGTCCCTAAAACAATCCATACGATTGGCAGTGAAGAATTTTCCCATGGAAAGAGTGCGTGCTTTTATTGATAACTGGCCTCAACGTTTAAAGGACTGTATTACAGCCAATGGAGACCACTTCGGATAAGCTTTTCTATATTTTAAATTGTTTTATATTTATGTATTAAACTAACACACTGTAAAAGTAATAAATATTATTTGCAATAAAAATTAAAAAAAATCTTCGTGACAATATTTATGGCAAGACTAGGTATAATATTATAAATTCGATAATATCTCGTCTGTCTGTCTGTATGTTACCTTTCTACGGCTAAACCATTGAATGGATTTCGATAACATTTGGCAAGGAGATAGATGGGATCCTGGAGAAGGATATATAGGGTACTTTTTGTCTCAAAAGTAATCCTAAAGGGTTGAAAGTTTGTTTGGGAACCCAGCATTTCAGTTAGGGATCTGAAAATTAAAATTTATGCTTTTGGTAAGAAATAAAAAAATACGCATTACAGCATTTTTGTAAAATCGGGGATGATTTTAAAATACACATGTACTTAATATTATTTTTGTTTATGTCTTTTTTCAAGAGATTTAAAGAATTGGAAATATAGTCATAGTCCGTATCTTGAATTAACAAACGAAACTTTGCAGTTCATTTATAGCTATATATATATACATATACATACGTACTATCAATTTTCGGATTTTCCTCTGTACTTGACCTTTTTTATTTGATTCAAACACGCAAAAACGGCTAAACGGATTTGGATTAGATTTGGCACATAGATAGTTTATAACCTGGATTAACGTATAGGATACTTTTTATAGCGGTAGTCCTGTGGGATAGTTTCCAACCTCCACGTGGGCGAAAGCTAGTAATTATTATAAATACTAACATGAGTTTGTTTGTTTGTTATGCTTTCGCGCTAAAACGGCTGAACGAATTTGGATGAAATTTGGCACATGAATAGACCATGACCTGGAGAAGGTCATAGGCTTAAACAACAGCTAGTATTTAATAATTAATGACCACAAAAAAAAAAAAAACAAGACTGCCATAATAAAATTGATACGTGATCAGTATTTATTATTAGAAGAAGAGATTTAATTTTCTACATCGTAGCACTTTTCCGACATACTGTAGCCTTGCAGATAGACATAAAAAATCAGGCGAGTTCGAACTAGGGATGAGTAGGAACGAAGCTCTTGGTGGGTGGGTAGCAAAGTTTATAGGTAGATATGAATTCAGTACTTATCTAACAATTTGTTAGAATAGGTATCTTGTGTAATTTTGTAGGTATAAAGTGCTAGTGTAGGTACTACCTTTAAGATAACTATTTGGATCTAGCTCCTTGTCCCGCTGGGGTACTTGGTGGCACAATCATTTCATTATTCATGGAGAATTTATTCCTCCACTTTAATTCTTCGTCTCTCACGCGAGTGCTTTCTATCGCGCACGTAATAAATGCTTCGTAAAATTCTAAAAATGATAGTTCGATATCAAGATTCATAATTCTATCGCCTTCACATAGGTTCGGAAATATTCTTGAAAATATTCTTATAATGGTTTTGCTCGATAAATTGCCAAAGTTGAAAAGTTTCAAGTTTTCAATGTCTTCGTTTATATCAAATGGTTCAGGTAGTTCATTATTATCTGCAATAAAAAGTTACGGAATTTAGCTTTGTTTAGCGCTTCTATAAAAGGATTAAAAAAAATGTTTTGTAAAATATTATTTACCAACAACAAAGGTTAATTCATCTCCGAAAATATAAACATTACGGCCTAGTGGCAGGCATATGTCGGGCAGTTCCACGAGGCCGGGTTGAGGATGTTCTGCGCAGTGTGGCGGACGTCGGACGGCGCAAAGAAAAGTGCGCACTGTGTGTGGCTCTCCCAGGCTACGGTACAACTCATAGGTTGCCCGCAAAGGTATACATTTACCATAACCATTTACCAAATGACCTTAAAACGAAATAATATTTCAATAATATACTTTTCCAATTTAGGTTTTTGATTACTTTAAAAATACTTCTCGAGACTACCTACTATCACCTTACCTCTTTGACGACTAGATCCCCGTAATACATCCCATTCCATAAAAGTTTTGAAAGCACTGGCTAGAATGGTATCAGGTTTTGTACCTGGCAATTCTCTTTTTGCGTATAATTTACTGGCAACTGATATCAGACTATGTAAGAACTGCCAAAAGTATACTTTCTCGAAAGGGTTATGCGGGCTCCTTGCAAGCCATTCAGGATTCTGGTGATATATTTTGTCAATCTCGACGAGTGTCAAACCTCTCTCGTGAACATTACAGTCGTAATACAATTGCCATAAAAACAAACGAATCAGCACAGGCGTAAACGCTATTTTTTCGGTGTTGCATATGGTGGCATACTTGTAATAAATATTTAACAAATCCGTCATATAGAACTTCAATGTCTGGCGTAACGAACTCTCCTCAAACATGATCAAGTCTTCGATGTTATCTAGGCTATTTGCGTCTTCTAACGAATGCTCCCCTTTTCCAGATGTTTGTGGAAAATCTATTTCTGTCATTTTATTATTTTCCAAGTAGTCATTTATTATATTCGTTCTAATTTCAGCTTGTTTATTTATATTTTTAAGTGCTTGATCTATATGATAAATAAGGCCGACAGTACTGTCGCATATTTCAAATTGGTAGGGTTCATGTACAGTTACAGATCTCTTAGTGTCTTGATGGTATCTGGTTTCGGTATCAATAGAATTCACGGGTCCTAAATTGTCATTAGTAAAAAGGTTTCTATCTTGGATGATGAATCCATTATTTGTGACAAATTTTCCGACGCCATGTTTTTTATTTTTTTTAAACTCTCCCTTATAATGCGATCCTAAGCCGAATCCTAGGTTAAGTACACCATATCCATTTCGCTGACCTTTTTCCCACATACCACGAAATGCATTTATAGATGGCAGTGCCATGGTGTTATTATAACATGCTTCCCATATGTAAATACCATAACCGGACATGACTCCATTCTGCCACCCTCCACGGTAAAACTAAAAGAATAAAAACATTGATATAGATATTGATTTACAATAGAACTTCAATATTACGTCGGTATATATTTTAGTGTATAGATAGTGGATCGTTTTGCAAACGCGGAGAATTCGAGACCTTTCCGAGCTTTGGTTTTTCCTCTAACCATATACCTACCTATACCACGTTAGACCACGTGCGCACGGACGTAAAAATATCGCGTTGAACAACATTTTCAAGCGTTTATTTGTTGGTTGAAAGGCTTTTGGCTAATTTTGTATTTGAGTATTTTCTTTAAATGTGCACTATGTTTGTGCAGAATAAACATATTTATTTCTTTCTTTTTTTCTTTCGTTAGGATTTTATCGCGCACTGGATTTTCAACTCTCAGTGATGAGCCGAGCGATGAGAATCCAACGCGTTGGGACGCACTCTCGTCCCAGCGCGTAGAAAAAACGTGATTCTGCGATATAATAGATATGTATATCCGTAGAACAATTTCTATGAAAACGCGCGTGACATTACACGTCACGTCATGCGATAACATTGCGAATAATTGCGATATTGTCGCGAGCGCGTCAGGCACCACAGGAACGTAACTTTCTAATAACTGTTTCTAGATTACTGAAGGTGACTGCCTCGTTGTCTAGTGGTCGCAAGCGCTACTGCTGAACATGTGGTTCTGGGTTGAATTCCCGGATCGGGCAAAGTGTTATTGTGTGTTTCTATATATAATGATTAAATAATTTAATAAAACTTACGTCATGATTCGGCCATATCATTAATCCTTTACCGTCCCTCTCGTTTCTATGCCAATCTCCTTTATATCCACTTAGTTGGCAGTATTCTCTAGATCCGTACCCATATTTTTCATTCTAAATTAATATTTTAATTAATTATTATGTATCTAAGATATTAATAAAAGAATCTGACAAAATCAACCTGCTCAATTTATTCCGGTGCTCAGTTGTACATAGATATCTTCACGCCGCGCTAGGTAGGTATAGTTCGATTCAAACTTAATGGCGGCTCGGAAGTTAGTTACTCGCTGCGCAGTACCCCACCCCTCACCCCCGCTGACCCATAAACACGTTACTGCGAAGCGACTCGCCTCATGTTCCGAGCCGCCATTAAGTTTGAATCGAGCTGTACCAGCTACTACTAGTTTACACCATGTTCTCTGCCGGTTCATTTGGTTGAAGAGCGTGCGATCAGTTTATGGGTAATGGGTACTGGTAAAATACAGAGACGAAACTTAGCTTTAAGTCCATAATCTTACCTCAGCTCAAATTCACTCCTTATCTCGCTCGCACGATACTGCTCGCGGTTTGAGTGAGAGCGAGACTGAGCTGACTGTTCTGCTTTGTAGTTAGTTCAGGGCCTCAAGTCTGCTATTGCAATAGTGTCAGAATGGTCTATCATTGATTTCATAATTGTTGATTTTGATAAATTTGGTAATCTACTAACATATTGGCGTCATTATGACTTTCCAATGGTCAGCCTCCATTGAAAGAAATAAATGGCATCTATTGGTAATCTCGTAAAGTCTGCTAGACTTGGGCCCCAGTTAAGCAGTTTCATGATCTAATTTGACGTATTTTTGAATATCTACCAGCGGTTTATTGTTAGGTTTGGCATAACAAAATCCAACAGTGCACTTTTATTTAGGGATTCATTTAGGTGTCACTTGGTTGTCGGTGAAAACGGGCATTAGTCTCTTCTCTGTATCTTACAATGTTACCCATGTTCCCTAATAACCCCCATATGAATAAACCCGCACCCTAATTGCTTAACATACTTTCAATCACAATCTGAATAATTTTGGATCCATTGCTTTATGTTCGAACTGCTCAAGAACGTAAATAACGCAATGAATACTTATTGTTGAACTGTCAAAATAAGTCGTTGCTAATACTTAAAAACTAGGAAGAATATAGTGCCGCTATTTGCGGCATATTAGTGGCGCTGCCTCGGCCCGGCTAAAGTGCCGTTATTTTGTTTGATTGTTGAGCATTGCATTGTCATTGTCACTGTCACAGTCACTTGTTATTTGGTTTGATTGTTGAGCATTGCATTGTCATTGTCGCGGTCACTGTCACTTGTTATTTTGTTTGATTGTTGAGCATTGCATTGTAATTGTCACTGTCAAAGTCACATATTATTTTGTTTGATTGTTGAGCATTGCATTGTCACTGTCACAGTCACTTGTTATTTTGTTTGATTGTTGAGCATTGCATTGTAATTGTCACTGTCAAATTCACATATTATTTTGTTTGATTGTTGAGCATTGCATTGTCACTGTCACAGTCACTTGTTATTTTGTTTGATTGTTGAGCATTGCATTGTAATTGTCACTGTCAAAGTCACTTATTATTTTGTTTGATAGTTGAGCATTGCATTGTCACTGTCACAGTCACTTGTTATTTTGTTTGATTGTTGAGCATTGCATTGTAATTGTCACTGTCAAAGTCACATATTATTTTGTTTGATTGTTGAGTCATGCAATGTCACTGTCACAGTCACTTGTTATTTTGTTTGATTGTTGAGCATTGCATTGTAATTGTCACTGTCAAAGTCACTTATTATTTTGTTTGATTGTTGAGCATTGCATTGTCACTGTCACAGTCACTTGTTATTTTGTTTGATTGTTGAGAATTGCATTGTAATTGTCACTGTCAAAGTCACTTATTATTTTGTTTGATTTTTGAGCATTGCATTGTCACTGTCACAGTCACTTGTTATTTTGTTTGATTGTTGAGCATTGCATTGTAATTGTCACTGTCAAAGTCACTTATTATTTTGTTTGATTGTTGAGCATTGCATTGTCACTGTCACAGTCACTTGTTATTTTGTTTGATTGTTGAGCATTGCATTGTAATTGTCACTGTCAAAGTCACTTATTATTTTGTTTGATTGTTGAGCATTGCATTGTCACTATCACAGTCACTTGTTATTTTGTTTGATTGTTGAGCATTGCATTGTCATTGTCACAGTCACTTGTTATTTTGTTTTTGAGGAAAGGCTAATGTTAATTTCTTTCATCAATAGCCGGCTAAACTTAAGTGTAGCTATAACCCCTTGGCTTAGCAAATGAAAATGGCTGAAAGGTAAGTTAGGTTAGGTTAGAACCACAGATATAGAATATAGATAGACATAGATAACGCAAGAGCAACTACTTCGCGTGCCCAGCTTATGACCAAAAATCATAAGCCACTAGTTTCGTGTTCAGTCTGCATCGGTATGCACGCTACTCGGACTTCAGAAAAATAAAATAAAACGGTCAATTGCGCTGTTATACATTGTAAAAACTGTACAAATGCGAGGAGAACAAATAAAGTAAGCGTTTCCTTCCATCGTTAAGTCATTTTGTGATGCGTATTCATTTTAAAATCAATTATTATCTTATATATGTCTGGTAACACCAAATTTGAGAAAAACATAGGTCATCAAAAGTAAGCTTCATACTTATATTACATTGCGACTTTTACTTGGAGCGGTTGATGCGAATTTTTCTTTTAACAAGTGATAAATATCGAAACAAGTGATACTATCGTATATCGCTTCGGTTTCGTAGTACAGGCGCTTTTATCATTTTTCTGTCAATTTTAGCGATTACCTACTGCTGTTCATCCTATGCAACACAAAACGATTCTCGAGTCGATTTCGGAAACAGAGGAATGATTTTGTACTTTTAGGTACTTACTTATTATGTAGACAATTTTAATAAATAATCGAAACGTTTCGTGATTTTTTTAGTTTTCCACATGAACCCATTATAAGAAAAATGGATTGAGGCGACGAAAAATAACGATTGGTTCCCAACAAAGCATAGCACTCTTTTCAGTACATTTTGAGGAAGCAAGCTCTGTCTATCTCATTACTCTGTCACAAAATCGATTAATAAATCGATATAAACGATTTTTAATAATTCTTTACTGTACCACAATTACTCAATAAAATAGTATTCGTACAGTACCTAATTGAGAAACGGTATTTACAAAGGCGAACTGTATTATAAATTGAGTTTTCATCCAGCAAATCTTTGAGTGATAGGTAGAAAGAGATGAAATAGGGTTTAATCCCGTTGCTTTTTGTAAACACTAGAAATAAATTGAATATAAGGTGTCACCGAATATTCACGTGTTTAAAACGGTAAACTAACTTGAAATTCTCACTACAAAGACTTTCAGCGTACTGCCCCGCCGGCTGGATGAGCATGCATGAGCACTGGCGCTAGGCGGGGGTTGGGGCGAGACGGGTGCCGCACGCAGCGGCGTCTTGGAATCGATTTGATTTTCTCATCTCTAAATGGTGCTTGTGACGTCATTTAAGTAGGTAGTCAAAAAATGGCACGCTTGGTTTTCATACAGATCGTGATACTTGCGTTATCTATGTCTATCTATATCTGTGGTTAGAACTGTGACCACACAACGCACGAGCCGAGCGAGCGAAGCGAGCGTTGCCATCAGCGGCCGGCGAGTGCCAGGGTCTGTTTAGGCACAAGAAAATGCAATGTTTTGGGAATATGGTGTTTTACAGCGAACTAACCTCAACAATCAAACAAACTAACAAGTGGCAGTGATAGTGACAATGACAATGTAATTCTTACGGTACTATAGCCAAGCCGAGGCATCGCCACTATTATGCCGCTAACGGCACTTTATCCGAGAGGTGTATAGTGCCTAAAACGATTGCTTTAGTGTGTTGCACAAATACCCCGCTGGAGTACCTAAAGCCTCGTGCAGATTGGCGCGACATGACGCGCGACGGACGCGACACCGGTAATTGTTCTACCGTGAAGTTTTCTTAGAAATTGTTTTGTTAGAGTAGCGTCGCGTCAGTTTGCACGAGCCTTATAGCCTAACTACCTACACGGCATACTACGACTAATTAGGTTTAAGTTTGGAATGATTTTACTCCAAGTTTATTACAGTACAGGTAAGTTCATTTTATACATACGTAGATCCATTGCCCGTCATATGAATTCTTAAAGTCCTTAGAATAGTAAATTACTCCTTCTCCATGCTTAGTTCCACAATGCCAGCTGCCAGCGTAGGAGCGTTGACTGCGAGAGTCCACGTACAGACCTTTACCGTGTCGTAGGTTCCCGGCAAACTCGCCTTCGTACCAAGTATCATTTTTCCACTGAATTGTGCCTTTTCCGTATATTTCATTATTTTCAAAATGTCCCTAAAATTAGAATGGGACAATCGGAAAACTGAGTAAATGATCAGTCATCTTAATATCTACATAAAAGAATGGAACTTTTCTTTTTAACTTACTAAGTAGACGGTTCCATCAGCCCATTGAAAACGACCTTCGCCATGCATACATTTTGAAGAAATATTTCCTTCATACATATTGCCGTTTCGGAATCGTATAATAGCCTTTTCATCAGGACTTGACCACCAAATTGTTTGGGACAACTCGGTCTGTGAATAATTAAACCGGCTAAGTAGATGATCTTCTCGAACTTGAGCAAATAATATGTAGTTGCATATTTCACAGAAGGTTTAATAAGGCGCCATATACACGAGCGAGAGAATCGCGGCGGTAGTCATGCCGCCGCCGCGCGGGCGCCGCCGCGCCGCCGAGCCGCGCGCCGCCACAGTGCTGCAGTGGTCTGAAAATCGAGCTCCACACTCATAGAAACTTATAGAATAAAAATAAAAATAAATTCTAATGTCTCTGGTATACCTCCGTATAAAAGTGATATTAACGTATGCTCCACGAGTGAGAAAAAAAGTTTTGTGTTTTTTTTGTATGGGAGAAAACACTTTTTGAAATTGAATGGGACTGAATGGTTAGTGCTCACACGAGTTATTGTACCATACACGGTGATCTATGCACCTTTGGATCTGCAGCTTTGCGGGTAGCAAATTTTTTAAATTGTTATATTTCGAAAAATCACATATCGAAAATTATATGAAGTGGCCGATCGTTATACTTATACTATCGTAACTTTATAGCCTACTAATGCCTTTTATAATAAGAATAATTACAAACGATATTGATCAATAGTTATTTGTGCAACAAGAGAGCAAAGTTGTTTTTTTGCTGCGAGTGTTGATTTTGAATCCCGAGTAAGCGAAGGATTCTATAATTGAATCACGAGCGTAGCGAGAGGTTCTAGGTTAGAATCCTGAGCGCTGCGAGGGATTCAAAGACACGAGATGCAAATAACTTTGCTCTCGTGTAACACATACCACTTTTCACCTCAGCAGCGAGAACATACAGCATGTAAAAAAACCTGTCCGATCCGTGAGGGTGTTATTAGGTATCGTACTGTGAGCATATTTATGTGGAAATTTTCAGGAAAAAGGATTCCCCACATTTTTTTTCAATGGTGAATTTTACCGAATTTTACGTTTGGTGCGGGCGGCGGCCATCGTACTAAGAGTTTTTCATTTTTTTTTTATGGATTTGGGGTAATTTTGGAACTAAAAATGTGAATTTTAAATACCAATAACTTTTTTACTATAAATAATAATAAAAAAATTACTCTTTTGTAATGTTACTGCAGTACCATATGCCCTTTTCGGATCGGACAAGGTTTTTTTTTTACATAATCTTCATCACCTCGTATTTTGCAGCCACCATCTTGGATTTACATTTTGACCACACTATCGACTTATGCACTCTCAAAACTATGAAAAAGATACCCATGATAAAAACTTGAATATTTTCGCAGCCACCATCTTGGAATGTTTTGACCTCACTATCGGCTTTAGTACCCTCGAAAACTACACCCATGACGAAAATGTGAAAATTTTCGCAGCCGCCATCTTGGATTTGCATTTTGACCAAATTCACACTTACTATCTCACTCCGTCTTTCTTTCTCTTTGAATTAGAAAAAGACAGTCGCGCAAGCGCCTTTTCCCGTGACGATTTCTGCCAGTACACTCTTACCGCAAGCCGCCAAAAGAACTTCGTTCCAAAAAAAAAAAACAGAATTTAAATAAAACCTTTTACAGATGATTTGCAATTTTAAGGTTTTAAGTGTATCCGAACGTTTATTGTTTGTTTCTTTTTTGGGCCTAATATGTATGGAATTTTGAAATCGAACTTCGAATCGACTTGTTTCTATCCCTCGCTTTTTTCGTATCGAAGTGAAAGAGACAAAACTAACTGAAGTTCAAATCTTTAGAATTTTGTGAATAGACCCAAGTTCTTTTAAGCGCGAAAAGGCGCTTGCGACTGTCTTCTTCTAATTCAAAGAGACAGAAAGACAGAGATAAAGTGTGAATTTGGTAAAAATGAAAATCCAAGCTGGCGGTTGCGATTCACATTTTTCGTCATGGGTGTCGTTTTCATAGTTTTTAAAGGTGCTAAAGCCGATCGTGAGGTCAAAATGTAAATCCAAGATGGCGGCTACGAAAATTTTCAATTTTTTCTTCATGGGTATCGTTTCTATGGTTTTCAAGGTTGCTAAAGCCGTAGTGAAGTCAAAATAAAAATCCAAGATGGTGTCTGCGAAAATATTCTCATTTTTCGACATGGGTGTCGTTTTCATAGATTTCAAGGGTGTTAAAGCCGATCGTGAGGTCAAAATGTAAATCCAAGATGGCGGCTAAGAAAATTTTCAAATTTTTCTTCATGGGTATCGTTTCTATGGTTTTCAAGGTTGCTAAAGCCGATACAGATAGTGCAATCCACGACGACGCGCCCCGCTCCGCGATTACTGTACTGTAAGCTGTACTTTAGTACGGAACGGAGCGGAGTGGGGTGCATCGTCGGGGATTGCACTATCTATAGTGAAGTCAAAATAAAAATCCAAGAGGGTGTCTGCGAAAATATTCAAATTTTTCGTCATGGGTGTCATTTTCATAGTTTTCGAGGGTGCTAAAGCCGATAATGACATTAAAATGTAAATGCAAGATGGTGACTGTCAAAATTTTCAAATTTTTATCATGGGTATCATTTTCATAGTTTTTGAGGGTGCTTAAGTCGATAGTGAGGTCAAAATGTAAATCAGAGATGGTGGCTGCAAAAAAATTGTTTCTGTTTTAAATTAATAAATCGCAGGGCCAAACTTTCAACGTTGCGGGCTTAGATTTGAGCGTTGAGTGTTTTTCTGTGGTCAATTATATGTCGCTCTTTCAAGAGTAACCTCTAAAGAAAACATGTTTGTATTGTCTAATGACAAAAAAGCTGTAAACGTTGTTTATAAGGACATTCTGTAGTAGGTAGGTATATTTAGTATCAGCATTGCACCCGTGCGAAGCCGGGGCGGGTCGCTAGTAACGTTATATTCGGTATTGTTTTATGTTGGAAGGTTTTGGAAGCAATTTGGACATTTTCATGTTTGTGGCAGACAACAGTTGTTTTTCACAGCCTAGTGTGTTATTTGAAGTTTTTGTGAATACGGTTGATTTGTCAGAAAATGAAAAGAAGGAATTTAAACAATTCTGTACCGGACGGGCGTGGTCACTGGCTACGGAGTTCAGGTAGGTTGTAAGGCTATCCTGGTCCAAGCAGCGCTGACCTCCTGCACCTCATTTGCTCGGTATCTTCATTACTCACCGAGGGGCTATGTATTCCTGAAGGTTTACGGGATTTTGACGAGGGAATAACAACACCATTATATGTACTGATAAGTCTTCATAATAATCAGGAAGCGATTTCAGGACTCTTCAGGACTACTGCTTTACTTGTTAGGTGGAACTAGTTTCCATGTCGATGACTACGATTTCTAAAGGTGGCGCGCTAGGTTAATATCACTTTAGGGAGGTATACCAGAGTCATTATATTATATTTTTTATTCCTGACTAAGTTTCTATGAGTATGGTCTCTTTGAGGCGCGCGTGGAACACAACGTGCCGTCGACCCGGGCCTGGTCCTTATCGGACGTCGCCCATCGCTCACCATCCGCAAGCCCTCGCCTACGGTGGCCGGGAATCGGCCTGCAATTCCCGACGCCCAGGGCCCTGTTTAATGAAGCTGACAATCCAACAAGTCCGACTGTCAAAAAATAACAATTCGTAAATTTTTATGTTTCAAAGTCAAATAATTTATTTCATTTAGGCACAAAAAAGGCACTTATGAACGTCAACATTTACAAAAAAAAGATATAATAATTGATTCTAGTCGCCCATTCCAAAAGGTCGTTTTCGTATGGAGAAGAATGGGCAAGAAACTCCACCGTTACTCTTTTAAAATATTTTCACAATATTCTGTATACATTAATTAATATATTAATTAATATAATATATGTGAAGACGATGCACCTAGAATAAGATTACTATACCACGACAGGTAAAAATAATGAAAAATGAAGGAATGACATAAATTAATTATGTGATAGATGCATGGTGCTCACATATTTACAAACATTGTAAAATTATACGATATTCTTAACATTTTAACAAGTACTACTAATAATAAGTCAGTGTGTGAGTTCAAGTAATCACAGAATATAAAATTAATGTTTAAAAAAATAATATTATACAATTAAATTGGCAACCAGTTTGATTTTGTCTAGATTCTAAATTGTCCTATGGAGCAGGACCAGCATGTTTCCAAGCATGTTTAATAAAACTTACAGGCGAAAAAATTGTCATGGTGGAAAATTCACAAATATGTCGGATGGTCGCGACAATCCGAAATTTTTCTGTTTAATAAAACTTATTAAGCGACTAGTTATTTGGCCCCCCACTTTCAGTACATTTGCGCCAACCACAATAGAAATCTACGTTCATCTCACAATCGTCGTCTTCAATGTCCCACTAACCGCACAGACTTCATTCACTCTTCTTTCTTCATTCAGTCTATCTCTCTGTGGAATGCGCTTCCCCAGGAAATCAGGATGGCGACCAACCGATTATCGTTTAAAATTAAAGTTCGCGAGCACATTCGCAAGAAGCTGGCAGTATCATCACAACGGTAATGTTTTCCCATTGTTTGTCTTATTTGTGCTTTTATATTTATATATAATTAGGTGTATTTATTATATTTATAGTTTTTAATAGGTATATATGTATATCTTTATATTTAAATAAATGTTTTTTTCCTCAATTCTCGCTATTGCACCTACCACTGTTTGTCTCTGCATCACCCAAAGGTTGACTGGTAGAAAATGCCTGTGGCATTAAGTCCGCCTATGTACATTTTTGTGTTTGAAGTATAATTAAATAAATAAGCGACAGGTGACAATTTTTCGTGAAAAACTTGTCAAATATGCTATAATAAAAATAAATTTGTTATGACATATTGACATATTTGTAGAATTGACCGACAATTCTGACAGGAGCTTTACACTCTGTCGCGAAATTATATTTTGAAGCTGTAAGAAAGTGTTTTTAAAAACTTAACTACAAAAAATGGAACTTACTCGTACATCGAGCGGTGAGAGTAGAGATGTCATCATCACTACTCTCACCGCTCGATGGAACAAATACAAACGAACAAATACAAACTATACTTGGAACATTACAAACGAGGAGGTAACTACGTTCATTTAAAAGCAGAATCAATTTCTCCTTCTCAATTTCGGATGTAAAACTACCGTAGAATATTCAATTGATAAAATTGGTCATCGACAAAATTATTTGCCAATAAGTCAAAAGTCGAAATAATTGTCACGACATCGACACTCCGACGGTAAAATTGTCACCGACAATTGTCAGAAATATTTTGACCGTGGTTGTCTGACATAATATATTATGTCGAGTTTTATTAAACGCATTTTTACATGACAAATATGACAAAATTTCACCTGTCGATTTTTGACATATTTGTCACTTTTATTAACCAGCTTAAGCGCGACAATTCTACAATTTTGTCTTTTTTTGACATATAACATGTCGAATTGTCAGCTTTACTAAACAGGGCCCAGGGCGTCTCCTGCGAGGCTTAATTATTTTGAATGTGAGGACTATGTGGATCAGGGGTCGAGTGGTCCATGGCCCTTTACGGGGCACCGGTGTGGGCGCGTTCGTTGAGGCGGTGGTCAGCCCGCCGGTTGAACGCGTCCCAGAGGGTCATGGCTGGTCCGGAGATACCGCACGGTTTCCGGTGAGGCGGCGAGCCTCCTTGCCGGATTAGGTACCGCCATGGGATCTGGAGGCAAAAGTCCTCGCGCATTTTTTTGGCGTGAGGAGGCGAAACGTTGGGGCTTGACTCCAATGCCGTGAGAAATCGCGGCACAGCGGACAGAGCTCCGACAGGATCTCATGGCGTCATGGAGAGTGCGATTGTCGCAACCCAGTGCTGGGCACACCACTATTGCGGCGATAAGTCCCCTCTTTGAGGAGTGGCTAGAGAGGCGCCACGGCGTCCTCACCTTCCGCCTGATGCTGGTCCTCTCCGGACACGGCTGTTTCGGGAGGTTCCTGTTCGGATCAGGCGGGAGGAAGCGCCCGGGTGTCATCACTGCGTGGATCGCCCGGAGGACACAGTGGAGCATACGATGGAGGTCTGCCCGGCTTGGGCAGAGCACCGCCGTGTCCTCGTGGAGGCGATCTGTGGCGGGGATCTCTCGCGTCCGGCCCTGGTCCATGCCATGGTATGGAGCGAGAGGGCATTGGAGGCCGTCACCTCCTTCTGCGAAGCAGTAATGCTCGCGAAGAAGGCGGAACGCGTGAGGGAGAGGAAAAATTCGCGCCCTCACGCTCCTAGCCGCCGCGCGCCGCAGGAGGAGACGCCCTGGGCGTCGGGAATCGATTGCCGATTCCCGGCCACCGTAGGCGCGGGCTTGCGGACGGTGAGCAATGGGTAGCTCGCCGTCCGGTAAGGACCAAGCCCGGGTCGACAGCACGTTGTGTTCCACGTCCGCCTCAAAGAGATGTCAGCAAGTAAGGGGTCCGATGGGACCATTGCCTGCCGGGGTTGCGGGAAAGTCCGAAAGGGATACCGTGGCCCCCTGGCATTTCACAGGCAACAGAAGGAACACGGGTGGGTTTTAGTCAGTAAGAGTCGGACACGCCCTCCCGCTCCACCCAGAGCGGGAGAAGTCATTTGATGATTTCCCACCCAAAAAAAAAAAAAAAAAAAAAGGACTATGTGGATGCGCGAAACGCCGCCGGGCGTAACTCCGCTGCCGCGAGAAATCACGGCACAGTGGACAGAGCTCTAAGAGCTGAACGAAAATAAATTTCGTTCACTGATTTTATCTAATAACATCAGTAATAAGTTATATTATTGTTTACTAACACGCTGGATAATTGTTGTATGTTAATAAAGTCACGACTCTTACCTACGAGGAGATTGAAAAGTTACTTGGAAAGCTTTTTAACAGTTCCTGCTTTTTAGACAACTCAAACATGCTCAACACACACCACACACACACGACACATACACACGACACATACACACGACACATATACACGACAAATACACATGAAACAAACTCTCACCAAATTCACACAGAGAGGTTATATATTTTTAATTTTGAAATCTGTCGGATTGCGTTGAAGTGTGCAGCACCCTAATTACCTACGTATCACACTTTCAATAATCTTAAATATTATTTTTATTGTCTTCTTTTATTTTTTCATTAAGGCGACGTTTTCCTGGCCTGTGGGCCTTTGAAACGCTACCTCCGCCTGTCCTCAGTCCTGTCAAATTAATCAGCTCCTGACATTAATCCATACAAGTTTTGACATGATTAAAAACTTGCCCACTAAAATTACGTCAATTTACGTCAGGCGCTGATTAATTTGACAGGACTAAACTAAAATGTATCTTCTGTCCTTTTCTTAATGAAATAGAAAGAAAAAGATGCACTGAACTTAAATTTAGTTTAGTTTGTGAACAACAGAATCGGCACCAATGTAAAAGCGTTTGGTAGGCACTAAACGTATCCGATGATCAGACCTCCGATATCGTGTCGATGTCGGGTTGGTGTCGTTATCGGCTAATGTGCTGTGTTGTGACAGTCAATTCATTTTATTAATTAAAGAAACAACATTTTTACCTTTTGATATAGTGTTATGGGATAGTTCGTAGAACGTACACAGAAAAACATGAAGTTTAGGCCTCTTCTGTCATCTATGGTTTTAATAAAAATCAATATTTATGGTTAGGTGACTGTTAATGAGAAATCCCGTGTACAAACTGCACACGGGATTTTTTTAGTGATAGTTAGGTAGTCATGAATAATCTGTAAGAATCCATTAGTGTATCAGTATTGTGCCATTAGGTATTATATGAAGGAACGCAGGCGTTTAATAATTCCCTTAAAATGAAAAACTTCGCAAGGAATGGGAAATTTCTACTGAAGGCTGCGCGTTTAGACCTCAGGAGGAGCTGCTTCTCACACGGACAACTCTGTCGCTTTCTCGCTAGTCCAGCTAGCCAGCCAGTCGCGTCACCAGTCCTAACTCTCTGTATATTTTGGTGGGCGAGACCAAAACTACAAACCTATTGTACTTACAGTGAAGATTTATAAAATATGCCTGTTATTTTAATATATTGTGGTATCTTACGACTGCCACGTGAATGAAGACGACGCGGACAGAAACTAGTTTCAGATAAACATGGCTTTGCGGTAGTAAGGTGAAAGTTTAAAATTGCAATGGTTCTACTGCGTATCTCAACGGTCCCGCAAAATGTAATTTTGATAGAAAATATCAAAGTCGTAATTTCGTTCGTTATAAAAGGAAATCATCTGCAAAATTGCATGCTTCTATACCCAGCGTGGTTTAGGTTGTGTATTGTATGTCAGTGAATTTAAGAAAAAAAAAACCATACATACTTTCATCTTTATTTCTTCAAGATTTTAATTAAGTTGAATGAGCTAAAAATGGTCTTACTGTTTCGCTTATACTGTGACCATATATTTTTGTTTTGGATGTTTCCCACCACTCATGAAGATTCGTAAATATTGACAGCTCTATAAGAAGTAACAATTGCCGTACTTTATTGCCAAGTGACGTACCTACTGCTACAGCTATAAATTATCGAATCTATTATTTTAGGACATCGACATTTTAGAACGACATTTTATCGTATAAAGAAGTGTCGTATACGATATCATAACCAGTGACTTTTTGTATTCAAAACTGAAAATGGTTCATACTGAGCCAATACGATACAATCACGGATTCAAGAAAAAATTGTGTTGCTGGCTCAGCTATTCGAAAAATATAATTACGATTTTTATCGTGTTCTATACATTTGGTCATGTTAGTATAGCACTTTTGTTCGAAACAGCATTTTTTTTCTAATTTTAATTGTTCTTGCCAGAGTGAAAGTTGTTTTAAATATTTTTTATACAACCGACAACCGGATCAATTGTATATTATATGTTTATTAATATAGAATATGATATTAGCAAAGACAGTTCGATGGAGAGTAAATATAGTAACATGGATGAATCTGATAAAACAATCTTTAAAAAAACTTCTTAAATACGACGATAAAAAATTATATAAGTCTCGCACTTGACTATAATTTTATCGATGATAATTTGTAGTGTGTACAACACTATTGTAAGATGACAATTAAACGTCATCATATCGCATATAAATAATCACACTTTCGAAAACAATATTATGAATTAAAACTATATTAAAATTACGAAATATTTTTTCTGAGTTGTCGCAATTTTATATCTAATGTGTTCTTCTTTTATTTGATTTTTTTTAACAACTGCAGAGAGCATATTTAAAAAAAAAATGACACAGGTCCACCTTCGATGACGTCACTGACGTCCCGCAGGACTCTGAGCGCGAGCCGATTTAGCCCGATTTACTATATTTGGGTTTATTTTAAGATTCTATTTGCTGTTACATTAAAATAAATCCATAATCCCCTAGTCTTTTATGGTGAATGTATAGACGAAATTTTATTGAAATTGCTTTAATTACAATCGAATAAAACCATTTCTTCTTATAAAAACTCTACATTTTTTGGAAACTTTGCGATTTTTTTGTATCGAGCCAAATTATGTTAATCGTGTTTTGGCCCTCATAATTCACTAAAAAATATCTTCAATTTTAATAATCATGAAAAAAAATAAGGCAAGTTTTTAGTTTTTGAGGACAAAAATTGATTTTGCGTGCAGCCGAAATGCGTCAAAACCTCGTCTTTGGGACCCATTTCGCCATAACTTGATTTTCTTTTTGTACTCAGTGGGATATCACTGAGTACTTACATCACTGAGTACGTACAGCTCACGCAATGTAGCTCTGTACTAGGTGATATAAATCGAAAAATGTATTAATAGAGAGAGCCCTGGCACCCATAACTAACACAAGATTAATCTTAGTTTGGGATCCAGTGGAGATATTCAGTGACGCATGCAATTTTAAAAACAATATTGTCATAATATTAATATGCTATGTAAAGTGTAAATTTGGAAATAAAGTTATTATATTATATTATATATTATAAAAAAGTACTCCTAAATAATAATAATAATATACAAACAAAAAAGACAGTCTATCATCAGTCAGTAGCCCAATGCGTTAGCATAGGACTATATTTATGCTTGATAATGGAAGTGTGGGATTGAGTTTTGTCCATTTTCATTCAAATCCAAATCCAGTTCTACATGGTGTTTGGCAGAACGTTGAACATACGAAAATGGTGGGTTTTTTTATACATACGTTTACTTGTCCACTTAAGCTACATTATAAAGGGAACCTCTGTGAAAAAAGTGTTTGGGCTGGAAGTGGATGAATCAATCACTGAGTGATTCAGGATTTATAAATACAATGTGTTACAAAAACGCTGTCCGATCCGAAAAGGGCACATAGGTACCGTAATACCTAACATTACCAAAAGTAATAAAAAACTTATTATTATTGAAGTACCAAAATTATCTCAATTCCATTAAAAATTGGTAAATTTTCCACAGGGGTCTTACTTAAGTTACGAGTATGACTTGTAGACACCCGCTAAACGACGCGACGGCCGGCCCGCGCCCCATTTATTAATCCGGTATTTTTCTCTTTTCCTGAGTTACCACATAAATCTCAGTATGATTATTAACACGATATGGTGTTGCTGAGCCCATCGATAGGTGCCTTAAGGAGACTGGTGTCAATCTGTGAAGAATACGCGGTAGCTCATGGACTCAAGTATAACGCCAAAAAGAGCGAAATAATGGTCTTTAAGGCAGGTGCTATAGGTTACCCAACTATACCTGAGATATCGCTCGGTGGAGCACCCTTAAATAGGGTGACCAGTTTCAAGTACTTGGGTCACTGGGTTACCGACGATTTAAAAGATAATAAGGACATTGACAGGGAACGTAGATCGCTGTCGGTGCGCTGCAATATGCTGGCCCGCAGGTTTGCGCGATGTACAGAGGCGGTTAAAGTTACTCTGTTCAAAGCTTTTTGCTCATCATTTTACACGTGCAGCCTGTGGACTAGTTACAGTTTGCGTGCATATAGCGATCTACGGGTCCAGTATAATAACGCACTCAGGATACTGTTGGGGCTGCCATGGCGATGTAGTGCGTCAAAAATGTTTGCAGATAGGCATATAGATGGTTTTACGGCCATCATGCGAAAGAGAAGCGCTTCTCTGCTCGCTCGTCTTCGTGGCAGTACCAACAGTATCTTGAATTTATTCGCAGATAGATGGGAGTCTCCAATGCTGCGACATTGGATGAAACTCCACACGGTTTAAAACTTGTACCTATGTCTACTAACACTAGTATTTAAGACCATTGTTACTAACACTATGGGCGTAGCCTGAAATAAATGATATAATAATAATAATAATAATTAACAATACCCTCACGGATCGGACAGAGTTTTTGTTACACCCTATAAGCAGAGGTACAGCTCGATTCAAACTTAATGGCGGCTCGGAACATGAGGCGAGTCGCTGCGCACTATAACAAATTCATGGGTCAGCGGGGGTGAGGGGTGCGGTACTGCGCAGCGAGCAGCTAACTTCCGAGCCGCCATTAACTTTGAATCGAAATATACCTAGTTACCTACATAATCACAAATATGGTCGATGGTGTACGCTTCATCACATTTGCTTTAGAAGCGACATAACTAAACCAAATGATTACCTACCCAGTTAGTTGGAGCATAAATTGCGATTTCATTGTTCACCATCGTCCTACCGGTTTCTTGGTCAGGATTCCTGCTATAAATACCTACGTAACATATTTACTTAGACGATTACGACTAATCGGTTTTATTTTGACAGTTCAGCAACATTCATTGCGTTATATTGTTGAGCAGAAATTTTTTCGAACTTAAAAAGCAATGGATTAGATAAGTTTCAAAACGATTCAGATTCTGATTGATCGTGTATTACGCAGGTACTGATTCGGAAACCTGAATGCTTAGGTACCTGAGGCCAGCCTTACATTAAGATAAAAATCTTGTAGGTCTAAAATATTTAAGAATACAGGTAATTACCTCATCCTGTTCATCAACTCTTATACGGCTTCGTTTTGTCGCTTTTGAAAATCGTCGTGAAGGAGCTAAAAATATATAGTAGATTATTCACTAAGGAGATAAAACACTGTCGTTTTGAATCCCGAACGCAACGCGGAATTCTAAGGCTCCTGAGCGCAGCGAGGGAGCTGATAAAGGAAACTGCGAGATAATAAAAACCAATTTGATTCTCGGATTAGTAGTTCATGACTTAATTTCGGTTCACACCGTGACCTTCGGTTCATACCGAAGTATGAAAACACGCGGTAGCTACATGAGCGAAGCTAAACGAACTTAGCTTCGTTCCCAGTGTGGCCTGCTGCCTTGATAGCCAGTAATCCCGAGCCTTTTATTCGACACCCCAGAACGACGGCAATGTTTATGCAAAATTACAATAATAGTTTTTGGTTTCCCTAATTTGTAATGTGCATTGTACTTATGTACAACTTTTAATATCGGACAAGAAATCGCGACTTACGAAGAGATTTTTTCTTTTTGCCCAGAATTGTAGTTTCGCTAGATATCTTAATATCCAGGGAAGGATGATGAGAGCTGTCCTCTGCCTTATGTGGCTGAATAGTTTCCCATGATTCTACGATGCAGTCTAGCATTGCATCGAACATCATTGTTATCAATTCCTTTCTCACGGAACCCTTGGGACGCACTAACACGGAAGCGATAGAATCATTTGTTAACGCTGCATTGGATAGATGGACTTGCGGTGTAGACCACGTTTCATTATCTTGTCTTTTGTGCACAATCAGTGAACTGTCACGACGTGTAACTGTTCGCTGTGAATCGACATAAAACATGATGTCTATAATTCAAAAACGTAATATTAAGTACCTATAAATGGCAACAAGTAAACAGAAAATAGTAAAAATGAATGTTACATAAATTGAACCACTGTCATCTAAACGCAGACAAATCTAGGACAAATATGGGACAAATCAGTGGACCACATAGTGGACAAAACAATTCAGTTTTGTCAGTCCCGTATTTAAGTTTTTTTTTATCTATGATTGTCAGTTTGACAATGTTAAAGCAAGGATTAAAAAAATAGATTTGTATGTTTGTCTATGTGTCATTTAATTTTTGCATTGTGTAGGGAACCCAAAAACAATTTAAGGAGTTAAATTGCTTTTTGTTCTGTGGCGAAGGGTCAGTAGGTACTCGTACCTACACACCGACACGTGACGCGACGCTACCGCTGCGCGCACTTTTTAAGATAGGTAATACGGGCTGTTTTCCGCAACTCCACGTCAAAGCGCGTATTTTGCGTACGGGTGGGAAAAATCGGTCATTCGATCCACCCCAGCTCCTCAAAGAATGCCAGCAACGCCTTGGTATTACTGGCAATCTCGCGTAGGGTACCTGGGTTACCGAAGTACTTTGCCCTGTAAGTGGCTACCACCGGGCAGTTTAACAGCACATGAGCTGCTGTCTCGTTGTCCTCCATGCAGGCTCTGCAGAGCGGACTGTCTGTGACTCCTATGACCAAGAGGTGTTTATTAAATGACCCATGGCCAGTTACAGCTGCTGTAACCACACGCAGCTGTTGTTTAGTTAGTCGAAGAACCTATTTCGTGAGGCGGCCATCGATTGAAGGTAGTGCCTCCTTAGCCTGTCTGCACTCGCCTTGGTCCGACCATAGTTTCTGATGCTGATCCCTAGTTCGTTTCCTTACCAGAGTGCGTAGGTAACCGAAGGGGAGTGGCACGATGGGTTCGGGCCCCACTGGTGCCAGGCTCGATCCCCTTCTGGCAAGTTCATCTGCAGCATCGTTCCCCAGCGAACCGCTGTGTCCTTTGATCCATTGAATGGTTATTTTGTTGAGGTCACCCACCTGGTTAAGGCGCTGGTGGCACTCTTATACACATACACACTCTTGGACACTCTTTTAAATCAGAATATTGTTACAAAATATTGGTTACATCATTCATGTTGAAATTATACATGTGAGAACAATGTAGAAAAACGTGCACGTTATAAGCATCCATAATAAAAATATAAAAACAAAAATAATTAAAAAATTAAAATAAGCTATGGCAGCTAAGAGATGACCAGTCTCCACTGACGGCGCCCGTTCACGAACATGACGCATGGATCAGCATCATTTAGCTCAACCATTTTGAAGAAAACTTAATGATCCAACACACACGCCACCACCAGCGAGACATTTGAGTGAGCATGACATACTCTCAGCCGCCAGGGCACATTCAAGTCAATGAAAGACGTACTCAGTAAATGGTAGATATATAGTAGATAAACAGTGCTCACTTATGTGCAATGCAATTATATAATACTAAGAGATGGAATTTATACAATGTAAATATAGTTTTTCAATCTTCAGCAGCTCCAACAATATTTTCCAATGCTAATCAATTAGTTTATGCGCCCTTGTGGAGCTGGACTAGCGTTGAGCCAAGCATTTTTGTCAGCGATGTAATCCCCCAACTTATAATATGCTTGGCAGCATAGTGTGCGTTTTATGCAAGATTTAAATTTCGTTTCATTCAATTGGAGTACGAGTATGTGGGGAGGTATTGTATTGTAACATTTTACACAGTACCCCATGAAAGATGAGTCTACTTTAGCCAGTCTGAAACCCGGTTGAACTAATGGTCCCTATTTCTAGTCCTATAATTGTGTCTATCACCTATTTTATTGAAAATACTTAGATTTTTTATATAGATATATTGATAAGGTACCGTCATAATGTTAATATCTTTAAATAGTTCCCCTAGGGCCTAGAGAATCGCGTCTGCGGAGGCCATATATTGCTCTGATGGCTCTTTTCTGCAGAATAAAAATAGATTCGATATCTGCAGCCCGTCCCCATAATAAAATACCGTAAGCATGATACTATGAAAGTAACTGAAATAGACTAGCCTCGCGGTATCTACATCAGTAAATTGACGGATTTTTCTCACAGCATATGCTGCTGAACTTAGCCGTCCTGCAAGAGATGTTAAATGAGGACCCCATTGCAGCCTTGAGTCGAGCGTGATTCCCAAGAAAACAGTTTTATCGACGAATTCTAGTTTCTCCCTATTCAATACTATTTCACAAACACTATTTTTAACATTCGGTAAAGCAAATCTTATGCATTTAGTTTTTTTCCCATTTCAGTAATACTAAATTATTAGCAGTGAACCAATTTTGGACCTGCAGTAGGGCGTTATTTACGTCGTCAAGATTTGATGCACGTCTATTTATCTTAAAAATTAGAGACGTATCGTCAGCAAATAACACCATTTGAGGTTTGTTTTTTAATAAATGGGGTAGATCATTAATATATACTAAAAAGAGGAAAGGACCCAATATTGAGCCTTGTGGAACACCAATTTTTACTTTTAGATCGAGTGAATTGACACCGTTAATTTGAACTTGCTGTTGTCTATCATTTAAATAAGATTGTACCAAACTGAGCGCAAGCTTACCTAGTCCGTAATGCTCAAGTTTCAAGAGTAAGGTTTCGTGATTTACGCAGTCAAATGCCTTGGAAAGGTCACAAAAGATTCCTATGGCATCTTGGGCCGCCTCCCATGCTGTAAATATGTGTTTTAATAAGGCGACACCGGCGTCAGTCGTACAACGTCCTTTGGTGAACCCATATTGCTGATCGTGTTAGATTTGGTTGGTGTTAAAATGATTAAGCATTTGATTGAGCATTACCTTTTCGAACACCTTGCTGAATACCGGCAGCACGGATACTGGTCTATAATTGTTGGTGTCTTTACTGTCCCCAGATTTAAAAAGTGGTATAACCTTACTGTACTTCATTAAATCCCGGAAAACTCCTTGATCCACGCACAAATTAAATATTAAAGCTAAATATGGTGCTATAGTCTCGACTATGGATGTACAAACTTTGATAGATAATCCCCATAGATCTTCGGTCAATTTGATTTTGATTTGCCAAAAGCTTTTATAACTATCATAGGGTTTATATGTTTAGATTGAAATTCAACCGGGCAGCCTGTAACGTTCGAATCTTCCATTATTGAATCAAATAAAGAACATTTCAGATAATTAGGGGGTCAATAGGTTGAATAGTGTCTGGTGAAATTGTGCGTCTGTAGATCTGCTGTTTAAAAAGGCCGCTTGGTAGATCCCTAATTGTTTTATTGTTTCGTCTATTTTTTTTTTACTAACTGCCTCGTTGGTCTAGTGGTCGCAAGCGCCACTGCTGAGCATGAGGTCCCGGGCTCGATTTCCGGGTCGGGCAAAGTGTTATTGGGTTCTTTCATCAGAAATTCCTCAGTAGCAGCCCGGAGTCTGGACATGTGCCCGGTCGACAGCAATAGGCTCGCCTTCTATTACATGGGATTCAAACAAAACTGGCAAAATGTGGGTGTACTATAGGTACACCTCTGTCCAACCCTTCGGGGATTACAGGCGTGATGTTATGTTATGTTTCTATTTTTTTTTAAACGTAGGGGGCTTAGATTCTGTAGCCCGTATTGCAAACCGATATTCGTCGATAGTCATTTGGATCTTTAGGGCTGTTTTTCTTCGGAATTGGTACTTAGTTTGCATTGTTTCTAGCCACGTGTCAGGTTTTTTGGCGGTTTCGAGGCCCCACGGACGTTCCACGTTGCAATACGCAGGTCTGAGCAAGTGTACTTAGTTGCGGCAGAAGGCTGATTTCTAAGTATTGTGTATCCATTGTCATCCGCGACTTCAGCCGATATCGGTGTACCCGGTGTACCTAATGTTGATGTTAATTGTTCATACGGTGTTAATGAGCTAACTTATTGGGGGCTGTTCAGGAAGCGGGATTTTGTAGACTATCTTTGTTCGTCTCTTTTTGTTGTATTTATTACCTACCGTTTCGGTATGTTGTGGTGTACTTTTGTTGGTTGTCTTTGAAGATTATTGTTGTACTGTTCGCCGGCGATAGGTTTAGACAGGTTTATGTGAAATGAAATATTTGAATTTGAACTTGAATTTGGCGCTCATGACCCAGCTACGAGTATCATAGTGATGATCATTGTAAAGGATATGTACATTTCCGGGTACTGGTTCGCCGGCCGGTGAACACAACAGTGTGTTCCCGTGATTTATATGCACATGCACATTTACGAGATAAAATTCAGCCGCGGTGATTAGGATGTCTTCTCCTCCCCAGAAGGTCTCGTTAAACTGCGCGGATATGTATTTTGTTATCATTTGTTCCTGAGAAAGCTTGCTGTTAGGAATAAAGTCTTGAATGTTATTCCTTAATGCTAGGCAAATTCTGGCGTCACCGCGGTTATCCGAAACATAGGTAGCGAGGTCCCGGCAGACAGACATCTGGTCGAAAGTTAGGCTCATTATGTTATTTATTTGGTGCGTAATCGTGCTAAACAGACAATTGCCGTCCTTTTGAATGGCGGCTATTATTACCATTGTAAAACCCCACGGTGCCAATGTTCGGGCGTGCAGATTTAGTTTCGAGACAGAGATACAAAATTTTGACAGGGTCGTTGACTGAAATGTATTAGTTCCTCTTTGTTTTTAGAGATGTGTCCCTCACTCATGAGGTGCCTCGTTTGAGGTACTCGTGATCGCAAATTGAAAGAGTTACTCGAATTTCAACATTGAACCACCTCACTCGTTCACGAGTCCTCAAAAATTGACATTGACAATATTGACGCATCGCGAGTACTCGCGAAGTCAATGCTCGCGAGTGAGTATTGCGTATTGAGTGATTGAGTGAGCTTAGTGAGCGAATGAACCGACCTATGAGGATGAGTGAGGTGAGTTCGCGAAATTTTGAAAACATAGTAAACATTATGAACTCTAAAAACATTAGCATTAGATTGGTAATAAAGTGTCATTGATACGTTTATGAGCGAAAGAAAATTATGTGTGTGAGGGAGACGTAAAAATTGGAATCATGAGTACTCGTGAGACGTCGCGCCCGTCCGCCTCGCTGCCTCGCCTCGGATGAGTTCGGCTCGGGCTCGGCTCGTGAGGTGAATACAGCCGAGGTGCGATTACTCGCCTCAAATGAGGGGTACCTCGTGAGGACCTCACGAGGTAAAATGAGGTACTCCCTCAACCTCATATAAAAATGATGAGTTACCCATCACTATTTGTTTTTCTATAGAAATGTATCTCAATTTGAAGTTTTTTGTTTTTGCTAAATGGACTTAAGCTTAACCGCTCATGTGCCTTTCTTGACAAAATCGGGTAAATTGTTCTACAAAACACAAAAAAGGGTTGCCTTTAAAGTGAGTGAGTGAGAGTTGTAAGGCTAACGAAATTGCCAAATTGTGTAGGGTCGTTTGATGTTATAATTATCGGCATGCAAGATGTTACGAAATCAAAAGCGATAAGTCTATCGCAGGGATAGGACTTCAACTACTCTGGGAACCAAGAGGGGTGGGGGTGTTCTGATCGCAGTGTCTAAGCTTATTGATTCCATACGTATGCCAAAATGGGAATCGGACATCGAAGATCTATGGGTAAGACTTAGAATCACCAAGGGAAAAAGGCACCATAATTTAAATATCTGCGCCGTTTATCTGCCACCACCAGTTCAACAAGTCTTACTGGATTCACTATTAGACAGAGTATCTTCATTGATGGAATCTACAGGAGAAGATACGATTATAACAGGAGACTTCAATCTCAGTTTTATCAGTTGGGACATATACAATACTCATGGTTACTCTCCATGTACAACACCTACTAACTACGCCAACAGGTTAGGCTACTCTTTAATAGATTTTATGTCAGAAAATAATATGTTGCAACTAAATACTGTTAAAAATTGTTACAATAAAACCTTAGACCTAGTTTTTTCTAACTTTTACGGAGGAAGTGTTAGCGAGTGCAGTAATCCAATGTCCAAAGTAGATGTGTATCACAGACTACATAGGGATACTACACCCACCCATTGTGATCGCTGTCAGCAATATTTCGCCAGCTCCGTTAATAAATAAAAGAGTCACAAAGCCGAATTTCAAACGTGCTAACTATGCGTTGATTAATTTGAAACGAAGAGTTATGGACTGGATAACAATATTTTCTGAACTGCCTGAGGTCGATGCTATGGTGCATGTGCTGTACGAACATATTCGTTGTAGTATCAATGAGTGTGTTCCTCTCTCCAAGGTACATAATGGCACATTTCCATCTTGGTTTTCTGGGTCTCTTATTAGATTACTGAACGAAAAGGAAAAAGTTAGATCTCGCTATAAAAAATATAAAAATCCTAGAGATAATTATGAATATGAAATCCTAGGCGACCGCGCAAGAATAATGATCAAGGACTGCTATAAGAGATACGTAATGAACATGGAAAAGAATATCGCACAAAACCCAAAACTCTTCTGGTCCTTTGTTAAAGCCAAAAAATGTAAGTCTAGCGACATTCCTTCCATTATGCATTTGGGACAGAATATTGCAACATCTGGTGAAGAGATAAGCAAACAATTTGCCACACACTTTTCTTCAACCTTCACACCATCCGTTAGCCCGAATGCTCCCAGTACTAGCTCGCATAATTATTTTCAATCCGCTTTATGTGGAATGACTTTTACTGAGAGAGACGTATTGAAGGAGTTAAAGAAACTTGATGCTTGCAAGGGTCCGGGACCTGATGGCCTGCCCCCGTTATTCATCAAAAAATGTGCAGCTAACCTGTCTCTTCCACTTCAGTTGATTTTTAACAAGTCAATCAAATCATCTACGTTCCCCTCGCAATGGAAAGTTGCTAACGTTGTGCCCATTTTTAAGAAGGGTGAAGTCGACGATGCTTCGAACTATCGTCCCATATCTCTTCTTTCCGTCTTTGCGAAGCTGTTTAAAGCGCTTGTTTGTCCCATATTGACTTCGCACATAAGAGCACAGTTGGCTCCCCAACAGCACGGTTTTTGTGCTCGTAAATCCACTACCACTAATTTGGTACATTACGTTAATGACATTAGCAGATCTCTGGACTCCCGCACACAGGTTGACGCCATCTATACAGATTTCAGCAGTGCCTTTGACAAGGTTAACCACAAGGTACTTATCACAAAGCTTGAACAGTTTGGCATATCCGGCCAACTACTCATGTGGTTTGTCTCTTACCTATTTGAGCGGAAACAGAAAGTGGTTGTGAGGGGTTATGAGTCACCGTTTTATTTTTCCACTTCCGGGGTACCACAAGGATCTCACCTTGGACCGATTCTCTTTTTGATTTTCGTCAATGACATTGTTCATTCAATACGGCACTGCAAGTGTTCCATGTTTGCAGACGATTTGAAACTGTACAGGGAAATTAAAACAGACTGCGACATTCTTCTTCTTCAGGAAGACTTAGATGCGGTGCAAGAATGGTGTCAACTTAATATGATGACTCTCAATACAAGTAAATGCTATCACATTACTTTTACTCGAAATAAACAAGTACGATCATCTTAATGCATTGGATGGAGTTCCTCTGCAAAAGGTTGATACCATCCGTGATTTGGGTGTACAACTGGACAGCAAGTTAACATTCATCAGTCATATTGACGCGATTGTAGCCAAAGCGTCAAAAATTTCGGGTTTTGTGAAGAGAACATGTTCAGAGTTTCGGTCCACATCGACACTAAAAGTGCTTTATTACACCCTTGTCAGAAGCATACTAGACTTCGCATCTCCAGTTTGGAATCCTATGTATCGTGTCCATATTAACAGGATAGAACGTATACAGAAGGCATTCACCAGGTACTTACGCTTTAGAAGCCCTAGCTGCCCTCATGACGCTAATTATTTCCAAAGGCTTAATCACTTCGATATGTTATCACTTGATCTACGTAGAAGCACTTCTGATCAGCTCCTGTTTTACAAAATCATCCATAACCTTGCGGATGTACCTGAGTTATTACCAGAAATCAATATAACTGTACCTAGGCGTACCGTAACTAGATCTCTACGCAAAATAAATACCTTTACACCGTCCTCATCAAGAACCAACCTTGGTCTAAATGCCCCCTTAAATCGATTAATGGCTAATTATAATAAAATAGACACCTGCAACAATATTGATATATTTACAGACCCATTTTCCCAATTTCGCAGAAAACTAAGCAACGAATCATAATTTAATAACCTACTTTTTATTTTTTACTTTTTATTTTTTACTATTTAATTTTTTGGTTTTTACCACATGTGCCTGCCACTTTGACAATTTTGGAATGTTCTTTTATTGCATTCGATAACGCATTCTACCTTAATGAACTTGATTATACTCTTTATAACAAAATAACCATTCAATGGATCAAAGGACACAGCGGTTCGCTGGGGAACGATGCTGCAGATGAACTTGCCAGAAGGGGATCGAGCCTGGCACCAGTGGGGCCCGAACCCATCGTGCCACTCCCCTTTGGTTACCTACGCACTCTGGTAAGGAAACGAACTAGGGATCAGCATCAGAAACTATGGTCGTACCAAGGCGAGTGCAGACAGGCTAAGGAGGCACTACCTTCAATCGATGGCCGCCTCACGAAAAAGGTTCTTCGACTAACTAAACAACAGCTGCGTGTGGTTACAGCAGCTATTACTGGCCATGGGTCATTTAATAAACACCTCTTTGTCATAGGGGTCACAAACAGTCCGCTCTGCAGAGCCTGCATGGAGGACGACGAGACAGCAGCTCATGTGCTGTTAAACTGCCCGGTGGTCGCCACTTACAGGGCAAAGTACTTCGGTAACCCAGGTACCCTACGCGAGATTGCCAATAATACCAAGGCGTTGCTGGCATTCTTTGAGGAGCTGGGGTGGATTGAATAACCGATTTTTTCCCACCTGTACGCAAAATACGCGCTTTGACGTGGAGTTGCGGAAACCAGCCCGTATTACCTATTACCTACTCTTTATAATAATATTGTAATGCATGATAATAATTTACTGTTAAATTTTTGTAATTTAAATCCTAATGTCTTAATTTTAATTTTGATTCTTATGATAATTTTAATTTTTGATTCTAATTTGATTTTATTTGTTTACTTATATGTTTTGTTCTTTGTTTTAAATGGATTTTTCTATCCTCACTACACTAAAAGTAAAAAATCTTGTTAAAATGTATTTTTATGTAAGTGCTGTGTACGCATGTAAATGACTAATTCACCATAACTCAATGCTTATGTATTTGTAATCATGTCAATGTTTCAAGTGAATAGGTCGTTGGTGTACCTTTCTAATAATAAATAAATTTAACTGTTATTTTTGTTAGAATCATACAATATGTTATTTTATCTTGCCATTATCCTTTTACTATGCACAATAATAATCTTATACATGTAGCTTACAGATAAAAGTTGATTCTGCGCGTAGCATCAAACCTTCCAATTTCACCAGACACTACGCAACTGCAGATTCGCGCTCACTATGTTGAACCTTAATCTACCCAATAATATACCGAGCTTTGCCATTGAATTTTAGCCACGTAATCGAAATAACGCCGCGCCGGGAGTTTAGCTCAGTAGGTACTCCTGTTCACTACACTTACTAGAGCCAATTCAAAATGAAAATCATTTTTGTATCTGGATCTATCGTTGGAGTTAACGTTAACCGTGAGTTTGAAATATGGGAATTTGATTAATTGACTGAGTGATTATATTAGGTAGGTAGTTTGTAAAATAGTGTACTTTTTGCGCCTGTTGGCGCAGTCCTTATCAAGTCGAGGTGTGTATTTTGTAGAGTGAACTCTCTGAAAGACAAGGAATGATTACACCGGATAGTCCTAGCTACGACGGTCAGTAGACCTTTCGCAGACGATTAGAATCTCGTTTGCTCTGGATTGCTCGCCTGGGATCAGTAACGCACTTAGGCCTGGCACACCTCACTTTTGCACTATATTAATGCATTTATTGGTCGACGCACGAATCACAGCCAGATCCAACCAGTTAATTTGTATGTAGTTTTATCACTGTATGAAAAATATTTTTTGCGATTACAAACTTACATCAGTTGGAGAACTGTGACGTAGCATATATCGATGTATGGGACATCATTATTTCAACTACAAAGAATAAATTAATCCCAACTACGGAACCCTTCATTATTGACTGACTTGGGATGGGATTGCAAAAAAAAAAAAATACATTTCAAACTGTTTTAATTTGAAAAGTAATTTTATTTTGTTTTTAAGCTTGCGTTTGGGTCTGTCACGATGATAAAGTAGTCCACCATGTTCGCTCTCCTTCATCGCAGGGGAACGTGTAAACTTTTTATGAAACATTGAATGACCTGAAAGAAACAAAGAATACAGTTACAACACACCGCAGCTCTGCTGATGTTACTTAGGTAGGTATTAAAATAGTAGGTAGGTAATTAAGGTATCCTACCCGACGCGTACTTATTTCGCTATAGGTACCCTCAGATATCTACTACATTATACGGTTTTTTTTTTTGGTCACCAAGTTAGCCCAGATTCGCACGGACGTCGGCCGTCGTGAGTTCTATGGCCGGCAGAGAGGACCTCCTGGGACGCTGTGGTTTCCTTCTGCGAGACAGTCATCTCGCAGAAGGAGGCTGCGGAAAGGGAGAGGGAGATCACATCCTCTCACACTGCCCGCAGCAGGCGCACTGGGCGCCGGAGGAGGGCAGACAACGCTCTCTTCCAGCCCCCCTAAATGGGTCCAGGGGTGACGGACTCATGGAAGTCCGTCGTCCCCCATACACTGGACCCGAGGTGGTGGCGTGTAGTGTTCCACGTGCGCCCCTCTAAGACGTCGCAGGGGGAGGCAAACACCTCACTCCCCCCCCCTCGAAACGAGGAAAGGGCCGCCGTGGTGGGCCGGCACCAGTCGAGGGTTGCGGAAGTATTTACGTTCCCGCGACCCCCGGCGTAGTTGTTGTGAAACACCATGGTTTATAGTCAGTACCTACGAGTCGGACAGACCTCAAAATCCTCATGAATGTCAATGAATGTCATATCAATCCGAGACCAAAAAAAAAAAGGTTCACACGGACGTATTTTTTTCGCGGCGATATTTTTTCTTACACTGGATTTTCAGCTGTCGGTATTGAGCCGAGCATAGAGAATCCAACAGCGCATCTAGTGCGTCAAAACACACTGTTGGATAAGTATTCAAATCTCGGCGCTAAGTAGAGCGTCGGAAATCCGTGCGAACCTGGGCTTAATCGTAGCAGTATTGCTACCTACTAGCTACGAGTAATTAGTGAGAAATGCGCGAGTGGGGACACTTTCCCGCGCGCGCACCAACACCTAAATACACTCGCGGTCAAATAATACGGGTCGATGACGAAAATCCCTGTAACCTGAAAATTCATAATGCATGAAACTAACTTATTACAGAGAATTTAAATATTGTATGAAATAAAAGCTTAAATGATCTACAACATAATTTTAAAAAGTTTAAATTTTGAAAACCTCATTGGAAATAAATTGAATTCGCGGTTCTTTTACTTATCCTTGTTTTCTCAATTTTGTTTTCAATCTGTCAAATCAAAATAATAAAATGCGGTCATTGTCGTTTTACACAATCATTACCGTTATGTTCACCATCATTACATATATAGGGATTACTATCATGTCACACACATACTACACACACCACACACCACATACTATCATGTTATGTCACATGTGACATGAAGTTATCGTCACTACTTATGTTAGGAGAAGGCAGAATCCAGCGAAGTACAGCAAGAACAATACGCGTGTCACTTTCTACAGTGCAGCGAGTCTTCCAACGTTTCCGAGAAACTGGGCAGAACATAAAAAGACCAGCAACCGGCAGATCGAAATATACTATGGCTCGAAAGGATCGATTTATTGTTACGACCATGCTCCGAAATCGGCACCTCACGGCAGTTGCAGTAACAAATCAAAATCGGGAGAACCGTAGAGACGACGTAAGCGAGCGGACTGTAAGGCGGCGGCTCCTTGAAGCTAATTTGACCCCACCCACATAGACCCGCAAATAGTCCAAAACTTGAAAGGAAACATCGGGTAGCAAGATTACGATACGCCTGCGAACACGCACAATGGGGAGACGAAGAATGGGCAAGATTTTCTGACGAATCCAGATTAATGCTGTATGCACATGATGGGCGGCGAAGACGGTTCAGTTAAGAAACGGTTAAGAAGGTCTTACCGACGGCCAGCGGAACGTTTTATTCCAGCTTGTTTTGAGAAAAAACTGCCGTTCGGCGGGGGTCTGTTATGGTTTGGGTTGAAATCTCTTCTGAGTCGCACGGAGTTAGTGCTGATAGAAAATGGTACGCTAACTAGTGCAAGATATATGGAAGAAATTCATAGTGAGCATACCAGCCCTTACTTAATTAATATGGGTGAAATTCAATAATCATGCATGACAACGCCAGGCCACATATAGCTCAAATTGTAAATTAGTATTTCAGGCCGTTGGCATCAATCTCATGGACTGGCCTGCGAGAAGCCCGGACCTGAATCCAATTGAACACGCTTGGTAAGAAATCGAAACCCCGGCCCAGCTTTCACTTCGCAAGACCTGAAACATGCGTTAGTGGAATAATTGACCAATATTCCGCAACACCGCATAAGAAACTTAATAAACAGCATGCCCAATCGCCTGGCAGCTGTGAGAAGAGCCCGTGGAGGAAATACAAAGTATTAATTTTGTTTTAAAGTTCGTTTTTGTGTTGTATCTGTGGGAGGTGTCAACCATTATTTTTTCAATGTAAAGGTTATTGATATTTTGTTTTATTATGTAATTTTGACAATAATTAAACTAATAATGTTTTTCAACATTTGGTTTCTTTTGTTAATTGGTAAATTATCTACAATATACAGTTTCATTCATGCCGCCAGCTCAATTATTTTATGAGTAATATCAGTTTATCGTACTGACCCGTTTTCTTTGTCTGCTAGTGTAACAGTAAGTACCTACGTAGTACCAGCCTGTTACTGTCCCACTGTAGGGCAAGGGTTGTTCTCATTCTGAGAAGGCACAATCATTACGCACGCTTGCTAAAGGCTAGTACATATTCTAGATCTAGAATCTAAGCTACTTCGCATTGGCGAAGATACGAGTGTTAGTTAAATTATAATCGAACGTAAACCGTTGGAATGTAAATGTTGGTATCTAGGTACAAAAATTTACTGACCCCAGTCTCTGAACGGCGTCCATAATCGCCATATGCTCGCTTCCTGATCAAGGTCATTGTCATCTGAAATCCACTCATTGGAAGCCGAATCGATTGTTTCGTTTGATGTACCTTGCGTCACCAGCTCTGGGGTCGAGACCTTGTGTGCGCAGCACAAACTGAGGATCCACAATACTGCACAGGAAACCGATATCTTAAATGTTAGAAGAAAATGTTTAATATTATCAAAAAAAAAATTAAAAAACTTCCGATAAAAGTACTGATCATCCTTCTAATATTATCCATAAGTCATATAGAGAGGAGGCCCCCTAAGTAGGTAGGTAGGAATACCTATTTGTCGGCAACCAATTCCGATTTCCGATCCTTTCCCGATTTACTGTGTGAGATCGGATCCAGTCGCCATCTCCTGCGAGGAGAAGTCGAAGAACGTGGCAACGTGATAAGAGAGAGAATCGGGGAAACCTTTGTTCAGTTTGCCACTCGAAGGCCAGAGACTGACATGGATTTTCAGGATCAGTACAGGAAAATCCGCGAGCAAAATGGGGAAATCTGCTTGTAAGAAGAATAAGGAATGAAATGGCATCCCCATAGGCAGTCCACTGCCAGCCCCTGGTGACGCCTGATAAGAAGCAATTAGAAAATTCCTACGACCTAAGTTAGACACAGTCTTTAGACTTTCGTACACTTGACATAAAATATTCACTTTTAATTTTTTCCGACTCAGCACCTTTTACGGTCACGATATATTTAATAACACAACAACATTTACCTTAGGAATCATTTTAAGTTAAAATACATGCGATCTACGTGATCGAGGTTTGAATACTATTTTATTTCTAAACGTGAATGAATATAACATGTACTTATACGTATTGGTTATTTCAACTTCAACAATGTGGAGCGGACGAGGTTTCGTGTTAGGACATACGATATTGTAAAAGCAATTTCAGTGATCCAAATAATTATTGTGTAAACCAGTTACGGAGTAGATATTAGGTATTTTTTTATACAGGTATTAAACGGTAGGTACCTACCTACACTTTCTATTAATTGTTATTTATATGGATATATTATTAAGTATTGTAATTGGCGAACGTTCTTCGAATTGCAGCCTGAAGTTGCATTTCCGTTATTGTGTGTGAAGTAAGCGAGGATGCCAGACAATAGGACGTATGACTGTGTCGTATATTTTTAATAATATGGAATTTCTCCAAACTTACCGGTCTACGTGTGTCCACCCATACCCGAATGGAACACGAATAGCTATCTGTTGGCATTAAAAATATTAGTTTAGTTCCGTCCGGGAATCGAACCTCCGAACTGCAGCGCAGAACTTCAGCCACTGCGTCAAACACGGCATAGAAATCTGTGGCATCTACTATGCCGTCCTTGTTTTGTGTCTAGGCGCTTAGGAGAAAGCATAACAATCGTAAATACAGCATGTAGGTACTTTTTATTAGGTAGGTACCGAATATGGAATAGCTTTGACAAATTTTATTAGTCATCACCATGGAAAAATTTAAAACTGTGAAACTTTGTGTTATTAAGGAAAGCAACTCAAAATACACCATTTAGAGGTGATAATGTAGCAGGGCAGGGTGTTTAGTGATTAGAGATGTATTTGGAACAGCGTTTATGGCGTGCGCTCGAGCGTGTGGTTCAGTTTCACGCTGCATAGCATGCGTGAGGGGCTCACCACTTGGCTGCGGCATTGATTCATTGAACAAGTTTTACCGAAGCATTCAATGAGCATTTACGGTCAGGAAAATGAATTTACTTATAATTAAAAAAAAACACCGACTTGAAAAAAAAACACTACAAAGTGAACCTACCCCTCAAATTCGTATGCCTGCCATGTAAACAACACTCCTACACCTACACCACACCTACATGCTATGTAAACAACAGTGACAGAAAGTTTTATAACATTATCAACATATACCAAGTGGATTTAAATTCGTATTATAGACGCTAACCAAAAAAAAACCAAACAATAAAATATTGAAACACGGCGCCCTGGGCGAGATATCTGTGGCACCCCCTCACTAGATACCTATTCGTGGAGGTAGAGGGGCGAAATTATTTTGCTTTTGTTCCTATGCAGAAAAGGGAGAGTACCTATAGGATGCAAGAGCAAGCGAAGCGAGCTCAAAATGTTAGCACCCCGCCGGTTTAGGATTTTTTTTGACCATTCATTAACAAGGAGTTTGTTGACTTATGCAGAAAAGTTTGAGAATTCAGACTTCAAAGAACGGAGGCTGCAAGAGCGAGCTCAATTTTTTTAGCACCATTGCACCCTACTTCTGTTTTTCTTTGGCCTATTCATAAAAAAATAGTAAACTTTGTAGAATTGTACAGAAAATTTAGAGAAAAACATAACACTGTCTTTGCTGTTGCTTAGCCGGGTAAAAAAGAGAGAGTTAAATAAGAGAAAAGTTAGAGAAGTGAGCGGCCACCGGTTCGCGTAGGGCGCCTCTTCATGTCTGGCGCCCAGGGGCCTACCACCACCTCTTTTAGCATTATTATTTTGATGTTACTTCAGTGCGAGAAAGAAGTGGAGCTATACAGGACGTCTAGCTCCATCTCATTCCCACTCTCAAGTAAGATTAAAATAATACTGCTAAAAGAGGTGGTGGTAGGGCTCCAGGCGCGCATTGTCCGCGGCAAACTGCCGCGCAAGCTTCCTGTACCAAATAAAAAATAATCACGTAAATCTGCCGAGTAAAGGAAAAATCGGTGTACCTACTTATAACTACGAGAAAAAAAAAACACCGAATGCATAACTTCCTCCTTTTTTAACTAACCGATATCAATTCGGATGTCTATATATTTTTTTTAAAATGTATGTTCGGGCATAACTCCGTCATTATATAGACGGATTTGCAAAATTATTTTTTTGTTTGAAAGGGTATGGTCCCATTGTCATTAGGTCAGAATTGATGATGAGATCCTGGAGAAATCGAGAGAACTTCAAATATTATAGGCACACCTATAGCGATTTCGGTATTTTTTATAGTAACACGTTTATTTGCTCTCGGAAAGCACCATTTTATCAAGTGGAACTGATGATGAAGACCACGGATGGCCACCGTAACTGCTCAATAATAAATATTTCACGGGTTGCGATTCGATTACTTTAATAGGGTTGCCAATCAGTGTATGCTCGTCACAATGCATATGGAGAAGTGGAGCTGATGGTGAAGTACCAGGAAAACTCCTCAACGATTAACGTCCCTGCATCTGATAAGCAATATTTTGTAAAACGTGATTAGTAGTTGACATTAGGTAACTTCGATACCTAAATTATATAAGCTGACACACAAAAAAGTGAGAAATAAAAACCTTTTTACAAAACAAAAAAAAAAACAACTGACTTCCAAAAAAACACTACAAAATGAAAAATAACAATTTTGGAAGGCGGTGGCAAATAACGAAAATGCAAAACCAGACACCGACTTTCAAAATTCAAGTTATTTTTCACTTTGTAGTGTAATAGTACCTACCGGTAGACAGTGTGCCCAGTGTCTTTTGTTCCTTCTGTTTTCAGCAGAGCATATTTTTGCTTGTTATTTTATTTAATCTTTTTTCATTTCCTATGCACTTAGTAGTATTATTTTTGCTACCCGGACGATGACATTCTTTTTGACTATTGTTTTGTGTTCGCTTTTATTTGTTAGCGCTAAACTGGCAGGTGGATTGAATTGCTCTTTTTTATATTTACGTTTAAAATCACTATTTTATTTACGTTTATTATTAATATTATATTTATATAGTGTCGATGTCAGATAGGAATGACGACAGCGACACCGAAAGCTTTATATCGGCTTGTAGTAATGACAGCTTTGTGAGTTTTCCGTCCCTTGCCTACACGCTTGAATCTCAGTTTTCTGATGTACCTAAAAATTTTAATGTTGTCCATATAAATGCCCAAAGTATTCCGGCACATTACCCTGACATGCTAGCTAACCTAGACTGTAAGAACGTCCATGCTATCCTTGTCTCAGAGTCTTGGCTAAAGCCATGTCTCCCTTCAACTTCCTATTCCTTGCCGGGTTTTCAACTATTTAGAAATGATCGCGCGCGCGGCGGTGGCGGTGGTGTTGCCATATACCTTCGTCAACATATTCCTTTTTCTATTGTTGATATGTCTGCACAACCTCCACCGCAGAACGCGGGCGAGCATCTCTTTTTGGAAGTAAACCTGAATCACGTTAAAGTCCTTCTAGGTGTTTATTATAGCCCTTCATCCCGTATAAATTTCTTTTCATCCTTTGAAAAGATCCTTGAAAACATTACACCTTCTTACAGTCATACAATCATCATGGGCGATTTCAATACTTGTTTACTGAAAATCGATTCCCGCTCTTCCTCTCTTCGATCAATAGCTCAGTCATCGAATTTATCAATTCTCCCTTTAAGTGCCACACACCATTTTCCAAACTGTAATCCCTCACTTTTGGACCTTCTCATTGTTTCCTCTCCTCAACATGTCAGTAAGCATGGTCAATGCTCCGCTGACATGTTTTCTTACCATGATCTATTATTCCTCTCCTACAAAATTCGCCCACCTAAGGCAAAACCTAAAATTCTCCTGCAGCGCAACTTTAGTGGCATGAATTCAGATGATCTCCGAAGAGATGCTAACAGCATTGATTGGTCTCCTTTAGTCAGTGTTGAGTCGATTGACGATAAAGTCAACCTGCTGACAGACAACCTTGTGAGGCTGTACGATGTCCACGCTCCCATTCATGCTGTAAAAATAAAACATCTTCCGGCACCATGGATTACAGACGATATAAGAAGTATCATGCACAGGAAGGCTGTAACAAAAACTAAATTTAAGTGTCGGCCCTCGCCGTCGAACCGGGAGATCCTTGTAGATGCTCGCAATCGCTGCAATAAGGTGTGTAGAGATGCCCAACGCCGCCATATCCACACCTCAGTTGAAAACGGAGATCCAGCTAAAGTCTGGAAATTTCTTAAGTCCTTGGGAATTGGAAAATCGCGCCAAGAATCGATTCCTAAAAACTTAGATATTGATCTACTGAATCAACACTTCTCATCTTCGTCCCACTGCAACGGGACCATGAAGGCAGCTACAATAAACTATCTTTCGAACCTTCCAACTCCGGACCATCCCCCATTTATTTTTAGTCAATTCTCTGATTGTGATGTTAAGAAGAGCGTTGTTTCAATCACATCTAACGCAGTTGGTAGTGATTGTGTAAGTCGAAAAATGATAGTCCCTGTCCTCGACGAAATCCTACCCATCCTATGCTATATCCTAAATTACTCTATATCCTATGGTGTTTTTCCATCAATGTGGAAAGAGGCAAAAATCACTCCTTTACCCAAAAAATCGAATCCTATTTCCTTTTCCGAATACCGTCCTATCTCTATCTTGCCTTTCCTCTCCAAAGTCCTAGAACGCCTTGTCCACAATCAGCTCAGTGCTTTTCTTTGTAAGAATAGTCTACTGAATCCTTTCCAATCCGGTTTTCGTCCTGGTCATAGCACCGCTACAGCCTTAGTTAACGTCACTGATGATATACGGTTAGGCATGGAAGGAGGAAATCTGACGGTTCTTTGCTTACTGGATTTTAGTAATGCTTTTAATACTGTCGATTTTGATATCCTGCTTGGCATGCTTCGCTCGCTTAACATATCTCCAACGGCGATTGACTGGTTTCGTAGTTACCTGTATGGCCGCCGGCAACGTGTATGCATAGAAGAGTCTTGTTCTTCTTGGTGTTATACTTCTGCCGGCGTACCTCAGGGTGGCGTTTTATCTCCTTTACTCTTCGCAATATTTATAAACTCTATTTCCAAAAAACTTCTTTCGTCCTACCACCTTTATGCAGATGATTTACAAATATATAAAAAAGCTGCCCTTTCGGATTTGGCTGATGCAATTAATGGTATAAACAAGGATTTGGATTCAATTTGCGAGTGGAGTGAAGCACATGGGTTACAGGTCAATCCATCGAAGACCCAGGTCATTGTTGTTGGCAGCTCAAGGATGATCCCCAAGATCAACTGGACGCAACTTCCCCAAGTTCAATTTAACGGAACTGCCATTCCAATTAGCGAAAAGGTTAAGAACCTCGGAGTTTGGATCGACAAACATCTCTCTTGGGGTCCCCAGCTACAGGACGTCAGCCGCAAGATTTTTGCATCTGGTAAGTCCCTGAGACGACTGCGGAACTTTCTTCCAACTGCCACTAAGACTGCGCTTGCACAATCCCTTTTACTTCCCATCCTTGATTACGCTGATGTCAGTTACCTTGATCTCACTGAGGCACAACTAGATAAACTTGAGCGACTTCAAAACTTTTGCATAAGATTTATATTTGGCCTGCGCAAATATGATTACATTTCTGAATTTCGTACAAAGCTCAAGTGGCTTCCCATACGTCTTCGCCGGAATTCTCATATCTTATTTCAGCTCTACAGTATTCTGTTCAATCCTATAACCCCCTCCTATCTTAAAGAACGTTTCAAGTTCCTACATGACACACATAATAGATATCTGAGATCATCGGAAAACTTGAGACTAGAGATGCCGATGCATTCAACCAGCTTTTATGACAAATCTTTTACAGTTCAAGCAGTACGGTTATGGAATGCCTTGCCCGTGTCGATAAGGCGAGCTCAATCCTTGTCCACTTTCAAAACTCTGGTAAAAAAACACTTCCTCTCTCCTTAAACATCATCATTACATTTAGTTCCTTGCTCTTGTTTCATGTTTATGGATTTATATTATAAGTATAACTATGTATATATTATATTTATATAAATAAGTTTATGCTTTATGTATGTATGTACATATTTATTGTATATGTAGATGGTACACCGCTGACTACCTGCAGTATTGTCTCTCCTATTACCTTTAATCCATCCAAAGGTTGTCTGTAAAAGATCGCTTTAAGCGATAAGACCGCCCATTGTGTCACCCTATGTAAAATTTCTAAATTTATGTCTGTAATTTGTATGGTGTACAATAAAGAGTATTCTATCTATCTATCTATCTAGTCGGTTATTTTTGTTTGGAAAAGAGTTGTTTTTAAGTCTGAAAAACTACGCCATTTTCTCCCACTAGTTGCACTGCTTAGCGCCGAGAGTTGAAAATAAAACAGTGTATTTTTTTTTTTGACGCGCTGGGCTGTCGAATCAATATTTTAGTTCACTAGTTAGCATATTTCGTATTTACAATTACATACAGTATTATTGCCAAATTCATCGAACAGAAATATTTGGCAGCTATTTGCGACGTTGCCCACTTTCTTTTTATACGCTCTCCGCTGAAGAGAAATACTGTGTAAACGTTCCAATAAGAAAAAACGTGCGAAAAAAAATGCTGACAAATGTCCCCAAAATCAGTTTATTTTATTGCAAAAATCACGTGAAGTATTACTTTTATGTCAATATGTATAAGCTAGGACAAGCTTATTTCATATTGTGGCAGTGTGGACGACGCCTAAACTCATAATTTTATTTAAAATCAGGGGAAATAATTTGTAATAAAAGTACCTAGTTAATTTTAAGTTTTTATTAAAACAAACATTAGATTTCACACCCTAATTATTAAAATAACGTAACACTTACATAATTAAAGGTTCTTAAATTCATGAATTGCGAAAGATAGGTAGGTCTTACCTACGTATCTACTGTAATAATTTGCAATATCGTTCATTGTATTATATAGAATATGCATTGTCAGCACTCTCTTTCACCCAAACATACCGAAAATAAATTACTTCCATAACACATTATAATTTACTTACATTTTAGCTTATTTACATAGATAAATACATGTATTGTGTTCATATCACAGTTGCATCATTTGGCTATAATTACACTAATCTCACATACATATATTATATCTACCTATGTTGGCAAGATGTTAATGCTAAAGCTAGATAGGGTCGCGATTATACAGTGAACAAGCCGAGCAGGAGCTTTATGTTGGAATCACCAAACGAGACAGCCGAACTTCTTTAGATTGAGCAACAAACTCTTGGTTGGCTGTCAAGCTATCATTATAAACAACCGTCAAATGACGGTTATTTATACTTACAGATCTCTTATAGACCACCACCTGAATACGGTAGTATACGGGGACAAAATTAATTAATTAGCGAAACTTCAGAGATTTGTCGAGTATCGACACACGATTTTACGATTTTCTTATGAGTGTTTCTTTACATACAAACAAGACGCGTTGCATGCGTCTTGTTCTGTACATCAACTTATTATGCTTAGGAATTATTCTTAGATTGTTGTAACATAATAGTGGGGATTTTGTTGTTAATTATGAACGAATAAATGTATGCTTCTGCATTTCAGTTCTGGGACAAGTCAGATAAGGGACAAATATAGCCATTGATTGCCGGTCTATTTAGTTTATGAAAATACAAATTTTAGGGATCTGTACCTCAAAACGAAAAAAATGGAATCCATAAAGGATCACTAACTTCATTGTCCGTTCGTCTGTCTGTCAAACAAGACAAGATATTTTTTGAGTAGGAACGCGTGGTCATTCACGCGTTCCTGAGAAAAATTGTCTTGTCTTGACACTTTTTCTGAGGAACACGTGGTCCTCCACGCGTTCCTGAGAAAACAGGTCTTGTTGATAAAGTTGTAATTAATATCAAAAACGTTAACGTAGGTCTAAGAAATACGGCCATTGATGCGATATATTTTTACACTCGCAAATAAATCAAAACCATGGGGTAAGTTCTTACCATTGACCTAGAATCATGAAATTAGGCAAGAAGCAAGGTCACAGCACAAGTAAGGGAAAAATGCCGAAAATCGGACTTTTTCCCTAATTCGTAGTTTTATCACATTTTTTTTTTGCGTTTACAAACTGACATTTGCAGTTCATCCCAACTATGGAACCCTTCATTGTGCGTGGTCTGGCTTGCACTTGGTCGGTTTTTTTTACAATCTAGAATACCAAAATAGTTTTACCAGCAGATTTACATGATTTACAATTTATTCTGTAGTTACCTACTTCCTATTGAAATTTTTCTACTTATAAATATGACAGAAATACTTTTAAGATTCTAGCTAGGCAAGTAATAATTAAACACTATTTAATAATCTAAATATTTTTAAAGTCTAGTTAAAATTTTGATCGATGTTACATCGAGTGTAATCTTATTAACATTTATTTACCCAATAAACTACTAGGCTACATGATTAATTTAACTATCTATTATGGTTTATTTTTAATAAGCCTTGCATACTGAACCGACGGAACTGCTTTTAGCTGGCCACAAACAACAGATGGCGGCAATATAATTTAAGGAGTTATTATTGTACCGGATAAGTTAAATGAAGCCTAGTAATTATTCGAATAGTCAGTTTGCCACTTGGGTACATCCTATTCCCTTTTTTGCCGACGCGGCTCATTGGCATTACTTTATACTACGCAAGACAGTACATAAAATCTACAAAACCACTAATAATGCATGTTTTTTAATAAACTACGTTTTATCTACCAACAACGTATAGGTCCATGACATGTCTTGTCTTTCAACACTTTACATCCAGGCGCTGGCTCTTAAATTGTCAACGATGGTGGCACGTCGTCTGTGACACACGCGGATGCATGGCTCGAAGGCCAGTCGGCGCCAAGGTCACGAGTCGTGTAGCAGGCGCTGGTAGTGCGGGAACACCTCGTACGGCGGCACGTGCAGCCCGAACTCTAACGCCACAAGGACGGCGAATTCGAATCGCATCAAATCTTTTCTGTTCACTCTAAATGTGGTTTCAATGCGCTGAAAGTATAAAAACAACTACATAAGTATATGAGGTCTTTACAAATACTAAACTATGTGTAAAACATTGCCCTACTTCTATGAGCGCTTTCAATGCTTCTCCTTTCACATCATTGAGTTTGGCAGAGAGCAGTAAACAAGCGCCTGCACACAACTTCCTATTATCTTTGTTTATCAGATTTGCCAGAATCAACTTCTCAAAGTATACATAGGCCTGTGCTACTGACAGCAAATCCACTCCTCCATTGTCATGTTTGGCAATCTTCCGCATTTCTTTCTTGATGCTGCAAAATAAAGATTCAGTTAAAATCCAAATTATCTTGAATCAAATATTATTAGAGACATATTACCTTCTCAATTTACTAAGAGTTAACTTGATGTGTGGGAACTTCTCCCTAAACTTGTCATTTAGTTCTTTTTTGAGATCTTGCGGCCGGACGTAGTCAATAATAGACGTCATGTAGGATGTGAATGTTAGAAGTGTTCTGTGTTTTCCAGCAATCAGCTCTGGATCATCTAATACATTGGGACAGTATTGAACCTGGAAGAAAATAAATATTCAATATTATATCCGTTCATATTCAGGTGTAATTTTACTGTACATATCGAAGGCATGAGGTTTATAATTATGTCTACATGGGTTTTCTTAAGAAATTCTCAGTCAGCACTGACAATTTTCATAGGAAAACCCATTAACACACTTTGTGTTTGTGAATCCACAATCTAACCCAGGAGCGCTTGCTACTGACGATTATGTATAAATACTAGCTGCGCCCCGTGGTTTCACCCGCATAAGTCTCGATCCCGTGGGAATATTGGGATAAAAAGTATCCTATGTCCTAACCCAGGTCATGGTCTACGTATGATCAAATTTCATGCAAATCCGTTCATCCCATTTTAGCGTAAAAGCGTAACAAACAATAAAACAAACAAACTCACTAAGTATTAGAATTAGTATAAGCATTTATAATATTAGTTTTAGAATTTTAAAAAAGTAAAGTTATATATTTTATACAAAATCCAATGGATACATACATATTTTTGAGAGAGTAATGATCCTTCATCCCAATCAAATGTTTTCATATCAACTGATGAGTGTGGTGGAGACGATGGTATCACTGTCCTTTGTGATGATTCATAAGAGAAACACCTACAAAAATAACAATTGTCATTATTCTGCTAAACTTATCTAATACTATGTGTGCAGGCTGTTATTACTTTGATGTTAGAACCAATTAAATCAGCATGCATTAAGAGAGTCAGACAGAATTGGATTGGTAACATGCTCTAAAATACTAAATACATAGGTCTTACTTAATGTCTATATAATGTTTAAAACCCCTCCATCTCATTTTATGTTCCCAATGAAAATCATGCACACTTCTTAATGTTATGTTATGTTCTAACAGTGACTTCCAGATCACATAAAACCCAGGTTATTACATGGACATGTGATTAGTGGGTGAGGTGAGTTTTACACATAGTATTTGTAGCCTGGATTTACGTAATTTTAGGTATCAAGACAGTGATAAAATGCACTGAAGTTTTTCATTACAAACCAATTAAATACTCCCAAATATCAAGCTTAGAAGTATTTACTGCACAACACCTAAAGTAACCTGGTAATGTGATTACTGACCAAAACTAAGCAGTACAAAATTATCCTAATGTATATTAAAAAATATACAGAATTACTCCATATTTTTAGCAGGGATATAGTAGCATTAGCGAAATCTAAGTGTTGCATAGCAGATTTTAATCTGTTCAGTGTTTACCATTTTTTATCCTTGTGCCTCGTCAATAACTTAGTCCTGAAAGTCAAATTTGTTAGTGATGAAATGATTGTGAACACTGCATGAGTTCAGAATGCATGTAAGTACGAGTTGGTAATAAATATGTAGAATAATAATTATAGAAATGTGTGTGTGAACATGTGCGTAATGTATGACATGTAATAATAGATAAGAATGTAAGATATGGATGAGTGCATTGCAAATATATTCATCTAGGTTTTAGTTCATTGTAATCGAATACTTAATAATGAGGTATTCATAACTTTAATTACCAAACAGTGAATATTGTTTTTGTAAGTCTAGTTATGAATGAATTAGCAACATTTAAATGTCTTTTTACATTCTCCTCATGGCACAATATTACTTTATAGTAATATACATACTCACTAGGAAAATATAGTAGATAGAGAAGACAGCACACACATATTTTGTACTAATAATAGTTTTATTGAACAAAGTAAAACATTCAATAACATGCACGGCCTGAATCATGTAGAGACCTATCAGATTGTTGATATTTGAAAAATTGAATGAATGTTAGACTTCAACAAGAAAGTGGCTGGAAATTAATTGATGGGTCTATTCTGCATATAAATGCTACCACTTCATCAAAAGTTTTCCAAATACAAAACAGAAGTAAAATATTATAATTACCTTGCTATGACATGTGGATGGCGATTAACTAGTTTCCAATTAGCTTTTTCAGTAATTTCCCCTTCATACATTTTTTTGTACTGTTCCCTTGTACAAACTTTGGAGGGCACTAATAATTTTGAATATGATATTTCTTGGCCATTTTCTTCTTTCTCTAGGCCAAGAAGGTCAAAGGGATCCATAGCATTGTCAGTGATGGCAGAAAGGGGTCTTGGCCCTGATGTGTTCCTCCTTCTAACACCATCTTTTCGTAGATCAGACCTAAATTAAATAATATGAGTTTTAACATAATTTTACTAAGGTGACAAGTATAGCAACAAAAAAAATTATAACATAAAATAAATTACCGTGCATTGCGAATAGTCTTAGAGTATGGGATGGTGCTAAATATTACACAAGGAGCACCCTGCCCTGGCACTATTGCACATCTTTCATCCCTGAACGATACTCCTTTATTTAGACGTACCATGCGCACCTCTTTTGTTAACGCATGATGTTCTGGGATGCATGTGTTACTTGTTCTGAATTTGCCTGTAAAAGTAATCATATTTACATTTAATACAGTGCACAATTCGTTTTAATTGAATTTCAAGCCCATAAATAATATTGTTTAAATCGTATTTGATACTAAACAATTTATTATTTACCAAAATTAAGGCTTTCTGAACTGCTTTTCTCATCTGCATTAGCACCAGTTAGGGTAACAAGATGAGTTTTTCTAGATCTAGATGAGCCATGCTTATCTTTAAAAGATTCTGTATTTCCAGAAGAACACCTATAAAATAATGATTAAAATGAACATGACACAGGTTTCAGCCAAAGAAAACTTTGCACAATAAATTTAATGGCTTCTAATCACTACAATATTTTATAAACACTTGAGGGAATAGTACAACATTAACATCAGCAAACATACTTAGATTAGTATCACTTGTTAATAGAGTTGTTAATTTTCAATTTCTTGAAAACCCCCTCAAAGCACCTCAAAGGCTTTGATGGGCGTCCTCAGCGAGGAAAATTAAGAGCACAGAGAACTGATTATTCCCCATAAGTTGAGGGGAATAATCGGTACTCTTTGCTTTTCCAGTAAACAGCTTCTAACAAATATTACATTCCTAGACATGCTAATATGGTCAAATTTTGGATGCCTATTTATGTAGTTTAGAAATGACATTGTCTATGAATTACCTTTCTCTGATGAAAGATGTATTAACACCCTTCACAGGTGTAATAATGGTATTTGTGTGTTCAGAGTCTGAACTTAAAGAATGATTATCAGCACCGATACGATGCACAGGACTTGAATTTAGGGCTTTATTTTTAGTCCGAACACTGTTTCGTAGAGTCGTTTCTTTATCCTTATGAACATCAACCGCTTTGGATCCGGAATCAGTTTTGTCTTTTTTCGGTGTTTTTTCCACTCTCTGAACTAAATCAGGGTCTCTTATCTTACCATCTAATGATATATTTGATAAAAACGTTACTGCAGCAAGACGTCTTCGAGCTTTTTCATATTTGTTGCGATTGCTGGACATCTTAGCGAAAATGATGTAAGCTTACTGAATGAAACCTTCAATACTCCTTCAATAATGAAGCACCCATAATAAAAATAAACCACCGCACGGTTCCAGACTTCAAAGAAGTAACACAATATTTATCAAATAGACTGTAAGCATTTTGAAGATCAAATAACTATTAATACTAATCCACCTGTTCCACGAATTATTCAATTACTTTTGACATTGCTAAAGTTGCTAGTATCTCGAAGTAGTCTGTGGCACAGAGTACATTTTTATATAGTGGTTGCTAAAGATCTTGAGCACAGACTACATATGCATACTAGATACTACATACCGCTACAATCGGCTACAATACAGTTTTCCAAATTCACTATAAACCGTAAACATGCCTTTGGCAGAATGGTCGGCATCGGCTTTGCTTGCCATAACAATAAATAGAATAGTAAAGAGTGAAAGAGTAAGCCCACGTACGCACGGACGTAATAAAATCGCGGCGATTTTTTTTCGTGGACTGGATTCTCAACGCTTGGCTCAAGACCTAGAGTTGAAAATCCAGTGTACGAAAAAAAATCACCGCGATAAAAACACGTCCGTGGGAACGTGGGCTAACAGAGAGGCTTCGTTCAGTTATTTGACTCGACGAAGTTCAACGATACTTGATGCATGGAACGTGCTACTGTGCGTTTGTATACTGGCGAAACATTCACAACAAAACACATGTTGAAATCTAGAAAGAAAGAATAATGTTTATTTGTACACAGTTCGTGAAACACCAATAACAAAATAAAAAAAATTGAATTACATCGATGTGACAATTTTCCTTTTAACTTCGTTACAAGATACTATAATACTGTTGTGATTTTTTTCACAAATCCAAGTACTCACGTCAACATACTACAATCCGTCAAATTTCTTTAATAGATTTTCAACTTTATCACACAAGCATAAGGTTCCAAGTTGATTGGGAATATTTTACAGTTTCGGGTAGGTTGACCAGCTGGCGTTTGTACATACTTGTTAACCCCGTGATTTTTTTTAGAGCCGGTAGCGCGCAGGAATTTTTCTCTTTTTGTACAGAAAATATTAAAAAAATATTACCTACGGGTTGAGCTAGGTTTATGGAAAGGGGGTCGAAATTTTCATTATTTTTGCGATAAGACACCATTTTCGAGTTAAGAGCAAATGAAAAGATAAATATATACAGCACTGTTTTTGCACCTGAAGTCGAGGTGTTCGTGTGAATTTTATTTCATGACAACTAATAATATTCCACACCATTTTTAGTCGCGATTAATGTTCAGAATTAGTTAAACAATTAAAATTTTAGGTGAAAAACGGCAAAAAATAGTAAATATGTATCTACAAAAACTTATTCGTTCCAAAAACTTAAAGTTTGTGGATTTTATCCAGTGCATGTACAGACGCCAGCAGGTCAACTTACCCGAAACTGTCAAATTTTCCCAATCAACTTTGAACCTTATGCTCTAGTTTTAAAGTTGAAAATCTATTTAAAGAAATTTGAAAGATTGTAGCAGGTTGGTGTGCTGGCGTATGTGACTACATAATGAGATGACGAGATAAATAAATATAATTTTATGATTCCACCCTACGACAGTGGCGCCGCCTCTGCGAGACTTCTTGCGTGAGATGGATTGTACCTTAAGAATGTCAGTTTTACATAAATGTCGCAGAGATCAAGCTATCTTTTAAGTAGTCTGTGTATACTGCATACTGTGACAAATTCTGCTCTTTTTATGTGAGGAAAGTTCCTGGACGAAATTCGACTGTCAAACCAAAAGTTTTGACATTTACCTTTAAAGCTAGGTGGAGTGAAGTGAATAAAATAAATAACTTTATAAAATTGTAGAAAGACACCTGCTTAAATATTGTTTCAATGGAACCTAATATACCTGGATCGTCAACATCTTCTAGGGCTACTAGATTTATGATGGAAGGGGTTGGGGCCCGTGTAATTCGGGGTCCAGATTGGAAATGGGGCAAACAGGTAGAAATAACACTGTTTATTTTTGATAAATACTATTTTCTATTATATTTTTCCAGAAATTCGGAACAATATTTGGTTTTATTGGAAACACAGAAGATGTTTCTGTCAATTAGACAAATAAATATCGTCTGAACCTATCGCTTTTCTGTCTATCTTTCATTGATACTTTTACAATAAAGTTGCATCTTCAGGTGTCACTTTTATTAATGTATTAACATTTATTTAGTTTTAAATATCAAAAATAAAAGACGTCACTATTATAATATTATTGGTTTCTAAGTTAATGTGCTGCAATGGCATAATTATTCTGATAGGAATTAATAACAAATTAATGTAAACAAAAGTGATATCAACATAAATATTGCCTGATTGTTTTTCTATATAAGATAAACTTCCAAGCAACTGTTGACTGAATCAAGCTAATTATGAATGTTAGTTATTGTACCAAAATGGTATGGTAACACTTGATGACTATAATTGTTTGCAGGATGGTGGGGAGGGTCACGTTGGTACCGTGAGGAACTTTGAATCTCCTGAGGAGGTGGTTGTCGTTTGGGACAATGGGACGGCTGCTAATTACAGATGCTCTGGTGCTTATGACTTGCGAATACTTGATAGTGCCCCGACTGGTGTCAAGCATGAAGGCACTATGTGTGACACTTGTAGACAGCAACCTATATTTGGTAAGTATAAGTTTTTATTACTACAGACAAGCTATTTATGTACAAACTTTTGCTTTACTGTTCTGGTTTATTTGATATTTTGTAAATTAAATTGTAATGAAAAATGGAAACAAGATGATAAAATAACCTAATGAAATATTTTCTATGTATTTGATTACATGAAAAAGATTCTGAACTTTCTAGGCATTCGTTGGAAGTGTGCTGAGTGCAGTAACTATGATCTGTGTTCAGTTTGCTATCATGGTGACAAACACAATCTCAGACACAGATTCTACCGCATAAGTGCACCGGGGGCCCAGAGGTGTCTTGTGGAACCTCGACGCAAAAGCAAAAAGCAAGCTGTTCGAGGAATCTTTCCAGGAGCAAGAGTTGTGAGAGGGGTATGTTAATTTATATTGTCCTTAGGTTTTTATAATTGAGACCTTTATTTAGTTAGCTCTAGCGTTACATAATATTGATAAAAGGAAAAAAAAAAAGTGAGCAGGCAAGTAGGGTAGACATTACGGTGGAGCGCGGTTGTATGGAAAAAAAAAAAACCTAGTTTTGATTTCTAATAGGAGGGGATTAGTGCCTTATCAAAGTAAAAATAACTGTTCGTTTTCAGTTCGATAAAATAATATCTTCTATCTCCGCTTGGACCTTGAAATTTTAAGATTTTCTGAAAAATCGTAGTATTTTTAGGGTCCTCTGTTAAGTATATAAGAGGTATATACGGAGGATAAATGATACTAAATTATATATTTAAGATATGAATAATGTAATTAAACACAAAAGTAGTACAATTTTTACTTATGACTAATAAAAAAATAAGTTTTCAGTCGGCCTTAAAATCTCTTTTTGTCTCAAATTTCGGCATTTTCTTACGGGATTCCAATTTAGCTTTTATGGCTCCCAATCGTGATGAGTCCTTACACTGGGAAGTGCAAGCTTCTGTCGTCAACTTTACAGCTCTTTCAACTGCTTGGGTATGGCAGGGAAGACGTAGAAACAATAGTTCTCCCTCGCCACCAGATTGGACTATTTGTTGAATTTCTTGATCAGTTAGCTGTTTCAAGATCGGAGGTTCGGTAATAGTTTGTTGCCAATTTATCATATCGATATAATTCGACGCACCAAAGTTAATATCTGTCACTTCAAACAGCCTTGGTGATGGAAGTTGCGACATACTACGTGCTTTTAATACACGCAGGGCTGCCAGTTCACGAATGTGTCTCTTGTAATCTGTTATCATTGCAAGTAAGATGTTTTCAGGATGTGCAAAATAGCTATTGCGTTGAATGACAGGATCGATGACCTTTTTTAGATTTTCTGGCAGGTACCTAGAGGTCGATAGGATTTTAAAAAGATGCCGAGCTCCATCTTTACAGGACGGTTTATTCTTAATGGAGAACCAACACGGAGGTAAACTTTTATAACAAATGTAGCCAGGGTTATCAAATTATCTGATGGTATTTCTGTTGCTACATACAAACGTAGTATACGATTAGCACGTGTGAGCCAACGAGCATGAGATAGTCTACCTGGGGACCTATTCGCCAGATCTTCTGGAAAGTCGCCTGATTGTACTGCTGAGACAATATCGTGCAAGTACTTTTGATCTGTACTCAAATTTACAGCTGTTGTTGGAAGCGGTTCTCCTTCGATCGGATGGAATTTTTGAACTGGCAATTGTTCACAAGTTTCCAGTGACTTTCCCAACTGGCCTGTGTAAGTCTTGGGTCCCGAAGTGGCTCCGTCAATATGAAAAAACAAGTGTCTCAAAGGAAGTTCGTTCATATGAAGTAAACAAATTACCCACTGGAGAGGTCTTTGCAGATTTTTTTCCAGGAGGCGTATAATTCCGCCATATTTTCCAGTATTAACATTTGTTCCATCACAGCCAATCGCCATAAGATGCTGTGGAGAAACGCTTTTCTTGGCCAAAAACCCTGTGATTGCGGTTTCTATTGCCTTTGCTGAACCTGTACTTGGTACTACGTACCCCATATAAATAGAACCCGGCTCCTGAATGAGCGAGATATGCTCTTCAATACACGTAGTTCTATAGTCACTTCGAGTAATAATAGGGATGATGCCTGGGTCAAAAAAAAGAAATTCTATTTAGTCCGTCAGTCAGATAATAAAAAAATATTAGACACGTATTTTTTCCTTTATCATATTAATATACAATGACTTAGATACAACGCATTAAAGTTGGGGAGTGGGGGTTGATACGTCACAAGTATGGATAAAATCTACATACAAGTGACGTCATGGCACATTATAACTCAATGTATCGCCGTAATCTTTTGATAACGTAAAAAAAGAAAAAATACGTGTACGTTATTTTTTCATAATCTACATTACGGACAAAAAACATTTTTTTAGTCATCTTCCCTATTGTGCACTGATACGACAAATGTCGAAAAGCGCGCGCTGCGCAACGAATGGCCTCCCCGCGCGCCCCTGCACTCTTCTTGTTTTAAGTACCTAAACCAACGTAAGAATATGTTTTTAATTATTAGAAAACAAGGTAGACTATTGTAACTATCGAATAATAAAATAATAAGTAATGAATATTTATAAATGACAAATTTAAGTAGCGTCAAACATGGGTCTAAAAATCAATTTATTCAAAAGTTCAGTGACCTTGCGGAGGCAGATAATCTAATCTTATTCAAGTTATATTTTGTGTGTGTTATGTTAAACCCTAAAGGCACCCTTTTCGCGCTATTACATAACTACCTATAACACGAAAAAAGTGTTTTCACTCCACCCTAGTAGACATACCGAATAAGTGCATCTTAAATTAATTTTAGAAGAACTGAAAAATAATCTGATTATAATATGACCAAAAGTTTTATAAGTATTTTTGTGAAAGGATGACACATTATATTGATATACATTACGATTTATTTTATAGGTTGACTGGCAATGGGAAGATCAGGATGGTGGGAATGGAAGGAGAGGAAAGGTCAATGAGGTACAAGACTGGTCTGCTGCAAGTCCTAGATCTGCTGCTTATGTTGTATGGGACAATGGAGCTAAGAATCTCTATAGAGTTGGATTTGAGGGCATGGCAGACTTAAAGGTATTTCAATCCATTATCCTCATTATTGTTATAGACCAATACAAAAATTATTATGTTTGAATTATTTATATATTTCAGTATGAGGGTCTTATCACTTAAAAAATAAAACATAGTCCCACAAAACCATGTCAATTAATATAATAGTGTTTATTGCATGCTTTCCTTGGTAACATTGTACACATGGGAATGTATTACATAAAAACATTGATCAACTGGAAAAAAAAATTTGGCTTTTCAGGTTGTAAATGATGTGAAAGGTCAAAATGTCTACAAGGAACATTTACCACTTTTGGGGGAGTTAGGCCCCGGACGCACTGGGCCGCATGGCCTGCAAGTGGGTGATCAGGTGGGTGTATGTATATTATTGGATATTTTGTTAAGGAAACTGTTTAATTTGGATCATGCTCATTAATCCTAGATTTTTTAAATCATTTTATTTTATTTTATAGTCTGCCTCTTTAAATTCAAATTCAAAAGTCATTTATTCAAACTAGGCTGAGAATCAGCACTTTTCGAACGTCAAAATTCCCCAAAACGCCCACCCTTCACCACTTCCTAGTGCTTTTGCTGGGAAGAAGAAGTGGCGCAACAAACTCCCCAGCAGCACAGCTGTCTGTTAAGTTAGAAAAAAAAAAATGATTCTATACAAATCAATATAAAAAAATAAAAAAGGCTGCCAATATTGAATGCGAAAAAAGGGCAAAAAATTATGCTATTGTCACAGATTAATAGAGATGGGACACTCCGCAAAATAAAATAAAAAGCGGCTCTTGGTACGACACAATAAAGTGCAATTCAGGTCGCACAATGCTAATTATCTACAGCCCCCCTAGCCAAGTTGCAAACGATAAACGTGAACGCATAATAATCTCCAATAGATTTTCAACTTTATACCTAAGAGCATAAAGTTGAAAATCTATTAAAGACTACTGAGCGTTAGCGACCGGAACGAACGAAAACACTATGTAATCTTCAATAGATTTTCAACTTTATATCCAATTACATAAAGTTGAAAATCTATTAAAGACTACTGAGAGTTTACGTTTATCGTTTGTGACTTGGCTAGGGGGGCAGTTATATTCACCTACAAGTTTCCTCTCTTTCTAACGTGTAACTCTCATATCTTCTGACCACGTTAGGGTTGTCATCTTTTAAAGAATAATTAGATAGTTAAATATCAGCTCTTGGTCTATTATATTTTTAAAGGTACCATACCGTAACCAACCGCCAGGCGACATCATAGAAATTCGATTCGATTTCTTAAAAATACAATAGAAAACAGTGTCGCGGCGTCACGTCGCCTGCTGCTGCCACCTGCGGTCGGTTTAATTTGTTTAGTCTCCGTTATTTATTAATATGTACCTTCGTAATTGGGTAAATAAAAAAATATTTCCGAATACTTGGTTGTCTACATAATGATAATCTCACTAAGTACATCATATTTAGTTATGGTTATAGTTAGTCCGTGGTACCCACCAGAACGGGATCGTGAGAGGGCTGATCCCGCTCGTAGGAGAAGGCGTCGGGGAAGCAACCGCCTCGATGCCTAACACGCCGAAACCCCGCCTGCACCTTTAAGACGCTTACAACAGCTAAACCACGGTCACTGTCGGACTGCATAAAAAATAAAGAGAAGCGCAATGACATAACGCTTCTAAATTATTGGAAAATATGAAGTAATTATCGATTTATTCAAAAATGAGTTTAGTAATCGAAAATAAAAAACAACCAAGTTCTGTATTCAAATAAGAAAATTTTGTTATTAATTAATTAATTCCAACGTTCGTTGATATTCAATACGGATATTTTGGATGAGAACTCAAATTAAAAGGATAGTTTACCGTTAATTTGTATCGAGTTTTTTTGTTGTAAACGTGTTTTGGTAACAACCATGTTCTGAGAAATATGTTCAAGATTAACATATATTTTTCCCGCTACCACAAACTATATAGATTTGGCTTATTTTTTTTGTTAAGTCAAGCCTACTTTTACCGTTTGCCTATTGTCAGCGCCTTAAGGCAGGCGGGAATTAGGGATCACGGGCGCTCAGAGTGGGGACTCTGTCCGCCCACTGAGTGATCTTAGGGAAGACGGCGCACAGTGGTCACGTGCTGCCTTGCACACTTAGGTTTCTGGGAGACCCCTTTACAGTCTCCCCAGAAATGTGCCCTAACAAGCGCTGCACAGAGGGGGTTCCGGGTTGGTCTTTTGAGAGATACTGGTGCCCCTTCCATGTGCAGATGGTGGCCACCAGGGTGGTTTTAGTGAGGTAAGAATCCCACACTCCCCGGTCTTATCCCCAAAGCCCGGGCGCCTTTTGAAGGTTTCCCCACGAAAACGAAAAAAAAGGTACCCACCAAAACAAAAATACTAATTAAATAGGTACTTTCCTACCTATACTTATCAAAGCCTGAACCTGACCTTGTAAACAGAACTTGTTAGTACCTAACTATACTAAGTCACGGTAATATTATCATTCAGTATGGTAACTCAGCCGTATCTTGGAAATAAATGCCTACAACCGCGCGGTACGTAAACATGCGATAGGGCCGTGTGCGTTACCCCAGCCAGATAATGTCGAAAATCGTCATTTAAGTGCAATAGATAATTAGAAATACAGCTTCTGTAATTGGTAAGCAGATTTTTAAATTTGGTAAGCTGATAGTTTTTCAATTATTTGATAAAAACACTTCCGGCTGGAGTAACGTTACCCCAGCCAGATCTTTTGTTTTCTAATGGATATTTTGAAATAAATTTTATCTAAATAATTAGAAATGAATTTGAAATAAATGGTACAACTTAATTTGTATTTGTATTTGCTACGGTTGCGAAGATATTTAAAATCCTGCTGGAGTAACGTTTGCACGATTGCTGTATCTCGGAATTGACTATACGGATGATTGTAATATTTGTACATGAGATCTCGCTAATTAGTTATAATTTGTTACGCAATAAACGAATCCACTATAATGCACCGTTTTGAAGTTATTTTAGTAAATAGAAAATATGCTTTATAGGTCCTAGCACTTCCATTATGCGCCCCAAAGACTAAACTTAAACGTTATTATTTAGATAATTACTGTCTTTAAATGGTACTGAAGTTTCACTAGTATCCTATGCGTAATTAAAAAGCTATGATGATGTTTCGGCCACGGCGCGCAGCTGAGGTATTTGACCACCGATTACCCGAGTTTACTGTAGTAGTGGTAACTGAATTTTACATCAATAATTAGAAATACACTTCAATTATATACATGTGAAATTTCAGACTTGTACATTAATTAATTAACGAGATAATCGAAAAAAATGATGTTTGCGTGGTAACCCGACCAAATCTAGAATGTTATGAAAAAGCGGGCGCCCAATACATTATACCAACCTTCTAAAATTGTGTGGTGTCCTTTGGAAGTGAGTTTACACAGCCAACTGACGTCATGACCACAGAGCAATATGGGGTCCACTGCGTCCAGCGTTTTGTCAAATTACGCGCGAAATTTGAAAATTCAAAATTTAAATGCATTTTTATGGCACTTAACGATTGAATTAAAATGTTGTGAATTTTTTAGTGGTTCATTAGCACTATATAATCTAATTGAGACACTTTTCAAAAATTGAAATAATACCCTTTTGACGTGCGACCGCACGCGTTGTCCATCTGATTTGGCACAGTGAGACGGGCTCACCGTGTACTTGTAGCTTCATACCAAAACTGCGGAGTGTCCCATCTGTATTATTAATCTGTGTTAGTGTACAATATTATGTAAGTTCCTCGGCAACTATAATTGATAGATTATATCTGGATAAATTGGTTCTTTACCACATTTGAGTTATTCTAATTTATTGAAGGGATGCTAGTAACTTAAGAATTTATTATTATTTTCAGGTGAATGTGGACCTGGACCTTGAAATAGTACAGTCATTGCAACACGGTCATGGCGGCTGGACAGATGGCATGTTCGAGTGCCTCGGCACCACTGGCACGGTGGTCGGCATTGACGAGGATCACGACATCGTGGTCACTTACCCCAGTGGAAACAGATGGACGTTCAACCCTGCTGTGCTGACCAAGGTATGAAAGTACTAGTAACTACTGGAGAATATACTTGTGAATTCATAAAATAAAAATTGTGATGACCAAACATATTATAAAACAAAGTCCCCCGACGCGTCTGTCTGTCTGACCGCGATAAACTCAAAAAATTACCGAACGGTTTTCACCAATGCACGGAGTATTGCATGAGGAAGGTTATGGTGTATAATTCATTAAGATTTTGTGTAAATTGGTTGAGATATGGCGATCATGCTGACTGGGAACTTCACTGGTATGCGCCGCGTAAACCCAGAGAGATAAATAAAATTTATATTCTACAGGATTGAAACTACATCTTAAAAAGTTCAACAAAAATATCCGTGATAGCATATTATGTCTATCTTCTAAGGATGACCCACAATAACCATTTTTATTGTTCAGAATTTGATAAAAAATTCATTGTTATTTCAGAAGCTGTTTTGACCGATATTATATTAATCCTTATCTAAGAAAATATGATATTTAAATTGGGCATGTAATTTCATTGTTATTTTCCGACATGCACGCGGGCGAAGCTGCAGAACTTCGCCCGCGTGCATGTCGGAAAATATCCAAATACCGGTCAAAATAGTTTCGGAAATAACAATGAAATTTTTATCAAATTCTGAACAATAAAAATGGTTATTGTGGGTCATCCTTAGAAGATAGACATTATGCTATCACGGATTTTTTTGTTGAACTTTTTAAGATCTAGGTACAATCCTGTAGAATATAAATTTTATTTATCTCTCTGGGTTTACGCGACGCACACCAGTGAAGCTCCCAGTCAGCATGATCGCCATAATATCTCAACCAATTTACACAAAATCTTAATGAATTAACCAAAACCTACACAACAAACAAGTGTTGAAATCAGGAATCCTTGGTAAAATCCGCAGTCAAACAAGGAAGGATGTCATCGCTATACCTAAGTGTAATAAATGAATCACAGAAAGGAATGTGAGTAAAACTATTGATTGTTGTAATCAAACTAATAATAACCGTAGTAGGTATATTGCTTGAAGTAATATTGACAATCAATATTCTTATTTATTATTAAAGTTAATACTGATGTTCATGTTCAGTTGGTTGTAAAAAAAAATACAAAAAAGCGACCTAAAAAAAACGCTACAAAATGAAAAAATACATGTCGGAAGTAGATGTCAATGGTTTTGAATTTTCGTTTTTTGCTGAAGTTTGGTACCTACCCCACACAAATTCGAATACCACTACCTGCTATGTAAATAACAGTCACAGGAACTTAATATAACATCGTCCATATAGACTTCGTAGGAAAAATACGTATTATTGAAGTTAACTGAAAACTACCCAAGCAAAGCTAATAAAATTTATATGGTACCACCTCTGAAGTGTGACCTACCAAACTAAAAAAGAATAATCAAAATCAATTCATAATTGGCGGACTAAACGCATAACAAACACAAAAAAAAACAAAAATAAAAACAACCGTCGAATTGAGACCTCTTTTTTGAATTCGGTTAAAAAGATTGGTAATCTTAGTGCCTTGAAAAGTCTTTCGTAGTCAGGATTTGACTGGGCTGTCACAAAATGCTAAAGTGTTCCAATCATAGATGTATTTCATGATTGTAATCATGTACCTATATTATTCAATAATAATTCGTATGAATCATCCAAGTTCATAGCAATGACGCAGGTTTTGTTTTTCAATACAACGGCGTATGTGTGCCGTAAGGCCTGCATTCCTCTGACGCCGATGTTGGGTGCGTATTTATTTACATAAATGTAAACAAAATTAAAGTTTATGCAACGAATATGTACAAAAGGACATAAGCCAGTTCTCACTAACATTATGCGAACTAAACCTAAGGGAATACCTAAATAATAGCGCGCTGTTGGTTTTGCAACGCTCAGCTCAGCGCCGAAAGTGAATGCTTGCCCGAAGTTGAGTGACCCAACTTAGGGTGGCACTGAGGTAAAGTATTTTGTGCGTTCAAGAAACATCATGAAAGAGAGATAATAATGATACAAATTATGGAAATAATTACGGAATAATAACAACAGTACAAATAACAAAAGAGAAACGATGATAGCTGCAAAGGAATAGACTGTCAGAAACTCAGAAGCACAGAAACAAAAAAAGGAAAATACAGAAAATTTAATAATTTTTAAACTAATAGAGAGCATTCAGGGCCTATTCTCTGAGTTCGTTAGTGAATTTACGGGCCCGTCTGAAAGCAGTTCGAAAAATCGAAACTTCTACGTGAACCCTAAACTAAACTAATTGACTTTTTTGGACGGGCAAAAACACTTCGGGAGTAGGTAGGGAAACTGTCAAATCGTGGTGTCATTCATTCTTAGGTCGGTCCCCAATCTAATCTTTTGTCCGTAGGTGATAAGGAGTAGGTATTGACAGTAACTTCGGTTTCGGAGTAGACCTCCAGGCCTAAGAAAGGGAAACCCCTCCCTATACTGACGCATGTATGTATGCATCGCAGGTTTGCAGCGGCAACCTGAGCGCGTCGGCGTCTTCGTCTGGCGCGAGTGGCGGCGGGTTCGCGGTCGGCGACCTGGTGCAGGTGTGCGCCGACCAGGAGCGCGTCAAGACTCTGCAGCGCGGGCACGGCGAGTGGGCAGAGGCCATGGCACCTGTTAGTACTCTTTATTTAAACTGTATGTACTTACAAGCTGTTTGCCCCATGGGATTTCCCAACGATAAAAATGACGCACTTCCATACATACTTTCACTTACTTTTACTTCCCTTTCATTAGGGAATGAAATTTCAAAAACCTTTCCTTTATGCTCCCTTTCGCTATATAAGGATCTCTCGGGCAAAATTTCATTCTTCTAGACCCAGTGGTTCTACTCAAAAAAATATTAAATTCATTAAATTTAAGATTTTTTTTGAGTAGATTTTGTATGTAAGGAGCAAAAAGGTCTTAATCCCATTTGGCTCTACAAACCAATCTTTGAATCTAAGGAAAAGTGGTGTATGAACAAGACAAAAGTTGCTACGCATTTTAGCAGCATAAGGACGCACGCTTCCATCCGGAGTGGATACCGTATCGGGGGCGTGGGGTTCCGAAGTCAAGGGCAAATTTTTCTCTCAAAAAGTAATTACTCTTTTAACAGAAAAGCCTTGTAAGTCTTGTATTATTTATTTCTCATAATTCGCTATTGAAGAGAGGTTAAAAACAGCTACCCCCTCACAGAATTGTATAAATAAAAACGTATTAGTTGACCGAATGAAATAATTATGTTGTTCTTCACAGACACTCGGAAAAATTGGTCGTGTTCAACAAATATACCATGACAATGACCTCAAAGTGGAGGTGTGCAACACATCGTGGACGTACAATCCTAATGCTGTAACTAAAGTCGCGTCATCTGATGGAAGTATTCCTGGAAACTCGTCAGGTAACCTTTATTTGCTTCTGTGTAACTAATACGCATACATCGGTTTAGTAAAAAACGGGTTTTGCTGTTTCAAATTATATTTATGCTCTAAACAAGGCCTGATCTAAAAACATGCTTCCGCATATCGCCGTACATGATGACAAATATTTTAGGAGTAGCTCAAGCAAGAACGTTAATAAATGGTTCGTTCGAGAGACACCGGTAAATCGAATCAGAGCTATCAATGTCCTTCGCTCCGCGCAACGCTCAGCTGCTATCTTTTTGTGCCTTTAATTTGGCTAAATAAAGTTTTTTTCGTGTAAGCCCTTTGTAATGAATGGCTTATGAGCGAAAATAACCATTACACTTTCAGCAAGGTGAATTGCATAGAAAAAAGGTGGGGGATGCGCCGAAGATACTCACAAATGGAATAAGGTTAATTTTAACGGCGACGAAGCAGATTTGCTCTTATTTTAAGTAAAAAGACTATCACTTAGAACGTGGGTCAGTATCGGAAAAATGTTCTACAGTCACGGAAATTGTTAAACAAATCAACTATTAACTTAAATTATTATCCGTTCATTCTAATCACAACTGACATTCTTTATCAATCGTATACAATGGCATTAGTACGGCAAATTGACGTATTGTGTCAATCTGCTAAACAATACACTTCCTTTACACACAAAAGCCCGTATATAACAGGCAAATTAGTAACCGCACGACATCTTAGTTGACCCGCTGTCTATGTGATAGATATAACAAATATTGGTTTATAGTATTATAAAAACGTATCGTTATTGTAGGGGAACGTCTGTCGGCGCTTTTGAAGAAGTTGTTCGAATCTCACGTGACGGGTGACGCTAACGAGGAGCTGGTGAAGGCGGCCGCCAACGGTGACGCGACGCGCTGCGCCGAGATACTGGGCCGCACTGACGCGGCCCATGTTGATGTTAACGGATTCTATGGAGGACACACTGCCCTACAGGTATAATAGAATTTAAGTCTTAAAACCGGAACTATATTCAGTATTAATTTCTCTTAGAGGGATAATTTCTGGCAAAGTATAGACTACTGGTCAGCTATAAAGAAAGAAAGAAAGAAAATACGTTTATTTGCGGTAAACATGACGCAAAAAAGAGCTTACACAAAAAAATAATTTAGAAAAGGTTGCGGGAAACATGCGTCACATCCACGCAAAACGGCTATAGGTCACTATATCAGCTTAAAGGTCATCATCAATATCCGCATTCAGTAAGGCCGTTAAATCTTGCCGATTTTTGGTTGTAGCGTGATTTAAATAGCCTCTAACATTCCTCAAGAATTGGGCTATCAAGTACATTTTTTTTTATCCGTCTGTTGCTCCAGATATTACCGCGTACAAACAAAACAAACAAACCGTAGGAGACTGTCCTTAACTTTTTGAAAGATTTCGATCTGCATTTACAGATTTAGAATATAAATTACATTCTGCAAGAAAACGGGCAGTTTTCACAAAACATTTCTTGATGCCAATCGATCCTGTTTCTTATAAGGATCAAAAAACCCTATTGGGCCAACTGAGGTTTGAGTACTAGAAAATTCAGAAATCGCAAAAAACTTTTCCCATACATTTCGTAGGAAATGGGTCTCCAACTTACTATTTTACGATGATAGACTGGCCGAAAATAAACTAAAAAAAATTGAACTTCAAATTTCCAACCAATAGAGAACAAAATTTGGAACGTTTTGTTGCCTTTTAAAGTTACAGTTTTTTTTTTGCAATTTCTTATTTTTGTAGAGGAGAGTCTTTTTTTAACGTTTTCCATTCAAGTTTAAAAGTTATAATTATTTGAGGTTTTTTTTCTCAGAATGTTGGACTTGACACTTTCTAGTCCTTATACCAAAAAAAATTAAAACGCGTATTCGCTCGAAGTTTAAATTTTTTTTGTTTCTTTTTGGCTAGTATGTCTATCATAAAAAAAGCATGAAGGAGTTTCTTTCCTCACAAAAGTATGAAAAAGGTTTTTTGCGATTTCTGACTTTTCTAGTACTCAAACCTCAGTTGGTACATTAGAGTTTTTTGATCCTTATAAGAAATAGGATCGATTGGCATCAAAAAAGTTTATCTGGAAACTGACCATTTTCTTCCTGACTGTACAATGTTTCCAAAATCTTTGAATGCAGATCAAAATGTCTCAAAAAGTTAAGGACAGTCTCCTAAGACCATTTTCCTGTAGCTACAACGTTTAAGGCAGCTGTCCTTTCCTGCCCCATCTCGAAAATCCACCCTGTATAGATTAATTAAAGATACATAACAATTCCACTAAATTAAAACTTGAATAGTATACATTATTACCGCTGAAACATTATTGAGTAATGAATGCATAAAAAACAATTTAAATGCTATTTACTATTAAAGATTAAAATGACACGAATACAACCAAGTTTCAACTTAATTTTTAATAATATTAGGTCAGAATGAATTCATGTTCGAAAATGTATAGAAAAAAACAAATAAGTTTAAAATAGAATAAAATTAAAAGTAGTATTTTTTTAAATTATTGTAATGTAGACAAAATGTCCTCTGAATGAGTTAATATTATTTTCTTTAAAAAGTGTTTTAAGAATCTCGTGATAGTTATCAATTCCTGCTTTACGGCATCAGAATTATATAATTTGGTAGCCCTCGTAAGGGGAGAATTGCTATCTAAAGTTGTTTTGTGCAAAGATTGTTTGAACAGATTGTAGGTATGTGACCGTGGTAACCTGCTAGGAACATTAATAGGTAGTTTTGACAGTAGGTCAGTATTTAGTTTAAGATGTAATCACTGTAATTTGTAAAGGAAACCAAGATTTTGGCTTTGGAGTTTAAATTGAAACATGGTCATTATACATTTTTAATTGTTTTGGGGCTGGGACTAGCTCTTCTTGTCATAATTTTATCGGACGTGGTCCATTCCTCTGTTACGGATACATGTACGACACCGTTAACCGTTATGGGGCCAGGCCGCAGCCCAGAACGGGCACGTGGAGGTGATCCGCGCGCTCGTGGAGGCGGGCGCCGACGTGGACGCGGAGGACCGCGACGGCGACCGCGCGGCGCACCACGCGGCCTTCGGCGACGAGCCCGGCGCCCTGCGCGCGCTGGCGGGCGCCGGCGCCGACCTCAGCGCGCGCAACCGGCGCCGCCAGACGCCGCTGCACATCGCCGTCAACAAGGGACACCTCGGCGTGGTGAGGACGCTACTGCAGCTCGCCGTGCATCCTAGTTTGCAGGTCAGATTTGTTTTTTTTTTTGCAACAATTTCATGCCAACTTGTAGTGCATTGTTTTATTTATTTACTACACAATGTACACAGAGTTACAGACTAAGGCTAGGCTAAACTAAATATTATGTATTATGACAAAAATAGAGTGCTAAAAGACGACCGTGATGGCATGGCTACGTCATAACTCATAACGAGCTATATAAAATAAAATAAACCGGCCAATTGCGTGTCGGACCACGCACATGGGTTTCGTAGTTAGGATGGAATATATCGAAAGAAAAAACTTAACTTTGTAGTTAAAAAACATATTCTTACACATTCCAACTGCAAATGTACTGTACTTACAACACATACTTGTGTATGTGTTGTACGCACAATTTTGAGAAATTTACCATGTTCGATCTATAAGATTTGAACTATTTTCTGGTCAATTTCCACCTATTTTTAAAAACTATATATTAAAAAAAAAAATACATTGATACCCTAACAGTAAACCTTTTCATTTGATAAGTCACATGGTACAACATGCAAAACTTTAAAAAAAAACTTATTTGGACGTTTCATAAGTGACCCCCATATTTAACATTCATTTATTTACGTTACACCTCCGTATTTGGGTCACAGAAATTCATATGTGTACCATATTTCAATAGAATCGGTCTATTAGATTCGGAGCGAAATGGCTGTGACAAACGGATACACAGAAAAACACACGAGTGAACCTATAAGGGTTCCATTTTACATTCGGACGAACGTAACCCTAAAAATGGGTAGGTAATATAATTAAAATTATAAGAAAATAATAAATATAACAAAAAAAATATACAACTAGCTTTTGCCCGCGGCTTTTCCCGCGTGGATGTCTGAAAATATCCCACAGGAACGTGCTACCGGGAGTACCCCTATGTCCTAGCTCAGGTCATGGCCTATCCTCTTACTTATCCTCTACTTTTCATCTAAATACGTTCAGCCGTTACGGCATGAAAAGGTAAGGCAGATAAGAAATCTATATGTAGGGTTCAAAATGATTAAGTCCTAAAAGGATGACTTCGTTGTCTGTTAAGACTCCTTTTCTCAGGAACGCATAATGCACAAAATCTTAGATCTACGGTCTCTTTGAGCTGTAACGAAAATCCAACTTCCAAGTCAACACAATAAAAAAAATACGGACGTTTATGCCGCATATTTTGACACTCGCAAATAAAGCAATCTATTTGGTACTTCTCGTTGGCCCAGCAGCATGAAGTTTGACGAGAAGCAAAGTCAAGTAAAGAGGAAGATCTGAAAATTGGTCATTTATATAAATTAATTGCAAAGGTAAGTTTGTTCTTCAATCTGGGATCAAAAATTCATAGGCCGTGTCTTGAAGTAAATCTACACTCGAGAGCAATGAATCCGGGTCACTTAAAGAATCCTAAAAATCTCGGAAACTAAAAATGCTAGGTTAATGCAATAAATTGTATTTAATAGACAATGTAATACTCCTTATGAAGGTATTAAAACTTCTTAGTTATTGTAAAGTTATATCATAAAAAAATCAAATTTGAAAAAGGGCCACTTTCGAAGATGGAACTACGAAATTACAGCATTTGGTTTTGCTTTTGTTTGTAATCTGTCATTTATGTGGTTACATAAACCATGTTGATAGTGCTCTATATTCATTATTCAAGCTGAAATTATGTCGCTTACGCCTGAAGAATGCACCAGAATACTTACAATGCTGGAAACCGGCCGGAGTCAGCGCGATACAGCCAGGACTGTCGGTGTGTCGCTGTCAACAGTACAAAGAGTTCTCCGACGTTACGAAGAAACTGGTTCTAACCTACGCAGACCAGGAACGGGCAGAACCAGGTGTACCACAGCACGAGAAGACCGATACTTGGTGAACACCATGCTTCGAAATCGCTTTCTTACAGGAACTGAACTCACAAATCAGTTTCGACGCCTCGGAGGAAGTAACCCAAGTGCATGGACAGTAAGACGTCGGCTTGCTGAATCTAACTTAAAACCCCTTAGACCTGCAAACGGCCCTAAACTGGAGCGTGGGCATCGTATTTCAAGACTAAGATATGCCCAGAGCCACGTAAATTGGAGTATTGAAGATTGGTCAAAAGTTATGTTCTCCGACGAATCAAAATGTATGCTCTACAAGCACGATGGAAGACACAGAGTGTATCGAAGACCAGGGGAAAGATTCAAGCAAGCATGCATCGAAGAAAAAGCAGCCTACGGTGGTGGGTCTGTACAGTCTGTTGTCAACATTATCTGACCCACCCTAAAAACAAACGAATGTGGACCCTGTGCTTGTAACATTAAGGTTTATTCAATTTATATGAGCATATCAGACTAGTTAGTCGATGAACAAATAAAATAATAATACAGACACGCAAATTTGATCTTTAACACGTAACGTTAAGGTAAACCCACCCAACATTGTCGGAGCCACCGGCATTATGTATCATTTTGTTATGCTATTTTAATCATTATCTCGTTGACATTAAAGTTGAAAAGCTTTTAAGTCACACTACATAATTACAACCCAATCTTTAATTTCGCACGTTTCTAACAAGTGCTTGTGGCTTAGCGGTTTGATGCTGGATTGGCGACGAACAACATGTCGGTTCAAAAACACAGTCCACCTATTATCAGTTCCTTTTTTAATAAATAATAACACACATGATAATAAAAAAACTACATAAAACAGAAAATAAAAAATTCTAAAGAGACGTTGTTTTTGCAATATAGTAAGACAAGGTAAAATATGTTTGCGCGTAGTCACTGCATACCCTTAGGTTTTATAATGAATACGAATATTTATTTTTTAAAACTTACAAATTATGCGAAAATATTACCATTTTAGAAAGTTTATATTTGAAGGTTATCCGTCTATAGTTCTTTACAATAAACAAGAAATGGTTTTGTAATAAATTCTAAATTAAAAGCAAAACAATTATTTTGTCGCAGGATTTGATCTCGCAACTTGTTTTTCCCAGTCTTATATTCAGACCACGAGACCAGAATTACTTGAAGATAGTTATTAAAATAAGTTATTACACTAATTATATTATAACAAGTAGTTATAACATATAACCTAACGCTAACGTTTTAAAGATCAAATTTGCATTATTATTGTATTTGTTCATCAAGCCGTCGCGTCGCTTGTCTGTTAAGCTCATTTAAATTGAATAAACCTTATTGTTAATGTCAGAGGGTCCAAATTCGTTTGTTTTTAGGGTGGGTCAGATAATATTGACAACAGACTGTACTTGTGCGGGCCGGAATTTCTTCTGAAAGTCGCACAGAGCTGGTGATCATAGAAAACGGCTCTTTAACTAGCGAAAGATATGTGGAAGAAATCCTCAATGATCACGTTGGTCCATTTATGGTCAATTTAGGTGAGGATGCTATATTTATGCATGACAATGCCCGACCTCATACAGGTAGGATTGTGAATGACTACCTTCAAGAGATGAACATTACTCGTATGGAGTGGCCAGCGCGCAGCCCGGATATCAACCCTATCGAGCATGCTTGGGACGAGCTAGGCAGATGCGTAAAACAACGAAACCCTCCCCCAATCACGCTTCGTGAGCTCAAAATTGCTCTCACAGAGGAATGGGAGAATATTCCCCAAAATCGTATAAGGAACTTGGTGTACAGCATGCCAAACCGCGTAAACGCAGTAATGGAAGCACGAGGAGGCAATACGAAGTATTAAAATTCAAGAAAATCGTAATAAAGTTCAAAAATTTCATGTTTCCTATTTTTGTTTTAAGGAGAGATCAGCAGTTTTTTTCTTTATGTAATTTTGTGTTAATAAAATGTATGGTGACTCATATTTTTTTAACTTTCATTTAAGGAGTATTACATTGTCTATTAAATACAATTTATTGCATTAACCTATCATTTAGAGTTTCCGAGATTTTTAACATTCTTTAAGTGACCCGGATTCATTGCTCTCGAGTGTATAAAAAAATCTTTTTCATTTGAAAAGTTAAGTTTGTCCTTCAATCTGGATTTGGAAATTTTCGGGCAGCCGAGCAAGCACAGGTTTGAGACGAAACCCTCAGGGTGTAAGTCCAACCCACACTTAAGACAAGTGTGGGTTGGACTTACACCCTGAGGTCCGGTTTAAAAAATAAGACAGGTTTATATGATTCTAAATTATATTTATATGATACTAATTCATTTAAATATTATTATCACTATTAATTTGTAATACCTGCTCTAGTGCCGCCATTGAACATACAATACCTAAAGTCAGGCCATTTTAATTGGTAACATTTGACGTCTGTCAGTTTTATCTTCATAGTGAGGTGACCTGCTTAAAAACATCGATTAAAGTGAATGAATCGATACGGACTTGAAACATATGTGAATTTTAAAAATCATCAGGCGAAACCCTATCCCATTGTTATTTTTTCTTTCGTAAATTTAAGGAGCAAAATTAGACAAGTACATAATTTAACAAAAAAAAGGTATTTTATTCAGTTAAACTATCAGAAATGTAATTCGTATTGTCATCTTCATCACTGCTGTCAGCACTCAGAGATATTATTAATTCATTTTCAATAATATTGTCTATTCTCACATCTCGTTCAAAATCTTGTAAAATTATTTTCTTTGTTTTCTCTACGACTTTTCTCCAGTCTTCTGTAGTTACTTCTGCACACGCAGTTTGTAGCAGAGTCATCATTTTAGCAGTACTGAAGTGTGGTTCAGTATTGTTCCGCACGCATTTGGGCACAAATAAAGGGTCATTATTTGTGCCCAAATAAGCTCGATGGCGTTAAACTGGCAATGGTAGGGAGGCAATCGAATAACTTCGTGTCCATGCTCTAAGGCCAGTTCATCGATTACATAGCGGAGCTTTGACGGCTTAGTTGCTTTTACTAGATTTAACAACTCAACTTTTAATAAAGTTGGACTTGCATTCACACCAATTCTTACCAGCCACGAGACAATTTCTTGCTTTTTATTTGCTTGAGTTGTTGGTTTATCAACTTGTACAGAATGATACGGTGCATTGTCCACTATAGTTTTCGATGTGTTTTCTAAGCTGACTAGCAGCTTCTTAAAATAGTCTATAAAAACCTCAAAGTTCATTTCCTCATGGTAATCACTTGTAGTTTTAGAGGCGAATGCGAGGAGGCAGTCTGGAATAAAACCTTGAGAAGCTGATCCCGCGTGACATATAATAAGTCGGGCTCCTTTTCCCGATGGAACTTTTAGGTGGAGGCCGCTGTATCATCGGTCCATGTCCGCGAAACCGTATGGTTCGCATTCAACCATGTTTCGTTAATAAACACGACACTGTCCCAATCTGTAATTTTATTTACTTGATGTAAGAATGTTACTCGCTTCAAAATAATATCGTAGCGTTCTAGCAGGATTTTCCGCTTGTCAGATTTTTTTAAATCTAAAGCCAATCGATTTCAAATCCTTTGATAGAGACGATGTATCGCCAAAAAATAAGCCTGCGTCTTTTAACGAACTCATTACCTTTTCCCGTGTAGGATATTCTTTTCTCGAGTAATATCCATAAATGTGGTTGCGAATTGCAGCAGCATCAAAATTATCAACGCCAACAATTTTCTTGTCCTTCTTTCTTTTTGCGGTGTACGTAAAGTATTATCTTCTGAGCCTGATGGTACGTATTGCTCCTTTAGACTTTGAGTTACCTACTGTCCTCTTCCCTATTCCCAATGCTTCGGCAACGCGTTCTCTCGGTTGTGTCAATGGTAAAAGAGGCCCATCGTTAACTGATTCACGTTCAAAATAATTGTACAATTTGACCACTAGTTCGCGAGATTGACTGTTTAGTGTTTTCCCCCGTTTCGACATGGTAAGACTGTAATAATGTTGTTCTTGTTTACTAATCGTTAAGCAATCGGAGTCCAATTTATAGCCAGGTAAACGTGGTCAGTAAGATCAGTCCAATAAAAAAGCCGGGTCAGAAGAATATAACAGAGAGCATATCAAAAACGCACAGTCACTTCGCACAACGACAAAAGACTGCGTCATATAATGGCGACATGACATGGCGTCATTGTTGTAAAACCTACTTATTCAACTTACTATTTGTTAGGTTTTATGAATATTTTCTAATGTCAATAAAAAATTTCGTTTTTGTACTTTGAACGTTGAATACAGCAACCATAACACACGTCTACGTTTTTCTTTTTCCTTAGCAATCCTAATATTTATTAAGGAACTCAGTCTACAATTACAACACGTTATCAGCACGAGGGGCTCTGTATCTATATTTGATCTACGATCGAACTTAAAAGAAGATTGGTGGTGAAATAATTGATACCTAGTTAACATATTGGTCATCATGTCGTCTGCAGTTCATGGTATGTCTCTAATAAATGGTATTCCGATACTTTGTAATAGAGAAGGTTACACTCTGTGGAAATTTAAAATGCGCATGTTGTTAATCCATGAAGGGTTGTGGGAAACTGTAAGCGGAGTAGTTGTCGTAGGGAGTAAGACGCCCGACGATGTACGGAAGGATGAAAAAGCTCTTTCTAAAATATGCCTTACTGTGGATGGTGCTGCTATTTCGATTGTTCGACCAGCTAAGACCGCAAAAGAAGCGTGGGATGCTCTTATGAAATCCTACGAGGATCGAAGTTTGGGTCGTAAACTGTCGTTGGAACGTAAGTTGTACAGGTACACCTTATCTGACTTTTCTGATTTAGAAGCTTACTTAACGGCAATAACTACAACTGCACTAGACCTGGCCGACATTGGCAAAACCATTGAAGATAGTTCTTTAGCAGCTATTATTTTGGGAGGTCTAACGTCTCGCTACGAGCCCTTGATAATGGCGCTTGAGAATGGGAGCGTTGAAGTCACAACAGATTTGGTAAGAAGTAAGTTATTGAGCGAAATGACGAAAGAGACTAAAGATGATGTGGCTGCGTTGCATACTAACAAGCAAGTTATTTGTTTTCGATGTAAGAAGCCAGGGCACAAGAGTCCTAATTGTCCTCTCAAAAAGAAGGAGAAAAAGGCAAAGGCGAGTTGCTCAACAGAAAGTTGTTCTAAAGATAAGGGACTGACTGTTTTTAGTTCAGGGAATATGGATGCATGTGTCACGGAATTGTTTTTGGATGGTGTCACGGGACTGGCTTTGTCTGCACCAAGTGTTCAGATGTCTGAGAAGTGGATAATCGACTCTGGTGCGTCTACTCACATGACTCCACATGCTGAATGGTTTAATAGTTACCAGTCCTGTGATGGGAAGATAACTGTAGCAAATGGTAAATGTTTGCCGGCTGTGGGTTTAGGAGATGTTGATATTGACACAAAAACCAATTTTAAGAAGATTATTAATGTTGTACATGTTCCTGGCCTAGATTGTAATTTACTCTCAGTCAAAAAGGCAGTAGAGAAAGGTTTCTCGATTGTTTTTGATACGAATGGCTGTAATTTTTATAATTCTAATGATGTTTCTTTTAAAAAGGATCCTGTTTTACATGGTTCTAATTGTGGTGGATTGTACACTTTAGATTGTACAGTAAAACCGCAAGGTATTTCAGCTTATAATGTTTACACTAATTTGTCCCAGTTTCAGCTTTGGCATAAGCGTCTAGGACATCTCTGCCGTATTGGTATGGATCTACTCAAAAAAGGTCTAGCTGTTGGTGTAGAGTATACTGATGTTGACAAAGAACCATGCGTACCCTGTGTAGAGGCTAAACAGGCGCGGAAGCCTTTCAAAGGGATTAAGTATAAAAAGGCTTCGTCACCATTAGAATTGGTCCATACGGACGTTTGTGGTCCCATGACCACTGAATCTTTTAAAGGTAATAAATATTTCATTATTTTTGTTGATGATTATACACGTTTTATATACCTTTATTGTATGTCATCTAAGACAGAAGTTCAGAAGTTTTTTTTGTGCTTTCCAAGCACTTGTTGAGAGACAGACTGGTACTAAGATTCGAACCCTTCGGTCAGACAATGGTACTGAGTATGTCAACAAGGACCCGACAGACTATTTGCAGGCTCAAGGGATACGACATGAAACGTCTGTACCATACAGCCCTCAACAAAATGGGGTAAGTGAACGTAGCAATCGTAGCATTGTGGAGAAGGCCCGTTCCTTGCTGGCACAGAGCTCTTTGTCGAAAGCTTTTTGGCAGGATGCTGTTGAGACTAGTGTTTATTTAAAGAATAGGTCACCTCATCGTGCACTTAATGGTATGACGCCATATGAAATGTGGTGTGGTAGTAAACCCGACCTGTCTAATTTAAGAGTGTTTGGTTGCCGAGCTTTAGTTCATGTGCCTTCATGTCAGAGAACTAAGCTAGACATGAAAACTTCTGAACATATCTTCGTTGGATATTCAGACGATCGAAGGAGTTATTATTTCCGTAGCGCGGAAAACCCTCGAAGGTTGATTAAGTCACGGGATATTACGTTTTTTGAAAATATTTTTTCAGGATTGAAGGACAAATCTGTTCAGCCTGAAGCTGCTGTGAGCCCTAATGTCATTAATCTTTTATTACAAACTTCTTCAGATACCACATCGCCACGGGCGATTTCTATCTCATCTGCTTCTACTTCTTCACCTACTTCAGAAAGTGTGGACATGGAGGTAGAGCAAGTTGACGATTTTGTGGACGCGATTGAAGAAGCTGGTGGGGTTTGTGACACGGAGTCTCTACATTCAGGTGAACAACGTGTTCTGTCCCTGGTTCCTTCAGTTGAACTCAACGATGCATGTCCTGAGAGAAGGTATCCTGAAAGAGTACGTAAACCTCCTGATTATTATTCATACGGCACTCACGGTGTTGATTTGTTGTGTGATGATCCAAAAAGTTATCGTGAAGCTGTTAATAGCGATGATAAATATAACTGGATCTCCGCAATGAAGGATGAGTACAACGCCTTATTGAATAAGCAGACTTGGACATTAGTGGATAAACCAAATAAAAAGGTTATTCCATGTAAATGGGTGTTCAAGATAAAGAGGGACCCGAACGGTGCAATAGTCAAGTATAAGGCGCGACTAGTTGCGAAAGGTTTTAGTCAAGTTTGGGGGACTGATTATAACGAGACTTTTGCACCTGTAGTTCGAAATTCATCTTTGCGTACCCTTATAGCGTTGGCTGCAGAAATGGATTTAAAGATTCAACACATGGATGTCGATACCGCATTCCTCAATGGGGACTTAGAGGAGGAAGTGTACATGCAACAGCCTGAGGGATTTGCTGAGCACGGGGCAGAAGGTAAAGTCTGTTTGCTCAGAAAATCCATTTATGGTTTGAAGCAGGCAGCTCGAGCCTGGAATATCAAATTGCATCAAATTCTATCGAAAATTGACTTTGCACGAACATCTGCGGAATCATGTGTTTAAATAAAAAAGTTTGGTAATGAAACCTTAATACTTGCAGTCTATGTTGACGATCTAATTGTCTTTTATAAAGAAAAAAGTTCGTTTGACGCTGTCAAAAATGACTTGGAGAAATTTTTCTCGCTAAAAGATTTGGGTGCATTGTCGTATTGTTTAGGCTTAAATGTTAACCGTGTTGACGATAAAATTGTGGTCAGTCAGAAGACCTATATCCAGTCAGTGTTGGAGCGGTTTAATATGCGAGATTGCAAGGAAATGTCTACACCTTTGGAGAATAACAAATTGGAGAAAGGTAATCCAACATCTCTTGGTGAATATCCTTACCAAAACTTGGTAGGATGTCTCATGTACCTAGCTGTTAATACGAGACCCGATATAGCTTATGCCACAAGCTATTTAAGTCAGTTTAATAACTGTCATGATAAGAGACATTGGTTGGCCGCTAAAAGGGTGTTACAGTATTTGAAAGGTACTATGGATTACTGTATTACTTACAGAAAAGTCGGTGGACGTCTGTGTGGATACACGGATGCTGACTGGGCGAACTGTGTACATGACCGTCGGTCGTACACTGGTTATTACTACACGCTAGCAGGTGGACCTATTAGTTGGGAGTGTATAAAGCAGCCGACGGTAGCCTTATCGTCTACAGAAGCTGAGTATATGTCCTTGAGCAGTGCTGCAAAGGAGGCTATTTTCCTCAGACGGTTAGTGTATGACATTACTGGTTTTGCTCATAGGGTGTTGCTATACAACGATAGTCAAAGTGCACAGAAAATTGTGCTCAATCCTATCCACCACAATAGAACTAAACATATTGATACGAGATATCATTTTATTCGTGAAAAGGTTACTGAGGGTCTTATAGATATAAAGTTCATACCTACGGATAAAATGACAGCCGATGTTTTAACCAAGCCCTTAAGTTGTAATAAATCATCTTAGGTGCGTTGTTAATATGGGTTTAATGATAAATGAGTAGAATATTTTTTCTATTTATTTATTTTTCGTCGGTTTATGTTTTATATTTTTGTTTAGTCTGGTAGTAATGTTTTATTTTATTCTATTGTGTTCAGCATTACTACTTTATCTTTTTATTGCCATTAAGGGCGGATGTTGTAAAACCTACTTATTCAACTTACTATTTGTTAGGTTTTATGAATATTTTCTAATGTCAATAAAAAATTTCGTTTTTGTACTTTGAACGTTGAATACAGCAACCATAACACACGTCTACGTTTTTCTTTTTCCTTAGCAATCCTAATATTTATTAAGGAACTCAGTCTACAATTACAACAGTCATCGACAGGCACTGGTGTTGCCAGCAACATCCCACCTAAATTGTACCTAACATCAATGATTTTTCTATGTAGTTATTTTTTTGTATTTTTATAGTTAGTTAAAAGAATAATAAATATAATAAATATGTTTTATTATAATCACAACGTGGTTATTAATTTATGGTGATATTTCTTCACAAGTTATCATTGCATTCGATTCAACTTATCAACTTTCAATTTTTAGAGTAACATCCCTAGTGTTTAAAAAGAAAAAGGGTTAACTGACGCAACATTGTAACGACGTTCAGTTCTTTAGATCAGAAATTGTTTATCATGTTTAGAATGGTTTATTAGTGAAAGCAAATCATAAAATTACTCGTATCGGTCATTATTACAATAAATATGTAATCATAATTGAAAAAAGATAAGCAATTGTGCAGTTCTAACAAAACGAAAAAAAAAATATTTTATGCCCGCCGCTACAAGGTTACGTTGTTGAATTTTGATGAATTGTCAAATGTTACCTATTAAAATGGCATTACTTTACATGTTAAAAAGGTTAGTTTTTGACTTTAAATTGTAATAACTTTTGACAGAATAGGCCGATTTTAATGAAATACATACTATATGTTAATTCAAGACACGGACTATGATTATATTTCTAAAAATCTCTTGAAAAGCAGACACAAAAAAATCAATATTACATGTTAATTAAAAATCATCCCCTATTTTACCTCTTTGGGGCATAATTTTACAAAAACAGTGAAATGCGATGCTTTATTTTATTACCAAAAGCATAGGATTTGAATTTTTACATCCCTAACTTTGGATTTCCCATATAACTTTCATCCCCTATAGGATTATATTTGAGACAAAAAGTACCCTATGTCCTTCTCCAAGATGCCATCTAACTCCTTGCCAAATTTTATCAAAATCCGTTCAGTGGTTTAGCCGTGAAAAGGTATCATATAGACAGACAGACAGAGGTACTTTCGAATTTATAATATTAGTATGGATAACAGATTCGCAAGCCTCCACTTAGGCATAGAAACAGAAATATTCCTCTGTATACGTTTTTGCGTGGGCGTATTATACGCCTCGAAACAGTAGGGCAGTGCGATTTTGAACGCGTTCGGAGCCAGATTTTCATTTCTATTGGAAGTACTTTTTTCCAAGCTCTGCAGAAAAAGTCGCATAAGTTAGTTCTCCCGTTGTTCAGGAAGATGCACTGCCATTTATGAAAATAAAGCCTGGTGCTATGTTTGTAAACATTAAACTACAGAGCACGAATAATCGAATAAAGTAACCGTTTCTACTAAAATAATATTCCTTTCAGAATAATAAGTAGACAGCAGCTTCGTTCGCGTAAAGTTAGCACTCAAACTTTCCTCGTTGGTCTTTACTCAGAAGTGTGTGTCTGACTATCAGAAACTGTTTGTGTTACGAACTGACTATGAATAAGACTTAACGTAATTTATTCATTCATTTCATAATTCCCGCGGAAAATGCTTCTGTGATAGTGGAACTGGAAATCTTTAATTTTTCTGTGTTTTAATATCCCATTGCTATGTTAAGCCTAATGAAAATATTTTTCTAGTTCAATTTAATTGGATTCGATTATTCGTTCATAGTCGTTACTAACTAATGCCTGAAAAAATGCGTTGCAATGCCTTCTTTTTCATTTATTTTTTTGTTACGAATTCAGTTTCAGTTCTTCTCCCGCGCGCACTCAACAACTTACCAAAGTTTAATCACAATCGGTCGAAAAATTATCTAAAATTATATCTTAATTTGTTTTCTTTTCTGCTGCCCCCTATGATTTTATAGACTTACACTTGTGTTTTTTAAATAAATACTGATTTATTTTAGAAAAACCGTTTTTTCCGTTTTTTTTCAGTCGACAAATTTTAGTAAAAAATGTTAGTTAATCTTATAAAATAACTCATACGCTTTTAGAAATAATAAACAGAATCCAAATCGAGCCAATAACATCGGAAATATGGCAAACGCTACTCAAAAAATAAAAAATTGAGAACATGAAAAATATTAAAGAACCCATTATTAAAGTTAATTTTCGATAACACCACGGCCACATGCCCATGGGCGACTTGCAAAATCCAAATAATCTAGATAAAGTATAGTTATAAGCTCGACTTTTAACCAGATGTGTGTATTTACCGGGCACTTCGACTTCTTTCAACTTCGGCGAACCATTACCTACAAAGGCACACAACGTGGTAACTTATACACGACTAAACTCAATCTACGTGTTATTCGTCTTTTCGACACGGATAATCTGACCTAAATAAACGGAAAAACTGTAGGTACATGCGATAAAGACGTTGTTCATTTTCTTACTTGTAAAAAAAATTGTTTTAGATTTTGGGGCACTCAATGTCCAGAATCCCTTTTTTTTCCGGACGAGAACTGAAAAGCTTGCAACATGCTTAGTTATCAATCGTGTTTTAAGTACTATGTATGCTTGCCATAGTCCAATAGAAGATTACATCTGCCTCTATGCTTCACCACACCGCTGCACCGGCAGAAGACCTGTCTCCTTGACACGTACATCAAAGCCTAGATAATATTTCAATATTATGGCAATTAACTCCTGTGCCTCCTACTGCTTTTGCGCTTATCCTAAGCTATAATTTTGGTTGCCGCTGCAGAAATAATATAATCCAATGGGCTATCACAGACAGACTTGAGCTTGGCCAACTGACTTTATGGTCTAAAACACCAGTGAGTAATGCTTGTCCCTTCTCCACTGGGTCGATTACGGGTGTATTGGTTCGAGAAACTTTCATTATTTAACTATTCTTTTTGAAAAAGCTTATCCTTCCAAAGTAAATTGATCTTCAAAGTTACGTATTTACTAGCATTACGTAATACCGACCGGTCAGAATCCCATAAAGAGCAATACGAGCTTACTATAGTTGGGTAGGCACTTGTATATTCTGTGATAAGTTTCTCTGTATTTTCGCATTCGAACTAAGAGTACTCGAGAAGAGGGTAAATCTAACTACGTTATTTGTTTAGATGTTCTCGAACACGGAACGAAGCAGTTGGCGTGGCACAGTTAGCTTGCTACTTATTAAACTTACCCGTTTGTTTCCAAACTTCGTGATTTAATTATCCTAAGACTTTTTTACTCGCTTTCGTTGAATTTATTCAACGTCTCTGTTGGGTAAATGATGAACAATGTATATCGTTCTGTTTGAACCGAATAATTGATTACGTTGTTTAACCAAAGGGCACTTCAACTATCGGGAAGTCTTAACTACGCTATTTGTTTAGACGCTGTCTCTAACATTAATCCCCATCTTATTCAGCGCTTGGCGTGGTATTTCCCGGGACCCGTGTCTCTTGGACTTTTAATCTAGACGAGTCGAGTTTCAGTCGGTAATGAGTGTAGCGACGCTCTAAGACATGCGGTCGCCATAATTGCCAAACTTTGTGCCGCGCTAGACCCCGCGCCCCTCTACTTGTCGCGCGCCATTGTTCGCATGGTAACGCGTGCGGTAGATGCCTTTACTCAGCGCCACTTGCAAGTTCACTATAAATTAAGGATGAATTTGTTCGATACAGTTATAAATTATCCCTTCCTACGCAGTAAGTAAGATACACACTGACACACACGTCTGCGTAGCCTGTTCGTGTTCATAACTATCTAATAATATGGCCACTGTGTCGTCACCATACTTAACTTGGCGTTTAGTTCCCTATTCCAACGCGGGTCCTTTGAACCTTCACCTATTTATGGTCTTCAAATGTGATGTACTTACTAGCACTTTTAAAATTAATCTTGCATAATTCTTCTGCATTTCATGTACCGGTAAAAAATAATGATAAACATTTGCTTGCCATCTGGATTTGAGAACGTAGTATAATGTCTATCCGTGTTAAGGTGGATATTGCTGGCCATCAACGTGTAATAATCCCCCAATCGCCTCTTACGACCCCCACGGGAATGGAGGGAGCGGCTTATGCTCATCCAGGTACCTGGCAGTGTAAATACATTGTGAAAGCCGACTTGGTAGGCGTAATTTGAAAATCGAGATTTCGTGATTAGTACGTACTTACTTAAGTATACCTAATAATTAATAATTATTGTCATATCTCATTTGTATGCTATGATCAAAGTAAATAGGCTCTGGCTCTGTATTACTTCAGAATAAAGACTTTCCAAACTGTGCTAAAATACTGACATAATAGGAACCCATAGTTTAATAAAAGTAGCAATCATACATATATAATTTAAATGTCTTTGGTGGCAACAAACATGCTAAAGATGTATGTTGATGTTGATGAGATTTTTTTGCTTAGCACTAGTATTTAGTGATCTTACGTCTCAAATCACTAAATACAAAATAGTGTTAAACAAAAAAAAACATCTTTTATTTGTGGCAATCGTTTGAAATGCCAGTATTTAACTGACAAATAACCGCTAAACGTACATAGATGTGTACATGATTTGAGGTGCAAGCTTTAATCATGCACATTGCGATGATGTCGAACATTTTAATCACAAGACCAAGCTGCGAGGTCTATTCAGATTTTTGTAATTCATGTTATTTTCTCGACTGTAATGGATCGTCGTTCGCACAACCCTTCCGAGTTGCATACTAATATTTGTATGATGTGACTCGAAATCTATTTGAATTTGCAAATTAATTTATGCTACTTTTACTTTGAGCATTGCCACTAAAATTGCCTAATTCTTATTGTTTATTGACCTCTTGTGTACCAAACCAAATGAAAAAAAAAAAACACCAATCCCATCAAATGAGAGACTGTTGATCAAAATACTCTGTGTTGTTGATTAAAACGTCCATAGACTATGTAGAGAGCATGCTTGCTAATCTATGCTCGTTTTTTCTCCATAATATAAAGAGGCCGTTAGGCAGAGGTGTACACGGTAGGAGGGGTTCACATCGGCGTCGAGTCGACGATGAAGTACCTAGGACTCGTCCTCGACAGTCGGTGGAACTTCGTGGAGCATTTCCGACGTTTGGCTCCCAGACTGGTGCGGGCCGGGGTTGCCTTGAAGCGGCTCAATAGGGGTCCAAACGCCTCCTGCCGGAGGCTATACGTGGGGATCGTGCGGACCATGGCCCTGTACGGGGCACCGGTGTGGGCGCGTTCGTTGAGGCGGCGGCCTGCCCGCCGGTTGAACGCGTCCCAGAGGGTCATGGCCACCCAGCTGGTCCGGGGATACCGCACGGTCTCCGGTGAGGCGGCGAGCCTCCTTGCCGGATTGCCGCCATGGGATCTAGAGGCAAAAGTCCTCGCGCATATTTGGGAGTGGCGCGAGGAGGCGAAACGCCGGGGCTTGACTCCGATGCCGCGAGAAATCGCGGCACAGCGGACAGAGCCTCGACGGGATCTCATGGCTTCATGGAGAGTGCGATTTACTATTGCGGCGATAAGTCCTCTCTTTGAGGAGTGGCTGGAGAGGCGACACGGCGTCCTCACCTTCCGCCTGACGCAGGTCCTCACCGGACACGGCTGTTTCGGGAGGTACCTGTTTCGGATAAGGTGGGAGGAAACGTCCGGGTTGACACCCGGACGTGCGACCGTGTCCTCCGGGCGATCCACGCAGTGATGACTCACTGCGTGGATCGCCCGGAGGACACGGTGGAGCATACTGTGGAGGTATGCCCGGCTTGGGCAGAGCACCGCCGTGTCCTCGTGGAGGCGATCGGTGGCGGGGATCTCTCGCGTCCGGCCCTGGTCCAGGCCATGGTACGGAGCGAGAGGGCATGGGAGGCCGTCACCTCCTTCTGCGAAGCAGTAATGCTCGCGAAGGAGGAGGCGGATCGCGTGAGGGTGAGGCAAATTTCGCGCCCTCACCCCCCTAGCCGCCGCAGGATTAGACGCCCTGGGCGTCGGGAATCGATTGCCGATTCCCGGCCACCGTAGTCGCGGGCTTGCGGACGGTGAGCAATGGGTAGCTCGCCGTCCGGTAAGGACCAAGCTCGGGTCGACGGCGCGTTGTGTTTCACGCGCGCCTCATAGAGACGTCAGCAAGTGAAGGGGTCCGATGAGACCATTGCCTGCCGGGCTTGCGGGAAAGTCCAAGTGCTTGCGGGATACCGTGGCCCCCTGGCATTGCACAGGCAATAGAAGGAACACGGGTGGGTTTTAGTCAGTAAGAGTCTGACACGCCCTCCCGCTCCACCCAGAGCGGGAGATGTAATTTGATGATTCCCCATTCAAAAAAAAAAAAAAAATGCAGAGGTGTACAATTAGTACACCCACATTATTACTCGTAAGAGACTAAAACTTGATGTATGTAGTGAGCTGAATAATTACTAATAGGTAATTAGATAAAGTGTTCAGAAATAGAGTTCTGCCGTAAGACCAAATACTTTTTCGAAACAACTAAAAACTTACAGACTTCTAAAGAATAGTACATTACTGTCGTGGCCTGCAACAAGGGCATTGATTGTGGTGAATGGACTCACGTATGTGTGATTTTAACGATATCCTTTTAATGCCTATCTAATGCTCTGCCCACCAAGGCTTGTTTAGTACTTTTCTCAAATGATGCGCGGAAATTCAAACTAAATAAATAATTATAAATTCCAGAATAAATGACAAACAAAGATCATTTTTCACGCGCCTATTTGTTTCTTCTTTACTTTAAACAGTTCACCAGTTTAAACTAACAGTTTAAACCAAATCGAAATTTTAATTAAAGCTTTGATAAGTTACCTCATTGGTTACCATGTGTTGAAGTAAAAAGTTCATTCCATTTTCAAATAACACGACAGATATGAGTCTTCAGTCTTCATAGTAATTTACTCGGCCGCTAATCGCGACGGTTATGGATTTTCATTGTCAAACATTGCCGGCCGCGCGCGCATGTATTCGACCAGTACCTACAGCATTTTCGATTTATCTCGAAGAAGGTTGTCAAAATAATGCTCGAATTTTCAAGCATGTTTGGGAAAAACTCTTTAGATCAAAGAGTTTTTTACGTAGACCTACTTTAAATATTTGAGCTCTTGAATTTCTTAAATAGCTAAATAACGTTTATGAATCAGCAAAACTTTATTTCTCGCTTTCACATTATCTCTATTTTATGAGTTTTTTTTAATTATAGGTACCTAATTAGAAATGTTTCGTTTTCTAGCGCGAGATATAATTAATTTGGGGAAGATTATAAATTTTATTTTACACAGCTCATAAATATTTCCGGAACGTAAAATTTATGAAGTTCGTTAAATTGTTTCGTGAAGTATTCCGATGCGAACTTATCTCGAAAATCTTTGTTTAATTATATAACTATTCTCTCGAGCTACAGCCATATTGAAGCGCAATTGGGCGTAAAGCTATTTAAATCTGAATAGGGTATTGTGAAGGCGCGTCACCTTGATTCAGCGAGGAGTCTCGTCCTTAATAAAGTTAGAGTGCCGTCGCTCGCGGACACCCATTCTGTCGTGAACCGTCGGCCGCCCACCGCTGCCTCGGGCGACTCTCGAAATCATCTTACGGGCTAAATGCCTTTCTCGAACCTCTTTACACTCTGCTACCTAGTTTATGTGCAATGGACCGTGCGTATTTGTATTAGACACACAAAGGGACAGTAATTACTTTGATTGTCTAGCCATAGATCTGTTGAGACTAATCGGATTACTTAATTACATTGATTGTAACATGTGCCATTAACTGTTTCTCCCTTCGATCACGGTTTTGCAGTTTATTTCAATCAACATATAATATTTTAGGCGATTGCTAAGCATTTCAATTGATTCTGAAACAAACAAAATTAGTCGTTACCATGACAAATTACAAAAAAAATACAGCATCTATTCGCACAACAAATAGATTGTAATTGGGTTTCTGCCAGTCGGAGATGTATACGGTGCAGATTTGTTATGTGTACGCAATATTACATTGCTTTGTTACGTTTAGAAGACGGTGTCAGAAGTCAGCAGAGGCGTCTGTTACGTAAATATCGGCTGGGCGTGTTGCGAATAGGACAGAATACACGATGAGGGGAGGACGAAAGTATGTCCCGTTTATTTTGTATAAGTAAATGTATTCAACAACGAGTTAAAATAAGTTTATGTTCACTTCTATACGTGACACAAAACTCAATAGTGCGCCCGATTTTTTTTTACGTCTTTTTTTTAATGATTTAACTGTGGTCGATCCAAAGGTTGGTCCTCATTATAAATCCGGCCGGCAGTTTCAGATCTAACTACGGCTTGAGAGATGGTCAATATTGCTGACGTCTCATTAAAATCTAATCTGCGTTAAACTTAAAGAGAGACTCAGTACTAAAAGCTTTTCTTTTACATTGCTACTGCTTCAACGATTTCACTTTTATGTCGTTTTCCTCGCGTAAAGCAGGTAACTCGGTAAATGTAAATTGAAGATTGAATCTATGAGGTGTCTCGCGTACAGCTAGTTTTTATTGAGAAAACTTCAGAATTTAATTAACAATAATTCAAATAATTTTCTATTTGTTTAAGGGTAAAAGTTGAGCCCGACCGTTCACCGCGAAGCGGAAATTCACAGCCCTTCCATTTCTGGTTATGCGTCGATTTATATTCTGCGCCCACTCGCCGCCTGAGAAATCTCATGTTGGAGGTGCTCTTTCAATTTGAATCGGAACACTCGGATCGGGGAATAATGTATTTTGGTATCGACCCTCCGCTCGGTACGGATCCTCCTGTTTATCGCAGCTCTCATTTATTCGGGCGTCGTCGCGCCTTTATTTTTTCAACACAAACTCTGTGTCGCGCAGTTTATCCGCCGCGCGATACTATTAGCAGGGTTTTTGTTTTGAGAAGCAGTCAGATTGCGTCGCCCTGACTAAAGGATAATTGAATTGTCACACTACAACATGTATCCCATAACGGTATTTCTATGGTTGTATTATAACAGTCATGTTATCGAACGGCGGTTCCATTTGTGGAAATGTTTTCGTATCCCAATTCGGAGTTTAACGAAATTGAATGTGGAAGTTTTATTGTCAATGATTGAACCGTAGATCTACTTATCAACCGCTTTACAAATTGTAAATAAGAAAAACCATGTTCTATCAAAGTAAACCTAAATAACAAACTATATATTTTTAAAAGGATAGGAAAAACTGCTATCAGTTATATACTACAGGTAAGAGGCCACTTTACTTAAGTCGACATTTACGACGAGTCTCGAGGGTTTAAGTTTCTCTATGCGATCGTCTAAACGCGAAGAAAAACTACGTTGCCTGCTCGCCTTTATCGAACGATGCACTAAACTGCATATGCAATGTTCTACGCTAGGCATTTGTTTGCCTACTTTGTGTGCGTGGAGACGAAAAGGTTAAATTTTGGATAATGTAAGGAGAATAAGAGCAGTTCGGCAATTGCCTCATCTAGCATTCGAGTCGCGCTGCGGATACCCCGCGGACCCTTAACCCGCGCCCTATTTCTCCTATTCCGAGGACTATTTACGTCGTTTTGTTTGATAATCTGCTATTGTTTCGTTGGGCAACGCGGCGTCCCTGTGAGAATTATGCTAGCTATCTATACAGAACGTGGACGGCGTGCGAATATGTAATGAACTAGGAACCCATCCGCGCTCCGCCTGCGTGCTTACGTTTTTTATGGCTATTTGTACACTGATGTGGTTGCTGTTGGAGAATGCGTTTGTACCTGTATGGTCTCCTTATTACAAGTTGGTACCTTGGCACCTAATAATGGCAGAATATGTTATGTAATGCTACTCAAAAACACTTCTTCTAAACTTCTATTTTTTATAGTATAGCATACTTTTGCATAAATCAAAAAGGAATAGTTTTGGAATCAGTCGGTGTCTACCCATCTGTCTGCCACTATACGCTGTTTTCTCTAAAACTATTCAACTTTCCATCTAAGTACTGCAAGCACAAATGCAGATTGTGGTTGACAATTTTTTTTTTACGTAAAATTATAAATGGAATCTTTAATTTCTACTGAAGGGCAATTCAGCAGGTGAATTAGGAAATGGAAAAAATGTTTCGCAGTGCCATCTTGTGGGCCGTGTATAGTGAACCTAAGTAAATGAAGATAAGAATAACATGTATGGTCGGTGTGTGTTGCTTACATAAAATAAAGATCGAGCTCGACTAACTTTCACGCTCAATTTTTCTTACAATAAATTCTTTGTAATCTCCTCCCTTGACAAACTGTCCTCCGATGTAACTCGTCCATACGATTCATGAAGCCATTTCATTTCCGTTTATATGCCTATTTGTATTCTCTCTTCCTTCGCGGTTAGAGAAATCTCTATACTGAGATGCTCTTTCAATTTGAATCGAAACGGCCGAATTGGGGGAATAATTTATTTGGAAACCTACTTTTTTATTCAGAACAGCTCTCTATGCTTAACGTCCCCGGGTGTTTTCCTTGTTGTTAGTTATTTGGCCACTGTTTGAAGCCAACATTGATGTGAACCTATTTAAGTTTCGAATACCCTAAAATAATTTTACATTCCAACTATGGCACACCTACACCCAAAGATGTTAACTAAAGTTGAAATACATAGGTACCTATGTGTAGGTTATATTGTTCCAATTTATTTCGGTCGTTTCGGACTCGAGAGCCTAAATTAAATTGCGACCCCAAAGCTGTTGTTTATTTATATTATGCTACTTCTATGTATTAACTTCTACCTTTTAAATTTAGTATAGGTATATTCAAATGTAATTTAATCGGGTACAAAACGCGTAACTGTTTCAGTTGAGGGTTGAAAATTGTTTCAGTAAATACTACATGCATATACGGTAGCTATAATTTGTACATGTATCAGCTTAACATAGGATTACGTGTTTGCTTAATGTGTGCGTACGTACGGAGAGGCGTAGATCTCACAGCGTTGGGTCGGCGCCGGGTTGCTGATATTGCATTAAAAGGAGGAGCGTGACCGTCTGCGCATTACCCGGCTTCGACTTAGGTTTGTTCCATGCCTCGACTCAAGCGTCTTATTGAAATCTAATTTTCGTTAATCCTTGGAACGAGTCTGCCTTGCGGGCGAAGCGAAGCCATTGCCAATAATATTGTCGTTGTTATTACTCTGTGGAATGCATTTCATTCCGTCCACTACATCGAAATGCTATGATAATGTTTGTACCGCACGTTTATTTACTCTGCACGACACGGACGGGGCTTATGTTTGGTAGGGACTTCAAAGGCAATATGAAGTACTGATTGCTTTTTGTAATTCACTCATTTATCACAATGTCTGATCGTTACGAATTCTATCGCTACAAGTCTGACCAATGATCGCGACGATAGGTCGTGGTGAAGCAAATGAAAATGAGTGGACTGTATAACATGTAAATATAATGAGAGAAAAATATGAATTACAAACGGGTCGGTTATAAAGTAACAAGAAAAATGGAGAATATGAAAAATGCGTAAGCGCAGCCGTGCGTGGAGGTGTGCAACAGCTGACTGCTACAAGTGACTATTACTGTTATTTTGGATAGATACTTCCAATATTCAAATAGTTAGGTATCCTGCCCAGCAGACGCACATATTGTTTTTAGGGTTCTGTACGTCCGAATGAAAAAACGTAACCCTTATAGGATCACTCGTGTGTCTGTCTGCCTGTCCGTCTGTCACAGCCAATTTGCTCCGAATCTACTGGACCAATTTAGTTGAAATTTGGTACACATGAATTTCCGTGACCCAAACACGGACGTGTAGTGGGGTCACTTTTGAGGGGCAAATAAAAAAAAAAAACTACTCAGTACCGTGTGAATCAAATGAAAAGTCTTACTGTGAGGGTCTCAAACATATTTATTGAATAATTTTAAAGTAAATAGTTTTATAGTTATGTAAGAAAATAGATGAAAATTTACTATATTACTTACCTCCGGAACTACTGAGCAGAAAAAATAGAGAAAATAGTTCTATAATTTTTTAAATTACAGGAAAACCTAGTTTGTGGTTTTAAAATAACGTGGCAAATCTCTCAATATTATACGTATAAACTTAAATTTGCAGTTGGAATATATGGGGAACATGTTTTTCAGCTACAAAGTTAAGTTTGTTCTTGGGATAAATTCATCTCAACTACGGAATTCTTCATTGTGTGTGGTCCGACACGCACTTGGCCGGTTTTTTTAATCATTAAAAATCCTCTATAAGCCCCTTTTTAATAAATTGTTTTAATCGTTTGGGCATTTATTCATCATGAATAATGAAAAGTACTTTCTTATCACAATAATTTGTATAATATATGTTAGGTTGTGGGCTTTTTATTTAATACTTAAAGCCGATTGGTTTAATTTGCACCGCTGGTGTGCCGCCTCGTCTGCAATAGGACGTATGACAGGCGCTTAATTTAGCTGCGGCTCCTCTGCGTGCTGCTCGGAGCGGTCTTGTGGCGCGAGGCGCTACACTCTGATTTATGTTATTTGCACGTAAAGCGGAATTAATGGCTTTATTACTCTTCTCTGTTTGCTGATCTCGGATGCCGAGCTCCGTCCGCGTCCACAACTCCGTTTGAACAGCCGAAAAGCCCTTTTGAATCAGCGGTTTGGCAAATACCTACGTAATGTATTCGTATGTAACGTTTCAGCAATTTTCTACATTTGCGATTCTGCCTGAAAGTCAAGATTATTCATTCTCGTGCCAAGTTTTATGTTATGGGAACAGAGAAATACGTACTTACTTACTTAAAATATAACGCACATAAAGTTAAATTCAGCCAAGGTGTTATAGTGGGTCTGGTAAGTTAGCCAGAGTTTCATTATAGAACGTCATAATTCATGTGTGAGTAATATCTCGTGTGGCACACATTCTCTGGCGGCGCCGGTGCGCAGCCCCAGGTGAAAAATTTGAGCGTGGCCTCGTTGTGCCGCGAGCTTAGTGTTTTATCTCGGCTTAGCGTCACGAGGATTTGTGGCTCTCTAAGTAACGTTTTATGTCCCTCGAACGGCTGCAAGTTAGCTCCCTTGATAAATATCCATCTTTGATACTCCGCGCATCAACTTTACGTACCGAAAATGTTCTCTTCGTACATTTGTTAGATGCACAATAAACCAGTAAAGCAAACAATAAAAATTAAGTCTGTGAAAATGCTTGGGGAACAAAATCAAGCTGCAGGTGGATTTCCTGCGCAATCCTGGTTGTGCCGGAATCACTGGTCGTAAATAACACGTCGTATTCGTGCTTCCTTTCTTCTGCTTGTAGGAGCGACCTTCGAATTTGCTAGCTAAAGTAATAAATCATTCAACTTTATGTGTGCACTGTTTATGCACATATTTTAGAGACCATTTTTCTTATCTCTTTGAAGAACCATGCTTTAACTTTAGTTGACACAGTCTGCTGTCCGAAGAAATCTTACAATCACCGCTATTCGGAACTCATGGATCATCAATAATTGTATGCGAGAAACCCTTTTCTTAATAATGATATTTACACATTTGCAAGTGTCTCCAATCTGTGTGTGTGTTGTCTCCTGAGATACAGGTTAATTAACTAGTTCAGGAGGCAGAGCTTTTATATAACAGTGACACTTGTTTGAAAATAAATGAATTTAATTTAAACATTTCAAACAACACGAAGAAAAGTTTAAATCACTACAAGTAAAACAACTATATTTAATTTTTGAGAATAAATCTACATAGTTTTATTGAAATTGCAACCGTTGGAGCATTTTATTACCTAGGTACTAGCTGCGCTTCGCGGTTTCACCCGCATAAGTCTCGCTCCTGTGGCAATAACGGGATTAAAAGGAAAAGAAAAGAACAATTCCATGTCCTTATCCAGGTCATGGTCTACTAATGTGCCAAATTTAATCCAAATCCGTTCAGCCGTTTTAGCGTAAAAGCGTAACAAACAAACAAACTTACTTTCGCATTTATAATATTATAGTTAGGATTTTTCTGAAAAACCTCTCAAAACTGTATTTCCAATGCGATTTGTGATTCCCAGAACGGACTCTTTACAGCCATGAACAAAGATTGCGTCGTTTACCGTCATTTTTACTATATATAGATAGCTGAATAGAAACTTAATAGTAGCTTTTAAATTTAAAAAAAAGAAGAAAAAAAAACTGAAAATTATATAACCTAACATCACGCGTTGTTTTCCCGAAGGGTTGGGCGTGGGCAGAGGTGTATCTATAGTACACCCACATTTCCCCAGTCATGTTACTATGAAAATTATTCCGCAGTTTATTTGCGTTAGGAATCGAATTGGTAATAAAACCCGGTATATCCACATAAAATTGGATTGGAAGTGTTGTATCGAAGCAGCGGAGTGGAATGCAGGCGACGCGACGTGCCATTCAGTGTTGTGTCGGCGCTGTCGGTTAGAGAGCGCGCAGGCGGCAAACCAAGCAACCACCATCGCAGCTGCAAGCGTACGTACGGAATGCGGAATAGTCTACGGTTACACCTCGCGTCGTCCAAATAATTTATACCCAAGCCATTGTCGGGTAGGAACACACGTGAAATTGATGTCAACCGGTGGTTTATTGTTACACTGCCGTACCTACCTGAGCTCGTGAAGTTATCATGAAAACGTGAATTAACATTTTCAAATAACTCTGCTCAGCTTCCAAATAAGATTTTTGCTGAACCCAAAGCTAAAAAGGAGCTAAATTGTATAGGTACGAATAAAGTGTGAACCATAAGCACAAAAGCAGAAGATCAATTGAATCAATTTCATTTTCTAGAACTGTACAAAAATTGTCTATCCAGCTTGCTTTGTTAAGACAAACAGTCATTCTTAAGGATACGTATTGAAGGCAGGATGCACGTTTGTTTAGATTTCATGGAGGGTAAAGACAGTAGAACAAAATAATCAAATTCATCAGCCTTTTGTCTTGGAGCCGTTCTGTTAGCCCGCTCGTCGGACGCGAGCCTGTGTCGATTGTTTACTTCGTTAGCCGAGTCTCTATCTCTACCCGCACACACGTTGCTTCAACGAACTTTGATCGTGTTATATTCCCGAAAGTAAATATTTTTTCCGAGAAGTGAGAGCATCGTGTAGAAATGTTGGCTCAAATCGATTCAAGTTTTCTCCATAAAAGTGTGATGTGCCAACACAGAGATATATAGCGATATTTACACCAAATTTATTATTAACGTACCGCTTCCTAGTCGGGGATATAGGCTTTCTCTCATAGCTCGTATATGGCACCACCTGCGCCCAGCTCAAGCTCGTCTCGTGTAAATTTATGAACGCTTTCAACGTGTGCCATCTGACCTGGCGAACGACATTTTGCCGGACAAATGGCTCTTTGCCTCCATTTCTATTGGATGCTTATTCTAACTCGGTTACGATTCGTAAACTAATAACTGAGATCTAACGACATCAATAGGAACCCCACCCCAATGTTTTAGATCCGTACCTATCTGAAAAAAAATAATGATCGTTTTGATACCCTCTTGATTTTCTAGATTTATGTTTTTGTGGCTGGTAGCACCGCAAGTTCCTGTTGAATCTAGTCGGGCTATCGGGTAAAAGCCACTTTTGTGGATTACAATATTTTTTTGTTGGTGATTTGAGTGAAAGTGCGAAAAAAGCCCAAAAAATCTGGTTTCCTCCCTCCTCAATACAAACATGATGGTTAGTTATTAACTACTGTATACTGTTTTATAGTTAAGTACATCGAAATTGACAACATTCTTGTACGAAACACTGATTGTGCGGACCGGTCACTTTCTTGGCTCGGTGTTTTTACTATTTATAAAAAATATTCTTATATGTATAAGCGTTAATTTTCCCCTCAAAGCAAAATGAAATAAAAACTGCGGTATTCACAAACAACGTTATAATTGAAACAATATTTATAGCGAAGAAATAGCAGTACACAAGAATTGTATTTCTATTTTGCGCCCAACTTCTTTGATACTTTCGTTGCCCATTTTATCTACTTTAAATATTGTTTGAAGAAATGCTGAAATTCAATGAAAAACATTAGCGTTCTTTGGAATCTTACATTACGGTTGCGTTTAATTGCAATGGAATCCTCGCTCTCTTCTTAGACGAAGTCCTTATAGGAAAACTTTTTTAATATCAAGCGTTACAGGCTGTCCCTCCGATCGGAAACACCTATCTGAGACAGTGAAAATAAAAGGCTTTTTGTATGAAAAAATCGCAAGTAGAATTGTGTTCCCGGCCGAGCAGCGGATAAATTTATAGCGAAATGTAATGCCGTCCTGGGGGACACTCTACTCGTGAGGTTCGGCCCTCCCTTTGCACGACACTATCTCGCATCTTATGGTCCAGCCTTGCTTTTCTATTTAATAAATTAACTTTAAATCCATTAAAGCTAATGTATCTACCTACATTTATTTCAAGATAGCTTTATTTCTAATTTTATCTTTTATCGGAGTGGACTTTAGAAAGGTCCGTAATGGGTGCGCGTTTCTCGAAGGTAGGCATTTTCCCATTTCCATTTGATTTCCTCAAAAAAGACTAGGCACATTTACTTTTGTTTATGTTTCTTATGTTGAAGGTTGATGAAGTTTGATGTAAGAGTCTGTTGTATCATAAATTGTGAAATGCTTTTTGTTACTTGACGCCTACGACTACTTATTGCGAAAAAATTTAAACTTGCTGCTTCATTTTGCTTCACACTCGAGCGTAGCCCAGCGTAGGTAGGCGTAAATATCTTAAAGTATGAGGTTATTATAATAATTTCTAGTAATCGAAAAACAATATGAGATCAAAATAGGACATCTAAATTGGTTAGTCTTGACTATTTTATTTCTTTATTGGTCTTATATCTATTTTAGTACTGTGTTACTTTTTCTGTGTCCTATAAATGAGATAAAAAGACTTGAGTTAAGAAAGAAATAAAAACTATGTTATTATAACGTTGATACTAAAAGTATTTGAAGCTATCTACTAACATAAACTAAAACTATAACCGAAGTATAAAAGTACTTTCGAAAATTGGATATATATAAAGCGGTAGATAGTGATACCGCAAAATGTGCCAAGAGAGTAGTATTATTGTAGCGCTGCAGTCACAGCCGGTGCGTGAAACAAGAGGTAGTAGGAAAGCGATTGTGGAGCTATCGTGCCCGTGCCGGCTAGATTTAGTTTACAGAGATACTCTCCACTTTAATGTCCAACCTCTTGGTACGGAACGTTGGTTCGTCGCTATCTAGCTACACTACAGCTTTATGTACCTACGTCTGCTTTGTACACGTTTTGTTTTTATTGTATTAGCTAGCAATTTGTTTATAATATAATTATGTTATATCTCTGAATATTTATTAAGATAAGCTACTGCTTATGTGAATATTATATGGTGATATTCACAGCGAATTTGTAACGATGTTCGTGACATCCTTTGGGATAGTTGCTGCTGGAAGTACCTAAATGACCTAGTGCAAAATAGCTCCGTAACTAAGAAAACGTAGGATAATATCCGTCGCTTGGCACACATAAATAATGTTGTCACGGACAATATATTCACTGAATGCAGTGTTGACAGTGCAAACCAGGCAGAGACATTAACCCAATACTCCCGGCGAATAGAATAGAAAATAGGCATATTCATATTCAAATATATTCTATTTAGTTTCGCATAGGTTGAGCAATATATTCTTTGTGTCACGGTCCTCCCTCCTACATAATAGAATACATGTAAAACTTTATCTATAAAACGCTAGTTTCGGCTACATAAATGTTGAGCACTTGTTACAAAAGCTTTGGTGGATAAAATGTGCTTTACCGTCGAAATATACAGCTAAGACAGTATGCAATATATTATGTCTAATTCAATATTATAAAACATTTCTTTGATATATTTGCTATTTTTGCTCTGTACACATCGTGTGTCGCGCGTTACCTGTTCCATTAACGTGGGTGTACTTTCAGTGTTTATAATTTCCATTAGAGTTTTAGCGAGCTAAACTTTACAGTTTAGTAAACGAGAAGTTGTTTTAAGTATTCCCTTACCGAGGAGTTGTCGGAGGCTGGTGTGCGGCGGCGGCCAGGCGGCTCCGACACCACGCCTCGGGAAACATCGCCCGAGATGCCACAAAAACTTCACCCCCGTTTTATTATTACTACGATGCTAATTAAAATAGCTCCGAATAGATTACGGGCAGCTTCTGGCAGAGGCGCTTAATGCGCTGGCTTTACGACGTCACGCTTTATGCTCTCTCATTAGCGCCGTCTCCTTACTCACCGTTTTTATGGATACACATTTTCCCTCATCCCATATTTCCTTTTTTGTTTGATTAGTTTCTTCTTGTGAGCTGAACACAAAACACAGTTATTTGGACCACAGGTAAACTCACAAACAAAAGCACTTCTATGTCAACTGCGTTGTTGTGTCTAAGCTGTTCAAGACCCTCACATTATTACAATACATACGATACGATATTTAGGTTGATTTAGTAGAGCTCATCCCTAAGTATCATGAGTGCCGCTGAAATGACAGACACATGAGACTTTTTCACTTTATCTCTAAGATATGCAATCCCCTGGGTGGTGCAGATGTCCACCCACGGACTTCGGTAACAGATGTTTATGAGGGGGCAGTCAGCCTGTTCGCTATCCTTTAACAAAATAAAAAACATAAATTAGCAAACTTATACATATAGAATGCTCATGATTAAGTTATTAAGAAATCTAGCTTTTGTTCGCTGCTTTGCCCGCGTGGATGTCGAAAAATATCCCACGGAAACGTACTACAGTGATTAAAAGTACCCTGTGTTAATCCAGGTTATAAACAATCGGTGTGCCAAATTTCATCCAAATTCGTTCAGCTTTTTTGAGTAAATCCGGAACATAAAACCAGACAAACAGATAAACGAACAAAAATTCATCGTTACTATTTTATTATATGAATAATATATTAAGAAAATAAATAAATGACAAACACAACAAACGTTCCATTGTGAGTTACATTATACAAAATGTACATATACGAAAATATAACTATTTTCCTGATAATAATACGGTCTGATATTTACGCAGGCAATGAATGGACACTACGATAATAACAATAAAATAATCCAGTTTCAGAGGCGTGTGATAATGACGCGACCTGCTCGTTAGCCACGTGGGGATTACCTATTGTTAATGTTTTAATTTGTTTCTCCCCCGTATGTATCATACAGCCCTTCGTTATTTGTCGTTTTACGATTAACATTAACACTTTTGTATTTGCTGTAGGAAGCTAACATGTTCAAATATAATATGCTTAATAATAATTAATCAGTTTATGATTGCGATGTAAAAAAAATCTGCATCAAACTTTTGTAATCGCTTTTTACAAGCTTTTTTATGTATTGTGATACGCATGGTGACGTGGTACGAGATAAAAGGTTTTCTTTAATCCCAGGGCGGCAAAGCTAATATTTTAATACACGGAACATATTTATTTGTTTAGTGGTATTGACGGAGCCCAACCTCGTTTCCACATGTGTTGCTAGGAGTTTTCGGGCGCACGTAACTTTGCCTTTTCGTAGCCATTCTCAGTGAGAGCTGGTGCCGGCCGCTGCCGCAGCCCCCTCGCCGCAAACTCACACCCTGTTGTGTCCATTACAACCCTTTACAACTTCTAGTTTTTACTCACCTCAGTATACATGGCACGAAACGAGCGTAAACACCTTACATTGTTAAATATAGTTGTTACCTCGGGATGTATTTTGTAGCGTTATGTTTAGTAAGGTTTAGTTACATTGATAGCTGGATACCTATTTTGTTGAATGTTAATCCAAGAACCTATTAATCGAATAAAAGAGGAAATATTTTTCGTTGTTCTTAATTTTTTTTTTTGTTTTATGTTATCAATAATCTTCATGAACTTACCTTACAAACATCTTTCATGCAAGTACTCAGCATCGTTTGTTAGTCTCCAGTGATGAAATACAGAATGGTTGCCCATTTCCCAGAACCCTAGCCTTTGTGCTTTACTGTCGGTTTGTTTATTTTAGGGGCCTGGCTCGTAAACACTCGCAGACCGATGCACTAAATTTAAGTTGCCCTTCTTTATATTCTCTCCAGAAATTCTTTTGGGACGGAAGATGGTCTTCCTTTCCTAACAATATCGTACCTTTTTAGTTAAAACTTTTTATTTGGTAGTACATTCAATTAATTAATGTTTCCATTTTCTAAACGGTTATATATTATGTAGAAGGAGAGCTAAATACAAATAAACACAGAACTGTATACGCATACCTACATACGACGTAGCTGTGCAAACTGGAAACTGATATAAGTGCACTTGCAACATTAAAAGGTTTCCTGGTTGGTTGCGGTGTTAGATAGTGTACGATGCTCGCAAAGATAGCTGGCTCGAGCCGCGTCCCTCGCCCGTGCCCGTACTTAATTTACTGCCACGGTAACGCCACAAGCACGCTCCATATCCACCGCGTTATTGCCAACTTGAAAGCAAGAATAGCATACACATTTCCTTCATATCTCCTGAATTTAAGCGTCTGCCCACTCTAACATTACATTATTTTCTTTTTATACAACTCGTTCCAGACGCGAGTTTTATACAGAATTTTCCATGGTCTATATTTTTATTGGGGTAGTTTCGTTGGTTGATGTTTATTATATTAATAAATTAATAAAACATTTGTGGGCGTATAAAATTACCTATATTAGTGGAAAATAGTTGATGTAATTTTCATAATGTTCCACATAATTTTCATAGTGGTTTGGTTGATCTGTCTCTCCAAATATGTGATACCACGAAGGGTAGATATTGTTATCATTCCGAAGAGCATCGCTAGGCGGCGGCATGCAGGTAGCGAGTCGCGAGGCGTGGCGGGCGCATGCCACGTGTGCGACACTTTTATTACACCGCAGCCGGAGGCCGCGAGCGAACGTTTTGTCACCTCTTCGAGAGGCTTACACCGTAAAAAGGAGAGGGTATTTTTCATGACTTTTCCACGCGGATGCATTTCACCGCTTTGCTTCAATGGGTTTGCGAGGTACCTAACCTTTGCCGCTGAGTTATATCAAAGTGCTTTCGTTTCCACGTTCGCACTGGAAAGCTTTAATTCATGACCGCTAGAAAATATTCTTTCGCTGTAGTTGGAGAGAGGAAAAATCTGTTAAGTTCTGAAAATACGTGAATGTGGTTTTAACTTCGTGACTTAATTACTTCCAAGAGCGAATATAACTTGGTAATATAAGCAATTAGAAACTTATTTGACGCTGCCGGTCCGCCTGTTCCGCCTCGGGCGCAGGAATCGTGAGCGGGATGAGCCATTACGTGCTTTCGCAGAACTTTTCCTTTTAAAAGTCGTCTCTTACTCTTTTGAAACTTATTATATTGGATAATTCGCCCGAAAATATGAATATGATGGCCACAACTTTAGTAATTTTAGCGAAAGGCAGAAAAATTCTGTCGATTACGCCATGAAAAACGGTCTCCTACGGGGCGTTTAGCCCAGATTAAGGCTTTAAGAGAATCCTCTTTATTATAACGTTAGCATGAGGTGGCGCCGGCTACTTAACGGATACATTTTGCACAGTAAAGGCATTATAACAAAACTTGTCACATACAACATTTACACAGCTGCATCTTCTTAATTGTTTTCTAAAATTGTAAAACATAAACGTATTATAACAGTGGTGATATAATATGTAAAATGAGACTTATTTAAAAACAAATCCTACATGGTGCTGTTTATGCAAACGGATACAACATAATCGGTGTCAAATACAAATAAATAGAAATAAGTACCCGACCTCTCCCTTCGACTATTTTTGGGAACTTACTAAAATACAGCAAGATCAGTCGTGGAACCTATAAAACTACAAGTTTCTATTACCACTATCTTCTATCACTACTCTTTCGATTAATGACAAGTCGCTCGGCTTCGCATACTAATCACTTCAATTAGTGACTGGGTTGTATTGGGAACATGGAAAAACGAATGTCGATTTTTCACATTCAGTCGTCTACCTAATATAAAAAGTTAAAACTGGCCAAGTGCTTGTCGGACCACGCACAATGAAGGGCTCCGTAGTTAGGATGAATTTATCGGAATACCAAACTTAACTTTGTAGTTGGAAAACATGTTCTCCCATACAATCCGTATGGGAGAACATGTTTTCGTAACCAAAACAGACAGATGAGAAAAAAAAGACCACTTTACGTGTAGACGAGGTAACTTAAAAAAAAGTTTTTTCTTAATTTTGTGTTACCACTTTGTCGGCGTGATTAATATGTATACCATATCGCAATTACAGCTTTCTAGTACAAGAATTCTCTGAGCTAAACTTCGGACAGACAGACAGCCGGACATGGCGAAACGATAGGGGTTCCTTGTTTACTACGGAAACCTAAAACGGTGAAAATGCTAAAAGGTAATATTGGTAATTTTTTCTCATTACTGATTGACCGCCAAGTCAAGCAAAACAAACTCAAAGGCACGGCCGTACCATCTTTACCCCTGTAACTTCGTTGTGGATAAAGCTAGAAGCCTGAATTTTCAGTGACCAAGAGGGCTTAGTATAAATAGGTATAAATATATATATAAATCCTAAATTACATTCAATTTGAACCAGTAGTTTAAGAACTATTGCAGGTCACAGTTACTTAATTTTGTCACTGACATACTGACTCACTCACCGATCATCAAAATTCTAAGGTACTTCTAGCAGACACACAAGCTTCAAATTTTGAACACAATTAGTGTTTAGCCTATAAAGCAAGGAAAACTTAAAATATACCGCAATATCAGTCCCGTTCCCTAGATACGAACTGCTTAAGTAACTTTGTAATCGCATGTTACTTATATAGGATTACGAAGTTACTTATGCAGTTCGTATATCTCGAAAACGGGACTGAAATTGAGGTATACTCGTATTTTTTTTAATCTGCTGTCTTTTTACTTGCTCTTGCAGTTCATGCAATACTTTTTTCGTCAAAAAAAAAAAAACAAGAATCAAGTCTCGCAGCACAGTTCTTCTACCATAAAAATATGTAAGATCTAATGTAAAACCAAGTCTGTTAATTTATTCAGTACCTATCTATTTGTCATCTTTATTTCTCTAATAAATATAATGACTAATGGCAATCGTTGGCAATAGTTATTTTGAAGCATTCCTGTTCCACCAGATTAGGTTTAGGAATGCTTCAGAACAACTGGCTCGCGATTCATTTTGGTATCGGATTACACAGGAACCTTTTCGAGGCATTCTCACACCGTAATTTATTCGAGAAAACTAACTTAAACCTGCCTACAGATTTATTTATTTACAATAATGATCATAAAAAGAGGGGCTTGCGGCTAAGTAATAAAAGCCGCACGGGTCGATCGATTGGGTTAAGCTACGCTTGCCGCAGTTGGTCCTTGGATGGGTGACCATCCTCGTTACGGTTAGTTAACAGCCCGAAAGTCTGACAACCAGTCTTACCAAAGGGGTATCGTATTAACCAGTAACCGGGTTGTGGAGGTCAGATAGGCAGTCGCTCTATGTAAAATACTGGTACTCAGCTGCATCCGGTTAGACTGGAAACCCATCCCAACATAGTTGGAGAAATGCTTGGCAGGTGATGATGATCCAACCTACCCTTAATAGTCAATATAAATTCCTGCAAGTTTATGGTGAGAGTTCATTAAGAGTTAACAAAGACGATTTCTTTAGTATTTTACTGGGTTGCCAAAGGTACAAATGACTGCAAACGAAACCATAAATACTTTGCGATCGGAGTAATCTTTGAGCATTAAAGTGATAAGCACAGTTGTACTTGCTGTGCTTCTGTATGTACGTACTTGTATTACCAATTATGCAAAGCGTCTTCCGCGTTGCGGTGCGCGGGCGGGGCGTCGCGGGGTGCAGCCAGGGCGGCCTCTGTCGCGCTCTTTCCTCACTCGTAGCGAAATAACGACCTCAATTTGCATAACAATGCTCGTCACCCCTTATTCCCCACCAGCGACTTTCACAGGCTACGCGGCTGTGTCCCACCGGACCCGACACCTTTTTTTACTCAAAATCTGTCCAGCGACAAGTTTCATTGACATTAACACAAAGCTATAATACATTTTCCGTGACTACGACTGCACAGTTAAGCTAGTTTTCCATAAATCCATAGTATATACAGTAAACGTTCAGGAACTAGCGGAACTGAGTTTAAGTTTTGATTTAGTGGTGGTAGTGCGCCGACAGCGTCTCGCTGCAGCCGCCTCCGGGCCGCGCGCCGGCCGCGCTGCGCCTGCCGCCGAGCGCGTTACCCGACCGAACACTTTCGGCCGCGCTCGTAACTTCTTCGTCCAACTTTCTGTTTTAATTGAATCAAAGTTTTCGGCTTTTTGTGGCGAGCGTGCCAGCCACGCACGCTTCCTAAACTTTCTTTATTAAATTATTGGAAGTTCAGAAACGTTCGCCTTTGAACGTGAATTCTGAAACAAAATTGGGGATAGTCGTGAGTTACAGAAAAGTATTTATCCTCTACGGACTCACGGCAGAAGTAGAGTTTAAAGCTATAAATAAGTAATGACTAGGCGGCTTCTGTACCGAGAGTACCGTTGAAATTCCGGACAAAAGAACAGTAACGACAATTACGAAAGACAATTCAAAATCCGACGAGTAAACAGTTCATAAAGATGTACGATTCTCTTTGCTAACGACTAAAGCATTCGTCCGGGGCATTGTTTTGCGGCGTAGCTTTATCTGGCGCGGAACGAGTTGTCGTTCCAGTAATTTATAGATCTTTCCCCGCCCCGGGCTCAGAGTAACGATTCGGCCAGAGGAACTAGTCTGCTAGCTGCGGCTCTGCCCGGTCCCCGCCCGAACGCTATTAAAGGTCACGTAATAGACTGACTCCTCACGTCCCGGATTCAAATTTGAGTAAATATGTCGCCGCCGACCTCTTATTGTACTACGCCTTTGTATTTACATTTACTTTGGGGCTATTTTGAATTTGAACGTGAACGTCCGCTTGTTATCTCGTATTGTTTGTGTGCATTGTAAAGGTCGTTTAAATTGTGTGTTCTGGATTCAACATATATTTAGGTTCTTTGTACACCTACACATACATTTATATTGAGTCAACCTAAAGAAGATTATTGGAGAGAAAAACAATTTTGTTTAGATAATAACTCATATTACGGTACTTTAAATGACGTAATTAGTAACATAATATTCTTATTATGTTTCTAACCTTTGTATTCGGAAAATAATTCCATGAGTGCTAAATATGGGTTCACATATTACTTCTTCGTGTAAGAGTATAATAAGACTTTCTTGAAACAATGATAATCTGATATGCCTTATTCATACGTAACATTGGAACTATATTCATGCATGTGGCTTTTCTGAAGCCGATAGCGACGGATATTGGAGATTTACCTAAGTGTGACGAGATCCGGAGAAGACTTTGTGCCGGAGCTTTACTATCGGATCCCGGCGTCACATACAATGGCTGTTAGAACATCTAGTAATAGTTCGCTTCTCCCTATTCATCTTTTACTTATATATATTATTTTGCTCTGACAGTTTCGCAGCACTTGCGCTATCAAATTTTCGAAAACATTATAATTTAGTTCATCATTACCGTTTTATACCTAATGCGTTAAGATAATATCTAGCCTATAATTTAAATTTGCAAAGCAACACATCTTGTCTGTACCTACCAATTTTTGAAATAAAACAAGGTTAACACATCATATTCCCCAAAAAAGCATAAACACTACAAAGATAGATAAAGGCAGGGTAAGTGCAAGCGGCAGGTACGCGCGCGCGATGACAGCGCTATGGCTCCCAGTGGAACCCTTCTGCGATCCTCGTAAATTGCGAATATTAGATTATAAGTACGGAGTGCGGGCCGGCAGCGCAGGGGCCATCAGCCGAATATCGAACTCGTGCGCTGGTTAACATAGCGCCGTGATCTGAATCTACTTTTTAGTTAATCCCAGTTGCGTCGTTAAACTCTTGCTTTACTTTTTGCTAGTTAACACTTTGAAAATAAATGCAGAGTATTATAAGTAAGTACCTAGTCAAAGAAATCTTGTTGAATTGGGTATTTATTGCAGTTCTTTTTTTTCGTTCGTGTCGGCACAAGCTCATGCCGTGGTGAAAATATAGCCAGTCTGCAAGGTCAGTTTATTCAATGCTTTTTTTATACGAATTCAGACTGAAAACAGACACTCATTTAAATCCCTAATCTCTAATACGAAAAGTTCTCTTGTTAAGGAAACTTTGAATCTTAAGTAGGTAATTTTCTAAGAAGCGTATTGTTTTGAATGACTCTGTTGTATATAGTGATGATAACAATATCAACAGCTGTGCCGGTGTGAGCCGGTGTTGGTTTTCCCATTGCTCGCTTCGTTACGGCTTCATTAGGACAGCGGGTGCGGAGCTCCGGGGCTCCGCGGCGCACGCTACGATCGTCCTTGTGCCGCTAAGACAGCGTGATTGCACACAACGCCTCGTAATGTTTCTATTCATTCAATAGACTAACAAACATATTCAATAGAATTACTTAAAGATTCTTCAGAAGAAGATTTGAATAAAGTGTCTGTTTGAAACAGTATAAAGTATTTAATATTAAGGCGCGCAAAAACGTCTTCCAAACAAATTAAAATTACTCTTCACTTTGATACCAGCTTTGTCGTTTATTATGAGTTGCGCCTCAGGCAAATTTCAAGTCTCTTATATGCGTCTACAGTCATTATAGCTCCCGAAAACTCTAACTGTTCTTCGTTCAATTAAAGTAAGTTAAGCTTTAAGACCTTTTATCTACCCTCTATTACTTTTATTTTTCGTTAACGGGCAATTTATATATGAACGAAACATTTGGAGAACAAACGGTAGCATAACTCCAATTTAATGAGAAGCGAATAGGTACGCACGAGGTGAAAGAATAAAAATATCGATTTATTGAAAGCTGAGAAATAAAACAGTCTCAGAAATGCTTACGCTATTTAGGTATATGATTATGATAAAAATGGTCAAATAAGAGCACGCTATCATAAAATACAAACGCATATGCATAATGTATACAGACGACGCCTGTAGAGTACATATTGGCAATGCATTAGACACTTTGCAACTGTGCCTACTGCGCGTCTGCTCTTCGGCCTCGCGGCCTTTGTGAGCCGCGCCGTGTAATTACTCGGGGACTATGGGAAATAGCTCACCGGGCGCGAAAGCACTTTTGTGTTATTACAGTAAATTAAACCAGATAAAAAATAACGATACTTTTTTCGTATCCCTAGATATAACGATTGCGCACGCAAAAAGACTCGGTATTAAAAATATCGTTACATATTTAATTAAGAAGTTGTTTATAAAACTGGTGGCAAATTTATCCTTGCTAGTCAATACAAATAAATCTAAGAAATAATATCTAACACGTGTCTGTCTAAACGTAGATTGGGTTGGACGTTTCTTATACGTAACAACTGAAAGTTATCGTCATATCTGAGTTGGGAACTTTCGCAAAGACAAATTGGAGTGGAGGCGGTAAATAAAGTTTTACGATATGCGCGGTTATCAGAAGTGTGCGTCGAAGCGGGGTGTGGGAGGGAGATGTATTTATCTACGGCGCGGGCTCCATCTCGCTGTGAGGTTACTTCCCGTACACCTGTACGTATTAAATACCTCTCGTTGCTACTCGTTATCTTTTGCCCCCTCTCCAAATTAAGAGCTTTGTATGTCGTCCCGCGTGGCGAATAAAATAGTAACTTAATTTATCATCTCATATCAAGTTATATTCGTGCGAGCTGATTGTTATACTTTGTCGGATGGAGTTGGGAATCGATAAGAAAGAAAATCGAGAATGCATTTTCGCCATGAATCTTGTTCAGATATTATTCCATAGTCCTTTGGTTAAGATGTATGCACACATTTTTATCACGTGTACTTTTATCTTGAGAAATTAAAAACTTTCCACGCGGTAGAGCTGTAAGCACTGCAAGTATTTAAATTATTTAGTACCTATGTTGTTGGTATGTTTATACATGGAGTTTAAGTTCAAAGTCTGTCTGCGGATACGATGTGAAGTATCTTTTAAAAATTCTTTTTATATACGGCGACCTGGGAAAAGTTCCACTTAGTTTCGTCCGCCGTCGTACCGTATCTAAGTAGGAACTACGCGAGTGGTTGGGAAAGTCCAGGGACGCTTTTAAGTCGTTTCATAATAAATGTAAGATGGGAATTTGTAGGCGATATCATTTGCCCTTAATTCATATGGTAATTCAGGTGCCTTGAAAGCGGTCCCATTGTTTATAAGCATTACTTATGAATAAAGTGTAGTGGGCAAATTAATTGGCCGTGGTGTCATATACAAAGAACGATCGAGCATTCATTATCTTGCACTTGTTCCATTGTTTTTACTAAATACAATATTGCTCTCTTCAATATTGATCTCTTTTTGAATTCGGTTAAAAAGAAACAGTCACTGCAATAAAATCAGTATTTGTATTACACAGTAGGTAGATTTTTCAGAAAATTTCACAAATTATCTCCTTCCGCGATGCGTATACTTACTTACCGCGTATCAGGTGACGCTTTGCGGATATTTATCTCAACTGTACGTGGATTCTTTTGGAACAAGCCGCTCGCGGGCTCGGTACAGAGAAAAGTCCACATCTAGTACCCGCGCCCCACGCTCGCGCCGCTCGCCCCGCCGCCCGCGCTCTCCCTACACCGCACCGCCACGAGCTCGAAAACCGACTCCGTGAGCGTAGAGATAAAACGTATGTTCATTTTATTTCCACATTTGTCAGCGTTCGTTTTGTGCCCACTAACATAAATTGGACGTGGAGGGAAACCTCGCAGGTGAATGTAAAATAGCCGGGTTTTCCCAAGATAATACCGCCGAAATTTTACGACACCATTATGCGATTTATTGGTCGTGTCACATTCAGAAAGAATGATATTCCCTAAAATATTTTCATAAAATATGTCGTTTAAAAATGGTGTCACATTATCATACATATCCATATATTATCCATTAAAATACAAACGATCTACTGTATTTTAAATATCTACACAAGTAACTGATAATAACTATTGCCGATTTATGTAAATAAAAAAAGAAAACATAAATCCGCATAAACAAAACTCGATATGTTAGTCAAGGGAGCATAACCTAATGTTTCGTAGCCGCGCTCCGCGCTACGAAATGCCGTGTCACAAAGTGCTACGCCAGTAGATGGCAACATTTCAATAAGCGGTACGTAGCGTGACATGCGTCCCGATCTGTGTGCTCGGACGTCGAGCTATTGCCAATAAACTATTGTCCTGTACGGTAATGACCGAAACAGGCGTTCAATTAAACGTGCCAATTAACATGGAGGGAGCTCAGTTAAACGTGTGATGCACACGGAAATAAGTCTGAAGCCAACATCAATTTTTCTATGCAAGTAGAATAGACACCCCTTTAACGAACAATATTTTGCTTTACTTTCATAAAAACTACAATCTTCTTTATAGCAACAGAAGATCTTTTTTAAGCAGTCCAACGATGTCCTAGCTAGAACGGTAGGCTAATAATTAGCTAATGAAAATCGCGCCCGGCGCTGTTCTACTTCATAAATATTTTCCTTATTGCCTGTTACCACGAGCTGTCGATAAATTTATGGAAGGGCCGACGTCACCTGAAATTTTATGGTTTCTTTCTTCGGCACTCACCTTTTATATTTAGAACTTGGTTTGTTTTTATAGATAGATTATATTTAAGATAGAAATCATGCGTAAAACTAAATGTAAGTATACATTATGTACCTACTACATTATCGTTATATTTATACAGTGTGTCTGGTCACCGGTGCCGAATCCGTTAAAGCGAAGAATTATGAATAATTTTATCGACAAATCCACCATAACAAGGCATTTTGCCTCTACTGTTTTGAAATGGCGACCATTAAATTATTTTTTTTGTGTTCTCGGTTCGGTTCATTTATTTTGCAATAGTTACCGCTGTAGAGGCCCGACAGGCATAAAAGGTCCTACAGGCAAAAGTAGGCAATAAGTTGACAGTAAAATGTTTATCAAAAACTCCCATTAACACGTTAAAAAAATACTTGAAACGTTAAAATTGTGAAAAAATTTGGTTGTTTTTTTACTGAACCATTTCAAAACAGTAGGGGCAAAATGCCTTAAGAGTCCTATTACATTTTTTTACGGAAATTCATGATTTTTGACCATGTATGTTTCAGCAGCAGTAAGATATTTTAATTATTTGATTATAATAAATAGAGTGCCATTCTCTTTCTTGTAAGTTGGAGTTACACATTATTTTCGTGTAATTTGCTGAATTGACGCGGAATATATAGTACTTTAATTTAATTTATTGTAATTTTGTCTTATTATATTGAGAAACAAAACTAATGAAACGTATTCACTGTAGATTGAAGTTTTATATCATATTAGTTTATTTGATTTAATTGTGTTTATTTTGAATATAATGGACATGAAAATCAAGACATTTATTGGTTTTCTTTACGACTTTTCCCTGAAAACTCAAGGAATTTAAAGAAATTCTAGAACTCCAATAAACAAGTAAAACATTCAAGTTATCGTTTAGTAACTTTCGCTTTTATTAGAACTGAATGAAACAATGTGAATTTGAGCGTCAAAGTTCCATTGCCGACGTTTTTCCTTGTAAACTGAGTTCGTAAAATATTCATTGTAAATTACACGACAAGAAAAGTTTAAATGTGCAACTCCAACTTACAATAAAGAGAATGGCACTATCGTTATTCATAATCAAATAATTCAAATATCTTACTGCTGCTGAAAATTACAACGTCAAAAATCATGAATTTGCGTCAAAAATGTAATAGGACTCTTAATAATTATGGTGGATTTGTCGATAAAATTGATAATACTGCTTAACTTATGGAACACTTATACTTAGGATCACTTCGTTGTCCGTCTGTCCGTTTGTCTGTCAGTCTGTCAAGACCCATTTTCACAGGAACGCGTGGAGGTATTAAGTTGAAATTAATATCAAATACCTAGCCTAATCTATACCTACCTATGGCCCCTTTTTTTTTTTTTTTTTTTTTTTGGTTGGGAAATCATCAAATGACGTCTCCCGCTCTGGGTGGAGCGGGAGGGCGTGTCAGACTCTTACTGACTAAAACCCACCCGTGTTCCTTCTGTTGCCTGTGCAATGCCAGGGGGCCACGGTATCCCTTTCGGACTAATCCCGCAACCCCGGCAGGCAATGGTCTCATCGGACCCCTTCACTTGCTGACATCTCTTTGAGGCGCGCGTGGAACACAACGCGCCGTCGACCCAGGCCTGGTCTTTACCGGACGGCGAGCTACCCATTGCTCACCGTCCGCAAGCCCGCGCCTACGGTGGCCGGGAATCGGCAATCGATTCCCGACGCCCAGGGCGTCTCCTGCGGCGGCTAGGGGCGTGAGGGCGCGAAATTTGCCTCTCCCTCACGCGTTCCGCCTCCTCCTTTGCGAGCATTACTGCTTCGCAGAAGGAGGTGACGGCCTCCCATGCCCTCTCGCTCCGTACCATGGCCTGGACCAGGGCCGGACGCGAGAGATCCCCGCCACCGATCGCCTCCACGAGGACACGGCGGTGCTCTGCCCAAGCCGGGCATACCTCCACCGTATGCTCCACCGTGTCCTCCGGGCGATCCACGCAGTGATGACACCCGGGCGTTTCCTCCCGCCTTATCCGAAACAGGTACCTCCCGAAACAGCCGTGTCCGGTGAGGACCTGCGTCAGGCGGAAGGTGAGGACGCCGTGGCGCCTCTCCAGCCACTCCTCAAAGAGGGGACTTATCGCCGCAATAGTGGCGTGCCCAGCACTGGGTTGCGACAATCGTACTCTCCATGCCGCCATGAGATCCCGTCGGAGCTCTGTCCGCTGTGCCGCGATTTCTCGCGGCATCGGAGTCAAGCCCCGGCGTTTCGCCTCCCCGCGCCACTCCCAAATATGCGCGAGGACTTTTGCCTCCAGATCCCATGGCGGCAATCCGGCAAGGAGGCTCGCCGCCTCACCGGAGACCGTGCGGTATCCCCGGACCAGCCGGGTGGCCATGACCCTCTGGGACGCGTTCAACCGGCGGGCAGGCCGCCGCCTCAACGAATGCGCCCACACCGGTGCCCCGTACAGGGCCATGGACCGCACGATCCCCGCGTATAGCCTCCGGCAGGAGGCGTTTGGACCCCCTAGATTGGGCAGGAGCCGCTTCAAGGCAGCCCCGGCCCGGTCCAGTCTGGGAGCCAAACGTCGAAAATGTTCCACGAAGTTCCACCGACTGTCGAGGACGAGTCCCAAGTACTTCATCGTCGACTCGACGCCGATGTGAACCCCTCCTACCGTTATTTGGGAACCCGACGGTGGCGCATTCCGAGGACCATGAAAACACATGGCCTCGGACTTGTGCAAGGCCACCTCGAGTCCCAACTGCCGGATTCTGGCTACGATTGTCGCAACCCCGTGTGTCGCTAGTTCGACCGCCGCCTGGTGCGACCTCCCCTGCGCCAGGACCAAAGTGTCGTCAGCGTAACAAACGACGCTGACGCCATTGGGGAGGTCGGCGCGCAGCACCCAGTCGTATCCGATGTCCCACAGATGCGGCCCCAGGACCGATCCCTGTGGGACACCGCACGACATCTCTCGCCGGTTCCACTCTCCCTGGTGACCGGGGTAGATGATGGCCCTGTCCGTCAAATAGGCCTCGACCACACGACAGAGGTAGGTCGGCATCCGGTGATACCGGAGTGCCTCCCTGATGCAACTCCAGGGCAGGGTATTGAAGGCGTTGGCGATGTCTAGAGACACCGCCAAGACGACCCCACCCCGAGCCACCGCATCCCCCGTCGTGAGGGCTCGCACGCGCATGATGGCGTCCACCGTGGAGCGCCCCCTGCGGAAACCAAACTGGCTCTCCGCCAAATCCGGCCCCACCCGCACCAGCCGCCCGACGAGGCGGTCTGCAATGACTCTTTCAAAGAGCTTGCCCACCTCGTCGAGCAGCACTATGGGCCGGTAAGCGGACGGAGAGTCCGCAGGGCGCCCCGGCTTCTTGATGAGGACCAGTTTCCCCGTCTTCCAACGAAGCGGGAACTGGCCCCTCTCCATGCATGCGCTTAGGAGCCCCCTTAGTCGAGGCCCGAGAGCCTCTGAGGCCAGGACCCAGGCTTTCCCAGGTAAGCCGTCGGGTCCTGGGGCGGTATTTCTGGCATTCAGCCTACGTACCGCCACCCTCATCTCTACCTCGGTCACCTCCAGAGCATCGTCGTCGTCGTCGGCGGTGTGGTCCGCATCGGGCACCGCAGTAGGCGGAGCCATGGGCGGGGAGGCGTGTTCCCCTCTCGAAGGGAACAGAGCGCTCACCACGTCCCCCACAAGCTGTGGCCGGAGACTCTGCGTCAGCGGGGGAGCCCATGGGCGGAGTTTCTCCCGCACCATCTTGTATGGGCGTCCCCACGGGTCTCTGTTCAGAGTCTCCAGCGACTCCTCGCGGGCCAGTGCCCTGGCCAGCAGGATCTCCGCTTGGAGGGCGGTCTTCGCCGCTCTGTACCCCTCGTATAGCTCCGCCTGAATGGCTTCCGTATCCGGAGGTCGGATACGGAGCCTGCGGTGCCTGGTGTACCGGCGTCGCGCAGCAACGCACGCATTGCGCAGTGTCGTTAGCTGTCGCGACCACCAGTACACCTGGCGCGAAGCACGTCCGGGCTGGACCCGGGGCATTGCCACGTCACATATCTCGGACATGGCCTCCCGGAACCACTCCGCCTCGTCATCGATGTCGGCAGGCCTGTCCGGTGATGACACCCAGGCCTGCACGATCGAGGCTTCCAGGAGGAGCTCCCGGTCCAGCTGCTTCAGCGCCCACCGCGGACCACTCGGGGCCTGTCGGACCGACGCGCTCGAGGTCTGGGCGGAGACGTCAAACCGGATGTACCGGTGATCGGAATACGTCTCCACCCCCTCCATGACGCGCCAGTCAATGACACGTGGCAACAGAGCGGGGCTGGCGAACGAGATGTCCACCACCGATTCACCCCGCATCCGTACACACGTGGGGACAGAACCCCGGTTAAGGACGACCAGGCCTGTCTCCAGCGCCCAGTCCTCCACCATCCTGCCCCGTGTGTCCGTATACCGGGAACCCCAAGCCACATTCTTGGCATTGAAGTCCCCGAGGACGAGCACGGGGAGGGAACAGAACCCGACGACACCTATGGCCCCTTGGAGCTGTAAAATAAGCAAGCTTCTAAGTCAACGCAATAAAAAATAAAACGGCCTGAATAAATCAAAACCTACAGGAGTATTTCCCGTTGACATAGAATCATGTAAAGGAAAAAGTCCGAAAATCGTTAATTTGTAGTATTATCACAATTTTTTTGTTTTGCTATTTCAGACTTACATTTGCAATTGGAGAATTGACCGTGACGTATACAGATAGTCCAATCCAGGACGACGCGCCCCACTCCGTGATTACTGTACTCTAAGCTGTACTTTAGTACGGAGCGGAGGGGAGTGGGGCGCGTCGTCGTGGATTGCACTATCTATGTCGATGTATGGGAGAACAAGTTTTTCAACTACAAAGTTTATTCTTGGGATAAATTCCAACTATAAAATTTATCCCAACTAAGTACGGAACCCTTTATTGCGCGTGGTCCTACACGCACTTGGCCGTTTTTTTTTGTTGCTTAAACTTAGTGGTTGTAATTAAAACAACAGAGTTTTGTTTTATTGACAAAACATGAAATAATTTAATCACAAACATAGTTTATTTGAGTAATAATCATTTGCAATACGCCTACATAAAACAGCAAACACGCATCACGCCCACCATTTAATTATTATTATTATACATAATTATTATTATACATTAATTATTATTTTTTTAATGGCTTCTCAAGAAGCATAGTGAGCTAAGTCGCGAGAAATCACGAGATATCGAACGAGATTTACTTCCCAAGAGATCGAATCTTGAGATTGCATTCCCTAATCACGCCTGTATTTCCCCGAAGGGATAAGCATACGTGTAGAGAAGGTAACCCAATTAACTGGGCTTTTATCCAAACCCATGGATGCTCTTGAAAAACTCCCTTTAATAAGAAATGCTTAATTATATAACAAAATTAAAACTTGACGAACATTTAAGTGAACACACAGTTTCTTATACACATTCACGCCCCGTTTAGTAACGTACTAAAATAGCTGCGCTTAAATAACATGCTGAGTTGGTGTTTTTGTCCCGAAGCGCGATTTGTGCCTCATTACCGACACCTGTGCGTGGCCCGCAGCGTTAGGACGGAAAAACTATCCTCGCACCGTAATGTCGCACACTCGCACCGGGCCAATATTCACCTAATAAATACTTTCCTTCTCCAATATTCACAGCGCCACTATCGATAGTTCCAGAACTATTATTGAAACCGTGGATCCGAATATTTTACGTGTCTACCTACCTCATACTTTTTATTTTATTGTGAATGTTTATGGTTTCAAGCTTTAATAAAAGCATTATTAAATAGGATTGCATTTAAAATTTAGTATTTTAATTTATTTCATTTCCTCGGCCACATAATAACAAAGTAACCGAATTGTATACCTAAGCTTAATTACAAGAATATGATAATTTATGAAATATTATTTTCCGCTAGGGAGCACTGGTCTGTTTGTATATTCTGTCCAGCGTATATATGTATAATCACAGTGGTTGGTCGTGTTACAATAGCACTGGGTTGCGCATAGAGCATCGCTCAGCGCTAAATCTCACCAAGTACGAGTACATTAGCGTTTTCCGATATCTAAAGCATAGCGCTCGCTGCGGCTGCGGTCTAGTTGAATAACAAAGAATTGCGTGGTTGAGATATCGGAACACTAATGGACTGCGGAATTTATGAAGCTTTCCAGAAGCTTGTCGTCGTTATGATCATTGTATGTATAAGTAATGAGCTGTGCGTGGCAGAACTAGTGTTTCATACATTTCGTGATATAATATCCATGAGTGAGCGAACGTGGATGCGTACCGAAAGCTGGCTTTATTTCCGCACAATCAATCAAGGCGACTTATGAGGGTGCAGTCTGTTAGTGTAAAATCCGCACTATGTAAGTGAGTCTATTGATATATTTATTATCGATATGTACCAGCAAATTAATTCAGTTATTCTGCAACTGCCATATTGAACGTTGACGTTCAAACAAACACTTTTTTTATCTTGTTAAAAATTTACATTAAAAAAGTCAAATAACCCCGCGTTGACAATTTAACCCAATATGCCGATTGCGAAATGTATATTTCGACATGTCTCCGGAGTTTATATTTCTGTTATTGTCATTATAATAATGCCATAGGTGTATGTTTCCTTACAATTTTTTGTAACAAGTCCGTTAAGTATCTACTTATAATTAAGTACAAGTCGTTTAATGAACATTTATTTGCTAGAAAAGACTTAAGTTGCAGAAAGCAACGATAAATGCAACGATATTTTCGTGGAGATTTGAAATAGTCGACATTCACATTGATTGTTTAACCGACCATTAACTATTGCGGTCGTTATTCACTTTTGTACAATCAATAATGGATGTTTCAGTGGTATCCAGCCTGTCACAGAAATATTTGGTGATAAATAGAGCTGGCATTTCGGGTCCAGAAATGAAGCTTTTGTGTGTGTAATGTATCGTGCTCAAACGATAGTTAGAAGTGAATGCGGAGTATAGTGTCAAAAGTAGGTATTACCGGTCGGAGGCGGCAGCGGTGGCGCGATGGCGGTGTGGCGCGCCGCGCCGCGCCCTGCGCTGATGCTGCGGTATATGGCCCGTGAATAATCCAGCCGTAATACTCGACTTAATGGCTTGGAATTAAACAATTAGTTGTTTTCTTTCTGCCTCGCCAATGATGAAGTTTCGCCTGAATGCCACTGAATAGGAACCGTTGTTTGAGAAGATTTTCCATTCGTAGTATCAAGATTTTCATAATGTTTTTAAAACTTGAAAATTTCATGTATACAAAATAATTCTGCAAGAACTATGCACTTAAATTATTTAATGTTATAAGTTATTATTTACAGCCGCTGCTTTTTAAGTGTCTGTTTTAGGGTAAAGCTTATTCTTACTGTTTCGTGTATTAATTCGTCTGATAAGCCGGCTCTTTGTTCATCCACAGTAAGGCGACGAGCAGACGTTTTAATCAAGGCTAACGAATTTTTAACCTTAGTAAGAGGCTGGGCGATATCAGCCGCCGCCCGCCTCCACGAGCACGCCTCGCCACTTCTCGTGCTCGACGCGTTGTTCTTATCTTTGAGTAATTACCTTGTTGTTTTGTTTTTATTGTTCGGGCTTCCAAGTCGCTTTCTGTTTTATTACATGATCGCTGTAGTACCGCGGTAATGGTTTCCTTTTCTACAATATTTCTATAGGTATAAAAAACTAAGTGTTTGTAAACAAAACTTTCATAGAATGGATTACACAATGATCTATCTAATCAACACTTTATTTAATACTAGCTGCGAATCGCGGTTTCACCCGTATAAGTCTCAATCCCGTGGGAATATCGGGATAAAAAGTTTCCTTTGTCCTAACCCAGGTCATGGTCTACCCATGTAAAAAATTTCATCCAAATCTGTTCAGCCGTTTTAGCGTGAACGCGTAACAAACAAACTCACTTTCGCATTTATAGTATTACTTAGGGTTCAGTCGAAAATTAGTTTTCGTAGATTTTATCCGTCTGGAAACAGTCCAACATTAAGCTAGTATTTTTAATAAACCTATGTACCATAAAAGTGGTCATTGGGGTTGTCAGTTCCCACGTGTATGAGCTTTTTAAATTAAAATATGTGAACGGTGAGTGTTATGAGGCCGTCAACTAGGCGGCTATAATATTCGTAAGAATATTTATATCGCGGCGCGGCTTGCAGGTGCATCTCACGTGCACCTGCGGATATTGCCGCGTAAATCAAATTTCTTATTTCGCCTCAACACTTATTTCTGGGCGTGTTTACCTGGTGCGCTGTCCTCGTACATCAACGTGTTATATTAAAATTGTTATTAATTCTTGTGTGGCGAATAATTGTGTTATGTCTGGATATCCTGTTCTAATTCTTTTACGTACACAATACTAATAACAAAGTGGTTTTAGAGAAATTTTAGGGAAGGTATAATAATGCACCGTTTATTTGAAACAAAATAGACAGCGACCAAAAACAACTGGGACTACACAGTTATGCATGTTACCAGAGAAGAACCTATGTCCTTCTATGTTATGGGGCTTGGTTTCTGCACTCAGTCCGTCAGGTGGACCATTGTGCGTGGGCTATAGCGGCCATTTGGTGGTTATTCCAACCAGCCCACCTCCCTCCACAAGGTAATTAGATCTCCAGGTTTTTTTTTTAGAACATCTGTGTATGATCTGGGTGACGCCCGTGCATTCAAAGAGCACGTGCGCCGTTGCGCTGAGTAGGCCGTTGCCTACTCAGCCTCCATGCACGCCCTGCACAGAGGACTGTCCGCTATGCCTATTGTGTGGAAGTGTTTGTTTAGCGAGCAGTGTCCTGTGATGGTCCACGTCACCAGGCGCAGGCCGTTCCTGCCCAGGCGTAATAGACGCCTGGTCAGCCTGCTATCCAAGGATGGCATAGCTTCCTTTGACTGCCGGCACAGCCCGGTGTCGAGGACCACCATTGCCCTGCTGGAGATAATTGGTCGGATGACTGTGGTGTATAGCCAGTAGGTGACTTTGGGCCTGATCCCCCAATTCCTGCCAAGCAGGCGCTTGCACTGCCACAGGGATATGCTGGCTTTTCTAATAACATAGTTTGTGTGTTTTGCCCAGTTCAGTTGTTTCTCCAAATAAATGCCCAGGTATTTGGTTTCAATTGAGAGACTTAGGGTTGTTCCAAAGAATCGTGATAATTGTAGTGTCATCAGTTTTCTCTTTTTGGTGAAAAGAATCAGTTCGGTTTTTGTTTGGTTCACTGAGAGTTGGTGCTTGTTGCACCATTCCTCTACTATTTTCAGGGCTTGACGCGTAAGGTTGCATAGGGTGTTTTCCTGGGTCCCGTTGATTATTATGGTTATGTCATCGGCGTAGCCTACGGTGAAATAACCTTTATCATTGAGTGTTTTGATGAGTCTGTCTACTACTAGGTTCCACAGAAGCGGCGAGAGAACGCCCCTTGTGGGCAGCCTTTCGCAACGATGGCTCTCGTAGTGTCATTTACTGTGACTTGTACAGCCCTTAGTTTGAGCATGTTAGTGATCCAGCCACTCAGGGTTGAGTCTACGCTGTGTCTGTCGAGGGCCATATTTATACTGTTGAACATTGTTTTGTCAAAGGCGCCCTCGATGTCGATGAAGGCAGCCAGTGCTGAGCCTTTGTGGTCCACTGCACATTCGATCTTAGAAACCACGCTTTGCAGCGCTGATTCTGTTGACTTGCCCGTGGAGTACGCATGTTGTTGTTTATGAAGTGGTTTTACCCGGAAAGGTCCGTCCCAGATGAACCCGAAGAAGAAACTAATCAAAACATCTGTTTTCTTCGTTCCATCGTTTAAAAACTACTTCTTTCAAATACTACTAGTCCTGCGCTAAACAGTAACGCTACATAATGATATACAATTATATAATTAGCGCTGCATGTAATGCATACACCGCAACACGATGTCATGAATTACAGGCCATAATGACCATCTATATGCCAATACGATTAATATTTAATGCTGCTATTCTGCACGGAATTACCCGTGTCTGTGGTTGAGCTTGCACTGAATTACTGCATTTGAATGGGTGTCGGATGCTTTGTCATCCCCCTGATATACCTGTGAGTGCAGCTTGATATTTATCTCGCTGTATTAAATCTAAGCTCGGTGCTTCTATTATGGGTAGTAAGTATGTTGTATAAATTAAGTTAGACCACAACAACGACATACCATTCATTTGTTTGGTTATTGATTTAATACAACTTTTAGAAGATATAATTTCAAGATAAAATATAATACGTTTTATACGTGGGCATTGCGTGGGCACCTTGGTTCCGCCTTATGATTTTATATATGGTACTGTTACTTATAAACGTAATAAGATCGGTTATGACCGTTATGAGTAGTTAATATGAAAAAAAAAAGTTTTTGTATCTCAAAAAGCAGTTAGAAATGGATTAATGATATTACATCAAATTGAAAACACTCATCTTACGGACCCTTGCAAATTAATTGCAGGAATGACAGAACATAACGCTCGGCTCTCTTAATGCACGCTCACAAAGCAAAACGGCTTGGGCGGCACCGCCGCGGCACGCAGCAGTGGTGATTATGATAATGACTCGGTAGCCGCGCTTTTTGCGCCGTTCGTCCTATATTACTGAACTCGACACCATTCTCTGATATCTGTCGCGCGCCCAGCAGCGCGCCGGCACCCGCTCGGCTTTGCGTTTCGCTGCTCGCCTTAACCACTCCGAGACGCTTATAAATTATGCAAGTCGCCATAATCCACGCCCTAAACGCCTTCTCCGCCGCCTCAATTATTCATTCGAGCAGTTTGATGTTTTAGAAAATTGTCGTGATACTCAAGACGGGCTGTGCTTTATAATTCAGAAGCGAATATCGTCGCAGCTGGCGCCGGCTCGTCTTTATCTACTGATTAAAGTGCATCTGACCTAGTTCGTCCATAGGTACTACTCTCCCTCTCAGTGAATCTACGTATGAAAGCCAAAATTAATATTCTATTGTATTTTCCTGTTACAGGATTCCGAAGGCGACACCCCCTTACATGATGCCATTTCGAAGAAACGTGACGACATGTTGACTTTATTGTTGGAGCATGGAGCCGACATGACTCTCACGAATAACAATGGCTTCAACGCGTTACACCATGCAGCTCTGCGAGGAAATCCAAGGTAACGTAAAGTCTAGCTAATAAATCGAATATTATTTTCATCTTCAAAATAAACACAGGCCGTAAACTAAGTTGGTAACTTCGCTTATTGTTCAACATTCTCTACAAAATACTTTTGTTAACAATACTTTCCGAATGAAAACAACGACTATATGATCGTTAATTAATATAAGATGTTCGTGTAAAGATAATATTCGGCCACTTGTGCACGAGACCTTTATAACGCGGACTTAGTCTGAAATAAACATAACGTCGCTTGTCCGACATTATCCCGGGGAGAATGGGTAGTTATGAGCGAGCTGCCTCACAATAAACTGCTTACACGTCTAATACCGCGCGCCGAGAGGATATGTGGCCCAGCCTTGTGTGATGTCTTTATTGCTGCCGACATGCCGGGCAGGTTTTCCCAAAAAACTATATGTAAGTACTACAATTTTGACACTGACAACTTGATACTATATAAATAAGTAGGTATCATAAAACTATTCTTATTTTTTTCTAAATATAAGATTTTACACACTATCTGTGGTCTACGTTATTTAGTAGAACGAAAGTAGAAGCTACGAATATCGTGGTGGAAGAACTAAATACTGCATTATAGTGGTTTTCTCCAAGAGAAAAATAGTCTCGTGTTTTGTTTAAAGCAAGTAAAAAGTTTTATAGGTGCACTTGAATATTTTACGGGCTTATGTTTGTAGTGTGTATAAGATCCAGGATTGAGCTTAATATCATGCAATGGAGAGGTTATTGTCCAACAGTGCACTGTTAATAGACTTTTGTCCAGTAGCGGACTACTAATAATTAATATTATTTATTTGTTTTAAGGCTGACACTACACCGAGGTGAAGCAGAGAAAAATTCATCAATACCCTTTATTTTAAACTTTCCTTCTCCTCTCAACATTCATGATGAAACCTATTTATTATTGATTTATTTTTTCTCTGTGGAGTGTCAGCCAACACCCCAAATGCTTGTTGTGCAGACGCAAGTAAGACCCGTGGCCTACGACGTAGCGTTCGCGTAGCCTACGGCGTAGCACATAGCAAGTGGCGTAGCAATGTAGCGCGTGGCGTAGCAATGTAGCGCGTATCGTAGCAAGTCCCGTAGCATACTGCAGACTGCGTAGCATTGTAGCGTACGGCGTAGCTCGGACGGAATTACAATGCAGTGAGTATTGTAGGAGGCTTTCATTTCTTGTGTTAGTAGTAGTAACACATTGAAAAACTTACTTCCGGTTGTACACTACATAGCGCCAGTAACGACGTAAAAAATAGTTTTTATTAGTTTGCAGCAATGCTTTTAGTAGATACCAGATAATATAGCTCACGTGTAAATAAGAATTGTCATTGCAAAATAAGGACCACTTTATTATACAAAAGAATTTAAAAGCTTCCGGTCATGCCATATATTTGGATCGAAAAACCAGGGACCCGTAAGGGTGGTCAGATAAAACTGGTCCATGAAAAAGAAAACTTTGGTAATGTATTATGAATCGGTAAGAGTTAGAATAATGAATCTCCGCTGGCGAATCGTGCGTAAAGCGGTTTATTTGTGGAGGGTCCGAGGAGACGCTGGATCGCGGAGGCCCACATTTATTCAAGTCACGTGACGCGTCCCACGGAAATAATACGAAATGTGGCTACGTGACCAGTTCATTATGCGGCGGCACAGAGCCCGGCCGGGCCCGGCAGGCCTCGCCAGCACCTCGCCACCAAGCGACACTTTTCGTATGTCCGTCGGCATCGCGTATTACAAACAACAGAACGTGTTGCCACGCACAGACCCTCTCCGATTTCTTTTAAATCACTGTTCGGCTTCGATTTTGTTGAGCATGGGTTATTTTTAAAGCTACGAAAACAATAATTTCCTTTGTTGGGACATTTGAGTACGAATGTAACTGCCAATATATATTTTTTTTAAAGCGCTATCTTCGTATAGATCTATCTAAACTCGCATAGATTTTGTAATTGATATACAAAACAACGCGGAGCACGATTTTTTCTTAAGATTGTTGTTTAACGGAAAGTAATCGAATAGAAGATTGTCGTAAAACGTTCCTGATTTTATCGCGGAATGAGAAGTCGCTCGCGACTTTTCCCATTCGACAAAAACGTTCGTTTCCCCCTGGAGATGTAAAATCGTTTTATTTTATTACTTCCGCCAGTATATCGTTATATCAGAAGCACCCGTCCTCCTAGGTTCGGGGAGATATTTACTGTATTAAACGGGTTGAATTCCATTTAGTGTCTTAATTATACGTGTTTATCTTCGATCGTATTATGCCACTTCTAACTAGAATCATAATAAAAAGCTACCGCGTAGGTACGTTATTAGGGTTAATTTAAATCGTCGGTTTTGTATGTCAAGAACAAACACGCTTGTTTAAACAAGGTTATAACAGCGTCGGTGATGGAGGCCGCGCCGTGTTATTACGCTTGATTAGAAACAGTTATCAGTTGCGGCTATCGATACCTCCCCACTAAAGAGCCCTGTAAAACTTCTGTAGCATTATCATGATACATTACTGTGACTCGATCAACTGATGGTAAATTCACGATGGAGGTTTATTTGCAGCTGAATGGGACCCTGCCTCGCATGAAAAATTTATGTCATTTATTAAGTTACTCATATTTTGAAATAACTGGTGTTGTGAAACGCTGTAATATTAATAGTTAGCATGTGGTTTCATATGTCCTGTATTCGTTTTGATCTCGTTTAATGTTTATTACATGGCTTTGTCGTTTAAAAGAAATTAAACTTTATCTGTACTCCACTTTAGTTGCAAAACATAAGATAAGAATTGATTACTAAGTTTTTGGGATGGACCGATTGTCGGCATGGTGAACATCTGCGTTTGTGACGCCCCACGCCGCTACTCATTCGATAAGACGCGTATCCGCGCCTGGCATTAATCGTGAGCTTAAATATTTTAACGCGTCGTAACATTGATTTATTCGGAGCGTAATCTCAGCCCGCGGCTTGTTTGTTCTTAGGCTCGAGACGTATAGGTAAGATAAGCTATGCGCCCTCAATCCATACCGACGAATCCACCCGATCTCCGGACTCTTTCCTTTACTTAAATTGCTATTTACCATTTCTAATTGGCTACATTTCAATCAATGTTATTGATAGTTCAACTCATCTGTGCGCGCGGCGCCATGTGTGCGTGCGCTGTAATTATACAGCTTTAATTTGTGTACACATGGCGGCGCGCGCACAGATGTGTTGAACTATTTGTATCTCAGTTATCAATCTTGTGTTAGTAGTAACGAATAATGTACATGAGTGTATAAGCTGGACTGCGTCGACAAGCACTACGTGGAATATAGAACGTAGAGAGCATTCGCAGAAGATTTATATGGTCATTGTGTAGCGTTAATTGCAGCGAGTGGAGCGAAGTACGATGGTATCGTACCACCCGAACGAGAAATGTAATGCCCGTCGACTGCTTCAGTGTGTAGCTCATGAGAATAATGTGTGCGATGTAAACACGTGAATCGCGCAATACACGACGTCCTATTTCAGATATTAACATTCATGTTTGTGTTGTGCGGTATTTAAATTGATAAATTGTTGCTTTGATGGCATACACTCTTTCATGCAAAAAATTATAGCGCGTTATAAAGGGAGCCCCTTTTATTACGCCTATACAAGGGGAGATAGTAAAAGGGTGCGTCTGACGGACCACTGGGTTTAACTGAATCGAAACAGCGGGTACACTGACATTGAAAACCTATTGGCACAGATATCGACGGCGTCCGTCACACGACTGGCCGGCAGCGGAGCACATTTCAGTGTGGCAGATTTATGAGAACCGACCGATGGCTATAGAGACATGGGGAGGCTTATAACTAGGAGGGACTGTGGAGAAGGGTCGGGCGGTCGCGGGAGGCACTGTTATTGTGCGACGTTTGATTTACGCACGTACCGCTATCACCCTTTTGTTAGGTCGGATGCCGACTGCTGTGCCAGTTCCGCCAGCCCGAATGCAGGCTCTCTTTACTGATGTTCACCTCCCTCGTCCCCTTGTGTGCTTACTATCATTTCAGGCTTCACCTTTTAAATTAAATTATTTATATTTTTATGCTCGCATTGTTTAAAATTTACAAGCCCAAAGCTTAATATTTTAAAATCTTCATACGGTCTTTATTCCATTTTGTAAAAATGGAAATAACCCTGTTCATAAATCCGAGTAGGTATGTATAGCAGTCACGTTTAGTAGCGGAATACGAAGTGCATAGTTTATTTTAAATTTATGAAAGCGTGCGACATATACCGATTGGATGGCGCGCGGTGATTTGGTGGTAGGAGCAACGCGCGCGAGCGTGCGGCGCGGAGGCGGCGCGGCAGCGGCACGCGGCGGTTGGCTCGTCGTTACCCGAAATTAGCGGCTCTACACACGCGGATAATCCGCGCGTCGCGCCGCCCGCGCCGCCCGTGCCGCACACGATTGCACTACGGATTCAGCGAATAAATTCATTTGTACGCAAATTGTATCGGCGCTTGCAATTAAAACTTTGTTGGCGCTTCGAGCTAAGATAAATAACGCTAATACATTCTGCTTATTGCGGGAAGTTGCCGGATACAGAGGATATATTAATGTTGTTCATAATTTGTTCGGGCGGATTAACCTTGTTGGTCTGTAAACTTATATTTAACAATAGTCCCGCGCTGTCCCTTATTACACATTCAAAGTTACGGTATCAAAAATGTTATGTAACAAGTGTACAATGGGAATATGTTTGCATAATTTTATTATATTTACATAATACAGCGACTGTGTAGTTGAAAACTAGCTCCGTTGTAATTAAGCTACTAAATTAAAGTTATTTCAGTGGAAAACAGCATCAGAAATATAACTGAAATGAAAAAGCCTAAACACGGAAATGAGTTCCACATGGTGAAGGCAGAATGCTGTCATCATTATCATGTTTTGTTTTGTCCTATCTACCACGCATAATAGGACAAAGATTTTTGTACTAGTAATAACCAGTACGAAAATCTTTGTCCTATTTGTTAATTCACCAAAATATAAATTCACAATTAAAGTCGCAATAAATATAACAACAGTTCTAAATCGAATGCTAATTTTAACTTGAATAAAGACCGACGAGCGTATAACTCTAACTGGTGAGACTGCAAGCTCGTCTCCGATATTATGTTGCATTCGGTTTCATACAATATTACGATTTGCATCTCACTCAACTTAGCTATCGACTGAAACTTGCCTGGGGTCGATCGTAAATTCCTCTACAAATTCTAGCCCCTTAGGTAGTTCCATATAGAGTTACAGGTATAAATGTAATGTTAATGTACGACTGGACATAGCCACATAATTATGTGGACCGACAGATTACCTAAGACAAATACGTGGATCTGCAATGTTTCATTTCTGCAAGTTTTGATCAAGAATGTGGGTGTCGATTCTTGTGTGAGTACAATCGACGAATCGAAAGTTTCAGTTATTACCACAAGTTAAAATCTCCAGCAGATCGCGGGATGCTCTGTGACATATCTAGTGTCGCAATATTATTCCTCTCAACGATTTGACGAAGCGGAACTTTGTTCGATGATATATTAGGAAGCCGCATTTGTTCGCGGCACAACACGGAGCCCGCCCTCGCATACAAGGTTTTGTCAGCGCGTTCCGTCTCTTTGTATGCCTTGCCATTGTTCCATTCGCTAATGTTGTTAGTGCACTTTTTCAGCGACTACGCTAATTTAAATACCTCTCCTTCCTCTTTGTAAAGAGACTCGTCTTCCGTTTTCCGCGAGTGGCGGGCTCCCTTTGCGTTTGAGAAGTCCGCGTTGGGAGACTGCATTTAAATGAGACACTTAATCACCCGAGTTGGCCCCGCATTTCTTAAAGTCGTTTGTTCTCTTCATTCATTACATCCTTTCTACAGATTTATCAGGAGCTAGAAAGATTTTATTGCTTGACAATAAACTTACTTTCTTAAATTAATCTTTGATATAACTCTACCTCTGTGACCTACCTATAACATACATGTTTAAATTTTTTCAACTATAAGAAATACACTCCCAAACTCCTAAATCGAGCCACAGTGCATTGTTATGTTTATAGGCCTAAAACATCAAAATAATGAGTCAGAGGAAAAGTTTTTATGCAGTTTTGAAGCTGACTTACTGGCCATCATTTCGGTATCACTATTGTTCCAAATTTGAATTCACGAATTTGAATAAAGAAAATCGGAGTTTGGTCGCTCTTAAAGAACCTTTGATTAGAGCATCTACAAGTCAATAGTTATTTCGTTGTTTTGCATAAAAATAGTATCGAAATTGTTTTTCCTTATTTTTGAATCCATTCTGACGTTCAAATTATGGATACTGCACCTGAAGTAGCCGCGCAAGCTGGTGGCACTTCTTCAGTCTGGGCATAGTCAGAAAAACATAAGTGCACAACTTCATGCAAGTCGTTCTGCCGTTCAAAGAATTTACCATCAATGCCTAGATACTGGCGGCTTCGTGCACCGTCCTGGGGAACCAAGAAAGCGGGTCACTAACTCACTACTGCATGTCAAATCGGTTTATCTTCACCACCAGCCTGCGTGATCGTCACCTGACCTCAGTACAGGACCAATCCAAGAACCGCTTTGAGACTTTCATGGACAACTGTTTGCGCTCGAACTGTTAGTAGTAGACTCGAAGAACGTGGCGTGAAGCCTCATAAGCCAGCCAATGATCCAAAACAGACACGAGCTCACAGAATGGCGCGCCTACAGTTTGCACGCGGGCATTTGCCTTGGTCTCAACGTCAATGGGGCCAGGTTATTTTTACGGATGAGACAAAGATACAGTATGGCAATGATGGACGTAGGAAAGTCAGGACAGCAATGTTGCATTGAAGAGAAGGCGAGTTAGGGCGGACGGTCTGGGGCGGAATTTCCACCGAAGTTAGAACTGGCATTCAGGTTGTGACAGGACCACGGTTGCCACCACTAAACCGACCGATACATTCGTCAATGCCTAGAAGCTCATAATAATATGATGCTGAATGCTTAGGACCAGAGTTTCATTTTAATGCATGATGGTTGTGATGCAAAGGCGCTCACTGCAAGAATTGTGTGAGAATACCTGCATGATGTTAGTATCGCAGTATGAATCCAATAAAGCACTTATGGGATGAGCTGAAGAGGCGTGTTCGAACTAACCAACAAGCTACAGAAACTTTGCAGGAGCTGAAAACTGCCATCTTGGAAGGATAGGAGAATATTCCACAGCACGTCATTGTGCCATTAATAAATTCCATGCCGAACCGCATGACGGCCGTCGTAAATTCTCTTGGAGGTAACACAAGTTACAAACAAACGTTTTCTCTATATAAACCATTGTTTTCTTCAAATATTCTACGGAAATTATGGTGAGTGACTGACACGTTACCACGTTTAAAACGGAACCCTTATAGGATCACTTCGTTCTCCGTTCGTCAGTCTGTCAAGACCCATATTCTTAGAAACGCATGGAGGTATCAAGTTGAAATTTATATCAAATCTATGGCCCCTTGGAGCTGTAAAATAAGCAAGCTTTTAAGTCAACGAAATCAAAATATACGGCCATTTATGTGACATAACTTTGATGCTCGCAAATAAATCAAAACCTACAGGGTACTTCCCGTTGACAGAGAATCATGAAATTTGGCAGAAAGCAAGGTCTCGCAGTTCAATTAAAGGTAAAATCCAAAAATCATTAATTTGTAGTTTTATCAGATAACATTTTTTTTTAATTCACGCCTGTATTCCCCGAAGGGATAGGCATTATGTGACAAACTTGACTTAGTAGTTGAAAAACATTTACACTACTACTAAGTTAAGTAACAAACTTAACTTAGTAGTTGTGTAAATGTTTTTTGTTAACTTGGGATAAATTCATCCCAACTACGGAACCCTTCATTGTACGTGGTCCGACACGCACTTGGCCGGTTTTTTTCTTTAGGTATACTACCATTATTTAAAAAGATAGACACCTTTAAACAAAAATATGTAGGGAGACTCGATTCTGGTGTCCGGGAGTATATATTTGTCTCGGTTTGGATGTATAAAAGGGTTCGGCATCCGATTTTTCAAAGAAGTTTGCATGTCTGCGATGTCGGGTGACAAGACCGCTAACACCCACTCAAATTGTGTAAATATGAGGAAGGTAATAAACTCTTGGCGAGTGGCGTGCTCGGATTTGCCTGGAGTTTGGTACGTGTCCACCCCCCCACAGGCGCAGTGCGCTCCTTACTTTGCCTTGTGCCTCGTTCACATTATCAAAGTTTTAGTCGCATATAGTGTTAGCGATCCTTTGAGACGTTTGTTACTTTCGTATAGCAAGTTAAATGCACGATAAGTCTTTAAACTACCTTGTAATTTTAAAAAGAGCCTTTACCGTTAAGTCCTCTGATTTTGAACCGTTAACACGAGTTTGCCGTCCATAAAGGTGGCTTAAACCATAAATGGTCTAGCACCAGTTATACCTACTAAAATATAAACCAGTTTTATTTCGAGACCTAGAAGTTAGTTTGTAGCATTATCGAGGAAAATGGCGCATATTAGTGCGGTGTAGTTTTTAACCCGTCGCAATATAGCACGTGAGGCCACGTATTAATATCTTTACTAAGCTGAGTGGATCACGGCGTCAGCGTGGCTTGGCCGAACGTAGCCTATGATTCATGGCGTGGCCTGACAGAGCTCGCTTAATGAAATATTCGCACGGAGAGTGAAACAGACACGGCCATCATTCACAGGTGAAGTCAGTGTGCCAACCATTCGCTAATTTCTATGTTGAGGTTGAACAAATAATTTCATTATAAACACATTAAACATAGTCAAACTCAGTTGACTTATATGACCATATAAGTCAACTGTGTTTGATTGTTTGACGGTGATCATAGAGATGATGTTGAGTGAACAAAATTAAATAATGTCTTATAATGTAGTTATAAAGGTTAAGTATCTTTATAACATAATTAAAATGAACTTATCCTTGTTAGCAAGTAGGTGCAAGAATACTATAAAAACACCTTTACTGAGACGGTGTAATATTGATAAGTTCATTGATTTTAATGTGTGATGTACTCGCAAGTGAATCTTGGAGGAGATTAGATGGAGTAAAGAATGGCGCCTTTTAACGGGTCACGTATATACCATAACTTTGTTGCTAACGTTATTACGTCAGACGTGAAAACAGTAACTGAACGACGTGACCGCAATAGCAATAATCAATTGGCTCGTATTTTATTACTTACAATACACCTACCAGTATTTCCGCGGAACAGTGATTTCTTCTTTAACATTGAAGGCCTGTATGACGTAGTTTCCTTCCAACTCCCTTTAAAATTTGATTTATTGATTGTTATCTATTTCTATTTTGATTTAGGTGTTACCATCGTTGTAATGCATTTACAATGCAAATAACTGTTACCATACAAACAAAATATTACTACTTTCCTCTTACCGATAAAATAAGCTGTATACACAGTGACAATATGAGCAGATAATAATAGAATTTTAATATTTATGGTTATTCACCTTGCTTGGCACGCCTCGACGTAATCCTTGTAATAAGGAGAGGTCTACAAAGAGGAGCACAATAGCTGTTGGCATGCAGAGAGGAGCATGACGCAGGCGTTATTTTACCATCCCTCAAGATGACAGTTGTATTTTTCGCGGCCAGCGGCCGACGCCCAGGCGCCGGCTCCGTGTCGTTTATCATCGCTTCACGATCGTGTCCAAGCCTTACTTATTTATGGATATGTAGACAAAATTGTCAAGAAATCATTTGTATTAAAAGTTTACTAAAAATATGTACTTACCTATAAGTATATAATAAAACTAGTTCCAGCTTGGTATCTTGGTGCGTGTCAAACGACAATATATTTATTCACCATAGCTCACCCGTTCGAATGATGTTTCAAAAATCAGTGAAATATTTCATGTTAAGATTTATCGTGGTGTCGGTCGTAGAGGTATATTGTGGATGGAAGTCGGAGAAGCTAGCGGTGCATCCGGAGACGGAGTCAGCAGTACGTGCGGCCGTAGTGCGGCGCACTCGACTCGCTCCACGTTTATTATCGAGTGATTGCCTCCCTGCGTGATCCGACTTGCCAACTATCTTTTGAACCGATCTGAACGTTCTTTTCCTGAGATTAGCTGCTTTTATTTCTATTTTACAATCCACGTGATTACTGCTCGATCGCTGGGTAATTTATCGAAGACTCGCAATATCGATCGTGTTTTTCAATTTATTCTACACACATTGTATAGCGTAAGTTTATCCAGATATATATTTAGCCGTCAAAACTTTTTCTTGTGAACGAACAACTAAAAGGTTTGTTTACGCTTCTTTCTGAAGATACAAAATTATGATAAACTGCTTATAGCATACTCGGTACCATACCGTACATGTTTGTGTACAACGCATACAGTGTTCTTGCCGACACTTTGACAGTTAGTAGGGGCAAGTCTGAAATATCGGTGTGCGCGGCTTAATCGCTCAGCGTGCGATATTGGCGTTACATCATGTTGTCAGCGGAGAGAAAAATTGCCGCACTCCGTCCCCCCCGCGCCCCTCCGCGTCGCGCCGCGCCGAGCCGCGCGTTCCACACGCCTCGCTCGCCGATGCCGACAGCGCGTTTATATTACTTGGGGATTTATTGTAGTTTTACGAACGCACATTTATCTGTTTCCATAGGAAAAATAACATGTCACTTATTAGGCTACTTTAATTATTCACATATTGATTAAGTAATTAGACTCCTGAGTCGAATTTTCTTCAGTACATTGTGACGCAGACATTGAGGACATTTTCTCGCAGAATGAGGCTGTTCGGAGTCAGTGCCAAGCCAATTAGGCAACTAATTATTACAGGGTACGTAAACGGTTACGTATACTTAGTGAATATTAAAATTCTACGAATGCTATATAATATCCTAAAAGTATTGAATAGGAGAGCATGCTGAAGCGCACCCACAGTCAAACATCCATTGTAAGAACTTAATGCATCCGTCTTGATTGAGGTTAAATTTTTGTATCGCCTTAGGCACGCAAGTAACGCCCACAATGCCTAAAAATACAAATATACCTAAAGTTACCAGCAAGCTCCTGTTACGATCGAGTACACCTTCGGGACTGCAACTTCAAAAGCATCTTTTTGCAACAATTCAAAAGTTTTCTCTTTGTCCATCGCAGTCTGCACTATACAAAGACAAAAGTTCATTCAAAATGTTATTTGCTGTTCTAGCAAATGTAAGAGAAATATGTATGTATAATCTGACTAGTATATTAATTTAATCAGATGCAAAAGCGAAAAATAACTCATAAGGAAAAGCCTCAAACCAAGCTCTTCAACACACATGACTGAACCTCAGTTGGCAGTATTGGTGAAGAAAATTCAAATATGACATTTCTGGTTTGCGGTGACGCATCATATTATCAGCGGAAAGTTTACTGGCATATGGGAAATATTCTGGCTCCGTTGACAGACTTACTTCTGTATTAAAATCACCCGATTCGTAACCACTTACTGCAATCATCGTAGTAAGTTTTTAATTGATTAACTTAGCTTTACGAGTAGACGATTTTAATTAAATGTGTCTTCCATAACAACGTTATCGTCAAACATAACATTAAAATAATTTAACGCTCTCAAGAGCAAATTATGTAATCAAGATCCAAGACAGTTATGAAGACGAAACTTTGGCATTCAGGTCGGTTGATACAGTTTACTTTTAAGACCATCATAAAATTGTGGCATCCGTGCGTTTGTGCTACATTATTGAAATTTGGATTATAAAGAGCCAACAAGACTATATACTTTTTACATGAAATCGTCAGACTCTTTTCGAAGCAGTAGGTGTCATCGTTACAGATTAGATTATAGACAAAAATAATAATAATATGTCTAAAAAAATATCTAACTCAAACGTAATGCGCATAGACATCGAAGTCTGAACAATCGCAGTTTCCAATTATACAGTTCGTTACTTTCTGAAAGATAGAAGATGATCAGAAAATAGGCCCACCACGTTTTGTCGTATAGATGACTCGGACAATATAAATGGTTCATTACATTATATTACAATCAATCTTGGCATCTAAAGATCATCTTACCTATAACTAAACTAAGTTTACCTTAACGAAGGCCGTACTGGTCTTGATTAAAGATCTGTCTAAAGAAGATTTATATTTCTCATATACATAGCTATTATTGTAGTCTCTCGTTGTCGGAGTCTATTCAATAACAGGCGCACACCTGCTTGATTTACGAGCTGCGCAAATTCATTGTTATTTTCAACCAACGAGTTTGGCTCAGAACTATTCTATTCGAAATTATTCTATCTGATAAAATAATTATGACCATACTATGCAAAAGATCGGACAAGGAACTTCGTGGACAATATATCACTGTACTCGATTCATAAGTTGCACGACACATGTGCTGCGCACCATTCTGTTTCTAGCTAGAGGGGTGTGGGTAATTGTACTAGTAGATTGTCGTGGTCGAGTGTTCAGCATGGTCCACGTGGCACAAGATTGCGGAGGCGGTGTTTGCTCTTTGGCGGAGCCCGCAACGGGCTTACGGTTCAGCGAGTCGTGCGGCGAGCGCGCGGCCTCTCGGGTCGCGTCTCCGGCCAAATTGAAATATCCCCGCTGCAACGACGTCCACCACTCGCATAGAGAACCATGCCAGTCGTTCGCCTGCGGCCACTCGCTTCACACATACATATCCTCAAAATGAACTGATAAAGCTCACATTAACATTATGTACTTCTTTATTTCCTCTAAGATATTACCTACCAAACTCACATTATTTCGCCGTGGCAAAAAATCCAAATACTAAATGGCTAAGTGCTTTATTCGTTCTTTTGTGCCGCTTGGTAGTAATAATTTCATAATTCAAGTAGGTAGGTAGACCCGAAATGGGTCGGGTCATATTTCGCTAAAAATTATATATTGGCATGGTTCTCGAACGATTCAATTTCCGTGCGCAGACAGCAGCGGAATTTACGTGCGCAGATTTACATGCCAACGAAATTATTTGCAAATGGTACCTCGAGCGATTCATCTATATTTTATGATTCGTACCGAGCACACTTTAAGGTTTCTCTCTTCGAAATGAAATTATCACTTTATATTTCAAAAGAAAAGATATTTTTCGTATAAAATATGGAAATATAAACAGATGTTTGGTAGATTGTTAAGAACAGACTTTGTTTGACAACGTTTATTTATAAGTAAAGATAACGATATATTTTGAATGTTTGTTATGTATTCCGTAACACAATATAATTTCACAATGTCCTGGAACTGGTGTGAATATCCCAAAATACATAATATGCATGCAATTATTGGTGCTACTTTTTTCGTTTAGGCATATTTGTGTATGTATATATTTATTGCGATGTCTAACCAATCCTCTATATTCGTGTGTGTGACCGGTGTAAAAAAGAGAAAATAAATAAGTGAAGTAAGTGACGCGTGCACACATTGTTTAAATCGATAACCTTTGTAGAGGTGGTTGCCTTACGAAGCCCCTTTGCAGGTAATCCTGCCCACTTGGAGTTATTGCCGCCGAGGGAAGGAAAGATTACCTCGGCGGGAGATAAGGAGGTCGACGGGGCTTCGAGTGCGATTGTCCCCGAGTCAGGCGTCGAATTGTGTCAAGTGAAGCGGCAAATTAAACGGCCAGGCCTTCTGCGCGCCCTGCTCACTAATCGTCACATAAACTGCTGCCGCCCGAACGTTTAATTACGCAAAACGCTTTCTTCTACATACTTTATTAACCGTACCTAGCCGCTAACTTAAAGCTTTTGTTCATCTTTTTCTGTGGCCAGTGCCATACTATAGCGGTTATGAAAAGCAGCAGTCCTTGTTGCCATATAAACATAAATGTTATTCTTATTACTCATTATAATAATACATCTTTTAAAATATCAAACCAATTAATAAAATAAAATTTAATCATGCCTACCCGAATATAATAAATCATGAAGATATTGCCCGTATGCGGATACATTTTCGACTGACAGATAAGATTCAGCCGTCTGTAGACATTAGGCATCCGACCTACTTTCTGATAAAACGAAATACATTTTTATGTTACGCATTCGTAATAAAATACTAATAATGATACTTAACATCAACCACAGTCCCAAGACGCCGACTATAAAAAACAGTGTACACGACAATATGTCAGCCAGTAAACAAAATCCCTTACATCAAAAAGGTTTATTGTTATGAAACCTACTACCTAATTGTATTTTATCATATTGCCAAAAAACAACTAAATAATTATTTTTAAACAAACGTTAGTTAAAATTTAAATAAAGAATAATATGCTCAATTACATTTCGCTATTTACGTAATAAGACTTGTAAAACATTTGCTACAGATGACTACGTAGGGCTACGCGTAGACCTCGTAGCACTTGTGTAGCACTAAATAATAGTTTTGGAATATTATGTGTTTCGTCAAAAGTTTTGAATTTAAAAACTAACTACCTTGTTCACTACCTATATTATACAGGATCATATAGCAAAATACACGTCATATTACATTTAATACATTTTTTTTTTAAGTCTAGGGTAACTGTAAACTGTCTGGAAGACATGATTAGGTTTCTATATTAATTAAATAGACACGGTAAACGGTAGCGACAATGTGAATCGGTGGCAGGAAGCAAATTGTGAGTGACGCTAATGATAGGGCGCTCAGCAGTCGTAGTGCCACGTAGCGTCTTTCCAATTACGCTACGGCGGCGTAGCGGGGCCGGAGTCACGCTGCGCTCCATTCGTTACCGGGACGTGCCACCAACATCTGGACCATCCGTGTTATAACTCCGATAACTTGTTGCTACACAAAATTGGTTTTAGTTTTTCTCATAGTATATTGTAAGTTGTGTGGGTGTACCTTATTTATTAAATGACTACGGTTAAGCGATACTGCTATGATACTCTTGAGCTGCTACTAATTAAGATAGAAAAGTCAGCTACGTTTTACTTTATGGAAAAATAATGTATTTCTAAAATGTAGCACCAATGTGAAATCCGTTTAATAGCTATAGTTTAGTTATTGTTCAAACTAAACCTTAAATTGGGTACCTGTGAACTAAACCAAACCGTTTGTTAAGGGTGGATAGTTAAGCAACTCGACAAAATCAGTTGATTGGGATAGTTTTCGAAGGCCCTCTTTTCGCAGTGAAAGTTTACGGAATTAGATTATAAAGTTTTATATACCTATCTCGCTAAAATGATTTCAAGCAAAAACGTTTTAAATATTAAAGTAATCCCGGATTTCAAAATGACAGTCTCGTGCGGGTACTTAACAAACTTCAAAGTTATATAAAAATGTTCTTGCTCTGTTTATAAAGTTCATACAAATATATCGTTTGAAGGCTTGAAATTGTTGCGACGTGATATATACATAATGCCAAAAGTTTGTTGGTCACAGAATAAAGTAGAGTATTCCGACAAAACACTCCACGTGGAATACTGTGATAAGGCGAAACTTTGTCTTGCTAACAAATTACACTCTGAATTTCGGTTGATAGAGAAACTTGTTCAAATGAATTCATTTGAACGGTCGCCACGTATCGTCTGTGATATTAACTCGCTTTTGTACATTATTTGCGGCATTCTGATTCTTTTTTGGTGTATGAGTAATTAATTATTATTACCTAACCCCCTTGGATGTCCGTGATAAAGCCAATGTCAGACGTTTCCCTCGAGTAAGGTTTTGATTCATTCCATGTTCACACGACACCGACAAAATATATAGGTATGAACGTTCTGCACCTTTCATTTCATTTTTCGATCTTTCGGTAGTGAGTGAAAGATGCAGTGCCGAAATTCAACATCGTTGGATTGGTTCACTGAGGAATTCATTTCTCAATTTTGATTCATTTTGTGTTCGACCGTTCACTACGAGTGAATGCCGAATGAAACGCAAAAAATAACAAAAAGTGAAGCGTCTGATATCGGTTTAAACGAACGCCTAATACTTTATTGTAATATGATGTAATTTCATATTGATTTAAATCTATGCCTTCAACATAACATGAGTCTGTGTAGCCATCTGGTTCCCAGTCACTACAGTCACAGTTACCCCTCCATGCCAGATGTTTGTGTAGAATACTGTGGAAAATTGTAAAAAGTGCAATAACAATAATAGGTTTAAGGTTTTTATTTATATCATACCTAGACATTCACGGCCACGGAAGGTTTACGATTTTAGTAACTGTCTGTTTTGGGATTGCCCAACTAGTATCAGACTCGAACGGAGCTTTTATCACGCGATGAGGTCGTGGGTTAAACTGAGAACAATCGTACAAAAAAAATATGTAAATCCAGTTTCGATCACAACTTTATTGACATTTACGACATTGGACCTTTTTAAGTACGACAGTTGTATTAACCATGTGATTTAAGATTTGTCTTAAAATAATCACAAAAAGAAACTAAAATCATATTCGAGTAAACTTACACTATAAGATTTCTCAAAACTATAAACCACCTTTGATAAAGGTTACGGATCTGCTAAATAAAGCATGGTATAACTTTGTCACATTATGCTCGAAACTCTATGCGTCACGTCATGGCGCACCTTTGATCTTTATCTGTAGTGCGATGGGCATCTCAGAACAGACTACCGCAACGTGTCTCCTTACATGATGCTTCTGTTACTTAATAGTTAGTTTTAATGACTATTAAACGTGTCTGAATAATGCTATTTTACGATACGTTATTCGTATGCGGCAATACGGAGATTTACGTCCATTTAGCGTTAGTCAATATACTAACAGCTTGTTGAATGTTGCATTCACCTACTCATATAATAACCGCGCTGCTCCATTATGATATTGCCCTCTGAGTGAATTCGGTTTCATATCTTCCTACATAAAAGAGGCTTTTTTGAGCATTACGAAGCGTGAACATCATTCAACGCAACTCTTACTTAATTTTCCCTCAGTATCTAATCATATTATTTTATGCAAAGTAACCGTATTGTATTTGTTTTATTCGAAAAACGTTGATATAATTGTTTCGTGAATGAAAATATTTACCTGCCAGTCCACCGTACTACCGTTAACCGTTCAGTATATCTCCTCGCTTAAGGAACTGACTACGTTTTAATGAAAAAAATATTGTCATTAATCCAATCGCGAAATTAAGACAATAGTTTGGCCTCGTGCAAAAACTATTCCATTATACCTACCGACTTGCAGCTTCTGTAGATTAATTAAGCTTTAGATTTTTTGGAGCAACTGATCGGTCTGATTAATAATAATGGTCGTAGGTACATTAACTTCATTATTAGTTATTTCCTAGCTTTAACAAAGCCAGCACCATAGAACATTATAGCCGTAGCCGGTTAAGTTGTCAATCAGGTACATAATTGACGGTGTGGCACTTACCGCGCCACAGCGCCATTCAGTTGGGGCTCGCTGACACAGCGCCGCACTTGACGCGCCGCACGTGCCGATCACCGCCACTCTTCGCGATACTATCGCACACGCGCCGCTGATCATATACCACTACTTGCTTACACTATTCGCACTAGGTATCCTATAAACCTTAGAGAACATAAAGCATTACAATCTTTTGTTGTATCTGCAAAGAGAATATAGTAGAGTCACCTCATTCTATTATAAGTACATACAATTCTACCTTAAGAACCGTAAATACACAATTACACGCAAATAATAATTTACACTTGGTAAAGTCCGCATGGTATGGTGAGTGTTATTCCAATATACCCCCGTTACGGAATCCCCACACTAAAATTAATCAAATTAAGAAAGTTTGCTGCAATAAAACAACATCGACCCTTATTTAGCAAAGGTAATTTCGCTGGCGGTCCGTTAACTGACGCGACGCGACAATTATTTTCATATAACATAATCCTGGGGCGTTGCGAGGTGTGTTCTCTTGGGACGCGTGATTTGGAGGTACCGGGCATCCGGGCGTCCGGCGTCCGGGCGCGGCGGGCCGGACCCCGACGCCTACAGAACATCGCTCGTTGACACGCTGCCGCGCTGCCTCGTCACTGTCTCCGGAAAACTCGTATTAATGTAAATTAGAGTAACCTGTCCTTGCTCTCCCTCGTCAGCAGAGGCCACCCTCGTCATTATATTTTTACTAACTTATTTTTATTAAGAGCAGCACCATTCTTTCCAATTAAATTTTCTCGGGATTTTTTTATGATTAGTAAGATTATCTTGGCAGTTTTCTTGTGTTTTGCTAATGTGAACATTTTACGGGTGTTGAAAGACGTGAAGGGAAAAATGAAATTGGACCTATTTCCTGTGTCATGCCTATCCTCTATCATGCATACTTGAACTTACCACAGTAAATAATTGTTCTATGTTTTTAGATTTTATACTTTTGGTTATTTGGTTTAAGGACTTTCATTATGACCTGGTTTCTGTGGAACTAAGTTTGTCTCACGAGCAGTTTCCTCAAAGTTGTAAAAAAAAAAAAACTATGAATGTTAAATGCATTTATTGTTTTTTTATACATTTATTGTTTTCAGTAAATAAATAATATTTAAAAATGATCCTATTTCTAAACTATTATTTGTACATTTTTATTTACTGTCTGTCTTTTTATTTTCAGGTAAGCGAAACACATAACGGTGAGTCTATTGTAAATAGTCACGGCTGCCTTATTCATAAACATTTTATATTGGTGTAATCGTTTCCTGCCCTCTTGGCACGCAAAGGTAAGGGGACCACAATGGGCGTGCGTATGAAAATATATAACCATACCAACACAATATCTCTGGAGATAAATCTCAAAGTTCGGATTAAAATCGGCATTATTTTCTGTCAGAAATTTCTCCAGATACTACGGCGTGCTCGCTTGAAACTCTAGAGAACGGAGACATTTGATTTTAAGCCTCGCGGACTATAAGTGTTATTTCTTCGAGAGAAGTATTATTCTGCGACAGGAGCGCAGCTCCGCCGTCTCGAATGCTCCATTTAGTTCCAAAGTTTTTCTCGTTTATCACCGTTGGGCTCTCAGAGGCGGAGATTTTTCCTTTAGATTTGTTGTCACGCCAGACCTTTTTAATGTACCTTTCTTATCGTGGCTCGATTAAGAAGGAACTTGTTTTAGATCTTACTCTTCTTGGCTACTTTATTACTTCCTTGTAATTAACAACAAGGAGGCAAAAATAAATGAAACCCATAAAGTAAGCTAAGGTAAAAAATGAAAAAAAGTATGAACCGCCGCCGCCGTCTCTCTCAAATCTACACAAATATTTGAGAACCTTCGTTTACATTGGCGTACTTGCCAATCCCGGACAGATATACCTTTTTTCATTTTAGTTTATTTATTTTTGATTTGGGTATCCACTACTTATTCGATAGGTATGTGACCTACTAATTAACTAGGATTTTTTTGCGTACACTGATTGGACTTGCTTATTGGTTCAACTTTTTTGCGATTTAATTATCTTTATTGCATATAGGTATGTCCTTATGTTTACATGTTCCTAGAACGTGTTAATGGGGTTACTATTTTATGGTGCTCTCATGCCATTGCAATAAAAATGACGTTTTTTTTATGGGAGAGTTCGTATAGGACGATTTAAAATGCTATTAGCAAGAGAGAAACGTACAAACAACGTAAGTAAACTTAATACGTCAGTTTGGTAAGGTTGGTGAAGCGAGCGGTTCGTTAATTAAGCGACTGAAACGCGGCCATAATAAAAAGAGGGCAGATTAAGCTCGGCTCGGCTCAAGTGTGGCCGAACAGGTGCGAGAGCCGGTAAACTACAGGCACATTCTCCCAACTCCACCGCGTGCTGCGCTTAGATAAAAGGATTAGCAGACTTTCTACTCCCCTCTACAAAGTACTCACAATTACATTACGTCTACCACTCAGCAAATTCGTGCGTATTTTACAGTATCGAATATCAAAACCAAAACATTTCTTGCCAATGTTTTCGTTCCCCATCGCATAAAACCGTACAGTACAAAATGTTTTATATAATTTTACGAAAAGATAATGTTTGTTTTTGTATGATTATGTACCCTGAAGCGGAGTGAAGGTGAGTTTGTATCCCGTGACGGTTCAGCGCCGCGCCATAATGACTCGGCGCGAGCCGTCGACGTCGGCCCTCGCTCAGAGATTGGAAAATGCCTCCACAACTTTTCTACTTATACAAAAAGTTAACGTGAAAACTTTGTTAATGTTTCGATGGCTTAAGGGCTATTTTTATTGTTAGGAGCAGAGTTTGTCACATTAATTTTATGGTGCTTAGTATTTTTAAACCTTTTTCATTGCTACATTAGAAATATCATCACATAGAAAGGCTATAGAAACTATTATCAAAACGACTGTTGAGTTGTAGGTCATTAAAAACTTAATTCTTGGAAGAAATACCTAAAAACCGCGTTACTTAGTTCAGAAGTACTTATGCAGTATGGATGACTTTATTTAAATAATAAACATTATCTTCCGATAGAGCAATGAGATCAAAACAGTATTTTAGAAACATCGAGTCTCTTCTCTCAGTTGATGGCGTAAAATTTGCATAAAAATATAGTTAAAATGATTTGTGTTGTAGAAAATGTCTGACTTTCGGGCAAATGGTGCTGTAAAAATGTTGGTAGATCGGGATAGGCAGGCTCGCGTAAACAGCTCGGTAAATCACGAGAATTGCGCGCCGCAGCTCGACTTGGACAATATTTGTGCCAATAAAATCCTCCCTAACAAAGCTGTTGTTGTCAACGAAAAGCCGCCTGACCCGTTTTTAGTCGTATCATGGATTTCGTTGTCATCGTTTCCGAAGCTTAATATAGATGTTGAGTGTTTTTAGATCCACATAATTACGACGCCCCCCATTCCTGCAGTGATGAGCAAAATAGAAGCTCAGTTTAACACGCTTTATTTTTAGGTTTCCGTAACTAGAAAAGGTATCGAAGATCCTATAACCAAACCTAAGTATTTTTGTATATCTGTCCTACGTTCACAAGGCTCTATTACAGTACCTATCGGTAAGAGGTAGCTGACATTTTCAGCGTGTGTTGTGGTGAAAATGAATAAAACATCAGAATTCAATGTCGAGTTTATAAAGAGCCTTCATTTAGGAGAAGGTTAGTTAATGTATATAGTAGAACATACTGGACGTCTTCTTGACTTCTCAATAACTTGAAAACTATCACCGGCAGCTTTCGCGGGCGGGTAACTAATAAAGTAACTTGGAGAGGAAAAGTAAACTAATATCGGGTTGTTCTGGCGACGGCGACGAACGCTGGCCGGCGCTGGAGCCCGACCGAGACGTCATCTTCGCTACAGATTTATTACTTTTAATATGTGCACTCCATTTACGAATGTCAACTACTTAAGTATGTTTTTACCCATATTGGAGAAAATATGAAGTTTCTGAGATTTATGTTTTCGCAACCTTGTATGTCTTAGTGCTAACATGCTACTTCCTTCTTTAAACAAATAATCTTCAAATAAATTGATGATCCCGCAAACTGTAATGAATTGCCATAAATAAGAAACGTAACTGTAATCATTAGCACTGTTCCCATCTTTCTCACTTCAAAAGTCGTTTTGAAGTTTCTTAAAATTTGCGAAAAAGTTTCGGTACAAATTAAGAGCAAATTTTACTCCGTCCGTTTAGCCATCAGTAATTTCAAAGTTCTAATGAATTTTCTTCTCTGACATTGAAAAATGAATTTCTACCCCTTATTACAGCCGCTCTGGGACATCTGTAAGCACCGATCGGGAGAAAACTCACCCACATCATTTTAATATGTACATAAATATTTGTTTATAATTTTGAATTCAGTTAGTCGATGATACAAATGTGTTTTAATTAGTACACCTACAGAATAGCAGCGTATTTGTTAGACTTGATATAGTAATAACTTCAGCTGTCTGGCTTAGGCATAGTAAGGCAAAAGGCGAGGTCCGCCCGATCCCCGCGCCCCTCATTACCCCCTAACGGTGCCCCATTAAGCGCACGGGCCGAAGTGCCCCGGACCGTAGTTAATCCACGTCCTCATTCACTGTTATTTCGAAGGTCTGATCTAATCTAAACAGGGCTTAGGATCCTACAATGCCAGTATTTCGCGCGACTCATCCCTTTTATGTATTTGACTATCCTCATACCGGGCCCGCCGCCGGTCGGTTGACGTTTGCCTTTGCTATAAAAGGAAATAACACTTCCGAAACTTCCGATGCGATTTCGCGTTAATGTCTTTGTATGAAAATTAATTTACTTGTAGGCATTTGGATAGCATCGGTAACAAATGATTTATTCCAGAAAAATACGCACATTATTTATGGCTTAAAACATAGCATAAGTACTGAAGAAAAATACTATTTATTGTCCATGAAATGTAGTGATAATGCTGACGCGAGCGGCGGCTAAGGCCGAAGTGGAAGGGTCAATTTGGAAGCTATTATACGGCGGCGGTTAGAGGCCTACTTCCGGCGGCTGCACTAAGCTGGCGTGTTCAAATCCCCCCCGCTCAATTTCGGCCTTTCTGCAACACCATTCATCCTTCGCCTATTTGGTGTAAGTACATTTTCACGGTGAAGATGTTCTCGAGTCGAGTTGTTATTTCATTTTAGTGAACAAATGATTATATCTAACAAACTCGTAATTATTTTTCAGTCAAAGTTTTTTCAAACCGGAACGACACGCAGTTTTGATGAACCAGCACAATAAATTGCTTTAGAGGTGGAAATTTTTTAACTGTACCGCACCCGTAAGCCGATTTCGGATTACCTCTTCATTTTTTACGATCCTCGGAGAAAATTTACGAATTTAGATTGAGTATTTATGGATTCCATATCCGATATTCATTTATAGCGGGATCGGATCCGCGCCCGACCCCTATGCGAGCGTTCCTGAAAGTTCAAATGACTCCTTGATTCATTATTTTCGAATATTTTGTGTACACTGTGTTCAAAATACGTCAGTAGTAAAGAAATTTCTAAGCGTTTATTTTTATATAGGTAGGTAAGTAAAATAACGCATTGATTATTTTATCATTTTATAGGAACCGATGATTTGTTCGCTTGATCGTAGCAAGAAATAGACAAAAATATTATATTTTTATCAAAATAGTTTTTTATTTATTTAACCATTAATGTACACATAATATAAACAAACACGAAGAAAAGTACAGAAAAATACGTACAAAGGTGATGCTTATTTCTAAAGAAATCTCTTCCAGCATTCCTGCGTTATGACAAAGGATAAAAAGAGATGTAGACACCGTGTGTAAGAGTAGAGAGAAAGTAAAATACATAAAATCAAAACAATTCACCTAATAAAATAAAACAAATAATATGAGAATATACTAAATAAAATAATATAAGAAATTCGAACATACAACGAATGCGAACGTACGTACGTTCGTATACGAATATACTATTTATTATATTTTCATAAGTTATCCTAAATTCTCTCCTGCAGCTAGCTAGAAGCTACTTTATAACTAGTTCTGTAGCAACAGCCTCTCTAATGAACCATATACAGAGACATTACGTTTTATAATAAGCAAAGAAAATAATTTAAAAAAAAAACTTTTTTTTTTAATAACTATTCTTTATCCTTATGTTCATCCTATTTGAATGACCTTGCTACTGCTATATAATTTCACAAATGAACATTTATGAAAATATCCTATTAGTTGCAATAGCGGCTGGACGCACGATGCACCGCCCGTGTTTCGCTAGTGGAAAAGCGGTGTAGTACATTGTAGCGGACCAGCAAACGAGGAGTTATGACGTTGGCGGAGGATTACGTGAGTGGATGTCGTAATAAAGCTTGCGATGAAGCCGTTACCCGAAGATAAACGTAAATATCTCCGGCCGTCGCTGTCGGCAACTCGGCAGTATTCGCCCCCGGTCTGCCCGTGTGCCTGTGCCCGTTTCTCACATTTGTGTTTGTCTTCTCCCTTCATAATTATGCTACTGATAACATCTACAGCTATCGTGTACACAGCGTTGGTGGAATTAATTTTCGACATGATAACCGTAAAAATGATACAATTTCTTTTTCCATTCCTAAACAGTGTTTCAGTGGATACGTAAGCCTCACAATGATAACATCGCATTTAGGAATCTAGGCCGCCGAATAGGGCGACTGTGTTGTAGCATCCTTTGTGCTCTATAACGTATGTATTCTCGCGCCTGCTCTTATCTCCTAAATTAATTACATAAATCTTGTTTGCACACGTCTTAAGCTTATATGACACGCCGCCATAATTCAACCGGAATGGAGGTTTACACTGCTAATGAAGGACGATTACTATGCGTTACGTGCGAGATGCATCAGCTTATATTTACAAAAACTACGCGCTTTGACTTTTTTTTATTTACATGCCACCATTCTAAATGCTATTTATTAGATCCAAATTCGTTATTTTTGCTGGGATCTAAACACAGTCGCTATGTCAGGATTCATCGTTGCCCGTAAGGGTGGAAAGGCGTCGGTCATGATTTCCCAGGGCGTTCGCTGTCGGGCGTACAGTCGACAACGCAGAGACCCACTGCAGTTGGCACCCCAGGTTACTCGGAAGTGCTGCCTTATTGCAATCACATCAACCGCTGCCTTCGTGCGATACACGACGATAGATGAAACTGTAGACGCTAGCTCGTTTAATATTTACCTTTAACGTTACAGTAGATCTATATCCTATACTATTAAACGAGCAATGTTTGTATATATATTTATATTTGTAATCACGTTCTGGAAAACGGTTCTAACGATTTCGATGAAAGTTGCAATATCCCCTATATTGCAACTTTTTACGGGGGCCAAAAATCGATCTAATCCTATACTATAAAACGAGCAATGTTTGTATATATATTTATATTTGTAATCACGATCTGGAAAACGGCTCTAACGATTTCGATGAAAATTGCAATATATATTGCAACTTTTTACGGGGCCAAAAATCGATCTAGCTAGGTTTCATATCTGGGAAAATTCGTTTTCTCCGTATTTTCACCCGGTCGCCCAAAGTTTAGAACAAGATCGAGTAAGTCCCTACTATCATGGCAGCATGGAATTAGTATAAACTTTCCTATACTATTAAATGAGGATTCTCTGTTTTCACCTTAGCAGAGCTCGTTCGCCCAGGTACTAAGAACTTATTGAAAGCATTTTTGCCCCCTTCTATAGGTACATTGTTTACTCAGATATCTGAAGGGTGCGACTTTAAATAAAGAAGGGTGACAATAATAATAATATGTAAAAACTCAAAAGTAAAAAAAAGTTTCGCTGTGATCAGAATAATGCTACCTCGCAGTTGACAGCTGCCATGTAAGTTTTGGATTACTTGCGTGTGGAATGACAACTTGCTGCAAAACTCAGCAGAATTCAATTCATAAAAACCGGCCAAGAGCGAGTCGTGCTCGCAAAATTAGTATGTCAAACCAAACTACACTGAGCAGTATATAGAACTATTACATAATGTATTGCGCGTAATTAAGTAATGAACGTGCACTTTACGTCAAAATTATATAAACACTTGTTCGCACGGACGTATTTTTATCGCGGCGATTTATTTTTGTACACTGGATTTTCAACTCTCGGTATTGAGCCGAGCATTGAGAATCCAACAGAGCGCATCTAGCGCGTATGCCAGCGCGTCAAGAAAACAGACTGTTGGATATCCAACTCTCGGTGCTAAGCAGATCGTCGAAAATCTAATATACGAAAAAATATTGCGAATTTGGGCTTATTTAGGCGAACGCGGCAAACATTCATTCGCGAAAGTAACAGTTTGGTGACTACGTGAATCCAAAAAGGAGAACCAAATTTTATTCACAGTGTTCGCGAACGAATGTTTGATTTCGCGAGTAAATGTTCGTTGTTTAGGTGGGTGGGCGTCGTTGTTTGTTGCTTTTTTGGTGTAAACGATCAATTATTTTCATCATTTACAACAAAAGAATACCAACGAGCAAGAATGACAAGAAACAAAAACTGGAATTCTTGCACATGATCGAGAGATGTTTAGACTAGACGAACGAGTGCTCGTTGTTCGTTCGTCAAGTGTCTGTGGCCGGTTGTAGACTAGTTACACTATGTCTGACTCAGAGTGATATTGTAATTGCAAGTTGTGCTTTTATCATTCTTTCTCAATTACTTAAAAAGAAAACAAGGGGTGACGAATTTAATTAAAAGATGGAGTTTGGATAATGTGGATGATAAGAGAGGTGGTGATAAGAGAGGTCCAATGGTGGATAAGAAGAGAGTTCGTCTTTTTTCTGGCTTCATCGACATTCTAGCAAGTTTGCTATTTCATGCCAAGCATCTTGCTTGTGGCTTGTACTTTTATAATTTTCATATGTAGCATCCCACATACATTTCAAATTATGGTAGGCTTCTATCATAAGTAGACATTTTTCTCGAGACTAATTCATAATTAAAAGATATTTATCGGTCAAGTCGCTAGAACACAAAAACACTTTGAAGAGACCGCTTCGGCTCTAGGCAACTGTTCGAATGCTCTTGTGCCGTTTACATCAAGCGAGCGAGCATTCTTAGAGCTTTCCACAGAATCTCCGCAAACAAGATAGAACAACGAAAGAATGTATCTGTTTACACCAAAATAATTTGATGGAGTGGGGATAGATCGAGCTTTCGCTCGTTTGGTCTAAATCCACCTTGACAAAAGCTCGCACAACGATTGTTTGCAAAACAAATTCGTAGAATAGAATATTCGCAGTGAGACCTGCCGTACTTTGGATAGGATGTCATGCAACCACATTTTTCCATGAGAAATTAAAAATATCCAAAATATATTGTAAGTTCCAAAAAAATTGAAAGATTTAATTTTCATAAGCACTAAAACTCATAATTGATTTCATTTGCAATTTATAAGTAATACAAATACGAAATGAAGTTTAGTTATGTTTTTTTGAAGTTTAGTGACGTCGATTTCAATCAGATGGATCCGTTTTACAGTACCATCTACTTGTGTAAAGAGAGTAAATGAAGAGTTCCTCACAAGTCGTTCAAATATTCCGTGAGCGCACCGTGCAGCCGCGCCGCGGCGATGACGCGACGACGACGCGCCGCTCCGCCAGCCGCCCGCACCCGCGCAGTAATCAGCTTTTGTGCGCGGTAATTGGGTGTCTGAGCTGCCAACCGAAGCATTTATTCCCTATAAATTGAAAACTGCTTTGTGCTTGGAATCAGATGAATCTGCGGGTTGTGTTTTTAGAAGATAGGCCTTAAGTTAAGCTTAGCTTGAATAGAAAATTTTGTTTAAAAAACTGTAACCCGACTACGGGAATTATTTCCATTATAATTCTGTATAATTTATTATTATAATTCTGTAGGTGTTCCTGGCACCCACATGGTTACAGGCATGCGACCATGTGGGGACCAGGCTATACTCTGACCATTTTTGTACCTATGTCTTAATTTCTGTTTGAAATATTTTCTTGTTTCGTACTTTTTATATAGATCACTTTTATTTTCCAGTAGTCGGGTTACAGTTATTTGAACAAAAAAAAAATATTTTGTACTTTTCCTTTTTAACGCTTGATAAACGTTACGACAACGTAAATAAGAGTGATACAATAGGTCAGCAATTCACCTATTTTAAATTTAAATAGCAGTGCATAGTGCCTTGAACGAAACCATAGCGCGATTTATTTAAACGCCAACAACATTTATCGAACTTCGAAGAAATTTAAAATATAAATATTTGGTTGTACTTGTTTTTCTTCTGTATTACAAATTGTTACTATTTATTAAGATTTGTTTAACTGCTCGTCGGTATCATCTCGCGCCATACATAGATAGCGCAGTATCACTTTTACTCGTTTTTAACGATTTAAACAATATTATTTACTTTGAAAATATGACCTATACATACCTATTTGTAATGATCATCAATATCTTTCTTTTGATACAAAACATGTCATGTTTTTGTTTTTTTGAAATTTATTTGTAAAGTCCACCATAATAAAGTTATGGAGAATATATATAGCCTATATCACCTGAACCATTGCTACCATTTCTACTGATACCTCACTCATCAAAATCGGTTCAGTAGTTTAGGCGCTACGATGGAACAAACGTGAAAGCAAACATACGTAGACTACTAAAATCATAACCCTTTCCTTTTGGCTTTGCCGTAGTCGGATAAAAAAGAAATGGGAATAAAATACACATTAAGCGATCACGAAATACGTAGAGAAGAATATTTTTAAATCAGGTTTTATTTTTATGTGAATCGAAACGTTATTTTAGCTGCAGTTTCAGAACCTAATTATTATTTTGCAAACGTATAATGGAAAGTAAGTAACGTAATAAACATTCTTAATCCGAAGCCATGTGACGTAATAATTGTGAAGCTGTATAAAATTGTGATAACGCTCGTAGGTAATAGTCTCACTAATGAAAATATTGCGTCGTTAGAGATATCCTCCCCCGCAATTGTAAGGTCCTTACCGTAGTATCTACGCGGGCGAACGGCGTCATTTACATATTTTAATAAAATAATATCGCAACTGAATCGTAACTGAGAACTTGATTTAAGTTCTTACCGCGATGAATGTAAATTCGCCACCGCCGCCGCCGCAATTCCAGATTTCAATTCTGGAATTAATGGCAGCCGTCGTGGGCCCAGCCTCCGTCGTGGGCCCAGCCTCGTCTAATATTGGCGTTACTTCCGGAGACTTCTCTTAAGAAGGGAATAAATTAGTGCCAATAAGTGAAGATTGCGTTACACTCACCAAAATAAAATGTATGCAAGCTCACGATTGTTTTCTGCTGCTGAAGACGCATGACTGCTTTCAGATTCGGCACTTTTTTGGAGTGTTCTGTACGCGGTACACGGCGACGCTTGGCCCTGCTAAGCGTGCATTAATATTGTCAATAGTTGGAGTTAGTGGAAGTGAAGTACGTGTTCCGCCTGCCGCTATCTACGGCGCAGCTCGCGCGGTGAATTCGAATGGCCTCTCACACCGCCGCACCTCCTCGGTCCCACCTTGTGCCCTCCACCCCAGTAACGCCCCATAAACTCGCGTCTTAATTTTAACTTTATTTCTTACCGCCGCTGTGTTCAAAGAAAATTAAGTGTGAAAATACTACTGAAGGATTCGCACGGCCTTTAGTATGTTTACGTGTCAATCACCCTAATCCGATAAAAGGATTGAAAAAATAAGGAATCTCATAAAATTTAATGTTATTTCCTGACAAAAGAGAACACATGCCCACATTTTTTAATTCGTTCGCGGTTGTTACTCTGATTACAACAAAAGAAATTGTTTCCCAGAAAGATACCTATACTAACTAGGTACTGAGTGAATCTTTCTGGGAAACGATTTATGAAAAGTTTATCACAACATTATTTATGAGACAACTTCAGTGGTCACTTGGTCAGTCGAGTCCGGGTTTAGGTACGGGTAGACAGTTTTGTAGAAAAAAAAATTAAAACAAAAGCCGGCCAAAATATAAAGAAAAGTAACACCAAAACCTTGTAAAATTATTTAATGGGTTTTGGCTTTTATATTTTCAATTGTAACACATATGCCGTATTTAAACGGGCCTATTGCGATTAAAAAGATACACCGCTTTGAAAGACAGCCAGATAGACCGAGGACTTAGTCTTAGAATATATCCTAATAGGGTCGTTGGCACTGTTTGGGCATGGGAGTCTCATGTTGTAGTTGTTTCGCTTTGACGCATATATGGTACACTGCATTTAGTACCATTTGTATGCGTGTCGAACAATAGAAAACCTACATTATTTCGTACAATAAATAATTGTAGGTATTGTACGTATGACGACAGTAGACATATCTTAGAAATAGATTGCCAATTGTAGTGGTTATATATCTGGTTATTGCAAGTTTACATCGAGAGCATGTCGAAGCGTTTGGAATTTCTCAAAGGTAAAAGTTTTCTTGAGCGCATGCAATTCCGGAGTTCCACGATAGCGGGCGCACGGAGCAGGCATGGGCGGCGGGCCAAGCCGCGCGCGGGCCGTAGCGAGCGCGCTAACTTCAGTAGCACGGCCGCGCGCTCTCTCGCGCTGCCAACGTCGCGGTCCACACAATAGCGATTATTGGGGCAATCGAGGCGAGCGAGGCCGAACCCGAGACGCGCCCCGCGATGCAAATAAAACTCGGAGGAGGCCACGGCTGGACAACGCTGCCCCTCGTTATTATTCGACTCTCGCGGAATTGCTTTTATGTCCTTAATGGAAAAGCGAGATATTTATTTCGGGTTTGTGAAAAGACCTTCCTTTAACATTTTCCTTGTTATGGCTACGAACCGTGCCTGAAAATTATACGATCCCGGTGTTGTTTGATTTTACATTAATGTTAGCTTAGCTCACCCTTGTTCCTTTAGATTTTATGATCATTATCTTTCTATCTGTATATTAAACTCCTTTATATCCAGGACAACATAATAGGAAATTGTTTTATTAAATAATATAATGTCACGCTGGCGCCATATGTCATATTTAAAACCATGTCCCGTATACCGCTGTCGCCACTGGACTTGGCTTTCGAGATGAGAATATCTAATAAGCAACCCCTCGTGTACACCCTGCGCCAAATTTTCACGAGTTCATTAGGTAACTCCAGTCTTCGTTGTTTATTCTAGTTCACCCTTTCTGTTTTTGTTTCTTTTTGTTTGTGTTCTTGCTCATTAGATGCTTATATTTTTATTCCATGATTGTATTATCTAAATAACTGTGAAAGACCTTATTTTTATTTGATATCTTAAAAGTGAAGAAACTTTATAGGTAATTTTTGGCAAAATAGAGATTAATTATCAGACTCATCTTAGTTTGAATTAACTTACACAATTTTTTTCGAACAAATTAAAATTAAATAAATTAAAGGTTCTTATAATCTCACTTTGTTGTCCGTCTGTGGTCTGTTATTTCTCGAGATTTATGTAACTTAAGGATCTGAATTTTGGCATAATGGTAGGTCTCGATTACGCGCGCACAAATCTCAAGTCAAAAACCAAAAAAATATTTTTGTTTTTATTTATTGGCGGGGTTACTGTAGAAAAAAAACCATTGTGGTGCGTATCGTTTCAAAGAGCTTTCTTTAAGCATTTAAAATTATATTTCTTATAATATTTGGTTTATCGACTATGCAGATAAAGATCCAAATTTTCAAAATTTGAAATAAATAAAAAATAGGTGCTTATTTACGAAGGCCTTTTGATCCCATGCGGTATTCTTTTTTATCAAATATAAATCGTTACTTAGCTGAATTATACAGAGGGGCAGGAGACATCGACGCGCAAACTGCTACCATAAATTCAGCACAAATGATTTATGTCATTTAGATGTATAGTTTAGGAATATTATTCTCGCAAAATACAGTAATTTCCTATGGCTGGGCCAGCGACTGTTCCAAAGACGGCTAACTACAGTTTGGTTTGGAACCTTAAGGCGTTTCTCCTAGCGAGCGATCTTGAGAGTTCGGTGCTTCTCTGTGCCGCTGCTCTATCCCGCTCTGTCCCGCTCCCTGTGCACGCCGCATCCACACAATTTTTTTGAATTATTTTAATTAAAAAAGAAAACGACCTTTTCAAATAAAATAAAACGTGAATAAAATTTGATTTTTAAATTATCTATCCATGTAATCCTCAAATGATCCTAAAAAAGATGCATGCAATCAATAATTTTAGTTATTTTTTTACAATAACACTTAAAAACACATAAGAACGTGCTATGTGATACAGGATATCGAGCATTAATAATTTGCTTTGAGATGTAGTTTGTTTCTTTTAATAAATGAGTTAAGGGCTGCCGAATAACGATAAAAAACACACTATCGCAAGGTTTTTCTTGGGATAGTGCCTTAATTGTGAGAGCCTGACTCGCTATTGGTCGGTTTTTTTATGTTTTTTATTCTAACTAAAAGTAAATACCAACAAATATGAAAATTCTCTTTCCAATTACTAAAGCTCCGATACCAATCTAGAATGTATTTTGGCACAGCGAAACCTCTACCGAACGACTTGGAAGAATATCATGATGAATGGATAATAAAAATAAAACTTAACGTGGTTAAAATAAATACAGAATAACGTCTGCGTTGGGTCCTTAAAATAAAATAGAATGTGACAGCACAATGCATGTTAATCTGCACCAAGCACAATTTGTGTCGTAATGTAGCACACGATCAGTTGGTAGTTAATGTACAACAAGACAAACTAGTATTATTGAGGTAAGTGGCTATAAATAAGTTTCGCCAGTTGGTGCGAACTGCCCCTTTAATTATGAAAATGTATGCGAAGCACATGAAAGTTTGTGCAATTATGCCGTAGCCGCTGCGCCGTCGTGCGGTGGCCGGCCACGTCCTTAACTACCGAGCACTGGCTTCTGCTGCTATTCAATTACCTACCTACACCATTCTGAGAGGAATTTACAAGAAGCTTTTGTCGGAAATTCAAGTGAATAGAATATTATCGTGATAGATGTTGAACAAACCTATCTCGTAGCGTTGGGTACTTTCTTAGTACTATGGCTACAGGTACCTATAGTAAGTTATCAGTCAGTAATGGATAAGAGCCATTACTTCAATATTTTAGTGACAAATCTAAGTTATCAGCTAAACCAAATTCAGTTAGATATCAGTAAGTAAATGAGGCATGCTATTTTGATGTTAAAATGTCAAGGACAATAGCTGTCATTCATCGTGACAGTATATATTGTCCATCAAATCCTATCTCAAAAAACCCTGTATAAAAACATAAGCCTAATGCCATCGAATGGTATCTCTAAAAAATTTATCACCTAACTAGTACAAAATAAGCCAGCAATAAAATGTCGCGGTCGAGGGTTATTTACAACCGGGGTCAATTATGTCGCAATAAAGTTTTTAGTGTTGCACAAATTGTCGATTTCGACTCGCTGACGGATGGCCGCGAGACTGGCGCCGGCAAATGAGCACACGATAAAATTATCGTTAGCGGTAACGACATGAATAAATGCAAGAGGGAGGTCCGCGGCCGCGGCCGACGACGACCGAGACGAGTCTGCCTCGGCAGCGGTACTCGTTAGGGCTCTTGTGACGACTGCAATGTGCATGTAGGTACCCTTCGCTGCGCCGCCCGCCCGCCTTCTGTACCTTCGCTATAGGTAAAGCGCTTTCATGTTCATTTAGCTGTCACATGTCACGACTGACATTATATTTACCAACTAGCTGCTGCCCGCAGCTTCGTCCGCGTGGACCCCAATTTTTTGACCATGTTTGAGAACCATATGTGAGGATGAGGACCTTAAATTAGTTTTCTAAAATAAGTAGAATACTTTTTACTCATTATAATATCAACTATCTGCCAGTGAAAGACCCTTCAAAATCGATCCAGACGTTTTGGAGATTAGCCGGAACAAACAGACAGAAAAAAAAATGTTATAAGTACCGTATATACTTTCATTTTTTTTTTAAATAAAAAAATACAGTATTTTTAGTCAAAAGTTATTTTGATATTACAAACAGACGCTTCAATTTTACTATACTTACTGTAATTTTTTTTAATTTGTATAGATATGTATGTATGTATATATCTGTAGATAGCCAAAGAAATCGAGACACTGTTGTCACTATCTGTTTGTGTATCTCTTCATAGTCGAGATAATCATTATAAAACTACAATATTGTCACTATAAAATCACACACCAATTATTTTAAATTAGAACAATATATCTATCGATCTCATGATAGTACAGACAGTAGGTAAATTAAACAACCAAAATGCACATTATACGCACTCGTTCGTATAAAACCAGTACCACGTGAACCATGCTATAAATATCAGGAAACCAGAGCGCCTAAATTATTGCACACAGGAGAATTTCCTGTAAAAGTAGAATATTTTCAAGCAAGAATTCCGGTGTCAGAATTTATTAAAGCGATTGTATTTTGTTCATATTGTAGTTTGTTTAACAATCATATAAATAAGGGGCTAATAATAGAAATCCACTCGCCGAAACTAGTGTTTGCGTTGATTTATAGTGGGCTGTGGAGCGCGCCGGCGGTAATTTTAAATGTCACGCATTATGATGAATACTAGCCATTTTCTCACGGGATCACGGGGACGATAGCCTTGTAACTCGTGAAACTTTTTACCCGCGTGATAAATGATATTAGTTATTTTAATCAATTCTTCTGTGGTGCTGAAGAATTGGATATTATAAGGATTGGTTCTATTTCATTCAACTAGAATAATAAAGAATTAAAACTGCGTTTATTTATAAAAATCAAATAAGGACGTAGGTACATAGATTTGTCATCAGGATCATCAAGTAAAGAATGGATTCCATAACATAGGCATCAATTATTATAAATCGTAGCTTTCTAAGTTTTATTTTTCTTTACAACAATCTCACTCACATTGTTTTTACTTTTCGTCTTGTTCCTATGGAGTTTATTTGACGTAAGTAAAATAAAAACACGAAAAAATTACCTTAATGTAGCCAACACGCTGCTATTGTATTGATAGATAATGCACACACGCTGCAATCAAAGTAGGCTTCAAAGAAAATGTTGCTTGTGCTCGTAGCTTTTGAATTGTATATAAAAGACAGACACACAGATACAAACAAAAATCCCAATAACGAATTCTACAGGGAACACAGAAGAAGACTCATTCAATTCCATTATTATTAAAAATACAAACAATAGGTAGAAATCGTTTGATAAATCCCTTTATTTCAACTATCCACAAGAAAAGAACTATCACCTACAAATGCATTCCATGTAAGGCAAATAATAAACATCTCACAAAGACGTAAACGTGAAAAATGACTCTCAGGAACTTTGCAATAATATGTAGTATGACGTAAGCTTTCGAGTCGGGAAAAATAAGAGTGAGTGAGAAGCGTGAGCGTGTCACATGATCATCACGTAGCTCCTCGTAGGGCGCAGCGCTCCGCGGCCGGGCCCGACTGCCGTCTTAATCGCGTCGTCATCGCGTAGGCACTACTTGTGTCGCTGCCACGATCTCCTGCCATAAATCAGTCTACACCGTTTGATGGATGACTCTTCCCTGATAGGAAAACAGTGGGCATAACCTCTCTATCTAACAAAGTTATTCAAAACAACGCGATCAATGACGCGTTCAGAGTAAGTTAACACAATTATGTTTCCAAATTATTATCAAAATTAGCTATAAGAAAACCAAATAGGCTTTAATACCATAACGATGTTGTTATAGAAACGAACAACAGTCACGCTGTACATGCACTAATTAAAATATGATTATGCATGGTTTATTGTTATGGGCTGTATTGCCAACGCAACGAGAGATAATTAGCTTAATCACCGCGGGTTATAGCTCCACCCTGATCATCACACAGAGACTAGTGTGAGGTATTACTATTAAGTTGTTACTGTGCGTAGGCAAAACAATACACAAATCACTGGTTATATAAATTTATGCTTATGCACTAATACGAACGCGCTAAAGCATTCACCGAATAATTAATGTTAAATGAATTATGGACAAAACGTTAAATATTTATGCACGGCATAATTGTTCCAATTTTGTCACCAAAATTAATTCAATTTTATATAATGAACTAAAAATAAATACACTGCGTGGCATGCGATTGTTAATATTCGGAAACAACTGTAACAATCAACCATGTTTTGTGTATATTTGTTAATTTATTGTCTTTACGTAGAGTAGGTACGCTAACTTTGATTAAATTTATTGTTTTTTGTTTATTTGATTTTCTCTTTCACAAATATAGGTTTTCGTTTGAATTCAAAGAAGTCGTACTTTAGGATTTCTTTCTGAGATCATCACAATCACAAAGTGCAGAAACGACTTGAATTTGAATTGACGTTTCACCGCGCTGCATAGCGAATCACTCGTCACATATTGTAAGTTAATGATTTTTCTTGGAGGATCATTATTTTGTACGTACTATTCACTATCGTGAGATTCTATAGGTACAGACACTGGAATGTTAGGTAAAGTGATAAAATCCTAGTTTTAGAAAAAATAATATTGTAGACCACTTACAATGCCTTTGTCTCCGCACATTGATCAAAACCTGCTAAGGACTGAAAATCGTGAATTAAGTAATATTACTTACACGATTTAATTAACAGACACATTTACCGTAGCTACACAATAGGCGGTTGTAAGGGTGTGAATGACTCTTATTACGGTGTTAAAAAGTAAAAGAAATCTAAAACAAAAAAGAAATAAGCATCCCGGGGGAGTGATAGTAAACAGGGCCCGTGACGAGGCCAGCTCGAGCCGAGTCGGCCCACCGTGCCCTCCCGCCGGCGCCTCGCGGGCGCACAGCGCTAACTTTTATTATTTTTGTAGCGCTCGCGCTGTTTTTATTATAGCGAATGGCTTTGCCTGCTCCATCTCCTGTAATATCCTATCTAGTTGAAGGCGAGTTTACATAGTTGCTACTGCCACTGTTACAATAAGCTACAATAAAACTTGTTACTAGGAAATAAAAAAAGGTAAATTGTAAATAAACGCAAGTACGCTTCTCATGAATGAAATGCTGCCTTTGAAATAGTTAAGTATGGGAACAGTGGTTCGAGTATTGAAAATGCACACCCTCTCGTTAGGCGCCGCCCGCCGCCGCCGGCCAGCAGTGGCAGCGGCTGCGGTCCGACGCGTGACGTCACGTCCCGCCCCGCCCGCGCCCTCATTAGCATACATTATATTCACCATTACGTTCAGCTCCACTTGCGACTTTTTGTGACGTTTTTAATGATACACCCATGCGGGAACATTATTATACTGTAGACTTCTTATTTGCTCCATATGGCGGCACAACAGGCCCATTTTTGTTTTCATTTTAATTAGCTACGGAAAAACTGGCAACAGCTGAAGTACTAATGATGATCACAAAAATGTTATGGCTTATTAGTTATTACATTTAAATTAAGTAATCGAACATACTATATAAACTAGTAGTAATGCGAACCAGTAGACCTCGCGAGCGCAAAGTTTTTTGCAACAATTAATATAAGTACCACTAAAATGATTTATAACTAAAATATTTACCATGTTTTTGTTTTTAAAAACATCGTAAATATCCCGTTTTAAATAATTTTAGTAGTGAAAATAACCAGTTTAGTTTAAAATCCTATCATTAATATATCTATCCAACTTTTAAAAAATCCGACTGCGGTTGTAGGTTACTGAAAAGCATATTATGGTGGAAAGACGATAATTAAACAGAAATAAACTAACCCACAACTAACCAACTACTATCTGTTAAACACGAGACTTACTTTTGAAGCTACTTTACACCTAACAAAACTCGACACACAAAATATTCGACGGGACCAAACTAGCGATCTAGCGGTGCACAGTAGCACCATCTAGTGTATCACCTTATTGTAAAACGTTTTATATTATTCTGCAAATTATTTTATTTATTTATTTAAACTTTTCACACTTATAAAAAGTACAAAGGCGAACTTAATGCCTTAGGCATTCCTTTGGCATATTTTCAGAATTCTCTAGTTTTGTGATGAAAATGTGGTCCAGGTGCTCCGTCAAACCATACCTAGTAGTTAAAAGGCCGATTCCACTGGCCTTCCTTTCTTCTTCAAATCTAAAATTAAGTAATTTACTGCATTTAGAGGAGCTATTCTGCTCATCACGCCGAAGATCCTCATCAGACCTTCACCAAATTTTTATGAGACTAACTTAAAGACTACTTAATACATTTAAAAAAAAAACAGAATCATCGAAATCGGATCTCATAAGACGGACATATCCCCTTTTTGGAGGAAATAACCTTCCAATAAAAAAAATCGTAAAACCTATAAACCAAATTTCCATCCAGATCAGTTGCAAATACGACCTATAGAGAAAACCAAGAAACTGACACGAAAGCAAATGCTGCCAGACTTGAAGCAGAGACGCTTCGCTCGCTCGGTCAATGAATACTAATAAAAGTAAAATGAATAAACAATGATATCAGTAAGCTGGTTGGGAGCTGGTGTCACGCGCAGTGGGCGCCCCGCGGCGTGGCGCGCTGATTTAGGTACGTGGCAGGCTGCTCGCCAGCGCACCTCGCGCACTATTGTACCATGCATGCAGCTGTGCTGTGCAAACATATCATTGAATGAGCGTAAAATCATAATCTCGTAACCAACAATGTAACGAAAGTCGCAACATTTGGTTACGGCATGCTGTTAATTTTTAATAAACGATGTAATTGCATAACGTAGCGTCGGGACACGCGTAAATCACTAGCCTGCCGGTCAGCGAGCGAAGCTAATATTTGCATATCGCGATTGATGCGAACCAATCAATACTGCAAATAATGAAAACGTTATATGAAATGTACAAATAGATTTCACGTGACGCTTGTTATTTTAAATAATTACTTAATTATATTTGGATTTATGCTTTAAAATAATTGCTTGCAGTTTTGAGTTAAGTAAATTGACGTATTTTAATTAATTGCAAGTGGTTATAAATGCATGAAACTATGATTTGATTATAATGCCTAATCTTAAGAGAAGGGCTGGACTAGACTAGACTTTTGAGGAGTTGGGCCAAATGGATTCGCAATCGGGTAGGTCCGGGCAGTAGAGTAGAGTAAGTACTGTGAAAATAAAACGATTGTCGCTACTCTAACTAAAGGGCTATTATATTATTGAATAAATAAATGAACTATTATTAACTAGTACCTAGAGTTATTAGTAAATAACACTCGCCAATGCAATTTTACAAGAACAGAGAAAATAAGTCAGTCAAAACGTTTTTGTTTAATAACGCCCAATTACTAACGAAATCCATTAAAAGCATAACTCTAACATATCAAAGCGATCCGTTTGAAATAGTTGCAGCTTATCTCTCGCGTGCGTGGTTCAATTTCCGGAGAGGGGCTATTTCATACTATAGGCCTCTGTGGCGCATCTGCGAATACTACGTGATGCTTTTGTATTGGAAACCACTTATTTATAGACATAAACAATTATCTCTATTATCGATACGGGGAGACAAAAATAAATCTTATGAGTGCTTTGTGTAAGCATGAAATAATCCTTCAGACAATTCATTGAGCTTTGCGTAAAAAAAAACAAGCATGTTACAATAAATTGTATCAAGCTCAACAATACCACCCAAATCTGTACAAATTCACCTGATCAAAAATGTATATAGCTACTCATACGTAAGCATGAATGTTATTATCCTGCATTTGTTTTCTCCGGAGGAGGGTAGAAAGTCTTAGTTTTTGTGCGAATATTTTGCAGCCAATTGTTACGACATAATACCTTCTCAGGAGACTGTCGCTCTCTGTTACCAGCAAGGTTATTAAGGCGGTAGGAGGCAATATTCGTGTCTCATAGGAGTCATAAATATTTTTTATAAGCACGAAGGAAACGGACGCACAAACAACACCGCACAAAAGCGGCGCAATCAAAATAACACATCGGAGGCGCGCCGTCCAAATTGCTGTGTCAAAGTGTTCTCGTCCTGATTGCTCCATTCTGCTCCCAGAGCAACCTACCATACTTTATTTGCTTTTTACTTTCTTATCGTTGACACAACGTGCCCGAAGGTACTGGACGAGATAGATCTTTATTTCGAAATACACCCTGAATTTTTAGTCACCGTCCAAATTTTGATATATTAATCTTTGGCGAAAATCACTCAATACGTGTTTTATTTTTATTTTAGTTTCACTCAATACAAAAATTTTGAGATATCACATCACAAAGTTATTATATACCACGCAGAGCGGATAATTCTTTCGAGAAAATGATTTAATATGAAAATTTTACGTATCGTTTTTTTTTTTTAAATGGAGTTAGTGAATCATACCCAATGCCTAGAAAAAATTTGGACGGTGACTAAAAAATCAGCCTGTATTTTCATTTTAGTCATAATTAAGCTCAGAAAGATACATAGTGCCCAGATATTATGAATGCAGGTATGTACCGATATAAACACAATATTTACTCGAAGGATAACTAGAATTGATACAGGACACTAGGACATGGCATGCAGTAACAAAATGTAGTACATGACATGTACCTTATTTTGGATTCACCAGCATAAGTAAATCACATTGGTTTAGGTAACTGAAGAATGTAAAAAGTTTATTAGGAACAATTTAGCTAACTTAAAAAAGACACGAAGATAGCTGCAAAAGTAAAATACTGTGGCGCAGCATTAATTGCCACAGAAAACAATAATCTAATCACAATAAAGAAAACACATTATGAATGCATTTTCTAGTCACCTAAATGGTTTTTTTTTACTTTTGTTCTTTACCTCATTTTATTATTTTTTAGGGTTCCATACTCGAAGTGCCAAACGGAACCCTATTACTAAGCCTCCGCTGTCCGTCTGTCTGTCTGTCTGTCCGACTGTCTGCCAACGAGCTGTATCTTATGAACCGTAATAGGTAGACAGTTGAAAATTTCACAGATTATGTATTTCTATTGCTGCTATAACAACAAATAATAAAAATTAAATAAAGAAAAAAAATCAAGGGGTCTTCATACAATAATCATTTGATAAGTACCTATTGAAAAAAAAATAACCGTGGTATGCGGGAAGCACAGAATCGGTAGAAGTGGCGGTGCTTGGGGGAGGCCTATGTCCAGAAGCGGACGTCTTTCGGCTGAAATGATGTGGGGTGTCAGTGTCTAGAGCTCATTGAGTAGAGAATAAAAATATGTCTGTCATGTATTTATCTTCAAAAATGAAGAAATATGGGGCCGTAAAAGTTGTCAGTTTTATACCATTTTTGTACGAGCTCTATCCCAACAACCAAATAGGTTAGGAATTTGAAACTTCTGTTTATCATGTACAAAATACTGTTTAAAATCAACAAATACTATAAAAACCGGTTTATACGGTATTTTATTTAAATATGGGTGATTTTCAGCAAATACTAAAAATGCCTTTGTAATTCACCTTTGCGATTTTAAAAATGTAAGATGAAAAATAATAATATTCTTCGTTTAGTATTTTCATTTATTTGCTAAATATTTTACAGTGATACGGAACTCTTCGTGTGCGAGTCCGACTCGCACTTGACCGGTTTTTTATATGATAATCTGCTTTAGATACTAACGGTACTTGCGTATAATTTGATTTACATAACATAACATTCGATTTGTACAATTGGATCAGCAAACTGCAGACATAAACTGAATACATCATGGCGTACTGCGTTGCTTTACTAGATGAGCACGTGAAGGGCGCGGGGCGGCCATGGCGGGCGGCCGGGCTCCGCTCGCTCTGACAACGTCGCCCGCTCAGCCTAATTCAATTTCTCCTACTCGCTTAACAATTCCTCCAGCTAAAACGTCTAAGTAGATGGGTCACGGAACCGGATTTAGTTTATTACGAGTAGCATTAAGTGAGCAATTAATCTGAATCCGTAATGGTTGGAACTAGAAACGTAAGCATTCAGACTGCGGCTAACTTCCAATAATAGCTGCCTATTCAAATTTGTGAATTAGCATAGTTAACGAAAGCGGTATCATTGATTGCAACAGATAAATCACATTCACTAGCGGTTTATTTAATGCGAAGTAATAATTCATGGATATTGTTTTTCACAGTGATGCATTATTGGTAATAAATCACGTGCAATATTTTAATAATTTTGTTTTTCATTTTAAATTAAACTAATTTATTATGATTGAACCTTTGGACGAATAAAATAATGACAATACCAGAAGCCAAAATTATCGACATCATGTTTTTGGAACGAAGTTTCTGAAGAGCGTTTGTCCTAAAAGTTGACAACGCTGTAACGTCGCAAATAGCTGTCAAATATTTACCTGTTTTGATTAACTTGGTAATATGAAATGTGGCTAACTAGCGAACTAAAATATTGATTATGAAATGCAATAATTAATATCGTAACACCGCATATTTAGTTTAAGAGTTTATAAAAATGTATTTGGAAACTTTCCAAGTGCCTTTTATATGTACACCTAAAACGGTTACAACATCAAATTCAGTGTTATAATTGCAATTCATTATTATTCAGTGTTATAATTGCAATTCATATTCATATCTAGTTCGTTAGTTAGCCACATTTCAGAATAAACGCTTTTAACGTGGCTTGCGGTAGGAGTTGACTGGTAGAAATCGTCACGTAAGGAAAACGCGTTATGCCCCTGCATGAGACTTATACTGCTCATTTTCGTTATACGAGTATAAGGTCCCATTAAAATAGATGCACAAACTTTTAGAAATCATTCAGACCACCAACATAAGGACAGTGGTAAAAATAATAATAAGAAAAACGCATTAGATACTTACAAGAAAAATAAATCAACCAACGAAAATACATTAAAAATGTTGGTTACCCTATGCCATTTATTATTTTCGGTCAAAATAAAACCACTTTAATCAGTGTTTTTTTTGCTCGGATAACTTTGGTTAGACGTACTGAACGCGGATATACGTATTAAAATTTGTCCATCTATTTTAATTGAACCTTGTATATGGATCTTGTGCATTCATTTTTCATTCTTTTTACCTATCGTGGCATAGTAATCTTATTCTAGGTGCATTGTCTTCACATATAATTAGTGTATACAAGATATAATGATTTTTTGTAAAAGAGTAACGGTGGAGTTTCTTGCCCATTCTTCTCCATACGAAAACTACCTTTTGGAATGGGCGACTAGAATCAGTTATTATTATTTTTTGTAAAGTTTGACGTTCAAAAGTGCCTTTTTTGTGCCTAATTGAAATAAATTATTTGACTTTGACTTTGTGCAAAACATGCTTTTGGAGCCAGCGGTTTAGGTTGTGCGTTGTCTGTCAGTGAATGAATGAATTTATGAGTTTTATTAAGTACTTAGATAATTTTTGACCGCGGCTTCGCTTGCCCTGTCGAAATTTATCCCACGGGATCGTTCTACAGGGATAAAAAGTCCTATTTCCTAATCCAGGTCATGCTCTATCCGCATCCAAATCCGTTCAGCCCTTAAGGCGTGAAAACGTTAGAGAGTTAATTTCGCATTATAAAAAAATCGCATTATAATTTTTTATTTAGTTTGGATTTAATACGCTTCAAATACGATTAATAAAATTTCAGTTATCAATTGTTTTACTTAGTAACATTGCATTAATTAATTAATCAATACAATCACAAAAAAAAAAGTTCAAAAACTAAATCCCGACTACTGAAAAATCACCGATTTCATTTTCATTGCCGATTTGTACTGAAAAATTTAATATTGTTTTTTTTTTTAATTTATTATATTTATTTAATCAAAATAATTACCATTATTATCTATACATTGCTGCCATCTAATAGGAAGTTCATTTATGCCTTTGCGATAGAGCTATCGTGATCTAGATTCGACAAACTGTGTGAAAGCATTTTGTACTGCCTCTTGAGAAGAAAACTTTTTATCCCGTAGAAAATTGTCCAAATCACGAAAAAAATTGTTAGTCCGTTGGAGCAAGGTCTGGCGAATACCGGAGGGTGACGAATAGTTTCTAATTGCAGTTCCTGTATAGTTAAAACGGTTTCTCGTGCTGTATGAGGTATCGCGTTATCATGGAGCAATAATAGTGAAGATCGATTCATGAGTCGGGCGGTTCCACTGCTAGTTTTGCTATCATTGTTCGGAGTTTTGCACTGTAGACATCTGCCGTTATTGTTTGACCAGATTGGAGAAATCTATAGTGAATAACACCATGCTGAGACCACCAAACAGTTACCATTACCTTTTTATTGGTAAGCTTTGCTTTAGGACACTGTTGCGGCGTTTGACCTGGGGTCAGCCATTATATATATTTTTGGCTTACGGTTATCGTAAAGAATCCACTTTTCATCACATGTCACAATTCAATCCAATATTCCTTCATTTCTGTATCGATTCAACAAGGCAACGCAAGTTTCAACACGCGTTTCTTTCTGCAGATCAGTCAAATCATGAGGCACCCATTTCTCATTTTTTTTAATTTGATTGATTTGACGCAAATGAGTCAATATTGTTGGTAAGATAACGTTAAACCATGCCGCTAATTCCTGGGTAGTTTGACTCGGACCGGCTTCCACCATCTCTTTCAATTCATTGTTATTCACCTGTGTGGGCGGTCTTCCACGTGGTTCGTTCTTCAAATCAAAGTTTCCATCACGAAAGCGTTTAAACCAAAATCGCTCGGTGCGTTCCCAGTTTGCTCCAAACGCAACATTGATATTGCGATTTCTGCCGCGTTAGTTCCGCGTCGGAACTCGATTAAAAAAATAACTCGAATTTTCGAAGTATCCATCTTTCTTGTCTAAGCTGAATAAAAAAAACAACAGAAAGTCGATAATCGAATGTTGCACATTTTTTAAAAGAAGAACTTCATAGGTACCTACCATGTGAAAAAGTTTCACTCAAAAATCTCAAACCATGAAGGTTCTATGTGAATTCGAAGTACCTATTACAAGAAAACGGCAATTTCATACTTTGACCCCTACTCGTATTATTCCAGACAGAAATCAAAAGCCGTGCGTCGTCGCATGCCTGTACTGTACACCTACAAAATTATAATGGCATGCGACCACTTTACCTTGACTATTTTTGTACCTTGTCTTGATTTCTGTCTGGGATATTTTCTTGTTTCATACTTTTTAGAACGTTATTTTTCAGTGGTCGGGTTTTAGTTTTTGAACTTACTTTTTATTTAAATTATTTTGGGGTTATAATTTCTTGATAAAGTATTTGCAGAGCCGCTTATTTTTTTTAGGTATTAATTTTACAGCCGCGCCGTACGTAACACAGTCTCACTCTTGCTTTTTTTAACAATTTAAACATATTTATTTACTAAGACAATATCTTATATAGGTAGGTACCTACCTATATATTTTTTGTAAACTGCTCGTCAAGCCCTTTATTTTAGTTCATGACTTTATGTCCTCTAGAGGGCGCCATATTGATTTAATGTGACGTCACATATTTTATAACTAGCGGACGATCAAGACGCTTCCAACGTACCTACCTCATTTGTCAAATTATGATCAGAAGTTTAGAAGTTATGAGGTAACAGATGAACATACATACATACATACTTACGTAAATACATACAAGTCAAAATCATAACCCTCCTTTTTGCTTCGCCATAGTCGGGTAATTAAAAATAACCATCTTTTGTTACAGATACAAACTATTTCTCACATTTTTGTACCTTGTATTACCTCGATGTGCTATCAATACAGTCCTGCGATTAGCCGTACACTAAGTTTCTGAGGCGATGCGCAATGTTGGGGAATATTCTCCCATTGAATTTTTAGCTCACGAAGCGTAATTGAAGCGGGCTTTCATCACCTCACACACCGCTCGAGCTCGTCTCAGGCATGCTGGATGGGATTTTGGACGGCGCTGGATTAATTCTAACCTCTTGAAGGTAGTCATTCCCATTAATATGGAAACGGGCATTATCATGCATAAATACAAACATGCTAATTAGGATCTCCTCTAGAATGTTTCGCTATTCAAAGCGCCGTTTTTGGTTAGCACTAGTAATTTTCCGAAGAAATTCCAACCAACACGAGTATACGAAGTCATACAGATTTTTCTTAAATACAGGTAATATTCCCCGTTTTTCGCACACGAATTAGCCGTCCAAAATGAAATGTAGCGAAACAAATAGGCGTATTTTTTTCAACGTGTGTTACATTTCATGTTACTTTTCGCCAATCTGTACCCGGCATTAGCCTTCCATCGTGTTTATACAGCGTATATTTTGATTTGATTGTCTACATGCCCTTTCACCAATCCTCAAAAGCTCCTATTCAATGTTTTCATCAATACCTCTGTTTAGGAATACCATGAACATCGCCTTACAGTCCATGCGCCTGGGTGCTCGGTCCATGCGCTTCCTCCAAGGTGTAGAAACTGATAAATTCCTCTGGTCCGAATAAGTGTGTGCGCAGAAACAGATGCACTTTTTTACTCTCATAGTCCGATGGGGCAGCAATCTGACTCGACCGGGGAGAGATCCAATGGCTTAACGTGCTTTCCGAGGCACGGGCGTGTGATACTACCATCCTGATGGTCCGCATTGGTTAGAGCCGGTTTCCTTGAACCGTTGCACTATTAACAACGATACACCGACTGTCCTTGCTGTTTCACCGGAATGAGAGAATATTCCCCAACATCACCTCAAAATCTTGGTGTACGGCATGCCTAACAACTGTATTGATAGCGGATGGAGATAACGTGTACCTACCAATTAAAATGTGATAATATTAAATATATACCTATATCTGTAAAAGATGGTTAGTTTAAATTTTCAATTTTGAATTAGAATTCACACATTTTTAATAGGTAAATGTAATTTTAATAAATAAAATCCTACCAAAAACATTTCATGTGAAGGAGGTTGCCAAGACTCACATAACGCTTTCACTGTTAGCATTATCCGGGCCAAAGCTATGAGGGTTTGAAAATATGACGAAACACTCGAAAAAAGGATGGTAAAAACCATCTGCTTTTCGTTTTGAGCTAAAACGGCTGAACGGATTTGAATGAAATTTGGCACATGGGTAGACCATGACCTGGGTTAGGACATACTTACTACTACCACTTACACTTTTACTTACCACTTATACTTTTTATCTCAATCTTCCCACGGGATCGAGACTGATGCGGGTGAACCCGCGGCGCACAGCTAGTCAAGTATAAAATACAGTTAATTTGACTAAGCTAGCATTCTCAGTTTCAGAGATATTAAGGTTCTATTGATGACCATTGTTCTCGAGTGTATAAAGATAAACTATGATTACTTACCGTTACAAGAATGTTAAAGGTACGTTAAAATGCTCCATACACTCGTTTTAAAGCTTATCGTGTAGCCGGTCTTAGTTTAGCAGCCGAAAAGATTGTCTTTTATTTTCTTTTCGTATGAATTCTGAAAGGAATGAGTTTCCGTTTTCCCCAATCGAAATGCGGTGTTCGCAATATTCTCTTGGTTTCGTTAGAAAAAATTTTATGTCGCTCATGGTCCTTTCAGCTCGTATGTAACAATGAGTTTAATCCTATTAAAACGGACACACATTGTGCCAGAATTGTAGCGTGGTGGCTTTGGTCTGTCGCCGGTCGCATCGGCTCCCTACATCTACTAACCGGAACCAAACCTTAAACAGAATTAAACATGGTTTAATTTCCCTACTGAAGCTACGCTGAAAAAGCTCCGCCTAGTCGAAACACAACTATGCCGGGAGGAAATAAAATAGCGAGGGAAGCGATGCGGGCGTCGGACGAAGCGATTATGCAGTCGAGAATAATGGGTGCCGGTCCACATGCACGTTTTTGTTTGTGGTCTGTGACGCGATTTATACGCGAATTTCTACCGTCGCTGAAGTGAGCACTATTCACAATAATTGCTTTGAACAAAATTCCCTCGCACGTGTCTTTTGTTCTAGTCTACACAACTTTTTTTTATAATATAGGAAACATGCTATAAAATTATGGTATTTTTGTGGGACACTTCCACGACTCCTTCGTTCGCACAGCATATATATTTAAAGGGATTCATAAATTTTTTGAATCTTTTATTTAGCTTTACTTGTTAGTATGTTTAGCTGAAAATGACATGTTTTAGACAATTTATTTTTGTACCTAATAAGTAAAAACTTATACTCTATTAGTTCCGATTACTTAAAGCGGAAGCCAAAGTTTCCGCACAAAGAAAGTGGTGAGCGTTGAGGTTGTAAACTTAGCAAAAATAAGTCATGTAATATACTACAGAACTTTACGCTCATTTTATAACAAGAGCAATCCTCTTCTTCCTGAAAAGAAAAAAAATCGATCCTCTTAAACTTGAATCAGCGAAACGCTTTCTGAAACAAACAACAGCTGGAAAGTACTTATTTCTTTTGCTTGGGCTGTAACATTACCGTGGCGGTTACCATTTTAGAATAGCTACTGTTATTGCAATCTCTTCACTTTACTTGGTTTGTTTTCTTCTAAAAGGTTTTCTTTGGTATCGGTAGGTATAGTATGTATCTGTTTAATCCAGACGTTGGTCTGTGAGCGTAACTTTTAATAGCCTTATCAGTACTCGAGCAGACCGCGTTCTCTATCTCCGCGCCCCTACTACAGATTCCGGCGCTACCGAGCCTTCATCAACCTTTATTAACCTCTACAAAAACACAAAACACCGCCGCCTCGTCTGATCTGTTTTTCTGCTGAATCTGATAAAATCTAAACTCAATCACGCCATTTATCGCTAAGTACAGTGTCCTCCAAAATTTTATTGTAATTTTTCCACTTCAGCTGTAATGCCACATTATGATTCATCAAAAATCTAGTTGCATATGTTTGAACTATACTATTACGTTTTTATTGAATCATTCAACTACCTATGATAAGGGAGGACCTGATTATTTTGCTCCTTTATTTTTTATCTGGCTTCTAGTTGTCAAATACTAAAATTCCAACTGCCAAAACTTAGTTGATGTTTATAATTAATGTGGATTTACAATATTTGCAGGGTTGTAGTGTTATATGAATAACATTTTTAGTAAAATATCAATTTCCAAATTAGATTTAGTAATTGTCAGGACTTTAAACTTTATTCTGAAAAAAATATGGCTTCGAGGTGAAAATGAACTATAGAAGAAAGAAAAGCTAAGAAAAGCTACGTGTGAACATGAAAAACTAAAAAAAAAAAAACTGGAAAAAAAATTGTTTCAAATCAGCCTTGAAAGGGCTGTTAAGGGTGTTTAAGGGCTCTTTTTATTATTTTACGCAGATAGAAACCTAGGCCTAGGCGTCCTTACTTACAACTTTTCTTGATTTTCGAAGAATAGCGCACTATTATATATATATAGTGCAAAATCAATCCCAAGATCGTTGTATGAGGGATTAGAGAACAAGAAACTCAACTTCAATTTCTTAAACATCAGACGGCGACGCCTGCACGTTACTAATTTACAAGGTCACGTCGCCAGAAAAAAACATTTGTAATCATCCGTCGGTGTTTTAAAGTGCTTGTATACCAGTTTTTTTTTTGTATGTAGGTATATCACGTAACGTTTATTGTAAATACGCAGACGGCAGATGTATATTTCGCTACCTTGTTTTTAAATGTATATACATATATAATAATATATATTTATAAATAATAAAAAATAATAATATACAAAAACAAGGTAGCAAAACATACATCTGCCGTCTGCGTATTTACAATAAACGTTACGTTACCTTTTTTTTGGGGTTCCGTACCTCAAAAGGAAAAAAACGAAACTCTTATATGTAGGATCACTTCGTTGTCTGTCCGTCTGTCAATCTGTCAAGACTCTTGTTCTCAGGAACGCGTGGAGGTACGAGTATCAAGTTGAAATTAATATCACATACGTGGTCTCTTGGAGCTCTAAAAAAATCAAACGTCTAAGTCAACGCAATAAAAAAATACGGCCATTTATGCGACATATAAATCAGATACTCGGATATAAATCGAAACCTACAGGGTACTTCCCGTTAACCTAGAATCATGCAATTTGTCAGGAAGCAAGGTCTCACAGCACATGTAAAGGAAAACGCCCGAAAATAGTTAATTTGTAGCTTAATCACATTTTTTTTTTGTGATTACAAACTTTCATTTGCAACTGGAGAATTGACCGTGACGTATATCGATGCATGTTTTTCAACTACAATGCTAAGGTTAATTTTGGGATAAAGTCATCCCAACTACGGAACCCTTCATTGTGCTTGGTCCGACACAAACTTGGACGGTTTAATTTTTCAAATTGCTAAGTCAGTTAGTAGGTAGTAGAGATCGTTTGCTTTAAAACTGTTCACCCCTCCACTGATTGTTGCATACACTTTTCAAATTGTGTATAGAAATTTTAGTGGAGGGACGTGTAGTTTTATAGTAAAAGATCTCTACTCATCTATTACTGAAAATAATTATTTATTATTTTCACATATTGTTGAAACTAGACTAGAGTTTCATAGATCTACGGCACTCCTGCGCTGTCACGCCCTCCTGCGCTGTTACGGAGCTTGCATTGTGAACAAATTTGTCCTGCTGGATGTGCACCACTTTAGAGTTTACGGTATTGGTAAAAGAGTTCACTGCCGTTAAATCTGCCATAAACAATAAAATTTGCATTTATTGGTCGTCGTCAGTGCCATAAATTTACAGCGAGCGAGCTGCCAACGACATTTTGAGTGAATATCTGGTGCCATTATTCCAGGAATAGTGGCGTTTCGTGAACTCACCGATGTGCATTAATTGAAATCACCAGTCAATTAAAGTCGCAGCCGGCAGTGAGCGCCGCGATGTCGTCCCTCTCTACACGCCAATTATTGTCATTTGTTCAGCCATCCACTCGTGTACACCCTTCGGTCACGCGGCACGATACGTCACACAACACATATAGGCAACTAACTGCCTGTGTCAACCGTCCACGCTGATCAATTTGTCACCATGGAAAATCAAAGCGTTTGTTTGTTGTTAGCTTGTAAAAATATTTTTACTAACACCCATAGCATGCTAAGCGACAACTAAAATAACAACGACGAAATTTCATGCAAACAAGAAACAAAACTTTGCACTCTCGACGGCATGTAAGTAGGTGTGTAAGTCCAATAATTCAAGGGGAACGGGTGGTCGTAATGTTGGAAATTTCCAGGGCACTCCGAAAAGTTGAGATCTTCCGGGTCCAGTGAACTAGTGACGCTCACTGAATCCTTATCTTTATGCTCGTAAGTGCTTTAAATTATACCATGCTTAGTTGTTACCTTAATTAAGACATATTATAACAAACGAAGTAAAAAGAGCATTGAAGGATCGTCTCAGGTGTTCTGTAGTTTCTGCCTACCTTCATAGGAAGTGCGTGGATTCATGCGTGTGTGTGTGTAAGTGTATTATAACAAAATTTTTACAAAGACGGGGAGTTTGGAAGTTCGGAAATATTTTACAGTTCTCTAGTTATCACTGAAACTATAGAAGGCTATCGCTTGTGCACGTCCCTTGCAACTACAAAAAGCTTGCGAAACAAATTCAATGCTCTATGCATTGAATTTTTTGCAAGATTAATTTTCAAATTATTATTTTATATTCACCTAGAAGTTGCCTTTCTTTCTATCGCGTAACTCTTCTGACTACGTTACTCTCACTACGGCCCGACAAGTCGAGCCCGCCGCGTGCTTGTCGCTTCATACCTGCAATGCGGAGTGAACCATCTGTTTTCATCTGTGCCACAGTTTGTGAAACAATACGATGATTGTGCAACTTATGTAAGTGACAGTAACAATGATTATTCATTCTCGAATATCTCCCGTATTCGACAGTTACGGGGGATTAAAAAACGTAGTCAGACTTAAACCGTACATCACTATTGTGCACATAAATTGATTTACAACATATCATAGATGTCGTGGAAGGTTGTGAATTTATTTAGGTATTATGTTTGCCTTAATATGACTATCGTAATGACAACATATTTCGCCACTTTATGTATTTTTTCATGAATAAAAAAGATGACGGAGAGAGTACATGATATTCGTTTAAAAATATAACCTCTTTTTATTGAAAAGATAAATATTTACCTATTCCCAATAATTTAATAACACCTTTAAAAAAGTCTGGAGGTTGACTTGACCAACAAATGTCGACTTGCGATGCAAACCGCGCCAAGGATTACTTGATTGGATGTTGGAGGTCTGACTGATCTTTCATTCAGCGATTCGTTTTTGTTTTGACAATTTGCTGTGTGTAACTAGATGTTGACTACTAGATGTGAGACTATTGTAAATTTTCTCGTAAACATGTACATCGTGCGCTGGTGTTTATTTGGTATTGAATGAAAGTAAGTATCGGTTAAACGGATAATGTAATAAGTTTAGGTGGTCGGGCGCTAGGTAGCTCACAGTGGAGCGGCGCAGATACAATGGGAGCGATGGCGCGACGACGACGGAACCGGATAGCGCCTATTGCCGGCGCACTCGGTGCCGATAAGAGCCGCCGAGGCGGTCGCGCCCGCGCCGCGCCTTGCCGCTGCCGACGCCTGTCCCTGATTTATGTACGACGTGTCTCCTTTTTAATGAGTCCGTAAGAAGATATCTCCCTGAACACCACAATAAATTTCCGAGCTGTGACTTGCCAAAATGTTTCAACGTCGATATCTGCAAACAAACCCAGTCCCATTCCGTTAATCTGCCGAAGCGAAGAACGTATCGCGTATATAAGTCGTGCTTATCTCGGGTAATGGCCGCCTATCTAGTTGATCTGCCAGTTTTATTTATAGCCATGTTTTCCTTTACGCGCTCCTTCCAATTTGTGGAGAGTGAAAGGGATTGTTATGAGGCTGCCATGTTTCATAGCAATAAACATGTGTATCCAAAATAACGACATTAACTATTTTTCTTTTAGGTGCTTTTGTTACAAAATTATTGTGACGATTGTTTCCCTTCCCTATTGTTTCGTTATTGTCGCTTCTCCTAAAGCGATTTGTAACAGCAAGTACCAAGGAACAGAGCGCTGAAAAAGCTACCGTAAATAATTTGTAGACATATAATAAGCGTGTTTTTGCCCAAAAAGATATGATGCAACTACATAATTCAAAGTCATTTCAGTTCTTAAAAATCTACGTCATTTAATGGACAATCTACTGTTTTCATAAAAATCAATAAATGGCTTCAGGTTGTGATGAATGTCACACAATTGAACAAACGGAAATCAAGTTCGCTATCTACGTTATCTGGCATTGTTTGTTTTTATTTAAACAATTTTACAATATGCTTACTTCTATTTTTATTTGAAAATTATTAATTAAACATAAGTCAACAGGATGATATTTTAATTCAACTGCTGTTTTCTAGTCCGGATAGGATTTCCCATAGACAACTTCTCTTTCCAAACAACGATCATACAACTAACTTTTACTTATAAACAGAAGTCTTAGGTACCAACTTCCACGTTTCTAACTTCAAAAATGAGGGACTTCCATACAGTTTCCAAGAAACGATAATACAACTGACTTTTACTGAAAATGTACCAACTTCACGTTGTTCACCGGAGCACCTTTTGGGTTGTCATGTAGGTTTCAGTAGGTAATTTAATTTCAACAATTGGATACGAACTGGAGCGGTCTGTCTATCCCATAATTATGATTGTTTCTTGCAGTTCAGAAACTTTTAATTGCCTAAAGTGGTCACCTATTACAAGAGTGCCTCACGAAATAATGTTGTAAAATATGCTAGCGAAGCGCAAATACAACTATTTATAATATAATGTCACATGTGATGTGACCCATCAATATTTAACGCAGTAACAAGGATATTCATAGGATTTTATATATATTAAAATACCGTAGATCATTAATAAAAACGGTTTAAAATAAAAACGTCCTCGGAAGCCTGAAAAACGAAGGGCGGGGGCGGGTTAAAACATAGAGCGGTGGTTGCGTGCCCCCTCGTTACGGGCACCGGCGGCGCGGCGTCCGCGCTCGTTCTGTGTAAGTAGTGCGTTCATCCTGTTAAATTTATTGCCGCTTTTATATCAGCCGTTACAGAGAGGTCCCCTTTCGTCCGTATCGGGCCGCGCGGAGCCCAGCTTAGTGAAGTCGCAATTACGTTTTACCGGCTTTGAGTCCAACGGAGGCGACTTTTGCCGTCCATCGAATCGTAATGGAATTAGCGTTTCAGTGCTCTTTTAATTTGTCTTCTATCCTTGTACTAAACGAATCTTCTACCTGAACTGTTTGCTCTTGTCGTAACACATTTCTGATGAACAAGGTATTTATCTAATTCGTAATCTATTTGTGTTTATGTGCTTGTATGCGTGTAGAGTACCAATTGGATCTCATTGGCATTCAAGTCATTCTCATTTGTCTACTGATAATGCGTCTGATGTTATTTTGAAACAACCCTTATCCTCTTTCAGCTAACGATGTAATGTAATATAACAATCTTATACTGCTACTATCCTAATGACGACGTCGCATTTAAGTATAACAATTAAATTCATTTAATTTAACCTGTTCAGCGCGTTTGGGTTAAACTGCCTTGCGTAGCAAGCGCGTAGCAATAGTGCTACGAGCGTAGCACGCGGTGCGTTTTGCTATTGTTTAATGTTTTCTTTTCCCATTTGAAAAGTATGTACTTGAACTTATACTGTGTGAATATAATTTACTCGCATAAATTGCACCTTTACCTTACCTACGCATACAACCTAAAAAAAAAACATTATATGAAAATTTCCAGTTCATGTACCTACAGGGTGAAATTTCATACAGCGCTTTGGAAGTTAATCCTTCTTTATAAACGAGTTCTTGAGTCTCAACAAATTGCAATAGATGTTGTGCATTAAAAATAAGTCGGACGTCACCTGTAGAGAGAGCACGGCGCTCGGCTCATCTAACTTGCATGCGCGGCACCCGGCGCCACCCGCGTCACGCCGCGCATCTCATTACCAGATGACACCAGCTACAGCGCTATATGGCACACCACACATACTGATTCACTGCACTTTTTTGACGTACCTTAATATGGATAACACTAACGTCTCTTCTATCTGTCATTACAATACCTAGTTCACCACTCAGTCTACAGTACAGTACATTATAAAATGATTACGGTAACTTATTTTCAAATTGATTTAATAACATAATATTTCGTACTAAGCAATATTAAGATGTGCCTTTGAAGCATATATTTTAGAGGACGAGTATCGATGTAAAATATTATCTCAGGGCGAACGTCGAAACCTCGAAGACGGATATTACCCTTAAAATTTGAACGCCGATATATTGTTACCTCGCCTAAAATGTAATATTGACGTGTGCATTGTTAACAACAAGCAGCCGGGACGGCGGGCGAGGTCGGAACTCGCTTTGGATGAGGCAATTTTATGGGTTTATTGAAAGATAGTCGTCTTCAGCGTACAACCCTAAGTGATGAGATCCGGCCGAACCCCGGCCTTCATAACGTTTGTAATACCATTTTACGACCAGCTTAGGACGTAACTTATACATATTTTGAATAACTTTACGCGCTGCTTAGAAAAGAATTACTACAACCCGCCCCAGCGAGATAGGCTTATATATTATACAACATGTATTTTACGACGGAGGTGTTTGCTGACTATGATGATGTTCATTTGCATTCGAATACAAATATGGCCTATAAAAAGAAAAAAATAACCAGTACAAAAAAACTGCCTTAGTAACTCAATGATTTTGTAAATACCATACTCGTGTTAAATAACTTTGTTTCGCAAACAAAACTCTATGATAATAAGGCCTGTAATAAAATAAATTAAATATCAAAAGCACCAATATTCACTGAACACACCCAGTTGCGTCACTTTCAGATTTTATCTTAACAAAATAACCCCAAGGTGGGACCGCTACGCACAAACGTCGCACTTACCAGCAAAACGACCTCAACTCTAATACACGTTTCGCGTGTTCCCCTCCCGGTGTGTATAATAAAAGTAACATTTTTGTTACAGTTCCATTTTAGCCAAACTATGTTTGTACGTATTGAGTAGAAATCGTACGGGTCAGCACACGTGTTCCGCACATACAATCAGCCGTTAGGGCACACCCTGACACCCCTAAAACGATTTGATTAAACTCATAAAACTCGAGGTAGCTTCCTACCGCCGCCGCCGGTGGACGCGCCGCGGCCCACGATAGAAAAGTTGAAGTTATATGAGCCCTTCCCCAAGAGCCGCCTGCCTGAGCCTCCGCTCCACCAACCACCTTTTAATAACACAGTCGAGTGCTTTCACCACCACGATTAAGATGACTGTGAATAATTACATTTGCAACTCTTTTTGTTTTTTACCTGGAGCAAGCAAACCATGCTAAGGTATTAATATTAAGATGGTATAGAATTCTACAGGCTTCTACTATCTGAGAGAAAAACTGAGTTAAAAGATTAGGTGCTATTTTTTGTTATTCCATTACACAAAGATTTACCGACATTATACTTGGCCTACCAGTAAGTAGATCGACTTGTATAAATTAGTTTGCCGAACTAAAGTCAGGCCAATTCTACTAAGTTTTCATACCTCTAGCTTAGGTTTGTGCATTATGTGCTGTAACATAATACAAACACTATCAATTATGTTGTGTTCACTAAACAGAAAGAAAAGTATTTTTATTAATAATAAACTTTAATAATGACGCCAGTTTATTGATGGCCCTACTGACTGCATATACTTCATAATCTTTCACTGGTGTCACCAAGACTATGTTAATTCCTTCATCACGTACACATACCGGGCCGAAGAACTTCGATCTGATAACGGTCCCGGAACCTTAAGAACACTGCACTGAGCACTGGTTGCTTTTGCTGCAACGTTTTACGTAAACACATGCGTGCCCTGCCTCTTTATTGGATGCTGTTACCAAGTATCGAATCCCAGAGCTTACGGTGCTGGCGCGTGCACGTCAAACTTCGCTAACCGCCCTTAAGAAAGTTGGTAAAGTTGCCTCCCGTCGGAGATGTGCTATGCCGTGCCGCCCTCGCGACGTTGCCGACCTCGTGTAAACTGTAATCCCTGAGATGATGCTAGGATTTAGCAGGCTTTATATTACCTCCGCTGAAAGTTGTTTGATAAATGTTGTCTTTAACAACCAAAGATACAGATCACACATTTATCACTTCTTTATATCTCCTAATAAAATTAATCTTCCGTACCTAATTCCTTTATTATATTCGACCAATGTGCTCAAAAACATTGGGATTACCTACTTATTTTCATTTGTATCGTATGAGTAGAGTTCGGCGAAGTAAAAGCCGCGGATAGCTGAAGGATTCGCGTCCTCGCACTCCACTGCGCGTGAATGGCGCTCGCGTCGTATTATCAACCGTCACTTCGCTCGACAGGTGTCGCCTTCAGCCAACTCGAGAGTAAATTACTAGCTTCGAAGCCGCTGAATCAACCCGACTCCTTAATCGATTTTCAAACCACTCGCCCAAGAGCTTGAGACACAAATGAGTATAAATGACTACCGCAAAACTGAAGACCGCATTTTATTATTATTCTTGGCTTACCTTAAATTCAATCTAATGAACAAGAGTAGCAATCATATACATACTAAGACCTCGCATAGAATTAACTGAATGTATTTAAATATCTCTATGTATGTTCGTGTAGCAGTTGAATAGCAACATCTTGCATGCTAAGCGCGAGCTACGAGCTCGTTTTCGTATTTAAATAGGGAAATGGGAAACAGACGCGGTGAGTCGACGAAGCACTGGTGCCGTGGTATTGTTTTAATTAAAGTAATTGGAGGAGGCACGTTGAGAGCCGCCGCTCGGTTGGCATGATCTGTGCCTTGAGGATTTACACCAATTTAAGACCGAACCCAGCCAGGCGTCAATTAACGGTACGAGTCCTACTCAATCGTATAACTGTGTACGATTTATCTTCGTACGTATTATGATAAAATCGTAAGCAAATATGTAATTCATTGCAAATCTCTAATTTATAAGTTAATTAAACTAATACAACAGATTTCTGTAGTAGATACCTATCTACAAAAAAGCTCCCAGTGTCTTATAGACATATTGTATATCTATATTTATTTCCGCAACAGTGGCTTTCTTTAGTTTCTTTCTGTACGACAAATGTAGCGGTGGAATATGAGAAACGAAACGAAAGAAACTGACACTAACAAAAAAGCAACCAAAGATAAACGGAAACGGACTCGCTCATAGAGAAAAGTAGACGGTAGACGCTGTGTGCAACAGAAAACTTTGTGGGGAGTCACTCCTTAGCTATCTGTAAAGTAAGTAAATCTTTGTTAACATTTTATATGGGTAAATATTAACTTTGTTTCATAACGCACTTTTATAACCTAAAAGAACTGTTTAATCAACGTAGCGCAATGATTTTCTAACATCATGTCTGTTTTTCTTAGAGGAACCTTTCAAGAACGTCGTCACCTTTTGTCTGTAATCAGGCAAATGTTCTATTTTCGTAGCAAAGCTCGGATTAACCCTTCGCCGAGAGCGCGTTTGTACAAGTTTCCTTAAAGTAATTAAAGGTTCAAGCAATTTGAACTCTGAAATGAAAATTCATAATCTATTTATCCGCAAGGGCATCTGTATAAGAATTTTGTATTCTAAGTCATAAAGATAAAAAGAAAAGAAAAAATTATTAAATTACAAAAATGTTTGATTAGTTTAACAAGCGCAATGAGAACTACAAGCGTACAGACAGACACATGAATCTTTGTAAAGCTAACATGTGTTTTCCCAACCGCGCCGGTGGAAGAGCGCGCATCGCCGAAAACAGTGAATAATGCAAAGGCCTTACGAATCGGATCATATTTTTTCAGAGAAATGTGGAATCGCGAAGTGGCAAAACAGAATTTAATATTCGTAAAAGGGTTGACGTCGGGATAGGGGCAGCGCGGCAGTTGACGCGTGCCTGCTCTAGGAGTTTTTTTGGCTACTTTCCAAAATCAATATCTTCGGATACACAGGCCGTCGCGCATTTTGCACTAATCTTACGAAAATACGCCGTGCAGTAGACTTTGTAGATGTGTAACTAGCTGACAATGATATTTTTCATAGATCAGCATTATATACAGATTTTCCAATATTGCAAGTTTAGTAGTAGATAATTAGAGTTACAGATTTTTACGAAATGATGACACCTATTTATTATTCTAAAAAACGAAGAAAATATTTAATATTGAATTTATTTATAACTTTAAAGTATATCACAGGTTTATGGCAAAATATATCATTATCGTACGACCAAAATATCACGTCGAAATGAAAACGCTCGGGAAACGCGAATGAATAATACATGAAAAATAAATCTTTCCGAAGACATTTCTTTTTCTGAGTAGAATTTACAGTACGTAAATATTATCTGCCATAAGATCAACACAATAGGAACAGGCTACTGCCGTAGATCAACATCTGTCCTTACTCGGGACATTCCATCTTGAAACCAGCTTAGCTATCCTAAGGAGGTTCCATACCTGTAAAAAGATAATGATACTCGGCAATAAATAAATAATACATTACATCCAACTCCATTTTGTTATTCAGCAGGATCAGTAAAGAGTATGTATGTTAATTGATAAATGATTGACATGTCATCATAAGCATGGGTAATAAGTGAAGATACTCTTTTTAAATGAAATTAACACAGTTAGTGTGGAAATGGGTAGGCGGCGGAGTGGGCGCAGTCGGGTGCGAAGCGATGCGCCGTGCTCGAGAGCTCGGTTCATTTAAAGGCACTTGTCTGTAATTGCAGAGCGACTAAGACTTTACCCTGACTGAACGGCAGGCGTTATCGAATAAAAAAAGTTTTAATGGTATGCCTTTGTCGAACCTTTATGGGCTTCACAAAACTTATCTCGACCTACTTTCCATCTTCACACAGTTTTATAACCCTCAAGTCCTAACACGCAATGTATCTCTGCTATGAACTTGTTTACGTAGACTTACTTCACTAGCAATTAGGTGCTCGCACTTGAATTGGAAACTTAATAATCACATCAAATGTTTTTAGGTGAATATGTCTTGAAGAAATGCACTTCGGAAGGATAATTTAAATAAAAAATACCAGATAGCAGTTGCAATTTCGTCGGAAACGCAATAAATAGCTCGGGCGGCGCCGCTTGACCCACTTCCTGTTACATGCCGAAACGCCTGCGATTTAATCGCACCCTGCCTCACTCCATCCTTCCGTCGAGACCCCACACGCTTCGCTTCTTTGCCCCATAATTATTAAATCCATTCCGAGCTCGCCAAGAAAGGGGCACACCCAAATAAAAAGCTCTACCGGACCTAGTGAACCATGCACATTAACATCAATAGCTTGTTGGAAATGTATTTTAGGGCAAGTTTTCGCAACATTCTTAAGATCTTTCATGCAAAACCCAACCACATACCTGTCACATAACACTTGTTGACGCCGAATGGCATAAATAATCTTATGAATTAAAATTGTTTCCTTTATCAGAAGGTGCTATGACATTGTTTTATCTACAGGCATAAACTGAAAGTCACGTTTAAAAGCACATGGCATCTTAAACATTGTTCACGTTGTATCATGTCGTTCAGATTCGCAGTATCAATCCTTTTTTATTCAGTGGAGAATGCAACATCGTGTAGCCACCACCCTGATTCACGTTTTCGGTTGAGTTCACATGGTGGCAAGTGCGGGAGGCGCGGGCCGGCGCGAGCGTCGCATCTGATAGCGAAGCGGAAATTGCGCGGCGCGTCGCGTGCGCCGCCCGCCGCGTGTCCGTGACGTGCACTCTATTCGCTTGCTATTTTATTTTGCTTTGCTACTCTCCGCGTACGCCTCCAAAATCTTTTACACTGCTGGATTCCAAACACTCCCTTTCACAGGATACATTTTATTTGAGTTTATATCGAAATAATTTGTGTCACACACAGAAATTACTTACAAGTCACCGTTAGGTCACAAGTTTCGAGGCAATCATTTACACATTTACAGGTATCAAAAGAAGTCTTTCTTTTGATACCTGATTAAAGTAATATGAATATTAGAGCAAAACCTGCTTTATTCAGCCGGTGATGGTTTAAAAAATCTAGAAAGATATACATGTTTGTAGATTTTTAACCATCAGCCGTATTAGATTCAAGTAAGTACCTGCCTGTGTAGGTAGGTACTTACTTGAACCTAATACGACTGAGGACAACAAGAAGCATCTCATAAGTCACTTTTCATGAGAATATTCCTACACAAAGACATCATAAGTAGGAAGCGAGCTTATATATGAAGCTGATACGGGCTCGTGTGTGTTTTGTCTATGTCGCGATCATAACAAAGCAGACGGGAGAACGCTCAAATATTTTTGTGGAACTTTCATGAATATATTAGCCATAAATGTGACTAAAGGAATCTATTTCCTCAACTGAACCGTGCGCAATGCCGCCCGCAATGTACAATTTCGAACACATAAACACTTTGAGGGTTCTATAACGCTAAAACTACATCCGTATCAAAAACTGTATCCCGTCTTCACAAATAAAATACTAAGAATAATTGCTGTATTTTGCTGAAAGTCACAAAAGAACAGAAATAAATGTTAAAGAGCCGAAAACCTAATTATTATTCAAGTATTCTAGCAACACGCTCACACGCTAACTCCCATTTTCATCATCGGGACTTCTAGCGCTCGTAAAACACAAGTTACACCATTATATTTTTACGACGGCAACGAATGTCAAGTTTTCAAAAACACGCCTGTCGCCTTCCGTAGCATTTGTTTGTTATCTCAGCTGGAAAACAAGAGATATTTTACTGTGTGCTGGTATCATACCGGCAAGTACTATTCGTTCAATTTCGTCTCATTAATTACTGTCATGGTAAATAGTGTCTATCGATTTTTATTTACATAGTAATGCTTACGCACTAAAAAACCAACGGTCCCTTATTGGAAGTGTTTTAAGTGCGAAGTGGAGATACAAACATTTTAAGCGAAAACTGTACTGTCAGTGACCTAAGTCGGTTAACATCGCCGTACTGTAACCGTTTCGTAAAACTTTCAAAAATGTATTATCTCCTATCATTATGGTTGTAAAGAAATAAAAACGACTACTGATCGGTTTCTGTTGTAGCGCTTATCCCCGACGTACTTATGGGAAAAAACAGTATTTTCCATCTCAAAAATGGCTCGGACAAAAGCAGTGTTACTGAAACTGTTTCGATTGTTTTATACTCTGAGATGATAGAGCTATCCGATATAATAGTAAAATAAAAATCAAATCAACCATATTCTGAGTTCGTGACTAATTCTAGAAAGTAGTGTGAATGCAGGTTCTGGTCAAGTCTGCATCAGGCACACCTCCTAAATGCACTTAAAATAATGTAATTTTAACAGTTAAAATTTATAAAACATTTCCTCATTTCTCTTTCCTAATCACCAGACCCTGTTCCCCATCTATCTATAACCTATTCATTGAGAACATTCCAATGAGCGCAAACAATACCTGTGCTCTAAGTTGGTATGGGAGTTGGGTATCCTTCAAATTCCAGGTGATGCTGCAGCATCAGTTCAAGGTTACTATGTTCTTCTAATATCATTGAAGTAACAGAATATCAAATATCAAACCGATCAAACCTGTGGAAGATACTCACATCCATTCATCAACTAGAAAAGAGCTGATAATCTTCAAACGGCTGAACCAATTTTGATAAAATATGTCTAAGAACCATCGCAAGAAAAACTACTTTCAAATAAAAAGTACGGCATTCAAATCGATGCACCCGCTTAAAAGCTACGGTTTCACAGTCAGACACACACACAAACTTATAACACCCCTCTTTTTGCGTCAGGGTTTAAAAATAATAATAATCAGTTTTAAGTATATAAAAAACTTTGAAGTTCGACAATTTCATATTAACTAGATTGCTCATTAAAGAAGTTCAACTTAAGGTATTTTTTAAGTTCTTCAAAGGAATATAAAGATTTATACAGATTTTGGATTGCTCAGGATCTCTACTGTACGTTATTTTTTTATTTATTTATTTATTTATAGGCGGACTTAATGCCACAGGCATTTTCTACCAGTCAACCTTTGGGTGATGCAGAGACAAACTGTGGTAGGTGCAATAGCGAGAATTGAGGAAAAAAATATAAAATATAAAAAAAAAATTATGAGGATTATTTTTATAACTATTTTATATTTTTTTATTTTTCAAGTTGATGTTTCCTTGTTGTCGATAGCTGCCGATGTCGAGATAATGACATTTTTAGATTCCTTAACTATAACCTTGAAACCTGCGTCATTATTGCGCCATTTCGAGTTAGAAGCAAAAATGTCGACCGAGGTAAATTATAAATTAACGATTCTAGTTATTTTCACCTCATCATTTATGGCATTTGTGGATACTACAATAGGCACTTGTTATTGTTTGTTTACAATAAAATAATTTTTATTTACCTAACAAGTAAACAAAATTAGCAATAATATGTAATATTTGGAGAAAAAAAAACACGTTTTTTTTTGTGGTGAACATTTTTACTGCACAGTTATATCTGAGTAAATATAACTGTTGCTATATGCCACCTTATTGCCACAATTTTTTTTTATAGATGATGTCGAAATAATCGAGCATGTTGCAGTTTTGCCAATAGGCTAATTATCTGAAGATGCTCAAGAAGCGTGTAACAAAGACTATCGAAAAAAAATATGCATGAGTGTATGAAACTGCACATAACTAGGAATTAAAACACTCGTGTGATACTATTATAAAATTCGCCTGAGGTTCGGTTTATAAAATCACACCCGTGTTCAAATAACCCCTGACATGTAACAGTTTCATAAACTACCTCACCCTGTAAAAAATTGGTCCCGTTGACCTTTTATTTGTGAGATCTTTTTGAAATTCTATTATTATTTAGGTATTCTAATTATAGAAACGGGAAACTGACTGGCATATCAGCGCACAGCCCAAACTACTGGGACTAGTAACAAACATGTTCATCACACGGTGTCGGGGGTGTTTGCCCACTACTTGTACCTAGTAGGCAATTATATATGAGTAGTTCGTTTGTATGGAGCACCGGCTTGTCCGCACGCATTTTATATGTGCAGGTAGTCACTGTCTGGAATCAGCTATATAAGCCGATCGCGGCACGGCGGCAGTACCGCTAAGTCTAATGCTGCAGATGTGAATGTCGCTTTTTGACGAAGTTTAAAAATGTAATTTTATGTTTTAAAAGTAGCCGAGCACTATGTAAGGGTTTTAACTTATTCCACCCTTAACTAAATATTGGATGAAAAATTTGTATGAAAATATTTTTTTTAAATGTAAACTCAATAAGTGTATTTAAGGTTTCGTTTAAAAAAGGTGACAGGTTGAAGGATTTTTAGATTATTCTATCCTAAAAGTAGGAAAATAGGGGTGACCGTTTGTGGGGGGAAGTCCGAAATCTACGCGGACGCAGTCTTAGGCAAAGTTTTAGTTACCATATTGGGAAATCCCAAAAAGGCATAAAGTACTAATACTTCAAACTTTTAACTGGATACGGTCAGTATATTTAAAATTCATAATATACACCCCGAATTAGTTAAATACGATTTTCCAGCAGCTGTATCTAAGAGCTTCTGTATCTACCTAACTCTTTGCGGAAAATAGGCGTGATGTTGTGTTTTTTTTTGTTTGGTATGTTTTTTTTTTTTAAAGGGATTTGGTATGTGTTTGTGAATCTAAATAAAAGTATTCATAAATTTACCATCGCATGTTTATAGCATGGTCTGTAAGCAGAAAATACTTTCGCTGCAGTGCACTGTAAGAATGAGAACATCGAGACCTATTTAAAACGAGCCAACACACAGTTCACAGTATTATGTCATGAAAAAAATTATATTCCTAAGCGATATTAAAGATGAACATTTCTATCTGCATAATTCTCTTGAACGTAAGACAAATTAACTGACCTTAAATAATTTGGTTAGGGAATGTTTTTTTGGTGAGCTTTTAACCTTTATGGTCGTGCAATGTGTACATTTCTGGTAAGCGTTTAAGCAGCAGCCGTAAATAAACACCTTCGGTTTGAAAGAGCAGTGAGAATTTACAGCTGGCAAGCTTGCTTTAGACGCCCATAAACCTGATCGGGCGATGTTCTTGTTTTACCTATGTTGTCAAAGTCTCGTCTCAGCTCCGTATAAATATGCACATAGTAATACTACTTACTTGTATGACCTAGGGAGAGAATGGTACCTTTTTTACCTTGCAACAAAAAAACACAGTCATTGTCACTTTTCATTTGATTTCGTTTGTTCCAACTTTCAGCCAACTCACGGAAATTGGTTAATACACTTACAATGGCAATCCCTTTAATTTTTACAGTTCAACAACATTAATTGCGCTATTTACGATGTTGAGCAGACAAATTATTCAAACATATGAAGCAATGGATTAGGAATTTCCTTCAGAATCCTTCGTACTGTGATTGAAAATGTGTCCGTAAGTTCGTGGCACTTTTAACTAATACCGTTTTTACCCGTATGATAATTATATTGTGGATTTTCGGCACCACCACCAAGGTAATCTGCAATGATCTAGGTAATTAACTGAGACAAGCTTAAATAGGTACGGATAATAATGAAAATGGAATAAGCAAAAATGAGTTTGAAGTGGTAAGAAAACGTGTAAAAAGGTTTCCACAAGGAACACCTTACAACTGGGTACCTACTTAAGTGGGTTTAAAGAAATAATTGTAATGACATGTTATAAATGCTATAATCTACCTCTATAAATAGCTACATTCCGTAGACTTTTATAATTCATTAAGTTCTTCATAACAAAAAATAGATAGAATTTCGACTGTTGTACCTCAATATTCTAACTAATTTATCTCCAACATAATCCTTTACAGATTTAAGTTAAAGACATCTTAAATTAATCGACAATAGAGTTAATTGAAATAAAACCTGTCTAGCGAATAATTAATAATATTCTCATCGAATATAATACGCGTAGATATTAGAGATAAAATATGTATATTAGATATAAATTACAGGCTAGCCAATTAGGAAGTATACAACTTTAAATTAAGATTATTTTTATTACAAATGCTATAATTACCGGATATTTTTTTTATATTCAGGCTTGGTAATTTTATACGGTGAATAAGATCTGCCTAATCTGCTCCTGTTTTATTCTTAATGCGATCGTTTTTCATGGTGATTTTCATTAAATTTCATCATTTTCGCCTACCTTTATTAGGTATCCCACTAACAAAGCCACAAATATTCTGCTTTTCGTATTCAAGCTTGACCACGACACGTCCCTTTAGATAACCCCACAGAAAAAAGTCAGGACGTGTTTCGAAATCCTCAGTGTTCAAAATGGTATTCGGTACTCTTAATGGTTTTTTAGAAAAATTGGGTCGTTTTTAAATTCGTTTAACAACTTCAGAATAAAGTTAATGAAAGTATTGCGGTGGTCACGGTTATGGACTGTGCATAGCAAATTTGCCGCATTTTAACTAAATAATAGACACTAAACAACTGCAACATTTGGCGTCAAATAAGAATGGGGGTTAAAAAAGTTGTATACTTATTGTTGTTCGTTGTTGTTTATTTGTGCTTATATTTATATATAATAAGGTATATATATTATATTTATAGTTTGTCATAGGTAGTGTATATTTATAACTACTTTAAAAAATATTCCTCATTTTCTCGTAATTGCTCTTACCGCTGATTGTCTCTGCATCACACAAAGGTAGAAAACGCCTATGGCATTAAGTCCGCCTCTGTAAATTTCTGTGCTTGAAGTATTAAATAAATAAATAGTAAACAATACTTTTTAATTGGCCACCCTGTATTTAATCAGAATTCGAATTGAACTGCTCAACGTTAAGTTTCATTATTTAAAATCTGAAGCCACCTTAGTGGTAGAAATCATGTAAATCGAATAAGTGGTTCTCAAGTTTGAAGCGCAGTAACTAACGGATAGCCAGAAGAAGGGACGTTGCTTATTATGATACCTACCTACGCAAGGATACGTTAATTATATCCATGATATTGATATCGAGTCATATTTACAAGTAGTGGCATGATCAGTGATGTGTTTCGTACTGAAGTCAAACTTAAACTCAAAGCATTTATTTCAATTAAACCATTTACAGGCACTTTTGAACTGTCAAGCGGTCGGTCAGTCAAAAATATGAAGCTAGTTGCCCATTCCAAAGCGTAGTAGGTACCTATGGAGAAGAACGGGCAAGAAACTCCACGGACACTCTTTTAAATAAAATAAAAAAATTGATACAAAATATTGGTTAGGTACATCATTCATCAAGTGCTTTAGACACGGATAAAAAATAAGTTCAACTTATAGTAACTATAGGTATTGCTATTTATTAATATATTTATTTAGTGCATAGTTAAGTTGCAAAGCAAAGGATCGATTAGTTAGTATGGGGGCGCGGTCGCGTGCACGACGGCCATAGGGCCGGGCGGCGGGCGGCTCGGCGCGGCGTTGCCTTCCGGCGAAACGCGAGGAATGTTGCCGATAGATTAACTTCTGATCTCTTTTCCGATATTATAGCGGAGCGCTTATGTAAGGAATTCTAAGCGCTTCAATCTGGTTTAAGGCCAACTAAGGCTTTCCGAGAAATCTGCTGGGTATCTCCCGACATAGATATATTATTCAACGTCTTACTAATACCCAAAGCTATGCGACTCAAGTAGCGCCGCACGTACTACATCCCTCGTGTTTATATATTCAGAAGTACATATGACTTTCTAAATCGAGACTCGCACTCGCTACTCTCCGCTTTACATTTAGGTTTTACGTTGAATTTTAAACAAACATTATTTAAGTTAGAATGGGACATGTGCATAATAAATTAAAATGTATGTATTCTTTCCTGTTAGCTAACTTTATTCCAGGCTTGTGTCTTTCGCTGTAACATTTTTATGACACTACATCACTGTCCCTGTGTAGTGGCTACTTATATTAGTTTTGAAATATTACACACATAGAGTCTCTTTCGTCTTTGTAACACCACATAATATAACGACATTATAGTGAAATATGAAAGGACATCAGCGGTTGCCGAATATTTTCTCTTACGAGCTTTTCCTCTATTTTTCTTTTTCATATGACTACTTGTACGTAACTTAATAATATATATTTTGTTTCAGGTACGAATTTTATATACCAACAGTATCTTGAAAATGTAACCATAAAGGCTGTACCTATTATACCTACTTGCCGGTGAGTAAATATCACATAATATCGTCATAGTTCTACTTCAACTTGAAATAACGTTCCGCTTTAGTATAGGAGCTCTGTGTCAACTTACTTGTACCTAGTCAGCCTATTTCGACAAGCGTACCTACACAGACCTGCCTCCATGTAGAGCGAACTGTACAAAATACTATGAATTACATTGGTTTCGTAAAAATGTTGAAGCAATAAAAATGCAAAATAGATTCCTTCGTCATTTGTGTGTAATCACACATTAAAGGTGACGCATGTAATACGGCGGGGTGCTGCAGCTCGTGAGCCCGTCGGATACTTACGTCTGCTCCGCTCAGGTGGGGTGACGGGCGTTCTGCGGCTTGTTTGCGTACAAGTGAATTCCATTAGAGCCAGCGTGTGTACCGCCACAACTTCCACGCCCGCTTCATTCATATGCCATTAGCTGATCGATTTACAAGTACAATATATGTTCATTTACTTATATCTATATCTACTTGCTTCTGCCCGCGATTTCGTCCGCGTGAAATTTCTTGTTCTCCCGACACACCGCTTCGCATCACATCGCCCGCCCGCCCGCGCTATTTCTTCGTTTTCAGTTTGCTTACCTTCTTCAAGAATTGGGCTACCAAGTGCAATAATATTTTTTTTATTCCGACTGATAGTTTCAGAGATTAGTGTGAAACTTTAGCTTTACTATATTAATATAAATACTAGCTTTTGCCCACGGCTTCGCCCGCGTGGATGTCGGAAAATATCCCATGGAAAGGTACTACCGGGATTAAATACCTAATAGCCGAGGGAAAGGTCATTGACTACTACCGCTGCGCCCGCGTTGCCGTCAACCATAATTATTTTGCTACACAAAATTTTGAATCTGTGATATCTTTTAAACTATTAATTTCTATGATAAGGTATTTTTTAAACTAAATTAAATTCCGAATTCAAATAACATATTTTATTGGATAAGGATTAATTAATTACAAAAAATAATTGCTTCGGAAACAAAAATGAATTTTTTATCAAATTAAGATCCATAATAACGGTTACTGTGGTTCATTCTTAGATGATAGATAGATGCCATCGAGGACTTTTTTGTTGATTTTTTTAAGATGAACAATCCTGTAGAACATACATTTAATGTATATTTTCCGGTTTACGCAGCGCACGGCAGTAAAGCTCCCAGTCGGCATGATTTTTTCCGACTTCTTCAACAGTAATCGTCATATTTAAGCCAATTTACACAAACCCTTAATGAATTATACACGAAAACCTTCCTCGCGAATTACTCCGTCCATTTGTGAAAACCGTTCGGTAATTTTTGAATTTATCGTGTTCAGACAGACAGACGCGGCGGGGACTTTGTTTTATAATATGTAAGGATAAGGGTTAGTATAAATTAGCATATTATAAGTTCATGATAGCTACTTTGAAACGTGGGATATTTACGGGTATTACAGTCTGTTAGTCGGTGCAGGACAAAACCACAGATTCCAAAAATAAAGTATAATTTCAGTAATTCCTGTTAGTTACATAATAAATATTTTTTGCAGCATCATAGCGGACTGTTACTCTTTATGTAATTATAATAACTCAACATGAAAACTCGTTTAATGTCACAGAAATGTGCTTCACCATTTAAAAGTGTGTTCAACTGTGGCGCTGTAGTCGTGGAACAATAATTAAATTTTCCCTCGGCGCTGAGTGCGGAGTATGTCGTTTCATCAACCTCGGCACTAACTCGCGAGAACGGCGCACCACCTGAAATATTTAATTCAGACCAGCCATTGTGCTTTAATTCACCGGAAATGAAAATTCATGGCACTTTCTATACCATTCAAATTTCATCATATAACTCACCACAGTCATAACTTCAACTTCTAAGTAAAATATAATCTACGAATTATTTTATTTTATCATTAAGTTGGATTGAGTGAATTTGTGTTGATTTAGACTGCAACTGTATTTTTTTGCTAAGAAGCTATGGAATTGTGACCTCTTGGTAGAAATAAAGACATCACAATTCACAGTCTACCGGTCCCCTAATGATTTGGGAGAGCTGTCGAGGGCAAGAGTCCCAATGCGCATACCTTTTGTAACTATTTATATTTGCAAATCCGCCCCTGATTCATATGAATAAAATATTCACGTAGTGTCAGTGTGGCCTTACAAATAGCATTCAACATTAAAGATTAGGCGGCGTATTAAAAACTCTCAGAAAACCATGCTTTCCATTATGAATGTTTTTCTGGTTTTGTTAAAACTGAGCTTAACAGGCTGAATTCTGAAAATTATGAAATTTCGGTCGGTAGAAAACTAAAATATTAATGTATGATATGCCATAATTAATATAGGTACACTGAATTGAAATATAGTTTACAAAAATAATTTTTGTAATATCTAATCCAGTGTAATTATTGCTATTCTTAATCAATATTTTAGTGCACTACAGAGCCTTAAGTGTAATATTGACAAATGAACGGCAAAATATTTGACAGCTATTTGCGACGTTGCCAACTTTCAGAACGCACCCTCGTTAAAATGAGTCAATCTCATTTTCAGAGTTTCAGATGTAGGTATTAAAAAAATGTTTATCTACATTCGTATCATAAAATTCTTATTTTGAAATCAAAATAGTAAGTACCTATGACAGACGTGGAATTAAAAAGTTTTATTAAAACACACTTTCCACAACAAAATAATTCCTTAATAGTAGTTTATGATGCTATTACATAACAGGCGTTATTAAAGCCCCTGTTTTAAGAGTGTTTTAATATGTTTATGTGTAGTTTCACACACTACTTTATCTAAACTCCCGTAATTTTATCAAAAACACAATAAATAATATCGTAAATATGGCTCCCAAACCTAAATAACACGTCCGCGGGGATACGTGCCATCGCAGGCTCACAGACAACATCTTTTAAAACACACTTGCCTAAGTGTATTTCTATAAAACTTTTAATTTCTAGTCTGTCATAATGGTCCCATTTTTAGGGTTCCGTACTTCAAAAGGACAAAATTGAACCCTTATTGAATCACTTCGTTGTCTTCGTTGTAAGTTTTTTTTTTCGAACTTACGGAGCAATGGATTAGCAATCTGTTTCAAAACGATTCAGATTCGGATTGATTTTGCATTACGTAATTAGGGTACAGGAGACATAATCAACTTCAATCAACTTCTGGAGGGGGAAGGTGGGCTGGTTGGAATAATCACCGACGGCCGCCATATGGCCCACGCACAATGGTCCACCTGAAGACTAAAGTGCAGAAACGAAACCCTCTAACACAGAACATCTACCTCGTAAATATTAAACTTGTCAACGACAATAATTAACCCGCTCGGTGAAGTAAAGGTGAACAAAGTTGTACTACATGTTTTATTGAATATGAATAGCTAATCAGTAATCATTGTTTCAATTACTTACTAATTAGCTTACTAATTGTTTACTGATAAGCTATTCATATTCAATAATATCACAGCTTTCCATCATATACTAAATAGAAAAGTTCAAATATAATCTGTGTAAAATTCAAACAACTATATAGATGCACAACCCCAAGAAAATGGAGGAAAAAAGCAAAACTTGTTATAGTGTAGCTTTTCGCGAAGGACACTCGACGCGCGGGCAGTAGGGCGTGCTGCCTTTTCTGCCGTACCATTATAATTTTATTTACTATGAAAAACATCGAACCATGCGCCGAGTATTCCATGAATTTTAAATGAACTGGTAATGCAGCTACTTTAAAATTAGTCTTTAGTACTTATCTTTTACCGACTGAAATAAAGCTTTATACTGCGAGTGCTCTTAAACTCTTAAGTCCCAGAAACTTTAGTCTTGTGTGGAAGTTTAAAGAAAACAATTATAGCATGATATATTCTAAATACCAATAAATAGCAATACCTAGACATAGCACAGCCTGTATTTTAAGCTTTAATGTACCGACCATGACAGCACTGCTCGAAGCAGGCGATGTTAGAAGTAGTCCGTAAATATTTAGTTAAGACATTTATTACAATTCTTGGGATATACCTAGTAACTTTTTTAAACGACCTGAAAGCCAAAGTGAATTTACTTTATTCTTATCGAAGTATGTACATTGGCGGTGTCAAGTTGCGAACGGCAATGATTGGCCCGGTTTCTTGCCACCGCCTTATTTCCATCTTATTACCGGCAGCGCGGCGATATTAAAGCGGGCGCTACGCCGCCACCCGCGTCTCCGCCCTGTCTTTGCGTCCGTGAATTAGGTTAATGGCCTGCCAGGTGATTTCCTTCTAAGCCGTATTTCGAGTAAAGCGCCACCACCTTAACACGCCAATGTCGCTGGAACAACTCTAAATGTTTAACTTTTTCCTATACCCACAATCGTTTTATGTACACACATAATTATTTCCGCAAATTCATCTACTAATTTTCAAAGATTTTAATTCTTAGACTTGCCCTTATCGTGCCTACTTAGGGCCGCGCGAGAAGTGTCTATAGTGAGATTTTATGTGAGATCAGACATCCGAATCATTCGCTCATAGAAAGCTTTTGATTCGCTAATACAAACTTCATTGCTTTCGGTAAATCGAACACAAACTGCTGTTAAAATGCCCTCTTGTGCCTTCAAGAAGTGTTCTAACAACTCAAGTACCTAATTCTAAAAGAGTGACTTTTCATGGTTAAATATTTTGCGTTTCCATGAAAGTCAAGTCACTTAGGTCATTGTGTGTCAAAACAAAACAGAAACGGGTCCCTGTCCATCTTTTGATGAAAAGGGCGAATCTAACGATTTAAATCTTTGCTAAATTATGTCAAAGACCGAGTGTAGACTTCGAAAATTAGACGGACTGTATAATTATATATATTTTTTTTTTTTATATGATACTTTGATAAACTAGTAAGTTACTTCCTATGTATATTATTTTGTTCATAAAGGTACCCATTCCACAAGATTTAAACAAACAACATTCTTTTTGATCCCTATTAACCCAGCTACTTAAAATTCCTTTGTATTTTCATCAGTGATAGAGTGTTTTATACATACTTACATTATACGATGGGAGGGTTCCCGCGGGTGCTTTTGATTTATGGCACAAAGTCGCACCGCAGAGCGCCGCGACGCCCGCCGGCGCGGCTGCAGCCACTGCCTCCGGGTTTTTGCGACCCCACCACCCTCTCAGCAGTCACACTTTCCTGCCCAACAAAAACTAATCATGTTGGTAGAGCAGTTAGGAATGTTATTGAAATTTCAAGAAGTTTAGCTTCGTTTGAATAGTTTATTCACTTAAACGAAGCTTAACTTTGATTTAAAGTGTAATGTTGAGTACATTAACGTATCGCAAATATATGCATACCTAAATAAACGTAGATAAATAACTCGCTAATTTACATAAACTCAAAGAGAAATACATCAAAGTATAAATTAAAAGTACAATAGACAGCCTAATCGCAATCAGCGATCTTCGCGAGCCAGACAACCATGGTACACACGGCTACATATCAAGCTATACATTTCCAGTATAAGCTGACCTCTCATTGTACGGAAATCTTACACAATGCGAGATCAGCCTATACTGGAAATTAATGTTAGCCCTGTGTACCTATGCACAACTGAAAATATGTTTGAAATGAAAACAAGATACTGCTCGGTGTAACAAAATATCAATCGTACCTAATTTGAACAATAGGCGTGAAAATACACCTAAAGCTACTTTTCACGGCTATGCCGTGCGTAATACCTTTTTGAATATATGTTTAATACATTATGAAAATGAGTATGCAATGAACATATAACGTAGCAGAAACGGTGACAGTGCTGTAGTTAAATTGTTTCACGTTAATAAAGCACACAATATGCGATTATGCTGCTTTTAAAGCTCCTGAACGATTTTTAAACCCGTAACAATATTACGTTTTAAAACATCATAGTAAAATTATTGAAAACACTGGCACTCGGCACTGACGGTTTTGTAAAGTATAATAATTATGTTTTCTCAAACATGCTTGGAAATTCGAGCATTATTTTGAAAACCTTTTTCAAGATACATCGAAAATGCGGTACTGGTCGAGTATGTACTTGCGAGCGCGCGCACGGCCGGCAATGTTGCTATGAAAATCCATATCAGTCGTGTTTAGCGGCGGCCGAATAAATTACTATGAAAACTCATATCTGTCGTGATATTTACAAATGGGACAAACTTTTTACTTCAGCACATGGTCACCAAGGAGGTATCAAAGATTTTATTTAAATTTCGATTTGGCTTGCAAATAGAGCTGTTTAAAGTTAAGAAGAAGCAAATGAACATATTGGCATATAAAATTATCCTTATTCTTTTTCGTCATTGATTCTGGAATTTATTTTACTTAGGTTGAATTTCCGCGCACTATTTGAGATTAGTACTATACAAGCTTTGGCCGCAACCAGGCATTGATGGGCTCACGTAGGTATGTGTGTGTATTTGTACATTTTCACGATCGTCGTGTTGCAAGTCGCGACAGTAATGTACTATTACTTAATAGTAATTTCTACAACAACAATAGCACAATACACAGTAATTAGTCAACTTAACTATAACTAATAAAGTTAAGTTGACTATTTTTCAAAAGAACCTACAATTAAAATTTTTGAATTGCCTATAAGCCTTACATCAGTATAGGCTAAAGTTGGAAAATATTCGAAAAATTAATCAATCTCAATTATAGAGTTCTAAGTAAATAAATGTAGGTATTACTCGTATAATTTAAATTACTCAAATTAATGCATCCATTTAGATTACTCGTACAATCATTAACACTTTTGTCATTTTTAATAAAACTTTACCCAACTGAAAATCTTGCTGACAGATTAAAAGTTTCATCTCAACTTTCATTCTCGGATTGGTAATCAAATTAATTCATGCTGCAATATAAATTAAATCAGTGTGTAAACAGTAAGTAATGAAATTAAAGTATGAATGTTATGTTAACAAAAGATCGAACCATTGCCTGTAGGATACAAAATGTCGGATTTAATTTCAATACCGAAACGTTGTCGATTTCAATTAATTATTTAACTTTACATTTCAGTTCAATTTATTTGCATCAAATGCGACACGTATTCTTTACGTGCAAGCATTATACAGTCAGTCTAGATTTATTAAACTCTTGGATTACAATACTACACCGAAACACTACACGACACAATTATATTATTATAGCTGTAGTTTCGAAGTTAATGTGTAAATAGATGCATGTTATTTATGCGGTATGTGCTCAAAGTGGGAACCCGTTAGTGGTACCTCGAATAATCTCGTTATAGGTAATATCAAAGTGTGTTGCGCGTTATGATTCTCCCTCGCGTGCGAACTCCGAAAACCTTACTGCCTTCAGTGCCTTCAATCAATATCATGACCGTTTGTGCACAGGCACAAACGACTTTATCCACTACCTTCTGAAAGCCTGTTTTCCCAAAGGTACCCCCTGATAAAAAATCTGTAAAGCCATCAAACCGTCCGCACTAAATTCAGGTACGACTCGCGAGACGCATAGTTACATTACCTTTTAAAAGCCATCTTTTTATTCTTTTTTCGTTACTCGGATATTATTTTTAGATCCCTTGCCTTTTATGTTAGATTATTTTCATGATTGTATTGTGTTGCAATACTTTTACGTATAACTGTATAAAATAAGGATGAGATAAAAGCCACCACATCTTACAGCTTTGTAGTGAAATGACACTTAGGTTCCATTATGTAAAATGACAATGGTGATGATGTTACTGTTGGTTCCATATATTTTTTTCTATGAAGTTCTCTAGAAGTGGCGTGTTAGATGCATTCCTTGTTACAAATAACCATAACAAGCGTAAATTAGGAAAATCATAAAAATATATGAACAACGAAATTAGATATTTGTTTTTAATGAGTTGCAGGTAGGCAGGTACTACAGATTCATGTCTTTATTAAAATCGAAAAGTTTGATTATACTTTTAATTATTAAATTATGTTTGGAAAAATAGTGGCAAGAGATTTTTTTTTGTAAAATGAATAAGATGGTGCTATTTTATAGGCGGCTGACCGAAAATATAGATTGCGGTATTTCGTGATACCATCCAGATATCCGCCGGCAAGTTGAACCCTAACTCCGCTGCTACCGAGCTACTATTTTAATTCAGCTCACATTATTTCTTTTAGTTTTCTCCAAGAAATAATAAAAGCTGTAATATAAACATAATAGTGGTAAAAATAAATAAGTAAAAGATACTACGTAAGTTTCCCGTCGGAACACATTCGCGTGCGCATTCGGTGCGTATGTGCGACCATTTCACAACAATAACACATCTCATTAGCCGTTGTTTTCCACTAAGTAATGCATGTTTCCTCGTGTGGCACCGCGCGGGGGAGACAAAATGTAATTAATGAATTACGCTTACGGGACCAATGTTTGCACAACTTACATTTATATGTATGACTATATTCTGGTCCAAAAGTTATAATATCTTAAAACAAGTTTGCAATTAAATGCGTGTGTGGTATTCAGTGTGCTGAGTTTGAAAGTGACAAATATTGACAAGACTGATTTTATTTAAATTGTTACAATTTTAATAACGTAACGTACCTACATCTTAATTTTAACACTTTCTATCTTAAACCTTGTGCAATACATACAATTAAATGGTTTTACTTATTTAATACAATGGAATACCTACAAGAGAAAACAGGTAATACAGTTATAATAAAGATTTCTTTCTTTTGGGGGTTTTGTTTGCTTCTAACTATTGCAGCTCATCTTCGAGTAGTGCGGTAAGAAAGCGAAACAGATGTCAACTACAGCTGGTTGAAGGGGACCAAATGATATCAAAATTACAATTTGACCCGAAGTCAACCAGCTAAAGCGAACAACGCTCACACTTTCACGTACGACGGCGACGCCGCGGCCTCTTCAACAATCTTCACACGTTTCACGTCTCTCAAATTCTTCGCTTGTTATTAAAGTATATTCATCGACGTACATCTTCATCTCGGCTCTTGAAATATAATATTAAGCGAGTAATAAACGTAACATGTGTGGGTTACAGAGAATACTAATTTCGGTTTCATAGAGCTTTGTATCATCAGTGTGCTTAGTTTATGTATATTTAGAAAGGTGTAAAATTTAGCGTATACAGTGGAACAGATGACTCCAGGAATAGCTAGTAGTGCGAGGTGCGAGGGCGTGCGGGCGGCGGCGGCGGCGGCGGCCCGCGGCGCCTCCACATATAGGGCTGGCCTCAGCCCGCTCTGCAATCAGACGCAGTGTAAGCTTACCCGCCGAGAGCCGCCGGAGCACGCGGTGCCGGCGCGCCGACATTGACGCGCCGCATGTAACCGTACACGCCGCCTCGCTATTTTAGTCTCGTCCGGTGCACTAATTCGGGCAGGGTTAACGCGGTGGCCTCCCGATCGCCGCCAGTCGTAACACACTTCCGTCTTCGTTCTTCACGTCGACACTCAGTTTCTTTTTTCTTCCGTTACGTTACTTTATCTTACAAGAGCACAACACAGTAAAGTTTCAGTTCAGAGATTGGTAACATTAGTAGTTGGTGCTGCTACAATGTTAAAAGTTTTGGACAGTCAACCTAAACGTCATCGACCTGACGTAGGCACCGGACGAGGGGTTCGTTGACACCTAGCAGGCTTGACCTTGCATCTCGTCATGTTTGACCCAAAAATAATTCTATGCTTGAAGGTTGCAACCGGGAAAAAATCCGAAATGGAGCGAAATGTTTAAGTGAAGTTTCATTAATAAAAGAGGTGACCGACCCCGAGTGGCCAGGTGAGAACCGCGGCGGCACCTCAGGTTGCCGCTCTACGTTCGCGAATGCATTCCGACCGACGACGACGCGACGTCGCGAACCTACTAACCCCGCGTCGCGAGGGGCCCTGCGCCCCGCGAGGGGCCATGCGCCCCGCGACCCTCCAATCCGTCGACCCTCCCGCCCCCCATCCGGTCCATCCAAAAGCTTCGAAAATACTCGACAACTATACGCGCGTGTAAGCCCAAATGATGAGGAGATAATTCTTAAAATTTTGGCGAATGTGATAATTCATTAAGTACACATGCAAATCCAGCATAGGGATGTAATTAACGATCGTAGGTAGAGCGAATCGTGGAGAGCGACGCGTGACGAGCGCGCGGGGCGGGCGGGCGGCAGCACGGGCGGCTAGGGCGGGCGGGCCTCGCGTCTCGACTGAGAGGCGCGCAGCATCGCGCCGCCGCGCCGCCCCCGCGCCCCGCGCCCCCCGCCCCGGCGCCGCCGCCGCCGAGCCGCACTGTCTGCCGCGTCGGCAGCCGCGCCGGCCCGCGCTGCCGCCTGCCGCCTACCGCGCATGCTAGCCCACAGGCCCCAACACCCGCGGCAATGTCACAGCTACCTGCCTCATCTAAAGCTTTACTTCACATCTTAGCAACGACAGACTAGTTCATCTGTTTGCGTCCTATGTCTTTTTTTATATTTCAGATTCGCCCGAGACTTTTTGATGCTCTTTTTAATAACACCATTAGGATTCCCTTAGGTTTTCAACACTTTAAACACATTAATCTCTTAACGCGACCGCACGGTGCACAGCCACCAGCGACTTCAAATGTTTAATGCTGTTGTAGGTAGATATATATTTTTAAAAGGTTAAGAAATTTCTGTTTTGGTCTGCATTAGGCCAAAAATCTAATTAAGATGTAAATTAATCGCAAATAGTCACAAATATTGATGTACTATCAAATAAATAGATAAATGAAAAAAGGATGTAGTACTTACTTAATTCGCAGAATGTATTATGGCAATCCATCACTGGATTGACCAAATATGTTAGTTATATTTCACACCCACAGATAGTATGTATAGGAAAATACAAAACTTAGGCGCGCGCATTGTACGCGTAGCATCGTAGCAAAGAAGCAGTAACTGCGTAGCACCAGGTACGGGTATAATTTATAAAAATTTGAGTCTTGAGTTCTACGATATGCATTAACTGTCTAATACTTCCGTCCAACTAAGTTAAAAGTTTTCATTTACTCAAGTTTTGCTAGTATCAAACTGTAGCCTCATACAACTGCAAAGGGAGCTCTTAGCCGGCAACAGTACGGCAAGCTAGCGCATCTAGTGACAAGGCTATAAAACCAATAACCATTCAATATATTACAAAGACTCATTCCGAACAATAGACAAGTATCTTCATTAGATAATAAAATTGTTTTTTTATTCTTGCGACATGCTCTTCATACGTAAACTACGCGCGATAAAAAACGCACCCAACTACGCACTACATTGTCCGAAATGTATGAACACAAGGACTCGTGCTTTTTGGTTGACTTCTCGTAGCAAACGTGACACTTCAAAACACTTTACAACTATGTATTACCCGACCTTGTCATTTTAAAGTAATGCTATCCTCATTTTTTTTTAAATAAATAAATAATAATAGCCTTTATTTCCTCTGTCTCAACCCTTATCCGTAGATTAACAATTTCTTAATACATTTAGGCCCGATTTCACCAAACGTTTTTTTCCGAGAGTAACTACCCCTAGAAAAGAGTTATTCTTTGTAGTTAACTCTTGGTTAACTGATACACGTTTCACCACAATATTTTAGAGTAAAGCTACTCTCGTATTATTACTCTTTGACGTGAATGAGTTCGAACGAATGAATGTAATTTATTTAGGTGGTTTACACCTAAATAAATTAACCGCATTATCCGTACTTGTACTATGTCATTTTGGTAATATTTGATAAAAACCTAACAAGTTTTTAATGTTTAAAATTCTAACTTCAACGTATTCAACTTGTTTGCGTGCTGTTAATTTTTAATTTTATGATATGGGTAAACCCGGTGAACCAAAAAGAAAACGAAGCCCTAATTGGCTGGCTTCGGAAAAAATACTTTATTAGATTTAGTACAAAAACATATTTCTGTAGAAAATAAAAAAACAGATGGTGTTACGATGAGGCAAAAAAATGCGGAGTTGGTTATTATGACTACTGATTATAATTCACAGACTATGCATTCACATAGGACTGCTGAGGTCATTTGTAAGTAATACATTGAATAAAACTCGTGGATATAAATAAATAAACAACACTGATAGAACAATAAAACCAAAGCTTTAAAAATAAAACAGATGCCATATTGCAATCTTATTCTTGGGTTAACATGAAACTCTATGGAAATCGGCGGAGTAAGGATTTACTCTAGATTAACAATTTTATTCATAGATTAGTCGTTTGTGAAACGTGAAAATAGCTTATCCTTGGAATAACTATCACTCTACTCTCGAGTAATATTTATTCTATTTTGGTGAAATCGGGCCTTAATAATACAATGTTGTACGATTGTTGACCCTATATTAGCAACTATCAGCTACCTACCATACCACTGGGTCCGGCTGTCTTGTGGCATAGGCCTCTATTTCCCTCCAGTGTTCCTGTCCAAAGCTCTTTCTCGACAACATTTTGGCAGATCATCCTCCCACCTTTTCACCTGTCTTCCTGTAGGTCGTTCTCCATTCCTCGGATACCTTTCTGTGATTTTTTGGTCCTTTTTTCCTAATTTCTTATCAATGATCTAAAAAGTCATCAAAAGTTTATACGCGCTGCTCCTGGAAAACGAATTTATTTTCTATAGAATGCTAGTATTTATGTCTTTATCAAGGGAAGTGATTTATAATCTTTTAGAATTTATTTCAAACTGTGAACTGCAAGGAACTCTGAATCAAAACAGCACCCTAATTGCGTAACACACTTTCAATCTCAATCTGAATGATTTTGAAGTATACTGCTAATCCATTGCTTCATATGTTCGAAAAATGTGTCTGCTCAATGACCTAAATAACGCAATGAATGTTGTTGAACTGTAAAAATGAATGCCATTGCTACTGTAACTGTGTTACGCAATTACCCCTCAGGGGGCAGTCAACATTACGGGAGCTGATATGATGATAGTATATTTTTTATCAGAGTGATTAAGTAGTTATTTCGCTTTTTTTATATACCTACCTATAGGTTTATATATATTGAAAAAAAAAAAACTAGCTTCGCCGTCTGCATCTACTCCGCAATGACTACGCGGAATCATAAGTACCCATTTAATATAATGTAGGAAATTATATACTCCTCGAATGATCCCTTATATACGTAGGAGTGACGACGTGCCAAGTCTGTTAATTCAACATAATCCATTGTGTTTTGAAAGACTAGCTTCTGCCCGCGACTTCGTTCGCGTGGAAGTCGTAAGACCACACAATATAATAAAATAACTACCACGGGTTTTTAAAATTACCCTGTAGAGGTACTACGTTTGTAGTTTTTGACTCAGCAGCTAAAATATGAAAAGGGTCAGGACTGGGTACGCAGGAGCAAGCGACGTAGAGTTGTCCGTGTGCCTTCAGTATTTGTATTTCCCATTGCTTACGAAGTTTTTCTTTTTTAGTGAATTAATGAACGACTGCGTTCCTGTACATACTACCTAATGGCACAACACTGATACACTGACTGATGCATTCTTTCATGTTATTCCTGACGAACACCTATCACTTAAATAATATAACAATAGATTGTATAAACACACGGAATTTCTCATTAACAGTCGCCTAATCATAGATTTATAAAAATATTTTAACCAAAGATGACAGAAGAGGCCTAAACTTTATGTTTTTCTGTGTACATTCTACGCACTATCATACAAAAGAAGACGATAAATATAAATTATTGGGAATCGAACTTTGATTTGCAAAGCAGTAGTTTTTTAGTCGCTTTGTTGAAAGATGACTGAAATACCTGTTCTTATATTATGTCAATATTGACTGCTCCTTAAAGGAATAGCGGGATGATAATCATTTTAAAAGATAAATCTGTAACTATCTGCTATATTCGTTACCTATTCAGCCCAATGAAGTAATTGAATTCGACTGCTGTCAAACACTGGTATATTGTGTTCTCTCTTCTCGGTCTCAATTCCTACGAAACGTATGGGAGTAGTACTCAAACCTCAGTTGGCCCAGTAGAGTTGTTTGATCCTTATAAAAAAAGGTTTCTGTGAAAATTGGCCAATTTCTTGCTGACTGTATATTTTTTTCAATATCTGTGAATGCCGTTAAAAATATTACAAAAAGTTAAGGACAGTCTCCTAAGACCGTTTTCTTGTAGCGACCACGGTTAGGGAACCTATTTATTGCCCCATCTCAAAAATCCACCCTGTATGTATATGTCATGATTTACTGCGCAGCTCCATAAAGCTATAGCGTGATGATAATCATTTAAAAGGTTAAATCGGTAACTATCTGCAATATTATAACCTTTATAATAGGCTCGTCTTTTTACAATAAAATTGCAATATTGCTCATCTCCCATAGCAAACAGCGGGATAATTTATAACCACGACTGATCAGACTGACCAAACTTATAGGGAATATCTATGCAAAATTTGAACAAAATCTATCCGATAGTATTGCGTGATGCTGGAACATACATTCAGACAAACAGATGAACAGACAAAAAATCTAAAAACTATATTTTGGGTATTAGAATCGTTCCCAGAGCTCGTAGCAATAACTTTTTTTTTTACTTCGCTACGATTGTATTATAAGTATATGTATAGTGAACACGACCAACTAAGTTAAAAATAAATGCGTTCAAAAGTAATTCATGTTCCCGACAATAACCTTCTCTATCAATTATAAAACAGTATTAAAAATACTACGACTGAAAACGAAAATGTTACGTTATTCGTCCGACCAAATTGGAACTTTTCATACAATTCCACCAAATAAAACCCACTATTCAAATATCAGAAAAAGCGATGTCCGCATAGAATGTCTATCGACTAACAATAAAGTGAGATGTTTGAGCTTTTAGGCTGATGTCACAGATATCCATTCGCTGAGTCAACTCCTTTGTTCATCTACGAATTTATCGGAAGATTAATGAAAGTAATTGTGTTTCGTCTTTATAACGTTGTAGCTTTCGTATAGTTACTTTTGTATCCGTAAATGTTATATCTTTTTCGACTTTAATAGTGTTAGTTCCTAAGCCCAGTGTTGTAGCAGCCTGACCGGGTTGTCACTTCAACTGAAACGTGATTTAAATTGTTAGGGCGACCTGTGGATGCAACGCTAACACTGCTATCTCCATGTTTTTGTAACTGTACAACAATTCTTTTGTTTGTTTGCGCCAGTTTTTTGTGTATGCAGGTGTATTAACAATGTAAACATACACAAAACTCACCTGCGCGTGCGGACTGCCGATTGTAGCGCAAGAGCTAGTCATATGCTAGATATTGAGTATACAGCCACAACGCCAATCGAGAAATCATTTTAAAAAAACCTAGCAATTTAACATAACGTTGTTTGATCTACAATGTAGGTATTGAGGCAATTTACCTATTTATATGTCGTCCTAGTCCCACTCGGTTGTTCATTTTATTTCATGTTTCCATGATCTAACGTTGAAATTTAGTTTTGAGAATTAATTTATGGGGAAGACAGAAAACCTTAGGTACCAAACCAAACTGCCAAACCAAACTGCTATATTCCTGCGCTCAATGTAATGTTTCAGAGAAAATCGTTACCGATTCTTTCTGAAAGTACAAAGACTATCTATATTTAAAGAAAAAAAAGGTATGATTCATCATCATCATCATCAGCCTACAGCAGTCCACTGCTGGATATACGTCTCTCCAATTGCACGCCATCTAGCTGCTACTAGCAGAGGGCGTCCGTTTGCCGATTCGCGGTCTCCACTCAAGAACACGTCTACCCCAACGGTCATCGGTTCTACGGCTAATATGGCCGGCCCATTGCTACTTCAGCTTGCTTATCGACAACTTTGGTTCTCTGCCGGATTATTTTATTCCGGATTCTATCCTCAGAGATATTCCAAGCATAGCTCGTTCCATAGCTCACTGAGCGACCTAGAATTTATGGACCGTGAGTCTACTTTTCGGCTCCGTTAGTCAAAACAGGCAGGACGCAATGATTGAAGACTTTAGTCTTTAGGCTCTGCGTAATACGAGACGAGAAGAGTCCACGCAGCTTCCCAAACGCTGCCCAGTCCAGCTGAATTCTTCTGTTAGTCTCCTTCTCAAAGTTGTTCTTACCAAACTGCAGAGTTTGCCCGAGGTAAACGTATTCTTGAACAACCTCGAGAACACCGCCATTGATAACAATCGGTCCCAGAGTGACGTGTTCGTTGAACATAAATTGGGTTTTGTCCTGTTCTTCTGGAGACCAATGGGTACAGAAGAATCAACTAGGGCGTCCAGCATCTTCTGCAAGTCATGCAACGACTCAACTAGTATGTCGATGTAATCTGCAAATCTCAAGTGTGATATGTACTCGCTGTTGATATTAATGCCGCGTCATTCCCAGTTCAGCGTCTTAAACACATCCTCCAATGCGTTAGATAACAATTTCGGGGAAATTACATTCCCTTGTCTCACCTCTCGATGCAGGAGGATATGTTCAGTTTGCTGGTCCTGAGTTCGCCTTTTCATAAAGACATCTCAGCACTTGGATGTATCGCCGACTTGGCATCGCTGCAGAGACTCCAAAACATACCAGGTTTCGATAGAGTCAAAAGTCCACAAACGCAAGACATAGGCCACATTAGCCACACTAGCAGATGTGGTCTATGATGCTGTATCCTCCTCGAAACTCGGCCTGCTCTGGTGGCCGAGCCTTTGCGCTAGACGATTTGACTTGACTCTTGTCAGAGCTTCGTTTGTTATTCAGTAGAGCGCACCACGAACAGGTGAGGTTCACTTGGAGCACAGAGATGGTAAATGTGCTCCCTTACACCCCAATAGATGATTAATATAATTAAATACAGCCTTAATATACTTAAAAATATTCATTCAAATATTAGCCAGCCGCAGAACCACAGGTACCTACTAAACAATGATTCAGATTTAATAAAGTGGTCACTTAAAAACATCTACGTAAACTGCTTCCTATAGTACTATTCGTTTATAGGATGGGATGGGGATAGGTGTCGTATCTACAACAGTACAGCACGGAACACTGATGAATGTCAAGTCAAGCTTAACAACATCCCTACGTCACGGACCATCGGTTGAACTTACCCTCCGTGACGAGGAAAGCTTCGATGTTCTCAGAGCGGTGACCCACCCAAGACTTAACCGCAACAAGGTTGCTTAACCTCGCAGGTCGATATCGTTAACAATTTAGCCCTGTTCTCCCGTGGCCCAATTCAATATATCTATATAAGACGTTATTCGGTTAGGTAATCTTCATTCTTATCTTTTTCTTTTATTTTCGTATTACTATTGAGTGAAGTTAGAGGCCGTTACGGTTCCCGGTTCCTAGCCAAAGCAATTACATTTTATATCGTCAGATCTTTTAAAGCCTTTCTTTTTATTTCCATTTAGTCTTGAATGAACCGTAGAGGTAAACTTAAATTGACGAATTTTATGGTTTCTTTAAGGTTTCTTTCTTCTCTCTTTCTTTTTCTACTATGTATTTCTGGCACTTAGAACTGTGATTAATAAATATCCCTGTTTATTATTTTACACTTTTTTCGAATTATACCCGATAGTAAATTCCGCGTGTATGCTTCAGTGTGTCATCTACTTAATGTGCTTAATCAGTAAGCACCGATACACATAGTACACTCTGTCACAGTTTCCGTGATTATTTCAACACGAACGCAATTAGAGAGGAGTGGCAAGCCTCCTCCTGTTTGTTTTAATTACGTCGAAATATCCGTCGCTGTGTCCGCGCGCCGCACCGCACCGCATCACGCCGCACACTCCACACCGCACCACGCCACGCCGCACCGAGCCTCGATCCACTTTTTATTGCAAATTGCAAACCCCATTAATGATAAAAACAAACCGATTCCACCATTTCAAATTAGAAAAACAGTAATCAATTACCGCACATTCTAATTGTAGTACTTAGTCCTTTTTAGTATGAATTTATGTAACGAAGCTTCTTTTGCATACTTACTGTGATTGTAGGTAAACACGCTGGGCATGCTATGGCTTATTTGTGTACGCTATAAAATGTACTTTACATAAGCTCGAAGTTTGAAATCATTTATCAACTTTATTTACACACACGTATTTTCATTATTAAAAACTAACAGACTTAAAATAATATGTACAAGTATATACAATGTGAAGAAAAGTGCCCAAAAGGCTGGCAGCATTGCCACGTTGAATGGCAATGCTGATTTTTTGGCCAAAGAATAGGCCAGCCCTCTGGTCACGTGAAAGTCGAGAAAAGCCGCTTGGCGATGTCTTGAAAAACTAAGTGGGCACTCGGACCCCATGGCCCTAGTGTTTCAACCCCAAACGGCTCAAACATACAAGTCCCAATAAGATTGGAGTATTTGCGACGTTTGTCAACTTAAATTGAATCGATAGTAGGATTATTTTATCGCCGTGGCTACATATGTTATTGTCAATCGCTACACGCTACAGCCCTCCTGTATCAGGTTTGAGGATAATATCATTTATCGTGTTGCCCTGTCCACAACACTCGGTCCGCAGAGTTATCCGCTTTTTATATTTCAAAGCTTAGCTCCTTTCGGGATAGTGTACAGGAAAATCTCTATTATAGTGGAAGATTTATGAAATACTACAAAGTATTAGAAAGATGTATGTGCGATGTGTGTTGAAAATAAACACTTATTAGAGAATGTCATCGGGCGGAGTGTTTGACTCGAAATGTTAATTGCGCACCCCGTTAATTTATGTGTGACGTTATAACCGGTGCCATCTATTGGCGTTCTTGGAGCGTTATATTTCAAGTTTATCAATACATGACCTTTCATTTAATATAAATAATATGTTATTATTACACTTTATACGTACCTACGTTGCATTTACATTGAAGGCTGATTCAATCGTCTTAAATTGTAGTCTTAAAAATTTGAAAAGGATAAAGCTTTCCTGAAAATACTAGTGCGTGGGGCAATTCCCGTATGTTGAACGCATTCTAAACTCAGTCTCATTCTGTAATTTTATTGCCATTGCTTGTCGCTGAGATGAGATGGCGACCAGCCGGTCTATTCTGTAAACATCCCACCGTAAAAAGGTTAGCCTTAGAGCCTAAAATGAGCTGTTAATCACTAGCATCAGGTGGAATGACATCTCACTTTATGCTTACTTTTCCTAAGTTTTCACAGTAAGATTTTTACAGAATAGATGATAGATTTTTTATTATTATTTAGATTTAATTGGCCTTCTGTTATTATTTTCTTTCAATTTAATTTTTACAACCTAAATTTCTCGTATTGCACGACTCCTAATGCAAAGCATTAGAGAGTGCCTTGCGATCGAAAAAATAAATTGTTTTGCCTCCTTTCTGCGACTGTTTTCCTGCTTGTTCATAGATCCTACTTAATTTATATACCATTGTATAGATCATTTAATGCAGATTTATTCTGTACTTTTCAAAAATTGTTTTAATTCAGCAGAAACAAAAAAAAATAGTTTTTCAAAAAATCCCGTCAATCAAGTGTGAAACCTGAAAACATTGTAGCTTGCGAAAAAATCAATTACTTAATTGTGTAAATTTTATTCAAAGTAGTTTAATTATAATTAATAAATAACTAACCAATATCTATATACAGGGTGTTTGGCGCATGGACCGACACAATTTTTTGGGGAGTTGAGAGGGTCATTTGCGAAGTTTCACCCAAAGATCCCATGTCCTAAGTGTCACGGTTAATAAGATATGATTTTTTTATATTTTTTCCAAAAATTATGAACATAGTTTTATTTAAAAAAGTTCTTTATTTATTTAGAATAAGAATACATTGCAGAATACAATAAAAGTTATTTCGTGCAATTAGAACAATAAACAAAAAAGTAATGACTATTTAAAGGCGAGATTTCGGGTAATTTTGTGAAAAAAAACAAAAAAAAACATCTCAATAACCGTGACACTTAGGACATGGGGTCTTTGGGTGAAAACTCCCAAATGACGCTCCCAATCCCCCAAATAATTGTGTCGGTCCATGCGCCAAACACCCTGTATATAAAATAAAGTCGTGTTAGTTACACTATTTATAACTCAAGAACGGCTGAACCGATTTGACTTAGAACCAGGAGACGGGCATAGGATACTTTTTATCCCGGTCGGGTAAGTAGGTAGGTAGGGTATGTAGGTAGGTAGGGTAGGTAGGTTGGGTAGGTAGGTAGGGTAGGTAGGTAAGTAGGTCGGGTAAGTAGGTAGGTAGGGTAGGTAGGTTGGGTAGGTAGGTAGGGTAGGTAGGTAAGTAGGTAGGGTAGGTAGGTAGGGTAGGTAGGTTGGGTAGGTAGGTAGGGTAGGAAGGTAGGGTAGGTAGGTAGGGTAGGCAGAGTAGGGTAGGTAGGGTGGGGTAGGTATATGCGCCATAGATAAGTACTTAGTGCTACCCGTGTGAAGCCGGGGCGGCCAGCTAGTAATATCTATTTCCAACTTCGATCCTCTTCCGTTGCCTACCAACCAACAAAGTAAACTTATATAGTCTTTGACAGTACGTAAACATTGCGAGGTGAGAAATTTTACCCATATTGATGGTAAAATTTTTGAATAAGTGTTTTAGGCGTGCGCTTTAGGATTTTCCAAATTTTTTCATCTTTTTTCTCCCTTAGGCAATCCGCAATTCCTGTGGCTTTTTACAGCAAACAGCGTTTCTGGCATCCATTTCAACGTTCAAATTTACTAGAACTAACAAAATATTGACCGAGTACCTAATAATTAAGACACTTTCTATATCAATATTATTATCAAGATTTCTTGATCACCGGTATCTTCTATATAATTAAAATAAAATGCTGTATGTTGGCAAGCGCATCACTTGTGAATGGCTGGGCCGATTGGGCTAATTTTGGTTTAAAAATGTTTGTAGTAGTTTGAATTAGGTTCTTACAAAACAAAAATTGGAAAAGTTTAAAATGCTGTAATCCTTTTTTGTATGAATTGTTGAAATATGGCAGTACGTCTATCGGGTCTTTAACAAAGTAACATATTAAAATATCTACATATATAGGTAATGCACATTGTGCAGTAAAACAATGATCTGTTAGAAAAGTCTTCATTCGAGTCTGTTCTGATACAGGGAAACTAGCTCGTAACTATCTGACGAGCCCATTGACAGAATACCTTGCTTGCTGTGTTTGGGTTCGATACCCACACAGAATAAATATTTGAATGGCGTACGGATATTTATGTTCAGCGTTGTTTATAAGCGTCAGCTGATGTTGGCTAGTTCTATATCGTTTATTTCTGTGAAATGTTAACTTTCTCTTCGCTGTGTTTATTTAAGAGCCGACTGTCAATGTTGACTACCGACCGACCCGCCCCTGATTCACACGGGTGCAATCTACTGATGGGGCGACATGTCAAAACGGGAATGTCAAATCGAGATATCTGTGCTATATGATCTAATTTTAGTAGATTTTACAACAAGTGCACAAAACGAACCATTTTTATCCGAGACTTTTAGCAGCCCGAGACGAAGGCGAGGGCTGATAGTAATGTCGAGGATAAAATGGTTTTGTGGACGAGTTATAAACTCTGCTTTTCACTTCGATTGCGAGGAAATAAAACAGTAGTATAACATAACATTTCTTTAATTAAAATTAAAAGTAAAATTTAAGGCTTGGGCTGCAGATATATATAGCCTACTATTAAATTAATTTTGTAATAATAATTTTCTTAAATTAATTAAATAACCTACAGTACTTGAATTTAAATTTTAATATCTTTCATGTCTTAAAAAACACATAAGGCAAATAAATTAAAGTAAATATTATAAAATAACAAATTCTATCTATGAACTTCTTATTGTGTTTGGCTGTATGGCTCATTTTCTTTGCCTTATTATAGATACATTTATGAGTAGATACGTTAATGCGCTAGTGCAAAAAATTTGATTTCGTGCAGCCTATATCCTGCACAAATAAGCACTTTCAGAGCATGAGAAGTGAAAAAAATATTAATATAATACCTTACACATAAACCTTCCAGAATATACATTATCCAAATGATAATGAAAACCTCATAAAAATCCATTGTTGAGTTTAGAATAACTAAGAGGAGCGACTTTGTTTTATACTATTTATAGTGATTTAACACCTGTAAAACGCACCGAGCGGACGTTGCACTTGTACGTGATTTAAAAAATTATATACATACATTCCGTGTGAAGATCAAACGAATATAAGGATCAACGAACACATCGTTTATCAAAGTCAGTTCAGTTCCTTGCAGGAAAATTACAAAACAGTGCAAAAATACCATATCCATACGAATGTACGGCTACGTTACGTGAAAAGGAATTGTACAGTTTTCATTTCAACTTATTATTCTACCTCGACTATATAGTTCAAATATCTATATTTGTTGTTAAACATAATTAATGTGTGATGTAATATATGTTGAGATGATTAAGATGTATCAATTTAAATCTCGTAGCGATAACATGTATCGATCAGGCTGAGGCGAGCGCGTAGCTAACCCCGTTAGCTGGGAGCGCGCCCGGCCGCCCGGCCGCGCCGCCGCCGTCCGCCCGCGTCATTGCCATTCGCCGAGGAAACACGTTTCCTGCTTCATTGTTTCCTAATTTTTCTAACTTCTTTCTACTCCTCGCTCATTGGAGCTTCTTTTGTTTCGTCCTTTCCTTCCGGAGATGTTCCGGTTAAATTGTCACTTTTATTATCCGTTCCTGGGCAGGGTTGCTCTTTGGTAGAGGTTAGGGGAATAATTTACCGATTCATTTTATATCCTGCATTCATATTGCTTTGACTTTGTTTTATTTTTTTATTAATAATAATTAATTTCATAATTATTCCCATATTCATTTAAAATAAGAATATTTGCTGACTACTCATGACCAGTGAAAAGGAAATCAATCTGTATCACCTCTACCTATTAGAATCATCTCCAATTACCAAATAAGTTTCAGGAAAACCGAACGGTAAAAATAAGGCTCCAACTAATCGGCTAACTTTCCGACCTAACCTAACATGATGTTGGAACATGTACAGATATCGTTGGTTTAAGAGATGGTAGCTGGTTGAGTGAGGGGCGTTTAACGGGCTAATTATCAAACGGCTAATGAAGTTTGTATTCAGCGGGCGGCGGCGGGAGCGCGGGGCCCGGGCCGCTACGTGCTGCGACTCCCAAAGCGCCCCACCTGATAACTCCCCGCCCTCCACAGAAAAATTGCAGAGAAAAAGTTTCATCGCAAGGGAACGTGAATGAAATGAAGAATTGTGTCGGCCGCTTTCGGGATTATTCCCAACATAAAATTCCTTGAGAACCTTTTCGATCTGTTTCAATTCATCAAGACTCGTCTTTATATAGATAACTATTCGAATTCGTAATAATAGATACGTCTACAAAATAAATATTAATTTAGATCTTCGTACTAGGTACTACATATTTCATAGGTACCTATTGACAGTGTGTGCTCCACAGGAGTTCTTGAGATTTCTTGATAAATGAACTGAAATCTTGACAAACGAAACTATTTTCTTAATACATTATATACCATACTTGCCCCTCTCTTAAATAAAGAAAAATACCTATACTTTTTTTTTCAAATTGTATCTATCTATTACGTTCCTTTGGTGTTCCGATAATTCAATACCTGGCCATCAGATCTATTTAATAATCCGAACCAAAATCATTATTGCGTAACACACGATCAATCATAATCTGAATCATTTTGAAGGATATTGCTAATCCATTGCTTCATATGTTCGAAAAATAATTCTGCTCTACAACGAAAATAACGCAATGAATGTTGTTGAACTTTCAAAATGAAACCGATTGTGATTGATCGTGTATTACGCATTAGGGTGCAGATTGTTAAGGGACATGCAAAATTAACTGTTTGAAACGTTCTACAACACTCGAGAGTCTCCCAAAAAAGTGTAATGGTACACGGAAGCTGAAAATTTTCTCGCGGCTAGAAGTTTCAGTTAATAACATTACATATAGTTTCATAAAAAATACGTAGGTATTTAATTTGTTACAGAATTATGGTCAGTTTAGTTGTTAATAAAATTAGAAGGAAGATATTTCTCTTAGATATTTTCCTGTTACAAAAGAAAACTTTATGCTTTCTTTGTGCTATACCAGATAAGGATAAAAGGAAAAACTCGAAAAAGTTGCTGATTTTTTTTTTCTGTAATGCCCGTAACTTATTAGTTTGATGGTGAAGTATCGAGCATTGGAAAAACATGTAATGGTAATTTCTGTTAAGTATTTTCATGAACCGTCTGAATTTGCTAATTTGCCGTTGATTGCAAATTTTTCCCTTCCAAGTCGTCTTAATACTTGTTTGTGATGAACTAGTATCGATATGAAACGTCCATTTAAAGTGGACATTCGGTCTATATGTTCTGTTAAAACTAATGTTTGAGTAGCGTACTTTATCTGTGTGTTTATTGAGTTATTTTTTTAATATCTTGAAGTCGGTAGCGTATAAAGAAACACGTTTGACGTCGACCTTTCAATACACAGTCTGGAACATAAACGACAAATATAGCCGTCCACTTGCAATGTTTTGAAAGCAGTTAGTTGTAGTCCCGTGTGCGCTGTTGCAGTACATCCAAGTCATTTCGCGCAATTGCTCGCGCCGTGGGTATCTTTGGGAAGCTACTTCCTTGTAACGGACTGCTATCATCTACCAAGAAAATATAAAGAGGTCTATTTGTTTTATGGCCACCTCGTAACTAGACTTAGGGTCAGTTCACACCGAGACGTGACGCGAAGCGACGCTGCGCGCACTTTTTAAGATAGTGATACAAAATATAATTTATTTACTACTCAAAAAGATACACATTTAATTGAGATAATTATAAAATGCCTCGCGGCGTCGCGCTGCGCCGCGCTGAGCCTCGAGATGCCCTGTGGCGTAGCGTGACGCATCACGAAGCAGCGAGGCGTGGGGCTGCCAGTGACTTCACGATGCGCGTCGCAATGTCGCGCTGCGTCTCAACGCCGCGCTGCGCAGAGCGAAACCACTGGCCTCTTGAAGCAACGTCGCGTCGCGTCACGTCTCGGTGTGAACTGACCCTAAAGATTTGAAAACTAACTGGAACGTTTGTTTGAAAAGACAAATGACTGAATTTTCTAATTTAAATAAGTGTTGGAAAACTGGTGCAGTGAGAGTGAATTTTTTTCAACGGGGCGCTTATATTCGACTTCTTAAAATATATGCATTGTAATTTACCTACACTGAAAAAAATGTTAGGTTGGATTTAACAGATTTTGCGTAAATGTAACCAAAGTTTGCGGTTGATTTTGGTCCTATCACGAATTTTTGTTGATTTTACCAAACACATTAAGTTGGTGTTGTACCAAATTTATTTGGTAGATTACACCTATATTTTGTACATTTTTACCAAAGTAATTTGTTAACATTTCTCACCAAAGTACTTTGGTATAATTTTTTACCAAAGTAATGTAGTAAAATTTCCCACCAAAGTACTTTAGTATAATTTTTACCAAAATACTTTAGTAAAATTTTTCACCAAAGTACTTTAGTAACATTTTTACCAAAGTAATTTCGTAACATTTCTCACCAAAGTACTTTAGTATAATTTTTACCAAAATACTTTAGTAACATTTTTCACCAAAGTACTTTAGTAACATTTTTTACCATAGTACTTTAGTAACGTTTCTCACTAAAGAACTTTAGTAGATTTTCAACCAAAGTACTTTTGTAACCTTTTCATCAAAGTACTTTAGTAAAAAAAAGTACAATGTAGTTTGCTGCAATCTACCAAAGAGATATAGTATATTTTACTCAACTTATTTGTTTTTTTTTAACAAAAACATTTTGTATGTTCTACTGGTACCTTTTTTGGCACAAATTACCGAAGGTAGTTTAATAGAAAATGCAAAGGTATTTGGTAAAATCTACAACAAAAATTTGGTAGATAGCACTTAATATATGGTAGAATGTATTAAATCAGTTTGATAGAAAAAACTAAACTTAACTCGTAAGTATAATCTATTTTATTTGGTAAACTCTAACAAACAACATTTGGCAGTACTTACTAATCACGTTCGGTGTATTTAATCAGCGTTAGTTTGGTAATAATTACCAGATTTAAGTTTAGTTACTACCAAAGGTTGTTTGATAATATCTACCAGATGTGTAATGTAGTTCTTATCAAGGTTAGCTTAGTATAATCTATCAGATGTGTATCGTGCTTTTTATCAGAGATAATATTGTATTGTCTACCAGACGTGTATCGCAGATTTTATCAAATATAATTAAGTAGGTATTATCTATCATACGTGTTTCGTATTTTTTCCTAAAATTTGTTTGGTAATATCTACCAGATGTGTATGCAGTTCTCATCAAAGTTAGTTTAGTATAATCTATCAGATGTGTATCGTGTTTTTTATCAGAGATAATATTGTATTATCTACAAGAAGTGTATCGTAGATTTTATCAAATACAATTAAGTATTATCTATCATGTTTGTTTCGTATTTTTTCCTAACATTTGTTTGGTAATATCTAACAGATTTACGCTGTAGTTATTACCAAACTTGACTGGTCATATCTACCAATATTAATTTATCAGTACTTGTCTGATTGTACCGGTCTTAGTTTAGTAAAACATACCAAAGAAATAGTGTAAATTTTAATGGTGTTAGTTTGGTTCATTTATCAAACTAACACTTGTAAAATGTACACGACTTTTTGGTATCCAAACATTGATTTCCAGAATATTAATAGGGTAAGTAAGTAGGTAAGGGGGTTTCAATATAATTGAAAATTAGAAACTTAGTAGCTAATCTGCAATATTGCTGATTACGTGGCCACGAAAGTACGTGTGTACCATGTCAGCAATATTGCAGATTACCTAGTAAGTTTCTAATTTTCAATTATACCACACCCTAAAAATATGGTAGAAGAAAAAACCTTACAAGCAATACAAGGTTTGACAAAAAAAGCTTTTAAGACCGTTTGACAAACACTTCAAAAATATACAGGATTATTGGTAATTCAACATATTCCTTTCTAGGGAGATATACAGTAAAGTTCATTATTTTCAGTTAAAAGGTCATGTAGGCTAGCCGAAAATCAGCAGTTTCTAGAACACGTCAAATTACCAGTACCTAACCTTATTCAATATGGGCTTAATTAAAACGGTGGTTTAAAGAAAAAAAAACGATTTTTAGTACATAACATTTATTTTAGCAATCATAAATACAATTAAATAATCACTAGATCACTCATCTTAAAATTATATCCTTACCTAAGGATTCAAAACCTTTCTTATTTTAAAGTACACAAGGCTGCCAGGTTTTGGCCAGGATTGATACTGTTTACAGCGATATGTTGCGTTTGCACTTAAGTTATGGTCTTTTAAATGTTCACAAAAATCTTTGTAATCTTCAACTGAAGCAAGACATTTGAAACAAACAAACATTTTGATTAAATTTAGCAAATAAATCACTTATTCCAAGTCGGAGATAAAAGATGAGACTCCAGAAAGCTTTTTGTCTGATTTTGTGTCAATGTTATAAAAATATTTTTGCAGAAATAGCCAAATGTGAACAGCTTCTGTTGGATATTCTGCGTCCAGGCAGTGAAAAGTTTTGAAGCATACATCCAGCGCTTTCAAGAACGAATCTATTTTATAAAGGATGTTATCATACGCAACATAAAAGTCCTTCAGGGCATCGATGGTTAGTCCGACAGCAATAATGATGGGTTGGCACCGTAGACCCTTAGCAGTTTGAGCTTTTCGCCGATAGTCCAGCTGGGTGGGGATTTCACTTTGGTTCTGGAAATTAGAATGAATTGTTAACTTTTAACCATATTTTTTATAATTCCTAGTCATTGTTGACACTGAGCATTTTTTATTGCTTAGGTATTGCAACTATAGGTATGTATTTATTTAAAGGGGTTCGGAACGTAATCCACCATTATGATTAGTCTGTGCGAAGCTCTCAAGCAAGAAGTGTAGGTACTTATATAGGCTGTTCCAAGGCGCCACATGGAGGGAAAGTATCTTAAGTATTATAGATAGACAGTTTTACTGAAAGAAGACATCATTTTGATTTTAAAAACAATTTGAACCGCATTCCTTTTATTTAAAATGCTATGTTACTTGGAAAAAAATAAAGCTTTCGATTGAGCCTTTTGATGGGTGTCGTAAAATTACGTTTTTTTTTTTTTACAATTTTCAGGTTTGATTCCCGGTTCAGATAGCCGATTATTCAAAAATCTTTGAATGCAGTCCAAATTGTTTTTGAAATCAAAACAATGTCTTCATTTAGTAAAACTGTCTGTCTACAATACTTACTTTGTATGTTTCGCTTTTTTTCAATATCATCAATAGATTTAATTATATTCCTGTTTTAGTGTTTTATTGTTTATTGATATTTAATAAACTAGATAACGTACAAACTTAGATTTTGGTCCGACTGACGGTATATCAAAATTGTGTCAAAATCGGTTAAACACTTCGGGGGAAATCGTCGTTAGTATGGAAAGTCGTCATCTCACAAGTCTTAAAAGTGAAATTATAGGTACATACCTTTGCATGAAGAATAAAACTGTCCATAGCTTCTTGAATGCTTGGCTTTATGGTTTTTTTTTTCCAGCTGTATCTTGGCACTGTATTCTCACCGTTGGAACTATTTTATATCCAATTGCCGCACAATAACAGAAGTCTCTAACATCTGAAAAATAAAAATGAAATAAGTTATGATGCAAATTCGTTGACTTAATTAGTTTATGTTGTTAGTTTAAGTTTTATTAAGAAGTTTAGCCAAATAACTGATTATCAGAGTTTTTTTTTTGCTAAACCTCCGAAACTATTTTTGCTATCTAAATATACTTAATAAATATAAATGGTTTTAATATCAAAACTTTCACTAATTTCACACAAAAACCGAAACTTCGAGTTTTGATCGATACAAGTATATTTAATAACCAACCTTCACTTGGATTTTCTTCAATCAATTTAATGTAGATAGAAGCAGCTTTAATTGTTTTAAAAAGATTAAGAGCTTTCTCTAAAAACATGGGCCATTTTTTGAACAGTCGAAGTTCTGATCCTTTAAACTTGGATTCAAAATCCAGTTCAATCTGAAAAAAAAAACGATTTTATGTATATATATTTATATAAACAAATATTGCTCACAAGATTGAAACAAACAAATATACGGGGTCAAGCTAATAAAAAGCTTGTAAAAAGGGTTACAACTTACCAACTTATATCCGAAACTCAATTTATAAGAGGGCCAATCGTTCACGATGTCATGTATGTTTGCATATTTTTCAGATTGTAGTTCCTTCAGGCGCAATGTGGATGTTTTCCTCCAATTCTCGATTACTTTGGGCACTGGCTCCTTGTTGTATTTCAGCCAAACTTTTAACTCTTCATATTCTTCATTAGATACTGGTAAACAATAGATCAAGTTTAGTCTAGCTTCAGCCTAATTAGATAAAACTATTAGATCTTGTATAATATATGTTCAAATTTGTACCACTATGATTTTCAACTGCTGCAGCTGTGTCAGCAGGAACATCGTCGGTGCTCGCGTGGGATCTTCTTTCGTTAATTATTATTACCCCACTCTTCCGCAGCAAACGTTTGTAATTGTTATATCTATCAGCAAGCTTTCCCCTTGCCGGAATATATTTATTTTTTCCAAACTTTTGGCTTGGAATGTAGTATGTCTCCTATGGAAATCAAAACAAATTATAAGGAACTAAGCATGAAAATCCAGGAAATCAAAATAATCATTAAGTGTATTTGTCATGAATATCAACTTAACAACATGGAATTGATAGTTTTTAGGGTTCCGTACCCAAAGGGTAAAAGGGATCCTATTACTAAGACTCTGCTGTCCATCCGTCTGTCTGTCACCAGCCTGTATCTCATGAACCGTGATAGTTAGACAGTTGAACTACTTTAACCCCCCCCCCCTCCTCTATCTCCGAAACTACTGGGCCTAAAATTTGAAAAAAAAGCACTACACTACATCATACATGCCTTACACTACACTACAGGGAGTAAATAAGTGATCATAAATAACTAACTAAAAAAAAATAAAGGCAAAAGAACTTACAGTGGCTCTAGTGTAACTAATGATATTTTGACGCAAGAAAAGCGCGATCAAAACGTTTGGTTGCGTGTCAAACTTACACTTGACGCTCAGAAGATTTCTCTTTCGTGGCCGGCAATTACTACTCCAAAACTACTGGGCCTAAAATTAGGAAAAAAAAAGCACTACACTATTTACACTACAGGGAGTAAATAATTGACCATTAACTACTGTAACTACATAAGTATCTCATTTAATTACAATTTAAAAACTGAATTTGCATTTCGATACCTTCACTTCAGTTGGGACTAACAAAACAATTTGGGCGGAAATATCTTGAAATTGTTGTTTTTTCATTTCGCCATATTTTTTCACATGGTATTCCACTACTGATTTAACCAAGTAGTTCCGTGCTGAAGTGTCTAATTTACCATTTTTTTTTAAAGAAGCTAGACACATTTCTCCAGCATTATTGCTTTTTAAAATAATCGTTAAATTATCATTCTAAACAAAAAGAAAATACCATACATTAAAATGGTAACAGAATAATCTAAAATTAAAAAAGAAGCGGGGCTACCTATTCGTCTCATTTTTAAACCCTTTTAGCTTCGTCCCAGCTAACTCCTGAGAGCCCAAATTCACAGGTTAAGATGTAGTCGGGGAACATATGAAATGCACTAAATTTCATTAATCTAGCTTTCATACTTTAGGTGTTATTGATACCTAAAATACCCGGTTTTGTCACTGGCTCACTCAAAATAAAGGCAAAACTTACAGAAGATTTCTCTCTTGTGGTCGGCAACTCTTCACTGCTTGTGCTGGCTGTGGGGCTGGGCGCAGAAAAATCGCTAGCAATGCTTAGAGTTTCATCAGATTCTGTCGCCTGTAACAAACAAGCAATTATTACCAAGTAAATTTTTAACAAAAACACACAACCATTAACAAAATTATACGATCGGGGGGTCGCGAAGAAATTTTGATAGTCATTATGAGCCGTGACACCCAAAAGTTTTGAAAAAAATAATATGAACACTTACCTGAATAATGTTATGGAGTTTGTTCAATCCTCGCTTGAATAATATTCTTTCCTTTAAACTCGGAATTAATTCTCTTAGTTCCGTTTCTTGTATATCTTCAAGCAATTTGAACGAAATCTGATTTACTAAAAAAACAAGAGATAAACATTATTTCCACCAGAGCTGTGCGAGATTTCCGCATTCATACATTTCAACCTCGTAAACTTTTTCGCAAACAAATACCTAAATGTCAATGTCATCTCGCTATTTTATTAAAAGCACTGTCATCCAGTTGCCTAGTTTCGGTCGGTCATTTTCGGGAACACTAAGTTAGTCGATGCCTTAGAGTATACATAAAATCTACTGTAAATTATTGTAGAACTGTAGAAAAAGAGTACAGTTCTTCAAGTGTGTACTTGAAGAACAGCTGTAGGTACTCTTTTTCTCGGTCGCAGTCGGATAATAAAACAGTAACCGCATTTTATCTGTAGTTATCCATAAATTTGATATGTAACGGTAGCCAACGGGTTTTTTACTACTATAGTCGCGGCCATGTAACAATGTAGGTACTTAGGTACCTATAGACTTGAATGAATGAAATGTATGCCAACCAAACCAATCAGTAAAATTTACTAAAGTTCGTTTTGTAAATCTATCAAAATAAAATAGGTAGCTAATTGTAGGTATCTAACCACTATTTTTAGCTCAATATCTAGGCATCCTATATAATAAGGCCCCCTTTCCTATAATCTGACCCATTGGCGGCATAACCGGAACAAAGAAATGTAGAAATAATTTAGTCACAGTAGGTACAGTACTAGATCACTTTCTTGCTTTTGGTAGTGATAACGATTTACAAAAAAAACGTAGACTATCGGGCCTTGACAAGAGGGGCTATATCCGTATCAAGTTGAATTCTTCATTAGCCATCCACTCAATCGTTAGTTCACTGCACAATAAGCTATCCTATCAATTTTACACATTGATCAATCAAAATTAATATAATTAACAATACAACTTAGAAACACGGCCAAACTAGTATAATTATAATAACCATCAAAATAGGCACTCACCTTCAAAGTTTGTTATAGTGTCTTCAGATAGTCCCCATTCAGTTAAATATTCGGCGACCCCCACGTTTAAGTCTTCTTCGTCACTTTCCATTGCGAGCAAAGCGAAGCGACTAACTAGCCGGCCGGCGTAAATTGAAATGAACGAGGTATTACGCACTCGCAGAGTCGCAGACGCACGCCACGCGGTTACTTACTGCGTGCTCAACAGCGCCTCGTGCGCAGGCGCGGTCGCGACGCGAGGGCTAGGGTTGCCAACCGTACTTTATTATAAAGTGAAAATAATTTCATACAAAATAGATGACGTTATTGACGATAATTCTAGCATTACAGTAGTAGCAGTGGTAATAGGAAAGAAAACGAATGCAAAACTATAAGCCGCTGTGGGAAGCGAATTACTCCTGGATCAAAAGTGCTGGATAGCTTATACAATGAAATAATCTTTATAAAAATGAATTAAGGGAAAAAATCTATAGTAGTACCATTAAAGCTGTGAAAAAAAATCATACTTCTACGTTAAAGTAAAAAAAAGATACGGCCATTTAGGTCGCAAAAACATACATTTCGACATTCTCAAGGGAATCAAAATGTTAAGGTACTTCCCGTTGACCCCGAACTATGAAATTTGGCAAGTAATATCGTCACATAAAACAAGTACTTGAAAAAAAATATCTGAAAACTATACATTTGTAATTACATCATAATAAATTTAGTTAGAAATCAGTTGCGTTAAGTTTGCACCTCGTTTTTATGCGTTACATTTCAGGTGCAAACTTAATTCAACTCGACCAATTAATTACTTGGCTGGTTTTTTTTGTCCGAGGAAATTACTTTTCCGAACATACTTAAAGTGGTGTCACGATTACTGTGCGTTCCCGCCACTTCAGCATTTACAGACAGGGTGTTTTCTGTAATTATTGCGAAGTGGCGTGACCACAGAAATAAAGCTTCCATTAAGCTTATACGCAATTATTTAAATTTGTGCGTACCGCGTACCATGTTTAGATGCCATAAATATATTTAAAGCAGATACGAATTTGTTATTAGCTGAAAAATAAAACATAAATTTGTATAAAACAAATATAGTGCATTGTTTAACGATTTTTTCATCACATTTGCAAGGAAATAAATAACGACAAAAACTACAACCGTACCAATAAAAAATTAACGAAATTGACAACTTCACTTCCAGATCAGAATATTTTATCCGTCAAAGAAAAAGGTGGCAACCCTACGTCAATGGTCGCGAGGCGCAAACAAACGCGACACGGCGACAGTTCTGCGGGGTAGGGCGGAAGGGGGGAGTATAGTCGCATATAATAATATGGAACTACAACTAGGTATTATGATTTTGTAAATTCTACGATACTGTTTAGTAATTTTAACATTTTTAAACCACAGCGACAAGTAGGTAGGTACCTAGGTTACTTTTAAACACTGTTTAATGTTTCGTGTTAATATGGTTGTTGGAGAAAATATTAGGACTTTGTGCGGAAAGGTTGTAATAACCAAAGCAAGATAGAATGATATATTATTACAAGCTTTTCATTAATTTAATTTGCAATGTACCTATGTATGTGTCTTCGGGTGGAATCTTGCAACTCAATTTTGAAGTAGGTAGTTATGTATCCTCAACTCAACCGATTGAGCTGAAATTTGGCATATTATCTAGGTACTTGACTTGGATGACATGAGAATACAATACTAAGACGACCCACTGACCATAATATTCTCTAGGAGCTCTGTAATAATAGCAATCGTACCGAGTTTGGGCTCTTCAGAATCGTCTTGGTGAGCAATTGCTGGATGTTCAAAGAAAAGTACATACAGTCGGCTATAAAAGCTTGTCACAAAAATTATTTTTTTGACAGAAACTTAATAATAACCTACCAGTAAAGACAAAACCATTCATTAATCACTACATAATATAAAACAAAGTCGCTTCCCTCTGTCTGTCCCTATGTAGGTAGGTATGCTTAGATCTTTAAAACTGCAACGGATTTTGATGTTTTTTTTATTAGAATATAGGATGTGATTCAAGAGTAAGGTTTATATTGTATAAAACATGCATTATGTTTAGTTGAGCATTGCACCCGTGCTAAACCGGGGCGGGTCGCCAGTTGGTTTTATTATAATTTACCAATTGTATTATTATCCACAGATGTAGGATGTGTAGGTATGATTCTATGCTTTGAAAACATGTTATTTGCAACCAGATTTATCAAAAATAGGTACCTAGTTAGGTATGTAGTCTCAATTTGGACTCGCAAATTACACTTCGAAAGCGTAAAAAACCTGCTGATAGAAAGCGATCTCTTCCAGACAACCTTTAGGTACTTTACTACTTAAAATACCTACTACCTACTAACTTTATTATTGTTAGGTATAGTTGAAATAGTTGAAATTCTTGGTCGCATGTTTAAAATACTTCTAATGGATTTTGAATCTTATAACGTTAACAATAAACGTGCTCTTCGAACGGTCTGTTTTGGTACAACTCGGTCAACTTATACCTACCTACCTACATACCTACTTCGTATATTAAGGCGCAGATATACGACTTTTAATGATTTTAAATTGAAAATCACGTCTAAACTTCTTGTTTCCTTTCTTTGAAAAAAAAAAAATATTACTAGACCATTTTCTTCATAATTTGATATGTGAAAATGTAAAATTATATTTTTATAACATAGTGTAATTAATTTGTAAAGTAATGTCTAACGCTGACAAAAAAACGACAATCACGCAAAAACTATTGGGGGTATTTGCATGAAACTTTAATCATATAATAGACAAATTAATGACCCATATTTTAGTATACGGTTTTTATTTGAATTGTGTTTGTTAAATTAAGTTGGGTTGTTTTTTTCGAATAATCTTGGTGCGCGTTAAAGCGGGGGTCTTGCGGGCGACGGGCGGCAGTGCCTCGCTGACCACTCTCACGCACGGGTAGACGCTATCGCTAAGCTCTTCCCACTCGCTCAAGGTCAAAGTCGTATATCTGCACCTTTAATGAACAAATGTATGATGATCTTGTTATAAATACTTGTTTACTTCGTTTAATAATGCAAATTATTGTTCTCATGGAAGTAATGTAGGTACCAACGTATAATGTCTTATATGGGAATCAATGTCTTAAACAATCTGAGATTAAATCACTGTCAGTCAGTGTAAAATTTGTGATTTTCGGACTTCAAAATCTCGTGAACGGTAAGAGGGTTTTTATTGAAATTCAGGATTCGGTAAATAGAAGACGGTCTTACAAGACTTGCAAAATTGCAAGGATGTAGGTCAAAAAGATCTTAAGTTATTGGAGGGTCAAAAGTGGACCGAAATGATTTACAAAACACAATAAGTAACAATGATAAAATCAACCAAATTATATTGATGTGATTTGTTTTAGTTAATTGTACAATACTCGTCTGATAGCGATTGCAGCGCCACTTTGCATCAGCAGTACAGTAGATTTTTAGGGATCCGTCCCTGAAGGGTGTCAAACGGAACCCTAATCATAATCATAATCAATGATTTATTTGCAAGAATACAATTTTACAGTGAGATTATGGTATGTCGTTAGTATTCTGCCTGCAAGCAGATGAACAAAAGTTTGTTAACTTATATTGTTAGTATATTCATCAAAATGTCAAATACGAGAATAATCATTAAATTCATAATCACATTAATAAGACAATCAATTTTTACAGTTCTTACATCCTATAGTACCTAAGCCTACTGTCCTACCTTTAATAGTTTTTTTTCTCTTAAATCGCAATCTTAGCTAGTTGATATTTTCACAATGAACCGACAAATCGTTAAATAATAAAAAACCGGACAAGTGCGAGTTAAACTCGCGTGGAGAGGGTTCCGTCCGTACCGTACCTATGATTGTTACTTTAAATACCATAGACTTCTTATGTTTTCCTGTGATCTAAGGGGACGAATGGTCAATTTTCGACTATTTTCTAATTTACCCCTTTTTATAAAGTGACCCTATGTTTACAATTCATTCATTTACGTAACACGTCCGTCTTTGGGTCACCGACTTACATAATATGTGTACCAAATTTCATCCCAATTGGGTCAGTGGTTTCGGAGGAAATTGGCTGTGTCAGATGGACGGACAGGCAGACACACGAGTGATCCTATAAGGGTTCCGGTTTTTCCTTTTGAGGTACGGAACTCTAAAAATTTAAATAATTAAAAAACTATGTTTTTATTTCAAATAATAAAAACTAGTCAAGCGTAATACTTACTTATTTTTAAATAAACATGTAAAAATTATAAAATGTTGGTACGGAACCCTCAGTGCGTTAGTTTTTATCAAATGAGTCTGCTACTCGTTACCAACTGTCCCGGTAAATGTAACTATATTTTGCTTTGAAACTAACACAGTAACAATTATAAAATCAACCGAACTATGCGGTTGTGACTTGTTCAGTAAAATATATAATATTCTTTGTTGATTTACACCATGAACTCTTGTAGGGACTATATTTTGACCTCAACCTTTTTAGTTTTGTAGGTTCAATTGCGAGGTCTTGCTTTATTTATCATATTATGTTTATGATAAAATCAGCCAAACCAAATAGTTCAGATTTGTTTGGTAAAATGTACAATATTCTTTGTTAATTTACATCATGAACTCTGGTAAGGACTACATTTTGACCTCAACCTCTTTTGTTTTGTAAGTTCAACCGCGAGTTCTTGTTATATTTATCATAATTTTAATGGTAAAATCAACCATACCAAATTATTGAAAGGACGATAACCATTTTTCCCTGACATATAATATGTGTCAGGACAAAAAATAAAGATTACAGTAAATTCCAAAAGTAGGTATCCTTAAAAATTTCCATTTTGATTTTTGGGATACATGTAAAACTAATTAAAACTAGGATTTTTTATTCACTGATAAAACATAATTTACGCGTTTGCGGTTTGCAATTAATAGTGACAATTATTCAAACATATTTTTGGGGGACTAATAAGTTAGGTCTCTTTACTTCTACTTCTTTACTCTAATATCTTTTCATGAAAATATGAAAGAAATAGGTGTGTATTTTGTTGACTATGTAAACGTCTATTCTGTGAACAAAAACGGCTAATCCGCAGTCCACCTACAACATTAAAGTCTATCGGTTGTTCAGGTGGCTCTCAACCCTTTGTCTAGAAAAAAATCGTAAATTGTTTGGGCACATTAAACCAGTACTGCCTCGAAAGAGAAATCTACTACTGCTATGTCTGAGGCAATCTTCCTTCTACTATTTGCATTTCACTGCTTAGAGGCATCAAATCGTCTTTCATTTATCGAAAATGTTTTCTACGAAAACTATTCTAATGGAACCAATTATTCATAAAGATGCCTATAAAAAAGTAGCGGCAAAAACTCTGTAACGTGTGTGATCTTATTAATGTAAAAGGGTTTTTTTAAATTAAAAATACAAGACACTATAAAGACATACAGCTTTCAATGAAATAAAAGAAAATAAAGCCCAATCTACGGCCAATGGACTATAAATTAACTTTGTAATCTGCAATTTTTGACAGGGCACGCGTCCAGACTAATTTGGTCGTCGTTCTTTGTTTTATAAAATGTACAATATTCTTTGTTAATTTGCACTATGAACTCTGGTAGAAACTATATTTTGACCTGAAGCTTTGTTCTGTAGGTTCCACCGCGAGGTCTTGTTATATTTATCATATTATTTTTATGATAAAATCAACCAGACTAAATTGTTGAGATTTGTTTAGTAAAATGTACAATATTCTTTGTTAATATAAACTATGAACTCTAGTAGGGACGATTTTTGACCTCAACCTTTTTTGTTTCGTAAGTTAAACAACGAAGTCTTGTTATATTTATCACATTTTTATTATAAAAATTACCAGATAAAATTGGTGAAATTTGTTTGGTAAAATGTACAATATTCTTTGTTAATTTACACCGTAAACTCTGGTAGGGACTATATTTTGATCGCAACCTATGTAGTTTTGTAAGTTCAACCGCGAGGTCTTGTTATATTTATCATATTTTTATGATAAACTCAACCAGACTAAATTGTTGAGATTTGTTTGGTAAAATGTACAATATTCTTTGTTAATTTACACCGTAAACTCTGGTAGGGACTATATTTTGATCGCAACCGATGTAGTTTTGTAAGTTCAACCGCGAGGTCTTGTTATATTTATCATATTTTTATGATAAAATCAACCAGACTAAATTGTTGAGATTTGTTTGGTAAAATGTACAATATTCTTTGTTAATTTACACCGTAAACTCTGGTAGGGACTATATTTTGATCGCAACCTATGTAGTTTTGTAAGTTCAACCGCGAGGTCTTGTTATATTTATCATATTTTAATGATAAACTCAACCAGACTAAATTGTTGAGATTTTTTTGGTAAAATGTACAATATTCTTTGTTAATTTACACCGTAAACTCTGGTAGGGACTATATTTTGATCGCAACCGATGTAGTTTTGTAAGTTCAACCGCGAGGTCTTGTTATATTTATCATATTTTTATGATAAAATCAACCAGACTAAATTGTTGAGATTTGTTTGGTAAAATGTACAATATTCTTTGTTAATTTACACCGTAAACTCTGGTAGGGACTATATTTTGATCGCAACCTATGTAGTTTTGTAAGTTCAACAACGAAATCTTGTTATATTTATCACATTTTTATTATAAAAATTACCAGATAAAATTGGTGAAATTTGTTTGGTAAAATGTACAATATTCTTTGTTAATTTACACCGTAAACTCTGGTAGGGACTATATTTTGATCGCAACCTATGTAGTTTTGTAAGTTCAACCGCGAGGTCTTGTTATATTTATCATATTTTTATGATAAACTCAACCAGACTGAATTGTTGAGATTTGTTTGGTAAAATGTACAATATTCTTTGTTAATTTACACCGTAAACTCTGGTAGGGACTATATTTTGATCGCAACCTATGTAGTTTTGTAAGTTCAACCGCGAGGTCTTGTTATATTTATCATATTTTAATGATAAACTCAACCAGACTAAATTGTTGAGATTTGTTTGGTAAAATGTACAATATTATTTGATAATTTACACCGTAAACTCTGGTAGGGACTATATTTTGATCGCAACGTATGTAGTTTTGTAAGTTGAACCGCGAGGTCTTGTTATATTTATCATATTCTTATGATAAAATCAACCAGACTAAATTGTTGAGATTTGTTTGGTAAAATGTACAATATTCTTTGTTAATTTACACCATGAACTCTGGTAGGAACTATATTTTGATCGCAACCTATGTAGTTTTGTAAGTTCAACCGCGAGGTCTTGTTATATTTATCATAGTTTTATGATAAAATCAACCAGACTAAATTGTTGTCATTTTTTTGGTAAAATGTACAATACTCTTTGCTGATTTACATAAAAACTTTGGTACCAACATCAACCTTTTTAGTTTTGTAAGTTCAATAGCGAGGTTTTGTTATATTTATCGTAGTTTCCTTGTAATTCAGCCAACCTTTGCTAATTTGGTAAATCCAACAAACCTTTTTTTTCAGTGTACGTTCTTTTTTTTTTCACAAATAGTTTTAGTGCAATTAAACTTAATCTATTCAATTCAATAATGGAAGTTAGTGTCAATAACTAACAAATAGTTATATGGTACTCGTAACGTAATCAGAATGTAGACAGAAATTATAAGAAAATCAACAAGAACCCGCCGTTGGAATAAGTTCAGTAATTCAGTGGTAGCGTTTTAAACATAGAGACATCTTAACGGACGGTTCGTTAGCAAGGGAATGTCCTAACACTGTAGCGGTAATTGACTGGTTTGGATATAAATAAGATTTTAGTATGGGATCCTGGGTCAACGATTATAGGAAAAATATTTATCATAATTCAGTTATCAGCAATGTTTGAAATGTCATGGTTCATGTTCATGGTTCATGTTGGAAATTATTAACTACTAACTGTTGCCCGCGACTTTGTATGCATGTTTGTAAAATTTCATAACGATCGATTCAGTGGTTTTGACGTGAAAAGGTAACAGGCAGTCAGACAGACGGAATTACTTTCGCATTTATAATATTAAGTGGGCCATGAAACGAGGTCCAAAGCAAAATTTTGGAGCCTCTTTCTAAGGGCCCTCGCCCACGGGCGACTTTTTGTAGCGATGCAGTCGCGATGCTCTCGCGCGTAGCATCAATACAGACGCGAAGCAGTCGCTAGCTGTGTGCCCACGCCCACGGGACCAGATTCAGTCGCGATGCAAACGCGATTCGGTCGCGATGCAAACGCGATTCGGTCGCGATGCAGTTACGACACAAAAATACCTTGCAATCTTATTCGAATACTCAGGAAGACGTGAGTCCCATATTACAGGACGCTGCTGAATTGCCGTAATAAACGTTTCAGTGTCAAATGACTCCATTTTGCGCCTGTGACGGACAACAGCACGCACTCTGGACCTGTCTGTGTTGCACTGATGCCAGTTCCCACTCACGCCCCGCGCCACACTCCCTCCCCCCTCCGTTCTCTCTACCGATGTCATCCGACGCGGTTGCACGTTTGTATCGATACAATCGCGATGCACTAGCGCGTTAGTAGCGCGTTGGCATCGCTATTGTAGCGCGTTGCAAATGCGACTAACACGCGTTAGAAGAGATGCTGTCGCGCGTTCAAACGCGCGACTGCATCGCTACAAAAAGTCGCCGTGGGCGAGGGGCCTAATAGCTGCCCGCGAAACACCCATGGGTATGGCAACATACAGTATGTTCAGCAACTATTTATAGTTTAAGAGCCTACGGTTTTTAATATTCTTAGGGAAATTCTTAGTTTGACTTCAAATTTGTTTATTTAGCAGTTTCTGTTCTATAATTTTTTTTTATATATACTTTATTTTATTTAAAATTTTTAAAGTAGGTTTACGGTTGATAAAAAGTACTATTTGTCTAAACATCATCCAAAGTGACTAAAAAGAAGGGTGGCAATGACCCCTAAGTAGTAAAAACTTCTAGGAACTGTCAACTTTCCAAAGCAATACAAATAATAAGATTTAGCGCGCACTGCGGTGCGGTGGAACGTGATGCGTTATTTCAGCCACAAATGCAGTCACGGGTCCGCGCACAGACAATGACAAAAGCGCGCTTTAAAAAAAAAAGAGTACCCAAACAGTTTATGGTGCATCCCTTGACGACCTTAAGGTCTACTTTTTCGTAAGATAAATATATATATTTACGGGTGGATCCGAAAAACAAATTCGGATATTACTATGCTTGGTCGGTATCTCGGTGCGTCTTTTGCACTACAGTGTGCGGTACTTCATATATGTCTACGCGATACAAAAACGTGTGCGGTCGGGGACCCCCGTCAGGAACAAAGTTCATGTAACAAAATTTTTGCAGCGGCTATCTTGGATTTACATTTTGACCCCACTATCGGCTTTAGCACCCTTGACCGACCCCTTGACAATTCAAAAGTACCTGTAATTGGTTTATTTGGAATAAATGATTTGAGTTTGAGTTTGAGTTTGAAAACTATGAAAACGACACCCACGACGAAAAATTTTAGGAGTTCCTATGGCCACCCTCCGGCTGCATCATTAGACCAGCTCCATGGTCCCCATTACCACTAGCTCCATATTTTTGTATTGAGTTTAGCTTAACTGGATGCTAGCAAGAGCATTAAAAATGGACTAATAGACCTTGGTGGCCACGATGTATTGTCATTGCCCACGATACTGCTTTGTTTACATCTCTTTTTTAGCCCTAAATCATATTAATAAAAAAATATTTTATTCAAATTTGTTTATTGTTTGTTACATGTAGAAAAAGATGTTATAGTAATTATAATAGTAGCACTGTAACATACCTATAAGGTGTACAATATTCTATTACGTTATTATTTTGTAAACATTCTTAATGTTGGTCTAGTCACTCTTTTTGCATTAATCAAATTATACATTAAAAATATTTATACATTAGTCAAATTATACATTAAAATTAAAACATACATTCCATTTGTAAGCTTTATTCAAGCAGAAATCGCACTTACCTTGATGAGATTTCAAGCAGTTTGCTAAGAATAGGTGTTTATTCACATGGCTCCTAACGTCACTTCCGGAATTGTATAAGACGACGCGTATTGAGTTTGCGTGCCGTTCCACCATAAAAAAAAACAACGGGTTGCATTCCGGAAGTGCCGGCAGAAGTGAAAACTTTAATATAATACCGGTCTACTCTCCCTCCGTCTTCCGAATTTTCGATCAGGTCACGTGTCCTGACGCGAGTTTTACATTTTTTACCCATCACAAAAAATGTGCACGACCGACGCCGCTAAAGAAGTTTTCACTTCAAAAACGCAACATAAAATAAAAGTGTAGTGTATTTTTTTTTTAAATAAAAATAGCTATTGAAGTTTAAAACAAAACTCAAATATACCAACTAAGAAATGTAAACTTCTTTAACAAAAATATCCTGGGGAAACCGCTACTGGATTTGTATTTTTAATGGTCACGAAAAGATAACAGAATGACAAACGAAACCGACCCCGTAGGTAAATGAGTGATAGAGCCATATTTTTGGAAAAGTCATGTACTAAAGCACTGCCGAGTGTACCTACATTTAAAAGTAAGGCCGTTCAGTGAAAGTGAGTGAGCTTTTTCGATTTAAAGAATAATGGTGATCACATTGCTTTTTCCATCTGCATCCTTCTTGATTTCTACAACAAATGAGAAGACTGAATCATGGAATAGGTCCTACACGCGAATGCATAGAACTGGGACAATCGTAACGATATGACGACGAATTGTGTTTTTTGGTTATACTTGGTTTCTTCGTTATTATTGTTTTGGTCACCATGATCCTGGTGACCAGGCCATATCCTAGGTATTTATATAGACAATCAGAGCTCAAGCTTATTGTAAAATACTTGTCTTTCAATAGAAAACAAGAACCTGAAGAATTTTCCTTAAAATTATTCCGTAGAGCTCGTTAACTTCGTTACATTCTCGAGGATTTTTTATGATGCCAGGTGTACAAGCTTATATTTTTATAGCCCCGGAATTTTTCTGTTTACTGCTATTTTCTTGCAACCCTCTTGGTCGACTACAAATGCGCTTTAAACATATGAGTCTGTCAAATTCGCAGAAAATTTTAAAAAACAGTAGCACTTTTCATTGCAATTTATCTGTCTTCTAGTATATCGTACAAACCATGTGTCCTGAGGGATTTCCCATCGGCAAACATAGCGCACTTAAATAAAAACTTTCATTCCCAATTACAATTCAATTCAAAATATTTTATTTCACATAAACCTACATGGGCACTTATGGAACCTCAGAAGCTAGGTGCACGGTTCCAAATGGTCGTTTCCTTTGGAGAAGAGCCAGAAACTCTACGGTTACTTTTTTTAAAGTAATTAGCTTTTACAATTGTTACAATTAGTGTTAATAGTTTTGAAGGACAGTGTAGTCCAGTCAATAAGTACTTTCAATTAACAAAAACATAAAAACAAGATAGAAAATGATTAACAAATCAAAGATTCTATGCGTCTACAAGGTCTACAACGATCTCACATTCATAAAATAGAAAAGAAGCTATATCTACTTCAGAGGCCGTGAACAAAATCGACTGATTTTGATCAATATTGTTCGTTAGTTGTGAAAAAGAGAAAAAGAATTGAAACAATACTGTTTGTGATTTGGAAAGTCGAGCTATTTGTTTTGCATGTGGATGAAAGGAAATTTTCAAATAAGTTTCAGTTTACATAATACTCATAATAGTCTAGTCAATCACAGCATTTTTGAAGATTAAATAAAAATAAATATTATGTGTAGTTTCAGTTACATTTTCGGTTTAATGACGACGAAAATAAGTGAAAGATAAGTTTAATGATAAGTGAAAGATTTCAGTCTATTCCGTTCATTCGGTCTATGTGATCAGATGAGTGGAAGGAGTATACCTTATTTTTGAGGTACAGGATAACCAAGGAGACCACTATATAATTTATTTATTTATTGATATGACACTTCCACGACTAAGGGTGCTTACATAAAGAAACAGGTTAGTTTGTTCCTAGAGTAGTCAGCAAGGAAACATCGACCTCGTCTAGTTTAAATAAATGTTGACGTATAAAAGTGTAACCAGCTAAATAAATAAATATAATTTTTCTAGTGTTGAATCATACGGTACCCTTCAAAATGATTGAGCTAAATGATGCTGATTCATTTGTCATGGTTTTACTAAGTTGCATGCATTACAATTCAGAATCTGTATCTTAAATGATCTGATTATTACAAGTAATTGTATGGAATTTAAAATAGACTGACCTCTGAATTTGTTTCAGTGTTTCTTCTCAGAGCAGGCACAGCAGTCTTTACTGCATTATTCAGTTTTTATCTTGTTGATTAGTTTATTAACTGTTTATATTTTTCAAACTTTAGTTAACATGCGGTCTCTCTTCTCACATAATCATAAGTATAGTTTCAATATGAATGATGTTACCAAGATGTTATAATATATTTGTTTATTAATAAGTTCTTTTGTAGGTAGTATTTTTTCCAAAGCAGATTCTTGAAAAGGTTTTGGGTAAAAACTATATAGGTAAACATCTGGCTAACTCATTCACTCACTTGTCACTCATCGCCATAGAAACCTACTGTTGCATTAAAACTTGTTTATAAAAACGCCTGACAGAAAATGATCAGCAATCAATCGTTTTTTGAAGTCTAACAAATGAGCTGTTTGGCAGGAAAAGTTTATTTTTGTTTTGAAATATACAAAAAATTGCGTGTTAAATTAAAATAGAGGAATTCTTTCAAAATCTAGGTCTAATGTGTTTTTAAATGCACTATGTGTAGCTTTTGTACATGTTAGGGTATGCATGTATAGGACTTTGGTCATGGTTCTTTGGAATTAAGTTTGTAAGGAATTACGTAATTTTTAAGTTAGAAACGTAGACTTTGCTATTTAGACTACTGTTTATAAGTTACAGTTATTCGTATCATAGTTCTTTTAACACGTTAAGCTGGGCGCCCTCCTGGAGGGTTACCTAGTCGCTTAAGGGCTGCCGGGAGCCCTCGCGGAGGGCTCATTTTAAATGTGGGTTTATCTTAGAGAACACAGCATTATAAATCGTGAAAATAAAATCTGTTCTGATCTGACAACATTTATTTGTACTTTTCAATTATTTTTAATGCAGCAAAAACGAAATAAACGTCACAATAGTTTTAAAATTTTTCACGTCAATCAAGTATGAAACCTGAAAACATTGTAGCTTGCAAGAAAACCAATTAATTAAGTTTTTTTTTAATAGATTCGTTTCAGCCATTGGAGGAACCCTATTGAAAATAGCTCTTTTATTCAAATTAGTTTAACTATAATTAATAAAAAAAACTTATTACTAATATAATATCTATATAATATTTCCAAAATCGACCCTCTTCCGTTGCCAAGCAACCGACAAAGTAAATATATAAATAAATAGTCTTTGACGTGAGTACGAGATGAGAAATTTAACCCATATTGATGGGTAAAAACGCAGTCAAAATACTTCATGAATTTTTTTAAAATAAATTCTTCATTTTTGTTAGAAACTGTTTAGAAAATAAATATAACTACTAACAAACAAAAAAACTGTCATATAGGACATAATACTTTTTTACCTACTAAATATGAAGGAGAAAATGTTAGGGCTCCTATCTCTTGTAGTTGGGTAATACGAGAAAACAAGTAACAAAAAAACGCTTCGAATTTGCTCCGGGTCAGATAATAAAGGGTAGAAAAAACGATTTTTAGGTTTAATGAACTATTTCTATGATAGTTTGATAACATTGCAAAAAAAAAACAAGCTCACTTACCGATGAAAGAAAATGTCTTCATTATTGCGCTCTGTGCGACTCACACACACCCACACAGCAACGCCCTATATTATCACTTTAAATATTGTTTTTGTATTACTTTGAACCCTATAAATAAAATTCACTGAATTATGATATACGCGCCACAAAATCAGTTTACCGAAAAAATCGTACCGTGACAGCAGTTAGCAGCCATTGTCTGTTGGACCACAGCCTATGGCTGTATTGCTAACGAACAAAATGTGGTTTTTAACCTTCAAAAAGGAGGAGGTTCTCAATGCGACTGTATGTTTTTTTTATATATATATTTATGTATTTGTTACGAGTTTACTCCGTCAATTATAAAATGATTTTGATGATTCTTTTTTTTTGGTGCATCATACTTCAGAGGTGGTCCCATATAAATTGTATTAACTTTTCTTGGATAGTTTTTGAATTAGCTTCAATAATACGTATTTTTCCCACTTGGTATATATGGATGATGTTATAGTGGCTGTCACTGTTATTTAAATATAGCAGGTAGTAGTATACGAATTTGTGTGGGGTAGGCCACCAGGAGTAAGCCAGTACCACAATCACGAAGTACATAAAAAACACAAAAAAGTGCAAAATAACTTTAATTTCGAAGTCAGTGGCAAAAAACGAAAATACGGAACCATAGACTTCCGAAATTAAAGTTATTTTACACTTTTTAATGTTTTTTTTTTTAAGTTCTATTTTTTTTATAAAAAGTTATACGCAAAGGAGATAATAATAGTTATATTTTTTCTATCTCCTTTGCGTATAACTTTTTAAGTTTAAGTCTAAATTTAAGTTCTATTTTTTTATAAAAAATTATACGCAAAGGAGATAACTATTATAGGAGATCAAAAATATAACTATTTTTATCTCCTTTACTCTACTTACTATACTGGGTCCACGGAGGAAAGAAGTGGCTGGACCTAATAATAACGTCCTTGTCTATTTTTTTATTAATATTTGAGTGTTGAGGCGTGCACTTAATCATAACTGGCGAAATGTGGGTGTACCTACTACAATTACACCTCTGCCCAACCCTTCGGGGAAACAAGGCGTGATGTCATGTTATGTTGAGGCGTGCACTGTTGGATTTTCAAATTTTTTACTTTTTTACACGATTTAAATATTCACAAAAAAAATAAAAGGTTTGAAACTACTTAAAGCCCTAAGACCCCCTGAAAACTCTATTTTACTTCGTTTTACAGTTTTTTATTACATGGCTTAAAGCTAATGCTGTTGACCGTCCGCGATGGTTAACTTTACCGCAAACGTAATGCCGGCAAGCCTCCCGGAGGGTTCACTTCCAATATGTATGGCGGCATGGCGTATGAGTTCTATGAAAAGTGGGTGGAGTCGAAAGTGTTAACTCATTATCGAAATTATAGTTTGCTCATTTGCTGCACTGCAAATAAATCTATCTCGTGAAAATATGACGATTTGCAGCAAATAAAATGTAGAGAGCTACGAGTATATTGTTGTTATAAATAATTATAATGTAATAATTATTTTATCATAATTGCCGCGTAATGAATGATCAACATACAACGTCAAAAATCGCCGTAATTTGCAACAAACGTAAGAAATTTAGAATTTCGCATTTTTTTTTAACAATTTTAGCATTTTTATATCTTGTCTCACCAGCTTGTGTATAATAAAAGCTGACCTACCTGAAGCAGCATTTTCTAATAAATGAAGCATTTTCTATCTATAATATCATTAGTCATTACCTAAATGCTACTGGGTTGATTGATAAGGACTTACCTACGTGACTTTAAGAGAGTTCATCCAAAATGTTGGCAACGTCGCAAATAGCTGTCAAATAATTACCGTTTTGATTAATTTGGCAATATTACTGTATGGAAATAAGAAATATGGCTAACTAGTGAACTAAAATATTGATTTTGCAATGCAATAATTAATATAGTAACACCGAATATTTAGGTTTAGATGTAAAAAAAGTATTTGGAAACTTCCCAAACGCCTTTTTTACAGCTAAAACGGTTACAACATCAAATTCAGTATTATAATTGCAATTCCATACAGTGAAATATTTGACAGCTACATATTTGCGACGTTGCCCAATTTCTGTTAAACGCTTTTAAAGTTACCTTCTTATAAAAAAATGTTCATCGAATTGTATTTATATTTCTTAATTTAGAACCTTTGACTAAGCTAATGGCGATTTTATTTTTTTATTGTGCTTATGTTTATTGTGGTCGTACCTCCACAAATAAAGCTGAACAATTGAGGTATCCGCTGAAGGTACCTTCTAAAAAATATTAGTAGTAAATAAGTATTATTATTTGCCTAACCAAAATAGACAGTTAGGTACAGGCAGACTCGTTTGCGTTGTTGTAATCTAAATACGGTTAACGTTATTATTCATATCTTTAAAAAACGTTGGTTTAATTACAGCTTGTTTAATTACCGGCGTATTTCTGCGGGGCGAACATTTTGTTGGGCAATAAGTCTCAGCTAATTGTTTGAAAAGATAATTTGGTGGCGGTTTATTGTGGGCACCGGCCGGGACGGGCGCGTTAGTGATGGCGCACAGGGTCGCCCAGCCACCCAGCCGCCCGGCCCCACACGCACATATGCCACTAATTACTTATTCACTTGTTTAAGATACGCTCGCTAAAAGTTAAGTAAATAATAGCTGTAATGACTGTTTGAACATGGAAGTCTCATAATGGCAGATGTATGTTTATCCTCAAATGACTAACAAAGCTTCTACGATCCGAAGGTTTGTAATTTATTAATATAGTCAAGATCTATCTATTTCTTATCTTTCACTACAACAAATCAATATAATTTTGCAACATTATTTCTGGGAGTGCATCTCAGTGCAGATGTTACTGTTACAAAATCATATTGATTTAGTGTCTTATTTATGTGTTCATGGGACTCTAAAATGCTGTTTTTTTTAAGCATGCAATTTAAAACTCTTTCTTTTAATTGGAGAAGAAATTGACAATTTCCTTTACTTAGCCTTCAGCCGTAAACCTATAGGTATACCTACGTCATCTTTCAAAACATATAGTTTAAAATTAAAAGTTCGATTCACCCACGCGAAGACCTTTTGCAAGTTCAAAATTAAAAATGTTTTTTTATGGGATGTTCGGTTTGCTTCGATGAGCGTTTCAGTATCTAATCTTTTTCTTCCATCCCTTAGTGCCAGTTCCATCTGGAATCGGGTCTTCCTGTACAGCGGCAGTTCGAAGTTTGTCTATGAGGATATTGACCCGTTCCAGGCATGTCCACGGACAAACAGACTACAAAATAATCCTATCAGAGACCAGTTTGTTTAATTTTCGGATAAAAAAGTATCATAAAAGAATAAATAAACATTAAAAGAAAATTGAAAACTATACATCCTATATCCTCTACTATTAAATAAGCAATATTTGTATATATGTTTATTTGTAATCACGTTCTCGAAAACGGCTCTGAGGATTTCGATGAAAATATAGGGTTTATTTACGGGGGCGTAAAATCAATTTAGCTAGGTTTCATATCTGGGAAAATTCGTTTTCTCCGTATTTTCATCCGAACAGAGCTCGATCACCTAGGTATTAGTAGGTACCTACCTGGGCGACCGCGCTCTCATTATACATGTAGTACACACATTGACACATTGTAAGTAGCAAAACGGGGCGGCCGTTTATAAGACCACTAAAGTGCCAGAACAAATTGTTTCGTAAAGTGCTTTATAATTCGTACTGATTGAACTAGAAGAGAAAACAAATATGGAGCAAGAAAACAAAGACAGAAATAATGCTGGTAATGCTGTGATCTCATTAACAAGTTTCTACTCATTGTATACGTTTCAGTATCGTTTATTATTAAATTGGAAGTTAATTGGCTCTTAACGATTAAGTATTTGATTTTACGCCGTGAGCTCACTTTTATGGGATTTCTTGTTTCGGTTTTGCAACATGGTTCTACAATAACTAGCTCATAAGATCACATACCTAATCTATGATGCGTAGGTTTTAAATAGTGCATCCAAACTGAAGCGGTTATCGACGTTGTCGTTAGCGCAATTATTTTGTCTCTTACACAATTTTAAAAACTTTTTGTTGTCGCTAAAATGAACTATCTAATCAATGTGCATTACTTGAATATGAATTAATTAACGAATTAATTAAATGCGCTGACCCTATCAAAAATTAATTACTTTAATCCACGTGTAAAAACCAAATTTTCTTGATAAATGGAGACTTACCCTTTATATTATTTTTAATTATTACGTCGATATCGTAGTTTAGATGAGTGTGTGATTAATTATAAATTCCTAATATAAACCGCACATGTGTCGCCATCTAGTGTACCTAGCTGAAACCGTGAAGATAGTTCACAATCTATCGAAGTATTAATATTATTGTGGTAAATCGTGGACTATCGAAATTGAAATGCGATATTGATATTATTAATATCACATTTCATTTGAGTAAAGTGAGCTATATATATTTTGTTGCCTGCATTGAATAAAAATCCTTTGCAGTTGGGCAGTAAAATGCTGGTGTTTATATATATGTACTTACTAAATAATTTGCGAACTCACTTGCAAAATTCTCACTTTCTATTTATTTTAAGCATTATAGTAATGCTGATTATGATTTAGCTCTTATCTGTGATTCCACAACGAAAAAAGTAAAGAAACGAAACAACGAAAAGTTTAAAGATAAGTTTTTATTTTAAAACTGTCAAAATGGTATTATTATTAAATAATATGAAATATTTTGGTGGTACTTACAAAATTCAGAGTTTCATACCTATTAAAGCTTTTATATCGAAAAAATAGATCTAGAAAATTTATTCCCATATCTCTAACGCTTCATCGCGGACTATGCCTTACACTTGTAATTTATTTTCGTTAATACATCATCATTAATTTCTTTAATCACAAGTATCGAAACAACTTACATATACTAGTTTTTGAACACATAATGTTTGTGCACACTATTCTATAGCACAGCTAGGTGTGATTAACTCATTTGTAATGTATAATAAGTTTTAATTGTATCTACGCATAATATATGGAAATATATGTAGAGTGAGGCACGGCGTCGGAGACTTTCAGTGGCCTCTGGAGCGTTGCCAACGATTCGTCTGGTGGTTATTTTCGCACGTCATCCACAAATAACAAGACATCTACCGATTCGGTCTTGTATCTATAGTCTATGAAAAAACCTACATCGCGTATAAAAAATGGTCTATACCAAGGTTTGTGACGCACATGTTATCATTCATACAGCACGTTTCTATTATATCCTTACAAGCCCGTTCTTACATTCAACTTCAATAAAATCACTAAACCGAATTGCACGCAAGTAACTCTATTAAAACGCCCTTTGTCTAGTATTCATTATCCCCCTGTCTAGTTTTAAATTCTTTTGTTGGTCGTAGTCGTTGCATGGATGCATGAATAAATTGTTTTTGAGAGTCGAACGTACCGAACAAACTGGTAGGTCAAGATCCCTTTCTCATAGAACACTCTTTTGTGCGATAGTAAAAGACGTTCGCTATTAAAGGGCGCGGATCGGGTAGAATGTTGATTTGTGGGTAATTATTATTTAATCTATGGCAGTGAGCAAAGCTTGGTTCACTTTCTTGAAGGGACGCAGTGTCCTGTTGGTCTCTTGGTGCATCGAGTTGGTCGCTGGCCGCGCTGCTCACTTATGTGTGTGTGATCCTGATCGTAATGCGTGCGCGCTGTCATTGCCCTAGTCCCGCCACTGCCCCCTCGCCTCTTGAAACAATGAACGGAACCTGGTTAATGATCGCCCTGTTTTCGGCGTTATTTTAAAATTTACCTTTTGTGGATTGAATATTCAATGAGAATTTGAAAAACATATATTCCATCCATAGTGTTCCATATAAAAACGATGCTAACAAATGCGTAATCAAATACTCTAAACTCTGAAGATGACGATCTCACCCTTACATAAAAACTTATACTTAACTTTTAAAGCATTTTTTTTAAATATTTTTTTATACCTAGCTTCCGATTCCGAATTCAAACAAAACTAATCAGCAGACAATATTATTACCTACGATCTTTTACGTTTTTGTTAAATATACAATATTTTAATTTGACAACAAGACAAGGACTATTCAAGGCTCACGTAAAATAACTTACTTGAAAAACAACATGCTTATGATTTACCTTTTTTTTTCATCTATTCAAATACATAGTTCTGTTGTTTTGAGTCTGACTCAAAACTACTTATTACTAACGGATTCAATTAGTAGGACTAGGTATTTGAATGGATGAATCTGTACAATTTTGTAGCTCATAAAACACGTTTTAATGAGTAATACTTTATATATTAATGAATTACGTACCAACGCATACTACCGAGGTGTTATGGCATTACTCATTTCTATCCTACCTTATAATTGCAGTCGTACAGAATCGTTTATTAACATGAAGCCGTTTCTAGATGTAAAAATACAGTAATTGGCTAATCACTCTCTTCGTCTGTCTTGGGATAGGGATCGCCTGTCATGGAAATCAAAATACACGAAAAGCACACTCATTACAAGTCACAAGACGGAACTGACGAACAATATAGCTGTATAAAAGCGAGAAACAATGTAGTATCCAAATAATATAGTTATATTAGGAGCATTGTTCGGCGAGGGCACGGGCTCGGGCGTCCATTCAGCCGCGACCGATCCGCATAATGAGATGCAGTGCTCCTCCAGATGTGGCGCAGGCGCGGCCCCAACGCGCTGCCGTTTTTTGTTTCCCCGTTTTTGCTATCCTCTCAACAGATAAACGGTTTAGCAATGCTGGTTACTTACACATAACATCCGACGTCTTAGATTTTGAGTAATCTTGAAGATAGGTCGAAGAACTTCATATCTAAGCAGTTTGAAAACAAAATCCCGTGAACAAAATGACCACATCTGTTACCGCCCCGGTTCTATAGCCGCCGAGCGCTGCAAGCAGAAATAGTCCTTACGATGTATAGATATGAAGTTCTTCGATGGTACTATAACAAAATATTAATTCACAAAAAAAAAAAACCCTGGAAATAATAGGTACATTTTCATTGCAATAAACATTCATTAAACTACTCGAGTTTAGCGCTCTATCTATTAATAATGTTATACTTTACATATTCCTACTTATAAAGGTTATATTCCTTTAAGCGATTAACTGAAAACGGTTAACTAGTTCACTCGAATGATTGTAATTGTACTTAAAAGTGTATTAATTAAACATAAAAAGAATTAGATTTAGTTAATAAAAAAATATTGGCTGCTATTATTATTTGCTTACAGATGGTGATAATAGGTCAATAAGAAATTAAGTCTAAGATTTGTCTTTCGAACAATCAGAAAATAATCTCAATTATTCAAAAAAAAAAATATTTTGACAATTTTGAATGAGTTGCTACAGTTATTTTCCTTACCTAATTCCCACAACTCTCACATAATTTAAAGTTAGGAATGGAGTTGTAAGCTCCGGGCTCCGTTAGCCTCGCGTTTATTTATGTTGCCTTAGTCAGAACTGTTACCTACGCCAGATGTTATTTTACGACAGTTCGCCACCGAATAAACAATCTCTCCTTTTCTCTTACTTTTATTACCCAAAGAACCAAAATTGCAAACGTACCCTATGCCTTGATGTTAAACGTTACAAAACACCAAGATATCAAAATAGGTTTTGAACACGCGTCACTATAGATTAAGTTTCAAGATTTAATTCATAAATTAATAATCGATTTTAATATTTACCACTGCGCGTCCTACGAGTAGCATTATTTATTTCTGACAAGTTAGTTATTATTCCGTTTCACAGACTGAACTGCAAGAAATCCTTGGCAAATATACACGTCGCTTCTGAACTATAAACAGATATCACACAATTTAATTAAAATTAAACACTGAAACCGTGATCACAATTATCAAGACAAAGCTTCTGTCACACATGTGAACCAGGATGATGCGATTTCCGGACCCGCGGGCACGCCCGCGCTGCTCCATACTTCTTTACATTCCATACGATTATAATTACTATGGGAAGTAAGGAAGCACGGAACTCGCGCAAGGCTTTGTGTCTTCATTCTTGAGTGTACTGCAATCCTGTGCAGTTGCAATTAGCAACTACCTGTTGTACACATGAATAATATGCAGCGATGGTAGGGTGCGTGACGCCATCTCTTGGTCGATGGTGATGGAAGCACAACGCGACAATGGGCGACAACGTGGGGGTGGCGAGCGACGCGGCGTGGTGGCAGCTCGCTGAGCACTGGCAGCGCGCTCGCTGCGCACGCGCAGACCAGCTCTAAAAATGGAGTCAACCGGCGGAGTTCGCTTACGACTCGGGAGTACCATCCATTCCAAATTTGTATTTTCCCGAAATAGAACCGGCGGCGTGCGTCCATCGGATCGGTTACCCGGCCGTGCAGCGACCTGCAGCGCGCGAGGACTGGTCGAAGTGCACGTCTGAACCTCGGCGCGGACTCGCCGGAGACCGCCGGCTGCCGGGCCGCTCTTATGTAAGGAACACCGTGAACCGCGCCGCGTGACGACCGCTTCGAAAATAAACGTGCATGCGGAGTTCGACGCCGACGGGCGCCACATGTGCGCGCTCCCGTCAGCGTTCCAATGATCGCGCGCTGGAGGGGAGGCTATTATTAGTTGTACACCATCCACCACTGTCACCTCCCGCAGGGTAGTCGAGCTATACATAGTTCCGATCACGGGATCTGGCAATCCTCAGCGTTCACTGACCTCCCCTGAAACAACATCAAATATTATATACCTGATCAATATTCCAGAATATCTAATAATATAATAAATAAACCAATGCATTTTCCTGCGATTTTAAAGCTATGCTAATTTGTGCTGAAAGCGTCATCGTAATAATATCAAGGAGATATTCATTAATGCAATATTGAACAAGTAATGTATTATTGCTACCAGTTTCGCGTCTATCTAATCTATGAATTCTAGTAGGTAGGCGTTTGTGAGAACGTGGCAGTCGCATCGCGGTAGAGAATTCCCGCTGCCGCCCGTAAAGCTCGCCTCTCCGTACACTCAGTCAATAAAAGAATTTTGGCAAACTTTCGTAGACAAACAAGTGGGACGACAGCCAACTCATCTTTTGTCTGCTTGAAAGCAACATGGTTCTGTTAGCATTTCGATACCACAATGTTTCAAATAGTACTTTTTTGAAATATTCACTCCTTAGTATTTTCGTCGGGAAAATAATATATTTTATTGGGTTTGTGTTATTGCTTTCTTTGGTTATCATATACGAAGGTTTGTATTCTAAACCAATTAACATGTAGGTAATAAGTTAATATCCTTAATTTAATACAACAATAAGTTAATATCCTTAATTTAATATTTTTTTAAACTGGCTTAGGTATTTACTAGCTGAAGTTTTAATGGACATGTTCATTATATCTGAAATAGAATGACCAGTGTAGTTTATACTATTATGATAGTGGTAAAAAGTTGCATGTTAAAATAAATGGCGAATGGTGAATGTTAATGGCGGGGCAGTTACGAGTAGTTAAGTAAACTAAAATATATATAAGAAGCTTTGAGCTATAATATCTATTTTATTAGATATTAAAGCTCAAAGCTGTTTCTACTTTCGAGGCCATATTATTGCGCGCATATAAAAATGACGCTACGCTTTTAAATGACGATGCTAAAAAGTAAAGAAAATGGGCCAATCCTTACTTGTACTATTGCTAGCCCAAACAGACTAATAGTAGCGGGGCTAAGTTTAATTTGCAAGTTCATAGGTAATTAATGCACCCTGTAAGTATTATAGTGGGTACGTAGTTATCTAATGTAATTTTATAAGATGAGCTACGAGGACCATCTCTTGAGTAAAGAAAGGCGGCGATGCTGCCCGCAGAGCAACCGTCCGTCCAAAGAGCGCCTGTTGAATATTAATGCGACATTGTTATTGGCCACTAGTGCCCGCTGCTGCCCCAATCGCACATTTCCATAACTTACTATTCTGGATCCGCGGGGAATCAGCTCACTATGTAGGAAAATGATCACTTGGGCCACTCATATTTGCCCTGTAAATTGTGTTCTGTCGCGACAATACATTACATTATTCATTACGGAATCTATAAGTGGACGGCAACTTCAGCCTGCCTTCTCGAATACTCCGCGCGATGCTAAGTTCTGTGACAACGCGGCAACGCAATGATTCACGGCCCGATTGTTTCACGTCACGTTACTGAATGTCATGTACGCTCCACTAGTTATTGAATTTGTCATTGATTGTAAACAACCAGTGAATTAAATGCGTCCAATGCTAATCGTTAACGGGAACTGCACCGACGACGATACAATTTAAAAATGCATGCTCACTTTATATTTATTTATCCACTGAGATAAACCTACTTCTCCATTCAAAATTCTAAGCAGCTCTCCGCTGCTTTGTTTTCGGTGGATTTACTTAAGTTGAATCAAAGTCGTTTCAAGTTAAAAGGTTCCTCGTTCCATTGCCATAATAGTAATGTGTGTTTGCTATTTTTATAAGGACAGCACATTTTATAGGGATCGCTGCAGACTAACTTTAAGAAACAGTAAAATTACTTTACTTTCTGGGTTTTTAATTCGATTTAGATCGCATTAATTTGAGATTTCGTAGATATTTCAAGATTTCTAGTACACCACCGACAGTAGGTACAATTTATGCATTAGGTACATAGGTAATTGACTGACCTGACTCTGTAGCTAGGCTTTAGTTTAAGTATGTAATGTTTTACTGGAGTCAAGCTAGGATCACTTAATATTAGTTAATAGCAAATGTGTCATGTTTCTTTATTGTAATTCTCAACCAAAATCGGTAATAAAGAAAAATATGTATGACAAAAATTAAAATCTGGATGTCAGCTCGATTTAGATAGGTAAATGAGTCATATTTTTCCAGTAACAAATGAATCAGAAATATAAAGAATTTAAATTTGACCGGATATAAACAAGTAATCAGTAGTCGAAGTTGTGGTAAAGATCATTGGTCATCTTCTAAGCATACAAATTATAAAAAGAAATGACAGCATTTCTTTTTTTAATTTATATACATAGCTACGTTGTTGCGCGCATCACTTGAGAACGGCTGGACAGATTTGGCTATGTTTTGTTCTAAAATATTCGTAATAGTCCGAATTAGGTTTTTATGGAACAATTTGAAAAGTTGCCTGTCTTTGAAAATTCGGGAAAAACTGTACTTATAATAATGAATAATAATAATAATAATGAATATTAAAAAAAAATAGCTGTTTCATAGAAAAGTGCAATACCTAGAATCCTACGCGGTCATTATGTGGGCTTATGCAGATTTTTTTTAAAAATAACCGACGAAAAAATCAATGGTATCAGTTTTCGCGTCGACTTCCCTGCCAGCCTGTATATACAGGCAGTCCAGTAAATAGCACGACATACTGCAGGGGGCGATAGCTAGGGTCACTACCTATCAATACAACACTATATATATATGTTCAGCAAAATCTTACGGATTTACAGTTTTACAAAATATTCCGATATACCGAAAAATCTCTACCTTGAAACAGATTTTTAAGCATCTCGTAATGAAAAAATCCTTTTCTAGTACTTTTTTTTATATCAAATTATTCGTGAATAGTTACTTTACTCATTGATAAGTCTTTTTTCTATCAAAGACAAGAATGTTTTCAAGAAATACTATTTTTTGTTTAAATTTTCACAGAACTATTTTCTTATCACTTAAGTTTAACCTACAGTGGTGAAAAAAAAATGTAAGATTTTGCTGAACATATATTGTGTTGTATTGATAGGTAGTGACCCAAGCTATCACCCCCTGCAGTATGTCGTGCTATTTACTGGACACCCTGTATGTATATAAATATTAATTTAAATAGGTACAATTTTTTTGATATTATAGTTTTTTTACTCGTGTGTGGTACATAATTGACCTCTGCTTTACAAAATGTTTGTAACATGCAGCAAAAAGGTTAAAGTAGGTATCATATTACTTAAACTGAATTCCTACAGTTAATTATTAAAGTGATACATTGAAGTGGTTTTTCTGGGTTAAATAATCGAATGGGTCAGAAATTAATTACCTATTGACAAGTCAAACGTGCAAAAAATTTCGTTTAGGACATGAAAACCGTGCATACACGTTTTTATAAGTAAACTCCCCGTTTTGAAATGTAACTCTATTACTAAACGTAACGCGACGTAGCTCGTAAACTCGTAACGTACGTCTAACTAATTAAAACGGATTTCTCGTAGGAGACTAGCTAACAATGCACCATTATTGTCCTATATTATATTATCCTTAAGCCCAACACGTTCCACGACACGCTTCAAACTTTGGTAATTATTGGAGCTCTACTTACTTATCTTGAAGCTATCACTTAAGAGACACCAGTAATAGGTTGAGACAGCAGTTATAAATCGAGTTTAAGACGTCGCCTTCGGCTCATCTCGATGCCTAATGAACATGTTTCTACAAAACGACTGATAATATTGTTAGAATTACAAATACATACTCAATTTTGAAATAACGTATGATATTATGTTATTACCAGTATTTAAATATTGAGTAAGTGTTCAATTATGCAGCTGAACATTATCAGGACTGGTGTGTGTGCTCGCTTCCTCCACTTTGGCCGCGCCGCGCGTGTTCACTAAATGATGAGGTCCCCCGGGGACTCCTGGAATGGAAATCAGTGTTACTTGTAAATGTGTAGTACACAGTACGCGACATTTAAGGCCGGGGGAGTGCCACAAGAATGACATAATCGTTAATATACCTACCTGATATTTAACATACGACTGCCTCGTGGGTCTTGTGATCGCAAGCGCTACTGCTGAGCATGAGGGGGTTCGATTCCCAGGTCGGGCAAAGTATTATTGGGTTTTTCCAACAGGAATTTTATTTACCATATTCATTGTATCGCCCATTGACTTGACAGATCACTTCTCTAACCATCGCTACCTTTCTAGCTCAACCGCACTCCTGTGTGGCCACCTACTGGGGGTAGATACTCAATATACCTACGTTACAGATAGTGCTATTCTACAAAGACGCTCCCCACTCCGCGATTACTGTACTGAATACTACTATATATTCTGAATAATACTACTATATTAGCTGTACTTTGATATGGAGTGGAGCGGAGTGGGGCGCGTCTTCGTGGATGGTACTATCTATATAAAAAAGTATAAAAATAACCTGCCTTTTTTTGGATGGGAAATTATCAAATAACTTCTCCCGGGCGGAGCGGGAGGGCGTGTCAGACTCTTACTGACTAAAATCCATCCGTGTTCCTTAAGTTGCCTGTACGTTGCTAGGGGCCACGGTATCCCTTAAGGACTTTCCCGCAACCCCGGCAGGCATCGGTCCTATCGGACCTTTTCAGTTCTGCTGACATCATTCTCTTTGGCGCGCGTGGAACACAACGCGTCGTCGACCCGGGCCTGGTCCTAATCGGACGGTGAGCTACCCATTGCGCACCGTCGCAAGCCCGCGCCTACGATTCCCGACGCCCAGGGCATCTCCTGCTGCGGCTAGGGGCGTGAGGGCGTGAATTTTGCCTCTCCCTCCCGCGTTCCGCCTCCTCCTTCGCGAGCATTACTGCTTCGCAGAAGGAGGTGACGGCCTCCCATGCCTTCTCGCTCCGTACCAAGGCCTGGACCAGGGCCGGACGAGAGAGATCCCCGCCACCGATCGCCTCAACGAGGACACGGCGATGCTCTGCCTAAGCCGAGCAGACCTCCACCGTGTCCTCCGGGCGATCCACGCAGTGATGACACCCGGGCGTTTCCTCCCGCCTTATCCGAAACAGGAACCTCCCGAAACAACCGTGTCCGGTGAGGACCTGCGTCAGGCGGAAGGTGAGGATGCCGTGGCGCCTCTCTAGCCACTCCTCAAAGAGGGGACTTATCGCCGCAATAGTGGCGTACCCAGCAACTGGGTTGAGACAATCGCACTCTCCATGACGCCATGAGATCCCGCCGGAGCTCTGTCCGCTGTGCCGCGATTTCTCGCGGTATCGGAGTTAAGTCACGGCGTTTCGCCTCCTCGTGCCACTCCCAAATGTGCACCTGGACATAAGACAAATGGAAGGGAGCACCGTGTCCAACTGAGGTAATACCTACCCAGTAGACAAATATTCTGATATGGACCCTGGATCGAAAAAAAGGTTTATCATATAAAATATTTTAGAAACTTGAACTTCTAAACAGTTTTCCGTACATTTTAGCTATATCATTAAAACCAGTAACCTAATTGCGTAATACACGATGAATCCCAATCTGAATCTTTTTGAAACAGATTGCTTATCCACTGCTTCATAAGTTGGAAAAAAAATCTGCTCGATATCGTAAATAACGCAATGAATGATTTTGAACTGTCAACATGAAACAGATCGTTAATCGTTTACGAAAATGTGTTGCGTAATTAGATAGCAGTTCATTAATACATTTAAAAAAATCTTTACGTATTTTTAGAACCCCTCATCGTAGATGAGTCATATTAGAATTTACACAGGGTGGCAGGGACGTCGATGCGAAAACTGATACCATGGATTCAGTACATGATTCTGAAGCCCCCTGCGATGAAATTTTACGTCGATTATTAAAAAACAAATCAGTTGTTTCATGTTTTTTTTTCTATGAAACAGCTGATTTCAGGGGGTGGCAGGGACATTGACGCGAAAACTGTTACCACAAACGGTCACTGTATAAAAAGTAAGAAAGAAAAAGTTTTTATTTATGCCTGCGCCTACTACATACAAAATATGATAATTTTTGAAGGGGTTAACTCAACCCTAATAAAAAATAAGTGATATACCTACATCCTGGCACATTTGAAATTCCTTCGTCACATCGGCTATGTATGACAGATAGTAAGACGATACAATTTTTTTATATGTAACTTTTTTACAAGCTTACATTTAGCCTACGTTCGCACGGACGTAAAACAATCGCGGCGGGATTTTATCGCAAACTGGATTTTCAACTGTCGGTGTTGAGCTGAGAGTTGAGAATCCAACGCGCCGGGACGCACTCTCGTCCACGTTGAAAAAACACTCTGTTGGATTTTCAACTCTCGGCGCTTAGCAGACCATTGAAAATCCAGTGCACGAATAAAAATCGCCGCGGAAAAAAATCGCCCGTGCGAACCTGTTGTTAATAATTATGTTAAGATGAATTCTTGTAAACCAATTTTGGACAACTTCCTTTTGGCTATCAAGTCGAAACTTTGTATAAGTACCTATATATATATGTATTTGGTAGAGATGGCCTGATGTAGCCGTTACTGATATTATTGTCTTGAAATTTTATCAACACATTGACATTCAAAATGATGATCTGCAGCATTATAGTCAGAGGTAATTTTGAAATGTAATCGTAAATACCTAGATCCAAAATCCAAAAACAAGTAATATGCTAAAATAATAAAAAAACGCCCTTTTCCGATTGCAAAAGTATGTTTGTACAGTTACCTAAATTACATCGTTTTCAGCGTCAATGTAATAAAACCTGTGACATTTATTATACGTACCATATATCTACTTATTAGTTGTAGTATGTGTACATCTACACTACACACTTTTTAGTTTTACTTAGTGAATTAAAACTAGTATTTGTTAATAGTGTAGTAACACTAGTATTTGTTTGCCACCCATGCCTCTACGGTACAGTCACGAGCACTAATATACTATACTTAGCAACTTTTAAAAGTGATTTTCTCCTACTGTGGAGATCGTAATTTTATGTTGTTACGAAAAAAGTATTTTGGAGCCCATATTAATATGAAATAGGCCTTATCTTAGAGTTGCAGTCAATATTCCACGAGAAAATCGCTTTTGAATTTTGATACATATTAGCGCTCGTAACGTAACTGTACATAAGTATTTTTAAGTGATGTTTTTGGAGTCTATGTACTATCCTAACACGCTTACGATTAGATTATCACTCACGCACGAAGTGAACCTCTGCATCGAATATTTATACTAGGAAAAGATTCAACATCTTTTTTAAAGTCAGGTAATGATCCAAGATAGCATTGAAATGATTATCGATGATTGAAAAATTGTATCCGTTTTAAATTATGTTACTACCTACTGAATCAACACCCTATATACAAAGCAGTCAACTAGCTTAGATACACCTATGCTACTTAATATGCATTATATACCTACATGTATTGTGTATAGACTTTATCCCAGAATGCGTAGACGACGACTTCGTGTTGGGTCTTTTTACACCTTGAGGTTCAAACAATGGACATAGGTAGGAATTCAGTGACGTATTACTTGATCTGCTTACACAAGTAATGTTAAACTCGTCGCTTATTATTAAACTCGTAATGTATTAATTAAATCCGCATACACTTACATATTCTGTATGTGTTAGTTTCTGTTCATTAAAACTAATCTGAAGAATCAACACTGTTCCATGCTTTCGAAAATCCGTCGGCGTTAAGTAAATATAATTTAATATCTTAAACAGTTTGTTTACAAGATGCCTAAAAATATAATAAGGGGGGTTGTTGTTTGTTGTATTCCACTCAAATATCAATTTAAAATAAAAGCGATTTGTGCAGTAATTTCTAATTTACTTATACCTACATACTTACAAATATTTTTGTTGGTAAAGTTACAATGAAAAAATACCGTTTAGGTATTAGGCATTAATACCTAAACAGGTCGATATTGTAACTTTATATTTTATGACTTGCATGACATTGAACTGAAACCGAAATATTTAAACTTACCACTGCAATCACTCCTATAAGTACGCCAAAGCAAAGGCATTCTTGAACTAATTAATAATTGTCGGTATCGTTATAGCACTGTCTTCGTGATTCTGTCACTTTGCGTACAAGTTAACGAGAACTGCTTGATTAGTGCAGAAATGTATCACTGATGATGCGACACAGTGACAGATGAGCGGGGCGAGGCGGGCGGCGCGCTGTCGCGGACTGCTGGCGCGTAGGTCGAGCGCTGTGCGTGCGCGCAGGCGAGCGCCCGCGCCGCCGCCGCCGCCGCGCCCGCCGCCGTCGACGTTTGACCTTATTTAATTAGTTCGTTCGTTTTTACTCTTTGAATGTAACGTAGCATATTAAAATGTGTAACCGTCTAATTCATTGTTGCCATCCACTCGGTTAATATTGTCAACTCTTAACTAACTCTACTATCATAACGATCACGATCACTGAATTGCACTAATGACCACATCAGAGTGTATATAATTATTTTATACTTTACTTTAACATTAAAGCGGTCCTTAGGATTGTATTTAGCATATTATTAGGTTCTCGTTCTTAAGCGATATTTATTTTTTCTTGTTCTGGAGTAAACCTTGTATCTAGATGTAGCAACGTAACTCTTGCGCTATTTCTGTTTGGAGTTCACCCACCTCGACATCGTCGTTGATTTCTGCATCTGAGATTACATAAATTATTTGCCTTCTTACTGAACATTTGCTCGCAGTCTCGCACTAAATTCTAATAAAGAATAGGCAGTGATCTGAATTTGTGTGGCTTACAAATAAAAAAATACACTCGCTGTATTCTCGTTACCTACTTGGCTCGAGTTTGGGGTTTCAAAACTTGTAATTTTACGCCTTCATTTCATGTAAAAACCTACCAAAGAAGTAGTATTTTTAAAGTAATGGTTTTTATCCATGAATTAGGCTGTATCATACCCACTTCGAATACATGTGACATCTACCAACCCGCACTGGGCCCGCGTGGTAGATTACAGCCTCTCGAAGTGAGGAGGTCTGCGTCCCAGCAATGGTAACATTAAGGGGTTTATTCATAAACGATGATTAAAGTTAAGAGACGTCAAAAATGTACGGTTAAACAGTTGCTAATCATTACTTAACTGAAAGCAACGTTTATGAATAAGGGTATAGGCTGATTATGCTTATACCCACGTACCTATTCTACGGTGCCAAGATCCTTATAATATTATTAAATTATTATGTTATCAGCATACAGGTAAATGACAATGATATAACCATCATGATCAACCTAACCTTTTCACAGTTTTCGGGTTTTTATCAATACATAAGCGTACTAAGCATATGGCTGAACATCAGTTATTTTAACTTACGTGAAGAGTTCATAGAAATTGTTCCACCAGGGTCACGTCGCGCCTGTATGCGGGAGCCTTAACGCTATCTCAAGTCCAAGACTTCCAGGAAAAGATCCAAGAAGGTCCAGAATACATTTAGTTACATATTTTACATTCCTAAAAAAAATACCATCTTCATAATTACGCAACTTTAAAACGACATACCTAATTCATGAATCCGTCATACGAGTTAATAATAGTGAGGCTCAGCGGGGGATGCGTTACATCCAATTTTTTCTTAAACAGTCTATGAATATCCCGGGGAATATCGCGTGCTATACGCGGGGGTGTAAATCTCAATTTTTTTTGGAAAAATGTTTTGTCACAGGCGGGCGTTGGTGGGCTACGGCTTTTGAATACAACGTACTATTTACATAAATTTGCATATGCATAGGTACTTAGAATAAAACCAACAGAAATATTGCTGGGGTTTCCAGATTTTCAGCGTAACGTTGCCCACAGCCAAAATAATTATGTTGAATAGATAACTGACAATAAGTGTATTTGCTCGGATTTTTTAAATTACATTGACATAAAACATTACATCACGCCTGTAGTATTTTTTTACAGAGATGTATGGTAGCCTAGGTTCAACCACATTTAATTTAGAACGGACACAAATCCAGACTCCGTCTGAGAAATCCTAATGGAAATTACAATAACAATTGGTTTGACCTAAGCATGGAACCCTGGAAGTACCCTAACTTCAACAGTCACGGTAGCGACCACTATAATCTAGAGATCTACGTATACTTACCTCTCTGTCAATCTGAACCAACGTTCATTCATCTTAAACTTAAACACCAACTTCTTCTTTAAAATAATCCTAGTGTATCTAGGTAAGCTCTTACTTACCTTAATAGCTAGAAGCTACTGCGAAAGTTATCCGAGAAAAGAGGTCACTGTAGTAGACTCTACGAAGTAGCTCTAACATCGCAATCTACACTATCGAATTACGTTGTTTGCGACTGTATCAAAGCAACTTATATTGGTACAACACGATATGCTCCGGGGTACACTATGAACTTTTATCGCCAGCCAGTTTAAAAGCTGCTAATAAATTGCAATGCTAATTGTACTATGTATCTACTCGTCTATGTCACGAGCATAAATGTATTACTAGTAGTTGTAGTTCTGCGAACAGTAGAACTCGCGAGCACAAACTTTTTGCAACAATTAATACACCACTAAGTTATTTAAAAAGGGTTATTTGCTATGTTTAAAAAAAAGGTAAATATCCCGTTTTAAATAACTTTAGTAGTGAAAATTACCATGTCAGTTTAAAATCCTAAAATTAATATATCTATCAGGCAGGGTAAGGGTTCAATACTTTCATGCATCATCAATACGCAGGTGCGTCTCATATCATATAAAGTTATTTGGTATACTTATTTTCATTTCAATAACGTTCACAAGATGTAATTAATAAACGTGAGATATACAAACTGTTGATATAATTTATTTACATATAACATTTATATAGGTACCTACTCTAAAATATTTCGTATAACGTTATTGGATATAACGTTTATTTAATCGAAAATCATTAGGTCTATCGTTTAAAATATATATTGATACCATAATTATGCATAATTATGCTTAACACCCCGATTCAGAGCAATCCGACTCGGATAGGTTAGGTTAGGAGGCAAGGCGGTGCCGCGGCAGCGGCCGCCGTGCGCCAGATCCCCTCTATTATTGGTGAATCATTTGGATTAGCTTAGGTTAGAAAATTAACGCGTGAAGGCGAGCGAGCGAAGCTATCTTGGCAGGTGGTGATCAGTTACTAACTATGACAGAAATTACAAAAAAAAATATGTCTCACACTTCCAAGAATCCTTTTTTAAATAAATAAATTATTATTTAACTGAGCAAGATTATGCTCACAAAGTGACAACTAATAATGATATTTGTTATGCTACCTACAGGCTACAACTTATCAATACACATTACACTAAGTTATAATGTTTAGCTAGCTTGCTTGCTTTGTGTTTTTAACTAGGCGTTTTTATCATATTCGACTAAAATGTCTGTCAATGAGTGTGTCCGTAATGAGTGTTATATCAAACGATTTTATATTCAATGTAGGTTTGTTATGCTTATAAAAATAGTTATTTTAAAATTATATCAATCGTTTATTATATTAACTGATCATTATATATAAAATAAAATTATAGATGCAGTTGTTATATCTTGTAAATATTAGAGATTTTGTAATTATATCAATACTTACCCTCAATCAATGACGTAATATAATTATATACTGTAGTTATATATCATATAGTTATAGTTGATAGTTTATAATATCATTGCCCTCAATACGCACTTTCCTCTAATCATGCGTTCACAAGTTACCGCACATCTGCAGCAGTCTCGGACAATGTCTTAGCACATTGCGTTGAAATCATACGGAACAATTAACAAAACATTATTCTGGAGTAAATGCTGTACCTTCTTGAAGATGATCATATTCATTATAATCCTTCAATTATAACACAGGAAAACAGAAATATCAATTTAATGCAATTAGAAAGAAACGGAAAGAAGACACTTGCCTTTCTGACAGTGACAGATAGTGATGCGGTTCGATCTAATTTAACGCGATACTCGAATAAATAAATTAACTCATTCTATATGTAGGAAGAAATAAACGCGGAATAGATCTATTACGTGTAATAAACCGTTAAAATATTGAGACCGAGTCTGGCCATTTAATTGATGACACAATACAAATGAGCAATAAAAAGAAAACAAAATTATGTTCTGAGGGTTTTGATAACTTCGGGTTAATACAGAGCGCCGTCATTGTCTAGTGCTGTCAGTTGATAACGTGTACTCTTTTGTCATTAGAATCGTCTTCGCATCGTCATTATCAGATTGACCGTGGAATGTGAGTAGGACATCACGCTCAAATTCAAACAAATCCGATTTTAACCAAACGTCACTGGTGTACCAATATTTAATGTACGGTTGTTATAATTATTTTGGATCTTGACGATTCTTTTCTTTTTTTGTTTAACCAATATAAGTACGGTGCGTTTCAAACGTCTGAAGCTGGTGGGAACCTCTTTCTCATACCTTAGTTACAACTGCAATCGAGTTTTCGAATAACATAATCGGAACAATCGAGTAACTTCACTAGACACACTGACAAGCAACCAAAAAAAAAACGAAAAAAAGTGGTTTAAAAATCAACATGAAATGGAATGCCATTTCATGTTGATTGATCAACCATTTTAAATGATAAATCAGTTTTTTTTTTTTTGTGATAATGCGATTAATGTACTACTTATACATATCTCATAAGGCGGAGATATCTAGTAGCTTCATTTTGTCCCTTTTTGGCTGAAGTACCCCTCCAATCAAAAATCCCCGACGACAAAAAAAAATGTATAAAGTCGTAAAACCTGTATACCAAGTTTAGTCTAGATCGGTTGTAAAATAAGACCTGTAAGAGCTGTACGTACAAACTGACACACGAAAGGAAATTTAGCCAGACTTGAAGCAGAGACCCTTCGCTCGCTCGGTCAACTATTCATATCTGTCATGATTCTAATTTTGGCAGTTCAACAACATTCATTGCGTTATTTACACTGTTGAGGAAACGAATTTTTTCAAACATATGAAGCAATAGATTACAATTTCCTTCAAAATATTTCGGATTGTGATTGAAGTGTGTCACGCGTTAGGGTGCGGGTAGCATACACTAAACGTCAAATTTAATTTTAGATACATTCAAAGTATCATAACTTTTATTTTCGGAAAAACGAAGAAGGACGTTGGCTTTGTTTAGATTTAGCATAGCTCGTACATCTTTGAAGCACAAACTCGAAAGCAAACTTCTTAAAAGTACATAATTTGTACTAAATCATAAGTTGATCTGCAAAGCTTTTCTTCTTCTTCGTGACGCTGGCACGACAGCCAAGAGACTAGGGTCAAGGGACGTTTATTCGGACTAGGTAAATATTGTCTTGGCAAAGCAAACACTTGCGTTAACGGATCTGTACCAAACATTATAGATAGTGCAATCCACGACGACGCGCCCCACTCCACTACAGTACAGCTTACAGTACAGTAATCGCGGAGCGGATTATTAAAAACTTTGTGTTGCCTTTATTACAACAATAATAAGATTTTGGCTGCTTTTATTGTGTTTACGTCCCATTCTAACAAAAGTTCTTGCATTGATTGCAGTGCAATGAAAATAATGCTGGGCAAGCTGCCGCGGCCGTGGATCGTTGACGACGCGAAGGACGACGGCTACACAGCGCTGCACTTAGCTGCGCTGAATAACCACGCGGAGGTCGCCGAGCTGCTGGTCCGCGGCGGCGCGCGCCCCGACCTCCAGAACGCAAATCTGCAAACAGCCCTACACCTCGCCGTAGAACGGCAACACACGCAAATCGTCCGTTTACTCGTCGCGCATGGAGCGAATCTCAATATTTGCGACAAGGTGACCTTTAAAAAATAACTTTAATTTATCAGTGCCTTTTGGGACAAATTCCTCATCAATACACTCAAAACACTATTAATGTTTAGCGCCACTTTGGCGATATCGGAGGATATTGCCAAAGTGGCGCTAGTTTAGCATTTACTTAATATAAATCTTAAATTCATTCATGCACTGACAGACAACGCGCATTCTAAATCGCTGGATATAAAGCATAAAATTTTGCACAAGAATTCCTTATACCTATAGCGAAAGTGAAACCTAAGAAAAGATTTATGAAAATTCACCCCCTGTGGGGGTTACCCGGATAAGCCCCCACAGTTTGACATTGAGCGGTTTACGTCATTTTAAACATTTTTCTGAATTTTTCGGTGTTACGTATTTTTTTTATCATTTTCAGTTTAATTGACAAGAATATCCGTAAGACCATACGTTAAAACAGCCCACAGACGATGATAGCCATAATTTTGCAGTAAAAATAGTGATTTTAAGCCGCGCGAGTATACTGTCACCGTGAAAAGTCACGGTGTGTCAGGTAAATAACATCTCTGTTTTATAATTTAAAACTATTTTTACTGCTAAATTATGGCTAATAACGTGTGACGGATATTCTCGCCAATTAGACCAAAAATAATCAAAAAATTACAGATATCACCGAAAATTCAAAAAAAAAATTAAAATTACGTAAATCGCGCGTCAGTGTCAAATTCTAGAGCTAGACCGATAGGGGATGAAAGTTTGTATGGAAGTTCGTAATTTGTAACGATGGAAAATCCCATCGGGCACAAGGCTTGTACTCAATAACACAAAAACTCTTCATCAGGACGGTGACACTCCGCTGCACGAGGCGCTGCGCCACCACACGCTGCAGCAGCTGCGGCGCCTGCAGGACGCGCGCGACGCGGCGCTGCTCACGGGCCTTGCGCATGCGCACGACAAAAAGTCCTCCGCCTCTATCGCATGCTTCCTCGCCGCCCACGGCGCTGATCTCACCGTTAAGAATAAGAAAGGTACAAGAATAATATATCGTATACTAATGTGTCTTTGTAGGTATGAGGTTTGAATAGAAAAGCAAAAAGAAAGTATCTTTCTTTCTTTTTTGCTTATTTTGTTACAGAAACACGTGCATAGAAAAAAGAGCACACTCACAGCTGCTTCTGTAATCAATGTTAAAAATATCACTGACAAAATGTGGCACCTACCTGCCTCAAATATCTTTTATGAAGAGCCCGAAAATGCAACAAAAACCAGGATGCTGTGAAAGACTAAGTTTGAAACTGCACTTTCACCGTAAGATAGTGGCGCCGATTCTTGAACACCGAACTAAGCTATCTACTAAAATTCCTTACTTTTTGGATAAGAGAATATTAGTTACTCTGCAAAAAAAAAAAACATAACATAACATCACGCCTTGTTTCCCCGAAGGGTTGGGCAGAGGTGTACCTATAGTACATCCAGATTTCGCCAGTTATGTTTAAGTACCATGTAATAGGGGGTGAGCCTATTGCCATCAACCAGGCACAAATCCAAACTCCGGGCTGCTACTGAGAAATTCCAGAAAGAAAAACCTAATGAAAGAAGCCTTCCGCGCTTTTTCCGCCGCCCCGATGACGCCCCGGGCGCAGACCTTATACCGGTAGAGACCTATAAATAGTCTACTGCGCAAATCAAACCACGTGGCGTGTCAAGTCTCATCTTTAGTGGCACGCATTGTATGTTGCCGTGATATTAAGATAAGGTTTAATGTTCTGGGAAAATTCAACTGGCTGGCTATTGGTATTCACGGCGCACAAACACTGTATAGAACAATGTTTAGTATTAAACCAAAAGATTTAATAATAAACATTTTTTTTATTACATTATTCTTTAAAAAAAGGTTTGTGTAAAATCCTTTTTATATAGAACAAATTTATGACCTTGCCCTGGTTTATATTTATATGAAAGCGCTATGTTAATAAACATCACTCCAAGAGAAAGTGCATGACATGCAGACATTGTATCTGGTACAAACCTTGCCAAAGCATACTGATGCATAAAATAATAATAATAAATAAAAACGTTTATTTCAAAATCACTTCCATATTGACTACTGCAAGGCTTCACATATTTATTTTAAGCTACTAGACCGACAAGACTCATATTTAATATGACTGTTTTGCATCAAGACAAAACAGGTATTATATGTTGGAGAAAACACAGCAATGATATGAAGAAGCAGTCCGATTCTGTGAAAATACGAGAATATCCCTCTAAATCAGTAGGAGTATCGAGCATACCTTCCTTGTTTTGGCACCTGAGGGCGCCGTAATACTTTACCGCCAATTTAGCTGTCAAGCGTCATTGCAGTCTTCCTCAACAGCAAGCTCCTTGTCTAATTTGAGTCAACTGATGTTTTGTAAGCAAAACAAAATAAAAATAAAAACTTATTCTCTTCAATAAACTCAAGAAATTATGCAGTCACATCTACTGCCAAAATATGCATAAATCAACAACTAAGGATGACATTTCCATATTAAGGTAATTAACAAACAATGACAGAACAAACAAGCCTCTGTCTTTAAATCATGAAATAATAAAAATAATTCTTATTTTCAACATTGAGATCACACCATGAAATAGGTATATTGTAACATAACATAACATAACATCACGCCTGTATTCCCCGAAGGGTTAGGCAGAGGTGTGCCTATAGTACACCCACATTTCGCCAGTTATGTTTAAGTCCCATGTAATAGGGGGCGAGCCTATTGCCATCAACCCGGGCATCAAATCCAGACCCCGGGCTGCTACTGAGAAATTCGAGATGGAAAATCCCAATAACACTGCCCGACCCGAGAATCGAACCCAGGACCTCATGCTCAGCAGTAGCGCTTGCGACCACTAGACCAACGAGGCAGTATATTGTGTTATGTTTAATTAATTAAACAGTTTTAAAATTAGTATAAAGTAAACCCACTGTAGCATCATCACTGACAGATCTATTTACTTCCTTGCAGTAATATCTTGAAAATGTTTCTACACACTTCCAATTTCCCCTCTAATATTTCCTGTATTGGTGTGTTGTCCAGCCATCCCCGAGAAGCTACAGCAGATCTTATACTACCTGGGGGGGAGGCATCAATCTTAGCAAGCTTAAAAGCTGACCGCACCCAACCTGCAATCATTGTTTTGGATGCAGGCCTGACCACTCCTACGATGGAGATAAAAAGAGATTTTATTTTACCATCCTGGCAGCGTCTGGCTTCGGAGTTCTTAATCAACTCCTTAACGTGAGATACCGGGCAAATTTTAGGATCTCGATGCCGTATAAGAAGCCAGCCTGATTGCCTGTGCGAACCTGTGTCAGTTTTTGAGCCGAACCTTGGCAAAAATATCAAGGTGTCTTCAGACTCTGTAAACCCCTGCTCACTGAGTTCCAAGAGGGTAAGGTCACCTGTAACCTTCGACCAGAAGCTAGTAAAAGGATCAATGCAGTCCTTCTGCTTTGGTCAAAAAGAGAATTTAAACAAGCAGATGACTTTAAAACAGTCAAACAAAATATTTACATCCCATATAGGGAGTTTAACTGGGTGTGGTTTAGAAAAAGAGATGGCTTTTAAAACTTGTTGAATAAAAAAGTTCTTTGATAGGTTCTCTACCGTTACTGCGCAATATGTCGAAATAGCGGATTTGTGTAAAAGAATGGTACTATATGCAAACTTATTTTGTAAATATAGATTGGCCAAAAACCTAGATACGTCCTTACCCTCTGGACACTTACTGTTTACATTATGTGACTTACTCAAGTGCAACCATATTTGCAATAGGTGCTCAAGGCAGAGGAACGCTAGCTCTTTTTCAGTAACAGCTGCTCATCCCGACTCCAATCAGTTACTTGATCTTCCCACCCCCAACTTTCCAAGCCTGAAGCCTTAGCTTGTCTACTTGAGGAGGGCTCAACCTCGTCGTCCAGTCTAACAGAACCTTCCTCAGGTTCTCTATCGGCAGAGGTGGAGCTATCGCGCGTGCCTGTAGATTTGGGATCCAGAAGCACTGGGTCCACCGTGGCGCTATCACTAATATGTCCCTACTGCCCTGTGTAGGTGTGCCCTGTACCCTGGGTATCATGCTCGGAGGTGGGAATACCCATGCTGTTTGAAACACCCATTTTTGGCTGAAAGCGTCGCAGAAAATTGCGGAGCCATCTTTTGAGTCTAACGTCCGTATCTTGGGACGACAGCGGTTTCTCTTGTTGCGAAGAGATCGACTTCGGGAACGCCCCAACGTCTGAATATTGCCTACGTGGCTGGTGGTAGCAGATGCCACTCGGGTACCGATCTTCCCCTTGATAGGCAATCTGCGATGCCGTTCAGGTTTGTAGCCCATTTGCCTGAGAGGTATTGACTGTTTAAGTTCGCTCCCCAGCCCGCATCCGCTGCGTCTGTAGTTAAGAAATGTGTTATATCTCTCTTGTGTAGTGGGGTTGGACTGCCCTCTACCGCATCCAACCAACACCGCAAGTCCTCTCGGACTCTGGAGCCCAGTGCTCTTTTCTGGCCTCTCCGAGTAAATCTTCTCAGAAAAAGCTGCCCTGCGACAGTATAGCCGGCCCCGAGGGACCGCATGGTTGGCGAAATTTAGCATGCCCAACAAACTTTGAAGGGCTACTGTCCCGTTCTGAGTGTCCCAGACTAGCCTTAAGTATTCAAATTTGCGTGTGGGCTCGGTTACGGACTTAAATTACGGATACGGATTACTTACGGAATTACGGATTTAAATGCCAAACCAAAGAGTTTCTGCAACCTGTGCCGTAAGCTTGGATTTGTCCTGAGAAGCCAGGAGAGTCGTCTAGGTATACTAGGAGGCGTATACCCCGATCCCGGAAACGTATACCCCGATCCCGGAGGATTTCGGCCACCCAGTTTGATACTGCTACATTCACACGGGGTGCCGAGGACAGGCCGAACGGAAGTGATGTTAACTGAAGGATTTCTCTATCGTAAACAACTCGTTAAAACCTTCTGTGAGTCTCCGCGACACTCAGATGGAAATAATCCTGGTGAAGATCGATCTTCACTAACCAGTCGTTGGTCTGAAGAAAGTCTACTACATCTATCTGTGATAGGTTGAAAATTGGGCGCAATCCCCCATCTGATTTCTTTATCAGGAACATTTTTGAGAAGAAGCCTGGGTCTAGAGTCATTGGTTTTTCTAAAACTCCCTTGCTTTTCAACTCTGACAATTTGTGTCATTTCCGGGGAAACTTTGGTGGCTAGGCATTCTAAAAAAAAATTGTACTCTCGGTTTCGCGCCGAGATACGAGAACGCCTGTTGGGCAGGGGTGACGCCGTGCCCTCCTCAAACCCCGAGGAGGAGCTGCTTTCCGATGCCCCGGAGCTTGTTGACGTTAAATGTTCTCCATCCGGAGCAACAATACCGGCTCGCTCGTGGTTCTCATTAGCACTACTTACCGGCTCCATTTATTGGTGAAATTCACTGCTGTGTTTCCAAAAAGCACTAAAAACACACTTTGTACACTCATATAACTCGGTTACAATGGTTAAAAGGCACTTTAAAATACTTTTTCCTTATTAGATATATATGTTTCGTTCTAACTAGAATGAATCACAAGAATGCAATGACGCTTGACAGCTAAATTGGCGGTAAAGTGTTTACGGCGCCCTCAGGTACCAGAAAAAAGAAGGCATGCTCGATACTCCTACTGATTTAGGGGGATATTCTCGTATTTTCACAGAATCAAAAGCACTGCTTCTTCATATCATTGCTGTGTTATCGAAGACATTTAATAGACATCTGCGTATCTTACTTTTACAGAAATGCAACTTTGCTTTGCTTTTACTCAATTAATGAATCGACCTGGGCGATCGAGCTCTGGTCGGGTGTAAATAGAGAAAGCAAATGTTCCCAGATATGAGACCTATCTAGATCGATCGCCCCCGTAAACCTCTATATTGCAACTTTCATCGAAATCTTTAAAGCCGTTTTCGAGTAGGTACGTGATTACTAATATACATACGAGGGTGACACTGAAAGTTCTTAGAAAATCATAAACGGAACAAACTAGCAAGTTTTTTTTTTTTTTTTTTTTCCGTCCTTGGCAAAAAAACTAGCAAGTTATTAGTTTTATTATATCTTTTCAAAATAGTGTCAATTTACATTTACATCAATACATCGCTGCAGCCGATGGAACCACTGAGAAAAGAGTTTTGCCCACTCGTCCTTAGGGGTCTCTTCGACGGTATTTTGAAACGCAGCCACTGCTTCCTCGCGGCGTCTATAAAACGTTTATAAACGTTCGGGGCTTTAGGGCGGGTGTCCCAGTAATTCCACGTCTGACATCGCCAAGTAGTCGATTGTTTGCTTGGCGGTGTGCGACCAGGCGTTGTCGTGGTGAAAGGACGATCCTACTGCGAGGTCGTTTCTCCCGAACTTAAGACAAGTGGCAAATAATTGTTAGTGTACTGCAGTAACTGTTTTTCGATCCTCTAAAACAATTGTTGTGTAAAATGACCTGTCCTTCCGAAAAACGAGGCCACCATCTTTTTTCCCCCGCTTCGACCTCTCTTCACTTTAGTTGGCAACTCCTCAGATGGAAACACCCAGACAGCAGACTGTCTCTTAGTTTCAGGATCATAACAATAAATCCAGCTTTCGTCACCCGTAAGTATGTTGAACACAGCAATTGAGTCACCAGCGTTAAATCTTTGAACCATTTCACGACACCAATCAACACGACGGAGTTTTTGGGCCTCTGTCAAACTATGAGGTATCCACCGGGCACAAAGCTTCCTGACCGCTAAATGTTCATGGAGGATTTTGTGCACTTGACTCATACCGATGCATAAGCTTGTCCGAATCTGCTGATAAGTCACTCTTTTGTCAGTCTATATCATACGCCGCACAACACTGATTTTATCTCCAGTCGTCGCCGTAGAAGGCCGTCCTTCACGCAGATCATCATCGGTGAGATTAGTGTGACCACGTTTAAACTCATTAAAACCAGTTGTAAACAGTGGCACGAGATGGGACTTCATCGTGAAAGGCCAATCAAATTCCATCATAACTTTCTTGTTGACTTAAATGACATCGAAAGTCATAAAAAATAATGGTACGAAAATTTTCTCGCGTTAAATTCATGCTGACGTGACACAGAAAATTTTCAATTTGCCACCAAAACGTCAACAAATAAACAAATGACAAAAATGAATAAAATACATACGGAATAATATTGGCAGAGTTCCATTTAAAAAAATTTAACTTATTTTTTTATTATATCGTTTACAATTGGCCAGTTCTAAAAACTTTCAATGTCGCCCTCGTATACACTTAGTCTGGCCATAAATACTGTTACAATTAAAAATAAGAAAGATATTACATTTGAATTTGGAATCTGTAATTTTTATACGATTGTTCATTGAGTTTTCTAATTTTGGCGCCAATACATTGTACAATATTTTATTTATTTATTTATTTATTTATAATTTATTTCTCAGTACATGGTACATTAAGATCTTAATATTAATAAAAGTTCACATATACTACCGTTACCACGTACATACGTACGTTTTGCGATATTAAAATGGAGTGGGGTGATAAAGAGCACCGAATCGCTGTGATTGCATTACACAAAGTTGGTATGGAGCCAAATGCAATTTTTAAAACTCCATACGCTTGGTATTAGTCAAATGTTTGTGTACCGGGCTATTAATAGGTTAGGTACAATGAGACCTCTTCTGTTTGTGACGTAGTGTTCGTACGAAAAAGGTGGTCAAAGCAGTAAGGGAAAGAATTCGAAGAAATCCTGTCCGAAAGCAAAAGATTTTATCTCGGGAGATGAAGATAGCACCCAGAACCATGTCGCGTATTTTAAAAGATGACTTAGGACTTGCAGCCTATAAGAGACGCACTGGTCGTTTTTTAACTGATAATTTAAAAAAGAATACTTAGGGTGGTAAAATCGAAACAACTACTGAAGCGGTACGCAAAGGAAGATCACAGATTTTTTTGGTTTACGGATGAGAAAATCTTTACAATTGAGCAACATTAACAAACAAAATGATCGTATTTATCAATGATATTATATGTAAAAAGAGGTAGATAGGTTATAAACGTTCCGCAAGTGGCACGTCAAAAGTTGGCTAATTAGCCACATTTTCTTCGTTTTGTCTCTTTTTCGCTCCCGATAATTACGACATGCCATCCTACTTCCACGTGTCATATAATAGTGTGACATAGTGCCGTTTTTGAAGATAGAATGTTAGGTAGGTAACCTATCTACGTCTTTTTACTTCTAATATCATTGGTATTTATGCTCAAAGCTCTAAGGAAGCTTCCCAATTAGTCGACAGAGTGCAACGTGGGCATTATCCGACTTCAGTGATGGTTTGGTGGGGTGTTAGCTACGAGTATGAAGGAGTGACAGCCATATTTTTGTGAAAAAGGTATCAAAACATCGGCACAAGTGTATCAAGATACCATTCTTGAGAAGGTAGTTAAGCCCCTTAACAACACCATATTCAATAACCAAGTATGGTCCTTCCAAACAAGACTCGGCGCCGGGTCATAAAGCTCGGTCCACGCAGTCTTGGTTGGAAGTGAACGTTTCGGACTTCATCAGAGCTGAAGACTGGCCGTCGTCTAGTCTCGATCTTAATCCGCTGGATTATGATTTATGGTCAGTTTTAGAGAGTACGGCTTGCTCTAAACGCCATGATAATTTGGAGTCCCTAAAACAATCCATACGATTGGCAGTGAAGAATTTTCCCATGGAAAGAGTGCGTGCTTCTATTGGTAACTGGCCTCAACGTTTAAAGGACTGTATTGTAGCCAATGGAGACCACTTCCAATAAGCTTTTTTTTAAATATATATATTTATGTATTAAACGAACACACTGTAAAAGTAATAAATATTATTTGCAATAAAAAAAAATGTTATCTTCGTGACAATATTTAAGGCAAGACTAGGCATAAATATTGCTTATTTAATAGTATAGGATTTTGAAGACTCCCGAGACTTTTACCTACTTTCTTTTTTATTTCATCATGTATAAAATCCTTATACAGTCAAAACCATTTATACTTCGCTTTACCTAAACGACGTACCGGTTATAACGACGAAATTTTGAGGACCCAGCATTTCTGTCTACTTAATATAGTGTTTGGTTATAACGACTATCAGCTATAACAACTGTAATCCGACGGTCCCTTCGAAGTCGTTATAAACGGTTTTGGCTGTATTTCTATCTTTCGCTGTATTTCTTAGAATAGTTCTTGTATCTACATCGTTTTTAAACAATATTCTATTCTGAAATTACATATTTCAATTTCTAGGTCAGACGCCCCTGGACCTATGCCCGGATCCGAATCTATGCAAGACACTGACGTCTTGTCGTAAGGAAGGAGCAAGTTTGGGGGGCGAAGGCACACCAGAGAGCTCGCCGAGCTCGTCGAGCGCCGCGCCCGCGGCCGGGGGCAGCGCCGAGCCGCCGGGTGCCGAGCCGCCAGGCGCCGGGCCACCGGGCGCCGGGCCGCCGGGCGCCGAGCTCGCGCCCGCCCTGGCGCCCCTCGCGCCCGCCGCGGCACCCCTCGCGCACGACCCCACCGCGGACGAGTGTCTCGTGTGCTCGGATGCCAAGCGAGACACACTCTTCCGCCCGTGTGGACACATCTGCTGCTGTAACGTCTGTGCAGCGAGGGTAACAAGTTCCACCTTATATCATCTTTCTAGCTGCTTCTCAAGTACAAGGGTCGCAGGCTGACTAGATCTGAATCTGCAACACCTCGTTTTATAGGAAGCGACTGCCAGGACAAACCAATCCTTATCGTGCTCCTTTATCCCTGCTCTTATATTTGTTATTATTTTATTTGTTATCGGCGCAGCATGTCTTCCATAATAACCCAATTTGGGAGATATCCATGATTGAACTAGTTGTCAAAGTAATATTCACGTTAAGGTGAAATAATATTTACACGCACCGATCAGCATTTTCCTATTTCTGTCTCTTTCTCTCACCCGGAAGAAGAATTCACTAGTGCGAGAAATCCATTCGCACGAATTAGCGCTGAATTCAGTGCAACGAAATATATATCCAATTTCAAGAGTTAGCCATTCCAACATACTCGTACCTTTACCATAATAGTATTTTAAGTGTCCGCACCGTGCATATATGTACATTCACAGCCAAGATAGGTTACATTAGCCACATCAGACCACACGCTCATAACCAAATCAAACCAAAAAACAAATGTATTATTTCGTGTGCAGGTGAAGAAATGCCTGATCTGCCGCGCCTGCGTGTCGTCGCGGGCGCGCGTGGGCGAGTGCGTGGTGTGCTCGGAGGCGCCCGCCACCGTGGTGTTCCGGCCGTGCGGCGACGTGTGCGCCTGCGCCGCCTGCGCGCCGCTCATGCGCAAGTGCGTGGAGTGCCGCACGCCGCTCGCGCCGCCCGCGCCGCCCGCGCCGCCCGCGCCTCCCGCGCACACGACGCTCACCGCGCACACCGCGCACCCCGCCGCGCAGGCGCCGCCGCATAATATTGATTGTAACTATCTTTCAGGTAATTTTGCTTAGTGTGAAGAACGCTTATGGAATCCCCTTTGGTTCACTCCGAGTGTCCGCCTGTTATTTCAAAATCTTATTAGCTACATGTTAAGTTATGAGTTTTTGCATATCCGCAGTGGAGAAAGAGAGCGGCAGCAACCTGGCGCAGGTGCAGGTGAACAAGGGGCAGCCGGTGCCGGCGCAGTCCGCGCCGCACTACATGAACAACGGCTCGCGCTTCGCGGCCGCATCCGGGGCCGGCCCCTCGCCCGCCGCCCCCACCGTCGCTGCCGCCCCCGCCAACCCCGCGAACCCCGTGAACCCCGCGGCCCCCGTGCCCGCCGTGGCCGACGTACAGAAGCTACAGCAACAGCTCCAGGATATCAAAGAACAGGTCAGCACCACCACGTTTCTGTCTATAATATTTTTGGTGACATCGTATAGCAAAACACTAAGTTTCTTGCCGGATCTTCTCCATACGAAACTACCAATTGGAACCATGCACCTAGCTTCTGACGTCATAGGTACCCATGTAGGATAAGTCAAATAAAATATTTTAATTACATTTGAAGATGGGTGCGTTTTTAAGTTCGCGAAATAGCAGGTAGGGGTAAACAAAAATTCGCAAATATTTTTCTCTTTCGATATATTCACTTGCAAGCCTAATACATAATTCAGATATTTCAATAAGCTTATGCATACCATAAAAAAAAGATTTATTTTTGTCTTTAAAATACGCTAAAACTGCGTCCTTCATTTCTTCATCACATGAAAATTTCTTGCCACGAAGCCCTTTTTTCATGTTTGGTAACAGATAATAATCGCAGGGGGCCAGGTCTGGACTATATGGTGGGTGGTTAATTATTTCGAAGCCAGACTTGTGTAGGGCAGCCAGGGCAACACGGCTCTTGTGAACAGGCGCATTGTCGTGCAAGAGCAAGATGCCTTTTGTCAATTTTCCTCGTCTTTTCCCTTTGATTGCTTCCCTCAAATGCTCCAAAATTGTCGCATAGTATTCTCCGGTTATATTAACACCCTTTTCCTTATAATCTATCAGCAGGATTCCTTCAGTATCCCAGAAAACAGTCGCCATGAGTTTTCCGGCCGATTGCGACACCTTGAACTTCTTAGGCGGTGGTGTGCCTTTTTTATCAGTCTTGTTTAGATTCAGGTTCATAATAATAAAGTTTAATCTCCAGTCACAGTTCGACTCAAGATACCATCTTGATCTTCGTTACAGAGGTACAAAAAGGCACGTGCACTCTCTACGCGCTGTTGCTTTTGCGGCGGTGTGAGCATTCTCGGCACCCATCTTGCACTGACCTTAGTCATACCGAGATGGTCATGAAGAATTTCAAAAATGGTTGTATCGGATACTCCAACCATTTCTGCAAGCTGTTTCTTAAGACGAGCGTCTTCCAATATTATTTTTTCGACTTTAGCGATGATTTCCGATGTAGTCACTCGATGGGGCGCCCAGGCCGGTGATCGTCTTCAAGTGATTCTCGCCCTTGCTTGAATAGACGATGCCACTTGTAAACCATGGTTTTACAAGGGCAAGAGTCTCCATAAACGGAGGACTTATCTTCCGTAGTGGTTTGGACGTTTTTTCCTTGCTTGGTAAGGAACTTTATAACGGCATGGCGCTCGATTTTTTCCATTGTGAATGCCGCCTTCCCGATTAAGTTTGAGCCGATCGTAATAATACTCGGTATTTATACTAATAAAGTCAAAGTCAAATAATTTATTTCAATGAGCACAAAAAGGCACTTCTGTACGTCAAAATTTACAAAAAATAATAATAATTGATTCTAGTCGCCCCTTCCAAAAGGTAGTATTCGTATGGATAAGAATGGGCAAGAAACTCCACCGTTACTTTTTTTAAATGTTTTCACAATATCTTGTATACACTAATTATATGTGAAGGCGATGCACCTAGAATAAGATTACTATACCACGATAGGTAAAAAGATTGAAAAATTGAGGTGCTCACATATTTACAAACATTGTAAAATTATACGATATTCCTAACATTTTAGATATAATCCTCTAATTTGTAATATAATTGTTTTTTGTGACCGTCGGTTTATTTTAAAGACCAATGATGTGTCATCTGTAAATAACACAATCTTTGGTTGATTTAGAAATAATTGGGGTAAATCATTAATATAAACTTAAAAGAGGAATGGACCCAATATCGAACCTTGAGGAACGCCCATTACCATTTCAGACCTTAATGAGTTTGTACCGTTGACTTTAACCTTTCTATCTTTCATGTATGATCTTAACAAATCAAGAGCTGTATTCCTAATCCCATATTGGCCCAGTTTCAGCAGAAGTGTCTCATGGTCTACGCAATCGAACGCCTTCGGGAGGTCGCAAAAGATTCCAATGGCATCTTGTGCTTCTTCCCAAGCGTTAAAAATGTTCTTTATTAGGGTGACACCGGCGACAGTGGTACAACGCCCTTTGGTGAAACCGTAATGTTGGTCATGAAAAATGGAATTTTTATTAAAGTGACGTAACATTTGATTGAGTATCAACTTTTTAAACACCTTACTGAGAACTGGCAGACTTGACACAGGCCTATAATTGTTGGGTTCTTTACTATCACCGGATTTGAACAAAGGAACTACTTTACTGTGTTGCATGAGATCCGGAAAGACTCCTTGGTCTACACTGGTATTAAATATGAAAGCTAAATAAGGCGCAATGGTTTCGATGACAGATCTACAGACTTTTACAGACATTCCCCATAGATCTTCTGTTGATTTAATTTTAATAGTGAATCATTCAACTCGTTGAGGTACTAATGAGACCCCTCACCCCTCTTCAACCCCGCCATTCCGCGAACTTAAAAACGCACCCTCGTAGTTGTAACGAAATGATACATTTTAAATACGTATGTTACAGACGATGTGTCCAATCTGCTTGGACCGGTTGAAGAACATGATCTTCCTGTGCGGGCACGGCATGTGTCAGATGTGCGGCGACCGCATCACCGTATGCCCCATCTGTCGCAAGCAGGTCGAGAAGCGAATCCTGCTCTATTGAACATCGAGGCAGCTTTAAAGGAGATGCAGATATGATATTTACAAACAGAAGCCCGCCTTTTGCTTTAGGCTTCAATACTATAAGGCTGATTTTCTTTATAATGGCTTAGTTAAGTACCCAACGTTATTTATTAGAGAACACTTGTATGATAAGCAAGTATCTATTTTGTTTCCTCGTATTAGCTGCGAGTTGTCTTAAAACGCAAAAACTATGCGGCTATTAGTGGGTAAAAGTTCGAAAATAATCTTTAAGAAGCTTCGTGTTATAGCATTTACACAGTAAGGCTGACATTGAGACATTATTAAATGAAATCCCCAAAACCTAACTGTATAATACGTTACGTGTCTGTTACCGTTTGCCGCATGTCACGCAACATGAATATTGTTATGTTGTGTTTGCTTAGCTGCACTACTACTGCTGTTTTACTTATATTTTGTATGTTCTATTTTAATCAATTGAAACCTAGCTTAGTAAGTAGGAGTACTATTATTAATATTTAATGAAAAATTTAAAATACGATGCAATAAAAAATATATCTTTAAAAAATGTAGTACTTTACACGTGCGTTTCACGACGCGGCCTTACATACGATGTTAAAATAAAACTTGCCAGTGCGTCTCACGCCTATTTGCATATTTTTGTGACCTTACGACAATATCTGGCGGTTTTAGTTGTTAAGTTACAAGTAAATATTTTGTATTTTGCACATAATTTTGAATACAAAATAGAACCACAAGCCGTTACGTTACGAGTAATTGTTTTAAACCTTGGCTCTTATTATTGTTGAAAGTGCATTTTGGTTACTACATAATGTTATATTAAGGTTTTTTTATAATCCTACGTGTTGTACAATTATATACCTTACATAGCCAATATTGAATACTTTATATTAAAATAAATACAATTGTTGAAATAGCATATTTTATTATATTTTCAAACCAAAAAAACAGACCTAAACTATAAGATAATTTAATTCACCACTTCACCAATTAACCGGAGTAATTAGCCACCAATGTTGTTTCATCAATATCTGGGAAGGCCACTGATTCTTTAACTCTGATGACGTCAGCGCTTGCTACGGCGCGGTCGCGGAGCAACGCTTTAGTCAGATCGTGGATTCTGAAGGACAGATGTAAGTCCTGCGCCAAGTCGCTCACCTCGCAGCGCTGGCAGTTCTTGAAGTAGATGTCGGACAGGCCGCACAGGTCGGGACACGCGGCGCAGTACACTGGCGTACTGGCTGCTTGCCTCTGTGTAAATTAATTATAAGACTGAAGTCATTCGTCGTAATCAACCAATCAAATCAACTGACCAATCAAAATCGCTTGCACGTTTTCGCTAAGTGATTTATAATAATACCAGCCTATTATTATCGCACTTGACGGCACAGGCCTCTTCTCATACAGAGAAGGCCATTGATCACCATCTTTAACATTTTATCTTTTGGCAATCGATAAAAAGGAACAAACAGTCTCGGCTGGGTTATCTCTCTCGGCTCGTTTTGTCTCGACTAAGATAGCCTATCAAAAGTAAACCTAAAGTCGAACGCTTATGGTTTATTTTTGTATGATACGATTTTCGGAGAGGTCAGTCCCGTTGGTATAATAAGTCCATGCGTATGATACTTTTCGGGGTCGAGACTTATGCGGGTGAAACCATGGGGTGCAACTAGTATAAATATAAGACTGAAGTCACTAATCCAAATTAGGAAACGGTGTTGATCAATTCCGGCCTTCTCTGTATGAGAAGAGGCCTGTGCAACAAAACGGGGCATACCGTCATGGCGGCTCGAGTGACTCTAGTACTTCCATTCTGTCAAATCTGTGAGTATGTTTTACAGTTTCGCCCGCATACCAACTTCATTTCATGATTGATAATTTTTACCGGTATTCGTTTCAATAAAAACATATCAAAATTATACAAATATAAATAATTGTAGTAGCCTAAATAAAGTATCATAACCAAATACGCATCGAAGCATCGCGCCAACGCAACGACCAACTGGTCGCACGACTAACCTACCGTTGACTAATTGCGGTCAAACTTTGTGTACTTTAAATATGAACCGCATCTTGGTCGGAGCTTCTGCGACCAAGCTTGCGGCCACGAACACAAACAGTTGTGGTCGAGACCGCGTAGTGCACGAGGTCTCCAACAACCATCGACTGCCCCTGTCAGAGGCTTTTTTAAACGATGTTTTCTAACGTACCTACACATAAACGACTAATTTTGTCTGAAGACCATGAGAAATTTTCTAAATGTTAAAGAAAACTTACAATTGATTTGGAAAAAGGCTTCATGCTTGAGTATAGTAATTCGTACGGCCACCAGTTCCGACACAGTCTAGTCTTGACAAAGGATCCAGGATGAGCACAGAACACCGACTTACCCGTGTTCACCCATCGGTAACTCAAGAAGTGCATAAAATGAATACCACACAGCTTAGAGATGTTATAAGCTTTTATAGAAGTGTACTCTTGTTCAGGCAGTGACACCATCCCTTCAGTGGGTGTTAACTGATGGTTGAAATCCCAGCTTACGTGTCTGAGAAAAGATAAACGGTATTTCCACATTTGGCACAACTGAACTTTATAACAAATGAACCCCACAAATACCCCTCTACTATAAATTACCTATGCGATTCCGAAGATACGAGTACGACGCGTGCATCTGGTGCAAGTATATGTTCAAGGTTCATTAGTAACACAAATTGACCCAAGTAATTAACTTGAAATGTTGTTTCCAGTGAGTCTTCCGTAAGAGTCCACGGTAATCCGAATACAGCCGCGTTTAAAATGACAATATCAAGCTTTCTAAAAAAAAAAAAAACTCAAAATACACTCCCGAAGTCCTAAATCGAGCCACCGTGTATTTTTATGTTTAAAGTCCTTAAATATCTAAATAATGATAAGTCAGCACAGCTACATAGGTCGGTTTATCTTTACCACCAACCTGCGTATTCGTCACCTGACCTTAGGTCCAAGAACGACTTTCATGGACTGACTGTTTGCGCACGAACTGTAAAAAGGAACACTGTTTGCGCTCGAACTCGAAGAACGTGGCCTGAAACCTCATAAGCCAGCAATGGTCCCAAACTGACAGAATGGCGCGCCTTCAGCTCAAAGAATGGCGCGCCTACAGTTTGCACGCGGACATTTCCCTTGGACTCAACGTCAATGGAGTCAGGTTCTTTTTACGGATAAAACCAAGATTATGCTCTATGGCAAAGATGGACGTAGGAAAGTAGACCGAAGACAGATAGAGCCTTTTTAAGCAATATTGCTCCGAAAGAAGGTGAGCCATGGCGGTGGGTTATGGACAATCTGGGGCGGAATTTCCACCGAAAGAAAAACTGGCCTTGAGTTTGCGGCAGCGCCATATGCTGAGTTTGTGGACCAGAATTTAATTTTTATACATGCAAGGGTGCTCATTGCAAGAATCGTTCGAGAATATCTGCATGACTTTAATATCGCAGTATTGGAATGGCAGCAAGAAGCCCTGACATGAATCCAATAGAGCACTTATAGGATGAGCTAAGGAGGCGTGTTCGAGCTAACCAACCAGCTCCAGAAAGCTTTGCAGGACCTGAAAACTGCCATCTTGGAAGCATAGAAGAACATTCCACAGCAAGTCTCTAATGCCGAACAGCATGACGGCCGTCGTAAATGCACTTGGAGGTTAACACAAGTTAGTAAATAAATTTTATCTTTAAGTAAACCCTTGTGATCTTCCAAAATTCCACGCAAATTTTGCCAGTTTTTTTTTTTTTTTTTGTATTCCTATTACTTATTTATTATTTGGAAAAATTTCAAATGGAAATGGAGTGACTGTGGCTTCAAAATCTCAAGAGGTATGTTTTCTTTGTGCTACCATTATTGAGATATCAAATTTAAAATATGCAGGGTGGCTCGATTCAGGTGTCCGGTAGTGTATTATTAATGTACAGTGCAGGCACATGAATATTAAAAAAATGGCAATCAATACATGCAATGCTTAACTTATGCTTGTTTTCAAGTAAGTAGGTTATGTATGACCTGGAAATACCAGCAATATTTTTATTTCAGAAAATATAGGGCCCGGACGCCCGATAGTACACACATCAAAAATGTATCTCTGGATCCCTACATGTTTAACTATAAAACATTAACCAATTAATATTTACCAAATCTAGTCTTCCAGACCGGTTACTTACTTTAATTCCTATGTTTAAGTTAACAAGTTATTCCTATAATTTGTCAAAATTAAGAAAAATTTAAATTTTTGCAAACTATGTGAAACTAACGTAAGTTAATTTCGTCAATTAAATGGCAAAAAAGGCTAAAATTTGGACTTATTAAATTTTTATTGTAAAGATAAAAATCGTTTTTTTATCTTTAAACTTCCAAGTTTGGGAGAGCTTTGCCGAGTATGGATACATATCCCATGCGTGCTCAATTGGGTTGAGATCTGGCGATTGAGCAGGCCACGGCAGAACGTTGATGCGACCATCGGCAAGAATGCGTGTTATGACTCTAACCGTGTGTGGACGTGCATTGTCGTGCATTAGTCGAAACGCATACACCCAACCGGATTCGCAAAGGGATGATCACGTCTGAAACAATCCTCTCCGCATAAATCTGAGCATTGAGCTTTCCCCTGCTCCAAATGAGATCGGTTCTTCCACCGATCCAAATATCGACCCAAACCATTAATATTATTATTCCATGTGAATGAACTTGCTTACTTTCAAACGTTCTTGACGTACAGAGGTCCTCCAAACTCGAGTACGTATTGTATCCGGCCTCATACCGAAACGAGATTCATCGGAAAAGCAAACACAACGCCAGTCTTCTTCCTCCCAGTTTCTGTGTTCGTGAGCCCATTGTAAACGGGCCCTACGATTGCGAGGGAGCACCCCGCATTGGTAGTATTTAGTAGTATTTGCACTTCGGCCCGCATTGGCCGGACATCCTTGTAGTCCACGTGGACTTCACATAACTCTTTTCGATGCCATTCATATTGCTACCGCAATGAGTACTTTGATGTTACGGTTAATGTTTGAACACGTTTGAGCAACAGAAGACTTATTTGAGAACGCCTAGTAGTTTAGTTTGTTTTAATACCATATCTGATGCTATAGCATGGTCTGAACAACGTTTGTTCTAGCAAAACTGTGATTCAAATGTCACTGTGTATATGCCCGCTTTATGTTTGGACACACCTTTAGAATATTCCTAACAAAGTGTTGCAGCCAAGCATTGCCGGGATAAAATAGGCAGAGTGTAAATAACAGTATTATATGTATATTCATAGAAAACAGCCGAAACGACGCGCTTTGAAATCTCGGTGTATATCAGTACCCAACAGTACCTACCTAAGTATCGAGTACGCGGCAGTTATGCACCGCACGGACGCGGAAGGTTTATCTACCGAGCGGCCTTATGCAATTATTTCAAGGTCACTTCCGAGATATAATACTGGTACTTTATTATACTGTGATATAGGAGTGAGTGCCTATACGAAATGTTAGTTATGAGAAAAATATCTTACGGCTGTTCTTTTTGAATCTGGTCGGAGCACTTTTTCACAGATCTCAGTGAAGCAAGATTGAGTTCGTATAATTTCAGAAGATGATTATTCTCACAAGTATTTTTAGCGTTCATCGCCGCGTAAGGATTGCGACAAGCCATAAGCACAGTGCAGTCTCGAGAACTCAAACATTTTGCCATCTCCAATCCGATCCCACTATTCGCACCCGTGATCAAACATGTTTTATTAGACAGATCAATATCTTCTGTCACCTGCAAAAATAAATAGGTATTCAGGTAGGTACCTACTATCCATGCTCCAAACTAATATTATAAATGGATAAGTATGTTTGTTATGTTAGAGTTTTGTTAAGACTTTACAATAGGGATGATGACTAAAAAAATGTTTTTTGTCCGTCATGTAGACTATGAAAAAATAACGTACACGTTTTTTATTTTTTTACGGTAGATATCAAAAGATTACGGCGATACATTGAGTTATAATGTACCATGACGTCACTTGTATGTAGATTTTGTACATCTTGTGACGTATCAACCCCCACTCCCCAACTTTAATGCGTTGTATCTAAGTCATTTTTTATTAATAAGATAAAGAAAAATAATACGTGTCTAATATTAGGTCTTTACCTATGAAATTGGAGATTTGTATGATAATTTTAAAATATAAAAATTTTGGTATTTTTTTAAATTTCTGTTATCAATACTGGCCCAAATTATCTAAACAATTTTGCCATTTTGATGGCAGTTTGTTTATATTTACTGTATAAGTCTGGCGGACGGGAGGCGATGAAGTCAGCGAAAGCGTTTTGTACTGCCTCTCTGGTGTTGAATTTTTTCCCACTTATTTTTTTTTCTAAAGTTGAAATCTGTTGGGGCAAGGTCCGGTGAGTACGGTGGGTGACGGAGAGCTTCCAGCTGTAAGTTTTGTAGCTTTGCGATGGTCTGTCGTGAAGTGTGAGCTCGCGCGTTGTCGTGGAGAAGCAATGCGGAAGAGCGATTGACTAGTCTTGGTTGTTGAATTACGAGCTTCTCCATCATTGTTTGCAATTCTTGGCAATAGACATCTGCCGTCACTGTTGTGCCATTCGGTAAGAAGCTGTGATGTACAAGTCTGGTCAACCAGACAGTCACCATCATCTTCCTATGAGTAATCTTTTTTTTAGCGCACTGATTAGGTGCTGTACCCGGGTCCACCCACTGAGACGAACGCTTATGGTTGTCGTACAGGATTCACTTTTCATCGCAGGTAACAATTCGATTAAGAATTCCCTTGTTTCTATGCCGATTCAGTAGTGCTATGCATGCTTCGACGCGTAAATCTCGCTGTTGGTCGCTTAGTTCGTGTGGCACCCACTTACTCGTATTTACCTTTTTTATCTTCCCGATTTGACGCAAGTGCTTTAATGTTGTTTTGACACTAACTCCAAGGCCCGCAGCAAGCTCAGCCGTAGATTGAGTTGGATCCGCTTCCACTATCGCCTTCAATTCGTCGTTGTCGACAATGGTTACCGGCCGATCGCGAGACTCGTTCTTCAACTCAAAATATCCAGATTTAAAACAATTGAACCAATAATGGACCGTGTTTATGCAAGCAGTGTTAGGCCCGTACACGTCGTTAATGTTTCGTGTTGTTTGCGCAGCGGTATTTCCACGTAGGAACTCATATTCGAAAATTGTACGAATTTTCAGTTTATCCATGGCGCCAAAAACTACCACAATGTCACAAAAACCAAAAAACTATCTAAAAATAAATGACTGAATTTGAAATTAAATTAACACGTCTTTCGATTAAAATTCATTTGAATTTCGAAGTGCGCGCCAATCCACAGATAATTAAATTTGAAAATGCTGGTTATAGAATCTCCAATTACATGGGTAAAGACCTATTATTTTAGATATTATTATTTGACTGGTGGACTAAATAGAATTTCTTTTCATCATCCCTATTACAATATACTCGTATTATGCATAAGAAAAAACCGCCCTGCGCGGCCGGTCGTGTTGTATCATGAAATGAAAATCACTTTTACACGTCATTTTATTTTTTATTTTTTTCATTCAGCTAGATGAGTTCGGCGTTTCCTATCTGACTACTCTGAGAAGAAAGGCCTAAACAAACTCGAGAGGTCACAGTCTCTTTTAAAGTTCAGACCTAATCTTGGTCAGGCCATATGAGGACCATGTAGATTAGTGTCTGTTTAATGACTTGCAAGCTCTTAAAACTGTCACCGTGTACCTTCAGATTAGGTATCACTCTTTTTATGATAATTTTCCGCACTTGAAATTGTATTCGATTACCTACCAACAACTTTTTTTTTTTTTAATATACCTAATCGAAATTATACAGTTATTTTCCTCTCCTGTAATTGCAGTTAGGTAGGTATTATGTTGTCAACCTTTGACCATCGCAGTTTCTTTAGAACGAATCTTGACGAGCACAAATGCCTTTGAGCTAGGTTTTCGTCACTTAGAGTTAGACAAATAGTAGATATTTTTTATCGATCGTATAATTAAGGATTACTTTTTTTTTTTTTAAGTATTCGTCACTGTAAGGGAGAAATAAATAACACTCTTTTTTTGGCTTCGCGCAGTCGGGTAAAAATTCTGAAGTCAAGTGAGAATTTGACGAGCGTTAGTTACCAGACCTCTCGTCCGTCCTCCGATTGAGGCCCCGTAATATTCAGTTTCTGGCGGTCTACTCCCTAAGCGAAATCCGTAGTTTCAGACGAAGATAAGAGCGTTTCGCTTTCTCACTTACGGTAGGTACGTCCGTAAGTGAGACGGAGCGCGAAGCCGATGAAGGAAGCTCCCGTAACTCCCGTAAAAAGTGTATGTCCTAATCCAGGACTTGGATGAAATTTTGCACGTGGGAAGACCATGTCCTGGGTTAGTTTAGATTTTATCCCGATATTCCCGCGGGATCGAGACTTATGCGGTTGAAACCGCGGGGCGCAGCTAGTAGTAATATAATTATGCTCGTCGACTGTACCTACTTGTCATAAGTATTCCACGCAACAATAACAATGACAATGATTTTACGCAAACTTAATAAGAAATTACGTGCACACATCAAAATTGTCTAGGGATCAAGTACGTTTTGAAGTATCGCCGCAATTGAGGATTATTATTTTAACTTTTTGGATCGTTATTGATTCATTTGAGTGAATTTTACTGTTTGAATAAGGGATTTTCTTAAAATTTTGATAAAAAATGGAATATCAACTGTCAATCAGGATTCCAAGTGTGTACTTATGTAACAGCGTTTTAACAAAACGATTACAATTTCTGCATCCGAACATTCCGAACTGAAAAACATTGCATCGATATTGAGCGACGACATCATTTGACGCGTTAAGAGATGAGAGCCATCGGAATGTTGCAAGCTGGTTCCAGGCAACGCACTCGGGCTGTCGCTCTTGGCACTACACAGAGCGTCATGACCATAGAGGTTTTATAGTCTTTGGCCATGACCCACCTCTGGACAAGCTATCGTATCACTCCACAGCCACCATCCACAGCTTTTTAGGCTTGCTGATAAGCAACCAAACCATACGAATTCGTTTACGTGAAGTGGGTTTGCGTTCCCGAAGGCTGCTGACAGTTCCACATACCTATAGCACACCCCGCATCGTATGGCCCGTTTATAATGGGCTTACGAACACAGAAATTGGGTGGAAGAAGACTGGCATTGTTTTTGCTTTTCCGATGATGTTTCGGTATGACGCCGGAGGACCTCTGGACGTCAAGAACGTTTGGGCAGGAAGTTCATTCATATGGAGGGGGAACAATAACGGTATAGGCCGCTATTTAGATCAGTGGAAAAACTGATCTCATTTGGTTCAGGGGCAACCTCAATGCTCAGATTTATGCGGAGAAAGTTGTTTCAGACGTGATCATCCCTTTGCGAAGCTGGTTGGGTGATTCGTTTCGAGTAATGCACGGCAATGTACGTCCACACAGGGTTAGAGTCGTAACACGCACTCTTGCCTATGTATGAACACGCATGGGATATTCTCCAAAGAACAGCTATGCCGAGAATGGATGCCGTGCATACCCAACAACAACTTTTTGACTTTTTAGAAAGAACGTCCTGAAAGTGATTTTGATGATCTGATTGCATGCCAAATCACTGTGATTGTGTGATTCGTGTCAATGGTGGAAACACTGATTACTAATCTTTTCAATAAAACAATTTAAAATCCTCGTTTTTGCCTTTTTTATCATTTAATTGATGACATCAACTTAGGTTAATTTCCCACAATTTACAAAAATTGCAATTTTTCTTAATTTTTACAAAATATTGGGATAAGTTGTTAACTTAAACATAGGAATTAAAGTAAGAAGCCAGTCTGGAAGACTAGATTTGGTAAAATAATATTAATTGGTAATTTATTTATAGTTAAAAATGTACTTGATCCCTAAACATTTTTGATGTGTGTATTTAACTCTTTGTTATTTTTATCTTTAAGGTAAATAGCATTTAAGTAAACTAGGTTAAAATTCAAAAATTCCAAATATTTTATTTCACAAAACCTACACGGGCACTTGTGACACGTCAGAAGCTAGGTGTACGGTTAGTCGACAAGAAACTTCACTGTTACTCTTTTAAAAGTAAATGGTTTTAACAATGTTTACAAATTACAGCGTTAATAGGTATGAGAGGACGGTGTAGGCCTATCAACAAGTAGCAGGTCCTTAGCAAGATAGAAAATGGTCGACAGATCTACAGTCTGTTAAACCTACAACGTTCTCACATTCACAAAATCGAATCAATATGTGACATTTAGTTTTGTTCGCATTAAGTAAATGATTATAATTATTAGCTGCGCTTGCTCCGTTTCGAAAGAACTGCCAGACTATCGTTGACATGTATGACATCCGTATCTTTTCTATCTATTTTATAGATAAGAGAAGTGTCATCAGTGAATAGAATTGTATCTGATAAGTTAGCCATCATGTAAGGAAGGTCATTAATATAAACTAGAAATGAAAAAGAAATAGGAAAGGGCCAAGAATTGATCCTTGAGGCACTCCCATCTTAACTAGAGACCCCGAGGACGTCGCCCCGTTAACGTTTACTTTTTGCTTCCTGTTTGATAGATAGGAAAGAACAAGATCAACAGCTTGTCCACGAGTTCCGTAGTGGTTTTTTTTTTTTTACGCAGTCAAACGCTTAACCAAAAAACTGATCTAAAAAAAAGAGGTCTATTATTATAGAGAGAGGTAGTACCTCCTGCGTCAGTCGTCGACCTACCTTTCGTGAAACCAAACTGGTGACTATGTAAAATCCCATTTGAATTCAAAGTGCCAACATCTGGTCTAGCATGATTACATATATTTTACTCAAAGCTAGAAGGATCACTCTTAGTACCCGAGCTGAAAATTCGTACTACTTTACTATGTTTCATTAAATCAGGAAACGTACCGCTATCTAAACATTGATTAAATATGCCTGTTAGGACGGGCAGTTATGTCTATGATATCTCCAAGAAACTTAACGGAAATCCCCCATAAGTTTTCAGTGTTTTTTTATGTTGACTTTTTTAATTGTGACAATAGAAATGGGCATGAATTCAAAACATGGAATGTCCTTACTGAAGTTTCTTTTAAAAAGATATTCAGCTAATATAGATGACGAAGGGGAGAGATTTCGTAACCTCTATTGGGATGTTGGTAAATAAATTTTCTTGTGTCTCAGCAACTTTTAACTTTATCTGAAATGGTTTCATTATCAATTTTTAAAGACAATTCATTCTGATCTCGCTGTTTTGTGTTTCCAGTTTCTTTGTTAATTAGGTACTTGCCACACAGCTTTTATTTTATTGTTACAAATACTAATTTTGTTACTTATTAATTTAGATTTAGCTTGAGCGCAAACTCGTTTGAATATCTTAGAATAGTTTCACGTAATTATGAAGGGCTTGATCAGGAATCGATGATTTCTCGTTGTATAAATTATGTTTTTAACTATCCGAGTTTCAAGCAAATGTACTCGTACACTTGAACCGGTGCGCTGTAAATGTTAGAATACTGTCGGGTCTACGTGCGCATACCATGTATCTTTAAATATCTCATCTCTGCTTTTCCTAATGCCAGCAGTGGTAACATAACATCACGCCTTGTTTCCCCGAAGGGTTGGGCAGAGGTGTACCTGTAGTAGGTACACCCACATTTCGCCAGTTATGTTTTAAGTCCCATGTAATAGGGGGCGAGCCTATTGCCATCAACCGGGCACATATCCAGACTCCGGGCTACTACTGAGAAATTCCAGATAGAAAAACCCAATAACACTTTGCCCGACCCGGGAATCGAACCCAGGACCTCATGCTCAGCAGTAGCGCTTGCAACCACTAGACCAACGAGGCAGTCAATTGCGAAGCGATTAATATTTTGGTGATACAGTAAAATATTCTTAATACGCTTCTCTATTGTCGAGTCTAAAAGTTTAAAGAATTTATTACAGTATTATTAGAAATACTAGATAATACTGCTTCGTCACTTAACCTAGTCACAGTTGAATTATCAATAACTGTGTGTACCTATATTGTAAGCTAACAAAGTAACCAATAAGATCTAGATATTCAAATACAGTAGTGACCGTTTGTCATTATGACGACATACTCGTATCAAAATATGTATTAGATTGTTTAACTACAAATGTAAACGTTTTCTTCAGCATACAAATTATCTGAATAATGCAATGCACATAATATTATAATTTACCTCATTTTAATTTAAGTAGGGTGTCGACACCACTATGTCTCTTTTAGTGATGCTCAGACTGTTTCCAATTAAAAGAACTGCAGTACTTAGTCTGCTTATTAATTTGTTTTTTTATTTTATGAACAAGCTCATTAAAATGCGGGTTATGGTAACGCAGTTAACCATGGTATGTTTAGATCGGTTATTTAACAAGGATTCAAAACCTGCTCCTAGTCTATCAGAATATAACAAAACATTACTTTGAGTGGGATTGACAGTTTCTATAAGGTAAACGCGGGTGAAGTCGTCATGCCCCAATAGTCGACAATTAATCTAAAAACTTTTATTGTTTTTTCTACTGAACTTAAAATGGGCCGGTTTATATGGCAACATATTGTTGGTAACATATTGCACAATTGAAATAACAACACTGAGTTTTAACAGTCATGGCTTCGGAGATATGTTAGTCGAAACGTGTGTGCTCTAACAAAATCGTTTTTTCGTGAAGTTCAGCTGTCAAAAGTGAAACTCAGCACGTGGTTTTGTGTTTTGATTTACATAACTCCAGTGGGGTCTGCGGTAAGTTTCTTTGTTTAATGAGTTAGTTAAGTTTATTTGCTAACGATGTAATATGCAATTTGGAATACTTTTAACATAGAAGATATATTTTTTTAATGTGACATCTATTGGCTCTTTAAAACTCCCATTTGACCCAAAACCCGTCATTTTAGAATTATTATGACGACTACTGGGACATGCTCAAAAGTTGCACCTAAACTCGTCATAATGAGGATATTTTGTGTTTTACAGTACAAAATGCGAATAAATAGCTAATATCGGGACTTTTACAAAATTGTTAACTCTCTAGAACAAACATATTTAAGGTTTAGACTACATTTGTTGATAAAACTGCGTTTCTTTTAAGCTTTTTCTTAGGGGTATATCTTACTCTGCTGGTTCTAGATGCACGTACACAGTCATGTTATTCGATTCAATTATTTTGTTTCTTAATGGTTAAACCCCCTGTTTTCTATAAGTATGCACTTTCTACGAGTGTTTTTTTTAAAGTATATATTGGCCGCTGTAGGCCTCCACCATTCGATTAAGGACACGCGATACATATCTACCGCTTTGGGTACAAGTAGGTCTACCACTTGCCTTTGTTTCTACTACGCTTGGATTACAATTTGTGGCAAGCAAAAATTGACTGTTCTTCAATTGACAGTGTCACGCGTATTGTACCGCGTCTCCCTAACGTGCCTTAATAGCGCCTGTACAAAAATTATGTCATTCAACTAGTTTTGACGCAAAAATTATTAAAATCAGTTTTAAAACTAAGATGACATAGCTTCCATCGCTGTCATTTCTTTGCTTGTCGTATTCGATATTGATGAGTAAAGAGTAATCTTAAGTAAGATTTTTTTATTTAAGATTGTATGTACCTTTTTTTTTTTTTTTTTTTTTTTTTTTTGGGTGGGAATTCATCAAATGACGTCTCCCGCTCTGGGTGGAGCGGGAGGGCGTGTCAGACTCTTACTGACTAAAACCCACCCGTGTTCCTTCTGTTGCCTGTGCAATGCCAGGGGGCCACGGTATCCCTTTCGGACTAATCCCGCAACCCCGGCAGGCAATGGTCTCATCGGACCCCTTCACTTGCTGACATCTCTTTGAGGCGCGCGTGGAACACAACGCGCCGTCGACCCGGGCCTGGTCCTTACCGGACGGCGAGCTACCCATTGCTCACCGTCCGCAAGCCCGCGCCTACGGTGGCCGGGAATCGGCAATCGATTCCCGACGCCCAGGGCGTCTCCTCCTGCGGCGGCTAGGGGCGTGAGGGCGCGAAATTTGCCTCTCCCTCACGCGCTCCGCCTCCTCCTTCGCGAGCATTACTGCTTCGCAGAAGGAGGTGACGGCCTCCCATGCTCTCTCGCTCCGTACCATGGCCTGGACCAGGGCCGGACGCGAGAGATCCCCGCCACCGATCGCCTCCACGAGGACACGGCGGTGCTCTGCCCAAGCCGGGCATACCTCCACCGTATGCTCCACCGTGTCCTCCGGGCGATCCACGCAGTGATGACACCCGGGCGTTTCCTCCCGCCTTATCCGAAACAGGTACCTCCCGAAACAGCCGTGTCCGGTGAGGACCTGCGTCAGGCGGAAGGTGAGGACGCCGTGGCGCCTCTCCAGCCACTCCTCAAAGAGGGGACTTATCGCCGCAATAGTGGCGTGCCCAGCACTGGGTTGCGACAATCGCACTCTCCATGCCGCCATGAGATCCCGTCGGAGCTCTGTCCGCTGTGCCGCGATTTCTCGCGGCATCGGAGTCAAGCCCCGGCGTTTCGCCTCCACGCGCCACTCCCAAATATGCGCGAGGACTTTTGCCTCCAGATCCCATGGCGGCAATCCAGCAAGGAGGCTTGCCGCCTCACCGGAGACCGTGCGATATCCCCGGACCAGCCGGGTGGCCATGACCCTCTGGGACGCGTTCAACCTGCGGGCAGGCCGCCGCCTCAACGAACGCGCCCACACCGGTGCCCCGTACAGGGCCATGGACCGCACGATCCCCGCGTATAGCCTCCGGCAGGAGGCGTTTGGACCCCCTAGATTGGGCAGGAGCCGCTTCAATGCAGCCCCGGCCCGCTCCAGTCTGGGAGCCAAACGTCGGAAATGCTCCACGAAGTTCCACCGACTGTCGAGGACGAGTCCCAGGTACTTCATCGTCGACTCGACGCCGATGTGAACCCCTCCTACCGTTATTTGGGAACCCGACGGTGGCGCGTTCCGAGGACCATGAAAACACATGGCCTCGGACTTGTGCAAGGCCACCTCGAGTCCCAACTGCCGGATTCTGGCCACGATTGTCGCAACCCCGTGTGTCGCTAGTTCGGCCGCCGCCTGGTGCGACCTCCCCTGCGCCAGGACCAACGTGTCGTCAGCGTAACAAACGACGCTGACGCCATTGGGGAGGTCTGCGCGCAGCACCCAGTCGTATCCGATGTCCCACAGATGCGGCCCCAGGACCGATCCCTGTGGGACACCGCACGACATCTCTCGCCGGTTCCACTCTCCCTGGTGACCGGGGTAGATGATGGCCCTGTCCGTCAAATAGGCCTCGACCACACGACAGAGGTAGGTCGGCATCCGGTGATACCGGAGTGCCTCCCTGATGCAACTCCAGGGCAGGGTATTGAAGGCGTTGGCGATGTCTAGAGACACCGCCAAGACGACCCCACCCCGAGCCACCGCATCCCCCGTCGTGAGGGCTCGCACGCGCATGATGGCACCCACCGTGGAGCGCCCCCTGCGGAAACCAAACTGGCTCTCCGCCAAATCCGGCCCCACCCGCACCAGCCGCCCGACAAGGCGGTCTGCAATTACTCTTTCAAAGAGCTTGCCCACCTCGTCGAGCAGCACGATGGGCCGGTAAGCGGACGGAGAGTCCGCAGGGCGCCCCGGCTTCTTGATGAGGACCAGTTTCCCCGTCTTCCAACGAAGTGGGAACTGGCCCCTCTCCATGCATGCGCTTAAGAGCCCCCTTAGTCGAGGCCCGAGAGCCTCTGAGGCCAGGACCCAGGCTTTCCCAGGTAAGCCGTCGGGTCCTGGGGCGGTATTTCTGGCATTCAGCCTACGTACCGCCACCCTCATCTCTACCTCGGTCAAGATTGTATGTACCTAGTGATTGCATGATCGTAATTTTAATTGCAGATCATGACTGAAAGAAACTGCAAGCAAGAGGACCTTTTAAAAGCCATAGAAGCTGTAAATCAAGGGGCCACAACATCAGATGCAGCAAGAAAATTTAAAGTGCCAAGGACCACATTAAATGACAAGATTAAAGGGCGTAGTTTAGTCGGCTGCTCTAAAGGACCAACGACTGTTTTAACTCCGGAAGAAGAAGAACATTTAAAGAACTGGTTAATTTTCATGGCAGAAAGTGGTTTTCCTGTAACATCAGATCAGTTATTAGATAGCGTCAAATTATTAGTTACCAAATTCAATCGTAGTAACCCATTTACTAACAATAGACCAGGTCGACATTGGTTCGAGTCATTCATAAAGCGTCACCCTGAAGTGGGTCGGAGGGTGTCCCAAAATTTGACACAATCTCGAGCATTAGTCACGGAAGATGATGTTCGTACCTGGTTCAAAGAAGTTAAGGATTATTTTTTTACTGCTCAGCTACAGGCAACTTCTGAAGACCCGCGGACAATTTTTAACTGCGATGAGAGCGCCTTTTTCTTGTCCCCCGCTGACAACCGAGTCTTAGCGAAACGTGGGTCTAAAATGTTTACAATATAATACCAAGTGGAGAAAATGAGTGCGTAACAGTTCTACTAACAGCTAATGCATCAGGTGAATTGGCACCGCCGATGGTTCTTTTTAAGCTTAAGTCAATCCCTCACAAAATTTAGTTATTTTAGATTAGGGCACACAAAAAGAGGCTGGATGCTACATCTAAGCACATGACTGCATGGTTATTATGATTAAGAAATATAACATATATTTTATAGACTGATTTTGTGATTCCAAGCGTTTGATTTTAGGAATATAAATTAAAATGCAACTATGTATCTGTTTTATTGAATACCTGCTCTTCTAACAGATTATAACCTGCTATTCTAAATAGGGATTTGGTTTTCTATCTATCTACCTAATGTTTCAAAGGCACAAGTATGCTTAACAAATTCAAGCACAAAATAAATGTACTTATCTTGAACTTTATGTTCAAGAACAGAGAGTTTATATTAGCATTAAAAGTTGACGAGTACTGGGAATATTTGACGAGTATCCGTACAAATCAGACGACTATTGGTACAAATCGCCCTTTTTTTACTTTTGCCTTAATAAGTACATAAACCCATCAAAATGATTTAAAAAAGTTAGTTACTTAGAATAACGAATAAATTCTCTATCACGTCATGCAAAAATTGTCATTTTCTATTAAATATTTAACACACAGTAGCGCTTCAAAGTCAGTGATTTCCGAAATCCGACGAGTATTGGTACGTTTACCTTAGTATGAGTTAAAGTGGGTGAAGTGGCAGGAACAACATGCCGTGACATGCATGAGAGGTGGCGAAGTGGGAGCACAACTACAGGTGAGGTTGTTTGTCAGCGACTCGTACCACACTGCGTTGTACAGACGCTAGCAGGTCAACCTACCCGAAACTGTCAAATTTTCCCAGTCAACTTTAAAGCTTTTAATATATGTAGTGATAAAGTTGTAAATCTATTAAAGAAATTAGACAGATTGTGTAGTAGATTGATGGCGTCTGTACTTCACCAAATCTACCAACTCACAGGCCTCCTGCAAGCGCTTGTTTAACATTTGCTGACTGGACTCATACTTACAAGATATTTCCTTAAGTGTAGGTATAATCCCTGTTCAGTAGGTAATTCCTTTTGAAGGTTTTGTATCTCAACATCATACATTTGTCTGCTAGTTTAATATTAGGTACATAAATTTTGTTGGCTTTTTAAGTTATCTAATATGTTCTTTCCTAAGATTTCAAGAATTTCTTGTACGTTTTTTATATACGTAGGTATTACTATTTTTTAAGGTATAAAAATAATGAATATAGGTAATTAAATTTTGACATTATTTCAAGACTTCTAATGTTAAATATTGTTAAGAATTTTATTGTCCTACAATTACCATAAAGTGTGAGATTATTTCTAAGATTTTATGTTATTATACCAATTTTAATACTGAATAAGTTTTTATTATTCATTTATTAATGGGGCGGGATTTTTGCAATCTATTTCGCATTATACGCATCTTATCTTATTCACAAAATTGAACATCAGCAATCTTACCTCTTCTGCAGTTGGTCCATTAATCCTATTCATTAAATCAAGTTTACTTCCAAGAGCAGTTAAATAATTTTCGAGTCCAGCTCCACTTTTGCCTATGGTATTTGTAAAATGTTTTAATTTATCCGGAATACTGCAACCGAAAACCGTATTATTAGACCCATTCTTACATTACAAAAGTAAGGTCAAGGCACAGAGCTGCTTAAGGGTAGAAGTAGGTAACGATCGTGCCGTTACAAATTTAAATACCTAGGGCATTTAGTTACTGACGGTTTCAGAGACGATACTGATACTGAGAGAGCGGAGGGCGTTGTCAATTAGAGCTAATATGATAGCCCGCGTTTGCACGCTGTCCGAAGTCCGGCAAGCAAATCTCAAGCGCCTTCAGAGCGCTGATGGGGCTGCCGCGACACTGTAATGCTCGGGTTACCGAAGCTAGCGTCAACTGCTTCTATGCAACGATGCGTATTGCGTAAGTGGAGCGCGTCTATGGTGCGCAGGGTGTGCGGCAGCCCCAACAGCGTGCTGATGATGATAGCGGACAGGCTCGACTGTCCATACGTACGACGCTGCAGTGACTTGCACGTCACCTACAGTCGTCGGCCATTAATACCTACCTAATGTTAATGTATTGTTTGATGTATGTGTAATGTATTGAATATTGTATAAATACTTAAATCCGAAACGAACCGTAGGTACCTACCGAAAAACTTTTCTCGTAACATTTAAATGTAGGTACTTATTATGAAAAAGGACATCGCCCATTTAGGGTTTTTTTTTGGCGGCCCTCAATAATAATTACTTTTTTTGAAAGTACGCATAGAAAGATTATTTTTTACTACGGCGTCAAAGTAGAACAATTTGGGTTCGGAGATAATATCAGGTAACAATTAGAACATCGGCGACGGGAAACAATAAATATTATTTTGGTAGTACCTACAAAAGCGCTGCACGTTAGGTAAAAACCTGTCCTAACCTAGCACTCCCATGGCAGTTCCTAGCACGCCCCTTCTCATGGGCTCCACGCCACACTACACAATAGATACGCGTGTCGTGACTCAGTTCAGTCACTCTCATCCGTCCCAACAAGAGCGCCGCTTCCGACAAACCTGACAAAGCCAAATGTCTAGCCGACAGCCTAGAGTCCCAATGTTCTCCCAGCTCCCAACCAGTAGATTAAGCATATCTTGACAAGGTTAATGCTGAAGTCGAATGCCTCCACTCCTGCCACCCTGCCTGTCTTCACTCCAGGCGAAGTGCACGACATCATGAAAGGGCTCCACGCTCGGAAAACTTCCAGTTCAGACGGTATCACCAATAGGGTGTACAAACTCCTCCCCGCTCCATCTTCAATGGCGCGGAGCCTTGAACAATAACATATTTCTGCAAGCGTGGAAAGACCCCACCGTTATCGGTATTCCTAAGCCAGGCAAACCCAAGTCTGAGCCCTAAGTTACCGTCCCATCAGTCTCCTCAATGTAGTTCTACGAGAGGCTTATTTACAAACACCTGGCAGGATTTTAGATTACGTCATATTACAAGATGATGAGCATAGTATGTAGACTTCTTATTCTTCTTATTATGCTCGTAATAGATCCGGGCCCCCGAGTGTCGCGACTGGAGACAACCTCTTAGAAATTGTGTCGTATTATTAATATCAGGCAAGTGAATTACATTCGGATCAATGTAAAATTCGATTATGTACATACATACATACACAATATTCTATAATATAACCAGCGAGTTAATTCTCGACATTTCAACTCTATTGTATGATTTGCAAAAATCCCTCTGCGTATATAACACTATGACTATTGGTTGATGGAACGCATTTATGAGGTTGGCGCTGCTTCCCTAAAATCATCCATCATGTGTGGAATAATTGCCCTATTAAAAAAATCCACGTGAAATAATTTCTAAGATGTCGTATCCAGTCGCGAAACTCGAGGGCGAGGGCAAACTCGATTACGTCATTTTAAGTTAGTACACTAGTGTTAGTAGATAATTGACTCTGTAAGAATACACTCCCGCAGTGTTTGAAGATTAAGGTCTTCAACCAGTGCGTCCTGCCCGTTATGAAATGCGGTGCCGAAACGTGGACACTGACAGTCGGACTGGTCCACAAATTCAAGGTCGCTCAGCGCGCTATGGAGCGGGCTATGCTCCGAGTTTCTTTGAAGGATAAGATCAGAAATTAAATTATCCGGAAAAGAACCGGCGTTACCGACATACCCTGCAGAGTGAGCAAGCTGAAGTGGCAGTGTGTTTTTCGAAGGACTGACGGCCAGTGGCGTAAACGAACCCTAGATTTGAGACCGCGTATCGGCAAGCGTACAGTAGGAGTAGGACGCCCCCAGCTAGATGGACCGACGACATTAAAAAGCTGGCTGGGACCGACTGAAGGCGGAGGACAGGGTGTTGTGGCGCAGCCTGGGAGAGGCCTATGTCCAGCTGTGAACTGTGACTAGGTTGATTTGATAAAATAATAAACTGTGTATAAGTTAAATTAGCTATTTCTCTCGTTTACCCGTATCATAATTCTGCGCCCACGACTGTAAATCTGTCACTATGTATGTCACTAACAGTATGTCAGCAGGGCTAACATGGCAAGCGCGAGAAAGCTCTTTATCTCGTTTTGTCGAAATTTGTCTACGATTCTGACGTCATTCTAATCCCTAACATGACCGTAAACGACGAGATATCTCGAAAAAGGCACTTTGACACTTCTATATCTCGCGACGAGAAACCGATGTTGCAAGTTATTAGAAACAAATTATTTTTATGATAGCAACATCGGCTTGAGATTCCGTTTAATTAATTCAATGGTGCCGATTCTTTTGTCACAAATGCCTCTAAACTAGACTAAAAATCACCAAAGTTTTGATTATTCTTGTCAACCGACGATTTTCCATTCTGAAATAGACAAAAGTGACACAACTAAACTATATTTTAGTCTGACGGCACTGAGCTATTAAATTGAGTGAAAATGGCAATTTTGCTGTTCAGAATTTTACGTTCTTCACCTCAAATTTTGATTGTCTAAGTATTTAATAACGATTAAAAAATGAACTAAAATTCACACCAACACCTCGACGGTGCAAAAACAATACTGTCTTTTTTTCTTTTCTCTCGTATATATCTCGAAAATGGTATGTCCTATCGCAAAAATAATGAAAATTTCGACCCCCTTTATGAAACCCATAAACCCCTAACACTCATCATTTTGGTAATATTTTTTCATATTTTCCATACAAAAAACGAAAAATTCCATATAAAACACGTCGTTCCAATATAAATAGTAGTTTAAAACTAAGTATTTTCATTATAATAATATATTGTAAAATAAAATGATGACTAAAATAAGTACAATTATGAAACTGCCATGTTATTTTGGAGTTTTTTTTTGTACCATAATTTTGTCTACTCTTCTCGTCGTCAAAATCGACGACGAGTAAATACGACTAAATGATAGAAAAATCGGAGATTATCTCGTGTTGAATTGTCAAAAATCGAGATAACTATGGTGCCATGTTAGGGTTTGTCGAGAAAACATCAATTTTGACAGAAGGAGTCGACTATTTTGTATGAAAGAGCTGTCAGAAAACGAGAAAGTGACCGAAATAGACAAAAATTACTCACGCGAGAGCGAGTAACTGTCGCGTGTGTCATGTTAGGCCTGCTGCAGGGCTAACATGACAAGCGCGAGAAAGCTCTTTATCTCGTTTTGTCGAAATTTGTCTACGATTCTGACGTCATTCTAATCCCTAACATGACCGTAAACGACGAGATATCTCGAAAAAGGCACTTTGACAGTTCTATATCTCGCGACGAGAAACCGATGTTGCAAGTTATTAAAAACAAATTATTTTTATGATAGCAACATCGGCTTGAGATTCCGTTTCATTCATTCAATGGTGCCGCTTTTCTTGTCACAAATGCCTCTAAACTAGATTAGAAATCAGCAAAATTTAGATTATTCCTGTCAACCGACGATTTTTCATTCTGAAATAGACTAAAGTGACACAACTTAACTATATTTTAGTTTGACGGCACTGAGCTATTAATTTAAAATGGCAATTTTGCTATTCAGAATTATTAATTTAAAATGGCAATTTTGCTATTCAGAATTTTACGTTCTTCACCTAAAATGTTGATTGTCTAAGTATTTAATCGCGATTAAAAAATGAACTAAAATTCACACCAACACCTCGAAGGTGCAAAAACAATACTGTCTTTTTTTTTCTTTTGCATATATCTCGAAAACGGTGTGTCGTATCGCAAAAATAATGAAAATTTCGACCCCCTTTATGAAACTCCTAAACCCCTAACACTCAACATGTAGGTAATATTTTTTCATATTTTCCATACAAAAAACGAAAAATTCCATATAAAACACGTCGTTCCAATATAAATAGTAGTTTAAAACTAAGTATTTTCATTATTAATATATTGTAAAATAAAATGACTAAAATAAGTACAATTATGAAACTGCCATGTTATTTTGGAGTTTTTTTTGTATCATAATTTTGTCTACTCTTCTCGTCGTCAAAATCGACGACGAGTAAATACGAGTAAATGATAGAAAAATCGAAGATTATCTCGTGTTGAATTGTCAAAAATCGAGATAACTAAGGTGCCATGTTAGGGTTTGTCGAGAAAACATCAATTTTGACAGAAGGAGTCGACTATTTTGTATGGAGGCGCTGTCAGAAAACGAGAAAGTGACCGAAATAGACAAAAATTACTCGCGCGAGAGCGAGTAATTGTCGCGTGTGTCATGTTAGGCCTGCTGGTCACGATACTATGTACCTAGGTTCGACATCATTACAAGATGACGAGCATAATAATTATGTAGACCAGTAATAAGAATAATTAATAAATATTTTAATACCTTTGTTTTATTTTATGGTAATCCATCCATACTTCGCCGATTACAGATAGGCTAGCTAATTATAGTGTTGTATGTGTCAGGTCGTATCACCGAGCTCAAAATAGCGGAATAATAATCATACGGGATCTTACACGAAATGGCGGGGTGTACATAATTTATTTCATTTATAGATCGTTTTATATCTTTACTCGCAAATGCTTTACAGCGTTGTCGCCATATAAAGAAATGTTTCTGTAATTCATTCCTCATTCCTTCATTAACAAAATGTAATTCATTCCTGGCCGTGACTTTTTTTAAATCACAAATCTCCAAACAAAATGGGTGATGTCCTTTGTACAGACGCCAGCATTTCAACCTACTACAATCTGTCAAATTTCTTTAATAGATTTTCAACTTTATTACTAAACGATAAGGTTCACAGTAGATTGGGAAAATTTTACAGTTTCGGGTAGGTGGACCTGATGGCGTCTGTACCTAGTAACACCGTAACTCAATTGAAGTTAATTAATAATAAGTAATTTGTAAACTCGCATTACTTTAGCCCGCGGGGGTAACAGATCAGAGGCAAGGTCAGAGTAGGTAGAGTGCTTGTTTTATCACACAGACCGACTAGTGACTAGGCGAGCATACGTGAAACGGAGCCACGGTCGTCTGCTGCAACGTGAAAGGGCACGCAATCGGAGCCTGTTAGTTGGCTGCTTTTAATGTTTCATACTGAGAGTGTTAGGAAGGCTCCCGATCACCAAGTAACCTCTTACGGTACAACCCAAGAGGGTTTTTGAGCAAGCATATTCACGGCGAAAAGTTGATAGCTGAGTAGGTGTGGTATGAAGAGAGTACCTACACCGAAAATATATTTGAAAAGTTTCAGATAGGAGGCCCGTGGTCAGGATGCCACTTTCAGATTTCGAAAAAGGGTCAAAATTAAAGTGATCTTCAGAGCCCTTGATTTTCACATGATCGTGTGCGGCCTAACCCATAATGACTTAAATCGGCAAAGCAGACGAAGAAATTGTGGGCTTTCCTTAAGGGTCAGTTCACACCGAGACGTGACGTGACGCGACGATACTTAAGGAGGCCAGTGGTTCGCGCCGCGCGCCGCAAAGCGTGATGTCGCGAGGCGCATCGTGAAGTCGCTGGCAGCCCCACGCCTCGCCTGCCGGCGAGGCGTCGCTGTTTTGTGTATCTAAAGGCGCAGCGTGGTGTACCGGACTTTGAAAACTCAGATTTGGGCATTTTTTTAAAGGATATTCAGGGCGAATGAATATTATCCTTTTGGCAGGTAAGACGAAAATTCATCAATTCAGAAAATTACCCAAAAGTGGTAACAATTTTTTTCATCCCACCATCTCGGAAAGAGTATTTTTAATCTTCAGTATCTGAGTGGAAAAGCCGTTTTTATTCTCTAGAGGATAAAGTAAATTGAATTTAGAACATCGTGTGCACTAAGTTTGTGAATTAAAAAAAACATTAAACCTATTTACTGCTACCTCTATGGTGCCGAATATATCATACAACTTTTTTTTAATTTGTTAAAAACTCAGACTCGGAACCTTCTTGGTGTTCTTTTTTCAATTTGCTTTGTACGCGGTTCTTTACGCGGCATTTTTTCACGTCATTGTTAAACCTTAGGTATATTAAAAACAAGAAACTTGAAAACTAGTGAAAAAACTAAAATGAGTGATTCTAGCGACGAGGAAGTTTGCTTGACGCCAACAGAATTGACTGAAACTGTTAATAATGCGCAAACGTTTTTTTTTTTGCATTTAGTCATTTCCTCGCTGAGGTGGAATGAAAAGTTACGTGTTGCACTCGAGTGCAAAGATTTTTCACCTCGTGCTCTTTTGATTCCCTCGCTAACGCTCAGGATTCTAATTTTGAATCACTCGCTGCGCTCGTGATTCAATTTTAGAATCCTTCGCTTGCTCGGTCATCAAAATTGAACACGCGGTTAAAAAGCAACTTTGCACTCTTGTATAACAAATAACTATTATTTATCCCTAAATCAATGAACCGAAGGGGGTTCATTGATTTAGGGATAAATAAAAAAATACTGTTTGAATTTGAAGCTAACACTTTTGTGAAGATTTTTCGATATTCAGAAGTTTGAAATACCAACCGACCAGTGTCGAATAACTTTCAATCGCCCTGAATATTCTTTTAAAAATTGCTAATCCATTGCTTCATACGTTCGAAAAAAAAAACTGCTCAACAACGTAAATAGCGCAATGAACCACGGGGCTCGTATCTGAAACTTTCAAATATAATTTCGGTGTCCTCTCCTCATGTCGCACCTACTCAGCTCTCAACTTTTCGCCGTGAATATGCTTGCTCAAAAAACCCTCTGGATATAATGGTAGTCCATTCCATCAGTCATTCGTAATTCATCATTGATGCAATTGATTCATGAATGAATAATCGTTAAGTATAGAATAAAATAAGCTCATGTGGTCGCCTAGTCTTGCAGCTTAGCATGGATACTACCTAAAAACATTCCTGTATCTATTCTGTAGAAACAGCCAGTCCGCTACCTTACGAAATATCCACGTACCTAGGTAGGGTACCGGGCAGTCAACGAAAATGCCGGTGCTCTTACAAGCAACTAAATTGCACAATAAATTGAGCAATTAACAGCAATTCCAAGATAGTACCTATTGAAATTGCCAAGAATTGCTATGTGATGTGTTTGCATTCTTTTGGTAGCTATAGTCGTAATATACGTAGGGTAGGGATACCAAATTTATAGGTATCCCACCTAGACAGAATAATAAATATATAGGTATGTAAAATATTTAATACTCACAAGCGAAAACTACTACGTAACATTGTTTCAAAATACAGTCGTACTCTTTTAATATAAAATTTAATTATACTTTCGTTTTTACTTAGTTTTTTTTTTAATAATGTCACAATAAATAGATAATTCTATGGTATAATGTACTAATTTGTCTTAGTGGCTTGTAATATCATCAAAAGGAGAAGATTATTAGGTAGGTACCTACTTGATATAGGTAAAGTAAACTATAACTAGGTACACACGCATGCAGTGACTTTAGTTGGCAGCGACACGATTTCAAAATCTCACGATCACACACGGGCGGCGCGGCGTATTTATGTACAGACGCCAGCACATCAACCTACTGCAATCTGTCAAATTTCTTTAATAGATTTTCTACAACAGATTTTAACAAAAACAGAAGAGCGAATGAAGCCAGGGTGGTGAGGACATCGTAGAAGACTATTGTTGGTTGAACGAAGAATTTTACTATGGGCAGAGTATATTATTATGAATTTATGAATTCAGGAAGTCAGGTAAGTAAGAAGGAGAAGTGGGTTTGTCGAAAATAGAAACCAACGAAGACGTTTGGACGTAGATAATCAAAAAGGATTCAACCTTTCACAGTATGGTCAAAATTATGTTGCCGTTTAATGTTCTTTTTCGACATAATGAAACGGACATATTATCATCTAAAACTGGCAGCTTCCTATGTCAGCGAACATTTTACGTGGTTAGCGTCTATAACATAGAAGTTTGTGCAACCCAAATATGAATCAATATGATACAGACGCAGAAGATTGCACTCTTCTGATGGGGCTTGGTCCTTACCGGACGGCGAGCTACCCATTGCTCACCGTCCGCAAGCCCGCGCCTACGGTGGCCGAATTGGTGGAGCAATTGTCGAATTTTATCAAGACCGCCGCAAGATGCCGCCAGTATCGTGTGGTAGGTACTATAGGATTGGAAGGCGTTTAGAGAATTTCCTTGGGCCAGCCAGTGCCTTGTTAATATTGTAATAGACACTGCAAACACAGAGTAATCTATTTGTTTCAATAAAAGTCAAAGGTTTTTCTTTGTAATTAAGAAGGTATTTTTATTTCAATCCTAAAAAAACGTCAATCGTTACTTTACGAAAACGATTTTCAACAGAATTCTTCATTTAACTTTTTTCTAGCTGCCCCGGGAGTTGTATCACGTGCGGGAGTATTCACCATTTTGATTCAAAAGGGTTGTAAGGTATTATGTTTCTCGAGAAGAAAAGCATAGTGAGGACTTTTTTTGCAGCCATACAATAAAATGATAAGATCTTACGATCACCAAAGGTTATTTTGTAAGTTTAAAAAAAAGTATGTGAAGTCAACGATCTTTGTTGCGTCCGCGTGGTAAAATATGACTGTTCTGTTTAGAGGCTGTGACATAGTTGGAACACAGATCTTTGATTATTTCTTGCCATATTTTTAATAACAAAGGACGGTAGTATAATTGTGGCTAAATAATTCCGGTTTCTTCATGTCGATATAACATTTTTCGGATGGACATTTCAGTTTCGCTGTCATACAATAAACTGATACGATGGTTATAGCCCTTCGATCAACATAGGTTTTAAAGTGCTACAAGGGTGGGGACGGTGTCCATACATTTTTGAGCATTGTTCTTTAACAGATTGTAGTAGGTTGATGTGCTGGCGTCTGGTATACAACATTTTGTTCGGAACGAAAACGAAATGAGATCGTTTTCAAAAACCGATTTATTCCGCAGGACGCAGACGCGCTTGATAGCCGATTCCCGGCCACCGTAGGCGCGGGCTTGCGGACGGTGAGCAATGGGTAACTCGCCGTCCGGTAAGGACCAAGCCCGGGTCAAGGAGATGTCAGCAATTGAAGGGGTCCGATGGAACCCATGCCTGCTGGGGTTGCGGGAAAGTCTGAAAGGGATACCGTGGCCCCCTGGCATTACACAGGCAACAGGAGGAACACGGGTGGGTTTTAGCCAGCAAGAGTCTGGCACGCCCTCCCGCTCCACCAGAGCGGGAGAAGTCATTTGTTGATTTTCCACCCAAAAAAAAGGGACGCTGACGCGCACGGGGTGTGCGCCGACAAGCATGAACTTTACTAAAGCTTACCGAGCCTTATCTTCATTCCATTACATCATTGATTCCAATGCGCTTGCTGCTCACTTATTGATTAGGGTTGTGTTGCGAGTTTCCTATCGACCAACCCAAAAATGGTTGAAATCATTATAAGCGTTTTTTTTTTTGTAATGAATAATAGATTTTCTCATAGTTATAAAGTAGATACAAAATACAATTCAAAATTTATATGATTTCGTGTAAAATAATAATTTTCAGTTGCCAGCTTACCAATGGGGGCTATCGCGTCTGAATTCACCGCTAGAGGCGCTAGTGTTGCGTGAGGTCTCCGAAATGTCGAATGTCACTGAATTTGTACTGTTTACGGAATTTTCTATCGAGAATTTTTACTTATGATTCATAATTTTTGTAAAGATTATGCCATTCCTCATTAATTATGGCCTAAGATTATAAGGATGGATCTAATTTCGTAGCAATAGGAGGAAGGATAATATTTTTTGTCTACTTCATGCTTGCCAATTTTAGGAACAATATAGTGTAAATGTTCATTTGATATTTCAGTGTAATAAAAATAAACATTTTATAAAGTAATGAGTATATAATAATAATATATATATATATATATATATATATATATATATATATATATATATATATATATATATATATATATATAAATAAATATTTATATATATTATTTTATTATATATATTAAAATATAGGTATATATATATATATATATATAATAAACATTATTATCCAAAACATCAAATAAAAGTACTGACATGACCTTATTCGTCAGTGGCGCCAACTGGTGAGCACAAAAAAGATAGCCCCAATAAATGGTCATGTCTCACTTCACTATCGACCATTGACTTATAAAACATATGGACTTGAAATGTTTGACTATGGAAAAAACAGTTATACAAATACGAGGCATGCCAAAATCAAAAAAATACTGCTATCTCTTTTTAACTTCAATAATTTTGCCTAAGTGAAAAAGGATAAATGTGTTTTTGGCAGTTACTATAATGGCAACCCTACATTTTCTAGTCATTGAAATACCTATTTGCGGCCGGTTCGCCATTTTATCCTCTCGCTGTTTGTTACCAAAGTTGGGTACGTCAACTGTCAAATGATCTTGAGTTGTGGTTAAAATTTGTGAATTTTGGAATTATTTGCTGTGTTATTGCGTTTAAACTCGGCCCTATGTTGGAAATCATCAATAGCAAGATGCCCAATTGCAATATAATCGCATGTGGTATCAAAAGAAGCGGACATCACCCGAAAATAACATTGCACCAGTACGTACACAAATTTCAGCTCATCATCATCTTTACATTTAGACGATAAACAAAAGATTCTGCATTCGTTATGAGCTTCAACAGTAAAGCATTCATAATTTCCCTTTTGCCATTATTTTCAACAGTTTTACTTCGCGAAATCATTTTCTTGTTATTGAAGGGATAGAGTAGTGCATTTAGACATTTTATTTATCGATAATGCTTTTTTATGTTTTTTTTTTATTGGTTTTATGTTTTACTTTCAAGGTTGCCTGCTAATAAACGAAAAAAGAAAAAAACAATTGGTGTGGAAAATTTAAAGATGTTAACATAAACTGTTCATATTTTTGTTCTTTTCACTTGGAAGAATCATAATATTTCAACCGGATACTCAATAAAGTAACATTATGATGTGACGATGCTTTACCTTCACGAACCTTATTGGTAAGTAACATGTTATAAATTTGTCCAACATGATTCTCTAGTGGCTGGTGTTGAAAATGATGGTGATGTCCGCATTTGCAATATTTGTTTAATGGAAACAAAGAGTGATGTATAGAATGTGTTTGAGTGTGGTCTTAAGACTTAAGATCAATTAAAAATTCTATTAATAAAATCAAGAAACAATGAAAATACTAATAAATTTTTTTTGCTTGTTTACAGCCTGCGATTTGAACAAATATGTCTGGCATTTTAAATGAGAGTTATCAAAATCAGACAAACTCACAATGTAAAAGAGTTATACATGAATTTGATATACAAATATTATGGGAAGAAATCTACTGAAAGAATATCACATAGATATTACCTGAAAAAAATTGTATTGTTCAGAACTGAATGAGATTGATTTATTTAATATGACTTTATTATAATTAGTGTTGACTTTTAATTTAAACCCACAATCATTTGCGTTAGAAACTTAGTATTAAAAATATTAATTATGGTGGCTCCGCCAATTTTCAAAATTTCTTTATTTCTTTTTCACTGGTTATCCGTCAAATTCAAATTTGTATGTTGATCAAAATGAGATACACAAAGATAAAATAATAATAATATAAATTATAATATTTCATTTAAAAATTACCATCTGCGGGCCATTGGCGGAGCCACCTTTTAGAGGTATGAGGAACAGGGTGGAAAATTCATTCATGAAAAGGGAGGTCCCTCCGACCAGATGGGTGTAGCGTCTGCCGGGCAACTGCCCGATAGTTTTTTTGAAGTGAAAACTTTAGGCGCGTTGAGCACTTTTTGGGTGAGCAAAAATCATGGAAGTCCCGTCATCTTCACCGGACGTTTTCCAAGAGCTATATGTATACTGTGTATATAATTATGTGTACTTTTTGGGTGAACAAAAAGCTTGAAACTCGTGTCATCGTCATCGCACGCCCATGAGCTATATGTATACGGCAACGAGATGAACTTGTTGCTTATAGTATAAAATGGAGTGAAATCAGTTACAGAATACTAGATTGATAAAAGCAGTAAGTATATATCTGTCCTCCAGGTTTCAACCTATCACAATGGGAAACATCAAAATAAGTTCTACGGTTTAGCCGCGAAAGAATGACGAAGCAATTAAATTAAAAACAAACAAATGAAAGGCATATGTTAGAAAACTTGGAGTAGGTATTTTTACCCGTAAATTTTGTACTGTGACATTATGAAAACATTCTCACAATCTTTTATCGATATTATAACATAGAAATATTGATAAGGGCTGCCCTAGTAGACGCCATTTTATCCTCTCAGTAAAGTGTAGGTATGGCACGTTTTTCTTGTAGGTATGCCAAGTCCATATGTTTTATAAGTCAATGCTATCGACTGACTGTCAGTTGTCATAAAAGATTTCGGTATCTGTGATCGGTATGATTCATTGACTTATATAACATGGACTTGGAATGTTTGACTATAGAAAAAACAGTTATACAAATACGAGGCATATCGACGCCAAAATCAAAAAAATACTGCTATCTCTTTTTAACTTTAATAAATTTGCCTAAGTGAAAAAGGATAATAGTGTTTTTGACAGTTACTATATTAGCAACCCTACATTTTCTAGTCATTGAAATACCTATTTGCGGCCGGTTCGCCATTTTATCCTCTCGGTGTTTGGTACCAAAGTTGGATACGTAACCTGTCAAATGATCTTGTGTTGTGGTTAAAATTTGTTAATTTTGGAGATATTTGCTGTGTTATTGTGTTTAAACTCGGCCCTATGGTGGAAATCATCAATAGCAAGATGCCCAATTGCAATATAATCGGATGTGGCATCAAAAGAAGCGGACATCACCCGAAAATAACTTTGCACCAGTATGTACATACATTTCAGCTGAAATATCTTTAGATTTAGACGATAAACAAAAGATTCTGCATTCGTTGAAGAGCTTCAACAGTAAAGCATTCATATTTTCCCTTTTGCCATTATTTTCAACAGTTTTACTTCACGAAATCATTTTCTTGTTATTGAAGGGATAGAGTAGTGCATTTAGACATTTTTTTTTTTTTTTTTTTTTTTTTAGTTTTGGCTTCGCACGGTTTGTGCATTAGCCAGTGTCGAGTTTTTTATTAGGACTTCGAGGAGAAAACGTTAGGGAAACAAAAATATTATTATTAAGAATATGAATTAATTACATCGGAATTTAGGATAGGACGGATATAGGATCAGTATAAAAAGGAAAAGGATGAATCAAAGCAGTGAATAATGAGCAAATTACAATGACGATTTACAACTTAATATTATTTAGGGTAATGAATGAGACTACCTATACATTTATATACAGGAAAGCTATTTGTACAAAGTAAGGATAGTATTGATGTAGGAAAAGGAGTACGAAGGGACAAGAGATTACTAAGAAAAGAAGAACGGTCGTATAGGGGACAGGAGAAAAAAATATGATTTAAGTCGCCTACATCTGAGCCACACGAGCAAATGGGGTCGCTGATGATATGAAGTTTGGCAAGATGAGCTGGAGAGCAAACATGACCCAGTCTCATCCGTATAAGGATGGAGGTCTCCGTCTTGCCAAACTTTGCCCTGCCAAACCACGGTTTTTCCGGGACGTCGGGCTGAATAGCTGAATAATAACGGCCCTTACTTTTACTACCGATGTCCCAGGCCACCCTCCAGGTGTCCTGGAGAAAAGTCTTTGGTAATGTCACAAGGTCTTTGCTAAAATTCTGATATGGAACTAAGTCACCACACTGCACCGCATCACCGGCTATTGTATCTGCCACTTCGTTGCCATGGATTCCAGCATGGGCCGGGATCCAAACAAATTGAAGTGTATTACCTTCTGAAATGATTCTGAACGCAAATTCCCTTACTAAAAAAATTATAGGACACTGCGATTTGTGTTCGAAAGGGGATTTATTGATGGCTAGAAGAGCACTTTGAGAATCTGTGAAAATTATAGTTTTCTTGAGCTTTAGAACACGAATATATTCAACAGCTTTTAAAATGCCAAAACATTCTCCCGTAAAAACAGAAGTCTCCGGAGGCAATTTAATTTTTTGTACGATGTTGTATTGAGAGTGGTAAGTGCCTATCCCAACACAACCCGTCGGAGAACGCTTTGCAGCATCCGTAAATATGTGGTGGTACTCTAGGTGTTCTGCCAAAAAATGGTTAAAACTTGAATTGCAATCGGGACCTGGTTTACTTACACAGTATTTGATGGTGGGACTGAATTGTAAACTCTCGTAACTACTGCTAAATAGGGGAAGTTTATTGGAGCGGTGAATAGGAGATGAAAGTGAAAGGAACTTTTTATAGCTTACAACTAGACAAGGAGCACGTTTATGGGACCAGTAATCTGAAGATTCAATCTGCAACACTAAAGAGTCCAGTTTAGGAATGAGAGGATGAGTCGAGAACTGAAGAATCCGGAACAAATATTTGTCAGATAGGAATTGTCTTCTAAGATATAAAGGAGCTTCCCCGCATTCAACTTGGAGTGCATTAATAGGACTAGACTTCATGGCTCCAGAAATAATGCGTAATGCTTTGGACTGGATGCGATCCAACTTTTTAAAAGCCATAACACTACCAGGTTCTAGAACGAACAATCCATAATCCAGAGTGCTTCTGATGATTGCATTGTAAATAAGTTTCAAAGAAAATGGATGTGCACCCCACCACACACCAGAGAGGCATCTAAGCATGTTTAGGTGATTTTCACATTTGTTAACAACATAATCACAATGAGGAACACTACTTAATTTACAATCCAGTATTATACCTAGATATCTGAAATTATCTTTAACTGGAATAGGTATTTCCTTAAAGGAGATGTTTACTAAGGGGATGTTTCTCTTCCGGGTGAACAAAACAGCAGCGCTTTTAGACGTGGATACATCCAAACCATTCAGATGTAACCATGACTCCAAAGTAGATAAAGCAGAATTGATATCGTAGCTAGCTTGTTCGACAGATTGGCTTGAAGAATATAATACTAGATCATCGGCATATTGAAGAACCTTAACATGGATAGCTAAGGATAGGTCTAAATCAAAAGTGTAAATATTATACAGGAGGGGACTGAGCACAGAACCTTGTGGGAGACCTCTCCATACAAGATGAGATACCTGATTATCTCCTATTATCATAATAACAGAGCGTTCAGTCAGGATTTTAATAATGAAATTCGACAAATTCAATGGGACTTGTAAAGCTTTTAATTTATTTTGTAAAACTGATAATACAACATTATCATAGGCTGCATTAATATCAAGGAAAACTGCAATGGTTGAATGGTTATTAGAGAAGGACAGCCGAATATCAGAAGTTAAAATACTTAAACAGTCAGTTGTACTTTTACCTTTTCTAAAGCCATATTGTGAATCTGCCAAAAGACCCTTACTTTCAACATACCATTCGAGACGATTTTTAATTAGGTGTTCAGCTAATTTCATCAGAATTGAAGACAAAACTATGGGACGGTATGAAGAAGCATCCGACGGAATTTTATTTGGTTTAAGGAATGGCAACACCATTTGACGTTTCCATTCATCAGGGATGTTTCCTGTATACATAATAGAATTAATAAGCTCTAAATAGTAGCTGAGGACGACATCATTTAAATTAGCAAAAAAGGAATACGGGATGCCATCAATGCCAGGTGCAGAATCATTAGTTTTATGGATAACACCCTTTAATTCAGTGAGAGTAAATGGAAGATCTAGCGTCTTAGGGGTGTCTTGGTTACTGGATGCAAGAGACAGGTTAAGGTCAATAGCCTCAGGAACCCAAGGTGGCGCTAATTTATCTAAAAGTTCATTGGCTAAAGAATCCGGAATAGGAGAAGGGTTTTTATAAATGGACCTAAATCTACGAATATTGCGCCAGACAATCGTAGGGTGAGTATTCGGTGAAATTGATGTGCAAAAGTTACGCCAAGATTCAAATTTTTTCTTCTTAAAAAGTTTATAAGTTTCGTTAATTACGTTAGTAACGATTTCAAAATTACTATCCGACATATCGAGATTATAATTGTATTCAGCCTCTTTACGTTTGTGAATCATTTCTGTGCATTCAGAGTCCCACCACGGTGGCGAGGGAATTGTATTAATATTGTTATTTTTTACAGGAAAAACTTCATCTGCTGCTGCAATTAATATGAGCGCTAAAGCTTCCGCACAACTATTTTCATTGCCATCAGAAATAACAGGCAAGGAGCAAAGCTTGCTGTCAACAATGTTTCTAAATTTGTCCCAGTCATTATTATTTCTATTAGGTAGTTTATGTTTTAATGTTGATCTCCTTAATGGTGCATTTGGTTTGGAAAGAGGATAAGAAATAACGATTGGAAAATGATCACTACCATGAGTCGAGGTTAGAGTATGCCAAGTTAATGAAGAGGCCAAGTTTGGAGAACAGATAGAAAGGTCAATTGCACTTTGGTTCTGACTGGGATCTGAACGACGTGTGACAGCTCCTGTGTTCAAGATGCATAAGTTATGTAAGTCTAATATATCCAGTAATTCATCACCATAACAATTAGAAGTTGAACAACCCCATGATTGATGATGGCAATTAAAGTCCCCTAATATTAAGAATGGCTTTGGAAGAAATGAAAAGAGATTATTAATCTCTTGAAGAACAGAAGAAGAAGGGTGAGGAATGTAAATAGAAACAATACAAGTATGATATACTTTGATAGCTACAATTGAAATTTCCTCACTATGAGGAGGTAATCTAATGATAGAGAAAGGTATAGTATTCTTGATAAGTATAGCTACTCCACCATACCCATCAGATCTATCCTCTCTAATGGTTAAATAACCATTAATTTTAAAAATATGATTAGATTTGAGCCAAGTCTCTGCTAAGGCAAAGGCAAATGGCTCATATTTGTTTAAAAGATATATAACATCACTCTTTTTGTTTACTAGACTGCGGCAGTTCCACTGGATTATTTTGGATGTGTTGTCCATTATGAATGGATTGAGATACATTGAAAGAAGGGGCAACGTTGGACGGTGAAATGTTGAACTGAGAAAGAAGATTATGTAATGCGGAAAGAAAATCGTTTATAGAAAAATTTGTGTCACTTTTGTCATTAGTATGATCATTAGAAAAAGCACAACCATTTGATGGTTGGGGAATATTAAAATCTTTAATAATGGCATTGTGAGCCTCTTTATTATTATCCTTGTACAGATTTGGGAGGGGATCGTGGTTTGAGAAAGACAGTCTTTTTATAGCTACTTGAAGCAGGCATTCTATTAGTTGAAGAGATGGATGGAGTATCTGTAAAGTTTTTGGAAGGAGAAGATAAAAGTGTATCAGCATAAGATTTAGTTACTACAGGATATACTTTTGCCGCTTCAGCATAAGATACTGAACTTTGTGCCATGTATGTTTTAATTAATTTTTGTCTAGAAAATTCTGGGCAAGACTTATTAGTAGCATAGTGATATCCAGAGCAAAGGCAGCAAGATGCACTTTCTTGTTCTCTTTCACAGCTGTCCCCAGTGTGACCTTGGCCACATTTATAACAACGGGGTTTGGACCTGCACTGCATTTTAGTGTGACCGAAACGACAGCAATTGAAACACTGTACAGTAGGGAAAATATATAAATCTACAGGTAATGCATTATAGCACATAAAAATTCTTTTAGGTAGAACCTGACCATCAAATGTAACCACTATGGATTGGGATGGCTTCCAAGTGGTAGAACCATCCACAATGGTTTTAAAATTAAGACGTCTGGCTTTTAAAATTGGACCGCAACCAATTGGTACTGATATGTTATCAATAACTTCCTCCGGAGACCATTCTGCAGGTACACCACGTACTAAACCCATTCTAGTAACATTAAAAGTAGGTATAAAAGCTTTGTAATTATAAGATTGTAGACTATTATGGGTAATAAAAGAATTTGCGTCCAGGAAATTCGAGAAGGAAAGTGAAATTTTATTGCGCCCAATTTTTTTGACGCTACCATTAATTATGTTTTGGAAGGCGTTATGTTTAAGAAACTTGCCAAATGTGATTGGGTGCAGTGTCGTGCTGTCGTCTGGTGAGGTTATGTTTCTTTGTACATGAATGACAAAAGGCGCGCTGTCCGTTTTGTCATAAGTCTTTCGACCTATCTGAGTAGGAACAACTGAAGATGGAACAGGAACATCGGGCACTTTGTTAGTAGGTTCGTTAGTCGTTGTAGAAGTTGAGCAGTTAGTTTCTAAAACGGTAACTTCTGGTGTAAAATCCGTGCAACCACAACCCGAAGACACGGTACCGTGGCTTTTACGGGTACGGCGACGCTTATTGCAGTGCTTACAAATATGTACACGGCTTCTTTTTAAACTACGAGCCGAAGACGACCCATCGGTATCCATACCCGATTCGTTGGATATTATTGTGACGAAATTGCCTGCCGGGGGAACGGAGTCCCCCGGGTCAGGCGGGTCCTTCATTATCCCGGCTCTAATAAATAATAAAAAAACTTACCACTACCGAAGAAAATATACAAAACTAAAATTAGATTACAAGTAAAAGAGAATAGAACACTAAAAACTACGGCTACTGATCTTATATTACAACGTTTTAAGTTTTAAAAATTTATCTGTAAAGGGACGCGTCCGCCAAGTTTGAGGTTTCCCGCCCGTTTTTCGACATTTTATTTATCGATAATGCTATTTTATGTTTTTTTTTTTTATGGTTTTATGTTTTACTTTCAAGGTTGCCTGCTAATAAACGAAAAAAGAAAAACTATTGGTGTGGAAAGTTTAAAGAAGGCCACATATTTTTGTTCTTTTCACTTTGAAGAATAATGTTTCAACCGGATACTCAATAAAGTAACATTATGTGACGATACTTTACCTTCACGAACCTCATTGGTAAGTAACATGTTATAAATTTGTCCAACATGATTCTGTAGTGGCTGGTGTTGAAAATGATGGTGATGTCCTCATTTGCAATATTTGTTTGTTTGGTAGCAAAGAGTGATGTAAAGAATGTGTTTGAGTGTGGTCTTAAGACTTAAGATCAATTAAAAATTCTATTAATAAAATCAAGAAACAATAAAAATACTAATATTTTTTTTTTTTTGCTTGTTTACAGCCTGCGATTTGAACAAATATGTGGCAATATCTGGCATTTTAAATGAGAATGATCAAAATCAGAGAAACTCACAATGTAAAAGAGTTATATATGAATTTGAGATACAAATATTATGGGAAGAAATCTACTGAAAGCATATCACATAGAAATTACCTGAACAAAATTGTATTGTTCAGAACTGAATGAGATTGATTTCTTTAATATAACTTTATTATAATTAGTGTTGACTTTTAATTAAAACCCACAATCATTTGCTTGTTAGAAACTTAGCATCAAAAATATTAATTATGGTGGCTCCGCCAATTTTCAAAATTTCTTTTTCACTGGTTATCCGTGAAATTCAAATCTTTATGTTGATTAAAATGAGATACACAAAGATAAAATAATAATAATATAAATTACAATATTTCACATAAAAATTACCATCTGCGGGCCATTGACGGAGCCACCTTTTAGAGGTATGTGGAACAGGGTGTAAAATTCATTCATCCTCTATAGAAAAGGGAGGACCCTCCGACCGACGGGTGTCGTGTCTGGCGGGCAACTGTTCGATAGATTTTTTGAAGTGAAAACTTCTTTAGGCGCGTTGAGCACTTTTTGGGTGAGCAAAAATAACGGAAGTCCCGTCATCTTCACCGGACGTTTTCCAAGAGCTATATGTATACTGTGTATATATGTGTACTTTTTGGGTGAATAAAAAGCGTGAAACTCGCGTCATCGTCATCGCACACTTCCTATGAGCTATATGTATACTGTGTATATATGTACATAGATATATCGGCAATGAGATGAACTGTTGCATGGTATACAATGGACTGAAATCAGTTACAGAATACTAGTTCGATAAAAAGCTGTAAGTATATAATATCTGTCCGGTTTCAACCTATTGTGAAGATATACAACCTTTATATAGTATCGATGGTTGGTTGCTTAGCAATGTTTGTTACAACAGTCTTGTCACTTTGTATTATAAAATATTCCTTCTACATAATAAAACAAAGTTTTATTAAAACGTCTATTTCTGCATCTACGGCAACTAAACAATTTAAAGCTTTAACACGATAATAAAGCTTAACACCTATTATAATGGGAAACATCAAAATAAGTTCTACTGTTTAGCCGCGAAATAATGACGAAGCAATTAAATTAAACAAACAAATGAAAGGCATCAGTTAGATAAATTGGGGTATTTTTACCCGTAAATATTGTACTGTGACATTATGAAAACATTCTCACAATCTTTTATCGATATTATAACATAGAAATATCGATAAGGGCTGCCCTAGTAGACGCCATTTTATCCTCTCAGTAAAGTGTAGGTATGGCACGTTTTTCTTGTAGGTATGCCAAGTCCATGTTTTATATGTCAATGGTATGATTAGTGATTACTACTTACTTAGTCTGTGGTATTTTATTGAAAACAATAGAAGTGTGTTTGTAATACTAATTTTATTACTTTCTGCAAAAATGGATAAATTAAGTAAAAGACGTTATTCGTCGAGTTCCGATAGTGCTGAAGAAGACCGTTTAAAGGACATAAGGGAACGAGACGAATTTGCTAAGAGACTGAAAAAACGCGATGAAGAAAAAGTAAAAAAAGTAACAGAGTCTTCTAGTAAAAGGTCTTACGAAGAAGCAGCTAAGCGTCTGAAGTTGGAAGCAGAGGACAGAGAAAAAATATTGCCCAAGTTGCGCGTTCACTCACGTCGCAAATACTTAGAAAAGAGGAAAGACGACAAGGTTATTGAGTTGGAAGCAGACATAGCTGATGATGAATACCTCTTTGATGAAAGCAGGTAAGCTGATTCCTATGAACAACGCTTATAAAGTGACATCATAATCATCAGCAGTCGAAAGACGTCCACAACTGGACATGGTGACTTAGCTTACTCTTTTGTAGTTACTCCCAATTAACTTAAAATTGTCAATTACCTGCCCCTACCCAGAAGCTTCTTTAGTACAACCCTGTACAGGTGGAAGCATTTGTAAACACATCATTATCCATACTTAGATTAGACTTAACTTTAGACCCTCGTAGGGAATAATAATCCAAAATACACTCAGTGGCACGGAATCTTGGCCAAGCGCTTATCTCACAAATACATGTGATAACAAAAGCTTCGTGTTTCTAACAGTTGTTTCTTATGAAGGTAGGTCAAAAATGTTTACCCATAGTTGAAGAGGATAATTCATTGTTTGAGTGCACTGTAGTGTAACTTTTAATTTTTAGTTGAATTTGGTTTCTTGAGCAACTAAGTTGCAAGTTTAAATTTGTGTGTTCTGAAAGTTTACAGTTAAGTTATTCAATTATTATGTTTTCGTGCTTTTAACTCAAACACTAAAGGTACTTTATAACCAAAAAAAATATCAATAACACCAGCATAGGTTGCACAAGCTGTAGCCTTAAAAGATCTAGGCTTTTTATAGGCACAGTGTGAAATTGCTGCACTGCTGATTAACGTACCACATTTGTCAATGCACTATGCCCTGAAACAATACCAGGAGACGGGCCACTACTCTCGCAAACCAGTCAGCGGAGGAGTTAGATGCACATCGGCCTTAGACAACTGGTTAATTGTCCTGGTAATTCTAAGAAACCGCTTCCTTACGGCTGTTGAGATACATTAGCGGCTCCAAATCGCAAGAGGTGTGAATGTAAGTGTGAGCTTAGGTTAGAAGACGATTGGAGGAAGTAAACCTAAAAGCCCGTAGACCAGCATGTGGTCCAGAACTTCTCAGACATAAAGAAGAAAGAAAAGAAAGAAAGAAAATACTTTTTTTTTTTTTTTTTACATCTTCGAGTAGCTTGACTATGTTCTATCTATGTTATGGGGTTTGGTTTCCGCACTCAGTCTGTCAGTTGGACCATTGTGCGTGGGCCATAGTGGCCGTTTGGGGGTTATTCCAACCAGCCCAGCTCCCTCCAGAAGGCAATTAGGTCTCCTGGTTTGTCTAGAACATCTGTGTATGATTTGGGTGACCCGAGGGTGTCTCTTCTGATCTGTGTAACGCCCGTGCATTCAAAGAGCACGTGCGCAACGGTCTCCTCAGCCTCCATGTACGCCCTGCACAGAGGACTGTCCGTTATGCCTATTGTGTGGAAGTGTTTCTTTAGCGAGCAGTGTCCCGTGACGGTCCTGTAGCGGTTACACCGCCACATACTAACTACGCATCAAAGACATGACGTCACACAAATCCTACATCGCGCAATTAGAGTTAACCGCGCGAACGACATAGATAAGACTATCCGAAATCAACAGTCGGGCAGTCGGTCCGCCAGACACAACACCCGTCTGGTCGGAGGATCCTCCCTTTTCTATGGTGGATGAGTGAACTTTACACCCGGTTCCTCATGCATCTAAAGTCCCTGTCACCAGGCGCAGGCCGTTCCTGTCCAGACGTAAAATACGCCTGGTCAGCCTACTATCCAAGGATGGCATAGCTTCCTTTGACTGCCGGCAGCCCGGTGTCGAGGACCACCATTGCCCTGCTTGTGTGTGGGTGATTTCCTGTAACCACCTGCGTATTTGGTTGAAGGGGATAGGTACGATAGGCTCGGGTCCACAGAGTGCCGTGCTGGATCCTCGTCTAGCAAGTTCGTCAGCTGCGTCATTACCTAGCGACCCGCTGTGTCCTTCTATCCATTGCAGTGTCACCGTGTTGCGGCTAGAGACCGTTACTTGTTCTAATGCCTTGTGACATTCTAGCTTTGAGGTAATAATTTTTTTCCGTAATGATTGGAGAACTGAGGCGCTGTCGGAGAGTATACGTATGTGTGTATCCGTAATCCTCCTGGCTTCTAGGGCGTGGACCGCATGTATGATGCCCACACACTCCGCCTGATAGACGGTGTTGAACCTTCCCAGCGGTCTGGATATATTTATGTTGAGTTCATGTGAGAAGACTCCGACTCCGGTACCGGAGTCGGTCTTCGAACTGTCGGTGTATACTCTCAGTTCTTTGGGGCCTGAGTAGTCACACTGTTATTCTGTAAGTATTATGTTATAGTGCCTTTGAAAATGGATAGTTTTCGGGGCTTTGTCGCAGGGTGATGCCATCATTGGGTTTCGTTTGATCGCATCCTCCTTTATGCGTATGTGCTTAATTCTAGAGTCATTACTTAGGGTTCCCGATAAATGGAGCCTGAAGGCGGCCAGGACCGCTTCCTCCCGTACGATTAGGTGTAGAGGCGGCAGCCCTAGCATTTCCTGTAGGGCAGCGGTCGGTGTAGTTCTCATACAGCTAGTGATTGCGACACAAGCAAACCGCTGCAGTTTCTCGAGATCTCTCTGGGTTGTGCTCAGGTCTGTCCTGGGCCACCAGACCAGTGAGCCGTATGTGATGATTGTTCGGATGACTGTGGTGTATAGCCAGTAGGTGACTTTGGGCCTGATCCCCCAATTCCTGCCAAGCAGTCGCTTGCACTGCCACAGGGATATGCTGGCTTTTGTAATGGTATAGTTCGTGTGTTCACTGAGAGTTGGCGCTTGTTGCACCATTGCATAAGATTGCATAGGGTGTTTTCGTGGGTCTGTTGATTATTATGGTTATGTCATCGGCGTAGCCTACGGTGAAATAACCTTTGTCATTGAGTATTTTGATGAGGCTGTCTACTACTAGGTTCCATAGAAGTGGCGAGAGGACGCCCCCTTGCGGGCAGCCTTTCGCAACGATGGCTCTCGTAGTGTCATTTACTGTGACTTGTACAGCCCTTCGCTTGAGCATGTTGGTGATCCAGCCACTCAGGGTCGGGTCTACGTTGTGTCTGTCGAGGGCCATATTTATACTGTTGAACATTGTTTTGTCAAAGGCGCCTTCGAGGTCGATGAAGGCAGCCAGTGCTGAGCCTTTGTGGTCCACTGCACATTCGATCTTAGAAACCACGCTGTGCAGCGCTGATTCCGTCGACTTGCCTGTGGAGTCCGCATGTTGTTGTTTATGAAGTGATTTTACCCGGAGAGGTCCGTCTCGGATGTGCTTGTCACAGAGTCTCTCTAGGGTTTTCAGTAGGAAGGATTTGAGGCTTATGGGTCTATAAGCCTTGGGTTGTGTATAGTCAGTCTTGCCAGGTTTGGGTATGAAAATGACTCACCTCGCGCCATGCAAGAGGTGTGTGTCTGAGTGCTATACAGGTTCGGTAAATCTCCACCAGCCATGGTGTCAGACAGTCTTCCCCCCACTGCAGTAGGGCGGGGAAGATCATCCAGCCATCCAGCCCTGCCGACTTGTACGGCTGAAAGGTGTTTATAGCCCACTTTACTCGATCCTCTGTTACTATGTTGCGGGCTCTTGACCAGTCCTGATCCGTTGGGGTCCATTCTGGTTCAGCCTCCCACGTCCTGTCCTGTAGGACTCTACAGCCTGGGAAGTGAGTTTCGAGAAGGACCTTACTGGTTTCATAGTCAGTTACTGTGAGTTCGGTCCTGATGCGTTGATAGGATCTTCCTTACCCTTGCGGCTTCTTTATTAGTCTCGATGGATTCGCAGAATTTACGCCATGCTGTCCTCCTAGCGGTTCTGATCTACTTTTTGTATGTATATTGGGTCTTTTTGTATATCTCCCAGTCGTCCGGGAGTCTGGTGTTTTTGGCTCTGTTGAATTGCTTACGCAGCGCATCTCTGAGTTTACTAAGTTCAGCATTCCACCAGGGGTTCCTCTCGTTCCTGTTTCATGGCGCCCTTAGTTTGAAGCATGCGTGGTATGCTTCGGTTAGGTATTCTGATAGTTTTGTCACGGTGTATTCTAGTTGTGCCTGGTCTTTTATGGTTACTTGTGTTAGGTGTCTAGTTAATAGGGAGGCCAAGAGGCGTCTGTATCCGGGAACATTAGTGCGCCTCGGATTTCGCCTCGGCTCGGGTTCCCTACCGTTAGAGTAGCTTGACTTCAATTCGCATGTGAAAACGCCAGCTGGACCCATGAGCAATGGGAGTGAGTACTGTTCACAGATGAGTGTCAAATCGCTTTGTGAGCTCCAGATGGTCGGGAGCGAGTGTGGAGAAGAAGAGGAGAGAGATTTCTACTCATTACCACCACACAAACTGTGATTTTTCATGGAGGCTCTATAATGGTTTGGGGAGGAATATGTCCTCGCACGGAGTTGGTTATTGTTAACAACCTAAATGCAACCCGATATATCAAAGAAGTCCTTTAAGAACATGTATTTCCATATTCGGGGTTGATTGGGAATGACCAATTCCTCCTTATGCACGATAACGCTCGCCTTCAAGAAGTTGGCATTACAAAACTGCAGTGGCCAGCACGTAGTCCGGACTTAAACCCAATATCTGGGAGATGCTCAAAAGAAAGATTAAGTCCACATCCAATCCGCCAGAAACTAAACCAAATTAGAATTATGTGGCACTGGCCGCTTGGGAAGACACACAATACTATACTGTTGCTGTCAGAAACATCATTCAAAGCATGCCAGATCGTATGCAAGTGGTTATTAGGGCTAGAGGAGGAAACACTCGATATTAAAACGTAGAGACAATTAAAAAATTTGGTATTTTTATAATGTTATAGTGTTTTTAAATTGATAATGCAAAATCTTCTTTTTCTGCAAATGTGCCTAATTTTGAAAACATGCTTAAAAATGTAGTCATTTTCTAATTACTAAATTCTAAAAGCATAAGAAACACATAAAGAGTGCACCTACCCTTAATTCAGTATTAAAAATATTATTTAAATACGAATTATCGATAAATTCCCATGTGGCACAGTTTCCATGCCGGTGAGTGTATACAATTCAACTGACTTCTGTTTATAAACGGAAGCGTAAATGGCAATTTCTATTTTTCTAACTTAAAATAGATGCAACTTCCATACAAACTTTCATCATATTCTCTAATTCCTTAATTAACCATAGCCATTTGGAGCAAACTTTCCAAAAACACTATGATACAACAAACTTTTACTTACAGAACATGTTTCTAAATTTTAAAAAACTACAAAATTTAGAAGTGTTTTCAAATTTCGTGCTTTTAGACCCAGTGGTTTAGGCTGTGTGTTTTCTGTTTGTGAGTGAATTAATCAAACTCAAAGCATTTATTTAAATTAAACCATTTACAGGCACTTGTATTGTCAAAGAGTAGTAGGTACCTATGGAGAAGAACGGACAAGAAACTCCACGGACACCCTTTTATTTCTATTTGCAATCGGTCGTCAGACCATAAGCGAATTCGTTCCATGTTACAAATGGCGTTGTGGTGGAGCAGCCAGTGCTGCGCCTCCCACGCATAGAAGGTGGTTCCTCTTCAGCCTTTTTACGACTGCTGTCGGCTTTAGCAGTTCCATAACTAGTGGGTTTGGATGCATGGCCTTGTGTTGTTTTTTGTATCGCTTGATTTCAGAGTTTACTGATGGCATTTGTAGATATTTTGTGCTAGCTGTCATAATGGCTAATTTATAATTTAAATTGTGTTTAGCGTAATGTAAATTATCTTGTATACTATTGTATAGAATCTTTTTTTTTCTAACTGAACAGACAGCTGTGCTGCTGGGGAGTTTATTGCGCCACTTCTTCTTCCCAGCAAAAGCACTAGGAAATGGTGAAGGGTGGGCGTTTTGGGGGACTGTCTTATGTAATTTTGACGTTCGAAAAGTGCTGATTCTCAGCCTAGTTTGAATAAATGACTTTTGAATTTTGAGATAGTCGTGAATTTCGTCGTTCCTAGCGAACCAAGGTGCATTTGCTATAGATCTTAGGGTACCATTTTGGACTCTGCAGGCAGAGTATGTTGGTTTTGCTGCCAACGCCCCACAATTGAATCCCGCGGGTCCGTATTGGCTTAAGGACCGAGTTATAGTTGAGGAGTTTGTTGTCTACAGAGAGCACAGAGTTTCTTCCCATGAGCCAATACAGGTTGCGGAACTTGTGGTTTATCTTGTCCCTTTTATTTTTAATGTGATGCTTCCAAGTTAGGCGCCTATCTAAGTGGAAGCCAAGATACTTACACAATCTGTGTGTGGTAGGGTATCAGGACCAAGTCTAACAGGAGGGGTGTTTCCGTGCCTAAGCGTGAAAGTGATATGGTGAGACTTGGATGCACTGGCACGAATCCGCCACTTACAGAGCCATTTGTGAGTTTTGTCTAGCTGTTTCTGGAGTCTATTGCTGGCCATTTCTGGGTTATCATCAACTGATAAATAAGCTATGTCGTCGGCATATGTTGCTATTGTTATGCCATCCAAAGTGGGTAGATCTGATGTAAATATGTTATACAACACTGGGCCAAGAACAGATCCCTGTGGTACACCAGCTTTCACTTCAAACAATCTTGATCTTGCTTCGCCCTGTTTGACCTGGAAGTAGCGCTCAGATAAATACGACTGGATGAGTAGGAACATTGAGTGCGCAAGTTTTTCCTTCACTTTGGCCAGCAATCCTTTGTGCCAGACACGGTCAAAAGCTTGTTGTACATCGAGAAATGCTGCTGAGCAATACTTTTTACATTCAAAAGCCAGTCTTCCTGTTTGGTAAACTCGGTGACCCTGTTCTATTGTTGAGTGAGATTTCCGAAAGCCAAACTGGTGAAACGGAACAACACCATTGGTGTCCATGCACGGTTTCAATCGGTTTTGGATTTCGCGCCGGCGCGGCGCTCATCCGCGCTGGTGCGCCGCCGACGCTAGGTAGCGGCGCGCCGAGCCCGAGCGGTGGAATTCAGTTTTACGTCTGCGTGAATGCTGACAAAATAGCGGCACTAGACGTAGACGTTGCGGTCCATGGCCCTTTACGGGGCACTGGTGGTGTGGGCGCGTTCGTTGAGGCGGCGGTCAGTCCGCCGTTTGAAGGCGTCCTTGCCATACTTCCTTCGATCGTTAGTATAAGTGCTGCAGGTTTGCGCCAGTTCTCTTTCGCCAAGGAGAGCGGTGAGGCCCATGTCGACTGCGACCACATCTCTGTGCATCCCCACGTCAGTTTGAACAAAATATTCCCTGAGACTACAATTCTCGCGGTTGTGGGGGGTTTGCATTTAAGAACCTCGACCCCCACACTTCTGCGGGTTGTAGTCTCATCACTGGTGACCTTCCTATCCAGAGAGTCAATTTCCGTCTGAATCCATTTGAGTATGCCTAAAGAATACATTAAAACGTTTAAAACATTGAAAATTAAAAATTTAAATGCATTTTATGGCACTCAACGACTGAATAAAAATGTTGTGAATTTTTTATAGAATCTAATTGAGACCCTTTTATTTTTAATCTTCTGTCTGAATTTAATATTTTTGTTACAGCTTAACTCAACGAGAAAGGCTGGAAAGAGAACATAAAAAAACAATTTTAAAATTAGCGAAAGAACATGAAAAAGCCCGAGAGTTGGAGAATGTCCAGAGGTATCATATGCCACAAGATTTGGGAAAAGATGCTAAAGGTTTAGTTTTATGAAAATTATATAATCTTTGAAATTCTACCTATGGATTGAATGCTAAAATAATTTTCTATATTCTTTTATATTTGACAAAATATCTATATTTACCAAATTTTGTTGTTTTACAGGAGAATATGTTGAAGTTGATGAAAGAGAAAAATTACCACATTCGGAACAACAACGATGGGAACAAGAGCAGATAAAATCTGCCTTCTTTAAATTTGGTGCAAAGGATGCAAAAGCTCAAGATGAATATGAGCTGTTACTGGATGAGCAGATTGATTTTATTCAAGCTCTTCAATTGGAAGGTAACAAAGAAAAGAAAGAACAAGAGGAAAAGTCAGAGTACCAGAAAATACGTATGACCATTGAAGAAACAAAGAAGTCGCTGCCAGTTTATCCTTTTAAGCAATCATTGATAGAAGCTATAAAGAATTATCAAATATTAATAGTAGAAGGTGAGACAGGATCTGGTAAAACTACTCAAATACCTCAATACCTTCATGATGCTGGTTTCACTGAAGATGGGAAGAAAATTGGTTGCACACAACCAAGAAGAGTAGCGGCTATGTCTGTATCAGCCCGAGTGGCTCAGGAAATGAATGTTAAACTTGGGAATGAAGTTGGTTATAGCATTAGATTTGAAGACTGCACATCTGACAGAACTGTCATTAAATATATGACTGATGGTACTCTGCATCGAGAGTTTCTCTCAGAGCCAGACTTAGCCTCTTACAGTGTAATGATAATTGATGAAGCTCATGAGCGAACACTGCACACTGATATTCTATTTGGCCTTGTCAAAGATATAACTAGGTTTAGACCCGATTTGAAATTGCTTATATCAAGTGCCACATTAGATGCTGAGAAATTTTCAAGTTTTTTTGATGATGCTCCTATCTTTAGAATCCCTGGAAGAAGATTTCCAGTTGATATATATTACACAAAAGCACCAGAAGCAGATTATGTAGATGCTAGTGTTGTTTCTGTATTACAGATACATGCCACACAACCACTTGGAGACATACTAGTTTTTCTCACAGGACAAGAAGAAATAGAGACTTGTTTTGAAATGTTACAAGAGAGAACAAAAAGAATTGGTAAAAAGTTAAGAGAACTACTTATATTACCAGTGTATGCAAACTTACCGAGTGATATGCAAGCTAAAATATTTGAGCCTACTCCAGAAGGTGCTCGTAAAGTAGTGTTAGCCACTAACATCGCTGAAACATCTTTGACTATTGATAATATTATTTACGTAATTGATCCTGGATTTGCAAAGCAGAATAATTTTAACTCGAAAACAGGCATGGAAAGTTTAATGGTGGTACCTATTTCTAAAGCATCAGCAAATCAGCGTGCAGGTAGAGCTGGCAGGGTGGCACCTGGCAAATGTTTCCGTCTATACACAGCCTGGGCTTACAAGTATGAACTTGAAGATAACACTATTCCAGAAATACAGAGGATAAATCTCGGCAATGCTGTTCTCACACTAAAAGCTTTGGGTATTAATGATCTAATCCATTTTGATTTCTTGGACCCACCACCACATGAAACATTAGTGCTAGCCCTAGAACAACTTTATGCTTTGGGAGCTCTTAATCATCATGGTGAATTAACTAAAGCTGGTAGAAGAATGGCTGAATTCCCCACAGATCCGATGCTTGCAAAAATGTTATTGGCTAGTGAAAAGTAAGTGTCATCCTCATCCTTAAGTTACCAAGAAGTTGAGCTGAGAAAGTAGCAAGCAGCAAGTACCTATACAAGAGTTATGAGTTGGGAATTGGGAGGTTAGATTGTTGCATGGAGTCAATATTTATACTGGTACTATTACTTCTATGTGCTCTTCAAGTCTCAGCAAATCCTACAAAAGCATATTTATGACGTTATTTTTTTTATTCGAGCTGTTTTACTGTATGTCAATTGCTTTTTCTTTAGTTCTAAATCAAATAGAATTATAGTAATTTTAGCAATTGTCATAATATATTACTCTTGTAAAACGGTAATAAATAACACCGTGACCAACTGCAAGACTAAACCTGCGTCCTATTTAAAAGCGATCATCACGTGCATAAGTAAATTTTTGTTCGGTGAACCTGAACGCATGGTCGCGCCGACAGAGGGCGCTTTCCGGTTTTACCAACAAAAAAACCGGCCAAGTGCGTGTCGGACCACGCACAATGAAGGGTTCCGTAGTTGGAATGAATTTATCGTAAAAACAAACTTAACTTTGTAATTGAAAAACATGTTCTCCCATACGGAATATATGGGAGAACATGTTTTTGCAACCGCAAATTTAAGTTGGTCGATTATTACTCGTAAAGTTGTAAAGCCCACTTAAGTGTGATAGTTTTCCTTTAAATTTCGTTATATGTAGGTACTACTGCCTTGACATTTGAATTTCTAACTATAACAGTTTAGTTGGTAGAGGGGGGGGACACTTGACTCTAACGAAAATTGGTACTTAAGCTTGATAAGCCACGAACGGTTTACTTAATCAAAAAACGGTCTTCACAAACCCCTAATATTATTAAAAGACCTATCCAACGATATCCCACACTATGGGAAGGACGAAAAAAAAAAATATCATCTCCACTTTACATGTAGCCCAGTACCCTAAAAAATTGTTTTTTTTTCTTTAATTTATGTTACCACTCTTTTGGCGTCATTAACGTGTATACTCATGCCAAATTACAACTTTCTAGTACCAATAGTTTTTGAGCTAAACCGCGGACAGACAGACGGACATGGTGAAACTATAAGGGTTCCTTATTGACTACGGAACCCTAAAAAGTGACATAAATATGGCCTCGACGATCGCTTATTCGCGCGACGATCCCTATTCAATAGGACGCGACTTAAGAGCTCGACTTGTTCAAATTATCTTTCACTTTCACACAAATAATTAACAAAATAGTCCATAATGAGATTTCGTGCACTGCCTCTTAAACAGAGAAGAAACATTTTATTATTAAACATCATTACATTGTATCATTAGATGATTCCAAAAAATTTAATGACCATAACATCGAGTTGGAGTTCCTTAATTTCTGCATTGAGCTCCACAATTACTGACACATGCTTGCACTGACAGGACAGGTCCATTTAAATCTGTGTGGTTCTTTTCTCAAAAGACCATTTCAGACTAATCTACATGGTCCTCGTATGGCCTGACCAAGATTATGTCTGGAGTTTAAAAGAGACTGTGACCTCTGAGTTTGTTTCGGCCTTTCTTCTCAGAGTAGTCAGATAGGAAACACCAAACTCATCTAGCTAATTTTTTACTATTTTTTTAAGATGAAGTGTAAAAGTGATTCCAATATCCTATTTACAGAATAAACAATATTACACTATCAAAAATATCTTTGATTGAAGATATAATGTAATTGTAAAATATACATATTAAGGGCTTCGTAGATCAGATGGCTATATATTTATGATATAATATGATAGTGTAATATCCCCTTGAGCGGGATATACCCATAATATGTCTATTTTACAATTTAATTGTAAATATCTTTGATGACAGATATGATAGTGTAATACCCGCCTTAGTCCAATCAGTTCTATCTAAGGTTTTACCTCAAAGAAACGGTAAATTTTGAACAAAACCATATTTCGATACAGTTACCACACTGTTACTTTCCAATAATTATTACTTTTTTTTTTAGATATAAATGCTCAGAAGAAATTGTCACTATTGCAGCTATGTTATCAGTCAATAGCTCAGTATTCTACAGGCCTAAAGATAAGATAATACATGCAGATACTGCCAGGAAAAACTTCTTCCATCCGCATGGAGACCACTTAACACTAATGAATGTGTATAATCAATGGCTTGGCTCTGAATATTCAGTGCAGTGGTGCTATGAAAACTTTATACAGTACCGATCAATGAAACGAGCGCGGGATGTGCGAGAACAGCTAGCTGGTCTTATGGACAGAGTGGAAATTGAAATGGTGTCAAGCCTGAGTGACGACACTAACATTCGAAAAGCTATAACTGCTGGATATTTTTACCACATAGCCAAATTTTCAAAAGGAGGCCATTACAAAACTGTAAAACATAACCAAGTAAGTCTGCGTACACTGGCGCGGCAGTACGACGCGACGTTGGCAAGATGAGATGTACCTAAAGGTACAATTTCGAAGACGACAGCATACCGCATACTGCAGCGGCATTCCGCCCAACCACAATGACAGACCGCAGCGTCACTACTGGTTTCTAAGTTTCTATAAAACCAATTGCGTACTTGGCATCATAGCCGCTTACTGCTGCGGGCGAGCGGCGACTGCATACCAGTAGTGCTGTCAGTGGCCCTCACTAACAGCGCGGCAGCGACTAGACGTATTTCTTTATTTGACAAATGACTTTCGCGTAACTGAAGAAGAGAACTGCCGCTGTCCAATCAGGCTTCACATATAATTATATAATTAATGTATACAGAATATTGTGAAAATATTTTAAAAGAGTAACGGTGGAGTTTCTTGCCCATTCTTCTCCATACGAAAACGACCTTTTGGAATGGGCGACTAGAATCAATTATTATATCTTTTTTTTTTTTTGTAAATGTTGACGTTCATAAGTGCCTTTTTTGTGCCTAAATGAAAGAAATTATTTGACTTTGACTTTGGCTCAGAATGCCGCTTTCCCAAAATGTCCCTTGGTTTCAAATATTAAGTGAATATTTGACTACTTGATTATGTTTTTAAATATTCCCAGTTGAAACGCGTAGCTCGTAGTTACGACTACGAGCTACGCGTTTAAACTGGAAACTGACATTTTGAGAGACATTTCGGGAAAGTAACATTTTGGGATATTTTGGAACAGGGACATAATGGGAAATGGACGTTTGGCGAAAGGGACATTATGGGGAGGAGACATTTCAGGAAAGGGACTATTTGAAACTAAGGGACATTCTGAGCCTGTACGCCGCTGCCGTGCCGTCTTTGTGACGTCACGTTTGGAATTAAAACTGCAGCGGCATTTAGCTTGCGGATATCCTCAACCGCAACGCCGCTGCCGTCTGCGGTCTGCCATCGGAAATGTACCTTCTTTTTCAATTGCGTTTTGGTACTGCGTGGTATAGCATATTTTACATACCTATGTAGTCTCATCTCGTCGCGGGCGCAACCATCTCCCAATGTTACAACGCCCAGCTTATAATACAAATTATTTGCTATTTTAACGTAAAAAATGTTTTATTTTTCAGACTGTTATGATCCACCCAAATAGTGCGTTATTTGAAGAATTACCTCGATGGGTGATTTACCATGAATTAGTATTTACTTCTAAAGAATTTATGAGGCAAGTTACAGAAATAGAAAGTAAATGGCTCTTGGAAGTTGCTCCACATTATTACAAATCCAAAGAACTTGAAGATTCCACAAATAAGAAGATGCCTAAAACTGTTGGTAAATCTTCCAATCAATAAAAAATAACATACATTTCAAAATGGTATTTATTTTCTAATTACTGAATAATAACAAACAATAAATAGGTACAATCTATTGTGCACAAAAACACTAAAGAAAATATTATATTAAAAAAATTGAACCCCAACAATATCTATCAACATACTTTACTCAAACATTTGCATTATGCTATGAGTTAAATTTCCTAAGGATCTTCCACTGTGCACCCTGGCATTGGGCCTGTTTAAGCTGACTAAAAGTACATCTGTGGACAGAAAATATAGGAAGATTAGGGAACCTCATGTTGTGTTATATAAGCATGCATAAAAATGTTAAACAGTATGTGTCTCTCTAACCTAAGGAACATTGCACTAGGAACTTTGGTGTTGGCACCAAATAATCGTGAAATTATGATTCTTATTATAATTTCATATTATCAAGCAATTTCCACTACTAGTACAATTAAAAATCTGAACATCGTCCCTTCCTTTCCCAATCTCCATATCGGGTAGGTTCTGGTCCCCTGGGTCCACCTACTTCTCCTGTATGAGGGTTGGTATCATTGGGCCATGGAGGAAAAGGTTCTTCTTTTTGAAATTGATGCATCCTTGGTTGTTCCCCAAGATCATCAATGGGAGTAGTCTCTCTCAGCTTTTTTCTAAATTCTGCCATTCTTTTGGACTGGGGCCTCTGGTCTTCATCTCCAGCTTTTTCAATTTGTTCTCCCTCTTGAGCAGTTGTTGTATTATGAGAATACTTGCATAGTAATAAGTTTACAGATGATATATCTGCAATAAAATAGAAAAGTTTTATAGTAATATCAGTAATGCAGCATTATGATGTAAATTAAGTTCTAAATATGTTATTAATTTAATTAATAGTAATAGTGACTGCCTCCTGTACGCAAAATACGCGCTTTGACGTGGAGTTGCAGAAACCAGCCCGTATTACCTATTACCTAGTGACTGCCTCATTGGTCTAGTGGTTGCAAGTGGTACTGCTGAACATGAGGTCCTGGGTCCAATTCCCAGGTCGGGCATTGTCATTGGGTTTTTCTTTCTGGAATTTCTCAGTAGCAGCCCAGAGTCTGGATTTGTGCCCGTTTGATGGCAATAGGCTCGCCCCCTATTACATAGGACTTAAACATAACTGGCGAAATGTGGGTGTACTATAGGTACACCTCTGCCCAATCCTTCGGGGAAATAAGGCGTGATGTTATGTTAATTTAATTAATAGATTTACTGCAATATGTAGCCGAAACAATTTTGAGTATGGCCTAGCAATACCAGACAAATTTTTATAGCATAAAATATATTGCCCGAGAGTATTTAGGTTTACATTGTGACGGCATTGTGTAGTATTTAGGTGTACAACAGTGGCTGACGGAATCACAGCACCGTTACCAGTGGTCAGGCCACACTGAAAATATTACAGAAATATGTATTACCAGGCGTCATCTGAAACATTGCTAGCAACGTGTAGCAGCTACATATTATAGCCAGGAAAATATGGCCCATTTAGATAAGTCTAGACTTATAGCCATAAGTTGCTACATTAGGCAACGCACAAATTATTTATACAAATCAACCAATCTACATAATAATAGTCATAGGACACTTACTTTTAGGGAATATTTTCTTTAAAAAATAAATACGATACATAGTTCAAACAAATAAATCTAAAATCAGACTGAAAATCTGAAAAACACAATTTACTCTTTCCTTTCAGTGGCACTTGTTTCTGCTAAAAACAAGACAACATGACATTGACAGACAAGTGTGTGACTGTGACATGACAGTGACAGCAAAAGAAAGATTTTTGAAGTGAAAACTTCTTGCGAGTTGAGCACTTTTTCGGTTGAACAAAAATCATGGAACTCGCGTCATCATAACCGAACGCTTTCCATGAGCTATATGTTATTCAACTCATTACAATGTTTTTTTATTAGTTGTATTGTATTGCAATATGTGGTTAGCTAGCGACGTCGAAAATTATTTATTTCACCTCGATGGTCCTAGTTAGTCAATTATAACTTCTAGTTACAGCTATATGACGTTCGGAAAGTGCTTATTCTCAGCCTAGTTTGAATAAATGACTTTTAAATTTTGAATTTTTGCCAGCATTATAGACTGTTTCATTGTATATTTTTACTAGCTTTTGTCCATGGCTTCGCCCGGGCCCGCGTGGATGTCGGCATGTCGGCAGGCATTGATACAGCCCTCAAAAAAGGTTGTGGTCACAGCCACCCGAAAATTGGCCAAGTGCGAGTCGGAGTTTGCACTCGCTCATGATCGATATAGTGCATTCCTATTATGGGGATATTTACAAAATGTATGTTACAGACGCCAGCACTTGAACCTACTACAATCTGTCAAACTTCTTTAATAGGTTTTCAACTTTATCACTGAAGCATAAGGTTCAAAGTTGATTAGAAAAAATGTACATCAGTAGGGACTGTGTAAACAATATTTTGTAAGTTTTTTTTTTTTTTTAATGAGTGTCCGTGTAGTTTCTTGCCCGTTCTTCTCCATAGGAACCTACGCTTTGGAATGGGCAACTAGCTTCATATTTCTGACTGACTGACCCCTTGACAATTCAAAAGTGCCTGTAAATGGTTTAATTGAAATAAATGCTTTGAGTTTGAGATTGAGTTTGAGTACAGTTCCGGGTAGGTTGATGTGCTGACGTCTGTACCAAGATTTTGTACACTGCATAGTTGCACATGGGCAAAGCCGTGGGGAACACTACAGTTCACGCGGTGTAGCATGGTGTAGGTGGCAGGTGACAAAAAGGGTAAATTTATTTAATTTACTACAGTTATCACTGAGTCCGTATTATGGTTAATCTGTATGTAATGATTATAATCTGTATGTAGGTACGTATCAGTCGTAAAAGACAGAATCAGTAAAAACAAGTAAATTATAATAAATTTTACCCTTTCTGTCACCTGTCACCCACACCTGCTACACTGCGTGAACTATAATAAATTAATAAACTTAGACAATGTTTGTTCACTCACGAAAATTACAAAAGTAAATGTGTGTTTTTTGCACATCACAGTGTCACATTAAGGCTCTAAACTACTGATCCAATTTCATCAAAACGATTTAAGTTAGGTTACTTATGTGTACAAACAGTACTAACTACTAACGTCAGCCATGCCACGCCACCAAAAAAGAAGGCGGCTCGAAAGTTTTGGCGGCAATGTATAGTATGTCGGAGCCAGATCTTAGAATTCATCATTTTATTGAGTGGTCGACCATTTAATGAAATGGCCAGCTAAAATTCACGTGTTTTCACGGTGAAGTGGTTACGAGAATCGACATGCTGTACTCTTTGAGCTCCCGCAGACATACAATTGTAAGTTAGCCGACTAAATCTACCAATAGGTATAGTGACATATGCTAGCCCGCACATCTTGTCCAACTAAATCTGTATCTGTATCTTAGTAAGTTTCTACTAGTCTGCAGTAGCTCATAATCCATTCCTATTGCAATTTGCTACTTTGACACTTGACAGACAGTTGACATTGACATTGATGACAGTGGGTCGAGGACTGGTGGACACGACTAGTGATGGGTAACTCATCATTTTTATATGAGGTTGAGGGAGTACCTCATTTTACCTCGTGAGGTCCTCACGAGGTACCCCTCATTTGAGGCGAGTAATCGCACCTCGGCTGTATTCACCTCACGAGCCGAGCCCGAGCCGAACTCATCCGAGGCGAGGCAGCGAGGCGGGCGGGCGCGACGACTCACGAGTACTCATGATTCCAATTTATACGTCTCCCTCACACAGATTTTTTTCTTTCGCTCATAAACGAATCAATGACACTTTATTACCAATCTAATGCTAATGTTTTTAGAGTTCATAATGTTTACTGTGTTTTCCAAATTTCGCGAACTCACCTCACTCATCCTCTAATTATGTAATAAGTCGGTTCGTTCGCTCACTAAGCTCACTCAATACTCACTCGCGAGCATTGACTTCGCGAGTACTCGCGATGCGTCAATATTGTCAATGTCAATTTTTGAGGACGCGTGAACGAGTGAGGTGGTTCAATGTTGAAATTCGAGTAACTCTTTCAATTTGCGATCACGAGTACCTCAAACGAGGCACCTCATGAGTGAGGGACACATCTCTAGACACGACGATCTTCTTGATCACATTCATCATCAGTAAATAAAAAATAATCACATGGATTGACTAGAGTATATTTTTCGTACGGTCGCAGGATCATCGCAAATAGCAGTTTTGACTGAAAACTTGCAACTTTGTTTGTTTTAGTTTTATAAGGTTGAAGTGATTGTAAAAAGCAGTTTACTTTTCCTCGACGGGGTCGAAGTTCCGAGAAACGTTTTGGAACATGTAATGATAGCTATTAATTTCATTAGAAGAAAACTATTCTCTCATATTAAACTTCTGCAAATCCATAAAATGGCAAAAAGTTCATTTGAGTACGTTAAAAAATTCGAACCAGATGATACTCTTTTACTTAATTGTTGGATAGTCGTAAGACTAGATGGAAAATGCTTCCACAAATTCTCGCAAGAACATGAATTTACAAAACCGAACGATGTCAGGGCTTTAAAATTGATGAATTATGCCGCTTTTACCGTTCTTCGTGAGTTCAATGACTTGTTAATGGCTTTTGGGCAAAGTGACGAATATTCTTTTGTTTTCAAAAAAAGTACTACATTGTACAAACGACGGTCAGCAAAATTATTGACAACCATAAACAGCAAGTTTTCGTCATCTTACGTATTTTACTGGAAAAAATTTTTTGGTGAAGAACCATTAAAATACCCGCCAACATTTGATGGTCGTATTGTACTTTATCCCAATGATGAGAATCTAATAGATTATATGAAGTGGAGACAAGCTGATGTACACATAAATAATTTATACAACACCACATTTTGGACTTTGGTTTTAAAAGGAAACCTAAGTCCATCGCAAGTGAGTTAATTCAAGCAACCTATTATTTTTGTATAATCACTACAGCTATTTACAAAAACTAGGTATCTATAAAATAATTACAGAATCTTAAAAGACAGCATTCCTTTGCATCTGCCTACCTCCATGGCTGTCGGTAAATGGTGTGTTGGTTATGTTTAATCAAGATACTTGAACTCCCAAATTATAATGTAAATTTGTCAAATATTTACTTTTTATTTATTGCCTTTGTTTAATACTAAAACTTCTATTTCAGGCTGAGAAACGTTTATGTGGGACAGTATCTGCTGATAAAAATGAAATTTTATTTCAAGAATTCCTGATAAATTATAATAATGAACCAGAAATATTCAAAAGAGGAACATTGTTGATCAGGAAGACCATTTTCCATAATAATTCAGATAAGCACAGTAATGTTATAGTAGATACACATGATGATATGCTAAAGGATAGATTCTGGAAGGAGCACTCAAGCTTATTATTAAATAAGTCTAAAGAGAGTATGATGTATGATGGTCCCATCACTGATATCATTGAAGAACAAACAAATTGTATTAAACAGTAATAACTTTACTAGGTTTTTTTTTTTAAAGGTCTCTCCATCCTTAGTTTTAACTGGTGGATTGGTGACCATCCTATATGTTATATACCAGGCTCTATGGTTGTGTGATTGTTATTTTTTTAAGATGACGTGTAAAAGTTATTCCAATATCCTTTTTACAGAATAAACAATTTCATTTCATTTCATTACCCGTAACCATCTATCTGCCAAGCGTGAGAACATGCTGTAACCCTTTTGAATGGGTAGGTATTAAGTGGCTCACGGAGCCCACTGAGGTGTTTCTACAGCAGATTTTACAAGAGAATATTTTATAAATAATGAGAATAAAATTTGGATTATTATGAATACTTTATTTAACTATATAACATTAAATAGGTGTCCAACGATTTTAACCATACATTTTCAAACTAATTATAACCGCGATTTTAAATTAAATAGAATAACATAGTAGGTACTGTGCTAAAAACAAGGAGTAAGTATTTCTAAAGGCGGAATCGCCGCTTACTTTTACTCAACGACAGTATTACCTATACCATCCATTTTTTACTTTTCTAACAATATGTAAATAAATAGGGTTCTCAATATAAATTATTTTCTTTTTTTGTTTTCAATTTGTAACATAATTTAAATTAAAACAAAACTAAACGCAACTATCAACTTGATAAAAGGCTTCCGCGAACAGTTACCAGTTACAACGTCTACGTAGCAGTTTCTTTCTTGAAATTGTATGAAAAACGTCATAGTTGCGGGCTGCCCGTTGCCGTAACTCGAGAATCAAAATTGCTTCCTGCGCAGCGCCAATCTTGAGTCCGAGCATAAGCTTTCGTGCCAGTCATTGTATTTTATTCTTTATTCCGACAACGGTAAAGTTTTTAATATAAAAACTGACTAGACTGGCTATCTAATTACGCAACAAATTTTCGTAAACGATTACGACACATTTGTTTCATTTGGACAGTTCAAAAACAATCATTGCGTTATTTACGTTGTTGAGCAGATTTTTTATTTCGAACTTAAGAAGTAATGGATTAGCAATTTGCCACAAAACAATTCAAATTCCGATTGTTCGTGTATTACGTAATTAGGGTACAGCAGTGCTATTCTGTAAGCATCTCACCGAGAAAAGTTAGGTGAAGTGAGCTCTCATGAGTATTAATGTTCTGTAAGTGAGCTCGGAGTGAGCTTTCAGTCCCAAGCAGCAGGTGGAATGACGGCTTACTTCACCTAAGTTATCAACGCGAGATTATTACAGAATAGACCAACAGGTCTAAGATGTCATTTTATTAAGACCATACCATAATCGGAATGAAGTTAGAAATACAAAAACGACTATCGTTTAAACCATGTCTAAAGATAAATCTTGTTTTGTATTAAGACGTATGATGTTTAAAAGGGCATTAAATAAGGTACCTACATATATATTAACAATAAGATGTCCTCATCAATCAGATGAACCTCAAATGGAGATTTAAAACTTTTAAAGTGTTTCAAAGATAGTTAATAATAATATATTCATTTTCAATAGCTGAAATACAGCAGTGTAGGCATAATACAGAATTAGTGTGATTAACCCAACATTTACCTAAAGTTATATACTTACAAAGTTACAATTAATAACCTTAGGTGAATAAAATTTAGTAAATCTCATTCTTCTATATTATACAGTATTTTGTATACATGGGTAAGTAAAGTCGACCGCACGTCACGTCAGTGGTGCGCCAACACTTTGACCTTGAGGTCTAGCGTAGTACGGAGTTTCAATAGAATAAGAAGCCAGGTATAATGGTTTTGTTACCACTGACGTGCGGTCCACTGTACATTTGTCTGGCCTGACCAAAATTACAAATAGGGATTTACAAAGCAAAAAAAGTATTTTAAAGGGAATTCTTAAAGTTTAGAATGCTATAGACAAACTGTTTAGAAAATGGGAATGTAGTTGTCAATTTTAGCACGATGCTTTTGAGCCACGCATTCACTTATCCAAACAATGTTTCGGCATTCCTGTTCCTTCAGCTTCAGGTATGAATAGAATACGCCGAAGTGGAATTGTTGAAGGAATGCCATGACATTGAGGCTCACCTGAAAAAAAAAAACAAATATTAAAATATTGCCACACTACACCAAGGATCTAAAAAAGGCTCTCGAAGAGTAAGGAGCTTAAATTACAAAGTATCGGTTTTATCTTGAATTGGCTTCTATTAGCCAATATCATCCAAGTTACATATTATAAAACAAAGTCCCCTGCCGCGTCTGTCTGTCTAATAAACTACAGAACGGATTTTCAAACGGTTTTCACCAATGGACAGAAAATTATAAATAAATCTATTGACCAATAAATCTCGCCAGAAACCTCGTTACTATTTATTTATTTATGATTTCTTTACATACTTCATATACCTACCTACTAGTTTTTTTTTTTTATTGACCGTTTTCTTGCAGACTATTTTTTTTTTTTCTAAATCTATGAATGGTCAGTGTCTCGAAAAGTTAAAGAGAGTCTCATAAGAATGATTTCTTGTAGATAATGCCTTATCTTAAGAATCTACTCTGTATATTGTGGGGCAAATCAAGCAGTCAGAAAAATATAGGATATAGAATTAAGTAAACCTTCTAAACAAATACAGGAAATACAACAAACAAATAGTAAATAACATTATGTCAAGTGGATTGGCAGAAGCATCCTCCCCTCATGATGTCATACTATCCACAGATTGATTTAATCACTCATCAATTGATTCTAATAAAAGACAAAATAATATTATTATCTAGAATAAAGTTCATACACATTGTCCGTATGATTAATATGTATACCCATCCCAAATTACAGCTTTCTAGTACTAAGAGTCTCTGAGCTAAGTCGCGGACAGACAGACTGACATGGCATAACTATAAAGGTTCCTTGTTTACTACAAAACCTTAAAAAAGTAATTGAATCATATAAAAATTACCTCATGTTCAAAGAACTTGTCTTCCAAAGTCTTGTCGCCAACATTGCTGCCAGCACCTTCAAACAATGCTTGATACTCTGCATAGTACTCAGCCACAGCCTTGACCTGCTCATAATCATCTGCCCTGGCTAGAGCAGCCAATCCATCCGGATTCAGTTTACCACAACGTGGGTATAGTTTTGCACGGTCATCCTTGGACAACTCAGTTCCAAAGGAGTTGATGGTAATGATGATAGCACGACGATCTGCTTCAAACTGTAAAAAATAATTAATTTAAAAAAACTATACTACATTAGAAATTAATATAAACAAGGTACACCACTTACTGCCAAAATTTCACACATAACATCAGCGGTAGTACCACCAGTCTGCTTGCAGAAATCATAGAAGGCTTCCAGGTATGCCTTATACAGAGTGTTACGAATAATCTCAATATTCATCTCATCCAAGTCTTGCTCACTGATGCAATCCACAAAGAATGGGGCCAGAGGGGTGTCTACAAGGACTGCATTGTACAGTTCTGCAGGAGTAGCAGCAACATGGATAGCTTCCATCTGCTCAAAAGAACCCAAGGGGTGGCATTTCGGAATCAGCTCAGAAATGGGTCTCTGGTGTAAAGTACCAGTAATCAGCAAAATTATGTTATCGATCATGTAACTGTATGTAATAAAATCCAAAAAGGTAGACAGGGGCTCCACTGAGTGATTCCTAAGATGTTGGAATTCAATGACAAGTTTCTCACGAAGTTTATCATCGATGGTCGAGACAGCAAGAGGACTGGGCTCATTAGCCAGGAAACTACCGTAGTCAGTACCCTGCAGATGAAGTTTCAAATCTGTAAACATTGATTGTCAAATGATTAACACAATAAAATTATTGTAAAATTGGGTATTTCATCAGTTGATTTATATCACTAGTGGTTTATAAAATGAACTCTTGATCTCATACTGTCTAATTACCTTCTAGTGTCTCGCACTGCACCAGGTTCAGGTAGTCTGCCTGCTTGAGGATACCACATTTGAAACCACGGCACAATCCTTCCAAATACCCAGAATCAATGTTAAAAATGCACCCCTTCATTTTGCTCGTGAAATAATTTCACTAAAACAGTATAACTTTACGCTGTTGTTGAAAATCCAGGCAACTCAAATCAGTAAAAAGCCCAAAGAGACACAGAACAGGGAAATCAATTGAAGTGGGTGATCAATGATCATATGATGTATCCATAAACAATTTTCCTTTTATTTCTGAATAAACTCATTACTACCATAAGCAAAGATCTCTACAGCTCTCATGGAATTAGTATGTACTACAAATTCAATTAGTACAGAGTAAAAGTCCAATGGTTAATGTACTATACTCACTGGACTAATTTTATTTATGAAGAAAAATCCGCAGTGGTAGCCCGCGAAATTCAAATTTTCTTACGTTTTATGCAATTTGCGGTCAGTATCACAGAGTACAATAAGGTTGAAGTGTTAATAAGAGTTGATGGACACAGGACAGAAGACACTCCGATCTATAATGTATTATTGATTTTTAACGTCTTAGCTTGACAAGTCTTTTATTTATCTCACTTTTGCAACACTGGTAATGTTTACACTACGCTGTGAGCCTGTGACAAGTGTGACACTAAAAAAGTACTCTGTGGACACTACGTTATGTTTACGTGTCAGTCAGCGGTGTAATGGTGTTTCGGAACGATTTTGTTGATTGCAACAAATACGATGGATTCTGCATACAATAATCCTATAAGACAAAGAATAAATAAGATCTTTGACAGTCATATCCTTTCAGATAATACAGATGCGCTACATTCTGTGTCTGGGTTTTGTTCATCAAATTCTGCCTATACAAGAAGAATAATTGTAAATGAAATTGAAAAACGGGATATGCTGGTAAACAAAGCTGTTTTAATAGAATATAGTAAGGTAAAAGATAAGCTGCAAGTGCTGCTGGATTCTCTGTCATCTTTAGATGTGGCAGTCAAAGATATGTCAAGCAGATTATCTGATTCCAAAAATAAAACCCACCATCTTATAACTCAAACAACTAAACTTAAGGATGAAAGAAAAAAAACAGAAAAGAAACAGATTTGGGTTGGTGCTTTTGTACAAGGATTTCAACTATCTCCAGAACAAAATGAATACCTATACAATGTTTCAGTCAAAACACCACTAACACATGATTTCTTTGGGACATTATCCCAAATAGAAAAGTTGTATAGTAACTGTAAAACACTTATAAAATGTTGGCATCAGACTTCTGCATTTGATATCATGGAGACTGTGGGGCTCCAACAAGAAGTTGCTATAGAGAAATTGTATCATTGGACTATTGGAGCCTGCCTAAGTACTGATTCACCAAATAATGCATTGGTTCCTACTGCTTTAGCTAAATTTCAAAATAGACAAGTACTATTTTCTAATATTATTGATGAGTATAGTTCAGCTCGCAAAGCAACTATTGTACAACTCTTTATTGATGCATTAACAAAAGGTACAGAGGGCTCTAAACCTATTGAATTTTATGCCAATGATGCTAAACGGTACATCGGAGATATTTTAACATGGGTGTATCAAGTAATACCAGTAGAAAAAGAAAATCTTGCAACTTTATTTAAATTTTGTAATATGCCTGAAAAGAAACAACTTATTATTGATGCTCTGACAAATATCATGGAAGCCATTTGTCCTCTGCTAAAAGTTAGAGCAGAACTCATATTGAAACCTGATAAAGACCCCCTTGTTCTGTGGTCTATAATGAATCTAATAATTTATTATAAGGATGTCATACAGGCTGTTATATCAAATGGTCATCTTATAAATACATTTGAGGAGCTACTGAAGAAAAGTGAAGAAGTTTTCCTTATTACTCTGGATAGTAAAATACAGAAGGAACTAAGCCATGGGGTCAAAGCTCCACCAGTAGATTTAAACCCTTCAATTGTTGTTACTGATTTGGTCAGTTTCCTCCGTGATTTGTTGGCCATAATGAATGTGTCCCATAACATAAATACTGCTGATAGAAAAATGATAATTACACATATATTAGATCCCTTATTACATGCAATAAATGAGACTGCATGCCATTTGAGTTCTTCTGACATGTCAGTATATATGTTAAACTGTATTTATCATATTCAGTGTACCTTATCTCTGTACACAGTAATGGATGAATATAATGAAAGGCTTCAAGCTCAATCTGAAGCCCAAATTGATACTTTAACTTCTGAACAGGCTAGCTTCCTTGTTGCTAACTTAAATTTGGGGCCTATTTATACTATTCTTCAAGAAAAACTAAGTGGTCCTTTATCAGCTATACCCGGAATGGATACATCCACATTGAAGACATTTTTAAACAAGTTTGATATGTTCTTAGTATCTCCAGATGTGTACATGTTACCACAACTCAATTTGCTATTGAGTCATACTCACAAGTCATTAGTAAAAAAACGAGCATTTGAAGTAATATTTGCTATATATGCACAACTACACCAAGCAGTACATGATCCAGTAAATGGTTATGCTGATCCACATACTATTGTTCGCAGAAAACCAGAAGAGGTAAATAAACTACTTATGTGAAAATTTTAATTATATTTAAGTACAGTCAGCAACAAAAGTCGATTAATACTTATTATTATTACTGACGTGAGACATTTAATTAAAAAAGCAACAAGTAATATTTAAAGAATATTAACTCTTAGGTATTATATGAAATGCTAAATAGAAGACAATCCAAATCATTTTGTATCAATTTACATGATGTGTGTACTCAAGACTCAAGTATTACTTGCAATCTAGTTTCAACCAATCATATGGCTATGATAATGCTTGAGTTTTGAGTGACGTTCTGTAATATGGGCCTAAAAGTAGCAGTGCAAAACCTTTTGTTGTTGATTGGTAGGTACGGTCAGCAACAAAAGTGTACCTGTGTAATGTTCATGTTCACTTATTATTATGAATAATATTGGTTATTTAAATCTAATGCAGACTTCTTTTTTTTTATAAACCCTGTTATTCTATTTCCTACACTTAACATCAATAAACGCCATAAATAGAAGCCAACACCATCTGGCAGTGGCTACCTGTCGTAACTTATTTGGATGTAGGTAAGCGTTGTTCAGAAAAAAGTTCGAAGATACACTATAAAAAAATGGTTTTGTCAACAATATGGTTAGTAATATGGTCGAAATTAGTGTACCTACCTACATACTTTAGTCCCCAATAGGTGGGATTCGAATACTTAGCAGACGCCAGGCCAGACTCATAAACTAATGCAAATTTCAAATGTGATGTGATGTCATTGTTTAGATGTCAGTGTAAGAGAAAAAAAAAAGAGGGTTGAGATGACATAATGTTTTTGGTCAACAGGGTTGGATGTTGTAAATTTAGCCAGCCAGTCGACGCACTCGTTGCCAACTATCCCCGACTGACTCAAAACCTAGGCTATTTCCAATGTTCAAACCGTTGTTAGAGCAAATGAAGAGCAAATTTTTAATGTCTATGATGATTTTCCCGGCTGTCATTCTTGGGTCTTTCAACCAGTCTTACGCAAGGGGTATTGTGTTACCACTTATGTATTACTGAGTTAAATAACAGTCGCTCCATGTAAAATACTGGTAGGTATTCATCTGCATCTGGTTAGACTGGAAGCCGACCCTAACATACCTGTAGTGACACAGTACCTGGCACACAGTCACCAAAAAGCCAGCTACCACATGCCGCCGAACTAGATACACGTTTTAGACAGTCCGCAAGAAACATAGAACAGATAGTAAACACCTCGGCGTTCACTTCGAAAGAAGCGGTTTGCAAGCGCAAGCAGAAGCACCAGCACCCTCCGTATCTTGACTTCACACTTCGGGACCTCGCAGATGGACATGTGGCCACATAACCCTGACGACACACGCGTCCCGCGGATCGGTAGGCAGTCTTCTGGGTCTTCAATCTGCGACGGCGTCCGGCGAAAAGGCCCACGCTCATTTTTTTTTTTTGAGTAGTGCTTCTCGTAGCTGACCTCTGAGTTAATGACTACTTAACCGCACATTCCTGTGGCTGCCTTAAGCTACTACACTCAAAGCCTCCAGCCAGGGCTAAAAACTATTCTAATAAAAACTTGGCGAGCGCTCGCTAAGGGCACCCCCTGTGGGGTACGGACCTCGGCTTAGGGCGTCGCTGGCGAGAGGACAGCAAGTTGGGACAGGCTGGATCAAGGATAATTCATTATTATTAATTGGGGTATTTAAAGCTACTGGCTCAGCATTTATCATTTGGGATGAGGCCCATGGTTTCGGCGTAATCTCTGAGACGCTTATAATAAGCCTCTCGTAGATTTTTCCTACTACCTTGAGCAGACTAATGGGGCAGTAGCTAGAGGGATCGCTTTTGGGCTTGCCAGGCTTCGGAATACCTACCTATAACTGTGGCTTCTTTCCATGATTGGGGGAATATGTTGTTGCTTAGAGCACCATTGAAGATGGTGGTCAGTAGCATAATCAGGTGGGCGGGAAAGAGTTGGATCACCCTATTGGTGATTACATCTGAGCCAGGTGCTTTGCGGTTATTGAGCCCTTTTATGATGTCGTGCACTTCGTCTGGAGTGACAGGAGGCAGAGGACTATCTGGGTATTCATCGGGTGGGAGGGAAGCATTACGATTGACTTCAGTGTCTACCTCTGAAAGGTGAGCTTGGTCTACTGGTAGGGAGCTGGGAGAGCATTGAGCCTCGAGACTGTCGGCTAGGCATTCTGCTTTGTCGATGTCGGTTTTATCGGGTCATATTAGAGCCCCCTCTAATATGACCCGATAAAACCGACATCGACAAAGCAGAGTCCCAGTAAGTAGCCGCCATGCCCCCATGGCGGCTACTTACTGGGACTTGAGTTTCCTCTGAAGTTCCCAGAAGGCTAAGTAAGTAGGCTCTAGGTCGCTCAGCATCTTATCCCACCCCGCTTCACGCAGCTCAGCTATGCGTTTCGTTACAGATCTCTGTAAGTAGCGCATGTGAGCCTTGTTGGCGGCGCAGGGAAAGTTGCTGTATGCACGAACAGCCGCGTTCTTCTCAGTCAGTAGAGCACGCGCATCGCCTGGGAGCTTCAAGTAATGGTTATCCGTTACTGGAACCTCCCTTGACCAGTCGTTCAGGACGGTTTGCACGTGGTCAGTGAGTGAGTCGATCGCGGCCGTCGTGTCAGCGATTGAGTCAAAAGTGTTTGGGATAGAGTCCAATTGGGGGGACGTATTGGCTTTCAGCTTAGCGCTTACTTGCCTCCAGTCCGTCACCCTTTTGGTGGCAGGAGGTTGGTTGGGTCGGAGGGACCTATGCGGGGGGCCAGTCGTACGACTACTGGGCGGTGGTCCGAGTTAAGCTCTTGTACCGTTTCTATTGAGTCTAATCTTAGGTGGATATTCTTAAGGAGCACCACGTCTAAGATGTCTGGGGTATGAGTTGAGTCGTGCGGAAAGTGGGTGGGAGTCATCGGGGCGATGACGTCAAAGTTATGAGAAGAGGAGAGGTTGTACAAGTGGGGCCCGCGATTCCTATTTATGCCTTCGCGGCGAATAGTGCCGTGTGCAACTCAGCGCCCCGCGACCCGCGCGCGGCTCGCCCTACGGCGCATCGTTATTGGTCGACGATCTTGATTATGAATGTATAAAGTAGGGTGTTTTCAAAAATAAACGTGCAGTTCAGATTTCGTTCAACCAAGGTGATTTTATTTTACGACAGTACCTACCAATACGCTCCACAGCCACATTACGAGTGCTATCCTCCAAATACCTATTTGGGAAAAGGCAGTTTGATGGAATCAGGCATTTCTCTGTGCTTGCATAAACACGGTCCATTAATGGTTCAATCGTTTTAAATCTGGAAATTTTGAGTTGAAGAACGAGCCTCGCGGTCGGCTGGTAACCATTGTCGACAACGACGAATTGAAGGCGATAGTGGAAGCGGATCCAACTCAATCTACGGCTGAGCTTGCTGCGGGCCTTGTAGTTAGTGTCAAAACAACATTATAGCACTTGCGTCAAATCGGAAAGATAAAAAAGCTAGATAAGTGGGTGCCACACGAAAGCGACCAACAGCGAGATTTACGCGTCGAAGTTTGCATAGCACTACTGAATCGGCATAGAAACGAGGGAATTCTTCATCGAATTGTTACCTGCGATGAAAAGTGGATCCTGTACGACAACCGTAAGCGTTCGACTCAGTGGGTAGACCCGGGTACAGCACCTAATCAGTGCGCTAAAAAAAGATTATTCATAGGAAGATGATGGTGACTGAGTACTGGTGGACCGGTGGCTTGTACATCACAGCTTCTTACCGAATGGCACAACAATGACGGCAGATGTCTATTGCCAAGAATTGCAAACAATGATGGAGAAGCTCATAATTCAACAACCAAGGCTAGTCAATCGCTCTTCCCCATTGCTTCTCTACGACAACGCGCGAGCTCACACTTCACGACAGACCATCGCAAAGCTACAAGAGTTACAGCTGGAAGCTCTCCATTACCCACCGTACTCGCCGGACCTTGCCCCAACAGATTTCTACTTTTATCAAAATTTAGACAATTTTTTAAGTGGGAAAAAATTCAACACCCGAGAGGCAGTAGGTACAAAACGCTTTCGCTGACTTCATCGCCTCCCGTCCGGCAGACTTTTACGGTAAAGGGATAAACAAACTGCCATCAAAATGACAAAATTGTATAGATAATTTGGGCCAGTACTATGAATACCTAACTGAAAAAAAAAAAAAATGTCATAAAATCTCCAATTTCATAATTATGACAAGGTAGTAGTATCTCTAAGTAGTCTGTGATGACAAGTAAAGACCTATAGTAATACATTGACTTATAAAACATATGGACTTGGCATACCTACAAGAAAAACGTGCCATCTGTCTACGTGCCATACCTACACTTTACTGAGAGGATAAAATGCATTGACATATAAAACATGGACTTGAAATGTTTGACTATAGAAAAAACAGTTATACAAATACGAGGCATATCGACGACAAAATCAAAAAAATACTGCTATCTCTTTTTAACTTTAATAAATTTGCCTAAGTGAAAAAGGATAATAGTGTTTTTGACAGTTACTATATTGGCAACCCTACATTTTCTAGTCATTGAAATACCTATTTGCGGCCGGTTCGCCATTTTATCCTCTCGGTGTTTGGTACCAAAGTTGGGTACGTAACCTGTCAAATGATCTTGTGTTGTGGTTAAAATTTGTGAATTTTGGAGTTATTTGCTGTGTTATTGCGTTTAAACTCGGCCCTATGGTGGAAATCATCAATAGCAAGATGCCCAATTGCAATATAATCGGATGTGGCATCAAAAGAAGCGGACATCACCCGAAAATAACTTTGCACCAGTATGTACATACATTTCAGCTGAAATATCTTTAGATTTAGACGATAAACAAAAGATTCTGCATTCGTCGAAGAGCTTCAACAGTAAAGCATTCATATTTTCCCTTTTGCCATTATTTTCAACAGTTTTACTTCACGAAATCATTTTCTTGTTATTGAAGGGATAGAGTAGTGCATTTAGACATTTTAGACATTTTATTTATCGATAATGCTATTTTATGTTTTTTTTTTATTGGTTTTATGTTTTACTTTCAAGGTTGCCTGCTAATAAACGAAAAAAGAAAAACTATCGGTGTGGAAAGTTTAAAGAAGGCCACATATTTTTGTTCTTTTCACTTTGAAGAATAATGTTTCAACCGGATACTCAATAAAGTAACATTATGTGACGATACTTTACCTTCACGAACCTTATTGATAAGTAACATGTTATAAATTTGTCCAACATGATTCTGTAGTGGCTGGTGTTGAAAATGATGGTGATGTCCTCATTTGCAATATTTGTTTGTTTGGTAGCAAAGAGTGATGTAAAGAATGTGTTTGAGTGTGGTCTTAAGACTTAAGATCAATTAAAAATTCTATTAATAAAATCAAGAAACAATAAAAACACTAATTTTTTTTTTGCTTGTTTACAGCCTGCGATTTGAACAAATATGTGGCAATATCTGGCATTTTAAATGAGAATGATCAAAATCAGACAAACTCACAATGTAAAAGAGTTATATATGAATTTGAGATACAAATATTATGGGAAGAAATCTAGGTACTGAAAGCATATCACATAGAAATTACCTGAACAAAATTGTATTGTTCAGAACTGAATGAGATTGATTTCTTTAATATAACTTTATTATAATTAGTGTTGACTTTTAATTAAAACCCACAAGCATTTGCTTGTTAGAAACTTAGCATCAAAAATATTAATTATGGTGGCTCCGCCAATTTTCAAAATTTCTTTTTCACTGGTTACCCGTGAAATTCAAATCTTTATGTTGATTAAAATGAGATACACAAAGATAAAATAATAATAATATAAATTACAATATTTCATATAAAAATTACCATCTGCGGGCCATTGACGGAGCCACCTTTTAGAGGTATGAGGAACAGGGTGTAAAATTAATTCATCCTCTATAGAAAAGGGAGGACCCTCCGACCGACGGGTGTCGTGTCTGGCGGGCAACTGTTCGATAGATTTTTTGAAGTGAAAACTTCTTTATGCGCGTTGAGCACTTTTTGGGTGAGCATAAATAATGGAAGTCCCGTCATCTTCACCGGACGTTTACCAAGAGCTATATGTATACTGTTTATATATGTGTACTTTTTGGGTGAATAAAAAGCGTGAAACTCGTGTCATCGTCAAAATTATTGAGGTTAAAAAGAGATGGCAGTATTTTTTTGATTTTGGCGTCGATATGCCTCGTATTTGTATAACTGTTTTTTTTTTTTTTTTTTTTTTTATGGCAATAGCTTTAACTTTTTGCCAACGACGATAAAAGTTAGGGAAACGAATAGGAATAATAAAAACAGCGAAACACGGAGAAGGAGTAAGGATCAGATAAGGATTATAATATAAATACAAGGAACATAATATTATTTATAATTTTACATTGTTGTGAAGAATAAAAGAAGATAATAGATTATAAAAAAGAAGTGGATACATAATTAGACAAGATATACGGGTAGGGAATGGAACTTTTAAGGACACCAAGTCATTAAGGAATGAGGAGCGATCAAGCAACGGACAGGAGAAGAAAATGTGATCTAGGTCACCCGTATCTGTGCCGCATTCACAAGTATCGCTAGACACAATGCCAAGTCTAGCCAGATGAACGGGAGTACATACATGGCCCAAACGCATTCGAATAATTATGGAACAAATCAATTTATTACATTTTGCACGGAAAAACCACGGTTTTGTAGGAATAGAAGGCTGCAGATTAAAATAGTACCTACCTTTTGTTTGGTTATTATCAGCCCAAAGCCTATTCCAGGAATCCTGAAGATAGACTCTGGGAAGAGTAACAAGATCCTGACAATAGTTCTGGTATGGATGCCTGTCGCCATCGCTAACTGCTTGGTTAGCAAGTTGATCCGCTTTGTTATTACCAGGAATGTTTCTGTGGCTCGGAATCCACACAAAGTTCACTGAAAGACCCAACTGAACACATCTATATAATAAATCTCTGATTTCTAAAATAATAGGCGAGTTATTCTTTGACGTAAACGGAAATCTAATAAGAGCCTGCAAAGCGCTCTTGGAATCAGAAAATATTATTGATTTTCCAAGTTTCAGAAGTACTATGTATTCAACAGCTTTAAAAAGGCCATAACATTCCCCAGTAAATACAGTTGCTTCTGGGGGAAATTTAATTTTTTGTATAATTTTAAACTGGGCATGGTAAACGCCCACACCCACGTGGCCAGAAGAAGGGTGTTTTGATGCATCAGTATAAATGTGATGGTGTTCATTCCAAATACTATTCTTATAAATATTAAAAGAAATATTTACAGAACTGTCACATTTATCTAAGCTCAAATTCAAAAGAATATTAGGAGTGGATATTAAAGCATTAAAATTACATTTAAAAAGCGGAAAAATGATAGATCGATATTTAGGGGCTTCTATATTAATAAATTTACTAAAACTCTTGATTAGACAAGGATGCTTTTTACGAGCCCAGTAAGCAGATGACTCAATGCAGTCATAAAGTTGTTGAAGTTTGTCATAAAGGGGGTGGTTAAGAAATTGAAATGATCGAAATAAGAATTTGTCTGCCAAGTATTGACGGCAAAGATGTAACGGAGGATCACAACACTCTACCTGCAGAGCATTGATGGGACTAGATCGCATGGCACCAGAGACAATTCGCAGAGCTTTAGATTGTATAAGATCTAACTTTCTGAATGCCATAACATTACCAGGATCTAATAAAAATGTACCATAATCTAGGATGCTTCTAATTAAGGCGTTATATAATAGTTTCATACAAAAAGGATGTGCACCCCACCACACTCCTGAGAGGCATCTTAACATGTTAAGAATACGCTCGCATTTATTAACAATAAAGTCACAGTGAGCGCTACCTGTTAATTTAGAATCTAACATTACGCCCAAAAACCTGCAACTATCCTTAACTGGAATTTCATTTCCATTAAAAAATATTGAAATAGGAGGAGGAAGTCGTGACCTCGTGAATAAGACAATTGAACTTTTTTCAGGAGATAAGTCAAGTCCATTGTTGTCTAACCAAGATTTAAAATTAGACAAAGATTGCGACAGAAATGTACAAGCTCGGTCCACGGAATTGTCACTGCAATATATTAACAAATCATCAGCATACTGAAGAACACTTACATTATCTAAAGAAGAATTTAAATCATAAGCATATATATTAAACAGAATAGGACTGAGAACTGATCCCTGAGGGAGGCCCTTCCAGACCAGACGAGACATAGAATGCCCATCAGGAAGTTTAAGCACAATGCATCTTTCAGAAAGCATGTTTATTATAAAATTAGAAAGTAATACTGGAACATTAAGTAATAATAGTTTTCTTTTAAGTATAGTTAAAATAACATTATCATAGGCGGAATTTATATCAAGGAAAGCAGCAATAACTGACTGGTTATAGGAAAAGGCTAATCGTATATCCGACACAAAAATACTTACACTATCAATAGTACTTTTACCACGCCTGAAACCAAATTGGGACTCGCCTAGAAGACCATTATGCTCAACAAACCATTCTAAGCGATTTTTAACAAGATGTTCCGTAATTTTCATTAAAACGGATGAAAGAGCTATTGGCCGATAGGCTGTATAATCTGACGGACTCTTATTGGGTTTCAGAACGGGGAGAACTTCTTGACGTTTCCAAGAGGTGGGGATATTACCGGATAACATGACAGAATTTATGATTGATAAAAAATAAGATAAAGAATCATCACTAAGATGAGAAACAAAAGAATACGGAATTCCGTCCAAACCAGGAGCGGAATCCTTAACGTGTGATAGTACACCTCGGAGTTCTGTGAGAGAAAAGGGACAATTTAAATCTTAAGGGTTTTCAAGATTGAAGTTAGAACAGTGGTGTATGAATTATTATATTCTCAGGGACATAAGGCGGGGCTAATTTATCTAAAAAATGATTTCCTAAAATAGGCGAGATAAAAGGTGGGTTTGATTCCTTAAAAGCTGTCCTAAATCTTCTGATGTTTTGCCATACAAGCGATGGTTTCACATCAGGAGAAATAGATAAACAAAAGTTTTTCCAACCTTCATATTTCTTATTCTTTAACAAAACAGAAGTCTCTGACATAATTTTTAACAAATTATCAAAGTTTTCAGTGGAGGAATATTCACAATACTTATGTAATTTCAGCTTCTTTTCTTTTTTTAACAGCTGCCGTACAATCTTTATCCCACCAAGGAGGAGAAGGAATAAAACCTAGCGAACTATTTTTAACTGGGAAAATGTTATTAGCAACATCAATAAAGGCTCTGGCTAGTTCTTCTGCACAAAGAGATTCAGAACCATTAGTGACATTAGGTAATGAGTGAATTTTGAGTTCTAAAAGATTCCTATATAAATCCCAATCTACATCATTGAGTTTAAACTTTAACCGAGGAGGCAAGATATGTGATGATTTGTTATTGTTACAGATAGGGAAAGAAATCAATATGGGAAAGTGGTCACTACCAAAAGTAGAACTAAGAGGATTCCAAGTTAAAGAAGAAGCAAGGTTGGCTGTAGTGACTGATAAGTCAGGGGCACTGGGCCCTTCTCCAGGACGAGACCTACGAGTAGGGCGACCGTCATTTAGAATACATAAATTACATGAATCAAAAACATTAATTAGATCATTACCGTAACTGTTAGATGAAGAATAACCCCAGGATTCATGTCGACAGTTGAAATCTCCCAGAATCACGAAGGGTTTGGGTAAAGTCGAAAAAATATGACTTATTTCATTAAAAAGAGAGGAATAAGGATGAGGAATGTAAAGAGATACAAAACAAATGTTTTCTACTATAACAGCGATGATAGAAAAATCATTGCTGTGAGAAGAGATAGGAAAAAAGGAAAGAGGGTGTTTCACCAGTATGGCTACTCCACCATGACCATCTGAACGGTCTTCTCTGAGACATGAGTAACCACGAAACTTTAATAAAGAATCTGGTTTTAACCATGTCTCTTGTAAGGCACATATAGATGGTTTATATTTGTTTAATAAATGAATGAGATCACTTTTTTTACGAATTACACTCTGGCAGTTCCATTGAAGGATTTGATCCATTATTGTTTGATTTAAATAGTAAGGAAATTGCATTAATTACCAGGGCAGCGTTGGACGGTGAAATACCATTAGATTGACTAAGGGATTTAATGAGAGATATAATTAAATCAATTACAGAAGTATCATTTGAGTTTTCATTTGACTTAGAGATTAAAGCACACCCATTAGAAGGCTGAGGAATAGCAAAGTTACTAATAATCTCTTGATGGGCAATTTTATCATAACCTTTAGATAAGGTAGGAGGAGAGCGGGGTTTTAGTGATACTGTTTTTTTGTATGATATATTACTGGAGTTTTTAGAAGAGGAACTCTGAGGTGGAGAGGCGAAAGTAGTAGGGGTAACATCTGGGGATGATAGCAACGCATCAACATAGGAGATTTGTGAAACTGGAGGATGAACTTTAGAAGCTTCTAAATATGAAATACAGCTCTTAGCCATTGACTCCTTAATGGCTCTCTGTCTTTCATATTCAAGGCATTTTTTATCTGTGGCTTTGTGAGAACCTTTACATAAACAGCATGTGATAAAATCTTCATGAACTGAACAGTTATCTCCGGAGTGATCTTGGCCGCATCTAAAGCATCTGGGTTTTGATCTGCATTGCAGTTTCACATGACCAAACCTACAACAATTGTAGCACTGGATGGTAGGATAAATATATAAATCTACAGGCAGTGCAGTGTAGCACATGAAAATACGTTTGGGTAGTACCTGACCATCAAAAGTTAATACTATTGATTCAGTAGCTTTGAGTTGAGTTTGTCCATCAATAATTATTTTTCTTCTCAATCTCCTAACCTTGAGAATTTGCCCACATCCTATAGGAACAGAAATATTTTCTTTCACCTCTTCATCTGACCACTCGGATGGAACCCCTCTAACTATGCCCATTCTGCTGACAGAAAATGATGGGATGAACGCTTTGAATTTTTCTGTTTCTAAATTTGGGTTATCGACAAAAGAGTTAGCATCTTCAAACTTTGAAAATGAAATGGACAGTCTATTTCTTCCTATTCTTTTTAAACTTCCGTTGACAATGTTATTCACAGAGTTCCTTTTTATGAATCGACCGAAGGTAACTGGATGTAGAGTAACATTATCATCAGGAGATGAAAATTGTTTTTGGACGTGCACTACATAAGGAGCTGCATCTGAAGATTTATATAACAGACGAGTAACAGGGGGCTGAGGAAGCGGGCGAGAGGCATCGTTCTGGCTGTTAACAACAGCAGTAGTTTGATTAAATACCGGATTAATATTTTCTTGAATATTTATTTTAGCCTGATGATCAATACATTGACAGTCACTTTCTTTGAAATCTGTTACATCAACGCGGCTTTTCCTACGTTTTTTTTTGTTACAGTGTCGGCAGATTTTTGGACGAGCTGAAGCTCTTTTACGACCACTAGAAACTTGGGATATGGAGCAGTCTGTATCCATGGTACTTCCCTCATCATTATTAGATGTTATTGTTATTACGTGGCCAATATCAGGGGGTAATCCCCCAGGATCATCTGGGGGATCCATCCCAGGACGGGAGAAAATTAAATGTTATGGACTTACCAGTTATGCAGAGATATAATATACAAATTACACAAAAATATACACTAACTTATAATATATATACAAACTACCACTTATCTGATCGAAACCACTAGAAATTTGTACAAATAATTTAAAATTATAAAAAGTACGCGCGGTTTGTTTGACGTTTCCCGCCCTTTTTTTTCAACTGTTTTTTCTTTTTTTTTTTTTTTTTTTTTTTTTTTTTTTTTTTTTATGGCAATAGCTTTAACTTTTTGCCAACGACGATAAAAGTTAGGGAAACGAATAGGAATAATAAAAACAGCGAAACACGGAGAAGGAGTAAGGATCAGATAAGGATTATAATATAAATACAAGGAACATAATATTATTTATAATTTTACATTGTTGTGAAGAATAAAAGAAGATAATAGATTATAAAAAAGAAGTGGATACATAATTAGACAAGATATACGGGTAGGGAATGGAACTTTTAAGGACACCAAGTCATTAAGGAATGAGGAGCGATCAAGCAACGGACAGGAGAAGAAAATGTGATCTAGGTCACCCGTATCTGTGCCGCATTCACAAGTATCGCTAGACACAATGCCAAGTCTAGCCAGATGAACGGGAGTACATACATGGCCCAAACGCATTCGAATTATTATGGAACAAATCAATTTATTACATTTTGCACGGAAAAACCACGGTTTTGTAGGAATAGAAGGCTGCAGATTAAAATAGTACCTACCTTTTGTTTGGTTATTATCAGCCCAAAGCCTATTCCAGGAATCCTGAAGATAGACTCTGGGAAGAGTAACAAGATCCTGACAATAATTCTGGTATGGATGCCTGTCGCCATCGCTAACTGCTTGGTTAGCAAGTTGATCCGCTTTGTTATTACCAGGAATGTTTCTGTGGCTCGGAATCCACACAAAGTTTACTGAAAGACCCAACTGAACACATCTATATAATAAATCTCTGATTTCTAAAATAATAGGCGAGTTATTCTTTGACGTAAACGGAAATCTAATAAGAGCCTGCAAAGCGCTCTTGGAATCAGAAAATATTATTGATTTTCCAAGTTTCAGAAGTACTATGTATTCAACAGCTTTAAAAAGGCCATAACATTCCCCAGTAAATACAGTTGCTTCTGGGGGAAATTTAATTTTTTGTATAATTTTAAACTGGGCATGGTAAACGCCCACACCCACGTGGCCAGAAGAAGGGTGTTTTGATGCATCAGTATAAATGTGATGGTGTTCATTCCAAATACTATTCTTATAAATATTAAAAGAAACATTTACAGAACTGTCACATTTATCTAAGCTCAAATTCAAAAGAATATTAGGAGTGGATATTAAAGCATTAAAATTACATTTAAAAAGCGGAAAAATGATAGATCGATATTTAGGGGCTTCTATATTAATAAATTTACTAAAACTCTTGATTAGACAAGGATGCTTTTTACGAGCCCAGTAAGCAGATGACTCAATGCAGTCATAAAGTTGTTGAAGTTTGTCATAAAGGGGGTGGTTAAGAAATTGAAATGATCGAAATAAGAATTTGTCTGCCAAGTATTGACGGCGAAGATGTAACGGAGGATCACAACACTCTACCTGCAGAGCATTGATGGGACTAGATCGCATGGCACCAGAGACAATTCGCAGAGCTTTAGATTGTATAAGATCTAACTTTCTGAATGCCATAACATTACCAGGATCTAGTAAAAATGTACCATAATCTAGGATGCTTCTAATTAAGGCGTTATATAATAGTTTCATACAAAAAGGATGTGCACCCCACCACACTCCTGAGAGGCATCTTAACATGTTAAGAATACGCTCGCATTTATTAACAATAAAGTCACAGTGAGCGCTACCTGTTAATTTAGAATCTAACATTACGCCCAAAAACCTGCAACTATCCTTAACTGGAATTTCATTTCCATTAAAAAATATTGAAATAGGAGGAGGAAGTCGTGACCTCGTGAATAAGACAATTGAACTTTTTTCAGGAGATAAGTCAAGTCCATTGTTGTCTAACCAAGATTTAAAATTAGACAAAGATTGCGACAGAAATGTACAAGCTCGGTCCACGGAATTGTCACTGCAATATATTAACAAATCATCAGCATACTGAAGAACACTTACATTATTTAAAGAAGAATTTAAATCATAAGCATATATATTAAACAGAATAGGACTGAGAACTGATCCCTGAGGGAGGCCCTTCCAGACCAGACGAGACATAGAATGCCCATCAGGAAGTTTAAGCACAATGCATCTTTCAGAAAGCATGTTTATTATAAAATTAGAAAGTAATACTGGAACATTAAGTAATAATAGTTTTCTTTTAAGTATAGTTAAAATAACATTATCATAGGCGGAATTTATATCAAGGAAAGCAGCAATAACTGACTGGTTATAGGAAAAGGCTAATCGTATATCCGACACAAAAATACTTACACTATCAATAGTACTTTTACCACGCCTAAAACCAAATTGGGACTCGCCTAGAAGACCATTATGCTCAACAAACCATTCTAAGCGATTTTTAACAAGATGTTCCGTAATTTTCATTAAAACGGATGAAAGAGCTATTGGCCGATAGGCTGTATAATCTGACGGACTCTTATTGGGTTTCAGAACGGGGAGAACTTCTTGACATTTCCAAGAGGTGGGGATATTACCGGATAACATGACAGAATTTATGATAGATAAAAAATAAGATAAAGAATCATCACTAAGATGAGAAACAAAAGAATACGGAATTCCGTCCAAACCAGGAGCGGAATCCTTAACGTGTGATAGTACACCTCGGAGTTCTGTGAGAGAAAAGGGACAATTTAAATCTGAAGGATTTTCAAGATTGAAGTTAGACAACAGTGGTGTATGAATTATTATATTCTCAGGGACATAAGGCGGGGCTAATTTATCTAAAAAATGATTTCCTAAAATAGGCGAGATAAAAGGTGGGTTTGATTCCTTAAAAGCTGTCCTAAATCTTCTGATGTTTTGCCATACAAGCGATGGTTTCACATCAGGAGAAATAGATAAACAAAAGTTTTTCCAACCTTCATATTTCTTATTCTTTAACAAAACAGAAGTCTCTGACATAATTTTTAACAAATTATCAAAGTTTTCAGTGGAGGAATATTCACAATATGTAATTTCAGCTTCTTTTCTTTTTTTAACAGCTGCCGTACAATCTTTATCCCACCAAGGAGGAGAAGGAATAAAACCTAGCGAACTATTTTTAACTGGGAAAATGTTATTAGCAACATCAATAAAGGCTCTGGCTAGTTCTTCTGCACAAAGAGATTCAGAACCATTAGTGACATTAGGTAATGAGTGAATTTTGAGTTCTAAAAGATTCCTATATAAATCCCAATCTACATCATTGAGTTTAAACTTTAACCGAGGAGGCAAGATATGTGATGATTTGTTATTGTTACAGATAGGGAAAGAAATCAATATGGGAAAGTGGTCACTACCAAAAGTAGAACTAAGAGGATTCCAAGTTAAAGAAGAAGCAAGGTTGGCTGTAGTGACTGATAAGTCAGGGGCACTGGGCCCTTCTCCAGGACGAGACCTACGAGTAGGGCGACCGTCATTTAGAATACATAAATTACATGAATCAAAAACATTAATTAGATCATTACCGTAACTGTTAGATGAAGAATAACCCCAGGAATCATGTCGACAGTTGAAATCTCCCAGAATCACGAAGGGTTTGGGTAAAGTCGAAAAAATATGACTTATTTCATTAAAAAGAGAGGAATAAGGATGAGGAATGTAAAGAGATACAAAACAAATGTTTTCCACTATAACAGCGATGATAGAAAAATCATTGCTGTGAGAAGAGATAGGAAAAAAGGAAAAGGAAAGAGGGTGTTTCACCAGTATGGCTACTCCACCATGACCATCTGAACGGTCTTCTCTGAGACATGAGTAACCACGAAACTTTAATAAAGAATCTGGTTTTAACCATGTCTCTTGTAAGGCACATATAGATGGTTTATATTTGTTTAATAAATGAATGAGATCACTTTTTTTACGAATTACACTCTGGCAGTTCCATTGAAGGACTTGATCCATTATTGTTTGATTTAAATAGTAAGGAAATTGCATTAATTACCAGGGCAGCGTTGGACGGTGAAATACCATTAGATTGACTAAGGGATTTAATGAGAGATATAATTAAATCAATTACAGAAGTATCATTTGAGTTTTCATTTGACTTAGAGATTAAAGCACACCCATTAGAAGGCTGAGGAATAGCAAAGTTACTAATAATCTCTTGATGGGCAATTTTATCATAACCTTTAGATAAGGTAGGAGGAGAGCGGGGTTTTAGTGATACTGTTTTTTTGTATGATATATTACTGGAGTTTTTAGAAGAGGAACTCTGAGGTGGAGAGGCGAAAGTAGTAGGGGTAACATCTGGGGATGATAGCAACGCATCAACATAGGAGATTTGTGAAACTGGAGGATGAACTTTAGAAGCTTCTAAATATGAAATACAGCTCTTAGCCATTGACTCCTTAATGGCTCTCTGTCTTTCATATTCAAGGCATTTTTTATCTGTGGCTTTGTGAGAACCTTTACATAAACAGCACGTGATAAAATCTTCATGAACTGAACAGTTATCTCCGGAGTGATCTTGGCCGCATCTAAAGCATCTGGGTTTTGATCTGCATTGCAGTTTCACATGACCAAACCTACAACAATTGTAGCACTGGATGGTAGGATAAATATATAAATCTACAGGCAGTGCAGTGTAGCACATGAAAATTCGTTTGGGTAGTACCTGACCATCAAAAGTTAATACTATTGATTCAGTAGCTTTGAGTTGAGTTTGTCCATCAATAATTATTTTTCTTCTCAATCTCCTAACCTTGAGAATTTGCCCACATCCTATAGGAACAGAAATATTTTCTTTCACCTCTTCATCTGACCACTCGGATGGAACCCCTCTAACTATGCCCATTCTGCTGACAGAAAATGATGGGATGAACGCTTTGAATTTTTCTGTTTCTAAATTTGGGTTATCGACAAAAGAGTTAGCATCTTCAAACTTTGAAAATGAAATGGACAGTCTATTTCTTCCTATTCTTTTTAAACTTCCGTTGACAATGTTATTCACAGAGTTCCTTTTTATGAATCGACCGAAGGTAACTGGATGTAGAGTAACATTATCATCAGGAGATGAAAATTGTTTTTGGACGTGCACTACATAAGGAGCTGCATCTGAAGATTTATATAATAGACGAGTAACAGGGGGCTGAGGAAGCGGGCGAGAGGCATCGTTCTGGCTGTTAACAACAGCAGTAGTTTGATTAAATACCGGATTAATATTTTCTTGAATATTTATTTTAGTCTGATGATCAATACATTGACAGTCACTTTCTTTGAAATCTGTTACATCAACGCGGCTTTTCCTACGTTTTTTTTTGTTACAGTGTCGGCAGATTTTTGGACGAGCTGAAGCTCTTTTACGACCACTAGAAACTTGGGATATGGAGCAGTCTGTATCCATGGTACTTCCCTCATCATTATTAGATGTTATTGTTATTACGTGGCCAATATCAGGGGGTAATCCCCCAGGATCATCTGGGGGATCCATCCCAGGACGGGAGAAAATTAAATGTTATGGACTTACCAGTTATGCAGAGATATAATATACAAATTACACAAAAATATACACTAACTTATAATATATATACAAACTACCACTTATCTGATCGAAACCACTAGAAATTTGTACAAATAATTTAAAATTATAAAAAGTACGCGCGGTTTGTTTGACGTTTCCCGCCCTTTTTACTGTTTTTTCTATAGTCAAACATTTCAAGTCCATATGTTTTATAAGTCAATGTAGTAATACCACAGGTAATACTAATTCACATGGTCCATGTATAGTTGTGTGCAAAGAGTATAATAATCACAGAATACTTTGTACTGTTGCTTGTACTTGTTGTATCTGTACTTGTTGTGAATGTTGCGAAATATTCACAACAAAACATTTTAAAATCTTTAGTTCCTGTCAAATATTTTATGGAACATTGGTAGAAAATAGAGATTTCAACATGTTTTGTTGTGAATGTTTCGCCAGTTCAAACGCACATTATAGAAGCATTCGATTTTCCGTGCAACTTTGGATTGCCCAGTGGTTATGACAACCTCTCATGTAGTACGAGGTTTAAAATCCGGGACAGTGATTTTTTTTAAATTTAGTAAGTATGTGCTTTTTTAGATCTCACTGAAATCAGGGAAGGAAAATATTGTGAGGAAACCTGGAATAATAATAAAAGTCTGAAATTGCCAATCTACCTTAAATAAGCGTGATCATAAATGTCACTGGCTTCTCTGTAGGTTCTCATACCCACTGCAGAACAAAGACCTCCGGGCACTGTTAAAGAGTGTTCATTCTAAAAGTTGGCAATGTTGCAAATAGCTGTCAAATATTAGACCTGTTTTGATGAATTTGGCAATATTACTGCGAAATAAGGAAATAAGTTTTTTTTTGATTATGAAATGCAATAATAATATCGTATTATCCAATATTTATTTTTAGATGTAAAAAAAGTATTTATAATAATATAATGCAATTCATTATTATTATTCTAGTCCACTAGTTAGCCACATTTCATTTCCATACAGTAATATTGCCAAATTAATCAAAACAGGTAAATTTTTGACAGCTATTTGCATCGTTGCCCACCAAATTTTAAATTATCATTGATAGCCGAATTTTATGAACTTACTTCACCAAATACTTCAATACGGACTCAATGGATCGCGTCCAATATCGGAGAAATATTACTTTTTTGACCACAGAGTACATTATTTCACGGCTGTTTCGGGAGGTACCTGTTTCGGATAAGGCGGGAGGAAACGCCCGGGTGTCATCACTGCGTGGATCGCCCGGAGGACACGGTGGAGCATACGGTGGAGGTATGCCCGGCTTGGGCAGAGCACCGCCGTGTCCTCGTGGAGGCGATCGGTGGCGGGGATCTCTCGCGTCCGGCCCTGGTCCAGGCCATGGTACGGAGCGAGAGGGCATGGGAGGCCGTCACCTCCTTCTGCGAAGCAGTAATGCTTGCAAAGGAGGAGGCGGAGCGCGTGAGGGAAAGGCAAATTTCGCGCCCTCACGCCCCTAGCCGCCGCAGGAGGAGACACCCTGGGCGTCGGGAATCAATTGCTGATTCCCGGCCACCGTAGGCACGGGCTTGCGGACGGTGAGCAATGGGTAGCTCGACGTCCGGTAAGGACCAAGCCCGTGTCGACGGCGCGTTGTGTTCCACGCGCGCCTCAAAGAGATGTCAGCGAATGAAGGGGTCCGATGAGACCATTGCCTGCCGGGGTTGCGGGAAAGTCCGAAAGGGATACCGTGGCCCCCTGGCATTGCACAGGCAACAGAAGGAACACGGGTGGGTTTTAGTCAGTAAGAGTCTGACACGCCCTCCCGCTCCACCCAGACCGGGAGGAGTCATTTGATGATTTACCACCCAAAAAAAAAAAAAAAAAAGTACATTATTTATACATATCGCTCATACAGCGTTGCCAGATACACTGTAATTACAGCAGATTTACTGTATTTTCACACGATCTACTGTCTACTGTAATACTAAAATTACAGTGTATGGAGAGCACTGTAATTTTTCTACAGGCAAAATTCAAAATAGTTTAATGTAAACTGAACGCAGCCTTTGTGAAAAGAAAAAATAACATGAACATAACAAAACACAACTGGCTAGTAGAGCTCGCGCCACCTCTCTGCATACTAAGCTTAATGCCAAGATTGACACCAACTTCTATGATAGAAGAACAAGCTTTGGATGACCAGTGGAGAAAATTGCCAAAGTTAAAAGGAAATTTCGATGCTTCAATACGGCCTGATGAATTCTGGCACAAGGTTAGTAACTAAGACTCTATATTTTTTTTAGAAATATATTTCTTTCGTTTGCAAAATACAATATTTTTAATACTAATGTTGCTTTTCAGGTGAAACAGTTGGACGAGTTCCGCTTGATTGGAAAATACATGCTCAACATCTTGGCTCTTCCTAACTCCAATGCGGAATGCTAGAGAATTTTCAGTCAAATTAACGACACCAAAACTAAGAAACGAAATAGATTAGTAACCAGGACAATAAGAGGCCAAATGTTAGCGCAACAAACCATTCGGCGTCACAGCACCAGTTGCGTTAACTTTAAACCAACTGAGAAAATGATAAAATCATTTAATTCTGGGATCTACAAAAAAGAAGCGGATATCGGGCTACATGATAGTGACAGTGATTGATTAACACTTTGCGGGACACTAAACGCCTATAAACGTGATAACAATAAAACTTTTATTGTGTCTCGTTCAGTGTCCCGGAAAGTGTTAATGTATAATTATAATAGGTATTATGCTTATTCTAAATGACAAAATGTGAAATTAAAACAGTATTTTAGTTTATAAAAGTTAATAAAAGTTTCTTGAAATCTACTGTAAAATTCACTGTATTTTTTTTTTCCTTTTACTGTAATTTCGTCGTAAACACTGTAAATTTGAGCACGAAACACTGTAATATCATTTTCCTCATCTGGTAACACTGCGCTCATAACATCATAAATTATGGTTTACATAATTATAACTATTGATAAAATTTTCGCTTCGCCATGAAATACTCGAACTAGGTGTGTCTAGTGCAGAGAAATATCTATTGCGCGTACCTGTTCATACGCCCCATCTCTATTTATAACCTAAAAACACCATCCACCAGCTGTCACATATTATATTATTATTTGATTGGTGATGCACGGTGCAGGGTTTTGATGTTTTTACGAAGGTAATCTATGTAAATGAGTTAAAAGTGAAATAAGAAATTAAAAGATGGGGTCCCGTCAAGTTATAGAGAAATCTCTCTCTATGTTGAGGTCCCTACCAAGGATATCACTTGCTAATATTCGCGACAATCCTAATTCAAAGAAACCTGTAAGTACATTTGCATTTTTGTGTAGTAAAAAAATATTTTTTTTAGTTCTGCCCAAGATTTAAGGTGTCATTATTGCATTGCAGGCGAAACGGGGCCGCGCCCAACATGGTGGTGATAAGCACGGCTCTGGTAATAAAGGTTCAGGTCAAAGGCAGAATTATATGAGGCTAGGTTATGAAACTGGAAATAATCCTTTTTACTTGAGGGTACCTCAAGAACATTACTACAGAGGCCACCAGTAAGTCACCAAATTATTGGTTACCTAACCCCCTGTTTAATGTAATAACTTGTTTACTGCTCAATAATCATTCATATATCAATAATTATTTTGACCCGACTACTTTTCTATTCATAGATTCTGTATTATCAAATAGTACATTAGAATTACAGTTTATTATTAGCAAGTACTAAAACTTGTTTAGAATTTCATTTGATTTTATTTAGTGTCAATTTATTATGTAAAATTTATTTTCTTTGCTTTTTCAGCCTAAGAAGGGAATATCCACCACTGTCCTTACACCAGCTGCAGGGTATGATTGATAAAGACCGCTTGGATGTAAACAAACCTATAGATATTGCTAGTATTATTAGGTCAGGCATTTACAATTTTTTCCCTGACCAAAAGCAGTTTGGTATTCATCTCACAGATGAAGGAGCTGATCTCTTTGCAGCCAAGATAAATATTGAAGTACAATGGGCTAGTGAACAAGTCATTGCTGCTATTGAAAAAAACGGTGGAGTTATTACAACTGCTTATTATGATCCACATAGTCTGTTCTTGCTCAAGAACCCTAAAAAGTTTTTTGAATCAGGGCAAGCTATTCCAAGGAGGATGATACCACCACCTGATGCTATTGAATATTATACCAGTGCTCAAACGCGTGGATATTTGGCTGATCCAGAAGAAATATCCAAGGAGAGGCTGAAATTATCTCAAAAATATGGGTATAGTCTACCAGACATGGAAAATGAATTAAACTACAAAATGTTATGTGAAAGGAAAGATCCCAGACAAATATTTTATGGATTAGAGCCTGGATGGGTTGTTAATTTGAAAGACGAATGTATTCTTAAACCTAAAGATCAAGAGTTGCTGCAATTCTACAACACATAAGTGAAATAAATAATAATCAATAATTAGTTGGTTATTATTATAAATAAATAAATCATTGATAATAAAATAGCTTACTTAGATTTACTAATTATTTTATTTCTATAAATATTACTTCACATACAATAAATAGACTAAATAAAATAGACTGAACAAGTGAATTCCCAAGGTGTAGACAGAATTAGGAGTGAGCGTTGCGGCGACGAACCGTTTACAAATACCGTTTTGTGTTCTGCGACGATGAAACTGTTGGGCTCAAACAGTATTCGTTGCACAAACCAGTCCTTTTTTATTTTACGCCTATGAAAATACAGTCGAGAACGCAACGGAGAACGGAATGGCAAACGGACGACCGACGACGCGACACGACGAACGAGTGTGATAGATTGTGATAGATAATTGTACATCTATCAAACTCGTTCGTCATGTCGCGTCGTCCGTTTCCAAAACAGTCCTTACAATAAAAAAATAACTTTTTGTCACTGAAATACAGTCTATAATCTATTACCAGTTGTCAATGCAGTCGTTCGTGATGCACGGTCAAACCCGTGCAACCATAGGTTTGTTAACTTAAAGATCAAAGTCGACTCGCATGATCGATGAATTGGGATAATCGCTAAATTTAATTCGCAATATTTCATTAAAAAAATTATGGAGGGAAATTCAAATTACTGACTTACAAACCTACCTCAATGTCGCCGTTGACTTCGTCGCAAAGTTTATCCAAGTTGACACGTAAACTAGCCGACGAATTTGACTAGTCGATGAACGAAATTGGACGGTCTAGTTTCGTTAGCGCCAAATACGTCGACGACTACGACACATCTCTAGCGGCGACTAAATTTACGTGGAGTGAATTTAGGGTTGCCATGTAAGGGCGCGTTCCCACTATGTCGTGACGACAGATTATCGTGTCGTTTAAAGAGACGTGGCTTGTGTATTTAAATGGACTTGTTCACAACAGGACACGATTAACTGTCGTCCACGACTTTCGTCTTCAATTTTCCAACGATAAATTAATCGTCACGACGTAGTGGGAACACGCCCTAAGCCAAATTTACTCATTTATTATTGCATTATTATATAAAGACAAATACAAGTCGTGTGTAGGCAGAATTATACCGTGCCGTTGTGGTAATACCCAATCACCCTATGAAAATGTAAAAGTAAAAAAATAAATAAAACACAGCTGTTAATTGAACATATTTTAATTGTTTAATATTTCACTGAACCTACTGTTTAAGCACAGGTTCACATGGGTGTATTTTTATCGCGGCGATTTTTTTTTTCGCCTATTGGATTTTCAACGCTCTGCTTAGCGCCGAGAGTTAAATATCCAACAGCGTGTTTTATTGACGCGCTGGATGCGCTCTGTTGGATTCTCAATGCTCGGCTCAATACCGAGAGTTGAAAATCCATTGTACGAAAGAAAGTCGCCGCGATAAAAATACGTCCGTGCGAAGCTGGGCCGAGGAGCACGGCTCGCAGCCGCCGTCTTGGATTTTCATTATGACCAAATTCATACTTTCTCATAGTAATGTCGTATGGAGGGCCATAAGCGCAACCGACTGGACGCCTGGTGTACCCACCATAAAATGTAAACACAGATTTATGGTGGGTACCTATCTACCCACCATAAATCTGTGTACATTTTTAGTACTGACAGCGCGACCATAGGTGTCCTAGTGAGATATACAACATGGGTACACCTACAGTTCCAGTAGCTTATAAATCTGGAGTGCTTTCTGTCTGTACACGTGTAAACTTTAAAAGTTAGACAAAGTTTCTTTGCATTACCAATGGACGTTCGGAAAGAATGGTCTTTCCGAACGTCCATTCACACGAACACGTGTGCAACTCTCGCACAGTGTCAGCATCTTCTATGTGGCGCCACCAGGCCTGTGTAAATCGTGCTTTACTATACAGTTTGCGGTGTAGTATGGTGCGGGTGACAGGTGATAGAAAGGGTAAAATATATTATAATTTACTTGTTTTTACTGATTCTGTATTTTACGACTATGATCCGTACCCACATATAGATTGTGTAGATAATACGGACTCGGTAATAACTGTAGTAAATTAAATAAATTTACCCTTTCTGTCACCTGTTACCCGCACCATGCTACACTGCAAACAGTATAGGAAGTTTAATGAAAGGCATAAGAATTTTTCTTGATTAATATATAATTTACTTTCTCTTATACACTCATACAGTTTATTTTATTTGTTAATCAAAGTTCTTAAGTATATTAAATGGAAATGATGATTTACAAATAATCGCATTTGTGTATTTATCCCTGCAGAAATTCTTACGATCAAACATTGTTGAGCTTATAGAAAAAGTGTGAAAAGCCAAAATTCAGAGATACACACGATTTAATATCTGTAATGGTCTGGCTTGTAGGGTCCCTCAATTGGGACGCCAATATATTTAGCTTGTTTCGGTGTTAGCTTAGTTAGTTTAACACCAAGGTGGTCCAAATGCAAAGCAGCTACTTCTTCGTCTAATTTCTTAGGTAACGTGTGTACTCCAACAGGGTATACATTGTATCTTGTCCAAAGTTCAATTTGAGCCAACACTTGGTTAGTGAAAGAGTTGGACATAACGAACGAGGAATGCCCTGTGGCACATCCTAAATTAACTAGACGTCCAGCAGCCAATACAATAATATGATTCCCATTGTCAAGCTCATAGCGGTCAACTTGTGCCTTAATGTTTACTTTTTTAGCATTGTTTTCCAACCAAGCAACATCTACTTCACAATCAAAGTGGCCAATATTGCAAACAATTGCATCATCTTTCATTTTCAGGAAGTGTTCCTTGCAAATTATGTCTAGGCATCCAGTAGTGGTGACAAATATCTGTCCCACTTCAGAAGCTTCATCCATGGTCGTTACCTGGAATCCTTCCATAGCTGCTTGTAGAGCATTAATGGGATCGATTTCAGTGACAATGACTCGACCCCCGAATCCCTTAAAAGCTTGAGCGCAACCCTTGCCCACATCGCCATAGCCCGCAACCACGCACACTTTTCCGGCGACCATTATGTCTGTGGCCCTTTTAATTCCGTCAAGTAATGACTCTCTGCATCCATACAAATTATCGAATTTACTCTTGGTTACTGCATCATTTACATTGATAGCCGGAACCTTTAATAATCCGTCACGGAACATTTTATACAAATTGTGTACGCCAGTTGTTGTTTCTTCAGAAATGCCCTTTATACCATCTAAATATTGTGGGAATTTCTTATGAACCAAGTTTGTTAAGTCACCGCCATCGTCCAAGATCATATTCAGGGGCTGAAATGAAGAAATAATTAAATGTCAAGAAAATAGTATGAAGCTGAGACTGTATGTAAGAAATGTTTTTTTTAAATGAACGCATATAATATAGATAAGTTTTCTGCCCAGCCCAGACGTGGTGACTGCGTGTGTTGCACGCCTTGCACGCTCCCAGCGGGCCTGGCTACTAGTACAGCAAACGTCTCAAGGGAATGGACTGTTAACTGTAGTTTTCCGTATCACCGAGCACCCGACGACACGTCTTCTTAACCACACGCTTCTGAATTCCATTAAACAATGGAACAATAACAGGGAGTTGCGGTCTATTCTATATTTTGCTACCGCACCAAGTGTTAAATTACGAATATAACCAAATGTTTTTATTAATATTCTATCTAGACCTAAGAAGCTTTACTAATCGTGTTTAATAAAAACAAACATTAAGGAAAAATAGGTAAATGGGATTTTCCTCAAAGAAGAAGGTACCTAGTAAAATGTTTGCATAGGAAAACCCACACTTTTATTACCTTTCCGTCCTGGAATATTAATGTCTGTTCAATGCACCAAACATATTCCTCTTCAGTTTCTCCTTTCCATGCATAGATAGGTATTCCAAGCGCAACTAACGCTGCAGCGGCCTCGTCTTGCGTGCTGTAGATGTTACTGCTCGACCACTGGACCTGTGTAACGGTGTAAAGTAAGTGTTTTTGGTTGCAAGCCAAGTGATTATGGTAAAAACCGGCTGGATTTAAAAACCGACCAGATTATTGTACACGAAGATGCACGCACATCAATCTACTACAATCTGTCAAATTTCTTTAATGTATTTTCAACTTTATCACCATAGCATAAGGTTCAAAGTTGATTGATAAAATTTTATAGTTTCGGGTAGGTTGACCTGCTCAGCCTGCTGGCGTCTGTAGCATATCGTTTTATTATTTCTGGTTATAGTGGCAATAGAAATACACAATCTGTGAAAATTTCAACTGTCTACCTATTACCGTTCATGAGATACAGACAGACGGACGGACAGACAAGGCTTAGTAATGGGGTTCCGTCTGGCATCCTTTGGGTACAGAACCCTAAAAATGAAATAGTACGTCATTACCGTATAATATTATCGGCTACAATACAAAGACACCGCGTTTCTTTATTGCCCCGATGAAATGGGCTGCTAAATATTTGGGGAAAACACACGAGTGATTATCTCCCGAAAATGTCCTGGACTCTGCATCGAATAGTCCCACATGGATTGCCACCAGGTGGCAATTGGGAAAAAAAAACCCAGTTGCCACCGGGTGGCGACAGGGAAATTATTAACACCCACTTCAAATCGCTGTACATTGCGGCGTGGATCGCCAATCCCCCTCATCCCTATCTGTCTTACGGCCGCGATGACGGGGTTGGCGGTCACATTTCTAATGTAGTTTTATTTGTAAATAAGTTATATTTTTTAGGGACAAACAAGATTTTCTTGATTGTAGTTGCTTTTAATCCACCACCCGGTGGCAACTGGGGCTTTTTTTCCCAATTGCCACCTGGTGGCAATCCATGTGGGGGCGGGCGACTGGTATATACGCTTTGCATTAGTGTTAAAGCTTCGTGCAGACTAGCGCGACGCGACACCGGTTATTGTTATACCGTGAAGTTTTCTTAGAAATTGTATTGTTCAAGTCGAGTCGCGTCGCGGTGGTCTGCATAAGGCTTTATACATTGTTTTAGGTTACCTACATCCTCTTGCAAGCTGTTGAACATGAACTACCAAACGGCTAAGTAATCGGTGTTGAACTGTTTGCGTTTGCGGTACATGCAGAGGTTTTTGTGTAGTCTAGTTGACTTCTGCATGTAACGAAGGATCGCAGAACATCTAGCAGTTCATTGTATTGTCGTTGTAACCAAAAATACTTAACAAAGTGACTAGTATTAGCAATTGAATACAAATCATGAATTGCAAAAAATGGTTTCATAATAGTAGCAAACACATTTCAAAACAGACCAGGGGTTAAAGATAAAGAGGCCAAATGATGATATATATCAGCACAATTCTTACATGTATTCACAGAAATAAGATAACAAGTGATTATTTATCTTTGCCACATTTCAATATCCATACGAAATAACAAACACAATGATACTCATACATTATGCTTAAAAATATGTGTGTAGTTTTGCTATATTTTATCAGTATGAAAAGTATTTCTTTTATGGATTGCGATACGAGAAGTCTGCTTCCTTGCCTATGCCTCCATCTCATCTCCATTATGTATGTAGTCAAGTTTAGGTACCGGTAAACCGGGGTTACTTTGAATCGCGGGGTAACTTTGATAGAAACTTCCATTTCATATAAAATCGTGAATTACTTAAAACGAAACGCAATTAGGTAGTTTTTTTTCTGAGTTATGAACACTGAACAACTGTTTAATCCTTTCCTGAGGACACGCTGGGAATCCACCAATCATTTTAATTGAAAAAGGTAAATATATTGTCATTCAAACAATCAAATCAATTGTTAGATCAAAGTTACCCCATGCGACAATATTTATTTTTCTAGTTGATAGATTTTTATTTTTTAAATTGTATTGGCATTTTAATTGGGTAATTATATTTAAATTGTATTGGCATTGTAATTGGGTTTATTTAATTGCGTAATCACTTTGCAATTACGTAATAATTGGGTAATTATATTTAAATTGTATTGGCATTGTAATTGGGTTTATTTAATTGCGTAATCACTTTGCAATTACGCAATAATTACTTTGTAATTACACAATAAAATAAGGGGTATCAAAGTAACCCCATCCTACGTATAACTTTGATCAGGCAGTTTAATTTTTTTTTCTCAAAATCGAGCCAATTTTTTTCACTTATTATTACAGGAATCGAGAGTAATTAAAAAACCGATCACTAGATTTATTTAGTATTTTTTTACACTCACAAATTTAAAAGATATGAACCTTCAAAGTTTAATATTGATCAAAGTAACCCCGGTCTACGGTACGCTAAAAGGATATTCGAGTAGGTACATTCATAACTATTTAAGCATCATAATATTTAAATCTGAACTATATTGCGCTGATTGCGCAACCAGAGTTTAGTTTTACAAGTAATAGGTACCTACTTATTTTTGTTATGCAAAAATTTATTTAATGATCTTATGCTCTTGAATAGCATAAATTCCGTAACAAATAGGTTCGAACTCGGTACCCTAGCACAAAATAATGGCAGATTGGCAGTACTATTATGGATGTGCGTCACATGCGTAACGCTGTATTTTCCTGATTCTCGCTAGCCATTATTTCCCAAAGTTTGTCGAAATAATATTTAATTGCAAATAAGGCACGTCTGCTCCAACGGCTGTCAGTCCTGATACTTACTTAATCTAATTTCGGATCTTATCTAAAAAACCTCGAGCATAGCTCGCTGAGCGTCCTGCCTAACGGCGGGCAGTGCCTACGTTTCGGCACCATAAATTGTTGGATAAGGTAACTGGGTTCCCTCGACGAGTGAACCCAACTCACACTTGCCCAGTTTCTCCATTTTGTATTTTAGGCGCCGTCTAGTAGACAGTTGGTCAAGATATTATTAGAATGCGAGGTTGCGATACCTATTCCCATTCTTATATTTTATCGCATTAGCGCTCTTTCATAGTCGGCTGCGCCGCGTTTTGCTTACGCTCCACTAGACGTTACTAAGCAAATCCAATCGTAGATAATACTGAGTATATTATCGGATTTCCTCAAACTAAAAACTTGGCAAAGATAACAAATGTAATAACTTAAACCAATGTCGACACTTCATGTCTTTTGATAAGTTTGTCAATTTTATCATTCAGTGATTAGATTTGTAGTGGGTTTAAAGAGTCATTTGTATTGATGTATATCTTTGAGTATGATATATTACTCGCAACCAGAAAACTAATTTACGACTAATACTACCTATTGCCCGCAGCTTCGCAATGAATAAAAAATCATTCAGTTTTTGAAAATTGAAAATAGTTTGAATGCAGAAATTAACAGCACTTACCTCAGCACCAAGCTCTATAAGCGTCTCAATGAGGACTGCGGTTTGCACGGTCATATGAAGACTTCCAGCAATTCTAGCTCCTTTGAGGATTTTACCCGGAGCATATTTGCGGCGGCAGGCCATCAGTCCTGGCATCTCCTTCTCTGCCAGCATAATCTCTTTGCGGCCAAGTTCAGCCAACTTCTCATCGGCTGTAATACAAAAATTAAAATTGCCTAATTATTATTTTTCTTACTTTTTCATTTGAGAATATTTCAAAGAATAAAATATCTAGAAGTTTCATAATAAAACAGCAGAATAAAAAGTACATGATACAATCATTTTTATAGCTGTAGACATACAAAAGAAAAAGTAAATTATAATTTTTAACAGACAAAATATATTTTGGAAGACTTTTTTGTCTTTTTTAACTTGAAATAAAATAAGCATTATACAATTTATGATGTTATAAAGTTATTGGCCTGATAGTTTTTGAATATTTAATAGACAAATATTTATATCAATACTTATCCAAAATTCTTATGCAATAGTGATGAAATTACAAAATGTAATAACCACTTCATTTGGGAAATTTGCTCAATTTTGACAATAATTTGAATCCCTATCCTATTTTGGTAGTTGTAAAAAATTAAAAACCAGGAAAAGAATGGTTATAATGGCTTGCCTGTTTTCGGTCCATAATAGTTTTCAGAAACTACTGGGGTCTTTGCCACATTTCCCATATTAAATTTTTAGGGACAGAATATCTAAGAATTTTGTCGCACAAAATGTTTATCTTTGAGGTGTTCACTGAAGATACGCTTATGGATAGGAAAGCCCTTAGAGAGGCGTTACCATTAAATGGTTAAAAAGGAATCTAGGGTGCATTTACATTTTTTGGACAACTTTAAACACAGTCATCCAGAATACTTATACTTACCCATAGGTATGCGTAAACAGAGGCAACAAAATAATGCTTTTCTGTATATTAAGATAGGTAAGGAAGTTAGGTAGGTGCAAACTTTGTCTTACCTAAAGCTATGATAAAATCGATGTAAACACTAAAGATAATAGGCGTATCAGAACAGCAATAATTGCTGATAATGTGATAAGAAATATTATAGAGAATTAGAGTAAATGAGCATTATACAATAGCGCCGGTCTGTCTCGGTATAAGTCGCATGGTTAAGATAACCTAAAAAAAACTATATATTGTAAAAGAATTGTGCTTAGCTAGCTGTATTTGAGAACGATTTATATTTAAACTCATTATTTTGCTCTCTCAGACATTACTTTCCTATAATCGAAGACAAGTAAAATTACTTACCAATTTTGTACGGTGGCTTCATGATGTGAGATGTATTCAAAATATTAGTAAAGTATGTAATAATCTAGCTTCACTGGCTAGTTTTTCGAAGTCAGTGAATTTCGTGGTAATGTTGACTTATTTCTATAAAATGTATTAAAAGAAGACAACACACTGATCACTCGCAAGACCACCTAGCCTGACCACAGACAGTTCTAAAATAGAATAGAATTGCGCGAATCTGCGACAGATGATCACAGGTCACAGACACAGATTCACAGAATACATAGTAAGGTACAGTCACGAGCATTATAATGTTATCGATACCCAACCCCAACAGTAGGCAATACTACTCAGATAAAAGAAGAAAAAAAACAATCCAAGCCTTTTCCAGACTATGTTGGGGTCGGCTTCCAGTCTAAACGGATGCAGCTGAACCAGTATTTTACTGAGTGACTGCCTATCAGGACCTACACAACCCAGTTACTCGGTAACACCATACCCCTTGCTATGACTGGTGGTCAGACTTATGGGTTTTTGATTACCCGAAAGGACTGTCAAATATCTACGAATAACCGGGCTAAAGTCAATGGCTAACGTGCTTGTCGAGGCTCGGAGGGGTCTCGATATGTAATGGGATGGTCACTCAACCACGAACCGACCGACCGTGGCAAGCATAGCTTCACCTTCGATAGACCCGTGCGGCCGTTATTATTTAGCCACGAGACCGTCCTTATCAGATAAACATAATTAAATTAAATTTGTTAGCGAAACTCCGCAGACAAAGTAGTAGTCAAAGTTCCATACATTATTTGACAGGAATTAGATATTTCAACATGTTTTGTTGTGATGTTTCGCCAGTGCAAACGCACAGTAGGTAAGGTTCAAAATTGATTTGGAAAATTTGACAGTTACGGGTAGGTTGATGTGCTGGCGTCTGTAGGTACTATTCTCACTGCTTTTGTAGATTATAATCTAAAGTACCTAGCCTTAGCCTTAGCTATGCGAAATAGATTACAATATTATCGGTACACTATACTTCTTAAAGGATACATAGCTTATTCTCTGCGACAGCTGTCAGTAAAATCACGCTTATAAAGTCCTGAATTTCATAATTAATGGTACAGACATACATTATGTTATACGCCTCAAAAAACGGACATCGCGTTTTTATTCTTATAATCGATAGTATAAAATGTTTTGAATGCTATAGTAGAACTCCCAGAAACCAATTCAGCTTAGAACCAGAGCTATAATTTTTTAAATATTTTATTCGGGTTATCCTTAGAAATCAGAAGATTTTTTTATACCTAACTTATAATGTATGCAAAGTTTTAATTATAGGATGCGTTAAAGCCAAACAGTTGCTATTTTTAGAAATAAAAAAATATTTTTTAGATGTCATTTAACAAGGTACGTAATTTTTTCTGTAATTTTGTTTTTTTTTCCCTTGTTTTATAGGGTAGTAGCATTTTATTTTCACACACATCATTGTTAAGTGTTACTGTGCGTTTGCACTAGCAAAACATCACAACAAAACATGTTGAAAATTCTAATTCCTGTCAAATATTGTATGGAACTTTGACAGACACTAAAGCTTTGAACAAGTTTTGTTGTGAATGTTTCAGCAGCATTGACTTATAAATTCTACGGACTTGGCATACCTACAAGAAAAACGTGTATACCTACGATTGACTTATAAATATTTTTTATAAGTCAATGATACCTAAACTTTTTTTTTTTTTTTTTTTAGTTTTGGCTTTACCTACACTTTACGATAGGATAAAAAGGCATCTACTAGGGCAGCCCTTATCGATATTTCTATGTTATAATATCGATAAAAGATTGTGAGAATATTTTCATAATGTCACGGTACGATATTTACGGGTAAAAATACCCCAAGTTTTCTAACATATGCCTTTCATTTGTTTGTTTAATTAAATTGCTTCGTCATTCTTTCACGGCTAAACCGTAGAACTTATTTTGATGTTTCCCATTGTGATAGGTTGAAACCTGGAGGACAGATATATACTTACTGCTTTTTATCAACCTAGTATTCTGTAACTGATTTCACTCCATTGTATACTATAAGCAACAAGTTCATCTCGTTGCCAATATATCTATACTTATATACACAGTATACATTATAATATAGCTAATGGGAAGCGTGCGATGACGATGACACGAGTTTCACGCTTTTTGTTCACCCAAAAGTACACATATATACACAGTATACATATAGCTCTTGGAAAACGTTCGGTGACGATTACGCAACTTCCATGATTTTTGCTCACCCAAAAAGTGCTCAATGCGCCTAAAGAAGTTTTCACTTCAAAAAAACTATCGGGCAGTTGCCTGCCAGACACGACGGACACGTCTGGTCGGAGGATCCTCCCTTGGTTCCGTCAATGGCCCGCAGATGGTAATTTTTAATGAAATATTATAATTTATATATCCTTTATTTTAATTTACATCATTTAAATTATATTTTTAAATATTAGAATAAAAAATGATATAAAAATATAAAAAATAGTGGCCCATCGGCATCAGGAACAGGGTGCAAGCTGCCGGTGGTAAGGGCTCTAGAGAGAGGAACCTCCTCACTATGCGTGCCGTGTCCAGAATTACTGCTTTCTGAATCAAGCCCTTGACCGAGCCGTGCAATGAGCCTCCTTTTTTTTTTTTTTTTTTTGGGTGGGAAATCATCAAATGACGTCTCCCGCTCTGGGTGGAGCGGGAGGGCGTGTCAGACTCTTACTGACTAAAACCCACCCGTGTTCCTTCTGTTGCCTGTGCAATGCCAGGGGGCCACGGTATCCCTTTCGGACTTTCCCGCAACCCCGGCAGGCAGTGGTCGGACATCGGACCCCTTCACTCGCTGACACTCTTTGAGGCGCGCAACACAACGCGCCGTCGACCCGGGCTTGGTCCTTACCGGACGGCGAGCTACCCATTGCTCACCATCCGCAAGCCCGCGCCTACGGTGGCCGGGAATCAGCGATTGATTCCCGACGCCCAGGGCGTCTCCTCCTGCGGCGGCTAGGGGCGTGAGGGCGCGAAATTTGCCTCTCCCTCACACGCTCCGCCTCCTCCTTCGCGAGCATTACTGCTTCGCAGAAGGAGGTGACGGCCTCCCATGCCCTCTCGCTCCGTACCATGGCCAGACATGGACCAGGGCCGGACACGAGAGATCCCCGCCACCAATCGGCCTCCACGAGGACACGGCGGTGCTTTGCCCAAGCGGGGCAGACCTCCACCGTGTCCTCCGGGCGATCCACGCAGTGATGACACCCAGGCGATTCCTTCCGCCTTATCCGAACCTCCCGAAACAACCGTGTCCAGTGAGGACCTTCTTACTTCAACTTAATGAGACGAAATTCAAATCTTGTATAAAACCATATTGTGACTTGTATATATCCAGAGATATGCCTTCCTTGCGGAATAGTAAGGAATCCTAGTGCGACCGCTTATCTCCCACCAAAATAATTACAACATTAACAAATAGTGTACTTACGACACACACTTAAAATTTGAACACGCACACTAAGAAGAAAGCAGCTCACTAAATCAATTTCTAATAGCACACATACATAGAATGGGCGTGGCATCCACTTGTTGCTATTTGCAAACATTCAATGCACACGCATGCAATTAGGGAGTCGAAAGCGATGGTCGATAATTTTAATCGATATTTATTTTAGCACATTCTTGTATTATTATAACTTTTTTTAATTTTCTTTATATAATTTATTTTGTTTTTATATACGAGTACCTATCCGAAAATATGGGTTAATTTTACTAAAACAAAATGAGTTTTTTTTTTTTAAATATTGTATTACCGGGTAAAGGGAACCCTCTCTGTTAAATATTATGCTATGCACGAGTAACTGTATTGAAATAACAATGTCTTTATTTGCTTCAAACAAAATTAAATTAATAACAAATTTAACTCATATACTATACATGTATTAGGAGAATATCCATTGAGTTCTGTAAAAAAAGATTCGACTGCAATAATACGCATGTCGATAAAATCAGCCGCACGCACTCGATTGCACCTCTCTAAATCCAAAACGTTCGTTCCGTTCGAAAAAATTCGCGCTAGTTCGTATCGCTCCGGACGTAAGTTAGTAAATGATTTAAAAATTGATTTAAAATATTAAACAGTGACGTTAAATGTTTACTTACCGTTGGTAGGTCACGCCATTTGTCTTCAGCAGGGCTAACATGACAAGCGCAAGAAAGCTCTTCATCTCGTTTTGTCGAAATTTGTCTACGATTCTGACGTCATTCTAATCCCTAACATGACCGTAAACGACGAGATATCTCGAAAAAGCATTGACATATAAAACATGGACTTGGCATACCTACAAGAAAAACGTGCCATACCTACACTTTACTGAGAGGATAAAATGGCGTCTACTAGGGCAGCCCTTATCGATATTTCTATGTTATAATATCGATAAAAGATTGTGAGAATGTTTTCATAATGTCACAGTACAATATTTACGGGTAAAAATACCCCAATTTATCTAACTGATGCCTTTCATTTGTTTGTTTAATTTAATTGCTTCGTCATTATTTCGCGGCTAAACAGTAGAACTTATTTTGATGTTTCCCATTATAATAGGTTGAAACCGGACAGATATTATATACTTACAGCTTTTTATCGAACTAGTATTCTGTAACTGATTTCAGTCCATTGTATACCATGCAACAAGTTCATCTCATTGCCGGTATATCTATGTACATATATACACAGTATACATATAGCTCATAGGAAGTGTGCGATGACGATGACACGAGTTTCACGCTTTTTATTCACCCAAACAGTACACATATATACACAGTATACATATAGCTCTTGGAAAACGTCCGGTGAAGATGACGGGACTTCCATTATTTTTGCTCACCCAAAAAGTGCTCAACGCGCCTAAAGAAGTTTTCACTTCAAAAAATCTATCGAACAGTTGCCCGCCAGACACGACACCCGTCGGTCGGAGGGTCCTCCCTTTTCTATAGAGGATGAATGAATTTTACACCCTGTTCCTCATACCTCTAAAAGGTGGCTCCGTCAATGGCCCGCAGATGGTAATTTTTATATGAAATATTGTAATTTATATTATTATTATTTTATCTTTGTGTATCTCATTTTAATCAACATAAAGATTTGAATTTCACGGATAACCAGTGAAAAAGAAATTTTGAAAATTGGCGGAGCCACCATAATTAATATTTTTGATGCTAAGTTTCTAACAAGCAAATGATTGTGGGTTTTAATTAAAAGTCAACACTAATTATAATAAAGTTATATTAAAGAAATCAATCTCATTCAGTTCTGAACAATACAATTTTGTTCAGGTAATTTCTATGTGATATGCTTTCAGTAGATTTCTTCCCATAATATTTGTATCTCAAATTCATATATGTATAACTCTTTTACATTGTGAGTTTGTCTGATTTTGATCATTCTCATTTAAAATGCCAGATATTGCCACATATTTGTTCAAATCGCAGGCTGTAAACAAGCAAAAAAATTATTAGTATTTTTATTGTTTCTTGATTTTATTAATAGAATTTTTAATTGATCTTAAGTCTTAAGACCACACTCAAACACATTCTTTACATCACTCTTTGCTACCAAACAAACAAATATTGCAAATGAGGACATCACCATCATTTTCAACACCAGCCACTACAGAATCATGTTGGACAAATTTATAACATGTTACTTACCAATAAGGTTCGTGAAGGTAAAGTATCGTCACATAATGTTACTTTATTGAGTATCCGGTTGAAACATTATTCTTCAAAGTGAAAAGAACAAAAATATGTGGCCTTCTTTAAACTTTCCACACCAATAGTTTTTCTTTTTTCGTTTATTAGCAGGCAACCTTGAAAGTAAAACATAAATCCAATTTAAAAAAAAAACATAAAATAGCATTATCGATAAATAAAATGTCTAAATGCACTACTCTATCCCTTCAATAACAAGAAAATGATTTCGTGAAGTAAAACTGTTAAAAATAATGGCAAAAGGGAAAATATGAATGCTTTACTGTTGAAGCTCTTCAACGAGTGCAGAATCTTTTGTTTATCGTCTAAATCTAAAGATATTTCAGCTGAATTGTATGTACGTACTGGTGCAAAGTTATTTTCGGGTGATGTCCGCTTCTTTTGATGCCACATCCGATTATATTGCAATTGGGCATCTTGCTATTGATGATTTCCACCATAGGGCCGAGTTTAAACGCAATAACACAGCAAATAACTCCAAAATTCACAAATTTTAACCACAACACAAGATCATTTGACAGGTTACGTACCCAACTTTGGTACCAAACACCGAGAGGATAAAATGGCGAACCGGCCGCAAATAGGTATTTCAATGACTAGAAAATGTAGGGTTGCCAATATAGTAACTGTCAAAAACACTATTATCCTTTTTCACTTAGGCAAATTTATTAAAGTTAAAAAGAGATAGCAGTATTTTTTTGATTTTGGCGTCGGTATGCCTCGTATTTGTATAACTGTTTTTTCTATAGTCAAACTTTTCAAGTCCATGTTTTATATGTCAATGCGAAAAAGGCACTTTGACACTTCTCTATCTCGCGACGAGAAACCGATGTTGCAAGTTATTAAAAACAAATTATTTTTATGATAGCAACATCGGCTTGAGATTCCGTTTCTTTCATTCAAAGGTGCCGATTTTCTTGTCACAAATGCCTCTAAACTAGACTAAAAATCACCAAAATTTTGATTATTCTTGTCAACCGACGATTTTCCATTCTGAAATAGACTAAAGTGACACAACTTAACTATATTTTAGTTTGACGGCACTGAGCTATTAAATTTAGTGAAAATGGCAATTTTGCTGTTCAGAATTTTACGTTCACCTAAAATTTTGATTGTCTAAGTATTTAATCGCGATTAAAAAATGAACTAAAATTCACACCAACACCTCGACGGTGCAAAAAAAAATATTGTCTTTTTTTCTTTTCTCTTGCTTAAATCTCGAAAATGGTGTGTCCTATCGCAAAAATAATAATAATTTCGACCCCCTCTATAAGACCCATAAACCCCTAACACACAACATTTAGGTTAATATTTTTTCGTATTTTCCATACAAAAAACTAAAAATTCCATATAAAACACGTCGTTCCAATATAAATAGTAGTTTAAAACTAAGTATTTTCATTATTAATATATTGTAAAATAAAATGAATAATAAAATAAGTATTATTATGAAACTGCCATGTTATTTTGGAGTTTTTTTTTTGTACCATAATTTGTCTACCCTTCTCGTCGATAAAATCGACGAGTAAATACGACTAAATGATAGAAAAATCGGAGATTATCTCGTGTTGAATTGTCAAAAATCGAGATAACTAAGGTGCCATGTTAGGGTTTGTCGAGAAAACATCAATTTTGACAGAAGGAGTCGACTATTTTGTATGGAAGAGCTGTCAGAAAACCAGAAAGTGACCGAAATAGACAAAAATTACTCACGCGAGAGCGAGTAATTGTCGCGTGTGTCATGTTAGGCCTGCTGGTTGATGGTACTAGACCTATTTTTACAAATTATTACTGCACAGCTCGGCAATTTGGTTTTTTACGCATCAATAGTACACTGTACGCAGTTGCAAAGCGACTGAATGAAGCGTACAGCCGCCGTTCGAACATAAGCCCAATTTAGCAAAGTCGAGGCGCCACGTGCCACGCTTCCAAGGCATATCTCTCGATATCCGTGTATAAAACGCACACTATGTAGGCAGGCATATTATAAGTTGGGGGATTACATCACTGATAAAAATGCTTGGCTCATTGCTGGTCCTGCTCCACAACTAATTGACATACACACTGATTAACATTTTGAAAATACTGTTGGAGCTGCTGAAGATTATAAGACTTTGTATTGTACAAACTCAATTTCCTTTGTATTATATAATTGCATAGCACAGGTGTGAGTACTATGTAGGTACTAAAGAGCTACCATTTACCGGGTAATATATATAAGTATTTCATTGACTTGAATGTGCTCTGGCGGCTGTGAGTATGTCATGCTCACTCAGATGTCCCGCTGATGGTGACGCGTGTGTTGGATCATTGTGCTCCCTTCAAAAGGGTTGAGCTGAATGGTTCTGATCCATGCGTCATGTTCGTGAACGGGCACCGTCAGTTGGGACTGGTCATCTCTTAGCTGCCATGGCTTATTTTAATTTATTTTAAGTTTTTGAATGATTCTTTATTTTTTTTCTTTTAATTACGGACGCTTTTACGAACGTGCACGTCTTTCTACGTGTTCTCACATGCATAATTTCAAAATGAATGATGTAACCAATATTTTGTGTTTTTTATTTTATTTAAAAGAGTGTCCGTGGAGTTTCTTGCCCGTTCTTCTCCATAGGTTCCTACTACGCTTTGGAATGGGCAACTAGCTTCATATTTTTGACTGGCCGAACCCTTGACAGTTCAACTGTTCAAAAGTGCCTGTAAATGGTTTAATTGAAATAAATGCTTTGAGTTTGAGTTTGACCTTCGTCAGGCGGAAGGTGAAGACGCCGTGGCGCCTCTCTAGCCACTCCTCAAAGAGGGGACTTATCGCCGCAATAGTGGCGTGCCCAGCACTGGATTGCGACAATCGCACTCCATGACGCCATGACATCCCACCGCCGGCCGGAGCTCTGTCCACTGTGCCGTGATTTCTCGCGGCAGCGGAGTTACGCCCAGGCGTTTCACCTCCTCGCGCCACTCCCAAATGTGTGCGAGGATCCTCCAGATCCCATGGCGGCAATCCAGTAAGGAGGCTCGCCGCCTCACCGGAGACCGTGCAGTATTCCCGGGCCAGCCGGATTGCCGTGACCCTCTGGGACGCGTTCAACCAGTGGGCTGGCCGCCGCCTCAACGAACGCGCCCACACCGGTGCCCCTTAAAGTGCCATGGACCGCACGACCCCCGCGTATAGCCTCCGGCAGGAGGCGTTTGGACCCCCTAGATTGGGCAGGAGCTGCTTCAAGGCAGCCGCCCCGGCCCGCTCCAGTCTGGGAGCCAAACGTCGGAAGTGTTCCTCGAAGTTCTACCGACTGTCGAGGACGAGTCCTAGGTACTTCATCGTCGATTCGACGCCAATCTGAACCCCTCCTACCGTTATTTGGGAACCCGACGGTGGCGCGTTCCGAGGACCATGAAAATACATGGCCTCGGACTTGTGCAGGGCCACCTCGAGTCCCAACTGCCGGATTCTGGCCACGATTGTCGCAACCCCGTGTGTCGCTAGATCGGCCGCCGCCTGGTGCGACCTCCCCTGCGCCAGGACCAACGTGTCGTCAGCGTAACAAACGACGCTGACGCCGCTAGGGAGGTCGCCACGCAGCACCCAGTAGTACCCGATGTCCCACAGATGCGGCCCCAGGACCGATTCCTGTGGGACACCGCACGACATCTTGCCGAATAATTTCTAGCCTGAGGTACCTACTATTAATTTATTTGTGGTGATACTTCCTGTGATTATTTTATGGGATATCGGTATTTGAATTCTTTTGATAATAAATTGCTTAAATAAGAGGGCCATGTTTAGTCTCGTCTGAATTGGTAAAATGTTGCAATATTTAAATAGTTCAATGATGTTATCTTTATAATGGTGTTTAATATTGATTTTGGTCTTACTTGCGTTAAGAACCAGTCCAGCATCGTGTGCCCATTTGGAAACTTAAGTTAAATCTTCCATTGAGCTGCCACTTTTACGTCTCTGTGGGTAGCTAGCTACCAGTAACCAGGGCATGTGTCGTCTGCATCACAGACTACATAGGGATACTACGTACAATATGTCTGCATATTGCAATTGTTAGCACATGTTCCACAGAGCATATAAATAACATGTTCCATGTCGTTGACATATGTCAGAAGTGTTGCCACCTTACTTTTTGAAGAGGGACTGCTTACGAAGCTGAAACGGGTTAGAACCAAGATGTATAAAAACCGGCCAAGTGCGTGTCGGACCACGCACAATGAAGGGTTCCGTATTTGGAATGAATGAATCGTAAGGTGTGTCCAAACACGGCGTGCAAGGTGCGCGGCAGCTACGCGCGGCATTCGCGGGACACAAATTTGCCGCGCGCCTAGTTTAAACCTTCTGCGCGGCAGTGCTGCGCGGCATGTCCGAGACACGCCGCGCTCTTTATTTCGTATTCAAACTACAATGAAAGCGGCCGCGTGTGTTGTTGCTGTGCTTATTATTCGTAAATTACGTAGAAGAAGGAATAAAAGAAAGTGTATTAAAAAAAGGCAGTGTTGGATGCGACCACTCTTTCAACAAAGGACAAAGAATCTGGAAGGGATCTATTACGAAATCAACTACCGAACGCCACAGTTTTTAAGATTATCTTTAGAAGAATTCGAACACATACATACATTGGTAGAACCATTTATTAAAAAAATGGATACTCACTGGCGAACGGCAATAACGTCGAAGGAGAGACTTGCAATAACGTTACGTTATTTGGCTACAGGAGACTCCTATTCCAGCCTACAATACACGTTTCACGTATCAAAGCAAACAATATCAACAATAATTCCAGAAGTGTGCGATGCCATAGTGAGAGGTCTTAAGGACATGGTACAGGTAAATTATTATGAACTTTATTACTTATATTATTTTTATTATTTGGTGAAATATTTTAAACTACAGATTTTTAATTTATATTTTTTATTTATTTATTTTCATAATTAAGTAGTAATTAAATACAACACAATCATCATACGTCAATCACAGTTGTTCTCAACTAATTCACAATATTAATCTACATCCGTGTCTAAATCGTGAATCAATTGCGTAAGGCCAGTACCCATGTTACTAGAAGATGATGAGTCAAGATCGGTAAACTGTGAAGTGAAATATCCTCGTCTGTTTTCAGCGTTATATTCTTGTGTTGATGATTGATTGAGGAGCTCCATATCAGCTTCGTATAGTATAGTACTTATTGAATGTTTGACTCTCGTAAACATAGTGGCATCATATTTTCTTAGTTCGGCTGCTATGTGCATGCCAAAAGCAACGTAAGGATCATTACTACTGTCATTTTGTTTTCGCATTACTTCTAATGCTTCTTCTATCATTTGATTTTCAGCATCATACTCTGACTCTTGATATGTCCTCTTGTTAGCGGGCATTTCTTTTCTTGGCTTCTTGGTATTTGTATCTTGGTCTCGAGTGCCTTGTTCCGAAGTTCCTGGTTCTGAAGTGCCTTGTTCTGAAATGCCTTGTTCCGGAATAGCTTGTTCTGTATTACCCGGCTCTGAGGGTGAGCCACAATCCTGAAACAAAATAAATAAAACGTTATTAATTTTTTTTTCAGCTACCAGTGTCAGAGCAAGATTGGAAAGCAGTATCTAAAGACTTCGAGGAAAAATGGAATTTTCCGCACACTATTGGGGCGTTAGATGGAAAACACATAACTATTCAAGCTCCTTTTCGTAGCGGCACTGAATATTTTAATTATAAAAAGTTCTTTAGTATCGTGCTATTAGCATTAGTAGACGCAAACTACAATTTTATGTATGTTAACATAGGAAGCCAAGGTCGAATTTCAGATGGAGGAGTTTATAAACATTCCGAATTGTATCGAAAGGTAGAAAATAATCAACTTAATGTACCAGCGCCAGAAATTTTACAAATACCCTACATAACTAAAATACCATATGTAATATTAGGAGATCAAGCTTTTGCATTAAGCACACATTTGATGACACCATTTGCAGGAATTCATCCAAAAGGGTCAAAAGAAAGGATTTTCAACTATAGACTATCAAGAGCACGCCGAGTAGTAGAAAATGCTTTTGGAATCATGTCGGCAAAATTTAGAGTATTGAGAAGTACAATGATTTTAAGCCCAAAATCAGCCAAAACCATAGTTCTAGCTACTGTTCACTTGCATAACTTTCTTCGCAGAGACTCTTTATTAAAAAAAACAAATGATTCGACGATTGAAACAGCTACCTTTACTCCAAATCAATTTATTACCACTCCTTCTGATATTCGTATTTTTTTGTCAAGATATTTTATGACAAACGGATCAATTGATTGGCAAGAAAGATATTAAATAATTGCATAACCTTAGGTTAAAAATGGCCAAAATTAATAAACAGCCCCTTAGCATTATTTGATCTCATAGATTTTGCAGTATGCGGGCTGTATGTATAATATGGCCGTTACATCTAAAGTAATATTAAAAAGAGGAAAGATTTTTTTGTTTGTTACGATTTAACTCAAAAACTACTGGACCGATTTTGATTTTTTTTTTACTATTACAAAGCTACATCTTCACTGAGTAACATTAGGTTATAATTTATAAAAAACAACCAGACCACGCGGGCGAAGCCGCTGGCGGAAAGCTATAGTCTAATAAAAATATAAAAGAAATAGGTACTTACCACTGCATCAATAGGGTTATTCCTGTCATGTAAAAAACTAAATGCTTCATAAGCAAACCATTTAGATTTATAGGCCTTGTTTCTACCTGCAACAGAAAAAAGAACATTAAAATAACTAAAACATAAGCTGATTTTGTGTCTTATTAAAGAATTGAATTACGCATTTCATACATGTTGGATAATCGCGAGGGTAACTTGAAAATTAGATTTTTTGTTTGTTGAGATATCTTAACGATTACGGTGTCAAATAAAAGGTCTAGGTCTAAAACCATTTTATCAGTTTGAATCATGTAACTCGGTCCACGCGTTTAGAGATAATTAAGAATTAGTATAGTGAAAATGTAAACAGCCAGAGATTTATTAATAAGTACCTACTGTTATAAAATGTAATAAGATTAAACTTACCACAACCGGTGACATTACTTGTTTTTTCTCTGTTTCTCTCCCTTCTATAAGAACTCAAAAGACTTTTCATTTTCAATTTTAAAGCTGCTTTTGGTTGTACGAACGTTTTTGCTATTTCATCCCATAGATCTTCTCTCACATTATTATTGTGATATTCTTTACGTCTAGTGTCCCATAATGGACTATGGGAGCCATAAATTTCAATAAGACGAATTGCTGTTTCATTATCCATTTTATTTGATAAAATACGTCCGTCCACACACAACCACTGGCGAACCAACACTAACACCGTTCGCGGCGATCGTCGCGCGCGGCAGGTAGCTCGCGGCTGCCGCGCGCGGCAATCGTCCAATCATAGCGCGGCAAGCCGCGCGCGGCAGCCGCGCTCGAATGCCGCTTTATGTTTGGACACACCCTAAGAACAAACTTAACTTTGTAATTTAAAAACATGTTCTCCCTTAAGGAATATAATTATGTGAGAACATGTTTTTATAACCGCAAATTTAAGTTGGTCGATTATTACTCGTAAACTTGTAAAGCCCACTTAAATGTGATAGTTTTCCTATAAATTTCGTTTTAAATAGGTACTACTCCCGTGACATTTGAATTTCTAACTACAACCGTTTAGTTGGTAGAGGCCCCTCATTCAAACGGGGGACACTTGACTCAAAGAAAATTGGTACTTTAAAGCTTGATAAGTCACGAACGGTTTACTCAAAAAAACAGCCTTCGCAAACCCCTAATATTTTTGAAAGACCTATCCAACGATATCCCACACTATGGGAAGGACGAAAAAAAAAATATCATCCCCACTTTACATGTAGGGGAGGTACCCTAATATTTATTTTCAAAATTTTATTTTTTCTACTTTTTTGGCGTCATTAACGTGTATACTCATATTATATTACACCTTTCTAGTACGGTACCTACTTCCCAATTTTCATCCATATAGAGCAATAATAGTCTCCGAGTAAAACTACTGTTACATCCGGACAGACGACATGACGAAACCATATGGGTTCCGGTTTAGCAATTTCCTAAAATTTCGGAATCCTAAAAATAAAGCCACATTTCACAAAGTAACTAAGTCTTAACCAAACATAAATAGGTTTATATAGCAAAATCAGAAACCAATTTAACTTCTAAATTGTTTAATCGCCATAGAATAGTTTACAGGGTAGCAGATAGTCATAGTCAAAACTAATGAAAATATACGCCGTAACAAAATAACTAATTGATTTTAGATTCTCGCAGGAAAAGTGGGTGGTATTCATTGACTCGATGCCTATGATTCTAAATCAGAACCTTTCATGGCATGGCACTAGTCCTCACATATTCTCCTATCATACTTAAAAGTACATACGTAACTTGTATGACATTTTGAATATTTTTAGAATATTTTATATCCAAATTGTTTACTTTTTTCAAATATATATGGTATTAAGTAAAATAAAAACAAGTAAATGGTAGTAATGACACACTTCACGTAATAAATTCTTGCATAATTCGCGCAAACATCATTCCTATCAGTGATGCTCACAGACTAGCAGACACTCAACACGTCAATTGAAATTAAATAACATAAATATAGGGTATTTCCAAATTTTAGCTCATTTATGTGAGTTTTAAACCTGAAGAGTATAAAAAGGTTTCCTTCCGAGTTAACGGAACGAATTGATTAAAATATTAGTCACGACTTCACGAGTATCTAATGAAACTGAACATCGATAACAGAGTTTAGGTTTAGTTCTCGTACACGTTAAAGGCACTGATAGTGAGCATAAACGCAAGTTTGATTGACTATTTACTATCGGAAACAAATATTTCAATACTACAAGTAATTGCGCGTACCGGAGTGGATGTTTTTATCTAATTCTATCATTAACCATAAGCAATTATTGCGACTCACGAACTTTTTTTTAATGCTTTTGAGCAAGTCGACATTGAAAAAGGCCTCGTTGTTTTATGACTTGAACAGGTAATAAAAAGGACAAAAATCTGAAAGTTGCTGTATAAAAATGTTTTTGAAATTTCAATAAATGTTACTTTAGGTTTCCGCGATAAGATTAAAAAAAAAAAAAATAAGAAGAAAATATAAACAATACAAATGAATTTTAGAAATAACATCATTTTAGACAACATTAAGTGGATACAATAAATAAAGTTAAAACGTTAACACGAAAGAACGGAATAAGTTTGGTGGAATATACCCATTTGAAATTTTGTTTAATTTGGTTATCGAAACGCATCAATTTGATAGCAAGTGCTCTCACAGGCCCATATGTTTTAAAAAGGGCCGCTTGGTCTTTCGTCTTTTCAATTTACTTTCAGGGCATTACTATTTTGCCATTTCGGAATATCATAAGGGAAAAAAAACGCTTTAATTACATATGTACAATAATGTGATATTGAGATCAGAAGGCAAAGACACTTTTCATTCATCACAAACGAAGATTTCACCAAAGATTTAGTCCATACGAGTTTTGTAGTTACTCAGTATTGATAATAAATTATACTACAGTGCAACATTGTTTATTGGCTAAGCGACTATTGTTATATTTACTAATCAATGTTGTTTCCATAAAGACAACTGACTGCTGCACTTTCTTAATTAGTACATATTTGTTTAGCTAAAACGTTATAATCATTAATATGTTTACCTATTGGTCATCGTTTTTTATTGTTTAAAGTTCATTAAGCGCGATATCTTCAATATTTTTATTATTAACCTGAATTGCGATGAATAAAAAAGAATCATCGCCAATATGGCGTCCTTCAGTCTCAAGTAACGTCGACGGAATCTTAAACATACATTAATATACCGAATTTTCAATATGATCGACAATGCCTAAGTTTATAAAATATCTGAGATAATCATGCACGCATCTACACATGCATTCTTACCCATTCATAAAATTCTTTCATGCATCTTACAAAACATAATAATAATTTATAAAATTCACAATCCCTTGCACATGTGCATGCCTAAAGTAACATACCATCACCTTTCATACATCCCTTTCAAACTATCACTTTATCTCACATAAGTAAAGATACCACAGCCACTGTCTGTATTTATAATACCAAATAGGAAAAATGCTTCAACTTTAAGATAATTATGGAAAGATTATGGTCAGGCATACATTTCAATAATGCTACGCTAGGTGCATTGTTTGGGGCCAAAAATCACTTGGTGATCTGAAGAAAAAGCCATAACCAAATTAGCACTTTTCTTACATGCAAAAAAAACAAAGAAACAAATAATATATTACATAAAACATTACACTTGCTTATAAACATTCATCCACTTTTGAATTGTTGTCATGGTAATACGCTTTGTAAATTAAACACAGAAATAGTTCCAAATGTTACTATGCTACAATAATGGTAACATGTTACTAAAGTAGACAAATATTCATATAATATCATAGATAATGTAATAATATTTATTTATAAAAAGGCCAGAGTGGTAGCCCATGAACTCAAAATAACGACTACCTATATAATTGTTGAAGATAGTTTAAAACAATACAGGCCTCTAAACAAATGCACCTAACGACTTATTAATACGGACATAATATGCCTGCCAGTACAGTTGAGTTTACCAGCAGCAAGTTATCTGAAACTGCGTTGCATCACTGTGGCAGTGAATTGTTTCAAATCTGAAACAAAAGAAACAAAATTAAAAATATTTAAGCTTTTTACATTTCGTCTGTTTTCGTCGATGTTCAAATGTGGGTATAGGAAAACCTATGGGTCCTGCTTTGAAATGTTGGTTTTAATCTCCCAACATAATGGAAGACCTCGTATACTACTACACTTGTATAAAGGCTCGCGTTGTTTAGTACATACCAGCTAGTGAGAGGCGTCTGATGCTTGAGCTTGCGGATCTCCTTGGTGGCCCAGTTGGCGAGCGCCTTGGTGCGCGGCGTGCGCGAGCGGCGCGCGGCCTGCAGCAGGTCCAGCAGCGGCCGCGTCTCCAGCAGCGGCAGCACGCGCTGGCCGAACACCGTGCACAGGTCGCCCGACAGCCCCGCGATCACCGACATGTGTCCGTCCGTGCGCTCGGGCTCGCACGCCACTTGCATCATAAACGACACGATGGCCGGCACGTGCGGCTCAACCAGCGCCACGTCCGACCGCACCTGCCATATTACACACGTTCATTAATTGCTCAGCAATATACCAATATTACGCAATATACCATAACTGAATTGAAATGCTACAAACCTCGCCCGTTGATCCTTTCAAGCCTTGGATGATGCCAGTGTAAGCCTCTAGCACACTTTCGCGAAGTTCGCCTAAATATTCGACCATATCATAATCGTTACGATCTACTTGAGCATTGCTTGCCTGTAAAATAAAACATTTGACATAAAATCTAAGGTCATTTTTATTTCTCTTATTTATAGTTACATATTGAGATTTTACCTGCAATAACATCTGCATCACGACGTCGAAGTATTTAGCAAAATCAGGACCAATGCTAAGGGCAATATCACCGAACACAGACAAAATCTGTGGTTTTACAGAGCGATGAATTGAGGGATCACCAAGATTTTCCAATAGCAAGACTATGATTTCATCACAATAGGGTAGCACCTGTAACAATAATATTTTTATTTTACACTAGCTTTTGCCCAAGGCTTCGCCCGCATGGATATCGGAAAATATCCCATGGGAACGTACTACCCGGATTACATACACAATAGAAAAAAGAAAAAAAAATGTCATTGACTCTTAGCACTACGCCTGCCGCCATCAACCATAATTACTTTTTTACGCGTAATTTTGAATCTAGGATATCTTTCAAAATACTAATTTAAATGTTATGATATCAAGGCATATTTTAATCTAAATTAAATGCCCTGTTTAATACCGGTCAAAATAGCTTCAGATATAACATTTTCTTTTAAATCAAATTCTGAAAGATAAATGTGGTTAATGTGGGTCATGCTTACGGCGGAACCCAATCCCCAAACCTATTTATAAATCTTACGGAATGACATTCAATCACAGATAGTATTATACTGTCTACTATCAATAACTATCTGTCTTTTACTGAAAATAGGTTATTGGGTTCGGCCGTTAGAAGATAAGACATTATTTTAAGATGTACAATCCTGTAGAACATTAATTTTATGTATCTCTTACGGTTTACATGGCGCTCGCCAGTAAAGCTCCCAGTCGGCATGATTTTTTTCCGACATCTTCAACAATATAGATAGTGCAATCCACGACGACGCGCCCCACTCCGCGATTACTGTACTGTAAGCTATACTATAGTACGGAGCGGAGCGGAGTGGGGCGCGTCATCTATAATCGTCATAATATTTCAGCCAGTTTACACAAAACCTTAATGAATTATACACCTAAACCTTCCTCATGATTCACTTAGTGAAAACTGTTTGAAAATCCGATTGGTAGTTTTTGAGTTTAGCGCGTACAGACAAATAGACAGACGCGGCGGGGGACTTTGTTTATAATATGTAAGTATAATTTGTGTTTGAACACAGATTCTACCTCTCTGATCTCCCAAGGAAAAACCCTAAGGTTTTTCAAAGGATATGATAAAATAAAAAAACATTTTTACACTTACTTTGCTTTTCAATGCACGACAAATATCGCCAGTGAGCCCAACAGCTGCTATGCATACTTGATACTCCTGATGATTTTTAAGTCCAACATAAAGATACCTCTTGAAAGCATCCATATATTTTAAGAAACCATCTCCTAAAACCTCAACTAGGGTTGAGACTGCCATAAGAGCATCTTCTTGAACACCACCAGCTTTTCCCGCATTGCCAGCAAACATAGTCAACAAGGCGGTCATAATAGCATCCGATATTTGTGGTGCATCTTCTTGAGTTACCTTACGAAGTACCGATTGTAGTGTGGCACACAACAGACTTTGGAGATCATTGAACTGTGAACGATCAGCCTGACTCGAAATATGATTCTCCATCTGCAAAACTTGTTGAAGCCTCTCTAAAATTACCATAGTTGTTTTTTGCACAGTAACATAACAATCAGTAGGAGAGTTTTTAACCATTTCCATGAGAGCTTCATATGCAGCTGATCTTAAATTATGTTGTGCAGCATCTTGACGATCTGTTGTTTCAAGAAGCCTTTGAATAATAAAATCAAAGTATTTTGACATGCAATAGGTGTTAGGTTGATTGGAATCTGCGCAATCAGCTGCTTCGTAAGCAGCTTCTGCAAGGCCTGTGAAGGCCCAGCAAACATTAGCAGCTACACGTGGTTCAGCTTTTAATCCATTAACAAGACTTTCTAAGAGTGGTTTCAGATATGTTTCATTTATAGCTGCTTCTGGAACAATTTCACAAATCCTTCCAAAAGTCCAGGCAGCTGTGTCTCGCACAGCGACACTAGTATCATACATGGCTTCAATCAAGGTTGGCATAGCTTTCTCCACTAGTGGCTTCAGAGTATTTGCTTCAAGTCCACCAAGAATAGAACCAAAAGCCATCAAAGCAGCCTCTCTGTATCGCCAATTTTCATTTTTAATATTTGAATTAATGAATGGTAATACATGAGGAACCACTTCATCTTCACAGCAGTTTGACAAAAGCATAAGACAAACTGATGCAGCTTTCGAGGGATTCCATTCCAACTCATCTTCAGTATCATCTTGTTTAGTTAATTTCTGCATGAGAACAGGAGCAAGGTATTGCAATGCTCCTCGGGCGTAGAATCTAGACGTACGCGCTGGAGGTCGTCCTGTAAATATAACAGTTGGACATGAAAGATCTTAGTTCTGTATACAATGCAGGTGCGAAAATACCAACTTTAAATAACTTATCATACCTGCATCAGCTGCCTCTACTTCTTCAATTGCAAGATCAATCTCTTCATCACTAACATTAGACCAGAACTCAATGCCTTGAAGTGAAATTTCGTCCACATCAGACTTCATAGCCTCTAAAGTGATAGGGAATAATGCTTGACCCATGTAGGGTTCCATATATTGATAGTACAAAGAGAGAATTTTAACCTGAAATTAAAAATATACAATCTTATTACTCTATACAAACACTAAGCAAATAATCAATAGAAATATAATTGTAATGAGAATTTACTTGTATTATGATACTTACTAAGCACTGGAGAGCTGCAACACTGATTCTCATGTCACTGGACTGTGTGGCTTCACATACAACTTCCATTATAAAATTCCTTTCATTTTCTTTATCAAAATTAGCTTTAGTAAATTCCAATGAGTTAAGTAAAGCTTGAGTGGCAGCAAGCCGGACATGGTTGCTGGTTTCAATAGATCTCATGCCATGAATGATAGCAGTTAGAATTGGGTTACTCTGTTCTGTTAACACCTCAGCATCAATTTCTTGGCAGATGTAACCTGAAGAAGGAATAAAAATATCAGATCTTAGCTATAATACTATTTTAAAAAAATCATTTACTTTAATGGAATTTATGTAAAACATCACTACTTTAATATTACACATTTGCACAAAATTTTAACATATTTTGCACAGTCAGTATGTTCATAGATTGATTAAACATTTAACATACCAATTGCTTCTAATGTTGCTTCTTTTTTAAGTTCTGTTGATTGAGCATTGACAACATTTTCAACAAGCATGGGTATGAGGTCATTCCACTGCCCCACTGGAAGCTCTGCTACTGCTACATAAGCTACACATTGGGCAGCTGAACTAGGTCTGCTGTTCTCTGTTCCAATTGCTGTTAGAATCTAAAAAACGAGAGTATGATATTAACTTTCTTAAAATTAGGTGTAATTAGAATGTTAATAAAAAATATTTGATAAACATACATTTTTCTTAATATACAATCTGATGTCTTCAGGTAGTGCCAGCCACCTTTGTTGGTATTGCTGTTTTAGGGTAGGGTCTTTAGAAGTCAGGTGGTTTTTTAGCTGTAAACCTGCAGCCATCCTGGCCACCTGACTGTTCCCCCCCGCAACCAGAACATCAGACAACATTTTAATAAATGTTGTGAAATTGGTAACAGCTGCATGGTCAAGGTAGGTTTCTGCAGCTTCCAATTCATTTCGATCTGAAAATTTTAAATAACATGGTGACAAGAACACATCATTGAAGACAAAAGAATTATTTGCACAATCCTGCTTAGCAGTGTTAATTGTTATCATCAGTAACATAAGTAATATTGATGTTATAATTAGGCAGAATTACTGATATGACTTATTTCAGATAACTGTAGTACAAAAGCAGTATCACTGTAATAAGAACAAAGATATGCTTATTATGGTACAATACACATTCATTTATTATAGCAAACCTCAAAATCAGGTTTACATAAAAATGTTTTAAGTTATTGTTACTTAATTTTGGAGTAGATAATCCCAATGCTTGTCTATAGAGTTTTGGTTGATTCCTACTGAATAGTATAAAGTGTATTTTTAATAAAGTAGTAATTTAATGAAGTGGTCTGACTTGATTAAATACATAATTAAAATCTAGCAGAACATTTAGGTTTAAAAGTTAACTTAATAATTAAAATATAATAATATAATGTACCATAAGTATCTGTCCACAAAATACAGGTACATTATATTATTAGTCTTTTGTAATAACTCCAGGCTTAGCTATGTTAGTTGTAGTTAATGTGAACGCGAATGGAAATTGGAATGTCAAAGTTGTGAAAGATTGCAGATTTATAACCTTCAAACCTTGAGAAGACCACCAGCCATCAAGGAATAAACCAGTAATAGCAAACGGAAAATAATAATTTAAGATGTGTTTCAGAATGTCAAATTGTTTAAGCACATCATTGCCGCGTATTGTAAAACTTGAATCGTAGGTGAACCTAGAATTTTCCTTACATGACAGTTAGCATCTTTGTCATCCACATTCTATCAACGGCTATCTAGTAGTATGCCGTGCTAAAATATTAAAGATTCGATAGCAGGTTTACTTTCTGAGGACTGTTTCGACAAAATACAATCTAAAACAGTTACGTTAGGTGATAAGTCGGTTGACGAACTGAAGCGCCATACATGAACAGTTTACAAAATGTGATTTCTTACCTGGTGATACGGTCTTTTCCAATATTTGTATAAGTGTTAATGTCGTTTCTGTATGCATTGTATTCACTGTTACTTCAAAACTCTAGATAATAACTGGAATCCGTAATAAAAATTAGAAACCGGCACACCACCGACGGAAGAACACTCATTGATGTAATGTTACTAGTTGTGAAAAATTATATGAATGAAAATGCGGTTAGGTCACTCCACATTAATTTTTTGTGGAAACTGGGTCAAACGGTTCAACGGTATGGTCAAAAACCTAGCTACGTCCGTACCCTCTGGACACATAAATGTAACTTACTCCAGTACAACCATCTTTTCAATGGGGCAAATCTTCCATCAAACCGAAAACTCTGTGATCAAACCTTTGCTCAGTGTCAACCATGCTTAGATTGTATTACACTCCCGGACACCCGAATCGAGCCACCCTCCGTAAGTACGTTTCTATCTGTCTAAATAATGTTATAGATTTCAAACATTGACGTTCCGAAACCGGAATACTTAAAAAAGACTGCGTTTCTCAGGGGCAAAATTAGCGTGGATTTTTTGAAGAAAACAATGGTTTATAGAAAACGTTTATTTAGTAACTTGTGTTACATCCAAGAGTATTTACGACGACCATCATGCGGTTCGACATAGAATTAATTAATACCATGATTTATTGTGGAAATGTTCTCCAAGATGTCAGTTTTCAGCTCCTGCAAATTTTCTGGATCTGGTTGGTTAATTCAAACACGCCTCTTCAGCTCTCTGACTAAAACCCACCCGTGTTCCTTCTGTTGCCTGTGCAATGCCAGGGGGCTATCCCTTTCGGACTTTCCCGCAACCCCGGCAGGCAATGGTCTCATCGGACCCCTTCACTTGCTGACATCTCTTTGAGTTGAGGCGCGCGTGGAACACAACGCGCCGTCGACCCGGGCTTGGTCCTTACCGGACGGCGAGCTACCCATTGCTCACCGTCCGAAAGCCTGCGCCTACGGTGGCCGGGAATCTCCTGCGGCGGCTAGGGGCGTGAGGGCGCGAAATTTGCCTCTCCCTCACGCGCTCGGCCTCCTCCTTCGCGAGCATTACTGCTTCGCAGAAGGAGGTGACGGCCTCCCATGCCAACTCGCTCCGTACCATGGCCTGGACCAGGGCCGGACGCGAAAGATCCCCGCCACCGATCGCCTCCACGAGGACACGGCGGTGCTCTGCCCAAGCCGGGCATACCTCCACCGTATGCTCCACCGTGTCCTCCGGGCGATCCATGCAGTGATGACACCCGGGCGTTTCCTCCCGCCTTATCCGAAACAGGTACATCCCGAAACAGCCGTGTCCGGTGAGGACCTGCGTCAGGCGGAAGGTGAGGATGCCGTGGCGCCTCTCCAGCCACTCCACTGCCCCAGGACCAATCCCTGTGGGACACCGCACGACATCTCTCGCCGGTTCCACTCTCCCTGGTGACCGGGGTGGGACCAACCCTGAAATCGCGAAATATAAATCAGCTGTTCAGTAGGTACACTTTGACGAATTATACGAACACAAATGTACTGAACAACTGTTTTTTTTTTCGTGAATTCAGGGTTGTTCCCTTAGTAAAAGTTGTTCATAATTATGAGTACAATGACCCCTTAAGAGGTCTTGCGTTATTTACGTTACACCCTGTATAATTTGAACGTCAGATTGGATTAAAAATAAGGAAAAACAATTTTTCATATTCTTTTTATGCAAAACAAAAGAAATAACGAAGTAACTATTGACTTATGAGATGCACTAACTAAAGCTTGTTGGCTTGTTGCTTCTCTCCCAACTTATCTGTGAACTGAAAGAGGACGGCACCGGCGATTCAGTGTTGCTAATTAATATAAGGTGCCCAAAATGGAGTAAGTTTTCAAGAAGGAAATTTCACAGTAAACATAATCGTTATGAGTTACAGTTTTTACAAATTAAAAACAATGATACCTATATAAAATAATAAAATAAATAAAAAGAATTTGATAATTTACAGTTACGTAGGTACGCTATCATTTTTATCTCTCAGCAATAAACAATGGCTTTATCTAAAGAGTAATCCAATGAAGTTGAAATTGAGCAGATCAAATGTTCCACGGGGGGGATACAACTTTCATTTAATGCGAAGTGGGTGCCTACCCTGCAAGAGGTACCTGGATGTCTAGAATTTAGTTATGACCGTACCTACCCCCTAACACTAGATTTGACTAATTATAATTAGCAGTGGTACCTAGTGGTAGCGTAGTGTAATAAAATAAAAAAATTGCTATACGTATAATAATTTATTGAAAACCAGGTTTACAGTAATTGTGATCTTGAGATGAACCTGCATACACAACTTAATCCTGGTTGTGAGGCCATACTCCACTTATATCCGTATCACTATCATCATTATCACTATCGCTTTCGGTTTCAGTGTCACTTACCACTTCTATAATAAAAGGTTTATCTAAATACAAATCATGTTTTAAGTATTCTCCTTCTAACCTGCGAACGTGTTTACAATGCTGTGCCCACTCATGAACTGTAATAGCGACAAAAGCTTCTGTAAATAGGCGGGGAATTTCAGCATTTTTGTGCTCAATATTTACATCAGCAACTTTTCTTTTCATTGTGCTCCATATGAGTTCAATGGGATTGAGATCACAGTGATAAGGTGGTAAATATAAGCATTTGTGTCTATTGTCTTTTTTTTTTTTTCAATCTCTTATACAGGTTCAGGCTTGTTTCTCTTAATTATTTCTAAAAGCTGAGGTTTAGTCAAATTCTCTCCGTAGTCAATTTTATTTTGGGTCAACCATAATTGCATATCTTTTTTTAAGGAATTCATATTTGGGACTTTATTCACACAAATACGGTGATAAGGAGTATTATCCATCGCTATTATGGATGGCTCTCGTAAATTAGGCTCAAGTTTTTCAATAACCCACTTTTTAAAGTTGGTACTGTTCATCTCGTTATGATAATCACCACTTTTTGTGTTTGATTTAAACATAAGTAGTGCATTTGTAACAAATCTTGTATCTCCTCCTGCATAAACAATAATATATCTTTGCCCTTTCGATACAGGCTCCAATACTCCGTCTTCACCCTCTCCTTGCCAACATTTACCCGATGTATGCGAAGAGTAAATATAGGTCTCATCTAAATAAATTAAGGGCCGGGGCTGGGGAGATTTATTATTTGTATCCACTGCATGCAAGTACTTAGCTCTCTAAGCTGATATTTAATTACGCTCTATAAGAAACTTCCTATTGGATTGAGATTATTTAAAACGAAATCTCACGTTGTGAAGCAGCTTTCGCAGACTCTCTCGCTGTAATGTGTAATTTATTTCTGTCTTTATGACCTCTAGAAGCTTTTTAACAGTAGGGACCTCTTTTTTAGCAGAATAAAATTCATATAAGTACTTTCCTCCGTAGAACTCTCATCTCAAAATCATCAACATGCACAAATCCACTTTTCCGTTTTCTCTCCTGGCCTGGTGTCCGAATTTTTGTACCAGTTTTTGCTGCTGCGTGCCCTTCCTTAACTATTTTTGAAATTAGTCCTTGACTCACACCTGAAATATAAGATACTAAAATAAATCTTCTCCTTAGCGTGTCGATAGCAATCTAAATAGAGTCGGCCTAAAATAAATGTTAGTAGAAATTTGAAATCTGGCTGGTTAGTTGGCCCACTCACTTAGCAGTTTACCTAATAGATGTACGTTACCGTTACGATAATCTGAAGCAAGAATAGAAACGAATAATTCGTGGACTTATAAAATTAGTTAAATATCGGGTAATTTATAACAAGAAAGTTGACAACACTAACCTGTCGCTCCGGAAATTCGTTTTTATATTTCATTAAATGGAGTAGTCGGAGACCCCGCCCGAGCTTCTTCTTCAAAAAAGGTTTTAACCTTTAGAATAATGTTTCGAGCATCACTTTTAATAGCTTTCGGCATATTTCAATTTATAAATTCAGCAATATCTCGACAAAACAACGGGCGGGAGAATCCAAATGTAGTAGACACTGACAATCGACTGACATTTCAACATGACGGGGTTGGATTATGTCACAGACATATAGTCTGTGGATTATGTACTATAATTATAGTATTTATACTATAATTTCGCCCTTTGTACTATATACTATCCACATCTAAGGATAGTACGCTAAAATACTATAATTTTAAGTTTGCTCCCGAATGCTTAGTTATTACGTCATATGCATATTTCGACCGTCCGTGTATCCGACCGAATTCTGATCTTTCTTTCCGAATTCATTATCCGGCATAATTTGACAAATATCAAAATTTGTCCTAGATTGTCCTAGTTTGTTTAGTACTTCCACATGCAAATGCCGACTGCGAACGAATATTCAGTAAAGTGAACCTTACCAAGACTAAAATACGAAACAAACTGGCAACACAATCCATAGTAAATTAAAAATAATGAAAGTGTAATATTTTTTTATAAATAATATCCTTTTCAGTTTTTGTGCTATCTTTTTCAACGTACCTAAATCCTATTGTTACCGTACCTAAATGCTAGTGTCTTCTCGATATGAGAAGATTAAAGGCCTCCTCTGGCCTATCCTCTTCTCATGTAGACCGTGCAGTGGGATAATAAAATTTTGGTACAATATTCAGGCCGCTACCACCACCGCCTCGGTATGAATACCCCCACCCAATCCACTAGGTTTACTCTGGTTTACACGCAGTGGCTTTTGTCGCCAAAAGACGCGTTGGTAATTTCAAAATTTAGATTTTGAAATTACCAACGCGTCTTTCGTTTTTAACTGGGAATAAAAAACCAACGCAGGATAGATGGTGAATTTTATTTTATTTTAATAAATACATTACTCCACACTATGAATTTCTCCTGTATTGTGAGTGCGTTTAGAATACAACCATTTAAACTCACATACACAAACAGCCAAACCCGTTACAATTACTTGTAGGTCATACAAATATTTGTTCTGTGCGGGAATCGAACCCGCGTCACGCAGCGCAGCAGTCAATCGCTTAACCACTGCACCAACTGTGCCGTAAAAATGTTAGTTACGTACGCAGCCACTTTAGTCGACTGCGAAGATTCACTGGCGGATTCACTGACTTTTAAAATTTTACGTCAGACACAAATATTTGCAAGGGATAGCATATTTGTCGCTAGCGATTTCAATATTTGTGGATGGACGTAAGATTTTGAAATCGCCAGCGAGTCGCTAGAAACTATAGTTGCTACGTGGGTATCTAGCATATGAGGCAGTACGATAGATTACTCACGTCCTACGTATAACAAGGAGAGTTTGCCAGAGGTAAAAATAAGTCTTGTAAAATGGCAACTCTTAAGAAATGTTGTCAATGTCATTCTTTTACCCCATGAACCTTTGTTGTTAGTGGTGGTTGACTAACCAATATTTGCAAAAATGGTAATAATCTTATAATTTCCAACTAATCATAAAATCAAAATTGAAATTTAGTGATTGAATGTGATCTTGTAGTATACATGGTGCGAGTTTTCTCATTATTTTGCTTCAATCGGCGTTATAAAATGAGTGTCAACTTTGTTTCAGTCGCTGGTAATTCCAGACAAGTTCCAACATATTCTTCGTATTATGAATACGAACATTGATGGCAAACGTAAAGTTATGTTTGCCATGACCGCGATCAAGGGTGTTGGTCGCAGATACTCTAATATCGTACTGAAGAAGGCCGACATTGATCTTGACAAGCGTGCTGGAGAATGCACTGAAGAAGAGGTATGTATGCTTTTGGTTATTTGATAGAAATATAGGTAGACAAGTATTTGATTCGTTTTCTAATCCTACGTATGGTTGTTAGCCAATTTGTTTTTGTTGTCTATAAAAAACCTATGAGACTAACGTAAATGCTTACCATTCTAACACTCCTGATGGGTCCATCCAGAGTAGGCATATATACAAAGAACTAGGTACCTAGCTGTAATTCTTCACATGTAGCATGTTCATGTTAACTGGGCATCCCAGTTCTCCATTTATATTCTACAAAGTAAACCACATATTTCTATTGTATCAAACTTCAGTAGTATAATATATGTATTTTGTCACTTTAAAACTCCTTGTAATTTTTCAGGTTGAAAAGATTGTTACAATCATGTCCAACCCCAGACAATACAAAATCCCTGACTGGTTCCTCAACAGGCAGAAAGATATTGTTGATGGCAAGTACAGCCAGTTGACATCTTCTAACTTGGATTCTAAGCTTCGTGAAGATTTGGAGAGGCTCAAGAAAATCCGTGCCCACAGGGGTATGCGTCACTACTGGGGCCTGCGTGTGCGTGGTCAGCACACCAAGACTACTGGCAGGAGAGGAAGAACTGTTGGTGTATCTAAGAAGAAGTAATCTAAATAAATAAAACATAATTTCTGCATTTTAAAAGTTTTATTTGATACTCCATTTGATCTCACTTTAGGTTTTATGTTAGTTATGTTCAATCACTGTAGTTATTTCATCTATTTATATGACTGTATATCTATGAGAATTTGTGAGGTACCTACCCAATATAACATACATCTGTAAAATCACAATAGATGTAATCTAATAGACACTAAATAGTTCAATTACAAAATATTAGTACCTAGTGGTTGGCTAGTAGTCTATGGTGGTTGATGAGGAGACTAAAGATTTATCTGTATAATTTTTTCTCAACATGACTCATTTGGAGATAAATTCATACTTCACACATAACTAACAAGGTAAAATCAAGTAAAACTAGATTATTGACAGTTTTACACAAGAATAATACATTTATTAATATGTGATGTTTACGGATTTATTGAAAAAATAGAACGATGTTAAAATATATTTACATTACATGTCACAAGTTATTCATACTGTGCAATAAGTACCATCATGTAGACTCCAGCTAGTAGAGCTACTATCTCTTTGACAGACTGAGAAAACTTGGTTGAACTTTCAAGAAGTTCAGGGATAACAGACACAGTAGCAATATAAATAAAGCCTCCAGCAGTGAATGGTAAAATGAGAGATGAAACAAGGCCATCTCCTGAACCTCTTAGATATATAGACAAAACTGTGCCTGTTATTGCACCAAATGCTGTGAGCAACTGCAACATCATTGCTTTCCTTCGTGAACATCCTGATTGAACAAGAATTGCAAAATCTCCAATTTCATGAGGGATTTCGTGTAAAAATATAGTTACAGTTGTAATAAGACCAATGTTTTGACCAGCAATATAAGATGCTCCAATTGCTAACCCATCAGTAAAGTTGTGTGTAAAGTCTGCAGCAAGGTTTAAATATCCAGCAATCTTTATATCTTCTTTTTTGTCCTTCGTCTTCTTTTTTTGTTTATCATCATTTTTCTTCTTTTCTGCTCCATGAGAATGGCCATGTCCTCCATCAAATAACCTTACAGTTTTTTCGACCACTAAGAACGTAATAATTCCTCCTAACACACCAAGCCCAACTGTAATGTCATGTGGTTCATGTTGCTCACTGTCATGTGAGTGACTGTGGCTGTGACCTTCAGCGCCACCACTAGACATGAGCGCATGCGGGATCAAGTGCAGAAATGCATCGCCGAGAAGACCGCCAGAAGCAAACGACAGCAAAATCTTGAGTAACGGTTGTTTTTCCACAGTACCGTCAATAGGTATAAAGAACAGTATAAAAAACGGCGCTATACTTATAAAGAGTGTTGAACTCAATGCTCTGACGTATAGGTCGTAATCAGGTTCAGATATCATTTCTTCGTTTTTGTGTTGCTCGTTTGCACTTTTGGAATATTTGAATGAGGGCGGTTCATTTCCATGAGAATGATCATGCGAGTGGCTATGACTCTGTCCCAATGCCACAATTATTGTACATGCTAGAATAAGACGTAGTAACAGCGCTTTACTGGGATAAAACATTCTTACAGATTATTGGAATTCCCTCCGACAACTGTACAGTACACACAATACACCACAATGTAAGTGAATGACACTATGACAGAGAGACAATAGAATGACAGAATTGACATTTCGGCAAAAGATGACAATTTGACGTGACAGCACGAGCCATGGAATTAGTAAGTACTTTCAGCTATGAGCACAGATGAATGCAGACGGTTCATTCCGCAAAATCATATGAATAACAAGTGAGAGTCGGACTCGCACACGAAGGGTTCCAAACTACGGTTCCAAACTACCATTCGTTTCATAAATGTAAAAAAAAAAAAAAATATATAAAATCCGGAGTCACACGTGTTAAATTTAGAAAATCACAAAGATTAATTTGTATTTCCTAATTATACAATGAATTACAAAGTTATTTTTTGCAGCTGCAGAAAATCATCCATATTTAAATAAAATTCCTTATGAATCGGCGTTTATAATATTTGTTGATTATTAAGTATACAATGGTACTTGATTTATACAGAAGTTCCAAATTCCTAACTGTTTTAGATAATTAGTTGTTGCGATAGAGCTCGTACAAAAATGGTCTAAAACTGACAACTTTTACGGCCCCATAATTTTTCATTTTAGAATATATATAAAATAAAAATAATGTTTCTTCGTGAGGAACTTTACTCGATGAGTTCAAAAAATTATATGGGGTATAATTTTTTTCATCCCACCATCTCGGAAAGAGTATTTTTAATCTTCAGTATCTGAGTGGAAAAGCCGTTTTTATTCTCTAGAGGATAAAGTAAATTGAATTTAGAACATCGTGTGCACTAAGTTTGTGAATTAAAAAAAAACATTAAACCTATTTACTGCTACCTCTATGGTGCCGAATATATCATACAACTTTTTTTTAATTTGTTAAAAACTCAGACTCGGAACCTTCTTGGTGTTCTTTTTTCAATTTGCTTTGTACGCGGTTCTTTACGCGGCATTTTTTCACGTCATTGTTAAACCTTAGGTATATTAAAAACAAGAAACTTGAAAACAAGTGAAAAAACTAAAATGAGTGATTCTAGCGACGAGGAAGTTTGCTTGACGCCAACAGAATTGACTGAAACTGTTAATAATGCGCAAACGTTTTTTTTTTTGCATTTAGTCATTTCCTCGCTGAGGTGGAATGAAAAGTTACGTGTTGCACTCGAGTGCAAAGATTTTTCACCTCGTGCTCTTTTGATTCCCTCGCTAACGCTCAGGATTCTAATTTTGAATCACTCGCTGCGCTCGTGATTCAATTTTAGAATCCTTCGCTTGCTCGGTCATCAAAATTGAACACGCGGTTAAAAAGCAACTTTGCACTCTTGTATAACAAATAACTATTGAACTCATCGAGTAAAGTCCATGCCAGGATAAGATTTTTTTTTTCAAAATCAATAGTTTATTATTATTATATCATTTATTTCGGGCTACGCCCATAGTGTTAGTAACAATGGTCTTACATACTAGTGTTAGTAGACATAGGTACAAGTCTTAAACCATGTGGAGTTTCATCCAATGTCGCAGCATTGGAGACTCCCATCTATCTGCGAATAAACTCAAGATACTGTTGGTACTGCCACGAAGACGAGCGAGCAGAGAAGCGCTTCTCTTTCGCATGATGGCCGTAAAACCATCTATATGCCTATCTGCAAACATTTTTGACGCACTACATCGCCATGGCAGCCACAACAGTATCCTGAGTGCGTTATTATACTGGACCCGTAGATGCACGCAAACTGTAACTAGTCCACAGGCTGCACGTGTAAAATGATGAGCAAAAAGCTTTGAACAGAGTAACTTTCACCGCCTCTGTACATCGCGCAAACCTGCGGGCCAGCATATTGCAGCGCACCGACAGCGATCTTCGTTCCCTGTCAATGTCCTTATTATCTTTTAAATCGTCGGTAACCCAGTGACCCAAGTATTTGAAACTGGTCACCCTATTTAAGGGTGCTCCGCCGAGCGATATCTCAGGTATAGTTGGGTAACCTATAGCACCTGCCTTAAAAACCATTATTTCGCTCTTTTTGGCGTTATACTTGAGTCCATGAGCTACCGCGTATTCTTCACAGATTGACACCAGTCTCCTTAAGGCACCTATCGATGGGCTCAGCAACACCGTATCGTCGGCATAACTAATGTTATTAACACATACCCCATCTATATGACAACCGATATTAGTGTTGCTGAGCTCACCGATCAGCTGATTCATGTACAGATTGAAAACTCGAGGTGAGCTCAACCCCCCCTGCCTCACCCCGCACTCCAACCGATACACCTCGGAGAACGACCCCTCCCAATTCACACTGTTTTGCTGGTTATTATACCAATATTTAAACAAATTAATGATGTTACTAGGCAAGGTAGTTTCTTCTTGTAGCTTACGCCACAATGCTTTATAATTAACGAGATCGAATGCCTTTGACAAATCCAGAAAACAGGCAAACATAGGCGTTTTTCTGTCAGTGTAGTACTGTACAGTCTGTTTGAGGCATAAAATAGCGCTCTCTGTGGAGAGTCCAGGTCTAAAGCCGATGGGCACGCCACTATTGCGGTGGGCACGCCACTATTGCGGCGATAAGTCCCCTCTTTGAGGAGTGGCTGGAGAGGCGCCACGGCGTCCTCACCTTCCGCCTGACGCAGGTCCTCACCGGACACGGCTGTTTCGGGAGGTACCTGTTTCGGATAAGGCGGGAGGAAACGCCCGGGTGTCATCACTGCGTGGATCGCCCGGAGGACACGGTGGAGCATACGGTGGAGGTATGCCCGGCTTGGGCAGAGCACCGCCGTGTCCTCGTGGAGGCGATCGGTGGCGGGGATCTCTCGCGTCCGGCCCTGGTCCAGGCCATGGTACGGAGCGAGAGGGCATGGGAGGCCGTCACCTCCTTCTGCGAAGCAGTAATGCTCGCGAAGGAGGAGGCGGAGCGCGTGAGGGAGAGGCAAATTTCGCGCCCTCACGCCCCTAGCCGCCGCAGGAGGAGACGCCCCGGGCGTCGGGAATCGATCGCGGATTCCCGGCCACCGTAGGCGCGGGCTTGCGGACGGTGAGCAATGGGTAGCTCGCCATCCGGTAAGGACCAAGCCCGGGTCGACGGCGCGTTGTGTTCCACGCGCGCCTCAAATAGTGTCAGCGAGTGAAGGGGTCCTATGAGACCATTGCCTGCCGGGGTTGCGGGAAAGTCCGAAAGGGATACCGTGGCCCCCTGGCATTGCACAGGCAAGAGAAGGAACACGGGTGGGTTTTAGTCAGTAAGAGTCTGACACGCCCTCCCGCTCCACCCAGAGCGGGAGGAGTCATTTGATGATTTCCCAACCAAAAAAAAAAAAAAAAAAAAAAGGTCTAAAGCCGAACTGACTGTCTATTAAAATAATATGCTTCGATAACTGTTTGTCAAGCAGACTGTCCAGCACCTTTGCTATGACAGTCGCCAATGACATAGGCCTGTAGTTGAAAATGTCAAAGGCATCCCCAGTTTTATTTTTAACAATAGGCACTACAGTAGTGTATAAAAGGTCGTCAGGTAAATAACAGTGACTCACACAAAGGTTAAAAAACATGGCCAACACTCGCGGCAGGTGTACGCCGGCCGGTATGTTTCAGATGCTCGATGCTAAGACCGTCGTGACCGGGTGACTTATCTTTTCATTCCTGATATCACTGACGCAACTTCCTTTGCAGTGAAGTGAACGGTAACATCACCCGAAACGGCTTCAGCATCGCACATCTGAGCCAGATCTCTAAGTTTCAGTGTATCAACCTTAAAATGTTGTTTAAAAGCATTGGCTATACTTGTCGGTTCATGCAGGCCCGCTACACTCACAGGGCGGCTCGACCTTGGATTCAAGCGATTAGTGGACTTCCAAAATGACCCAAACTGTTTCGTTGAGTGGTTTTTTGCTATTATGTCCATTTTTATTTGCTGTTCATTATCTTGACAGTATTTTAATTTGCTTTTAAATATATTTCGGAATTTACACATATTATTGTAAATATACCCTGTCCTGGGTTTATTGTGCAAAAGCCAAGTTTGATACCACAACCGAGCCTCCCCATGAGCGCCACGAACATGCATGTTCCAACCCGGTACATATTTTTTCTTATAGTTTACCGCTTTTCCACTACCCACATATGTAAGCTCAGCACCCCCTGCTAAAACATTAACCAAACTAGTATACATCTGATTTAACAGTGGTGAGTATCACAACACATTCCATCAGCACAATTAATGAATTCCATAGGAAAATCAATAAGTTTTAATTTGGTATGACAATAGCCAGAGTATTCAACAATCATATTATTATCCCTTTCACCCCATATTACTTTATTACATTTATTTATTTTCAATACTAATTTGGGTATAATTAATTTTAAATTACATTCAATTATCACCGGAATGTGATCAGATGAGTACACATCATATCTACTTAACTGACGCATTCACAACTAAATGTCTCGCAGCACTACTTACCACACAATGGTCTAGCCAACGAGATGCACCATTCGCGGTGCTTACAAACGTATACGTGTCCTGTGGTCCATGTCCACACATGACCACAATTGCTCCGCACACACCGTCATTAACTCGCTTGCAAAACGTTCACCGGGATGCGCATTAAAATCCCCCAATATAAAAACAGACTCCGTATCACTATTCTCACATATTGCTATTATCTCACTGAGGCAATCTGTAAACACTATTAGATTAGGTATCTGTCGAATTTGTAGGCATATACACTGAAAAAACCAACAGAGAACTATCCGCATTATCAATCTTAATAGCTACTAAGCGATCACTTTGACACGACAACACGGTTACCGTTTGGAAAATAGTCTTTCTCCACAACAGTGACACGCCACCGTAAGGCCTTCCAATTAAAACTCCAGCTGATGTGTCAACGGCAGATTTTCCAGTATACGCGAAGTCACTGTGTAGATTCCCCAAGTATGCTACGTCATGAGGAAATATTTATAGTAGGGTCAAAAATGTAATAAAGTTAAAAATTAAAGGGAATCCCACTTTAATTTTTAACTATATATTTTTTACTATTTGTTGTTAAAGCGGCAATGGAAACACACAATCTGTGAAAATGTCAACTGTCTACCTATTACGGCTATTACGGAAAGACAGACCGCTGGGGCTAATAGGACCGTTTGGCACCCTATGGGTACAGAACCCTAAAAAGAGACTCTTGCTACGACACAATAAAGTGCAATTCTGGCTGTCTATTCTGTAATAATCTCACGGTGAAAACTTACGTGAAGTAAGCTTGAAGTGAGCTGTCATTCCACCTGCTGCTAGGGACTGACAGCTCACTCCGAGCTCACTTCACCTTAGTGTTAACTGTGAGATGGTTACAGAATAGCACTGTTGGTGTCACAGCGCTAACTATCTACAGTTATAATCAACTAGATCTAAAAATTGTCTCTCTGTTTTTTTTTTTTTTTTTTTTTTGTCTAGGGCATCTTGTAGCTCACCTCTGAGGTGATGACTACTTAACCGGTCAATCCTGCGGCTGCCTTAAGCTACTAACTCAAAGCCTCCAGCCAGGGGCAAAACTATTCTAAATTAAAACTAGGCGAACGCTCGCTAAGGGCACCCCCTGTGGGGTACGGACCTCGGCTTAGGGCGTCGCTGGGGGGAGGACAGCAAGTCAGGCGCGGATCCAGCCCTCAAAAAAGGTTGTGGGCACAGCCACCCGAAAATCGGCCAAGTGCGAGTCAGAGTATGAACTCGCTCATGATCGATATACTTAGTGCATTCCTACAAAAGCGATGCTAAAAAAACGCCCACACCAAGATTTTGTATAATGTATAGTTCCACATGGGCAAAGGCGTGGGGGAACACTAGTAAATTAATAAACCTGTTAAATATTAGTTTGTTCGCTCACGAAAATTACTAAAGTACCTAAGTGTGTGCTTCTTTGCACATCACAGTGTCACATTTAGACTCAAACTTTTTTTTTTTTTTAACTAAGATGGTCCACGATGCTATGCCTGTTAACCGTTTCTTTTGTGCCGTCTGAGCTATCTCCTTCTTCACATTGAAGCATTTCATAAGCGTCGCAAAAGCATGAAAAATTGTCCTTAATAACACCATCATTATAATATCGGAACGATAGACTCGGTATGAGAAATATCTGTAGTCTCGTCAAAAAGAATAGCGAAAAACTTAGCTTTTTTCACGTTTTGTAAAATAGTTTCCTGGATCTTTTCTTTACAAATGTCTATAAGTTCGTTTTGTACAGTTTTGCTTATGTAAGTCGCTGTAGAACTTGTTGATGAGAAATGGCGTTTGAGAACTGAGTCACCTGCATCTATTCTAAATATCAACAGAGCTCGGAAATTTCCGAGCTCACCGTCACCGTCACTACGATCGGTGTTAGTACTAAAAATCTGGCCATCGTCTCTGTGGCCGCGTAATGGTATATTTTGACGATCACACAATATTATAGTTTTTATAATTGGTCGTAAACGATCTCTGTTTTCTGCCACTTGAGCCATTCTTTGAGTAGAAATCTGGTTAGCTATATCAACCTCAGGTTTATGATAAAACGCCAAAAAGTTCTTCCCACTTTCAACAGCCATCTTATGGTAATGATTATGTTGATGTTGCAGTAATAACCCGCCTTCGCCTAATAACTTGTTAAAGGCTTTCAATTGTTCTTTCACAAGACGTCCAGGGTTCAATCTAACGAAATCAGTGGCAGATGGAGTGATAAATAAGGCACAATATTTGCAATAAAGTCCCTGATCTTTACGTGAAAGCATAAGCCAGTGAAATTTTTCAAGATGTGATTTTTGGACATGGGTTTTCAAAACTTGGTGCCGAAAATCATAGTTAGGTGGAGGCACCCAATGTTTTTCTAGTAGTAGAGCTTTAGTTTTAGTTGCATCAGGTAATTCAGGTAAATCATGCATGTTTTTTTTACAGAAATATAGTTTCCGATATCTGAAGCAAATTCAGTGTTCAATGTCAAACCACTAGTTCCAGCAGCAATATCTAAATCACCATCCAATTCAGCTGGAGGACTCTCAATATCACTACCAGTCAAAGACTATAAAACCACTTCTCAATGCTACCAGTATTTATCCGTCATTTTATCTATTCTTACTCAATGCCCCAATCTCAACATCAAATCTAGGTTTTTAAAAAAAACCTAGAGTTGCGCCGCGTCTATCGGACTTGAGTGGTAGCGCGGACTCGTAAGCACTTCGCTGCGCTCCGAATCACGCACGATTAAATTGTTTATTTTAATTTTATTGCGGCATTGGGTATAATATCATTAGCCTATCGGCCTCAATAGACCGTGGTTAACTGATGACTAGGCAGCATGGTCTCTAACCCAAGCTTGTTCCAGAAGGAACAAAACGAAACAAAAATAGACCATAAAAGTGTGACGTCACAAGTCTATTAGGGTTGTGGGCATGCCCATCGTGCCCAGAAGGGTGGATCCGCGCTTGCAGCAAGTTGGGACAGGCTGGATCAAAGATGATTCATTATTATTAATCGGGGAATTTAAGTCTACATTTCTCAGCAAAACGCGGGCTGGCGCTTCTGCGAGCAAGGGTCGGTGGGGAGTATTATTTACTCGGGCGGGTCGCGATCGCGGAGGACCTCGGCGGCGAGGTCGGAATGCGGGTCGGTGTCTGTGTTTTTTGTGCACTGTACTTGTGGCCCTATTGCTCTCCTGGAGGAGGGTTTTGGGGTCGTCTGGGTCGGTAAGGATTTGCCTTGGGCGGCGGGTCTGACTGATTCTACTAGTGACATAATTGGCGGCCTCGACAACCAGAGGGTTGCGGTGTTTGGCGGCGGACTCAAAGAAACGCTTGGAATTGCGTTTGAGAAATTGGTGGATTGTGGGGATCTTTAGGTCGAGATGGAGGATCTCGTTCCTAACGTACCAGGGGGCACCGGTGATTTTCCGGAGGAATCTATTTTGGAGTGTTTGCATCCTATGAATATGGCGGGGTTTTGCGTGTGCAAATACGGCTCCCGCATAGGTCATGATGGGACGAACGCACGCCGTGTACGTACGCAATTTGCACTTAAGTGACATTTTGCTACGTGCATTCAGGACAGAGTGGAGTCTACCGAGAACGAAAGCGGCTCGCGAGCGGACCTGCTTTATGTGATCACTGAAGGTGAGATGCTGATCTAGGACGACACCTAGGTATTTGGCTCGCTTCTCCCAGGGGATAGGCTTGCCGAACATGGTGATGGGTCGGGGAGGGGTTTGAACCTTTTACGCGGTTTCCTAAAGATAACCGCTTGGCTTTTATCCGGATTGACTTCGATCCTCCACTTTCTAACTCAGGCGCCGAGCATGTCGACTGAAGTCTGGAGAGTGTGGGCTATCGAGTCAGTGCTGGTACCCTTGTAGTAAATGGCCGTATCGTCTGCGAACAGAGCCAACTGCGCCCTTTTACTCTTTGGGATATCGCTGGTGAAAAGCGTGAAGATTAGGGGGGAGAGCACAGAGCCTTGAGGGACTCCTGCGCGGATAGGACGAGGGGAGGACATCGCTCCTTCGATACGGTAGCGGAAGGTGCGGTTTGACAAAAAGTCCCGTAAGATGAGCACGAGACGATCCGGCACACCGAGTTTGTAGAGCTTATATAATAAGCCGTTGTGCCAGACTTTGTCGAACGCTTTCGCTATATCGAAGAATATTGCACCGGTTATCAAACCGCGCTGGAAGCCAGCGCATATGCTTTCAATAATCCGGTGGGCCTGATGCACGCTAGAGTGCTGGGTTCGGAACCCAAACTGTTCGTTGGGGATGAGGCCCTTGGTTTCGGCATAATCTCTGAGGCGCTTATAAATAAGCCTCTCATAGACTTTGCCGAGTACCTTGAGCAAACTGATGGGGCGGTAACTCGACGGCTCGGTCTTGGGCTTGCCGGGCTTCGGTATGCCGATGACCGTGGCTTCTTTTCATGCTTGGGGAAAGATGTTATTGCTTAGGGCACCATTGAAGATGGTGGCCAATAGCATTATCAGGTGGGCAGGGAGTAGCTGGATCACCCTATTGGTGATTCCATCAGAGCCGGGGGCTTTGCGGGTTTTCAGACCTTTGATGATGTCATGCACTTCGTCTGGAGTGACGGGAGGCAGAGGAGACCTTTGATGATGTCATGCACTTCGTCTGGAGTGACGGGAGGCAGAGGACTATCAGGATCTTCAAAGGGAGGGAGAGAGGATCTACGTTCGACCTCGGCGTCGACCTCTAGGAGGTGAGCTTGGTGTACCGGTTGGGAGATAGGGGAGCATTGAGCCTCGAGACTGTCTGCTTGGCATTCAGCCTTTTCTAAGTCCTCGAACGCGATGGTCTTGTCAGGACGGGTCAGGGGGGGCATGGAGGCCACTTGCTGGGACTTGAGTTTCCTCTGAAGTTCCCAGAATGCCAGGTGGGTGGGCTCTAGTTCGCTGAGCATCTTGTCCCAGCCCGTGTCACGCAGCACCTGTATGCGTGTCTTTACAGTTCTCTGTAAATAGCGCATATGGGCTTTGTTAGCGGAGCAGGGAAAATTGCTGTAGGCACGAACGGCCGCGTTCTTCTCAGTCAGCAGCGCGCGTACATCGTCCGGCAGGCTCCAGCGAGGGTCGCCCGACGCTGAGACCTCCCTAGAGCAGTCGCTCAGGACTGATTGTACGTGCTCCGTGAGTGAGTCGATCGCGGCCGTCGTGTCCGCGATAGAGTCGAATTTGTCGGGGATGGCGTCCAATTGGGGGGACGTGTTGGATTTCAGCTGGGTGCTTACTTTCTTCCAGTCCGTTACCCTTTTGGTGAGAGCGGGTTGGGAGGGGTCGGGGAGACCTATGCGGGGGGCCATTTTTATGACTACTGGGCGGTGGTCAGATTTAAGATCTTGCACCGTTTCTATGGAGTCTAACCTTAGAGCGACGTTCTTAAGAAGCGCCACGTCTAGGACGTCGGGGTTATTATGGGTAGAGTGGGGAAAGTGAGTTGGGGTCATCGGGGCGATGACGTCAAAATTGAGAGAATTAGAGAGGTCGAACAAGTGTCGCCCTCTGGTACAGGTTCTGGAACTATTCCAGGTGGGATGCTTGGCATTGAAATCGCCCGCTAAGATAGCAGAGTCATTCATGCCGAGTAGGATAGAATAGAGAGGTCGTCTGAGAGGAGTTGGAAGTTCTCCGAAGTATTGTGGGGTGGGACGTAGACCGATACTAGTGAGATCGGCTGATGGCCGGTCATGCCTAAGCGGCAGATTGAGACTTCTAATCGTGAGAGGGGAGGAGGGTCTATTGGGATGCAATATAGATCCTTTTTATAGTAAATAAGGGTGCCGCCCAAGTGACATCGCGTCCTGTCATTGCGAACTATGCGATAGTTGGCAATTGACGGGTCGCGGTTGCATGGCTTGAGAAAAGACTCTTGGATAAGGAGGATGTCAATTTGATGGTCGCGGAGGAAAGTCGCGATCTCATCCCGTTGGCCTCTAATGCCATTGGCGTTGAAAAAACCTAACTTGAGGGATCGGGGTTTGAACCTAGTATTGATGGTGTTATACATTATGGGTTCTAGTAGGGGTGCTGAGAGAGGTCAGGGCTTGCGTGATCTCGGGATACGCATTGTAGATGGCCTGCAACCTGAAGAGGTCGCCAGCGGCCTGAGCGGCCAGGATTTCCTGAGCCATTTGGATAGCGCGAGGGGAGAGGAAGGCTATAAATGTCGAACTAATGATGTTATAGGCCATGCTAGGGCCGACTGTGGGGGGGGCTGAGGTTTTTTTTTTTTTTTTTTTTTTCTTTTTTGGCAGGAGTGGGAAATCCTCATGGACGCCCAGACTGACTCACAGATGAGCCAGTCTGGGCAGTGCCGGACTCTTACCGGCTAAAACCACACTCCTGCCTTACAGACACGGTTTCTCCGATATTGCGGTCGGAGGCTTATTTCTCTATTTATCTTATTTAATCTATCTATTTATTTGTTTGCTGTCATTGTTGGGTGGTATCATTACAAATGTTTATACGTTACAAATATTTGTCTACAGGTTGGGACTACAGAGCGTTTACATACCATTATCCTTATTCTATATAACATAAATTTCTTATTTTTAATTTATATGACTTATCCTATTTTTTTTTTTTTTTTTTTTTTTTTTTTTTTCTGGTTTCTTATTTCCATATTTGCTACTTACTTTAACACTTAATATAATATAGCTCACTATATTTACAGTGTTAATTTCTTAATCTACGTTTTGTTCCTATCTATAACTATTCTTATTATGCTTAAACAAAAATCTAAAAATTTATTTCGAATATCTATATTAGTCATTATCTTACATATATTTACTTCACTAATTTCTATGTCTATATTGTTTTCCAGGTTGAATCTGGCAAGCCCAAACACTGGGCACTCAATTATCAGGTGCAAGATCGATTCCTCCGCGCCCGGGTCACAAATACATGAAGGTGAGTCCTTTCTCTTAAATCGATTTAGGTATTGGGAGAAGCCCCCGTGCCCTGTGAAGAGTTGTGTGTGCAAGTATGTGAGGGGAATGTTTCTGGCTGTTCTGTAGGCATCTGCTGCTGAGGGGAAGAATATTTTCGTGACACTGGCTTTTGTCTCCTCGATGTATCTCTTTTCCCATTTGTCAATCGAACCGCTTCTAATGGTTCGTTTGACAAATGAAAGAGGACATTTGTCAAAATCAGGTCTCCTTTTGATTTTTAGTGCCGCTGTTTTCGCCAGTTCGTCTGCCCTCTCATTCCCTTCTATCCCGACGTGGGCTTTAACCCAATAAAGTTGAACGTTTTTCCCCGAGTTCTCTAGTTCTTTGACGTTCTTTTTTATCTGTAGAGCGAGTGGGTTACAGGTGTCGCCGTCTCTTAGTAGCTCCAGGGTTGACCTGGAGTCGCTGAATATGGTGAACTCGTTTTCCACGCTTTGTGCTATCATCTCTATAGCCTTGTGCACTGCATACAGCTCCGCCTGAAAGACGGTACAGTATTCTTCGAGCTTAAATTTCTTGTTTTTAGTTTCGGCTGTCCCATTCCACCAGGATAGAGCAGCCCCAACTTTACCTTCAATTTTGCTCCCGTCTGTAAAGATATGTACTGCACCCTCTCTCTGAGGGTACTTTAAACCCTGAAGGAGCTTCTCTTTGTTGACGAGCGTCGAAACGTTTGGTCAGCTTGGGGGACGTGGATTTGGGGGCTTTTGGGCAGCCGCGGTAATTAGCCGGGTGACCTACTTGCCCGCAGAGGACACAGCTGGGTGGGTCGGGGCATAAAGAGTGGTCCTTTGGCCGGGTGCACTCGGGAGTGCCGTGCTCGCCCAGGCACTTGACGCATCTGGGTTTTGCGTGGCAGTTCCTTTGTGAGTGGCCGTAAAGCTGGCACTGGTGGCATTGACCAATAGCACCGCTTTTCCAGGGCTTCTCAACAGAGAAACCCACGAAGGAACATAGGGACTTGAGTTGAAATATAGGGTGGTGACCCTCTACCGGGGAGCAAACTACGAGGATCATGTCGTAAGGCTCACCGCGTTTGCCGCGGTGCATACGGTGGACCTCATCAACGGGGATCTTCTGCGACTGAAGGTCGGCTAGGATATCTGAAGGGTTTCTGAAGGGATATCTGAAGGGGATTTCTTTCGGGATCCTTTTAATAACGACGCGGATCTGACGTTCTTCTGGGAGGGAGAACGAGTGGTATGACACTCGTCTCTCTCTCAGTAGAGTTGTAAACGCCCTATAGTCACGGGACGTAGGGACGGTAACTTTAATACCCTGCTGGGTGTTCCTAGCGCTGGTGTACATGCGATCTTTTGATCGCAACACCACTTTGAAATATCCGTCCATTTCCCCTTGTCCAGTACGAACACGGGTGGTGGCGGAGGGACCTTTTTTGGCCCAGAAGTAGGTGGGGTGGGGGCAACCTGCGCGGAGGTTGACGCTATCGGGCGGGGTCTCTCTGTTTATCGCGTAACTCTTATATATCTTCTGACTACGTTACACTCACTGAATTGGCCCGACAAGTCACCGGCCCGACAGGGCCCACCGCGCCGCGTACCTACTTGTAGCTTCATATCTAAAATGCAGAGTGAACCATCTGTTGATTCATCTGTGCTTAGAGTGAGGGACACACTTGTGTTGAACACACTGGTGCAATAAAATGTCTCCTACGAACTTGGCAATCTCCGTTAAGATTGGCCGCCGTGACCGATATTCGATCGGGAAGATATTATTATTTCGTTATTTACTTTTAAATTATATTTTTAAACATAAGAATTAAAAAATATAAAAACATTTAAAAATATAAAAAATAATAGCCCACCAGTATTGGGAGCAGGGTCCAAGCTACCGGTGGTTAGGGCTGCAGAGACAGGAACCTCCTCACAATGCGAGCCGTATTGAGGAGGAGTGCCTTCTGAATCAGGCCCTTGATCCAATAGCCTAACGAGAGCATTGACAGATGTTTGTCGAGGCTTTCAGCCATCAGGCCATTGGCCGTTACAACAATCAACCACGTGTGCTAAGTCGACATATTTTAGGTATTTGTTTCTCTTTCTCAGCTTTCACGAGGTTCGCGTCATGTCTTGTACCGGTAATATCGATTACCAAAGGTATATTACCACTATATCAGGCTTATTGGCAACAATAGTCCTGCCAGTAATGCTAATGATATACCGATCCCAGTACAACGGACATTGTCATTTTCGAGAGCTGGGTCGGGCACATACTTGTAATACGGTACCTCAGAATCCACAAGTTTATATTTCAAAGCAAGTTGCTGGTGAATAATCCTGCCATTTGGTTATGCCTGTGCAAGTACTCGCCGTTAGCCAGACGAGAACAACCAGGCATGGAGAGTGCGATTGTCGCAACCCAGTGCTGGGCACGCCACTGTTGCGGCGATAAGTCCCCTCTTTGAGGAGTGGCTGGAGAGGCGCCACGGCGTCCTCACCTTCCGCCTGACGCAGGTCCTCACCGGACACGGCTGTTTCGGGAGGTATCTGTTTCGGATAAGGCGGGAGGAAACGCCCGGGTGTCATCACTGCGTGGATCGCCCGGAGGACACGGTGGAGCATACGGTGGAGGTATGCCCGGCTTGGGTAGAGCACCGCCGTGTCCTCGTGGAGGCGATCGGTGGCGGGGATCTCTCGCGTCCGGCCCTGGTCCAGGCCATGGTACGGAGCGAGAGGGCATGGGAGGCCGTCACCTCCTTCTGCGAAGCAGTAATGCTCGCGAAGGAGGAGGCGAAGCGCGTGAGGGAGAGGGAAATTTCGCGCCCTCACGCCCCTAGCCGCCGCAGGAGGAGACGCCCTGGGCGTCGGGAATCGATTGCCGATTCCCGGCCACCGTAGGCGCGGGCTCGCGGACGGTGAGCAATGGGTAGCTCGCCGTCCGGTAAGGACCAAGCCTGGGTCGACGGCGCGTTGTGTTCCACGCGCGCCTCAAAGAGATGTCAGCGAATGAAGGGGTCCGATGAGACCATTGCCTGCCGGGGTTGCGGGAAAGTCCGAAAGGGATACCGTGGCCACCTGGCATTGCACAGGCAAGAGAAGGAACACGGGTGGGCTTTAGTCAGTAAGAGTCTGACACGCCCTCCTGCTCCACCCAGAGCGGGAGGAGTCATTTGATGATTTCCCACCCAAAAAAAAAAAAAAAAAGACTAGAGCAACCAGAGATGATATGTCTGATGGACTCACCCGGACGGTGGCATGCCCGACACTCGTCAACCATCCCGCCCTTCTTATTATGTCTCCGGTAGTTATTCGTCAAGATAACTTCGTCCATAATTGCACAGACAAAACCTTTAGTTTCTCCGAAAAGGTCACCAAAACGTAGCCAGGATACAAAGCCCGATAGAAGCGCCCGTGAAGCTCCTTGCTTTGCAAATATTCTCTGAGATTGCACACCTCGCAGTTGTGGAGGGTCTTCGCATTTAAAAAGCCTCGACAACAACAATCTCATCACCGATGATCGTGGGTGATGCATCCGGTTTGCGGTCAGCAGTGTCCGGACCCTCCTATCCAGGGCGTCAAGTTCGCTCTGAGTCTATTTGAGTATGCCGAAAGAGTACATCAAAACCGGCATCCTTCTTCAGGCGATCAAAGAAACGCTCGTTCAACGATTGCTTCATGTCAGCAACGTTGATGCCTAACGCTTTCAACATACCCAAATATAGCTTTCGGATGAGGAGAGGGATCTAAGGTGTATGGAGTCCGAAAGTTGGGTTCCCTTGGATTCCATAATCTCCTCTCGCTTTACATGCATGACTGCACATTTTTCCACACCAAATTCCATCCCGATGGCTATTGAATGTTTCAGTTACTTTCAGTACCTATCTCCATCAGTCGCAGTTTGTTGGGGGCAAAGAGTTTCAAGTTATCCATGTAGAGGAGGTGAGATATTATTATTAAGTACTCTTGGCACGAGCACTTCCAAGCCAGCGCAGTAGGTATAGATAAAAAATATAAAAAACAATGATGCATATGGTGGACGTGGATACTCTAAAGCCCCCAGTACACATTGGGCGAGCCCGTTGGCCGAGCCCCCAAAACTCGAGAAATACTTTTTTCACTTCTCATGCTCTGAAAGTGCTTATTTGTGCAGGATAAAGGCTGCACAAAATCGAATTTTGTGCACAAGGGCATTAACGTATCTACTCATAAATGTATCTATTAAGGCAAAGAAAATGAGCCATACAGCCAAACACAATAAAAAGTTCATAGATAGAATTTGTTATTTTATAATATTTACTTTAATTTATTTGCCTCATGTGTTTTTTAAGACATAAAACAATTTCCTTCAGTATTCAAAACTGTACTAATTTTACTTTTAATTTTAATTAAAGAAATTATGTTATACTACTGCAGTGCTATTCTGTAACCATCTCACCGTGAAAACTAAGGTGAAGTGAGCTCGGAGTGAGCTGTCAGTCCCTAGCAGCAGGTGGAATGACAGCTCACTTCACCTAAGTTTTCACGGTGAGATTGTTACAGAATAGACCGGTTGTTTTATTTCCTAGCAATCGAAGTGAAAAGCAGAGTTTATAACACAAAACCATTTTATCCTCGACATTACTATCAGCCCTCGCCCTCGTCTCGGGCTGCTAAAAGTCTTGGATAAAAAGTCGTTTTGTGCACTTGTTGTAAAATCTACTATTTAATCAAATCCCAAACAAAACCAAAATATGTTCAGTAAGTAAAGGCAGTTTGTAGTTGGAGGACCCTCTACGCATACTAAATATAAAAAAAAAAAAAAAAAAAAAATGTGCAAAATTTTTCAAGCTCGCTTTGCTCGCTCTTGCAACTCTCACTCACGCTTTTTTCTCAAACTTCTCTGCGTATGTAAGTTAACAAAATAACTCGTATTTATTTACGAATAGTCAACGAAAACCTTACCTGTCCGGGGAGGGGTGGTAAAATTTTCGAGCTCGCTTCGATCGTTCTTGGATCTTACATTTTCGAACTTTTCTGTGTAATAATAATAATATGTTGAGAAAGTAATTCTTATTTCTGTATGATTTTTCTAAAGTTTATAATGCGGGGTGCTAAAATTGTCGAACTCGCTTCACTCGCTCTACCATCCTCTATTCGTCTGAGGTTCTAGCTTTCCTGCTGTCGCCAAAGTATCTCCAATTTCTATATCAATAATCATCAATCAAAAGAAAACCTAACCTTTTCGAGACAGCGCGGCAGCGAGCTAAATATTTCGGCGTTCATTCACGGGCCATTTAATTTGGCCGCCCCGGGACCCTGACAGGCTTAGTCCGCCACTGCGCGTAAGTTGATCAAAATGCGATTCGCACATGCAACAAAATACAAAATTATTAATTTATTTATAAAAGTCGTAAAAACAACTATTTCTTTAAAGTGATGTTTAATGAATACGTATAAATATTTTTCGCGTAGCACCACTACTGCAACGTACCTATCTTTCGTTCGATTTTACCGATTCTAGACAATAGTATTTGTTTTTATATGGAATAACCTATAGTTGCAACGGTTATGGTACCTGCTCCTGTCCCATCTCAAAAACCCTTCGTATGTAGACAGAATATAAGTGAATCGCTCCAGACCTTTTTACTGTGACAATAATTTTAATAAGGATAGGTAATGATAAACAATTATTCAAGAACCTCCCTTATGTACATACTTATATCTTGGTTTGTGTTTTACTGGTTACACTTACTTAGTAACGTAGGCAGGTGACATCGGGCAACATCTGTTTTCCTAAATGTACTAATCTAGTTATCGTGTAGTATTCTCAAGTTATCTGTTCGCTCCATTCACTCCACATTCACCCTCACCATTAGCTGTAACAGGTGATCACAGTTTTCTTTCTTGTAGATATCTCATTTTATTACCATATGAACCCTTAGTGGAAGATCACCATATTTAACTTCGTTTATGCTTTGGGTTTGCTTCCCGACTGCCCAGAAGGAGATTAATGTTTTTTGAGTGTAGGTAATTATGTATGCAATCGAGTGTGCCTCCTGTAAGTTACGTAGGTATGTTCAAGCAGTCTGACGCTGTTGTTCGATTGTACATTGAAAATAAAATAAGTGCATAAGACATGACACTTCATGTAGGTACTTTAATTTTATAGTTCTTTTTGCAGTCGGTTTTTTTAATTTTGTCAATAACAAAAAAATGCTACAATAGGGGCATAGTACAGACGCCAGCACGTCAACCTACACAAAACTGTAAAATTTTCCCAATCAACTTTAAACCTTATGATTTAGTGATAAGGTTGAAAAGCTATTAAAGAAATTTGACAGATTGTAGTAGGTTGATGTGCTGGCGTCTTGTGAAAATATTAACACTAACAGTCCGACAGATGGCGTTGGCTTAGGCTCAGAAAAAGGGTTCCGTTGTCACTTGTCACCCTTGATGTACAGAACCCTAAAAAAATACGTCGTGAATTTCCAGTTATTGTTTATTTTTTTGTATTTTTGCTCTTAAAATACGTAGGTTTTAAAACCAGTATGTCATTTTCATATTTCCGTCGATATCGCGTTGCGTTTCAACGATGCTGGATTGGCGGCGCACCAGTTTGCGCATTGAATTGCGCCTTATGTCCGGGATGTCTGGAACTTCGTCTTCAACTAATGGTGCCTGAGTGAGTTCGAGTTGATCTAAATTTTCATATGACTCCGCATCTGATATTTTTCTGAAAATAAGTAAATTTTTGTTTAGTCGGAATAAACCAGAATATGCTAAAAATATTATTATAAACACTAGGTATGCGTCTAGGCATAGAAATACACAAATGAAAAAAGTCTAAGCAACACGCAACAACAGAAACATTACAGAAACTGCATGTTTTATTAATTGATACTTTATTTTTTTCTTTTCTTCTTCTCTTTGTTCTCGGAAACATATACCAGCTGATTTTAAAAATAGAAAGTTTCCGATTTTGCCTTTGGCCTTCTACCAGTCGTTTTACACGTGCAGTGACGTGCAGCCTGTGGACCAAGTATACCCAGCGGGCATACAGCGACCTGCGCGTACAGTACAATAAGGCATTCAGGGTGCTTTTGGGGCTGCCGTGGCGATGTAGCGCGTCAGGGATGTTCGCGGAAGCGTGCGTCGACGGGTTCGCCGCGATCATGCGGAAGCGATGCACTGCCATGATGGCGCGCTTGCGCTCCTCCTCCAATAGCATCCTGAATGTTTTTTCAGACCGGTGGGACTCTCCCCTCTTACGAAGGTGGGTAAGAGTTCAGACTCAAGTCTTATCTAAATAGACTGGTGCACCATTGAACGAACAGCTCAATGGTGCATCAGTTGTTTATTATTACGAATTTTATACTAACATTAGGTTAAGTTATACTACTACTAACACTATAAAATAAGGATTTTTGTATCCGAAATAAAATATTTGAATTTGAAAATAAAAGCTAATTTTTTTTTACTGAATATTTAACTAACCCGTCGCGCGCGCAATTAGCGACACAATAGAATTTTATTGTTATTTGCACACATGGGGTGCAATCGACATTTTAAGAGTTAATATTTTTGATGAATTTGGTATTTATCTCACTTTTATTTATGTCATGGAGCGACGCCATTTGACTACTGATGAAATGTAGAGAGCTGGGAATGCTACAAGCGGGAAGAAATCAGTCCCAGGTATCTCGGCATTTTGGTGTCAATAGGAGCGTGATTTGTCGTCTTTGGCAGCGTTACGTTAATACAGAGGATCCTGCTGAGCAGCACGCAGGACGTGGAAGGAGTACAACTGCTCGACAGGACCGATACAACTGAATGTTAGACGTCAGCCGATGTTAACCGCCCGGGAGATAGGTTTAAAGCTACAATTCTCAAGCGGTGTTGTTGTTAGCCACCAAACCGTGAGGCCGCATGAATACGGCCTACGAGCACCACGCCCAGTTAGGTGCCCACCTATACGCCATGGGAATCGCGCCCGTCGAAACGAGTGGTGTAGGGAACACTTGACATGGATCCAGGAACAATGGGATAAAATTTGCGATGAGTCCCGGTTTGGATTTCGGTTTGGGTTTTTTTTTGGATACGAGAAGAGTGTATCGTCATCCCGGAAATGCTGAATGGCTGAGATGCGTCCAGGAAGTGCACGATTAGAGTGGCTTCACAATGATAGTATGGGCGGGTATTCTGACTAACAGACGAACTGAGCTCGTTTTTGTAGATGGCATTATGAACTCTGAAAGTTACGTTGAAGATGTTCTCTTGCCTTATGTTCATCCATTTGCACAAAGTCTTGGCTCAGATTTCACGCTGAAGCATAACAATGCGCGTTCGCACATAGCTCGGAGGACCAGAGAGTACTTGGCAATGGAAAACATCCGCGTATTGCCGTGGCCTGCACAATCACCAGACCTCAATCTCATCGAGCACGCATGGGACATGCTCCAGAGACGTCTTCTAGAGAACCTGGACGGAGTGTCGACAACCCAACAACTGAAAAACTTGTTAAAATTCCATTGGAAGCGATTGCCGCAGGATCAGATTAACAATCTTATAAATTCAATGAAAAATCGTTGCCGACAAGATTTAAATAACAGAGGCGGTCACCTTTGTACTGAATTACCAAATAATAATAAAAAAATGTCGTTATTTAAAACGATTTCGTTTTAACTTTATTTTATACTACATATGTACTGTACACATATTGTTAATTATTGTGATTAAATGAACAATTGAATGAAGGATTTTGTTGCTTTAGTCACTGATGCATCAAAAATGCTTAGTTTATTGCATATTATTTAGAGAAATTTAAATATATTACAATAGTAGAAATCGTTCCAAAGTTCAAAACCGTACATGTTGCTTAGACTTTTTTGATGTGTGTATATATGGATAACAGTATCCTCATTTCTGTAATCCATATCCTTTTTCGAGTGACACTGCATGGCCACTCACATAATTAAGACGAATCTAGAAATTATGTTCTACGCCGCAGAACTAAATTTTAGATATATTTATGGATTTTTATCTCTTATTTACCTAAAAATATAACTTTATATACCTATCAAGAAATTTTCACCCAACGCCAGCATGAGTATTAAAAGCATGGGTCTACTGCCTGGTACTGCTGTTGCTGCTAGTTATGGGGCCTCTACGCATTCGTAGACCGAATCGTAGCACTTCGTAGCACCGTCTTTGTAGAGGGTGCTACAAAGAGCTACGATTGTTGTTTAGCTATTGCTGTATTTTGTTCTTCATCATTTTTAAAGTAAATATCCAGGATAAAAGTAGCCGTTGCTTTGTTCAGATCCCAGGTTACCTATCTGTCAAATTTTATATTGATCGGTTTAGTGGTTTATGCGTGAAAAGGTAAAATACAGACAGACAGAGTTCTTTCGCATTTTTAATATTAATTATATTTTAGATACAATTTTATTTTCATACGTTGTAAAATACGGATTAGATAAATATGTGTTTATTTGTGTAAATTTCTTTAATACTTCTGAAAAATCTAAAATTAGTTCTTTGAATTGTCAGTACTTCTTACCTAATGATTAGGATTCCGTATCCGTGTTGATTATGTAGATTCTTACTTTTGATTGCTCACCTTTGATCACCACAAGCCATGCAGTCAGCATAAGTCCAGTCCTTGCCAAACTGTTCTCCTTCCTCAGCTGTTTGTGGCAGTGACGTATGCAATGTCTCAGGCAGGCGGAGTGCGCTGAGCCCGCCCACGACTGAGACTGCGCCCATCACTACCAGAGGCAGGACGAGGTTACTTGAGCCCTGTAAAAGAGCACATTTACGATATTGTTTTTACGTAAACCCATTAGCAAGTCATTGCAACGTAACTCTTACAACATTGTAATAAAGTATAAATTACAATGATGTCGTGAGTTATACAAGTTTCGGCAATCATTCTAATTTATACTTTATAAAGAATGTATTGTGAATGTGCCGATGTCAAACACTCGAGCCTTCCTTCCACGTGAAGGATGACGTAGACAAACCGTTCCCTTTCACTGCCTTCATAAGGTTCATAGCTCTTTTTTGGGCTTGGTATAACCTTTTATAGCAAGCTACCCTCTTCTTTGCTAGATTTGCCTTATAATGCGTTTAAAACTAAAGTAAAATCCAACCTTTGTTCAAAGGCATATTATTCTATCAACGACTACTTATGTAAACGTTAAGAATAGTTGGTCACTGTGATTAACTCAAGACAATGTTTAAATGTTCTTTCTCCAGAATTAGCTTACCTACTGACAGGTTGTGTGAGTTTATATAATTGTTTATAATTTTACTTTATAAGTCAATTTATTATAATTTATTGTTGAGATAATCTACTCATTACACTATTTTTTAAGAGTTGTATTGCAATATGTGGTTCGCTAGCGACCTCGACAATTTTTTATTTTACCTCCTATAGAGTTTTAGTCCTAGTTTATCACACTATATTATAAAGGCGTATGTTTGTGAGGGTGTATGTTTGTCTCTTCTTCACGCTAAAACTACTAAACGGATTTAGATAAAATTTGGCACACAGATAGTTTATAATTTGGATTAACACATAAGATACTTTTTATCCCGATATTACCACGGGATCGAAACTTATGCGGGTGAAACCGCGGGTGCAGCTAGTCGATTATAACTTCTAGTTACAGCTACGAGTATATAATATGTAAGCGGGCACGCCCTTTATGCCTGATGAGATGATATGAGGCTTTTATTTAGATATTATTTACGTTTAATTATTTTTATTTCTGCCTAAATAATTAATTAATAGCCATATTAATTTAAAATTTAAATTATGTTTTGTGTTGCGTAATGTAAATTATCTTCCATACTATTATATAGAATCATTTTTTTGTAACTCAACAAACAGCTGTGCTGTTTGTTGAGTTACAAAAGTTGGTGGGCTGGGGTTGCTGGGGAGTTTGTTGCGCTACTTCTTCTTCCCAGCTAAAGCACTAGGAAGTGGTGAAGGGTGGGCGTTTTTGGGGACTGTCTTATATAATTTTGACGTTCGAAAATTGTTCATTTGATTCTCAGCCTAGTTTGAATAAATGACTTTTGAATTTTGTTTTATTTTTGAATTTTGAAACAATCAATCTAAATCTAAATGTTTTAATTAATTTAACTGCATTTAGGTACCTACTCCATTTATTCTAACAACGAATTAGACTAAAGTATCTACTAAAGTGACACGAACATCTAACTTCAAGTGGAGTTTCGCGTATCTTGATTGACCTACTTTTAGGTTTTTGAGAGCTGCTGCTAGATTATCTTTGCTGGAAAGGAAGCACGTTATTTATTTTTCTACACATTTCCTTGAATGGGTCTCATTTGCGTAATGTTATAATAAATTAAGGAAGTAGTAGGCACATACATGAATATTATACTTATTTAATGAAAAAAAAATCAGCGACCATGGCAATGTGGAATTTTTCACGATAAGCACGATCGTGATTAGGTATCAACCTACCGTGGATAGAGCAAAATGAATGCGATGATTTAAATACTTGTGAACATGTTTGACTTCAGTAGGTATGGTAAATGAATGAATGTACTTATAATCTATATAGTTATACTAAAATATAGGTGTTTATTAAATAGAGAGAGAGTATACGAATACAATAGGTACGCCTGGGCTGTTTATTTATTTATTTATTTGGATCTCCAACAAAGATTACACCTTACATGCTAAAAACAAAACATAAAAAGATACAAATCCTTGTGCATCTTCAATTATAGGAGACCACAGCTTGCATAAAGATATCAAACAATCAATTATTAATATGGAAATAAAGTATACAATTTAAATTTAAAAAAAACAAGAATTTAAATTATAAAAATAAAAAGCTATACTTAGGTACATATTGAGTTGAACAGTAGGGAGGAAGGTCAACACTTACTCAATATTAAGTTTTGCGTGTAACAGCTGTTGTTAGATATTGATAAGATTATGAAATAAAAAGGCCCAATATTCAGTTGATACCAGATGACAACATAAACGAATCTACTGTGATAGCGAGCAGCTACTTGGGAATTGTTATTTAATATTTTTCTAGCTTTGCCAAAATGTTTGACTATTAGGTTTTGGTTATCATTCTTACCAAGTAGTTTATAAAAGGTATTATAATCAAACCCAGGCCGCCAATGTATGCCGATGTTCCAATACCAACGCCTCTCAATTCCGTCGGGTACAGTTCTCCGGCATAAGGGTATATTATTAGGAAGGATGCAGATATAAAACACTTGGATATTAAATAGAGGATTAGGGTTTCCGTTCGAGCATCTGGAAAATTATTTCGGTTCTATACACAGGTACCTATTTACAAGGGAAGTAGTCATATTACAATAGTGCTTACCACTGGGGAGTAATACAGTTACGATACAGAAAATTCCACTTATAACCATAGACAAACAGAGTGGCCATCTTCGTCCAATACGGTCCATTAACACCCAACAGACAAGGTAACTTGGTATCTCTACTGCTGAAGACAGGAAAAAGCTCATGTACTGGTTTTCACCTATAGCTGGTCCGTAGTAGCTGAGACCCACGTACACCATCTCTGATGCGCACCAGTTTAGAGTTATCAAAAATGTTTTAAGTCTCATGTTCGGAGTCCGACACAGAGCGAACACGCTCACAGTTTTAGCCTCTGTTACTCCCCTCTCTTTTTGTTCTATAACCTGTTTTTGAAGTTTATTCGTAAACTCTTCCGGCAATTCCTTCCCATTGACTCTTGCGATAGTTTTTAAGACATTGTTTGCTTCTTCCAGCCTTTCACGCATGAGTAACCACCGAGGGGACTCTGGTAGTACGAACCAATATAAATAATAAAAAAAGAAAGGTACTGATGTAGCTAAGGCGAGGCTTCTCCAGTCTCTCAGCAAGTATGTCACGATGGATAATAATATCAAACCCAACGTGTAAAAAATGCAAGTCATCACAGTTACGAAAGATCTGTAGTTTGGACCTGCTAACTCCAAAGCTGAAAGGATTAAGTACTCATGTTATTTTCTCTTTGTATGGATAAATACATTATAGATCATCATTTTATCTTTCATGAATACTTATTTACTTACAAATAATGAAAGGTATCTGATAAACCGCAGGAATAGTTAGTCCTACGATAACTCGTGCCATTGTCCAGAACCAGAACTCATGAGCATACGCAGTCATTAAGCTTCCAAGTAGAAGTGTGCTTAGACAAAGAAAGAAAGATTTCTTGCGTCCTATTCGATCATTTAAAATCCCAAACGTGTATACTCCAACTGGCCCTCCAACATTTAAAGCAACCAGACCAAGAGTAGGGTAGACATCGTACTCGCAGACTAGATCAAACTGAAAGGAATGTAATCGTATATCAATTTTTAGGGTTCCGTACCTTAAAAGGAAAAAAGGGAACCCTTATAGAATCACTTCGTTGTTCGCGTCCGTCTGTCTGTCAGTCTGTCAAGACCCTTTTTCTCAGGAACGCATGGAGGTATCAAGTTGAAATAATATCAAATACGGTCTACGGTCCCTTTGAGCTCAAAAAAAAATTAAATTTTACGTCAACGCGATAAAAAAATACAAGGCCTCATAGCACAAGTAAAGTCGGAAAATTGTTAATTTGTAGTTTTATCAGAAAAAACAATGTTTTTTGTGATTACAAACTTAAATTTGCAGTTGGAAATTGACCGTGACATATTTTTTTAAAAATAAATAATAAATAAAAAAAAACGTTTATTTTCTCCACCACATAATGAAAAATTGGTATACTCGTAATAATAATACAAAAAAATATACATTGATGTTGTGTAGACTGGAGCCTGTACTAGGAATACCTGTGTTACAGGTCTCCAGGCCTCCAAACTACACGGACAAGTCACACAGATAGAAATGTATACTAACAGATGATAATGATAATGGGGTGAACAATAAAAAATACAAAAATTATATAAAACAAAGAAAATACACAGCAAATAATTAATTAATTATACAACAAAAAAAGGTCTGTGGAAGTGGGTGTGAGTGAGTGAGTATGTGGGTGTGGGTGTGTGGGTGTGGGTGCGTAGTGAATGTGTGTGTGGTATTCAAAACTTGTCTATAAGTATATGGTATACCTGTTGAGGACATGTTGAGCTGCTTTTATGAGATATATTTTATTATATATATCAGAGAACATGTTTTTCAAGTACAATGTTAAGTTTGTTTTTGGGATAAATTCATCCCTAGTTCGGAACCCTTCGTTGTGCGTGGTTATACGTTAAAAAAATTGAGGACTGTAGGAAACACAATTTTGCGACCTTAGAAGGGCATATCTCATCAGCTATCGACTTAAATAAAAGAGCGACTTTAAAAAATCATAATCTTAATTATGTGGGATCCACGAATAACCCGAATACAACGTGCACAATACCTATTCGCAATATTTTATTTTTCATCCCTCGGTTACGATGCGGAGTGACTGGGAGTGACACCCGTTATTATTTTGTATGTAGGGCCTACACCTTTGTTGAGCCGTTAATAGAATATACCTTTCTTTATAGTGCCAAGTGTGAGATAGACAGACGGACATGACAATATTATAAGGGTTTTTTTTCCCATTTGGCCGGACCCTTAAAAAGAAGGCAAATCACATAATAATATTTATAATTACTTACATCAATAACAATAGATGATGTTACTTCAGAAGTGTCGTATTCATATCCTTGAAAACAGTGTTCGGTAGACCAACTCTCATTGACTTCTATATTTCCACCCATTTCTATTATTTCTGTCCAGTTTATGGCATATCGTGAGCATTTTTCAAAGGTTGTATTGTCCTGGAAGATAAACAAGTTTTGGTTCAATTAAATCATTGTGATTCATCCACTGGTGATTACCGTTTCGCCGGCAGACTGGTGATTGTAGAACACATCTTGTTTCTATTAGCTGGAATGAGGACACTGCGCTCTTCCTCTTGACATACCTATATAGTAAACTGCCGGGAAAAAATACTAACTATTGTACAATCACCTCGCTTTGCACAGTCAATATTTATTTTATTTTATTAGAGAGTTGTCACTGATCTTCATGCTCAGATTAGATAAAATATGATTTGCAATTGGAAAATAATGCACATAATAAATTGAGATCGATTAAAAATGATTGAACCAAGCTTTATGTGAGGTATTGTGTTTAGGTGCAAGTAACGAGATTTTAACTGAATTCTTGGAAAGTATTTGACTATATACAGGATGACTTGTAATTTGACTTATTGCTTCTAGGACGTGATAGTGTGACCCATTTTTATAAACTGATTCGAGAATTCTTCGATTCGAGAGTTTAAGTATTTTTTTAAATTTTCCCAGGATTTGTCACTAAATATCACTTCTCTAAACTCTCAAATTGAATGGCCTTCATTGCGTACCTAATACCATTCCATTGGGTACTAATACTTTAATAAACCTTTCGATGTAACCATTTTACTAAAACATCAAATAGTAAAAAAATAAAGAAAGTAGTGTATTAACCATTTTAAAATATAATTTACGAACTTTAAGTTTGACACCAGTTATCTCAAAATTTTACTATGGTATTAAGCGTAAAAATTACAGGGAATACATCTTCATTTAATCAGCTATCTAACTAGTTACAAAAGTTTAAAACCAATTTAAGGATGCCGACGAAAATGTCGATAATGCTGGCAAAGGTAGAATGTGGAAATTGTTGAAATTGTGATAATTGAATTAATTAACTTGTTTTGTGTCATCGCTCTACTATCTAACCTCCCAGCAATCCATCACACGCTAGGCATCCAGGTCATCATGACCTGGTCACTGTCGTGGAGCGGCTTTTGAGTTTTTAACATGACTCACGTTCTACTCACTGGTCACTGTCACTGGTCAGTCGACGCTTAGTTTGCGTGTATTTAAACATACAGCGCAAGTGCATGCTCTAATAGTTCGACATACGTCGCTTGCTCTTAATCCTCTAGATTTTTATGTTTGGGATTATTTATGAAAGGTCTCGACCGAGCACAGGTGTGAATACTATGTACTAAAGAGCTACCATTTACCGGGTAATATGTAGTATTTCATTGACTTGAATGTGCCCTGGCGGCTGCGTGTATGTCATGCTCAGTCAAATGTCTCGCTGATGGTGGCGTGTGTGTTGGATCATTTAGCTTCCTTCAAAATGGTTGAGCTGAATGGTGCTGATCCATGCGTCATGTTCGTGAACGGGCGCCGTCAGTTGGGACTGGTCATCTCTTAGCTGCCATGGCTTATTTTAATTTATTTTAAGTTTTTGAATGATTCTTTTTTTTGTGAATGAAGAAGAAGAAGAAGAAGAAGAAGAAGAAGAAGATTTTTTTTTTTCTTATTTTTATAACGGACGCTTTTATGAACGTGCACGTCTTATTATATTGTTCTCACATGCATAATTTCAAAATGAATGGTGTAACCAATATTTTGTATCAATTTTTTTATTTATTTAAAAGAGTGTCCGTGGAGTTTCTTGCCCGTTCAATCTCCATAGGTACCTACTACGCTTTGGAATGGGCAACTAGCTTCATATTTTTGACTGACCGACCCCTTGACAATTCAAAAGTGCCTGTAAATGGTTTAATTGAAATAAATGCTTTGAGTTTGAGTTTGACACCAGTGCATTCGGACCTACATTGACAAAGCTTCCAACGTAAACAAAAAAAAAATAAGTGGCCCATAGTCGATGATACGCAAAAAGATAGAAGTGGCAATTGTTTAAATTATTTAAATCGGAACCTGATTGCTGTTGGTTAGCCCTTATTAGTCTTTTTCTAACTTCTGTTTAGGTAACTTTTGAAGTAAAATTAGTTCATAAGTGTTCTGCTGCATGTATTACTTGTATTGTATTCTTTCCTTAGTGCTTCTCACAGACTACATAGGGATACTACGTATGTGCTTCTTAGAATCTCTAAGTAGTCTGTGGTGCTTCTACTGAAGATACAGGTGTCGAGACTTTTCATAAAATACTAAAAACGGCCAGTGGCCATTAACGATAAAAAAGGTTTGTTTCAATTTTGCCATATCATCATGGCAAATGTAACGAACTTGTATAGTTATAAAGAAGGCCGGATTTACCTACTGACACATATGAATACAGCTGGGACACTCCGCATTTTAGGTATGAACATGGAACTAGTATGTACTAGTTGTACGTAGTACATACTATAAGTAGTTCCATGGGTATGAAGCTGCAAGTAGGTACGCGGTGGGCTCGACATGTCGAATCCAATGGGCGTGACGTAGTCAGAAGATATAAAAGTTACGCGATAGAAAGAGAGGCAACTTCTAGGTCTTCTAGGTGTCTCTTCTAGGTAGGGTGAATATAGTGTGACCCGTATTGCACTTTAATCAAGAATTGTTTTTTTTTAATGATTTTGCGGAGTGTACAATTCTGTGCTACTGACTACTGAGATCTGTGATTCTGAGGACTCGTGGCTAAATATTAGGTTGGGGAAAAAGTCTATTCGCATTATAGTATGTATGAACTTGTAATAAAATCTCTTTGGCTATACTATTTGCATCTGGCTGGTTTTGGTATCATTGGAAGTTTAAATTAAAGAACATAATTCCAAATTCAAATTAGGAAAATTTGTGATTTTCATTTGTTTTTCGTACCGTCAAGATGAGTGAATCTAATGAAGAAATTCGATACATTTTAAAATTTTACTACAAAAAAGGTAAAAATGCAACCTAAGCCGCGAAAAAAATTTGCGATGTTTATGGACCTAGTGCAGAGACACTGCACTAGGTCCATAAACATCGCAAATTTTTTGTTTTTTGTGAGAGTAGCACAAATTTGGTTTAAGCGTATTCAATCCGGAAATTTTGATGTCAAAGATGCACATCGCTCTGGTCGCCCTATTACGGATAAAATGTATGCCGTTTTTGAAAAAGTGGAGTAAGATCGGCATATCAGTAGTTACGACGTAGCTGAAGCTGTCCGACGTAGCGGGCGTGCTGTCACCGTCCAACTGGGAATTGACCACAAAATATTTTTGTCGCATTTGAAAAAAACTGGGTACACAAAAAAGCTCGATATTTGGGTACCTCACGAGCTCACTGAACGAAACCTAATGAACCGTGTACTCATTTGTGATTCTTTATTACGACGTAATGAAACCGAACCATTTTTGAAGAAGTTGATAACTGGTGATGAAAAGTGGATCACGTACGATAAGAACGTGCGAAAAAGGTCGTGGTCAAAGGCCGGTCAGGCTTCACAGACTGTGGCGAAACCCAGGTTAACTCGCAACAAGGTGATTCTGTGTGTGTGGTGGGATTGGAAGGGCATTATTCATTATGAGCTGTTACCACCAGACAGGACCATCGATTCTGAACTCTACTGCGAACAACTAATGAGATTAAAGCAAGAAGTTGAGAGAAAGCGGCCGGAATTAATCAACAGAAGGGGTGCGGTTTTTCATCATGATGACGCTAGACCTCACACATCTTTAGCCACTCAGCAAAAATTAAGAGAGTTTGGCTGGGAGGTGTTAATGCATCCGCCGTATAGTCCTGACCTTGCACCTTCAGATTTCCACCTGTTTTGGTCTCTTCAGAATTCCTTAGGCAGTGTCAGGTTAACATCACGAGAGGACTGCCAAAACCACTTGTCGCGGTATTTTGATCAAAAGTCCCAAAATTTCTATAGCAATGGGATCATGTCCCTACCTACAAGATGGCAAAAAGTTATCGAACAAAATGGTACCTACATACTTTAGTTAAATGTAAATAAACTATATTAAAAAATGTTTTGTATTTTCTTAAAAAATGTGAAGCAACTTTTTCCCCAACCTATTAATAACAGCCGCACATGTCGATCGAAGGACTTGTGGCCGTCGTTCCGTGGATGGATGACCATTCATTACATATCGAGACCCCTCGGTGCCTCGAAAAGCACGTTAACCCGTTGGTCCCGGCTTTCATTCGTAGATCTTTGACAATCGTTACGGGTAGTTGGAAGCCCGACAGTCTGTCAATCAGACAGGCAATCGCTTCATGTAAAATACTGGTATTCAGCTGCATCCGGTTAGATGGGAAGCCGACCTCAAAACAGTTAGAAAAGAGATAGGCAGTATGATTTGGTAACACTCTAAACTGATTTGATTGAACTTTCACAATGGATTTTTTAGGTGCATAGTTGGTGGCCAAATAAAAAATGATTATAGTTGGTATATCCAATTCCATATTGGTTGGAATAGATTACTTATTGGTTATAACAAAATGGTGATTTCTTTTGCCAATATTTGACATCCGACAACTGCAACGTGCGATTGATAAAATTATGATTCGATGAAATAGCAGATAAAAGATAATGACAAGTTCCTCTTGTAATACCTTTCGTGGAATTGATAATATTTTACGTTGTTGTTGTGTAAGATTGAGTAGCTCCAATTCAGGAACTCTGCACCAGTAGTCAGGGACGTCTGTCATGAACAGCTGGTTAAACGCACAGAAGCCGCAGGGTAAACAGGCTGGTAGGCAGACGAGCCATAACAGAAGCTTCTGGTACAGACCAAACTCCCCGATTTTAGGCAGCAAGTCGTCCAAATCGATGGCTTCATGCGTTTCATCCGCCTTAAGAAATTATTATTGAATATTAGGTTACTATGACAGTTTTTCTGAAGTACGGGTCTGAAATTAGTATGAAAATCCTTCTGTAGACAGAGGTAGAAAAAAATTAAAATGGGTAAATAACTAACTTGCAAAATATCTAGGTAAATTGCAACACGTTATGCTGTATATTATCAATTAAATACAACCGTAGGCCAACTGTGGATCAAATAACGATTGTAAATTGAATTTTGATAGTCACACCCTTCGTACGCGCCTAAAGAAGTCACTATGTTTACAAACTGATACAAATATTTACAATATAAATACCGATAGTTTCTCTTCTGTGCCGTAAGTAGTTGTGTTACTGCCATTTTTCGTCATTACACTCAACCACTCACTATAAACAGTATTTAGGCGTAAATAACGCGTGTAAAAATGGTACTATTCACGTCTAACGTTATAGTTTGACAGTCTTTTGTGGAACGGGAAGAAGCCATAAAGTATTAATTAAATTAATAAGAACTTGCCTACGCATGCGATAGCATTGTACTATCGTTAAGCTTTAGCGTCAGCCAAAGCTATGCTTATCTATGAGTACTTGCTGAATCAAAACTATTTGTAGGTCAATACAGGGTGAGTACCTACATTGCAATGGTGTGCATCGTACTACTGATAACAGTTCTTAGGTCGTCCTCTACTTGCAGTGGCGAAGCAGTGGTTTCAGCAGCCCGGGGCGTACACAAAATTCATCGCCCTTTTTATGGAATGAATAAAACTTAATTTTAACTGACAAATCAACACTCTCGGACAGACTCTTATTAGTAAGTAAAGCTACCTGCAAGTAACGGTGATTTTTTTTTTAGGAATGAAATAATATTTAGGGACGTAAGTACTATTATTTATTCTGTGCCCAGGGTGTAGCAGCTCCAAAATTTTGGCATATCTCGGATAGGTTAGATCAAGGCTGCTCAACCCCAGGCCCGCGGGCCACCACGTGGCCCGCCAACACATTTGAACAGGCCCGCCAAAAGCTATAAGCTGCAATAGTCTTTTGAGAACAGATTTCAGGCCTTCAAATCAGGTCTTAAAAAAAAAAATCCTTCATATGAAATTTCTGAATGTTTATCTAATTTGCAATTAGCCAACAATAAAACATTTTCACACTTGATTTTATCATCGACCAAAGAATTGTCGCCAAATATTATAGGTTGTTAGCATAAAAACCTCTTGTTAGTTATCAGTGGAGCTTTTTTTAGATTATTCAAACTATGAGTAACTTAAAGTTGTGTTTAAATTTAATAGCTAGGTATCCACCTCAACTGTAGGCAAGTTTTATTTATTAGGTGGCCCGCCAGCTGACATGGAATCAAAATAATAGCCCGCCTTCAAAATTGGTTGGGCAGCCTAGGGTTAGATTATATTTTGATCATTCATACAGAAATAGGGGTTACTTTGTCGACTTATACAGAAAAGTAGGTCGCACAAGCACGAAAATGTTTACCCTCCGCCTCGGATAGGTTAGATTTTCCTTTGACTATTCTTAGTATGAATGGTAAAATTGGCCTAACCCTGGCCACGAGCTACACACTCAAGTGACACGTGTCTTCCGACAGCGACTGTAGAGAAAACAAAGAAAGAAGTGGTTTAAGTATGCCACGAGTCACGAGCGACTGCGGCGCGACTTGCGGAGCGACAGACGGAAAAAAATAGGTGACGTCCGTGCGTGTCGCTTGACGCAAGTGGCATCGCTCGTGGCCGTAAACGGGGCGGGCTCGTTGAAGAAAGTTGCAAAAACTTAGTGAAAATTTGCTGCCCTCAAAAAGTGCCACACTGGGTGGTGGAAATTGAATTTTTAGGGTGCTGTACCTCAAAAGGATAAACGGAACCCTTAGTTGTCCGTCCGTCAGTCTGCCAAGACCCATTTTCCTGTGACCCACTGTCCATGTTTCCTTGGAGCTATAAAAAATCAAGCTTCTAAGTCAACTCAATAAAAAAATACGGCTATTTATGTGACATATTTTGATTCTCGCAAATAAATCAAAACCTATAGGGTATACTTCCTGTTGACTATGAAATCATGTAATTACATATTATAGAATGATGAAATTTGGCAGGAAGCAAGGTCTCACAGCACAAGTAATGGAAAAAGTCCGAAAACTGATAATTTGTTGTTTAATTTTATTTTTTTTTGCGGTTTCAAATTACATTTGCAGTTGGAGAATGGAACATCGATGTATGGGAGAATATGTTTCTCAACTACTAAGTTAAGTTTGTTCTTGGGATAAATTATTGATCCCAACTACGGAACCCTTCATTGTGCGTGGTCCGACACGCACTTGGGCGGTTTTTTCTAGCAAATGGACTTTAGTCAAAATATTTGGTAATATTTATTACTCATGCACGTACATAACGTGCATGAGTAATAAATATTACCAAATATTTCGAATAATCTAAGCGGCGGTGAGGCATCCGCTTCTCGTGCAAAAGTTCCATTTCAGCTTTAGGATTGGAAACGTGAAAATAAATGTCATAATTGTTTTGTTAAAATATTTTATTTCTGAAACGTAGATAAAATCGATACAAGTAATTAAAATCCTTAGAGACATAACTTATACTCTTTACATAATAATGAAACTGTGAAAATTGTCTTACCAACTGTACATATAACCTAACAACGAATGTGCGCTTTCAATAAGTTTCGTTGTAGGTGTATATAATACGTATCAACAGTCTCAACGCACGCTTTCCATGCCAATATTAATAAAGTATCTAACATACCATTTATATAGTATTAACCATATAAACAATTCGATTACGAGAGAATTGACTTCATAGGTATAAAATGAAGATTAAATCTTGTATAAAAATTTCAGTATTCATCGCTAGATTTTTACAATTTTAATAGAATAGGAAAATAATGCACATGCATTTTATTTTTTGTCTTGTACATATTGCAAGCATAACAACGTATCTACTTATAGGTAGGTATGCGTACTTTGTGTAATATTTGTAAAACTTTAATTAATATCATTATTACTTATATACACTTTCGAAACAAGTAGATACCTATCATCTAACATATTTTGTGCCTTTATTATCACTCGGGGTACGTAATATTTCAATCTCTTAATAACCAGCACAAACTATAAAAAAATGACAAATATAATTTATTAATTGTTTAAACTTTGACTTAGCAACAATAACATTTAGTAATAATAACGTCCCCATAACCGACTTCACTAGTGGCGGAAAGTTTTCAGATACCTAATTCGGTCAATCTCTACAATCTGAATGAAGTAGGATGCTACAAGACTGCCAGCTCGACAGCTGCTGCAGAACGTCGTGAGTGCAGTGTCAGTGTAGAGAAACAAACGACTTCCTCGGGGCTGTCATTATTATTATTTATATATATCTTTTTCCTCCTACATGAACAAGCGACCATGAATTCTTCGAAAACTCTCTGCTTTCATTAACACCTCAGCTGTTAAAATTACATTAAAGGCGTTAAGCTTCATAATAGAAGGCATAATAAACCTACAATATGCAGGTTTATAGAACAACGTGCTCCTTACATTCGAAGTTTCCGATTACCGGACACAAAACAGGTTCAATTCACTCCCGCACAAAACAAGTCGAAATTATTAGCTCGACGAAATATTTGGATAATGTTTTCACTCTTATATCGTTCTTTGCACACTTTCACAACGTCAAAGAAAAGTACACTAGCAAATTGAAGTCCTTATTGACAAATAAATACGTTTTCATTGGATGTGTAAATGAAACTCTCGTATTGAAAAGGAATAAAGAATAAATGTTATTTTAAACATTTGTCGCACATCAAATAATATTTGGACTATTTCTGGTTCAAAAATTACAAATATTTACAAAAGTGTCGTTTACGGCATCGGGAAGAGAAGGCGCGCGTGCGCCACACGCCGATGCTACGTAAGCAGCTTGAAGAACATGATGCCCAGAGAGATGTTGATGAACAGCACTAGGATCACCAGCTGCTGCCGGGAGAACCAGTCCTGCGAACAGTATACAACACTTTTACATAGATATAAGTACTAATTTTGGCTTTCATTTAACACGATCAGAGCCGGACCTCCTGGAGGGTTGGTTCACCTAGTCGCATATGGGATCGATTTTGCTTAGCAATTACAGCATTATAAACCGTGAAAATAAAATCTGATGTATATTTTAACAATATTTATTAGTATATGCGTTGGTTTTAAAATCCAAGTATTTATACTTTTATTAAATTTTTTGTTCGCAGTTACAAATATTCACTAAAAATTAAAAGGTTGGAAACTACATATAGCGACAAGACAAACTGATAATACTATTTTGCTATGTTTTACAGTGTTTTATAACACGGTTTTAAACCTAATGCCGTTGACCGTCCGAAGTGGTTAACCTTAGCGCAAACGTAATGCCGGCAAGCCTCCCGGAGGGTTCACTTCCAATATGTATGGCGGCATGGCGTATGAGTTCTATGAAAAGTGGGTGGAGTCGAAAGTGTTAATGATCAAATACGTCGTAGCATTCGTAGGCATTTCGTAGCACTTTCGTAGCAGTTGAATAATGTTCTCCTTTTAGGATATTGGATATCTTATATTTACAAATGGTAAAATGAGTGAGTATCTAACCTTGACTTGCGGACTGACTAGGTAAAGCAGAGGGTTAGCTCTCAGCTTCTCGGTCTCCTCGTGCATGCGGCGCACCTCCTCGCGCCGCGCCGAGCCGAGCGCCGACACCTCCTCGCGTGACATTCCGCCGCCGTCCGGCATGCGTGGCATGCCCGCCACATCCGGCAACGACTTCTTACGCTGCAGGGTCTGTGGCGTGCTCAGCATCTGTACATAAATAATAAAGTTATTGTTAGTGAAATGATTCCACTGAAAACATGGCTATGTATTATCATTTCTTGAAACAAGCTTGAAGGCGGCTATTTCAGAATTCCAGTAGCTGGGTTTCTTTTTAAATCTAATATTTTGAAATAATTATATACGAGTGTTTCGATTTTACAACACACACAGCTTAACGGATTAAGATCGACTATCCTTACATAATACGAGTCGCCAACATAATAATTTATAAAGTAGTACTAAACGACTTAATATTTCAGTTTGAAATCAAGAGAATGGACGATATGAACAAAATAAATAGTTTTGTTTAGATTTTTGCCGGAGCCGGAGATCTGGCTCCGGGCGACGGACGTTAAGAAAAACAAGTTGATTTATCTTACGGTATACACAAACAAATTCAATGACCTTTCAATTGAAAGAAAAGCGTGTATTTGCGTAGACACTAATACATATGAGTGTGGATGCATACTCTTTGACCTTTAACTATCACAGGTACGAGTATAGCACACCTGTAAAGCATTATGTCATAGCAATTGATAAGACTAGAGCTTAGCGAGTAGATTATATTAAGGAAGGTTTACATTTGATCACTGCTAAGTTTATTATGTATTACTCAAACTCTCTGACCGCTACGGTCAGTGGAAATGTTATCCGAGTAAGTTTACCTCCACAGGAGGTACGTTAATCCAGCTTTCGGACGCTCGCCTGGCGAGGATCGCCGGGGAGCACGCAAGATCCTCTTCATCATCTTCATCCCCTTGGTACCACATTTTCAATAACACAATTTTATACGATTGTACGACTCACGGCTCACGGACTTTCAACATGTTTTCTGACTTATATAAAGGTATACAGGGGCACCGTTTTACGTTACGTATTGATTAACATTTTACAATTAAACGCGAGTAAATTGATATTGTGAGTAACTTGCAAAGTATTTTTTGAGATTTAATGTACTTTAGTTATATATAGCGAAGAGGTGATACACGGAAAGCGGCAGCGAGTGACTGTCTCAATTTAGAAATAGAACGGGCTGAGCGCTGCCCCGAGCCCCGCGCGCGCGCCGCCCGCCTACTGCCGTGTCATTACTAAACTTATTGCAATGCCATTCGCACATCCATCGCGTTTGACGCGTATTTATACAGATTTTCTTCGATCAAGCATTTTTGTCTATTTTTCAGCTATAAATATTGTATATTTAGGCCTAAATACTATCTTCAACTGCAAGCTGTCAATAAATCTGAATAAACTTTCCATTCGCTCGCATGTTTGTGATATTTATCTATAAACAGACGATTCCCATGAATTACAACATGTTTCGATCTCCCATTTAGCAATACTTTATTTCAGTGCCTAGTTATTTAGTTGCGCAAGTAACTTACAACAACCGGGTGACCTTGTTCATAAATTGCGTGTAACGATTGGTTAACCCTGCAGGGCTGCAGCGGTCGCACGGCTTATCGTAATCCACTGTTGTAAAATTAAATATTCCCGAAAAACTACAGATGGGAATCTATTGAAATTCCTAGTAGGTACTGAAAGAACCCGTTTGTCATGCAACGCGTGCAGGAGTTCTGTGAAGTCCGCGGAGTTATCCGTGCGACTCATTACGTGTGTTTTTGCCGAACAAAATTACTAGGTATGTTTTTATTTTGATCATTCTAATGTAAGTCTCTTGCTTAGAAACCAATTATATTAGTTTATTAAAATACTATATAAAGGCAGACTTAATGCCTGAGGCATTTTCTAGCAGTCATCCTCTGGTGGCACTTCACATGCTATTCGTGTTCGCGTATTCTTCTTATTTGCCCAAATACGACGATGTGAAGTTACTCATTCACCTAGTTACACTCGTATCCGCCAGTTGTCAGTTTTTGGTCACATATCAAAGGATTGCGAATATACCGAATAAGTTCGTTTACCGTTCACACATAGCCTACTCAGTAGAGGGCGGTGAACGCGTTCAGATTAGCATCTAGCAAAAATATTCTTAAATGTTCGGAATATTAGCTGTTCAAGACGATGCGTGGACGGTGTGTTCGGGTTATTCGGACTTCTACACTAAATAGCCAAATGAAACACAGTAAAAAACGCAAATACCGAATAACGATGTGAAGTGCCACCGAGTGATGCAGAGACAAAACATGGTAGGTGTGACATACGGGATTGAGAGCTCGGAAATAACTATAAAATACATGAATAAATACAATAATACATACATATACTGTATACAAACATATAAACAAAATAAATTTTATCAGGAGAAATAAAGATCGGTAGAAGAGAAAACGAAACCAGCAACTCAGCACTGGCAGTGGGATGTTGCAGATTTTTTTAAACTTGTTTTCGTTCAAATAATAAAGAATACTTAATGCATGCATTAAAAAGCAAAATAAACCTGATTTATTATCATCCTGATCGAGTCGAAGTTTAGTATTCTATTACTTTGATGATATTAGAAGAACATAGTAACCTTGAACTGATGCTGCAGCATCACCTGGAATTTGCTTTCGCTATCGCTACGAATGAGCGTAGCCTCTACCGGAGATGTCAGAAAATGATCAAAAGTTAAGAGTACATTGGTATATTACTTGGTTTATTACTCTTAACTGTTACTGATTTGATGATAATTTGTCAGCTATATTATATTGCTGACAAATTATCATACTGTTACAACTACTTTACTTTTAGTCATAGGTAGGTACTAACATAACATAACACCAACGTTTTGAAAAAACGACTTTGAATTTTTTACTGAACACAATGCGTTTGCGACAGTAAAATGACCCACTCTTTACAATAAATGCGGATTTCTTTAGTTTTAAGCTTGTAGTAATTTGAGTTTTATCTTTAATGTACAGATGTACACTAAGGGCTAGCCAATTAATTATCTTTGTAATTTTTCGAACGGTGACGTGACAACCAAGATATTTCAAAAATGTTTTATTATACTTGTTATTAAATACCTGACTTAATCTGGAGGCAAATGGAAACGGAAAAACGGAATTTTGCGCGCTACAATTCGCGACATCGTGGTAGCAAGTAAATATGTTTCAAAATGCGCCCCAGGGTGCTTCTGGTGCGCATTTTGAAACATGTCTCGTCTTAGTGTAAAGAGTGGGTCATATAACTGTCGCAAACGTATTGTGTTCATTAAAAAATTCAAAGTCAAAACGTTTATTCAAAACGTTGTTGTTATGTTATGTTAGTACCCAGGGAGCTTCTGGGGCGCATTTTGAAACATTTTTACTTGCTACCACGATGTAGCGAATTGTAGCGCGCAAAATTCCGTTTTTCCGTTTCGAAACCTTTTTACTACGCGCACTTAGATCTGTCCTTAGGCTAACGCAAGTTAAATGTTTCAAAATGCACACCAGAGAGCTACGCGTGCTTAGATTTGTCCCTAGGCTAACGCAAGTTAAATGTTTCAAAATGCACACCAGAGAGCTACGCGTGCTTAGATTTGTCCCTAGGCTAACGCAAGTTAAATATTTTAAAATGCACACCAGAGAGCTACGCGTGCTTAGATTTGTCCTTAGGCTAACGCAAGTTAAATGTTTCAAAATGCACACCAGAGAGCTACGCGTGCTTTGATTTGTCCCTAGGCTAACGCAAGTTAAATGTTTCAAAATGCACACCAGAGAGCTACGCGTGCTTAGATTTGTCCCTAGGCTAACGCAAGTTAAATATTTTAAAATGCACACCAGAGAGCTACGCGTGCTTAGATTTGTCCCTAGGCTAACGCAAGTTAAATGTTTCGAAGTTCCAGAGAGTGCCCCTAGGCTAACGCGTTTGCCACCGTCGGGTTCCCAAATAACGGTAGGAGGGGTTCACATCGGCGTCGAGTCGACGATGAAGTACCTGGGACTCGTCCTCGACAGTCGGTGGAACTTCGTGGAGCATTTCCGACGTTTGGCTCCCAGACTGGAGCGGGCCGGGGCTGCATTGAAGCGGCTCCTGCCCAATCTAGGGGGTCCAAATGCCTCCTGCCGGAGGCTATACGCGGGGATCGTGCGGTCCATGGCCCTGTACGGGGCACCGGTGTGGGCGCGTTCGTTGAGGCGGCGGCCTGCCCGCAGGTTGAACGCGTCCCAGAGGGTCATGGCCACCCGGCTGGTCCGGGGATACCGCACGGTCTCCGGTGAGGCGGCAAGCCTCCTTGCTGGATTGCCGCCATGGGATCTGGAGGCAAAAGTCCTCGCGCATATTTGGGAGTGGCGCGAGGAGGCGAAACGCCGGGGCTTGACTCCGATGCCGCGAGAAATCGCGGCACAGCGGACAGAGCTCCGACGGGATCTCATGGCGGCATGGAGAGTGCGATTGTCGCAACCCAGTGCTGGGCACGCCACTATTGTGGCGATAAGTCCCCTCTTTGAGGAGTGGCTGGAGAGGCGCCACGGCGTCCTCACCTTCCGCCTGACGCAGGTCCTCACCGGACATGGCTGTTTCGGGAGGTACCTGTTTCGGATAAGGCGGGAGGAAACGCCCGGGTGTCATCACTGCGTGGATCGCCCGGAGGACACGGTGGAGCATACGGTGGAGGTATGCCCGGCTTGGGCAGAGCACCGCCGTGTCCTCGTGGAGGCGATCGGTGGCGGGGATCTCTCGCGTCCGGCCCTGGTCCAGGCCATGGTACGGAGCGAGAGGGCATGGGAGGCCGTCACCTCCTTCTGCGAAGCAGTAATGCTCGCAAAGGAGGAGGCGGAACGCGTGAGGGAGAGGCAAATTTCGCGCCCTCACGCCCCTAGCCGCCGCAGGAGGAGACGCCCTGGGCGTCGGGAATCGATTGCCGATTCCCGGCCACCGTAGGCGCGGGCTTGCGGATGGTGAGCAATGGGTAGCTCGCCGTCCGGTAAGGACCAGGCCCGGGTCGACGGCGCGTTGTGTTCCACGCGCGCCTCAAAGAGATGTCAGCAAGTGAAGGGGTCCGATGAGACCATTGCCTGCCGGGGTTGCGGGATTAGTCCGAAAGGTATACCGTGGCCCCCTGGCATTGCACAGGCAACAGAAGGAACACGGGTGGGTTTTAGTCAGTAAGAGTCTGACACGCCCTCCCGCTCCACCCAGAGCGGGAGACGTCATTTGATGATTTCCCACCCAAAAAAAAAAAAAAAAGGCTAACGCGTTTGTTCCTATTTTGCATGTTTAGTCACAAGACTTATTTTAAACATTTCTTTGCTTGGTGCATCCGCCTCTAATAGTTAATGGTATTAAAAGTGCAATTTGATCCTATTAGCTTCACGCCTTTCTCAAAATGTAGGTACAGTAGATACATTTTTAGGCATTTAGTCCGTCTCTGTAGGTGCCTCTAGTTTGTTTCAAAATATAATAATTTTTTCTAATGAGATTTAATAACAGTCATATTTGCGTAGTTTTGCTGGTATAAGTAGTCGAATATAATATCATAGGTCGATTACCTTGTAGAATAACCAACATTTTGCACTCTAAAAATAAACTCATTTTGATAACTAGCTTTGCCAAATACAAAGTTTCATCTCCTATTTAACCCCTTTAGAAGATTGATAGATGGATTTTCAAAAATCCTTCCTTAATGCTCACGTTATAAAAGGAATAAAAGGAACGCTAGTGCAAAATTTCATGCTTTTAGGCCCAGCCGTTTAGGCTTCATGTTGTGCATCAGTGAATGAATGAATAAATAAATTAACGATGTTTATTGGGAAGGTTACTCTATTAGCTTCATACGTCATATTTGTATCGTACCTACAGTCAATCTGTGAGTCAACCTCAAAAATATGACATTACATCGACGAAATCTTTATTCCATAATATTGTATCAATGTGTAGCCACAAAACATTTTACAATTGGGTATTATATTGTAGCATTGAGTTTAGTTTTTGTGAACCTACCACCCAAGTGTGGAATGTATGACATGCTTTTTGTTGTATTTGTAATTAACCTACCTTTCGACCTCCTCCACCTCCGCCGAATCCGCCGCCTCCACCGCCCCCTCCACTTCTCATCGGCGCAGGCGGCGGTGGTTCTGGTACTTGAGCCACATACAAACTTTCAGTACGTTTGGGCTGATAAGGTGATGGTGATATTTCCTGTCCGAGCGTCCGTTTTCTCAAAAGTGAGTCCTCAAATGCTTGAGGTTCTCGCGAACCTGCACGAGATGATATGGAGCCGCGGCCAGACGCTAGATGTCCGTTGCCTGCAGGTGTTGCGACTCGGGACGCCGGCCGAGATGGGACCGCAGGCTGTGGAGCCACAGAGCCTGCTCGGGAGCCCCCACTTGGAGCCGCCTCCACAGACGGTTGTCGCGAGCGCCGTCCGTACCGATCGACACTTGAGTCTCGACTAGGGGGTCTTTTGTAGTGATCGAAGTAGTCAATGGACGGACGCGGACCTGCTGGCCGAGCTCCGTTGACAATATCTTGTTCAGTAGGAGCACTGGGCCTATATCCCTGATCAGCAGAGCCTGTTTGTCGATAAGCCTGATTGTCATTCGGCAGCTGTCGATACATATGATCTTGCGGTTGGCCGTACGCTTGTTGGTCATGCGGTTGTCTATAGCCTTGGGAATCGATCGTTTGACGATAGGGTTGCTGATTCGTCGGCATCGCTTGTCGGTCGAGAGGGCCCTCAGAGTGTACAGTTCCGGTTCGAAGCTCATTTCGTCCATAAGCAGAGGCGGTTTCAACATACGCGTTACCCTGGGCGTCAAAAGAAGGCTGACCGAGCACACTCTGTCGTCGGGGAGGAGCTTGAGGGGGGTTCCATTCTTGCTGTTGGGGTCTTTGGTTTGGTTGTTGTCTGTTAGCCGAGGACAGTCGTCGATCTTGGGTGACGTATTGCTGGCCACTTTGGTCCATACTTGGTTGATTGAATCTGTACGAGGAAGCTTGCTGTTGTTGCTGACCGCCTTGTGAGATAGGTCCATATAGATTTGTTTGGTCATTTGGTAAGTATGATTTTTGACTGTCAGGTGAAATTTGAGGCGTTGTATTTGCTGATTTCCAGTTATCTTGATTTGACGAATAGTACGGATCTTGTGGTGGTCCAAGATTTCTATTGTCTGTATTGTAGTTAGAGCTGTTTGCGAGCCGTGGATCTACTGATTTAGGATATTGCGTTGAAGGTCTCCTGGAGGGTACTGCATTTGGAGCTCTATTATTTTGAGGAATCTGTGAATGCATCGGAGGGATATGATTTGGAATGCTCTTTCCATCCAAGATCTTTTCAGATTCTTGTGATACGGTTGCTGCAATTTGTGCATCGTAAACCTTTTGTCTATATTTTTCTCTTAATCCTATTCTGTCAAAGCCTGGGTGCTTAAAATCTGGAGCGAACTGCTTCGCAGTAGCTTGCGCTATATCACAGTCTTCTTTTGCTTGGTCTGCCGCTTCGTCGGCCTGTTCAGCTTTCCCTCGAGCCGTGGCGGTTCTGTAACAATTATGATAAATGTTTTCTCAGTGAATTACACATTGAGAACAGTTTTTAGGTATGTAAAAAATTGCAGCCTATATATATCTATTATACACTGACCTGGAGATAGCTATATCAGCCTTTTGTAATGCTATTTTGGATGCACGTTGCGCCGCGTTTACTGCTGAGTCAACACGTTCCCGAAATTTAGCGGACCGCATGAGGAATAAATGTTTTCGTTTCTGGCTTGTTATAAGTACGTTGTTCTTATATTTGCCTTCTTCCCTTGTACCGTCTCGGAACGTAGTAACGCCGTATCCATACTTTTTATTCGCCGACCACTCTCCCTCGTACCGAAGCCCGTCACTGCGCTCGCTGATACCGAACCCAGTACGTTTATCGTTTTTCCATTCGCCCATGTAAGTTTCTGTGACACTCGCATCCAAATGTTCATCCTGCCAAAGAAAATTACTTTTTAACATCCCTATACGATTTTGATGAGGAGAAACCGGGTTTTTTGTATTTTTGTCAATGCCTCATGTATTGGTTATTAAACAAAACCAAAACGCAAAAAATCTCAATCCCCACATATCATTATTATCATGCTTGTCGAGTGAAATTGACTCAGACGTAGATATAACATCGACTCGAGGTCTTAAAATTTGTAAATTGTCTGTTTCCTCAAACTAATAATCATGTAATGGCATTCCACACATTATATTATCGTAAACCTTCATTTACAAAGCCTGTGAATATTATACATATTTTGCTCAGGACTTCCCATTTAGGATGTGGAGAGTGTTATTTAGGATGTGGAGGGGCAGTGTCATTTTCAGAGTTAGAGGTGGTGTGTCACAAATATGACAACATTTTTATTTTAGTTAGGACTGGATGTACACGTACTTATTTTGTATGAGCAATATTTGTTAATGGATTGGTATAGATAATTCTGTTCGTAGTGTGGAGCCATGCTAGCGTGGGATCGGCCCGGGGGTGGAGGGCATCAAGATGGCATTGCATCAACATGCGAACGATTATGTGGGTGATAAATTTGTGATTTAAACCAAATAAGTAAAGTCCCACCTCGACAACGAAACTTGCGTTTGAGTTTGTGTGCAAAGAGGCATGGGTCATAGCGGAGTGGGTGCTGTCTACCGAGGAGACCCACGAAGAGCCCGAGCCCCCCGAGCCCCCGGAGTGGACCGAGCCCGTGCCAGTGCCGTCCAGCTCGCCGACGCTGCGCTGTTTGCGCCATTTCTGAAAACATTATACGTCGTCTTAGTAAGTTGAGTTCAATAGCTTAGGCAATTTTAAGGGATCTACTAAATCATTCCTTTTGTATTTTGGTTTTGTTTATCCAGGACTAGGTGCATCCCTAAAATACTCATGAAAGGACCCTATTTTTACGTATTTGTGACTTTACACTAAAATATTGTTTGTTAGAGCAGCTTTACAGCAGGTGACAAAAAAATAATATCACCAGCGAAAAAGCACTGTTTTCACGATCAGGCTGGCGTACCCAGCAAGGTGATTTTGAGAATTGAATACCTCTCTTTCGAGCAGAGGTCTGGTAGTGTCAGAGAGAATGATTGCAGAGTCAACTTACATGTAGCAGTCCTTTAGGTTTTCCGACAAGCGATCCGCGGCGTCCGGACGGCTGGTCGGAGCGGACCGTGAGCACGAAGCCTCCGCGCGCGTCGTCCATGCGCGTGGTGCGCAGCTCGGAGGGGTCAGCGCCGCCTTCGTTGAGGGACGACATGGAGCCGCGGTGGCCGCGCGCGCCGCCCCGGTAGTGCGAAGCCAGCCCGAACGGCGCCGACGTGCGGACACCGTAGCCGTGTCGCAACCCGCGCATCCATTGTCCCTGGTACGTGCCTGGAATCATATTCGATGGTTTTATTATTTTGTATAGCAGAATCACTAAAAAACGGTGCATTCAACCATCTACGATTTGCTGATCTCATTCTTATTACCGAAAACCCGAAACACCTACAGGAAATGTTACACAGTTAGTCAGGGAAAGTACCAACGTAGGACTTCAGGTGAACACATCAAAAACTAAATTAATGACCAAACGTATAAAAGAACCAATCCTTTTAATAACAGCAACTTTGAATATATTGAAGAATATACCTAGCTCGGACAGGTCATATATCTAACACAACTGATCTCCAAAAAATACAGTGGCAGTGGTCAAAGAAATGGACCAAAGACGTCACTGAATGATATACGAGAGAAGGGAAGAGGAAGACCGGTGTGTAGGTTTGAGGATGACCTGAAATCGACAGCAGGTGCCAAATAGAGAAGGAAAACTCACGATCGAAAACTGTGGAAGGGTCTGGGGGAGGCCTATGCTGGAAGCAATACAAACTAATTACAGATGTCTATTATATTATGTTTATTGTAAGTTTGTTAATAAAAGCTATTCGAATGTGTAGAGCATGTAATAATTAAACAATTGTAAAAGGTGTAGTGCTCCTTTGTAGCACTTGAAATACATGGTCAAGGTTTCATTTTGGACGTGTTTGCTTGTGGCAGTGCCACCCCTACTCGGAAGTCGGAACACAACATTGTGGCCTTACAATCACTTTTGCATAACGATTATAACAGGGGAAAACATGGATGATAACTGGATAAGCATTCAAAGCCGACTACTATTTTTTTGTTGTTATAGAGATAAACCATTTATGTGCGACAGAAGCCTGACAAGGGCTTTATCATAATACCATTAGCTAGATGAAGTTCAAAAGAGATAAAGAAAATACTCATCGCTCGCTAATCTATAATCGCACAATAATGGCATCAACGTTGAACAGCAAATGCGATGTAAAGACGTCATAAGTTCGAGTCCGATACGTCTTTAAATATTACGAGCAGACTGCTCTAATCTATCGCCAGTACCTACACGTCAAGAGAAATGCTTTTAAATCACGCGATTAACGTTTCCCTATTCCAAAATGTGGATTATGTTGTATCAGTAGTATATCTAATAGATTACACCTGTACATGTTTTTGCACTTTTGCCGTAGTAATTATGACTATGGACAGGAAAACAAAAACCAGAAAAAATTAAAGCAATCAGTCATATTCTACGAAAATATGAAAAGAGAGAGAAAGATAGATAGTAAGTAGCCAAAAAATATGGGTAAAGATGCCTCAACTTCTAGCGTTCAATCGAATTAAAACATGTTATATAGTGTAAAATTGACTTTTACTGATGCACTGCATCAATCACTTGAGAATCCGAATGAAGTATTACTCTATGGCACGACTTATTTCTCATACTCAATCTCGCTATCGTCAATCTTCAAGCACCGTATGACGTCAATGGCATTCATGAATGTAATGTCTAGCCCGTTTTCCGTGCTCAAAGGTGTAAAACTGTGTCAAATTTTATATTTCCTGTGTTTATAACATCATCCCTATCAGCTGTTTACTTTGTAAGAAAAGTTATCAAGCATCAAACCGTTTCTGAATGTCACTCGATTTTTTTCCGAACACGCTATATAGTTATCGAGGTGTAGAGACGGTTGAGAAGAGAGAAAGGTGTTTTTGGAACACTGGTAAATTAGGTAAGAAAATATAGAGATGACTCTACAGATTAACAGAAAATACATCGTGTAAGTAGGGTGTGATTGTACAGTTAATTTTTGTAGTGCCTAGTATTAAATGAGTGGTCGACATGATTGTGTGTCGAGGCGGCGCGCGCGGCAGGCGTGCCTGTGCTATATTTAACCGGCGAGGGCCGCGGGCCGTGCGTTGCGGGCAGAGCACAGGGCCGCTTCACTCCGATCATTCATCGAGAAAACTACTGAAAAGTTTCATTACATATGAGTAATCGGGCTACGCAAACTTGATAGAGTCGTTGGTAAATTCATATCAACATGTTTATAATTTATAATACAGCTCTATAAGATGTCTCTATGAGTAAATGCTAACATTATGATCAGTTGAACTAAATCGCTTCAAAGTGTGTCAGAACTAAGAGTAGGTAAATTATAAGGACGATGAATATACATAATTAAATGTTTACGGTACAGAAGTTAAATAGATACTTATTCTCGTCAGTTGTTTTTGGAAATATTTATAGATAACACTGCCACTACATAAAAAAACTTCACTGAAAGCTTCGGCATGAGATAATAAAAAAGAGTCGTAATATTGTTAAAGGTGAAATTCTTGTTACAAATCACAGAATTCATCATTTTAATTTTATGAATGACAAATCTTTATTGAGAGCATGAGTCAACGGGATGCCGTCAGGAAACATTACTTTTGTCGCACACAACGCTCGCAACAGTCGCAACTATTACCTAAATAAATTCCAACTTTGGACTTAGGTATGTTACTGGGTAATTATGCCGCCATTGACTGAAATTATTGTCTGTCACTTGGCACAATATGAATAACGACATACGATGCAAGTTCGTATACACGTGATGTGGATATTGATAGGTGCATGCGTAATTGAAAAATCTGAATAAGAAACAAATCCATATAAGTCCACGTAGGTACACATTCCGTGCCTTTATCGCGTGCTTTTTTTAACCCAATATAATAAATCGTAGTTGAAACAAACTACAGGTATGTTTAGTAAGAATTTATAATCCTGACGGCGGCGGCGATGTGTTGTTTACAGATATTATTTTCCAACAGCAAACATTGCGCAAGCAAAAGGGTTTCCTTCCTAGTTCACGCCATTACAATCTGGGTCATGAGGCTAACAGCGCGAACAACAAATAGTTATGAAATTAATTTATTACAAATAACTATGCAAGTAGCGCCGCGGGCTAACCCGGATTTCAAGAGTTTATTTTCGGATTAAAACAATAGCTTTGGGTGTTATCATCCGATTAACAATAATGTATTTTCTCGTAACGAACGTATCTACCTAGCGAAGAATGCCATGGCCATGTAAACGTAATGTATTTTCGTCTGAATTCCAATAGTTTGGCAATGAAAGAAATGAGATAATACTGACCGCCATCAGCGTATGTTTCGGAGCCGTATCCGTCTTGAAGTCCATTGGCCCAGGTGCCCTCGTACTTGGCGTTGCTGATGGTGCTCTGGCGCACGCCGTAGCGGCCCTTGTACCCCTGCGTCCACTCGCCGCGGTACAGCCAGCGGTCGCGCGTCTCCACGCCCAGTCCGTGTCGCTTGCCATTCTGCCATTGACCTTCGAATGCGCTGCCACTGTGAAGTAAATTATGTCAGCGTTAATAAAAATAACACACATTCATAACGAAATTGTGTAATTTTTCTGTAATTTGTCGAAAAGTTCGAAGCTTCTAGTAAGTGTCTTTATGGAACCAGAGAAGCTTTAGCTATTGATCATCTCAATTTTTGTTTTTTACAGTAACAAGCGTTTCAGGTAAATGGTGTTTTAAGTCAATCGTCCACAGCGAGCGTCCACGCAGGATGTGCACGGAGAGGTTTGCCGCGGTTCAATTGTTGTTGTTTCGCGCGTAGCGTGGTCGTGGCGTGGGTCGCAGTGGACAATCCCGCCTACATTATCATACAAAGTGAAACTACTAGTGTGAGTAACTTAGCTGTGCCCCTGTGTGGCGTAGCGCCTTAATAATCATCAGTACCTCTAATTATGCATGAATTTCATGTCGACTTATTTTAAACTTTTCGACTGATTTTTAAGTTAGTTTTGTAACCATTAAATAAATGACCCATGATTTTTTTGTTTAATTACTTCAGATTACATTTAGGTAGGAACCCTACATACCTATGTTCATTAACTTACATATTTCAGACAACTTCCACATTAAGTGGCATTCTGTTTTGTTTATCGTGTTAGATAAAATCAGTATTTGAGAAATATGTACATACGAGTTTGGGCAATTTGCAGAAAATAATGTTTTCATTTTGTAAGAATATTTTTCAGTGTGAAGTTTTTATTTATTTATTATTACGTACTTGTCAAAATACAAGTGGTTACCAAAATAGTAGTAATGACGTATCCACTTTTAAAGGTACTTCTCGATTATAATCTATAGTCTATTGCAGGGGTTCCCAAACTTTAAAGATAACGGAATACTCATCGAATACCTTTTGTTTTATGGAACCCCATATCAAATGATTACAAATCAAAGACTGAAGCAGTTTCATTCTTTACTTTAAGCAATCAGTATTATGACCGACAGTTGTATGCGCATATCTAGGGTAGCATCTAATGTTTTTGGTATAAGTGTAAGCTGAAAAACCGAATGGGAGCAAAGTTAAGATAGCCTTTTTGGTTACTTCAGGGTATTCACTCCTAACACCAACCCAACACTCATTCAGAGTTACAGACTCAAATGTATGTTTTAATGTGGATGAACTTTGAAGATCTATGAATGCTTCATAACCCAGGACGGTTGCACCGCAGGTATACTTCTGACGGAAAATGGATTTTATACCCATTCAATCACTATCCGGAAAGTAGTCTGACCAAGATTTCAGGAGATTCACGAAATGTCTAGATGATAGTTATCTATTTCTTGTAGAACGTTGTATAAAAGTGGGAAACATTCAAGGTTGTCCTTTTCTACGTAGGAAACTCAGAAATTTAATTTAATTTTAATGGCTGATAATTTGTCTCTCGCCATAAATATATATACTTAGCTGTGGTATTATTTAACAGCCAAAAATGAATAATTTCGCGGAACCCTGGCGACTTTTATACGGAACCCCTAGGTTCCGCGGAACCCACTTTAGGAAACGCTGTTCTATTGTATATTGTTAGTATCTATTAATTCATCGAAATCATGTGGAAGTCTTACCATTATCGAATTTATCATTATCTTGGTTGCCTAACCACACGTTGTTGGCAATAGGATAAGTAGTGATAGAGTCTATTTCTTACGTCCAAAAATAACTCAAATTAAAGAGTCGTTAAACTCACTCAAAGGGTAAATCATCCACAAGTAGGTAATTGCTTCAGTTTTTTACTGTGATTTATAAATAGATCCTAAACATAATGATTATTTAAATAATTTTTGGACATATTCAGGGTGGAAAGTTGAAGCGGGCCCTGGACGGGAAGTTATGCTTTTAAATATTTATGCAAACAATTTTTACTAAGAGGAAACATTCGATTTTATTCAGAAGTAAGTAAAACTGCATTAAATTCTAACAAACATTTTAAAAAAGTTGCTTGCCAATGCCAGCAATCGAAACGGAACAAATGAAAAAAAAAAAGCTCCTATTTTTTATGATATCATTTGAAATGTGGGGGGATACAGTTTGTGTGATAAATTTTATTGTTTTGATATATAAACTTAAAACTTGACCCGAATACCTACTTATCTGAATAAATAGTACCTAAAGATCATAATCATTAATTAACGAAAACTACCTTATAAATTCAAAAAATTCACGCGAACGAAGTCGAGGGCAAAGTGCTAGTTTTTGCACACAGCAAACGATCCTAACTTTGCATTTATTATACGCACGCTACGTTTTATTATTAACTCGGATCCAGAAACGAGATGGTCCGTTTACGAAAATCGTAGCGCATTATAGTAGCCCTCTACGTAGCGTAGACACCGTGTAGGGTCATATAATATAAGATGGGGCAGTGAGGGCAGTACCTCAACCGTTGTCGCAACAAGAAAATTATCATAGGATTATCTTTTTGAGAAATTTTGATCTGCATTCACAGATTTTGAAGAAAATATACAGTCGACAAAAACTTTTTTTGGTGGCAATTCTCTTTCTTATAAGCATCAATAAACTCTAACGGACCGACTGAGGTTTGATAAACTTTTCCCATAGGTACATTTTGTGAAATAAACTCAAACTCATTATATTGATGGACAGATTAGCCGAAAATAAACAAAACGAACGACGATCAAAATGTTTCAAAAGGTAAGGACAGTCTCCTAAGACCGTTTCCTGAAGATACAACGGCTAAGGTACCTGCCCTTACTGCCCCATCTTGAAAATCCACCCTATATAAGTGCGTACCCTGGCAATATAGGCGACCCAGAAACTACACGTAGCTTTTGTTCTCATTTCTATGTACTGTAATGAAAAGCGTAGACTCAACGTAGCTCTACAATCAGAACCAGGACCCCAGGTAAAGGCTATGCGTAGCTTACCCGCGTGTAACTGCCTAATTGGCCTCGCACAGGTCACCTTAAGTTTTCATTATTTTCTGTGCGTGTCCCAAATTTCTTTTTCTTTCTATGTTCTATGCAACTCAGGTCATCTATGTGTTTTCGCATGTAGACGCTGAGTAGCGCCACTTGTATTTACATGTTACCATGCAAGGTCAGCGACAAAAGTCGATTTACACTGCTACTTTTACACATCATCTAAATTGACACCAAACTATTCGATACATTGTATTTCAGCATTTTATATAATAGCTTAACTTTCCTGTTCCCATTTTATTTAAATATTTAGCACAATAATTAAATTGAAAAAACTCAAGTGTCAACCTAGCTTACTACTCGTAAAACGCGCCATTTGCATAAAAGATCGTAGCGTGCGACCGACGAAATACAAGCATGGCCAACTTGTAGTGTAGCTAGGATAATAGCCGTGGCAGGGCATTAGTCCAACAAACGGCATATCATACCAAAATTGGGTCATCCATCCTTGTTTTCTTTTAGGTATGGTATCAATGGTATGCGTTAGAAAAAAAACCGAATGCCCCACTTGAGGGAAAGTGTTTACCGCCGCCTATGACAACACAAGGGTTACTGATGCGTTGCCATACTGACAACGGTGAACAGTCTTACGACCTCAGTATATACCCACTATTATATTGCATTACTTCTTATCGCAGAAATCAGTGGCGTAACTTCAGATCAGAGGCCCTGGTACAAACTGGAAGTTGGGCCCCTGTCACCCCAGCGTGATTTTTATTTCAAACTCTATTTGTCAACCTTTGTTGTTTTCTTCGGATAATACCTATTAATAACATTTCTATTTCAAATTGAAAAGTTTCAAAAATGACTTTAGAAACTTTTTAATTTGAAATAGAAGTTTTGTATAAAATCATCAATTGGTAATCGCGTAACCCTAGTATCGTGCGAAAATTGTAGCGCCCCGCCTCGGATAGGTTAGATTTTCGAGCTGGATCTGTCCAACGGGAAAAAAAATCCAGTTGGAAAGACTAGTCTGACTGTCAATCTGACCACTGGGAAAACTGTTTCTTTCGACCATTCATACAAATAGGAGTTACTTTTGTCATTTTTTGCAGAACAGTTAAGAATTAAGGCAACCTACTTAGGGTGCAACAGCGAGCGTAGCGAGTGCGAAAATAATTTTATCACCCGACTCGGATTGGTTAGGTTTTCTTTTGACCATTCATTGTATGAACTGGAGGGCCCATGCCTTATTGGATCACGGTGGTGTTCCTTCTTAGCATAACACATTATTCTAAAACCCTTGCGCCGACTGAGGCCCTTATTGACTTTGCACCTTAGTATAGCTACGCCACTGGTCGAAATAGGGTTGCTACACACAAACCCACCGTGGGTCGGTGAATACGCCGTGAGGACGGCCGTGAGAGAACACATTTGCCTCGTATCGTCCAATGAGTCGTCCTCACACTTGTCAAATACTAACAATAGAACAAATCTTTTCCCGGTGAAAGACAAACCGATCCGGCTGCCAAAGCTATTTTTTTATAGAATTAAAAGTTGGTAGTAATAATTTGACTAGAGTCTAACGTAGGTACTTTGGTTGCATCGTAATTTCCGTTGCTATACATAGTTCTATATAACATTGCAACAATCAACACGTGTCAGTGGTACTGAATTTCCTTTCAGTTTTTATTAGTTGCGGTAAGATAATGGATTGGTCTGTTATGCACATGAGTACGGTCGGAACAACTCGAGCCTAACCTCTATTTATATCGCACGTTACACGTACGTTCTGCGGTAACGTAACTAAATATTACAAGTAAAACCAACATACTTCACTGTAAAGAGAATCGACCTTGAGCACACAAATGAGGGCCGGTCGCTAAACCTGTATACATTTAGGTACCAGTGGCAAAAATTTATATTTTTATTAAATATCATTTTTTAGGAACTTATCAATGTCGTTCAACAGTTGGTACCTACTCATAGCATAGTAGCATAGCATATCAGCCTTTAATGTTCCCACTGCTGGAAAACAGGCCTCCTGTCTGTGACAGGGAGTGGGCCGTAATCCACCACGCGGGCCCAGTGCGGGTTGGTAGATTAGCGGGTTAGAGAGTTTTAGTTCTAGGACATGCCGGTTTCCTCACGATGTTTTCCTTCACCGTTTTGAGAGCAGTGGTGATGAAATAATTTACACAAAATAAAGCGCCTGTTAAGGTTCGAACCTACGACCTACAAGTCGTAAGTCGCGGCCACCACTGCTCTAGGTCAAAACAAAATATTAACAGTTCGACCACTAATTTGATATCGATTGAATCACCCCTAGTAAGTATTTTGGACATAGGAATATGCAATTACACTGAACAGGTCAACGCAATAAACATAAAATAGTAAACATTAGCTTTGCTGCGCTAATCATTGTAGAAGTTCTTTATTATTCATATTTTTATTAATGCAGTATAAGGTACTACGAAAACGTAGGTAATAGGAAAACAGTAGGTAAATAGGTAGGTAGTTAATTAGATTGGCAAGGCTTGTCTGGCTTTGGTGAAGCCTCGTTTAGAATAGAATCAATCTAAATCTTTGAGGTAAGTATAGTTCTTTGCTCTTGTTTCATTATTATTTTGTAGGTATATATTTATTATTTATTTATTTATATAATTATACTTTATTGTACACCAGAGTATACGGTTATTTGTTACTTAAAATAAATTTAACATTAGCAGGCTAAACTTGAGTTTCTTTTTGAGGGGAGGCTAATGGTCGACATAATGTGCATTTTCAATAAATGATTTCATCTTTAGCCGGCTAAACTGCACATTAGCCTAAACGCAACGGTTAATGAATATTCAATCTATACGCGAGGAGCAGGGGCAGAGCGCATGAGCACGCGACCCCTTCGTCGCAGAATAACATATTCTCAAAACACAGTGTTCGCAAAAATCAAAATCTTAAACACTATAATCGCAAATTATCGCATTCCAAAACACCACATTCCCAAAACATTACATTCTCTCGTGCCTAAACGGACCCTCGTCGGCCGCTGCTGTGGCACCGCTCGGTTCGCTCGCTCGGCTCGAGCGTTGTGTCGTCACAGTTCTAACCTAACCTACCTTTCAGCCAATTTCATTTGCCATTTCATTTTTAGCCAAATGGTTACGGCTACACTAAAGTTTTTCCGGTTAAAGATAAAAGAAAGTAACCTATGCCTCTCCTCCAAAATAAACTTAAGTTTAGCTGGCTAATGTTAAGTTTATTGTCCCATTCCTCCTTAGCTGCGACGTATTATATACTATATATGACGGCGCCGTTGGTCCCGGCTGTCATTCGTGGATCTTAGAAAGTCGTTACGGGTCATCAAAAGTCCGAAGGTCTGACAATCAGTTTTATCAAGGGGTATGGCAGTTGCTCCATGTAAAATACTGGTATCTATTCTGCTGCACCCGTTAAACTGGAAGCCGACCCCAACATAGTTTGGAAAAGGCTACCTATATATAGGCAGATTAATTGAGACTACCTGCAGTATTGGCTCCTTCAAAAGATCGCTCTTAGCGATGAGACTGCACATTATGTCACCCTATGTCACATTTGTACATTTATATCTGTAGGTAATTCATAATGGTGTACATAATAAAGAGTATTCTATTCTATTTTTTGTCCGCAAAAACATGTTACGTTACAGCCTATTTAGAGTTATCAGACTGGTAAAATCCTTGACCCCTATAACAGAATAGTTAAATTACAACTAGGTACCCACACGTCACTAAATTTCAGTAGTAGCTGTGGATAGAGGTTCGTGGATCGTTCGCTTTTGCAAATGTAGTAAAAGCTCGCTACGGAGTTAGTTCAGACCATTGTTGTGAACAAACGTGGTCGAATTTGAATATACAAACAATAACTTTGTTTACAAATAGCGCGTATATGTATCCGTGTAATATTTTACCACAAAGCCATTCGCTTCTTAACAGTGGACAATAAAAAAGGATAATTAATAGCTCCTTTTAAAAAAAAGCTCCCAATAAGACGTGCTTTTAATCTGCGGAAATTTTTACCCCATACGCTCATTGGGAACGGATTTTAGACGAAGATTTTAGTTTAGTGCGTACCCGAATTTCTTCTAGTATTTAAAATAGAGCAGTTTTGAAAGGAAAACTTGTCTCAAAGTATCTGACAAACGTGAAAGTTTAAAAAAAAAAACCCTGTTTAAGTAAAATTTTTACGCAATAACTCTCTAGAGGGAATTATTAACACATATTAGAAGGTTTAAACTTTGTGTCTCACCACTTTTTCCAACAATTATTGTTTGAATAACATTATTATTATATTATATGAAACAGTTACTGGGCTTTTGTCTGTATGCATCAGCTTTTTTTATTAAGCTGCACATAGAAAAAAAAGAAAAACAAATATTTGATTTAAAGTCATTACTTTAAGTGTATTATCTATGGTCATTCATTACTTTGTTTTTTCTTGATGTGTCGTTGTAAATATTTGTGGAATAGTTTGCTTACCTACTAGTTTTATTTGTTTTGTGGTGAAGTATAGCATAGCATACGAGGATTGTACGTAACCCAGGTGTGTAAAGATGATCGAGTCTAGTGAGCAAGAGCAAACGTCACACTCGCGCCATTTTTCGGAAAACTTGTTGCGAATAGTTGTGATTTTCCATGAAGATTTAACTTATTTGTAAAATCCCTTTCAACCAAATGCAAAACAAAGAACTCGACTTTTCAAATCACAAATAGTTTTGTTTAAATAATTTTTCCCTTTCACACAACTAACGAACAAAATTGATCAAAATCAGTCGAATTCGTGCACGGCCTTTTAAGTGAAAGTGGCACTACGATTTGGCATCCACAGGTAGGTTTTTTTATCTATTTGTTTACATTTTCATCAGATAATTTTGGAACAGACATTATTTTAGTATCATATTAGTGTGCGATGGTGTGTGGTAGTTAATTGTCAGCCGTGCGTATTGGCAATGCGGAGAGGGCGGACAAATCGAAGAGACAGCGAAAACGAGTCCCGGGAAACCTCTCACACTTATTTTTGGACTAATTAGTAGTATACGCTACGTAAGACATCTTTCTCCCAAAAATAAGTATATATACATACTACACTATATATATTACATACACTATACACAGTTGATTACAAGCAAATTGTAGTTTAAAATAGCCTTTCATCGGTTTATTAGACTTAAATAAAAAATAAAGGCTATTTTTAAACACAATTTGCTTGTAATCAACTGTGTTAACTTAGTCCGCAGAATATACAAACTCGTAGCAACTAAGCAACCGGATAACTGTTAAATTCGTTACAAAATATCCGGCATAACCTTCATTACTTATAATGAAACTATGTAGGTGTTATTCAGCACTAATGCTGTCTATAAGCCTTAATGTATGACAATACTACTAACGCACATAGTTTATCACAAAAACCTGCTTTTATTTAGGAATACATTATACCAGTAGTAAAACTAGACAACTGTAGGGTACTTTTTACTTCATGAAAACGATAAAAATCTTAATACAACACACAGCTTTTCAACTCGGTAGCGCTGGCGAGTAAGTTAAATTCAGTGACACAGAAAAGATCCCAGAGAGGATTTGACTGCCTCGTTGGTCAAGTGGTTGCAAGCGCTACTGATGAGCATGAGGTCCTGGGTTCGATTCCCGGGTCGGGCAAAGTGTTATTGGGGTTTTCTATCTGGAATTTCTCAGTATTAGCAGCCCGGAGTCTGGATTTGTGCCCGGTTGATGGCAATAGGCTCGCCCCCTATTACATGGGACTTAAAACATAACTGGCGAAATGTGGGTGTACCTACTACAGGTACACCTCTGCCCAACCCTCCGGGGAAACAAGTCGTGATGTAAAAAGGATCCCGTTTACTGTATGTAAAAAGGATCCCGTTTGAGTTCCAATTTGCACATAACATAGTAGGTAAATATGAGCTTCGTCGTGACTGCTCTACCTTTGCCTCCTACTATGTGTAAAAAAATGGCAGGACAAAGTTATTAGGTACCTACTCATAATTTAATTACGTACTTAACTTGTAATAGTTAGTCACGAATTTATTAAAATGTCTGCAAGCTAACAAACTAGAATTTATTTACCTACACGCCTATATTTCTAAGAAATATATGTACGAGGAAAGAATTGTAGATATGTTTTACATTTTTATTCCTATCTATATTTTTTTAAAGATTACTACTATACTCGTATATACTCGTACCTACTTGTTTTATCCTAAATCAATATGTATGTAACCTTTCAACATTACTATGATCTATGAGTTGAAAATGGCTTTTGATCCCTTGAGACTGCGTTCTCCGGATACGGAATGAAAAATACACCTCGTAAGAGAAAGGGAGATTTTTTTGATGTTTGCTGTCCAAGGTGCAGGGCAGCAAACATAAAAAACTGCCTTTCTCTTACGAGCTGTATTTAAATATTCTAGTTCGCTAGTTAGCCACATTTCTTATTTCCATACAGTAATATTGCCAATTAATCAAAGCAGGCAAATTTTTGACCGCTATTTTCAACGTTACAAACTTTTAGGATAAACGCTCATATAATTATAGTTAATTACTTTTAAAAACCGTACTTCGTAAGTTGCTCATATAATTTATATGTTTTTGTAACTACAATAAGAAGCCCAATAAACTTGAAAGCGAAACTTCGAATTTTCAGACTAAAAGCTTGTTTTCATATCATCATTATTTGAGAAAGTTTGAGTTCTTGCGAAAGAGTACTTTATTTATCTGAATGTATTATTTTAATGAAAGAAAATTGTTAGGTAAGTAAGATTGTAATTTAAATAGGGCCAAAGTTTTTGTTTCGTAATCTTTTGTTAGCGCGTTTTCGCAAAAGTTTCAGATGAAAATAACAAGTGGTTTGATTTAAGCATAAAGCAACGTGGTCTGCCACAGGCATAATAAATTAACTTTGTATTTATAGGTATGACATAATAAATCAAAATATTTATTTAAACCACTTAACTACACATAACATAAAATCACGCTTGTATTCCCCGAAGGGTTGAGTAGAAGCGATAGTATACCAAATAATTTCGCCAGTTACGTATTTCACAATATTTCATTGCATTTAACAATGTAGCTGTTACAAGTTACTTAAAATGTAGGTATTGTCTCACTCCATCGCGAAGTATTTAGAGATTTTCAGCTTCTCAGAGCAATAAGCCGATGTTTTTATGTGTTTTTTTTTTAATTCTGAAACAGGCGCCCTAATTATGTATCACACGATCCATCACAATCTGTTTCATTTTGACAGTTCAACAACATTCATTGCGCTATTTACGGTGTTGAGCAGACACATTTTTCGAACATGATTCAGATTATGATGGATCCAGTGTAACGCAAGGTCTTAAATAAAAGAGTTTAAATCTATTCAGGGAATCTCTCATAATTAGAAAACATGAAAATTAATCACTCAAATGACATTGGAGCAATCGTTAGATTGCCTACCTACTGAAATAAATTATGCTAGATATACTTCGTGGAACCAACTGATTATGACTCAGCGATTTCACAATCATTTGTGGTCAGTTATTTCGCCATTAAAGAAAATTTCATGAATGAAGAAAATAAGTAGATAAATATATGCCAAGCAAAGTCAGCGTAACCGATCCTACCAACAAAACGAAATGTCTTAGTAAACTAGTCAAATTTAAGATTCATTGCATCTTTAATATTTGACCTTGATAACATTTGTTTGAGGGATGTGTAAGGGGAAGTGTTTCAAATATTATGTTGAACAGAAAATTTCGATGTTTCATTGACGTAACAATATTTACTGATTTACGCACGATCGATGTATGTTTAGAGTGTGTATAGATACATATTTTACGTTGTAAACGACTGAATTGAACAATGAACCAGCGATTGGGCCAATAAAACATAGTTTATGGTTTGATTTGCATGACGCCATTGCGTGTTTGTTACACTCAGAGATGAAAGTAAACTGCGCGGAAAATCCGCATGTAATAGGTATTTGATGTACTCTAAGATTGGATAGGGTTTAGGTTGTACACTGTACCCTGTAGGTATTTGTACGATAGTATGGATATACTGAGTCACAATGTATTTAAAAAATGGCTCGTTAGACCATTTATTGGGCAGAGTTCCAAATGCGGGTTAAAACTAAAGATGTTCGAACAGAAAATCTTATTGCTCGACTTTTAGAGCAATTAGATCAATACAGTTAACTTAATAAAAAACCGGTAAACAAAATTAGCATTGTAGTTGAAAAACATATTTCTTCGAAACATCGATATACGTCACGGTCAATTCTTCAACCGCAAATAGAAGTCGGCAATCGCAAAAAAAAGGGGTTAAAACTACAAAATAACGATTTTCTGAAATGTTCCTTTATTTGTGCTGCGAGACCTTGCTTCTTGCCAAATTTCATGATTCTAGACCAAGGAAGTATCCTATATGTGTTATAAAATATGTCGCATAAAATCGCCGTATTTTTTATTTCGTTAACTTAGAAGGTTGAGAGAAGTTTTTTAGAGCTCCAAGGGACCGTAGCCCTACGTATTTTTTATATTAATTTCAACTTGATACTTCCAAGCGTTCCTGAGAAGACAGACCGACAAGTAGCAATAATAGGTAGTACAAACTACTTCCCATTACCCAGATGCGCATATAATACAAAAAAAAGCATTGTCTATGGACTGAATTGCATAAATCTCTATCAAAATAGCAAAAATGAATTTGGTTTGTAAATACGAGCGTTGGGTGTTTTGATATTCCACCTATCTACTCGAGAAACTTAGCTGGCCTTATAATAGGTGTGCCCTATCTTATTTTAACATCAACACTTATTTCTTCAAACCTACCACTCTCAACTCTTCACTTAAGTGGTCTGTCGTGATGACTTCACTGTTCTCTCTCAAGAAGACACACTTTGTCCATCGTTAGCATTGGTTTTTAGGGTTCCGTACCTCAGAAGGAAAAAACAGAACCCTTATGGGATCACTTAGTTGTCCGTCTATCTATCTATCAGTCTGTCAAGACCCTTATCCTCAAGAACGCGTGGAGGTATACATTTGAAATTAATATCAAATACGTAGGTCTACGGTCCCTTGGAGCTCTAAAAATAAAGCGTCTAAACGCAATAAAAAAATATGTCCAGTTAGTCGACATATTTTGATACTTGCAAATAAAAAAAAAAAACGTTAATTTGAAGTTTTATAACTTTTTTTTGTTTGTTTGTTTACAAACTTACTTTAGCAGTTGGAGCATTGACCGTAACGTATAAAGATGTAGAGAGAACACGTTTTTCAACTACAATGTAAGGTATGTTTGTTTTGGGATAAATTAATCCCAACTACGAAACCCTTCATTGTACGTGGTCTCACACGTACCTACTCGGCTGGTTTTTTAACATAGGTTTTGAGTCCAACATGTCAGACATACCTACATATTTCCAGACACTGGAATGTTTGTAATGTTTTAAATGCATATATTTATTGTTGTATGAGATAGTGATTGTTAAGAATTGTACCTTCTTTTTGTAAAGAGTCTTTACAATTTGTCCACTGTTGTAGTCTGCTCAGCGAATGTTGTGATAGGGCTCCTGTACGCTTTGTATTGCATCTACGTCCAAGTCTTTGTAGGGTATGTAAAGGTCCGGTAGACTACACGCCATTTAATAAATATTTACACAAAATGGATCACAGAATCCCGGTGAAGAAGCATCGTTGCAAAAAAATCTATTTTTTTTAGGCATCCTATGTTCTCTAGATTCTTATTAAACTTTTTGCATAAATGACTACTTATACCTAAGGTTAGGTAACTAGACCTAAGTACCTAACTCCTATTATGTACAAAAAAAACCTAGCCTATCAGAGGTTCTAAAATTTTTGTAAGCTAGCTAACAGTGGTATAGAACGAAACAAAAAATCTTTTCAGCTAGCCAGCAATTACCTACTCAATTTACTTTCTATTTATTTGACACTAGCTGCTGCTGCCGCATGCCGTGGACCTCAATTCTTTTTCTAAAATAAAAGTAGCCAAGTTATAACATACCTCCATATAACATCAGCTTTCTGCCATTGAAAGTCCCGTCAAAATCGGTCCAGCCGTTTCGGAAATTAGCCGGAACAAACCGACAGACAGACCGAAATTTTTAAAATATTTTTTTCTATTATGTAGGTACCTTATATACTTTCAATATGCATTTAGTAAAACGCTTTTTAATTTTTAACTTTATTTTTAATATTTGTTATTATAGCGGCAATAGAAATATATAATCTGTGATAATTTCAACTATCTACCTATTAGGTACGGTTCTTGAGATACAGCCCGCTGACAGACAGACGGACGGATAGCGGAGGCATAATAGGGTTCCGTTTTGTGTACGAAACCCTAAAAATCACACAGGAGTAGAGCGTACTCTGATACAGATAAGTTAGCACCTACAGACAGAAACACTATTTTATTGCGATTTGTACGTGTTTTTATTAAAGTAGGTACTTATTACTAAATTTCAGCGTCTCAAAACAATTTTATGAGTCAAATGAATTGAAAGTAGATCGCGAGGAATTAGTCAGATTTAAGACAAAACTATGAGTAATGAAGGGGAGAGAAGTATATACTTTTATGGCCATGTGTAAACCTCAGTCAAATTCCTAATAAAATGTAATTTGAGTGCAAGCGCATTAGTCATCATTACGTCTTTAGGTACATAATATATTAGTGCTCATTCATGCCCCGTTAAAATAAGACAATGTTGTGCCTATATTGCTCTGTCAGTCTGGGCAGTGAGTTTTCCTTCAATAAATCGTATATTTGTTCTGAAGAATTGCTTTTCACACAGTCGCTCCATGACATAAAAAATGACTCACCACACACTTTATTTTTTTCAAAAACTGTGTTACATCTTAAAATGATAACAAAACAAAATAAATGATTGATTGATTGATTGATAAACAATGATATTAGAAGTAAAAAGACGTAGATAGGTTACCTACCTTTTTTTTTTTTTTTTTTTTTTTGGGTGGGAAATCATCAAATGACGTCTCCCGCTCTGGGTGGAGAGGGAGGGCGTGTCAGACTCTTACTGACTAAAACCCACCCGTGTTCCTTCTGTTGCCTGTGCAATGCCAGGGGGCCACGGTATCCCTTTCGGACTTTCCCGCAACCCCGGCAGGATAGGTTACCTACCTAACATTCTATCTTCAAAAACGGCACTATGTCACACTATTATATGACACGTGGAAGTAGGACGGCATGTCGTAATTATCGGGAGCGAAAAAGAGACAAAACGAAGAAAATGTGGCTAATTAGCTAACTTTTGACATGCCACTTGCGGAACGTTTATAACCTATCTACCTCTTTTTACATATAATTCATTGTTGATAAAAGTGAGATAAATACCAAATTTTTAAAGCAACGAAAACACATGAATTCGGGAGTAATATTCCGCTTTTATTTTTTGAAAACAAAACACAATCGAAAAGTTTCTATTTTAAAATCAGCCAGTATATTATGTTTCCGAGAACATAAAGATTGTATGCCTACCAACCTACTTTGTTTAGAAATAAATAAAGTATCAATTAATAAAACATGCAGTTTCTGTAAATGATGCGTGTTGTTTTGACTTTTTTATGTGTGTACTTTTATTGCAGGTTATACACATAAAAGTTGCGAGTGCCTTAGTTACTTTAACAAACTGTAAATGCGTAGTTAATTATATATTATCACCTTTCGTATAATTTTCCTTAAGAATTCTGGGTTTACAAGATATTTCAAGTGAAAATGAGTCTTATTTGTGATAGACGATTCACTGCACTTACGTTTTTTCATATCTTCGTTGGTATTATTGGTTTCTAGACTGTGGTATTTGTATTGTCGAGGTACGTCTCGATTTAATTATTCAAGATATTTCACGCTATTTCTGAATATTACGCATCCACAATGACTTCATCATCAAAACGTGAATGGCCAGATTTTGTCAAATATTCCATTAGATACACGGATCCGAAAATATGTGTTTGGAAAAAACACACTTCGAAGTTAAAAACATCTTGTTTTTTAGGGTTCCGTACCCGAAGGGTGCCAAACGGAACCCTATTACTAAGCCTCCGCTCTCCGTCCGCCCGTCCGTATGTCTGTCAGCGGGCAAGTTCTCACAGATTGAGTATTTTTATTGCCGCTATATTAATATATAATAAAAAAATATATATCTTACGCTGGCATGTCATTGTCTAGAACTCATCGAGTACCTAGTTTTTTTTCTTCATTCATGAAGAAATAGGGGTCCGTAAAAGTTGTCAGTTTTAGACCTTTTTTGTACGAGCTCTTTAAATCACAATAACTATACAAGTTGAATTTGAAACTTCTATACAACATGTAAAACACCCTGTCCGATCCGTGAGGCTGTTAAGTATCGTACTGAGAGTCTATTTATGTGGTAATTTTCAGGAAAAAATAAAATACATTTTTTTTCAATGGGGAATTTTACCGGGTTATTACATGGGGCGCGGGCGGCCATCGTTTAGCGGGTGTCTATAGGTCACAGGAGAATTGTCGTTAAGATGACATACTTTTTGTTTAGAGGCATATATTTGATTAATCAAGGGTGATAAAAAAAATCTAAGGGTTCTCGTTTATTTACGAAGCAAAAAAATTATCTTGACGCTAAAGAAAATTACAGAAATGAAATAAAAACACTAATCATGTCCAAGTGGGTAAGTTGACACACCTCAGTCTAAGTTGACATATCTAATTATTGGTGCAAAAAATCTTCCGCAGGTTCAGCATCTGAGTCATCTTGAAGGATAGCACGCTTCACTTGCTTTTTAACTCTAACGCTTTTGCGATTTCCCTTCTCTTTTTTATTTTGGACTTGGGTCTTTAACTTCATTCAATGTTCTTCATTCTTAGTTCAATGACAACTTATTATGTCATCTTAAGCCGATGGGTAGCTATGTCATCTTACCCTAGAAGGTAAACAATATTTGCCGCGTTTTGTGACTTAAAACTTTGAGGTTACCTAAATCATTCTTCCATATTCATAGCCCATATTAATCACGGTTCATAACAATTTAGTCAATACAACAAAAAACGTACTTGATACAATTTTTTCGGCAACAGCACTTTCAACACAAAAATATTTTTGAGTAACGAAATCAAAACATTGCACACCACATCCAAATACCGCAAGCGGGTGGTCATAAAAGTGTTGAGTGGTGATGGCGTCACCACTCAACACTTTTATGACCGCCCTGTCTGTGAGCCGACATATAAACGTCATTCAGGCACTTGTGGCGCGTATAGTTTAACAGATGTAAGCACTGTGTCATCTTACCTGAGTATGTCATCTTAAGCACGATTCCCCTAATATTATAAAGAGTAAAGATTTAACTTTTTGTATGTTTGTTTGTTAGTTTGTGATTAATAAACATAAAAAACAACTGGAGCAATTATAAAAAATATTTCACCAGTAGAATGTTATATTATCACTGAGTAACATAGGCTATAATTTATAAACATATTACGCGGGCGAAGCCGCTGGCAGAAGCTAGTCTGAACTAAAAAAAAAACTAAGCCTCCGCTTTCCACCTGTCTGTCAGAGGGATATATCTCATGAATGACCCGTAATAGGTAGAAAGTTGAAATTTTCACAGATTGTATATTTCAATTATCGCTACAGCAACAAATAATAAAACGATATGGTAAGGAACCCTTCGTGTGCGAGTCCGACTCGCACTTGGCCAGTTCTGTTTTCTGAAATGCTCCGATAATTTAAAAGAAATGGGCTTAGCTGCGGCACCTACCTAATTAGCATAATTAATTGAAGTCTGCGTTCCAATTACTCCCAGTAGAGCTTTTCCATTTTATTAACTTTGGCAGGAAAAGCTGCTTTAATTTAGAATATATTTTTGAGAATTTTGTCAACAGAATTAGGTATTACTGAATACCTAGAACTAGAATTAAATATTCTTTTGTTAAACTTATTTATGGAGTTAACCTAGTAAGGTTTATGGAATTTATAGGACTCAAGAATCCCGCGTAGCAGGAGATTCAGGTCATAATTATTTATCTAAGTTGACAGATAGAAAATGCCTAAGACATTAACCCGTCGCGCGCGCAATTAGCGACACAATAGAATTTTATTGTTATTTGCACACATGGGGTGCAATCGACATTTTAAAAGATATGTAAATTTGGGTGCTTGAATCATAATATTCATAAAAAAAATATGTAGGTGAAATCCCAGCTTCCCAGTCCGAAGGGCTGGAAGTAAATAAAGATTTTACGAATACAGCAATTGCGATTTAAATATTCAATTATTTATAATGCTCACTTCCCAACTACAGTCCAGTTTAAAAAAAGAAACAAAGTATAGATTAAACTGGACATTGGTGTTATCGCGGTCACTAAAAAAACAATATTAACATATACCTTCTTTTGTCTTTTGGTAGTAAACTAGGTACCTACCTAAAAAAACTGCTAAGATAAAAAAAAACCTAAGTAGAATATTATCTAGGATTAAAAAGAACTGGATATTTTCTGCCTACCTAATAGTATGAAAACTCGTCCGATATTATTGCGAATTAGGTACTGCCTGAAATGATGCATGATGTGTAACACAAGGCAGAATAAAATGCGAAGCTGTTGCCAGACCTTCCGGTTACCTATATCAGAGCAAGCTTATCCCAATGCGAACTTTCATTAGGTCAATGCACCGACGAAAAAGGATACCTCTGTCCTATTCTTATTTTCTTTGCTTCATATCTGGTCCGCAATATTTAGGATTATCGTTTCATTCATGATTCACAAGTCAACTTAATTAAATTAAGTAATTAAGCTCACTTGTAACTTCATATTGTGTGAACATCAGTAACTTAGTGTTCTCGGCTAGTTACTGAGACCGTTTGATGATCTTGAAACATGATCAGTTGATACATTGATGTATATTCATTTACTTTATAATGTAGCTAGACACCTACCTACTATTTAATTGTATTATAAGACAGTAATGGAAGGTGTCATGATCAATTTATTAGTCTGATCGAAATGAATTAACTACCATGGCTATCAGTTGCTTTCGAGAACGTTTATGTACCTACATTATTTCCGTAGAGGTATTATTCCCTTACTGAGTCAACGTTTTATGATAAATTATATAATAAAAAGTAATATTTCAATAATATATAGTTACTTAGATCAGCTAAACGCGTTAGGTATTGTTAATCAGTTCATTATGAAATTAAGAGTTCGAAATGACAATGATTTTTATTCTGGTATTCAATTTAAAATAAGAGTATAAAACTCATAAAACGGCTAACTGTAAGGTTAAGATGAGAATTAGGTCGACCGACGGGTTAATTCGCGGACACTGTCTATAGTAACACTTCTGAGACCGCCACTACCTTGCTATTCTCTAATGGACCGTACACACCTATTCCCATTACATAAAACAATTAAGTCTTGACAATAATTTGTAAAGCGATGGCTAACGTGGAAGTACGACCACGTGAACGTCGTGAAACCATAAACTCTTGTGAGCAGTCGTAAGTGTACACGTACTTATATTGTTTATAATGGTTCTTCGTATTGTCTTTTGGAATATTTGGGATTTGCGTAATATTTTCATAACAAATTCTTCAGACTCTAGGTATAATAATTGTATCGTTAATTGGTTTAAATCACTGTCGTCTAGGCAATTGTGCTAAATTGTTCCAATCAAGGTTTATGAAATGGCGTTTCCTAGTCTTCAATTCATAGATTGTCTAATGGATCTGTCTCCAACAATGACAAGTCAATCGACACCAAGACTTGACTATGATATGATACTGTTATCACGTGTTGTTATCAGCGTCTACCGATCGATATGAGTATTTTCGCTGAGATTGGGCCATGAGGCACTTTCACCGCCGTTACACGCGTTTTCTAGCGAAACACCGAACTCAATTATTAATAGCAGCCTATTTTTGGAGCGGCTTCGGACGCGGATTTGCGCTCGGGCGTGTGCGAGGCCCGGGCGAAGTCACTATCTCACCTGGGCCAGGTGTAGACACCGGAAACTTCAAAGCCGAAGTGCCAGGAGCCGGCGTAAGCTCCCTGCGCTTTGGGTCCAGTACACACACCGTGGCCGTGGGCCTTGCCGTCTTCCCATCCACCACAATAAGTTCCACCATCGTCAAAGTCGAAACGGCCACCGTTGAGGCCACGCTGCGGGGGGTTTCCGCTAGCGGCGTGCGCGGCGTCGGCTAGCTCGCTCGGCTGCATCACGCGGAACCGTGGTGCCGCGGAGGGGAGGGCCTCCCGCGCGCACCCTCCACCGAGCTCGCGGTATAAATAAACATCAGCTGGGCATGTCGCGCCGTGGCGCGCCGCCGAGTGAACACCACTCCGGTCCTGCGCGAGGAGCACTGCGCGCCCGCGGTACGCGCTCCGCCCGCCCGCCGCGCCCCGCCCGCCCTGCGCACTGCGTACGCAACGCAGCGCAGCCCGCCGTCGCCGAACCCGCTGCTACCGCCACATCGTCGCCACAACAACTTACAATACTGCTTTCTTATTATATGCCCCAAATATTATTTTTACAGCTTACACTACAATGTAGATACCTACTACTTTTTTACTACTTACATAAAAATCTTGTTATATTTGTATACAAACTAAACCTGTACTTTCATTTTGTAGATTTTGGCCCCCAGACATGGCTCGCCAGGGGTGCTAAGATCGCTACCTCCGTTAGTAGGTCACTTGGTGATCTGTTACAGCTCCGGCCACGATTTCCATAGGTACCGTATTGCTTAACTTGGGTTCCTCTTTGTTTAATTAAATATTAATTTATGGCGTAATTGGTAGCTCATATCCACCCAGTTCCCTTTTCGTGGATTACGATGTCGTTAAGGAATTGTAATAAGGATGGTCAGTATCATCCTATTAAGTATATCAGCTAATTACTGAAAAAGAGCGCGCAATCTTTCAAAACTATAGTTCTGGGTCGCCACTCGTTTTTATCTGATGGCCACCCGTGGTGTGCCCACCTGGTTGAGGCTCGCTCGGTCACGCTACACCTTTTAAGCGGTTTTCATCCCCAATATTTCCTTATTAACGGGCTAATAAACTTATACGATTAATAGAAATTCTAATATTCCTGTGAATTGTTGTCACGCCAGAGCTAATTTAAATACATAATTACAGGAAAATGACGAGCATTATTCTGTAATTGTCATCTTTTATATTAGTTCATTGATAAAACATGGAACAAGCTATTGTTTCCAATCCCATTGATAAACTTTACATTCTATTGAAATTCAATAGCATTTGTTCAAGAAACCAGCAAAGGTCGTCATGCATAACAGTTACCCTTGTCTAATACCAACCAACACACACCTCGCCTCGGACACGCCTCTAGACAAAATCAAACTGGTTGCTATTTTAATTGTATAATATTATTTTTTATAACATCGATTTTACATTCCGTGATTACTTGAACTCACACACTGACTTATTAGTATTACTTGTTAAAATGTTAGGAATATCGTATAATTTTACAATGTTTGTAAATATATGATCACCATGCATATTTCATTCTGTTTGCCCATCGTGGTATAGTAATCTTATTCTAGGTGCATCGTCTTCAAATATTGTACACAAGATATATTGTATACTATATAGGTATACATATTGTATACAAGATATTGTGAAAACATTTTAAAAGAATAACGGTGGAGTTTCTTGTCCATTCTTCTCCATACGAAAACTACCTTTTTGAAGGGGCGTCTAGAATCAATTTTGTTTTTTGTAAATTTTGACGTTCAAAAGTGCCTTTTATGTGCCTAATTGAAATAAATTATTTGACTTTGACTCGGCTTTCGTTGACCCCAGTGTTTAGAAGCAGTAGACAATTACTGGTCACAAAACTTCAAGGTACACTTGAGCGTAGTATTGTCTACTTTGATTATTTGATAGTAAAATGGAATGGTTTTTATAAACTATTGGAGTATCATACAATTGCCTTTTACAGTGATTTAATGCCAGCAAAGCAGTCAGACTGAAGAATACACTGTCCAGTTGGGTTTCATTGAACGAACATACTGTACCTACTTACCCACTGTTGATGTTTAGATCGTTGATAATTAATAGATAATAGATTTTTTTCTATTTATTTAAGGATATTTTATAGCCTACGATACCTAACAAAACCGGCCAAGAGCGTGTCGGACCACGTACAATGAAGGGTTCCGTAGTTGGGATGAATTTATCCCAAGGAAAACTTAACTGTCACGGCTAAAATGTTTTTCAACTACAAAGTTGAAAAACATCTTAGCCGTGACTGCTAAGAGATGACCAGTCTCTACTGACGGCGCCTGTTCACGAACATGACGCATGAATTAGCACCATTCAGTTCAACCATTTTGAAGAGAACTTGACGATCCAATACACACGCCTCCACCAGCGAGACATTTGAATGAGTATAACATACTCCCAGCCGCCAGGGCATATTCAACCCCCCGGGACTTACCCCGTAAATGGTAGCTTTATAGAAGGGACATGGTCTTTGAGAATCTTCGGGTATTTAAACGTATTTAATAAAAAAAATAAAGCAGTTATAGCCTAGTGGTGTGACCGTCGGACTGCCAAGTCATAGGTCTCGAGAATCCAAGGCACCTCTGACTTTTCGGATTCATGTGCGTATTGTATATTATACAATATGAGGAAACCGGCATGCCTGAGAGATATTTCTCGACGGCATGTGAAGCCAAGTCAGAGGCCCATGGGCGGCTATAAAACTCTGACACCAGGTTAGGCACTAACCACACGAAAATAAGTTTTTTTTTTTATTCGAACATCGCATAAAGTGACCCCCCCATATTCAAAATACATTTATTTTCATTACACGCCCGTGTTTGGGTCACAGAAATTCATGTGTATCAAATTTAAACTAAATTGGTCCAGCAGATTCGGAGCAAATTGGCTCCCGTTGTACCGTATGCACCATCAATGGTGCAAAGGAGACTAATTAGTTTCGTTTGCACCATTCATGGTGCAATTGAAACTGCATTGATAGTATGGTCTCATCCTGTGACAGACAGACACACGTGTGATCCTATTGGGTTCCGTTTTTTCATTCGGACGTACGGAACCCTAAAAACAACATAAATTAACTAGGCTACTTTTAAGGAACGTAAATGGATTCTTAGAGGCTTCGGATGTCAGTGACGCTAATAATTCATGAAATGCTTAGGTATACCTACTTAGTCTGTTTAAGGTTTCCTCATTAAGGAGTCTCATTTATGACTTTATCTTGTGTCATTGCGTCTTTAGGTATAAAATGTACTATTTTTTAAGAAAATAATCATGTGTATGTTGTACCTGCACCTACCTGCTGTTTTAAGAGATAGGATGTAGTATCTACTGGTCTACAACCACTCTCTTGCTTCCTGTGAAATATAATTTGACGCTAACTACACACATCAACACGGTCTAGGGATATTTTAAAAAAAGCGAATTACTATCAATGTGTTAATTATTTATATGACATGTATATATTTAAAAGATACGTTATTTAATATTCTACCATTTTTTAATAATGGTTAAGGTACTTAGATTAAAATTTCAGGATTTTATGGAAAAAAAATGAAGCATAGACGGAAACCGTATATGAATTAACTTTTAATTTGTGACTATTTGTGAGTAAAAACTGAAAAAAATAGAAAAATCATTTAATTTGTGTTTATAAACTTGAATTTAGTAGTCTGAGAAAGCGCCCATGATGTTCATAACACATCGGCAACGATTCGGCATGCTCAGAACAAGGTTGTCAATGTCTTGCTGCGGAATATTGTCCCATGTCCTTCTGAGGTGCGCAAAAAGTTGATCTTCTGTAGCCAGATTTTCAGGAACTTCCTTCAGAGCTCTTCTTTGCAGCATATCCCACGCATGCTCAATGGGATTTAGATCTGGCGATTGAGCAGGCCAGTCTAAGGCCCTAACATTATGTGTATGTAACCAAGCTGCTACCGTTCTCGCCGTGTGTGCCCGGGCATTGTCGTGCATGAGCAGGAAATCTTGCCCCATTTGTGTTCTGTGGGGCAAGATTACGGGCCCCAGCACCTGTTGGACGTATCGTTCTGCCGTCATATTGCCCCGCACCCAAACGAGATCCGTCCGTCCTCCAAGACGAATTCCTGCCCAAACCATAATTGTTCCTCCTTGGTATGGGTGAACTTCCTCAGGGTTCTGGAGACGGCTCCATCGTCCAGGAACTCGCCAAACACGCGTCCTTCGTGAATCTGGATGGAAGCCGAACCTGGATTCATCCGTGAACAGCACATTGGACCATTGCTCACGGCCCCAGTCCACGTGGTTCCGAACCCATTCTAATCGTCGTCCACGATTGCCTCTCCGTAAAGGTGGGACCCGGAGTGGTCTACGAGAGCGTAGATTGCTTTCATGCAGTCGCCTTCTTACAGTTTGGTCACTCACAAGCACTTGGTGTTCCACTCGCAGCCTTTGGAACAATTGAGTCGCCGTTGCATTTGGTTGAGCTCGCGCAGTAATTTGCAAAAATCGGTCTTGTCTGGGGGTAGTGATGCGACTTGGCCCCCGGTGCCTCTCCGCTACTTCACCTGTGGCACGATAGCGTGTCCACAATCTTGAAATTACATTTTGATGGGTCCCTATGGCCTCAGCAACATTACGCTGAACAGATCGAGCTTCCAGCATTCCCACAGCTCGTAACATCTCCGCCCTCGTCAAATGTCGGCGTTGCATGGCTACAATACCTCAATTTTAACTTTATCTTTCGTTTAAAAATGAAAAAAAACTGTAACTAAACGTAATTCGTATTGTTTTCTAAATTTCGCACAAATGAAAATTCCCTCTCCTATACATCAAGACATTTTTATGCCACCGAAACAAAAGAATTTTCAAAAATTTTAATTTGGAATTAGTTTGAGATAAATTACAAACAAATCGGTGTATAAAAGATTTCAATGCGGCCAGTACTTTTCGAGTTATTTAATTGAGTATGAAATATCCCTAGACCGTGTTGATGTGTGTATGTCATTCATATTATGTAATTCTTCCTCCTCTTGTACCTATCAAACAACATGTGTACGAGTATCTTCGAAGCACTCCAGATGACTAGTGACAAGAACTAAGTAATCACAAAGCTAGCTGCTGCTTAGAATTTCCTAACTGGAATAACTAACACCTTCAGGACGTTTGTCCACCGTCGCGGTGCGGTGGACAAACGTGACATAACGAGAACGAGATGACGTCGCCGGAAGTAGCGACAGTAATCTCGTTTCTCGTTGACGTCCCGTTCGCGGTGCGGTGGACAAACAGTGTCAGGCTGAACCCAAGAATACGTTTTGTACAAACACTGGTTTGTAGATTGGTACTTTACGTGTGAAAAAAACGCAAGAAATAATTTGGGTTGGATAATAGATAAATCCATTTATCCGGGCCCACACACACACAAACGCTCCAATAACCATAATAGGTAGGTAGGTTATTTTTCCAAGGCAGACCTAAAGTTTAAAATAAGTAGGCTATTATATCCATTTTCGTTAGACAGTGTGGCAGGTAGAATAGTTATTAGGGTTGCGAGCGCTATCGGATGTACATCTAGTGTGCAAAATGCATGCATCGGCGGCGGCTCGGCGCTTTTTTGGGTAAACGGCTTTCCATTCGGTATTTTCTTCAGAGCGCAACAAAGGTCTAGCACAGGCTTAGTAAAAACGTAGCGCTGGCGTAACACAAGCGTAGAACAGGCGTAGTACAAGGTAGCGCTGGCGTAACACATGCGTAGCACAAGTGTAGCACTGGCGTAGCACCGGCGTAGCCCATACGTAGCACCGTCGTAGCACTGGTGTAGCACGGGTATACGGACAGCTGCAGAGAAATGTCACCCCCTAGCAATGTATGAATACATTGCTGACACATACATACATACATCATCATACATTGTTACATTGCCGGGTTGACATTTCTCTGCAGCTGACTGTACCACAGGCTAGCACCGTTGGTTGTTGCACTGCTGTAGTTCCTTACCTGGCGTAGTACAAATGTAGTACAGGCTTAACACCTGTGCATTCCACAGGAGACCTACATACTTCTATCTTCTATTCGTTCAGTACCTAGTCGCCCTGAGAAAAATACTAATTAAAAATAACTTTGTGCAAACGCGTAACGTGTAACGTGCTCTTTAAGGGCCTATACTACCTCAAATTGCTTAGCACGATCCTCCGTTATATCGAAAATACTGCAGCATTAATTCTGAAATAAATATATGTTGCAGTTTAGGATTAATGATATGTAGTATGTTTGACGAAAAGACGATTCCATAATATTTTCTTGATAGAAAAAAGGTCCAAAGTGGTAACTTTGGACAGAACAATAAACCGCTGGTATTAAAACAAATACTTCAAATTAGATAATGTTACTGCATAATAACTGAACTAAATATAAAGCAGATACTGACGGACTCATAAACTGTATCAAAGCTCGGGATTACTTTCGAATTAATATTTTTGATAGGTATGCAAACTTTTTAGATTAAACTAAATGAAAATGTCGAGACTGTCCATTAACCATAAAACAAAAACAAAATTTAAAAATAGAACTGCAGTACAAGATGAAATTATAGCTGAGAAAATAAAACTTATGCATAATGTGTTATTAGAGTAAAGTTTGAATTTAATTATGTTTTTTTTTTTTTCATTTACGATTTAAATTATTGTTACCAATAGTATTGATTATTAGTCTTTTTAACTAAAAAAAAGTTTCGTAACCATAAATATGGATACTTCGTCCGAACAAGCCGCTCAAGTTGTGGCATTGGTGCGGGAAGGTTTGGGATCAACGAAGGATTGCTAGAAATTTAAATTTAAACCCGTCACCCGTCGTGCAGCTCACAGACAAGCTCGTTTAAGATTTGCGCGTGAACATCTTAATTGGACTGAAGAGCAATGGGCCTCCGTATTTTTCACCGATGAGTGTAGGACATGTTTAAATGGTCGCAAAAGAGTCTATCGTGGACGTGGTATGAGAGATATACTCAAAGTTGTATTGAGGAGCGTGTTCCTTTTGGAGGCGGTTCGTGTAAGGTGTGGGGTGGCATTTCGATGATCGGGCGAACGGGTGTTCATCGACATGGTTCGTCAAAACGATAGAAGAGGAGGTTTGACGGCAAAACGCTATATAACAGAGGTTTTAGTAGCTCACGTGGTACCTTACATGGGATTAATTGGCGAAAATTTTACTCTAATGCAAGATAATGCCCGACCCCACGCCGCTGCACAAGTTCGACAATATTGCGAAGAGGTTGGGATACGTACCATGAAATACCCTGGATCTTAATCCCATTGAGCATAATTTAGGACAGTTTAAAAAAAGCTATATGCGAGAAATCCTGTGCCCACAACAGTGGCAGCACTAAGAACAGCGATTTCATAAGAGCCTAATCAGATCTACGCGGAGCTGATTAGAATCTGTAATATGGCCCATATTGTGTACGTGGTACGTGGAGGCAATACGCCTTATTAAAAGAAAAAAAAAACTTGTGATTTATTGTAAAAACCAATTTTTCAATAAATCCAATTTTTGTTAAGTACATTTATCGCTTTTATGCAAAAAAGTTGAATGGTTCTTTCCAGTATACAAACATACACTTAAGGATATGATACTACGCTGTTATGAAGTTAACGAACCAAACAATAGATTTCAATATAAATTTGTATAAATAGTTTGAATACTTGGTTAAAATGTTTATTTAAAAGGCGTCTTGAACATTGATGCAGTTTATCAGTCCGTCAGTGTATGTTTTTTTTTAAATTACCATTATTTTTTGCCGTAAAAAGAAATTACCTAAACATTGGTCTATAATATTGGTCTCTTGGAGGCGCGACTTCCAGTCTCGTTCTCACTCAATCCGTGAGCAGTATGGTGCGAGCGAGATAAAAGGTGTATTAGGAGACCATAGTACTGAGGTACTATGGTCTCTTAAGGGGTAGTTCTCGATGCTCCAAAAGCGGAGCCCTATTAATATCCGCTGTCCGTCCGTCTGTCTGTTAACCGGCTGTATCTCAAGAACCGTAATAGGTAGACAGTTGTTTTTTTTTGCAATAGATAACAGTTAAGGTAGCAGAGGGTACATTTATTTGGTGAATGTTTTGCCTATTTAATAGCAAGTGTTATACTTTTTTCAATAGCTAAAGCGACGTAGAAGGTTTTAAAATTATTTGCAGATTAAGTTTCATACTTTTTTTTTTTAAAAGCTCTTCAAAGTGAAGAACACTTAGAAAATTCTTTAATTCTAACTGTTGTCGAGCAGTTTTTTAAGCTGTTAGTAGTAGGTTCAGTTTCATTTGATCATTTTTATAAATGGATATGTCTTATAACTAGATACATTATAAAACCGACCCTAGGAGCTCTAATCCCAAAAAAAAAAACGACTAAAAGCCAAAACATAAAGATTTCTTTTTTAAAATCTTTAAAGTTCAATATCTCCTTAACGGTTAAGTTTCGGACACCTTATTACAGAATCAAATCCTTCAGAAATGACCTGAGTATTGATATTCAGCTGACGTCCTTTAATATTCAGCACGACTTTCCCTGTAACCCTATGCCTAATCTTAAATACATTTAAGCACAAATAAATATACATAAATACACGAATATACTAAAACAAATAAGACAAAGAATGGGAAAACATTAACGTTGTGATGAGCTGCCAGCTTCTTACGAATGTGCTCGCGAACTTCAACTTTAAAGGATAATCGGTTGGTTGCCATCCTAATTTCCTGGGGGAGCGCATTCCACAGAGAGATAGACTGAACGAAGAAGGAAGAATGAATGAAGTCTGCGGTGAGCGGGACATTGAAGAACGCGATTATTTGATGACCGTAGATTTTTACTGTGGTTGTCACAAATGTACTGGAAGTGGGGGGTTAGATAACTAGGGGAAGTGGGAGAGTCAAGAAATGAAAACAAGGAGCAACCCCTTTAGAAGCGACCGATGCGCAGAAACATGATCATATTTACGCAGAATGAAAACGAATCGAATGCAGTTATTGAGAAGACGGTCAAGTTTGAGGAGATCTGCATTCAGGTTATTAAGGACTGCACAAGAATTTTCTTCGTACTTGTTGGTAGTAAATTGTTCAGTCGGTACAGAGCCCATAGCGTTCCAGTTACCTTCTGGCTGACCCTCGCGACTTGAGTACGCCAGTATAGAGTACTTACTATCAATGTTCAAGCCAAGGTCCTTCACATCAGTACTAAATGGGACGACCGTACTATTGAAGAGAACTGGTGGCAAGGTTGTCCCACCCACCTTACTCATACTCCGAGAACTTCCGATGATTATCTCCTGACACTTATTTGGGTTTATTGCTACGCCAAATCTATCAGACCAGGTTTTTATGGCTATCAAATCTCTGTTTAATTTGTCGATAGCTTCAGAAATTTCTTCAACCCTCCCTTGACAGTACAACTGCAAGTCATCTGCATACAGATGATACGCACACTGAAGCTCGAAAGTTATAAGATTGATAAATATAGAAAACAGAAGAGGAGAAATAATATCGTCTTGTGGAACGCCAGTTTCCAAATCACACCAGCATGATGTAGAATCTCCAACAAGAACGGACTGCTGAAGTTCCTGAAGGTAAGAGGAGAACCATTCCAGTGCCTCGGGAGAGACCATAACATAGGACAGAATGGCAAACAGGATATCGTGACTGACCGTAAGGCATTCGAGAAATCGACCAGTACTAGTGCAGTAACTTTGGTGTCGTCCAGTCCTGTCCTTATATCGTCAGTCACTTTAAGGAGGGCGGAAACAGTGCTGTGCCCGGGCCTGAACCCAGATTGAAGAGGGCTAATGAGAGAGTTACGATTAACAAAATTTGAGAATTGTTTGTGGATTGAAATTTGAGGATTGTTTGTGGATTGAAGTACTCAAGGGAAGGATAGAAATGGAGCGGATATGGGAAGGAAGAGAGGTATAGAAACGTAGGCTTTGCGACACAGGGAAGCTTCATAGCTTCATATTTTTGACTGACCGACCCCTTGACAATTCAAAAGTGCCTGTAAATGGTTTAATTGAAATAAATGCTTTGAGTTGAGTTGAGTTGAGAAGGGAATGCCTATATAATAATATATAGGGAAAAAATTACAATGTAATCGTGGCTAGGAGATGATCCAGAATAGTAATAATCATACCACGGGTGATATTGTCACATCCCACCGCTTTTGATTTAATTGATGTGATGATTTTTTTCATCTCTCCCGGTTCAACTGGAACGAAACTGAAAGGATTAACACGCATCCCCATGATGCGTTGGACCAGAAATTAGGGACAGAGCTAGTTGTTTGGTTAGACGATCCATGGTAGAAACAGTGGAGAAATGACGGTTTAGATCGTCCCAAGTCAATTGAATTAGGAAGGTCTAAATATCGCGGTTTACCGATACCAAGAGTTCCAAGAAATTTCCAAATATCGGCAGAAGAGGTTGAATAGATAGTATCTAGAATGTGGCGGCGTTTAGCATTGCGTATCATCTGATTACATATTATATTCCTTGCAGCTTTGAATAGTGTCCAGTTCTCATCAGTACGATCCCTTTTAAATTTACGGAACGCACGGTCCTTACGTCGCATTGCCATCTGTATTCCTTTTGTCAACCATGGTGCAGGTGGGCGTTTTAATTTCACTTTTTTGACGGTAGCATGGGTGTCATAAAGTTTAACCACAACATCATTGAAGATCGCAACCTTGCCGTCAACTGAAATGGCTGCCGTCATAGGATCCCAATCGACCACAGACGCATCTTCCCTGTGTTTCTCAACATTCATCCGCGCAAAATAACGCCTGTACAGAACCTTGGGTTTGGGTTTGGGAGGTTTCAGGATATATGAAAGGAAAATCATGTCGTGATGAGAAAAGCCAGGAGGGTCATGTTGGCCATGGGAGGAAACGAGGGAAGGATTCGAGGTGAGCATCAGGTCGAGCCAGGTGTCATCGCCGACAGTGTTATGAAGAGTAGGTTGAAGCGGCAACACGTGCATACTAGCCGACTCAATAAGTTGGAGGAGCTTTCGGGATCGAGGAGAGTTGTGGGCAAGGAGGTTTGTGTTGAAATCACTCATGGTGATGTGATATGCATACTCCGAACCCAAAGATTCAAGTACCTACTGACTCGAATTCAGTGAAGTAATCAACAGTGGTAGGATAGTAGACCACACCAATAATAGTTTTGGATCCTTTGACACAGATTTCAAGGAAAATAAACTCAGCAGAAGCAGAATAATGTGAAGAAGAAGTGGCAAGTATTTTATGGAAAGTCACTGCGTCGGTATATGGCCAAACCACCCCCTCCTTTACCAAACCGATCATTCCGTATCAGAGGGTTCACTTAGTTGCATATGGGGTACAGGGAGCTCTCGCGGAGGGCTTATTTTTAATATAGGTTTTTTTTTGTGATTACAGCATCAAAAACCGTGAAAAAAAATCTGAATTGGGTATATTTTAACAAGATTTAGTTTGATTTGTTCACAGTTCAAATATTTACTTACTAAAAATTTAAAAGGTCGGAAACTACATATAGCGACAAGACCCCTGAAAATACTATTTTACTGCGTTTTACAGTAAAAATATCCACCATTTTCCGCCGCGCCGGTCTCCTTTCGTGGCGGGTAAGCTAGGTACTGCCTCTGTCTGAACAACACATAAATAAAATAATGCAACGTATGATAATGTATAGTTGACGGCACGACAGCGACGGAGGATTCTGGCAACACTTTGACCAAAAGTGCCAAGCGTAGTTACTTATTATACATAGAATAAGGGCTAAATTTCACCAATGAAACTGAACGCGATCAGCATTTCTAAAACGCGTTCAAGAGCTGTCAGTGACAATATTTTTATGGAGTACACTGACAGCTCTTGAACGCGTTTAGATCATTGACTTAAAAATCATAGTTTAGATCAAAGCCTTTTATAAGTCACTGGTTTAGGTTTAGATGTGCTGAAAACACGTTCAATTTCATTGGGGAAATCCGCACTAAGTGGTTTATACCAGTTTATGCTGGTTTTGTTACCACTGACGTGACGTGCAGTCTAGTGAATAGACAGACTACATACTAATACTAATTGGAAAACGAGCTTATTGATCATGGCATGGAATTAGTAAATACGATGATCATGACAGATCACTGACAATGACAGACTGACAGAGCGAATTATTGAATGTTGACGTCTCACTGTTGACGTGATTTTTTGTTATTTTAATCATTTCTCATTCATCAACAACTAAACACCATTGCATTAGCATAATCAGTAGTTTTATCTTCCAACATTTATTTGTGATCATCGAGTAATACCTGCATTGGAAATGAAAACGAAATAATGTGATCTTTATACCATAATATCCTCGTAACCCGACAATCGTCAAATATTTTCATTTCCAAACAATTGTCCGAACAGAATTACGAACACCAGCTGATAGCTGGTGTTCGTAATTCTGTCGGATCTAGCACTCTCACAAGTTAAACTATCCAAGAAGGTTTTACTCAGAGGATAAAGATTGCTGTAAAACAATAAGAGGTATTCTAGTTTCCAATTAGTGAAGTAAATTCGGCAGAATGGAAGCCCCAGAATCCAGTGGGAGCAGCCGATCCAACACTGTACAGCTGACATCATGGTGCCATCCTGCAAACAGAGTGCATCGATTTTTCGCACTATTACTAATGTGCTTCCTTTGTTTTGGTAAGCTACAATCAAATTGTTAATATTGAATGCATTTAATTGACTATCATATGAAATAAACTCCTTAAAATGCGGGTGTATTGTATACCTCGACACACAATAGGCCCACATTTTAGATTTTTATTACTTTACTAGTCCAGTAGCAACATAACAAGAAATCCATATCTATATATTTTGTGAAAATAAGTCTGTCTGTTAGCATTTTAAACTTTAACAGCTCAACAGATTTCAATTAAAATTGGCATGTAGCTAGACCATGCCCTGGCCAGCAAATATGGTACTTTTCATCCTGTTGTATGGTCCCATGGGATTATTGCAAACGGACCTGATGACCGAAACTGACCTGCAAATGGGCGAAGCTGTAACTATGTTAAAAAAAAACCACTTATTTTTAGTATTTCTTTGTAAATATTTATATATCATTAGTATTAAAATTTTCCTGTTTCAGGTTCCTATTTTTGTTATGATACTCCTGGAGCATTGGCTGACAACTTCAAGGATGACTCACACTTGAACACATCCCAGTTTGCATTGCTTTATTCAATATACTCATGGCCAAATGTGGTATTGTGTTTCATTGGCGGTTATCTTGTTGATAGGTATGGTTCTACATAATTAAGTTGTTGTTTATCAGTTCATTATGAAACATAACTCTATTTCCACAATGTATTGGTGCAATGTTAATGTTATTTTACATTTAAATTTTTTTTTAAATTGTTTTTTTTTTTAGTATATCGTTTTGTTGGGTGGTATTCAGCTACATCCTTTTTCATTGCAGAAATTAGGCTGATCATATTTGTTACTTAACTGAAATGAATGATACGTTTCCAACCGTCGTAGTTTATAGAAGATTGAGCCAAATCAATCTCTAATATATCCAATTGATAAATCAAATCAAGAAACAATAATATAACTATAAGGAATACTGTACAACAATATCCTCTGTTCTGATAAAACGAATAGCATTTTATCATTAGGAATTTAGATCAATATGCACACATTGCATTATAAATACTTATAGGTAGAGCTCTGCACATGATATGATGTTTACAATATCTGTGACCCTATTCAGTCCAATTATATAATTAAAACATTGGGAATATTGTACTATAATATTATGTTTGCAATGTTGTTAAATTGTAACATGCTTGACCTCATTAATGGTATATTATTGAATAGCAAATCTTGATAATATATGTATTTTTAATTTCAGGTACTTTGGTGTAAGATTGGGCACTGTAATTTATATGACAATTGTATTTATTGGATCTGTAATATTTGCATTTGGAGTATACATTAATGCATTCTGGCTGATGATACTCGGCAGATTTGTATTTGGGTAAGTATGTACCTACAACTTACAACACATAAAAACCTAGAAACAGCAAAAGAGAACAAAACAATCTCGCCTATTCTGAGTATAAGCACTGCAGAACGCTGTTACATTATGTGGTCATAATGTAATTGCATGCTTAGATAATGATCCAAGCATACATTTATTTAAGCATGCATTACTTCCCTGATTGTTATATTTAATTTATTTCAGGATTGGAGGAGAATCCCTACAAGTTGTTGTCAATAATTATGTAGTACTTTGGTTCAAAGGAAAGGAACTCAACATGGTATTTGGACTACAGTTATCATTCTCACGATTTGGAAGTACTGTTAACTTTTGGGTCATGGAACCTGTGTACAGATGGGTATCTACATATTATGGAGGATATGAAAGACTAGGAGTTACATTGTTCATTGGTTTGTGTCATGTTATTATTTATAGTTAGTTTTTATAACTCCTTGTCATCTAAAGTATTAAAATAATCTATCTTTTCAGCCTCACTAACTTGCTTGGTATCCCTTATTTGTGGCGTGATTCTTGGCTGGATGGATTACAGAGCTGAAAAAATTCTTGGAAGGCAAGATGAGCAAAGCAATGAACCTTTCCATCTAACAGACATAAGACATTTCAAATCAGTGTTTTGGCTTTTGTCTGTAATTTGTGTGGCATATTACCTAGCCATCTTTCCGTTTATTGCCTTAGGAAAGTGAGTAACTGCTTGGTTTTTTCCTTTTTTTATTTACATCTGTGGTCAATCCTGTTCATAAACTAAAATGTAAATCCTATACTATTAAATGAGCAATATTTGAATATATATTTGTAATCACATTCTCGAAAACGGCTCTAACGATTTTGATGGAAGTTGCAATAGAGGGGTTTACGGGGCGAAAAATCGGTCTAGCTAGGTCTCATATCTGGGAAAATTCGTTTTCTCTGTTTCACCCAAGCAGAGCTCGGGTGAAGCAGAGAACGGCTCGACTAACTAAACAAACAAGATTATTTAAATTTCTCTTATTATGTTACAGATTATTCTACGAGCGAAAATTTGATTTTTTACCACAAGAGGCAAACAATGTAAATTCTATGGTTTATTTGCTATCTGCAGCTCTAAGCCCATTCTTTGGCATTCTCATAGACAAGACAGGAAGAAATATGACATGGGTTATAATAAGTATTGTGACGACGATTAGTGCTCATTTTATGTTAGCTTTCACCTTCTTCAATCCTTATGTTGGAGTGGTAAGAAAAAAGATTTATTTTTATCGCAATAACAAAGTTATAATTTAACATCTGTCAAAACAAGACTTTTTTTTTTCAATTTATTATTTTTACAGATTACACTGGGCATCTCATATTCCCTGCTAGCCAGCGGTTTATGGCCACTTGTGGCTTTAATGGTTCCAGAAAACCAATTAGGAACTGCTTATGGAATGTAAGGCTATTTTGATGTATTATTTCTGAGGAATGAATGCTACATTTTAATAATGTGTGCATTTTTTTACTTGCTGCCATAAAAGGCACCATTGGCTCCGGTGTGATAGGACCGTCACTCTATAGGAACGCACGAAGCGCGGTTTTTTCTAAAATTTATGCATAATTTAATGTAATTGCAAAGTAAGTCTTAACGTGACTACATAACTTTTATCGACAACAGTAGGTACTTAGGCATACAAAACGGGGGGGGGGGGGTCAGCTGCCCCCCCCCCCCCTGGCTACGCCCGTGTATAAATCCTCTACCGTACCTTCTGCCGATATGCGCTGCCCCAAAGGGCACGCCTAGCTTTGGCATGATCTAGATTGCAATCGTTCTGAAGTGCAAGTTATTGATTGGCCTCTCTTTATTTTTTCAGATGTCAAGCAGTGCAGAACATGGGCCTAGCGATTGTTATTATCTTTGCTGGAATTATTGTTGATACATATGGATACTTAATGTTAGAAATGTTCTTCCTGGGGTGCCTCTTTGGTATGATTCAAAATCATAAAATAAAATTAAGATTTAGGTTACCTACTTCTTTGAATTTGAATTCTTATATTTTTTTTCTAGTGTCCCTAATTGCGGCTGTGCTCATATACATCATAGATGCAGCAAACAATGGTGTACTCAATATGTCACCAAATATGAGGGATTCCGCAAAGACGTAAGTTTTTCCTTCTTACAAATATTTTTACTCAGAAAGATGATACACTGTACTACAATGCTGTAGGTGTGGTTCAATAGTGTTCTACATTCTATAAATATGTTTTAAAACTTTAAATAATCTTAAGAAAAAGACATGATTTTCGAATAAAAAATGAATCTAGCGAAAATGTTACAATTACATAAATGTCTTGTGCATGGAAAGAAAAAGATCCCATAAATCACTAAAGTTCCGTTTTGATTGAATGCGTCGAATGTTTCAGAATAGTAATGCACATTAACATACAATTTAGGGAGCCTCCTCGTATTGTATTCGATAGTAAAAGCTGTTGTGAATGACTGTGTTCAATATATTATTGAATATACATTCTCTGATTACACAACTAAGCTGTTTAACCTGATACCGTCCCGTGATCACAAATGATTCATGGCGATTGATAAAGGCGTGGACAACGAACCTTTTAAACAGTGGCTTAAAATCAGGGTTGTAACGGATGAGGATATCGAGATAATCGGGTACGGGATGCGGATGAGGATACGGATATTGGAAAATTCCTTATGGTGCGGATACGGATGTCGTCTGTCATAGGACACGGACATTGTGAATTCAGCCAATAGGAACGCGTAACTCACCCTCCGGCCAGCCCAATTAACTACGCCCGAGTTTAAAAACATTCAAGATTTGAGCGAACAACGTAGGGAGGGTCATATCTCCATAGAAATTATGAGGATGCAGATTAGGGTGCGGAGCTTTTTAAAATCAAAAGTTGAGGTAGCGAATGTTTTGCGGATATCAAAATTTATGCGGATGCTCCGCAGTTGCGGATGCGGCTACGGATATTAGTTACATCCCTGCTTAAAATATACCTAATGTGCAACAACCATTCATTTCGTAATATTTAGTTGGCAAATTTTATTTAACAATAAGATTATGACAATGATTCCAGGGTTAAAGAAAATGACGAAACTGCAAACCTATTAGACCATGAGGATTATACAGACCAAGAAGAAACTGACTCGAGGAGGCCCTCGGAGTCGCTAGATCAGTCTATTAACACACGAGACGTCGCCCTAGAACAGTCTGATAGAATACGCAGCAGATACTTAGCACAAATATTGCCAAGCAGTAATGTTTCAGATAGACAATAGACAACCTGATATAATTTTGCTATCATAGGTACCTGTAAATAATTATTGTCCGTATGTACTTCATTTAGATTTAGAATTAATTAATTTACTTATTTTAATGTTATTAACAATAATAAAAGAAAATATCAAAGTGTAAAAAGTTTACTGTGTGTGTAGTTTTTGAGCTAATTGGGATATTTTCGGGAACAGCTGTTTTGACTTTAGCAAGTTGGGAACCATAGAAATAACTTTGTTTTTTCAGTTTCTTTGAAATACTATGAAATACAAACTATTTTTTGTCGTCGACAAAATCAATAATAAGTACCTATGCATGATTAAATTACTTATCCGTGACGGAACCCTTCACTGTGCGTTGTCTGATACGCACTTAAACGGTTTTTATTCATGAAATTAAGAGTAGCTGCTATGGGTAGGCTGGGTTGGTCTACTACTTCCGGAACCCGACGACGTCTTCTCCGGTACCTGCGTGGAGATAAGGCCCCAGTACACCCGGTGCTGGGGCCTTACCTCCACGCAGGTCACACGCATCTGCGTGATTGCGGAGGACCAACAGTACAACTGGCGCCTTGTGGGCTGAGTGCGGACACGGGGCATAGACTCGTCGCAGATTTACGTCATCGCCCCGCGGAACCACTCGAAAAAGGCGCTTCTTCAACATCTACGGGTTCGTTCGTCACTGACTCCCGGACCCAGGCCTGGATTATATAGCGGCTTCCTCGAGAATCTCCCTTTCGATTCGCTTATACGACCAGCGAGGAGCATCCACTTACGGGGCCGCCGGTCGGTCGCCGCCCGCGGTATGGGTGGAGACGTCGAAACGAATGTAGCATTGATCTGACAACGTCTCCACCTCTACGGCAACTCGCCAGTCGCGGACACGGCCCGCAACAGCGGAGCTAGCAAACGAGACGTTCACTATAGGCCCCGCTGCCGCACGCATGTGTAGACCGAGCCCTGATTCAGGATGATCAGGCCGGTCGTGACCGTCCACTCCCCCAACACCTCGCCCCTATGATCGGTCCGGTCACCGATCTCCACGCCGCAGACTTGGCGTTGAGATCCCCGAGCAACAGCACCGGGCGAGGGTGGAACCGATCCACGACGGCACCCAACTCGAAAAAGAACCCCTCGAAGTCAGTGAGACTCCTGTTGCGCGAGAAGTACGCCTCAATCATGACAATTGCGTCCGCGAGGGCGGCCACCCAGCCGTGTCCTCGGGAGGGACTGACAAGTCCGTCCCGACCATACCCAACAGTAAAGGGAGAAGTAATGTCTTCAAAACTACAGAGGTTTTAACTGGCGGACGGGTGGGCCGCCCGTACATTTTTTGCCACTATCCTTTCAACTCAATCAGTCCATTAGATTCGGAGCAAATTGGCTGTGGCATATGGACAGACAGACACACGAGTAATCCTCTAAGGGTTCCGGTTTTTGGTTTTAGGTACGGAACCCAAAAAAGGAAAATACGTAAATGTACCTACTAAGTGAATAACATTAAAAATACATATTTAAAATTCATATTATATTAATCATCATAAATTATTATTACTTAAAATAAATACATCGGCAGTAATAGTAGGTGGTGCCACAGGGAATAGTAATACCGTTACTTCCCGTGACAGATTACTGTGGTGCTAATTGGTGATGTCACGAGGAATGAACAAACATTTTACACTAGTAAATTAATACTATTCTACAATAAATAACAAGTCTCATTTCTTTAAATTCTAAAATGTTTTAAAATTCCATTATATCATTATATTTTTTAATATAAGTACTTAGTTTAATTTTAAGTAGATACAGTACGTACAGACGCCAGCACGTCAACCTACCCGAAGCTGTCAAATTTTCCCAATCAACTTTGAGCCTTATAATTTAGCGATAAAGTTGAAAATCTATCAAAGAAATTTGACAGATTGTAGTAGGTTAATGTGCTGGCGTCTGTACTTTATAGTAAATACAATTAAAACAATAATAGTTTAAAAATAAGCCCATTTGTGCTTTTCTTTATTAACATTTTACAAGTGTATAATTAAATATTAATATGTACATAACTTATTTATTTAATTAAGGCATTGCTTATCACATTGAGGTAATTTTATATGAGTTTAAAATTCATCAATGTTTTCGGTTTTTCAAAATTTTCTGCAGAAATATTCATTTTCGGTGTAGGGCGAAAAAAATATTTTCACTCTTACCAAATCGAAATACAAATCAGGCCGAATTTCGTTTTTTGCCAAAAAAAACCCTATCATACGGACCGTAATATTAATAAAATATGTTGCACGTTGTTTATTTCTTACGTGGGATAATCAGTTAAATGTCAACCTTTCTATAACCAGCTGTTTGACTTGTTTGCAATGTACAAAAATACTTACCTATATTTAAAAATAACATTTTGGTCAGTACCGTCAACTGCCATAATTTTGCCTCGCGTCTATGTTTGCCTAAAATGAAAAATATCGTTTTCCTTTTACTTGTATGTCAATCGATACTAATACATTTTCACGTGCAATACTTCTAAAAATGTGAAAATGGTTAGGGGCGCTATGTCGCGAGGACTTGAATTTTTTTTCGTTTTTGTTTTTCCGAAATTTCTCAATTTTATTGTAGTACCAGATTGACCTTGACCATAAAAACGATTTAAGTTCTGAGAAGCATGGCCCTATGACGCACCGTTTCCGAGTTAGGGCACCCCGACTCGGACAGGTTAGGTTATAATTTTTTGACCTTGAAAATGTCCATGACCTGAGAGCTTGTTACGAGGTAAAAAATTTGAAAGGTCCTAACTCGGAACCGGTGCGTCATAAGGCTATACTTCTCAGAACCTAAATGGTTTTTATGGTCAAGGTCAACCAGATACTGCAAAAAAAAAATTGAGAAATTTCTTTTTTTTTCGGAAAAAAATCTTTTACAAAAAAAATTTTTCTACCAGTTTTTTTTTTTGGTTTTCTTTGCTGCTCATAGAGCCCCTAAGCGTATACTCCAACTCCTAAAACTCCGCCCCTAAGACGACCCACCGACCGGCAACCCAAACCTGGTACCGTTATAAAATTATCTTCAAATATGTCTAAATTCTAATAAGTTGAGGTATTTGAATATATACACTTTAATATTGTTAGTTGCAATACATTATTGTTAGTTTTATCATATTTTTGATATGACATTTATTGAGTTATATAGTGGTTTATGCAATGTTTGGCATAATTTTCGAACAAATACGGCTTGCAATTTTTTTTCTTGTTTAATGTGTTAATTTTTCAATGTAGCTAAGGAGATTGAGAAAAAATGAGTCCAAAAGCCATTCCGAGAAAATTTGACCCGTTACTAACCTGGACAAAATGGTCAATTTTAAAATAGTTCACGATACTGAACGGACGTGACGAACTCCCGCTTTAATGACAACAAGGACTACAAAACTTCATTGCCTATAGTAAGTTGACCTACTAGAATACTTCAAAATCTTTTATTTGTAATAGAACCCTATACTATAGTAACATAGTAAAAGTAGCTACATTTTAGAGTACCCTCAGAATTCTGAGCACATATTTATTTTGAAATAAACACATCATTAGGCAATGTTTGGAATATGGGTAAAAACTTTGCTATACCTAATTACCAATATTGTCTTAATACCATGAAAATAATATAATTCTTGGTTCCTATTTACTCAAAATGTATAATTATAGGTACCTATATGTTGGAGGGTAAATTCATTATTTTAGATCAAAGACAAAAAAATATCGAAATCCGTGAAAAGTTAGGGCAGTTGACGGTATAGTTATAAAATATTGGCAGGTAATTAGTGCGGTCCTATATTGCTCACTAATATATTTTACACTTATCTTCTACAGGCCATTCAATACCATTTCCTGGTAATTGACTATGAATAAAAGGGGAAATCCAAGCTAAATACCATCTAGAACCAAATACTTCTATCACATTACGCTTCCAGCCTTTGTTGTGAACAAAATCTTTAGTATAAAACTTTATTTCAGGAACTAATCTACCTTTGAGTATGTTAATAAAATGGTAGATGAATAAAAATCCAGAAATAAGTCCAAATATCACATTCAACTCTATTAAGGCAACATAGAAACTTTCATCACCAAAGTCAATCACAAGGCTAGCAAGTGGACAAATAAACTTAAACAATATAATTCCATGGTTCCATGTGATAAACAGGGATAGAAATTTAATATTATAGTAGAAAGAATATATCATACCCACAAAGACATAAAACGTGAACAACATGAAATATCTATGATTAAAGTACCCAACACAACATGCAAGAAATGTACAGTGATGGTCCCTTTTTAAAATACAAATATTACATATGTCACAATGCCAGGCACGAGGTGGTCTCAAACATTCACACACACTACATAAAGCCCATTTCTCTTTATTGACACCTTCAAGGTTTTTACCTTTAATTGTAGTATTTGTAAACATTCCATAGAACATATTACCCATAATATTAAAAAACAGAAAGCTTGCACAACCAAGATGACAGAAGTAGGCTAAGCTCCACCGCTCTATCAATGTAGGAAATACAACACATAATTCAAACATGAATGCAGGTATAAGTAACAAGGTAACTGCAATGTAAAAAATATGTTCTGAAAACCTTTTCAACTGCTTATTTTTAATGAACTTCAGTTTCAATAAAATAAGCATTTTGTTGAATCCTCAATGGATATTTTAATTTCTATTTATTTCTATTATCCACCATTGCTGATCCCCTAAAATTGCCGGATGGAATTGTCTGTAATAGAGCAATAATTTATTAGTATGATACCTATTTAATTTTTAGAAGCATTGAGATTAAGATAACGGCAATCCTCCCCGGATTGTCCATAATATCTAAGAGCTGAAAAGGAGGGAGTCAGCGTCAGATTGGTAGGTCAAGAACCCTACATTATTCACTACATCAACCTATATTATGGATTTACTTTGATTTATATCGTTATGAAATTATATTTACCTTCATTAATAATTTTCTGAAAATCATGAAATAAAATTGAAAATGTTTTGTTGTTGTATGTCAAATTCGTAGGATCCATTGACTTATAAAACAACCACAGATGTCAAATAACGACTTGTCAAAAAAATAAATTTTATTCATGACCATAGATACAAGTCTTTTAGTCGGATACATAGATGTACGACTTTTCAAATGTGACCAGTGCTGCCAGATGACCGTCTCGCGTTCTCCCCAAACCTTCCCCGAAATCCCCCCAAAATTCAGGTTTTGAAAAAAAATACCTACAATTGATAAAATATTTTTTTCAATTAAAATTAATTTCCAAGATACAATTTTATACTATTTCAGCAATAGCTTCCATTACTGAATCAGCCTCTTCTCCCGCGTCGTTTGCAGTTCCGTATATTTTTTCTGGATTAAATCTGTTTAGCATCTTTGAACTGGGTTTATAATGAACACATCGTTCTAGCAATGTATATCTTATTCTCAAGATGGATTCGACTGTTGAAATCTATTAAAGAAATTTAACAGGTTGTAGTAGGTTGACATGCTGGCGTCTGTACGGTGCAAATCATTCCATTCTAGTACCACTGCCACTGAGTCGACATAATTGCAGATGGTCTTAAAAAATGCGGCTTTGCCCAGACTAGTTATGTTTATAAATATTTTTGTTTTTATCCCCCTAGTCCCTCCACACAAAGTTTTCTCCCTCCAAATATCCCCCCAAAAATATTGTCCGCCCAATTATCCCCCCATAACTATAAAACACCCCTAAATTTTGGGGGATTCCCCCCAATCAGGCATCACTGAATGTGACAGTCCATGGGTGCGTTCAATTATTACGGTTGGTTAAATTTGAAGACGCACGGAACATAACATCACGCGTTATTCCACGAAGGTGCACGAAGGTTAGGCAAAGGTGCACCTATAGTACACCAACATTTCGCCTGTTATGTCTAGTCCTATGAAAAGCGCCATGCTCACTATCCAGTGTGCTGTATGTCCGCTTATCCGCTAAAGACCGCGGTCAGTTTTGCCAAATTGGGGCTTTTTTTTTTGCGATTTTATTACATATTTCCCAAATTCCAGTCAAAATAAAATAGACCCAAGTCATGCTTGATTAATCATTTTACCATGTAAAGTGAAAAATCCCTAAAAGTAGAAACACTGGCAGAATCTGCTGTACAGCAAATATAAACACGATTCGGCACGCACGATGCTCAATCGCTCTGACGTACACACGGCTCAGAGGCTCTAGCCCATGTAGCGCCCGTGTGCAATCAATACCCTGGCAACCTCTAGCAGTGGCGGACTAAGACTATCGGGGGCCCGGGGACGGCAAAACTAAATAGGGCTTCGGAATGAACGATGAAATATTTAGCACACTGCCTCGAAAAAGGTAGGTTTTCTTTTGACCATTATTAAAGAAATACTTTGTCGACAATAGAAAAGCTAGAGGATCAGTAGAATACAGATTGGTAGAGCGAGCGTAGGGAGCTCGAATTTATTTACACTGCATTGTAAAAAAAACATATAAGTATACAGAAACAGGAATTACTTTGTTGAACTATTACAAAATAGTTTGAAAATAGAGGATGCAAGAGGGAGCGAAATGAACTCCAAAATTTATCACCGCCCCGGATGGGTCAGTTTTTCTTTTGACCATTCATAAATAATAATATGTAGACTATAGATTTCGTAGGGGCCCCCAACTACAAATTGCCTTTTTTACTAAACACGGTTTGGTCTTGTTGGAGATTTGATTAAAAAGTTGTCACGAGTGGCGCTCGGCGCCTCTTATGACCCTGCGCCCGTGTGAGCTACACACCCTGCACCATAGATAAAGCCGCCTCTGACACGGCTACACATCAAGATATACATTCCCGCCAATGATATTATAATATAATATCATTGATTTCCGCATTGTACGAAAATCCTATACAATGCGAGATCAGCTAAACTGGAAATGTATAGCTTGATTTGTAGCCGTGTGTAAACATCAAATTTATTGAGGACGCAAATAATAAGTATTCAAACAATAAATTCCCTAAAAAAATAATGATCTTCATAGTCTTCATTTGACGTCTTCACCCGCGCCCTCTTCATCCTTCACCCCCTTTAACTCCCCACATCACGACGAAAGTTTAGGTTCAAAGTCTGGGTCCAAAATTATTTAATTAGTTATTTCTTTTCATCGTTTATTTAGTTTTTGTTAATATATAAAACTTTCAAACATGTCGAACAGTAAGATATTTAATGCACTTAAGATCTTAAGGACTCGCAAGGATCTGAAATATTTAACTGGTAAGTACTTACTACTTCAGTGACTTTCTCGGCAATTTAATTTGTCGACAAACTATAATTTAATTTTTTGTAAAAACTGTTTTTTTGTACTATAGTTTATGTGTAATGGTTTCACTAAGATTTTCATTATCACTATTTTAGGATCACACAGCAGAACCTATGCTGCTGCAGGTAGTCAAGTTCATACCAAATGTAAAATTGTCAATGGCATTTATGTGGTTACTCTTGATTCCCCTAATACAAAGGTAAGTTCAAGTTTAATTACCAACACATACAAATGCTTATTTTTAACAAACCTACCAAAATACCTACTGTTTCATGTAGTAAATTTACTTAGTGACACATTCACTGCATAGGTCTGATCGGCTGTTTCTGGTGCTTTATAGGATCTATAGAACCCTATTATATATATTGCTAAACTTGGTAGATATGCATTATCAGGTTGAATAGGCCTGGTTGATAAAGAATGTACTCATACATTTTGAGTTTTAATGTTTATTTCTATAATGTAACTTGTTTTTGATAAATTGATTAACCTTTTATTGATGGTACATAATGACTAAATCAAATTAGTCTAAAGTATAAAAATGGATGGAATGAATGGATTCCATTTGTAAGGTCGAAACAGAGAATGTTATATCTATAAATATCTGCCTGGACAATAAAATAATATTGGTAAGTATAAAAATAATTTCAGATTGTATAGACATGATAATGCAGTGTTAAGTAAACATATTATACAACTATACTTTTTTTCTCAAATAAATAATATCATCACTGTTAGTTGTGGTTACAAAAAAAAAAAGCTAAATGCTAGCTTACCATTAAGTCAATATCAATCAAATATCAATTTTAGGTTGTATATAAAAGTGCTGGGATGATGATGAGATGGTGACTTAGTTGATTAAATTGTTCGTTTTTGTTATCGCTTTCTGTTCATAATACGGCTGACTTGAGGCGAAAGAGCTAGGGTAACCTGCAAAATTCAAATTCTCTTAGGTTTTTTGCAATTGGCAGCACAGTCTCAGGTAGGTTGTATTTTGATAAAAATATGATTTGCGGAAATAACACATATACAGGGTGTGAAGTAAATAATGGAACTGTTGATTGGCTTGATTATCATCTATCATTTACCCCACATACCATTATTATTTATTACTTATATCGCCTTAAGCCCATGGATGACCAAATTATTGATTTAGATGATATTTTAAATAAAAATCGTACTTGTACAAAATTAGCTGCCATTTCTACAATTGGTTATTTTTTCTCGTTTTGTTTTTTTTATGTAACTCCTGAATATTTGTATTATCAGATCAGTAACAAGATTTTTTATTAAATTCTAAGATAACATTGCAAAAAATTCTTATCTTCAAATTTTAACATTTTTTCTAAGAAATTGTGCAATTTTGTACACACCCTGTATATTTACAGAAACATGATTAAAATTATCAATAGAACTCTCGTATTTCAAATTAAGCGCCTTTTTCATCAAAACATGACATTCTAACTTGATGAGATGCTATTGATGATTCTAATGATTATATTTCTGTAATTACATATTTGTTAAGGTCACAAATCATATTTTGATCAAAATATAACCTGATGCTGACCTGAAAAGAGCCGTTCAATATTTAGCAAAACAATGCCAAAAAAAAAACATGTTTCTTGTAGAAGTAACCCCTTTAGTTTATAAAGCGGCAATAGAAATACATAATCTGTGTAAATTTCAACTGTCACATAATATGGACGAACAGCAGAGGCTTCTACGTTTGGGTACGGAACCCTAATAAAACTTTTTCAATTAAATGTAAGCTTAAATCCAAGGAGAATTAAGTCCAAGTTCTTTGTTAACTAGATATATATATATATAATTATATGTTGTAGGTGAATTCATTAAACACTGCTGTTATGGATGAGGTGAGTAATGTACTGAATGAGATTGAATCCAACCCCTCAATCCAAGCAGCAGTATTAATATCAGGCAAGCCAGGATGCTTCATAGCTGGTGCTGATATTACCATGCTGGAAGCCTGCAACACCGCAAAAGAATTTGTTGACTTGTCTAAGAGAGGTGAGTACTATTAAAATATTGTTAGTAACCCCTTGTATGCTGGAATGTAGCTCAACACAAGACAATGGAAATTTTATAGTCTAAGATGATGAAATTTGTGATTAACGTAATAAAAAAAATAAAAAGTAAAATATTCTTTTTACTTACTACTATCTTAAAATAAAAAAATCATAATAATTTAATTTATTTGTTTATAAACACATTTTCTTTGTAATGATTGGTAATTTAATGTTGATATATATGTTGATTGATATTTTATTAAATATTGAATTAATTAACAATCAATAAAAAATATGAACCTACTGTTAGTACTATATCTAATTTATTAAATACCTAAGTTTAAATGCTGTTATATAACTTTAAAATACTATTATAAAGCCAGACTTGAAATATAATATACATATTTTTGTTACCTATTGTCCAATTCTTATCATCTTGTTGCTGTACAGGTCATGGAATTTTCCATAGGATTGAAAGGTCACGTAAGCCGATCATCGCCGCTATCCAGGGCAGCTGTCTCGGCGGGGGCTTGGAGACAGCCCTCGCCTGTCATTATCGTATCGCTGTTAAGGACCCTAAGACTGGATTCGGTCTTCCTGAGGTTATGTTAGGACTACTACCCGGAGGAGGCGGAACACAAAGGTAAAATAAAGTTGATAAATTACCACATAATAGGCAGGGTCATAATAGGCAACGCTGAAAATTTATGAGAAATTTTAAAATTTAAAAAAACGTGCCAGTCTGGGCAAAAAATCAGCGATCAGCGATCTTACCCGCGCGAAATTCCGCTCAGATTTGCCCCTAGCCTAAAAGTCAATGGATATCATTTCTTCAGCTGGAAATAATAGCAATAGAAATTATAATAAGGAAGCAACCATGACCTGGGTGAAGATCATTTTATTTTATATAATACTTGGCAATGAAATAATATTCTGAGCAAGGTTGCCAAACATTCTTAATCAAATCATTTATGTAACTAAGCACTATGTGTGCTTATATTGATTGCAGAGTACAATTACATTTAAACATAAATGTACTGGCAATCAATTCTTATGTAACTATTTTACATTAGATGTCACATGAATGAACTCATTGACCAACTATATGACGACCGATTTTATAGTTCTAAGCTATGTTGATGCAAATATGTAAGGCATAAAATTATGTTTTATTTCCAGAATGCCAGTACTTACATCCATACCTACGACTTTGGACCTAGCTCTCACCGGCAAAACTGTAAAAGCTGACAAAGCCAAGAAGTTGGGAATAGTTGATTTGTTAGTTTCCCCTCTTGGTCCAGGTAAATTAAATTCATCTACACTAATATTATACTTAAAGAGAAAAAAAAATGAGTTTTTGTTTGTAATGAATAAACTCAAAAACTACTGGTCTGATTTTAAAAATTGTTTCCCCAGTAGAATGTTATGTTATCACTGAGTAACATAGGCCAAAATTTATCACGCGGGCGAAGCTGCTAACGGAAGCTAGTGTTATATAAAAGGTTAAATCAGTCATGTCAACCATTATTTAGAAAAGTTACACATTACACTATGTATCTACATACCTTGTACCTACATCTACATGTACCTACCTAGATAGCTAAAGCCCTGTACATTAGCAATAACATCAAATCAGCAGAAAATCAAATAAAAACAGTTTGGAAAGTTATAAATAATGAAACTAGTAGGAAAAAAATACGAAACACTGATTACACATTGGAGACTTCACATGGTGCTATTGCACTAGGTAATTGGCATTAGGTTTCCGCAACTCCACGTCAAAGCGCGTATTTTGCGTAACTATAGATCTAACTTAGAAGCAGCTCAAGAATTTGTACATTTCTTTGCTAATATACCATCTAAATCAACGGAAGCTTTAAATTATTCACCCGATGTCTCAATTGATTTATTAAGAGCGACCGTTCCAGGCTATCGAGTCCAGTTGAATTTCAATTTAAACATTTATACCCTATGATAGTTATTAAAACTTTTCGGCAAATTACAATCAAATTGACTGAATATCTATGGGGATTATCTTCAAAGTTTGTACATCCATTATGGAGACGAGCACCATACTTAGCTTTAATATTTAATTTGTGTGTGGATCAAGAAGATCAAGGACCCTTCCCAGATTTAAAAAGTAACAGTTATACCACTTTTTAAATTTGGGGACAGTAAAGACACCAACAATTATATACCAGTATCCGTGCTGCCGGTATTCAGCAGTGTTCGAAAAGGTAATGCTCAATTAAATGCTTAATCATTTTAACACCAACCAAATCTTACACGATCAGCAATATGGTTTCACCAAAGAACGTTGTACGACTGACGCCGCCGGTGTCAATATCTAATCAATCAATATTATTATTAAAATAAATATATCAATCCTTATTAAAACACATATTTACAGCGTGAGAGGAGGCTCAAGATGGCATAGGAATCTTTTGTGACCTTTCCAAGGCATTTGAGGGCGTAAATCATGAAACCTTACTCTTGAAACTTAGCATAACGAACTAAACGGAGCGCAGGCTAAACCTGCGCTCCGTTTAGTAAAATCTTATTTAAATGATAGACGACAGCAAGTTCAAATTAATGGTGTCAATTCACCCGGTCTAAAAGTCAAAAAGGGTGTTCCACAAGGCTCGATATTGGGTGCTTTCCTCTTTTTAGTATATATTCACGATGATCTACCCCATTTATTAAAAAACTAACCACAAATGGAGTTATTTTCTGACGATACTTCCCTAACTTTTAAGATAAATAGACGTGCATCAAATCTTGACGACGTAAATAACGCCCTACTGCAGGTCCAAAATTGGTTTTACTGCTAATAATTTAGTATTAAACGGGAAAAAAAACGAAATGCATAAGATTTGCTTTACCAAATGTTAAAAGTAGTGATTGTGATATAGTATTGAATGGGGAGAAACTAGAATTCGTAGAACAGTTTTACTGGGGATCACGCTCGACTCAAGGCTGCAATGGGGCCCTCATTTAGCATCTCTTCCAGGATGGCTAAGTTCAGCAACATAAGCTGTAAAAAAAACCGTCAATTTATTGATATAGATACCGTAAGGCTAGTCTATTTCAGTTACTTTCTTAGTATCATGTCTTACGGTATTTTACTATGGGGACGGGCTGCAGATATCGACTTTTTCTATTCTAAAAAAAAGAGCCATTAGAGCAATATATGGCCTCCGCAGGCGCGATTCTCTAAGGGAACTATTTAAAAATATTAACATCATGAAGGTACCGTGTCAATATACGAGTATGTATGAAAACATCATGTACGTCAGGAAAAATCTTAATGTTTTCAGTAAAAGAGGTGAGAGACACAATTATAGTACTAGAAATAGGGACCAATTTGTTCAACCTGGTTTCAGACTGGCTAAAGTACTCATCCTTCATGGGGTACTTACTGTTTAAAATGCTAAAATAAAATTCCTCCCCACATACTAAAACTAAATAAAACGAAATTTAAATCTTGTATAAAACGCACACTATGCTGCCAAACATATTATAAGCTGGGGGATTATATAGCAAAAAAAAAGATGCTTGGCTCAACGCTGGTCCAGCTCCACAAGGGCGCATAAACTAATTGATTAGCATTCGAAAATATTGTTGGAGCTGCTGAAAATTGCAAAAACTATCTTTGAATTGTATAACTTCAGTCTCTTAGTATTGTGTAATTGCATAACACATGTGTGAGCACTGTGACCATGTACCTTCTATAAAGCTACCATTTACTGGGTTTGTCTTTCATTGAGTTGAATGTGCCCTGGCGGCTGAGAGTATGTCATGCTCACTTAAATGTCTGGTTGGAGTTGGTGTGTGTGTTGGATCGTTAAGTTCCCTTCAAAATTGTTGAGCTAAACGGTGCTGATCCATGCGTCATATTCGTAAACGGGCGCCGTCAGTAGGAACTGGTCATCTCTTATCTGCCATGGCTTATTTATTTTTATTGTTTTTATCATTTTATTACGCACGCTTTTTACGTGCACGTCTTTGTGCATTGTTCGCACATGCATAACTTCAACATGAATGATGTAACCAATATTTTGTAACAATATTATGATTTAAAAGAGTGTCCGTGGAGTTTCTTGCCTGTTCTTCTCCATAGGAACCTATGCTTTGGAATGGGCTTCATATTTCTGACTGACTGACACCTTGACAGTTCAAAAGTAAATGGTTTAATTGAAATTAATGGTTTAAGTTTATGATTAGTTTCCAAAAATTAAGAAAGAAAATAAAATTATTTTGTTTTTTTTTCCATAGGCTTGAGTTTACCAGCAGATAGCACAATGAAATACTTAGAAGAAGTAGCAATTCAAATTGCAAGAGACATTGCAAATGGCAAAATAAAAATAGATAGAGAGAAAAAGGGATTAATACAGAAATTCATTGCTCACATAATGCAAATGGAGGCAGTGAAGAATATGATCTTCAAAAAAGCCAAGGAGCAGGTCATGAAAGCTTCACGTGGTCTCTACCCAGCACCATTGAAAGTAAGTTGTTAAATAAATGCTACAGTTTTTGAACGGGCCAGTAACTAAAAATATTGAATGGCGCAATTTTTAAACCATCCTATGCTACAGAGAATTCTTGGATATGACTAAAACCCAGTGTAGTAACATGAAAATAACATCTTACTTTCAGATTCTAGAAGTAGTAAGAACTGGTGTTGACAAGGGCCCCAATGCTGGCTATGAAGCAGAAGCCCAAGGTTTCGGCGAGCTCGCCGTCACGCCTCAGAGCAAAGGTCTTATTGGACTGTTCAGAGGACAAACAGAGTGTAAGAAAAACAGGTTTGGAAAGTCCAAAGTTGATGTCAAAACGGTGAGTGTTTGAAAACATTTATAATCATCTTTTTCTTTGTATGTTATTTAGCTTTACTTTTATCATTTTGCTTTCTTTTTTCAATACTGCATCAAGGAATGCTATAGGTACGAAACATTTGTAACTCTCGAAAACCGTAGTACACAAGTACATCTTTCGATATAAAGTCTTCAACTTCTGAGTAATAATGTTCATAATTGCTTAGATTGGAGTGCTCGGCGCTGGCCTGATGGGAGCCGGTATTGTGCAAGTATCCATCAACAAAGGTTACAATGTAGTCATGAAGGACGCCACTAACCCTGGTCTCTTCAGAGGTGTGGGACAGATCTCAAATGGACTATCTACTGCTGTGAAACGGAAGAGGATGACTGGGTAATTAATTTGTATTTAGAGTTAACTGTTTAATAAACATTTGCGATTGAAATATTTGTGGTAAATATAGTTTATTCTGAAATACTTTGTTTAATTAATCTGTTATTTGGTTTTATTTACAGTCTGCAGAGGGACAAGTTCTTGTCAAACCTTTTGCCGACTCTGGACTACGATAAAATGAAGAATTGCGACTGTGTCATTGAGGCTGTGTTTGAGGACGTGAACATCAAGCACAAGGTCATCAAAGAGCTGGAAGCTGTGATCCCTAAACACGCGATCCTCGCTACAAACACCAGCGCTATTCCCATCACCAAGATCGCGGCCGGAAGCAGCCGTCCCGACAAACTTATTGGTAAGTTGCAATTATTTTTATTAAGAGAGTGCAATTGGGTCACATTTAACAAATTCATTATTCAGCTATCGATAATAGCATTATAGTTATTTATGCAACTTTTGCATTATAAGGGGTATTCAAAAACGAATGTGGGCTTATAATAGTATTACATGAGTGTTTTAATACCTAATTATGTACAGTTGCATACAAGACTTCATCTACATCCATGATATGATTCTCTATAAAAGGTTCTGAAACCATAGGCTGTTGTACAGTGTTGTAAGAACTCTATGTAAGTTAATGGAAAGTTTAATTGTTGCATATCGAATACAAACAAACTGTATTAGTAGTACTATAAATAATATAATGATTTATTGTAATAATTATTTACATTTTGGATTGTACAATTATTTGTAACAACTTAATTCACATTATGGTATGCAAATAAATGAAATGAAATGCACTGGAATATTTGCACTTTGTTGAATGTTGACAGATCATGATGTACTCCTAATATATATATTTTTTTTTTTGATGGACTGAGTGTGGAAACCAATCCCCATAACATAACATATTTATTTTTTAAGTTACCGTGCTGTGGAAGCGAAACCCGTTATGAAATTCATAAAGATACCACGAATTGAGTAGTGAGAATGCTGCTGTTTGATAAGTTAGGAAGGGATCGAAAAAGCAAAGGAGTTCCATAATGAAATTTAGTACAACATTATAACACTCGTTTGGTTGATATTATGGTTACTATGACACTGGTCGTTTTAATGTTAGCATTATGTTAACTGTTTCAGAAACTTTTATAGAGGATTTATAGCAGGGTTGTATATAAAAATACTTTCTAAATCTTAAGCATTTATAAAATTATAACAAGTAATCTAAAGCGCCTGATGGACTGGCGAGCCATAGGCTTGCAGTAAATCACTGTCGTCATTGTTATGAAATATTAACACTGACAGCTCCTGAACGCAGTTTAGATGTGCTGTTAGCGTTCAGTTTCATTGGTGAAATACACACGTTTTATACGAAAATCCACGATCTTGCGAACTCCAATAATAGACCCTACCTCTGAGATTACAGAACTTTAATACGTAACTTTGACGTTCGAAAAGTGCTGATTCTCAGCCTATTTTGAATTTTGATTTTTGAGTTGAATTTTTTTATCGAGGTCCAGACTTTTTTTTTATACCAGAAAATGTTAGGTAAATACCTAATTATTCTTAAAAACGCTAGCCAGATATGACACCTGCGGTTTTGAGCCAGTTTTTTATAGTTTGGTTCACGCTAGGAACTACAAATGCGAAGAGTGTCTTCGCGTTTGGTCTATTTTAGCTACTTCCACAGTATTATGTCGTATGGCATTTTTCTGTGGGGTCGGACTGCTGACATTGAATCCATCTTTATTTTACAAAATATAGCTGACAGAGTCATTTATAATCAACGTCGCCGCGTTGTCACGAATCTCTCAGGGAACTATTTAAAAATATTAATATTATGAAAATATTATTTACGTGAGAAAAAAATCTACATCTTTTATCAATAAAATAAGTGACAGGCATAATTTTAATACTCGTACTAGAAAAAAATATGTTCAAAATTAAAAAAATTGTTTTTTTTTTTTAAATTTTTTTTTTTGTGTAACAACAATGTTACAACAGAATACTTTGTGATATATTAGAATTAAATTAAAGAAAATTTAAAACTCATATAAAAAGTACACTTTGTAAACAAGCATAATTACAAATTAGAGGATTATATCCAATATAAAAATGCTTGGAAACATGCTGGTCCTGCTCCATAGGATAATTTAGAATCTAGACAAAATCTAACTGGTTGCTAATTTAATAAATTTGTATAATATTATTTTTATATTCTGTGATTATTTTAACTCACATACTGATTTAATATTTGTTAAAATTTTAGGAAAATCGTTGACGTTTACAATGTTTTTAAATATGTGAGCACCATGATCTATCACTTAATGAATTTATTTGTTTAGTTTTTAATTATTTGTACCTATTGTAGTATAGTAATTTTAATGTAAATAAAACATTGTAACAAATAATACAAGAGTGATATGGAGTTTATTGCCCATTCTTCATACAAAACTACCTTTTGGAAAGAGAAAACATAATCAATTCTATTTTCTTGTAATTTTTGACGTTCAAAAGTGAATTTGACCATACACAGGTATGCACTATTTCTCCCCCGTGGACAAGATGCAGCTGCTGGAGATCATCCGGCACCCGGGCACCAGCGACGACACGGCGGCGGCCGCGGTGAGCGTGGGCCTGCGCCAGGGCAAGGTCGTCATCATCGTGGGCGACGGGCCCGGCTTCTACACCACGCGCATCCTCTCCACCATGCTCAGTGAAGCCGTCAGGTACATTTGCATGAACCAATACGAGCAAAAATTACATTAAAACTCATTTTAGACTAGCTGCCCCGGCTGTCTAATTATTAAATAGTTTATCAAATTATTGATCATGGCGTCGTCATAGTTACACACTGCTTTCGTCCAGAAATCATGTTACATTAAAACATAATAATATCACGTAGACGTTATTTATATGGCATGAAGGCATAAGAAGAGTTTATAATAAGATCTTAGACGTTCTGATTAATTAGAAAATATTAATCATTGTTAAAAAAAATATCCTACTTTTTTGCATTGTAGATTTGTAGGTACTTCTGGACGAAAAATTCAAACATATTGTTTGTATTGCTATTTGACATCACATCTGTCAGTCTCGTTCGTCTCGACTTTGTGGCTTTCGGTGTCTGTATAAAAACGTTTTTTTATGGAACAAGTCCAAAACGGCCTTGACGTTCAGCCGGAAAAAGTTTTTCGCAAACAACAATCACAGTTTTGACAGTTCTAGGTTATGTAAACGTCATCTCTTCAATCTGTCATGGCTGGCTGTCGATGGTCGTATTTCTCCTGACAAACGTAAAACATTTTCAGTTTTTATTTAGTGCCTAATAATATTAGATATTATGAAACAAAACAGTCTTTATTGTATTCAGGGGATCGTTTCCCAGGTTTTCTAAAGCGTACATGTTATGGCCGGAGTCCTATACAAAAATGAAACGTCTCCTTTGGATGGTTGCAAAAATTTTAAAATAAAAAATAATCAAATAGGTCCTGCTTTTTTCAAATGATACGCATACCAACGAACAGCTATATTATTTATTTTTTAAATCAACGCCCCCAGCATTGTAATTTTTTTGTTGTTCAGAATCATGTACTGAATCCATTGTAATAGTTTTCGCGTTGATGTCCCTGCTGCGTAGATAATGTGGATTGAAAGTTCGGATTTGGATTTCCATCTTTCTCAATCAAAATATGTTGTCGTAGGAATGAGTATTAATAGTGTAATGGAATATAATCCTATTATAAAAATATGTTCTCATGAATACTAAGAATGGGTATTAATAGTGTAATGGTTTATAATCGTATTATAAAAATATGTTCTCATACTAGGAATGGGTATTAATAGTGGAATGGAATATAATCTTGACTGCCTCGTTGGTCTAGTGGTCGCAAGCGCTACTGCTGAACATTAGGTCCTTGGTTCGATTCCCAGGTCGGGCAGTGTCATTGGGTTTTTCTTTCTGGAATTTCTCATTAGCAGCCCGGAGGCTGGATTTGTGCCCGGTTGATGGCAATAGGCTCGCCCCCTATTACATGGGACTTAAAAATAACTGGCTAAATGTGGGTGTACTATAGGTACACCTCTGCCCAACCCTTCGGGGAAACAAGGCGTGATGTTATGTTATGTAGAATATAATCCTATTATATCTAAAAATTGAAGGCCCCCTTATCTTAACTAATATTATAAATTCGAAAGTGAGTTTGTTTGTTACGCTTTCACGCTAAACCGGCTGAACGGATTTGGATGAAATTTGGCACATGGGTAGACCATGACCTGGGTTAGGACATATACTTTTTATCCCGATATTCCCACGGGATCGAGACTTATGCGAGTGAAAACGCGGGGCGCAGTTAGTATCTTATATGATTGAATAATCTCCTTTGAGTTTGTATAGGATGCGAAATTGTTCATTATTAATGTTGTTTTTTGTTATTAATAACAGATTGTTACAAGAAGGCGTGGACCCCAAGACTCTGGACAGCTTGACTAAGAACTTCGGTTTCCCAGTCGGTGCCGTCACATTGGCTGACGAAGTCGGTATTGATGTCGGCTCACATATCGCCGTCGATCTATCTAAGGTTCTGCTCAAATCATATATGCGACTGTAAATTATGACATCTTTTTTTAGAAAATGTTCGTGTTTGTAGATAGTTTTCTTTCTAAAGCTTGATGTTTCGACCGATCACTGTAACTGTCATTAAATGTAATTTTTTTGAAACTCAGAACTTGTAATAGCATTCTGAATATTTTCAGGCATTTGGTGACCGCTTCAGCGGAGGTAATTTGTCAGTCATGCCCGACTTTGTCAAGGCTGGGTTCCTGGGCAGGAAGTCAGGCAAAGGTTTCTACATTTACGAGAAAGGATCTAAGAGCAAGGAAGTGAACCAGGAGGCCGTTAACATCTTGAAAGAGAGGTACCCGCTGGAGCCCCGCGGAGCCAACACTGCAGAGGACCAGCAACTGCGAATGGTATCCAGGTAAGAACTTCACAGGCTACAGAACTATTTCGTCTTAATTTTATGAGCATAGACAATTAATTATACAATAACAAGTGCCCAACTATCATTATTTGTGTTATTACAAGATATTTTAAATTTCAGATTTGTAAATGAAGCTGTTCTTTCATTGGAAGAGAAGATTCTGCACAGCCCTCTGGAAGGAGATGTCGGTGCTGTCTTCGGACTTGGATTCCCGCCGTTCACCGGTGGACCTTTCAGGTACTTTTTCATAATAGACAAGAGAGTACTTTTTTTTGCATTGTGAATAATTTGTGTATCATAGATAATAACGTGTGTATTGTCGTCTTCCAGATGGGTGGATCAATTTGGTGCTGATAAACTGGTTAAGAAGATGGAAGAGTTCCGCGGTCTGTATGGAGCACCTTTCAAGCCCGCTCAAACTCTCGTGGACATGGCCAGAGATGGCAAGAAATTCTACAAAAACTAAATTTATACGTTATTTGTTGAATATTTTTAACTTGTAATAAAAATTCGTGGCCCTTTCCTGTGTGGCTGTCTATTTATCCAATTGGTACTGTTTGATATGTTTTTGTAAGAGGAAATTAGTGTTGTATGTAAGTGTTCGGATTACCATCATATTGTGCAACTATGCCACTTGATATTTATCACTTTTTGTTTCGTGTGAATATTTATAAATCATTTTCATTCATAGAGTTAAGTGAATATTACATATAGTAAGTACATATGTAGGAAATCATCATTTTGATACATGAGAGTTTTAACCGGTTAAGTTCCACTGGCGCCCGGAGTGTATAATATAAATTTTAATAAGTAATGAATGTTGAAATCCCTATAGAGATTGCCTGAAAATTACTAAAACTGCCTTTGTACACATAGAAAAATGTTAATAAATTATTTTATATCTATATGTCTTTAATTTTTTTCTGTGTCTAATCATTTCACCGAAAAGACGTCCACTGCTGGACATAGGACTCCCCCAAGCACCGCCACGTCGTCGATTTTGTGCTTCCCGCATCCAGCGGATTCCTTCCAACGCCACGTCTTCCAGTACGCGGTCGCCACTCCAGAACCTTTCGGCCCCATCGGCCATCGGTTCTGCGAGCAATTTGCCCTGCCCATTGCTACTTAAATTTGACAATTCTTCGGGCTATGTCGGTTTACTGAAATGAACATCTGCATTTAGAATAATTAATATTAACCGGTGAGACCGGGAGGGCTCCATTGACAGAATGAGTTGGCTTGGCCTTTGTCTAACTCCCCCCTCTCACCGTTCACATACCTACCTCAGGCGGTGACTAGCAGTCGCGCGCGGATTATACACGAAACAGGAAGAAAGCGTCGTTCACACCGCCCCTCGCGTCGCGAGATGAATGATTTTTTACGTAAAAATTTAATAAAAATATTTATATTTATTAACTTGGTGGTTTTTAACTCTTACATAAAAAAATATATAAGTAGATTATAGTTTAAGCAGGTAATGATAACGGGAACACAGTTGAGAGGGAAACGCGCACGTTTCTCAAAGAGTTGTAAGGAAAATGTGTGTCTTGAATTATTTGTGTCAGCGTTTTGATGAGTATGAGAGGTTCGAGCGCCAGTTTATTTCCATGTATTGTGTTCTTGATTTGTATTTCTTTCACATCTACTTGTATTTCTATAACTTATGTGTAAGTTTGTTGAACATAAAACTTTCCTTGGATTTTAGCAATTTGTTTTTTATCACCATATTCCTCAAGAAACCCAAATATTTCATCTTCGTCTCACATCCAAAATAAACGACAAGAGATTGTTTTTTGTTCTCTATAATTTTAAATAACGCCACAATAGTATTATATTCACAAAATAACATGTACCTACATATTTACGTTTTTTATTTTAAATTAAAGAAAACAGTTCAATAAAAGTTAGTTTAACATGCCTGGTTAATATGACTGCAGGGCAGTTTTCCAGGTTTTACCTAGATGTCAAACTCAAACTCTCAAAACTCAAACCATCTATTTCAATTAAACCCTTTACAGGCACTTTTGAATTGTCAAAGAGTCAGTTAGTCAGAAAGTTGAAGCTAGTTGCCCATTCCAAAACGTAGATCTCTATGGAGAAGAACGGGCAAGAAACTCCAAGGACACTCTTTTAAATATAGAAATTACAAAATCCTGGGTACATTACTCTTGTTGATTCTATAAGTGAGAACAATGTAAAAAAAAATATATATATAAATCAAAAACGATTAAAAACAAGCCCTGGCAGATAAGAGATGACCAGTCTCAACTGACGGCGCCCGTTCACGAACATGACGCGTGGATCAGCACCATCCAGCTCAACCATTTTGTAGGGAACCGAATGATCCAACACACTCGCCACCATCAGCGAGACATTTAAGTGAGCATGACATACTCTCAACTACCCTGCTCTTTCAAGTCAAAATCAACATAATAACATAGTAAAACGACTCCATGGTACTCACATTTACAAAAATTGAAAATTAAAATGCGTCTAAGTTATACAAAACTATAGTTTGCAAGAATTTTACCACCAAAAGAAAGAAAATCAATATTATCTATTGGAGTATTCAATAATTAAAACTTAGTTTAATAAAAAAAACAAAATAAACAAAAAGTAAGTAGTCAGAAAAAATAAAAAAGGGGAAGCAACTCTACCAATTTTTTCATTTTTAACTAGTGAGCCCAAGTGGCTGTGGAGCAGGACCAGCATTTAGCCAAGCATTTTTATCTACGATATAATCATCCAGCTTATAGTATGCTTGTCTACATAGTGTGCGTTTAATGCAAGTTTTAAATTTCTTCTCATTTAGTTGAAGAATATCGAGTGGTATTTTATTATAACATTTTACACAGTACCCCATAAAAGAAGTGTGTACTTTAGACAATCTGAAACGTGGTTGATCTAATTTTTTCCTATTTCTTGTGTTAAAATTATGCCTGTCACTTATCTTACTATAGAGATGTAGATTTTTTCGAACATACATAATGTTTTCATATATATACTGACAAGGTACCATCATGATATTAATTTTCTTAAACAGTTCCCTAAGAGATTCGCGTCTGCGGAGGTTGTAGATGGCTCTAACAGCCCTCTTTTGCAGAATAAATATATAGTCAATATCTGCGGCCCGTCCCCACAGCAAAATACCGTAAGACATGATGCTATGAAAGTAACTAAAATAGACCAGTCTCGCGGTATCCACGTCTGTTAGTTGGCGGATTTTCCAAACAGCGTAAGCGGCTGAACTTAGCCGCCCTGCAAGTGATGTTAAGTAAGGACCCCACTGTAGTTTTGATTCAAGCGTGATTCCCAGGAAAACCGTTTTTTCGACGAATTCTAGTGTCTCCATATTCAGTACAACGTGACATTCACTACTTCTAACATTCGGTAACGCGAATCTTATGCATTTAGTTTTCTTCTCATTTAATACTAAATTATTTACAGTAAACCAATTATGGACCTTTAGCATAGCGTTATTTACGTCGTCAAGCTCCTGTGTGTGTCTGTTTACCTTAAAAATAAGTGATGTGTCATCAGCAAATAACACCATTTGTGGTCGGTTTTTCAGTAAATGAGGTAAATCATTTATGTATACTAAAAAGAGGAATGGGCCCAATATCGAGCCCTGTGGTACACCCATTTTGACTTTTAAACCCAATGAATTTACACCGTTTATTTGAACTTGCTGCAGTCTATCATTCAAATATGATTTTAATAAGTTAAGCGCAAGTTTTGCGAGTCCGTAAAGCTGAAGTTTCAAGAGCAGTGTTTCGTGATTAACGCAATCAAATGCTTTGGATAGGTCGCAGAAGATACCTATTGCATCCTGTGCCTCTTCCCACGCGTTAAATATGTGTTTTAATAAAGTGACACCGGCGTCAGTTGTGCAACGTCCCTTGGTAAAACCATACTGTTGATCGTGTAAGATGTTATTACGATTAAAATGATTGAGCATTTGATTTAACATTACTTTTTCAAACACCTTGCTGAAAACCGGCAAAACCGATACGGGTCTATAATTATTAGTATCCTTGCTGTCCCCGGATTTGAAAAGTGGAATAACTTTACTGTACTTCATTAAATCCGGGAAGACCCCTTGATCTACACACAAATTAAATATTAAAGCTAAATAGGGTGCAATTGTCTCAATAATAGATTGACAAACTTTAGTAGACATGCCCCACAGATCTTCGGTAATTTTGATCTTAAGTTGCTTAAAAGCCTTAACAACGACCACAGGGTTTATATGATTAAATTTAAATTCTAAAGGACAGGCTGAAACATTCGCTCTTAATAAATCAATAGCAAGTAAGGGGGAGGAATTTAAAGTTTCTGTAGTTTTAATAGGAATATTGGTAAAGAAAGTTGCAAATTCCTGAGCAACTTCGATCTTATCGCTAATGAGACCGCGGGATGTGTCCAATGTGTAATCAGTATTATGACTTTTGTTCTTGTTCGTTTCATTGTTAATAATTTTCCAAACTGTCTTTATTTTATTTTCTGCTGATTTAGCCTTGTTGCTAATGAAAGACGCTTTAGCTGCTTTGCAGATAGTTTTAAAAGTTTTAGAGTAAGTAGCAACATACTTATTAAAAGTTTCCGTGTTAATATACGGCTTAAGGCCATACAGTTCAAATAATCTATCCCTACTTTTCCTGATGCCTTTAGTTGCCCAGTAACTGAATAAAAACTTAGGGCAAATAGTTTTAGTTTTTTTCTTAAAAGAGTTATTGAACTCTGTTTGCACTAGTGAAAAAAATTGTTCTTACAAAAAATTGACATTGGACATATTTAGGCCCAGACCACATAACTTGCTAATTAAGAAGCTATTAAACTTATTTAAATTACCCGATGTTATTGGTCTAATTTGAATCTGCACTTTTTGTATTGGTGTGTTGGACTCAAAAATAACGGTTTGACCGCTGTGATCGGAAGGGAGATAATTTACAATGACTTTATCTAAATAGTCGCAGCAACAAAAGACATTATCAATACATGTGGCAGTAGTCGACGTTATTCGCGTTGGTTCTAAAAACACATTTGACAGATTAAATGATTTAAAGAGGCTTAATAATCTACTGCTATTTGAATTATTTTCTAAGATATTAATATTAAAGTCACCACAAATAATTACTGATTTATTACCAGTTGCAAGTTTTGCTAAAACATCTTCCATTACTGACTCAAATATAGAGTAGTTTTGATAATTTGGAGGTCTGTAAACGCACACTATAAAATGCTTATCTAGCTCAACACAGGACAGTTCAATGCTATGTTCCACCGATAGTTCAACTATGTCATTACAAGTCTTAGATTTTATACAATTTTTAATTAAAACCTCCACGTAGCATGGATTATGGATTTTCGGTTAAAACAACTGCCCACACTATAATTCTCAAAATTAATTAGCATTTCATAATCTTTCAACCAGTGTTCAGTTATACAAATAATATCAAACATTGTTTTTTCTAAAAACAATTCAATTTCTAATTGTTTGGAAGAAAAATCTTGAATATTTTGATGAAACAACTTCAAGGAATTCTGCTTAGCCCCTTTTTTACACTTAACTAATTGCGTGCCACAAGATAGCTTGGTGATGGTGAGATTAACAACATTGTTACAGGTACCTTCTGTTGTCTTACTGCCTAGTTTAAATTATGATTGCAAACCACCTTAATATTAGTATAATTACTAATTTTTGTGGTGCTAAATACATAAGACTTCGACATACCTACTACTTATGTCTGAGTTTATAGTAAAAGCTAATAGCCATGCTATTTGACGTCTAAAACTAATAGGCAGATACGCAGTATCCCTAGTCGATTTTAATTTGTCAACAAAAGTGTTGGTGTCAAAAAATATAAGTTTGTCACTATAGTGATTAACTAATAAATGCATATGGTTGTTAAGCATATGTATATAATGATTTTGCCTACTTGACAAGTGCTGAAAATATGGAAAAGCACACAATATTATTTTCTGACAATTAATCTTCAAGATTTCAGTGACACTGTCAGTGATGTCATCTTTTTTTACATTACTAGATACTATTGCCTACAAATACAGAAATAATGGCTTTCGGATCATATTTATTCCCTGTTATTGATGACATTATCTCTTCGTAGGTTTTCCCTGGCATACAATAATTAATTGCAGATTGACTCAGGTTGTTACTCAATAATTTACCCAACCCTCTCCCTAAACTATCTGAAAACATAATAGAACAATGACCATCTTTACTAGAACAATGGAGAGAATAAGTATCTGTCTGTGCTACTAGAGATGAAGCTTGTGCAACATGTGGTGTATCTTGATCAGGAATACAGTCCTGATCCTCTCCAGACTGGGACGGGTACTCCGTTGCCTCAGGTTGAAGAGCCCCAAGGTTGGGTTCTTTTTGACAAGAACATTGCATGGTGTTAAGAGACATTGGGACCACTCTGTCTGCCTCATCGTTACACATTTCTACTAACTTGTCAAAAAGGACATATCGTAGAGCTTATCGCAGGTCAGACCAGCGAAATGTTGTCACGTGACCACTGACCGGCTTTAGTCATGTGATCAGAAAATTTACCAGCTATAAGAGTGCATGGCAGACCCCCTGGCCGATCCGAGCGACTGTGTCTAGTGTTTGGGATATTGAAGATAAAAGACGCAGATAGATGCCAGCGACCTTGAGTGTTCTGTACTGAGCTCACGCGACACGTACGTCCAGCCAGTAATAGGACTCCTTCATCCAGGAGCGCTGTCCCAAATTAGACGCAATAATAATTTATTACAGGTACGGTTTATGAAAACGGTTGACTCATACCGTATGAGTAGGTAGATACGGTTTCAGAAAAACAATGAGAATCACGCAAAATCTATAACTTTACAAATTAATTTCACTATGTAATACCTCGAAACATAATCGAAAATATTAAGTTATTAAGAAAATGTTCTAATTTATATTTTTTCCAAATAATTAACACTATCTACTCGTTTAGACGTGATCTCCAGAATAAAATCATTAGAAGTCGGTTATCGTTGCCTTAAAGCACAGCCTCATTTATTACTTACCTACGTGAAGTGTCGCAGTGACTCACTTATAGGCCTAAAAGCAGTGTACCATAAGTCATACGCAGGGGCGTAGCTACCGCCGTATCTGCTGTATCAATAATACGGGGCCCCCAACGTGCGCAATCAGACCTGTCACTATTGTCCATAGAGGCAGAAACTTTAGAAAAACTAAAGTCATCATCAGCTAATGATTTAATAAATCAGTTTGCAGAAAAACCAGCAAGGAGTGTGTATTTAATTAGAATTGTTTGTTAATTTTTGGGAAAAAGTGACAGATACTTAGATAATTATGATAAATAAATATTTCTTTTAATTTTATGCAAACTTTTTTTTCTCTTTTGTGAGAAATCTTTACCCTTCCTAAGGGCCCCCAAACAAATTTTTATACGCTACGCCACTGGTCATACGACGTGTTATCCACAAAATCTATGTATAATCGCCGGACTTTGTTGATAACATGTCGTTTTGGCAGATACAATTAAAAATAACCCGTGATTATTGTACGTGGTCAACACGGCCCGGGCTCGGGCTTTGTCCCTAGTAGGTAACGTCCGGCCTTCGGACTAAGAGTCCACACGCTGTCCTCTCTACTCCTCTGAGTACCTATATTATATTATGTTCTGTGCCTCTCTAGGTACAAATTGTTATTAACCAAGTGATTTTTGTCTCCCTTTGAACATTTTCACAGATTACTTTTTATTATAGGTACAGTCAAAAAATCTGAATCATGACCCACTTTGACGATAAATCGTTTGAAACCGTCAAAATAACAAAGATTTCCCTCCTTTATAGGGTAGGTGCTCCAGTATTTTTACCCAACGCAGTATTTTTTTTCGTAATTGTAACTCTTTTCTATGATAGTGGCTTAATTTCATAAGTCACTGTTCATTTTAAAATGGCAAGCGTTAAAAGTTGGCAGTGTTCGTGTAACTGTGTATTTGTTCGAGCAAGAATTTAGGACTAAGGTAAGACGCAAACTTTTTGATATCACATTGTAACCGTGATTTCTAGTCTTACCTATATATTATGTCGTTCGCGCGGTAAACTCTAATTGCGCGATGCAGGATTTGTGTGGACGTCATGTCTTTGATGCGTATGTAGCGGTTACACCGCCACATACGAACTACGCATCAAAGACATGACGTTGTAGCGGTTACACCGCCACATACGAACTACGCATCAAAGTCATGACGTCACACAAATCCTGCATCGTACAATTAGAGTTTACTGTGCGAACGACATATATAAGACTATCCGACATCAACAGTTGGGCAGTCGGCCCGCCAGACACAACACCCGTCTGGTCGGAGGATCCTCCCTTTTCTATGGTGGATGAGTGAACTTTACACCCTGTTCCTCATACCTCTAAATTGGATACTCGGGGTCATCAAGCTTTGTGAAGTGTGAGCTCGCGCGTTGTCGTTGAGAAGCAATGGGGAAGAGCGATTGACTAGTCTTGTTTGTTGAATTACGAGCTTCTCCATCATTGTTTGCAATTCTTGGCAATAGACATCTGCCGTCACTGTTGTGCCATTCGGTAAGAAGCTGCGATGTACAAGTCCTGCACTGGTCCACCAGACAGTCACCATCATCTTCCTATGAGTAATCTTTTTTTTAGCGCACTTATTAGGTGCTGTACCCGGGTCCACCCACTGAGACAAACGCTTACGGTTGTCGTACTGGATCCACTTTTCATCGCAGGTAACAATTCGATTAAGAATTCCCTCGTTTCTATGCCGATTCAGTAGTGCTATGCATGCTTCGACGCGTAAATCTCGCTGTTGGTCGCTTAGTTCGTGTGGCAACCACTTAGGGGAAGGTGGTCGGAGATGGCATAGATTTTGAAAAATTTGATTTTTAGGAAACTAGTAACCAAATAGAAATAAATAGCAATTTTGTATTAAAAACTGGTTTATTATCATCATAAAAACAATCAACAAAACAAAATAAAACAATTTTTTCTTTGGATAATAAGTAATTAAATATAAAAATATTTTGAAAATCCGTCTCACCCAACCCCTGTAGGTAAGATGGCATACACCAAACTGGAGGTGCTAATTAATTTGCAAACATAGCAGATTACATTTTTTGTCGTTTTTGGTAACCCAATGAATTCTGCGTGGCACTACTGGCGACAGACTTGACATTGAAGCCACCATTCCCTGGCGCGAGAATGACTCCAGGGCTCATTGCAATATATTATTATGCAGGATGGGTCTTCATCGTCTGAGGTGACCGGTTCTTCCACATCACTGGAGACTGCCAACACAATTCTTTTCTTTACTTGTCGGGCAGATTTTCTCTTATTGGCTGCTTCTTTTTCAGCAACGACAGCTCGACAGCTTTCAGTAATGCTATATCTGGTGATGCATTCAGCATCCCAAATTTACCTTTCTTATGAAGATCGTTTTATTTGTGAAGATTTAGGCAAAGGTGAAATATCTGCTATTGTTAGACTTGAGTGAATTTGACTTGAATTGTGATAGTGGGAGCTCGGGAAGTTTCTTAGCAACAGCTATTTGATAAGCAAGTTTTCTCAAATCAGTCCTTGTCATTCCACAAAAACGCACCTCCAGCTCTTGTAAATGCTCAATAATTTGTCTTTCGAGTTCTGTAGTTTTATGACCGCCAAATTACCCTTTAGAAGTTTCTCCTTTTTCTGCTCGACGTCGGAGCGTAGTAGCGGGAACGTGGTATGCCTTTTCAAACTCAAACTCAAATCATTTATTCCAAATAAACCAATTACAGGTACTTTTGAATTGTCAAGGGGTCGGTCAGTCAGAAAGATGAAGCTAGTTGCCCATTCCAAAGCGTAGTAGGTTCCTATGGAGAAGAACGGGCAAGAAACTCCATGGACACTCTTTTAAATTAGAATATTGTTACAAAACATTGGTTACATCATTCATGTTGAAATTATATATGTGAGAATAATGTAGTAAATCATGCACGTTAAAAGCGACCATAATAAAAATATAAAAACAAAAATAATTAAAATAAGCCATGGCAGCTAAGAGATGACCAGTCCCCACTGACGGCGCCCGTTCACGAACATGACGCATGGATCAGCATCATTTAGCTCAACCATTTTGAAGGGAACTTAATGATCCAACACACACGCCACCACCCTTTGCTGCCATCTGCCAACCCATTCTCTGGCTACGAACGGCTGCAATTGCGTCTCTTATATTTGTTTCATCCCAACTTTGCTTTGTCGTTTTACGAATGGATGGCACCATTTCTAAAACAAACAGGTACATATTTTTACTTATAACCTATTGTTAAAAATATCTTGCAAAATAGACTATCCATTATGTTTTGTTAACAAAATAAAATTATCTCAACATTCAGCATCACTTACTGGGTGAGAAGGCATAAACCCTATGCCGTCTCACCCGGTAGGTACATAATCTAGAAAATAAAAAATAACTTATTTTGTTTGACAAGCTACGTAAGTTTGCTACAACATAATATTCACACTCTACTCTAAAAGAAAACATTAATAGTTACCGTCTGTTAGCAAATGTGGAAAATCTGTAATCACGATGTGTTCAGCAAAAATAAAAATTTACGAGGGCAATTTTTACTAAAACCGACGTAGTGACCGCCTCGATTGATGTCGCGCACGCCTGTCGCGACGAGTTTACGTTAGGGACGCACGGTTGCATGTAGGAGCGCCACTGGACTACAAATAACAAGAATATTGAGACGTGCCATCTCAGCCGTTATGCCGTCTCAGACCACCTTCCCTTCTAGCTTTTTTATCTTTCCGATTTGACGGAAGTGCTTTAATGTTGTTTTGACACTAACTCCAAGGCCCGCAGCAAGTTCTGCTGAGTTGAGAAAATCAGTTTTTGTTTTATCATAGTTAGATAACGATACTTATCACGTCTATGAAATCTACACACAAAAAAACTGTTTTTCAAACTGATATTTCAAGTAGGTAACTACACCACCTAAAACGACCTTAAATGCTGAATTTACCCCAAACTACATCAAATATTATTAACACGTATAGGTAGTTTCGCGGATTGATATAATTTGCAATGTTCAATTTTAAAGAAGAATAACTTAAAAAAAAAAGAACTGTAAGGATATTATAGACAATATTATAGACAGTGGGCTGATAGTATAACGAGGCTTGTTGAATAACGACGCACTACGTAGGTATGTTTTCTCAGTACCTATTTTAGTTTCAGTCCGTATTGTCTATCCTCTTGACTTAATTCTCTCAGTTACCATCTTCTATATACCCCACGTATCTAAGGGCGGAGGCTTGCCCCAAATTACTTAGGTTATTTTATGGGCCGGAAGTGTTAACTTATTAGGCAATAGGTATGCATCACATTACCCCTAACCCTGACCCTTCCTTTCTTTGTTAGTAAGTATGTATGTATGTATTGGTAAATATACCTCTAGGTATTAGGTTGGGGAAATAGTTATTTGTTATACAAGAGTGCAAAGTTGCTTTTTAACCGCGTGTTCAATTTTGATGACCGAGCAAGCGAAGGATTCTAAAATTGAATCACGAGCGCAGCGAGTGATTCAAAATTAGAATCCTGAGCGTTAGCGAGGGAATCAAAAGAGCACGAGGTGAAAAATCTTTGCACTCGAGTGCAACACGTAACTTTTCATTCCACCTCAGCGAGGAAATGACTAAATGCAAAAAAAAAAACGTTTACAATCACAAGATAGGTACACTTTTATTTCAGTTTAGGTATTAATTACTACATTATGACAGGTAAGTATCACAGAATAATCTTTAAATTATAACAAAATAATACTAAGGTATAATTAAGAAAATTTTAAAGTAACGTTGCTACAGTTATTTAAATTGAGTGAAAAAATGTAGCGTAAAGAACCGCGTACAAAGCAAATTGAAAAAAGAACACCAAGAAGGTTCCGAGTCTGAGTTTTTAACAAATTAAAAAAAAGTTGTATGATATATTCGGCACCATAGAGGTAGCAGTAAATAGGTTTAATGTTTTTTTTAATTCACAAACTTAGTGCACACGATGTTCTAAATTCAATTTACTTTATCCTCTAGAGAATAAAAACGGCTTTTCCACTCAGATACTGAAGATTAAAAATACTCTTTCCGAGATGGTGGGATGAAAAAGTCTTTTTGCATTAAAGTACCTATGTATGAACTTGTAATAAAATCTCTTTGGCTATACTATTTGTATCTGGCTGGTTTTGGTATCATTGAAAGTTTAAATTAGGTACAGAACATAATTCCAAATTCAAATTAGGAAAATGTGTGATTTTCATTTGTTTTTCGTACCGTCAAGATGAGTGAAACTAATGAAGAAATTCGATACATTTTAAAATTTTACTACAAAAAAGGTAAAAATGCAACGAAGCCGCGAAAAAAATTTGCGATGTTTATGGACCTAGTGCAGTGTCCGTGAGAGTAGCACAAATTTCGTTTAAGCGTTTTCAATCCGGAAATTTTGATGTCAAAGATGCACGTCGCTCTGGTCGCCCTATTACGGATAAACTGGATGCCATTTTTAAAAAAGTAGAGCAAGATATCAGTAGTTACGACGTAGCTGAAGAACTGGGAATTTACCACAAAACAGTTTTGACGCATTTGAAAAAAACTGGGTACACAAAAAAGCTCGATATTTGGGTACCGGTAAACCGGGGTTACTTTGAATCGCGGGGTAACTTTGATAGAAATTTCCATTTCATATAAAATCGTGAATTACTTAAAACGAAACGCAATTAGGTAGTTTTTTTTCTGAGTTATGAACACTGAACAACTGTTTAATCCTTTCCTGAGGACACGCTGGGAATCCACCAATCATTTTAATTGAAAAAGGTAAATATATTGTCATTCAAACAATCAAATCAATTGTTAGATCAAAGTTACCCCATGCGACAATATTTATTTTTCTAGATAATAGATTTTTATTTTTTAAATTGTATTGGCATTATAATTGGGTAATTATATTTAAATTGTATTGGCATTGTAATTGGGTTTATTTAATTGCGTAATCACTTTGCAATTACGCAATAATTACTTTGTAATTACGCAATAAAATAAGGGGTATCAAAGTAACCCCATCCTACGTATAACTTTGATCAGGCAGTAAAATTTTTTTTTCTCAAAATCAAGCCAATTTTTTTCACTTATTATTACAGGAATCGAGAGTAATAAAAAAACCGATCACTAGATTTATTTAGTATTTTTTTACACCCACAAATTTAAAAGATATGAACCTTCAAAGTTTAATATTGATCAAAGTAACCCCGGTCTACGTACCTCACGAGCTCACTGAAAGAAACCTAATGAACCGTGTACTCATTTGTGATTCTTTATTACGACGTAATGAAACCGAACCATTTTTGAAGAAGCTGATAACTGATAAGAACGAGCGAAAAAGGTCGTGGTCAAAGGCCGGTCACGCTTCACAGACTGTGGCGAAACCCAGGTTAACTTGCAACAAGGTGATGCTGTGTGTGTCGTGGGATTTGAAAGGCATTATTCATTATGAGCTGGCAGTCTGGCTGAATCCCAGAGAGTTCAGAATCGTTGGTCCTGCCTGGTGGTAGCCAGGCAGGACCAACGATTCTGAACTCTACTGCGAACAACTGATGAGATTAAAGCAAGAAGTTGAGAGAAAGCGGCCGGAATTAATCAACAGCAGGGGTGTGGTTTTTCATCATGATAACGCTAGACCTCACACATCTTTAGCCACTCAGCAAAAAATAAGAGAGTTTGGCTGGGACTGCTGGGAGGTGTTAATGCATTCGCCGTATAGTCCTGACCGTGCACCTTCAGATTTCCACCTGTTTCAGTCTCTTCAGAATTCCTTAGGCAGTGTCAGGTTAACATCACGAGAGGACTGCCAAAACCACTTGTCGCGGTATTTTGATCAAAAGTCCTAAAATTTCTATAGCAATGGGATCATGTCCCTACCTACAAGATGGCAAAAAGTTATCGAACAAAATGGTATCTACCTACATACTTTAGTTAAATTTAAATAAACTATACTAAAAAATGTTTTGAATTTTCTTAAAAAATGCGAAGCAACTTTTTCCCCAACCTATTATATCTATATACTATCCTTCGAAAAGGCTGCTCTACTTATAACATAAAACTTTCAGAACAAGTCCCTTAACGAAAAAGCTGAGAATAAATGTCGTGATAAGTCCCACTTGTTGCAGTAGTCAGCCTGCTCGGTAACCATGGATACGGTGCGACCGACCACCCTCTTTTCTACCCGCCCACCCCCTGACACCGCCCGGCCTCTTGTGAAGTCGAGAGCCGAGAGAGCTTGCGTCATCGCGGGTAATTACACATCTAAAGCTTTTGATGGAACAGAGCTTTGTAGCTGTAGTAGGGTCAGACGCTAAGGCAATATAATTCATTTCCGTTACAGTTACCGATTTCTCATGACTAGGAAATTGTTTTAGTGAAGTTCTGGCGCTACGATGGCTTTGAAATTGATGCTGTTGTGGGTCAATTCGTCATAGAGATTATTAGGGGCGCTCTAGGTTCATTTGTGCAACAGTAATGTGGGTATGGACGTACCTATTTATATTCGTACGTAGTCAATTTATGATTATAATCAATGAAATCTATCACGATACGGGTCCCTGTCAAGCTGTAATGTGGGTCAGGTTGGCAAAAATTTTACCTTTATTGTTACTTGCTTTTGTCAGCGGCATTGCCCGCGTAATGTTCGAAAATTATTCCACAGGAACGTACTACCGGGATTAATAGTATCCTAGGTTCTAAGCTATGTAAATTATAACAGTATAATATAAAAGTAAAATGACTAAAATGACGATAACTTTTTTTGCAACCGATGTTAATGGAAAGAAGCGTACATTCTGCTCCAAATTAATCTGTCGTTTACCTGTGAAAACTACATGAAAATCCGTTCAGTAGTTCCGGAGATGTCCGCGAATAAACAAACAAACAGAAAAGAATTCTAACAAAATATCGCTGGTTTATGTTCTGTTACGGCCTGCGCACACTGGCGGACGACAGGGGAGCTAAAAACAAAAATTAGCACTTAACAGCAAACGGATCTCTGAATCCAAAAATGGTTTTCACACAAAAAAAAAGTCCCCAGTTTAAGGCTCGTGCAAACCAGCGCGACGCGACTCGAACAATACAATTTCTAAGAAAACTTCACGGTATAACAATAGCCGGTGTCGCGTCGCGCTGTCGAGTCGCGCTGTCGCGTCGTGCTAGTCTGGACGAAGCTTTACGTGTAGGTGTAGGGGAGGCGCCCAAATAAGAAAAATGTACCTATTCATGATTTTATTTTACCGCTTTGTCGACGGCACGGCTGGCGCAATGGTTAAGCGATTGACTGCTGCGCTGCGTGTCGCGGTTTCGATTCCCGCACGGAAAAAATATTTGTATGACCTACAATTAGTTGTTCCGGGTCTGGCTGTTTATGTAATACGAGTATGTGAGTTTAAATGTATGTAAACGTACCCACAATCCTACAGGAGAAATTCCTAGTGTGGGGTAACGTTTAAAAAAACAAATATATATATAATAAAAATATCCCATGCCAAATTACAGCTTTCCAGTTCAAGCTTCAGAGACTCTTAGGTCTCTGAAGTAAGCCGCGGACAGACAGACAGACAGACAAACAGACAGACAGACAGACATACATTGCAACTGCTAATGTAAGTTTGTACGCACAACATTGAGAGATCTACCACGTTATTTAAAGACCATAAACTTCTTATAGGTTTTCCTGACAAGCAAAACGATTTTTAAAATTTTCCAATTTGCCCCCCTAGTGACCCCCTAAATACAAAATTCATTTATTTACGTTACATGTTCGTGTTTGGGTCATAGAAATTCATATGTGTACCAAATTTGAACTAAATTGGTCTTGTAGATAAGTACGGAGCAAATTAGCTGTGACAGATGGACAACCAGCCAACAGACATACGAATGATCCTATAAGGGTTCCGTTTTTTCCTTCTGAGGTACGGAACCCTATAAAAACAAAAATAATCAATAATTTCATTCGTATGGATTGAAAAATAATGAACAATAGATACGCATAAAGTTTCTTGCACCAGCTTTCCAAGGATCCGGATCGCGCCTATTTCTTGGTCTAAAATGACCACAACCTTTTTCATACCTACTCCTACATCTTTTGGATGTCGGCAGGGATCTCTTTATATGACTAATATATAGATATTCGATAAGATACAGAAATAACATGATAAAATTGGTTTTGTAAAAAACATAACTTTTTCTTTTGGCTTTGCCGCAGTCGGATAAAAAAACCTGAGTCAACGCATAGGTACTAACAACATGAATGGAAGAAAGAATATCCGCCGACAATTTAAAATATCGAATGTTGTCCTTTTATCTTCGCTCTAACATTTCAATAAATGGGACACTTTTCCAGCAGAGCGGATTTTGTCGAGTCCTCTCGTCGGGGTTAAAAGGAATTGAATCAATTCAGCGCTCGGTCCCAGCGAGCGCGAATGGAGTGGGTGGGTTCTTCGAGTAGTCCCTACTACTTGCATTTTTATAGAAGCTACTTCATTTTAGGGTTTTATACCTCAAAAGTAAAAAACGTAGCTAGCCCAGGACCTCTTTGTTGTTTGTCTGTCAAAACACTTCTGAGTAACGGGTAAAGAAGTAAAGTTGAAATTAATATCAAATACTATGGCCTGCGATCCCTTGTGCGGGTATAAAAATTCAAGCTTCTAGCCAATGCAATCAAAAGACGGTCATATAAAACTATAGACCTATCTCCAAACTATGCCTTTTTGCTAAAATGCTCGAAAAAATAGTATATAAGTAAGCAGCTGTATGCTACTCTTAAGTTAAGTATTAGTGACCGTCAACATGGTTTCCTGCGAGGTCGGTCCACAACCACCAATCTCATTCTTTGCAGTGATTACTTGACTGAATGTATGTCTCGTCGCACACAAGTAGATGTAATCTACACAGACTACAGCAAGTGTTTTGATCGCCTGGATCACGCTATACTCTTGCGTAAGCTATTAGCTATGGGTATCAGTGGAAATCTTTTCAGGTGGTTCTCGTCATATGTAGCCAACAGATGTCAAACTATTGTTTTGAATGGATACACGTCCAGAACTATGTTTATCCCCTCGGGGATTCCTCAAGGATCGCTACTGGGACCCTTAATGTTCAACATTTTCATTAATGACGTCTCTTCATGTTTCTCGAACTCAAAAGTTCTTTTGTTTGCGGATGAAAATAAATTAAATGATGAATGATGATGATAATTGAATGATGAATGATTGAATGATGAATTATTAAATGATGGAAGGTTCTAAGTGAAATTGTAACTGAGGAAGATGCTGAACTTCTTCAACTTGATCTGGATAGATTCCAAGAGTATTGTGTCGCCAACCGCTTGGATTTAAATGTCTCGAAATGTTACTTATGTACGTTCACTCGCAAACCTAAACCTATTCTTTATGATTACAAGCTAACTAACACTTCAATATCCAGAGTTAATACGATTAGAGATTTAGGCGTCACTTTTGACTCGAAACTTCTTTTTGACACACACATTGATAAAATGATTAAAAAAGCTTCCAAGGCACTAGGTTTTATCATGAGAATATCAGCCGATTTTAAAAATATAAAAACGTTCAAAATTCTTTATTGTGCCTTTGTGCGCAGTCATCTCGAATATTGTTCACCAGTATGGAATCCTATTTATGTTACTTACGTTAATCGCATCGAAAGTATTCAAAGGAAGTTTTTGAGGTACATTCAGTATAGATCTAAAATCTATTTACCTGACTATCATAGTCGTTGCAGGAAGTTTCACATTCTTCCACTAATCGAGCGGAGAAAAATTGCTGACATGGCTTTTCTGTTCAGTTTAGCTAATGGTTCAACCGATTGTTCTGAACTGGTTGGCAGAATTGGGCTACGTGTTCCATCATTTACCTTTAGGAATCATGATCCTCTGTATGTTCCCTCTGTATGGTGTATATATACAGACAAAACTCTTATACTATTAGAGCTAGCAGATCATACAACTAGTGCTGCGCCGTTCCCGGGATCGTTTCCTACGTTCCCTAATTCCCAGGAACGCTCCCGGGCACGTCGGGAACGACTGGGAATATTGACTTAAATAGTTGTATATATTTTTGTAAATAACTTTTGCGCTATGTGCAAAAGCAAGTACACCTTTATACATAGGCATAATTCAATTAAGTCGTTGCTTTGAGAACTTTCCCGATAATCTCTGGGAATATTCCCATATTCCCTGGGAATATCCCTATATTCCCTGGGAATATTCCTTTGCTCCCGGGATCGATGGGCACGTTCCAAGGTTTTTAGTAAGAAATTATTTGAATTAAAACAAAGTATTTATTCATTATTTTAAACGTATACACAAAATGGCAGTAAATACACTCGTAAATAGGTTTTTCATCCACGGACTTAATCACAAAATGATCGAAAATTGCACTTTTCTTGCTCATGGTTTTTACAAAATAGGCGCTCGAAACGGTTAAAGTGTGTAATGCAACTAAAATTGGAGATAAAAATACATAATTTTTGCAAAAGCAAATGTGTGAGAAAGAAAAAACAAAACAAATAAAAAATCTGGGGAAGGGATACAAAGTGAAGCCGACGCACGTGCACTTCTAAAGACAATACAATTATTACAATAGCAAGTACTGAAACCCTTTTACCATCATTACAATAGCTTGTAAATATTGTTCGCAATAATGTCATATCTTATCTTACCGTTTTAAAATAAATACGTTATTTATGGCTTGGGAACAGCCTAGCGATAAGTAACGAATTTATTATTACCTGTATATTATATTCTTGTATTATTAGTAGTTAAATATTAATTCAAATATAAAATATTTCTTTTTTATGAAAATATAACAACGAAAAATATTGTATTACAAATTAAACAATTTAAATGTCCATTTCCCACTATGTGGGAACGTTCCCGGGAATGCTGGAATATTCCCTGGAACTTTTCCACTCGAAATATTTCCGGGAAAGGGAATTTGGGAACGGCGCATCACTACATACAACTCGATGTGTCAGAATGTTGATGATCTGGACTTATTCACCACCAGTGTCAGTAAATTAAAAAAAACTATGTGTAACCGCTTCTTCAAGGATCAATGACAATTCTCAAGTTCAATTTTTTATTATTCCCTCCGAGTTCATTTACTTCTTACTTTCTTTTACCTGTCTACTGTCTCTTGTTCTATCCTAATTTTTGTCAGTGAAAACTTGTACCTAATTGGCCTTCTTTCACTATTGTTCACATATGCATAACCTAGCTGTAAGTTTTCTTAAAATAATAAAATAAAATATGTCACTTGGACAATAATTATCGTAGGTAGGTACTTCCCTAGATCTAGCATAATGAAATTTAGCAGGAAGCAAGGTCTCATAGTACTCAATACTCAATACTATAATAGTATAAGTGGCTAAATAGGATCCCTATCCATTTGCATAAAATTTTAAGACCTAATATAACTTAGCATAATTTTGTTTGGCATAATTATATTTTCGCATAATATAATTACGCATAACAGCTTACGCATAATTTTTTAAGCATAATTTCTTTAACCATAATAATGATTAAGCATAATATTCTAAAGCATAACTTTCTTAAGCATAATATCCTAAAGCATACATTTATTTACGCATAATGATATTAAAACATATTTTTATTGAACAATTTTGTGGGTTTTTTTTTTCGCTGTAGGAAGCATGAAGCAAGCAAGCATACAGCATGCAGGCAAGCATACAGCATGCAAGCAAGCATGCAGCAAACAAGCAAGCATGCAGCATGCTGCATTCAAGCGAGCATGCAACATGCAGCAGGCAGGGTTTCTGTCACGGCTCCGGCGCTGCGGGCCTCCGGCGACCCCACGCGTGCTAATCGTCACAGACGGCTTTCGCTCACCACCGCAGCTTCGGCTTGTTGGCCGGCTTCGCCGGCCAGCCTCAGACGTGGCGGCTCGCTCGCAGCCGCCTGCTCCTCAGCCCGCGGGCCACCTTGCACCTACGCGCCTACGCGATTTTAAATTACACTCTAGGGGTAGGACAAACAAGACTACGTGGAGTCGGTTTTGCAGCAATTCGGTTGTTTTAACTAACTTTTGTTGCACAGCATATTAAATTTTTAACCAACAATATTATTTAATTGTTACAGAAACTATAGCAAATTGGTTTGATCAGAATTATGTATTTACCATTTCCACCCAAAGTCTGTACGTATCTACTAGAAAAGGAAAATATATACAATATTATTATTATGCTAATAGTCATTAGGCCTACTAACGTTATGCGAATCAAATTTATGCCAAAACAAATTAGTCTTTATGATGATTATGCCAACATAAAATGTATGCCAAAAAAAATTATGCCGAAGTATTATTATGCCAAAACAAATTGTGCCAAAATCGTTATGCCGAAGTATATTAGGACAAAGAACATTATGCGAAAAGAAGGGATCCCGGCTAAATAATACATTTTGTAGTTAGGTATATAGGCGGCGAGCCTCCTTACCGGATTGCCGCCATGGGATCTGGAGGCAAAAGTCCTCGCGCATATTTGGGAGTGGCGCGAGGAGACGAAACGCCGGGGCTTGACTCCGATGCCGCGAGAAATCGCGGCACAGCGGACAGAGCTCCGACGGGATCTCATGGCGTCATGGAGAGTGCGATTGTCGCAACCCAGTGCTGGGCACGCCACTATTGCGGCGATAAGTCCCCTCTTTGAGGAGTGGCTGGAGAGGCGCCACGGCGTCCTCACCTTCCGCCTGACGCAGGTCCTCACCGGACACGGCTGTTTCGGGAGGTACCTGTTTCGGATAAGGCGGGAGGAAACGCCCGGGTGTCATCACTGCGTGGATCGCCCGGAGGACACGGTGGAGCATACGGTGGAGGTATGCCCGGCTTTGGCAGAGCACCGCCGTGTCCTCGTGGAGGCGATCGGTGGCGGGGATCTCTCGCGTCCGGCCCTGGTCCAGGCCATGGTACGGAGCGAGAGGGCATGGGAGGCCGTCACCTCCTTCTGCGAAGCAGTAATGCTCGCGAAGGAGGAGGCGGAGCGCGTGAGGGAGAGGCAAATTTCGCGCTCTCACGCCCCTAGCCGCCGCAGGAGGAGACGCCCCGGGCGTCGGGAATCGATCGCGGATTCCCGGCCACCGTAGGCGCGGGCTTGCGGACGGTGAGCAATGGGTAGCTCGCCGTCCGGTAAGGACCAAGCCCGGGTCGACGGCGCGTTGTGTTCCACGCGCGCCTCAAAGAGATGTCAGCGAATGAAGGGGTCCGATGAGACCATTGCCTGCCGGGGTTGCGGGAAAGTCCGAAAGGGATACCGTGGCCCCCTGGCATTGCACAGGCAAGAGAAGGAACACGGGTGGGTTTTAGTCAGTAGAGACGTCATTTGATGATTTCCCACCCAAAAAAAAAAAAAAAAAAAGGTATATCACATAAATATACTGCTTTTTACCCGACAAAAAAAAAAGGAGATTCTCAAGTCGACGCGTATGTATATATATATATATATATATATTTTATGCGTGGAGCATAACTTTTTAGGTTATACGTCGAAGTTGGTGCCATGTAAAATTTAAAACTGAAATGCACCCCTAAGGGGAAATAGATTGGGGTTGATTAATTTTTCACCTACTGAATTTTCAACTGCGAACCGATTCTGTGTTGTGTAATTTCGCGCGCGTAATGAAGTTCTGATGACACAACTACATAATAAACCTAGAGTTGACAGTCGCGAGAACTCCTCAGTAGTTTACAGCAGCTACATCGTGTTTGGGCATATTTCATTCACCTTGATGAGAACTTTAGACCTAGCTGGGGTATGACATCGAGGGTCTGACGAGGGTCTGAAATTCCTTACTTGAGGAAAACAATCAAATTACATGGTAACTCAAAAGCGAAAAATAAAAATCTTTTTTACAAAAAACTAATCCGACGAAAAAAAAACTGAAAAGCGGAAAATAAAAAATAACCTAGTTTATGTAATCAATTTTGAGGCGGCAAACAAATTAATAACTTAACTATATCGTAAAATGGTAGCTTGATGGATCTTTGTTGAATGTGTGTTTGGCGACGCCTCAAAATTTGTTACAAAAATTTGTTTAGGAGTTAGTTCTTAGTTCTTAGTACTTAGTTAACTAAATATATTTTTTTTCCTTTTCAGTTTTTTTTCGTCGGTTTAGTTTTTTGTAAAAAAGATTTTGATTGCGATTACAAACTTACATTGGCAGTTGGAGTATTAATGAGATCAATTTATTCGACGGCAAAGTTAAGTTTGTATCTTTTTGTTAAGCAATGTTCGGTGCTTACCTCACTTGTAGTTTTCGGTGAAAGTAGGTTATGATTTGTTGCGGAACCCTAATTGTGCGAGCCCGGCTCGCTCGTGACCATTTCTTTTTATTATTGGAACTAAGGTCCAAAAGGTGCAATAGTGTTAACTAAAATGCTCATAAGGTACACTCCAACTAAATTAATATTCTTCCTGTGCGTGACCTTGAAACGAATCAATAGAATATAGTCTTAATTATTGCGTTACCGATTTACCTCATCTGGACTGCTCACATTTATTTGTATCATAAAAAGTGACATGAACTGAGGGTGTAGAAAGTGGCATACTTTAGCTTAGATACATCGGTAATATCCGGTTACATCTCAGTCAATCAGTGACAGCTATATAGTTAAGCCATAGTTAGTTAGTGATAGCTGCATAGTTTAGTCAAGCGTACCTACTTGATGCCTATTTAGCAAATGTAACGACTAATAACATTACAATCGTGACAAAGTATGTAGGTCCTTGTTGTTCTCCTCATCGCTGTCACTGTGGCGAAGTTGTCAACAACCTCGGACATCATGGCCTGCCTTGCAGCCGAAGTGCGGGTGCGGTGCGGAACATTAACGACATCATCCGACGAGCTCTTGTCACCGCCGGCGTTCCAGCTTTATTAGAACCCAATGGCTTGACGCGCGACGATGGCAAGAGACCGGACGGCATGTCTTTATCTCCATGGAAGGTGGGTTAGCCTTTAGTGTGGGATGCAACCTGTGTCGACACTCTTGCGCCATCCCATCTTCCTGGCTCGGCGTGCTGTGCTGGTGCTGCTGCTGCGGCTGCAGAAAACCTCAAGCGGCGTAAGTATAATTACGGGTAATTATATTTTCGAGCCGTTTGGGGTTAAAACCCTCGGGCCGGGGGTCCGAGTGCTCACGGCCTCTTCAATGAAATCTCAAAACGGCTATTTGACACTTCCCGTGACCCAAGGGCTGGTTTTTACCTTGGGCAGAGGCTAAGCATTGCCATACATCGTGGCAATGCAGTCTCTTGGGTACATTACCAGTTGACAACGATGCGGATGAATTTTTCGATGCTATAATTTAATTTTTCAATCGTTTTAGTTAAGTTAGTATAATTATAATTTTGCTAATTTTATGTCTATACTTATATAATGTAGGTACTTAGGTACATGAAACCAATGAAGGCATTATTTGATATCCAATAACGACACATGACAATTAAAGGTTAATAGGTACCTACGTAACAGAACCGGATATCCGACATTGAAACTAAACTTAGAACCATGAGAGGTCGTAATATCTAACTGTTGACAGCATGTATGTAACTTAGATATTATTAGTTATTGTGTGTAATAAAAAAAATATGTTTGTATATTATATATTCAGGTGACTGTGCATGTAATTTCAATGAATGCATTTACATTTTCTAGATCCTGGAAAATGTTGTTTTAGTACACAACTTACACAAACTAACTGTAAAAGATAAACAAAATTGCAGTACCTACAGATCGGTTTATTACCTTTATTTATAAACAATTTACCCAGGTATCTATTGACTTTGCTGTATTAACTACGACCATAAGCAATAAGTGACTGTCGATTCTCCTCAAGTCGTCACTATGAGTCATACGTAAACACTACCTTAGATACTTATTAACTAGGTCCTCGTTCAAAAGTAGTTTCTTGGAAGTTCTATAATTAATATATTTTTTTCTATTTCAAGTTCCACCTTATCGTACAAATTGAAACAGTGAAAAAATAGTAGCTTCTTTCAGATTTATGTTTCTTTATAAACTGTACCAAAGTTTAGGTACTGAGGTTTGTACACTAACTGTGTCATTTGGTGTGACTGCGCCTGTGGGCGCACTCTGTTTTTGGACAGCGAATATGTTTGCAGGGACGCATCGTAGCAGAGGCGTAGCAGCCGCGATACGCTGCGTAGGCGTGTCATAGGAGGTCCGTAGCAGCAGTGCTACGCTGCGTAGGGGCGTTGTCGTAGGAGATGCGTGATAGCTGCAATACGCTGCGTAGGCGCGTCGTAGCAGATGTGTAGCAGGCATGATGCTACACTATGTCTACTTTTCGGACCAATGGACTGACTGAAATGAAAAAAAAAACAATTCCTAACCACATGAATGACAATCCGCATTGAATTTGGACTTTAACATAGTAAAATATTATTAATACTCTTCATAAACTTACTATAGCTTCAGCTTCTGTTGGTTTTTACGATTCCATAATAGTTATAGTAATTTTTATGCACATTTATGTTATATCTTACCTCATTCAACGTTTAAAACCGATATTATTACTCGTATCATAATAATCTCCTTAACATTATTCCTTATTACATAAAATTGTAAATCGGGTTTCTTCGGGCTCTTTTGCTTTCCCAAAATAACTATTTAGCAATGAGTTATAAAAAAATCTTTCGTCTTTTACGTAAAAATACGAGAAAACGAATCAGCCCACGTTAATTACGAAATATTTGATAACTTGGGCAATTAAATCGAATTATCAAATTTTGTATGGTTTGTATGATTTGCATAAAATCTTTGGTAGGTACACACGGCTACACATCAAGCTATATATTTCCAGTAGAAACTGACCTCGCATTGTACGGAAATCCTATACAATGCGAGATCAGCATAAACTGGAAAAGTATAGCTTGATGTGTAGCCGTGTGTACCTATCCATACTAATATTATGAATGCAAAAGTAACTCTGTTAATAATATTTTAAATAAAATACGTAGCATAACATCACGCCTTGCTTTCCCGAAAGGTTAGGCAGAGGTGTTTCTAGTACCTATTTGCATTTCACCAACCAAATTTCCATCAACCAGGCACAAATCCAGTCTCCGAAATCTGGATTTGTACCTGGCTTTTTGGTTTTCCCATCTGGAATTCCCAGATGGGAAACTCCAATAACATCTTGCCCGACCTGGGAATCGAATTCAAGACCTCACGTTTAGCCGTAGCGCTTGCAGCCACTATAAAAACAAAGCAGGGCGACGTAATATTATAAATGCGAAAGTAAGTCTGTCTGTTACCTTTTCACGCCTTAACCACGGAACCGACCGTTAAGGGCTACTTTTTGGCTAGTTGTAAACATTGGCATATAAATTCCCATTTAATAATCATATTTTACGTAATCATTGTCTTTTCCTAATTATTGCGATGGCTATTTATATCTTCCAAGTTTTACTAGCTGTCCCACTGTTCCCGTTATTGTCGATTTCCGTAAGGTTCGAATGACAGGATTCATACATACCTAGGTTAGGTACCCACATCAGTGAAATCATCATAGTACCTATTCTTTTCTTTTACTGCTGTCATTGTTGTGTTGTTTATGCTGTATAATTAGACTGTATTTTCTATTCTATCCCATGAACGTCACGCTGTATTCACCGAAAGGGTAGCCAGTTTAGCCAAAGATAACGTATACTTAGCAAGGTTATTGTGGAGAGGCCAGACTGCCCTTTTCTGATGCACTGGTCCCATAGACTAGAAGATTTTTAAATTGATTTTGCTGTAAGTACATAGAAGATAAATTATGGTTATGTTTTAGTTCAATTTTGATTAAATTTGATCTAATTTAATTCTGATTTAATTTTGTTTTTATTGTAATTTAATCTAATCTGATTTTAATATTAATTTTAATTGAATGATTAAAAACAATAATTCAATTAAAATTAATATTAAAATCGTACATTGGTTGTGATGTTAATGCTACTAACATAGTTTCTAAGTTCTAATATCAACTAAAACAATATGGATGTTTTCCGAAGTAAATAAATTGAATTGAATAACAAACATTTGTAATGTGGCCAGCAATTAACCGTAAAATACAGACTCCGCCGCCGGAGAAATTCTTGATGGGAAAATCCAATATCAATTTGACCGCGCCGGGAATCTAACCCAGGACCCCACGTTTAGCAGTTGCGTTTGCGAGCTCTAGACCGACGAGGCAGTCATGCGCGATGTTTAGGAGACAACGCCTGCTTATGTAGTAATTACTTACTACCAATTCCGGTTACTAATTCTGTCTTAAACTCAATGTCAACTACCCAGTTATTTCTTAATACGTCACGAATTCCATCCTTCAATATCGCTGACGAGGTTTTTTTATATCTTGTAGGTACCTGCCACTTTTCACAATTTCCGAAACTCGGCACTTTGATAGGAGTGCGATATTGCTTGGCAAACTTTGAAGCCTTTGAACCTCTAAAAATGAAGCTGACGAATTTTCACCTGACGATTGGTGCTTCTTTTAATAATAATTTCTTATAAATAATAATTTTAATTTCGGGATACTTACGAATTTGGTATATAAATCCAGTACCGAGTAAATAATTCATTAACTTACAAAATCGGGTAATTGTCTATGGTCTCTAATTGTTGAGGAAATCCTGCTCTAAGTGATCCAGCAAAGTTCCATACTTGTAACGTTAACGACGCGACGGGATTCTCTTATATTACGCGTGACGATGTAATGAGGTGCGAATTCATGTTAAAATGAATCAGGGTGATTATAATATATCTACGTAAGTTGTTACCATGCATTTAACTATAACTTATATTATCAACTTGATTAACATTGAAAAAACAACCGATCGTGGTTCAGAACTTAAATCAAACCTAGGTCAAGGAGTAATTCACGTCTAATCTGATTAAATCAGGGTCTAACAATGATTGATTGTTACCGTTTTTACTATCGCAATAAGTATAACTTAGTCTAACTGTAAACTATAAAACTGAATTATAAAACTATAACTAAAGATAATTTTGTTCATGTTGTTATCACGTATGCACCTATTGATAAAGACACTTGGTAGCGTAATAAACGTATATAAATAAATAAGAATCAATTATTATCAATCAATCAAGACAACTCCGATCAATTTCATTCAATAGAGCAGTAGTGCCACGGAACTCCTCAGTTACTACTCAGCTACTAATACAAAAAGTTTTAATAACTCGATATCGCTCTTACAAATTGAAAAGATTTTGTTATAAAAACTCTCCTGGGTATACGAAGTACTTCGCAGGTTCAATTCTTCTATTAGCATTCGACTTGACGGCTCATGCGCCGCGGCTAATCTTCTAAATGGAGTCAGCTACATAGTGAACAGTACCCTCGTATTATAGCTACGAGTATATAAAGGTTGCGAGAGCGGCGGCGGCGGGCGTAGTCCGACGCAGGCAGTGATTTGAGCGGACCGCGTTTTCGCGACGACACGCGTAAATTCACGGACATTATCCGAAAGGAAAATTAGTTACAATTAAGTAGGTGACGTTGTGTTTTTGTTGAACGTCTGCTGTTTTTGTGTTTTAACCTTTTTTATCCAGACACATTTGGTAAGTGTTTGAAACGACAATGATCTGAAATTATTTTATTCTTAACTTTTTTGAACAATGATTGCATTACTAATATTGGGTTATCTTGGTGGCACAACGTAATCATTATCAGAAATAGAATTTAACTATATAATTGGTACGGTGTGCTTACCTACATACACTAAGTTTTTAAACCATGTATTTACTTACAACTCCGCTCTTATCAATCTTCCTAAATACGCATAAGAATCAACTTGTTCCTTCACTACAACAAACCGCTTAACTCATTTGATACGAAACATTTATCATATCGGGAACACCTAATAATTTTTATCTTGAAGTGAGTCTTGAGTTAAATAACGAAATATTATCAATTATATCATCAATAACAAAATTCGATAATATCGTAAACACATCGTGTGTTTTTTATATTAATCGCTATGTAGGACTATACCTTCATTGTACTTTTTTCAAACGATCTAAATTAAATAATACTTACTTAATTATTTATGTTTATTAAATAGGCGATATACTTATTGAATACTCATTAAATTAATAAAGTAACTAAGTAATATTGTTCTTTGTTATTGGCCTTGGTATAACTTTCAAACTTTTCTAGCCCCGCCATGACAATCGTATGATATCAAGGTTATGTCAATAGTGCAAATATTAAAGTAGTGTAGTACTTATTGTAATCTTTTCTTCAATCTCGACCATTACAAATGGATACAATTATTTGTGTTAATTCGTAAATAGCAAGCTAATTGTTCTAAAAGATTCAGTAGGCACCTATAATTGTTTTTATTGCTAAGGTGCGACATCTGAAAAAGAGTTATGGATCGATCTGAAGTGATTTTGCAAGACAAGCCTTCCATTAGCGACTGCAAAACCATTACTAAAGATTTTAGTTGATGTATTAATCGAGAATAATTCAAAATACACGTCCCTACTATCGTACTATTTGGAATCTAGATCATAAAATAGCTATCCTAGTCAAACCTAGCTATGGGCTACCTATTCCAAAACATGTTTCAGTACTAACTCAGTCAAATTGCTTGTTAAAAGCCACAGTTACTACCCACTGAATTTAAATTCAGTAGGAGAGCCGAAGAAGCAAAGAACAACAGGTGGTTATTTAAAGAAATCCAGTTTTATCGATGCTAAGACTATACTCCTCTCCCGCTGTGATAGTGAGGACTATATAAGGACGATATAAGTTCTTTGTTGCATCAGAACAGGTCAACAAACTTTCATTATTTATCTTTAAAATAATTAATTGCAGAATTCGTCATCTTCCTGGAGTTTCCCCAGCCCATTGATTGAATTACCGTAATTTCCTCACAGTGCAACTTCCCTGAATGCAAGAGTTCGAAGTTACGTTCTGGTCCCTAATTGATTGAGTTGGAAAAACCGTAAACCACATCTTCTTTTTCGGTTGCATGAGGATTTTCAGAATAACTACAAAAAATACATACCAGCTCTTGGTTTTTATCTCATCATCATCATTCTAGCCTTTTCCCAACTATCTTTGGTTCAGCCTCTAGTCTGATCGGATGCAGCTGAATACCAATATTTTACATGGCTCTTGGTTTTTAATGGGTCGACATTTATTGAATTACTGCAAACTGAAATTAGGTTGTTGTTCCTTTAATGAGCGGTGATTGTGTAACTTTAACTTAGAAACACCTACCAATACTCGTAGCTAGTTAGGACAAACCTTAGGCTCTGTCCCTTATTACTACAGATACTTAGTTTGCATAATTTTTCAAAGTTTTGCTTTATTATCATATTATATTAATCTTCCTGCCTCACTTACCTTTCTGTTGTAATTTCTATTAATTAGCCAATTACCTTGTTCAATGTCTCTCTTTTGCTGATGTTAATTAGGATAATGAGTTTCATCTTAACTCTCTGTGGTCATTAATGAACCCTTTGATTCGAGTCCCGAGTCCGACCTACATCGAGCTCGGTAACTGGAGCAACGAGCAGCTCCTGAAACATAGTTACTTATATCAAAGACAATGTTAGTAGTCCAATACGGGTTCGTTATCGTTTCCATTATCGAGAAATTTGCTAAAACATCACATCAATTAAAGGATTTTTAAGCATTGATTTTGAAATCTTGTCTGTAATTTTTCATTCGTATTCGGTTGGTTCGGACATTTGACGATCCGAGGGTATGCAATTGGAGAGCTCTACATAACACTCCAATTTGATGGAGACATGAGTTCGAACCACACTTGACATTTCGCGTTGCGATTTGTGTGATACGATTAAAGCGTGTAGCTGTAGATTTCTATCGATTCATTCAAGAGCTACCTTTGTCTATATACAATTATATGACTAAATTTCCACTTACTAAATATGTAACATTGAATAATAATTTGCCACTTGCGTTGAGCGGAGGTCATGAACATACGATCTTCTATCCCTGTCCATTCCATAATACAAATGTCAAAAACAGTTTCTAGATTTCTAGACAACAATAGAGATAAGATTTAATATTGTTTTCGTTTTAAATCTTAAATTTGTCACGGCTGTTTTATTGTTACGTAAATTAACTTTCCATATACCGGAAAAAACCATCGACGTTCAGCTGATTCATTCATTCTAAGTTATGTAGTTTTGTTTCGTCCGCTTCGGTTACCTGCTGCCACAAAATCAGGGATTACCCGTTTGGGAACTAACCGGTACGGAGCGTCACAGATACGGTTTTTCCTCATTCAGAATACGCAATATTTATCATAAACTTTAAAAGAGGAAAGTTGGATATACATCTCATATCCAAATAAATCATCTAGTATTTATAATGCCTAACTGCACTTATTAGAGAGGTCAGTAGAAGCAGCATTGACGTCACCGAAATTATGACGAAGAGACTCGGAAAATTTGTTCAAATAAATTGTTTTTATTTGTAATAATTTGCCGAGGACTGCAACCTTCGCAATGCGACCGCTGATTCGTAGTCGGTACCTTCTTATTTCGTTAGGTTTTATTTTGGATATTGCTTTCGCGTCATGCCAACCCCATGATAGGCAGCGGTGTTAAGTAGCATTAAGTAAACCAGTTATATAAGTTTATACTATATTATCATGATGATAAACCGCGCATAAATCTACACTGCGGGTACACTGAATTTGTTATGAAAAAATCCAATAACACTGTACCCAAGCTGGGGATAGAACCTGGACCCTGGGCTCAGCAGTGGGTACTTATACAGGGTGTTTGGCGCATGGACCGACACAATTTTTTCAGGGATTTGGGAGGTCATTAGCTAGGTTCTACCCATACACCCTTTGTCCCAAATGTCACGGTTGGTTACATATGATTATTTTTTTAAAATGAAAAAAATTCCCAAAATGTGTCCTTTAATTTGAAATAACTTTTTTGTTTGTGGGTGTAGTGGCACAAAACAAATTTTGTTGCATTCTCCAAAGTCCTTTAAATCTAAAAACATCTTTGTTTTATACAACTGGTTTCAAGAAAATTCCTTACAAGCTTCCAAAGTTAATTTTTGTATTTAATGAATGAAATTTTACAACTTCTAAATTAATTATAAAAAAAACTAAAAGCTATTTTGAACTTAGCTAGAACCTAGCTAATGACCTCCCAAATCCCTGAAAAAATTGTGTCGGTCCATGCGCCAAACACCCTGTATACTACATTTTTATTTATTTTTATTTGTCTCTTCATTTTTATTAAGTAGGTAAGTCTCGATTTAATCACGAAAAGGTACGAGTAGGTAGTAGTACAATTATAATTGGCTAAGTGCATATTTATAAAAAAATAAAATTAAATAGTTATTCATACTACATAGGTTATTAGTTAAATTCACATCGAGCCTATTAGCGACTTTAAATAATTATATGGCAATTAAAACTCAATTAATAATTTAAACTAATTAAACATAATTATGAGGCTTACAACCGTAACATCCTATTTCTACACATTACTTCCGCTTGTTTTTAAAATATTATTTGGTTTTGAATACGTGAAAGATGTGACCTCGAGCGTTTACCACGACAATAATTTTATTGTGATAATGAATAATTGAATTATAGTTAACAGTAGACATCGAGATCATGGAAATATCTTAGTCTTGGATTGATTTTACTTTAGGGCTACCTAGTGTTTCTCTGAAAGCCCTTGGAGCTAGGCTAGTAAACTATATTGCAGTTTTCTTGATTCTAATAAACCAGCAGTTTTATTTATTTTTTCCAATATAAGTAGGTAAGTACTTAATGGTTTCTTATCTACTCGTCATATAACCATCTCTAAGTGGTAGGTACCTATGTAACATAATGAATGGACTCAACCTATAATACAGTTACCGCACAAAATAAATGACCTTAGCGGAATCAGTGGTAATGAGCGAAGCGCCCGCTTCGCTAACTTTTTCAGCGATCGCGTGAGTGTCGGCTTGCCTTGGCCCTAAACCTACCGATCGATGCCGTGAATCTAATACATTTCGATGAATTAAACATGCTGTTGTGGGAGCCCTCAGACTGGAGGAAAGATAAAACAAGTGGAGTAGTGAATTATGGCCACAATCCCATTGACTAGCTAAATAAATAACAGCGTTGGTTTTCGCACGCTCTGTTTTGCAAATACGTACATACTTCTGTTGACTATTATATATTTCTCTCTTATTTAATGAATCGGCTTAAGTGTCCACGAAGTGTAGGTTCTTCTAAGTAATGTGTATTATTTTATAAGAAACTGACGTAGAGATAGAGTCACTGCCGAAAGCCTATAGTTTATGACATTCGTCTCTTTCACGGTTATTTAATACGGATCTACCTTGTACTAGACCTAGGTACAAATAGGTTGGTGGTAGAAATAGGTACTGAATTTACGATCAGAATATTCTCTATAACTATATACTATTGCGGGTTAATGGGAACGCCCTCTGTTAGTTAACATACATATATATATAATACATATAATACCTAGTAGTTATAAGTATTACGTTTCCGTGAAATTAAAATCTAATAACTTCCAAATCGAAGCTAGCGATTCGAATTAGATTAAAATTAGGTACAAATAGTACCTAGACACCTAGTTTCATTAGGTAGGTATCAACCGTCAGCGCTCATAATTACCTATGAAATTGCATTGTCTGCACTCGCTCGGGCACTCGGGAGTCACAGAAATCTTAACGGCTACTATAAGAAATTATCGAATCAGCTATGTGGAGTTCAATAATGTATTAAAAGTAATTATTTATGGAATAAACTTTTCAAGAAACATGCGGTCAGTTCGCTTGACACAAAACTATACGCAAGACATTAGATATAAGTTGGTATCACCTTCAGGAAAGGACAATTCTCAGCGATAAATCCAAAATATTTCAGTAAGGCTTGAGTCAAAAACTGTTAGTAAACACAGTGGCCAGTGGAGGCAACGAGGTCCATGCATAACCTCGCACCACTTGCTCGCCAGCGCACGCTCGCTGCTTGCGCAAGCGACCGAGCGCACGACGCGCCTGCGCCTGCGCCGCTCTCTCGGCATTGAACAAGGACCACCAACTCAAGTCTACACGCATTATTTACCTGACAACCGGTAGCATTTCACACTGACATTGAACGTGTGACATAATTAGTCTGATGTAATATGTGATATTGATACCGTCAATGTCACCAGCAGACTGGTAGGACAAGATATCAGTATCGTAATTTACCTCTTAATAATTACTGTCAACTAACTTTAACTAAAACTATTCAAAAACGCATGGCATCGAAAAATTCATCCGCATCGCTTTCGACTGGTAATGTACCCAAGAGACTGGCCGCATTGCCACGTTGTATGGCAATGCTTAAGCCTCTGCCCAAGGTAAAAACCAGCCCTTGGGTCACGGGAAGTGTCAAATAGCCGTTTTGAGATTTTATTAAAGAGGCCGAGAGCGCTCGGACCCCACGCCCCGAGAGTTTCAACCCCAAAAGTATCGAAAATATAATTAATTGCTTGAGGTTTTCTGAACGTCAAAATTACGTAAGACCGTCCCCTAAAACGCCCACCCTTCACCACTTCATAGTGCTTTAGCTGGGAAGAAGAAGTGGCGCAACAAACTCCCCAGCAGCACAGATGTCTGTTCAGTTAGAAAAAATTGATTCTATGTATATAATAGTATGCAAGATAATTTACATTACGCAAAACATAATTTAAATGATAAATTAATAGCCATATGCCATTACTCATAAAAAAACATTGTAATGTTGAGTAGATTATGTCAACCATAAATTCAAATATAATTAAAATAAATTGACTTATAAAGTAAAATTATAAACAATTATATAAACTCATATAACCTGTCAGTAGGTAAGCTAATTCTGGAGAAAGACCATTTAAACATTGTCTGGAGTTAATCACAGCGACCAACTATTCTTATGATTTAATAATAATAAATATTTTATTTCGGACTTACAAGATCCATATTATGTTATGTTGTTTGTTAGTAATTTCTTAACCTAATGTTAGTAAAAACCACACTACAAACTACAAAATTGACACGACTGACACCTACGTGTGCAGCCGTATCCAGTGAGCCAGCATGGGGCTGTCCCATCTATCACACGATACACTCAGGATGATGTGGTTGGTTAAGCAGTCGTTGATAGAATAGTATGCCTTTGAACAAAGGCTGGATTTTACGTTTGTTTTAAACGCATTAAAAGGCAAATCTAGCAAAGAAGAGGGTAGATTATTATAAGCGGCTATACCAAGCCCAATAAATGAATTATGAATCTTAATGAAGCTGGTGAAAGGGAGCACGTAGTTTATCCTTATTTCTAGTGTTAACATTGTGAATAACTCTGTTTTTAGTGTATGCACAAGAGTGTCGACATAGGTTGCATCCTACACTAAAGGCCTTCCATGAGATAAAGACATATAAAGATATTTGATTAATGAATTAGTCATAAGTTGTTATGTGCTCACTTGTAAATATTAAACATTTCAACTTTTTACTTATTACTGTCATCGATCAGCTAAATGAGCATAAATGTTGTGTTGTCCTGTCTATGAAAATAGACAAATTTCAGGAGCAATATTTGAGGCTAACTTATCTACTGGTTTCTTAATGTTTTTTTCTGATTGATCTTGATTACTCAATTCACCTCTGTAAAAGCTTTCCACACGATAGCTATTATAATAGTTATGCTTAGCCTATCTTAAAATCTAGGATAACATACCGACAGTTTCCAAAGACACAATATACTTTTGTAGTTTATGTGCGACGCGACGCCTAAAAGACAAATGGAAATGTGAGTGTACTATAGGTACACAGCTGTCTAGCACATCGGGGATTTGTAGGCATGCTGTTATGTAAACATACATAAAATGTGTCTGGACATGTCTCAAGACTAATATTTCAATAACTCTTTAATTAGGTAGACTTAGCTTTACCATAATAACTTCAACATGATTTTCTCTTTCTAGCTGCCACAATGTCGGATCAGGATACAAAACTCAAATTCGGTTTGTGTAAAAAGAAATATACTTATATTGAGTTTTAAATATTGCTAACTCATATTTTATTTGCATATCGTTATTTACAATTTCGATTCCGTTTATTTTACAATACGGTAGTTGTTCATGCAATAAGTGTAACAACGTAAATGGTACGGTAGTACGGTACGCGACGTATTGTTACGAACGTACCCTCTTATCTATTTATTCATAAAAGTTGCGTTAAAAAAAATCCTTAGGTAATTATTATTCATTACATGTACTGTACCGAACAACTACCTATTCTCCTTGTCAGAATGAGATCGTAGATATACCTATTTAGTATATTTTGTAATGCTAGGTGGACTTCAATTGCTGTTTGTGTATGTGAGTTTAAATGTTTGTAAACGCACCCACGATACAGGAGAAATTCCTAGTGTGGGGCAACGTTAAAAAAAAAAAAAATTACAAGTCATCCCAACGTAGTTTTTTTTTCTTTAGTAGCTGCGTCTATAACAAGGTTAATAAGATATTAAATATACACCCTATGTGCAGATCAAAATGTAAAAAACTATTACGGAATGGCTACTTGAATTGGATTATATACTGAGACTGAAAATAGACTAAATATTTTAAAATAATTTCGTCTACCCGAATATTCACCTACTCAATTAACCTTTGATCGCGTTTCACATGTTAACCACACACAGACACACATACAGCCAGTGCCCGCCGCGGGTGCTGGGTGCGAGGACTTATATATTGCACTCACGGACACACAACACTCTCCAAAGACACACATAGCACAACTCCTTTAGTTTTGTATATTAATTTCCCTTCCTCTCAGTACTTGGAGCTTTTACAATGTTGTAGTACATAAGTGCAATTTATGTTGAAATTTTAAGGGTGTGAGCCTGGAGATCTGTCATACCCCCATGATAATAGGAATAATGCATGAACTACTGTGCTTCGATTTGCCTGAAAAGCGTAGTGTACTTTTTTTACGCTTCGTATAACTTATTGAATTATGTGTTATGCTAAGGCAGCTAAAGGTACCTAACCCCTATTTCCCGCATTAATAAAATAATTAAGAAGTACGCTATTATTACTTATTTACCACATAATGTAAAAATGTTCATGTCAACACGAACAAAGTACCTAGTATGTGTTCTATAGCTGATGCTGCGTGGCGGAATGATAAGCCGTTTAGAAAGGTCGGTAGCAAAGCTCCACCAGAATCACCTACATATATGTGTTTTTCTTATTGTCCCAAAGTCCCCTAAAATAGATTTGTATACCTATTCTAGAGTTAACGCAGTCACTTATAATTGTTTATTTTAATTATTTCAGAAACAATGGAGTCCGGAGATTTCAAAGATTTCGCGAAGGCGATGACTGATTACATTGCCGAATATTTGGAAAACATCAGAGACAGGTATTCTTTTCTTTTTATTCAAACAGCTTTAGGTACCCGAACGGAGTTTAAAATATATGATAGCTCTTTTAAGTATCCTAAATCTATAACTACTGCATAAACAAAAATGAAATGCTGTTCGTAGGCACATCACTTCAGAACGGCTGAAGCGATTTGGAAATTTTATTGATAATTTTATAAAAAATTAATAACAAAAAATCAGGTTATTACAGAAATAAAAAATTGAAAAGTTGCCAAGAAAATTTGGGATTTTTCTATGGGAATGTTGATTGAATTGTTTAAATTTGGACAAGATAACGTCTGTCCGGATAGCTAGAAATAAAAATGAGATTGTGTTCGCTGATAAGCGCATCACTTGAGAACGGCTGGACCGATATTTCTATTTTTTTAAATGTTCTATGTAGGCCTAATTAGGTTTTTATGGAAAGAAAAATTGGAAATGTTGCCCGGAACATAGGATTTTTAAGTATTCGGGAAAAACTAAAAGGGCTTTTTTTATTGAAATTGAAATTTAGACAGGGTAACGTCTCAGACTAAATTTAATCGGTACCTTATTTAGCCCCTGAACATTGACTAGACATAGCATTAAAGTATTTAAGAGTCTTTATTTATTTTCCAACATCTATGTTTCAGACAAGTAGTCCCGTCGGTAAAACCGGGCTACTTACGCCCGCTGGTGCCGGAGCAGGCTCCTGAGAAGGCAGAGCCCTGGACCGCGGTGATGGCCGACATCGAGCGTGTGGTCATGTCCGGGGTCACACACTGGCACTCGCCACGGTTCCACGCGTACTTCCCCACCGCTAACTCGTACCCTGCCATCGTGGCTGACATGCTGAGCGGGGCCATCGCCTGCATTGGATTTACTTGGGTATGGTTAATACATATTTAAGCTTGAATATAGGCCAATAAGGTTGTATCGTAGTACACCTTTAGTCCCTACAATTCATATATTTTTAATTATGTGTGTGTGCCCATACTTGCATACAATTCTGCGTTGGTACTAGTAGCAAAGCCAGTGTCAATGTCACATTCGGCACATATGTAGGTAATTCGAACAAGGAAAACCGGTTGTTTGACATATTCGCTCGTGGGTATTTTTTGCGTAAACAGACTAAGTAGGTAGGTACGTAATGTTTTTTCCAAAATCCACACTCCTACCCAGTGGTCCCAGTGGTCCCAGTGGCATAACTTCAGATCAGAGCATAATTTAGCCTATACCTAATGTTCCCTCTGCTGGGTTAAAAGCCAGAGAGGGAGTGGGCTGTGATCTACCAAGCCGGCCCAGTGCGGGTTGGTAGATATCACATGTCTTCAAATTTTTGGTTCTACATGCCGGTTTCCTCATTATGTTTTCCTTCACCGTTTGAGAGCATTGATTTTGTAATTATTTACACAAATCACAAAGAAAAGCCTCGGTTCGAACCCACGACCTACAAATCGTAAGTCGAGGCCGTTCCCACTTTCCACCACCGCTATCAGAGGCATGGTGCAGAGAGGAATAGTATTTATTATTTATGTAGAAATTTAATATGATTAATGAATAATAGCATAACATCATGGTGCCGCCGCTGATCCCCTTTTTTATCGCTAGCGGTACTTGATACGTGCTACAATAGGTTTGGCAGTACTAAGAGAAACCTGGATGCTAGTTTAAGCCACTCATACTCCTATCATACACATAAAATACAATGTTGTGCATGGTATTATTTCAAACGTTATAATAATGACTGCTGAGGTGGGGTCCAGGATTCAATTCTATATCCAGGTCGGGAAATGAAGTGGATATTGGATTTTTATATTAGAAGTAGTCTGTAACAGCTTGGGGTCTGAATTTGTGGCAATAGGCTCGCCCCCCTTTTAGATAAGTAGGTAACTGGCGAAACGAGGGTGTACCTACATCTAGACCTCTGCATTCTCCTTCGGGAAGTAAAGGCATGACCGCGTGATGTAATGTTACTTATTATATCTATTAAATTAGCAATGTTTGTATTATCGGTGGCCCAAAGTTTAGAACAAGATTAAAACCCAAACCTAAGAAAAATGAAATAGCAGTATGGAATTAGTATGTACTATACAAGGAATTAGTATGAACTATCCTATACTATTAAATGAGCATTCTCTATTTTCACCCGAGCATAGCTCGGTCGACCAGGTACTTACTACATAATAATAAGACTTCAAAAATTCCAGATTGCGAGTCCAGCGTGTACAGAGTTAGAGGTGGTGATGCTCGACTGGCTGGGCCAGATGTTAGGTCTGCCCGAGTCGTTCCTAGCCCGCTCGGGAGGGGAGGCCGGTGGCGTCATCCAAGGCACCGCCAGCGAAGCCACGCTGGTTGCTCTACTGGGAGCCAAGACGCGAACCATGTTACGCGTCAAGGAACAACATCCTGAATGGACCGACACCGAGATTCTATCAAAACTCGTCGGTTATTGTAACAGTAAGTCGCCCATTGCAATAAAATTAATCATCATCATATGCCTTTTCCCAACTTTGCTGTGGTCGGCTTCCAGTATAGCTGTACTTTATATGGAGCGATCTCCTATCTTACCTACACAACCCAGTTACTGGGTAATATGATACCCCTTGGTAAGACGGTTCAACTTTTGGTTTTGACTTTTGACTGTTCTGACCATAGAAATATTTCTGTGGTTCTGACTTTCCCGTAACGACTGTCAAAGATCTACGAATGACAGCCGGGATTCAGAGGCACGGAGGATGTAATTGATGGTCATTCATCCATGAACCGGCTGTTATTTCTTTGTCACGACCCCTTCTTGTAATATAATATTATTGTAAAGTACATAATAATTAAAGCTTCCAAAAGAGATCCCCAGCAGCCAACGAAAACATTGAGCAGTCAGTCTGGCAATACGTAGGCTCTACGTAAGTACCTACATATATATTTTTACTTCTATTCACAGAGCAAGCCCATTCTTCTGTGGAACGTGCTGGTCTCTTGGGCGGTGTGAAGCTTCGCGCTTTACAGCCCGACGGAAAGAGGAGCCTGCGTGGTGATACACTTAAGGATGCCATAGATGAAGATCTTCGCAACGGCCTTATTCCATTTTATGTATGTTTTGATTACTTTTTCGAATTCCCAAACAATAAGACTAAAATAATAAATATACTTACGTTATACCCGTAACATCATTATTGCAGGTCGTGGCTACTTTGGGTACAACATCCTCATGTGCGTTTGACGCCTTAGAAGAAATCGGCGAGGTGTGCTCCTCGCAGAACATTTGGCTGCACGTGGACGCAGCCTACGCCGGCTCCGCATTCATCTGTCCTGAATATAGATACCTCATGAAGGGCGTTGATAAAGCGGATTCCTTTAATTTTAATCCGCACAAATGGTTACTGGTTAACTTCGACTGTTCCGCCATGTGGCTTAAAGAACCGCGTTGGATTGTCGATGCTTTCAACGTTGACCCATTGTATTTGAAACACGATCAGCAGGGATCAGCCCCTGACTACCGTCACTGGCAAATTCCATTAGGACGTCGTTTTAGAGCGCTCAAGTTGTGGTTTGTCTTACGTCTGTACGGTGTTGAAAATCTTCAGAAACACATTAGAAAACACATTGCATTGGCTCATCTTTTTGAAAAACTGTGCAGTGCTGACGAAAGGTTTGAAATTTACGAGGAAGTTACAATGGGACTTGTCTGCTTTAGACTGAAAGGCGGTAACGAGCAGAACGAAGAATTACTTAGGCGTATAAACGGTAGAGGCAAAATTCATTTAGTTCCATCTAAGATTGATGACACTTATTTCCTCAGGGTAGCGATTTGCTCTCGCTACAGTGAAGAGAGTGACATTCATATATCTTGGGAGGAGGTAAAGGCTGCTGCAGATGAATTACTCAAAGGTCGTTAAAAATATTTTGCATTTGAACATTCAGCAACTACTCTGACGTTAAAAAAAACGTTACTACTTCGAATAAAATAAATTTTCCATATCGGCTGTGTGAAAAAAAAAATTGTAAGTACCTACTGTCTGTCAACACGATGCAGACGATGTGGGGAGGAATGTACGCGTTGTGAAACGGATCTTGTGGACACTGAACAAAATGCCCTAAAGGTCCTGATAAGCCTGAGCATTCTCATTGGTAACAGAACAATGAGCATTCATTTTTAACAACAACGTATCGAGCCAAACGACGATACGGGCATACCGTCGATCATTAACAGGTAACGTTACAAAAGCTGAAGTAAGCTGGTGTTGATTTGCTAGAATGCTCCTGTTTGACCAAATGCTCATATCGAGAGAAAAATTCTCACACAACATGAGCGTTTGTTTTACTTAATGTAACATTCTCTAGAATGCTCATTACAAGGCAATGTTCAGGTTTATAATCTATTTACAATCAAAGTGAGGGGTGCTCAGGTACCAATAATAGGTAGCACTTCTTTTTTTTTTTTTGTTAAAAAAAAGAAAAAAAAACCCCTCACTCAAACAATAATTACATAAGGTAAGGGGGTAGCTAATTAGTGCAGCCGTCACAACAAATGTTAATGTACTCACCTCTATATGAAAGTTATTGAAATATTGTATGTAGACTTTATTATATTAGAAGCACAGTTTATCTACAATAGCTGTGATAGAAATGTTTAGTAAAATATTAAATTGCCGTAAAAGACAATAAGTTCGTTAGGAAATTAATATTATTATGGCTGATGTATGTGACTTTTAATGGCAAGAATCACAGACCACACTTTGACTATACTTTACAAGTAATGTAAGCGTCTCACACGAATATTTGTATAATTAATGTGCATTTTCGTATGAAACGCTTGTTCGCATTCGCATAAACGAATGTTAACATTATAAACATAACGTCACGCTTGTTTTCTCCGAAGGGTTAGGCAGAGATGTCCTATATACTCCACCCACACAAGTACATGTTTGTATGAATTGCTTACTTTACTTAGCAAAGTAAAGTCGAAGTGCGGTTTGTGAATCTTGCCCTAACTTCGGATGTTATTAGAGGCTTAGGTATAATTGTAGGTTAAGCAAACCGGTCGCCATTTTTTTAACTACTTGTCATTATCAGGCCCTATGTGTACTTAACAACAGGCCTATAAAGCTTGGTTAGCAACGCAAGTCAATAAAAAAAAACATAATTTTTCGGGCCCAGTATTAATAAGAACAGATGTAAAATGATGGTAATACAAACTCTCAACTATTACTTACATTATGCTAAGAAACAGTGTATCGAATAATTTTGTGTCTATTTACTTGATATTTAAAATAAACAGTGCTTATCGATTTCTGTTGCTGACCAATATGGTGTTAATGATATATCAGGCATAATGAACAGTAGGCAGTAATGCCTACTCATCATTATGTCATATAAACCACCAATAAATTGTTATACAATGTGGAGATAATAAATGAAAATACAGATAATACGACAATAAATGAAAATACAGGCAATGTACCATAGAAGTATTTTGAATTCATCAAATAAAACATAATTACCTAAAAAAAAAAACAACTAACATAGTTTGTTAGTTGTTTTTTTTTTAGGTAATTTAGGTAAGTACTTCATAAAAGATAGGTTGATCTCGGCGACAGCTGTCAGTAAAATCACGCCTATGAAGTCCTGAATTTCATAATAGTACATACAGTAACTGTCAATGTCATACTATAAGGACATGCCCACTTAATTAATGAATTCCTACCCAAGGAATGTCAGTTTGACATATGTCGCAGAGATCAAGCTATCTTTTACTTATGAAAGTAGTGATGGACCGACTATGGATTTTACCGATCATTGACTATAACTATAGTGACAAAACTATAATGAATATTTATTTGATTGAATATTTTGTGCATACTGGGAACGTCATTAATTATATACGTACGAAGTTTAAATTAATGTCGTATTAAATCGTCCCCACATTTTATAAAAGCAATATAATTTTATAGATCATCACATTCATAGTACGAACGAATTAGTTATAGTTAGTAGTATAGTTGATTGTTGCCTATCGATGGAGTGAGTTGTGATATTTAATTATTGAATACTTCATTCAATACGACCAAATTATGCACTCTTTAAAAAAAAAAATGACATTGTGGACAAATTATATTTTGGCACGATTGCGGGACCTTTAACGAAGGTACAGTGAACAACAAATTAGTGGTAACAATTTGACATTGACAGCGGCTTTATCTCTTAGCGTTAAGGGTGATTTTCGTAGTGCCAGTGTTACTAATGATGTGCGGTTGACTGTTCCTCCTTAAGGTGCCGCCAAAACTCTTTGGTACCTACAGTATTTTTATCACACGAAGCGACGCACGCTTTACTTGTGGTAAACAAGTGTACAAACACTGTGAATGTCTGTGTAAGCTCAAGAGCTCTCGGTACCGTCCGAGAAACGGGCGCCTGCGCGGGCGTAGTGTGTATTATATGCTGAAGCTACCCGTATTCACGCACACGTTCACACCGTGTTTGTACACCTGGTTGCCACAAGTAAAGCGCGCGTCGCTTATAGGTACCTACCTTCTACTTTTTGTTCGGCTAGCGACACCTAGTTAGCCCACATTCCTACTTATTGTTAGATATATTTATTTTAATTATAAAAAAAATTATACCAACCCATAGTTATATTGTCGGTGTGTAATGTTTAAATTACTTATATAAAAAAAACTAATTATAGATGTGTCTATTTAAAATATAACTGTTTGTTATTTATTATATTTACTGCGTAATAAACAATATCGTAAACATTTATCAAGATTATTATTTCGAACTCGTGTAAGTACCTACCTACCTACTTGCAACATAGTTTAATAATAGGGGTTAAAGTATGAAATTGCCGTTTTATTACTTCGAATTGACATAGAACATTCATGGTTTGAGATTTTTGAGTGAAACTTTTTTCACATGGTAGATACCTATGAAGTTCTTCTTTTTAAAAAATGTGCAATATTCGATTATCGAATTTCAGTTGTTTTTTTTATACAGCTTAGACAAGAAAGATGGATACTTCGAAAATTCGAGTTATTTTTGATTACGAGTTCCAACACGGTAGGTACTAACGCGGCAGAAACAGCTCGCAATATCAATGTTGCGTTTGGAAAGGGGACTGCTAATGCACGCACCATGCGATTTTGGTTTAAACGCTTTCGTGATGGAAACTTTGATTTGAAGAACGAACCACGTGGAAGACCGCCCCACACAGGTGAATAACAATGAATTGAAAGAGATGGTGGAAGCCGATCCGAGCCAAACTACCCAGGAGTTAGCGGCATGGTTTAACGTTACCTTACCAACAATACTGTCTCATTTACGTCAAATCAATAAAATAAAATAAATATGAGAAATGGGTGCCTCATGATTTGGCTGATCTGCAGAAAGAAACGCGTTTTGAAACTTGTGTTGCCTTGTTAAATCGATACAGAAATGAAGGAATATTGAATGGAATTGTGACTTGTGATGTAAAGTGGATTCTTTACGATAACCGTAAGCGAAAAATGCAATGGCTGACCCCAGGTCAAACGCCGCAACAGTGTCCTAAAGCAAAGCTTACCAATAAAAAGGTAATGGTAACTGTTTGGTGGTCTCAGCATGGTGTTATTCACTATTGCTTTCTCAGATCTGGTCAAGCAATAACGGCAGATGTCTACTGTGCCGAACTCGAACAATGATAGCAAAACTAGCAGTGTAACAGCCCCGACTCATGAATCGATCTTCACCATTATTGGTCCATGATAACGCGAGACCTCATACAGCACGAGAAACCGTTTTAAGTCTACAGGAACTGCAATTAGAAATCATTCGTCACCCTCTGTATTCGCCAGACCTTGCTCCAACGAAAATTGTCCAAATCACGAAAAAAATGGTAGTCCATTTTTTTCGTGATTTGGACAACTTTCTACGTGATAAAAAGTTTTCTTCTTAGGAGGCAGTACAAAATGCTTTCACACAGTTTGTCGAATCTAGATCACGAGAGTTCTATCGCAAAGGCATAAATGACCTTCCTATTAGATGGCAGCAATGTAAAGATAATAATGGTGATTATTTTGATTATAAATAAATATGTTAAATAAAATAAAAAAAACGAATTTCAATTTTTCAGTACAAATCGGCAATTTCATACTTTAACCCACGGATCAATATGCTTTAACCCCTAATATATCGTTATCGGGTGACGAGGTCGATTGTTGGTGAAGGCTATCGCGGTTTTGGATGCAACGGACGAAACCAGTGCTATCTAATTACGCAACACATTTCGTAAACGATTACGACTAATGTTTCATTTTGACATTCCAACAACATTCATTGCGTTATTTACATTGTTGAGCAGATTTTATTTTTCGAACGTACGAAGCAATAGATTAGCAATCTGTTTCAAAACGATTCAGATTCTGATTGATTGTGTATTACGAAATTAAAGTACCGTTATCATGCATGGTTTGAGAACTCGGGTTTTGTTAGATACTTTTACAGTTTGTTTATGTTTAGAGGATTTTTTTTTTAATTACCTATATCAACGAACAAATCGGCTGCCCCGTTCGGATCAGACTCATTTAATACAGGGCTGAAGTCAGTGCTTTCACTTTTGATGGCTAAATAAATCAAACGGTAAGTGAAGGTACCGTAAAACGGGGTGAATAGAATTGACGGGGGGAATAGAGAAAAATCTTGAGATAATTTCTAACTTTTTTTTATGGCAAACTCGATATCCCCAATAAAAAACCCGCAATTTTAATAATTTGTTGGTGTAATTTTTCTTAGTCTGGCACCTTTTTATTTGTGGTAACATCGCTAAAAACGTCCAAAACTCAATGTCAAAGTTGACAACAAAACAAGTCGTTAAGTACGAGTGAGTTTGAACCTCCCTAGTTCGGTGAATTTTGGTCATAATAGTTTAAAGTTATCTTCAAATTACGGTCAGTGCTGTTATAAATATATTGTGCTATAATTATTAAGGTAAGAATATGTATAATTATATAAAATTGTTCTTATTTCGTAAGCCTTGTTTTCTTTAATTTTTCGAGGTGAATAGATACACGAAAGAGGTGAATAGACACGCCTGAGGGGTTAATAGGCACGCAAATATGGTTAATAGACACAGCAAAGGGGTGATTAGTTACGAAAGAGGGGTGATTAGCCATGATTATGTCAGGGCTGCCACAAAGTTTGTAGTGGTTATCTACAGTTCAAATTTCACTTTTAGTTACATAAAGCGTTTTTAATGTTCTTGATTATTTTTTAACCCATTCAATATTCATTCTTAAATGATAATCTTAATTATAATTTTAATATGGAAGAAGAGGCAAAGTGCATTTTTTTGTTTTAATTCGAGTTTGTAGTTCATGTTTAGGATATGTTGATATTAGTAATTATTATAAATAATTGTTGATTTTGAATGATATTCCTGACTGATTTAATATAAAGAAAATTATTTTAAAGTCACATGCATTTCTTTTTTTAGTTTTGTTTTCGTGATACTCTCTAAATTTATTACATTTTTTTTAATCATTGATGATTTCTATTTGAAATTACATATGATTTTTCTTTAAAACTAATAATTAAAGATACCTTCTCGAGTTTGCTTGCCTTTATCCTAAAAAAATATTTAGGGAAACTACAATGAGGCAGCCCTACGAAATTTTTCTAATCACCCCTCAGGTGTGTTTATTGTCCCCTGATGGGTGGTAATTAGAAATCACGTATATTTTGTGTCTTTTCTTATTAACTACAAACATATCCGAATAGAAACAAATATATTTCAATAGTTTGGCCTGAGACTCAAACAATACATGCTTTAAAAAATGGGTATCAATTCTGCAACGTTACGAAAATCGTTACCAAAGTTCGAAGACCTATCTATTCACCCCATTTTACGGTACTTGGAGTTTTTACAGTATGTAATTTTTTTTTTTTTTTTTTAGAATCATACCCTTTTACAAACATTTAAACTCACATACTCAAACAGCTAGATCCGAAACAACTACTTGTAGGTCATACAAATATTTGTTCCGTGCGGGAATTGAACCCGCGACACGCAGTGCAGCAGTCAATTGGTTAACCATAGATATCCGTGGCGCCAACCGTGCCGTCGTTTATTTGTTATTTTTAAGGCACAAGATGATATTTAGATGATCAGTTATATAGGTGTTGAGTATAATTACACTAGCGGTATTTTTTAGTGAAATATTTTCTAGGCAATTTACTGATCTAGTGGGATGCACATGAGCCGGAAGTAGTCCAAGCGAGGCACTGAAGGTGACGTAGGCATGCGAGTGACGGTCATGATTGTTCGGTTTGATATCGATGTTCATGTCCCCGACTAGTGTTATGTTTTTGAACCGTTTTAAAGATCTAAAGAAATTTTCGAGATCTGAGAAAGAAGAGGAGCGATAAACAGAGACACACACATAAACACACACATTGTAGCTTTATTGCCTAAGTAACATACCAAACAATTGACATCTTGAAACCCGATGGAGCATTGTAACATTTGTAACCATACGATGAAAAGAGCTGGAGCTCTTTGTGTTAATCACAATATCGTCATTTTGGCTGGCATGACACGAATAACCTTGAAGAGTCGGAAGTGCAAACAGACAGTCAGTATTCCGTGAAAACAATAACATCATTAGTCTATTTTAGTCGTAGTTAGCATGGTAATAAATTGATTAATGCTTTTATTAATGCTTCTGGGTGGGGGTATCTAACAAAACCCGAAGAACGTTCTGGTGAGCATATGAGAGAAATAGGTAGGTATAGTGATGTTATCAATGTCTGTATTTATGTTAGGATTTATATTAGCAATTGGTAGAAGTAAGGTTTGCAAGTGAAAAACTGGGACAAGCAACAAGCAATGCAACGGTTGAGATGTTGTAGGTGTGTCGTGCAGCATTTCTTACGAAAAATTGTATTCGCAATTTTTGGAAAATTATGTAGTAGGTAATTTTCAAAAATTATCTAGTCATTTAAAAAAATTATGTCTGTTTTTCAAAAATTGAAAATAGTGTTTTCAGGGGGTTTAGTCGCTATACGTAGTATCTCTAGGGGTATTTTAATGTACTAGTGGGGTGGGGACGTGACGTAAAAATATATAGATAACATGAAAAAAGTATAATAACTTGCTCTGATCCGGAGACAGGGGTATCCAACCTTTAATTTATTTTGTTAATATTTTTGTAACCGTGAAAATGGTTTTCCACATCTGAAATACAAAAAAATAAAATAAAAAAATGCTTGTATTTTACAACCAATGCATATTATACTAAGCACCTGGTCGACCGAGCTCTGCTCGGGTGAAAATAGAGAAAACGAATTTTCCCAGAAATGAGACCTATCTAGATCGATTTTTCGCTCCCGTAAATCTCTATAACTTTCGTTGGAGTCGTTTTCGAGAACGTGATTACAAATATATATACTAGCTTTTGCCTGCGGCTTCGCCTACGTGAATATCGGAAAATATCCCACGGGAACGTACTACCGGGATTACATACCTAATAGCCGAGGAAAAGGTTATTAACTCCTACCGCTGCGCCCGCGCTGCCGTCAACCGTAATTATTTGGTTTCGCGTAATTATGAATCTGTGATATATTTTAAACTATTCATTTAAATTACACTCGAGAGCAATGAATCCGGGTCACTTAAAGAATCTTAAAAATCTCGGAAACTAAAAATGCTAGGTTAATGCAATAAATTGTATTTAATAGACAATGTAATACTCCTTAAATGAAGGTATTAAAACTTCTTAGTTATTGTAAAGTTATATCATAAAAAAATCAAATTTGAAAAAGGGCCACTTTCGAAGATGGAACTACGAAATTACAGCATTTGGTTTTGCTTTTGTTTGTAATCTGTCATTTATGTGGGTACATAAACCATGTTGATAGTGCTCTATATTCATTATTCAAGCTGAAATTATGTCGCTTACGCCTGAAGAATGCACCAGAATACTTACAATGCTGGAAACCGGCCGGAGTCAGCGCGATACAGCCAGGACTGTCGGTGTGTCGCTGTCAACAGTACAAAGAGTTCTCCGACGTTACGAAGAAACTGGTTCTAACCTACGCAGACCAGGAACGGGCAGAACCAGGTGTACCACAGCACGAGAAGACCGATACTTGGTGAACACCATGCTTCGAAATCGCTTTCTTACAGGAACTGAACTCACAAATCAGTTTCGACGCCTCGGAGGAAGTAACCCAAGTGCATGGACAGTAAGACGTCGGCTTGCTGAATCTAACTTAAAACCCCTTAGACCTGCAAACGGCCCTAAACTGGAGCGTGGGCATCGTATTTCAAGACTAAGATATGCCCAGAGCCACGTAAATTGGAGTATTGAAGATTGGTCAAAAGTTATGTTCTCCGACGAATCAAAATTTATGCTCTACAAGCACGATGGAAGACACAGAGTGTATCGAAGACCAGGGGAAAGATTCAAGCAAGCATGCATCGAAGAAAAAGTAGCCTACGGTGGTGGGTCTGTACTTGTGTGGGCCGGAATTTCTTCTGAAAGTCGCACAGAGCTGGTGATCATAGAAAACGGCTCTTTAACTAGCGAAAGATATGTGGAAGAAATCCTCAATGATCACGTTGGTCCATTTATGGTCAATTTAGGTGAGGATGCTATATTTATGCATGACAATGCCCGACCTCATACAGGTAGGATTGTGAATGACTACCTTCAAGAGATGAACATTACTCGTATGGAGTGGCCAGCGCGCAGCCCGGATATCAACCCGATCGAGCATGCTTGGGACGAGCTAGGCAGATGCGTAAAACAACGAAACCCTCCCCCAATCACGCTTCGTGAGCTCAAAATTGCTCTCACAGAGGAATGGGAGAATATTCCCCAAAATCGTATAAGGAACTTGGTGTACAGCATGCCAAACCGCGTAAACGCAGTAATGGAAGCACGAGGAGGCAATACGAAGTATTAAAATTCAAGAAAATCGTAATAAAGTTCAAAAATTTCATGTTTCCTATTTTTGTTTTAAGGAGAGATCAGCAGTTTTTTTCTTTATGTAATTTTGTGTTAATAAAATGTATGGTGACTCATATTTTTTTTACTTTCATTTAAGGAGTATTACATTGTCTATTAAATACAATTTATTGCATTAACCTATCATTTTTAGTTTCCGAGATTTTTAACATTCTTTAAGTGACCCGGATTCATTGCTCTCGAGTGTATATGATGTCAAGGCATATTAGGCCGGCTAATCTGCCCGGCTTGGGCGGAGCTTTCCTCGTGGAGGCGATCGGTGGCGGTGATCTCTCCCGTCCGGCCCTGGTTCAGGCCATGGTATGGAGCCAGAGGGCATGGGAGGCCGTCACCTCCTTATGCGAGGCAGTAATGCTCGCGAAAGAGAAGGCGGAACACGTGAGGGTGAGGCAAATTTTGCGCCCTCACACCTCTAACTACCGCAGGAGATGCCCTGGGTGTCTGGAATCGCATGCCGACTCCCGGCCACCGTAGGCGCGGGCTTGCGGACGGTGACCAATGGGTAACTCGCCGTCCGATAAGGACCAGGCCCGGATCGACGGCGCGTTAAATTCCACGCGCGTCTCAAAGACGGGACACTGACACACAACTGTTGGGATCCGCTAGGACCAATTCCTGCCGGGGTCGCGGGAAAGCCCGGAAGAGATACCGTGGCCCCTGGCAAGGCAACGTACAGGCAACTGAAGGAACACGGGTGGGTTTTAGTCAGTCTGACACGGCTACCGGCCCGCCCAGAGCGGGAGAAGTTATTAGATAATTACCAACATGAACAAAAAAGGCATATTTTAACCTTAATTAAATGCCCAATTTAAATAAAATATTTTATTGGTTGTGCATTAATATAATACCGGTCAAAATAGCTTCGGAAATAACAATGAAATTTTTGTCAAATTCTGAAAGATTTATAATGGTTACTGTGGATCATCCTTAGAAGATAGGTGGACATATATGCCATCCCATACTTTATTGTTGAACTTTTTAAGAAAAACAATCCTGTAGAACAAAAAAAATGTATCTTTTTCGGTTTACGTGGCGCTCGCCAGTAAAGCTCCCAGTCGATATGATTTTTTCCAACATCTTCAACAATAATCGTCATATTTTAGCCCATTTACACAAAACTTTAATAAATTATACACCAAAACCTCCTTCATGTCATCAATCCGTCTATCGGTGAAAACCGTTTGAAAATCCGTTCAGTAGTTTTTGAGTTTATCGTGTTCAAACAGACATGCAAACCGACACGGCGGAGGACTTTGTTTTATTAATATGTAAGGATACAAATATTGCTCAATTAATAGTATAAGATAAATCTTATTAAAATATAGGTACAACTATTTTATTTTCACAGTTTTTAATGCTGCAATCGCTAAGAAAAACCTACATTTAAAATTACCCCCCTGAGGTCTCGCGGCATACCATATGCGAATAGAGTGAACCCTCCAGGAGGGCGGTTCCCGGCACTGAACGTGTTAAATGAAAATACTAACTAAACTGAATATGTTTAAACTCAAATTTTAAAAAAAATTTAAAAATGGTTAATTTGTATTTCATAATGATACTGTGAATTACAACAAGTTATTTTTTGCAGATGCAGAAAATCGCCCAGGTATTTAAATAAAATACCTTATGAATCGGTGTTTCAGAAGTTCCAAATTCCTAACTATTATAGTTGTTACGATAGAGCTCGTACCAACATAGTCTAAAACTGACAACTTTTGCAGCTCTCTATTTCTGCAGTTTCGAAAAAATACATTTATACTCTACTCGATGAGTTCTAGACAATGATACACATGCTACATGCCAGACCAATTTTTTTTTTTCAAAATCTATTTTTACCCACCCCTTTAATTTTTAATTTGATAAAATTTTTATTAATTGTTGTTATAGCGGCAATATAAATACTTTGTCAAAATTTCAATTGTCCACCTATTATTCATGAGATAACAGACACGCTGACAGACAGTCACACGGACGGACGGACCGCGGAGGCATAATAATAAGGTTCCGTTTCCCTTCGGGTATGGAACCCTAAAACGGTGAACATAATATGCAACTCAGCCTTCATGTAGGTCTTGCAAAAGCTCTTTAAACAAAAATAAAGAAGAAAATTATTTTTTTCGCTTCTGTCGCTCTATGGTGTTCCAAACGTCATCATAATATGCAAAAGTTTTCAAATTAAAGAGTGATGTAATATTCAATAGTTTTAGATGGCATTTATATCTGCAATATCAGAATGAAATTGTCACGTATGAAACTAATGTGGAATAGGGAGATTTGGAATCGTATAAAGAATCTCACGTGTAGGACAGGGCACGGTTTAAATACAGCGTTGACGATTGGTCAACGACAGTTTGGTAGCGCGGTGAGCAAAGCGGCACGAGAACAATGTATTCTAGACTCGTGCAGCATCAATCCCAACTGTCGGGAACCACGTGTCATCATTGTGGGTGCCGGGATGGCAGGCCTGTCAGCAGCACATCGACTCTCACAATGCGGTATTAACAATTACCTGGTTCTCGAAGCTAAAGAAAGGTATGCTATATAAGTAAGTTAATGTTATATAACACAAAAAACCCAAATATTAATTTTGTTGTAGTACCTACCTATATACCGAGGTAGGTACTTTAATAGGTATGAACCCAATTTTGTTATAAATGTTTTTTCTTTCTTATTTAAGTACACACAGTAGAATACATACAGATAGGACATAATTATAATTTTTAATACAAAGGTTAGGTTAGATTATGCCAGTTTATCCCTCCGGCAGCAACATGAAATGAGACTGGTTCACTCATAATGTCAGGAATATCAAAATCTGTCAAACCTTCTACTAACATCGGTCAAACCTACCAACCGTAAGAACTTTGAGGCAGTAAGGACCGTGTACCGTGAATCCCTATATTTAAGGAGAGGAATTCAACAATCCCAATCTTTACTAATAAAAATTAATTTTACAGACCTGGAGGACGAATTCATTCGTGCTGGCTTGGAGATGCGGTAATCGAAATGGGAGCCGAGTGGATTTTTGGTGCATGTTTACCGAACTCTGTATACACGCTAGCATCACAAGATAGGCTTTTACAACAACCGTTACCTCGCTTGGATGCATCAAGAGGCCTATTTTGTACCAGCGAAGGACGAGCAGTTGACTTGCCAGTAACGATAACGGCTTATCATACGTTTAGGCAAATAGAACAACAAGCAGCTAGTTTATTTCGACTCGGTGGAGAAAGGCAACATGGAACTCTGTTAAATTTTATCGGTTTACGTATACAACAAGAATTACACAATTTTCCAGAAGATCAAAGGTATGACGCTGCACGCGTCATGTTTGGTTTGACTAATATTTTAAGGAACAAGTGCGGAGATGATCTGTCCCTAGTCAGTGCTGACCAATACGGCAGTTATATTGAGCTCCCTGGTGGCTGCGTCCGAGTTCCATTAGGATATGTCGGAGTGATGGCACCATTATTGCGCGGCCTTCCAGACAATTGTATACGCTATAATAAGACAGTGAGTGTAATTCGATGGGGACAAGGCGCAACTGGCAAGGGACGTGCAATGGTTAAATGTTGTGACGGAGAAGAATTGTACTCTGATTATGTTATAATAACAGTATCTCTTGGATGTCTTAAATGTCAAGCCGATAAATTATTTGCTCCACCACTACCATGCTGTAAATTAAACGCGATATGTAATTTAGGTTTTGGTCTAAGTGATAAAATATTTCTAGAATATGCAGAACCTTTTTGGGTGTGCCAGGAAGGTAACCTAAAACTCGCTTGGTCGGCAGAAGAATTACAATGCAGAACTGATTGGACACGAGGAGTGTGTGCAATAGATGAACTACCAGGCAGTAAACATGTACTATGCGCTTTAATATCAGGTCAAGAAGCGGCTTTGATGGAATCAATGGCAGATAACGATGTCGCTGAAGGACTGACAATGACACTACGCAGATTTACTGGTAACCCGTGCCTTCCTTATCCACAAATGATGTTACGGTCTCGATGGGCTTCGGATCCACATTTCTGCGGGGCATATTCTTACATGGGTTGTTGTTCCACGGTCAGTCACCAATGCGAATTAGGAACGCCAGTGCCAGGTCCTTGTGACCCGATGCCACCTATCCTGCTATTTGCGGGTGAAGCTACAGTGCCCGGATATTTCGCCACAGCACACGGAGCGCGATTGAGTGGTATTCGGGAAGCCGAACGTATTATATTACTGACGAAAAAATTCGACGGTCCTCCAAAACTTCCTGCGTAAAAGTTAATAATTTTGGATATTGTACTTATTTCTTGTTTCTTGTTTTGTCTATAATTATGTTGTTATCCGTTTGAATGATACTGTTAATTTCGAATACTCGTTTTATTAAATGAGGTTGACCTGCTTGCTGCATTTGTATGTTATTAAATATTAAATAATACCTGGCGAGTGAATAGTTGAGACCGAGTTCCTACTCGGTGCTAGGCTAGCACGCTTGCTCTATGCTCGTGAGATGGCTCACTTGGCTTAGGAGTAATAGCGCTTCCCTCACTAGAATTGTAAGTGGGCTCCACTCATCATCTCGATCGGCTCGCTATGCAAGCATGTGTAAGTTCGTATGTGTTTCCAGATACTTTAATAGTCCTCCATTTTTCAAGCACTTCCTGGCATCCGATTGAGCTGAAACTTGGCATACTTATCTACGGAGACACTTTTAAAATATGATACCAAAGAGCTGGTCTGATGATGGAGCCCGAAGTTTACCATAAGATACCGTTGTTGAGTTTGAACTCGTTGGTTTTGTCTTGACAAGAACTATGGCCCAAGATGGTGTCCAGAGACTGGAACAGGAAAGTGGCCATCGGAACTTCTCAATCAAACAAGATAGCACCATCGTGTTTGAACTCATTCAAAATATTAAAATTCAAATTCAAAACATTTTATTTCATATAAATCTACATGGGCACTTATGAAACGTCAGAAGGTGTACGGTTCTAATTGGTTGTTTTCTATGGACCCGGCATGAAACTCTAGTGTTACTCTTTGGCTGTTACAATATTTTCAAATAACTGTGTTAATAGGTATGGGACAGGACGCAGTGTAGGTCTCTTAACAAAATAGAAAATGGTCAACTAATTTACAGTCCAAAGCCCACAGCGTTCTCACATTCACAAAATATAAAATAATTATATAAAAGATTAATAAACGAATAAAAATAAAAAAACAATTTTTAACGAATTGACGTGGATGCTATTACAACTGTAACAAATTTGAATAAATAACATGTTCACAAAAGCCACTAATAAAGAGTTGAAATTAAATTGAAGTATATAATGTCAAATAATAGGATGAGTATGTCAAGGACGAATGTAAAATAATAAGCATGGTTATTTGGGAGCAATTAATAGACTCTTACATAATTTGCCGTTAATGAGGTACCAGGGGAAGCTACATGTGCTGAAGGAATTATTTCCAAAGGAGATTTTTTGGGCCCACTCTGTAATATAACGTAAATAATCGCATGATTGCTAAAAAAAGTTACCGATTTATCATTTCAAATGGTAGACTTTTTGAATAAAGTCTAACCGGAATCACGAAATCGTAATATAAAGATAATGTTTTGATACACTCAATTGATTCTTCATCCACTGACATCTCTTTGAGGTGCGCGTGGAATACAACGCACACGCCTGGTCCTGACCGGACGGCGAGCTACCCATTGCTCACCGTCCGCAAGCCCGCGCCTACGGTGGCCGGGAATCGGCAATCGATTCCCGACGCCCAGGGCGTCTCCTCCTGCGGCGGCTAGGGGCGTGAGGGCGCGAAATTTTCCTTTCCCTCACGCGTTCCACCTCCTCCTTCGCGAGCATTACTTCTTTGCAGAAGGACGTGACGGCCTCCCATGCCCTCTCACTCCTTACCATGGCCTGGACCAGGGCCGGATGCGAGAGATCCCTGCCACCGATCGCCTCCACGAGGACATGGCGTGCGGCGGTGCTCTGTCCAAGCCGGGCAGACCTCCACCGTATGCTCCACCGTGTCCTCCGGGCGATCCACGCAGTGATGACACCTGGGCGTTTCCTCCCGCCTTATCCGAAACAGCCGTGTCCGGTGAGGACCTGGTCCTCGAGTGTTTAATCCCATTTTTAAGTTTGCTTACTCTCGTGTAAAGTGGAGAAAAATTAACTAACGAAAAATCGACGATTCAACGTAAAACGGATTGTAGGTTTTGGTTGCTTGTCTGTTTGACTCTAGTGATGTTACTCAGCCATTAACGGTCAGGTACTCGATTAACCCAATTTTACCCGATTATGTTATTCGGAAACTCAATTTTGTTGAAATCTAAGGCAGGTACCTACTAGAAGGTTCCCAGCAGCTTCGCGCGTTTGAAATGCACACAAAAAAACTTTAAGAAAATAATCATAATAAGACCCACGATGACGATTTTAAAATGACAAATTATGCGTTGTCAATTGATAACAGTCACAAAACATGTATTTTCAATCTTATTAAAACTCTGTGACTCTGTACATCACAGTATTTGGGCGGTTTATTACACGAAATATATATATTCCCCAGTTTATAGACTGGAGTGCGGGGTGAGGCAGGGCGGCCTGTCCTCCCCTCGTCTCTTCAGTCTGTACATAAACCGGTTGATCGTCGAGCTCAGCAACACCTATCAGGATTGTTATGTAGACGGGGATTGCGTCAACAATATTAGTTATGCTGATGATATGGTGTTGCGGAGCCCTTCGATTAACGCAATGATGAGCCTGCTTACAATATGTGAGAGGTACGCGGAGACTCATGGGCTCAGATACAATTTTAAAAAGAGTGAGGTACTAGTTTTCAAGGCGGGTACTAAAACTTACCCTATTGAACCACACTTGAAACTTTGCGGAAGTTCCTTAATCAAGTTACTTCTTTCAAGTATCTGGGCCACTGGGTTTCCAAAGACCTAAAAGATAGACTGGATATTGAGCGTGAGCACAGGGCGTTGGCTGTCAGCTGCAATATGTTGGCACACAGTTTTGCGAAATGCACGACTAAAGTAAAGGCTAACACTATTTACACTTACAGCGTACCTACTGTCAGTCGTTCTATACATGCAGCCTGTGGGTCAACTACACGCAGAGGGCATACAGCGCCCTGCGCGCACAATACAATAATGCGTTCAGGGTGTTGGTGGGGTTGCCGCGCTACTGCAGTGCTTCCGCCATGTTCGCAAAGGCGAGAATAGATGGCTTTCACGCCATCATGCGCAAGTCTTGCGCTTCCATTATGCGCAGGGTACGCACCAGCCCCAACAGCATCCTGAAAACTGTAGCTGATAGGTGGGACAGCCCCACACTGGGATATTGGATACGCCCACTATGGCGTATTAATGAATAGTTTGTGTTATTTTTCTGGCAGATGTAAGTATTTACACTAGTTTTTAAGTCGTGTGTATACTAACCAAATGGACTACTTCAATCAATCTGCCTAGCCTTTTCCCAACTATATTGGGGTCGGCTTCCAGTCTAACCGGATGCAGCTGAATACCAATATTTTACATGGAGCGACTGCCTATCTGACCTCCACAACCCAGTAACTGGGTAATACGATACCCCTTGGTAAGACTGGTTGTCAGACTTTCGGGCTTCTGACGACCCGTAACGACTGTCAAAGATCCACGAATGACAACCGGGACCAACGGCTTAACGTGCTTTCCGAGGCACGGAGGAGTCTCGGTATGTAAAGATGGTCACCCATCCACAGACCAACCCCGGCAAGCGTAGCTTAACCTGACGAATCGACCCGTGCGGCAGTTACTACTTAGCCACGAGCTACTTATGGGCCCGAAATAAAAGAGTTTTTTTATTTTTATATACGCATGGACTTTTGCTTCTTTCAGTCAAACCAGTGAAACTATCTAGATGCAGTTTGAAGAAAGTGTGTATTGATGATGCAAGAAAGTATTGAAACTGTTTCCTCCATGGATACAGAATTATTTACATTCCATGTCAATCTGCACAACAAACACATACTGTGCCTGTTGACTCTGCGGAAAAGAACATTATTTTGCATTGGATTCCAACACACCAAAGAGTAAAATAATATAGTTAACAATAAGATTACAGTTAGAATAGGCTTATTTTTTAACGCTAATCTTCTATTTTTTTAGGTGCAATATTTAGGATATTGCACCTAAAAAAATAGAAGATTAGCGTTACCTACTAGATTACGATTACCTACTAGAAGGTTCCCAGCAGCTTCGCGCGTTTGAAATGCACACAAAAAAACTTTAAGAAAATAATCATAATAAGACCCACGATGACGATTTTAAAATGACAAATTATGCGTTGTCAATTGATAACAGTCACAAAACATGTATTTTCAATCTTATTAAAACTCTGTGACTCTGTACATCACAGTATTTGGGCGGTTTATTACACGAAATATATATATTCCCCAGTTTATAGACTGGAGTGCGGGGTGAGGCAGGGCGGCCTGTCCTCCCCTCGTCTCTTCAGTCTGTACATAAACCGGTTGATCGTCGAGCTCAGCAACACCTATCAGGATTGTTATGTAGACGGGGATTGCGTCAACAATATTAGTTATGCTGATGATATGGTGTTGCGGAGCCCTTCGATTAACGCAATGATGAGCCTGCTTACAATATGTGAGAGGTACGCGGAGACTCATGGGCTCAGATACAATTTTAAAAAGAGTGAGGTACTAGTTTTCAAGGCGGGTACTAAAACTTACCCTATTGAACCACACTTGAAACTTTGCGGAAGTTCCTTAATCAAGTTACTTCTTTCAAGTATCTGGGCCACTGGGTTTCCAAAGACCTAAAAGATAGACTGGATATTGAGCGTGAGCACAGGGCGTTGGCTGTCAGCTGCAATATGTTGGCACACAGTTTTGCGAAATGCACGACTAAAGTAAAGGCTAACACTATTTACACTTACAGCGTACCTACTGTCAGTCGTTCTATACATGCAGCCTGTGGGTCAACTACACGCAGAGGGCATACAGCGCCCTGCGCGTACAATACAATAATGCGTTCAGGGTGTTGGTGGGGTTGCCGCGCTACTGCAGTGCTTCCGCCATGTTCGCAAAGGCGAGAATAGATGGCTTTCACGCCATCATGCGCAAGTCTTGCGCTTCCATTATGCGCAGGGTACGCACCAGCCCCAACAGCATCCTGAAAACTGTAGCTGATAGGTGGGACAGCCCCACACTGGGATATTGGATACGCCCACTTTGGCGTATTAATGAATAGTTTGTGTTATTTTTCTGGCAGATGTAAGTATTTACACTAGTTTTTAAGTCGTGTGTATACTAACCAAATGGACTACTTCAATCAATCTGCCTAGCCTTTTCCCAACTATATTGGGGTCGGCTTCCAGTCTAACCGGATGCAGCTGAATACCAATATTTTACATGGAGCGACTGCCTATCTGACCTCCACAACCCAGTAACTGGGTAATACGATACCCCTTGGTAAGACTGGTTGTCAGACTTTCGGGCTTCTGACGACCCGTAACGACTGTCAAAGATCCACGAATGACAACCGGGACCAACGGCTTAACGTGCTTTCCGAGGCACGGAGGAGTCTCGGTATGTAAAGATGGTCACCCATCCACAGACCAACCCCGGCAAGCGTAGCTTAACCTGACGAATCGACCCGTGCGGCAGTTACTACTTAGCCACGAGCTACTTATGGGCCCGAAATAAAAGAGTTTTTTTATTTTTATATACGCATGGACTTTTGCTTCTTTCAGTCAAACCAGTGAAACTATCTAGATGCAGTTTGAAGAAAGTGTGTATTGATGATGCAAGAAAGTATTGAAACTGTTTCCTCCATGGATACAGAATTATTTACATTCCATGTCAATCTGCACAACAAACACATACTGTGCCTGTTGACTCTGCGGAAAAGAACATTATTTTGCATTGGATTCCAACACACCAAAGAGTAAAATAATATAGTTAACAATAAGATTACAGTTAGAATAGGCTTATTTTTTAACGCTAATCTTCTATTTTTTTAGGTGCAATATTTAGGATATTGCACCTAAAAAAATAGAAGATTAGCGACTAGAACATAAATTTCTAATACAAACTGCTCTTGCTGTTGCAACTGTTTGGTGGGCAGACGTTGGTATTGTGGGCACATGTAATGCTGAGCGTGCGGTACCTATATAAGAATTGGTATCTTGGACACGGTATCAAAATGAGAGGTGGAGCGACCTGCATCTTTTTTAGATAAAAATAATATATACTTCTATGTCGTAATACTAAAAATACTTCTATAAATTATAGTGATATTTTTGATTTCATGAACTGTACAAAACACCCACAAACAATATTCCTACTACATATTTATTACTGAATAGTGCACTATTTTACTGATTGGATACCTATGAAATTGGAGATTTGTATGTTTTTTTTTTTTAATTCTTTTTAGTTCAGCTAATCAAATTACTGGCCCAAATTATCTATACAATTTGCCATTTTGATGGCAGTTTGTTTATCCCTTTACTGTAGAAGTCTGCCGGACGGGAGGCGATGAAGTCAGCGAAAGCGTTTTGTACTACCTCTCGGGTGTTGAAATTTTTCCCACTTAAAAAATTGTCTAAATTTTGAAAAATGTATAAATCTGTTGGGGCAAGGTCCGGTGAGTACGGTGGGTGACGGAGAGCTTCCAGCTGTAACTCTTGTAGCTTTGCGATGGTCTGTCGTGAAGTGTGAGCTCGCGCGTTGTCGTGGAGAAGCAACGGGGAAGAGCGTTTGACTAGTCTTGGTTGTTGAATTACGAGCTTCTCCATCATTGTTTGCAATTCTTGGCAATAGACATAGTAGCAAAAAATACAAATTATACTTGAGTACAAATCTTTTAAAAACAAGCTTTAAATTAACTAAAAATTAAAACTTAGAACTTTAATATTTTCTTAAAAGCTTCGTCCTTCTTACACTAAAATAAGCCTCAAGCTTTTAAGAAAATATTAAAGTTTCTATGTTTACGTAAGTTTTATTAAGTACTTTTTAATTCTAATGAATTAAGCTTGTCTTTTATTTTATTTTGTCCAATGGATACTGACAGCCGTAGCTAAATTGCACAATTATTTTTTTACCCTCATTGCATTCCTCATGCCTACTTAACTAATGCGGCGGCCAATAAATCGGCGCGAAAAAATCCTTTTCTAGTACTTTTTTTACACCAAATTATTCGTGAATAGTTACTTTAATTTACATACATACATACATACATAAACTCACGCCTTCTTCCCATGGGGGTAGGCAGAAACTACAGAATGCCACCTGCTACGATCCTTACATACTCCTTTTGCCTCGTTTACGTTCATACATCTGATCATACACGCACGCCGGTTGCGAGTACTACGCACCTGTCCTTTCTGAAGAACATCACCAATAAGGTCAGTATATGTCCTCCTAGGGCGTCCCCTCCCGGCGTTTCCATTCACATCTGCCTTGTAAATACATTTTGTTAGTCGCCTTTCATTCATCCTCTCAACATGACCAAACCATCTCAGCATACCCTTTTCAATTTTTGTCACTACATCTTCTTTTAACTCACATCGTTGTCTTATCACATCATTTCTCAGCCTATCATTCATAGTTAGACCACACATGCTTCGCAAGGAACGCATTTCCACAGCATTTATCCTACTTTCATGCTTCTTTTGCCACACCCAGCATTCACTTCCATACATAAGCGTGGGCACCAGCACACCACTGTGAACAGCCAGTCGAGCCTTTTTGGACATCAACTGGTTGGTCACAATCGCATGTATAGCACCATTCACTTTATTTCCCGCATTTACTCTCCTTTCCACATCTTCATCAATCTTCCCATCCCTTGTAAACAGACTCCAGACAGACTTACTTTAATTTGATGTAAAAAAAGTTCTAGAAAAAGATTTTTTTATTACGAGATGCTTAAAAATCTGTTTCAAGGTAGAGATTTTTCGATATTTCGGAAAATTTTGTAAAACTGTAAATCCGTAAGATTTTGCTGAACATATATTGTGTTGTATTGATAGGTAGTGACCCAAGCTATCACCCCCTGCAGTATGTCGTGCTATTTACTGGACACCCTGTATATGCAAACTATGGCAAACGAAGACGATTCTAGTATTTTTGTGTTCTTTTGTGTGCCTCTGCGCTTAGTTTGTGGCGATGAAAAGGTATAGGAGAATCCAAAGCCATATTCCACAATGTTCTGCAGATCAGCAATCAATTTTAAGTAAATAATTATTTCTTCATGCAAAGCGGCACCCAAAGGTGCATTCCATTAATGCTCATGACATTTAGTATCTAATTATAACTCAACGATAATATTACGGTGGTTAACAAATGATGGAATGCAATATTGTAAAAGTATTTGACTGACATCTTTTTAATTATTGTCATCATAAAGGTCATTAGCAGGCTTTTAACTAACGATAAATTGATCGGCAACTTCATTTAACCACGTCAAAGATTTAAAAATGACATTTCGAAAACTCAAAACTTCAAAAATTTGCTACGCGCAAAGGGACGGTTTGTTGAATGGCAGTCTTTCTGAGTACGTGACGGTGCACGACGCCCAGTTCAGCTTTAAGGCGGGTGTGTCCACGGAGAGCGCCATCTTTAGCCTAAATGACACCGTCAAGTACTATACCGCGAGAAAAATACCGGTGTACGCCTGTTTTCTCGACTTGTCGAAAGCGTTTGATCTCGTCATCTACGATGTGCTATGGGACAAGTTGAGGAGCGCGGGTGTGCCGGCGGGATATATAGCTATTCTCAGATACTGGTATGCTCACCAGACAAACCGAGTGAGATGGGTCCGTACAATGTCATATGAGTACAGGATGGAATGCGGTGTAAGGCAGGGGGGGGGGGGGCGGTTAAGCTCGCCTTTGTTATTTAATTTATGCATGAATCAGCTTATAGAGCGACTGAACAGCGCACGTATCGGCTGCCACATCGATGTCACCTGTGTTAATAACATTAGCTACGCGGATGACATGGTGCTGCTCAGTCCATCGATAAGTGGGTTGAAAGAGAAACTGTCGACCTGAGAGATTTATGCGGAGGTGCATGGCCTTAAATACAACTCAAAGAAGAGTGAGCTCTTGGTGTTCAGAGCGCCTAAACAACGGCCTCGCCGTGTACCTTCGGTATATCTCAACGGCGCAGTACTCAAAGTAGTGAATAAGTTTAAGTACCTGAGCCACGTTGTCATCGGTGCCTCACGGGATGACGACGACATAGAGCGTGAACGCAGGGCGTAGGCGGTAAGGGGCAATATGCTTGCCCGCAGGTTCGCTCGACGTATAGTAGACGTTAACGTGAGTTTATTTAAGGCGTTCTGCCAGTCTTTTTAATCGAGCGGGCTGTGGGTGACACACACGAGCCAAGCCTACAACGTCCTGCGTGTGCAATATAACAACGCTTTCAGGATACTATTACGGCTGCCGTGGAGTTGTAGTGCGTCGAGTATAATTGCGGAAGCACATACGGATGGCATTCATGCCGTTATGCATAAGAAAACAGCATACTTACGAGTACTACAACGTTTACGTAACAGTCGGAATGGTATCCTGAAGATGATTGTTGCGAAACCAGACTGCCTCATCCAGAGGCACCGTGTGGAGGTGGCTTTAGATTTAATACAGTAATGAGTAAAGAAACTCAGTTATCTACTAACATAGCAGGTTAGCCCAAATTGTTACTAATTCAGGTAATAGGTAAAAGGACAGGTTAAAGGTAAATAAGCTCAGGTAAGTAGTACTAAGTTTAGCGGGCGGGACGGAGTCGGTTGGCAGGACCACCATTTTTATGAACTACAACTCAAAGAAGAGTGAGAATATGAACTCCAGGGTTTAAAGGAGATAGTTTTTTTTTGCAATTAGGTCCACCAAACATTATGGCTTCTATTATGGTTAATGAAACTCATGTTGATTTGTTCCATAAGATCTCTAGATCACAGTGGTAGTAATAATGATACTTCGTCTAACGGGAATACTGTGAAATATCATAACCTAAAAAAATACTAAAAGAGCTATTGTTTAGTGAGTAGGTTGGCCTCATCGGTATTACATAAATATAATTTAGTAAAATAGTGCACTGTTCATACACCTGAAAAAAATAGAAGATTTGTATTACAAATTAGCGTATTCTAATTATACTTCTCTTTGGTGTGCCGGAATCCACTGCAAAAAAATGTTCTTTTCATCACATCTATTCAAAAAGAGTTAGTTTGTTCTTCGTAAACAGGGACCAAAATAGCACTTTGATCCGTAGTAGGGAGCAAAGTAGATTTGAATTTGGAATGTGGGTATTGTTAGAAAAAGTTCCAATCACCAAGGAGATCAATCACGAACATTGTATGAACAAGTAACAGGCTGGCAAGAAAGAGAGAGAAAGAATTATTATTCACACTTTGACAAGCCTGGTCAAAATGAAAATCCAAGATGGCGGCAACGACACATGACGAAAATTTTCCAATTTTTCGTCATTGGTGTCGTTTTCATAGTTTTCGAGGGCGCCAAAGCCGATAGTGAGTCAAAATATAAATCCAAGAGGGTGGCTGTAAAAAATTTCTAATTTTTCGTCATGGGTGTCATTTTCATAGTTTTCGTGAGTTCTAAAGCCGATAGTGAGGTCAAAACGTAAATCCATGATGGCGGCTACAAAATATTTCAAATTTTTCGTCATGGGTGTCGTTATCATAGTTTTTGAGGGTGCAGACGTGAAGACAGGAGTTTTTAAAGCTGCTAAAGTTGATAAAGAGTTCAGAATATAAATCCAAGATGGCGGCTGCGATAATTTTGTTTTGGTTTTAAATCATACGTGAGAGATGAGGGTAGGACCGTACACGTTTCTTTTTCTCATAGAGGGTGATGAAAAGTAGAGTGTTCACCTCGGGAGCAACACTATTTTAAGCTCGAGTGAAGTACTTTGAATCCCTCGCTGCGTTCAGGATTCTACTTTAGTACAATCCTTCGCTCCACTCTGGATTCAAAAAACACTCTCGCCTTAAAAATAGTTGTTTGCTCCCTTGGCAAACAATCTACTATTTCACCTCAGCACTTCAAACAAGCAGATTTTGCTGTCTATAAACAGTGAGCAAAATTCGATTTTGCTGCGAGCGTGAGACGAAGTAACTTTTTAATTATTTATTTTTTAATGCCTAGAACTGTGCTGGGTCTACTCACAAAAATCGAAAGATTTGAACTTTACTTTGTTTTGTTCTGCCACTTTCACTTCGATACGAAAAAGTGAGAGAGAAATAAATCGATTCGAAGTTCGATTTTAAAACTATATATACCTACTAGGCCCAAAAAAGAAACAAACAATAAAACGTTCGGATACACGTATATCTAACCGTAAAATTGCAAATCATCTGTTAAGGTTTTATTTAAGTGCTGTTTTATTATATTTTTTGGAAATCAGTTAACGCGGCTTGCGGTAAAAGTGCACTGGCAGAAATCGTCACGAGAAAAGGCGCTTGCGACTGTCTTCTTCTAATTTAAAGAGAAAGAAAGAGAGAGAGATAGAAATTGTGAATTTGGTCAAAATAAAAATCCACGACGGCGCGGCGGCTGCGAAAATTTTCACATTTTTCGTCATGGGTGTCGTTTTCATAGTTTTCATTGGTGCTAAGGCCGATAGTGAAGTCAAAATAAAAATCCAAGATGGCGGCTGCGAAAATTTTCTCATTTTTCGTCATGGATGTCGTTTTCATAGTTTTCATTGGTGCTAAGGCCGATAGTGAAGTCAAAATATAAATCCAAGATGGCGGCTGAGAAAATTTTCACATATTTCGTCATGGGTGCTGTTTCCATAGTTTTCGAGGGTGCTAAAGCCGATGATGACATTAAAATGTAAATCCAAGATGGCGGCTGTTAAAATTTTGTATCTGTTTTAAATCATACGTGAGAAGGAACTTCGTTCCTGGCGGGGGTCCCCCGAAGACACATTTTTTTTTCGAAATAATAGAATTAAGTATATATTTTTTTTTATAATGAAATAGAGATAATGTTGAAGAAAAAAATACGAAGTTTTACCTTTAGGGATACACAATAAAAAACTCTGTCCGATCCGAAAAGGGCATATGGTACTGCAGTAACATAACCAAAAAGTACTTTTTTTAAATTATTATTATTGATACTAAAAAAAATAGGTATTGGTAGTTAAAATTCACCTTTTTTAGTTCCAAAATTACCCCAAATCCAAAAATTTGCAAATATTCAAGAGGGGTCATAAGTTATGACTTTTAGACACCCGCTAAACGACGGCCGCCTGCTCCCAATGTTATAACCCGGTAAAATTCACCATTGTAAAAAATTTAGGGATTGTTTTTTTTCTTTTTTCCTGAAAATTTCCACATAAATATACTCACAGTAATAGTACTGTGAATATATTTTTAGCGAAGAATTCTAGATTAGGATCCTGAGCGCAGCGAGAGATTCAAAGACACGAGATGCAAATAACTTTGGCAACATTAGTTTACACTTCAGCCCAGAAATAGAGACAACTTGAAAGATCCATCATTTATTTTTTGTTTTTACGTGCAATATCTAGTGATTTTTAAACTATTATGTATACTTGTACTTGTATACTTTTTGGTCTTTGATAACGAAATATTTTTAACATTTATACATTTATTTTAAGTAGGCGAATGAGCCCGTATCCTCTCCATCTCCGCCAGTGCGTCTGTATTGCATGATGTTTTATCTGTCAGCTTAGAATCATCTAGCTCTTCAATCTGGAGACCACTAAGTGATTTTACTCTACTTAGGGCCAAAAGTAGGCCAAAAGTACAGGACCCTAAGTACACCACTGCGTGGTCTACCGTACAGCCTTGCATATTGTGCACGGTAGATGCCCAACTTAAAATCACTGGGAGCATGCGCCTTTGCACTGTACCGTAGCTATACTTGACCGGGAACTGGATGCCTATAGGCTGAATTAGGTGCTCGCCGTCGTTTCCAAAATTAACTTTGATGCACGGTATGTCGGTTTCATACATTTGGTCACGTCTAAAGTGCGGCCAGACGATGTCCGAGATGAATCCGATTACACTATTCAATATATAATAGGTTTGCTATAATCTTGAAACCTGATCGTGTTCAAAGTCCATTACGTGGCCTTTCTCACAAGTGCAAACACGACTATGATACGATATTCCATCATGGAATGCCAGTGCCTATCTTCCGGCTTCATCATCAGACCTTGAAACCTAATCGTGGTCAAAGTTCATTACAAGACTTTTCTAATAAATCCAAAACAGCTATGATACGATTTTCCATCATGAAGTTCCAGTTCATATCTTCCGGCTCCATCATCAGATCAGTTCGACAGTACCATATTATTGTATTGTCATCAGAACTACATACAGCTGCCAATTTTCACTACGCTACGACCCTTGGAATATAGTTAAATTAGTTACCTTAGATTCCATTACATAGTTACATACAACTTAATAAAAGCGTGCTAATGAATGTTGTTATCACTTGACACTTGCTTTTCTGACAGTGAGAGATAGTGATGCTGTTCGATTTATTAAGCAGGCTGAATTTTTAGTCACCGTCCAAATTTTTTCTAGGCATTAGGTACGATTGTCTAGTTAATTTCCTGAATAAACATACGATCATTGCCCAAAACCAGTATGGTTTTAGATCTGGTGTATCGACGGAGGATGCTGTCATTGATGTCACCAAAACATTGGTTGACAAATTGGATCAAAACATGAAATGCTACGGCATCTTCCTCGATTTATCCAAAGCTTTCGATACGGTGTATCTATTCCAACTCTTGTCGCAAAACTTGAGCACGTTGGAGTGCGGGGCTTGGCATTGAATATCTTCAGAGAAAATAATAATTGCAACTGTCCACTCCTATCCTTGGTTCCAGAATTAAAATATCTAGGGGTCTACATTGATTATAAGTTAAGCTGGCAACCTCATGTTGAAGCCCTATGCACCCGGGTGCATAAAACACCCTGATCAGGAAATTAGTTTACATCTTTAAAGAGCTCAGGCACTCTGCTGATCCAGGAACAGCGCTAATGATTTACCAGAGACTTTTTGTGAATCTATTAGCACCTATTGCATCTCTGCCTGGGGTGGAACTTATAAAACCTCCTTAATTTCTGCAGAACGAGCTCAAAGGGCAATCCTAAAAGTAATGCATTTCAAACCCAGGGACTTCCCCACAATCGAACTCTATTCTATTGCTCATGTCCTGACAGTCAGACAGTTACTTATACTCAGCGCCGTTCTGAGAAGACACTTCATATTACCATTAGACACAAAAATTCTGTTGAGACGCAAAGGAATTCCTGTCTGTGGTCCTGTCAGGTGTCGTTCCGTTTTTGGCATCAGTTTCTTGCCCTGAGTTCTCGTCTTTATAATAAAGTAAATAAAGTACAAAGTAGTAGTTTTATATTCATGAGGTGAAAAAATACTTTTAAAGTGGTTGCAAGAGTTATCATATGATGAAACTGAAAATTTACTCAAAGTAATGTCTTGAAATATTAATATTGTATAAACATAATTTCTTATTATGTTGTATAACCTAATCATACGACTACTTTGTACTATTTGTTTGTGTGTACAAATAAACTATTATTTATTTATTTATTGATTATTAGATTGACCGTGGAATGTGAGTAGGAGAACACGCTCAAAGTCAAACAAATCCGATTTTAACCAAACGTCCAAACGTAAGGTTGCTATATTTTGGAAGGACAAAAAAAAGAAAAGAAGCATCTAGATGCTCCTTTTCTTTTTTTTTGTGTGACCAATTGTTGGTAGCTATTTTAGTATGGCGACATGACCCACTAGCGCGATAGCGTGCAGTGTGCTTGTATGTAATTGTGGGATGCAGAAGATGATAAAAACTGGTTGTTAAAAATAAAAGCCGAGATTAAACTTATTTTGTTCGTTTTTATTCACTTTGATAACACATTCAAGGTCAAAGGTATGACTTTCAGTATACTAGAATGTACAGTCCTACCAACTTATCTGTGAAATGGCGAAAATTGGAACTACGGCCGTCATGTTGAAATATTATTCGATTGTCAGTGTCTACTACAATGGGGTTCTCTGGTTGTTTTGTCGTGATATTGCTGAATTTATAGATTTAATTATGCCGAAAGCTATTAAATGTGATGCTTGAAACATTATTCTAAAGGTTAAAACCTTTTTTGAAGAAGACTCTGGCGGGGTCTCCGATTATTCCATTTAATCAAATATACAAACGAATGTCCGCAGTGACAGGCTAGTGTTGTCATGTTTCTTGTTATAAATTACCCGATACTTAACAATTTTTTTAAGTCCACGAAATATTCGTTTCTATTCTTGCTGCAGGTTAGCGTAACGGTAACGTACATCTATTAGGTAACCTGCTAAGTGAGTGAGCCAACTAACCTGACAGATTTCAAATTTCTACTAACATTTATTTTATTTATCTTATATTTGTAGCGTTGTGAGGATTCACAACTAATAATAGTCGAGTGTTGCTGAAAAATCACAATTAGTAAACTACTAATCAGATCACTAAAATCGGGGTACAACACTAATCTTCCAGAGACTCTCTGTCATTTCGTCTCCGCTTGCAGAACTGGTGAATACTATTCCCTGTTCCTCGAAATCCTGTGTGCCCCGACCTAGGGGTTCCATGTACGGGCTGAGGGCAGGACCCCTTACACAATCCTGCTGCTGAGCGTCGCAATACTGCACGCCACCTACATACCAGTTGTGCTGACAACCGGTGCCGCCACGTGCCTGTGCTGACAGGCCTGTGACCTGTGCTGATAGGCCTCTGACCTGTGCTGATAGGCCTCTGACCTGTGCTGACAGGCGGCTTCCACGGGCTACCGCCGCTAGCTACCTCCGCAGCCTGTGCTGACAGGCCTCCACGGCCACGTCTGCCACGTGCCTCTGCGGCGAGCCTGTGACGTGCCCCCCACGTCTGCCACGTGTAGCCAAGGACGGTACCCTACCTACCTCTCTTAAAGTGTGCAAGTGCTCAGAACCAGTGTTAGGACCTTACCCGCGACCTAGCCGTGTAAACCTTAACTATCAATATATGTATTAACCTTTTTTACTGTTTTAATTATCATTCTACCTACTACCTATCAGTTAACGGCCTGCGCAGCCTAACCTGTGCAGCCCTAGCCGTTACAGTGGCGCCCAACTTTTAACTAGCCTACCAAACTTAACTGTTCTGTTCTGAGCCCTAGCACATTGCTCTGTACATCGTTGCGGTATAGAAATAGGATTACTGTTTGTGTTATTTTCTAGCCCTATTACTTGTATACCGTACCAACTTATTTTGTAATAATGGGAACTCATCTAATGTTTTCTTATCTAAAAACTATCCCCATGCTAGCAGCGGTGAAATGCAAATAATACTTCTTGTGATTTCTAACTATGGATAGCTGTCAAACCTATTCAACCTAAAATGTTATAATATCTATGTGTTATGATTACTACATATTGTGCTTACAAAAATAATAACCTAACTTGTAACTTTGCTAAAATAAAATCTCAATCTTGATATACCTTCATACATCATTTAAATGCAACTAAAGATCATAACTACCATCTAAATAACAAAAATACTATTATATTATGGACAGCTATCACTAATAAACTACCTAACTATTTGTTAACAGCCTGCGCAGCCTACCCTGCCGCAGCCCTAGCTGTTACAAATAATCTACTTACCAAATAAATTGAACTATGTAACTACATTCCTAACTACTACTATTTATTTACCTAAACACTTAAATTAATTACTACCTTCTACAATAAAATAACTATACCTATCTAATTTGTATTTTTATAAAATATAACTACAATTAAAATTGTATTCATGTCTAGTCTTTATAAAAAACAATTAACAATGATTAACTACAATGTATTATACAACTATTTATTACAATATAATACTCAATATTGCACTATAACTATTACATGCAAACTAAAATCTTACTATTAACTTTTATGACACTACTCATTAATAAAAATAAATACATATAAATAAACTAAAAATAGAACTGATGGCTGAACTAGTATGGTCAATAACGGACTGTACTACTATTTCCTATCCATATCCTTACACACATTCATACATACCAAACAAATGATTTCTAACACTAATTATGAATTGTTGTCAAACTATTAAAATAACAATAAACAACAATTACTTTAAAACTAAATCCAACTAAATTCCATTATCAGCTAAATCTATGTTAACAATTAAACAACTGACTACCAGTACAGATCAACCCCCACTAACACACTAATCTAACACTGCTAAACTAACCTAACCAACCTACCCTCACTAACCTACTGCTACCAACCAATTCTATCCCTCAAACAATTGCACACACCCACTACAACTACCTACTGACCAACTGTGACTACTTAAAACCAACAATTATAATAATATCTATAATATACTTCAACTATTTGGAAAATCCAAACAGTATGATAGGATGATGGTATACCCCATCCATCTTATACTTCTATAGTGACTATTGGTCCTACAACCATAGTTGTAATTGATGATGGCCCTACCCCATTCATCACCTACCGTCTATTCTATGATCATGATGGTCTACCCCATCGATCAGTGGTTTGCTTTACCAATTGGCCCTACACCATTGGTAACCTAAGAAACCTAATATATCTATCTATTATCTATCTATTACATTCTAAAGAGCGGTGCAACTCTATAAAAAAGCCTTTGCAACAGCGGATGGTTACTGTCTAAATAAGCCTAAACCAAAATATCTATCTATTACACAACTATAATATTCTAGCAGAGGATGGTTACTGCCTAAATAAGCCTAAACCACAATATCTATCTATTCTCTAACTATTATGTAAGTATATTCTAAGGAGCGAATGGTTACTCCCTAAAGTCCGAAAGGGATACCGTGGCCCCCTGGCATTGCACAGGCAACAGAAGGAACACGGGTTTGTTTTAGTCAGTAAGAGTCTGACACGCCCTCCCGCTCCACCCAGAGTGGGAGAAGTCATTTGATGATTTCTCACCCAAAAAAAAAAGGTCTCGTAGCAGAAGAAACTGGTACAAATATTCGGACACCAAGCAAGGAGAGAAAACGTAAAAGTGGATTTGTGCATGTTGATGATTTTGACATGGGAGTTATACGGAGGAAAGTACATGAATTTTATTCTATTAAAAAAAGAGGTCCCTACTGTTACAAAGCTTCTAGAGTTCTTAAAGACAGAAATAAATTACACAGGACAGCGAGAGAGTCTGCGAAAGCTGCTTCACATGGTGGGATTTCGTTTTAAAAAATCTCATTAGAAATCGGAAGGTTCTTATGGAGCGTAATGAAATATCAGCTTGGAGAGCTAAGTACTTGCATGCAGTGGTTAAAAATAATAAATCTACCCAGCCCCGGCCCTTAATTTTTTTAGGTGAGACCTATATTCACTCTTCGCATACATCGGGTAAATGTTAGCAAGGAGAGGGTGAAGACGGAGTATTGGAGCCTGTATCGAAAGGGCAAATATATATTATAGTTCATGCGGGAGGAGATACTGGATTTGTTACAAATGCACTACTTGTGTTTAAATCAAACACAAAAAGTGGTGTATCATGACGAGATGAATAGTAGTACCAACATTAAAAAGTGGGTTATTGAAAAACTTGTGCCTAATTTACGAGAGCCATCCATAATAGTGGATGTTGATAATGCTCCTTATCACCGTATTTGTGTGAATAAGTCCCAAATACGAATTCCTCAAAAAAAGATATGCAATTATAGTTGACCCAAAATAAAATTGACTACGGAGAGAATTTGACTAAACCTCAGCTTTTAGAAATAATTAAGAGAAACAAGCCTGAACCTGTATAAGAGATTAAAAAAAATTTAAAAGACAATAGACACAAATGCTTATATTTACCACCATATCACTGTGATCTCAATCCCATTGAACTCATATGGAGCACAATGAAAAGAAAAGTTGCTGATGTAAATATTGAGCACAAAAATGCTGAAATTCCCCGCCTAGTTAGAGAAGCTTTTGACGCTATTACAGTTCATGAGTGGGCACAGCATTGTAAACACGTTCGCAGGTTAGAAGGAGAATACTTAAAACATGATTTGTATTTAGATAAACCTTTTATTATAGAAGTGGTAAGTGACACTGAAACCGAAAGCGATAGTGATAATGATGATAGTGGTACGGATATAAGCGGAGTATGGCCTCAGAACCATGATGAAGTTGTGTATGCAGGTTCATCTAAAGATCACAATTACTGTAAACGTGGTGTTCAATAAATTATTGTAGAGCAATTTGTTTTTTTTTATTACACTACACTATCACTAGGTACCACTGCTAATTATAATTATTCAAATCTGGTGTTAGGGGTTAGGTACGGTCATAACTAAATGCTAGACATCCAGGTACCTCTTGCAGGGTAGGTACCTACCTAACTTCACATTAAATGAAAGTTGTATCCCCCCCGTGGAACATTTTATCTGCTGAATTTCCACTTCATTGGATACATTTTTAGATAAAGCCATTGTTTATTGCTAAGAGACTAAACTGTTAGCGTACCTACGTAACTGTAAATTATCAAATTCTTTTTATTTATTCCATTATTTTTATATAGGTATCATTGTTTTTAATTTGTAAAAACTGTAATTCTTATTAAACGATTATGTCTAATGTGAAATTTCCTTCTTGAAAACTTACTCAATTTTGGGCACCTTATATTAATTAGCAACACTGAATCGAAGGTGCCGTCCTCTTTCAGTTCACAGATAAGTTGGTAGGACTGTACCTACTCTGTGGTATCTGACAGAAGACAGAACATGCAAAAAAGGAAGGTAGAAAAATAAATTTGGTCAGAACAAAAAAGGTCGTTATAAAAAAAACATACTCTTGTATTCTAACACTCTTCCTTAAATTAATTTCTCTACTTTCAATATCCATCACACAATCACAACACCCGTACTCAGCGTACCTACACCAGTTGAACTTACCTTTCAACAGAGGTTTCGTTAAAACGTCAGCAACCATACGACTTGTCTCTACATACTCTAGTTCAATATGGCCCTGGCCATTCTCAACTGCCTCTCTTACAAAGTGGTGTCACACATTTATGTGCTGTGTGCGTTGATGGTGTACAGGATTCTCATGTAAACGCACGGCCCATTTATGGATCGTTTGAACGAGAACTGCAATATCTCATTGTTTCGTTTAGGTGAAAGTTGCGACCATTGGACCACCAAGGTATTTCCAAAACTGTCCAAGCTAGCAACACCCAAACTAGTTGAAACGAGTCCGTGCCGGCTCAGTTGCACCCCCCTCTTACCTCAGTGACGCTGCGGCACGTGGCGAAGAGTGATGCGTGTGGTTGTGTTTGCGGCGGTCAAAGTCTTATTATTTGACTCGGAACAATTTGATGTACCTATATTTTATCAACGAGTACCTTGTTGCCATCAATGGACCTCAAGAGAGTTCCACCGTTCGTTGGACCGGTTCAATCATAGCCACTTTTTACTGTTTTTTTTTTGTCACGTGGGCGCCGACTATTTCTCTAATTAAGGAAAAAACTATTGAAAAAACATTATACATTTATAATTTCAGAATGTCGCCGAAAAAAAGAAAATACTTTACTTGGAATTAAACTAGCATGAACCTCGCTCTTATAGAATCAGTGAGAAAACAAAAAACTGGTTTAAATGAAGCTAGTAGAATTTACGGAGTCCCGCAAGTAAACCAAAAAGCCAAAGAACACGTCCAAATACCGGGTTCCGAAAGTGACCTTCCACCAAAATTAGAAAATGAACTCAATTAAGAAAATATTCCTAAGTCATAAATCATAATGCCATAATTAATCATATTGATAATTATAATAAGTTACCTTGATTGGACCTCTAGAACAAATTTCTCGAAGTCCATTGACGGCAACCTGGTGGTTCAATGAAGGTAACAGCCCAAGATTTAGTTTTCTTCGTTTATACCAAAAAGTGTAAGCCCGAATTGGAGCGTTTGATTATTATAAATAAAAAACAATAAACTGCTTTCATTTTATCACTTATATTTTTTTAAGATATGTTTTCGTAAAGTTAAGTGGTCCATTCATAAAGTAAGTCCATTCAATAAACGGTATCAATTCACTAGGTTTAAAAGTAAAAATGCGTGTGCCACAGGGCTCGATATTGGGTCCATTCCTCTTTTTAGTGTATATTAATGATCTACTCCATTTATTTAAAAATCAACCACAAATGGTGTTATAATATTTGCTGACGGTAGTTCCTTAATTTTTAAGGTAGATAGACGTGCTACAAATTTTGACGACGTAAATAACGCCCTACTGCAGGTCCAAAATTGGTTCACTGCTAATAATTTAGTATTAAATGGAAAAAAAACTAAGTGCATAAAATTTTCTTTACCAAATGTCAAAAGTAGTAATTGTGAGATAGTATTGAATCAAGAGAAACTAGAATTTGTAAAACTGTTTTCCTGGGGATCACGTTCGACTCAAGGCTACAATGGGGTCCTCATTTAACATCTCTTGCAGGACGGCTAAGTTCAGCAGCATATGCTGTCAGAAAAATCCGTCAATTTACTGATACCGCGAGGCTAGTCTATTTCAGTTATTTTCATTGCATCATGTCTTACGGTATTTTACTTTGGGGACGGGCTGCAGACATCGAGTCTATTTTTATTCTGCAGAAAAGAGCGATCAGAGCCATTTATAATCTCCGCAGGCGCGACTCTCTTAGGGAACTGTTTAAGGATATTAACATCATGACGGTACCTTGTCAATATATCTATGAAAACATCATGTACGTAAGAAAAAAATTACATATTTTTAGTAAAAGAGGTGATAGACATAATTATAGTACAAGAAATAGGGACCTATTAGTACAACCAGGTTTCAGACTGGCTAAGGTAGACTCATCTTTCATGGGGTACTGTTTAAAATGTTACAATAAAATTCCTCCCCACATACTTCAACTTAATGAGACGAAATTCAAATCTTGTATAAAACGCACACTATATATGCAGGCATATTATAAGTTGGGGGATTACATTACTGATAAAAATGCTTGGCTCATTGCTGGTCCTGCTCCACAACTAATTGACATACACACTGATTAACATTTTGAAAATACTGATGGAGCTGCTGAAGATTGTAAGATCATTTTTGTATTGTATAAACTCAATTTCCTTTGTATTATACAACGTGTCCCAGAAATCAACGTCAAGCCGAAAACAGTCAATAGGCCAAGTCGTGACAGCTCTTAGAAAAATATAAAAAAAAATCTTAGTCATGTACTTTTCAAATTTTATGGATTCAAACATAAATCTCAAAAAGTGACACCCTGTGATGATCTTTCAAGTCCTGTGACTACAAATATTAACTTTTCGTCAGTTTTTTTTCTGTGACGTAACCATGAATAACTCTTCTGTAAGTGACAGTTAAAAGTTAAAACATAACTACCTCAGTTTTAAATAAAATGTTAGATTTTTGCCCAACATTGAATTCAAAAATATTACATCACCCAAATTTAACCGCGTGTAGTGTAAAAAAATGTACTACACTATTTTGGCAAGTAACTTTAAAAGATGGCATGTTTAGTCTGGATTCCAAAATGGTATGCCACTTACTAATTGCTACTTCTTAATTGAGGAAAAACATTTTTTTTAATGAAGTCGGAGTTCATACAAGTTCAATTGAGACAAAGAGTGACGTTATTTGACTAGTGCAAGCGAGATAGATGGTGACGCTACTTTGTTGAGTGTGAGCAAGATAGATAGTGATGCTACTTTTATCTAAGAGCGAGACGGATTGACACATTATTTCGTCTGTGTGAGTGAAACAGATAGAGACGCCACTCTGGCGAAACAGGGATGCGTTAGGGGGTAAATTGTGCAATTTTGCAATACTGCAGTACGTTACGCTCTTTCGTTTACTACGCATCTTTCCGTATAATTTGTATTGACTTCGTACTTACAACTGTGGCTTTGTTTATTAGACTTGATTTGCATTGTGATTTGTATTTATCTGCACTGTTGTAGTACAACCAGGTTTCAGACTGGCTAAGGTAGACTCATCTTTCATGGGGTACTGTGTAAAATGTTACAATAAAATACCTCCCCACCTACTCCAATTAAATGAAACGAAATTTAAATCTTGCATAAAACGCACACTATGCTGCCAAGCATATTATAAGTTGGGGGATTACATCGCTGACAAAAATGCTTGGCTCAACGCTGGTCCAGCTCCACAAGGGCGCATAAACTAATTGATTAGCATTGGAAAATATTGTTGGAGCTGCTGAAGATTGAAAAACTATATTTACATTGTTTACATTCAATCTCTTAGTATTATATAATTGCATTGCACATATGTGAGCACTGTTTACCTACTTTAAATCTACCATTTACTGAGTACGTCTTTCATTGACTTGAATGTACCCTGGCGGCTGAGAGTATGTCATGCTCACTCAAATGTCTCGCTGGTGGTGGCGTGTGTGTGATCATTAAGTTCCCTTCAAAATGGTTGAGCTAAATGATGCTGATCCATGCGTCATGTTCGTGAACGGGCGCCGTCAGTGGGGACTGGTCATCTCTTAGCTGCCATGGCTTATTTTAATTATTTTTGTTTCTTATATTTTTATTATGGTCGCTTTTAACGTGCACGATTTACTACATTGTTCTCACATGTGTAATTTCAACATGAATGATGTAACCAATGTTTTGTAACAATATTCTAATTTAAAAGAGTGTCCATGGAGTTTCTTGCCCGTTCTTCTCCATAGGAACCTACTACGCTTTGGAATGGGCAACTAGCTTCATCTTTCTGACTGACTGACCCTTGACAATTCAAAAGTACCTGTAATTGGTTTATTTGGAATAAATGATTTGAGTTTGAGTTTTGAGTTCGAGTATTTATCAATGTGCATCGGTCACTATCAGAGGGTCGATTACCTAGTCAAATGGTTAGCGAGGGTAGACCCGCATTGCCCTACGAGGCCGAAGTCCTGCAAGCAGTTGAAGAAGACCCAATTATCTCAGTACGTGGAATTCAACAGCGCATAGGAGTCCCCAAAAGTACTGCACATCGATTTTTTTTAAAAAAACCGGCTTCACCCATACCATGTACGACGAGTACAAAGTCTGCTACCCCGAGACTACCCAGAGAGAGTGCGATTTTGTCAAACGATGTTGCAGAAGCACCGAGAGGATCCGCGATTCTTTGAAAAAATTCTATGGTCAGATGAATCAACATTTAAAAAGGACGGTTACATGAACCTCCACAATTTGCACGAATGGCACGTGGAAAATCCAAATTTGATGCGGGAAGACAGATCGCAGTACCAGTTTAAAGTGAACATGTGGACGGGAATTTTGAATGGTAAAGTTATTGGTCCAATCGAGCTGCCGGAGAACTTAAATGCCCAGGGGTATTTGGACTTTCTACAAAACCAATTACCAGAATTGTTGGAAGAAGTACCACTGAACATTTACGACAGGATGTGGTACCAACACGATGGCTGCCCAGCGCATTATGCTCTAACAGTACGTGAGTTTCTCAATCTGGAATACCCCGATAGGTGGATTGGGCGCGGTGGTACAATTTCGTGGCCTGCCCGTTCACCCGATTTAAACCCCCTAGATTTCTTTTACTGGGGTACGATAAAGGATATCGTGTACTCTAAACCAATCCAAAATTTAGACGAGCTGCGCCAAAGAATTGCAGAAGCTGCTGAATCCATCAACTCGAGAAGACACGCCCGTCTTATTACGCGATCATTTTTAAAGAGATGTAGAGCTTGCATTGCAGCTGAAGGCGAACAGTTCGAACATTTATAAACATGGAAAATCTGATTTAATAAAAATTATAACTAAAGAAATCCAACAACTGAATTTTATTTCAAACGCACCTGAAACTAACAAATAATTTTGTTTTCCTCAATTAAGAAGTAGCAATTAGTAAGTGGCTTACCATTTTGGAATCCAGACTAAACACGCCATCTTTTAAAGTTACTTGCCAAAATAGTGTAGTACATTTTTTTACACTACACGCGGTTAAAGTTGAGTGATGTAATAATTTTGAATTAAATGTTTCGCAAAAATCTAACATTTTATTTAAAACTGAGGTAGTTATGTTTTAACTTTTAACTGTCATTTACAGAAGGGTTATTCTGGTTACGTCACAGAAAAAAAACTGACGAAAAGTTAATATTTGTAGTCACAGGACTTGAAAGATCATCACAGGGTGTCACTTTTTGAGATTTATTTTTGAATCCATAAAATTTGAAAAGTACATGACCAAGATTTTTTTTTATATTTTTCTAAGAACTGTCACGACTTGGCCTATTGACCGTTTTCGGCTTGACGTTGATTTCTGGGACACGTTGTATAATTGCATAGCACAGGTGTGAGTACTATGTACTAAAGAGCTACCATTTACCGGGTAATATGTAGTATTTCATTGACTTGAATGTGCCCTGGCGGCTGTGAGTATGTCATGCTCACTCAAATGTCTCGCTGATGGTGGCGTGTGTGTTGGATCATTTAGCTCCCTTCAAAATGGTTGAGCTGAATGGTGCTGATTCATGCGTCATGTTTGTGAACGGGCGCCGTCAGTTGGGACTGGTCATCTCTTAGCTGCCATGGCTTATTTTAATTTATTTTAAGTTTTTGAATTATTCTTTTTTTTCTTCTTTTATTTCGGACGCTTTTACGAACGTGCACGTCTTTTTACATTGTTCTCACATGCATAATTTCAAAATGAATGATGTAACCAATATTTTGTATCAATTTTTTATTTATTTAAAAGAGTGTCCGTGGAGTTTCTTGCCCGTTCTTCTCCATAGGTACAGTCACGAGCTTTAATTTGGGACCCACCTAAGGTTGAATATCGTGTAGCAAACTTTCGCCATTTAGAGCTATTATGTTAACGCTGTCACTGCACAAACAATAAACGTCATAATGTTTACCATCGACAACTTTACGTTTCTAGGGGCTAACGTCAACTGGAGCGAGGGCAAACGATCATTACCGATTTCCGAGTAATAATTACTTTTTGGTCCTGTGGTCCCATAAGAAAAAAGAAACAAATAAAAAAGAACAAAATTATATTGTCAATATATGATAGCTAGTCAACTAACCCGCTTATTCTTCAAACCTATATTAGTTAAAAAGTTTTGTCTCTTTCTCAAACATAAATATCTAAGTGACGGACCAAAACAACATATTTAAAATAAAATAGGTTTAAAGGCCGTTTATGATTATGGGGGCTTAGAAGATTTCAGCTAAAATATTGATTAATAAAATCTTTAGAAAAACAAAGTTATTAATTCTTTATATTTATTAAGACATTTATGACACAAACCTCAATCTTAACACAATTATATAGAAAGCATGGTTAGCGGTGCACAAAATAAACACTTATCACCGAAGGCTACGACTAAATTAATTTAAATCTCTCCAGTAATTTTTTTATCATAAATATTCAAAACCGCGTCTATCCACCTTCATTGTCAATCACAGCCTGGAGCCGGTTACGCATGGATCCAATCAATTTGTCACATATGTCAGTACCCCTTAAGCTTTCCCAGACTGTGAGGCAGTGATCCATAAGTGCTTCTCTAGTTCTTTCGTTTCTATTTGACCATTTTTGAACCATTAAGCCCCATAAATTTTCTATAGGATTTGAATCGGCACACTTTGCAGGCCACGGAATACGATTTAAATTTGCTCTATTATTGTCGAACCAAGTTCTAACGATTCTTGCCGTATGAATTGTTGCGTTATCTTGAACAAAGTTTATTGGAGCAACATCTTCTTGTGGATAATATAGTTGCAATGTTGGAAGGACACTCTCGTCTAATAAATCGACATAATCTTGAGCAGTGGCCCTGGGTGCTAAATTTATTAGTTCTCCAATGCCGGCTGAACTAATCCAGCCAGACATGTTAACTGTAATGCGACCAGACGCGTTGTTAGCTATGACGTGGTCTTCCGTGTATCGCGTCCTGTCAATTCGCCACAAATGTAGTCTGCCCATTTGGGAAGATTGAAAAGTCTTTTCATCGATGAAAGCCATCGTCGTCCAATCAAAATTTAGATACTGACGTGCGAAAATAAGTCGAGCAGCTTTATGGGCATCCGTCAACGAAATTTTTTTTGCAGGCCGCCTGTGATGCAGTCCCATAGCTTTAAGATGCCTTCTAACTGTTGAAGGGTGGACTTCAAACGCTTCCGCAAAATGCCTCGTTGGCGAAAATCCATTCATCAGGTATTGCCTTTGCATCAAGCGGCTCTGCTCTTGTGTTATAACTTGCGGGTGATGGTTGTTTCGTCGTAAGTCAATAATATTTTCCTCGTTCCCGTGGCGTCGAACCCAGCGGCGAACTGTGTTTCTTGTCACATTTATTCGTCGCGATATCTCGTGAATGCCTACTCCTTGTTCGTGCAAATCAATAATTTGGAGCCTTATTTGGTCACGATTAGCCGCAAGCATTTTATTAATTGGTAAATTATATTTTGTGAAAATATCACATTAAACTATTTTCTTAAATGACACTGACACGACACATGTTCGTAATTAGAAAATCGTAATGATAGCTTTTTGCAACGAGGTTATCATTTCATAGGTCGATTAGATAAGACATTTTATGTCTTAACTTGACATTCAACATTTCAACCTTAAAGCAAAGTTTCAAAGTTTCGACCTTATTGCATTATGATTGTTCTAACAACATTTAACGGAAATGGGTCCCAAATTAAAGCTCGTGACTGTACCTACTACGCTTTGGAATGGCCAACTAGCTTCATATTTTTGACTGACCGACCCCTTGACAGTTCAAAAGTGTCTGTAAATGGTTTAATTGAAATAAATGCTTTGAGTTTGAGTTTGAGTTTGATAGCAACCTTCCTTTAAATCGTTTTTTTTAAGTCGTAAAGCGAACGTTTAAGGAGACACACGTAATCTTCCTTTACTTATTCTTCGTAACCAACCGGCTGTTTCATGTAGACCGTCTCAGACAAGGCTCCATTCAGGAACGCTATTTTTGGGTCTATTTGGTTAGGCCACTCTTAGCTGCCATCGCCAGGAGGACTCTGACTCTCATCACTGGCGCCTTGTGTTTAACTGTTTCGGAGTCATCCTAACATAACACTTTCAGTTAAAAAGTTATCAGATCGGATATAGACCCAAGCCCCTAGTTCTCTACAAACCTTACATCTTGGTCAAAATGTAGGTATGGCTTGGCCGTTCCATTGAATTATTGCATGACGCAACATAAAGAACAGTGAGTTGCTGTTTTTAAACTGCTTCAGAGTCATCCTTATCTCGTACGAACAGTTTATATTTGCTTTTTTTCTGTTAATCTGTATTTATTTTCCCATTATATTTTTATTAAATTCAACATTATTAAAATTAAAACAACATCATCACGCTTGTATTTCCCGAAGTTTTAGGCAGAGGTACCTATAGTATACATACACCGACATTGCGCCAGTTATGTTTGAGTCCCGTAAAACACGGGGGCGAGCCTATTGCCGTCAACCGGACACCAATCCAGACTCCGGGCCGCTACGGAGAAATTCCAAATGGAAAAATTCTATAACACTGGCTGACCCGGGAATCGAACCCAGGACCTCAGCTCATTAGCGCTTTGGACCACTAGACCAACGAGGAAATTATTAAAACACTATGAACTGTAAGAAGATTTATGCTATCGAAATTACGAATAAAAAAGTATTGGCTATATTCGTCATTTAAAGGGTTCGGTCCAAATTCAAATTCAAATGTTTATTGCTCTACACAGAACCATACATTTCAACATGTCAAGTGAATGCGCAGCCCACTGGTTGCACCAATTCATGCAAATTTATCATTAAAATTATACCATGTCATAAATTCCAATTACCTTATAGACTCTCTCGCATAGGGTCCCAGCATTATGCTGAGCGATGGCAGTTTTGCGTGGATGTTTCCCCCAAATAGTTATTTTCATGTTCATTTTTTTTCTTTGCTTGCGTCATATTGTACCGCAAATAAGCGTAGGTACTTATGTTCTTTCTTTATACAATTTCATAAATTACAATAATAATTAGTACTCTTTAAAATGTCATAAAATCATAATAAAAACCGTAACTATTATATATTATCTATTATATATGTCTAAAACCGTCAACATATAATTTACAATACAAATAAAATAATTTTAATAAAATAAATCGGACTCGAGTATTCACCATATTTATAAGTAGGTATGTACCTAATACTATTATACTTACACACAAATTTCTATCTGACAGGTATTCATTAATTGTGTAGTATGTCTTACTTATCAGTAGATTATTGAGTTGCTTCATAAATACATTGATATCTTTAATACTTAACAAAGCATTCCTAGGTTTTTTTTTACAAAATAAGCACTGCTTTTTTGTGTTGCCTACTTCTTATTTTATTTCTATGTCGCGAAATGTGTAGTTTTTCAAATAGGTGGAAGTTTGTTTTGACAAATACGGCCACCTCACATATGTAGCTATAGGCATAGGCAGGGTACTGTCAATATAGATACGGAAATTCACAAAGAACGGCTTGCAGCTTTCCGTGCTTTGAATACCGCTTATCGCCCTAACACACCTCTTTTGCGCTCTAAATAGAAAGAAAGAAAAATGCGTTTATTGGCATTACAAAAAATAGATACACCTTAAAACTATAAAAACAGAAAACAAATTAATATAATGCCAAAAGGGCCTCAGCTCAGCATAATGTCAGATGACAACACAAAGTGTATCACCTGACGCTGATTTTCAGCTGCAACCCACGAGTGCCATAGCTAGAATAATAAATATAGGAAAGTGTCTGTCCGTTATAATAAATAAATTTTAAAGGTAATATAAAATAAAATAAACTCGTATAAAATCAAATAAAATGTTGTGACATATAGTGTGTGTGCGTTGTGTTGTGATTAATGTGCAGCTAAACTAAATACTCAATATCTGTGTAAATACTGTCTCGGCTCCATGTTGGTGGAGTTACCCCATTATATGATCCCGTATCGTAATGCAGACGTAATCACGTAACATATGCATGATACACTGTAACCAAAACTTTTTGATTTTCGTCCTAAGCGAGATTACGTAAAGCATATTTATTAGTGTTGACTCAGTCGTTTACATGTGAGTTTTCCACCCATATTGAGTTTTCGGACCCGAAGGGTGCTAAGCGGAACCTTATTAGTTATTACTAAGCCTTCGCTGTCCATCCATCCGTCCGTCCATCTGTCTGTCAATGGGCTTTATCTTACGAACCGAAATAGGCAGACAATTGAAATTTTCACAAATTGTGTATTTGTTGCCGTGTAACAAAAAATATTTTTAAACAATAAATTTAAAAATTAAAGCGGCCCTTTAATTTTTAAATTAATTTTGTTTTCCATACAAGAAACGTGTTATTCATTGCTAAATATTGTACGGTGGTACGGAACCCTTCGTGTGCGACTCGTCATCGCACTTGGCCGGGCTTTTTGTGTATCTAATGTACCTATTTATTTAGACAACACAACATTCTTCCATTTCAAATTCAGACGAATTTATATGATAGGTCCTTTTCCTTCTTGCGAGTTGCTACATGTAGGTAATGCATTGCCAGGCGGTGTCAAATGTCCTGCAATATGAAGAACTACTGACTACTGCGTTCATTATAACTTTTCCCGCGACGAGATTGGTAATTGGTAGCACTGTTCTGTTAGTCGCCATTTTGAACTCAATTAGTATTGAAATGAAAGATAAGCAATAATGCGAACATGACGGCAAGGGACAAATTGTAGTGAGCGGTCAGTAGTGCTAGGGCCAGAGAAGCCAATGTGAGAGCCGTGAGAGGTGCGTAATTCGTCATGCGGCACCCATTAATTACTATATAATGTATACGAAATTACGAATACGCTATGGCGCTACTTATGGGGCTATTCGCGTAATTTTTAAGAACGTTCGCAATCGCATCTCATTGGCAATCTGTCAAAAATACAATCTATTTGCCATCATTTTTTACAAGATTGCGACTTGACTGAACGTTTTTGTACGAGAATTGGCCTGCTGATAGGTCCGTTGCTAAGGTTTATCAGAGGAGCCAACTTTACAGCATAGGAACTATTTGATGAAATGCACTCTAAGCCGAAGTTGACAGCCTTTTTTCGTCCCTAGCCCTACCCGCTACTTGTGCCCCCGTAAATTCCCCCTCCCCCGCCCCCCGCCCGATTGCGTCATCCTCCGCGCAGGTTGCCCCCACCCCACCTACTTCTGGGCCACAAGGTCCCTCTGCCACCCGTATTCGTACAGGTCAAGGGGAATTGAACAGATATTTCAAAGTGGTGTTGCGATCAAAATATCGCATACACCAGCGCCCGTAATATCCAACAGGGTATTTAAGTCACCATCCCTACTTCCCGCGATTATAGGGAATTCACAAAACTTCTGAGAGAGAGACGTGTGTCATTCCACAAGTTCTCCCTCCCAGAGGAACGTCAGATCCGAGTGGTGATCAAAAGGATCCCCAAAGAGATCTCCCCATCCGACATCCTAGCCGACCTTCAGTCGCAAAACGTCCCCGTTGATGAGGTCCACCGTATTCACCGCGGTAAACGCGGTGAAGCATACGACATGATCCTCGTAGTCTGCTCCCCGGTAGAGGGTCACCAACCTATATTTCAATTAAAATCACTTTGTTCCCTCATGGGTTTCTCGATAGAGAAGCCCTGGAAAAGCGGTGCCATTGGTCAATGTCACCAATGCCAGCTGTACGGCTACTCACAGCGGAATTGCCACGCAAAACCCAGGTGCGTCAAGTGCCTGGGCGAGCAAGGTACCTTCGAGTGCACCCGGCCTAAGGACCGCTCTCTATGCCCAGACCCACCCAGCTGTGTTTTATGCGGGCAAGTAGGTCACCCGGCTAATTACCGTGGCTGCCCAAAAGCCCTAAAGTCCACGTCCCCCAAACTGACCAAGCGTTTCGACGCCCGTCAGCAAAGGGAAGCTCCTTACGGGTTTAAAGTACCCTCCTCCCAAATGCCCCAGCGACTAAGCCCTCAGAGGCCTAGGTCGTGGAACTGCCTCTACCACCAGCAGGCTTTCCCAGCCCTGGCCACCTCTCAACTCCCCCAACCACCACCATCCCCCGTCTCATGGACCCATGCATTCGCATCCCCGCGCCCCCTTCAAACCTGCACCTGCTCCCGTAGCAACGCGTCCCGCAACCGTAGCCCCCCCACAGTCAGTCCTAACATGACCTATAACATAATTAGCTCCACCTACATAGCCTTCCTCTCCCCTCGCGCTTACCAAATGGCTCAGGAAATCCTTGCCGCTCAGGCCGCGGGCGACCTCTCCAGTTTGCAGGACATCTATAATGCGTATCCCGAGATTACGCAAGCCCTGACCTCCCTCAACACCCTACCCCTACTAGAACCCATAATGTATAACGCCATCTATACAAGTTTCTAACCCCGATCCCTCAAGTTAGGCTTTTTCGATGCAAACGGCATTAGAGGTGAACGCGATGAGATCGCGCTTTTCCTCCGCGACCATCAAATTGACATCCTCCTAGTCCAAGAGTCCTTTCTTAAACCTTGCCACCGCAACCCGTCAATTGCCAACTATCGCATAGTTCGAAATGACAGGTCGCGATGTCACAAGGGCGGCCCGCGGTACCCTAATTTATTATAAAAAGGGTCTATATTGCATCCCAATAGACCCTCCTCCCCTCTCACGGACATGCATAAGCGGCAGATTGAGACTTCATCTGCCGCTTAGGCATGTCGGCCCATCAGCCGATTTCGCTGGATCGGTTTACCTCCCACCCCAAAATTCTTCGGATTACTTCGAACTCCTCTCAGACGACCTCTCTATCCTACTCGGCATGAGTGACTCTGCTATCATAGCGGGCGATCTAATTGCCAAGCATCCCGCCTGGAATAGTTCCAGAACCTGCACCAGAGGGCGACACTTGTTCGACCTCTCTCAAACACTCTTAACTATGACGTCATCGCCCCGATGAACCTAACCCACTCTCTCCACGACCCCAATCATATCCCCGACATTCTAGACGTGGCGCTCCTTACGAACGTCAATCTAAGGTTAGACACCATAGAAACTACGAGAGCTTAACTCTGACAACCGACCAGTAGTCATAAAATTGGCCCCCCGCATAGGTCTTCCCGACCCCTCCCAACCCTTTCTTATCAAAAGGATAACGGACTGGAAGAAAGTAAGCACCCAACTGAAATCCAACACGTCCCCCCAATTGGATTCCATCCCCGACATATTCGACTCTATCGCGGACACGACGGCCGCGATCGACTCACTCACGGAGCATGTACATACAGTCCTGAGCGATTGCTCAAGGGAGGTCTCGCTGGAACCTGCCTGACGATGTACGCGGGATGCTGACTGAGAAGAACGCAGCCGTACGTGCCTACAGCAACTTTCCCTGCACCGCTAACTATTTACAGAGAACTGTAAAGACACGCATACAGTATCTGCGTGACACGGACTGGGACAAGATGCTCAGCGAACTAGAGCCATACCCACCTGGCATTCTAGGAACTTCAGATGAAACTCAAGTCCCAGCAAATCGCCTCCACGGACTTGTCGGGACGGGTCAGGGGGGGCCCTGACCCATCCCGACAAGTCCATCGCGTTCGAGGATGTAGAAAAAGCTGAATGCCTAGCGGACAGTCTCGAGGCTCAATGCTCCCCTAGCTCCCAACCAGCAGACCAAACTAATAATAAATAAATAATAATAATAAATACTGAGAGAGACTGCAGATATGCTCTGACTGAATGGCTAAAGTCCAAAACTTATGACGAGATTGAGAATTTAGTCCAAACGATAAGTTTATTAGTTATTTTTCACACCACCTGCTCGAAAATGTCAAATTATATGTCAAGCAACCTTAACCTAAAGTGAGTCATTAGTAGCCGGGGGCACAGCCGGTCAATAATGTTGTACTGGATTTCATTATGACCCGCTGGTCAATAATGTGATTTGAATTTAGAATCTCACATGCTCAGCTAAATTGGCAGTATAGTACTAACAAACACCCTTTGGTGCCAGAAAGAGGAAAGCTATTCTCGATACCCTTACTACGCGTCGATGATATTCTCGATTTTAAAAAGAAAAAGTATTTTTTTTTTTTTCAAATAAAGGATTCTGAAGCATTGACGAGCAATACTCAAATAAATTCCAAATCAACATCTATAAACGTACCAAATATAAACTTAACTTTATCTTTGCACAACTGGACTAATGTCTCAAATGTTACCCTTAACTTCAATTAACATGTAAGTGCATATAACTAACTAGTTCTAAATATGTTATTCTTACTGTTTGTTTATTTAATAAATACTTTGTTTTTCGTACTATGGCTATTATTTTCTCACAGTAGGTGTAAAAAGTAGAGTATCCTCCTCTTGGCTAAAGGTGTCTTTGCCTTGGTCTAGCTTGAATCCCTCGCTGCATTCAGGATTCTTGTATTAACTCCCTCGCTTCGCTCGTGAGTATTACTCTTAACTCCCTCGCTGCGCTCGGGAGTTCAATCCCGAATCCTTCATTGCGCTCGAGATTCAATATGACGCCCGTGACATAAGACACAACTTTAGCCCCTCGGTGCATAATCTACTATTACTTCACCGCTTAAATATCTTTTGAGACTTCCCCATGTATATAATTTAATCTATTCGTACAAAAGCTACTATTATTAATCGAACGTATACACACATTCAGATACACACACACATACACACACTGACTAAACAGCGCTTCTATGTAATATTTAATTTCTATGTAATTTTTACATTATTTTTCATTTTTTGTATATTATGTTTTTATTTGATTCGAATTTAACCTTTTTACATAATCTGCTGGGCTGTCTATTAACTTACATTGTAACGATTGGAAGGGCGGAATTTTCCTAACACAAGTAAAATTCATACATAAATGGAAATTCCCTAAAGAATATGTAATTTAATTGTAAGTTTTAGAAATAAACATTTATTCTTATTATTTATTTATTATTAGTTTGGTCTGCTGGTTGGGAGCTAGGGGAGCATTGAGCCTCGAGACTGTCCGCTAGGCATTCAGCTTTTTCTACATCCTCGAACGCGATGGACTTGTCGGGACGGGTCAGGGCCGGGGCCCTGACCCGTCCCGACAAGTCCATCGCGTGTTTATTTCTAAAACTTACAATTAAATTACATATTCTTTAGGGAATTTCCATTTATGTATGAATTTTACTTGTGTTAGGAAAATTCCGCCTTTCCAATCGTTACAATGTAAGTTAATAGACAGCCCAGCAGATTATGTAAAAAGGTTAAATTCGAATCAAATAAAAACTTAAAAAAAATATACAAAAAATGAAAAATAATGTAAAAATTACATAGCAATTAAATATTACATAGAAGCGCTGTTGAGTCAGTGTGTGTATGTGTGTGTGTGTATGTGAATGTGTGTATACGTTCGATTAATAATAGTATCTTTTGTACGAATAGATTAAATTATATACATGGGGAAGTCTCAAAAGATATTTAAGCGGTGAAGTAATAGTAGATTATGCACCGAGGGGCTAAAGTTGTGTCTTATGTCACGGGCGTCATATTGAATCTCGAGCGCAATGAAGGATTCGGGATTGAACTCCCGAGCGCAGCGAGGGAGTTAAGAGTAATACTCACGAGCGAAGCGAGGGAGTTAATACAAGAATCCTGAATGCAGCGAGGGATTCAAGCTAGCCCAAGGCAAAGACACCTTTAGCCAAGAGGAGGATACTCTACTTTTTACACCTACTGTGAGAAAATAATAGCCATAGTACGAAAAACAAAGTATTTATTAAATAAACAAACAGTAAGAATAACATATTTAGAACTAGTTAGTTATATGCACTTACATTTTAATTGAAGTTAAGGGTAACATTTGAGACATTAGTCCAGTTGTGCAAAGATAAAGTTAAGTTTATATTTGGTACGTTTATAGATGTTGATTTGGAATTTATTTGAGTATTCCTCGTCAATGCTTCAGAATCCTTTATTTGAAAAAAAAAAAAAACTTTTTCTTTTTAAAATCGAGAATATCATCGACACGTAGTAAGGGTATCGAGAATAGCTTTCCTCTTTCTGGCACCAAAGGGTGTTTGTTAGTACTATACTGCCAATTTAGCTGAGCATGTGAGATTCTAAATTCAAATCACATTATTGACCAGCGGGTCATAATGAAATCCAGTACAACATTATTGACCGGCTGTGCCCCCGGCCACTAATGACTCACTTTAGGTTAAGGTTGCTTGACATAATTATAATTTGACATTTTCGAGCAGGTGGTGTGAAATAGTAGATTATGCACCGAGGGGCTAAAGTTGTCTTATGTCACGGGCGTCATATTGAATCTCGAGCGCAATGAAGGATTCGGGATTGAACTCCCGAGCGCAGCGAGGGAGTTAAGAGTAATACTCACGAGCGAAGCGAGGGAGTTAATACAAGAATCCTGAATGCAGCGAGGGATTCAAGCTAGCCCAAGGCAAAGACACCTTTAGCCCAGAGGAAGATACTCTACTTTTACACCTACTGTGAGAAAATAATAGCCATAGTACGAAAAACAAAGTATTTATCAAATAAACAAACAGTAAGAATAACATATTTAGAACTAGTTAGTTATATGTATGCACTTACATATTAATTTGAGACATTAGTCCAGTTGTGCAAAGATAAAGTTAAGTTTATATTTGGTACGTTTATAGATGTTGATTTGGAATTTATTTGAGTATTGCTCGTCAATGCTTCAGAATCTTTTATTTGAAAAAAAAAAAATACTTTTTCTTTTTAAAATCGAGAATATCATCGACGCGTAGTAAGGGTATCGAGAATAGCTTTCCTCATTCTGGCACCAAAGGGTGTTTGTTAGTACTATACTGCCAATTTAGCTGAGCATGTGAGATTCCAAATTCAAATCACATTATTGACCAGCGGGTCATAATGAAATCCAGTAAGTACAACATTATTGACCGGCTGTGCCCCCGGCCACTAATGACTCACTTTAGGTTAAGGTTGCTTGATATATAATTTGACATTTTCGAGCAGGTGGTGTGAAAAATAACTAATAAACTTATCGTTTGGACTAAATTCTCAATCTCGTCATAAGTTTTGGACTTTAGCCATTCAGTCAGAGAATATCTGCAGTCTCGTTATGAAAGTGAGTAAATATTTAGCTCTAAATTTATCGGGTTATATAGGTGAGAGGATTGCCTGGCGTATTGTCTCTTAGCAAATGTTGAATTAGTAGGGGCATTAGGGATCATATATTTTCTTCGCCCTCACCTCCTAAAGGTCGACGCTGAGGTCGATCGAAGAGCCTCTCTCCCTCCCGTCGAAGACCCAGATAGTACTCTGCTTCCCGTCACTCCAGATGAAGTGAATGACATCATCAAAGGTCTGAAAATCCGAAAAGCCCCCGGCTCTGATGGAATCACCAATAGGGTGATCCAACTATTCTCTGCCCCCCTGATAATGCTATTGGCCACCATCTTCAATGGTGCCCTAACCAATAACATCTTTCCACAAGCATGGAAAGAGGCCACGGTCATCGGCATACCGAAGCTCGGCAAGCCAAAGACCGAGCCGTCGAGTTACCGCCCCATCAGTCTGCTCAAGGTACTCGGCAAAGTCTATGAGAGGCTTATTTAGAAGCGTCTCAGAGACTATGCTGAAACCAAGGGCCTCATTCCCAACGAACTGTTGGGGTTCCGAACCCAGCACTCTAGCGTGCATCAGGCCCACCGGATTATCGAACACATAAGCGCTGGCTTCCAAAGCAATTTGATAACCGGTGCAGTATTCTTCGATATAGCGAAAGCGTTCGACAAAGTCTGGCACAAAGGCTTATTATATAAGCTCTACAAACTTGGAGTGCCAGATCGTATCGTGCTCATCTTACGGGACTTTTTGTCAAAGCGCACCTTCCGCTACCGCATCGAAGGTGCCATATCCTCCCCCCGTCCTATCCACGCAGGATTCCCTCAAGGCTCTGTGCTCTCCCCCCTAATCTTCACGCTATTCACCAGCGATATCCCAAAAGAGTAGAAAGGCGCAGTTGTCTCTGTTCGCAGACGATACGGCCATCTACTACAAGGGTTTCGGCTCTGACTCGATAGCCCGCACTCTCCAAACCTCAGTCGACAAGCTCGGTGGTTTAGAAAGTAGAGGATCGAATTCAGCCCAGACAAAAGCCAAGCGGTTCTTTTTTCAAGACCGCGAAAAATGTTCAAACCCCCCCTCCCCCGACCAATCACCATGTTCGGCAAGCCTATGCCCTGGGAGAAGCGAGCCAAATATCTAGGTGTTGTCCTCGACCAGCATCTCTCCTTTAGCGACCACATAAAGCAGGCCCGCTCGCGAGCCGCTATCGCTATAGGTAGACTCCACTCCATCCTAGCACGTACCAAACGGCACGTAGCAAAATGACCTAAAGCGCAATTTGCGTACGTACACGGCGTGCATTCTTCCCATCATGACCTATGCGGGAGCCGTCTTTGCACAAGCAAAGCCCCACCATATCCATAGGATGCAAACGCTCCAAAATAGATGCTCCTGGTACGTTAGGAACGAGATCCTCCATCTCGACCTAAGCTCCCCACAATCCACCAATTTCTTAAACGCAGTTCCAAGCGTTTCTTTGAGTCCGCCGCCAAACATCGCAACATTCGCAACCCTCTGGTTGTCGAGGCCGCCAATTATGTCCCTAGTAAATTCTTACCGACCCAGACGACCCCATAACCCTCCTCCAGCAGAGCAATAGGGCCACAAGTAAAGTGCACAAACACGGTGTCTACCGACCCGCATTCCGACCTCGCCGCCGCCGAGGTCCACCGCGATCGCGTCCATCCCGAATACCTATGCATTCCCTAAAAAAAAAATGGAAAAGTTTTCATTCATCATTTATGGTAACGGAACACATCCAAATTTTTAAATTTTCGGTAGCTAAAATGCGGTTGTTCTGGTATTTTTATTTTATTTTATTTTATATTTAATTATTTAGTGTAGGTACCTAATGAGCTGAAATTTTACATGTGAATAGTTGCATTAATACCTACACTAAATATCGGAATATGTATTAGGTATTTTTTACAATCGGATGTCATAGTGGTCCAGTCGTAGTAAATTATGCCATTGCTCATTAATTAATAAGAGCACATAAATGAAACTTGGCAGGATATTGTAGACCCTTACAAGATAGGTACAAATAAACGTTATAAATCAGGGTCTAGAGTTCCTATAGATTGATTCTAATGTTTTAATTTAATTTTCACGTTTTTATAAATCTGTCATAATTTAATAATTAGGTATCTACCTACTTACCTAATGGTTTTACCACTAATTATTAAATTACGACTGATGGTGATAGACAATGGTTTTTGTGCTAGCGGTGTTAACCTTTAATTAATTGTTGCACCCGCAATTGTATCCTATTATAAATAATACGCTGCTAATTTAGATACTAGTGTAAACAATCGTTGGCTAACCATAATAAAATAAATAAATGTCATACACATTTATTTATTTAGAAATTTGACATTTTTCCGCTGCAACTACGCACACGTTATTCGAAACTAAATCACAAGACAAACCTAAATCCAAGTTACTACCTATTTGGATTTAGGTTTGTCTTACTAAGTTCATACTTCATAGCATAGGTTGAGATTCCTGAAAACTGCAGCTCATTCCAATTCTATATCATTTTGTTTTCTTTTATCTAATTTTGTTTAATTTCATTTAATTCAAATAATTCTGTATTGTTTTATGTAATTTAACCTAATGTTATGATTGTATGTACCTACTTACTAGTATTGACCGATAACGACATTTTTCCGCTGCGACTACGCACATTCGAGTAATCTACATTCTTACAAAATTATTAAAAGTATCCAAGTCCGTAAACAAAACAAGACCTTTGTTTTGTTTACGGACTTGGATATATTTATTTACGATTGGGTTTGACTGCCACGTCAGTCCTCCTCATGCTCAGCGGTAGTGCTTACGTATGCAAGCACTACCGCTGAGCATGAGGTCCTGTAGCAGCCTGGAGCCTGGATTTGTTTGGAGCCCAGTTGATGGCAACAGGCGCGCCCCCTATTTACATAGGACTTAAACATAACTGGCGAAATGTGGGTGTACTATAGGGAGACCTCTGCCTAACCCTTCGGGGAATACAGGCGTGATGCTGATTAGCATAATTGTATTTTTATTTTTCATTTGAATGCGGTCTGTATTATATCGTCACCGTACACGACTTTATCACGTTTCGACTCATAGTTTTTTAAATTATGAATAATACCTATATAACAAAATCTCTTTTTTTTATTCTTTAATAGCAAGAACCAGGTTCCTACTAATCAATTACAATCTAGCCTATCTAAATTATTTTTTTACGTGTTTTTTTTTTAACCTAGGTAGAATAGTGTTTAGTGCATTTTACGCAAGGCCGTTTCACTTTCTTAGTCTGATAGAATAATAAAACACTTTGTTCATGTGTTACACTTACGTGTGTCATTGTCACTATTATTTACCTATTACACTACACTAACTCAAAAGGGTTTTGTTCGTTTTAGTTTTCGCACTATGTTTGTATTGTCTAACAGCTGAATTGCCTCGACGTTCACATGTTGGTGGAGTCTGTGTTCGTGGGACTCAGCAAATTTTTGAATTTTGTTGGTGATGGGTTCCATTTTTAAGTCACGATGGAGGTCGTCATCAAAATCTCTGAATTATGAACATAACTAAATAAATGGGTAAGTATTCAAAATTTGTTTATTATTTTTTTATTATTCTTAGCTTGGAACGCTGTTATTTATCTGTGTAAATATTAATTATTGGAATACGAGTATTTGTCTTTTACTAATACCACAACTAATACTTTGCTTAACACTTGACTCTTTTTTAGTAATACTTAATAATATTTAAAGTTTAGTATAAGGAATACTGGAATAAGACAGAAGAAGCCTTTATTTTTTACCCGACTACGGCGAAACGAAAATTAGGGTTCTTAAGTTGAGACCACCCTAATGGAAATAAATAAATATAAACAGTACCCTAATTACGTAATGCAAAATCAATCCGAATCTGAATCGTTTTGAAACAGATTGCTAATCCATTGCTCGGTAAGTTCGAAAAAAAAAACTGCAGAGCAACGTAAATAACGCAATGAATGTTGTTGAACTGTCAAAATGAAACAGATTTGTCTATAAAGTTTACGAAAATATGTTGCGTAATTAGAAAGCAGGCATTAATAAAGACAATAATAATAACTATTTAGGTACCTACCTAAATAGTTATTATTATTGTTATTTACGTCATACAAATAAGGTAGTTACCTACCTACCTTATTTGTATGACGTACCTATCTACTAGGTTTTCTCTACAAGGCCTAGATCTCGAGATAACCTAATATGTTGAGATATCAGCATAGTAAAGATATTTCCAAAAAACGCATTACTAGTCTGTACATTCACTAACGATTCCCCTAAGTAGTCAACAAAAATACGAGTAAATATTGAACGCACACACACACGACTCCGCATCGCGTCCACCGCTCGCTCGTCATCTTTTATCAAACAGAGATAGCAATATTTCGAACGAATTTCACACTCGGTTCGATTTGCAGTTGCGAGCGTTGTTCGTCTCCCTCATAACCAGGCATTACATTATACAATTTGCAGAGCGCTAAACTGGTGCGGTAGCTAGTGCACTGATCAGCAAGCGTGTTAGAGCCATCGATCACTATTAGTGATCGAGACACAAAGACTACACAAAGCCTCGATCACTATTAGTGATCGAGGCTTTGTGTAGTAGCTTAAGGCAGCCACAGGAAAGCTCGGTTAAGTAGTCATGACCTCAGAGGTCGGCTACGAGATGCCTTACATACAAATATAAAAAAAACCGCCCGACCGCGCGGTCGAGCGGTGCTCGTTTCTACCGCAAACTGCTCCTACCGCGCGGTCGAGCGGTGCCGTGTGTTAATCGCCTAACTGGCTTTATACCATCCAATTTTAGCACGCTTGCTCACCTAGCGCTCTGCAAATTGGATAATGTAATGTACGCTTTAAGGTGACCGCGAAATTCAAATTGTCTTAGGTTTTTTGCAATTTGCAGTCAGTTACAACAGCGGATCCACCTTAATATTGCTTAATTAGGAAATTAATTTGTACCTAACAACTTGAAAATGTTCTAAGTAAATTATGTTATTGCAGAAGAGTGTGAGGGTTATTAAATAAATTAAAGTTACTTACATTAATACCAATTTATTTTTATTAGATATGCCTCATTTAGTTTAAATATTCAAATATAATAATGTATACACTTCATAATAAAATATGACCAACCTTGAAGAACACATATTTTTGAAAGAAAAATTATATTGTTCAGCATGAATAGGGTAATATTATAGGTATAGTTTGGCCGAAACCGTTGTACCGCGCGTTACATATGTGTGCAGCGAGACGGGGGGACAGTGCAGGCAACTCATTCTTCAACACTCACGGCGCCAGCATCCCACCGCTCATTCGTCAATACTCACGGGCGGCGTCCAGCCCCCGCCTACCCGCGCATTCCTTGGCGCGGAACGAACAGCGGTCTCGGTTAAACTGTGACGGAAGACACAGCTTCACAAACAAAACTTTAACCCACCTAGAAAACTACCACCATTTCCAGCACTAAATGAAAGATCATCAAATTCAAAACCCACTTTAAGCCCAGTAAAATGTCTGTGTCTAAATTCTACAAGATATGAATATGTTTGAAGCCTATTAAGAGGCCACATAAAACTGATTTTGTACCATTCATCTTTCTTTATAAAGCAAGGTTCTGTGAGCACTATATCAACCATTGAATCATATTCAACTGTTTTTATAAAGTTGGTCAGTTTAAAATCACTATTATCTGATTCACACTCTACAGATACAGACATCTGCTCTGAGTAAACTTTAGCTGTATGGTTGCGGAAATGTACTGCTGGTGCCATTCGTGTTGGTACACAAAGTGAATTGATAAATATAGACTTGTTAACTTTTATTCGAGAATGTATGACGTAATTATTTGAATCAATCACTATCGGAGCCACAGATCTAATAGGGCTCCGGTAACATAGGTGCCATTGTAGTTTTAATAAACTTCTTGGCATATCAGTCAAACCAATAGACCCAATCATATCTTTTACATCCATATTCGAACTTTTAATCAATTTTTTTATAGCCTCATATTCATATGGCAATAGGACATTGCTCATATCAGTTACAATTTCCTCAAGTTCATTAACAGTCAGTGTCAAAAACCTCAACAATTGCAATAAACCATTATTTTTAAGTACATCACGTCTATTCTCAAATGTGTCCAGAATGTTATTCTGTTTGCAGCAATATGTAGACCACTCAAAAACATGTTTGATTAGATCCTTTTCTGATATATTCATTTGGTCACTTTCAAGAAATGTTTTCAGACAAGAATAGGTAATCAAGTTTTTTTTCTCTTGCAATAAATAATTGGCATGTTCACAGAATAACTTTAATGAGAAGGTGATAAGTTGTTTGTCTTGCAAATAGTCTGGGTAATTCAAGACCTCAACCACATTGTCAACACTGATATTAGCTAGAATATATGCAATACACATCTCAATAAGGTGTTCCAGCATGTATTTCCTTGAGGCATATAATAATTCAAAGGCTTGATCTATGGTACTAATTTCAACAGTATCAGTATAAATGTAGTTAAGTACCAATTGAAAAATATCAGGTTGAATATCTGTTATTAGAATATCATTATCAGATGATAGTGGTCCATAAAACATAGCTTCAAATACAGGACTACTAATGCCCAGGATCAACTTATGTGCTTTGATTATTTTTCCTGCCACAGAGAAACTGCAGTCACTCCATTCATATGATACCAACAGCTTCTTAACACGGTCATATAAACTTGTTTGGTTATAAGTGGATTGGTCAGCCTTCAGATAGCCCATCTGCAAAAAATAAAAGGCTATTAAAATGAGTTTGGTTTTTGCTACACATAGGCTGCTTTAGTTTTTATTCCTTATTTTGAAGCAAGCACTAACAGAACAGGTTTTCTAGTTATATCCAAGAAGATCATACTATATTTCACAGTTTGTACTTGAAATCTCTTTTAACAATGTTATCTATTATCAATCATACAATTCTGAAGCACATAATTTTTACGAGGCCGTGCAACATAATACGTAGGGTCAAAGACCTAATTTTAATAATACAGTTATGTGGGACACATTTTAACTTTTCTTTTGGGAGCCTTTAAGCCCCCCGAGACATGAATTTGAGTTCGTAAATGATATTTACACGAAGATGGCATACCTTATTTCCGCAGTTTTATTTTCAAATCAAACTATTTAACCTTGAACTTGAGATGATCAGTGATCAGTTGATCACGCGACTGGTAGGGATGCGAGTGATGCGAAACAAACTGCTATTCCCGTCCTAATAATAAATTATCCTCAAGAAACAACAACACGATTATTTTCAAATACTTTATGAGGAAACCCTTCAATAGATTACGGTACTTTCAATTGCTGTTAAATTGACAACACCAGTATTTATCAAGACTAGTACTGTTACGTAGAACAAAATCAAACAAAATGTTTGCAAACAAAGTTATGTTTGACTGACATTTTCACATTATTGACGTTTCCACAGATTACTACAGCTGATTTGTTTCTGACACCCTTATTTTTAAGCTATATTCACAACCGTTACCGACGTCGACTTCGTCGGAGTTAGCTCAGGTGCGCACGGACGTATTTTTATTGTTAGGCGATTTTTTTACGTACACTGGATTTTCAGCTCTCGGTATTGAGCCGAGCATTGAGAATCCAACAGAGCACATTCAGCGCATCAAGAAAACACACTGTTTGATATTCAACGGCGCTAAGCAGAGCATCGAATCGCCGCGATAAAAATACGCCCAGCTGGGTACTTCGTAACAATATACGTACAAATTGGAAACCGCTGGATGCGGAAAGCAAAGTACTCACTGAGTGGGAAATAAATTTTTAAATTAAATGTGCAACCAAAAACGCTGCTTGTGGGTGACTCAAATAAAAACAACCTACTAGAACTTGTACATAAAAGTCGACCTGTATGTCCGTCTCTAATTCTCTATGTTCCTTCGTAACTGCCTCGTAGCTGAACCGATTATGATGAATGATAATATTGTTGTTCGATTCTTTGTGTGTGTTTCTTAGTGATAGTCTTAATTTCGCGAGTGTCCCTGGGTATATTAAAAAGATAAAAAAATAAAATGGCTTTGGATTTTCGGCGCCAAAATTTACGTTTATATAAAAATAATTCCACAGTTATCAAGTGGGCTTTAAAAGCTGATTACAAAATATACAAATTATAAGTTTAAAAATGTAATTTGGAATGAGAAATGATAAACAAAAGGAAGTGTATAGAGTGCCACTAGGGGCATTCTATCACTATCGGGTAAAGTGAGAGCAGTGATAGCCTAGTGGTGTGACCGTCAGACTGCCAAGTTATAGGTCTCGAGTTCGAAACCAAGGCACGCCTTACACCTCTTACTTTTCGGATTTATGTGCATATTGTTTATTTATCACTTGCTTCAAAAACGGGGAAGGAAAACATCGCGAGAGCATGCCTGAGAAATATTTCTCGACGGTATGTGAAGCCAAGTCAGAGGCCCATGGGTGGCTTAAAACTGACATCCGCTTTCTAATTACGCAACATATTTTCGTAAACGATAAAGACAAATCTGTTTCATTTGAACAGTTCAACAACATTCATTGCGTTATTTACGTTGCTCTGCAGTTTTTTTTTTCGAACTTACGGAGCAATGGATTAGCAATCTGTTTCAAAACGATACAGATTCGGATTGATTTTGCATTACGTAATTAGGGTACAGGTTAGTCACCTAAGCATAGATTTCGCCGTCCAACGAATTGGAGGTTGATATTTTTTTTACAGAAAGGTTACATTATTATAAGCACTCACGCAAAGTTTCAACACGCAAAGACGTGTACTTTTTGAGAATTTTTTTTATTGAAAATCAATTATTTTTGCAATATTTATATCAATCCCTACCACAGATTATATAGAATTCTCGCCATTGAACGTTTCGTTTTAACTACGGTTAAATTGTCATACGTTCGGTTCCATTTAATTTCATATTTATTTACGTAAATAATTATATTTTCAATAGCTTTCATGCACACATATATTTAACAGTTTATATTTAAATTACAGCGCTATGTATATAATGTTTAGTGTTTACCGTCTTTGGCCGGCTTGTGGAACGAAACGTAAAACAGACGCAAAAAAAAATAGGTTAGGTTCAACCACGGTTCAACTTATGTCAAAGAACCGAATTGATTGACCCGGACTCAACCTGGCACGAGTCTATCCTACCCCTAGAGTGTTTTTATAGAGCCGGAGGCACGTAGGAGAGCAGCCTCCGCGACCGACAAGCCGAAACTGCGTAGACGAGGATGGATGCCTGCGGTTTGTTACGCAAGGGCGTAGAGGCTGCTCTTCCTGCAGTGCCAGAGAAGTCGCAGTTTCAAAATAGATATCGAAATCCCTCTGAATCAATGGAACCTCCCTTCCCCCAAGGGGTCCGCTCTGGTTTTTTACACTTGTTATTAATTTTAATCCCTAAAATGAGGGAAATTTCCTCAGAATTAAAAAAAAAAGGGGGGGTTGCTCCGCAACTTTTCCTTTTAAGGGGGGGTAGTACACCTCCCTCCCCGTCCCTAAAATCGTTGGACGGCAATGGAAATTCGTACCTATTATTGGTTGGAAATAAATTTAGACCTGTGATCTTCCCCAACCTTATTACTCCCATTATCCTACACCACTTTTTCTCGGCACCAATTGTTTTTTGGGGTTTCCAACACTCAACCAAAATAACAAGTGACAGTGAGAATGCAATGCTTACGGCACTTTTTTTTTTTTTTTAACTAGGGCATCTCGCATGTATACCACTAAGGTATTTACTGCTCAACCGGATAATCCTGTGGCTGCCTTAAGCTACTACACTCAAAGCCTCCAACCAGGAGCAAAACTATTCTAAATTAAAATTAGGCGAACGCTCGCTAAGGGCACCCCCTGTGGGGTACGAACCTCGGCTTAGGGCGTCGCTGAGGGGAGGACAGCAAGATGGGACAGGCTGGATCAAGGTTATATCATTATTATTATGAGGGGAATTTAAAGCTACGCGCTCAGCTGCGACAATCGCGCAATGCGCTTCATCGGACAAGACTTACGGCACTTTATCCACAGAATATATATACTTTATGAGACTTTATCCGATAGTGATGGAATGCCGTTAGCGGGACTCTATACTGCAAAAAAAAAAAAAAAAACAAAAAGGTGAAAATAAAAAAAGTTAGAAGAAAATCCGATTGCAATTACACATGGAAAGAGAAAACAAGCATTTTAATCAACAGAATTTTGGTATCGTAGGCAAAGAAAAGTTTCGTTAACACACAGTTAAACCACTGTGCGTTTGCACTGGCGAAACATTCACAGCAAAACTTTTTCACAAAGAATAAAACCGACTTCCAAAAAAAACACTACAAAGTGAAAAATAACTTTGATTTTGGAAGTCGGTGTCTTGGGTTTTTTATTTTCGTTTTTTTTGCCACCGACTTCCAAAATCAAAGTTATTTTTCACTTTGTAGTGTTTTTTTGGAAGTCGGTTTTATTTTTTGTGAAAAAGTTTTTATTTTTCGCTTTTTAGTTGTGGTACCTACACAAAACCCCCACAAAAAATTGAATACCAAGTAAATTACAGCCATAGGAACTATTAGAATATCGTCCACATATACTAGGTGGGAAAAATATGTATTATTGAAGCTAACTCAAAAACCCCTCATCAGATCTTGACAAAATTTATATGGGACCACTTCTGAAGTATTCCCTACCAAACAAAAAAAGAATCATCAAAATCAATTCATAATTGGCGGAGTAATCGCGTAACAAACATACAAAACAAAAAAAAAAACAACCGAATTGAGAACCTCCTTCTTTTTGGAGTCGGTTGAAAACACGTTGAAATCTCGATTTTCTGTCAATGTTCCATACAATGTTTGACAGGAATTAGAGATTTCAACATGTTTTGTTGTGATGTTTCGCCAGTGCAAACGCACAGATATGACGACCCACTGTTCTTTTATTTAGCCATACAATGCTTTTCCAATGGCGAAACATTGGTGCCGATTCTCTTGTACACCGGACTAAACTAACTAAACTATCACTAAAATTCCTTACTTTTGACTATGAGAATCTTAACGCTATTCTGTAGTAAAGAGTCTCTAAATTAAAATAATATTTTGACACAACTAAATCGAATTTGACAATTGCGACTCCACGTGGTACATACTTGTTTGCCCTACCCCGTGATTTTTTTTAGAGCTGGAGGCGCGCAGTGGGGGCATCCTCGACGTGTTTTATATGGAATTTTTCACTTTTTGTGTAGAAAAAAAAAAAAAATACCTACGTGTTGAGTATTAGGGGTATAAGGGTTTTATAAAGGGGGTCGAAATTTTCATTATTTTTGCGATAGGACACACCATTTTCGAGTTATAAGCAAAAGAAAAGAAAAAAATCCAGTACAATACTGTTTTTGCATCCGAACTCGAGATGTTCGTGTGAATTTTAGTTCATGACAACTAATAATATTCCACACCATTTTCAGTGGCGATTAAAAATGGTCAGAATTAGTTAGAAAATTAAAATTTTAGGTGAAAAACGTCAAACTCAGAATAGCAAAATTGTCATTTTTACTAAATTAAAATCTCAGTACAATCTTAGTGCTGTCAAACTAAAATATAGTTAAGTTGTGCCAGTTTAGTCTATTTCAGAATGGGAAATCATCGTTTGACAGGAGTAAACTAAATTTTGGTGATTTTTAGTCTAGTTTAGACGCATTTGTGACAAGAGAATCGGCACCATTCACAACAAAACATGTTGCAATCTTTCGTTTCTGTCAAGTTCCATACAATATTTGACAGGAACTAGAGATTTCAACATGTTTTGTTGTGATGTATCGCCAATGCAAACGCACAGATAAAATGTTTGACAGGAAGTAGAGATTTCAACATGTTTTGTTGTGATGTTTCGCCAGTGCAAACGCCCAGTTACGCCAGTGCAAACCATTGACATATGATTTATAAGTCAGCGGTGCAAACGGACAGTTAGCCATACTTTTGTTACTAGTGCCAAAATTTATAGCAGTAATACGAGATGTTAGATTTTTTTTTCAGTATAACAAACTAAAAAATAAAGAAACACGTGTTACCAAATAAAATGATTCTTTTTTCAAAAACATTTTTTTACAAAATCAAATTTTATTTTGTTTAATTACTGGACCCAGACTGGTATAGTATGACAGTGAGCTCTACTGGCAGCCCTCGGTCGGCTGCTGGCAACTTCGGGCAGTCAAAATCAATCAATTTCATTGAGATAGGAGAACTAGGAACTAGGAACTAGGTTTTTAATAAATAAATAAATAAATAAATAATAATTTATTTGTCAGAATATTGTTTTACAAGGTGTTACAAATTATAATATGATGTCCATAATATTCTGCTGTTTCCAGCGTACAAATATTGAAAATAATTTAAATGGATTAGAAGACAATGTCAAAATTAAACATTAACAAATAAACAAATGTCAAGAAAAAGGGAAAAAATAATTACCGTTACATGCACGCTCAGGAGTTATTAGTAATCATAATGTCACGAATGAAATACAATAATAAAGATAATAAAAAAGATATACAATGTCAAATAAATAATAAAATTCTATTCAATTCGCACAAATGTCAGTAGTCATCTAATTTAAATTTAGAATCAAATCTTTCATTTAAAAACTCAGTCGTTGAGTAGTAACACTTTTGTAATAGGAAGTTAAATAATTTCTTTTTAAATGTCATAAAGTTAAGAATCTTAAATACATTGGGTAATTTATTATATATTTGAATTGCCATGCAGTAAACATTATTAGAAAATAGTTGAATTCTTTGTTGAGGTGCACAAATTTTATAAGTATTTCTGCTTTTTCTTACAAAAACATCATTATATACTTGAAATAAAGCTATGTTTTTACGTACAAAGATACACAGTTCAAATATATATAAAGATGGGAGTGGTAATATTTTGAGCTTTTTAAAGATTGGGACACAGCTTTGTAATGGTTGTGCTTTAGTCATTGAACGAATACATTTTTTTTGGGCTCGGAACGCTTTAATAGTATCAACAGAATTTCCCCATATAATTATGCCGTATCGAAGAATTGATGCTACGTAACCATGATACGCATTAAGTGCTGCGCTGATACCAGCCACGCGAGTTATTGGTGCCGATTCTCTTGTCACAAATGCGTCTAAACTAGACTAAAAATCACCAAAATTTAGTTTACTCCTGTCAAACGATGATTTCCCATTCTGAAATAGACTAAAGTGGCACAACTTAACTATATTTTAGTTTGACAGCACTAAGATTGTACTGAGATTTTAATTTAGTGAAAATGACTATTTTGCTATTCTGAATTTGACGTTTTTCACCTAAAATTTTAATTTTCTAACTAATTCTGACTATTTTTAATCGCCACCGAAAATGGTGTGGAATATTATTAGTTGTCATGAACTTAAATTCACACGAACATCTCGACTTCGGGTGCAAAAACAGTACTGTACTGGATTTTTTTCTTTTCTTTTGCTTATATCTCGAAAATGGTGTGTCCTATCGCAAAAATAATGAAAATTTCGACCCCCTTTATAAGACCCTTATACCCCTAATTCTCAACACGTAGGTAATATTTTTTTTTATTTTCCATACAAAAAGTGAAAAATTCCATTTAAAACACGTCGAGGCTGCCCCCACTGCGCGCCTCCGGCTCTAAAAAGTATGTACCACGTGGAGTCGCAATTGTCAAATTCGATTTAGTTGTGTCAAAATATTTTTTTTTAATTTAGAGACTTTTTACTACAGAATAGCGTTTAAGATTCTCATAGCCAAAAGTAAGGAATTTTAGTGATAGTTTAGTTAGTTTAGTCCGGTGTACAAGAGAATCGGCACCATTATATTTAAAGCAAAAACAAATCTTTGTACCTTAGCGCAGTTTTTCTGTATGCACTTTCCTTCCTTGTTTGTAAGTCAGTGATCAATTTGCTGTCAGAATCATAGAGTATAGTAAGTAATTAAAAAGGATCAGGTCAGGAGGTCAGAATGCCACAGACTAAACTCCATTTCACGAAAGAAGTCCCGCAGAGGCGGCGCCACTTGTCGTAAGAGACGATTCATAAATATTTATTTATCTCGACATCTCATGCACTGGTTAATAAAATCCACAATCTTATGTAGAGAAAGCTGTATGAGGTAGGAGGGTTGTTGTCGGAATGTTGCTAACTATACCTACATATAATAATAGGCAATTAGTTCCACTTATTGCCGCGGGACTTCTTTCGTGAAATGGACTTTACTTAGAGATACTACCAGAATGCTCTGTGGCACAGCACAGCTCTGTGGTCTGTGCTGGCTGTCAGAGAAATTCGGTGATTGTTAAATTATGCCGCGCCGGTGAAAATAGTGCTAAAATGTGTTTGATACATTATTCTTTTATCAATTTACGTGTTTTTTGAGTTTAGAAAATGAGTTCTTCATATGAGAATACAGTGTTTGATTTTGATTTAGATTTTCTTAATCATCCTTCAACTAATAACGCGGTAAGTGTTTAGTTAGGTTATGTTATAAATAATTATTTGAACCTTAGGTTTTGATAAGCTTCTTCTGCAAAATAAAAATAGTGTTTAACAACTCATCTATCGTAAAACAATATCATTTGTTTTGAAAGTACTATCATTAATTATGAATTGCTTTAGTAAACTCAAACTCAAAGCATTTATTTCAACGAAACCATTTACAGGCACTTTTGAACTGTCAAAGAGTCAGTCAGTTAGTCAGAAAGTTGAAGCTAGTTGCCCATTCCAAAACGTAGATCTCTATGGAGAAGGACGGGCAAGAAACTCCAAGGACACTCTTTTAAATTTAGAAATTACAAAATCCTGGGTACATTACTCTTGTTGATTCTATATGTGAGAACAATGTAAAAAAAAATATAATAATATAAACGATTAAAAATAAGCCCTGGCAGATAAGAGATGACCAGTCTCAACTGACGGCGCCCGTTCACGAACATGACGTGTGGATCAGCATTTATATAAATAAGTAAATCATTTATATATATACTAAAATGAGGAATGGACCCAATATCGAGCCCTGTGGTACACCCATTTTGACTTTTAAACCCAATGAATTTACACCGTTTATTTGAACTTGCTGCAGTCTATCATTCAAATATGATTTTATTAAGTTAAGCGCAAGTTTAGCCAGTCCGTAATGCTGAAGTTTCAAGAGCAGTGTTTCATGATTAATGCAATCAAATGCGTTGGATAGGTAGCAGAAGATACCTATTGCATCCTGTGCCTCTTCCCATGCGTTAAAGATGTGTTTTAACGCATGGGATAAAGTGTGAAAAAATGAGATAAAGTGACACCGGCGTCAGTTGTGCAACGTCCTTTGGTGTGACACCGGCGTCAGTTGTGCAACGTCCTTTGGTAATACCATACTGTTGATCGTGTAAGATGTTATTACGATTAAAATGATTGAGCATTTGATTTAACATTACTTTTTCAAACACCTTGCTGAAAACCGGCAAAACCGATACGGGTCTATAATTATTAGTGTCTTGGCTGTCCCTGGATTTGAAAAGTGGAATAACTTTACTGTACTTCATTAAATCTGGGAATTCCCCTTGATCTACACACAAATGAAATATTAAAGCTAATTAGGGTGCAATTGTCTCAATAATTGATTGACAAACTTTAGTAGACATGCCCCACAGATCTTCGGTAATTTTGATCTTAAGTTGCTTAAAAACTTTAATAACGACCACAGGGTTTATATGATTAAATTTAAATTCTAAAGGACAGGCTGAAACATTCGCTCTTAATAAATCAATAGCAAATAAGGGGGAGAAATTTAAAGTTTCTGTAGTTATAATCGGAATATTGGTAAAGAAAGTTGCAAATTCCTGCAGCAACTTCGATCTTATCGCTAATGAGACCGCGAGATGTGTCCAGTGTGTTATCAGTATTATGTCTTTTGTTCTTGCTTGTTTCACTGTTAATAATTTTCCAAACTGTCTTCATTTTATTTTCTGCTGATTTAACCTTGTTGCTAATGAAAGACGCTTTAGCTGCTTTGCAGATAGTTTTAAAAGTTTTAGAGTAAGTAGCAACATACTTATTAAAAGTTTCCGTGTTAATATACGGCTTAAGGCCATACAGTTAAAATAATCTTTCCCTACTTTTCCTGATGCCTTTAGTTGCCCAGTCACTGAATAAAAACATAGGGCAAATAGTTTTTGTTTTTTTCTTAAAAGAGTTATTGAACTCTGTTTGCACTAATGAAAAAAATTGTTCATACAAAAAATTGACATTGGACATATTTAGGCCCAGACCACTTAACTTGCTAATTAAGATGCTATTAAATTTATTTAAATTACCTGACGTTATTGGTCTAATTTGAATCTGCACTTTTTGTATTGGTGTGTTGGACTCAAAAATAATGGTTTGACCGCTGTGATCGGAAGGGAGATAATTTACAATGGCTTTATCTAAATAGTCGCAGCAACAATAGACATCAATACATGTAGCAGTAGTCGATGTTATTCGCGTTGGTTCTAAAAACACATTTGACAGATTAAATGATTTAAAGAGGCTTAATAATCTACTGCTATTTGAATTATTTTCTAAAATATTAATTCAAAATTCAAAAGTCATTTATTCAAACTAGGCAGAGAATCAGCACTTTTCGAACGTCAAAGTTACATAAGACAGTCCCACAAAACGCCCACCCTCCACCACTTCCTAGTGCTTTCGCTGGGAAGAAGAAGTGGCGCAACAAACTCCCCAGCAGCACAGCTGTCTGTTCAGTTAGAAAAATATTAAAGTCACCACAAATAAACACAGATTTATTACCAGTTGCAAGTTTTGCCAAAACATTTTCCATTACTGACTCAAATATAGAGTAGTTTTGATAATTTGGAGGTCTGTAAACGCACACTATAAAATTCTTATCTAGCTCAACACAGGACACTTCAATGCTATGTTCCACGTATAGTTCAACTATGTCATTACGAGTCTTAGATTATATACAATTTTTAATTAAAATTAGTGAATCTCCATGTAGCATGGATTTTCGGTTAAAACATCTGCCCACACTATAATTCTCAATATTAATTAGCATTTCATAATCTTTCAACCAGTGTTCAGTTATACAAATAATATCAAACATTGTTTTTTCTAAAAACAATTCAGTTTCTAATTGTTTGGAAGAAAAACCTTGAATATTTTGATGAAACAACTTCAAGGAAAGTAGAAGGATCATCCATAACTGGAGAAAAAAGATCTCTATTCTTATGATGTATCACCCCCTAACGGTAATGTAGAAAATCCATTTTCTAAAAGGATTGTGTTTTTTTTTTCAGGAGCCTGATCTTCAAGCAAAGGCTAATAGATTGAGAAAATCAATTATTTACTTGAAACAAAGAATTACTTGTATAGAGTGAGTATCAAAACATTTATCAATTCTTTAGGCTAGTTGAAGTGTTAAAATCATCATTGTTTCATTGTCAAAAAGTAGTGATGCCATACATCCTGTTTAAGTCACTCAATCCACTTGTGTATGTTGATAATAATAATACCAGCCTATTATTGTCCCAATGCAGGGCAAAGGCATCTTTTCATATAGAGAATTCATGTGCGGGATGGCAATTTCAGAATTATACTGATTATAAGTCCAGGTCCTCACAATGTTTTCCTTTATTTATGTCAGTAATGTCCAAGATAAACTCTACAAAGTACATATGGATTGGAAAAGTCATATTAATACTTTCCCAGATTTGAACATACAACTGCATGCATAAGAGATAAGGCCATTTCATAGCAAATAGTGGTATACGAATTTGTGTGGTATACCACAACTGAAATAAAACTTTTTCAAAAATAATAAACCAATTTTCATAAAAACTATTTTGCACTTTATAGTATTTTGTTTGGAATTTCGTTGTTATTTCTATGTCTTAGTTTCTTATAACATTGCAGTAAACATATTTAGCCATTTTCTATTCAATTTCAATCTACTTATGATTGAATAATACTTGACTAGTTTTTTTTTATATTTCAGCAAACTGACGATTGCTTGTAAAACTGCAAAAAAAGAAAAAGATGATTTGGGTAATAGTCATATGCAACTTAAACAGCAATGCGGTCAGCATCTTATGGAAATAAGCTTTTTTATCGGAAAAGTAACCAGATTAGAGAATGTGAGTAACTTCTTATTGGTTTTGTGGAAGAACAATGTAATACATATGCCTCTAGCATATCAATACCCCCACTAAATATAATGGTAAAGTCTGGTAATGTTACTGTAATGTTTTTTTTTGTTGTGTCATATTTTCCCAATCAACTTTAGACAAAGTAGAAAATCTATTAAAGAAATTTGACAGATTGTAGTGGGTTGACGTGCTGGCGTCTGTACATAATTCTTGTTGTGCTTCTTTATGTGAGAACAATGTACAAAAAATAATGAAAACAATTTAAAAAAATAAAAAAAGAATAAGATTTAAAAAACCAGAGAGATCCACTTTTTGTCAGAGAGATCCACCAGTCACAACTGATGGCGCCCGTTCAGGAACATGACGCGTGGATCAGCACTATCCAGATCATCCATTTTGTAGGGAACCAAATGATCCAACACCATCATACAACCGAATTGAGAACCTCCTCCTTTTTGAAGTCGGTTGAAAAAACAGAGAACACTGACTTCCAAAATAACACTGCCTGCCTCGCCTTTTCCGAACTATATTGATTGGAATATTCAACAATTAAAACATGTTTAAATAAAAACAAATCTTCAGACATCAAATAAATTGGGATAAGAGCAGGAGAATGATGATCAACTATTATCAAAAAATAAATTTATTTGATACTTTTTAACGAATAACTTCAAATATTTTTTTTATGAGAAATTAAAAAAAAAAACTTTGTAGATGGTCTCTGACACATTAATTTATTCTTTTATTTACGTGAAATATAAGAAAAAAGGTTTTTTATTTTGCTAAGTTTCACATTTCGGGTTACCATTTTATTGGGTGGGGATGTTGATACAGGGAGAAGCTTCTAACCAAGAACGTGATCTTGCCGTGGAGGTTGCAGTGCACTGTGAACCTGTAGTGACGTTATAATTGGATATAGATTAACTTAAAACATGGTTTAGGGCCTTTAAATGTAATTTAGCATTTCCTTGTAGTTCTCGGCATTATATAGGCCTCAAAATCTATTCTATTTCGAATGTTTCAAAACTTTTATGCACTAATGTTTAAAAACTAAGAACGTATGCCACTTGATTAAGCGACAAAAATAAGTTAAGGCTAAGTTTTAAAAGAAAGTGGTAATTTCTGCTAGCAAAAAGAGGAGTAATTTTTAAGGTAGGTATTTTTATATTTCGAAAACTAATAGAAAATATAGATAAACTCAAGTAATAAGGTTTTTTTTTACTATTGTATATTGCCTATGATGGTCATTATTCGATATAATATCAAGCAATTGATGCATATTTTAAATCATAGAAGTGACGAGGTTCTCTATTAGTGAGAAAAAAACGCCAAATTCATAGGTGGGGACCCAATATATACAGTTTCCCCATATCTCCCCATAATGTCCCAGTCATAATATTATACGGTATAGCAGGGAAAAAATCCTTGTTAAGTATTTTTTTCATTTTTACACGTATTTTGTATGTTTCAGGAAATTCAAGCAGTAGAAACTCGGGAAAGAGAAAAGATCGAAACAATTTGTGAATTGGAAAACAAGATCTTAGCCCTAGAAACAGTTATCAATCAGTTAAAGGTAGAGTGCTCATAATTAAACTAATATATTGCAGGTAATATTGTATGATTCGTCATTATACAAACGGCGCCGTACGTTTACACGCTCGCAGTTATACAACATGCGGAAGGCAAATTGGCAACTCGTTCAATTGTTACAATTTCGTTCTTGATTGTTATTGTAGGGTGACCATCATAAACACTGGATGGACAAATCAGACGTTATGCCAGCAATAAGGTATCTACGAGTATGAAGACTTAAAATAAGAGTAAATGATAATAAGAAAGTCCTTTGCACACATAGAATTTGCAGTTTTCAATATTTTTCTCGGTCACAAAACATTTTGTAAACGGCGTATAATTTATCCATCAAATGATGTGACTTAAAAAGTGACTTGACAATTTACATTTTGAACTGCGAGCATTTGTAAACGGATGGCGCCGATTGTATAGTGAAGAATCATACAATTTGCGCGAGACATATATTATACATAATAGGCTAGTTGACATTTTTTTTAAACCAATTAAGTAATAATGTTCCTTGTGGATTTAAAACAGAATATATTTCAGGAAAATAACAGTAAGAAAAATAAATACCTCATGAGTTTTGTATTGTAGAATGGTTGTGAGCTAAAATATAAGAAATCAACTTAGTTTTGTGTGTTTTAAAATTTTCAGATACAATATAATTTAAAACAATATAATTTAAAGTGAGTAGACGAGTCTACGAGAAACGATAATAATAATATTATCGTCTCTCGTAGACTCGTCTACTCATTGTAAATTACAGATAGTGCAATCCACGACGACGCGCCCCACTCCACGATTACTGTACTGTAAGCTGTACTTTAGTACGGAGCGGAGCGGAGTGGCGCGTCGTCGTGGATTGCACTATCTATATATTGTTCATCTTGGTTAAAATGCAAAATATTTTAGATTCTAAATAAAGAGAAGAACAAAACAGAATTAACACCTGTCAAACTTGAAATAAAAAAAGGCAAAGCTGATGTCGCCAATAATGCAAAGAAAGGAGTAGAAACTCTTCGCAAAGATAACGCCAATATTTTAAACTTGGAAAAAGAAAATGAAAAACTTCGCAAAGAGAATGCCAGAATTCCGAACTTTGAGAAAGAAATTGAAAATCTTCGCAAAAAGAACATCTTACTTTCAAAAGCGGAATCCGTTTCTCACAACGAGATCGCCAGAATCCAAAAATTAGAAAAAGAAATAGAAAAACTTTATAAAGAAAATGCCAAAATCCCAAATTTAAAGAAAGAAATAGAAAACCTTCAAACAGAAAATGTCAAAATCCCAAACTTGGTGGAAGAAATAGAAAACCTTCAAAAAGAAAATGCCATAATCCCAAAGTTGGTGAATGAAATAGAGAACCTTCAGAAAGAAAATTCCAAAATCTCAAAGTTAGTGAAAGAAATAGAAAACCTTCGCAAAGAGAATGCCAAAATCACAAAGTTGGGGAATGAGAATGAAACTGTTTTCAAACAAAACGTTAAAATCTCAAACTTGGAGAAAGACATTGAAAACCTTCGTATCAAGAACGCAAAACTAGAGATAGATAAAGCTCTAAGCAAAGAGATAGTCAAAATACCAAATAAGGGAGAAGATATTGAAACTCGTCTAAGTGATCTTACCTCAACAACAAAAGAAAAAGGTATGATTTTTATTCAGTTTTTATTTAGACAGCGGTTCTATGTTTGCTTGAATGGGTAAATAGGAGACAGTAGCTTTTACTACAGTGGTTTGTTTACATAATTTACTAGGTTCTCGTGACGCTTTCTAAAAGTTCTATGAAATAAAAGGGACTGGGCAAATTCAGAATGAATTAATCAAAATGTGTTTGGTAATTATTTTAAATGATGATAATTTGTTTATTGCATAAAATAGCCTCAATTTGGCGTTTTTATGTGATCATTCTTACTAGTTGAGATATGTATTAATGTTTCTGCAAATTCGACCGACAGGTATTAATATTATGTTCATGTTACACACATTTATACTTAAATATGTTCTAATGTGGTCATTATTGTTACGAGTCTCGTCTCTACCAGTTAAACCGTTGTTTTTGGGTATGTGAAAAGTATTTAGGATGGTAGTATATATAACGAAGTTAAAAGGAAAATTACCACAACTAAAGTCCATTTCACGAAAGAAGTCCCGCGGCAATAAGTGGAACTAATTACCTATAATTATATGTAGGTATAGTTAGCAACATTCCGACAACAACCCTCCTACCTCATACAGCTTTCTCTACTTAAGATTGTGGATTTTATTAACCAGTGCATGAGATGTCGAGATAAATAAATATTTATGAATCGTCTCTTACAAGTGGCGCCGCCTCTGCGGGACTTCTTTCGTGAAATGGAGTTTAAGTAGGCTCTACAAAATCACGAGTAATAGTCGACCAATTTACGAAAAATATAATGTACTTGTATATGTAAAAACTTCATAGAGAAGAACTCAGACGACGCCAATACGTTAAAATTAAATTTGAACCGAATTTTGGCCCAATGCCGAAGTTCGGTTAAACCGAATGTGAAACGAATTTCGGCCCATCCTTAATCCTCACAAATGTCGAAACCGTTTCGCTATTTATCCATTGTCTACAACCCATAGTAAAAAGGGCCTGGAACTTTTTTCCATGAAAGCTGGTATGGCACCCCATCGCCGTTTTGTTTTTTCAAAGTTGTGGCGCATTATGAAACTGGTGTATGTCTCAAACTAGTGTGTATATGGGTAGATGACATTTATACACGTCGAGATTGTGGTATGTAAAGATCTCATTTAGCCATCTTTTCCTCCGAATATCTCAATAACATGACGCTATAGAGCACCATATTCTGGGTCATATTTATTTGCTGAAGTGTCCTCTACCCAGTACCCATATAATACAGCTTAAGCATGCGCCGTAACTTATAAAAAAATGTTCATGACGCGCACGATAATACTGGTTTATGTGGGCAGAGGACACCAACAAAAAATGTCCAGAGATATAGTATCCTAAAGTGTCACGTTGCCGAGATATATTTGCTATATGAGAACTTAATCTCCATATATTTTTGCTTCAAATATCTCAGCAACTTATATCAGTTTCACAGTGCGCCGCAACTTTGTAGAAAATTCAAAATGGCGACGGGGTGAATATACCACTTTGGTTCTATGCCTTTTGCCCCCCTAGGTATATTATAACTACTTATAATTTACAGGTAAATTACGACCGAAGCTTAATAATCTAACACGAAAATATAAGTCATTGCCCGATAGAAAAGGCGAATGGAGCGACAACAGTGAAGCGGAAAATAACGTATTTGAAGATCCTTTGTTGTTGCCTACTCGAAATGATACCATTATCGTAAGTACAGAATCTTAGATAATTTACATTTATTTCCAGTTTTTTATGTTATGTCGTCTAATTAAATTTTTGAGTTACCATTTTGTAATAGTAAGGCATGGAATTAGTATGTACTGTATAGTACGATTGGAATGCTTAATACAAGCAAGGATAAGGTCGATCTTGAATGAGAAAACTGAATTGTAGTGTGTTCTTTTCTAATAAGGTGACCATACGTTTACTGGAAAAGGAGAACCCGGTGGAAAAAGATATAGTCAGATATAATTAGCTTTTTGGCCCATGAAATTCCTATTGGACCAAGTGTAAGGAATTGATTCCAATAAAATTTATAGGTGAATAGAGGGAAGCAGGGTGCCAAAAAAGATGGTAAAAATCAGTTTTTCGCTTCTAGAGCAAAAACTATAGCTCGGACTAAAAAAGTTTAATGTAACAAATCTGCGCAATAAAAAAACAAAGAGAATGAGCCCCGGTAAAGCAAAATCGGTCCAGAGGATCGTCCGCAATTCGCAAAAAAACACGATTGCTGCAAATCTTGTAAATTTAATAACTCGCGTTCCGGAAGTGATAGAGAGCTGAAATTTTGATATGATGTCAGTTTTGTGGCCCTCTAAGTACAATTAAATTTTCAGATCAAAATATCCTTATCCTTTTATAGGTGAATAGAGGGAGGCAGGGTGCCAAAAAAATGGTAAAAACCATTTTTTTTTGGTAAAAACCAAATTTTATTGGAATCAATTTCTACAACTTGAATCTGCACAAAAAAAAAAACGGTCCAATAGGAATGTCATGGACTTTTCATGAGTTTTTCACTAATTCCATCTGACTAAATAATATTACGTCAATTACAGATGGCAAGAATATGGTTGTTCGTATGTTACATCATTAACGGTTTTTATGAAATAAAACAAAAACAGAGAAATAAAATCGTCGTCTTTAAAATATCCCCATGCAGACTTTGATAATTGGACCAAGTGTAAGGAATTGATTCCAATAAAATTTATAGGTGAATAGAGGGAAGCAGGGTGCCAAAAAAGATGGTAAAAATCAGTTTTTCGCTTCTAGAGCAAAAACTATAGCTCGGACTAAAAAAGTTTAATGTAACAAATCTGCGCAATAAAAAAACAAAGAGAATGAGCCCCGGTAAAGCAAAATCGGTCCAGAGGATCGTCCGCAATTCGCAAAAAAACACGATTGCTGCAAATCTTGTAAATTTAATAACTCGCGTTCCGGAAGTGATAGAGAGCTGAAATTTTGATATGATGTCAGTTTTGTGGCCCTCTAAGTACAATTAAATTTTCAGATCAAAATATCCTTATCCTTTTATAGGTGAATAGAGGGAGGCAGGGTGCCAAAAAAATGGTAAAAACCATTTTTTTTTGGTAAAAACCAAATTTTATTGGAATCAATTTCTGCAACTTGAATCTGCACAAAAAAAAAACGGTCCAATAGGAATGTCATGGACTTTTCATGAGTTTTTCACTAATTCCATCTGACTAAATAATATTACGTCAATTACAGATGGCAAGAATATGGTTGTTCGTATGTTACATCATTAACGGTTTTTATGAAATAAAACAAAAACAGAGAAATAAAATCGTCGTCTTTAAAATATCCCCATGCAGACTTTGATAATTGTTTCTAAAAGCCATGAAACTTGATACTATTGAGTATCAAGTTTCATGGCTTTTAGATTGATATTTATTCTTGAGGTTTTAATCTTGTTTTAGGTGCTGTCGCATAATCTACAAAATATCAAAAAATATATAATATAGATTTCTTTAAAATGGTTGGCAGACTTTGACACATTAGTATCATGTTTCATGGCTGTTATCCATAAAAAAATCTATACAACTATTGTCCCAAAAAAATTGGAACACGGTTCCCGCTTACAACACAAACAATCTTGTTTCGAAATTCCAATGAAATAAGTTAAAATATCTATAAAAATACGTTTAACTTCACAATTAATAATAATGACGTTTTTAAATTCAAACAAATTGCAAACATGTATGTGCATTAAACAATGCAACATGCATGTCGGAATATTAAAACATTTGGCAGTCTTAAATTAACATCGTTTTTAAATATTGCTCATCATATAACATGAATATTCAAGTCAGACAAATCATGATTTCCTTTTTTTTGTGTTAGCCCTCATAACGCACTAGCGGTTAACCGCGGGAGCCGCTTTTTATTTTTTCTATATTTAACCGCTTATTGTTGTACGCACTTAACCGCCATCAACCGCGGCGGTTAGCAGCTAGTGCGTATGAGGGCTTAATATTTAGTTTGACAGCCGTAGGTAGACGATTTTAATTTCCGAATTTTTTATTGAAAACTACTAATTCAGGAAATTAATGAATAGTGCGAGAGGGACACACTACGGATCAGTGTCCTCATTTTCAAGACCATTCTTTTCATATGTCCATTGGTAATGCAAAACAAACTTTATGTCCAATGCTTAGTCTAAAGTCTTTATTTAAAAGACAGAAAGTACTTTAGATAATTATATGTATTTAGTAGTAAGGTCTATAAATAAATTTTGGTTGCTATGTAATTAGAATTTTGACATGTAGGTATGACATAGTTTGCATTTACAAAATTTGAAAGATTCTGAATTCAATTTTACAGAGATAATTATGTTAATTATGTTTTCTCTGGTCTGTAGGCGAAAAAATGTCCGATTGCTGATAAAGATATTGCAGTAACACGTGAATTGACGCGTGAATCCGACAACGATAATAGTAACGAAGTCGCCAGCGTTGACACCGGCCGAGGATCCTCTCTTGCTAACTCTGATACTGATAAGGGCCTACACAGTCCAGAATACTTCTTAAATTACAGTCCTACAAATGGAGAAAACATTGAAAATGCTAAAACCAAAGATGCTACTATGACAACAAAACCAATTTTGTTAGAAGAAATTGAAACTATTACAACTGTTAAAAATACTGGAAACCAAAATGTTTGCGAAGCTAAGAGTGCGTCTCACAGAAAGAGCCATTACAAGTTAGTGAGTACTGTTAATCAGACAAATGCTGCAAAGGAAGTTTCCAATAGTATTGATACTTTTGACAATGTCAGTCCCAAAAAACGCATTCAGAGTGTAAAAGAAAAAGAATGTCTGGAAATGAATAATAGGTTCCAATGTGAAAGCCACACTGACCTGGAGTTAGAAAATATATTTAGTACAATGAAACTTAATTACAACGCTGTATCTCCTATTCCAAGAACGCCAATATTGGTGCACGAGGTAGATTCTACATCCAGTTCTAGTGTACTTGATGAGAAGTTTAAAAGGTGCAGTGTCTTGTGTTATAAAACTGTTGATTTTATGCGAATTCTAATGGGATTGGTACTAAGCCAGGGTCGCGATGATAATAGCTTTATGATAAATGAATGCGACAAATTAATTGCGTCTTTCGAAACTATCTTAAAATCTGAACAAATCCTGCCCGAAAATTCTATACGTATTACAAACTCTAACATGGAAATATCAGATTGTGTATTGTCGCATGATGATAACAATTTAAGGTCAATATCGAACCCAGAATCAACAACATCATCAGAAAAAGAAACAGAGATTTTGCAAAATACAAAAGGCGAAAACCGTTCATCACAAAATGTGTGTTTGTCCATGTTACAAAATGGAAACCTAAATCAATCGCTTCGTGATGATAACAATTCAGTAGTAATAATATCGAATCCATTAAGAAATAAACAGGTAGAAAATCAAAAACAATTACTTAACCATTCTGTTTCTGAGGAATTGGCGATGGACAGTGAAATATCTAAAGTCACTGATAGTGTTAGATGTTCACGAGATATTGAAGAGATCAACCTACCACCCATCAATAATAGTGTTGGGAAAAAATCGAAAAACAGAAAAATTACCAAATTGGAAAAGCTTAAAAATAAGTTAAAACCAAAGTATAAAATTATAATGGAAAAGCCAGAGAACTTGCGGATTAAACCTAAACAAAAATTCCCTATTAAAAAGAAAGAGTCAGTAAATGATACATCTGCATCCCTCAATGACAAAGATGCTTATGAAAAAGCCGTGAAATTTATGGCAGAAATGAAGTCGCAACAGGGTGCCAAAGCAAAATCACCTAAACACACTTCAGTTTTAATGTCTCCAACACGTACGGCTTGTTTGGGAAAAGATAATAACAGAAGTAATGATAACCAGTTAGTTCAAGATGGCCCCCTCACAACTGACTGTAAAAGAAAGTTTTCTGAAATATTCGACACATTTACTGTGGTATCAGTAAAAGATCCATTATCATTATCACCTCGCAAAGCTGAAAATTCCACGACTCATGAAGCAGATGAAGATAACAATTCCACAACTCATAGAGCAAAAGAAGATAACAATTCCACAACTAATAGAGCAAAACAAGATAACAATTCCACAACTGACAGAGCAAAAGACGATAACAATTCCTCAACTCATAGAGCAAATGAAGATAACAATTCCACTACTTATAGAGCAAAAGAAGATAAAAATTTCACAACTCATATTGCAAAGGAAGATAACAATTCGATGAATCATAAGGGAGAAGAGAACAACGAATCATCTGATGAGCTTTCATCAAGGAAAAGACGCAGTTGTTCTTCTAACGAACCAATAATACAGTATAAGAGAGTCTTACGTAGTGCTACTATACATTCAAGATTGAGCATGGAAGACAATATTGAATTATCTAAGTCAAAAGGTGAAAGTAATATGCAGTCAATAATGGACCCAAGTACAAATGAAAGTGGCACGCAATTCAATAATGAAAATACCTTACAATGCTTGCAACTTGATCGTCACGACCACAGTCACGACAATAATGTTGTTAGCTATGGAGATTTCGATGTATTTTCTGAAGACATACAACTTGATAAAAAAATGCCGCCTCCAGTAATAATAAACGAAGATAATGATTTCACAACTCTTATTGCAAATGAAGATAACAATTCCATGACTCATAAGGGAGCAGGGGACAACGAATCATTTGATGAACCATTAAGGAAAAGACGCAGGCACTCGTCCAACCAACCACTTATACAGTATAAGAGAATATTACGTAGTGCTCCTATACATACAAGATTGACCACGGAAGACAATATTGAACTATCAAAGTCACAAGATGAAAGTAAAAGGAAATCAATAATGGGCCCAAGTATAGATGAAAGTGGCACGCAATTCAATAATGAAAATACCTTACAATGCATGCAACTTGATCGTCACGACGATAATGTTGTTACCTATGGAGATTTGGATGTATTTTCTGAAGACATACAACTTGATAAGAAAATGTCGGATCCATTAAGAGAAGTTAATACGGACGCGTCAGCTTGTAATCCAGAAGAGAGTATTTTATGTTATATGATAGAGAAAGATGCCAGGGAAGCTGTAAGACCATATGGAAAACAAATACCAGGTATGTTTAAAATTTTCCCAATTTGCTGAAAACTAAAAAAATATGGTTATACAGACACCGAACATCGAACATTGTGTTCGAAAACACTACACATTAGATTTTCAGTTACATAATGGCTTCCAGGCTGTTTGAAGTTTCGGAGTTTGTGTTCGGTATGACGCCGGTAGCACATCTCCGCCGCGAATAGTTCAATTCAACTGACTCGCGTCATGTTCCGCTATTCGAAATTCGAGTAGCAGAAATTGACGCGAGCCAGTTGAATTGAACTACTGCGGTTTCGCTGCTACGGTTTCGCGGCGGAGGTGTGCTACTGGCGTGATAATTTTTCCAAACTTGTCCGCTCAAGTTCGGCACTAAACTTAATTAGCTTAGCTAGCTTAGCTGGGCATTTTTAGGTTTCCAACCATAAAAGGTAGACCTTTACGTGATCACTTTTTTGTTCGTCTGTCACAGAGGTTTATTCTCAAAATGTAAGCAACGTAGGAATCTAGGGTTTGAATTCTGCGGCCGGCCTATAGAATCCTAATTTTGCGTCCATCTCGATCTTGGCAGGTTTTTACATACGATGGGTTAGCACATCGACATTACGTGAGCTAAACTAAGGCAAACTTAACGACAACCAGCTTAATTGTTTCGTCATGTCAGTGAGATTGAATTTCATTCAATTATTTCAGTCAGTGAGATTGAATTGTCATAGAATTGTGTGGCTTCATCATGGTTGTAATATTGTAAAACAAACTATTTCAAACGAAGTCGAACGATATATAATGTCTACAGATATCCGTTTAAAACCATTGCCAACCACCTACTTCTGACCAGACATGGCTCGAAATCCTGTGCCTATCTTCCTGTTGGGTTTTCTCTCTGGGAGCAAATAACCTATTTTTTAGTCTAATCTAAGATAATATTGTAGTCTCCAATTGACTATTATGATTACTAACGATCTACGCTTATTCTTTCAGATAATAAACTCAACAAAATTTGCGAAAAAATAGAACAACATATAACAACAATAGCAGAAACAAACAACAGAAAAAATGCCATGAATAATTTCGTTGCAGATTTGCGAAAACTTAACTACAAGCTTTTTATAGAGGGTTTGATGAAGTATTTAGCGAAGCCAGAAAGAAAATTTGAATTATTAGGAAAAGTAACCTTATTTTCTAAATTTTCAGCTATGACTAAAGCTGAACAAATTCTTCTTTATGCTATAACACAACTGGAGAGTCTCTGGCCTTCTGTTGTTGACGGTGTTCTGGGGAGCATAGAATTCACACTTTTCAAATTGAATAGAACACCAGAATTTGATGTTGTTGAAAGTACATCCCATTTCTATGCGCTCCTTTGTAAAAATTATAAAGCAAAAAATCGCTTGAGGCTTTTTATGTTAGATGCCATGTATTGTATTCAATTTAAATCTGTGCCCTTAATTAAGCAGTGTCTAGAAGTTTGGAAGGAATTAATACCATTACCACATAAGAGAATTGGTAAGTAATCATATAATTCAATCATAATATTTTATTTAAGTATTCCCTCCAATTAGAGAGGGCAGCGGTGGCCCAGTGTGCAGCGGTAACGACTTACGAGTTGTAGGTCGTACGTTCGAACCCAGCCAGGCGCTTTACTTTGTGTAAATTATTTCATCACCACTGCTCTCAAAACGGTGAAGGAAATCATTGTGAGGAAACCGGCATGTCCTAGAATCAAAAATTCGAAGACATGTGACACGTACCGACGCACACTGGGCTCGCGTGGGGGAATACGGCCCACTGTCTCTCGCGGAAATGAGGCCTGTGGCCCCGGGTGTGCAGTGGAAACATTATAGACTGCTTAGGATATGCTCCAATTAGGGCATAAATCAATAATTATGCGTGACTCCGGATTTATTATTTGTCTGTCTGTGATGTCTTGTTTAAGTATACCTTTTTAGTTGGCTTTTAGTTTTTAGTGGGATGTTAAAGTGTGATTTGGGATCACACTTTAACACATTGTACAGCTCGCAGTGTGATCGGCCGCTTTTTCCAGTCAGTTCTGAATATTAGCAGTTACAATTATTGTTCAAAATATTTCTGTAAGTTATTTATTCGACCATTATGCCTACCTAGTAGCTTTCAGGATCATCTAAGTAACCGAAACGATTTTATATGGGTCGTGGGCTTTGGTGCTTTAATGATATAATTTACTTTTTTCTTTTGTTACAGCAAAAAGCCCAATGGTGACATGTTTAGTCTATCTTCTTCATTTCTATAAGTGCGATGACAAATTAAATAGGGTGCAAGAAATAAGAAACATATTACGCCAGCGTTATAAGTATCCAATCACAAATTGGAATGAAACGAAGATCCTGGAAATGTTTAAAAATTATATCAAGGACCTAAAAGGTATTACATTTTTATACTTGCACAAAGCGCAGCGCAGCATTGTTTGTTTCCTCAATATAATCAATGCGAAGCAAATTAGCTTACAGTCCTAAAGGCTCGGCCGCAACACGATGGCGTGGCATCTTGGCGAAAACTTGAAAATTCAACTCCAATGGAACCAAACCTGAAATCCTGAAAAAAAAACAGGATTTCCATTTCCATACATATTGTCAGGCAATGACCCTTTTCAGGTTTTCAATTGTTTCAAAAGCTTGACTAAACTGCTGCTTTTTACGGTTCCGTACCCAAAGGTTAAAAACGGAACCCTATTACTAAGACTTCGCTGTCCGTCCGTACCAGGCTGTATCTCATGAACCGTGATAGTTAGACAGTTGAAATTATTTTCACAGATGATGTATTTCTGTTGCCGCATTAACATCAAATACTAAAAACAGAATAAAACAATTTTTTTTTCCTTGCGACCATTAATTAAACTTAAAAAAGAGGTACAATACATATTTATATTGTATTGCTAACAAAATATTATTATTGTAGTGCGGAAAATCACGAAATGCAGTCCGAACTGAGTTATTTCAGTTTAAACAGGGTGATCTTTGCTATGACATCTCAAGGCTAAATTACTTAACTTCTACATTTTCAACGAGATATTATATTTTTTACCGTTGAAAACTAACTGTTCCTTTTGTGCCTTATATCTCTTAAAATATTCTTATAATTTTTATAATGTAAAAATTATATATTACAAATTATATATTATTTATTACATTACATAAGGTACATTTACGTATGTACGACGAGACGCCAGCAGGTCAACCTACCCGAAACTGTCAATTTTTTATAATATGCTTTAGTGTTGAAAAGTTGAAAGTCTATTAAAGAAATTTGACAGATTTTAGTAGGTTGATGTGCTGGCGTCAAATATACAAATGAAAGAAGAAAAGAAAGAAAGAAAATATGTTTATTCTGCACAAACGAAACGCACATTATAAGAAAAGAAAAAAAAAAATATACAAAAATACAAAATTAGCCAAAAGCCTCGTAACCTCAAATGCGTATGCGAACATGCATTTGCTTATAATCTGGTCCCTCCCTACTGATAATGATCAAATATTGCAAAGGAAGATTATTTGTAGAATACAAGGAAGTGCAAGTTTTTGCAAGTATTATAAAAAGCCATTTCTTTGGAACATTACAACTATCAGTAAAAGAGGGCCGATTCCTGGCTCAAGCAGAATATTTCAGAAAAAACAAAAAATGTAGTTTTATTTTCCTCTCAAATCTAGTTCATGGTTAGAAGTTTAGAACCATGAACTAGATCCTACGTGATCTGACCTGATGCGCCATCGCAAAAATCACCCTGTATAAACTGAAATAACTCTGTTCAGACGGCTTTTCATTATTTACCGTAATACTATATTTCGTTAGTAATGTTTTTAAGTTCAATTAATGGCAAGAAAAAAAAAAGGCACCATTGCTTCATACATTTTGGTCATTGGTTTTTCGACTGCAAAATAGTTCCACAAAATATTCCAAATATCGGCTAAACTAAACGAATGTTTTCGTCTCGTGTGGTCGTTCCATGCATTGCACCTTCGATTTAACGGCATAGCGCGTCCAATTTCCTGGGTACGACGCCGTTGGCATTAGGTTGACCGGCCATGCGATGATGCCATGTCGGTCGAAGGCGCGGCGCCGCGCCTTTGACACGTGGCGAGCAAAAGGAGCCGATAATATTCCCTTGTAGGTTACGTTTTTTGATTATTTACTTCTCAATTAACAATGTGGTTGTTTCAGACATTTCCATTGAAAAGAAAATGCTAAGATTGGCTCTGATTATTCTTGCAAAACGAAACGGGCCGAAGTGGTGTCAAAATCACATAATAAAAAATTTACTTCAACCAATGATAGAGAAGGAGAACGTACCAAACTACGTGAAGGAGTTTTGTGTATCCATGATTGGACCGCTGATGAAACCTTATCCAGTTGATATGAAAGTTCATTGCGAAATAGCAATTAATCAACTCGTGGATATGCTTAACAATAACCGTGAGTACAGCCAGCGAAATACTGCTGGTGATTTGAATACACGGACAATAGGGTATTACACCCATTTTTGAAGTGTCTCAATTAGATTCTATAGTGCTAATGAACCACTGAAAAATTCACAAATGCATTTAAATTTTGCATTATCAAATTTCGCGCGTAATTTGACAAAAACGCTGGACGCAGTGAACGCCATATTGTTTTGTGGTCATGACGCTAGTTGACTGTGTAAACAAATGCAGTGATATTTTTTAAGTTATAAATTTTTGTTGTCTCCTTTTACAAAACCGTCCTCCATGGTATTATTTCAATAAAAATTACGTTGGTTACGAAAATAATAAAAAGCCTTTATAGATTAAAGGTACGCTGATAGTTGACAGAAGTTAACACTTTCTAAGTTTACATAGCCGTATGACGTAATAACATGGCGACTACTATCTAATGGTGCTATAAAACAGATTAAAAAAGCTGAATCCTCTGAATTGAATTTTAAAATTTAGTTTGTATTGAACTAAAACTAAAGTTTTCCGACTGCTTTTTGCCTAAGCTATCACAATAATATATTTTTAGATTTTTTCTCTTAAAGAGTAAAACACCCTATTTGGTTGGTACTCAATTGGTACTCAATTTGTTGAACACTTAATTTCCCGGACTACATGAAAAGGACAATTATACAAATAAAAAAAGTATTTTCACTAGGTGCATATTTAAAATCTTTATTAACGATTGTTTTATATTTTTTTAGCATCGCCTGAAATGGAAGAAGCGGCCATCACGAGTATGATGTACATCAATAGACACGATCAACGTACTATCAACAAAACGCTTTTATCGCGTAAAATGAAACCTATGTCCTCAGCGCTTGAAAAATCAATTTGCGATTACGTAAAAGCAAAGCCATTAAAAATATGGAAGACAATTTTACTCAATAGGGAATATGCATGTAAAAAACAGTAATTTAAAGCTAGGAACGTGTCAGGCAACAAAATCTCTGTATTGAAAAGTATGAGACTATGCCCAGTAGACTGTTCCGTCACCGACCAACACCGTCGCGGGCCAAGCACGGAACGTCAACAAGTGTCGGCGAGAATATTTTGCCGGTGCTGATACGCTCCGTGCATGGCACGCGACGTTGCCAAACCGGCGCGCGCAGGCGGCGTAACTGTGAGCATACGGGTTATAACCGCGTATGATGACCGTTACACACAAACGGTCAATTTTTTAAAAGCCATCTTATAGGTATAGAAAAAAAAAAACTCAATAAAAATATTCATTCGCAACTTCCTGACGAGTCTGCCTCGCGCGAATACAGGAGAACTACTACAACCGAGAGAACGGGAACCGTACGGATATGACACTCGGATGATGCGCAGGGATGCTACGGTCAGTAAAACCGTTATGCACGGGTATGATACGCTGTTGATACGTCATAGTGGGCATAGTAGTCCGTGTCATGGTTATTTTCGTGTACGTTCATAGCACGGTCGTTGTATGATACGATATAATGGGCAGAGAGCTTTAAAATTTAAATTCAACTACTGCTTGTTGTTCAAAAAAATTCAAGCACAAAAAAAAAAAACTTATTCAAGTTAAAACATCCGTTTCTGTCGCGGTCATGATGTGACGTCATTTACTAGTGAAAAAAAACTAAAAAAAAATGTGCTTTATTCAAGCAGAAATTGCATTTACTATAATAACCGGCATGAGTCGTGAGCACAAACTGACACCTGCGCAGTAGTTCATTTTTCGGTCTCTTTGGCGGAATGAAGAAGGCGGGGGGCGCCGAGGCTGCACGCGATTGGTTCGTCAGTCGATGCTCGTCGCCTATTGGACTCTCACGTGTCATTCGGCTACTGTACACTTTCGTGCAATTTTAGTGACTTACGTTTTTGATTTTGAAATAGTTTATTTTTGTTAATTCGTATTTGTTATAATTTTGTATAAACAAAGGAAAAACGCTTCTAACCAGATTATAATTGTTTTATTGAGATAATTATATTTTCCTGACAGTTTCTTCATCAAAAGTAACATCACATAAGTCAAAGTAACGGTTAAATTTGTTTCTTCACTATTTTAGCTGTTAATGAAGAAAACATTTGCCGTAGTATCAGTAAAGGTCAAGTAAAAGTTAATACTTTGACTGATTTTGTTGATGAAGAAACTGGCCGTAAGTCACAATGGCCTGCAACATTACTGTACCTATCAAAGTAAAATTTTAAGTACCACTAATATTTTAATTATAATTTGCGTAAGCCCTATAATCAATAATTTGAGCAAAAGCGATACTAAATAAATTTGGCCGAAAGTGTATATGCGCGAGCTTGCCCCCACTACTGCCCATCTGTGCTCACGACTCGTGCCGGTCACTATACCTTAGTGAGATTTCAAGCATTGCAAAGAATAGTTTATTGTTCACATAGTTTACAGGTAGTGCAATCCACGACGACGCGCCCCACTCCGCGATTACTGTACTGTAAGCTGTACTTTAGTACGGAGCGGAGCGGAGTGGGACGCGTCGTCGTGGATTGCACTATCTATAGCGTTGTCGACGATGACGCGTTTTGAGTTTGCGTTCCGTTCCTCCAAAAAACTAGTAAATTGTAAAATAATTAAAGCAATTTAAAAAAAAAATGGTATTTATTCCTTGAAATATTTTGAATTACGTGCATATTCCCTATTGCTCGAAAAAAACCGAACTAACATTAGTGTAGCACTAACACCTGGTTTCTGGAACAAAAATCTACGAAGTGATCCGATTGCCTGTTGATATTTCAGTCAACATAATACAATAGTTGACGATTTACGTGTTTTTTTTTACATTTGATTGAAGACGCCCGCGCGGCGGTACCTTACAATTAACTTTTCTTCAGCAAATTTGTGGTGGGATATACATTTGAGCTATACATTTCCTGCATTTTCAGTTCATGCTGATTTCGCATTGCCTAGGATTTCCGTACAATGCGAGGTCAGCTTATACTGGAATTGTATAGCATGATGTGTAGCCGTGTGTACAGACGCCAGCAGGTCAACCTACCCGAAACTGTAAAATTTCCCCAATCAACTTTGAACATTATGTTTTAGTGATAAAGTTGAAAATCGATTAAAGAAATTTGACACTTTGTAGTCGCAGGGCGACTTTGTTGGGCTGTTTTTCCAGTAACAGGGCGTTGTTTAGAGATGCGCTAAGGCAGCCCGCGAAATTCAAAATTTCTTCAGTTTTTTGCAATTTGCTGGTCAGTGTCAGGTTGTATGTTGAAAAACATGATTCGCGAGCGTAACAAATATGGCTTATGGCTAATTACATAATTATAATCATTAGAATCAGCAATACAACTCCTTATGTTAGCATTATCCTCAAATGTTATGATTTCATGAAATAGACATTCAATAGGATTACTTGAGCTTAGAGAGTTGTATTGATGATTTCTATGATCATAATTCTATAAATAAACATTTGATACGGCCGCGAATCATATTTAGATCAACATACAACCTGATACAGATAGTACAATCCACGACGACGCGCCCCACTTCGCGATTACTATACTGTAAGCTGTACTTTAGTACGGAGCGGAGCGGAGTGCGGCGCGTCGTCCTGGATTGCAGTATCTTAATGACCTACAAATTGCAAAAAAACGTAAGAAAATTTGAATTTCGCGCGCTACCCTGACGCTTTCGCCTTAAGGGTGTCTTTTTTAAGCAGTGACTGATGCTGTATTCTGTAAAGTATAATATTAATAGTGTAGAGTAAGTTTCCTCTCCTTAAAAAGTGGAGGTTAAAGTTTTGTGATATGAATAGTTTAGGAACGTATAAACGTATAATATCAATAACGTATTAAAACTGCTCATATCTATACTTATAATATTATAAATAGATAGTGCAATCCACGACGTCGCGCCCCACTCCGTACTAAAGTACAGCTTACCGTACAGACATCGCGGAGTGAAGCGCGTCGTCGTGGATTGCACTATCTGTATTAGGTATGTTTTTATAAGAGGTAAATATGTCTGTTTGTAAGTTTGTATGTCGGGGGGTAATCTTCGGAACTATCCGTCGGATTTGAAATATTTTTTTTGCTTTGGGTAGCCCAATTCTTGATTAAGGTATTTCTTATTACCTACAAAATGTTAGTACCTATTTGATATTTTAATTTCACCTTATATTTAGTACGAGAAATTCATTAAGGGCATAGTATGGTTCATTTTGGACAATATTCTATTTTTGTGTGAACTCTAGTTAGAATGTGTACATAGATAAGATAATAATTTTTGATCTCAACATGTATGAAAATTAAAGAATTAAGGCTCTGCATATTTACTACCGTAGTGCTAATTTAAGGAGACTTAGGCCTAGTCGTATCTGGTGTAACAGCGCGGCACGTGTAAAAATTAGGGATAATTGTGTCACTTATTAAAGCTTTAAAAAATAATCTGTTATTAGAACGCCGTATTTGCCCGATGTACTATCGAAGAACTTCATATCTAAGCAGTTTGAAAACAAAATCCCGTGAACACGATGACCACATCTATTACCGCCCCGGTTCTATAGCCGCTGAGCGCTGCAAGCAGAAATACTCCTTACGATGTATAGATATGAAGTTCTTCGATGGTACGTCTAGCGAGAAGGCGGGTTCCACCTTCTTTCTATGAATCACGGATTTTGCTGTGATGATAAAAGTAAACATGTAAAAAACAAACATGGCGGTACAATATAAAGTGAGTGTTACATTAGCACTGTGTACATACCTATCTACTTTTGAAGACCATGTTTAAACTTAAATTAATTAAAGTAAATAAAACCTACTATTATATTGTTTCAATTATAATGTATGCCTCTAAGTCGAGTCCCTTTACGTCGAGTATGAAGTCTATTGTTCTTGCAAAATATTACAATTTTACGCTTTCTATTACCGCTACGTCAAGTTTGGTTAAAAGGTACAGTCAGGGTATAAGTTAAAAGCCAGTAGGTAAGTATAGTAAATTTTGTTGTATTAGTTTTCTCAAATAAGTAGTAGGTATCTTTCTTAATCTACCTACTATATAAATCACAGTGTAATCATTAGGTACTATTAGTGACTTCCCCAGCGGCGTCAGCGTCGTTTAATAATAATAATATACTTTATTGATACAAATCCTTACAATAACCTAAAATCCAGCTAAAGTTTACAATCATTACAAGGCGCATAAAAGTTGAAACCCTGACTCTTAAACTAGGAATACCTGTGACTTAGGAGTCAGTGTTCTACTGCCACTTGGACACTAAACCCTTATGGAAATTAAGAGTTACGCTGACGACACGTTGGTCCTGGCGCAGGGTAGGTCGCACCAAGCGGCGGCCTATCTAGCGACACGGGGTTGCGACAATCGTGGCCAGAATCCGACAGTTGGGACTCGAGGTGGCCCTGCACAAGTGCGAAGCCATGTGTTTTCATGGTCCTCGGAACGCGCCACCGTCGGGTTCCCAAATAACGGTAGGAGGGGTTCACATCGGCGTCGAGTCGACGATGAAGTACCTAGGACATGTCCTCGACAGTCGGTGGAACTTCGTAGAACGTGGAACACTTCCGACGTTTGGCTCCCAGACTGGAGCGGGCTGGGGCTGCCTTGTAGCGGCTCCTGCCCAAACTAGGGGCAGACGCCAAACGCCTCCTTAAAAAGTGACTTAAATGTTTATTTACCGGTGGTAGGACATGCCATTTATCTTCAGGTTGATATGGTACTAGACCTATTTTTACAAATTATTACATTTATTACTGCACAACTCGGCATTTTGGTTTTTTATGCATCAATAGTACACTACGCAATTGCAAAGCGACTGAATGAAGCGTACAGCCGCCGTTCGAACATAAGCCCAATTTAGCAATATCGAGGCGCCACGTGTCACGCCTCCAAGGCATATCCCTCGATTTTAACTTTATTATAAATGCTCAATAAAAATCACACATATTTAATCAAAATCAGTCAGTTACAAAAATAAAAACAAGGATTCTCTTATTATTGATTTCTAAAATGAGTTAATTTGGAATATGTTTTTCGAATTTTAAAGTTTTAGGGTCCTGACTTTTTTTGGTAAAAAATGATAAACGAGCGTCAACATATTTCTTAATTAATTATGCATCTTGCTAATTCAATCAAATGATTTGTTGATTCTATTTCATACTACACAGATGAAAAAACTGAGAACCTCCTCCTTTTTTTAAAGTCTGGTAAAAGTAGATAGGTATTAATGACAGTATCTCAATTAAATACAAATTTAATTAACTTTAATTTTATTATTATCGTTATCGACTTCAGCCATTAAAGGTAATAGCACAGATTTTTACGATAAAAATACAAAGGGAAAGAAAGGGTTCAAACAATTAGAATTCCCTTATAAAAAAAGGGACTTTTCCAAAATACACCAACGCGTGAATCATCCGTGTGCTCGGTCACCCAGCCACCATTTTAAAGAGACCCCTGCGGTGGCTCTTAATGTGATTAAAATGAAAAATAATTTTCGTAGTGTTTATTTACCGATGAAAAGTTATGCCATCTTTTTTGTAACTAGATGTCTTGGAATGTTTCCCACACCACTTCACCATGCATGAAGGCATTTTTATGCGTTATAAATTGCATAAAAAATTATAACTACCTATTTGTAATTATTTAGCGTGCACACAGGTCTAACACTTGCTTGGTCACAACTAAAATGGTTACTAGTAGGTACCTTATCCTGTAAATAGGCTACAAAATACTAATACTTTTCGAGCGTCGGGGAACTGTATGCGCAGTTAAGTGGTTTTATAGTCTTTGGGTCCATGGCCCTTTACGGGGCGTCGGTGTGGGCGCGGTCGTTGAGGCGGCGGCCAGCCCGCCGGTTGAACGCGTCCCAGAGGGTCATGGCCACCCGGCTGTCCGGGGATACAGTATGCGCAAAACTTTTTGAGCTCTCGGAAGTTGCAGCGAGTGGCTGCGCAGTAAGTAAAAAATGTTTCACAGCTTACAATAAATGATTTTGAACTCATTGTGTCCTGCGCGGTTTAGTACTCGGGCCTACGTTCAGAGGGCTCATAAAGTTTTGCGAGAACTGTACCGTACGGTCTCCGGTGAGGCGGCGAGCCTTCTTGCCGGATTGCCGCCATGGGCAAAATTCCTCGCAGATATTTGGGAGTGGCACGAGGAGGCGAAACGCCGGGGCTTGACTCCGATGCCGTGAGAAATCGCGGCGGACAGAGCTCCGGGGATCTCATGGCATCATGGAGAGTGCGATTGTCGCAACCCAGTGCTGGGCACGCCACTATTGCGGCTATAAGTCGCCTCTTTGAGGAATGGCTGGAGAGGCGAAACGGCGTCCTCACCTTCCGCCTGACGCAGGTCCTCACCGGACACGGCTGTTTCGGGACGTTCCTGTTCGGTATCAGGAAACGCCCGAGTGTCATAACTGCGTGGATCGCCCGGAGGACACGGTGGAGGCCTGCCCGGCTCGGGCAGAGCACCGCCGCGCCGTGTCCTCGTGGAGGCGATCGGTGGCGGGGATCTCTCGCGTCCGGCCCTGGTCCAGGCCATGGTACGGAGCGAGAGGGCATAGGAGGCCGTCACTTCCTTCTGTGAAGCAGAGGAGGCGGAACTCTAAACTCAAACTTAAACCATTTATTTCAATTAAACCATTTACAGGCACTTTTGATTTGTCAAGGGGTCAGTACTTAAGTCAGAAATATGAAGCTAGTTGCCCATTCCAAAGCGTAGGTTCCTATGGAGATGAACGGGCAAGAAACTCCACGGACACTATTTTAAATCATAAGTAATATTCTTACAAAATATTGGTTACATCATTCATGTTGAAATTATACATGTGAGAATAATGTAGAAAGAAGTGCACGTAAAAAGCGTCCGTAATAAAAATACAGGGTGTTTGGCGCATGGACCGACACAATTATTTGGGGGATTGGGAGCGTTATTTGGGAGGTTTCACCCAAAGACCCCATGTCCTAAGTGTCACGGTTATTGAGATGTTTTTTTTTGTTTTTTTCACAAAATTACCCGAAATCTCGCCTTTAAATAGTCATTACTTTTTTGTTTATTGTTCTAATTGCACGAAATAACTTTTATTGTATTCTGCAATGTATTCTTATTCTAAATAAATAAAGAACTTTTTTAAATAAAACTATGTTCATAATTTTTGGAAAAAATCAAAAAAAATCATATCTTATTAACCGTGACACTTAGGACAAGGGATCTTTGGGTGAAACTTCGCAAATGACCCTCTCAACTCCCCAAAAAATTGTGTCGGTCCATGCGCCAAACACCCTGTATAAAAACAATTCAAAAATTAAAATAAGCCGTGGCAGATAAGAGATGACCAGTCCCTACTGATGGCGCCCGTTCACGAACATGACGCATGGATCAGCACCGTTTAGCTCAACCATTTTGAAGGGAACTTAACGATCCAACACACACACGCCACCACCAGCGAGACATTTGAGTGAGCATGACATACTCCCAGCCGCCAGGGCACATCAAGTCAATGAAAGACGTACCCGGTAAATGGTAGCTTTATAGGTCACAGTGATCACACATAGGTATGCTATGCAATTATACAATATTATGAGATTGAACTTATACAATTCAAAGATATTTTTTGCAATCCTCAGCAGCTCCAACAATATTTTCGAATGCTAATCAATTAATTTATTCGCCCTTGTGGAGCTGGACCAGCGTTGAGTCAAGCATTTTTGTCAGCGATATAATCTCCCAGGTTATACAGAACGCGTGAGGGAGAGGCAAAATTCGCGCCCTCACGCCCCTAGCCGCCGCAGGTGGAGACGCCCTGGGCGTCGGGAATCGATAGGCGATTCCCGGCCACCGTAGGCGCGGGCTTACAGATGGTGAGCAATGGGTAGCTCGCCGTCCGGTAAGGACTAGGCCCGGGTCGACGGCGCGTTGTGTTCCACGCGCACCTCAAAGAGATGTCAGCGACTGAAGGGGTCCGATGGGACCGATGCCTGCCGGGGTTGCGGGTTTTTTTTTTTAAATTTGTTATTTACTAGCGACCCGCCCCTGCTTCGCAAGGTTTTTACGACGTTTGCTCTTCTCATCCTACATATTCTAAATTCCTCGACAGCCATAAGGTGACCCCCTCTTAAATCTTGCTCAGCGACCGCGCCTGGTTAGTGATCAACTCGCAATCACCGAGCTTACGTCGCTTAGTAGTCTGAAAATCGAGCTCCATACTCATAGAAACTTAGTCAGGAATTTTAAAAAGTATCTTGTAACGTCTCTGGTATCCTCCCTTTACGTGTTTTAGTACATAGTACTCACACGTAGCTACCATTTACCGGGTATATGTATTTCATTGACTTGAATGTGACCTGGCGGCTGTGAGTATGTCATGCTCACTCAGATGTCCCGCTGATGGTGACGCGTGTGTTGGATCATTTAGCTCCCTTCAAAATGGTTGAGCTGAATGGTGCTGATCCATGCGACATGTTCGTGAACGGGCGCCGTCAGTTAGGACTGATCATCTCTTAGCTGCCAAGCCTTTTATTTAAAAATTTTGAAAGGGGCTCTTTATTTTTTCTTTTTATTACGGACGCTGTTACGAACGTGCACGTCTTTCTACATTGTTCCGACATGCAAAATTTCAACATGAATGATGTAACCAATATTTTGTATCATATTTTTTTATTTAAAAGAGTGTCCGTGGAGTTTCTTGCCGTTCTTCTCCATAGGTAGGTACCTACTACGCTTTGGAATGGGTAACTAGCTTCATATTTCTGACTGCATGACCGACTTCTTATCAATTCAAGTGTCTGTAAATGGTTTAATTGGAATTAAAATGGTTTGAGTTTGATATTAACGTATGGATGGTATTCGAAGCTCTCCATGTGTGAGAAAAAAGTTTTGTGTTTATTTTTTTGTATGGGAAACACATAAATAAGTAGGTACCTACCTATTTTTTTTTTTAATTGAATGGAATTGAAGGGGTGGTGCTCACACGAGTTATTGTAACAAACACGGTATGTATAGGTAATATCTATAGGTACCTACTGTGCACAAAATTCTTGTGCACAGTAGGTACCATCGAAGAAGTTCATATCTATACACCGTAAGGACTATTTATGCTTGCAGCGTTCGGTCGCTTTACAACCGGGGCGGTAACAGATGTGGTCATCGTGTTCACGGGATTTGGTTTTCAAACTGCTTAGATATGAAGTTCTTCGATAGTACCTATATCAGGGAGGCACATAAAGATCGGTCAGTATGGGAAAGTCTGAAACTATAACGCATACGTAGATCGCTTCTTAGGAACCATGTCATCGATTTTAGTAACAAGATAAACTGCATTCATACATTTAAAAAAAATGTAGGTACTTAGCTCGGGAACCGAACCCGGACGTTTTGAAAAATAAAACTAACACTATTTCTATTTAGATATCGATTGTGTAAAATTTATAAAACAATGATGCCTAAAAATAATAAAATGCATTGTTTTCATATCCTTTAATTGATTTTAGTAAGTTTTCGAAATGAACACGATTTTTCTCAATACCTACAACATTCAACTCGTTTAGGTGCGTAAAATTGTCTCTATGGTTGTTTGTAGCTCTTTGCTGGTGTCAAACTTGTTACATACACTGCTTTACAGCGGTCTGGACATAGATAGCGATCGCTATACGACCGAATTCGGTCGCAAAGTCCGAATAGCGTCCCTAGATGCGCGCGCCGACAAGCAAGAAAATAATCCCGTAGGTACTTGTGAAGCACTTCGCGCGCGTCTAGGGAGGCTATTACCACGGTAATATATGATAATATTACTGTGCTATTACGGCGGCTGCCGAATTCGGTCGTACTTATAGCGATCGCTATTTATGTCGAGACTGCCGGGCCCGCACACGGATGGAAGGATATTACTAATCCATTGCTTCATATGTTCGAAAAAATGGTCTGCTCAACAACGTAAATAACGCAATGAATGTTGTTGAACTGTCAAAATGAAACCTATTGTGATTGATCGTGTGTTACGCATTGAGGGTGCTGGCCGGGGGCGCCGGGCGCCCGCGTGCGGCGCGCGGCGCGTAAGCTTTGCACACAGTCGAGTGGGACACAGTGGGCCTCAAACACTTAATAGGGAATATGTCCACTTTGTCCCACTAACTAACGGCCCAAGTGGGATGATCCGGGAAAAAAACCTGCTACTCCATTTATTTATCCACATCGACATAGCCAATAGGAATAACCAAGTAATTCAAACCTATTAATTATTTTACAATGCATTTGCTCAAAAAGAGCGTTTTCCAAGCAGCCAATTTATGCGGAAGTGTAACTTTTTTTCACTAGTGCTTTTTGCTTTTCGGTTTTTTTTTTTTTTTTTTTACTCGTATGTCAGACCGTCGCAGAGTTTTTATTATTTGAGAAAAGTATAACAAATTAGATGGTGATGATTACGATGACGATGGCGATAGTTAAATGCAAACTCAAAAAGTCAAAATCAGTCAAAGTAAAAAATTCAGTCATGAATGTTCTTTAATCATTTATAGACGTCAGCCAATATGTCAGATGTTACACATCCTACTGTAAGGCTGCCTGTCCACTGGAGCAGGGCGAGGCAGTGGAACGGAGAAATGTGTAAATATTAACCAAATAGGAGCGGAGTTTAGATTCTATTGGTTAATATTGGCACATTTCTCCATTCTACTGCCTCGCCCCACTCCAGTGGACAGGCTCGTTTTTTTTATTTCCTCGCACAATGCATAGTAAAACGTTGTATGATACACGTACGTAAGATGATTTCCGACTCGTCTCGACTTATACACTCGTTGGAAAACACCTACTTTCCGCACTAGTAGCATATAGAACTATAAATATACATGGTATAGGCTTCAAGAAAAAAATTACTAATAATTATAAATGTATTTATATATGCATTTATTCTTACAGAAAAAAAAAGTTGCGTTTGGTTGTTGCAACGGAACGCAAACTCGGGAACTTTGTCTTGAGTGGACAATGCCGGAAGTCAGTGGCCGGAAGTGCCATAAAAAGCTATACAGGTTGGATTTTTGACATGGGGCAGTAAGGGCAGCTACCTTAACCGTTATAGTTACAGAAAAACAGTCTTAGGAGACTGTCCTTAAGTTTTTGATCCACATTTAGATTTTGAAAAAATAAAATAGGTAGTCTGTAAGAAAGTAGACATTTTTCATAAAAAAAACTTTTTTTGGCCATCGATCCTGTTTCTTATAAGCATCAAACAATTCTACTAGACCAACTGAGGTATGAGTACCTACTGAAAAGTCAGAAATCGCAAAGAAACTTTTCTTATACATTTCGTAGGAAATGAGACTCCAACCTACTTTTCACGATGGTTTAGGTTTGGGTCCTTACTGACCCATCTCAAAAATCCACCCTGTTTATACAAACATATATTCTTAGCAAAATGCTTGAAATCTCACTAAGTTAAGTAAGTGCAATTTTCTTGGGTTTATATTTTTTTTTAAACATAGGTACCTACATTGATGAGATACACATAACTATAAAGTGTGCATTACAAATACTTAGTGCCAAACACAATATCAGAAACATAATTATTAAATTATGAATAACCCTTTCCTGCAGTCTTCTCTCGCAAATCGCCAGACATTCCAACAGTATCACCTTCCATTCATCAGCGAGCGAATAGATCCAGTCAAGGACAGCGTCGAGTTTTTTTTGACTAGGGCATCTCGTAGCTCACCTCTGAGGTGATGACTACTTAACCGGACAATAACTGCGTCGAGTGCGGTCAGCATTCGTGAAATAGGTGACACTGGTGACAGGCCGTGAGCTAGCCAAAAGCGATCATCGCGTTCAGTTTGTATGGAAAACCCGAACGCGTCGTCACGCCTACTGAGGGTTTTCCGAAGAAATTAATAACATAAATATGAAAACGACTATCGCATATTCGCGACATACTCGCGTGATCAATCGAGTCGCGTATGTTCGCCATTAGTCAGGTAAACGATCGCGTGATCGCGTTTTTTCGCGGCCATCGCTGTTAGTTAGGACGTAGGGTTCGTCGTGCAACCGTGCGACAATACGGCACCATTAACAAATTAATCCGCCTCGCCCGGAAATAGATATCTGGTACAAATATATTACACCGCTACTCATGTAAACTAGGAGCGTCGGCTTCCCTCTCATAAAAATTGCCACCTCGCCGCTGCCTGTAGAGAAGTGTTAGTTTCGTACAAGGTAAGTAAGCTTATAGTCGAAATACATTTATGTTCGCATAGCTCGACAAAATGAAGGGAACAACTGTTTTTGGAACGAAGTTCCTTAACGCTGCTTGCGGGGTAGGATTTGACTGGTAGAAATCATCACGTAAGGAAAAAGCGTTATGCCCCCTGCATGTGAATTTCTCTCTCTCTTTCTATTATATTTCGATCTGGCTCTCATTCGCCAAGTGTGCAAAACCGAAAGAAACTTCGTTCCAACCGGGTGTCCCCGACACCTTCAGTTTTTTTCTTTCGCGATATAGACAGTACTGTGTTACTATTACTAGATAATTAGAAACAATCCCTTAAACTATCTTAGCATTTCATAAATTAAGAAAATAATAATACGTCATTATGAGTAGTATTTTTAAATGTTAATAATTTGTTTTATATTTTTTTATTTCAACCATAATAACATGAATATTAACTAATTGCGTCCGCGAATTAGGAGTAAGCAATTTTGCAAACTTGTGGTAATATTGTACGAAGTTAGTAAGAGCCATTTGTAGAAGACCAGATCCAGTTACAAGATTTGGGAAGGAAATTAGAACTTCTCTATGAATTTCTTCAAGGCTTTGTTTCCATCCAGAACTAAAGGAGGCTACCAAAGTGAGAGACTTTCTTTCTAAATTTGCTAATTCTGTTTTCTTGGCAGAGTCAAGTAATTGCTCTCCTTCCTTAACAAACTGTATCATTCCTCCAAAATGTGGACTCAAAATCTCTTCAACGTATTCTGAGCTCCTAGCTTGAAGCTGCTCCCTAAAACTTTCTGCTTCTTTAGTATTGTCTCTTGTCCTTTCCATCAGTATACTTAAGACCATGTCATAGTTATTGATGAGAAAAATTAATTGTTGTATTCTTTGTGGAAATTCAGCTGCCATTTTAAGTAAGAAGCAATGAACTTCATCTTGTAGAACAAGCAGAATATTGCTAAGTTCTTCTGAAGGAAATTGTTCACTCAAGCTAAGCATAGCAGCAGAGAATTCTGCATATCTCCGAGTAATCTGCAAAAACAGTCAACATATGAAACTTAACGTCACACCTGTTATCCTCGAATGGCTCGGCAAAGTACCTATACTACACACGGCTACACATCAAGCTGCTGCTATACATTTCCAGTATAAGCTGATCTCGCATTGTATAGGATTTCCGTACAATGCGAGGTCAGCTTAAACTAGAAATGTATAGCTTGATGTGTAGCCGTGTGTACTGTCAGGGTTCGGACCTCACAGAGGGTTAGTAACTATAAATATATAGAATGCGGAGGTACTTTAAGGAGTCCAGAGGACCGCTGTATTTCAGACTCTTAAATAAAATTATAACATAAAGAAGCACGCTTGCTCGACACGGAGCCCTAAGCCGAACTGTCTCAGAACAAATGCTAGACATTTTTCTATTCAAAAGTAAATCTATTTTTAAATGTTAGAATGTCTGCCAGTCATACTGCCAGCCGTAAAACCTCTACAGTACACCCACATAACGCCAGTCATCAAGGCCGCAGCCAGGAATTTACTTTGGGGAGCAGGAGAGGGGTCGGGCTGGGCCAGAGACAATAAGGAACATTATTTGAAAATAAGCTTAATTTTACATAAATACAAAAAATTAAAGGCAACCGATGTAGATGATCAAAAATAAAGCACATGGGTGAGCCTACTGCCATCAACCAAGCATCAATCCATGACTCCGGGCTGCTACTTCTGCTACTGCTTTCGGATGGAAAAACCCAATAACACTGGAATCGATCCCAGGACCTCATGTTCAGCAGTAGCACTTGCAACAACTACATTATGATGTTATGTCTTAATAACTAAGCTATGTAACAGCAATACATACATAGTGAGGTCCTAATTCTTTGTTTGATAATTTTGCTGGATCACACTCTCGCACACTCTGTATGTTTAGTTTCAACACATGTTCTAACCTTGGCCATAGTGTACCTTGCAATGAATCCCAGTAACTGAAAGTGACAATAATATTGTTTTAAAGGCACAGTAAATGCGTAAAAGATGATGATTGCATACTGTGTTCATTACATGACTGAGATGTATAATAACAGCTGCATACCTACATCCAAAGAGCAATATTCTGTAGTAATACAATTCTAGGTACAGCCAAAGTGCTCTCCTAGTGGTTTGGTATTTGGAGGTTCTTGGGAATCTATATACTTATATATATAATATATAAAAGGCAGGTGTCCCGACTGACACATCACCACCCAGCCCAAACCAGCTAGGGTAGAAATTCCTAAAGGAGTGAAAAGCAGGGTTTTCGTTTGTATGAAAAATCTTATTCCTGAACTTGAAACTTGGTACGAATATGTATTTATAAATAAATAACAAGGTTGGTATTTTTTGTTTTTCAATACTACTTGTCACAGGGTATTTAGAGGGTGTTAAAGTTTGGATGGAAGAGTATTAACACGCAGTTCGTTGTATTTAAAACTTAGTATTAATAATTTTGATGAAAAAAAAAGAATTACGTTTGTTTGGATTTCTCGAAAATGAACCCTTAGCTGGGTGAAAAAGGGTAATCAAGTTTTTAGGGCAGGATTTCAATGCTGCGAAAGTTGGTATAAAATACACCAAAATATTTTTCAAAAATCTACCCATGTTGGAGGAATACAGTATGACAAATCTCAACCCTTTGTTTAAGAACATTGAAACTTGGCACAAATAGTTATCTAGGTAAATATTAAAGATCGTAATGATTAATTTTATTTTATTTTTAAACTACCTTTTACAGTGAAAGGGGTGTGAAGCTTGAAGGGGAAAGTACGAAATCCACGCGCACGAAGAGCTAGCTAGAAGCTAGCTAGCTAGAAGCTAGCTCTTCGCCCGCGCCTTCGTGCAGGTTAGCTACTTATAAGTTATGATTATAATGAAACTAGCTTTTGCCCGCGACTTCGCCCGCGTGGATGTCGGAAAATATCCCACGGGAACGTAGCTACTACTGGGATTAGATACCTAATAGCCAAGGAAAAGGTCATTGACTCCTACTGCTGCGCCCGCGTTGTCGTCAACCATTATTATTTTGCTACGCGAAATCTTTAATAATAATCGTCATATTTCAGCCAATTTACCGTAATGAATTATACACAAAAACCTTTGGCATGAATCACTATTGGTGAAAACCGCATCAAAATCCGTTGCGTAGTTTTAAAGATCTAAGCATACATAGAGAGACAGCGGGAAGCAACTTTGTTTTATACTATGTAGTGATTAATAAGGCACTAGCTGTCAGGTAATGGGAGATACATACTTGTCTAAAGCAGCAACAGCTCTTTTGTGGCACATCCATCTGTATCTGTTTATAAGTTGTATGCAAAGGTACAATGCCAGGCAGTCAAAACACTCAAGCACATAGTTCTCAACATTTTTCTAAAAAATAAAAGTAAGTAATGTCAGTTTTGGTATTACTCAATATATTAACTGCAAATAATAAATTATGATTTCATACCACAAGTAACGATAAAGTTTTTCCTAGGATCCTGTCAAAGAGTTCCTGAGCATGACTTCCCTTCACATGGAAGAATTCTGTTGTGAATAAATATTCTCTGCAACCATTGTCCACAAGTGCATATTGAAGACTCCTAAATAGGGCTTCATAGGAGTACTGAAACAATAAAAATATATACATATAGTATAGCATAATCAGCCTAAAATGATCCCACTGCTGGGGCAAGCCTCCTCTTTGAGAGAGAGAGAGCAGGCCATAATCCACAATGCGGGTATGTTGCGGCTTGGTGAATGTCTCAAATGTTTTCGAATTTTTGCTCTAGGACAGGCTGGCTCACAATATTTTCCTTCACCATTTTTAGAGCAGTGGTGTTGAAATAAAATACACACAGTAAAGTGCCTGCCTGGGTTTCAACCCACAACCTACAACTCGTAATTTGGAGCCACTGTTCTTGATGATTCCTAATGTGTTGTAATTGGATTAACATACAAAATGAGAGTGTTACCTTAGTTTTTTGCTGCACATGAGGAACTATAATAGGGGCTTCAAGTTGCTGTGCAAGTACATCTCCTCTATTACCAATTGTGAATATTGTACTTTTGTTTTTTAAGTTAGATTTTTGAAAGAAGCCTCCTTTAGAGCCATCTTCAATCCCCATTAGATCGTCTTTTGTAGGAGTCTCTTCGTACTTTAATTTGTCTAGTCTTGAGGCATATGATTTAAAATATGAGTAATATACTTTGCTCAAGGTGTCAATGTATTCATTGCATATTTCTTGAGCAACGTTTCTCTCATTGGCTAATATAAACTCAAAGAAGAACTTGTATTTAAGCATAGCATTTTGTGGTATCTGATAATTCGCCATTGGTTTGCGAAACTTATAAATATGCTCCAGAATGTATGCTCTTATTTTAGATACTGCTTTTATTTTAAGTTTTTCCAAAACATCTTTGACATCATGACAAGCTTTTGTTTCTTTAAAATCTTGTTCCTTAACAAAGTTGAGTTTTTGATTCAAAATTGCCAATTGGACCATAAATTCCTTATCAGTTACAGGAACATTATTGATGCCACTGAAACATTTAATGTGTTCTTATTATAGTAAATTGATTAGAAAAATTGAAAAATCTGAAGAGTAAGCTACTTACAATATCAGTGTTTCAGAAACCGCCATATCTTCTATAAAAGTAGAGAGGGGTCCCTTCAGAACCTGCCTGTTAGAGAGTTGCACTGACATGTTCACTGAACGCTTTTGCAAACTTATAATTTCATTGCTGATACTACCCAAGTCATTCTGTAAATTAATGTCAACTGTTGTTAGGCTGCTAACAAAACATAAGTAATTAAAAGTAGGTGTGGTCATCAAGCAGCGATATTACTAACTTGGAACACCATAAGCATGCTCTCCATTTTCGCGAGGATCCCATCACAATCTTCAATTTGGTTGTGTAGAGAGGCTATATTTTCACTCTCTTTTAAGTAATCCGCCACAGAGGTTTTTTCGGCATCCTTAATACCTTTATCCAGCTGTAATGCATATTCTCGTAAGTCTGTTCCATTTCGTAGAACTTCTTGTATTTCAAAGTCTTCAAGATTTTTGTCCAGCACGTCTTTAATATCCGTAGATTCCGACATGTTGTATTAGCTGTTTTATGCAGTAACTTAGAGTAACAAAATTATCAAGTTGGTTTGATTACGTTGGAAAAATCAAAGAAAAAATATAACAGTTTAGCTTTTAATCATTTTAACTTGGAAAATTAACTTCAAAAAACACAAAATATACAAGACAGTGACTTTAATGAATAACTGATTATAAAAATTGTTTGTTTTGAACACGAAGTATATTATTTCGTGGTTTTGTAGGTATAGTTTTACGATCACTAAACACTCCACTTCCACTCTTGAACGAATATTTTACTCTACCGCAGACTGCTTGACAGTAGGACGTTTGACGTTTGACACTGACTGCGACAGCCAAGGCCGACAGCTGTTGTCAGTGTGCGGGCGCACCATTGACTTATAAAACATGGACTTGAAATGTTTGACTATAGAAAAAATAGTTATACAAATATGAGGCATATCGACGCCAAAATAAAAAAAATACTGCATCTCTTTTTAACTTAAATAATTTTGCATATGTGAAAAAGGATAACAGTGTTTTTGACAGTTACTATAATGGCAACCCTACATTTTCTAGTCATTGAAATACCTATTTGCGGCCGGTTCGCCATTTTATCCTCTCGCTGTTTGGTACCAAAGTTGGGTACGTCAACTGTCAAATGATCTTGAGTTGTGGTTAAAATTTGTGAATTTAGGAGTTATTTGCTGTGTTATTACGTTTAAACTCGGCCCTATTGTGGAAATCATCAGTAGCAAGATGCCCAATTGCAATATAATCGGATGTGGCATCAAAAGAAGCGGACATCACCCGAAAATAACTTTGCACCAGTACGTACATAAATTTCAGCTGAAATATCTTTAGATTTAGACGATAAACAAAAGATTCTGCATTCGTTGAAGAGCTTCAACAGTAAAGCATTCATAATTTCCCTTTTGCCATTATTTTCAACAGTTTTACTTCACGAAATCTTTTTCTTGTTATTGAAGATAGAGTAGTGCATTTAGACATTTTATTTATCGATAATGCTATTTTATGGTTTTTTATTGGTTTTAGGTTTTACTTTCAAGGTTGCCTGCTAATATTAAAGAAAAAACAATTGGTGTGGAAAATTTAAAGATGTTAACATAAACTGTTCATATTTTTGTTCTTTTCACTTTGAAGAATCATGTTTCAACCGGATACTCAATAAAGTAACATTATGTGACGACGCTTTACGTTCACGAAACTTATTGGTAAGTAACATGTTATAAATTTGCCCAACATAATTCTCTAGTGGCTGGTGTTGAAAATGATGGTGATGTCCTCATTTGCAATATTAGTTTAATGGAAACAAAGAGTGATGTAAAGAATGTGTTTGAGTGTGGTAGACTAAAAATTCTATTAATAAAATCAAGAAACAATAAAAATACTAATAATTTTTTTTTGCTTGTTTTTGTGTTGTTCAAATCGCAGGCTACAGCATGCACCAAAACAAATATGTCTGGCATTTTAAATGAGAATGATCAAAATCAGACAAACTCACAATGTAAAAGAGATAAATGAATTTGAGATACAAATATTATGGGAAGAAATCTACTGAAAGAATATCACATAGAAAATACCTGAACAAAATTGTATTGTTCAGAACTGAATGAGATTGATTTCTTATAATTAGTGTTGACTTTTAATTAAAACCCACAATCATTTGCATGTTAGAAACGTAGCATCAAAAATATTAATTATGGTGGCTCCGCCAATTTTCAAAATTTCTTTTTCACTGGTTATCCGTGAATTTCAAATTTGTATGTTGATCAAAATGAGATACACAAAGATAAAATGATAAAATAATAATAATATAAATTATAATATTTCATTTAAAAATTACCATCTGCGGGCCATTGGTGGAGCCACCTTTTAGAGGTATGAGGAACAGGGTGTAAAATTCATTCATCCTCTATAGAAAAGGGAGGACCCTCCGACCAGATGGGTGTCGTGTCTGCCGGGCAACTGCCCGATAGTTTTTTTGAAGTGAAAACTTCTTTAGGCGCGTTGAGCACTTTGGGTGAGCAAAAATCATGGAAGTCCCATCATCTTCACCGGACGTTTTCCAAGAGCTATATGTATACTGTGTATATATGTGTACTTTTTGGGTGAACAAAAAGCGTGAAACTCGCGTCATCGTCATCGCACGCTTCCCATGAGCTATATGCATACTGTGTTTATATGTACATAGATATATCGGCAACGAGATGAACTTGTTGCTTATAGTAGGTATACAATGGAGTGAAATCAGTTACAGAATACTAGGTCGATAAAAGCAGTAAGTATATATCTGTCCTCCAGGTTTCAACCTATCACAATGGGAAACATCAAAATAAGTTCTATGGTTTAGCCGCGAAAGAATGACGTTAGAAAACTTGGAGTAGGTATTTTTACCCGTAAATATTGTACTGTGACATTATGAAAACATTCTCACAATCTTTTATCGATATTATAACATAGAAATATCGATAAGGGCTGCCCTAGTAGACGCCATTTTATCCTCTCAGTAAAGTGTAGGTATGGCACGTTTTTCTTGTAGGTATGCCAAGTCCATGTGTTTTATAAGTCAATGGGGCGCACCGAGTTCTACGGTTCATAAAGACGTGGCAACCCAGGTTAATTATAACCATGAAATTAGTATGTATGGAATTAGTATGTGGGTCGTTCTTCTTTTTAAATAAATAAATAATTGTTTATTTACCAAAAACAGTGATTACATTTCCTTATAGTCTACATTAATAGCTACGTTTACAAAAACAAAATAAGACGCAAAGGAAGCTCGTGGAGTCAATGGGTGGTATTACCATATAGTGAAAATGCGCATTACATTGATACATATGAAAAACGTTAATTTTTAGGGAATTACAACATTGTTTAGGTTTAAAAATGCAATTAAAACACTAAAAAAAAAAAGAAAGAAAGATTAAAACAAAAGTAGGTTAACAGAATATTAAGGCAATGTGCACTATGTGTAAGAGTGTGAGTGAGTGTTTGTGAGTGAGAGAGAGTGTGTGTGTAGGCATGTGTTCGTGTATTATGAAATTACCTTTAAAAGAGATTCAGATTCACCATATGATTGGGCTAGCAGCCATTTGCGAACAATCTTTTTTACTTGGCTTGTTCTAGAGTTACTGATACCACACTTTCCTACCGCTTTGTTGTAGGTATATGTGGCTGAGCAAGAATTCTTGCATGTGTTGTGCAAAAATTGTACGCGTCCTTATTGAAGGACACTTGAAAACTCGACGTTTGAGAAGCTGCGAGTATTCCGGGGTCTGTGTTATGATTTTATGTTGTTTCAGTACCATTTTTAATATATATAATTGTCGGACATTGAGTAATTCGGCTTCTTTGTACAAAAGGGCTATGGGGTGTCTAAAAGGCTTCCTGAGCATGACTTTCAGAACCGATCGTTGTGCTCGTTCGCTTTGGATCATGGTGGTGATTCCAACTCCACCCCATACGGTTATACAGTAACACAGAATTGACTCACATAGTGCCACATATACCATGTTAAGAGTGTTTTTAATGGCAAGAGTTTCATTATGTGAATCAATTTTCTAGTGCGTTTGGCCACCAGGTCAATATGGGGCTTGAAAGAGAGCCGCTGGTCTATTATAACCCCCAAATATTTGATCCATTCTACCCTTTTAATTTTCTGGCAGTTGCACTGGAGAGAGACAGGTTGCAGAGTGGATAATGATGCCAAGTGGTAGTTTAGGCGCTGAGGCCTGGGTTTTATGAAAACACAAATAGTTCGTTTTTTCGATATTTAACGAAAGAAGATTGTAATCGAGCCAACATTTGATACTAGCCAAACAATTTTGAGCCTCCTTATGCACTGATTCCCATGATTTGCCATGAAGGAGAATAACCGTGTCATCAGCATAGCTTAAGATATCTGCATTTTGTATTAATGTGCGATGTATATCATTTATGTAGATGATGAACAAGGTCGGGCCGAGAACACTACCCTGTGGGACTCCAAAGATCATGTTTTTCTGACAGCTGGTGTTCCCACCTACTTTCACGCACTGGCGTCTATTAGTTAGATAGGTTTTAAACCAGTCTAATGACAGTCCTCTGATACCAATGACCTCAAGTTTCTTTAGGAGTATAGGCATTGCAACGGTGTCAAACGCCTTGGCAAGATCTAAAAACACTCCCAAGCACTTTTTATTATTGTCCAGATAAAACGTTACCAGTCTGGTCAGGCGGCTCACTGCATCTTCAGTAGATTTTCCACTCCTAAAACCAAATTGTTTATTGGAGATCAGCTTGTTCGACTCTAAGAAGGAAACTAAGCGTTTATTTGCAACCTTTTCTAGAATTTTGGAGAAGATTCCTAATAGTGATATTGGCCTATAGTTCGCAGGGTTATTTTTTTATCCATTCTTAAATATAGGGACAACTCTAGCTTCTTTCCATTTATCGGGGAATATACCTGAACTTAAACTAAGGTTGATGATGTAGGTTAGTGGAGTTAAAATTTCACTTCTAATTTCTTTGATAATTTTGGGTGTAAGACCATCAACTCCGGCAGCACTGTCACCCTTAAGGTTAACAATCAGTTTGTCAATCTCATAGACATCAGTAGGTTGCATAAAAAAAGTAAGCCCTACTGGTTCTCCTAATTTTTGTTTTGAAACCACTGACTCCTGGGTTTCATTTATGTCATTTAGAATTTGACTTGCCAAATTTGTGCCAACAGAGGAGAAGTATTCATTGCAGTAGTCAACTGAATCTTGAGCCGTAGATTTACATTTAAGTAGGTCGCTAGAGCTGTTTCTATTACTGTGTTGCTCGGTGATTGATTTTATAGTTTTCCATAATCCTTTAGTATCCGATTTGTTTTCTTCTAACTTTTTACCTTCGTGTTCGTGTTTAAGCTTGTTAACTAGATTGGTGAAAAAGTTTCTGTAGCGGGTGTAAACGAGTTTCCTTGTTTCGTCTTTTGGGTGTTTGTTAGCTTCTTTGTGGAGTTTATCCCTGTGATTCATACATTTTATAAGGCCAGGTGTGATCCAAGGCTTCCAAATATACTTTGAGCGGCTAATTGTCTTTTCAGTTGTGTGTTTGTTTATTGCATCTGCTAGAAGTTTGTGAAATTTGTTGGTTGCTGCATTAGCGTCTAAATCTGTTAGCACTTCATTCCAGTCGATGACACGGAGATCTTCTATTAGCGCGGGAAAGTTGATTTTGGTGATAGTTCGTTGTTGGTATTTAGTGCCAGTTGGAGTGACCGTATTGTATCCCATCATTACCAGCTTGTGATCGGTGATGTCAGCTTCACAGATGACACCTAAAGCTCTCTGATGTCTCGATTTTAAAAATATGTGGTCTAGGCACGCATCCAGTCTAGTTGGCTTGGATATTACTTGCTTCAACCCATGTTCAGACATAAGGCAAGCAAATTCTGACGAAGATTTGTCAGACATAGACAGAAGGTTTATGTTGAGATCACCGGTCACTATAATTGTTTCGTATTTATTGACTGAATTGAGGATTTTGTCAAGAGAGGAAATAAACTGGTCAACCTGTCTATGCGAGGGAGATCGGTATTTATGGCAATTAAACAAATATCTTTAGAGAGCTGGAGTAAGAGTGATTCCGCGTCATGAAGATCAGGCTCCGAAACCGAAGCGTTCCAGCATTTTCTGACGTATGTTACAACCCCTCCGCATTGGTTGAGGGGTCATAATCAAAACTCGCAAAAAAAGTGTTATCACATATTTTTTCCATGTTCAATTGACTTGGTAAGTATTTTTTTTGGCAGAGGTACGAATTGTGGACTGAGCTATGTGCGTGATGTAGAATATTAAATATATTTTTAGTAAAACTTGTTTTTAATAAGCACACAGTACGATAAAATATCCTTCTGTGGACTTGTTACTAGTAGGAGTTCGTAGCTTTGCGTGGTTATACAAAATAAACTGTTCTTCCTATCATAGTCAGACTTAGAATAATTATTAACTAACATAATGAACTTATATATTCCTGACATTTCTAAAATTAATTTCACTGATTTTTAAGAAAAAACAGATTAAACAACTCGTTACAGAATTTGTATCCATCCTGTGGAATAAAAAAACTCGGAGTCTAGAATCGATTTCACAAATTTTAAATCGATATTTTGGTTTTGACACTGGCAACTCTGTGCAGCTGTCACTTGTCATTGTGCTCAGAAAATTTGTATGGTGCGTGTGTTTTAACGATAAAAAAATTGTACTAAACAAGTTTTTTGTCAAAGATCGTGTGTCTTTCCTTCGTGTTAAATATTTTGGTAAGTGTGCATTGAATTAACATGAAAAACTCTGACTGGTTGCGTCAAATGAACTTTTTTAAGAATTTCACATTGTTGCTTTTCTAACCTAAAAAAATATGGCGATAAATTGGATTTTGTACAAAGCAGTCCCTTCTGTGGAATTCTTTTCTGTGTTTCTGTGTCCACAGAAGGGATGATTGTCAACAGAATGGATAATATTAGTGCTAATGGCTTATTTCTCAGAAGTTATGCTATGTGTGTGGTTTGCCTTTTGTATTGACTTTTTGTTTTTATGTATTGCTCGTTCTATCTAGCTTATTTTGTTTTAGCAAGCATGCCTCCAAGAAAAAAAATGACTGAGGAAGAAAAGAAAAGAAGACGTCGAGAGCAAAAAAAGCAAAGCATGCGTCGTGCTCGTGCACGATTAGATGACGCAGCGATTGAAGAAAGAAGGAGAAAAGATCGTGAAAGGTATCATAAGAAAAAGGAAAAAGGATTAGTGAAAACTATTGACAAGTATACACCACGTCAACAACGTCAAATAAGAAAGATGTGGCGAGATAAAGCGAAAAAACGTCGTGAAAATAACAAAATTAACAAAAAAAATGAACAATTAAGAAACTGTTGCACACCGTCAACCTCCTCTGTTTCATCCCATTCAAGAGTTGCAGTAGGCAGAGCAGTGATAGCCCGCAATAAGCAAAAATTAAAGGCTGAGAATCTATACCTTAAGAAAAAGCTAACAATTCTAGAGTCTAAATTGGCCAAATACAAAATGCGCTTAGGTAGGGCTAGCAAAAAAACTGCAAATAATAATAGCAAGGTCACTGTTGACAATAAATCAAAGTCATTCTGTATTAAAAAAAAAATACATGAGTTTTTGCAAGACGATGAGTATAGTAGACTCACAGCTGGCAAAAAGGAGACTATCACTCGTTATAAGAAAAAAATGCAAATACGACTCCTTAATGACTCTTTGTTAAATTTATATAAAATATTTATGAACAAAACAGGACTTAAATTGTCTTACCAGACGTTCAGACGATATCGTCCTTTTTGGGTTATCTTCCCAAAAGTATTATCAAGAGATACTTGTTTGTGTTCATTACACACTAATAATAATTTGATTGTTCATGCGTTACGAAATTCAAAAATCATTTCACACAAAAATGCTACTGAAATTGCTAAAAGTTTATGCTGCAATAATGTCCTCAGTGTTAATTGTTTAGAAAGAAAATGTCGAATGTGTTTTGAGAAATCTATCAAATTAACTGACTTTAATAAGAATGACTCGATCTCTTATAGTAGATGGGTCACAAAAACTGTCACTATTGTTGTTAAGGGACATGAAAAATCTTGCAAAAAGACGCTTAAAGAAATAGTACATACAAAAAATCAGGTCGTTGTGAATCTTCTATTTTCTAATATTCCTATTTTTATGCAGCATTGTGCCAACATTATAAATCAATCAAAAACAATTCGTTTCATTAAAGAAAATTTAACACCCTCTGAGGGTCTGTTACACATTGATTTCTCAGAAAACTACATGTGTAAGTATTCTGCTGAAATCCAATCGGCTCATTTTGGCGGTTCAAAACCGCAGATAACGTTACATACTTCTGTCTATTATTATACTGATTCAGAACCGCCAAACAATTTAGTAAAGCCAATCTCAATGTGTACAATATCGGAAAACTTAAGACATGATCCCATACTTATCTGTGCTCATTTGAAACCGATTTTAGAGAAAATCAAAGATTTGTCACCTAATGTAACAGATTTTCACGTACTGAGCGATGGGCCCACCACACAATATAGAAACAAAACTATGTTTTATTTGATTGTTAATTATATTAGCAAAGTTTTAAATGTAGAGACTATAACATGGCATTATAGTGAAGCAGGCCACGGTAAAGGAGCTCCTGATGGTGTAGGAGGTTGTATTAAGCGTACATGTGACCAGACAGTTGCAACTGGATCAGATATATCCGATTTTAATTCATTGTTAACTTGTGTGAAAAGTAAATGTAAAGGTATTGAAGTGATTGGCATAGATGATTCTCATGTGACAGACATCGAAAAAATTGTGGCATCAAATACCATACGCCCTTTTAAAGGTACGCTCAAAATTCACCAAATCTCCTGGTCCAAAAATCAACCAAATATCCTTCATGCAAGACGGTTAAGTTGCATAGTCTGCGCAGCTCATACCAAATGCAGCCACTATGAGATTGGACAAATTGAAGTTGAGACAGATTTGTTAGGTTCACCATCAAAATCAATGCCAATTACTTTAAGCTCTTTTCCTTTCTCGAGAATGGGAACTCCGACTGCTTCTACTGATACTGCTTTAAGCAACTCTCCCATATCTGAAGGTTCAATAGAAAACCATTCTCCAGTAGCTTCAAGAAAGAGATTGCATTTTGATGAAGTTTATTCAGATGATTCTGATGATTTTGTCGTACCGCTTCACAGAACCAAGAGACTGATTAATAGTGATGATTTTAACGTTAGTGATAGTAGTAACGAAAATATTTTTTAATTGTTGTAAATCATAGAATTACAACGGTAAATGATTATATTTGTCTCTTCTGTGGACAAATAAGATATTTCCTGTGGAATCTCACAGTTTATTTTTTTATTGATTTTCTAAAGACTGATTTAACAAGAACATATGTTAATTGTATAACGCAGGATACGTTTAATCATTACAAGTTATTTGTTTTTATTAAGATTTAAAATAATCGATGTATAAGTTGATTTCATTAATTTCTGTGGTCAACTCGTTATTTTCTGTGGCATATAAAAAAGTAAATAGTAGCAATATTTACAAAACTAATTAAAAACGATCTTTTTCTTATATATGATTATATTATTTTGAATATTTAGCAATTAAAATTTGATTTTGCATGCAATCTGACGACTTTTATTTTAACAAAAAACGAAACTTCAATTTTGATTATGACCCTGAGATTATTTTCAGTAGAGTAGGACGTGTAACCCTGTATCTGACTAACCACCGGACAACCTCTCAGCCAGCATTCAGTGAGAATAATAACATCGTAAACTATGTTAAGTCGCTTTAATGCAATGCAAAATGTATTGAAATTGTGCTGTAAACTGCGTATGTTGAATGTCAATATCTTAAAGTTATAATTAGAAGTCAAGGAATTCTGACAAACTTCAAGTCTATCGAGTTCTTGGCACTCCAGATTAGTACTGTTATCTAATTCATTCACTAAAAAATTTGCCATTTGAATTTAAAGTTACAGAACGGTTGGTATAAGCAGCAAAGATATTTGGCGTCAAGAACTCTGTGATTTAAGTTGAAGATAAGTAACGACAATACGCGAGTAAGCGACCGGTATACATTTAATGCATTCATAAAGCCAGGGTCTATTGCCTTTAATAGCGCGCAGCTAAGTGTACTCTTTTGCAGGTTTGATGTTTTTGTATACAGGTGATATACTTGATAAGCAAGTGTAAGTAGTATGGCTGGTGGTGAGGTGTGTGTGTTTTGTTTGTGTATCTGGAATGGAAAAGTGGATCTTCTTGGTGTGTAATTCACGTAATAAAACAGGCGTGAACTTCGGTTTGTACTGGTGTTTTGCTTGTAGTGTTTATGGATATGTGTGTATGCGTGTATTGTACACAAGTGCGTGAAAACATAGAAAATACATCTTGGTGGGGTTAAAAACAATAAAAGCCAAAGAGAAAAAAGGTTCTTAAAATTATTGGTCCTCAAGCGCCTGTGCCAGTGACAAACCGTGGTCTGGGTCAGGAGTATCCATCGCTTGGTAGGGGCCAATCATTTCGTCCAAGTCAGTCGTCGTCCGGATGGGAATAGATGGCTGCTTCTCAGCTTTCCGTACGTTGATGGTGCCATTTCGTACCCAGCAGTAACGGAAACCGTGTACTTTTGCACGTGTCCGAGCCTCACGAAATAAAAATCGATTGGTGGCAGTCAGGCGCTCGTTTATGTAGACTTTATTTATTTAACCATTTATGTACACACAAAAATAAACAGACAAGATTATAAGAACAATAACATACAGAAAAATACGTACAAAGGTGATGCTTATTTCTAATGAAATCTCTTCCAGCATACCTGCGATAGGACAGAGGGTAAAAAGAGATGTAGACACCGTGTGTAAGAGTAGAGAGAAAGTAAAATACATAAAATCAAAACAATTCACTTAATAAAATAAAACAAATTATATGACAATATACTTACGAACATACATACATACATACATACTTCTAAAATAAATAAAATACAACATAAATACCTACGCAACTATGACGAAGTGGAAAGATAGTGTTCTTTCACTCTTCTTTTAAATACTGCAACAGTTTGGCAGTCCCTAATGTCAGGCGGAAGTGAATTCCACAACCGCACCGCGTGCACGGTGAAGGAATAGGAGTAGAAGTCAGTGGAGTGGGTAGGGCACTTAAGCAGGTTTCTAAGATGCGACCTGCAAGGCACATCAGAAGGACGGTCATAGGAAAAGCGCTCCCGCAGATATGAAGGAGTTTTAGGATTATGAAGGAGGTTAAATAGCAGACACAATATCCGAATAGGGAGCCACTTGAGTATCTTGCGGAAGTTAGAGACGTGATCATATTTTTTAAGGTTAAAAACAAAACGAATAGGTACATAAATTTTGTAAACGCTCAAGTTTATTTAAAAGCTCCTCGGTGGCATCCAAATAACAGGCATCGGCGTAATCTATAATGGGCTGAATGAGAGTTTGAGCAAGGGAGATTTTTGTGTTCAAGGGCAAGAAGCTCTGGAGGCATTTCAACGAATGGAACGTAAAGTGCACTTTGCGACTGACTTGAGCAACATGGGCAGCCCACGATAAGTACGAGTCCATGGTCACCCCCAGGTTTTTAACTGTATTTGCGTAAACAATCTGAACTCCATTCAGACAAAGAGGAGACAATGACGCAACATCGAGCCTATTCCGCATATACCTGCCGCCGATAATCAAGGCCTGGGATTTACTAGGGTTGATTTGCAGTCCAAAGGACCGCGACCACTCGCCAATCAAATCCAGGTCACTGTTCATGGCAGATACGGCGGTTTCCGCATCTTCCCATACGAAATTATTGTAAATCTGCAGATCGTCGGCATAGAGATGGAAATGAGAAGAGATGACTCTGGAGACAGAGTTAATAAAAATAGAAAAGAGAAGAGGAGAGAGAACGCCACCCTGAGGTACACCTGCGGTAAGAGAGCACCAATCCAATTTATTGGAGGTTCCCTTTATTATATCGTCGGAGGTAAGCGGACGTCGTTCTTTCACAGCTTTTAGAATCTGTGTGCGTGTAGCACGCCGCGTAAGTCTTAAAACAATAGACCTCGGTTTGCCCGTCAGGTTTGTTCGTCGTGGGCCGGCGCGGTATGCCTCGTCTATGTCAGCTTCTGAAAGATGGAAACCAATTTTCCTTGCTGTCAACAAAGTGATATGCACAAGATTTTCATTATTTTCTACTTCGATTCCGATTATTTCGAGTTCATTTCTAAGGTTACTTTGCTCGTAGGTATTTAACTTGTGATGCAGTTCGGATATGGAGCTTTTAAGCAATATTATTTCCTTGTCTCTGGCCACTATTTTTCCATTAAATTCCTCGAGTTTCTGATTGATGGCTTCGGAAAAATTCGTCAGCTTCAAACCGATATCCGTGTTTTGTTTTTTCAGATCAGATACCTGTTGTCTCAATAACCGTATTTCAGAGAGGAGTAGTGACGTCTCTGTCTCTGCGGACGGTTTTAGTCCGACATCCGGAGCGTTTTCAGTGACAATTTTCACTTCGACGGAATCAGGTGAAAGATCCATCCGCGGACGCTTCTGGCGTAGAGATACGTTTGAAGTATCTGGTGAGCCCTGAAGTGCTTTTAGAGGCATGAGGAACAGGGTGTAAAGTTCACTCATCCACCATAGAAAAGGGAGGATCCTCCAACCAGACGGGTGTTATGTCTGGCGGGCCGACTGCCCGACTGTTGATTTCGGATAGTCTTATCTATGTCGTTCGCGCGGTAAACTCTAATTGCGCGATGCAGGATTTGTGTGACGTCATGTCTTTGATGCGTAGTTAGTATGTGGCGGTGTAACCGCTACATGCTCTTTGTAAGTCCGGTTCCGATTGAACATGTACAATATTTACTGCGTCTGTTGTCTTCGGCGGTGTGCGTCCTAAGCGTGGCATAGTGCAATTTTACACCAGGCAGATAGTTTTAAACAAAGATAAAAAGCCAGGAAAAAACAGTAAAAACACAAAAAGAATCAATTTGTGTCACTCAGGATCGAAAGCGCGTCTTCGAGAGTAGCAACGCCTCCACGACCAAAACGCCACGGTGACGATGACAAACATTACCGAATTAGTCAGTCCTTTGTAATTTTGAATAATTCTCAATAACTCGACGTTGATGGGTTCAAAGTCCGGGGCGGCAGTCTCGACATAGATAGCGATTGCTTTACGACCGAATTCGGTCGCAAAGTCTTAAAGGGGACCCTAGACGGTTAACATTTCTTGACAAGCACCTACCTGCAGTCTCGACATAGATTGCGGGAAAATGAATAAGTAAACCTTTTTTTGAAAACATTATTTTTCATGGAAACTAATAAGTAGCAAAAACCATTATAAAGAATTAAAATAACTTGTTAAATATCTAGGGGCATTAAAATTTGCCGCCTTGCAACACTACGTCGGTACCAAAACAACTTTTTGACATGAAAACAAATACGAGTGACGAATTTTGAATGTATGTGTTGTTTGATGTCTCGTATCTCTCTTTTCTCTAAAATAAAATGTTTGGAGGACGAAGCGAATCAGGTGCAGCTGCTGCAGGCCCGACTCCGAGCGGCGTCAAGTAAGAATCTCAACCTACAATACCTATTTTCGAATCTAATTTGTCGGTTCAATATTGAACGCTTTTTCTATTGTAATCAACTAATGTTAAGATTTTGAATATTTTCTAGTGTACTTAAATATTTCAGGCGTAAACGTACACCGCGTGCTACGAGTGGCGAAGTGGATGCCCTCTTGTCCATTTTAGAAGCCCGGCCTTATCTGCACACCCGTAAGTTTACCGGCCTTCAGCGCCGTGAAAATTTTGACGAGGGCTGGAAGGAGGTTGCTGCGGAGTTAAACCAGCTAGCAAATTCTTCAAAAAAAAAACACCAGAGCAGTGGATGACGGTAAAGTTTACACCCATTAGTTAGGTACCTACATACAGTGCCAATGTTACTAATAATGAGAGTAACTAATTAGGTACGAGATTTTCTGGCCGTTGCAGAATCAAATGCCGAATCGATGAGGGTATGTTTTAGCATAAATTTCAATTATCCTGAACATTTATCCCGCCCCTAACCCTTTAGGGGAAACAGGTATAAGGTCATGTTGTCATGCTACAGATAATTTGCAAACATTTCTCAATCCATCCGTGTTTTTAATTGCAGATGCTTGCAGAAGCTGCAAAAACGCAAGCGATGGCGTCCGTCATGTTTGCGAATGCTGCGGACAAAATTAGCGATGCTATGAAAAACACAAGCGGATGCATCGCTCGTTTTTGCAAATACTGCAGATAAAATTGCCGGAGCCCTAATTAAAATAGGAGAAAAAATGTGATTGTTGTTGTGATGTGATTGTGTGTGTGATTTATTAATTATTACAGTTTACAATTTTATTTAATTAAACAATCATTGATTTTTAAAAAGGAATTTTATTTGTAAAATTAAATTAATTAAGTAAAACAAGTATTGATGAGATGCCTTTGGATTGTTTCTGCAACTGCTTGGCCTTATTCGCACCCCCTCTTGCAGACAACTTTGGCCTGTTACCTACCAAGCAACCATGTACGGTGGTCTCCTCCATCAAAACGTCGCTTCATGGCCGTGCGTACAGGCGAATTTTTCCATATGTGCGCATCGTGTCTCGCTCCTGACCATCGAGCATTTATATTTAATATGAGAAGGTCTGGGTCACACACCTAAAGCAATACAAAATTTAAGTATGTAAGTAGTTAGGTGTATACCTAACTACTTACATACTTAAATTTTAGCACAAGTGTATACTTGTGCTTATAAATTGGTGAAACAATACCTATTGAAGGTAAACTTACAGCTTGCACATTCAGTGAATGGCCCTCGTGGTGACCACTCACATAGGCTTCCTCGTGAACCCTTGGGGCTAAAATTTTAATGTGGGTGCAGTCAATGGCTCCAATGGCGTCTGGAAATGGCTGTGGAGCATTTCTAAATTTCTCCTTTGCTACACACCGCTCTTCCTGCGTCATAGGGAACTTCACAAACTTCCTTAACAATTTCTCATTAATAGCCTCGGTTACAGCATGTATGCAGCGGCTAACCGATTTTTGGCTCATGCTGCAACCCCACTGTAAGCCAGTAGGCAACTGATAGCAGCCACTTGCGTAAAATCGGAGTGCCATCAGTATCTATTTGGAAGGAAATAAAAACAAGTAGGTACATAAGACAAAAAAATATGATTTGGATATAAAAAAAAGTTACGCATAAATACTCACTTGAGACTCCACAGAAAATCCATAAGGTCGTTGTCTCTGCAGAGATGGCTGAAGTTCAATTACGAGCTCATTGAACATTTCTTTATTAATTCTGTATAAAGACAGAAATTCAGAATCCTCCAAATCCATTACATTTTCACAGTCGCGCCGATTTTTTCCGATTTGTCGTTTTTCAATAATGTCGCGTCTGTGTTGAAGCACGACTAAATCCCACGCCAAATATGCTTCCGCCATAATTAAACTGTGATTTACCCGATATATTACTTTCCTCTATGCTGTGATTTCTTCCTCTTAAAACTTCTAACAACATCAATAGCAATCCTACCGAATCACTTTGCGGGCTGTCAAAAATGATCGCAAAATATATTCGTAAACAGCGATAATTTGCGACAACGTTCGATAACATACCGATGACAATCGATTACTCTAAGTATCGAAACTACCAAATAACGTTACATCCGGATCGTTAGGACTTTGCGAACGAATTCGGTCGTAAAGTGATGGCTATCTATTCAACCATTGGTTGAAAAGCAATGTTGACCGTCTAGGGACATCTGTAGGACTTTGCGACCGAATTCGGTCGTAAAGCAATCGCTATCTATGTCGAGACTGCCGCCCCAGTTCTTTGTTTACCCGACAGTTAGTCGTTAGAGTATTATGAATATAGTATATTTGTTGAACACTTTTTAACGTTTTGGCATTTTATCACACAATATACTTAGCAATTTTGTACACAGTTCGAAAGGGTTTTAACTACAGAGTAATTTGATAAGCAGTAGTCACTACTACGATCACTTTTTCACCACTTCTTGAATAAAATTATCGGAGCTACTGAGTAACACGTATGACTTGCACATTTGCGAAGTAACCACTCTTTTAACCTACAATTTGACAAAACATTAGCTCAATTTCGAAAAAAAAAAATATATGCCTTTCTCGTCAGTATATATATATATTCTGATAGCAAAATTTCTATTCTATCGGAAAAAGTTGTTGGCCGAGAAGTTTACAGATTTTTGTACGATTTTTAAGACCTGAAAGATGAATTCGACGAAAAAAATTACACCTCCGTCACGAAATCTTTTATTTTATTCTATCGAATACTCTCCGTCAAATTACTTGTACTTTTGTAATACATTAATTCACTAAATGAACTTTTAGAAAACATATTAAAATAATACATTTGTATTTATAAAATATGTATTATAAATGATCTTAGACCACTCTGTCACATGTTCTGCTAATTTAGAGTATGTTTTTGCTATAAATAATTTTTTACTATCATTTACAAATAAATACGAATATCACAGACGGCAATATCATCAACTATTATAAATATAAATTTTCCAATGCTGCACTAGTCGTAATAAAATATATAAACGACCAAAAAAAGATTTCACAATCTCTTGCAAGTCGCCTATAAGACGGACTTGTCATCCGCCTCCTTCGATTCGTCGGTATATAGTGTTTCTCTTCTAAATATGTACTTCCTTTCGTTTTTCTTCATTTAACATGTGTTCGTTTTCATACTCCGATGTCACTTCGTGGACAATAGTGTGGGTTATACGTTTTCGACTGTAATATAACTACTTTTTGTAAATGCTGTAATGTATAACTGTTTTTTGTCCCAAATAAATAAAATAAAATAAAATAAAACAATTTTCTTACCAGGAGACAACATCGTGACAGAGTAGTAACTTATGTGACAGAGTTGTTATTCTAGGGGATACCAGTCTGGGTTTTGGAATAAAACAGGTTTATTTTTCTAGAATCATTTATTTTGTTATACTTAAATCTTTACGTATCAGTCTTCAACATTGTCTGCAGCTCGCTCTCAAATTTATAAATCACTTCTTCAATTGTGAGGTAACTGGTACATTTTTGTAATCTTTACCTTATTCTCTACCTTTTCTACAACTTCGCTTTTCCTTACCCACTGTCGTAAGTCGTAAATCTCTGTTTGATTAATTTTATCATAATCTATGCACCTGTTCATGCACTCCGAACAAACTCCTTTCATACAGGATACCGAATCAACAGAACAATCTAGATATTCTAAGACTGCATCCGTGTCTTTCTGCACAATTACTTTATTCTTATTTAATGTATTAACCATATAGGTAACATTTGCATGTAACTTACATAAGGAAGTATCTCTTCCATCTACAGTAGGTGGCTTCACATAAAATGGCCTATGTTTAGTGAAGTAGCTGTAGTGGCATTTGAGGCATTTTTGTACGTGACAGTTTCCTTCTTATCAGCTGAAGCTCTCGTTACATCATCCCGCAAAAAGAACTGAAGAATCTTCCGTACAAGATCAGTATGTTTTGGTAGAACGCTCTTGTATGTTATAGGTCGGTCTACACCTAATGTATCTCTTACCAATTCTATCTGCATTCTGGATTCTTTTACGATACGGGTTTGAAGTACCGATTGGATGAGGTGTTTTTCTTCTAGACTTTTGACAGTTTTGTATTGTTCTTTAATGGTATTAGAAAGAACGCTGTACTTCTTTGTATTCTGACTATTGCTTTCATCTTTGTTGCTGCTGCTGCTGTTTTTTTTTGATTTTCTGTGCTATCTCTTCTTATATTTTCGAACTTTCTTCTCTAACTGGTCTATTTTTTCTTGAAACTTAATATTATCTCTGTATAACTTTGTTCTATCTCTTTTCACTTTCTTTCTACCCCTTGAACTACGAGTAGATACTTCAGAGGAGTCGGTGTTGCAGATGGAGTCATTCGTGGGGTTCTGGTATTGGTGATACAGCCGGAATGTTTAAAAGTACCTCTTCAAGCATATTTTTCTTGTCCCTTCTTTTTTTTATTTCCTTCTTGCCATATTCGCTTTTTGATTCGATGTTCTCGCACGCTCCTGTCAGCCACTAGCTTCTTTCGAGCATGGTATCTTTCTAAATCCTTGCGCTTTATTTCAGTTACCTTCTTAGGGTCATTTTTGCGTTTCTCCCGACAAAGCCGCTGTCTTTCTGCTGGTGTTAATGTCTTCTTTTTCGCCATGATGGTATCTGAAAAAGTAGTAAATAAGTAATAAGTACCTAAACATTCGAGAAGATAGAAAAATACTTGTAACACTTTCCGTAGGAATAATTACCATAATAACTAGTGTATCTATTTCAGTATTTCTCAGATTCAGCATAAATAGAACAATAATATCGTTTATTTTACCCCTCCGTCACGTACTTTACCACTCCGTCACAATAAATATGTGACGGAGTTGTCATGTGACGGAGGGGTAAAAATTTGTTGCAAAGTCGATAACATTTAAAAACTAACATATAATATATAATTTACACGTTAGCCGTCAAATATTTCTCATTACGTAAGAGTAGGCAACGAAAAGTAACAATAATAATTATATTTTGAATCAATTACTTACGTGACGAAGCGGTAGCCGAATAAACACACGCACCTCCTATCACAGCATTCGGCCGACTGACGCGCTGTCTCTTGATCTCGGAGGGGAAATCGTACCAAAGGGGGAAGGGGGTCTAAACCTCCAATTGCAAGCCACAAAGACGAACGGCTCAAACGCGTATTTTGAAGGACAACCCACGTGACAGAATTTACAAAATAAAACATCAGTTATTAGGAGACAAGTATTTGAGATTTTATGAATATTTGATTAAAAGTGATAAAAAATAATGGTTGCTATTACATGATGGGTAATATATTTAGGAATTACAAGATATTTTTACGTTTTCAATCATCATATAATTTTTTCGTAATATTATGGATTATACACAAGCCGAGGTAGCGGGAGACACTGTGATTTGTATGAAATACACTTCTGTCACGCGGATTTACAACTCTGTAACGTACTTTTTACAATGAAATTATTAAATACATATGTTATTTAATTGTGCACAGCCATTATGTGTATAGTACAGTCCATGTTGAAATACAATTAAGAAAAAATAATGGTTATTTCCTTGGTTTTCTTTTCACTGACTGGTGGAGACACCTTTTTGTAGGTTAAAAAGAAGAACGACCCATGTACAGTATTACTGCAGGGGATTTATATTCTCGAACATAAAAAAACGTTCAAATTCAAGTCGCAATCTCATCTCAATGACAATGAATGTCAGAAACATGCCAGAATTCTAAATTAGAGGTTGTTTGACAGATTGAGATTGAGACTGAGATTATAATGCAAACGAGAATTGCGCCTCTGGAATTATTACAAGTACCAACTTACTTCCACTACTTGTATATAATCAGTCACAGAGCATATAAATTTAATATAATCAGTACCCGGAACAGAATGACATCTCTCACATTGTCTCCAACCATCTCCAACCTTATAGTAACGCCGAAGGTTACGACAAAATTATCCTTGACATGCAAAATATGACTGCCATACGCACTAAATATTATAACTGATAATTATAAACTATAAGAATAACTTTAAGAATAATTTTTCGTTGTTAAAACAGGACTCAAAGTGTTTCGTATCCAAAGTAGGTAGCAAAAGTGTAAAAAACGGCCGCTTTTGGTACTTTCGCTTTCCCACTGTTGAAAAGCAACTACATTTCAGAGCTTTTTCATTGGGAACTTATGCTTTCGATCCCGACATACTGTTATGTCTACATGCTTATTCCAACTCAATCAATGTGCAATCAATGTGCACCCCCAGATACTTCACGCAAGATGTTCTTTGAATAGGAGGGCAATTACAGGTATTAAGAGCAGGATGGGAACATCTATGAAACTTTATATCCGGAATGCTGGGCTGTATATAAGAGTTCGCTGAGAAAGCAACATAGTTGGGTTTTGAAAACATTTAATGTTAGCTGATTACAGGAAAGCCAGTCCATCACTATACCAAGAGCATTTTCAGCCGAGCGGTGAGCAGAAGCCCAGGCATCTCCACTTATAATAAGTGCAATGTCATCAGCATAGACAAGGATCTTGCAGTCTGGTATAGTAAGTTGGCATAGCCTGTTTACGTAAACAAGAAAGAGCGTAGGATCCAGCACACTGCCCTGCGGGTCTCCGAAAGATAAATACTCATCGTCGCTAGTGTAGTTTTGGACCGACTACGATCGGTGAGGTAATCCCAGAAGATACTTAGAGCATCTCGTATTCCAAGAGCCGCCAATCCATGTAAAAGAATGGGAGTAGAGACCGTGTTGGCCGTTGAAGCCTTGGCTAAATCTAAGAATATACCTATCGTTTTAGTCCGGGTGTCTAGATATTCTGTTCATATTGGCACCTAATCGTCTTTAGCAGGTTATTGCAATTATTTCGATATCTTGAGTATGTTAGTGTTTGTCTATGAGATTTCAAGATCCTGCATTGACTTTAAATGTAGTTTGTCACGATTGCGTATGCATTTCAAAAGACCAGCTTTCTAATTACGCAACATATTTTCGTAAACGATATAGACAAATCTGTTTCATTTTGACAGTTCAACAACATTCATTGCGTTATTTACGTTGCTTTGCAGTTTTTTTTTTCGAACTTACGGAGCAATGGATTAGCAATCTGTTTCAAAACGATTCAGATTCGGATTGATTTTGCATTACGTAATTAGGGTACAGGAGTGATCCAAGGCTTAATAATTCTCTTTGCATGCGGTACTTTCTTTAAATTTGCTGTGTTCGTTTACTGAATCTGTTAAAATAGAGATCAAGTATCTCTGCACTTTGATTGGGGTCTGTGTTATCCAGAAAGCTAGAGAAGTCCGAGTTTTCTAAGTGACTAATGACACCCGGAAGATTAATCTGGCGGATCATGCTTTTAGGTTTCTCAACAAAAGAGACAGATTCAAGGCAAAATAAAACAGGTACGTAGTCGGTAAGGAACGAGTCTAGGACCAGTGTTGTCGAACACTTATTTGATTTAAGAAAGACGTCAGACAGCTGTCAATACGAGTCGGGAAGAGATGGGCTGGCAGAAGCCCATGGAATGCCATTATATTGAAATACTCTTCAGAGTTTGGATCACTATTTCCTGGACGAATATGTTTAAATCACCAATCACTGCTACTGTTCTGATAGATAAAAGGGAAGTCAATGTGTCATTTAATTAGCTAACGAAAAGTTCAATATTTCTTACCGATGGTGATCGATATACTGCCACAATCACAACGTCTGGGTCCAACCTCAAAACAGTTAGAGCATTCCGGAACAACGGTTCAGTAATCTTAAACTTTAACTCGGAGCGAATATAAACTAAAACACCGTCGTTTTGGTTACTAAACCACCTTGCCGAGGCAAAACCGTCCAAAACAGGGACGTTAGAAACTACTCAACCAGCACTCCGAAAGAATAATTACATCACACTTAACATCCACGGAGTGTGTGAGGATATTTAGGCCATCATCGAATGTTTATGTACGTGCAAAATGTTTAGCGTTTGCTTGGTGTATTGCAAGTGCTGTAAGCATTGGCCCGGCGAACACACGAAGGATCGAGATACATATAAGGATTCTACAGAGTCCATAAACTTATTTAAATTATCAACAAGAGCGGCAAAAGATAATTTTGTTGCTAGTAAAAGGTAATATTGTATGCTTACTGTAACTAGAATATTTTACATAGTATTAAAACCCATGGTCCCCAAACTAGGCAGCGCCTGTATCTTGGGGGCCTGAGTTGCGTGATCTTAAATATTAATCTTAAATTTAATTTCAGGATGTTTAAAAATGGACAGAATAGTTAATTAAATAAGGGTAGCGAGCGAACTATAAAATTAAATTGTAGAAAATAAAATAATTCTAAATAATATTGTAGTGTGTGGACTGTGGGTGCGTGCGCGCGCGCGCGCGCGCGCGTGTGTGTGTGTGTGTGTGTGTGTGTTCGTGCATGTGTAGTGCATGTGGTGGTGAGTTGCTGGTGTGAGTTTTGTGTGGATGACTTGCTTGTATATTTTGGTGTTAACTCACTATATCCTCAGTGTCGTTGTATGACAGGGAGAGAAGCCAACTTACTGTCATTCATTTAAACGAGTAGGTGTTAAGACCTTTAGTATTACAGCGATTGCTTATTTTATTGTAGATATGAGTGTGTGAGTAAGGGGGGCACCGTCGGGCCAGAAGACTGTTTGCATTAGGAAGAGGGACGTGTAAGATTCGTTTTGAGAGCAGGCTTTGATAGTCAAGTCTGTTTTTAATAGATTTGTGCGCACGCAGCGTGGCACTTAGTATTTAGAGTTGACGTACTTGAAGAACCGGAAATTGGTTGTATAGCAGATGTGTCGGGAACCTAAAAGGCTTTCTAAGCATCCCTTTAATTACAGCTCTTTGAGCTCTTTCTAATTCAATAAATATGCTTTTCCCGGCTCCGCCCCAGACGGAGATTCCATACTGGAGTACTGACTGACAGAGAGATAGGTATATTGTTCGGAGAATAAATTGAGGTGCTCGCTCTGCTAAGCCTTGTGATAAAACCATTTTTTTTAAATTTATTATTATTATGTAAAATCATTATAATATACCAGTTTTGCATACATATTGACATTGTTGAAAATTATACAGGGTTACAGGGAAAGTCGTACTGAATATTAAAGGATGTTATTATTCAGGTCATTTCCGATGAATGTCATTCTGAAATAAAATGTCCGAAACTTAACCGTTATGGAGATATTAAATTTTAAAGATTATTTTTAAAAATCCTTTATTTTTTGGCTTTTCGTCGTTTTCTTTGGGATTAGAGCTCCTAGAGTCGTTTTTTTTATGTATCTAGTTAGAGGACATGTCCATTAATAAAAATGATCAACAGAAACTGAACCTACTACTAACAGCTTAAAAAACTGCTCGACAACGGTTAGCATTATGAATTTTCTAATAGAGTGTTCTTAACTTTAACAGGCTTTTAATAAAAAAAATTGTATGGAACTTATTCTGCAAATAAGTTAAACGAAAAGTTCTACGTCTCTTTAGCTATTCAAAAAGGTATAACACTTGCTATTAAATAGGCAAAACATTGCCCAAATAACAGTTAAGTTAGGAGAGGGTACATTTTTAGTTTGAGGTAAAAGTAGCTAAAATACGTAAAAAAAGACAAAAATTTTAGCAATATTTTTATAATTCATGTTCTACATGGCCGCCGCTATTTCTTACACAAAGTCTCATTCTTTTTCTTAAATTACTTTTCACGACGAAAGTTCGTAGGTTCCGCCTCATTTCCTCAGCCGCATCAATATTTTTTTGTCTTAGAATATCGACATTTGCGATCAGTGTCATTTGGTCGTATACTAGGCTTTTCATATGACCCCACACATAAAAATCCATCGGCGTTAAATCGGGGCTCCTCGCCGGCCATGCTATGAGTCCGCCTCTTCCAATCCATTGGTTTGGGTAATTCTCGTCCAACCATGCTCGAACACTTCTTCTGTAGTGCGCTGGGCAGCCATCATGTTGAAAGAACATGTCTCGTCTCAATGCAATAGGCAAGTCTTGCATTAAAGAGGGTAACTCCTCCCTCAAAAAGTTTTCATATGTCTCGCCATTCAAGTTATCGGGCAGGAAGTATGGCCCTATCAAGTTATTTGATATTATATCCATCCACACATTAAGACTGAATCTCCTTTGTGACCCTTTTGCGCTTTGGGAGCCCAATAATGGGTGTTATGATAGTTTGTGATGCCGTCTTTGTCAAATTTCGACTCATCTGTCCACATGATTTTCTTGATTTTCATTATCGGCATTGAGCATAAATCTGCAGAAGTCTAGTCGTCTCAATGGATCCCCTTCTTCAATTACTTGCACTGGCGTGTAATGGTAAGGGTATTGCCTAGAACTGTGCATTACGAACCAGACTTTCCACTGAGAAATACCAAGCCGTCGAGCGACAACGTTTGTTGACGTGGTTGGGTCGGCTTCAAAGAGACGTCGTATATCATTATCTTCGTCGTCGTCATCAAGAACACGAGGTCGTCCCATGTCAGTCCGACGTACTAGCACAGAACCAGTTTCTCGTAGTCTTCGATAAACTCTGTCAAATACGCCAATATCAGGTACTCGGCGAGTAGGATACCTTAGCATGTATTCATTGCGTGCACGCAACGACACTCCTTCGCAAAATCCATAACACATTAGGATGTCAGCATATTCCTCGTTGGTAAATGTTGCCATGTTCACAACACAAATCAAAGTCCAGTTACAAGCCAAGTCACACAGTTAGAAGATGAAACGGTCCAAAAATCCAAGCCAAATCGCGTTTTTACAAAAAAAAATCGGAGGGCACGGATAACACATCTACCATGGAAGAATCGCATGAGCAGACTAAACAAACACCACGATCCACGATTTGACAATTCAGACATTTAAAATGACATAAATACCTGTCACCGCACGTCTCCCGGGCACAAACAATGTCTACCCAAACCTTTTTTCATTGTTTAAAGTGCCAGGTAGTAAGCCGGATTCTTTTGTATCGAAATTCTGTTATGTTGTACTACCAGATGGGCCTATTCTAATAACATTATTTTAAGATTTTATGAACAAACCTAGTAGATGATATACCTTTTTGAATATCTAAAGAGACGTAGAACTTTGTAAAGTAATTCGCAGAATAAGTTCCATACATTTTTTTTTTTAAAGCCCATCAAAGTTAAGAACACTCTATTAGAAAATTCATAATGCTAACCGTTGTCGAGCAGTTTTTTAAGCTGTTAGTAGTAGGTTCAGTTTCTATTGATCATTTTTATTAATGGACATGTCTTCTAACTAGATACATCAAAAAAACCGACTCTAGGAGCTCTAATCCCAAAGAAAACGACTAAAAGCCAAAAAATAAAGGATTTTTAAAAATAATCTTTAAAATTTAATATCTTCATAACGGTTAAGTTTCGGACATTTTATTTCAGAATCAAAATCATCAGAAATGACCTGAATAATAACCTCCTTTAATATTCAGTACGACTTTCCTTGTAACCCTGTATACAAAATGACATGATTACTTTGTAAAGTATATATTGTTTTAATTATTGTGAATGTGAGGACTATGTGGATTTTTTTTTCTCATAAAATTTTTCATTGTCGGTTGGTTTTAATGATGGTCTGGCAGTTTGAGTAGTTTATGCGGCCTACCCAAATGTTCTTTCTTTGGTATTGTTCGTCGAGTTGAGCTCCACGATTACTGACAAATGCTTGCACTGACAGGACAGGTCCACTCAAATCTGTGTGGTTCTTTTCTCAAAAGACCATTTCAGACTAATCTACTGGTCCTCATATGGCCTGACCAAGATTATGTCTGGACTTTAAAAGAGACTGTGACCTCTGAGTTTGTTTCGGCCTTTCTTCTCAGAGTAGTCAGATAGGAAACGCCGAACTCATCTAGCAATTTTTTTTTATTTTGAGATGACGTGTAAAAGTGATTCCAATATCCTATTTACAGAATAAACAAGTTCATTTCATTTCAATATTAACTCATTTTCATTTCAAGGTGTGCAGTCTCGTAGTTTTTTCATGGCGAAGATTAGTTTTCTGACGCGGCAAGCAAGTGTATGTGAGGTTGAAATGAAATTGTTTAGTCTATTAGAATCTAAGGGGGGTAATGCTTTTTAAAGGAGTACAGATACAGTTTGTGAGTGGTGAATTGTGATCGTTGCGGCATATGTGAAATTTGAGTGTCAATTGGCAAGGAGGACTGGAAGCTGTGGTTTTGAAGAAAGTGATTCCTATACTCTCTAGTTTAAACTGGAATTGATCTATCGATATGGTGTCAAACGCCTTGGCTAGGTCAAGGAAAACTGCCAAGACGTGTTCGCCCTTCACAATACAAGAAGCTATGGAGTTGGTCAATAATATACTAGCGTCCGTCCTCGGTCGACTTGCCTCTTCTAAAGCAAAACTGTCTTTCAGATATTAGATTGTAGAATTCTAAAAAAATTACTAGCCGCTTATTTACAACTTTTTCTTGCTTTTGAATGGGTCGGACACAGGCAACCTTCCAGCAGTCTGGGAAGATACCGTTTTCCAAACTTAAGTTAAAAATGTGAGTCAAGTTAAAAGTGTGGTTTTAAAAGTGTTTTTTTGAGAAGTTAAATTGGTCTGACACTAATTTCATCCAGTCTGCCAGCGCTGTCAATTGGCCAATCTCAACGGAGACTAGCCTTCGGCGCGAGAGATATTGTAGTGCACTAGTGTGTGCGCAGGCACAGGTGTACTCTCTCTTCCCTCACTCTCATAGTCCGATGGGACGGCAATCCGACATGACCGGAGAGAGATCAGAACAAAATAACGTGTTACCGGACTTACAGTCTGGTGATGGCGGTCTGATTTTTCCCGGGCATTTGACGCAATAAAATATATTACTATCGAAGCTAAATTATTACGGATTTTATCACAGCGCTGCGTTATGTTTCCGCAGCTACCTTAGTGGTAGAAAACTTATTTCCATTGAGAGAGGGGTTCCGCAGAGATCTATATTGGGCCCAATTATGATTATTTTGTACTGTGCCGGTATCATTAAGTGCCTCCAGAGGTGCAAGTACCACATATACGCCAACGACGTCACACTTTACATATCCTTTAGACCTGAGGAGTACGATAGTGCCATTAAAGATGATGAATGAAACCTACGACCTACGTAGAATCACCGCCGGGTCTAAAGAGATTTGCCTATCACTAAACCCAACCAAAACCAAATACATGGTATTTGGCACTAGACAACAAATAGCAAAACTACCTGCAACGTTTCACCTAGAGCTAATGGGCGACCCAATTGACTGTCTATGAAGCGTGGAATCTTGGTCTTGTTATGGACAAAGACCTTCGTTTCGAAAAGCTTGTAGCCTACTCGGTGACAAACTGCTTTTACGGCCTGAGAGTTTTGTACAAGATTAGGCCTTACTTGTCCGAAAGACTACGGGAACAGCTCGTGGAAACCCTGATTCTGTCTGTTGAACTACGCTGACACAGTGTACGGCCCGCGTCTATTTGCTCGTACAGCCGCATCATTCAAAGGGTACAAAACGCTTGTGTTCGGTTTTGTTACGTAGGTACAGTATCCCTCGCAGAAGCCATGTAACACTTTTCCTAAACAAACATTTCACTCTCAAAATGTAGTCCAGACGCAAACTACCCTTGGCTTGCCTTCTTTTCGGTGTAGTTAAATGAAATGCTTTTTAAATTGAGCTTTTGCTTGCATTGCACCAATCGTAAGAACGTTACATCATAGAAATGCTCGACAAATGCTCTAGATTAAGATGAGTATACACTAGAGTCTAGTGTATACTCATCTTAATTGAATCTTACTTATAAAATAGAATACAAATGACTGAAATTAACTAAATTTATATAGCAAATATGTAAGAAGGAGATATTTCGATCGTCAGAGCGTGAAGTAAAATTTGGAGTATCACACCGGGGAGTGTACTGGGTTCTTTTATATTTATCTATCTATTATATATATTTATTTTCCTACATATACCTATATAAAAATGAATGTTTGTCTATATGAGACAACTGTAGATGAAAGTTGGTCTGTGTTCATTTTGTTGAAGTAATAAGGAATGAATAGTACCAGGTTTTAACCGACACTTCACTATCTTCGTATGCTTGCGTCATATTCAAATTAAGGTGTTTTTTTTAAGGCCTACTGCCAAACCTTCTAAACATGTAGCTTGTGGGTGAAGTATACGCAGAGGGGCTACAACGTCCTACGCGTTCAGTATAACAATGGGTTTAGGACGTTGATGGGGCTTCCGCGCTTCTGCAGCGCTTCGCAGATGTTCGCGGAAGCCCGTGTTGAGCCCATTAGGCACTGAATACGGAGAGACGTGCCAACATGTATTGAGCCACGTAGGAATTAAGTAGTTGTTGTTAGGTTAGTTTGTAAGTTTTACTAACATCGTTTTTAAGTCTTTGTTACTAATACCATATGGATTGTATGTACCTACTTACTTTTTATGTATGATCCGAAATAAATGAAATATAATATTTATGGAAGAACGCTCAATTAATGAAATAGTAGATTGTTTGCCTAGGGAGCAAACAACAATTTTTAAGGCGAGAGTTTTTCTTTGAATCCAGAGCGCAGCGAGCGATTCAAAGAACGTCACTCGAGCTTAAAATAGTGTTGCTCCCGAGGTGAACACTCTACTCTTTATCACCCTCTAAGAGAAAAATAAAGGTGTGGGGTTCGACCTCCGTCAGGAACGAAGTTCCTTCTCACGTATGATCTAAAAAAAAAAACGCACAGACTGCCGCGTTGGTCTAGTGGTCGCAAGCGCTACTGCTGAACATGAGGTCCTGGGTTCGATTCCCGGGTCGGGCAAAATGTTATTGGATTTTTCTATCTGAAATTTCTCAGTAGCAGCCCGGAGCCTGGATTTGTGCCCGGTTGATGGCAATAAGCTCGCCCCCTATTACATGGGACTTAAACATAACTGGCGAAATGTGGGTGTACCTGTTACAGGTACACCTCTGCCCAACCCTTCTGGGAAATAAGGCGTGATTTTATGTTATGTTATCTATTTAAAAACATATATCGCGATTGAGTTGGCAAAAAATCAAAAATATCTTGTTTTTTTCAAAAATTGCACACGTTTAACAATGCATTTGTTTTTGTAACAAAAAAATCTCTTAAAAAGCACTATTCATTGCTATATCACTTAGGGCGCCTAGATCATTCCTAAACTTAGGTGGCCAAGTAGTCACTTATTAACCTCTGAATTGACTAACAATTGGCAAAAGTCGAGTTAGTAGCAAAGGTTCTCCTTGAAAAGCTCTTTCAATTTGTGTATATCTTCTAATGTTTTAAGAATGTCATTTTTGATTATTTAATTAATCACAGTCTGGCCAGGATTTTTTTTGCCAGTCCACTCGCGATATATTTTCTAACTAACAAAATTTAATTTAAATACTTTTCATCCATTTTACAGATGGGTGAAGGTCGTTAATCTGCGGATCCTCTTCTATAATATTTTGGGGTTAACTCAACCGAAAACGAAACAGCTTTTATGGCTCAAAAAAGATTTATACCGGCGAGGCGGCGATGTTTAAACTACCGATAGTTGCATGCCATACTTTAATTAAACAGTATATTATACTGACACATGTTCATATATACTAGAAGTACCTAGCTGTGTTGTTAAGTTGAACTCAAACCGTTTTAATCGTTTGGCCGATGTGGTCTTACGTAATAGATGCGACAATGGGCTACTGTGTCATCCTCTAACCCTAAAAATTTGTAGGTAGTGTTAAATATTGTACGGTGGTACGGAACCCTTCGTGTGCGAGTCCGATTCACACTTGGTCTAACTAAACTCCAATTTTCGAAGTATCCATCTTTCTTGTCTAAACTGAATAAAAAATACAACTGAAAGTCGATAATCGAATGTTGCACATTTTTTAAAAGAAGAACTTCATAGGTACCTTTCCATGTGAAAAAAGATTCACTCAAAAATCTCAAACCATGAAGGTTCTATGTCAATTCGAAGTACCTATTACAATAAAACGCCAATTTCATACTTTAACCCCTATTACATACATAATAGGTACTGATGGAACTGCTTGAGGTTTGAATTGTGATTTTTTGGCTGTATTTAGTCTTCATCTTTAAAGTGTAGGCCATAAACACATGCAAACTTTGGAACAATTGTATCAAGTTTCAGGAATTAATACTTACGTCAGCTTTTTTCCAAGTCAAATACAAACATTTCTCAGGCTCAACTGCTCAAACAACATTATAACTTAAACTTATTTTTCAAACAGTAGGTCATACTTGTAATCACGTAGGTAGGTTATATTCCGGATTATCGGTCGATTATTATAGATTTCGGAAAATTTTATACTCAAAGATCCAGGCAGCCGAAAATAAACGACCACCAATTTCGGTCATTGGCATACTCTTCTATTGACTACGAGTAGTAGAGAATTTGAAGTAGCAGATGTCACATTTGAGTTGCATATCCTACCGATATGCAGATTGTCCTAATCTCCTCTCGAAAATTGCCTTCGATGTACCAACAAGGTTCTTGAGACAATATACTCCCATACCTGCTTTTAGCTTCATATAACTATCGCGAGAATGATTTTCTGTTGCGAGCGAGCAATACCGTCATCATGAAGCGTAAGGCTTCGTCACCTGTACCATGTTCGCCAAACAAAAACGTCACACAGCTATCCATTCCGAACTCTCATAGAAAATCAAAACGTTTTGCTGAACATACCTATCTACAATGCGTGGTTCTAGGGAGAGGGGAGGTCACGGGGGTCATGGCACCCCTTGAAATCATTCAAGCTGCCGACAGCTTGTAAGTTTGATTTACTTATTTTACTAATAAAGGACCTTAAACTGTACATTTTGTAATTAAATCTCCTTTTTTGAATTTTTTGCAAATACTTCAGTAAATTGATATCCAGGGTAAAAAATAATGAAGTTGTCATATCCCTCTGGTTTGTATGATTAGACTCGATACGACCGCGACGCTGTGTTTGGACTATGTAGTTCGCATTTTTGTTATATTACTTTATGATTGAAAATGCTTTTTCTATCGCTTCAGTAACTACCCGTTTTCAAGAAAAGTGCGACCGGCGCCTAGCGTTCTCAATTATTAAGATAGGGCAGTGGTTCCCAAAGTTGACTGGACCGCACCTCACCTAACAAAAACTTTCAAATTCGGGACTCACCTCTTGGCTGTCATGGTGAAAAAAGGGGGTTACTTAAGTATATGAATAAAGGACTGTTTTCAAAATAAATGATTGTAACATCGAAACTTTTAATAGGTACTTAATTAAATACAAGAAGTGCTATTTCAATGAGAGGATGTATTTGTTTCCTATTTTTTTTTTAAAAACGCTAGCGTTTCTTCTGGAACTTTTTCAAAGAATCATAAACTTCTGTTAAGAAAAAAGATATCCTGTACAATTTAAAGGGCTTCAAAATTATACCATTCTGGTTTCGATATATAGGATTATAATTAAGGGTAGATGTTTACCCCTTTCGTAGACACAGTTCTGTGATTTTTTTTACTCCTCTGATTTTTTAGTGCCTTAATGATAAAAATAGTCATTATCAATGCGCCGGAATTTCATGGGACCATGAGTTCTGTGGTTTTTTTAGGCAAGTTTGTTTGAAACGTGGAGAAGGTGGAGAGCTCACCCATTAATTGCATGATGCAGCTATAAAATATCTCCTACTTGATCATTTCATATTGTTGGTCTTCCAAATAGTAAATAAATATATAACATAATAGGTACAAGGATTATTTTGTTTGAAAATAAATAAAAGAGGCATATTTTCATTGACGCATTTGCATCGATATTATTTTCACGAAATATTTACAAAGAAAATGTATAACATATCATAACAAAAGCACATTTATGTTTCTATGTTGAGATTTAAGAAATGCAGTTCATTACAAACCTTAAAGAAGAAAAGATAATATTATATTAACATTTGTGACTTAGGTACAGGTACACACCTATGCTATGGAGGGAAATTTAGGTTGATGAGAATCATCTTATTGCCTGCATTTTTATTATTTTATTGTAGGAGCAGGGTGTCTTGTAAGCTCTCTATTCGATTTTTATGTTGGTACTGTGCTTAAAAATATCTAGGTACCAATACGCAGATACGTCATCGTAAATGTGTGCGGAAAAGCAGGCAACAGCACTGGAAATGTCGATTGGAAATGACCTATAACAAGGCTTGCATGGGGTATAAATATTAAATGGCTAGCTTGTACTAATGCAGCCCAGGTTTGTTTTACGTGCGGTTCTTGATTTATTCATTAGTTAGAGATGCTCACATGCGACGACGACGTTATCCGACTGTCGGGAAATATCTAGTCATACACATATAAACGCTCTGTTTATGATGGATTAATTATTCAGGCTTGTAATGTAGGAATGTAGCTTGCAGATACCTACATGTAGTTTGTTTACGTGGAAAATGTTAATTAATTAATTACATCGGTTTGAATGAAGGCTAGGTAACAATATTTCAACCACAACCGAAGTATTAAATAGGTAAGTACAATATTAAGGTTCATTCATTATGAAATTCGTCACAATTTAAAAAAATAACGACAGATAATTTCCTTGACTACGATTTATAAATCTATAAAATTAATAATATTAGAAGGGAGTGGCGGCATTCGAGTAAAAAGTCCAGCATTATAATAATTAAGGTTACTATCAATTCTTTGTATAAAATTATTTATTTCCATGCGTCTTGAATTTCTTAAACTCTACGATGTAATAGACAACGTTTATCACTACTTAATTCCATTTTAAAGGACATCAACTTCAACAATCACTCTCTATCTAGGAATAAATGATGCTTAAGTAAGTACTTAAGTAACATTTATTCACCATCTACTAATTATGTCAGATATGAATCATAAATTCCTTGACCTATCTGTACAATGTAGGTACCTACCTAAGCTATAACCGTAGTTTAAGGTTGGACAGAGCACCCAGTGGTACAAAAGGTACGTGCATGCTTTCCGTAATAATTTTATACCTACAGTGCTGCTGCAGGTATCTAGTCTTTTAGGAGATACAAGGCAACTTTCAGCTACACTGTAATTGTTTCCACGCCGGCAGATACATAAAAAATACCCACCATAAGACGATTGATAGATTATGGATTATAGGATCTTAGCACAGCTTCTTTCAGATAGACCGCACCAGGACTTTTGCTATCACCTATTTGGTCCAGTGATTTTTTTTACATAGTCCATTCAAATTTTACGCAAAATGCAGTAGATAAAAATACAGACATCTAACCTGATTATATCAGTATTTTTCCAATAGATATACTTACAAGCAAAAATACACAGTGACTTTAATAGCAATGTAATTTAATGTAAATTTGTTTAAAATGGCCTAGCTTAAATGAGATGCAAAGGATATCAAATTAATACAAAATTCAATCACAATTTTAAAATAATATCGTGATATGTTTAAATATTTACTCAATACATATATAATATGTATTATAGTAAGCATATAAAAGGTCCACATAAGAAAAATCTACGCTATCTACCTATAAAGGTACTCTTTAAGACACGTTGTATTAAGGATTTACATTGGGGACGTCAAACATGCTGAACTTTTTCTCAGGCCTTAGGTATAATTATCATAACAAATTACATTAGTGTCCTAGCGTCTAAAAATATTACAAAATAATTTAAAACTAAAAGGTAACTTCGAACAATCGTGTCGTTGTGACGCTAACATCGGCTCAACATCACTCAGACGGGGGCGCTTCGGCGGCGCTCGGGCGCCCGGTGCGGGCGAGCCCGGTCGACGCGCTTGGTGATCCGCCGTCGCGCCGCCCGTCGCTCACATTCGTACAAAAGGACATTAAATGCCTTACCGATCTTAAACTAACTTTAACTTATATTAATTATAATAAAAAGCCCGAATTTTACGAGCAAATTTTTATAACATTTCTAAGTCTTGTGACTAGATTTTCCCTATCTAAGTAATACGTAAGTAAATAACATAGGAATATTTGTACGACAAGATGCCATCGATCACGAGCGGTAACTCAAATGCAGACTACTAAATACACAACTTTGTAAGATTAAACGAAATCACACCCAAAAGACAAATTCCTAAACATTTTCAATAAATTAATCTTAACTTAGCACTTACATGGTAAGATTGTCTCCATTAAGTAGATACTTAATATTAAATTCATACGAGTAGCACGAACCGATTCCGTGGGAGATCGCGTCCTAACTAACGTCCACCTAATCTCTAGAAAAATATTTTATATAATCTAAACACTTAAAAAAATAACGGAGTCGGCTCTAAAACAGAAGGAGAACAAGTTTCGAAGGCGGGAGTGGTCCTCAGGGGTAGGGCGCGGGGCGTTCAGAAGGGCAGGCTAGAGCGGAACATATTCTCGATGAGCGGCGGCGCCGGCACCAGGTCCTCGAGCTTCAGATAGAAGATGCGCTGCAGGCCCTGTACCGACAGCGACCGCAGCTCGGGCAGCGCGCCCAGCACGCGGCTGAAGTGCGGCGCGCCCCCGCCGGCCGCGCCCCCGCCGCCCGGCATGTGCGCGCGCAGGCAGCCTATTATCTTCATTTGTAATTGCTCCACACGGTGAGGCTCCTTGAGACCGTGTCGATCTGTTAACAAAAATAAAATCTCATTTGTAAAATATGACAGGAAACATAAATTCGCTAATTACTTTTACTTTTAAAGGTGGTTTCTGATGCAACGGTAAAAGTTCTAAGGCTGAATTTCACCAAAAAAACTGAAACCGCGTGTCTGAACCGCGCATCTTAACCGCGTTCAAGAGCTGTCAGCGTTATTATTCTACAACATTTATGACACCTGATAGTTCTTGAACACGGTTTAGATTTTTTAATGTATATAGGAATATTAAATATTAATTTATAATATTATCTCAATGGATTCAATGGTGAAATTCACCCTAAAGGTTTTAATGATTTAATTAATCGTAGTTATCTTCAAAGTAAAATTAATCGAATAGAAATATTAAAAATAAAACTAACAAGTAGGTACTTATACACACCTGTTATCAAAGTTAATGCGCAAAGACACGCAAAGGTAGATATGTCGATATCCATTGAATGTAGGGTGTTGCTGAAGTCTAGCACAGCATGAAGCCAGTCTCCAAACGAGCGCTGGCACTGTCGCTTGTCAAGCACGACGCCACTGCAGAAGGTCAACTTGGTGTCTTCTGGACGTGTGCGGTATGCGAGTCGCAATACAAATAGTTCGAGACGAGCTGATGCGAACAGCTGCTCACGGTCTTCAGGGCACAAATCGACATAACCGGGCACTTTATCAGCGAATACTTTAATCATATCGATTGATGTTGTCAAAAGAGAGTAAAATTGTTGAATCACTTCTAAGTCGGACATCGGTGGCTCCATGGGACTTGGCTCTCGATATTGAGAATAATCAAGATTGGCAAAGTCCGGAGAAGTGTCGACATGAGCTCTCACAAGCGCTGTGATCAGTGATATAGGTGGGCTTGGAGGTGACTCCTGTGGACATTTCGGTTTGGAAGGCAGTCTACCACGTCTACCTTTCAAGGAATCAGTTCTTACTACTTCCTTGACCATTCCGACATTGAGACATTTCTGAAATCGACAAAACTGGCATCTATTCCGTCTTCTTTTGTCTACTGGACAAGATTTTTCAGCTAAGCAAACGTATTTAGAACCCTTCTGCACAGTCCTTTTAAAAAATCCTTTGCATCCTTCGCAAGTCCTGACCCCATAGTGTTGGCAAGCCGCGGTGTCTCCGCACACAGCGCACAGCTGGCTCGGCGACGACGGGGCCACGCGGGGGCCGGCACCCTCCGGCGCGACGCCCGGCGAGCTCGATGCGGAGCTGGGCGCAGATGCTTGCATGCAGTGTACTCTGCCACCAGGAACTTTGGGGCTATCATTAGAACTGACAGATTCTGACCGCTGCACTGGCAAGGAAGCGCGTCGTTGCCGTGCACTTTGGTCCGTAGATATGTGTAGGTCCACTGAACTTGGAAAGGGAGGTAAGGAGTACGAGTCTTGATTGGGTGTAACACCACCGGTGTCGAACGTCGGGCTACACTGTTGTGACGGCGCATAATATGTCGATGGCACATAAGGAATTGATGGTTGATGATATTGATAAAGTAATTGGGTGGACGTGTGTCCTTGATATGCGCTAACATTATAGCAGTCTTCGTCCATTTTTATTCCAAATTCCGCCATTTCTTGTTTAGGATAACGGACTGAATAAGTTTCTTCAAAACTAGGCAACGCTGGGCCTAGGGTTGGCGATGAAGCTTCACTAATAGGCGTCGTGCGCTGAGATTTAACTTCAGGCGGGATCGGCGCGTGAAACTCGACGTCCGGAAACGGGTCTAGATTTTCTTCTAAGATTTCAGTAGAGTCTTCTTGATATTGAGGCGACAATAGATCAGTGAAGGACGAACCGTAGTTGCTCTGAAATAGAAATGACAATCAATAATGGAGGCGTCGCAGTAGTGGTAGGCGGTGGATGGCCGTCAGGGGCGGCCGTGACTGTCCAATGGCGTGCTTATTCAATTGTCTACTTGTATCTATAGGGGCTTTGTGTAGCCGCCTGTTTGTCAATCGATGCAGGTGTTCCACGATGTTCTAATTAATAATGTATATTTGAATGAGGTTCATTGAAAAAATGTGAGCAAGACATTTGCTCTAAGATGGCATCTTAAAATTTAGCATAAACGTCTCTGATGAAAAGAATAAATGTAACACTCACGTGTGTCTGCAGCAGTAGCATGCTGGAGGAGGTGGGTGTGAAGGCGCTTGGCGAGCGCGACTCTATGGCGCTCGGCCCTGCAACAATCAGACATCATCACTTCAGTATGAGCCAATAAACACAACTAATTTACTATATGTATTACTATAATTTAAAACATGGTTATTTTTTAGCATAAACGATTTCCGAAATACAAAATCAACCGTTACTCCAACGTGAAACGGTCAACCAAGACGAAAGGCCGATTGTGAATGCGTCACGGAGCCGGTAGACATGATATTGACGGCACCATCCTTTGAACTATCACGCTATTCGAGCCATGCATCATTTATATTTACCCTCGGCGAACATACTTTGATTCTTCCTCCACCACAAGCACTCGTTACGAACTAATCGATATCTACCTAAGTACTCTAGCTTGGTATCGGAACCCTGATCAGTGCTGATCGCTACCCTTGTACGACTAACAATGAAGATGGGTAGGAAAGGTCTCCCGTTTTATACTACAGTTTCGCCAACCAAATATTGGCGTTTTGAATACATTGTGTCACGGTGCTTGATTCGCCACGCCCAGAAAATTGAATTCTATGTATACACCTCATCTGGGTCTATTAAAACAACGTCGCAAACAAGCAACAATAAAAACGTAATTTTCCGCTTTAATGTAAGGTACTAGAGTTTTTATTGGCGTAGCACACTCGCTTGAGAATTTTTAGGGCGAAAAGGCGATGGGTCCCTTGGGAGGTTATGAAATCAGTGGCATTTGCAGTTTCTATTATGTTAAGAACCATTAATTCCAGTCTTATTAAGCTATAAACAAAACAAGCTTTTGTTACCGTAAGTTTGTTTTGAACATTTCTAGACCAAAAATTATAAATTAATAATTCTCAAATGTGATAGGTGATATCATATCTTTCTTGCGTTTGAGAAAGCTGATTTAAAGGTTCTTGTGTTCGTTTCAATATTTAAAAAAAATAAACACTGAATAAGATGGAAAATCTCCATTCCCTATTATTTATTTAGTTATTATCTAGTTTGCTTTATAGAAAAAAAACTTTCCTAGATAAAGATCGAGACGAGACTTTCCTTATAGCAAATCAAACGCAGATACGGGCCCCAGATTAATAATAACGAAATTAAGACAAGTTTCACAGGGATACCTGTTTACCGCACACTATTAAAATCCATCCGCATACTTTTTGTAAGGGTACCTACCTACTCTCAGAAATTATGCACAACGTGTCGTATGACGATGACTTTTTTTTGCATAATCGGATTTTAATTAAACCAAGCCTATATTCTGCTCCAAATTAATAAGTACCTGTGAAAACTACATGAAAATCCATTCAGTAGTTCCGGAGATGTGTGCGAACAATCTCGGTAGCGTCGTATTGTCGTCATACGACACGTTGTGCATAATTTCTGAGAGTACCCTTACAAAAATTAGGGTTATTATTTCTAGGGTTGCATGAATCATTAGTATTACCCCACTAATAAAATAAAAATATTTATTTACCAATAAATAGGATGTGTATGTTTGGCACACAAATAGTTTATAACTAACAAAAAAGTACCAGGCTTGCATGAATTCTAAATAAAAATCTACGAGTATTGCCGAAGATCATCACTTAAGACTGGCTCGACCGATTTGGCAGCTTTTTCTATTTAGTTTTTTTTGTTGTAGGTATTCGTAATTGTCCAGACAAGGTTTGAATGAAAGAAAATTTTGGAAAATCCACCGGAAAAGTCAGAAATACACCCGCGCGACGCCGGGCATGAACAGCTAGTATATACATAACTACTAATAACTAGCTTCTGCCCACGACTTAGCTCGCGTAGAAGTCGTAAGATACACAATAAGTATACTAAAATAACAGCCGCATTTTTATAAAACTCCCTCGCCCGCCCGCGCTTCTACTTCGTTTTTTTATTTCTGCTCGGCTCTAAGTTTCGTAGCGTGATGTTAAATTAACCTTCCTAAAGAATTAAGCTATCAAATGCAAAAATATTTTTTCTAAACCGACTGGTAGTTCCAGAGATTAGCGCGTTCAAACAAACAAACTAAACTCTTCAGCTTTATTATATTATTAGAGATATATCACCGTATGAACTATAATATAATTATGGACTTTGTTAGTAACCGACAAATTGTGAACTAGTATCAAACTTGCTTGCGACGTGACATAGGTACCTTGCGCTAATACTGAATAGCCTGCTAGCTGTGAGCAACTTGGAAGAAGCGCTCGCCGGCCGCTGCCGCAGCCTAACCCATTTCACCCAGTTTTTTCGACAGTTCATAATCTAACGAAATAATACCGATATATTGTAAACTAACTGCAGTGCTATTCTGTAACCATCTCACCGTGAAAACTTAGGTGAAGTGAGTTGTCATTCCATCAGGGTGAGATGACACTGACAGCTCACTCCACGCTCACTTCACGTGTTTTCACGGTGAAGTGGTCACGGGAATCGACATGCTGTTCTCACAATCTTACGGTGACATTAGCGTAGGTACACTAGCGAGCCGCCCCTGTTTCGCACAGTTTTTACGACTTGATAAAATATCGAAATTTCTTTTTTATGTGTAAGTTTAATATTGCGATAAACACATAAAACTTCCGGAATAAATTCTCTAGATGATGGTGAAAACCGCGTCAAACTCCGTTGTGTAGTTTAGAAGAACAAACGCGGTCACACAGATAAATCGACAAAGCTTTCTAGATATATCTATAGATACTGCAGACAGTCTTAAGCCTCGTTCAGACCAGCGCGACGCGACGGCGCGACGCGAATCGAACAATACAAATTCCAAGGAAACTTCACGGTATAACAATAGCCGGTGTCGCGTCGCGCTAGTCTGCACGAAGCTTTATGGCTCACCAGACTTACTGTCGGACTCAGAGACGTCATCCTACTAACTATTTATATAAAAAATGTGAAAGTTTGTGAAGATGTGTGTTATTCAATCAAGCCTTGCATAGGTATTATATTATATACTTGAACACTAAAGTTGATTCTCTTAACTGTTACCGAAATATTTGAGATTTTATTGAATGAGAATAGATACTAATTAGAGACGGGTCGACTATAACTTGGGCCGACTATGGGCAAACCGATCATTGCTTTTAAAGGAAGTTCCTAGGCCTAGATAATATTTAAAACAAGAATGAATATTTATTATTTATGTTACAAATCCGAAACCGTTGTTTATTCAGAGTTGTAGAAGCCTGCTCTCGGTTAGATATTTTTTGTTACAATTGTGTTTTTTTTAAATTTAAGTGCTATTATTGACTACCAAAGGTATTCCTAGATAAAAATAACAAACTGTTAGACTAATTCTAAAATAAAAAAATTATAACGGTTATGATTTCATTTCAATCGCCCTATTTTTAATAAGCATAGAAATAATGAATAAAGAAAAGAGCCGACTAGTCGGCGCTGCTGACTAGTTGCCGACGACAAATATGGCCTGATTGTCGGTTTTCTCGACTAGTTGATGAAGCTGTAATACTAGGTTATATGGGAATCAAGAAACTTTTATTTAATTTTGGGCTCTTTAAAAAATAGCCTGACTTCGCCACTCATGCGATTGTTTTAGTTGGCCAAATAATATATTTTTTCATAATGTATTAATTCAGTCCAGGCCCAGTACAATAAACCGTTTTGAATTATATTCCTTGTCACAAACATTGTGAACATAAAAAAGGTACATTCCACTCGTATTTGAGTAATCATTTAGATTGACATCATCCCTACTATTGTTATAAATTCGAAAGTAACTCTGTCTGTCTGTATCTTTTTCGATGCCTCGTTCGTATAAGAAAAAATATTTTATTTTATTTTTTTACAACAAATTAGCTTAAGTAACAAGTGTAACTTAATTAGCTTGTCCTATTTAGAGGAAAGTTTTGCAGCTTTACTTAAAAACTGAGATAACCTATTTATTTGAGATAAATGGTTCATAATGCCGACTGCCTCGTTGGTCTACTGGACGCAAGTCCTGGGTTCGATTCCGAGCTTGGGCTAAGGGTTATTGGGTTTTACTATATGGAATTTCTCGGTAGCAGCCCGAGGTCTGGATTTGTGCTCGGTTAATGGCAATAGGCTCGCTCCATATTACATAGGACTTAAACATAACTGGCGAAATGTGGGTGTAGTCATTTGGGGTAAGAGCTCGCGGCGGGTAAAAGTTCGCAGTAGCCCGATCTCCGACAGAGGTGGGGGACTGAGGTGTGTGTTCGCGGAAGTTAGAAATCCTTTAATATTTGTGCCGGGGAAAATATGAAAAACTGACATCAGACAAACAAATTATTTCTTCAAAAGGTGACTCTAATGCCACAGTTTCTCTATATTTCACTTATTAATTAATGATCAAAGTTCCTAATTTTTTAAAGTTACAGATGTACCTACTAAAGTTTCCATTATATTCTTCTTAAACTTTGATTATCACCAATCATTATATTATTTTACTATCTATCTAGATTTCTTTAAAAACGTACGTTTACCCCGCACGCGTTATTTTACCCTAAGGCTTGCGTAATTATACACGCTTGACGGGGCAAGAGTACGCATTCGGAACATGTTACTTCACATGTTCTTTAAACATATGAAAAAAAACTTATTGATTTTTAACGTAAATTTACTAAAATAATGAAAATATATTAAAATCTCGACCAACTGCATATACAATCAACTTAGATATCAAATTTTTGTATAGTTCGTTGAGACCATAGAAAATAAAGTGTGTGTTCTTGACCCGGATGACTCTACTATGGTAGAGTCATCCGGGTCAAGAACACACACTTTACAGGTATATATAAGGTACACCTCTGTCCAACCTTCGGGGAAACAGGGCGTGATGTTGTGTTATGTGGTTCGTAGTGATATAGCTTATACTTAGCTACATATAGTTTCGATAATCGAAATAAAAATAAATTGCTTTGTGCATTTGGTGTCTCTACAAAATGTTGTTATTTCAGTAATCATTTCTAAAAATATATGAAAATAATGAAATGACAGAACATCAACCTATTAGTTAATATATGTTTAGGAGCATGAGGAACAGGGTGTAAAATTCATTCATCCACCATAGAATAGGGAGGATCCTCCGACCAGACGGGTGTTGTGTCTGGCGGGCCGACTGCCTGGCTGTTTTTTTTTTTTTTTTTAACTAGTGCTTCTCGTAGCTCACCTCTGAGGTGATGACTACTTAACCGGACAATCCTGCGGCTGCCTTAAGCTACTAAACTCAAAGCCTCCAGCCAGGGGCAAAACTATTCTAATTAAAACTAGGCGAGCGCTCGCTAAGGGCACCCCCTGTGGGGTACGGACCTCGGCTTAGGGCGTCGCTGGGGGGAGGACAGCAAGTTGGGACGGGCTGGATCAAAGATAATTCATTATTATTAATCGAGGTGCCTGACTGTTGATGTCGGATAGTCTTATATATGTCGTTCGCGCGGTAAACTCTAATTGCGCGATGCAGGATTTGTGTGACGTCATGTCTTTGATGCGTAGTTCGTATGTGCCCGTGTAACCGCTACATATGTAACAAAATTAAACGATACATCCGGTACCTATCTTTATTTAAGTACCTAATGAGTATAATCCATGGACTTAGTATAAATATAGTCATGTAGACTTCAATAAATATTCGCGATCCAATCAATATTCAAAGAGTGCAAAGTTTGTCATTGCACTCTAAATACAGACATTTGCAATTCAATGAATTTTAATTTTAAATTGATTGATGAAAAATAATTATTGATTCTCGGAATATTTATAGTGTTGTATACTTACCTAATTATAAAAAAATACTCCGCCGAAATCAGTAAAATAAATATTAACCATGACTAAATTGTAAAAAAGTATATGAAAGCGAGTTTGAAAGAGTAAATAATCATTCATATTAATTATGCTGAAATAAGTCATTTTAATAACAGAAGCAATGGTGCTTGTCATCACTAATTTCAGCATAATTAACATGAAATGTGCAGAAAATCTCATTATTATCAAAAAAAAAGGAACGACATGTAGTACAAATTAAACCTCACGTAGCTCAGTCATCACAAAGAGAGAGTCAGTTAGTTTTCAGGTTTCAAAGAAAATTGTACAGGCCTACGCCAGGGCTACGTAAGGCCTACGCCAGGGCTACGTCGTAGACCCTACGGACACAAATGCCAAAGCTGTAATATTTGTTTTGTTTACTGCTATAAATTATTGAGTCATTCATGCCACATCCATATTTTTTTCTTTTCGATTTGTCTTTTCTGCAAGGTATTGAAAGTGAAAATCTATAGTGGTAGTAAAACTGTCTATATTTCTAGCATTCTATTAGCCTAAAGTCCATTTATAGATATTTTTGAAACTATTTGATGGAAAGCTCTATGCCCTCTGTTAGACTTTACAAGAGTTACAATCTCGAGAAAGATACGCACGAACCCATGGAACCTCGCTGGAAAGGACGTTTCATTCCGTCTAATCGTATCACGAACTATCCGACAGATGGCGGTAGGATGGCGTGAACAGAGATATCGATTATTTAGAGTTTGTGTTAGTGTGACCAGCTACGTCATTCGTCATCGATTCAGTTTGAAGTAGACGTACGTACGAGACGTAGGTTATCGGCAAGCAAGCTTTTATGAGCTTTCTCATTACGTGACGTTTTTGCGCGTAGCTTTATGCGTAATAGTTGCGCGTAAACACGTCAGTGACGAGTGTATACAGATGAGCTATTGTGCATAGTATGGTCATCTATTAACATGCGTAACAGTTTTGTGCATGATGAACGATTAAATGTTTTCTAAGTATTATTGTCACCATCGCAATGGACCGGGTAAAAGAGAAAGAAGGCAGATATGATTTATCCTGCAGGCTGCAGCGAATCACAAAAAACATCAATATATTGAAAAAATAATATCTGGGGAACAAGAAAAACAACTAGAAAAATATTGTTTTTCTTGTCCTTTTTGTAGGATTCTGTTTTAAATTCTCTTCATACAATTTAATAGCGTGTTTAGCGCTTACATTTTCCGTCCACAAATTGAGTGCGCGGGAAATATATACAGTACTTCTACAACTACTACGGCCCACTGCAAACCATGCAGCCATCTAATTACGCAAAACATTTTCGTAAACGATTACGACAAATTTGTTTCATTTTGATAGTTCAACAACAATCATTGCGTTATTTACGTTGTTGAGCAGATTTTTTTTCGAACTTATGAAGCAATCGATTAGAAATTTGTTTCAAAACGATTCAAATTCCGATTGATCGTGTATTACGTAATTAGGGTACTGTTAAAGTAACATACCTAACTTAGATAATTTATCATAGCTAACAGAAACTAGTTGAGACTTGCACTTCAATACACGTGTTAGATTGATTAATTTCAGAAGCTCGGAGTGTCAGAACAACATAGCTTAGGAAACTTAAAGTTTCGCGAAGCAGTCTATATAAAATATTGTTGACACAAAGTAACAGTAGTTTTTAACGTTATCACAATGGACAAGAATTATACAATAGATACTACAAAATAGATATAAAGTTCGCGTCTAGTCTGGTAGCAACTGGTCGTAAGGGCAGCGGACGTCACCCGCGTGTGTTTTATCAAATAAACGTGATTTCGGTGGAATTATCAGCTGTTGCGGTGGCGTGGGCGGGAGAGTATTACCGGTGACGTCATCGGGATCTACGTCACAGCCACCCTCCGCCGCCACCTCTCACGTCTGCAGGTAAAACGTTATTGAATATACCGCCCCTATTACGCGTCTAATTTTATTTATCGAATGCTGAAATATTGAAATTGCGCTTATGAGTAAAGTGTGTACTATAAAGCGACAGAAATTTGATTAGGTAAACTTGATATTTTTGTTAGTTATCTAATAGCTACGAATTACTACGAAAGTATAAGTTTTGTTAAACGAGTTTTTATTTATAGTCTACTGGGAAAGTTGTTTATACAGAAATAATACACTAAATTAGGCGTTTAAAGGAGCAGCTTTCTACCTCATTTTACTGATAATTTGCAGCTGCCCACTTGCTCGCTACGGTTGTTGCTACGAAAACATTTCTTCCGCTACGAACATTTTATTTCCTCTATGCAAAGTTGAGTTCCGCTACGAGACGGTTATTGACACTGTATGATCCTCGGAACATTAAGTAAGTAAGTAGGTAATCATTTATTTACCTAAACTTAGCCTAGGTAAACATCAGTGCTGTTTAAATGGTATGAGTATGGCTATTATAAAAGAATGCCTGCCCTGCCCTTCAAACTAGGAAAATCCTGTATCTTGAAGGACAGTGTTCTTTAGTGGGATTGACACCTTTTTACAAAAATATTTATAATTGCATTAGGTTATTAGGCCACTGCTCTTACTGTGGGTGTTGAAAACGATCAAAAGGGTAATATTATGAAGAGGATGAACATGTTGTTTGTGAGTGTTGTGTGTTCATTTGTAAGTGATTATGACCGCGTTTCGTCCTAACCGATTTTCATGGGTATTGCGCATTTAATATGATGAAGTATGCCTAGTCCTTCAAAAGTTAAAGGACTGAGTTTGTTTTTCGGTACTTTTTAAGACAATTAGTTTCGAGTATATTTAAAGCGGTTATTAGAAAGTCGGCGTGTCCTTGCCTAAATTAACATTTTTATAAACCGTAACCCTTCGCCTATTGTTGGCCTTCCACCACCTACCTCAGGACAAATTGTCGCGATCACCATGTTTGCCTCATGCTTAGTGATCGCTCTTTGTTCTTAAGTTCGGACTGGGATAATGTGCTGCTTATGCTGTTTTACGCTTAATTGCTTTCACGACACTGATATAGTTAGGTGGTACTTTTTATTTACCGGAAACCAAGCGACTATTCCATACCTTCTAGTTTAAGTTGTGGAAAAGCTAGTTTTTCGCATTTATTACTTCAATATTTTTTTATAGGTTCTAAATTAACGTCCTCTGAATAAATTATGATTATTAGCTTGACGCAGACGAGAATAAATATCTTTTTTTTATCTTAATATCGTCTAGACAACTTCAGTTTCCTTGTTTTTATCGGATATTTTTATTAGTTTAATTTTCATTGGTACAGATAAGTAGGTAGACACGTGGACCTATATGGATACCTACATCACACCTACTTATTTTTATGCATTAATATATCTAAATATTAGGTTATTTGTAAACTGGTAATTATCAGATCACAATATAAGCATCTGCAAGCACAATAACAAGAAGCTTTTTCTTTTGTTAAGCATTTTACTTTCATTGATAGATTTGCCTATATAAATATTGTAGGAATATATCTATTTTCGCCTCCAAAATGAACTAACACAATAACATACTAACTATTTTGTGACTTCAATGGATGCAAATATTTAGATCAACAACGTGCTCTCATCAGCAATAGGTATTGGATTTAGAAACATCTATTTTCAGTTTTTACTTTGAAAATATATTAGTTATTATAGCTAAGATCATTTGTACATAGTTCGGAATATTATGTTACAAGGATACGTTGTTTTTTGGCCTTGGTTAGTAACCATGTACCTAATAAAGTGAATCTAAGACGTCGAAATATTAATTATAACTTATATATAAATCAATTCGGTGTTTATCGGTGTTAATATAAAATGGTGATGAAACTTCAAACGTCTCCTTCTCCTTACGGTGCAGCGCTGACTCACAAACTTCGAGAATTAACGTAGTTTTATAACAACTATAGTATATAAACAAGTACCTAAGTACTTCCTAACAACGAAGTTGAAGACAACATTTAAACTGTGTGGTATTAAAAACTAAGGTACGAACTTAAACTATTACACATAAACACTTAAACTATTATTTACTTTAACTATTTAACAGAATAATAAGTACAAACTACTGTACAATATCTACAAATAAAATCCGCCGGACATGACTAGCTTCCAGAGAGAAAAATATTTCATTAGCGTTTCCAATATCACCTAAGTATGTGTATATTGTGCTACCTGTAAACTGGTCAAACCCCTGTCGTGGGCAAGATGGTGAAATGTCCTAGTGTTATTATCAGAGCTTTACTATAGATATCTTTGATAGATTTCCTTGAACTGAAATGTTTTGAATTGTTTTATCGGTCGGCAAAGCTTACTAGGTCGGTTACATAAACGCGCACATTAGATGCCCAATTGCCCAGTCTTACTGCTCATCACGTTCAGTAGGTATATTGACATTGCAGGTCAATATTATCGGATGCAAATTTTTGTTTTACCGACTACTCATGTTTTAATATTTGTTGTTTGCGTAAAGTGATTCTAAGTTAGGAGGAAGTCGGTAGCCGGTTGGGCGGCAAGCAAGGGCGTCCTTGAAGCGAGGCGCGCGGTCGATGCGTGACGTCACGCCTCCATGACGTCACAGGCTCGGTCGATTCGGAGGCCGAGGCCGACGGAGACCTACCGCGCCACCTGACGCTCTGCCGACCACCCCACATTGCCGCTTTCAGCACCACCCTCATATTTTTAGACTCGTGACGCAACCGCGCTATTAAACGGAAAGCATTAAGCGTCTGAAAAATAGCGCCTTGGAGGAATGAGGTAGACTTATACCGACACCTCCTTGCCTCACGTGTTTAGAGCAACTGAGTGATAAAGACACTACACATTATAGTTGAATAATGTTTTAAATATATACACTGGATACCTTCTTATGTTTTTATGTTGCAGTCTAATTAAGTAATAATGGTGATAAAATCATCCATTAGAAACATCAACGGAAGATCTCTCCCGCTGTGCGGATGGAAGGGGGAAATCCCTGTATCTTTATATTTGAGGGCAAGGGTGGGTCGGCCTGGGGCTCGGGGGCAGTGAGAGTGACGCGCTCCGGGTCGGGCTTGTCGTGACGTCAAGTCAGCTGGCGGCTGATATCAATACTTCGACGAGTGTCAACCTACCTTCCCTACGTCATTATTTCATTCAATTAATTGTCAAATTGATAGTATGGTAAACTTTTCAAATGCTATTCGAGTTAGCATTTCAAAAAATACGAGTTAGCATTTCGAAAAATACAATGCCCCACTTTGACCAAAAACGTTATCGTATTATTTATAGAGCCGCTTTTGTCCAATATTAAGCACACGCTTATGAAAACAAAAAGTGAAAGTTTGTTATTCTATTTTAGCATCAATTTAGATAATTCATTGGCACCTCAGCGGTTATGTTAGGAACGTTGTTATAATGTGCAAGAAACTTGGAACTATGAGCCTCAACAATTCAAGTTGATTACGTAGTTGATAATATGTGGGGTTTGTATTGTAGGTACAATAGTAGGTATCAGATGTGCGTCGGCAGTTTGCACAGGCTTGCATCTCGACAGGTGCAACGTCTGCCGGTTGCGACAACCGATTGGGCAAGTGGCAGCAGGCATCGGCTGAGGCCATCGGACGCAGCCGATCGCGACATAAACATCTCACAGTATCCTCGAAGTTACCTAACGCGCCTCCACTCAAACAAAATCCGATTATAATTTAACGAATAACAATTATCGAGTGGTTAAGCTAACTCGGTAATGCTCTCCGAACAGGTTTGGATACAGATGATGGGTAGGACACATTCCGCGATAAGTATAACTTAATGTATCGTGTGTCATCCTAAGCCGGTGTGGAAATGTATTTCACCGTTTAGGTACTTGTTTCACCTAAATGTTAATTATTCACTGACTGTCTTAAAAAACATTGACAAGTTCGATTAACAGGAATTCGCGAATCTAAAACATATATAACTATTCTGTTAGCGAGCTAATATAACCGGTAATCTGTATTATTAGTCGTACACTACGTTTTATTGCTGTTAAAAAAGAGACAAGTTTCTGTATAATTTTCCTTGATTCCTTCCTTATTTTTTACACTATACTTTTTCGTAGTTAATACTTATAAAAAAAAAGTATTAATAGGTTATGGAATAATAAATAATACCGAATAGTATAAAATATAAATCTCAAGGAACTGGAACTAACCGCTGTTTTAAAAAAAAGCGATTGAACGGCAACTTATGACCACTCATATGTTTTCGAAAACATTTATTAAAAACATTATTTTATTTATAGGTACACTTGCTAAAACGGGTGAAAACCTTACTAAAATAATAATCATAAGTTGACTGAACCTATAATGACATATTATTCCCAGCGATACAATTGACTGAAGGAGCTTTTCTTTAAAGTTTTCTTTGGTCAATTTTCACTACCCACTATAACCGGCAGGTCATGACCTAGGCTTTAAAATACCTATTATTATTAATAGTAACTAAGAAATACCTCTTTGTAAGTTTCAGTTTAACAAAATAATCAAAAGCTCCGATACAATAAAAGTTTTGACAGTTGTTCTATAGGTATGTTTTGGTATAGGGTATAAAGAAAGCACTGGGCAAACATTCAGGACCAAATAAAATATAATAAAGTTCTTAAATTAAATTATAATAAAATAAATAATAAAAAGAAAATAAAAAGGGAGGTACGTACGTGTGTGTTGGAATTGTCTAAGGCCACAGTGTTGGCTTGAGGGCGTCAGCAACGCACCTCGCATTCTAGCCGATGGCCATCGTCACAACAGTTCCACACAGTCTACTACACCCAAAGGTTCTACACAACGAAAGCGAAAATAAACACAGAAGTGGATGTCGGATGGTCGTGCGGGCGCTGACCTGGCGCAGGCTTGGCAGTGTCCAGCGAGGAGGCGCGCGGCTCCAGCGTCAGACCGAAGCAAGCGCTGGACAGTCCCAGCTCACTCAGCAGAATCCTCATGCGGCCGGGCACATTCCACTCACTGCACGCGCACTCACTCACTCAGTCAGTCGGCTGCGGCGGGCAGATCGCGAGAGGGCGCGCGGAGGTACGCGCTGGCGAACGGGCGGTGCGTTACTGAGGCCGCCGCCGCCGAGGCTGGTGGCTATATCGCGCCGTCTGACGTCATAACGGCGACGTCACAGATGCGACGTCATTAACGGTACCTCCCACGGCCCGCCCGCCGCCTCGCCGCGGCCGCCCGCCCGAGCCTGCGCTAACGGCATCGCTAGTACGAGACGGAGCTTTCATACGGCCGCGCCGCCCGCGCCCGGCCGCTACTTTGTTCCTGCCTCACTGTGTGAGCTTTCCACGACCGAACTCGCGCCTCCACTAGTATTAGCGTTTACTATTACAATTAATGTACGTCATTCAACAAATACATTCCGTACAAATCGAGAACATCTCACAATACCGATTGTTATTTTTATGACGTTATAAGATGTTACAGGCAAAGCTAAATATAGAGCTTCGGGTTGCGCTCCTTTAATCCTTTTAATGTCTGGTTTTGGTTGACGTTAATTGAAACAATATACCTACTAATGTAACGTTCATATAATAATTAATTTGTATCATGAATTTTAATCACTGGGTCTTAACACGGGTTCTAGAGTATTCTTGTGTATATATTACATATTTATTGTGAAATATAATTGATCTATTTGGGATCACAATAATATTTATGAAAGCAAAACATATTCGAGTAGGTTGCAGAATCACTTTATGCGAATATTTTCCTTACAAAGAAATGTATGGAAACATTTTGTGTGCTCTACATATCATTATTTTCTTGAAGAAAAACTTGAAAGGATTCTACGAATGCCGACATAATTCTATGTAGTCTATGTTATGTTTTTGTAAAATACATGCAACTTTTTGTAAACAACATTCAATAGAGAGGTAGAGCAGACATGGCAGGTACTTACATTTCTAGGCTTGAAGCAGATGTAATATGTATATATGTAATAGGAAAATTAATAGATGGGTAATGTTTGTAGAAGATCATCAATTCTCTCTTTTTTGAATAAAGTTTTCGTTGAAGGAGTCCTTCAATTTTTCAATTATTTTTAGTAAAGCTTGGCAGTAAGGCTTTTAATACTACAGTTCGTATTTAAAAACTTATTCATTTTCGGACAAAAGCAGATTATATTAAATGTATGTTATATGCACAGCGGTTTTTAAATCGCCATTTTAACTTGTTTTACGATTAAGTTTTATGACACCGTCGAGTAGTACCTGTAACCTCATTCTGTGCGAGGTGCAACAAAAAAGGCGTGTTGATGTTAACTCTACAATAATGATCACGATAGCTCGGGAGTCAGCTCGAATAAATTCGGCAATGATTTTCATTGCAGTATATTATACGGTGCAGATTTACTCAGTCAAGGCTTTCGATCCGGTATCATAATTATTTTCACATTTATGTGCACGTAAATTAATATTCAGGGTAGCGATAATTTTATTTCAATCATAACCAGCTATTTATATTTATTTATGAGTTAAGTTCTTTAACTTTTAACCGAACCACTTTTTAATACTCGGTAAGATTTTTAGGTAAAAGGTCTTCTCGCCTAAACATATGACTTAGGTTTTTAGTATGCACGAGATAACAGATTGCAAAAAAAGTGCTATTCGCTTTTAAGAGCGTTTATCCTAAAAGTTGGCAACCTCGGAAATGGCTGTCAAATATTTACCTATTTTAATTATATGTAGTGGCTAACTAACGAACTAAAATATTGATTATGAAGTGCAATAATTATTATTCTCACACCGAATATTTAGTTGTAAAAAAAGTTTTGGAAACTTTTCAAATGCCTCTTTTACACCTTTACAACATCAAATTCAGTGTTATAATTGCAATTTATTATTAATATTCTAGTTTGCAAGTTAGCCACATTTCATATTTCCGACGCTGGCAACGTCGCAAATAGATGTCAAATATTTCGCAGTTTTGATGAATTTCAGAATAAACACTTATGTAAGGTAAACGTAAAGGCGTATTTTTTACCCACAATACATGGGTACCTTTGGTGTTTTGTTTCATAATTTTCCTCTATCAGAGCCCTTAACATCCTCATAGGGATTTGTGGGTGTGTAGGTATGTGGGGTCACATGGCCTCAGATACAATTTTAAGAATAGTGAACTACATGGCGGGTAATAAGAGTTCGAAATCCGTTCCACCAGTCAGACTTGGAGGATTGCTTTTAAGTGGGTTCACCAAATTCAAGTATCTGGCGCACTGGGTCACCGAGGACCTGTCAGATGATTTAAATATTGAATTAAATATTGAACGGGAACGTAGGGTTTAGTGAGATGCAATATGCTATCTCGCAGGTTTGCACGGTGCAAAAAAGAGGTCAAAGTTGCTCTTTTTAAGTCATACTGCCAGACATTTTATACCTGCAGCCTGTGGGTCCGTTAAAATACGCGTAGATCTTTTAATGCCCTACGGGTCCTGTACAATAATGGTATTAGGATGCTGTTGGGGTGGCCTCGCTTTTGCAGTGCATCAGGTATGTTTGCTAAGGCCAGCACAGACTGCTTTGCTTTACTATTGAGTAAGAAAAAGACTGGCCTCCCTGTCCATGCGCCGCGTGCGGGGCAGCACCAACAGCCTTCTGAATACTATATTGGGAAGGGTTGATTGCCCTGTTGTGAGGCACTGGAAAAGCGTTCACGGATCTGGAGGTGCCTTTTATATATTAAAGTAAATAATAATAAATTAATAATTTACTAACATAGTTATAAGTACCTACAATTTACTAACAATGTATGAAATGTTTTATTCAGAATTAAATGATTAATAATACGTCAGACCCTAAGCGTTCGATAAAACCTACCATATTATTTTCTTTCCAATGGTAGGTACATCACTACAATTATAGACAGATCTAGATTCCACTATGGAGCTACTAGCAAAAGTACCTATCTGTCGACCATCCTTCATTAGAATGGATTACTGCGTTTAATTGCTTTCTATGTACGAGTATAAGTGTTCCAGAAAGGAGCAATATTACAATAAGTAAGTAGGTAAGTATAGTGTTTATTGTGGTGCGTGGAGACAAATGTGTCGGTGACTCTGATCCGGGCCGGCGGGGGGGTGCGGCGCGGCGCGGGGGGCGCGGGGGTGCGCCAGCGACGTCCATCGCGTCGCATCCCGTGCTCCCATTCGGGGCAGACTAGCGAATGTTTCCGCATTGATTGTAGCCGTCGTCACACGGAGGACACTTATAGCGCAGTTCGAACACTTGTTGCAGACTTGCATTGGTGTGTCGCCGAGATTAAATTTGCAGCCGTTGCTCTAGATACCATGTGCAATCCTAGTCCTTAAATTTTCTTTTGAATAGTTGGACGGAAGTGTCACTAAAGTGTTTGGCGTTCTTTGGGACACTACCAGCGATGTGTTGGCGCTATCTATAGACCCAACATGGTTCAAAAAACGGAGTGTGCCGGGAAATTTTTGTTGCAGACACATTTTCCAGCACCTTTTCTGGCTTTTTGTGATGAACCAGGAAGGCGATTGCATGTAGAACACTCCCATGTCCTTTCTGGTCCATCTCATAAAGTACTAGGCGGACTAACATTGTCTGCCCCTAGGATCACCAGAATGTATTTGGAAAAAGCTTTTCATGCAAGAAAGAATGGTGTCTCATGTTTGATGATTAAACAAAATATTTTTTCTTCGGACTGGTTAGGGAACGAGGGAGTGCAACTTGGATCGTCTGTGCCAGTAGCTAGTGAGTGGGCTGAGTTGAATGATTGAATGTACGGTGTCTCCATGATCCACTAAAAAGCAACAAAGTCTTTTAATATTAAGATGAGCTTTTAAAAGCTATCTTTAGACCTCGCACTTAAAATTCAACCAATTTATTCACTAGAAAATACCACCATTGAACAACTTTTCTCATCTTATGTAGGCGTTACTGATGAGGCATTACTGTCTACATTATGTCATTTTTGTACGCTTCAAACTTGACTGTGTGTGAACAAGAAATCTGCCGCGTTGTTCAGTTAGCGCAGTTAAATATTTGTGTTGTGTTTCGTACACCGATTGTTGTAAGTTAAGTTATCGGTAGCTCGTGTACAGCATGAATGAGCCTTTTATTTGTTTGAATTGCACGCACAATATGACGTTTCGTTAGTATAACAGATTTATTATTAAATAGTCCTTTATTTGCTTAGGTTTGAAAACAATGTAACTTTGTAGAGCATGGTTTTTATGAGATAAAGGGGGCTTGCGTTAGGCTGGTGATTACGCAAGCTGGCGTAGTGCTGACGGCACCAGCGGGAGGCGGCGGCGGCGGCGGCGGCGCGCGAGCCTGCGACTACATAATACCGACGTGCAGCGGGTGAAGTGCGGCTGTGGGGGGTTGTTGTCTTCCGCGGTGTGTCCGCATTCAGCGCGGTGCATGTATTTGCGGCTGTTACGATTGGTCGCATGCCCCAGTACTATTTGCTGCTCGCAGAACGGGCAACCGTCCAGTTATTCTAATTTTACATTATAATCGATGTCGCCGTATCGTCGACTCATCGACAAAAGACTTATCCATACGTCAAATAAGTTTATGTATAATATTGTTTTATTTATCTGTAATAAAACTTGTGAATCTTATTTATTGCTTATTACCTATCCGCAGTAGGAGTTACTGCCGTCGCTCATTTGCTAATACCTATATTAAGCAACCTATGTCGCAAGAAGAAAATTACCACTTGTGTCATAAAAGCGACAAAGTATAGAATGACAGATTTTGATTACCTACGCGCGTATAATTTGTTACTTAGCTCGCAAATGTTACTCATTTGTGAGATAGGTAACAAATTTACTTATGACTGTTGAAGGTACGTAGATATTATTATGTTATGTCACATAAATGAGATTGACCTTCTCATCCGAAAGTACCTAAATGAGGATTGTTATAAAATTTGCTTAGTCTGGATAAGTTTTCTCAAATTTTCTTGCCAATTTAAATTGTTATTTTCTCTCAAGCAATGTATACTAGAATCTGTATATACTTAATTCAAGTTAAATACAATGGTTACATTGTTTGCTCTGTTGATTTATAATTCACACATACAATATCGCAATGATAACGCGGAAACTGTGATTCATTGAAGAATTATAAAACAATGGATTCTACAGCTGTGCAATTATATCGAGTAATAGATCGTGGTTTATTGTGAAAATTACTGTATATAAACGATCAAGGTCGCAGCAGAGATACCTATACGGTTTTCACTGATTTGCTTGAATGGTTAGAAAAGTTGGAGAAAATATTTGATGGAAGGCAACTTTCGGAAACAGGTTCTGTGCAAATTGATAATTGACCCCAATTGCGTAAAACACTCAATCACAACCAATGAGCACAATTCGATGAATTTTTAAGCAAATTCATAATCCATTACTTTACTTTATCTGTTTACTGTATGCGTTGTGTTTTTATTGTGTTTGCTCCACAACGTAAATAACGCAATGAATATTGTTGAATTGCCTGATTCTTTGGGATTGTGAGTCAGTTACGCATGTAGCAGACAAATTTTTCAAACACAGAAAGCAATGGATTACGCCGCTGAAATGGTTGATTTGGTTCAACCAATGACCAAGGAACCAATGACCTCTAGGGAGAAGAATGACAAGTACAAACAGAACGGTAAGTACGGTTTTTGGCGCCTCCTGCTGGACGCCCCCGAAAACTCGCGGAAGAGGGAAATTATAAATCGTCAATCGGATTACTTTAAGTTATTTATTTCAAGGTCTGTCCACGAAAACGAACTGGAAAACTGTAGCCAATGTTATATTATTGTGCAATTTCACTGGTTAAAATTTCCCAGCTCCACTTTGGTGGTCAAGCAGCCTTATTTTGAATAGATGACGACAAGAGAATTCACAAGAAATTACATGAACATGCGATCACGCCAGCAGGCATTTTTCTTGTGAAATGTGGTCTGTGGGGCTGCCAGGAACATTTGACAAAAGCTTACCCAACTAATTATGTGAAATTTATAAATTTAGATAATAAGTAGCCTCTGCCCGAGCGATGTGTTGTACTAAATTCAATTAATGATGATGATAATTATTTATTTATTGGCTTGATTTGTTTATTTATAGGTACAACCTACGCTAAAAGAGCGTATATCTAGTACATTCTGCATGAATTATATTTACATTTATTCAATTTTAATAATATTTACATTAGACGAAATATTAGATCGGTAAATTTTTTGTTTAATAATTTAAACAAGATATTCCCAAAAACAAAAAGGTAAATAGTAACTTTTAAACATGTATGCACCTTTTCAGTTTTACTTATGTTGCCATCGTTGAAAATTCATTATTAGAGACCGATTTTTTTAGGTCTAACATAATAGAAGAGAACTTGGCAACATTGGTCTAGCCCCCGTAGGCATTCCAAGGTTAGCTTAGAGAGACGACCCTGCCTTCCAACGACAGTTTAGTAAAGATACAAGAAACCGTAATTAAAATAACTATATAATACAAACAAAAAAAAAAAAAACAAATTGGTATACATAAATAATTACTTACTAGGTACTACTTTATATTATGATTTACCTAATATTATATAGGTATAATTTTATTTTTTCTTCAAGATTTTTGTTAAGTACAATCATTCACTTAAATACGAATAGATAAGAGGACACAAGACACGCCTATCCGATAAGAGTCGAGTCCATCACAGGCGATAAACCAAAAATAGGAAGGGAAAACCTTTTCAGGATCAAGTTCACACAACGTTTTTACAACTAATGAGAATAATAGAATAATAAGCATTGTTTTATTCTAGAATTCCTATACACAGCGATTTGTTAGCAGGAAGTCGGACCCCATTAATTAGCTATAATTAACAGATTAATCATAATAAAAATAATCTTAATCTTTATTTAATTTGTCAGAATAGGTATGGATGGTACATTAATTAAAATAGTATTTTAAGTTTAGTCAATAGTTGCATGGTTTTATCTTTTAATTCTACTGTACGTGTGTATGTCACTGAACTCCTCCTAAACGGCTGGACCGGTTTTAATGTTTTTTTTTGTGTGTGGTTGCCTGAGTCCCTGGATGGTTTATTTTCACAATTGGTCCCGGTAGGTGGGGCTGCGATCGAGTTCTAGGAAACAGGATAACGTCTGTCCGGTCAGGTAGTTATTAATAAAATATTGACTTTAATCAACAAGGTCACGTTCGGAACTCACAACACGTGGAGACCAAGCTACTTAGATATTGACCATGAGTCGTGACGGTGAAAAATGAAAAAAGGGCTCCTAGCTTAAAACGCTATTTATGGGTTATAGATATTTCATGGTTGTAGGGATTCACATTAGAACAGTATTTTTTTCAATAAAAATAAAACACTTGTTTTATTTAATAATATTCAGAGGTTTTCACTCGGAAAACAAACTTAAGAATGTTTAGTCAATGTAGTACGAGTATCAGCAGCGTGTGAGGTTAAATTAACGGTTCTATGACTTTTTCCACGGACACATTTCGCCATCGGCCGTTTTTTAAGAACAAGGTTGAGATTACTTTTCTACACAAGAGGAAAAATATAAATACAATATTTTAGGGAAAAGTAAGAGAAAATTAGGTTATTGCTTAAAATAAAATAAATATTTATTTGCTTTTACGTTTTCAGTTTTTCAGCTTCAATTTCATACTCGTACATATTCATTTATTCTTTATTTGCAACATAGGTGTATAAAAAACTACGAAAAGCAAAGTTATCGCTGCTTCTGTACCCGAAAAGATCCCATACTTAAATAACTATTTATAAAAAATATTTACTTAAATAAAAAAGTCACTTAGAAAAATCTTAATCTTTTTTTGGGATCCAATGACCACACACACACGCTTGTGTGCATTGATTTTAGTTTTTCATCCCCGTTACATGTTTGGCGAGAGCTACCCTTAATTGTTTACTTTTCGTAATTTCACTACATCATTGTCGAGCGGTGCACAGAATACAGCTTCTTTTCAATTTTCATCGATACCTAGTGCAAATAGTCTCCGAGTAAAATGGCTATGTAACATCCGGACGGACGGACAGACGGATACGACGAAATTATTAGGTTTCCGTCTTCACAGCAAAAAGCAGTGCAAAAAATGACGTGTGATGCCACTAACTACTGTTAAAATCTCAGCATGCCAAATAGGCAGTTTGTGATGCCTATTGAAGTTATAATTATCTTTTAACCATCCTCCAGTATTTAGAGGTGCAAGACTAGGTTTATTTTTCTTGCCATAATGTAGACATTAGGTACTGAAAATATTTTAAGTAAAATACTTATTAATCTAGATCTATGATGTAGGAAAAAGTTAACATCAAACACGTACTCGCATATCGCGTTCGTATATCGCCCCGGTAAATTATATTATGATTATCATATACGTAGTCGTGTATTACATGATATACCTAATATTTCAATGCCTATACAGATGTAGGTACCTAATGTACATCGGGCTATAGGGCCCCGCTAAGAATAGGCTTCCCATAACCGAACCTACCCGTGGGTGTCGCAAAGGCACTAATGAATTCTGTCAAGTGGATAGGCACGCCCCCACGTGATAAACTGATGACTTCACACAAAAATCCATTTTCTCTAAGAGTTATCAGTATACAGCTATTTTTGTGTGACAACTAAAAAATCTTTTGTAAAGGTATCTATGGATAAAAAAACATCCACGATGTTAGGGAAATCCAGTCATGGATGGCAATAGGCCAAGAAAATCATTGTATGATATTTGAAAATATATAGAACGATAGACTAAACGCTTGGTGATAAGTTGACAGAAGTAATGATGTGACAGTAAATTTTTGAGAGGGAGTGATCAAAAAATCGTAAGGATATTTTTTCGTAAAGTTTCATGTTAGATAGTTTATAGGTATTCCCAGTTTTATCAGAATATAGATACAAAATTAGTGTGAACATACATAATAATATGTAGTTAGTCAGTATCCCACGCATTATTCAAAGGTCAAATAGAGGAAGTAGACATAGATATGAACTTAATAATTGGTGCCTATATTATGTTGTTAACTAGATACGTTTGCATGACAGTTTTTTTAGTTTTTCCGTCCATTTTTTGTGCCGGGGAAATTATTTCAACAAATAAAATTCGCTACCTGGGTGTAACACTATTCAATTTTATTTTATCCAATAGGTATAGGTAATTTCGATTAAAAAAAAATAAAGAGTGGTATTTCTAGCTTACAAGCAATAAAAAAAAAATAGTTACGCACTTCTATAGAAAAATGTAAGTTAATTGAGACAGGTATCTGCAGGAACAATTTATTTTATGTCCTCTGGTAAAATCCTAACTATAATATTATAAATGAAAAAGTGAGTTGGTTTGTTACGCTTTCACACTAAAACGGCTGAACGGATTTGGATAAAATTTGGCACATAGGTAGACTATGACATGGAAAAGGACATAGGATACTTTTTATTCTGGTTCGCAGACGAAGTCGCGGGCAATAGCTAGAACAATAATAATTCAACCTTCCTGTAGGTACCTATATAATAATACTTGTTGTTTTAATTGGTTAATAGAATTATAAATAAAATGTAAGAAATTCGGTCTCGGTTCGTCTGCGTAGCTTTCTCCAACTACGGTGGAAAACTTGAGACTGAAATATTTTGAAGTAAATTTGATATTACCTAAGAGGTTTCACTATGTTTATGATCCATCAAGTTAAATCTGTTTATTCGTTTAAAAAATCTGTATCACCATGACAGTTACTTTTTCATTTTGATTTTTTATTATAATTTTACTGGTTTTGATTTTTATTATTTAAAAAAAAACATATACGATTTTTAAGTATACTTAAAGCAAGATATGCAAAGATAAGTGACATAATATTTTATCAGTAAGTAGTTGCGGTTAGTTAGCCGTCGGTAGCGTCATCTATAATACATTTCATGCGTGGTGCTGTGTGTGTTTAGGCGATACGCGCGCGCATGTGTGGGTGCGGGCACATATCGGTGCGCGAACGCAGCCGCATCAACGGCCCGCGGCCGCGAGAGAATTCCATACCGTGAACGCGACTGGCTTGTTTCGATGCCGTCAGCGCGTTGTTGGAACACTCTGTGGCTCGATTGTAAATTGTACTAATTGGGCATGGCGGTCTCCGCTGACAAAACAGTGGATCCATCAATTCCCGTCCCAGTGCCTATGTTATACAACGTCCGCATAATCGACCAGTGAACTACCTGTGTTCGATTTAACGCGAACACGACGCATATGAAACTATTCGCTAGTATTGGATGCATTATGCATATTGCGAGTGTGTGTGTGAAGTGTTCATAAATAGTCAGTGTTAGGGGTTCAGCGTAATGATCTCTGTGTTGTGAGTATAATATCTGCATCAATTATTAAACTAACATTATTAAAAGAATAAAATTGGACGGGCGTATATTGTGTAACATTTTGAGGTTATGTTTAAAAGTGCTCGTCACGAAAATACCACTGGGCACAGATGAGAGCCCGTATATTTAGACAGATTTACAATTGTATGCCACATGGCCTGGTGCGTATATTGTTGTTTAGGTCTAATCACCATGTGATTGAGGAACTAGACAGTTACGGAAAGAGTTAAAAAGGTGCACAGAAGGTTTTCAAGTGGAAAGATACCTAGTACTTTTTTGTCTGTTTACAAAAAACAAGAGATTTACCATTCGTATGTTTTTTATGGATGTAACTACACCGATTAGACCTCGGTGCTTCAAAATTGTCTTGCGTGGTTGTTTCTTGTTTAAAACATGTTACTATCATCAGATTTGCATCAATTTAAAATTTATCAGAAATGTTCTTTGGTTTTTCTGAGATGTTAATTACTTGGTTCTAGTCCAGCCACCCGATGTTATGACGATATAAAAAAAACTTGAACACATTATTTGACATTGAAATTTTAAAAGGAGTCTTGATTAGTGAATTGCTGAATATTTTCCACTTAATCAAAGATTACTTATTTATCAATTCATGATTTATCATTATCAGTAAGTGCCTACTTATAAACTGACGCACTCGTGAGGTAAGTACGTTATCTATCAGTCGCTGAAGATGTCGGGATTAGTCGAGATTTGAGCAAACGAGACCAACGGTTTCTTAATATCTTAAGTCTGCAGAACTGGTTATCTTAATCTTTTTATAGTTTGACAGGGCATTGCATGTAGATGTTGTACCTACCTACAGTTCTACATTTACGAGATGCGGGCGCACTAGAAGTGCATTTATCTATTAGATGAAAAAATGGTGACGAGGTCGAGGTAGTATCATTGAAATAATAACATATGTACGAGTAGGTACACACATTGGAAACTAATTCTGGCTAAACTATTCTTATTGTTATTACCACCGCGTATCCATTAATAATTAATATCATAAAAGATTTCTCGTTGAATAAAGAGCCCGATTGATGCCTACAGATGACTTGAGTCCATAAATATTTAGGATAAGGACTAGGACTGGTGACTGATCGCGATGTGGTCCAAATCTATCACAGTTGGAACCACGCGGCGTGGCAGAGCCAGTTTATCAATTCTGATTACAGCTTAATCACTTACACCAGCATGATTACTTCATTTATTCCGTAGATCAGCTGTAGATAAGCGTTGATTTTAATTTTATACTACAAATATTGCCTGACTACGGCAATTGGCTTAGCGTAATGTATTGAGAACATGTTTACAAGACACTATTACCTACATTGTTTATAGACCAGATTTTAATATTTTACACTTTAGATCTCTGTTTGGCTGTCAGATTTTAAAGTAACCGGATTATAGAACCGTTGAATAAAGTAGATCTATTACCTTATCTGTTATCGTATCTATATGTTATCGTATATATTACCTAGAGACTAATTTTTATAGACAGTAATTAGTCGCGGGGTACATTATTAGTATAGGGACTGTTCCAACATAAACATGGTCCCGATACCGCATAACATTAAGTAACACCATCAAATTGCTTTACCTGGGCCTCCTTAAAGAATAACCAAAGCAATCATATGGTGATCATATCCTTAGCCAACATTAAGTATATGGCACATAATCATATACATTTATACGAATATAAAAAATCGGTTACGAGATCTGGTAAACGCGTCAATTGTCTAATAATAGAAGTGTATCACAAACCGATCGCTGAGTTAATCTGAGCGTCACCAATACTCATATTTCTTTAGATGTTTATCCGAAGTTACCTAGTTTTGATAAGATTTGTTCAGAAACCGTTAAATATTCCCAGCTATTTATGGAACATGTTAAAATTCTGAAATATATTTGATTAAAGAATTAAAGAGAAGAGATAATTATTATTAAGAGATAATTGGTCGATTTTTAAGTCAATAATTTGTTAGGAGACCTGATAACTAAGTTTTTCTTTATAGTTTTCTAAAGCGTAAGGTGCAAAGGTAAGATTAATAATGAAAGGAATATTAAAAACGTCGCAGTCAAACATCACATGAACCTTAACCATGAAATATAAAATCATTAGGAATCAGTTCACACTCACGGCTTCAATGGTTCAGTGGTTCATTAGAATGTCATGTGAGCGCATCTTGTGCACTGTTCGACCAAACGACTGACCTGTGCATTATTTAATGTGAGTAGTGTAAGTCGACGTAGCACGTGAGCTACCGACCCGTGCTTTATCGAAAGGCTGTTTGTTTCTACTCCCGTGCCGCTAGTCGAGCGTCACTGAACTACAGGAATATCATTATCAGCGGGTGGCTATCGATCGCACCGCCAGCCACTGCCCTCCTCCCCGCTAGCTACGTCATCATTTGCCTCGTGCCTCTGTAACGGTGACGTCACTCATTCATGACGAAACCCTACGTCACCGTTTTCCCCGCATGCGCATTTGGTTGGGCAACTTTTACCTAAATTTAGACTGCGATGCCGCTGCCGTCATACCGAGATAAGTGGAAGTACTTTGTTGCTATGTAGTATAACTTGCTCACTCTCACTTATTTCTTGCAGAGCGTGTAGTGGATTTGCGTATATGAATTTGCTAAAATATCACTTAAGTCTTGTTTGGTTCGACTACCTTGTAGGTATTTAGTCAGTCTCTGTATTAGCGCAGAAAATATTTTCTTATTTCTAAAGGTTTAAAAATACTTCAATGTGCGTGGGTGTAGAATTTTCGCGGTACCTAGCTCCATTGATAACATTAAGGCTCAGAGTCAAACGCCTCTTTTACGTGGGTGTTGAGTCGAGTAAGAATTTGAATATTAGATTTGGGGTAGTAGCGTTCATCTGTACACTGTGGGTCTCATTGACGCCTCACCTGTCATCCATCACCATTCTGCTCATCTAGCATGGCGATTGTATGATGGTATTTTCCCCAAGAATGTAAATAGTCTTCGAAAAGGCCCTGTTCAACAATAGACATCCTGGAGATATTACAGATAGGTTCAAATAAACAGGTTGCCATTACCTATGCATCAATATTCACTCTGATTGAACTGAACCTAAAATGATAACTGTCAGTAACTGTGTGTCATATTTATTTTATTATCTGTCGTTGTGGATACTTCTTTAATCGCAATAATATGTCAGCGAGCAAAATGTTTAATTTAACCTGAATATATATTATAATGTACGCACGATTCTTCAATGACGCGAAATTCGTCACGATGTTCCATAACATAGCATTGGGTTTATTACAAATACCTACGTACGACCGTTCGTATGTAGGTACATACTATCCATCCAATAAAATTCATTTGTTTTGCCCTTCAAGCAATTTTACTCATTACTCTTTTTATTGGATGATATATTATTATATTTGCTGCATTTACATAATACAATTCAAGTTGAACACTTGAAAGTGATATCCAGAGTATAACAGCTTCAAGCCACTTTTGTAACTTGATTTTAGAAAATCAGTTTTTGATTCGGTAAAAATTGCTTTTCGGTCATTACATACATCAGCACATTTGATTTATAATTGAAGGAATCTGTTTTTCCTTAGATTTTCTCTCTTTTACGCGTCTGTTTGGCTTCTGAGTTAGTTTAGTCAAATGTCTCTCTAACACCTTCAAGGTAATATTCAGCTACAGTGTCAGGGTCTGCAATGTCATTTGCTTCTTTTCTCTTACTCACTAATTGTCAAACTAGCCTTGTTTGACCATTTAGGCTTCTGAGTTGTATAATGTTTTGAGGATTCAACATCAGAGCATTCGATTATAGTGTTCGGTCCATTGTAATTTTAAATGCATACTAATATTATAAATTCGAAAGTAACTCTCTGTCTGTGTTACCCTTTTCACGGCTAAACCACTGAATGGATTTCGATTTGGCATCCTGGAGAAGGGCATATGGTACTTTTTGTCTCAAAAATAATCCTAAAGAGATGAAATATAGGGATGATGTAGGGGATGAAAGTTTGTCTGGAAAATCCAGTATTTCTTAAGTTAGGGATATGAAAATTCAAATTTCTGCTTTTGGTAAGAAATAAAGAATTACGCATTTTAGCGTTTTAGTAAAATCATCCCACAAAAAGGTAAAATAGGGGATGATTTTAAAATTCACATATAATATTGATTTTCTTGTGTCTTCTTTTCAAGAGATTTAAGGGATTAAAAACATAGTCATAGTCGTATCTTGAATTAACATTTAGTATTTATTTCATTAAAATCGGCCAACTCGGTCAAGTTATTACAATTAAAAGTCGTAAACTAACATGTAGGTATTATTTATACTGCCGGCCACTACTACTAACTACTACTTGCTACTGGTGCTGTTTTCTTTTTATATTATTGTGTACGCTTATTTATTTTATTTTTTTACTTCATATTCTATTACCATCTTGTGTTAATGTAGCTGTTAGTCCTCCATGTTTGTTAAATAATAGTAGATTTTACAACAAGTGCACAAAACGAACCATTTTTATCTTTTAGCTGATAGTAATGTAGTAAAATGGTTTAGTGGACGAGTTAAACTCTGCTTTTCACTTCGATTGCGAGGAAATAAAACAGTAGTATAACATAACATTTATTTAATTAAAATTCAAAGTAAAATTAGTACAGTTTTGAATACTGAAGGATATTGTTTTTATGTCTTAAAGAGCACATAAGGCAAATAAATTAAAGTAAATATTATAAAATAACAAATTCTATCTATGAACTTCTTATTGTGTTTGCTGTAAGGCTCATTTTCTTTGCCTTAATATAGACACATTTATGAGTAGATACGTTAATGCACTTGTGCACAAAATTCTATTTTGTGCAGCCTATATCCTGCACAAAAGCACTTTCAGAGCATGAGAAGTGAAAATAAATATATACCTATGTTCAATGGCGGCACTAAAGTAGTTATTACAAATTATGGTGATAATAATATTTAAATGAATAATTAGTATTTTAAGTAAGGCATTTAGAATCATCGAAATATGTATTATTTATTTAAAAAAATCGGACACGTCTGAGTAGGACTTGCGCCCTGAGGGTTCCGTCTCAAAGCTATGCTTGCTCGGCTGCCCGAATATTCAATAACTTTTAATAGAGTAATGAAATACATACTAAATGTTACTTCGAGACTCGGCCTATGAATTTTTGATCCCAGACAGAAGGAGAAACTTAACTTTGCAGTTCATAATACAACTATTAATAATTAATTTTCGGATTTTCCTTTTTACTTGACCTTGCTTCTCGCCAAAATTTATGCTGCTGGGCCAACGGGAAGTACCAAATAGACTGGTTTCTTTGCGAGTGTCAAAATATGCGGCATAAATAAGGCAGCTCCAAGAGACCGATCTAAGTTTTTGATATCTATTTGAACTTGATGCCTCCACGCGTTCCTGAGAAAAAGGGTCATGACAGACAACAAAGTCATCCTTTAATGGTTTCAACTTTTTCATTTTGGACCCTACAAAACGGATTTAGATGAATGGTATACGGATAGGCCATGACCTGAGTTAGAACATAGGATACTCTGAATCCCGGTAGCACATTCCTGTGGGATATTTTTTGACATCCACGCGGGCGAAGCCGCGGGCTAGTAATGTCATATGACAAGGTGACCCCGTTACAATACTTTTGTAGATGTTTCTAAGATTCTAAGCAATGCTGTAGAGCTGGTAGTAATTTTGTTAACTTTTTTGATCATTATTAAAAATGCTGACATAGAAGTACATTACCTAAGTATGTCTAATAGGCTACTGGCCAGTCTTATAAAACATCGTAGGTCGCAAAAAATTGCACTGTAGGTACTGACTTTTTGGGATGTTGTTAGGATAGGTACCAATAGTCTAAAACCAAGTTTGCAGCTTCGAAAGACCTACGCTAACTGTGTGGTGCAAAAACCTCGAAAATTTCGGAATTATTTCAGTTTTTTATTAACCTATGGTGCATCCAACGGAAAAAGTCATCATTGCGTTTTTAAAGTAGGTATACAAAATTTGATACAATTATATATTACTATATGGTGGGAAAAAAGACGATTCTCTCCACGCCCTGCGTTACGGGATATTTGTCCGATCTGCTGCCAACGCCAAAGTCCACCGCGCTCGTTTACCCCCAGCCCCAACCGGAGAGGTTGCAGCCCAACATTCCTACAGAATAGTAATGGTCGGAAGACAGCTAAAACTATAATTTTGACCTTATTGTGAAAACTGGCCAACTTTTAAAGTTCTGCATCTCGGGTTTTTTTTTTGGACCAACAGAACTGCGCTCAAATTGTATCAAATTTTGTATACTTTAAAAATGAAATGATTCGTTTTTTCATAGGATGCCTCCTCCAAGTTGTCAAAAACTGAAAGAAGTCCGTAATTTTCGAGGTTTTTCGAAAAGCACGCAGTTACAACGTTAGCAGCAGTTTTACTCTAATGGTATCCATTCTAGCGATATGCCAAAACATCAATAAAGTGCGACCTAACGCAATTTTTGTGTCGACGGTGATTTTAGTCGATCAACTGAATGATTTTGAACCGTCTTCTGTGTGATTTTTTGTTGAACAACAAAAGTTGTTAACTTAAATCGATCCGTGTGAACCCGGTATAAGAGAAATACAAGGATTTAAAAAAATGTTTTTAATTCGTACATATTTATCTACATAAGTACGTAATTTCGATTGAACATTAAATAATTCTAGTTTTTCTAAATGAATGCACTGCATTACAAAAGTATAATATCTATCCATTTAATTACTAAAGGTCCCTACCGTATTGCATCTTTTACAAAATAAATACCTGACGACTCTAATCTGAAATCAGTTCGCCGTGACATCTCACGAATTGAAAGTCTAACTGCGAGCTACAGACAATGATAGCATTCCCACCCGTTCCGATTTGGCTGGCGGGCCGCCCTGCGAAGCGATCCCCTCGCCCGACGGCAGATGTCGCCCCACAAACCCTCGCGTAATTTGACAACCAACATGGCCGCACACAATTTTGTCGGGAATAACACGCGACCCCAGTAAAACAGTGCTCAGTCCCTCAGTCCGAACAAAACACAATACTAACCGTCTCGTTACAAATCAGTGCGTGAAAATCATTGGGATAAAAAAATGAAGCTCGCGGTGAAGCCAGGTATGTTTTGAGTTCATTCAATACCGAATAGTTTTCGCTCTACAAAAGTATTGATCAGCGAAATGGTGTCAAATATAGACTTAGCTACGCGTGTTAAAGTGCCGAACGTTAAAATATAATATGCTGGTGTTTAGCGTCGGAAAGTTTGATCAAAGTTATTTAGATGGATTGTAGAGACTGCAACGAGGACGTGGTCTGTAGATTACGCAATGCAACAGCAAATAGCTAACGCATGTAGTAAAATGGGTGCATTTGGCGCATTGCGTTGCCTAGCAACGAAATAAGGTGTATAGGAGTATTTTATGCGGCAGTTAAACCACAAAGCGACATAACTGATAGACCACGTATATTACACGCCAACATAAATATGATGATGTACGCTAATGACTCATAAAATCATCGATTTTTCAAGTAGGTACACGCAAACAGTATTACTTCTACATGTGTCAATACATGTGATTATAAATGCAATGCTCAGTTATGCTATTTATGACTACAATTGTTCGCCAATAAATTATGGAAATGTTTCTATGTTTGCTTCTTCAAACCGTGTTTCTAATGGAGCTATAATGTCTCGCTGATGGTGGCGAGTGTGTTGGATCATTCGATTCCCTACAAAATGGTTGAGCTGGATGGTGCTGGTCCACGCGTCATGTTCGTGAACGGGCGCCGTCAGTTGAGACTGGTCATCTCTTATCTGCCAGGGCTTATTTTTAATCTTATATTTTTAATCGTTTTTGATTTGTATATTTTTTTTTTACATCGATCTCACATATAGAATCAACAAGAATAATGTACCCAGGATTTTGTAATTTCTATATTTAAAAGAGTGTCCTTGGAGTTTCTTGCCCGTTCTTCTCCATAGAGATCTACGTTTTGGAATGGGCAACTAGCTTCAACTTTCTGACTAACTGACTGACTCTTTGACAATTCAAAAGTGCCTGTAAAGAGTTTAATTGAAATAAATGCTTTGAGTTTGAGTTTGAGCTGGTACCAGCTATAAAGTATATTAAAATTAGGTGTAGGTATTTCTCGATAAAGAAAACTCCGATTGATGAGCTGAATTAGAATACGTGATTAGATGTGATAGTTCGGATTGAAGTAACAGTGGCGGGGCAAGCATAGAACAGGCCGGGCCTGGCGCATGTGGCCCTGCAGTCTCGACTCGACATAGATAGCGATCGCTATACGACCCAATTCGGTCGCAAAGTCGTAATGGCGTCCCTAGACGTGCGCGACTTGCTTCACAAGTACGGGATTTTTTCGTGCTTGTCAAGCACGTCGCGCGCGTCTAGGAACGCCATTACGACTTTGCGACCGAATTCGGTCGTATAACGATCGCTATCTATGTTGAGACTACGTATAATGATGGGAATGAACTATGAGGCCTGGGTATAACGATATTGCTATCACTAATCTAACTATCCACTGGAAATAAGTGAATGTACCCGGTAGAGCTATGTGCCTATGTGTGTGTGTGTGTGTATGTACCTACTCAGTAGTACATTTTTTTTTTTTAAATTTGGGCTTATGAAGTTTCGCTAAAGTTTAATAAAAGTTAGAAAAAACAAGTAAAAATAAAGCTGAAGTACCTATTGCAGAGCCATATTGAAAGTAAATAGGAACATAATCCACCATACCTGTACCTACACTATCAAAGCATCTTTCAGCCAGATTTGAACTCGCCACATCAAAAATTTTGTTCACAGGGTTGAAAAATCGAAGTGAAAGTGTAAAATTTCTTGAAAATTACTAAATTTACGAAATTTTCGCTAATTTAATAATTTTCCCAACCTTAAAATTTTTAAATGATAGGTGGCCACCTCCACTTTACCCCATTTGCCTTTAGACCCCTACGTTTGCGAGAACCTGCATATTGAATCAATAGTTAAACAGTCGGCCGATGTGTAGCGGCAATTGGTCAGTGAAGGTGTCAATTATTTTAAATTTTTTTTTTCTTTAAAGAATTTATTATATAAATGAATTTTGTGTTGGTAATGTAAATCATATAATGGGATTATGACCTCTTCACACAGTCGTATTTCAGTAACAGTTATGTTAATTACGTCCATTATTATCATTGAATGTGTTCACAATTAATATAGTTTAAATTTAAATAAATTAATTTATGTTCCCGTAATCTAAAACAATACTCAAGGTTTGATGTTAAAACAAAAATTCGTATTTAATTTCACAATTTTTTAAAACATTTTGGTTTTTATATTCCCACCGTAATAATTATAGTAAGCTGGTTCTTTAACGTCTTTAATATTCTTATTTTCTTTTACAGGTAATGGTAAAAAATTTCCTGGATTATGCTACAAGATAAAGGTATAAAACTTTCATTTGCAAATATATTTGGATATGGATCCAATTCTAGAAAATGATTCTGCGACAACCGAATCGCCGAGTAAACATGGTAAGGCCAAAAATAAGAATAAAAAGAAGAAACAATCGGACGCGCAAAATCAAACAGTTGTTGGTGAGCGAAAGAAATTTGTTGTTACCACATTACCCAACACAGACGATAAAGTTCCTTCTAGAGTAGCAGACAGTAATGTACATACGGTCCATTTTGGAACGCGTGGAGTCGAGTCACAAAGGCCCCATGTCAGATCAATATTTAGAGATAGAAATGCTGACACATCCAGAGCATCGAGTGCTGAGCGCCAATCGGCACCTGAAAAAGGATACGAAACTTTTCATGGAACGTCGTCTAGTCCACGGAGCTCTATTTTTGATATATTCCGTTTAAGAAGAAAAAGTGATGCTAAGAAATATGCACCAAAACAGGCGAAAACGACGGAAAACCAAGAAGCCCCAGAAACTCAAGATGATCAACAATATGCTGACAACAAAGATTCTGATAAGAAGTATTACCATACGGTGACTGGCGCATCTTCTCGAAAGTACAGTCCTATTACTAGGGTAATGGATATATTCCGTAGCAAGCCTCATCCTGAAAGCAGTCAATCTACAGCAGATCCAGTGAAGAAGAAACCTACGAAACAAGTTCGTCGTTCTTCTATTGAGACGACATCGCCTACTTACCATAAAAACTCATACGCTTCATTAGATCCATCGCAAGCAAAACAAATGTTTAGAGAGGTTCGGGGTCTTCCTAAATATGATCCTTATTTATCAATTGTGCAAATATCTATAGGGGGTAGAGATAAAACTAGGCTCTTACTGAATTTCTTTAAATATCATAAATGTTATGAAATTTTACCAAAGTCTGCAAAAGTTATTATATTTGATACACAATTTTTTGTCAGGAAAACATTTCCCACTCTTATATCACATGGTATTCGCTCTGCACCGCTTTGGGATGCTACTAAAAAGCTACTCGTAGGTATGATAACTGTTACAGATTTTATAAGGATTCTTCTGTATCTTGAAAAAGAAAACCTATCAGTTGAAGATTTAGAGCGACACACACTTCATACTTGGAGGAAGTTATTACGATCAACGCGTAAGCCTTTATGTAGTGCTGGACCCGATCAATCACTACATGACGCCATAAATTTACTTCAAAAAAACCGCGTCCATCGTCTATTAATGATAGATCCTTTTAACGGTGATGTTCTATACATTTTGTCTCACAAAAGAATATTGAGATTTTTATTTGTATACCTTAATGAATTTCCTGAATTAACTTTCTTTCACAAGACACTTTCAGAGTTGAAAATCGGGACATACGAAGATATCGTGTCCGTAACTGAAGACACAAGTATTAAAACAGCATTTCAGTTGTTGTTAGAGAAAGATGTTTCGGCTTTGCCAATTTTAGACGACAACGGTACGCTTATTGACGTTTATGCAAAATATGAAGTGTTAAATCTAGTGAGTGAAAAATTATATTCTAATTTGTCGTTGACGATAGCTGAAGTAAGAAATAAAAAGAAAGACTGGGAAGAAAAGTTACAAAAATGTCGTTCAAGTATTACTTTATATGAGGCCTTAGAAGTTATAGTTAGAACTGAAAGTCATCGATTATTGTTAGTAAATAAAGAAGATAAACTACTAGGAATTGTTTCTCTATCAGACATATTAATATATTTAAATAGAATAATTCCCACGGAAAAGAAAGTTTCATCGCTACAAGAAATATTTAGACCACTCGAAGAGAATAAAGTAGCGGAATCACCCAAAGAAACTGAAAATGAGATTATAACAATTGAAGTTCCAACACTTGCACAAACTGTACCTGAAGTTGAGGAAGGCGCCACTGCACTGATTGATTCCAACACCACTGTTACAGAACAATCGTCGAACGAACCTGAAATTAAGGAGGACGGTGTTGATTCGGATGCAGATACAAATACTAATTCTCTAACAAATTGTCACATTAAGAAATCACACTTAGACCTTGCCATAGACCCGACTATGACTACAATTGAAGAGTCGAGTGCTAACGAATAAGTAGTACGTTTTTATTCCAAAGAAATTGTGATAGGTGAAAACGCCGAATCGGTATATTAATCTCAGCTTTTGCTTGTATTGATATTGTAATTTAACTTCATACTCATTAATAGTTGCATCAAATACCACGTGATTGCCTTATTATTTAATTCATTAAAACATTGCTAAAACTTAATAAATTATTTTTAGCAGTATTTTTCGTTTTCGTATTCTTCGATTTGTTAAGTAGATACTTTATCCTTTACCCAGATGTATTTCCTTACTGATCTAGGTCAGTTCCACACTGTGTAGAATTATAAAAACTGAAGTTCGTATTAAAACGAATACTTGTAAAATTCGACTGTAGGAAACATACATAAGAGTCGATGTAAGTCAGTGTGCAGACATTCTGCGTGTACCAGCATCATTTCGAGTAGGATTTAGATGGCACATGACGTCACGTTTGTTTTCTAGATTTTAGTTCGTTAGCATAAGTTAATGGCCAACCAGTTAAGGATTATTGCAGTGATATGCAGACGTCAAAGTGTTCTAATTCAAAGTACTTACGTGATATCTTTTAAAACATTGTTTGGTAATTAAGAACAGTGGGTGTCCTCTCACTTGAGTTATTAACTCGTTAGTCAAGTAAGAAGGTTACGTAACGCGTGTTTATGCGCGATGGGCCAGCAACCTCGCTATTTGCGCATTATTGTTAATATTTACATCCGATAGCTATGTTATATGAGCTAGCACGTGAACGGACTACTCACTACATACTGTGTTGACATCACCTAGATTTTTGTTAGAGTAAAGTAACCAATGAATTTCATTTTTGTTGAAGTATTTATTTTGTAATTATGATTACTCTTGTATCCTAAGCGGTACTTTATAACACCAAATTGGTACCCAGACTACCTAAAGATTTAATGATATTGATCTACCTACCATCTTGTCTATAATGCATTCAGTTGCAATCAATTTAAGTCCGACACATTTATGTTTAGTAGGTAGATAAAGGTGAGTGCAGCAGAGAGGCGCAGGCGCAGCGACCGGTCGGTGGGTGGAGGACCGAACCCGGAACAAACCACTCGGCCCCAAGGTCGCGCAGTATCTCTTACTTTTAGCCGCCAATTTAATTTTATCTCGCCCCGAGTTGATTTCTTGACGCCATAGAACTAATTACATTGAGCATGCTTGTACCATTATCTATTATGATACGCGCCTCGGAAAGGGTTATTTGTTAATGGATGTACCTATAATGTAAGATTAGATTATCCGCAATGGAAAATTATTTCCAAGTAAGCAAATACCACGATGTCTGGCAGTATTTTTAGTTATCGTATGCGATGCCGCTGTACTGCGTTGATAGTCATGCCTAGTACTGCAGTATAATGCAAGCGTTGTTTACTGTTATTACAGGAACATCATCCATGTAAAATTAGAACGGCATTGCGGTTCCTTTATGTACCTATTATGTGTAGCTACCGACGTGTATATTCGATGTATCTGTCGTTGTTCTTTAGACTTGTATTTGTATAAAGGATAGGTAGGTATATGGCATAACAAAAATTCATCGATCGTCGAGGATATTATAATGTGATAGTAATAGATACTGGTCCAATTAGCATACGAAGTAGAACTAGTAGCACCCACTCGTGTGAAACCGGTAAGTTACTTGGCACTGGATAAGTAAATATGGAAGCTTGTCGCGCTATCGTGCGACGAATCTGCCTACACATCACACCGCTCTTCAATGGTCGTCCGTTTCGGTCGGCGTCGCTCGGTCGCGCCATGTCGCTAGCCGTCCGGCGCTGCACCGGCGGCACTGCGTCGCGCCCCGGCCGATGACGTCGAGTTCCACACTCCTCTCCGTTAAATAAGTATAACCAATCTATGTTTGTAGCTCAGAGCTTGTAGGTCAATAGGTCTTTAGAAACTATAGTAGGATATGCACAATCTGAATTGATTGCTAAGTGCTTCGATACAAAACGTTTGCCGTTTAAAAATATCCCTTAACATTTGTTATCATATACAATTTTATGTTTAGAGCGACAATTAATACAATAGTATTCATTTCGTATTATTTGGTATTATTTGTTCTATTTTTGGCAGAGCGAATACCAAAATTGTAGAACTGAGAAAGGGTTTATTTAGATATAGTTTGATAAATTGTAACATCACAAGCTTGTACGCTGATTTTGGTACAAGTGCTGATTTTAAATGATTTTTACTTTCCAATCAAATGAACATGGTTTGTACCTACTCAAAATAATGTATTTTCTTCAAAATGGAGTCGTCTAATTATTCCTTTCCTATGACGAACATTTTAAGGCTCCCACGGACAGACGCTACGCGATGGTGCGATGCGATTTTGGTAGAACCGTGAAGTTTTTCGTTAGTCGTGTCGTGCCTGTCTGATAAAGCCTTTATTTAGGATACAAATTGGCTTACTTGGCATTAATTTGGGTGGTCACGTCTGGCTGAATGCACTTTATCCATTTGCTACCAACGATTGTCCTATTATGGGAGACGTTCGCAAGCTTCTGGCTTGGCGCTTTAAAATAAAGAGGTAGAGGTGTATCTGGGTGCTCTGATTTAATGAATGCACTTATCTTTTTAATCCGTTCAATATGCATAACAATCTATAAGCCTTGGTCTCCTGATAGATTAACTGTTCTCAATTCAAAATGGAAAGGAAGACCATCAAAAATACAAGAATACATAAAAAAACTAGAATGAGCTAAACAGTTCTAAATATTGGTCGGTTGTTGCCTAATAAATAATCAAAATTAGCATATTAATCGATCAAGTGGAGGTCACATTGTGGACAATCGCATTGATACCTGATCAGGTGGTCCGACGTTACAAAATATTTCAAGGATGAACCTCTTAGCTTCATTGTCTAGTGATGAGTTTCTATCAAATGTTATCTTTGAGGTTATTTTATCTGTCTAGTTTTTCCCGCTATTTTTGGGTCTAATTCTAGCCTTCACATAGAAATAGTCCATTTGATCTGTATAATAGTTATTAGTAAGCAAAATATTAATGTTACTCAGTTGTCCGAAAGCTTCACACTCACAGTATTTAGGGACTCCCACAACCTTTGATATCTCATCGTTCGTCTTCGTAATAATTTCGTAACCAAGCGTGCAGGGGCCGTATTATGAAGTATTAATGTCATAATTATTCCACTGCGTAAACAGGATGGTGCTAGCGGTCTCATATAGCTCCGTCTCTCACTCACACTGGAATAATGGTGGCATTAAAACGTCATAATTTTGCCTGGAATTAATTTTGTTAATTTACAATGCATCGGAACCAAGCTCCTACGCGGCCTCAACGCATCCTCTACGCGCGTCTATGCAGCTTCTCGTCACGTCAACGCTGGAAAAACGCCCAGTCAGTAGACACTGTTAACCTGCACCCTTATTGTATGATATATCTATTCATATCTATGTAGGTTCCAGTATAAAAAGACATAATAAACTTAACTTTTAGATTAAGTAGGTATGTGGAATTTTATAGGTGTAAATTGCCCATTAACTTGAGTTTATTTAATTAATATAATCGTCACTTGGAAATAGCGTTTAAAATAGCATTAAAACTTTATGGTGACTATGTGGAACTGTTGTTTTAATTTTTAAAGAGTAAAGGTGTAAGAGAACAAAAATATCTGCCGATACCTTGCAGCTGTACAGATATTCCGACGTGACAGCCTCCTCAAACGTTATCTAGGAAGAACTATGTGTGTTTGATTAAGAAGTGTATCAGGCTATTTATTATATTAAATTAAAGTGAGTACTTATTACAAATAAGCCTGAAAAGTCTGATTCAAGGATGGATGACACTCGCAACTACAGCACTGGACTCTTTAAAATGTTGGTATTTTATACTACGTTGCTGCAAATGAAAAAATATTGTATTGATCAAAAGTCGATTTTAATTCTGGTAGCACGACGGCCTTTTTCGTGACTTGTGTGTCTGTGTAAGTTGGCATCTCATAAATTCAATTCTATTAGTTCTGGCAAACATTCTTACATAACTCGATTGCTCGACAAAAATTATGTAATTTCTTGCTTGTCTAGGATATATTATGCATTGACATTGAATTAGGTAGGTACCTACGTTTTACGCTCTCTTGATAAAACGCTACATCCGCTCTATAGCAGCAGTAGCAGGTAAACCATTAATACAATGTTACTTTTTCAGATTATAAAGTTTATTGTTGTAAAGTAACGCGCACTATGGCCGTCCGGCGAATCTTTAAAACATTTCACAATATTTTCTTGAGTGAGAGTCATGAGATTTTACGAGTCATTGAAGACATTTGTAAACGTTGCCAAAGAGAATGGATTGATTACTTTTTAACTTCTATGATTATGTTTGTAACTATGCCTAAGGCTAGGTTTAGAGTTATCTCGTCTTTTATTAATGTTCGTCATTATTTTTGAGACATCACACTTATCAAGTATAATAATGTTTCGTTCAGATCTGTATGAAGAAGTTGATAAATCATTCACGCATATTGATATTTTGTTTATTTGTGATTAGAATATCAATTTAAATGGGTAATGAATAATTTATGATTTTTACATAGTTTATTGGCTTTTGAAGTTTTCTGTTGACCTGTAGCTCAGGTTTTTTCTAAAACCTACATCAGGCACCAGCTCTCAATGTGAATTTAGTTCAAAACTGTTAAGTGGTATAAAGCCATTGTGAGATAAAATAAATAAATTTATTTATTTGTGTATCAAACATTAGGTCCTAATTTCTCTCATCTTTTGCTGAATAACATCGGACTGTGTTCAAAGCTCATAAGCACTTCCGGTTTCTGCTTCCATTAACAAAATTGGAAGCTGGTGAACAGGGATTTGGAAAGACGGTGTTGCAAAAAACGGTCTAACTCTATCAGTGAACTTCGGACTGAAATATATCTATAAAAGTAATAATAAACAAGAATAGACAGCAGCAATAATTTAATGAACGAGGGCCTTTAAAAATATCTGAGTTGGGCTGGAAACTGGAAATATCTTTGGTGGTGCTCAAGCACTTAATAGATGACACTTTAGCTATCGATAAGTGGCTACTTGCATTATGGCTCGATCTAAAATTAGATGTGTTAAATTCGGTAGTAACGCCGTAGTTATATACGATCTTAAAAACAAGATCCCGGGATTTCTACCATATACTTGTGAAATACGATATTACTTTGTTATAATTCCGTCGAACGAATACTAAGAAAAGGTTGGGAAAACACGTCCGGGGACTTTTTGTGTGTTTATTGCAAACGAAATGGTACCTATCATAAACTGAAAATATACATTCTCTCTTGCTCGTGTAGACAAGCGCGACTGGTCGCGCGACGCGACACCGGTAATTGTTCTACCGTGAATTTTCTTAGAAATTGTTTTGTTAGAGTCGCGTCGCGCCGGTCTGCACGACGCTTAATACGGCATAATACTTGGTTCCGTAGATTTGTTTATTTATAAGATTCCTAAGTAGGTAGGTAGGCAATACAAACAGGACGAAATTCCTCTACTTATGAAGGACTAAATATAAATATGCTCTTTATTATGCAACACAGTCCGTAATAAACATCTCGTAGCTATCTGTAGTGGGTGTCCATTGAAAAGTGCTGATAAAACCACAAAATACTTTAAATATGAAAGTCATGTCTCATCACTCATCAGGCATCACAATGATGCTGCCAGGGTATAATGAGGTTACAAAATTTATTGAAACTCTTACAGTAAAGCCTTGCGTTGTTACGTGAGTGAGAGTAAGTGTTTTGTAATCCTAAGTAGTGAAGCTGATGTCATAGCGATTGGGAGCCAGTCGATGACCCCTTGACACGACTATTAAAAATACCTAAATCAGTCAATGACCGATACCAGCGCACGCGCCGCCCGACACTAATGAGCTTGAATTATTAACTGATCCAGTTATTTCACGATAATTAAAGGTCATATGAATATTCTATTTATAGATCACATTCATGTTTACAAATAAAGACGATAAATTTATCATAGGCCCAACTTGTAATGCATATGTTTATAATCTTATTGTGTATGTACTTAGCACAACGGTAGACTCAACATGCTGTGTGAGTAATTACAAATAATTAGGCAATCATTATGTAAATTATATAATTTTTCGGCTACTTAAAAAGAGGAAAATATAAAAGATTTACAGACGCTTTGAGGAAGTAAAAAGTGTAGGCATGTGAAGATAGTCAACACTCGATTGCATAATGTAATTTTGTTCAACAACATAGTGAAACCTCTATGATATAATAACGGCGCTCAACAACTAAGTATGAGCACGGTTGGTAGCATCCTTTTACAAAACAAGGAGTTTTGTACCGGTACCTAGGTGTATCGGTACCTAGGTACCTATATTTACAGTATGCACTCTGAAAAGTATGATATGGTATGTTGCGCGCACAGATTTTAAGTCTGCGGCGCGTGAGTCGCCGACGCGACGCTACAAAATGTTGCCACTTTAAATATTATATTTTATTATTGTTTATATATTTAGAACTAGTGTTTATTGATTTTTTTGTCTTATTTTGTTATTTCTCTTTAAGCTACACCGGTTAACGTCAACACGTCAACGCCGGTTGTCGCTGAAAACCAGCGCTGGGGCTCTGTCTCGCATAGGGTTCCAGCATTATGCTGAGCGATGGCCGTTTTACGTGGATGTGACGCATATTTTCCTCCAAATTGTTATTTTCGTGTTTATGTTTTTTTATCTCTTTACTTGCGTCATCTTGTAGCGCAAATAAAAGTATTTTCTTTCTTTTTTTCTTTCTATATGGCTGAATAGAAGGGTGTGAAAACAGAAATGACGGCTAATAGTATATATTTATGGAAGAAAAGGTCACACTAAACCGCTCCAAAAAAGGTCACACAACCGCTCCAAAAAAAGCATGTCGACGAATCCTATACCTAATTTATTTTTCAGTACTTATTAGGATTTTGTTCTTGCTGTGGTGATAACATGATAACAAGATATTATTACAAACATTAAACTCTTAGGAGCTCTCTCTAAGAGCAAAATCAGTGTTAATATTTATCTGTTCAAATAAATGCATTAATATTGTGTCTTATTTCATTCATCAGTAGATGTATTGGCCAGTGTTAGACATTTATAATTATGTAATTAATGTTCATAATTTAGATGGAATTCTGGCTATCAAAAGGAGTATTTACATATTTGACATGTGACAGCTCCCATAAACACTAATAAGTATACGACCAACGTTAAAAGAGATAATTAGGAGAGGAATTTAGTTATTTATTGCAAATAGACCACTTGGCGAATCTAATTTTTTAAATTTAATTATTCTTTAACCGTGATAGCAATTTTGCATAAGAGGTGAACTCACAGTATCCACAGTTGTCTATAACGACTGACCAATGATGAAAATTTAACTCTTAGAGGTTACTTTTGGATGGATAAACAGAATACACGTATTTAGGTATATTGACTAAAGAGCTGTTAGGAATCACTTTTGATGATTATAATGCTGTAACAACCGATTACCTAATCAATTCATCGATTCATCCATCGATGTAAGGTTTTACGTAGGTACTTCATTACTGAAAGCATTTAAGAAAATTGGTTGTAAATTATTTAGTACTGGCCGATAGTGAACCACGTAATACGTAGCCATCCTTTGATTTGTTAATTTAATAGTTATATTTTATCTATGCACGAATCGTAATATTCGCAATTATTCATAGTTTGTATCAACGACTAAAAGACGACTCAGCTTCCATCTGACTCTGAGTAATGAACTAATGTTATTATCTGGACACGTACTAAGTTAATACTGAAATAAGTACTTTTATAATGTGCTGACACACATTCTCACTGTGAAAAACCATGCCGATAAATAATACCAACATATTGCGGCATACTCTATGTTTTAATCACCGATATAATCACATTCGTTTACAAAGACATATTTTATGACAAGTTGCACGCTAATTCCTATATTAACGTTTATCAATTAGATACAGTGAATATTGACAATCAAGCGTACATATATGTTTCCTTACATGGGGCGGCATATTTCCCACATGATGTAGTGTGACGCTGTCTTTAACTGACGATTATATAGTTATTATGAAATAGTTACGCGCATTTTCATTATAGTCACGAGTTAGGAATGAAATCAAGTGACAGGCTTACGTAACACGTCGGCCATTAATGCTTAACTATATATATTCCATGATGATTCACGTAAAATCAGTCATTTCTAAATTAATCTCTGTACGTAAAGGAATTGTAATACCTACCACTAGGTAAGCTTTATAGGTTAATTAAACCCAATAGTTAAAAATAATTATCATGAGAGGAGATCTAAAGAAACTGGGAATTTTCATTTATAGTGGACACCTTATAGTAAGAAGTAGATGTGTATAACTAACGTTAGATAAGTCTAGTCGCTAAACAAATGTGATTTGATTTACTACGGGACTTACTTACCCATGGTGATTCTGAGCCAAAGAGGGTAAAGTATAATATGAGACTGAAGTAAAAGTTCGGTCATCTAGCTAGTCGAATCTTTGATGTCGTTAATTTGTATAATCGTAGCGCGCTACGAGATTTACTACGCGGACCTGCTACGAACAACCCTAGGGGTGATCTCAACACAACGAATGTGGAAAATTATTACTTGGTACGCACGCACGTAAGAAGTAACAATCCCACTGTCTGTTCGTAGCGTCAGCTACGCGATGCTACGGCTACGAGAAAGAACGCTATTTATTTAGCTGATTCAACTTCACATAATTTATTGTTAAATAAATTATTATAAATTACTCCGGCCTACTCATATTCAAAGATTTGAAAGCCAAAACATAATCAGCAGTGGCATTGTATCGGGTAGCTTGTAACTCCACCTGTTATAACATGAATCGTTTATCAAAGCAATCAATAGTTTATCGCTTATTAGTTTAGAATAATTTATAAAGTGGTTTGCATTTATTTTATAAAGATACCGATGTGGGTAGGTTTCTAACGTCATGCTTACAAAACTGTTAATGGGTTGTGCTGAGATACGATCTTTTAAATGGGCTTCTGATATTTCAGCAGAAATGATAACAGGTTTAGAAATAAAATGTCAAAAACAAACATTAATGTAGGTTTATCGGGGCCTCTTAATATCTGCATTTTACAGATTTTAATCATTCATCTTATCTTTGTGATGAAATATACAAGTTAGTTAACAACTAATAGTTTAGGACAAGAATCCTGGGAATGGTCTGACCGAAAATCTTTATTGAGTATCTAGTTTTGCCCGCGGCTTCGCTCGCGTGGAGGTCGGAAATGATCCCAAGGGAATGTACTATTGGGATAAAATTATCCTATGTTCTAACCCATCACGGTCATGGTATACCCATGTGCCAAATTTCATCCAAATCTATTCAGCCGTAACAAACCAATAAACAAACTCACTTTCACATTTATAATATTAGTTAGGATTATAGTAAGGATTCATTACAGGCTAAATAACCTGTGATAGTATTCGTAATACTTGTCAAACATGTTCCTAGAATGGTGACACTGACTGCTGAATCACCGACAAATCGTAAGTTATGATTGCCAACGATGGCTGACAATACTCGAGTACATCAGAAGGACAATAATTCTCGTACTTAAAAAACCTTCACATTCAAGTCGCAATATGTTAAGCTCGTCAAAAATGTTGGTAAATTTATTCTATTTTTGACAGATTGCGAATGAGATCAGAATGCGAACGTTCTTAAAATTACGGGAATTATTGTCCCTCAGATTAACTCATACGCTCGTGCGAGTGACTGACTACTCTTCCCTATTAGAACGATTTCCGGTCCATTGTATACGCTCAAAGAATCGGTCGCGCTCTCATTAGTAAGCGCACGATGTGACCTATCATAATGTTCCCAGGACGTCAACTAGTTATTAAATTAACTGTTGCTAAATAACAAAAATCGATGTAAGATAATATAAGATTTATGAGTAAACCAATTAAATCTTTGTGTGTAAGTGGATACTGAAAATGGAGCTCAGTACTTACATACTTATTAAACTAATCTGCGTTCGCGATTTATTTGCCAAATATATAAATAAACACGAGTTTTAGGAAAAACATCTGTAATAGGTATATCATGAGGTTCAGTTTGCGCTAAAACCTCATATTTTTTATGACTTTTTCAACAGTATTATTCAGTCTAAGATCAACTTTATTTACACTAACATAAAATTGATGTTTGTTTAAGCGGAAATAACATCAATTGGAAACGAATTTAAATAGACCTTATGTAGGTTTATTCATGCATACACATTGTAAGTACAGCTAACGTGATGAATCACGTGTTGGTCAATGAGTGAGAATATGTGTGTGGTAAGAAAATATAAACAAGAAAGACTAATAACTTACATTAACTTAGAGACAAGTTGCGGTGACGAAACGTGTATGCATCTCCGTAATGGAAGTAACTTTAGAGCCTATTAACTTTAGATTGTCTTACGCTATTAAACTACTGATTTGATCATGCACACATAGGTACAAAATGCAAATCAAGTAGACGACAAACAGCATTACTCATGTTAATGATTGACTCTTCAAGACCGGTTATTACTTCAGAATTGGCGGATTTTGGGACGCCAGACAAATTGTTGGCAACATTACGTAACTTGAAATGTTCTGAATCACGGAATAAACCGCAAAATAAACAAATGTTAAACAAACATCGCGGTGCAATTTCACGAATTTCATTATTCGTTTAGCATCATTGTTTAGTAACGTTATGTTAATCTGCTCATCCGCAAGATATCGTTAGGTTCAACTCAGGCGGGTCATCAATCCTCACTCTGTCCACAAATTGTCGTAGGCAACACTTCCCATGACAGTTCGGTATTAATTAATGATGTATCGGTTTGATAGGCTCGGTGGCCTCTCACTGCTGCGCCTCGCACCGCGGCTACTCACAACCATACATAAATACCGTAATCAACTATGACAATTTGAATACGCTGAAGTAAAAAGTACTAAAGTTTTCACACCTCAGTATGTTTTGTATTTTATGCGCGGAAGTTATTGGGGTTGCGTCACCGCATTGCGGTTACCGATGTTTAAATATTCGTTATTATTTACACTTGCTTGTTTACTTTCATTGCAGTTATATAGAAATACATATTTAATATTCTAATACCTATCACCTGTTAGAGACTACCTTGATATTTTTTGAACGCTGAAAGTGGCGAAATGATTGTTTTGTTCACGTACACAGCCTAACAACACTTCACAATAACTTAAGATAACTGTAAACATATAATTAAATTGTTTGTCGCTATTAGAGAATGTAATTTAAATACAACATACGGTCTATTGTTGGACAGGCAGAGAAACTTTCAATATAGTAATGATAACAAATTATTATATTAAAATATATGCATATGTGACCGATTGTCATTGCGAAAGGAACGAGAACATGGGCCGCCTGTTATTTTTATTCAAATTTATCGCCTAAACTCACTCTGCCCACACTGCGTGGCCGTACACTGTAAATTGATCACACAGATGATTTATGAATGCCATTTTTACATAATAGATAGGCCGTTTGTGTGTGTGTGTCCGTTGCAAGGCGTCGCCAAGTTGGCTGACGTGCAATATTTCTTGTGACCAGAAGCAGTAACTCTACAACATTTCCACAGCACTAATGTGACAACATATAAATCGAACGAATACATAATACTTCAACCCATTGTCTTCGACTCGAATATTAAATCGAGTAAGAATACCGAGTTTATTTCCATGTATCGATTGTTGTTTTCCATTTTAATAGTGCTAAGCTCAAAATGTATGAGTACAGAAACAATAAGTGTGCAATATTTTATTTATTGAAGTTTCACAGTGGTATTGTGACTACTCCATTATTTACATTGTGTTACGAATGCTTTTTCTATTTACGAGTTGATTTTATAATACATATTAAAAAGAACCTACATCCCTATACTATAATGTAAAGTCTTTATTTACATAAAGCTGCTGTGAACGTTGCCAAATGGTTTGTTGACGACTAGAAAGCCATTATTTAGGTAATTCCCAAGGATGCTGGCCATTCTGTCCATTTTTAAGGTTATCTAAATAGGTCGAGCCCTTGTTTACTTTGCTGAGAATAGAAAAAGACTACTTTTCAAGGCAGTATCACTGTGTTTCGTTTTTGGTCAAAATTACGTAATTAAGGACATGATTTTAAGTTTGCATCTCTCTTTCACTCAGATTGTCGTTTACCACTTCATCAAACAGACTGTCCACGTCGGCTAGCTTTTAACCTATTGTAACTATTTGTTTTCTAATACATAAATCGACCCTTATTCGGTTCAAAAGGAGATTTAAGATATCATTAGGACTAAACGCGGATGCGGTGTTCAATCAAATCACGTTAAAGACCATCACATGCGATTGGCGATAACTTCCGTGTGATGTATGAATAGGATCTGGAAATTGACAGCTCAAGTATAAGTAGGTACGACTAGATTATAGTCAGAGTATACGCACTGAGTATTTGCGACACAAAGCGAACAATGAGTAATGTGAACCATGAACTTAGATAATGATCTCGTCTTTGTGTTTAAGTTTCTTTGAGGTGGGCTTTACTTATTCTATCTTCGGAATTCGTCGCTTTGGATTTGTGTTTGTTTTAAGATTAGTGAGCTGCAGCTATGAATTAAACTAAATAAAACATTATATTCTTAATGGTTAGTTATTTACACAAAAAAAATGGTCGTTTGGAAAAAAATAATTAAAAGAAATTGTAGAATAAATAGAAATTCTGTTTAAACTTTTCACTGTTGTTACCAAAACCGTGTTGTTATGAAAACGCATAGTAGTAACAACCTATTTCAATAATTCAGGATTTTTTGTACTAAGGAATGTCTCAAAGTACCTATATTAGTGCGAGCAAATAGAAAAATAATCTTGTTGAGCTTTCATAAGCTCAATTATTACACAAGCTCCGGTTATACATTTAACTGCTTGAAATAACAATAATTATATTCTAGATCCTGTATCCTGGTGATTCTGTACTACATTAATTTCCACAAGCACCTGTAGGTAGTAGCTGAGTCATAAAATTGTGTTTTATTAAGTTGCAAGTCTCACAGAGACGGTGACATTATCTCTTGCTAGCAAGTGCTTGGGAAAATCAGGGCTTTTTCCTTCAACAATTTTTTTCCAAATAAATACTCAAGGGGAGTGTACTATAATGGTATTTCCCTCAAGCGTCTTTATAAGTAGCATAACATAACATAACATCACGCCTTGTTTCCCTGAAGGGTTGGGCAGAAGGCCCGATAAGTGACAGGGAAGGTGGGTGGACCTGTAGTAGGTATACCCACATTTCGCCAGTTATGTTTAAGTCCCATGTAATAGGGGGCGAGCCTATTGCCATCAACTGGGCACAAATCCAGACTCCGGGCTGCTACTGAGAAATTCCAGATAGAAAAACCCATCGACATCTATATAATAGCGACGCTGAGTCATTAATAAGGCGTTTAACATACAGTTTTAGCACTGTCATGCTTATCTGTTTAGCTACAGTTCTTCCATAGTTCATGTAATTGGAAGCTTTAAATTGCACATTTATAAACTCAATAGTAGAGTAGTCGTAGTCAGCATTTATATCATTATAGTGATGGGGCCCGATCCCCAGTTAGTATAGTGGCAGCCTACAAGGTAAATGGCGTGCGTAATCCTCAATGGAACTATTTATTTAATGACTATTCATTGCTATCCGGATGCAGACATGCAGGCGAGTCTGAGAATGTATCTTTCAGTATAAGACTCAAATGTAACTGTGATGATCAATCTGCCTAGCCTTTTCCCAACTATATTGGGGTCGGTTTCCAGTCTAACCGGATGCAGCTGAATACCAAATGAAACTGTGATGAGCCGTCATAAAAAATGATTTGATATCAATAGCAAAAGAACGTTTGCTATAATTACCGAACCAAAACAATGAAATAGTTCAACAACTCATACTGAAATCTTAAAAGTAAACATTTATTTAATAAAATCCATAATTTTAAAAGCACAGAGCTTTTTTTACAAAGAGTACATAAATCACTGAATATTTTAAGTTAAGTGTTTGGTAAAGCTAAAGCGCACTTTATTGTTCTGTGAAATATTGCACGATCTTAAAATAAAGCCATTGTTGTAAGCAAACTATTATTGCGCTATCTGAAAGTGATAAAAAACTTTAAGCCGCAAAATAAATAGGCTGTCACAAGTTAGATCGAATGTCGTTTCTCAATTAACATAATTATTCCGAACAATTTATTCTGTTATGCGTCGCATTGAAACATAATATGTATTAGTTTCATTTCTATGAAGGTACTTATGAATAAATGAAGCATATTGCACACTTGACGCGCTCGTCACCCACGCCTCGCACGTCGCCGTCACTCTGAAATCTCCACATCATTGGTAAAAACTTTTGCTTACACAATTCAGCATCGATGTAGCGGAGCTTTTGTCGCGGGTCGAGGACCTTCGGCTATACTAGATAATTACATAATATCTCTGTTTACATAACGTTTCCTAATTAGAGAGAAGATTTCTCACAAGCTCACAAGCGTAACCGAAAGGAAAAAGATAGACAGACGTCGGACATGTGTAAAACTATAAACCGCAAACAATATTGGTTGAAATCGAATTTGTTCTCCGTTATTCAAACCTGCTTTGTCGTAAATAATAAAATGTGTTATAGTAGGTAAGTACGTATATAGACGATGATCTAAAAGATTGCGGTCGAGCCCGTCGGATTCTGCGGCGCTCTCAAGGAGGACCGGACTATTTCGAAGCCGGAACCGAACCCGCACATGGAAATTCTGCGCTCACATCGACTGAATCGAGAACTGTTCTTTTTAATACTTAAATCAAGAGCGAATATACTTTATCTCTTTTTTGCAAAGGCAACAAACAGAGAGGAAAACCTGGATGCTGTTGGCAGATCGTCTTTTGTCTACAGTTTCAGTAAATTATGCTACGGTTCCAATTTTCGAGATTAACCTTCCGTAATTTCATATCAAAATTTAATTTCAGTAAGAAATTATTCAAAAATTATGTGTATGAGTCGAGTACTGTCGGCCGAGAAAACAATGACGCACTTGCAGTAAACAAGAACTCGTTTGTAAGTTTGCTACTTATAAAAATAAATATAGCAAGCAATTAACCTTAAAAATAAACTTATTGAAATATTGCAATTTATTTTTAGGCACCTAGTCTTTCACGTAAAATGCAAAACAACGTACCTAAATAAGTTATTCTTTTTTTCCCGCCTTAACAACTTGTGAAAGTCAGTCACAACTTTAGCCAAATCACAGCTACGTTATTACCATATTTAGATACCTATATTTACTCGTATTATTAGAAATTCACTATTGTTAATCGTAAGTGGATTCAGATTGTAACCACACATTAAACCATTTTGTGTGTCCAAAGTATACCTACATAAAAAATCATGACAGAACATGTCGCCGTATTATTAAGGATGTGCAAGCTGAACAATATATTCCTTTACCGTTCAAGTCAGTCGTAAATTCTGTAAATATATTGAAAAAATATATTGATACATGACCGGGATTGAATTCGCGACATCACAGTATCTCGTTTCTGCCCGACACCCGCACTCGAGGCTGTCACCGCTTCTGTTCGAATTTACGTGATTTATCTTCGTTAAAATAATGTGATCGAATACTAACATAATTAGGTTTTTTCCGTCGCTTATTATGCATGTATAACGACTAGACTGAATAATTTGCCGAAAACGCATTAATTTATCTGCACGTGCTAACAGCGTGATACAACTTTTAATGTCGTTAAGAAATCACCGGTTTGTGATGATGGCATGGCGACTAGGAGAGGCTGTGTCTGCGAGCTGTCCACGCTCATATAAGGCTATATTTTTCGTCTATTATTACGGCAAGTACCGTTCGCTTTCACTATCGCCTATCAAGTGACGATGTGACAGCATAATTAAGCGCGTCGAAGATAATCACGCACGGGTCGCGTGCATTCAGCCTGGAGGCTGGACAAAAAGATCGGTCGTGACCCCGTCTGAACTGCCGGATGTAAAGAAAGTACTCATTGCAATCTTCCGGCCTGCGTTACGTACGTCATCGAGTGTCATAAGATGAAAAAAATTATACGCTATTATCGTGAGACCGTTATTAATTTTTCCATTATAAAGTGCTTCATGGAAACATTGGGGTTGGCAGATGTTAATATGTCTATGTTGAACATCTGAATAAACAAAGGAATAATAAAAAGTAGGTAAATGAATACCAATAAAATGCAGTATATTATAACATAGCTTAACAAGCTAGTATTCTTTTGTTTATATTTCCAAACAATGTTTATTTAAATTCAAATAGATTTACATTACAAAATCATAAATGTAATGTAAGTACGTTAGCACAATATCGTGAATATTTAAAACATCAAATAAGTACGTTTAATACGATAACTTGTGTAACAGTCTGATAGTGTAATAGTTGTCGGTGTTTTATGAAACTGGTGTCGGAGTGGAGGTGCATCGCGGTGCGGCGGTGAAGCGGTGCGGCGCGGCGGCGGCGGTGCGGCTCGCGCGCAGTGGGCGAGGTTAAGCGATTGCTTAGATCCGCGTTCACCTCGCATTGTGTAACCGCACGGTCGCGGGAGGGGCGCCGTGGGAACCGCCGAAAGCTCGCTAACGCTATGCGCAGCTTCCGCCGTTACGGCCGCATTAACTTAACGATGCATCTCGCACGCCACCGCAACCATACGCAACGCGCTGCACACTCCACGCCAAATTGATTCGACCGTCGTCTTAGCAACAGGAAATTATCATGTTGATGCCGCAAAACATTGCCACTTACATTTTTGTGCCGCTGCTGATGCGACTTTCTAGTGTTTCGTATTTATACATGCATGCATATTACACGATTTATCTAAGAGAACGGCGAAGATGGTCCGCGTACCGCTCGCCTGCCATAATGCAGCAAACGAGAGCATGGAGCGCTGAAGGCACACAAAGAGCATTGTGAAAGTTATGTTATGGATTCGTATTGTTTTGTAATTGTTTCTAAGCAGTACAGAGCGGTGGAATAATTCATAAGTGTTGTTGTTCCCAGCGGCGGCGATGTTGTTCTCGCGACGACAGCTGAATAGGGCAATGGTGGCGGGCCGTTAGTGCGGCGCGGGTGGACAGGGGGCGCGGGGCGGGGGGGTGCCGAGGGCGGAGCACCTGAGCGCGCCCTGACCTACGACCTGCGGTGAAAGGCGCCCGCGCGGGCACGGGCCGCGCCGCGCCGACGACATAGCATCGGGCTGTTTCGCATGCGCAGAATGACCGGATTTACGAACAAAAACAATGACCCAAAACTGTGATCTTGTTTCGTTATGATTGAATTTTTTTTTCAAGTTTTTTTTTTCTGCTTGCATGTTTTTGGTGAGCATACGGTGTGGTCTTGACATTAAAGTAATTTATGAACTTTAGTGGGTCCATATAAATACGTGTAAGTATAATACTTTATTAATTTAAATGCATATTTTCGTACGGCCTTACAGGGGAAGGTGTTGAATCGAGTTGCTACTACAACACCATACACATTAGTAATGTTATGGTTTGTAGGTACCAACTGTACATATACAGCATCCACATAACTATCCTGCCTATTGGAGATCCACGCTGCATCTCTGTCAATTAGGTGTCTGGTCTGACGACTATAGCGACCGTCCAACTGGACAGTCAAAACACCTCAGCTGTACTCTGTCACTGTTTGACCACCAAAGGCTTAGGGATTCCCCTGTACACAAAAGCCTGCCTATTTCCAGCAGTTGACTGTACTGGAATATAGGTAGACTTTTAATGATCTCGATGCATGATATGTTATTGGAATTTCAATTATGTAACTGTCAGCTTAAATTAATTATACTGAACCATTTTCAGTTTTTTTATTGTGAATATGTAACCAATTTTAAGCCGACATATTTCTGCTACGAAGCACGAAATGTCATTATCTTGAAGGTACTTCGACTTGCCATCGCTTACGTCGGAAAGAAATGACCCTGGAAACTTTTACTACCTGCAATGTTAAGAATAATTACCAAGAGGAAAATCATTTCTCGCAAACAAAATACAATTTCTCATGAAATGCATTGTTATTAATTGAAGTTATTTCTTTTTAATGACTGTTACTTATTACAACACACTTGTCTTAAATTTGGTATTCGTTAATGATTTCAGAAATTAAAAATAGCCTTTCAGAGTTATTGACAGCAGGAAATATATTCGTGTAACACTATGAGGAAAATTGCAAATGAAAACGTCTACACTTGCAGTTGTAGAAACAAGCATCTAAAACTGACCAGTATAATAGGAAACAAATAACATTGTAAGACGTGTTCACATAACACATGAAACAGTAATGACGCAACTTTCACGTACGTTACATGTTGGTAGAATGAATCGCAAGGCGCCTCTTACACGGTAATGAAGATTGATGGGTGGCGATGAGCACGACGATTAGCGGAGAGGTACCTTCATTTGTCATGGCTATCGTGTGCGATTGTTTTATATGTTCTAAATAAGTATTTGTTTACCCACCATCCTTTCCTCTTGACCGGTGCATGTCAGTCATTACCGACCGCTGTTCGTATGGTGAGAAACAGTCAAATTTACAAAAACACAGTTTTGAAACTGTGCTAAGAGTATTTCATCATAATCGGCCACTTGCTATATTCTACCAGCTATTACGTCATTACTATCAATAAAGATCTGTTTCTGGTTCATCTGACTAGACTCGTCTATCCGTTAAAATCCAGAACTATACTTACCATAAACAAATGTGTCCTTATAGCGCTGTATACATAAAACAAACTTTTTTTACCCCTTGTAAAGAAAACGGTTCGTAATCAGATATAGGAACCGCGCATTAGTAATTGTAACATTTCTCTGCCTATTGCCGGAGTCCAGTTTGTTCGAAGTACTTACGAGAAGTAATTGGTTGTGCGGTAATTATAAACACACGACCAGTTTTTTTTTTAATATTGATATGTAGAGTTTCTGGTTTGACTAGGAGCGACTACCGTGTGACCTCTCAACCCTGAGTGTGATGTTTCATATAAGCTAGCTACTTTAGACACCGACATAATATAGGTTGGCCTAGAAAGCGAAGAAAAAATTGCCAAATACTTATAATTTTATAAATATTTTCTCCTATTACGGAGTTAGACATTTAGATTAAAATCAAGACAGACACTCATTGTTGAAGAACAAGGCGTGTGTTAAGGCTACTATTAAGTAATATATTTATATTGTCTCAAGAGAATTGCAGTCCTCTACTAATGCTGCCACCGACGATGGTTTGCCAAACCTGGCGATTTTGTAAGATAAGATATATTTATTTGTTAATCATCACGAAAATGTCCACGATAAAGCACAAAATTGGCAAATGAAGGTGACAAATAAGTAACCAAACAATTATAAACAGGAAAATCAAGTTGTATTTGTTGATCATTTGTATTTTTGTATTTAAACACTGAAATGCTACCATATCCGCGAATTAGTAATATTTAAAAATAATAGGCTAGGCTATCAGAATGGCGGGAACCATAAATAATCTCGTCGCTAACTATCCTAAGCAGGCAGTAATAAGAGAGTTTAACAGTGTAAAATAATTTATTAATCAATGATGTGATGTTAATCTCACTTAATTAATGAAAGTCCTTTAATTGGCGTTCCCCTTAAACACTATATTAATTACCTTGTATGGCAGCGGCGAGTTACACGCGAATCTTGCGTGTTCCAAGCGACCTCTGACACAGATTTCCCGGAAAGTATTAGCTTAGGCGCTCCTTCAAATCGCAAATACAGCTCGTTATGTCGAAAGCTTATTTTACACTAGTCGTAGGCTCAGGCTACATGTAGGTAATACCTGTATTTGGCATTCGTCAAATATCTAACATAGATAATGTGCCGCCACTTGCCGCTCACTCATTGTTTTGCTGTTTTATGTAGCAGGCATACATTTTATGTATTTGACATAAACATTTGTCTTTGCCAGAGTTAAGTTATATGCGGATACTTAATTCGATGATAATTAATTAGAAATAAAAAATATACCTATTCATTTACTAAAAAACAATCAATCATTTACATTTAAAAATGACTTAAGATAACAGAGGAACGGGAGCTGATAAATTGACTTTGGAATGAGTTGGTTGGAGTAACGTTTTTATGGTATTATATATTATATTTTAATCCAAATAAATAAGTGACACAAGAATTTGGAGTTTAAAATAGCTATGATTAGAATCAATCCCTGATAATTTAAGTTCTTCCTAAACGGGATAGATAATACATCCAGATATCCGTTAGAATCCTGCTTCTAAGTATTTCGAAGCCCTAATAATATTTGTGATTATACCTAAGTTTTACGAACTGTCTATTTCCAACGTGAATAAAGATAATCAAACAGAGTAATTTGGATAGCTTTTGTCTGACAGTTAACTTGGTAGGTGGGTATTTTTCATCCAGGAATACTTATACTAACTTAATGTTAGCGGACCCACGGATATTGTTAGTATTTTCTTTAATGACGGAATTAATCCGGATAAAATTATACTATATCCGTTTTAAACTTAGGTAGGACATGGGTATGTCCAAGTAATTGCTTTGAATAGGTCGAAGAACAGTCGTCTCGTGGGAAAAACACATCTTCTAAGACTAGAAGTTTCTTTAAATAATATTTATTTAAATTATTATACATCATTGTCTCTTACTGTTTCTGCTTTATATTAAGTGTAAGCAAATAAATGTTTATGATATATTTTTATATAGGCCCAATGTATTTACCGTTTTTATTGAATAAGAGTTAAAAAGAACAACGAAATATTGCCCTTACATAATGATGAATTGAATGACCCGTGTGCGACCGCTTTTTGTGCTCACTTTGTGTCAAGTCATGTTCCTCGGACAAACTCTCCAACGAATTACAGATTTCACTCGGTTTTAATACATGGTTATCAAGAATGCAATTTTAAACGTGATCAATATGTATGCACATCTGAATTTTATTATGAAAGTTATATTGTGAGTTTTGTGTGTTTTATAACGCTTGTGCAATTTTATTCAGTCCACATTTCAGTACCTAATATGCATGTCGAATAACAATCACGACGCTTTAGAAATGTTGGTCGCTAAATATGTGAATGTTATGAAATGTAGTTCAAAATATAGCTTAAGATAAGATGTTTGCGCAATTGTTACATATTTGTGTAGTTTTATCAGCATCAGTGTAGCTGTTGCGAGACTAACGGTGTCGGTCATCGCCAAGATCTGTCGATGCGCGGATAATGACGGACGGCGGAGACGGCTCGCCTCCTCCGCGCTCAGCGACGTGATGATGGCCGGTCATATTGCAACAAATTATCTATACTCATTTGTACAAATGAGCTAGGCTGTCGGCCGCAGGCGATTCCCACAGACACCGACACCTCGTCAACTGCTGCTTAGCAAACAAACCACTCAAATTAAAGAAGCGATTGGAAAATCTATGTCTAGTCTTGGTAATAAAGCGAAAATATCGTGTTTTATTGATAATAAAATGCCTCACCCACATTATTAACAGATTTTGAACAACTCTTCCGCTGGTGGAAACTTAAAAATGTGCACAATTTGTGTCCTAGTTTGGTTACTTTTTTTGTAATAAAACGTGTTAAATGTTACCTGATATGGTTAAAAGAGGTTCTTGATGAGGCATAGTTAATTGTATTTGCATTTAAGATACCGCCGAGTGAGCGGGCTGACTGTTAAGATAGAGTTTATCCAAAGTATTAAATTAATACTTTGATAAGCTCTCAATAAAAGACCGAAATAAGTAAATTGCTAAGTAATGTCATCTTACGATATTCAGCCTATATTGGGCAATCGGTGAAATATTTAATGTTTCATAACCTACGTCGCTTCGGGAGATTGGTATTACAAAACTGTATCGAAACAACATCCGTAACTATCTAGAGCTAAATCTAATTCCGAGAAGCATTCAATGTCGCCGGAATGATGTACCTATGTTTAAATCGAATTACAATAGAGAACGGCCCACGCGAGTGCCTCACTGCCTCACTGCGCACTTAACCGCACGGGCTGGCCGACCATCAATTGTCAAAATAGTTCCGACATGAAACAATGGTCGATAAGCTCGCTAGTCGGGAGAGAGTGATTTTCCGTAATTTTAATATAAATAATTGCGGACCGCTAGAGTGGAAGGCCTTCGGCCGGTCACGAACGTGCGTCCTCTTGTCTTGCACTCCTTATTATTCGATACGCAGAATTGTCTCTTCGTATTACATCTACTTGTTTTGATTTTGTAGTTATTGCAGTTCGCTTTAAGCGTTATATTCTTACTTGGCTTGTTATTTTTGAGATGTATATTCCACTGTTGCTTTGTTACATTCAAAACTAGTTCCTATTTGACACGAAAAATAAGTGTCGGGTAGATAATAGATATGAGTAAATCTACAAGATTTTATTAAGTTGTTATGTATTTAGTGTCAAAAAATATGCAGGATCATATACGAATTTATTTATTATATTAGACTAAATCTGTAGATTAGTGTCAACAATCAGCATACATGGTCATAGTTATACATACATTAAGAGCAGCGCTCGACAAAGAAGTGTCTCATGACTTCCAGGAAATAATCTTATTATACGACGCTTTAAACCGTCTTAAAAGCAAAAGCCTCGCATTTTAAAATTGTGATGCAATTATTTTAAACGCTGACATTGAAAAAGACAAGTTAAAATAATCCGAGAATTCCGAGTGCCCTTCACTTGCGCAGGCGCTGATGCATTGTGATGGCCGCTGTATTTAGACCGTATGAATTCAAGTCGGCTGCTTGAGCACGCTCAAATAGGATCACTTGAGAAGTAGTCAAACTAATGTAGACAGCTGAGCTGAATACTCAATTCGATACTAAATAGTTGGAGTTTAACAATGGATTTTCATAGCACACCAACAGTCAAGTGTTTGATATGATAACGCAGCAAGCATTTAAATAACACAAATTGTTTATATCATTTCAACAGCAGCATGAAAAACAACTATATTTAAAACCAAGATTGGTTTTCTCTCTTGTCCAAGACAATTAATTTAAGAGGAGATAAATACTCGTATCATTCATAAGGTTGAAGTATCTGGAACGCAGTCGTTATGAAAAGATTTTTCATGGGTGTCGCAACTTGAACTCTGATGGAATTTCATCATGATACTTAGGAGATATAAATTACCAGACACCAATCGAAGCCTGTGTAAATCATTCAGAGATGCGTGATGAAATTGCAAGAAAAATAATAAATAAGTATACAAGTTTTATTATATATTCACAAATATGTTGTCTGAATTCAAGCGCTAGATTTTGTTACGACACTGGCTAGCTTATGTTTAAAAGCCATCTAAAAATATAATCAAATGCAAAACGGGCTAATGCAGTCGCCAAACTTGCATCGCTGATGTGTAATAATCAGCGCTAAAGCTAATGCACGAAATGTGGGCAGACACGTTGACATTACAGTATATAACTAGATCACGTTGCATTCATAACAATTAGTCGTGAAAGTGTTCAGTGTCTGCACGTCTCAGCTGAACAGGATGCAACGCAGTAGCCGCAGCCGCGTCAAGCAAAAAGCGTTATTGAATTAGGATTAGACTAATAAAACCTTTCAATCTAGATGTTACTGCTTGACTGATCAGCCTAGATAGCCAACTAAATTAAATGCCAGTTTCCCAGGGACCGCGTCCGATAAATTTATAATAATAAATGGATTAAAGGAACTTATCATTCACTGTTGCTTCGAATTTTAGACATCACTACCACTTTTGTAATTATCTAAAACAATTTTCTTTTGAAATTCAATACGTTTAGCGGTTATGGAAAATATTAAAGAACATAATAACTAGTTTATTAAATTGCTTCTCTAAGAAGTTAGTAAATATAAAATTTGCAACCTACTGATATTTTATCGATAAAAATAATGAAGAAATGCACATGAGCAGGCTCGCACGGCGCTGTCACTCGTAACTCCTCATAAGGAGGGATAAGGTCGTATGGGTCATCGACATTCAGTTTAGTGAGTAAGGTTCGTGTAATAGATGAGTGGTGCGATTGTGGCCGATAAAGCATCAAGGCGGGCGAAGTGCGCGGAGGTGGCGTCCCGAGGTGAGAAGCGTGGCAACAGGGCGTGAGATAGCGCGCCCGATACCGTCCGCGCGGGCCAGCACCCAGCACCCCGCCAACCTACTAACGAATGTAATCCAACTGTACTCCTTATGTAGGACACAGAGGAAACTTTTTAAAAGTTAGTACTTGGTTGATATTCTTACGTACGAATTGAATAGCACAGAACATCCATCTATGCTCATGTTAACTTCGAAGCATTAGGGAAATCCTTACGGCACATCCGATGATCCGAAACTTATAGAAACAGAATAAATAAGCCTTTTGGCATTTAACGGGCACATGCCTCTAGCTAGACTAACTGAAATTGCTCTACTTAATCAAAAAGCGTTTAATATTCAACACGGAAATCTAACCCAGACTCATAAATCACATTTCTTGTGTTGCCAAAACCCTAAAGAAGAATATTAATAAGACATCACGTCTTATTAATATTCTTCTCATCATCGACAATGTTGAAATGTTTTCTGTCGTAATGTTGTAATTATATTCACTCATAAAGTTACAGCAAGCGTACGGATTAGTAAAATGATCGTTCATTATAATAAAAAAACACTTTGGAATGCAAGCATGGTTATAAATCAAAACATTATTATTTTTGTTTTAAGTATTCGAATAGTAATTAGCTATATTTGTGTTTCGGCTGAGAGGTTGACAATATTGGGCACGCCACAATTGCGGTGATAAATCCCCTCTTTAATAAGGAGTGGCTAGAGAAGCGCCACGGCGTCCTCACCTTCCGCCTGACGCAGGTCCTCACCGGACACAGTTTTTTCGGGTAGTTCCTTTTCCAGATAAGGCGAGAGTGTCATCATTGCGTGGATCGCCCGGAGGATACGGTAGAGCATACGGTGGAGGTCTACCCGGCTTGGGCAGAGAATTGCCGTGACCTCGTGGAGGCGATCGGTGGCGGCGCTCTCTCACGTCCGGCCTTGGTCCAGGCCATGGTACGGAGCGAGAGAGCATGGGAGGCCGTCACCCCCTTCTACGAAGCAGTAATTCTCGCGAAGGAGGAGGCGGAACACGTGAGGGAGAGGCAAATTTCGCGCCCTCAGGCCCCTAGCCGCCGCAGGAGACGCTCTGGGCGTCGGGAATCGCAGACCGATTCCCGGCCACCGTAGCGCGTAGGCGCGGGCAATAGGTAGCTCGCCGTCCGATAAGGACGTCTGTCTTTAACTATTGGTGTTCCAACGGCTTTACAGTCACTCATTCCATACATCTGCAAAACCTTTTTAGTATAGGCGGCTTGATGAACTCTTATAGTCCCATCATTATTTCGCTCTAACTCTAACCCAAGAAAGTACGATGGCGGCTTGGTCGTTATCTTGAAACGTACTTTAAGTTCGTTTTCAATGAAATTATCAGCTTCTACATCATCAGATGATGCCAATAATCCATCATCAACGTACAAAGCTAGCAAAATCTTTGTTTTTTCACGTTGTCTCACGTATAAACATGGATCTGCTTCGCTCTGTGTAAATCCAGATTCAATAAAAAAATCATGAATACACTCGTTCCAACATTTAGGCGCTTGTTTAAGTCCATAAAGACTTTTAATCAGCTTGCACACCTTGCCAGATCCGTCATTGTATCCCTCAGGTTGTCGCATGTATATCTCTTCCTTCACCTTACCATATAGGAAAGCTGTTGAGACGTCAAATTGTTTTAGCGATAAACCCTCATTTGCGGCTATACTTAATAATACTCGGATTGTGCTGAGTTTCGCAACAGGGCTAAATGTGTTGTCGTAGTCTATTCCCTTTTTCTGTGAATAGCCAACTGCAACTAGTCTCGCTTTAAACTTGTCAATCGAGCCATCAGGGTTCTTCTTTACCTTGAATACCCATTTACAGTTAAGGGCTTTTCTGTTATTTGGTAACTGTGTCAGTTTCCATGTCTCATTCTCTTTCAGAGAATTTATCTCATTGTTCATAGCCTCAACCCACTTGACTTTTTCAGTACTTTGCATGGCTTCTCGATATGACGATGGTTCTGGAACAACAATGACTTGATGGATGAATTGTTCAAAATTAAATCTTTCTGGAGGTCTAATTTGACTCCGATCACGAAGTACACGACTGTTACATTCAACAGTTTGAGTGTCTTCTTCTTCTTGTCGTTCTTCTTCATTACTATCACCTGTTTCAAACCAAGTGTCTTCTTCTTGTCGTTCTTCTGCATTTCTATCACCTGTTTCATTACCATTATTTGAATGCAAGTGATCATCACTTTGATTAAGTACTTCTAAGTTTGGTTGATCATCTATGGAAGAAGTAGGTAGCTCATAGGTATTCTTTTTGTTTTCAGGTTCCTCACTAACAGGTATGTCTCGGTCTAACAGAGGTATTTCTTCAAAAGTTACATCTCTGGAACGCAACAATTTAAAGTTCCTTGTATCATAAACTCGATACCCATCATCACCGTCATATCCTATAAGAATTCCTTTTTGTGCTTTTTTATCTAGCTTCTTTCTCTTTTGTTTTGGGACATGCACGTAGCATACACAACCAATGATTCTAAGATGATTTATTTTGGGTTTCTTATTATACCATAACTCATACGGTGACTTTTCAATATTTGGAGTCGGTCCTGTACGATTTAGTATGTACACTGAAGCTTGCACTACTTCAGCCCATAAACCTTTAGGTATCTCATCATGAGCGTGTATAAGTGCTCTTGCCATCTCAACAATTGTGCGATTATCTCTTTCGGCAGAACCGTTTTGTTCAGGAGTGTAGGGCATTGTCATCCTCTGTTTAATCCCGTGTTGTCTTAGTGTACTTCGTACTTGTTCATTGTCGAATTCACCTCCATTGTCGCTTAGCAACTCTTGAATGACGTGTCCTGAAGTCTTAGCTTCTGCTAGAAAATCCTTCAAGCGTGCTTGAACTTCTGACTTTTGTCGTAAAAAGTATACGTAACGAAAACGTGTGAAATCATCCTTGAATAGAACAAAGTATCTATACTTTGAGATCGAATACACAAAAGGTCCACACACATCAGTGTGTATTAGCTCTCCAAGTCTTGTAGTTCTTTCTCTGGTCCCAAACGTCCTTCTGTGGGCTTTTCCATAAACGCAACCTTCGCAAACTTCTTTGTTATTGTCAGATTTGAATTGCATAGCAAATTCTCTTTGCATAACTTGTTTGACATGTCTTTTGTTTTGGTGTCCCAAACGTTCATGGTACAATTGCAGTTGGTTAGTAGCTGTTAATTGGTTAATCTCAACTTTAGGTGTAATTACTTGTATTTTAAGTTTGTACAAGCCTCCACACTTGTTCCGAGTACCAACTAACATTGTCTTACCGTCAACCTTAAATAAACATGACCTAGTATTTGATTCAAAGGAGCTATTCTCACAAACATCTTGCGCAGCTAGCACTGAGAACAAATTTCTTTGTATACAGGGAACATACCAAACATTTGTGAGCGTAATTGTTTCGTTTTGGCCATTAATGTCAGCTTTTATTTGTATTGAGCCCTTCCCGATAGCTTCAATATTTTCACCATTTGCTGTCATTACTCTGTGAGATTCACTAAAGTACTCGAAAGATACATACTGATCTCCTCTTTTGGTTACGTGACTTGTTGCTCCATTATCTACGTACCATGAGTCTTTATCAATACTCTCACCAAGAGATAAAGCTAAACTTGTCAATGTAGCAGCATTTGATGTGGATTCCTTTGGAGGTTTTGGGGGTCTACCATCCGTAATCCATTTCTTGCATTGCTTTACTCGATGTCCGCTTGCTCCACAATAGTTACACTTGATTTTCTTTTTGTAATCTTGTTTTCTGTTATGTACTACCAGTACCTCCGCGCTGGAATCACCTTCAGCTTCAGATTTATTCTTATCTTTCAAAGCTCTCTCGTGTGCGCACAACTGGGTGGTCAAGTTCTCGATTGTACGATCCTTCAATGTAAGCAGTAGCCAACTTGATTTAAAACTGAAATACTCTTCTGGCAAGGAATCCAATATCTTGCATATCAAAAGAATCTCTGGTAGTTGATTGCAAACTGTTGACAAAGCTTGATTCAGATCATGCCAAATATTCTTTATCGCAGACATATGCGAACCCATGTCATGAGTGGGGTCTTTCTTGTAATTAAAAAGTTGCATACACAGATCGTAGGTTCGGTCCTGTGATCCTCGTTCGTAAAGACGGTTTAATTCGTCCCACATATCACTCGCACTTGTAAAACGCATTACTTTGTTCAGCATTTCGTCGGTCATATTAGTAGTCAGTAGCAATAGTGCAGTGCTTTCTATTTGATTATAGATGTCACACTCTACCTTGTACTTTGTAAGAGCTTCCGCTTTGGCTCCTTCACCCGGGTGTATCGGCTTTACTAGAGTACCCTGCACCGCTTCTAAGGTGCCTGTGTTACTCCGCAGCAGCAATAACACTTTATATTTCCAGGTCGGCCAGTTGCTTCCATCGAATAGTCCTATTTCGAGTTTCATTTTTGAAGACAACATGATTTACTCTTTCGAACTTTTATTCTTTAGGAAACAAATTGAAACAAAACGATCTGCTACCATATTAAAGTAAACGCAGTGGAATTAAGCTTTTACAAAATATATATTGCGTGCGATATCAAAAACTACATAACAGTCAAGTGTCACCTAGCAACCACCACACAGACACAGATCATATTTGAATCTAGAAGGAAGACTTCAAAGAGTAACGCTGTTAACGCTGGAAGTACTTTCCTAACACAGGCCCGGGTCGACGGCGCGTTGTGTTCCACGCGCGCCTCAAAAAGATGTCAGCACAACTGACGGGGTCCGATAGGACCGATGCATTTGCGGGAAAATCCGAAAGGCATACCGTGGCCCCTGGCAACGTACAGGTAACTGAAGGAACATGGATGGGTTTTATTCAGTAAGAGTCTGACACGCCCTCCGCTCCACGCAGGCTGTGACGATATAAGCCATCAGTTCCACGCCGTCTAGGAAGTATTCATGTAAGAATAAAGCCTGTGGTTTATAATACTGAACTCTATGTATGATTACTTAATTGATACGGAGCTGTTACCTACATACATTTTATGAGGATTACGGATAAAAAGCCTTTACTCAGCAAATTGGTATAATGACTATGATCTGTTCCAATTTCGAAGTGGTTTTCTGAACACCGTTTTTCGAATCGACACCTCCTGTAATTAATGCACGTCACGCGATCACCGTACCTACAGAACACGGGTGTAATCGATTTGTACAAGTACAGGTTTCCACAACGGACTGAGCCGTCATTTCTCCGCGCCCTCGGCGACACGACATCAACCTTCGCGTTGACGTTCCATTTCGCTCGATGTGTTCTCACTGGCAGATTATTTATTCGCGTTGCACTTAAGGTTTATCGTATCCTTGCTTTAATTTTTCGGCGACGTGGAATAATTACTGACGGCATCTTGAAACTGTTCACGCGGCAAGCCGCCGATGACAGCTGCGCCGCTGCCTATCTGATACTACAGCGGCGGGATATAAGGAATGATATGGCCATCTGTACCGACGGCGAGCTCCTGCTAACATTCTTTATTTTTGTTCCATGTTAATATAATTTGATAGATATATCTTTCGAAACAACCGTTACCTACCTAGCCGAAGTTATTTTACTGTGGACTCTTTTCAAGCTGCTTGTAAATGTGTTTATTCACATATTTATTCCCTGGTATTTTTTGCTTATATTAATGCTACAAGAACCTATTTCAGGCTTCATAAGCCTTGTTAAGCCACCTGCCGCTGCGTACTTACATTACGGAGATCGAATCAAGAGACTCGTTAAAATTGTTCAGGGTCTACTTTTCGAACATATCACGCACATAGTAATAATCAATCAATCCTTTAATCTTAAAGAACGTGTGCTACTTTGTGAAAACTTTTACACCAACGCAAGTGAGTAATTGCAGGCTTCAGGTCAGGTAATGATACGCTTAGCGGGCGGCGAGGTGAGACGTGTAAGGATTTTGATAACCTCCAGAAATTAAATTCACAAAACGTCTCAGAAGTGCGATGTGGAGTAAAATCACGCACAGTGATTACAAGAGGCGTGTTCTGTCATTACGCTGTCGGTGTTCGGCGGTTGGCTAACAAGCCCCCACTCGCCTGAACGAACTCCTCGACGTACAGTCTAACATTCAGTTTCATGTTGGGACGTAGGGCCACTTACTAGCATGTAGATAAGCGGCGATATTTCTGTTATTATGTTATCGATTCGGAACCAATCTTTAAACATAAATGACTTTAACTTGCATGACTCCGAATTATGCTATTTCTATTTCTCTGCAGAAAAGTTTCTGCACATGTACTTAATGAGACATGGTTCTAATTGGAAAATAATAACTTGCTGCTTTGAAACATTATACCTACAATTAAACAACCGAGAGTTTTATGAATGTAATAATAAGATAGAAAATACTCTTACAATTACTCGAATGTCTAGTAATTAATATTGAATAAGATTTTGTAACTTTGTGCAGCTGCTGTCACATGTTTAAATATCAGTTTACGTTGTTTACACCAAATTATATAGCAGTGTCCAAGTAATTACGGACAACACCTTGGAGCAAGAGGTCAAAAAGAAATTCACTTAAAACTGTAACACGCCCTTCATAAGAACCGAACCGCAGCAAATTTATAAAGTCGGGTCATTTTCGAAAACCAGTGTCCGAAAGTGAAACTACCCGCGCATTTATTACCGAGTAAAATATGTAGATTGCCGGCAAGATAATAATGATATGTGCTCGTGGTAATGAAATTTCCCGCCGTCAAACGGTGCCAAAGTAATTTGCGTTGCTTGTCTCTGGCAACGAGTGCCCCAAGGGCCGCTTTCGAGCTTGCGCAAGGCGTTAATGAGACGCACTCAACTTTTTATTGGGAGTAACGCACGCGGCTAGGGTGGCCCCAGATCATTGTGGCAAGCTCCCACCCGACTCCCGAGCCTATCAACTTGCACTCTGCGCAATACTCTATTATGCCGCTACTGCGTATCTTATATTAAAATGATTGCACACAGACACTGTCTAGCTTGTGACTCAACAGTTGTTTGATTCGGCACGAACTCATATTTTTATTTATCGTTAAATACGAATGTGTAAAACGAATGTTGACTATAATAAAATATTTATTTACGTTCTTACAGGTGATTTTATGACTTTTTATTTGTTTTCCTTCATACTACACTTTCAAAGCGTTGGAGTCATTAACCCTGATTGTATTTACTTGCGAACTTAATAAACGCTTTGCTGTAAACAGAATAGCGTCATAAAATCTGTTTGCAAATAAAGAGGTTCTTATGTTTAATTAAGTGACTTGAACAGCTCAATTCGGCTGGTAATTAAAGAAATTGGTGCAGCTTTCGTGGGTAAGCTAAATTGTTGTTAAGGGCCATAACATTACAATTTCACGGAAGAGCCACGCGGCCACCCTGTGCGCGCGCTCAGGCGATCCACTCATATTTGTTAAATCATCGGAACCCTGTAATTTTGATCGATATCTTTATTGACGGCACAAATTTATTGATCATTTCTTTGCAAACGTTCCCTGTGAATACAATATGGCGGCCTGTCGGGCCTGTCGGCTGTCGCAAGTGCCGCAACACTCGACCTTCTTGCGCTGCTCAGATTATTGCTATGGTTTCGTTTTTCAATAGCCATTTTATATCAGATTGACCTACTTCATTTTGTTTGTGGAAACTGAATTTCGCTTCGTGCATAATATCTGTTAACCGATCGTTAACGAGAAGTACTTAATTATTTTTACCTACTCGTGAGCGTATTCCAGGTAATCAACTGAAAAATTGTACTCCACAATGTCAACGGTTAATTTTGTTACATAATCATTATTCATTTAAATAATGTCGCAATTAATTTTAAAGACCCACTATTAAGGTTGGTATTCAAAATGCTGTGGATGGAAAAATGAGCTACGAAATCTGAAAGCTTTCAGCAGCGTGTGCTATGAAACATTTAAAAGCTTTACTTTGTTAGACCCAAGTGAAAAAAAAAAAAAATATAATACCGTTATTACACTATTTACCTCATTTTAATTTTGTTATTGAGCTATTCGCAAATTCACACGTATTTTATTTGTTTTATTGACATTTGACCAAGTGGACGCAACGCCGAGGTGTTCGGCGCTCCCATAGACTGGATATAAACCATTCACGTCTGACAGATAATAGCCCGACAGTCAAAGTTATTTCGTTTTAATTTGTTAAACACGAACTATCCGTAAATTATGAGATTCGTCCGTAAATCTTCACGTGCAAAAGCTGGAGCTTTTACAATAGAACACATAAAGGTGTGTCGATGACTTGACTAACGTTCTGTTCATACATACATCCGGTATATCGAGCCGTGATTTTATTGAGGGCTAATTTCCGGATTTCCTTAAGAAACGCCCGTCATCGGACCGAAATCCCCAATAAAAGCCTTTGGAAACAGGGATACCTACGACAGAATACCTAACTTAGAATATAACATAGAAAACCCAAATAACCACAACAAAATCAAAATCATCTTCTTTGTACACGGCAATTAACATTGAATCAACTGTAATGTTTGCAGCGAATGAACAATCGTACCGTAGTCAGGTACTGCCGTAATCGGTGCGCTTAACGCCTGGCAATTGTGATACTGATTGGAATATGACGTTGAAGCTAAATTTAGGTTACGAACATTTTAAAGACTAGTCTTTATAATATAAAGATAAGCGATGCACTGCTTCGCTCTTTCCAACTTAAAACAAAACTCAAAACATCGAGATTTATTTATTATATATAAGATTAATATTAGTGTATAGCTCATAAACTTTTCGGAATAAATTTTCTAATTGATGGTGAAAACCGCATCAAAATCCGTTGCGTAGTTTAGAAGAACAATGCGATCACACTGACAGACACAAAGAGCGACTTTAATTTATAAAATGTAATAGATATAAATTAATAAAAGAGCCCAAAAGAAACGGGCAGCCCTGCTATGTTTTTAGAATAGTAAGTCTGATCCTCTGGGGCCTGTCTTCACCATCAACCTGAAGACGTACTCCGCTTAACATGGGGCTGGTTAAATATGGGATGGGTCTCAATGACCGCCTCAATGAATAGTCCACCAGTTTGCAGTCATTAGCCGACACGAGAATTTATGATGCTGCGCATGCCGTGGACACCTTTCCAAACACACTGGTGCGAATGAAGTGGCCGATATATTTCTGGACCGATTTAAAGTATTAGTCTTAGTGACTATCCAGTCAAGCTATTTCAGCCGAAAGACGTCCACTGCTGGACATAGGCCTCCCCCAAGCACGCCACGTCGACCGGTTCTGTGCCTCCCGCATCCAGCGGATTCCTGCAGCCTTCATGCACCAGGTCATCGGTCCTCCTTGTGGGAGACCTTCCAACGCTATGTCTTCCAGTACGCGGTCGCCACTCCAGAACCTTTCAGCCTTATCGGCTATCTGTTCTGCGGGCAATGCCCATTACCACTTACGTTTGGAATTTTTTCGGGCTATGTCGGTTACCTTGGTTCTCCTGCGGATCTCTTCATTTTTGATTCGATCACGAAGGGAAACTCCAAGCATAGCCCTTTCCATTGCCCTTTGGGTGCCTTTTAGCCTTCTAATAAGGCAATATTAAATAATATAAGGTGATATTGTCAAGCTATATTAAAGATCATTGCCAATTGGAATGATTTGGTACTCACACTTATTCACGATTTACGACATAATGGGGAGTGGTTGGTTAATTTACAACATTACATTAATTAGCACTTCTACTGAAATAAAATATTTCCCAACATACTGCTTAACTTTCTTAGGTTTACGGTGCAGCGGTGGGGCGAATTAAACGTCTAAGAAATCCAAATTGGTCGTAATTTAATCTTGGAGATACTACTGATTTTATTGATACTAAAATTGCTATATAAAACTAAATAAACCTGAAGTAGGTAGCTACATATTTGGTTGCACCGTTATACAACGTGTAACGTTAAATGCGCAAAACCTGAAAATAGTTTGATCAGAATAACGAGCAGAATCAATTGAACCATTTTTTAGTATAAGTCACATTTTAAAAAATAAACTTCGTTTAAAAACGTTGCCGTGTCTATTTATTAATAGGTGAAGCCATCACATGCGCAAACCCGCCAAAATAGGTAAACAAACACAAATTCTTGTCGACCAATTTAAAATTTCTCTTATGCGGGATAATAATAGCTTTTATTTCAATGCAAATACGAATCTCCCATTCAGTACCACCCCTCCCTCGATAGAGCGTCGTCGCAGACGCAAGAAACGATCAGAATTGCCAGTAAAACTAAAACAGCACTTATAACCTTTTCATTTTTTTATTGTTTTTTTTTTCTCTCTGAAATAGACCAATTGAATTAAAAATCAGTTGGGGTGTCTGAAGTTTTGCGCATTTAACGTTACACGTTGTATTGGCTGCGTTTTCGCAGTAGCGGGTGTAGAGCGTCCGTAGAACGATGTATAGAAAATATGTGAGGAATTCCATACAACGCCACGACCGCATAAAGGCGGGTTATATACTATCATAACATATCATGGAGGTGATTGTAAGCGCAGCAGGCTGGCTCCGTCACAACGTACGACGCTGCCACCATGTCACATGTTGTTGGCTCATGTTCGCACAATCGACGCTATTTCATCGATGGTCTTATCGCAGCCTTGTCGCTGTACCTTGCGATGATTTATTCCTCCATACTCCTCCTACTTTCTCCCTTCGAGGAAACATTGTCGTTAGTATTTGTGACCACTATAATCGTAATTATGAGCTCGCCGTACATGCCGCGGTAATGGCGGGTAAACAAACATTCTTCATAAAGAGACAGAAACATTTTGATGGGGTGGATATTCGCGAGTTAAAAGGTGCGTTAAATTTTATTGGAATGCTTTGGTCATTCGCACGTAGTCGAAATACTTTACTCGCTTGTATAATACAATACAGGTAAGGTATATTTTTATCTGTTTTAAGATTATATTTGGATATTTGTAACACTTTCGGGTATATGGGGTAACTGACCTATTTAACATTTATTGGGTGCTTATTCAACTGATAGGTCGGAACTGATAGAGCTAGATCGGAGCCATCTTCTGAGATACAGGCCTCGCCTAGTTCAGAAGATAGAGTCCATAGTATATTTAGATGTAATTGTAATTTAATTCTGATTTTAATTTAATTATTGTTTTTGATCGTATGTTGGTCGTGATGATAATGCTACTAACATAGTTTCTAAATTCTAATACTAATACAATATGGATGTTTTACGAAGTATATAAATTGAATTGAATTGAAAAACCTCTCTTTACCACCACTAATGCTGCTGGATTATTATTATATAATGTGCATGATATTAGTATACCTACTTACCTAGTATTGAGTACTTTTACTAGGTTATCCTTGTTGCTATGCTGGTGGGAAACCAACAATTTCTTTTTAAAATTTAATTTATAGAGGTTTCACAGCACATTACTTACACATGTGACTGCTAAGTACTCAGTGATATCCATCTAATCCGCTTATTAAAGTATTTATTTGTAGGATAAAATAGTGGACATCTTTACACGCCATGACATATTATTATTAGCTAACATTATTATACGAATTATGTCACCGTCATAATCAAGTAATAATGAATTATCATAGGAAGGTGGCAGTTATAAATGAAAGGTTAGTTATAAAAATTAAATAAAAAGACGCTGTCTTTATTTATAATATCGTGTAGGTGCGGTGAGACAAATAAAGAAACTAAGTGATTTCGTGCGAGGTCGGCTTTGTGCTGACGTTCAGGCTGGCCATATTACCGGCGGCGACGAGGTGGAAGCGACACCTCAGATCCGAAACTATTCGCTGCAAGCTGTGGGGAATTCTCAGATTATAATAACCTTGGATCATATGCAGATAGCTCTAGGAAGGATTAGACTATTTCTGAGAAGTTACGTGCATTGATTCAATGATAAAACTGCCGTTATCTGAAAATCTCAAGATATTGTTGTACGTGCATACCTACCTTCAACAATAGTTTACACCTTTAAGTATAGATTGTTTTAGTGTTTCTTAACACACAAGCAAGCGCTAGCTTAACGTGTCTGTATTCATCAACGAGCTAAGAGTATTTCCACAGACACTAAAGACCCAACATATTTAGTTACCTTTTGTTCTCTCGCGGTTATAATTAACGACAAGATTCAACAAAGTAAATAAAACTCCAAGCTTAAATCTTAATGGTCGTTGTTAAGGTATTACATTAAGGACAGGTCCGCTGACTAATAAATCACCACGTCACGGAAATCACCACAGAACGCCGTAAGCGTAGAAATTGATCACTGAAAATAAAATACAAAGTCGTGGTCCAGTTACTTGCCTGCAATTATTCTTTAGTGAAATGAAAACACAATAGCCGCTTTATATAAACGTACATTTAAATCACTCAGACTTTCAATGATTTAAAATAAATGGTATAATAAATTATACTAATAAATATGTATAAGTCAAGACATTGATGTCATTACAGAAAAATGCAAATCAAAGTAGTCGGATAGGTACCAAAAATAAAATTTTGCAATAGTAGACACATTCAGAACTAAGCGTTTCTATGAATCAATTACGTACGAGATTATAATTCAAATGTACCCAGATAACATTTTTTATTCTTAATATATTGGGTAGTTACAGTACACCGTGCGGCCCGTATTTTGTAAAGCGAGATAAAAAATACGGGTTTCTCAGCGACGACGATTAAAACTCTTAATAAATGTGCCTGTAGTAATTTTTTTCCAGCGATGCAATTGAATGGAACAAAAATGTCAGTTGAATTATGAAAGCGATCGATAATGAAAATGTTGGTACGCATGCAGGCCAGTAGAAAGTGTCTCGACCTGCGTGAGCTTTCGTTAATTTGGCAACTCGGCGGGTCACTTGAACCGCGGGTCACATAAACATGTCGGCGCCCCGCCCCCGGCACTACTTTGTTTGTTAATATACTGCCAATTATAATCAAAGTACGTGCACTTGCCAGTCGCTCCGATATCGATTTCTTAATCTTTTTAAATCAACCAGATTTCCTCGTTTCCGTATATCTGCAGAAATAATTTACGCGAACCTTGGAGGAGTTTTGTATGTTTGTGATTTGTTTGCTATTTGTAAGATTCGTCATTCGTACATAAATATCTGATTGTATTACAAAAGTAGGTACGTCCTTATTTGGTGCATCAAAATATTAATTCTACGATTGAATAGTTTTCCATAGCTACGTCTTAACAATGATTGTGTACAAAATAGTTGATGTTTACAATAAGAAAGTATCTGTGTAGAGTATAGCGAGTGATTGCAAAACGTAGAGATCGTAGAACCGAAATATAGTTCCCACGGTGCGCGCGTGGCCGTGGTGGGGCGCTGTCGTCCATCAACATCATTATCTATTAAAAATATCACGTCATATTGTTCGCTATTTTGTATAAAGTTACTTTCCGCGTCGGCTTCGTCTCGTTATCGGGGAATATCTCGAAACATCTATAAATCACAACAATAGTAATTATGAAACTCTCAATTCTCACGTGTTCGGATCTCTTGCGAAATGATTCGAGCACTATAACGGTGCTCTTTTGCATAAACAAATGATTGTCTTTTTATCTTAACTACCAGCTTATTTCAGTTTAAATTTCCAGTGTTCAAGTTATTTCATTGCTATCTTATGGTGGATTAGAACAAAAATTGTGTAAAGCTAACACGCTGCGCCACGCTATTCTACGCTTTGCTACGAGTAAGCTCTAATCTACAGGCAAGATATTTAAATCGAATTGGTGCTTTGATTTATATAGTATAGGTACGATGTTTTATGGTACCATAAATATAGTTATCGAAATAAAATTAGTTAACAGTTAATTTGTCAGTTCCTAAACGAATTACTTAGAAGATATGTTTCCGTTTTATGAAACAAAATCCAGTCGAAGCTTGCTTTGTTTATACCTAAATGTTGTTTAAAAAAACATAGATTATAAGAACTACACTTCATACATACAAAAGAATATTTATGTTACCTACAGTAAACATGATAAGAAACATTATTCCTTCCTTAACAACGTGCTGGCAGTTAATAAGCCGTCATATATAGGAGAACAATTGGACCGGTCTCATGACACTTATGTATTGCATTACCTGTATACCCGTACACAGCTTATTGTAGTTTTTGCGTATATCTGCCTACTTGTTACGTGAGGCAAGTAATTTAGGTGGACGTAGGAAGGCATAAGGAAACTTTTTATGGAGCGCACGAGGCTATGCGTCAGGCTATGAGGGAGCGCGCCGGTAATTGCGCTGCGCCCGCGCCGCCGCGCCGCGCTCCTGCTCGCCAGCCTCGTCCTAGAAAGCTCACCGCACTGCTTCGTTACGGCCCTTAAGACTGATTTATGTCTGTAATAAATATTTTTTGAAAGTTCCAGTGCGATAATAACTCCATTAATTTTGATTAATGACAATTTCTTAAAAGTGAATTTTTGACTTGCTATCTCCGAGAGCGACCTGTCTTGCCGTCGATGGCCGAACCTTCTACATTTTAATTAACTCAGTGCTCTCTGACCGATTGTTCTTGATTCGATTGCGATTTAAATAAAAAACCAGTTATTTTTCATTAACTTTTCCATTTGTAACTTGTATTAATCACAGCTTCTAGTATACTCGTTCTGTAATTCTGTTGTACATGCACACAAAAATCAATTAAAATCACAAAGCTCTCAGCACTATATTTTTTGGAAATATAGACTGTGCGTTGTGAAGTATTTGTGCCGAAACATGGATATTTTACAAGAGAAATACATTCCGAACGGTGCTTATCGCGAGCGGCCGCTTCGGGTGGCGACACATTCAGCGCATTTGCAATGCGAGATATCGCGCATTACCATAAACAGTACAAGGCGGAGGGCACGCCGTCTATCGCGCTACGACATATAAATTATTCAAAATAAAGTATCGCTTAACCCCTGACCCACCGCGAGCCGCCGCCGCACCGCGCCCGGGAGCGCTGCGCCCGCGCTGCCCGCACTGCCCCGGCCTGCCCCGGACTGCCCGAGAGGTACCGTCGCGCTGACACTCGTCGCTCAGCTCCCTCCAGCGAATGTGACGAATTCCCTCACAAGAACACAACATGCCAATTATTCGGTAGCAGCCACCAGCTATACCGTATATTTGTTCGAATTATGTTTTTTTCTTACTGAAACTCGAGTTCAACCCTGATAAAAAGAAAAACATATATTTAATAACAGTAAAATATGATGCACTGCTATTAGATGTAAGTACAAATAAAAAGCCTGTAATAAAAAATGCAATAGGTATTTTTTAACGGAACAAAAAACTAGAATAACTCGAAAGCCCATGGAACGTTGGCTAGTTAAGTATAAATGAGCCGCTTAACGTATGGAATTCTTATTATGAAGCATTTGCGATTAATGTGGAGCGGAGGGCCGCGCATGTGGCGTGCGGCGCGCGCGCACCCGGCAGGAACCGCAGGACGCTGCTTATTTACTTAACAGCTTTCGCAAAATGGCCCATTACGGATAACTGTACTAAATAATTACTGCAATGTGCCTTTCTATTTCTATGCGCGCGTGCGCTTCCACCTGCCGCTGATCACTGTAATTATTTACTATGCATGAATGCGGCACGCGGCGGCTGTCTAGGACGACTCGGACAAAGAACGGTCGCTCCTGCAACGGACTGCTCGCGGACAGGTTCCGATATCAACATGGGTGTGCTGCATAGCAATTTTAAAACAAGCTCATTAATTCACATTCGCACGAAACAAGACTCCTAGACAAGGGCATGACTCAACGAAACTCAATTTAATTTTATCGATTTCAATGAAAACTTAACAGTTTATGATACTCATATACATACCTAATTACATAAAGCAGCGAAGTGGAAAATTTTTAGTTCTATTACTTAATTTCATTGTTCAGTACAAAAGACATCAACGCACTTGTAGTTTCATATAATTATGTTCTGTGGAATTAAAGCATTCTGTTTATTTAATGGATGGAAAAATGGATTTGTAATGTTCTTTGTTGAAAAACTAAATGATGCGTACCTTAGACATAAAATATAACTGACTTGGTCTAATAAGCTGACAGGCAGATATCATTCCTATATAAATAAAAGTATTAAATTGAGCGCATCATTGAATCAAGAACCTCGTCTTCCGGTTATGCTTTGTTGTATTTCCCCGAGTACGGCAGACAGTAGGTACTTGTACCGCCCAATTGTTGTAAGTAGGTACGTCAGTTCACAATAAGTATCTTCCATTTCGTAACCTGTAACCGCGTGGTTTATTTGAAACGGTAATTATTTGATTTTTGTTATAAGTATTTACATGGCGGCCTCGTGTTTCCTGGCCTTGTCAATACAGACATCATTTCGAATGGCTTCTCTGATACAACCTTGAATTATCGATGACTATCAGGATGTTAGTATTTGCATTGTTTTTTGGTTTAGGAATCAAGTCGGCAACGAAACTGGAAATAAAAACTGTTTTGATACCAGATAAGAAACCAGAATCGATGATCGCACATGTTTTGAGCTTTTATTTATTACAATATTAATGTGGCATAATCAATCAATGCGATTTTCTCCATTAAGAATAATCAGTCCACATATAAACTACAGATCATTTGCCTCTTTCTGTACTTCCGCGATGTGTGACACATTATAATTTCGCTAAGGCGATTATGTACGTACCTATGTTTAGCTACATATGTATGTGAATATGTGTTTTGATAAAAGGAGAACTGCATCATTATAATTAGTACTTTATACAAGATTTACATCGAAATCAAGCCTACATAACTATTCATTACCACGTTTTATTACCGTAAACACGAAAGGTATGCAACGGACCATAAATCTAAGTACATTTTCTGAACATTTGTCTCTAAAACCAACCATTACAACTAAAAATCTTTCTCGAAACTCATCCTGGAGGTATCGTAAAACCCAAACATGGAGAAACCTGAAAAAGAAAATAACATTTTAATTGAAAAATATTCTGTGACTCTACCGAACCTTGTAGTCCTCGAATCTTTACACAGCATTACATTATAGGCGTTTCGAATTATCGGCACAATGAGATAGGCATGTGCCGGTGACGCGCGCGGGCGGGGCCACACAATTGAATTGATAAGCGACTTTCTAGCCGAGCCATTGTGCAGTATCGAACCGTTCGGTGAATACGAACTACGGGATAGCATCGACTAATGTACGCTATGAATTAAATTACTGTCTGACTGAAAAAAAAAAATCTACACCTATTCAATTTTTAATGATGCAATAGCATCAGGTTTGACGCAAACTCGTCAATCAATTTGTTGTGAATAAATTTCTTTTCTTCAATTCGCACTAGTAAAGACGCAAAAATTTAAAAAACCACGTTTGACATATCAGCCGTGAGCCGTGATACTGATCCACTACAGGTGGCTGCTTCTCAAACAGAGAAGGAAAGAGCATAAATAAACTCTCTTGCTCGCTTGCTCTTGTTGGCGATTCCAAACCATTAAATCCAGGTTTACTCATGATGTTTTTCTTTATGTTCCGGAGCTTGCTTTTTGCCTTTAAAATAGAGCTTCGTTAGTTAGGTAAGCCTAGACCAAGTGACCAAGATAATCCTAAGTACGTGCTTTTAAAATTTAAACTGAAACACATAATATCACGCCTGAATTATCCGACAGGGTAGGAAGAGATGTGCCTGCTCATTCGGGGAATATTCGCAAAATGTAGGTGCAGGTACTATACTAATAATAGTCATCAACCTAGCACAAATCCATAGGTACTCTAGGCTGTTACTGAGAATATCCTAATGAAAACTGACCTGTTTAAAATGGATCAAGTACTTGACGTATTTGTATAAAACTGTATTAGTTTTAGATTAGAAACGTTAACAATCATTAAGGTATAATTATTACCTAAACAATAAACCTTCTTCTAAATCGTATTTAGCAATGTAAACCTTTGCAAATTTACTTCTCTGTGATTAAGCCTCTTGTTTTCTAAACATAGTCGACGTTTTCGCTTAAATACCGTTCTGTTTCCCGGTTTACAAGTTTATGAGTTACCAGGTTAAACAGATATCCTTGTTATTGTTAAACAGCTTGTGAAATTACCCCTGTTGAAATTACAGAGGTAATTGTGAGTGGGAAGCTACAGCTCAGTGGGAGTTTACATCTCTCTAGCAGCGCCAAAATGAGGCTACCTAGCAAATGAGTGAAAATACTATTGTGCAAATGAAACCTATTATTGGTTGATAATTAACACAATTTCTAAATAAAATAGGTAACTACATACCTACAAAAAAACACAAAAAGCTTGAGCACTTTTTGTTTAATCAATACACGTTTAATCTATAAATCACGTGTTGCTATTAGCTAATTAACTAGATAAAATCATAACAAACTCGATGAAGGCTGCATTGTCCATTTCACGCTATACAGCGCCCGCGCATACAAAACTGCAGATCATCAACAATAGCCGAAATAAACAGCTTATTCATCGATCATTCATACTATTTCAGGAAATGAGGAGAAAGCCTCAATGACACACTGTTTTTCGTTCACTTCATATTATGCTTATATTATTGAAAGGTAATTGGTATTAAAATTATACGGCCGAAATCTGAGAATACGATTCGCAAGATAATTTTAAGCCTTGCAATTGAGCGAGATAATTAAGTGAAATTACTGAGCTTATAAGCGATGGACTAGCCACTTGTAATTAATTAAATCACTTATGTAATTGTACAGTTTTTAATCCAATAGGTGCTTTTATTATTTTCTGTGGTTATTTTATATTAATAGTAATCAATGTTTTTGAGGTTGCTTTTCCTCGAGGAAAACTTTTACTATGGCACGTAGGCGGTTGCAGCATACCAAAGTAAATTAATTTCTTTGGAAATCTTATAAATGATCAGCTATTAAACATTTTCTTGGAACAACATAGCTTACGAAGTTAACGGATTACGACCGACACGGTGCGACAATTGGACGTTGACACCTTGCAAAATTTTTAATCAGTTAAAGACACTACCGACGGAAAATCATTTATATTGTTCTTAAAAAAGAAAGTTTAACATAGGTATTTGTTGATTGTTTAACTATAGATGATTGACGGTAATCAACAAAAATTATAAACGCTACCAGCTTTCTTGTTCTAGTGACGTAACACGCTTTCGGCTCACACAGATGATGCCGTTATTAGATACTACCTGTACTTATCTTTATTCTATTATCACAAATAATAGAATCTTGTTTCATTGTATTTTGATGTCCACATAAACATTAGAATTCTATTTGAATAGACGAATCCATTTTAAACAGGAAGCTTATTTGTCCACACTACTTTGTTTTCTATTAATACTACCTTTACGTCACCAGATGCAAAAATGTTTTAGACACCGATTTGAAGGACTTATCTTTCATCTCGTACTTAATTTGTATTGAACTAACATAAATATCTACTCTGTTTGGAGAAACTGCTGACGGACTTGTAATTTTGGCTCAATTATTATATTTACATGGTGCTGCGTCATAAGAGCAAGGAGAACATGTCCATCCAAACCTGAGTAAGTAATCGCGATGTTCTTGCACACTGATTCCCACTGACAGACACTTGATGAACAAAATAATAATGTCGAAACATCCAATAACGAATGACGTTATTAACCGCAGCTCTCTCATAAATATTCAATAGGTATGTTATTGAATAAAAGTAAAAGTGAATCCTCAAAGGCTTAAAGAGGACTGTTGATTGATAGACGAGCTACCACACATGTCTAGGAAGTGCACATTAAAATTAATTATTGACTGTTTTTAGGCCGCATCCGGACTTCAAGTGAAGTAAGTACAAAGTCAGAGCTCACAAAAAGTGGTTACTGATTGGTTGTACGAATTTGAAACAGTCACAAAAAGTACTTTTCGATCACAATCACCCAAGAACTGCAAAACAAACGCAAGCATGTGGTCCACCCTTAGATCCGTGCAGCCACCGGAGTGCGCGGTGCGGCGTGGTGCGGCTGCGCCTACAATCTCGTTCCAGAGATCATCGTTTTAATAGCTACGATTTATCACACTATTCGTTTTTTAGTAACTGTGTATCACAATCAGTAAGCCGCTCAACTGCAAGGTCGCCAGGTACAAAAAAAAAACCCGACTTGTGTTTTTGCTCTATTTTTATTCACGAAGAAAAAGAATATCAGAACACCATTTTGGAAGTGGCGAGCTCACCGAGACTGGTCGGTACAGGAAGTTAAACCAATTGAACAACAATAAGATTTATGTGTTTTTCGAATACTTTTTTAAAGTTCCATATCGGTCATTACGTTTTTGCGAGAGGTAGTGCGGCCGCATAACTTAACGTTTAGTTTATATGTAATAAATAGTTACATGTTTACATAATAATTTCGATACTGTATTTCTTTACTAATAAATACCTACAATGTTCAATATTGGTACATTAACCTACAGCAATTGTATAGATCGAAGTAGGAAATTAATATCTGCAATTAATCAGTTAGTTTGACACACGTTAAGATATTAATGTTAATAATACCCGCAAATTAATATATAATATTAATTTGCGGGTATTATTAACATTAATGATTAATATTATTAATGATTTCGTAACGGACATGAGTGAGTGAGTAACTGCGGTGGTACGGGTGTTTGCGAGTGAGCGTCCCTTGAGTGAACTTGGTCCATCGCAGGGACACATTAGTTGTGCTCCACGGGCTATTGTGCTGCAACTTATAAGCGTTATGCAAAATACGAAGCGCCTTTCGATTCTAAGATATCTATAAATCGAGACGAACGATCGTGGGATAGCGCAGGTGAACGGCTACTTTGATGAGTTACTCTAGCTTAACGGCCAGCATTATTATAAAACGATCACTTTTAATTCTATTAGGAGTTTTATTTTTATGTCTGGATTTATATTTATATTTTCACAACTTTACAGCTACTTTAAAATGCGACTTGATATTACTGTTACCTACCTATATCTTTAGTGCAGTATTTATGCGATCCTTTAATGAATGATTATTGTAAATTATTTATCATACTAATGCTTACATAAAAGATGCCGCGAATATAAAGGTAGAATATTTAGATAACAACGCTAACAATGTAAGCAGTCGTGTTTCGATCGTTAAATAGAAAATAAGGCGGACATAATATACCAACAGTTAAACAAAATTATACGAAAATTATCAGTAGGCGTTATCTTCCGAAACGAGGTGGTGAAAGACCCTATATTTTCTATTGTGCCAGTTGATTAATGGTACAGTTTAGTTTAGCTTTTTAATACAGATATTACTTTCAAAAATCCATTTGCAATGCCATAAAAATCGTAGATAACAATCGTCGGAACGCATTAAAAACGTTTATGAGTTGCTTTGTGATATGATGGTGCCATATCTTTATGTTGCATCTCTCACTCTGTCCCGTTAATCCTGACTGTGAGTCTGGCCTGTTTAGGGTTTTTCCTATTAAAAGTATACCTCTAAATTGAATTAGGGGAGACCGGGGTTGGTTGACTAGTTTTTTATATTTTAGCTAATAACTGCAGAACTAAATTAGATACAAAATGAAATAGAGCACTTCTAAATCGAGTATTTTATTGATTATTAATGCAGCTAATTTGAGTTTTCTTACTAAATAAGAAGACGATTATTTTTCGTTTTTTTTAAAACAAGTCTAGCTAGTCAACCAACCCCGTTGTCGGGGTTGGTTGACACACTTTATGGGGTAGGTTGACCATACTATAAAATCATTGCATATGACTGATAAATAATACATAACTTCACAAATCAACGTCATTTATTTGTAATTAAACAAGTAGATATCAACACGTAAAGTATTCCTTCCATTAGCACTCTTTTTGCACCTAAACAATAAACTCACAAGAATATCAAATTACATAGTCAATAGCCACCGAGCGAATACTTTTCTTTCCTGCAATTACTTCATCACAAGCGGTTTCCATTAAACTTTGCGTTGTTTTGCCTCGATCCGATTTTCGTATTACGTTCTCATTGTCCTACAAAAAAAAGGCCTTATTAAATACCTACTTGATTTACCCTAGTTCATGTAGTTTACACCTAAATGGCCTTAAAATAAATAAAACTAGTGCGAATACAATTATATTCTAGAAATCGGCCTAACACAATTTATGTAAAATAAATATAAAAGTCAACACAATAAACTTAAGGGGTTGGTTGACTCATTAGTCAAGGAACCCCGTAAACATGTTAGCCTACCATCCCCGCTCGGCCATTTTGTAAACCGGAGCCCATGGACACGACTCATAACATTAATAAAGCAAATATGTGGCATTAATCTAAAGTCTAATAACCGTACTTCGCAATAGTGAAGACTACAAAACCTTTCAATATACACTGCAGTCAAAAAAACAAAAGAAATGTCGATAAAAATATTTAGGTTCTTACCTGATTTTTTTAAATGTCGCCATTACTCCTAAAATGCGTCCACTTCTGGCGCGCCGAGACGAGTAACTAAGCGTCGCCTCACTATGAACGCACCCTCTGATGGACATCGTATTATGACGAATATTTGAGAAGTTATTGCCTGTTAGTCAACCTGCCCCTATAGTCAACCAACCCCGGTCTCCCCTACCTAAAAAAATATTTAATAAACATAACCGTTACTTTATTTGAGAAACAAAGCTTAAACAGGCAATTTCGAGACAACACGTTTAATAAGTTTCATAATAAAGGATAATGAGTTTTATTGCTGTTGTAATTCTATCGCAACATTGAGCGAAGGATGGCAATTAAAATAATTATTTATAATATATTTTAGTTGCTTTGCCAGTAACTAAGTCGTTATAAACGAAAATTAGTAGGTATGCTAACAAGTCTATTCAGAGTCAATTTTCCTATTTCCCCGCGGCACAAAGTTGCTCGATACCGGTATCTCGTCGACACACATACATACATCACATAGGATGTGTTGTTGGTTGCCTCATAGTCACAATTTGTTGGCTGCAATTTTCTTGCAGGAAAACAATAAAGCGCAAATCTATCGTCGATAGCCATTTGCGTCAAATCACGTTGTTGTTAAATTGTAATTGCTCGGATAGATAACCTGTTTTGAACTTTCAAGTGTAAACCAGTCTTTATTTTTATAACTTTATTAGGTAGGTTAGTCTGTTTATTTTGCAACTAATGAAGATAAATATCTTATTTTGTGTACAGATTTTGGAATATATATTCAAAATGTTTTTTGTGTGAGTATTTACTATCACAATATGCGAGTCACCTGTCACACCTTTGGTAGTGAAATTTACTAATTGGGTGATTTACTTTTTTTTCACTTACTTTTCAGGAGCTCGGGCTCTTATCACAATTCAACTACGACACCGTAGTTGAATTGTGATAAGAACCGAGCTCCTCAAATTTTCAGACATTGTAAAAATCCTTTAATACACTGTTTTCTTGCTTATCGTGTTTTTCTCCTTTTATTTCTGATATAAAATACCAGGATATATTATATAAATTTTACTAACAAATGATAATCAGCGTTTTAATTCACGCAAACTTACACCTCGGTTTAGTCGATAGGTAGATAGAATACCAGTTTCGGCACTAATATAACCCAAATAATTCCAATGAGCTGTATTCATGCGAGATGATGCTTAATCCTATTAGAATACCAATTTTGACATGTTTATAAGACTATACAGGCGTCAATTTTCAAGTTGTCACGCGGCGTCGGAACTATGTAGATATGCTTAGGTATTTATTAATATTTTATTCTGTTATGATCGTATTTAAGCGTTCAATGGTTTGTTTATCCAAAACACACGTTACATGTACATTGAATGCGACACAAATTACCATAATTGTTGCGAAAAATCTAATTTAAATCGTATTTAAAGTAATCTTGGTATGTTGTTTAAAATTATAATATTCAAAGGCAAAACAAAGTAGAACCAGTCTAATATATTATTTTATTTAACGAGCTTGTTGGATAATCGCGTCTTATTTGGGCATAACACGTTATTTAATAGATTTTAAACACACACACATTATTCAAATATATGCAAGGTTTTATTTTATAGCAGTATATATAACAATTCGCTGCAGTGAATATGAATTGATTTTAAAATTCACAACGCGTTTATAGCAGAGACAATATTGTTCGCGCAGCGCAGCGGGAGTCCAGATGACATCTCGCAGCGTGCAGTCTCACTCTATGCGTTCCGTTCTAATCGCACACGCCAACTGCCCTTCGGCCTTCCACGCAGAGTTCAATTTGCATTGTCTGCATACTCGTACTGTACATCCTACAGTACTTTAGACTTTATTTCTATTATAGTTATTTAAAATAAAAGCGTAGATAAAAAATACAGATAGAGGTACCTCGTTACGAAATTAAGCAACCAAATAGCTTTCGATATCTGTGTTCATTGTTTGATTCACGTTGTTTTCATGAGCGCGGGCGCGTTTCGGCGCGGCGAACGGCGCGGCGCAGGCGCAGGGTTATCGCGGTTCGGGCGCCCGTCACGGTTCCCACGCCGAGTGGTATTTTAAATACCTATTTATCTAGGTACGGTGACAGGACCGAGGTGCATTCTGTTTGAGTAGCCTCTTCTGGATGGGTCAAGGATTCGCAGGTGAGTGCAGATCCGTGCTCGTTACACGATGCGACGCTGACCTGGCCTTGTAACATGTTGTCTACCATGTTCTATTATACAATTCGATTGTACGACATGACTTAAATTTAATTGTTATCTGTTATTCTTTGACGAGTGTGTTTGAGTGAATAAAATAGGTACAACAAAGCTTTTATCAGAGCTTATTTCCTTACACATTGTACAATAAATACATCAACAAAGTTGTTTGGAGAACCTTGCAGGTAAAATTTGGTTTATTTAATTCCGTTGGATAGTTATGTATCTTTCAGAAAACGATATGAATCTGAATAATAATTATTTAACACTAACTAGCTGTTCAAGATGTATTTTTTTGTTTCCTAAACCAAGGCGTGCTTACGGAAAAAAAAAAATCTGTTCAGGCGAAGAAAATAATTATTGAAATCGGTCGAGCCACTTTCGAGTTTTTGCGAGATTAATGCATGGCAATTGATTTTTGTACTCGTATATATAGATAGATATGGAAAGGCATAGAAAATTCTGGAACAGTCAGAAGATCTCCGCGTGGTCGCGAGTTCAACTCAATGACATCGGTAATTAGAACGTATTCATCTTTAGTTTTGCTAGAGTGACATTAGTAGTATTTTACTGTAAGTACAGCAGTGCTATTCTGTAACCATCTCACCGTGAAAACTTAGGTGAAGTGAGTTGTCATTCCAACAGGGTGAGATGACACTGACAGCTCACTCCACGCTCACTTCACCTGTTTTCACGGTGAAGTGGTTACGGGAATCGACATGCAGTACTACTAATGAGTCTGTAAGTAGGTACTGTGACTTACATTTCGAAATTTAAAAAATACATGTAAAATAACAGAAGACTGAATAAACAAAGCACATAATGAACAAGCTCAAATCACATTCTGTGCAAACAGTATAATTATGGTAGCTCTGCTCAGACTAAACACAAATGAAACTGTATGAGCTTTTCAGCCAAATTGATTGGACGCTTGAAAAATAAGGGTGTCCTATTCTACTGCAAAACCTGTTTGCTCGAATTTCATTACTTCGAACACGTTGCCCAGATACTATCTTACTGCTATGCCTTGTTACATCGACGACACTAGTTCGATGTAACGTTACTTTTATAAGCTCCTAGTAATTAAATTCTATTATAATGCCTGTACCTATTCCGGGTGTACTACATGAGAGAAGAATTAAACATGAGTTTTCCCCATTTTGCTCTATCAGCTAACTGCATGTTCCTTTACATCAGATAAACGGTATCTTGTGATCCTGTTCAGTACATATTGTTGACATAAACAAAACCGCTGTTCTTGCTTCTGTATATACCTAACTACTCAACTTTATCCGAATATAAATACATAGACTCGTTACAGTTTTATTGTGTAAATAAGTGTCTGTACGACAAAGTATACTTCTGCAAATAAAAATTCCACTTTATTGCATTTAAGTAGATACGTGTGTATCTGTATACGGAAGACGGGCGTATTAAGTTACCCGACGATTAAGTGGGTTGTTGACAGTGAGCATGACTCACATTTTACCCCGACTCCATTACTTTTCGGTGAAAAGAATGTGCAGCAGGGCAGCTGAAAAATGTATAGCAGTCGAAATATTGCGACGCATAATCTACTGAGCGTACGTGTGTTCCCGCTGAGAACAGTAATGTATGGACTTTATTGTGAAGCCTTAATAATACGCACGATAAAAGTTATTAAAATCAGTCATGTGCTCTTCATATTTCAGTATAACTTATTTTATGAAACATAAAATTTATTGAAAAATATTCAATCATGCACTTATGTATTTTTCACACACCGAAACAGTGCGTCAAATTTATCGAGGTAAATAGGAAGTACCGAGTCTATAAATTATAACCGATGACTGAGAGGTTTTGGTAAGTATTATGTATTTGATAGCCGCAGGCGCACAAAGGTATCGGTGATTCCACTGTTGGAGATTTATTGTAACTGTAATTATGAAACATATTCGTAGATAACCATACGTGTGTGATTTTGGCCAACAAACGATTTAATGAATAGGTAGCTCAACTGCAAATTGAGATCTATTATTATTATTTATCTATACTTTTAAATCAAGGTCTACTACATATTGCATACGCATATCAGTATGCAGTTAGGCAGTAACAGTGATTTGAAACTTGCAAAATAATACAAAGTCGCAATTGAAACTAGATTGTAACAAAATGATTAATTAAATTGGACTTTTTGTAAAAATAAAACTATGAATCTAGACATCATAATATTCTCAACTCAACCAAATCTTAACTGTACCCTAATTACGTAATATACGATCAATCAGAATTTTAATAGTTTTGAAACATATTGCTCATCTAATGCTTCATAAGTTCGAAAAAAGAATTCGCTCAACGTACATAACGCAATGAATGTTGTTGAACTGTCAAAATGAAACAAATTTGGCGTAATCGTTTACGAAAATGTGTTGCGTAATTTTAGATATCTGGTTAAATTTCGACTCATTCCGTTAGAAATGTACCTATTCTATTAATATGTGCTCGTGTCGCAATACAGCGGGAATATTATGCATACTACTACTTAATAGATACTGAACCCTAAAGGATTTCAATAAAACCGAATAGCACACGGCATTAGTCTTCCTATTAGTTGTAACACATAATGTTTTCGAGATACGGTCTCATTGAATGGTACATTTAATTTTCTATTCAATTTCTTATCTGTAAATGTATGGCACAGTTATATTGGTAACGTGGGAATCGTCATTGATTCACTCCGGATTACTTCGATGACTATCGGTAAGAAAAATAAATTAATAATAACTTCGATATTGGGCGATGTAATCTCTGTGAGCTTCCGAAATGAGATTGCTGACGCGATAATATGAAGTGATGGTACAGCTTCTGGGGGTAATAGATCTTACGACTTGGAGCTGTGTGTGTGGAGGTGTCATTGACACTGTTTTTGAACATTTTAATTATCGAATTACATTTCTACGTATGTTTTTTCCTCTACAACAAATTTAGCGCCAAAATTAGTGCCAAGGCGTTTCTAAAAACTTCGTCGAGCTTTAATATGTCTAGTAAAAGGTGATAAAACCACACAATGTAGTGACAGGTTGTCAGTTTATACAGTTAATCTACAAGTAAAACGGTAATTATTTTCTTTAGTTGACTTCTGCGTTCGTGGCATGATTAGCAGCTGCTCTACATTCTATTTTTTATACTTCCAGATTAGTGGATAAGACATATTACCTATGTATTTAGTTAATTAAATAAAGGTTTTACCCATAAACATCTCTCAATAGAATCTCAGTATCTGAATGTAGTTCGAGAAAGACTGTGATGGTGAAAACATGCACGCCGTATCCTATTTCAAGTAGGTATGATATGCTTCTCACATTCTCACCTTGCTAGTCTGCGTTATCCTTCCTTTCCCTTTCCCTATCGTCATAACACTACAATAAAATCAGCTGTTTATTATCTTACAGTACAAGTGTTCGAACACAAAAATCACTTCTTACGAGGAGCACGGGCGGCGCTGAGGCGGGGAGGGGACGCAGGCGCTGCCTGTCCCGCACTAAAACATTACACTTTATGATCACTTGTCTAATAAAACAATCGAATAATTTGGTTATTGAGCCTCTTAAACATTTTACAAGAGGTCTTTTGTCTGCTAAAAGTTTATTGATTTCATATAAATGGGATAATAATTTGACAATTACCATTCACATAATGTATTGAGCGCGAGATTGCGCTTAACGCTTTTATCTTAAGACTGATTAAACTATAATTTGCGGAAAAATATAACACGGAAAAGCTTTTATTTTTCTTTTAAGTTCATTGTCGTTGATATAAACAGCGAAGTACGAGTATAACAAGCGATAATGCTCGTGCGCAAGATAGAGTGCGTCCGCGCGACCTCGCCGCGGAATAAATGCCGTAATTAAGTGAAATTATTATAATTCTGTTTCAGAATTAAATGGATGTCACAATATCACGCCCTTAAGTAACCGTAAATTCATTAAATATTTGGTAGGTATCTTGATTGTCTACATAAATGGATTCGCATGTTTATTATGCATAATTTCTTGCGTATTAATCGTTTTGCATAGTTTTGTCCTTTTTGCTGCCAAGAAAATCATGTGTGACAGAAATAAATTCCTTTCTGTAAAAGTACTGATTTTAATTACACTCCATTAACCGACAACACCGCTCTGATAAAAATGTGTTTAAATAATTAAAGTAATTAATTTTCAAATTTGTATAAATTATTTTAGCAAAAAAGGCGTCATTTACTCACAGGCACAGTAAGCACGTAACAGGCCAACACGTTACTTGGAAAGGTTTCGCTTTTTTTACATATTTGGGTCCGATGTGATTTCGGGTGTGAGCGTAGATATCAAAAGCGGCAATTCTATCTGTTATCAGTCCATTATGGTCGCAAACAAATGACGCAGCTTAAAGTCTTAAAGCTTTTTAACGGGGTGAGAGTCGTGAGTCGTCGCCGGAGTAATTAGCCGCGGAGTTGTTTGTGTGGCTGGCCGCGCCGCGCCATAGAACATGTAATGTAAGACGTACCGGGACAATGAGCCAGCCAGCCAGCACTCGTTCTGTTCGTAGGTGCCGTTTTTAATTAAGTCGACCAGATTTACAGCTCGCTGTAACGTTGGGTGTTCTTAGTTTAATCCTATTTCGAGTTAGTGCTGTAGACAAAGCTCTATTACTTGTCCATCGATGATTGGGCTAATGTAATGCTTCTTCAAGCCTTATACCTATTCAGGACGCATGGTTATAATATTATTTTTCAAATATACTATATTCGTGTCATCTTTAATAGATCGCACAACCGGGCTTAGACTTTGTTACTCCATAGCCGAGCCATGTAAATAGTGCAAGCGCGGTGTCGCATGTAGTCGTGTGACCATGTAAACATAGGGAGCCTTCCGTACAGGTTTTAGACCATAGGGCAATATATCATTATGTTGTTTTGTGAATTAGCAAGTAGATAAATATAGCAAACAAGCAGTAGGCTGCAATATGTTATAGTATTTACAGCTAGTTCTTATACAACGCCTCGGGCTGCATCAGTTCATACTGTTGACTTTGTATCAAAATTTTCATTTAAAAACCAATTTAAATACTTACTATACCTACATAAAAGAGTATATACAAAATGTGTTTGTTAACATAGCGCCATAACAATAAAATTTGTGTGCGCCGCGCTTTAATTATGAAAATAAACAAATAAACAGACTGTACCCACTCATGATTGCAGCCTTATTCTTTGACGACATTTAGCCGAAAACGTTGTCGGTATTGTGACAAATTGTAAGATAAGGACCTGTGAGATAAATAATATCGGTCACGAGTAAACCAGATGCAGTGCTGCTGCATGCGATTGTCGCTCAGACGCATCTGTGGCTCCACAGGCTTGTGACGTCATCGTCATCTCGAACCACCTGGCTCATTTACCGAAACCAACTATGAATAGATGGTTTCGGCTCACAGTTCTAAGATCCGGTAGGACTATATTTACATAAGTAATATAAAAAATAAAAACAAAACTAGTGCACGATTTAACAGGACTTAGGTATGGCAGTAAAAACGAGACGCACAAGGCCATCCAATAACTGCAACCTGCAATTTTTGTAAGTTATTATTGAAACAAAGATGACTGGCTCTGATATGTAATTCGTGAATACTAAACAAAAAGTTTTGACCATAGGCTAAACTCGATCGGCAGGTACCTACACATAAGTATCTACATATTGATTGAAACCTTCAGACTTCAATACCTGACTGAACTCGATGCTTAGCGATCGCCATTCGTTGGCACATCGACACCGGTCGACTGCGTTAGGTATAAGTTCTTATACATATATTTGTTTTTGTTTTATGGCGAGTATTTTAATAGAATTATATTTTTTGTATTATAACGTCATAAATAATTGAAACGCGAAGCAAAAAATGTTTATACGTCTGCAACACGTTAATTAAACCGTTGATCAAGGTAGTAACAAATTCTTTTAGTAATTAGCTGCATACTTTTTACTTTACACATTAACTACTCATTAATAATACTTTTATCATTTTAACCAGATGAATGCACAGGCTACCTAAGACAAGTAACATTACCACTTATTACAATTTCAATAAGAGTTAAGAAACTTTCATTGATGCATTTCGCAATGTTAATTTGATTATAATATAATCAACTGTTGAAATAAATGATAAATTGGTAATATAGTCAGCGACGCCCAGTAATGGATAAATAAATAAAATTTTGCTACAAGCTGTTTAAACTCAGCATCATATAGAAATGCATTCATTTAAATAATTGTCTGCAAGGTGTTCGATTATATTCTTTTATCCTTAACATTGTGGAAAATTTCCGAGTCGTTAATACTTGTCTACTATTCTTTCTCTTATTGATATACCACAAGATTATTAACATTATTTTTGTTATGGATGAACGTGATCAGTTTTCTATTGTTGAGGCGAAAGCGTCGAGGTAGCCCGCGAAATTCAAATTTTCTTAAATTTTTTGCATTTTGCAGGTATAAGGTTGTATGTTGATCTAAATATGATTCGCGATCATATCAAATGTTTATTTATAGAATTATAACCATAAAAATCAACTATACAACTCTCTAAGTTTATGTAATCCTATTGAATGATTATTTCATGAAATCATGACATTTGAGGATGATGCTAACATAAGCAGTTGTATTACTGATTCTAATTATTATAATTCGTTATTTTTTATTTTTTTTATCGATATACACATTTCTACCCCATTATTAATCCATAATAAGGTTAATAATAATTACAAGAAATAGTTTTCAATGTAAATAATATCCCTCTATTTTCTCATTGTCCCTATTATAAAGTAGTTATGACAACTCCTAATCACAATATTAACTGACATTGGTAAAAAAACGGTTAAGTGCGTGTCGGACTCGCGCACGAAGGGTTCTGTACCATTATCTATAAAACGGCAAAAAAGTCATGTCTGTTGTATGGGAACCCCCTTAAATATTTATTTTATTCTGTTTTTAGTATTTAAGAAAGAAAGAAAATACGTTTATTTGCGTTGCATATGACGCAAGCAAAGGAACAAACACTAAAAAACAGTTTGGGGGAAAATACCCGTCAGATCCACGCAAAACGGCCATCTCTCAGCATAAATTTATTATTTCTAATTATATTTGTAGTTATAGCGGCAACAGAAATACATCATCTGTGAAAATTTCCACTGTCTAACTATCACGGTTCATGAGATAAAGCCTGGTGACAGACGGACGGACGGACAGCGAAGTCTTAGTAATAGGGTTCCGTTTTTACCCTTTGGGTACGGAACCCTAAAAACAGTCCTTAATTAATTTCTTGGCGTTTCGCAGAAGTTGTCTTCAGTGGTAATTATTGATGAAGTAGAAATAATAATTTAATAAAAACTATGGAGCATTCACCGGGAGTGCGATAGAATCGCATTCAGACGGAGAACCTGGCAGACGCACAGGCTTATTACACCACAGATAGTCCTTTGTTCTCTTTTTTGTAATTTTCAGGTTAATTAGGCTGTTTTTACCGTCAATAATATCTACAAAATAGTAATTTATTTAACACGAGCCACATTAATAACTGTAACTAAAACACTTAGTTTGAAACTGACAAAGTTAAACGGTGTAATAACGACACACATACCTACTCGTGCTTACAATTTTTATGACTAGAATTAATTTACGTAATAGGTGCACGATTTTTCATATGTTATGTACAAGTTACACAGAAAAGTCGTTAAACAGTAAAGTTGTAAGTTATCGGAGCTTTTCACTTTTTTTTATTACAATTTTTTATTTAATATCGTAATCTTTTAAAATAATATCGTAGTTCCAAAACTTTTTTATGTTCAAATGCACTACGTACAGCCGTTAAAAGAAAATGTACCAGATAATTATATAATTTTCTAATCGTTATAGGTTTTATCGTGAAGTCAGTATCCGTTTTACAATCTATCACTACTATATATTAATGATATTCACAAAGGAATGCCATTAGCGTGTTTCTACCGGTACCTACCTGTGTCATAGGTACCGACATATCAATTATGTAATTTGCAGAATGATTTGTGCGTGCACAACTGCATCAGTGCGATAGAAACTGCACTCACAAAGCTTCTACCGATGTCTATAATCAACATTACGGACTGATGCAAGCACTCTGAATAAGCATTAGCCACAGTTTTCCGGAGTCGGCTGCATACAAAATTGGTCTATTCTAACATCTAGCTGTGTCATACTTCCCTGTAAGTGCATAACGTGGGTGCACATTGAACTAAACAGCACGTTTGTCGATCTGTTTAATTTCGCAATAATTTCTTTTATCGGCGGTCAGTGGTTAGATTTCCGTGTGCGCGGGCGCAGTGCACGAGTCAAGCGACGTGGTGCGATGAACGTGTGCGATACCATTCATTAGGCGGCGCGGGCGCAGGGCGCTCACGTGTCAAATTAGCCCAAGCCGCGCTTAATTAGACAGAGCAACGTCGTCGCCTGCCCTCAAGCACCCCACGCCGCTCCATACAGACGCCCGCCGTGCACTCGCCTGAACATGATTATCTTAATGTCCACGTACTATCTGAAATCGACTAGTTTAATCCATGTAAAATGAGAAATATTAAGGCCACTTAGTCCACCCAATAAATAAACATAAATGCCATAATTTTTCTTGTTACTACAAACATTTATCCTTTATTTTTTCAATAAAAATACGCCATCCTTATAAATATCTAAAAATATTTGCAAAACTGCGCTATTGCCTTTAATTAAAGGACAATAGCGAGGATCAGCTGCTGGGACCGTTACACGGCGGCACGCGATGAAACGCGCATGCGCGGCGGGCGGCGCGGCGGCGGCGTGCGCAGGCGCAGGACGCAGCGCACCCGCCCGCCTTGTGACTTAGGTCAAGATCGCTCCACGATCATGCCAATTACCGACTTGACACACAATAATTGTAACGCCTCGTCTGTCGTCAATTAGTTACAACTAGCAGACAGCATCTTGCCGGTATGAAGAAACCAGTTAGACCACTGGGCACGCGATAACGATGCTATTTAAAGATGAAGATCGTAATTACTATCGAAGTTATTATATTGTATAAATTATTAACATTTTTGTGAATAGTTAACGATCTGATAAGCAGATACGATTATCCAGTGCTTCACCAGACACTTACCTACAGATACTATTAAAGTCTGTTAGACGGTAATTATATCTAGGATACCTGCATACGTATGTTGGAATATTACCGTGTTAAGGCTCGTACAGACCAGCGCGACGCGACAGCGCGACGCGACTCGAACAATACAATTTCTAAGAAAGCTTCACGGTATAACAATAGCCGGTGTCGCGTCGCGTTGTCGCGTCGCGCTAGTCTGCACGAAGATTTACAGTTTCCAGTTAAGGCGGTTTAAAAGTTTTCTACTATCTAAAATAATTTAATATTTGATCGAAATGTTTTTACGCGTAATTAATTGTTCAACTATTGCTGAATAAAAACGCAGGCGTCGCCCAATATTTCTATGTATGTAATATATAAGTATAGTGGAACAATTAGTGTAATTACGAAAACGGTTTCTATGGGCAGGTGTAAAACATCGACCACTCATAATTCCTAGTAACGGCATTGGCTTAAGGCGATACTAGGGAAACATGCTACTAGGCAGCAAAATTACTGGTTCACCATAATAGATCCTGGGGTAATTCTAAGCACCTTTGGCCGGCTATTTTACTAGCAAAGATTATACATTGTGCATTAGGAAAATCATTTTCAGATCTTACGACGTAGTTACAAGTGGATTTAACAGCTTAACTAGAAACTGTTAATGTTCTCCTCATCATTTCGATTTTAAACTTGCCGTTTAATGTTATTTTGTAAATAATTTGCTTGACTCAGGTGTTTTTGATCGAAAAATTAAATGAGCAATACTTAGGTACCGATTGCACGGTTATTGAATTCCTTGTTGAACTTTAGCAAGGAAACATAACCTTTACTTACACTTCCTTGCGGTCTCAATATTCTTCTTTTACGATACATAACGCAAGATTTTCTAGTTCTAAATATCAATAAAAATCACTTCGGTCAGTATTCCCATCAAGTCGTTATAATTATTTCCTAGGTACGTGGTGGATCTATGCTAGTTGCGGTTCTAGTCCGTAAGCGATAAATCTTCTGTAACGAGCTTTTTCATTTCCGAAACACAGAAATATTATGAAACAGAACAGTTAATTCTGCTAGCTCACTTTATAGTTCTATTAATTGTAAACGTAGCTTGTGCAAGTTCAATCATAATCTTGCATTAGCATTCCTCCTGCGAGCTCAACAGCGTCTGACTGATTGTGACTTTATGACCAATACGATAAAGATAAGTAATTAATAGTAGGAGCGCCGCGCTAAGACAGCTAAGATCGTCCGTCGTGTTGTTAACGCGTTATAAACATGGCGAGACACCGCCGACACAGGGCAGGTTGTAGTAATGCTTTGTTCTCGTGATCCGTTGCGAGCTCACTGTTGGCAAAATCTCGCGGCACATAAATTTGCCAGGTTCCGTTGTGAAAGCCAATATTCTTTGTGGCGCTGGCGAGGTCTATTTCTAACATTAAATAAATTACACCGATATTACAAGAACGAATCGGTGGAACTTGTTTTAGTCGGACGTGTCTGGTCGAGACGCTGCATCGCAAACATAAATTTCGTGTTGCCTACTTCTCTAGAGTTATTAACGAAAATTCGTTTTGTTTTATTTTTTGTACGGTACTTACCTATGCTGAAACTGTGGTGCTTTATCGGTTCGTGTCAATGTGTCTGGTCTGTTTTTGTTAGGTATTTGTGTTGTTTATGTGGTTACCTTCATTTAAAACCAGCTTCACATGTTGCCTGTTAATCATTGTCTATTTATCAATATTTTGTCATTTAAATTATACAGATGCTTGAGCGTAATTTTCAATTTGTTAGAAGATATTGATGAAACTATGAATCATCATGAATAAATCAAGGTCATTAAGCACAAGCTACTATTCTTGTTCCATTATAATATATTTAATATACAAGAACTGACAGCAAAAGCGTATGTAAGCCGATTTGCCAGACATAAAGGTGTTGAAAACTTATTTAGATTAGTTATTAGCGTCGTGCTTCGCCAATATAAATGGATTAAACAAAATAATCACCAAGGCTGACCGAAATATAACTGTTATCAATAAAACATTATTTCTGGTTTTAACGGAAATTGGTTTTTATTATCAGTATTCCGCATCCTGTTACTAAGATGCACTAAGATGTTAAAATGGTCAGTAATTAAAACATATTAAAATATTATACAGTATATTAATTTAATTATAAAATTAAATGTTTGACAGATCAATTAATAGAATTGAGTAGCCAGTCTGCACCAAGGACAAACATAACTTTGGGCAATTCATATACCTAATAGATAATTACTGAGATCGATATTTCTCGAAACCGGTTCGTGATTAAAGTATTATGACAACATTCACTATAACAATAATTTGTAGGCTTGGAGTGTCTTCAAATCGGCCGTTTCTACAGCATAGTCGTTGACGCATCGTAGACGCTGACCGAACGCGAGCAATTTCGATATATTGTAAGTGAAACACCATGCTTAATTTGGCTTTGACTATTTTGTGCTATTTTGATCCTTTAACATTTTTGTTACAACTACAATATGACGGTAAGAGACGTAGCGTCTACGCGGCGACGACGCCCAATGTGAGGCAAGTCATTGAATCTAGTGCAAATTATCTGTGCAGAACCATAAAACAACAGTAATCGTAGATCCAAAGGTTACTTTCTATAAGATTTTTTTTAATTACTTCTTTTGACAAGGACTGACTTTTCGTTTATTTAAATGATAAAATTAAGGTGTTTTCCTTAGATGAATGATAGGTCTCGCTGCGCTCGACCGCAGCGAGAGTTTTCTTAGATTTTACAAAATAAATGTCACTTTTTTGAAATCGCATAGGTACCTAGGTAGTACATACAGGGTAGCCAACTAGGAAGTATACAATTTTAAGTTAAAATTATTTTTATTACAAACGAAAATTACTGGATATTTTCTCTAAGTATATTATTCAGGCAATTTTATACGGTGAATAAGATCTGCCTAATCTGCTCCTGTTTTATTCTTAATGCGATCGCTTTACATCGCTTTTCATTAAATTTTTAAATTAAATTCTTCGCATTATTTATTCGGTATCCCACTAACAAAGTCACAAATATACTGTGTTTTATTCAAGCTGGACCACTTCGTGTAGCTAAACTCACAGAAAAAAGTCAGGACGTGTCTCGAAATCCTCAGTGATCAAAATGGTATTCGTTTTTCTTAATGATTTTTTAGAAAAAATGGGTTATAAAGAACACTGCCCACTTCCCATACATTTATAAACCTGATAATGGTGCCGATTCTCTTGTCACAAATGCGTCTAAACTAGACTAAAAATCTCTAAAAATTAGTTTACTCCTGTCAAACGATGATTTCCCATTCTGAAATAGACTAAAGTGGCACAACTTAACTATATTTTAGTTTGACAGCACTAAGATTGTACTGAGATTTTAATTTAGTGAAAATGACAATTTTGCTATTCTGAATTTGACGTTTTTCACCTAAAATTTTAATTTTCTAACTAATTCTGACCATTTTTAATCGCCACCGAAAATGGTGTGGAATATTATTAGTTGTCATGAACTAAAATTCACACGAACATCTCGACTTCGGGTGCAAAAACAGTACTTTACTGGATTTTTTTCTTTTCTTTTGCTTATATCTCGAAAATGGTGTGTCCTATCGCAAAAATAATGAAAATTTCGACCCCCTTTATGAAACCCTTATACTCCTAATACTCAACACGTAGGTTTTTTTTTTTTTTTTTCCATACAAAAAGTGAAAAATTCCATATAAAACACGTCGAGGCTGCCCTCACTGCGCGCCTCCGGCTCTAAAAAGTATGTACCACGTGGAGTCGCAATTGTCAAATTCGATTTAGTTGTGTCAAAATATTTTTTTTAATTTAGATACTTTTTACTACAGAATAGCGTTTAAGATTCTCATAGCCAAAAGTAAGGAATTTTAGTGATAGTTTAGTTAGTTTAGTCCGGTGTACAAGAGAATCGGCACCATTGAATGTTTATGTATGTTTGAGTCTGATAGTTATGAGGTATAGTAGAAAAACTACCCGTAAGTTTAGAAAATAATGTCTTATAGTCATTTTTACGGTTTAAACGCTACGAAGTCCAAAAAATATGAATGTTAGTTTTTAGGTTAGGATTTGTCGTCACTTACTAAATATAGAGAAATAAATGTGCTAGACCTAATTATTAACACTCGAAGTATAGTCTCAAATAGGTATACTTAACTGGCTATGTATATGCATCAAGCAGACGTTGCAGTTTATGCAAAGTATACGTCGAGTTTTTGCTGATGGCAGCATTGTCAAGAGGACGGATTTACAACGGTATGGTAAGCAAAGGTCGTCAGATGAGGAAGATAGTCGAGGTCCCGGAGCGGTAAATAGGGTCTTAAAAAGAAGTAACACACAAAATGGCACAGTACACAATGAGACGCAAGCGCAACAACGAAAGACTGCACCAATGACTGATGCCAATCGCAGAACTGTCAAATGGCCAAAAAATCCGTTTCACTCTTGCGAACTCAATTACATACTGGGTGATTAATTAATTTAATTATTATGTTATTTTTTTATTCATCAGAATATGTATTAGGAAAATATTAATATAGAAATACTTACTGATTAAATAAAACGTAAAGTAATATATAAAACTCAGAAACAGAGTTGAATAAAGTCAAGTAGTGGTATGTAAAATGGAACGTCGTAAAACAGGGAAGTTGAGATGCGTTCAAAACATGGTATACGTTTTTACTCTTACGTAGAATAAGATTATTTAAAAATATTATTTTCCTGCGTTTCTTTTAGCATTGTGATAATAAGCGTAATTAATATACAATTAAATTAACTGAATTTTAAGATTTATTTCATTACTATATACTTAGTCAGGTGAAAAATGGGCATTGTTCTTTCTTTAAGAACTTCAGGACAAAATTAATGAAAGTATTGCTTTGGTCATGTTCTTATAGACTGTGCATCACAAAGCCGCATTTTAAATAAATAATAGACACCAAACAACGGCAATATTTGGCGTCAAATCAGAATGGGGGCTAAAAGAAGTTTTATACAAGAAGTATACTACTTCTTTAACGACAAACTTAATTAGCCATCTTGTATTGCGAAAATCGAAATATCACTTTTATTAAGTGTTTAGTTGTTCGCTGGAAAAACTCAACGTACCTTGGCCTAACTCGTAGCTTAAGGTAGGCACGTCTGACTGAATTTACAAGAACAAGGTTTACATTTCTGACATTGTTACAAACAAGAAACTACAAACGTTAGAATTTCTCAAAACCATATCAAAATATTAGATATTGCGTTGGCGGACGACACGGCTATTGGCACGCTTCTATTTGATTATTTACAACATTTATCGCTTTACTAAGCGCCTGCATCGAATGAGACAATATTCTGCAACATATTGACTAACACAAATATGTAATTTTACGTACAACCATTATATCCATAAGTTAATTTTGGAATTCGATTCTGCCCACGTTCGAAACAAACGTTTTCGAATTATGCTGTATCTGAAACTAATTTATGGCTCAATTCAGAAAGAGGTATTATGTGTTTAGATAGTACATTAGTACAAACAGTGCGCTTCCAATTATTTACGACAGGCCTGCAGCGCCCTCGGGCTGAGTTTCACAACACTTTATGGACGAGCGTCATTACCGAGCCGTTGCTCAACTTTGACGCCTTTGATTATTCGATAATAACGCACACATAATTATAATGCCTATTTATTACTTGCAGATTAAAAAACAATTTTACTCTCACGTTGTAATGTGATATTAATTCCGATGGTACATAGATGGACAATAGTGACGTAATATGACTTTGGGCTTTAAGCCGTTCTAGATTATGGATTCTAATGAACGATTAAAAGGCAATAAATTCGCAAAATTAACTATATATTAATTAATTATGAGACATTTGTACGACCTGGATAAAAGTACCTACAACAATTTTAACCCAAATATAATTAAACGATTCATCTTTAAGTGTTTCTAATACCTATTTAACAAGTACCTAAGTCAAAAATATATACAATAATAATGTTAAATGACTCCATGAGAAGCATTCACTGAACATGCTCTTTAATTAAATTAAAATAGCACACAATAAAGGTACGTAATATTAGGAGCACATCGAACCGCTCGATCATGCCGAGGCTGCGCGTGCGCCCCCGCCTTCGCAATGATCCATATTCCATCTATCACCGCGCTATTATTTATAGCGCCAATTATAATGGAGTCAGTATCTAATGGTTCACTTCTTTATTTATCGCCTATCTGAATCACAAGTAGGTACATGTATTGTTTATAATAGTTATAAAACAGCGAAGTTAATTTATGGTACGGTTTGTCAATAAAAACTTTTTTCTATGAGAGAAAATACCTAACAAGACTCTTGCATCGCGCGGTGTTTGTTTTTTCAAACAATTCTGCCTATAATAAACTGCCTCTTTGTCTTTTCTCTGAAATTGAACCGCACGTAGTGAACACCTTGAGATACCTACTATAAATTATTCCTGCATCTGCATTCAAGAGATATGATCACTACACTAATCAGTTTCGCTTGATGTTCTATCTGCCCGTGTTAAACAACATCCAATTGTACAAATACTATTTTCTTTAATCGCATGCGCATTGCGCTCTGCAACGCATATGTAGCTAATAAACGTACCATTTTACTTAATTAAGAAGGCTCTATGTCGTTCTGCCGTCGGTGCAGACAAAGTTTACACAACATTAAAACGTGATAAAGCTCCACAAAGCCTCCATTATTGTAGCAAATGACAGGCGTTTAATTAACATAGATACTGTGCCCGTGTGCGCCGGCGCCGGCGGTGGTGCGGCGCATCGGTCGCGACTCGCGCTGCCAGTGCTGCCACTCGCATCGCACGGGTTCTTTGTGTCGATAGCGCTATTCGTGCCAATGCTAATGAACACGCCAATCTCGGATCTCGTATACTCGTCAATTTCAAACTATAAGGTATAAAATTTATAACGATGGGATTTTATATTATAATTATAACCAAAGGTGTTAAATATAACACCTAGGTAAATTTTAAATAAATTAATGCACGCAGCTATAGGTAGCTTGTAAAGTCTATTTTGTATTCTATAAAAAATTGCGAGATCGTATTTTCGATGCAAAATATTAATGGACCACAGCATACGTAAAGTGAATAAACTTTTACGATATATTCATGGTCTAAATTGACCACTTCGAAAGTTTTATTCAAAAAGATTTGCATGCGAATAATACAAATTCACTTTATATAAGAATTGTATAGACAAAAAAACATAGTACCTATTTAAAAAAACAATTGTAGGTCTCTACGAGTATTAGACATTATTATTGTAATAATAGTAAGTTATTGTTTAACTTCAAGTGCAAAGCACAAGCACCGATTAGCACAAATTCTCAGATGCTACTGGAAAAGACACTACTTTGCATGTGCAACATTTTAACAACAATTTAAACAATAAGCTCTAAGGCTTTCCTAAACATTACTCAAGTCGATTGAACAATAAGTAGACCATTTTGTCAACTAGGTAAGTACCTACATACATAATTGGTAACTAATCTAGATGACTGCTACATTGTGTAAGATTTATGCGCTGTATTTTATTATTGTTATATGACAACGAAACCTACTGAAAACGACGCGCAATATTTCCCTGTTACAAACGGTATCACAAAGTGTGAGGATAGTTCTGCGAACAGAAGACCTTGCGAGCACGAACTTTTTGCAACAATTAATATACCACTAAAGTTATTTAAAACGGGATATTTACCACGTTTTTTTTCTTTTTTAAAACATGGTAAATCTCCCGTTTTAAATAACTTTAGTAGTGAAAATAACCATGTCAGTTTAAAATCCTAAAATGAATATACCTTGATAGATAGATAGAATATTCTTTATTATGCACAGCATTAAAAAGGCAAACAAAAATTTAATAAATGTTTTAAATTTTTGTTTAGGGTGACACAATGGGCGGTCTTATCGCTAAAAGCGATCTTTTACAGTCAATCTTTGGATGGATTAAAGGAAGAAGGAGAGACAATACTGCAGGTAGGCTGTTATGTACCATTTACATATACAATAATTACATACATAAACATAAACTTATCTATATATATAAACATAACATTTTTTTTATTCAGCTTAGACAAGAAAGATGGATACTTCGAAAAATCTAGTTATTTTTGAATACGAGTTCCGACGCGGAACTAACGCGGCAGAAACAGCTCGCAATATCAATGTTGCGTTTGGAGAGGGGACTGCTAATGAACGCACCGAGCGATTTTGGTTTAAACGCTTTGGTAATGGAAACTTTGATTTGAAGAACGGGTTCGTTCTTCAAATCAAAGTTTCCATTACGTGGAATTCACGTGGTTACGTGGAAGACCACACAGGTGATTAACAATGAATTGAAAGAGATGGTGGAAACCGATCCGAGTCAAACTACCCAGGAATTAACGGCATGGTTTAAAGTTACCTTACCAACAATATTGACTCATTTGCGTCAAATCAATAAAATAAAAAAATATGAGAAATGGGTGCCTCATGATTTGACTGATCTGCAGAAAGAAAAACGTGTTGAAACTTGTGATGCCTTGTTGAATCGATACTGAAATGAAATGTGTAGGTAGTAGGTAGGTTGGGTAGGTAGGTTGGGTAGGTAGGTTGGGTAGGTAGGTTGGGTAGGTAGGTTGGGTAGGTAGGTTGGGTAGGTTGGTTGGTAGGTAGGTAGGGTAGGTAGGTAGGGTAGGTAGGTAGGGTAGGCAGGTAGGGTAGGTAGGTAGGGTAGGTAGGTAGGGTAGGTAGGTAGGGTAGGTAGGTAGGGTAGGTAGGTAGGGTAGGTAGGTAGGGTAGGTAGGTAGGGTAGATATGGAACATTGCGTTGAAATATTACTGAACAAAACGTCCTCCTTGAGTAAATGCTATACTTAACTTCTTGAAGATGCCTTAATCACGATAATCCTTCAATTAAACTTAGAAAAACTTCATACAATAGGGATGATGCCTGGGTCAAAAAAAAGAAATTCTATTTAGTCCGTAAGTCAGATAATAAAAAAATATTAGACACGTATTTTTTGCTTTATCATATTAATAAAAAATGACTCGGATACAACGCATTAAAGTTGGGGAGTGGGGGTTGATACGTCACAAGTATGTATAAAATCTACATACAAGTGATGTCATGGCACATTATAACTCAATGTAACGCCGTAATCTTTTGATAACGTAAAAAAAGAAAAAATACGTGTACGTTATTTTTTCATAATCTACATTACGGACAAAAAACATTTTTTTAGTCATCTTCCCTATTCGAAAGAAACGGAAAGCAGAAAAAAACCTGTTAAAAAGCTTGCCTTTCTGACAGTGACAGATAGTGATGATGTTTGATATAACTCGATACTTGAATAAATAAATTAACTCTCACTCTATTCCGTGTAATAAACCTTCAAAAGAGTCCGGCCTTATAATTGACACAATACAAATGAGCATTAAAAAGCAACACAAAATAATGTTATGTGGGTTTTGTTAATTTCTGGTTAATGCAGCGCCGCCATTGTCTAGTACTGTCAGTTGATAACGTGTAATCTTTTGTCATTAGAATCGTCATTGATTATTGTCGTCAATAATCAAGTCAATAAGTAAGTTTCGTCCAGATTGGTTGTAAAATATGACCTGTAGAGGAGTACGTTCAAACCGAAAAACGAAAGCAAACTTTGCTAGACTTGAAGCAGAGACGCTTCGCTCGCTCGGTCAATTATGAATCTAAATTAGAGCCGGAAACGCCTTTTTTCGATAGTGCCTATAAAATCAAAAAATCATGGGAACGTATCAGCGGCCCAAAGCTCGCACCTGCCAGCTTTTCACAATGCGGTATTGTCAAACCGCAGAATCAATGGCGATAATTGTACTCGCAACGAAAAGCAACCGAAACTCACGCTCCACTTCAACACACGTGCTTAATAAGCATTAAAATAATTGTGAGGCGGTTTTATATACAGTTAATTATTATAATAAGACCAAAATATGGGGCCCTTTGTGGCCACGTGCTACGCTCCACCGCTTTCCACTAATTTGTGATGTCCTGTTAATGTTTCGAGGTACGTTCGTCCCTTTAATTTGGTAGTAAAGTTACTCCAAAACAGTACGCGAACAATAAATTGAAAGTATATAATTTTGCTTATAAATTGAATATCAATTAAAGTCGCATAAGTTTGTAACGCGCATCTGAGATTACGATAGTCGGCGTCAGTCGAGGAGATGCAGGCAACTGAACATATGCAATAGTCGTTTAATCATCATTTCGGTAATTTATCAGTCAGTCGCGACGTGTTTTATCCGATGCCGCAGATGATTTTAATTTGGTTTTAACGGCGTCAGTATTCAAATTTATGTAATCAATCACCGGATTGTTATGAAAGTGTGCGATACGAGACGATTTCTCGGCCAAATTTGCATCATCGCTGCAACGAGGTTAACATTGTAATAACGGTGTAGGTACCTATGTACCCCACACGGGCATGTGAGCTTACACATAAAACGGACATCGAACTACTATCAGCTGAGGTTTATTCCATGTGAGTCGTAACATGTTTCAACTTGATTCTATTTTTATCCTCGTTATTGGTATCATTTTACATGAAAAATATTTCCGACAAATGTTCTAGAAACTGTCTTCCTTATTGTATCCACTTTCAATTAAGTACGAATTTTATTATCAGTTGTTTATCGCCTCTGTATCGGCTGCTGGTAGAGTCAACAATAACACGATGTGATACATAAAAACGTCTGAATGCACATTTATCTTAATTTAAAAGTTGCCATTAGGTAATCTAATTTATAACACTAAAAATAATCAAAATTCATATTAATTACATGAACTAAGATGTTAATAAACTACGTAACCTCTCACTTTATAACCTTAAGTAATATGTACAGCAATGATTCTTGCTAATGACCGAAAACTAGAAAGATGCCGGTCGTATCTATCTCGAATGCAACATTTCACTTGGTTCGTTATGAGATCAGTCTCAACGTGTCCTTAATTATACATTTATGCAAATAGCACGAAATATATATCACAAAACTTATTAATATCTTCGAAATTTGTTCACATCTGCGAAATAAAGTGATGTAATCTACGACGTGCATTTGTGATATTAAAATGGCTCTCACGAACCTCACATAAATCTGTGCCTATGCATTTAGAATTATTTTATATATATTATTTTTAATTTTCTTATGTAATTTCAGAAAGTATTGTGTAATTTCTCAAATTAACCCAGTAGAAATCATAAAATATTATGAAAATTAAATATGTTAAATAGAAAAAAGATTTAGATGCCAATCGTATTAGGCAGTTAGTCAGTATTTGTATCATTTAGCTGTTGGTGGTTTATCTGTTGCAAAGGAGAATAAGGAGAACCGAAAACCAGACATTTTATTTTCGCTTGCAGATATAAACGTTTCTTACCCAGCATTTACCATTAGGTACCACATGTGTAGTAACAATGACCAGCTATCTAATTACACAACACATTTTCGTAAACGATTACGGCAAATTTGTTTCATTTTGTCAGTTCAACAACATTCATTGCGTTACGTAGTACGTTGTTGAGCAGATTTTTTTTCGAACTTATGAAGCAATTGATAAGCAATTTTTGTTAAAACTATTCAAATTCCTATTGATCGTGTATTACGTAATTAGGATACTGACTTCTTTGATGTCGCGTGAAACACCGAAAGTGCTTAGTCAGCCAATAGTTCCAAATAAGCTGAGCAAAGTACCTACATACTCACAACATGTCAGATCGGTAAGCGGCGGCGCTCAAATCACACGGTACTACCCCACCCCTGAATTGACCTGTAGGGACCGATCGTTGAATAAACTCATTGTTTTATTACTTTTGTAATACCCACTCCTGCATCTATGATGTAGGCATCTACTTAGTCCTGTATTCGCAAGGTGGCTGCTGAGCGTGGAATCTTCTATGGTCTGTTCCAAAACTATCTGATGAAATTGTAAACATACCCTATTCAGGTTATATTCTTACGCAATCCCTCGTCACCATCATCATTGGCAGCCTTGTTCCACTGCTAAGTATAGGCCACTCACTAAATAAATTAGTTGCACATTCATCTGTATTTAGAAGGTTCTTCTTTTGGTTTTGGTTATTCAAAAGGGTCAGATCTGTTTATGTATGTGTTCAGCACGTATGTAAGCTGTTTTCACTTATGTAGTTTTCGGCCTACTACAAATATGTACTTATATAATGAAGGTATTGTAGTGTTTTTATTTATTAGATATCTATGTAAACAATGTCTCATGCACGTCAGCAGTGAGGTCGCTGTCACTAATGTCAACTGGCGAATGGCGGGAAACAGTTGAAAGTAAAGCGGTGCCTGTACGAGAGGCTTGGTGTGGTGATGAGCGACTATTATCGTACTTATATAATTTGCAACCTTCCTCCGAAGTGGAGCCAAGAATAAGAAACGAACTTGCAACAAAAACTGTTAAAGGAGCTTTACTTTCAGCGCAATGCGTAAAAACTCAATCAAAATAATGCTGTTAAGGTTTTTTAAAGCAACTAAAAAAATTATGTCACTTTTTTATTTTTTTCACATTTCACAAATTCCTAAAATTCCAATCCTATTTCTAGTTTTGCGAACTAGCTACGCGTTCCGCGTGGCTCTGGCACTTGCTTTACGATATATTTTTCATCTGGTACGATATTTTTCGAATATTGATTCGATAATTCACTCGCACTCGTCTAGCAACCCTGGCCAGTGTAGTGATCTAATCAATACGGGATCAACAGGATTCTATAAGTGTGCAGTTACTAAAGAGACCTACTACTTCAGAACCAATTGTCTTTGCGTGTCTAATCATTAATGAAAGGTCTTATTTAAGGTTTATCTGTAAAGCAATGTTAGTCCCTCTCAAAGTCGAGTTAATGATGATTTTTCGTTGCATTAATTACTTGAAAATCATAATGATATCCTGTTTAAATTATTTTTATGCTAATAGGAAGAAACGGTATAATAAACGGACGGATAATAAAATACCTATGCGAATTAAGCATTCTATTACACAAATAATCTAGACACATAAATTATATCAGTTTTTTTAGTTTAATATGCGTGGTTCGTAAAACGCGTATCTTCTATGTGATGAACTCTATAGAGATTCTCATAATTACAAAGTAACTAATGTAATCACAACTCCCAGTGTTCCAATAGTTAATTAACCTCTACGAAATGATCGTAATTATAATAACACATTTATATTTAAATCAAAATTGCAATCAATTTATATGTATTTATTATGTTCCACATTGCATAACATGACCGCAGTTTGAGTGACAGCCTTAGGTGCGCAGATTGTTCTATTTATGTCTGTTCCGAGATAATGCTACCTTCAAACATCATTATTGCATTAATATTTTCTCAGGAAGACTAGAACACGAGTCATTTCTCCGAAACGAAATGGAGTTAACATTGACACTTATCTCTATAAATGAGCTATTATTCGAGGCGAGTAGTTTCGTTCTAAACTGCAGCTGATCTATTACATATTGTCCTACGCATCAGTCATTCGCAATCTTATCTGTGTATCGTGGGAGCGGGCAGTCCCGATCAGAGCGCGCTCGCTGCGTTAGTGTGCGGCCCAAACGGAGACTGCGGCGCGACGGAGGTGACGCCATCCTTAACTATTGCCATATTTTATACCTTGTTTGATTACTACGTTAGCAGACAAGATTTAAGTAATACGCGATGAGTAATTTTCGTAATGAGCGCATCTGAACGCGAGACACGGATTTGTGTTCTTAAATGCTGCGCCGCAGCTGCAAATCTTTTTATAGAAGGCGTTGAGCGCGTATTTGACTTATATGCGTGTAGTTGTTCGTGTTAATGGGGCTTATTGTGTATTTATTTCTCGCCGATGCGACAGGCCCTCGGGCGAGGATATAAAAGATGGTGGTTATACAGTACATAAAGTGTAAACTGCTAGACCGCTAGCTACGATAAGTACAGTAATCCATGATAACTCGCATTTAATGTTTATTTAGAAACAGCTGTAAGACTTCTGTGTTATCGTGGCTGCCAATACATTTTTAGTAGCTATCTGTAAATGAAATCGTAAACCGACTTTTCAAGAAAGGAAAACTTAGCGTAACCCACATTTTTACCGATTTATCCCCATACCATTTATTAACCATTTCAAAAGACACACATGTATGACGCGTGACGCGTGTAGATTGAAAGTAGCCGCGTCAGAGAAGCTCCTCCGGTAGCGCTGCGCCCGCGCCGCGCCGTGAGAACTCAATAATTGATTTTACTAATCTCATCTATCGACCACCGCACTAATACGTGTCTAGACTGCGCATTAGGTACTTGACCCAGTTGTTCTATAGACTGAATAGGACCTATGAATAATATTGTTAACTGTTAGTTTAGGTAAAAGTGGATTTGTTTATAGTTTTCCTTGATTCAGAAAATTATTAATAAAAAGCGTCCACATATTTGTAAACAGCAGGTATCTTACCACAATTTTGACATAAAAAACAAAATAAGGTAACCCACAGTATAATAAAGTATCAATATTATGTCTTGGCAGTGACCTTGAAATAATTACCTACAGCTGCTCGGACAGACAAACCTATCGCGTCCGTGCGACGCGGCGAGCGACGTCGCCGCGTCTCGCTGCGGCCGTTTTTTATGAAGACATAATACTGTTGCTTTATTGTACTGTGGTAATAGTTAACGTAATTATTGTCATAATAAGGTTCATCTTAAAACAGCAAGCAAATTACATTTAACAACTTACATACAAATAAACATGATGAACATTCTTCTCGTAAATAATTTAACTAATTAACGCCAATGCACATTTTATACGGGCTCATAAACAGAAGATTTCCAAACTCAATTTTACTATCGTTTTTAAATGCCATAGTTGAAAAATATATAATCCATACTTAGGTACCAACTACATTAAATTTTGTATTGCATAGTGGACTAAAGTGTGTTTATTCATGGTCATTTTGATTCACAGTAATAATTAGTTACTGAGCTCGAATCATGAAAAATCGTTGCCATTTGCTGACAAAGCTTCCAACATTATCATGTCAGGATCAGTTTGTATTATAACATAAAATATATCCACTCGGCTCCATAAGGCACTCGGCAATAGCGTAGCTCTCTATTACTGAAATATTTTTTTAAATCGGAGGAGTAGTTTCAAATATTACCTCCTACATACAAACTAACAAACTTTACCTCTTTATTGTACTCATCTTTATGAGCAACTCTTATTACGAGAAAAAGCCTGAAATCTCAAAAAAACAAACATTTAATTATTCATATTTAGATTTATCTTGAATAAGGTTGTCAAAATAATGCTCTAATTTCCAAGCATGTTCGTGAATGAAAATAGTTATTTGTGCAACAAGAGAGCAAAGTCGTTTTTTGCTGCGAGTGTTGATTTTGAATCCCGAGTAAGCGAAGGATTCTATAATTGAATCACGAGCGTAGCGAGAGGTTCTAGGTTAGAATCCTGAGCGCTGCGAGGGATTCAAAGACACGAGATGCAAATAACTTTGCTCTCGTGTAACACATACAACTTTTCACCTCAGCAGCGAGAACATACACATGTAAAAAAAAACCCTGTCCGATCCGTGAGGGTGTTGTTAGGTATCGTACTGTTAGCATATTTATGTGGAAATTAAAAAAAAAGAAAAAATAATCCCTACATTTTTTTTCAATGGTGAATTTGACCGAATTTTACATTTGGTGCGGGCGTCGGCCGTCGTTTAGCGGGTGTCTAAAAGTTACATTTTTTTATGGATTTGGGGTAATTTTGGAACTAAAAATGTGAATTTTAAATACCAATAACTTTTTTACTATCAATAAAAAAAAAAAAAAAACTATTTTGTAATGTTACTGCAGTAACGCCCATTTTCCTCAGATTTTCGGATCGGACAAGGTTTTTTTTTACATAAGCTTCATCACTTCGTATTTTGCAGCCACCTTCTTGGATTTATATTTTGACCTCACTATCGACTTTAGCACCCTCGAAAAATATGAAAACGACACCCATGACGAAAAATGTGAAAAATTTTGCAGCCACCATCTTGGATTTATATTTTGACCTCACTATCGACTTTAGCACCCTCGAAAATTATGAAAACGACACCCATGACGAAAAATGTGAAAATTTTCGCAGCCGCCATCTTGGATTTTTATTTTGACTTCACTATCGGCTTAAGCAACCTTGAAAACCATAGAAACGATACCTATGAAGAAAAATTTGAAAATTTTCGCAGCGGCCATCTTGGATTTACATTTTGACTTCACTATTGGCTTTAGCAACCTTGAAAACCATAGAAACGATACCCATGAAGAAAAATTTGAAAATTTTCGCAGCCGCCATCTTGGATTTACATTTTGACCTCAGGGTCGGCTTTGGCATCCTTGAAAACTATGAAAACGACACCCATTATGAAAAATGTGAAAATTTTCACAACCACCACCTTGGATTTTCATTTCGACCAAATTCACACTTACTATCTCTCTCTTTCTCTTTGAATTAGAAGAAGACAGTCGCAAGCGCCTTTTCGCGTGACGATATCTGCCACGGCACTCTTACCGCAAGCCGCTTAAGAACTTCGTTCCAAAAAATTAATAAAACAGAATTTAAATAAAACCTTAACAGATGATTTGCAATTTTAATGTTCTACGTATATCCGAACGTTTTATTGTTTGTTTCTTTTTTGGGCCTAGTAGGTAGATATGGAATTTTGAAATCGAACTTCGAATCGATTTGTTTCTATCTCTCGCTTTTTTCGTATCGAAGTGAAAGTGACAAAACTAATTGAAGTTCAAATCTTTAGAATTTTGCGAGTAGACCCAACACTGCTCTCGGCATTTAAAAAGAATAATTAAAAAGTTACTTTGTCTCACGCTCGCAGCAAAATTGAATTTTGCTCACTGTTTTTTGACAGCAAAACCTGCTTGTTTGAGGTGCTGAGGTGAAAATATTTTTTTTAAATCGGAGGAGTAGTTTCAAATATTACCTCCTACATACAAACTAACAAACTTTACCTCTTTTTGTACTCATCTTTATGAACAACTCTTATTATAAAAAAAAGCCTGAAATCTCAAAAAAACAAACATTTAATTATTCATATTTAGATTTGTCTTGAATAAGGTTGTCAAAATAATGCTCTAATTTCCAAGCATGTTCGTGAAAATATTATTATTAGTATAGACTAAGGAAATTTCAGAAAAAGTGTAATCGTAACAGGCGAATAAAATTAAAATGCTACACAGGCTTAAAAAAACTGAAACAATTTCGTGGCCTAAATAAAATGCCTAAAACGGTGCGTACTATGCTGCTACGCTGCTACGCCGTAGCGTTTCGTAGCAATACGCGACACATGAGATTGGGAAGGCAACTATCAAAATGGCGTTGTCGGAGCTAGTTCCCAACACAAGCTAATAATTACAAGGCGTGATTTTATTATTTTTATTTTGCGTAAATGATGCGTTTTAGTGTTCATAAATACTCTGAAATTAGAGTCCACCGCTTCCCGAATAGCCCTGAAATTAAAAGATTGTGGCTTAAAGCTATTCGTAGTTTTTTAACTAAAAAGAGTTCGAGGTTATGTCGGAACATTTTGAAGAAAGTGATTACAAGGAAATATTTAAGGTTTGAAATTCCCAATATTTGACATGTCAAATATTGGGTCCCACCTAAGAAATTGGCGTTTTTTTCCCACAAATAGAGTACCTCGTCACTGCTATGATTTAAAATATTCATCAATTGCTTGGTATTATATCTAATAATGACCATCATAGACAACTACCAATAGTAAAAAACCTTATTACTTATAGTTTTCTAAACATAAAAAAATACCTTAATAAAAATGACTCCTCTTTTTGTTAGCAGTAATGAACACTATTTGTTTTAAAACTTAGCCAAAACTTATTTTTGTCGCTCGATCTAAGTGGCATACGTTATCTTAGTTTTTAAACATTAGTGCATAAAAGTTTTAAAACATTAGTGTTCATGGTTGTTAAATAAATTAAGAAAATATTAGTATGCAAAATGCAACTTCTTTAAAATTCTCCGTACAAAACGCCAATTTCATAATTGGGGACCAAATACTTGATTTAAAAAATATTCGAATCGCTAAAAATAACGAAATAAAATAAAACCAAACTCATGAATGAACACGAATTGAAATGAATGAACAAAGCGTCAAATTTATTGTAGGCCGTAGGGACCTAGCTATTATCACGCCAACTACAATTAGCTTTGACCAACCTTCCCTATTAAAAATAGGTCCTTTTATTGGGTTATTCCACTAATCCCCATTGACAATCCCCATCAATGGGGATTTGTAAACTTTCTTGTCCACATATCCCCATCAACGGGGATTTTTGTACAAGAGTTCACTAATCCCCATCGGTTTAAAAATAAAATACAAACAACATATTGTATAAGAATCATGAAGTCTTTATTTCTTACGGAGGTTAGGGACTCATTGATTATTTTAATAATCAAACAATTTAAATTAATAGCCTAAGTATAAAATATTTCTGTCGTGACATATTCAGTCTAAACTTTAGTCAATGGGGAGTCCACTAATCCCCATCAATGGGGATTTGTGAACTTTTTGTTTACAAATCATCAATGATCCCTTTTATTTTAAGTTTTTGTGATTATGTTTTATTGATTGTAGAATCACTGACTATTTATGAGATTACCGAATGTAAAAATATGTTTACAATTGAAATTAAAAACCCAGTTGTTTCTAAATATTGGGTCCCCACCTATGAAATTGGCGTTTTTTTCTCACAAATAGAGAACCTCGTCACTTCTATGATTTAAAATATTCATCAATTGCTTGATATTATGTCTAATAATGACCATCATTAGTAAAAAAAACCTTGTTACTTATAGTTTTCTAAACAAAAAAAATACCTTAACAATGACTCCTCTTTTTGTTAGCAGAAATGACTGCTATTTGTTTTAAAACTTAGCCAAAACTTATTTTTGTCGCTTAATCTAAGTGGCATACGTTATCTTAGTTTTAGAAAATTACTGCATAAAAGTTTTAAAACATTAGTGTTCATGGTTGTTAAATAAATTAAGAAAATGTTAGTATGAAAAATGCAACTTCTTAAAAATTCTCCATACAAAATGCTGATTTCATAGGGATCTAATAATAATGTATTTTGTTTTTCTATTAACTTTGTAAATTGGATTATACCAGAAATAAATTTATTTCCTTTATTTCACTTTAATACATATAAATTATATTTTTAAATATTACAATATAACAAATATAAAAACATTTAAAAATATAAAAGTAGTAGCCCACCGGTATCGGGAACAGGGTCCAAAGCAGGGCTCCAGACAGAGGAACCTCCTAACAATGCGATCCGTGTCCAGGAGTATTTCTGAATCAAGCCCTTAATCCAGTTGCCCAACGAGAGCCTTTAATTTTTTATTTTATTATTTGAAGCTATTAGAAAAGCTCTTAATAACATAATTATACTAGGGACTAAAATAACTCATTTTTAAGACTAAAAATAAGTGGCAATGTACAAACCTCAACCCTGTTTAAAATTGCACAAGGTAGCGATAGGCAGTCGATGCCTGTCAGATAAGTATTCGGATCACTACGCTCGTCTAGCTAAACAGTCGCTCATAACTGCGGTGTTAGTCACCTCCGAGTGTTCAGTGAAGGATTATGACTCTGCGCGCTCAACGCTCAGCCGCTCAGCGGCATGCTCACTTGATTGGCTTTTTCCCACACAGCTAATAGATAAATGCTTCAGATAACTCGGCGATAATGACTAACGAGATACAATTGTTACAACATGAATCGTTATGTGTACTTAATTAAAGTCTATCTGTTGTATTATTTAATTTTCTAACTACATCATTATTAATATTATCCTTATTATGACGTAAAAACCATGCGTGGTGCATTGTTGTTAAATTTTATGCGGAAATGATCAACCGCAATGCTCACGGACTTCTAAAAAGTCGGGCTGACCGCAGGGACAGGACACAGCGGCCACTGCGACCTGACCTTGTTGCGTTAATGCACCCTAATTTCACCACAAGCGCGCCGTGAGTGCGCACCAAAAAACTGGCACGTCATTCTGTTTGCACGACTTGCCGATAAATTAATACTGTCCGAGTGCTCCCGCGAGTAAGACACGCACGATCCTCGCGCAAGTCATCCTGTCGCGCGCATGTCGTCGACTGCCGATTGCCGACTGCCGAGCGACAGATGCAAAGCGGCAATCTTTCATGCTCTCGACAAAAACTTACTACCAGGAATTCACTTAACTCAGGCCACGTTATCTTCGATTTAATCAAAATGACGAACGGAACGAATCTCTCATATTTTCGTGAAAGTCGACAGTTTGGTGGTTGCAAAGACAGATTTGACCCGATTTATCTTCACTATAGTGATGTCCCATGTATTGCGGTTGGGGAGCTGATTAGAAAACGATCGGATCTTGGGCCGAAGGGCAGATCTGCGATAAGCCGCCGACGTTGGCAGCGCATGCGTAATTAGAGATAAACAGAAAATAATTGGCCGCAATCACGCGCTATGAGCGAACGTGCGGGGCGGGCACCATTCTAGCAGCTACAGCCGACCGCTCGGCGGAAGCTGTGCCGGGACTCTGGAGCCCTTGGCGTTTGAATAATGATTTTCTCTAACCAAGCGTTCAACTTATAATTGTATTGATAAACTTGGAAATAGAGAGATAAACTAACTATAATACTTACTTAATGTTTTAAAGTATTTTCAAAACTGTAACTTAGTTAACTCGTGTTATTAGGGGCATGAGGAACAGGGTGTAAAGTTCACTCATCCACCATAGAAAAGGGAGGATCCTCCGACCAGACAGGTGTTGTGTCTGGCGGGCAACTGCCCAATTGTTGATGTCAGATAGTCTTATATATGTCGTTCGTGCGGTAAACTCTAATTGCGCGATGCAGGATTTGTGTGACATCATATCTTTGATGCGTAGTTCGTATGTATGTGGTGTAACCGCTACACTACGAGCCTTCGATGGTATTGTGTCTGGTTTTATAGAAGGCTCTTAAGTGTTTTTTTTTTTGTTTGCATACTGCCAATTTATATAGTATTATTTTACACTGGTACCCAGGCATTTTATTAACGATCACCGGTATTTAAGTGCCAATAGGGCAGCATATAAATACAATTTTAATTTTTCCACTTAAGTACATTACTCGTATTAATGAATAATTGAATAATAATCGCAAATACAAATATGATAATTCTTTGCTATCAAGTGTCTAGATTGAATTTTCTCATAAGTAAGCCTAGATGATTACAGGTACTAATGATTTTATGGTAAACTGACGCCGATTTTAAAGTTCTCTCGACTCAAACTAAACATTATTGTAGTCCCTAAAAGATTGTATATATCTGAAAATTACGCAGTTTTAAATATGTATTTAAATAAATAAACTATTTATGTACATATTTGTGTTTAACATTTCAGTTGCCGGAAATATACAATTATTCTTATTTTATAGAGCAAAATAGTGACAACTTGTTATCGCCGGCTAATTAAAATTTGGACATTTTGATTTAAGATTAATTAAAATATTGGAACGGAAGTATATCGCAGCGTATATACGTGCGTGATAGACATCTTAATTTGTTTTGCAAAGTAAGACATAAAAATAAAACTGCACACCGAACTTTAATTCGACGGGAGATCTATACTTTAACGACTTAATTGTGAACAATTAGGGCAGGATGCAACAAGCACCAGTCCGTGTTTATATCTTTGCAGATTAGAGTGTATCATTATGATTACATGTCGTTATCTTGAGTGCGGTACGTGAGGTGAGCCTCAGTGTCGGCTCTCACCTCGCCGGGGACGCAGACTCACATTAACGACTCGAAATCGATGTTTGTACACGTCCGACCTCTTCCAATAATAGGAGCTGATCGATCTGCGGAGCGGTAAATTGCCAACTGCAGACATACTTGGGAAATAACGAAGCTGCTGTATATCATTGTATACTCACTACTAACACGAGTACTTGTACAACAAACACTGTAATTGTCAGTTTGTCAATGCAAATTACCACTCCGCGCTGTCTGTTTTTATTCCATGTACTTGTCGCCAGTTATGTACTTCGGTTATTTATTTACACGTTTGCAATCAAACGACTCCCAAAGTCGATGAATCTTCATTAGAAAATGAACAAGCAGCATGATATCTATGGATGCTCAATGTTTGGCGAGCAGTAAATTTTGTTCAATAGACGTAGTAATGAATCAATCTGGCCGACGAAGGTTTTCCACAAACATGTCCAAGCACTCAATCGGCGCCTCGAGGCGGTGAGCCCCTTAATTGACATGTGTCAGAATGTGTGCGGCTGACCCGCGGGTCATGCGTGAACATAGTTTGTAGCATTCCGCCGTTACTTTCGCCAACAGCGCGCCTCTTAGAAGACGATCTCGTTTAGTGTACTGTGCCGACCCACTAACCCGACCACGACTCCCTTATTTATTGTCAATTACGTCAAAACAGAGAGCTATACACTCATTTTGTTCATTACATCTACTTCAAAATGGTCCGTAGTCGTTTATAAAATGGTTTCTCCAACTGATGAATAATATGTTAACGCTATATTCTTGAATGGATTCAGCAACTACACGAGCTTTTTACGATGTTTTTAAGTGTAAGTTACTTAGAAAATACGTACATACATAAAGGAGTATATTTACTGAAACACCGTTATTTAAGTATTAGCATAATGTAGGGTATTCTTAAATTTCGTGTGAGGAACTATAATACAGGTTATCTTACAAGCAGCTAAGCTTACAAAGTTGCTTAATACTGTAGCTAATACTAGCTTAGGTGCTTAATATTGTCTGATACAGGTATAGGTATTTTAGAAATGTCGATATAAATAGTGCCTAATCGTGATTTTGTAGAGAGGTTAGTACCGTAGCACCTTCGCAAGCGTTCGCCCCGCTCCTCCGCGCCCCCACATTCCTCTCGAGTCCTGAACCGCGCTGAACTTTGCTCTTATTGTCAATTCGTGCTCACCGGTGCGTCGCGCTCCTAAACATTATACCCATTTAAGAAGTCTCCAAGAGATAAACGTCTTTGTTCAAAGGGTGATTGTCGCCGGGACGTTGCCTTCGAGAAATACGAGACACGGGAACAATGCTATCCGGCATGTCGGATCATTTTGTTTTGTCTAGTCTCTTGTGAATCGACAGATTCTTGGCTCGCGTAAACAAATAAATAATTCCGAGAGGTATAATTATGAAATAAATAATGTTAACTGGCACTTGAGATTTCGGATAATGTGTTTTTCTTGCTTGTTGCAGAATTTTCTGCAGCGTAGTACAACGTGCGCCGTAATAAGTGATTTTTGTAAAAGTGCGGCGCCAATCATCATGGATCAATGGTTACAGCGAGAACCGATTACGGGGCGGCATTTCTCAGAATTTTTATATCATCATGCGCTCGTATGTTACCGACACGTAGTACACACTACATTACTTTAATTTCAGCCTACAGATTTATGTAAATTAACTTTTCCGGATCTTATTACGGGTACCAACAGCACATAATATGACGATTTTAATTTAATTAGCTTGTATCCGTGCTATACTTACGGTTTTCTCTTTGGGGTTAAATTAAAATGTTCTTCGCTATCTGTACTAGTATTAAGATGCACTACATACATACATATCTAATCCGGTTATCGAGGTCTTAGGGATTGTATTAGTGAAAGGCTCATTAAATTCTGTAACTAACAATAAGCTCTATTTGATTTTTATGATTTACAGTTTAACTGAGTTATCCCGGGTCAGGTCAACAATCTATATATTTTTAGAATTTCGTTTTCTCAAGATAAGTGACGACGTGGCAAATACTTATTTTTACGAAAAGAACAAACATAAGTGTATCTGTAAGATTTAAAATCCAAATTTCCGAAATCACGCAAGATAGCTTCTTGAAATAAAAAGCAACATTCTAGTGTATTTAATAGCGCATAAAAAATACCTATAAAACTGTTTTTCAGATTTTTGTTACTTCATGTAGCCTAACTTGTGTGTCTTAGGAGATATTTAGATTTTAGATTTTTTGGCAGTTTGCAAGTGGCTTTTTTATATTGCTGCTCGTCAGTGTATATACAAATGAGTCGCCAAAATGTATGTACGCGCGCATAACTTCCGAACGACTGCAACAAATTAGATAATTATTTTTTTAGGTAGGTAGACTAGGTAACTAGGTAGGTGTGTAGAGTAGGTAGGTAGGTTAGGTAAGCAGGTAGGTATGTAGGGTAGGTAGGTGCGCCGTAGATAAGTAGGTACTTACTGCAACCCGTGCGAAGCCGGGCCGGGTAAAGCTAGTGTACTTGTTATATTAACTGATTGCAAGAGTCGTTTCATCCACCTACAGAGCAGATACTAAAATAATAATCGCTCAGCTTGCGAAACGTAATAGCCAGGTTTCACGCCTTATGTTCAGGTTTAATTGCAGGAATACAATAAGAACATAATGTTATGCAAAATTTATTTCTGCAAATAACTTAACTTATATTTATAACTAAGACACCAGGGGCATCCGCATTGGTACTTGCGTGACTATAAACTTTTTATTGTTTGTGTGCTTTCTCTAGACTGAAAAGGTTGTGAAAACTAATTATTCAGCGCCTTATGGCATTTACGACTGAGAGTTAAAACATACGGTCATTATGTTAATGTAGGTACCTTTAGAAATCGAACTAAGTTTTAGTTCGTATTAGTTTTACAAAACGAAAATTACACCTTGAATATAATAGTGAGTATTATGAGCCGGGCAACATATTGCTGTAACAATAATACGGTACAAATTCAATTCATCGTTGCTTGAGGCAGACGATACGTTGACGCAACTCAAAACAATGGGGTTTCGGTTCACCGACCTTTTGGGATCTGTGACATCGCCGCGAAAATATGGGCACAGCACAGCACAGCTTGCACATTGCGTACTCGCCGCAGCGTTGAGCGGCGCGCGCGCAGCTGATGACGCGACCGGCGCGCAGCTCGTGCCACGCTACGCCCCTTCAGATTAATGGGCAATAGTGTTGAATTTCTAATGAGAGTAACAACTTGTGAAATTGAAATGACGTTATATATTAGTCATCGACAATAGCTAAGCTTACAACTTACAATATTACCGTAGAACATTCCTACTACATGTAAGACAAGATACACTTAAGATTAAACTTACGAGTACTCATCTAAAAGCTAAAATACCCGAATGCTTCTTATAGGTATCCTAAAGACTGCAAGATATACGTAAGCCACTTATATAAATCCTCAGATATTTAACAGAGTTTATATTCATAACATTTGTCTTAATACATTTAAATGCATCAGTACGGTGAGGTCTCACCTTTGTACGTTTTCAGAGGTCATCTTTGCATTCTACTAACGCGTACCAATTTATCATTTCATTTTACATCAATAGTTCATTACAGATTTCGTGTTGTGCATGTACGCAGGCACATAGCACATAGATAGATACTGCAGAGTTAAGTGGGTTTTAGTTTTACGAGTTGTGCGTCGTGCGGACACCGCAGCCCGGCGCGCGGCCCCCTCGGCGAGCAGATAATGTAGGCTCCAGGCCTCAATAAGAGTAATGCGGCCTCTTTACCACTCCGTACAGAGACGTCTTATTTAGAGCCAAACGCGGCACAAACGCGGCTCAAATTGAAGCCTTTCAGCGCAATTACCTCCGCGAGCAACGGCGCGTTTAGCAGCCGACTATCAAATCAAGTATGGACTCCCTTTCGCACAAACCTGTAAGTTCCTCACATTAACATAGCACCTACAAGCTGCTTGATGGCCGTCGAATGTACCGTTTACACAAATCATAGACTCAATATGTACGAATTTAGTCGATGAATGTTTTATCTGTCTCTTCCGTACTTTCTAGCATTTTTTTCTTGTATCGATCTATCGTATAAGTCTATTGGTCTATATGATTTTCTATTGGAAGCTGATTTTAATTTAAAACTATAAATTTTAGCTCTACGTAGTTTCTTGCAATAATTATTTCGGCTAAAAAAAGAAAATCTAGTCTGTTTAAGCACATGAACGATACATGATTGAAAGATAATAGCATTAAATATACTTACTTCGGCCGGTATTTCAGAAACTTGGTTTGTTACCGCTACCGTCTCTTTATATATATGAGATATGCATGTTTGTGTGGAAGCATAAGGAATTATTTACAAAAGCAGACGATGTACATCCCCGAAACCGGCGCGACCCTCACAGGCTCGTACTGGATGTCATGCCAAGGCTAGCTAAATATAATAAAAGCTGTTTGTATATGTGTGTAGAAATATTTAATAAGATACCGAGCGACCTAAAAAATGTAAATACAAGATTATTTAAAAGTAAATTGTATGATTGGCTGTCCACTAATAGTTTTTATAGTGTAAAAGATTTTTTTTTACCAAAAATTTAAATGACTGTAAGATTTTAAATAGTAAATAATTATAATGTACCTACCTACTTATGCACGAAAAATTTGCACGCTTATAATGTTAAGCAAAAACATGTATGCTCTGTATTTAATTTTTGTACCATCTTCTATACCATGTTTTTATGCAAATAAATATTCTTATTCTTATACAACAGTTACGGCAACATGTTGTCAACCTTATGAGCTGGGAGCGAAAAATAACAGTGAAAAAACCTCCATCTTTTCAATTCTAGATTATTAAACAAATTAAATGTTTCAGTAACTTAATAATTTCACTGGTTCGCCTATTCATTCGAAAAGAGAAGTACTACGAAAGCACACCTAGTCTTGACTAAGCTTGGCGGCTTATTCATAGCAGTATATTTTATCAGGGTGACGTCCCTAGGTACCTATTCAAAATAGTGGCTCTTTTAATCACTTGAATTGTGACACCTTTTCTTCTTCACCTTCAGTGCCCTATTTAGAAGCAACGTAACTCAATCTCAAACACTTTCGCAAATTATGTTACAAGCACATACCTACCGACACTAAAATGGGTTTTCCTAATCTCTACTCAGAATTGAATTAACAGTCTAAATTACGTGCCGCGGGGATGTTATCTAAACGTTTCACAATAGTATTGTTCGCAGAGGTTGGCAGTGTTGGCACACAATGGAACACCAAGAGCGAACCTGTCGAGAGAAGTAGGGCGCCGAGCGTCGCCGTGGCGGTGTAGCGGTGGTGAAATGCGCGGTGGGCGGCGCCCGGCACGCCGCTCCGCCCAGCCCTTTCACCGCCGCCCGCCCGCGGCGCCCCGCCTCGCCAACCTTCCGTCCTACCCTCGGATGAGGGTACCACACCGCTCAATATTTCACAACCACATCACGCTGTTCCCAGAATAGAGCCTCGCCTCGGGCCTTGCCCCATCGTGCTCATAATGAAAATAACGCTTACAAAACAACTGATCGCTAACTCCATACCTTTCAATTTCAACCCTAACTAAACTTTATGCTGCATTAGCGACTAAGGTTTCATGATTATCTGCAAATTGATGTAATTAAATTGAATGACGTCTTATTTGTCTGTAATTATATAGTAAGATGGAATTTATGAATTATCAGCTTCGAATCGCTTGATGGTTCACTTACGTAATTGGAAGTATTCAAATATATGAGAAGAAAATGAACGGATAATTAAATATTCTATGGATCGTAAAAGATTGAGATGTATTACAAATATCTACCTTCATTAAATTTAAATATAAATTTAGTTTTCAGAACATTCCAAGGCTACAGTCAAACGATTAATTATATGTAGATCTAAAATATCTTACTGCCAAAACATTTAAGTTTTTATGCAGTTTAAAAAATGTATTTATTATGTATTATTAGATAAACTATTCTCTCTGATCGTCTGATAGGTATTCTTATACAATTTTGTTATTGTTTTAACGTTAAATTATAATTAATATTAGTAAACTAGGTACTTCCCTTCGAAAATCCTACATGTACTTAATGTAAAATCAATATTAATGACTAGTGCTGCATGACTGAGCTATGTCTACTGTATTTAATTTATTGTAATATCTACTTTTTGATTCATATTTCTTTAATCCTTAATTTGCATTAATTATTCTTCCAACAAACATCAACAATGTGTGCTGAGCTTCGCTTGTTCCCAGTGTTCACTGTTCTACGCTTATGGCGGACAATAACTACATTAAGTATCTGCATCGTGTTTATTGTCCCTCAATGCTTAAACCCAACAACAGATGAAAGGTTAAAAAGCTCAAATAAGCGTGCATTAGGAAAGAGGTGGCCTGCCGGGTCGCGGTTAGAATGCAAACTGCCGCCCATACATTAAATCTGCTGCATTGGAATTGCAAAGTCGTGATTTGTCAAAGCATAATCTAAGGAACCGCAATATTCGCACATCGTAATTATTATCAGCGGTAAAATGGCAGCCGAATCTGTTGTTGTATCTTATGTTTATTAGACGTAGTTAACTAACAAACTAAAAAAGCCTTGTATAATAAATAACGGGCTAGTACTTCCAGTAGATTAGTGTAGCGACACTTCATTAACGCACGACGTCGGCAGGCCGCGCGTGTTCTGGCAGACACCCCTATCGATATCATTAAATTATATTCCCGGAGCGTGTGCGATGTAACCGTTACAACGACCAGCTCCGATAAAGCTTTGATTTATAACGTCGAATATTTAATGACAACAGACAATTGAAATTTATTTATAAGGCGCAGCGTTTAACTCCACATGTTACAAATAAATTTTGCAGTTAGCATCACGTTTACCATATTGTTGGCTGTTTACAATAAGACTGTCGTCTAGGGCTCTTTTGTATTCCACGAGAGGATCTTTATTGGGGAATAAGGTGTAGGATGCTCGGCATAAGCAAAATAGTGTGCCCATATATGACCTTATACTCTTGCAGGGCGAATAATTCAACGAGAAAATTCATGAAATTGTACTTGTTAACCGAGTTCGAGAATGGAGCCAATGGAGGTGGTTCTCAAGATGACACCTGCATACTAACAGTTTATTGTTATAGGTTCGTGCATAATGTCGATAAGAATGCATCGATTTGTACTATCTTGGGCCCAAAATGGGAAGATAGGAATGTTTATAGAGAGCCTTCGCCTCTTCGGTCCTATATACATAACCATTTAGTTTATTCTGATTACAATAACGCGATACTTATCTTTCTTTGCATCTTAACAGAGCCAGGTTCTAATTTAAAATAAGTGGTCGTTTATCATTTATCAGGTTTTATATTCAAACACATGTACCTAATTTCTGAATTTACTGAGTGCTTCTACAGCGACACGCCACGCGCTATCGGATCTCTTCAACCTTGATGATTGTATAGTTTAGTCGTTCTAGACTACATATTCACCGATACGAAATTACAAAGGGTAAAAAAACTATGAAAAACTCAATTGTTTTTCACCCCAACAACAATTACCTGACCGTTCATATTATTTGAAAAGAACCCCTTCAAATGTTACACTATTCGTTATTTTAAACCTGTTATAGGCTAACAGGTTGTTTGCTTTAACCTTTTGCAGACAGACAGGGGAACCATCATAATATTATAACAACACAAAGGAAGTTGGTGTCGACGTTCAATTTTAACAATTAAGCATTGTTAATTTACAAAAAATAAACATAAGTAAAGTGAGTGCTCCACTTAATAACTAAAACCTACATGATCAACAAGCTGGACTATTTTTGAAGTGTTTATGTTAACCCAGCCAGTTCTTGAATACGAACAGTGCTTACATCGGTAAAATGTAGTTGTCCCAATTCAAGATTGGGACAACTACACAGTTGGTACCTACTAACCCTTTTTTGTTAGTTTATTTTTCTGCAACAGAATTTAGATAAGTTTACAAAATAACAAACAATACAAATAAAACGTTGATACGGTAAAAAAAATACAGTTCTTCACAAACTAGTTTTGCCTTACTCATTTCATAGATTGAAATGTTTGCACGTAGGTATAGGTACCTAATCATAGATTCATTAAAATATTAATCGGTTAATAGTTCGGTATTTAACTTACACGTAATTACATGTTTAGTTAACTGTATTAGACGGCTAAACTAATTCAACAACACGTCGCATAAAACGATTACACTAGTCATTGGAAGCGTGAGAGCGAACTACCCTCGACGGACCATTCTAATCGAAATTACAACGAGCACGAAGCACGACCGCGGCAGTATCGCACCGGAGCACTGCGCTGCGCCCGCGCCGCCCGCGCCCGAGCCGCGACGATGCCCAAGCTCTCGATTTATTGGCCGGACCAACCGACGCGCTCCTTCAATTATTAAGCATTTAATTATAGTCAGTACCACCAAGATAAATCGCGAACAATTATTTCTAACTCCTAACGACGCAGCGGGTTGCCCAATGGCCGATATTTCGCGCTCGCGGCTTCTACGAGCTAATAATTGAATTTCCCCCCGAGAACAATTGCTCGATTACAGCACAGCCCGACACGGATCGACGCCTAATGAATCTCCCCGGTGTCTAGTTATTTACCGAGATAAACTCTGTGTTTACTGGGTACATGCGCATGATTGCACGAGCTGCCAATAAATTAGATTTATCAGCTACCTACGTAGATACTTACTTATTTTCTTTGAAATAGATTTTAAGATAGGTATTTAAGCTGACAGATTATTTTGTTACAGTACGTTATGGTAAATTAAGGAGTTAATTAAGTTATTTTAGGCAAACAAACCTAATAAACAGTTTGTGAACCGGTATCTGCAGTTGCATCATACACCTGGCTATTATTTCATCACTAATCTAAACACAAAGTATAGTGGCTGGTACATATTTGCGATTTTCGTAGCAAACCATAATTCCAGTGCTTGCTGACTTGCTGACTCCTCACAATAGCACCACGTACCACCATTAAACATAATAATCTGTTTCGAAACACGGAGCAAATCAATATCAGGTATTGACCGACGCACGCGCCGCCCGCCGCACTGCTTCCAATCAATGGGATGCAAGCCCCATTTCACGATTTCAATATATTTTAATGAAATGTCAGCACTTAGTGAAATCTGTATTGTGTAAGGTGAGCCGAGTTCTCCTGCTGCCCTCCCAAAATTAATCTGTTTACGAAATAAACAAAACAATGGGAATGCTTGGTTGCTCTAGCACTGGCGATTGTATTTGGCAATACATAAATCGGCGATTAATACGAATTAGAGAAGAGTAAATGTGCTGAAACGTGCGTGCAAGTACGTGATGATCTGACAGAACAACTAATTCAGCTAATGCTGTTAGATTTGCACATCGACGTAAATCTTAACTGAAATGAAACTCCTTTTAAGGGCCTGGAGCCATTAAATAAAAGTAAAATGAAACCGTCATCGTACGAGTCGGTGGCTAAGAAGGCGGCGGTTCTAGTGGCTGGATGTTCAATATCTATTAGCGGTAATATCTTAGCGGAGAGATGGCTCTGGCCCAGATCTGTAGCCGGTCGGACCAGTTCTCCGAGCATCCTTGCGTAACACCGCCGAGCGCGGGCCGCGACCGCTTGCAAAAATGCATTACAAAGCTCCCAAATAACACACGCCCCTTAAAAGCTTTTTAAGATTCGCACGTACCTAGCTATAACAGATTACGCGCGTGGCGATGCTACGGGGAGCACGACACATTAACCTCATGATCGTTGCGCAATATGCACCGATTATCGACAAGGAAAGCGCATAAACTGGAGTTTATTGCGGCAATGTCAAATAATAAATCACCAAATTATAATTACGCATGTCTCTACCACGCCCTAGAATGACATACAATTTTGTTTCGGAAATTATACAGCAACATATTATTTATTGCGCTTCTTTCAATATTTTTGCATAACTACATCGTTTAGGTAGAAGTCGACCTCTAAAATTGAATTTTAAAGAGATGTACATTAGATGAGTTCGTGTTAGATATAATTTAGACACATTTTGCTCAGCATTCATTTTCTAAAAATGTTTAGGAACATAATACGACACGAATTCATATGTATACACACCGATTTAATGGCTATTAATTATTACTTATAAAAGCCATTAAGATTACTAGAGCAAAGCATAACGTCCGTGTCATTATATAAAATCGTAGGAGAGCTATATCAGTTAGGTATTAGGCAGATAAATAATGATACTGGTATTCAGATTTGATATCTATTTGTATCTGTATAAGATTCAAAATAGCGGCCACAGTCAGCAGAAGCTTTACTTATCGGGCGCTAAGTTCCCATGCTACTTACACGCCAGCACAAGACTACAACACTGGAACATGATCTTCGTGATAATTTATCATAGACTAAAGAAAGCGTGCGCGCAGCCTGCCCCTATTAAGTGATCCATACATCAAGAACGCCTCTGTTGCATCCGATTACTCGCTGGGATTAACGGTAGTATCGCCTAATGTCTCACCGCAGCCCTGCACTTAACTACCTGAAATAAACGATATAATATGCTTGCACAGTCCAGCTGCACTTATCTAAAGAAACATGACTTCAAGTAAAACGTGTAAGTTGTGAGTAAAACAAATTATCTAAATCAAGATAATGCCCCGTCTATCGGAAATTTTGAATAACATTTTTGGTACTTCAGTAATTTAAACACATTACAGGTATACAATTTACTTGCTGGCTGATTGCTGATTGTATAGCCTCGCAGCGCGGGCGCAGGCATGGCTGCCCTCACTAAAATGTTAATAAAATTACCGTCGAATGCAACGGACATTATACTTAATGCGCCCAGTTAGAGCTGGTGAAGCCAGAGTCTCGTCTAGTACATTCGTGTTTCGTTTAATTTATACCTAGCTGGTATTAAGACATCCGAGTCTTCATTACCTTTGGCGACACCTGTTTATAAACGGCCCAGTGATATGCAGGGCTGTCAATGATTAAACTAAATAATTTCATGAAAAACTGTCAGACTAAATTAACTAGTTTTAGTGTCGTATGAACAACATTTAAAAACAGCAGCTAAACGGGCATTACATATCCGAATCAGCCATTTATGTAAATAAAGTATGTTTTGGCTCAATAGGAGAGGCAGGCTGTAGGGTCAGCAGAGCGACTCGTGACCGAGGCCCGCGCGCCGCCGACGTACCGTCACGACCGCCCTCGCCTCGTCGCCTCCAAATAACATGATATTACTCACTAACTGGCCATTTCACGCCACGTTTGCTGCAACTATCTCTATGAAAATATTGTTTGTATCTAATATGTCCTTACAAATCCTATATTTCAAGCGCATTGCACTTACCATTAATAAAAGATAAGTATCTACAAACAGTTTCTACAAATCGCATCCTAAGTTCTTGAAATAGTTGAGTCAGGCAGAGTAAAATAAATACATACTTGGCAATTGAGACTGAATTGAGTTGCGAATTCTTTTACTCCGTGAATCACACAGGCACACATTATGCATTATGTCATCGCAAAGAAGATGGTGAGATGATTACTGTCCACACCCACCATGTACACGCATTCCCATCTACATGCAGCCTTTACGATGAGGTGAGAAATGTGTGAAAAACACAAACGTAATAAAATTGGCTAGAGAAAATGGAGTCTATAACGGAATATGAGCCGTGGTAGCGTGTGCACAAATATTGTTTAATTTTTGGATTGATGTTAACATTTTTAATAAAGATAGCGGCAATCGGTTCAGCAAATCGTTGATCTTTCACAAACTTTTAACTCTGTTCTACTAATAGACACTGTACCGTTTTTTTGCTTGTATCATCTCCTAACTGAGTAGAGTCAGCAAATCTGCAGAACACCCAGACTTACGCCCGCCGTCATGTTCAATTTATGTTTACATATATTTTATTTATGAATATAATTCCAAGTGGGTACAACAACTTTACACTTAAATTACGCGTTAAAATATTTCACCACAGGTACTTACGTACCGATGTGCGAAAGTGCGCACGGGCATCGATCGATCATGCTTTGAATCGACCGATGTCATACACACGCAATAAGTTTTACACATATATTCGAGGTAGGTTTGAGAAGCGTATACTGGAAAATGGCAGCTGCCCTGTTCTTTACTTAAACTGAAGCGTATTTAGTTCGTGTCATATGTTTCATGCTCTATGCTTCATAGCCAGCATGCAAAGCCTGTATCTGCTCACCTGTCTTGTTGCTAGGTCTACACTGTGGTTCTCTGTCGGGCATGGTCCAGTGTTGTAGCAACTTCGTCCACTGCTTGATGTTCTTTGTCCATCGGGCTGGTGATCTATTCTTAGTTCTGCGTTCGTCTGAGCACTCACTAGCAAGTAGAAGTAGCTACACGAAGCTAGAAGCTATAGGCAGACGATGGTTAAAATATTCGGTTTTATACAATTCCTTGATTAGCCTTGTCATGCCACATCTAATTGAAAGTAAAGAGACTTAACTTTACTTGAACGATAAATTAAAATTTATTGCTATAATATGGATCATGCGACATATTGAAATCTATACAAAATCACATTTAAGTATTACATTAAATTCACGCGAACCCATAGGTCGTTACGAGTTTACGAGTACAGCGATGTAATCAATGTGAAATTCTTAATTCGCATTTTTCTTCTGTCCCGGAACATTTATCGATAAATTGACCCGAATGCACATAAATAAAGTTAATGAGGCAAAATCATGGCATACAGCGTATCAACCTACATAGCTAGTTGATGTTATTTGAGACATCGTATATTTTAATTAAGCAAGAAGTACTTAAATTTTACCCCAGATGCATTGGCAGCACAAAATACCCGAAAATCTTGATTTTTAAATGTTAGTAATGCAGGTATAGGTACTACGTCATGGATGAACCTTTTGAACTATTGCGACACTTACCCGTACGCATTGCTTCAACAGAATGTTGTATACTTACTTCTCCGTAGCGTCCATAGCCAAATTCAATTAAACATTCTATCCGGATACGGTACAATGACAAAACAAAAAAAATTACAACAAAAAACGTACCGCGTTTTGCGGATCCAATTAGAATCCATTTTGTTGTGATTAAAGATAGCTCTGTGTCCATTGTTTTGTGACAATGGCGGCGCGGCGTGAAGGAAGCCGCGACGGTGATCGCTCACCGCCTGTCAGGTGGTAATGGCCGGTGGCCGGACCCTTGGCACGTTTACTGAAGCCACTCCATCATCGACACTCATTTCATTAAATGTTCGCTGATAGCCGCGACGGTCACCATTGCGACACTAGTTAACTCAAAACACACGCTTCTTTTAATACAGAAGACACAATCGTTGTTAGTGACAGTAATAAAGCTAATGCTTTTTCACTGTCACTAACATCGACTGTGTTAAAGGAGCTTCCGCGGCGACCAATCAGTTACGTTACACGGATAGTAATAGAAAAATGATTCTCAAAAGCCGCTGATCGTGCAGCTGAACCGTGTAGGCCATACATCACGCGTTGCATTAAGGTAGTCGCATTACAGACACCAAGCCTAATAACATTAAACGTAGGTACTTAATATTTATAGCCTCGTATTCGATCTCCTCATAAATATATAAGTGTTAACACACACCAATCATATTTAACACCCAACATTGGATTAACAATGTGTAAAATACTAAAATGGGCATTCAATCTACAATTCAACAACAAAACTTGGATTAGCCTAATAATATTCTGCACATAACATGATTGCTACACTTAAATTGAAAATTATGACCTACTTAATAATTCATCCTGCGTGCAACAGTGGGGATTTGATATATAGGTGAATTACTATTATGATCCACACAAGTATATTAATTTTATTATCCTCGCTTTCCAACTGGATTGTCCGAAGATAATGACACTATTCATGTCACTACATTGTGTTGATATTTCAAGCCTAAAACACAAGCCTTTTTCATGTAGCCTTCAATACCATTAAACTTAATAAGCTTTTTTATATATAGTTATTTATGTTAAGGGCTTATAGCACGCCTAACTAATACATGTTTAACTTGAAGAAAATAGGATAGTAAATCAATACCCATAGACACGATGCCACGTTCAAAAACGTAGAGCTAATTGTTGTTGAGAAATAACATGGACTTTGGATTTGTATAATTATTAATTGGTAATTGGATACCTATTCCAATTATAAACTATCTTTGCAAACTACAATTTGATATTCGAGTATATCTACATTAGGTACCTAATCGCAAGGTAGGTAGGTACTCGTGCATAAAGCTGCAATGAACATAAATAGATAAACATGACAGCTGCAGACAATTCATTCTCATTACCTTATTCATGACAAAATTATAAAATTATTCCCAAATTAGAGTTACAAAATTCAAACAGCAAGCAAACGGGTATTTTACAATGTAAGCTAAACGACTTTCGGTAAACGAGATGTCGCAGGCCTTGAATCTACAAGCGTTTACAAAATACACAGCTAAAGTGCGGAGCTCTCCTTCGCCATGCACTATCACATTTGAATTTTGCATTAATAACATGTGAATAAAAACATGCAAAAAAGCTGTCGCACTGCCACTCACTATTCTAATACCGAATAAATAATAATCAGAGATGTTCAACCTGTTCTTCAATGTTGCACATCTATGCATATTTGGTCACACAGTCACACTATGACATGCATTTTATGAATAGTTGATTATATAATCTGAGCTGATTTTTGAATACTCGATGTTAGCCCAGTTTTAAAATTATGCAATGATTTCGTTGGTGCATTACAAAAACAAGAGATTACAAGCAAAAATTAATAACGTCTACCTACATCAGAGTCATCAGGGTAAGTAGAGAGAAAACAAGTGCACTTACATGATTAAGTGGAAATGTTCTGATTAATGTTTTCTCTTGCTGACCCCTCTGGAAAACGCAGTAAGCAGTGATTAATTTTTTATAAATATTCATTATCAATTTTATAACTGTTCGTAATAAACGTCGGAACTGGTCTGTTTTCTCTTTCGACGAAATCGTGCAAGTGCAGGACAATAAATCAGAAGTGTAAAGTTGCCTCAATTTACGCTCATTATTTCAGTCTTTAGGTGCAATTTGCCGTGGGCTAATTGTATTAATTAATGTCCATTAAGTTTGGATGCGTTAAAGCTGTTGTCATTTTGTTTCTTTTCTTAACGTTGACCTCGTGCCTTTTGCATTCAGTCAAATAAAGTTATGTGAAAAACATGATTAACCAAGTACATACCTATTTGTTTTACAGCTTATTAAGTTAGCCATAAGCATTAATTGGCCCTAAACTTAAAGCGTTATCACTGCAAGTTAAGTTATCGTAGTCTCTTTTATTTATCGATAGCCAAGTTAAGGCTCAGACAGGCACGACGCGACGGCCGGGCCGCACAAGTTCTTGAAACAATTTCTATGAAAACTTCACCGAAATTGTTCTACCATCGCGAAGCACCTGCGGGAGCCTTTAATAAGTAGAACTTAAATTACTGTCAAGTTAATTTTGAAAATTGACGAGTTTATTTACAAAATATTAGATTATTCATGGCTTTTATTGTCAGTAGGTCCTACCTTCTGTGATTTGTGATATTCTGAAAGTTGCAATAGTTTGATACCTAGTACTATACCTAATATTTGGCCATGTTGTTCAGTTGTCTTTCATCGACGTGTCGGTTGCAGTTCGACTTTCTGCTATAGGTACTCCGAATGTCTTAGACGGACCTACCGACAAAAGAAAGCTCCCCAGAATGTTCCTAGTTACAACCGACAATCAGCCAGTCAAGTTTGGAGAACTTTTTAGACAGCAAGGACCTAATATATTATTACCTGTCATTATGTTATGTTAGGAACTTTTGTCTCAGTTTAATTTAACAAGATAAATACCTACCTATACACAGACCACCTCACCTACCTACCTTTGGCAGTCGTTAAGGGTCGTCAGAAAGTCTGACAACCAGTTTTACAAAAGGGAATCGTATTACCCAGTTACTGGGTTGTGGAGCTCAGATAGGCAGTCGCTCCATGTAAAATACTGGTATTCAGCAGCATCCAGTTAGACTGGATGCTGACCCCAACATAGTTGAGAAAATGCTAGGCAGATTGATTGAAATACCTACCTAAGAGTGTGTGTGTAGTATGTGTGTGTGTAGTAACTCTCATTAGTTAATTTAACGAAATGTTCATTTAAAGTTACCTGCACATAGGTGCTTCACAAGGCGGACTCTTTCTGTGAGCGTTACATCCAGTTCCAGCTAGTTCATTACAGCTCCTACTACAAGTTGGGCAACTCCACTGACAACCCTGCAAAAACATTCAGGACAAGTTAGTCATATACCTAATAGTAACTAAGTAGTTAGGTGCTGGCTACATTATTAAATGTACCTTTATACCCAGAGTACCCGGACAGATAATCTTACCTATAAAATTGAAAACAACAATGTTGTGTGTATACCTTAATACATAACTATATGTAGGTATGAGTAACTATTTGTACAGTCAATTCTAGAAAATGCTGTATAGTAATACTATGATTTTCTTCTGTTATTCAATTTATTGACAACCCAGGAATCTTAGATTTAATGTTAAGTGAAAATTGTAAAGCAATGTAAACACGTACTCGCCAGCGTGAAGGCACCGAGAGGCAAGAGAATGTAATTAGCGATTTTGCACAGCGCTCTTGGCACAGGCGGCGGCGATGGGCCCGGTGACCCCGCGCCCGGGTCACGCAAGCCGCGGGCCCAATCGGCCGGGTTGCACCACTTGCAGCGTTACTGGAGTGAAAACTTACATAATATCTTCGTGTCAACTGTAGCTATAGGAACCTACCTATAATAAGGTCGCAGTTCACCAATAAAACTGGACGCAATCAGCACATTAGATGTGCTGATTGCGTCGGGCGCAATCAGCACTTCTAAACCGCGTTCAAGAGCTGTCAGTCTCATAATTTCTTTGTGTCTTAAACTCGGTTAGATACGCTAAACGCGTTCAGTTTCATGGGTGTGAAATTCACCCTTTGAGGTCCAGAAGCACCTGTAGGTATTAGAAAATAAAATTAATCGAGAAATTAAAAACGAACAAAATAATTCATCAGCATTAACGGCATAATAAACGTTGTATAAATAAGTCTTGTAATAAAAGCGTCCATCATACGTTTTATATGCTAATGCCAAACAGCAGAGAGCATGTTAGGGTTGGACCATTTACTTTCATTTATTATTAAACATTTAGTCAGGGACAACATGGAACAAATCTAAGAAATTTTTATCAGCTAATAGGTACTGTTCAACGAATGTAACGATATATTTAAAAATGTACGTCCATTTCATATTCGTGACAACCCTAGATAGGTATACTAAACGTGGGAGAGGGCACTACCAATCGACCTAGTGCATAAATATAAAACAACTTCATTGCGCACACATAACACCAATATTTATGGTCTGGACTGCAGTCAGGTCACCGGAGAGCAGAGGAGCTTCGACTTCAAACGTATTTTAGTACTTTCATCGCAGATTTGAATATTGCGAGGACACTGATTATCCAACGACTCGTAGTAGGTAGTAATACGCGCCGTTTCAGGTGGATGTCTAGCATTGTGGGACAAAGGTATTGTTGTGAGGATCTGGGCCGCGGCCGCAGCACACGCCTCTGTTCCGAGGCGGGGCGGTGAGCATACCCATTGGTTACCGTCGCCAGAGCGTGACAAGTTTCATTGGACAATCCAACCAACAGTGAAAGTGACGAAACGCTCCTTGCACGAAGCACCTTGGGCAAAATTAACTACGACAATTAGACCACTATTAAACCTTAATCCAACATTATTAACTATCATTATAATACATAAGTCTACGTTTTAAATAAAGCTTTAAACATTGTAAAGGAAAATCTTCGATAATTTTCACATGATTACCTATAAATGGAATTTTAAGTTCTACCATCTTCTTAGCGTGTTGATGGCAAACATCGTTTAAAAAGAAGTTAAAGTTCTAAATAACACAAATAAAAAAACACTAAATAACTTAAGGGTTCCTCGAAAAACTTTTTTCTACTTTAAAACACAAAAGGAAATTATTAAAAACTGTAACCTGAAAAAGATTTTATAGCTTTCAGAACTGAACCTAAACTCGTTGGTACCTTACTTACGTACTCCGTCATCTCCTCGACAGCCTTAAGCCTCGTGCAGACTAGAGAGACGCGACGGCGCGACGCAACCCGGCGGCGCGGCGCGAATTGGAAATTTCTAAGAAAACTTCACGGTATAACAATAACCAGTGTCGCGTCGCGCTAGTCTGCAAGAAGCTTTATTCGTCTAGTGGTAGCACCTCCTGAGCATGGGGTCGCCACAGACGGTTTACTTGTTGTGTTGACGGTATCCTTTCCGGGAATATCTACATATTTATGGGCCTTCTAAGAACGCTACTTAAAACTTAATAGAGAAAAACTGTACAGTCGCGTCGGTTGCATCGTTTACAACTTTGTACTTATAATGAACAAATCAATAAATTGTATAAATTTAACGTCTAGGGTTACAAGTCAAGTACCCATATAAGCCGGCCCCATCTCAGTAGTAGGACCACTGAGATAGGGCCGGCTTTATTTACATAATCTCAAGCCCGAACTACGATAAGGCAACTAGATAATTACAATTTGCATACACCTTACAAAAGTCAATGAACGACGGCACCTACTTTTGAAGTACAAACCTAATTTCCTTGAGGTATTATTATAAACAAATAAGACCGACTATGTACAACAAAAAGCATTAAGATGCAAATTGATACAAGCATAACGAGAAAATTTGCATTATGAGCGACAATATTGAAGAGTGAGTCAGCGCGTCAGCCCATCAGCTCCGGTTGTGCTCACCGACCTATTGTGATGCAATGTAATAGCAAGGCGAGTAGACAAGTCGACTGGCAAGCCCGCCCAAGCCCTCGATCAATAGCCGTGAAATTCGATTATAAAAATCGAGGCCATAAAGCTTATTAAATGAAGGTGACAGTAAAAAAATTCAACTACCCACGCTGGTGGCAAGTACATCTCATAAGTACAATCCAACCTGGATAAGCGAGACTTCAAGGGACCGGGAACTCTTTTTCGCTTATGGACGTTTCTCACTAATTCGAGTTTATAGCTTATAGAGGTACAGGAGTGGCCTCTCTCACTTATAGAGGTTTATAAAAAATACACATTTGGCCATTCGAATACGATAAAAACGAAATGTTAGTTAGTTCCTCGAACTTTAAGAAAACAAAAACAATATTAATGCGTCCATTCTTATTGTTTTTGTAATGAAACATCAATGAGCGTAGTTAAACATCTGCTATTCATGACGATAATAGCAGATGTTTAATTACGCTCGACTGTCACTTATAGAGGTACAGGCATGTAGCAGTCTCAGTTATAGAGTTCCACGAGTGTTAAACGACTTTCTCTTATAGAGGTATTTGTGTGACACTTACAGAGGTTTTAGAGGGTTAAAATGACGGAACCTAGCAATTACTCTCATCTATATAGTTTTCTTGCTTACCCAGTTCTCACTTACCCAGGTTTGACTGTAATTCGAGGGATAATTAGATACCTAGTACGAAAAATAGTAAGTAAGTAAGTAAGTATTTAAGTAAGCAGTTACCCCCTTATTTATAAACGCTGCATAAAGTTAAGCAATTATTGGCGCCTAACCATATATTTTTGACGTTTAAACGTTTCTTAACTTTAAACAACGTTTATGAATAAGAGGGTTAATGTCGTAATGAAGCAAAAGAATTATGTAAGGATCGGAGCAGTTGGCGATCTATAGATCCTGCCTAGCCTACCCCCCTGGGAAGAAGGTGTGAGTTTATGTGTGTATGTATGAGTAAATGTCGTAACTCGCTGGTTAAATCACCATAAATCAAATTCTACTAATCACGACATAAAATACTAAACATGAGTAGGTAAGTAAATGGAATGTAGGTCATAGGTAGCCATTGATGCCTAGTACTGTATAATATTATCTATTCTGTACCATAATTAAAATATTTAATTTAATAATCCCTAAATCATCAGATTTTTTCTAAGTAATACTAATAATAAGTCAGTGTGAAGTATCCCTGTATGCACTATGCAAGCATACCTACCCAAGGACAACCCTCGGTTGGTGCAGGACTATTGCAGAACATGGAAACAAAAATTATTGGGACAGGGGCTTGGTGGCTATAGTGGATTGGTTATCTAGAACTTTGGAAGGCCTATGTCCGCTGCCTGATCAATGTACATGGAAAATGGCAGGAGATGACTTGCACACTCAATAATAGGCCCCCAAAAACTATCGCTAGCACATAGTGATGTAGCAACAAGGGGGCAACATGTCCTGAGGTGCTTGAGGAGTGGAGAGGCATTCCATAGCTTTCAGAACAATCCCAGAGCCCGAAAGATGGTCAAGATCCCTACGAGCACTTACTGGAAGACTTCCTTCCTCCGAGCACGTTTGCTTTTGTGAATCTCCACTCAAGCCGGCCAATTATGTAAGGCAAGAATGAGGTGGGAACTACAATGAGATACGAACAAAGGCAAGCCAGAGATGAGGAACAAGATTTCTCCCGGGAGATAGGGTCCGTGGGGTTGCTACTACCTAACATGCTGCCCTGCGGGTTTCTGTATCTCTCTTGGTCTGGCTCCTCATCCTAGACCTGCCGGTCGATTCTGTAAAAATCTCACCGTGAAAACTTAGGTGAAGTGAGTTTGTTTTTGCTTGGAATTGACACTATTGACAGCTCACTCCACGCTCACTTCACCGAAGTTTGCACGGTGAGATGGTTACAGAATAGCACTACTGTTCCAACACAACGTCAACTTAGAGATACGACGGTGCCGGTGGGACATCTATTATTATTATTATAGAAAATATGAAATATATAAACAAAAGAATTTTATTTTAAATGCACTAGCCAAATGTTTAAAACTTCTGACGAGCGCAAATTCAAAATCAAGGTCACCGTACTGCTGGAAGGACCAGACAAATTTTCATACAAACTTCGTAGTGCTAGCAGGACTCAGGGAAGTCTTCCGGCAGGACACAAACCCTTCCTTCCGGAAGAGCTTCCAGCAGTCATCGGGCGATCTATCATTAAAGTTTGAAGATTTAAGCTAAATTAAATCGTACCTTTACCGTTGTTGAACTGTCAAAATGAAACAAATTTGTCATAATCGTTTACGAAAATATGTTGCGTAATTAGATAGCTGGTTAGTTGCTTGATAAATAAAGATTCAGTGGGTGCAAAAGATTTCGATTAATATAAATTACCCTAATAAATAACTACAGCAGTTTTTCCCTAGGCAACCTTACCCTGTATACATATATACCTACCGTCCTTTATTCATAACTATAGTGTTAGGTATACCTCTGCCCCCTGGCATTGCACAGGCAAGAGAAGGAACACGGGTGGGTTTTAGTCAGTAAAAGTCTGACACGCCCTCCCGCTCCACCCAGAGCGGGAGACGTCATTTGATGATTTCCCACCCAAAAAAAAAAAAAAAAAAAAAAAAGGCATACCTCTACAAAGAAATAAAAGGTCACGAAGCTAATGGCTTCATTTAGAAAACCTTTAGTATAATATGTAGGTAACAGGTCGGTACTTCAAAATAAAGTAGGTTCCTACCTACCTAACTAATTAAAGTTGGCATATTTACAAACTTATTCCAAACTCACGAGATTCGGCTAAAGTTCAGTCCACAATTTTATTCAAAACACTTACAGTCACATGTGATTTTATGATTTTGTTCTAGGCAAGGTTAAACCGATTCTCATACCTTAACAGGTTCTGTTTAGCCGGTAACAAATTAATGTAAAACAAAAGAAACCAAAGAAAACAATTTATTTGATCTGGTTATGGCACACAATGTTTCTTAAAAATTGCAACTGAAACCAACAACTTAGAACCCTATCTCATCCCGACGCCCATACCTATATTAAAAAGTACTCTGTGGCCCATACGAAACAACTTATAAATGTTATAAATGTTGGCAGCGCGAACTGGCTGCGCTGCCATGGCTTCCCGGTGATGTGGTCCTTATCGTAGGTACCTACTGAAAAAGGTTGGACACTTAAATAATTATTTAGATAGGTAGGTAATACGGGCTGGTTTCCGCAACTCCACATCAAAGCGCGTATTTTGCGTACGGGTGGGAAAAATCAGTCATGCGATCCACCCCACCTCAAAGAAGGCCAGAAACGCCTTAGTGTCAATCGTCAATCGTATTAGTAAAATACGATCAATCGATAAATACGGCAATCTCGCGTAGGGTACCTGGGTTACCGAAGTACTTTGCCCTGAAAGTGGCGACCACCGGGCACCGGGCAGTTTAACAGCACATGAGCTGCTGTCTCGTCGTCCTCCTTGCAGGCTCTGCAGAGCGGACTGTCTGTGACTCCTATGACAAAGCGGTGTTTATTAAATGACCCATGGCCAGTTACGAGTATAGCTGCTGTAACCGTACTTTTTCGTGAGGCGGCCATCGATTGAGGGGAGTGCCTCCTTAGCCTGCCTGCACTCGCCTTGGTCCGACCATAGTTTGTAATGCTGATCCCTAGTTCGTTTCCTTACCAGATTGCGTAGGTAACCGAAGGGGAGTGACACGATGGGTTCGGGCCTCACTGGTGCCAGGCTCGATCCCCTTCTGGCAAGTTCGTCGGCAGCATCGTTCCCTAGCGAACCGCTGTGTCCTTTGATCCATTGAATGGTTATTTTATTGAGGTCACCCACCTGGTTATGGTGCTGGTGGCACTCGTAAATAAACCCAGAGTCCACAGTGTGACTGTTCAGCGCTTGCAGAACAGCCATGCTGTCTGAGAGTATACGTATCGAGTGGTCCTTAACTTCCCTAGCCAGAATAGCTGAAGCGGCAAGAGAAATACCCATGCATTCGGCCTGGAACACTGTGTTATGGACCCCAATGATGTAGCTATGTGGATGTTGAGGTCCTCCGAGAAGACTCCAGCACCTGTACCACTACCTGTTTTGGATCCATCCGTGAATATGCGCAGCTCTGTTAGGCGCTCACATCGGCGATCCTCGTGAAGTGGGATTCTGTATTTTTTATCAAAGATAAATTGTTTGGGTACCCGGTCATTTATGGCTTTCGTAATAGGGGAACTCCTTGCAGAGTCCTTCAAGCAGCGCGGTGTGTTTTGTATCTCTCTTACCCCAGAGATTTGCTGCATTTAGACGCACTGCCGCCATCGTCGTTTCCTGCTGTATGAAGAGGTACAGCGGTGGTAGTCCTAGCAAGGCTTCCATTGCAGCAGTCAGAATAATCCTCATGCAGCCTTTGGTCGCCATGCAGGCCAGTCTTTGCATGAGTTGTAGTTTGTTGGAGGCTATAACCAGCTGGGTGCGGGGCCACCAGACCACGGCTGTGTAGTCTATCATGGAGCGGATCACTGCTGTGTACAGCCATAGTATTATTTTGGGGGATAGGCCCCACTTCTTACCAGATAGGTAGGTATATGATCGTTGTGTTATCATAAATTAGCTGGTACCTATACTTACAAGAGCATCCTGCTGATCGTCCCCCAAAGAGGATGGCGCATCACTGGCGGACTAAGGGGGTTACGGTTAAGGGGGGACTGTTGTCGACAAAGTATTCTCACTGTATCAATAGTCAAAAGAAAGCCTACCCATTTCGAGGTAGCGTGCTAAATATTTCGATATTCATTCGCCCCATTTAGTTTTACTGCTCCGGGCCTCCAACAGGCTTAGTCCACCACTGTGGAGCATCCCATGGATCTATAGTAGCTATGCTACGGCTACATTGTCGAGATAAACACATTTCGCGTGCTCTCCGTTTAGTGAAACGTCGAGCGGTGAGCGAGAGAGCGCGCGAAGTGTAGTTCAACTTATCGTGACAATGTGGCCTCAGCAATAATGGGTAAGGTCGGCACGTCAATGCAATGGAAACAACTTTTTTCCTTTTATTGATGTTCAAGAATTTTCTATATTTTTATTTTTATAACTGGTAATAACAAAAATGGTTTGTCATTGTGAGATTGTGTCGCTGACTCGCTGTCACTGTCATTGTCCATTTGTCGAATCGCCTTTCGTTGAGATTGCTTGTTTTGTTGTCAAAATATCGCGAAGTTAGCTTCGCTGAATTTCACCTGAAACTGTTTACGTACATTTTCACACATCTTATTTTGCAAAACTTAGGATTTGCAAAATGATTACTAACTTTGATAAACTATGCGGTGAACTAGAAAAACAAGAACTAGAGGTACCTATTTCTAATAATTTTGTTAAAAAGTTAAAATATAGGTTATAAATAACAAAAAAAATGTTTAATCAAAATGTTGTATTGCAGGCCCCAACCGGTGTAGCATCTCCCTCTACATATGCTCAACTGTTGGCAATATATTTATATCAAAATGATTTGTAAGTATAACTAAAATTATTTATTGTTTCACCAAAAGGGCTTTGATACTTGAGTCAGACCAAATAAAAAACCAACACAGCGCTGCGAACAATACAATGAAGCATGCCAAAACAACACCTCCGCTCTGTGCATACACGCTCACACGCACACATTTACAACTATTTACCATCAAACTACACCTCACTAAGTGCACACATGTTTACGAAACCGGCTTCACGTCACTGTTGACAGCGCTATGTCTTGGTGTTTTATTTGGTCTGAGACTTGAAATGGAACTTTTGAGTAATTTATTTGAGTTACTCTTGATCAAGTATCAACACAATGCAAAGCCTGGTTACATAGGGTTTAAATTCGATATCTCAATGTGAAGAATTTTCTTATTTCTGCCTTTTCTAGTGAATATTTAGACAAGCTAGACAAAACACCTATGGTCCACATTAGCACTGGATCAAAAGCACTGGAACTTATGGAGAGAGGCCTTTGCCCAGCAGTGGAATGATAGGTAAAAGTAATTGACAATATAACAAAGAAAATGTTTAAATCTAATCACTTTAGTTTTTATTTAAGACTTCAAGCACAGAAATGTACAGAGGCGGACTTAATAAATCAGGTGCCTTACATCCTCTCATCAGTACAAATACAAAATAATGAATGGCTGAACCAAACCATGAACTATTATTCAGGCAAATAGCTATTGTTCAAAGCAATTTTTTAAGGGATTGTGCCGGTGCCTATTACTTAAGCTGTAAAAATTACTTCTACTGTAATTTCAATTCACTAATATTAATTGTTTTTTTAAAGTTACCACTCACAAAAACTAATTGCAATATTTTTTAATGTTCTTCAGGTGTAATGCAAAATTCTTATGGAAGAGAATCCCTCAGAACATAACTAGCAGTAATCCAGAAATAGCTGCAATTTGGGCCGTAGGCCAGAAGTTGTGGAAGAAAGACCTCCCTGGAACTTACCATGCATTAGCCGCTTTCAATTGGACTGAACCTGTTGCTAATATCATTCGGGCTTTAGAAGGTAATATAAAATATTAAAGTTTAGTATTTTAGGAGGAGGAGCTCGTGGCTAAGTAATAACTGCCGCACGGGTTGATCCATCAGGTTAAGCTATGCTTGCCGGGGTTGGTTTGTGGATGGGTGACCATCTTTGCATACCGAGACTCCTCCATGCCTCGGAAAGCACGTTAAACCGTTGGTCCCGGCTGTCATTCGTGGATCTTTGACAGTTGTTACGGGTCGTCAGAAGCCCGAAAATCTGACAACCAGTCTTACCAAGGGGTATCGTATTACTCAGTTACTGGGTTGTGGAGGTCAGATAGGCAGTCGCTCCATGTAAAATACTGGTATTCAGCTGCATCCGGTTAGACTGGAAGCCGACCCCAATATAGTTGGGAAAAGGCTAGGCAGATTGATTGATTGATTGAAAGTTTAGTATTTAATTTTATTAATTTCATGATGGTTTGCATGGCTGAAAGAAAGATAGTGACAGGGGTAAACTATATGGGTGAACTGGTTAAGTTTTTTTGGGTACATACATGTGAAGCTTTCTTTCTTTCCCAATCAACATAACTCATCAATTCATCATACTCATCATATTTATGTACATAATAATTTGTTTGTTGGATATATTATGTCGAGAACATACTTGTTTCTTATTTCTTTCTTAAATATTCTAACTTTGTTATTTTTGTTATGCTATTTCAGATAAAGTAAGGGAGCGCACATTCAACCTGGTGGGTCGTTCATATAGCTCAATATCACTGGATACAGTAGTCTCAATGACTGGCTTGAGCAAAGATGCAGTGTTGCATGTCTGCCGAGACCGTAAGTGGATGCTGAATGAAGACGGTGTCACCGTCAGCCCATCACCACCCACCCAACCTGCACCACTGCACACATCCAGTGAAGATCAACTGTTCAAGCTCACTGAATTTGTTTCTTTCTTAGAAAATTAAGTAAGTCCTATTTATGTCTTTATTTAATACTTCTTGTATAAATTGTTTAACTATCAATAGCACATTTACTCTTCCTAAATTACGCAATATTTTTAAAGCCTTTTGTATCTAATTTGTGAAAAACCGAAACCAGGGAAAGAAAGTTAAATAAACATATTAATTTAATCTCCTTTATTACATACAACACTAATTCGAAGTTTATATTCATAAGAACTAAAATAAAAATCTTTAATACAAAGATATTATTTTAATAGGTATAAAAAGATCAATAAATGTAAAGTTAAGTGGCAGTGTAAATTCGTATGTTTTATCTTACAATAAAGCTGTAAATTGTCCAATGTTGGTATTTAATGACAGCACTTTCTGTTGTCACAACCTTAAAAAAAAGTATATATCACAAGCAATACATTACTCACACAAACATTTGTTGAGTTTTTCATTGTAAAAATACTACAGTCTATATTTCAAATATCTACATTTGTTTAAACCTAGGCACTTTTTTTAGTTTGGCAACTCTCGATTAAAATCTACCCTGGAAGGAAACTTGATTTTGTCTAGGCTGTAATCTGATTGAGTTGTTGTCCTCTTCGTCGCCCAGCGTGGGTTCGTAGCTTCGGTTGACATGACCTCCGTTCGGTTCGCCGAAGACATCCTTCACTGATATGTTGGCAGTCGATGTTCTGTGCCGAGGCCCGACACCTAGGTTATTATTGAGCTGTAATAGGAATAGAAAATATGAGGTCTAATTCAAATTGAAAGGGCTTTCAGTAAAATCTCCAAACTTCACCAAAAACGTCCGATATTCGAACCGCACCTGCGTTTAGGCAGTATAGTACATTGACTTCATTATAGGAATATTTTTGTAACATTACCATTCCAGTCACTCCATATTCGTTATGGGCACCAAGTGTCTGCATCTGTGATTTTCTTCTTTCCGCCATTACTGAGTTTCTTCTCGTCTCCAAGGCCTTCAAAGTTTCTCGTCGCAACGTCATCTTGCGGTTAAGTACTGGTGTACCTGTAAAACATTTTTGTTTTAATTTTCGCTCATGTTGCATGTATTTAATAGTGAAGACGAATTCTTAGTTCATAATGTGTCAGAACTAACAAATTTTATAGTTAACAACATAGATTGAAAGAGGAAAACCATTGAAATATTCTTAGATTTAGCTAAAGCCTTTGACACAGTCTCTGTCCCTATTCTGTTAGCGAAACTCGAAAGCCTTGGTATCCGGGATCTTCAATTAAAACTTTTTAAAGATTACCTAACTGACAGGACACAATGTGTTAAAATCGGTAACATAACTAGTGAAGAGGTCCCAGTGACTTTTGGAGTTCCACAGGGCAGTATTCTTGGACCGACGCTATTCCTAGTCTATATAAATGATATATGTCAGTTAATATTTCCGGATTCGAAAGTTGTTGCGTTTGCTGATGATACAGCTTTACTTTTCAGTGGTAACTCCTGGCATGAAGTTTTTGTCAAAGCTCAGATAGGCATGAACACTGTGATGAGTTGGTTAAATAAGAATTTACTAACATCAAATGTAGAAAAAACAACTTTCATCACGTTTTCCATTCAAACTAATGACAAACCGGATCCCTCTTTGAGTATTGTCTCCCATTCATGCCCAAATGCAAATGACACAACTTGTCAGTGTCCCAACCTTAAAAAAACTGAATCTACAAAGTACTTAGGAGTAATTATTGACAGAAATCTTAAATTTCATGACCATATTAATCTTCTATCAGCAAGAGTGCGTAGACTTATAGTAATATTTAAAGCCTTAAGAAACACTGCACCAAAATCTATTATAAAATCTGTCTACTATGCTCTCTGTCAGTCTCAGCTTGAATACTGTATCACCACATGGGGTGGCACATGTAAAACTCATCTCTTAAAAGTTGAGAGAGCGCAAAGAGCAATCCTAAAGGTTAGTCTGTTTCTACCTTTTTATCACCCCACTACTGATCTCTACTCGAAATGGGAGGTACTTACTGTGAGGCAGCTCTTCATCCTGAAAACGGTTATGAAACAACATGCCCTAATGGCTTTTGATCCAGAAATAATCAGAAACAAACGTCGCAAACATATAGTCTGTTCTTCATCCTCATTCAAAACTAAGTTTGCACATCGGTTTTTCTGCTACCAGGGTCCAAATTTATACAATAAGATAAATCGAGCATTAACGCTATATCCCTTGCCAAAAACCAAATGTAAGTCTTTGGTTTCAGACTGGTTAAAAAAATTGGATTATAATTCTACAGAAAGTCTACTTAATTCAAATTAAATTAGTACGACATAAGTTTACAACTTGCACCAAAATCCTATCACGAACACATCGGCACACTACACCTGACACTCAACACTACGCACTAACATTACACACTCTCATAGACACACACAGATACAGGCGCCCTGATTAACTTTTTATTTATAGTTTATTTTTAACTTCTACCCCCAAAATTGTAATAACTTAAGTTTTTAGTCTCTTTACCGTTAGTATTATTATTGTCATATCATTTTTTTTTTTTTCAAGTAAAACTGTTCTTCCGTGGGGTGGGGACCTGGTGATTTGTAATACAGGCATTTTACGCCTAACTCAGACACCAGCTCCTCACATTGCAAAAAACAAACAAACAAATATTATGTGAAACCTATATTATGCTTGTCATTGTGAGGAGAAATAAAGAACTTATTATTAATATACCTGGTCCATCATTCGCGTTCATGTTGAAGAATCTCTTCTTGAAGGCCACATCTAACGTGCCTATATTCCTCTTCTTCTGTCTCGCTTTCTCCAAATTGTGAATGGTCTTTCTTCTGCCGACGTTATGCGGACCCGAGCCCGAATCATTATCATAATCGTCGTCCAAACCATTCAACTTCTGCAAATCTTTCACTATTGCTATTGCATTCTTATCTAGCAGCGCGTCTTGAGATAAGTCATCGGACTGGAAATAGATAAAAAACGAGATTTATAAAAAATCTATACAATGGTTTTACGGCTGCTTTGTTTGTCCGAGCTAGAGGCTTACCTTCTTTGAACGGAACCAATTAAGTTCTGTAGACGCTAATATGTGCGCGAGGGTTCCAAATCGATGGAACAACATAGCAGAAAACTGTATCACCAAAATCAAAGCGAAGAAGAATACGAACACTAGACCAATAGGCTCCAGTTGAAGATATTCTTTTGAAATTAAAACCTGAAAATGTTAAGTTTGCTTTAAATTTGCCCTTTGATGTAATAAAATCAAATTCAAAAGTAATTAATTAGTTATAATAACAAAATTAAATGATAATAAGTCAAACGTGTGCTTTCAGGCTGTTTCCAATTTGATTGAGATTATTTAGCTACTAAAATGGTTTGTAAATTAACAAAAACGTACCTAAGTCACACCTCTGACAAATCATTAAAAACAAAAGTATTAAATAATTATGAAGAATTTCGTTTTGTTATATACAAGTGCATTATTTTTAAGTGTTGACGTTATGTGAAACATTTAAATGTATTTTTGGGATGCTTCCGATCCACATGAACATTGAAATAGTGAAACACAGGGTTTACAAAAAAACACACAAACAGTTCGATGCTAAATTTTGTCTCGCAGTAGGTGTAGGTATTTCCCATATTATCCTGAGAACTACAAAACGTGTTAAAAAAATCACCACACCCTTTAAGGTGTACAATTACGTATGTACAAAGGAAACCAGAGTACCTGTTACTAGTGTTTATTAAAAGAAACTCCGCCACCTTAATAGACAGAACAGAAACATTAAGTTACGCCTCGGTGAATTGGATTGGAAAGTGTGCACATATTGGGGAAGTGAATGGTCATCACATCTAACAACTCCATGATTTGGGTTCGGATTCGACTACGGCGAATGAAAAAGAAATACTTTTGTTACGTTTCATATTTTCGGAACTGGATTGGAGAAAAGGAGGTTGCTGGAATGGCTTTTGTGTTCATTTTAAAGGCTATTCGGGAATGGATATCCTGTACTGGATTGAGGAATTCAACACCAAAGTTTGTGAGTATTCAGCTCTATTGGTGTAACACCGTAGTCGAATTTTCGTGTGTTATTGTGGATAAACACGGGGTTTCCATAAAACCAAAACAAAAGGACACCGGGTTTGGATATTGATTAGACGTGTCACCATCAGAGTTGTTAAGTCTTCAGTGTCACCGGAACGCCATGCTGGTGTGCCCTCCCAGACAGACCGGTTAGAAGGTCGTTAGGATTGTGTAGCGACACACTTGAGTGGTAATATTTGGCTATACCTCGCCTGTATCCTCGATGTACGTAATATTTGTCTTAACTCCGAAAGGCCAAATCACGTGGAGTTGATCTTTGTTCAGTTGTAATAAAAATACTATCAATATGAATAAAGCATTGAAGATAACAAATGCGAAAACTGACTTATTGCGAAGTTCAATCAATTCTGCTGCAATGAGAGCCTGTAAAATTTCATAAAACAAATATGTTTAAACAATTCGAATCAACTTTCAAGGGTGACTGGGGGTCATGGCCAAGGTTAGGTACTTTCACGTCTCGGTTGTAGCGCGCAGTCCCGAGTCATCGTTGAATGCTGATCGCTGTGTAGTGGACTCTCACGTTACCTCTTGCGTAACCTCATCGTATGTTATGTTAGTTTTAACTCCGAAGGGCCACTTAAAGTGAAGGTTGTCCTTGTTCAGTTGTAGCAAGAATACAATCAATACAAAGAGGGCATTGACCATAAAGAAAGAAAAAACAGACGAATCTCTCAATTCTTTCAGATCCCTCGAGATACGGGCCTAAAATTAGGGGAAGATTATCATCAAGAATATTTGGTATGATATTATGATAGTTATGACTGTGAGATCAAATGAAATATCTGAAATAAAAGCTTATTCAAAATGCACATAGTTTAAAATATGACAGTAAATTCCAGTAATTGCATGGATGGCATGCCATTAAACACAAAGTTTGATTCATATTCTGAAAGTTTCTCAATTTTGTCGTTATTCATAAGAATAACGCGGAATGCTACAAACAATTTCAATTCAATTTCAAAACAAGTTACACTGGAAAACCGTATGGTATTATTACCCATAATTAAATAAAAAAGCCGATGTAAGCCATGATTTTATAAGTTGCTAAGTGATAGTCCGGTGTCAGGAATAAACAGAATTATTACTATTTTACTGACACCGTGCCTTCAATTGTTTTTACCTGCTCCTCCTTGTTAGCATCAATAGGGTACAAATATTTGTCAATGAGATCTTTCCAAAACGATAATTCTGCGGGATTCAAAAAGTCTACTTCACCCTTTACCAATTCGGGGTCCTCCATCCAATACGGATTAATGAGCTCATCTCTCTTTTCCTGAAATCACAAAATAAGATTTATAGTATTTTTTTTTAATGTTATCTAGCATTTGCCCGCGGCTACGCCCGCGTCTGTGTCGGAAATTATACCACAGGCACGTACTACCAGGATAAAAAGTACGAGTATCCTATGTCCTAACCCAGGTCTTTGTTTCGGCATCCAAATCCGATAAGGCGTGAAAAGGTAACAAACGATTTACTATCGCATTTATAATATTAAGTACTAGCATAATACCGCGAAATTTCGCGGATTTATATAAATATATATATATATATATATTGATTTTTAATTCATATTCTTTAGGTACCAATCCGAATATCAAAAAATATTTGGTCTAGGTCTTAAGGGGGAGACGAGAAAATAATTCGCTGTTAGATGGATTAACGGCCAGTTATACGTCTGTTCTTAATTCGAACAAAATGTTATCTTAATATCTTACCCTGGGTGAAGTGGAAAGGGTATCGGTTTCGGAATCGGAGTCGTGGTCTTCCTCTACTGCTTCGGCTAGAGCGTCCAATCCATGGTCTCCACTGGTACTACCTCTCGGCCCCACCGATATTTTACGTCCTCTACTCAAGCCATGTGGATCAACAGCTCTAAAACATTCAATTGAGATTGAGACATGTTCAGTTCGTTATATCTATTCTGTGAATATTATAAATTAAAAGTCGGGTTTCGTGTCTGTCTGTGTGACCGCGTTGTTCTTCTGAACTGAGCAACAGATTTTGTTGTAGTTTTCACCATCATTTAGAGGATTTATTCCGGAAACTTTTTGTGTATAAAATGTTTATGTTAAACTTTAATATGATAAAAAATGAGGTTTTGTTAAGTCGTTAAAACCGTGTGGAGCATGAGCGGGTCTTTAGTTAGAATTATACAAATAAGTTGCTAGGAAAAATTACTAACCTCTCAACAGTTTCTAACTTCTTTTCTAATTTCTCAAGAGTAGACGCAATGTGCAAGAGTTGCACTTTATCTTCATTGCCTTTGGGGTGCGTACATAACAGACATTTGAATAAGCCAGCGAACGAGAATTCAATAGAGCCTTCATCTTCATTGCTATTCGCTCCTTGAAGGAAACCAAGCAGCGACTTCTGTTTTGCTGATTTCTTCGCGTCATGGGCTTCTTTCTTTTCTGCTTCGATTTCCTAAAACAGTATAAAAAGTGTTAGTAATTTGATTTGATGAAATAAAGTTAAATGAACCAGTTTTATACAAACCTTCTTCGTTTTCTTGACCGCCACTTCTCGAGTACCCCAAGATACTACGTTCAGATTTATAATAGAATACAAAATCAAAAGCAAGTACATAGAGGGTATAGATAAGAGGTAAATGATGCCGGGTACGATACACCAAAACTCCTGCGGATGCAAGCAAGCGGCTATGAAGAATGAGCTTGAGAGTGATATCAAAAAGATAGCCGATGGAGATCCTATGCCGTCCTCGCCTAACTGGAGCGCAGTACCGACGATCACAGCCATCATTATCATAGCGTATGCCGTCGATAATATCTGAGCCACCAGTAACTGAAACGAGATAGTGCAAGTCTTAAAAATGTTGATAGCAGGGTCATAAATGTTGCGTTGTGAAAAAGAGATGACGCTAATCAATCCATCCCTCTCTCTCTCATACACACACACACACTTTAACAATGATGTCTTCAATACGTGCCCGATTAAAAGAGATACTACTCACTTGAATTTCGGATTTCATCGTGAAGCAGACAATCATGAAGATCATGATGGGATACAAGTTATACTCGAAGGAAGTCCAGTTGTCGATTCGGAAAGCGGCCACGAAGGCACCCACCAACATAAGGAATATAGTTCCGGGACCCAAGATCGTACCACCAATCAACATCATCTGTTTAAAAAATAATATTTTATTTATATATGTAGTACCTACACAGAAAACACTAAAAAGAAAAAATATATAGGTAATATAGATGGTACGTAAACTGTGAACTAATTATCTGAGCATAGAAAAAATTATAAGTTGAAGTAAAAAAAAAAAACTTTTTAAAAGCAACCCTGTAAAATACCATGGATAAAAAGCTTACCTGGTAAGCGATGTAAGGACTCGAAATGTTATCGTTAATCTTGATAGTGTGTTTATAATCGGCGAGCAAGTCCATAATATTGGCGATGGTGGAAGGCACCCAGCGACGACGTTGATTGTAGAACTCGTTGAAACCTTCGGGACAGTGCGTGTAGGCGTCGGAGGCAGCTGAGTACTCTACTCGATAGCCACGTTGAAGTAACAGCGTACATAACCAACGATCCTCCCCTATAACAAGAAAAATCCAATAAGAATTAGGTAATCCTATTTTTTTTATCCGCTATGTTGTTAGGAAGAACTTTTTTTTTTTTGCTTGGATGTTTTCTCACCTTGATCGTACTGCACGTAATGCCGAGCTTCATCAGATCGCAAGGTGTATTTCTTCATGACGTTATCGTCCATCAAAGCCTTTCCTCTGAAGAGAGAGAAGCATCCGGGACTACAGAGTACGCAGCCAATCATGTGTTCAGTCGCCTTTTGCAGCCAATGACCGATAGCGTACTCGAACATTTGATACCACACCATGGGTCCTGGAAATATGGGCAATTTGTATTTTAGACCATTTTAATATACATTGCTAAGTCGAAAAAATAAATAGCAGTATTCGTATCAATCTTATATTCTCTTACCAGATCCTACAGGATGAATACGGCCACAGGCAGCTCCTAGGTTCTTGTTCTTCTTCATCAAATCGATAAGCAATCGTACAGCATGAGGTTGGAAATCAATGTCTCCATCCAAGGTCAGCAGATAGGTATTCTCAGCCATAACTTCTTTACGATCCACGGATATAGGCAGCTCCATTAGACGGTGACCGAGAAGGTAGTACATGTACATCACCTGGGGAATAATCAAAACGTAAGTTGTGATGTTAAGATCCTAGAACATATTACCTTATGCGATTTACATAAAATCTGTTTACTTAATTTGTAGATAATATTTCTACCTGAGACCAACGTTTCCTGTGACGGATCTTCGCCTTGTCTTTCAAGTGACAGATCATCTTCGTCTTTCCTGGCAGCACCCACGTCAGACGTCCTCCATAAGGTGCTGGCAACCTCTTCGGTGGCCGAACGCGGATGATCGTCTGATGTACTTCGGAAGCCGCTTCGTCGATAGTGTCCACAAGGAGTTTCACGAATCGATTCACTTGGGAATCATCGTCACTATGATCTGATATTTCGAAGGCGTCGTCTAAGAAAATGTGCGCTAGAATAGAAAGGAAATTAAGTATCGTTTATTGCATTAATATGTTAAGTTTAACTCTAGTATGTCAGTCTTGTGTTGTGTGTTTAAAATAGCTTTGAAACCTCACTTTCGAATTCGTAGTAATCAGGATCAACCACTCGTAAATACTTCTGGGCGACTCGCCGTGCGCACTGATCCTCATCCAACCGTAGGATAGACTTCAAGAACTCCATCATCTCGTCTTTAGTTTCGTGCCACATAGTACAGCATGCGTATATCCTGGTGATCTGGTCTGATGATTTGATAGCCTTTGGAGAAGAACCGGTGTTATCCGTATGAACTGATATGGTTTCATAGTACTCGTCGCCTTTTTCTTTTTCTATTTCTGCAAGGTCCTGAAATTCAAAAATTAAAGATTTGTCAATAACTTGAGTTTGTTATTTCTTATTTAGTCGGTTAAATGCATTAGTAAGTTAGCTTTGTGTGATCACGTAACACGTTATGCCATATTTTTTTGGCTTACCTCAGTTTTTACATCTCTCTGGTCGTTCCTCTTTCTATTGAGAGCCATACTTTGATCTATTAGTAACCCGTTGTACATCGGCATTATGAATAACTTCTCCGTAGACGCCAAACGTTCTGCTTTAGGTGTCCAGATGTGTATAGTGATCCACGTTTGTGACAGCAGCCAGAGTAACCATATCCATGCCATTTGACGTGATATGAAGTCGCTAAGTGTGAACGCTGAAAACAAAATAATACAGGGTTACTAGTATTATAGACGTATCAATCGTTAAATGTTGCATCCAATAAGAATTTCCGAAACGTTACCCGGTGGACTCTCGAAGTAAAGATAATCTGGCACCGTTCCATGGAAGTAACAATTATCACCATCTCTAATACCACACGCAGCTATCAATAAATTGACCACCAACGGAATGACGAGGTTGATAGGGAACGCATAACTGAAGCCTTGGATGAGGATCTTGCACGCGAACTTTCCGAATATGTAGCAGATGTACGCCGCAAATATTTGAATAAGCATCACGTAGAAAGCGGATTTGTAAGCAGCTGCCACTTCTACTGAATCTCCAGTTAGAGTAACATTAGCTAAGTCAGGAATTACGGTTCCACCTAGTTGAATTTGTACCTGAAATAATAAAGAAGAATTTAACCGAGAACTTTATGGGATACGTCTAAATTCCAATCAGAATTTTAATTGTTTTATTAAACAAACCTCTTCAACGACGATACTGTGTGGTCCAAACCCGGTATTGAACAGTTGGAAGAACATGGCAGGCTCATCACCATCAAGCCATATGCTAAAGAGGATGCACATGAGGAACAACGTGATTTTCCATACAGATATGAAACGGTATGTGTAGTAGCGTGTGAAATTCAGCTCGTCTTTTAATCTGGCCAAACTTTTGATCGTACCTGGAAAGAAAAAATAACAGTGGGCAAAATCAAAAGCTTAAATAGTATATTACATTAGCCATGAATCTTCGGTATTTCTCATTCTTACCTATAGGGCTCTGTCGTGTGACGTAGTTCTCCCACCACCCCAGAGATATGCATAACGATGAAACTGGTATCAACCACAGGACAGGCTTGTTCTCCAACAGTGGCCACACTATGAAGCCGGTGACTTGTGCTACTATCGCCGCAATGTCCACGATCACTTTCACGAATCGCTTTGAGTCTCGAGAGTTTCGCGAGAGAAAGCTGAGTATCGCAGGAATAATGCACAGGCAGTTCGTGATCATGGCTCCTTTGACCACGTCTAGTTCTGGTAGAATCATGAAGAAGAGCAGGCCCATCCCTATCGTGTGGAGCGATTCTGCTATGAATACCTGAAACAGAACAAAAACAAAAATTATTGGAATTAGGTATTTCTTGCCAATATCAAACGATTTTTAGTTAATCGGTGTAAAGGAATTTAAATTTTCGTTATTAAATATTAGCTCTCGGATAACCGAACAACGTGCGTTTTTGCACGCAATAATCAATATTTATGCGTAAAAGTCGTGAGTAATATTGAGGTGTCATACGAATTATTTATCTTTGCTCGTCCAAATAAACACACAACATAACATCAAGCCTTCTGTCCCCGAAGGGTTAGGCATAGGTGTACCTAAAGGGTTTCAATGAAATTACTTACCACAACAAATTGTGTGCTAGTTGGTCTCTTTGAAGTTTTGAAGAAACATATCCTCACTGAACGTATGAGTGTTCCTATTTCTGGGATGGCAAACGCTGCTAGGAGAGCCCACATCCACGCTACTCGCTCTTCGTCTGGAAGACTTACTATAAATTGTTTATCTCTACCTGGAAATATGAAAAAGATTTATATTAGTAAAATTCTTGGTCCATAGATCAGAATGATTTCAAAAGATTAATAATGCACGTGAAAGTTTGGCCTGGAACAACTTAATAAATGGTCGAATTCAGTGTTAAAACATGACTTCAATTGCGTTTCGTCAATAAAATTTTCGCAAGACATATTTATTGTTTGGAATTAAATAATCCAACAAATATTGACAAACAAGCCACGTCTGTACAGCAACTGGATTTTTAAGTCCATAATGAATCTGGAACGCGCGCGGCTGTGCCACACCGGATCTTGTTCAATGTGCGGGACCTCCTTAAACGTTTGGTATTTGATAGGCTTCTCATGTATGGCTATAATCGGAAAATACGTACTAAAGTTAAGTCCAACGTACCTAAATTCCTATTACAATACGCAATCCGCCTGTCCTTCTTTAGCTGTGAAGTCATGAAGAGCGTGGTGCCCTTTGCGACGACTCCGGAGCCAAGGACCGCGATGAAGACGATTAGATACGCCGCCACCTTGCATAAACGCACCGTGAAATCCAAACATTTCTGGGTCTCCATAGACCCACTGTCTTGCTTCGGCGGGAACTCCCGAAACACGTCCCATCCTTTCGTTTCTTGTACTGTCCTTTGGCTGGAAAAGATAAAATAAGTAGTCAGTATTACCGTGTTTATAATTTTATCACTGCATTCTCATCCGCTATGGCGATCAATGAATAGTCAAAAAGTATGTTTTTCAGTGGGTTAATACACTAAAACATCATAAATATGTTTGGCATCTCCCAATTTCTTTTTTATGGGAACAATATTTTTTTTAGCTATTGCCGAGTGTGCACAATCCTACACCTGCTGGATAACGCAAGCTAGAGTCAACATTGCAGCGAGAAAAACAACTTTCACACGCTATTCAGTTGAGAGAGAAATCTCGAGCAATGTTGCGTTCCGACCGGCGCAGACGCATCCGCTTCCTTCCGATCGGCAATATTTCACGATGATGACCTTCGCGTGTGCAGCATATTAACGCGGATAGAAAACCGTTACATTACAACGTTTATTATTGCAACATGTGCATGTGGCACATAGTACTTGTACTGGTTGTGACAGTGGGGTTTACGTAAGGTAACCAACGAAGGTGGTAGGTGACCCAATTAACTGTTGCGGCCGCCTAGCTTGGCGAGTTGGCAGAACTGAATGCTGTTACCTGACCACTGTAGGTACTGTAACCGATCAGAATGAGATAAGCATTATTGAAATATGCGAATAAGTTTTAATAATAGTTATCATACGTTTGAAGAACGCTGGCATATCCTTCACTTTCCCCGTAAGAAATTATCAATTAATGAACATTTTCTTCATCAATTTCATAGGTACATGACCAATAAATGAATTTTCTTTTGAATATAAATTTGATTTCGATGACAATAAAATGATTGAGCGGATCTGTGATCGATGTAAGGCATTAGAAAGTTGTTGATTGAAGACTGTTTAATTATGCGTAACGCTACCATTATGCACACAATCTAAGGAATACATAAGAAGTGGATTTACGATACAGCTGCATTTTTTTTTTTTTTAACGAAACCTGTACTGTACCTAAAGCACACAAAAATGGTCTCTATGGTATTTTTTTGAAGCATTCATCGACCTTTGGTCCTAAACAGAGCAAGTTGGCAAGAACTTTTGTCTATGGAGCTCATAAATAAAGTACATGGGGTCTTCCGCAATAGTGGCAATACGACCTGTTCCCCTCATTTATCTCTGACCTCTGCAACCTGAAGAAAGTAGTTTCCCTCACTACGATTTTTTCAGCGTACATGGAGCTGTGTCACGTCCACTTGATGAAATCACATAGACATTGAGTCGTAACTTGTGTCATCACCCGGTTCTTTTTAGACGTTAATTTAAAACTATATATACTTAGTTCCACAGACTAAAAATATGGTATCACTTGCAATATTTACCTGTATATGCTACAATAATGCAAAGTCCCATTGCTATAAATCGAATTATTGTTATTCGCAGTGTAAAGCGGCTCTTCGGCGTCGTCCCTTTCATAATGAGTTTTTCGATCGCGAACACTCATATTTACACACGTCACTGCGTTATTTTTTTTTTTTAATCACATTTCCTACCATAAAAAGTTTATGAAAATTATTTTCGGAAATTAGAAGAAAATGATCAACGGAATGTCCAGTCAGTGCGAATTAGTAGAACTCATTGATTGTTATGAGGACAGCGAACGGTGCGATCGCAATAACGACTGCTTGGACACCGCGCCGCCCAGTGATACGCTATTGTCTCGTACTGGACAAAGTATGAATATTAATTTCCTCAATATATGGGATAGGTATGTTATTTACACAAAATTGCCGGTTCGTGGTTTCGTTTGCAAATAAGTAGGCAGCTTGAGAATTTTAGTCAAAGATTATTTGGTCGTAGCAGGTAATAGATACGTATGTGCCGTAATTATGTGTTCGTGATCAGCAATCTTGAGATCTGAGGGATCATTTTGAACAAACAGTCAAACGATTCGTTAGTAAGATCAAGTTTTCGACACTAAACTAAACTCCGCATAAATTCGACATGCATTGGAGAAGTAAAGTTTGTACGTAACACTTAGAAAGCCTCTCGATTGATTCCTCCCAAATTCCTATAACACTCAAATGCTTTATGATCGTCATGACACTGCACAAAAGTGTACAAATCACAATAAATAATAATAATTTTACCAATTAATGTGATAGAAAGCGGAATAAAATTAGAAAAAACGGTTCACAGTGATCCATTGAATACATGAAGTTCCAATAATATTTACATATTTAAGTTCGGGGTAAGGTCAAATTAAGTACCTCATGCGCCATTGGGTTATTTAAGTTATGAATGTTATCCAAAATTACATTTGCATTAATTTTGTTTAATTGGGCTATCCAATGCAAAAATATATTTTCAAATCCGCCTGGTAGTTCCGGAAATTACATACAAACAAACAAATTTAACCTCTTTATAATTTTAAGTATAGATCTAAACATTTCTTGTTTCCCTTATCATTTGGTAAATTTGAGATCGCTATAAATCAAATGACAACCACAGTGACGTTATCATAAATTACTCTAAAACTTTCAAAGAACATTTTGTCTAGCTTGCCCCAAGTTCTACCCACTGTGCGGAGAGTTCTTCGTTAAGCAGTGGTGAGCACGCGAAATTATATCGTCCGCTCACTAATTGATATGATCGCATCGGCATCGCACTGCAAATGAGTAACGCCTCCTTGTTTCAACACTTTCCAATCAGTTGACTACAACACTACAACTTGTTTCCAAATCTATTACCTACACATATTATGATTGGTGTCTAATTAGTCAATTTAAAAAAAAACTGCGTTTAGTCTGCGTAAGTCTTTATAGTGGTCTGCGTTAAATGGTATTTATAGAGTGGGAAGTGTGGAAGACGTGGGTTAATCCGATCCAGCTTGTCCATTGCTGTCCTCCCCCAGCGACACCCTAAGCCGAGGTCCGAGTCCGGACCCCACAGGGGTGCCCTTATCGTGTAGTCGCTTAGTTTATAAGTTTTATGACCTGGTGGAGGCATTAATTTATTGAGGCACTTACTGAAAAGTCCGGTTAGGCAGCCGACAACCTCCTAGGTTGACCTGCGAGATGTCATACATAAAAAAGGGGACACGTGGGAGTGCGAAGTTGAACTAAGCGTAATGATTATATGAAAAGTGGCCAGAAATAATTCAATAAATAGCACCGCCCTTTTTGCTCTAGTCATTATATTAAGTGTCTTTTGAGACTAACATATATTATACTTCAAACTTTTTCAATACACCAACGACTGGTCACGTAGGATATATTTTTAACATAAATGGTTCGATGATCGACAACAGACCATTGAAACCTGTCCAATTCTAGTTGATAAACAGGTCCTCATATGCATAAAGTTTCTACATGAGGAAGTGAAAAAGATTCCATATTTATTCAATATAAAAATGTACAAGGTTTAGCTCTATAAAAACCAGTTCTTTTGTTTCGATATTTGTGCACCAACTGCGTATTGAGAGTTAGTTACGCACAAAGTGCTTGTTTTGGAATATTTCATTAAACTGACTCACCGAAAAAGCCTACCTACGTGTATTTAGATTTACGAATTCTACCGACCGCCTGCCTGTTAGATAGAGGTATTTTCAGAACTCGGTAAAAATCAGTAAAAGTTTTCGTCGCGTCCTGTACATAGAAGAAGGTATGCTTTGGTTACTAAGCTTATGCACCTATTTTTATTATTATTTGTGTATAAAATTGCAACATGTAAAATTGTTTTACCTACGTAACCTATTGCAAATTCTATCTTCACCCTGAGCTATCAGCTAGCAGTCACCGTCGCTAACATTGTATTTTCAGAACTCGGTAAAAATCAGTAAAAGTTTTCGTCGCGTCCTGTACATAGAAGAAGGTATGCTTTGGTTACTATTTACAAAGCTTATGTACCTATTTTTATTATTATTTGTGTATAAAATTGCAACATGTAAAATTGTATTACCTACGTAACCTATTGCAAATTCTATCTTCACCCTGAGCTATCAGCTAGCAGTCACCGTCGCTAACATTTGTTCGCGAGGTCGGAATTTAAATCAAATGTACGTGTGTAGTGACCTTCCTCCACACACGATCCAGACTGTCGACAGTCATATTGGCCGCGTCTAGATGGATTAGGTATTTGTCGACGCGAGCGCAGCCTACGAAGCTCGCTAGTCAGAACAATAGATCGCTCAATGTCGCTACACTACACCTCACGAAAACTTACGAAAACCTTCGTCTGTCTTGCGTGCACGTGCACCGGTGCCGCAGTATTGTAACATAACAGTAACCCGTAATATCATAACAATAAAACAACTATTTCTTTGGCCGCGATTATTGTGTTTCACAAAATAATAGCTGCAAGTTCCAAGTATTAAGTGGTTTGTTTTAATCTGTTAAGAAACACTTTAAAAACCATCTAAATTCTATTTTAATTTGGCATAAAATTCTGATTTTATTTATGTGTTCTGAATGTACCTATGTAGCAAGAATAGGTAATTAATATTTGTTTAAAAATTCTTATTTTTACAATAAAATCGGTCGCAACTTTGTAAGTTAATGAATATTTTGTTTAAAATCAATGTCCAAGTCAGTTCAAGTCTAATAATAAAAATGCTTTGGGTTTTAGGCAGCCAAAACCTGATCTCTAAAAGTGCTCGGGTAGTTTTGCCGATTAATAAATAAAAAAAGAGCGAGCCTAACAGTAGTCGCTTATGATGTGTAACATGTGACATCTCACCTCGGTAATAAGCAACATTAAAGGGGCAGGGCCTCGTCAAGGTCGTTTCTGACGGACAACACTAACACCGCGCGCGGTCGTTCACAAATAGCAAGCGCTTCTCTGACTTCCTGTTACACACTTCCGTCCCTTTTCACGAAATCACTCCCACAGATTGCAGGAAAACGAGAGGAAAGGTTAGATTTTGTTTGATTATTTCGATTTTGTTGATTTTGATTGCAGGAAAGAGAGAGAAAAGACATCAAAAACATTTCTTCGTCATTCAATGGAAATACGTCAAACTTTCCAATTTACTTGTGGCCATCTTAAGGTAATGTTTTGTTTGATATGCGCACCGCTACTCCCGGCCATGCCCAATGTCCACCGCAGTCGGAGGTCATCGACCATGGCGTGGACGGGAGCATTATGTTTTGCACACGTGCACGTCTGCTAACTTCCATGTTTGTCATAAAACTACCTGAGCTTTGTCGCACTTACGTCATTACGACGTTATGGTAGTCAACACTCCTAACATGTCGTTAAAAATATATTATTATGGTAAAAATCTGGATATATTTGGGCAGAATATGACGATTATCTTTTTTTTCTGGAAAAGGCCAACAAAGTAGCATGTATTTTCAGTCCTGTGCTAAAAAACGATATTTTCATGTTATGCTAAAAATAGTGTCACATTCGCTCTTGCAACATGTTAAAAAATGTGTTAGCAAAACTTAATCCATTGCGTAAAATTAACCCGAAATTAACAATTACCTACTATCACTGATTTCGTTACTACGAAGCTACATGTGGTTTTTATAATTCTGTTCGTTGCAGTTCTGAGTTTAAAACAACCGGTAAAGTATCACATTGGTCAACCATCCAGTATTCCGATCACGCTCGACCCCGCTCGTCTCAGCTACCTCCTACGAAAGCGTTTACTGCTAGACACCCGACACCGTTCAATCTAAACCAAATAAATAGCTTTATTTATTCTTCATAGAACTCCAAGATTCGTCCCTCAAATTCAGATTAAAATTAAGAATCAAAGTATCGACAGACTATTAGTGGACGGTGCTACAAATCGGCGAAGAATTGAAGGATCTAGAACAGACAAAAATAAAAAGGTTTAAATCTGACTGCATCTTAGCACAATATTATTCTATTATTTATACATTTTTTTTGGCAAGCAGATACCTGCTACAAGGAATGTAGAGACTTAGAAAAAGAAACAGGATATAAGAACTACATCAGATTGTCTCAAGGTTAGACCTTCATTTCTCATAGATCTAGATTTGGGCAAGCATGGAACAAATAAACCATCATAAGTATCCATTATAATTATGTAGTTCCTATAATATGGCCTGTAGAGGCCTCTTAGAGCGAAGTGGGGCGCAAAAATGTAGCGCAGTCGATGGATCGAAAGTGTCGTCAGAGTTGTCAACCTTGGCATTTGAACGGGTTCCGGGCCGCGGTGACCGATCGGCGCGAGCGACTCGACCTCTGGCTAAATAAAACTTTATGCTGAACAACGATCTTTTACATTATTACTTCTATTTATCATCTAGACTAGACCACAGATATATTTTTCGTTTCTAATAAAAAAAGCTCGCAGTTTTCAATTTGAATCTAATCATTTCATCCACGGCATCAATAATCACGAGTGTTTTGATTTTTTGAAGTTGAGCAGAAGCTTTAAATACCTGGATTGTAAAGGTTAAATCTCTTGGTGGGAAAATTGCAATACATATAAGAATTGTCATCATAGCGAATCTGACTCATTTGATTTACTTCTGATTACTCAACATAGTTATGATGGGAAAATAATGCTAAAAGACCACCGCTTGCTCATGCCTAACCGTTGCCTAATCGTTGTACACCATATTAATATCGTTGTTACCACTAATGAGACCTTTAACGGCTTTTACTCTAATTGATTTTATTTTTGTTTTCTAGTTAGTATTAGTTAGTTAGTGGGTGTCGCTAGGGGGGGGGGGGGCAAAGGGGGCCCCCTTTCCCTCCCTAGAGATTTTTGGTTTTTGTCAAATACAAGGCATTTCAAAGTAAACAAACTGTACATCTGTAAAGCCAATTTTGTTTATTTTGACGACTTTTATTTGGTTATTTAAAGTTCCTTAACTCAGGTTCCAATCAGGAGTTGTATATCTATGTGTTGGCGGTAGGCCCAGTCATAATATCTATTACGATTCAGCTGTACAGTTCTGAATAGTTTTGGGAAAACAAATGTTCAACTTTAACAATCAACCCCCCCCCCCCCCCCTCGGCCATAGGCTGGCGACGCCCTTGGTTTCTTGACTAACATCATTACAATAAGCGAACACATCAATTCATCAGTGATCGAATGTTCCGTAATGCCAACTGAACTATTTTATATATTTATTTTATTATTTATGTAGGTACGCACAGAAAAATAGATGCAGGTATGACATCATCAAAATTATTAGTGCACAAATTATAAAATTCGATTTGTTTATTTTTCAGATTGTAGTCACATCCAAATACGGTCTAATATTAACATTATGACCACATTTGCCGTTAAATAGCCTTCACAAGAAATTGGTGTCATGAATCAAAGATCTTTGTGTGAATCAGTTGACGGCTTGAAACATTATAACAATAATTTTAAAGCTTTTATGAAAATAACGAATACATGATGTAACATTAATACTTTTGCAAGAACTTTTAACAATAACTAGGTTAAAATGCTTTTTAACCAACTATGGCAAAGCCAAAAGGAAGGGTTATTAAATTCTACTGAAAAGTTGCATTTAAAAGCAAAGAGTGTTATTCTTTCCTTATTTACTCGGTTACCTACTTGGCAAAGGTGAAAGTCTGTACTTAGCACGTACATGAGATCTACCACCGAATGATTGCCGATGACGTATCGCTTTGATTGGGACGAGTGATATCATACGTTACGGAGGCTGTTCCGGTTGTAACGTAACTCACAGGCGGGCTTTTGTATTAGAGGTGAAGTTGTATCTTCAGATAATAAAACAGCATTTTATTTGTATCTGTATCTTAAAATATGCTTATAATGGTTCCATATTTTTTGTTTTATCGATGCTACCAATGTGTGCTGCGAATTTTGTCTTTGGCTTTTAACCCCTTCGTGATGACCTAATCTAACTAATGATGGCTAAAATTTCTGGGAAATGATTCATCTAAATATCCATGCCAAGGACAGGGATTTGAATCGAAAACTCTTAAAGATTCTTGGTAATCCTAGCGTCATTAAACATAGGCACTTACATCTTTTACTAAAAGTACAAGTTTACTGTTGTACAGTATAGGTACTCATGAGTATTTCCTTAAACTGCTGCAAGGGTTTTTTGGCGCTGCAATGACGATGACATGACGGCGCTATCGATAAATACTTGTGAAATTGTTTTATGAGATTTAATTGAAGAACAAGATGGTGGCGTTAGTTCGGAACTAACGCCACCATCTTCTTATTTAATTAAGCCGATGTTATAAGGAGTAAATACAAGACAGATGCATTGTAGTTACTCCTTATAGCATCGGCTATCTGCCAGTGAAAGTCCCGTCAAAATAAGTCCAGCCGTTTCGGAGATTAGTCGGAACAAATAGACAGGCAAAATTAAAAAAAAAATGTTATAAGTACCGTATATCATTTCATATGCATTTAGTAAAAAGCTGTTATTTTGACTGATTACAAACAGACCCTTTTTTAAATTTATTTTTAAATTTAATTTGTTTGTATGTTTATTTCAATGTATAGTAGATGTAATGTATATTTCAATTTAAAGTAGATATATATATATGTTTAGATATAATAACGTGAACATAAATTGATTGAATAAATTATAGGAAATAAGTATCTTTGGTACGCACCTTCCACCATAGATCTCGTTAGCGAGCGGTGTAAGCTCATCGTCGGAGTTGTCGCTGCCCTCCTCGCGCCGCGGCTTCCCTACCGACGCCACCATATTTTACTATTTTTCTGGAAACAATAGGAAAGTAATAAGAAAATAGCTAGATGATAAAACCTAGGCTAAATCTTAGGAACTCTGCATGCAGGATATTAGGTACCTAATATCCTTAATATCATAAGAAAAAAGTTGATGTGCTTGCTGAATTGTAAGTTAGTTAATCGATTCGATTAAACTACGACCAAGTTTATTTATACGGTTGTCATTTTATGAAATAATCAAAATTTATATAATTTTGCCAATATTATTAAATGACTCATCATACGACCAAGAAAACGTAATTAGCAGATGTGCAGTGTCTTCACGTACTTATTAGAACCGTTAACAGAGAAATTGTCGAAACCACGACTTTCCATTTTGGACGGCTCCAACTGTGTCCACTGTCACGCTTTTACGGACTCGTGGGTTGGACTCGTGAATCTGACTGTGTGCCATACTGTGAATATCAACAAGCTTGAAGTTTACTATGAATCAGCTTCAGTTTTTTCAATATTGTCACTGCACTTTGATTGGTTGGTTGAGAAACAAGCTTTTGGAAAAAACACACAATTGCCTACAAAAATTACCAAATACGTATTTAGAATTTAGTACTTAAGTGCATCTTCTTCATATTGATATAAGGGAGTAGTCCGTAAAACTGAAGGGTCCATCATATCTTATATACAGGGTGTTTGGCGCATGGACCGACACAATTTTTTCAGGGATTTGGGAGGTCATTAGCTAGGTTCTACCCATACACCCTTTGTCCCAAATGTCACGGTTGGTTACATATGATTATTTTTTTTAAATGAAAAAAAATCCCAAAATGTGTCCTTTAATTTGAAATAACTTTTTTGTTTGTGGGTGTAGTGGCACAAAACAAATTTTGTTGCATTCTCCAAAGTCTTTTAAATCTAAAAACATCTTTGTTTTATACAACTGGTTTCAAGAAAATTCCTTACAGGCTTCCAAAGTTAATTTTTTTATTTAATGAATGAAATTTTACAACTTCTAAATTAATTATAAAAAAAACTTTTGGGACAAAGGGTGTATGGGTAGAACCTAGCTAATGACCTCCCAAATTCCTGAAAAAATTGTGTCGGTCCATGCGCCAAACACCCTGTATACCGGTCATGCAAAAATATTTCGTAGCGCAAGTAAACTAGCCTGCTACCATCTATCACTATACTCTATGCCTACTACGAAAGCAGACAATAACAAAGGCACGAAGATACTTCAAAGGCTAACCTTACAAACGATCTATAAACTGATCCTAATTGATGGTGCGCTCTCGAGTGAGCTGACCTCATTATCAGTATAAGGGAGTAGTCCGTAAAACTGAAGGGTCCATCATAACTTATATACCGCTCATGCAAAAATATTTCGTAGCGCAAGTAAACTAGCTTGCTACCATCTATTATTATACTCTAGCAGACAATAACAAAGGCACAAAGATACTTCAAAGGCTAACCTTTCAAACGATCTATAAACTGATCCTAATTGATGGTGCCCTCTCGAGTGAGCTGACCTTTCAGTTAAAGGTTAAGTATTTAACCGCAGGTCCTATTTATTTCATATCGCATACTAATATGCCTAGTCTTACATACAAAGTATTTATAATTTTAAATTCTTTGTAAAAATATGTAGGAAATCCTTATAAAACAATCAACATTACACGCTGATAACAATCGAGGCTGTAGCTTTTCACCTTCTTAGTTGTAATAAATTAGCTGTTGAGTGGCCAAGGCAAACAAATTCGTAACCAAAATATTCAGAATCCCTAGATAATTCTGTTTCAAGGATATGACTGTCTCTTTAACACCCCGAAGGTAAATTATCTGAGGTGTTCGGAGAATAAGAATGTATTCAGTGCGTGAATCACAGCCTGTCCAGCAGAACTCTCGCGCATTCCACCGAGAGCCCTCGACCTTGCCGGTCATTCATCCCTCGCAGAGTTATGGACCTTCGCCAGTGATTTATTGCTCATTCATATGCACCTAACCACATTATTTTGTATATCTACACAGTGCATTTCTAAAGAAAGACATTGATTTTATTTCTTTCAGAATCACGATAAGGAAGATATCTTACGTCAATATTATGGATTTCAAGTTTTCCTGTTAGTCAAACAGTTCACGTTTCCATAAGGAAGACATTGATAGGTACAACAACCTTTTCACAAGGAAACAACATAATATGTAACAAAAGAAAGAGTTACAACATAAGTACCTATAACAATTACGCCCCTCAGTTTTTGATACAATTCGTAACTATTGAAGTCTTAGCTAGTTCTTCATCATTTAATATCGCAACACTAAAATATAAGATTATTATATAACATGACAATAGGCAGGACCAGGCAGGCATCGCGTATGTAACACTTTCAAGGTACCAACACAAAGAAGTCATAAACATTGTTAGGCTGGGTTATTGCATTGAACAGGCTATGTCTATCGTATCAGATCACGGCGGTAGTGGGCACTGTGGGCAGCAGGCTACGCCCGCGCTAGCCAGCGCCCGCAAGGTCAGCGACTTCGGTCACAGCTGGACAATGGACCCCGTCCTTACAAGCACTTTCGAGCAAATAGCCCTATGTAGCTCAAGACTTATTGGACTCTATAGATAGTGCACGCAACGGATACGAACTGTATTGAAAATATCAATTTTGATATTGTTTGTTCTCGTCGCGTAGAAACAGCCTACAAAACCTGACTAGGTAGGTATTGGAATGCAATTGCAAGTTAACAACTTTAGTAGACTATTGAGAGCCATACATGGGTACACGATTAAACGATCATTGACTATTGGAAATCAGATTTCCACTACGTGTAACAATTTAATGGTTTTTGGTTGACGTGAGTGACTACCTACTAGATTATTGGCTAAAAACACAAGGAATACTTGTTTTTATTCTGTTTTTCTTTTGTGAAACATAACTCAAATAATTATATTTTATAAAACTACATTAACGGTTGGTATTTCACAAAGAATGCATTTAAAATGATGTCTTAACATTCTACGCTTTACTTAATTTAAGTTTAAATAAGTCTGACGTAATTCGTTATAAGCGGAAACGATCAAATATTATGTACGAGCTAATGTAGGTAGTATTCTACCTGCCAGAATAAGGTTAATATACAGACTTCGTACACAAAAGTTAATAAATTTGTAAAAGTTGAGTTTCTGGGTCAATAATTTAATACCAGTAGAAATTAACGTCTTTTACGTGTTTTTTCGAAAGTGTGAGATAGAGCTGTGTAATGATTGGCTGGGAATACCAATCTACGATTATATCTAGGTGAAAAACAATCGATTGATTGTTACAATACAATGTACATTCATACATTGTAAATGACGTCAAAGCACTAGCAATGCAATAGTAAATCATAATTTAAATCGTATTACAAGCACCAGTGTGGTTGGACTGGTGGCGAGGGCCGCAGGTTTACTTTCACTGCTAGAGGCCGTCAGCTGGCAGCCCTCCCTCCGCGCCCGCCCGCACCGCCCCTCCGTCCTCCTCAGTGCTGCGCAACACTGCCTTATATTCGTACTTTCGTAGCTTTACATAGTGTCGCTATCAAGTACATGCCTTGCACAAGATGATGAGTTAACGATCAGGAATGCTTTGCCTAACGCGAGCCTAATTCACAAGCTCAATGGGAGACTTGGTAATCTTCAGCTTTTAAGGAGTGCCGAGTGATGATAATTACATGAGTTGGTGAAACCAGTTTCTAACATGATTGGATGCGAGTGAGCTATGAATTTCAAGATTTTCTTGTTTTTTGGCGTGTTTACAATTTAATATTAGCTACAAACAAAATTAAACATTCCCCAGAAAAAAAAAGATTTGAAATTGGTATACTTAGCTCAAAGCTCATTCATATCTTGAGCCTCAACTCCTATACATTTTTAATTTGCTCTTTTTTTGTAAATTTTTTTTTTTTTTTTTTAAATGTTTTTAATGGGAAACTAAGTCTTAAAACGATGATTGATTTAATTTACCTACAAAATTATCAGCAATTTGAATCAACAAGAAGTTGTCGGAAAAGCTTTATGATCCAAATTATTGTTGGGACATAAAATATTATCATTTGATCGTTCTTATACCGATTCAATAAGCAAGTCCTAACGATCTTAATGTAAGTAAGTATCACGCTTGATCACCGGAGCGTGGAGGAGTGGGGCGGAGCGACCTCGAGCCAGCAACGGAGCCAATCTACACCCAAGTGACTTGTCATCTACTGACAAGGAGCTATATTCCTAGAAACATTTTTGCAGTTACAACAAACCCGGATGTGAGTTAAGATCTGGCTCAAGTAAAATAACCTGTAACTTTGGAAGCTTTAAAAAAGAAACAAGTGCGTGTCGGACCACGCACAATGAAGGGTTCCGTTGTTGGGATGAATTAATCTCAAGAAGAAACTTAACTTTGTAGTTGCAAAAATGTTCTCACATACATCGATATTCGTCACGGTCAATTCTCCAACTGCAAATGTACGTTTGAAAAACGTTATAAGAAATGTTTTAAGTGATTAAACTCCTTTACTTGTGCTGTGCCTGTGAGACCTTGCTTCTGCCTAATTTCATGATACTAGGTCAACGGGAAGTACCCTATAGATTTTGATTTATTTGCGAGTATCAAAATACGTCGCATAAATAGCCGTATTTTTTTATTGCGTTGAATTAGAAGCTTGATTTTTTAGAGCTCCAAGGAACCCTACGGTCTCTTCGACCTACGTATTTGATCTTAATTTTAACTTTATACCCCACGCGTTTCTGAAAAAAGGATTTTGACAGACAGACAGACGACCAGACGGACAAAGTGAATAAGGGTTAAGGGGCTATTATAAGGGTTTCACGTCACGTCCTCAAGACTCTTTTATTTCTAAAAATATAGCCAAGGAATGAAACTTAAAAATACTTAATCGCAGAACAGTTTCGAAATCGAGCAACAACCGCTCGATCGTTGCATTATGTCTAAACTTATTTCTGTCCTACTTTAGTGTGGCTAGCCTCGACGAGAATATTATATCCTATCCGATGCCAATAGGGTATTAGATTTGTGTTCGTTTGTAACTCAATCACGAATCATTTTAACAATTTATTTGTACCAGATTGATGTTTGTACATAGTCATAAATTCCAGGTCAAAGTGAAGGTTACATGCACGATTTGATCCAAAAAACTATGTCAACCAAACTATTTAATTACGTAAGCAAGTGTGCATGAATTTCATGCAACCATGCAACCTGAGGATTGAGTCAATGGTTATCTACTATACTAATTAAGAAGGAGACAACTAACGCTAGGATTTTGGAACGAAAATTATCGATGCAACAAAATTAAACGGAAGTCAAGTGATGCGATTGGCTGTTTATAATTGATTCAACCACTCACAGCAGGTTACGCGCGCTTGACAATTTGTTAGCGAATTTTCGTGTTGATTCGTTCCAGAAACCGGGCGTAAAGGAGGATGTCAATAGACTGGCGATCTCAACCGGGATATTTACAACCTGTTTAATTAACGTGGCTCAATCAACTCAGCCTATCGCAGTCCACCGCTGGACGTGAGCCTACCCCAGGCTGCGCCACAACACCCTATCCTCCACCTTCTTAAGGTCCATCTAACTGGGGGGCTTCCCACACTATACTTGCCGATACGCGGTGTCCATATCAAGACTCGTCTGTTGCTGAATTACCGTGGCTAATATGATAGATATTATTATAGGAAGCAATCTATTTGCTGGGCACATTCAAACAGTGGAGGCCGAATACTGATTGGTAGAAGAAATCCGAAGGTACAAACCAACAATACATAATGTAATTGAATCACATGAGTTCTATAATACACAATAAGCGATCGTTACATACTCACTATTAATAAACGATATAGACGCGAGAAATTCTCCACAAAAAAGAGAAAGTGGGGTTTATTAGCGCAATTGTTATTATGTAGTAGTAGTAGGCCGTGCAACTTGTCTTTTGTTTCAGTCGCCTGCGCTAGCGCAACTTGTTCCAAATGGAGGTTAACTCGAATGTAAATATTTGTGAGAGATTTCTTTGTATTTCTCTTTGATGTGAGATTTATGATAATTTGGGAATCAAAGAAAAGTAGTTGTAACTAGGTGAATTGAACATGTGAATGATACTTATCTCAGAAGGTTAATCAGCCCATCATACAGGTACCTATCTACATATTTAAGGTCGTTTTCTTATAGCTATTGATTACTGTTCAACATAAATAACGTTAATCCAGTCAGTCTTTAGATTGATGAAGAACCTTTGTCTCGAGAACACGCGGTCAATTCATTACTTTGTGGTTTTATGTGAATGTTTATCATATCCACGGCTAGTCAGATAAAAGAAAAGACAACTTTTGAAATCTATGTATTTTAGAATATATTTCTTCTCATTAGAAATCACTCCACTACCTCTCACAGAGAAGAGGCTTGTGGCCCAGCAGTGGAAATGTTATGGGCTGGATATGTATGTATGCATTAGAAAAAAAAACTAAACAACAATTGTTTTGAAAACAAACTAATTATTGGGTTATGCCATGTAGTGGTCAAGGAAAAAGAAAGGAAAGGTTGCATGTGAAAAACGCTGAAACTTAACCGGATCCAGAAATATACGTATACCTAGCAACTCGAAAGCTGACGTGTCATCCCCAGCCTACTCATGACCGACTCATAAAATAATGGTGAAGTGATTCAGCTTACCATATAATTGTATGCAGATTACTTAATCCCCCAATTAACTATGATTAAAGCCCCTTATTTATAGAAAATACATACTTATTAAATTCTTATGTTGTAAAAACATGGTTGTCATTTACCAGGCTTGCCGCTACTTACATTCTTTTCTGATAGAGCAATACCTACTTTACTGCTTGGATGAAACCACAGCATACACTATAAACGTTGACCAATAACTTTAATTGTAAGAGTTCAAATAAAGTAAACATTATGTACAGACGCCAGCAAGGCAACCTACCCGAAACTGTAAAATTTTCCCAATCAACTTTGAACCTTAAACTTTAGTAATAAAGTAGAAAATCTATTAAAGAAATTTGACAGATTGTAGTAGGTTGATGTGCTTGGCGTCTGTACATTTATGATTTAAAAATAAATTATTTATTTATTTATTTGAAAGGTACACCAACGACCTATTCACTAGAAACATTAACATGATAAAAAATACATAAGCGTTGAGTTATGTGTATTAGTCACTTACAGGCGCACACAGCATTTACATAAAAAAAGCTTCGTATATACGTTTTAACAACATTTTTTACTCGTAGCGTAGTTAGGATAGAAAAATTAATTAAAAAATAATACTTACAAAAAAAACGATTTTTTGTTTAATAAATAATTAATATAAAACTACATAGGTAAGTAACATAAAAGTTGTGATTACTTATATAAATACCTTTAAACGCTGTACTTATGTTACGATACTGACATTTCCACTCCTCGTAGCGGTGGGCGTGCGTTGATGTCTTTTGTAGAGCAACTTTGCAATAATTGCATGCTTTGCAAAATACTTGTATTATTACTGTGTAAATACTTGTTATATGACTGCTTAGTGCTTATGTTGTTGTAATTGACATTAACGTTTTATTACATCTAGATAATATTATTAGAATTCATATAATGGGTGAATTTTTGGGATGCGACTATTTTGGATCTTATTGATTAGTTGGTGACTTAAAATCAATATAAGTAACAAAAATAACTCATCTACATTCAAAGTTACTCAATGATAAAAGGTATCTACAATAGATTCACGCACTGATCTACCGTTAAATAGGAATAAACCGTTCTGGTACGTAAGCGACATGCTAATCGCACCCCACTTTCTTCCGGTCACAGCAGTCAAGGTCTGCTCGCAAACCATTTGCGTTTGACAATTTATTAATGGATAATGAAAGTTAGCAATTCACCATTACTAACGACCATGAAATACTTAGGAATGTCTAGAAGTTATATACATAAAAATATATATAATGGGCATTTATGTACAGTTAGCAAAGATCAGGAAATAATAAGTCGGATATAAATATTAAACGAAATTACAGATACGGAAACCAGCTCAAGGCAACACCACTTTCGTGCACAATGCACGAAAGTGGCTCAATTCCGTCGCAGGTTGCATTGCGTTAATTCTACAGTTGTGCGTTGACAACTGTAGCAGCAAGAGCGCAATAGACTGAGTAATGTGGTTTCTTGAGAATTGCGTCATGCACGATATTTTTATTTAGAACCTGGTAAACTCTGCGTTATTGAATACAAGGTATTTGAAAGCGATAATTGTCATTGGACTATATCCTATATCAACTAGAAAAACAAACAAAATGTTCGATGCTTCGACCAATGTTCCTCACACAATGATACGATGGACAACTGTCAACCACATTCCAAAAATTATGATCAAGGCATTTCGGCTGATGATATTTGACCACTGCTTGAGCTATTCTCAATTTCTCAAATAATTCGTGACGAATGTGTCGCGATACGAAAGAAGACATTTCGATATAGTGTACTTTGTGGACCCATTGACAAATTCACTGATTATAAAGAGAGAGAACGAATTTGTTGAGTTTGAGTATATGTGCAGAGTAATCTCCGGACCACAGCTCTTATTTGAAAAATATAAACAAAATGAAGTACTTAATAATTCTAATGAAATACTATCTTGAATTAATGCAAGTACTTTTTGTTAGGTTACTGCTCAGAACTTGTGCACAACGTGTCGAGAACAGAATACCATCCGTCTTAATTATGTAAAGAGCGCCCGTGCGAACCCGGGCGGAGTCGCTAGTAGTTTATATGACGAGTATGCAGATCTTTATGTGCCTACACTTTCACACACAACTGTTTCTAATAAAATCCAACAATATCCAGCCGCTTGCCAAAATCCCGTCACACAACTCTCATATGTAAATAAGTAGGAGGAAAAACGAACATTCCTTTAACAAACTTTTAATTACACTTTGTATTGCAAGCGCGCCTGCGCAACGCAAAGATTATTATTAATTAGTTAATTGCACTTGGTTAACGTAATAGTGGGCACTATTGCGGAAACCATCAAATTGTTCTTGTTCTAGTGAGAACGACCCTCTAGCAGCGGATGTGAGCGAGGCCTGAACGCTCGGCTTTAGTCTTTATATACTTACTAGTACTGTTATGAAGCTGTTATTACTTGTGTATGAGAATATCAATCAATCGAGTCGTCCCATCGAAGTTTTGCTACTACTGGGCATATATTACCTAAGGCTTATATACTTTAATAGCCTTTTTTATGGCGTTAAAATAGAAAGGAGAAAACTATGATGTGAAAAACCTTATCCCAGTTATTTTTGAAGGTTGTACAGTTTAATAGTGGCGAATACATCAGGATTTAGTTGCTAATTAGAATAAGAAAGCATCTGTACCACATGGAACTAACCTAAATAGAATATCATTATTATGCCCTAATTGTTATAACTATTAATTTACCGATAATAGTGACATCAGTCAACCAACATTTCTTGTATATTAATTTACCGAACAAACTTACGTGATGATCTGTAGATATGATACCTAACCTTATGTAATGTACGTATGGTATGAGTTACACAATGTATTAATCCTTTTTATGTAATTTAATTATGTATCACTTCAGCATATCTATTAGTTGGTATTTAGAGGTCGATTGTCGACTGGCTAAGGAAATACCGCGGTCTTTGTTTCTCGTCCATGCCGCCTACATTCACTTTTGTTTACGAGACAAGCTTGTTACGAGCACCATACGGTCCACAGTTTCGCCAAAATTTTGAATAAATAACACTTTATGAATCATATTAGACACGTTCTTTGAACGGTCAGTCTCACCTCATTTTACATAAATGTTGTTACGAAACTTTCGAAAGAGAAACCAGTGTAGAGTCACGCGTATGATAGGACTTGACAGCAGATATCTTCAAAAGAAGTTGTAATAATTGGTAGATTTATAAGATACAGTCATGTATGCATACAAGGAACCTTACAGTCACCCTCACACACTTTCGCAGCTGATCGTGTTCAACAGCCTCGATGGCTGAAAGGTCATATCCATGTCAGAATATAGCTGAGATATAGGAGTTGTGGACTGAACTTACCGTTGAATGTATGCTGAGAAGATTAGGGTTGTCGTAATCCGTATGTGTACTGTGTATCACTTCATAATGTTGAGGTAAAGCGTGGAGTGCACTCCCGGGACGGCGTCGCTGCGCATGGTTCGCGCGTGCGTTCGGTCGGCGGGCCGCGCGCTTACTGGCGGACTGCCTGCTAACGACCCCTTACTTTTCACCAAAGAGTCTCTACTGACTCACCTAACACAGACAACTCACATTTTTTAAAGGGATTTCCCAAATTATTAATAGAAGAAAGAGTTTGCTAGGTTCATGGATTATAAATAAATGATAAAAATGTCTGGTGGGCGTTAAAATTCCGGTTGAAATCGACAGGGAGCTTTGGAGCCAAAGAAAACAGCTCTTTTTGTCATGGATACGGTCACCGTTCTTGCTAAGTGGAAGCACTTGTAGTGTCGCGGATTCGATCCCAAAAACAATTTTTGCGTTGCATACGATCAAATACGATGTCATTAGGATTCCGGATATGGCTGTAAAAATACCCGTTATAAAGGAAATCACATTTTGTATTAGGTGAGGCAAAGTTGAAAAAAATAAAAAATATTATTGTATTAAATTCATAATATATTTTATAAGTGTTTAAAATAAAGTAAAATACAAATAAATAAATGCAAGAATAAAGTGATACACAGCAATCACTAATTAAAAAAAGTTCCGTTTAAATTCAAAACCGCAGATGACATGAGTCAGATGATCAATGCAGTGGCGGATTCTACTTTGAGTACACAATTTTATTTTCAAAAATATTGTTAATAATAAATTATGTAAGTTTGATCTTTCCTAAAACCCATTGAGAACTACACACTGCGAGTATTCGGTCTACGAAAAACGCGCTGCGTTCGATATAATTGCACTTGTAGCATTACTGAAATCACAGTAGGCACAGTCTCTATGCATGAAAAACATTTTTGGGTTACGTTTAATGTAATAATAATAATATTTTTTTGAGATTGAATATACATTATATAAGCACAGACGCCAGCACATCAACCTACTACAATCTGTCAAATTTATTTAATAGATTTTCAACTTTATTACTGAAGTTTAAAGTTCAAAGTTGATTGTGAAAATTTGACAGTTTCGGGTAGGTTGACCTGCTAACGTCTGTACCTTCATAAAAGAGATAAATACAAAAACACAATATCGTTACTCGCGTATTTAGTGAATCCCCCCACTGTATAATCACGTGCGTCACGCGTAGTGGTCGTGGAAGCGCACCGTGGAGCGTCGCGGCGGCGGCGGCGAGTCGTCCACGTCGCTGTCGAGCGCGGGCTCGTAGCCGCGGTTCACGTACGCACCCGCAGTCGACGGCCGGCCGCTCATGTCATCCAACTAACAAAAACATAATAAACCGTGTGGAATATGAAGAAAATGCTGGTTTTCTAAGGTAGGACATCACGATCAAAATTGAATGACGTAAAACCATTAGTAAGTCATTTCAATGTAATTCTTATCTCATTTTAATAATTAGGTACGAGATGATTTCCGTGAGTTTGCGATCATTCTAATTTATACCTGACTTCATCATGGTTTTACGTCGACTGTTAATGTCATACCTTAATCTCACTCAACGTAGGCAAACTCATAAACAAGGCTTAATCAAAATAACTTAAAACTTCAGACATCATTTTCAGGTTTTGTGTTTAGTTGTTTCGATATCAGTTTTTAAATTATGTCAATTACACCTTGTAGAAGCATTGTAAAACCAATTTAAAACACAAGATCAGCTTAAATGTTATAAGCACGCAGATGACAGCCTGCACCGCAAACTGTACGTCAAATGAAACAACCACACACACAATTAAATGAGGTAACATACTCTACGCCCAATCACTCTTTCTCTGCGCTGCAGACTTGGTCACGCCGCAGACTCGAACGCATACATTCTGTCATCTACGTTGCCCATGCTTTCAATATATTCCAACTAGAAATTAATTAATGTTTTGTGTTGGTTACAGACGCCAGCACGTGTACTACTACAATCTGTCAAATTTCTTTAATAGATTTTCAACTTTATCACTAAAGTATAAGGTTCAAAGTTGATTGAAAAATTTGACAGTTTCGGGTAGGTTGATGTGCTGGCGTCTGTACTTTGATTTATTCCAACATGGTGTAGGTGTAGAACTGTAGATGAACAAAATGTAAAAAAAAGTATACTAAAAGTGAAATAAAGTTTGTTTTTGTGTTTATACAGGATCAAATAAAATAAGTTAGCGAAACTACGCAGACGTGAGCCAATAATATCCAAACATGATAAAACAAAATAAACTAACTTTCTCAACTCATACTTCAAACTAACTGCATTTTTTTTAAACAAATCATATTTTTAGGATTCCGTATGTCCGAATGAAAAACGGAAACCTTATAGGATCACTCGTGTGTCTGTCTGGCTGTATGTCTGTCCGTCTGTCACAGCCAATCTACTGGACCAATTTAGTTGAAATTTGGTACACATGAATTTCTGTGACCCAAACACGAACGTCTAACAAAAATAAATGAATTTTGAATATGGGGGTCCATTTTCAGGGACAAGTAGTAAAACAAAAATAAGTTTTGCAAACTGTACCGTGTGCCATATCAAATGGTAGGGATTGTTTTGAGGATCTAATTTTTTTTTTTAATAATTTTTATATGAAGATAGATGAAAATTTACCGGTTCCCCCGTTATCTCAGAAACTACCGAACCTCAAATTTTCAGGAAAACCAAAATAAAGAAGTTTTTTCTTTTTTATTGGCATATAACTTCTCCCGCTCTGGGCGCTCTGGGGCGTGTCAGACTTACTGACTAAAACCCACCCGTGTTACGTCAGTTGCATGTACGTTGCCCGGGGCCACGGTGTCCCTTTCGGACACCCCATCATCGGTCCTGGCATGGCATGGCATCGGTCCTAGCGGACCCCGTCAGTTGTGCTGACATCTCTTTGAGGACCGCCGTCGACCCAGGCGTGGTCTTTATCGGGCGGCGAGCTACCCATTGCTCACCGTCCGTAAGCCCGCGCCTACGGTAGCCGGGAATCGGCCTGCGATTCCCGACGTCCAGGGCGTCTCCTGCGGCGGCTAGCGGCGTGAGGGCGCGAAATTTGCCTCTCCCTCACGCGTTCCGACTCCTCCTTCGCGAGCGTTACTGCTTCGCAGAAGGAGGTGACGGCCTCCCATGCCCTCTCGCTCCGTACCAAGGCCTGGACCAGGGCCGGGCGCGAGAGGTCACCGCCGCCCATCGCCTCCACAAGGACACGGCGCGCGGCGGTGCTCTGCCCAAGCCGGGCAGACCTCCACCGTGTGCTCCACCGTGTCCTCCGGGTGATCTACACAATGATGACATCCGGGAACAACAAGAACCTCCCGAAATAACCGTGTCGGGTGAGGACCTGCGTCAGGCGGAAAAAATAAGAAGTCTATGGTCTTAAAATAACATGGTAAATCTCTCAATACTGTGCGTACAAACTGACATTTGCAGTTGTAATGTATGATGAGAACATGTTAAGTATGTTTTGGGATAAATTCATCCCAACTACGGAACCCTTCATTGTGCGTGGTCAGTCACACACTAGGCCGGTTTTTTGTTTTATGTTTAGATATCGTAACCATCGTGAGTGCCTGCCGAGTTTCGCTAATTAATTTAATTTGACCCTATATTGTGTAGGTACCTTATGTCTGTGTCAAACATATTGACGCCAATGTCAGGCATTGTCTGTGCCAATGCCTGAAATTGGCCTTTTTTTCCTCGCGGCCATCAACCAAATCTTTTTTTCTAGTACAAAATAATGTAACAAACGAAACTTATTTGAAGGTATATCTAATGAGAACGAGTTTGCGCCGGTATCTATGACCCCCACCCGTTGCTCCCCTCGCGTCATTTCGGCTTCGCATTCTGATAAAGGTAGACGTTTAGCGACGCGTTCCGTGTTCTATTTCTTTTAACTTCTGTGCCTTTTAGTTTGTGCTAAATTAATGTTTTTTTTTTTTTTTTTTTGTCAGAATTTTTAATTACCTTTTTCCAAGAGTGACCTGCAGTGCTATTCTGTAACCATCTCACCGTGAAAATTTAGGTGAAGTGAGCTATTAGTCCCTAGCAGCAGGTGGAATGACAGCTCACTTCAAGCTCACTTCACCTAAGTTTTCACGGTGAGATGGTTACAGAATAGACCAGCTGTTCTGTGAGATAAGACCGAAGACGATTATAAACACAAAAAAATGAAGTTAGCAGCATAGCATATACTTTATTTAGCAACGATTCGGCTTTTGTTTTATGGACTCAGGTTGCTAATTTGTTTTTGGACTATGATAATAATTAGAAATACAACATTTTAATCGAAGCAACAACCGTATTCGAAGATCTACTGTTTTGACTGTGGAATATGTGGAAGAGGACCTATTCATAATGGATTGTTTGGTGAAAGTCAGAGACATCTGACAGGTATGTAAACAAACAGCCTTGCAATATATGGATATTCGTAGTTAACTTACGAGATCTAATGTTCTCAACTCAGAGCCCAAATACTCGTAAAAACAGTAAATTCAGAGCATGTAGCACTTTATCATCATACTCCGACCGGACAATGTGTAATTGGTGAGGAGTGCGTAACGTACGGGAGGTGGTGTACCGAATATTCAAATGTCCAAAAGCATTTAGCGGCTACCTATTTTACATAACATAACATCACGCCTTGTTTCCCCGAAGGGTTGGGCAGAGTTGTACCAGTAGTACACCCACATTTCGCCAGTTAGGTTTTTAAGTCCCATGTAACAGGGGGCGAGCCTATTGCCATTGACCGGGCACAGTTCCAGACTCCGGGCTACTGATAAATTCCTGTTGGAAAAACCCAATAATACTTTTCCCGACTTGGGAATCGAAGCCAGGACCTCATGCTCAGCAGTAGCGCTTGCGACCACTAGACCAACGAGGCATTCAGGCTACCTATTTTGTGGTAACTTAACACTAACATTGCACCTAGGAGTCAACAATTGCCTACAAAGCTAATAAATACATACAAACTTCTAACTCGTATAACTCATTTCGGACTGAGTTTAGAGATAATTATGCATGTCAAATAAGTTTCGTTTGTTACACTATTCTGTAGTAGAAAAATAAGATTTGGTGAGTAAGCCGCGAGAAAAAAAAAGACGCCACTTTAAAATCGACATGATCCTTTTTATCTTCTTTATCAAGTAAAACGGTGTTCTTACTCTTACTGATCCGGGCGTGTTGAACATGAAGTCGTTAGTGGAATCCCTGGCAGCCTGCAGCTGCGAGCGCCGGCGCTCGGCCAGCACCGAGTCGCGCCGCGCCGCCAGCGCGCGCAGCGTGGCGCGCCGCGCCGCCGGGCTGGCGCCCAGCGACGGCAGGCGGGCGATCAGGCCTGCGGGGGGACGCGCCGATTAAACAAAATCTTCTAATCTTCTAGTTGGTAAATCTTACGGAACTGGACAACGCAACCTCAAAGATTAGTGTATTGAACTGCGTTAAGCGGACGCACGCGCGGTTCCATACAAAAGTGTTTCGTTGCGGAGAGGCCCGCGCGGGTGCACGCGCGCTGCCTGCCTCGATACAGAAAGGGTAATTGTGGAAGTGCAGTGTCACCCTGCCTTATGGGACCAGGCAAATAAACTATATAAAGACCGAGATGCACGAACAGCGGCATGGCTAGAAGGGGCCCATTATTGAATGTGCAAGTCACCCCCTACAATTTTATCCGTGTACATATAAAACATTGATCAGAAAGGGGCCATAGTCCTCCCATAGTTCTAGGTCACCAATCAACTTAAGCTACCCAAATCCATAGTCCAATATCTTGGTTTCCATATCCTGCAATAGTCCTACACCAACCGGGGGTTGTCCTTGGGTGCACTTGCATAGTGCATACAGGGATAATCGTCGGTTGGTGCCTCATTGCATTAAAATGCCTACCGAGCCTCTGCAAGTTGGCTTCGGCCCCTCTTACGCCTTCCAAAGGTCCGGGACCCCAGGGTCCCGAGAAAATTCAAAGACCAAATAATAATAAGGTCTTTTATTCACAAAGAAAAAATACAGAAACACATTTATAATGTACTTTACAGGTTGCGAAATCTGTACAAAATGCATATAACCCTTAGACTAGGATAGCCTGTATTCTAAGAGACAGTGTTCGGCCAAATTAATTATATAAACATGTGTAGTACAACAAATGGACTGTGTTGATGTTATCAAGCTTCTGTATTTTTTTTATGTGTAGTGTAAATTAAATGAAGTGAAATGTCATGTAATGTGTGTGAGTCCGCGACGGGGAGCGCCGCGTTCCCACGGAGCCCACCCGCGTGTCCGCGCGCATGGACACAGTTAGCTGCGCTTAGCGCAGTTTCAGGCCTACAGGTCCACTTCCTGCATTACCTTCAATAGGGAATCTTACGCAAAGCTGAGACAGCAGATAGCGCCACCTAGACACCTCGTTAACAAAGCAAACTGTCAAAGGCGCTCGGCAATTTTTTTTCGGCTTTTATAAAAAAATCGGCATAATTTCATCCTTGTTATTATAAATGTAGGTTGAAATAATACCAAGCGTGTAAAAACATGCATATAAGTATTTCAAACAGATATTGAACTACTTTACAACATAGGTAGGTACTTTTAAAGCACTAAAAATATTATGTTTTTACCGTAAGTCTATATATACTCTGACCTATCAAAAAATACTTCATTCTTATGGCGGTTTCACATAATTATGAGAAATGTAACATGAAACGAACATGCCGTCCAAATATATGCAATGCCACATGAAATAAAAATCAAATTCGCCTTGTTTTTGTCACATTGGCACAACACTGATACACTGACTTATGCATTCTTACAGATTATTCCTGACGAACGGCTATCAGCAAAATAATGTAGCAGTCACCTAACCGTAGATATTTATTTTTATTATAACCTAAGATGACTAACTTCTTGTTGTTCTGTTTACGATATTTATTCGTCTCCCTTATAACTATATAAGGGAGACGAATAAATATCGTAAACACACTATCATTACAGGTTTCAGTACCTGATGTTTTAGTACGGTGTCATAAAATGTATATTAAAATTATTAGGAAATTTAACCTTTTTATTATAAACTCTCAGATATAGGTAGTGCAATGGTGCACTCTAGCGGGAGGAATTGGCAGTAAGGTTCCCTATTAAAATAATGTGAAAGATAAGATCGACAAGACAATATTCAATGACGTACCCGAATCTCCATTCTGCAGTATAGTCAACCGCCTCTTAAAGTTAGCATCAAGATTGATAACGCTTTGTTTGGTGTCCTTCTCTTTCTCCAGGTTATGTATGGTCTTCCTCCTGGATACGTGCTGGTTGTTGTCGCGTTTGTCCAAGTCGTCAGTATTCAGACGTTGCAGGTCTTTGGCTATCATTAACGCGTTAGCCTCTATTAGGGCGTTGTCTGACATGTCGTCCGGCTGTTAACAGCAAAATTAATGTTTTTTTTTTATATTGTCGAGCAAAATACTATGACATCTGAGAACTCATTAAAACGCTTATAATATGTCATTTCGGTCGAACAATGTTGTCAAAGACGAAACTTATAATTAACTTCGTCCATACTTGAGTCTAGACTGCAATTTAACTTACTGCCTCGTAAAAGGTGCTCATTACCTGAATAACAGAAATCAGGTTTTATTTTCCTACTAACCTTTTTAGTAAGGTACCAGTTGAGGTGCGTGGTAGAAAGCACGTGGGAGAGCGTGCCAAGTCGATGGAACAGCATCGCGGTGAACTGGACGATGATGATGGTCCCGAAGAATATGAGGAACACCGACCCGATCGGCTCTAGCCTCAGGTATTCTTGATTTATGATGAACTGACGAGGGAAAATAAGGTTAAAATTAGACCCATCTCCCACTGTGTCGGGACGATAGATGGTCGTACTGTTCAAAGTGACGTAGTTTCGTTATTTAAATAGAGCTGATGACATATTATACTACGATACGATCAACTGTTGTCCGGGATAAATCTATTGTGCTATTTGTATTTGTTTTTTGTGCTATCTATCGAAAGATAGAAGTAAGATAAGTAAGGACTTATAACTAAGTTGTCTAAACTAGGACAGATAAGGATTTTGTTCTAGTTTTGGAACAAATAACACAGCATACAAATTCAAATTCAAAATTCAAGTCATTTATTCAAATTAGGCTGAGAATCAGCACTTTTCGAACGTCAAAGTTACATAAGACAGTCCCACAAAACGCCCACCCTTCACCACTTCCTAGTGCTTTTGCTGGGAAGAAGAAGTGGCGCAACAAACTCCCCAGCAGCACAGCTGTCTGTTCAGTTAGGAAAAAAAATGATTCTATACAATAATTTATAAGATAATTTACATAACGCAACACAAAACACTAAATTATAAATTAATAGCCATATGACAGCTAGCACACGCCAATATACCAACCAAAAACATCGAGATCTATACTCAAGCAGAAATAAAAATAACTAAACGTAAACAATATCTAAAAAAGGAAATAAAGCCTCCAGGCATAAAGGGCGTGCCCGCTTACATATAGCTGTAACTAGAAGTTATAATTGATAAACTAGGACCATCGAGTTAAATAAAAAAACAGTCAATTACTAATAACAATAACAAAACCATGATCAGCAAGACGACCAGTCACCACAAGCAGCACCCGTTCACGAGCTTAACGCAAAGATCAGCCATTACCCCCCTCGCCATACATACCTACACAAGCTGTTGTAAGATTTTCGATAATTATGTAAATGAAACCCTTGCGTCCCGCCCGTAATAATTAAACATTTAGTGCTTTCATAACCGTGAGCTGCTGGATTGATTGATTTGGAGATTGTTATATATAACGAGTCTTGCTTTAACGCAGGTAGCACTCGTTTTGTAATAGATAGATATAGAACGCCGAAATTATGAATTGGACGTATGGTTTGCTCAAAAATGCAACGCGATGCCATTTGTTCAATAGACAAATGACGTTGCGTAGTCATGGCAAAGGCAATGCAGTTGTAATCTCTCTCTTTGCGCGAAATTAAACGTGAAATTTAACAGCCACGTGCGAGTCGGACTCGCACACGAAGGGTTCCCTACCGCCGTACATTATTAAGCAAATTAATGAAAATACTAAACGAAGAATATTATTATTTTACATCTTAATGAAAATCGCAAAGATAAATTTGTATTTCATAATTATACTATGAATTACAAAGTTATTTTTGCAGTTGCATAAATTTACCCATATTTAAATAAATACCTAATGAATCGGCGTTTTTATTATTTATATATTGTATATAATACATCATATACAGAAGTTTCAGATTCCTAACTTGTTTAGTTGTTGAAATAGAGCTCGTACAAAATTGGTCTAAAACTGACAACTTTTAGCCCCCCCCCCCCCCATTGCATCATTTTTATAAAGATTTTTTTAAAAAAAGGTTCAATATTCAGTGGTGGCATCTGCATCGCCACATGCGAACTACGCATCAAAGAACTGACGTCACACAAAAATCCTGACGTCACACAAATCCTGCATGGCACAATTAGAGTTTACCGCGCGACATAATATACAAGCTCCCGACTTCAACCATTGGGCAGTTGCCCGCCAGACACGACACTCGTCTGGTCGGAGGATCCTCCCTTTTCTAATGACGATGAGTGAACTTTACACCCTGTTCCTCATTCCTATGAGCTCTAGACAATGACACCCCACATGCCAGCTTAGATTTTTCTTTTTTCAAAATCAAATGTTGATTGTATGGAGCTCCATTAATTTTTTTAGTTTATTTAATTTTTATTATTTGTTGTTATGGCGGCAAAAGAAATAAATAATCTGTGAAATTTTCAACAGTCTACCATTACGATCCATGAGATACAGCTCGCTGACAGACAGACAGACGGAGAGCGGAGGCTTAGTAATAGGGTTCCGTTTGGCACCCTTCGGATACGGAACCCTAAAAAGGTCCTTTGCCAAAAAAATGCTACAATAACTAATCGTCTTTCTTTTTTTTCTTAATAATTAAAACGTATTATAATAAAAGTTTAGAGATGTGTATATTTAAATAATAACAAAGAAATATACCAGATTGAGTTCTTCATCATACTCGATGCTGGACTCCTGTCCGAGAGGCCATTTGAAGTGCAGCTGGTCCTGGTTCAATTGCAGTATGAATATGACCAGCACGAACAGCGTGTTCAGCATCAAGAAAGCAAACACCATCTTGTCGCGTAGGTTCTTTAAGTCAGTTTTGATACGATTCTGAGAAAAAGGTGATAAACTTACTGCAGAATTATTAACAAATAGAAAAAGACCTATCAGCAAACCGTATATCACATTTTCTTCCCGTCAAATGTTATTTCTTTACAATAAAAAATAAAACTGCACGAAGGCGGACTTAATGCTTATGTTAGGAATTTCTGCCAGGCAGCACAACGCGGCATGGCACGGCAAAGCATTAACCTTTGAATGGCCCGAAGCCAAAATTTAAAAAAAAAACATATTTCAAGTCATTTATTCAAACTAGGCTGAGAATCAGCACTTTTCGAACGTCAAAGTTACATAAGACAGACCCCCAAAACGCCCACCCTTCACCACTTCCTAGTGCTTTAGCTGGGAAGAAGAAGTGGCGCAACAAACTCCCCAGCAGCACAGCTGTCTGTTCAGTTAGAAAAAAATGATTCAGCCGAAGCCTTCCGCTGCATGCTCAACTTTCCATGTGATGATTTCAAAGAAATGTAAGTGCTAGGGTATGAAAATAAGATTCTAAATCATTTCCACTTACGAAATCCTTTGCCATGCCATGCCACTCCTAGTCCGATGTGGCAGCAATCCGACACGACCGGGGAGAGATCGGGCGCAGGACCGACTACTATGCGACTTGTAGCTGTACTTAGAGACACGGAGGAGTCTCTAAGTACAGTAATAATGAATACATACCAATTCTTCTGGATTCTCATCAATGGGAAACAAGTAGGTGTCAATGAGGTCCTTCCAGAAGTCGGTCTCCGCCGTGGTGAGGAAGTCGACCTCTCCTTTCTGAAGGTTCACGTCTTCTATCCAGTACGGGTTGATCAAGTCGTCACGCTCTTCCTGTTATAAACATATTTTATTTTAATTGGTGATCTTATCGTTATGTGACTAATAGATCATTACAACTTCAACATTAAAAAAAATGTTTTTCACTTATCAATCTTATCATGCTCTGAAAGTGCTTATTTGGATGCACAAAATCGTATTTTATGCACAAGTGCATTAACGTATCTACTCATAAATGTATCTATATTAAGGCAATGAAAATGAGCCATACAGCCAAACACAATAAGAAGTTCATAGATAGAATTTGTTATTTTATAATATTTACTTTAATTTATTTGCCTTATCTGTTTTTTAAGACATAAAAACAATTTTCTTCAGTATTCAAAACTGTACTAATTTTACTTTGAATTATAATTAAAGAAATGTTATGTTATACTACTGTTTATTTCCTCGCAATCGAAGTGCAAAGCAGAGTTTATAACTCGTCCAGAAAACCATTTTATCCTCGACATTACTATCAGCCCTCGCCTTCGTCTCGGGCTGCTAAAAGTCTGGGATAAAAATGGTTCGTTTTGTGCACTTGTTGTAAAATCTACTATTAATATTGTTCAGGAACTAAGTGAATCAAAAACATATTTATTTATCTGGAAACTTCACCAGATAGTGCGGTTTAAAATAATAGGAACCTTGTGTAGAAATATTTTTTATTTACCCTGGGTATATCGGTGGAGACCTCGCTATCTTCGTACTCGGCCACCCTGGCGAGAGGATCCAAGGACTGGCGGCGCAGCACCGCTGCTGATGAGCGGCGACGATTCAGTGGCTCCGCTTCGTCAGATGCACCGCTAAGTGACAGTAGTTAAGTTAACATAAAATATACATAGGTTCCAGCATGAGCTACTAGCCGATTAAAGATACTTAGGTGTCTAATTAAATTCTGAGAATTTAATTAATTCTCCTTCAAAATTCCTTAAATATCAATTAACCAGCTTGGCATACTATTGGACTAGTTCACTTCTATACTTAAGAAAAACGGTAAAAAAACCTTACTTTATTCAGTTTACGTTTTTAGTAGACTTGTAGTGAACGATTGAATTTTGAATTATTGAAATTTGGACAGGACGTCTGTAGGTAAGCTAGTACAAAAGTAAAAATACCTACAGCGTATCCAATCTCTTCTCAATCTTCTCGATAGCGGTCGCGATCTGCAGCAGGTGCAGCTCGTCCTTGTGGTCGCGGGGGTTGGTGCAGCACATGCAGCGGAACAGGCCCGCCACGCTGCACTCCGCAGAGCCGCTCGTCTCCTCGCCCTTACCGAACCACTTCTTTATACTCTGGTCGTCCATCTTCTTCTTAGCCTCCACAGCTTCTTGTTTTTCCATTGCAAGTTCCTATTCATAAATAATGATGAGATTTACAATACCCAAAAAATACTATCGCACATATGACTTTCAATTATTATTATACGCATTATTGCTAAAAATCTGCAAAAATTGTTAGCAGTTATTTTATAGTTATGTAAACAAAAACGGACTTACCGCGCGCGTTTTTTTTTGCGCCACTTCCCTTGTTCCCCAGGACACATTGTTCAAGTTACACAGCGAGTATATAATCAACAACATGTACATACTGGGGATAGTTATATAGTATACAGCTATGTACAGTAAGCATATTATTTCCTGGGGATGTAGCACGGCCGTGATGAAGAACGAGCCAAATATCAGAATCGTAAACATGCTGGATGGAGCCAGCCAGCCGTCTTGTACGATCTGGAGAATGATCCCCACTATCACGAACATCATCACCATGGCGTATAAGCATGTTATCAGGTTGGCCAGTAGAAGCTGAAAATTGAAGTGCTTTATTTTTTTTACGATATATAAAATGGGTCCTCGTGAGTCCCTTAGAAATAAATTCAAAAAAAATTATATACTAACTCAGTCTTCTCTTTAAATCTTAGAAAGTAATTTGTATGTTCGCAAAAACTTAGGACTTTTCAAAATAAGAAGCGATTTCCATAACATAAATACACGTAGTAAACATGAAATTGTGATACCCAAATTTATATTAACTAAAACTAGTACCTAAGTCATTTCTTATAAACAGTATTCGATTTTATTACAAGTTGCCAAAGACGGTTACAGAACTTAGCGATGGAAAGTTCAAAACCCACATCAAACATGTCCTTATAAAAAAAGCATATTATAAGACTACGTTGAAGATAAGGAAGCTTGACAATCATTCCTTCTGCACATGTGGCTTCCCTGATACCTCATTAACGGCATATATGTAAATGTCTATTAACTGCTCCCAAATTAATATGATTATTTTATTTTACCTTTTTTTTACATAATTCCTTGACATAATCTTTTCATTATTTGACATTATATACCTACAGTATTCTATATTTTTTTAATTAAATTAGATTTGTTACAGCTGTAGTGGCAATCATGTCATTTGGTTTCAAAAGGTATTTATTTCTATTATTTTATTTATCTTTTATATAGATTCTTTTCGATTTTGTGAATGTGAGAACGTTGTAGGCTTAACAGACTGTAGATCTGTCGACCATTTTCTATCTTGCTAAGTACCTGAGGCCCTAGTGTGAGTTTCATTTAACCATCTCGATTTTACGCATCGACCGCGTTCGGCGCTCCGATTGGCAGCCGGCCGGCCTTCACCAGTGAAGGGTCAATCGGAGCGCCGAACGCGGTCGTTGTGTAAGGTTTCTTGTAGGTTTATAATCGAATCGAAGTCTTAGTAATTGGGTTCCTTTTTTAACCTTTGGGTACAGAACCCTAAAAAACCCTGTCCGATCCAAAAGGGGCACATAGGTACTCCAATAACATTACCAAAAAGTATTTTTTAGTTTATTATTAATGAAAAAATATATATATTACATAATCATAAGAAATTGCTATTTAAAATGCACATTTTTAGTACCAAAATTACCCCAAAATCCAATAAAAAATTGAAAATTTTCAAGATGTGTCATAATGTTATTACTTGTAGACACCCGCTAAACGACGGCCGCCCGCGCCCCATGTAACAACTCGTTAAAATTCCCCGTTGAAAAAAAAAATTGCGATTTTTTTTCCCACCCTTAGTACGATACCTAACGACACCCTCATGGATCGGACAGGGTTTTTTTACATGTTGTAGGTGTGTACACCTGAGCCCAACCTATGAAAAACAGGCGTGATGTTATTACGTTGTTTTACTCACTTTTTACATTATTTTAATACAATGAGGCATTCTTACCTGAATTTCGGACTTGCAAGTCATACAGACGATGATGAAAATGACAATAGGCACCAAGTTGAGAAGCATAGCATGCATGTTGCTGATTTGAGTGATTGCGTTCAACGCGCCCACCATCATCAGGAAGATAGTCCCCGGACCGAGCACCGAACCGAACATCAATAGACCCTAAAAATAAAATACTTATGTTTCTAATGAAATCTCTAAATGATTTTGTGGGTGAAAAGTACAAGTTATGCCATTAAAGTTGAGACTTTACCGCGCCTCCCGCCGCTCTTTTCCTCGCCCCGGCGGGGACCTCATATCGCTAAAGAGACCCATAAATCGTCCACTGCGCAAATCCAACCACGAGGTGCGTCAAATCTCAACTTTAATGGCACGACCTATACATCAAAATCCATCAAGCGAAACACAATTAAACAATTTCGTTTTATAATTGTTAAATATTTAAACATCATTTTTTTAGCAAAAAAAAAATACGCACCTGATACCAAATATACAGCGTGGAAATATTATCATTAATGCCAACAGTTCTTTTGGAGTCTGCTAGTAAGTCGAAGATATTGGCCATAGTAGAGGGCACCCATCGTCTGCGCTGGTTGAAGAACTCGTCGAAATGTTCGGGACAGTGCGTGAACGCATCAGATGCTGCGGAGTATTCTACGCGGTAGCCCCGCTGCAGTAACAGGGTGCACAGCCAACGATCCTCACCTGTGTGGGGGTAAATTACTAAGTAGATTTCTATGTTTATTAAATTCACTGTGACACGATTTTTCTGACACCAATAATTTTACCTATTTTGAATAACTTTTCGATTATTATGAAAAATGCCTACGAATATTACGGGGAAATAGTTCTCGCACTATAACTCAGAAACGTGACGTGCTGGATACGTCACGTTTCTGAATTATAGCGCGAGAACTATTTTTATCTACCCTCTTTAGAAACCAAACAACATAAATAGTTTGTTTAATGTTTTGTTTTGATACTGAGCAGAGTTAAATAGGTATAAATTAGTGAGAGTGTAAGGAGCGGCAAATTTTGTTCAGTATTAATCAGAATTCAGAAAAAAACGTCTATACTACAGATTTAGTGAGGTCTAAAAGTCATCACTGCAGATTTATTGAGGTCTAAAAGTAACTCTCAGTACAAAACCAAATCGTGTAGGTATCTGAATCTTCAAAACCGCTGTCACGTTTAAAATTTGAACTAATATTATAAAGAGAAAAGATTAGATTTTTGGATGTTTGTATGTTTGTTTGTTTATAATGAATAAACTCAAAAACTACAGGACCGATTTCAAAAATTATTTCACCAGTAAAAAATATTATCATATAAATATATTATAAAGACATATTATCACAGAGTAACATAGGCTATAATTTATAAAGAATCACGCGGGCAAAACCACTGGCGGAAGCATTGATGTATTAAAAGAGGTAGATACGGGACTTAGTCACAGCGCCTGGTCCTATCCAACTACGGGATTGCCCGTAGTTGAGTAGGACCAGCACTCAGTCGCGCACGGAACATCGTAGATCACACAGCTCAATAATTTCAGTTTTTGTAATAAATACGCATCAAACTGACTTCTTGTGCAGCTAAACAGTGCTTTAATAATGCAAGAAAGAAAAATAAGACACATGGGATTACCTACCACTCGTAAGTACAGCCAAAAATGTTAATTTGTTGAAAATTACAATAATATTTTGACGTTTGCTTCGCCATATTTGTGTAATATATTAAAAACATGTGTGACGATACGCACATAATGCGCGAGGTGCTAACGCGATTTCGCTCACAGGTTAGCGTCGTCTCCTATCTCTATCCTCGTCTATCGGTAACTGTAGCTTTGCGACTATGAGATGACACTGATCACAGATGTGTGAGTTTCGGTGCATGTAGTCGTGCGCCGAGCCCAAGTTTACTGATTGCGATGTTAGCGCGTAACATATCTTCCTCCTTTTAATACATCAATGGGCGGAAGCTAGTTAGTACTAAACAGATAAAAATACCGCGGCCTTCATTGACTTTAATAGATTGAGGGAAAGTAATCAATGTAAGACTATATCATACCTTGATCATACTGCACATAATGCCGAGCCTCGTGTGAAGTTAGTGTGTATTTCTTCATGACGTTATCGTCCATCAAAGCCTTTCCTCTGAAGAGAGAGAAGCATCCGGGACTACAGAGTACGCAGCCAATCATGTGTTCAGTCGCCTTTTGCAGCCAATGGCCGATAGCGTACTCGAACATTTGATACCATGCCATGAAACCTGGAACATTCGGTTTTATAAGAGCAATCAGGGAGCTCGAACTTTAAAAGTAGTAGATACCAAAGTTTTTCACTTGTTCAAAGCATGCTGTGAAGAGCAAAAACGAAATCTCTAAACTCAAGAACTAAAAAGACGCTCTTCAAAATACCAGGGTAAAGTTATCACCGGAAATGTGGACAACAGAATCTCATGAAACACGATGACGATTTTGCTAAAGACTCTTAAAAGCATTTCAAAACATGAATACTAAAAACACCTACCAGAGCCCACAGGATGGATACGTCCGCACGCCGCCCCCAAGTTCTTATCCTTCTTCATCAGATCGATTAGTAACGTGACCGCTATCGGCTTGAAGTCGATGTCGCCGTCCAGAGCCAACAAGTATGTGTTCTCGGCGATCACCTCCTTGCGGTCAACGGAGATCGGCAGGTCCATCAGACGGTGACCCAGGAAGTAGTACATGTACATCACCTGTACAGGAGCAAGCAATTAGGCTGCGTGACTAACCAGGTTGTTTTCACTCCCACAGTTTCGACGTTGCGTTGATGCTTTGATCAATGCCGCCGCCGTTCGAGTAATGTAAGAACTGAGTTTTTAGTAACCAGGTTGACATTTGACAGTTTTGTAATGATATTATATTTTTATTTTTACTGTAATTCAAACGATAAGACATTAACAAATTTGTGTCCACCCACTTTTCACAGAACTCATACGCCATGCCGTCATAAATATTGCTAGTTGGAGGGTCCTCCAGGAGGGTCAATGGCACTAAATGCGTAAATTTCCCGGATACTTTTGCAATTTTTGATTTCCATAAAAACCTTATTCGGACTTTTACGAACCTTTTAAAACATAAAATAGCCAAATCGGTCCAGCCGTTCACTAGTGACATGCTTACCAACGAACAGCATTTCCTTTTTAGGGTTTCGTAGTCAAAAAAGAACCCTTATAGTTTCGTCATGTCCGTCCGTCTGTCTTGGATGAGCATACCTACATATTAATCATGCCGGCAAAGTGGTAAAAATAAAATCTTGAAAAAACAAACATAATTGGAATGTATGGGAGAACATGTTTTTCAACTACAATGTTTTAAAAACTAACAGACTTAAAATAATAATAATATGTACTACAAGTATATAAAAATGTTAAGTTTTTTCTTGGGATACATTCATCCCAACTACGGAATTCTTCATTATACGTGGTGCGACATGCACTTATATTCTTTCTTATTTTTATTTAAATATAATATATTTTACAATTGTAATTAAATGATTGCATTGCATTGATGATTTGCATGACGGTAGAACATGCAAATCATCAATGCAATGAAAAACATATATGTTCTAATTACCCATGTTAGCAAATTAATACATGATGTGATTTGAGGATAATGAACCTTGTGTTAGTCTATTGATTTCTCCTACAAGCTAGACAATCAATCAAAGCTGAATGTTTTAATACATCAATAGGCAATGATTAGATATGAATATACGATACCATTCAAGTCAGTAAAAATATCATATCAAGTCGGTGAAGTTCACAAACTAATTCAAAGTGAAGTGGTAATCATAGCAAAAATTCTAAAATATTCAAAAACAATATTTCACAAATTATTTTTGTTTTTTTTTTTTGTGAAAATTTTACCAATACGAAAATGCGCAAAACACCAGCAATCATTTCGGTAGAAAAGTATTAAGTTTTTTTTATTTTTTTTTATTTATTGATTATGCGAAGGTTGATTTAAAAACTAATTCGCTTCCATTAATTTCCAACGAATTTTATTCGTAATCTTTCCGGATCTAATACGATCGATAAGTTTATTCACTTATGCTCAACCGACGAAATAAATTACAAAAATATCTGCAGTCGAAACATTCCATTAGCACGATAACTTATCATATCCTAATTATTTATGAGTATTTAATATATAATTTTTCAACAATAAAATGCGAAATTCAGTAGCTTACCTGAGACCATCTTTTCCTGTGTCTTATTTTGGACTTGTCTTTGAGGTGGCATATCATTTTGTTTTTTCCTGGAAGTGTCCAAACTAGGCGGCCTCCATACGGAGCGGGGTATTTTTTGGGCGGTCTTAGTCTTACGTTTGTGAGATGGACCTCTGAGGCAGCCTCGTCGATGGTCTCTAAGAGGCACGTCACGAAACGATTCACCTGTGAATCTTCTGAACTGTGATCCGATACTTCAAACGCGTCATCCATGAAAATGTGCACTGTAACGGTTGGAGTATGATAGAGCCAAGTGTGCAATTCATGATTATTGATGCACACATATATAAAACTGGTAAAAGTAATATATTTGTAGCAAAAGTAATATCTAACTTTAGCCAACTACCGAATAAAAAAAAAGATTTTAGGAAATCAAAACGATGATGTTATTATTGAGTAGGTACGTTGATACCGTTGGGATACCTATAACTGTTTTCTTCGCTACATACCTTCCAGTTCATAGTAGTCTGGATCAACAATCCCCAAATACTTCTGCGCAACGCGACGCGCGCTCTGATCTTCGTCCATACGGAAAATAGACTTCAAGAACTCAACCATTTCTTCTTTTGTTTCATGCCACATAGTTGCACACACGTAGATCCTGGTTACGAAGAAAAAAGGTTAGTTTCAATTTTTAGCAAAGCCGTGATATAATTCTCCGGACCTTCACAATCATGTAGCATTCACCTTGTGATGTTGTCAGATGGCTTGATGTCTTGTTTTGACATTTTATCTCCGCTAAGCATAGACGCGTCATCTTCATCTTTGAGCTCCTAAAATACAGGTACGAAATGGGGCTTATAAATTCAGTCATCTTTCTGTAACTATGCATAATGAATCATCATCAAAATTAAAATCATCACCTCTAGTGATATATCATGATCATCATCCTTAGTTCTGTTCATGAGCATGGACTGGTCAATGATGGGGCTGCAGTACCACGGCTTGGAGAACAGTTTTTCTGTGGCCGCCAGTCGTTCACAGCGCGGCTTCCACGCGTGAGCAGTCACCCACGCTTGGGAGACCATCCACAGCAACCATATCCACGACATCTGCTCCACTATGAAATCTTTCAGGAAGTAAACTGCGGAAAAAATATAGAAATATATATCGGTCAATGGAACCACAACAATTTTATAAAAATACACTCGCCTAGGAGTACCTTATACAAGGTGTTAGGTTTAACGAGGGACATACTTAAAATGAGTGTAGTACTTATGAAAATTTACAACTTTTACTACTGGAGCACACCGGAGAAACCCTGAAATATGAAAAAGTCTTATCACCTGTTTGCTACCTACGCGATTAAAGTGTAGGGAACAGCCGGTTTTTTTCTTTCTAATTTTATTGTTGCTCCCGTAGTAAAAGTTGTTCATCTTCTTGAACTACATTCCCTTAAAGTAAGTCTTTGGTTTACCTTAACTATATAGTTTATAACTATTCAAATTAATTAAGAAATGTATTAAACTGCTCAACTTACCCGGTGGAATCTCGAAGAACAAATAATCAGGTATAGTTCGATAAAATGCACATGGATCCGCATTCCTCATTCCGCATAAAACAATTAGCAGGTTAACAGTGACCGGTCCAACGAGGCTTAGTGCAAATGTAAAGCTGAAGTTTTGTATGAGGATCTTGCAGGCGGTTTTACTAGCGGCAAAGCAAACGTATGCGGCCCCGACCTGGATGAGTACCACCCATAGTGGGGTAGCCCATGCCGCTGGTATTTCGTATATTTTCCCCATTACTGCGTAACCCATAAAACCTTGGAATTCATCCTGAATTGCTTGAACCTGATTAAAAAAAATAAAACATAGAATGAAGAAAGGTTACAAATTGGTCTCCAACTTTAAGCATACATAGTATGTACCATCAATTTCCTGATCACTATTATTATGCGAAGTCTGACAATCTGACATAACTCCTTACCTCATTAGCGGTGTAAAGTCGATCGCCAAAACCACTGCTTACTTTCGTAAAGAAAGCTAATGGGTCGTCGTCCTGGGTGTATAAAGATATCAATATACAGCACATGAATATCAAGATCTTCCATATTGACACCACTCTATGCGAATAATAACGACCCCTTTTGAGACCGTCGCGGAGATCTTGCAAAGGTCGAAGGACTGAAATAAATAAGTGTAGGAATTATATTAAAATGTAGTTTCAAGAGGACAGCGTTAAGCTATTTTGAAATACATAAGTATTGAGCGATATGGTTAAGTGTCCGCATCAAATGAGATTAAGATATAAAAGTATAAGTGTAAAATCTAGGTGCTTATTACCATTCTCATTATTCATATTTATTTATTTGCATACCATGATGTGCAGAAAAGATGTCACATGATGCTTAAAGCTAAAGTACATTTATAGACCCTTTTAGGGCACAGCAATATGTAGTATTAGCCTTTCATTGAGAAATATCGTAACTAACATAACTACAAGAATATAATTATTTATAATCCGATAGTGAAAATAACAGTTTCCACTACCCATGTTCACATGTAATAGATCAGTATCAATATAAGACGCATTGTTTACCTGACCATTGTTTTCCTGAGCAGCCGACGAAGTTTTCCCACCAGCCGAGTGAAATCAACACGCATGCTACCGGAATGGTCCACAAAACATCATCGCCTTTTAGGAGTGGCCAAACAACGAATGCAGTAGCTTGAGCAGAAACAGCGAGTACATCTAAGATTATTTTGAAGATGTATCGAGGCTCAGTGCTATCCCTAGATAGGGCATTCAGAACCCCAGGCACAAAGCACATCGCGTTCATTAACATTGTTCCTTTCACGACATCTAGCTCCGGTAGAATTATCAGCACGAGTAACGCAACTCCAATTGTGTGCAGTGTTTCGATTATTAAGGACTGAAACAATTTATTGACGTTAATAATATGTTTCCCATAGAAAGGTTCTAAATCATTATTTTACACAAACGGACCTGGAGTGTCATTTTTCATCAGTAGACCTTTCTACTGATGAAAAATGACACTCCAGGTTCGTTTGTCCTTACTGACGAAAAAATGTGGTTCAGTTGGATTAGGCAAACGATTATATCCATGGCGAAATGCGAAAAGCAGTATGTGAGCAGTCATCCCGAGCCGAATAAATAGTTAGCCGTCGACAAACTGGTAAAACCCTAGTATAACCGACGCTCGTCGCCCAGGGTAGCATGGCACAAAAGAGATGATATTGATAACTAGGTACATGTCATTCACTTTATTGTTTTAGATAACATTGACTCTTTGTTTTGAAACAGAAATAAAATTGATATAATTGTTGGCGTAAATTATCTTATCTGCTAATAAATATTTGAAAAAGAATGTCAATACGATTCTGGTTTATTGAATAGGTACATTGGCGAAATTCGGTTCACGGGATTATTTATTTGCCATACTTAATAAAAGATTCCTACTAATCGCGTTGATTAGATTAGTAGGCTTGAGTTCGGTGAATCACCTCATTCTGTCATCGTTAAATGCCCAATGATGCTCCTAATAGCCCTATTCCTACTGCTGAACCTCCCTGTTCTGGTATAATTTCTACAAAAAAAATTAAGTACAGAGTAAGTACTTCAGTTTTTTTTTGTAGAAAAAGACAACACAGTCACAGCGTCAATTAAAACATCATCAGTTTCGAATTATTCTTGCCCTAATTACTATAATAAGTACTTACCTAAATAATATTTTCACCTCAGCACCTCAAACAAGGAGGTTTTGCTGTCTAAAGACAGTGAGCAAAATTGGATTTTGCTGCAAGCGTGAGACAAAGTAACTGTTTAATGTTATTTTTTTTGTGCCGAGAACTGTGCTGGGTCTACTCACAAAATTCGAAAGATTTGTCACGCGAAAAGACGCTTTTGACTGTCTTCTTCTAATTCAAAGAGGAAGAAAGAGAGAGAGAGATAGAAAGTGTGAATTTGATCAAAATGTAAATCTAAGATGGCGGCTGCGAAAATTTTCACATTTTTCGTCAGGGGTGTCGGTTTAATAGTTTTCGAGGGTGCTAAAGCCGATAATGACATTATAATTCTGATATTTTGTCAACTTTAACTTTTTCTCTATTTTAACGTTCCATGCAAATCCAAACGTTTTAATCTACCATTACGGGTGCCATTTGCAACTACTTACTACAGTCAAAATTCGTACGTTGTGCGTGTGAGTAGGTATTTGAATAAGGTGTGCAAACAGTCCGACTTAGATCTTTTTAAAACAAATGTGACCTTGGCAAAAATGTGTTTAGCAATGAATTTCTTTAAAGCTTAATTCAAAATAACGCTTTTTAAAGCTTACTGCCAAGTGTTTTACACGTGCAGCCTGTGGACCAACTATACTCAGCGGGCTATCAACGCCCTACGGGTCCAATATAATAACGGGTTCAGGATGTTGATGGGGCTGCCCCGTTTCTGCAGTGCATCAGGTATGTTTGCACAGGCACACGTCGATGGCTTCCACGCTATCGTCAGACAGAAATCTGCTTCTTTGCTCTGCAGAGTATGGAACAGCTCCAACTCCATCCTGAAGACCATAGCGGGGAGGTACGATTCCCCTTTGTTAGGTGATGTGGTTCAAAGATGCCTTTTGAACAACAGACTAGTTTCCAAATAAGTACATAAGTTTACTAACATAGATATAAATTATCCTTTTTGTTTACTAACCCATATGGATGTTGCTTATCCGAAATAAAGATTATTTTATTTTATTTTATTTTATTTTATTTTTAATTTCTGTACTTTGTTTTTCATCATGGGTATCGTTTTCATAGATTTTGAGGGTGCTTAAGTCGATCAAAATGTTAATCCAAGATGGTGGCTGCGAAAATTTTGTTACTGTTTTATCTCATACGTGAGAAGGAACTTTGTTCCGGGGATTCCCCGACCGCACATATTTTTTTTTTTTCGAAATACTCAATTTTTTTTTTTTTAGACATCGATTATTGTGAATGTTGAAGTAAAAATACGAAATTTATCATGTTGTATTTTTTTACATTAGGTATATACAATATGTAAAAACCCAGATCGATCCGAAAGGGGCATATAGTACTGCTTTTTATTATTGGTAATAAACAAAGTTTTTAAAATTTTCATTTTTAGTTCCTAATTTACCGATGTCGTGTCCTGCGTGTCCTGTCAGCTGCACGTTACAGGAACTAATGGACGTTGGTGATGGTGCCAAATAAGTCGCCGAATTCTGGGCCGAGTGCATATAGATTGCTATTGAGACGCTAGGAAGAAGACCCCAAATCCATTAAAAATTTTAAAATTTTCAACAGTGTTCATAAGTTATGACTTTTAGACACCCGCTAAACGACGGCCGCCCGCGCCCAATGTAATAACACGGTAAAATTCCCCATTGAAAGAAAAAAAACCGGCCAAGTGCGAGTCAGACTCGCGCACGAAGGGTTCCGTACCATTATCTTATCTATAAAAACCGGCCAAGTGCAAGTCGGAATCGCGCACGAAGGGTTCCGTACCATTATCCATAAAAACGGCAAAAAAAAAACATGTCTGTTCTATGGGAAAAAAAATATTTTATTCTGTTTTTAGTAGGATTTGTTGTTGTAGCGGCAACAGAAATACATCATCTGTAAACAACTGTCTAACTATCACGGTTCATGAGATACAGCCTGGTGACAGACGAACGGACGGACGGACAGAGGTCTTAGTAATAGGGTTCCGTTTTACCCTTTGGGTACGGAACCCTAAAAACATCTTGCGTTTTTTTTTGATAAAATTTCCACATAATATATAATATATATTTACTCTAAGTACGATACTTAAAACAACACCCTCACGGATCGGACAGGGTTTTTTTACGTTGTATGTTCTCGCTGCTAGGTGAAAAACCAACTTTACTCTCTTGTTGCAAAATAAACTATTAATATTTACGACTTTGTGCCTTACCAACAAAAACTGTACAAACGTAGGCTTCCCAGCTGTCTTGAAGAAGCATATTCTGAGTGATCTTAAAAATATGCCCAGCTCTGGTAAGCTGAATGTGATGAAAGCTGCCCACAGCCATGTTACTCGTTCTTCCAACGAGTGGACTGTTATGAACTGCTGATCGAGCGCTGGTCATACGAAATACAAAAGAATTAGTTATGTAAAGACTCCAACGATCATTCGGATAAATAGTTAAAGAAAGGGTATAACACTCACCTAAAGCTTTGTTACAATGACTTATTTGTTTGCCCTTTTTCAGTTGTGATGTGATGAAAAGCAGAGTCCCCTTAGATACTACAGCGGATCCAAGCACAACGCCAAATATGAATATATACGATAGAAATTTAAGGATCTTCACACAGGTGTCTACACAGGCAGTGGATTCCATAGACCCACTTTCCTTCTTCACGGGAAGCTCCCGGAATAAATTCCATCCTTTCGTCTCCTGAGCTGTTCTTTGCCTGAAGAAATCGTTTGTGAGTTACTACTGCTGTTTTAGCATTTAAAACATAATAGGTATTCAAAAAAGACATTTCTACACCTTCAGCTAATTAAGAAATCTGTATGTCTCTATGCGGAATGTAACTGCATAGTGTATCTAGAATAAGTATACCACCTATCCGGTTCTATAGTGAAACTAAAATTGATCCTTTGTTAGGGGTCCCGTTGATCGATATGACAGCGTTGCACATTGTTATTATCATTAACGACAGCAACTTGCACTCAAACCCACTTGATTAAATCTCAAACGACTACAATCACAACATCAATGTTGATGTGAATGTCATCATGATAGGCAATATGGACTTGTAACTACATTATGTGCTGCAATTTTGAGGATTGGATGTTCGTGACAGCGCACATTCCACGCTGAGATTTCGGACTGCACTGTCAACGCAAACAATGTGCTAGCACGCAAAAATACATAAGTACACCTCCAAGAAATTGACTGTCCAACAAACCCGAGTACTCAAACGCCACTTAACTGTAAGACGTTCTTAAAAGTGTTTAAGTCTATACAACATCTTTAAGTGACAGCATAGACGGCGACTTGGAATAGAGTTGATTTGAGCATTAGACCGTTTGACTTCCAAGTGTCTCTAAGCTACTATAGTACCTATACTACTTATACCCAACTACGCAATAAAGAGTATTTACCCTAAATCGTCGAAGTCATCATACAGTGGAGTATACTCCGACTCATCTTCACTGTCGTCTCCCAAACCCGTAAATCCGGGAGTCTTGGGCTTCGTCGCCATTCGATATTTATCTGGAACAGTTATTGGTGCTGTTCAAAACTCTGTGAGTTACTGAGCAGATAAGGAACAATAGGTTCAGACAGGTAGGCTGTTTTCTAAAACAAAAGAACCGATTAGCCGTCGAACCGATGACCGTTGGCGCCTTGGGGTAGGGTAGGTGTTCTGGAACGGATACCACGAATCGGCAAACGCAACGTGGCCTGAGGTAGAGCGACGATCTTCGCAAGGTGACAGATTAAGAGATAAATTTTGGTCCCGCGATGGAGATACCGTCTCGTATTGGCACCTAGTGTAGCAGCAGCAGCAGCAGTTGCTGTTTACTAGATTATGTGTTTTCCAAAACAAAGAACTTAGGAAAATAATCTTACCTCAAACAATTCCCTTTAGACACACATATTAATTCACTAACACAGTTTTTCACTATCAGAGCTATATCACAACTAATTCTTTCACACAAACAATAACAGAATATTTGTATTATAACCGGAAACTTGCCAAAGTAAATGAGGATATTGGTTTGACACTGAGTCGTACTGGCCCGATAAGCCTTATATCAAACGGCCGTCATTACGATATCGCGGCTGATTAGGTACATTATCGAAAATCGTAGGTCAATCGCGCTTTGATTTAAATTATTATCAAATCATACGATCATCTTTTACATTACTAACCAATGACTCCAATATGAAGTCATCGCTATGTTTTTACACAATAATTTTGAGTGCCTGCACAAAAATGTACACAGTTATACTAAAAACATGGTGGGGAATTACTGAGGTATATCCTTTTCCTACATGGCATAAATACATGCGTGGATGATCTATCGATACAGATACTGTCCACATCAAGAGCCGACACTTAACATTTACAACAAGTACTTTTATTGGTGTATTTTAGTTTACAATCGAGCAATTTGCACGGCTTCAGAAATGATAACGAAATCAATGATTAAGTAATCTATGTACTTTTACTAGGTTCAAAGGAAACAATATCAGACGCGTCACAATTAAGTTTATTATTATCTAAATATAAAATAAATAAGTATTGTAAATCTATTAATACTCTTAAATACAGACGACACAAAATTCGAGAATGAAAATTAATCACAACACTACTCATATTTAATCTTAAAAAAAAAAAATACACAACGTTGCAAAATGTTCGAGCACTTTACATGTTTGAAAGGGTTTCATCGATCGAAATATGTTGCTGGCTTTTAACGCTAGACACGTAATAAAAAACCTGCCCGCGGCATTACTGAAGTGATAGTCTATAAATTTCCGATTCCGGACTGAAGGACAAACCATGTTCTCCCATACATTCCTACTGCAAGCGTAAGTTTGTACGCACAATATTGAGATTGACCATGCCTACAAAGCCTATATAATAAGTCTATGGTCTTAAAATATTAAGACCATAGACTTATTATATAGGCTTTCATGTAATCTAAAAGTAAATAAATTTTCGGAGTTAGTAAATTTTCATCTGTTTTCTTAACTAAATTCAAAACTTTTTATTTCAATATTATTTTAAAAAAGAATTGAGACCCTAATAACATTTTTTTTTCATTAGATATGTTACATGGTGTAGTTTGACCTTTTATTTTTTTATTTAGTAATTTTTAAAGTTCTAATTACTAAATAAAAAATAATATAATCCTATATTCAGAATTCATTTATTTACGTTACACGTATTTTGGTCACAGAAATTTATATGTGTACCAATTTTCAACTTAATCGTGGATTCGGAGCAAATTGGCTGTGACAGACGGACGGACAAACGAGTGATCCCTAGTCATAACAAGCGCCCGAGGCACGCGTCTTGTACGCTGCATTTTGGGCGCTCAATAAAATCGTTTAAATTTCTATGTAACGAATTATAACAAGCACTGCCCCTCCCGGGCGCCCTTAGCGCACTCTCGAAGCGTGGTCGCAAGTTCCTTTTTTATTATTGCTCCTTGTCGTTTTCTCTACATCAGTAATAAACTTAAAAGAAACAGTTATACTGAGCACTTTAGACCCTCAGTGGGTTCAAAGTTACAACAAAACGTGGAAATTTTGTTTGCATTTGACGAGCGTGATGTGGGCGCGCCTCGGGCGCTTTATATAACTAGACCCTATGGGTTCCATTTTTTCATTCGGACGTACGGAACCCAAAAAAGTAATTATCTGTAGAATTTGAAATTCGAAAGAACTTCATAAGTCATGTTCAAACAGGAAAGAATAGTGCGTTCCATGATACGCAACAACTTTGTTTGCATGTACAGACGCCAGCACATCAACCTACCCGAAACTGTAAAATTTTCCCAATCAACTTTGAACCTTATGCTTTAGTGATAAAGTTTAAAATCTATTAAAGAAATTTGACAGATAGTAGTAGTTTGACGTGCTGGCGTCTGTACGTACTATTAACGAATATCGAACAACGTCCATACATTTGAAGCAAATGTTCGTGTTCGCGACGTTTGTGTTGCGTGTGCTAGGCTAACCAATCATTAAAACTTTTTCAAACAAGCCATTTTTACCAACATTGAAAAAATCGAATACGTACTTGAACGTTTTGCAACGCAGTTTATATTAGGTACCACATTATTTCATCATCATCATCATCATCGTCACTTCATCCGAAAGACGCCCACTGCTGAACATAGGCCTCCCCCAAGCACCGCCACTTCGACTGGTTCTGCGTATCCCGCATCCAGCGGATTCCTGCGGCCATCTGCGGTACCACATTGACTGCATAGTAATATACAGAACTATAACTACAAAGCGACAATCTTATGTCTCCATAGTTACCATCAGACTTCAAAATATTGTAACCAGAAATTCTATTTAACAATAAAAGCAATCTGGCTAACTAAAACATATCCAAACAAAGTTACCTACCACGCAAGTACTTCAAGAAAGTCATCGTGATTAAAATCACAGGCTGAATGGATATTAAATATTTCAGAAAAAATAGAGATCTCTTATCAGATGCACATTTAATACAGTTAATAGGTTACTTCGAACTGGTTGTATTACGCGATTAGTTCCACTACTTCGATTGCTCTTGTCAGTGTTACCTTGAGTAAAATTGAATTCATTAAAAAGTTTATCAGTTCTCGCTATCGTTACTAGGTAAAGAACCTACTTTACTAGTACTGTAATCTGTCTCCTTCACATAGTCCTTAGGTTCGTCATGCTTTGAAAAGTTTCCCAGCGCCACTTGTGCTATAGTATCCACGATACTTGACGAACTCATGTACGGATGGCTGGAGGGGGCCACAGACGTTGATAAATCTTCCGCCTTTGTTAACTTTAGAGGTTGATTGTAATCCGTTAAATAGTCAGGCATTGTAGTCTTTTTAGTTAACTCTAACATCTGATTCAAAAATGACTCTCCACCGACTCGCGAAGGCATACTAAAGTCAGTCGCTTGCGCATCCATGCTATCCGATTTGGTAGTTTCTATTTTCGAAGAAGTACTTGTTTCATTTAATTTTATACCATCAAGAGAATCCGACTTTCCTTTTCCAATGCTACCAAAATCTGGCGGCAAATAATCTTTGTTGCCTTTTAATAAGTCATGTGGAGATTTCATCAGCATGCTCTGATCTAATCCAGCTTTAGTAGATATTGGGCTACTAGTCGAAAGCGGTTTCAATAAGGATTCCTGCATTTTCAATAATGATGGAGATAAGAACATATTATTTGCAGCTAACGTCGACTTAGACATTGGATCTGGTATTCCCAATATGCCTGCACTGGAGTATTTACTAGCCGAGAATAAAGCATTGGCAATGTCTGCAGAACTCATCATGAGGTTGGAGGCGAGACTGGCGGGGATCGTGCCCGTGGTGCTGGTGCTCGTAGCGGTGCTGCTCGGGGTCTTGTCGTAGCTTCCAATACTGCTGGTCAAATTCTGCAAAGAAGCAGCGTAAGATGGTGGATCGGGAAGCTTGCCACCCGATAAACTAGCCGCTAGACTTGAAGACATGCCTGGAGTGAGCCCAGTCAGCATGCTGTTTGCGGCAGCTAAACTTTCCAAACTAGAGGCACCCATAGGTAGCGGCATGTTGGGAGAACCTAATCCGAGAGCCATGCTCGTCAGCATATCTAATCCTGTAGGATATGACGACGGCAGAGTAGGGGTAGCTGACTTTGATGACGATTTAGAAGACGTTGGTAACACTGGAATGTTCAGTTGAGGTGTTTCGAATTTATGAGGCGAGCCTGATCCAATGCTTGACGATACATTTATAGGAGGCACGCCTGCCGGCCGGCTTACCATCTGTTGCAACGTACTGACTGAAGGGAAATTGGGGACAGATGTCACCTGACTTGGCTTCGACACAGGTATTGGTTGAGGAACTGCTAATAAAGCATCGAGATCCATTTTATCATCTTGTTCTGAAGAGCAGCCTAACTCGTCCCTTATAAAATGCCACAACAAGCCATCACTCTGTTCTCTCGGAAACTTAGCGGTCAACGTGCACTTCAACTTGTCTAAGTATGTGATGTCAGGCTTAAAATTGTCTTTAAAATCAACAAATGTGTCATCAGAAAATGAAAGGTAGTACTTGATGCTTTTCCTTATTTGCTCCATGGCATGTGTTGATAGGTGGCTGTCATGTACCATGATGTATTGTAGAAGCAATGGTCGAGGATATTCTGTAGGTCTCTGCTCTGGTGGAGGCATCACCCAGAAGAATGTTAGTGATGATTCCAAAACTGGACTCTCTGGGTTGTAGGGAGCTGAAAATTTTAAAATATTATTTGAAAAGTTTGGACAAAATGAACAATTAAATCATGTGCGATAATGTTTTACTTACAGCAAATGACTCCAATACAAGGTATATAAGATATTTCACTAGGTCCACGCATTTTAATTTGATATTCCAGCTGATTGTCACAATCCCTAAGACTTGGCATGGCAGGATTCGTTGGATGAGAGTGATACCAGCCCAGAAGTGTAAGTCCCAGTTTTTCTATTTCCATTTGAATCTCTAGTTCCACTAGAACTCGCGGTCTATTGTCATTCTTACTGATTAGGCATGGGAACGTGTGAGTTATCATGACATCTGAAACACAAGGAACATAATGAATAAAAACTTTTGTACTATTTTTTTTTTTTTGGTTCATTTTTTTTGTAGTTTTAATCTTTCACTTTTTAGTTGTGGTACCTACCCCACACAAATTCGAATACAAATGTTTAATCTCACGAGAGCGGGTGACCCATACTTGTGTGTGTAAGTGTACATGCACAGTCTTTGCGTGCGTATAAGCTCGGGACCACAGAGCATTCGGGACCGACCGCCCACCAGTCGTGGCCGAGTCGCCAGCCGAGTCAGTAGTGCTTCTTAGTTCGCGCCTTAGTTCTTCTTTCTCGTAATGTATTAGATAGTTTAATAAAAACATGTTAAACGAAATTTTAATAATGTATTGTTTATTTTAGACTCGACAAATGATTGCAAATATTTATAATTTTCTCAAAGAAGAATATGAATTCACGGAACTTCATCGATATCCAAATTGTCATTTATTATCACATTTGCGTAATATTACAAAACGCACTGCAGCAGCGACGGGGTTAAGTGAAGGAACAGTGCAAAAAATATTAAAATAAGGAAGAGATGTCGCAAGTACGTCTTAGAATTTTATGTCACCCATGAAAAACCGAAGAAAGAGAGAAAATAAAGTAGACATTGATGGATTTACAGCTGACGTTGTACGGAGCACAATACAAAATTTTCATATCGTACAAAAACAAATTCCAACATTGGCAAAACTAAGATCAGTCTTGAATGAAAAAATTGGCTTCGATGGACGTCTCGCAACGCTACGTAAGTTATTAAATAAATCGGGCTACATGTGACGTAAAACCGATAACAATAGGAAAGTATTCGTTAAACGGCATGATACCCAGATGTGGAGAATAAAATACTTAAAAAAAATAACCGAATACCGCTCTCAAGGTCGGCCTATTGTTTATTTACGAAAGTTACGCATTGACAACACAATGTTCGAGATAACACATGGGCCCAAAAAGACAAACCGACTCCATTTAAAAAAAACTTAGGCAAGGTACTCGTTTTATTTTAGTACACGCTGCAACCTATGCCGGATTTATTGAGAACGCTTGGTTAATCTACAAAGCTAATTCCAGTTGGAGACTACCATACCAACATGAGTTTTGAAAATTACGTAAAATGGCTGAATGAAAAGTTGCTGCCAAATTTGCCAGATCGTTCCATAATAGTAAGTACTAGATAATGCATCGTACCACAATATACGAGCTGAGAAATTGCCGACGACAGCCTCAACAAAATCTGACATGTCAACAAGATCTGATTTCGTCACAAATTTGTGCAAAGTTGAGTTATATGATATAATAAAAAACATGTAAGTGATTTTATCACTTACAAAATCGATGACTACATAAAAAGTAAAGGATTTGAAGTATTACGCCTCCCTCCTTACCACCCTGAGTTAATACCATAGAGAACAACTGGCGGGTCCTTAAAAACTACATTGCTCTAAGAAACGTTGAGCAAAATATGACCAACACAGAAAAACTTATTCAAGAGAGTATTACAAAAATAACAAGTAAGACATGGCGTAATACTTGCAATAAAAAAGAAACTGAATATATGAAATATTTTGACATTGATTTTGAATTAATAATACATTTACAAGGTGACAGTGAAGAAGAAACTGACTGAAGAAGAGTCTAGTTACGATTCTACTTGAAATACTAATTTAAATAAAATATAAATTGAATTCAAAATATTGCTAAAATTAAATATTTCTTGAATATAAGTTTCAATTTTATTGTAAGTACCATGTCTTATCTATATATAGAAAAAAACTAATAACTTTATTATTTTGTTCATTAGCGATGATCTTGCTAACGCTACTTGTAGTTACGCACACAAGAGCTCGTGTCTATACGCATTACAACTACAAGTATGGCCGGCATGGTGAGATAAAACAACTGTACCACTACCTGTTATGTAAATAACAGTGACAGAAACTTATAACATCATCCATATAGACTAAGTGGGAAAACTACCTATTATTGAGGCTAACTGAAAAACTACCCAAGAAAAGTTAATAAAAAAAATATGGGACCACCTCTGAAGTATGACCTACCAGAAAAAAAAGAATCATCAAAATCATTTCATAATAGGGTGTTTTACTCTATATGAGAAAAAATTTAAAAATATATTATGGAGATAGCTTAGCCAAAAAGCACTCGGAAAATGTTAGGTTAAGTTCATAAAATAGCAAACTAAATTTTAAAATTCAATTCAAAGGTTTCAGCTTTTTTTAATCTGTTTCATAACACCAATAAAATAGTAGACGCCAAGTTATTACGTCATACGGTTATGTAAACTTAGAAAGTGTTAACTGACAACTATCTGCGCACCTTTATTCTCAGGCTTTTTATTATTTTCGTAACCAACGTAATTTTTATTGAAATAATACCATGGAGGACGGTTTTGTAAAAGGAGACAACACAAATTTATAAATTAAAAAATATCACTGCGTTTGTTTACATAGCCAACTGACGTCATGACAAAAAATTTTTAGTGGTTCATTAGCACTATAGAATCTAATTGAGACGCTTTTCAAAAATGGGTGTAATACCCTATTGGCGGAGTAATCGCGTAACAAACATACAAATAAAAAATTAAAAAAACTGTTGAATTGAGAACCTCCTCCTTTTTTAAGTTGGTTAAAAATAAACCTTCCATCAACCATCCCTAAATATGTTTATTCCACAAAACAATTAATTGTTATAATGTAATATGCCTGAACCTCTTGAAGCCTAGCGAAGCTCAGTTTTCACTGCCAATCAAATATCAACATTGCAGATTGCCCACTTTGAAATAAAGTTGAAAATAAAGAAACTTCCTCTGTTTACATTCTGTTTGAATTCTAGCAGGCCTAAGCCCAGTAGTGACTCTTTTGGCTGTGATCTTGATAATAATAAATATTGATATTAACATTACTAGCTTAAAATAAAATGGCACATACTGTGGCTGTTCAAATCCCAAGTGCCAGCTAAATATCCATAAACCTCTTCCTTTTTCAAATGGCAGTGGATGTCCAGCACAAGACTAGCATTGGAACTGACTGACACCAGGAACGGCTGCACTTTGCCAGCTGAAGAAAATGATACAGCTTCTATCAACATGTTGGCATCACTGAAATAAGAAAAGGAGTTCCTTTAATTTTTTTATAGAAATTCTTAAAAGGTAATTAAGGTGCATTAGAAACAATAAACAAGGAGCCAGTCTTCAGTTTTAATAACACACCTGCATTACCTGTCCCATGTTATACGAGGCTAGTCAGGCTGCTACTAACTACTAAAATGTATAATCACTATAAAAATGTATAGAAAACCCAATAACACTTGCCTGACCTGGGGATTGAACCCAGGACTGGATAACAGTCATCAATGTAGTATGTGTGTGTGTATGTAGTGAAGCAATAACTATTATTTTAACAATACTCAATGTCTTTGGTCCTAGTTTATTGAGACTAAACACACGTTCAAGTTATGTAAAAATGTGTTACTAATACTGACTGCTGCATCATTCTGTTTGGCACAGTATTGTGTTTCATTACAATCCTTTGTGGTGGTGGTTCTGGAGGGTTTTCTACTTCCATTTCTATCTCCTCTTCTGTAATTTTAGTAAATACATTACATTTAGTGTTCAACAATTTATCAACTACAATTTATCAACTACAATATTTTTTTAAAGTTCTTCCTTGAATGAAATATCCTTACCATCAGAATGCATATTTTCTCTTTGTTGCTGCTTTTTTCGAAGATATGTAGCTTTAATAGTATCAAGTTTTTTCCCTCTGTATTTGACAGAGGCCCAGCCACAACCAGATCTCTTGTCTGGGTTAATGATGCGCTTGCAGTGTATTGCCCATGCGGATGGGGAACAAAATATTGTTTCAGTCTCATGAGACTTTATTTTCCCATCTGCTTGCAAATCTCCAACAAACTTTTGTCCCTAGAATAATCAATACAGATTTAGATATAGTATGACATTTCAGTGAAAGGTCTATGCTAGAAGCCTCATAAAATAAGAAAATAAGGTTTATTGAAAGAAACATTTTAAATAATAACAGACTAAATCAAATGTTTAAAATTGTGTCACAATAATCACAGATAGCCTGGAGATGCATTAGTGCAAGGTCTAAAATATACTTATTCAGAAAGGCAAATTAAAAGTGATACTAACTAGATACTCAATTGTCATAGCTGCATTCCCCGGCTCAAGCATTTTTTCTTCTAAAAGCATCTGTAAAGTTACTCCTCTACCTGGTATTGACTTACTTCCTGATTGAGTTTCCATCTCCTGAAAAAGATAGAATGCATCAAGTTCCAGACTTACTAGTAAAGAAAATTATGTTTAGATACGTAAATATCTAAATAAAATGACTTGACTTCTGCTTTTACAAAAGGATTTGGTAACAGCTCTTACTTTACAGAAATACATAAAAATATGTAATTAATAACATAATTGAATAAAAGGCAAGGATTTCATAAATATAAGGTTTTATAAATTAAGCCATTGCATGTACTTACTGCAACAAGCCAAAAAGGTCTTTCCATTCCCACTAATCATATTAGGCGATAAATTCCCATAAATTATATTTTATTATTTAGGAATAAGGAGTAATGTAATGGTTCAGAGGGAAAGATATGAGCATGACAGTCATTATAAATAGAAAAAAAACTATGTTATTCTTACTTCATCAGTGAATTCCTCTCCACTTGCTACTTCTTCTTTTTCCTCCTCAGGTGGATCTTTTGGCGGTTCGTTCGGTTTCTCAATTTTAACTTCTTCATTCGAAATATTAGGTGGTGCAGTTACCGTCGCTGTGGCCTCAGCAGACGTGTTATTATACATGGGTAAAGTTGGGCCGGACATCAACGCTGCGGCCAAATGCGAAGTTTGAAGATCCATGATGGATTAGAAAATGAACACTTCTTATCTTATACTTTGTAGGCTTCACATACATTAAGACCATACGTTCGTATTCGGATTACTAATAAGCTGTAATTTGCATCTTTTTTTGTTACCACAACAAATACAACAAAAGTACGTTTACATTAGTTTACATGTACATCCTCTAAGTAGTCTGTGTGTACATCACAGAGCATATAAATAATGTACATCATGACGTACTGGCAGTGTTGCCAGTTGCCACGCGTAATCACCCACCCGTTACCCGTTAGTAGCATGAGCATTGACTTTATGATTTATAAGTCAACGGTTAGTAGTCGCCCCGCCCGGCGCGGCGCGCGGCGCCCCCAAAGAGTAACTACTAACTACATATAAAGCACAGAACATTAATACTCAAGAGATATAAAGGCGCCCCTGTGCTGAGCATGCAACTGACACTGCTGTATTTGCCGTAAAGAAAACTGTTTATTAATTAGACAGAAAAAAAAATATAAACGCATGTTTCCTAGATTTAAGTCGCGCATTTGATACAATAAGTTATAACACGCTATGGGATAAAATGTACAAAACCGGTTTACCACATGACATTATTTACATTATGAAGTATTGGTTTGAGGGCCAAGCATTGACTTTATATGTCAATGGGGCCAAGCTAACGCTGTAAAATGGGGGGAGGCCTTTTCTAGCGATTATGTTCTCAGAACAGGCATAAGACAAGGTATATTATCTAAACTATACGTGAATGACCTGATAGAAGAGCTGAGCGTCTGTTTCCTCATAATCGTAATTGTCTAACCAGAGAATAATAATTGTTTTTTTGGAATTGGTAGTTGTTTACATTCTTAAGTTATTTGATATCCTTTTCTTGGTCGAATTTGTTGTACTGACGTGGGGCAAGACTCGGGATGGCTTATAGGGAGTATCTTTGCAAGCATTCTTAAATGAAGATCTTGCAGACGCTGAGAACTTTGGCTTTTGCGTATACCTCAGTTGTGGGCGTCCGGTATCTCAGTGAAAGAAGAACTTTTATCACTGCACGTTGAACTCGCTCAAGCTCGATCATGTGGGTTTTGCATGTCACACCCCATGCGCAAATTGCATATCCCAAGACATAACGCATAATGGCATAAGGCTTTTTAGGTTTATAGCAGAAGTTTGGAACTGGCAACAACTCAGTTTTAAAAATATGGATCTGCTTGCGCACTCGAATGAATTTGTATTTCGCACTCGAATGGGTGTATTCCTGAATTAAAAATATTATATGAACTAATTTGAATTTTTAAAACTCGTCGTTTATAGGTATGAGGAACAGGGTGTAAAGTTCACTCATCCTCTTTAGAAAATGGAGGATCCTCCGACCAGACGGGTGTCGTGTCTGGCAGGCAACTGCCCAACGATTGATGTCTGTTGTGGACTCCTACTCCATTAACGTACATCAGGGACTAACAGTGACATTTCGAGGCAAGAAATGATACCATACGCTACGTCATACCTATCACTCGACTGTGATTGGTCTTCATTCAAAATATTGTTCCCACACCCCCTCTCCTTGAATGTTGTAAAATCAAAAATGGCGTATACATAATTTGTTCGTTAAAACTAAAGCATTGTTTTAATTGAATATCCTCAACACAATCTAGAAACCACCTAAGTTTTCACCAAAGCTCACCGCTGCTGCTACAATGTCGGATAGTCTTTTATAATACTAGAACTTTGCCCGCGGCTTCGCTCCCGTGGTCTTTCCCGCGGGACCTGCTATTTTTCCTGGGATAAAAAGTAGCTTATTACTCCCTGAAAACTAAGCTTTCTAATGGTAAAATAATTTTTCATATCGGTCCAGATGTTTCGGAGCCTATTCAATACAAACAAACAATCAAATCTTTCCTCTTTATAATATTGTTAGTATAGATGTTCGTGCATTTGTGTGACGTCAGGATTTTTTTGTGGCATCAGATCTTTGATGCGGAGTTCGCATATGGCGATGTAGATGCTGCCACAAGCGCAAGCGCAAACCTTGAATTTCAAATCACGAAATGTTATACCAAATAGTAGGTTAGTTCCATCGTCTAGCAATACCTTCACAAAAAAAAAAGTTGATATAGTGTTGTGAATAAAGTTACCCTTGATTAGTCTTAATTTAAAATTTATTGTATATAGTAATCTTTTTTACTACTAATAGTATGTAATCAATCATAATACATTACAAGAGGATCTAATAACTACGACTATTACTAATAGAATTTAAAATATCGTGGCTTGACTCTTTCATTAATCACGCGATTTCTTGATTACCTGAAATCATAGAGGAAAGTAATATATCTGAAATTCGTCTTGGGTGGTCTGTAATGTGCGTCTGAAGCCAGTTGTTAGGGGAACTATAAATCGAATCCAATTCCACTCCGCTTACCTACGCATGGCGGAGCTGCGTGACGCGAGCTGGGATAAGATGCTGAGCGAGTTACAGCCCACCCATCAGGCCTTCTGGGAACTCCAGAGAAAACTCAAATCCAAGCAGATAGCTGCCATGCCCCCCCTAGTACGCCCCGACAAAACCATAGCCTTCGACGACATCGACAAAGCGGAATGCCTAGCCGACAGTCTCGAGGCTCAATGCTCTCCCAGCTCCCTACCAGTAGACCAAGCTCACCTCTCAGAGGTAGACGCTGAAGTCGAACGTAAAGCTTCACTGCCCCCCGTCGAAGACCCCGAAAGTCCTCTGCCTCCCGTCACTCCAGACGAAGTGCATGACATCATCAAAGGTCTCCACATCCGTAAAGCCCCCGGCTCAGATGGAATCACCAATAGGGTGATCCAACTCTTCCCCGCCCACCTTATTATGCTACTGACCACCATCTTCAATGGTGCTCTAAGCAACAATATCTTCCCCCAAGCGTGGAAAGAAGCCATAGTGATAGGTATCCCCAAGCCTGGCAAGCCCAAAACCGAACCCTCCAGTTACCGCCCCATCAGTCTGCTCAAGGTATTAGGCAAAATCTATGAGAGGCTTATTTATAAGCGTCTCAGGGACTACGCTGAAACCAAAGGCCTCATCCCCAACGAACAGTTCGGCTTTAGAGCCCAGCACTCTAGCGTGCATCAGGTCCACCGTATCGTCGAATTCATCGGCGGCGGCTTCTACCGTGGCATGTCGACAGGTGCGGTCTTCTTCGACATAGCGAAAGCATTCGACAAGGTCTGGCACAACGGCTTAATCTTTAAGCTACAAACTCGGAGTGCCCGATCGTCTCGTGCTCATCTTACGGGACTACTTGTCGAATCGTACTTTCCGCTATCGCATCGAGGGAGCCCTATCCTCTCCCCGCCAAATCCGCGCCGGAGTCCCTCAAGGCTCCGTGCTCGCCCCGCTCATGTTCTCGCTCTTCACAAGCGACATCCCCAAAAGCAATACGGCGCAGTTGGCTCTGTTCGCAGATGACACGGCCATATATTGCAGGGGACGGTCGCAGACTCAGATCCACCTTCTCTTACAACGGGCTGTCAATAACCTTGGCGCCTGGTTTAAGAAATGGAGAATTGAGGTGAACCCCGACAAAAGTCAGGCGGTTTTATTCATAAAACCGCGATCTAGACCCCCTCACATTCCCCGACCACTCACCTTGTTAGGCAAGCCTATCCCCTGGGAGAAGCAAGCCAAGTACTTGGGAGTCATCCTCGATCATTACCTCAACTTTACAGAGCACATAAGGTCGGTTCGCTCGCGGGCCGCCTTCGCTCTCAGTAGACTCTACTACATCGTTAATGCACGCAGCAAATTGTCACTCAAGTGCAAATTGCGCATCTACACAGCGTGCATCCGTCCCATCATGACCTATGCGGGTGTAGTCTTTGCACACACATCCCCCAGAAATATCCATAAGATGCAGGTGATCCAGAACAGATTCCTTAGAAGAGCCACGGGCGCTCCCTGGTATGTCAGGAATATTAACCTCCACCTAGATCTCAAAATCCCCACAATCCATCAGTTCCTAAAACGCATTGCAAAGCGTCATTTTGATTCCGCCGCCAATCACCGCAACCCTCTGGTTGTTGAAGCGGCCAATTATACCCCCTCCCGTATTAGTCGATTTCGCCGTCCTAGGCATGTCCTCTCCGATCCAGATGATCCAACCACTCTCCTCCAGGAGAGCAATAGGGCCACCAGTACAGTGCACAAACACACCCGACACCCGTCGTACCGACCTCGCCGCCGAGGTCCTCCGCGCGCGCGACCCTCACGAGTAAATAATACTCCCCCCCGACCCTTGTCCGATGAAGCGCCAGCCCGCGCCGCAGCTGAGCGCGTAGCTTTAAATTCCCCGTCTAATAATAATATATCCGTGATCCAGCCTGTCCCATCTTGCTGTCCCCCCCTCAGCGACGCCCTAAGCCGAGGTTCGTACCCCACAGGGGGTGCCCTTAGCGAGCGTTCGCCTAATTTTAATGTAGAATAGTTGCTCCTGGCTGGAGGCTTTGAGTGTAGTGCTTAAGGCAGCCACAGGATTGTTCGGTTAAGCAGTAAATACCTTAGTGGTATACCTGCGAGATGCCATAGTTAAAAAAAAAAAAAAAAAAAACTCCGCTTACCTATTCGATCCTGCAACTGGTACATGCAACACCTCCACAAGTTCGACGTAAGGTTGCATGCACAGTGAAAAAATACAAATGAGGATCTAAGACAAGAACACCCTCTATTTAAACTCCCAACAGCTTGTAACAGCATGCCCGATAGAGCCAGTATTTACGAAAACTATGGCAGGAGATACTTCACCGACCTTCCTAGTGTCTATAGTTGTGGTGAACTTCTTAGTCGCCACATACAGACTCGTTAAGAGTCTATGCTTTTTAGTGGTTTGAAGTTGTCATAATGTCTGTACAATTTTAAAGTTGAATAAAGCCAACATTTGGTTGTATTTCGGTATTGTTATTTCATAACAATTTATTCAACTTTAATTATGCAAAATACTCTTCAATACTAAACTGTAACAATGGAGAAATATCTTCGACCAAATATTCTAGACCTTGATCCGTCATCGCCTACTGCGGCTCAAGAATGGACACATTGGGTATCTACATTTAAAAAATTTCTGATTGCGAATGAAGCTGAGAAGAAAATTAATGATGCAATGAAAATGCAACTTTTTATTAATCATGTATCACCCAAAGTATACGAATACATAAGTGAGTGCACATCATACGATACTGCAGTAAGTACACTCAACGCCATATTTGTTAAACCAAAAAATGAAATTTTTGCGAGACATGTTCTGGCCACCAGAAAACAACAGAGCCATGAAAACATTCAACAATATCTTCAGCAACTGAGACTTTTAAGCAAGGAGTGTCAATTTAAAAATGTTGACGCAGAAAGTAATAGAAATGATTGTGTAAGAGACGCATTTATTTCTGGCATAATTTCACATAAAATTCGTGAGCGCTTGGTTGAAAATTTTAACCTGACGTTGGATGAAGCTGCTAGCCAGGCACAAGCAATTGAAACTGCTGAAAATAATGCGCAAACATTCAACAATACGACCATTGGTGAATCTCTTGTCATGGCATTGCCTAAGACGGCAACGGAAGATAAAAAGAAACTACTAACACCAGAATACCATTCGAAACAATGCTTTTTCTGCGGAGATAAAAAAATTCACCGGCGTCAGAACTGCCCAGCTTTTAATGCCAATTGCCAAAATTGTCAGAAAAGGGGTCATTTTGCAAATGTTTGTAGGAGCCCTAAAACAAATCTTAACGCTGCTACTGCTACTGATGGATCTCCTGAAAATATTTTCAATGAAGTTACGGCTATTGCTGCTCCGACCAGCTTAAAGAAATCAGTCGTCACTATTGAAGTTAACGGCAAAAAAGCAAACGCTTTAATTGACTCTGGGAGTTCTAAAAGCTTTATCAATTATGATTTTTTTTCGAATTATTCTTTTAAGAAAGCAGATTGTACTGAATCTATAACAATGGCTCAAACAACTCACACAATCAATTGCGAAGGGCTACTTCAAGCAAAGATTTTTCTAAATGGCAATGTTTACGAAAAAGCTTCGCTTCTTATTGTTAAATATCTTTGCGCTGATGTTATCATAGGACATAATATACTGAAAGAACACTCGAAACTTGAAATTACTTTTGGTGGATCTAGAAAACCATTACAAATATGTAGTGTGCTAGCTTCATCTGTTCCACCAGTTCCTTTATTTTCGAATTTACCTTCCAACTGCTCACCGATTGCTGTAAAGTCAAGAAAATACAGTAACGATGATCTGAAATTCATAGAAAATGAAATAAGTCAGCTCTTAGCAGACGGAGTTATCGAAGAGAGTAGATCACCTTGGCGGGCGCAAGTTTTAATCACCAAAAATGAAAATCACCGCAAACGATTGGTGATAGACTATTCTCAGACCATTAACAAATATACAGATTTGGATGCCTACCCTTTGCCAAACATTGAAAAAATGGTAAACGACATTTCAAAGTACGACTTCTTTTCTAAAATTGATTTAAAAAGCGCTTACCATCAGGTATCTATATTGGAAGCAGAAAAACAATACACAGCATTCGAGGCGTGTGGGAAACTGTATCAATTTTGTCGTATCCCGTTTGGTATAACTAATGGAGTCAGTGGATTTCAAAGAGTCATGGACTGGTTAATAAAAGAAGAACATTTGACGGATACATATGCCTATTTAGATGACGTCACTTTATGCGGAAAAGACAGGGTAGAACATGATAAGAATTTAAAAAGATTCATGGATGCAGTTGAGAAGTACAGTTTAACTGTTAACAAAGAAAAATCAACGTTTTCAATCAAAACAATTAACTTACTCGGATACAACATTTCAAAAAGGTCCATTAAACCTGATCCGGACCGACTCCAACCACTTATTAGCATGCCTATACCGACTGATAACTCATCACTTAAACGAGCTGTCGGTATGTTTTCGCATTATTCAAAGTGGATACCAAAATTCTCGGAAAGAATACACAGCCTCGTGAATCCAGGATTCCCATTAAATGATGAAGCTAAATCTGCTTTTGAAGACTTAAAGAACTGCGTTGCAACGTCTACAATATTTGCTATCGATGAAAACAAAATGTTTACAGTCGAAACAGATGCCTCCAATAATGCAATTGCGGCTACATTGACCCAAGAAGGACGCCCAGTAGCTTTCTTTTCGCGCACACTATCCATAACAGAAAAGCGACATTCAGCCATAGAAAAGGAAGCGTATGCCATTGTCGAAGCTCTCCGTAAGTGGCGACACTACTTGATTGGAAGATCTTTTCGACTGATCACAGACCAACGATCTATTTCTTATATGTTCAGTCGCACACATACAAGCAAGATAAAGAACGAGAAGATAGAAAGATGGCGATTAGAATAAAATTATCTTGCTACAAATATGATATTGTCTATAGACCAGTTTCTAATTACGCAACATATTTTCGTAAACGATAAAGACAAATCTGTTTCATTTTGACAGTTCAACAACATTCATTGCGTTATTTACGTTGCTCTGCAGTTTTTTTTTTTCGAACTTACGGAGCAATGGATTAGCAATCTGTTTCAAAACGATTCAGATTCGGATTGATTTTGCATTACGTAATTAGGGTACAGGAAATGAAAATGACGCTGCTGACGCGCTGTCACGTATCTGCGCTATTCACACGGAATCTAAATTGAAGGACTTGCATAATGAACTATGTCATCCAGGCCTTACACGAATGTATCACTGGATACGAAGTAAGAATCTACCATTTTCGGTAGAAGTCGTCAGAAAGATGACAAATGCATGTTCGGTCTGTGCAGTCGTAAAACCTCGTTTTTTTAAAAAATAACAGTAATTTGATAAAAGCGACTTCACCGTTCGAAAGACTGTGGTTACGCCAACATGGTGTGCGTGTAATACTTACTTATAAATAAATATAATGCTTGACGTTGGACATGAAAACCGACAAGGTACGCAAAGGAATGGCTCGCTTTGTTGAAAATGTCTGGCAGTCGCTCCTGGAGCGGTGTTCCTGCCGCTCAACCTGTATGAAGTTCTCTGCTGGTCGCATCGCACCGTGACTATGTTCATGTCACGTGAGCAACAGAAAAAATATGTCAATATGGCGTCTCTGTCGAATCCGCCGCGCGGGCGTCCGTTGATTATCCTACAAAAAGGGATTCGGTGTGCCGCGGCATCGCATCTCAAGCTAAGTGATTGCTGAGATTGTCCATATCTTCGCTATAAATAAACCCGCGGGTCCCTGGGCCCATCGCAATTGGAATAACATTTTGAACTATGAACTTTGGTGTGTGAAGTGGGCTTTGAGTGCAGTTGAAGCAGTCCCTCTGGAGCTGATCGCAGACGTGGCCAGCAAGGTAGGCCTTCCTGAGTTTCCTCAAGGTTTTCGTACTGTTTTCCGTCAGGCTATTTGCAATTTGTAGATTATAATTCAAATCAGCGACCCTCTATTTTGGAGGTACCCGCAGCGTGTCGTTTCTGACCAGTAAATTCAATTTTTTTTAGAATCGAACGTTAAACTATACGCTCCAGACTGAATATCGATTTTAAAGGGCCAGTACCGTCATCTTCGTCTAACAAGTACATACTGACTATTATAGACGAATATTCTCGATTTCCATTCGCATTCCCGTGCCAAGACGTTTCCGCTGCAACTGTAATGAAACATTTATCGACTCTTTTTTGCATATTTGGATTGCCAGCATAAATTCATTCCGATCGTGGCTCCGCTTTTATGTCAAAAGAAGTAAAAGATTACTTACACAGCAGAGGTATATCTACAAGTCGAACGACAGCATATAACCCACAGGGTAATGGGCAAATAGAGCGCACAAATGGAACAATTTGGAGGAAAATACAATTAGCTCTTAAATCACAGGGATTAGAAATCGAGCAATGGGAAATGGTTCGTAATCAAGCACTACACTCAATGAGATCTCTGCTATGTACAGCAACGAACCAAACTCCTCATGAAATGATGTTTATACACAATAGAAAATCTAATAACGGACATTCGGTACCAACTTGGCTTCTAACACCCGGTCCTGTCCTACTCAAAAAGCACAACAGAACCAACAAATAATCTCCCATAGTCGAAGAAGTCGAGCTGTTGGAGTCCAACCCGGACTATTCTTTTGTGAGATTCGGCGACGGCCGAGAAACGACCGTTTCTAACAGACATTTAGCCCCAACAGGATTAGAGAGCGGGGAAGAAGGCGAACGTACTGAAAATGTAGAAACAGAAAGCGACTCCTCATTTGTCTCTACAGAGAGTGCTGCGCCAGATACTCCAATTCAGCAGACTACCAGAAATAGAAGACCACCTGCCTACCTGCAGGACTACGACACCTCAAGCTAGAATGCAGCGGGGGAGAATGTGGTGAACTTCTTAGTCGCCACATACAGACTCGTTAAGAGTCTATGCTTTTTAGTGGTTTGAAGTTGTCATAATGTCTGTACAATTTTAAAGTTGAATAAAGCCAACATTTGGTTGTATTTCGGTATTGTTATTTCATAACAATAGTGTCTATATACCACCAAGGGAAGTTAAAGAGGGAAGGCCCTCGTTTACTTAGAAGTAACTCAAACAGAAACGAGAATCTAGTCTAAACAGTCATGTCTATTTCTTACACAAGAACGAGTGTGACGTGTGTTCACGAAATGACCCACGCTTTCAAATCTAGGTGTTGCTTTAAGACAGGACCAGATATTAGGTATTTCACAAGATTTATAACTGAGAGAAGAGCTATAAACCTGAATGAATTTGGGATTAATCTAGTCTAGGTCATAAAGAAAAGTTATGTATAGCTCTCAGCGGTCCAGCTTGCGACTAAATGAATTAGATGGCATTAACTTATAATTATTTAATCGATTGTATTAGGTACATTTATAAAGTATCTTGGTAAAAATTGGGACAAGCAGGCACTAACTAAGTACTTTATATAGTTTAGAGGTGCATTGCTGTAAGCTCCGGTTCGAGCGAAAAAAATCGCCGTGATAAAAATACGCCCATTTTTATCACGGCGATTCTTTTCGCTTATTGGATTTTCGACGCTCTGCTTAGTGCCCAGAGTTGAATATCCAACAGTGTGTTTTCTTGACGCGCTGGGATACGCGCTGGATGAGCGCAGCCAGCTGTTGGATTCTCAATACTCGGCTCAATACCAAAATCCAGAAAAAAAGGTTGAAAATCCAGTGTACGTAAAAAAATGGAAGTGTATAGTGCCGCTGGCGGCACTTCATCCGTATCGGATAAAGTGCCGCAATTTGCGGCATACTAGTGGCACTGCCTCGGTCCGGCTAAAGTGCCGTAAGGATTGCATTGTCATTGTCACTGTCACTTGTTATTTTGTTTGATTGTTGAGGTTAGCTCGCCGCCCATTGTATTGATTGATCGTATTTGTTTTAGATAGTTTATAAATTTGATAACAAAAAAAAATATATATATGTAAGTATATCACTACATTGACTGAATTTATGAAAAATGAAGTGACGGTGACTCAGTGACAGTGACAATGACAATGGAAATCTGACGGCACTTTAGCCGGGCCGAGGCAGTGCCACTAGTATGCCTCTAACGGCACTTTATCCGATAGGGATAGAGTCCCGCTAACGGCACTTTATCCGATAGGGATAGAGTCCCGCTAACGGCACTCTATACACTGCCTAAAAAAATCGCCGCAATAAAAATTCCTTTATAATAAATGTACTCTGTGAAAAATACGACCGTGCGAACCTGGGCTAATTGAAAATCAACCCGCTGCAGACTACAATAAAATAGAACTTTCTATAATACAATAACGTGAGCGGCTTGTTTAAGTTTATTTTACAAGAATTCTGTTTTTTTAATGATTTACGTTCATGTGAATATTTTTCCCAAACATAAAATCACAGTTATTTAGAGATAAAATGCTAAAAACTTTTGAAGGTAGATCACAGAACACTGCTGCTGAGTTTACTTAAACCATTAACCATCTATAACATATGATTTATATGTCCATGACTTAACACGGTACATCTCTATTAATGTCAAGTCAACCAAAAGGGTGTGTGCACCATAGATAAAATAAATCACTGTGGTGTGCACTGTGCAGCTGCGTACTAAGAATGCAATAATTATTTTATTTTTGATGTCTAAATGAGATTTCGAATTATTATTCAAAAATGGCTATGGTTAAAACCCCCGTGTTGAAAGTGATATTGTGTGGAGAATATGGTGTTGGAAAAAGTTCTATTTTTCGTCGATTTATCAACAATACATTTGTTCCTAATGCAGATAGAAGGACAACTTTAGGACTGGATCATTTTGAAAAGCCATATCAACTTTCAGACAAAACCGTCAAGGTAATTGTGTCACTTACATGCCAACAACTAAAACAGAATATAATATGTTGTATAAAGACGTTGCTATTCAGGTTTGGTATTTGTATGCAATGACTTGTAAGATGTAATAAATATATTTCGATTTCAGTTACAACTATGGGACACTGGAGGCATGGAACGGATTGCTTCAGTCACCTCAAGCTACTACAAGTTTGCTGAGGCAGCAATTCTTGTGTTTTCACTTGACAATGCATCCTCATTCCATGTTTTGAGCCAGCATTTGTTAGATATTGTAACATATGCAGAGAATGCTAAAATATTTCTATGTGGAAATAAATCTGATTTGGAAGGCTCTTCACCCCAAGTTACTGATGCTGATATTGAAACTTTTTGGTAATTATTTTATTTGATTCTCTTGTTTGCATGCTGTGTTGTATAGTTTTATATGTTTTATTAGTTTTATTTGTTTCAGTGAACAGTGTCACAATCTTATCAGCACCACATATAAAACTTCATGTAAAACTGGAAAAGGTATTGAAGAAATGTTTACTGATATTGCAATGCAACTGGTGGAGTCAAACAGATCAAGAATTGAGTTGCAAACTTTAGATCATGACAGTTTCAAGATATCAAATCCTGAACCAGTGGAGGAGCCACCATGTAGTTGTTGATTCAATATAATTATTTGTTGCTTTAATTAACTTAATTTGTATAATTTTTAAGCATTTTATAACTATAATTATGCATAATAGAATTTGGAAATATGCTTTAAAGTATAGATGATTACCGTAAGCAAAAAATAACATTATAATAAGTTTATTCAATCATTTATATGCTTATCCTAAGTCACTAAGTTTATGTATTTAAGAATCTCTAAAAATATGTTTGTATCAAATCACTAATTTGAGTCCCCTTGCACCACAGATTACTAAAGCGCTAAATGAATTTAAAGCATTGTTCGGTTTCTGTCAATTGTTTTGAAGATGACAATGACAGGTGATGTTTTTTTTTAATATATTAAGCGCTCCAATCCATAAAGAAATTTGTGGTGCAAGCAAGCCTTATAATAACATTTATGTATTGAAAATCTTCTATTATTATAACTGGAAGACGTGATGTTTGTTGTATGACATTAGCAAAATGGCCTAACAGTATTTAATAGTTTAAACCATTAGGTTTATCATTCCGAGCCAAGTATATAATTCTAGATACTCAAAAGGTGTATGTATTTTATCATGTGTGTGGTTTGATTGGCTGTTCTAAAAAGTAGTTTAATATTCTATATATGTATGTTAATATGTTCATTGCCTTTGGTCTTTACTTTAATGGTCAGTTTTAATATACTTATGTGGCATAACAATATTGTAGTAAATTTTATTAGTGTTATGTTACAGGTGTCTTATTTAATTACATTCCCATTGACAATTTAGTGAATGAAAACCATATATTTGCAATAAATTGTACTTTATTAATGTTGACAAAAAATAATCAAGCAGTTTTTCTATTACAATATTACAGTACTTGTTGATATTAAACATTCATTTGTAATATAAGTATCAATGCTATGTTTGTCTATACATATTAAATATTCAATATGCATCTGTATACCAAAATAAATTGATAATAATTATACATTGATAATTTGATTGATGTGGAAAAATAGCAATCATAAAGAGCCTTTTATAATGCCAGTTTATTTAATTTAAAATGTTTAAGTGAAACTATTTCTTACTGAACTAAATGTGTAAAATTATTCTACCATTATGCATTTAAGTGGATTGGGCAATAATATACCTGGATATTTTAAGACCTTCATAATAGAAGCGAGGTTGAAGGCAAGCACTATAAATTCATATAAAATAATATTTAAAAATAAATGATGAGGCAACTAATTTTTATTGCTCTTAATTGAGGTCAAAGAACAAACAAAACATGTGATTCTGATATAATCACTCTTTGAATACGCATTTAATACGATAGGCTACGAATTATACAACATTGTTTGATATACGGTTACAAAGACATTCCTTGAAACAATTCAGTATTTCTAAGTCAAGCATTTACAAATTTACACTTCAATGGTCTACCACACATAAATTTATCAACATTTCATTATAATCACCAGATCTTTTCCTTATATCATGTCACAATATATCACCTAAATCTAATCTTGGAATAACTTGACTAAACAAATACAAGCGCTTTTAATGTTGTGACCACTGAATCGTTTTGATGTCTACCCCCTCTTGAACCATCTCCCAAAGTGGGCTCATTTCCCTCAGGCGCTCTACGTGTTTGATTGTCTTTTCAGCTGTGTAATCTACTTCTTCAATTGTTGTGAATCTCCCAAATCCAAATCTGTAAGAAACATTTTGACATTCATTAGGACCCATAATTAACTGAGTAGAATATAGTCAATAAAAAACTATTATTACCTGTCAAGATTTAACTGGGAACTGAAATAAACATAGTAGTCATTAAGTTCAAGTAGGGATTAACAGTATATTTTACCTGATAGAACTGTGTGCCAAATCTTCATCTGATCCAATAGCTCTCAATACATAAGATGGTTCTAATGATGCTGAAGTACAAGCAGACCCACTTGATAATGCAATGTCTTTTAGAGCCATCAATAAAGATTCCCCTGAAAGATAAAAAAAAGTTATATTTTAAGTGACCTTATCAACCATATCAGAATTTAAATTTATTATTGCAAGTTGTCAAAGAATTACAAAAAATAATCTTATCTTTAATACCTTCAACATATGCAAAAGACAAATTAAGACAGCCACAATATGTGTGTTCTGCATCACCATTTCTTATGACATGAGTTAATTTTGAATATATTTTGTCTAAGAATCTTTGTGACAATTTTTCCATCCATGCATGGTCATAAGCCATCTCACGTTGTGCTATTTCACATGCTGCACCTGGATATAAACAATAAACATTAATGAGTGGTGCACTTATTAGATTTACAGCATTTAAAAATAGATTATGAGTATTACCTAGTCCTACAACTATTGGGGTTGGAACTGTCCCGCTGCGCATGCCTCTCTCCTGCCCACCTCCACTTTGGAGGGGCTCCACTCTCACTCTAGGTCTGCGTCTTATGTACAGGGCACCCACACCCTTTGGCCCATATACCTTGTGTCCAGATATTGACATCAAGTCAATATTCATTTCATTGACATTTAAGGGTATTTTGCCAACTGCTTGGGCTGCATCAGTGTGAAAGTATACTTTCTTGCTCTTGCACAATGCACCAATTTCAGCAATGGGTTGTATAACACCTGCAATAATTTTCAGAAATTGTATGATCCTTATTCTTATTTTATAACAGTTAGCATACTTAGTAACTTAGAGTAAATTAGTAAGAGGGGACTCATAATACTGTAACAAATAATTATAAATTTATGATTGATTGACAGAATTTACACAAATGGCCTGGTATTTATTTAAACACAAAGAGGTTGAGAGAGGTTGCTATCAGGCAAGTGTAAGGTGCATTTACCTACCAAAGTATATTTTGAATTTTCTGAATATTTTATGTTTTGAGCTTATGCCAAGAGCAATTCTAATTTCAGAGTAAAATATTAGGATCTTGCCAACTACAGTAAAAGTAAAATACTAGGTATATTACCTATTTCATTGTTCACAGTCATAATGGAAACTAAGCTAGTTTCTGGTGTTAGTGCTTTTTCCAATTCTTTCATATCTATGATTCCATTTTCTTTTACAGGCAAGTAAGTAATCTTGAATCCTTCTCCTTCCAGTGCTCTGCAAGAGTCCAACACACATTTGTGTTCCTGGAAAATATACAATCCAGTTTGATCACTATTATCATCTTTTTTAATTGAGTTTTTAACATTCGATAACAGTTACTGTTGTCAATTTATCATTTAAGGTTGCTTACAATTTGTGTAGTAACAACATGTTTCTTCCTTGGTGCATAAAACCGTGCCACTCCCTTTACGGATATGTTATTAGACTCTGTTGCCCCCGATGTGAATATTATTTCTTTAGGATCAGCTCCTATCAAATTTGCTACTTGTTCTCTGGCCTTTTCAATTCCTGCCTCACTCTCCCATCCGTAGGCATGAGTCCGGGAGTGTGGGTTACCATGGTAACTTACTAAATATGGTAACATAGCATCCAGGACTCTTGGATCCTAGAACATAAAAAAATAATGCAAAAAAAATGGGTAAAAACAAGTTGTTCTTTTAGGAAGTAAGGAGCAATTACTTACAATAGGTGTTGTGGCTTGAGCATCAAAATATAATGGTCGGCCAATGTCTTCATGTTTTACACGGAATTTATCAGAAGCAGCTGAAAAAAAAAAAACAATTTGAGGTTGAATCCTTGAAGTACATTAGCAACTTTAAACTTATCGTGAACAGAATGTTTGCTCTAAGGTTTCTAGTTTTCTACGTACTTTTATTTTATCAGATGGTGTTAATTATATGCAATTTGCATAATAATTACGCCAGGCCGGCGGATAAGTTTCATGAAGGTAAGTATAATATGTTGTACTACATATATAAAATAAGTTAAATTAGTACTAAGTTGTACAGAATATTACTAGAAAAATCAATTAGAATCACTGAAATGAAATCAATAGGTAGGTGTGTAAAAATCTAACATCGTCTTTTTGTTTTGTTTACCTACCAGAATCTGAAAATAATCTTTGTCCATGCAAGAATATCAAAATACTGGGGCTTTGGCTTTGGTTAGTCCTTTTTAACGTTTTCGTAAGCGCAGGTATAATATTTTTTGATAAACGAATCATTTTACAATTTTTTTGATCGATTGTAATTTTCCTGTCACTCACTGGCTCACTGCACACACACGCACAGATGAAAGATGTCAAACAAACAAGGGGTGGGGCGTATTTATCGTAACAGATATTTAAAAAATAACAGATAACAATATAACATCTGTTACTTAAAATAACAGACCCTCAAAGACAGTTACTGCGGCTGTTAATTCATTAAAATAATCCCCACACAGACTGTTACTTACATAAACACTCACACAAAGGAAGGAATATTGCAAGGTTATCAATGTTTATCTCTCTTCCTCATTTAATAATGACCCTTGTTAAAAAGAGAAACACCTATTATTTACTTCTCACTCTTACTAAAGCAGTTAAATACGACTTTCGACTTTAAACGAAACTAAATAAAGAAGATATTCAATTGATGTACAGACTCCAGCACGTCAACTTACCCGAAACTGTCAAATTTTCCCAATCAACTTTGAACCTTATGTTTTAATGATAAAGTATTAAATAAATTTTACAGATTATAATAGGTTGCTGTGCTGGCGTCTGTCATCTGTTATTTTTGTGTAACAGTAACAGTGATAACAGTGTCGTGTTTAACCTGTTACAACACATCTCTAAAACAAACTGTCATCTGATAGGAAAGCAAAAGGCAACAGATAAAGTTAAAACACGTGCATCGTGGTCATGTCAAATCATGGCCTTGAATGGCCCGCCATCATGGGACTAGTATGTAATACGTGTACGTAGTACATACTAGTTCCATGCCTGCCATCAAGTCACAGAGCACTGCATCAAGCACGATTGATAGTGTGATACCTACAATGACCTTTTGGCGATTGAATGACACTGATAAGAGGGGCAATTCCTGTATTTTTTTATGAATGTACGCATTCTATTAAAACTCATTCTCAATAAGTTAAAAATACAATCAATTTACCAACATTTTTGACAAAGACGTTTTTGTACGAGAATTAGCTTTCTGATTGGACGGGAGGCGTTGTTCTCGTAGAGTATAAATGTTCTGTGATCTGTGGCGTTGTTATTGGGTAAACATGTTTGCAGATTTTTGTTTTTACGAAACAAGGCGGCAGCGTTCCGATTTTGGCCTCGCGCCAAAAGATTATTGTACAGCTTTAGGATCAGAGCAGTGATCACGTCAGAGAAGCTTTACACATGGCGAAACATTCACACAACAAAAGATGTTGAAATCTCTATTTTCTGTCAATGTTCCATACAATGTTTGACAGGAAATAGAGATTTCAACTGTTTCGTTGTGAATGTTTCGCCAGTGGAAATTCAAATTCAAGTCATTTATTCAAACTAGGCTGAGAATCAGCACTTTTCGAACGTCAAAGTTACATAAGACAGTCCCACAAAACGCCCACCCTTCACCACTTCCTAGTGCTTTCGCTGGGAAGAAGGAGTGGCGCAACAAACTCCCCAGCAGCACAGCTGTCTGTTCAGTTAGAAAAACTTGATTCTATACAATGTACTTATGCAAAATAATTTACATAAAGCACACAAAAATTTAAATTATAAATTAATAGCCATATGACAGCTAGCACACGCCAATATATACCAACCAAAAACATCGACATCCATACTCAAGCAGAAATAAAAATAACTAAACGTAAACAATATCTAAAAAAGAAAATAAAGCCTCCATGCATAAAGGGCGTGCCCGCTTACATATAGCTGTAACTAGAAGTAATATTAAGAGATCGGATATTCGGATGCATATTTACCTAAAGTTGAGGGGTTGGTATTATGGAAAGCACTTCTGTATCGAAAAAATTCCCGGGATTCCGGGATCGACAGATTTAGAGTTCTGATTATAGAATTGAATGTATATTTACTTACGTTCAAGTGCTATTATGGAATGCACTTTTGTATCGATCGCAAAAATCTCGCGAATTGATAAACTAGGACCATCGAGGTAAATAAATAAACAGTTAATTACTAATAACAATAAAAAAACCATGATCAGCAAGACGACCAGTCACCACAAGCAGCACCCGTTCACGAGCTTAACGCAAAGATCAGCCATTACCCCCCTCGCCATATTTGCGGGAAGGAGGCTACCCGACCCCCGACGCTACCGCAAGCAGTGACATCTAAGGGAGCATGACGAACTTGCTGCCGGTTATTCAGGAAAAAAAATTATATGATCAATTTGTCGAGGTCGCTAGCTAACCACATACTGCAATACAACTCATGAAAATCATTCTAATAAGTAGATTATGTCAACAATAAATTAATAAAATTAAAGTCAAATAAAATGAACAATTTACATATGCTTATATAACCTGTCAGTAGGTAGGCTAATTCTGGAGAAAGAACATAAACATTGTCTTGAGCTAATCACAGCGACCAACTATTCTTATCATTTATGTAGTCGTTGATAGAATAGTATGCCTTTGAACAAAGGTTGGATTTTACTTTAGTTTTAAACGCATTAAAAGGCAAATCTAGCAAAGAAGAGGGTAGCTTGTTGTAAAAGGTTATACCAAGCCCAACAAATGAGTTATGAACCTTATGAAGCCGGTGAAAGGGAGCTCGTAGTTTGTCCTTGTTTCTTGTGAAGACATTATGAATATCACTGTTTTTAGTGTACAAGTGTATATTTTGCCTACGATACCAATATCTTTCAAAAAAATCTCACAGAGAAATTCTGGCACCCAGCTGGTAAATTGCTCGAACAGCTCGTTTTTGGAGGACAAATATATTTTGAATATCGGCAGTTTTGCCCCACAGAAGAATACCGTAGGACATAACGCTATGGAAATAACTAAAATAGACTAACCGAGCTGTATCAACGTTAGTGTATTGTCTTACTTTCCTGACGGCGTATGCGGCCGAACTGAGCCTTCCCGCTAGGCTAGATATATGATGGGATTTGGCATCTACTGTTATGCCCAGAAACACTGCCGAGTTTACGGTTTCAAGCACCTCTTTATCTAAGACGATGTTGGGTCCTAGATTTCTAACATTTGGAAGGGCAAACTTTACACATTTCGTTTTCTTGGCATTGAGAACTAGGTTATTTGTCGTAAACCAACCCGTAACCATTGAGAGTGCACTGTTTACATCGTCAAAATCTTGTCTGTTCCTGTCTACTTTAAGAATAAGAGAAGTATCATCTGGAAACAGTACAACTTCACAGATACCCTTTAGATAGAATGGTAAGTCATTGATATACACTAAGAACAAGAATGGACCCAGTATTGAGCCTTGAGGTACACCTAACTGAACTGGTAGCCCAGACGATTTCAAACCATCAACATCTACACACACAGAGCATAAAAATATCTACACATTGGGACCTATTATGTAAATAAGAATTTATAAAGTTGAGAGCTTCGTTTTGCACACCGTAATGTCGCAGTTTACGCAAAAGGGAGTCATGGTGCACGCAATCAAAGGCTTTGGAGAGATCACAGAAAACCCCAATAGCATTTTGCGAGTTCTCCCATGCGTTAAATATGTGTTTCAGCAGAGCAACACCCGCATCTGTAGTGGAGCGACCCTTTGTAAAGCCATATTGTTCATTATGAAAACACAAACAACAGTCGGCTACAAAAACATTAACCGACTAAACGTAATAATTGTCACTTCTGTTGTCATGCTACGTCCGACCAGGTTTCTACGTCAATGGTCACAGTTTTACTCTTATAATATTCATTGATTTATGGGCCAATTTCACCAATGGAACTGAACGCGATCAGCGCATCATAACCGCGTTCAAGAATGTCAATACTCATCATTGTTGTGGAATATTTGACAGTTCTTGAACGCGGTTTGGATGTGCTGATGGCGTTCAGTTCTATTGGTGAAACTGGCCCTAAAAAACCCGTCTTTTCGAAGTTTTTACATTATGGTAACCCAAAAAAAAAAAAAACATCAGGTATCTTGTCAAACAAAATTGACATTCAAATTTTTATATAAAAAAAAAAATGTGTGCTTGCTTGTGTGTTGTCCGTTTCATACTTGTATAGATGGAGGTCAGTGGTTTCATACGTAGTATCCCTATGTAGTCTGTGTCCGTTTCACTGTGATTTATGTATGGTAGTATCTCTAAGTAGTCTGTGACTGTGGTCCTGTTGCCCTTGTCGTTGCAGTGTATTATTTACCTATTTAGATCGTTACAAAAATGGTTTACCTACATTTTCCGTCTAATTTAACTGAAGAAGAGTTAATGTTACAAGCAAAATACCAGAAGTTGAAAAAGAAAAAGAAGGCTTTACAAGCATTGAAGGCTCCTAAACAAGAGCCTGAAAAGCCGATATTACCGAAGCGGCCAACGGAAGCTCGCGATGCTCGTGAAATTGCTCGCAAGTTGATAAAGAGCGGAGCTATTCAAGCGATAAAAAGTCCTCCGCCTCAGCCTCAAAATGCTACATTTAAGCGGCCAAGAGCAGGTATCAATTTGTTATGGTTACTTGTGGATACACAATCTCAGACAATATGTTAAATTATTTACTTAGAATGCGAGTTTTATGTCAGATCATATAGTCACTACTAGTTACAATCAAACTAGTAATAATCACTTTTTATGTCTCATTGTAAGCGAACTGTTATTTTAAATTCTTAAGAGAAATAAAGTTTTTTAAACCTATCTTATTTTCCTCCAGTGTTCCGCTGAAAAAAAAAACTAATTATTATAATTTGATTTTGATGTAACATGTTTCAGGTAGGGAGAGGAAACTCAGTGGGTCAGCGAGTGCCGCAGGTGGTGTGGCATCTTATCAACCATTTAGTGCCTCTCAAGAGCCACCACCTCCTGATGAAAAGCAGAGTCCTCGAGTCAAGTATCTCTATGACTCATTTGTTACATCAAGGGAGAAGTAAGTATTTATGTTCAAGTCGGACCGTCTTGCTCATTAGCCATCTGGTTTACTTATGGTAGGATATGAAGACTTAACTGGTGAAGCAATCACCAGTAAATATGCCAAAACTCATCAAAATTGTTGCTTCCTGAGGGTTTCATTTACACATAAATCAAGTCAACTATGTCAAGAGGATAGAAGACACTTCCCCTTGAATGTCAGTAATTACAAACTGATCACAAATCTGCTTTCTGAGCTTAGTGTCTATGGCATTATCCATAACACATAACATAACATACATAACTACAGAGGTCTAGGTCCAGAATTTGCATGAAAATAATAGCACTTTCATAAATGCAGAGCTAATCTCAATATGTACAGTACAACTCTTTCCATAATGTCCCTAGGGAATCATCGCATTTCCGAATACAAACAAATGCTAATTTCCATGTCCATCAATTATTAGATCAATTGTGTATCCTACTAATATTATAAAGGCGAAAGTTTGTGAGTGTGTATGTTTGTCTCTTCTTCACGCTAAAACTACTGAATGGATTTGGACAAAATTTGGCACACAGAACTATCTGTGTGCCAAATTTCCAATAACCTGGATTAACACATACTTTTGAACCCGGTATTCCCACGGGATCGAAACATATGTGGGTGAATACGCAGGGCACAGCTAGTAATAAATAATTTGAATTCAGTAAAAAGTACTTTATTGTTGTTTTGTTTTGATTTCCGTGTGAACTATATAGAGCTGTAAATCTATTTTCCTTTTTAACCAACTTCAAAAAAGGAGGTTCTGTATTTATAATAACATTGACTCCTTTTCAATATTATTTATAGTATACCATGGAAATTAATAAAAATATAAACATAATAAAATACTTCTTCAACCGACTTAAAAAAAAAAAGGTTCATATGTTCGACATGATGTATGCAACTAAAATAAATATTTGTCCGGTTATTAATCTTTTCAATTCAGTCAGAAAATTTCTTCATCTGATGTAGCTGTGTCGGTATGTTCACTAGCGATGAAATGATCACTTTCTTCACTGCTAGAACAGGTATTTATTATAATATTTCATTCTCACATTTGATTGAATGATGACATAATTTTTCCATTCTTCCGGGCCAATCATATTGATTTCCAATATAATTTCTTTGATTGTTGTCACATTAATTACAACATTTTTAATAGCTACGTATCCCTTAATTTGAGACCAAATGTTTTAAATTGGATTATAATCCGGATGATATGGTGGCAATCGTTAAATGGTATGGCCATCAGTCTTCCTAAATGCGATCAATAAATAGTAGTAGTAGTAGATTCTTATGTTATTTTACAATGTCATAAATCAATCTTCAATGAGTTTGGGTTATGAGGAATGTTATGTTCCTGCAACGCCTGCAACCAAGCTATAATTTGTGGTTTAGTAGTATTTTAGTTCGGGGGCTTAACTAATAATTTATTATGGTATGGTCAGCCATACAACACTTAAGTATACGCTGTTACTCACGAGTGATTAATAAAAAGTAAAATCAACGAAGTGTTGAAGATGCGTTGAAATAAAATCTGATAAAGTGAATGTTAACACTTTTCCCGTCCAATATTAAATGGACTTCGGCGCGCGGCGCAGGAGTAAAAATTAAAGACAAACAAATATCGGAGATAAAAATCTTTGATTCAAACTTGTGTATTGTCGAACATTTTGACGATTGGAAATAAATCTGATTTTTCCATCGGCCCGTACTGTTTCATTGTTACGTATAAAACGGTATTATTATCTTTTATAAGACTTTATGAATGGATAGTTGGACAAGCGTTGTTTAGGTACGCTAAGGGCCATTACACTATTTTATGTACATGTACAGGTACAGGTGTAAAGTTATAGTGCATGCTGCAGGGAATAGCAGATAGGTAGCTGTTTGTTGGAGACATCTCTATTTAGGTCCCTTTTTGGCAGGGAGGATGTTAAAAGAGTATTAACAACTCTATATATGTACTTCCAAGTAGATTGAGAGCATCCGGTCTGCACCAAGTGCAAAGGGCAACTGAAAGAAATCCAACGACTGACGAAACACGAAGTTTGGCGAGATACATTAAGAAAATAGTTGTACTGTACCTATAATCTCAACATACTATAATGTAACCAATAATTTGTAACAATATTTTGATTTAAAAGACTTGTCCATAGAAACCTACTTTGCCTTGGAATGGGCAAGTAGCTTCTTGTTTCTGACTGACCGCCTCGCCTCCTTGACAGTTGAAAAGTGCCTCTTAATGGTTTATCCTTGCATATTATAAAACAAAGTCCCCCGCCGCGTCTGCCTGTCTGAACGCGATAAACTCAAAAACTACCAAACGGATTTTCAAAAGGTTTTGTTGGTGTATAATTCATTAAGGTTTTGTGTAAATTGGCGGAAATATGACGATTATTGTTGAAGATATCGGAAAAAAATCATTCCGACTAGGAACTTTACTGGCGTGCGCCGTGTAGTCCGTGAGAGATAAATAAAAATGTTCAACAAAAAGGATGACCCACAAAAACCATTTATATCTTTAATAAAAATTTGATGAAAAATTCATTTTTATTTCCATAGCTCTTTTGACCGGTATTACAAATAAAATATTTTATTGGATAAGGATAAATAATCCTTATCCAATAAAATATGTTATTTATATTGGACATTTAATTTAGATTAAAATATGCCTTGACATCATATCATTAAAATTAATATATTTTAAAAGATATCACAGATTCAAAATAACGCGAAACAAAATAATTATGATTGACGACAACGCGGGCGCAGCGGTAGGAGTCAAATGACCTTTTCCTCGGCTATAAGGTATCTAATCCCAGTAGTACCTACGTTCCCGTGGGATATTTTCCGACATCCACGCGGGCGAAGCCGCGGGCAAAAGCTAGCTTGAAAAAAATGCTTTGAGTTTGTAATTTTGTTCCAGTCCAAGAGATGAGAAATCCCCGCGCACTCCTCTCCCTGCTGGTGCAGAAACCCCAGCACCACCAGCAACTGGTGTAAGCAGGAGTTCAGTAGTGCTTGTAGCTGGTGCCCGCATCTCAGAGGAAACTATCAGAAGACGGTTGGCCACATATGAACCTTTTTCATTCACACAAGAGCCTGATGATGAAAAGTAAGTGGTCATTCTATCTAAAAACGGTATGTTTGGTGTTACTCTCCAATCAGTCACTTTTACTCTTTAGGAATACAATTTTTTCTCTTAGCAATTGACAATATTGCTTCTTTTTTTCCAGAGCATTCCTGTCTTTTGACACGCCAGAGATAGCTGCTCAAGCCCTCACATCATTGGATGGTCTGGAAGACGGGTGGCGCATCTCAATCGCCCGCGGTAGGCCTCCGACGCAGGCGCCGGGTTGGACCCCCTCCCCCTCGCCTCGCAACGCGCCGGCGCCTAAAGACGCCAAGCGGACTCTGCTGACTTACGACGATATATTTGAGTAAATTATCCAATGAACGGGATTAAATTAATAGAATAATAAATTATGTAAGTAAAAATACACTTCTTTGCAACAAAAAAAAAAAAACGGGTGGTTTTGATTTTTCTACATTATTGGTAATTTAGTTCTAAAGAGGTTTTAATATCCAAACTATGTTACTGGCATTTACGAAAGAGTCTGGGTATGAAAAATAGTTAATGCCAAATTCGAAACTTTTGTTTACAAAAATAATAATCCTTTTTTCAGTTTGTGACTTTTTACCACAGAGTACATTTTTATATTTTACTTTTCTCGGGTTTGCGGTTAAAAAGTTATCAGGGAACTACAACTAACTTCTCGTTATTTTTAGTAGAATAATTTATGTTAAAAAGCAATAAGAGCAAGTAAAATTATAGCGCTGCTGGAATAGGGGTGTAGCCAATGTTACGCCTCACAGCGGTTAAACGTAGGTAAGTCGTTCAACCGCCCAAAGAACCTGGACTCGATACTAAGAGACAGGTTTTGTTCTTTGGAGAAAACGTTGCACACAACCACGAGACGACCGATTTTTAGTGACTCAAAAGAAACCTTAAAGAGGTACGAGGAGCACAAGTAGGCCTATGGACAGTGAGGAGGACGCTTTTAGCGGCTGATATACGCGGTCGATGACCAGTGTGGGCCCCCAAGTTACTCCGTGAGCACCGGATTGCTCGTTGAGGTTCGCTAGAAATGGCCTATCTTGGACACTAGGTAACTGGAGTAGCGTACTCTCCTCCGATGAGGCTCGAAATTGTCTGAATGGTGAGGACCGACATTGGCGAGTGTTACGAAAAGCAGGGGAACGCTATGCCGACGTGTGTTTTGAAGAAATCACCCTTTATCCGTTATGTTTCATTGATTTCATTCATTGAAAATGGCTCACTAAATGCGCAAAGGTATAGCAGATATCCTTTATATACATGCATAACCCGCACTGACTGTAATTGGTGAAGATGCCATTTCCATGGACGATGATGCTCGGGCTCACCGTTCTGGCGACGTAGATGCTTATATGCAAGAGGTCGGTATTCGTCGTTTGGATTGACTAGCGCGGAGCCCCGATCTTTACCCCATTGAGCACGTCTGGGACCTATTAAAAAGTCAAGTACGATCTGTCCAACCACTTCCACAAAACATCGGGGAGCTTGAAGCGACGTTTTCCGGGCCTGTAGGTCTTTGAAACGCTACCCCCGCCTCCCGCAAATGCAGAGTGACGTATTTATTTACGATTCGCCGCCGATCATTTCGTAGAAAATTCATGCCACAGCATAAAATATTTGCAGTTGATCAACTGAACTAGTTTTTCTTAGGTGCGATTTTTTTCAATAAGTTTACATTTTGTGGGACTTAGGGTGTAGTGAACTAAAATGATTACATAAAATCTCCTGTGTACCTATTGAGCGTTTTCACATTAACAGATAACGACACCAGCCCGATACCGATATGTCGGCAGCTATTATACCGACATCGATTCTATACCGATATAATTATTATCGGCCCGATGATATTGGTGACCATCGCGACGCCCCAATCAACCACAGTACCTACTAAGTATCGACGTCCTGAAGTCGGGCAGTGCGAAAAATTGTGTTCAAGTGAAAGAATGCCCGCTACTCTCACCGCACTGTGTCTTCGCCGGTAGATATCGTGCCTATATCGGTGTCGGTCGCTGTCTACGACGATATAGGTGACAATAGCAAGACAGACATGTAAAAGCGTTTGGTAGGCACTAAACGTATCCGATCATCTGACCGCCGATATCGTGTCGATGTCGGGTCGGTGTCGTTATCGGCCAATGTGCTGTGTTGTGATAGTCAATTCATTTTTATTAATTAAATAAACATTTTTTTTATCTTTTGATCTATATCAAAAGATGTTAAGGGATACTTCGTAGAACGTACACAGAAAAACATGAAGTTTAGGCCTCTTCTGTCATATATGGTTTTAATAAAAATCAATATCTATGGTTAGGTGACTGTTAATGAGAAATCCTGTGTACAAAATGCACACGGGATTTTTTTAGTGATAGCCGAGGTAGTAATGAATAATCTGTAAGAATCAGTTAGTGTATCAATGCCATTAGGTATTTATTATTATATGAAGGAACGCAGGCGTTTAATAATTCACTTAAAATGAAAAACCTCGCAAGCAATGGGAAATTGCTACTTAAGGCTGCGCGTTTTGACCTCAGGAGGAGCTGCTTCTCACACGGATAACTCTGTCGCTTTCTCGTTAGTCCAGCCAGCCAGCCAGTGGCGTCACTCAAACTCAAACTCAAAGCATTTATTTCAATTAAACCATTTACAGGCACTTTTGAATTGTCAAGGAGTCAGTCAGTCAGAAATATGAAGCTAGTTGCCCATTCCAAAGCGTAGGTTCCTATGGAGAAGAACGGAACTCCACGGACACTCTTTTAAAAAAATTATATTCTTACAAAATATTGTTTACATCATTCATGTTGAAATTATACATGTGAGAACAATGTAGAAAGACGTGTACGTAAAAAGCGTCCGTAATAAAAAATAAAAATAAAAAAACAATTCAAAAATTAAAATAAGCCGTGGCAGATAAGAGATGACCAGTCCCTACTGATGGCGCCCGTTCACGAACATGACGCATGGATCAGCACCGTTTAGCTCAACCATTTTGAAGGGAACTCGACGATCCAACACACACGCCACCACCAGCGAGACATTTGAGTGAGCATGACATACTCTTAGCCGCCAGGGCATATCGAGTCAATGAAAGACGTACCCAGCAAATGGCAGCTTTATAGAAGGTACATGGTCACAGTGCTCACACATGTGCTATGCAATTATACAATAAAAAAAAAGAGATTGAAGCTATACAATTCAAAGATAGTTTTTGCAATCTTCAGCAATTCCAACAATATTTTTGAATGCTAATCAATTAGTTTATGCGCCCTTGTGGAGCTGGACCAGCGTTAAGCCAAGCATTTTTGTCAGCGATATAATCCCCAAGCTTATAATATGCTTGGCAGCATAGTGTGCGTTTTATACAAGATTTAAATTTCGTTTCATTTAGTTGTAGTATATGGGAAGGTATTTTATTGTAACATTTTAAACAGTACCCCATGAAAGATGAGTCTACTTTAGCCAGTCTGAAACCCGGTTGAACTAATTGGTCCCTATTTCTAGTACAATAATTGTGTCTTTCACCTCTTTTACTGAAAAGATTAAGATTTTGCCTGACGTACATGATGTTTTCATAAATATATTGACAAGGTACCGTCATGATGTTAATATTTTTAAACAGTTCCCTTAGAGAATCGCGCCTACGGAGGCAATATATTGCTCTAATGGCTCTTTTCTGCAGAATAAAAATAGAGTCGATATCTGCAGCCCGTCCCCAAAGTAAAATACCGTAAGACATGATACTATGAAAATAACTGAAATAGACTAGCCTCGCGGTATCTACATCAGTAAATTGACGGATTTTTCTGACAGCATATGCTGCTGAACTTAGCCGTCCTGCAAGAGATGTTAAACCAGTCACCAGTCCTAACTCTCTATATAGGTATTTTGGTCGCCGAGACCAAAATTTCTCCCCCGACCCTTGCTCGCAGAAGCGCCAGCCCGCGTTATGCTGAGAAGTGTAGCTTAAATTCCCCAATTAATAATAATATTAATAACTGTTTGATTCAGCCTGTTCCATCTTGCTGTCCTCCCGCCAGCGACGCCCTAAGCCGAGGTTCGTACCCCACAGGGGGTGCCCTTAGCGAGCGTTCGCTTAATATTAACCTAGTATAGTTTATGCCCCTGGCTGGAGGCCTTAAGTTTAGTAGCTGAAGTCATCCACAGGATAGTCCGTAGAGAGTCAACTGCGAGATGCCGTATAAAAAAAAAAGGAAAAAAAAGAGCAAAATTACAAACATAGTGTACAGTGAAGATTTATTATATATGGCTGTTATTTTAATATATTTTGGTATCTTACGACTTCCACGTGAATGAAGTCGGATGGACAGAAACTAGTTTCAGATAAACATGGCTTTGTGGTAGTAAGGTGAAAGTTTAAAATTGCAATGGTTCTACTGGGTATCTCAACGGTCCCGCAAAATGTAATTTTGATAGAAAATATCAGTCGTAATTTTGTTCGTTATAAAAGGAAATCTTGTGCAAAATTGCATGCTTTTCTAGACCTAGCGTGGTTTAGGTTGTGCATTGTCTGTCAGTGAATTTAAGAAATTTGTCAAATGTGATTTTAAGAAAAAAATTGTGAATTTCCATATAAACTTACATCTTTATTTATTCAGGATTTTTATTAAGTTGAATGGGCTAAAAATGGTCTTACTGTTTCGCTTATACTGTGACCATATTTTTTGTTTTGGATGTTTCCCACCGCTCATGAAGATTCGTAAATATTGACAGCTATTTATGAAGTAACAATTGCCGTACTTTATTGTCAAGTGACGTACCTACTGCTACAGCTATAATTTATCGAATCTATTATTTTAGGACATCGACATTTTAGAACGACATTTTATCGTATACAGTGACTTTTTGTATTCAAAACTGTAAATGGTTCATACTGAGCCAATACGATACAATCACGGATTCAAGAAAAAAATTGTGTTGCTGGCTCAGCTATTCGAAAAATATCATTACGATTTTTATCGTGTTCTATACATTTGGTCATGTTAGTATAGCACTTTTGTTCGAAACAGCATTTTTTTATAATTTTCATTGTTCTTGCCAAAGTGAAAGTTGTTTTAAATATTTTTTATACAACCGACAACCGGACCAATTGTATAGTATATGTATGTTTATTAATATAGGATATGATATTAGCAAAGACAGTTCGGTGGAACATGGATGAATCTGATTAAAAAAAAACTTTAAAAAGACTTTTTCTTAAACGACGATAAAAAAAAATATAGGACTCGCACTTGACTATAATTTTATCGATAATAATTTGTAATGTGTCTAACACTATTGTAAGATGATAATTAAACGTCATCATATCTCATCGAAATAATCACACTTTCGAAAACAATATTATGACTGTTTTGCATTCCAACAAAACAGGTATTATGTGTTAAATAAAACACAGTGTTGAAGGTTGAAGAAAGCTGATGTAAATTCGCCTTATTCGTTAACTATGGTTAAAACTTACCAGATTATCTATGCTTTTATACCTGTCCCTCTCATTCACCAGCGTGCATCCTCTTCTAATAGAGAAGGATGCTTGTCACGGAGCTGTCAATGTCGTCAGCTCACCAGCAAGAGACTTGCTGCAACACTGTGTTTTGTTCAACACATAATACCTGTTTTGTTGGAATGCAAAACAGTCATATTATGTGCTTTCCTAAAACACAGTATTGAAGGTTGAAGACCTGTTTGGTATCTGCTGGTGATAAACACAAACGCTATGATGAATGAATTATAATACAGTTCTGGAATATAAATCATTTTTATTAGAACTCAATGTAACAAAAATTATAACGATCCTTACTTAATCGTAAATTTCTTTAAAAATCTACAACAAACAAATATTAGTTACAAGAAAAGAATTCTACATTAAACCTATATCATTAGCATTATCAACTCTGTTTACTGGGCGACAGTAAATTTTTTGAAATGTTTTAATACTCTTCCAGTTTCCTCTGTCAAGTATTTCTTGTACAGGTCTATTCTCCAACCAACTTCTAGAGGCTACAGCTGACCTGATACTGCCCGGTGGGGCATCAATATTAGTATCTTTAAAAATACTACGTATCCAACCTGCAATCATTGTTCTAGAAGCAGGATTTAATTTCCCTGATAGAGAAATAAATAAACTTGTGACAGTTCTGTCTGTGCTTCTTCTATTTTCATATATTTCTATAAGATTATTAATGTGTTTGATAGGGCAGACACAATGGTCTGGGTGTTTCCGCAACAACCAACCCGACTGTCTGTGTGTCTTTGAATCTGTCTTTGAACCGAACTTTGGCCAAAGAGTAATCTCATCTTCCATGAAAATAAGATTTTCAGGGCAATTTTTCTAATAATGTGAGATCATGGATCCTACGACCCAAGGCTAACAAGAGTATTAAAGCTGTTCGCCTAGCTATTTCAAATAAAGAACCTGAATTTGCTGAAGTCTTATTCTTATTATTACTCAGTATTGCAGTGTCCCATAAAGGTAGTTTTTGTACTGCTGGCTTAGCAAGTGAAATGGCTTTTAGAACTTGAATGAGAATTTTTTTAGAGATATCTACTTCTGATTTGCACAGTAAGTTGAGACAGCTGATTTATGCAGCAGAATAGTTCTATAAGCTAGTTTGTCTTAAAAATAATTTAGCCAAAAATCTAGCAACTTCTTGGCCTTCAGTTGCTTTTGGGTTAATTTTATTATTGTCACACCAGGATAACCATCTTTTAATAAAATTGGGGCATTATATTATGTTGTTAAAGTAGATGTCCGCCAGCTACTTTTTAACAAGTTTTGTTCCTCTATGGACCATTGAGCGACTTGGTCGGCCCACCCCCAATTTTCCAGGCGAGAAGAGTCAACTTGTCCACTTGTGTAGGGCAGTTGCCTGTAGTCCGATCTATTAAGGCCTTCCGCAGTTTCTTAACCGGAAGTGGCTCTGCTATGGCTCTCGCTCGCAGATCGGGTAGCCAGAAACATTTGGTCCACTCTGGTGTTATTAGGATGTTTTTTCCTTTTGCACAGTTCAAATGAGTACTCTTGGTATTAGCTGGATGGGGAAAATGCTCAGCCCAGCTGATAGTCCCATGGTCGGCTGAAAGCGTCGCAGAAAACTGCGTAACAGTCTCTGGAATCCAATGTTACGTACTTTGGTACGATAGCCGTTTCTCTTGACGCAAATAGATCTACGTCCGGGACGCCCCACACTTTGAATATAGCCTCCGTGGCTTGGGGCAAAAGATGCCACTCTGGTACTTTGCGACCCCTTGATAGACGATCCGCAATTCCGTTTAGACTCCCCGGGAGGTAAGTGGCTGAGAGAGTTAAATGTAACTGCTCTGCAAGTTTCAGGAGTCTGGTTGTCAGCCCTAGTAGTGCAAGGGAATGTGTGTCCGCCTCGTTTCTGAGGTATACAACAAGAGTCCTGTTGTCGGACTGAATCAGTATGTGTGCACCTTGTAGCGTCATCCGCTGACTGTTTATGGCTGCAAATACAGCATACATTTCTTTTATGTTTGAATGCCAGGGTTTTTGGAATGGAGTCCACTTTCCTGATAGGTAAGTACTGTTTAGTTGAGCTCCCCACCCTGAGTCTGCTGCATCCGTGGTCAAGAAGTGAGTCACAATTTTCTTGACTATTGGTGTTGAGCTGTAATCTATGGCTCTTGAGAGGTCTAGCTGAACAGGAAGAGGAAGATTTTTTCTTTCTCGTAGTCTGTTTTGATTGAATAATTTTAGGAACAGTTGCATTCTGCGACAGTGTAGTCGACCCCCTGATACTGCGTAATTTGCAAAGTTCAGCAAACCTAATAAACTATGAGCTTCTTGCAGAGAACTGTTTCCATTGTTCAACATCTTGGAAATTATTAGTTTTATCCTTATTATCTTCTTGGAAGGAAGTTTTACCCAGTTTTGCTGAGTGTTTCATACTAGGCCAAGATATTCTACTTCTCTTTGTGATAATTTATGTGCCATCCCAAGGTCTCCAATGTTCTCAGTGTTTCCGCAACCTGTGAAGCCAGTATTGTACGATCCTGACTGACCAGAAAGAAATCGTCCAAATACACAATTATGCGGAAACGTTGTGCACGTAGGATTTCCACAATCCAATTTGTTACTGTGGTAAACATTCTTGGAGCCGATGACAGGCCAAATGGTAAGGCTGTTAATTGCAGCACTTCGTTGTTGTAAATCACTCGGAGAAACCTCCTGTGTGATACTGCAATTGGTAAATGAAAGTAGGCCTGCTGAATGTCTATTTTCACTAACCAATCGTTTTTCTGCAGGAAATTGGCTTCATCTGTTTAAGTTGGAAATGTTTCACTGCCATATGAGTTGAGACCTCTGAGGTCGAAGATGGGACGTAACTCTCCGTCTGATTATTTTACTAAGGACATTCGACACAGAAAGCCCGGGTTGAGGATTGGTGGTGTCTCTAATATTTTCTTTTGTTTTAAGTGAAAGATCATGTCTGTCATGTCTTTTGTTGTCCTGGTTGCAAACTTTTTTAACACATGGTTGTCTAGATACCGAAGGGGAGGTTTTTTATAAATGGAATGCGGACACCTGTTATTAATTTCAAAATATAATTGTTTGCTCCCTGTTGTAGCCATAAATGGGCATGGTCCTTTAGACAACCCCCTTTGAAGGTTTTCGTTTGATAGTCAGATGTGTTTATTATTGGTATTGGGGGGTAATTTTTACGAAAGGGCTGATTCTTTTAAAATTTTTGGTTATGTTTCTTTTCTATTTTGTAATCTTTATTCTGAGTTTTATAAGGTCCGTGCTGTCCCTTGTTTTGAACATGATATGTGTTCAAAGATTTTTTCTCCTTAATGTAACCTGGAGTGTTAAGCCAAACCTGAGATCCACCTAAAGAAGCTATGATAGGATGCAAAGTCTCTCGGCTAAACAGATATTCTTGGCTTGGTGGAACATTATGTAATGTAGCTTTTAAATTTGGATTTACAATTTCTTTTAAAATACGGTCCCATCTCACTTCAATGCACTCTGCCCTTTTACCACACACAATTTGCATTGCATTCTCTGAATTTTTATATGACGGGGACCCTGGTCCAAAAGTACTAGAAATCTTTTCAAACAATGTATTCGTATTTAAATTATTAGGGTTTGTCGATGCCCAGTCAAGCAAATCTTGTAACCCTGACTTTAATAGTTGTCTTTGTTCCAAAATATTGTTAGACAAGCCTGCTAATAACTGCTCAGTTGGAGCTAAATAGTCTTTGTTCTTGTTAAAATGGCACAACTCTTCATTAAGTTTAAGACCTACAAAACCGGGAGTGGCAATGCAAGATTGTGAAGCTTTTTTGTAACGAATGCCTTTCCAAGAAGGGGTGTCAAATTTCGAAGGTTAGCCAATTCTTGTAATCTTTCTTTGTCAGCATGTGGAATAATTGTTTTTTCGTCAAACTTTGTACCAATTTCACCTAAAGAGAGTTTACAAAATGAAGTTGAGCTGTCGGATTTCTCAAAAAGGTAGTTGTGGATGGAGTCGGAACACTCTCTGGTTGTTCGAAAGATTGCCTTGGTTGACCAGCTTTCTAATTACGCAACATATTTTCGTAAACGATAAAGACAAATCTGTTTCATTTTGACAGTTCAACAACATTCATTGCGTTATTTACGTTGCACTGCAGTTTTTTTTTTCGAACTTACGAAGCAATGGATTAGCAATCTGTTTCAAAACGATTCAGATTCGGATTGATTTTACATTACGTAATTAGGGTACAGGATTAGTCGGTAGAAGAGGTAAGTTAGTTAAGTAACTAGGTATAAACCCCACTTGTTGAGTAAGTGTCTCTACACTCGGGTCCGAACATGACTGATTTTGTTTGTACTTACGTGAAACTTTTCGTCTTTTGTTGGGTGGAGGTGAAGCTATGCCCTCCTCATCCTCCGAGGATGAAGAAGATGATGACGAGCCATCAGGTCTCTCTTTTTTCGATTGCTAACCTCCATCCGAAGCGTCAACTTTCGAACTTTGTTCACCTTCGACACTTGCCCGCACAATTACGTCCGGATCTTCCGGGTCCGGATTCATCATACAGCACTAATTCAAAACGGAATAAACACGACACGTACACTAAGTAAACACTGTGTGCTAATTTAATACAATAAATTATTGCATTTCAACACTTTTTAAACTTATAAAAAAAAAACGGCTTTTTACCGGCATTTACAAACTCTGACATTAACAGCTCCGTGACAAGCATCCTTCTCTGTTAGAAGAGGATGCATGCTGGTGAATGAGAGGAACAGGGAACAGGTGTAAAACCATGGACAATCTGGTAAGTTTTAACCATAGATAACCAATTTAAGGCGAATTCACATCAGCTTTCTTCAACCTTAAACACTGCGTTTTAGGAAACCACTTAATATGAATTAAAACTATATTAAAATTACGAAAAAAAAAATCTGAGCTGTCGCAATTTCATATCTAATGTGTTCTTCTTTTCTTTGTTTTTTTTTAACAACTGCAGAGTGTATTTTTAAAAATGTTGACACAGGTCCACCCTCGATGACGTCCCGCAGGACTGAGCGCGACCCGATTTAGCCCGATTTACTACTTAGTCTGGCCATAAATACTGTTACAATTAAAAATAAGAAAGATATTACATTTGAATTTGGAATCTGTCATTTTTATACGATTGTTCATTGAGTTTTCTAATTTTGGCGCCAATACATTGTACAATATTTTGCGATATTAAAATGGAGTGGGGTGATAAAGAGAACCGAATCGCTGTGATTGCATTACACAAAGTTGGTATGGAGCCAAATTTAAAACTCCATACGCTTGGTATTAGTCAAATGTTTGTGTACCGGGCTATTAATAGGTACAACGAGACCTCCTCTGTTTGTGACAGAAAAAGATCTGGCCGTCCACGTAGTGTTCGTACGAAAAAGGTGGTCAAAGCAGTACGGGAAAGAATTCGAAGAAATCCTGTCCGAAAACAAAAGATTTTATCTCGGGAGATGAAGATAGCACCCAGAACCATGTCGCGTATTTTAAAAGATGACTTAGGTCTTGCAGCCTATAACAGACGCACTGGTCATTTTTTAACTGATAATTTAAAAAAGAATAGGGTGGTAAAATCGAAACAATTACTAAAGCACAGGGAGGTCACAGAAAAAAAGTGTTTACGGATGAGAAAATCTTTACAATTGAGCAACATTTTGACAAACAAAATGACCGTATTTATGCTCAAAGCTCTAAGGAAGCTTCCCAATTAGTCGACAGAGTGCAACGTGGGTATTATCCGACTTCAGTGACGGTTTGGTGGGGTGTTAGCTATGAAGGAGTGACAGAGCCATATTTTTGTGAAAAAGGTATCAAAATATCGGCACAAGTGTATCAAGATACCATTCTTGAGAAGGTTGTTAAACCCCTTAACAACACCATATTCAATAACCAAGTATGGTCCTTCCAACAAGACTCGGCGCCGGGTCATAAAGCTCGGTCCACGCAGTCTTGGTTGGAAGTGAACGTTTCGGACTTCATCAGAGCTGAAGTCTGGCCGTCGTCTAGTCCCGACCTTAATCCGCTGGATTATGATTTATGGTCAGTTTTAGAGAGTACGGCTTGCTCTAAACGCCATGATAATTTGGAGTCTCTAAAACAATCCATACGATTGGCAGTGAAGAATTTTCCCATGGAAAGAGTGTGTGCTTCTATTGATAACTGACCTCAACTGCATTTGCAGCCAATGGAGGCCACTTCGAATAAGCTTTTTATATTTTAAATTGTTTTATATTTATGTAATAAAATAACACACTGTAAAAGTAATAAATATTATTTGCAATAAAAAAAAAATCTTCGTGACAATATTTATGGCAAGACTAGGTATATTTCGGTTTATTTTAAAATTATATTTGCTGTTACATTAAAATAAACCCATAATCCCCTAGTCTTTAATGATGAACGTATAGGCGAAATTTTATTGAAATTGCTTTAATTACAATCGCATAAAACCGTTTTTTGTCATAAAAACGCTACATTTTGAGGAAACTTCGCGATTTTTTTGTATCGAGCCAAATTATGTCAATCGTGTTTTGGCCCTCATAATTCACTAAAAAATATCTTCAATTTTTATAAACATGAAAAAAAATAAGGCAAATTTGTAGTTTTCGAGGACAAATATTGATTTGCGTGCAGCCGGAATGCGTCTAAACCTCTTCTTTGGGACCCATTTCGCCATAAACGTGTGATCTCGGCTGAGTGGGAACACATTCCACAGGACACCATCAAAAGCCTGGTGAAAAGCATGCCAAGACGATTACATGCCGTAATCGCTGCTAGGGTAGATAAAATTAAAATAAAAATACCACAAAAATACTCGTAGTCTTAATTTCATTATACCGATAAAAAAATCCACGGCTCTCTCTCTGTTGATATTGACTAAAACAGCGACTCCAGGATTCTACTCTTAAAAACTATATTCTCATTGATAATAAGAAATGACTAGTCATTTATGCTAATAACATACTAAAAATATTAATATTATCCATAGAAAAGCCAATGACTGTAAGGTGCCCGTTTTTTTTTCCAAAGGAGTGTATATTGGGTAGAACCAGTTCAAAAGTTACAAAGTTTTTTTTTTGCAAAATCGTCTTTCAGGTCGCTCTTACACCTGTCCCACCGTGAAAACTTAGGTGAAGTGAGCTCCGAGTGAGCTGTCAGTCCCTAGCAGCAGGTGGAATGACAGCTCAGCTAATCATATAAAAAGTACACTTTGTAAACAAGCATATTACAAATTAGAGGATTATATCCAAGATAAAAATGCTTGGAAACATGCTGGTCCTGCTCCATAGGACAATTCATAATCTAGACAAAATCGAACTGGTTGCTAATTTAATTGTATAATTATTTTTTTTAACATTTATTTTATTTTTTGTGATTACTTGAACTCACACACTGACTTATTATTATTAGTATTACTTATTATAATGTTAGAAATATAGTATAATTTTACAATGTTTGTAAGTATGTGAGCACCATGCATCTATCACGTAATTAATTTATGTCATTCCTTCATTTTTCATTCTTTTTACCTATCGTGGTATAGTAATCTTATTCCAGGTGCATTGTCTTCACATATAATTATATAATTAGTGTATACAAGATATAATTATTTTTTAAAAGAGTAAAGTAAAGTAAAAATCATTTATTTGCCTGAAATATGGTGGGTACACAAGATGTTAAATTATATTATAGCGCAGGACATATTTCACCCTCATTACGGGCATGCAAAATTATAGTTACATAGGTATAGGTAACGGTGGAGTTTCTTGCCCATTCTTCTCCATACGAAAACTGCCTTTTGGAATGGGCGACTAGAATCAGTTTTATTATTTTTTGTGAAGTTTGAAGTTCAAAAGTGCCTTTTTTGTGCCTAATTGAAATAAATTATTTGAGTTTGACTTTGCTCACTTCACGTTCACTTCACCTAAGTTTTCACCGTGAGATTATTACAGAATAGACCCATTACACTTTCTACGTATGATCGCTGATCAGGATCATAATAATTATTTAATCAGTTGTATCTATCAATATATTGTATTACTAAATCAACGCTATATAAAAATAAAACTTTTGACAAAAAAATTGCCATTTTTTGTTCATTTATTTATTTTTATTTATTTGTTTTATTTTAACAAAAAACGTCCAAGACCAATTACATTAGTTAAAGACAAACACATTATCAAAGTACAGTAAACAAAATTAAACAACTACTCGACGGTCATACGCTCATCGCACAATACTCCAGACATACTGACAAGATATGATAAGATAGATAGAGATAGATAAGATAAGATGGCTGGGTTAAATTCCCGGGTCGGGCAGTCTTACATGGGACTTAAATATAACTGGCGAAATGTGGGTGTATTATAGATACACCTCTGCCTAACCCTTCGGGGAATACAGGCGTGATGTTATGTGTGTGTGCGTGTATGTGTGTGTGTGTACTGACAAGATCTTTCATTCATCCGCGAACACGTCACAGTTGGAGGAGCGTTGAGCGCAGAGAGTGCGCGAGGGACAGGAGACTGGGTTAGAGCGACGACGGTTCGACTCCGAGGCACGGCGAACAATCTATGCCTCCTGCTACGGTTATAGTTTATTGGAGCAAAAAGATGGGACAGTTCATCATGCAGTTCAGGAGCATCCCGAGCATCTGTTTTTCCATCAAGAATCTTAAAAATATTAATAATGTGGTCATGTTTTGTTTTTATACATCTTCGTTATAGCTTTAGTGGCCGGCAGTAATAATTTTGAAATAGTTTTTGTTATTTTGATTAATATTAGGCTCAGAAGATGGCGTCTCCGAGTTGTGCCAGTATTGCATTGGTTTTTTTTTCACTTTTTAAATTAATGCCAGAAATGATCACATACCTACTTAAAAATTAAGAAAATAACAATACAATTTCACGAAAAACTAGCTAAATAGAATAAGAAACTGAAAGTGCTCATCAATGGAATTGTTAAATCATAAATAGTAAAACTACCATAAATGTTTATTAATTTAATATTTATTAGCAAACTTTTGAGTCTATGATTTTCTAGAAAACGTATTGAGATTCATAATTTCAGCCGAAAGACTTTCACTGCTAGACATGGGCCTCCCCTATGCACAGCCACTTCGACCGGTTCTGTGCTTCGCGCATCCATCAGATTCTTGCGGCCTGCACAAGGTCATCGTTCCAACTTGAGGCATTCCAAATCTACGTCTTCCGGTACGCGGTCGCCACTTCAGAACCTTTCGGCTCTATTCAAGATTATTTATTTGTGGAAACATGAGTACACATACAGAGCATGCAACTTATTATTACATTAGGTATAGTTTGAGATCAGTCATGTTTGGCCTTAGTGGCGTACAAATATTTAAATTTCAGTAATAAAAGTTATTGTATTAGATTAGATAAGAACAAAATAGTAAATGTCAATTTTGATAACAAATAAATTAAATATATGGTCATAGTTACGTACAATTATTATATGTTAATTAAAATTATCATCATACCAATAATATGTTGCTGTAGATTATGTCAAAGATGTATTGATAATATTGGTCACTAAACGGCATTAGATACTCGTATTGTCATTAGGAAATTCTAGAATACTGTAGTATGCTTTCCCTTCTAGCAGTATCTTTAATTTATTTTTTAATTGACGGACATTAAGCTCTTTCCAACTATTTGGGAGTTTATTGAAAATTTTAGGGGCCATACAGAAAATACTCTTGTGCAATAATGCTGTTTTCGATCTATGTAGACAGAGAATACTGTCATCGTCGCGTCTACTATGGTTGCGATCGACCACTTCTGATTGACGTGGAAATAAGTGTCGATTTGATTTGACAAACATGACAATGTCTAAAATGTAAAGGCAAGGTAGAGTTAATATTTCATATTTTTTAAAGAAGTGCTTACAAGTTTCGGTTGACTGTAATTTAAACATAATCCTGATGCACCTTTTTTGGGCTTTAAAGGCCAAAGAGGCCAGGCCTTTTTTGGCCTTGTCTGTTGAGTTTCCCCAGAAAATGATCCAATATATTAAATGTGAAGAAACAAAACCGTGTCAAGCAAGCCGTGAGCAATGATTCAGTGTTTAGCCATTCTTGTTACGCACTGTTCAGACCAGTTTGAACAGTGCGTAACAAGAATTACTCATTTTTTTACCGAGTTCTTCTATGTATGCTTTCTAGTTAAGCTTTTTGTCAATCGTCACTCCAAGGAATTTAGTGTTGTCAACTTCTGTAATAATTCTATTATTGTATTGGACCTTAAGATCAGTCATAGTTGATAAACGTTGACTGAAGTGCATTACGTTAGTTTTATTAAGATTAATTTTGAGATTATTATTATTCATTCAATTTATTATTGATGTCATTATTGTAGCTATCTTTAGTATTACATTGAATTGTGATAGTGCTATCATCAGCAAAGAGTGTAACTCGTTGGCTTAAATGTTTAGAAAAGTCAATTATTTAAACTATGAATAGTGGGAACCCATCACACTACCCCGGGGGGCTCCATACTTTACTACTTGTTCGTGCGAATTAAATATTTCTTCACATTTAATTTCAACGTTTATCCTAGATATCTCCGTGACCTGTTTTATGTTATCAAGATATGTTTTTATTAATTTTAGAACATTGCCTCTTATACCGTATGCTTCCAACTTATTTATTAAAATATCATACCTATTCTATATATGTTCTGCGAGCAATGTGCTCTGCCCATTGCCACTTAAGTTTAGCAATTCTTCGGGCTATGTCGGTTACCTTGGTTCTCCTGCGGATCTCTTCATTTCTGATTCGATTACGTAGGGAAACTCCAAGCATAGCCCTCTCCAAACTCTTTGGTTGACTTTTATCTTTCTAATAAGGCCCATTGTGAGTGACCACGTTTCAGTGCCATAGGTCATCACTGTCAACACGCACTGGTCAAAGAATTTGCTGCGGTATGTGGGACGAGAAGATATTGCGTGCTTCCCGAACGCTACCCAGCCGAGTCGGATTCGACGCTTGACCACTTTCTCGAAGTTGGACCTACCTAACTGGACAGTTTGTCCTAGGTATACATGCTCGTCCACAACTTCGAGTGTAGCATCTCCGATCTTTATGAGAGTGGTTGTAACCTGTAACCTTGAAGACATCCTCCAGTACAGCGGTGAACATTTTCGGAGAGATAACGTCTCCCTGTCTCACAACTTGCCGCAGAAGGATAGGTTTCGAGGTCTGGTCCTGGAGTCGGAGTGACATAGTGGCGTTTTCGTACAGACACTTCAGCACCTCGATGTACCGGTAGTCGATCTGGCACCGTTGAAGAGACTGCAGTACAGCCCATGTCTCGATCGAATCGATGACTTTCTCGTAGTACACAAACAGTAAGCAAAGAAGCAGCACTCTTCGGTCTTCTGTTTAACCTGCGGCAGCGTATGTTGTGGTCTACGGTGTTGAAGGCTGGAAGTTGTCAAAACTGCGCGCGAGACGGTTCGTTATGATTCCTGAAAACTGTTTGTAGAAATGGCACAGAAGTGAGATGGGCCCATAATTCGTAAGGAGGGCATTGTCGCTCTTCTTAAGAAAAGTATCATCACACCTCTATTCCATGCCTCCGTCTGTTCTGTCCGTCCTGCCTGCATCCGTTTTGCCTTCGAGTATGACGGAATCTAACAGTTTCTGGAGGGCCTTTGGAGCGGGTTTTCCGCCGGACTTTAAGAGTTCGGCCTTAATTCCGTCATCACCCGGCGCCTTATTGTTTTTGTGCTGCTTCAGAGCCATCCTAATCTCGTACAAGCTGACGTCCAGGAAGTCATCGGTGTGGTGTCAGGTCAATCTAGCTCTTGGGTCGTTTGCCAGATTCGTAACGGGGTTTCTGGTTGACGTGTATAACTGTCCATAGAAGTTGTCGATCTCTCTTAATAGCTCCGGTTTGGTCTTAGTTTCGCAAGCTGAATCTGCCCAACAGACAGTTCTCTTGCAATGATCTTAGAGCCTATATTCCGCTCTATCGCGTCCTTAATGCGGTCTGCACTGAAGCGGTGAAGGTCGCTTTTCAAGGACTTAGATCCGTCTATTGAGCTGCCGGTACTTGAGCGCATTGTCTGAAATAAGCAGGATGCGCATTGCCTGCAGGATCATCTCGCGCCTCTCCTACATCAGTGTCACTTACTGATGAAGCAGTCGTGTATTTACTGCAATAGGCGTGGAATAGCAGTAATAATTATTTTTGTTTGGCATCATGGTTATGAATTACACCGGCACAACTTAGAATACTCCGCTATATTTGTGCAAAAACGGCACAACTCAAAAGTGACACTATTGCATAACATTAAGCTGGCGATAGCTGCGAATGAGGCCGATTAACGATGAGCTGGTGTTGCATGAAAGAGACGCAACGTTATCATTTATTCACTAATGACACTTAAGCGTCCAACCGGGTAGTTTATGAACTAACGAGTTGGGTCTTTAATGCATAAAATAAAGTACCTAATTTAGAACAATAATTCATGAATAACTCAAATTGCGACAAATTCGACTTGTGCCACTACGAGTATTGAATTTAATCAGCGATATCATCCGTATAGACTAAGTGGGAAACATACGTATTATTGAAGCTAACCGACCACCTCTGAAGTATGACCTACCAACCAAAAAAATCATCAAAATCATTTCGTAATTGGCGGAGTAATCGCGTCAGAAAAACATCTTACAGTCGAATTGAACTTCTCGTTTCTAAAGTCGGTTAATAACAAAATACCTCTAAATAAATATGATATTCCTGGAACCAAAGATCATACGATCACGAAAAAGGCATCACTTAGTAGGTATATTTAATTATTTATCAACCCTACCCGAAAAAAATTCAGCTAACTACGTAGGTACCTACCTACACTATACTTATTATAAGAATAGAATAAATAGAACCTTTCTTCAAAATAGCTTCCGTAGTTTTGATAAAATCGCCAAGAATACATACGTATGGGTTGAGTAACAACCTCCTTTTTTGAGGTCGATAAAAAAAAATCTTACCGACATTCCGTTTGTCTGAGGATGGTCTAAGGTGTCACAAATACGTGGGATGCTTGGACAGGAAACCTCCCCGTGTGCATATGGGCTGGAGTTCCCTTATGGATGCGTCCGGGGGGAAGGCCAGTCTTCGGGACGGTGCATCCTGGGGTGCGGGCAATGACTCCCCATTAGGTACTGTGTGCCTAAGGGGTCTCGTTGTCCGTAGGTATGCCAATATCCTGTTGGAGGAACGCTCTAACGTGTACTCTGAGAGAGCACACGTTGAGCTGCGTCTGAGTTGGAGCGGGCTCGGCGTGTACTAACTCTGCTGTCGGGCAGGCAGAGGAAGCCTTTTCTTCTGCCACTGTTGGTCTCGTAGCCTCGAAGTTTGTCAAGGTCATGTCTCTGGCATTTGACGGGGGTCGAGCGAGGATCTTGGCTTTACCGCCCGGGCCGCGAGGATGAAATCAACCTATAAAAAATTGCCCTAAACCTCCAGCGGCGGCGCACCGTGAGGAAGGTTGATAGCTTGACTAATGGGTAGCTTAATTAGTCACTAGTGCGAATCACAACTTGGGAACTAAAATGTCTATACTTGTGGGAACAATTATGAACAGAAAACTTACAAAACAATACGGAAAGGCGGGGGGAGTGATGCGGGGTCGGAGTCCGACGCTGCATCTGCCGCAAAGAGCTCGGGTCACAGCTCGGAGCCCGAAGTGGTGGGGGCTGCCGGGAGGAACTGAAAGTTCCTCCGGAACTCCGGGGAATAGCCAGGGGTCGTCCGCCGACGAGCAGGCTTCGGGCCAAGGCCAACTCCAGCCGGCGTGGTGGGGCCCGGGAAAAAGGTGTGGGTAGAGGGCTCACCAGCAATGAGGCCGGTGACGCGAGCCGGGCCAGCCCAGCTGAGCTGGAGAGGCTCGCCACGGAGGAGCATCACCTTGTAGTTACCAGCACCGGGGCGGTCCTTAAAGAGTTTGCAGGTGGTGAGCCGGATGCCGCGGGCGGCTCCAATTCGGAGCGAGCGGCCAGGTTTGCGGAGGTCGTGACAGCCGCCTGACGCATCTGCGTCAGGCGGCTGCACCGTAGGCACCGTATCCGGTGAGGATCTCCTCACCGGATACGGTTGTTTCGGGAGGTTCCTGTACCGAATAAGGCGGGAGGAAACGCCTGGGTGTCATCATTGCGTGGATCGCCCGGAGGACACGGTGGAGATCTGCCCGGCTTGGGCAGAGCATCGCCGTGTCCTCGTGGAGGCGATCGGTGGCGGTGATCTCTCGCGTCCCGCCCTGGTCGATGGGAAGCCGTCTCCTCCTTCTGTGAAGGAGCAATTCTCGCGAAGGAGGAGGCGGGACGCGTGAGGGAGAGGCAAATTTCGCGCCAACACGCCCCCTAGCCGCCGCAGGAGACGCTCTGGGCGTCGGGAATCGCAGGCCGATTCCCGGCTGGTGAGCAATGGGTAGCTCGCCGACCGATCAGGCCCGGGTCGACGGCGCGTTGTGTTCCACGCGTGCCTCAAAGACATGTCAGCACAACTAGCGGGGTCCGCTAGGACCGATGCCTGCCGGGGTCACGGGAAAGTCCGAAAGGGATACCGTGGCCCTTGGCAGCGTACAGGCCTGTACCTGGCAGGCTAGGCACAGCTGAAGGAACACGGGTGAGTTTTAGTCAGTAAGAGTCTGATACGCCCTTCTGTCTCAAGTTATTTAATAATAGACTACTCAAAAAAAAAAAAGGTATCACAAATACGTGGACATAAAATCGAAAGTGATCAATTTTCAGGCAATTCCACAACCAAATCCGAAATAAACCTGGTGGTATCTCATCTCTCAACTAAGCTGCCTCGTTGGTCTAGTGGTCGTAAGCGCTACTGCTGAACAAGAGGTCCTGGGTTCGATTCCCGGGTCGGGCAAAGAGTTATTGGGTTTTCCTGGAACTTCTCAGTCGCAGCCCGGAGTCTGGATTTGTGCCCGGTTGATGGCAATAGGCTCGCTCCCTATTACATGGGACTTACACATAACTGACGAAATCTGGGTGTACCTACTATACACCTCTGCCTAACTCTTCAGGGAATACAGGCGCATCATCTACGTCTAGATTAATCTTATCCTTAACTCACAAGTTCGAGAAGGTACCTATTATATCGATTCGGTAATGTAGAGATCATAACCCTTTTCTACTTAAGGCATAAAATAAGATATACGTTGATACAAATAAAGAATAGAAGAAAAGTTTAGACAGTCTTCCCCTTCGAGCTGACCACACGTCTTTATACCTATAAAATAAAATATAATAAGCGTTGACAGTACCTATAGTTCGATTCAAAGTTAATGACGGCTCGGAAGTTAGCTGCTCGCTGCGCATTACCGCACCGTATCCCTATGTAGTCTGTTAACGTACCTAGTAGCACAGTATAATAAAGTAACATGCGAGGCCAGCTTATACTGGTTTTGGTACCACTGAAATGCGGTTTACTGTTAGTAACTATAGGTACCTTTCGCTGTATACCTAAAGTTATTGGCTCCCGCAGACAGGTGCGACACGATTCTGGTAGAACAATTTCCATGAAGTTTTCATAGAAATTGTTCTAGGTACTAAAGTCGCGTCACGCAGTCGCTCTGTCGCGTCGGGCCTACCTTTGGGAGCCTTATTTTTGGACTTACATTGAAGCTCCTCGACATTGGCTTATCCAAGCCTAGTTCTGTACTTTTGAGTGCTGTTTGCTTCACTGGGCATTCAATTCAATTTACATTGCGTTCGAAATAATCCAACATGAAACTTAAGTACTTATACACAAATATTACAAAATGACGTTATGACATATATTATTATCTATCAAAAAACATGCAATTCAATTTAAATTACGAAATATTATTCAGATAAACAAAATTGTAAATGCAAACATAAATTTTAAAACCATATTATGTCAAATTTAAAATAAACGCAAACAATAATAAAAAAATATATTATAAACATACCTAATATAAGCCATAGACACATGTCAGGAAGGACTATAAATCATGTCTTTCCAACAGGAATGTCTTGAGCCTTGCCTTAAATGAGCCTGTGTACCGTATGCTTTTTAACTCAAGCGGTAATTTATTAAATAATTTAACTGCCTGATACTTTGGACTTTGTTTAACTATTCCAACAGCCGGGATATTTTTATTTCCAAAATATTCTTCGCGTTTTTTCCCTTACCAGTCTGTCCTCGTCTGTGTCATAGTCATAAATATGTTTTTTGAAATTGTTTAATAGTATATACTACCACATAAAGACTAGGTACCTAATGTGAGAATACTAAGTTCTTTAAAGTATGGTCGATAGGTGTCTCGAGAAATTCGGATAATGGTTTGAATTCGAATTATGTTTGCATTTACAATTTAATAAAATAAGTGATAGACATAATTTTAATAGATACTAGAAATAAAGATAAAATAGATCAACCATTTTTCAGACTATCTAAAGTAAATACATCTTTTATGGGGTACTGTGTTAAATGTTACAACAGAATACTTTGTGATATATTAAAATTAAATTACAGAAAATTTAAAAATCATATAAAAAGTACACTTTGTAAACAAGCATATTACAAATTAGAGGATTATATACAAGATAAAAATGCTTGGAAACATGCTGGTCCTGCTCCATAGGACAAAATTCAGAATCTAGACAAAATCGATATGGTTGTTAATTTAATTGTATAATATATTTTTTAATTTTTTTAAAACATTTATTTTATTTTTTGTGATTACTTGAACTCACGCACTGCCTTTTTATTATTAGTATTACTTATTATAATGTTTGAAATATAGTATAATTGTACAATGTTTGTAAGTATGTGAGCGCCATGCATCTATCACATAATTAATTTATGTCATTCCTTCATTTTTCATTCTTTTTACCTATCGTGGTATAGTAATCTTATTCTAGGTGCATTGTCTTCACATATAATTATATAATTAGTGTATAATAATAATAATAATAAATAAAATAAAAAGCCTTTTATTTCCTGTTACAAATACTTATAGGTTTATAATTAAAAAGAAATAAAATAAAAATAAAAAAAAATAAACATCGAAACAGTTTGCATGCATTAATTAATTAGGTGCTTTATTTCTTTTAGGTGCTTTATAATTTATAGGTACAAGAACCCCTCTCAACGGAGGGTAAAGGCCTCCTCCAAAGATGACCATTTTTCTCTGTCTTCAGCTTCTCGCATCCAGTGTGTGCCTGCTATTTTTATAACATCGTCTATCCCGCGCGTATTTGGCCTACCTCTTTTCCTCTGGCCCGATGGTCCTAGCCATGACGTTGTCGTTTTGGTCCAGCGATTATCATTGAGTCTGGCTACGTGTCCAGCCCATCGCCATTTTAGCTTCTGTGAGTAACTGAGTGCGTCGATAACTTTAGTTTTCTGTCTTATGGCGGTATGGCGGATTTTTTGAATCTTCTTGATTTTCAGGATGCTTCTCTCCATACTTCTTTGACTGGTTATGATCTTATTCTTTAGTTTACTTGTGAATTTCCACGTTTGACAAGCGTAAGTTAGTGATGGGAGCAGGCAGGTGTTCATGACTCTACTTTTCAAATTTATGGACATGTCGCTTTTTAGGATTTCTTTGAGGTTCCAAAATTTCTTCCAGGTGATGTTGACCCTTCTCTCTACTTCTAGTTCGTTGTTGCGTGGATTAAATGAGATATGTTTTCCCAGGTAAATATAAGTATCAGCATACGATAGCGGTCGATTTCTGAGATAAATAGGTATTTTAGTATGATTCGTCATGACGTTTGTTTTATCTAAATTGATTTCCAAGCCTACTTTACGACTTTCTTCATGTAAAGAGTTTATCATCAGTTGTAGTTGGGTTGTACTTTCTGATAGCAGGACTATATCATCCGCAAATCTGAGATGGCTCAGGTAGCGTCCGTTTATGTTTATGCCCTTTTTTTCCCAGTTTAGTTTGCCGATGATATACTCCAGCACCGCTATGAAGATTGCTGGAGAGATTGGGTCTCCTTGCCTCACACCTCTTTTTATTTGTATGGGTGGTCCAGTGGTTTCCAACTTCACTCTGCTGATGTTATTGTCGTAGATGTTTTTTAGGACTTGTATGTATTCCAAAGGTATTTCTTGTGATATTAGAGCTTCCCAGATCGATGAGTGGAGTAAAGTATCGAAAGCTTTTTGGTAGTCAATAAAAACTATATACGAGTGGTTTGTTGAACTCTAGGAATTTTTCTATAAGCATCTCTAGCGAGTGTATGTGATCGACTGTGGAGAAGCCTCGACGAAAGCCCGCCTGTTCAATGGGTTGAAATTTTTCTGTTGTTACTTTTAACCTTTTTTCTAGTAATGACGAGAAAAGTTTATATAATGATGGTAGTAGGCTTATCGGTCTGTAATTACTTATGTTATCTGGATCTCCTTTTTTGTAGAGCAGAATGATTTCAGATTCAGACCATTGGCGTGGAGAGTTCGTACTGGTCAGTATCATGTTGAATAGTCGTGTAAGAGGTGTAACAAGACACGTCGATCCTGCTTTTATGACTTCGTTGGTGATCCTGTCAGGCCCTGGGCTTTTGTCTGATTTCAGTGTTTTAATTCCTTTGGCTATTTCCTCTTCGGTGAAGGTAACCATCGCTCTTTCTGTATTACGACTCGGTAGCTTGTATGTTGACTGATTAGTGTATACAAGATATAATGTTTTTTTTTTTAAAGTAACGGTGGAGTTTCTTGCCCATTCCTCTCCATACGAAAACTACCTTTTGGAATGGGCGACTAGAATCAGTTTTTATTATTTTTTGTAAAGTTTTACGTTCAAAAGTGCCTTTTTTGTGCCTAATTGAAATAAATTATTTGACTTTGACTTTGAATCGCTCATTTTTGGAGAATGAAAGCCTTATGTCAGTTGTAGCTGTTTCCCCAAAACTGTATGTTAAACGTCAATTTGGACTCATCAACGCATAGAAGGTACACCCTTTTTAAGTGCAATATGCTTACTTCATCCCCAAGCGTTCTTATGGCATAAATAGCAGTCGTTATGGATGAATACGATGCTGCTAACTCTTTCTTCCAATTTAAAAATTCATCTATTTAAACTCCTTAAACTTGACTACTCAGACAAGCTCAATTTTAACATTATCGAATTCAAAGTCAAAGTCAAATCATTTATTTCAAATAGGTAGGCCCTTTTAAGGCACTTTTGAACGTCAAAATTTACAAAATAATTGAATTGATTCTAGTCGCCCCTTCCGAAATTTACTTTTCGCATGGAGAAGATTGGGCAAGAAACTCCACCGTTACTCTTTTAAAATGTTTCATAATATTTTGTATAGTAAATTAGTTATATGATTATAATAGATATGTGATTCAATGTCCATATCATCCTTGTTACGCGCAGTAGTTTTAAATAACATAATGTTAGTTTTAGTCGTATTTATTATCAGCAATGTAAAGCCTCTAGAGTTGCAAGATCATGGCATTTGTGTCGTCTGCAAAGACTACAAGTTGCATGTCCGGTAAAAGTTTATATATGAAATTGATAAGGTAATTAGTTAATAATATGTATATTGTGCCGCTGGGCGGTGCTGAGTGACAAAAACCGATGCATACATACTTACCTATTTGAATGGGTCATAAATTCATTATTCACAGCTCTAGGTAAATAAGAATACTTTATATACTTATACAACTCTAATTGCGCGATGCAGGATTTGTGTGACGTCATGTCTTTGATGTGTAGTTCGTATATGGCGGTGTAACCGCTACATCACTCCCCTCCGGAGACCGGAGGTCGATAGTGGACTGAGTCTTGTATCTTGCGATGCTTCACAGTACCAGTGGAGGTTCCAGTGAGTCGGAACCGGGTGCCGCATAGTTCGCGGTGAGTCGGAACTGTCTGCGGTGATTCCCTAGTGAGTCGGGGTGGCGCTGCGTCATTATCCAGTGAGTCGGATGTGGTATAGCGCAGGGTTGTGGCTGCTTGTGAGACCGGCCGAAAGTGCAGGTGCTGTGCCAAGGTCGCTAATGAGGCTGAGGGTGATGACCAGGAATGCGCGTTAGCTGCATGCTGGTGGTCAGGATACCCGTTGAAGCCGAAAGCTTGCGTGAGTGATGATAATGATGATGACGTCACGCTGAAGTAGTTGCACGAAGGCTGCGTTGACGTTCATACTCGGGGTCACCAATTTAGGGGCATGAGGAACAGGGTGTAAAGTTCACTCATCCACCATAGAAAAGGGCGGATCCTCCAACCAGACGGGTGTTGTGTCTGGCGGTCCGACTGCCCGACTGTTGATGTCGGATAGTCTTATAGGTACCTATATGTCGTTCGCGCGGTAAACTCTAATTGCTCGATGCAGGATTTGTGTGACGTCATGTCTTTGATGTGTAGTTCGTAATGGCGGTGTAAGCGCTACACTATGTTGTTACCTACCTTGCTAAATCCTTTGCGAATATTACAGCCATAACGGTAGAGCGTGGTCATGGAATAATATACAGGAAATAAAAAACGATTTTTATTTATTCTGCACTCATTAGACGCACAATATAAAATAAACATAGAATGAATACTTAGTTAGGTACCTACAAGTAAGAATAAGTACCTTTAATGGATATGCTTTCAACAATGGTTTTATGTACAATAATAATAGACATGAATATAAATAAATTGCAAAATTACTAACGATTTTAATTGTGTTTAGTTAATTAAGCTATACCAATAGGTGTTGATCATACCATTTTATCTAGTTAGTTAGGCATAAATAATAACATTGAACATTTGCCTACCTACCTATATAGGTACAGGGTTAAATAAAATTAGCTGGCGAAACTTTACAGACGCGATGGGTACCTACCTATCGATATCATAAAATGACTATAAAATAAATTTAATAAACTAATCTTATAATTTCAAGCAGTTAACTAGGTACGAGTACCTACAGCGCGGAAACTCCTAAGTTCATACCTAACTCTCTAGGAATAAATTTCTAAATGTACCTAGCCTACCCATTCATAGACTAAAGGCTCGTGCAGACGATCGTGACTCCGGTAATGTGTTCTACAACAAAAACGTGAAGGCGGTGCACGGCGCAAAGTGACTCGAACAATACCTACAACTTCTAAGAAAACTTCACGGTATAACAATAACCGGTGTCGCGTCGCGCTAGTCTGCACGAAGCTTTAAGAAGGCGGAGATCATTCAACTCGTCCATCAAGCATGCACGCATGCATTTTCAAACGTAAAGTAGCAAAAAATCTGATGAATAGTTTATAAAATGTTAGATTACGTACGCATTTCATTTCCGACTTGTTTCTGCGAACACAACTTCTGAGAACATAATATAAGGTAACCAGGGATACGACAGGGCACGGCGCAATAGCGGCGGTTAGACCCGTTATGAAGGAGTGGCTGGAGAGACGGCATGGCGGCCTTATTTTCCGGCTGACATAGGTACGGAGACGGGGTCCGGAGACGGGGTCCGGAGACGGGATCCGAAGACGAGGTCCGGAGACGGGGTCCGGAAGGAAGTTATGAGCCAGTCTGCTTGGTCTGGCCAGTATCTGGCCAGACCAAGCAGACTTCCATCCAACAAACTTTCACGCAGAATGTGAAGAACTGCGCAAGTCTTCCAGCGCCCCGCCCCGGCCAAAGGTAGTTTAAAAACACCGTGTGATTTTAGCCAGTAAGAGTTTGACCGCTCTCCACCTGCCCCAGGGAGGTGGACATTCAGGAGGATTAACTCACGCAAAAAAGGTAGGTTATATTCGAGGTAGGTACAGTAAGATTCACGAAAGATGACCACGGCGCAGAAGGCATATTTTAGGTCCCTTTGGAGGTGCGAGGTGAGGCGCGGGCGGAATGCGTCAAGACCGGAGCGACGCCTAATGATGAAACGACGACGACGTACGTATTTTGTCTTAAGTCTGTAGGTTTTCTTTATTTTATACTAGCTGCGCCCCACGGTTTCCCGCATAGGTCTCGATCCCGTAGGAATATCGGTATAAAAAATATCCTATGTCCTATTCCAGGTCATCGTCTACCCGTATGCCAAATTTCATCCAAATCCGTTCAGCCGTTTTAGCGTGAAAGCCTAACAAAAAAAAAACAAACAAACTTACTTTCGCATTTATAGTATTTGTTAGGCTATCCGTGTTTATTTATATACTAGCTATAGCCCGCGGCTTCGCCCGCGTGGATGTCGGAAAATATCCCACGGGAACGTGCTACCTGGATTCAGAGTAGCCTATGTCCTAACTCAGGTCATGGCCTATCCTTATAAATAATAAATATTTAAAAAAATAGAAATTGTAATAGATATCAAAAACTTAGATCTCTTGGAGCTGTAACTAAAATCAAACTTCCAAGTCAACGCAATAAAAAATACCTACGGCCTTATATGCCGCATATTTTGACACTCGCAAATAAACCAGTCTATTTGGTACTTTCCGTTGGCCCAGCAGCATGAAGTTTAGCGAGAAGTAAGGTCAAGTAAAGAGGAAAATCCGAAAATTGGTCATTTATAGTTATATTTAAATATGAACTGTAACTGGGATCAAAAATTCATAGGCCGTGTCTTGAAGTAACATCTATTCTGTATTTCATTACTCTATCAAAAGTTATTTGTCAATTGAAAAGTTAAGTTGCTCCTTCAATTCAGATTTGGCAATTCGGGCAGCCGAGCAAGCACAGCTTTGAGACGGAACCCTCAGGGCGCAACAAGTCCTACTTACACTTGACCGGTTTCAAAAATTAAATCAAACAGGTTTATATGATTCTAAATGCTTGTCTTAAAATACTAATTATTCATTTTACTATTCTTATCACCATTGCTTACACATTACCTACTTTGATTAATTAATATAAAATGAACTCATATATCATTCAATTTGGCAATAACTATGCAGTTTACATAAAATTTTGGGAATTTCCGAAATAAAAACAAATATTAGGTTAAAAAAATTGGTAAGACTTCGTCTGAGACAACCATGGCTTAAATGGTTCCAAATGGTCTGTACTATTTTCGCCTTAAAGCTTTGCACCCATCTTGCACCCATCTTCCAATCATCCTGTATAACTGCCCCTGATTATATTTCAAGCTATACCTCTCATAAAGTTGGTAATTGAATAATAGTGCAGGAATTGAAATATTGACATGTGCGACGTAAGTATACAGACTACATAGGGATACTAAATACGTAGTATCCCTATGTAGTCTGTGGATACTACCGTAACGACCGTAAGTATAAGGTGGAAGCAGCGATGTGCGACAGAGTAGATAATATTGAAAACATAACACAATATACGTCATCATGTTGAGATTTTGAGATAGGAGCCTTTTGGCCTCGCACAGGACTTTCTGCTATATTTTAATTTTACTTTGTTTTTATTTGTATTGCTTTTTTAATTTTTATTTTTATTGAGTGTGTGTTTAGTTTAACTTATATCTCTTGTGCTTGTCCCAATAAATACTTTTTTTTTCTTTCTTACTTTACGTATACCTCAGACTAAGGAAAAATACCTACTACGCACAGTGTTTTATGAAGACAAAAAATAACACCATAGCGTAAATGAGATACTGTTAAACCATAGCAGGCTTTAAGTGTGGAGGCATTACTTAAAGCCTGCTATGTTAACAGAATCTCATTTACGCTATGGTGTTATTTTTTGGGGCAACTCAACAGAAAAAGACACGGTGTTCAAGGCTCAAAAGAGATGTGTTCGCTCAATATTTAAAATGAAACCTACTCATTTCACTAGCATGTTTAGTTTTTGAGTTTTTTTTTTGTTGAAAATTTTCTTTTTTCAATTTAGAATAAAAACATTTCTCTGAAACTAAATATGATACGCAATTGTGACCTTAGAAACATCGACGGCGTTTTTTATGCTGCATATTTTAGAGTACAAATAAAGCTTCGTGCAGACTAGCGCGACACGACACCGGCTATTGTTATACCGTGAAGTTTTCTTGGAATTTATATTGTTCGAGACGCGTCGCGCCGTCGCGTCGCGGTGGTCTGAACGAGGCTTAAACCTCGGAACTTAGTTAGATTCAGACTTATACGAGGTTTTTAGTTTTTATTTTTTTTCTCGGTAATTCCGTCGTATTTGGAAAAGTTATTTATACTGAAATGATGCCCTTCATCTTCCCTATATACCACAAAAATAACTCATCCTAATTGCGTGGAATCTAGAAACCACAACATTTTTAAGTTTGATACGAATTCTACGTCGTTAGGGTTGTCACGCGATCATATTATATTAGTTCATATCCGGATCAGAAGTTATCTCTATATGTATATTAAAAGGAGAAATTGACTGACTAACATACCAACGAACAGCCGACACTACAGGGCCTAGGAACATGAAATTTCGCACACGGTTTCGTTTTTTCGTTATATGTTCAGCTGGATGTATTTTTTTTATTTTTTATGTATGTTCACCGATTTCTCGGTCAATTGTGGACCAATTTTGAAAATTATTTTTTGTTTGAAAGGTTATTCTTTCGAATTGGTCCCATAGAAATATAGTTATGATCTGATTAAGAACTTCAAAGATATGGAACTGAACTCCTTATAGGATCACAGCACAACTGTCGTAACAAGTAAAATTGCTTTGTTTATACGTGTAGTCGATAACTGACTGAAGGAAGAGGGGGATATATCGAACTGATTTTATGATGAAACCGGAAGGTATAGGTATCGGAACTCTGTAATAAATCAATGTAACCTAACCGTGTTTGTGATTATTAGAATTGTCATGAGATGCACTCTGGCTATAAGGTACCATCGAGATTTTTGCTTTTCAGAATTACCTCAAATAGAACAATTTAGTGGGTTTTAAAGATCGTATGGAGGAATTTTATTTCTTAGGATAATAAACTTAAAAGTTAGCACAAATTCTTATCAAAATAAAGATTGTCATTATTCCTTTTTCAAAACTACCCTCAAAATACAGTTTTAAAGGATGTTAAAGTTTTTATGACAACATTCGCTAACGAAGTTGCTGGCAAAGTGCTAGTTTCATTATAAATAACTTATCCCAATACTACGGAATTATCGAGAACAAAATAAATAAAAACTAAAAACCTTGTATAAGTCTGGATATAACAAAGTTCCTAGGTTTAATAGTCGAAATTTTAATAACCAATACGTCCCATTAAATAAAAATTGAGTCATCAAAATTCAGATTATAAAGTGACAATGACAACCCTAGCAAAAACAGTGAATTTGGAATAACTTCTAGATTACACGCAATTAGGATGTGTCATTTTTATGGTATATAGGGTAGATAAAGGGCATAATTTCAGTATAAATAACTTTTCCAAATACGACGGAATTACCGAGAGAAAAAAAAAACCTCAATAAGTCTGAATCTATAACGAAGTTCCGAAGTTTATTTGTACTCTAAAATATGCAGCATAAAAACGCCGTCGATGTTTCTAAGGTCACAATTGCGTATCATATTAGTTTCAGAGAAATGTTTTTTTTCTAAATACCCGGTTGAAAAAAAGACGATTTTCAAAAAAAATATCTCAAAATCTTAACATGCTAGTGAAATGGGGATACGAAATATGCATTTAAATAACTTAAACTATCAGTTTTTTATATAAAAAAAGCTATGCCCGAAAAATGGTCTTCATAAAACACTGTGCTACGTACGTACAGCTCAGTAGGAAAACTAAAAAACAGCTAACTCCCTAGTGTGTATCAGACTGATGACAAAACGGGATTCCATCGCTTATTCAGGTCCCTACATTTAACAAATAATTCATTATGCTAATGAGGACCTTTGGACTTTTAATACTTAGAAAATGTATCTAAGTAGTAGTAAAAGTCACGACGTCAGTAGGTAAATGATCAATCACCTAAATGTTAGAAGTGTGACAAATAGGTACCTATGTGTGTAGGTAAAATAATATAAAAGTAAGTAAGTAGGTAAATAACTCTAGGTCAAGGTGGCAAAGCACGTACCTACGCCTAATCTATTTCATACAATACTTGCGACGAATTAATTATTGTATTCTTAAATTAGTACCTACAAACAAAGTCGCATGATTAATCTTTCCACGAATCAGTCTTACCAAAGAACAATCAATGCGTTACTCATTGAGTGAGTGGGTCGTTTGTGTGAGTACGTACGTACATACATTGACTTGTCCACTGTCAACTTGAATGCACAATAGGTATATAAGGCCGCTTCTGTTGACCTTTCATCACATTGTGTTCGTCTATTTTTGTGCCGTAATACGTCGGTTATTTGTTAATTAGCCGTGGAATAATAACGACGTTTATTTCCTTGTAGCAATAATACGCGAACAAAGAAATAATGGGTTTAAAGGTTGTAAATGTGTTTCTGCTAATTGCGTTATCGGCTTGTTTGATACAAACTGCGATTGGCAAGCCGAAGCCGAGGGATAGTTCCGTGGTGGAGGACCAGAGTGTTGTGGCCATTCATAACGAGGCCTTGTCACCGAAGGAGGACATCTCGCTGAAATCAGAGGCCACGAGGACCACTACAGGTATGCATTTACTTTCTGCGTGTCATTTAACTTGTGGATGTCGTATCAGTTTTAATTTAGGATCTAGGTATGTAATGTACCTACATATTGTTTTGGGTGATTGATATCGAGTTATAGTTAGGTAGGTACGTATTTTTTTTTTTAAATTTTCCATATTTAATCTATCATTGTTGCTTAGTTATTTATGTATTTTTAATTTCCTAACTACAGCGACTGTGACCGTGGTTTCGTCTGTGTCCAAAAAGTTATTCCTGGTTTTCCTGGGTTGCAAAATACCTTGTGGTTGCGCTAATTTAGTAGGTACCTAGATACCTACCTACATTTTCCCATATTATAATACCTACCTAATAGAAATAGCCATCAATCCCGAAGTAGGTATTAGCTAATTGTATTCATATTCAAATAAGTACGTTTACTTACTTTCACATTTTACTTTTAGTAGGTGGGTGAGTCAAACAATGACTTGACTTATTATGCAATGGTGGGTACCTAGTACCTACCCGGAGTACCTAGGTATTAAAGAAGATTCCCGTATTTTTGCTAATTAGGTTGCATTTTATGTTTCAGAAACAAAGATCCCTGGTCGAGTGCCGTGCGATTTCGAAGAAGCCATCGAGGACGAGGTGTGTCAGGAGCATTGTCTTCCGAAAGGATACACTTACGGTCTCTGCGTTAGTCATACCTGTACTTGTATATAAATAGATATAGGTAGTTAGTTAGTAGCAGTATACAGGGTCTGCCACCCTGTATCATGTATGGACATCGACGCGAAAACTGAAATTTTTCGTCGGTTATTAAAAAAATAATAAGCTGTCCTATAGAAAAGTTCAATACCTGCGCAGTCAAAATGTATGGAACAGCAGATTAAGAAAAAATACCGACGATCAATATCAACGCAGGGTGGTTCAGAGACATGTACTTACCTACTGAATCCATGGTATCAGTTTTCGCTTCGATGACCCTGCCCCCCCTGTCTAAGTAGTAGAAGCATTAGATATATCAGTCAATTTTAAGTTCGAAATAAAACATTAGTCATCTTATAGTTTTTTATTATTTATTTTAAATCTAACAGCTACCTTAATACGCAATACATTTTCGTAAACGATTACGACAAATTTGTTTCATTTTGACAGTTCAACAACATTCATTGTGTTATTTACGTTGTTGAGCAGTTTTTTTTTTCGATCTTTTGAAGCAATAGGTAAACAATTTGTATCAAAACGATTCAAATTCCGATTGATCGTGTATTAAGTTATAAGGGTACTGGATACCGTTTCATAGGTTGCACGAGTGCTTCATTACCATATAAAATTACTTATTCTAAAATTAATTAATTCCTTAAATTACGACTTGATTTTTTGTGGACACATTTTACCTGCGTTCTAAGTACCAAACAAGTAAAATGGATTTAAAACAACTATAGATAGTCCAATCCACGACAACGCGCCCCACTCCGCTCCTCTCCGTACTAAAGTACAGCTTACAGTACAGTCATCGCGGAGTGGGGCGCGTCGTCGTGGATTGCACTATCTGGTAGGTATGCATTTGTATACAAGTATCTCCCATACAATATATTGAAGTGTTCTTAATCTATTAACGAGTTATTTGGATTTCTCACAAATCTCTCTCGCTACTATTTGATCGATAGCTGGTATTTGTGCTTTTGTGTGTATTTTGCGCGGGCAAAGTAAATCGGCTTCATCTTTAATTTGTTTCCAGCTGTAGTCTACATCTTCCTTCACCGTTAGACGCGAACATATAACAAACCTAATAATGTATCTGTCCCTGTAAGTACCAGCTACCATGAACACCTTTTTCTTTTCAGTTATTATTTCTAGTAATTTTTTCGTTATAATGTCTCCTCCCTTTAGTCTAAAGCACACTAATCCCATAGACGGCTCGGGCTCCACCAAGAATCTTTCATCAGCACGAACCAATTTAGCAAAATACTGAGCTAAGGATATTTGATCCCTCACGTGTTTCCTTAGACCTTCCGCTCCATAAATCCTCATAACAGTCCATAGTTTCAGAGCTCTAAATCTGCGGCCAAGTGGTATCTGCCAGTGGCGATAATCAGGAATCTTGTTTTCAGTTTTTACATCGTCCAAATAAATCCTCTGAACATCAAAGGCCCTAACAAGGTCATATCCATCTTTCACCCACATAGCAGAACAATCGAAACTGACAGGCATCCATTTATGTGCGTTTACATCGATAGAATCAGATAATTCGATGCCTTTCATCAGGTGTCTATACTCGGGACACATGAACGCCGCGCCTGCATACGCGGCGTCAACATGCAGCCACACATCAGCTTCATTGCACACTGGTCCTAGCTCGTATAAGGGGTCAAACGCGCAGGTTCCAGTGGTGCCTACGTTTGCGATGACATAGCACGGTATTAGACCTTGAGCCCTGTCTTCTTCGAATGCATTTTTGAGTGTCTCTCCACGAAGCCTGCCGTCACTGTCCGCCTTTAGTAATCGCATTTTCATAGATCCTAGCAAGCCAGCTTTCTCCACTGACGAGTTACATTGATCAGACGTGTAAGCGATAAGTTTTGGTTTTATTTCGTCCTCGTCCAGGCTTGGGTCGTTCCTTATAAGCTTACGAACTGTTTTGTCTTTAGCTGCTAAGAGTCCCACCAGTGTGGCTTCACTTGCCGAACCCTGTAAGATTTAGAAAATAATCAACTTCTTACTACTGATTACAAGTCTACTATTCATATCAGGCAAGGTCTTGATAACAGTAAGTATTTACCTGAATAACACCTCCTCCGGGTCCACTGGAACAATGAAGAAATTCTTCAGGGATTCCAAGCAGTTTGCCTAACCAATTCATAGTTAGAACCTCCAGTTCTGTGCATGCAGGACTCGATAACTATTACAAAAAATAATCCACATTAAGTTATTTATGGTGGATATTGTAGAGTAAAAACATCATCTTCCTTAAAAAAAGAAAAATCTGATGTTTTCAAGAAACGTGAAAACTTACCCAGCTAAATCCAATGACAGACAGGCCATCGCTAAGCATGTTTCCTACGATGCTTGCATAAGATGTGCCGGTCGGGTAAAACGCGTGGAAACGTGGAGAATGCCAGTGCGTAATCTAGAAAAGTATTAACGTGAATTGCATGTTACATATAGTGTTATCAATAGTAAATTATATCGCATTTTATTTAATTAGTTATGTTCAATTAAATCTATTTTAATATTAAAAGTAATGTTTTGACTATTTTGTACCTACCGACTGAGTTCGTAGATGGCACGACTAACCAATCACAGCGCATTGCCGTTCAAATGGCGGTAATCCGAATGGCGGGAATCCGAATGGCGGGAAAACACCACTTTAGCTGTCGTGCCAGTCCTGCGAGCTCAGTCGTGCATACGTCGTGATAACTAGAGCTCGAATTGTGTTTTCTTAAAAATATATTTAGTGGTGATTATAAAGCTTAGTTGATTTTGTGTGTTGAAGAAATACAATAAGTAAGTACATGAACAAATGTCTATTATTTCTAAAAACCTTTTTTTTAAAAACCATGAACCTGAATAACAGTTAAAACTCACATTTAAATTATTACTGGATTCTCTGTAAGAGTACAGAGTCCACATCTCAGAAGTGGGATAAAGATTCCTATTTTGGCCAGTTAAATATTTTTTCTACCGTTAATTACTTACCTGTATTAAACTATTGTGAATTGTGATATTTTACTTTTGTGCTCTTAATTTATCATTCTTTTAAAAAGAAAAACGAATAACGGCTACCTACGATAACAATGGTTTTGGTTCTTGGCTATTAAATGTTATTGAAATTCGTAGTAAAAACAATTTCAATATATTATATATTTTTTTTTAAATAAAATTCGTTTGGTGTCTCCTTATATCATATTTACAGTATACTTATTATTAGATTATTAAGTTGCTTACGCTTTAATTGTACCAATGTTGGTTCTCTAAAGATTGATAGATGTACCTACTAACCATAATTAGTAGTTTTATAAAATACAATTGACTATTTTTACGTACATGACGTGCTTATATTATGTTTTATGTTGTGCTAATTCCCTTTGTTTTTAGAATCTGTTTAAAGAACGAATTCTTTGGGATATAATTAACGTTCCAGGGTTATATACCATGGAGGAGGACGGACGCGAACGTCTTGTCTACACCCCTACAGATCCAACAGGGTCACCTACTGCTAACCGTCGGTCACGCAGTCCTGCAAGGCGTCAAGCCTACAGGCGGGACTTAAGTCAGTCACGCAGCCGGCCGAGCCGTCAATCAGGAGGTCGCCTGAGTCGCTGCTCACCAGATCAACCGGTGCAGTCTCGAAGGCGGGATAGTCCCCGCTCACGCAACCGGCTGAGTCAGCGACCACGCGATTCGGAGGCCCGACAGCGAAGTGAGCAGAGGAGCCGCAGCCCGGAACGTCGAGCATCGAGCCGCGTGGACCGCCGAGCATCGAGCCGCGTGGACCGCCGAGCATCGAGCCGCGTGGACCGCCGGGCATCGAGCCGCGTGGACCGCCGGGCATCGAGCCGCGCGGACCGCGCAGCATCGAGCAGCGCGGACCGCGCAGCATCGAGCAGCGCGGACCGCGCAGCATCGAGCCGCGTGGACCGCCGAGCATCGAGCCGCCTGGACCGCCGAGCATCGAGCCGTGCGGACCGCCGAGCATCGAGCCGTGCGGACCGCCGAGCGTCGAGCCGTGCGGACCGCCGAGCGTCGAGCCGCGCGGACCACGCAGCGTCGAGACGCGCGGACCGCGGGTCATCGAGCCACGCGGACCGCGGGTCATCGAGCCGCGTGGACCGCGCAGCATCGAGCCGCGCGGACCGCGCAGCTTCGAGCCGCGCGGACCGCGCAGCTTCGAGCCGCCCGGACCGCGCAGCATCGAGCCGCGCGGACCGCGCAGTGCCGAGACGCGCGGACCGCAGAGCATCGAGCCGCGTGGACCGCGGGTCATCGAGCCGCGCGGACCGTGGGTCATCGAGCCGCGCGGACCGCGGGTCATCGAGCCGCGCGGACCGCGCAGCATCGAGCCGCCCGGACCGCACAGCATCGAGCCGCCCGGACCGCGCAGCATCGAGCCGCCCGGACCGCGCAGCATCGAGCCGCCCGGACCGCGCAGCATCGAGCCGCGCGGACCGCGCAGCTTCGAGCCGCGCGGACCGCGCAGCATCGAGCCGCCCGGACCGCGCAGCATCGAGCCGCCCGGACCGCGCAGCATCGAGCCGCCCGGACCGCGCAGCATCGAGCCGCCCGGACCGCGCAGCATCGAGCCGCCCGGACCGCGCGGCTTCGAGCCGCGCGGATCGCAGAGCATCGAGCCGCGCGGAACGCCGAGCATCGGGCCACGCGGACCACCGAGCTCCGAGCCGTGTGGACTCCCGAGCATCAGGGCGTCTTTCATCTGACCATGCATGCTACCGTTCGCGTAGCCCAGTGACGCACCCGCAAGCTAGCGCGGTGAGAGACGTGCAAGCCGAAAGTCAAGATAACACCAGGGGTGAGTCAACTTCTCGAGGAGTATCTACATCTACTCTTGCGGATCTTGTCAATGTTTTAAAGTCTGTGTGTAATAATAGTGGAGATAAGTTAGGTTCCCTTAACAACACAATTCCCGAGTTTGACCCAAGTAAACGGGAACAGACAATGACTATGTGGCTTCATAAAGTCAATGAGTGCGCAACCATTTATGCGTGGTCGGAGAAGCAAGTTATTCATTTTGCTTTACCAAAACTAAAAGGTATAGCCCAAAGATGGTACGAGGGTCTTCCGTCGGTCCTGTTTACTTGGGCTGAATGGCAGGCGAAACTTTTGGCTACATTCCCATCGGAAGAAAATTATGGCCAAATGCTAAGCGATATGTTGGCCAAACGGGCTAAGTTCACGGACTCTTTAGAAGAGTACTACCAAACGGGCTAAGTTCACGGACTCTTTAGAAGAGTACTATTATGACAAACTGTCACTAATCAATAGATGTGGTATAAACGGGAAAAGGGCAGTCGAATGCATTTTACATGGCATCGACGACCGGTCAGTTAGATTGGGTGCTGAGGCAGCTCAGTTTGATGACCCTAACAGACTCCTTTCATATTTACGTAATGCTCGAAATATAAAATTCAACATTGAGCGTAAATTTACTAAAGGTCAACCACAAAAACACCAAAATAGCTCTAACCCTAGGCTTACACGTTGTTCGAATTGTAAGAAGGATGGTCATGTTACATCACAGTGCACTCAACCCGTTAAGAAGTGTAGTAGATGCAATAGAATAGGTCATGAGGTGGAACAGTGCTATGCCAAACTGCCGACAACTGAAGAGAAAAAGGTCATGCGAGTAGAGGATAGGGGTGATGTAGGCGCGGTTGACTCTTCAAAAATAACCACTTCTGTGTCGGAACCGAACAAGAAGTATTTCAAAACTGCTATCATTAATGGTTTTTCCATTACTGCGTTCATAGATTTTGGGAGTGAATGCTCAATGATTAGGTTGTCAGCATTTAGAAATATAAGTTCGAGTTATAATGTCAATAATCTTCCAGTACTAAGAGGATTCGGCAATTCGGTTGTCCCTTGCATAGGTAAACAACGAGTTCAGATAATTATTGATCATGTGGAAGCTGATCTAGAATTGCTGATAGTCGCAGATAGTGCAATGCATGTGCCCCTTTTAGTAGGTCAAACGTTTACGGAGCAGCCACACGTAATCATTCGTAAAAATAGTGACGCCTTGGAAATCTCTGAACTTGAGCACCAATCCGTAGTACCTAATAGCAAAATAAATTTGTTCTGTAAAGATTCCGTTGAAGTTTTGGGTCATGCTGTTGTGGACGTTTATACACATCCATCACATCAGGGTGATGTCTTTGTCGATGGGAGTATCCGACTGCAGAAGGGTGTTCGCTATTTAGTAGCCACTGGATTGTTTCAAATGAGAGAATGTGGTACAGGTCAGATTGTTGTCAGTAACACTTCGTCAACACCATTGATGTTTTCAAAAGATTTTCTGATTGCTCGTGGTCGTGTGGCTCAGGAAGAGCCCAGTGTGCAAGTTTTGAACGTTTTGTCAACTGTCACTAATGACTTTAAGTATATTACTGAAGCCGATTTAAATCTGGAAGACGGTCTCACTCCCGAACATAAGATCCAACTCCTCAATCTACTGAATAAGTATCGATCCTGTTTTGCTTTCAATTTATCTGAGTTAGGGAACAGCACAGCTGGTCATATGACTATAGATCTCCAAGACAACGAACCCGTTGTCTATAGACCCTATCGTTTGTCGATCAGCGAAAAGGAGAAGGTTAGGGAAATAGTTTCCGAATTATTAGATAATGACATCGTAAGACCATCAACATCATGCTACGCGAGTCCTATTGTAGTGGTTAGGAAGAAGTCTGGCGAACTTCGTTTATGCATAGATTATCGTGTCCTTAATAAAAAGACAGTCCGGGACTACTACCCCATGCCACTGATTGACGATCAGCTGGATGTTCTTTCCGGTAATAAATACTACACGACTTTGGACCTTGCTTCTGGGTATTACCAGATACCCATCCGGGAAGCAGACAAACATAAAACTGGGTTTGTGACGCCGGATGGTCACTACGAATTCAATCGTATGCCATTCGGTCTTGCAAATGCCCCAGCTACTTTCCAACGTATCATGAACCAAGTCCTTGGGTCATTGAGACACAAGGAAGCCCTGGCCTATTTAGATGACGTGATTATTCCCTCAAAAGATATCAATGAAGGAATGTCGAGATTAGAGTCGGTGCTGCGCCTGTTCGCCACCGCTGGCCTCACATTAAAACTCCCCAAATATTTTTTTTTTGTAGCTCTGTCGAATACTTGGGCTTTGAAATTTCTGCTAATGGCATTCGTCCTGGCGAGAGGAAAGTAGAGGCTGTGAAACTCTTCCCAACTCCTCAGAGCCAACATAATGTTCGTCAGTTTCTTGGGCTGTCTAGCTTCTTCCGCAGATTTGTCCAAAATTTTTTGGTTATTGCAAAACCTCTAACACAACTTTTGAAAAAGGACTCCAAATGGTCATGGGGTACGGATCAGGAAGCCGCATTCCGTTGTTTACAAAAAGAGCTCGTACAACGTCCCACTTTAGCTCTATATAATCCGAAGGCAGATACCCAGCTTCATACGGACGCTTGTAAGATTGGTGTGGCAGGTATCTTGTTGCAAACGGATAAGGACGATGTGCTTAGGCCAATCGCTTACTTTAGTAGGCAGACAACTCCCGAGGAACAAAACTACTCGTCATACGACTTGGAAACGCTTGCCGTAGTTTCTTCCTTACAGAAGTTCCGCGTTTATTTAGTAGGTATCCCTTTTAAAATCATAACCGACTGTAACTCTCTCCGTGCAACCTTTCAGAAGAGAGACATGATTCCACGAGTCGCTAGGTGGTGGGAACAGATGCAGGAATATAATTTTTGCATTGAGTATAGGGCCGGTCATCGCATGGCTCATGTCGATGCACTCAGCCGAAACCCTATGCAGCAGGCTCATGATGTTATGGTCGTTAGTGATTGCGATTGGTTAGCTACAGTCCAAGGCGCAGATAGTGAAATTCAAAGGATCGTTGGAATTCTAAAGGATCCTCAGTTTGATGACGTTATTGACATCAAATCAAATTTCAAGTTAAAGAATGATAGGCTCTATAGGGTAACTAGTGACGGCGATAGGTGGGTAGTGCCGAAGGGGGTAAGATGGCAGATTGTTAAACAAAACCACGACGATATAGGCCACTTTGCCCTTGACAAAACTCTGGAACGTATCAAAGCAACATATTGGTTTGCAAAAATGCGTAACTTTGTAAAGAAATATGTCGGTTCTTGTCTAGAATGTGCTTATTCAAAAGCTTCTGGGGGGAAGAAACCTGGTAGTTTACATCCTATACCAAAGATAGATATTCCCTTTGACACTATCCACGCAGATCATGTAGGCCCCTTTGTACGCAGTGCGAGAGGAAACATGTACATCTTAGCTCTGATTGATGCATTTACTCGGTATATTTATTTAAAACCTGTAAGGAACACAAAAACTTCTACCTCTATAAAGGTTTTCCGGGAGTATTTTGGTTTGTTTGGTGTTCCAAAAAGAGTCATAACGGATCGTGGAACCTCGTTTACTAGCGAAAACTTTAAAAGGTTTATTATCGAAAAGAACATTAAACACGTGTTGAATGCTGTTTCTACCCCAAGGGCCAATGGTCAGGTAGAACGCTATAATAGGACACTTATTGATGCTTTGACTACAAAATGTGTTGGCTCCCCTGATAACAAATGGGATGAGCATCTACCTGATGTCCAGTGGGGCATGAACAATACGTTCAACAAGGGCATAAATCGAACACCGTCAGAGGCTCTGTTTGGCATTAGACCATCGGGTCCAAGTGACTGTCGAATTGTATCCGAACTATCGGACGACTTATCTGGCTCTTCTAACAGCCAAGACCTATCACAAATTAGAGAAGACATAAACTCCCATGTTAGTTCCTATCAAGATGCGCAAAAGAAGGCTTATGATGCAAAGCACTGCCCAGTCCCAAAATATCAAGTAGGTGATCTTGTGAGGGTCGAACGTCAAGTCCCAGCTACAGGAAATAGTAAAAAACTTGTTCCGAAGTTTCAGGGACCCTATAGAATCACCAAAATTTATGATTTCGATCGGTATCAAATTGAGGATACTCCCCTCACACGAAAATCTAACCGGCCTTATTCGACAGTTGTTGCGAGTGACAAAATTAAGGCCTGGTTAAATTTTAGTAGACCACACGACGAATCGTCTGGCAATGACAGCGAATAACCTAATTATGTGGTATCCCTGCATCAATTGTGAATATTATTATTTAATTCGTGATTAACAAACCCTTAATTATTTCAGTTTAACCTTTTCAGTACCTGGGCCATGAAATAATGCCCGTTACTGTACACAACCTTTTCAGACCCTTAGACCATGAAATAATGTCTATTGAGGTCAACTCTGGCCATGAAATAATGCCAGTTATTCAAAATGGGCCATGAAATAATGCCTGTATATGTACATCGAGCTATGAAATAACGCTCGTTATTAATTATAAGGGGCCATGAAATAATGCCCAGTTATGATTTGTGATTAAAATAATAATCAATGTTGATAAAATTTACCTATTATAATAGGTATTCCATAATTATGTGCTACTGTTAGAACATATTGTAATGTATTCATTTAACTAATAATTATTGTCATTGATAAAACTAAGGCTAGGTATATTTAAGATGCTTTGTTTGTGATTTCTTTACACGAGGACGTATAATGTACCTTGGATGGCCGACTGTTATCAATAGTAAATTATATCGCATTTTATTTAATTAGTTATGTTCAATTAAATCTATTTTAATATTAAAAGTAATGTTTTGACTATTTTGTACCTACCGACTGAGTTCGTAGATGGCACGACTAACCAATCACAGCGCATTGCCGTTCAAATGGCGGTAATCCGAATGGCGGGAATCCGAATGGCGGGAAAACACCACTTTAGCTGTCGTGCCAGTCCTGCGAGCTCAGTCGTGCATACGTCGTGATAACTAGAGCTCGAATTGTGTTTTCTTAAAAATATATTTAGTGGTGATTATAAAGCTTAGTTGATTTTGTGTGTTGAAGAAATACAATAAGTAAGTACATGAACAAATGTCTATTATTTCTAAAAACCTTTTTTTTAAAAACCATGAACCTGAATAACAGTTAAAACTCACATTTAAATTATTACTGGATTCTCTGTAAGAGTACAGAGTCCACAATAGTGAATAGTGATGGTACCTATTTCCTTTAAGTAGTTTTGTGGGAACATGTTATTCATATTCATATTATCTTTATTTGCATTCCATAAAGGTGTAAATTTATATATACACACACACATACCTACCATTTAGGTAGGTACAAAAAGTAATGTTACTAATGGTGTAGGTACTTGAGAGAAAATAAAAGGTCGACAGAATTCGGTAAGAAAAAGTACATATTCACACTAGGAAATATGGTCGAGTTCTAGATCAAGGTCAAATACTAATTGTACACACAATCATGATCGATTTATGAGCCCATTTACACAGCTGATAAGCCTAGTGATATAAAGTACCTGCATATTTTCAGATAAATGCGACGAAGAAACAGAACCTTGGTCCGTGTACTCACCCCCGGCATTATCGATTGGTTGAAGTCTTTCAGAATCTCTTGCCAATCTTCCGGCTGCTCCGGAGCATCTTCAGGGAGTGTGTTTAGTAAGTAGCCAGGTTCCACCGAAGGTAGTACATCTCTGGAAGTAATGTATGTTGTTATTAAACTATGAAGGTGTAAACAGCTAATGTGTGATGTGTGAACCAGTGGTCGTAGATTATGATAATTTATTTTTTGATAAATGGTATTTCAACGATTATACTGACAAAAACATGCTCAAACAAAAATATGAACAGTAAAAAAAAACCGGCCAAGTGCGAGTCGGACTCGCTCACGAAGAGTTCCGTACATTATATATAAAAACGGCGAAAAAAAAAACATGTCTGTTGTATGGGAGCCTCCTTAAATATTTATTTTATTCTGTTTTTAATATTTGTTGTTATAGTGGCAACAGAAATACATCATCTGTGAAAATTTCAACTGTCTAACTATCACGGTTCATGAGATACAGCTTGGTGACAGACGGATGGACAGCGGAGTCTTAGTAATACGGTCCCGTTTCACCCTTTGGGTACGGAACCCTAAAAAATCATGAGAAAAATCTAAGGAGAACCACGATTCATGATGATCCACAACCAAATTTGTGAAGCCTAGGTACTCAATTCCAATTTAGAACTTTTCAGTTCAGTTTTGATGTTTCAGATACTTCTTGAATTTATGTAACCATAGTATCTACTTATTGTTTCCATCAAATCCTTATGATTTATATCTAGGTATTTTAATAAAAGGTGATAAAAAAGCAAAACAGTCATTGACTAGGTATACAATCACGCTAAAGGATCGTTTAGTTTTTCTTTCGTGCACCTGTTTATAATACTTAATTATAATATTCAAAGAAGATGGTGACCGAACAATGGAAGGAAAATTGCCTTTGCAGACACGTTCCTACTCTCATTGGCATGTTTTATGTCATAACCTGTGGTTTAATTGTATAATTGATGGAATGTTTCGTGTCTGTAGTATTTTTTATGCGATTATCTTGAAGAACCTACTGATGACTGGGTATTGCGGCAGTGCGCATCGTATTAATTAGCAAATTAATTGGTATTACAAAAAAAAAAACAACGAAACTGAAAGGAAAATTATTTTGATTTGCATAATTATTTTGCAGTAGGTAGGTACTGCCATTTTAAGTTAATATGGTTAAACCAGTCTACTTCTACTAAGTACTATAATATACTCGAGAGCCGCATTTTGTCAGCTCGGGGCCTGTAGCAAATTCTACTTAGGCGCCCCTTTTTTTTTTTATTGGGTGGGAAATCATGAAATGACTCCTCCCGCTCTGAGTGGAGCGGGAGAGCGTGTCAGACTCTCACTGACTAAAACCCACCCGTGTTCCTTCTGTTGCCTGTGCAATGCCAGGGGGCCACGGTATCCCTTTCGGACTTTCCCGCAACTTAGGCGCCCCCTATGCTAAAATGTTTTATTTTAAGGGGGATGTGCCAGGGTAGCCCGCGAAATTCAAAATTTCTTTAGTTTTTTGCTATTTGCAGGTCAGTGTCAGGTTGTATGTTGATTAAAATATGATTCACGACCGTAACAAATATGGCTTTACAGAATTATAATCATTAGAATCAGTAATACAACTCCTTAAGTTAGCATAATCCTCAAATGTCATGATTTCATGAAATAGTCATTCAATAGGATTACATGAACTAAGATAGTTGTATTGATCATTTTTGTGATTATAATTCTGTAAATAAACATTTGATAAGGCCGCGAATTATATTTAGATCAACATACAACATGATACCTACTGACTTGCAAATTGCCAAAAACGTAAGAAAATTTCAATTTCGCGGGCTACCGTGACTATTAGTCAAATCAATGTTTTTAGACAAACTGTTTCTGATCCTAAAGAGTCAAACAATGCTAACTGTAGTTGAAAAACTTTAATAGTTCATTATTAGAATAGCTGGTGCAAGCAGTGATTTAATTGTAATTCTTTTAAGAGAGTCTTGATTGCAAGCGAGCGTAGCAAGCTCGAAATTTTTGAAGTGAAAACTTTTTGAGGCGCGTTGAGTACTTTTTGGGTGAACAAAAATCATGGTACTCGCGTCATCGTCACCGAACGCTTTCCATGTATGTATACTGTGTATTAAATGTGTACTTTTTGGGTGAACAAAAAGCGTGAACCGTCACCGCACGCTAGTTTTCACTTCTATCGGCTGTCCCCAAAGACTACCCGCATGTTTTTTTTTACACCTCGGATAGTCTAGGCTTCCTATTGACCATTTATACTGAAATAGGAGTTAATTTGTTGACTAATGTAGAAAAGTTTATGAAGGAAGAGAAACTAAGATGTGAAGAGTAAATAACAGCGATGTCGTTTTTTTTTTTAAACTACTTTTGAGCCGATTACCGGGCCGATGCAAATTCTATACATTAGATAAATTTATACGAGCGACTTTTTGTAGAACTTTACCGTATGAAATTCTGCGTTTTATTTTCGCTAACGAAATAATCGGTTACCGACTGTCTGACGTGGATTGTCTTTACGTTTACGTTTTTGTGACCAAGTAAATTCAATATGACCACGTTTTAAGGGTGCACTAGTCGACGGCTCGAACTCGTTGGTGGACGTGACAAATATGCATGCTAATGAGGGATATTCTTTTTTTTTTTAACTCTTCCCTAGTCTCTGGATAGATGGCGCTGAACTTGGTAAGTTACTACAAGGAACGGAACGTCACGTATTTTTTGATTATTTCACTTGGATGTCATTTTGAGAACGTAAAACGAAACGTACATAAAAAAGTAAGTAATATCATGTCAACAGTAACAATAATTACAAAGATAAAACAATAAAACCAAAACTTAATTTTAACAAAGCGCGAAAAAACTAGTTTATATTCGGAAGTTAAGCAAACGAAAGTGTCCTGTGTCACCGTGTCAGAGTCAACGAGCGTATATGACGTGACGCAATGTTTTTTTTCCAAGCTTTTTGGCTGTAGCACCTAGTAACGTAGTCAGTTCAACGCCATCTACAGAGTTCTTGGAACCTAGGTTTTTTTTAATACTCAAAAGAAAAACCTCTCATTCGTTTAATTATTTATTTATTTAGTATTTTTTATCTGGTTTTTATTTATTTATTGAAATAGGCAATGATTTAAAAGTAAACTCTCACGAGCAGACCTTTGGGCGTATAGATATTATGGAAAAACTACTGGATGTACCTATTTACTCAAAATTAAATTATTTGTACTTTTCAATAAATTATCTACCTGTACGGTTTCTATTCTGCCATTTTTTTACGATATAAGTTTTTTATTTACGCCCAAAGATGAGTTAAAATTAGTGTTAAAATATGGAAGTTTCGACGCTCATAACTTCCAAACCAACTTTTTTTCAATTCTATATCCATACAGGGCTAGATAATGACAAGACAAATTGATATACATTTTAGTTTCAAACGTACACCGTCAAAAAGACAAGTACTCACCATACTACATGTGTAAGGAAGAATGACCAACTAGCGTACCCTTAATAAGTTTCACCCAAAAAATTACGCTCAGGCGGAGGTGCCCACCTCCGTTTGGATACGCGGGTCCCGTAGCAATTGCAATTCTTGCTACGTGGTTAATCCGGCACTGTAATAAGTAAGTAGGTAGGTCTAATCAAGACATAGGTACAAAAATGGTCAAGGTAAAGCCTGTCCTGCATGCCTGTACACCTACAAAAGTATAATGGCATGCGACCACGGCTTTACCTTGACCATTTTTGTACCCATGTCTTGATTTCTGCCTGAAATATTTTCTTGTTTTATACCTATACTTTTTAGAGCGTTATTTTCCAGTAGTCGGGTTTTAGTTTTTGAACTTACTTTATTTAAATTATTTTGGGGTTCTAATTGCTTGATAAAGTTTGGAATATGCTCGTCAAGCTCTTTCATTTGATATCCTACATGTCGTATTAAAACAATTTATTTTTTTGTGCATGACTTTTTGTCGTCTAGATTCCGCCTTATTGATTGACTAATACCTCATTTGTCAAATTATGATCAGTAGTTTAGAAGTTAAGAGGTAACAGATGAACATACATACGTACGAGTCAAAATCATAACCCTCCTTTTTGCTTCGCCGTAGTCGGGTAATAAATAGGTAACATAGGAAAAAACACACAAAAGTTGCTCAGTGTAGCTCTGTATACCTGTCTACTTAACAGTGCTCGTGACTGTTGCTAGGTACATCTTTGTTATTTAAATATATTATTGTAAATCTACATACGAAATACATCCACAACACACAGCTTCTGTGGTTTCTGACAACACCGGGAAACGAACCCGCGTCAGCTCTTTACAAAGACGTAAGCTGTTTTATCGCTTCACTAGCTGCACCCTCTGCACCCTGCGGATTCAGCCGCATAAGTCTCGATCCCATGGGAATATGGGGATAAAAAGCCTATGTCTTAACCTGTGCTAATTTCATTCAAATCCGTTCAGTCGATTTATAATATACTTAACAAAAAAAAAAAAAAAAAAACTAGCTTTTTCCCGCGGCTTCGCCCGCGTGGATATCGGACAGTATCCCACAGGAACGTGCTACCGGGATTCAGAGTATCCTATGTCCTAACCCAGGCCATGGCCTATCCGAATGCCTTTCATCTAAAACCGTTCAGCCGTTACGTCATGAAAAGGTAACAGGCAGATAATAAATCTGTTTTAGAGTTCCATACCTCAAAATGAAAAATTGAAACCCTTAAAGGATGACTTCGTTGTCTGTCAAGGCCCTTTTTCTCAGGATCGCGTGGAGGCTCATCATCAAGTTGAAATAGATATCAAAAACTTAGATCTACGGTCGCTTGGAGCTGTAACGAAAATCAAACTTCCGAGTCAATGCAATAAAAAATACGGTCTTATATGCCACATATTTTGACACTCGCAAATAAACCAGTCTATTTGGTACTTCAAATAGCATGCATGAAGTTTAGCGAGGAGTAAGGTCAAGTAAAGAGGAAAATCCGAGAATTGGTCATTTATTAGTTATAATATGAAATGCAAAGTTAAGTTTGTTCTTCAATCTGGAATCAAAAATTCACAGGCCGTGTCTTCAAGTAACATTTAGTCTGTACCTATTTTATTACTTTATTGAAAATTCTTTTTCAATTGAAAAGTTAAGTTTGTTCTTCAATCCAGATTTGGAAATTCGGGCAGCCGAGCAAGCACAGCTTTGAGACGGAACCCTCGGGGTGCAAGTCCTACTCCCACCTGTCCGGTTTAAAAAAAAACAGAGATATGATTCTAAAATGCTTTACTTAAAATACTAATTATTCATTTTCCTATTATTATCACAATTAATTTGTAATACCTACTCTACTGCCACTATTGAACACACATAATACGAGTACCTACATGTTAGAAAGGTTAGTTTTTGACTTTAAATTGTAATAACTTTTGACAGAGTAGGCCGATTTTAATGAATTAAAGACTAAATGATAGTTCAAGATACGGACTATGACTACATTTCCAATCCCTTAAATCTCTTGAAAAGAAGACCACAAAAAATACATGTGAATGTTAAAATCATCCATATTTTACCCCTTTGGGAGATAATTTTACAAAATCGCTGAAATGTGTAAGTAATTTTTATTTCTTACCCAAAGAATTAATTTGAATTTTCATATCCCTAAGAAATCCTGGATTTCCCATACAAACTTTCAGCCCATATATCACCCCCTTGAGGATTATTTTTAAGATAAAAAGTACCATAATTATGTCCTTCTCCAAGATGCCATCTATCTCCTTGACAAATTTTATCGAAATCCGTTCAGTGGTTTAGCCGTGAAAAGGTAACATACAGACAGACAGACTGACAGAGATACTTTCAAATTTAATATATTAATATGGATATAATATATATATAGTTAGGATGTAAAGATTATATTTAGCTTACATTCAATAGTGCAACAATGTAATCGTTTTATTATTTCTGAGAAGTAACTTAATTAAAACGTAAAATGACGTAAATATGCACTGCAAATGGTTTACCAATAATGTTTATTTTTTATTATTAAGCTATTTGTTAGTGCGTTGTAGGTGGTAGGACATAGGTAGTAATTATGACAAATTAAATTGTTGCATTTAATATTCATCAATAATTAAAATATATTCTACTAGCACTTTGCCCGCGGCTTCGCTCTCGTGGTGTTTCCCGCGGGACCCGTTATTTTTCCTGGGATAAAAATTAGCCTATGACACTTCCTGAAAACTAAGCTTTCTAATGATAAATGAATTTTTCAAATCGGTCCAGTTGTTTCTGAGCCTATTATTATTATAAAGAAACAAACAATCAAATCTTTCCTCTTTATAATATTAGTATAGATTTATAAACTGTATCTATATGTTGCTCATGATTCTATGCAATTTATAAAAAGTTATTTGTTGATTTAGAACTTAGTTGAAACTGCTTATCGAATCCCTCATTGCACCTACTAATTGCTTATTTAATTAACGTGGGAGCTTCTTATTTGCAAATTAAGATAATGAAAACGGTACTTACTTATCTCTGATGTTTTCAACATAATCGGCCAACAGATCGATAGCTGCTTTGCCAAACTCCCGAAATTGCTGCGCGTCCATTTTACACCACAGGCACTTTGTTCTAATTCATAAAAAATACGAAATATTTTTTTTAAAAGATACAAGACGGGTATGTTAGAACTTGATTCTCAAACAATTGGTTATAACAATGGTCAGGTTGAAAGATAAAATAACACTTGAAGTTAAGAGGACGATCAGCGAGACAATGGTGGTAGCGGCTGGCGTCAGGTGGATTTATAGGCGCAGATCAGCTTTCTACGGCTGCCGAGTGCCGAGGCGCCCGCGCACTCGGTAGTAATACTGGGTATCACAAGACGGGCTAAGGCGTTGCGGCTGAGGCTGAGATGGACGATCATTTTTACAGTACCGGTTTATTCTTGTGATCGGAGTCAATATTTACATGGTTTGTTGCTACGTGCATCACTCGTAGAGGAAAAAAAAAGTGCATAAATAAATGAGAGCTGAATCTGTCAAACTTCATGGAAAACTTGAATTAGTGTGAACTTTCCCAGATTTTTTCTAGGATGTATGACAACTTTAATTTCCAGTTTATAAATAGGTAAGATAAATAATTATGAATGTGGAGAATTTGATATTTTTACGTGCATGTATATTCACATTCCAAGCATTTGATCTGATACACTTCCTGTTTATCAAACTCGTTAGCAGTAAAAGATCTCGACGGTGCAGTAGAGAGCGATAGTTTCACGACAATTTTGCATATTATGAAGACGACAATAACTTGTTTTCGCAGCGTCTTTTACAACTTGTGGGATGATTAGCAGTGGGTTAATCATGTTTGTTTTACTTAAATTATGCATTAAGACGGAAAGTGGAAATTTAATTAACAAGAGCCTTTGCAAATTATGTAAACATTAATCTTAGGGAATTACAGTGATGCTACGTACTGAATTTTATCATCAGCCCGTAAATATCTATATTACACTGATGTTGGGTGGGTCAAATGTGTCTGACAATACTCGCTGTTGTGAATAATTAAAGAGGAATAGAGCCTGCAGCAGATTTCAGCTAACCAAATAGGTGTTTTGTGTTTTAGATTTTTATTAATTGAAAATACTTAGCTGCGTTAATAAAAATTATGCTTCGCAACACAACTCGCATTTCTCCATTACGATCCCACATATTTATAGATTTATCGTAAACCTGTTTTTTGTTATCAATTAAAGGGATCCTCCAGTTTAGCTTCATATTCTCTTAATTTGGATTTTAAATTAATAACTTCCGGGAGTTCAGGTTTAAATTAATATACATACGTAAAAATGTTTATTTTTATTTTTTTATAAAATATTTTGCGAACCACTTACGCACAGTGTCCAGTAACGTCTCAGCCGGCCGGTTTTATATTTAAAAATAAATGGGTATTAACCATTTAGCTACCACAACTTGATTTATACAGCAAAGCAGTGAATGTATTTGTCGTATTTTTTCTTCCTTATAGACCTCTAAAGCGCGCAGAATTTTTAAAAGGTGAAGGACACTATGCATGCGTTTTATTGCACTTGGATATTTCAACTGACTAGTTAGATTATATTCGTTCAAGTTCAAAGAAAAACTTTCTTCTCACGCTGATTGATTTTATTGTCATGATTTAACGACTCTTTAACATTCAGTGTTATAGCCGAGTTGAAGTCTTGAAGATTACTCCAACTGAGCGATACCTATCGTAAGTTGAATTTGACAAATGTTGATGCTAACTGTGGTTCTGTTACTCACTTGTGTCAAATTCTACTACTTACATGCATAAAATAATCATTATTCTGTAATCAGACAGCATCTGTCTGGCATTAATGCTGAAATGAACCTTTTTGGCGCAGCCGTGAGGCACACATATACACTATTACTATTATTGCTTTAAGATTACTTTCATTTTATAATTTTGTTATTGTGTTTCACGACCTGTATCCAAATAAATATTATTCTTTCTTTCTTTCTTAATTCTGTTTCTGAATTAGTATAGCATTGAGCAGACATAAACACAAGCATAGGTACCAGTTCTGGGTCTGGTGATTAATGAATTATGAAGGATCCATGTTATGAGTAGGTTCCTCTACTACCTCTGAATTGGTTTCCATAGGTAATACGGAAATCACCAATTAGTCAAAAGGAAAAACAATTTCAGAAATTGGGAATAAGTAACGGCAGCAAAAACCAAATGGTAGGAATTTGACGATTTTCCTTATTTGTGATTAGTTGTAGGTAGGTCTCTTGTAGGATAGGAGGCGTGACAGCCATGGGAAATCAATCATTATGATGAATGGTACCTAAGGTTTTAAATTTTCTTGTAAATATAGTAGATATATAACGATGATGTTTGTTGCCCTATTTCTTGGCTTAGTGAGTAACAAAGGACCAAATTTTTGGACATGGGAAGTAAATAATCCCCCGAAAAAAAATTACACTATAACAACACTTTTTATGATAAACATCCTAATCTTCTTTAACTTTGTCACGTTAAACTTTAACTTAAAGCCAGTTAACATGCAAAAACAAATGAAGTGACTCAATTTTCCGTAAGGTAAAGGTCTCCGTGTGTTACGTGGCGTCTGCCATGACCGGTCAACAGTCAGCGTGCCGGATGAGTGGCGCGGTCAAGGCGGCAGGCCAGGCGGCGCGGGCGCATCGCTGCTGCATGCTTCCGATGCGTTTGCGCATCATTGACGAGCGCCCGAGCCATGGCCTGTTGACGCTTCCGTCAAATGCGGATGGTTCGGAGAAATTAATTTTAAGATGAGTGGGTTAGTAGTGCCGTGAGAGATTAATAGGTACATTCTTTATTTACCAATCTCGGCATCAATTTGTAGGCACGGTTGGCGCAGTGGTTAAGCGATTGACTGCTGCACTGCGTGTTGCGGGTTCGATTCCCGCACGGAACAAATGTTTGTATGACCTACAAGTAATTGTTCCGGGTCTGGCTGTTTGTGTATGTGAGTTTAAATGTTTGTAAACGCACCCACGATACAGGAGAAAATACTAGTGTAAGGTAAAAAAAAAACGCCTTTTGGTTAAATAATAAAATAGTAACTGATTGTCTGAATGTATGATCCGGATTTGGTCAAAAAAGGCTGAACGGATTTGGATGTTCTTTTAATTCCGGTAGTACATTCCTGTGGTATATATTTCGTCTTATAATGTATAAAAGTATGTGATTCACTACAGTAGGTAAACAAAATCAGAAAATTATATGATATTCTTTAGATATTGTGTTGAAAACATAATACGACTAATATGATACAATAGAAAAAAACACGAAGATACCTCTAATATTGTATTTTAACGATTAAAAAACATAATATATGCAATCATTCAGATTTTTTGAGTGTTTAAGTTTTATAGTCAAATCAATATTTTTTTTGTAAATAAATAATTGCTTCATATTTTGCAATTAATTACCAGCGTTGTGTCATTGCGCTTCTCTTTCTTTTCTATGCAGTCCGACAGTGACCGCGTGAGTCTTAAGAGGCTGACAACAGCTAAACTGTTGTCAGCCTCTTAAAATTTACAACAAATCTTGGCTCCATACGACGGTAAGTGGTTCCCATGGCAATAGGACGAATGCCGCCATCCCTTATGAGCAGGGCGCATAAATTTAACGTCGATGACGGACGGACGGAGAGCATATGGTTAATCAGGGCCGTAAGTTCCTTCAAGAGAAACTCTCCAGCTTCCCCGGCGCCTGGACAGATAAGGTCCTTAAGGTGCTGAGGACTCAGGCCGTCGAGGCCGCCAGCGGAGCCGCTCCAGAAGGAATAAACGGCTGTGACCAACTCTCAACCTATAATGGTGAGGAAGGGTTCTCTATTGTGTCACCTAACTTTTTTATCCAAAATCGTCCGTAATAAAAAATCAAAAATAAAACAATTCAAAAATTAAAATAAGCCGTGGCAGATAAGAGATGACCAGTCCCTACTGATGGCGCCCGTTCACGAACATGACGCATGGATCAGCACCGTTTAGCTCAACCATTTTGAAGGGAACTCAACGATCCAACACACACGCCACCACCAGCGAGACATTTGAGTGAGCATGACATACTCTTAGCCGCCAGGGCATATCAAGTCAATGAAAGACGTACCCAGTAAATGGTAGCTTTATAGAAGGTACATGGTCACAGTGTTCACACATGTGCTATGCAATTATACAATAAAAAAAGAGATTGAAGTTATACAATTCAAAGATAGTTTTTGCAATCTTCAGCAATTCCAACAATATTTTTGAATGCTAATCAATTAGTTTATGCGCCCTTGTGGAGCTGGACCAGCGCTAAGCCAAGCATTTTTGTCAGCGATATAATCCCCAAGCTTATAATATGCCTGGCAGCATAGTGTGCGTTTTATACAAGATTTAAATTTCGTTTCATTTAGTTGTAATAAATGGGAAGGTATTTTATTGTAACATTTTAAACAGTACCCCATGAAAGATGAGTCTACTTTAGCCAGTCTGAAACCCGGTTGAACTAATTGGTCCCTATTTCTAGTACTATAATTGTGTCTTTCACCTCTTTTACTGAAAAGATTAAGATTTTTCCTGACGTACATGATGTTTTCAATTTCATGCTGTAATTTACATAGCAGGTAGTGGTATTCAAATTTTTGTGGGGGGTTTGTGTAGGTACCACAACTAAAAAATAGAAACTTAAAAAAAAAAAAAAACCGACTTCCAAAAAAAAAAACACTACAAAGTGAAAAATAATTTTGATTTCCGAAGTCGGTGGCAAAAAAACAAAAATACAAAACCAAAGACACAATTTTAAACAAAATTGGATTTTGAATATCATGGTTACTGTATAGCAAACGTGTTATGGCGATTAATTTTCGGACATACAATTTTAGGAGAAGAAAGGGAGTTCCGTGCGGGAGTGATTACGAGTATCAGGATCAGGGGGGTCGGAAAAAAAGGCCATCCAACAGGGCAGTGTGTTTGCTCTCCAAAGCTGCGAGCGTTTCTGGAGTACACGGTGCCACCACATCACTACTCAAAAGAATCCTGGCTGCTCCGCTAATGTCACCTTGCCCTAACTTAGATTCTACTAGATGGGATATACCTCTTTAAGAGGTATAATACTGTGTCGGTAAATTTGAATCCAAATTATGAGCCGAAATATTAGTTTTCTTTAATTTGTGCAGTTAATGTCTTTTTGGTTGCCAAATTCTTTTGTACATATAAGATTCTGTAAGGGAAGGTGAGCGGCAGTTCCCAAGTACTTCTCCCGGGTGGCAAGACGAATGCAACCTGCTAGGTTGTGCCACTTAAGCTTCGTGCAGAACGGCGCGACGTGACTTAAAAAAAACATCTGTATGAAAACTTCATGGTAGAACAATTACCGGTTGCGTCGCGCCTGTCTACACGAGGCTTTAAGTAGGTTAGGTTGGGTGACGGAATTTGCGTAACATACAACAGGTCTACCGACCCCTTCGGCATGCTGATTGATGATCTTGTGTGAGTTTTAATTTTTATTCGGTAAAATTTAGCACTTGTTGGCTATTTGTTGATGTTTGAAATAAGACGAATATATTTAGTTACGAAGAATTAAATTTATTTCAAAATAAATATTAAATTATTTATTAGAAAATAAATAAGTGTCAATCACGACCACAATCACTCGAATACGTAGGTAAAGTATTCAAAAAATTGTATAATTTTCATGAAATATCGACCAATATAAAATCGCTAACCATACTTATTAGACTATGTATAATGGAACTTTCGCTGTTTTAAGATAAATAATGCTCTAAATTACATAATAAGTAATTATTAAATAAAATGGTAAATAATAAATAAGTAATAATTAATTTAATTCATTAATTGAAATACTTTATAAAACCCATAAACACCATACGGGAGACAATTAGAATATAACATAACATCGGGCCTTGTTACCCAGAAAGGTTAGGTAGAGATGTGCCCATAGTACACCCACATTTCGCCAGTTATGTTTAAGACTTCATGTTCAGCGTGGTGTGACTGAATGATAAAATAATAAATATAATAATGTTTATATCATAATCAAACAGGTTTTAACAAATATGTTGTAGAGGCCTTCTTTTAAGTATGGAGATACTTGTACCAGAAGACCTCCCCTTCCATAACTATGTATTTAAACAACATACATAACAGAATTATTTTAACAAAGTAGGTACAATAAAAAATCTAGAACTGGAGAATTTAAAATATTTAATTAGAAATTTGAATTCGTAATCTCACATAATTTATACATCATCCCCACTTACTCAGCTGTCTATTTCAGCATTTCAGCATAAGTTGGTTTTGAAGTGTACGGGTTGTGACAAAAAGGTTCTAAAAAATAAAATAATAATAAATTGATGCAATGAAATTTGAACCCTGTCGGGTATAATATTGAGCTTGTTTTTCTAAATTTAATCATTATCTCAGATTCCGATTTCAGGCAAAGACGAGTGAGTAGTGTGTGTGTGTGTCTTTCTGCGTGCGCGGGGGTGTGGTTGTGCGTGTCGTGTGAGTCTTTTGCGTGTGTGTGTGTATGTTTGTTTTTTTAAAATTTAATTTTTGATTTTTATAGGTTGAGGATATAGGCTGAGGAATCATAATGATGTGATAAGGCAACGGTTTGATTTAAGAAGATGTAGTGACAAAAAATGAAGAATATATTAGTAGGTTTGGCCATGTTGACAGGATGAACGAAAGGCGACTAAGAAAATGTATTTACGAAGAAACGCCGGGAGGGGACGCCCTAGGAGGACATAATAGTAACTTTATTGGTGATGTTCTTCAGAAAGGTCAGGTGTGTAGTAAATGCGACCGGCGCGGCGTGCGTGTATACGAGGCAAAAGGAGTATGTAAGGATCGTAGCAGGTGGTGTTCTGTAGTTTCTGCCTACCCCTATGGCGTGAGTTTATGATGTATGTAAGTTTGTGTAGGTATCATTTATATGTTTCCTCGTAAGTTTGTTGAAAAGCGGCATTTGATACTCGTGTGAATTTGTCACTCGGCTCAAATGTACGGTAATTTAATGTACGTTTCAATATTTCCATATGAACATACGCTCTTGTCAAACAGTGTGAATAAGTAACTTAATCAAAACTTAATTTGTTTGTAACATTCGACAGACATCGTCGATTCGCTTGCTGTCCCGGTGTACTGGTTTCATGCAAGTAATAAAAATACACGTGAACATATATTTTTTTTAACTCACTGAGACTTCGAACTAGTATCGCAATTAATGAATTTTCTTAATACAAAATTGTCGCAGGATTACCTACTTATATTAATTGGATGAATAGCTGACTAGACAACAAAATTAACATTTTTGAGCGGAACTTATTTTAACATATTCGACTGCATTTAGAGAAACTATTATTCAATAATTATTCTACAGTAAATATAATGAGATGGGTGAATCTATTAGGCATTATAATCACATCACATACAACGTAGTTTAAGATTCAACGGATTTTTGACTACTCCATGACTCTCCAGTTGCAGTCCTACTTAACTGAGTGAAGAATATTCTATAATTGCGAATATCCATGCCACAGTCTGAAGTAAATGTAACGGAATATTTCTCAAACTTTTCTTTAGCCGGTATAGTGACGGGCAATGCCAATATATTATTGGTGTGATGGAACAACTTCACACGGTCGACGCGCGGTACTAGAGACCGCGAAGTGATCCTGTACGAATTACTGTTGCAAAGAATATGCATCAATTCTGTCATGGTGGTACCTCCTTCCTCCAACAACATGGTTAGAATTATTTTACCAGTTGTGGACACTGAAAAAAAAAGTACTTTGGCAATAATTCGATTACTTATTTAGTACGGTATTATACATTTCGTAAACAAATCATTTTAATTGTTAAATACATACCGATTAATCGATCAAATATTTGCATCATGGTGCTAGACGCATGTTCAAATAAAGCATATCGCAATGCTTTAATCATAAGTTCATTTTGATGCGGTACCATGAGGGTAGTAGTTCTGTAGCACTCGCAAGCCTCTCCGCAGCTGCAGGGGTCCATCGGCCATGACTGTAAAGTCGCATGCAGGCTGTCTATTGGCAAGTCCCAGCGAGGTTGCGTCGTTATCCTTATGAAAAATTGACCAACGTCGCTCATAAACCAAATCCATGTGTTTCCTACTTGAGTGCTAAGACAAATCATTTGTAAATATAGCTTATGATCTAGGAGATCTTGTTGGTCCTTTGGATCCCTTGGGATACCAATCAAATTGATCTCTTTATCAATTAAGTTTAGTCGGCTTAAGTAAAACCTCGGTTTAGGCATTTCTTCAAATTGAACCGGAACCGATGGTTCCACATCTGTGATATATATTTTAAATGTAGATGGATTTACAAATGGTGACGACACCTGCACGTCTACCTTATTCGGTCGATACAATGGCCCAGTCACTTTGCATTTTCTCAGAGGATTTAATACGCCGACTTGTCCATGGAGCAAAAATACAATGTACGCGTCAAAAATTCGTGTTTTGTTGTACCCGTGTACTAGAAGAATACAACTTTCGTCAGTTACGAAATTGGCTGTATATTTGACGCTCAAAAACATTTTCTTCCCATTGTCCGCTGCAGGAGCTTTTTCAACGAAAAAGTTATTCCGGGTATTGTTACTAATGATAAAAAAAGAATAAATAAGTGATTCTTGAGTGGTCGGAAAAATTGAAACTAACCGCGAAGCACTTCTTAAAAGTGGCGGGTGAAATTGTATTGTATCTTTTATTTCGAACATCGGAAGTACAACATATAAGTGTATGGATAAAAATAGCATTTGCAAATTATTAGGCTGAAAGAAGTCTTTAGTTGATATTGGAAAAAAGATTCTCAGAAGATTCATTGCTTCAATAATGAGACAAGCGTTATTAATGACGTCACCTTCTCTGCTTTTCTCTCCTACCTTACAGAACAACGAAAAGTGTTCCTTTAGGAATGGACAATAAGTCATTATTGCTGATGCTAGGGCGATGCCATCCGTTAAATCTGTCGTTATGTTGGTAATTTGTTTTACTGGTATGTTTTTTTCAAATAGCTTTCCATGTTGGTTCTGTATTTGTTCATTGAACCAATCTATTAACACTTTGATTATGTCTTTGGATTGGGAACTGACGCAAACACATTCAAAGAAGCAGCTGTCCATGACGAAGACTTTATAACTTTGTAAAATGAAGTCAATCCAACTTTGTTTATTTAATCTCTGGAATAAATTGAAATCCGACACTAATTTTTGTGTTAGTACAATGTCCGCATTGCCTTTCGGGGTGACGTTTTCAGAATAAATAACAAATTGGTCATGACTTAGTAGGAATTTCGGTTGTAAGATCAACACATTTGCACCACGAGATATCAATAAATTTAGTATCTCTCTGTATGTGTCATGAATTTCTTTTACAAACTTAAATGTATCGTTAATATCATGAGCTCTGAAATTAATTTAAAGATTAGTAAATGAAGAGGTTACGAATGAAATATCTTAATTAAAACTCATTAGGTAGGTATTATACTTACGATATTTTTCGAACGTATTTCATGAGTGGTCCTGCGATCCTTCTGACGAAATTCAAGTAAGAAACATTAATTCCTTTTGTTTTTGTGCAACCTTGCGTTGATAATGCCGAAGATAATGCATGAAATGTATCAGGAATAACTGGGTATAAATCTCTACGAAATCCTTGCTGAAACATCCATTTTTCTAAAAATGTAGAACACTTCTCCATGTATTTATGAAGATCTCTTTGGCTGCTTAAAGGAAAGTAGGGGTAAGGATTGTCTTCAGGTTTAACTAGATGATTGGCATGTAAAGTAATTAGACAATAAGTGATGCAAAAATAAACTTCTACATCACAGGCAGATCCGGTATCGTGGTTAAAATGAAGCATTAGATTTCCTCTACAAGGAGCCGTACTAAACAATTTCAATGTAACAGTTACAATCGTATGAAATACTTCATCTTTTTCCATTATTTCATGGTCAACGAATTCAACTGTAAGATTAGCATCTTCTTTGAAAATACATTTAAATGCATCCAAGTCAGATACGGCTTCCATATCAATAGTTAGTATTCTTGTGATTTCCGTTCCAACATGACAAGGCGGGAATATTATTCTGTAAGTACTGGGCGTCATTAGAGGTGACTGTCTCCTCCCAATAAATGTTAAATTAAAATAAGGTATAGTCATATGCTTATCCAAAAACAAATTAGCTGTAGTTACAAATCTGCCATGACCCTTGGGATGGAATTTTAACGTGAACTCTGCTTTCATTTCTCGATCTAGTTCTAATTTAATGGTAGTTTCTGTTACAACTACGGTTTCGTTTCCTTTTTGATTTATCTCTAAACTGAAGTGAGGCGCTAATTTTGATGTAACAATGGCTATATATAAGTAATACTTAGATACATTCGTCATTTGAAATTCTATTCTGTTTGTTCCTCCAACAACATAATCAAATTCAAATTTTTCAACAGAAAAGTCTATCCAGGATACAGTAATCACACCAGTAATACGACAGTAGCTAATATCTTTGTTCACGGATATTAACTTAACTTTTGGATTATTTTCATAACACCTAAAAGTAATCGTCTTTTAGTAAGCTTATAATATGACGTCTTCAAATGATGATACCTATTAATGGACGCAATCCCAAAATAACCAGCCCGTAACTATGAATTCAGGTAGAGCAATAAAATAAAATACTAACTGTCTATAAGCTAGTCTTATTTAGTTACTAGTACGATAGAAGAAGTGCTTTGAATATTAAGTATTTTATATAAAAATTGGTGGCTTCGACAAACTTCGGAACGAATACATACCGAAGCAGATTTCGGCTGAATAGTTATTTCGGATAGTTTTTTAAGGGGAACAGTGATTTGAGTTTATGTTATTAGTACAAAAGAGACAATGTACTCATAAGAATACAACCTCTTGAATCACAGGTGGAGTGTCCATTTAGTAATAGGGTAGTATAATATTTAATTGAACGACCCTTTACTAAATTTTCTATACAAATACTTTGACTGTTTACGGAGTAAGCAGTGGAGGGGGGCGAAATAAGACGATCTATACTAATCTATGAGTGTGAATATTAAAAGAGTAGTTCTTACTGCTCATAGTCGCCAATATAATAGTTAAGTTCTGTAGATAAATTATTTCCATCAGGAGGCCCTAATAATCCATTGATTTTAAATGGAATATACATTTCGTACTCTCTACGAAATATGTCCCATATTTTTATATAAACAATCTTAGAATTGCCAGCTTCGATGCTAAATTCGTATACTCTTTGTTTTTCATTTCCATTTGCAATATAAACATCGAATATGTTTTCATCGTTAGTATCTACAACCTCCACATGAGATCGCACAGGACCGAGGTTTTGGAAGGTGATGGGGACGTAGCTCACCATGAAGCATGGTATACGTGCCATGTAAACGTTTTTGGGGTGTATTAAAACTTTTGGTTCAACAACATTTCCAGTTATTGGCAAAATTACGTTTTCTTTATTATTAATCTTAACACAAATATCAAAGAAGAATTCTATGACGCATGATATTTTTATTATAATATCGAAGGTCATTATCATTTTTGGTCGAATTGTGCCACTCATTGGTTCCATTCTTAAACCTGGAATTAAGGGCTCCACAACGTGAAAAAAAGCAATCTCTCTTGAAGAATTCTCCAATTTTACTTTTTCTACAGTCTCCAAGTTTAAAGGAATATCTTTTAATGTGACAGCTTGTTGTAAGAACTTTATGGAAAGCTTTCGTGTTATGACGCTTAATTCAATCGGTATGGCTCTGGAAGTATTACTTTTGTAAATTAAGTCAACCTCATGGACTTTTGTTTTAGTTGGTTTAGAAACATACCCAACATTACATATCTTGCAACTGTGACTTGGTATGGAGCCAGAAATTGGCAATATTTTAAATGGAGTGTCTGGGAGTACTTCTTCCCACTCGAAGTCAACCTTAATGTTAAAATGATTGTGTATTCGTACAGGGACCGAAGTGACAAAACAGTCTGATGTAACCATACCAAACTTTAAGCATTTCTCTTGTATCATTAGCAAGGGATTTCCCACTTCCAGAGAATATGAGTGTTTGCCTCGGTAAATATCATCAATGATATAATTGAAAGAACCTTTATAAAATCCTTCTACGAAACCTTGGCAAAATACAACTAATTTCGTTTCTTGTAATGATTTCAATTTAATCGCTATGTCTGGCAGCATATTTTCAGTATAAAAAATATTGTTTTCGTAAACCATTTTGATGGTAATGTCATACTTTGTTTTATTCTTAATTGTCAATTCACTTTCTCCATAAGTCGATACGGCAACTTTTCCAAAATCCACAGAATACGGAAACATCAACACATCAAACAAGTCATAGGTTGTAATTTTAACCTTTTTCTTTTTACAAAAGCTTTTGTCTAGTTTTACAATTTTGGTCAATATGTCTGTGCAGCAGGTATCTCTCCCGGTAGTAAATTTTTCTTTCACCGTTTTTCTTGGAATTGCCGATTTGCAAACTTCTAGGTACTTTTTACCTTGAGATTTGCGTTCTTTCTGTATTTCCACTTCTTCATTTAGATAAGTATAACATGGAACTTGTTCATTCAATTTATGTAAAGACTCAATCACTGGCACCTTTGGTATTTTATCGTATGATATATTAATTTTAGTAGCAATTACATAAGTAATATAGTTTTCGTCTAGGGGAGTTGTACCGCCTTTGGTATCAAACAATAAGTCATGCGGATTCCTTATTTTTAAACTGAAAGACCTTGCAACTTTTAAGCCCGTTGGTTTGACGGATATTGATAACCGTATTGAAGAGTTGGGAGCTATCGTAAACTTCATAGGTGAAAATTCAAAACACGTTATTCTATCTAGCCACACATTAGCGGCGATTAAACTTGACTCGTTCCGAACACGGATTAATTTCGTTACTTTATTATTAATTGTTACGTTACCAAAGTCAATAATTTTAGGAGAATGAGCAATTTTACAATATTCGTATTGCCCACATATATAATATCGGCCAATTTCTGCATGAAGTTCGAGGTCACAACACCTTATTTCATCCACTTGTATTAATCGTAAGTCAAAAACAAATCTTTTATCAAATTGCTTGTTGCGTTTTGCTTTGGATACGCAATCATTTCTAGGCTGAAATGTTACTTCCACGGTATGTTCATCTTTGATTTCTATGTTGAAAGCTCTATGTGACGCAGTAATGAGACGTGCTTCATCAAAATTCTGAAATAATAAAAGCGATTTAATTGAAATATCGATAATTTATATTATTTGCATTCCTGGGAACTGCTCGTAGCAGACGATTGCTTCTTATCGCTGAGGCTTTGGAACCCTACATATTTTGGGATGAGTGCTCATCCGAAAGAATCCCCTAGATTTCCTGACTCCACGGTCACCTAGCCTGCCCTAAAGCAAGATTATCTAGTCTCACAAAGTACCATTAGGCGCCCTTCGCACATTGTCTTAAGATATGCCGATCTGCTGAGATCCACGTCCACATTAAGAATTTGTGTAGTCGACAGTCCAACGAAAGATGTTGGGAATTCAACCACCTTGAACCGTTTAAACACATTGTCTGGATTATAATTGTTACAGTTCGACATTTTTCATCTAGTTTATAAAATATCTCATAACAAAAAATTAAAATATGAAAACCAGAAAACAACAAACATTTATATAAGTCAATTATTGTCAAAATTACGCATAGATGATAAAAGTGTATAATCTAGGTAGGGCATAGATTAATCTACTTTCCACGTAAACTGCTAAAATCGGCTACACAGGGATATTTGGCGCAAATGTGACGTTGACAGCGCTGTTGGTAAACATTTGTGCGATTGTTTTTTTTTTAGTTTTCGAAAATCAAGATGACGGCGTTAGTTACAACTTTGACCACGCGCCACAATAACCTTGTATCGATAGACTTTTCAAGGGTGAATAAAGTTTTTATTAAAGTAAGGCACAAGGCTGTACATTTCGACGACTTTGAAGACAATACTGATTTCCATTTCTTCTTAATATCACATTACAAATATTTGTTTCTGGTCTAGAACGTGTCTCGAACACGAACGTGTCTCGTTAGTTTACCTATAACTAGATTCAGTGTGATTTGGTGCATTTAGCCGGATTTATGTTGAGTCTGACCCTAACCTATTATACTTAGTTAAGTATGAAAAAAAAAATACAACTTATCTGGGAAAAGAACAAGCAGCAAGTAGAAAGCGTCAAAACCACGGTGGTGTGAGTGATTTTTAAACTAGTCTAAATCCTAAGCATTATATAAAAAAGGAAAATGTGGTTACGATTTCAGAATTTCTTTCATCACAATGACTAGATGACTAGAAACGAAGTGCCCCCGCGAACGGGATAACGTGCTAGAGTAATATTGTAGATGGATGTAAGTACCCGGGGTGTGTCGTACGACTCCAGCAAATTAGTTCGGGGCGGGGGAGCCGCGCTCGCCGCCGCGCCTCCCCGCTCGCCCCAGGGTTTATCAGATTCAGGGGGTAAAAAATGACTTCTCAATGGGAGGCAGGAGGGCGGCGCGGCGGCGGCGAGGGGCGGGCGTGGGCGGCGCCGCCACGTGGCTCCGGCTCTCAGCCGCGTCGCGACGCCCGCTGCAGCCGCTCCCTGCGCGCCGCGAGGAACTAGGCACAGGTGTTCGTCTGCGTTGTTTACGTGACTCGTGCGGGATGCTAAATCGTGAAGGTGGCACTGGATGTTTACAGTGTGTTTATGGGACGTAGTGTCGGGTCGATGGAGACTACGGCGTATGGTGAGGTGGTGGCGGGCTGCGAGGCGCGGCGCGACGTGCCCATGGACGCCGCGCTGGACCCCATGCACCCGCTGGACCCGCCGCCGCCAGACGTGCTGCTAGCGCTGCTTGCCAGAAATAAAGCCCTCGAAGGTAGATACGCTGGCTGAACCTTTCCTGCTGAAGGCTAGTTTTGCTCCTACCCAATCGATACATACGGTTTTCCTCCGACCCAAAAACTAGCGGCATCCGGCGCTAAGGAAGCGATAAATAAGCCCTATTTGTCGCTTCGTTTTCACATTGAGCTAAGGGTAATGTGGTGTGGTGTGTGGTAGCCAGGGGTACCCCAGGCTATGGCGATGACACATCAGCATGACTTGGGTAGGCGCTCGTCACTGATGAGCTATGAATTGAGTTTCTTTCTCTCCTCCGTGGTTTAGGCTAAGTGATCAGCGAGTGGCGAAACAGAGCCTGAAGTAGTCTGTAATTAAGTATGTCATTATAGTTTATTGTTAAATGCCGGATGTGTTTTTGTTTCTTCTTTAGCTTATTTGCAGTTCCTAATCACTGCACAAGATTGAAAGATTTATAATGTAAGTCTGTATTTATATCCATCAGTCGTAAATTATTGCAACGCGGAAATAAGGCGCTGTAATATTGTTTGCAGACATAATCGCATACATTTAATTGTACCTAAGTATCTTTGATTCAACAACTAGCAATAACACTAAACCTATAAAATATTGCATAGAAACAGAGCTTTAAAACCAAAATGTACGAGTACTTAGATATTTTGGAATGTTTCACTACCCACATTTCGCCAGTTATGTTTAAGTCCATTTAGTCGAGTCTATTTAAGATATTGCAAAAAAAAAAGCCCAGTGATTATCTGACGACATGCATACAGCCTACAATTACCGGCCTATAGGCACGTGCTAGGGTTTTAGTGAAGGACGCACCACGAGTAGGGGCGGCCTTGTTTCCTACGGGTTTCACCCACGCACACCATACGGCTTCGAATAATCAAGTTAAGTGCTCTACACAGGAGTGGCGATGGGCTTTTTTGATTTTAACACCAGACAAGAGCTTACACTGGCACCATTGCGCCGATAACGCAACTATTAGTAAATTACGTACTGCGTATGCTTTTATGGACCTTTGTTGTAATTTTAAGTTGTGAACAACCTTCTTTTGTTCTGTTCCGTAGTTAATATAAAGTCGAGTAGTCTAGGATGTTATTTGCCTGTTCCACCATGCTGTCTTACAGTGAGGAAAACGGTTATGCTCAGTCATATGAGAACCATATGAAACACCAAATATATGCTAACTTTTCTTTGAGGGGTATATACCTACAACTAAACTATTTATGAAATAGTTGTAAACATATCAATACATTAACGAACCGTGTTCTAAATTGGTTAAAATATAGATACAGTAGGAAGGACATGACGCTCAGACTTCTCATTGATTTATTTCGACTAAGGAGAAATCCTTGTTCTTCTAAATCACATACCTACTGATTATATAAAGACCAAGATATTATATTTAAGGAAGTGATTTTCTGTGGAAAAAAAAACAATTTTTCGATGGAAGTTCAGTACGAGTATTAACCGTTTTGATAGCTGAAATATTTCTTTTTCAAGTTCAGTATACGAGTATTAACCGTTTTGATGGCTCAAATATTTCTTTGTCCTTTTGATGTTTTCAATAGTCATTTTGATCGATATTATTGACGTATTTAAGATTAATCTACGATAAATGGTCTATGAATGACTGGTATTGTACTAAACCTTTGCAGCCTGTGATTACGTAGCTAGGGAGTCGAGCCGGGTGCCGTACCGTCGTCGGGCCCGCCGGGGACGGCAAGCGGCGCCGGCGGCCGCAGTTATTATAACTTTACTAATCTCCGACTATTATAAATATGGCTCTGTTATTATACGCACTCTAAGAAAATATTGTGTTTATCAAAATATCTGATCATTGTGAGTTATTTATAGATTCATAATATGTTTGAGGAATGTGATAAAATAATAGGTATGTATGCCACTTCTTGTTATTAGTATCTTGTTATTTATTGACGTCTTTCATATACATATTTAAAAATCACATTTTGAAAACAATGCAAAAGTGACTCGTAAACTCACACACTTAAAAGTCGTGTGAATCGTCACATTATTTTTTTCGGTGAATCATCTCTTTAATAAAAAGTGTGAGAAAATGACGGGGTAAATATTTACAAAGTATTTTGACTAAACGAGGAGGAGATGTCTCCTATTATATTATCGCATTAGAACCGGAAGTGAGCACGTGGCGGCGCGTGCGCGGCGAATCGCCTCCTTCCGGTTTCCACTACACCTAGCTATTGTTCGGTGGGATATTTCTGGTCAAATGTAACCTGCACTTAATTTTGATATAATGTCTTATTACATTTAATAAAGTGTCTTTGTTTGTATTGTGTGTGATTTCGAAAAGATCTTTTAAATATTAAAGAAAAAAGGCCAAGTGCGTGTTGGACTACGCACAATGAAGGGTTCCGTAGTTGTGATGAATTTATCCCAAAAACAAAATTATGATTGTAGTTGAAAAACATGTTCTCACATATTTCGATATACCTAATAAATAATATATAGCAAATATAATTTTGAAATCGCAAACAAAAAAAAATGGGTGATAAAACTACATACAAATTAACCAATTAGACCTTGCTTCCTGCCAAATTTCATGATTATACAAAACCTATAAACCAATAAATATATCCCTATAGGATATATTTATTTGCGAGTGTCAAAATATGTCCAACATAAAATGGAAAGAAGTAGGTACGAGTATAATATTGAGTATATTATACTCGTACCTACTTCTACATAAAATTAAAAGACAAAGTAGATTAACAACCATAATTATGGAAACAAACTATATAATTATGGATGCGAAAAACCAAATTAAAAAATTAAAATAGAGAGAAATGGGCTAAAGAAGTGTCAGAATGGTGTCCTAAATATAAAACAAGAAGAAAAGGCAGAGATGTATCGTAAATGGGAAGATGACATCAAAAAGGCGGCAGGGACGACTTGGATGAGGAAAGCAAGAGATCGATGCTTGTGGAGAACTCTTGGTGGGGAGGGCTATGTTGAAAAGCAAGACAATCAAGGAACCGGTGTCCAATAAGTTTTTTTTTTCTAAACATTCCTGTAGTAATAAGATGAAAAAAAAAAAATAAGATGGAATGTAAATTGTAAGATTTTTAATAAAGGCTATTATTATTTAAATAACTTTGATATATCTCGGGACCCTAGGGTTAGGGTCCCGGACCTTTGGAAGGCGTACGAGGGGACGAAGCCAACTCGCAGAGGACCTTTGGATATTTTTAAGTATTGAGGCACCAACCAACGATTATCCCTGTATGCACTACGCAAGTGCATATACAGGGATACAAGAGTGAGTCACTGTCGTCTATTTCTGTCACTTTTCACGTTTTCTGACAGCGCTGCCATACAAAATACTCGACTCGTTCTGTCAAACTTGATGTTTTCATGACAAACCCTAACATGGCACATAAGTTAATTCGAATTTCGACAATTCAACACCAAACAATCTCCGTATCTTCTGTCATTTAGTCGTCCTCGATTTTGGCAACGAAAAGAGTAGACAAAATTATAATAAAAAAATATAAAAAAACTAAAATAACATGGTAGTTTCATAAATTGTACTTATTTTCGTTATAACTTTATTTTATGAAAATACTTAATTTTAAACTACTATTTATACCTACCTAATGGAACGAAAGTTCCTTTCAGCGGCCGCGAGAGAAACTGTGGCGGAGGGGAGCCCTATTACGTAGATGAGCATCACTTTCAGTAATAACCAGTCACTTTGCCAATTATGGTGATTAATTAAATCTAGGGATTTTGGCTGTATGGCAATATCAAACCTTCGCAACATAATTACTAAAATCGCCAGTTTTTTTTTAAAGGGTTGTGATTAACTACATTTAGTGTTTTATAGCCATAATAGTGAAATCAACTCCAGCTGCATATTTAACTGAACGTCAGTCCTTTTGGTAACTGTGGTGAATGACAACATTTTCAATTTAATCGGTTTTATGGTGATTGTTACAATGTAACTTATCTATATATAATTTTACTTCGCTTTGTCAAATTGCGATAATCTTGTCATTTGTGGTGATTATTTAATGAATATACTGGGTGATATTTAATTAATTGGCGTTATTTTAACTACGTATTCTAAACATTATACTCCTTCATTTAGGACAACAGTATCGAAAAGAAATGATAATTAAATGTAAATTGTGCCACTAATTTTCATTTCCGTATTTTTTATATTAATTTCGGCATGCGAAAGAAAATCATGTAAATCGGTTTCACAAAAAACTAAACATAAATAATTAAAAGAGGTGGACGTACAATCAATTTAGTACATACTAATTCCATGCGTAAAATCGAATGAATGAAACAGAACCTCACGCCGATGTTGCTATCATAAAATTGATTTGTTTTTTAAAAATTGTTACATCGGTATCTCGTCGCGAGACAGAGAAGTGTCAAAGGTGCAAGCGCCCGACTCCGACCAGTATCCCTAGTCTGTGTCCTATGTAGTCTGTGCTCCTTCCCGAGGCGCGCGTTATGTACGCTGCGATTTGGGCGTTCAATAAAACTATGAATTTCTATGTAACGAATTACATCAAGCGCTGCCGACCAAGGGCGCGCGTCATACGCGCGTCGAACGCGCGTATTACGGATGCCCTTCCCGAGCACTTTGCCGTTTTCTCTGCATCAGTAATACACCTAGAAGAAACACAGTTATACTGAGCATGTTGAGGGTTCAAAAATAACAACAAAATGTGAAAATCTTGTTGCGATTGACGAGCATCCAACGCGCGCGCCTCGGGCGCTTGTTAATACTAGTCCATAACGGTCATGTTAGAGATCAAAATGGCGTCAAAATCGTAGACTCGACAAATCCAAAAAAAAAGAGCATTCTCGCGCTTGTCATGTTAGCCCTGCAGGTCATACAGGTGTGGCAATCCATTTTTTTTTAAATATATATTTTTTTACTGAATATGAAGATAACACCAAAGTTAGAACAAGGAAACAGAGATACTCGTACCATACATCAAATACGTAATTGGCGTCTGAAATATCAAATAATTCATAACAACAAAGTTTATGAGGCATACTTTAGTTGGGGGCCGATCATCATCCGCGCTGCGGGGGTCGACATCTGTCGGGCATCGGGTATTAAGCATCGGGCACTGTCGGGCTGTGGCCCTCGATCTCTGCCTACCTTAGCTCACCTGATTTAAATCAGCTATGATTACTTTGCTACGAGCCTACGGATGGCTGCGGGCTAAGGGCCTACGCAGCTACGCTTGGGAATTGGGATACGATTTTCGTACTGGTAGAGATTTTTTTATGAAACATTTAGTCGGTTAATGACTACTGTTAGGTATGTACGCAAAATACGCGCTTTTACGTGGAGTTATTGCAGTTGCCCGTGATACCTAATTATACCTAAGTACTATTTTAGACTGTGGCCATAGAATAAAGTTTTATTCTATAGTATAACTCTACCTGCAAGGAACTAAAATACCCTATATTGAATATCTTAGTTGGTATGTATGTGTAACTATATTATATATTTAAAACGTTAACGTAGAAACAATTAAATCATACCTTTTATTTGAAGAGACAATATAAGCATAAACAAAAAGACAGACAAAAAATCCATTCAGATATTCGAAATTAACAACGAGAAACATGTCAAACATCAAACAATAATTATTTTTGTTGAGACGAAATCCTCAATACGTTTCCATCCCACAATACTTTGCTCACAAAAGGGAGAGCGGTGGAAAGTTATAATTTCCGTGGGTGATTTTTATAGAGGGCTGGTTTGATTACTCTGAGGCTGTAGGTACATAAAGGGCTTCGGTACAAAGCTCGCAGTGATCAGAATTATCCCTTTGTTAGCGTTTTAATCAATCAGAGAAATGGTACGCCTCTCAGAGCCGAGGGCTTAGTGCGTGTTCGATATCGGTTCAGACGATCAAATTATGCTTTTACTTTTTGGATAAATACGTTGATATCATTGGATTTTAGTTTTCAAGTATTGGTAATCATAATCTGATAACAAAGTATTGTCATTTCTTTTGAAGTTGTTTACCTGAATGTGAAACTGGAAAGAAAATTAATAATTTTGGTTTGAATTTGCCAGAGACCTGCTAAAAATAAGTGAGATGCAGGCCAATAGATTATCATCTATAAAAAAAAAAAAACAAAAAAAAAAGCTGAAAATCTTAGATTAGTTAGCGTAGTTTAAAAATAAAATAAATATTATTTTTATTTTATTTTTAAACTTTCACATAACAAATAATGCGCGTTTTTCCCGAACAAATTAAAAAATCTGTCATAATCCATTAATTTGTAACTGTCTAGAGGTCAAGAACATTATCTTTCAGTTAAAGTAGATCAGGCCGAATCGATTTGACAGTTTCCTAAGCTTGCTCTGTTTTTTTTCTCTTTAAGTACAATAAAGAGATAGATAGATAGATAGAATACTCTTTATTGTACACCATAAAAATCACAGACATAAAGAGAGTAGCTCACGGGCAGACAGCACAGATTCCTTGCTTAGTTGGAGCTTAGGGCAAGATTCACAATTCGCACTTTTACTTTAGTTTACTAAGTAAAATAAGCGCGCCATACGAATATAAACATTCTTATACATGAAATGTTCATATACGTCTACCTTAGCGAAAGTGAGCAAGCGTTTCATTCGAATATGGATATTAACACTGTAAGAATGGTGTTCACATTCGTACGCGACACTCAGGGCCTGCGCAGACTGGCGGACGGGACGGCAGAAGATTTTAAATTTATCAATTGAATTTAATACTTATCCGATCGAAATAAGGTATATATTTCAATGCACCGTGATTGATCTTGGAGCATACCGGTGCATGTTACGGGCACGGCATACGGATGCTCCGGTAAGCTGGCAGACACTCGCGGTATCGCAGAGGACTTTTCTTGTCAGTGTGCGCTGGCGGATAGAGGAATTCCCCTCAATGCTCTCCCCTGCCGTGCCGTCCGCCAGTGTGCGCCCTTATTTTACTAAAGCTATGATTTCCTAGAAGAGCGGAGGCCGACACATAACGGCCGCAGAGAGGACCGTCATGGAAATTATGGCAGCGAGGTTTAACTATACGAATGTCAAAAAATGCTCTCTTGGAAAACAAGTCAACTTACTTTCATAAATAACGTTTCAGTGACGTCATTCGCGCTTGGTCTTTGAATTTTGCCCTTAGTGTGCTTACAAAACTTTCATCTGGCATTATAATAATGAAGCTTTAAGTATTACAATATTAACCATTAATGATCTCTATCTAAACAAATATTTTCCCTACTATTCATAATAATGAAAACAAAATGGGCGCAGCATGTGGCCCATCCGCTTACGTAACATACCGGCGAAGGGGGCTTGTGGTTCGCGTGGCTAATTATGAGGTAGCCGGCTTTTTGATTCCTATTACCGTAAATTGAAGTAGACCGATAATAAATAAATTGTGTTTTAAGATATTAGTGCTGATGCTTTATTTTTGGGATTATTATTGAACTCTCTCGCGCAATCACTTTTCATGTTGTTTTTATGAGAGATTTAATATTAATTCCGGAATAAGTTAATGATGGGGAAAACCGCATCTCAATCCATTGTGAACATATAAGCGGTCACACACTACACAGACAGACAAGCGACTTTGTTTTATACTATGTACAATCATAGTATATGTATGTACATAGTATGAAACAAAGTTTGGGCTTGTCGATCAATCAGATTAAGCTACGCTTGACGCGGTTGGTCCGAGGATGGGTGACCATCTTTAAATACCATAACCCTTCCGTGCCTCGGAAAGCACGTTAAGTCGTTGGTCCCGGCTGTCATTCTGTATCTTTATCTTTGACAGTCGTTACGGGTCGTCAGAAGCCCGTAACTCTGACTACCAGTCTTAGTAAGGGATATCGTATTACCCAGTAACTGGGGTGTGGAGGTCAGATAGGCAGTCGCTCCATGTAAAATACTGTTATTCAGCTGCATCCGGTTAGACTGGAAGCTGACCCCAACATAGTTGTGAAAAGGCTGGGCAGATTGACATACATATACTATGATATAGATATAAAGGGTGGCAGGGACATCGACTCGAAAATTGTTACCATGGATTCAGTATGTGATTCTGAACCCCCTTAGTTGAAATTTATCGTCGGTTATTTAAAAAAAAAAAACAACTGTTCCATACATTTTGACCGCGTACGAGTAGGTATTGCACTTTTCTATGAAACAGAACAGTTTTTTTTTTTTTTTTTTTTTTTTACATAACCGATGAAAAGTAACAACGCAGGGGTAATATTCACGGTGGCGGGGATCTCTCGCGTCCGGCCCTGGTCCAGGCCATGGTACGGAGCGAGAGGGCATGGGAGGCCGTCACCTCCTTCTGCGAAGCAGTAATGCTCGCGAAGGAGGAGGCGGAGCGCGTGAGGGAGAGGCAAATTTCGCGCCCTCACGCCCCTAGCCGCCGCAGGAGGAGACGCCCTGGGCGTCGGGAATCTATTGCCGATTCCCGGCCACCGTAGGCGCGGGCTTGCGGACGGTGAGCAATGGGTAGCTCGCCGTCCGGTAAGGACCAAGCCCGGGTCGACGGCGCGTTGTGTTCCACGCGCGCCTCAAATAGTGTCAGCGAGTGAAGGGGTCTGATGAGACCATTGCCTGCCGGGGTTGCGGGAAAGTCCGAAAGGGATACCGTGGCCCCCTGGCATTGCACAGGCAACAGAAGGAACACGGGTGGGTTTTAGTCAGTAAGAGTCTGACACGCCCTCCCGCTCCACCCAGAGCGGGAGACGTCATTTGATGATTTCCCACCCGAAAAAAAAAAAAAAAAAAGGGGTAATATTCAGAATCATGTACTGAAACCATGGTAAAAGTTTTCGCGTCGATGTGCCACCCTGTATAGCCAATCAACGAATTAGGCAACCATTCACGAATAAGTAGGTCGCGCCTTAACTACGTCAACTTTTAATCGGCAATTTAACAAACTTACCAAGTAGACACGTCGTCTATAACACCCCCACGATAAACTTTTATGTGAGCCCGCCTTACCGTTGTAAAGCAATTAATAAGGGCTAACAATTTACCTGAATAGGCCGGTAAAGAGAAAATTAAGGAGTCTGCCGACCTCGGCTGCTCATTACGGCGCTGTATTAAAAGCATCCGCCCTTCCGCTTGAATATGCATTTTTACGAGCGAGCGGGGCGATGCTCGTGCATGTTTGATGCGGACAATCTCAGCGCTCCCACCTGCGACCCTGGCTGAATCTTCACGTATTTTACTAGATTTTTTTCAGAACTTGAGTTTGGGGAAATTGTTTGGTGGATTCTGATTAGAGGCAGAGGCAGTTGAATAATTATGTGTCAACACGAGTAATAGTTATAAGTGGAGATAATGTTTAGTGTTATAAACTAAATTAAGCCACTATTCACGAAGCCATGTTCGTTAATTTAATCCCACTAAAAATACATAAGTTATTCATGTACAATTCCTAGCGAGCATGTTAGTTAAAATTAAATATTTTCTGTAACCTGAACAATGAAAGTTATACACGACTGTCATTGTGTAGGCTTATGTGTATTGCAGTAAGGCGGGGGAGTACTGTGGGGGTCGGGGGCAGAGGGGGCGGGGGTTGTAGGGAGCGCTGTAATCAAGAAGAGTACCCCCGTCCCCTGGCGCAGGCTGCGCACCGTACTACCCTCTCCCCCGCCGCACCTCGCGCCCCGCCCGTCTCGCGCCTCTAACCACCTCGAGGGCAATGCCTCAAACCTCTATTGACTTACCGTTTGGTAAAGAAATATTTTCACGTTTTCTTTGTTGATATGAAAAGTCAATACCCCCAGACAGAGGTTTTATAAAAGAGAGAAAAATATATCCAGTGAGGTTTGATGTATTTTATGCATCTTGTTACTTTACTTTGATACCTAGAATGATGCTGTGTGGTTTTGGTTATCTTAATAATATCAAATACTCAATTTCTTGTCGAGGCTTACGAAAAATCCGCAAGAAGGGAAAGACAAACTATCATGACACATGTACGAATATATAGTATGTACCTACTTTGGATTTTATGTAGTGTGCTTTTTATAGTTTCTCTACCTTGAGTTTATGATTTTTGGGTTCGTGTCTTGTCATGGAAGTGGAAGGTGTCTATCTCTAATAACCGCAACAAAGATAAAGCACGCTTGTCAAACTGTTCAAACTGGTTCTTAAGTATACATGCACAATAACATCACGCCTGTAATCCCCAAAGAATTAGGCAGAGGTGTAGCTATAGCACACCCACATTTCGCCAGTTTTGTTTTTAGGGTTCCGTACCCGAAGGGTGCCAATCGGAACCCTATTACTAAGCCTCCGCTCTCCGTCTGTCTGTCTGTCAGCGAGCTGTATCTCATGAACCGTAATAGGTAGACAGTTGAAATTTTCACAAGTTATGCATTTCTATTGCCGCTATGACAACAAAATATAGTAAAAATGAAAGGGGGGTATATGGGAACCCTGGCATGTGCGGTATATGAGAACAAATACAATTTTTTATCACATCTTTTCAAATAGAGCTAGTTTATTCTTAGTAAACAGGGACTAAAATAACTTTTTAATCCCTGGGGACTAAAAAGGATTTGAATTTGGAATGTGGATATTGTTAGTAAAAGTTTCAATCACCAAAGAGATCAATGACGAACATTGTAAGAACAAGTAACAGGCTGGCAAGAGAGAAAGAAAGTGTGAATTTGGTCAAAATGTAAATCCAAGATGGCAGCAGACAAATTTTTCAAATTTACGAAAAATTTGAAAAGTTTGTCGAATTTTTGTCATGGGTAAAGCAACACTCGCCTTAAAAATAGTTTTTTTCTCCCTAGGCAAACAATCTACTATTTTTTTTAAATCTTCAAATATAATGAAATAGGGGCCGTAAAAGCTATCAGCTTTAGACCATTTTTGTACGAGCTCTCAACAACTAAGCAAGTTAGGAATTTGAAATATCTGTATATCATATAAGTACCATACACTATTAATCAACAAATACTAAAAACGCCGATACATAAGGATTTATTTAAAGGGTGATTTTCTTTAACTGTAAAATAACTTTGTAAATTAATATGAAATACAAAATCTTTGCGATTTTCATTAAGATGAAAAATAAAACTTTTCTTCGTTTAGTATTTTCATTTATTTGCTAAATAATGTACGGTGGTACGGATAAATTCGTGTGCGAGTCCGACTCGCACTTGGCCGGTATTATCTTCAAGTCCCAAGCGAGCCTATTGCCATCAACCGGGCACAAATCCAGACTCCGACACTGACAAAAATCCTGATGGAAAAACTGGCTGACCTGGGAATCAAACCCAGGACCTCATCCATCCTTAGCGGTACCACTTGCGACCACTAAAACAACGTATACCTACTAATAAAATAATATGACCAGATCATTCGTTCTTGGGTATCTATAGGGAGTCTATATTGCTATTTTATAATTCTTTTGCATCATGCTGAGATAGGAGCCTTTTGGCCTCGAACAGGACTTTCTGATATATTTTAAGTTTACTTTGTTTTTATTTTGAATGAGTGTGTTAGCTTATTTGATATCTCTTGTGCTTGTCCCAATAAATACTTTTCTTTCTTTCTTTTCAAAGTCAAAGTCTAATAATTTATTTCAATTAGGCACAAAAAAGGCACCTTTGAACGTCAAAATCTACAAAACATTATAATAATTGATTCTAGTCACCCCTTCCAAAAGGTAGTTTTTGTATGGAGAAGAATGGGCAAGAAACTCCACCGTTACTCTTTTAAAATGTTTTCACAATATCTTGTATACACTAATTATATAATTATAATGTGAAGACGATGCACCTAGAATAAGATTACTATATCACGATAGGTAAAAATAATGGCAAATCATTTTGATATTAATCAAAATGAAAATAGTTAAAACTTTAATTGATCTGCAGAATGCGTGGCAGCCGCAATAAAATCTTGAAGACTGTGTCGGGTAGGATCTCGTCACCAATTTGGAGGTCGTTATGCCTACGGGTAATTTGATTTTATTTATTTATTTTTTTGTATTTTTTTTTTGTGTTGTTCAAATTTTTATGATAATTATGTACTATCGAATTGCTATGGATCTTGATGTCCGAAATAAATGATTTTTATTTTTTATTTTATTTATTTTTTTAAAATCATTCTGCAAAGCCAAAAAGTGAAATCATTTACCTTTCTATTGATTAAAGATTACCCTAAAATGTAGAATGATTCGCGTATTCACTTACACTTGAAATAATCGTTAAGGAACACGAAAAGCTTTGTAATATACGACATTTGTGCCAACAATCGGACTGTAATGCGCGGCTTTTGTAGAATAACAAAAGTTAACCTGTCGGCTCGTCCGGCGGCAGAATGGAATCATTTTAGGGTTGGAGGGAAGCAATGACAAGCCGGGGCCCGCAATGCACTCAATAAAACCAGCGCGTCACTACACATAGCCAATAAAACGACAGGGGAAACACGACTTTGTTCTATCGTCAGAAGGGCGATTTGCAATTTTTTTTCATGCAGTATTTCTTCTTGTTTGAACAAAAACCCGCCATGTGCTTCCCGTGCCGCATGGCGCGCTGACAGCACCATGCGATCATTATGCTCACAGACATTGACTTACTGATTTATTTCAATGGACTTTAATGTCTGCCAAGTGCCGTGACAGGGCTTTAATTAATAAAGTGCAGTGACACCAAACAATAGCACACCTGTCAACTGTTTTAAATTAGAAGTTTCGATTACGTTTTTCAGGTTTTTCAGTTTCTGTGGAAAATAATAATTGGATCAAAGGTGAGGATTAAAAATTTGTGTTTGTATTACTGTAACTATTTATCTTGTCACCTACCTACAACCTACTAGCATAATTCTAGTAACACGAATTGTAAAACTTGAATTCGGCCATAAAGTCGCAAATCGAGCGATTAAAAGATCTAATAGCTAATACCATTAAGTGATAAATGCAACGGGTCGCGTATGAATAATTCCACTGGATGGATACAATGTACGGCTTTCGCTAAACGGCTCCATATTTTCAAAATCCCCATGGAGCAATAATATTCAATGAGCTGCGTGAAATGGATGTATGGTTTTGTCATTCGTGCGAGTGAGATGGGGATGTCGAGGGACATTGGATGGCAAATCCTGGAGATTAGCACGACGAGAGTGACATGTGGCCTCCCGGCACTTAGCACCCCCTGCCTCCCCTCGCGTGCCCGCGCTACACCTATGGCTATGATACACTGCGCACTAAATCCGAACCCATAAATATTTATTGCGACCATTACGTAAAGTTAATCGAAGACATATTTTTTATATGCACCACACGTTAACTTAACAAGTTCTTTATTATTTTATTAGAAGGTATATCGGTAAATAAAATGATCAAGAAATAGAAATCAGATCTGATAGGTATTCATTTCATATTCAGTTATAAACTAGGAGTACCTCTACTCATTCTCGTTTTATCCGCCTCTTCCAAAAGTTTTGAGTGATAGCTTTCAAAGGCTTCCTGGTACGAAACTCAATTTTCGGTTTAAAAGCTCACTCATATATTAAACCAGAAAAGAGTTCATCTTGCGAATTTGCGATAGGTATGTTACCATAGTCCATCACATACATAGTAGCACTACGGTATGATTTTTGTGCAGTAAAATAAACATGCACTTGTTTGTTGTTGTTTAGAATATCGTACAAAAAGATTACACAGATTAAATGCGGGTAATTTGCAAATGGATTTATAACATCCATTGAATTCGTCGTCATTGTAACATTTGCCATTGACGTGTACTTCACAAAGAGGTGGCTACAATAGGTGCTTCAAAGGTTAGTGTCCACTTGTGCAGTGAGATCTGCTGTGATATGGTCTAAGGTCGCTGCGGGTCACTTGGGCCCGATGTGGGTCCGATGGGCCTGCCGGAGCGGAACGACTAGGGCCGATGACGCCATATGTGGCGCGCATTATGGCGCTCCACACCCCTTCAAGATTGATGACAATTCTCTCTTTGCTGCATTCAAACGTATTAGGGCATGTAAATGTTATGCGATCACTTAGTGTAATAGCTTGCGAAATTCGTTTGAAATGTTAATACCGTAAGTATGGATTATGCGTAAATTCTTACTTTACTATAGGAACTTTGTTTATGTATGTAGAGACAGATTAATAAAGTTTTCTAACTACTATAGCGTTCTACTACAGGGGCCCAAGTCTGCTATTTTTATAAATTCGTCATTCCAACACGATTCTATTGTCATTTTGCTAAAAGTTCGTAATCTGCTAAATTCATAATGGTCGATCATTGGTTGATCATTATATTCCACAAACACGATACTCGTAACGAATTAAAAGAAATGACTGCACAGTGACGTTCTCATGGTAGGTCGCTGATCAAAGGAACGAGATTACCAATAGATGTCATTTCTTTCAATGGAGTGTCAGTGGCTGACCATTGGAAATTTATAATGACGCTAATATGTTAGTAGATTACCAAACTTGTTAAAATCAACAATTATTAAATAAATGATAGACCATTCTGACACTATTGTAATAGCAGACTTGAGGCCCTGGTTTCTAGTTGCTAAAAAGTTTATCGGTGATACAATCAGGAAACTTAATCTAAAAATAAACTCCAATTAAAATTAGGACCACAAACAAATACATTTTACGTAAACCATCACAACTTCGTCCGTTCGGTCCACAAAGGCTCATTAAATTATTCTCACCGACTTATTCACAAAGGTGGAGGTCGTTATCAGGTCATTGAACCCCCATTCGGTTTTCACTTCACTTCATTAGCTTACTCTCACTCCGCAAATTCTCTCGCTCGCCAATAAAATATTAAAAGTAAGCGTTTCTGATATTTTTTGCTGGGTTCGTAGAATTAGCCCAGTTTGGCACGGGCGTATTTTTATCGCGGCGATTTTTTTTCGCGTATTGGATTTTCGACGCTCTGCTTAGCACCGAGATTTGAATATCCAACAGTGTGTTTTTTTGACACGCTGGGATACGCGCTGGATGCGCTCTGTTGGATTGTCAATGCTTGGCTCAATAGGTACCGAGAGTTGAAAATCCAGTGTACGTAATAAATCGCTGCGATAAAAATACGTCCGTGCAAACCTGAGTTTGAATGTAAGAGATGATTCTGATCGTTAGTGGGTTAAGTAGAGTATTATTTAAACTAGGTAAGAGAAATCGGGAATAAATGTGCTGATTATTTTCTACAAACCGCGAAACTTGGTCGGGATAACGATCTCAGAGGATATACCTATCTAGCCGTAACTTGATAGGCGTGTACAACTAATATTAGGCGTTAAAGTATAAAATTGCCGATTTGTACTGAAAAATTATTATTTTTTTTATTTTTTTATTTGATATATTTATTTAATCAAAATATTTACCATTATTATCTATACATTCCTGCCAGTACCATCTAATAGGAAGGTCATTTATGCCTTTGCGATAGAAATCTCGTGATCTAGATTCGACAAACTGTGTGAAAATATTTTGTAGATACTGTCTCCTGAGAAGAAAACTTTTTATCACGTAGAAAATTGTCCAAATCACGAAAAAAATGGTAGTCCGTTGGAGCAAGGTCTGGCGAATACGGATGGTGACGAATAGTTTCTAATTGCAGTTCATGTAGAATAAAAACGGTTTCTGCATCTGCCGTTATTGATTGACCAGATCGGGGAAAGCTATAGTGAATAACACCATGCTGAGACCACCAAATAGTTACCATTATCTTTTTATTGGTAAGCTTTGCTTTAAGACACTGTTGCGGCGTTTTACCTGGGGTCAGCCATTGCATTATTCGCTTACGGTTATCGTAAAGAATCCACTTTTCATCACATGTCACAACTCGATCCAATATTCCTTCATTTCTGTATCGATTCAACAAGGCAACACAAGTTTTAACACGCAATTCTTTCTGCAAATCAGTCAAAACATGAGGCACCCATTTCTCATATTTTTTTATTTTATTGATTTGACGCAAATGAGTCAATATTGTTGGTAAGGTAACGTTAAACCATGCTGCTAATTCCTGGGTAGTTTGGCTCGGATCGGCTTCCACCATCTCTTTGGTGGGCGGTCTTCCATGTGGTTCGTTCTTCAAATCAAAGTTTCCATCACGAAAGCATTGAAACCAAAATCGCACAGTGCGTTCATTAGCAGTCTCCTCTCCAAACACAACATTGATATTGCGAGCTGCTTCTGCCGCGCTAGTCCTGCGTCGGAACTCGTATTAAAAAATAACTCGAATTTTCGAAGTATCCATCTTTCTTGTCTAAGCTGAATAAAAAAAACAACTGAAAGTCGATAATCGAATGTTGCACATTTTTTTAAATAAGATATTCATAGGTATCCTACCATGTGAAAAAAGTTTCACTCAAAAATCTCAAACCATGAAGGTTCTATGTCAATTCGAAGTACTTATTACAATAAAACGGTAATTTCATGCCAATCACATTATTTAATGAAGGTATTTTAATTAATGATATTTTTAACCAAAAAGTGGTCTATCTGTACTTAGATATTTTTTTAACAGCTTTGATGGTTATATCTATCGATTTAAAAGAGTTGCCAACCACTATCGGGAATTTAAAATCTCTTATTTATTTGGACACTTCCAAAATATACCCAAACAAACACAAAGTCTATCTAACAGAAAGTCAACAAAATATTTTCCTTTCTCACAAACGATAAAAACAGTGAGAGCATGTCATTCGTTTTGTAGGGTCGTTTGCACCCTTGTTATACCACCAAAACACTTGGCACAAAAAGTGTAATGGAGTTTAGTAATGACCCCCTCCCACAGGAGAACAAACAAACTGGGAGCCCGCTGAGAGATGCTGCTGTTGTTTCTACTTGTTTTATGTCAATAGGCACTTCCCGATCGGCATTCAATTTGTCGCGTATCTAGCACAGTTTGAGGCCGATTAACCTTTGTCTTCTACTGTCGTCTAATAGGGTTAACTTTATGATATCTAAAGGTTATGTTGCTAGATGCTACTCGCACAAATAAAACAAATAGAGAACCACTAAATAGAACAAAAAAAGACAGAAAAAAAAACAAAAGTACAGTCATTGTCTCTAAAAATACGTGCATCTCATAGATAAGTTACATTGTTTTACACAATTTTCTCTCACTTTCGAAAAATAAAACAATGATATCGAGAAAATCTTACAGCAGAAAATAGAGATACTGTCTTTGTAGTGTGGGTCACATACGAATCAAATGTAACACTAATGTGAGCCGTGGGGTCGGTCAGACCCTCTCGATTCAATTATCACGCGGGGCTTACATTCTATTGTCGGGTGAAAACGATACTTGTGAGAGATTGCTTTATTGTTTTTTCTCGTGATTAAAAAGCATTGCCACGTGCCTGCGTTTTGACAAGGACGATGGTTGACTTTGGGCTATGTTTTCGAAGAACATTAAGCTGATCCAACTTGGTAAATAACTAACCGATAAATTAAGAATATTCTGGAAATTAAGAGAAAAGGAATCGTTGGTGCTAGCAATAAAAATAAATACCTTTTACAGTTTTTTATTTTTTATGAATACCACAAAATCAAGTAAATCATAATTTCATGCATTAAGTTATCATGGAACACTTTCTCACTCTAACCCTAACTCAGGACCCAAAAGAAGTGAAAAGGGGAGTTCATTATATGTTTACCCGGCGCCATAAATATATTTGGGTTTCTTTTATCTAATAAAATAGTGAACAGGTGCGTGCTTGGCGTGCGTGTTGCGAATGTATCCGAACGCGGCGCGGGAAACTGATTGTTCTCCAAATTCAATTACAACTCCACCGCAAACCGACTTCTCGCCTTTGATTCTGCAGTAAACTATACTAAATCAACGTGGATGCTACGCGTGTGAAAGTTCATTGTTTTTACGTAAAACCACGCACATTTATCTTTTTGTCTTAATATGGAGGAACATTGTGGTAGGAAATGTTTGTCTACATCATTATTTTGTTTTGTACGCCTTCATGTTAGACTCTGACGCTTGCACCTGTGTGGGCTGTATCACCTGTAAGCAATTCATCAATTTTGCTCTCGGCTTATAAAAAGCAGTTTTGATCTTTTATGTTTGTTGACTAATAGACTATTCCGTATGTGAAAGTTATTAGAGTTTACACGCTGATCTAGGACTTTAGGAGGTGCTTTACAATGTCCATGTATTTTTAAATAAATAATTGTATTTAATACGGATGCCGAATGGTCTGCGGATATACAAAGGGGGAAGGGAAAGGTGTGTCAGGATTTTAGAAACATCAAAGCCTTGGATACTTATGGGTATAAGAAGATACCTACCTATATTCTAGGTATTTTAGTGAGACATCAATGGGCCATGGACCCGTTGTGCAGACGCCAGCACATCAACCTACCCGAAATTGTCAAATTTTCCCAATCAACTTTGAACCTTATACTTCAGGGATAAAGTTGAAAATCTATTAAATAAATTTGACATATTGTAGTAGGTTGACGTGCTGGCGTCTGTACATGGAAAATTTAAATGCTACTCCGCCATGGTACCTATCTTATCTTCAGTTACTTAATGGTAATTGATCTATGAATATCAATTAGAAGTTATGGAAATTGATAGAGAGTGCCCTTAACACAGTAACTTCTATGTTTCTACTTCAGGTACTAGATAATTTTGCCACTAACATTAAATTACAGAAAATGAAGCAAAAAGTGCTCTAAGACAAAGCATTATTTAAATGCTAGGTACCAAATCAACGCTGGAATTCAAATTTCAAATTTATTTATTTATTAAAAAATCAGAATGTACAGACGCCAGTACGTCAACCTACTACAATCTGTCAAATTTCTTTAATAGATTTTCAATTTTATCATTGAAGTAAAAGGTTCAAAGTTGATTGGGAAAATTTGACAGTTTCGTGTAGGTTGATGTGCTGGCCTTTGTACAAGAACATATTGGATTGTGACCCCCAAACTAGGTTGCCTGTATCTTGGAGGTCGGAATTGCGACATTACAAATATAAACTAAACTAGGTATAATCAATCAAAAATATAAAATAAAAAGCAAAATGATAAATCAAAATAGAACACTCAAAATATACATTGCCATCAGCGTAAGATCTGAATTAGGATACCTAAGTACCTAAATAGAAAAAAAATACTCATGGTTTTTTTTGCCCCATAGGTCTTATAGATAAAAGGAGAGGTACGTATTAAGTCCGAATATTTAGTAGATTCATCAAAAAAGTTACATACATACATATTTTTTAATTAAATATAATATACAATGAAATAAGCAGTACCTTTGTACTCATCATTATGATTATGTCTTTTCTGTATCTATTTTTCTGTGTGTACATAAATAATAGAATAAATAAATAAATGTGTAAAAAAACCCTGTTGGATCCGTGAGGGTGTTGTTAAGTATCATACTGACAGTCTATTTATGTGGTAATTTTCAGGAAAAACGTTAAAAAATATGCCCAGCATTTTTTTTCAAAGGGTTTATTTACCGGGATAATACATGGGATGCGGGCGGGTTATTTTCAATGAAAAAAGAGAATTTAATTCGAGGAAGTAAGTTGCATCCCGGGAGTAGCGAAGGATTCTAGATTTGAATCCTGAGCGGAGCGAGGGATACAAGGTCCGAGACTTTTTTTTTTGCACGAGTTGTGTGTGTGTGTGTGCGAGAAAATAAATAATAGTAGGTAAACCTAGTATTTATATTTATCTGTCGTAGTTATAGTATTTTTATGACTGTCTCGTTGGTCTAGTGGTCGCAAGCGCTACTGCTTAGCCTGAGGTCCTGGGTTTGATTCCCAGGTCGGGCAAAGTATTAATGAGTTTTTGGTTCGGTTAACGGCAATAGGCTCGCCCTCTTAAAAACGACTTAAAAACGTAACTGGGGAAATGTGGGTGTACTACAGGTACACCTCTGCCCATCTCTTCGGGGAAACAAGGTTCATGTGTTCATCGTGAGCGACGCGAATGATTCCCTCGATATTAAACCCGTTTTATTAAAGAGTAGGTACTATCATTTATACCATGCCTACGAGAAAAAGAAAGATTTAAGCGAAAATAGACATTAAATGAAGAAAAAAAGGAAGGTTAAATTAAATATGCTCATTAAAATTGGAACAATTTGTGTTCGTACAACTAACAGTATTCAAAATAGCGCCAATTTACTAATGACAGCAAATAACACAAAAAAGTTTTTATTCTAATGCTAAACTCCTTGTTGAAAATGTCGACCAATCAAATCTCGCGGAGTTATTTGCACAAGGATTTTGTGTCGAGTATTCTTTGCACAAGGAAATAGTATCGAGTATTTTTTCGCAAGCAGGTTAGCACGGAATAGATCTATTCCGTGGAGGTTAGCAATGAGATGAAGGTCGAATATATTGGTGTGTTCTATATTCAAACACCAAAATAGTGATTCAAAGTGCTTTTTATTCACTGTTTCAGTAAATATAGTAGATTTTACAACTAGTGCACAAAACGAACCATTTTATATCGTAGTATAACATAACATTTCTTTAATTATATTTAAAGTAAAATTAGTACAGTTTTGAATACTGAAGGAAATTGTTTTATGTCTTAAAAAACACAAAAGGCAAATAAATTAAAGTAAATATTATAAAATAACAAATTCTATCTATGAACTTCTTTTTGGCTGTATGGCTCATTTTCTTTGCCTTAATATAGGTACAGTTATGAGTAGATACGTTAATGCACTAGTGCACAAAATTCGATTTTGTGCAGCCTATATCCTGCACAAATAAGCACTTTCAGAGCATGAGAAGTGAAAAAACTATTTATCTAACTTACTTCTATATTCACCGTGAGTGTTAAAAACTGCATTTTTGTTTATTATTTTCACTACTCATAAACGCAAAGGCGGTATTCATTTGCTTTAAAACTTGAAAGATGCAAATCTCTGGAGTGGAAACAAGGCAAAGCGATTGAAGTTTTATTTTTATCCTAGCGCAGTTAAAGCGACTCAATGACTTTTGGCAATTAAGTAATGGACGGCGTCTGTTGCGACGATCGATAGAAAACGAGGCGATACGTATTAAAACATTAGGGCCTTGTTGTCACGTTGTTGTTCAAATATTTGTATGTAATATACCTATACCTAAAAACATATATGTATAGTTATATATTATTAGGAGATTGATAAACTCCAACAACGATTGGTCGATCACCAAGAAACATATCGATTGTATTTTGATGTTTTTTTAAAAAAATATTTAATAAGGCATTAAAACACGGTGAATAATTAATTAATTAAAAATAAATAATAATTAATTAATTTCATAAATAGGAATAAGAATAGCAAAAAGACACAATGTAAGGTCATTGCGCAGGTTTCGCGACCACCTCCGATAACCGACCACTTGCCTGACTAGGTTTCTTTAATTAGGTACGGATAATAACCTTTCTTTAGGACCTAAAAATAAATAGTATGTCTTAAATATTATTTGAATAGTTACATAATAAGAATTTACTAAATTTTATACCAACCGCTTGACCCAAAACAAAGAAAAATTACGCTCAATTCACGTGTTGACTCAGTGGTGTGTGAACGTGCTGCGCAAGAGCAAAAAAATTGCGAGGCGCGCGGCGTTCGAAAGTAAGTTTTGTTACTTATTTTAAGTTTTTTACTCAAATTAGAAACGTGGGTACTTCAATTATGTAGTGATTTCTATTGTTTAATTGCATTTAAGTATTTTTTTTTAACTTAAATTAAACTAAAACCCAGGTTGGTTACTGAAATGCATATTTTAATAATACGTTAGAAAACGACCAGGTGGTCGTATTCTGACTCGCACAGTTTTATTTTGTTTTGCTTATTTTTTATATTGTTTTGGTGTTGTAAAAGCCTAAACATGCAATTCTTCAGTAAACGACCACGTTTTTTTGATAAAACTTATTTAATTCGCCCACATATATTGGTCCTAAAAGGTGGTCGCTAAGTGATACAGTTAGAAAATTATGATGCTAGTTTGCGACCACCAAGATTTAGTACGAAAAGAACGATGGCCGCAAACTAAAGTTTAGCTTAAGTATGTTTAGTATTGGAGCACATGTGATTATTTGATTTAGTATTTAAAAGTAGTTTTTTTTTGTAGATGACGCCCTCGGAAGCAAATCCCTAAGAGGAAGGAAAATACTTGGAGCATTGGTAAACAGTTTGGGGGATATCACATCCCCCTGTCTCGCTCCTCTGAGCAGTTGGTTGGTGCTGGTTTTCTTTTCTCATCCTGTTTCTGGACAGTCATCGTGGCAATGTCATATGAGCATCTCAACAATTCGATATAGCGCCAGTCAATTCGACATCGTTGCAGAGAGGCCAGAACTGACCATATTTCGATGGAGTCGAATGCTTTCTCGTAGTCCACAAATACCAAACACAACGGCTGGTTGTACTCCTCGGTCTTTGCAGTACTTTCTCGGTACAATTTGCCGAACAGTATGGATGTGGTCTACGGAACTAAAGCCTTTTCTAAATCAGGCTTGTTATGGTGGCTGGGACTCATCAAGTCTCCTGGCGAGATAGTTCGTGAAATCGTGACATTCTGGAGAACAGCTTGTATTTGTGGCTCAGAAGTGAGATGGGTCTATAGTTTTTTAGCAAGGTTTTGTCACTTTTTTTAAAAAACATAACCGTCGTACCTCTACTCCACGCCTCGGGCGTTATACCCTCATGGATGACGGAGTTAAAGAGACTCGCTAGCTCTCATGACTGGAACTCCGCCCGCTTACCCGTTGCTGTACTTGGCAACGGGTAAGCGGGCGGAGTTCCCAATTAAGGCTCGTGCAGACCAGCGCGACGCGATGGCGGGACGCGACTCGAACAATACAATTTCTAAGAAAATTTCACGGTATAATAATAGCCAGGGTCGCGTCGCGCTGTCGCGTCGCGCTAGTCTGCACGAAGCTATAAGAAGCAGGAGCTTCTAGATATTGTCAATTTTTTTTGTCAAAGACCATGGATTAAAGAATCCCTTCAAAGAAGATCGTCCAGGACCAATTTGTGTGGAACAGGACAAAGTGTTCTTCTCTATGCCCTAAAACTGGATAAGTTTTAGCTCCAAACGGATATCTAAATTTCTACCAGCACTCATTTCCATCGGGCCACGAAAATAATTTAATAAAAAAAGATTATCAGATGATTAAATACTAATTGTGTTGATGATTATTTGATATTTAATTATATTTGATTTAAAGTGAAAAATAAATAATATTTTTTATCCTTAAAAGCTGTTTTATTACTTCATTTCTATGTTTTTTAACTGGGTCGTAATCTAGCGTAATAGTGGTCGTCAACTGAAAAAAAGTGGTCGTTATCTACCATTTCGGCTATTTTTGCACTTTTTCCATAATTTATGAATGGAAGCGTGATATTGTATATTTTATTTAACAACTAGACCATATTTACCTAATAAAGGTCGCAGGAAGCCGGTGGCCGATTTGGAAATCATTGGGGGAGGCCTATGTGTCAGCAGTGGACGTCCTATGGCTGAAATGATGATGATGAGACCATATTTAAGATTAATTTACATGGTCGGCAAACTATGCGTGTAAATGGCGTATATTTTGATTCGTCCAAAGTTAGCAACTCAAATAATTAGTCGCCAACCGGCGCAATCACCCTACTTATTGGTATGTTTGACGCTGTTCGCGGGTAAAAGGACCAATGCAAAACGTTTTATTTGTACGAAGATCTTAGCCCTTAAGCCTTTCATTGAGGTATGTTAAATGAGAGCGACAAATCTTCACAAGGCCTGCAGTAATTTAGCACAAAACTGTTTCAGAAAACCCACATATAAACATCTTCAACTGATATTATGCTAATCAACAATTATGAACTTTCTTTGTATGAAACTCATTATTTAAAGATTTACTTTCTTATTTATTATTTTACTAAAGAATCTCCCATTTCAGAAAAAAAGAATGAGTCGTATTTACATGGCTCACCATGACACATGACTAGAAGGAGCGCACTAGTAGCGAAAGGAGGCGCTCTGTTTCCCTCTTTAATGCCAATCATGCCTGCTTAGTACGTAGTATGTACGAACCAATAAGTACTTACGAACAGAAATGAGACCGAGTTAAAGAAATGAATTCCTCTTGTTTATTTAGAGAAAGGAGAATTTGAGCTTTAGTATGGTAAACTACCCAGGAACTTACTGTAATGAAAAATTACCTTATGTACAGTGTTATTTATTCAATGGAAACTTTAACTTAAGCCCTAGGCATTGATACTGGTATTGGTTCTATATTTAGCACGGAACGAATCAATCTAGGAAATATTTACAACAACAGCTGTCTTAATTAGATACGTGTCCGTTGATCAACCGTTGCGATTTCCTTATTAACCTAACATGCCTTGCCAAAATTCTGCAAAAAAAAGTTCATAGCAACCAATTCAAAATGTTAGGTACTATAGCAATAATTCTAAAGTGGCAGAACTTATAGATAGTGTAACGAATTTGCTTCATGCGGTAGGAAAATTACCTAATGACATTTTGTAGAATAACGGGGTAAAGTTCGTTCTTTGCATCATTTATCAATCTACGTTGAGATGCATCACTCATCGTAGATTATATAGGTATGGTGTGGTTACATAAAATAATTATTTATTTATTATTAACTATAGCTTCATTAGCTTCTTTGCAGGGCTTTCCCTCTTCCTACTTGTCTCTACATAATTAGATGTATATTACCTATTAGTTTATTTATACCAAATGTTTTAAGACGAGCGTTAATCCGACAAACTGTCACGCAGTTTGGCAGGTTTATAAAATGTATACAAATGTTTGGTCCAAAATAAATGTTTTTTTTTTTTTTTTTTTTTTCTACCTACTTTGCTGTCGTTTTACGCCTGTCTTTATGATTCGAGTCTGTCATTCATCCCACTATTTTCTTTTGGACCGTAAAGTCGTCCTGCTATTCAGTTGAACCACGTTTAGGTACGTTTGCGCCCAAACCACATCCGGCATGTGGTAATGTGGTGGACAAGAGCCAGAAAAGCCCAAATGTGGTGCCATTTGCAAAACTAATCGAACGATATGATAATGTCTAAGCATCTTTTATCATCTTCTTCACTAGAAGTATTGCATAATTTTTAATTACATATTTAAAGAAAAGACAAGGTCAAATAATTCTGCAAAAAAAACCACTTCGGGGAAGCTCTTGGCCCGCATCTCACCTGATGGTAAGTGATGATCAGGCCGAAGGTGGAAGCGAGCTTCACCCGGAATCCTCAACCACAGAGGAACTGGCTATCTTGCCTCTAACTGCCGAAACACAACAACGCTGTTAACGCGACAGAATTAGATTTAGATAAGATGGTGGTAGCTAGCTAGGCGGACTTAGAACAAGCCCTACTGATGGATGCCGAGCTGGAGTCCCATTTGGTGCAACCTTGAAGCGCACACCGCACTTTTTTATGTTAAGGCGCAGGGTTCCGATTTGCCTTTGTCTCTGTCTTTTTCTTTACGTGTAAAGAGTAAAGAAAATAACCACACTTTTGTACTTTTTCAATGTTTTTCGTTGTTTTTTTCATCATATTGCTCATATTACTCATCATAATCCATCACTGAATGCAGACCACATTAGACATTTTATGGTATATTTTTAATTATAATTATAATTGTTAGTGCAGGTATAAACTGCTTTTAAAGACAATTAAGAGGTGTGTTTGAAGATTTTTTTGAAGCATTAATGTATGTTTAATTATGATTTGAGTTCCATCACTGTATTAAAATAAGACTTGAAAATTTCATTCCTTTTTTTTTTGGTCAAAATTATTTACGGTTTAAGAGATACACTAAGCAGTGTATCTCTTAAACCGTAAATAATTTGAAAAAGTACAAAAGTGTGGTTATTTTCTTTACTCTTTACACGTAAAGAAAAAGTCAGAGACAAAGGCAAATCGGAACCCTGCGCCTTAACATAAAAAAGTGCGGTGTGCGCTTCAAGGTTGCACCAAATGGGAGTCCAGCTCAGCATCCATCAGTAGGGCTTGTTCTAAGTCCGCCTAGCTACTCGTAGCTACCACCATCTTATCTAAAGCTAAGTCTGTCGCGTTAACAGCGTTGTTGTGTTTCGGCAGTTAGAGGCAAGATAGCCAGTTCCTCTGTGGTTGAGGATTATGGGTGAAGCTCGCTTCCACCTTCGGCCTGATCATCACTTACCATCAGGTGAGATGCGGGCCAAGAGCTTCCCCGAAGTGGTTTTTTTTGCAGAATTATTTGACCTTGTCTTTTCTTTAAATATGTAATTAAAAATTATGCAATACTTCTAAAAAACCCCGTTTTCGGAATGCTGTGCCTTAATCCATTATTTTAAAGTGTCATCACAATGTCTTGTTTTCTTCCCTTTATATTTGTTTGTATGTTGGCACCTTGCAGCTATTTCCTAACAGCTAATTAGTAATTATTTAATCGTGCTTTTGTATGCTGTGCTGGTTTTTGTGTGCACTAAATAAACGATTTATCTATCTATCTATCTACCACCAAACAATTCGAGCAGAAAATTTTGCCCCCACTGTGAATTGAACCCGGGAACTCTGGGTCTGAGACAGGTGGTCTACCCACTAGACCACAGAGGCGGTTAATTAATTAATAAGAAATAGGAATAAGGAAAAATATAAAACATTTGGTAATGAACGCGGATATTAACAAATGCATTCAATGTCAGAAAGAAAAAGTTCCTAACTGTAGCCGGTTGATACATTGTCAGTCATTTTTAGTTCAAGACTTACAGCAGGTAAAGTACCTACAGAAATTAGCACCCGTTTATTATTGTTGATTCATATTATGTCCAGTTATCATTTATTAAGTAAGTACAATTAGTCAGCGACAGAATCATTTATTATCCGACATTTTTCATTGTTAAACTTGTTGATAATAAAAAACGGTGCAATTATTGGATTTATTGTGTTTGAATAAAGCAAATTATGTTATTGCTGGTCGAGGACAACAATTCTATTTTATCTTTTATCTAATTTGCTGGTGCAGCGTGCTAAGGTACCTATATAATAAGCTTACGAGTACTTGGAAACTTACCTACCTCTGGTATAAAATAATTTTGATTTGAATAAATTCAGGACATGTTTTAAAATACATATACTTACTTGAATTGTCTATTTTTTAAACTTGAATTTGATATTAGAGATCGAGTACCTACCTGGTTATCTTTATGCGAATACTCGTTACAAAAAAACCGGTCAAGTGTGAGTGGGACTTGCTCACAAAAGCTTCCGTGCCACCGTACAATTTTAGCAGAGAAACGCCAAAAAAATACGTTTCTTGTACGGGGATATAATAGAGGAATACTCTTTAATTTTTAACTTTATTAAAAATAAAATATTGTTATGGCGGCAATAGAAATACACAATCTGAGAAAAAAACAACTGTGTACCTATTACGGTTCATGAGATACAGCCCGCTAACACACAGACAGACGGACGGACAGCGGAGGCTTGATACGGAACTTTAAAAAGTTTAAGTAGGAATAAAAACGACAATTTTTGGGAAGGATCTCCCCGTCCCTTGCTTGGTCTAGTTCCAGGAGCAGTTTATTTGTTATTGGAAATCTATGTGCGGCTGAAAAAAGTAATAGACTATTTGTAGAATTCATTAATTAACACGGGGACATAAAAAGTCTTCAGAGCATTCATATTTATTGCCATAATCTGCATACCAATATTGTAAGTAACGTGCCCGCAGACATAATGTAATAATAATAAATTCATGATCAAATGAGCAAGCACTTAATTAGCCAGTTACATAAATATAGTAATGGATCTGGCGTGTTGTGGCATATGGCGTACGGCGGCCCTACATAACGTCAAATCACTTACTATTATGATGAGGCTATACGGTAATTACCATTTTACTCAGCCATAAAAACAATGGGGTTGTATGGTACACGCAACTAGGTATGTGGTGCGTGCATGTGTGATAATATTAAGGCATTTGAAAATTGGGCACTTTCGCACTCATCATTAAAAACAAAACAAAAAAACCAAACACTGAAAACAAGTAATTATTGTCACATTTAAAAAAGTTAGCTGTAATTAAATATTACTGAGAAAGATCACTTTATCAGGAATATTTAGCCTTTTTTATAATCATTATTTTAATGAAAAACATATTATTTGAATCCTGCCTTTTCGGATTGAATAGAAAAACATAGCAAGTATTCTGTATTTTTATTATCTTTAGGAAAAAGGTTTTAACTTTGAGGATTTTGCTCGGGTTGCCGGTTGGTAGAAATGGGCATTATACCTGCAAAAAAAAATTGATGCAATATTTTTTTTCTTCATAATTATGTTTTTTTTTCTGACAAATGGCGACTGCGGATTTTTTTTTGACAGCATCGGCCAGTGTGTCTTTTTAATAGTGGGGTCCAAAGAGGTTTCTATGAAATAGGTACTCCTTTTTCAGGTAATTTAAATTATAATGATGAGCAGTAGGAATTGAGCAGTTAGGATTGTAGGTCTTTCTTTACAAACCTATTTGCTGAGGTAATTCCAATACTCCTAATATTTATTTACATACTGATCAATCAACCTCAGAAAAACTTACAAATAAGAGATTTTAATGTCGGTAGGTGGCTGCAATGCTACATGGTTAGGTCGTGGTAAAAAAATCTCTATGAGTGTTTGTGACCTACAAGAATAAAAATCATAATCGTATCATGACAGTTTTGGATGTGTATCGAAAGACCAAACGGACATAAAATTCACACACAACTCCATTTTATACCTGATTTTGATTTCGTGGAACGTGTTGGTGCGTGCGGTGTGCGATATTATCTGGTCAGCGAGGGTGCGCCATCTGGCGGGCAGATGCGCTGACGTCACGCGAAGCCCTGCGCTCGCGCCGCAGGGTGGGCAGGGCTTCGATAGCACACGCCGCATCTCCCCACAACAGCTGACCCATACTGATTTACTGACTTCCAGTGTCCCTGTCGGTATTGGCTTGTAGAAGCCATCACTATTAATTATTGCTATCTAACTATCAAGGATAAGGTAGAAATATACGCATAAAAAGTGTGTACGTAAAAAAAAAAAATTTAAAAAAAAACACATAAATCTACAAGGGCATTTATGAAACGGCAGAAGCTAGGTGCACGGTTCTAATAAATCGTTTGATGTAGATAAAGTATGTGAGTTATAATAATCCTAGATATCGATTGTGTTGTGCTTGTATTTTGAAATATTAGTCTTTCGCATTGGCTTACGTGAACGAGCGCACAGAAAGAATTCAGATGATCAATGAATGGACATATTGAGCCATTTCCTACTCACTCTCTTAAAATCTTGTACTAATACATAGCAAGGGCATGTTTTCGTTTTATTCTATCCATAATGAAAACAATGAGGGAATCATCAATTTTTTCTAGGTATTTTAGAACAGTTGGCCTAGTGCCCTAAATCAGAAGATAAAACATACTCAAATGCCTCATTCAGAATATTGATTTATAAAACAAATATAACATACTTTAAAGTTAGGTTATTCAATCAATATGTCTACTTGTTTTTACCTTAAATGCAAAATTATCGGTTAGCAACAAGACCATTTCACTGCCAAACCGTTTAACTGGATCACCTTGCCTGTGACAGTCGATCATTAACCGTTGGATCTTTATTTAATCGACGGTAATTTTGCGATTGTAATCGGGACTACAATAATAATCGATAATAATCGATTCTTATATTAATTAAAACTCCTGCAAAATGCTACAAGCCTTCTTCGGCAGGACAATAAAACAATAGTCATAGAATCGTTTGTGATGTAAAAGTTCTGATTAAAATGAGCCTGTGAATTGGGTAAAAAAACAGTAGCATATGGATAGTTCATAGACTCAGGCGTGACTTTGCGGAAATCCATTATAAAATACAATTCACGACGTATATTTAATAACCTAATCCGGTTCTTAAAGAGTCATACAGAACTCTGTAAGAAATCGACACGTGTTTCACCTCTCAACGAGGCATCCTCAGGATGACGATTGACTTGTTGCAAACCCGGACACGACGTGTTGCCACGTCAAGCGCCAAACGCAGTGTGAGCCACAAAGTTTTTTTTTAGGTCGTGGTTGTTAAAGCTTCGTGCAGATTAGCACGACGCGACAGCGGTTATTGTTATACCGTGAAGTTTTCTTGGAAATTGTATTGTTCGAGTCGCGTCGCGCTCGTCTGAACGAGGCTTTAATCGGGCTTTCCTGTGGCTGCCTTATTAAGCTTCTACACTCAAAGGCTCCAATTTTTTTTGCCAGGGGCAAAACTAAAATAATTAAAACTAGGCGAGCACTCGCTAAAGTCACCCCCTGTGGGGTACGAACCTCGGCTTAGGGCCGTTCGACAATCCCACTTATATAGGATCACTGCTCTACCTCGGCTAGGATCGCTATCAGCTCGATAAGCGGCTACGAACAATCGCAGCAAAGGTGACCTTCGAGATAATACTCGTATTTAATTCGCTCAACAGTGTAACGTTTCCTGTATAACTTTATGCAATCTCTAAACTCTCTAGTACTCATTCTGAAACCATGTAAAATTTTGAAAGTTTTATTATTATTTAACAAATGACCTGAATCTATAGTGTTTAGCAAAATGGGATCTTTCTGGATAACTATATAGATAAATAATGTTTAGTTCTCTGTTATAAATATCTCAAGAAATGTAAAATGTACTGACATAAATTTGAGTGAAACTACGATAAGCTGCTAATTTATGTTGATTCGAATGACAAGATGCAGGCAGGCAGGCGGGCAGGAGTCGTAACATCTGTATAAGTTGGTTTTCTACACACGTCAAAAGTGTTAAGGGATCACATACGTTTTAGTTAGAGTATCGCCGCGATTATGGATTATTATTTTAACTTTTTTGGATCGTTATTGATTCTTTTTAGTGAATTTCACTAAATGAATAAATAATTTTCTTCAAATTTTGATTAAAAATATAAAATCAACTGTCAATCCTATAAAAATATGTAAGTAATAGCGTTTTTACAAAACCAATACAATTTCTGTATCGGAACTGAAAAAGAAATCATCGATACGGAGCGACACATCATTTGACACAAGAAGAGATGATGAGAGCCGTCAGAATGTTTCAAGCTGGTTCCAGCCAACGTACTGTGGCTGTCGCTCTTGGCAGTACACAAAGCGTCATAAGTCGCCTCTGTACATGCTATCGTATCACGGGCAGCGTGACCGAGTGACATGGAGGATAATCTCGCATTACTACTCGCAGACAGGACCGGTTCAGCAATAATACTGCTCGACGGAATCGTACCATGACCGCCATGATTTTGGCTGTCTCCACAGCTCTTCAGGCTTGCTGATAAGCGACCAAACCATCCGAAATCATTTACGTGAAGGGGGTCTGCGGTCCAGAAGGCCGCTGAGAGTTCCACCTATAGCACCCTGCAATCGTATGGCGAAGTATGGCCCGATTACAATGGGCTCGCGAACACAGAAATTGGGAGGAAGAAGACTGGCATTGTGTTTGCTTTTCCGTTGAATCTCGTTTCGGTATGAGACCGGACCGGATACAAGACGTACTGGAGTTTGGAGGACCACTGGCCGTCAAGAACGTTTGAAAATTTGTCAGGAAGTTCATTCATATGGAGGGGGAACAATACCTAATGGTTTGGGCCGGTATTTGGATCGGTGGAAGAATCGATGTCATTTAGATCAGGGGCAACCTCAATGCTCAGATTTAAGCGGAGAGTATTGTATCAGACGTAATCATCCTTTTACGAAGCCGTTTAGGTGATTCGTCGAATTGTATTTTAATTAATCTTATTAATTTGTTAATTTATGTTTAGCTATGGGTGTTATTTGCTAGAAATAAATGAATATATATAATATATATATTAACCTCACCAGGATGGATTCGCAAGTCAATCGTCATACTGAGGATGCCTCGTTGAGAGGTGAAACACGTGTCGGTTCTTACAGGGTTCTTTATGATTTTAAGAACAGTTACGCGGATTAGGTTACTAATTATACGTCGTCTATTGTATTTTCCATTTAGTAGAATATGGGTAGATATATTTTTCAGCGCGACCTTTGGCATATTTGGCGGTCACAGTTCGCGTGACCAGATGACCGCCAGTTCTAACTCATCGTGGTAAAGCTGCTCTTCTGCGCACGAAACCAGTTGATAGCGAATTGTAGGAAGTATACGTAGTGTGTTTCAGGAAGTAATTTGACAGAGGTATTTTAAGTGCCACGATGCCGACTGGATTCATTGATTATTTATTTTTCAAGACATGATAGGGCAAAACGCGAAATGCTGACACCATTATTATCTAAGATTAATGGAAAAGAGCCCTTTGTTTTGCTAAAAAGGGGTTTAACGTAATGCTAGTTCTACTGAGCACCTATGTAAATTAATACTAGGGTTATTGTCTCATACAAAGAATACTACGTCGACGTAACATCTCGATCGTAGCCTATTTTCAGACAGACACGGTAAATTAGGGTCAGACAGTACAAAGGCCGTGATTACAGCATGATTACATTATCGTTATTCCTACACGTCGTTATCTTAGGGCATGTATCTGAAGCGTTAACCTTAGCTGTAATGGACCACTCTGGTGGTAACACGCGACGCCTGCAACAGGCACAAGGGCAAGACGATCACAGTAATTGTGACGAACCCATCGAGGACATGGTGTCCACTCTAGGTCATGTTTACTATAGCATATTAAATGTGTGTCTTTATTATAGTTGTGCAAACAAATAACGACAGTATGTGAGTCAATTTATTCTTATTATTCTAATTTGATCGGCTTGCTGGTCCTATGTTCTCTTCAAAACTTTATATTTTTTCTCATCTCATGCGCCCCCCTTTTTAATTCAGGATGTTTTAGATTTGAGAATAATTGTTTTTAGATTAGATAAAATGTCGTAAAGATCGTGCAGAATCTAGATATATGGTTAAACTCATCCAGTAATCTAAATATTCTAAATAAGCTGTCCAAGGTAATGAGTTGGTGGTTTCCAATTGTTAGCACGATTCGACAAAGACGGATGTATTTAACCACTATGAAATCGGTAGCAGTTACACGCTCAATACTTAGATTGTTTATGTACGGAAGCTATTCAGTTACGGAAAATGAATGTTAAGATAATAATGAAAATTAACTTGTATTACAGATGGTTCATAAAAAATATTTGCAATAGAATATATGAAACGGATGTTCGTATTTATAGTTTTTATTTAACTCTGGCCTTTAAAGAATTAAATTAATAAGCAAACAATGTCCAAGATATTATCAAAATTGCAGACTTATAAAACAGCATTTCCTGCCACATAAAAGTTCTTTTTTTACTATTGTTGGTTGGAAATACGTGAGTTTCTTTTATAGCGTTTCGAGAGCCAGAAAGAGTCAGGATACAAGCCAGGATACAAATCATAATATTAACTGTAGGTAGGAACTATATGAAACTATGTAAATATAGGTAACCCACGTTTTTTGGCCTCGCTGAAGTCGTATAAAAATGGTCGCCCTGGATCTCAGAAAGAGCCAGGATACAAATCATAATATTAACTGTAGGTAGGAACTATATGAAACTATGTAAATAAAGGTAACCCACCTTTTTGGCCTCGCTGAAGTCGGATAAAAATGGTCAACTTCGCGTTGTTTAGCCACAGCTCGTTCAAGTCGCGAGTTCTATAAAAGTTTGTTTACATTTTTTGCTTTTCGGTGTTCGGCACAGAACGCACTAGTTCTAGTCTAACAAAAAATACTACGTTTTTTACATAAACTGGACGATGAGTTACGGTCACCTTTTTGTTAAGTTCACTCACAAAAAACGAGGAAGCAACAGATTTAAAGCTAATTTGTAGTACTAGCTCTTTAATTCATTGCCTAGTTATTGAAACTAATGCACCGCATCGGACAAACATCATCGTGGTTTGTCCCTGTTTTTTAATCGACTTATAAGGGAGGTTTTGCCTGTATGCGAAAATGAGCGCTATTGTCTCAAAAAAAGGGTGGACAGATTCTAGTCATTTTTGAGGGGGTACATAGTCAAAAAAAAAAAAAAAAAAAACGGTCCGATCCTCCTACTAATGATATTATGACTGATATCTATCTAGTTGTATTCATTAATTTTGTGGGATCAAATCCAATGATATTAGAAGTAAAAAGACGTAGATAGGTTACCTACCTAACATTCTATCTTCAAAAACGGCACTATGTCACACTATTATATGACACGTGGAAGTAGGACGGCATGTCGTAATTATCGGGAGCGAAAAAGAGAGAAAACGAAGAAAATGTGGCTAATTAGCCAACTTTTGACGTGCCACTTGCGGAACGTTTATAACCTATCTACCTCTTTTTACTTAAAATATCATTGATCAAATCCCTATGAAGCTGATTGCTTTTATAGACACTCATTTCAGCAGCACTTTTCTATTTCGCGTGGTTAGTGACTTATATTACCTTGTGTCAGAGTTTTATGACGCCAATGGGCCTATGACTTAGCTTCACATGCCGTCGAGAAATATCTCTGAGCAGCAACCGTCCAATAGTCAATGCCAGACGAGATTACCTACACAGAAACTAATTTCAATCGAATCTGTCTCAGTTAAGCTCGTAATTATTCTATTATCCTGTTAACATGGACAGATAATTGATAAAAACATTCCATGTCTCTAATAAGTGGCATTATTTTAATTGTTAGCTGGGTATAGCATTGTTTTTACTGAATCACGTCTCAACTGGCCTCGTGTACTTTACTGTGAGCTATTTATTTTCATAGTAACCACACTGCAGTAAAAATGAATCGTAGTAGTCATGTTGTGGGAGGCATTGCATGGAAGCAGAACTAAACGCGAGCCGTCGCAGCAGGCATGCGCTCGAGATTCAATTTCTGCCACCGGAGCCCCGGGCCGCGGCGACTTCGCCACGCTCGCATTGTGGGTTAATGAGGTAGCGTTAAAAATAATGCTTTATTTTTTAATCCGGCCTCATTAACGGACAAACCCGCATAAACAATAACATCGCGTCGTGTTCCTTGCAATCCGACGCCAGTGCTTAACAGAATAGGCACTTATGAATGTTTCAGCGCTGTGAACCACGAATAAAGTTGCAATTTTATATTAGCTAGGCATTTAAGTTCGAACAATTAAAATGTTGTGGGAACAGAAGAAAGCTTGTATATTTGCATGTTGCATTTTTTTGTTATCCATAAAAATTGCTCAAGTTTCAATTAGGTAGGTATTAAGAGCAAAAGCATACAACCGTATGCCGTTAAATAATTAATTAATTAATGGTGAAATCACAAACATATCCTGTCATAATGAATTATTAGGCAAGAAATGCAAGTGCGTTTATGAAAAATATTTATTTAGCAAACACTGTGCCCCTTCCTTTGGTTACCCAGAGTTACCCTTGGTGGGGTTTGCAGTGGTTGAGCAAACAAGGATCAAAGACTCAGAGTATGCACTTCAATTTAAAGTGAAGAGTCATTAATGCGGACATTTTTATACTCCTCTCTTTGGAAAATAGGAAAACAAGGATGTCACACCAGTATTTAATTTTCTTCAGTATCTCAATACGTATGTATATTGTGGCTCAATATTGACTGACCCTGTGTTTTTTTGGATTCTTATTTTGATCTCATTTTCCTTCTATATTTGGGTTTCAAGTTTTATAAAGTCTCTAGATTTTCAATATGGTTTTTAAAAAAATGTTTTGATGTTATTGGTAACTAAACTAGTGCCTTCAATTGTGAGTTGTATATTAGATAGAAAAGAGAATTTGAATTAAAATGATACCCAAAACGAGCCAAAAGATCCTTTAAACTTAGACTAGGCCCTAAATTTGCTAAGCTGTTATAAAATAGGTTATTTTGATGTTTGTTCTAAACCTTATCCTTACGACTTAGTCCTAAAGCTAGTGGTCGCCACGGACTATCAAACTGCCCGTCCGAATGTTAGCCACGATCTGGTTAACGTTGTTTGTCAAATATATTACATCTCTATTGACACAAGGCGATCATTAATGCAGGCAAGGGCCCACTTATTAATTTTAATAAGTGGGGTTCGTCGCGTTTTGAAGGGGCGCCGACAGCCCGCTAGGTTTATTTTGTTAGGTTTGATTTTATGGTCTTTGTTAGTGCTTTTAGTTTGTGGTTTATGATTATAGTCAAATAATTAAGATATTTTCCAAATACCGAGGCTCAAATTATAGCTAAGAAGGTGAAGGAGTATTCACTCCCTCAAATAATAATATTAGTTTGTATCTGATGGTAGGTAAAGCTAAGATTTTGTTAATAAATAAATTCCTTTACTGTACGTAAGGAATAATTATAGTTAATTAATTAATGGCCAGTTTTAAGTATTAAACTAAGAGAAATTACCTAATTAATACCAATATAAAATTAAAAAATGTAATACATTAACGCTAAATATGAACGCCTGACAACAATCTGTTACTACGACGCCGATCTGCGTTGCCTTCCACAAAGCAACCTTTCGTAAAGGAGACACACTACACTAGAAAGAATCTCATAAATAATTAAACAATAAAAACAGCTAGTGTCCCGCTCAAAAGAACAATAAGCAATCACTCGCATCTCTAGTTATCATCGTATGATCCGACATTACGTCAGGGTAGGGTTGCTCCACAACCCCCAGCTGCTAAAGTACCATAAAAGTGTTCGACGGACGCGTGCCGCCCGCGGCGCATCTCTAAATTGCATTTTAACCTAATTAGGGAACGATATAATTTTTCGGTTCCGCTATAATCAGATCAAGCAGACATTATGAAATTAAAGCGCTTTACAGCGGGCGGGATCGCGGCCTGGCTGTCGCATGTTATAATTCATAGTAATTCTGTTATGAGCCCATATTTTATAAGGTTTAAATGATTTTATAATTGTTACTTTTTATGGGAACTCTTTTAGATAAACTAATATTTTTTAGGGAATCAATGAAGATATTAAGTATGTATGTCTCTGTTAGGTTATCCAGGTGTCGTGCTTTTATAGAACCAACGAGTATTCTAACTGCAAGTTGTAAAAAAAAAATCCTGACTAAAAGCCTGCTGTATATTTAACGAAACACAATAAGGACTTACAAGTTATGAGTTACATACTTTCATAACATTGGTAGTCAATATTTGTCAGCTGATCATGGGAACTTGTCAAGGTCCATTGCGGAGCGGCTTCCCACAGAAACTGGACACCGCGGCGCACCGGCACGCGTTCGGAATAGTTCGGATACGTCGCGCACAAATAGGGACAAATTTTTATCTGACGCAGTATCTGATCAGTTTGTTGATCGTTTAGTGTGTGAGAGAAGATAATTTCGACGAATATTAAATGTGAGTGGATCCTATTATTTGAATGAAAATGAAAAGTAATTGCTGTACTTATTGTAAATACGTAGGTACGAGTACCTAGCACCAAAAATTGATTGTTGGTGTTAAGTAACAAACTTAAAGGTTCCTTCTGTCTTGTGGGTCAACCCGCATCCCACCACTTCCCTAAAGAGTTATTAAAACTTTCTCAAAAGTTAGTTCACACTAAAAAGGTTTAATGTGGCTATTGTTTCACTTTCAACACACTTACACGCTTTAGCAAGGGGATCTTTCGAAGAAGTACTAATGCTTCCCTAGTGTTTCCGAGCGAGTTGGTTGCTGTCGCATCCGATGTGCAGATTGAAGGGAATGAAGCTCCAGGAGTGCTCGGTAACCGTCAATTACGTAGGGCCGCGCACGCGCCGATGCCCGAGGGACCGGTGGCACACGACCGCCCCACACAATTTATGGAACAAAGTACATACATCACTACGCCCGGTTGTGTGTTTAATATTTATAAAAATATTTTTCGAATGTGCTCCTTTTAAAAATCATAATTTTATGGTACCCTGTGCCAGAGTTTTATGGAGTAGGGTAGTCAAAAAAAACTGTAAGTAGGGATTTACAAGAAGTTTACAATTTTAAAAAAAAGTTGACGTCTATTTCAGTTTATTTTCCGAAGATTTCTCTTATCGCATTAGGCAGCTTATCAGCGATATTATACTAGGGTGCTGTTAGTTGACCTAGACTCTAGGTCAACCAACAGCACGTCCACTCTAGGTCCTAGATTACCTACCTGATGACAATGAAACTGCTGTTTATTTAGCTACCTACCAACTTACTATCAAGGTATGTCAATTGTAAGTACTCCTTTGTTCCTGTGCGATTGTTCCCCTACAAAAGATTAAATTCTGGAAAACTACACAACTTTTTTTCTTAATTTTTTGTATTAGTCATATGGTATGATTTTGACTTCCTTTATGTGGAACAGCAGCATGTGTAACAAGCAAACGTTCTTTACCAACGGGACTTTCAGCGAGACTATTAATAAAACATCGTGTTGACCCACTAGCCGCAGTCCATAACATCCGCGGCTCACACCGAATCAAGGCTCGCTCACGTTTCATAATGTATAACCTTGTAACCTGGTCTGCGCACGCGTTTAGGGTGGTTCCAGCGACGCTAAGCCGTGATTTATGCCGTCGTAAAGTTGCACACGGCTAGCCTCGCGTTCACTTGGATAATTTATCGTAGCAACCACGGGCCACGGTTGACCACGGCCAAGCCGGATTGAGCCGACGATTCATATTGAGTATTTATAGTATCGCTCCACCATAAAATAGCCGAATGGGTCGTGGTAGCTGGGTATGTGCGTGCCCATTTGGATTTGATGGAAGGAAAGCTCGTTATGCACAGTCTTGTTAGTGACTTGGGCTAAATATGATCACGTGTTTTTCTTTTGTTTTGTCTTCAAACACATTTGGATGAGGTTGTTCATAGATGTTTGGCAAGTCAATAGAGGATGGTGAAGTAAGTACTCCATCAATAAGCCACTTTTATTATGTATAGGTAGGTACCTACACAATGGCGAAAGTTCGACATCCATGCATCCATTTCACACTTGGTGTACTTACAGTTGAACATTGGATCAGTTGATGTGATTATGAGCAAAGCGTACTTAGTTATGAAAAATTAATATGATTACTGTTGAAAACTAGCTGAAAGGTCATAAAAATTAAATATAGTTTTCTGTCATGAAACTAGGCAAAAACCTGTAGGGTCAGGAGCCAGAGCCTTTTATAAATATATTACACAGTTTTTTTTTGGTAGGTACTGTAGATAAAAATTATATAAAGTTTTATAAAGAAAGCATGCAAGCAGATTTTGAAGATATAAGGAATCTTGTGTTCTTTTATCTTTATGTATTTTTTCTATTGAGGGCCGTCTCCAACACACTCGGCTTTACTGAGGGCTTTTCTTGGTACAAAAATAAATAAACTCAGATCTTATCTAGCAGTAGATAATTTTCTACACTACCTACTATACGAATTCTCAACAAAACAGACAGCTAATAGAACTTACCAATAAAGCCGAACTTGCAATAAGTTAAGCTGCAGAAGTGCAGACTCAGCGACTTGTCATCGTGATATACTCCCAAAGTTCTGCTAAGTTACACGACGGTCCATGCTTATGTTTGCAAGCAACGGCCATGTTTCTCTCTCACTGTTTCACATTTTCAGTAAGCCAAGTGAATTTACAAAATTTTTGTTGGCTTTGTTTTCAGTTGCCGTTTAATTTTGTTCATAAGATATATTTATATATCTGCCTAGCCTTTTCCCAACTATGTCGGGGTCAGCTTCCAGTCTAACCGGATGCACCTGAATACCAGTATTTTACATGGAGCGACTGCCTATCTGACCTCCACAACCCAATTACTGGATAATACGATACCTCTTGGTGAGACTGGTTGTCAGACTTTCGGGTTTCTGACGACCTGGTACAACTGCCAAAGATCCAAGAATGACAGTTGGGACCAACGGCTTAACGTGCTTTCTAAAGGCACGGAGGGGTCTCGTCATGTAAAGATGGTCACCCATCCACGGACCGACCGCGGCAAACGTAGCTTAACCTGATCGATCTACCCGTGCGGCTGTTATTAATTAGCTGCGGGCGCCTCATAAGATACGTAGGTGCCTAAATAAAAAGTATCTTTGTAAAGGATGTTGTTTTTGTTGTTCCGAAAATGATCGCTAACAGGTCAAACTTTCAGGGCCATTGGAAGGGGACAGTCATAGGTCTACATATATAAATAATTTGTGAAAACTAAGAATAAATCAATCTGCCTAGCCTTTTCCCAATTATACCTACCACCTAGGGGTCGGCTTCCAGTCTAACCGAATACCTGTATTTTACATGGAGCAACTGCCTATCTAGTTAAGCAATTTATAGGGCTGGCATGTGTTCTTGCCTCTTCAGTTCCACATTCGACCATGGGCAGTCAAACATTAATCCTATCTAATAATGCAAAAGTGAGTTTGTATGTTACGTTTTCACGCTAAAAATGGAATTGGATGAAATTAGGCACATGGATAGACTATGATCTGGGTTAGGATATAGGATACTTTTATACGTTCCCGTGGGATAATTTCCGACCTCCACGCGGGTGAAGACGTGAGCAAAGGCGCTGAATGTATTTGGTTAGAAATCCGGGCCCTATACAACAAAACTGCACCATTATACAAATCTACAAAAAAAAAAATTTTTAGAAAAAATAAGCATAGGTACCATCGAAGAGGTTCATATCTATACACCGTACGGACTATTTTTGCATGCAGCGCTCGGCCGCTATAGAACCGGGGCGGTAACAGATGTGGTCATCGTGTTCATGGGATTTTGTTTTCAAACTGCTTAGATATGAAGCTCTAGTTCTGATAGTAACTACATAGGCATAATCAGCCTATATCGATCCCGCTGCTAGGAAACAGGCCTCCACCTTCGACAGGGAGTGGGCTGTAATCTACCACGCGGGCCCACTGTGGGTTGGTAGATGTCACGTCTTCGAATTTTTAGGTCTAGGACATGCCAGTTTCCTCACGATGTTTTCCTTCACCATTTTGAGGGCAGTGAAATGATTTACACAACGTAAAGCACCTGCTTGGTTTCGAATCAACGACCTACAACCCACCACTGCTAAAAAAATAACGTAATACAGAAATTACATATATTTAGTTATCATAACAATTAGGTAACAATTCTTTCCCATTTTAAAAGCGTAACACAAAGCATGAGGGCTATGTCACGACGCCCTACATATATGTAATTGTATGATTTGTATAAATGCTAGCCTACAAATCTTACAATGTATGTTTAGTTGTTTTTATAAAATACTTGTGGTGGAACGAGAGACTGATTTATTCTTGTACTTAGCATGTAAGAGGTGTTCACCAACAGTCTAAAGTAAATTTAATTTCACTGCAGATTTACTCGCTCTAGCCCTACATAATTATATGTAATTGTATGATTTGTATAAATGCTAGCCTACAAATATTACAATGTATGTTTAGTTGTTTATATAAAATACTTGTGGTGGATTGAGAGACTGACTTCTTCTTGTACTTAGCATGTATGTGTGGTGTTGGTGTTCACCAACAGTCTAAAGTAAATTTAATATCACTGCAGATTTACTCACTCTAAATCGTTCAATAAAAGTGAAATCTGGTATTATTATAATTATAATTAGGTATGTTAAAGTAACTCTGTAAGTTGTAATTTATTGTAAAGTTTTTTTTTTATTGGGCCTAGTACCCTAATTGCGTAATACCTAATCAATCAGAATCTGAAACAGTATGCTAATCCATGCTTCATAAGTTATTTTAAAGAATCTGCTCGACAACGTAAAGAACGCAAAGTTGTTGAACTGTCAAAATTGAGCAAACTGTCAAAACGATTACGACTAACGTAGGTAATCGTTTACGAACATTGTGTTACGTAATTAGGGTAGATACTGGTATACACTTGAGTTACAAGTGATGCAAGTGATAAGTGGTGAGTATGTAATGTACTTGTTCTCTGATAATATAAAATTAAAATGTCATAGGTATTATTTATAGTTGATCTGAACGACAAAGAGTGAATTATCTCTATTAAAAAGTTTTTCAATTAATTTCCTAACTTAAAAACATCGTATCTAAAAATTCACATTCAACGACATCTATTTATGCATCTACACACCACATCTATTTATTTATAGTGCTTTAAATGTATAATTAATTCAATTAATTACTTGATTACTATTAGTATTATAAGTATTGTTAATTTAATACCGAATACCTTAACATAACCTCAATAAGATCGTACTTTACACAAATCAATAAAATGCTTATATTAATGCGTGTTTTGGAAAATCGAAATAATTAAGTTTATTTCGAACTTTTCAATACCAATATATATTTGAGAAGCTTTTAATAAGAACGCGTATTAATATGTATAAACAACACGGAGATTATATTCCTAAATTCATGAAACAAACAAAAACCTTTTAAAATATTGCAGTAAACTGATATAAAAAAATTGAAAACTGACAAAAGAATATTGAACCCTATCTTAACTCATAATTCGTAGACGTAGCTCTTGAGATGCTACGAAGATGCTACGCGACGCGCCGCCCAATCATAGCAAGATATGCCTGTTAGACACCGTAGCACGTAGCCGACCAACGTAGCCGGTCGACTGAGCTTTCACCAACATTTTCATATTTGTAGTAAGCATGCACTAAACCTAACATCCAATTTATGAATATTTATAGCTATATTCCGATTTACCTTTAATCCTCTATTGATGCAAAAGAATGGTGCATAAAAAGTAAAGTGGTGTAGCGGCGCTCATCTGTAAACACTTGAGCGATGTAAAGTGTTCAATATCGGTGGAAATGCTGCGAAAATTCTTTTTACAATCGATCGGTGGGTGTAGCCGTGTATGTGTGGATTGGTCTGTGGGCGTGGTGGTTGTTATCGGCAACCAATGGGAGTAGGTTGGTGATAAGAGGGTTGGGGGTTGCGCGGCGGGGTGGCGGCAGTGCGCCGGACGGAGCGGCCCGGGTCGGCCGCGTCACCATGCTGGGGGCCATGATGTATCCGGGCGCCGAGGAAGCAGAGCTCGAGGACATGCGAGTTCCGCCGATACAGCTCGAGCACTTGCCCGAAGTATTCCTATGTACGTAACGCTGTGTGTGAGTGTTCTGTGTGCTGTGCTATTTTTTCTGTGCTGCGTTTGTAAGCGTTGAGCGTGCTCTCGTTTTAGTACCAATTGTGACGTTTAACAAAATGTTGATATGTGATAACCGAAAAAACTGTACCGATTTCCATGCGAATCAAAGTTACCATAAACAAAATTTCGATTCATGTTTATACCTGCCACATAGATAAACTGCTCAACATTATCTCAGTACGTACTTACTCTTTTCTGCACTAACAAATACCAAAAATAAACAGTATCTCATGATAATATGCAAATACACTTTACAGCACATACGCTTATGACTTTTTAGCTGCGATTAAACAACGATATCTACATACCTAATCTGTATAGCTTCTAGAAGAAATTACCTATAATCTAATAACACTGAAATCCATAAATATAAATAAATACGGATACCGCTATAGTGGAATTTATGAAGAGGAGCTTTTAAGTTAAGAAACGTTCGTGAAAGTCTTGCAAAAACATCAAACCTTGCGTCTCCATCATCAGATCAGGTAAAAGCAATACTATTGTATTGTGAATTGTAATCAAAACCACATAAGTTAGCCTAATTTTGTATCACAAATTACTGAAAATGTGATGAAAAATCGATCACCAACTGTTAATTATTCACCAACTGTTAATTATTCACCAACAGCTGCTGTTCTATCCATTTTCGTGCAATTTTGAAACTGAAGGAAAACATGTGAAAACCAAAACAAAAGCTATACCTACTACTGTTTCTTTAAATCAACTTTCATCTTCGAAGCTACTATTAATATAAGTACCTATTATTATGGTAAAAATAGAGAATGCTCATTTAATAGTATAGGAAAGTTTATACTAATTCAATGCTGCCATGGTAGTAGGTACTTACATATGCCATGCTGCCATGTCATTATTCTAAGGTAGCCATCTTGTTCTAAACTTTGGTAACCGAGTTCTGCTCGGGTGAAAATACGGAGAAAACAAATTTTCCCAGATATGAGACCTAGCTAGATCGATTTTTCGCCCCGTAAATCCCTATATTACAACTTTCATCGAAGTCATTAAAGCCGTTTTCGAGAACATGATTACCAATATATATATATATATATGTATATATATATACAAATATTGCTCATTTAGAAGTATAGGATAATAATAATTGGGAGATAGTCGTGACAGCCAATGGTATATTAGCCAAGAGCCTCGATCAGCACCTGAGGGGCTCTCGTTAGGCAGCTGGACTAAGGGCTTGATCCAGAAAGCGGTACTTCTGGAATCGCGCGTATCGTTCCTCTCTCAGGAGCCCTGACCACCGGTAGCTTGGACCCTGTTCCCGATACCACTGGGTGTTAATGTTTATAATAAAAAAAAATGTAACTTAAATGTATGCGTAAAGTGAAATAATAATAATCGTTATTTGTACCAAAAAAATTAAAAACACATAAAGCTATTATAGCTATACAAAATTGTTCGATGATAAATGTTCGAAATGAACGAAAAGCTTTGAATAATTTTATACATACCTACATAGACGCACAACCTGTTACCATGGACTCAGTACATGATTCTGGACCCGCATAATTTTAAATTCTTCGTTCGTTATTTAAAAAAAAACAGCTGTTTCCTACAAAAGTACAATACCTACGCGGACAAAATGTATGGAATAGCATTAAAAAAAAAAAAAAAAAAAACTACGACATATATCAACTCAGGGAGGACCAGAATCATGTACTGAATCCATGGTAACAGGTTGTGCGGCCATGTCCCTTCCACCCTGTATACAATATAAGGATAACATATCGTACAGATAGTGCCACTCCGCGGTTACTGTACTTTAAGCTCTACTTTAGTGCGGAGCGGAGCGGAGTGGGGTGCGACGTCGTGGGTTGCACTATCTATCTATACATTTCAGAGGGCTCAAGTGGAAGCGGATCGACCTGAAATGTAACTATCACTTGTGGCATGAAACCGTCTACAGTATGTTCAAACGAATCTGATGAAAGTGGAAACGAACCCTGTTCAGGTTATTCTTGCGCAGTCACTCACTAAAGGGAATTAGTAACACATTCTGTATTTAAAAGATTAAACTTTATAACTCATCACTTTTTCCAACAATGATTGTCTGAATTACTTACATGAATAAATTGCAATTTAAAAAACTATGATGAAACTTAAGGTTAAGCACAATTTTCTGTAAGGGTCCTTGCACGAAATAGTCAATTTATAATCTTAATGGGAGTGCTAAAAATAATTTAATTATAAGTCTGTGTGACTGTAGAAGTACAGTTTTCGTGACGCAAAACTATTCGTGTCACTCACAGCACCTGTTAATAGTTTCATCACTTTTGCGAACTCGAAATAATGGTTAATTACGCCTTTGATTTAAGTATTGACGATATTTTATTTTCAGATTTAAATGAAAGGATAGCTGAAGATTAATTTCTGTTTTTTTATAGGAAATTTGTTAAATAATAGGGAAAAAAACCTTTTTTCTGTACTGATAGGTTTTTCCATTTTTTTTGGAAATTGAAAAGTTGTCCAGCCTGGAAAAATATAAAAATGTTGATAATATTTTTTAATGTTCAAAATAAACAGTCGTTTCATGTAAATTGATGACCAAACGTCATTCTCTCATCAATTTTTGGAAAACTTGTGGCGTATGTTAGTGATTTGCCAGTATTACTTAAATTATTTGAAAAATCCCTTCAAGCTATCTGCAGACTAAGAACTCGACTTTTCAAATCACAAACAACTTAGTTTAAATTATTTTTCCCTTTCTCGTAAACACTGAATAAAATTGTTAAATAGATTTCGTAAATTCAACTCATAGACTCAAAGTCAAAGTCAAATAATTTATATCAATTAGGCACAAAAAAGGCACTTTTGAACGTCAAAATTTACAAAAACAAAAAAAAAAAGATTCTAGTTGCCACAGCCGAAAGGTAGTTTTCGTATGGAGAAGAATGGGCAAGAAACTCCACCTTCAAAATAAAGTACTCCTAAATATATTATACTCCTTTAAAATGTTTTCACAATATCTTGTATACATAATATAATTATATGTGCAGACAATGCACCTAGAATAAGATTTAATGAGGTTTGTACTACGATAGATAAAAAACATGAAGGAATGACAGATAAATTAATTATGTGATAGATGCATGGTGCTCACATATTTACAACGATTGTAAAATTATACGATATTCCTAACATTTAACAAGTAATACTAATAAGTCAGTGTGAGTTATTACTCAAAGGAGAATGCCAAGTTGTCCTTCAAGACTCGGCCATAACCGACAAAGATGAACTATATATCATTAAAAAGGAAAATCATTATAGAATTTGATAGTATAATTAGTTTTCTATAAGAAGTACCTACACCAAAAAAAGTTATAGTTTTTTAAAGTTGTCCACCTAATACTTCTAATTTTAACGATAACAACAAATGAACTATTAAATTATTAATTAAATAATGATTTTGGCACATATTATCCTCGCATAATATATTTTTTCATAGTAAATATACATAATTATAACATACTTACATTATTTAAGAATGTAGGTATGGAAAAAAAACACATGGATACTTTTTAACAATTTATTATTCATCAGAATCTCTTCAGCCTCAGTTTCTAACGAGTATCGTCGCATTCGAAAGGCATTTACTCCACAATTAATGCAGCGAATCATGGTTAGTAGACTAAAGGTCCGTCCGTGTGAGAAAGCCAGGTCCACAAGTAGGCAGGTTCAGATGTTTGTTCGGTTGGGCGAGCCGGGTCAGCGAGTACTTAATACAGGATCAGTTTCAGTTTCATCAGCCAAGGTAGTCGTAAGTGGTAGAAAAATCAGAGTCCAGAAACACAGCAATATACAACACAAAACTCAAAAATACGTAATCACTTCGACGCTCGTGATAAAACGCGCAGGAGAAGTAAAAGTTTTTGACAATCATCAATGACAACTACAAAAACAAGATCAAGTGTTGCCAGCACTATAATAATTAATATTCTAAATTGTATCGAAATTCGAATTAACTTATTTTAAATTGTTATAAAATATATTCAAAAACATAACTAAATACTATTTATTATATTAAGAATTACGAGTTATGACTTATATATGTAATAAATTCACTTACGTAGTTTCATAATGTTAATGCAATCGATTTGCAAGTGCAATTTCGTCTCGATATTATTTTATTTTGGTATTGGCTACATTTCTAATTTAAATTGCAGATATGAAACGTGTTGAAAAATTGAATAACTATTTAAAATGACTTTTAAACGGTGTACTTCTACAGATTTTATTTATACTCTATAATTCTTACTGTTTTATACTATAAATTTTATTATCATAAATATTAAAAGTCTGTCGGACGCTACATGATTCGAGCCGATTCTTGTCATTGTCCTTTCATGCTCAATGTTTGCTACTTTTCAAATAAAAAAACCGGCCAAGTGCGAGTCGGACCACGCACATTGAAGGGTTCCGTATTTGGGATGAATTTACCCAATAACAAACTTAACATTGGAGTTGAAAAACATGTTCTCCCATACGGAATGTATGGGAGTACATGTTTTTCAAACTGCAAATTTAAGTTGGTCGATTATTATTCGTTGACCTGTAAAGCCTACTTAGCTGTGATAGTTTTCCTACTATGTTTTCACAAATCCAAGTACAACCATTTAGCTGGCAGGCAGGCAACCCTAAAAAGTGATGAGACAAAAATTATATGGATGTAAGATCATGAAAACCGTGCGATATTAGCGCGATCGGTGCTTCATAATTGTACTGTAACAGGTAAAGAAAGAAAAGCCGTTATGACATAGTTAAAGCCGTTATTGCAGTAGGTACATTCAGTAAATTGCAATTGCAATATTTCAAATTTTCTGATTTTATCAGCAAGATTTTGTTTTGAAGTATAGTTAGTGCTTTATCTCGTGTGCTCGATTTTTAAAATTTGTTTCCCTGGTCGTTTTAGATATCAATTGAGCCAAATAATACTATTAAAGCTGTAAGTATGAAACCATCATATTTTGACAAGGCTAGCAAAAAACATAACATCATAGGTACCTGTATTCCCCACAGGGTAAGGCAGAGGTGTACCTACGTATTGTAAATGCAAGGCTAACACGTTTTCCTGAAAGCAATTAATACTAGGCATTACAATATCTCAGCTAGAAGTAGCTGCTGTATAAAGTAGATACCTACTCACGTATCAGATAGTTGCGGTTAATATAATTTTATCAGGAAACTGCAAAAGTGTAGCGAATTATTTGAAATCATTAAAGCATAAAAAACAAGCGTGGAAAATGTACCAGAATAATATCCATTGTAAATAAAACTCGTGCAAGTACGTATGCGATGTACTGGGTATGCTGAAATGTAGGTAACACAATAATATTATAGCATTTTAAATTAGCAAATGAGTAACTACAACATTAATTTATAGCAGTTACCAAATAATTGAAAAAGATAGAGTAATGGCCAACCCCGAATCCCGCGCGGGTTCGGGACGAAATTCGCTCGCGCCGCGCGCCGATTGTGTCAACTAACTTGTACATACAGGTGCTCAAACTGGCATGAAAAGTCGGGTCATTTCTCTCGTCTCAGTTTAAAAAAAAACCGGCTGGACTCGCGCACGAAGAGATCCGTACCCATTATCTATAAAAATGGCAAAAAAATCATGTCTGTCGTATGGGCCCCCTTAAATATTTATTTAGGTAATTCTGTTTTTAGTATTGTTGTTATAGCGGCAACATAAATACATCATCTGTGAAAATTTCAACTGTCTAACTATCACGGTTCATGAGATACAGCCTGGTGACAGACGGACGGACGGACGGACGTTTTTACCCTTCGGGTGCAGAACCCTAACAATTGTCTAGCCCCGATAGACTTCTTGACATACGGATATCATGTAAATAGGCGGGCAGTAGCAAGGGAGGAGCTCGTGGCTATGTAATAACAGCCGTACGGGTCGATCTAACAGGTTAAGCTACGCTTGCCGGGGTTGGTCCGGGGATGGGTGACCATCATTACATACCGATACTCCTCCGTGCCTCGGAAAGCACGTTAAGCCGTTGGTCCCGGCTGGGATTCGTAGATCTTTGACAGTCGTTACGGGTCGTCAGAAGCCTGAAAGTCTGACAACCAGTCTTACCAAGGGGTATCGTATTACCCAGTTACTGGGTTGTGGAGGTTAGATAGACAGTCGCTCTATGTAAAATAAGGGTATTCAGCTGCAGCCGGTTAGACAGTAAGCCGACCCCCACATAGTTGGAAAAAAGCTAGGCAGATCGATTTATTTTCTTAGCGCATTTGGAGCCCATTAAAACCAACTGTAATCCAAATCCTTACTCGTATCCTTACTCGTATCATCACGTTCTTTGGTTGCTTGTTTATTAAGGTTACACTAGTCGACGACTCGAACTCGTTGGTGGGCTAACTAATATGCATGCTAATTAGTCTAATTATTTCTTTATTTCGTTTTATTTATATAATATATATTTATCTATTTCTCATTTATTAATTTATTTAGTGAAATAGACAATGACTTATAATCAAAACGAACGAGCGCGTAAAATTACATGAACAGTCTTTTGGGCGTATAGATATTATGAAAAAACTACTGAATGTATATGTATATACATTCAGATAAATATATTATATATATTTACTCAAAATAAAATTATTGGAACTATTGAATAAATTATCTATCCCTGTATTTATATTTTGCCATTTTCTTACTACATCAGTTATTTATTTACGCCCAAAGACGAGTTAAAATTTGTGTTGAAATATGGAAGTTTCGACGCTCGTAACTTCCAAAACTACACTGGATCGCAAAAATTCCGGGTCGCTAATAAATGGCGTGATAGTTTCTTAAATACATAAGACTAATTTGCGAAACTATAGTTTATTGTAGACGACTGATTAAAATATATAAAAACATGTGTAACAGGTTTTCTACACTATATAACTTTAATTAAATACAAAAAAATAAGAAAATTTCGCTTCTAACTTATAACAATAAAAGATTTTTTGTCAATTTAATATTTTTTATTTCCTCCACGAGCCCGTATCACTTCATTGAGACGATGTGGCATTCGGTGAACCAATTTTTTAATACGATTTTGGTCTATGTTTGCCCATTCTTCCACTAGCGCATTCCTTAACTCATGTAAGGTAACGGGAGGAGGAGAGCGTTGTCTCACGCATCTCGAGCTCGTCCCATGCATGTTCTATGGGATTTAAGTCTGGGCTGCGAGCTGGCCACTCCATCCAGGTAATACCGACGTCTTGAATATACATATTGACCAAACTAGCAGTATGTGGTAGTGCATTATCGTGCATAAAAATGGAATTTGCACCTATATTCACTAAGAAAGGTCCAGCATGCTCATTTAAAACCTCTTCTACGTATCTGACAGCAGTCAGAGAACCGTTTTCTATAATCACTAACTCCGTGCGATCCTCTGAAGATATCTCAGTCCAAACCATTACTGATCCTCCACCGAATGGCCTTGACCCATTCTGCTTTCTGACCCTGACCTTTTCTTCAAAACACGCTTGATGATAGGTACCGTTCTCTTGGTCGTCTAAATACTCTTCGTCTCCCGTCGTGCTTAAATAGGTAAACAAAATCTGGACTCATTGGAAAACATAACCTTGGACCAATCTTCATCTGTCCATCGAATGTGTTCTTGAGCAAACTGTAACCTGGTAACTGATGTTCTCTGAGCAGTTTGGGGCCGTTTGTTGGTCTATAAGGCATCAGCGTAGCGAAGATGTCGCAGAATCGTATCAGAGCTCACATTGTTGCGGTGAATTTCTTGAAGACTGTTTCGGACCTGAACAGCCGTGAGATGTCGATTTCTTAACATAGTGCTCACGATGAATCGGTCTCTCATTTTTAGTTTGGAACGTACACCGTCAAACAGACGATTTTTCAGCATACTACGTTTGTATGGAAGAATGACCGACTAGCGTACCCTTAATTCAATTTTCTGTATTGATCCGTTGCAGTATCATTCCCATCTAGAACTCTTGGCGTAATATAAGTAAAATGCTTTAAAAGTTGGTACGTATATTATTTAATCATCTGTATTTACATTTTCACTAAGAATCGTTTAGGCCTAAAAATTTGTACATCATTATCATCACAATATTTGATCTTACACTAACAATCGTTTAGGCCTACAAATGCGTAATAGGTAAGTAAAAATGAAAAACTGCCCAAGTGCATGTCGGACCACGCACAATGAAGGGTTCCGTAGTTGGGATGAATTTATCCCAAGAACAAACTTAACATTGTAGTTGTTGAAAAATATGTTCTGCCATACGGAATATATGGGAGAACATATTTTCGCATCTGCAAAATGTAAATTGTTCGATTATTACTCGTTAACTTGTAGTCTACCTATCTGTGATGAAGAATGAAGAGAAGAAAAAAACATCCCTACTTCATGTATAGGGAAGGTACCATAAAAAAACCTTAATATGTATACCTATGCAAAATTACAGCTTTTTGGTACTAAGAGTCTCTGAGCTAAGCCGCGGACAGACATTCAGACAGACGGACGGAACCCTAAAAAGCACAAACACATTTTTTTTTTCCATTTATTCACCAATAATAATAGGCTCATGCATGCCCAAAACCGTTTCCGTACTTATAAAATCTTCAAGCAAAGAAAGCTCGAAATGCAGTTCGGAGATTCTGCAGTGGCTTATTGCCCCTAAATTCTAATTGCAGTTACTAATAACATATGATTTTCAAGTCTTTTCTGTTTTTTTTACCTCGTTTACAATTTAAGGCAAAGTAGTGTAAGGTAATGTTAAAAAGAATTCCTTACTCATGAAGGTTTTTGTACTGTAAATGCAATGCTAATAAATAATGCTCTAGCCCTATCTTTTATCGTGTCGTTATTGCTGGACATATGCCTCACTCAAGCATCGCCTCAACGGCCGGTCCTGTAGGTAACTACTTCTCCCATTCACTCGGACACTGCAAAAAATATATGTTAGCTAAACACTGATAAAACCACAAAACCTCTTTCGTTCATCAAATTGCTGCTCCACGGCACCTATCGCGTTATTGGTTATCTGGCATCTTAGCATAGTACGTACAGTCTGTGATCAACATTATTTGAGCCCCCTTGAGTAATAGCTAACTCGAACCTTATCGCGAATTAGGAATACTCCTTCGAGCATTTCAATAAATCATGTTGTTAAACGATTTGAATCATTATCTTGTTGTTGTTAAGGAAAAGCAAATGAGTAATATGTAACACGGCTAATAAAAGGAAATGGATAAAGATATGATATGGATGTTTCATTGCCTTGTATATTTTTGTTCGTCGTAAAACTTAGTGAAGAGACTAAAGGCCCTTCCAAAATCTGATTATTTCAATTAATTCAAACCTGCCAATCGCGGAGTAATCCACAGTCTTCCAACAGATTGAATTTCAATTACCAATGTAGGGAAGATGTTAAAAATCTGCGCTTAATAGCAGTGACAACCCACGAACACTTGACATGTTATGTAAATCACGAAAAGTAACCTTTAGACAAATCAATTGTTTAATACTAATTGTGTTGTACTCGTAACCAAAGCAGTTGTCGCAACGAAGTGATTAGACAGAATAGAAAATAATATTTCTGTATGAGGAGAATATTGGAATCAAATCTCTGTAAGTTTTCTAATTTTATCTTTAAAATTGACTAAATAATAATACTTTAATCAAATAACAATAGATGTTATCGGTAATAAAAACAGATGTTTTATTAAGACGTGTGATAAACATAATGAAGAGGTGCTTAATTAGGTACGATTGCAATAAGGTCTAAATTTATTATTACTTATTATTATTGCCTATTTTAGAAACACTGTAAAACGCATGCAGACCAAAACTGATACTCATAATTTCGCTCTCTCGTTGCAATTGTCCAAATTATCATTTCATACGAGTGTCTCTATTTGTTTCTAAGTAGGTATTATGTTACATTTCCACTGCTCTTTCTAAGTAAAAGTTATATCTAAAGATATTGGAAAACTTTTTTATATCGACTTATGGGTGAAATGATATTATGTTGACGTTTATTTCGGACTTTCCGAAATCCACGCGGACGTGTCGTGGGAAAACTGCTAGCATCTACCTAATCCCGTCAGTGTTTAACAACTCGATGTGTGTTGCAGCCAGTATCCCGAAATGCGGCGGCTGTCACGAGATGATCGTGGACCGCTACGTGCTGAAGGTGTCGGACCGCACCTGGCACGCCGGCTGTCTTCGGTGCGTGGAGTGCCGCGCGATGCTCTCCGGGAAATGCTTCGCAAGGAATAACCAGCTTTACTGCACCGATGATTTCTTCAAGTAAGCCTCTTTTACTGGGTGCTTTATTATGTTCTTGGGCCTCTCCCTCAAAGTGAAGAAGAAGAATTACAAGTAAAATTACGGTATTCATTTGCTGTGGTAGCAGTTGTTAGCTTGGTTAAAGTAGGCCTAAGGGTGTCTATAATAAAATCATAGCTACTATTTTTGAATTTTGAAATTATTTATTTGCATCTGGCAAGTTACGTGGCTAAAGTTTGCTCAAGGGAGCTGCTACTGTTGTAAGTAAAATGTAGGGTCAGGAAACCTAGATGTTATGCGTCCCAGTCCAGCAAACAAAGAATATTGAACCACAAAGTCCGTTATTATTAGAAATTGCAAATATTTTGATGCCCTTTAGTAGTTTGCTGTATGTAATAGCGTCTGTCACGTTGATAATGTTGTTGTGATTGCGGCTGTTGTCCTAGGCGGTTCGGCACCAAGTGCGCTGGCTGCGGGCAGGGCATCCCCCCCACACAAGTAGTGCGGCGCGCGCAGTCGCACGTCTACCATCTCCGATGCTTCGCCTGTGCCGCCTGCGCAAGGACGCTCAATACTGGCGACGAGTTCTATCTCATGGAAGATGGGAAGCTTGTCTGTAAACCTGACTATGAAGCGGCGAGAGCGAAAGGTATGTAATCGTTTAAATTAAACTCTAAGTAAGTACTTTACTTTTTATCTTTATAATTTATTTTCTCCATATCTTATAAATTCCAACTTCACATATTTGTTTAAGACAGTAGCTGCAGCATGTTAGCGTACTGTTATTTGAATTATTGAAATATAGTTCCGTTTCCCTATTTTAAAACATCACGGAGTAGATAGAACCAATAATTGCTAATTTTTCCCTCTTCTATAAACAATTATTCACTCCTTAGGAAAAGAAAATGGCAAAATCTACATCAAAATCACTTCTAATGTGCAATGTCCAGGCGGCGAGGGTTCCTTAGACGGCGACGCTGCGAGCAAGAGGCCACGGACAACGATCACGGCGAAGCAGCTAGAGACCCTGAAGAACGCGTACAGCAGTAGTCCGAAGCCGGCCCGGCATGTGAGGGAACAGCTGGCTCATGATACGGGCCTGGATATGAGGGTGGTGCAAGTCTGGTTTCAGAACAGGTCAGTTGGTTTGCTGTTGTTATTTTTGTTGTAGGGAAGGAGGAAGGATGACGTGTTGGGATGAAAATGGTTTATCAGTATACGCACTTAACCTAGGCCGAAGAAGTTGTTTTTTCCAATAAGAAGCAAAATAGGTCGGATTATAATTGCAAAATTGTACATAACTATGATCATAGATAGATGTAATAGGTACGGGAAGGGTGCGCTGCCACTAAAGACATTAATGTCATTTTAATATCCCACCATTATGATAAAATTTACACGACTTTGTGGCACTATAAACCGGTTAAATTCGCCATAACTGACATTTATTTATTTTATGACGTTGAATAATTAGACATGCAAACCTAAGTAACGCCTCTTTAACCATAACGAATTCCGAAACATACGATATCTGTAATCAATGTTAGTTGCGCAGGGGCACCTTCCGAGTAGTTCGAGTTAACGAAATGATTTTGAAATGGTCAAGAGAATTAACAAGACGTAAAGAGAGATTAGGGTTTTTATGAGCACGCAGAGCTAAACAATAAAATGTTCAGTAAAATTAATGTACCTAGGTTTCGAGCAAATGCCTAGTTCTTTAGTAACTTTAGTACCTACCACTGGGAATTAAAAAAACAGTAGTTGATGAAAGATGACTGTTTGTCTTGAAATATTTCTGATGATCTACCAATTTTTTTTGTAGGTACGATTGAGGAATGTCGTTGAGTGCAGGACTCGTCTTGTGATTCAATAGCATTTAATAACAGTCAACTCCACAAACGAAGTAAAATGCTATGCATTTATAAGATTTTGTGGCCATGGGTCGTTGTAGGCAGCAGGTTACGCCCATGCAATTGATCTACATAGCATTTAAGAGAAATCCCGACGCGTGACTAGCTTTGAAGTCAGGCTTGCGACTATATTCTTGTTGACCTACAAATTCGAAAGTTCCAACTGGATTGAGACTATTTATTTAAAGTAATATAAGTTACTAGATAAGTGGTAGGTAGGTACACAAAGGAGTTGATTAATATTTATTAACTATCAACGTTATCCTTTATTCTCAATATTTTTATATCCGTCGAACTGGTCTACATTTCATATAGTAGGTACAATACCGACATGAATGATTTGACCGTATTCTCTGAAATTCTCATGACAATCGATAGGTACTGACTTATCCGTTGATTCTGTCGTATCCCGTCATAAAGGTCTCCTTACAAAAGCACGTCCTTCGGATATTTGCGTATTGTGTATCTACGGGAATGTTTGTTTGTGTGTTTGGGAGCATAGTCGCGGAACTATGTTGTGTCGCGCGCGACTGGCCACAGTCACGGCTGCGGTCACGCCGGTGGTCACGCCCTGCACATCGGCCTCGCCTCGTAAACGTGAACGCGATATCACAATGCTCGACTTCTTTACTTTATGTGCTCGATATAACTACAATACATGTTGTTAGCGTTTCGCATTTTATTGGTATGCCTTTTAACTTAGACTTGTATAGTAGGTATACTGTTTGGTAATTTTCATGGGTTTTCCGTAAGTTTATCAAGAGACTCACACTGACACACACACACTAATGCTCTTATTACATAGCTTAAATATTTTTGTTACTTATAAATTAATGTGGTCTCCAGATGCGTTAAATTTCATAATATCAAACCATTTTTTTCTGTCTTTAAGATATGAATTATTTTTGAAGTTCGAAGTAAGTAAGTCTAATACACGTCTCATTTATGAATTAAAAAGTTTATAATTTTGAGGTTTTCTTTCACTTTATTAGTAGTGCTGGCATTTTTTTTAGAATAAATACTTTGGATGCCATTAAGATTTTTTTTCTTTATATCGTTTTATTATTGTCAAATGGCCGTTTACCGATTTTTTGACTTTTAACGTTTTACTATTAACGTTCAAAGAGGTTTCCCAAAAAGTATTTCTTTGCAGTTATATATAAAATATAGACGATATTATTTTGTTTGTTCTCGATTAAGAACACTGGATTGCATTGGAAATTCAGTGACGATTTATTTAAAGAATTTTCAATAGGGGGGACTTATTCAGATTGGACCATTAACTTATACAAATGACGAAGAAGGCAATTCAGGACAATGTATCAATAATCCGCATGAGGTACATCGCAGCACGCGCTTCCCTCCCAGCGGACTGGGCGGAGGTACTTTAATTAATCAAGCTCTTTGTTGAAAGCCGGCGCCCCGCCGCTGCGCTAATAACAACACACGCAAAACATGCGACGGGGTGTTTTGTTTATACATCGAATATACGATTATTTGTTTAAATCGAAAGTAATCGAAGCGTTATAACGAGTTTGCGTTATTAAATCAAGGTTCAGTCATTATTCGAAGTGCTTATCGTTGAAAGTAAACAGGGTTATAGTAATGTTTCCGCTGAACTATTGTTATTTCTGTCATTTTTGCATCGGTGTAATATCATTACTTGAGACATTTATTTTAGAGTTAAATTATTAGTGATTCGTTTGTGACGAGAGTAATTATGATTTATTATATCTTTATCACATACGTTTACAATGAAAAGGGGTAAGAAATACTAATAATATTATTTTCGTCTTGTTACATATTCTAGTAGGTTTGGGACTGTTTTATACCCCACCCTCTGGTTTTTGTTGGTTTTGTTAACAATTACCAATAAACAAGACGCAGAAATCATTGCTTGATTTTCATCAAATCATCAATGAAATTTAAAAAAAAAGAAATTAAGTACGTGCTTATAAAAACATTTTTACAGATTGATTAAAAACAAAACTTAACTTTTGAAGTCCGATAGATCTTGTCTGTTTTAAGAATTAAAAAGTTTATAATTTGGAGGTTTTCTTTAAGTCTATTTTCTTGCAAAAAATGCTGTGGATGCCATTAAGTTTTTTAATGACTTAATGACTTTTTGCGATTTTTGAAGAATTCGGCCAGGTAACATCTTTTTTGTGAGGAACAAAGAGTTGTTTCAAAAATTATTTCCTCTTTAATTTTATAAAATTAAATCTTAATTTAGTAGAACGAGTTTGCGTCTTATGCGTGTACACACCGGCCTAACGAATGCCAACAAATGGGTTTCGCTGGCCTTTGTTGGTACTGTCTGGACGGTTTAACAAACGCCAACAATAGTTCGTTGGTGTGCCGGCAATCCGCAACGTGGCGGTAACATCAAAGGGGTAGAAGAAATCGCCCGCTCGTTTGCTCGACCACTAAATGTATTTAGACGTACCTTCTAAGGATAACGAAAGTGCGGTAGCCAACGCCGAATATCCTTCGATGGCGTTCGTTGGGCCAGTGACCTGGCTAGACTAGCGCAGCATAAATAAGGTTTGCGTTATTAAAGTTTAGAATTATTCAAAGTGCCCATAGTTTAAAATAAACAGGGTTACTCGTATAGTGTTAGAACAATCATCAAGCGATTTTTCTTTTTATTATAGAAATAGGATATTTCTAGGGATCCCGTGGAAGTTTTTAGTCATCATTATACTTTTGCAAAATAATGGATTTATTTATGCTTTTGGCTACATACAAAATGATTTAGTCGCTAGTTATGATCCAACTGCTAAGCGGGTCGATATACCTAATATAAGTACCTAGTCTACTAGTAATACTCAGAACCAGAACTTAGAAATCAGAACCATAGAAACACAGAACTTCTTGTTATACGTACCTACCTACGTGTTTTTGTGAAAAATAAACATTATTTTCTTCCCCTTTTTTTCTTTAGTAAACTTCTTTATGTAGTGCTGCAGCTTACAATGTTATAACGATTTATTTTCATCAACATTATCTACATATTTTACCCAACAGACGAGCAAAAGAAAAGCGGCTAAAGAAAGACGCGGGGCGCACGCGCTGGTCTCAATACTTCAGGTCTATGAAGAGTGGAAGTGGGTCTCCTCGACATGACAGGCTGCTGGATAAAGATGAGCTCAAGATCGACTTGGACTCGTTTAGTCATCACGGTAAATTTTATTTTACTTTTAATTTTTGTACTGTCTGAGATCCTGAATCTGACAAATAAAACTTTAAAGTGATACTGTGTAAATCCTCGGAATGCATTTTCTTTTAATAATTGCTATTTATTTTACGCTAGCAGGCTACCAGCAGTAACTACGCAGCTTAAATAGCAATGCTAAATAAAATAATATATCACATTTCCACCTATTTCCTGGACTACATCAGTCGTACTGTTATTTCAGAGCTAAGCAACGACAGCTACAGTACCGTGGCGCTGGGCGGCGAGGAGGGCTCCCCTGCCGGTGGGGGCGCGGCGGCAGGGGGGGCTCGCTACGCCGCTACGCCGCCATACCTACGCGCGCACTCACCGCCACATCCTCACTACCACTACCCGCCTGACCATCTTGTTTACACCAACATAGGTATGATAAGTGAGATGATAAAAGTTCATTGGTAGTTACTACTACGAAAAAGGCTCTTCTACTAGTACGGATGATGAGTCACTGCTACGCGGGTGTACCACCGCTCGTAGCAGCTGCTACGAGTCGCAATCGTGACGGTTTTCTTAACTACGACTAGGCGATCTCGTCACGTCAGACATGATGATTATCATGTGGCAATTGTTGTTGTAGCTTTGTTATATTGTTCTAACTCTGCTGCTAGAGTTCTCTTGAATTTAGACTGATTAAAAGTTTCGTATTTATCAGGTCAAGCAATGAGCGGTGCTGGCATAGGCGGGGCAGGAGGCGCGGGTGGCGCATCAGACCTGAGCAGTTCATCTTCTCCGGCGGCGGGCGGGTATCCGGACTTCCCGCCGTCGCCGGACTCGTGGCTGGGGGAGGCGCACCACTACTCGCCGCGCGCCTTCCCCTAGCGGCGGCCGCCGCCGGCGCACGCGCAGCCCACGCCGCCCGCGCCCCCGCCGCCGCCCCCCACGCCCCGCGCCTCCTACCCGCACATGCTCGCGCAGCAACCTCTCGAACTGGTCGTCAAGCGCGAGCTGTGACTGCACCACACTAAACATTTCCACGCACTGGACGTTTATGAAAGTTAGTGAAAGTTTGATGAACTGCAACTCTAGCACAGATCACCACAGTTGTTTGGACTCTCATTACCAGTCAAATTAAAGACTGCTAATGCTACGTCGCTTTAGCAGGGCACACTGACATGCACTGAACTTGAATGACTTTAATGTGGTGGTGGTGGATGCACATTGATGTGAGTGTCATTGTCGTTGTTCGATGTTCAAGACTTGCAATTTTGTTTATAAGAAGATATTTAACACTGCATACAATAAACCCTCGATTTTTTTTTTTTCATCGTCATTGTAACCTAGTCATACCGTGCTCATTTTGCTTGCCCAAATGGGCACGGTGGGACTTTGGTGAAGGTTCTTCTGTACTTACCTACACATGTATAAGTAGGTAAGATTCCTACATTGATGTTTTGTTAAAGTTTTTATTTATTATGTCGTATCTTTGTGATTGTGCCGTTCGTTTGGAATTGTAAAATAATAAATATAAATATGTGTACATAAAGTACGAGCACAAGATAAAGATTAAACGCCTTATACTAGCAAGGTACATTGTTGTAAATAAAATATGATTCTAGAGTCATTAATAAATGTTAAGATGTAAGAGTACCAATTATATTATATGTACATTATTATAATAATGATAAAAAGGAAAATATGATTTACGTAGATGTAACGCAATATTTATTTAACATTCGACAGAAATTATCACAATATTGTACATAGAATTAATGTAATATAAGTAATAATAGCTGATATAGGCAAGTCCATAGTGATTATAATTCTTTGTGCAAAAAAATCTAGTCGACAGATGAATGGTATCTATATAAATAATTGTACATGTAATTACAATAAAGTTTTATTTACAACTTATGCGCTATCAGTACCTATGGTCTACTAAATATTTATAGTTCCGTCGTGGCCACTCCCCAATACTGTTGCATGCGACCCTCGAGGTCTAAAGAGTCTTGTGTTGATTTCTCCTGTATCACAGCAAAATCGTATTCCAGATGATAAGGCATCAGCCGCTGGAGAGATCCGAAATATGCTGCGTTTGGACCCCCGTTCGGTAACCTCCCGGAACCGAAACGAAAATCTGGCTTCAACGCAGTACCGAACGATCTCGCGCTACCAAAATGTTTTGACAAGAACGGCACACCTTTTGATTGCTTTCCAGTTAAATGTAACTGTGGACTACTTCCCGACAACCCTTTCAAATTTCTAAGACTACTGACATTCGACTTGATCCCTTTCGACAGGTTATCCAATTCCTTGTCAAATAACATCTGTGTGTTTTGCTCGAGCATGTACTCCCAACATTTGAATTGTTCCTCGGGGTTGGAGACATCCTCGAGTCGGTGGTCTTCCTCCTTATCTTCTTCGACTCGGACGCGTATGGCGCGAGCGACGCCCCCGCGACAACTCCTGCGTTCGGACGCCTTGGCTTGTGATCTTACGCTGGCGTAGTGTTGGTGACTGACAGCTTCACTGGGTGGGCGGTCGCTTTGGCCACTTGGGGATGATCGATCACTACTCGGCTTCGGTGGTGTCGCCGAGTGACAACATGGTTCCAAACGTGAGCAGCAACAATCCGATCGACACACTGACTTATTACTATTTATAGTCTGCCGTAGCTCTCGCATTAGCAAGTCGACGTCCGAGCGAGCCGAATCAAAGCGAATAATTAACACGGATATACAGTCCTCTACGCCGTAGCTTTGTGCCAGATCCTGTAATCTTTTGGCCGCAAGCACAGGATTACGTTCGGCTCGAACTTCAGACACGGCAGTTTCCATACTGACGGCATTCCAAAATTTACCATTCCCTAATATTAAAAACTCATCGTCTTCTTTTATGACAGTTTGTATGACATCAGGATCAGGCACGGTATTAGGATACCTCGTCGAATATCCTAGTCGTTTATTATTTTCAATACCCAAACTTAGGGGTCCGTTTCGTCTGCTTAGAACTGCTTTAGTATCTCCAACATTTGCAAGTCTCAGGCTATATTTCCGGGCTGTGTGACCAAATCCATTTTCTTGCGCAGTTATGGGCGATAAGTGACACATAATTAAACAAGCACCTTTCCTCTGCCCTTTTTCTTTTAATTCTCTATGTGCGGATAAGACAACATATTTCATGTACTCATTAACTGTTTCCTTTATAGATTTCTCCTCAAGCACGAGTCCGGGTATGCACGTTTGTAAAATTTTTGGCACTTCGATATCGGTTTCACCATCAATTATTGCAAATAAACCTTCCCTGTTGCAGAAGGCCGGAAGACGAATTTGAGCACAACATAATTGTAACGACTTATTCGGGCATTCGGAAAATCCTGTGGCCCAAGGTGTTGAACCATTTAACTCTTCGTGGTAACCACTTTTTTGTGTCCAAGGTAAAGAATGTCGTCCGGTGACATCAACTAAACTAAGAGGACGTTGACACCTGTAGGCACTAAACTGCGAGGGATCCACTTGTAACTTTTTGTTACATGATATATCTAAAAACTTTAACTGCTTTGGGGCAAGAAGTCGTAAATCTATACTATCCAGCTCGTTGTGAGCGAAATCTAATATTTTTACAGATGCACTGCACGCAAACATTGGAACAGAGCGTAATCTGTTCGAATGAGCTCTAACTACTTTTATATTGTTAAGCTGTGGTAAGTTTTCCGGAAGTCTCGAAAGGCAGTTCCCAGATAGAACGAGCTCTTCAATATCTGGCCAAAAGTTGATGCATGTTTCTGGTAGGATCGTCAAACAGTTGTACGCAATGTGCAATATCTTTAATCCTCTGAAGGCTATTATAACATCTGCTACTTCATCGGTGAGACAGTTTGCTGTTAGGTAGAGTCGTTCTAAACAATGTGAGGATGGTCCTCTTGCGTAGGGTAGGCGGCTGAGCCTGTTGTTTGTGAGATTTAAGACGCACATTCTATCACAGGCAGAGAAGAAGTTTTCTGGTAAGGACTGTATGCAGTTGTCGTGGAGGAGTAATTCTCGTAAAGGTGACCTCAGTCTTGGCATGGAAGGTATGCAGGATATTTTGTTGTGGGCGAGGTGAAGGCTGCTTAGACTGGATAGTTCGCTGCAAAACAGGTGCTCTGGCAGCGAGGTGAGTTGGTTGTTGCTGGCGTGCAGCGTGGTGAGGTCGGAGCAGCCGCTGAGCCACTGCGGTAGTGACGTCAGTTTGTTGTGTGACACGTCGATTTCGACTAGGTTAATCGGTGGTACTGTTGTGGATAGGGTTTCTAGTTCTGAAAAGAAAAAAAAAATGGATTATTATTTGGAACGCAGCATTTTCGTGTACAGTTTAGGAGCAGCTGCTAATATCTAGTATGCGCTAATCAGATAAAACAGGTTTTTACAAAAATACGTTGTTTTTAAAATTCTTTAAGATAACTTACGGTTATGTGGAGCGCGCAACGTCCTGAGCATAGCACCATGCAACGCGAGATGCTGCAACGTGTTGTGTGCTGCGTACAACTCACGGAGCCCGCGCAACGCTGACACTACAAGCACTTCTACGCTGTTGTGGGACAGGTCCAGAGATACTAGGTGCTGGAACAGGGCATATAAACTTGGTTTTAGAACAAGAGAAGATATAGCATGCAACTTCTCGATGGTTAAGAGAGTTTAGCTTAAAACGTCAATCAATCAGTGTCATAATTAGGACTTGGATTCATGATAATACGTAAGTAATTGTATTTCAGAAACTGCTTGAAACTCTGCTATAATGTGATATTGTATCAAATGAAGATTGCTGCAATTTCAGCTTATGAAATTGCAGCAATCTTCATTTGATACAACAATCAAACAATCAGCAATCTTCATGTTAATGCCGATTACTTATTGAATTACAATAATTGCGCTCAATCTGAGCGAATTAATGAGTAGAAAACGTTTTAGCGTGTGTGTATGTAAAAATCTGAGCAATATTTTACACGAGGTACGTTTTCTAGGTTAGATGCTACTCGTTAAACAACTTATATGTAAAAATTATAAGTACTGATAGAATCTACGGCATGCTGACCATGGCCTCCGCTATAAACGGACATCCGAACTGATTTAGCTAACTAAAATGCCTATAAAACTGCAGGTATTGTTACGTACTTCATAGTTTCCAAGTATGATGCTTCCTTTGAGCTTGTTGTGTCGCAGGTCCACGGTGGTGAGGGGGGCGCGGTATTCTGATTTATTTTCGTCGTCGGGCGCCATTTGTGGTTTTTGACTGGGCTGAAATGTGGAAAGTTACACTATTAGATCAATTAGGTATAGGTTTAAATCAAAGGAGTCCCAATGTGATATATTCGCGAATTCCTTTGAGACTTTTGCAAAATTCCAAACAATGGCTATTTATGTATATTTAATAAGAACATATCTATCATAATACCTATGTATAAAATATGTGGTAGGTAATAAAAGGAAAAAATACAAATATTAGAGGAGTCCTTTGCCCAGAAGTGGAACAATCTTACGCATCAAAAAAGTATTCAGATCAAAGCTCGTAAGGGTAGACTTACCCCAAAACTGGTGATCAGGTTCCGTTTGGCTTCGAGTGTTCTTAGTCGGGGCAGCCGAAGCACGCAGTCTATAGAACGCAGTTCGTTGTCGCTTACTTGAAGTTCTTCTAATCTGGGGATAAGAGAAAACAAATAATTATTATGGAAATAAAATGCGGCATTGCGATTTTTTGTGATTTTGCGGCAAAACGATGAATTTTTGGGAATTGAGTGGTGACCGAATCTTCAACAACTAGATACTTATAACGTTTCTCAACTAAATCAGTCAACCGTAAAAATTGTTTTAAAATAGCTATTTATCTATTATATTTTCATACCTATGAAAGTAATCTTACTTCAAACAGAACAAATGCATAATGCAACAGAGTATGTAAATTGTGCAAAAATGCAGATAGGCACAGAGTTGAATGTACCTGCAAATTAGTACATGTAAATGAATGTTAGACATCGAGCCGACACAACAAGTTTACCTATTTGTTATCCAACGACGTAACAGAGAATGTATCGAGACGTGACGGACGGACTGTGGATAAATCTAAGGGAAACAAAAACATTACAACTGCTATGTAGAAAGTAATGCTGTTAATTACTATATTTACTTCAAAAAAAATGTTGGACGTGTCATTTTCAAAATGGTTCTAACTGCTGCGAGACGATATTTTGGGATCATTAAAATTATATAGAAAGCTGTAGTTGGTTTTTAAATAACACTGGAATGCCTTTCCTCTGTTATAGGGTCATAGAGGTCAAATACCAAAAATCTGAAACTACTTCATATTTCCGAGCATATCAAGCCATGCTTATAAGTTGGATGACAGCAGAAAGAGGAGAACCATGTATCTCATGATTCGTTATAATAGTATTTCTTGTCATTAAATGCACTATATTATTATGACAATAATATCGTTGCATCATATAGATTCAACAATAGATTTTCACAATTTCGCAGCTCTTTAACTGAGACCGCGCATGTTAATATGTGGCCCACTAGTTCGGACACCGTGACCGATGTAATTAGAAGTTTTTTTACTAATAATTCTTATACTCAAACATAAATTTAAGTAGCGCTATACTTGGGAGGAAAGTATTGTTTCTTATGTTTAATTAGTTATTAACTTAACAAATGGCTTCCACGATTTCCTCTTGCAGAACTATCGAAGGAATGATTTCTCAATACACATGACTTAATATTAATATAAATTTAGTACTTATGTTTACCAGGAAATCTGATTAAAGTTATATCCTATTGAAATATGCTCAATAGATTGTAATCAAGAAACACTCGAACGTTCTTCTTTATGTATACTATAAAGTATTATTTAAACAATGCCTTCATTATAAAGAGTTCCATATCTTATCTTGGTTATGAAACTTGATTGAATCTGTTTACTTTTTAACGCCAGTCAAGGTTTCAGTTTCTGAAACTATGGCCATAACCTACTCTAAAGGTTTTCCCCTGAAACTATGCGCTTCTCTAAGCTGTAAAATATCAGCTCGGCTACACTATTTTCATCAATTTGCTAGATACAGTTTTTTGAAACAACTGTACCTTCAAATTTTGTTGACCCTAAACGTAACCCGTAAAGACATCAACGCATTTTAACTTTCATTATTTACTTTTTTTTTTGGGTTTTCTTCACAGTTTCGTCTACACTCTTTCCTATACAACCTTATTATTTCACAAGCCATTATTAAAACCCCGTCTAAGTTACATGCCTTTTAACTTTTTAAACACATTTCTTATTAAATGATTACCACGCAATGATTGTCATCTCGAGGTGACATGACAATGTGGACTTATGGAGCAACGAGACCGACACGAGCTAATTACTGGGTAAACAATAATTATGTACAAGTTCATAACTGTTGACCGACATAAAAAGGACTGTGCGGTAGTCTGACTTAGCGGTAACATGAAATTCGTAAGGTGAAGAAAATTGCATGGTGTTACGAATTTTCGTCAAAGATGAAAGGCAGATGTAAGTACCTATGTACTAATGTGGTTATTTTGTAATTTTTTTCTGCCTCAATAATAGGTAAATACAAAACGCGGTAGTTTAATAAGGACATTGGAAATAGGTGCCTTAAAAGAATATGGTAGAGTTGACCGAATATTAATAGGACATGAGAAAATCTATATTCTCATTTCTCTATAATTTGACAAAAAAAAATGACTTACCAGTAGGTATAAGGTAAAATCAAATTATAAAAACGTATCGTCACTGTATAATAAACTAAAGAACAAAGTTAACACACTCACTGTTCCACCAATACATCATAAAGTATGAATGTTGCACCGTTATGGTATTCGTGTTGCAATCGGAAACATTTAATTATTCTTTAAAATAATAAAAACAAATATTGCTGCTAACGTAAGGTAAGTGTGTACGCAGACTGACCGTGGTTGCGCCGGCGCCGCCCCGCTGACCACGCAGCTGAAGCAACTAGACTCGACTCCAACCACCATTGATGTTACATGCAAGCATTGTTGGGGCCTTATCTATCAATGAATCTATGCAATACCAAACCTTAACTACCAAATATTTATCATGTTTCTTCATATAAAGATTTCCTTTCATTAGATTTTATTTTTGCAGATTATAATGTCTTCGTTAAAGTTCGACATATTGTTTTAATAATAACCGTCAAGATTGTTTGCTTGAAGACAGTGAAGTGGTACACACAGTTGGAGAAGTATCCAACCACTGAACCAGAAATAAATCACTTTACAAAAACATACATGCAATCAATATTACTTTAATAATAGTGCCTTGGACTTGTTATGAGCATATAACAATTTACTCAAACCACAAGTAGCCAATCAATATAAAATTGCCTATAAAAACTTTTCTAATAAATGTATACATAGTTTGTTCAATGTTTACAACTTATCACGAAGTTAACTACCTATTAGGCACCATCGTCGTTCTACAAAGAACTTTAATTGCGAATACAACAAAACATAAATATACGAAATCTTTATTAGGTACAGTAGAATGTACGAAAATGGCAAAGGACGAATAAATACTTCAAATGACTCACAAACGCTGGTTGATACGATCAAATAATTGTTATTAAGTATCTGTTTTTATTAGCCTTACCTCGACATTCCCTGTTTAGATGTTATTTCAGCTAATTGATGGAATATACAGGGTGATTGGAAGATGGGTGCAAAGCTTTAAGGCGAAGATGGTACAGACAATTTAGAACCATTTAAGCCATGGTTGTCTTAGACGAAGTCTTACCAATTTTTTTAAACTTAATTTTTAAGTTTTTTTTTGGAAATATGTCTTATGTTCACAGAAGCCTAAAAAATGTTTTGCTTGATTGCTTACACATTACTTTGATTAAATAAATAAAAAATGAACTCATATATCATTCAATTTGGCCATAATTATGCAGTTTACATAGAATTTTGGGAATATCCGAAAAAAAAAAATAGTTTAAAAAAATTGGTAAGACTTCGTCTGAGACAACCATGGCTTAAATGGTTCCAAATGGTCAGTACTATCTTCGCCTTAAAGCTTTGCACCCATCTTCCAATCACCCTGTATATTTATAGGAATGAAGATTTAGGTAAGTACCATCGAAGAAGTTCATATCTATACACCGTAAGGACTATTTCTGCTTGCAGCGCTCGGCCGCTATAGCACCGGGGCGGTAACAGATGTGGTCATCGTGTTCACGGGATTTTGTTTTCAAACTGCTTAGATATGAAGTTCTTCGATAGTACATACATCGAATACTGCTATATCTTGGGGAGATGAATTTGATTTCGAGTACAGGGATTCAGTATACTGGGCTGGTTGTAGAATTATGTAAAGGATATGTAGAAGTATACACGTAGAAGACTGAACGACTTCTTGGAGATTCTGACAATAAAGTTTAATACCTAGATACAAAGCTTTTGCCTTGTATCTAGGCGGCATTCGGCTGCTTCGCCCGAGTGATCGTCGGAAAGTAGCTCACGGGAACGTACTATGTGTTATAAACTATCTGTGTTTTCATATAACCCTAATGGTTTACGCGGCGCAAGCCAGTAAAGCACACAGTCGTTATGTTTATTTTCGACATCTTCATCTTTACACAAAATTATACAATTAAACCATACAATTATAATTATAAATTATACAATTTCCTCATGATTCACTCCGTCCATTGGTGAAAACCGTATGAACATCCGTTCGGTAGTCTTTGACTTTATCGTGTTCAGAAAGACAGACTTTGTTTTATAATATGTCGTGATAACAAAATATACCTACCTCGGGGACATCACCATCTACACTACTTCATTGCTCCTAACTACATAAAAGATAGAACTGTCTGAAAATGATCTTGAAAGCATTATAATAAGGGTCGGTAGATCAAACATAAGAAAATCCTTCTAAACAATTGAATATCGATAAGTAGTTAGAATGAGTGTGCCATATAGATTAGCTAACAGGGGTTGCAGTACGGCGAAGCAAAGTGAACGTAACGCGCACGGTCCGGCGAGCAGATGTAGATAGCCCCGCCCCGCGGCGCGTACGCAAGCACTCACTTAAAAAAATTAGCACACAACGGAAACTCCGTGTCTTACACTAACATATGATGACTGCTTACTTGGACAGCACAAATACAAGAAACATGGCAATTGTTTCCGATGTTCGACAAACATGTACTTGGGATGCAGGTTTAACTCTGAATCTTCAACAATCAATATATGGCTTAGGCATAAACAGTTTGAGTTTGAGAGCTCAGCATGCAAGAAGTCTGGTTTAAGCACAGATATAGATAGACTACTTATATCTGTGGGTTTAAGGTATATTGCATAGAATAGGTTTTAAGCTTTTTCCAGATACGGAGATATCAAGGCATAATATTATATAGGCGAATAAATATGAATACCTAGACATGAAATAAAGCACGTAGAGAAATTATTCTGTGATCATTAGAAAACATTACGACAAATCAAATTCTTTCCTTCTTGAAAAATCTCTGGTTAGAAGAAAACGATTTTCCTCATTGATGGGCACAATTTTCTGAGCTCAGATTATAAGGAACAACGAACATACTGGAACAATTTCATCAAGTCAATGTTATTCCCTTTTGAAACTAAAGTACATAGATATCGAAACAAAAGGCCGAAGGCTAAGATTGATGCGAGAGGTGCCGCGAATGCCACGCTCCGCCAGCCGAGCGTTACTGAATGGGACTAGTAATGATCGCATACCCAAACGTGAACACTATACTCTGCTGCAGTCAACCAAAATCTAAAATGATTGCGTTTAGCGTATTGTTTTTGTATTAATGTGACGTAGGATTGATGTAGAATATCAGTTGTGTTTGCTTTCTAAAGAAGCTGAAGTCATGTTCAAGATTTGTTTTAGGAGTCAGAGAGATTACGATTTACAAAACGTACGATTTTGGTGAGGTGTTTGGATTTGAGAATTTTAAGACTAACCATAACTGGAGAAATGTTGGTGTTACAGTTTACTTCTTCCTAAACCTTCGGGAAATACAGGCCTAATGTTATATATAATTAATGTATAGAGGTCCGATAACTTCAACAGTAGTTTTGTTTTATTAACACGCTTTTATTAGGTCGACCTGTATGTAACTAATTATGTAATGAAATCTAAGGTCACTAATTTAACCATCTTCCAAGGGTCGTAGCGTAATGAAAATTGGCAGCTGTATGTAGTTCTGATGACAATACAATAATATGGTACTGTCGAACTGATCTGATGATGGAGCCGCAAGATATGAACTGGAACTTCATGATGGAAAATCGTATCATAGCTGTTTTGCATTTCTTAGAAAAGTCTTGTAATGAACTTTGACCACGATTAGGTTTCAAGGTCTGATGATGAAACCGGAAGATAGGCACTGGCATTCCATGATGCAATATCGTATCATAGTCGTGTTTGCACTTGTGAGAAAGGCCACGTAATATTATTGTACACCTATATAGGATATGTTACGGAGACACTTTTTTTTAATTTTGACCAGCTGTATTTGAAAACTACCCTGTAGTAACAGTAAATAATATGCTATTCTAAGGATTGAGCTATAATAAATTCAGATAGCAGATAATTATTGAACAGTATCGGGTTGAGTCAAGATAGTTCTACCGATAAATAGCTCTTTGCTTTGATATTCAATCCTATCAATTAATTTCTTCGAAGCAATGTAGGCCAGGCTCTGTACACACAAAAATAGCGTACAATTGTAAAAAAATGCACTTGATTTTTGGGATATTGTTAGGATTGGTTATTATTGTTGTGGAACTTTCGAAGCTGCAAACTTGGTTTTACACTATTGGTATCTATACTAACAACATCCTAAAAAAAAAAACAGTACAGTGCACTTTTTTGCGACCTACGATGTCTTATATCCTTAAATGATTAGACTAATATTATCGTATAACATACAATTTTACATACCGGAATTTCAGAAGTGTTTGGATTCGTCATTTTCTTACCAATCAGTGGCTTTTTGCAGATTTTTTTATTTCTACAAGCTTTTGTTTTTATAGTTATTATTGTTTCACTGTGTATTCCAATTCTATAAGGTAGGTAGTCTTTAATTTATTTGCTATTTCAGAAATATGATATGTTCATAATGACTGCTCTGTTGCTGGACGCAACTTTAAATCCTGTTTGACCTTTAGAGCATAGGTTCTCAAGGTCAAATGCATGAGAACATTTGCCATATTTCTAGGTATAATGCGAAAAGAAAAGATTATTGGTACTAATTTAATTCGTTTCAAGTATATACCAATCCACAATTTCTACTTTTCATAAATAGGGAACTTAAGAAAATTTGAATTTAGTAACATCAATAGTGTAGGATTGGTCGTAGTTCTGGCATATTTGTGGGGCCCTATTTTCTTTATAATACCTACTTTTGTAACATGATAGCTATGATGGCTGAGATTTTTTTTTTTAATTAACGATTAAAATAAGTGGAAGAACCAAGCAAGACTCACTGTGTCAACTGGCATATTTCCGGGGGTAGTTCTGTGATCCTGTTGTCACTGATGTCGAGGTGTGTGAGAGCTTGTAGGGTCCAGGCCTGGGCCGGCAGTGTTGCGAGTGCGTTGCTGCACAGCCGCAGCACTCGCACCGTGAACGCGCCAGCAGCATGCTGCGCCAGCGCCGCGCCGAGAGACGCTCGACCACCCCCACTGAGGTCCAGGACATTTGGGGGCTGCGTGCTTTGTGTGCCCTAGAACAACATACGATTTGGTTACTGGCTTGATCAGATTTTTTTTAAAGATAAATTATTCTGTCCATTTTCAGAACACATGTTTTCATCAATATTTTGAAGTCAATGTTTTTGGAATATTTGAAAATTTTCAGGACATACCTAGGTACTGTAACAGCTAAGGCTTGCAGGTGACAACAATATTTGTACGGTATTCTTAGTACCTAAGGTTCTTGAAAACGAATAATCATAAAGATAATAAAAATAATGAACACAATCTTATTACGATATATGAGAGTGATTGTAACATTACAAAGTAACTAATTCTGAGAAAGTTTATGTTTACGTAGCATGAACATTAACCAACCGAATGTTCAAACTTTTCCCTCAGCGCGTTAGGCTCCAAGCTGTCCAGGAATATATCGTCTGGGCTCGGTTGTGTGAACACATCCAAACTGTCGACCTCCTCTTCTTCACACTTCATTGTTTTTCTTTCTACCATCACAGTCAACTAACACTCGCGTACAACACAAACAATAGAATTGAAGATTTTTGTGGTAAACGTATCGTTTTCGCTACATCAAATGACATTTTAAAAGCAACTGCAGTAAGACAGTGTTCGTCTGTCTCGGTGTGTAACCACGATGGGGCCGACGAACTCCTTCGAGCATTGTTATTCCCAAAGACTACAGAATAGCTCCTGTACAGTTCATTATTCCATTCACGTTGCTGTCGCTTGCATAAATGGCGTTTTGTCCTTGATTAATACTGATTTCGAGAAACCGTGATCATTGAATTATTTGCCAGAACTGCTAAATATGGTTTTAGTTATTTGACTGATGTGTTCACTTCAAGTTGAACTACTATTTATCAAAGGCACCAGTATTGTTTACAAATAAGTTACGTAGCACAGGTTATGGAAGCGAATTGTGCACTGAGGGTGAGCTTAGTGCGACCGCTGCGAGTGACTTTTTACTTGTGAAGCGTGCGCGTACGCGCAGGCCACTATCACCGGCACGGTGGAGCAGACGCAGACGCAGCCACACTCTGCACATCTCGACCGTGACATTTCTTTCAGGGTGTAGTACTACACTATTTTTAACTAACACACTTTTCATACCTTCCATCACAAAGACTAACAAATTGTGTTTCGTGTTCAAACCTTATCTTTCGAGTTAATCAGATAACAATTTTTTAATGTACCTACCACATGTTCATGAATAATTTCACACAACTAATAATTGCTTCTGTACAAAGTAATTTGCATAAGCAAGATTTTCTTGCAAGTTATTGAATAGAACAAGTTTATTATTGCACCGATCGAAACCTAGTAACTGAAACCGAAAGTATAGCTACCTACAAGAGCCATAATGATGCAAAGATTTTCTGTAGAATGTCATACTATAATTAGCAGTTACACAACCCTAAATGTGATTGACGTCAAATTGCGCATTGAAACGTCAAAAACTTGATAAGCTTTAGATTTCTAACAATTTACCGCTGTTAACTTGACGGTTCGTTAGTTTGAGAAGTGTACCGGAATCAAATCCTCAATGATCTGCTAAGAGCTCATATCTGCACGCTGTGGAGCGCGCGACGGAACTAAACATTAAACTACGTAAGATTTGATCCAATTACACTGCTTAAACTACTGTGGTAAAACAATTTGCCTCACATGTTTAACTTTATGAACTGATTTGTTTTCTCTACGCGCTCTCCATGTCAGACTAATCAATATTATTATACACGCATGTTAGCAATACGTACCTCTTTTAACCAGCAGAACCACATGTTTCGCTCCCATATAGTACTGAATCCGAGGAAGAGGTGATTCATGCTGTTGTCTCCGGATACTATGTTGCCTTGACAACGCGGCTTCACGCAGAGCACCAGTCTCTGAGCCTTGGGTTGACATAACTCAATGCTGCCGCCACTTAGTTCCAGCATTTCCCACGTTGTACCTGAAAAGTTTTTCAAACGATTATTCTAGAGCTCGCAAGATATTACCCGCCAGTAAATAGATAAATCATTAAAAGCTTATGTATTAAACTGCTACAAACCATAAGAATGCAGTCTGGATCCAATGACGTAAGCAGGTCGCGGCTTCCATTGCGGAAATACGTGCCCTTTCAGCACGTACACTGTTCCAGATCGCAGTATTCCTCCAGTGCGTGGAGCGGGTCCTGCACACCATCGCAAAGACTGTCGCAGCTCTGGATCCACTGCCAGCCGCAACCTTCGAGCCTGTGATTTCCAGCCACATGTTGCTAAGTACTGCTCCTGGATCCGCAGAGGAAATTCATCCTGTTCCAATCGCCGTGCGTTCGCCCCACCGATTTGCAACCAGAGCGATAGCTCATCGTTAAAGCCGAGATGTTTGTTTACTTCTTCTACGGTGGTATTGAGAGTGACCTTGATGAGTTTGCTGGGTGCATCGATGGCGAACGGTTCGAGGCCTTCGAAGACACGTATCCAGCCGTATTCGTTGGCAGCGCGGGGTTTGAAGCCTCGCGTGGAGGCGAGGCGGCGCAGCGACTTACGCGGCGCGGGAGGCGATGAGGCGTGCAGCGACCGGCTGGCGACCATGTCGCGCGGCGGCAGGTGGTGGCGGGAGCGGGCGCGCGCTCACAATGCGTGCGCGCCGGACCCGCGCCCGCCGCTGCATTACAATTGGGTCGGACTCGTGGTGGGGGTGGGAAACATGTTGCTCGGTCAGTCGGGAACATGACTGAATACAAATTGATGCCAATAAAAGTCACGATAAGTAATCATCTACAAGTAGGTATTTTTATTTACATAATACAGATAAGCACGTTCCTAGTTTGATTTTTTTATTCACGTTATGCCGTGACTCCTGCGCTAGTGTAGATTGAATTATACAGGAGCATAGAGAGCTTTTTCAGAACTTGCAAAAATTTATCAATACAAAAATCACAGTTCCAAACGAATGGCAAAATTACAACTTCCTACGCACCGTTATTAGATAATCTTCTAAACACTCAGTATTCAAAAGAAAGGGACGTTGGAACATTGAAGTTGGTTCCGCACCGGCAACCACCCCACCTGTTGACTCACCTGCTGCGCAAGAGTTGTGAACCCTTGAACCCTTCATAGCCAACAAAAAAACCGGAAAATAAGAATTAATTCCAATCATTTAAATTAATATGTGAATGAAAAAGTTTTGGCGATTCGATTGGTTGTACAATATTCGGGGCATAGAGAGAGAGAGTAGGTACGTATTGTATTGATTTTGATAGCACTGAAGACAATGAAAATTCTAAAGTCCAGACTGGACAAAGTATGTGTTCCACACGCATAAATGTGTTGAACTTGATGACTGCGGTTAAATACAATACAAGGGTATATTGGAGCAAGTACCTGGGCGATCGAGCTCTGCTCTGATGAAAATAAAGAATGCTCATTTAATAAGTAGAAGTATAGAACAGTTTATACTAATTCCATGCTGCCATGATAGTAGGTACCTACTCACTAATTCCATGCTGCGGTGATGTCATTATTCTTGTTCTAAACTTCGGGAGACCGAACTCTGCTCGGGTGAAAATACGGAGATTTTCCCACACATGAGACCTAGCTAGATCGATTTTTCGCCCCCGCAATATTGCAACTTTCATCGAAATCGTTAGAGCCTTTTTTGAGAACGTGATTATAAATATAAATGTATATACAAATATTGCTCGTTAAATAGTATAGGATAGAGTTCGATCATACATATTTTTGCTAGAAGATTTGTGAAATTAGGTTTTAGTAATACAATATAAATGATAATACAATCTTGTGCTGCCAGTAATGACGTAGATATTAGTTTTTGCTCCATATTTTAAGTCCTTTATCTCAGTTTATACCACCTTAAACTTTTCTATTAGAAAGGCGAAAAATAAAACAAAATTTATTTACAAATGATTATAATTAAGGCTTACCTAAAAAAGTGAATACTTAAGTAACTTTAGTGTCAATGCTGGCAGTAGATGTACCTACAGTATCCGGGCTTCAAAAACACATCGAGCTTTAGGAAGAGTAGTTGAGTTACAGTGACATAGCTCTGTTAAGTCGGATTATTTCTAAAACTCTACCGTATTATTACTATTTATTTCTAGCCAAAACCTCTAAGGTTAAAGCCCGTAATACACATGCCTGTAACTGGCATAAAAATAAGCAAGTAGCTTGCTTGCCATCGTGACACTCACCAATCAGAACTTGTTATGGCTTGATAGCATACAAGCTACTCGCATACTTCTGTGCAAGTTTAGGCAGGCTTAGTAAAAAAAATACAACTTCGGACCGGACTAAATTGTCAGTATTGTATAAATAACTGAATCTCCATAATTATTGGGTTCTTAATAAAAAAATTGGCTCAGTTTGAACCTGACCTAAAGAAAAACCTTGTTTTGTAACAAGGGGGTACATATGTGCTATATTCACGTCTGAAGACTTTCCCAAGTAGGTGTATTATCTCCAAGGATAGTTCCTGTGTATTTTATCAGCGGCACAGTTACAGGTAGCGTTACATACACCTTGGCGGCACACGTCTTTGGAGATGGTGACGAGGTCAGGACAGTTGGAGTAGAAGTCCATCTTATGGCAGGCGTTGGTGCATAAGGACTTGGACAAGCAGTGGTTGGGACACTCTTCGCACGGCGCCCCGGTTTTGTAAGGGTACTGGGTTATACTGTGGTAGTTGCCACTGAAATCAAAATTTTAAGTGAGAAATGGTATTCAATTGTGCCAATTATATGATTGACTGATATAAGTAAGGAGAACCATGTTCAACAGTGGACGTAGAGCTATGTTTGATGAAGATGAACTTGAAGAGAGGACAAAGCAACTGTAACGGGCTTTGACTCAAATGTGGGTACAAACATATTTGTGCAGTATAATGGAGGGAATACAGACCACATTAAAGATAATCTAGTAGGTAACAGAACAATGTACCTAAGTACGTATTGTATAACAGAATTGCTATGTTTATTTTTCATGAAATACGGTTAATGGTGTTGTTAGAGTTAGTAAAGTACTAAGTGTATAGTGTATACTTCGTAAGTAAATGCGTAAATAATTAATTGCGCAATTATCTATACTAATATTATAAAGAGGAAAGTTTTTTTTTTTGTATTGAATAGTCTCCGAAACTACTGGACCGATTTGAAAAATTATTTTACCATTAGAAAGCTTGGTTTTCAGGGAGTAACATAGGCAAATTTTTATCCCGGGAAAAATAACGGGTCCAGCGGGAAAGACCAGTGAAGAGAGATCCAATAAAGAGAATAAGGTTTTGATTTTATTTAAGAAGAACAACTTCTGGCCCTAACTTCTTTTAGTTATCACAAAACAGACTAAAAGTTGTTCTATTATCTCTATAGATTCAGATTTTGTGAATTTAAATAAATTTCTAGTAGTTTCCTGCTAATAATTTAGCAGCATACACCTGGAGCATAATTTAAAAACAAAACTAATGGTTTTTATTTAGGTACAGTACCTAATCCAACGAGATCTGCTCGGGTGAAAATAGAGAAAACGAATTTTCCCAGAAATGAGCGTAAATCGATTTTCACCCCCATAAACACCCATTTTGCGACTTTCATCGAAATCGTTAGAGCCGTTTTCGAGAACCTGATTACAAATATATATATCTACAAATATTGCTCGTTTAAGTCATTTAATAGTATAGGACTTACACTACACCATCGGCTTAACTAACGGCCAACCTTTTCAAAGGTTCTAAAGAGGATTATTATAGAAATTTACGTCGCTTTAAAAAAAAAAAAATAAGTTTCTTTATTCGAAGAAGTTACCTTTCAATCTGACACAGTATCTACATTCCATATACAAAAGCTGTACTCACCCTGGACAGTAATGGCACACATAGTTATAGAAGTGGCCCCATGGGCCCCCTTTGCAGTGAGCCATTCCGCAGCCCACCTTATGACTGGTGGCCCACACCATCTGGGTGTAGTGGCCAATAGTCTTTAGGTTGTATGTGGGGTTGCCATACGTGAAGTTTTGGTACTCGAGGAACCACGTTTTAATTGCGAAGAACCTGTTAAGTAAAGCTGGGTGTTATGAATTTTGGACATTCTAAACTATTGTAGGTATAGAGGCGTAGGTATTGATCGATGTAAGATAAAAATAGGCATTGTGAAATGAAAATATCTTTTTCATCCCACCATCTCGGAAAGAGTATTTTTAATCTTCAGTATCTGAGTGGAAAAGCCGTTTTTATTCTCTAGAGGATAAAGTAAATTGAATTTAGAACATCGTGTGCACTAAGTTTGTGAATTAAAAAAAACATTAAACCTATTTACTGCTACCTCTATGGTGCCGAATATATCATACAACTTTTTTTTAATTTGTTAAAAACTCAGACTCGGAACCTTCTTGGTGTTCTTTTTTCAATTTGCTTTGTACGCGGTTCTTTACGCGGCATTTTTTCACGTCATTGTTAAACCTTAGGTATATTAAAAACAAGAAACTTGAAAACAAGTGAAAAAACTAAAATGAGTGATTCTAGCGACGAGGAAGTTTGCTTGACGCCAACAGAATTGACTGAAACTGTTAATAATGCGCAAATGAGCTTTCTCCCTCAACAATCACGCGAGAAGTATTTAAAACAGTACGATATGTTCAACACGTGGCGACTAGCAAAAGGAGCCAAAACTTTCTCAGAAAACGTTTTGCTGGCATATTTTATAGAATTATCCGAGAACAAGAAAGCAAGCACTCTATGGAGTACGTATTCGATGCTAAAAGCAACAATAAAGATGAAAAAAGACAAACATATCGATACCTATCCTAAATTAGTGGCATTTTTAAAAAGAGCCTCATCTGGTCATCAACCAAAAAAATCGAAGGTTTTCACAGTATCTGATATTGAAAAGTTTCTTAACGAAGCACCCGATTCCGTATATTTGGCGGCAAAAGTAAGTCAGTTGCACATTCAGTATCTACTTAAGTATATTAATCTCAATTAAATAGTATACTTAGTAGATGTTGATAGGCATAATTATGCGTTCATATCAATTTTATTCATTTATCTACTACAATACTCTTTACGTTACAGGTTGTTCTTATTATTGGAATAAACGGAGCATGTCGAACTAATGAACTAACACAACTTAATGTCAAAAACATTGAGAAACATTCAGATGACTTACTATTAATTAATTTACCTAATACAAAGACAAAAAGAGACCGCAACTTCGTCATTCGCAAGGAATACGTAACGATTGTTGAGAAATATCAAGCCTTACGCCCGCCTAACACTCCAATCAATCGATTTTTTCTACAGTATCGCAATGGAAAGTGTGTTAGACAGCCTATGGGTACTAATAAAATTGGCAGTATCCCACGAGAAATAGCAACATTTCTTGAACTTCCAGAACCCCTGTTGTACACGGGTCATTGTTTCCGACGAACTTCAGCCACACTTTTGGCTGATTCCGGAGCTGATCTGCTGTCCCTTAAGCGCCACGGAGGCTGGAACTCCAATGCAGTTGTAGAGGGATACATAGAGGATTCCATCCAAAATAAGTCTAAAATATGTGAAGGCATCGTAGGAGCCATTACACTGAAAGAGCCTCAATCGGATCCTTGTACTGGCCCTTCTACATCAAAAATAAGCCGTTATGAAACACCTAACCATCTCCCTCTCTCTCCAACATTCACGCCAAGGGAATCCGATGAATCGGTACAACTATTAAGTATGACAGATAGTTTACCGAAAAACAGTACACAAGTGACTAACACCAATATTACAGTACCAAACAAAAATATTACACTCAATTTAAATAACTGTAGCAACGTTACTTTAAAATTTTCTTAATTATACCTTAGTATTATTTTGTTATAATTTAAAGATTATTCTGTAATACTTACCTGTCATAATGTAGTAATTAATACCTAAACTGAAATAAAAGTGTACCTATCTTGTGATTGTAAACGTTTTTTTTTTTGCATTTAGTCATTTCCTCGCTGAGGTGGAATGAAAAGTTACGTGTTGCACTCGAGTGCAAAGATTTTTCACCTCGTGCTCTTTTGATTCCCTCGCTAACGCTCAGGATTCTAATTTTGAATCACTCGCTGCGCTCGTGATTCAATTTTAGAATCCTTCGCTTGCTCGGTCATCAAAATTGAACACGCGGTTAAAAAGCAACTTTGCACTCTTGTATAACAAATAACTATTGTCAATCTTTTTCCTGCTTTCATAAATTTAAGTAACTTCAGTTTTTTTTTAAGTCCTTGTCTATTTGAATGTCATTTTTGCTAACTTAGGTACATAACTTAGGGTTAACATCATTAATTGACCCAGCGAGCGAAGCACACACGAAAGCATATTTTGCCAGACTTGATCTGGCAAAATATGCTTTCGTGTGCCAGTTTGTTGGTACTCCTCTACAGTTCGTATTTTACAACCGATACGAAACTTGGTAAACAGGTTTTACGACGTTTTATTTTATTTTATTATTGCAGGGGCATTAGTTCCTCCAAAAAGGGGGCTACTGGATATCTCCGCCGTATAAGATCTGAGTTCGAACTTTACACTTGTCTCATAAAAATTTGGTGAAGATCTGATGAGGATCTTCGTCGTGATGAGCAGAATAGCTCCACAAAATCCAGTGAATTGCTCACTTTTAGATTTCCACCAGTGGAATCAGCCAGTAAATACTAGGTAGAGATTGATGGAGCACCTTTTTTTTTTTTTTTGCTTGGGAAATCATCAAATGACTTCTCCCTCTCTGGGTGGAGCGAGAGGGCGTGTCAGACTCTTACTGACTAAAACCCACCCGTGTTCCTTCTGTTGCCTGTGCAATGCCAGGGGGCCACGGTATCCCTTTCGGACTTTCCCGCAACCCCGGCAGGCAGTGGTCTCATCGGACCCCTTCACTCGCTGCCACCTTCTCGTCACAAAACTAGAGAATTGCACTACTAGATCGCGCTGTCGTTATCGCTCGCCAAATGGTTAGGTCCCGTTGAACATTTTGTGTGACTAAGTTTTGTTAGGTGTAAAGTAGCTTTAAAGGTAAAGTCTCATGGTTAACAGATATTAGTTGGTTAGTTGTGGGTTAGTTTATATGCTTTATAGTAACATACAGCCGCAGTCGGGTTGTTTTTAAAGTTGGATAGGTATATTAAATAAAGGGTTTTAAACTGACATGGTTATGTTCACTACTAAAGTTGTTTAAATAAGTATACCGTTTTAAATAACTTTAGTGGTATATTAATTTTTCCAAAAATGTTTGTACGAGCAGTTAGGTACTAGTTGTATTTAGGTGGCTCAGTCAAATATTTATATTTATTTCGATTCTTTAAAGCGGCTATTTAGTCTTACCAAAATCTTGGCATTGAGTTTTTTATAGCAATACAATCACTTAGTAACAAACAGATTTATTATCTTTTTCATCTTGTTTAAAACTACTAGTTGCTTGTTAATTTGAACCACGTCGTCTACAAATAACTCGGTCTAATCGTATTCATTATTTGCATAAGAATCTCCTATAAAACTATACATACATATATTACACGACTAGACATGAATAACGTGGAATCACGTCTGCAAAGCGTTGTGTATCTCACGCTAACTCAAACTCAGCTAATTTTTCCATCAAGTGAGACAGATCAAATTATATCGTACCTACCTACTAAGTCACAATAATTAACTTGTGGATGTTTGTGCCGGTCTAAAAGGATAATCTTCCTGCAACTATTATATGTAATCATCCATTCACGAATTAACTATTATAACACAGAAGTATAAAGACAATCGTGAGTAGGCTGTAACCGACGGGACTAGGAAATTAAGACAGAAAAAAAACAACAAGAAAAAACAGTTATTATTCATCTATTTCATTATATAATCAACGTATTCGATTAATAAATCCTTGAAAACTTCAAACTTATGAACGGGTTTCACATTTCTTGGATTACCTACGTGTGTTGCAGCTAATTAATTTGACATTTTTTACAACCTCTGAAGTAGGTAAAATTAGTTCTGAATGTGACTGAAACTAATTAAATCAAAACTTAGCAACGGCTAATCTGTGTTACCTACCTATAGTTACTGATTCGATAGTTACCAGCACGTGTATTGATTTCTTTACCTATTGTTTTTATAAACTACTTACTAGATTTCTCCCACGGCTTCGCCTACATGGATGCAGGAAATTATCCGAGGGGAACATACGTTCCTACTACCGGTATAGAAAGTACCCTATGTGTACAAAGCCTGTCATACTTGGATTAGGACATAGGCTATGTCCTAATCCAGGTTATGGTCTACCTGTGTGTCAGTCAAGTCCCATTTAAATCCGCTCAGCCGATTTTCTGCAATTATTTTCGCATTTATTATATTAAGTTATGCATCAAATTATTGTTTAGGTACTTAACTTTGCAATTAAAAGGGCTTTGTTTACACAGTTATGTTATTTTACACTTTATTAATAGGTAGAGGTACTACCAATAGTAAATACGACAGTACTCTTTATTCGGTCTATTTATTAAACAGTACCTGGGCGACCGAGCTCTGCTCGGGGGAAAATAGAAAATGCTCATTTAGTAGTATAGGATTGTTCATACCAATTCCATGCTTTTTTTTTTTTTTTTTTTTTTTGGGTGGGAAATCATCAAATGACTCCTCCCGCTCTGGGTGGAGCGGGAGGGCGTGTCAGACTCTTACTGACTAAAACCCACCCGTGTTCCTTCTCTTGCCTGTGCAATGCCAGGGGGCCACGGTATCCCTTTCGGACTTTCCCGCAACCCCGGCAGGCAATGGTCTCATCGGACCCCTTCACTCGCTGACATCTCTTTGAGGCGCGCGTGGAACACAACGCGCCGTCGACCCGGGCCTGGTCCTTACCGGACGGCGAGCTACCCATTGCTCACCGTCCGCAAGCCCGCGCCTACGGTGGCCGGGAATCAGCGATCGATTCCCGACGCCCGGGGCGTCTCCTCCTGCGGCGGCTAGGGGCGTGAGGGCGCGAAATTTGCCTCTCCCTCACGCGCTCTGCCTCCTCCTTCGCGAGCATTACTGCTTCGCAGAAGGAGGTGACGGCCTCCCATGCCCTCTCGCTCCGTACCATGGCCTGGACCAGGGCCGGACGCGAGAGATCCCCGCCACCGATCGCCTCCACGAGGACACGGCGGTGCTCTGCCCAAGCCGGGCATACCTCCACCGTATGCTCCACCGTGTCCTCCGGGCGATCTACGCAGTGATGACACCCGGGCGTTTCGTCCCGCCTTATCCGAAACAGGTACCTCCCGAAACAGCCGTGTCCGGTGAGGACCTGCGTCAGGCGGAAGGTGAGGACGCCGTGGCGCCTCTCCAGCCACTCCTCAAAGAGGGGACTTATCGCCGCAATAGTGACGTGCCCACCAATTCCATGCTGCCATGTCATTATTCTAAGGTAGCCATCTTGTTATAAACTTTCATCGAAATCGTTAGAACCGTTTTCGAGAACGTGGTTTCTAATATTTATACTTTATAGTTACATAAATACATATACAAATACTGCTAAACACATACATATATAAAAACTTAAGCTGGTTTCCCAAGTTTTTGTCTTTTATAAAAACTAAATTGGTTTTTAACTTTTGATCAAAATAGTTGACAATAGTCAACTATTTTGATCAAAAGTTCAATTAAATTAAAAAGATTCACGTCAACGTCTTCCAAAGAATGTAAATACCAATTGTTTGTAAGTTTTTATAAAAGACAAAAACTTGGGAAACCAGCTTAAGTTTTTAAAAGGTAATGAAATCACTTTGGAGGCTAGGAAAACAATGAAATTATATAGGAACAATTAATAGCATACCATGGAGTTTTCTGTGCAGCTACAAACAAATTCTGGCCGCACGTGCCGAGATGTGGCACTGTATTTTCTCTGACGTCATTATGTTTGAGGAACATACATTTCTCTGCGTAGTCTTGCGCCTGCCGCGCTGCGCCTGCGTGCCATGTCTGAAAATCATACGACAAAATGATATCACAACAACAAATTACGTCGTATATAGTTCTTTCCGTTAAAAGTGCGCTAAACTAAAAGTTGGCAACGTCGGAAATAGCTGTCAAATACCTGTTTTGATTAATTTTCCAATACGAGTATTACTTTATATTTACCTATCAATATTTTAATTCACTACTAAAATATTGATTTTGAATTGCAATAATTTAGTTTTGAATGTAAAAAAAGTGTTTGGAAACTCACGAATCGTGCAATATCGCTTATCCTAAAAGTAGGCAACGTCGCAAATAAATGTCAAATATTCCGCAATTTTGGTTAATTTTGGTTGAAATCAAAACAGGTAATTAATTGACACTTATTTGCTACGTGGCCAACTATTAGGATAAGCGCTCTTAAAGCGATATTCGATTTGCTATAAAGGTGCAATTAGGTACCTACATAAAAAAACAGGAGTAATGGACATATAATAACCTAAGGCTATTTAAAAAAAAAAACACATTGAGAAAAAACATCAAACTCACAATGATAAAACAAACTATGCTTGAAATAACTGCAAATGGTAGTAAGTAGATATAGGCATAATAAGTGATTGAACAAGAGTGTTTCATTATGTAGCGTGGCGCCCGAGCGCCAATTTGTTTGCCAATCGAGCCGAGCATAGGGTAAATTAAACTACTTGAGAGAATACCTCGTAATGTGCTTTGATAGGCAGAGAATTGGTGGCCAGTGGTGACGACCTCGATTTACGAGTGTAAATCGTGAGTTCGTATCCAGGCGGGCGCTTTACTTTCTGTAAATAATTTCATCACAACTACTCTCAAAACGGTGAAACAAAACACCGTGAGGAAACCGGTACGTCCTAGAACCAAACATTGGAAGACTTGTGACTTCTACCAACCCGCACTGGGTCCGCGTGGTGAATGTCCCAGCAGTGGGAACGTTATATGTAGGCTGATTATGCTCCGCAAGTAGGTACACTTATCGACTAATAGTACTCTGAAATCTTATGGAACGTTTCCTATTCGTGCACTACATCATCATCATCATCATTTCAGCCGAAAGACGTCCACTGCTGCCGCCACGTCAATCGGCTCTGTGCTTCCCGCATCCAGCGGACGTGCACTACATAGTGCAGATGAATAGGTCAGTTATGTACGATTAAGTACTTTGCGTGAAACTGAAAGAATTTCAAAAATGTCGCACCAAATTACCACATTAAGGCAAGAAATGATGAGTTTCAAGGGGATAGGCTGGCTTGCTTAGCTATAGGATGTATAAACTCAATTAAAACAGTTTTTAGATTTACAATTTTCTTGAGATCTAATATTTTCAGGTTGAGTATCCTTTACGACTTGATTAACTAATAGAATTACTCAAATGTGGTATGCTTTTGGTTCAGAGTCATGGATGATATAGGAGTAAACACAGTAGAGCGAACCTTATGCGAAACTGTGGAGAGATGTAGTATGGTGTAACCCAAGACATCGAAGAACGCATTACGCAAGTTCTAGCTGAACCAATTGTCTTTATGGCTAATGTACGGTGACATAAGTAAAAAAGAAGTATTCGACAATCTGTTGGGGCTAAAGGTTGAAAGATAACGTTGTATCTAAAGATGCTATGTTTATAAAAATGTTTTCTTCGATACTTCATTCCTTCTTTTTCCTGAACATTCTGTCATTACAGTTACAGATCGGTAGGTACAGTGAGTCTCAAAAAGATGACATCGACAAGCATTCATTAAATTGTCTACAATATTTGTTTCTTAGTATTGTATTTAATGTATATATATTTTTCTCAGTTGCTCTCTCACTGCTGATAATCGTGACTCCGTATCAAAATTGTCAACGGTCTTTTTCCATCTGTTATGATCAGTGGCCTGGTGGAGTGCGGCGCTGATTGGTATCGTCAATAGCTCGTTTATTTGCTCAGACCACCTATTTGGGCTTCGGCCTTTAGGCCTATTTTTCCCGTCACCATTAGACGTTCCATGTTGTTGACACCTCTGCGAGCAATGTGGCCGAAGTATCTCACGACGCATTAGTGTGTAGCTACAAAACATATTAAACCTTGGATACTTAGTTATAGCTACACATTAATACAGTAATGGGATACAAAATCTTTTTGAGTCTGACTGTCTTTTTGACCTATCTGTAACTGTAATGACATAATGTTCTGACTGTAGGTATTTTAGCATTTTTTCCATTCTGCTCAACATCTTTAATAATAGTTTTTTAAGTAAGTTTACGCAATCGTTGCACATGTTCACATACGTTTACCTATTAAGCATTCTAATCATAAATGAGTACGTACCATTAACAACATGTTTGCAGCACTGGGTCGTACTTTGGTGCGAAAGAAGTTATGATACAGCACTATTTTTCTTCGCACTACCGACCGACGAGGGTGTAAGGCATTTTCAGGTATTAAATGTGATGGGAACGCTTCTGAAATTTTCAAAACAAACTTTGTATACCGACAGGAAAGAATAGACTCCAAATTATACAAATCGACTTCATAATCATTCATAGTAGATATAAATATAATACGTGTTATAAAGGACGTGCTAAAAATAATTGAAGAACTTATATTTAAATAAAATTACAATAAATTTATTTTTATAGGTTCTCGAGGACGTGCTAAAATGAATTGAAGAACTTATATTAAAATAGAATAAAATTCTTCTATCAATACAAAATTCAAGTTACAAAAAAATACACTCACGTTTGTTACTCCAAGGTTTGAATGTTTCCAACTCAACAGCTATATTTAATAAGAGCATAACTTGGATGAACAGTGCGCCTCTTATGTACATGCTATAAAATTAAATAAGTTATGGTTAAAGTTTTAATAAAGGCAAATCACGCTACATTTTTTCTAAATCAATCAAACCGTGAATTTCATTATAACAACTAATACTACTCAAAACATTTCACTTCTTCACACATTAACGTTAATTAGTTCAAAATTATCTTTATTAAACAATTTTGAAGGCAATGAACTGTTGCACTTTAGTGAATCATTGCCAATTTAATTTAGATGTGGTGCGCGATTTTGCTAAGTAGAGCACCAACGACGGATTCATTGTGCCAATGTTAATCAAAATTTTAAAGCTAATATTTCACTATAAGTTCTAGTCGTACTAAAGTGTAATGTAAGAAAGCCATTTTCATTATTGCGTTTGAGATAACAACAATACCTATGCGTTAATTTCAATTTAATTAAATTTAAATTAACTGCATTATAATTTAACAGCTCTGTTTTTTTTTAAATAAACCACAGTTATGGCAAAATTTCACTAAGACAAAGTCTAATCAATTAATTAAAATAAAAAGGCACTTTTGAACGTCAAAATTTACTATAAAATAGAATTGATTCAAGTCGCTTATTACTTACTTTCCGACGTTAATAATGGCACTGCTATTAATAATAAGATTTTTGTAATATAGATTTGTCTACATGACACTCCGATGGTTGATCACACGAGACTGCTCCTCTTAACAAAGGTTACTGAAAACATTCTCACGGCGAATATGTTTATTTGATTACAATCTCTTGAGAATTTTGATGGTTTAATAAATATGTGGCAATCACAGCCGCGCGTCGCGAACGCTTCAATTGAAATAACCACACAAGTCTATAGTTCCATACCGACCACGCCGACAACTACAAAATAAATGATCCTTGAAAAACGCTTCGCAGCTACATAATACAAAAAAATACTGACAAGGCTTGCACGATTGCAGAATATGTTAAACAGGGTTCTTTTGATTAAATGTTGACATGTTATTAAGTTTAAACATTAATTACGTACAGGTTATAAAATACCAGTTTCGGAAAGACTAATTGAGGAAACCGAGTACGGTTGAGAGCGTTTCATGAATTTCATCTGTACATAGCGTTAGATGGAGTTAATTATCTGCTTCTTACTGGCACGCTTTAGGTACTCGTATAACAATAAATTATAATATTATTAATTATGTCGATACTGTTGGAACTCTATTCATTTGGTCTGTCCACGAATTATGCTTTTGTAAGTGTCCAATAAGGAATGTCTCAACATTCCATTCATTTGACCCCTATTATTATTATATTTGCCTTACCATACAAATATTTTGGTTGTATGGATCATTGGCCATCTAATATTGCTAGAATTTTGAAGGAACTCTAATTTTACTTTATCTAATGCATACAGTACTTTACCTACATATTATTAGTATTTTCAATTCGTAATATATTGTTAACATGTCTCCTACCAAATACCTACATTCCATTCTTGTGACTACGGAAGTGTGGAACTCACGGTGGCTGAGAATCTTGTACCAGTGCTTTATGTTATGACCTCACAGTTATCAATTTATCATCATTTATTTGTATTGAATGTATTTTTGTGTATTCTTTCGGTGTGTACCTTTGGGAATAAACAGAAACATTGACCTTTATACCGACAACCTTCGACCATGTAGATCTTTTTCGATGGTTTTGGATGGCTGAACCACAGAACTGAAACAATTTACATATAATCTTTATCTAGTACCAACCGCAGATAAATAAATAAATAAAAATCTTTTTTTTAAATAAATAATGATTTTTAATTTATTATTAATTATTTATTTATATGCGGTTGGTACTCGTATGTGTATGATATAAGGAGGGAAGGGCACGGCACCTTCCCTCCTTATATCATACAACCGAGCAACCGAGCGACCATAGGCAACCGAGGACTGTCTCAAGTATGGGTACTTAAGTATGTGTTCTGCCGCTCCCGCCCGTATCCTAATTTGGGTGAAATGCACTTTGTTTGCCTTTTTAATTAATCATAGTCTGGCCAGGATTTTTTTAGACAACCCACTCGCGATATATTTTCTAACATACTAAATTAATAATAAATACTAAATTATTAATAGCAGTGATAGCCTAGTGGTGTGACCGTCAGACTGACAAGTCGTAGGTCTCGAGTTCGAACCCAAGGCACGCACCTCTGACTTTTCGGATTCATGAGCGTATTATATAATTATCACTTGCTCAAAAAACGGTGAAGGAAAACATCGTGAGGAAACCGGCATGCCTGAGAGATATTTCTCAACGGCATGTGAAGCCAAGTCAGAGGCCCGTGGGCGGTTTTAAACTCTAACACCAGGTTAGTTTACTAACCACACGAAAAGAAGACATACTAAATTTGATTTAAAATACTTTATCCATTAAACTGATGGGTGAAGGTCGTTCCTAGGTCGGATCACCTACTAGTAGTAAAAAATGATGCAAGTGAAGCTGTGATTTCAGCTAGTTATATATGATAATATAACTTATCTCATTTGAAAATAATAAGTCGATGTACGGCAGTTTAAAACGACGCATGAGCAAGAGTCGAAACGAAACGAATCTTGAACAAATAAATGTAACGGACAGCAGTTATCAAGATTATGCATAGTATTAAAGTATGCACATGATTCAGATACTTACGTTGGATCTGTAACTGAAATAAAATAAATACCTACCTAAGCATAGGTACATAATTAAACAGGTACACAGGTATGTAGGTACATATGCGCAGGATCTTTAGCAGATAATGAAGTACTAGCAGATACTAAACGTCTACTAATAAGACAGTGTCGATTCGACTCATTAAAAAAACTCGGACCTGAAACCTTAATTTGTACCCCCATGGCTTGTTTTTCAGTTGGTAGGTACATAGGTGCAGATGAAAATCTTAGCGCCCTTAACATCATCTATAATGTCTGCACATTACTACTGCAGCACTGCTACCGGGCATATCTACGTCTATTTTCCGTATAAAGCTTTACCTGAGAACTTTCAGATGATAATACTGCCCTGCTGAGCAGAAAGGCGATAGCTCTGAGATACGGACTTTTAGTTTTTTTATACCATTCAATAGCTATAACAATTTCGCATTTAATGGTATAAGCAAATACCGCTATCTAAGTTAAACCATTTAATAAAAATCACTCATTAGTTTTTTTAAAATCCTTATGTTCCCTTAGATTACAATTTACAAAATGTCAATTTTCTCAAAACTTACCCCGATTGAGATAGCGCCTTTCGGCTTAGGAGGGCAGAATAGGTAGTTCCAATTAACCCTTCGTATATATTTAACGTAGAGATACAATGGCTTTAAATTGTTTCTGTAATTACCTACGGCATTCAACCGTTTACTGGCCACAATTGCAATGACATAACTTTGCTATCTTTGTTACACGAGGTTATATCTGAGCAGTGATACGTTCAGCAGTTCAATTGCGGTAGTTTCAGTTAAGCAGTAGGTGTGATAGATTGATGGTGCTATTATTGGGTGTTTTGTCATAAAGCTGGTATACACATAACATAACATCAAGCTTTGTTTCCCCGAAGGATTAGGCAGAGGTGTACTTACCTATAGTACACCCACATTTCGCCAGTTACGTTTAAGTCCCATGTAATAGGGGCGAGCCTATTGCCATCAATCGGGCACAAATCCCGACTCCGGGCTGCTACTGAGGAATTCCAGATGGAAAAACCGAATAACACTTTGAGACCCGACCACTAGAGTAACGAGGCGGTTGTAAACTGGTATAGATTTCTCTATACTTTGTGTGGATCAGGTATAAGTACAGCAAACATCCGCTATTAACTCGAAAAATTAGTCAGACGTCTTTCTGAATGCAATCATCAAAAGCATGATGTCTCTTCTTTAGATAGTTTCCATTTTACAGGACACATTTTACGATAGTCTTGTTTCTTCAATAAACACAAATACTACAGCTTTCTCTGAAATCATGAATCGCACATTCAGTTACTTACTTAGTAACTGAATCTGCAATTCATGTTTGTATGTAGATATTATAATGTTTTCATTCATATTTGGCCAGCAACTAGGCCATTCTAGACGGATTTAAGCTAAGCCGCCGCGCTGACAATAACGACATCCTAATTCTTCTCTTCGTTTTGGTGGCCCGGCTCATACCTTCATCTTCTTCAGACCACTCTGGCTGTAATAACCATGTGTGTCAATGTATTGATGCTTAAACGTAAATTTATACTTTACAAGCCATGTGCCATGGGTTTTTCCATCGGCCAAAAACGACAAACTTCCATACAAACCTTTTTTTTTTTTAATTGCTCTATACTTCTCCCGCTCTGGGCGGAGCGGGAGGTCGTATCATACTCTTACTGACTAAAACCCACCCATGTTCCTTTGGTTGCCTTTACGTTGCCACGGTGTCCCTTTCGAACTTTCCTGCAACCCCGGCAGGCATCGGTCCCATCGGACCCCTTCACTCGCTGACATCTCTTTGAGGCGCGCGTGGAACACAACGCGCCGGCGACCCGGGCCTGGTCCTTATTGTACGGCGAGCTACCCATTGCTCACCGTCCGCAAGTCCGCGCCTACGGTGGCTGGGAATCGGCCTGCGATTCCCGAAGCTCAGGGCGTCTCCTCCTGCGGCGGCTAGGGTACGAATTTTGCCTCTCCCTCACGCGTTCCACCTCCTCCTTCGCGAGCATTACTGCTTCGCAGAAGGAAGTGACCGCCTCACTCGCTCCGTACCATGGCCTGAACCAGGGCCGGACGCGAGAGATCCCCGCCACCGATCGCCTCCAAGAGGACACGGCGGTGGTCTGCCCAAGCCGAGCAGACCTCCACCGTATGCTCCACCGTGTCCTCCGGGCGATCCACGCAGTGATGACACCCGGGCGTTTCCTCACGCCTGATACGAAACAGGAACCTCCCGAAACAACCGTGTCCGGTGAGGACCTGCGTCAGGCAACTTCCATACAAACCTTCACCCCCATATTTAATCCTTTTAGGGGATGAATTTTCAAAAATCCTTCCTTTCGTTATCAAGTAACTTTTTTTGCCAAACTTCTAGATCCACCGATTTTGGATGTGCGTTGTCTGTCAATGAATATAAAAGAATTTTAAAGAAACTAATTGAGTAACAGTGATTTATTATGGATTGATGAATAATATCTAATTCTTAAATCGGAAGTGTTTTCCCAGATATACTTTTAATTATTTGAGTTGATTACCTACGATGCACAGGTCAAGGTTCCACACATTTATTTAGTGTCTGAATGTTGTTTTTTATAATCGTGACCTACTGTAATATCGGTACTTTTGTATACTTATTACAGTGTAACTGCCTTAGTACGTTTTTTTTGCTTAGGTAGGCTACACATGATCTCCTGTTTTCATCTCAAATCATGAAGCTGTCGGTAGCTGTAATTCCTAAGCAGAACATAGAAGCAATTTAAACTCTGATTGCTGTGATTGCTTGTGATGTCTGTTCTATTTCTGGTACAGGCCATATTATGCTACTTTAACAAAGCCTTCTTTGTATGTACTACTGTATGTACCTAATCATAGTACAAGTAATAGGGATCTATTCGTTCAACCAGCTTTCTGACTGACTAGTGTCTACTTTAGTCAGTCTGAAACCTGGTTGAACTTATTATCTTTCATGGGCTACTGTTTAAAATGTTACAATAAAATTCCTCCCCACGAATGAAATGAAATTCAAATCTTGTATAAAACGCATACTATGCAGGTAGGCATATTATAAGTTGGGGATTACAACGCTGGTAAAAATGCTTGGCTCAATGCTGGTCCTGCTCCACAACCACAACTAATTGACTAACATTTGAAAATACTGTTGGAGCTGAATAAGAATAATTTATTTTTACAAATATGGGTAGATGATACATCCTGTACAAAGATCAGCCATATTTTGCCATTCGGCATGCAAATATTTACATTAGGTTATTATTATTGTATTTAACATTTACATCAAGTTATTATTATTGTATTTTAAATTTACAACATCAAATTATTATCATATTAGGTATACTTAGTCAGGCCATAATTAATACTGTTACAATTAAAAATAAGAAAGATATTACATTTGAATTTGGAATCTGTCATTTTTATACGATTGTTCATTGAAATTTTCTAATTTTGGCGCCAATACCTTGTACAATATTTTGCAATATTAAAATGCAGTGGGGTGATAAAGAGAACCGAATCGCTGTGATTGCATTACACAAAGTTGGTATGGAGCCAAATGCAATTTTTAAAACTCTCCATACGCTTGGTATTAGTCAAATGTTTGTGTACCAGGCTATTAATAGGTACAATGAGACCTCCTCTGTTTGTGACAGAAAAGATCACGTAGTGTTCGTACGAAAAAGGTGGTCAAAGCAGTAAGGGAAAGAATTCGAAAAAATCCTGTCCGAAAGCAAAAGATTTTATCTCGGGAGATGAAGATAGCACCAACCATGTCGCGCATTTTAAAAGATGACTTAGGACTTGCAGCCTATAAGAGACGCACTGGTCATTTTTTTACTGATAATTTAAAAAAAGAATAGGGTGGTAAAATCGAAACAATTACTAAAGCGGTACGCAAAGGGAGGTCACAGAAAAAAATTGTTTACGGATGAGAAAATCTTTACAATTGAGCAACATTTTAACAAACAAAATGACCGTATTTATGCTCAAAGCTCTAAGGAAGCTTCCCAATTAGTCGACAGAGTGCAACGTGGGTGTTATCCGACTTCAGTGACGGTTTGGTGGGGTCTTAGCTATGAAGGAGTGACAGAGCCATATTTTTGTGAAAAAACCCTGGCGGCTATGAGTACGTCATGCTCACTCAGATGTCTCGCCGATGGTGGCGCGTGTGCGGTGTGTTAGATCATTTAGCTCCCTTCAAAATAGTTGAGCTGTATGGGGCTGATCCATGCGTCACGGGCAACTAACTTCATATTTCTGACTGACCGACTCCTTGACAATTCAAAAGTGCCTGTAAATGGTTTAATTGAAATAAACGCTTTGAGTTCCCACATTCTCCGGCCAAAAGATATTTAAGGGTTCCCACAAAGGACGAAGGGTCTGAACAAAATAAAACATTTATCAGTATCTACCTATCTCCATCATTTTATAAGATGGTTGATGGTTGGCGACGGCGTTATCTAGTGCAAGTAAATTAAAGCCTTGAATCGCAGTCCCATTGTGATTCAGCTACTAGTACTTTTATGAACCGAGACGATCACACGTAAAGTTGATGGATATTTAATAACAGTCAGTAGGCACTTATTAGTTATCAAATGCTAGGGCCTCCTTTATACAATTGTTTACGTCAAGGTCTGTAAACGAATCAATTGATTTAGGCCTACCTATTTCAGTTGTTATGTAAGTAACGAATTATCGTTAATTAAAAGCATCATGATTTTTCATATTTTTATTGAATATTATAACAACCAATGTGGGGCTATAGGTACGTGTTTACAAATTAATATACTGGTATGTACTTATATGGAGCTGATGGTGATGGATAAAGTGCTTATGAATAACATTTTCCAAAGCATTTGTGCAATAAAAATAAATTGACTCGTGAACTCGCCGATAGATCGAAGCTGATCGCGCAATCCTAAATAAAACAGAAATCATAATCATAAACAGACATACTTAATGTAAAATTAATAGTAAGGTACCTACTTTCTTCAAAAATTTACAAAATCCAACTCCCTATCCAACTTAAGGGTAAGAACTAATGTCTCAGAGTCCCCATCCCAGTTAGCCTTAGATCGATCAGGGTTGACCTCATGTGGAAGGGGCAGCTTCAAAAAATATTGCGAAGATGTCACCGTGATAGTACTGGTATCTACGACCAAGTCCACATTTTCTTTCTTATCTCCTGGCATTTTTATTCTGACGATAAGATTCTCGCAGCTAGCTGACCCTGGTGTTTTTGGGCCAATCTGTATCAAAAAAAAAACACAATTCATTTACGTAACTATGAACCTAGTTAGATACGGTTTATATGTTTACCGTGCAGAAAGACTTAAATGCATTAAGTTTTTGCGTTTTTAAATATTTAATTGCCCATTTTTGCCCAAAACACACTTTGCTATTTTACTTTTATTTCTTTTGAATACCTAGGTACTAATAGTAACGGTAGGTAGGTACCTATATAGGCAGCAGTAGTAGGTAATATTATTATGACCGTAGAGCGTTTCTTCAGTAGGAATAACCGGATCCAACCAATCGCAGTCCACTGCCAGACATTAGAGAATATCTCCTATTACCTATAGCACCACAGCACACAGTTCAGCCTTCCGTATCCATTCTTTACCTAGCCTAGTTGTGTGACCGTCGGACTGTCAAGTCATAGGTCTCGAGTTCGAACCCAAGGCACGCACCTCTGAGTTTTCGGATTCATGTGCGTATTGTATAACTATCACTTGCAAAAACGGTGAAGGAAAACATCGTGAGGAAACCGGCATGTCTGAGAGATATTTCTCGACGGCATGTGAAGCCAAGTCAGAGGCCCATGGGCGGCTTTAAAACTCTGACACCAAGTTAGTTACTAACCACACGAAAAGAAGAGAAGACCTACCACTGCACTCAGAACGGTGCCTACCTAATCTATCTTGATGGGATGCATTTTAATCCGACACTACGTTTGCCGATACTCGCTGTCCAACCAAGGGACTGGTTTGTAGAGGCGCTCATATTTTTTTTCAGCTTTCAGGGAAGTTGTTTACTAACTTACTTTGTACAAATATTTGATCCTAGCTTTTGCCTGCGGCTTCGCCTGCATAGAGCTCGGAAATTATCCGTCGGGAACGTTCTATTGGGATAAAAAGTATTCTACGTCCTACACCAGGTAGGGTCTATCTATGGGCCAAGAAATCCGTCCAGCTGTTAAGGCCTCCTTTTCAGGCCTTAACAGCTGGACGGATTTCTAACAGACAGAGTTACAGCTTAGAGTTACTTTCTATTTTATAATATTATTATTTTGATTTTGATTGGTAACTGTAGGTTTGTACTAACCTGAAGATAAACATCTTCAGCGGAGACAGACTGTTGATAATTCATAGTATACTCAGGATTCTTTAGTCCTCCTAAGCCCATACCAGCCTTTCCTAAGTTCTCCATCTGTTTTGCTTCCTGATCCTCATATTCTTCAATAGTTTTTGGAGTCTGCGCATTTTCGGTTGGTGGAATTTTGCCTCTTGTCGAACTTATGTCAAACCCTAAGAAATGAAAATATTGATAAAATTTTGGACTGTTTAAAAATAGGTACTTACACACATCAAAAGTGTCTAAAGTTCAAGTAGGTAGGTAGGTACGTTTTAGAGTATCGCCGCAATTGAGGATTATTATTAGGTATAACTTTTTTTGATCGTTATTGAATCTTTTTAGTGAATTTCACTACTTGAATAAAAAAAAATCTTTAAATTTTGATTTAAAATATAAAACTGTGTAGGTAATAGCGTTTTTACAAAACCATTACATTTTCAGCATCGGAACTGAAAAAAAATATTTCGATATGGAGCGACGACACCATTTGACACGAGAAGAGATGACGAGAGCCGTCGGAATGTCCCAAGCTGGTTTCAGGAAACGTACTGTGGCTATGAGCGACCAAGAGCGACCTCTTGGCACTACACAGAGCGTCATAAGCCGCCTCTGGACACGCTATCGAATCACGGGCAGCGTGGCCGAGCGACATGGAGGATGATTACGCATCACCACTCACAGACAGGACCGGTACATCGGAACGGAAAGATGGTTGACGGAATCGTAGGTACCATCCGAAATCATTTACGCGAAGTGGGTCTGCGTTTCCGAAGACCGCTGAGAGTTCCACCTACAGCACCCATGCTCAGATTTATGCGGAAAGGATTGTTTCAGACATGATCATCCCTTTGCGAAGCCGTTTGGGTGATTTGTGACACACGGCTAGAGTCGTAACACGAACTTTTGCCGATGCTCGCAATAACGTTTTGCCGTGCTCTGCCCAATCGCCTGACCTCAACCCATTGTATTGAGCACGCATGGGGTATGCTTCAAAGAAGAGCTCTGCCAAGTATGGATGCCGTGCATACCCCACAACAACTTTTTGACTTGTTAGAAAGAACGTGGGCGGCCATTCCCCAAAGTGATTTTGATGAACTGATTTTAAGCATGCCAAATCGCTGTGATTGTGTGATTCGTGTCAGCAGTTTTTTTTTTTCTTTACATTTTTTTTTTTAATCCTACTTTTTGCATTTTTTGCCATTTAATTGACGACATTAACTTAGGTTTATTTCCCACAATTTACAAAGAATTATATTTTTCTTAATTTTTACAAAATATTCGGATAAATTGCTAAACATAGAAAGCCAGTTTATAATACTGGATTTGGTTAATATTAATGGGATAATATTCTTATAGTTAAAAATGTACTTGATTCGTAGACACCTTTGATGTGTATATCTCTACTTGTTATTAAAGAGTACGTTGCGGATAGGTAGGTACTAGGAACTATGGTACTGGTAAGCACACTTTTGGGTTGATTGCTACAGAACAAGATAGGCACCGGAAAAGCCTTAAGCGTGTGTGCTCTAAGTCTCATTAGGTACCTATAGATAGTGCAATCCACGACGACGCGCCCCCGCTCCGCGCTCCGCTCCGCTCCGTACTAAAGTACAGCTTAGTTTACAGTACAGTAACCGCGGAGTTGGGCGCGTCCTCGTGGATTGCACTATCTGTACATAAGTAAATAGCAGGAAGGAGAGGCGCTCCCCGACCCCTGCTCGATGATGCGCTAGCCTGCGTCGATGCTGAGCCAGTAGCTTTAAATTCCCCGATTAATAATAATGAATTATCCTTGATCCAGCCTGTCCCAACTTGCTGTCCTCCCCCCAGCGACGCCCTAAGCCGAGGTCCGTACCTCGCAGGGGGTGCCCTTAGCGAGCGCTCGCCTAGTTTTAATTAGAATTGTTTTTTCCCCTGGCTGGAGGCTTTGAGTGTAGTAGGGTAGAGTGTGTTGCTTAAAGGCAGCTACATGAAAGCTTGGTTAAGTAGTCATGACCTCAGAGTCAGCTACGAGATGCTCTATATAAAAAAATAAACCGGCCAAGTGCGTGTCGGACCACGCACATTGAAGGGTTCCGTAGTTGGAATGAATTTATCATACGAACAAACTTAACTTTGTAATTGAAAAACATGTTCTCCCATACGGAATAGGTATATGGGAGAACATGTTTTTGCAACCGCAAATTTCAGTTGGTCGATTATTACTCGTAAACTTGTAAAGCCCACTTAAGTTTGATAGTTTTCCTTTAAATTTCGTTATATATTAATACTAATGCCGTGACATTTTAATTTCTAACTACAACCGTTTAGTTGGTAGAGGGGGGGGACACTTGACTCTAACGAAAATTGTTACTTTAAAACTTCATAAGTCACGAACGGTTTAGTTAATCAAAAAACGGTCTTCGCAAACCCCTAATATTTTTGAAAGACCTATCCAACGTTATCCCACACTATGGGAAGGACGAAAAAAAAAAATATTATCCCCACTTTACATGTAGGGGAGGTACCCTAAATAATTGTTTTTTTTTCAAAAAATTATTTTACCACTTTTCGGGCGTCATTAACTTGTATACTCATGCCAAATTACAACTTTCTAGTACCAATAGTTTTTGAGCTAAACCGCGGACAGATAGACAGACAGACAGACGGACATGGCGAAACTATAAGGGTTCCTTGTTGACTACGGAACCCTAAAAAGGCGTTAGTGGCTAAATAATAACAGCTGCGGATTCGATCGATGGTTAGGCTACGCTTGCCGAAGTCGGTCCGAGGATGGATGACCATCCATTACATATCAAGACCCCTCCGTGCCTCGGAAAGCACGTTAAGCAGTTGATCCCAGTTGTCATTTGTAGATCTTTGACAGTCGTTACGTGTAGTGAGAAGCCCGAAAGTCTGGAAATCAGCTTACCAAGGGGTACCTATCATATTACCGAGTAACTGGTTTTGTACAGATTTTGTTGACGGAGTAGGTAATAGACAATATGACAGATTGTGATTGTTTATCTGTCATTTTGTCTATTCTTCATGCCAAGCTTCATATGAAAATGACACGATGCGTATTTAGGTAGGTCGTAGATAGAGAATGAACTATAGATTGGTCACTAAAATAACAATAATAAACAGAGCGGGACACATTTATTAAAGCAGTAGTAAGAGGAAGCATGACAGATAGGTATAGGGTTTTTCTATCCCTTTTTGCGACTCACCTTTTTTTGTTTGGAGCCAGTTTAGTTTGGCTCCCAACAAACAACAACTGTCAAATGTCAGTACCATCGTGATAAAAATTCTTTGGAAAACTGTGTTTTCGACGCTTTCTTTTTATTTGTGTGAATGTGTAGTTGAAGAACACAATTTAAATTACCTACAATAAGGAGCGCTGTAGTGTATTATGTTGTAAAAATCGACCAGAACAAAAAAATGCAGACATAACCTTTCATCGGTAAGTAAGTTAGTTTTTCTAATAAAATAGTAGTATTTACGTTTTATAACGTTTATAGAATTCGTCATTTATTATATTAACACGTAATTATCACATGTAATGATAAATTAAACGTGTTTTAAACTGTTTTATTTCATTAGTTTTGTAGTAATATTCTTGTACCTACTGTGTATTGATAGTTTGAGGGATACCAGTGCTCGGCAATTTTACCCATAAATCCAAATTTCTATCAATTTTTTGTTATAATAACGCTTTCTTTTTTACCAGTTTCCCAAAAAACCAAAAATACGAAATCAGTGGATTATCCTTATTGGACAAAAAAAAAGCTTGAGCGAGAAAAACATTTTTCACAATATTTTGCAAAAGTTTGACGAATATTGCTTGTCCATCAGATTATTTTGTCAAATTGCCCAACATTTCCAATATCAATCATTCCTGGATTGCCAGTTTCCACTTCTAATTAAAGCAATCTGCATGAAATACTTGATTGTTAAGATGCATTTCGCAACAAAAAAAAAGTGTGAAGTGTGTGTGTGTGTGTGTGTGTGTGTGTGTGTGAGGTCCGAAATTATTTAACAAATAAGTTTTATTTAAGGGTCAGTAACTATGTATTTTGAATAAACGTTTTTTCTTTCAACTGTCTCATTTTATTTTTACCCAATTGCGTCTAAGCATATAAGGCTTTTTTTTTTAATAAACATACAGATCTCGTTTTATATGATTATGGGTAAAAGGTCGACTACCCATGAATATGGGTAAAATTATTCTGCTGTCAACCTCCATTTAATGTCATAAGACTATAGCCATCTCATGTCGGTGCACGCTGATAGCAAATCTATAGTTCATTCTCTATCTACGAGGTAGGTACTTACTCCAAAAACTAGCCAAGTGCGGGTCGGACCACGCGCAGTACAAGGGTTCCGTACTATTTACACATGCACAGTAGGTATTTATTATATCGAGCTCAAAAATAAGTTTGTATTTCATAGTAGGTATTTATCGAAAAAACTATGAAAAACAAGGTTATTACTGCGGTTGTAACGAAAATATCCCTTATCTCTTTAGAGGCATGAGGAACAGGGTGTAAAGTTCACTCATCCACCATAGAAAAGGGAGGATCCTCCAACCAGACGGGTGTTGTGTCTGACGGGCCGACTGCCCGACTGTTTTTTTTTTTTTTTATAACTATGGCATCTCGCAGGTATACCACTAAGGTATTTACTGCTCAACCGAACAATCCTGTGGCTGCCTTAAGCACTACACTCAAAGCCTCCAGCCAGGAGCAACTATTCTAAATTAAAATTAGGCGAACGCTCGCTAAGGGCACCCCCTGTGGGGTACGAACCTCGGCTTAGGGCGTCGCTGAGGGGGGGACAGCAAGATGGGACAGGCTGGATCACGGATATATTATTATTAGACGGGGAATTTAAAGCTACGCGCTCAGCTGCGGCGCGGGCTGGCGCTTCATCGGACAAGGGTCGGGGGGGAGTATTATTTACTCGTGAGGGTCGCGCGCGCGGAGGACCTCGGCGGCGAGGTCGGTACGACGGGTGTCGGGTGTGTTTGTGCACTGTACTGGTGGCCCTATTGCTCTCCTGGAGGAGAGTGGTTGGATCATCTGGATCGGAGAGGACATGCCTAGGACGGCGAAATCGACTAATACGGGAGGGGGTATAATTGGCCGCTTCAACAACCAGAGGGTTGCGGTGATTGGCGGCGGAATCAAAATGACGCTTTGAAATGCGTTTTAGGAACTGATGGATTGTGGGGATTTTGAGATCTAGGTGGAGGTTAATATTCCTGACATACCAGGGAGCGCCCGTGGCTCTTCTAAGAAATCTGTTCTGGATCACCTGCATCTTATGGATATTTCTGGGGGATGTGTGTGCAAAGACTACACCCGCATAGGTCATGATGGGGCGGATGCACGCTGTGTAGATGCGCAATTTGCACTTGAGTGACAATTTGCTGCGTGCATTAACGATGTAGTAAAGTCTACTGAGAGCGAAGGCGGCCCGCGAGCGAACCGACCTTATGTGCTCTGTAAAGTTGAGGTAATGATCGAGGATGACTCCCAAGTACTTGGCTTGCTTCTCCCAGGGGATAGGCTTGCCTAACAAGGTGAGTGGTCGGGGAATGTGAGGGGGTCTAGATCGCGGTTTTATGAATAAAACCGCCTGACTTTTGTCGGGGTTCACCTCAATTCTCCATTTCTTAAACCAGGCGCCAAGGTTATTGACAGCCCGTTGTAAGAAAAGGTGGATCTGAGTCTGCGACCGGCCCCTGCAATATATGGCCGTGTCATCTGCGAACAGAGCCAACTGCGCCGTATTGCTTTTGGGGATGTCGCTTGTGAAGAGCGAGAACATGAGCGGGGCGAGCACGGAGCCTTGAGGGACTCCGGCGCGGATTTGGCGGGGAGAGGATAGGGCTCCCTCGATGCGATAGCGGAAAGTACGATTCGACAAGTAGTCCCGTAAGATGAGCACGAGACGATCGGGCACTCCGAGTTTGTAGAGCTTAAAGATTAAGCCGTTGTGCCAGACCTTGTCGAATGCTTTCGCTATGTCGAAGAAGACCGCACCTGTCGACATGCCACGGTAGAAGCCGCCGCCGATGAATTCGACGATACGGTGGACCTGATGCACGCTAGAGTGCTGGGCTCTAAAGCCGAACTGTTCGTTGGGGATGAGGCCTTTGGTTTCAGCGTAGTCCCTGAGACGCTTATAAATAAGCCTCTCATAGATTTTGCCTAATACCTTGAGCAGACTGATGGGGCGGTAACTGGAGGGTTCGGTTTTGGGCTTGCCAGGCTTGGGGATACCTATCACTATGGCTTCTTTCCACGCTTGGGGGAAGATATTGTTGCTTAGAGCACCATTGAAGATGGTGGTCAGTAGCATAATAAGGTGGGCGGGGAAGAGTTGGATCACCCTATTGGTGATTCCATCTGAGCCGGGGGCTTTACGGATGTGGAGACCTTTGATGATGTCATGCACTTCGTCTGGAGTGACGGGAGGCAGAGGACTTTCGGGGTCTTCGACGGGGGGCAGTGAAGCTTTACGTTCGACTTCAGCGTCTACCTCTGAGAGGTGAGCTTGGTCTACTGGTAGGGAGCTGGGAGAGCATTGAGCCTCGAGACTGTCGGCTAGGCATTCCGCTTTGTCGATGTCGTCGAAGGCTATGGTTTTGTCGGGGCGTACTAGGGGGGGCATGGCAGCTATCTGCTTGGATTTGAGTTTTCTCTGGAGTTCCCAGAAGGCCTGATGGGTGGGCTGTAACTCTCTCAGCATCTTATCCCAGCTCGCGTCACGCAGCTCCGCCATGCGTGTCCTTACAGATCTCTGCAAGTAGCGCATGTGGGCTTTGTTGGCGGGACAGGGAAAGTTGCTGTATGCACGGGTGGCCGCGTTCTTCTCGGTCAACAGAGCACGCGCATCGTCCGGGAGTTTCAAGTAGCGGTTATCCGCTTCAGGAACCTCCCTTGAACTGTCGTTCAGGACGGTTTGCACATGGTCAGTGAGCGAGTCGATCGCAGCCGTCGTGTCCGCGATTGAGTCGAAAACGTTTGGGATGGAGTCCAATTGGGGGGATGTGTTGGTTTTCAGCTTATCGCCTACTTGCCTCCAGTCCGTCACCCTTTTGGTGGCTGGGGGTTGGTTGGGGTCAGAGGGACCTATGCGGGGAGCCAGTCGTATGACTACTGGTCGGTGGTCCGAGGTAAGCTCGTGGACCGTTTCTATTGAGTCTAATCTTAGGTTGACGTTCTTAAGGAGCGCCACGTCAAGAATGTCGGGGGCATGATTAACTTGGTGGGGATAGTGGGTTGGAGTCATCGGAGCGATGACGTCAAAGTTTTGAGCGAAGGAGAGATTGTACAATTGATGCCCTCTGGAGTTGGTAAGGGAGCTATTCCAGGAGGGATGTTTAGCGTTGAGATCGCCTGCTATGATAACAGAGTCACTCATGCCAAATAGGATTTTTAGGTCGTCCGCGATGGGTTGGAATCCCCCTGCGGAGTTGGGAGGGATGTAGGCCGATACTACGGTGACCGGCTGATGGCCAGTCATAGCTAGTCGGCAGATGGAGACTTCTAATTGTGCTAGCGGGGGAGGGTCAATGGGGATGCAGTACAGATCCTTTTTATAGTAAATTAGTGTGCCGCCCAAGTGGGCACGCGACCTATCGTTACGGATTACACGGTAATTAGCAATGGCTGGATTACGGTGACTGGGTTTTAGGAAGGTTTCCTGTAAGAGGAATAAGTCAATTCGATGATCACGGAGGAACTCCGATATTTCATCTCGTTGACCTTGGATGCCGTTTGCGTTGAAGACGCCTAGGTTGAGGGATCTGGGTTTAAATCTACTTAAGGCCGTGTTATTCATGATGATGAGATAACAGAGAGGGCTTGGGTGATGTCCTGGTTCGCGACTAATACGGCCAGGAGAGATTGTATGTCGCCGCTTTGCTTAGCGGCGACGATATCGCTTGCCATCTGAGCCGCCCGGGGCGTGCTGAATATGGCGAAGGCGCTGGCAATGATGTTAATGTTTTGCGCAGCGATATTATAATTGATCGCGGGGTGCGGTGCTTGAGGAGCACGTACGGGTTTCGAGGCGGGCGCTATGGGTGCGGGGGGAGCGTAAGGCGTGGTAGGCGCGGAGGGCGCGGGGGGCGCGGCGGGCGCGGTGAGCGCGGCGGGCGCGGTGGGTGGGGTGGCCGCTGAGGGCGGAGGGACACGGTTACGCGGATCCATGAGAGAGTACATGGGGGTTTGAGGGAGCGGGGGCCTCGCGGTGGCCATGGCTGGAAAAGCCTGCTGGTGGTGGAGTTGAGTCCAGGGGCTAGGTCTTTGAGGACTTAGCCGCTGGGGGATTTGGGAGGAGGGAATGAGGAATTCCCTCTGTTTTGTCTGCCGAGCGTCGAGACGCTGGGTCAGTTTGCCTGGGTTCGACTTTGGTGCCTTGGGGCATCCGCGGTAATTGGCAGTATGCCCTATATTCCCGCATAGCACGCAGCTAGGTGGGCTATCGCAGAGATTGCGATCTTTCGGCCGTGAGCAATCCGAAGTGCCGTGGTCGCCCAGGCACTTGACGCACCTGGGTTTGGCATGGCAGTTCTTCTGCGCATGGCCGTACAGCTGGCAATTATGGCATTGCCCTATGGCGCTGTTTTTCCAGGGCTTCTCTATGGTGAAGCCCATAAGGTTGCAGATCGTCTTGACGTTGAAGATGGGGTGATGCCCCTCGGTCGGGGAGCATACGACTAAAATCATGTCGTATGCCTCTCTACCGCGCGAACGGTGCATGCGGTGCACTTCATCGACTGGTATCCTTTGCGACTGAAGGTCTGCTAGGATGTCGGATGGGGTGCCCGACTGTTGATGTCGGACAGTCTTATATATGTTGTTCGCGCGGTAAACTCTAATTGCGCGATGCAGGATTTGTGTGACGTCATGTCTTTGATGCGTAGTTCGTATGTGGCGGTGTAACCGCTACATCACTCCCCTCCGGAGACCGGAGGTCGATAGTGGGCTGAGTCTTGTATCTTGCGATGCTTCACAGTGCCAGTGGAGGTTCCAGTCAGTCGGAACCGGGTGCCGCATAGTTCGCGGTGAGTCGGAACTGTCTGCGGTGATTCCCCAGTGAGTCGGGGTGGCGCTGCGTCACGATACAGTGAGTCGGATGTGGTATAGCGCAGGGTTGTGGCTGACTGCTAGCGTCGACCAGGAGAGGGTAGAATGAGCTTTGCTTGTGAGACTGGCCGAAGGTGCAGGTGCTGTGCCAAGGTTGCTGATGAGGCTGAGGGTGATGACCAGGAATGCGCGTTTGCTGCATGCTGATGGTCAGGATACCCGTTGAAGCCGAGGGTGCTGGCTGTCTGTGTGACTCGCCTCACGAAAGCTTGCGGGAGTGATGATGATGACGTCACGCTGAAGTAGTTGCACGAAGGCTGCGTTGACGTTCATACTCGGGGTCACCAATTTAGAGGCATGAGGAACAGGGTGTAAAGTTCACTCATCCACCATAGAAAAGGGACGATCCTCCAACCAGACGGGTGTTGTGTCTGGCGGGCCGACTGCCCGACTGTTGATGTCGGATAGTCATATATATGTTGTTCGCGCGGTAAACTCTAATTGCGCGATGCAGGATTTGTGTGACGTCATGTCTTTGATGCTTAGTTCGTATGTGGCGGTGTAACTGCTACATCTCTAAAACTGGACTATAAAGCATCGTCATTTAGCAACATCATAAAAAATCTTTTTAATTAAGTATGGGATCCAACAAAACCCCTCCCTCGCGCTCATGTGTATTGAATTACACTAGTAGATATAGTACCTACAGTGGTCGGCAAACTCATAAGTCAATAGAGCCAAATATCAATACCTATTATAACGACTAAGATTTCTTAGATATGAGAACCGATCTTTTCTGTGTCCAAACTGTCTCAATACACTTTTCTTATCTAATCCTTAAAACTCCCATCTACTTTCACTTCACATCGCTTCCTTTCCTAAAATTAAGAAGTAGGATACCTTCATCATCATCATCATATCGGCTGGTATGTAATAATATGATGAAAGCATCTCACATAATAACAAGTTAACCTTGGAAAACTGAAAGTACCTACAGTAAATGATTAATTTTCGATGTTCTGTTAATTTTTGGTGAAAATACCTGCTTCGGAATGAAATATTTGAAATAAAGTTTGAATAAAACTTGTCATGTTGATTAATGACCGAAAGCCCGACCTCCACGCGCTCCCAATCATCGACATTTGTACAGATCCGCATGGCATGCGGGCCGCGAGCCGCGGTTCGCCGACCACTGCACTGCCCACCAGAGACTAAAGAGCAGTAACAGCCCTTTTGTGATTTTTCGTTTTATTAGTGATTCTGAAAGCGGGTTTCTTAAGCTTTCTATTGAATTAACTTACTTATTTCTAAGACTATTAGAATGGTTTTTATTTAACAGTTTTCACTTACTGCAAACGAAAAAAATTAACAATTTGGCGTGATTTCCCAACTAAAATACAGTATAAATTATACTGCAGATTAAATTTTAAGGTTTCATAACTAAAATGCAGTAAGCAATATAATTTTACAGTTCTTTAGATAGTTTTATATTTCTGGAAAAAAATTAAAAAAAAAATTAATACGCAGTAAAATTTACCGCCATACAAGCTATTTTTACTGCAAATTAAGAAAATACAATTTATTGTCACGAACTCCCAACTAAAATGCAGTAAAATCAAAGCTTGTCGCATTTTAGTTGTGAATACTTAACATTCTTTTATCATTATAAACTGACTAACACGCAGTAAAATACAGCATTACTGCAGATTAGTTTGGATAGCATAATGACACAGATATGATTATTCCTAGCTAAAGTGCAGTTAATGTTTTAAATACTATTTATTATTTTTGATATGTAAATTTTACATAAGTGAGTTGAATTAGAATAGAATCACTAATAAAACGAAAAATCACAAAAGGGCTGTTACTGCTCTTTAGTCTCTGGTGGGCATGTGATTAAATAATAAGAAATAAACGGTCTTTAAAATGTGAACTAGCTATTTTTCTTACTGCACTAGTAAATTGAACACTTTTTTCTTAAAAAACTAACTAAAATGCAGTATTTTTTTGACCTTACTGCATGTTAGTTGGGTTTCTTGACAAAATAACTGATCCAAACGCAGTAATAGGGCTTTTTGCTGCATTTTACTAAGTTTAAAATGGTATTTTTTACAAAAAAGGCTATGCAGTAATAGGCACCAAAAAGAATAAATGGCCATAATAAATTCAGTTATTAAGATATATTTTTTTTTATTGCTTTAACGTGTGAACCTATGCCTTTACAACCTTTCTGCATTCAAATTTTTTTGCTTATACATTCTGTTGATTTTTTTAAATCAATTCTTAACTTTAAATGCGTTTTACTCGAAATCGTGATTTTGCTGTTACTGCACTTTAGTGTATGGTGGGCAGTGCACTAGTAGCTACCTACACCATTGTTTAGCGGAGCACAGAATAGATAGGTACACCTTTCCAATTTTCATCGATAGGATAGGTAGGTAATAAGCCAATATTCTTCGAGTAAAAAAAAATACTGTGTAACATCCGTAGGTACAGACGGATAGACAGACATGACGAAATTATAAGGGTTCCATGTTAGCCATCATTTGGTTACAGAACCCTAAAAATGTATCCCTATCTGTCGCGCAGTCGGGTAAAAATTAAGTAGGTAGGTGAAACCTAGAATGGGTACCTGCAGATGGCAAATCGTCTCCTTGAAGAATTTCTGGTTCAGGTGGTCTCAACAGAGTCACGAGACTATCCATATGAGCCGCTGTGAACTCCATTTTGATGCCTGGCGACTGTACACAAGATACCTAAACCGCAAAACAATTTGAACAACAATGCAAAATAATAATAATATTTTACGTTTCGTTCGTATAATCAACTACAGACTAGGTACTTAGAGATACTAGATACTACGCACAGAGTACATTTTATGTATGTCGACTAAGACAATGTCTTACGTTGCTAGGATACCGATTCCCCATATTGTGTTTAGCAAAGAGTAAAATAAGTATATTAGGGGGAGTTCAGACAGGCTTTGTAACGATTTCGGAGGTGGTAACTATAGGTAACTACGTGTATGCCCACGAAGTTATAGTAAGTCCAGCCTAGGAATCGAAACTCACGCTTACTCAGCTTACAACAGAGTAGCAACCACTGGAACAGTCCGAAGTGTGCGTAGTCGCAGCGGAAAAATTAAGAATTTCTTCAATTTCAGTTTAGCAGCTATTTAGTGTATGACGTGGTGTAATTGTGTATGGTAAGTACAAATATGTGCATCCAACAATTTGAAAAAAAATACATTCACTAATAAGTGTTTAACAAGAGGTAAATTTGTATGTTTAACTGAAAATTGTGTGTCATAAAACTGCAAATATAAATAAGTTTCCGCTGTGCTGATGATTGGCTATTTGATGAAAATCATATAAACAGGTTACTACTACTAAATCAATACTAGCCTTAGCAGTGATAGCCTAGTGGTGTGACCGTCGGGCTGCCAAGTCATAGGTCTCGAGTTCGAATCCAAGGCAGGCACCTCTGACTTTTCCAATTCATGTGCCTATTGTATAATTGTCACTTGCTTAAAAAACGGTGGAGGAAAACATCGTGAGGAAACCGGCATGTCTGAGAAGTATTTCTCGATGGCATGTAAAGCCAAGTCAGAGGCCCATGGACGGCTTTAAAACTCTGACACCAGGTTAGTCACTAACCACACGAAAAGAAGAATCAATACTGTTACATATGCTTTTATCGTTTATCTTTTAAATACATTATTAACTGGAACTTAAGAATAATAATTAAGATACCTCTGTTACAAACTAGGGGCTCATTAATCTACCAAATCATGCTAAAGTATCATTAAAATAATTCCCACAAAAACATTTAGTTGTATTTTATTATAATCATTAGGGTTAATGCACAATTATACATCTAATGCATCAAAATTAGAAAATAACACATGAATAGAAAGAGATTTAAGGGAAGCCATCATCATCCTCTTCTGCCATCTCCTTGGCCAGCTCCAAATCCTGTTGTTCTCTCTCACGTCTCTCTTCAGCACTCTCCAGTTCCTTCCCATATGATTTTGGTGGGTACCTCATAGCCTTGACGCTCTGGTTGTGCAAGTCCAAACAAAATGATATGCGTTGGTGGAAGGCAAGCTGTGGCTCCCTGGTGCAATAGAGGTCAGAACTCTCCTTGTTACTCATGTATCCCTTTTCCGGATCAAGGGTAGCCTCAATAACTCCATCTCGGATAGCTTTAGCCACAATAAATTCTGCATCTTCAGCCGAATCTAGGCCTAGTTTCCTAGCTATATCTTTAGGAGAGATACGTGAGTATGAAAGTCCAATTGAGCGGATGGCAGTTTTAATTACATTCTGTCTGAGGCGAAGAATTAATGTGAAAGTGTGATCACTACGGAACTGGGGGCCAAAGTTCTCAAGAACTTCCCCAAATCTCTGCAAGTTTCCAAGTCTTACTGCTTGGGTAAGTTGGAAATAAGGTGCCAAAGCTTTCCGTAGAGGAGCTTGTCTAAATATAGCTCTTTCAGGAATATCTCCCAACAGCAATTCAACTACAATAGCCAACTTCTGGACAGTTTGACGGAATCCGACAGCAGCAGTCTGAGGAGCCTTCCTCAAGGCTTGCACCAAGTGTTTGTGAGCATCACTGTACTCCAGACGAGCAGCCTTGATCCTTCCAAGGTAATACAAGAATCTTGCCCACTCATTATTACTTGCATTTTCTGGGAAAACTGACTTGCTGACAAGTTTATCGGCTTGATCATACAAAGAATAATGCAAGTAGTTACGCAGAAGACAGTTTATGAGTACTGCTTGGCCTTCATAGTCATTACGCAGGGTAGAAGTACGAAGTCTTGCATGAAGCAATCCTCTAATAAGATCTAATTTATTAGTTAGTTCAAACACTCTTGAATGGTAAAAGTAGCATTTTGCAGCAATCAAATCAAGAGTTCTTCTGTTTTGAGATAAGACCTTATTCATCAGCTGCTGTGAGCACTCGGTAGCTTCTTCCAACCTGTTGGTGTCCAGCAGGCGCAGCAGCACCAACAGGTGCAAGTACACGTCGACTTCTGGGACGGGTTGCTTGGGCGCACTGCGAGAGCGAGGTGGCTCGATGTCGACAGCGCCAGGTAGCGGGTTCTCCACAAACGCAATCAATGCTTCTTTGTCGGCACTTGACGGATAAAGTTGGTTGAAAATAGCACGTAAGACGTTGCCATTTAACTTCCTTCTGGTACTAGGCAGAGATCTCAACACTCGCATAGCAAACCTCGGCTCCTTGGAAGTAACAGCTTTATCTATTTGTCTTACATGCTCCCTCAAATCTTGAACAGCAAGCACATCTGCATCTTTCTTTACTTCGGGCGTTTCTGCATCACTAGCTGCTGCAGGACTTTCCACATTTTTCATTTCAACATCTTCCGCAGGAGCCATTTTAAAAGCTCTGTAATAATTTGCCCAATAAACACAAAAGTCTTTGCTAATTTGGTGATTGTAATATTTTTCGACCCGTTTGTCAAAAAATGCCGAGTAACTATAAAGCGTTCTAGAGAAGGTAAAACAACATTTATAGTATTTTGAAGTGATATGTTATTGCTATCTCTTTCTTAAATAAATAATACGTATCCTTGGTTCTCTTTTTCTCAGTAGGATTCATGTAGTACCATATGTTTAATATAATTCCTAACAAATAATGGAACACTTTATAGGAAGTAAAAAGCTGTTCGGATACAGTTATAACGAGAAATATGAAAAAAATAACCGGTCAAGTGTACTTGACCGGTTTTTTTCGGTCTTTGTCGGACCACGCACATAGAAGGGTTCCGTAGTTGGAATGGATGTATCCCAAGACCAAACTGAACAAAGAAAGATTGTTATTTTTATATACATTTACTGTTACTTTTACTGTTTACTTTTCTGCTAAGCTGTAATTTAATAATATTACAGCTTGGCAAAAAAGAGCGTGGAAAAAATTAGGGCACCACTTTATTGCCTATTCGATAGAGGCAATAAAGCGAATGGTGAAGCGAAGAAAGCGAATGGCGAAGCGAAGAAAGCGAATGGGCAATAAATTGTAAATGTGCAACAAAAAACGGTGCTTGTGTGTGACTCAAATCAAAACCTACTAGCACTCTTGTCTTGAAACTAAAAATTTCAACATGTTTTGTTGTGAATGTTTCACCAGTGCAAACGTACAGTTACTGTGCGTCATTGAGACGATGGGCAGTGTACGAGAAAACGCGCGACGTTTAGTTCGCCATAACGCCACAATGTGGCCCTAGAATTACGATTCAGCGCTCATTGCCAACAAAACCTGAGTGACCAGGGATCCAAGCTATAGATCTCGTTGTTCAAGATTCAATTTGACATCGACAGCGCTAGAAGCTACCTTAGTAGCTTCTAGCGCTGTCGAAGTCAAATTGGTGACAATATGTGAGATCGCAATCGATCTTACTTGAACTTAGACGATCAAACTGCATGGATGACATAATTTAAATATTATCACAGTGATATTATTAAGTCATCCATGCAGTTTGATCGTCTAAGTTTACCTTAGACTATTTGAGGGGTTTGGGAAATTGAGCAGCTGAGAAGTTTTTTTGAATGTAATCTTTTTTTAATGCCGAGCGAGTGTTACGCTGGGATACAAAATGCAATGAAACTATATTTTAGTTTTTTTTTGTAGGACAACTGTTCGTCTTTTCAGAACAACTCAAACGGAAAGGCATCTCCGCAACTGTCATATTGAATAAAATTTGTTTGAAATAGGACTTTAGACTCTATCGGTTCGGAATAAAGTTGTTTTTTTTTCTTTCTTTACTTTGTCTTCTGTACGTAGCACCTTTGTCTATAAGCATGCTTTTGTCTTTGGCTGCCTATTCCACAAACTATAGACGAGACTAAACTACTAGCATTGCCTGTAGTTGCTTAACCAATATACTGTACTTGTAAAATACGGCTTTATAGCTTAAAATTACTAATGTTACAATTGAATATTCTTGGATTACAACCATCACATTGTCACGATAATTACGTGTGCCAAAAATTATAAGCAACGGACGCGCTTCGGCTGCAGGGGACCGGTTGATTCTTTACATAAAATTTCAATGTGTTCTGGAAATGGTTTGCAAAGAGGACGTGGTATCATGGTTTAAAGAATTGGAAAGCTATAAACGCATAGACGCGATGTGTACGTTATTAAATATGTGTTTGCCATTTGAATTACGTTTCATTGGCACATACCTAGAGGAGCTAGGTAAGCGGGACTTTCAGGAGTTGCGTGGTGCCGAACTAAGAGCCAACAACCCCACAGACCTGGCTGCGGACATCGGAGGCGCTAACACAGACCCCAGGACTCGACGGAAAATGGCCTTGTATGTGTCGTTGTTACGCTCGTGTAATTTCGCGTGTGCTACCACATTGTACAATGCCATGGTCAGTTTGGAGCAGAGTGGCTTGTTGAAGGGCTTGTACGGCGATCTCCTGGAAGAAATTCTACTTCTGTATACGATGGCGTTACATCATCCAGCGTTTACATTTGATCAAAAGTCACATTTTGGTGAAATATTAGACAAATTAAAAATGGAAGATCAGAGGATACAATATCCTGAACCACAAGAGCATATAAATATAGTCTCAGTGAGTGCATGCCATACACAGTCAAATATCACAGCCAACATGTCAATCCCACCGCCTAACTTGTCTAGCTTGGGGCCACCGCCTGGTATTGTGTTTGTCAAAACACCTGGGGTGCAGGTCAGTGTTGTCACATTCTTACACCACCATAGTATTCCTAGAAGTACAAAGCTGCCTTAGTTATTATAAGACCAAAATAAGTCTACTTGTAGCATTTTGTTATCATGTTTGTAGTGGAACTATATTTAAATTAGAATTATAAATTACAAAATGGGAATCTAAATATCACTCTTCTAGTCAAGGTTATTGTTTGAAAATAAAATTTATGTATGATATGTTGATAGTGTCAACTTTGGCATTTATTTAGTGTCTAAAATTGGAAGTTGTTCACAAACAAAGCCCAGGATTTATTTTAGATCTAAAGTTTTTTTTGCTGTCCAAGTGAGACTGTTTTGCACATTTAACTCAAACCATAGTAGACTACAATTTCTTAGAATTGAGAACTTAAGTGTTACAATTTTTATAACCTGATAAATGAGTGCACTGAATGGACTGGTCAACTCTTTGTGTGGTTCTCTCCTCAAAAGACTATCCCATACACTCATCTGCATGGTCCTCATATGGCCTGACCAAGATTAGATCTGGACTTTAAAAGAGGCTGTGACCTCGGAGTTTTTTTTGGTCTTTTTCACTAAGTACATAATTTATATTTGATATGTGTTTTTGAACCAATTCACAGAAATAAATATCATTTAACATTATTATCATTTACCATACATAGTGATTATGCTAACTTATATATATTTATTTAGATGTTTGTTATGGTCATAAACAAACTATTGATTGTAGAAAAGTAATAATTTTTCAATGCTTAAATAAATAGACAACTAATTTTATATTTCCTTATTTCAACACATGGAACTAAGGCTGTTTATCACAACAAGTATATTCACTCATGGGTTTTCATTACCATTAAAATGACTCAATGTAAATAATTAATATCAATTTCCTATTTTCTCATGGTATCTTTCAGTTCATGTTTCATATTATCATTTATCATCCTACGTCAACATTTACATACTCCAATACGTATTTTAAAAAGAACATTAGACTAATATCTTAATATGAATGAGATACATTGCATTTTAATATTTTAGCATGATTGTAGAATGAAAATTTCTTTAATGTCACAAATTAGTAAATGAATATGCATTGTGATTACTTTTATTTAATGTTTAAATAAAGTCCATTATATTTCAGCCTCAAAGTACAGATACAGTGCCAGAACTCAATTCTCCGCCAGTCCTAACGGGAGCCGGGGGAGTAGTGCCCATGTTGAGTGAAGTACCACACCCGCCTCCAGGCCTACCACTTCCACAGTACAATATGGGAGAATACATGGGACACAGCACTTGGCCTGCAAATATCATAGTATCACCTATAAATCCACCACTTGAGGTAAAATGTCTTCATTAAATCTATCTATTTTAAAACAGAATGAATGAGTTGAATATTTTATGACTATTTTAACATTATAAAATAAATAATACGATTATATTTCAACAGTTTTTATAAGTGAACTCATAGGTAATTGTTAAAGCCATTATTCTCACACCATTCAGGAGACACACAAAGGCCATATGAATATGACCTAGTCCTGAAAACAATTTTTAATTTATTTGCCAACCACTTGGGAACAGTTATCTTTCCCTTTTAAAATCCAAACATATGTCCTGGGTACTCAATTCCATAGGTGCATGAAGTAAAATAAAAACAATGCTGTGACACCGACACTGACTGTTATTCCAATTCGCGATTTCCGCCCAGACATAATGATAATCTTGACAGTGAATTTATACAGATTTTTAGCTCATACAATGTGATTGTCACCCCATTTGATAAGTACTTCATGGTCGTAATCCTAACCAGTAGGCAAATCAGAGCTAAATTGTACAATAATCGCTATTGTTGCATTGTGTGCAGTATTGCGTCGATTATAACGTCTATCTACTTACACTAAATATGCGCTCTTATGAACTGAGCTGAACAATGTATTATTTAGTTGAAATCTCTCTTGATTTTAGTTGAACTCGTTTCAGGTAATAAATTACACGGCTGCTAGTGGCGCGCCGACGTCGCCGCTGGTGTCGTCGCCGGGCGACAGTCGCGCCGCGTCGCCGCGCTCGCGCCGCCGCGTGTCCCGCGAGCGCTCGCCGCCGCCCGGCGCGCCCGACCAGCCGCTGCCGCACCAACTTGCCGCCAACTTCGAGAGCCTGTCAGTCGCCGAGGTGGGTCACTCTCCGCACCAACGCGGACCCTTCGCCGTGTTTGCAGCAGAGCTACTTCGCCACAAACAGCCTCCTGCATTAATGCTGTTTTCACATGAGGCGAGTCTAGCCGCACAGTGTCGCGCGAATCTTTATCCACAAAGAGTCGTTCCCACTATGTTGTGTTTCTTTATAACAGCAACGCAAGTTGTCGCATGAACAATAGATGCACTTAATTTTGCATTGCCTGGGATGAGATGCTTTTGTTTTTTTTTTTTTAATATGTTTGTTAACCTGTTTATTTATGTGCGACATCATGCGTTTCTGTGAAATTAGCCAGTGAGCACCTAGGCTGCTTTCCAGCGAGACAAGGTTCGCGTTCTCATTGATTTCCAATGTGTCTTTACCTATTCAAATATCGAATATAGTTGCATGGAAGTAGCCTGGTCAGTTAGTCTGGTAGCCAGACACTTGCTAAATCGCGATTACAAACGTCGCCCCTCCAACCTATTAGGCCTCTGCCTCGAATTTTGCGGGCAGCGGGGCGGCAACGGCGGTGGCGCACGGTGGATCGAAAATGGGCTGTAGAAGACATAGGATCTCGATTTCTTAAATGTTATTTTTTTTGCTGGAAATGACTTCTGCTGATCATTACTGTTCTATAAAATGTCATATGAAGTAAATGTGTGCACAAATGGAAGAGTTATAATTTTTATAAGAAAAAAATGTATGGAGCTAGTATGAAAAATCGAATTATCTCCTAAACGGCATGTTTAACCGTACCATCCCTGGAGGTGGTCATAGTGCTAATTATTTATAATTTTTTGGTTGCGGATTTGACGAAAAATTTAATGCCGTTTTTTTAAAAAAAATCGTCAAAATATTTTTATTTATTTTTACATGTAAAACGATCCCTTTTAGTGTCCAAGTTAAAAAGTTCGATATGTTATTAACCCAAATATTAAGAACACACAAAACAAGAAAAATTAAATAAAAAAATTGCTGTTTTTTGACACATTTTTATTAATTTAAATAAAAAAAGATTACCAAACTCTTATTTAAGTAACATATAAAGTTATATTATACACAAAATAATTTAATTGAAGGAATTAATACTAAGCATTTGTAAAATAAAGTAAAATAAATAAAAAAAAAGACAAAATATCATTAAATATTACAAAAAAAAAAACCAAACAGACTCAAATACAAATTTACAAATGTATAATTTTTTTACAAATTTTCCTTATCACTCTCGTTGTCAGACTCCAATTCTGAGTCAGCATCCAGATTGGATATGTCCAAAAACTCGAACTCAGTTTCCTGAAATTGAATTAAGTCGAGAGTTTCAGCAAAAAAGCTCTGCTTTTTCTTGGCATCTAACTTAGGCCTTTGTGCACTTAGCAAAGGATCCGAAGAAACAACAAGCATATTTAAAATGTCTTGATTGGAATCCTGCCTGCTTCTTTTCCGCGAATGATGTTCTCGAAACCTCCTAAAATCTTTGTTTCGAGACTCTGAGGCTTCTTCCGAGAGAGTCCCAATCGGCACAATATTATTTTTCTCGATTATGTCAGCCCCATGGATTAATAATTTATGAACGGTTGACGACATGTAGTACCAGTCGTATAATAATACGTACTTTTCTGCTGTTTTGCGGGCATAATCTCTAAATTTTATTATATCGACCTGCTCTCCAGATGTAATTGCTTGTAAAATTACAGCAAATCTTTTGATGAGGTCTTCATCCAAACCGGTTATAGCTGCGGTTTTATTAGGAAACTCAAAGAATTTTCTTGCAGTATTCCCGTCATTGGTGGTTCCCGAGCCTTGTTTTACTATATCAATCAACAGATTGAGTTCATCTTTGAATTTATTTTGAATTATTTTCTTCCTTGTCTGTAGCATTTCTTTGTGCTCATCACTTCTCGCTGCCCACCGTTTGAAGTCGAGCCTGTATGCAATGTGTAACAGACATTCCATACAATTTATACGGGCGTGTAGGGATGACAAGCCTAATTCATAAAGGTCAGAACACACAATTTTTGATGTTACAGCATCTAAGCGGTTCATTTCTGTAGGCTTTGCTAAGCACAGGTAGCACGATGCATTTGATCTAGCTTCAGAAAGGTAAGTGCAAACTTTAGCGTCGATCATCGTCATCATTAGTTCATGAGTCACCCTATTATTATTATTGCACTCTGTGGGGATAAGGGCCTCAATTTCTTCATCCATTTGTTTTTTCAGCTCAAGGACAACTGCTTCACTCTCCTTTACAAAAGTAAACTGAACTGGACGACAATACAAAACTGAGCATGGTTTTGGGTTCGTCCATAAGATGTTGTCTCCATCTGTCAGTTTAAGTGGCACCAAGGAGGTCATAAAAATGCTCGAGTCATCTTCCTCACCCTCCATTTTCTGCTTGTATCGGCTTTGGTTAGAAGCACCATCAAATCCCCACTTGGATATCAGCTTCAACTGCTTGTTATGCTCTTCCTTAGAAAGGCTTTGAAGGATTCTTGTAACTGTGATATCAAGTAAAGCTTGAAGTGTAATCCTAGCCGATGAATCAGTAACTGTCACTGATTGCTTCGGAGGGTAGCAATCAAGCTTAGTTTGTTGCACTTTATAGTAAGATGGATAAATATCCTTAGCACCTTCCCGAATGGCAGCCTCTCGCAACGTAATATATTGCCACTTTGAGAGTTTTAGCGAAAGAAGCAATCCAAGCGCCTTTTCTGACGTAAATATGATTGTTTTCGCTGGTTTCTTAAGCGTTTCATTTAATTTAGCGGCTGCTTCAGGATTTTTCATCATGTATTCGATGACAGAGGCGATATCTCCATGCCCTTCTTCTTTTAAACGTGCTGCAGCTGCATATGCCAATTCACTGGAATCTTCGCCTGTGTGTTCATCAGATCTTCTCTTTTTTTGTTTACTTCCCAGATCTTCGAATGGTTTACGGGATCTTTTCGTCATTGTTCCAATGGACGTTGATGTCAACGGTTCTGGAGAGACTGAGGGCGCTCTTGGTATCTCATCAACACTTGGTTCTTGATTAACTAAAGTTTGCACAAAACTCGGCCAATCAATATTTGCTCCCAACCAATTCTCGTACTTTCTCCTGAAATTATCAAGGAATCGGTTGGATTTCTGCCACCTTTGTAAAGCGGCTCGCGTAAATCTCCGACAAAATTCTTTGAGAACAACACGATCTTCGTCAGACAGGCAATCGCCTATGCGGGATACAACTGCACTGAACAATACTTCATGATCAAATGAAGTACTCTCACTTCGTAGAAGAACAAACAAGTCTAAATTCGTGATTAAACTTTCCATTCTAAGATTTTATAGTCGCAGATTTAGTGTTAGCAGTTACACAGTTGTGAACAAACTAAATTATAAAACAAAACTTTAGCCCTTTTATTGCAAAACGCCAATAATTAGGTAACTACCCTCATTCGTTATCTTCTCATTAGCTAATGAAAATTTATAATTGTCACTAACTATTCTTAGAACTCATAGCACTGCTAATTAACAAATTAGCTTACTTATCAAGAAAAGTTGAATGTAATCCATAGTTGGCATTGTCGTGAGATATTGAAAATCATTAAATCACCTATAAAGACTCATTAGAAGACCTAATCAGTGTAGTTACTTAATCACTTCTTTTCGGACTCATTAGAAGAGTAAACAATTGGTAATTTGGTTGTATGAAAGGTTTTAAAACTCATGATGTGTTGATAAATATCTAGCTCAAACATAGTTGTCTACGTGTGGGTGTACTATAAACCTCTGCCAACTCCTTCGGAAATATAGGAGTGATGCTATTTTATGTTACGTGTAGTTAAAAGTCCGTGTTCTTCAACATAAACACTAAAATGAATAGTTTCATATGAAAAAACAAATAAAAATATTTTGACGATTTTTTAAAAAAAAACGGCATGAAATTTTTCGTCAAATCCGCAACCAAAAAATTATAAATAATTAGCACTATGACCACCTCCAAGGATGGTACGGTTAAACATGCCGTTTAGGAGATAATTCGATTTTTCATACTAGCTCCATACATTTTTTTCTTATAAAAATTATAACTCTTCCATTTGTGCACACATTTACTTCATATGACATTTTATAGAACAGTAATGATCAGCAGAAGTCATTTCCAGCAAAAAAAATAACATTTAAGAAATCGAGATCCTATGTCTTCTACAGCCCATTTTCGATCCACCGTGTGGCGCGGCAGCGGGGCGGGCAACGCATACCTGCAGTGCTATTCTGTAACCATCTCACCGTGAAAACTTAGGTGAAGTGAGCTCGGAGTGAGCTGTCAGTCCCTAGCAGCAGGTGGAATGACAGCTCACTTCACCTAAGTTTTCACCGTGAGATTATTACAGAATAGACCGGATGTTCTCCCAAACCAGCGGGCAGATCGCGCGGCACTATAGCGGTGTAGTGTTGTGTTCGTGGTTGTGTTCTCGAGATATTTGTTTTTATTCGCGAACGAAATGTCTTAAAAACGGCGACAACATCTTTTTGATTCACACGTTTGTTTTTGACGTCACAAAAAAAATTTACAACACTATACTATACTACAATGCAGACGCGCAACGCGGGCGGTCACCGCTTGACTGGAGTGCACCGCTCGTTGCCCGCCCCCGCACCGCTGCCACGCCGCTGTTTTCGAGAACAGCATGTCGATTCCCGTAACCACTTCACCGTGAAAACACGTGAAGTGAGCGTGGAGTGAGCTGTCAGTGTCATCTCACCCTGTTGGAATGACAACTCACTTCACCTAAGTTTTCACGGTGAGATGGTTACAGAATAGCACTGCAGGTCCATTTGATTTTACGCATAAGATCCTGCCGCTCCCGCGCCGCCGCCGCCGCCGCCCCGCTGCCCGCAAAATTTGAGGCAGAGGCCTTAGCGCCAGTCAAACGATTGTACAAGTACCTACATGATCTTTTATAAGCATTTGTAATTAATTACACACAATGCAAATTGAAATAGAAATAAATCCGTGCAAACATGTGACTGCGCGTAGTGTGCGAACGTCATGCTTATAATATTATTAAACCTTCACAGATGCGTCATAATATGGGCGACGAGCGGTTACGTGAACTGAGCGTGGTCCATCAGCAGCAATACAGATCGCTGGAGAAGCTGAACGGCGTGCGGAGGCTGACGGGCCCGTACTGCGGCGCTCGCTCGTCGTCCGACAGCGGCTCCAGCGCCGCGTCGTCGCCGCCCGGCACGCCCGCGCCGCCCGGCACTCCCGCGCCACCCGGCACGCCCGCACCGCCGGGCACGCCCGCGCCGCCGCCGCGCCGCGCCGTGCCGCCTGCGCCGCCGCCCGTGCCCTTCCTGCAGTACCCGCGCCCCTTCGCCTACCCCACGCCGCCGCCGGCCTACCGCCAGCCGCCGCCGCCCTTCGCCAACGGCGAGCCGCCGCCCTACCCGGCGCCCGCGCCCTACGCCGGCTTCGTGTCCGTGCTGTACGCGCCGCCCAAGCTGTCGTGCTGGAACTGCGGCGCGGCGGGCCACGCGGGCCACGAGTGCAAGGAGCCCAGCATGGAGGAGATGACGCGCGCGGGCGGCTACCAGCTGGACTTCGGCGGCGCGCCGCCCGAGCCCGCCGACAAGTAGGTATCCGGAGGAACTCTTCGCGACGTCCTTGTGTGATCTGTCCAGATTAGTACCAAAGTGTGAGGTCAAAAATTGTAAATATCGACCCCGGTCGGCCCGTACGGCTACTATCGATACCCGGCGTCATGTGAACCCTTGGAACGTGAAACCCGAAGGATTTCTTTTGGTGTAGAATGAGATATTAGGTAGATCTATGACGTTAATATTACGAGCGCTTATCGGACTAATTTATTAGCGGGATGAACTATCTGTAATGTTTAAGAGTAATTGCACTTTCGATGTATTTTAGTAGGATTTGATGACATTCCAATGATTTTATTTGATTATGCATTAGAATATCTGGTAAAATTAACATGAATGTACTAAACAAAAAATTGAGCTACATTCTTTATGATAATTAATCATTTATTATATTATACTTCAGAAAATTATAATTACATAAGTACATAATTCAAAAATTTATTCGCCGGATAAGACATGCTAAGTATAAAAGTTTGATTGAATACGAAATCTGATAAAAAATCACTATTTATACTTAGTAGTCACACAAAACATATCAAAATAAAATATAAACATTTATAATTTTGTGCAGAGTACGCGAAGTAAGCGACGCTTAGAAAAAGGTACACCTATTTTATGTTATTTTCTTTATTTGCAACTAACTGCGATATATATGTATCGCTGTTGGCTACTATAATATTTTATTTTGGTTTTTCCATGAATTTGCATCTTCTTTCGGTAGTGGAAAAAAGTAAACCCCGTGAATCTCTTACATCCATTTTAAGTCATGTCATCGAAACATTCTTGCTTAGTAGGCGATTGTTTTGGCGAACATAAGTCACTCATAGCATTGAAGATGATGCTGCTGAAGTGAAATGTCTTCGTCTACGAGCGATGCAATGGCTCCGCTTAGCGGCTGAGCAGACGGGCTAGAAATAACAGCAATGAAATGGCAGAAATGTCCGGCAGTCTATTTATCCTACGTGTGCGTTATTGCATAGATTTCTATAATATTATATGATATTTAACTTCAGCAGCAGTATCTTCATGGCTACTATGAGAGACTTATGTTCGCCAAAACAATATAATCTGAGACATGTCGGTCCAGGGTAGCCATGTAATATTTGTATGAGGGTTGCGCACTAGATCCGAATTCTGTCCGTCGAATCGAATCTAGAACATTCCCAGATGCAGTGCGCAAATAGTCTAAGGGGCAGCACAGACAGCAGCGAAATCCTTTGCAGCCACCCCACATGGAATCGTCTCTTGCACTTTATTCTGGACTCTATTTTTACTGTGAATTACTTGATTATTATCAATGAAAAACTGCTGTTTATCTGCGCTGACCCTAAAACAAAAAACTACACAACATAAAAGGTAAATGATCAAGTGTAAAAAAAATACATGAAAAAAGGTTTAAAATTTAATTAATTTATTATAAGGTGAGTGATTTTTTGGAATTAATTATTGATTGAACCATTGTAAAATAATAATGTGTAAGTATGTGATTTTATTACAAACAAATTATTTTTAATGACGATTTAATAAATTATTTCATATAACTATTAATTTAGAATCAATTTGTTCAATCTGTATGGATGAGAAAGATGAAATGATTTTGAACACATTTAATTTTTTTGAACCTGAATCAATAATGAAAGTGCAATTATTTGTAAACATCTACTATGCATACAGTTCTTGTGTAGAATTTTAAGGGAATTCCACAACACAGCAGCGTCTATGTCATCGTTATGTTTTAATTGGCAGCTTCAAAAACTTTAAATTAGGGCCTTTTTTATCGTAAACATAAGATCAAAGAAAAAAATTGGTAGAAATAATTTCAGTGGAGCAATTTTATTATCTTAAAATTACAAATAGTTAACCTATTGACTGCTTGGTTTTATATCAATTGCCGTTCCCCCAACGCCCAGCGCATAAATCTACAAATACATATCTATGACGAATAGGTTTGTGCAATGACATAAAAAACAAAACACACCCCGTGTACATAAACAATAAAATAAATAAATAAAAAACATAGGTTCTCAGTCGTATATACGACTGAGGCGGCACGGGCACGAAAACATTTGTCGTATTAATCCGACTGGGGCGGTCAATAGGTTAAATGTCATTTCAAAATAAGTGCCATATATTGGTGTATAATATAATTTTCATGTTTAGTCAGTATGAAGTGTTAAATTTTATTTAGGTGGTAGAATGATACAGTGAATAAGTCCCATCAATGCTATCTATAGTTTTTTTTTTAAACCAGTTATACAAGAGTCTCTATTCGGTGTCAGCAAAGTATTTGGCACCTTAAAACAACCTTTCAAATGCTTTGTAAAGTTCAAAACGAATGAATAAAAATAAAAAATAAACAAAAAAATCTTAATTCATGATTCTAATGATTTGGAATTGTGATCAGAAGCAAAAAAAAAAGTATTTTAAGTAGAAGATCAGCATGAAACTGACTTTCTAAGTTATACAATAATGCGCATGACAATTTAGTACAAATTGAAATTTGTATGAGTTGAAAAATTGGATTAAGACGATTAGTTAAGAGATTTCATTAAGTGACATGGTTTATAAGCTAGTATAATAACATAATAGTAGAGGTACTCTAGTGTTTGTTTTAATTGTTAATATTATAATCAAAAGCAAGTGTGAATAATGTTAGGATAAACCAAATCTATCTTCAATCATTCATAACATAATTGCTGTGCTGTTTATTGCATCTCATACATCTACTTAGATGCTATGGAATTCCCTAAAATTCTTTGCTCTGGCTTCAATTTCTCCTACAATTTTCATGTAGTACATATTTTTTGTCCAAATCATCAGAACTTGTAAATATGATGCTATCTTCTAAACTATTTAATATACAGTTCAAAGTCAAAATGTGACGAATTATATACAAGAGTACTGAATTTGTTTCCTTTGTCCTAAGACTGATCTCTAATACTAGCAAATTATTGGGCTTCTAAAAGCTAATACAAATTCGATTTTCGCTGTAAGTCGAGCGTCGGCCGCTTTCAGAACACAGGACTGTTTGTTCAATGGTTGAGAAGCAGCTGAAGTAAATTGTGACTGGCCACACGTTTATGTGAATGTACCTAGTAATGATAAACCATTTTATACTTATGAGTTGAACAAGGGATTATTTTGATCAAGCTCACGAAAATGCAATGCTCTTAATTAATGTTTATAATAATAGTCATTGTAAATAGTTACAAATATGTAAGAGAGGTGGCACGTCGCATCCGACGTGTTCATATTTTGTAAATAATTCAGTTTATATAAATTACTTAATATTTAGAGATTGACTATATTTGTAAATTACGTTGTAATAATTTGAGTGTCCCTATAGAGTATATTCGATTGTTTCTCTATGATCACTGTCACAAATCACAATTTGCATTTTAAAAGTCCCAGTTTTTTTAAGAAAAGTTCAAATTAGAAGGGTTGTATAATTGTTTTTGCATAATTATAAAAAAAAAGTAATGTTTTTTAATCAAGTCAGATGAGTGACGCGCATGGGTGGGTGCTGGGTGTTGTCGCTGTGGCCGAGTGATAAGCAGCTTGCCGACGTTTGTTGATGTTGTTCATTCATCACTTGGACGACTGTATTCTCTTGTATTTACACACATCAAATAATATGTTTGCAGAGTTTTGTGCCTTCAATGCACACCCGGTGAAATGCAAAGGGAATATATTTGTGTGCTATAAGTGATTCATTTAATAGTGTAACTGTTAACAGAACCGTAAGGGACTATTATTTTGTAAGATACATGATATGTCACTCCTTATGAAGGTTGTAAGTCCACATAACGTAACTTTTATGTTATTTATATCTAAACAATTTTATTATGATATTTAAAACAAGTTGAAGTATAGATTAAACATAGCAAGAGTAACTTAATATTTGTAACTTTATAAGTATGCCTGTAGCCTAGCCTCAGTGTGGTACCGTTGATGCAATAACATGATAGCATTTGCATATCATGTTGGAATCTTCAATTGAGTGTGATATTAAAGTGGATTATCTTACCGTTTGCGTCTGCTCAATTGTTTTCAACAGTTTCAGTGAAATCGGTAAATGTGTGACTAAAAGTTCGTTTTCTACATAGGCAACAATAATATTATAATGGTCGGAAATGTCTATGCAGCTTTACTTTGTACTAGTGGAGTATGAAAATATTTTTTTACTTTGTACAGAATGTTATAAATGTGATACATAATTTTTGACATAATTAGAAATTGTGATTTAGTAAGGTGTGTAGTTTATAAAAAAAAAATAAGAAAAAAACTCGCTTTACTAAATAAATTATACTATTCTACAGCTATGTAACGTTGTTTTCCCACGTTTTTATATTTGGGTACTTATATATTCTAAGCTGTTGTACCTATTGCTAGTAAAATCAAACTTCAGGAAATTGAATGTTTCGGCCCGGTATTGTCAGACCTCTGTATCCCACCAATGCTGTGAATCATTTGCTTCCTGAGAAATAAACAACCAAAATCTACAGTTCCGTGTTTTTATTCCAATAAAATTCCTTGATTTAAAAAAATAAATTTAATAATAACGTCCTTCTAGCAGTGTTGCGGCCTATTTCTAACGTACATACTTTTGCAAACATCGCCGGGTATAATAATAAATCTTTATTTTTCTCACTACACAAAGGCCACATATGACTGAGTATAATAATATATACTGAAGATCACGTCTAAACGAGTAGTGTTAATGATTTGGTAATGTACCCAGGATTTTGTAATTTCTATATTTAAAAGAGTGTCCTTGGAATTTCTTGCCCGTTCTTCTCCATAGAGATCTACGTTTTGGAATGGGCAACTAGCTTCAACTTTCTGACTAACTGACTGACTCTTTGACAATTCAAAAGTGCCTGTAAATGGTTTAATTGAAATAAATGCTTTGAGTTTCAAACTCAAACTTAAACATTTATGTTAATTTAGAGCATTTTCTTAATAATATTTATTAATATTTTAGATTATATTTATATTACATAATGAAATTAATTTGTAAAGTTATGTCTCATGCGGATAAAAAACTGAGAATCACGCAAAATCTGTTAAGCGTATTTTTCTGAAACCTTTACCATTTTAAAGATAATTTAATTATTTATCTTTTAGTATAGGTACCTAGGTACGTGTTTTGTTAAAATGTGTACCTGTATAGTAATTTAATAATGCGTCTAATTTGGGACAGCGATCCTGGATGAGCGAGTCCTATTACTGGCTGGGCTGGACGTACGACGCGTTGCGTGAGCTCAGTACAGAACACGAAAGCTAACCACTAAAGGTCACTGGCATAATTATATTATATCTGGGTCTTAACAGAATTGCCTAAAATACCTATATATTACTTCAATAAACACTCGATGTTACTGGAATTCACAAGAAAGGATCTGGGATATCCGTGGGTGTACCCCATAATTATCTAAAACCAATACGGGATTTTACACCCACCCACATTTAAACAGGGTGCAAAGTGGAGGAAAAGTATCCTAAATATTGACTTCGCGTTTTGAAGGAGCGGCAGTGAAATTTAGCACATACTTATGTGCATGAGCTAGGACATCACGGAATAATTTTTATTCCGGTAGTAGGCACGTCACCGTGGGATAAAAGCTTCTAACGAATAGACACAACTTTCAAAACAGAGTAAATCAGACACTAATAATAAGTAATAATTGAAGATTAGTAAAAAAAAATAGCTAAACAAGATGTATTTACCTTATTACCAAGCTTCGAAGTAAAGCCAAAAATTAACTACCATCAAACTTCGAGTCAAACTCTTTTACGCGCCCTCTAGGATGGGTTTTTTTTTTTTTTTTTTTTTTGGGTGATGCAATAAACATTGAGTAAGAGCAATCATCAAGAGCATAGGCTCTGAATAACGTCTGAGTACCGTCTATTCAGCTGTTAATCAAGCAAAAAGGTCCCCAATTTTGAATGCTTAACGCTGAATAACATCTGAGAAACATCCTAACTTCTGAATAACAATTAAATAGTTGATCAGTTTTCTACATTACTCAGATTTTTACAACCTTTTATAATGTGGAATTTTCCCGCCAGGCTTTCACTAAATTGATTACATTTAAAATTAAAGGGTCTGTTTTAACATGTTTGGTGAAAAAAAAACTCATTTATATTTAAAAAAAATAGCAGATTTCGTGTGTGGTGTGCACAGGGCCCTAGTTTATTCTCACATTTATTTTTGTTATTTGAAAATTAACTGTTTAAATTGATATATAAGAACCTTTTTGGCGCAGCCGTGAGGCACACACAATTTTTATGATTATTTATGTACCTTTACTGTGTCCAAATAATTATTATTCTCAATCTTTTTTTTTCTTTATTTGTTTTATGTAATTTGAATGAAAATCAAAAAGATGATAACCAAATTAGTGAAGAAAATGATGAAGAATTTTACACTGATTTTAACTTTGGATTATTCGAGCTACTGTATGACGGCACGCAGTTTTTTTGTAAAATGTTAATTAAAAATACGGGGTGGAAGGGAGACCGACGCGAAAACGGTTACCACGTATTCAGTACATTCATTCATTCAGTATCATTGAGAGCCCGCCTACATAGAAATTTTTCATCGGTTATTGAAAAAAAATCTGCTGTTCCATACATTTTGACCGTGTAGGTATTGCACTATTGTAGGAAACTGCAGATTTTTGTTTTCTACAATTTTGTAGTTGAAATAAATTATTTAACTTTTAGACTTAAAGGACATTGACCGGTTCTGGGCCATATGCTGCCCAAACATGGGAGTACTTCCAAATGATTACATACTTGCATTAACATAAGAATAACATTTTTTTTTTTTTTTAAATATCGGTCCCAGGGTTTTTTTTTTTGGTTTGGTTTTAAGATTTTCGGGACGATTTTAGTTAACTATTATTTTAATAATGTTTTCGCACAAAAATAATATGTAACTCCATGACAATCAGATTCCATCAAACGTAATCTCGCTCGGCTCGAAAACCAGCTTTCTAATTACGCAACATATTTTCGTAAACGATACAGACAAATCTGTTTCATTTTGACAGTTCAACAACATTCATTGCGTTATTTACGTTGCTCTGCAGTTTTTTTTATCGAACGTATGGAGCAATGGATTAGCAATCTGTTTCAAAACGATTCAGATTCGGATTGATTTTGCATTACGTAATTAGTTCTAATGAATGCTTACCGGCTGAGAGTTGCAACACAATCAGAGTTGTGAGAAAAATGTTGTCTCGCATGCGCACATTTAGATTAAGTATATGTTTGTCTCTCATGCATCGCGCGCCTGTACCTGCTTGCGCGCGCGCCAGTCCGCGCCACTGATTTCGCCTTATAACTTCACCCGTGATCCGTTGTATACTGTGCGCATTTTTAATTCATCCATTATTCTTAACGACTTGGCTTTACTTGGACTTTTGTATTTGCTTCACCCGTTGACCTGGCTTTTCATTTGGACTGTCGTAGTGCTACATCATGCGTTTAGATTGAGTTTATTTTCGAAGTGCTAAGTGTTCTGAGCAATGTATCAACCACACCACAGGGTATGTTTACTTTGTAACCGTTCTGTGGAAAGAACCAGAAGACACACGTTAACTCGTAATCTACAGAACAACCATCATCATACGGTTCAAAACATCATTCATGCTTTAACTCCACGTGAGGTAAGTGCTTTTTAAGTATAACATCGAGCGTGCGTCTATGAGTGGAGCATTGCGAACAAGTTATTATTTAATATTAATAAATGCTACGTTATTATGACATATGGTCGAGGATTGAGACCAATAAAATTCGATTATAGTTTGGGGGGTACAGTGGTCACTCGTGTCACCAGCGTTAAGGACTTGGGAGTGACTTTCGACCGCAGTCTGACATTTAAAGATCACGTGTCTGCCCTTGCAAAGGAATCTTTCCAGCGCCTGGGATTTGTCTTGAGGAACGCTCGTGACTTTCGCAATCCCAGTGTTATTGAACTTTTATACACCACTTTGGTTCGGAGTAATCTCGAGTCCAGCGCCTGTGTCTGGCATCCTCATACAGCGTCTCAGACTCTGATGCTTGAGAAAGTTCAGAAAACCTTCCTGAGATTTTTGTATCAAAGGCGGTACCACTTCTTCCCATTCATGTACCCAACCAATTATTTACTAGGGGTATTAAGCTTCAATTCGTTGGAGGTTAGAAGGGGCTTTGATCAGCTCGCTGTTGCCTGTAAGACCCTAAGTGGTCGGATTGACTGCCCTGAACTCCACGGACTTTTCTGCCGTCTATTTGTGCCCGACAAATACCTTGGGCACCGTCAAAGCCGCCGTCACAATCTGTTCGCGCCACAGCTATCTAGATCTGTCGCTAGAGCCGAATCCCCAGTATGTCGAACCCTAAGGATGCTAAACGCCCTCCTGACTGCCGACCCTGAATGTGATGTGTTTGCTGATAAATGGAAGAAGATAATGCGTGCTTGTCTGGAGTTCTGTGAGAGACAATATGCGAGAGTGTCCACTGATATATATTAGTTTGTGACGTGTTTAATTTATTCAACTATTTAATCAAATAATTATTAATAATTTTATCCACGTACCTATTGAATGGAATTGTATTGTACATGTTTATGTTATGTTACTGTTATTATTGTTTTTCATTTTTATTGTTATTTTATTTTTCTCAATTCTATGTTAAGTAATTGGACCTGTGCCGTTTTAATTAACTATAAATAAATAAATAATAACATCACTAAGTGGCAGTCAAATTGAATTCAATGAACACTGTCAGGACCGTTCATGTAAATGTCACGTGTTAATTATTATGATCTTAGGGGCTACCAAAACGACTTTCGATTGTCGTGATCGTTTCGAAACGAATGGTGATTGCCAGATGTGATTAATTGAACTAAGTTATTGATTGCGATATTGGTAGCCCCAATTATTCGCTTTTGACGTGTACGACACGATATCTAACTTGAGTACCTACTATTTTCACGGCCTTGAGTTTGGCTGTTACGGTATTCAAGTTTTTCTTTTTATTTTCAGGTAAATTTCGTTTTTTTTTTATTTTTTTTTATTAGGTACTTATATTAAGATTTATTTTTATTTTCAGGTGACTTTCGGCCGAATAGCACGGCACGCCAGCATCAATGACATCATCCGTCGTGCTCTTGTCACTTTGAGTGCCAGCTGTTTCAGAACCCATATTATTCTTGCCTGAGCAACCGGCAACAAATTCGTCATGCTCCCTTAGACGTCACTGCTTGCGGTAGCGTCGGGGGTCGGGTTGCCTCCTTACCTCAAATATGGCGAGGGGGGTAATGGCTGATCTTTGCGTTATGCTCGTGAACGGGTGCTGCTTGTGTTGACTGGTCGACTTGCTGACCAAGGTTTTTGTTGCTGTTATTAGTAATTAACTATTTATTTATTTTTACTTCGATGGTCCTAGTTTATCATTTGTGATTTCCGAGTTACAGCTTTAATAGCTAACGAATGAAGCACGCCCTTTATGCCTGGCATTCATTCGGGTATTTACTTCTTTTTTTTTTTGTTGGTATATGGCGTGTGCTAGGTGACAGAAAATAATTTAATTTAATTTAATGTTCTATGTTGCGTAATGTAAATTATTTTGCATAAGTACTTTTGTATAGAATCAAGTTTTTCTAACTATTCAGACTGCTGTGCAGCTGGGGCGAGTTTGTTGTGCCACTTCTTCTTCCCAGCTAAAGCACTAGGAAGTGGTGAAGGGCAGGCGTTTTAGGGGGACTGTCTTATGTAGGTAATAGTCATGTTCGAAAAGTGCTGATTTCTGAGCCTACTTTGAATAAAAGACTTTTGAATTTGAAGGTAAAACTAATTTCTTGGTGTTTTGCTTCTGCATTTTTGTTTGTATAACGATTGGCAGGATTTTTCTCACTGAGGGGGTTTGAAACACTGTTTCAACTCACCTCGCTTAAGTTTTGTATGGGTGATTGCTAATACGGTGTGGTTAATTATTTTTTTTGCTAATTTTGTTTCAGTATGTCTACTGATTATAAAAGAAAGACTGATAGAGGCATGGCGAGTCGCGAAATTTACTATCTCGCCGTAGAAGATGTTACATTGCATCAAAAATGTCTGCGTGATGCGGCTTCGAACTACAACCTCAACCACACTTCACTCTACAGGTATATTAAAAAAAATACATCTTATTGAAACGGCGACTCCTGCGTCAGTCGGATATCCCGAAAATACTGTACTTTCATCTTCAGAGGAGAACATACTTCGTGACTATCTCTTAAGCTGCATTTCTTGAGAATTTAATAAGAAGAGATGATTATTTGTTCAAGATTTAATTAATAGTTCAGTACAAAATATTGTAAAATATGTTAAAATGTTTTATTTTAATATAAACTCCTTCAAATTGTATCGTCGTTTCTACTTTACAACCCTTAATTTATTCTACTCAAATATCAACTGTTTCAACTCACCTTGACCCCTGTTTCAATATAGGTACCTCGGTGTGGATTTGAAACTAAATTACTTTTTACATTTGAGTTCATTTTTCACCACAAAATTCATACATAAACGTTCTTTGTGAAAGTGTAAGAATTAAACTATCGATTGGCACTAAACTCATACGATTAGTGTTTGTAGAATTTTGTGTATGAATTAAAATGTCAAAATTGATTCAACTCCCCTCGGTCTCCCCTACCGTATTAAGATCGAGCAAAACACGCTGAAAATAATACGTTGCTTGTATGGGGATCACCTTTAATTTTTAACTAGGTACTTATTTTATTTTGATTTGTTGTTATATCGACAATATAAATACTTACACAATCTGTGAAAGATAATTTGTAGTTTTATCACATTAAAAAAATATTTTTGCGATTACCTAAAAACTGACATTTGCAGTTGAATTGACCGAGACGTATATCGATGTATGGGATAACATGTTTTTTAATCTTGGAATAAATTCATCCCAATTGCGGACCTACTTATTTTTATAGGTAAGTAGGTAGGTATATAGCTACTTAAAATAACTTTACTAGTAGGTATTATGACGAATTGACGACCGATTAACTCGCATCGAACTAATCTATACCTATCCATCTCATTAAGAGCGATTAATTAGTTATCACGTCATGGGTAAGTATACCCCGTGAACAAGCTTGCCTATCAATCATAGTCATTATACCAGTTCCTAGTTATGTATGTTTATATGATTTGATGAAAAAGAGGATAAGAATTGGAGGTACCTACCTACAAACTGCTAATTTTTGTGGGCTGGTCAGCTTATTAACCTAGTAGTTATTTTAGTATTGTTTCTGTATTATTTTGTGTGAATATGGAATAAGTAGTCTACCTACGTATTCCTATTGGGATAGTTTTTTTATTTGACCTATTGTCCCACTACTCGGCAAAGGTCTCATAGCTTTGCAGTCTTTCCTGTGTGTTGTCTTTTACATAGGTATTTTTTAAACAAATAATAAATTAAATAGTAGGTAGGTAGAAATTATTCAATTTTCATCTCGCCATCCCATCTTTTAAAAGGTCATAATCAAGCGTAACACACGCCGGAAAGCCGATATTGTCCAGTGTCAATTCTTACTTCGTGTTTCTACCAGTGACTTGCCAGTGAAAGGGCAGCACAGAGTACTTTTTTTTTTTTATAAAAAAGGCAGTTTATGAAACTAACATTTTGTATGGGAGGTCCGGTTTTTGCACGGAATAGAAAAAACAGGGCGTTTGTCAACGAGCAGCGCTACCGCTATACACAGAAAAGTTTGTACGGCCTACCTATTCAGCACATCGTCGGTATAAAAACAACTATCTATGTTTACTTGCCGCTGTTGTAGTCCAAGCGTAACATGATAGGTGGCGCTATACGCAGATATAGGTAGCTACTTCATTTAGATACATATCAAAATGTCCAGAGGTGACATTCTTTCATGGGGAAATACCCGCCATCTGGGTAGAAGGCAGAGATATGTTAAACTCCTGCCACCTAAAACCACACGGTACCTACCTAATCCTATAACAGCTCACTGAACGACTCGCGCGTTGCATCCGTGGTTGCAGCTGTACAAAGTTGCAACCACGGATGGATGAAGTACAAAAGACAAAAAAAGGTAGGTAGGTAGTAGATACTGACCCCGAAGACCCGGCTTCCTCTTAACTACGACGACATCTTAAGCGAGTTTTCATCTTTCCTATTGTTTTCCTGCAAATCTTTCCTCTCGATTTCTTGAAAATCTTTCCTCTCGATTTCTTGAAAATCTTTCCTCACGCCTTTCTGCAATCAGAGTGAGTGATTTCGTAAAAAGGGACGGAAGTGTGTAACAGGAAGCCCGGGAAGTGCGCGCTATTTGATTTGACCAATGAGCGGTGCGCGGTACCTTGACGAGGTCCCGCCCCTTTAATATTGCTTATTAACTTATTGTTGCTTATTACCAGGGTGAGTTGTTAGATGTTAGATATCATATGCGACTACTGTAAAGCTTGCTAATTTTTATTTTCCTTGCTGTTATTTAGCTAATAATGTTCCCAGTGCTAGGGCTCATGCTCCGCTCAATGCGAGGGTGCGGGCCGTAATCCACCACACGGGCCCGTGGCGGTCTAACCAACGGACTATCGGCATTTCACAAAGAGACTATCGACTGTCACAGTGCTACCAGACCTTATTTCCCCCAAGTATTGGCTAATAGTACCGATACCTAAAGGTTAAACCTCATAGTAGCAATTTCGGGATTAATAAGAGACGTGACCAGCGACCTAACAAAGTTCAGTGTGGTCAAAACACATTATCAATGCAAGCGTAGCGTAGCAAGCGGGCTACATCGCAAATGGACCAACCTACGCGGCTACGCCGTAGCTATTTAGCAACCATTGCTACCGCTACGAAGCTTTTCAAACTACTGCGTGTTTTTTGTATAATTTTTTACGAACAGATTTTCAACTGTGCGTTTGTAAGGGTTTATTAAGTTACATTGTGTAGTTGGCACTCTATGCTACGACAGAGATCCTTTTGTTATTTTCTGTACCGTATATATTATAAATACATGTCATATAAATAGATAAAATATTTTCTTTATGATTGAATATGAATTATGAATAGGGTAACGTAGGTAGTGGAATTGAATTATGCAAATGCAAAGGGCTTTACCCTGTCGTGATATTAAAGATAACTGCAAGCGGGCTTCAACGCAAATTGATCGACCTACGTCGTAGCTATTTCGCTACGAACTTTTAAAATTACTGCGTGCTTTTCGTATTATTTTCTACGAATCAATTTTATGACGTAGCATAACTGGCAACTGCTAAGTTCTGTAAAATTACATTATGTTGTTGGCGCCCGCGCTCACTGCTACAAGAAACATGCCTCCTACTTTTTCTCTTCCGTAATTAGGTACATAAAGATCTGTATAAATAAAAAATGTTTTCTTTTTAATTAAAAATGTATGATAAACTGTAACATAGGTAGTAAAATTAAATAATTTAAAGTGCTTTAACTGATGTGTTTTCTTTTAGATTGACGTAATTTGAGTTTGTGGGAAATAAATGAATTTACATTTGGGGCCGTCATTCTCATACGGAAATTCACAAAATGTAAAAAAAAAACAAATAGACATGACATGAGGACATCCAAGTTTAACTATAAAATATTTTTCATCCCACCATCTCGGAATAGTTATTTGTGCAACAAGAGAGCAAAGTTGTTTTTTGCTGCGAGTGTTGATTTTGAATCCCGAGCAAGCGAAGGATTCTATAATTGAATCACGAGCGTAGCGAGTGATTCTAGGTTAGAATCCTGAGCGCTACGAGGGATTCAAAGACACGAGATGCAAATAACTTTGCTCTCGTGTAACACATACAACTTTTCACCTCAGCAGCGAGAACATACAACATGTAAAAAAAAACCTGTCCGATCCGTGAGGGTGTTGTTAGGTATCGTACTGTGAGCATATTTATGTGGAAATTTTCAGGAAAAAGGAATCCCCACATTTTTTTTCAATGGTGAATTTTACCGAATTTTACGTTTGGTGCGGGCGGCGGCCGTCGTAGTATGTTTTGCAATTTTTTTAATGGATTGGGGCAATTTTAAATACCAATAACTTTTTTACTATAAATAATAATAAAAAAATTACTCTTTTGTAATGTTACTGCAGTACCATATGCCCTTTTCGGATCGGACAAGGTTTTTTTTTTACATAATCTTCATCACCTGGTATTTTGCAGCCACCATCTTGGATTTACATTTTGACCAAATTCACACTTACTATCTCACTCCGTCTTTCTTTCTCTTTGAATTAGAAGAAGACAGTCGCAAGCGCCTTTTCCCGTGACGATTTCTGCCAGTGCACTCTTACCGCAAGCCGCCTAAAGAACTTCGTTCCAAAAAAAAAAAACAGAATTTAAATAAAACCTTAACAGATGATTTGCAATTTTAAGGTTTTATGTGAATCCGAACGTTTTTTGTTTGTTTTATTTTTGGGCCTACTAGATAGGGAATTTTGAAATCGAACTTTGAATCGACTTGTTTTTATCTCTCGCTTTTTTCGTATCGAAGTGAAAGTGACAGAACTAATTGAAGTTCAAATCTTTAGAATTTTGTAAGTAAACCCAACACTGTTCACGGCATTTTAAAAAAAAATAATTAAAAAGTTACTTTGTCTCACGCTCGCAGCAAAATCGAATTTTGCTCACTGTTTTTTGACAGCAAAACCTGCTTGTTTGAGGTGCTGAGGTGAAAAGAGTATTTTTAATCTTCAGTATCTGAGTGGAAAAGCCGTTTTTATTCTCTAGAGGATAAAGTAAATTGAATTTAGAACATCGTGTGCACTAAGTTTGTGAATTAAAAAAAACATTAAACCTATTTACTGCTACCTCTATGGTGCCGAATATATCATACAACTTTTTTTTAATTTGTTAAAAACTCAGACTCGGAACCTTCTTGGTGTTCTTTTTTCAATTTGCTTTGTACGCGGTTCTTTACGCGGCATTTTTTCACGTCATTGTTAAACCTTAGGTATATTAAAAACAAGAAACTTGAAAACAAGTGAAAAAACTAAAATGAGTGATTCTAGCGACGAGGAAGTTTGCTTGACGCCAACAGAATTGACTGAAACTGTTAATAATGCGCAAATGAGCTTTCTCCCTCAACAATCACGCGAGAAGTATTTAAAACAGTACGATATGTTCAACACGTGGCGACTAGCAAAAGGAGCCAAAACTTTCTCAGAAAACGTTTTGCTGGCATATTTTATAGAATTATCCGAGAACAAGAAAGCAAGCACTCTATGGAGTACGTATTCGATGCTAAAAGCAACAATAAAGATGAAAAAAGACAAACATATCGATACCTATCCTAAATTAGTGGCATTTTTAAAAAGAGCCTCATCTGGTCATCAACCAAAAAAATCGAAGGTTTTCACAGTATCTGATATTGAAAAGTTTCTTAACGAAGCACCCGATTCCGTATATTTGGCGGCAAAAGTAAGTCAGTTGCACATTCAGTATCTACTTAAGTATATTAATCTCAATTAAATAGTATACTTAGTAGATGTTGATAGGCATAATTATGCGTTCATATCAATTTTATTCATTTATCTACTACAATACTCTTTACATTACAGGTTGTTCTTATTATTGGAATAAACGGAGCATGTCGAACTAATGAACTAACACAACTTAATGTCAAAAACATTGAGAAACATTCAGATGACTTACTATTAATTAATTTACCTAATACAAAGACAAAAAGAGACCGCAACTTCGTCATTCGCAAGGAATACGTAACGATTGTTGAGAAATATCAAGCCTTACGCCCGCCTAACACTCCAATCAATCGATTTTTTCTACAGTATCGCAATGGAAAGTGTGTTAGACAGCCTATGGGTACTAATAAAATTGGCAGTATCCCACGAGAAATAGCAACATTTCTTGAACTTCCAGAACCCCTGTTGTACACGGGTCATTGTTTCCGACGAACTTCAGCCACACTTTTGGCTGATTCCGGAGCTGATCTGCTGTCCCTTAAGCGCCACGGAGGCTGGAAGTCCAATGCAGTTGTAGAGGGATACATAGAGGATTCCATCCAAAATAAGTCTAAAATATGTGAAGGCATCGTAGGAGCCATTACACTGAAAGAGCCTCAATCGGATCCTTGTACTGGCCCTTCTACATCAAAAATAAGCCGTTATGAAACACCTAACCATCTCCCTCTCTCTCCAACATTCACGCCAAGGGAATCCGATGAATCGGTACAACTATTAAGTATGACAGATAGTTTACCGAAAAACAGTACACAAGTGACTAACACCAATATTACAGTACCAAACAAAAATATTACACTCAATTTAAATAACTGTAGCAACGTTACTTTAAAATTTTCTTAATTATACCTTAGTATTATTTTGTTATAATTTAAAGATTATTCTGTAATACTTACCTGTCATAATGTAGTAATTAATACCTAAACTGAAATAAAAGTGTACCTATCTTGTGATTGTAAACGTTTTTTTTTTGCATTTAGTCATTTCCTCGCTGAGGTGGAATGAAAAGTTACGTGTTGCACTCGAGTGCAAAGATTTTTCACCTCGTGCTCTTTTGATTCCCTCGCTAACGCTCAGGATTCTAATTTTGAATCACTCGCTGCGCTCGTGATTCAATTTTAGAATCCTTCGCTTGCTCGGTCATCAAAATTGAACACGCGGTTAAAAAGCAACTTTGCACTCTTGTATAACAAATAACTATTACAACGGGCCAAGTTTTGAAGCCACAAACTAGCTCTCTACGGAACATATTTCCCAGCTATGATCTTGACCTTATTCATGGTCTTGGTCCTGCTTACATCAAATTCGGAAGCTATCTCGCTGTGATTTAATCGAAATTGGAAAAGTATTTCGGAGTTTCATGAAAAAAGTCGTTTCCATAAATTTATAGAATACCATTTAATGTGCCATTGAATATTACAGATTGTAAAGTAGTAGGTTAGTTAAAAGTGTTAGTAACTCGGGAATTACACTTGGGTGAGAGTAGCGGGATACTTTGTTTGCCGTAACGGGCGTTTTATACACAAAAAATGCGGGCATTTTCTACAAAATGGTATAATGGCTATTCTCACTTTAATATTTAAAAAATGCGAGATTTTCGTACCGACTTGACACGACAGGAACATGGTATGCCTTTTACTCGAAGAATTATGTAGAAAATGTGCGATAACTTGGCGGAGTGCAATATTGCTTTTTAATAGCAACACGTAAAGAGAAGCGTCCAACTATTATGAATATACACGTTATTCTCCTAAATAATCTGGCCACTTAAACCTACAGGTACCTATGCAATAACTTATTTTAACATCACAAGTTGAGCATACACAGATCCCATCACCTTAAGCTTATTTTTGTGGATAAAAATACCGAAACAAGTTATTAACAATAAGTATGCCTAACTACCGACCTACAACATATTCTTCGAGAAATTCTCGAAACACTGAATTATGTCTAGCAACATCGAACAGACAGAAACTTTATGTTTAAATCAAAAGTTCAGAGCTAACTTGTAGGGCACGTACCCTAAGATGTAAGAAAGAATAATGTAGTACAGTTACGCTGGGTTTGTTTTTAGTCTAACCAATACTTTTTATTTCAATGTTACTTGACGTTTGTGAAAACAGATAATAATCAACATAAATAGGGATTAACCTCAAGTTGAACCACCAGCGCAAAAAATAACAATATTTTTCGAGTAAGAAACTAAATTCCGAACGCAAGATAAGTAAATAAATGCGAAATTGAGGAAGAATAAGTATCCTCAAAATTAATTCGGATTAACTAAGGGTATTAATGGTATATTGTATCTATCGTTTTTTCTAATAATAAACAACTTAAGAGCTTTTCTTGAAAGCTATTATAATGAAGCTTAATTTTTTTGTTGCCGACCAAATTAATGTAGGAAAGTACCTACCTACGTGCATTAATTTCGCTACCTAAATTTAACGAAAGGTTAATTACTTAAAGGTCACGTAATTTCATCCTAATTATAGAGCGAATGGACTATTTAAATGACAATGTCTCTTGTAGGTAACAAATTAGGTACCTATCGCTACTAGAATATAATGTGAAATTGCCATAATCGCCACGCTTGGCAGCCAAATTGACGATTACAGTATATTGTACAGTTATAAGCAAGAATGTACAGTATGGATTATGATTCCCGGAAAATAAAGGGCTGGTTCTCTATTGTGTCACCTTACTTAAACTAGTGCCATTTTTTTTTGGTCATAATTTATCCGAATGATAACTGGCCCGAATTTAATGTCACATAATATTAAAATAAAATTGAAATCCCTAAATACATAATGCCCTAAATTTTTTTGCCATAAATATTAGAATAGGTACAAGACTTAAAACCGTTTTCAATCAAAGTTATGTTCTAAAGTCCTAAATTCAATCAATCAATCAATTTCTTTATTTGTATAGAATGTAGGTGTTACAATAATGGTGTTAGTTTCAGATATATTCCCAGTACATTCTGTCTGTTGGCATACAAAAATATAGTGGTTAATGTTACAGATAATTTAGACACTACTTAGGTAGCTGTAGCAGCAGCGGTGAGGTTTGGTGAAAACTTAGGTGGTTTCTAGATTGTGTTGAGGATTTTCAATGAAAACGATGCTTTAGTTTTAACGAACAAATTATGTGTATTAACCATTTTGATTTTTACAACATTCAAGGAGAGGGGTGTGGGAACAATATTTCGAATGACGACCAATCACAGTCGAGTGACAGCTATGACGTAGCGTATGGTATCATTTCTTGCCTCGAGATGTCACTGTTAGTCCCTGATGTACGTTAATGGAGTAGGAGTCCACAACATGCCCCCGGCCTTGGAAGCAGTGGCTTTCAATGGTCTTCAGTCACTGCATCAGTGTCGATCACGTCCTGTAGTAGCGGACAAATCTTGGTATATGCGCGCCTCACCACGCCGGAAGATGTCTGTATATCGGCCACCCGAGATATACCATCCTTTCCTGGGATAGTGCAAAGAACACGTCCCAAATGCCACTTCAAAGGTGGGAGGTTATTGTCCTTAATAGCAACTAAGGAGTTTGGTTTGAGCTCGTCCTTATTCGCCGTCCATTTTGTCCGCACCTGCAGCTCGGAGATGTATTCCTTCGCCCACCGGTTCCAAAAGTGTTGGCGGAGTTGTTCTACCCTCTGGTATCGCTGGAGACGACTAGCAGGAACATCACGTAGGTCCTCGCCTGCTGGCGCAGTCAATGGCCGGCCAATAAGGAAGTGTCCAGGAGTGAGCGGGGAAAAATCATGAGGATCGGGGGAAAGAGTAGACAGAGGTCGGGAATTTAGTACGGCTTCTATTTGAGCCAATACTGTGCTGTACTCTTCGAACGTGAGATGCGAGTAAACACCATCTTCATCGTGTGATAGGCAATCACACGATGAAGATGGTGTTTACTCGTCTTTACTCCTGCCTCCCACAGACCACCAAAATGCGGAGAATAAGGGGGAATAAAATGAAATTTTATATTTTGACTAGATGCGAATTCTAAAATGTCATTACTACAATTAGTCAAAAATTTAGAAAAATCGTTCATTACACCTACGAAATTACGACCATTATCAGAGTAGATATCTGCAGGCTTACCACGGCGTGAAATAAATATTTTTAAAGTAAGTAAATACGCTTCACTGGAGAGGTCACTGACTAACTCCAGGTGTATAGCACGTGTCACGAAACAAACAAATAGGCAAATGTAGCCTTTGATAAGCCTAGCACCCCTACCCTTGCGGTTCAGAATGAGCACTGGCCCAGCATAATCCACTCCACACCGAACGAATGGAAGACTAGGTGTAACTCGCTCCCTAGGTAAGTTACCCATCATAGGACTAAGCGTCTTACCTCTAATGCGAGTACAGGTAACACAACTATGCACTACCTGGCGAGCTAAATTTCTACCTCCGACAGACCACCATGATTCGCGTAAATGAAAAAGTAATGCCTGCGGAGCAGCGTGGAGAAGCTGACTGTGCTCATGACGAAATAGTAAAGTGGTAAAATAATGCTTACTATGAATTACAATTGGATGTTTCTTACCGTAAATGAATTCATCAGAATTAACTAAACGACCACCTACGCGCATTAATTTGTGATCGTCTAAAAACAAATTTAATTTAGACAAACAACCTTTATTTTTAATAGTCTTATTATTAGATAATGCTTTATATTCAACTGGATATGATTCCATTTGACAAAATCGAGCTAATGTTTTATCTGCATGGTCTAACTCGTCCACACTAAGGCTGCCTACACGCTTATTATTTTTACATCGACTGTTATTTATAAAACGTAACATAAAGGCAGCCGCACGCCTCATACGTTTAAATTGAGAGAACCGATGAAAGGGAAACAAAGATAATTCACAACAATCCTGAGCTACAACGACAGTCACGCATGACTTGACCTCAGGTAACTCGCGGTGTTTGAACGAGTCCGAACTTTTGTGATCGTCTATTGAAAAACTAGGGTCACGAAGAAATTCAGGACCCTTCCACCACAAGGTAGACGAAGAAAGTTCTTCCAATCGAGCACCACGTGACGCTAGGTCGGCGGGATTATCTACACCGCTTACGTGACGCCATGGGACGTCTAGTGTAAGATCATGAATTTCAGCGATCCTATTTTGAACAAATGTCTTAAGCTGGTTCGGCCTCATGTGCAGCCAGCCTAAGACAATTGTGGAATCAGTCCAAAATACTATACTATTAAATTTACAACGTAATGAGTTGCGAACTTTGTCATACAGACGAGCACCCAATAAAGCCCCACAAAGTTCGAGACGTGGGATACTAATAGGTTTTAAAGGCGCGACCTTTGTTTTTGAAAACAATAACCTAACTGATACTGTTAAATCATTGCAAACTGTGCGAACATAAATACACGCGCCGTACGCCGTCTGAGATGCGTCGCTAAAAATGTGTAACTCAATATACATAGGCTGTGTACCTATAGCGTGGCGAGGTATACGGACAGTGTTTAGCGCTTGCAATGAAATAACAAACCGGTTCCACACGCGCGCCGTGTCATCTGGAACGTTATCATCCCAACCTATTTTTAATAGCCACAATTGTTGTAAAAGAACTTTAACAACAATTATGACAGGACTTAACAAACCGAGAGGGTCAAAAATTTGCGAAACCTTTGATAAAATAGATCTCTTTGTTATAGGCTTGGTATTTTCTATATTAACGTGAGAATTAAAATAAAAGTTATCGCTTGCGTTATGCCAGCCTATTCCTAAGGTTTTAGAACTAACATTTTCATCTAAAGTTAAAGGTTTAAACTGATTTGACGACTGACGGTCATCATCGTGTTTAAAATTAAATATCCACTTCCTAAGTGGAAAACAGCCCGACTGCAGCGTCTTTTGAGTTTTGTCGCATAGATCTAATAATTTTATTTTATCATCTAAGCCCGTTATGTAATCGTCGACATAAAAATCCTCTTTTATAGTTCGAGCGACATCAGGATCAGGAGATTCAAAGGCTAATTGTTTTAGGCACCTAACACTTAGAAAAGGTGCGGAGGCGGTTCCATACGTCACGGTGTTTAATTTAAATATACCTAATGGCTTGGAGGGATGGTCACGCCACAGAATCATTTGCAAGCTGCGCTGACTCTCATCTACCAAGCACTGCCGGTACATCTTCTCCACGTCGGCGCACGCGACGTACTTGTGCTGCCGAAAGCGGAGAAGAATGGCAATGAGATCACCCTGTATAGGAGGGCCAATTAGTTGCAAATCATTCAGTGACTTACCAGAGGTCGATCGTGCGCTAGCGTCAAACACCACGCGCAACTTGGTGGTGGTGCTGAGCTCGCGGAACACGCCATGATGCGGCATGAAATAACACGGGGATTCATAGGAATCTACCTGTGTCATATGGCCTAAGTTATGATACTCCTGTAAAAAATCGGTATAAAGAATTTTATATTCAGGCGAACGCTGCAGACGTTTTTCTAGCGCAAAAAATCGACGTTCTGCTTGTGTATAAGAATCCCCCAAGGTATCAGGTGACTGATGGAGTGGAACGTGCACGCAGAATCTCCCGTCGCTATTGCGAGTAGTAGTGCGAACAAAGTGATCTTCGCATGCACGATCTTCCTCAGTCTGAGCGTCTCTGACCTTAGATGGTTCCTCAATCTCCCAGAACAATCGAAGTTGCGTATCTAAAGAATTAATAATATTGCAATGAATTGGCGCACTTTTTCGCGTATAATTAAGTATAGGTCCGGAAATAATCCAGCCTAGTTTGGTGTTCTGTAGAAACGGACCACTACTCAAACGAATTTTACCGTCTTCTAACAGATCCCAAAACCTATCTGCGCCAATCAAAATGTCAATATTTTTGTAGTCTAGAAACTCCGGATCGGCTAACCGTATGTTGTCTGGAATACAGACTTGCGCGCTTAATTTGCATACGGCAGGCATCGAAGCCGTGATCCTAGACAGCACATAACAATTAATGCGCATAGTGAATGAATTATCGACGCAGGATTTGATAACGATATTACAAGCTTGCGAACAATGTACTACCGAATCACCTACGCCTCGAACTTCGTTTGTGGACTGTATTAATGGTGCATTTAAGAGTTGACATAATGATTTAGAAACGAAACAGCGCTGGCTTCCATTATCAAGGAGTGCCCGCGCTTTATGATATCTACCGTGTACATCTGCTACATCAACGATAGCTGTTGACAATAACACGGACTGCACACCCATAGACTTAATCGATTGCGGTTGCATGTGTGCCTTGTTTACTTGAATAGGGACTGCGGAGTCCGAGGCGGCTGGTGCGGCCGCGGGGAAGTGCGCTGGCGCTTCACTCGCATTAGCACGCGACGCCTCAGTGGTCGTTGTGGAATGCAAAGCAACAGATCTATTAGCGTTATAATTGTGCAATAATGAGTTATGTTTTTGATTGCAGTGTCTACAAGGCCCAAACCTACAATTATTTACTGAGTGCTTCGAATGTAAACAATTCTCACATAAGTTGTGCTCGCGTACAAGTTTAAGCTTTGTGTCTAGGTCGCATTCGATAAACTCTTTACACGTGTACAGTGGGTGATTCGCGGTGCACTTTGCGCATATTAACTTACCGCGTTGTTTATTTGATTTACTCGGCCCGCTAGAAACATTGCAGTGTGACATATTATGACATTTTGAGTGTTGTTTTTTGTTGTCAGTGCTTTGAGCATCTTTGATATGTGAACGCTGCAATGCCTCCAGCATGTCTGCCTTGTTGCGCAAAAAGTTAATTAAAACATCGACCGATAAACGTTTAGAATGATTGTTTTCGTTTGGGTTCGGGAACAATGTGCACTTATGAGACCCCCATTCTCTTTCAGTAATTTTATCTAACTTTGACACCATGATATTAATAATTAAACTATCCCAGTAGTTTGTAGGGTCACCTAGAACTTTAAGTGCACGTAAATTTTTCAAAATAGTGTCTATTAATGTTCTAATTGAAGAAGGCGACTCTTTAGTTATTGCAGTTATATTCAATAAGGCTTTGATATGATGATCAATTAAAAGTCCGCAATTATTATATCGGTTGAGTAACAAGTCCCATGCAACCTGATAATTATCAGCAGAAAATTCTATGGAATGTATAACTAGTTCTGCGCTTTCTTTTAGGGACGATTTAAGATAGTGAAACTTTTGAATGTTGGAAATATCTTTAGAATTATGAACTAGTGAGGTAAACGTGTCTCTGAATTCGAGCCAGTGCTCATATGAACCGTCAAATGTAGGCATAGTGATAGTGGGTAGCTTCACGGAATGTATTTGACTGTTATTATGACTATGAAATGACCTGGAGCAGTCAGCGACCTCATCAGCGTTCAGCATAAACTCAGCAAGTGATATTAAATTGTAGTAACTATCTTCAAAATGTTCTCTTTGATTTAATTGTTCGCCTAATTCACTATCAGAAACTCTCTCTTCTATTTTAGTTTGAATGTTGTTGAATTCAGAAAATAGAGTAGTACATCCTTGGATCCTCAACTTTAAATCAATGCGTTTTTGATTAGGAAAGTCATGATCACAATCTTTTAAGGAGTCTAAATAATTATTAAATTTGGTAAGCCTGCCCTTAATTATACCACGCTTCCTAACTAAATCGCGAACTAACTCACTACTTTCTACACTTAGCAAATTAGGAGATTTGTCACGGGATTTAGCAGAGTCAATAGGCATTTTGGTGGTCAGTGAAAAGAGGAGTACTCACGGTTTTATAATCGTCAGCTCAATCACACACGGCACTGATGCTAGCAACGTCACCAGGCTAGTAATTGACTGGAAATCCGATATTCCGAAAATACAATGCGGCAATTTCACTGAAATAAGAGCACAGACATACTATAGCACCAAATAGAACTCAGGAGATGATGGGAAGAAATAAGGATTGGCCCCACCGATTGCGTATTATTTTTGATGAAACCTTTGGGTTTTCTTCTCAATCCGCCAATGTGCAAAGGTCATTCAAAGGTCGCTCGGCGATCTTGGTATCAATATTCCAATATTTGGTTCGAAGGTCCAAAATGTAGCAGCAGCGGTGAGGTTTGGTGAAAACTTAGGTGGTTTCTAGATTGTGTTGAGGATTTTCAATGAAAACGATGCTTTAGTTTTAACGAACAAATTATGTGTATTAACCATTTTGATTTTTACAACATTCAAGGAGAGGGGTGTGGGAACAATATTTCGAATGACGACCAATCACAGTCGAGTGACAGCTATGACGTAGCGTATGGTATCATTTCTTGCCTCGAGATGTCACTGTTAGTCCCTGATGTACGTTAATGGAGTAGGAGTCCACAACAGTAGCTTTAATTCAAAATGAGATCATGGTTGGATCAAATTATTTAATGTTAATTTTTTTGTAATTAAATATTATCTGATTTTGTATTACAATATTGTTTATTATTTTACCAAATCCAACTGACACAATACATAAATAGTAAAGATGCAAAAGCAATATGGCTCTTGTCACGGTTCCGGCGCTGCATGTATTAGGTATCACTCAATAATTGTGAACATGTGGTTTTCATTTCACTGTAAGAAGCATACAAACAAGCATACATCATGCATGCAAGCAAGCATGCAGCATGCAAGTGAGCATGCAAGTAAGCATGTAGCATGCAAGCGAGCATGCAACATGTAGCATGCAAGCAAGCTTGCAGCATGCAAGCGAGCATGTAACATGCAGCAAGCATGGTTTTTGTCACGGCTCCGGCGCTGCGGGGCTCCGGCGGTCCCACACGAGCTTATCATCGCAGATTGTTTAACGCTCACCTCCGCAGCTTCGTCTTGCTGGCCGGCTTGTCCGGCCAGACTCAGCCGAGGCGGCGAGCGTTACAACCACTTACTTTTCAACTCGCGGGCCGCCTCGCCCCTACGCACCTTCGCGATTCTAAATTACACTCTAGGGGTAGGGCAGACAAGACTGCGTGGAGTCGGATTTACAGCGATTCGTTTCTGTCACTAAAACCTAATTTTTAGCAAATGTTTTAGATTCGGAATAATACACATTATATTTAATTTTTTAGGACATAGGACATATGACTTTATTTCATGCAAAATTAGGAGATTCAATTATTATAGTACCTACTCTATACTATGATAGAATGGTTTTAGAAGTCAAGATAATCGTTCATCAGCAACTTTTCGCCTTTCTATCCACGAATGACCTACTTAGTCCTCTTCAATCTGGTTTTCGACCTGGTCATAGCACAGTAACGGCTCTTTTGAGGGTTACTGATGACATCCACTGGGCTATGGACCACAAATCTCTCACCCTTCTTGTACTTCTGGACTTTAGCAGTGCCTTTAACTCCGTTGATTTTGACATCCTTCTAGGAATCCTTAAATCCTTCAATTTCTCTATTTCCACTATTTCTTGGTTCGACTCCTATCTTAAGGCCCGCTCGCAGCGGGTTCGTCTGATTGGTGCTCTCTTACCGCAGGTGTACCTCAGGGTGGCGTTCTCTCTCCTCTTCTCTTTTCTATTTTTATTAACTCTGTCACCAGAGTCATCTCTTCTCATTTCCATCTCTATGCCGACGGTCTGCAGATTTACAATAATTTCGTATGGGAAGATGCTAAAACCGCCGTATCTGCTAGAACCCTAGTAAATCCCAGGCCATGATTATCGGCGGCAGGTATATGCGGTATAGGCTTGATGTTGCGTCAACGTCATTGTCTCCTCTTTGTCTGAATGGAGTTCAGATTGTTTACGCAAATACAGTTAAACACCTGGGGGTGACCATGGACTCGTACTTATCGTGGGCTGCCCATGTTGCTCAAGTCAGTCGCAAAGTGCACTTTACGTTCTATTCATTGAAATGCCTCCAGAGCTTCTTGCCCTTGAACACACAAATCTCCCTTGCTCAAACTCTCATTCAGCCCATTATAGATTACGCAGATGCCTGTTATTTGGATGCCACCGAGGAGCTTTTAAATAAACTTGAGCGTTTACAAAATATATGTATTCGTTTTGTTTTTAACCTTAAAAAGTATGATCACGTCTCTAACTTTCGCAAGATACTCAAGTGGCTCCCTATTCGACTTCGCAGGAACTCTCGGGTATTGTGTCTGCTATTTAACCTCCTTCATAATCCTAAAACTCCTTCCTATCTGCGGGAGCGCTTTTCCTATCCTTTCCGCTTTTCTTGTCCTTGCAGGTCGCATCTTAGAAACCTGCTTAAGTGCCCTCCCCACTCCACTGACTTCTACTTCTACTTCTTCACCGTGCACGCGGTGCGGTTGTGGAATTCACTTCCGCCCGAGTTTAGGGACTGCCAAACTGTTGCAGTATTTAAAAGAAGAGTGAAAGAACACTATCTTTCCACTTCGTCATAGTTGCGTAGGTATTTATGTTGTATTTTATTTATTTTAGAAGTATGTGTGATTGTATGTATGTATGTATCTTCGTAAGTATATTGTCATATAATTTGTTTTATTTTATTGAGTGAATTGTTTTGATTTTATGTATTTTACTTTCTCTCTATTCTTACACATGGTGTCTACATCTCTTTTTACCCTCTGTCCTATCGCAGGTATGCTGGAAGAGATTTCTTTAGAAATAAGCATTACCTTTGTACGTATTTTTCTGTTCTTTTAATCTTGTCTGTTTATTTATGTGTGTACATAAATGTTTAAATAAATAAAAAAAATATGTATAACAAAATTTCGAATTTTTGAACATTATGGTGTAGCGGTTACACCGCCACATACGAACTACGCATCAAAGACATGACGTCACACAAATCCTGCATCGTGCAATTAGAGTTTACCGCGCGAACGACATAATCCGCGGCTGCTGCTGATCCTGCTGCTGGTCCATATCGGTGTGGACCTCTTTCAGATCCTCCAGCCGCTGCTGCTGCTGCTGCTGCCGCTGCTGCCGCTGAACCTGCTGATCCCGATCCAGGACCATATCCATCCTATATAAGACTATCCGACATCAACAGTCGGGCAGTCGGCCCGCCAGACACACACCCGTCTGGTTGGAGGATCCTCCCATTTTCTATGGTGGATGAGTGAACTTTACACCCTGTTCCTCATGCTCTTAAAATGGTTACTGAAGTTTATAGCGAAGGTGTTATGGATAATGGTTTTCGGACAAACAATTTTAGGAGAAGAAAGGGAGTACCATAGGGCCACCCTCATATCCCTAGGGAGTCGTAATAGGCATCTAAGGGATTAGGTTAAAGGAATGGGCAACCGCTTGTCCTTTCTCATTATAGGCAACAACATATCATCAACATCTCATGTTTGACAATATGAGTCACAGTATGTTGTCGGTCGAGTCTCGCCGACTTCAAGAATTTCCATGTCGTGTCGTGGGCTGGTGTAAACCTAGCCCCACGTTGCTACTAGGCGATCTCAACTCCAACTACGGGCCTGAACGTTCAAATCGGGGTTCGGCTTACACGGCATGCGACACAGCTTGATAGTCGACGTGGTGTTTGCTAGCCCCGCTGTCGTGCACCGCGTCCGTGGTTGGCGTGTTGTGGCGGAGATGGAGGCATTGTCGGACCACCGATGCATACGTTTTGATGTCTACACCCAGACCGCGGGTGATCGCAGCAAATAGGCCCTGCAAAGAAAAGGTTCACGCTGGGCGCTTAAGCGCACTGTCAATACGCTTGAGCGCCCGGAGGCAAGAAAATTTCTGGGCTTCGAGCACCGCCTGTAGGCGGTACGTGGGGGTCGTGCGATCGATGGCCCTGGATCTTCGTCCTGGGACCTGGAGGTGAACACAATCGCGACTCTGCATCTGCGGCGCGAAGAGGCCAAGATACGGGGCGAGAGACTGGTGCAGAGACTTATTCGTGATCTCCTGACTGATTATAATATGTAAGTTAAAACTTATTCCCACAAAACTTAATTATCTCGAAAAACAGGACTTCCTCTCTCCTACCCTTTTGCTGTGCCCTACAGGGTCCATAATGATCTAAATTATATAGTTACCATATACACACACATTACACACACACACACACAACACATTAAGGTAAAGCAATAAAGATAATTATTGAGTATTGAGTATCACGTTGCGCCGATCGAAGCTTCGTCAGGTCAGCTTCCTTTAAAAAAATAAATAATAATTTATTATTCATAGCACACTGATAAAAAAAAGAAATGAAAAACCAGTTAATAGCTTTTCACACCACCTACTCGAAAATGTCAAATTATATGTCAAGCAACCTTAACCTAAAGTGAGTCATTAGTGGCCGGGGGCACAGCCGGTCAATAATGTTGTACTGGATTTCATTATGACCCGCTGGTCAATAATGTGATTTGAATTTGGAATCTCACATGCTCAGCAAAATTGGCAGTATAGTACTAACAAACACCCTTTGGTGCCAGAAAGAGGAAAGCTATTCTCGATACCCTTACTACGCGTGGATGATATTCTCGATTTTAAAAAGACAAATTAATTTAAAAAAAAAAAAAAAAAAAAAATATTCAAATACAAGATTCTGAAGCATTGACGAGCAATACTCAAATAAATTCCACATCAACATCTATAAACGTACCAAATAAAAACTTAACTTTATCTTTGCACAACTGGACTAATGTCTCAAATGTTACCATCAACTTCAATTAATATGTAAGTGCATATAACTAACTAGTTCTAAATATGTTATTCTTACTGTTTGTTTATTTAATAAATTTTTTTTTTTTCGTACTATGGCTATTATTTTCTCACAGGTAGGTGTAAAAAGTAGAGTATCCTCCTCTGGGGCTAAAGGTGTCTTTGCCTTGGGCTAGCTTGAATCCCTCGCTGCATTCAGGATTCTTGTATTAACTCCCTCGCTTCGTTCGTGAGTTAAACTCTTAACTCCCTCGCTGCACTCGGGAGTTAAATCCCGAATCCTTCATTGCGCTCGAGATTCAATATGACGCCCGTGACATAAGACACAACTTTAGCCCCTCGGTGCATAATCTACTATTATAGCTTGTTCTAAAATATTTGAAAATTTTAAATGAACTGAAAATGTTTTGTGTATTTGTAAAAGTACGCTTGAAACTGAAATTGATGCAATTTTTTGGCCCATGGTTATTAAGCTCAGATTTATTAAGCTTCTACGTTATTTGTAAATTAAGGCAAAACCTGAATGTTGTTTGAGGGTGGAAACATAAGTAGCTGCAATAGTTTTTCGCTATAAGTATTATGACACTGACTTAAAATATGTTTTCTTTGCACATATTTCATTTCTAAGTACACAGATAGGATGTTTTTTTTTTTGTTTGGGAAATCTTCTAATTACTTTTCCCGCTCTGGGTGGAGCTGGAGGGGTGTCATACTCTTACTGACTAAAACCCACCCGTGTTCCTTCTGTTGCCTGTGCAATGCCAGGGGGCTACGGTATCCCTTTCGGACTTTCCCGCAACCCCGGCAGGCAATGGTCCCATCGGACCCCTTCACTTGCTGACATCTCTTTGAGGCGCGCGTGGAACACAACGCGCCGTCGACCCGGGCTTGGTCCTTACTGGACGGCGAGCTACCCATTGCTCATCGTCCGCAAGCCCGCGCCTACGGTGGCCGGGAATCGGTAATCGATTCCCGACGCCCAGGGCGTCTCCTCCTGCGGCGGCTAGGGGCGTGAGGGCGCGAATTTTGCCTCTCGCGTTCCGCCTCCTCCATCGCGAGCATCGGAGTCAAGTTCCGGCGTTTCGCCTCCTCGCGCCACTCCCAAATATGCGCGAGGACTTTTGCCTCCAGATCCCATGGCGGCAATCCGGCAAGGAGGCTCGCCGCCTCACCGGAGACCGTGCGGTATCCCCGGACCAGCCGGGTGGCCATGACCCTCTGGGACGCGATCATCCGGCGGGCTGGCCGCCGCCTCAACGAACGCGCCCACACCGGTGCGTAAAGGGCCTTGCCGCACCGGGGACCTCCAGCATCCGGGCCCCAGTCGCTGTGACCCTCACCCGGATGCCATCAGCGGCACCGATCTCTTTCAGGTCCACCGCCGCCCCCACCTTAGCGAGCACGTCGGGGTAGCACACGCCCTTCTTCTCCGCCTCTGGCTGTAGTGTTATCACTACAGCTGCGGACTTCGGGGCGCGGAGCCTAGCCGCGATGGCGACGCTTCGTTCCTTGCGCCGCTGAAATCTCTCTTTCTTTTTGGCCGCTCTTTTTGCCTTAGCCGCCTTCCTCTTCTCTCCGGCTACTTGCCATTCAGCGTCAGCCGAAGTAGAATTAGGAGGAAGCGGGGGCGGCCGTTTCGCCGCTAGGGCCGGGGCCTTCGCCGCCAGGGCCGGGGCCCTCGCCGCCTGTGTAGCCGCCCCGCCCTTGGCCTGCCCCGACGAGCCTGGTTTGGCCGAGGTAGCTGCAGTGATGGCATACGAAGCCGTCTTCTGCTGGCCAGAGGCCGGCTCGAGGAGGGCGCAGGACGATGGCCTCTATCGCGGAAAAACGCGACCGCAGAGAAGCCATCTCCTGCCTCACCAGGGTCAGAACCCGGTCCTGCCCATGCTGCTCCCTCCCCTGCGGGACCTCACGGGGGCCTTGGAGCCTGGCCAGGTCCGCTCGGAGCTCCTCATTCTCCTTTTGGAGAAGCCCCGCCCGCGTCTCGGGCATGCCGTCCGACGGAGGCCTGCGGTGATAGGCCTCCGCTGCCGCCAAAATAGAGGCCATGGCCGCGGGCATGGCCTTGTGTTTAGAGGACTGAGTCCTCTTCAAGACCAAAACCTTCATTGCGGCTGCCACGGCGTTATTTGTAAATTAAGGCAAAACCTGAATGTTGTTTGAGGGTGGAAACATAAGTAGCTGCAATAGTTTTTCGCTATCAGTATTATGACACTGCCTTAAAATAAGTTTTCTTTGCAAATATATCATTTCTAAGTACACAGATAGGATGTACTTACATTAGATAAAGATGGGGAGCAAATTGCGAGCGGCGGGCGCGCCACACGCGGCCTCCTTCACAATAAATTAAAAATTTAATTAAACTACCGAGTGGTCGCAACTGCTTGATAAACGCTTTTTACTTACTGTGCGACCGTTCATTATACAATGGAAGCGTCATTTACAAGTATGTTTCAAATTGTTTGTACGCATTCTTTGTAGTTAACCAATTATAGGCACATTTATTTGTTAGTAATATTGTCAGAAGTGTGAATGTGATCAGCTTTTAGTTCAATCTCCAATCTGTTTGCGAAATATGGTGATCTTTGGCGGGTACGCCAATGAGTCGTGTAGGTATAATAATCTGTATAACAGTCTGTACGAAGTCTATGTTAAACAATAAACGTTAACGAACTGATGATAATGAACAACTGAACGAAAATCAATAACTGATTCCTGAGTTAGTTAATAGTTGATTGAAATTGTTCTCATAATGTTGTTAACGTTAATCTATTAGTACACAAGCCGTAATACGTGTTCCTGATTGTTCTGCGCTCCCATATTTATAAAGGAACTTTATTTATTGTTCCCCGAAATTATTAACAACATGCACATGTTTTAAATTAATGTTTAACTAGTTTCTGTCCGTTGCTTGTTTCGAGGGTAGGGTGTGGAATTTGATCCCGTGGGTGTTGTAATTGTAAACTCAATCCTCAATCTCTAGAGGCAGCGGCATTATTATCTTGTAGATCATAGGTTTTGAGATTAAGCTGGAGTTAAGATTTCAATGACCCCTTTGTCTTAATGTTCTCATTGTTATTTGCTACGTCACAATACGTTAGAAAAACATCATCATCATATCATCATTCTCTTGCTTTTATCCCATATTTATTTGGAGTCCGCGCCCGCGCATCATGTCTTTTTCTTCCATATAGTTAGTTCTCTATTAGTCGTCATCTTGGTAGCATCCCCTTTCTAGCCATATCATCTTTCACACAGTTCTTCATCCATCGTTTCTTTGGTCTTCCTTTACTCTTAAAGCCATCCACATTCATACTACTGGCCAATTAAGGAGGTAACTTGTCCTTGCTGATCAACTTTCAAGTAGTTTCGATATAGAGCCTCTTAAAATTTAAAATAATTTTCCGAAAGCTGTTATATGATAGAACAAAGAGATGCGACCCCCTAATAAAAACCACGAGACACAGTCGGGACACTTAACCATACATCAGTGAAAACGTGATTAAAATCTGTGCGGTAGTTTCATATGATTTATGTGAATTTTCATGATAAACGTGTCAGGGGGAGCGATTTTAGCCTTTTTTCTTGGGACGCATATATTATATGGAACGTCACGTGGCCCGTAGGCAAATGACCTTTTTAAAGGGTCGAATTATTTTTGGGAAATGTGATGTTTTGCCAGTGCAAACACACAGTAATTTTATTCCTTAAACTTAATATAAACATTTCCCAAAAATAATTCTTTACACGGAAAAAAATCCAAGACATGGACTGGGCTGGGAATCCAAGAACTGGGCTGTTTGTGTCCCAAATCAATCCAAATTACAAATATCTACACGAACTCTCACATGCCTCTTAAGAAATATTTAGGTACTTAGGTACTAGCCTCTGATTAGATAGTAGGTGAGGATTATGTGCCTAACCTAACTGACCCCTGTAAGTTCGATACTTTATTATTTTTTAACATCTTGAAAGCGTAAGTACTCCTGAACAACTTAACCAAAATCCGATTGATGTTATAATTATAATGAACTCGTACGTAATTAGAGGTCTAATTAGGCCTCTTATAACGGTGATCTTATACTCGGTGAGCCACACTGCAAAGCCTGTTGAGCCGCATGATGAGTTGAAGTTGGCTTGATCTCTTAAAATTTCTTAGAAGAACATCTTATAAGCATCATATCAACCTTTAAGCCATCTCCCAGTATGCCAGTATACTATATCCATATGACTCGTAATACTCGTATGTACCTTTGAGCAGGTCAAATTTTCCTTCTCAGTATTTTAGAACACAAACCCTAACTGACTAAACTACTAGAAAGTTATCTCTCGCGGAACAGTTGAGTTTAAAATTCCTAATGATTTAAAGTGGTAACATACAAAGTTTACGTTTAAATACGGTCGTACGTTGTGCGGAACTCGATAAACCGAACACGTACCTGTGCAGTACAGGCATCTATCTTATTTCTGTGGCGCATTTAATTCACTGTACCTCTTCAATGACTCCGCCGCTGCACCGCTACCTCTCGGTAAATTGTGGTGCGGGAGTGTTTGGGTTATTTTGTTTAGTGCTACAGTCGCATCTAGAAATTGGACATCTATGTCTCAGTTGTATCTCGGTCGGAGAGCTTATGTTTTTATCTGTTTTGTAATTTGCGGTTAACCCTTTATCGTCGGATAAGACTTGAGACTGATAAATAAATGCAAGTGAACAACTATGACTTAACGTCTTATGAGATGAGACAACATTGGTATAAACAAATCAGACATGATTTATAGAGAAGGACTGGACGCTGCAAAACGGAATAATGAAAGTGGTTTGAGGCCAAATCCATTTTAACGGTACGTACAAGCCGCGAAGGTCGATGGAGCCGGTAGATGATATAGGGTTGCCTAAGCTACCTGGGAAGATCTACAAATGCCACACAAGGTAATATACCCACATATAATATAAGGGAGGGGAGAGTGTTTATGAAAGAGCCAAGCTATGAATGAGCCGATGTGATTATCTCCCACTTAACAAAATCCTACAATAATTCTTTACTCTATAAAATCAACACTGGATAACTGTCATCCACAGACATTTGAAAGTTCTAAGAAATCAAATAGCATCGGACTGCATTGAAAATTTTGAAGCCAAAATCTAAGTAATTTTGCGTGCGCGTGTTGTTTTGTTTCCCCTATCATATGGTTGTCGTGGCACTTGGGTCTCCGGGGGGGCGCTACCTATTGTATAGTACGATTTTAGCCTACGATATTTCTAACATTGAGTATTCAAAGTCGCGGCACCTATCCCATTGGGGCACCTATCCTGGATTTACCCTATGCCTTTACGATAGAACTCTCGTGATCTAGATCCTTACAAATTTTTTTTTGGCGAGAAGTGTAAAGTGTAAGTTGACAAAATGAATATGTTTTACTGTTATTGTTATGATGCTAAGGTAAATTAGCTGTAATTTGAGGTTATATTTTTTGATATAGGTACCTAACATTTTTTGAAAGAGCGATTGTCGAGTTTATGAAAGAGCCAAGAAGAATGGCACCAGTGCAAAATAACTTCAGGAGTTTCCTGTATCCACTGACTGGTGACTGCTATTAGGGGTTAAAGTATGAAATTGCCGATTTGTACTGAAAAATTAATCGAAATAATTACCATTATTATCATACCATACATTGCTGCCATCTAATAGGGAGGTCATTTATGCCTTTGCGATCTTTCGCAAAGAGATCTTGTCTTGATCTTGTTGCCTTTGAGATCTAGTTTGTCGAATCTAGATTCGACAAACTGTGTGAAAGCTTTTGGTACTGCCTCCTGAGAAGAAAACTTTTTATCACGTAGAAAATGGTCCAAATCACGAAAAAAATTGGTAGTCCGTTGGAGCAAGGTCTGGCGAATACGGAGGGTGACGAATGGTATCTAATTGCAGTTCCTGTAGAGTTAAAACGGTTTCTCGTGCTGAATGAGGTCTCGCGTTATCATGGAGCAATAATGGTGAAGATCGATTCATGAGTCGGGGCTGTTTCACTGCTAGTTTTGCTATCATTGTTCGGAGTTCGGCACAGTAGACATCTGCCGTTATGCCGTTTGACCAGATCGGAGAAAGCTATAGTGAATAACACCATGCTAAGATCACCAAACAGTTACCATTACCTTTTTATTGGTAAGCTTTGCTTTAGGACACTGTTGCGGCGTTTGACTTGGGGTCAGCCATTGCATTTTTCGCTTACGGTTATCATAAAGAATCCACTTTTCATCACATGTCACAATTTGATCCAATATTCCTTCATTTCTGTATCGATTCAACAAGGCAACACAAGTTTCAACACGCGTTTCTTTCTGCAGATCAGTCCAATCATGAGGCACCCATTTCTCATATTTTTTTATTTGATTGATTCGACGCAAATCAGTCAATATTGTTGGTAAGGTAAGGTAGGTTTAAAAAACCATGCCGCTAATTTATTTGGGTAGTTTGACTCGGATCGGCTTCCACCATCTCTTTCAATTCATTTTTAATCACATGTGTGGTCTTCCACGTGGTTCGTTCATCAAATCTAAGTTTCCATCACCAAAGCGTTTAAACCATAATCACACGGTGCGTTAATTAGCAGTCCCCTCTCCAAACGCAACATTGGTATTGCAAGCTGTTTCTGCCGCGTTAGTTCCACGTCGGAACTAGTATTCAAAAATAACTCGAATTTTTGAAGTATCCATCGTTCTTTTCTAAGCTGAGTAAAAAAAACAACTGAAAGTCGATAATCGAATGTTGCACATTTTTTAAAAGAAGAACTTCATAGGTACCATGTGAAAAATGTTTCACTCAAAAATCTCAAACCATGAAGGTTCTATGTCAATTCGAAGTACCTATTACAATAAAACGGCAATTTCATACTTTAACCCCTATTATGTGGAGGATGGACACATGAGTCTTGTAACAAAGGAGTGATTAATTTTGTTGTTTTGTTTTTAATTGTTATTTAGGTATTTGATTTACACGGCATAGGAAACTAGTTACATAAATTAAAGTATATATAATAAGTACATACATGACACAACGAATAAACAAAATTAAATAGTATTATTCTCACGGATATACAGTCCGGATTGGCTTCCACGAGCTTATTTAGTGCCGTCAACACGCGTGGTAGGGGAGACCCAGCAGGGCTGCTGCTCGACACGAAGGCACGTCTAGCAGTCGATGTTTTGTGGCACGGACATAATTATTCGGTGTGTGGGTCGAGTGTTATATCCTCCCGTCCGTTACAAAGACTCCAGGAGATCGATAACAATTAAATGTAAGATGATTATTTGAGACTGATGGAAAGCTGTGATTTTCCGTTTGTTTAATTTTGATTAGGTTTTTGAGTCTATTAAGAGATTTTAATTCATAGAAAACTAGTATGTTTCTACAAAATGGAAGCAGGTTGTTTTGAAAGAGCCAATTTTCCTTTTTGTAAGTGGCTATATTTCAGATTTCTTACATTGTAAGCTATTTCTTTTTATTTGAGTACCATAACTATTAAACTGATTACTGAAAAAAGGATTTTTAATTAAACGCAATCAGCTTGAAATGATTTTTTATTTATTTATTTATTATTATTTATTTAACAGTTTATGTACACACATATAAACAGACAAGAAAAAACTGGAACAAAAAAATACGTACAAAGGTGATGCTTATTTCTAAAGAAATCTCTTCCAGCATACCTGCCATAGGAAAGTGGATAAAAAGAGATGTAGACAACGTACTATGTAAGAGTAGAAGAGAAAATAAAATACATAAGATAAAAACATTTAACTATTCACTAATTTAAAAATAAGCATACAATATGAGAATATACTTACATACATACTTCTAAGATAAATAATAGGGGTTAAAGGATGAAATTGCCGTTTTATTGTAATAGGTACTTCGAATTGACATAGAACCTTCATGGTTTGAGATTTTTGAGTAAAACTTTTCACAAGAGTTCCATACGTAGTGAAAGTGCAGAGCACTAAGGAAGGATTTTGCGCAAGAGTTCCATAATAGCGAAAGTGCAGAGCACTAAGGAAAGATTTTGCGCAAGAGTGCCATATATAGCGAAAGTGCAGAGCACTAAGGAAGGATTTTGCGCAAGAGTTCCATAATAGCGAAAGTGCAGAGCACTAAGGAAAGATTTTGCGCAAGAGTGCCATATATAGCGAAAGTTCAGAGCACTAAGGAAGGATTTTGAAAATTCAGCCCCTAAAGAGGTTATATCATGGATCTCTTTTTTTTCTTGTCTGTTTATATGTGTGTACATAAACTGTTAAATAAATAATAATAAATAAACAAATAATAAATAAAAATCATTTCAAGCTGATTGTGTTCAATTAAAAATCCTTTTTTCAGTAATCAGTTTAATAGTTATGGTACTCAAATAAAAAGAAATAGCTTGCAATGTAAGAAATCTGAAATATAGCCACTTACAAAAAGGTAAATTGGCTCTTTCAAAACAACCTGCTTCCATTTTGTAGAATCATACTAGTTTTCTATGAATTAAAATCTCTTAATAGACTCAAAAACCTAATCAAAATTAAACAAACGGAAAATCACAGCTTTCGATCAGTCTCAAATAATCATCTTACATTTAATTGTTATCGATCTCCTGGAGTCTTTGTAACGGACGGGAGGATATAACACTCGACCCACACACCGAATAATTATGTCCGTGCCACAAAACATCGACTGCTAGACGTGCCTTCGTGTCGAGCAGCAGCCCTGCTGGGTCTCCCCTACCACGCGTGTTGACGGCACTAAATAAGCTCGTGGAAGCCAATCCGGACTGTATATCCGTGAGAATAATACTATTTAATTTTGTTTATTCGTTGTGTCATGTATGTACTTATTATATATACTTTAATTTATGTAACTAGTTTCCTATGCCGTGTAAATCAAATACCTAAATAACAATTAAAAACAAAACAACAAAATTAATCACTCCTTTGTTACAAGACTCATGTGTCCATCCTCCACATAATAGGGGTTAAAGTATGAAATTGCCGTTTTATTGTAATAGGTACTTCGAATTGACATAGAACCTTCATGGTTTGAGATTTTTGAGTGAAACATTTTTCACATGGTACCTATGAAGTTTTTCTTTTAAAAAATGTGCAACATTCGACTATCGACTTTCAGTTGTTTTTTTTACTCAGCTTAGAAAAGAAAGATAGATACTTCAAAAATTCGAGTTATTTTTGAATATTAGTTCCGACGCGGAACTAACGCGGCAGAAACAGCTTGCAATACCAATGTTGCGTTTGGAGAGGGGACTGCTAATGAACGCACCGTGTGATTATGGTTTAAACGCCTTGGTGATGGAAACTTAGATTTGATGAACGAACCACGTAGAAGACCGCCCACACAGTTGAATAACAATGAATTAAAAGAGATGGTGGAAGCTGATCCGAGTCAAACTACCCAGGAATTAGCGGCATGGTTTAACGTTACCTTACCAACAATATTGACTCATTTGCGTCGAATCAATCAAATAAAACGATATGAGAAATGGGTGCCTCATGATTGGACTGATCTGAAGAAAGAAACGCGTGTTGAAACTTGTGTTGCCTTGTTGAATCGATACAGAAATGAAGGAATATTGGATCAAATTGTGACATGTGATGAAAAGTGGATTCTTTATGATAACCGTAAGCGAAAAATGCAATGGCTGACCCCAAGTCAAACGCCGCAACAGTGTCCTAAAGCAAAGCTTACCAATAAAAAGGTAATGGTAACTGTTTGGTGGTCTCAGCATGGTGTTATTCACTATAGCTTTCTCCGATCTGGTCAAGCAATAACGGCAGATGTCTACTGTGCCGACCTCCGAACAATGATAGCAAAACTAGCAGTGAAACAGCCCCGACTCATGAATCGATCTTCACCATTATTGCTCCATGATAACGCGAGACCTCATTCAGCACGAGAAACCGTTTTAACTCAACAGGAACTGCAATTAGATACCATTCGTCACCCTCCGTATTCGCCAGACCTTGCTCCAACGGACTACCATTTTTTTTCGTGATTTGTACCATTTTCTACGTGATAAAAAGTTTTCTTCTCAGGAGGCAGTACCAAAAGCTTTCACACAGTTTGTCGACAAACTAGATCTCAAAGGCAACAAGATCAAGACAAGATCTCTTTGCGATAGATCGCAAAGGCATAAATGACCTCCCTATTAGATGGCAGCAATGTATGGTATGATAATAATGGTAATTATTTTGATTAATTTTTCAGTACAAATCGGCAATTTCATACTTTAACCCCTAATAGCAGTCACCAGTCAGTGGATACAGGAAACTCCTGAAGCTATTTTACACTGGTGCCATTCTTCTTGGCTCTTTCATAAACTCGACAATCGCTCTTTCAAAAAATGTTAGGTATATTAAACAATATAACCTCAAATTACAGCTAATTTACCTTAGCATCATAACAATAACAATAAAACATATTCATTTTGTCAAGCTTACACTTTACACTTCTCGCCAAAAAAAAATTTGTAATCCCAAAATTACTTAGATTTTGGCTTCAAAATTTTCAATGCGGTCCGATGCTATTTGATTTCCTAGAACTGTCAAATGTCTGTGGATGACAGTTATCCAGTGTTGATTTTATAGAGTAAAGAATTATTGTAGGATTTTGTTACCTTTAACTGTAATATCATCAGATAAATTTAAAAAAAATAGAATTTATAACTGTGTAAAAAGATATTCAATAGTAAGTACTTACGATTATAATTTCAACGCTTGCTGAGGTCTCGCCGCGGAAGATTTTTACGCGTGCGCGTGTCCCCCTATCATATGGTTGTCGTGGCACTAGGGTCTCCGGAGGGGCGCTTCCTATTGTATAGTACGACTTTAGCCTACGATATTTCTAACATTGAGTATTCAAAGTCGCGGCACCTATCCCATTGGGGCACCTATCCTGGATTTACCCTATGCCTTTGCGATAGAACTCTCGTGATCTAGATCCTTACAAATTCAAATTCTCTCCCCGCGCCGGTTCAAACACATGCCATGCCACGAATTATGTATTTTAAAATTGATTTTTATACCTTTTTGGAAAGCTTACAGAATAGGCAAGTTTTTCTAGTTATTTTTACGATTAATGTCATAGAAATTTTTGTGAGGAGGCAACATTTTTGAAGCGTAAAATAAAAATATTGGTAATATGTTATTATTATATCGTTCATTATTTTAATTATTTTGTTAAATTAAGTAGTTTTAACTATGTCCATAGCTTAATTGAAGTGCTAGCTACAACATGATTTTTAATGGTACCCATTCAAATGTGTAGTTTTTTTATTATTTGGAATTAAATGTCAAATTTTGGGTAAATATCGAAAAACCCTTAAAATTCAAATATCTCGAATACTATTGAATTTCGGCCATACATATGGGGGGTTCAATTTGTTGCATTTGGCCCCCTTTATCAGCCCGTGACGGATATACGTCGAATTACCAGTAATCCGTATAATAATAATAATAGGTAATACTTTTTAAAACTAGCTCTTTCATACACACCCATTACCGGGATTGAAAACTTAACGTAACGTAGGTACCTACACGCCGAAACCGAAGCCGCTAAGTAGCCCTTTTAACAGCTGTTTATGTGGAAAGTTTCACCTTCCACGAAAAACGCTTTATAGTAGGTAAACACCGTGTAAAACCCACTCGAATTACGAAAGTTACAAGTGCGAACATAGATGGAAGGTCGAGGATTTTCTCGTAATATTAGATACTAGAGGTGTCCCGCGGTTTTACTTGCATCGCTCGGCTCCTAGGTCATAGCTTGCTGTTATTTATTTATTTAAACTTTTCACACTCAAAAAAGGACAATGGTGGACTTAATGCCTTAGGCATTTCTCTACCTGTCAACCAAGGCTGGTGAAGAGATTTGATGGCAGGTGCTCTGTTGGAGAGGAACAAAGAAAAATCATTTTTTTATTAAAATATATCATTAGAAATAATTATAATACACATACATACTTAGTTAATAACATATATACCTGAATTATAATACATATATACAAATTCGAGGGTGAGAGGTGTTGAGATAACTCTACTCTATTTGTTTTGACAAAAAACTCTGCACTTTCCGCTTAAATGCATACCGACTGGTGGCCGTCCTGATATCAAGAGGAAGCGCATTCCATAGAAGAATGGACTGAATATGAAAGGAAGAATAAACAAAGTCAGAAGTATGAGAAGGACAAAGTAGGAGAAGATTGTTAGAAGAACGCAGATTCTTAGTGTGTGAAGAACATAGATATTGGTGGTGGTAAGTGAGACATAAGATAAGAAGGAGGAGTGGGAGAGTTGAGAAGGGAGAAAAGCGTGGTCAAAGCGCGCAAACTTCTTCTTTGGCGAATGGACATCCATTTGAGCTGTTAATAGCCTCCCTTAAGAATTGAGCTATCAAATTCAAAAATATTATTTCAAATCCGACTGGTAGTTCTAGAGATTAACACGTAAAAACAAACAAACTCTTTAGCTTTATCTATACTTATTATAAAACAAAGTAGCGTTTCGCGTTTGTCTGTATGTCCACGTTATTCTTCTAAAATGCGCAACGACTCGCAATACCTTATATTTTTTATTATGAGAAATGATTTATGATGTTTCAAAACTGCTCTGTATTCAAGTATAAGTTTCCTCCTCAAATATCAAAAATTATACCGACGCATATTTGCAGACCATGAGTTGAGTTTACTTGAGTTTGAGCGAACAAAGAGTAAAAGAGTACCTAACTAAATCCAGCTTGCCAAGTCCCCTTTTATGTATGACTTAGAATATTCTGAACAGTAAAGGAAGTAGGTGCAAACTTTCCATGTGCATACTTCAGTTCAATGCCTAGCCGAGTGTTGATGTGGTGTGGACGCGGGCGGGCGGCGCTCCGGCACTCGCAACCTCCTCGGATGCTTGTTGTCTCAACTAAGTATGATTTACCGTTAAACTTCGCATCTCCTTTCCTGGAATAACACAAACTTAGTTCTGAAAACTGTGCCATGTAGAGTGAACATTTGTCTGATTTGTTGCGCGCCGATATCCCGATTTAGTGCAATAACTGCGTGTGACGCCGCATTAGTTCACTCAACTGGAACGAACATTCAGCTGAAACACTTTAGTGCATTGTTTTACCAAAAGTACGTACCAGATGATTTGTGTGTAACAAGTACCTAAGAGGGGAAAGGTTACATCACTTCAGGTATCTAATACCTATTTGATGGCATCCGTCGCTATCAATTCGGGAACAGATACAATAAAATCCCTGAGCACGTAATAACGCATTTTTGACGCGACAGTTTCGGGGACAATATTTTAGCCGACGAAAGCACTTTCATATATTTTTTCACCTAATACCTACTTTGCCGCTCGTCAAAAAATAAGCTTTGTTTCTTCAGTTTATGGCAGTGTAAATGTTTACGTGTTTTAAAATTTTAACTCTACTGTGGTTTGTGTGTTTCTGTACATTTAATTACTAAATTATGAATATACAGAAACATCGTGTCTTTTACTTTCGACAGTATCTAGTGTACCTACGTAAGTATTTAAAATACTTGTGATTTAAATCACGTATCTAAATCACACCGTTTGATCCTTTAAAACAACTCACTTTAATGAACCGGAAAACGTTCACAGTAAATTTTAATCTTCTACAGTGATTTATTTACACAAAGAAGTTCCGAGTCTGAGTAGTAATAAATTCAAAAATTACAAATTAAATATTACCTAACTAGACTTGTGTAAACACATTGCAGCTAGCATTTCACAACATAGTCTTATTAAGACCTATCTGTGAACGTTGCTCGACAAATTGCACAGATAAATCCCCATTCATTAGTTTAATTGTCGATCGTCAATTACTACAAACTGACTGCGAGGATACATTAATGCGTATAACATACCTCCAATTAAATCCTACCATGTCTTGCTGTTGTTATAAATGACGTTTCGTAACGTAAATCATGCCCTATGTACCTATACAATACTGAGACCTATCTATACCCCCAAGAAGATTTTTTTTTTTAAATACCATTGACTCCTCACAAAATCTCTAAAACTGTGTGCAAAGCCTAAAAGGTTAAAATTTTGCATATGGGCTTTATAAACAACGTAGCCATCCATCTAGGATTTTTAGAAATTCATCCTCTGAGGGGTCAAACGGGAGGTCAAAGTATGCAAACGAAGTCGCGGGTAACAGAGAGTGTATTAAAAAGGTTTGATGTAAAATAGTGCCGCATATAAGTAGTCACCCGGGCTGAATATTATTAATATTAAACCATATTATTATTTTATGTATATGTCGCCGCGAATGCGTCTACCTGTAAAGATTATAACATAATCATATGCGTAACTGCTTATTTGTTATTCACCATAAAGTCCTGCCCTCTATGGGTTACTGTGGAATACTGTTACAAGCGTTTGCATGCGTCTGTGAATGATCGATTCCTTTGAGATCAAAACGCCATCTATTGCAAAACTTGTGAACTCAGTCAATATACTGTGAGTTAACGAGTTATAGAGAAACTATTACTGATTTCGATGTTGGAACTAAAACTAAAGTTTAAATTAAAAGGGAACATTTATTTAATGATTTTGTGTTTTTAGTCATATTAACAAGTGACATAGTAAATTTGTTTATGGAAAAGCACTACATACCTAAGGCCACGAAGATGGCGCGATTTGCGAATATTAAGATCAATAACAGAATTATTAATTTAATACGAGAACTAAATAAGTTTCAATAATAGAAAACCAACTATAAAGTAATAAGATTATTTTACACTGCAATTTACTAATGAATACCTGTTGTTTGTTTAAATTCTTTGAATCACAGGAAGTGTCGTAAAAGAGAGAAAAACTGAAATTGTAGAAAGTAATAAAGCTTCTAATTCAACTTTAATCTGAATAACCTTTGTATTAGTGAATATTAGCATTGTTTAATTATAAAAGAATTAACTGATAAGCATTTTAGCATTTTAGCATTGTTAGTAAGTTTTATTGAACAAACTTAGTAATGAGATATTGTATTGAAATACGAGGTACGTCGCCGGACCTCGGATAGAAGCGTCACCCAAAAATGGCGCGTGTGGGTAATAAACGTGAAAAGAAAAGTTGTGTTAAAAAGGACTGAGATTGTAATTATTGAACAAATAACCTCTGTAACATAATGTTTTGATTTAAAAGAGTGTCCGTGGAGTTTCTTGCCCGTTCTTCTCCATCAGGATCTACTTCGTTTGGAACGGGCGACTAGCTTCACAAAATAACTCAAACTGAATGACCCCTTGCTAAGTGATAACTCAAAAGAGCCTGTAAATGTTATAATTGAAATAAATGCTTTGAGTTTGAGTTAAGACTTGTGTGTGATTGAAAGCCAACTACCTATATCTACCATCAACGAAGAATTACACCGGATAATGGTCAGAAACGGCACAGGGTAGATACCCCGTCGTGTTATATATAATACCTGGTCGGTCGCGCTCTGCTCGGGTGAAAATGGAGAATGCTCATTTAATAGTATAGGAACAACTAAACTAACTAACTAACTGAACTATCCTATCCATACTAACTCTATGCTGCCATGTCATTATTTTAACTGTGCGTTTGCACTGGCATCTCTATGTTCTGTAAATTTTCCATACAAAGTTTGACAGGAACTAGAGATTTCAACATGTTTAGTTGTGATGTTTCGCCAGTGCAAACGCACAGTCAGCCATCTTGTTCTAAACTTTGGGCGACCGAGTTCTGCTCAGGTGAAAATATGGAGAAAACGAATTTTCCCAAATATGAGACCTAGCTAGGTCGATTTTTCGCCCCCGTAAGTCCTCTAATGCAACTTTCATCGAAATCGTTAGAGCCTTTTCCGAGAACGTGATTATAAATATATATATTTAGGTTGCAGCAATTTGATTAAATTAGCCAGCTAATTGGACGCCTAGGCCAAACTTGGCATATTGAAAGTCAGCCCTTTGAAGATGACTGACCAAGACTCAGCCAAGTGATTGAAGCCACACGCTCAGCAAAATTTTTCTGCAATTTTATTGTTATGTTTTTTTTTCTCTTTTTTACTTATGTGTTTGTTGCTGTTGTGTTGTGTCTGTGTCGAATAAATGTTTTCTATTCTATTCTATTCTATCTAAATGGTGAAAAAAAATCTGCAAGCAACTTGGAAATTGGTCACAGTTCTAACCTAACCTATGTATTTCATTTAATTTAACTAAATGACTACACGACATTCAGCCATCTGGTTAAACGTTGCGCTCAATGACTTGGCTAGTTGTCCTTCAGCAATTTAATTGGATGCCGGCGTCATTATATCGATAGACAACAATTTCGACGTCTCGGTAGATAATAATAATGTGAAAGGATCATATACACTACACGAATGGATCATATAGGGCTACACTACACACTACACAGGTACAATCTGAAGATGGCATCCATTGAAGATACGTATTGTGCACAATTATAGTACCTACGTAGGTACATGCGACGCAAATATACGGTATCGAGAATCCCTTTGTTGAATTGGAACTGTGCCGTGATCTGTCCGTAGCTCCTAAAAAAGTACGCGTAACTGGCTCGCTGACAACACAACGGTATTACATTCACTGTGACACGATTTAACTGAAAGTGACGTATATCACCGACTGCACCTCGTATATGACGTAATTGCATACCATTGCTAACCATTCATTTGATTTCACTTTGAGGTTGCTACTGTTTAACATTGTAATCTGTGGTTTGCATGTTAAGCAAATGTACCTAAGTGGCTCAGTATACTAACTACAGCGAGGTATCTTAAGTAAACTACTACAAGTCTTGGTGGTATTGCTCGGAGCTACGGCCGCTATTGACTATAATAACTTTCACAGGCTTTAAGATAAATACACGGCGAGGGCTTATTGAGGGAAACATATCAATAAGATTCTCGAAACTTCGGCTACTCTCAGGGGATGCATAGCGGCTGTTTTGGCTTGTTTAGGTATACCAGAAGGGACGACTCTCGTACTTTCTTGAAATTTTAAGGGCGTTTTGTATAGACTAGCTAGTTTATGCTAGGCTACATTTGAAATAAAATCATAAAAGCCTACTTCAGAACAGAGGTCTATTATATTACCTAAATGTATCAGCTCACCGAACCATAACTTCCACATCGTTTTGATGAGACTAGCTTTATTTAGCGAAATCCTACAGTCCATTTCGCTCGGCTTTCGTTTCTTCCGTCTCCCTGAATCTGCAGTTATATTTATAAATTGCATTGAAGGTTCTTTTCGGAGAGTCGGTGCCTACGTATACTCACATGTGTAGTATCTATGCAGGATTGTAGGCGTATGTGTGTGTCTGTACTTTTCATCGCGAGGCGCTCACAGTAAGCGCTCGGTTCGTTCGTATGGGATTTGTACAGATTCCTCCCGTTCTAATCTAGGCAAAAGTAGAAAGTAAAGAGAGAAAATAGAATTTTTGTGTGTATTCACATAGTTATGTAACTATTTCGAAAAAAAAAGGCTTCAAGCGTTTCGTTTCATCTGCGAAGCGTGATATCAAACGACGGTGAACAACGTGATAACGCGAACTAACGGACGAAAATATCAGCGCAACCTTTTAGCACATTTGCAGGAAGGAATACTTTTAGCACAGATGTTATAAAGTATCAAAACAACAATGTTACTTCTTGAAACTATAACAGTAGTCACAGTCCAACCTACACTGGCTAAAAGTTCGTGAATGCCTGTTTATTCTAAAGATAGATAGATAGATAGATAATTATATAGAATACTCTTTATTGTACACCATAAAAATTACAGACATAAAGGAGACTGAAACGATTACATACAATCTTGGGCCTGGTTGTAAAAAGATGAAAGTGGTGTCAATTAATAGCTTATATATTATCAGCCTTTCACTGAAAATGCTGCAGATTTTGTCAATCTGAGAACAGAGATAAAAGAGATTATGTAAAAGTGAGGTTATGTTACAATCTTTAACTAACAGCTGATTCCTGAAGTGCAAAATATGTGCTTTTGCACTAATAGTTATTATATTTAATAGGACATATTTGATAAATCATATGAATGAACGTCAATGACTTCAGTCCTACCTACCTATGTAGGTAACAGGTATGGAGTTACGGAAAGGATGTCTAAAATAAAATAAAAAAAATAGTATTAAGTAGTTTAATTAGTATTAAGTATTATAGTGTTTTATTCGTCTTCAATTATAATTGAAATGTCGTCTAGGAATTGTGCATGTGGTGCTATATGATCGTGGTACCTAGCCCAGCTAAGATACCATATAATGCAGATTATATGAGCGCAGTAGCCTACAGGTCGTCTCCCTACAATACAATTTAAAGTAATGCATTAATATAGCCTCCCTTCCTGTACGAGAGCCATTGCCGAATCACTGACAGAATTGTTTCATCGGGTAAGGGTCGTCGACCCAGTGTATTGCAGTGATCAGTTGTTGTCCCACAATTCACACAGCGATCCATAGTTTCACTGTTTTTTCTATTCCGTGGTTTCAACAATACCCAATACACAATCCGGCGGTAAAATCCAAAATAACAATTCCAAGTCAAACGTGTGAGCCATCTTCGGTGTCCAGTGTGAAAACAAGGGTCGTACGAGGTAGACAGGGTCGGAATCCGTAAAATACTAAATATTTTGAAACGCATCGGAAAACACGAAACGAGTAAGCAAACGAGATTATTAGAGCAGTTGGCAACTACAGACTACATAGGGATACTACGTTGGCAACTGTCTAGTGTCCGTGTCAGTCAGCTGTCATGCCAGTGACATAGACTAAAAATAGAAAACTAATTTTAATCGATATGAAATCGATAATCATTAATATTGTTTTTTCAGTAATTAATTGATATTTTATTTATTAATATGACTGTAATTATATGCACTATATTGCACATGAGTGTATAAAGTGCATTTAATTACTTTAAGTTAATTATTTAGTGCAAAGGTTTTATTTTCGTAACTGTGTAATCGATTACTCAATCGGTAATCTCACGAAAACTATCTTTTCCATATTTCTCCGCTTCCAGATTGAGAATTGAGGTGATTTTTCATATTCTAAGATAGAAAAATATGACTAATTTTTTAGATCATATCTTAACTTATTACATTTAGGCCCACCGTTTTCCATCTCCTTTAGAAATTTTACATAGGGTGACACAATGGGCGGTCTAAAGATACATAGACTACATATTAAAAAAAACAAATCTTTGCTCAACGTAAGACTTCTCCAGTGTCTATAGTAGCTGCATACATATACAGAAATAAATCTCACATTCACAAACACCCGGACTCAGAACATCTACCTATCTGTTGGTCTACAAATATTTGTTCCTAGCGGGAACAGACCGTGACCACCAGTCAATTGGGCAATCGACCTTAGCTTCCTTATTATTTTTAGATAAAGAAAATGCTTTGTTTATTAAGCAACTGTGTAGTGCAGCGGTTGATTGATTACTTTATTTTAGTATGTTAGTACGATTGATTACTTAAGGACGTTTTACCTGTATTCCAATCTAATGTTGCAAACTTTAAAGCCATCAAAATGTACGTCGTAGTGAGCTAGTCCTGTGACTGGTACTGCCGTTCAAAGTTACCGGTGCGAGAGCGCTCTGCGGTCACCAACCCGCTGCAGTACAAATGCGTACGTTATACCTACGTATAACTCAAATATTTTTGCGAACCTGAATTTAGAATTTGATTAATAAATTCAAGATAAATATTGGCGTAAGTGTAGATTCGTGGCGTATCGGTGCGGCGGGCGTCGTCGTCTCACGTTCTGCCGAGCTGTTTGTGCACTGTGCACGTCATCTCACTTGCAAAACTACACACACGCCACGTTTGCATAATATTCTACTATAGGTACGTAGGTACCTACCTTCACTTTAAAAAATGTTAAACAGTTACTCTGTTTTATTTAAGGAAAGCTTAAAGTAAAAAATTCACAACAATTTTCATTCAGGGTTTCATTCAAAGTCACCGTTCTGTCGAAGTTCTTTTAGACTCAAAATTATTCATCGGAATTGTTGAAACATAAAAGAACTCAATTAGAAACTTATTCAAGGTAAGAAGCCAACAATGGTATTCATTTATTTGGGGTAGGTACCTGAATCGAAATAAAAGAAATTACATAAATTAATGAAGGGATGTACCTATACCTAATACAAATAAAAATGTAGGTATTTAGATATACCTAGTTCAAACAGGGTCCTGATAACATAATAGGTACAATTAAATTGTGGCGTAGCAAATACATGACCAAGCCGTCAAACTAAAGGTAGGTAGTAAAATCATGGTGCTTGTTCGGTTTCCGAGAACAGTGGTAGTATTAAATTTTTATTAACAAGTAGGTAGGTATTGTTCCAGATACCTATTATAATATTCGACTTAATATTCGGTTTTTACAAAGCAATTGAGGACCTTTGTGTTCCATAAAAATTAAAATGTCCCGAAAATATAAATGCGAGAATATTTTTCTACGAAAATATTTAGGTAGGTACCTACCCTACTCGGATGTTATTTGCGGTTAAGTATACAAGCGCCTACAAAATGTCAATGGTTTGGCTTGACAATAAATATTTATGAAGTCTTCATCCGAAAAGTGTTGGTGGTAGACATTTGTTTTAAGGTGCTCCCTCACCGGGAGCATTCGCCTGTAATGTTACAGATTCGATTTTGAGCATTACGTTGTAGTACTGTCTCCCTGACTGACGAGCATTCGTCTGTAATGTAACATTTCAAATTAAATTATTACAGCCATTGCGCACTGTAATGCTTGGTTCTTGTCCCTCACTGATGTAATGCTCGAATTGTATCATTACAGGTTGCGCACTGTAATGATCGGTTCTCCTCCCGCACTGATGTAATGCTCGAATTGTATCATTACAGGTTGCGCACTGTAATGCTGGGTTCTTCTCCCTCGCTGATGTAATGCTCGAATTGTATCATTACAGGTTGCGCACTGTAATGCTGGGTTCTCCTCCCTCGCTGATATAATGCTCGGATTGTATCATTACAGGTTGCGCGCTGTAATGGTCGGTTCTTCTCCCTCGCTGATGTAATGCTCGAATTTTGTCATTACAGGTTGCGCACTGTAATGCTCGGTTCTCCCTCACTGATGTAATGCTCGACACTGAACGTTACATTACAGGCGAATACTCTCGAGGGAGCACCTTTATGTAATCAAATTCAAATCACAAGTATTCACAAGTATCGTTGGCCGGCCACTGTCGGCCATGCTGGCACGTCGCACACTGTGCACAGTGCACACTGTTCTGACTCTATTGTTTTCATGCTGGCAAACCCTTTTCAATCCGTTTTACCACGGATAACTGAGATTATATTATTCAATGAAAAAAATGCAATTTTGACAGCAAATGGGTTTGGCAGGCGTGCGTGGAATCGGCACGTGATTTTTTATTATGAATAAGTACCGACTTGTAAACTTTATATGCATTGTGCTGTCATATATGTAGTTATTGCGATTAAAATGTCTTTTTCTATTACGCTGAAAGAATATTATGACAGGCGGGCCGTTAGGCTAAATCGTTTTCTTTTGTCTGTACATTAAGATTACCTGCGCAGCTTCGCAAACTGTTTTTAACTTTTTCTTGTTCAGTGAATTCAGCAGATGTCAAGAGAGACGAGATCTTTCTTATTAAAATGAGCTAAGTACTACGAAGGTTCGTAACAAGACTTTTATCGTCAAGTGATTTTTGAAACGTTTAAGCTGATTTAAGCATCTCATTGCCAGCAATCCGGTGTCCAAATATCTTTTTTTGTTGATTATGTTACGAATCAATAGTATGGCTGTCGGCCATAAACTTGACTGTTACATTAAATAGATAACACGTTACATTCGTAAAGCAATAGGTATGTGCGTCGAAAAATGTTTTACAACGGTTTTTTGTCTCTAAACATAAATTGGTAGTTCTATCATTCGACTTCAACTCTTTATGAACTTTATTTCTTTATTCAGGTTCGGGATCGTCACAACGTAACTTTCCATACCTTAGTAACGCTAACGTCTTATAACTGAACTAGCGACCCGCCCCGGGTCCACACGGGTGCAATATTTTATATGTAAAGTCGGTATTCTGTTTACGACACGTAGTGTAGTGACGTGTCGTAAACAGAATACCGTCTTCGTCATCAGGTTACTGTTGAGAACTGGGACTATGAACTCTTATTTCCAGGCAGTTTACGGCGTAAACAGAACTGCCTTGCAATTTCGTATTATGAACTTGTCAGACAAGCCAGACAGTGGTCACGTGACACCCTGGCCGGCTTCTGCCCGACTATTGGCTGGAAATATCTTATTATACATAAATATAATTTAATATTTCTATGGTGTTATATGTCTTCGAAAACACAGCAATGATAAGAAGAAGCATTCCTTATGATTCTGTGTAAATACGAGAATATCCCCCTAAATCAGTAGGAGTATCGAGCATACCTTCTTTTTTCTGGCACCTGAGGGCGCCGTAAACACTTTACCGCCAATTTAGCTGTCTAGCGTCATTGCAGTCTTGTGATTCTTTCTAGTTAGAACGAAACTTTTATCTAATAAGAAAAAAGTATTTCAAAGTGCCTATTAACCATTGTAACCGTGTTATATGAGTGTTAAAAGTGTTAAAAAGTGTGTTTTTAGTGCTTTTTGGAAACACAGCAGTGTATTTCACCAATAAATGGAGCCGGTAAGTAGTGCAAATGAGAGCCACGAGCGAGCCGGTATTTTTGCTCCGGATGGAGAACATTTATCGTCAACAAGCTCCGGGGCATCGGAAAGCAGCTCCTCCTCATCCTCGGAGTTTGAGGAGGGCACGGCGTCACCCCTGCCCAACAAGCGTTCTCGTACCTCGGCGCGAAACCGTAAGTACAAGTCGAAACCGACTCGAACCGATCCTCGTATGTAACTTTGATGTCGCAAGTGTCGTATATTTCGAATTATTTAAGCTATTTTCCCGTTTGTTATAATAGGTCCGACCTACGAAATAGTGGTAAGGTAATACCTAGTACTACTACAAATATTGATTTAGCACAACTTGCTAACAATAACAAGAATGAAAGTATTTCGGAACCGTTCATTACATTGCCTTCTCAGCCCGAGTCGCTGTCTCTCAATTTTGGTTCTTTAAACACCGATATTGACGATAAGAAGATTATCCCAGCTAGTGATATGGATAGATTTTTAGAATTAAATAAGTTACAACAGTTTGACTCCCAGGCATGGAAAGGAATTCGGTACAAGCAGGTCTTACTGGGCCTCTTGGCGACTCCAGGATTAATTACCTACAGGCCTTCATATTAATGATGAATTGTGTCACTTCAATAAAAGCAAGGACTATCTAGCTTCAACTGAGTTGATGTTAGCTAGCTTATCCAATAAAGTTTTGGAACAGAGGCAGATAGTAAGAACAGGTTTTAAGTCTATTATTGACTGGGCTAGTCACGGATATCGAGGGATATGCCTTTGAGGCGAAGCACGTGGCGCGCGTGGCCTCGATATTGCTAAATTGGGCTTATGTTTGAACGGCGGCTGCACGCTTCATCCAGTCGCTTTGCGATTGCGTACAGTGTACTATTGATGCGTAAAAAACCAAAATGCCGAGTTGTGCAGTAATAATTTGTAAAAATAGGTCTAGTACCATCAACCTGAAGACAAATGGCGTGTCCTACCACCAGTAAGTATACATTTAAGTCACTGTTTAATATTTTAAATCAATTTTTAAATCATTTACTAACTTACTTAGCGATACGTACTAGCCCGAATCTTCCCGAACGGAACGAACGTTTTGGATTTAGAAAGTTGCAATCGAGTGCGTGCGGCTGATTTTATCGACATGCGTATTATTGCAGTCGAATATTTTTTTACAGAACTCAATGGATATTCTCGTATTACATGTATAGTATATGAGTTAAATTAGTTATTAATTTAATGTTGATTGAAGCAAATAAAGACATTGTTATTTTAATACAGTTACTCGTGCATAGCATAATATTTAACATAGAGGGTTCCCTTTAACCGGTAATACAATATAAAAAATAAAAAAAACATTTTATTTTTAGTAAAAATAACCCATATTTTCGGATAGGTATATAAAAACAAAATAAATTATATAAAGAAAATTAAACGAAGTTATAATAATACAAGAACGTGCTAAACTTAAATATCGATAAAAAATATCGACCATCGCTTTCGACTCCCTAATTGCATGCGTGTGCATTGAATGTTCGCAAAAAATAGCAAGTGTTTACAAGTGAAAGCCCCGCCCATTCTATGTATGTGTGCTATTAGAAATTGATTTAGTGAAGCTGATTTCTTCTTAGTGTGCGTGTTCAAATTTTAAGTGTGTGTCGTAAGTATACTATTAATAAATTTTATTAATGTTGTAATTATTTTGGTGGGAGGTAAGCGGTGGCACTAGGATTCCTTACTATTCCGCAATGAAGGCATATCTCTGGATATCTGTGGGGCTAGTACTAATCCACAGGGCTTAAATCCAAATAATTTATTTGAGAAAATTTGTTATTTTTGGACCGGGATCATTATCTCATAAAAACTAATAGAGTCTGAGACTACCATGCAAATGTATGTATGTAGTAATGTATTGAGGTTAGGCGTGAGCGTATTTTAAAGGAAATTTCTAATGAAAATCTTAGAAACACATTAAGAAATGTCCCACCAAGCTCTGAGTACTTATTCAGTAGAGAGGCTCTGCAGCCTATAATACAGTCGCTCGGACCCTCCGTCAGGTCCTCCTCCCTCAGGTCTGGTCGAATACTCCAACCTATTTAAAAGAAAAGAAGGTTTCAGAGCGTGGGGATCATACATTCCATAATAGGAAGGGCTTCCATAAAAATAAGACTAGGAAGTCAGATAAAAAGTTCAAACATAATATGGTTCGAAAGACTCGGCCCTTTCGTCAGCGTCGTTCCAATGTGGAGAGGTCAAACTCTAAGTCCAAATCTAATTGACTCGCAACGGAATTTCAGGAGAGGATGCCTGAAATGTGCCACAGAAAAGAGGGCTCAACTAGGGCCATCCAGTTTATTATAAATTCAATAGCAAGTTACCGTTTGCCCTTCAAGAAGAAACCTCCTCTGAAATACCCAACCAAACATTGCAGTTTAGAATGCCTAGCCACCAAAGTTTCTCCCGAAATTACACAAATTGTCAAAGAGTTGAAAAGCAAGGGTATTTTAGAAAAACCAATGACTCTAGACCCGGGCTTCTTCTCAAAAATGTTCCTGATAAAGAAATCAGATGAGGGATTGCGGCCCAATTTTCAACCTCAAGGCTTTAAATTTATATGTAACAACAAAGCATTTTCATCTTATATCACAGATACATGTACTAGACTTTATTCAGACCAACGACTGGTTAGTGAAGATCGATCTTCACCAGGCTTATTTCCATCTGAGTGTCGCGGAGACTCACAGAAGGTTATTACGAGTTGTTTACGATGGAGAAATCCTTCAGTTAACAACATCACTTCCGTTCGGCCTGTCCTCGGCAGCCCGTGTGTTTGCAGCAGTATCAAACTGGGTGGCCGAAATCCTCCGGGATCAGGATATACGCCTCCGGGATCGGGGTATACGCCTCCTAGTATACCTAGACGACTATCTCCTGGCTTCTCAGGACAAATCCAAGCTTACGGCACAGGTTGCGGAAACGCTGGCCATCTTGGAATCTTTGGGTTGGCATTTAAATCACCAGAAGACCGTAACCGAGCCCACACGCAAGTTGAAATACTTAGGGCTAGTCTGGGACACTCAGAACGGGACAGTAGCCTTGTCATGCCTAAAAAGGTCTGTGACAAACATGTTGAGCCGAGACAGCTGCACATTAAGAGAGCTTCAAAGTTTGTTGGGCATGCTAAATTTCGCCAACCATGCGGTCCGTCGTCGGTGCCGGCTTTACTGTCGCAGGGCACAGCTCTTTCTGAGAAGATTTACTCGGAGAGGCCAGAAAAGAGCACTGAGCTTCAGAGTGCGAGAGGACTTGCGGTGGTGGTTGGATGTGGTAGAGGGCAGTCCAACCCCACTACACAAGAGACAAATAACACATTTCTTAACTACAGACGCAGCGGATGCGGGCTGGGGAGCGAACTTAAACAGTCAATACTTCTCAGGCAAATGGGCTACAAACCAAATAGCCTGGCACTCCAATATGAAGGAGATGTATGCCGTTTTAAAAATCAAATTTAACAATTATACCCAGGGTCCTGGCACACCTAAACGGGGCAGTAGGGACATATTATGTGATAGCGCCACGGTGGACCCAGTGCTTCTGGTTCCCGGATCTGCATGCACGCGCGCTAGCCCCACCTCTGCCGATAGAGAACCTGAAGGAGGTTCTGTTAGACTGGACGACGAAGTTGAGCCCTCCTCAAGTAGACAAGCTAAGGCTTCAGGCTTGGAAAGTTGGGGGTGAGGAGATCAAGTAACTGATTGGAGTCGGGATGAGCAGCTGTTACTGAACGCAAGCTCTTTAAGAGCTGGCGTTCCTCTACCTTGACCACCTATAATGCCCCATTGAAAAGATGGTTGCACTGGAGTAAGTCACATAATGTAAACAGTAAGTGTCCGGAGGGTAAGGACGTAGCTAGGTTTTTGCCAATCTATATTTATAAAATAAGTTTGCATATAGGACCAGTCTTTTACACAAATCAACTATTTCGACATATTGCGCGGCAACGGTAGAGAATCTATCAAAGAACTTTTTTATTCAACAAGTTTTAAAAGCCATCTCTTTATCTAAACCACACCCAGTTAAACTCCCTATATGGGAAGTAAATATTTTGTTTGACTGGTTAAAGTCATCTGCTTGTTCAAATTCTCTTTTTGACCAAAGCAGAAGGACTGCATTGATCCTTTTATTAGCTTCTGGTCGAAGGTTACATGACCTTACCCTCTTGGAACTCAGTGAGCAGGGGTTTACAGAGTCTGAAGACACCTTGACATTTTGGCCAAGGTTCGGCTCAAAAACTGACACATGTTCGCACAGGCATTCAGGCTGGCTTCTTATACGGCATCGAGATCCTAAAATTTGACCGGTAACTCAAGTTAAGGAGTTGATTAAAAACTCCGAAGCCAGACGCTGCCAGGATAGTAAAATAAGATCTCTTTTTATCTCCATCGCAGGAGTAGTCAGGCCTGCATCCAAAACAATGATTGCAGGTTGGGTGCGGTCAGCTTTTAAGCTTGCTAAGATGGATGCCTCCCCCCCAGGTAGTATAAGATCTGCTGTAGCTTCTCGGGGATGGCTGGACAACAGACCAATACAGGAAATATTAGAGAGGGGAAATTGGAAGTGTGTAGAAACATTTTTAAGATATTACTGCAAGGAAGTAAATACATCTGTCAGTGATGATGCTACAGTGGGTTTACTTAATAATCATTTTAAAACTGTTTAATTAATTAAACATAAACAATATCCCTATTTCATGGTGTGATCTAAATGTTGAAAGTAAGAATTATTTTTATTATTTCATGATTTAAAGACAGAGGCTTGTTTGTTCTGTCATTGTTTGTTAATTACCTTAATTAACTTGGAAATGTCATCCTTAGTTGTTGATTTATGCATATTTTGGCATTAGATGTGACTGCATAATTTATTGAGTTTATTGAAGAGAATAAGTTTTTATTTTATTTTGCTTACAAAACATCAGTTGACTTAATGACTTAAGATGACTGAATAATTGTTAAATTTGATTTATTAAGTTTTTCCCAATATTAGAGCCTAAGCTTTAGCTTAATACATGAGGGTTCAAAAAAGAAAAATAGTTTTAATTATATTTTTTTTGGGTTAATCTAACAATTTTCATTCACGTTGCATTCTTGTGTTTTATTTTTCTGGTCACCAGCAGATATCAAACAGGTCTTCATATCATTGCTGTGTTTTCGAAGACATATAATATGACTGTTTTGCATTAAGACAAAACAGGTATTCTATGTTGGAGAAAACACAGCAATGAGACAAGGAGCTTGCTGTTGATGAAGACTGCAATGACGCTTGACAGCTATTTACCACCAATTTAGTGGTGCCAGAAAAAAAGAAGGTATGCTCGATTCTCGTATTTTCAAAGAATCATAAGGACTGCCTCTTCATATCATTGCTGTGTTTTCGAAGACATATAATACCTGTTTTGTCTTAATGCAAAACAGTTATATTATGAACGTTTGTTTCACATTTCTTGACATATTAAAACTGATAATAAGCATGGTATAATAACATATTATGTTATTATACCATGATAATAAGTAACCTCACAATCAATTCAATTTACGCTGCGTCAGAGGAGCTTTTATTGAATTGTTAGATATTTTTGGCGAAATTATTCGAGCGTTATCCAGTTAACATAAGAAATGATAAGAAAATATCACATGTGACAAATATGTACCATTTGAGTTTGTGGAAACTGGAAAGTGGCACTTCTGATCAAAATAACGGTAAAATTGAAAACCTCCCACAATTTATCCAACTAAACATAAGTTAGTCACCGCCGAGGGCGATAACTTTTATCCACTGAACTATAATAATTACAACTACACCTATTAGTAAATGATGCACCATGATAATATTATTATCATGTTGAAAACTGCATATTTAGTAAAAACACCACACTACCATATCCATTCGATATCTATATTTTTGTTTATCGACATTTCTGTTTGACCGACACCTTGTCAATTCAAAAGTGCCTGTAAATGGTTTAATTGAAATAAATGTTTTGAGTACTCTGAAGCTAATACCTACTTACCTACTTGCGAAGGAACATAATTACATTGTGTGTAAAAAAAAGTACTGGGCATTGTTCAATAAACCCAAAAAAGTGATTTATTCGTCAAAATTTATTTTGTCGCCTTCAAAGTAGGCCTTTTGCTTGCAATACAGCTACACCAGCGCTTGATCCAGTCCTCCATACATTTTCGGTAAGCTGATTGAGGTATGGTCTTCAACTCCTTCAGCGAATTTTCTATTATAGCTTCAATCGACTCGACACGTCTTCCTCGAAGAGGTAATTTTAGCCTCGGGAACAGGAAAAACTCAGACGGAGCTATACCTAACAGGTGAGTACGGCGGGCGCTTGGTCGATGACATTCGCTGGAGTTTTTGGCTAAGAACTCGTGCACAATGATGGAGTTTTTGGCTAAGAACTCTTGCACAATAATGGCTTTGTGCGATGATGCATCATCATGGTGCAAAATCTATGAATTGTCGTTCCAAAATCTGGGCCATTTTCAGCGGATATTCTCTCGCAAACGTCTCATGACGCCTAATTATTACCCTTTAAAATCTCTGTTAGTCCCTCTGGAAGAAATTCGTAGTGCACTGTTAGTCCCTCTGGAAGCAATTCGTAGTGCACTACACCGCGGTAATCAAAGAAAACTAAGTATCAGCATAACTTTCGCGGTACTTTTTACAGAGAGTATTATTATACAAACAATACGATAGTAGTTATTATTTTATTAGTTGCAACAATACACACCCATGAAATGAATGAAGTTGTCAAATTCTCCGTTGAACAAGTGGATTACGTTCGGAAACGTTATCGTTATGAGAATCTCGCGTTACAATTTACAAACACGGAAAAATAAAATAAAAGTGAATTATTTAGCACAATATACATTGCTTTCATCTCTCTATCATATTAGCATAGATTCCAAAGGTTTATTGAATTAAATTCTCCTACTAATTAATTAGGTAAATTTCAGGCGACGTAGATACATGCATTGATACCTACCTAGGTACTATTATTCATCGATGAATCGTCTTTTGGTGATGGTTCGAGGCGTATAATACGTTTCCCGATTTGGTTTACGTAAATGATTCCTAAATTATCTCCGTTCCTAATCTAACATTGTAATTTGTTGTGTTAACATTGTATATTTTGTTTGTTCATTGGTTGCAAATTGGTCGAAAGCGACTGCAGAGTCTTAAATTCGAAACTCAGGTTTAGAGATTATTCAGTAGCAGCCTGCAGCTGGTGTCTTGTCTTGCTACCGGTTGATTAGGGACCGTGGAAGTACCGTGGTTACCACCTTTCAAAAACGAATTAGTAGAATAGCGCAACGGGGCGACAATTAAACAAACAAGGCGACTGGAACATATTTCTGCACCTTTTCTTTCTAAACCTTCTTAACCAATTAGTAAAATGAGTGTTTGATTTTAGGGGGAATTAGGCCCCCTCTGCCCCCCACTTCCACGGTCCCTGCGGTCGATGGCAATAGGCTCTCCTCCTATATGGATCAACTTGCCTGGCGAGATGTGGGTGTAGATGTGGGTATCCTTTCCCTTGAGGAATACAGGCGCGATATTATCTCATCTAAGTGCCTAATTAATTTGTTTTATTGTTTGTGCATTTATCGAGCTCTTTAAATCATTTTTCAAATGTAACTTTCTTCAGAAGCTGCCAAGAACTTTACACCATTCATAACTCGCGTCCTTTTGAGTGCTTTTTCACACACGATAAAAGTTTAAACCCATGAGAAGGTTTTTACTAGGTGCTATGTCTCGAACATTGCACATTATTATCTATCTATATCTATACATAGGTATTATGAATTACGTGTCTGTCTGTGTGGCCGCATTGTTCTTCTCAACTTCCCCACGGATTTTGATACGGTTTTCAACATCATATAAACTTTTAGAGAATTATGTAGGTAGGTATACTTATACATTCATTTAAAGAAATCTCCATGTTTTATCCAGTCATAAACCGCGCGATGCAAGGATGCAGGGTTGCTGGTATAATTAATCTGAAATTTAGGAAATAATTTGATCAAAAACCGCAGTTACAAACTTGCAAAAGGCATACTTATTGGAATTTTCTTTCATCCTGAAGGGGTGGTGTCAGTACCTAACTTATTGTAAACAAAAGGGTAAGGGCAAGCTGTTCTCAGAAATTATGTTGAAATCCAAAGTTCTAACTCAATTTTCAAAGTCTTTGATTATACCTACCTATATACGTACAAGGCGAAATTGATTTCATGGGCATCCTCTTAAGGGGTCATTGTACTCATAATTATGAACAACTTTCACTATGGGACCAACCCCAAAATCGCGAAAACGAAATCTGCTATTTCCTAGATTTTGACGAGTTATGTGAACATAGTATAGTCTAGACAAAATCAAACTGGTTGCTAATTTAATTGTATAATATTATTTTTTATAACATTGCTAAGTACTGTTAATCGTAGAATAGCGCAACGGGGCGACAATTTACATTCTGTGATTAACCTGAAGTCACACACTAACATTACTTGTTAAAATGTTAGGAATGTCGTATAATTTAACAATGTTTGTAAATATGTGAGCACCATGCATCTATCACATAATTAATTTATCTGTCATTGCTTCATTTATCATTCTTTTTACCTATCGTGGTATAGTAACAATATTCTAGGACGACGATGCATCGTCGTCACATATAATTATATAATTAATGTATACAAGATATTGTGAAAACATTTTAAAAGAGTAACGGTGTAGTTTCTTGTCCATTCTTCTCCACACGAAAACTAGCCTTTGGAAGGGGCGTAGAGAATCAATTCTGTTTTTTGTAAATTTTGACGTTCTTAGGTGCGTTTTGTGCCTAACTGAAATAAATTATTTGACTTTGACATAAATGTATGTATGTGGTGCCATGGTGAATGTTGTTCATAAAGATGAGTACAATGACCCCATAAGAGGATGCCCATGAATTCAATTACACCCTGTATATTAAATAATCGTGGTCTGTGGGTAGGTACATATTCTATTTACCTATATCTACCATGTAGGTATATCTCACTCGGCTGATCTGAAACAAAGTATTTTAATACGTCTAACGTCAAAGGCAAGGGTTGCAGGCATTATTCAAAAGTTATACATTTATTGTAATGTTTAAGGAAAAGTCCATTCACCTGGGTATTGGCTGGTAACGAGATTACGTCTTGATCGTCATTCTGGCAACGTGCACGAATATTGATCTGCGCCAGTATCTACACATAAACTATCGAATATTTACCAAATGAGGGTAGTACTAAATATTCTACACACGATTGCTAACAAAAGAATGTATATTATGAATACTATTTTAGAAGAAAAACATAAACACATCGTGTAATGTATATTCTTTAGATACTTCTACCTACATAGGTTTTTGTTGCCGAATACTACCTACTCATTTCTACATTATCGACAAAAAATTGAATCCTTAACACTACTTCGTAAAACTTCCTTATTCGAGACCTATAAACATGAGCTTCTTAGTAAAGTTGCCGAAGTATCGTAGTTTTGAAAATGATCGTATAGTCATTAGACTTTGACTTGTAACTTCGACTCAAGAGTGTTTATTTATAGATAGCTGTAGGCAGGTATATAATGAAGCTTTGTCAATAAAACAATTGGTCTCGGCGGCGGTGCTGATTACTCCAACCACTCAGTCGTCAAGCAAGAATTTGTTAACAATTATGTACTCGGCGTTTGTCGCCTTTGTTCAAAACATCGCATTGTAATGAGTTCGCGATTCAGTAGGTATTCCCCGACGCTGGCAGACCGACCCTGAACGTTATAGTTCTCATAATTTATTGTTCAAGCATTAACTGCGTTATTTCCACTAAAATTTGTAATTAACAATCATCGATGTCACAAACTCTAGGATCGTTTACTAATAAATTCATGTATTTTTGTCATTTTCATTCAATGCGTCAACACAAAATATTTCGTATAACTTAGGTATGTATATGGCTCGTGCCTAGAACCTCTATATTTTGTTTGAATATTGGTTAGACCTAGGCTGGTTATGACACCCCTAAGTTGGTACCTAGACCACTTTCTTAGTCATATTTATTATGCCCCATTTTTGCCTATTGGTTTTTCTACGTGTGGGCACGCGTAGGGAACACTTCGTGGCTCATATCGCAAAAAAATATGCTGTAATATATGCTCCTATGTAGGTACAGTCAGCAACACTGTATCTTTTACATTTTATCTACATTGATACATACAAAATGATTCGATATATTGCTTTTCAGCATTTCATAATATATTTCTTTCGATATATTTCTTTTCATAATTAAGTTTTTTTAAACTGAAGTGTTTATCGACTTTTGTTCGTTGGCCGTACCCACATATATGTATCGTAAGTAGCATTTCCCTTGCACCTTTTTGCATCGTATATGATCGCGATTTATTTGTCAGTTGGTATGTTGAACGTTTTCCGGTGAAAGGGAACAACTAACGACAGCCATGTATGTCGGATATGCGCGCTTTTATAAGTTGTCTATTGTCTATTACTCTGTAATTTTATTAGCTATCTGAAGTTAATCAAGTGCAAGAAATTGTTTTCTTGAAAACGTTTTCTTTATGATCTACCGTATCATCTGCCTAACCTCTTCCAGTCTAACTGGATGCAGCTCAATACCAGTATTTTTCATGGAGCGACTACCCATTTGACCTCCATAATTCCACAACCCAGTTACCGGTTAATATGATACAGGACCTCCGATCTACCGTATCATCGAAAAAAATATTTTACATTATTTTCGTAATACCTTTTACAATGTTATCTTGAATTCGTTGGTGAAACTTTACAGCCAAGATAGGTACCGATATTTAGTTATAACCATAATAAAATAAGTGTTAAGGTATTTTCGTTGTACGCAGCAAAATGTTGTAGACGGCTTGAGGGTGACTTCAATTCCGTCGTCATTTAAACTGGCTTCCGTTGCTCTCCCTTTGACGTTTATTCTATAAATAACTTCAACAATGGCTCGCTAGTCGACAGATTCTCATTTCTAGGGATTCGTAATTGGAGGATCTATCGTTCGTTCGTTGTTTGTCTATTACTATCTTCTGGTTCACAAGTCCCAACGTCACTAGACACACATAAGGTTGATTTATCTACATTTAATTTGCCTACTAGACTGCGCGACAAGCTTCTAGAGTGCGCGCAAGATAAGTCTGCGCGCGACTTCAATTGAAAGTAATCGTATGCCGCCGTCTTGTCGTTCATTTAAGGTCAAAAATTATTATTATTTATAAGATTAATCATAATAAGATTTAAATAATAATAAATATTTAATATTTTAAATTTTACAGTATAGAATTAAGCACACCAGCGCCACCAGTCGTGCGCAGAACTCAGAGCTTTTGAAATGATGACGGACACTTGAAATAGGTACGCCTACTTCTTAATTTTAAGTTAAGCTTCGTTCAGACTAGCGCGATGCGACAGCACGACGCGACACCGGCTATTGTTATACTGTGAAGTTTTCTTAGAAATTGTATTGTTCGAGTCGCGTCGCGCCGTTGCGCTGGTCTGCACGAGCCTTGAGTTCCAATAAGGAATTAAGTATGTCATAATATATGTACCTACTATATTATTATTCACCATTCTTACCTGGAATTATTTGAAATTCTTATTTGTTCTTATTAGGTAGGTCTCTAGATAATACAAAATACCGGCCAAGTGCGAGTCGGACTCGCGCACGAAGGGTTCGGTACCATTATCTATAAAAACGGCAAAACATCATGTCTGTTGTATGGGGGCACCCTTAAATATTTATTTTATTCTATTTGTTGTTATAGCGGCAACATAAATACCTACATCATCTGTGAAAATTTCAACTGTCTAACTATCACGGTTCATGAGACGGACAGACAGACAGACGGACAGCGGAGTCTTAATAATAGGGTCCCGTTTCACCCTTTGGGTACGGAACCCTAAAAAACAACATTTAAATTATGTAGAGCATGACTGCTTTCCATGGTAAAATAAAAGCGAAACAGATAAACATTAAAAATTCATCTCACAATACAGAGATTCCACATCACTGCAGTAGAAAGGTATGTAAGACCGTTATGTGCCTCGAAACTGCTATTCACCCTTTGTTTAAAAGAAAATCGTTTAAAGATTAACTCCATTAACAAACGTTATTTTACTGAAACCGTCTATAATTCTATTTTCTTCCATCGTTACCGTCTCTATTCTTGAAGAGAAAATGCTTCGTTTATGTATTTCCAGTTCTTATGACCGAGCTATAGTTGTCACGTTTTAGCATGGCAATAGAGGTTATTGACCCAGCTACATTTTTTATTTCATAAACTGAAATAAAGTCCGATAACGTTCTGAATCGATCGTGATCTTAAACGTGTTCCTATAACGAAAAACCAAATATAGTTTATTGTTTGGGTTCCTACGAAGAGATATTAAGGAAAGGGCAATGACCGGTACTGCCACGTGAAAACGCGATAACTATAGGGTTCTAAGTTTGTAATAGTGGAGGAAGAGTAATTGATAGCTTAGCCGTGGAGTCGTGGTTAGTCCCTCACCTGAGAGCACAATAATAACCCGTTTACCTTAATTGCCTTACTGACATCCCGTTTACTGTAAATTTCGATTACTTACTGTCGTAGCGCCTGACCCGAATGAGTGATGAGCCAAGGGCCGTTGCACGTACCTACCTATCGACGGCCACTTGCATAAGTACCAGTTAATAAAAGATACATCTATAAGTATGATTGAAAATTTTGCAAGAGAGGTAGTATGTAAAGTAGTTTTTCAAAGTCCCGGATTAGTCGTAAAGTTTGGGGTTTATTACGCGAAAGATATCTATTCTACAACGTATATCGTTGCATATAATGTGTATCGTTATCTTAGAAAGGAAGCAGGACGGAGCCTGTGCCAAACCTTTTGAATTTAAGTTTGCCAAAAACATGTTGAGATTTAAGAATTGTATTGTAAGATGTGATTTGACCAGTTTGACTAGACCGTCAAGCGAGTCTAAAACGTTGTAAATGGCAGACGCAATTTGCGTTTTAGACTCACTAGAGGCGAAACACAGACGTGTACGCACGTAGATAGCTACGTGTACCTAATAGCGGCAATCTTCTTCGAACGAACGTTCATTTTTATTATTCCTAACCTATTTTACCTAATAAAAAATAACATACAAACAAACATTACTTAACAATACCAGATAATACTTAGTCTTTCCTTAATGTCCCTACTATTCTAAACAGCGTATGCGTATAACTTATATGACTTTAGGAAGGAAATTTCAGAAACCATCAGTAAGGTTTTGGAAGTGTCCGGTAAATCTATACAGACACAACAATGGGCAGGACATAAACGTGCTGCTCCGACGCCCTGCGGCCCAATTGTCTCGGCCAACAATAACTACATCACAGCTGGGGTGGGTAGGAACAGCGCCCCGTATGTAGTATGTACATACAACACAAGTACATTATCCGGGTCCATGTTCGCCTATTGACACCTACTATGCCCGGAGGCCGCACATGATAATTGCTTAGGTTGTTAGGTCGGGTTGAATAGGTTAGGCATGATCGTAATCCCAGAGATCATAAAAGTAGAGCTCCACTTGTTTATATTGGGGGTTGGGTTTGATATTTCTAAGTTTATGGCTGTTACGTTCAACCCTCGCATAAAAGTAGGTGTGTATTTACATAATTCTGTAAATCTCGTTACAATCATTTACGTTTGCATAATTTTTGAAACTAGCCTCGGCGAGTTTCAAGTGTGTTTTGATTAAATTTAAATCCCTTGATCCCACTGTATGCTAACCAATAAATCAACATTCTACGGTTGTCAGAAGTCTTATCAAATGAATGTGGTAAACAAACGTTAGGTCAGTATCGATAGTAATATTCGTAATTAACTTGAATTCATGGAAAAGTCGTTCCAGTTAATTTCGTCCCGTTGTAAGCTTTGGATATTAGTTCAACAAAGCTATAGTTTTGTGGTGGGCGACCGTCAAGATGTGGCTACGTTTGACGCTCAAAGCGTACCTCCTACGTGTACTCACCACTAGCTATTTAATGCTAATACCGTCTTATGGTAATGTAAAATTACCTTTACACTTCGTTTCAGGAAAATGGAAAAATCGTATTGACAATTCAAAGTACTTACCTAGAAGGTACTGTAATGAACACACGTATGTGTATATGATGTTTGTGTTTTCAGTATTTGTACTAGTGTGTATCAATTGTGTATCCACCGTCCCTTCACAGGCACTGTTTAATTTAGATTAAGTACTAGGTATTAGTTCAGGTTGCCATGGGTTTGAGTAAGATTATTGTATGTACTTTACACATAGATACGTATGTATGTTATTTGATTGAATTGCCTGGCGTCACTGATATTCAATTTGCAGCTATAAATAGAGCGCTAATTGGTTTCAATCTATTACTTAATTACAGATTAAGTTGTCAGTTATATTCATTGGTTAAAACGTGTTACATTGCTAAGTTTCGTACTTATTCGGGCTGATGAAGTCTCTGTAATTTGTTTTAGAAATATAATTAGGTAGGTAGGTTAGGTACTTACATTGTTTACTAAGATATGTAAATCTTGAATTCCGTTGGGAAATTTGTTGCGCCGCTTCTTCTTTCGGGGTAAAACCGTAAGAAACGGTGTTCGTGGTGTCTTCGTAACTTCAAAGTTAATAAGTACGAATTTCAGTAAATTTTTAATGTGAAAGTAAATATTACACGTCGAGTTTCGTTTTAAAACTAAAATAGATTATTTTTATCAAACCATTATCGACCTCAGGCCCAGATTAAGCTAAAGCTGCACTGTTTTAGCTTGAAATATGACATAATAAGTCAACATAGTATAAAGTTTTATTTTAATTCACTCATAGCATAAATATAAGGCTTAAAATAAAAAACGGCAATATTTTTCATATTATTTTATTCATTCTTTTATAATTGTCAGAGTTGTACAACTAATTAATCACAGTTGAAACAAAACATAACTATATATGTAGGTATTATAATTAATGTTTAAAATAAAACACAAATCGGTGTTCGTTAGCGAGATGTCGCACTTTAGTAATTTGTACTGGGGTTGTGTGCTCTGCTGTCTAAGTGTACGCGGGACGAGCGTCGTGTGCCGTGTGCCGTGCGGCGGCGACGTCACCCTGCACGGGGCTCCTCGAAATACTACCCACTCTCACCAAATTGTTATGATCGAGAGTGACGTAGCATTCCAAGTTGAATTTAGATCTGTACCGAGAGCCAACTTTGAGAAAACTTTAAACTTTTTAAGCTCAAAGTTGACTAGCGGTACCGCAATTCATACTACATGGACAGGTTGTAATGTTTGTATCTATGAACGTCGCTCTATCTACATTTTCAAATGCTTCCCTATATTTTAAAATGCTGTAACAACACGACGACATGACAACCTGCTGACGTAGTGGCTTACAATAATAAATGCTCAATGCAAATAACAATAAACAGGTGAAGTACACGCTTAGAGACGGCGCAGAGCTTGGAGGAGGAGAACAGAACCAGAGAGTGTGCGACGTGTGTGTGCGCAACACTGGCGGAAACTAAACGTTGCTTTATAAAATAGTTCAAAAACTTACAATATACCGTTGTATAAGACAGAAATATAAAATCGGACCCAAATCGCTATCGTAATTCGTCTATATGTATGATACTGGCAGTGTAATGATATTAATGAAACAATAATAACTATGACATCCTACTTACATGAATAGTAATTAACGAGAATTGCTTTAATATTGATGTAGGTACTTGAATATTAATTATTTGTCTTTAGTGCAAACTAGAGGGTGAACTTACATTAGGTAAGTTATTAGAAGTCTATTTAAACCGAGTCTACAAAATCTTAGGCTCCAAACACATAATAAAATCAGTCATTTTAACATAATTCAGTATTATTCTAAAATTTACACTGATTATAACTCGATGTCGAAGTGAGACAGTTTCTAAAACCATTTTATTATTATTATATTTTACTATAAATTCTTAAAAATTAATTTATAAATTAATGACTTCTACAGGTTTCAACAACTATCTCACATCAAGATCGATGGAAATAGTATTCTAGCACAACACTCTTAATAAGTTATTGATATTTTCCTAGGTGCGACTAAATTTATATGTAATCATACGAATAAATAAAGTGCAAACACTTAACTCTACCGTCATTAGCTGCATCGATAATGCTAAGAAATTGGCACAGTCCCACTCACACCAGCGCGCGCCGGCTGCCGCATGCACGTCGCACGCGCGTGACACGCGGCGCGGCACGCACGCGACGCACGCACTCACTCACGCTCGACGAATGTCGCTTGCACGCACTCACACGCATACCTACAGCTCTCACACGCTCATAAATACACTCTCTCACGCTCACACGCAAACGAAAACTCCCGCGACCATGACTACTATTAGTTACCTAATGTTACGAGTAGACCGTAGTCGTTTCCAAATACTATTTAACTAGCACTACACGGAGACATTAGGAGAGGAACACCGGTTACTGTACAGTTCGCTTACACGTTAAAGTTAAATTAATAGTTTCATGTTTAATTAAAATCTGGGGTAGTTGTTTCAAGAGTGTTATTGTATTTACAACCCCATTGTTTAAACTTCATAATATCGAATGAGCATTATGTAACTCGACGTCCGAGTGGACCACCTCAAGTATTATGTTATCTATCATTATTAAAATATAACATATTCTTTTATTCTATAACGATTTCTACGGGAGGGCCGCAATATTAAGTGATATCACGTAAAGCTGTGGACTTACAAAATACTCGTATAAATTATTCACATTTATAGCACACTATCTACAAACACCCACTGTTCAGATTCACGTCCGGCCCTGCCGCAGAGATCTCTTTATCTCCGTAACACTTCCAATAAAATACTGACTCATAGTATGGCTAATTCGAATAAAAACTTATATCAAATATTTGGTGAAGATGTAGTTTAAACTTTATAAAAATTACGCAATTAAATAGGTATCTTAAACGATTACTTAAGCTTAACATGTCTACCACAATAAATAAAGTCGTATAAAATTGATAAGAGTTACAAGTGGGGCGGGAGGCGTGCGCGTCACGGGCGCGTCACGGGCGCGTCACACCGCGGTAACGGCGCGGGACGGCAGCTCGCCGCGCTTGTATATGTACAAAATGAAAGTGGGCGAGTGAGCGAGTGTCGCCCCCGAGATAGCAGGGTTACAGTGGCTTAGTGGTACGATAGTGGGAGACAATTGACTAAATGAGCGGCGGGTGTGGGCGCCTACAGCTGCTCGTCCAGGTCGGGCCCGTACAGGTCGGCCAGCTTGTTGAACCGCGGCCCCCACGCGCCCAGGTAGTCGTACTCGTGCGTCTCGTCGTCGGTACCTAGCACACAAGCGCACCGCATTAGGATTTCATATGAATAATTTATTCGAACACGAAGACTGGAGGTGCCTCAATTTTTCGCTTCATACATTGTGAATGAATCGCCGCAAGGCGTCTTCATAAATTTTAAAGTGGGATTGGAGGAACTAATTTTACGAGGGGTGGTGATGCATGAGATTGGAAAACTCACCGGAAGCGAGCGAGGAGAGTGATCCCGCGGTGCTACCGCCGCCCTCGTACGCGTAGTTGCGCAGGTCGTCGAATGGCGGCGCGTTGGGGTCGCTGTCGGCGCGCCGCTTGTGCTCCTCGATGAACATGCCCACGTTGGTCTCGCCAGGTAGAGGCACGCCTACGCCCACGCCCGCGGGAACGCCAACGCCCATCGGACCGACTCCCAGGCCCAGGCCCATTACAGGATCTAGTTGCGAATAACAGGAAAACACTCTTTGAAATTCCCCAAATAAACATTCATTTTGGACAGTAGGAGTTTCGGGCAAACACCATTCCCATAAAATTGTTATTTGATAAAGTTATAATTCAATATAACATCCGAATAATTTAGTTTCGTCAGCGCTACAAACTTCTACTATAAAACAGTCGTGTCCCCACAGACATTCAGAACAAAATATGGTCCAGGATGAACGCTATAATCCCTTTATCGCCTCTTATACCACCCGGGCAAAGTGACGGAGCGTTTATTTGTAACCATTGCACAACATATTATGTAAATGTGATGAAGGGTAGTGCTAAAATCAAGAATCCAAGACTAGTGGGCGTGTGAATTTCTGTTAAATCAACAGTCATAACAAGTTTCACGACTAATTTACCCTAGGGTACCACTGTCTGGGGTGCCAATAATCATTTTGGAGACACTAGTATACATAGAATGCATTTGTCTTGTTATATAATATTCGAAGAATTAAGAATCTCTTAAGTACCATCACATTCACTTACATGGTAACTTGGTAGGTGCGTGATCAGGCAGTGGTCCACCGATGGGTATCTGTAGCGGAGTGATGTCGAAGGCTGTCATGTCATCTTCACCGCCTCCTTCGTCGTCATAGTTGATGATATTCTCGCGGACATCGTCATCAGGTCCAGGGTACTTGATGTGGGCCTCCCGGCGACGGTTGTACACCACGAATACTAACACCAGGACTGGTGACGAGAGAATACAGTTGCATGGTCATTCAAAAGCTCAGAACTTCTATGCTACGTCATAGAATGATCTGAACAATTTCCAAAAGCAAGTTAGAGTCATGAATCACGACGAAATGAATGAGTGTGATTTGAAACATAAAAAACAAAAATACACAGAGTTATGTGCATTTCTCTAGTTAAGTTAGTTGGGGGAGGAGTGGACTGACCCGAAGCCGCGGCCGCTCCACCACGGTCGCTCGGATCGCTCGGGTTTCTCCTATTCCTTTTGTAAACGTGTTATTCCCTTGCTTCTTGTTACGAATATACTAGCTCTTTCTAGATGAATAAATTCTAGCATTTACTTTACTTTTCGCTATACTTTTTCATAGCTTTAAATCAAACGTTAAATCTACATTCTTTAAGCTCTACTTACGTCCAGGTTATGTTGCCTCTATTTAAATTCTCCAGTGCTTGTGATTTACTTAAGTAGTAAAAAAGTTGTAGGTTCGTATTCACAAAACAATTTTGAATTTAGGAAAGTTTTCACTCTACAAATCAAATCAAAATTAAATTTATATAAGAGCTGCATATTTAGAGACGATGGCAGCAAATATTAAAACGGTTTTGAAATAAATTACTCTCCAGAATGCAATATTCTTTGATATGAAGTTATTTTCTTTACAAGAAAGTTTAAAGTATTTTCTGAGCAAGTCAAATTACTTAGGTTGAGTCTTTAACAAATGTTTTTGTAAAATGTAGGAGTGAATAATTATGTTATTATGTTGCCATTAATCATACTGAATTCAATAGAATATCATATATTTTATGAAAAAACAGTGTTGGATAATTACAAAAGTTAGGTACAAGTTAGGTATCTAATGCTTTGTCATTGTAAAAGCTCCACAATATTATCAAGTTTCATGTGCTCCTTTAGTCTCTGTTATAAAATAAATATTACATTTTTGCAATACTTTTTAAAATATTAAACTTTTGTCATAATCTATTAATTTATAGCGACAGTTTCTATATTTATGTCCACAGGGCGCACAGCGATTTGTTACTCGGAAATTGATCATAATGGGGCTCTAACGTCTGGGACTGTTTCAGTTATTTCAATTTCCGTAAGATAGGTATTTAATAAAGGAAGGGACCGGCACGATGGTTTCAAAATAGAGTAGACAGTTAGCTACTACCTCCTTATATCAACGCAATTATTCTTCAACTCATTCAATGGACATCGTTTAAAAATATCAACTGTATGATTAAAATTATCATTGAGTTGTAGTGAAATTAGCAAATAAATGTTTATCGAATGCTATTCGGAACTGCGGTATACCTATGCAGTATCAATATGTTACTTAAGTTTAATCCATACTATTTCAGTAATATTTAGTAAACTTTATAAACGCAAATTGTAAGCTTATTTATTATATTTGGGTCATCAAAACCTTTTTAACACATTAAAAAATTAACGTTTTGGCTTAATACATTGGACTTACATTCCCATCTAAATAAGTAAATGTGAATAATGTTTCACAATTATAATCGTAATCGTACAACATTTAACATACATGGATTTAATTAAATGTGATAAAAAGTTATTGTGAACATTTGTTATGCAAAACGTTGATTAATAGCACAAATGTACACAGGAGCGGTAATTGCATGCAAATAAACAGAATGTGGTGCTCACCTAAAAGCATGAACAAACAAACAATGATAGCTATAATAAAATCTCTGGAGGGCATGATGACGCCGGAGGCGAGCAGCTCGAGCTCGCAGTCGTGTCCGGTGTAGCCGAGCGCGCACACGCAGTCGTAGCGCCGCGCCGGCTCGCGGTCCACGCACGTGCCGCCGTGCCGGCACGGCGCGCCCGCGCACTCGTCCACGTTCACGCACGTGCCGCCCGCGCGCACCGAGCCCCCGGGGCACCTACACACGTGCGTACTGTACCTCACCTCCGCGTGACGGTGTGTCACGCGCGCACTGAGCCCCCACCCCATATAGCATGCACTACTGTATAACATCGAGCTAGAACACGGCTACATATACACATATAGGTCTATGAGATGATGTGAGTGCGTTAGTGATAGTGCGTCGGGATGATCGTCTAGTGGGACACGCGCAAGCGTGACTACGATATTGCTCACTCATGATAATGAGGAGGCAGACGAGGATCGCCGCGAGCGCGCCCATGCTGAGCTTGAGCGTGCGGCCTTCTTGTACGAGCTCGCAGTTCTCGCCCCAGAACCCTTCGGGGCAGTGGCAGCGGTAGCCAGGCTCGCGGTTCACGCACGAGCCGCCATTGCGGCATGGGAAGTACAGACATTCGTTCTTGTCTACACATCCTTTGCCGTCCGGAGACAATACCAAACCCTCACCGCAACTAAACATCATTCCAATATAATATTTAAATTTATAAGCATTAGTATTATTACATAGTATTACATGTTAGGTAAATAAATAGGAATATGAAACAGAAATAAATGATTAATAAAGGGTAATGTATATGAATATAAATAAATAAAAGAAAAACGGGTTGCACTCCGGGAGTGCCGGCAGGAGTGAAAACTTGAATATTAACGTTGTGCATTTTTCCGTCATACGAATTTTCGATCAGGTCACGTGTTCTGACGCGAGTTTAACTATTTTCACCCATCACAAAAAAGTGCACAATGCCGCTTAAGAAGTTTTCACTTCAAAATATATATTATCCAGCTTATTAATGAATAAAAAAGTGTTTAAAACAATCAAAGGTTATACGTAGGCACATAAATAAACTTAAATAAATTATAATAAGTCGAAACTCAGTGCGCGCTTCAAAATAAATGGTACAAAAATAAAACATTATAATCATGGGATTAATCAGTGTTATCATATTCGGTTTATTACTCTATCTACGAGTATCTATTAATCTATATGTTTTAATTGAAATCATTCAAAATTGTGGGGAATTATTTGAATGAGCCAATTAATATAATTTACAGGGCTCAATTCAATTTGTTAACACTCGTAGGCAAAATATACAAAACTGATATATATCAGTATTGTACATTTTAAATCCATTTACAATTTTCAAGACCTAGGGATTGAACCCAGGATCACACGACCGCGTTTGAAACTGTATGAAAAATACGATAGTAAATAATAAAATAATTAATAGAGTAACAAAAACTCACGTGCACTCATATTCATTCCAGAGATCGACGCAAACGAAGGGCTCAGTGCAGTGCACGTTGATGCACGGGCTGTTCGAGGGGCAGTTTCGGTCGAGGTTCCTGGCCATCGTCGCCTGCCCCCACTGCGTGCCGTTCATCGCTGGCGGCAGCGGAAGGTGCTTGCCTTCCAACCTGATGTCGTCTAGACAACCCTTCTGGAAGTCAGCATACACTTCAAAGGTTCTAACACCCGTATATTCAGCTTTGCCACCCGCATAGACACCTTCTTGCTTGTCCACAAGCAGCCACTGGTGGCCGTCGAAATAAAATGTTTCGTTATATCTTCTTCCTTCGCCGCCATCTATTTCAAGCATCGCAGCACTACCGTAGCGGCTGACACGAGCTATATGCCATTGGCCATCGTCGACAGCGACAGAGTTCAGCCATACATCACGTTCCTCAGTTCGAAGCGAATTTAGATTATATCGGAAGTGTAATCGGGACTCTTTCACTTCTAGTATACCGTACTCTCGATTGTGTTGATCACTCACTCTAAAAAGTTCGCCGTGAGGTTCCCGTGTTCTAAACCGAAGTTGAATTTGAGTACTAAACCTGTCTGGTTCAAAACTTAGAGCGAATTTGACGTAGCTCTGAGGCCGGAAACTGGTAGGCGTAGTTGGTAAGTTACACGAAGGTCCTGTCCAACCAGGCTGGCATTGACATCGGGCTTCTGAGAAACTTCCGACACAGGTGCCGTGCTCCCAACACCGCGAAGTAGTGTCCGCTTGATTACATATCTCGTCAGTTTGAGGACAACCTGCCACGGAATTTCTGGATAGGCCTGGATGAGCTAAATCGTATAATTTGCTGTTGTGGATCAAGTTTCGTATGCATCCGTCAAATCCTTTGCCAATGGGCATGTATTGCCAGTGATAGTGAGTTGGATCAAAGTGTTCTATGTACAAGCCACCAATTTGTAGTGGTGCATTAACATTAAGATATTCATTGAAAGGAGGTATTGTTCCAGTGGCTTGACAGGTGGAGTCATCGAACTCTGGTGGAGTTCCATCTTCCATTTCTTGAATGTCAGCTGATTTACAGTAGTCAACAATCATTCTGACATTTTCTGTGTCCCAGAAAATATCTATTCTATGCCATTCACCATCATCTAAGGATTTCTTTGTCTTAACTCTTAGTTCTAAAGTGCCAGAACCAAAATCGATAAGAAGCCGAGGATTGCCCCTTTCTAATTCCACAGATATGAAATCAGATACCATTATTTCTTCTGGTTCGGGGGGTACAATCGGGCCATTGTATAGCAAAACACCTTCTGACTTTCTCGTGATAAATTCAAAACTTAAATGAGAACTATCACACATTTCCAAAGCAGGATACCAAGCCCACCCTGTGCCTCTAAAGCTCCTCGATGTTTGCTGACATCTTGGCCCTGTATATCCAGGAGGACATGAACACGTCAATCCATATTTGCCTTCAATACACCTGCCTCCATTGTAGCAAGGAGAATTGCGGCACGTTTCTGCTTGAGTGAAGTTTCGGGCACCACACGTGCACTCAGCGATCACATCCACTCGGACGCCAACAAGAGCAGTTTTATTGGAATTAACCATGTAGGGTAAGTTACTAATATCCAAGACGTTTGTGCAGGATCCCTCACACATTTGATTTTCATATAAACATTCGTCAATGCCAACCATTGTGATGTTTATTCCTACGGCCCTCTCTATTTCTTCTCGGTGCATTAATACAATACCATTTAATCGGATAGGCTTATAATAATGAGCTCCGTGAGCAGAAAAACGAATATCAGTCACTGGAGGGTGCTTCTTCCTGAGCTGAACACTGAAGATATCAATATTTTCACGCTCGGTGTTAAGTAAGTCAGCCAATTTGTCTTTGAAAATGTCTAATTTGCTCCTTGAAACACTGAGAGTTTTATAATTCCAGACTCTAATAAAGTCCTCATCAGATATTCCTGATATTCGGATTGATCCAGAATTGATTATAGCGTCATGTGATATTTCTTTCACATACACTGTGACATTAGCAGGTACGTCTGTTTGTGTATGTTTTCGATCGTAAACTTTGAACTTTAGGTGATATCTACCTTCTCTGGTCTTGTGTCTCATTTGTATCATTCCAGTTTCTTCGTTTAAAGTGAAGTTTGGATGTTCTGAACTTTCCCAGAAGAACTTTTTATCTGGTAGATCCCAATCATCAAGATCATACACGTAAACGCGACCAATTTCAGTATCTGGTGCTTGACCTTGATAACTATATACAAGTATTTCTTTAGACCCAGGTTGCATTTTATTATCGTTTACATCACCAATTACAACAGTGAGAGTACTAGTTCCAGTCATAGCAGGATTTCCATGATCTTTGATAATGATAGGAATAAGATATTCCTTTTGTTGCTCTCTGTCAAATGAGCGTAGTGATGACACTATAGCCATTCCATCACCGTTGGCACCTTTTTGATCTTGTTCCACTTTGAAAGAAGCTCGAATAATATCATCTGCACCAGGATCAAGTCTGAACTGGAATGGCGGTCCGTTACTTTTCGATCGGTCATCATCATCTGTAGCTAAGATTTCAGCCACTTTTTTGGGTGTTATGTGTTCAGTTAGAACGGGCCTGTAATCTTTTAGGAATGTTGGAGCATTGTCATTTATATCTTGGACTATTACCGTCAGGGTGGCTGTCGCAGTCCTCGGTGGTACTCCATCATCAATAGCTAAAATCTTAACTTGATGTCTGGGAGTATCTTCTCTGTCTAATGAGCGTTGTATGCTTACAGTTCCTTCTTGATTGATAGAAAATTGACGTTTTCTGTCGGATGACCTGTCGATAGCGTATGAAACTTTACTCTTCCCACCTTGATCTGGATCGGTCGCTTTAAAGGTTTCTAAGCTTTTACCAACTTCAGCATTCTCATAAACGGAAACTTCTATGTTAGCTCTTTCAAATTGTGGTTTATTGTCATTAATATCTCTAAGCTTAACAACTACCCACGAATAAGCTACGTGATATTTATCGTTGTCATTATCTTCTCCTTTATCATTAACTTGTATCCTAAATCTGAAGCCATTACTTTGTAATTGGTCTTCATAATCTAAAGGCTGTACAATTTTTAACGAACCAGTGCCGTCATTATTTCTAACCATTGTAAACTTATCAGCACCATATCCACTATTTTCAATAACTTTATACTGGAATTTATTCGTTTCATCTTCATCATGAACAGTAACTGTCAAGATTGGCATTTCAGGCAAATTAGTTCCATCCGTTTCATCTACCTCAGTAAACCATTCGTCTTTGGTGAATTGCGGTGGCATATCGTTGATGTCCTTTACTCTAATGGACGCCGTACCAGTTCCCTTTAATCCCCCTCCATCGGATGCTACTATCTGTATCGAATAATCTGGCGTCCTTTCGCGATCAAGACAACATACTGCAGTTTTTATTACGCCAGTTTCAGGTTCAATTTCAAATATAGGTGAGCCTGTTTCTTCTTCGATTACGTTTTTCTCAATAGAATACCACAGTTTAGCGTTATTACTTTCTGCGGGATCGTCATAGTCAATAGCTGTCATAGTCATAACGACCATACCAGCTGTGCCATTCTCTGTGACATTACCAAAATATACGCCTTGAGGGAAAATAGGAGCATTATCATTAATGTCTTTAAGATTGACTTGAACATCTGCGTATCCCACGAGACCTTCGCCGCCTTCGTCTTGTGCAAACACTGTGAACCTCCATTGCGGTCGCCCATTAGGCTGATCTCGATCCAACGGCTGTGGACAAATAACATGTTACATACTTACTTGCAATTACAAAATTATGCCGACACGAAATATCGGCTTTCGGCTTTTGTACCTAACGATCTACCTACACACAAGTATTGCCACTATTATTTTCTAAGTTACTTTGTTCATTTTGAGATTTAATTAGCATGTGTTAATTGCAGTAATTCAATAAGTACTAGGCTGTTACGGCAGTACCTTATTTTAATTGTGATTACATTGTCCTATTTATTGTAGGTATAACAGTACACATTTGTGATACCTATATAAATGCTGTTAAAAGGGTTTGGTAAATACAGAGATAGTGTTTACTTGGTGATCTACAAACAAACCAATCCTAAACTCACAGCCAAGTTAAAGTCGCCAGTATCCCTCGTTTTTGGGTAGCGAGGCGACCAAAAAGTATTCCAATTTTCTGAAGAGTAAGTAATTAACATTCAGAGGACATTCGGTTTTTCTCATTTCAGGAATATCTGTGTCCAACTTATGGAGCAAATGGAACGCAATAAATGTGTGATTGCATTGTGCATGCAAAGCGCGCGTCCTATTGGCCGGCTATCTCTGTTCACGAGTTCGCTACTCTCATTCCGATGGCATCGGCATCAGGTGTTCGAGTGCACGAGTGTACCTGCACCCTATTATTAGACGACACTACTTTACCAATGACGCTATTTTTAAATAAGTGCAATACTTACTTTGAGTACGAATATTTCTCCCGTGGTGCGATTGATGTCGAATTTACTATTCGCGGGATTGTCTGGATCGATGCCCTGACCGGTGAGGAAATACACTATATTCTGTTGTCTGTCTTTGTCACCATCCGTGGCTGTGACCTGTTCCAAAGGGAGAAGGTATAAATCTTTTGGTCTTAGGTGACAATAGGTTTATATATCAGAAGCGCCATCTTTGGTAGATATTTCAGGAATATATAGTTTCGAATTCAACTTACCTCATGCAGTTGGGATTAGTTTAACCAAAACATCAAGAAAGCAAGCAAGTAGCATACATAAATCCGTAATAGTTAGTGATGTTAGTACGTTCAATACGAAATTGCTTCTGGCTCTGTGTTGTGTTGTGTTGATTATCGAAAGTTTTGCGTCCTTTGATGAAAATGTCCCCAGGGCACTTAAAATGATTGATTTTATTATGCCTTCAAATTCAAATATTTTATTTAATATTATATATATATTGGCTCTTGTGATACAGGAACTGCTAGTACAGGAGCCATTGCTGCACAGATGTTTGTGACTTTGAAGTGTAAATAAATAAAATTGTAAGTATCAGAAAAATATTATTATTATAATAGAGCCTATTTATGCTTATAGCTTCAATTTTTATCCCGATTTCAAAAAGGTTGATTTTACACAAAATTATCTAACACGTTGTCAAATTCATGCTAACTGAATGAAATAACAACATACAATCAAATCACTTGACATTAAATTCAATAGGCTATCAGAAACCACGGGTAGCCTTGCAAAATTAATATCTGCATAATTAAATATTTGTATCCACGCGATCTATTCGTACCTATAGGCATAAAACTTGGAAATAATTAAAGTATCACGAAGATTGATCACTAGAAACTAGCAAAAAAGCTGATTTTTATAGTGACCCCCGTACTCCCACCCCCCATACCCCAGGCCTATTGCACTCAAACAATTATTATCCCTTTCATAAGGAAGAAGGTAATATTTGATTTAATTTACGACGACAAACGACCGCGGATCGACGTCGTCAGTAAAAGGTCGTTCCCAGCAAGGTACTAATACGAAAGTTATAAAAAGCTACTTAACCTACAAACTAATAACTGTCCTTATCTATTTATCTACTTTTCAATGATTCCGGATCCACAAAGCTTTCCCATTACTGCGAAGCGTTCCAATTCTCTGAATTTTCCTTATGATGCCATCATAAAACGTCCAAACAACTTTAATCTCAGGCTGAATATGAATTACTATGTATTTTATAGTGGCGAAGCTAGCACGGAAGTTCTCCAAAGTTTATGAACCCCAACACCGCGGATTGTTTGCATCGGCCCCCGTAGCGGAAGCATCGCAAACTTTGTTCTTTTAAGGACACCCGACGAGAATGCCGAAGGAATTTTATCTCTATTTGAGGAGCTGACAGTGAAGTGAATTATTAGAGAGGAAATATCAGCGATAAACGTTTCATATAAAACGGAAATGGCAAATAAACATTCACGTAGGAGGTTATTGTGAGATGTGTTACAAATTCACGACAAAGCTTAACTGTTTATCGAGTGTTTCATGGAGAAATAGATCCCTTTAAAATTGGGATACGTAAACTTATGGCCACTGGAATGTCCAATTACGTCAGACTGGCTGGAGCGTCTGAAATGAAGAGGGTCGACGTTTGCGTAATTACTCGGATCATTTGCGAATCTCACTCTAATTATAAAAAAGCTTGTCACTACAAGCGACTTGGGACGAGGGCTCCACTCTTAGAGAACGGTGAATTTTCATGATTGAGTATAAAAGTCAAGGCCAACTGCCTTGAAACTGTTTTGTAGCAAAAATTAAAAAAAAAATTGAAAGACAATTTTTTAAATTGCGCTCGAAAGGGCTTTTATAATGTAGGTAAATTGCGGTAAACCCACCTATAGTTAATTAACCTTTTTTTTTCTAGTCGTATAGGTAAATGAAACTTGAAGAAAATACCTCAACTTTTTACTGGCCGTCTGACGACAAGCAATTAGTAGTACCAAAAAAAAACTTTAATTATTATCTGAATAATAAAATAGACTGTATAAAATTCTTTGAAACATCACCTCACTGGGCGTTTGCACTGGCGGAACATCACAACAAAACATGTTGAAATCTCTAGTTCCTGTCAAATATTGTATGGAATTTTGACAGGAACTAAAGATTTCAACATGTTTTGTTGTGAATGTTTTGCCAGTGCAAACGCACAGTCAGCCACAACACAGAGACAAAGTTGAGCAAAAGCAATTTCAAATATTTTCCCGATGTTCATGTTCTCATATGTTATTGACAGGACTCGAAGAAGTTGCGAACTAGTAAAAGCGTCTTGAACATATAGATACCATGCATGCCGTGAAACTATGTATATGTCGCAGTAAACTAGCTTAATTAGTAGCCTTTTTACTAAACGGCGCCGTTCAACTAGCAGCGTGAATGATATTCATTATAGGTTAGGTGAAATGTGACCAAACACGCGCGGGTCCAATTGGTCTAAGTACGTACTAAGCCAGGGCACCCCGGCCAAATGGGTTAGGTTAGGCTAGAACCAACCACGCGATGCCCGAGCGAGCGCGGCGTAGCGAACGGTGCCGCGGTAGCTGCCGGCGAGAGCTACTTCCAAAAGCTAGGCTGTTAACTGAAAGGCTTTGCGGAATTAAGCTAGTTGGCTGCGACATATACACTACCGCGGATAAACTGTACTGATGCGTGAGCTTCCACTAAAAGCTCTCTGATAAATCTACGTACTTTATTACTTACCTGTGAAACCTGTGGATTCAGATTTGGGTTAACAATAAAGGTATGAAGGCGTATACGAAGGTTGGTGTTAGTCGATACGATAGGAGACCCTTGCACCCCCAAAATAAATAAACTCGTTAAATTAAAAGAACATAAAATAATTTAAAACGCGGAAATGTGTATGTGGGTAACAAATTGTGACTGCTTATATAAGAGTATGTAGGTAAAGCTGGCATTTTTATCGCTTCATTACAATCGAAACGACCTTTCCTAATGGTTTTCGAAGTGAAGAGAGGTGGCTCGCACAAATTATACGCACAGTATTAACATGCTGCGTCGGCAGCTTTTATCTATGAAATGGACTTTTTTATGCTTATGAGCATAACCCTGATACTGAGTTAAGCTCAAAAATAAAGTCGGTTTAAGTACCGTTTGCTGTTTCTAGCTAGGAACCCTTTAAATTTGCATGTCAATAGTTGAAATGTGTTTGCAGCTGCCGGCGGGAAGTGCTATGCGAGAAAAGTAAGTAAAATTTAATTGTATGTAAAGGGAATACAATGATTCTGTCCAGTTCAATTTGGGTAATGAGAAGGCATTTTTGGGGCAGCTAAAGAAGGTTAGTTGCGTATATGTATAATAAGAGTGTTTTTACAGACAGAGGTAGCAGACCTGGCCACTGAGTCTGGACAACGAAGGAACATAAAATAAAAATAAAAAAAAAACAACTTAAAAAACCTGTATAAGGGGGTGTGGGAAGGGGCCGGTCTCCTCGAGCGCCTGTGTGACGTAAGCGCTGCGCGTGAACTTGGGCGGCAGGTCGTTCACGTCGAGCACGCGCACCACGACGCGCGTTGAATTCTCGTTGCGCCCGTCCGACGCCACCAGCGTCAGCTCGTACTGCGACACGCACACATACACTCTCCATGCTCATGCACCATACTCCACGCCGCTACGACGTAGGTTCGGCTCCAGCCTAGCAATTGCCTTATTTTTGACAATACAGGTCTCAATAATAAAAACTAATAGATAAATATCTGTGTCCTCCAACAGAAGTGAACGAAAGTCAATTATTCACGAAACTTTCGAGCACACATGTAAATATGTGGTTGTTTATGATTTATTACTTTTGATCCCTTTCATAAAAGTCCATTTTGTTGCAGATAAGCCACGGTACAATTCCACAGCCGCAGTTTTAACGGATGCCACGACTACGAGTAATATATCATATCGATACAGCATGATTTATATGTATTGCGCACTGCTTTTATTAGACCTTGTGCTATATAAATATTTATGTTTGAGTAAATAAAGTCATCAGAGAAAATGTTTCCCCAAAAGCCACCGCAAATTAATCGCAATGAAGAAGTTAATTTATGCCGCGCGAAGAACTTTGCTTTCGGGCTTCGTGCAATAATTGAAAAGTACAAATTTCAAACGCTCTCTCGGCAACTCGCGGCCAGCTGCCGAACTTCTCGTCATTATCGTTATAAAAGTGGGAAAAGTCGACTTTGACCATAAAATTATATTTAAAAATGCTTAGTTTCCGATGGAGCCGAGTAAATAAATATTAATAACCGCAGAGTGGTTGTTTTAGAAACTTTAGCGCGCGCGTCTCCCTGAGTTTTAGTTTCTGTCGTGGAACGGATTAGGGGAACTGCTAGAGACGTGAATATGTTGCTAGTGCTGATATTTCACCGACGCAAGCTTGTTTAACCAATAGGTACACTAAATTGAAGGGTTTAAGCCACAAATTACAATAAAAAAATCCCACGGTATTTCTCACAAGGTACTTTCGCTTATTTTATCGCTTACTAAAACATTTTATGTTAAACCCAATGTCAATACGACTACAGTAAAAAAATGCAAGTCTAATAATACTAGAACAAAAGACAAATCATGAAAAATCTGAAAGAAACGTTCAATTACGCAACGAGTATTCACCACTTTGTTCTGGAACTGCTGCCTGCCGCAATAAACAAGCAAAAACAAAACAACAAGGACACTAGCAAAAAAAAAAAACCAAACTACGGAGTAAAAAAATTGAGTCGCAAACGAAATCCCCATGCCATGCAAGCTAATGATATCTATGAGGGTCAATTCAGGGAACGCGGAGCTTCATTCGATTCTCTTTTGAAAAAAATCGCTGGCAGGTTGTCGAATCCGTTCAATAAAGAATCGAGTTCAGCGCTAGTGATGTCGAGTCGGACCTGCAGCACTCGTTTCGGTAGATTGCGGTCGTCTTCCTCCGTAATCTGCGTGCGATACGTGGGCCGCTCGAACACGGGCGGGTTGTCGTTCACATCCTTCACGTGGATCACCACGGTCGTGTAGTTCTCCTTCAGGTTGTCGGATGCAGCCAGCTTCAGCTCGTACTATTGCCATTTAATATTAACACATTACTTCCCATTGTTATACTATATTTTCCAACCTAGCGATGTTATTGAATTAAAAAGTTTCTTATCGGTTTTGTATAATTATAATCTGTTGATTACGCAGCGATACGAGTACGTAGCTGCTTTTAGACATTGCTATCATTTCGAATTAAGTCATTGTTTTTTCCATTCGCTGATTTAAGGAAAATCCTTTGACTTCTGTAATTACAATTTAACAAGGTAATTTAAAAAGTTTAATAGAAAGTTAGAAAAAAGTAATTTAAAACCAGGAATAATCAACTTTATTTGGAGCTTTTTATAACAGAATGAAGGAAACATTTTCTTAATGATAATAATGAATAAGTCTAAAATTATTTGACGGGTTTAGTTAGCTTAACAAATTAGGGTAAGAATCAGCCAGTTCTTGGAAAAAGTTTTAACGAATAAACTGTTAACGAAAACGTTCTCGTATATAAATTTTATTGTTACCAAAAATTTACCAAGTCCACACTTGGCTTCGAAAATAGAGTGAGCGTGTTTGCGACCCGAGGGAGTTATTGGTGTCATCTGTCAGTGTCGTTCAGTAATTTCCTCACTCGGGAGGGAAATGTTTGTTTCAAAAGTCATCTCACACACTTTATACAAGTTGGTGCACTGCATTCATTTGATCATATTAATTCTAATTTGGGAAATCCGGCAAATTCCATTATACATTAATCTGAATTTAAGTGCATGGTAAGTAGGCTTTATGATTTCGTGCCTATTAACAACTGCAATAATCTAGGCGCAGGTGAGCACTATGCTCGGTTCGACTAATGCTTCCAGTAAAATCCTGGTGCGTGTCCGTATTTCACAGATGCCACGGCAGAGCCGGATCCAGCTTATGTATGTAAACAGAGCAATGGATTTACTCGTTTTATTTCCCATTTACACCTAGGAACCTATACACCATGCAGGTCGGACTTTCCAGAAGCTCAATAAATAAACTTGCGTCGACAGCGGAAACAAAGTCACACAACGCGTTAAGTGCGCAACATGACAAACAAATTCAATTTTCCCACGAGCCTTCCCCATTGCTTTTATTCAACAGAGAAGCGTTATTTCCTTCTAAATATATAACAATAAAATGTACTTCCTGAACATTTAAACGAAGTCTGGAACCTTTAAAAGCAAAAGGAGTGTTGACAGTAAACTGGTATAAATCCATAAAAGCTCCGTGAGAATCTGCAGTTTGATAGCAATACAGCCTTTGGTAACAACTACGCCGGCTCGCTTAAATGGGTATTAAAGATTAAATTATTTATCTCGTGAAAAGTTGCTGAAAACTTTCTCGAGGCTGTAACAAAGAGGGCGTTCTGATAGGCGAGCGGCGACCGCCTCCACGACGCGATGTTTTAAAATTGAAACTCGCCAAGGGGCAAAAAGTAAGCGAAACACTGTTACCGTTTAACGCCGCCCGTTTATTTTAGTACAAAATTATGTTCAAAGGGCAATTAATTCTCTTTTGATCCAGCTCACTTCTACTTTAATTACTACACAACATTATAAGCTTAAAGATATTTGGGCCTTTGAAAACTGTGGATAACTGTTGTAAAACAAGAAAGAAATTTTCGAACTTGAATTAAAACCCTTACCTACCTACTTCCTTTATTTCGGTTTCTATGTACGGCGCCGGGCATATTGTTTATGCACATATATATATAATTATTATATAATTTACACCTGCGTGTTTGTACACGTGGTTTATCTTTAATTATGCTGACTTATTTAGTTATTCCTCACTTGTTTAATTTGGGATTTTGTTAACACGTGACATAATTGTTGATGACGAACTTAGGTTTTCTACTTGTCGCACAACTTAAGTTACGCAAATTACTTAACTGGATTTGCCTTATATTATTAGAGCCTCAGAATTTTTGCCGAAACTTATGTGGGTTATTCAAACTTTGGTTCATAATGAAACACTAGATTAGAACGAATGAAATCAGTCCAAGTTTAAAGTTTAATAAGTGCTAAATAGACTACTTAGTAAGTTTACTGGACACGAAGTAGCGACAACAGACGAGTCTGTCCAAGTGGTATAACTCGGGCGCACTTTGTCTTTATGTAATTTTAGCTTTTAAAAGCATTATTGGGCACAAACACGAAACAAGCAAGAGGTCTTCAGAAAAATACTTTAAATAACCCGTATAAGCCGAACATTTTGGTGCACAATATATCTCTGCTAGCTCGTTTGCTTGGTAATTCAACACGTCAAATAAGGCTTGCCTGTGTATCGCTCGCATAAGTGTTCTCAATCACACTATCACTCGACGATACCTATAATAAATTCCCCACATCACGACTCAACAAAACCGTTCTGATATCGATTTATTTATTTTCCACTTTATCGTGGTTGCAGCCCCTCTCGGGAACCATCCGTCACTATAAAACCGCGCAATTGTTTTAAAACACCCACATTCCACAGCTTTATTATGACTCTATATGAATATTAATCTCGGTTACTTTTGACAAATTTAAATGTATTTTGTATCTATCTTGACACGGCTCCGTAATCCAAGGTGAATTAACTTTCGAAACATTTTGTGATAAACATTATTGAGTTTCTGACGGAGTTGAACAATTAAACTTATAAGCGCCCATCAACCTTATATACCTACTTACTTTCATTTAATCAGAATCAAATACGAACAGTAATTAATTTCAACATAGAATGTCTTTAAGTAAGCTTGTACATAATTTTCAATATTTAAATGTATGATTCACGGTTCTATAAACAAGATCCATTGAACCGTTGTTAATGTCGTTCTGTAAAACATAAAGTTAAAACAAGGTTTTTTTTACTTATTGTGGTTGACTTTATATCATGTTCGTCGGGGGATTGATATTGTATTTTAAAATGCTAAACGTAGATGAAGCCTTACCCGTTTCCTAGTTTCATAGTCGAGTGCGCCTGCCACGTAGATGGCGCCAGTCATGTTCTTGACGGCGAACGCTCCGCCTATGTTCCCGCTCGTGATCTCGTATCGAATACGCGACGCTGCAACAAAATAAACACCATTATATATTTATGCACTCGCCTCACTCCTTTACAGAATTATGTACGCGTGGGTACGTATTTACAGATCACAACGATCAATAATTCTTTAGCCTGAATTCTCCCTTTTTATTGTCAGAGATGTTAAGGAAAAATTTATAATATGTCAGTCAAGTAAAGGCGATATATTAAGCTTGCGCGATATTCTGCCGCAAAGCGAATACATACTGAAACACTAGGAAACTTATCTGTACAGACACTTTCAAGTTAGAACACCAATTTCAGGCAATTTCTAGTGCTGTCGACGACGTAATACGTATACTTAGCTACGTTATGTTCGGTTATTTTGTATTCTACTCTAGGTACAGGAAAGGCTTATCATTTCGCTGAATAACAATCATGTACAGAGATAGGTTTAAATGGCAAGTGGCAAGTACAATGTTAACTTTTAATAAAGCTTCACGGTTGGTCTCACAATGACAGCATGAAATATCATAGCGCTTTCTTGACAACGCGTGGGTACTCCATAAATTGGGTAGAAGAAATGAAATCAAAAGGAATATTTGAAAATCTTAACAGATTTACGAGTTTTCCCTTGACTTGACGTTGATTCTCTCGGGCGGTTTTATAAGATGTGATTTGTTGTTCATTTCTCGATATCAACAACTGTTCATTATTTGTAGGAGCTTCCGAGATTTCCATTAATATTACACGATTGCTTATAAAATGTAAGAAATTTGCGCATACATCAAGGCTATTCACAGGGGTGTGATTACCTTCAATCAAGATCGACAGCAATCCTCGTAATGTTTTTATGGAACGGAAATTTTAATGTCAGCGCTTAACCATGTGGATGGGGAAGTAGCATTTGTCATTAAAGAATTAGACCGTTTAAAGGTCTACCTCAGGACTCCGGTGTCCGCATCGTAACATTTCGCTTTGTTTATCGCCCGTAAAGTTGAGGCTTTCGTGTGTAACTTTGTAAGTTAGAACGATGACCGCCCAAACCGCACGTTTTCCGTTTATCTTGCTTAAATTGTAATTCGATTTCCATTACTAGTAATGGTCAGGGTTAGTAGATAAGCGGTTGTGGAACTAGGAAAGGTCTGGGCCGGTCATGATTGTCAGAAGATTGCTTTCATTTCGGCTTTGGTCGTAATTTGGGAGTATTTTTGTACGGCAAGTTGGGTTGGTAGTCAGTCGGTCGGATGATGCGTATTATCTCATTATGTCTCAAAGGCAATGTAAGTGCGTAAGTAACGTTGCTATTGGTCGAACTGCTGTATCTCAGTAAAAGCCTGCCACAAAGTTCCCGGTGAGTGGGTCATATCCTCCATCATCGTATATTTGTATTGAACTCGTATGTTATCTTGCAAAAACAAAGTTTATTTACTCATACAGTTCTTTTATGTAAATGTCTTGTTTCTACCTAGGGTTTATTATCCTTGGTGCATTTTAACAAAAGTAACACAGGGAAGTAAAGCAGGATTATGTCGGGTTTCCTCGGATTAATGGCCCAGAGAACTGACTGGAGGACATCGATATATCTCCCCTGAGGAAAATTTTACCGTTTCAGGGATACACGATCTTTCGTTTTAATTGAGAAGTTAATTACTTTTTCTTTATAAATGATATCGAATGTTTGGCACAGTTTTTGGCACGGAAAAGTTTTCTTAACATTTCCTATTACGAGAAAAGGTTTATTTGTAGACGGTTATTTTTTTATTTATACAACTTCAGGGTTCCACAAAGTTCTGATACAGAACATCGAAGATTGTTTGAACTTTAATTAAACGTGAAAACTATATTAGAGGTATAATGTAAACAAAATGTACAGTTAATAATGTAAATAAATACCAATTTTAAAAACATTAAAATGATGTTATGTAGGTAAGTAGCAGTTTCCAAAGTCCTCAAACATTTGAAGCCTTCTTCAACTGAAACTCATTTAGACATCGCTTTTACTCAAAGTTTTAGTATCCATTACCTAATATGTTGTCAAATTCTTATTAATGATTAATGTTTACGATAAATCTATCTAAAGTTACGGTTGTAGGTATGGCATAAAGTTTTGAAACGTACCGTACTGAAATGCATACTAAATAAATAAAAATTCGTATAAATCTGAGAACTTTGGCGTTCGTTGGGTTAAATTCGTAAATGTAAGTGCATATACCTAAGCGGTTGAACAAGTTGTAAATGAATATCCTTAAATACTCCCATATTTCCATGAATTTTATATAGAAGTTATTCTGCTAGAGTCGCGTCGCGCTGTCGCATCGCGTCTATAATAACTGAATACGAATTCAAAGTAAATATGTATCCACGTAGTCATTAAGCAATTTGCGATCTCTTGCAGCCTGTTGGCCAGCTTTAATAAAAGAAGCTTAACGTTAATAGTATATTTTTGGGTCATATTGCTCAAATGGGCTTCGTCTGTGAATGTTAACAGTATTATTTGTAACGAGTCGTATCATGGCGCAACACAAGCCATAATGTGTGTAATAAAGTTAATATAATTAAGCGCGCGTTATGGTATTAGGCCGGGTGGCGACAGAGCCGGCACCGCGTGCGCCATTCGTGCGGTACCTACACATTATGTCGTATTCGCTCCTCAACCTCGGTCTTCACCGAGTAATGAACGCATACCGTATTCTCAGACTAATTGGCTTATAAAGTAGCACCCTTTGCCTCCTTTTGCGTCAGAATTTCATTTTACTTACAACAGCATCGAGCCTATTAATGAGCGGTTTCTATTTTTGAATATTTTTTGTTTATTTCACTGCAGAGGGCGAGATTGCCTCAAACCGCGGAATTAAAAGAACATTTGTTTTTATTATGATTGTTATGAATAACTCTCCTTGAGATTGTGAATATTATAGATTCCAACCAAAAGCAACGGGTAATGTTATAAAGTTGCAATATTCACAAAAAAATGTTTCGATTTTTCTGTGTGATTTTATTTCATTTCAGCGGAAAAAGCCGAGGCCAAGGAAAACTTATTTTCCAACTTAGCTGCTGTTCAGAATTTTTTGCTAAGGAAAACAGATATACAAAGTCAATTCTGATTGAATTCAAATAATTTACGATGTTTCAATCTTGATTGAGTAATACAATAATATAGAATAACTTATTCATAAAATCAATCTATACTAATAATAATATATATAATAATATTATAAAGAGGAAAGATTTGATTGTTTGTTTGTAAATAATAGGCTCCAAAACTACTGGACCGATTTGAAAAATTCTTTTACCATTAGAAAGCTTAGTTTTCAGGGAGTGACATAGGCTACTTTTTATCCCGGGAAAAATAAACTAATAAATTGGTAGTTTACATTTAATGGTATTTTAAAGATGTATTAAAATGAACATTTCCGCAAATCTTTTCCATACAATGCAAATGGACTGAAGCACTTCATAGGGACAGCCTTTTCAATCGTATTACGGCCACAAATTGAAGGATGTAGCATTGTTCGAGCGTAACTTTTCCACCAAAGGGAACAGATTAGAGTTGGACATAAAAACGTCATGGTTCGCCAAACCGTCCGAAGACCACTTTTAATTGTCATTTGTCATGGTGAATAAATGAAAGTCGTAAATTTGACTCGTGCCATGTCAAAATATACGATTTTCTTTCATTTTCATTGAACATAGTATTCAATAAGGCGAGTACGCCGGTCGCCTCGGTAAATCACCACCGCTACGGACGTCCTTATACGAATTTGGGTTAAGAAAGCCACTTCTTGGGTTACCGTCTTTTTCTTAAGTTCCAATAGAGTACACATTCGCCAGAGAATAATAAAATATTTGTCATGTCCGCAAGGAATTTGAAAAGGGGCTCATATAAGATCGAATGTTTATTGATTCATTATAATATACCGTAGATATGGTCAGGGCCGTATTATTTCCATAATTACTATTAAAACAGTCGTAAATTTTACATCGAAGACATTATGCGGTTAACAATTGATAATAAATCCTAAAGCAACTGTGAGTTATAGCATTATCAAGTTGGTGCGAGTTGGCAAATCTCTCTCGGGGTCACGATTACCACGGTAACTAAATAATGTTGTATTTTAGCATACATTTCTAACATAAGGTTTTTGGTTAAAACAAGGGATCGAGGGAAGTATGTTTGGATTTTCTAATAATGGCTCGGGTTTGTGATGCCGAAGTGATTATGGGAACGCGGGGCACCCATGGAGAATTATTTTACTTATGCTTCATTATCATAAATTCTCCGGAAGAATTGTGTCTATTTATTTAAGTTTATCTACAATAATTTATAAAGAATTATTTTACTAAAACTTTTAATAGTTGCAAGCTTTAAAAACATATTTATCCTGATAAGATGGTAGCAAGCTTACCTGTTTCTTATTTACATGAGAAAACAGGCAGCTGCAGGTACGAATAACTACACAAGAATAATTTGTTCACCACCATAAAAGTGAGATTGAACGTCAGCCGTATCAAAACCACCATGCGCCCCTCTACATTGTTATGTAGCGAGATAAGCAGGGATGTAAAAAGTAAAACGTCGGGATTTCTCGGCATGTTTTCACGGACGGGGCTCAGGGGCCAGGGGTCTAATTTGGAGGGCGGAAATTGCAGGGAGACGGCCGGCGTGAGGTGTTTTAGTGGAAGTGAGGCTTCGGTCAAATGTCACCGGCAATGAGCAACGTGACCTCGCCGCGTCCCCCGGGCCTACTCATTTGTCTAAAGAAGACGCTGGAACAGTTTCATGATCAGCTTTACGGCAGACGCACACGCTCAGACGCACGCCTCCGATCATCATTCACTCAGACGAGGACAAAGTATTCGTGTCGTTGCTTTTGTCACACGTCTCTTTGCTAATAAGAATATGCTTGCTATTTTATTCTGAGTTATGGCCGTCAGTGAAACGAACGTAAATAGGCCGCATAGCTTTGGCAATTACTAATGTTTCGCAACTAGCTCCATTATTAAGTACGTGACTAATGTGATTACTAATGTGTCTAATGACAGAGCTGATGTGTTTACACGTGTAATACCGTAAGCGAATTATTTAGGTAGTTACAGTTTTACGACCATTATCTACGCACAACACACATAATGCTCTTGTTTATATCACTTACATTACAAGTGAAGCAATTATATGTGACTTAAATAACAATAAAGAGTTTAGTTTGAAATTATTATGTAATTTCAAGTGTCACTGGAAACCACAGCTGTGCACATATTAAACATTTAAGCTGATAATGTTTTGATATTTCTAAATTTTCACGAGCCTCCATTTAGGGCACAAGGTTCTCTGGCTTCTTTACAAAAGAGCGTGGGTAATGCGCAGTATTTTTCATAAGCGGGACGTGAGGACAGAAGAAAAAGCCTGTCGACCGGGGTTTACAGTAAAAAGTTTCAGCATTCGAGCCTGATGCTCGCATTTCATTAGGCGAGAAATGAATGCGGAAAACGGCGACATTTTTCTGCATTAAAAAACGAGTCTGTGTAATAGGTAAATGCTCAATGTTTGCGGAAGATAAGCGCTCACAACAAACCCCTCGATATAAATTAGAAGACGGATAGATCTAGCTCCGAATCTGGGAGTCGCAGAAGATCATCTATCACAATTTATCCCAGTCCAAACAGACAATAAAAGATTGTCTCGGGCTCATTATGGAGTATCCGCGACGTCTGAGGGGGCGGCGGCGGGCACCACCATGGTTTGTTAACTCGCCGTTACAAGTAGCTATACGCACTCAGCTCCAATGCCCGGTTTGAATGAAGTCAAGATTTTTTTTTCCGAATTCAGTGAGTAAACTTTTATTCAAAGCCAATTATTCCACACAGCAGCTCCAAACTTTTTGGATGTATGTATTTAGGCGTAACTGCTTCCGATATACATACTTTCGATCTATATAACTTGTGGCCGAATACACAATTTATAGGCAAATCAGATCCCGTTCATAAAGTGCGTATTTGATTCAACAACATTCCAACTCATTTGGGAGCGATATGTTATCAAACGAGGGTCTATGGTTAAAGCCAGCAAAGTAGTGACAGCTAACTAACCGAACGGTATTTAATTAAGTTTTCTAGTTACTTCGTTTATATTGAACATATTTCGCTGGAAGTCAGCCAGCCGGTACCGGTGAAAAACCCGTAGGTACCAATGTTTACAGATCTGCACTGCAATAGGTACCTACGTAACTAAGCTTGACAGAAATAAGCTCTGCATTAACTAAGATATTTGAAAACTCCGAATTTATAACTCCACAGTACTTTTTTTGATACTTGATACGTACGATTACCTACATACCTACTACAAAGAAAAAAAACAAAACAAAAATAAATAATGTCCTTAGAAGAACATACAATAAAAATGCCTTCATTTTCTCATAGGTACAATTCTGTGCGAAAAAGGGAGAATTACATTTTTCATACATCACATCACAATAACAATAAAACGATAATGGCAACTTTTATTTGTGCGCGTAATATGAAGGTTGTATGAACAGGGCGGTCCGCCATTGTTATCACCTCTGGATGCTGTTACCGCGACAGGTTGAACGAGGTGGAGGTAGCTTACAGTCAGTACCCACAGGCGCAGTTACACCGCCACCGTTTAACTTTAGATGGAAGTCAGCGCGTATTGTCGAATCTGTCTTATTATACGACCATGATAACAAAAAGAACTTTTTACATAAGAAATATAAGTTATAAGAACACGTTTATATGTTGCGGCATGTTGGAGAAACGTTGAAGAGTTTTCTGCAGTCAGCTTCCAAGAAAGTTAGATAAAGCAAAGGTTTTGCAACTTTGCGAACGCTTTATTTGAAACAGATAGATTGTATTTGATGGGAACAGACGCTAGTTATAAACAAGTTAAGTTTTGAGCTCAGTCAATTAACTTCTCGTGAGTTACTGTCTTGTCCTATATCTGAAATACAGTCGACGTTGATTAACTGGATGATTTTATCTCACAAAGTATCGAAGCCACGCGTTTGTTGATTCCACAGAAAGATTGAGCCAATATATCTTCGTAATATCGGGAAGCTTTGGGAGGCATCCCGCAAATTTGGCGGATGTTCGAAACATCACTCAAATCCTGTTAAAATTCGGAAGACAGGATTAGCCAGTCCCATGTAAACAAGGGCAATGTTATCGGATGATCAGATGGTTCGGCGGGACCATTCATACATTATTCATGAGTATTGTCTTCGCTACCCGATACAAAAGGCACATTCTGTTAAAACTTGCCGTTTTCAGGGATCAAGCCCCGACGAAAAAGATAGAATAAAACAATAGATCATAACCCGTATTTAAGTGTATCTAGTTCATGGAGATAGCAAATAGGTACTTGTTTTTTGTTTGTAACAAACTTTACTTTCACAGTAAAGAAAAAACGTTAGCTTGATGCAATAAAAGTGAGCCTATACAAGACTGTATATGTGTGTGTACGCGTACCATCGAAGAAGTTCTATACACCATAAGCACTATTTCTGCTTACAGCGCTCGGCCGCTATAGAACCGGGGCGGTAACAGATGTGGTCATCGTGTTCACGGGATTTTGTTTTCAAATTGCTTAGATTTATGAAGTTCTTCGATAGTACCTATATGGTTTTTTTTTTGTTACAGAATATATGAATTATCCTTAACGAGTAATTACCTGAAATACTGATAAGGCTGGAACTGAACTTCGCGTGCGTATAATTCACGTTCCCATGTAAATCTCAGAAGGACTCCCGGCGGAGTTTTAATAGTCCTCTAAATAGCTCGGAGCCGAGGTAGGCGAGGTAGGCGCTCGGAACAGTCTTGTAATTTGCTCTCTAGCTCCACTTCGGAAAATATGCCTACTTCAAATAACCGTACGTTTACATTTACATTCTAAAATAATGTGCCTAAGCCGAAGCATTAGTACTCGTTTTCTCCCTATTCGTCGGATTGCAGAGCTGCAGAGTAGGCCAGAAGGGGCGCTGTTACTGTGGCTTGTGTTTTTATTTCGCGCTCCTCTACGTTAATGTTAACGTTGAAATATTAAGTAATGAAAGGATAGAAAATGTGAACACAAAGAAAACCGGAAGGGTGCCATTTCTTCTTGCTGGAGGCAAATTTCGATGAAAATATATTTACATAATATTTATCCAAGTTTTCTCGGTTCGTTAACACAAGCTAGTGGTGCTGCTTCATTAATTCTCTCGTAAGTTTTTACGATATAACACGGTGCCAGCAGCGGGTCAGCGAAAAAGGAATTTTGATAAATCAGATACAACATGAAAGCCAGTAGTGCCAACATAGAACCTAAATCACGAAAGATGTGTGTAGGGACCTATTTAAATTCAGACGAGCTGTGTGAAGGAAGGCTCGCGTGATTTATGTAGGCTTTGGGGCTGTGCTATTGTAAAAGTTTAAATATGTGCGGGCCAACAGCGTGTGCTGGCCCTGACGGCCACGTTATCAGGAGCACACTGAGGCACTGGCGGCGCCCGACGCCGGCGCCGACGTGACTCCATTTAACTTTGGAACCATCTGACACGTTGGTAATCCGAACCCACACACAACGACACCCGGCCATATGTGCCGAGTTAACTATTCATCTAAAAGTAACACGCCAAAACTAATCCCGTTGCAATATTCAACAACTCGGAGTAAAAAAATACGAGCAAAAATAAGAAAATTTTCAATGAACATTTTCCATGAATCTCTTATTCTCATTTATTATGAAGTGGATGTTGCAACACTGATAGACAGATATTTATAAAAATGTTTATACATGAATCGCTTAGGGCCCCACAGAATTCAATTCTGGGTAATATCTACGGTGGAACAAACAAACAAACAAGAGCGGCGAGGTGACGGCGGCGGAGGTCTAGGCGCGAGTGCCAAATCGCCACTGAATAATTCACGACTATAGAAGTGTTTAGGCGTGTGCGCAAACACCCTAATATTCATTCAACATTAATATTATTGTCGCACTCGTAAACATAATCCTACGGTAAGAAATATTGCGTTCCTCGCGTAAACAAACGCTAATTACAATACAATAACGCTTCGTTTCTGTAAGCTAACACAATGTATAGATAAGTAAGAAAGCCGATATGAATCGACCTTTATTTTTGTATTGCGAAGCTTCTATGCGTGAATCGATTAAATTTGTCCTATGCTAATAAAACCCTTTGTATTATGTGTTTTAGATTGATAATTAGTTTTGTTCCAAATCTGTTTTACAATCCAATTTGAAAATTAATTTAAAAATAAAAAGCTGATTGGATTATTTTTTATTTGATGGATTATATAATTTGCTCATTTCATTAGTTATCTGATAGTATTCTATAATATTTTATGCATAAGTCTAACAACGTTGCTATCGACTCTGTCTAATTTAGCTAAATGTGCTTGTGCGAGAACTTTATTAACCACAATATATCACGAAGTTAGATTTAATGACTTTCTGATCGTGTTTTTAATCCAGAACGTTGGGCTGCGGCCGCTTCACTGGCAAACAACAAAGGGAAACATGCAAAGCCTGTCACTATCTGTGTACTCTGTGTGTAGTCTATTCGTGTCTGTGTTTTTAGTGAGTTTCTGCACTTGTAACAATTTTGTGTCTGTAAATTTGCCTGATAATAAAAACCTTAAGAGACACAAACAGATAACGCGCACCTAAACAAACGTAGTTAAATGTAAAGGATGAATGAGAAACTTCATAAAGCTGCCCATTTATCTACCCCTCTCATCCTAAATTATACAGCATTATTCTTTTCAAAACAAGTGTGGCGGGGAAATGTCGTCACACTTTTTATCGTGACGGCGGCACGGTGGGCACGGTGGGCACGCCGGGATTATGCGCGGGACTTACACTTAAAATATCTTGCTCAGGCCTGTCCGAATTTATGCGGTTATAAATTGTTGGCATGAAACAATGTGTGAGCGTTGTGAGCCGCACATTACGCCTATCGGCCTGGAATCTGACTGCGGATACAATCGTTCGGCCTCGTACGAATTATCTCGTTGACCGACACCGAATTCCCAAAGCATGAAAGCGCTATCGAATATGCATATAATGTATGTTATCGTTATTAATACTGTCATCAGCGCTCGCACGGTTTCATCCATCAATGTAATTTGTTCGGATAGGTGGCCTCATCGACTGATGAATTTAGCGCCTCTTTTCTAATATTATACATGCAAACGTTATTATAAAATGCCCACGTCAAGATTAGTGAGTTTTTAATTTGTATAGACTGACGAATATAGATTGGTGAATTAACTAACCAATATCTTTCTTCGTTAAAATACTGCTCGGTAATATCAAATGCCAACCGAGACTATAAAATATAAAACTGTTTACAATGTAGCAATAATTTATCATAAATGATTGTCTTTAATTTTATTCGTTAGAATTGATTCAATAAACGAGTTGATTTTTCATGCAAACTTGTTCATTAAGAAATCAAACTAAGAGCAAAATATCCTATATAAAACAGTTGATAAATTCTACTATTGTTTAATGCACAGAGGTGTTTGCAAAAAGCCGAAGAAAACAGCGGCACATCAAAAAGCCGAAGCGAACAGCCGCACATCAAAGACAACAAAAATCTAAAGAGAATGCGAAAAGAAAACCTCCAAAACAAAGCTAATAAAACGATAAAAACAGCGGTGAATTTGTAAGAGGGCAGAGCAAAGGTCTTCTGAAACAATGTGACTCTAAGCAAGCCTCTCGCGAGCTTGATTGCGCCACGCAGAAACAATTCAGACAGATCTAACAACTTTGTTGTTCCCACTTTTTGTGTAAAAATAGGGTAAGTCCAGGATAGCTGCCCCACTTTTTGATAGGAAGTCATAACTTATTAATTAATAATCTATTGGCAATACGTCTTTTGCATATGGTAACTTTGATCTTTAATCTATGATGGTACCCCTTTTGTTTGTACATAAGTTTCATAGATTTTGAGGAAATTATGTCTTTTTGACCCTCTCAAAAGTAGGATAGATGCCTACCGTGAGGGATAGAAGACTCGTAGTAAAATTGCGTCAAGGGATAGAAGCCTACCGTGAGGGATAGAAGACTCGCTGTATGAATGCTTCAATATTAGATGCTAATTGAAATAAAACAGACTAGTTTCAATGTAATCAGTTTGTATTCAATGTTTTAACATTAATTTGTGACATCTTTTATAATTATATAATCTAGAATTCTCCAATAAAATATTATTTTTTAAATTCTTGTGAAATAATAATCATCTTATACATCTACACGCAATCAATATACTTACTTTTCAGAACTAACATAGATAATTATATCAGTCTTATTCTTCTTCTTCTTAATTCTTCTTTTTCTTATTATTCTTCTTCTTCTTTTTCTTATTATTCTTCTTAATTATTCTTCTTCTTATTAATCTTCTTAATTATTCAACTTCTTATTATTCCTTAATCATTTTATGCCTAACACATAGTATTAAGCTATAACTTAAGTTCAATCTGTGCTGTAGGTATCTAAGAGCGGTCGATTTAGTAAAATACTAACTAAGGTTAACTGTTCGTTGTTATTTTTTGCAAATCGTCTTCTTAATGTCCGAGAGGCTATTCTGTAAGTTTCTGGCTATTTATTTTACACATTTCTCATTTTTGGTAATTTCTTGAAAAGCCACGCCTGGTTTTCTTTTATATTTCCGAGGCATTTCTTCCACCTTCGATATGAAAACATTAATAGAAATAGTTAGGGATAGATGCCCCTAAGGGCATCTATGGCTACAGCAGATGGGGCAACTATACTTTTGGCACAGGATAGATGCCTTTTTAAATTAAAAATAAGATAAAAATAAATCTGTAATTTAAAGCATTATTCCGTGTACTTTAAACTGTAATATCATCATATAAATTTTAAAAAAAATAGAATTTATTATTGTGTAAAAAGATATTCAATAGTAAGTACTTGCGATTATAATTTCAACGCTTGCTGAGGTCTCGCCGCGGAAGATTTTTACACACACGGACGAAACGCGTGCGCGTATCCCCTACGGTTGTTGTGACACTGGGGTCTCCGGGGGGGTGCTTCCTATTGTATAGTACGATTTTAGCCTACGATATTCTAACATTGAGTATTCAAAGTCGCGGCACCTATCCCATTGGGGCACCTATCCTGGAATTACCCTATACATGCATTGTGGAGATAGGTTACGCTGCCCCTTGTCTACTTTGTATATTCATTTAATCAGAGCTACATATTGTTCCTGATTTACCACACGGGTACTGTTCCCACTATAATTTTCCGCTGAAAACTTCGCAGTTTTGGCACGCAAGAATAGAAACTTGTAATTCAAGGCAGGAACAGTCGTAGCGAGTTCATTGCAACGTATTTCTTATGAGTGGATGGATATGAATTTTTAAGCAAACAAGGTTCGAAAAATTACATGTATCGGAGTAGTGTTGCATTCCGAATGGTACGCAAAGTAACATGAAATGCATGAAAAGAGCTTCGCCGTTGAATATTTTTATAAAGTGGTTAAACATTCGTTAGTTTTCTTTTGAAAAGTGCGAGGAATAATATTGTATGTGAAACCCAGAATGTTTATGTTTGTTTGCCTACATTCAAAATGCAGACGTAGATAGTCTGTGGCAAAATATAGGTGGTTGGGTAGCTCGACACCGTAATGAACGTCGGTCTTAAGTTGTTAACGAGAGCAAGTTACCGTGCGACCGCACGAACGCATCGTTACGTACTTTGACTGTTGCCAGCTCAGCTCATCCGATACTTCGCAAGTGCAACTTAGAACGATTTATTATTTCAATTTCCTCAAAGATTTTACTTCACAATTTTAAGATATGAAAACTGAAATTTTCTTGAAACTTCAACAGACTACGTTTAATTTGTAAACAATGGCAGCTCCACATTTAACGTCCTTTCAGAACTTCATATTTTACGAGTAAAACAATGATACATTAATTTCACACTTAATTTTAAGGTGTAGGTAATGACCACATAAATCATCAATTATAGTTTTGTTCGAAAGTGCAGATACCATTATTTTCTCTATAACAGATGGATATTCAACACGCTCACAATGATCGTTGAAACACAATAATACGCATCATGTACTCGTATATGTAGAAACTCGAAACTATCGCAATTTTTGAAAACAAAATGGAAACATAAAATATGGTTTTGATCGATGGACTGACTGAATGCGAATAGAAATAAATTTAATCTAGGCAAACATATTGTGACAAGCAATCCATAAACAATTGCAATAAGATTTATACGTTACAACGTATAAACGACTAGTTACCTATTATATCCGTATGGTAAATATTCTATAAAAAATTATCGTCTCTTAAATTCGATATAGAGAATTGGAAAGTCTGTCCGGTATATTAAAATTTCTAACAAAGGATGTGCGTAAATTTGCATGCATTGCATACACTACACACCGATATTTTTACGTATTTTAGGCAATATCTGTTAGAGTTGGACTGAAATGTTAACATTTATGAAATACAGCGCTTCTGTGAAATAAATTCATTCCAATCAAATGGACATATCCTGTGTACCTACATCATGTGGCAGATATCACTCCGCATTAATTTGTAACTCGTAGTTTTATAAATCAATTTAGTCTTTTAGTTAGCATTATCCTGTATAACTGATACCGATAACTGGTACCGTTCCTAATTACAGAAAGATAAATGGTCAAATATATTTTCGGCTTGCTACGCTGCTTTTATCAAGAATTGCACATCTATTCACTAAGCAGACATTCTGTGATAACATTACATTCAGAACGTGGTCTGCATACTCATGATAAATTATAAGAGTTCTCTTGTTCTTAAATATTTATTCATTTCGCGATCTGGTATCGAAAATCGTATTAGTGTCTGTGCGAGTTCGCCAGATTGCGCGATGTTCGCTTTTAATTAGTTTCTGTCGAAGTCTATTCGATGCCAGCGCAGCACCTCTCAAAGAAATTACCGAGCATCGGAGCCGACTATTCAGCCTCACTAGGAAAAATAGCTCACAAAGAAGAAAAACTGAGTAGTCAAGTACCTATCGTTGCCTACTTAGAAGTTTTCGTCGCGAGGCATTCAAACAACATAGTGCAAGTCGATTAGGTACCTGCTCTTGCTCAAACAAAGCAATTAGGAACAAGAACAAACAGGTTTGGTTGCATTTACCAACTAAGTGATGTTATTATCACAACAGTCTAACAAAGTAAAACTAATTTTCAACACGTAATAGAGGTCGTACCTATATTAGATTACGTCTGCTGGTCTTTGCGCCGGTGAAATGGAAAATATCTAAGTATTTTTCTGGAACAAATCACAAGAAATTGGATTAACGCCGGAGTGCGAGTCTGGCTGACACGGCAAAAAGGCCAATATTCAAATTCCCTCAAAGCTACGGAACCCATTCAAAGAAATAATGTGAGAAATATACCGTGACTGGCCAAGTAAATGTCCGTCTTATGGTTATCGTTTATTGAAAGCAAACAATTATTTCTTAGATCCTTCTGAAAATATTCAATTTTTTTAATTATAATTACATATATATATTACCTACCTATATTGTTATTTATTTTGCTTTATTGCTTGTACAACGTATATACATATATCTAAGGGACTAGCAGTTCATTAAAAAATATATGATTATGATGAGTTGTTAAAAAATATAGGAAACGTTTGCGAAATTTTACATTTCTGAAATATAAAAAGTTGATTTTAGTTTAACAAAGACTGGAGGTAAAATTTAAATTTTACGCTGGAGGAAATGTATCAAGCTATAGCATGAAGCATATTATACAAAGCAATACGCCAATATAAACATTTCACGCTAAATGGCATTATGTCCCATTGCGTGATCTTGATTACATCGGTCGCGGTGTCGCGGTCGCTTTATCTCGTGCGGGATGCTGCGACAGCGGCCGGGCGCTGCGCGACCGACACCAAATCTACTATAACACTAACTGCCGCAATTATTACACTAGTTTATGACCGACCACGAATACGTTTCAAAGCATCTCATTACTATGATAATTTGGAACGGGAACATAAAAAGAGATTAATTGGACACTCCTGCCGTCCAAAACCGTAAAACTCACGATTGTGCCGGTTCATAACGGAAAATGGCGAAATAGGTAAGAGCTTTGAAAATATTTTGCCTAGAAAATACTGTATGCAGGCTGGCTGCGTTATGAATGTGCAGCACAATATGGCCGCCGGCTGTATTACAGTTACAACAATAAGCAGTAGTAGTGGACAATTTGCGCCACGTGCTCCACTCGCGCACGTCTACCCGCGAGGATAAATCCCGTTATTTTAAAAATAATCCAAAAGTACGCGACTTCAGCCGAAGCGTAATCCTAAAAGGTTCATAAAACGAGGCGTCAGTTGTCCGCATTTAAATTCTAAAACCATAATTACGGTAATAAAGTTGTCCAGTAAAATACATTATTTAAAACTGTTCCGTCGGTACTTTATGGAGTGTCTATTTTGATAATTATCACTTTTAATAACGTTACGTAAATTATATAGTTTAATCCGCAAAGGGATGCTCATGAATTTAAATACTAAAGTATTAACGATGTGTGCGAACACTAAATAAATATTGGATCACAACTCTTTTATAGTTCCAAATGTTCACATTTGTATTCATACGCTACATGTCATTTCATTTTCATGAAAAGAAAATGATTTATTTATTTTTTTTCTATTTGAATTATAGAGCACGCGTTTATACGAGCCTCGGCAAATATTTTAATGTAGTGTGTGTTATGTTAGAATTGTATTGAATTTACGTAATAAATAATCAACAATGAATTTTATTGTGGGTGGTTACATATTACCTACCCACTATCTGTTTAAGTTTAAACCATCTGCAATAAAATTATTAAATAATTAATTAAACAGCATGACTTCTAATAGAACATTCATATTCACAATTGAAATAGATAGGTAAATAATCTGGAAGGTCTTCAACGCAACCACGTCGGTTTTAATTCCGAAAGCGCACGAATCACGATCCTGACTCACATAAACCACCACGTTTGCTGATTTATTGAACACTTAACCAATGTCCCTTCAAGTGTTTTAAAACGAAGCGAACAAACAATTTTTCAGATTTATTATTAAACGTAGCAATAAATACTCGATATCCCATGATCAGTGTAAGTACTTCAATACGAATGGAGGCGTACGGAACCTCGAAGCCTAGGTACCCTTCCGCTGTCTTATCGCAATACGCGCAAATCAGCGAGAAAGTTATTTTATTTAAGAACGCAATCTGTTTAAAACGTTGAAAGCATTCATAATAGTAATTCCGAGTATAAACGCGAACCGTTTTGTGGGCAATGAATTTAAAATGGAGTTTTACAAATTACTCAAAGCGGACGGTATGACCGTTCCGATTTCACGATCCATTGAGCCACCGCCGAGACTGTCCGACGTTCTAGGGTTTATGGCAAAGAAACGAAAATGGACAATGTAACGAGGCCGGTGTTGGATCGGGATGCAAATTAATACGCGCCTCTGGATCGAGCACATGAATATGCATGGAAGGTCCGCTCGTTCCGGAATAATATCCGAGTGGCCCGGACAGGGTCCGACGCGCGCGCGCCGCGCCGTCCACGCGGGCCGGCGTCGCGGCGCCGCCCCGCCACGCGCGACACCCTCGTGCAGATTATTCGAACACCATCAAATTACTAAAGCGATGTTAATACGAATACTAAGGATCAGCGTATCACCGCACTGCGATACGGTATTACACTGCGCTATAACAGCAATATCATTAGTATCTATTAATATCCTTTGTCCCACACAGGTCGAGCACCCAACAGCATCATATAAATCAAGTACGGTACTGCGTTATGGAAATAGAAGCGTGAGCTTATGTTAATACGTTATAATACTTGTGGTCTCCACAAAGTTCACACATTTACCAATACAATAACAGTGTACTAAGCTATACCTATACTTCCGAGCTAAAATTATAATAAGTTACTGATATCGGAAAATTTATTTCCACGAAATGTCTGTCGTAAGACGGCAGAAGCAATAACGATCGTAAAAGAAGACAACTTCCTGCTTTCGGGATTTTTAGCATTCAGTTTAGAGCAGCTCAAACGCATTTAGACCTAGATATTCGTAAAAGTGTACCTACTTATTATTGGAAGTTGGCATCTTTCCACTTTACCTAAATATTGCTGTGCGGTACAATTGTAAGTAATAACAATTTGGGGAAAAGTATGGCGTGCCAAAAAAATAAAGCTTATTTTCTGAGACGTTATTAAAATTCATGGAAATAACAAGTGAAGAAGTTTGGAGCAATGGGAGTTAATTGGGATGGAGTCGTGAGAGAACATCGCGAGCTGAGTCCGCGGAACTGATGATAAAGATGGCGGCGTGGTTCACGTGACACGGGCGTGGGCATCAGCGAGTATGCCATCCTGGCTATTATCACGTCTTGTGAGTGCGCCTTCAAATTCCGCCGCGTCACGATTTGCTCGACATTCCCGCGCGACTGCTCGGCACCTCACAGAAACAGGTGTTGTAGTTTATAGCAGTTTACACCATTCATTACTTAAAGTGACGGTGTACTCCGTATGGTTTTTGCGACAACACTGCGGTTATCGCTGCAGCACTGTTTTATTGTTTTCGTGCTTGTCTGCGTAATGTCTGCTGAATGTACAATTAAGTTAAGTAAACGAACGGCAAGCAGGAAGTGCCAGAATAAACGACTACCCGCAATCTCTTGTGTCGGCTAAATGTAAACTTACGTATGTTAATAATGTTGAGTTGTTTAAATGGTTTCGGAGTGTATAAATGAATTAATATTATATGTATATATATTATATTGTGTTGTGTATTGTATTTGTATTGTGTGTATGATTATATTATATGTAATTTTATTTGTTATTATTGTTGGTGGCAGTAATAAAGTTGACCAGTAGGAGTTCATAACAGGTAAAAGTTTCATATTTCAATTAACTCGATCGCAGGACGGTGAGCTGTATGATTAGTCCGTCGGGATCGCGTGGCCGACGGCGGAAATGAACGATTTGACGACGCCGACTCAATTACCGACACCGGTAGAATTACTCATATCCCGATCGACTCCCACCGATTGCTAATCTCTATCACCTGTCGCCAGCTCTACTAGTCCAACTTAACTAATTAAACCACGCAGCATCACAAGGACATTATTTTGAAAGAAGAATACTATCAACTCTAGAATTCGTTCTGAACTTTATTCATTTGAATAAGTGAGTCTATGTACAAAAGGGAGATGACGTAGTTAGCTACAAGATTTCAATTAATTCGTAGTAAAAGCGCACTGCTTCAATTAAAGTTCTTTTTTCAGAGAGCGTAGCGCCGGAGGTGAGCTCTATCTGCCTCCAGTATTCATTAATCTTCGACTCTACACATGCCGATGTTCGGTTTAATTAGTTTTTGTTCGACGATCAACGACGTACCCCGCCTTTAAAGGAACGGAAAATTTAGACACAAACTTTAGCAAAGGCAAATCAACCGATTTCTTGTTTAAACTTTATGAATTCTTTTAAGTTATTGCTCACCGATATTGATTAAGAAGAAAATGGAATTTTACGAACTGACTTTAACTTTTGTCGTTGATCAAATCACAATAGCGAAATTAAAGTTAAAAGATAATAGCATAAAGTAACTTCAAGTATCAAAGAAATAAAAGCAGGTATAAAAACTTTTATTTTTATTACGAAAAATAGGAAAAGTAATACGAATTTGTGGGAGAAAAAATATGTAAAACGATGAGATGTGAGTAGAAAACAAACATGGCGCCACGCGTTGCGCTCAAACAGTGATTTATTGTTTAACACGGATGTAATAAAATTTCACGGAAATCCAACTGCTGAAATTGCATTTGGCGATTGGTAATCAAGTGTTTTATTATGTTATCATGTTACTGGAAGTATTTTATAGCAAATCGCCTCCCACATAATAGGTTTTTGGTAAATATTGTGACTGAGCTAACGTCATTGGTTATAGAAAAAATAAATGTGTAGTAGAAAATGGTTCCTATGGGTAGGTACAACAAATTGCTTACAATTTTTTCACATAATGACTTCGTAATAAATCGATCAGTTAATTAATAAGGTGACGTCAGGACAGGACATAACATGGCGGCGGCAAGTTGGCAGGGCGAATCGGACCGGTCGCACATGAATAATTAGGCGGCAAGTCGGGCCCACTCGCCGCCGTTAAAAAGAATTATTTCGGCTAATGTTCGTCTCGACTGTTGGCGGGCCCGGCGAGCCATTTGTCACAGCCCACAACCGTGGAGATGTTTATTCAAACGAGGAGATTTTATTGCAACGACATAAATCTTCGGGCCAACTAGAGATGGAAGTGACATGGACTCGTAATCGTGCGACAATGTGCTTTTTGCGTCCGCCCTTGCCTCCCAACCCTTATATTACAATCACATGCATTAATAATTTCTACATTATCATTTGTCGTATCGTAAATATTCTTATTCCTTCTCCTTTTATATTCGTGTTGTGTAGACATGTGCCGCTTAAATGAGAAAATTATGTTTATACAGTATGTGAAATAACAGAGGTCCTGGGTTCGATTCCCAGGTCGGGCAAAGTGTCATTGGGTTTTTCGTTCTGGGATTTCTCAGTAGCAGCCCGGAGTCTGGATTTGTGCCCGGTTGATGACAATAGGCTCGCCCCCTATTCCATGGGACTTAAACATAACTGGCGAAATGTGGGTGTACTACAGGTACACTTCTGCCCAACCCTTCGGGGAAACAAGGCGTGATGTTATGTAAAATAACAGAGGGCCTTCCCTTAAAGCAAAAATATCAGCATAAAATTCAAAAGTCATGTATTCAAACTAGGCTGAGAATCAGCACCTTTCGAACTTCAAAATTACATAAGACAGTCCCCCAAAACGTCCATCCTTCACCACTTCCTAGTACTTTTGCTGGGAAAATGAAGTGGCGCAACAAACTCCCCAGCAGCACAGCTATCCGTTCAGTTAGAAAAAAATCTATGGACGCTATACTATTGCGGGTTAACGGGAACGCCTTTCATTAATTAAAATACTGAATTTTACGAGAGGGCTTTACAAAACAGGTTAGCATACTCGTATAACTACAAACGACTAGGTCTGTCCAAACTTTGTCAAACAATGGCTATTAAAATTACGAAACTTTTGAACCAAAGCGCGGTGCAAGCCTTGAAACATTAAAATAGGAATTGAAATACAATATTATGACGTCTGTTGTGGAATAAACGAGTTATTCATTCAGCTGACCGTGTGAGGTGCGGGTGAGCGCAACCACAACATGTCGTTATCATGTCGGACATGAATAAAACTATATCCGGCGTTTCTAACGAGCATGCCACAAACTTCGCCCGCGGGGAAATATTCAAATGGTGGAGTGTAAGAGCATAAAGCGCACAGCGCATATTGACGCGACTAATTATCGCGCTACGAAGATCACCCACCGACCGCAGTCTGTGCTACGCTGCCCGCCGCACAGATCCCATGAAATAGCAGTATTTTTATGAAAATTACAACCAGTCATCCATACCCAAGTATCTTTCTAAAAATATTTCCCAGTACGCTGTCATAAACTTTTTACGAACATAACACCCTCGATATCGGCACCCTGCTGCGCCTATCACCCAACTAATGAACATTGAAAGTACATTTGTATATTTCCCTTCAGCAAAGAATACCAATAAGTCACCGATGGCTTTTAATCCGGAATATCTGATTAGTTTTCGACGAACTGGGGGTTCTTAAATCTTGGGTCCTGAATTAATCGACTGTTCCGTGAGTCTAATTACCGAGATAATGGTCCCGAGGTTTCAGTAGCTCGACAGTAAATACATAATAAACACTGTATATCCGAATACGGACCACACAGATAAGCTTTAACATTCGGCTGTTTAAATTATGTCAAAGTTTAATTCAGATGATATTGTTCGGTTTTCCAGACGTGTTTATTTTATGTTCAGAATACATGAAATTTAATTTCAGGACGTAATCATAATATTTTCATTAGGCATTTAACGGTTAGTTTCAGTTTCAGTTAACGTATTAATTACATTCCAACATTTCATATTGGTCATTTCCAAGAAATGCCCACTTCCCACCACAGAGCTCTTTACATTCCTCCGAAAGTGAGGGACAGAACGTAGCTGTTGTTAATGTAACTCGTTACATGGTTTGCAAATTCATGGAATTGGATAATTCTGACCCGATTTTAACGTTTGGCACAGAGTTTATTAATATACCCGAAGAAGAACATTGAATGCTTTTATCCCGAAAAATTGCTAATTTTTCAAGGTGAATCACAAATTATGGTTAAGAACAAGATTCACGTGGGCAAAGTCACAAGCTATGTTGTTTTTTTTACATACTTACATATTCCCAGTTTCACAAAGCATCAATTCAACCTATTGTTTGATTGAAATTATCATGAGATTTAACAAATGTAGCACAACTTTAAAGGATTACTACTGAAACAGTTACCTACTTGATACATGCGAAACAAGCTTATCGGATATATCAATCGGATGTATTCATGAATGATAAAGCGGGAATCTTACGCAGCTGGTATTACTATTCAGTAGCTCGACAGCATAAGAAATCATGACTAAGTAACGACTTGTACCTTCCTTGTATTTTTTACTATAGTATTGAATAACGTACAATGTTTATATACCACGCTAAGAGGATTATTCTACTCCAAACTGAAATAAGCATAAGACGCCCTTAACGACGTATTTATCCCGAGCATGATTGTGTTCAAGATAATCCAGATTACAGATTAATAGGATTCTTCCCTGGAGGTTAAAAATCGAAGGGATGTCATTACAAGAGAAATGATTGAATGTGCTCCGTTTCACTATTTTGCTCGAAGGCGGGGAGGTGAATGAACGGTATTATGTTTCAAACTAGGTATACATCATTTTCTATAAATAGGGGGTAATATCTATTAGATTTTATTTTAATTTAGATGGTTTTTTAATACAGCTGTTTGTATTTTGTGAACAATTCTTCACTTACTAAGACACTAAAGTTGTTTATTTGGTTAGTCATATTATTTCTGCTATGCCGTTTTAACCCTATCTGCATGGACCTATATCTAGGTACACATTCCACCCTAAAAGTATTACGTGTCCAAAAGAGGTTTATTTTTGTTCACCTACAAGTTTCAGTGGAGTTGTATAAATAGTAAAGTAGGTTGCTAGTCCATCAACACGAGGTACTTAAGCAATTTGTTTACTTCAGTTGATTATAACAAATTGCAGCGCAATGATTAATAGTTTGTGTCGTTTTTAATTCTCAGAGAAGGGTGGAGACAAGTTAGGAGGAAATTGCGAGAAAAACACTGGAGTATCATTATTTTTGTGATGGTTTTTCTTCGTATTTCGTGGACGTCTGTGGTTTCAGAACGTTCGTATTTCCCGCAATTTTTGTGGTCGGCGAGATTAATGGCCTTCCTGATAGAAACCACCGAGAAACAATATTTAGCTACTCGCTTTTAACATAAAACCACTGAAATATCAACGATTTGATCAAATCTGCATAACATTCTCATATAAATTAATGTTTTTGATAATGAAAATAAATAGATTATATTTATAGTGTAACTTAATTCTTTCGTTTTAGGGCGAGTGATTTCTGGGAAACTAGAATCCAAACGCAGCTGAATGGAATATTAAACCCAGTACATAATATTTCGCTCGAGTATTATTACTGCTCGGCCCTATTGTGTCTAAAGTCAGCCATAATTATCAAAGCCTAATTAGCCTATAACAGAACATGGTTTGGCAACCCTCACACTGTGAAACATACCTACTCATTACACCATCTGTGGTACGGCTAGTTACCTACTGGATTTGTGTGGAGCCACTATCGTTTGATCCCGGTTACCCTACGGATTTCAGTTACCTATCTGTGGTTACTAAATATCCACATCGCTCACTCCAGTTAGGTTCCTAACCCACTTTCTGGAATAATCTTGAAAATAGACAAACCTGCGCTTAGATAAAATATAAACAAATACGTATGTAGGTATTATTTAACTTGACACATATACCAGTTCAAAAATGTTGTGCAAGTAAAACAGGGCCTATTTTAATATTATGTAAATGTAAGCTATATTAAAAGACATATGAATTACGGAGTTACGCCCACATCAACGCTTCCGTGCATTCGAACAGAAGGAAACTCCAAAACAATAAGAAAGACTTGCTAGTAAGCCGATTACGTGGAACCAGTTTACTTAAATAACATAATATTCTCTCGTTATAATTCGCGGAGTAATTTTAGAAAAACATAACTTATCTCCGCTTTATAAAGTACCGGTTAGGAACTCTTTTCATTATAATTTTTGCGGTGAAAAGCTCGTGGAGCCATTTACGTGATGTACATTGTTATCAGCACACATTGTCAAGGAGGCGTTAGAGCCTAGCCCTCAATGAGCTCGTGAGTACACACCGCCAGGCTCGGATAACGCGCTCAAAAAATATCATGTGCACAGTGAGTGACGAAGAAGAATGTGCCAACATTAAAAACATTTCATTGATACCTGAAAAGTGTTACGTTAAATATTTTTTTAAAAATTGTGGCATTTTCCGAAACATAATAAATAAAAGCTTTTCTGACAAAAAAAATGTAAGTATCAAATATTTAATGTATGTATTTTAAAATATAAATATTGCTTTTATGTTTGCTAAAACTTAATTTGTATTCTAGCGGTCTATTAACTAGGACATGCTACGCTTCGTAGCAATTTGTAGTCGCGTAGCATACTCGTAGCACGTTGCTAGTGTGCTACGAGACAGCTACGCGCTCGTCTACCTACGCGATTGATAGTTCTGCGCTACGATAACAGTATGGTAAAATTATGCCTGGGCCAACGTTGTTCATGCGTAGTTGTTGTGTTGGTATGAGGTCATGAACCCATGGTCATGAGGTGGTTCCTTCGAATCTGGAAATATCCACGGGTACAGTTCCAAAAAAACCTGTGAATACAACCGTAAACGATATTCGGACGAGTATGTCTCATGAGAATAGATTTTTTTTACGTAACCGATAATACTGTTGAGGAGACATTTAATGTTAAAAGCACTTAAATTTGTTTCAATCATACGTAATGGATTTTAAGCTATTTCAATGCCTCTCTTTTATGCCTCAATATTCGGAAACGAACATAATGTCGATTTCAAAGCGATGATAAATTTAAACGACGTTTGAAATATGTTTTTAATAGCGTAAGTAACATCAATTTAATTGAAATGGCTCTACTATTCGGCGTCGTGCTCGAAATGACGGGAGTGAATTTATTGTATCAGCTTAGCAGTCATAAACACGCATCTGGATGAGAGTTAAATTTGAGAAAATTAACAATTTCTCGGGACATTTAATCAGTGGGGAGTATAGGAGGCGTGAGAAATAAAGTAGGCAAGTTGTGACAGCTTGACAGCGCCAGCGCTCGTAAGCGCGCCTGCACAACTTGTCCCGAGTTCATCGCATTACCCAAAGTACCCACCGCTCATTCACGTTGATACGAAAAAAATAAGTTCCTCGAGTTCGCCGTTATAACAACGCGCGCAACTTGAAAATTAAGTTGGAACTGTGTTGAGTTGACTCCGTAACAAAATCATAATGTAATTTGTCAAGTGTAACGGGTATGCGTACACACCTCGCCAGGCAATACCACTCAAGCATACCAAGTTTCAGGCTCATATTGATGACATCGGTACGGCGACATTGCCTTGATTCAGCTAACACAATTTACCTTCATTGTCTTATTAGATTTAATCTACTTTGTATTCAGGACACGGCGTACCTTTTAAAATAATCTTCCATAAATATCTTTTAAGTCGTTCGTAAACATTTTAAGGACTTAATATTCTTAAAGAACAATCTTTATAGCAAAAGAGTACAATTAATTTTACAAAAAATATAATACTTTCCCATCTTAACTTGCAAATGTCTTTTTGCGACGAGATGAGAAACTTTGGATATTTTTAAATATTCATACGTAATTTAAATATAAATAACAGCCTTATGGAGATTTGTTAGTTATTCTGAAATAAGATCATTTTCACAATTTTAATATCTGCTTTGTGCTTAGTAGCGGGTAATAATAATTTGTTAGATCTAGTTACTCTGATGTTAAATAACTTTTATACAGATGAAAAGTTGAGTCTTCTGCTGCGGTGGTACTGTAACTTGGTAATTAAATTATGATTCCCGTTAACAAGTTGAGTAAGGTTTACATGTTTCCATAATCTGTGAACTTGGCTACATAGATAGTGATTTTCCATTATTGCTCAGCGATGTTGACCGATCTCGAGCAATAAGCATGTAGGGCAAGCAGGGGGTGAGTGGAGCGTCGGTGTGTCGGACTCTGATCGTTTACGTCACGGCGAATTAGCGAGACAATCACTCAACGTGACGCTGTGGCTCGAGCGGCCCTGCGGACGCAAATGGAGGACTACACTCCAGACGAGTGACCCTCCAGATAAGGTTGACCCAAATGTGTCCTGACCGACGCCTGTGTCATCTGGCAAACGCTACCAGTTAGCGATATCTGGCCCAGCAATTACAGCTCATCAATTAGCTAAGTCGACACTCGACAGATTACTATTTGTTCAGTTCTCGCAAGGCGCTGTATGCTCATTAAAGTGATCCAGAACATCGAGGCCCACGTTTATTAAAATTTGGGTCTCTCCGTAATATACTCCGCCACGAAAAGGAATTAAGAACTTTAGCATATGAACTATATCAAAATGGTATATGTAGGGCTTTTAACGAGCGACTATTTAAACATACGAGTGGTTAGAGCCACGTTGTAATTTATCAAGCATTTCAGAGGGTTCCTTAATTTATTCCGTTGTTAGCCGCGTTGACGTTGGTTTTATCATCCATTAGCGGCGGCGGTCGGAACTCTCTGTGAATGTCATCGCGCAAGTTAAAGATGAGAGACGCAAAAGACGTCTACAACTAAAGCACGTTATTAATGCGTCGGCTGCAGAATTAATTAGAGCAACGCGCACGCCCGATAGTGCAAACTGGCGGATGATTTATAACGACTATTCTAAAAGATACTCTCAGATCCGAGGATCGAGTTAACTCTAGATATAAAGTAACCATATGATTTATGCGACGCTCAAAATTATACTGTGATTTATATTACTTTCTAAAGTGAATACAAAGAACTCACTCTACTTGCTTCTATTCTTAGCAATTATAAGATTTCTGTTCGAGTAAGAGGATAAAAATAGTTGTGAGGTACAGTGGAATGAGTTACTGTGTTACCTGTCAACTGTTGTTACCGCTTGGACGTTTGTTAACAAACACGCGAACTGTTACTTTATCTGAAATATGACGTTTCTTCTACTGCCAACCACTAGCACTTGCAATATGCGACGCAAAAGATCAAGGTATCACCTACAATATGCATGCCCGTTGCCTGTGTTAATTATTAACAATGAATATTCTAGTTTGATTCATATTGCTTCATCAATAATCCATGAGATTTGGGTAATACAACAGATCTATAATTTAATTTCAGATTGACATAATTGAGGTTAGCTTAGCTCGTAAAATACGTAATTTATAGATGGACCCCAGAGTACGCACTGTGATAATAAACGACGAATGAACGATCACATCGTTATTTATGACGTTGAGGTTTAGGGCCTAGATTTTAATTTGGTCGACATCATAATTTATTTAGTAGAATCACGAGCGTAGACAAAGTAAATGATTACGTGATGTGCTGTAATTTGTGTTATTTATTTGCGTAATTACCTGAACATAGTTCAATCTAGTGGGAGTTAGAGGCACGGATAGTGTCTGTATGTCTCATAACTCATTACCTGTGACACGCAGCTCGCGTGCGCACCAAGACACCGCAAGGAGCGCAGCGTATTTCCCGACGTTTATATTAATAAATAATGGTACCTACTCGGTGGACGAGAGAGAGCTCAAACGGCGAGCTTCTCATTACCGTCTGTGTTCACGAATAATAACGTGCGCGGTAATATGAGTTTGAAAATGACGTCTAATTAGTCATTGTGGTCTCTCGCCGCCTCGCCGTGATTGCTTATTTACTAGCGCCTTTTCGTCTAAGAAATGAGAATTTTCATCGACCTTGAATATAAGTTGTATTTCTTTTAATAATACTAGCAACCCAGCCCTGTTTCTCACGGTTCTTACATCTTGACAAAACATCGAAATTTCTTATTAAATATAGCGAAATCCTCATTACAATAATAATTATATAATAATAATATCTTTATTTCCCAAAAATACAGATATAGAACATTTACATAAAACATTTGGATGCTGAGAAATCTGTACACAATTGTTAATCAATCTATTCTGTCTCTTAAACTAGGGTATCCTGTATCTTTAGAGACAGTGATTCGCAAAGTAGATCGTAGAGTAAATCTATCGCGTAGTTTAGAAGAACATTGAAACCCAAAAAATGACTCTAATTTAAAATATGTATATGACTTTCGATCGTCTTTCCTATCTAATGCCGAATGGCTTTCAGTAATAAAAATAAAACATGATGGTTCATGCTATAAACCTTAGGTAGGCTGGCAGTTTATGTGGTAAATTCCGCGTAGTTAAAGTCCCACGCAGTAAAATGATAATCCTTTTACGACAATTGCTTTAACTTCTTGATGAACTACTGATTAAACATTAGGTAAATTATGTTTCGAATTATTTTGTAAGACTAACGGTGTTTAGGTACCTTCAAGCATTAAATTCAGGTTAAAAAAATAATTTAAAAAGAATCAAACCATTTCAAATAATTGAAGCATGAGGTAGTCCATGTGTTCATATAAATCTGTGTGTTATGTTCTGAGAGGGACGATAACTAGGGTCATCAGTCAACTTGGTTTGAGCTACCGGCTCATAGTAAAGCTTCGACATTCATGATGGTGAATCAATACGACGCCCGAGAATAGAATCACAAATTACGAGCTGTCAATATGATAACGTTCACATCTTGACATTGCGCATAATTACAGGTTCAGTAATAGGATATATATATATACATATAAATCCAAATAATACATAATAAAATAATAAAATTGAAGTATCTGTTTGTAATGTCAAAATAACAGCTTTTTACTGAATACGGTACTTATTACAAAAAATAATTTTTAAAATTTCTGTCTATCCGTTTGTTTCGGCAAATCTCCGAAACGGCTGGACCAATTTTGACGGGTTTTTATTTTTGAAAACGAATTAGGATCCACGCGGGCGAAGCTGCGGGCAGCAGTTAGTTGTAACTATGGACATGTGGTGACTGTCGGTAGTAGGTACTTAGGTAGGTATAGTCACCTCGTATTTGCTTTAACACCCTCAGATTGAAAAACACTTGCACTTCATAAAACCACAAGGTCTATTTGTCTTTGTGACAGTTAGATAGTTTCAACCTTAGTGAAGTTTCAATTTACTGTTTTTTTTTATTTTGTGAAAATGGTCGACGATATAGTACATTACTGTCGCGGCCTGCAACTGGGGCATTCATAGACGATCGTGAAAATGTGGGCCGATACGTGAGTCCAATGCCTGGTTGCGGCCAAAGCTTGTATAATACTTTTCTCAAATAATGCGCGGAAATTCAAACTAAGTAAATTTATTATAAATTCCAGAATAAATGACTCACAACGATAATTTTTCACGCCCCAATATGTTCATTCATTTCTTCTTTACTTTAGACAGCTCTATTTGCAAGCCAAATCGAAATTTAAATAAAATCGTTGATAAGGTATAATAAGGTCCTTGGTTGCCATGTGTTGAAGTAAAAAGGTATTTCCATTTTTAAATTACAAGACAGATAATAGGAGTTTTTATAGTAAATTATTTGTCGCTAAACACAACAGATATGGATTTTCATACAAACATTGCCGACCGGGCGCTCGCATGTATTCGACTAGTACCGCCATTTCGATTTATCTCGAAGAAGATTGTCAAAATAATGCTCCAATTTCCAAGCATATTTAAGAAAACTATGTTTCTAGTGAGTTTTTTTTTTTTTTAACTTTGTCCCACACTAGGAATTTCTTCTGTATCGTGGGTGCGTTTACAAACATTTAAACTCACATACACAAACAGCCCGACCCAGAACAACTAATTGTAGGTCATACAAATATTGGTTCCGTGCGGGAATCGAACCTGCGACACGCAGTACAGCAGTCAATTGCTTAACCACTGCGCCAACCGTGCCGTCGTAATAGTTATAAAACGAAAACTAACGAAAGATTCTCAAATGAGGTTAATTAATTTTGGGCCTACTGATGAAGAATTTAAGAGTTTCTTTCAGGGAACGTCACAATAATTTGATTTCTTTGGCGGCAGAAAAAATATTAGAAAACTTAAATTTTTTGCTTCTTATTATCTATAAAATGTTTATGCTGGTTGAATTAAAATATATTGTCGGATTTGGTAAACGTATATAAGCTGGCTGAAGTATCCATAAAGTTTATATATTTATTCAAGCGTAACAATTCACAAATTACTCACAATTTTATTTATTTATATATACTTTATTGTAAACCAGAAAATACATAGCAAAAAATAAATTTAACACTACAAAACATACAATGGGCGGCCTTATCGCTTTCTGCGATCAACAACCCAGGCAACCTTGGAATTGCGATGATTTTCGTTGACATAAAAATGGGGTTGTCATTGGTGCAAAATAATAAGTATGTAGTAACTCACAATATTCATATTTTTTTAATTCCAAAAGCTCTCTGTTTGAATACGCCATACATGCACTGTGGTTGAAGAAACGTTCCAGTCATACGAATCAAAAATGCATATCGGAAGCACACATACCGCGCACAAACGAATGAATTTATCAATACATCCTGAGTTTTACGTTCGTTTCGCTCAATTTATAGGTACCTACTAAGTGCGGTCAATCAATTGGATAGCGAACGTAATCTTCATTCTTTAGCGTAATGGGCTCGGTGTGGGACGCAGGATCTGTTTCGTCCTAGACAACGGCACTTATTTCCAGACCCACTGTGTAATGGCGCGGCTAATTGATCCTCCGTGGGACAGATACTAACTGATTATTTAACGGCATCTGTTGCTCAGCCTGTCGTAAACAAAAATATCGTTTAGGCAACTTTTTATTGTAAACGCCCGATGACAGTTTTGTTCGTGACATTTTACTTACCGCCTAAATTTTCATTAACTCAAGAATATAAATAGCAGTCGCTTTAATTTTATCGGAGAGATAACGTCTCCTTGTCTCACACCTCGCTGCAGAAGGATAGGTTTCGAGGTCTGGTCGTGGAGTCGGACTGACATAGTGGTGTTTTCGTACAGACACTTTAGCACCTCGATATACCGATAGTCGATCTGGCACCGTTGAAGAGACTGCAGTTCAGCCCATGTCTCGATAGAATTGAAGGCTTTCTCGTAATCCACAAACGTTAAGCAGAGAGGCAAGTTATACTGTTCGATCTTCTGTATAACCTGCCGCGGCGTATGTATGTTGTCTACGGTGTTAAAGCCTTTACGGAGTCTGGCTTGTTCGGAGGCTGGAAGTCGTCAAACCTGCGCGCGAGACGGTTCGTGATGACTCTTGGAAACAGCTTGTAGACATGGGTCAGAAGTGTGATGGGCCTATAGTTCTCAAGCAGGGCATTGTCGCCCTTTTTAAATAAGAGTACCACCACATCTCCGATCCATGCCTGTGGCGTTTTACCCTCGAGGATGATGGAATCGAACAGCTTCTGGAGGACCTTATGAACGGGTTTTCCACCAGCCTTTAGGCGTTCTTGTGGTGTTTGAACTGCTTTAGAGCCATCCTAATCTCATACAAGCTGACGTCCGGGATATCTTCGGTATAATGTCGGGTTAATCTAGCTCTTGGGTCGTTTGCCAGATTCGTAACGGAGACGAATTCGTGAGGGGGAATTCGTTGACGTGTATAACTGTCCACCTCAGGATCTCTCTCAATAGTTCAGGTTTGGCGGATACAATCCTGCCATCATCGGTCTTCAGTTTCGCAAGCTGGCTCTGCCTAATAGACAGATCTCCTGCTAAGACCTTGGAGTCCTTATTCCGCTCTATTACGTCCTTAATGCGATGTGCACTAAAGCGGCGAAGGTCGGTTTTCAAGGACTTAGAGATCCGTCTATTCAGCTGCCGGTACTTGAGAGTAACGTCTGAAGGCTGGAGAATCAACTCACGCCTCTCCTTCAGTATATTAGGATCAGAAAGCTTCTTGTTTCTATTTGTACGACGGGTCTTAAAGATCTTGGACCCGACCGTATGGACAGTTTCCACGAACCCATCGTTAAAATCGTCCACGGAGCTCCCTAGGTACTCGAAACGATTCCTAAGTTCGAGCTGAAAGCTCTCGGAGTTTTGGACTTCGATCAGTGCTGGGCGGAGCGTAGACTTCATCAGTCAAGATCTTTCCAGCTTCATATTTAAATTCGATGTGCCTCTTACCATGCAGTGATCACTTCCGGTTTTCACCGCGTTGATCACAGATACATCATTGAATACTGGCTTCTTCGTCAACATAATGAAGTCAATCTCATTTTTTGTTTCACCATCAGGGCTCTGCCAGGTCCACTTTCTGTGCTCACTTTTTCTGAAGAAGGAGTTCATCATAAAAAGGCCTTGTGAAATGAAATGTATCAAATTACAAACTGTAATCCATACCTTTGTTCACTAAAACAATGTGAGAAATATAAACCACGTTTGCTAAACTAACTTAACGAGAATAAGTTACTGTTTGAAAAGCTTTCTCAGATGGGTACGGTTCTCTTGAAATTGTTCACTTGATTAACGGGAGAGGGAGACAAAGTTATTCCTTTAGGTTGTCTGCCACCTTAATCAATGTAAATCTAGGTCTACGTTATTACCTATTAATTCGTGTAACAAAGAAACCGAAAGCATCAGGGTAGCCCGCGAAATTCAAATATTCTTAAGTTTTCCAAATTTCCAAATGTTCTTTATGATCTAAATATGATTCTCGGCCGTATCACATGTTTTATTATAGAATTATAACTATTAAAACTACCAATACAACTCTCATAGTTCATTTTATCCTACTGAATGACTATTTCATGAAATAATGACATTTGAGGATTATGCTAACTTAAGCAATACAACTCGTATTGCTGATTCTAATGATTATAATTCTGTAATCCCATACTTGTTACGGTCCCGAATCAAATTTTAGTCAATATACAACCTGAAACTGACCTGCATATTGCAAAAAACGTAAGACAATTAGAATTTCGCAGGCTATCTTAGCGCATCCCCCTTAAAGAAACAAGTAAACTGGTACCTATCTCCTCCTCGCTGCGAGTTCCTGCCATATTAAAAGACGGCAAACAGACCGTCTCGCAAACAAAAATATTTTTACACGCTAGCTATTACTGGGGCGACCAAGTTGCTATAGCACGTACGTACGCAATAAACCTGACGCGTTATCTTTAAAAATATTTACAGTTCTCTGGCGCAAATGGAGTCATTATTTAAAATGAGACTATATTTCAACCCGGAAAATACGCAGAACGATTACACTGGTCCAGTTGCAGCGCCGGATAAAAATCTAATTTGTCATGAACATGCAGTGAGGCTGCTAGTTGTATGTTTCCTCACGCTTAATTTTGTCGAGAAAAGAAACGGAGTCAGTTTAAAAGCAAGTTTGAATCGGTATGTCTCGGCGACATCTGTTCGGGACGGAGATTGTAATACGAAATAATGCAGCAACAAGCGCCCGTGGCAGTGCTACGCTGCTACGCGGCGTAGCGCGATGCTACGACGACGTACAAAAAGCGGCCCTAATAGATTAAAAAATAATAATTTCGTAGAATACTTCTTGAAATTACGCCTTTTAGATCTTTCTTTTATGAAGAACTTCTACTACCTACAGCCGACTTATTGACCTTTAATACATTGAAATTCTATCAAAGTGCGAGCGAGGTCGTTACTTCAACGACACCACGAACTCGAGTGATTTTAGAAAATTAAATTGTTTTGAATTGGTATTAGTGAAATTGAGAGCAGCCCGATGTTTTTTAGATAGCAGTAACAAATAAGCTTGTGAACTGGGATTTTATGTTACATTCTCTTTGTCATTGCGTCGGAACGACTGCGATGTTTACGATATGACACAATACAGACGCGCTTGGTTGCAAGCCGATTCCATTTCTAAATAGTTACGTGTCTCCTGAAGTTGATACAAGACTCGTATTGTACGTACCTCGTATGCAATTGTAACTTTGTTTATAGTTCAATGGCATTGAGAGCTTAGCGGGTGTCATTTGTTCTTAGTACTCGTAATAACTCAAGTTGTGGCAGAGTTGCGCCACAGCAGCAGCAGTAAATGTACACAACCCAACACAATACAACTACTTGCGAGTTTGTGTACTAAAGACACGCTTAGTTACATTTTTGTTTGAGCACATACGTTTATCTGCCTTTTCACCAAAGTTAATTTCGGAAAGAAAATAACAATAAGATTTTTTCTTTTATTTGTGAAAATCTAATATGGATTCAGATGTTTGGGCTGAAAGTAAGTATATAAGTTCTTTGTTACTTTAGTCCGTACATGAAGATAATTTCGAAACGTAGAAGGTACCAACATTATCCTATTCATCTGTTCACGATAACAAACAAGTACAGCTATTTATTTTTAGATTCAAACTGAATATTTTTATTTTTATCACAATCATGTAGATGTAAATCTATGTAGATATTTAGACTAAATAGTATTCAAAGCAAATAATTCAGTTGATGATAATGGTATAAGAAAAGGAAAAAAATACTTTAAAAGATTGAAAACACTTTTCGACTGAATGTTAGAGAGCTCTTAAACGTTTGTAGGACCTACGGCTACGTAAGTTTTCCAACGAAGAAAAGAATTTATAACTTGTACAAAGATCTTGTTCTATCATCAAATAGACACCTACCCACTGAAGTAATTTTAATCACTACTCCAGAATCGTAATCCTAACTAATATTATAAATGCGAAAGTAAATTTGTTTGTTTGTTACCCTTTCACCCTAAAACAACTGAACGGATTTGGATGAAATGTCGGCATATGGGTAGATCATGACCTAGAGAAGGACATAGAATACCTTTTATCCCGATATTCCCAAGGGATCTAGTAATTTTAATAAAGCAAACGAGCTAAAAGTAGTTCCAGATTTTTAAGATTCCACTACTCTTTTGCTATTTGTCTTTTAATTAACTGTATATCATCAAGGATGGATAGTTTCCCAACTAAAGACGAAAATTCCTTTTTAATTTATAAAATGCCCGAAGAGATAAAAGAGTTTCAAAATTGTTTTCACAAAAAATAAATTCAATTTCATTATTGAGTAGCACTTGGTGAAAACAAACGGTTGGACATCAGCGACCCCAAAAGATTTACGATGTAGTAAGAGAAAATTTTATTATACTTTCAATTCGTACCCACCTCCAAAAATTGTCTACCGTGTGATATAAAATAGCTGGTCCCGACTATCTGTACTCGCCAACAGAATTTTCATCATGAGCAGATTGCCAGTAATTTAAAGCATTACCCATCTTAAGTTAATTATATAATCAAGTCAGACAATTTGCGTCAGTAATGTCATTATGAAAAGGTACAGAAAAGGTTGTGAGTTTAATAAGGGCCGTATTAGAGGGGTGACACGGGGACGGCCCGGTATAGCAGCGCTGAGCGAAGGCGAAATTCTCCGATATAATGTATCGCAGCAACTGTGCGAACTCATCGATCAAACGAAAGCTGTTACACACTGTTGTTAGGCTGTGACGCTTCTCGTGTGAAACTTTCGTGTCGGAACTGGCTCCGCCGCCCGCGCCGCCCGATGGCACTGCCGATGCCAGCAATATTCATAACGTTGAATCTCCTTGGCACTACAAAATAATAACGCTTCCGATTCAGCGTCAATGCTTGGATAAGGGATATTATGTACGCTGCGCTCTGAGTTACATCATATTTCTCATTATGCTCTCTTTCGAATAGTTTTACAAAGAGAATGATTAAGCACAAACAGGATAATGGAAAAATTATGGAGCATTGGATCTCGATCCGGTGACTTAGGTAATGGATATTTCAATACTTTAATCATTAACAAAAATTACACCAACGGCTCTTACCATTTTTTTTTAACTTTCATTTTAATTATTTTTTGTAAGCCTGATTTTTATGATCTTACTACGCACTACTAGATAAAGACCTTCGTGATTTCTTTCAGCTTGTCTTGTGCAAAAAAGAAGAAAAAAAAAACGAAAGAATACGTAAACAGAGCATTAACCAGAATTTTATCACTGGTGTGTGTTATTTATCCTTAAATACATAATAATTAATACGTAAAGCTTACTGAATACACGGAGTATCATATTTTCAAACGAATGTCCTTCTCGGCTTTATTTATTAAAGAAAATGCTTATGCGGCTTATCCCAATGTAAAATTTATGTCTTTAATATCTTGAAAATGTCGTCATAAGATATAAAATACACAGATATGTTGAATGTTGTAGGTGTATGCGTAGCCGCGATTTTTATTTCCCGGTAAATCCCTTTGAACATAAAATGATTTTTATAAGTGTTCTCAACAAGTAGCGTTGGTGGGCGAATGGCATAAAAAGTCCTTTTTATAATAAAATCGGTTAATAAGGAAGTAATTTCAGACCGGAAACTACAACAATGCTTACTTTTTAATAACAATAATAACTACGTCAACAATTTCTAAGATCGACTTAAAAGAAAACGGACAAAGCGTCAGCGGAACAAAGCGTGTGAACAATAGCTAAAGAAAAATACATACTAAGTACAAAATGCTTTGTCAATCCAAGCTTTTAGCGAAATTCATTCAAAAAGATTGACTCCGATTTCAATTATGCTAACGATTTGTTATCGATGGCAAAATAAGGGAAAATTACTTTACACGTTTTATAAGCATGCCTGAAATAGGAAACCCTTTCAATTTGTCAGTTTAAAACTCATCAAGTCAATAATAAAGTTTGGTTGTCATTGCGCAGAAATGTTGACAATTTTCGGGAGCAGGTTGTGAACTACTGGCATGATTGAAATTTCATTTTTATTGTTCTATCGATGCACGTTCACAACATAATTTTCACAGAATTTAAATTCTCGGAAATGTATCAAGCCACGGCTTTGTTACACTGTAGTTACGGGACAATCAACGTCTCGATTCAATTTCAATAAATGGCACAAGATTGAAACCCTTAATCTATGTATACAGCGCTCAGGTGTGGTATATTATGAAGACGTTTGTACGTACGTAATATCTTCTTTACTGCGTTATATATTATTCTTCTCGAAGCTAATACCATTCGATTACAATTCGTGTGTAAGGCGGAATATCTTCGGGACACAGCGAGTGATTTTCTTTGTATAAAGTTAAGCGGAACTTGATCCGATGGCATAAAATATAGCGGCCATGTGTGGGACTTTTTGTTTTGTTTCAGATGTTCTTTCCTTGTTGCAGTGTTGCCTCGTATTAGGGTCGCCCCGTATATTTATTCTATAAACACGCCACTTGCTATGTTTGTTTTCATGAAAGAATTGGTACAAGTTTTATAAAAATAGTCGTATTCTATTGACGAGTTTATAAGCTTGTGTGTATGTTAAAGCTATGTACTCACATTCATCGTGATCCTTGGCGGTGACGGTGAGTACGGTGTGTTGGATGTCCTCATTCTCATCGACCTCGGCCTCGTACAGCTCCTTGTCGAAGTACGGCGGGTTGTCATTCTTGTCAGCGATCCCGATGCGGATGAATTTAGTCACTGGAAAAAGAAACCGACTTTACTATAAAGGACAGAGGTAGAAATATAAATGCCGCGACAATAATATTGAGAAATATCTATGCGTACGTGGAAATATAGTTCTCGCTTGTTTGGCTATAAAATAAAATGATGTATTGCGCGAGAACAGAAGAAAGCTTTCAGTGCGAAACTGACATTACGTATAGGGTGGGTGCGCTCTGAATACCAACTATTGAAACATTTTATAAAGTATTTTCAACATCCATAAATAGTCAATCAGAGTTTATTTTCAATGGATTTTATTATATTACTTTCGCCGTAAAAGCAATTTGTCTAAAAATTTACCATTATTATGCCCAAATAATTCTGTAATGGCAAAAGAAATGGCAAACAGCGAACAAGAACTTGTTCACGAATCACTGGTTATCATCTGAGGTCTCTCGCTCCAATAGATAAGTAAAAAGTAAAATCCTTTGCGAGAAACTGTACGTCAACGTGAATTATGCACAGTTCTATGAATTTGTGTGCCTACTCGCATTGAACGTGTTTATATACTCGATAGACTCAACTTCTGAAACTGCTTTCAATGTTGGCATTTAGTGAATATTAGACGAGTTCAGTTCAGAGAGCCACTTGACGTGCGCTTAGAGCGAAGTATTTATAAAAGATATAAAAAATGTGAGACTAGCGCCTGTCAGCTGAACTAAGGCGCCTCGCGATCGAATTAACATCCTTTCTTATTTTCTTTACAAGGTATTATCTTATCTTATCTCTGAAATGGGGACAAGTAGGTATAAGAAAGAATAACTGTACAGAGCCAAACAAAAGAATCCTTTAATTTCCACGTTTCCCAGCCCCGAGATGGTGTCGGTGTATTCTTCAACTGCTCTCCGCAATGTTCATTTCCGTTTTGACAGACAGTTTTGCTATATTCTTTGTGTAGTTTATAACAAATATTTATTTCTATTAGTATCTCTATAAAGTGCAAAATCTAAAACCGAAGTTTTCTTATCTTACTATAATAATAAGAAAAAGTATCTTTGGGTTAAAATAAATCAGAAGAAGTACCTATGCATTTAGATGTACATTCGTATTTAAAATGAATTTGATCTTGTTCTTTGTAAAAGCTTTGTAATAGAATCCTAATTGGACGACATCAAATGAACTCTAAGCTGAGATCTCGGGAGAAATCGTAACTAAAAAAAATACGAATTCTAGACGGAAATTGCTTTCGTTTGAGGCGCACTCTAACAATGATAAATTAGGACCCCTCTGGGCAAAATGTCCGGCGGCTTTATTAGCAAACATACGGAGGCTTTTAAACTCAGCTCCAGTAATCTAGCCCTTATCTTCATTGACGTAAAGCCGCTGGCAACATGGAAAACAATGGAGGTTCTACCGACCTGCCTCCGCTTAGCCCGACTTCATCTGTTACGAATTGGTGACAAAGCCTCCATAACACTAACTAATGCAGAATGACAAATCAAATTACATTATGTAACTACAAATATTGGTTAAACTCATAACTTGAATTAATTTGTTTAGATCTTGAGATTGAGAAACTTTGTGATGCTCAAGTCCATTTCTAGGTATTTTATAGCATTATTTGAATTTGTTCAAGTTAACTCCTTCATAAATATTTATTTAAAGTTACTTAGCTACAAAACGATAGTATTCAGTCACTAATAAAAGCGCCCAAATGTTATATGTCGTTTCGAACAGCTGCTTTTATTACCATAAATCTGGAAAGTCCGTGTGCTGTAGTTTAAAAGAACATAACGTTGAATTTTGAATTGAATACTAAATTAGAATGTTCGCGAAGTTTGTCGAAGAGTCGTTACGTTAAAGCGGCGGTGTGCACGAGGCGTAATCCCTTACTACCGCTTAGAGGATGACCATGAAACACGGCACCGCTTTTCCCTTCCTGCAAAGCTGAGTAGAATTAGACTCCTATAAAAACTAATCAGGGACGCTAAGAGCGGTCTAACGATGCCGAGAGTGACTTTTTGACAAACACGCGAGAGGCGGTCTGTCCCAAACTTTGTCGGGACAATTTTGTTAGCAAACTTTTCTGTCAACGGTCGCATAAAACGAAACCGGCATCACCCAGTTATAATTAAATAACCCCAAGTCGATAAAATCAATATACTTTTTACTCTTTAGTGTACGTTTTATTGGAAATTGACTTTTATAGATTTGTTTGTGTTTGCGTGAGGCCGCTACTTGATCAGGAAGTTAAAGTTGCAATATGCTTACAGGTTATACTGTGTAGGAAAATTATGTTAAATCAAATAAGGACTAATTGACTTAACACTGTTATTATACCGAGGCTATAACAACGTGAATAAAGTAGAGCGGTACCGATCTCTTGTGAGAAACACATTATTCTGCTTCCCCATGTTGATTTACAACATCCGTGGGAACTCCCATGTTTTTCTTTCGTTCCCAAATAAACATGAAAATTATGGAATCGATTGTATGTACTCGGCAACAGTAAACCAAAGCTTATTACATTATCTTGATTGTTGAGAAGCTTACAATATAAATAACAAGTTTACGAATCTTAAAATAGTGCATTGGGAATAAGCTTCGTTTCTCAATTGGTAACCATTGAATCCGTTTGATCAAACGCATAGGTTTCAACATTAGTATTCCCCTTGCACAGCAATCAAACGCAGCGGTACAGCGGCGTAACGAGCTTCCTGCTAACTATATCCTGTTACCTACGAGTGTGTGCGCACGCGCGCGGCGGCATCAGCGGACGTATTCATACAACGCACCCTAAGAACACGTTCACACAAGCGCCAAGCGCGTGTTGTCACTAGTGTACACTACTCAAAAACTTTTGTGTCTTTTGAAGTTGTGCGTGTGTACCTACAAGGATCTGTTGGCCCATAATCGGACCAAACGCCCGCCTGGCCGCCATGTTGGTTTTCAAATGTTTACCAACAACGCCCCGCTATCAATGTCATTAAATCGCCAAAAGATCCTTGTGACAGCGTTTACTAGTCAAAGCAGTATGTTCCACTAGAGAACACTGGAACGGTAGCCAATCAGCTCCGTGGACGAGTGCGGCTGAGCGCTGGCGCCACCTCTCCGATCGTCGCCGTAATAGTTATTGCTGTTACGAGAAAACTTCAAAAGACTCGAATGTTTATGAAGCTGTTTTCATCTCCATTCCATGTCATGACAATCAGCCGCGAGCCCACAGCTCGCTCAACGACGCGATGAGTGAGCTGTGGGCCTACTGAAACGAGCGTCGAATGTTCCCCATCTAAACATAACTTAAGGCAATAAGCAATAACCACTTAATGCCACGCCGAAGTAACACGTATTGTGCTATTAACAATAATCATTACAAATGAGCAGTGGTCTGTGTACAGATAATTGTGGGACACTGTTTCAGCACGAACAAAAACAAGGGCATTTACAACTTGTGGCTTTGTACGCGAATTATTTAAATATTACTGGATAATAGTTGTTAGGAGTTTCACAATTACAATTTCAAAGTTTTAGTGCCCAAAAAGGATATACATCAAACTGTATTTACTAAAGTTAAGCTGCAAATACATTTGCATAATCTCAAAAGTTCATGCAAAACAGAGGGGACCCAGTAACAAATAATGATTTATGTATTTTTATAGGTTTATAGCCTTAGTAATAAATCAAATAATATGAAAACTAAATTCAAGATCCGTTTTTTTTAACAGCAAAGGATAAAATCTACTAAACCCACTTTCCTAATTAAACCAGCGGCTTGTAGAAGGTGTGTGCATTTAGGTTAAGAGACTTTATTATTTCACCGGTCCTAAGATAACGATTTAAATATTCTATGAAGCGAGCTTGTTCATTAAAAATAGCCAGGCACGGTTGTCCGAGGAGCTTATCTGCAGGACACATTCATACAGCGGTGTGCTGATAATGAAATTCTTTATCAAGAGGTGCACGAAGTGGCGGGACGTGCCTCTACGTCGCCAGCTCTGGCGGAAGGTCGAGTGCCGGATTATGGAAACAAAGTAGATACGACAATCTGTACCGTATCGGCTGCTCTCCAATTTTCGGGCATGTAGGGCCACCGAAATCCCTTCAAGGGCATAAAGCTCGCTTCTATGGCTACGAAAATGGACTAAGGAAAAGGTTTAATACGCTGTGAGCAGTGGACTAGCAGCCTGTTACAACGAATGCCTTATTAAACACATTTCGTTTATGGCATGTAGCTTTAAGGGGCGAGAATGCTACGGGTCAGATCCACTTACTGGCCAAGTAAGGGTTAGTAGCGTTTTGATCCGTATGGAAGTGTGTACGCGAACAACAAGAAACAATCCTTTGACTACTTTTAAAGGTAGGGTTTTCTTTCTAATAAGGGAATTAAAGGCTTAAATGCATTTAGTTGGGATGCTAACAAGCACGAGTTCGGACTGCGCCCGTCCGTCTTGTCCGATTACAGACTAGAACAACGGGGTTCCGACTTCGCGCCTCGAATACGTAAAAATTCAACGTCCTTTCTGCAATCATCTTATCTGATCTCCCCGAACTACTTTGGAAGATAAATGGGGATTGTTCTCTTTCAGTGAAACCGATTGAAAACCATTGCTAAATTTTAAAATCTATTCTCTGGTGCGATAAGTTCTGAGTATTTTTGGGATCTGCAAAAAGAGAATAGATTTCTAAAATATTGAATTTTATCGAGATTTATTTTGAAGGCAAACGCACCTAGTGTGCAACCTTCTAAATAAATTCGGATTGAGTATTTTATATAAAGCTTATTATAATACACACATCAACACGGTCTAGGGATATTTCATACTCAATTAAATAACTCGAAAAGTACTGGCCGCATTGGAATCTTTTATACACCGATTTGTTTGTAATTTATCTCAGACTAATTCCAAATTAATTTTTTTGAAAATTCTTTTGTTTCGGTGGCATAAAAATGTCTTGATGTATAGGAGAGGGAATTTTCATTTGTGCGAAATTTAGAAAACAATACGAATTACGTTTAGTTACAGTTTTTTTTCATTTTTAAACGAAAGATAAAGTTCAAATTGAGGTATTGTAGCCATGCAACGCCGACATTTGACGAGGGCGGAGATGTTACGAGCTGTGGGAATGCTGGAAGCTGGATCTGTTCAGCGTAATGTTGCTGAGGCCATAGGGACCCATCAAAATGTAATTTCAAGATTGTGGACACGCTATCGTGCCACAGGTGAAGTAGCGGAGAGGCACCGGGGGCCAAGTCGCATCACTACCCCCAGACAAGACCGATTTTTGCAAATTACTGCGCGAGCTCAACCAAATGCAACGGCGACTCAATTGGTCCAAAGGCTGCGAGTGGAACACCAAGTGCTTGTGAGTGACCAAACTGTAAGAAGGCGACTGCATGAAAGCAATCTACGCTCTCGTAGACCACTCCGGGTCCCACCTTTACGGAGAGGCAATCGTGGACGACGATTAGAATGGGTTCGGAACCACGTGGACTGGGGCCGTGAGCAATGGTCCAATGTGCTGTTCACGGATGAATCCAGGTTCGGCTTCCATCCAGATTCACGAAGGACGCGTGTTTGGCGAGTTCCTGGACGATGGAGCCGTCTCCAGAACCCTCAGGAAGTTCACCCATACCAAGGAGGAACAATTATGGTTTGGGCAGGAATTCGTCTTGGAGGACGGACGGATCTCGTTTGGGTGCGGGGCAATATGACGGCAGAACGATACGTCCAACAGGTGCTGGGGCCCGTAATCTTGCCCCACAGGACACAAATGGGGCAAGATTTCCTGCTCATGCACGACAATGCCCGGGCACACACGGCGAGAACGGTAGCAGCTTGGTTACATACACATAATGTTAGGGCCTTAGACTGGCCTGCTCAATCGCCAGATCTAAATCCCATTGAGCATGCGTGGGATATGCTGCAAAGAAGAGCTCTGAAGGAAGTTCCTGAAAATCTGGCTACAGAAGATCAACTTTTTGCGCACCTCAGAAGGACATGGGACAATATTCCGCAGCAAGACATTGACAACCTTGTTCTGAGCATGCCGAATCGTTGCCGATGTGTTATGAACATCATGGGCGCTTTCTCAGACTACTAAATTCAAGTTTATAAACACAAATTAAATGATTATTCTATTTTTTTCAGTTTTTACTCACAAATTAAAAGTTAATTCATATACGGTTTCCGTCTATGCTTCATTTTTTTTCCATAAAATCCTGAAATTTTAATCTAAGTACCTTAACCATTATTAAAAAATGGTAGAATATTAAATAACGTATCTTTTAAATATATACATGTCATATAAATAATTAACACATTGATAGTAATTCGCTTTTTTAAAAATATCCCTAGACCGTGTTGATGTGTGTATCAACATTTAAATAGGTACCTACTACTTACGTTCAGAATAGAAACGCAATACTTCTTCACATTTCTGAAATAAAAAGCAGGTAGATCGTTTTATTTTTCTTTTATAAACCCCGGTACACATGCATAGCGTTCATTACTCCGATCCCCGTTTCAATTATTAGTAGGAACGGGATTTTTGCGAAGCTTTCAATCGTTTCAGCGGTTCGCTTTTTGCGTTAAACGGTGTGTATCGTAATGGTCTCGGAAACAATAAACTACGAACGGTATAGCTTTGCGATTTTGCACATGACATAAAACTGTGTCCATGCAAACATACGTATAGACGTTCGCGCTTATATAATTGGCAAAATATCGAGATATAAATCAATCTTTGGGTAAAGTAATTGGTGGCCCGACGCAAATGAACTATTGGCTAGTTCGTCCACATATATTATTATTTCGTTTCATTGAGCGAGTGACCACCGCCTCGCCGTCTCCATTCATCGACCCACCGCAACATTTAACGCTTTACAACTCTCAAAACGGGTCAGTCAAGTTTAATGGATGAGTGTAAAATTCCTTAATTGGATTCATTGACGAGGTGTGCCGCGACAGTTTGTCATTGTCTTTGAGCTAAACTACCGGTTAACCGAACTTCCCAAGTAGACAAACTGGGTAAAAGCTAAGAGTTGGGACAGCCTTCAAGATATATTAGTTTACAACTTGAAATGGAAGCCATGAATTCCCTTTTCGAACTTTAATTGCCTATGTTCTAATAAAAACTTTCAGGTAGTTATTTCTTTTCCCTTTTTCATAGAATCATACCATAGGTATGTCTTAGCAAAAAAAAACACAGATGAATATCACAAATCGTGTTTCGATTTCCCCAAGGCATGCTGCCGGTCGTGTGTGTATGATCGCGGTCATTCCCGATATGCCACAGAATCGTTCGAGGAGTCCCGGCAGAAGCGTGACGCGGGTCTCTATCTGTAGATTGGCGATACAAAGGTAAATGGAAAAACAAGACATATTTACGAGGGTCCGTATTCTCACATTTTCAGGACGAAGGTACGCGATAAACCCAAACTGCTCCGACTACGCAATATTCGATTCAGGTCGCTACAACTTCAAATAAATCGGCAAACTTTAAAAATAAACTTCCCCACGTACTTTAACGATGAATCGAATGATTTTAAAACGTCTTAAAATATCAAAGTTGTTGTTTTAAAGTTAAGATATATTCAATATTTCGGGCAACGAGATATAAAACAATTTCATAAAGGAATATACCTCACAGACGGAAAGCAATCGAATAATATTCAGATGAGGAGCGAAGGATATGAAAAATGTTATAGATTTCTTAGCGAAGCTGCGGGCACCCCTGCAAAGGATTGTAATGATAATACATCTGTTTGACACTAACATCGCGAACTATTATATAATCCTACGAAGAATACTCGCTTTGTTTGTTAAGCCTGTCAATGGATGCAAATTTAATAAGCTGAACCCAGGAATTAATTATGCACAAAACCTGAATAGAGGTGCGCTGACAGCAATGGTAGAAATACACAATATTTACGTACCAAGTAACTAATTATTATTTAATAATGAATAAGAAAATTATTAATTATGGAACATACAATTTAGTAAATTGAATTTGTTTTTAAAATATGTATTAAGCGCTGGAGGTAGAAAGCCGTATGAGCTTTATAAACAAAACCAACACAACGGCTTTCACCTATATGCGTTTACTTTGGACATGTTCCGAAACTAGTCCTAGCTTTCCGAATAAATTGAGGTTTCGTAAGATGTCTGAAAAAGCTCTAACTTGTCCCATGGGCTGTTTATGTTTCTGAGAGGATAGATGTTCCAAACCCTGGATGGTTATACAGACGTAGGTATCTTCGATTTACTGTTGACGTGTTCGAAAACCGTAGCGGCTATTTTCTAAAATAAACAAATCTTGCTTTGCGTACACATACAAAAATGTTAGCTACACTAGGTACTCGTATACACGCTTATCTAGCGCAAATATTGTGATGGGGTAAATAGAAAATATTATTTTCCGTAGTGGGAAAAACTAATACAGTGTTTAGCAGTAAAAACTGTTAACAAGAAGTGTGTTCAATATAAACCAACATAAACATGGGTTTAATAGATACAAATAAATTTAGTAAATTGGGAAACTTTTCAAATATCAGATACTTCCTGCAAATATTAGTTATAAGCCCAAAATATCAATCTACTAGCATGATATTAATGTGTGTGTGGCGAAGTTTACTGAGCTGCAACAATTCGCGCCGCAGAATAGCCATCAAGACGTTCAAGTTTAAGACAAACATCCTAAGTTCAAGGAAACCGATATATCCAATTACCTACTGCTGAAACCGAAGGAAAGTTTTGTACAAATATAATTTTGTGACGTAAGGACATTGAATTACGTGGCGTTCGGAAGTCATGTAGTGGGCGGCAACAGTAAACATTGTGCACGCGTGGGCGAATTAAATAAACAACGCGCTGTAAGTGCAGCACTCCAGGACTGCCGCGACCGGACCGGAGGGGGACCGGACCGCATAAAAATCTAGCATACAGAGGCGCGTGCCACTGGCGGCCTTCTTGACACGTTTTCATAATGATGATTCACTAGATTGCGTTTATTAGCGCATTTAAACGAATTAATTGCGAAATCGTGCATTGTCATAAACCATTACGCCGCGTAATGTTGTTAACGGATTTTATTTATATTTACAACCGCACTCAGAATATTCAATTACTTTAATACGTCAAAGCACACGCGGCTAGGTGTACCGCGAGGGTTATCAGAAATATTTCACGTATTTTCTATTAGTGTTACAAGCAGTAACTTCCCCAAGGCATATGTTCGTATCACTACTGAAATAAAACTAATTTCGCATGTTTGCTTGGCAGAGGGCGCGGCAGCGGCATTCCTAAGAAATGTGCGGATTGCTCGGATACTACGTTTATGTGTTTTTAATATATCGGTATTATAGGTCTTACGCAGCTATAATAGTTACTCTCTCCATTATTGCAAGTATATTTTTATCACTCTCTCCTAATTCGGTATAAACACACGCGTGTGTTATGTACTGGTCTGAATAATTGTTTCAATAAAAGGATTGTAAGCCGAAGTATTCCACTATCGGGTTTTTTCATCAATTAAAAGAAACGAAGTGGCTCCCAGTATCAAAAAATGTTAACAATGCCAGGCTTTGTGTTAGAATTTTAATTGATTTTTCATAGATTCTTGTAGCGCACAACGAGCCGACATTTTGTGTCACAAACAAACCATATGTATGAGCAAACGCGTATTGCCTGTTTCATATTGCATTTTTTATAGCTCTCCCTTTTTATAGCTTAGTTTTATTGTTTATATATCTTAGTTTTATTGTTTATATATATGGGGCTAATCTGGATGAACATATGGGGCTAATCTGGATGACCATATGGCTACCAACGTAGTTCACATAAAATTCCTTTGTTTTGAGAGGTGAACAAGGCGTAATTTTGAACAACTGGTGACCCAGAAAACCAGTCGAATGTTTGTACATTACCTTTTACCACGGTTTTGAGCCAAAGTTAAACTACAGTGCAATAGTTAGTTGATCATAGCTCATTAGATCTATTTCTACAACAAGCCTAGGTACGTAACTAGGTTGTAGTTGTCTAAAAGGCCGTCTGCCGACAACCCTTAATTGGACATAATCCCAAACTTTAATAATAATATTTATCTTACTTAGCCATCGTAAAATTCGATATTGTAATAACAATAAGTAATATTTTAATATAGAACCAAGATTTAAAATTTAAATTTCAAATCAATGCTTCATAAAATTCGCCAGTAATTCATTATGCTTCTATATCCAGACCGTAGATGAATATTACGCCGTAAGCCAAAATGAAACGATATTATTATTCAAAGAGAATTTTCATTAAATATATTATTGGATGTCTATGACTTCGACCACCTTTTCATAATAAAGAGGGAGATAAATCAGGATAAACCAGTATAAACTAACTCGAACGTAGTCCGGATCCTACTCATTAGCAAGTGTACAGTGGTTTTCAATAGGACGCATTAGTATAAGTGGGTTCGGATGGTCGTGGATTGGCTATTGTGCTGGATTGTGTCGATTACATTCGTGCACACACCGGTGCCCGCGGATTGAGTTATTGTTTCTGCGAAGGCGCCGGCAGGCCTTCCCGACGCCTGCCGACGCCTGCCGACGCCCGCAGACGCCCAGTCTGAGCGCAGGTGCATCACTAATGCCGTTTTTTCTAATATAATCCTCTTTGCAGACGTGTTGCTATTTTTATGCTAAGCTGTTTGTCGCAGCGTTATTACTTTGTTTACTCTGTATTCATATTACATAAATACATAATCAATTAGATTGGTTGGTAATTCGTATTATATGGGAAAAGTTGAGGCGCCAGATTAAACGCTTTTCTGGCTACGTTGCAACATAGGTACGTACATAAATATATTTTTAGTTACATAGGTGGACGATTAGTTTGGTGCATACTGACTTCATATTATCAAGAATCTGTTTCGGTGAACCGTGAAGTCTATTTTTAATACCAGACAACATTAAATATAGTTCTAATTCTAAATTGGATTGAAACATGATACGCAATATGATTTTGATTTTCTGAGAAGCCAATTAAAGAAACAACATTTATTACCTTGTATCTAGTTAGGAATTAGCGAGTTGCACAACTTAGTTCCCACTCAATATGATCGGAGAGTTTCAGTTTGATGTGTAATTAATACGCGTCATTTACAGGATGTTCTCTTCAGTTGCAGATCAGATGCAGAATCTTGTGAAACACGAAACATTTAAGGTGGTTTATAATTTTTAAGTAAATTTACATATGTATTTTAATTTTATGTTCCTGTATCTAAAACGTTAATATTTTAACAAAAAATCTTTGGTTCCAGTGCTGTTTCATCCTACAGCGATTTATAATGTTTTTTTTGTATTTTTCTCAATAGAATTATAAATTCAAATGAATGATGAAACTAGTATTTTGTGACCATAATTTAAAAGAGTGGCCATTGAGTTTCTTCTCCATTCTTCTCCATAGGTACCTACTACGCTTTTCTTCTCCATTCTTCTCCATAGGTACCTACTACGCTTTTCAATGGGCAACTAGCTTCATATTTCTGACTGACTGATTCCTTGAGAATTCAAAAGTGCCTGTATTTGATTTAATTGAAATAGATGCTTTGAGTTTGAGTTTCAAAAGCTTTAAAAACATTATAAATACTTCTAAATGAGGAAAAGTATACAATATGTAAAAAAAAACCCTGTCCGATCCCTGATGGTGTTGTTACCTAAGTATCGTACAAAGAGTCTATTTATGTGGTAATTTTAAGGGAAAAAAAAATGTTTAATTTTTTTTAACGGGGAACTTCACATGGGTCTCGGGCGGCCGTCGTTTTGTCTACAAACTTATGACCTCTGTTGAAAATTTGCTAATTTTTAATGCATTTGGGGTAATTTTGGTACTAAAATTGGAATTTGAAATAGCAATGGCTTTTTTATTTTCAATAATAATAATATGTTTTATTACTTTTTGGTAATGTTATTACCTATGTGCCCCTTTCGGATCGGACAGGGTTTTTTTTAAACATAGATATTGTATAAATCTTATAAATAATGTATGTTTATTATAAGTTTATAACCTATTTATATACCTATTTTATTTATAATTAATTACGATATGTTTGTATTTTTTATTTTTTATTGTTGACGCCACAAACTCCACCAAGTCAGCCTTTGCACCTTTTTGAGTGCGAAAAGTTTAAAAAAATAAATAAAAGTCAATTATGACAACTACGCTTCGATATTGGTGTTACGAGAATATGTCTTCTAATCAGTTGCGGTACATAAGACATAGGAATCGGGCAATGAAATGAGTTTCCGAAATTTTGAGATGTCTTTCTTTTTGTAGGTAGGTATCAATGGTTATTCTACTAACCTACATTACTAAAAAAATTGTAATTTTTCCTAAAGTAAAGAACTTTATTATGATTTCCTTTATAAAGACGGTTTCTTTACTCAACCCTCCAGATAGCAGCTAGCATATTTTTATAAACGGAGCTAGATTTTATGAACATTTTCCTGTACCTACCACATATCAAGTAAAAGGGATTTGCGTACTTTAATGGATTTTTATGTTAGGTACACCTAATCCTTACGGGTCTGGTGATTGATAAGGGTACTCATTATTACGCGATGGGTATGCCTGAGTTATATTTTTTAATTTTAGGGTTAGTAATATGAATGAACTTGCATTTAACCGCGGCTTCGCTCCCGTGCATATTTCCGGCGTAAAAAAGTAGGTATTTTTTGTCACTCTCCGGTCCGTAAACGATCCCTATGCAAAAAAATAACTTTGATCTATTGCTTCACAGTTATAATTGTAATATTATTAATTACTTCGTATATTACATTTACTTTAACAATTGGTAAAGTCAAGGAAAATAGTTGTTTATCGAATTAATTTCCAACTTAAATTCTAACTAGGTGTTTCAAACAAATAAACAAACTCACTTTCGCATTATGCGAAAGTGAGTTTGTTTGTTTGTTTGGCTGAACGGATTTGGATGAAATTTGGCACATAGGTAGACCATGTCCTGGAAAAGGACATAGGATCTCTCTCTCTTTTATCCCGGTATTTCCACAGGATCCGAAGGTGAAACCGCGGGGCGCAGTTAGTTGTCCATATATTGAAATCAAGACTGCCATTCTTTGACAATTATTGTCCTATGAAATAGCTATAACACGAAAAATTGACGTAGGACTGTCTCGTTGGTCTAGTGAGCTGACCAGAAGTCCTAGGTTCGATTCCCAGGTCGGGCAAAGTGTTACTGGGTTCTTGAATTAGGAATTTCTGATTAGCATACATACCGGGCACAAATCCAGGAGTCTGGATTTGTGCCCGGTTGATGGTAATAGGCTCACCCCCTCCATGCTCCCTATTACATGGGACTTAAACATAACTGGCGGAATGTGGGTGTACTATAGGTATTAGGTACACCTCTACCTAACCCTTCGCGGATTACAGGCGTGGTGTTATGTTTATTGACGTAGTGTGTCAATTTGATAAACAATTAAATTCCCTAACTGTACATAGTCAATAGCTTGTCTCCGTTCACAGCTGTACTTATAGTTCATGCCAATAAGCCGATGAATTGTTGAGTCAATGGTTGACAATCGAATAACCCGTCTAATTCCAGTGCCATATTTGATGCCTGTCATTTACAGTCTATATTTTAGCCAATTATGTCGGGATCGAGATCCAGTATAATTAAGAGAGGTCGCCCACAGACCCTTGCTATCTTGTTACTAGGCAATATTCATATTCAAAGGACAAAACTATTCTTAGACTTTATGACGATATGTCTGCCCCCGTCGTAGGTATTGATATGGCAATCGGGATCTGAAGTTATCATCTTCAAAGCAAGGAGGTGTGAATTGTGGCAACTCAAACACAGACCAACTGCTATATTTAAGAGACACGTGAAGGAACATTACTCGTCGTTGTGATCTTGTTCTCGTAACTGTAATGATCTATATTCTTCATTTATTTTTGTTGTTTATATATTTAGTAAGTATTTATGTATCTATTATTTAGGATATGTATATATCTGTGTATCTATTCTAGTATATTGTATACTTTTTATTTGCACCAACGACAGCCCCATTTGATATCCACGCAAATAATTTTCATTCCAAGGTTGCCTGGAAGAGATCGCGGAAAGCGATAAGGCCACCCATTGTATATTTTCTAGTGTTTAATTATTTTTTTGTTATGTATTTTTGTGGTGTAAAATAAAGTTATATAAATAAATAAATAACTGCGGCAAGCGCATATTAATCTCGAAAATCCGTTCGAGCGCCGCGGTTATCGTATTGTTGCTGCCCGATAGGTAATAGGAACTTGTCCCAGCGACACATCTGTCGAATAATAGTACTAAACGTATATAAAAGCTTTTCAAGGGGTTCTACAAAATAATGGCGCAAATCGTATTAGAATCCATTCATGCACGCATGTCGGTAGGTACCTACATAGTTTAGAAGTACTAAGCGAATACGCAGACAAACTTTGTGGAAAGCTATTTAGACAGCCTGGTCGGATAAACGCTTGTCTATTGTCTATCAGCACATAGCTTGTTTTGATAGCAATTTTGCGTTACCCATTTCCACCGCGCAGTAGGTACGATAGAAAATTCGCACGAACGTAATCATTATACACTGGATCGCAAAAATTCCGGGTCGCTAATAAATGGCGTGATAGTTTCTTAAATACATAAGACTAATTTGCGAAACTATATTAAATTGTAGATGACTGATTAATTACATAAAAAAAATGTGTAACACGTTTTGTACACTATATAACTTTAATTAAATACTAGAAAATAAGAAAATTTCGCTTCTAACATCATCATCATCAGCCTATAACGTTCCCACTGCAGGGACACGGCCTCCTCTCAATGAGAGGGAGTGGGCTATAATCCACCACGCGTGCCCAGTGCGGATTGGTTGATGTCACATGTCTTCGATTTTTTGGTTCTAGGACATGCCGGTTTTCTCACGAAGTTGTCCTTCACCGTTTTGAGAGCAATGGTGATGAAATAAATTACACAAAGTAATGCGCCTGTCTGGGTTCGAACCCACGACTTACTGTTCGTAAGTCGGGGCCGCCACCGCTGCACCGCTCTCGCTTCTAACTTTCGACAGCAAAAATACACTTCATAGTAAATCTTCAAAAATATAAGATTTTATGTCAATATAATACTTTGTATATCCTCCACGAACCCGTATCACCTCATTAAGACCAAATTTTTAATACGATTTTGGTCTATGTTTGCCCATTCTTGCACTAGCGCATTCTTTAACTCGTATAAGGTAACGGGAGCAGGAGAGCGTTGTCTCACGCATCTCCCGAGCTGGTCTCATGCATGTTCTATGGGATTTAAGTCTGGGCTGCGAGCTGGCCACTTCATGCAGGTAATACCGACGTCTTGAATATACATATTGACCAAACGAGCAGTATGTGGTCGCGCATTATCATGCATAAAAATGGAATTTGCACCCATATTCACTAAGAAAGGACCAGCATGCTCATTTAAAACCTCTTCTACGTATCTGACAGCAGTCAGAGAACCGTTTTCTATGATCACTAACTCCGTGCGATCTTCTGAAGATATCTCAGCCCAAACCATTATTGATCCTCCACCGAATGGCACGTTTTCTTCAAAACACGCTTGATGATACCGTTCTCCTGGTCGTCTAAATACTCTTCGTCTCCCGTCGTGCGTAAACAAACAAAATCTGGATCATCGGAAAACATAACCTTGGAGCAATCTTCATCTGTCCATCGAATGTGTTCTCGAGCAAACCGTAACCTGGCAACTTTTTTTTTAAATTTATCATTTATGCAAAAGAACACAGGATTACATATTAAATAGCAACCAAAAACCACTAAGGTTTAAGCTCGAGCTCGTTCTCTGAGCAGTTTGGGGCCGTTTGCTAGTCTATAAGGCTTTATATCAGCTTCACGAAGACGTCGCAGAAACGTATCAAAGCTCACATTATTGTGGTGAATTCTTGAAGACTGTTTTGGACCTGAACAGCCGTGAGAGTCGATTTCTTAACATAGTGCTCACGATGAATCGGTCTTCTCGTGTAGTTGTGCACCTTGGCCTGCCATTTCCTGGTCTCCTGATGTTCTTGCCGGTCTCTTAAAATCGCTGGAGTACTCTTTGGACCGCTGATAAAGATACTCCTACTGTTCACTGCTAGAACAGTAGCTACGCTGACTTCTTCCTTCTTGTACCATGGTAATAATCCGTGTACATTCTTCAGGTGTTAACGACATAATATTGAACTGAATACTCTGATCAATCCGAGGGATCATTTATAATGACAGATCACTTTGAACAAAAGCAGAAAAAATAATACTTTCCAAATTTTAAATTTTAAACATTTTCAAAGAGCAGATTTTTTTTTCAATCTTTTACTTGTACAAATGAAACCTCTAGAGATTAAGAACAAGCATTAGTAACCTGCTTACTACATATTATTTATTCTACCGATCTAGGTATGTAATTTATGGAGATATCACGGTTTTTATTAGCGACCCAGAATTTTTGCGATCCAGTGTAATTTGCAATGATTATATAAACCAATAGTTATTAATCCGTAAATTTGATTAGTTGATTAGGTACCCACCGGATTGAATTAACGAATTGGCTCAATAAATGAGGACACGTAATAAATGAAACCTACCAATTAACTTGTTACTATCGAATCGAACAAAAACATAGTGTAAGTATCGGGTGATTAACTTCACCTAAGAAAGCTAAGGACATGTGAGAAACACGCCTTCCTAATTACTAAGAGATCGACAAAATAAATAATTAATTGAATTGTAGCTAAGTATAGTGAAAATATCGTACTAATTTTCTTCCATTCCCGTTAATCGCCATATTCCGTTAATTGAATATGATGTCTTTTTCTTATTCCTTATTTAGTTATATCATGTCCCAGATGTTGCGTTTACAGTGTACGGGAAGAAATAACACGTTATGTAGTACGTATACAGTTTACTTTCGCTCACAAACACTTTTCTCATATGTCACACATGTTATGTGTTTATTTCATATACTTAGCGCAATAATATATACGTGAAGTTTCAATGGCAACAAGTACGTAACAAAGCTTTAGTAACATCGTAAGAACATGACCCGAGTTCTCTTCAGACATTGTGTTAAATGAAATTTCGAATATTTTCAACTAGCGGAACATTGTTATCGAACTTACAGGTACTTTTGTACAAACTTACAAATGAACTCAATCAAAAATACAAGAGAGCGGAGCAGTGCAGTGCAGCCCGCGTATAATTTATATTATTATCATTTTATGTAGGTACTGTGAGCGACAAACAGAAACTTTAAAATTTAATTAAGTTGTTAGTCTCCAGAGCTCTTGTCAACCTTGCAAATCTGAACCTATCCGTATTAAAACTGCCTACTTTTAGACGTTGTCGCAAACTTAGAAAATAATTTTGACAAAATATAATGATGCGAGTTTCGTCGAGAAAAAATGGAGATATCAATAATTTGTGTAATAAATCTGGAATATTTTTTCCTTATTAGGTAGCTATTTTATACAGGAAGGTCGGGGAAACTTGACGTTAGCAAATTTCGCTGTAATGAAGCGCGGTTATAGATGCAAAGTATAATGCCAACAATGGGCTTAATGACCGAGTGACTTAAAACAATAGGACTACGCATCATGGAAATAAATTTTGATTTATCAGATAACACATAAAATAAAAATGATTTTCATGAGTAAATACACATTCCACATAGCATCCCGTAAATATCTTAGATGTTACCACCGTAAAACAAAGATATAATGGTTAGCATTATGGAGCAAAGAATTATGGTTATATTCGTTGCGACCCATATGTCACTGCTCTTCATTTAATTGAATACAGAATTGAGAAGCGAAAAGTGTCCCGTCAAGAGTTTTTCAAAAAAGCTGAATAGTATTATTAGCCTATACCTTCGTACGTAAGGAGGGTTCACTGTTAGTATACAGGTACAATTTCAAATTGTGGCATTCATGAGGCGACGTGCGAAAACTCGCCTTCGTGCCGAATGCCAAATGGACCATAAAAAACTCATAAATGACCCACCTACTCTACGGATGAGAAAATAAATAAGATTATTGGAAAAATCGTGCCACTGGTTTTATATATGATAGTAGTAGTAATTTTGGCGATAAACTAAAGAGGTTATGTGGTCCGTCGTGATTTTATTTGCTTCGTGCAAATAGCTGGAAGAAAAATACTGTCATACCTAAGTAAGTGCTATTTGTTAAAACCCAAAATATTTTCAGCGGGTCCACCATATCCGCGCGTGCATGTAGCACCGACGGCGCTTCACCGCATGGCGCACTTTAACTGTCAACGATGATTAGGATCACACACAAACACAATCGGTGGCACACGTAAACAACTATTATTCATAATATTAAATCACTAAGCAAATGCGGTCTTATTCTCGACTCCGAGTGAACGGAATTAATTATCATTGAAGTGTGGGTGCGAGAGGCAGCGTCGCGCGAGGCGGGCGGTCGGCGAGTAGCCCGATCCGAACTGACGCGAGCCCGGCGTGCACCCCGCCTGGCCGACGCGACCTCAACCAACATATTTTTCAATGATAAAAACAGCCCCCGATAATAAGAATGGACACGAAATCTTCATTAACGATGACACGATAACTATAAAAATAACTAGTTGCCAAGTAACAAGTACCAAACTTCCTAACTTTATTACATTGTCTGGATTTTTTTTGCAGTAACATGAACATTACTCCTTATCCTCGTATTTCAAATATTATTTTATGTCTGCCGTTTGGAATATGCAAAATACATCATAGAATAATATTAACGGTATTTGCTTCCACCCGACTCCGAGCTGTTTGCGTATAAATTCCGATCACGAAATTAATTATGTTTTATAGGAGATTTTAATCAAAGGGATCGCTACAAATAATCAATTAGGTACAAATTAATGTATCGGAGAGTTAAAGCTATCTGTGTAATTAATTTGCACCTTTCGGACGGCCGGTCTGGCGATTAAGTCCGTACCGATCGGCCGGTTAAATGTATAGTGTTGGAATCTGATAAGATTGCCATTAATCACGGAGCCAGATCCGCCCAGGTTCCGCCGAGTGCGACGATCCATTAGTCAGGAAGTGAGACGCCGCGGTACGTATATGAACAGACATGTCAAACATCTCGCCGCCGACCCGCGCCGGACGTACTTACGACGGCCTTTCCTAGTCTATATCACGAGTCACGACACATCCACGCTCGCACACAACATGTGATCAATTGCCCGAACTCCGATACTGAGAGAAACTCTCTGATATGGATCCCGGGAGGATCGTCAAATAACAATCGCCTTAAGGGTAGCCTCGTGCCGTCTGCATACAAAACGATTAATTAACAAGGTCAACAAATTTTCATGAAAGCAGAGACTACAAACAACAAACTCGAAGAGTATAAACAGAAAGATAACATTGCTATGTCCAAAATGGAACCGTGTTTATTATTGTGGTTGAAATTTAATAATTTAATATAAATATAATACTTGAAACGCTCAAATTTGCTTGTGGAACTTTTATTTTGGGTATCGTAGCTATAATCAAAACATTCCACCACGCCTAAATTACAAACCTAAGTAATCACAAAACTTTCGGTATATTTATGGTACTTGTAAACGAGTTAGTTATATCGCGGATTTAGAGATACGTAGTCTGTTTTAGAAAATGTGCTAATTCATTTTATTACGACACTTGGGGGAAAAAGTAAGAAAAATGCGACCATTTAGAAAATATTCTTTAAATTCTCAAGGGAACTTTGGGAAGGTAGATTAAAAGTCAAAAGTCAAAGTCAAAGTCAAATAATTTATTTCAATTAGGCACAAAAAAGGCACTTTTGAACGTCAAACTTTACAAAAAATAATAAAACTGATTCTAGTCGCCCATTCCAAAAGGTAGTTTTCGTATGGAGAAGAATGGGCAAGAAACTCCACCGTTACTCTTTTTAAAAAAAATCATTATATCTTGTATACACTTATTATATAATTATATGTGAAGACAATGCACCTAGAATAAGATTACTATACCACGATAGGTAAAAAGAATGAAAAATGAAGGAATGACATAATTATGTGATAGATGCATGGTGCTCACATACTTACAAACATTGTAAAATTATATTATATTTCTAACATTATAATAAGTAATACTAATAATAATAAGTCAGTGTGTGAGTTCAAATAATCACAAAAAATAAAATAAAATAAATGTTTAAAAAAATAAAAAATAATAATTATACAATTAAATTAGCAACCAGTTCGATTTTGTCTAGATTCTGAATTGTCCTATGGAGCAGGACCAGCATGTTTCCAAGCATTTTTGTCTTGGATATAATCCTCTAATTTGTAATATGCTTGTTTACAAAGTGTACTTTTTATATGATTTTTAAATTTTCTTTCATTTAATTCTAATATATCACAAGGTATTCTGTTGTAACATTTAACACAGTACCCCATAAAAGATGTATTTACTTTAGATAGTCTGAAAAATGGTTGATCTATTTTATCTTTATTTCTAGTATTAAAATTATGTCTATCACTTATTTTATTAAAAAGATGTAGATTTTTTCTCACATACATAATATTTGAATTAATGATTGATTAAGTGCAAGTAGCTTGTTACAACAAAATGCTCCAGTGCAATATACTTGCGACAATAATCTATAAACACGCTATAAATCAACATTAGTGCAACAACACAGCGATAAAGTATCTAGAGTAAATTGAAAAGTTACCAAAGTCAGTTTTAAATGAGACTGTTCCGAGCTGAACACGCATGGGATAACAAATAAATCTAAGCACTTACACAACTCTCATACTACAGATCCTTTTCTAAGTTTTACCTCACTCGGCTCCCTGGTCTCCTTGGTGTAAAGGAAAATGTTCGTAATACCTACAGCAATGATCAAAGCTCGTCGTGTCAGTGAAATTGTAAATAAGCATCTCGGTTTTGATTCTTTTCTTGCGTGAAATGAACACAGCAAAATATTAATAATGTTTTTTTTCTCATTTTTGTTGGTAGCAGGTGGTTTTTTACATGGAAAGTGGAAGAGTCGAGCGCTTAGTGGGACAAAATGGATGTAACTAATTCATGGGTACCATAACGCTGACGAGGGTCTCATGTTGGGCCGCTTCAATAAATACGACATCATATAAGTTACTTATTTTTACCATAAGTATACCATATTCGTACCATACCGTATTTTTACCATAATTTTCGGCAGAAGTGACAGAGCGCGGTGATTGATTGCCGTAGATTCACTTAATGATGTGATCGCGAGAATTTAAAACGATGCATCAATGATAATAATATTTACAACATCATCAGAAGATTTACGATAAAGTTCAACGATTTTTGACGTTGATAGAGGATATTAATTAAACTTTGAAATAATGACATGATACGAGTATTGTACATGATTTCAATGATTGAGTATTGTATCGACAATGGCATTTACCTAAGAGGCTTCTGACAAGCCTCAGGCGTTCAATACCAGTCAGCTTAACCTACAATTGTTGCATATTATAAACTACATATATACGTAGGTACATAAAGTCAAGGAACTTGCCACTAACAGGTAATTATTTTGTTCCCATTAAGTAAACAACAAAGGGTTGATTATTAACATGATGTATTTTTATATTTTCGTACATATAAAAATAAAAATGTACGAAAATATGAAAATAAATCATGTTTCGCAATAATAAATAAGCTGTGGCAACAATAGCCTTTTAGCAACTCTTTTATATTTTCTTTAGTGTGCCTAACTTGTGATGGTAAATATATTTACTGAAATTTTTCCCATATTTGTACAAGCCTTTTTCCGTGTTGTGCAAATAAAGACGCTTTTATATTGACTCAAGCTGGCGCTATTGTGTGGCGACGTTACGAGTTAAGCTGTCTTCTTCTTTTCATATAACATTGAAGGATACGAGTGGGTTCTTCACTAATGACTCAACTCACACAATTGCTCCACTTTCGCACTTTACGAGTATATTAGCTGGAGCCAAAACTGTGGCCGCACAAAGTAATATTATATGTACAACTTAACCACACAAATGTGTTTCGGCTTTTACCTTCATAATATCGAGAATTTGTGCGCGCCACCAAATACCCCAATATAATGAAAATCTTAAAGAATGTTTTCTGAGGACGGCCTTTTATATTGCGTAAATAAAAAAGTTAGCAGCTAATTTAGCAGTGACTCGTTTCCGTCGTCCCCTGGGCTGCTGCGATTATTCTTGAGAAAACAAAGAGAAATCACGCAAGGCTTACGGTGTAGGGCGGGAGCCAAGTGGGGAAGTAGCGAAGCAGGTCGTTAATACGAGGACCTGGCCGACGGCCGATACTTGGCTTACGTAATACTTCACGTTGACGTGCAGACGTAAACCCGCTTTGTATACCCGCCAATAAAGTGAATTACGTATAAAGTTGTGCGTAGGACGCAATAATATGATTATTGCTTAGGCATTGCGTAGCTACTAGCGAATTATTGGTCTATACAAAAATATCAGTGCTAATCATTAATTATTTTTATATATCGGACTATAATCTCACAAGCGAATCCGACAGGGGCGTACGAGGAGGAATATTGAGTTCGTTTGACTGAAATTTTCACAAAACTATAGATAATACTTTCAAATATCAAAGTCAAGCGTGCCGCTACGTGTATTGTCCTCCTTTATTAGAGATGTGCCTTAATTGTTAAGCCACACTTCGCTGAACCGGCCATTGGCTCGATCACGATTGAACACAAAGATACGATCGCCAGCGTGAGGACATCGGAATAGATTCTCCCACACGGGACTGCCACTATTATGCTAGTATATAAATTTCTATGGCACCGCATACCGCTTTGGTCGGTCCAAGCTGATAACTATTTTGTGTGTATGACCTCAAAGTAGTTTGGACGCTGTGAGGCGCCGATGTCGGGACTGAACGGAATATTGTGCTACGTGCCGTCTACAGCCGCGCACTATTTAGGCTGCAGTTTCATTCGAGATGCGCAAACCTAGATTAAGCATACGTCATTAATTTACACGGCTCATTATCTTTGCACTATTTCAGCAATGTCTTTGGAACGTTACGTCGTAATATGGGGTAGCTGAAAAATCTTCCTCGAAAATAATAAGGAACTGTGACAGAATCGTAGGAAAAACTTATTTCCTAGGTTTCTGTCACAGTTCTGTTTTATAGTGTTCTCCGGAATTCAAGTAAAATAAGAATTCGAGCAATGACTAACTGGTTTGACGTAAAACAGTACGTACGTTATTAATTTAAAACAATAAAGTTGATGATCCATTCGGAAAGCAAAAAACATCTTTGTTTGATGTCTTTGTGTATATTAAATATAAATATTTCAGCGTCCATAAATGAAGATACGATACTATTAATATTAATTTGGACCCAAAACGAACACTTTTATATGTCCGGATAAAGGTTATTAGTAAAATATTGCAAATGGTTTCCATACCACAAAATTAATTGGTATTATACGGCCACATTATTGAATCGGCATTATATGTACCTAAATATATATATATAGTATTGTTAGGTATTAGATACATACATACTGGTAATCAAGTATTGCTACGAATTTAGCTGCCGCGTAGCGGTTGTGGTTTTATTATAAACGTGAAATCAATATAACTAGGACAGATTATTATTATTTGTTACCGGCTTACTGTGTTGCGTTAGTTATCATATTACTTGTCGGTAACCTATTATAACTTACTTTCCTTATACACCGCATAAAGTAGGCTTGTCGATCGTAACACGTGATACGAATGATAGGACTTATATTTTCGTAATAAACGTATCTTAACAAGGCTTTCCACTCAAACGATTCTATCCAGATTTGCCTTTTCATATTAGAATAGAAGAAAAAGCACATTATAGTAGATATGTTAGTAACCGAGTTTTCTAATACAACGAAATAACGCAGGATTAATTAGAATGAAAATAATTATTAATTCTAATGCGCCTGTATAATCAATCATGAACTAAAATCCACACACAATGCCTACACTTCACTGTGAATCCTAGTTTAATTTAGATGCTCGTTTACCAACATAATAACCACACACGGATGGAAATGTTATTACAATACGTCATTGTGTACCGCGATAACAACATTTTGATAGCTCATAACACTAACAACGGGATAAGTCCGAGGTTTTATGAAATATTGATGACGTTGAGAAGTACGACTAATTGTTGAGACGTGCTATGAATAGTAATTTCATTACTGGATAATAAGCTTGGTCGCGGAGGCAAGAGCTGGCGTGGAGCCGACGAGCGCGCCCGAGCCGGCCCGAGCACGCCGCCGCAATGCTCGGCAAACAGATCGCCTAATGGGATCCAACGGCATTAAATTAAGTTTTAAAATTAACTTTTGAAATACCTTACTCTTTGTAACCCGCTAAAAGGAAAAAACCAAGCCCTCAAAGATACCAAAGATTAAGTAAATGGTACTTAAGAAATACTACATTCTTTTGTATTTTTTAAGCTGTACCTACTCAGTGTATTCATGGACTCTGTTTCCAAGAATAATATCTTAGCCCGAAACTTTCAGGTTGTAAAAAGTTCGTGAAACGAGAGATATGGAAGTAATTAATTAAATAAATCAAAACCTGCTTTTTAATTAATTTGTGCGTATTTGGAAGTGGGAACTATGTTGCGCTACTTATTATATAAGTGCTCGGTGTGCGGATTCTCTAGTCATGCTATGAGCTCTGATCATTGACCCCATCAACTAGAGAAAGAGGAAGTATATTTTTTGCTACCGTGAAAGGGTGAAGTAAGCTTACATGATATATATTCTGTGTATTTGTGAGTGATACTCTCATCTGGTAAGCGGCACTCTGAATATCGTGCGAATCCACTCTGAGCGTTAGAAATAACAGTAGTTGAACCGAAACTGAAGATTAACCTGCAAGCTCTGTGACGTGAATCAAAAAACTAAAAATCCTTGTTTGTTCGCAGTACGCAGTTTTCAGCAGTCCGAGTGGTCAGTCTGCACAGTGACATTTACAAAGCTAGTAAGACATTATGTCAGTTATCAATATAGCCAGTGGGGACGCAGACATACTAGTATAAACCGACATAGATATTGCAGTTGTGCTGATAACAATATATTCTGTGCGGGTAGTTGAGGGCAGTGTTGTGCCTATGCAGCGTATGTAGTATACACAAGCGTGGGTCGGCTGACTAGGCGATATCAATCTAATATCTCCGGCCATACATTTTATCTCCGCAAGACGTGGCAGCAGGCGCGGCACTTTCTCCGCTCACCAATCATGTATATTATAGTTAACGACCAAATTTATTTGAGTTTACTCTTCACGGGGTAACGATAATAATAATGAATAGTGTGAGGAGTGGAAAAGGTGCCATTGCGGTTCTAAGAGGAGATAAGCTAGCATCCGCACTCTGTGTGTGGTCGTTTATGATACGTTATTTGCCTGCAACTACTGATAAAAAAGCTTTGAGTGGTGACCAGGCACTGAAAATTGTGATGCTGCATAAAAACCTACTCATAAATGTCTAAATCAGGAAGCCTAATACGTGAATAAACAACTAATAAACACGTGGAAGTACTCAACAGTGTTACAAATGGGAGCCAAATAAATAACACATTAAATTATTCTAAAATCACGTACGCTAATAAAACCATACGCGTATGCCTATTACATAGAATTATCAACGTTCACGCGATTTTGTGGTACCTACCATATCATAAGTAAATTATTCAATACACTGAATGCAAATGATGGTATACATGAGTTTGCTAAATGTGTATGCGGGCTGATTGCGTACTCAGTAGGCGTGCCCGCTAGTCACACAGCCACACAGCACGTCACTGATAGATAGCGCCGATGTATGATTGATGGTAACCACGCGAACTTAACAACATTCGCGGAAATAAGGATACGTTTCTACTGGAAAATGTGATCTCACTCACTACATACAAATTACCTTCGAGGATGCGGGCAAGAAACCCTTCCCAGTATTCATATTATTCTAAGATAAACTTGGAAAAACCGACTATATGTAGAGATAACCCGGCTATGCGGGCACGTATTCAATTCTAGTATAGATCTCAAATTAGCACCACAGGCGTGCCAAATGCGAAAAAAAATCCACCAAAGTTTTGCCGCAAAAAAATGTTCAGAAAGTTATTTAAAAGGTGCAAATACCGTTGTGGTCTGTGGACCAGGTGACCTCTCGGGTACCTGTACAGGACTTTCAAAGTAGAAGCTCAATTTTATTAGATACTAATGTATACTTAACTAAAAGAAACTACAGGATTTCTTTTCCCGTAAAGAGTTTGCTAACAGAATTGAAAATCAATTTAAACATTTTCTGTTCTATGTTTCTTGGTGCTGAGACAAAGACAGCACCAGTGTTTCTGAGTAGCAGAGTAGTTTACAGTGCCGGTTCTGAAAGATAAAGGAATCCTCTTATCCCTACCCACTAAAGGAGACCGACCTTCCCCCTCTCAAACAGATAATTAAAACACACAGTTGCATTTGTAATTGTTAGAGACGACCCCGAGTGAGGGGACTCACTCCGGGTGCCACACAGGACAGAATATAATACCTCGTATAAAGATTGAGCACTTACGAAGTTTAAATGGTGTTTCACTTATTTAATTCTAAAGTAAAGGAAAAATCGATAGCTAAATAGGAGTTTGTACGGAGTTAGATGCGGGGTAAGCACACGGCTCATTAAACTTCAGCTATCCACATTTGCTTACGTCTGGATTCAGGAGGTTCTCGACGAACGCAATGACACTTGTTCGTTTTATCGCCGACCTTTTAAGTCGTAGGTACGAGTACTCAACCCACTTCCGACGGGAGACGTACAAGAAAAAGGACAACCATAATATTGTTGCTTACATTTTACTATTACTTTTTTTTAAACGAGCTAGCGTTCAAGCACAAAGGTAAATAAAAACTGTATAAATTTATGTACCTATTTCTTAGTCCAAGATTGGTAATACCATCTTTAAAAAAAATACAGAGGTTGCTTTACAGATCCTAGTCTAATAGTAGCCATCACATTCTCAAAACACTTAATCGAACTTTGAAATGCAGTTATCACACTAAATGGTATTTTAATATATAAAGCGAGAAAGTAATATTAATGACGTGACTCTTGCTTCATTATAAAAAATAATAAAACGTGAAGCTTTCGTGGCTTAGTCTCGATTTAAATGTAAATTACGTGGCAAAGGTTCAAGCCCCTGTCTCCGGTGGTCATAACCCCGTCCAAAGGCGAAGGCGGTTCATGTTTATGAAACGCTATAAACTTGGAGTTACTACTACCAATAGCAGACCAACTGTAACATTCCGTCACAGCCATCCTAACTATTGTAATGAAACTAAGATTACGTTACACAAGTAACCTCGAAATACGACCATGAATTTGTTGACATTGTACCAGAATCACACAATCCTTAATAACGTTGAAGGTAACAAGCTTAGAAATCTGTATATCTGCTCGTTCTTCTTAAAACAAAATAAAATTTTATTGTACGTTTCCGAACCTTTTTAGATTTGGTCCTGCATACGAATAAGGCAATAAATGTTGATCAGGACAACAAAAACAATTGACCGAAATCTATTATCAGCTATATTGCTGTTAGTGAACACAACGACAAGTGCTGTAGCTACCGGCGCAGACCTGCCGTATTGATTAAACTTTTGTGAAAGAAAACAAATCGAATCTTGAATTCATTTTGTAAAGGACCGGCGTTATCATAGAAACGAGAGACGCTATCACAACAAGTAAGAAAATTTTAAGATAACATTTTTCAGGAAAGTAGCAAGTTGAAACATTGTTTAAAATTCTTAATAGAAAGAGCAATAAGGAAAGTATTGTAGTAGTTAAATGTTTCTGGACCCCTTCAAATCCGTCAAAATCCTATTGAGAGCAGCACAATGAATGTTGACTTCATCTTTGTATTATTTTCTTGTTGCGTTCGGGGGCCAGGGCACTTGAATAAAAGATTCGTATATTATCCCGGGCTCGGCCGCGGTACAATAGGACAGCGACAACGCACCCACTGTAATTCAGTGAGCGGCCTAGCGACCGCATTGTATTATTATATAGCTGGATCGCTACCGACAATCTAATTTAAAGGTGAACACAGACGACATTCGCCACAACAATGTTCGTTATGGCAAACTCAAAACATTTGAACACAATGAATTCTGAATGTAAACCGCCATACTAGTGAACGGCAACGTTAGAACACTCAATTTTCAGGAGGGTAAATATAAACAAAGTGTCAAAAAATACATCGATATTTTAATTTAAGTTGTGACATAACAATATCAAGGAAAAAGTTTGTCTTTAAGGAAACTTTTTGCTATTTACAAGTTGGTAAACTTCAACGCTTTGGGAGAAAAATATATTTCCGAGTTCTACTTTATAAGTAGTTGAGGTCCTACAGCAAATAAAGGACCGGACACATCCGTTATTCACATACACAAATGCGATCCCTTCTCGAATCCGGAATCAGAGTATAGGCAAATTGTGATCGTCACGAGAACGACTAAGGTCACGCGTCAGTGGGCTGACATTATTTGTCAGAGTGGATCGGAAAGCAATTTCGCCTAACTCGAGACTATTTGTCACACATAAAACGTGATCTATGGAACCGTCTAGCCGATACATCCCACCCAGTGACCGTCGATCGGCGACCGGCGCGGCGGCGAACAGACTACCGTGAAAGGATTTTTAACGTGTGACATGATAATAAGATTTGTACCCTTCTTTAAGGTATCTGTTTGCTGAATAAAGATACGACACGTTTACGTATGAATCCATCGTAATGGGTCCTAACCTTAGCTTACATTTTAACGTCATAAAAAGGTAATAGGGTGAGAGACATTGTTGCGTGTTGCAAGCTTCCATGTTACCAAACTGTAATATTTTTTTCAGAATCAAAAGAGTGGATTACTTTATTAGCCACTATGCATGTTAAGTACCTAAACATGGCATGTATTGGACATGCGCGAACAAGTCAAATAACAGAGCAACAAGTCTATAGCGGTACGCAGCGGTAGTGTTGTCAGTATAATGTCAGGCGGGAATGGAGGGTACAATGCATGTCGGCTATGTTGCCAGTGTCAGTCGAGCGTCGACGGGCAAAATGGTCCTTGTGCAGCGCACCCGGGATTTTCGGTTGGGGATAGAAAATTGGATTGGCTCGTATCGGTCGCGGTGAAACACTTAGACTTTGGCATGGAAACTTATTCTAGACGACTTATGGACTCCGTGTTTCGATACTCTGCGGTAACATTTATCGTATGTTATAAACAATGTGATTCTTCTTCATCTACATTTCATATGCTGGAACTTAAAACAATATATTACTAAGAGATCTTCCAGATTATCGGCTCGTTTCGCTAAACAGTGAACGACAACGACCCGTGGCACCGACGGGTTACGAATTGTGAAATTCCAAAGTACTGCTCGTGCCTCCTTGAATGTTGAAGGTAAAACTTTTTGATTAATGAGCAAAAAGCTTTCGTCTGCTTATTATGCCTTTAATTAAAACTTAGAACTAAAAAGTTTAGGGGGCGACATTTTGGGGCCACGGGCTTCTCGTTTATAAAACTGTTTGTTTGGGCGTGCATCGCCATCGCGCCAGTCGCCGCAGAATTGTAAACGTTTTGTGTATAGTAGACATAGGGGAGCACTTAGTTGCGTGCAGGCGGAGGCCCTCTGTGGACCTCGTTTGCCAGACATTCCCCGCATCGTCGCTAAGTACTTAATTGTGTCAGTGGTCCTGAGCATAGCCAAACTTAAATGAAATACTCGTGTTCCTGAAGAATAATCGCTTGCCATTAATTTCTTTACCTTAACGAGAAATGGAACTCAACCGAGATAAAATGATCTAACAATAGTTCAATCCTTTTTATTATTTTTCTTGAAGTTTGAAGTTACCAATTTTAATGAATCAGTGGAACGGAATATTATTAATGAGACTTTTGAAAGATAGAAAAGTTCCTATTCCTAACTATATAGGTACCTTATTGGAATAATCATGGAGCTTGGCAACTCTTTGTATAATCTTTGATATTTTTTAAAGGTGGTGTATATTGATAATTTTCGAAAAGTAAATAGGTACTTATTTATAGTTGTGGACCTACGTGAAAAAATATTACCTAGATACCTTACTAGCTTTTTATTGCGATTTTCCTTTACTTTTATGATCGAGTATATCAAACTCCGTACTTACTTTGATTTACTTCGAGTCATTTTATCAGGACAATGATAGTTAGAAATATGCAAGAAAATATTAGAACAAAGACAGAATATGCATATTACAATTATGTTAATTTTCATTCTAGAATATAAATGGAAATGTTTCAACGTATATTTTCTGAGCTCATCTTAAGGTTAAGAATAATATCTGATTTGAAAATTATATGTAGGTACAACTTCGAGGAGGAGCAAGTTTTAGAACTCGTCCAAAGGAATAATGGCAGATATTTTCCCGGAATGAAACACAATAAGGCTATAGTCTATTTGTCACTTAATTGTAATAGCTATCAAATGGAGAAATTTTCAAAAGAAATTAGGTAATAAATATCTAGTCAGATAATTCCCAGCCGTTGGATTTGCACGTTTCTGGAACTTTGCAGACATTTCTACCTCTCCTATACTTTCTCTGAAATGCGAACATAATCCTATCAATACTGTATATTTTTCTTTGATATCATCAAAGTCTTATTACAGATTTATTTACCTTTAACAATTCTGAGGCCATACATTCTGAACATGTAAATTACATTTTTATGAGCATCAGCAATTTTTTATCGTAAATATATTTTATATTGCTTCAATGTTACAGAGTGTAGAAGGTATGACCTTTAATACGATAAAGTGTAAATACGTGATATTTTTATTAAAGCTATTTCAAAATATTTTAAATGAATCTTCAGGAATCAGAATAATAGTAGGTATGTGAATGTATATTCTTAGCGAAACCTCCTTCTCCAAAACCTGGCTCAAGCGGTACGCTATAAAAGACGGCGCGCGCCTAGCAACGGGTTCCCTCTCCGATCCAGATGATCCAACCACTCTCCTCCAGGAGAGCAATAGGGCCACCAGTACAGTGCACAAACACACCCGACACCCGTCGTACCGACCTCGCCGCCGAGGTCCTCCGCGCGCGCGACCCTCACGAGTAAATAATACTCCCCCCCGACCCCTGTCCGATGAAGCGCCAGCCCGCGCCGCAGCTGAGCGCGTAGCTTTAAATTCCCCGTCTAATAATAATATATCCGTGATCCAGCCTGTCCCATCTTGCTGTCCCCCCCTCAGCGACGCCCTAAGCCGAGGTTCGTACCCCACAGGGGGTGCCCTTAGCGAGCGTTCGCCTAATTTTAATGTAGAATAGTTGCTCCTGGCTGGAGGCTTTGAGTGTAGTGCTTAAGGCAGCCACAGGATTGTTCGGTTAAGCAGTAAATACCTTAGTGGTATACCTGCGAGATGCCATAGTTTAAAAAAAAAAAAAAAAAAAAAAAAAAAAAAAAAAAAAAAAGCAACGGGTTCACTCGGTTATCGGTCGGCAACGGTTGAGCATCGCTACCCTCGTTTGTATTTTTATATTCGGTCGTTATATTGTTATTTTCGTAATTAGTTTAAATCATTTGCAGTAATTAGAGTTTCGGTTGTCATAGTTCTAAATTATCATTTGTTGTAAGTTTAGTTATTAAGTTTTGATTGTTAATTAAATAATTTTAGGTGATACTTGTTCGTTATTTTAAAAAAAACTGTCCTCACTTCTGGTTTCTAAGATCAGAAGTGGGATAGCCACGTGCTTAGTGCTGTTTGTGCCATCTGTTTTAGGTTAAAACTAAATGTCCGTTAGTGTTTGAATTTGACCTAATTACTGCAAATTTTGTTGATCGTGGTTTCGTGTGTATCGGTGAGTATTAAATCTTATTCCTGATCATTTACTTTCTGAGCTATGCCAGGACGTTCGATAAGTGTTGAAAAATTAGACGATTCGCGTCGATCGCATCGTAATCGTTCTCAAACGTTGAGAAGTAGATCGCGTAATCGTAGCCACGGTTCCAAAAGGAGCAATCACACTCCTTCACCGCGTAGATACCGTGAGCGTTCTCATGATCGCGAACGTACCTCTTCGAGATATCGTAATGTGTCCCGTAGTCCACGTAATAGTCACAGACGTCGCGATACCTCATATAGCCGCCGGGATTCTCCGCGTGATCAGGCCTTAGGTAAAATATTAGCTCGCTTGAACTCAATTGAGAGCCGTTTGCCGACTTCGATAACCTGTCGCGTGTCTACGCCTGTTGAGGAGCATAGCCCACGGGGGCAGGCGACTTCTACGAGGCAGAAGTCGCGGACGCTCGACCGGGATAATGACGTAACAGATAAGCTCGTTGGCGCATTGTCTTGCCTAGTTCAAGAGAGATCGCATAATTTTTATATTTCTCCCTTCGATCCTAACCTGCACGACTTTGACGTTTGGTGTTCAGAGGTAGACCGCGCTCGTAATTTAAATAAATGGGACGATCGCGACTGTCTAGGGCGCATAGGAAGTTGTTTGCGTGGTGATGCGAAGTCATGGCTTAACGAGTGGATAACAAATGATCGTTCATGGAGCAATTTTAAGTTAGAGTTTCGTTCACTGTGCCCACGTAATGTTGATGTTGCTACAATTTTATTCGAGGTTATGTGTAACAATTCAAATAAATTCCCGACATACGCCGAATATGCTCGCAAGTCCCTTTTGCGTCTTAATATTGTAAAGGGCTTGTCTGACGAGCTGAAAGTCGCAATAATTGTGCGAGGTATTACTGATGGTCAAATAAAGGCTGCGGCAACGAATGCTAAACTTAAAATAAGAGATTTAGTCGAATTTTTGTCGGTATATATCAAACCAAAAACCGACACGCACAGTTCAAACAATACTTCCCGCTCAAACAATGTAGGACCGTCATCATCGCGTAAACGCGAAGCAACCAAATCGGGAGATAGTAAAATAGTGTGTCATTACTGTCGTAAAGTTGGCCATACGAAATATGACTGCAGGAAAAGACCTAAAGTTGATACTAATACGCCACCATCAGCAGATACCGTGACGTCAACGCCCTCAACATCGGGTGATAAAGCAGTCAAGTTTTGCACATATTGTAAACGTAACGGTCACGTGGTTGATACATGCTTTTCGAAACAAAAATCTGAAACCGAACGTAATCAAAAGAAATCGGCTAAGATAAATTTTTGCTCAAGTGTCAATCAAAACGTGACAACATAATGTCTGCTGTTATTCAAAAGGTGCCTATAGATACTTTGATTGATAGTGGGTCCGATATCTCGTTGATTTTAGAGTCGGTTCTTAAATATTTTAATTTCAATCGAATCCCAACGTATCGTTTGTTGAGAGGTATAGGCAGCCAGGAGATTGAATCAACGTCATATGTTACGACTATGATTGAATTTCCTGAAGTTTCTTTGGAAGTTGATTTGTATGTGGTCCAAGTTGGGTGTATCACGGCACCCATTTTGATTGGTACGGACGTATTAGATAGAGAGGGGATTACTTACACGCGTAGTAATAACTCACACCGGCTCACGAGATTAGACAGTGTACCTTCCGTACTGCACGTATCTACCGTTGAGTATGAAAACATTAAAACGCCGTTAGCTGGCAATGACAGGAATCTTTTGCTTGATATCATCCGCGAGTTTTCAAGTTTTTTCATTACGGGGACTGCTACATCAACGGTGAATACGGGTAGTATGGAAATAAGATTAACGTCGAGTGCCCCGGTAGTTCATAGGCCTTATAAGCTTTCTTGTGACGAAAAGAATAGGGTTCGGGATATTATTAATGACCTACTTTCAAAGGGAATCATTCGTGAGTCACAATCCGACTACGCCAGTCCTATCATCCTCGTCAAGAAGAAGGACGGGAGTGATAGGATGTGCGTCGATTATCGGGCACTTAATGCTGTAACGGTCAAAGAACGATTTCCTTTACCCTTGATCGACGACCATATCGATAGGCTTGGTTGCTTTAAGTTTTTCACCAGTTTAGACATGGCAACTGGATTTCACCAGGTGCCATTAAAAGATGACGATTCGATTTCTAAAACTGCCTTCGTAACGCCCGAAGGGCATTTCGAATACCAGAAAATGCCCTATGGGTTAGCCAACGCTCCCATAGTCTATCAAAGAATAATAACAAAAACTTTAAAACCCTATATCGATAGTGGGCGAGTGTTGACTTACATCGACGACGTACTTTTGATGTCAAACGGAATTCCTGAAGGACTCGACTTGCTGCGTCAAGTTTTGAGTACTCTCACGAATGCCGGTTTTTCGGTTAATTTAAAAAAATGTACCTTCCTAGATACCGAAATAGAGTACTTAGGACGGGTAGTTGGTAATGGTCAGGTGCGACCGAGCCCAAGAAAAATAGAGGCGCTAGTAAATTCCCCAAAACCGACTAATGTTAAGGGGGTTCGCCAATTTTTGGGTCTGGCCGGGTATTTTAGGCGTTATGTCGCGAGTTACGCTTCCAAAACAGCCTGCATTGCCCGATTGTTAAAAAAGGGAGAACCTTTTAAATGGGGTTCAGAACAGGATGTGGCTCGTGACTACATTATTCATTGTTTGACCCACGAACCAGTTTTAGCGATCTTTGACCCAAGTTTGCCTACAGAGCTTCATACTGATGCCAGCTCTATCGGTGTCGGTGCGGTGTTGTTGCAGGAGCATGCCGGTAAACGAAAAAGAGTAGTCAGCTACTATAGTAGGTCCACCCAGGGCGCAGAGAGTCGCTATCACAGCTACGAGCTGGAAACCCTAGCCATTGTACGCGCACTTCAGAACTTCCGTCATTATTTGATTGGTATCAACTTCAAAATAGTGACGGATTGTAATTCATTGAAATTAACTGAAACAAAAAAAGATTTGTTGCCTCGTGTCGCGCGTTGGTGGGTTTACCTACAAGACTTTACCTTTACCTTGGAATATAGAAAAGGTTCCATGATGCAGCACGCTGATTTTCTAAGCCGGCATCCTCCTGAAACTGTAAATGTATCACACATTCGCAATACTAATAATTGGGCAAAGGTCGCTCAGACTGCGGACGAGGAAACCCAAAATTTAATTGTTAAGTTAAGAGAGGGCCAATTAGATTCTTCGAGGTATTTAATTAAAAACGAACTCTTATTTTATAAATATACACCAACCGGGGAAGAGCCACGCTTGTTATGTTATATCCCCAAAGGTTACCGGCTTAGCCTTTTAAGAGCTTTCCATGATGAGCATGATCATGTTGGTGCTGACAGAACGACGGATCTCATATTACGTCACTTTTGGTTTCCGAGTGTTAGGCAATTTGTTAGAAAATATGTTAGCCACTGTCTTGTATGTTTAGCTCATAAGAAAGTACCTAAAGCACCCCCACAACCTATTCAGTCTTGGTCGAAGCCTGAAAACCCATTCTGTGTTATACATGCCGATATATTGGGCCCGCTTCCAGAATCTAACGGGTTTAAGTACGTTCTGATAGTGGTTGACAGCTTTTCAAAATTTTGTCTGCTGTACTGTATGTATCGTCAAGACTCAGGCGAGTTAAAACGGGTGTTTACTAACGTGATATCTTTGTTCGGGTCTCCAAGTACCATAATATGTGACAGAGGGAGAATGTTCGAAAGCGTAGCCTTCCGAGAGTGGGTTAGTAGCTTGGGTTGCTCCGTTCATTTCATCACACCTGGAATGCATCGAGAAAACGGACAAGCAGAGAGGTACTGCAGAACTGTCTTAAACATGTTACGGGTAGAAGTTGGACATAAAGGTTCTCAGTGGGCTGACGCTTTATGGAAGGTGCAGCTCAATTTAAATGTCACCAGACAGGCTACTACACAAGCCTCGCCGTTACAACTCCTCGTTGGGATTGATGCAGCTACCCCAGTAATAAGATCTCTAGTGCGTGACGTCGCACTTGAGAACCGGAACCCTAATCGGGAAGCACTTATGACGCTCAGGAGACAGCGTGCCTCAGACTTGCTTACAGCTAATCAGCGGCGTCAAGATGAATACACCAACCAGAACCGGCGACAACCACGAGCCTACGCTGTTGGGGACTATGTTTTTGTCAATAAGGCATCGCAGAGCACAGGGAAGCTCGACTCTGGCATGCGGGGGCCTTATAAGGTCCTGCGTGTACTGCCACATCATCGCTACGAGTTGGAACTAGTGGCTGGTTCTTATGGCAAAAAAACCCAGGCAGCTGCCGAGCATATGGTGCTCTGGCGCGGCGAGTGGACGCCTGACGCATGCTCTGCTTTCTTCGAGGCTGGTAAGCAACCGGAAGGCCTCTGTCTGGCCTGAACCCCTGGTTTATGGCTTCTGTTTGGTCGGAGCCTCTGGCTTGTGACTTCTGTCTGGCCTGAACCCCTGGTTTATGGCTTCTGTTTGGTCTGAGCCCCTGGCTTATGACTTCTGTTTGGTCTGAACCCCTGGTTCATGGCTTCCGTTAGGTCTGAGCCCCTGGCTTATGACTTCCGTAAAGTCCGAGCCTCTGGCTTATGACTTCTGTTTGGCCTGGACCTCTGGTTCATGGCTTCCGATAGGTCTGAGCCCCTGGCTTATGACTTCTGTTTGGCCCGAACCTATGGTTCATGGCTTCTGTTCTGGTTAAGTATACTGACTTCACTACTATTAATCTATCTTGGCTAGTATCCTACCCAATGGAGGTCCGGAATTCCATTGTTTAGAATGCTATTTAGTTTCATTTACGTTTTAATGCTTAAAATCACTGATTTTGCTCTGTAACATTTTTCTTTTTAGTCTGAAGCATTTAAATTTACATTTCAATTACCTAAGAAACTTTCCTGTTTAGTTGGGTACCTGATGGTGAGAGTGCACGCTCACTATCGCGTACTCAACAACATTAGTTCAAGTGCTTTCTATTTTTTGGCTTCAGACACATAAATGTCGCAAGAAAACAAATGTACAGAATGTGTTCCTTTGCAGATGATTATGGCCAGTCTGAAGATGACGGCCAGACTGGTGATGGTGGACCTAGTGGTGACACAAGGCAAGATGCGGTCGAGGACGCCTCGCTGTCAGGAACGGCCGTCTTAGCGAAACCTCCTTCTCCAAAACCTGGCTCAAGCGGTACGCTATAAAAGACGGCGCGCGCCTAGCAACGGGTTCACTCGGTTATCGGTCGGCAACGGTTGAGCATCGCTACCCTCGTTTGTATTTTTATATTCGGTCGTTATATTGTTATTTTCGTAATTAGTTTAAATCATTTGCAGTAATTAGAGTTTCGGTTGTCATAGTTCTAAATTATCATTTGTTGTAAGTTTAGTTATTAAGTTTTGATTGTTAATTAAATAATTTTAGGTGATACTTGTTCGTTATTTTAAAAAAAACTGTCCTCACTTCTGGTTTCTAAGAATATTATATAACGATGAATTTTCTTTCGCGTTTATTATTTAATAGTCAAGCACGCAGCTCCACAAAACTGTGTAGCACACAAAATAAAAATATTTTATTTAACATAAACCTACATGGGCATTTATGAAACGTCAGAGGCTAGGTGCACGGTTCTAAATGGTCGTTTCCTATGGAGCAGAGTTGGCAAGAAACACCACGAGATAAATTACTTTTACAATGTTTTCAAATAACAGTGTTAATAGGTATGGGAGGGCAGGGTAGGCCTAGCCGCCGCAGGAGACGCCCTGGGCGTCGGGAATCGCAGGCCGATTCCCGGCCACCGTAGGCGCGGGCTTGCGGACGATGAGCAATGGGTAGCTCACCGTCCGATAAGGATCAGGCCCGGGTCGACGACGGCGGCGGCGCGTTGTGTTCCACGCGCACCTCAAAGAGATGTCAGCACAACTGAAGGGATCCGATAGGACCGATGCCTGCCGGGGTTGCGGGAAAAGTCTGAAAGGGATACCGTGGCCCCTGGCAACGTAAGGAACACGGGTGGGTTTTAGTCAGTAAGAGTCTGACACGACCTCCCGCTCCGCCCAAAGCGGGTGAAGTAATTTGATAATTTCCCAACCAATAAAAAAAATAAAAGTGTAGGCCTGTCAACAAGTACCAGGTGGTACTTAACAAAATATAAAATAATCTATAAGATATATAATGTCAAATAATGAAAAGATTATGTCAAGGAATAGCATGTAAATAAAAAGTAGGTTAAAAAAACCGGCCGATGAATTTATCGCAGGAAGAAACTTAACTTTGTAGTTGAAAAACATGTTCTCCGATACGGAATGTATGGGATAACATGTTTTTGCAACCGCAAATGTAAGTTGGTCAATTGTTACTCGTTAACTTGTAAAACCTACTTAGCTGTGATAGTTTTCCTTTTAATTTCGTTATATATACTACTGCCGTGAATTTTTTCACATATCCCAAACCTACGATTTAGCTGGCAACAACAGCACACTAGACTAACAAAAATTTGCCGATCCCTGAATCCTACTCGTAAAATGGTTTTCACAAACTAACAATATTTTTTAACGACCTTTCCAACGACACCCCACAGCGTGGGATAGATGAGAAAAAAAAAACATTCCCACTTTACGTGTAGAGGTAAGTACAATTTTTTTTTTAAATTATTTTATTTGACAACTTTGCCGGTGTGATTAATAAGTAAATATATATATACTAAATTACAGCTTTCTAGTACAAAGAGTCTCTGCGCTAAGCCGCGGACAAGAGGACAGACAGACGGACGGATTCGGACATGGCGAAACTATATAGGTTCCTTGTTTACTACGGAACCCTAAAAACTAAAACCCAACTACTGAAAAATCACGTTATAAAAAGTTTTTTGTATATAGGTACAAAAAACTTTTTAAAAAGTGATTTTTCATTTCATTTTTTTTTTTTGTATACGTGACTTTATGTCCTCTAGGGCGCGCCATATTGAATTTAATGTGACGACACATACCCGATAACCAGCGGACTAGCAAGACGCTTCCAACGATACCTCATTTGTCATTCAATAATTATGATCAGTAGTTTAGAAGTTATTAGGTAACAGATGACCATACATACCGGTTATAGTCATAACCCTCGTTTTTGGTTCACCGTAGTCGGGTAAACAATAAAATACGACATGGCTAGTATGTTTTATTTGGTTGTGTAACGTATAATTCCTACGCAGTTTACGCAGATCAAATTCCGCTATTTCCTACCCAGTTTTACCATATACTCATAAATGAGAAAAATATAAGCATTAAAATCAGGTTATTGTAAAATACCTCTGAGCTATATTCAAAGCATTCATAGTGTTACATTACTGCTTTAATTTTCGAAAACAACAACACTAAAACATAATGAAGAAAATTAAAAGCCATTTTCTACTAGACTTACAAAACAACCACTAATTCGTTGTTCCAGGAGTTCCTTTAATAATATCTTTATATGCTTAAATACGTTTGCTTTTGTGCTAAATAACAAATAAACTAGGAGGGTTTACACGACACCGAGTGGCTTTCTTAAGCTTAAGTGTGTTACATACACTCAAAACCGCACTCATTAGACAAGATCAAACAGTGCTAGCGTCGAATACTCTCTCATTTATTATCTGAGTAAAAGCTCCGACAAATTGTATTAACTGTACAGATTACGTTCAGTAAACGTCCCAAACGTGACTATTGTATCAAATCCTCAGTGTGGTGTATTCCATTTCAATGCATGATACAAAAGTAGTGTGCATAAAATGGGTCTGAGTACACATTGCAGAAACGAAAGATGTTTATTTATGTATCTATCTTTCATATAAATCAACAAAACATTCCTGAGCTCGACTACCCGCGTGTACATGCTGGTCATATTAGTTTATGGCATGTCAACTTCAACTTTAAACGATCGGTAGTTTGAACGACGTTATTGAGACATGCGGTACCTACGTGCGTACATACTGGGAATAAATCAAGTACGCAACATTTGGCGATAATTTAATATGACGGAAGAAAGTGGCGCGATAGGCCGCGAGCACCCTTAATGTGAGGATATTACGTCACGCACGCATCGGCACTTTTGTCTGAAAAATGTACGCGACGTGGCCTATTACTTCGTCTGTAAGTTTAAAGTCTAGACGTATTAAGGTCGACAGAGCATGCCTCAGTGAACATGAAAATTAGGGTGATTATTTATTTTATCACTAGAACGACGTCTAAATGATTTTTATCAAATAACTTGAGTAACGTATTGTTCGATTTGCTTTTGTTTAGACAACCATTTACCTATTAGATATTGTTTACAGTATTGGCGTTAGCCACTGGCTACGGAACCAAAGAAACGTAAATTTAAGACTTACGAGTACTGTCAAAACAATAACTCAATCTCCAAACAAAAGCAGTCAACGAAATAATAAGAAATAGATAACTATCATAAGCTTGTATATGTATACCAGCTGAAACGCAAATAGCAATGTCTATAATAATCAAAGAGCAGGGCAGCGAATTGGTAGGTAAAACGGAACGACATTACTCTTTTCTCTTCTACTGGAAATATTATATATTCTTCTTTTATCGACGTCTAAAGTCTAGGCAAAGCAGAAATTTTTCAAGTACCATCTCATCTCGACGTGTTCGTAATACAAGCAAGGCATACATACCAACATACTTAGGGAGTACCTATATAACATCACACGCCCCTACTTTTCCTGCGTGACACGACAAAGGAAAAAGATTTCAGAACATACCGTGCGTGGCGTAGGTAAGGACTCAAAGTTCCCCGTTTACCTAATTTTCGAAACATTAAACTTTACATTTACGGACGCTTTTGCAAGGTTTAGTAACTTACAATTCGTAATTTATAATACCGCAAATTAGTTAACCAAATAGGCTCGCGGCCAAGAGCCGGCTATTTCACCGTACTTGCGGATTATACTGAGCAATAACCCCATATCTATGTACAAATAATAAAAAGGGGAGAAGGCCATAGATTACAATTTCAAATTAATTCAAAAGACTTTTAGTGCCTAAACTGTAGAAAAGAAATTAAAAGGGGTTTTCGTATTTTCCTTTTGTAGGTCAATCATGGAAAAAGGAACTAATTTACATTAGGTTTTACGGCCGTAATTTCAGGGGCTGGCAAAGAAGAGTGGATATTGTTATGTCTTCGTTAGAATGCTTGTTTACTATTAAATATTGTAAAAATTTAAAAACCCCCACCACAGAAAATAAATTTGTACATTTCAGAAGACAATATTTTTTTTCCAAGAGTTGTACTGCTGGATATCCTGGCTGCAGGATCACACCAAGAATTCCATAATCTTGCATAGTTATATAGCATACATGGGTGTTTCAAAATTTAGGTCACCCACTTGTTTGAAAGTAACGTAAAATACCCATTATGCGTCTAAGATCCGTTACCGCAGCTAACACAAAAGAGCTGATAACCTTGACACGGCTGAACTGATTTGATAAAACGTGTCTAAGAGCCATCGCTAGAAAACCTGCTTTCAAATAAAAAAAACCGCATTCAAATAGCTTCACCCGTTTACGACCTACGGTGCCACAGACACTCAGGCAGACAGACAAACACACACACAAAGCGGTCTAACTTATAACATCTCTATTTTTGCGTCGAGGGTTAACATCCAGTTTCATCGCCAACCAATTTAATAAGTTAACTACCTAAATTCATAATTAGAAAATAAATTGGATTAAGTAAAACTCCAGTATTGAATCTATTGCCTATATTGGGGAAGGGGAATGGCTCCGGCCCTGTTCCCAGTCTGGTTTCACTTTGGTGGATGATATTAATAAAGTTTTATTTCTACAAATTCCATTTTTGAGGCATGAGTAACAGGGTGTAAAGTTCACTCATCCATCGAGGGTGGGTCTTGTCTGGCGAGCAACTGCCCAACTATTGATGTTGGATAGACTTATATTTATGTCGTTCGCGCGGTAAACTCTAATTGCGTGATGCAGGATTTGTGTGACGTAAGGATTTTGTGTGCGGTCGATAGTGCTGAGTCTTGTATCTTGCGATGCTTCACAGTGCCAGCTGAGGTTCCAGTGAGTCGGAACCGGGTACCGCATAGTTCGCGGTGAGTTGGAACTGTTTGTGGTGATTGTGGTGATTCCCCAGTGAGTCGGGGTGGCGCTGCGCCATGATCCAGTGAGTCGGATGTGGTACAGCGCCGGGTTGTGGCTGACTGCTGGCGTCGACCAGGAGAGCGTAGAATGGGCTCTGCTTGTGAGACCGGCCGAAAGTGCAGGTGTTGTGCCAAGGTTGCTAATGAGGCTGAGGGTGATGACCAGGAATGCGCGTTCGCTGCATGCTGTTGGTCAGGATACCCGTTGAAGCCGTGGGTGCTGGCTGGCTGTGTGACTCGGCTCACGAAAGCTTGCGGGAGTGACGATGATGATGATGACGTCACGTTGAAGTCTTTGCACGAAGGCTGCTTTGACGTTCATAATCGCGGTCACCAATTTAGAGGCATGAGGAACAAGGTGTATAATGCCGCCACACCGTTAATAAAATACTGTCTTTGAATATTGAACCTAACTGATGGTTTTCGTAATTTTTCTATTAGGTTAATATACGCAGAATAGCTACTATAATATCTCATTGATTTCCTAATTAAGAAATATCAAAGCTGCTTTCTAGGAAATGCTCTTACATTATTTGGAACAGCGAACAGAACGGAGGTAGATTGCTGACTTTGCCCCAATTTGAACCGGGTGTCCGTCAATCAAGTATGCTTTGACGAGCAGCAATGCGACATGCCGGGCAATTTTGACACTACCGTGGCGAAGGTGTGTATGTTACGTACATATGTAAAAATAAAGCTTGAAATATCTTAATTAATTACAATTAAATGGCTTAATACTTAAGGAGTAATTATAGGATATTATTAGCGCATAAGTGCTTACGTAGACATTGTTTCTATATAACCTTTGTTTTACTAGTACGTATACACGTGTGATGTATACGGTACATTATACAGGTATCTGTAGCGATTGAAACTGAGGAAGCTGGGAGGCAAATGGCGCAGGCTGTGCCTCATTACCGTTAAGAGGGAGACATTAATCTATGTTGATGAAAGTAATAATGAGCTTCGCGTTCCTGGAATCGATCCGCAGACCTGGAACCTTGAGCAAAATAGTGTCTTGGGCCTATTTATTTATTTCTTTCTGTAAGGTTTCAGACATGAAATGAACCGCCCTTTTTCCGCGGATGTCGTAAATAGCGATTTAAATAATTTTGTCTACAGATTTATGTAAAATCTGCCTGTGAATCAGGTAGATTCGTTTTTCCACCGATCACCAATCCGATTTTTCGATCATAATAATTACAATTTTCGCTTACTAAGATATACAGGGTGTTTGGCGCATGGACCGACACAATTTTTTCAGGGATTTGGGAGGTCATTAGCTAGGTTTTACCCATACACCCTTTGTCCCAAATGTCACGGTTGGTTACATATGATTATTTTTTTTAAATGAAAAAAAATCCCAAAATGTGTCCTTTAATTTGAAATAACTTTTTTGTTTGTGGGTGTAGTGGCACAAAACAAATTTTGTTGCATTCTCCAAAGTCCTTTAAATCTAAAAACATCTTTGTTTTATACAACTGGTTTCAAGAAAATTCCTTACAAGCTTCCAAAGTTAATTTTTGTATTTAATGAATGAAATTTTACAACTTCTAAATTAATTATAAAAAAAACTAAAAGCTATTTTGAACTTAGCTAGAACCTAGCTAATGACCTCCCAAATCCCTGAAAAAATTGTGTCGGTCCATGCGCCAAACACCCTGTATACTGATGTGGATAAAAGGATCATCAAAATTATCAGCCTTTAACGTAAGTAGGTATGTCATGTTTACATGCGTCAAACTTACAGAAGTTCAACTAGATAACTAGGTTAAGGATCACAACGGTGCACTAGTTACTGACAGTTTGCTTCCACCTTCGAATGCCTGCACGACCTACTTCCCTGGTACAACTCTTACAAACTTGCGAGACGGCCAGTATTTCATCTCCAGATAAACATGGTAACTTCTAGTTTCTAATAAGTTAAACCTACCGGAGTAATTTATTAGGAACTTGTTGAACGTAACGTTGCACTATTTGTACTTTCTTGTAGCTATTGTGGTTCATGTTAGACTTGTAATAGTCGTTTGTAAATAAATTCTATCGGTAGGTAGGATTTTTTTTTTTTTTTTTTAAGTAGGGATCTGCATATGTTTAATCTCCTTTATTTTATGCGTCGATCGTATAAGACCACGTTACCGTTTCAATTTCCAGTAAAGGCTTCACTCAGGAAGTCTATAAAAATTAGGTACCAGGATATCATAAAGTAGAAGCGGCGGATGCCGAAGTGCCATAAAAACCACAAACCGTGAACAATCCGGTGTTCCATAGCAATCAGCCATCTGAATTTATGTAGGATATTCGACAAGCAAGGATAACGTAACGGCATTTTTTTAATTCACTAACAATTAAAAACATAAGCTGAAATCGCTATGTCAGATAATTTCACAGTAATTTTATCGAAGGTAATTATTTACGTATGAAAACAAATTACAACTCTTTGATGTGTTGTTAACTAGCAATTATCGTGCCAGTTATAATACGGCGTGTAGGTCCCTAATTATGAGGAGACTGAATAGATGAAATGAAATCCTAATCACATTATCTAAATTCACCGAGGACAGTCCGGCTCACATCATACATTAATTTCTATCTCTAAAGTTGTTTTTGTGACCTAAGTTCGCGAAATTACGTCCCCAGTCCCAGCTGTCGTTGTTTTAAACAATTTTCTTTTACATTTTGTCAGTATTTTTATGAGCGTGATGTTCGTGTTACTGACTGGTTAACAATTTTCATAAATTACAAAATTTCGACCGTTAAAAGATATTTGATACGGGGGTTTAAAATACTTAAATTTGTACAAAGGAAACTGAGTTGCAATATTTTTAAAAGCTATCAGTTTTTCGTTCCCCAAAGGGTATTTATTTATTATCATTTCAAAGTATTGGAAATTGTACCACATTGGTAGGTACATCTGTATGAGTTTCCGCGAACAAGTATTTATATTTTCTCCTTGTAATTTCACATTCAGTAATTGCAAGTTCGATATTATAATAGGTTCAGTTTTTCACTGGAATTGTGTATTTAATTTATAATAGTCTTTCTGATGAACACTAATTGTTCAGTCGAAAGATCATTTGTTAACAAGCAGTAGGTAGCTAAGTATTTTTTGTATCAAATCCTGTATCAGTTAATAACACGAATAATTAAAAAACCTGGAGTATAAAGTTTCCTATCACTCATTTTTAACTTTTACTTTGCTAAGTGCGATGCTACGTCGCAAATAAAACTAAATGTTCAGCGTATGAGCGTGATTTTTCAATTTGGCTCATTGTCCAAAGCTAGTATTTCCGACACATTAGCGACGCGGCGGCGTGTAGCCCGCAGCATCTTTTCTGCCGCCATTCCCCCCTTTTCGGTTTACGTTGAAACTGAAAGAACGTCAACAGCTGAAACAAAGCTTCAGCTGAAAATGTCTGCCTGATGTTCACTTGTATTTTATGAAATTCATACCAATTCAAACATACATGCATATATTACAAATTGTAATGAGACCTACCGACACACATTTTATACGAGTTTCCGTGTCGCCAAGTTCTGTTAAATTTTTCTTTTCTGTTATGTTTCCTTTCTCTTATTTTTATTTAAATGTGGGCATTCAAAATTCGTAGCGCGTAGCTAAAAGCATTTCTGAGTAAAACCTGATGAGAAAAAACTTTGATAAATCAGTTTGCTTGAAATATTTTATTTTGTTTATTTGTGTTCCTCTACATACCTCAGTGCACAATAAAACAAGATTACGGTTCATATGTTTTTTATAGCTGTTATCTGTCTTATTTGTGCTTTATGGGCAATTTGGGGTATTACAGAAAGTAAACCAGAATTGAAGGCATTTTAAGGGAAATATTTTTTATGTATCGAATTATTTTAGTCAGTTAGTACACAAATACAAATAATTTATGATGCCGTTATTTGCAGAGTTACAGCCTTGACACGTACCTACGTTTAACAATGTGCTTCAATATTAAAATTTATGTTACATTACATACTCACTCTGTATATCTTCGGAATTTCTTTTCTGAAGAGCAATCTCCATAAAAGTAACGTCGTGTGCGCCGACGCCTTGTTTATGATCTTAGCAAGCCAGACTTGCTACATGAGCTGAAATCTGCTGAGCAAGTACTATCCTACTTTATTAACTAGTAATATTTGCTTTTCTCGAGAGAGAACTTGAGAACCTTGCAAAAATAGGCAATAAACATGGAAGTGGACACTAAAATGATTATGTGACATGGAGCGGTTATTTAAAATTATGATAACATATGATCTGAAAGATTATATCAGGATGATGAGTGAGCAGTAGTTAAAGATATCATCCGGGCATGAAGCGGGTTTCTTTGAGGGAGGTCGCCACTATGTCACGGTTAAACTCAGTAGTTGCGCTTGCTAATGACTGCTTTCACGCGACTAATCCTTTTGAGCGAAAGGGAGCTCTTTAATAGGAAGGTAACACGCTTAAATGATAGAGATCTTCTTTATCATACTACTTTCTTAGATATTTTTTTTAAGAAATATACAGTAACAGTTAACTAATGTACCTAATTTTGGAAAATTCTCTCAATTAGATTCTATATTGCTTATGAAACGCTAAAAAATTCACAAAAATTTTATTCAATCGTTAAGTGCCATAAAAATGCATTAAAATTTTGCATTTTCAAATTTCGCGCGCAATTTGACGAAAACGCTGGACGCAGTGGACGCCATATTGCTCTGTGGTCATGACGTCAGTTGGCTGTATAAACAAATGCAGTGATATTTTTTAAGTTATACATTTGTGTTGTCTCCTTTTACTAAACCTTCCTCCATGATATTATTTCAATAACAATTACGTTGGTTACGAAAATTATAAAAAGCCTTTAAAGATTAAAGGTACGCTGATAGTTGACAGTTAACACTTTCTAAGTTTACATGCCGCAGCCGTATGACGTACCTATAGTACATGGCGACTACCTAATGGTGTTTGAAACAGATTTAAAAGCCTTTGAATTGAATTATAAAATTTAGTTTGCTATTTTATGAACTAAAACTAATGTTTTCCGACTTCTTTGTGCCTAAGTTATCTCAATAATATATTTTTAGATTTTTTCTCATATAGCGTAAAACACCCTACAATAACGGGTGGAGTTAATATCGTCATAATAGTCACATTTGCTTAGTAAACAGACCCGTATTCGCAGTTTATTGTTATTAGCACATACGAGACCCGCTGCCCATTCTGTTGACCTTATCCCAAAGTAACCTATAACCGCACCCACAGGAAAACAAAAGGTAATTCTTTGCACGAAACTAACCGACGAAAGTTTATTTCTTACTAAAAGCTCCACTTCCTCGCTGTATCAAAGCTTGAATGGCACAAGCACGTTTTTTTAAATTCCATATCTATCGCAGCCGCTTAAATTGGAAAGTCCCAAGATATATCAAACGTAACAAATACCGAAAACGTGCATACAAACTATGCTTAGAATTCCAGCTTAGTAGCATAGCACGTGCTCGAGTGACCGACTTTCCACCCTGCTGGTATCATCACAACTTACAGAGACATTTGAGAACTATGTGCCGACATCAGAACAGCTGTGCTCAAAATATAGCGGGGTTTTTACCAGCTTTTGCATTTCAAAATGGATAAATAGACATAAGATGACAAGCGCAAAAAGTCCCGCGTTATTTATTAAAATGTGCGGTTTATCTACACGCCGCCAGACCTCATCAAGCAGATTATTAAGTAAATGTGGATGTAGGCTTTTTAATAATATGTTCCTTTTATAGAAAAACTTTGAAGAGAGTTAAAGAAAAAGTCGTCGATGAAAACAAAGTGCAACGCGACTACGCTTTTACGATAATACCTACTTCATACAAATAAAATGTTGGATAACTAGACGTACTCGAACTCGCGTGTGCTCTACAAATTGTATAGAAAATATACTCGTAAAGGACGTAAGCTTCGAGTGAGCTAGCATGTCCATCGAGGGATTCGCGGGACTAGAGAAACTGGGGAACCGGGCTACGTAGCGTACGTACTCTACGTAGTGTACGTACTGTACGTAGTGTACGTACTCGGTAATCGACGACGACGCGACGGGTCGCACCCGCACACACCGACAAACGCAAGGAAATTGCTCTCTTCTGCCGGGAAATTGAGACGCTTCTCGTAAAATCGAATCCCTATATTCTAAATGCAATCACAAGGCAGATCAAACATTCTTGAATAAGTTTTTCAGTTTTCCCGATGCAGCCATCTTGACTTGACAGAATGAAGGCTTTCATTCCTTTCTGCATGAACTTGGACTCGACGCGCGCTGGTTCGACGTTTTAAACTCGCATTCGATGTTGACGTCAACGACTTAATTATCCTCGCTATTAGACAGCTTTCAATGATAAATATTTATGAAGCCACAATTATTGTGAGTGAGCACTTAATGTAACACTCACAAATAATCGCCGCCCGCACTTATCTTAAAACGTAGCGAAATAAATGTCTGGCAAGCTGTAACGTGATTAATCCGACAGGACAATACGACATATACAATATAAGGATAAAATGTTCCGAGAGGGAAATTGCAGTGAAATCCCGGAGATGCTGAAATTGCGGCGCAAGTACCACGTTAACAGCATCAGTCGAACAATATTGCAATTGTATGAGACAAAATAATACAATTTACACTTTTCGGAAAGAGATTGGCAATCTTATAACAAACTAAATCAATTACCTCTGTTTGGTATGATGATTGTGTGTTCAGTGTTTGATAACTGCAAGTGATAAGAAAACTGAAAGTGTGCAGGAGCATTTATGATCCTGACTATGGCTATACACTAACAAAGGATTTTCTGTCTAACCATTTGAACTTATCAAAATATAAACGAGTCCCAAAAATTAAAGCATAAAAATATAATTAAATATTCAAGTAACTTCGAACCGTAAAACCAGTACCCCTCTATAAATCCAGGAATTTGCATAAAGTTCAAATTCGGCAGGGCGTTTTAAATATTTTTTGAATAACATACCAAAAGCCTAAATAAATCTGGCAGAACATTCCGTTTTCGCAAAATAGCCGCCGAGAGCTGACTTTAACTACATTTTTCAACCTATAACTCATAAAAACCGCTGAATACAAAACAACACTGTGGAGAATGGAAAAGGAAGGGATTGAAACTACAGAGTACAAGTAAGAATTGTTCTGGCGAGAATCGCAGAAATACCTAGGTCGATCCTGTTTCCAACTTTTCGTTGGGTAGGTATTACAGTTTGTGTTCTTTATCGAGTATAGTTTTAATATAATTATTACGCTGAAGAGATCTTATCACTACAGTGGTCTATTCATTAGATTTTTTAATCGTAGGTATATTCATTGGTTGAATCATAGCCTTATTAGGGGCTCCTTAATGACAGCAAAATAGACACACAAATTAAAAAAAAAAATTAAAAAATTCAAAAGTCATTTATTCAAACTAGGCTGAGAATCAGCACTTTTCGAACGTCAAAGCAAATAATAATGTGACCATCCCTAGCAGGCTCTTTCCACAGTATCTGTGCTCACCTATTTTAGCATATTACTAGCGAAACAGTCGTGTTGTCAGATATAGCGTCGGCTGACTGAGACGGAATTTAAAACTGTCACTGATAAGCACACTAACTCAGTATAATGGTTTGAGCCGACCGCTCCCAACGCTCCCACCGCTCCCACACCCGTACCTGTAAACTGTCCACCGTTACGACCACTCGGATTCTACCAGTATTTTTATTTGAAGTATTTAACCCCGCGTTAGCAATTAGTCTTAAGTGGGGTACTTAAAAATGATACACTCGATTTGGTATGCAAATGTTTCACCCACCCGTCGCCACGTGTTCAGACTCACGGGATCCTCGAATAAGAATGACTGATTACGAAATCGCAAAATGAGCATTTTGCGATTGATAACAGTAAAAACAATTTTTATACCTTTGAGGAATTCTTATCAAAAAAACTTAACAAAATCCAGAAAATAACTTTTAAAATAAATCTTCAGACGCGCACCAAGTTCAATTTGTCCGTAGAACTTGGACATGCACTACCGTGGTCTAAAATATGCAGATAAAGTCGCGTACAGGAGCCTCAACGAAACTTAGTTTTATTTGAGTTGCATAAATGAACGAGGTAGGTTTGCGTTATACAACTAGCTGAAGAGGAACCATGTCAACAGACTTTCTAACTGTTTCCAATCTTACTTCTCCCTACGCTCTTAACTTTAGAGCTAACATAACCTAATTGTATGTGTGCAGATACCTACAATCTAGCAACTAATATAGGTTTCATAGGTAGGTACCTATTATAAAGTTTAACCAGTAAATATTGCCACAGTATTAAAGTTAAATACCCGCGAGGAGGGCACCGAAAGGGTATAAGCATGTATTATGAGACAGGCGTATTCGAAACACCCGTATCAACGCGAGGCATAACACTCGAGAGAAAAATAATTTCAGCTTATTATGATTGAGCGTGTAAACAAACTAACGCAACTCAGCCACCTTAGTTATAAAATTATATAAATATTATAATTTGCATGCAAATGCGCGCACTATTACGATGAGACGGTTAGGGTGCGTCATAAACAGCTGACAAGTGTTATCTGAGACAAGCCAGCCGCGCTCATAACTCGCGGGCGACTCGATCGATACGCTCGCCGCAAATCTATCCGAAATCGTGTGACGGTTCATGATGCTGCGAAATAACGCTATTTCGACGAGCGAAATTACGCTTGCGGTCGGTACTATTCAGCGCATCTCACAAACCGAGCCTGTTCAGTGCGAGCCGACGCTGCGCCGAGCTTATACCTAGGTACTGCCAAAACCACGTCCGTCTGAGTCTACTACAACTATCACGGCTACGTTTTCAAATAGGATAAGTAATTGTAGCCGGTTTCGTGAATTTTTTTGTTCAATTAAAAACATATGCATCGCTAACGTTACATCACGCAACGCAGAATGCGTTTGTGTACAAGAACGTAGCAATTACTCGTACGTGTGGCAGAGACGACTTCCTCTTTATAATACACGTCGTTTTAATGTCAACTCAAGACTTTCATTTATTTTTACTCCCATTTTACGTTGAGACAAGTTCGAGGCCGGGGCTTACACGATTTTTCAGAATCAATTTATATCTACGTAACAACACTATCTTAACATGAACACTGTGAAATTAACTCGAACTGAATGCATGCAAGTCGAATAACCACCAAACGGCCGCCATGGCCCACGCACAATGGTCCACCTGACGGACTAAGTGCGGAAATCAAACCCCATATCATATAACGTAGAACATGCATACAAAGTTAGAACACACATAGGAATTAATGTGAAAACAATTACCGTATAAAATCTTTAAAGAAGAAATGTTAACATGAAACTCAGACACACAAAATAAACACCTAAGTAAGTAAGTAATACACTCAGCAAAGGGTAAAACACCAATGAAAACCGCAATGTGTTTATGCTTTCTCGTCAAGGTGGATAACGGTGGTGACATGTGATGAATAATAGTATATATAAAAGCAGGCCAATTTTGGGCATAAGCTTTACATTCTCCGCCTTTATAGTTCACTAGTTTTGAGCAATTTCCAGTGCTAAACGGGCCACGTACTGCGGCCGCGCGCGCACAATGCATTCCGGTAATTATGCGAGAAAGGCTGCCAGCACTGAAACACAGGCATCCCGAGTTCACCAGGAGTTACAGGTCATCAGTATAGGGCAAGCTAAAAATGCACTACAAAGCTTTGTGTAAAGGTACCATACACGAATGAAAACAAAACGAAGTGGAACATTAGTAGTGATTAGACGCTGACGTTCAGTTCTTAGTTTTTTAATTGAGTTTTACACAGCACTTGTTATAAGTTTCAGACCTTTGATAATTTGAATACAATGAATATAAATGTTTGAAACTACGAGGGTAGGTATAACGGAGAACTAAAAGCTTTGAATATTTTACGTTCAAAGACAATTCGAATGTTGTAGGAATCATGTTTGAAACAATCGTCTTTGTCTACTAATTAACTCGTCGACGCTTTACGTCATTACAAATAATTCAAGTACCTACGTAGTCAGTGCTGTGGGCTGGGTACCGCAGCCTAAAACCAAACACACGGCGAAACGGACGCTTGAATGCAAGCATTTAGCTCTAGATAAATGGGAACACGGACGCGGACGGCGCCCTCGAGCTTCGCAAAAAATAATTATTCCGCCCGCAATCCTCACACAAAGCCAAAACTCATTTTTAACTAACGTCGCACGTCAAAATATCAGAGACGCTTCGTGGAAATAATATTTGCGGGGAACAGAGATTCTTGGTACCGTAAAATGATAATATTACGTTCCAGCTCAGCCAAAGAAACGAATAACGTTATTAATTACCATAATATTGTCTTTGTAATAAATAAGGAAAAACGAGTCTTTCTTATTTTCAAGAAATATGTACTTTTTCGGTTCTAGCATTAGCGCTAATGGCTGTAACAACAACACTGAAAGGTGCTGAAAGTAATGATGTCCTGTTCGGTAATTACCGAGGTAGCTGGTCGATAACGAGTCGCGTTCAATGTTAAACGTTCGGCAGGTGAATGGTGGGCATTGGACACGGAAATGTTAGCAGCATCCGGCCGCAACAATCGACGTTCCCGTCCGTCAACCGCGCGCTGTGTAAGCGCTACACGCTAGGGCTGCCTTTATTACCGTACATGTCGATACATCTAACAAAAACTCTAGCTACACACCAATAGCTACGAGTTATTCCAGAAACTGTGTTATTTCGCTACCACATATAAGATGAATTACAAATACGTGATTTTTATTGCTATGTACAGAGGAAGCACATGTAATGGAAAATTTAATCTGAAATGCAACTTTTGCCAAATTGGCAGCGTTGCCCGATTTAGAAAATGCTTTTAAAGGAGAATAATGTTTTAATATTGTGGGGTAAACATGATTGCGGCGCGCGGTTTGTGTACTTTGGAAATTAAGCAGGAAAATGTAAAGGTCACGCGACGTTGAAAAGTGAAACTTTTTTCGTTGAGCCATGCAAAATATTAACGATAAAAATTCTATATACCTCACATGCCAGATTCTAGAACAGCCAGGCTTTTTGTAAACCTAATATATTTAGGTTAACACCCAGACGTCTTTTAGGAACATGTTTATATTTCTACCTTTAAAAGCGCGTGTTAAGAAATATTTAAACAAAGCCCAAACCAGTTCTAAGCGCTTTGTAGATCTTCAAACAAAGGGATTTATTTTCAGTATTGAATGCTAATAAGTGGCAATATTGTTTGTTCGATCAATTCTATGAATATTTTTTAGTCTTTACTCAAAATACATGTTTACCTGACCTAGTTAGTAAACGACAACGACCAGGAGCCCGTATGTAAGATATATGTTTCATACACGAATGTGTTTTACCACAATCTATATTCGCTTTGACGTATTCGCTATGTAGGTACGCAAATCAAAGTTTTTTGTAATAGAACTAAAACTGTCGTTGGGGCTAGACACAATATCCAAAAAACTTTATAGCTGTTGGAATAGAATTGCTTGATAATAAAACCGACTGTGGCGTTACACTACAACGTGTGATATGTAACAAAAAGAGAATGTTATTTGCACCAGATAAAATGTATGTTGGCAGCTCAGAATACGCAATCAAAGTTGTTGGTGTCGCTATATACTCATCAAAGAGTTAAGACTTGACTAAGTAAATCACATTCTAAAAACAAAATGGCCGCTCCATAATGGACGGGATGTTCAGCTTAACAATTTGTTCCATTAATGTAATCGCTAACTTTATAGAGGTATTTACTGCAAATTAACTCCCAGCCTTACAATGGGGATTTGCATGACAATAAAGGGTGACAGCTTACTGATTGTAGTCCCTAATTATTAACAATACAATTTACCACTTCAGGCCACTTCTGCTTTCGACATTTCAATTACATTTAGATGTGAATATTCTATAGACATATCAACTACCTCAAATTCAATGTAAATTCTATAATAACATAATATAAAATGTACATCTAGAAGTCGTCGTTTCCATTATGAATAACAAACAATGCCTTAGTATACATTGAGATTGACATTAATCTTCAATTTAACTATATGAACGAATGATACTAAAACTTTTGCGCTCCGATGTCTACAGTCAGCCTGTATTTGGAAATTGCTCACATTTATCAAAGTAGGACTGAATAATGACTGTGTAATCTTCTTAAACGTAGGTATAATGTAACTTGATTTATGTGGCTAATATTAATACTTTTAAAATCGAACTTTGCTTTACAGAATTTAATTTAACATTTTCTTATTCCATTTGTTTCGGGGACTTATAGAAATATTTTACGATACTATTACATTTACATAGAATGATAACAATAATGCTGACGAGACCGTGAAATTCGTTTAGGCTAGAGTTTGGTTTGTCCGTAGTTACTGACTGCCGACCTACATTGTTTTATTGAAATCGGTCACGACGATTGTTATCGCCTCTTCGAATATTCGTACAGGAGCTGGTAGGGCACTTCCTTTATAGCAAATAGTCGCCATACGGCCATACATTATGTATTTATTGGACCCGCCATTTTGGTTGTAGCGACACGAAACTGTCTATTTTATGGCGGTGTGTGAAATTGTGTGTTGTTTCTATTTGGCTCGACACCTTCCTAATAACTTATCATACTTATACTGGGTTCAAAAATTTTACCAATAGGTAGCTATTCATTGAGCTAGGTCCAGGCTACATAACTTTGCACTGACTATTATGAATGAAAGGCCTTTCATCCGGTTAGAATCTTCAGCAATTTAAACTGGCTTCGGGTCCTATAGATTTCTTTATAAATTTAATTTAAAGCGCAAATATGATCTGCTCATGTTTTTTATTCGTTCTGGGTAGTATTGTAAGAACATATTTCTTATACTTATCTGATCCACGCCGTAGCTCAGTTTTCGCTGAAAGGTTCCCCTTACCTGAAAACAAAGAACAATAATTGATTACTTGCTCTCATGAATAAGTCGGTAAATATTCCGGTACAGTTTTCCTTCCACTGAATAGTGTATGTAAGGAGGTAAAGCGGGTTTAATATTAAATAATGTTCGGAGTGATTGAACACTCTTTGAAGTCTAAGCCTTTGATGTACGAGTAAGTATGCAATATTTGTTCGGGAATTCAATCTAAATGGTATAAAATCATAAAGTAAATTAATTAATATCTATTTGTTTCCATTCGCTATAATTTATACATAGGAAATTTATATTAACGATCTAGCTATACCTAAGCCCAAGAATCTTCATAAATTAATTAAAGTGACTAGGAGTTAGGAAACATTAACGATGGTTAAAATTATGTGGAATACAAAAGTAGTGTCTAGGGATCAAGTACATTTTTAACTATAAAAATTATCGAATTAATATTTACCAAATCTAGTCTTCCAGACTGGCTTCTTACTTTAATTCCTATGTAAGTTAACAACTCATCCCAATATTTTGTAAAAAAATAAAAAAGTTGCAATTTTTGCAAATTGTGGGAAATTATCCTAAGTTAATGTCATCAATTCAATGGTAAAAAAAGGCAAAAATGAGGATTTTTTAATTTTAACGATAAGAAAATTAATAATCTGTGTTTCCACCATTGACACGAATCACATTATCACAGCGATTTGGCAAGCTTAAAATCAGTTCATCAAAATCACTTTGAGGAATGACCGTCCACCTTCTTTCTAACTAGTCAAATAGTTGTTGTAGCCTTTCCGAGTATGGGTGCCGTGCATACCCCATGCACGCCACCCATACTCGGAATGGTTTTTCTTTGGAGCATATCCCATGCGTGCTCAATTGGGTTGAGATCTGGCGATTGAGCAGCCCACGGCAGAACCTTGATGCGAGCATCGGCAAGAGAGCGTGTTACGACTCTAGCCGTGTGTGGACGTGCATTGTCGTGCCCCAACCGGCTTCGCAAAGGGATGATGACGTCTGGAACAATCCTCTCCGCATAAATATGAGCATTGAGGTTGCCCCTGATCCAAATGAGATCGGTTCTTCCACCGATCCAAATAACGGCACAAACCATTACTGTTCCCCTCCATATGAATAAACTTTTTGTCAAAACTTCAAACATTCTTGACGTCCAGAGGTCCTCTAAACTCGAGTACGTCTTGTATTCGGCGTCATACCGAAACCAGATTCATCGGAAAAGCAAACCCAACGCCAGTCTTCTTCCGCCCAATTTCTGTGTTCGCAAGCTAATTGTAAACGGGCCCTACGATTGCAGGGTGCTATAGGTGGAACTCTCAGCGGCCTTTGGGAACGCAGATCCTCTTTACGTAAACGATTTCAGATGGTTTGGTAGCTTATCAGTAAGCCTTAAGGGTTGTGGAGCCTCGTAACCAACATCATGGCAGTCATGTGTACGATTCCGTCGAGCAGTATTTTGGATGTCCCTGTCTGCAAGTGGTAATGCGAGATCGTCCTCCATGTCGCTCGGCCACTCTGCCCGTGATACGATAGCGTGTCCAGAGGCGGCTTATGACGCTCTGTGTAGTGCCAAGAGCGACAGCCACAGTATGTTGCCTGGAATCAGCTTGCAACAATCCGACGGCTCTCATCATCTCTTCTCGTATCAATTGATGTCGTCGCTCCATATCGATGCAATTATTTTCAGTTCCGATGCAGATAATTCACTTTTATAGGAATCCTGATTGACAGTTGATTTTCTATTATTAATCAAAATTTAAAGAATATTCATTATTCAAATAGTTAAATTCACTAAAAATAATCAATAACGATACAAAAAAGTTAAAACAATAATCGTCAATTGCGGCGATACTCCAAAACGTACTTGATCCCTAGACACTTTTGATGTGTGTATTTATATTGCAACATCGATAAATGTTTGGGAAATTTAATGTTATCGTTTATTAAATTCTTTAGTCATGAAACGGAACCCTTTAACTATTTATAGATCTACGCATTTCTACAATTTCATGTTTCCCTTGGGTCTGTAATTCTTTGAACAAGCCGTTAACTTTCGCTTTTGTATATAGGCCTACAATTCGATTGCTTCAATAAAAACTCATGGGGGAATCTTGGTATTATTTCTTCGCTTGGCAAAAAGACGTTACTCGCAGAATATTATTTCGGAAATTAGATTCCTACTATATTAAAGAACGCATGTGTTAGCGTCCAGGAAATACTTCTGCCTACCCCACTGAGATAATAGCTTTAAAACGTTCCCTCCCAATCCGTCAAACAGCGAAATACAGGGTGTGGCTTTTCCTTCGCTAGAAACCAAAGGAGTTTTAATGAGTTGCCAATTAGTACGGTGACTCCGCAGCGATTTAATTAATTTCAATTAAATAGTAATTATTTATTCAGATTTCATTTCTGTACCGAGCAGATATTAAGACCAGAGGGTCTTAGGGTAATGAGCGAAATTGCTCCACCACGACTTTTGGAACATAACGAAATAGAAATTATAAATACCTCCCTACAAATAAATCACCAAATCAGCGTTTACTAATATTATCGACACTATGAATTTTTATATTGTGTCTGGCTTTACCTTCTTCATTCAGATATGAAATCTAACGCCATCTATGTTGTAACCAGTATAGAAAAGACTAGCAGCGCTATCTTTCCTATTAGGGGTACTCAAGTTTTCAGGCACCGCGCCATCTATAGGAAGGTACTTCACTCAAGTAGCGCGCTACATGAGGTAGCTTTCAGAAACGAATACATGCAGAGCCATCTAGTGGGTGGTTGTGGTATTATGAAACAAATAGGTTGAGAAATGTAGTATAGATGGCGCTGCAGAGAGGCGGAAATTTCTTTCAGTTTTCATACATCTTCAACAGATGACGCCACTAAAAACGTAAGAAGGACTTTCTGAAAGACGAAATCATATTTATTTTCACTGCCTCCGCGTTACATGAATGATTGATGTGTTGACAACCTTGATAACGAGCAAGTAAATACTTACGTGAAACGTTTATAAATAGCTATTAGAGGGAGAGGGAAATAAGCGAAACTTTTATTGCTTTCATGCATAAAAAGTATAAAATTGTTGCCGGATAAATAACATTTAATCTTACTGTAGAAAGGACAAAGCTGAAGTTTTTTTAATATCATTATTAAATCCTGCAGTCACAGAAAGAAATAATTTGAAATGGTGTGAAATAAATCGCATTGGAATGGTGCACTTTTCATGTTATCAAGGCTATAAATTACATGCACCTAGACTCGCCACTCTAACATTATGCCGTATCGTTAAAATTATAGACTTTCACAGTATTGTCACTGATTATTTAAAACTCCTGGCTTTTAAACGTTTGGGAAGGTACTACCTAAAATTTTGGGTCGATGGTTCCCGAAAAAGAATTCCGTGGGTGTACCTAAGTGTAACCTTAATTTACCTTTCATTATGCTTGTTAACTGCCAACTGATGGAATAAATAACTTGCCATTAAACTATATAAAAAGCTCATTAATAACTTAGGTTTGAGAGAATGTTTGAAAAGGACGGTTAGTAACATCCTTCTTTAATCTAACAATCAATCTTTCATCAATCTATTTGGTAAGTTAGTTTTTTTTCCTATGTTCAACAGAACACGTTTACAGATTTCCAGTTTAAGTGAAAAGGGGTTATTCACAAAGGCTTTCCAATTAGCTAATCGTAAATCACAGCGCATAGACAAAATAGAAAGGAAAACTTAAAAATAAATGAGTGCAATCAGGCAGAACTTGTTCAGGGAACATTAGTCAATTTGGCAATTTACTTTAGCCTCGTAAATCTATTACAAGACAAGAACTTTTTGTGCAGTGAACTTACAAGTTACGAAAACTGCAGCCAGAGTAGGTACATTAATTTGTGAAAAGAAAACTTGTAAATAGAGTCAAGTTTGCAATTTAACTAGGCGATGTATCTACATTATCATTTTTGCGTGAACATTATGCGACCTATATTTTTAATAATAATGATAATGATACTTGAGAAGCTTCTAAAGATTATTCTAGAACTAATTATGAACAAGATATTAAGCCACTTAATACTCATTATTCTCAACTTGGCTACTACTGAAATTTTACCCTTTTGTTAATTTGACGTGGGTCTCGAATTCACGATCGTGGTATAAATAATTTTTAACCCTAAAATTTTTGCCTCAAATATACCCTTGGCATTGACGGACACAAATGGTGCTGACATAGAGTAGGTTTTGAGAAGAAGGAAATCATATGAGTTAATGTTTACAATTAATTTCTGAATTCAAAAGAAATGTGTAATGAATGGCTAATAATACAAAATTTTACTTTTTTGAAAGAAAATGCTTCTCAAAAAAGCATTTAAGATAATACTGCACAATTTGTTGAAAAATCTATGAAGCGCGATATACGGATGATAACTAAAAAAAGTTTTTTTGTCCTTCATGTAGATTATGAAAAAATAACGTACCTACACGTATTTTTTCTTTTTTTACGTTATCAAAAGATTACGGCGATACATTGACTTAAAGTGTGCCATGACGTCACTAGTAAGTAAGTATAAAATCTACATAGATTTTATACTTACTTGTGACGTAGCGACCCCCACTCTCCAACTTTAATGCGTTTTATCTGAGTATTTTTTTATTAATATAATAAAGCAAAAAATACTGAGTCTAATATTTTTTGTTTATCTGACTGACGGACTAAATAGAATTTCTTTTTTTTTACCCAGGCATCATCCCTTATGAAAATCAACAACCATGATGACGAAAAAAGCAGCACACTACTGACTGCAGAAAGTCATGCAGTTTGGCCAAATATATAGTGTTTGAAGGCAGCACATGCAACAAAATAAAAAATCGCCAGCTGAGAGTCAGGATTCACCAGTTTAGTTCGTACTGCACCCGTCAAATAGGATTTAGCACTATTTCTAGTCTGCCACATGAAAACCAAAATAAGGACTACAATCTGTTAAAAAAACCAGCTAAGTGCGAGTCGGACTCGCACACGAAGGGTTCCGTACCACCGCATACCAGGGTAAGAATTTTATTTTTTTCACAATCAAAAGTTTAATGTACGGGGACCCCCTTTAATTTTTAACTTTATTTAATTTTTATTATTTTTTGTTGTAGCGGCAATATAAATACACAATCTGTGAAATTTCAACTGTACCTGTTACGGTTCATGAGTTACAGCCCGCTGACAGACAGTTTGGCACCCTGCGAGTACAGAACCTTAAAAATGTTGTCACATTCAAATGTGAATTGAACACGCGCAGTTAACTCCGACGGAAAAAAATATGTTCCATCACAATTATAACAAAATTACATACAGCCAACGGTATATTTTAATGTCAGCCTTGCAGAAAAATAGAATCCCAACGACTAGAGGCAACGGAGTCTGTATATTATTACATTATCCTCTGCGAAGCGCAGCGCGTCCATTTCTGTTCATAAAGCCGCTGGCGCAGGCTTTGATGCTGCTCTACTATTGTGAAGTTCTGAATAAAATGCAAGTTGCATCCCTCAGCAGTGTACGTTACGAAACGCCAATTAGCGTTATTTTCTGTGTCAGAAACAGAGGAATGATAATCGGATTAACAGTGGAACGCGAAAGCTTGGGCCGGACAGGTGGACGGGCGCGCGCAGCCCGACCGCAGTGCGCCGGACGGCCGGCTGCGGTCGCATCTCGCACCCAGATTTGCTAATTAATTCCAAACGCATACCGGCTTTAGCCGCCACTTAAGTAAATGCTACACACTGTTCTTCAGCAGCGTCACGCGCGCGGCCGTACCAGTGCGCCTAATGCCGCAATTCGCCTAGATGCCCTAAATATTACCGTAAATAGGAGAGGGATCCCTTGTACACGTGTATAATAATCTTAAGTAAATACACTCTTGAAATCATCTCACACACGTGGTTGGTAATATATTTTTGGAAAATGTTTCCTGTACGTGCCAGAAAAACAGGATGCTTAGCTACATAATATTATGCACGAAGTCAAGGATATATTTATGTATGTTAATGGTCACGAGATTGTATGATTTATACATTCAGAAGAGATATATCAGACACAACTATAAAATGTTTTCATGCACGTTGCCGATTCAATGGAGCCGGGGGAATAAATTACCAGTACTCTATAAAACGCGACAGGTATATATATGAAGTGATAAAATATAGAAATGGAGCAATCCAAAGACAATTGTTTGTATACCTCCAGATAACTGGGATATCTCCCTAGGGGTAGCAAATAATTCAATGAAAATAAGTTATATCGACTATAGTTCATGGAAGAATAATCTCGGGGAATGAATTTTGAGAGTGGTGGTACAAAGGGTATCAACATTCTGTATGCGACCGAGAGGCTGAGGAGGCTTGCGGCCAGCACTTATTAAATCTTGAATTATGTAGGCAATAGAGAGGCCGCACATCTTCGGGCTCGATGACGATTGCCACACACACTCGCAGACGCTCTCCTCGACTCACAAAGGGTCCAAATTACTGCCACTCGGTTAGTCCGAACCCGTGCCCTTTGTGTACCCGGCAGTATTGTGCTGATCAACTCTGTTGTCTCGGTTCGCGGTATACATTTACGTATTTAAAGTGAAAATTCATGTTGTTTCATGATATTATGTAACACATCGCTGTTCATAAACCTGTTCATCAACAATGAGCATTAATTTTTACAAAAATAAATAAAAAATTAAACGTCTTTTCATTTCCTCAAACTGTTAATGGATCATTTTACCAGGAATTTGATGTAATTTGATTATTAATTAAGGTTATTTCGGTCCCTATTCCTGTTATTTGAGGCTATAATTAAGTACTTATACATAAATACATTTTGAATTCTCAGACAAAGCGTTAAAACATAATGCTATGAAGGCTGGAGCTTTCGCGGCTCTTACCGATAAAAATAACGGAGAATTTTTATGATAGAAAAACTCAATTATAGTTGTCCCGGCCACTGCTAAGCGGCAACCGTAAGCTGCAGTGCTTAGTGCTGTTTCCAATGGAGTCATTGAATAGTTTAAAAATGGAAAGCGAATATTACTTTTGCGGTTATTGTTTTTAAAACTTGTTCGTTTTAAAATGAACTCATGTGAAACAGCCAAAACCACACCTTTTTTTGTGATGAACGGATACGTAGAATTTTAATTAACAATTGTTCCTTTCGAAACTAATCATAAACCTACTGACTATCTTCTGATTAATCATTTGGTTTGAGCAGATCCATGTGAGAAGAGCCTTAGTTAGAACACAAATGTCTTTGGCCACAGGGGACAGCGTGAGCATCACCTAATGAGCGTTAATACTGTGGGTAATACTAACGCTAATAATTAGCGCCAATGACAAACATGAGAACTACAATAGATCACGTAATTATTCATGAGCATGTCACACAAAATCCTTGATATAAACAGAATGATAAGAGAGAATTCGTAAGTGAAGCGTGACGTACCTACATATTATTATCTACTATCTCGTAATCAGTGAGGTAAATTAGTATTCGGTCGAAGACCCGCATAATAGTATGATTGGTTGAACGAAGGACATACTTAAGGATATGATAATTCATATACCTACCTACGATAATTTATAAAGACTTATACCAGACAACGTACAAGTAGTTAAGCATACGGTATTAACCAATTGGTCGTAACATACAAAAATATTTATAAATGAAATACATAATAGTAATGATCCATTTTTCGTTCAATTTGTTGATTAATCAGGTCAATATTAAATTCCTATTTTTCAATATGACCAGTCAACCGGTTCAACCAGTCAGCCTTTATAAGACAAAATCAATATAACTAGTCTGGCCTGTTTTCAAAAAGAACAAAGAACAAATGAGATTGTACAAACCACTGGCGTGCTGAACAGCAAATTAAAAAACTTCGTTTGTTGGAAATAAATACCTTTGCGGATTATTTCGTCTCTACTGTTCTTAAAGCCGTATAATTCTACAAATACAAACTCATTTTGTTTGCAGATAGGGATAAATACTGATTTAAAATCAGAAATTAAGTATCGACGTAGAATAGGTACTTATCAGATTCAGGTTGCTTTTACCGCAAATAAAAGTATTATCTTTCTTATATCTTTCCTTCTGTCTTTCTAGATGCACAATGTGTATTTTTGTGACATTCTAAGAGAACATAACAAAAAAAACTGTCAAAATGAACGTTTCGTGTTTGTATTCTGTTAAACGAATTCATCGCAACCGCGAGTGTATTTTTATTAAATTTAATTCCATAACCGTTTATCCTTTGATCCCGACGGTTTAGGCAGAGGGTGTTTATTATGGTGCCCCATATTTGACAATGTGGTGACAGTATTAAATTACACATACTAGGAGCCTTGCCCATGGCTATTATGGATAAATATGGAAATTCTATTGCTGGGTATCCTTCCGAGAAGTTTTATAAGAGCATGTTTGCCTATTTAATCTACAAACTTGGTGAGGATAAAAACATGCAAAAAATAAGAATTACATATAAATACCCTAAAAATATCAAGAAAATGTTTCCGAATTTTTCCATCCTTTCATGCAAAGATATTTTCCCACACCATTCTACTGGAACATTGTGAGTCACGCTCCTGACGACCTGCCTAAACAAAAAGTAGACAGGTTTTATTTCAGCAACCACCCACGAAGGTCCCTTTATAGACGTTATAGACAAGGTTATATAAATCTGAGCCCTATTGACTGGTCATCAACAGACAATAATTAGATGACCTTGTGACATGTGACGGTCATATCACTTGATCTTATAAGGTTGCTGTGACTTTATAGAACAATGGCAGCAGAATTGTAAATAGAAATATTGGGCGTCTACTTTTGACACCGTGATAGATACCGACAGTGTAATTTACTAAGTTTTATTAAATCAAGCATAAGTCTGGAAATAAAAACCGTCATAATTGAAATCTGAATTGACTAGTTAATTAATATACTAAGGAAATACAATTCTGCATCAGAATATAAATGTGAAAGTAAAAATAATAGTTTGTGTTAAGAATATTGCGGTCATAATTTTTAATGCATAAATGAAATCGCAGTACGATTCGAGTACCTATGGCAACATCGTGATAAAAAAAATACATGACATTTCTTCTGCCAATCGGATAACTGGCAAAGTGACACCTTGGCGTTCGTTGCTTTTTCTTTGATTTTCTATTCGTTTATTTTCTACTTTATTGACTGCTTCTGATTAAGGACTCTGAGACTTACTGTTGACTGTGTGATTAGTGCTTGCCTAACGATTCTGATTATTTGCCTATAAGACGACATTTTTCTGTGACTCTGGATTACGATTCTGCCTGATACCTTGGATTGTGTTGCGTGTGTATTGATTATTTTATCACGATAGGAAGCGATGTAAGGCCTACACACATCGTGTGTTTCAACTGCAACTTAAGTCTCAATAAATTGGAATTCAGGATGACCGACATTTGCACTTGACTCGAGAGTCACTGCTTAATCTGCAGCAGGGTATAACCTCAAATTGTAAGTATTTCTGGCGACTAGTCAAATTACAAGATAGTGATTATCTTCATTGCATAATACTGTATAACAACTCGTTTATTTACCCTAGTTGAAAAAATGGTCGGTGGGTCGTCTTAGGAAATTGTGTTTGGTTTCTGTTATAAAACTAACTGTTATTAAAAATCATGATTATGAAATATGTAGCTATTAAAAGCTTTGTAATAAATAGGTTAAAGAAAAGTTATTTTTATACAAGCAACATATTGCGCTTCTATCTAAATATCATGAATTACAATATGCAAGTTTCAATTACAAATAAGTACATCTATTACATTGGTCACGAAATATTAATAAATAATTCTAATGTATTAACAGTGTTATTCTATTTGTTTTTATATTTTTAGAGATGACTATGTTTGCGAGGCATGCAGAAATCTTGCAATGGCTACCGTTTATAATAACGTGCAAAGAAAAGTTTCTGGCAGTGAAGAAGCTGTGTCATTGTGGTTAGGGATGATGAGGAATTAATATGAAAAAATGTTTTTTTTTTTGTATCTATACATTGTGATTATGACCTACACTACCGTATAATTAATCATTTATTACTGCCCTACAAATATATAACTGCCCTAAAGATAATTGGCTAAGATTATTAAATAAATATTCTTCTGAACTTTTATTTACTTATGGAAGAGCTCGTGGCTAAATAATAACAGCCGCACGGGTCGATCCATCAGGTTAAGCTTCGTTTGCCAGGATTTGTTCGTGGATTGGTCACCATCTTTACATATCGAGACTCCTCCGTGCCTTGGAAAGCACGTTAAGCCGTTGGTCCCGGTTGTCATTCGTGGATCTTTGACAGCCGCAAAGGGTCGACAAAAGCCTGAAAGTCTGACAGCCACAAATACTGGTTTTCAGCTGCATCCGGTTAGACTGGAAGCCGACCCCAACATAGTTGGGAAAAGGCTAGGCAGATTGAATTTATTTGCTTCGTCGCGTGTGGGCCAGGTGGCAGACCTACGCAGTCACTGTCGGCTAGATTTATAATTCCGAAGTCCAAAGTTAATTTTGCTGTAAAAATACATGTCTATCAGAAAGAAGAAAGAAATAAAGTAAAATAGGTTTATTTGTCACAGAAACACGAGCATACAAAAAAACAACAATATAAACATAACAGAAATATTCAGCAGCTGCACGTCATGACTGTAACAAGAAGTCTTCCACTCAGCATAATGCTGTGCTATGTGGGACCCACAGCACAGCGCTGATTTTCAGTGGTCACCCGAAAAATACGTACGGAAATCAAGCCAGTAAATAAATATGAATAAATCAATGATATTCTATGTGGTAAGTACTTATTTCTATATTTCTTTTTCAATTAGGTTCTGTGGAAAAGACAACCTCTAGAACGAGTGAACATCAAACTGGAATATCTGTTCTATTCCTGACTTCCTATAAAAGTATAACTGAAGACAAAATTGTTCAGGAATTCATCAAACTCTGTACTTTGACATATTTTTCATCGGCCTACGACAAAAATGTCAGCAAAAATTTGTTCGGTAGTCTGCCTTTCTCTATATACTCGTATAAAAGTACTCTGTGCTTTCTCGTTACTTTAAATAGAGGTTTATTGAAACCTCCTCAGTCAAATTGGCATGGTAAATCAGATTGGCATGTGTTGCAGATAAATATAGAATTGTATTTATTAAATTGTTTTGATCTTCCGCAATGAAACAGATATGGTAGGTATATAAAAAAAAAATAAGCTACAAACTACACATAACGTTTAGTAATATAGATAGTAAGGTAACTGAGTAAAATATTTTATATAAACTATTACTAAGGGACAAACTCTGAAGCAGCCGTAAAAGGCATTCCTATATTTTCTTTGGATATATTAAAATACACAGCTGATATATTTTTGTTCTTTCAGAGATAATCCAAATGTATATCGTCCCAATCATCCTATTGGTCACAGGGTCAGAAAAAGTGCTGTTCCCTACATTGTGATGGCGTTGGTGCACTTGTAGGAAACATGAGTTTTTTTTGTTATGATTGCCATAGTTAAAGCTGTTAATGTTCAAGAGTTCTACATTCTCTTAAAGTATGTCCCTCGTTTAAACTAACACCCTTTATATTGTCTTCATTGGTAATAGCTAGTCAACAACTAGTTCAAAAACATCTGACATCCGTTCTAGCCCAGGGGTATCGGATATGTTCCAGTAATTGGGGAACGGAAGTCAAATCACAGACGCTCTGAGTGAATATTGATACAGTCGTATTTGTTAGACTGGAAACCGACACAATCAGGGTTGAGAAAAGACTAGGTCACTTGATATACTCCAAGATATTATCAGAGGGAAAATTCAAACGGTTTTATTACATTTGAACGGAACGATTCATTCAAAAGATTTAGAACTGCCTCGTTGGTCTAGTGGTCGCAAGCGCTACTGCTGAGCAGGAGGTCATGGGTTCGATTCCCAGGTCGGGCAATTTAATATTGGGTTTTTCTATCTGGAATTTCTCAGTAGCAGCCCGGAGTCAGGAATTGTGCCCGGTTGATGGCAATAGGCTCGCACATACATGGGACTCGAACATAACTGACGAAATGTGAGTGTTCTATAGGTGCACCTCTGCCTAGCCATACGGGGAAACAAGGCGTGATGTTATGACATATTTATTTCAAGGTGGTATCTTTACACTTTTAGAGCCAGGAGCCATGTTTCAATTTCGAACTTTATTCCGACCATATTCAAGTTCTATTTATAAAAACTGACGTTACACTTGAGTCTAAGTTGACAATTTCGTTTAAAGAACTTTACCGTGCTTGGAATAGAGTTAAAAATACAATACCTAGCTCGAAGGTTTGGGTTTGGACTAAAGTTCTCGTTCCGTGAGCCTTGCCAATTTGAGCTACTAAAGCAGCTCATCTAAGAAGGTAGATATTATAAATGATTTTCAATCGACAAAGCTAACTATTTATAATCTGAACAGTTCACTTCTTCTTCCCTGGCTTTTAAACACTTGATTGCTGATTCTGAGCCTAATTAGGTACCTATTAAATGAGAATAAATTAGTTTTAAGTTTTGATTACAAATATAATAAAATCATAATACGCTTTTCATTGTAGGTAGGTATACTATGTAATTAACATACCGCAAAAACTTTTTTAGTTTTATTTTTCTGAATTAAATACATATGAACATTAAGAAAACCGCAGCCTAGCCTAGTGGCAGTATTCGTGGCTTAATGAAAGCTTCTGTAGGGTTTCGAAAAAGTTTAAAAGCCGTGTTGAGGTGGTGCAGGTCGAGTGCACGTCATAGCCTCTTGACCCGGCGGCCATGACGCGAGCCGCGCCCGCGCCGCGTTCCCTGTCTGAATCTTTCAATTATTTTGTATTTTGCCTTTTATTTCTGTGTTTGTGATCATTCCATTATTAAGGATGCGAAAGTAAGAATGAATGTTTTTATGATCTTGTGTAATTTTTGGGCGAATAACTTAAAATTGTATGTATGGGACTATAATTTTAAATTTTATGATGTTGATTCCATTATGGTGTATCGTAAAGCATTTTTAATCGTGGAAAACTGAGCGTGTTTTCAATTCCGCAGCGTGTGCATTGTACATTATTATGGCATTGCGTCGGATAGAACGAGGCAACAACGAAGGATTCTTGAATTTCTTACAAAACAATAGTCGCTAAAAGCTTAAATCAATAATACTTTATAATAAAAGATCTTAATTTTCAAAGTAACCGCTCGCCGGCCGCCGACAAACAACAATAAACTCATCCGCCCCATTGATAACGTCAGCCTGAATAATTACAGCTTTTACAAAGGAATAATACACTGTTATTAAGAAACTAATAATGCAGAAAAGAATAAAATCCCTACTTAGATATTGCGAAGTTTCAATTAAAGAGAATAAAGTAGTTCTGCGCCAACTCGTCCCTTATGGAAGGTTTGTTTTAAAAATTGGAAAAATCTATTGAGTGAAGTTGAAATTGACATTTTAAAGCAAGATCCTGAAGTCGTTCTTTATTCTGAAAGTTTGGCCGTCATATTGGCTGAAAAGATGGTCGGGTAAAAATGGGCCACAAAGAGAACCACTCGTATGAGTGGCCTAATAGATTAGGGTGCAAACTGTGGAAAGCTGGATATTTATGGACTTTATGAGTCCATAAATCACCATGTAGCGATATTAAATATAAGCCTCTGCCCAGTGGTAAGACATTCAGCAACCAGTACCTGCTGCCGTCACGATAAACTCCACCTGGTCTGGTATAAGCTTATAAGTTTATTGTGGTGACCCGTAATCCATCATGATAGCAAGACTGTGACCAACATCCGTAGTCCGTTAGCGAGAACCGCAGACAGCCTCATACATAATCGGCATTCAATCATTTGACTCCGGATCGACGCCGCGCCATTTTGTCAATTTGATACAAAAGGTAATAAAACCACAAATACATCACTTTTATTGCGATCACGTTTATCCTTTATATTACTATTTACTGTTACTGAATAACGGCACGAATAAATGTTGCATTAAATATAATCTCACATTTAGATACGTTTGAACACTTTGGACGCAGCAAATATAATAAACATTTTGAGAATAAACTGCAATTTAAGTTAGAATATACATGAAGTTTTTGAATGAAACTTCTGTCCATACCGCAGTCCAGTGTTAGTTTATCTCTCTACTGTACCCCTACATGTGAAGCTGTCACAACCAACAGCACAGATATTAATTATCTTCAGAAGTTAATAATTAACTTTAAAGTTCCTCGAGCGCTGAGTTTGACACTTCATTCGACGTTGTATGTAGAAATTTACTGTTGCAATTATGTATCTAAAATGTCGATGGTGGCCCGCAAACTTATTAGTAAACCATAAAATTCATGTTATTACACAAGAACAATAATTAAAAGCCATGTACACTGTTTCTATTGAATCTAAATGTGTAGGTTGTACAACGAATACAAAAACACATAGAAATTACGCAGGAATGTCAACTATTGCACATTTGTGGATAATGATGCTGAAATTGTTTCAATAGCAATCGTTATTAGTTCTCTACCACTGATTTACGAAATTACAACTACTCATTCCAACGGTAAGCAGAGTTTAAACAGGGAAGTTCATAATTTCAGTAAACACACATACTTCGCTTTGCAAGATCACATCGTTTATGTGACGTCACAAAGCGAGTTCGAACTAAACCTAGACCAATTAAAGCTACAAGTGTTTCCAACATGCAAAGTCGTAAGTAGTCAATGTTCTGCACGGAAGTGGGCGTAGCGTAGCATTGTAAGCATCGCTCGCACCGAATCCGAATGGATTTATCGGGTAAGACGGATTTGAGCAGAATTTGTAAATCCCTTCTGTAACGCAAAGTGTAAATTATAGACATACCCATAATCCAATCCTTAGGAAAGTAACGATAAAAAGCACAAAAAGACAGCGATACAGCTTTTTGTGTCACTGCGGGGCAAACGTAAACTTGAAAGGAACATGAATAAAATAACGTTGAGGGGTTGAAAAACGTGAACAAATGCCGTTGGCTGAATAAAACGTTCCACGTCAAATTGTAAGCCACGATATGAGGCGAAACAGTTGTTTTTGTCACCTAGACGCCGACAACAATGGCAGTAGATGCAGGGGAATTAGTCACGCTGCTGGTAACAGCTGCTCAAGTGCCGCGGGCCGCACCCAGTTTAGTCATAGCGAGAACGAACACCACTATTTATTTAAACTTCATGCGTCGACTTCCATTTTTAAATTAAATGTTATTTTGTTGTTAGGGATTAACATGAGCGTTTAAAGTAAAGTTATTTTCAGAATATGATTTTGTTTTCAACGTGTTGGCTTTTTCAATTTATATCTCTGCTGAAGAGTTTCAGAATGTTATAATTATGAACTCATCGTCATATTACTCCCCAAAGTTACATATACTTTCCTAATAGTCTCACTTCTAAATAGACCATTATTATTTAGAGAACCCAACCAGCGTAATGTTCAAACAAATATTAAACATAAGCAGAGCCGGTTGACATAAGCGGAGGCGAGCATTTTGTGAAGTGTGCGCAGTAGACGAACGCATTAGGAAGATTAAAACTTGTAAAAGCAAAGAAGCGAAGCAACTGTCTCTGCACTGTCATCACCTACACACGCTTCGTAATAGGAACACGCTCTACATGTATATTAAACACAATTATTCACGTACATATAGCGAATACGGCAATCAATTTAACAATTACTAAACAAAGGGTTAAATTTATTGGCTTAGCTGCACTAGTTATTAAATAAAATGTTTGTTCATCAATAATTATTGATGAACAAACATTTTTGAGAAGAGAGATTTTAGACAAGAGAATAATAATTAGACTGTTATCAATTATTGATAACTGTCAAATTATTATTCCCTTTTTGATGGAATTACATGTTCCGGATTTATTTCCCAAAATATCAGTTTAAGTCAAGTTATTTCTGGAACTGAGACAAAGGATGATAAAGCTAGGTATTTTTTAGTTAACTCTAAAAGTTACAATGCTTCAACCGAATGAAGATTTAAATTGAAAAATAACTTCATTCCTCACTAAATACTCCTTCCTACATGTATACAAATAAAGACAGAAAAGCAATCTTTCCTCCATGTTCATTTCTTTCCACCATGTAAATGTAAAAACAAAAGCGGGTAGGGAAGAACTTCATAATGACCGTTGTATAACGCTTTGTTAGGACACATGGCAACAGTCACGTACCCAACTCTAAGTAGCACAAAAAGAGAGAAAAACACTATTTTAAATGTTGATACTTTTGTCTCGTTTATTATCACAAATGTGACAGAGACATCGCTATGGGCAAGATTTATGCTCGTCGGGACCAATTTCCTCTCACATTTTGAGGAAATAAGACATAATACAACTACCTTCGCAGAAACACGAGTAGGTATATTAGGGGGTACCATTGATTATTACGTACAACTTAAACTTTATTTGAAATTGATTTATACCGTTGACAGTGGAAGTTTTCTCGATATTCAATTGGTTTTGTGTATGTCGCAGATGGATTGTCGAATCCGATGTTTTACATAACCGATAGCTATTTTACAAAACAGCTCCGCTATGAGCTGAACGACGCGTAGCGATTTTCCATATTTATTGAACTTTAACAAGCAGAATTGCATAATCGTTTTGCATTTACCAATGAAGCGCATCAACGATTAGAGGTTATGTAAAGCAGCGTGCAATGACACATCAGATTGTACATTTTAGCTCTAAATTTTGTCGATATTCATCAATTAAAGGAGAAAAAATTTAAAACTTGCATTAAACGCACACTATGTAGACAAGCATACTATAAGTTGGATGATTATATCTTGGATAAAAATGCTTGGCTAAATGCTAGTCCTGCTACACAACCACTTAGGCTGAATAGCTAATAACTAGCTATAATAATAATATATATAAAAAAATATTAATATAATAGATAATATTAATTTTCTTTCTTTACATACAGAATCAACAAGAGTAATGCCGCGAGGCACACATTCCTGCTGGTATCATGCAACGCAGTTTTACACTTATTATTTTGTATTCTTTCCTACTACTCGTATCTTTTTTTTTTCTCTTTCTACTTGTGTGCCTTTTAGTCTGTGCCAAATAAATGTATTTTCTTTCTTTCTTTCTTTTAATGTACCCAGAAGTTTCTTGCCCATTCTTCTCCATAGAGATCTACGTTTTGGAATGGGCAACTAGCTTCAACTTTCTGACTAACTGACTGACTCTTTGACAATTCAAAAGTGCCTGTAACTGGTTTAATTGAAATAAATGCTTTGAGTTTGAGTTTGAGTTTGTCGCTTGTTTGTGTCATAACAACAATAATGTCTTCCGAGACAAAACTAAATAAAACCAATAATACGAGTGAAAATTGCCATAACTCAAGTTAAAACATTGATTTTTAGGACAATTGTAATAAAAAGTGATCAGGGTTTTATGAAAGTCAGCTCTAAAAAAACTAAAACCCTACTACGACAAGAAACTCAACTAATAAACCGAATAAAAAGGTATAAACAAGACATCACAGACAGACAAATTAAAAATCCGAAGTCATACGTTTTAGGGTATAAATCGAATAGATCACGTGTGACATAACATAACGGAGCTGTTTTGTATAACAGCTAGCAGTTATGTAAAACAGTGGATTCAACAAATACAGCACTTAATAATATTATTTAGTAATGACTATTATTAATGTGTGGTGGTGCTATCAATTTCCAACATTCATTCGGATTCATAGAAACATGTCACATATTCGGATATAATGTAGAATGGAATGTGTGTGGGCTATTGATTGAAACCGCCATATTTCCCAGTTTGTTTGAACTCCTGCATATTTATAGCCCTCATCAATATACGTCGGCATTAGTTTTTCGCGTCATCTCTTAGGGTATGACGTAACGAATTTAAACAGATACGTTTTCTTATGTTCCTGCTTGAAAGCCGTGATATATCCTGTAATATCCGCATCTATCGCACAGCATCCTCACGTAAAGTAGCATGAAACGAAAACTCTCATTTTGTGACATCGTGTATGATGAGGATCTATACTTGTGGCAAACTCCTTGGAAATATTTAGATCATATTCTGATGAAACTTATTCCAAGAAAACACCATTTTTTCCGGATACTACTGAAAAGATAGTTCGTGATTTGAATATAGATATTCTGCTACACCGTACAAAATTTTACATGTCAAAAATAGGGTAGGTATTTAATTTGTCCAACTCGGATGATAAATTAAAGTAATGAGATCCAAGACAGGTAATGGTAATGTAGATAAAGATAATATAGATCAATGAAGATAAAGCACACATATTTGTCTAGAAATAGTATCAAGGCGAGTAATGAAAATACGGCTAGTTTATTTTTCTTTCTCGGGACTAAGTTGTTTCTCATGTCGTACCTTTTAGGTCTAAGATAAAAAAAAACATTTCTCACATACTTCTACATGACCGTGCAAGACCCGTAAATTGAAATCGAAAATCTTCCACTATTGTCTCTAGACGTGACTACATACTTCTGTAATAGGACAAAATTATAACAGTTGGCGTGATCATAACATCACACCTGTTTTCCCCGACAGGGTAAGCAGACGTGTGTGATACACGCAACTCACCGATTATGTTTAAGTCCCATATAATAAATGTTACAGGGGACGACCCTATTGCCTACAACCAGGCACAAATAGATACTTCAGGCTGCTACTGAGAATTTCCTAATGGAAAAACACAACATCACTTGCCAGCACTTTATTTTTTGTAATTTATCACACGACGTGAATTCATTAGTGTTGGCTGGGTAACTACTTAGTACCTACAACTGCTATAATATCTCCGGAGACCGAAAAGGAAGCATTTCAATGGCTTTTACAAATAAAGATAGTGGGACAGGGATGGCATGATCAGTAAATCAGTGACTTCAGATAAGCCGGAGAAGACTGGTCGGGAGCAGAGAGAGAGCTAGCTATGGGATGCCAATGGGTCTCTCTCACACACGCACTACTGACACAAATAAGTGAATGGGGTAAGGATGGCATGATGTTCATCAGTGACTTACCTATGATAAGCCGGAGCAGGCTGGCGGCGAACAGGCCTAGGTCCGGAGAGTTAGCCATGGGTCTCTCTGGCACATGCACTACCGACACGAATCCGAGCCATCACATCGGACGCCGCTGTCGCACCACACCAAGCCAAATATCACAGTCTATCTTCACATTTGTCCACTCAAGTATCCACATTTCACATCAAAAGTCTTTGGAAAATGTTTCATTGTTTTCAATGTTCAATATACTTAATTTCCAATCGATTTTACTCCTTTCCGATAGAATTTTTAAATTCGGGACGCTGTCTCAATTTCCAGAAAGTCGGACGTCAAAATTAGGGTAAGCAATCGTCTGAAGCCTACAATGTTGTATGTATATACCCGTGCGCTAGGTATTACCATAACATTAACTTTAATAATGATTAGATAATATCAAGTAACTAGGCCCCTACGTCGTAACATCGTCTTAAAATTTTAAAATAAGCTCAGCTGAAATATTCAAAGTTTATTTTTAAATCAAAGCATGTAATCTCATATAATCTTCAGACTGTACCTAATGGAAGATTAAAGGCTTATTTACTCCACAAGTTTATACCCACTAATGTGTAAGTGTCACATTTATTTCAACTATCGCGGTATCTTTCATTTCTTCTGTGAGCAGCGTAAAACAAATGGCGACACAAGTTTCTAACACTTGTGTACCCATTTGTATTGTAGTCCGAAATTAAACGCAGTTTAACACCGGCAAGAGAGCTGAAGTACAGTAAGTAGATACCCCCTAAATTGTAGTACATTGTAGAGTAGACACATAATATCTATGACACTGATACATTTTGTATGTCACACAAAATGTAACAGTGGCTTATCAGCAACGTTAATAACAAAACCCTTTGGCAAATATTTTGTAGTTATGTACATAACAACGGTTTTAATTAATACACACAGACAATGAACTTTTATATGAATAAATATGAAACAGAAACCTCAATGTGTACAAATACATTTATTGAGCTGAGTTTTACTTTTAGAGTGAACGAATATTTAACTCAATAAGTATCGAAATGATTGCTTTTGTGGTTCTTTTTGGTTATTATAGTTGACGTTTAATTATCTCTCAATACACACAACATCGGCGGCTTCAGTGCCACTTGTACTAGAAAACAGAACTGAATATTGCACAATAACTCATTCAAAATTGGCGTAGGTAACTTTTTTAATTTACGGTTCAGAATAAATGCACGCTCCTCCGTGATTTATTGCGGAATACTGTTTGTAATATTTTAATCAAAAAAGTAAGAGGACGTTATCGCCCTAGCGTTATCTTTCTACCTAAGTGTAATTACTTTAGGATTACTCCGAAAATATATTACTTTTAGTATACCTACCTACCACTTTTAAATAAAACACCATACCGTATTTAACTTTCATTGAATAGGTAGGTACTACGTACGTATCTTTTGTCCAAGATATATTTTATTTTACTGATATCAGAATAAAAGGTATTGTTCTCCTAAAGCCACAATGCTTTTCATATCCGCTGGGACGAAAAAAAAAATTCGAATGTAAATTAAACAATGAAATATGCAACAACAAAATAACAAAGCAGGCCTTTACATCAGATTACTCAACAAGGCTTGGATCTACGATATTCAAACTAATCCTACAAAATTCCTGAAACGAGACCCGCCCCCGCGCCCGGCCCGCCCGCCTCTGTAGATACTATCATAAGTCGCACGAGCAGCGAAAGCCACTATTGTCAAAGTTATCAGCACATGTTAAAGCGAGATTTAGATAGTTTTATTCTCCGAACCTAAGTTAAGTTATTGTAGAGAGCTTGACTTTGACTAAGTTGAACTCAGACTTTGAATCTAGATCAATCAATATTATACGATATTATGTTACGCCCCGTAGCCGTTTGAATTGTATCGCAGCTATTGTGCCATGTGTTCTCCGCTCATGAATATGCCGCCGGCGAACGAGGAACGGTCAAAACAATAACCATTGGAACAATAACGAATGTTTTACAGATGTCTGATTTTAATGAAGCGACTATAATGAATCGTGCCTACGGAATTAAGTTAGAAACGCGGGAAAGTTTTATCTCGGCGTCATGGGAAAAGATAATATTATTTCTTTATCTTTAAGTCAGTGCAAAAAAGAAAATTACTTTGTCTCCGGTGGGTCCAGAGGAAATTAGAGGGCACGACGCCGAGCTGGTCCAGTTATCAGTTGGTTAAAATGCAAATTGTTTTCTTTTGTTTGGCAGAGCCGATCGACAGCGCGCTCGCCGGCGCTAAACAAAAACATGGCAAAAATGCTAAACACTCATTTATAGGCGACGCAGACATATCCTCTTTCATCGTTTTAACTGAATTTCAAAAGAAACTATTCAGAGACACTGCTTTAGCTCGAGTATAAACGAACACTTTACTGCAGATGTACAGTTTCAGTTTTTATCTACAAAATCAACGAAAAACAAACCTACCTGAAACTGAATAAACTTGTTACATTACTACATTGTTTAGTTCGTATTGCTTCTATATTTTTCCTGTTTGTATATATTTATCTGCAATAGGAACCGTGAAAGCCCGTTGCATGAATATTTGGTATCTACCGAGCGGCCAAGTTCGTTGAAATAAAAATAAAAGTTGCGGAAACACGGCAAAATAAGCCAATGTCAACAATTTCAATTTTAGATAGGTATGCATGGAATATCTTGGGATTATCAAAACTTTGTGCGCCAAGCAAGATATTTTGATATTCGTGACGCTAAACCTACTCATATTGATTTAACTATGTATTTAACTGAATTACTTTGCTATCAATCCAAGAACCTTTTTCATTTTGTTTTTATAACTGAAAACTTTAGGGAATGTGAAAAGAGACGGGGCAGATGTATTTATTACGATATAAAATAAGAACAGCAATACGCAGTATTTGATAAACGATCGCACAATAGTAACCGCACTCTTGGACGATTGGAAGGACACGCATGTAGGCCGAGAGAATTTATCCGAGCACTTTTAGAGCCCTATTGAATGGGAACTCTTAAATCAGTTTCCTCCACGTCTGTACTTACCCTACAAAATAATATATTCGGAAAGTTCGTGAACGGAATACAAACAGGCGCGGGTTGGCTGGAGTGCCACTGCCACAGCATGAAAGGACCCGAACAAAGAACCGAGGGCACCTCATGCGAACCTTACATTACGAGGACCTACTTTTGATTTTACTTAAACCATTACACACAACCTCTATTAATTTCAACCTCTATTACATAGAGTGAAAATCGGATTACAAACTCCAAATGAAAATTAACGTAATTAAAACAATTTCCCCGAAACAATGGTCGGTTCGAGCAGTATTCAAATGCTATAAAATAAATTCACGTTATTACTCGATGAAGCGCTTCCATAACCTTTTAACAGCGATCGCTACGGGAAAAGGCCGTAATGTAAATAATCGAGATTAAACTTGATTACAAAAGTCTCCCCTAAACGACATAAAAACTAGAAGCTTTTAGATTACTTGAACCGCAGCCACAACAAAGTTTCAGAATAATAATTCACAGGAGGATTAGCAGTGTGGATAATGCTGTCGCAAAATAAATCACGCTTTAAAAAGTGTTTAAAAGGGGTGCGTCGTAGTGATTTGTGTGGTGAGCCGTGACGCGGCCCGGCGGGCAGGACTGTGGAGTGTAGCTACAGTATACAATCGTGGACAGGACCGCCAGCGGTCGCCGCCACCCCCTGCGCCACGCCTGCACCGCCAAGATAAAAACATGCTGCCCTGGCCGAGTTGTAATGCCCCGCACCCGTCACCAAGACATGACATCGACCCACTTAACGCGTTAAACAATACAATATTGCCTGACAATCACATTAAATTGTTCGCACCTAAAAAGGAAAATCACAGCGGTAATGCTTAACAAATGAGGGAACGAAACCATAAAACAGGTCAGGTGTACATTTATACACTTCACCGCGTATGCCTACATAATATAGGATTTGGATGAAAGGGACGCACGTATTTCCATAATCGTAATCAAATGATTTACAAATATTGACCTCTATGCTACAATATCCAAATACTGAAATCATATTTTCCGTAAGCTTTTTATTGTGATCTATTGAGTTCGGTCTAAGCCTGTGGTCTAAACCAATCTGTTTTTTAGGTTAGGTGAAACGAACGGTCAATTTGAATAAATAATTTACAAATGAAAACTGAGAATATTTAGGTTAGGAACATTGTTGTTGGGTTATTTACATGTTCGAGTATTTAACTGGTAGGTCCGCCAGTTGTTGTAAACAACGCAATAATTCGAAACATCGAAAGAAATATGAAGCTCTAGGCAAAGAATTTGGAACATTTACAAAAGAGTGGAAAAGCTCAGAGATTCCGCGAGAGTCGAGGAAGAAAGCTGCAGCGTACATAGCTATAAGCTGTATAGAGACTGTTGGTATTCATACAGTGTTTTAACCAACCCAGTCACATATTTATCATGCTATGTCTGTAATAAAGTTTTCGTGGGGACCGCACACACTAGCTAGAAATATGGTTCGTCGACTTTCTGCCTCTTTTTTATAAAAACAACAAAGCTTTACGCTTTGAATGTGGTCCACGCGGACGTGGCGATTTATCGCTGGGCGAATTTAAAAACGTGACGTCGTACTTTTATACCTCAAAGAATATTACGGAACTTTAAATACTCTATCTACTTATAAAATTATACTGGCAAATGTTCTTTGTCTTTAAGGGTTGTTTTGGGCATGTTTACGTAATGTCAGCTGTTTTCAATGGCCCGACAGTATGCTACCGGTCGGCCGGGATGTTACAAGCAATAAATGCTAACTACTTAATAGTTTTTCGCGTGGAATGCTAAAGTGTTTTTTTGCATAAGCTAACGATATTTGCCGAAAAATCTGTAGTCTGTTTAGGTAAATTAGCAGTAATTCTCGTGAGTCTATTAAGTGTCAAGTAACATTCGGGACGGAGAATGTCGCAACATAACAATTACATTGAGTGCTCCACAGCCATCGCGGAGACATTTACATTGATATTAGCACATTATACCTACTTATAGGTCGCATGAACCTTATTATTCATGGAACTGACAAGCTATTTCGGGTCACTTCACACTGTGTTGCCATTGTTTTGGTCTCGACAGAATTTTAGTGTTGCGTGAATATTTAGTGGCATAGGGAACTAAAACTGGTTCCTTTCCTGAATGAAATAAAATAAAATAACGCATAGTATAACATAATTTGTCTGTTTCAAATTAGGCAATAAATAAAGAGATAATTTAATTACTCAAAGACATCAAAGAAATATTAGGGCCATTACAAAGTTCAAGTGCCAAAGAATAATGTCAGAAAGTCGCCGTTAACTTACTAAGCTCTTGTCTACACACTTAATCCCACCCATAAATAATATTGCGGCCACTATTAGATTTTATTTTTGTATTAAAAATACACTCGAATTTTGTGTTAAGAGCAGATAATAACGAATTAATGTTATTAACATCTTCTAAGAAGAAAAAAACCTGTGAATAGCAATATACCTAGTTGTAATAGAAACAGCGAGTCTACGCTTGACTTTCACTTAATAGAAACACAGCTATAGAGACACGAATAAAGGATAAACTCACCTTAGTAATCCTCTCTGAGGTCGGACACAATACTTACATTGTATCTTTACTTAAAAGGGATAATATTTCCAGCTAGTGATTCAAAATGGAGCTAGTTTCAGCTCCGTACGCACATTAAGGCTCGTCGTCGGGAAATTAGTATAAATTAGATGATACACTAAACTAACAGAATAACGGGTACTAATATTTGGGGCTTGTTTATATCGGCAATTAGACGGAAAAGTTTAATGGCTATCATCTTGGAAGACGTGCGGGTCAGTGACCGCGGGGCTGTTTTAGAATCACGCGTCTTTGCATATTAAAGATGCCAATCAGGCTTGTGAGGCCCAGTCGTCGTTATTTGAGGCGCTAAATGCTAAGGCCGCGGTAAGGCCGGCCTCAAGGAGCAGATTAATTACTCCCCGGGCTACCAAAGTCTATCTCGACTCCGTCTGATTTATTTTTTCTTTTGGCACATTCCGGCGAGTATTATATTATCTACTTTTGGGTTTCATTAGGCTACCCGTCGTTCCTGTATTAATCAAACTTGTATGTATACGGAACGATAAATATATTATGTTTCCATATTTTTATAGAGAGCCAAAAATATACCTAAGTATGATATGTTTAGGTAGGTATATCAGATGCATAACAAACCGCGTAAGTTATGAGGGTCAATCGGGGATACGGTCTGATATGGAGATCGTGTGCGACCAACCAGCAACCTGTCACTACGAATGTACAAGTAGATCACGACAACTTCAGTTTATATAGTGTTAGTCTCTTGATAAAATATACGTGTATATACAAATGTTTCAGTATATCCCATTATTCTCTTATACCACACACAAAACGGCTTGCCAACTTGAGTGTACAATGCGGCTTCAATGAATACCAGATTGCTTCCCCGACCCTTCTTCTTCATTTTAACGGTTTCCTATTGCCAGCCTCCGCTTTGTTTTAAGGAAGTGTCGTGCCCTCATTAGCAACCGTAAGACAAGTTTCTTCAATCTTGATATGCCGAAATTGCGGTTCTCGCGAAGCGACTGTCATCTAAACTCTATAACCCTTAATAAGGATCTTTGGACTATACGAATAAATGTACTACACATAGCTTAATCGATTCTCTACATCAGTTCTGAATTAGTAATGTCAGTTAGGTTCATAGATTATATTTACGATTCGTATTACGCATAATTCACCAATTGGTCACACAGTGCATGCGGCTTCGATAATTTACGCACCTAATTACCGAATCGGGTAACGAGTGGATGCTAATGTATATTTACTTGGGCAATCATCTACTAGTACCTAATGATGGAAATTTTAATAATATTTAGTAGTTACACACCTACATGTTATAACAACGTGTGGAAGTCTGAAATAATACGATTTAATAAAGAACCTAGAGTTCTAAGTAGATGGGATAATAAACCCCAAAAAATGCAATCTTATAAAAGTGATAGGTATTTCTGATCGCGGTATTCTAAAAATGTGTAAAAATATGGATCAAGTGGATGCAGCACGCATTTTGCTCATAGCAGACGACAGCACACGAGCAGTATTCGATGAATTTTAGAGAAAATATGCTTACAGAAAATATGGTTATTGAAGCCATGCCTTTACTCACATGATATTCCGAATATAAATATCTGTTGCGTGAATTGAACAGCAAAATCTAAATAAAACGTAAAGGGACTACCACATATAAATTCAGATCATGAATATTACACGCACGATAGCAATAATCCTGTAAGAGTTTTATAAGGATCGTAAAATTATCGTTTTACGTCCATTACGCAACGTGAGGTTGGCCTTGTCTGATTGGTGCCATTCACAGAATACTGATCGCAGTTTAATAGCGCTACCTAATCAAGGAAGATATTTTGTAGGTGAGTGGAGTGATGCGGAGGGGAATCTCCAATTGAAATGAAAGAGCTACTCACGTTTATATTCATGATTGTACACGCTAAGAGAGAATTGTGTAACACGTCTTAACGGTTGCTCTGGAAACTTAACATCGAATAAAGTTTTATTCTACGCTTACTACTAATTAATGCAAAGTTTTTGCCCAAAACTTGGTGGAGATGTTTACATGAAACACTCGACTACATTTAGTAATTAAAGTTGAATTAATTATTATATTAATGAACACATAATAAATGTTAAGATACTAAAATATGTATTTCAAGAAGGATCAACGACCTATCCGAATATTCGAGCAATTACCAAAACTACCTACTAAGCAATAATCCAGAGGCAGGAAGCAATAATCTGGGAGCAAGGATGTGGGCACAACCTAATCATGTCCGACGCTATCCAAAACCGCTTTCATTTGTAACTAAAAACGTTGAATCAGACCGTTTCCGATTACCATCGAAATTACACTGTTAGTCTGTTGATAGATCAAAACGGTCTGTGCAGACGAAAAAAACACGGAGAACTAACTCGGAATACATTAACTTGAAGAAATGGAAGGAGTAAGCAAGGGTTTGGAACGATAAACAGGAAGTTATACGTACATGAATTATGTAAATGCATCCCTATTTACGTAAGAAAGGTAGAACTTTTATTCAGAAGTAGACTGCAACAGGCTGACTCCCGATTTCTATCTTACAAGTCGTTATTGGTGAAATGAACACTTTCGTATCTTCGCCAATATCGAAGCGAAGTCTTCTATAATTTAGCCTAGGAGACACTTTCATCCTTTAGTACCGTTTCTTGATAAAATTGTCTTCAGACCTTTTAAAGGAATGTTGGAAAACTTATCCTCAGTTTCTATGTCCAAAAGGGGATCGCCGTTTGGACATAGAAACTGAGGAAAAGTTCAGTGATAGGCAAACCTTATTTTTTTGGTCGAACATAATCAGCTAGATTTGTGCCAATCACGGAGGTCCCTGATTTTCTCTTATGTCCTGAACTGAAATCAACTAGTAACATGTGCCCAAAGCTAACTAGGACAAGGCCTAGAGCAAGTACAACATAACTTTGAAACATACGAAAGAATGTAATTAATAGGTATTCAGTAAATTGATGTCTACGAGGATCCCTGTATTCGATAAAGGAATTCCAACGTACCAATTGAAAGAACTGTTTTCGTGGATAAGGAATTCACCGAGGTTGTGATTAAAGTAATAAAATATTAGGATAGCATTTACCGATGGGTCCGTAAAAAAAGTATTTATTCAACTCAAAGGATCCGATAAACAGTTTTCGGAATTGCGGATTTCGAAAATCATCGATTACTTTCTGAACGAGGCGCGAACGGATGAATATTCCAAATAGGTCAGCCGCTAGGGCTTAATGGAAATCAACTTCAGCTAATTGATAAACACCGATTGTTCGGCTATTTAGTTTAGTTTGAGTTTTTGGAATTTAGTAAGTAATAATACCTACGATTGAATTGGAGAACAGAAGAAAAATACCGATTTCCGAAGGCGCAATTTCGAAAATTCTACTATTTGCTGTCTGATACTATATCGTTTTTAAGGGTATAGGACTATAGGATAAAACAATCATCTTTAATGACCGACCAGTACCATCACTACCATAATTCAATAAAAGAAAATTCAATTACTGCAAAAAGACAATAAATATTGTCATTACGTTTGTTTCCTGTTACTTATGGGTCAAGGGCAAGAGTGGAAAGTAATATGGTTTGAAAAATTGTATGTTAATTGACCAATCAAGTTAGCAAGCACTCAGAAATGCCAAGCAAGTTCTTGCTCATATTTCGTCTGAAACTTTTATTCGAAGTCAATGGTTTTCTCCAAGTAACCTCTATAACAAGATAAAGGAGGTAAAATTACTTCGACTTCCTAGTAGTAAAGGTTGAAACTGGCTGGAATGAAGAACCATGTCCGCTTTACGCAGTTTTATCCACATAAAATAAGCTTTTTGAACGTCTCTAGCGAACTTGATCTGCCGAGATCAAACTGTTCTGCGTTCATTTCTATGACACCGGTCATATGTATGCAAAGCGAGCCAGTCACCCAGAAAAAGTGAGACAAACTGACTTTCTGTTTCTATAATGTATACTTATTTATTATTAATAAGTATACCTTTGCAAACGAAGGTTATTGTCTGAAATTTGCAAACACTGAGTTATTTTCCTGGGGTTGATTGTTAAAAAAATCCCTTCTACTGTACAAAATAGCAATCAGTAGAGTGTATTTAAAAGAAATGTTTATTAACTGAATCATTTAATTTCAGTAAATTCATTATAATTCCAAAGCTCATATATCACTATCTTTCCGTAATTGTTATTCTGCAATCTCCTAAGTCGCGAGATAGTATTAAAAAAATAGCTCAGTAAATAATTTAAGTGTCCATTTTTATCAGCGAGATAGCTAATGAAACGGCGTCCATTTAACTGCGGAACAGTTAGAATGACATTAAGGGATTCTGCACAACTGAAAGCTTCGAAACAACGGATCGGTCTAATTGTTCAAACGTGTAAAAGGATCAAGACAAAATTACGAGATTTAGCGGACAACGTTGCAAGCTTATTGAAACTATGTAGAATGAAATAGTTCATATATTGTGAAATATCGTAATGTGTCGGTGTCAGTGGAACTGCCATCTTATTCATGTTATTAATGGAACTCCGCGTAGCGTGTCAAGGTCTATTAAGCAATACGTAAGAAGAATATATCGGCACAACCTCTGCGAGGAACGAAAACAGTAATGATTAACGGATAAACGATTCAGAGCCAACAGCAGACGGTTAATCAAGAGTGCGTAGGCGTGACAAATTAGTCTCTCGTAAGTTAGAAGGCCGACCGAACACCCGCCTCTTATTAAAATAACCATCTATTTTTCGATTCTTTTCCATTATCAAGGTGGATTCTCTCGGCAGCTGTCTGACATATTGGAATCAGCAACAGTCTGTCGAACAGCCTTTTGTAACAAAAAATATGAACGGAGTCGCTCTACGAGGAAATCTCCCAGACGTCAAGTTAAAGGTCATCGGAGCGAGATGAAAATGATAGATGGAATCCCGGTGTTCACGAAAGTAACGAGCACCGGCGAATAGAAGACATATGTGAGGTCAACCGACTGACGTCGGTCACACGTTGTTGGGATCGAGCACAAAATAGATTACGGTCACCGCTTACAACTTTATTCAACTTGCGCCCGCCCCATTCAGAAGATCAATAAAAAAACTGCTTTGATTTCAAATGAGCGCTGGACGAAAGAGGTCCTAGGTCCGCGCGCCGTTATAAGAGTACTTCGACGTAACTGAGAAGTTTCTATAATCTTCACGGTGATGAGAGTACTTTGGTAAATGTTTCAATTAAAAGTTCCATCGAATGTTTGGTGTCAAACTACCAACTAAGAAGTTTGTACCGCGAGTTTCTGAATTTCAACACTCTTACAAAGATATAAGTAACCTGTCATAAATTATTATTACAACGCTATTGAGAACAGTAAGAAGCTAACAAGTGTAATTTATTAGAATTAAGAACTCATTCCGAACATCTCCCTATCTCCGAACCTCATAAACATTTCTAGTAACGGGAAAACAACACTAAAGTAACTCAAGTGTTACATTTTATGAAATAAAGCTAATGAAACGAAGACATCTCTGAGAACTACTAAGATTATTACAGAAAATGTAAGTAAAAAAAATAACTTATGCTGCAGTTAATGGCGTAAAATAATTCGCACTTCCCTTATAGGTGAGAAATAAAATGGGAAAATTGCCATCTTCACTTGAGTGCTCACAACATTTTAAATTCTTTGCTGATATAATCGGCCGTATTTAAATGCGGCAGAGGAGGTAATAAATTTCCCATTGACGACGAGACGAAGAATTGAACAAAAACGGCTCTTGTTGAATTCAGAGCCCAACAATAGATAATTTATCGTGGTCGGCTCAGGCACGCCGTTCTGCGTAAAATAAAAACGTAGGTATATATCTTCAGGGGGCCATAACTACTCTCATTCCATGAGGATGTGAGCCAGATTGCAATTTTACTCCAAGATATACAATAACTTGGAGCCAAAACTGCCATTATCATCCTATTGTGCTTACGGCAATAACATAAAGAGGAAAATGATTACAACAACGAGCGGGTTTGCTTCCCGAAAACTTTTTAACGACAATATTAGGAAAACATTACCATCAATCAAAACATTTAACTGAAATAAATTTTACGTTGAGCTATTCAAATTAAAACTAGCAATTACACTAAGTGGATTCCGTATCGTAAAGGTTTCTGCACGCTCAGCTTAATTTCCAGGCGGATTCATCATTCTCTTTTACAATTTGTTTACCTAAATTAACACTCACTTCTTTACAGAAATCTCAAGCTATCCTTTGGCCCGGAAAGTCACATTTTATGTTTATTTCCTCTTTTTTCAGTTTTATAAATAAAACGAAACTCTGCTGAAAGATATTAACACTGAATGAATCTGTGGAGACTTAATATCTTCAATTTATCTTCGGTTTCTTTTGAATATTTTGTTTCTACGAAACCAATCTGTTTTTTTTATGACGCGTAAGTAAATTTATTTTGTTTCATTAATCGCGATGAAACGAATTATAATGAAACGTTCAGAAAATAAAATAATAATTAACTTAAATTGTTGATGTAAGATAGTGTTTTTTATCATTAAGCAACCAACAAATAATTATAGCTAAATATTCGTGTTCTATTGCTAGAAATGAGGAAAATAAACTCACGGTATAGCACTGAAAATATACCTGTAATTCGAACCAATAAGGAAATTATTACGTAATTTATTTGGTGTCTAAATTAGGGACATCCGCTCCTTATAATTGTCTTTATCTGATAAAGCTTATGATAATAGAAATTCGGATTGTCAAGAATTAAGACAATGACGGTTTTCGTTCAAACACACCTTTGTCTTGTGGGATAAAGGATGTCGCTCGTTGCTTTAATGGCGTCAAGATCAATCCTTAGAATTTGTCGCACATTTACTGAAAGGCGTTGCTTGTGAGTGATGATGACCTAATGATGGCAGTTCGACCCTCATTTGTTACAGCATACCTACTTTCATTTATATACCCACAAACGTTATTCATATGAAGTCAACATATTCGTGAAAAGAAAAATCACAATATATTTAAATTATTCCGTGTTAAAACATAATATTTTACGTGGGTGCACATTCATTTTCCCGATAACACCAACCATTTCGCTTTTGACCGCGACGTGCAACCGCTTTACGATTGTGTACCTACATTAACGCCTCTTATAAAATTCAAAGTGTTCAACCAAATTATAATTCGACAGAATGGCCGCATCCGCAATCATTACACGAATGGAACTGTACAGTTGGGGTTTCTGTAACACAAATATATGCGCCATAAATTCGCACGTCCTTAGTCACGAAGTTTGATCGTTAACTAGTATTAAAGGAGATATATAAGCTGTCATAAACTGCGCTATAACTTATTCGGACTGTATATCGGATTGAACTAACAGGAAGCATGCCAGAAGCAATAATTACAGCGTTAGTTGGTCATAGCATACGGATTCGTCTGTATCATCTGCGATTGTTTTACTCAATGCCAGCATTGAAATTCACCCGCGGGAAGAATCGCAGATAACCTTTGGCTGCAAGTGAATTCCGTTTTTTGGCAGTCTAGAGGAAAACTGTATGTATTTTAGTCACGTTCAAATTCCCGGCGACGCGCGACGTTAGCCTATTACATTATAGGGCAAAAATCACTTATAATATTGTTACATTACCGAAAATATATGTCGACCCACGGATCATTTTTAAACAAAGTTATGTAGAAAAGTTTCAAAAGAAAAAAGTTTCAACTTTTAACCATTATCGGAAAACGAAATGAACTAATTATTAATGCAGTTTTTTACTGTACAAAACAATTGTGTTGGAGGTTTATTTCTAGTGGCAAAATCTAAATAGTATGTAAATCTATTAATAGTAAGTATTGTGGTTTTCATAGCGTAGTCAGCTATCATTAGGTAGGTAAAGCAATTTAAAGGTATGAAGGCCCGACAGCATTCAATATTATTTGTAAACGGGCATTATGCACTGACTTCAAAGTTTTTTACATTGAAAAAGGTTTCTTCCAAAGTTCTGAGCTCATTTTATATAATATTGTGGCATAAATACTCAAGGAATACCCAACGAAGGTATGGGGCAAAGTAAGTACGAAAAAGCGGTAAAAGTCTATCACTCTCATACTCAACATGTGACGAGATTTTCATCCATTTACGAGTATCTACCACTGGTTACAGAGACGATTGATGTTTTCAATCCACTCCTGATAATTGTTTTAACTGAATTTCCTGTAACGTAACGATATTTGGCAATCACAAAAAGAGTTTCGGGTCAGTGTAGAGAAATGTGATTAATCTAGAAGCCCATTAAATCAAGAACCTTTTTCATTATTAAGTGTTGTTCAAGAGAAAAATACTTTTAATAATATAAATTAATGACGCTTTTATAAGTCACTTCCTAGTGACAAGGACTTTTTTTTTCAAAATAAAGATTAATGAATGATCTAACAGACAGCTCGCTGCTGACAGTACTTCGCTTCATTAACATTAATGAAGCAATTATTCAGTAAAAGTACAATGCAATTATTGCCACGGAGGAATAATTTATTATTCCCGCATAACAATGAGATTTTAGCAAAAACAAATACATTATCTGCGTCCGTGTCAGTGGATGCCCATGTGCCGTGGAGATATATTTTTCCGGCTCGCATTTTCACCGGAGCTCGCTTTTCAATTTATTTCGTCGTTTTAGCCGAGTGACGCCGTAATTACGACACCGCGCCACGCGGCTCGCCGCATAATCGACAAGCCATTTTTTAAATTCGGCCGTTCGGCTACACACGATACCCATAATAACTGCGGAAATCAAGCGCATGTATCTGACATCTCGGAAATTCGGTGTCACACAGCAAAAAATATACCCATAATATTAGAAACATCCACCTAGCGGATACGGATGCTCCTCGCAGAAACCTGTGCCCGACATAAAATGATAAACGAGTGATCTGGCACCGGTCTGACTCACTACAGATTGTACGTATTCCACAGGAATATTTTGCGTGCGATCGATCAGGGTGAGACGCGACCTTCCAGGCTACATTTTCTCGTCATGTTATCAACGCGTCCTCATAGAAAGGACTATCAACTAGAATTTTATAAGAAGAATGATAGCGATATAAAAAACAAAGAACAAGTTTAACATAATTTTACGGGAGAGTGGGCGCTCGCTATAGGAACTGTTGGGATACGAGGCGGCGTTCAATTCTTCTTGCTATAATGCCGCGATAAAAGAGATTGAACTTACTTGGTCCGTAATAAGCACTCCCTGTTCCAGTGCGAATTACGAATAAACGGTGCGCTGTTTCATTAAAAATAGTGTCCATATACTACAAACGAAATTAGGGTGAAGTCGGTTCTCTATTTATTTTGATACATCTCAGCAAGTCGTGTGCAACGTCTGATCATAATTAAATAGAGGTGAGAGGCGCTGGCGCCTCAAGTTTGCCGGACTGGCGCTCTCCACGTCGAGGAAATACCCCAGGATATTGGTTTCAACGTGTAAGGACTTCAATCTCGTCGCTTCCGTTGGGATAAAGTAATCTTTGTCGGCGATAAAAGCTGCTCTGTTTACCGATGAAAGGGGAGTCAAACCAATTTACGAAACTAGACGTTGGAATTCTGGCAACAAAAGTAGCCAATTTATTTGATTTCTGAACCTAGTATCCCATCAATATTAATGTGAGCCTACAAAAGATGCTATTTTATATTGTGATCTTAAGGACAGGATTGAAATATTAATCGACAGTCGACGATAAAAGGATTTATGTCTTCATTGTTTATTCATATACCTGGTACTTATACAACAAGGACCAAATCAATCTACCAGTTTATCTTGCAAATATCTTTACATAACACTAAAGCGTTCAGAGGTTCGAACATACTGGAAGGTTGTGTACATGCCTATTGTTACATTCATTAATAAATTCCCGTAATGCTTGCTACCAATGATTCATAGTAGGACCTAGGGATGATACACGGTGGATGTCTGCCGGAGCGTACCCTTGATTGCGGACAAAAACAATAGTGTCTCAAGACGGAGCCGGAGTCCATTAGAGTAAATGTGTTTATGACAAGAGTGTGATCAATAGAAGGCCGGAGGGTCGAGAGGTCGCCGATTCGGAGGATACAGGCACACACGGCCACGTTATTAATAGTCGCTCGTGGCCAACCCAGAATGCCACCGGATTTCCAAGCACTAAATATTGTATACATTTACTACGTATTATGACATTCGATGTCTATTCACACGAAATATGAACTATTAATAGACGGAAGATAACTGCCTTAATTTGATGCATGTGTGCTGAACTGTCAAGATTGGCATCTTCAGTTGGTTTCTGAGATATGTTGTCCCACTCGAGTTTGCTGACGATCAAGAAATTGCACTCAAGAGAATCTACAACAAACAAGTCAACATGGTACTTATGTAAAGGGAACAGTATCGAGAAGAATATTAACTGAAAAAACTTTAAGCAGAAACTCTCCAGTAGTGGCAGGAACAGGTAAATAGTTCGGTAGTCTGATTCCTTGAAAATGGCAAATTAAAGAAAATACATATTGATATCTTTGAATATCTAATGCGCACATGACAAATACTTACCTAGTGTAGTTTTATATCTTACAAAATTTATAATTTTAAGACTAGTTTTTCGGTGAAACATCAGGTTCGTAAACAGTAAAAGAGTGGGTGCCGTCACGTCCGACACGAATCAAATGCATTTCCCTGACACAGTGACTGAGAGCAAACAACGAGCGACCTCGACAGCGAACATCTGTCATGTAGCGTGCAACATTCAATTCAGTTATACGAACATACCAGCAAGTACCTACGACACCGACAATAACGCAATAAAATAAAGATGCAATAAAAGAACTCCACGTTCAATCGAATTGTTCGTCACTCCCTTTTGAAACATCGCCTTCCCTGAAAGTGTGCAGTTGTCCTAAATCGAATTGGAAACGGTGTGGAAATCTGCTACTGTATTCAACGCTCTGTTCGTCCTCGAGCAAAGCATTAGTGAGGAATTTAATTTGTCAAGTATGATGCGCGTTCAGGTGCCGGAGAGTCGTTAGCGACACGCGCGACGCGTGCCGGTGCGCGAACCTTCCGCGCACATACCGACTAGTACCTAGCACCAGCGTGCGAGCCGCGTGTAGCCGGCCTTAGCTCACAACTTCCACGAATTACATTCACCACGTACTCGTAATATAAACCTAACGGCGCTTACAAAGCTAAGCGAACGGAAAACTTTAGTTTTCAGTTAATGCGACGAACCTATTTACGCGAAATGTTGCATTTCATCTGCTTGATAAGTTTGTTCTACGAAATAAACACTTTAACAGAAGTTCTAAGCTAAATGAAAACGGGCATAACGGAATATAACATTTTATGCAATCAAAAAAGACCTGACCACAGGTAACAAATTCCGGGCTGCAAAATTTATGACAGCATTTTATTAGTCGGTATTTAACAAATGAAAGAAGTAGAGTAAGCAAGGAGATGGAAAACAGCGGATGTTGTACGGCTCCCGTCTGCCCATTAAGCTGGGCTGAGGTGGAACGCGCAAATTCTAGCTAAAAGAGATATCTGGCGGACTTGAAAAATATAGAGCTGCGTAAATTGCCGCTTGCTACCTGAGCAGGATTAATATTGTCAAGACGGTCGACAGACACAAACATTTTAAATTGCAATAAAAAAACAACTTAAGCCTCAAAAGACACAAATACACGTATTTGATTATGTTTACTTCTATCGTGGAGTAGGGGGTGTACACATTTTTTAACACTAACATCCATACGCGGGGAAATATTGCAAGCGGCTACAAACATTTCAATTTTGAACAGTTCAATAAACTGAATCGTTCGATGCAATCATCGTGTAGTTCGATAAACCAATTTCGTAAAATATAAATCAATGAAAATGAGATTCCGACGACGCAAAGGGATATCAATTTAATATTCAGTAACGCAGATCTAACGAAGTAGTCATAAACGTCAGTGCATGCGTCATAATATGGAAAGTCGACATCCGAGTCGGATTCATGAGCTCTTTTATGTAACGTCACTTGAAGTAAGTCATAGAAAACTTTCGAGTCGGTATATGAGAGTAACAAGTGGGACGGTAATCATAGTTCCGAGTGTGTTCGAGCACAGACAAGTGCTGAGACGAAATCATTTTATGCATTGTGCTCACTCAATCTGCGAGCGCTTAGCAATGCAATCTCTCGCATAATTCTTGAGCTTAATCTGTCCCGGAACATCGCATCTCAGCCGTGACATCAACGACGACTTTGAGAATGAAATATGGCTGCTTCCCTGAACACTGCTTCGAGTGCTTGATAGCTTAACAAAGTAGCTGTATCCAAAATAACACTAACCATTGATTAATTCACTATATGTTAATATTAATTGACGCTAGCGGTTACAAATAAACTTCTAATGACGACTAAATCCTCAATATCCATAGCCTCTGCCTTATTTACTTTCATGTACCAAAGTGTGTGCATACGAGTAACTAATCCATATCCGCAAAACCAATATTTTTGAACCAGGTTCAATAAACGCAATATAAAGTTCAGCGCCAATAAATGTAAATCTAAGTTCCGAGCTACAAATCTAAATCGCTTTGATTTTCAATGGCCGAATAGCACAGTAGGTAGCTTTCAACGCCTAGAGCGCAGAAAGATACAAATCGAAAAAGACCGATGAAAACATGGAAACTAAGTTACCTACCGCTCGTATAAATCCGACACAATAAAAGTACGCCTCTATCGGCACTGTCATTTATTTTTAACGTAGTCACGAGAGGTTTGTGAAACCGTGTCGATAGCATTGTTTTTAAAACAGACACGACATAAACAATTCCTTGTCTCTTTTGGAGGGGAGTTAGGGGAAAATGGCAAATGCGTCAAGAACAGGTTTGATATAATGTCGGAAGCATCGGTCGGGGAAAACATCCGGGTACGCCTGCACCCGCGCCCGCGCACGCGCCCGCGCCCGCTCCGCCACTGCGCTGCCCACGCCCCGACGACCTCCAAGAAAGCAAATAAGCTCTAACGAAATGAAAAACAAATACTCAGTAGATACGTTGAACGTTTTAAAGAACAGACTTTGGTTGGAAACAAAATAAACAGCTTCATTCATCCCCATTTTTTTACGAAAAAAAAATAGGTATTAAAATGTTTGCTTTGTTACGATACGTTTGCACAGATACGGATTCTGACACTCGAAACACTTCGTTTAATGGCTGATAAATCACAGGCAAAAGACTCTTTGTCCAAACAAAAACTAGACCAAAACTTGTTTCCATAATTAATTACGAGTACAACAGCATCATCATCTTCATTCATTCATGTATAACATCTATACCTATCATCCTACCCATGTTGGCAAAAAATTAATGATTTATTTGATTAACTACGTAGGGACTTACTTACACAAAATCAGTAGGTAGCTATAAAATCAATTTACACGATTAAATTAAGTTAATTACCACCGGGTAATTATATTTACCTATTAATTTGTTTAATAGTAAATACTGTATTTATTTGTTTACTAATAAAATATATTATGTAATTGTTAGCTCAAAGTTCAAGCGACGCAACTAATAACAAATTCCAATTATTTTTATTAGGGGATTATTTCTCTCGTCAAAAGGTTCTGAAAGTAACTCATTCTCTGAAGAATACTAGTTTAACCGATCGAACGTAATTTGTTTGAATTTTCAAGACCGTTTAACCCCCGGTTTATAAACATTTAAAATATTATAAGGGATCTCGAAATGAAGGTGTTTGATATCGCCTCTGTTAGCTAAGGTATTAAGCAAATTGTACCGCGCAGCCGCAGAGTAAAGCTTTTTTAAGTTCATACTTGTTTGCTCAGATTTTATTAAAATTCCATTACTATTAAATTATTAACCCATACCTGCCGACGCCTTGATTTCATTACCTCGGCTTTTGAAATAACTTTTTCCTGAAATTGCTCTTACAATTCTGAAACAGCAGAATATAAATGGAAACTTTAACAGATAGAAATTATTTCTGCACGAGTATGTCGAACGAAATTCTGAGTAGGCTTTAAATTGAAATGTATCAATCCAGGGCAACTTGAGTGAGCAAGGCGTCGTGAACTCATGAATACGGCGTAATAATTCTACGTTCACACAATACACAAGTTCGATTTGTAACTCGAGTTGCGATAAACATGTAGTTAGAGAACAGAGGAGCAACGGAGCGGACGAGCGGGGCCTCCAAACGCCGCCGTACTTACTCTTCTCTCCAGTTGAACAAATTCGTGTCATTTGTTATAAGTACACGAGCGAGTAACAACTTAATGCAAACTGTCACGAGTGTTACTTCGTACGCACACAGCATCACAAAGAACCCGATAATAATTGGCGAGAATAAGTAAATAACAGCTCTTATAACCACAATTAGGCTATTTATAAAAGCCATTTCGGTACCGACAATGTGATGCACACACCTAGATGAAAGCATTGTTATTTCTTTTTAAAGGGAACCCGTAATAGTTGTTAACATGTAATAGTTGTTACTATTACATATTTTTAGACTGACAACGTTCATGTTTTTGTTTTTCATATCGGAAAACTCAATCAATCGGAATTCCACGCGGTTTCTACATTCTTTCCACTACACAAAGCTGTACCAAAATCGTGTTGCAATGTTCACACGAAGATTACGTTCAAACAAGGAAATTCGTTATAATCAAAACAGAGAAAGCGACGGCTATAGTAGGAAGCTGCGTTATTAAAAGCTATATTTAATGTGAATCTAATTTATTTTCCAACAATATTGGTACTATTGCCATTTGTAATAACTTTATCGCGTTTACGTGATGGTAACAAGTTTTACAAGCGGTCGACTCGTACAATAATAATAATATTAGCTATCTATGTACCTATAGCTATATGTACAAAATATGTTAGTGCAGGTAGCTACACTCTACTAGTCGTATCAGTGAGTTTGCGTTTCAATGAATTTTACACATTTATCTCTAGCGGCCGGTCAACGGTAACTGCTACAGGGTACTTAGCTACGTCACGGCTCACTGTAACATAACATCATAACATCACGCCTTGTTTCCCCGGAGGGATGGGCAGAGGTGTACCTGTAGTAGGTACACCCACATTTCGCCAGTTATGTTTAAGTCCCATGTAATAGGGGGCGAGCCTATTGCCATCAACCGGGCACAGATCCAGACTCCGGGCTGCTCCGGCTCACTGTAATACTGCTGAAATGTACCAATTGTTACATCGCTTCATCAATTAAAAATTGCTATGAAAACAGCATTTATCGGCCTATGGTAATATAATTAAAATGTACGCGCTTAACGAGACCCCCGCTCCACCGTTTCATAGCATAAATAACTTTTAACGATGAATACTTTTTCAGAATAGTAAATGTACGTTTTGCTCAGCGATCTTAATTTTGATTCAAGACTTTTTAGGAGGACGTTTGTGATAAGCCATCCACCGCAATTGTAAAGCAATTTCAGTCTTTTGTGCAGTATTCACAACAAAAAGATTTTATCTTGAGGTTTCTTGGTGATTATGGCATGAGTCGCGGAGATTCTTAAATAAGCAATTTACAAAAATGCTTTGAGAAGTGGCTGCGTCGTTAACGAATAGGTAAGGAGCACCCGAGATGGGTGCAGATAGGGAGTTCCACACGGCTCAGTGGATGGGTTCGGTTGTGGTTAAAAGTTTGGTAATCTTGTCAGTCCTGTTGGCCGTCCTCATAAGCCGCAAGTTTCGATCGCTGCTATCTCCGTAGTTGCAGCCTAATTAGATTGTGCGGAGCGCGTTCCTAGGGGAATAGTCAAACGCATACGGAAAGCGCACAGCACACAGTCTCGTAACGACACAAAAGATAATCTTGACTCCGTATAGGTACCTAATTGCAGTACGTGCATAAACTACATAAGGCGGGAGAAACTAGATTTTGTTAGACGTGAAATCCCAGTGGAGAGGAAATACCATTGCGTTTCGCGTGAGAAAATATTTAAATTTAATTAAATCTAAAAGGAGTCGTATAAGACTTATCTTTAGTAAAGAAGATCGTATAAAATGTCAGTATATTAAAGTATCGCGAGCAATCAACAGATTAAGAGAATTGTAATACATTTTGTGACAATAAAAGGGGCTGCAAACTGTCTTCAAGTCGGTACAACAAACCATTTACGACTTTTTTATCAATGAAGTAATGTCTCCCTCACAAGTAGTATCTTTGATGTTTATTTCTCTTACATTGGTAGTATTAAATAAAAATCAGTTTTTTTTTATTCTACCAATGTAAATTTATTACTGAATTTAATTAAAGTAACCTCCTAAGTTCCTCGTACTAAGTGTAAACACAAGTATATATAAGAGAACATCTCATTTCCGAGAAGTACCACAGGGAGCACAGCTGTGGTCATTACGCTTCCTCGGAGGCTCACATGCTAATTAACCAGAAGCCTCTTAACATTCATTCAAGTTCACCGTCAACGACATCCACTTAACAACTTATCTTACAGTTAAATAACATCCAAAAGTCGGTCACAGATACAAAAGGACCTCTGTTCACATATTAACCCTTTCGTTATACATGTGTAGTGTGTACATAGCTCACGGCCCGTAAAAATGTCACCGGTCCGGATCGGGATCATGATAAAATAAAATACACGAACACAAATGTATGACGTGTTCAAACGCGATTTTCACAAATTTGTTCAGTGAATCATGTCGGACTGCGAGTCTAGCAAACAGACGCGCCCGGACCGGTGTGTGGCGGTGTCGACAAATCTACTAAGTAAAATGCTGACTAGAATCCATATACTACGAGTATATTTGAATGTCTCATCCCCTAAACTAACCGTAAACTAACTAGATTAATGAAATTGCAGAACAAATAAAAAGAAGTAATTGAATGTATCTACGAATGTGTACGCGCGAATACATAAACTGCTGTACCGTATGCAATAACTCGCTTTTTATGTGACTATTGACCGAACTGGACTATAAGAAATCTAAAAGTTTCGTGATCCTCCCCAGAAGACCAATAAAACGCTCTGCAGAATGTCTGTACTGTGAATTACAAAATGGCCGTTGTTAGAAGCAACAACTAAACTAAACATAAAGAAACTGTTATTATGGTTAATTTGAAAACAACTGAATATTCTCTTTTAAGCTCTCCAGTTTCAAGTGCCGATTAAATAAGATACAAACAAGTTAAATTCAGATAAAATAATCGTAAGCTAGAAGTTTCTTTATTGCGATTCATTTTGGGAATGTTCATGATATTTCATCTAAAAATAAGAGAGGCTGGCGGTTTGACATGAAACTGGTTGTCCCTAATATATTGGTTAATAGGCGGTGAATTGGAGCGCTTCTCCTAATGACAGGTATACGTGGAGCACTCGTTCGCCCCAGGGGTCGCTCTAACGTCATCTTCATGGCACCTGCCCGACACACACACCGCCCTCCGGCCCCGTGCCAATTGTTATACACACCGGAGTAATTAAAACGATGAAAATGTCATACCTATACCTATTGTTCCCATGGTAACAAGACAAACTTTGCAGTTGAACAGCAAATATGTCATAGATACACACATACGTACTAACTTAATGTATTTGCGAGAGAATAGTTCTACACTTAATTAAACCAAACCAAACAACTGGTTCCTCGTTATTCTGAAGTGACTACTGGCTATATATATCATAAAGGATAGTTAAGTAGATGCCTAATGACGAGTCGTCAAAGCAGAAGTCTATCTAACTGGCTCTTTGAAGACTGATAGCAAACAGGCGTTTTAATCAACAAAAACATTTAGTAGTTCCTTGACTGAAAGCGCTTAGTTATAGTATAACGACACAAAAAGGTGATTACAAGATTACAGTGAGGGAGTCCTTTTATGTAGTGTGTATTAAATGATAATAACGCTTTGTCAGACCACTGAGACCCTTTTGAGGATCCTCGTACTTAGTTCTCGTCTATTCACTGAACGTGGTGCAGGCATTTTTCCTATTGTTCCTTCGTGTTTTTAGGACTTTCCGTATCCATGGCCTCTTCAATATCCCATTCAGGCGCGGCTCGAGTGTAAGTATCATTACATCCCATGCAGCTGTTACACTTTACGAGCGAACTTGTATTATTATGTTCCTAGCATCATTGTAAACTTTGCCAACAACCTTCAATTATGGCTGTAAGCACGTACGTCGTTTGGATTTTTTACTATCTCAATTTCGAATACGGCAACATATCTACTCTAAATTGTATTTTTTTTAATTCTTCAATAGTACGAGATTTTATATTAAAAGGCACCGGAGGAAAACGTACTCTTATTTTTCCAATTTGCGCTGGATCAAACGTAAACCTTACTTTGACTGCAGTCGCTGTTCTACGAGTATATCTACTCAGAACATACAGCAAACAAAAAATATTTTTTATTTATTTATTTAACGTCAACTACTAGAACTAGATATAGTTTTTACATAGCAAAACATTTATTTAAAAATGGAACAGCGGAAATATATCAAAGGATTTATGAAACGTGAAAAATAACTACATGGCACGTACAAACAGCAAAAATAGACCAAACCACGATTAATCTACAGTTTAAAGTACAAAAAAATCTCTTATTATGTCAAAGTGTATTTTATCCTGGGACACGATTCCTCGTTTAGGTGAGATAACAATATCCTTTGTTTCTTTTTACCAGTAATTCTGTCTCACTATTGTAGCCCGTAGTTATGAATATTAGATAATACAAAGCAAGAATTTATAGGTATCAGAGAAAATTCTTTCTGTAGTAGGTATTTCAAACCAGAGAAAAACTATAAGTTTTCCGTTAACTAAGTAAATTATTTCTTTCAAATTCTCTATTTGGGTTATTTATTTAAATTTTGTTTCTCCTTAGTTAGGTGAACGCAATCGCTAAGGGTTATTTAAAGTTTCTGAATCTTTAGTTATGAATGGCTGCTGGTAATTATAACTTGGTCGCCGAATGTCCTAGTATAAGTATAAGAATTAATTGCAATAAAAAAATATTGATTTAATTGCACGATTTTTTTTTTCTTGAACAAATCTTCAAACCCTCAGTTATAAACTACTTTTAATTAGACGGCTAACAAATGAAAGCTAATTGAGTAGGTTTTATGTAAATAAAAGTAAATAGTTCTAATAATATCAGCAGAACAGAACAGAACAGAGCAGGACCCAGCTTACATAATTACGGTTCCTTCATTTTATTTTGAAGAAAAAAACCTGAATAGAGAAGGCACTTTAGTTTTAGGGGCAGATTCACATTAAGGCCCTTTGTACACACACGTTTTTCTTGCCGTGACGGGGAATAAAACTACGGTTTATTCCCCGTGTGCATACAACACTGCAGGCCAACTTTATTGCTCTATGTAGAACAATAAAGACCGGGTGTTCAAAACAAAATTCAGACCGAATACTGTTGTTTAACGCAAGGAAGTGATTTGGAAGCGTCGCCATTATCGAAATCGATAAGGAGGACTATATGGATCACTATGGAAGCTTGTTGACAGACGCGTTTTTTAGCATTGAAAATCCTATTTCGATCGCTTTAGTAAGGTATCTATCCGTTTTCAAGAAAAGTGCGATCGGGGGCTATCGTCCTCAATTATTAAGATAGAGAAATGAAAATGTTATCAAAAGATGCGTTATTGAAATGGCGCAAAAAACATTTTTGGAGTATTGTACCTGCAATTTTTTTTTTGTTGTAAATTGTTTTATTTTTTATTCTCAAATTTTTAACCTTTCTGTTTCTTTTGGAACTTTTTTCAAAGAATTAAAACGGCTTCAAATGATACTATTTTGGTTTCAATAGGATTATAATTAAGGGTACATATTTACCCCTTTAACTCTGATTTTTAAATGCCTTAATGAAATAGTCATTTTCAATGCGCCGCGCCGGAAGGTGGTAGGTAGACAATGAAAAAATAGTACATTAAATTAAAATTGAGTTCGTATGAAATCTAACAGTTTTTAATTGAGATTCTAATTATACCTACTAAGGAACTTTGTACAATACAGGTCAGCAAAAAATCTAAAAATAACATATTTTTCAAAGATAAAATAATATAGACACAAAAAATATTCAAATTAAAAGCGAGAAACGAAAATAGACAAAAAAATTGGTATGGAGTATTATCGTGGGGCCAGATTCATCCACGTAGCACACAACACCGTAATTTGGAAGAACCGTAATCCATTTATATCCAACATTCCCTTGGGACACTATACCTAAATAGAGATCTCCTTTATATTAACTTCATTTTCGGTATGAAGAACATCCATGGTAAAATAAAATAAATCGGATTAGAGACTGATACTTTTATTTCAGGGTATTCTCGGATTACATCTTCTGATTAAAAAAGATTTGATGATTGATAATCTTTTAGAAACTTTATTAATATTAATATTTTTGCTAATATTTTTATATTATAATATGCATAAAAAAAACAAAAAAAAAAACATTGCACACTACCATGCATTTGACACACACACACTCTTTTGTTTATTGTTAAAGATAGGCTACCTTAGGCCGTTTCCTCATTGGTCGGTGCGGTATCGTTTCGGTACTGCTTATGTTTCCTCATTGGTCGATGAGCACTCTATACCGAAACGGTACCGCACTGCTTTTTTTAAGAATTCCAAACTCAAATTAATTCTATTGGTCTCGTACGAATATAATTAATTTATAAGCTCATAGCCAAAATTTTTGCCTTATCGTTTTAGTATTATTATTTTTGGCTGAAAACTGTTGGACATAATGAAAAAGGTTGCCCAGATGTAGACAAAAATTATATCTGACAAATTTAAGTGTCTCACGTTACTAATCCGACAATTATTCGATACTCAGAAATTATTTATATTTCATATTGCGGCGTTTTTACGCACGACTAATAAAGAGCTTACCCGACAAACGGAAACTGGGATAACGTTTGAAAAGTACTGTTTAATGAAAAATTTCATTGTTTTTAATCATTGTCAGACACATCATCGGTGGATGGTATCCATCATCGATGGAAGGATGATGAGTCCGACACCGCGCCTAAAAAGCACCGCGCGGTTGTCGGGTGGCTCCGAAGCGTTCTTTTGGATTTTGGAATTAGAGGTGACATTTTAAATTTCTGAGAACAGTTTTTTAGTAACCCTGGCAACTAAACAACGGAAAAAAAATACGAACCAGGTGGCTGAAAAAATGAGAAATATTGACATTTTTGAAAATGCGCTCAGGCCACATTTAACATGCAAAATGTCTGAAAAGAAACTTTTTTGTAATAAAATTACGAAACCTATGTATATTTTTAATATCAGACATATTGCGATTAAACCGTCTGCCTATTTTTTTCTGAGCGCTCACCGAGTCAGGTTCAGAATCATCAAAACTAATGACATGGTTTTGGTCGTGGGCTCTCATACTATATAATTTACTAGCTTTTGCCAACGGCTTCGCCCTCGTGCATGTCGGAAATTATCCCACGGGAACGTACTGCTGGGATAAAACTATCCTATGTACCCTATATAGCCTGCTGCCTGCTATGTACCCTGCCTGTATTCTGTGTGTGTGTGTTTTGTATGTGTTGTCCTGTGTGTATTCAGGTTATGGTCATCCTATGTCATCACAAACTCGCTTTCCCATTTATAATATTATAAGGTTATATAAGGCGCTCGGTAAGCTTTCGGTACCGATGCAGTAAAACGCGTGACATCACGCGGTACCGAAACGATCCCGCACCGCAGACCAGATGATTACCCGCCAGCGAGGAAAGGCCTAAGGCCCTTTGAGATGGCATGAAATTAGTATGTAATATAAATGGAATTTGTAATCTCAATTACCCCTCACGTAGAAACTAATGATGTTACTAATAACATGTTTTATAGTTAGCGAACCAGGTTCTAAGTTAATATTTTCTCGAGCTTTCTGCTTGTTATTTTACCACTACAGAAAAACTCTCGATAATTTATCTAAGACTTCGTTGCCCTAAAGCCTATTGTCTACTTTAAAACTGCTCGAATGAGAAACTTCAACCAACCGATCGTTGGAAGATAAAAAATACCGAGCGTACGTAGGAAATCTCTAGGTCTTATTACGACTCACACTTTCTAATTTCCAGTCCATTTGCATTAGGCGAGTAACTGATCGCCGGATTTACTCTGGATATATTTTAACTGTCATGGCCTCATAGGTCGGGTAATGTAAGTGTCACTGTGTTTCCAGGATTTGCAGGTGATTGCATTTAAAGCACATAAGCCATTCGGCGTCAGCTGACCCGCCGCGGACATTTTGCATTTTTCGTGATTGACTGGCAGTTCAACGAGCCGCTAATCCAACGTCAGTTTCAAAAAAAAGCCACAGTTATATTTTTACTAATATATCATTTTTATTTGTTGATGATATGGATTTAAATATATCACGCATTATCTTAAAAATATACGTACAAGGTAGCCACAAATACGATACAAATGTCAAATATTTTTGTTCCTAAAATATAGAAATGATTCTGAAATCGTAACTACGTATATTGTGAAAAGTTTTGTAGGTACTGGGGTTAGGTTATTTAGTTATCAATATAATAAATATCACATACTACACATCCTTGGATTCGATCTAACGAAATCTCGTACAAAAACACGAAAGATAAAAGATATATGCCACAAAGGACAGAAACACGGGCCATGTTAAAAAATTAAGATAAAGGTACACTGGAGAGGGTATTTCGTAAAAACACTGTATTTATTAATTTTCATAAAAACTGCGTCTACGTTAAAACAGTATTGATAACAAAAACGTCACACAGAATCCTAAAATGGGCGTTGTTTTAACCGGGGAGCTCACTGTAGCGAACTTTCGCCTCGCCGCTCTTTGTAGCTATCTGCTGCACAGCGACAGGCAGATCGTGATTTCATAAAGGCAGATACCATCGAAAAATACCTAAAAAATATCACGTCCCAAATAATCCAACGCCGAAACAAAATTCCCGCTTGCTGTGACCAACTTTTATTAAATTAAACTTGTGTCAATCGATATCGGATCAGTATCGAGAAAGTAATGAATAAATACGTAATTAAGTAATCACGTCGTGTGACTCGTATGACGGATGACAAATAGCCATTAATGTCGCCAGCGAATCCTATTAGCTGCCGCGGTGAATACGAGTGCGCCACATAAATGTACTCTCAATAGGTTTATTAGCGAACCAATCAATCAGTTTCCGAGTCAAACAAACTACCAATCAACTAAACACTGATCCTTGTCGATACTTGTAATTAACCGACAGGAAAACAGCTTTCTCAGATAATGTTTGTACGTGTTTTTTTGTGAATTAATAACGAGTTATTGAGGTTCTTGTCACACAATTTTTTTATACTTGAGTTATAGACATCTGTATTGTCAACTTTAGCTTTAAAACCTAAATAGGCACTCACGCCGTTCCATTTATTAATTATTTACATTAATTCGTTTTTGCTGTTACAACATTTAATAATAAATGACCCAATTTCACAGACTTCAGAACTATTAAAACTTTGTTATTTACAAAAGCGTAGTTTAATAGAAATTATTGTGTATATTATAGAACATTGTCAAATGACTCGGAACTAGAAACGGTTTGGTGGATTTTATTATAAAGTAATATTTGAAATCAAATTGCGTCTGCTTTCGTCAAACAAATTCTATTTTACGGCGTTATTAATTTCATATTGGCGCTTACATGAATATGATGTATAAATGATACATGAAATGAAATACATAAACGGTAGCTGTAACATTTATAAAATCTAATTTCACATTTGATAAAAAAACACAATACCTACTGTGTTCCTATATTTTTAGGTTAGCGGTTATTTACTTACTTGTATGATGTCTACAGGTCCGTTTTATTTACATCATTAAACCTTACTGAGAATGAAGGAAAATTGTATAATTTAATTACCAGGAGGCCGATTTAATAAAAAATGCTTGTATTTATTAACATTATGTTTGTGTAATTGTAATTAAATTAGTTTCAGAAATAATATTCAGGAGATTCTGTGTATGGTTATTTAAATTGGCTCATGTTAGCTAGCTATCATATACCTACGGCTCTATCAATTCAATTTAGAACTAGGTATAAATAACACAATTATTTATAAATTATATGAAATTGAGAAGCGCCCAATTGTTATCTAAAACTATTTCGGAACTACAGCGACTAACTACTACATAAGTTATTATGACATAATACCATATAAGACGTGCTTAGTTGCACAGGATGTACAAAATATATACGAACAACATAAACTTTTACTTATCTAGTTGGCTACATTAGTATTACACGCACGACGTACCCAAACGATATGTGCCCACTGCCCCGTCTAGTCCAAACCACCAAATGTATGGTGACAGCAAAAAACCTTTGAACGAAGTCAGGTTGTCCAAGATAGTACGTAATCCCTCTAAAATTGTATTTTACCTCCATATTTGACGTTTAGGGACACAAGTTTATCCGTGTAGTACGGAGAAAGAATACTAATCGCCTTTACCGAACAATATGGGCTCAATAAACGGCTACAGACAGCAGAGTCTTGAAAACGGTTTAGGTGTCCCTAATTGGAGTCAGATCAAACATCTTATTTCAAGAGCTCGGTAGCTCCGACTGGAGATGGTAGTGGAATAAGTCAACATCTATTGTTTTTGTGGGGCTTGTTTGTTGAATTGAACAGGTTTGTTAATATAAACTATGTACCGCAGTGTGTGCTCCCCGGACTTGGAAGTACAACGTTACTACGTCGAAGCCGAAATCCAATTTTGAGTTTAAATAAATTAAACAGCCAGATTGTACAGCGATACAAACCAACATAACAAGATGTGGCATTGTTCCGCTGCGCTGAAGAATTTATGCCGATACACCCGAACGAAGCTGATTTGGTTTTTTCCATGAGCACGTTTCGCGAGAAACCGAGAGACTGTTAAAATTCTACTTCCAATACCTATTCTTTCACGCGGAATAATCTTTTTTACCTAAGGAATGTTTAGAAGTGAAACGGCGACGACATTCGCATGAAAATACTTTTCTACATTTTTTAAATTTAGTTACTTTTGAAAAGTATTTCCCGTCTGATAAAGAAAATGCAGGTTTACTATTTGGAAGCTGTAACAAAGAACGCAAAACTTGTACAACTTCGGACAGTCATTTGCAGGCGTTTCGTGGCGTTTCCTCTAAGAATTAAAGTTGAAATGGTAATTTCTTGTTCTTTGGCACTTTATTCAGATTAGTAACTTATTTTGGGATTTCTTTATTAAATAACATTTTAGTCAGAATATCTTCTTTCATTGGAACAATAGATATGCAAATGTTTTTAAAAGTTAAATAAATATCTATTTCACAATGTCATGTATCTATATAAATGTAGGAGTTAGAACCATATAGATTACTGAAGATATTACTTAAGCCCATGATTATAATTACTGGACGGGTATACTGTTCAATGCATAGTGGGATTTAGTTTGAAATGTGAATTCAATATCTGGACCTATGTACACCTGCTGAGTAACACCAAAGTGGTTTGCAATAATGTCATAATATCTTCCTTGAATTTCCCCATTTAATGGCCGACGTTCTGTCCACAAGCATTACTTGGCCTGTAAGCTCATTGCTAAGTTTTTCCTCTAGTTCGCCGAAAAGCTCTCTTTGTTTTGGCAACTATTAAGTGGCCACAAGCCGTCTTTTACGAGAATCATATATTTCGCGTGATACATACATGTTTATGTTACACGACCCAGTTTCCTTGACAAAATTATAGTTTCGGCAAGTTCTTAATCAGAGTGTTTAGTATGTAGGTCGGGAACAATAAACAAGACGGATGTGGTAAGTGAGGCGGGCGTGCCAATCACCTGTCCCGGCAGCGAATATCTTAAGCTCAGGTTTAACTAACAGATATGCGTGGCTAGTACAGCATCCAAATTGCCACAGCACATGTATCACTGGCTGATATCATAGGTAGGTATATGACACACGGAGCGCCGCGCCACCGCATTGGAGCACGGTTTTTTTCAGGACTAATGTCTTAATACCTCCTGCTACTTCAAAGAAAATTTGTAGATACCAACAGCTTAAAACTATATAACGGCGGATTTATTGGATTTCCACTTCCGTGGTTTTCTGCCGCCGCTAATTTCGATTTTTATATCTACCTAAATAATATTTCGGAAATGTTTTTGTTCTTTTTATGCCGAGCTATTTGCTTTTGTTAAATCTTATACTTAACATCAATAATATCCATACTTACTTACTTACGTGTTTTTAAAATAAGGTAAGTACAATAGAGCTAATTATCAGATAAATCCATTTGATCAAATAATTTTGTTTACGATCATTTGTGGCTTTAAATACAAAATTAAGCATAACGCATAAATATACCAGATTGATTTTAATTATTTACCTACTTTGTTAAATAAAAATCACACACAAAAATCACAAGTGTCACTGCGATATTTCACTGAACGATCCTCATTAATCCAGTTTTCATGTGTTTTGGAATTGAAACTCGCGGTATTAGGCGGGCGGTTGAAAGTTGGGGGGAAAGCGGCGCGGACAGTCAAGACGCGTGGTCGCGGCGCGGGCTGGCGTGCCACTGGCCGCAGCCGCCCGCCGCTCCGCGTCACGCCCGCCACGCCACCGAAACGCGCATAAAACGCCACACGCGCTACCCTACGCACTAAACTCTCACGTTTTTAATTAAAAAATTTGAGTACATACTTAATATTTAAATTAAGCTTACAAAAAATGATCATGCCAGCACTCGCACCGGTAAACTAGCTTCCACATTTTATTATGTCTTTATTTAGTAACAGTTAGTTACAAACCTAATTGCATACTTACCCTAAACTTTGCTCATTTCCATGATAGGTTACGTAAAAATTATGCGACTCAAAGTTAACGAACTTTTATGAAGTTATAGGTGAGTCCAGTCATATGTTAAATGAAAATTCGAGATGCGCAGAGAGACGCAGTATTTCACTTTTTAAATACCATTGAAAGCGTTACGCCAATGAAATGTAAAATTAATGGTCGCTAATCCAAAGCGTCAGCTTAACCGACAGGTCACTATTATTTAGGGTTTAATTATTCCGTCAGCAGCCGTGATTGCGACGTATTTACTACATACGTCACGTGTCTCCTATACCAAGGATGGATTGTCCGCAACCCGGATTAAGTCAGCTGCGGCCACCGGGTTGCGTCCCATCCCTATGAACCCACGTAGGTACTAAGTTTTTTAAAGAAGTCGGTCTCACGTTCGGGACTATGTAAGTCAATTTACCAACATATTATGAATAAAACAAAAACTACAACTTTCCTCTTTATATGTAAAGTTTGGGGCAGTAAGGGAGTTCCAGGTGCTACTAATATGTATGCAATCGGGTGCCGGCAGTTATTTGGCCATAGGTATATAGCAGTGACTTACACCTACGTAAGTTATTTATGTTGGGTAAGTAGTTTGTGACTTTATCCGTGTGTAGAGCTTAGAAAGCCCTCCATTAAATGCGTGGGCGGCCCTAAGATGCTTCATATGATAATGAATCATTATCATATGAAGTTTCTTAGTGCCGCCCTGGAACTGGGGATTATTATCATTATAAATGATAATAATCCCCAGTTTTAAACTGGATTATTATTCCAAGCTGCCACCGGAAATTACTATTACTTAAAACTACATAGTTTTTGATAATAGTTGAAGAAGTCAGAGGAGTGTAATTTTGCATAAAATCATAAACTATGCATAAAATGAAAGAACGAACCGATAGTGCTCGAACAACTACTTCAAGCTAACTAGATCTTGGCACAAGACTATCAACACGCTAAAATGATAAAAATTTAGTTACTTAAACTTTATGCTTAGCAATAACTTCTCACTAGTATCTTACGGTATATGCTCGATAAACCTAGACATGTTCCTTTTAGGAGATACGTACATAGAAAATATAAAGCTAATATTTATTAACAATCAGGATAAAAGATATTACTAAGGCTGGGTACACAATTTTCTTCGATTCTCTACTAAGAAAACATAAGTCCTGCCAAGTAAAACCTAGGTAGTATTAGCTATCACAGTTTTGCCGCCAACTTCCTCGCACATATCCTATGCATCTTGATGGGACTAAGTTCTGAATAAGCAAAATGCAAGCGAGTCGTTCCGTACAATATTATGATTTAAATCCACACTATTGTATGCTACGTAAAAAAAACTAACTACATCGCTACTTGGAAAACGTAAATTAAATGTAAAACATTGAATACTTCTTCAGGCTGTATACCCCTACATTGAAAGCACCGTTAAACGTTCGCATATAAAATAATAACATGCTTCTCCCGTTCCGTAATTTTATTTCCTGAAGCTTTGTAAGGTACTCTCGATGTCCGTAATTTGATTACAAACGTTGCAAAGGGAAGTCTTATGCCAATTTTCTTATTGATACGACGAAAACAACGGACACGGACAAGTCACCGTAATCCCAGTAAGTAAGTACGTCATAATAATCTGACACAATGAACACGACAGTATGAAACCAAAAATATTAACATTATGACGTTAAACATTGTTTGAGTAAGAATAGTTACATTCTCACACAATACTAATTGAAAGATATAAGTGAATACTCGCTGCTTCAGTTAGTACTCCTTGCAGCAAAAAAGAGTAATCGCTATAGAGCGTGTGTACTCGAAATGTAGTATTGTTTTCATCGTAAAAGCCTTCAGTCAAAGTAAATAGCGGTCCATTAGACCCGGCCGTCGCTTGACAGCACTGGACGTTTCCTCCACCAACGAAAACAATGCGCTTTAAGCTTTTTGCAGCGCCGCCGGACGCTTCTTGCAGTGCTTTGAAACGTAGAATGATACGCTCCGATATGCTCCATCCGTGGCCTCAGGTGTCTCGATTGTATAGGGAACACAATGCGATATCCAATCCGAAGCCTACACAAACTCGAAACAAAAAGAATTGTTCCTACCATTCCGAAATATCTTTATTACTGCCCTCTGATAAATAAACGTTGAACGGAACGAGCGAAGCTTTATACCTCAACTTTCACAAAAAGCACAAGCATTTCATCACATTTCACAGAGTTTTTAATTAGATTATTTCTTGAAGCCAAAATCCTCGCACGTATTGGAGAATTTTCCCAACTTTGGAACATTTATAACGTTTCACGGGAAATTCTTCTAATTCTTATGAACTGGGGTAGGTAGATACAGGTAGTGGGTATTTATCGGTCAATATATAAAGTTTGCGGAGAATGGAGTTTTCCTACTATTGTATTACCTACCGCCAAATTAATTTAGTATTAATTATTGTAATCAATTTTAGTTGGGGTGTGTAATTTCATTTTACAAGTTTCGGGCCTCGTCGTGGTTGGTGACACGCGGTCATGTGTGGGATGAATCTCCCTATCTGTAGGTACTATAGGCACAAGTTCTGTAACTGATAGGCTGAGCAGAAAGCAAAATATAGAACTAAATTCTTCCAAATGATTCTGTTTGTTCCTAAGAACAACTTTTTAAGATTCAAAACTCAAAAAACTCAAACTCAAAAGTATTTATTTCAATTAAACCATTTACAGGCACTTTTGAATTGTCATGAAGATGTAGAAAGGACTTGACTAAAGAACCATTCGAGACATAACCACTCATAACTATAGAGCAACAGTGTTTAAGGTAATATGGAAAAACCAAAAACAGATTCAAAAATTCGAAGACGAGGTCACGAACAAGAGCTAGACTACCTATAGCCAGATAACCTGAACAATATAATAGGGAAATATGTGCAGTGAACGAGACAGTAAACAACAAGTAATGTTATTGTCACTCGTCTCGTTCACCGGTGACGGGTTTGCGCATAATCTAACTCTATCCGTCCATTGTGAGAAATAAATTGGCAACAATCTTCCGGTCGTGTGGCAACCAATTTTTACACGTTTATTGAATTTTTATGGTTATTTTGATCCATTCATCATTTTTTACGACTTGCTACCATAACAAGCCTGTTCTAACGAAGAGGACACGATGTCATGAAAATACATTACTTTTTTATCTAATGCTATCTACTTTCCCAGAAAAGGAGAAAAACTACATTATTTTAACAAAATATGAAGCTTGATTTAAAGGAAAATAAGCTAATTTTTCGTCTAGTTACAATAATGCTAAAAGATTTTATTTGAAGTGAATGTTTAGGGTTCTTCAGTTGACAACTTTCCCTTAAATTATTTCAAAGGAGAACTCATTTATTTTGCTAAATTAAGCCAAATTTTATTTCACTTATTTATCCAAACACACCGAAATTATATATTATTATATACACCGAAATTATATATTATATATAGGTCAGATTTAAATTTTATAACGCTAATAATACAACCTTACTTACCTCACGAGACGGTGAAATTGAATTTGAAGTTCTAAAAATACTCAACTTACCTGTAACAAACAAAGGAAATTAAAGTTTCACTAATTACTTTGTGTTTAAGTTAGAAAGCATGATTAAATGTAACAATGGCAGGCGGAAACACACAGCGGCTCGGATATAGCATGGACAAATCGACGGTTAGGAAGCCGTGACGTCACGTCAACGACCTGATGCCGACGGCCCGACGGAAAATATGATGGCAGCACAATAGCCTGCAGTGGTGGAGACGTCCAAATCATTATTTATTGTTTCGTTAACGAGCTCGAAAGAAACGCTGCCGGATCCGTGGCTCGATGCCCGCTCGACGCGCGCCGGAACCCCTGACTCATCCACCCGTAATATTTCAGCTGATACATCTTAACTCCTTTTTAAATTAACGTACACGGTTTGGGAAGTTGGTTAGTAACATCTAGCAGTGCTATTCAATCAGCAAGCCACTGAGAGACTAATTTTGTCAACCGTGAATAAGGTTTGTGGAACTAAAGCAAGCATTACCGTGTAGCTAGACGGTTCTTAAGATGAACGAACAAGATTTCTCTTGCATACATATGCAAATCAAGTAGGTAAGTTATCTAAATATGAAAATTAACTGTAAGACTGTTTATAATAATGCTATTTTTGTCTTCTATGTCTGAATAAACGTTGATAAAGGTATCAAAGCTACCAAAAAGAGGTTGCTCTTAACTTACGATTAATTAATACGGTGTTAACAACAAACATAATAGATTGCTTTGTTAAGGATGTACCTACTGTTTTGAAAGAATGATTTACTTTAAAAAATGTTTTATTTTCAGAGATTCCCTTCAAAGGCAAATAAATAAGAGCGTATTTGATCTTGCATAAACACGAAAAAGGAAATAAAATAATAAACAACATTTCGTTTGTATCCTCTGATGTAAATACGTCGCCTAATTATCATCACGCCAACTCTCTCACGGAGATGGCAAAGAATACTTAACGTCAACGCTTAGTCTTGGCACACTTTTCTTGCTAGACCCACTTTTTTGTTTTATAGAAAATATAAAATTCGAAATACTTAAAAAGTTTTTGCACTCAATATAAGGACATCTCAAAGTAGAACAGGAAACTCTCAATTATATTATTCATTCTAGCACTAATTATCGTGAACCTCACTTTGTGGCCCAGAACAAATAAAATCTAATTAAGTTTTCAGATTTGTTTCCAAATTATCTTGCAAGTGAGACAGTTCCCAAGTTTTTCTGTGAACTTACTAGCGGTATCACTAACTAGGTATCAAAAACTTTAATTAGTGTATCCATGCAGAGTTGAATGTGCCGCATTGTTGGTAGCAGGCAGGCAGCGAAAGTCGCTTGATAACGATATTACATAAGACTTTGATAGAATTGCAAGATATTAACCTTGTTATGCCGACGGAGGCCGTTTCCTGTCGCCAGTCACTGGCAGCCTGATGTCTAATGGAGTAAAGGCTCTGCAGGGAATACCTACTCATCGTGCTTATGTACAAGTTTGAAGAAATCTGTAAGAAATTTGTTTTGGCTGCGCTTCTTCATGGCATGTTTGAATGAACATATAACAAAAACTGTTAAGTGAATAAATAGATAGGGGTACTCGTATACTTTGTAACTCGTAACATTAAATATTATGTAAGTTATAAGTAGTGTACCGATCTATTCAAAGTTTTCATTCATGTACATTAAAAGAGCAGTTCGAAGAAACTAGAAAACTAAATGACGAACAATTCTTGGAATATTTGTATAAATGTTGAATTTTTAGGTACGCTTTGTACGCTTTGTATGACTGCCTCGTTGGTCTAGTGGTCGCAAGCGCTACTGCTAAGCATGAGGTCCTGGGTTCGATTCCCGGGTCGAACCAAGTGTTATTGGGTTTTTCTATCTGGAATTTCTCAGTAGCAGCCCGGTGGATTTGCGCCCGTTTGATGGCAATAGGCTCGCCCCCTATTACATGGAACTTAAACATAACTAGGTACACCTCTGCCCAACCCTTCGGGGAGACAAGGCGTGATGTTATGTTTATGTTTATGTTTATTTTTATGTATTTATTTTACTTTCTATAAAGATGGGCTTCAAAATTATTGAAATAAATTTATTATTATTATATCCATTACCATTGCCATCACACCTAATTGCAGGTGTGTCTGAGTGTGCACTGTACAATGAATATTTATGTATGTTTTCAGTTGTAGAGACAGACAAAGTCACGACATATTACCGCGCACTCGGAACACCGCGAAAACATACTTGTTATATATTATTAAGGATCTGCCACACCATTGTATGTTGATGTTCTTACGACTCTCTCTCTTAAATTTGCATGCTTAAGTCACAATTTAAACAGGTGCAGGATAACTAACAGTATTGTTAACTTGGTGGATATGTTAAAATATCTCACAAAAATGAATCTACATTTTTACTTATACGAAAGCAAACAAATGGACCTCTGAAAATATTTCAGATATTTTTTTTTAACAATAGGTATTGTTTTTTATCCGGAAAATGGACGTTACAAATTATGTAATAAATTTTTTTCCATTTTTACCTTTTTGTTAGGAAATTGACGCGCAAAACCATACTTCGTATATTTTAAGTTCGGGTGGAAACGAACTACGACGAACAAAAAATGCATCCAATAGTCGGAACCAGGCATGTTGCATTCAACATGTTTGTTTCATTTCTTCTATTCTGATGCACAATTGAAATCCGAGCAAAAAAGCATTTAGATTAAGTTTTTCCACAAAACGAGTACAGAGTAACCGATTCTTATAGAAAATAACATAGTTTCAGGTACCTATTCGTTTTTATACACGTATACGTATCTAGAATTCTCGTTATCATATTTTCTGCAAGTTTACAGATTTCCGTTTGTCATAAAAGGAATTAAATGTATCGAAACTTAGTTCAGTTTAAACTAAAATTGAGAAGATAACATCGCTGCAACACAAACCTTTTTCATTACGATTTTTTGTGGAGTAACTGAAGAAGTGAAGGAGGTCACCAGATTGAAGTAGGCTACATTCAGAGCTCTCAAAAGTTTTTCGATTAACAACTAATTGATTAAATAAATGGTGAGAGAGAGTAGGCGACACGGCCGGTGACACACACATCACGGGATTTACCGAGGTCGTAAAGACATTTTACACGCATCGGCGGCTGAGTGCCGAGTTCGTAATTCGTTGAGGCACCCACCGAGACAGGAATGAGCTAACTTTTGGGAAGACTGCGGGCGAATGAGAAAACATTGGAGAAGTTCCTGCCAAGTGATAGACAAAAACGGCGAAATATATGTCGGGGCTTAGTGGAACACATCACTGCAGAGTTTCAAGAAACGCCGTGAATAACAATAAGTATGCCTCAACTTGTGCAAGCCCCGGCAGCAGATATCATCAAAACTTGACATGTGATTTATGTATATAGATAAACTTTGAAATTATACAAATTAATCCAAGTTGTAGGAGTTAAAGTAATTAGTCGACGCGCGCTTCGCAACAGTAGATATGAATTAGAAAATTAAAAATCGTTACTACACACGTGATAAATAAACACAGCATCAGCAATTTGTAACCGCGGAGGAAGCAAACGGCTCAATCAGCGTCAAGGAGGAAGTTAACGCAGAAACAAGGCTGGGATATGAAACATGTACCGCACCCGCATTCGTAATAAGCACCGCTCAACCCGATCATAAATAAAAGGCGAGCGGCATAATAGGCGCTTGAGCCACGTCATCGGCAGCTGGCGCGCGCCCGACTCCTGACACGAGCACACGACTCCTCACATTCTATAAAAATATCTTCAACGACCCTATCTAACCGCCGAAGTGCCTCCGGAAGCACGTTCCGACTGCTCACCTATGCAAAACAACATTACAGTTGAAACTACTTAAAATTTTCTCTCATCGCTACCTCGAACTTTCCTCCGTAAACTTTAACGTGTGAAACATAACACATACGTAAGCATATATAAAACAATAGTCTTTCCTGAAGTGATACGATTTTATTTTTGAATTTCACCTCGTTCGGAGATTCTTCGCAATTTATCAAAACGATATGTCTTTGCGAGGAAGCTGCGACGATGACGTCGCACGCGACCTCCTGCCGGCTCTGATAAATCATCGAACAGCTTCAAATGAATTTATCTCGCGGCGAAACGTAGCATTTCTTTGTAATCATTGTAATTTTTGTCCCATATTAACTGCTATCAATATTATTTTATATCGCTATACAAACACTAACTTTACCAAGAAACAGATGTCAATAGAAAATATTTATCTGGAAAAGCTTATGACAAGGATATGATAATATTTTCAAAGTATTAAAAGTCTTTGGACGTTCGGGGCCTTCATAAATATTTAAAGAATACCATAGGGATTTAACTTTCAGGGCCACGGAAATGTGCTGCAAAATTAAATATGTATGCAATGCAAATTCTTCTCTTTAGTACGAGTATGTAAAACTAGCAATTCGATATTTTGCTGTAACATTAACAAAGTTTGAAAACAGAATTCTGTTTTGTTTACTGAAGAAATGCTACACTTCAACAAATCCTAAAGAAAATATAAACTATGCTGAGAGACATCTAAAGAAAAAGTTTCAAGCAAAAACGATTACAGCGTATAAAAACAATCATACACGACCTCGTTGGGAAAAAGTTCCATAAAAAATGAATGAAAAAATCCTCGTAAAACGAAGTAGCAAAATAGTATGAAACTAATAAAGTAAAACGGTGCCGCACAATTCGAGATACGAAAGTGTAACAGACTTGAAATAAAAACAATTTAAAACGGCTAGATTTATGCGACTCCACTCTCAATGTAGACTATTATTCAATGTGAGTGTTTAATCTCTTTCCGCTATAGTTAAGTTACGAAATACACAGAAATGGCTGTGCCCCTACCGCTGCGTGGGTTTATAAAGAAATATTCGTACTAAAACCTAGCCTAAGAACATTTTATAATAATAACTATGAGTTAAAACAACAATCATGTAAATCGGATAAGGCGAAGGCGAGACGTTGTATTTTAAAATATAGGTATGGGCATGTAAAAATGTGTCTTTACATAAGTATTTGTGCCTCTTTATGATTATCAAGAGGCATCTGATAAAAAATAATCAACTCCTACTCTAATCGAGGATTAGTCAAAGTCCATCTTCTTTGACAGCAGGAGCGTCCTGCGGTCAGTTGCAAAAACCTTGCGATCACCAATCTGTCTACCAGCATGATTGCAATGATAATATCCTATTTAACCGTTATTTGTAAGTATCAACGTCCCTTGTACAGTAGAGGACCTTTAAAGGCTGATATCCTCATAATGATGAATAAAATAGTACCTCAATAAAAGTGACACTTACTTTAAATCCTAAACCCGAAAGGTGTCGACTAAGGTATCCTACTACCTAACCATTTGGTATCTCATTATAATGCCTACTTTAGTCGGATGACACTGAAGATTTAAACAGAATCGTTTATCTTTCAAAGAACTTTCGGGACTGTTAGTCAAAACTTAATATTGGAAATAAAATTTGTTTTCGCCCTTCTAGAGTTTTCGTCCATTAGTCAAGTTTCAAAACGGTTGCAGGAACATGCGCTCCTGTCATTTAAGAGTTTACAACAACCAGCCCTTGCTTAGATTAATTAAAGTCTTTAATTGGTCCTCAGGGTACCCAGGTAGTTGGTAGATTGTCGGGACACGTCCTGCGAGACACTTTTGTTATCAAAGATTAAGATATAATTTTCTAAAATTACAGTTCAAACAACTCTGAAGCCTTGAAATTTAGTTTGACTTGTATTACAGAATATTAAGTAGCAAAAAAGGTTCATTTATAATATTGTTATAATTAGGGTTATTCTTTCGAGCCGAATTGTTGGCTTCGGTGTTTTTGTAACATTTTAGTTAAACTTCGGTGGCTTAAATTCTTTGGTTTCTTTTTGTCTTGACATACTCTTGAACCCCTGAACAATTCACGAAACAATATAATTATGTTTATTTTATAGTTAAAATCGATGTAACAAAATGAAAGTACTGCATGAGAAATCTTTAAAGTTTTTTTATTACATTTAAATTACAAAGACTAATATTGACTAACAGAAGAGCTTACTACAATTTAATTAAAGTCGAGACGAATTTACGTTCAAAAACTTTGTAATTTAGTCCCTCGTTTCATATCGACGGCCTTATTAAAAACATTATGGGAACAAACGGCAAAGTTACGCACCGTGCATAACACGAAATTATTTGTTCGAAGAGAGCAACGTTACGGTTACCATGTTATTATTTCTGCCACAAATACGATGTGCAAAACATAAGGGCTGAAAGGGGTCTCACTGGGTACATTTGTAATGGCACCCACCTACCTAATCTTAATTAATAAATAAGTAAACAGCAGGTCGAGTTACAGAGTGGGACTTAGTTTAAGTAAGTGGCTGTTTAAGCAATAGCACGTTTCGAATTTTCAAGGTGAAGTTAGTATGCATGTTCGTAGTAAGATGTTCGTAGCTCGTAGCGACCCGAAGCGCTTTGTAGCACTTATGCTACGAAGTGCTACGCGTAGCTACGAGCGTCTACGATGCGTTACGACGGGCTACGCGCTCTGACGCGTAGGTCGGTGGGGCTACGCCGGCGGCCGGTCGCACGCTCGGTCACGCTCCCGCCGTCTATCGTCGACACGTAGCCGCCCTTAATTGATATTTGCTCTAACAAAGACGTACTCATCGTTGCTAATTCTATATTCCAGCCGACGACGACGTCACACAAAAGAAGAATAGCAGGTGAAAACTAACAGCTGCGGATGAGGTTACAGAGTTTTACTTTGTTTCACTTTGCTGTACTTTGTGTAGTAACCATATCTAAGTTTGGAATGTATGAGCACGGTACAAACTTGGACAGAAACAAAACATTAGAAAATCTTTTCAGATACATAAATGATTCAAAGCATTTGATTAAATCGTTACGTGTGGATGTAACGCGGAAAGATTACACAGCAACTGTTTTATACCCGTTTTAATCGTTTTACCAGAGACATTCCAGTCCTGTGATCAAAGTCGATTTAATTAAAAATCTTGCAATAGACGGTTGTCTAAATTCCAAGCAACGATGAGATTTTTCTTTTTGTAAAAGAAGATTTTAATGAAATCCTATTCAGTTTAGATGAGTACGCCGATACATTTTTCGCGCAAATCTTTTTAAGTTTGGTAGTCAGCGAACTCGTTGTTATTGTACGAGAAAATTATTTGAAACGGCAGTCGTCAGAACCATGCGTCACACGCTTTGACAACATAAACTCGATATTGCTACACAAATAACACATAAACTCAGTACGTGATTTAAATACGCATGTGGAGCCAAAGCTTTCTTTGCCTGTCTCATACAATTCGACACAAATTTGCAGGTAAAATCTGATTTTATTCAAGGTGGAGTTAACAAATGCATAAATATATCCTCGCAATTCCTTCTACGAGGCCGCATATTAAATTAGACTGAAAGGAGTAAAATAAAAATGTAAAACGGATCCAAGTGGAGCGAACGCGAAAAAACCCGGTTCGAGTCAGTAGCAGCTCACGATTAGTGTTCCGTATAATACAATTTCTTATAAAAATAACATCTTTTGCGGTATCTTGAGCAACAGCATTTCCCTTTTTATCCTATTGTTATTCCGACACTGCACTCCTATCTGCTATCGGGTTTTATTTCGTGTTGAATAATAAAATATTGGCTAAAATATTGTTAATATACCTACTTGATTTTTTACCTAACAAGGATAGTATGTAATTGGCTGCGATGAACCAGTATAATGGAATTTCGTTATATCATTTCAAAGAACACTAGAAAACATGTGAGAATTGAAGAGAAGAGAGAATTTCCGAAAAGTGACGCGATGCTATTGAGGATCGATCGCTTCGCAAATGAAATTTAGTATCGAGTGTTCCGTTGACGTCTCTGGAAAACTCACTGCTCTACTGCTGCGCTGGCTAGTGTACCTACTACATACGGAAATATTTCTTAAATATTATAATAATTTTAATATGAAATGCACTCGGCATCCTCGAACAGAATTTCAACAAATTACGATAATTGATAATTATCGATGACGAGCAGTATCTTTCACAACGCAGCTCTGGTCAATAAATTGATTTACAGTCGTACCGAACAATATACTTCGTGCAATTCACTGATTACCTCGGTTATCGCCAATCCGAGGTAACTGACGAAGGCAAAACAACACGTTCAATTAACTCTCAGTCTACCAAAACTTATTTGGCCTCATCTGTCCAAAGTTCCCTTGAAATATACTAAAATTTTTATGCGCGAATAAAATTGCTAAAATACAACTAAATGAGAAGACATATATTTTTATTTAAAAAACGTTTTAAAATAATAAACTGGAGAGGCAAGAGCCATATTTCTGTCGTAGTCATAGCTGCTGGCCATTCATATCCTTGTCACTTTGCAGGGATAGATAAGTAGGTGCATGAGCGCATGTGCACTTGTGCAAGCCAGGGGTATGCAAGCGTGCGTGGGTGCCCGGGGCGGGCCGCCGGACCTTATTTATGAGGTTACCCCCGCCGTCAACTGCTTTACGAGTTGGCGACGCTTGTGGGCGTGAACCACCGACGTAAATTTATCTCGTGCGCCCAGACACGAAACTCGAGACGACGACCCGTTACGAGTGTGTCCGCGTCATAAAATGCCTCTTCGATGAATAGAACAATAGCTGTACTACCTCTCAAGTGTTATGGGGCGAAACTCGTAAAATGACCACTTTTAATCGAGGTACAACTTCGAGTGCTGCATAAGTAAAGATGTATATATAGGTAATAATATACCGTAATATAATAATACCCTATATTAAAGCAATCCCCACTTGCCGGCTGCTTGCACGATAAACTCGCATAAAAAATATTATATTTCAAAGTGACATAAAAAGTAACTTCTTAATTAATGCTTTTCTAAGAGTTAAAGATAATAACGTTCAAGTGGCGCCAGATGTTGACGAGTGTAATAGCTAAGTTATGAATTTTAATGTCTGCTCGACGAAAATCGGAATGAATATTGAACACAGTAAAAAAAGGAAATAATTAAGCTCGAAAAGGATGTTTCCGCCACGGAATGGCTCAGCAACTCTCGGGAGGGAAATTTACGACGAACACTGAAAAATAATTAAGATAGAATCTCGTTAGGGAGGTACACAGTGCGCGGACATAGTTAGATGACTACACCCTAAACTAGCGACGTCTGGCGATGGTCCGCGTTTGATAGGTCCCACGTTCTTTGGACTCTGTTATTAATCATTTAAAGCAGAATGTACCGAAGAAAGTTTATTAATGATCAAAACATCAAATGCTTCATTTGGTACTTGACGAGAGCTCCATAATCACCCACCTTGTTAAGTCAAGAAAAACAATTATCTGTCAGCAGAACTGGTTTTATTAGACTCTTTCTCCTTTTTAATATGCAATAAAATCCATTCATAGAAACGAGGTTAAGCATACAAATGCACGTCGAACGCATTAAAGATAATAAAAATGCTGCTGATAGATATATTTGGACCAGTTCCAAACAAAAAGCGTATTGTCGTAGATCTAAGCATTAAGGCAAATGGGTATCACGATTAATTGTAATTCTTGAGCCTTGAAATTAAGAGCCCTATCTAATTTAAATATACATTTTAACAGAGGAACTTCGTAACTAAAGGCTCTGTCTAATCTAAATACATCACATAAAATAAAAGTAGTAAGGTATTCTTCATCTACATCACAAACTTCATTGTTTAACCGGATTTGTACAAAAGCAGGGATTGCCTACCTCTGCGTTAAAGACCAAACTACGAGAATGAAGGTAAAGGTCTCGTTAATTCTGATCGCGATCTCCCTCGGGAACAAAAACAGAGCTCCTCTGAAATGTAGTGTCGCCGACCTTACGCCTCGCTACGTGCATTAATGGTGCCATAGAATTCTCTGCGAACGCAATAAACACGACACCGTGGTGCTTCTGCTTATGCGCCAATGATTATTACTACACACCATATCTTGACTGGCTGCTATTGACCTTAATTTCATAACGATACCGGGAGTTTAGTGGTCATTGGTCAGATACAACTTAGATGAGTAAAGTTTTGTTGCATAGTTTACATGCACGTGCGCCAGGGAAGTAATATTTAGGTTTCTGCTGCATCGTCTAATATAATGACTGAAGTTCTTTGATTAGAACTAATGTAGCCTAGGTAGGTGATAGACCCACGTTCCCCACATGTTCAATCACAAGATGCTTCTGCTGCTTCTAAAGTATGAAGCCTAAAGCATTAGCAGCCTACAGTTTACCGTTGCATAAAACAAAATCGGATTTATTGCAATGTAAATTATATCTGCAACTGAGAATCGCTAAACGTAGCCATTTCAGTGGAATTACTACGACCATTGCATTCAGCGCTCACAGCTATTCCACGGCTTTGCCAAATTCGAAATGTGCTACGAAAATTTGACAGTAAATCGATCATGCGTAGGTACGCAGGTAGGTAACAAAACGGTGTCCCTGGAGAGTCGCGCTGCAATCATGTGCCTGGCTGCATTACCGATGGGCAGCATGGCGCCGAACCCCTTTGTGTACTCATTCGAATGCCGCTCATATCGCCACGCTGCCACACGCCACTATGGCCCAATAGCGCGAACAACACTCCATATGAAAGGCCCCAAATTGCAGTTTAATTTATTCTGGACGTGTCTCGGCAACGGAATCGCAATAACCGGCAAAACAATACCGCCGGTTATTGAGGGCTGTTTGATTGCAATTATAGCTAACAACTACAGGGAAGTATGTTTCATCCATAAACAGATTATCTAGACTTCCTTTCAAGCTTGTTAAAACGCTTACAACGATCTACTTACATTATTTATTATTTGTAAACTACACTTTGCTCGCTCACTATTGAAAGAATCTGAGCAAAGTACTACAGCGGCGGGGGTGAGATTCCAAAGTTTAAAGTTCTCACATATCAAAAAATAGATATTGGAGGTTGGAACTCCTGAGGTTTTCATAAGTTTGACAATATCTTGATACTTTTGTTCGCGTTATTCTTGTAATATCTTGAATAAAAAGTTAACTAGAGTGAATAACTGTTCGCTGTCTGATAGTTGTTCGGAATTTCTAGCTTGGCTAGTTTAGGTTTATCTAAATAGACCGAAAAGAAATTGGAGAAGAAATTCAAGACCCTATTCCGAAACTATCAAATGAAAATAGCGCGCGAAACGTGAACTCACACTCCATAGTTGGATTGGATATGTTTTGAGCTTCTCTCACAAACACACACAGCTATCACGCGAACCTTTCGTAATAGAAATATTTTAAATACTTCATCCCGTTCCAAACAAAATAGCCCGAAGTCATAGTAGTTGTAGTTTAGATTCCATTTCAGAAAGGCTTCCAACTGGGACTGAGTGTTATTAAGCTGATGTCGAGTCAACTCCCTAATTACAAAGCTTTTTGCCGTTTTCCAATTTTGCAGATTGGCAACTTAAAATACAAAACTAAAAAACGGAGTAAAAATCAAATGGAAAAGTGAAAGAAAATATTTTTCTGCATAATGTTCACCACTAATTATGGCTTTTAACCAACCGGCAGCCAGTTGCGAAATGAATGACGACGATGTTGATGACCCAAATGTAGCTGCAAAGTGTCCGCTTTAAGGGCTCGGCTCGAATCAAGACAAAAAAATGGTTTGTAGTTATAATTTACTCTCGGAAATGTTCTGATTTTAAGTTTCGAAGGGTTTTAAGTTAAGTAGTATATGCTATCCAGCGACAAAATCTATTCAGCCATATACTTGTTTGAAAAGATAATATATATTTTATGGCAACAGTTTAGGTGGCGTAAAAGGAGAAAATAATCATGATAATCGAATTGTATTTCAACAAAGTCTCCGTTCGGATAGTCCGCACTCGAGAGGTGACATGAAACATTTCGGCTCCCTTCCCTGCAGGGGGAACTGTCCTATTTTCTGCTATTGCGCTTAACGTCTGTTTTGGGTGCACCACATGAATAAAAAAGCTCTACGCCTGAATACTAAGCTCCTTCAAAATGAAACATCTAAAATATTAGAGAGGTATACATGCATTTTTGTGACAAACAGGTACGTTTGTCACAAAAATGCATGTATACCTCTCTAATATTTTAGATGTTTCATTTCGAAGATTTCCTAGAAAAAATTAAATCCACGTTACAAACAAACCTATAAAACCGTAAAAATATAAAAGGAACCTACATTTTCAGTTGAATATCAAAGCGCAATTCCTATGAAACAAATCTAACATACGTTTATTCATTATTTGATGAGGTGCAGATATAAAAACAGATTTTATTGTTGTGCCGGCCCGACTTACAAATACAGTCTGACAAATGTTTCAGAGAGACGTCATTAATTGGAGTAAAATTGTTTGTTCGATAGTTAATTTGTTTGCGCAGCCAGCATTGAAAGGAACGACGGTGCCGGTTAGTTCTGACATGAGAAACGAAGCGCTGCTACAGAACCGGTCGATTCATGTTTACAATGGTGTTCAATGCTTACTACATTATCACTAACCTAAATAAACACGTACAAAGATAATAAAGCTAGTATTTCACTTTTATTCGGACTTTTATGTAAGCAATATTCACGAGGGCAGACTAAAAGTCAACTGATGAGCAAGTGTTTTTATTTTTTTCAAGTTTACCACTATCGCTGTAACAATATAAAAGTCTAAGAGAATGTGAATAGAAAGCTCAACTGAAATAGTAACCGAAAGCAATAAACTATTGAAGAAAGTGCCCATAAAATAAATTTTCGCTTTTTAAGACCGCAACGTTATTTTATCTTCTTAATTCGAAGCGATATGTTATCGTGGCGGAAATTAAAGCCAACCTATTCCCGATCCTGATGGATGTTATTTTAGAAAAAAAAAACATGCTGCAGTTTTTGCGAAAATTGAACGAAGTAACGTACCATGGTGCCGTGCTCCAGCCGTATTAATGAACGGAGACGGGCACGGAACCGGAGCGAGCGGCAAGTAAAACTTCTCCGCTATTGTTTCGGCAACTATTAAAACTGGTACCCATACCTCTAAGTTCGCTCTTGGATGCACTTTGCGAATGTCTCACACTTTGAAAATTTCGTCTGGTGGAAACTTGTATCGAAACTCAGATTTTCCGTGGTGGAATGGAAATAAAGGCGTATATCGAAGAAATACACAACTCGTTTAAACTACTGTATGTGAATATGCATGCATGTAGCTTTTATGTTCAAGAAAACACCAAAGTTAATCTAATAAAAGTGGAATAGTAACGGAAATATTCAGCATTTCCTAAGTCAAAATTAATAGTGAAAAAAGGTTTCACTCAGATATTTTAAAAGGATTATGGGGGTCTTGTGTGGTTCGCGATTTATCTTCTTAACGACTTCCGCAATGTGACGCCTTCGGCGGCGTGCGCGACGGCTGGCGGCGTGGGGCACGCAGCGTGCCCGCCGCGCCGCCGCCGCTTCTCGATCCTCACACACTCACCACTCGCATGTTCGTCGTCATTTTTCATCTCGACATGCATATTCAACGCAACAATAAATCATTGGGAGCCATCCCCTCACAGCCAAATAAAATGACCTCACTGCTATGTCGCTAACTGTGATAAATATCGCACAAAATGTATGTAAGTAAACAAACGAAACCGAAATATTACGATAATAATTACCACCCTTTCGAGTCTTTGATAAATAGCGTCATTATTATCACCAACGCGTTGAAAAATGGTTCCCTCGCTTGGTATTTTATTCAAATAGCTAGCCCACGAATATTCTTTTTATGAAGCTCACGATTTTTTGCTTTTCCCTTTTATATTTTGCAATCGCTACTTTACTTCTGTTCTGGGTGCTTTCATCGCAATAATAGTTAACAAAAATAAAATATACGTTGCATGCTCTTTCTGCTTTCATTAATTAAAGTACAATCTAACTTATGAGTTATGACGTATCTGCTATACAAAAACTATGTTAAATACATATTCGCATGTCCGAATGTTTGTCACAATTATGACTAACCGTAAAAAAATATCTGGGGGACACAGCTGCGGTCAAATTAATTTGGAGTTTGTTAATATTTTGCGTATGCGAATATGAACAACACAAACATGTGGAAGTTTATGATCATTAGAAACTTTTTTCGAGTGTTCCGCATGATGACACTGTAGAGCTCTAAAAGGAGAGTTCCGTTTTTGTTACATATCACGTTCGTAAAGTATGCTATGCGTTTCATTTAGTTAAACATGTGTTGTCACTTTATTTTATTTTATGTGGGTTTACTTGCTCTGTGCTAAAACTATCGAATCGATTTGGCCTATTAAATTAGACGACATATTCTATTGGCCCAGCCACGATATCCAGGCATCCATTTACATAATTATTGTCGCTGATGCACGTGGCAAGCCCGACATGGGTCATTTTACTAATCATTGTTTCAGTACACATAAGCCATTACATGAAGTAGGTCTAATTTGACTACTATTATACAATAATGATTTGTTAGTGCAACGTGACAAATAATAAATTAATTTGTATGACGGATAAATAAATAAATATAAATGAATATGAGTATGAGGATTTCATTTTTAATTAAAAGCTTATAATCAACTTGCAATTTTTGTTAGTTGGTTTATTATGAATCTTGCAAGCTGAATTAAAACCATTTCCTCTTGTCTTACAGAGTTGACAATTTAAATGTTGTTTCAGTTCCAAAGACAATGCATTTTTATGATAAGCATGACCTGATTGACCACCCAGGATTGGCTCCAGACGAAGAAACTCCTGAACGGTCATCAGTACAGACACGAAATTTTATATACGCTTTAATTATGCTAATCCGTTCTAAAAATCTCAATGATCTGACTGCTGCACTCAGGATTGGCTCCAGATGAGAGAATTCCTCAACGGTCTACAGTACAAACACGAAATTTTATATATTGACATGTATTGATAGGTGCTATTATACTAGATGGTGTCCAGGGTCTGATGATGGAGCCGGAAGATGGCCATAGAAACATCTCACGAGACAGTACCATCTAGTTTGGACTCGTTGGCTTTGTCTTGACAACTACATTAGCCCAAAGTAGTTTCCAGGGTCTGATGATAGAGCCGAAAGGTGATCATAGGAACTCCTCACCCAAACATAATAGTATCATTGTGTTTGCGGTCGCTGTTTTGGTTTGTCAAGTAGCTAGGTACGTTAGCCCAAAATGTAGTCTAGAATCTAATGATGGAGCCAGATGTGGCTATAGGGACTTCTCAACTAAACAAAATAACCTCATAGGTACGTTAGTCCAAGGTGCAGTCCAGGACACCATTGGAAATCTCACAGAAACAGATAGCCTCTTCGTCGTTCTCCACGTCTTTCGGCAATATTGATTTACCTTGACAAGTACTATAGCCCTGGTTGAGGTCTAGAGTGATGGTGGAGCCAGAAGGTGGGAACAGGAACTCCTCAACTAAATTAGATAGCCCTGATGTGTTTTGGTTCGTTAGTTTTGTCTTGACAAACACTATAGCCCAAGGTGTAGTCTAGGGTCTGATGATAGTGCCGGAAGGTGGCCACAGCAACACCTCAACTTTACAAGGTAGCCCTGTTGTGTGTTGTTACTCGTAGAATTTGTCTTGACAAGTACCTTACAAGTGAAGGTGATAGAACAGATATTTTATCAAATTCTAATGCTAAAAAACACAATATAAAATATAAGTAAAAATATTTGAAAAACAAGCTTTTAATGAACTAAAAAATAATAAATAAAACTTACGTAAACAGAGAACTTCAATGTTTTGATAAAAGCTTGAGGCTTATCTTACTTTTCTGATCAATAAAAGCTTGTTTAAACAAATATTTTTACTTATATTTTATTATTTAGAAACCGACCGAGCTATCAAAATACAGCTACTGACAAAATGAGATGAAAAAAATTCTTTTAATTTATAAATTCTATTGTTTGCATAGCATGACACGCTTTTAATTTTAAATTCCTGAAGACACCGGGAATAGAAGCCGAGAACTGCAAAGAAATTTCAAAGAAAAAGTAAAGAATACCGAGATCGCTTGTTTTATGAAAACTTTAACTGCAGAGAATATTATAAATCGAGTTATGTTCCTTTTAGTGTTCCGGACCTCAAAAAGAAAACAATAACCTTTTTAGCGCGAACATTTTAATGGGGGTAGGGGTAGAGTTGGTTTTCTTCAAAGAAAAGTTACTTACATTTTATGCATCGATCGAGAAATTCTTAATTTTTTATATCGCCACAGGCATAGACCTATTATTTATGCACAGACCGCTAATACTGTTTCCCAGAGTACATAAACTGCTTAATCAGTGAACCCATCGTGGCAAACCAACAAACACTTAAATAGATTATGTTAGTAATAAAAGCACCTAGGTAAGTACTGTATTATGCTAGTTAATTTATATTTATTTCTACTATGCAATGCTGAACTACCTACGGAATTCATTTTAGCTATTAACGTTAGCACCGGCTTCTATCTCAGATCAACATAAGACTGTTACTCGAATCAATACCATTTCAAAAATACTCTTAGACACCTATAGCAAACTGTACTGAATAGTGTAAGGGTGCTGTTGAAGGTCATAAGCCTAAATCTTGTTTATTCATGACGTTAGAGTGATTTGGCGAACATAAAGTTGGAGTAATGAGGCGTGACACTACCTGTGCGTGGTGCGGCGAGCGATTTGTTAGTAGAACGAGGCCAACCCTTGGGATCCCTCACCCCCTGGGCCCCGCCCGTCTCACCCTGCACCCCCGACGTTTCTTAGAAGCTCAAACATTAAGTACGCGATGGACGATTAAACGGCTTACTTGAGAATTACATAAATATCATAGACGTCCCGCTGACTACCTAACCATATTTGGATTATGACTAATTCTTAAAAGAGATTTTGTTTGGTACGCTGAACTTTCAAATTGCAAATCCCCTCGAAAAGGAAGAAATAAATATTCAAAGAAAATCTACTTGCAAATAAGAAAACGGTTTTAATTCTACGACCAGTAGGCTTAATTTGAGTAGGTCCTATCGGAGCGATCTTCACGGGGGCGACAAGATCTCTTAGTTCATCTCGACCCAAAATCTTTTTGTAGAGGGGAAAATTTACCTATGTAAATGAAATACAATAGCGAATATTTAAAATGAAATGGACGGGCAAAGCTAATTAGTTAGACAACAAAGTCAGGCTTGTTGGCATCAAGGGTTAATCCGAGCTGAGTTCTAGCCCGAACGAAAACTCGACTCTGAGCTCCCAACTTTACCCGACCCAAGCAAGGTAAAATCTAAATCTCCCCGCAACTACAACCTAATAGTATTAAAGTATCGACAATCGCGTTATTCACCGTATTCGATGATGTGAAACTCTGTCGAAAATAAACTCTCCTCCAGTTCAAAGTTTACCGTCAAATGTTTACATGGATACGTTTTGAACTATCCGTGTTCATGTACCTTGCAATATAACTTTTTTTTTGTTAGTAAACTAAATTGGTTTTAGGTGGTTAACCTAAAATTATATTACCCAAGAATGGAGGAAGCATTTCGTTGTTAATTTACAGTGAAATCTGTTGCGTTGTAACTCTTGTCGGCGATGGGCTGACACAAACATTTAAACAAACTTGAACAGTTTTAATTGAAGCGCCCTCGTCATGGACCGGGCACCGGCCGGAATGCCAGCTTTTCTGCTCTATGTGAGCGGTTACGAGCACAACACTACACTCTGTAGCTACGCTCCCTACTTTCTATCCTCTAAAATAAACTTGTTCTCGTATCTATAAGGCGTGTTTTCCATTACCTAAATTCAGTTCTCTAGTGCGTTTATAGATTCATAAAGAGACTTTATCTCGAAGCTTTTTTAGATAAGGTTAGCTAAAAGCAAATAATATATTTCAAAACAAATGTTTTTATTATATCTCGTTTGTATTTTTCACCTTTGTTATGTTTTCATACACTACCTGTGTAACTTTTCGCTATAGCCTGAAAGTTTCTCGACTATAATATTTGAATTTTAATTGAAACTAACCACTCTGCACTTTCTAAATATTAACTTGGTTTTGCAATTTCACCTAAACTTATTTATTTTTATGTGATTTTAATAAAATGGTATGTTGATGAACATGTGAACAAATGCTTTCTGTGATATCGTTATTTAATGGAGGCCCGACATGCTCGTTGGACGCAGATTAATTATGTAAATGAAGTTTGGGCTGCAGATGCCGATAGAGAAAGGTTCTCTTACAAACCGTACCGCCCGACGCCACATCGGGAATTAGTACCACTCTCAAAACTTCGTTTCGCCTTCAATAGGCCCACGATCAATCCGAGGCCCATTATCAGCCAGCATGATTCACACAATTTGCGCAATGGATCAACTTGGCTCAAGAAGGAGCCGCAAATCCGGATAAAGATGAAACGAAATCGAGGAATGGTTGAAATTAGACTAAAAATATCATGCAGCTGTACGCAGCTTACCGTACACCCGACGAATGTTACGCCAAGCTTCCGTATGAATTCGATTTTACATTGAGTTACCCCAACAGCAGTATATTGGGCGTATGAAATTCCGAATTTACTAAGACAGCAGTGACGAGAAACAGAAAAATAATACGCCTGACATAAAAAGAAAAATGTTACCTATTTTCTTTAACGTCTACAAAGGGATCTTGAAAATATCACATCTCTGGTGCCTGGTGCGAGTTATATCACAGTTTTAAGACACACTTTTTGCTTTTCGTCTTACAAAAATATATTTCGTTTCCCTACCTGTAGTACACTTTACTAAAGCATTTTCTCATTATGTTTATATTTGGGATAAACTGAGACTTATTCGTCAAAAAAACTTAGCCAACTTTACTATTTGAATACGTGAAGTAACTAGGAATTTCTAGGTCTGAAAAACAGGTTACGACGTCAAGTAAGCTGCCGCAATTTTTTATCCATTGACAAAATCCAGCTAGACTGCCAGAGCATTCATTAAAATTTCAAATAGAACGACAGCTTAGTAAACTACGAAAACTCTTTGGAAGTTTGTAAATTTCAACCAAACTCTCGATGTTATTTTCATAATAATCCCAATAAAGAATACTTTCGTCACAATTTTAGTAAAACGTTGTTTTGTTGTTTGAATGTGTTTTATATTGCACTATTAAGTTGGCAGGTAACAGGGATCATTTTGTACGTCGCGTCGATCTTCTTTGTGATAATTAAATTAAATCTGTCGTCTGTCCTGTTTGTTAATTTATTTAAATCTAAATTTAAGTTAATCATATAAACACGTACTAAAATAGATAAATTTCTCTTTTAATATACACAATATTTTATGTGAAGGACTTTTAAACCCAATATGAAAATATTATAATTAATGTTTTTTTCAATAACCACAAACATATTATTAAAATTAGATCTATTAAAGTGTGCAGATGGCGTGGGTATTGACTTACTAAAAACATTATTATTATAAATGGTAGTACTATGTATAACTAAATTGTTACAACTTCATTGTTTGGTAGATTCGATCTTTGAGTTACCTTTTTTTTTTTTTTTTGGGTGGGAAATCATCAAATGACGTCTCCCGCTCTGGGTGGAGCGGGAGGGCGTGTCAGACTCTTACTGACTAAAACCCACCCGTGTTCCTTCTGTTGCCTGTGCAATGCCAGGGGGCCACGGTATCCCTTTCGGACTTTCCCGCAACCCCGGCAGGCAATAGTCTCATCGGACCCCTTCACTCGCTGACACTCTTTGAGGCGCGCGTGGAACACAACGCGCCGTCGACCCGGGCCTGGTCCTTACCGGACGGCGAGCTACCCATTGCTCACCGTCCGCAAGCCCGCGCCTACGGTGGCCGGGAATCGATTGATTCCCGACGCCCAGGGCCTCTCCTCCTGCGGCGGCTAGGGGCGTAAGGGGGCGAAATTTGCCTCTCCCTCAGGCGTTCCGCCTCCTCCTTTGCGAGCATTACTGCTTCGCAGAAGGAGGTGACGGCCTCCCATGCCCTCTCGCTCCGTACCATGGCCTGGACCAGGGCCGGACGCGAGAGATCCCCGCCACCGATCGCCTCCACGAGGACACGGCGGTGCTCTGCCCAAGCCGGGCATACCTCCACCGTATGCTCCACCGTGTCCTCCGGGCGATCCACGCAGTGATGACACCCGGGCGTTTCCTCCCGCCTTATCCGAAACAGGTACCTCCCGAAACAGCCGTGTCCGGTGAGGACCTGCGTCAGGCGGAAGGTGAGGACGCCGTGGCGCCTCTCCAGCCACTCCTCAAAGAGGGGACTTATCGCCGCAATAGTGGCGTGCCCAGCACTGGGTTGCGACAATCGCACTCTCCATGACGCCATGAGATCCCGTCGGAGCTCTGTCCGCTGTGCCGCGATTTCTCGCGGCATCGGAGTCAAGCCCCGGCGTTTCGCCTCCTCGCGCCACTCCCAAATATGCGCGAGGACTTTTGCCTCCAGATCCCATGGCGGCAATCCAGCAAGGAGGCTCGCCGCCTCACCGGAAACCGTGCGGTATCCCCGGACCAGCCGGGTGGCCATGACCCTCTGGGACGCGTTCAACCGGCGGGCAGGCCACCGCCTCAACGAACGCGCCCACACCGGTGCCCCGTACAGGGCCATGGACCGCACGATCCCCGCGTATAGCCTCCGGCAGGAGGCGTTTGGACCCCCTAGATTGGGCAGGAGCCGCTTCAATGCAGCCCCGGCCCGCTCCAGTCTGGGAGCCAAACGTCGGAAATGCTCCACGAAGTTCCACCGACTGTCGAGGACGAGTCCCAGGTACTTCATCGTCGACTCGACGCCGATGTGAACCCCTCCTACCGTTATTTGGGAACCCGACGGTGGCGCGTTCCGAGGACCATGAAAACACATGGCCTCGGACTTGTGCAAGGCCACCTCGAGTCCCAACTGCCGGATTCTGGCCACGATTGTCGCAACCCTGTGTGTCGCTAGTTCGGCCGCCGCCTGGTGCGACCTCCCCTGCGCCAGGACCAACGTGTCGTCAGCGTAACAAACGACACTGACGCCATTGGGGAGGTCTGCGCGCAGCACCCAGTCGTATCCGATGTCCCACAGATGCGGCCCCAGGACCGATCCCTGTGGGACACCGCACGACATCTCTCGCCGGTTCCACTCTCCCTGGTGACCGGGGTAGATGATGGCCCTGTCCGTCAAATAGGCCTCGACCACACGACAGAGGTAGGTCGGCATCCGGTGATACCGGAGTGCCTCCCTGATGCAACTCCAGGGCAGGGTATTGAAGGCGTTGGCGATGTCTAGAGACACCGCCAAGACGACCCCACCCCGAGCCACCGCATCCCCCGTCGTGAGGGCTCGCACGCGCATAATGGCACCCACCGTGGAGCGCCCCCTGCGGAAACCAAACTGGCTCTCCGCCAAATCCGGCCCCACCCGCACCAGCCGCCCGACAAGGCGGTCTGCAATTACTCTTTCAAAGAGCTTGCCCACCTCGTCGAGCAGCACGATGGGCCGGTAAGCGGACGGAGAGTCCGCAGGGCGCCCCGGCTTCTTGATGAGGACCAGTTTCCCCGTCTTCCAACGAAGTGGGAACTGGCCCCTCTCCATGCATGCGCTTAAGAGCCCCCTTAGTCGAGGCCCGAGAGCCTCTGAGGCCAGGACCCAGGCTTTCCCAGGTAAGCCGTCGGGTCCTGGGGCGGTATTTCTGGCATTCAGCCTACGTACCGCCACCCTCATCTCTACCTCGGTCACCTCCGGACCGCCACCCTCATCTCTACCTCGGTCACCTTCGGGGTCCTGGGGCGGTATTTCTGGCATTCAGCCTACGTACCGCCACCCTCATCTCTACCTCGGTCACCTCCGGAGCATCGTCGTCGTCGTCGGCGGTGTGGTCCGCGGGCCACTGCCCTGGCCCGCAGGATTTCCGCTTGGAGGGCGGTCTTCGCCGCTCTGTACCCCTCGTACAGCTCCGCCTGAATGGCTTCCGTATCCGGAGGTCGAATACGGAGCCGGCGGTGCCTGGTGTACCGACGGCGCGCAGCAACGCATGCATTGCGCAGTGTCGTCAGCTGTCGCGACCACCAGTACACCTGGCGCGAAGCACGTCCGGGCTGGACCCGGGGCATTGCCACGTCACATATCTCGGACATGGCCTCCCGGAACCACTCCGCCTCGTCATTGATGTCGGCAGGCCTGTCCGGTGATGACACCCAGGCCTGCACATCTTTGAGTTACCTAAGCTTCTACAAAGTACTGCGTAGTTTTATCAAAAAAAATCAGGAATGGTTTTAATTTAATTTTTGTTTAACTATTTCAGGACCTTTAGTTACGCTCTTTGACACCCAAACATTTTTTTGTCTTAATAAAAAAATATCATAAGGCTCTGGTAGACAATCCTTTTCATAAATTGTAATAATTTCATTGCTACAATACCAATTGTCTGTTCTACATTCTGCAGCTTTGGCATGGCTCACAAGATTCTCGAGAATAGTTAGTCCAAACAGTCTTAGTGTGGATAGATAACAAACGATTTCTGTCAGCTAGAATAACAGACTGAAAATAAACAGGACGGCAACGTTGCACTCACTTTTGACTGAATATAACATTTTATTAGGGTTCCTTACACAAGGGTACTATTTTTAAACCTATGCCATCTATCTGTTTGCCAAAGGGCTGTATCTTAATAACCATGAACCAATGATTAACCAGTTGAAAACAGAGCATACGTGGTCATAGTGTGCACGGGATTTTATTTTCAAAGTGGTTAGATACAGGGATGTTACGGACCTTCGGATCCGATTCCGAAAGGTCGGAACTTCCGATTAATTTTAACACCTCCGATTCCAACTTCGGTTACGATAATTATGAATCGGAGTTATACCGAAGTTTGAAACGCAGCGATGCACGTGACTAGAGCGTGTACAAAGAAGTCTAAACTCGTCGCCAGGGTAATGTTTTTTTATTTTATACACGCCCGCGCTCGAAGCCACAGTTTATTGTTTTGTTTATTATTATTTTATTTATGATATAGGTACAAAGTTTATAAAAATCTTAACTTATGAACTACGCCCCGCAAAACCGTTTTCACGGTTTGTCTGTGGGAGAACAAACAGTATTACAAATAAGATTTATTTAATATCTTATCTTATATATATGGAAAGTGAATAAAGGAAATATATTTACTTATAACAAATTACTTATACCTTGTAAAACTACTTAATTACTTATTTACCCTCCCTCAACAATCTGCAAACCACTTTCCTAAGAACATCGCTTACAAACTCCCTAATCGTTATCGCTAATATTTGAATGATTAAAGAGACTAATAAAAGAGACTGAATTATATTTCTATTGTTTCACTAAGCTTTCCATTAACACATCTTTCTTCTACTTCTGCCTCCAACTCCGGTTCCGATTTAGGTTTCGATTCCGATCAAAAAAATCTCCAATTCCGGTTACGGTTCCAGTAAAACGACATCCGTAACATCTTTGCTTAGATATGCGCGACTGCGAAGGTACCTGTTTTTCGTGATAAGTCTTACATGTGTCATACCGTAAAGCCGTTTAAAGAACGTCATGTGGGATATAATATAAGATACGTTTGTTTTTGTACGTTTGACAATCATAAAAAGTTTTATGTTTTCGCACGTCTTATTTATGTTTCAGTGATAATGAGCTCTAAGCTCTTACATGAGAAATTTATTATTAATATTATTCTTGGAACAGAGACATCTGATATAAGTACTTAGAGGTATATATATGATGAATATGAGATTTTTAGCAATATTTTATTGGTATTTTTTTTTTGTTCTCGTTCGTTAACGAGAACACAATAATCATAAAATTCCGACATTAATGGTTCGCCATTCAAGTTACAATGGCGGTCCATTAATGTTAATCGGATCAAACAATTAATGCCTTGTTGTGAATTTGTCAGACATTTTCGTAAACCCTACTAGGAATTTTCTCGCTATCACTACAAAAGATACTACTACATAAAATATAAATATAAATCCCTAGCTTTTCTAAAAAGTGATTTTTATCGTAGAACTCTCTTAAGCTTACCAAGAAATGTAATTTGTATCAAGTTCCCTGTTACCCATCTAATATTGTACAACAAGAGCTTATCTTAGATAATTAAGTAGCTTGATCAGGGTTTTCACATGGATTAGTATAGTACCTAATCATACTTGTGCATACACAACACCACAGTAGAATCTAGTTCACATATACCACGGACATGAGCACAACCCTACCTATGCTACATTAGGTAGTTACGTACATATCTATGTCTAAGGGTCTATTCAATATAGAGATAGCCACACGGGTACAGGAATGGGAGATATTCCGATATTCCCGAGGTTAACACCGGAATGTGGAGGTCGCCAGCTGATTGGTCACCTCTAAATATAGGTGGCCAGTCAGCAGGCGCTTAGATATGCTGTAGCATGCTATGCCCCCTGAATTAACTAGTTACGCTAGCGGCAAAGTAGCCGTCCACGGCTCTGAGGACAGGTCCACTCAAATCTGTGTGGTTCTTTTCTCAAAAGACCATTTCAGACTAATCTACGTGGTCCTCATATGGCCTGACCAAGATTATGTCTGGACTTTAAAAGAGACTGTGACCTCTGAGTTTGTTTCGCCCTTTTTTCTCAGAGTAGTCAGATAGGAAACGCCGAACTCAACTAACAATTTTTTTTTTTTTTAAGATGACCTGTAATAGTGATTTTAATATCCTATTTACAGAATAAACAATTTCATTTCATTTCTGCGAACGTCGTTGACGACCCGTATCATATTCATATATTTTAGAATATTTTAGATAATAGTCGATAGAATTAAGCTACCTACCTTCGTTAACGGTATTACTATTTACTTTAGGTGAATATCTACACTACATATGTCGTGTGACGTACAGATACAAGGCTAAAAATATCTCCAGCCGGCGACTAATCTTGACTGTTGTCTTTTTTTCTCCGAACCAATCTTCTGCTCTTAACACGATCGCATATCTAATTTGGGATTACGAAAATCTTTCACGTGTACCTACTAAGTACCTACCAATACGAAATATTTTATTAAATGATCGAAGCCGGAAAGACCTTTACTACAGGAAAAAATATACGATATTGTAGTTGCGTAGTTTTGGAGAATGTTATCGAGTGACAGTAAACGGTCGGTACTGGGTAGCAACAAAAAGTTAATAGTCGTGAGGGAGCCAAACACTCAACACGTTCGCACTGCAAACATCAGCAACTTGGGTAATTTCGCTCAACGGGAAAGTCACAAGAGGGTCCACTCTTCGCACACTTCCATTTCGAAAATAAATGAGTTAATCAAAATAGAACGAGACTATGCGAAGAAAATAAAGTAAGACAAATAGGTACGATTCAAGGCATCGAGTCCATCTTACGCCTCGTTTGTTTGTTTGCTCGCCCTAGAGCCGCCGTCGAGGTGAGTGAGCCACGCACAACGGCACAACACTCACAGAACTAGCTACAACTACAGTTCACTAACGCGTTGATATATTTCCCGTAAGTGTATGAGCTAATAAACGTATTTTCCCACGGAGATGGCAAAGGTCTTGTGTTATCGCCTGGGAATACAGTACTAATAAAACTCAAGTTGACTCTTATCAGACAATTGAGTTATAGACTGAAGTCAGGTCAAGTGCGACAGGAGTTGGGGCGCGCGGGTGTTTAGTTTTCTAAGGTACATTTTTTTGCCAGATAATGTAAGGTAAATACCTAAGTTTAGATTGAAGCTGAACCTTTTGAACTTGATTCAATATCATCTCAATATCATTAGATCTATGTTAGGTATATTAGGGTATTAGAATTTAATATCAATATATAGAATATTGTTGAAGTAATTTGATGTAACCTAAAGCACTATCAATCATATTGTGAGCGGCGGCGCGCGCAGTGTTCCACACCGCTGCCACTGCTGCCGACGCCCGGAGACGATCATTCATCACACTTCGAGCTCTCTTAAGTGCTTTAGTGCACTATAATCAACTCCCTATATCGGCATTTTGTTAAGTACACTTCGCATCATCATAATTAGCTATATGAGGTGCTACTGCAAATTGTGTTGATTGATGATCCCATCTTCTTTAGTTAGATCACATATCAGTATCGATCTTATGAAAAATTCTGCATTTTTGCATTTCGATAAATCCTCTTTTCATTTTCACCATTCTAAAGGCTTCTCTCCGAATTAATATTAAATATCTGAATATAACTTTCGTATAGAACGAAAAAAGTTTGAACAAAAAAATAAAAAATATAGGAACGTTTTCAGATCTTATTTATTTTGATCGAAGTCTATATTAAGTGGATAAATATTAATAAGATAACTTAATTTATATTCAAATGAAAATCTGAAATTATATTACAATAATAAAACTGCGGTGTGGAAAATATCCGCTGCCAAAGTCAAATACATGAATTTTTATGAACATAAACATTTTTTGTTACGACCCGAACTAACGGTCGTTAAAACTCTTATCCATAATCATGCGGGATAGAACAAGGAAAATGTCATTCGTCATACTCATAAAGATTAGACAAGGAGTTCGACTCACGAGATCGTTAGTAAGTGTGAGTTGAAGAGCCCGGGAATGGAAATGATCGCACTCCGTTCGACAAAGCATATGTGATTGACATACATTTACACGACACCAACGCACCTGAAACCTAACGACCTCCGACTATTTTTACGACATTTTATTGTGTTTAGGGTTTCGTACCTCAAAAGGAAAAAACGGAACCCTTAGGCATATAGGATTACTCGTGTGTCTGTCTGTCTGTCTATCTGTCTGTCCGTCACAGAAAATTTGCTCCGAAACTAATAGACCGTAACGTAAAACGTAAATTAATTAATTTTTAAAAGGGGTCAATTTTACAGGGCAAGGTATTGCTAACTGTATCGTGTGACATATCAAATGAAAGGGCTTGTGGTGAAGACCTCAAAAATATTTTTTTTAATAATTTTAAAATTTATAACTATAATTATTTTAAAAAGTAATTATACTTTTAAAGATATATAAGAAAGTTGATGACAATTGCCCATTCCCCCTTATATCCTAATCATCAGCCTAAAGATAAAAAAAAAAAAAAACAGAAAATAGTTAGATCGGTCAGTATGGGAAAGTCTGAAACTATAAGCCACACGAAGATCCATCTTAGGAACCATGTCGTCGATTTAAGTAACAAGAAAACCTATAAGAAGTCTAGGGTCTTAAAATAACATGGTAAATCTCTTAATATTGTGCGTAATAACTTACATTTGCAGTTGGAATTTATGGGAGAAGATATTTCTCAACTACAATGTTGTTTATTCTTGGGATAAATTCACCCCAACTACGGAACCCTTCATTATGCGTGGTCCGATACGCACTTGGTTGGTTTTTTCTTACACAAGTACCTATCTCATAAAAGTACGTAATCATATTTATCAAAAACAGACATCAAATTTAAATTCAGCAAAAACTAATTAATTTTAAATTAAAATATTATTTAGACAGCTACATAGAGCTCAGTCTCGTTAATTTCTTCAGCGTCTCAAATGAACGTCTGACGTTATGTAAATATTTACACGACATTAATTATACAGCCATCTAATAACTCCCTCGTAACATGGTGTAACTAAAGGAGAAACTATTAAACGCGACCACGAATGTTTAACGTGTGAGCGAAGCATTATTAAAATTAATGGCTTTATTAAAGCGGCCGCGCATCAAAATATGTAAACTATGCCGCACTATCCATATGAATGGACGTGAGCTGCGGCAACGAATATGACGGTGGAACCCACATTCGGAGCCGACAGCGGTCGACGTCGGCGCGACGAAGGCGAAGCATATTAGGGCCTCACATTCATCCAACCCGTCCCGAATACACGTCTTTATCAAAGACGTTATTAAACCTGCCGCCGGTAGAATACATAAGACGGTGAATCGATTTGAGTAAATTACCTCAGGAACATATAGAGTCCGCACACACTCCATACGTCCACCTCATCGTCATAGATACTTAGTTAAAAAGATGACGATACTATTTCTTTACGAACTGGCGAATAGGTCAGAAGGACGTTCTCCAACACTTTATCGTGCGAGCCATTTCTAAAGATTGAGCGACGAAAGTGTCCATGAAAACATAATATCTCCCAAACTGCTGACAGAGCGTCGAGGTTTTATAGTAGTGGAAAAAATCGTTTTCTCTGTTTGAAAATTATTTTCTCACGCCCCCAAGCTACAAACAGTTCAATAACGTAGCGGCGAACGGGCAAAAGCGCAAGTTCGTTTAATTGCAATTTAGACTAAGCCCAGAGATCGCCACATAAGCTGGCAAACAGAGGTCGAGGGTCTGCGGGAAGACTCAGATATAGCCGCCGAACCGAGTGCACTCACTGGTATCTAGTTTCGTATAACAAATGGCGGAGCAAACCACTCAACTAAGCTAAAGCTCGCTGCACAAGAACAGTTCGACGATGTCGACCACCAGTGCCGACACTCTAAACGTACTTGACATACAACACTTTGATTGCATTATTCCATCGAAGCAATTATATTATTTGAGTTGTTCGATATTAAGGTCAAAAATTACGGTCGAAAATTGAAACACAATTTTTTCACAACAATAATGTTTTGTATTAGCAATTCAATCAAATCAGGCACAGGTGCGAAATTATTTCATTAGTTAACACTGAATACTGAAATTTAATACAAGTTAGCGTATTCACACGTAAGTATGTAGTGGAATAATGAAACAGTCCGATATGAAAACAATAACGGGTTAAGCTTAAAAGGATTGTATATGGTAGAGGTGACAGGTAATGGGGAAACGCATTAAGCCATCTACGAAGTTGAGCGGCGCTGCGCGGCTCGTGAAATAAAATGCACTAATGATTGCCGGGGCCACGCTCCGTAACGACCCCTAGCGATTAATGCTATTATACGATTCCTTTGCGCAATATACAATAACATAACCAGACACTATAATTCGAGTAAACAGCTTATCTTGTGGGACAAAGAAAATGTGAGCCGGATAATTTTAAATAAAAATGATCAGATTACATCTCTCCTTCGTTATTCAATATCCGAGGTTTACGCAATTATTGACAATCGTACCGATCTCCGGAAATTACATTTTTAATGACGATTTTTGTAAATATAATTACCGTAATGACTAATAATAATTCGTGCAGTTATGCTGTTTCAAAATCACAACATGTGTATAACGTGTTGTACGTCGGCACTGACTGTGCCGCGAGAGGCGATGCAGTATCTGGTTTATATTCTTATATTTTTCTCTTTAATTATAAAAGGAATTGGGCAAACGGACCCCAAGAACTATGTAAGTACCTATGTGTAGAACACCTACCTAAATGCTGAATCTCGGGACATAGATATTTATCTGTATTAGCCCCGCCAGATTAGCTTAGGCGGAATTTCCACCGACATTTACTTCAGTCTGGGGAACGGTTTACCGTTAGCACATCGGCACGTATACTTGTCGGCGCGGTATCGTGGCGCCCGGCTGGAGTCCCTGAGCTAACCGCGCTGTTCCCGGAACACCAATATTTTATTTTTCTTGACAGCAGGTGAGCGCGTTAAGCCGACGGTGCGTTGACTGCGTATAAAGCAATCGACGAGATTCCAAACGAATAAACAAGTGTATTAAGAGCTACATATATTGAAAGAGAATTTCGTTAGGTACTTCTAGCTACTTCAAAGGAATACATCAATCAAGATTCCGACGGCAAAATTGCAGAATGAGCCAAATACTTTTTTGGTGGTTGGCTTCTTACGGCCTCAAAGGGTCGTTTAAGCTTTATTAGTTTAAAATCAAAGCTTACAAGCATTAGTTAACCTTGCAATCACCACCGTTAATATTGATCTAAGAGTCATTTTAATTAATTCGTTATCAAGTTGTTCTACAGCAATTAAATACGAGTAGTTACCATAGATTAAGTCAAGCGTGACATCTACAGTTTTGGACAAAGGAATATCAGCTTTCCCAGACATTTGCTCACCTCAATGATCCGTCATTCACAGAAATCTATTCACACCTGATTACATCGTCAAATCCGATCTTCGGTCGGATTTTTGTTTACCCAAAGATTTGAGATTCGAATAACATGCAATTTTAATTATACCGAAAGCTTGGAGAAAGTTAATCGAACTCAATTTGAAATATGTACATTGATAATTCCCAATTTACTTTGGTAATCTTCTATAGTCACAAAGATAATAAAAGCGGAGTGTGAACAGATAATTTTAATGATACCCTTTTGTTATTGTTCCAGGGTCCATACCTAATGGAATGGGAAAGATTTGAAGAATGTAAAGGTCCCAAACAGGGCGAGTGCGGCAAGTTTGAAATAAAAAATTCACAAAATATGTCGGACGTAGTATTCCTGCTGGACTTTCCCAGGGATTGCCCGGCTACTTCGGTAGGTATTTTTATTAAAAAAATACATTAAATAACTATCTTACTACATATTTTAGTAACTAATTTCCGTTTTATACAGGCTAAAGTTGTGGTTACTACTAGAAGTAACAATGTAACAAAAAAGTTGTGGAACAATGTGCTGAACAAACCCTGCGAACATTTTGTTTTGGGCCCCATTCTTCTTGATTCGTTCAATTTGACTAAGAATTGCAAAGTTAACAAGGTAAGATTTTCAGATAAGTATCAACTAATTTCAGAGAACCATCGTAAACATAAAATTAAACGTGATTTTATACACAGGGTCGCTACGAGATACATCTCGACTTTGTAGCGAAAGCTAAGATGTTTTTGGGAACGAGTTTTTTTTACGGCGACTACGGATTCAAGACCATGTCTTATAACAAGGTAAACAATTTCTTCTGTGTGTACACCATACTCAACATCAAAAAGCCTGCTTAAAAATTAAATGCATACTTTGCAGTAAAAGTTTTATTATTTAAAAAATACACGTACACAAAAAAGGAACACAGCTCCACAAAAAATTATACTCCTTACACCAGTGCCACTATGTCAAGACCTACTTGCATACGCATGGGACGTCTAGAATATTTGATAGAAAAATCTGCGCTATTTATCCGCTTTCTGGAAAATAATACTGCAGTTCAGTTTTATCGTCAAATAATAAAGGTATTTTCTGGTATGAATTTATTAATTGGATAGCCTCACTTCAGAAGTTGAGCGTCGTTTTTATCAAAGTGGCATAATTATCGTGTTTCATTTAGGTTGCACCCTCAGGCTCGTGACTCGCGTCTGACTTAATAACCATATAATATAGTCGGCGGGCCGGATAGACGCGTAGTATAACTAATTTCCGTGTCGCGATTAAAACTCGTTATAAATTGTAGCCGGGAGAACTCGGAGGCTGTCACCATTACCGCTAAAAGAGGAAAAAGAGATTCACATTAAAACGCGCTGAAATTTTGCAAAACGGCACACGACGAAAACAGCCGGCGGACATATTATTTTATGAAGGTTTTATACCACGTTTACGGAGGTCTTTGTAATCGCAATGTGCCTTTTCAGACTTACAAATATTGTCTAACGTAAGTAGATCTATCTGGCGAATTTAATTGTGAAAATCACAAGTACCGGAGGTTAATTTTCCCTCTCAGCTTTCAATAGCACCTAATTATATTCAATGACGGTCCATGATTTCTCTCTGATTTACTGAAATTGCGCCAATAATTATTTAATGCCCTACTATTCACAGCGAACACAATACGCCAAAGTAAATTCTGTTCAATTCAACAATTCAGCGGTCCGCAGATAGTTTTTAATCGGTTAATTGATATAAACATTAAACAGATAATAACAGAGAACATGATCACGCCACAGTTAACTAATTAATGAGTAATTATTCATCAGATAAATTGATTGATCTTTTTCATTCACAAATAAAACTTCTTCGAACGGCCAAATAACAAAAGACAGTTAAATCTATGCTATAAAACAAAACACGACAAATCTGTTTGTGAAATTAAATAAAGGGAGCGTAGTTAATACATTTTTAATGAGCTGTAATAATTACACAACAAATTACTCGTCTTAGCAGAGCGAGATCTGCGAGTAAATCTGGTCGGTAATGGCGCGCGATGGCACCTGAGCCCGTGGCGGCCGCCTCGCTAATTTCCTAAAGCACAATATAAATTACCGCCTGAAAACAATGACGACCGCACTGAACTCGCGCTGCCCACTTGCACCGCCCAAATTATAATGTACACGCTAAAAGGATTGTTAGCTTTATATAAATTATCTCAAAGCGACTACAACAAATCAAGTGAAGTGCTCACTTCTTTTTAAATTAAAATTCTATCTTGAAACCAAACCTCTTCAGGAGCTCTAAATGTTGTAAGATTTACTCATAACTCTGTTGACAGAAAGGTGTACTCACCAGGAGGATTATAAGTTTGCATAAACTTTGAACTTTCAGTCTGAGATGCTTCGATTTTTGTCGAGTCAGCTAGTTAATTATTTTCCACTGACAATGAATTGCTGAACTCCATTCATTATCTTGAAGTGAATCGACGATTTTTTTTATAAATTTTGATTTTCAGCTGATCTTGAAAAGATACAAGCCTTGTTATTTAGTCGTTTGTATAGCGACATTTTTAAAATGAGGAAGTTAATAGGTATATGTATTTTAGACACACTTTTTGTCGAGAAAAAAATGCAATAACCAAATGGAACCAGACCATTTACCGACTAAACAAAATAGAATAAAGTATGTGCACTTATTTACTGTAAGTAGTTAGAAGTTGTGCGCCTGCATGGTTCGGATAAGTTTCCTATTCTGTTAACATTTTGGCAACACGCCTAAGCTATTTGTAAAACATATTAAAGCTCTCTATTCGACATTAACAAATGGCTTGTCATAACAAGGCGTTGGTGGGTGGTACAATAAAACAGTATGTATCAAAGTGCTGACTGTATGGCCGCAAATGTAAGCAACACACTTACTTATTCACATCACCTAGCTGGGTACAATTGGAAACGGGAATAGGTAAGGCGTACCGACATAAAATACTATGTAGCTACGTATAGCTGCATTACAGCTGCGAATGGTGTTATTCATGTCCAGAATAAATCAGCACTAGCAACTGTACGATAATGTAGCGCGATAGCATGAATAAGCTGTGCACACACGACGAGGTACCGGCGTGCTGCATGCGCGCTAGCTCCTGCTCGCGCAAACATCACTCCTCAAACGAATGAATTCCGTATGAGCGTACCTATTGTATTGGAATAACCGATTGGTTGGGAACAGACCGCCTATTTAAATGCGTGACCCGTCATTAGGCACGCGACCGGAGTGGTCCCGGATCGCTCAAGTTCCTACGCGCTCGTTGCTCGATGGCCTCGTATAATCGACCTGTTAACGTTTCGTCGTACATACTGCCCAGTAGTACCTACCCAACCCAGTTTACCGTCATTTATTTTTACTGCTTACTAGGCGGAATTCTGTTCGGCGAAGGCGACACGGGCAGAGCGGCAGGCAATCGATCGTCGAATCTCACGGCTATACTCAATATACGACCTGTGATGTCATATCAAAGGCAGAATTATTCATTTTATATAGCTTGCCAGCTACCACGTTTAATTGCGTTAGTAGCTCCGTCGCCGCATAAAACAAACAAGATCAGCATTCCGCCATGATATTTAGTGCGAAAATGTAATAAAGACCTCACGTCCTAAGCGAGTTACCATGTCGGATGTCAAAGCTATTTTTTGTCGCCGACGTTCCGATAAGACTATTTCAGTGATTTATTGCGGTTGTAGGAGTGAAGATTAAATTAGTCCTGTGCTACGTTACATTTTCATGTTCTTTGTAAATATATCTTCATGATGAAAAAAATACGTCTCGGTAAGGAGAGCCAGAAGATCGATTCCTATAATACATATATCTCTAACAGAACAAAGTAAAATAAACTTATAATTAGTTTTAAACACGAACACATAGGGTAAGTCCAGGATAGCTGCCCCACTTTTTGATAGGAAGCTATAACTTATTAATTAATAATCTATTGGCAATACGTCTTTTGCATATGGTAACTTTGATCTTTAATCTATGATGGTACCCCTTTTGTTTGTACATAAGTTTCATAGATTTTGAGGAAATTATGTATTTTTGACCCTCTCAAAAGTAGGATAGATGCCTACCGTGAGGGATAGAAGACTCGTAGTAAAATTGCGTCAAGGGATAGAAGCCTACCATGAGGGATAGAAGACTCGCTGTATGAATGCTTCAATATTAGATGCTAATTGAAATAAAACAGACTAGTTACAATGTAATCAGTTTATATTCAATGTTTTAACATTAATTTGTGACATCTTTTATAATCATATAATCTAGAATTCTCCAATAAAATACTATTTTTTAAAGTCTTATGAAATAATAATCATCTTTTACATCTACACGCAATCAATATACTTACTTTTCAGAACTAACATAGATAATTTTATCAGTCTTATTCTTCTTCTTCTTCTTAATTCTTCTTTTTCTTATTATTCTTCTTAATTATTATTCTTCTTATTAATCTTCTTAATTATTCTTCTTCTTATTATTTCTTAATCATTTTATGCCTAACACATAGTATTAAGCTATAACTTAAGTTCAAACTGTGATGTATCTAAGAGCGGCCGATTTAGTCAAAAACTAACTAAGGTTAACTGTTCGTTGTTATTTTTTGCAAATCGTCTTCTTAATGTCCGTGAGGGTATTCTGTAAGTTTCTGGCTACTTATTTTACACATTTCTCATTTTTGGTAATGTCTTGAAAAGCCACGCCTGGTTTTCTTTTATATTTCCGAGGCATTTCTTCCACCTTTGATATGAAAACATTAATAGAAATAGTTAGGGATAGATGCCCCTAAGGGCATCTATGGCTACAGCAGATGGGGCAACTATACTTTTGGCACAGGATAGATGCGTTTTTAAATTAAAAATAAGATAAAAATAAATCTATAATTTAAAGCATTATTCCGTGTACTTTAAACTGTAATATCATCAGATAATTTAAAAAAAAATAGAATTTTTAACTGTGTAAAAAGATATTCAATAGTAAGTACTTGCGATTATAATTTCAACGCTTGCTGAGGTCTCGCCGCGGAAGATTTTTACACACACGGACGAAACGCGTGCGCGTCTCCCCTACGGTTGTTGTGGCACTGGGGTCTCCGGGGGGGTGCTTCCTATTGTATAGTACGATTTTAGCCTACGATATTTCTAACATTGAGTATTCAAAGTCGCGGCACCTATCCCATTGGGGCACCTATCCTGGAATTACCCTACCTTAGTTAACCTTTAACCCAGTTACTGCAAATAATGTATATAAAAATGTTCGCACTCACTCAAATAGAGTCATGATTGAATCCAAGCTTACCTGTAAAGAGAGAAAACACAATGAAAAACAATATGCTAAAGCATGATCCTATCTCGTACAAAAAATATTAATCAATAACTTATCAAGCATAAAAAAATGAAAAACGATTTAAAATAAAAATAGATCGGCATCATTTTACTTTAAAATGCTGATTGTGTTTTAAACACACCCCAACGGCTGAACGGTTTTAGGTACAATTTTATTCAAACTAACAACGGATCCTGAATATAAACCGGACACTTTACATCCCCAAAAACTAAGGAACATACAAGAGGGTCTACTCGAAGACACAGCCGTAATAAAGTAAGTATTTCTAATACGCAGACCTACGCATAAATTCGACTAAATGTAGTTAGACATCTAGAGAGAAACTGTTTAAGTAAATACCTACACAAATTCGAGGCCCGCCTTAGATGTGCAGTCAGCCCGTATCCCCTTTAGAAGTAGCCTCATTCACGGGGGTCACCTTTCTACGCTTTAGTTGTAATTTTGTTCATACGCTAATAGACATTATTCAATGTAAATATATTTCGCAGACAACCACATAAGTGATCCGAGGGCTTAAGAAGGGTTTTCAAGATACGAGTCTCTTAGGGTACACAGTATATGCTGATATTATACAAAAAAATTCAACCAACGAAAGGATTTGGTTGTAGAATCCTGAGGCCTCTGGAGAACAGCTATAAACCCTAACATAAACCTTCCTACTTATACATACAATAGTTATATGAGATTATGCGACCACAATATAGTACACATATAGGTACTATGCAAGTGCAATATTATCCGGGAACTTGGGAACTGTATACATGAGTATAACACATAGTAATGAATGTAAGTTTATGAATACCTGTGTAGATTGGCGACTGCTAATATGTACAAACCCTTTAATAATATACTTTTATGGACAGAAGATCTTTGTAAAGGCAATATTCATAACTTATCGAATGAATATAAGGGTTGTAAAGGACATATTGGGAGTAACTTTCTTGTCCAGAATAGATAATCAAGTATCGGGATTTTGAATCTTGTTTCCGCTGAGGATAGTAAACATATGTACGTAATAAGATGTCACAAAAGTTATGAATGATGAATAAGGTAAGATATTATCCGCAATAGTAGTAGATATCATGATAGGCTTAGTAAAAATCTTGTATTTCTGATAGGTATGATACAAAATCATATGTGAGCACAATAAACATCGAAATTCTCAGTTAGAACTTAAAATTTAAAGGTCGATTTTCAAATAATATTAGTGTTAATAACATCATTATTAGAGGCTCTCAAAGTAAAAGGTTGTTTTAATACCTACTTCTCCTTCGTAAAAGTATTATTCAAACGCTCTACGTAGCTTTTAAGTGCTTACTCTTTATTTATAGAGCTGGTAGCCGAGCAAAACATGATAATAAATTATATGCGGTGAAAGCTTCTGAATCATCGTCACCAAATACCTAGCTTCAAATAAATGTATTTTACGCACAATATAATTTCCATTGTTACTAGTTTAAAACACTCGATATATTTGATACCATTTCGTACTTCAATAGCTTTTATTCCGTCAGTCGTAATTTGTCGGTTGTAAATGAGCTTCATATATTCTGTGGAAACACGAACGTTATTACTGGGAAACTGTTAATTACACAATTTAATGCAAGTTGCAAATTAGGTAACAGTTTTTATTTACAAATTTTATTTAAAAAAAGGATCTGCATTGAAAATATGACAGATTGTATTGCCTTATCTGAAAAAAACAGCTCGGAAAAAAATACTGCTACCAGTGTTTTATCTAAATCGGTATATTAGCGTTAGGAGCGTCCAGCTTCCTCGAAAAATCACATAAAATAAATTCCCGATAGAATCGCGCCTATATAACCAAAACAGAAACCGAGAATAAAAAGGAAAACGGTAACAAGTACGAAAACCCTCATTCCATCACAAATAGATCCGAGTTCAATGCCAAACAATATCTCCGCGGGACAGTCATAATACGCCGCTTCGCAGCACTTACCTACATTATTGCTGATAGTTTGGAAATAATAAAACATAGCCAAAGAACAACACGGACCTAATAAAGGAGATAATCTACAGAGAGACGGAGCTAAAGACTATCTTCTTGTGCCTGATGGAAGCATAATCCGCAATGTCGCGCTAAGCCTCGGATGGCCCCTAATGATACGCCGCAGAAACATAATCGGAATTGCCTAAGAAAATACTTAACCATTGTGACGCAATTGCAACGGACTATATAAATGCAATTCCACAATTGATTTTTTTATCCTTTCAAATAATCGTTTTCCAACGTAGCTTCGATGTAACTTAAGTTTAGTGATGCGACAAAAGCTCCTAAGCGTTTTATTCCGTCGGTAAAGGGATCTAAGCACATCTATAGGCAAATAGGTAATTATTCATGACCATGAATAAAATTGTAGTACCTAAGGGTTTAAGAGAAAATCCCTACGTAATAGCAAGTAAGTAAGCCACCTGGGTGTAGAATTCTGGTAAAAACTCTCATGTAAATCACTGCTGTACAAACCACAAGGAAAGAAAATCTAAGCCTCGACTGTTACGCATGTGGTTACGCAAAAGAACCAAATGCGATGTCGCAAAAATACAGCGGCGAAACTGAACAAAAAGAGAAGTAAGCTTGTTCACAAAAAAGTGAAAGATGAGTGGGAAGATAAAATAGAACTCGATTGTTTTGATTTCCATGCTATGTTGGAAATGAAACAAAAGGCATTTCCATCCGCTGAGCATCGCGCAATATTCGAAAAAGCAACGGATAAAATGGATACGATTTTGTTCTAAGATGACCAGGCAAGTTATCGGTAGTTACGCATCATTTCGTATATTCACTTCGCTATTGGCTTGACGACACAAGCTTTATAGCCACAGCAAGTACGAGCTTATATAAAAATAGAATGTTGCTAAAAACATGCAAAGCGCGGTTGTGTACAAAAGTTGGTTCGTTTATATGGAACAACGCTTCTTTGTAATTAGTCCACCCTGGCAACAGAGCAGAATAATGCCGCGCAAAATAAGAACAAATAAAACATTAATCACTTACATGTGGTACAATAACGATAAATATCACTCTACTTTACCCAAAGCTTTTACTATCCGACATTACGAGAAGAAAAAATCTTTAATAAACGAAACATCGCCACATAACCACACGTCACACAAACGCTTCCAATATTGGTTGTAGACACATATGAAGAAGGTATTTTAGTATATGAACAAAAAACATTGACGCAAGAACAATGTCAATATAACAGGAAACGATTTGTAGCAATCTCAGGGTACAACACTTTACGTCAAGCGCCGTCAGTCACGCCGCCTGTTTCCCTGAAACGTTCAGTAATACCAGTTCCCTTTGTATTCACGAGAAATGTATTTAAGAAGTATATAGTTGTATGTTAGTTTAGTAGACAGCTTAAGGGTACACTAGTTGCGGGTTGCGGGGTTGCGGGAAACTCCGAAAGGGATACCGTGGCCCCCTGGCATTGCACAGGCAAGAGAAGGAACACGGGTGGGTTTTAGTCAGTAAGAGTCTGCCACGCACGAGGAGTCATTTGATGAATCCCAACAAAAAAAAAAAAAAAAAAAAAAGTTACACTAGTCGACGGCTCGAACTATCTGGTGGGCGTGACTAATATGCATGCTAATTAGTCTAATTATTTATTTACTTAGTTTTATTTATTTCGTATTTATTTATTAATTTAGAAAACGAGCGCGTCAAATTTCATAAACAGACCTTTGGGCGTACACAATGAAAAAACCACGGGATATATTTACTCAAAATAAAATTAATTTAACTATTGAATAAATTATCTATTCCTGTACGGTTTCATTTTGCCATTTTCTTACTATATAAGTAATTTGTTTACGCCCAAACACTAGTTAAAACTAGTGTTGAAATATGGAAGTTTCGATGCTCATAACTTCCAAACCAATTTTTTTTTTCCAACTCTGCTTCCAAACAGGGCTTGATAATGACAAGACAAATTGATATAATTTTTAGTTTTGAACGTACACCATCAAACAAACGAGTAAACGCATTACTACGTTTGTATGGAAGAATGGCCGACTAGCGTACCTTAAGTTGCTACTAAATTTACGCTTGACCTATTCATAAATGACAGAAAGGGACGTAAATGCACGCTGCATCTTTTTCACGTGGTTATCCTGATAGATACCTACTTTCTTTGACCTGAGGAAAATGAAGGCAATGTTTGCTGACGATGACCGTGTTAAGACAATAAGGAAGACGTATCCTAAAGGTCGACGATGTTCAAAGCATCGATCAGTAAAAATACCACCCACAAAACTTATTGGTGCTAGAATTAAGTGTATAAATTCTCTGCTAGATTCGTTTAAGTAGATTACTATCAAGTTTGTAAGACTTAAGCACATTCTACTTGTCATGGTGAACGCTTGGCACAAAATAAGCTACGTGTCTCCTATAAACAATATGTACCTGTTTCGTTCGCGTGAGTTTTCATTTTGAGCGGAAAGAGCTCTGCGATCGCAGCACACCTGGAATTGATCCCACCGTGAGCTCCCTTCGAGGTGCACCGACAAAGTAACCAGATTAAAGAGTGCATCTGTGTATAAACTGCCACATACTCGTATTGTGAGACATTTTCTGTGAAAGACGATTTAACTCATAGAATAACCAGATTACCTCTGGATTATAGTCAGAAATTATTTGTTAAGTATATCAGATTGGCACACTACACTACATCTGTCATTTGGACAATTCCTAGCAGTAATAAGGATCAAATTTGCAAAACACATATAATATTCGTTAGTATGAAACTGACAGGTGCCAAGAACGCATTCTCGACGGCCGTGACTCTACGTAAACTTGCTTGTTTCAGTCGACAGTCTGATGTTGACAAATGTGATTTGAATCTTGACAAGCAATTTGCTCAGCAATCATTTTCCCTAATTAAAGTTAATTATTTTATAAATAAAATAAAAGTTCAGAAAAACAACAAGGAATAAAGTTATATCATTTCCCCCAAGTCATCGTTGGGTAGTCACGCGCACATTAGCCACGCTCCACACCTGTCGGCGGCATTTGCCGCGGGGGACCTCACTACTAACTATTTCTTTGTATTTCTCCCCACAACAACTTTATTTTATTCTTCTCCAGGCACCAATAGAGCAAAACGAATCTCGTCTGTCTGAAACCGCTTACTTATAAGAAATTTATATTTACACAGCGAATATTTCAGCTGTAAAAACTAAGCAGCGAATTACCAAAAAAAAAAACCCTATCATTCGCGTCATGCTTCATAAAAAGTGATATAGATTTTTTGCTAAACATCAAAGATATTTTTTGTGGCAGGCATATTTTTTGCATTTTATGTCCAAACGGTGAATTCGTCCCCGTACGAACGTTCGACGCCAGCACACGGCATAATTTATCATGATTGATTCGTTCACCTTCGTGTGCTTGTGCCCCAGAGACTCTCGCTTTGATTTATCACATATCTATAAATTACCACTTACATTGTGTACCTATTTATCATCTGGACGCCAACGTATAAATCACTTTTAACCTGACCTTCTTTTGGACACGACAACAACTATTTTCATATGTTTTAATAACTATTCTTCACAGTTGTTTATGATGTTTTCTCGCGCAACAGTAAACTTGGACGGAAGAGTTTCAGACATGTACACGTTCTAAGACTGGAGTGAAGAACAAAACATGTTACCGGGTGCTTTTACGGCGGAATGTGTGTGTACATTACACAGCTGAAATGGCATTCTATGAAGTAGTTTTTATTTATAAAAAGTGAAGAAGCAGAAAACATTAATCCTATTAAATGAGCAATATTTGTATATATATATATTTCTAATCACGTTCTGGAAAACGGCTCCAACGATTTCGATTAAATCGATCTACCTCGATCTCATATCTGGAAAAATTCGTTTTCTCCGTATTTTCTCCCGAGCAGGGCTCGGTCGCCCAAGTTCAGAATAAGATGGCTACCTTAGAATAATGACATGACAGCATAGAGTTAGTAAGTACATACTATCATGGAGCATGGAATTCGTAAGTACATATTATCATGGCAGCATGAAATTTGTATGAAATTTCCTATACTATTAAATGAGCATTCTCTATTTTCACCAGAGCAGAGAAAAAAATCGATATCCACTCCATGTAAGACAGTAGGTAGGTATTTACCTAAATAAGTTTATCAAATATTACTCGTATATGATCGATAATAGGTATCTGTGTTTTGCACATAAATTCTGTATGTTTTTTTTTTATAAATTCTCTCTGCCCAGATAGGTACGTTTTATGATCGGTGCATAAAATCCGTATAGGGGTGCTTTAGGAAACAAATACAACAGCCACGGACATAAATAAAGTAACTACCAGAAAGGATTAGACAGATTTTAAAATCATACCACGACAAAGTTTACTCGTATAGACAATTGTATAGGCAAAACAGAAAATTCAACAATTTAGTTGCGCAATTCATACACAAACCGCTCATACTTTACATGCTTAAGCGCTTTGAGTCGGCGAGGAGCTTAGAATTATATCAGCCGCTCCGTGGAGTCACGCTCGACGTACGTAAGTCTACACACATACTACTCAATACTAATTACGTATTCTGAAAACAAACTTCCACTTATTTTCCAAGCAGAAAGCACGTTTTAAAGACTTCAATTAATCTAACGTATCCTCGATCCACTCGATCCTAACAACCACATTACAGCGACCCATCCACTTTCGTTACCGACTTTACTCCCTAATTCTATATTATCTACAGTAGACAAGAAGAAAGTACGTGATCCCAGTAAAGGGGAAACGTTTCAGTTGAAAATCGACCTTCATGCGCACATCAAAGAACCCTGCCCGAATTACTAAAAAGCCTCTTTACAAACAGAAATCACTATTAAAAGTAGCGAATATAACAAGATGACCACGAATCCAATGCTATTACATATTTACTACATGCGACATAACTTGCGTAGTTACAATGTATTTTATGGTTACAACACGATAAAACCCGTCTTGGCAACAGAAAAACGTAGAAAAAATATATAAATGTTCAGTATGGCGATCATATTCGTAGCAATAAGTAACCATAAAGACGGTATTTCATATAAGCGAAGTGCCCTGGTGTTACGACTTGTCGGGAACGTGAGCTGAAATGCTTGCGAAGACAGTGTTTATTGGACACCTGCTTACGGCGAACATTTCGACCAAGTGTTTTAAAAAGGTTGTCAAGAGCGAGAAGCGGGTAGTTCCGCTACCTGGCCAAGTGCACTAGACTAGTCAAATTGAACACAGTATAAACATAAAACGTCAGTACCTACATAGACATACATATATATAAGTACATAGACGACAGTCGACTTTTCATCTCTTCTTGTTAGTGTATCAGCGAAAAACACTAATGGGAAAATCGTTATGTGTTCTTCATAATTTTTTTTGCTTCGCATCGGTCAAACATATGTCACAAACAGACAGACTGGCCGCCCGCGTCGAGAGCATTCCGATTTTATTGTTCAGTCAAGTGAACATTGGAAAATCTAATAAAAGCCGACCATTTTATATTCACGTAGGTATATTTGATACCTAGCTTAAACAGTGCTTGCTGGCTATACTGTTCTTACTGTGTTTAAGTTCTAATTGAACAGTACTTTGTATTCTAGAAACAATTGTGTAAAGTTCAACACAAAGAGAATAGTTCTCGTGCTAAAATATTATACCTTTGAAATTAAATTTTTTTTAAAAGTTCTCTTCAAAAAAACCGGCCAAGTACGTGTCGGACGACGCACAATGAACGCGTAGTTGGGATGAATTTATCCCAAAAACAACTTTAGCTTTGTAGTTGAAAAACATGGTCTCCCATACATCAATATACATCAAGGTCAATTCACTTTTTTTTTGTGATAATACTACAAATTAACAATTTTCGGTCTTTTTCCTTACTTGTGCTGTGAGACCTTGCTTGAACTTTCATGATTCTAGGTCAACGGCAAGTACCCTAGTAGGTTTTAATTTATTTGCGAGTATCAAAATATATCACATAAATGGCAGTATTTTTTCATTGCGTTGACTTAGAAGCTTGAATTTTTTAAAGCTCTAAAGGACCTTAGACCTACGTATTTGATATTAATTTTAACTTGACACCTCCACGCATTCCTGAGAAAAAGGGTCTTGACAGACAGACAGACGTACAGACGGACAACGAAGTGTTCCTTTAAGGGTTCCGTTTTTCCTTTTGAGGTACGAAACCCTAAAAAAAGAGATGTTTATAGCACACAGTATTTACGTTGTTTTAAAATAATGTATGGCATTGGTATTCGTACCTATATTACGTATGTCTTACGGTTTTTCATTTGCAGCACGACCTGTCGCAGCAGTGTACGATTTATTACAACTGTATGTATTTAAAATTGCAACGCAGTATCCCATAATAGCAATATTAAATCATAACCTAGGAGCACCACAATAACTCTTTACCCTCATTCAATGTTTTGTGCGACAATAAACAACGTATGTTTTTCTTACATTCCATGAGATGCCATTGGGAATTACAATAATAATTGTCTATTGCTATTTTTGGCCAGTTGGGTAGTCGAAAGTATCTCTATATAAAAGTGTTTACTATGCGAGACAGGGCGCCTAAACAAAGTATTTTTATCGTATCAAAAATATTCCATGTTGTTATGGTTCCGCTTTAGTTCTGTCCGTTATATACGATACGATATACAGCGATATACAGCGCGGAATCTGTTGGGGAGCCGTTCTAACTTACACCATATCAGTTACGTAGTACATTACAATTGCACGTGAGCTGAAAATGCTAGTGCGGAAATTCAAGACACCCCAGTTGTGTTCTATATTTTAACACCTGCTGCGGTGGCGAGGAAACTGAAAATTTCAACAAAATTAACTGAAATCTTCGAGAGATTTCGAGGTGTAAAATTTTATGTTCAGGATAAATTAATGAACAATTTTACCAGCACAAACATTCCTTTTAAATTTAATTTCAACTGGTTTTGAAGATTCTTTGACTAGCCACACTGATTCAGCAGCCGGTCTGCTCTTTTTCCATTCACATGTTTTAATAATGAATCTACGAGATGTCCTTTGCAAGGGTCTGCTGTTGGCGTAGTGTGCCACTTTATGAATGAATTGAAAAACTCGGACCCGGGCTTTCATATTAATCGTGTCTTATTAAATGACAATTTGGCTTTTTCACTTTGGCTTTGTAAAGATGCAATGTATATGAATTATGATTATATTTCCATTGCCACCTTTAGTGTTGAGGTTCACACTCAAGACAGCTGTGTAAGGGTCGCGGTTGAACAATAATATCCTGGCTATTAGTATGCACACCGCCGCCGCCCGCCGCCACCGCCCGCGCCGCCGACGCAGCCCTGCGGTGCTACTTCATTAATTAGCGAAGCTTCAACCACTTCAGCTTTGCGTTTACGTTGAAGAATTTAAACATTTCCCTAATTTCACTTCTGGAAATCTCACAAACCAACTCGCGAACAAGTTGGGACGTTAATTTATAAATATATTACAGAGAAAAGTATATTTGCTAAAACGGACAGTATCCGAAAGAGAATATGAATAATTTAAAATAATAAAGAAGGAAATGCTACTTTGGATGGGTCGTAAAACTTTATTAAAAATATATTTTTATCACATCCTAAAATGTAGGTAGCCTCACTGCTATTTACCTAACACCTTTAAATGGAACGAGATTCATATCTTGGCGATACGCACTGCGCACGCGGTAATTCCACGAAGATTATATTTGTTTAAGGTATAATTTGAATAATAAACATATGTTTAGAAGGGGAAGCAACCTTTAAGGTAAGTATAGGTACCCATTAGCTATTATTTATCTTATTTTGTGCGTTACCGCTATTTTGTAACGAATCCAAAAGTTATATATAGCTAAAACTATTAAATCTTAGATAAAGCTTCAAATTATGGATGAACTCAACGCAGTAAACTTCCAAGAATTTGCAGCGCGGTCGTTTTGACAAACTCAATTTTGAAACAATAAAAGTACTTCCGCTGAGTTTATTTTCCCGACGAACACAACACGGAAAAGTTCGCCCCAAATGGTACAACAATAACTTTCGTCTTTCAACTTGACGAAATGCTGCATTTGTTCAAAAGTCGTATTTACTGCTGGCAACTTGTGTGTAACGGCATCTTACACCCTCCTTCACAAGCCATTACGTCGCCGCCCGCTCATCGGCGCGCACTGCTAGCCTCCTACAATCTGTCTCATTAACTAAGCCTCGAAAACTTTCAACATTAGCTAATTTACCTGGCGGAACCACAGCCCTCCTTATTGGCTTCACACATACTACAGGTTGTTGGTATGTGTGAAGCCAATAAGGAGGACTGTGACCCGCATTAAAAACGAATATATCTCGTTTCGAAAATTACAATTCCGCTCTCAATTATTCGAATATATGTATTTCGAACTTACTATTTATTATATCACGGCCAAATACGTCACGCAGAGATCGAAGCGGGGCTCGTTACTGTACAAATATTTATCTATAAAATATATGAACGGCATCGTTACGCTACAAAAGAGCAGTGTTTTTACTGAAGGTAGTATTATCAATCATAGCATTTCTCGTGACATAAGTGGACCCTCCTCATGCGAGCTCAAAGTTCCATTACTCATGGTGCCACGCCCAATACTGATACGCTATCCTCCAACCCCAACCAGTCTGACAATAACCAATGAAACCGTTACTTAGTGCGGGATCAGACAAAGAAACATCGTGTGGTTCGAATGTGATAGTTTAGCGAACGAATATCTGAATTCAATCACTCAGCTGAATCAAGTTACGAGCAAGTTACACTGTACGTTTGTTTCACAGAATAAAAAGTGATTTATATTCCAAAAGTGACTTTCTAAATTCTTAATTTATCACTTGTCTGCCCGTTTTGAATAGGCATTTAAAACACAAATTAAAATAACTAATGGTGCCTAGAGAGCGCAAACTTCAACGCTTCTAATTTTCAACTCCGTCGGTATTCCACAACCACTTTTTTGTAGATATTTTGCTTAGTCAAGTTTTAAACTCACCTATCTGTATAAAACGATGCGATCAGTTCGCACAAGTTCATTGAAACAAGTGCCCGATAACTGCGGAAAAGTTCAACTTTTTAACTTTTAAAGGATTTGCACTAAATTCGAAACAACTACCTACTTATTAAAGTTGGTTCGTTTGGCAGTAGTTCAAGATATAATTTATTCCACTCAAAGACATAAAATCGTTGCGTTAGATATCTTGCCAATTGTAAACGTTAGCAGTGAAAGGTGACGACATAACGTTTAACAAGGCAGTTTCACCGTAAATGCAAATGTTTCGAATTATTTTTTATAGTGTTTTTAATTAGAGTCGCTTAGAGCATGTCTCGGTAGGCAGTATTGGAGCGCTCCGCCCGTCCGCTCCGAGCGCTCGGCCGACGAGCGATGCTCTGTTTTAATTAAACTTACGCCCGGCCGGCGATAGCTTTCTGTATCTCTCTTTTATAGCCTACAAATTCAACTCGAATATTTCTGCACAATCAAAAAATCATTAGAATGTAATCAGGCGAGTAATGAACGTTACCACACGAGTTACGTTAAGAGCAGACGAGCTTAATATACACAAACGAGATGGGGTGAAGCGATTTTTATGACGGCCGAGGCGAGTGATTCCTGGAACTTATGGCGCCCATAAACCCGCTCGTGTCGACTTGACGATTTAGCAAAAATTTCGCTTCTCGCCCGGCGTCGCCGCATCGTCTAGAAATCTTTCAAATTACCCGAATTCGTCTCGTGAATGGCTGTAAACGACAAGGAAAATTGTAGAAACGTTGTGATATTTTAAATACAATGATATAACGAGGCTGCGATAACTAGCGTTTTACACAATTTACCTACCATCGGTTCAATTTACAGAATCAAAATTTATAACAGTGGATTCAATTAAAATTGTAAATCGTTTCCTGCAATGGCGAATTTGGTAAATTAATCGTGGTAGAGGCTTTGTGATTGTACATCCAAATAGCAGGTCAAACAAGGGTACAAAAAGAAAAAAAAACTCAGAAGAAACGATGCCGAAACATCGTTTGAACCCGTAACACCACTTTGCAGAATATTTCCAGCTAATTACAACTTGAATGCAATCAGAGCTTAGCAGTCGGCACAGATTGTTTAGTAAAGGGCAATATTTAATAGAAACTGTCAGTAATCCTCGGCAGGCAGTGCACTCGGGCGCGTCCTCATCACGAATTCCCGAGGGCGCAACGTTAAATGTAGGCCACCAAGTTCCCGCCGCCCGCCAAGCGGAATATTGCTTTGTCACTTGGCGACATCGCACAGCTTCTCTAAGCCCAAGTAATTGGAAATAGTTGAAATAGACGACTTATAGCAACAAAGCTCGGGCCAGCGCCGGCACTGCCTTGAACATCTCAGTCCGGACTCGCATTGTCGCCACCAACTAAACTCCACGGAGGCAATTTATGTCTCCGAGATGTTACGCCCAAACTAACGAGCGTCCTATTCCACGAAAAAACTTTCCCAACAAAAACACCGGCTTATTTAATTAAGACTCTTAATTCCAAATATACCTAACAGTAAACAAACAATCAGGAAGTCTAATTAAAACAGTCGTATAAATAAACGATAACAGTCACCTAGGGAACTAGGGGTCGAATGAGAACACCGCAAAACACGGACGGAAGGAGACCAGAATGGGTCAAAATATAAAATTTGATGGTGGTTGGTTTGTTCGTTTAAAAAATAAAATTTTATATAGATCGTAACATAGCATCTTTTCTGGGTAAGACGTGTCGAATCAAATTGGTAAATCATAAAATAGGTACTTTCATATAAAATTCAGTAAAATAAAATTGAATGTACTGGAAGACGTTCTTGGGCAAGATAACTACTTTTTACAATGCTCTAAGGACTAACTAAGCTTTAGTGATGTCACTCACAAAACTATGTGAACTAAAACTCAGTGAAAGAAAATGCAAAAGTTGGCAATGGTGCCGATTCTCTTGTCACAAATGCGTCTAAACTAGACTAAAAATCACCAAAATTTAGTTTACTCCTGTCAAACGATGATTTCCCATTCTGAAATAGACTAAAGTGGCACAACTTAACTATATTTTAGTTTGACAGCACTAAGATTGTACTGAGATTTTAATTTAGTGAAAATAACAATTTTGCTATTCTGAATTTGACGTTATTCACCTAAAATTTTAATTTTCTAACTAATTCTGACCATTTTTAATCGCCACTGAAAATGGTGTGGAATATTATTAGTTGTCATGAACTAAAATTCACACGAACATCTCGACTTCGGGTGCAAAAATAGTACTGTACTGGATTTTTTTCTTTTCTTTTGCTTATATCTCGAAAATGGTGTGTCCTATCGCAAAAATAATGAAAATTTCGACCCCCTCTATGAAACCCTTATACCCCTAATACTCAACACGAAGGTATTTTTTTTTTCCATACAAAAAGTGCAAAATTCCATATAAAACACGTCGAGAATGCCCCCAGTGCGCGTCTCCGGCTCTAAAAAAACTCACGGGATAGGGCAAACAAGTATACGTACCACGTGGAGTCGCAATTGTCAAATTCGATTTAGTTGTGTCAAAATAATTTTTAAATTTAGACTTTTTACTACAGAATAGCGTTAAGATTCATAGCCAAAAGTAAGGAATTTTAGTGATAGTTTAGTTAGTTTAGTCCGGTGTACAAGAGAATCGGCACCAATGTTGTTCATAAATTCGGAGATGATAGAATCAACTCAACGCATCGAGGCACATTATGACCGAGAGTGTACTAGAATAAGTGTGCATGTAAAGGTGCATAATTTAATATACCATACCTATCCATGCTCTACTATCAAAGGTAGCCTAATCATTCCAAGCACGTCTATTCTATGACACGAAACATTGCGATGCTATAATTACGTGATCTCTATTTACTTAGTGAATAAATATGCTTATATATTATACAAGCTAAATCTAAAATATATAATACTAGCTGCGCACCGCTTTCGTCGTTTCACCGACATAAGTGTCCTACCTTTGTGATACCTTTTATCCCGATATTCCCACGGGATCGAGATTTATGCGGGTGAAACCACGGGGCGCAGCTATTAATATTATTAGCTAGGATTATTTATTTATTTATTTACGCAAAATACGCGCTTTGACGTGGAGTTGCGGAAACCAGCCCGTTTTACCTATTATTTATTTATTTATTAATAGGAGAACCAACAGCAATAACAAATGGTCAGTTGATTAAGAAACATAAAGCCAATTACAGGTTCTCACGGCTAAAATCAGATTTATTTTTAGAAATCTTAGAATAGAATAGAATAGAATAGATTTATTTATTTGCAATGAATGTAGGTACATATTATTAGGTGTTACAGAGTTTTGTGGTTCCTTGTACATTCTACCTTAATTGGCATGCAAATTTTAATTTTAAAAGAATTTAATAAAACTTATCATCTAAGAATTCTTGTACTGAATAATAACACTTGTGCAAAAGTAATTCTGTAACATGCTTTTTAAATTTTGTTAGTGGTTGTTCCTTGACATTATTTGGTAACTTATTATAAACAAGTGGTGCCATACAAATAACACTTTTTCTTAAAAGAGCAGTCTTAAAAAGACCCGTGCTTAAAAGATTTTTATATTGGGATCTAATACTTATTGTTCTATTTCGAGTTTCTTTCAAGGTGGTAAACAAGTGTGAGTTCGTTTTAACAAATATACATAATTCCAATATGTAAAGACATGGGAAGGTTAAGAGTTTATGAGACTGAAATATAGGTAGACAACTGTCAGTTACTTTTAGGGCGAACATAACTCTGATACAGCGTTTTTGAGCTTTAAAAATACTTTCTTTCTCGCTACAATTGCCCCAGAAAATTACACCAAACCTCAAAAGTGAAATAACTAATCCGTGGTAGGCAACCAACACGCTAGACAGGTCCACTTTTTTGGACAAATTGTGCAGCATGAAAGCCGATGTACTCAATCTCTTACAAATACTCTCTGCTTGAGGCTTCCAAGTGAGTTGGCTATCAATTAATATACCCAAAAATTTTGCAACATCCACTGTGCCTACAGCTTGACCATTGTGGTTTATATTCATGTCATTAGGGGAGATTCTTTGGAAAAAATGCATAACTTTGGTCTTTTGAAGATTTATTAATAAATTATTATGATTTAGCCAATTTATTAGAGAACCGAGTGTGTTATTAATATCTTGTTCATAATTTTAGGATCACTAACAAGCACGTTAAAAAAGATTAAGAATATATATATTTATATATAAGGTACAATAAGTATTATGCGCTATGCACTTTTTAAAAAAGTCTGCGTTTATCCGAGCGCGTCCAGAATATAGGTTTTGGTGGTAAATGAGTCAAATGAGAACTCTTTGCAAAGAATATTAAAGTCTTTAATCGCTCGCACCGAGGAATCGAGATAGGCGGATTGAATCTAACTGATCTCTGGGGAACATTGAAACGTAGTTTATGTAGGAGATCAGGACAGTCAATCTCGTTGGATTTAATTTTTAAGAGGAAAGTGCAATCTGCTAGTCGACGACGATTTAAGAGTATGTACAAGTATGAAGGAGCAGCAAGTGGCACCATCCCGTTTTGTAACGAAGTTACTGGAATCACCGAACTGCATGCTATATTCCGCGGCACAATCCTTACAATATTGAAACTGCTGAACTACTAATACGATGACCACTTCTGGTAAAGGCTATCCTACGCCGTTATACAGGGTGATTGGAAGCTGGGTGCAAAGCTTTAAGGCGAAGATAGTACAGACAATTTAGAACCACTTAAGCCCTGGTTGTCTTTCTTGAATTTTTTTTTAACCTAATTTTTATATTTTTTTCGAATATTCCCAAAATTTTAACTAAACTGCTTGTTATTGGCCAAATTAAATGATAAATGAATTAATTTTTATTTTATTTAATTAAAGTAATGAGTAAGCAATCTAGCAAAACAAGTTTTAGGCTTCTTTGTCGTTAGACATTTTGTTTACAGACATTTTAAGTTCACAAAAAAAAAATTAAATTCATAATTACTTTAAAAAACCTTATAACCTTAAAAAAAATAGTAAGACTTCGTCTAAGATAACCATGGCTTAAATGGTTCTAAATTGTCTGTACTATCTTCGCCTTAAAGCTTTGCACCCAGCTTCCAATCACCCTGTATATAAAAAGTGGAAAAGCTCATAAGGCACCAACAAGTTCGTCCGCATCGCTGTCAATGGAAAAACGCCCAAAAGGTCGAATGGCAATGCTGATTTCTATATTGTAAAAACAAATCTTTCATGAAAAAAAAAACAAAAATACTTTTGAAATACATACATAGATTAGTAAAGTTGTCTATTATGTCAGCTTTAAGATCCCGTTTATCCATAGAGATATGATAATAACATAATCCGATGATTATCATGTACCTATTGCATAATAATGAGATTAGGAATATAACATCAAGTGTCTGGTGTTGATTGATACCAGGCTTACGCCGCCGCCGCCAATCAATTAACCATGAGCTAAAACCGAGTACCTAATTACATTTCGACGCGTACTTACGTTATATTTCAGTATAGTCTATGAGCACAGTCTTCAGCTAATTGATTTATTGGGAAAAGCTAGATATATTTTCAACCGACTTCAAAAAGGAGGAGATTCTCAATTCGGTTGTAGGCTTCTTTTTTTTGTATGTTTGTTACGCGATTACTCCGCCAATTATGAATTGATTTTGATGATTCTTTTTTTGTTTGGTAGGGCATACTTCAGAAGTGGTCCCATATAAATTTGGTCAAGACTTCCAAAATCCAAAGTTATTTTTCACTTTGTAGTGTATTTTTTTGGAAGTCGGTTTTATTTTTTGGTGAAAAAGTTTTTGTAGTTAGTATTTTCTGTTTCGCTTCAAGGGTCAAATTAAATTAGTATAATAATGTATATAATAATCATATTTAAGTTAGGCATGTAGTTAACGCGGTGACAAACTAATCTGATTTAGGGAGAAATAATAGGTTGGCGGCTACAGTGAAGTAGCATTTTAAGTATAAAGTAGCAGTTTTATATTGTTAAAATGGGTAGCAAAAATAATAGGTTGGCAGCTACAATGAAGAAGCATTTTAAGTATAAAATGAGGTTGTTTATAGAATTTATTGTTAAGCGAACACACAGTTCTAACCTTACCTAACCTACCTTTCAGTCATGTTCATTTACTTCTTCATTTTTAGCCAAGGGGTTACGGCTACACTTAAGTTTAGCCGTCTAAAGATGAAAGAAATTAACTTTAGCCTCTCCTCAAAAATAAACGCTTACAAAAGTGTTTTTTTTTTATATGGAAGCCTATAGTTTCCTATAATACAATGTTTGTTATCCCACTGTTAATATTAGTCGCCATGTCATTATTTATAGTACCTCATAGTTAGTCGCCCTTTAAGTTGTTAGTCGCCTGGAAAATAATTTGCCTTTAAGTCAGTCAGTTATCGATACAGATCACGTGTACGGACTTTTTTTTTTACCCTGCATTCACAGTACTATCAAAGAACTTCATATCTAAGCAGTTTGAAAACAAAATCCCGTGAACAAGATAACCACATCTGTTACCACCCCCGTTCTATAGCGGCCGAGCGCTGCAAGCAGAAATATTATAATGATTTGATTTATTTCTCTCAAAAAGGTACAGACAATGGTTCGTATTATATCAAATCAAACTAAATTTGTAACCTTTGTGAGAGCTGGAGTCTATAGTGGGTTCGGGACCTGTATGACAGATCTCCAGGCTCTCACCCTCTTAAGCAATACTATTAAGTAGGTACTAATTTGAACACATCAAGGCAAAATCTGCGAGTTTGTAGTGAATGGTGTGCCTGAGAGTGTATGGTGTGTGTTGTGTGTGAAGTGAAATAGTCCTTACGGTGTATAGATATGAACTTCTTCGATGGTACATATGGGGATTGTTTAACCAGTGTGCCACAACTGCATTGAGTAACAAAAGGCAAAAGTTTTTGCCTTTTTTTGCGTGGTCGCTAGGGCTACCTAATACTCAAAATATCCATAATACTTATCCGTTTCCCCGGCCTGACAAAACGAACCTAGCAAAGACGCAGTAGATATTCTAGAATTCTTGATTAACTCGAGCTCTAACGCTCGGAAATCAATATTAATGCAATAGTAGCGAACGTAATATGTTTAATTCTCAGCTCTTGTTTGACATAGCAGCTACATATTATATACTCAGTACAGTGGAAGCCATTGCCGGAGCTACAGGATTACAGCTAAGACGCACTAAAATCGCTGTTAAACGCGTATAAGCCTTTGTATCACTCATAAGTTTAATCAAGATTTTCTTCCTCTTAAGATTTTGCATGCTTTTGCTAACAAAAGGGCAAAGTGACGTCATTTTAGTACGACATCGTTATTTCAAATACCGAACACGTTTTAGCTAAATGCACCCCGAAAAGCCAGCATAAAATTGCTATTCTGACTACCCGAAATGGAGCATAATATGGAAATACACGTTTACAGCAGTATCGACGTTTTCGACTACGACAAAGCCCATTATGCGTGACAAAATTGATCATGACTTTTGACCACGAGCGCGTCGTTCAACAAAATTAGAATCGTCTCCATTTAGATTTGCATACTTATATCCTGTTATACTTATACACGATTGTGAATTCAATTTCAGTAAAAAAATACGAAAAAGCTTTTTGTATTTTATATTTCATAGCTTTCTGAGTTTAAATGAACTACGAGTAAGTACGCAGATTTTAATTCTTCTTCTAGGGGTGTTAAAAAAGAGCATAGAAGTTTCTATGATATATTTTTTTAGCTTAGTTTCCCAGAAAATAATTACAGGCAGCTTCAAGTCTAACTCTAACTTAACATTCATTTTTATTCTTTACATAACGTGCCTACTACAGTACCTACAATGTTCTAATATAAAAGTTATTACAGAACGTTTTCACTGTAAATAAAAAGGACAAAGCCGCAACAAAAATGTATTGAACTATGAATAAAATAAATGTATGAAAACACATAAACTTGCTGAGTGTACCATTGTATATTTTATTAACGGATTTATTTACGTACTTTACGTAAGTTCTGCACTTAGGAATAAAATATAAAGGTACAAACCGTAAAAAAATATTTTGGTGGACGCCAGATAAACTTAAACAAAAAAATACGAACTATGTTTCAAACATTCAAAAGTTTCACGCGAACCCGTCAATCGTTATTCTGGTATCAAGGTGATTTAGAGAAATGAAACAGCGACATTTTTTTAATATTTATATACCTACGTAGAATATAAAAACTGACATGAATAAATACAATAAAAAATAAAATAATATGCGGTGCAAAAGTCTGTTCCAAGCTGTTCATGATTAATTGGTTGTACCAGTTACAGTGAGATGAGAAAATCCTTATCTTAGCACCACGTGGCCGCGATATGATCAGTATGCTTGACACGCGTGTAAGTACCGCACCACGGCTCACCATCGCCAGCTGCAATATGCTGAAATTGGTACGTGGCCCGGAGACACAATATTCTAGCTCGTACCTAAATATCGACCTCACGTTTTATCATTACTGATAATATAATCCATCTCACATTTCAGCAGTTACAACACGCACTATTTCATCGAACATAAATACCGAGAATTAGTATTCAAAGCGTGTGAACTAATACAACGCCGCGATTGGAAGCCGGTTACTTTAACATTTATTGCATCGCATGAATTCTATTACGGATTATAGAGGTAATACTAGAACCGAAAGTGAGCTATTGTCTCGGTGAGACGGCGATAGAGATGAGTAGCTTAAACGGATTATGGCTCCCGGCGACGCCTGATTATTCTACAGCTTGATTTACAATGACGCGATACGGGAACACGACGCCGACGACCTCCTTACCTAATAGACGGAGAACACTCAAAATTAACAATTTATAGACGCCACGTGTCTATACAATCAATTTCAAACGAATCCTGGTTGACACGGACAGGGAAACACTGTGAAATATGAGACCCACGTGTCAGCGCCGAGAAGGGTTTGACCTCCACTGCGAACACAACACTACGCAAGTACGCACGTCGGGCAGTCAGCAAAGTTTCCACATTACGTATATTTACAAGAGAGAAAAAGACATTTAAATGCGGGTCGCGGCTGTGATTAGCCCAAGGACCGGATCGCCTGCCACCCTGCGACCCTACATCTGCGCACGTGAATTGAACGATTCCTTCAGCTGCCGACGTTTTCACAGTATGTGCCTTTTTCTAAGTCGTTTAGGATAATAAAATAACTTCCGAGGACCCTTCCCTCGATATAGGCTGGGGATCCATTTAAAATCTACATAATGCTTTATGGTACATGGTCGGCTGACAGGTAGATTCATGAAACGTTTCGAACCATAAACGCTTACGCATTTATCGCATATGCGTTGTTAAGTCAACGCCATTAATATCTGCCATGCACGAATAAAGTTTAAAGAGCTTATATTTTTGTGGTTGACCCGCGTTTACATAAGTATAATTCTTTTTTCACCACTCCCGCACGAAAGAAGTGTCTTTCCTCTACGAAAACAGTGAGGAAAGTTGGTTTTTCCTCACTGCTTGAACAGTGAGGAAAGTTGGTTTTTCCTCACTGTTTGAACAGTGAGGAAAGTAATGCTCCCGTTCAGGAACTAACCTTGCCTGATTTTTTTAAGTTAAGTTTTAAAGATATTTTAAAATATAAAGAATTATTTTGATTTGCTTTGTGTCTATTTAATTTATTTACCGATGATGACTGAATACTTTCTTGCTGGGAGTGGTGAAAAGTTTTGTATGCAACTTGTGAGCAAGTTCATTTGCTATTCGTTTTGTAGAGTCTTTCGCTTACTCAGGATTGAAATTTATAATCACTCGCTGCGCTCGTGATTCTATTTTTCAATCCTTCGTTCGCTCAAGACTCAAAATCAAAACTCATAGGAAAAACGAACTTTCCTCACATGTTGGATAAATAACTATTTCACCACTCCCGCACGAAAGAAGTGTCTTTCCTCTACGAAAACAGTGAGGAAAGTTGGTTTTTCCTCACTGTCTGAACAGTGAGGAAAGTAATGATCCCGTTCAGAAACTAACCTTGCCTGATTTTTTTATGTTAAGTTTTAAAGATATTTTAAAAAATAAAGAATTATTTTGATTTGCTTTGTGTCTATTTAATTTATTTACGTATGATGACTGAATACTTTCTTGCTGGGAGTGGTGAAAAGTTTTGTATGCAACATGTGAGCAAGTTCATTTGCTATTCGTTTTGTTGAGTCTTTCGCTTACTCAGGATTGAAATTTATAATCTCTCGCTGCGCTCGTGATTCTATTTTTCAATCCTTCGTTCGCTCAAGACTCAAAATCAAAACTCATAGGAAAAACGAACCTTCCTCACATGTTGGATAAATAACTATTTTTATACTGTAATATACTGTCAACCTTTTGCCTCAAGTTCATAGAAGGTAAAATATTTGTTCTTCATTTGTAAGTCATGTTTGTTTAACTCTTTGGGGTTCGGAACAAAGAGATAATCTCCACATAAAATGTAGTTTGAGTGTTTGATACTGTCCTTACAGTATCAAACACTCTAACTTTGAGTCTGCGGTTAATTATAGACATATCAAACATTTACACACGAGTAACTACCTAACTTATGTAACGGGAGATGAGATTTTGAAATCGTCATAGCGTTTAATTTATCAAGCGTTACCAAAGCGTACCCAAAATATGCCTAACTAGCTACTGCCCGTGGCTTCGCCCGCGTAATTATTTTTCTAAAATAAAAGTAGCCTAAGTGACTCCATATAATATCAGCTATCTGCCAATGAAAGTCCCGTCAAAACCGTCCAGCCGTTTCGGAGATTAGCCTGATCAAACAGACAGACGACAAAAAATTAAAAAATACTTTTTTGTTATAAGTAGGTACAAGATAGTGTTTTCTTAGGTATATAAATCGACTTTTAATATCGTTGACCGGTGCTTGATTTAGATCAACAAATTATTTTCCTTTTTCGCAACCATAAAAAATATTCTTTCTCTTTGCACTTGAAATAAATCGAGATAGCGTCCTCCGTCTCATTATAATCCTTAAAGTTTTTCCCGTCGTTTTATCAGAATAAATAAAAATCTATCGTTTTAGTTAAATCTGGCGAAAACCAGAGGCTTTATTTGTGCGTGTTTTTAGAGTCCTATAAGTTTCGTCTGATTTTTTGTCGTATGTCTAGCTACGCTGTGAAATACGACTAGGGTATCTGGAATTTTGGGAGTAGTAAATTGGTCCCAGTGTGAGTTTGTCTGTAAAGAGCGTTAGCGTGAGCGGTTTTGTCTGTAAAGAGACTTGACAGACAAAACCGCTGCAAAACAAAACGTAAGTATCGGCAACATGTCGATTCGCTGCAGCCAATAGCCGTTCGATTTTCGAATTCATTTAAATGCAACATATCCAGTATATCTATCATCGCAGTCCCCCGAGTGATCATCTCTCAACCCCCCGCTACGATTGAAATCATCGTGCCACTTGTAAATCATGGTTTTAACAGGGATCTTTTTGACATAAGGTAAGTTTGCCCATTTCATTTATTAAAATGGAAGAAGCTTTAATATTAAATCGGCTTAAATATAGCAATTTTTTGACGAAACGGTTGGCGCAGCGGTTAAGCGATTGACTGCTGCGCTGTATGTCGCGGGTTCGATTCCCGCACGGAACAAATATTTGTATGACCTACAAGTAGTTGTTCCGGATCTGTTTGTGTATGTGAGTTTAAATGTATTTAAACGCACTCACAATGCAGGAGAAATTCCTAGTGTGGGGAAGTTAAAAAAAAAATGTGGCAATTTAATTTTCGGACTTTTCGGATATTATTTTCAACAAGCAATTGTTGTGTGTGTATCTATAATAATTTAACTTTTCATAACTCAAGTCTCAGTATTACCTACATAAATGTAGGTACTGATATCACTCTTCTCTATAATTTCAGAAACCTTATTTGGGTTTCTTCTCGTAGGTTCCCTACTTATATACCCAATTCCGCTCTTATTAACTTAAATTTAATATAGAGCTTCGATATTACGTACGCCCCAAGTAATGAGTCGTTATTTAATCATGACAAAACATACCTGAGTTGGGTTGGTTGTCGGAGTTGGGCCGCGCCGAGGGTGCTCCGTCACGTGCCTCCACCTCCAGGGCGTACGCCCCCTGCTTCTCTCTGTCAAACACCACCTTCGTGAAGATCTCGCCCGTCTGCATGCTGATCTCGAAGAAGTCCTTCCCCTCATTTCGCGGCGAGTCAACTATGTAGTAATACACCTAAAAAGAAAAAGTGATTTATTCATAAAGGCCAATACACGTTCCGCATATCCTAATACTTCCGGGTCCTTTGTTTACTTCCACAAACAGAAGTAGCGAACCCTTCATAAAAACACGTACGGACAGGACAGGCAAATTCGAAAATCCTTTCTACATGCGTCCGTAATAAAAACGTACCGCTGGCATGTCACAAACTCTTATTATAAGTAGTAATATTACGCACACGGGGTTATGACGAAACCCATTCACGAAATTACAGTTAACTCTGTGTAATTTGGCGTTTCAATATCAGCAAATGTTTTTTTACAAAAATGGATTTTACAGAACTCGCTGTCATCTTCATCACAGCGTAGTCAAAAATAAGTATAAAAAAAATCTCTGAGGCAGATTTCCGGATTCCCAGAAATCATAGACTTCGGTACACAAAGTGTCAGTTCGTTGGTAGCGAAGCCTGCCACCGTTATGTTTGACACACGTCCCATTATTTTCCCAAACTTTTTACTCTCGGAAAAAAAAACAGGTGAAAATGATTACAAACGAAACAAAAACTATGGCGGAAACGCGTGTTAATTTCAACATGGTTAGAAATGAAAAAATGTTTGATAGTTACAAATGAAGTTTTTGTTTAATTTAGGAAAAAAAAAAGGTAGTGTATAGAGTGCCGTTAGTGGCACTCTATCCCTATCGGATAAAGTGCCGTTAACGGCATACTAGTGCCTCGACCCGGCTAAAGTGCCGTCAGATTTCCATTGCCATGGTCACTGTCACTGAGTCACTGTCACTTGTTATTTTAAAACACCACATTTCCAAAACATTACATTCTCTTGTGCATAAACTGACCCTGGCACTCGCCGGCCGCAGCCGCGGCACTGCTTGCTTCGCTCGCTCGGCTCGTGCGTTGTGTGGTCACAGTTCTAACCTAACCTATCTAAACTTTCAGCCATTTTAATTTGCTACTTCTTTTTTCGTAAATTCAGTCAATGTAGTGACCTGATAAATAATATTTTTATTTTTTTATTATTAAAATTATAAATTATCTAAAACAAATACGATCAGTCAATACAAAGGGCGTCGAGCTAACCTCAACAATCAAATAAAATAACAAGTGACAGTGACAATGCAATGCTTACGGCACTTTAGCCGGGCCGAGGCAGTGCTACTAGTAGGTATGCCGCAGAATGCGGCACTTTATCCGATACGGGTAAAGTGCCGCCAGCGGCACTCTATACACTTCCAAAAAAAAAATGGAAATGTTTTGATTGTTATAATTTGTTTCGCTTCATTGTTTGATTAGTTAATAGGTGTTTCACTGTATTCAAAACTGACCATAACGAACTGAATGTATCAATAAAGATGTCTTACTAACAGAGCAGTGCTTCACTAATCGCATCAGTTTAAATAAGAGATAGGATTCAGTTCAGCTTGGTGCAAGAGAACTAACTGCCGAACAAGCCATTACGTATACATACCACCTAGCTACATTGTGCACTGGAGTAATGTTAAACGCAGACTTTAGGTACCCTAATGACGGCTGTAGTACATGCATTCAGCTCGGAACTATAACGAAACAGGTTATTAGACTTTGAATGCCCTATTTCGAGCTACATATGTTCCTAACACGGTTTCTAAGTGAAATTTAATTTAAAACTAGACAGATGAATACTGCATTTCAGTCAAGAATGTCTTAGAATTCCTGTTCCGCCCTATTCTACTAACCGTACTAATGAACGTTTAGTTTACTGCAATTACAATCCAAGATATATTATCCACATTTGAGCACCGCACAAACTTTTTGAAAGAGTTAGAAACATTTGATATTCAAGTACCTACTCATAAAGGTCCCTATAGAACTGTATGGCACTGAATAATCTAGCGTCTGAACCTAACATGGTACCTACCGTTGTAGGTTAAGTAAATCTTGCTAACACACCGATCCTCAGGTGTTCTACAGCTGAAAGATGGAACGTCTACGAACTGTGGGTACCTCAAACTTAGGAATAACAACTCCATCCCAATTAGTAAACCGAATAACAGAATACTTGATAAGTTTCAAACGTACCTCATTGTGGGTTAAAAATAATACCTTCGAATAGGCTAGCGTTATTTTTTCTTAAAATTATGTCTTTCTTTTTTTGCTAGTATACGTAAATATATCTTCTGCTACACATGTAAACTACCCTAAATTTGAAACAGAGCTCATAATAATTGCTCTTAGAAGGTCAAAACTACTTAATAATTTGTACCAATGGGATAAGCTATAAAGATTTCTTTCAAACATGGTCAAAAATAGCCAGGGCTGCGGCCACGTGTAAAAGAATATGTCCATGAAAGTATTGACAGTCAATGTCTAAGACAAAATGTCTGATATCAGGGCAGTGAATAAGCAGTTCTGACACCGGTGAAGGGAGTGGGCAGGCCAGTGTTGGTACTTCTAATAACGTTCGACTTTTAAGGGTACACTAGTCGACGGCTCGAACACGTTGGTGGGCGTGACTAATATGCATGCTAATTAGTCTAATTATTTATTTAGTATTCATTTATCTAGTTTTTATTTTTTAATTTAAATATTTGTTAATTTATTTTGTGAAATATACGCGCGAGCGCGTAAAATTTCATGAACAGACCTTTGGGCGTACCTACACATATTATGATTATGAAAAAACTACTGGATGTATTTACTGAAAATAAAATTATTTGAACAAAGGAATAAATTATCTATCCCAATACCTTATTAGTATTTTTATTTTGCCATTTTCTTATTAAATAAGTTATTTATTTACGCCCAAAGAAGAGTTAAAATTTGTGTTGAATTAAGGAAGTTTCGACGCTCATAACTTCTAAAACAATTTTTTTTTTCTAATTCTTCTTCCATTCAGGGCTCAATTGATATAATTTTTAGTTTTGAACGTAAACCGTCAAACAAATGAGTAATCACCATACTACGTTTGGAAGAACGACTAGCGTACCTTTGATGAAACTGGATGGACAGAATACCGCCGCGAGACAACTGAAAACGAAGAAAATTAATTGCCTCAAGTCTATTACCACTCACAGACAACCCACACTTCTTTCTGACGACAACTTTAAGGTCTGCAGCAAAACTTTAGTTAAGAACAAGAATTATTTTGTAAGTAATTAAAGCATTTAAGAGGGCTCGTAAAAACACCCTGATTTATGGAAGAACAAACAGGTTAACCGTTAACACCCATCAAGAAAGTAATTACTATTTACAACAGAGCGAATATTATGACAATAACAAGCAATTTTCATTTTCTCCCATTACTAAGTACCACTTCCGCTGAAATTAATTGAAAATTCAAGAAATTTGTGAATATTTGCGGAGGTGTTTTAAATGGCATTTAATAATGAGCGGTGGAATTCAATGCCAAATGCTCGTAGAAAATAATTATAGAGGTATGTTATCAACTTTATGCCTTGAACTATACAATCGGAAAAACATAATACAATTAAGTGACTTTTCGGCGTAATTTTAAATTTGAAGTGGTCATATGAAAATATATTAAATAATGTAAAGACTATCCAATTTAATTTTTCCTTTGTGCCTAGTTTCGTAACTCAACGGCTACGAAACGCAATTCACATATTTTCATATGACAGCGCAGTGCAGCGGCGAGTTACAAAGTACACACATATACTAAACGAAGGCAATGTATTTAATTATTCACGATTGCGCACCAATCCAAAGCGCAATCACAACGGGTGAAAATTGCATTTTTATTCCCTGGCGCTCCGGAAAATTATAGGCACAGTAAATTGTAGCAGTTGCATATTTGTACAAAAACATATAACGTGCTGACTGGCCGCACCGTGTCTCTGCATGTTATCGTGGATTAATTCAAATTGTAGGTTTAAATATACAGAAATACTTTACGCAACCGATCTACGCCAGTAGAGCACGTATAACGATGAATAAAGAACCACCAATATTATTATAAGTGAGCATCGATCGTAACCATTGTGAGGGACTGGACTGTTTATAGCAGAGGGCGGGAGCCAACAATAAGACGTTTTATTATCGCATAATTGTATAACGTGAGAGGATTTAAAGGATTTATGTAAGAGACGAAACACAAAAGGCTATAAAATATAAAACGTATGAAAGTGAGTATCATGGAGCTTGAATGCTGATATCAAACCCGCTTTAGTTTACATAGTACATTTGACATTAAAGTTACAAGTACCGACCCGGCCTTATCGGCACTGTTAGGACGAAAGGTCAACACGGATTTTATGATACATAACAAGAAGTCACGCATCAGTAAGTTGTATAATAAGCACATAAATAGCTGTTTCGTGTATTTTGTAGCGAGCTGCTTCCATTACACGTGGAAAATTTGTGTTTCGTGTTCGTATTAGCAACGCGTTGAATATTCAGAACTCCTCCGACCTTTTAATACCTATATTATTTTGCTCTCGGCCTTACACGTGCGCAACTATTGCCAAACTAAGAAACTTTCTTCGAGAGTATTATTTTTAAGAAGATAACTTTCTAGCCTGAATATTATATTAACATCAGAATCAAAACTTCGTACAAAGACAACAAAGTTACTTGGGAAGTTGAAAACTTGTAGGTGTAAACAACGCCAACACTCGAACTATACTCGTATTAAAAGTGATTTTCGTTTAGGATTAATTCCGGGTAGCTTCTATGAAAGCTAAACTACCCTATAAATAATATATTAGTTGCTCCGGGTTACTGCTAACGCTAAAGGAGAAGCTCTTCCTAAACCGATTAAATAAGCAAATTGATTACACTCTAGTCATGCAAATACATAGTATAGCAATTCGCCATTAGTCAATGCAATGCTGTCTGGAGTATAGAGCTTAGCATAACCTTTCTGCTTTCATTTAAAGTCAGCTAAAAGGCTAAAATAATGATTACGAACAAAATTAATGAGAAATTAGATTACATGATGTCTAATCTACAGACATCATGTAATTTAATTTCTCATTAATTTTGTAAAAGTGAAAGATACTTAATTATTTAGATGTAATCCTCAACCTAGATTACATTTTAGAATACATAGGTACGAGTACATACTTCAGCCGTCAAGACAAAGAAAATGAATGTCGAGCGGAGCCGCGGCCGCGGGCACGGATGGTATTTAATAGAAATGGGTGAGTACCATAATAATATTGCTGGGTTATCATATAGCAGGGCCTGTTCTGCTCTGTCCTGTGATCCAGTCCTATAATAACTAACTAGTAGGACCCATACACAATATGTACCTATGTTATGTATACAGAGAATGGATTAAGGTATATATACGGATTTACTGAACACAGTCAATATTGTTATTAGAAGACAGGACACACTGCTGCCAATGCTCTCGACGTACCTAATCCCTCAGACGCCTTTTACGATCGTCACAGACGGTGTAAGGAAGATACCTATATCATAACCGGGAACCCACACAGAATATTATATTCTACATATACCTATGTAGTTTCATCATGTAATCCTAAACCTAGGTTAGGTATCGAGCTGCAACTCTCCCACTGTAGGGAGGAAAATCTCTAGGGGAAATTCTAGTGCTAATAAAATACCTATTAAACAACTAATACTACAAAAATAATTATATTTTATCATGAAATTATTTTTAAGCTCCCAATTTACAAAGAACCAAAGCGTACCTTTGTGTACAAGAGTAACCTTAAGTGTGAGGTTAATAGGGTAATAAAAAGGAATTTAATTAATAATAAACAAACATCCAAATGGTTTTAGTTAATTTTAACCTTGGGAAAAGAGAGAACCGCGATATTCCTCTTTCTACCCTTTTTTGAAGCATTTTCCTATAATTCCTATTCGAGAACATTATACCTACATAGTTACCTTTATTTTTAAGTAATCGGGTACATCAAATCACCAGATGTGTATAAATGTTTCATAAGTACTAACTGTAAGTGCATCATAAAGAATAGTAAGGGTATGACTCCGAACAACGCTGCACGCGGCAGCGCTGACGCGTCACTACTGGTCCCATATATTTTCTATAGGTTTATATGAGATTAGATTCCGAGCAGCAATGCTGCGCGACATTGCTGCGAAATATTACTGCCGTGCTCGGAATGTAATCTCATATAAACATATAGAAAATGTATGGGACCACTGCCACGTGGCAGCGTTGTTCGGAATCATACCTGAAAGGAAATAGAAATAGAAATATCATTTATTTGCCAAAAAGTTAATAATATGAACAAACATGTTTTACTTAATAGATATAGGGCATGCAAATGTGACATGCATAACGAAACAATCAGTCATCATGTGATTTTATGTTCCAGGAACTCCCTAACACTGTAAAATCTATTGACAGAAATCCATTTGAATAATTGAAGTTTGAACAATCTTGTATTTAATGTTTTCAATTCATTTGGTATTCTATTGTACACACATAAACATGCAGCTTTTATTATATTTCGCAAGCATTGGGAGGACATCTGACACGAGCCTGTAAGGGTCGCGCATGCTGCGAGAAGAAAGGCAATAAGTAAAGTTTTTTCGTATATAAGGACGTGGCTTTCCTCGATTTGAAGAGTGGTAATCTACACACAGGTGTTAGGAACGTATCAACTGAAAATAATGAAATATAGCTTCCCATTAATCATGATGCAAGAACTATGGCAATGACAATAAACTTAGGTTTGATAAAAGTGGACAGAAGTCACAGAATTTTGACAGAAGTGCGTACCTTGAATGAAATGTTTTACACGTTACCCGCTTGTCGCCAATACTACAAAGGGCAATGATTCAACCTTGACCTATCTTATAAGTTAATTGGACATGACCTTTACTCTGGGTCCTTGATCCCATCTTGATGCTCCGAAGTTTATTTGGCATATCAGACTTGGCATAATCATCTTTAAACAAATATTTTAAAAGCATACAAATTATTTAGTTTATTTGTCCGAATTTACAATGGCATACTTTTAAGATGGCAGAATTTTATTTGGAATAAATTTATTAGGCATATTGCCATTTCTATAAAATAGCATTTTTAACCTAAATTAAAATTGAAATATTGTCTTAAAAAGTCAATATGTTGTGCTACAAAAATTAGTGACAGAAACGGATCGCTGCAAAACTAACTGCACGTCGTCTTGTCTGCCCTACCCCTAGAGTGTAATTTAAGCCCGCGTAAGCGCGGAGGGGCGAGGCGGCCCGCGAGCTGAGGGGCAGGTGATTTTAACGCTCGCCGCCGCGGCTGAGGCTGGCAGGCGATACGTCGCCGCGCCGGCCAGCAAGCCGAAGCTGCTGTTATAAGCTCGCGTGGGACCGCCGGAGGCCCGCAGCGCCGGAGCCGCGACAGAAACCATGCCTGCCTCATGTGCATGCTCGCTTGCATGCTGCATGCTTGCTTGCATGCATGGTGTATGATTGTTTGCATGTCTACGATATGATTTTTACCTTACCTCTTTTACCTTTACTCTTCACCTTTTATCGGACCCATGGTTGGGCTATTCATAGGGTTGTTTAAATATTTACAGTTAAATTTAAAATGTTCTGCATTTCTATGTAGGTTCTGGCAAACTTACACAGCGGCGGAGCATATTTGATGTGCTTTTGTTTTGCTACGTTTCATGTTTTATTGTTAGAAATTCGAAGCCTGAACCAGGAGTGAAAACAAAAGCTAGCCGACGACGGTTGACCGCTGAAATATTTTGCTGATACTAAAAACTTACATTCAAGATACAATTTTTATTGTGTCGTGTTGGCCCTCGTTTCCCTCAAGAATGAAGTTGCGGTTTCGACTCCTGGCAGGTTTCAATTTTTTATTTTCATGTCACATTTAAAAATTAAATGTAACCTTATGTTTGCATAAATTAGGACGGCTGATTTGTGTTACATTGCACCAGTCGGGTATCCGGCTAATGTCGGGTACTCGGCATAGAAAACTGTGTCGCGGAAATCTGTACGTTAGGCAGTCTTTAATTGTGAGCACGCATAGAGCTAGCCCGGTTCTAAATGCTCGTTCCTTCTGTGTTCGAAGAGGCCTTCACAGAGGAACAGTTTCCGGCTGCAATTGTAAATTTATCTTACCTGATTATTCGGGAAGGTTCCATCTTTATCGATAGCGTTGACCTGCGTCACCTTGGTCCCGATGGGTTCTCCCTCCAGCACCGTCTCCTGTTCCCTCTCCGTGAAGAGAGGGATCTCATCGTTCACGTCTTCAAGCATGATGTACACCGTCGCTTCTGAAGCCAGTTGCTGGGCGCCGTTGTTCTGGATATGGAATTAAGATTTTAAAATGGCGTTTTTCCAAAGAGTATTTCTGCGGAAGGGACGCTGATTGCAGAGTAATGGGTACCTACTATGCTTATGAGGCCCACAATGTAAGAGTGTAAAGGATGGTATAGGTTTTCGAACAAAACGTTCATCGAAATGCTTGTAGTGAAAGTCAAATTTACTCTATCTTGAAACAAACCCTAGAACTTTTCGCTCGGTAGACTTACGAGTTTTTCATGAATAAGGCAGTGACATTGAAAAACTTTCATAAATAAACTCCAAATTCACAGAATCCTTCCCAATTATGTGCGTTAGCAAAATAAATGGAGATTATATTTACACACACATAAATATTTACATGATTTAAAAACTAAATTGAATTTAATGTTTTCGAAATTAAATATTCGTTCCGACCACAGAATTAGGTACCTATATGTTGCAACCGAACAATACATAGATCCGAACGTAAAACCAAACAAATATTTGAATAATAACTCGGAATATATAGTTAACAAATACATTGTTCTCAAATTCTGCGAAATGGAAAATCCAATTAAATCAGACAAAAGACCATGTCCGAATTTCAGGACGTTGTTATGGTTTACTATTCATTACCTATTCACACAAAGGTATAGGTTTTTAATACCATAACGTAAATATAAACGGAAAAACCTCACCTCAACTCGGATCGTCAGATTATATTCCTTAATGCTCTCATAGTCGAGTGGATGATTAACTTTTATATCGGCCCAAGTAAATCCATTGTCGGCCCTTTGTTGTAGATAGAATGTGTGGAATTTGTTAGTCTGGGCGGTGGAGCCGGGCATCAGCCGGTAAAACACGGTCGGGTTGTTCTCAATACCCGAACTGAAAATACAAAACACGTTATAATAACCCTTTTCTATATCTAACAACATCAATATCACAATCATGGAAAAAAACAACTACTTTATGCACATGACAACATCAAATATTGCAAATGTTATTAAATTATTGATTTGAAATAAAAACTAAACAATGAATGCTTTGTAGGGACCAAGGCTCGGATACCGGTTAAATTTTCAAACCGTTGTTATGTACTTGATGCAAAACCTTTACATTCTGTTTCGTTCGCATAAACCGTATTTTTACCGGTATTTAAAGGAGCTTTCACATAAAGGTATTTTCGGATTAAACGGTTTAGAGCAATAAAAACCGGTTAACCGGTACGTCGTCAAGTCACAAGTTGCAACACGTTTACCGACATGCCACTCGTCGAATAAACCCGTTTTATTTAGGTTAAAATAAGGTTCTTAAAACGTTTACGTTCTTAAGAAAAGTTCGGAGGAAAACCGGTATCAACCGGTATTTTTTAAACCGGTTCCAGGCCTTGGAGGGACAAACAATTCAAGACTATTTATTTTTACTGAACTAGAGAACACAAAAAATAAAATAAACAGCTGATAATGTCTGGTAACTCCTTTACAGTTTGGTAAATCAGAATTTTCTTGAGTAAAACTCAAAGGAATACTAAAATAACGGTAGAATAGATTAAACTCCGTAAACTAACATTTCAGTCGATGAGTTGGTAAATAGTTGATAGCCGGGCTTGCCTCCAAATTGTTTGGATACCTTAAAATATTGCTGAAATATTTCGGTGCAATTGTTGCGTAGAACTAGTATCTAGTAGTAGTTAATTTATCTTATGTATTTTTATAATTTCCCAATTTATATTTAAAATTATAATGACTTTAAATTTGTGTAAATTTAATAAGATTTGCATGCCCATGTGACGGTGGAACATGGACTTTCATAATAAAGCATCAATGTAATAATTACCCATGTTTGCAAAGTAATAAATGACTTATGATTTATGTGAGAATAAACTTAAATAACCTGATTTACCCTTTGGGGTACTACGGGAATACAGGCCATGTGCATATAAAGCTACTACTAGTAAGTACACATTCACCACATCGTATAATTTCATACAGTTCCCGTCAAACCATTACACTATAAATTGATCAAAAGCGTGATGAAACCCTTTCCGACAAAATTGAAACCTATTTTAACGAAGCGAGCTATACTGAATTCCTGAGTTTATTAAATCGAGGTACATTTGCGCTCTGTTGAATTCACTATGGAATGAAATTGATAGTTAAGTTTATTAATGTAGTTTACATTACCAAACTGCAAATGAATTACCTAAAGCTTCTGCATTGTTTGAGACTGTCACAGGTTAAATGACAGTGTCAAAGGCAAAAAAATATAAAATTTAGAATGGCTCCCATTCATGCCTCAATGCGAGGTGCAATTTGACGTTTCGCGCACTCAATTCAAGGCGCCCGGTCGAGGCAGCCTCGAATTGAGGCGACTTTTAAAATTAGTAAGGTGAGTTAGTAATGGTTTCGTCTTTGTGTATTATAATATTGTGAGTTTGAAATGTGTGTTGTTTAGGACGAACAGATAGACCATAGAGATGTGAACCAAACTTGCCATCGACCAGCACTCAGTGATTGATGCACTATGAAATCGAACTAATATTGCATAACAGTTACATTATATCATAATAGCCCGTGGCACGTGATGCACATACATTTATTTATTTGAAACAAAAAGGTTTCAATATTACTGTTATTAAGTAACGTAACTTTACCTAACACGATTATTGTTTTGTTATTGAGACCTACAGAACTACTTTAATGGAAACAATAATTATGAGTTTTTGATGATTGCAACGAGTTTCAGAAATAGAAAAATAGTCATTAAGTAGGTAGTTACCCATGCCAATAATTTAGTATTAACTTTTATTCACTCTAAACATTTCTATAAACCATTAAAAAAACTATTGTCCTCTCCCTGAGACGGATAGATTTTTTAGTTATGTAAATTGATCAAAAACTTTAAAAAATAAGTTTATTTAGCAAAAGATTATATTCCTTTGACGTTTTTCATTGCTAACAGTTGAAAATGAAGTTTAAAATATACGAGTATGTTAAACAATCTGATAACTATTAAAGTCAAACCCTAGATCAACAACACCAAAAATTAAAATCGTCAAGCACTATTTCAATCCATTGAAATGAACTTTTAGACAAATAAAAAATAAATGAATGAACAACTGCCTACAGTCAATCTACGAACTAAAACATTTTAAAGTATTTTTGAACATGCTACTTCGACCCGTAGGTACATTTAAATCTCGTATTTTTTGTTAAAACTTTGATATAATTCATAATGCACTGATGCCTCAACCTACATGCAATACGATACACAGACTGCAATAATTAGATAAGTACCCATTCGATACCTCGCACAATATTGTCCAAGAACACCTATTGAAATAATATATAAACCGCGCGTCTTACGTCGAAGCTTTAGGCAGAAATGAACTATAGGTAACTACGTAAGGTTTGTTTAAACGACTGCGGCGAAGCAAAAAAAGATGGTTGTGTTCTTAAAAAAATAAAGAGTTCACTAATTGATGTGCTGCTAATAGATGTTCTTGAACAATACAACACAGTGTTCCCCGTTCCACGTAAGCAGTGAGCCCTTCTAAATGCACGGTGGTGAATCACGACAGTCCGCGTGTGCCATAACGATGCATTTGATGTTCACGGACAATGTCAGTAACATCGTAGTCAGATCACCAAGTGAGAGGCAAACGATACTGAGACGCGCGCGGCGCACCTGCTTACTGCACGAAGAGAGCCCTCTGGCCTTGTCGTATCAGAATAAACCTCCTTGTTCGCATAAACCACCACAGTGAACAGTATACAAGGTTTAAACTCATGCGACAATCCAGAATGTTCACCGTAAGAAAGTAACGTTCATTAACGCGTTCTCTTCTATTCCAAACATAAAATCTCAGTCAGGACCTTCGTTTCGATGTTTGAAATCAAAAGCGTCGGCGCCAGCAGACATCACCTACTACGATAAAAAAGTGTCACACCCTACAGATCACCCGACGACTCAGCTTGTCACTACCGATACCGAAGCCCGAATATTTTCTCGGGTTCTAGTACCAGCATTAAAAAGCAAAGCGTGGCAAGCAGAGGGCACGACAGTGTAGTCGTGCGCGGGTGCGCGCGTCGCACACTGCGTGCAGGTGACGGGGCTGCGTGCGGTGCCCGTGCCGAACAGTTACCCACGCACCTTGCTTTCACGGACACCACTTTGGCACCCACGGGCAAATTCTCTCGAATGTAGATCGGGCCGTACACCGTGTGGTCCCACACGGGGGGATTGTTCGCGCGATCCACTACGTCTATCTGGACCTCCACGGTTCTGGACAAGGGCGGGAAACCCTTGTCTTGAGCCATAGCCTCCAACTTGTACGTTTCTCGCTATCGGGGAAAGAGTCGATGGAAACAGACAAAACCACGTCGTTAGTAGTGTTAAGTAGTGGAGGTGCGGCGGGCCCTTGGGCCCGCTGCGCCTTATACCAACCTGGCTTTCACACTGGTCACTACGGTACCCACTGTGACATTCTCTTTGATGTGAACGGGGCCATACGTGGTCATGTCCCAGATGGGGGGCTTATTGTTCCTGTCTACCACGTCTAATTCAACGTCCACGTCTGCGGAGGAGGGCGGGTCGCCTCTGTCGGAGGCGCGCACGCGCAGTCGGTACCTGTCCCGCTACAGATACACGGGTCAGAGGTCAGCGGGGAGAAACAAAACATAACACAACTAAAATATAAACACATAAGTACTCATCGCTAATAAACAATTAAAATAATGAAAAAATAAACTGAAGTACGGTTCACTTCCACATTATTGTCTGTTTGCAAATGTTTTATTTCACAGTATAATGTGCTAAAAAAGTAAAAGCTTACACTCATCTTCTCACATTCAGTAAGCCAAAATAAAACAGAGGAATTAGGTTCTATAGAGAATAAACTTGTAACATTACGTTCGCTCACGTCGTCTGCTCCCACTCACAGCACAGGCACTGTCGTACTTACAGTAGAGAACATTCCTTACTGTCGTAGCCAATATTAGATGGTGCAAGAAATAAATTGGAAATAAAAATGTTTCATATTTTACAAGTTTCGGCTGTACAATAAGGAGAAAGACAAACTGTACATTATAGGTATTAGGTACTTTTTACAGTAATCAAACTAAACTAATCTTAAAAATTAAAAAAAACGTAACGAAAAGCAGGCAAATGCATGCAGCTCTGCATACAAGACATGGCGGAAAGGTCAGGTTGTCATATGAATGGTTTGGTGACCTCTTAGTTCTACAACGAAACGACACTCATTGAAATGAATATATTACAAACGATGGACGTTACGTTAAACTGTACAATTTGGAATCGCGAACGTTGCCCCTTTCACAGAAGGAATATGTCACAACTGGCCAGATGGCCAAACTGCCTTGTGGGCAATCTGACCATCTCAAATATTAAACTAATATTATACAAATTATATTAATAGCACTGCTGCCCTGGAAAAAATCACAATTATCATGATATCACTATTGTATATGATGTTATATTGCATGAGTAGTCGTCTACAGCACAGCGATGAACACTGCCGGAGTCGAACCGGCCACGGCGGGAACTATCGCTCCGCAAAATAAAATCAGATTAGTAACAAAACATGTACATAATACATATAATACTGATAGGTATGTTAAAAGCGTAAGCTTCTCAAATCAATTAATCGATTAATTACAATAAAAAAAACTTTGAAACTAGTTTGTGCGAAATATACAGAAGTGCTGTTACAGAAACTGTACATGTTTTAGAACTAAACATAGGTTCAACGGTGAAATATTTACAGCAGTATAATGTCTGGTACAAGGTAAGTATTATACACAAGTTGTATTCATCTGTAAGATAGTTAATGCAAGACGGTGCTGCGGAAATAAATCTTAACGAAGATTTAGTGCGGAGCCGACGTTGGCGGCAACTCAAACTAATTGTGCTGCAAGAAGAACAAGCCCCCGACGGCTGCGGGGCCCGCAGGCGCCCGCACTGCCGTTCAATGGACAACTACTCCTCACAGCCAGGATTAACCCCTCTCCACAGCAATTTACAGCAGCGGTTAATAATTTAGAACTATTTACAGTTAAATGAACTTAAAGTAAGTGCCAATTGAATCCTAAGGCCTGTAGGTAGCATTCATCCACCAAACTTTGTAGTAAAGTTGATCCCTTTCATTCATCAATCTTATCAAATGCTCTCATCACGTGATCAGTGTGAAGTAATAAATATTTAAGCATACTTACGTCGAGTGGCTTCTTTAATACGATCCAACCCGATTCGGGCTGGATCTCGAAATACTCAATGTCAGCAGGATTATAGGGTGCGCTCAAAGTATAAACAATGGCCCCGTTATTATCGGCATCCTCGTCGGATGCGGATACTCTCAATATATTCGTGCCTATACTGGCGTCTTGTTTTACGTTCTCCACATATTTCTGCAAGACACATTATAATGATAGTCAACAATCGCGTGGATCGCTGAAATTCATGCAAACAAAAATCTAGTTGTGATATCATGCAATTTTGTGCTTGATGCTACTGTTATGTACACTATTGCACTTACTTGTCTGTCGAATAGTGGGGGGTTGTCGTTTACATCGGTGATCTCAACAGTAAAGGAGCAGACACCTTCAAGGGAAGGTTCTCCTTGATCTGTTGCCTTTACCGTTACTGATACGAATTTTCCGTCGTCACCTTCTCTGTCGAACACTTTATTAGTTGATACTTCACCAGTTTCTTCGTCGACAGTGAATTTAGTGCCTTTCTGATTTGGTTGTTGTACTATTGAGTATTTCACTTGACCATTGACGCCTTTATCTTCGTCCGTAGCGTGAACTTTTATAACAGGACTACCGTTTGGAGCGCCTTCCTCCACTTTTGGGAAGTAAGTAGGACAGTCTTTGAATATGGGTTTATTGTCGTTTACGTCTGTGATAAACACAACGACGACGGCTGTCGACGTATGGATTGTTGCATCTCCATTGACGCAGCAGGCGCCGTCGTCCATAGCCGTAACATTAAGTTCGTATTTGTCTCTGTCGAGTGATATCGCTTTGTTGTGTAGTCGGATGACTCCAGTGATTTCTTCAATTACGAATTGGCCGGAGCTGGTGCCGCCGCCTACGAAACCGAAGCGTACGTTGTCGCCGTCTTTATCAGAAGCGACCACGGTCGTCACGAGGGTGTTAGGGCCAGCATTTTCATCAACGTTAGGGGTATACACTTGTTGTGAAAACTTAGGTTCCTCGTCATTTTTGTTCTTAGTATAAACTCTGACGGTAGCTGTTCCAGTTTTCGCTGGTTCTCCCTTGTCTTTAGCTGTGACTACAAACTCATAATATGCGTTATTATTGTCAGCGTCCAGTTGCTTGTTATTTGTGATGATTCCGTTCGAATCCACGCTGAAGTGGTCATCTGAAACGAGGTGTGATTCAATTTGTTAATAAATAACAAAAAAAACTTGGCAGATGTTCAAAATCGTATGCTATCCGTATCTGTGTCTGTTAACATTATAATCTAAATTGATTAATGTAAACTAACTGTTTACTGCCTTAATGAAACACTGACGAAAACAACATGAAAACAAAGGTAATTTAAACCGGGATAAAAGAATATGTAAACAGTAAACGTTACAAATCACGAATTTTCATGTTCTAGGAATATTGGGAAACATGATAGTTGCGTAATGCGTTACTGGAGATGCTCATCAGTGAAAAACATCTGTAATGAGTTCCAATTAATAGTACTCGCATTTTCTCTTATTCCAAATTGCCTAAAACTTTATAATATCATTATTTTACACCTGTGCGAAACGTACAAAGGTCAACGACCTCTAATTCATCTGTGCTAGCAATGCCATCTGGCGACTGGTTAACGTTGCAAGAGATTTCAAACAAATGCACAAGATGGCGCTAGTAGTGGCTTCGCTTGAACTTTAGAGGTGGATTTTAGAGCCACCGAATTATTTACCTGAAACTAAGTATTCAATTTCGGCGTTCTTCCCGGAGTCAGCGTCCATGGCCTTGACCTTGAGTATGCTGGTTCCTAGTGGAATGTCTTCGTCGACGTTGTGCGCCTGGTAGTCGGGCAACTCAAACTTCGGCGCATTGTCGTTTACGTCCGTCACGCGAATTGTTAGCTGTGGAAAGTTAAAAATAATATTACTACACTGTTTCCGTGTTTCGCAAATCTTTTATATGGATTTTTAGAACATTATATTTTGGTAGACGAGTCAATTTATTTAAAATGCCCATCATTTTTATAAAAGTACATTTTTAAGATCTTCAATCAACTTTTTGTAATAAGTGAGACTAAATCGTATACAAAAGTCACAAATCAAACATCTCATCTACTAACAGGAGTGCCCAGATGGTGTGAAGAACGAAAAAGGGTTCCGTAAATACCTCAACAGAAGTAGAGAATCCTCCAGAATCCTCAGTAGCCGTCACCACGAGGGAGTACACGTGGGGTTGCCTCAGGTCTTCGAAGTCCAGTTCCTTGGCCAGCTTCACGATGCCTGACGTTGGCCCAATATTGAATGTCCCTGCTCCTTGGCCCTGAGCCTTCAGGGTGTAGCGGATCTCGCGGTCGGCGAAAGACTTGGCTTTCACTGATATTATGCTGGAATAGGAGAAATTGATATTTCAGTAAGAGAAATACATTTTATAACGATTGATTGATTCAATAAGAGCGATATTAATTTCAACCACACGTTACTTTCAAGAGACGATGGTTCCGATATTCCGTAGGTACCTACGTCCCTAATTAATCTGTAAAATTATTTCAAAAGCCTATGCATAACACAGATAAAGTCCTGGTCTTTTTAAACACACAGTACTCAGTGCAATTAACAGGCAGATTAACAACTCAAATAAATTTATAATAAATAAGGACATTAAACACGATTGATTAACTTCAATACCGGATATCGAATTCAATAGCTCAACCTGAACCTCGTAACAATAGTAATTAAACGTGCTATTAAAATGAGTAATAAAACACCAAGTTTGTTTATTTCAATCATATCGCGAGATGAACATCAGAATGACCTACTTTCTGTTTTAAACGGACATGTGGCTGTTAGTGAAATTTCAACCATTGAATGTGTCAACACAGTCACTGTATTAATTTGGGACAAATCAAAGATCAACATTTGGAGTCCAGCCGGTCTATTGTGTAATAATCTCACGGTGAAAACTTAGGTGAAGTGAGCGTGAAGTGACTTGTCATTCCACCTGCTGCTAGGGACTGACAGCTCACTTCACCTAAGCTTTCACGGTGAGATGGTTTCAGAATAGCACTGCTGATATAGTCGTGAGTCTTCCGCGCGATTGTTATATGAGTTCAGGTAATGAATTTCCTCCGTCTCTAGACGAAGGCAAAAAAGAACGGGCGTGAATTAAAATGTGTCAAACGATAAAGAAATAATTTCTGTGAACACTATATGAATAGTCCTACTTATACACTGGATCACAAAAATTCCGGATCGCTAATAAAAACCGTGATATCTCCATAAATTACATACCTAGATCGCTAGAATAAATAATATGTAGTAAGCAGGTTACTAATGCTTGTTCTATATCTCTAAAGAGGTTTCATTTGTACAAGCAACAGATAAAAAAATTCAAAATTAGGAAAATAATATTTTTACTGCTATTTTTTCAAAGCGAGCTGTCATTACAAAATGATTCCTTGGTATTCAGATCAGAGTATTCAGTGCAATATCATGTCGTTAACGCCTGACGAATGTACACGGTTTATTACCATGGTACAAGAAGGAAGAAGTCAGCGTAGCACTGCTAGAACAGTAGGAGTATCTTTATGAACGGTCCAAAGAGTACTCCAGCGATTTCAAGAGACCGGCATGAACATCAGGAGACGAGGAAATGGCAGGCCAAGGTGCACAACCACACGAGAAGACCGATTCATCGTGAGCACTATGTTAAGAAATCGACATCTCACGGCTGTTCAGGTCCGAAACAGTCTTCAAGAAATTCACCACAACAATGTGAGCTCTGATACGATTCTGCGACGTCTTCGTAAAGCTGATATAAAGCCTTACAGACCAGCAAACGGCCCCAAAGTACTCAGAGAACATCGAGTTGCCAGGTTACGGTTTGCTCGAGAACACATTCGATGGACAGATGAAGATTGGTCCAAGTTTATGTTTTCCGATGAGTCCAGATTTTGTTTATTTGCACGACGGGAGACGAAGAGTATTTAGACGACCAGGAGAACGGTATCATCAAGCGTGTTTTGAAGAAAAGGTGCCGTTCGGTGGAGGATCAATAATGGTTTGGGCTGGGATATCATTAGAGGATCGCACGGAGTTAGTGATCATAGAAAACGGTTCTCTGACTGCTGTCAGATACGTAGAAGAGGTTGTAAATGAGCATGCTGGTCCTCTCTTAGTGAATATGGGTGCAAATTCCATTTTTATGCACGATAATGCGCGACCACATACTGCTCGTTTGGTCAATATGTATATTCAAGACGTCGGTATTACCTGCATGGAGTGGCCAGCTCGCAGCCCAGACTTAAATCCCATAGAACATGCATGGGACAAGCTCGGGAGATGCGTGAGACAACGCTCTCCTGCTCCCGTTACCTTACACGAGTTAAAGAATGCGCTAGTGGAAGAATGGACAAACATAGACCAAAATCGTATTAAAAATAATTTGGTTTACAGCATGCCACATCGTCTTAATGAAGTGATACGGGCTCGTGGAGGAAAAACAAAATATTAAATTGACAAAAATCTTTTATTTTTTAAGATTTACTGCGAAGTGTATTTTTGTTGTCATAAGTTAGAAGCGAAATTTTCATATTTTTTTGGATTTAATTAAAGTTATATAGTGTACACAACGTGTTACATTTTTTATATATTATATTAATCAGCCATCTACAATATACTATAGTTTCGCAAATTAGTCTTATGTATTTAAGAAACTATCACGCCATTTATTAGCGACCCGGAATTTTTGAGATCAAGTGTAGGTATTTAGATGCGATTTGACTAGATAGATAGATAGAATACTCTGTACAGACACAAATTTAGAAATTTTACATAGGGATAAAATTTGATAACTTTTTTTTTTACTATATGGATAAAAGCTGAAACAAACACTATCTTTACTAGAATAAATCATCTCAAAAAACAGGATTGTTAACAGATATTAAATCTGTTTATTGAAACTAACATATAACAAGAAGGGACAGAACCGTAACCCATCCACTTTATGGACGAGTATTCTATTACAGTCAATTCACAGCTTTTCGAAAAATAAACAAATACAAGTGATTTGTTTCGCTCTCTAGTAAGGCACTGGCGGAATCTACACGGCCTATAAATCTGTGCTTAGTACTCTTATTTTAATACTTATTTTATTCCTCCTCATTCTTTCGTCAAAACTGATAAAATATAATTTAAAGAACGCCTAGGAGAATACTAGTGTTTTAGAAAGAAAGAAAAAATTGTTTATTCTGCACAAACAAAACGCACATTCAACAAAATGACATAAAATACACACATCTCCATCATACTCAAACTGTTTTTCTTTTTTGTTTACACAATTTCTATGAAATAAATAGTTTTAATTAAAGTTTGTAGATAAGTACTATACAAGTCTTGGCCGCAACCGCAACCAGGCATTGATGTGCGAACGTGAAAATGGCCCGAGGCAAAGCCGAGGCATACATTGTAAGTTTTTTATGTTCGTCCATATCTCACGTACCTATGTGGTGCCTCGGCATCAGCTAGCTCGGCTCCTCTTTTGCCGGCCGCTGCAGTAATATACTATAAATTACACATGGAATATGTGTGTATCTCTTATTCATAATCGTTTATTAAAGTTAAGAGACGTTTAAACGCCAAAAATTTATCTATGGTTAAACAGGCGCTAATCATCACTTAACTTTAAGCAGCGTTTATAAATAAGGGGGTTAAAGTTCGGCCCCATTCAAAGAGACACCATTTTTCAGCACTATGACATCCATCGTTGGTTGTAAACCCCTGTTTATTCTGCAGTACACAAAGAGCACGCAATTCGAAAAAGCGTTGACTGTAAAGTAATAATATACTATGGTCTTACTCTGAATCTTTCTTCTGGTTCTCAGCTATTTCGGCTTCGTAACTAGGCAGGTAGAATTGGGGAGCTCGCTTGCCGCCGACAATGCTGAGCCGCTCCTCAGGCGTAGACTGAAACCTTCTCTCATCAACACGGCCGTTCTGGAAATCGCAGAAAATAACAATGGATTAGTATCAAATGTCATACAAAGAAATACTCTGAAATGAAGGGTGGTCCGGTACACAGGGATACAGATATTACATATATCCTCTCTTTTATAAAAAACTAAGATATATTTGGAAACAATTCCCTGCCTTTTCATTTTCGTGTCTATGAAGTGACGGGGAACGGTTTATAACACTATTTTAGCTACAAGACGCACTTAATGATTAAGGTTTTGTTTTGTTACTCCGCACTACTTCACAGAGGCTCTAACGTAGGTAAATTAAAAAGCCAAAGTAAAGTGTCTTTCATCTGATAATAATTATTCCGCCTCCAATCGTAATTAAAGATTCGTTGGGAAGCTAAAAAGTCGAGAGATGTGCAAAGTGATAAACCTACTCATAGTCATAGACCAATTATGGGAGTTAATTACTTTTCAATTAGGTATTATAGAAACACAGGACTAAAGATAAAATCTACACGATATTTGTCAGTATTTATTTGGTATCCACCGAAAGTCTCGAGGGATTTCCACCTGTACTACCTGACAGAGGAAGCCAAATGTAGGTATAATTATAATTCTATCCCCAATACAAATGAACAAGATTTGAACTCTGCCCTAACTTGTAATGAAGTACCTACCAGTATTCTAGATAACTTATGTACAGTCACAAACATAAATACCTTACAGTAACGCAACCGTCAAAACCGTTTTTCTCGAGAAACATAAATTGCAACTTTGAGAAAAGATCTAGTTCATAATAGTACGGTTTCAAGAATAACATAGGTATTCGTAATACCACAAAATATCATTAAAATTTTTGGAGAAAATCGGTTTTGAATATTGCGTAAAAGTCAGGTATTTATGCTCGTGACCGTAGGTATCCACATCGTATTACGAAGCCTATAATGAAAGCCGAGTTGCTACGGCCCTCAAGAACCTCTCAACATTATTGGTATGTAATGTTTCCAATTTTATATTCACTTTGTCTTTCAGTGACGATAAAACTAATTTCTGGTAGATATTTTAAAAACGAATATAAAACCGTTACATCAAAAGTGTCTAGGGATCAAGTACATTTTGAACTATAAAAAATTATCCAATTAATATTTACCAAATCTAGTCTTCCAGACTGGGTTCTTACTTGAATTCCTATGTTTAAGTTAACAACTTATACCTGTATTTAGTCAAAAATTAAGAAAAAATGCAATTTTTTAAAAATGTACGAAATTAATCTAAGTTAATGTCGTCAATTAAATGGCAAAAAAGGCATAATAAGCTTTAAAAAAAATTAATTGTGATGAAAAAAAACCTTATTTGTAATCTGTGTTTCCACCATTGACACAAATCACACAATCACAGCGATTTGGCATGCTTTAAATCAGTTCATCAAAATCACTCTGAGGAATGGCCTCCCACATTCTTTGTAACAAGTCAAAAAGTTGTTGTGTATGCTCTGCATCTATACTCGGCAGAGCTCTTCTTTAGAGCATATCCCATGCGTGCTCAATGCAATGGGTTGAGGTCTGGCGATTGGGCAGGCCACGGCAGAACGTTGATGCGAGCATCGGAAAGAGTGCGTGTTACTATCTCTAGCAGTGTGTGGACGTGCATTGTCGTGCATTAGTCGAAACGAATCAAGCAACTGGCTTCGCAAAGGGATGATATATCACGTCTGAAACAATCCTCTCCGCATAGATCTGAGCATTGAGGTTGCCCCTGATCCAAATGAGTTGGTTCTTCCACCGATCCAAATACCGGCCCAAACCATTATTGTTCCCCCTCCACATGAATGAATGAACTTCTAGACCAAATTTCAAACGTTCTTGACGTCCAGCAGTCCTCCAAACTCGAGTACGTCTTGTATCCGGCCTCATACCGAAACTAAATTCATCGGTAAAAGTAAACACAACGCCAGTCTTCTTCCTCCCAATTTCTGTGTTCGCAAGCCCATTGTAAACGGGCCATACGATTGCGGGGTGCTATAGGTGGAACTCTCAGCGGCCTTCGGGAACGCAGACCCACTTCACGTAAACGATTTTGGATGGTTTGATCACTCATCAGCAAGCCTGAAGACATGTGGAGCCTCGTAGCCAACGTCATGGCGGTCATGGTACGATTCCGTCGAGCAGTATTTTGGATGTTCCTACCGGTCCTGTCAGAGCGGTGATGCGAGATCGTCCTCCATGTCACTCGGCCACGCTGCCCGTACGATAGCGTGTCCAGAGGCGGCTTATAACGCTCTATGTAGTGCCAAGAGCTACAGCCACAGTACGTTGCCTGGAACCAGCTTGCAACATTCCGACGGCTCTCATGATCTCTTCTCGTGTCAAATGACGTCGTCGCTCCGTATCAATGCAATTTTTTTCAATTCCGATGCAGAAATTGTAATGGTTTTGTAAAAACGTTATTTCACAGTTTTATAGGAATCTTAATTGACATTTGATTTTCTATTTTTAATAAAAATTTAAAGAAAATTCTTTATTCAAATAGTGAAATTCACAAAAAAAAAGAATCAATAATTAATTGCGGCGATACTCCAAAACGTACTTGATCCCTAAACATTTTTGATGTACCTATGTATTTCAATAAAGTTCATTAAATTGGAAAACTGTTCAAGTAGAGACATACTTATAAGAAAAAGAGGAAAAACCAATTGGGTCACTTAAGATATGTACCTAATTGAAAGGAATCCCCGTTCGTTAGTAAAGCTCACCAAACACATCGACGATAATATAATTATGAGAAAATACATATTATATTCACTGGTGAGTGATGATATTCACATGTGTTGGTCCTTTAAATTGTACGGTGAGCGATATGTCCAAGACAATATATATTTTATATTATCTTCGACGTGTGTGACGACCTTTAAGCTTAACCATAAAGTAGTATGGTGAGTGCATGACTCATAAAATGTTGTATCATGTGCATAAAATATTAAATTACTTAATTAGGTCAAAGCGTGGTTTCTTTCTGCGAAGAAGCGGCAGTAACGCCCGACAACGTAGGTACTTCGCTAAACTTTATTTAGATACCTACGTGTAAAAACTACGGTAAAGAATATTACGAACTTTATTATTTTAAATTGTTATAGTTGAAACAGTTCAATTTAATGGATATATTAAAATTATTTCGGTACGGTTAACCGCCCTAGGTAGTTATTGGCAGTACCGACATAATTTTACTACAGCTGTATGCAGTTCGAAGTAATTTCCAACTAATGAACAAAGAAATCATCACACCATTTAAATTTTAATGAGCATCACTGAGAATATTAATTGGATTTAATATAATCACCGATGTTTTACCAATATTTATGGATTGTTCGCAATATTTAATTAACTATAGGAAATGTGTGAGCACTGACCTGATCCTCAGCCTTGACGTACAGCACGTATTCCATATCGAGCTGGAAGGGATCGGTTCCTCTCGTTCGCACCACACCGGACCGCTCGTCGACCTCGAATCTACCGCCGGTTCTGTCTCTGACGATGAAGTAATGGATGTTGTGGTCTGTGTCAGGGTCCCTAGCCTGAAGAGTGAAGACTGGCGTGTTCGGAGCTGCGTTGAGCTGCACCACCGTCTGCATCGGCAGCGGCCGGTTGATGAAGTAAGGAGGCTCATCATTGACATCCTTCACGTGAATTATCACTCGCTGATTGTCCGTATCTGAAAAACCACAATTTCAATGTCAAAGATACTCCAAATACGCATTACCAAGTCAAGTAGTGTTTGTCTGAAGGCCTCTTGGCAAAACTATCAAATTATTAAGCTATCCGGAGTGTACTTGAGGGGTATTTAACCGCAGGAATTCATTAAGCACGCAAATGTGAAATGGGTGTTAGTTTCTGTCGAATTTTGAACTCGCTGTCGAGAAAATCATCATAAATTTTCATGTAAAATACTTGGTTAATCCTATTAAAACATGGGGGCATACATAATATGAAATGCATGAATCAACACGAGGGTTTTCATTTTGAGAAAAATGTTGCGTATTTAAAAGTATTGTTGAGTTTCCCGCAAAAACCGCTTGATAAACGGCAGAAGGGGTATGCTGAATCCAGGATGCCGCTGCGGCTATGTATGTTAAGGATAGAGCACACTTTTTCTCTTGTGTGCGGGACGATTCACTAGTTTACACGGGCTACACGGTAGAGAATCCGCTTATCATGTCGCAGGAACAGTTTCATGCGGTTCGGAGCTAGTTTTACGTTGTGACTTTATAGCAGCGTAGACTGGGGTAGCTGATACATATTTTATGGTATGCACCAGCATGTTTAAATTCTACAGTGGAGCGTCTGGTCTGGTAAATAGTAGAGCCAATACGAAACGAGAAAAGACATTTCAAAATGCGCATTTAAATACATGTATAAAATATGTATTAAAATTGTAGTGTTTGATTTATTTTTTGTTATGTACTTTTGTGGTGTACAATAAAGTATATATAAATAAAAAACAGACCTATTACAAAGTAAATAAGACATAATAATAGTTATAGGTTATACTTACATTTGAGCGCAACTGTTTGGTTAGCATGAAAAATAAATAAAGTATTATATTAGTAACCTTCACCGTTCAGTTAGGGCGTATTTCACCGATGAAACTGAACGCGATCAGCAAATCTAAACCGCGTTCAAGAGCTATCAGCGTCATCACTGTTGTGGAATATTGACACTGACAGCTCTTCAACGCAGATTAGATTTGCTGATCGCGTTCAGTTGCATTGGTGAAATTGGCACTTAGTAGGAACACAAATATTGTATCAATACCTACATCAAGTACTTAGGTAAGCACTGAATACTAAATTGAGAATCACCACTTCACACTGTTCAAAAATAATTCAAATAAAAAAGTTCGAGAGAAGTTCACAAAACTATGATGTATGTAGGTAGGTTGGTAAAGCGTTAGTTTATAATACCTCCTGCTTTATGGTTAGGAAAAGCCTATAATAACATTGTTATTGTAAGAAAATAACTTTAGTGGAAAATGCACGCTGCATTCTTTTATTTATAAGCATCCACTTTAACCCTAAAGTACCTACCTATAATAGAGAAATTCACAGAGGGCGCAACTTGTCAGTTGTCTAATAAAACATAAGAGTAGGGTTATAGCGAAAAGTTACCAACATCAGAATACAAACAGCGCGTATTACCAAACATTGCCTCTAATGCTACAGTAGCCATGCGGTATCCTTTTTGTCCGATGGGATTCTACTAAAGCCTCGGTATAAATCCGCAGTTAGCTGTAATCCCATTCCGCGGCCCATTTAGGGTATAGTTTCACACACAACTGAACATTACAATACATTGACCTTATGCGTTGTCTTATTAAGATTTTATCGTTACGATGCCATCCTTACTTATACCTACATAATGTATACATAACTAGTTACTTACTGCCCGCGGCTTCGGCCGAGTGGATGTCCGAAAATATCCCACGGGAACATACTATCGGGAATAAAAACTATCTGTGTGCAAAATTTCATCCAAACCGTTCAGCCGTTTTTGCGCCAATCCAGAACATACATCCAGACTACCAGAAAAACAAACAATTTTTTTTTTTTTACTATATATTTTCGTAAACCTAGTTCGGCAGCAGATGCAAAATATTGGACACAATTGTAACTGAATTACTTTTAAGCATAATTTTAAGTTGCTTAGACAAATTATGTTACATAAATAACATAACATAACATCACGCCTTGTCTCCCCAAAGGGTTGGGCAGAGAGGTGTACCTGTAGTAAATACATTTCGCCAGTTATGTTTAAGTCCCATGTAATAGGGGGCGAGCCGATTGCCATCAACCGGGCACAAATCCAGACTCCGGGCTGCTACTCGTACTGAGATATTCCAGATAGAAAAACCCAATAACACTTGCCTAATAAATATATAATATATATTATCATACCATCGTTAAAGCTACTGCTAATTATACAGGAATATCCACAATGATCTAAATAAAATTAATGTAATTTTCGGCATAAGACTCGTTACCCCACTTCGTAACAACTTTTTTTTTCAAATATATTCAATGTACAGTTTTGACTTCGTTACTATTTTATTATATATACCCGGGCGTTTCTTCCCGCCTTATCCGAAACAGGTACCTCCCGAAACAGCCGTGTCCGGTGAGGACCTGCGTTAGGCAGAAGGTGAGGACGCCGTGGCGCCTCTCCAGCCACTCCAAAAAGAGGGGACATAATACATACCTAGATAAAGTAATTAGTGTTTTACAAAATAAGGTATTTATTTCGTTATTTATATAAAGCTAACTTCCACCTACTCACTGACCTTTCAATATTGAGTAGGTATATTATTTTCATGAGAGATAATATATTAGATAGGGAAACGAACTTGATACCAATCGAACTCGTTAAAATAATTACATCAGGTACCTACTACCTATCGTATATTTTTAAAAATAAATTCATTCTAATGTTACTTTAATACCTTTTAAGCACTTTGAAAATAATATTTATTTTAGCGTGGCGTTAAGGACTTAGAAAATAATACATTTAATACTCCACGCCATTTACATAATACGAGTATATAACGGCCGGCTAGTCGTCATCCCTGAAATTGAGGACCTGACAACGGCAAAATCACGATCTGCTAGGGACAATGTAATTTGACTACTTTTTGCGACGTATTTCTTGTACCTGTGTCAAAAACAAAAGGTCTATTCAATCCAAGGCAGATGACATCTAGCACTGCACGAGGTTTCGTTAATCCTAATACCAAACAGAACTAATAGAGCGTGAAGGAGTGACACCCTCGGTAAACAACCGGGCTATCAGAAACCAAGAAACGAACATCAACAGAACCGTAGCAGAATCAGATTAATCAAAGGCGTAATTATATTATTAAGCCATTCCTTTAATACCGCAGCATACAAAACAAAACACTATCACATAATTTAAGTATAACTCTTGACAACAGGAGGGGAATGACCAACTAAGGAACGTTTGTGGAGCTCCCCACAAACCCTGGAGCAATGCCAAATATCTCAAGCGTATGTAGTATACGATTCTATTGATATATAGCTAGGTGGTATTTGTTATGAATGTGTGCCACCTCAAATCTATTCGCTTTTTATTTACTCTCCAAACGTGAGTCTCTGAACGGACAGGCCAATACAATGGTTTCTTCCATTTGTTCACCCGCTACGTTTATGTTGACTGAATAAACAAAGCTATTGTTAATTTAGTAACTTGAACAATATGTATTTTGGATTTTGTTATATTATATAGTATTTCCTATAACTATTTAGATATTACAATCCTAAGTTATCGAAGACGACTTGGCAGTACCTAAGTGTCTGAAACTCGGAATCAAACTCCGTTGACCCAACCCCTACCCTTAGTCTTGGCCTCTCGCCAATCGCTGATAATAACAGTCGATGCCAAGATAAAAACCGCTTTTCAAAAGACAGTTTTGTCAACTTGGAAGCAATTTGCTTAAGCTGCGAAAACGTTAAAATTCAGAGCTTGAAGACAAACGACAGACAGAGTCAATAAAGATTTCAATTGCACGGATGAAATAATATCGAACATTCAATTTTCATTCCTTGATTGTTGGGAGAACAGAGGCATAAATGACACTCGTCGGAAACCGTGAAATATAGCAGGTTTTACCACGGCGGAGTGCAGGTGTGAGGCAGGGCAGGCGAGCAGGTGGCAGGCGGGGAGACGGCCCGGGCCCCCACCCCGGGCCCGCCAGCCACGCACGGCGCATGCGTACACTACGCCAGCGTGCTTTCCTCGTGACCATGCACAACTCGGCTACAACTCAAGTCTCAGTCTACACTACTTTGCAACGGCGAACTTCTTCCATAATAATACCCAGCAACTGCTACTAATAATAATAACGTAGATTACCATAGTACGTTGTACGTTTCCATAGCGACCAAACAAGCAAATAATTTATAAAACATAACACGTTTCGGGAATCCATAATGGTATTACAGACTTTAATGGAAATGGAAGGTTCATAACTAAAGTGCGGATCGATTTAATATACTAAGTACACTTTTATTAAAGCATTCGAATCAGTGTGCACTACAAACAAAATTTATTCCGTCTGAGCAGAAATGCGCATGCAAAGTGGATATTACTTGTAAAGCGCTCGATATGAGCGCAATGCTGCACGACTGCACGAGCAGACAATGAACCGCTGAAACTTTAATAAGTTGAACGAGGTGTGAGACCTACGTAGTAATGACAACCTTGATCAACGTGCATTACTATTTCATTAACTCACTGTCTACAGGGACTCGTTAGCCCGCCGCCGCCGCGCATCTCGAAACGACCTTTTTTCACCAGTCGACACTTTAAATTGATATGCAAAATGGATATGTCACTCCATGTTTTCTATTTTAAAACAGTTACGTGTTTTTGCGCTACCAACAAAATACGTGTCAGCGAAGCTTAAACCTGGATTTATGTATTGGGATTAAATATTGTAATTTGTGTTATTGTAAATGTGTTATTATAAATACAATACACACAAATTGCGTCTCTCCATGAGATTTACAAATAAATATTGTTCCAACGTTTATGAAAACATGTCTCTATTCTGTAATATAGCCTTTATTAATTGTTCAAAGGCACATGTTCGTCGTTTCGCATTAGAACTCGCGAAAGGTTTGATAACATCAACGCTAGACACATTCATACCACTTAGAGCCACGCCTCTATTGAGTTTAAAGCTTCAATACTAAATCGAGACAATACTTGAGTCAATTGAGAGTACGATACTCACTCAATTGAGAGAAACAAGCCACAAGTATTAGATAGTTAAAGCAACACAAATCATATCATTGGCTCACTATATATACAATGTCGTCTTTTGGCAGTAGATATAGTCATAAAGAATATTTATGCGGAGAACATTTTCTATAAAAAAATAACTCTTCTAACCATCTGCAAAAGAGTTATCCGCGGGGAAAAAACAATATAACAGATAGACAGACGCTAATAGAAAAGACAGATGCCACAAACATTTACAAGTTATATTGATAGAATATAAATAAATAAGACCATTACGCCAAAACTTTCCAAAGCGGGACATTATTTTAAAATATATAAGAAAATAACATTTCCTTAACATTGTAGACGACGATAACGCAAAGCCTTAAAAAGCTTTTATTAAACGCTTTCGGGGCACTGAAGCTGAAAAGGCGTCCATCCGCTCGACAAATTGCTATGACAATAATTCTTAAATCTTTTGATGAAAATTAAGATCAAAAAGACAAAATCAAGCTAATAATCTCTGCTGGTTTAGCCAAAGTTCACTGAAACCCAGAACATTTCTTAAAACCAAATTATAAATGTAAGGATTAAGAGTTGATGAATTGTAGTTTGCAGTTTGATGGGCAACTTCAACCTTATAACGGTTGACTTTTAGACGATATTAGCTAGATCAAACCCGCGTTTTAAATTCCTTCCCACCCACTTTTGTTGTATCTCCCAGATTTGCCTAAAATAGCCTGGAAGTTGGGAGTCGTAACCATTTCTATTTCGCAAGGCACCTCGTATAATTTAGGGTCGCCCTGTGTCACCTTTAGCTTAAAACCACAAAATGAAGTTGAAAGGCCTTTGTTCACCAGTGAAATGTATCAAGCTAACAATAACAGTAAATAACCCTCCAATTGTTGAAAATTAGATTTTAAGTGTAGAAGTCGCCTATCATAATGTTTTCCAACAATATTTATGAGGCGATTTATAACTGGTGATAAGGTGGATATTACAATAATTGAGGCATATAATGACTTAATGGACATCCATTGTTTCATATTCCACAATTGAGGTAAATTAACTCGAATTTTGTAACAAACTATGAACACCCCGACCGCTCAACGAAACATCATGTTTCAAAAATGTGAAGCGGTAAATGCACATTATTCAATATTTCCTGAAATTCTGTTGAACATTTTCAGAAACTAGTTCAACGTCGCATGTCGTTATACTTTGTCATGTATTTTTATACAGTTCTCATGGTAGTTTTAAATATTAAATTCCTGCACATTTGTATGTATATGTCACATCCATGCTTCATGTCAGAAAAGCAATGCATTTGAAATCAGTTTGAATACTCTCGATGTGGAAGTGGCGATTTCTCTACCTGTCATAGTTCCCATTCATTACCAGTAGAAGAAACCGATTCGATGTTTACCTGAAAGAAGAAAATTGAAAGCGTTAGTAATCAGTTAAAGTAACGTTCCGTTGGATATTTTCCTGTTTTCAAAGGGACTGTATAAACATTTTCAGTACATTTGCGTAATAAGTCGCTACGTTAGCATAAATTCAAATCAGCGTCTTCGTGTCAGTTCGGCTATGCTACGGGTGGTTTGCTACCTGCGTAAGTTTCTAAGGCAGAAGAAATTAAAGGTATACTTTTAATATAGCAATCAAGGTATACTGAAATAAAAGCTCTTGATGATAGTATCATTATCGCCATTGAAACAGTTCACTTATTCTATCGTTCTAAAATCTGAATGATTATTTTCTGTTTTCCACACTTTGAAAGCGATAAAATTATTTATAACTATGTCCGACACGCATAGTGGTGCCGCATGTCATAATTGCGCTACACATCTCATTTAACTAATATAGAGGTGACACGGTTTTGTTGAGTTTCACGAGAATGTAATGTCCCTCCGTCAATTTGTCGACCCTAAAGTGTTCATTCATTATTAATAGACAGACAAAATAATGCCGGGGCGCTGTTTAAAATTCCGCCTACCTTTCTATCGTCCTATGTTCTCGAAAATTCATACGTCAAAGAGAAGCAAGACAGCATATTGCATTCAACGTCGTTACTAGGTGATGAATATTCAAGGATATTCGACTTTTATTGTGTGTGCCAGCAGCCGGGCCTCATAACCGGCCTTCTCTTGTAATATCCTAGTAAAGGGAAACCCTTACCCTATCCTACCTATAACTTTCCAGTCTGATAAAATGCACGGTGTGAAAGTTATATTTCTGATTATGACAAAATGGATATTGAATATGAATGTCAGTAAACAGACACATTTTTCGCAGATATATATAGTGTAGATATTTATAACCGATGGTACGACACTGCAATTGTGCTAATAGGTTAAAAATTATGGTGTGTGTCGCAACCGCTGTTAAATTGCACATTGCACGGTCACTGAACTAAAACATTGTACGACCGAGTGGTCGTTCCATCCACAATTATGAATGTGGCACATGCCATGCTGGAGCTATAGAACGGAATCCTTGCTAAAATTGGCACCGTCGACAGAGCTGTTAATTAATGTTTAGCCTATTGCAAATGTGCGAGTGAATGATCAGAAAGACTAGGTAATTGCGATGCCTCGTAATAGATGATGGACAGTATTTAGTAGGCAACAGCTGCCAATTATGCATATTATTAAACAAACGTACCTACTTAGATTATAACTTTTAGCTTGAATATTTGAGAAAATAACTTTAGTGGCTAGTTAAATGTCTAAAGTCATATATTATATAAATTATAGTTAAATAGGCTCTTAATCAGGATACGAAAACGCGAATCCGTAGTAAACTAAATAATGTAAAAAGTAATCTTAACAGTCACTCTCTATGTTTTGTATCGTGAAACAAATCAGTGTTGATACAATACCTATTTGTGTAACTTTTCTATTGATTTACGAATAAAATTTCTAATTTATACAGTCATTATTGGAAATGCCTATAATATAAGTTATAAGCATTGCGTGAGGCGGTCAATTTGTTGGGTCATTCGAGGGCGCCACTGTGGAATACGGGCTAGCTATAAGGGCAATTAAAACTGCTTTGTAGGGCTTCATTAACGCACGTTACGAACCTCCATAGCTTTCAAAATTGACGATTATTATTGTCGAGCTACACTTACAAAAATTTCGTACGCTTACTTTTCTAATTATCAGTTTGTACTTAAAGTCCTCTAATTAATATTGTAAATAAATAACGGCCGAATGCTTTGAAGCGGCATTAATTCGAGTACATAAACAATGAAATCAGTAATCAATCTTCGTAATCAATTTTGGTCATAAATATTTACGAATCGCTCTGAACTTCTCAAGTGGACGATAAACTACGATTATTAGAATCGGTTTTGACCTTGGTCGTGGTCTTATTAAGACAATAGTTATTTGTGCAACAAGAGAGCAAAGTCGTTTTTTGCTGCGAGTGTTGATTTTGAATCCCGAGTAAGCGAAGGATTCTATAATTGAATCACGAGCGTAGCGAGTGATTCTAGGTTAGAATCCTGAGCGCTGCGAGGGATTCAAAGACACGAGATGCAAATAACTTTGCTCTCGTGTAACACATACAACTTTTCACCTCAGCAGCGAGAACATACAACATGTAAAAAAAAAACCCTGTCCGATCCGTGAGGTTGTTGTTAGGTGTCGTACTGTTATATTCCACATATTATTATATATATTTACCAGCATATTTATGTGGAATTTTTCAGGAAAAAAGAAAAAATAATCCCTTTTTTTTCAATGGTGAATTTGACCGAATTTTACATTTGGTGCGGGCGGCGGCCGTCGTTTAGCGGGTGTCTAAAAGTCATAAGTTATGAGTTTTGCAATTTTTTTATGGATTTGGGGTAATTTTGGAACTAAAAATGTGAATTTTAAATACCAATAACTTTTTTACCATCAATAATAATAAAAAAATACTGTTTTGTAATGTTACTGCTGTACCATATGCCCATTTTCCCCAGATTTTCGGATCGGACAAGGTTTTTTTTTACATAATCTTCATCGCCTCGTATTTTGCAGCCACCATCTTGGATTTATATTTTGACCTCACTTTCGACTTTAGCACCCTCGAAAACTATGAAAACGACACCCATGACGACAAATGTGAAAAATTTCTCAGCCGCCATCTTGGATTTTTATTTTGACTTCACTATCAGCTTAAGCAACCTTGAAAACCTTAGAAACGATACCCATGAAGAAAAATTAGAAAATTTTCGCAGCGGCCATCTTGGATTTACATTTTGACTTCACTATCGGCTTTAGCAACCTTGAAAACCATAGAAACGATACCCATGAAGAAAATATAGAAAATTTTACGCAGCGGCCATCTTGGATTTACATTTTGACTTCACTATCGGCTTTAGCAACCTTGAAAACCATAGAAACGATACCCATGAAGAAAAATTTGAAAATTTTCGCAGCCGCCATCTTGGATTTACATTTTGACCTCACGGTCGGCTTTGGCACCCTTGAAAACTATGAAAACGACACCCATTATGAAAAATGTGAAAATTTTCGCATCCGCCATCTTGGATTTTCATTTCGACCAAATTCACACTTACTATCTCTCTCCGTCTTTCTTTCTTTTTGAATTAGAAGAAGACAGTCGCAAGCGTTTTCGCGTGACGATTTCTGCCACTGCACTCTTACCGCAAGCCGCTTAAGAACTTCGTTCCAAAAATTTAATAAAACAGAATTTAAATAAAACCTTAACCAGATGATTTTGCATTTCTAATGTTTTATGTATATCCGAACGTTTTATTGTTTGTTTCTTTCTTGGGCCTAGTATGTAGGTATGGAATTTTGAAATCGAACTTCGAATCGATTTGTTTCTATCTCTCGCTTTTTTCGTATCGAAGTGAAAGTGACAAAACTAATTGAAATTCAAATCTTTAGAATTTGGTGAGTAGACCCAACACTGCTCTCGGCATTTAAAAAAAAAAATTAAAAAGTTACTTTGTCTCTCGCTCGCAGCAAAATCGAATTTTGCTCACTGTTTTTTGACAGCAAAACCTGCTTGTTTGAGGTGCTGAGGTGAAAATAAAATTAATTATCAGCCGTGTTTATTGACCGCAAAAGTCGTTAACTCATTCAAGACCGGTCACCTTGTTATTAATTAAATCTTTACAATTTATAAGCCTTATTTTTATTCAATTTTTACTCATTGTTATCTGTCTAGACTTATTTACTGTTTCATATGACGTCATTCAGAATATCCACGATTGTTTCTAGAAAGTATTTGATTAAAACGAGAGCACTGCATGGCTATTAGACTAACAACTTCAAGCAATCTGAGGGAGGCCTGTTGAGCCGTCAGTAACCGCTGAATGTAGTAGTATAGGTTCTTAATTTGATTATTTTACCTAATCTAAATAGCTATATATTACCGTATGAGCCTTCCTGTTCTAAACCAGCAGAGCTACTGCTACAAATTACCTCAAGACCCTCTTTTATGTTGTTAACCCAAATAAACTTAATATTGATATCGGTCTACGGTATTCAGAATAAAATAAGCAATCATTGGTCCGGAATTGAAAGCTTTCAATTCGATTAAACGAAAATGGGGGACACAGTGTCATTTCAGGTGCTATTCGAGTTCCGGAACGAAATCTACATCGCATTAAAGCAATAAAGCTTAGCTCACTGTGCTCACTACCCATAGCCTCAACCTGAACGCGCGCATCCTTTATTTGATTTGCTTAAGACCTAAGTAAGGCTGCCGACCAACGAGGCTTAGTTCAATTTGTTAAGTAAAAAATAATTTAATAAAACACCGAACTTATAATACCAGCTGGATAAATCTTCATGGAATCTCCGTTCAAACCTTCGCTAAAATAAAGCCTTATTGAGAATAAACGAGAAAATGGCCGAGATTGTTGCCAAAGGCTACGAGCGAGTCTAGAGAACCGCACCACCCAATTTTGTGAAAATGAAGCGGAGTTAGAAGAGGGAGTAAGTCAGTACACACCCCCTAAATGAAAGATCGAGCAGCGAAATCTTATTTGTTCGCTAAATGACACGTAATTGACAAGTCGATCCAAACCAAAGACGGGCTCTAAATTCAGTAAGATCACAGAGCCACGAGGGAAGCTGCATCGCTTTAGTCATAGAGAAACTTTAATGTGTATAACTTTGTTTCTGTATTCCTAAGTGTAACTAAAATTGAACCAACCTGACTCACTTTCAGCGGGGCGAACGAACTTTACAACTATAAGTTGTAAAGTTCGTTCGCCCCGCTGAAAGTGAGTCAGGTTGGTTCAATTTTAGTTACACTTAGGAATACAGAAACAAAGTTAGTCAGTAACCGCTGAATGTAGTAGTATAGGTTCTTAATTTGATTATTTTACCTAATCTAAATAGCTATATATTACCGTATGAGCCTTCCTGTTCTAAACCAGCAGAGCTACTGCTACAAATTACCTCAAGACCCTCTTTTATGTTGTTAACCCAAATAAACTTAATATTGATATCGGTCTACGGTATTCAGAATAAAATAAGCAATCATTGGTCCGGAATTGAAAGCTTTCAATTCGATTAAACGAAAATGGGGGACACAGTGTCATTTCAGGTGCTATTCGAGTTCCGGAACGAAATCTACATCGCATTAAAGCAATAAAGCTTAGCTCACTGTGCTCACTACCCATAGCCTCAACCTGAACGCGCGCATCCTTTATTTGATTTGCTTAAGACCTAAGTAAGGCTGCCGACCAACGAGGCTTAGTTCAATTTGTTAAGTAAAAAATAATTTAATAAAACACCGAACTTATAATACCAGCTGGATAAATCTTCATGGAATCTCCGTTCAAACCTTCGCTAAAATAAAGCCTTATTGAGAATAAACGAGAAAATGGCCGAGATTGTTGCCAAAGGCTACGAGCGAGTCTAGAGAACCGCACCACCCAATTTTGTGAAAATGAAGCGGAGTTAGAAGAGGGAGTAAGTCAGTACACACCCCCTAAATGAAAGATCGAGCAGCGAAATCTTATTTGTTCGCTAAATGACACGTAATTGACAAGTCGATCCAAACCAAAGACGGGCTCTAAATTCAGTAAGATCACAGAGCCACGAGGGAAGCTGCATCGCTTTAGTCATAGAGAAACTTTAATGTGTATAACTTTGTTTCTGTATTCCTAAGTGTAACTAAAATTGAACCAACCTGACTCACTTTCAGCGGGGCGAACGAACTTTACAACTTATACAAGCCACAAAAAGCAATGTTTTCCAGTACAGCAGCGTAACATTGTGAGCGCGCAAGGGTATCGTGCATGCAGATCTTATTATATTGATTTCCAAGAGATGTCGTCGGATACCCTTCGTATCGTAGAGAGCTTTGTAATAACGAGCGCGGACGAAGAACTTACTTCTTAGATAAGGACCCGCGCTGAGTTCATTTCGTTTGATACCTTTGTTATGTAAGCACTACATCATCGTCACCGTATCTTCTCAAGTATTGTGACAGGCAGGTATAACAAATAAGCAAACGGTGTGATAATGGAAAAATTTAGGTATGAACCGTCAGTTACAACTGAAGCACAGGCCATTATGTGAAAGGGCACAAAACAGCGATTCCGGACAATGAGCAGGCCCACGCACGTCACATCAAACAAAAAGGTTCCCGTAGAAAATATTTACAGAAGAGTTACACATTGTGTGTGCCGATGTAACAAAGAGCACATTAGTTCGAGATGAGCTATCGTAAAAACCTATGTAGCTGAGTAATGAGTACACTGAGTATTAATACACCGACACCTTACCGTCTGGTCCATTTATGGTAACTGGGCGTCACTTTAAGTGGTCTAGCGCGTCCCCGACCGGTGGAAAGCCCAAACAAAGACCAATGATATTGATCTGGGTACACTACTAGTTGGTAGGCTACATCCTACCATAACAATATTTGAACTACGTGTAAGCAGTAAGCCCTCCAAAGAGTCGAACCTCTATACCTATAAGACAAACTTTTCTCCAACACCGCAATATTTTTTGTAACTACGCCAAAAAAATATTTCCCTCAATTTACCACACAGGAGAGCTAGATTAAATTCATGCTAAAATAAACCCTAAAATATTATAACCGTTGGAGCGCAACCACTAACATTGTCTAGGTAATATAACGTAATAAGGGTAAAATTACGCCAGTATGCGGCAGAGCAAACTAACGCTTTCCATTTGCCACCACTTAGTGTTGACAAACTTTGTGGCGATGAGCACACACGATGACACGGTAGGGCTTCAGGCACACTATTACGTCGATATCGATATGTCCTCAAGAGACAATGGAAGATAAACATTCAGATCCACACTTTCGATAGCGTATCGATGGGTGATGCAATTCAATATTTCAGTTACAATTGTGTCGGAACAAGAATGAACCGAGAGAGCAATATCAGCTGTAGCAGTGTGAATTGACACTTACAGAGTAATGTACTCGTACTGTACATGCTGCAGATATTTGTATTGGTGGGTAGTTATGATAGAACTCATATATGTGTGACATAGGTACCCACTGGAAGAAAAACTTTCAACCATGATTGTGCGATGGAGCGCCTAACTTTAAAAGCTCTCTGCAACTTTAATTTAAGGAACCTAAGTTACCTACTAAGCCAAGAAATAGACTTTAAAATGCCGAAAGCGAAGTGAACATCTGAGGGAAAAAAACGAGAAAAGCTGACCTCGTCCATCATCCGATTATGAGTCTAACGAAGGCTAAAGATTTAAGAAGTACGTTTTTACTTTCCCGGCATAAAAAAGTATTTCAACCGATAGGTATATCGGGTCGGAAGGCGGCGCCGACGACGCGACTACCGCATGCCGTGACGGCACGTGCCGAGCGCGCGACTAATGATACTGTGATACACACCGGTCTACTAATACCAGCAGCCGTTTATTATCTCCTAGTACCTGTACCTACGATATGCCTCTAATAACGGTCTTCGTGGAACTTCCTACGCTGCTTCAGACTAATAGCTTTAAATTATTAGGTATGCTATGAAAACGGTACGCAAACTGCACTGTTTGCGTTTTGTGGACACTTCTGATATGGTTGATTAAATTGTAGGGCGTGTGATCCAGTTATTTATGAGCATAACATCATATTTTATCTAACTGAAAATATAATATATGGTCTGCTCTGTGTCTCAGAGGGCCTCGGGGTTCAGTAACAACAAATAACAGCCGCACGGGTCGACTTATCAGGTTAAGGTTCGCTTGCTGGGGTTCGTCTGTGGATGGGTGACCATCTTTGCATACCGAAACTCCTCTGTGCTTCAGAAAGGTTAATGATAGATCTTTGACAGTTGTTTCGGGTCGTCAGAAGCCCGAAAGTCTGACAACCAGTCTTACCAAGGGGTATTGTATTACCCAGTTACTGGGTTGTAGAGGTCAGATAGGTAGTCGGTCCATGTAAAATGGATATTTTATGGAGTATTTAGCAGCACTCGTTTAGACTGGTAGCCGATATAGTTGGGAAAAGGCTAGACAGATTGAGTCTGCTCCGTAATAATTTTTTGGGCAATAAATAGACGCCTTCAGTTATGACACAGCCAAAATTAAATTCAATTGTGTCTAGACTTTGTAACTTGATCCTAATCATAAATATCGAATAAAACCTTTATACAAAAAACACGCGAACCTTAACACGAAAATTCGAAACCCATTCAGTATTGGTAAATAGCTAGAGGATTGCAGAACATGAATTATTTCGAGCTGCGGGAAATTGGTTCACTCGCGAAAACTCGCGCCGTACACGATGGGACACTTTCATTACTGCGATGTCCGGGGCCACCGGTTCAATGTCCGGTCCACTCTATTTTTAACACACCCTAGCTGGACGGTACACTACACTGCACATGTGTATGTACGAACAATGCGCTCATTCCGATACCAAACTTTGACCTTTCGCGAGAAGAATATCTCGTTAACATAAACATCACGCCTGTATTCCGCGAACGGTTAGGCAGAGGTGTACCTATAGTACCTACACCCACATATTTTCACCAGCTATGTTTAAGTCACATGTAATAGGGGGCTAGCCTGTTGCCATCAACCTGGCACAAATCCAGAATTCGAGCTGCTACTGAGAATTTCCAGATGGAAAAACCGACTATCATCGATTATCTGGGGATCGAACCCAGGACCTAATGCTCAGCAGTAGGTAGCCCTTCCGACCGCTAGAAAAACGAGGTAGTAAAAAAAACTCATTACAATCCAAATAAAACATTTACGAGAAAAAAACAAGGTTCACACGAACCCCTCCCCCGACTAAACTAATTAGCATTTGCAGTCACGTATCGGAGTAACTCTGTTAATGAAGCCATTCAAGTCATTAGCAAGAAGCTCGCTACACCCTGTAGCCTGCACTGCCCACTTAAGCTTAAAACTCATGAAAAATTTACCTAATGCGTCTTTAAAGTTTTCTATTCTCTCTCTTCTAGGTACATAAATGTTACGGCAGCCTTGCAGGAGAAAAACGCAGGAGTTTAACGAGTTAATAAAAGTCTTCTAAAGTCATTATATGGGATTAAAAGGTAAGAAAATTAAGAAATTATTATTTCAAAGGTGGCTTTTCAGTAGGTAGCAACCTAGCCACTGAATTGTCCACCAAATTAAATGATGTCCATATGTAACGCACAGAGGATGAACTAACAACCCATTGTGTACTGCCACGATCCCTTAATCCTGATACATTACAGTATAATTATAAGGTGTAAATTAATTATTTTACGCCATTTTGCCTCATGTCATATGAGGCGACTAAGGGATTATGCCAGGAGGGCAGCTTGTGGGATAATAACATCATCCTGTGACCACAAATCTGCTTACCCAACAAGGGGATTATAGTTATATCCTACAAAATTGCCATCTTATTTTTTTTTATCCAGTATCTTTTATTTTACAGTCAAGTTAATTAGTTAAAGATTTACATACCTAAGTTGGCAAGGACAGCCAAAACTCGAAAAACAATCATGTATTCCAAAATTATTATTCATGTATTCCACAATTAAATTTAAGGATATAGGAGTAAGAAGAAATTATGAGCGTAAATAATAGTGTAAGATAAGCAATTTGTCTAGTAAGGGAAGCGAATGCAAAAGTTCGCCCCCGCTCGCGCCTCGCTGAAATCAATAATTTCGTCTCCGCGCCCTCTGCTTCGCTCCCACCGAGCATACTTCAGTTTTTCTTCCAAGTCTAATTTATAAATATACGGCTTTACTGGTGAACTTATTAAAAAGATATTTATATTTTCAGATTATTTTATACTGCGACGTTTTCATTATTTAATCAATAATATTTTAAACGGAATACAAAACAATACACATTTTTTCCATATAATTAAAAATTCATAAAAGTCATTTATTCAAACTAGGCTGAGAATCAGCACTTTTCGAACGTCAAAATTACATAAGACAGTCCCCCAAAACGCCCACCCTTCACCACTGCCTAGTACTTTAGCTGGGAAGAAGAAGTGGCGCAACAAACTTCCCAACAGCACAGCTGTCTGTTCAGTTAGAAAAAAATGATTCTGTTATGATCGATATCTGATATTAGTATGCAAGATAATTTACGTTACGCAACACAAAACATAATTTTCACTTATCATGCTCTGAAAGTGCTTATTTGTGCAGAACATAGGCTGCACAAAATCGAATTTTGTGCACAAGTGCATTAACGTATCTACTCATAAATGTATCTATATTAAGGCAAAGAAAATGAGTCATACAGCCAAACACAATAAGAAGTTCATAGATAGAATTTGTTATTTTATAATATTTACTTTAATTTATTTGCCTTATGTGTTTTTTAAGACATAACTGTAATTTTACTTTGAATTTTAATTAAAGAAATGTTATGTTATACTACTGTTTTATTTCCTCGCAATCGAAGTGAAAAGCAGAGTTTATAACTCGTCCACAAAACCATTTTATACTCGACATTACTGTCATGGTTCGTTTTGTGCACTTGTTGTAAAATCGACTATTAAATTATAAATTAATAGCCTTATGAGAGAATTATGTACTAATGTGTAGGTACATCTACGAAAATAATTAATTTGATTCAAAAACTAATTCACAGAATTGCTTTTATCGATCATCAATATCATTATACCCCGTTTTAAGCAATGTCCACAGAGAATAGCTGGATATTTTTTGTTAAATTTTGATAGATGACAGTCGACAATTGTGTCAAAACACTACAACCGTTATTATATTTACGCTCAGATCGATGTCCCATTGCCGTGTTCAAGCAAGCGACATTTCAATACATTACGTAGCTTTTACCTCGAAAGAAATTGACAACAGATATGCCTATAAATGATAAGTAAAGTAATAAGATGTTCTTAAAAACTTTGTGAAAAATAATTTATCTACTTACTACCTATATTTCATTGTAGAGAAACCCGCAATGACTTTTTCCGACATTTTTATATTCTCTTACACTGTTTTCTTTATGCAATGTCTCCGACATTACCTAGATATTTTCATTTGTAGACGGTATCTTCCCAGTAACTGTTTGTGTAACACTATCTCTCTTTCTCATAACGCGGTCCCAGCTCATACAGCGCAAACACATAATGTACACAAACTTATAATTAACGTTGATCCCATAATAATACGTAATTCATCAAAAGTTTAATTATATGTTTGTGTTTACAATCATTACAATCAGCAAACTGAAGCACAAACAGCCAGTGAAATATTGACAGCTGAAACAGCTATTTTCTTTCTTTCAGTTTTCTAAATTTTCAACACCCGTGATACGTTTTCTCCAAAAAAAATCCAATCCATGGAGTTCCAGACTATTTTGGCACAAGGTAGGCACTAATTTATCGGTGGTGTCATAAATCGGTAGAAGTCTGTGCGCCGTCACACGTAACATTTAGTGTTCGGAACACGCCCGCAATGGGTAACAAAACACACGACCAACGAGAAACTTAGTAAACTCATCAGATGGGCCCCCGAGCACGCGCGCTAGCTTTACTTGTGAGAAAAGTTTCTTATATTGCACCAACTTGGCGGGACCTATCACAGCCAGAGCTTGGAGCAGCTTGCTAATATGTATTTGCACCAGGAACAGCTTTTTACTCATTCCAAAACCGCTACCTAATGCTTTAATAATTCCGCCAAAAAGTTAAACGCCTTACGCTATGCCTAAACGCTAAATTATTTTTGTTAGCATATTTGAAAAACTCGACAAATAGGTAGTATATAAAATATAAAACGCAAACAGACATTTCTAAATAAATGTGTATCTTGCACAAGCAGTACTATGTCGAGTTCCCGTCCCTCACAGACGAGACGTCTCAAAAGGGTGTTTTAAAAGAATGCGTGCACTGACGCCGAGGGATACCGTTCCAACCTCGTACACTCACTCCCCATTTTCATATCCCGTACCCTTCCAGGTACCAACTCGCACCACTTCAAAATATTAACAAGAATACGTAACCACCTAAGAAATAGGTAACATTTTCACATTGTCGGTCTTTAGAACCTCGTGGCCTTAATATTATAAGACGTTATCAACATAATTTGTTTAATAACAGCGAAAAATGAGGACGGCAAAATAAAGGTGCATTTTCACCCACTTTGACGGTGCGATGGAGGCAATCTTGGAAAGGATTTTACATGGGCGCAAAGCACAGCCGAGGACAAAGCGGAGGTAATAAACCTTGTTTCAACGGAACGAAAATATAAACAAAGGTTTACTTATGTAAGAGTTTCATTTTGAACAGACACGCGTATAAAGTTAGTGTTGAAGAGAGGTTATAAATATAATGTGTATTGAAAAACGGCTGAAACATCGACGATCGAAATCAGTTCCTGAAGAGTAAACAGAGACGATTAAAAACATGACGAAGCGTTCAACTTAATATCTGCTAAGCTGCAAAGAACCGTAAAAGGAAGTTATAAAAAATGTGATCTAGCATTTTCACTTTAGCGTCCAACATACAAAGAACTCGTGCATTTACTTTTACGATCATCTAAAATGGAAGGTGCCTTTCGCACAAAAGAATATCAAATTATATTTAAGCTAGGTAAGTATGGCAGGAGAATTGTATGACATACAAATTGCGGCTAGATTCGCCAGAGACCGTACCACAAAGTATCGCGTTAAGTTCACTATAGCTCTTATCACAGCTACAAACTTTATTGCGAAAACCCAGTTTCAAAGCATTATAGCTGAACTTTTATTACGCGGTCATTTTCAATGTTATGTACAATTTCTGCAAAATGAACTCAATTATGCAACAAAAGAATAACGTGTATAGTACTTTGTTTTAGTAAGGATGGTTATTAAAGGTAATGAAGAACAATCAAGCCTAATAAAGTTTTAATTAAATTATTAATCATATTTTGTGATTATTAAAATGTTAATTTTTTGCATGACCCCCCGACCGACCTATGTGACAATGTGTCCTTCGTGATTATGATCAGTTCTAGGAATATTATGCTTTTTCAGGACATTTCTACCAAAAAAAGTAATTAACCAATTTGTATTCAATGCTCTGAACGTCAAACAAACTTCACAATATCTCATAACAGCGCCATACATATCAAATGCCTGAAACTGGTAAAAGCTCACGAAATGGTCACCGAGCTACGCGAGTCCTAAATAAACTAATTTACCAAGATAACAATGGTCGCCAATCAAAACTCTGCTACTTGTAAACCGCTAACGAAATTTTAACTTACTAACTACAAAGTTTCACAAATGACCAAAATAACCAGTGGCTGTTACGACAGCTAACAATGTAACAAGAATAATATAAACCTTTGGACTCGACTGTACTAAGGTTTTCTTTAAGTACTTGCTTAAATATTGTATTACTGAAACTATGGTCTGACTTTTCTCGAAAAACATAATCCATTGAGGAGCCGCCTTTGACCTGAGACAGTCACAAATAAATGTCCTTTCTGAAAATGATGTGGGTGGACCTTTATAATAATCCGTTGTACCTATCTGTTTTTGTTTCTATAACTCTACGTCTGACAAGAATTTATATCTGTCCGGATTCAATCAATAAGGAGCCACGAATAGCATACGTTTCCACAATTTAATAAGACAATGCTGTGGCTACAGTGGCTAATATTTCATCGCTTCTAGGAAAGTTACAACTTGCAACCGCTATAGCTACGCGTCAAGTGTAAGGGTTCGACTATTTCATACCAAAATTAAGTTTGCAGGATTCATTTCTACAGCAAACTTGTCAATATAAAAAGCTCACAATGGGTTGTTCTTTCTGATTCAGTGCGATATTGTTGATGTGACACTACCATTTGGTGACCCTATTCCCCTCACAATTCAACCTGCCCCGAGCGCAAGCTTCCTACAACACAACGAGGGTCGCGACCGCCAATAATAAAATCGTTACTATTGATTTTACTGTTGAGAACAATCAATTCGTGAACCGTGCCGCCGTCACGGCTAAATCGACGGTATCCGCCCGGCTCCCCGGACTATCTACACTAATAAAGACAACAAGCCTGTACAGTGACGATAATCCCCAAAACTCTTGAGCCAACTTTAATTAAAAGCTACACTGGCGCTGTTTCCTTATATTCTTTGTCTACGTGTAATTGCATACAGATTAGAACATACTGAGTATAATATATTAGACAGAATAACATGTTATACTTAAAGTAAAGTGAAAAGATTTTTGCACAGATATTTATTCTAAAAGGAGACAACTACGCTCTCTTATCTAGTGGAACTATTTCCATGTGTCGCCTCCCCACTGTGGCAGCAACCAGGACTGCTACGGGCTACGGCTACCCCATGCAAGGACTGCAATGCGGAACCAGAACTATATTTCAATTTTAGAACGCGAAACGGTCGCATTAAATCGTTCCTATTGTTAAAATAGTATTTTATGACAAGCTTAACGAAGCGTGATGTCGTATAAACCAATTTTGGTAAAGTAAATGACGGATTATAAAGTGGTTTGGTAACAAAACCGGTAAGAATATTAAAATCGTCGCATTTAAGCAGAAGGCAAATATTTTCCAGAGATTAAATACAGGGTGGTTCCGAAAACAAAACAAATCAAAATGTTTCTATTGGTATACTAATTGTGTGTATAGGCACTGTATTGTATTGTAGGTAACCTCTGTATTGTGGTTTCTACAAATTGCTTTACTATACACATTGCCACATGTATAAAAGTAATCGAGATTCTTTTATTGTATTAATTCACATACGGATGAGTTTCCGCAAAGGCTTTCAGAATATAAAAGTCCGCCCTTCACGGCCTCACCACCGCGCACCGCTCGCATACGAGATACGCTACTTACATCGCGTGCGTTCGACAATATTTCTTGAGGAATGCGTCGATATATCACTATGGGCCGCCCCTCGATAACGTGCCTCCTATCCCGTTTCCGCTGAATGGACGAAACAGGGGTTAACATCTCAGAACATTCGTTTAGAAAATCTTCGTTTTTGCAATACGCCTGACGGACTTACGACATCTACCAAATAATACAATATGTGTTTGTACATTATGGTGTAATTGTGTACCAGTTACTCGATTCTAATAAGAATTGATACGTTGCGATTTTATCAAAGTATATTCATTAAAGTCAGGTCAATTAGGGGAATGAGAAAATATGAAATTAAAACCAACCACCACGAGAAAGTTTAACTCCAAGTATACTCAAACTTTTTGCAAACGCAAAAATAAGTAAACAACTGATTATCACGTCTGTGATAGGATGCGCTTGCGGTCGCTTTATGTGAACAGATAGCTCTCCCTGTCGGTAAATCACACCCCAAACCCCAATTGACGCCAGTCACCATGGAGTCACCCCGTTCGTTCATATTGTACGTCATAATCTTTTAGTTGTTTTTGTTACATTTTAAATGTGTCATATAAATAGGTGAAAACTTCTACATACCTCTTTTAAAACAAACCTGTATATTAGCCCCTCGTTTCTCAATCGTTCCTCAACAACTTCGTGGAAGGAGCGAAAAAAAGATCTCTCATTTTCTGAAAACATTGCAAATTTTTAACGTCCAAACTTGGGCAATTGCAAAACCAGTATAAAACAGTTTGAGAATTTATGTATATTCAAACTTATTTCATTAATGTTTTAAAATAAGTTCAATCTAAGTTGAAAGAATGTAGGAAGCTTACAAAAAGCTTTAGGTAATATATCTGGGGAACCCGTCTAGATCTTCCGATAGGCTATCCTAAGCTATCCTGCCCAAATCAAGTAGATACCATTTAAAGGGATAAGGTTCCGTGCAATGAGAACATTTTGCAAATCCTCGTAACGTAACGTAACTACTACTGTGCATGGGATTCGGCACTATCTAGCCTGACTATTCGAACATTAGTAATTGAATACAACCTATTCCGACTCTATTTGTATCTCTTCTCTTACTAGATGTGAGGACAAATTAAATAAAATAATGCAGATGCTCAGAAAGTCTGAAATCATTATTTTTTCACGATATTGCAATCTAAAACATAACAAGTACATTTTGATTAATGACATGAGCTAAACAAAGGCTAAATCCCTTGAATATTTCACTTATCCCTTAAATGAATTGCACATAATCAATAATAACAAAACTAATTTTCGATACACAGTTTAGCCCCCTTCCAATGTTTGCGATCAGATCCATCTTAGGGGGATGAATAGACAGTGAGTCTAAAAATAGTAACATTAATCCTTCTAAGGATTAAGAGAATCTAGAACGTACGATAGTATTATTTGAAATTAGTTATAATGGATGATTGAGCAAAAAGTTGCATTGGGCCACGGAAATGGATACAAAATGAGGTTTTCTTCAGAAAGATTAGGCGTACAAATAGGAGGTAAAGAGTGTAAGGAACTAAACAATAAGTTAATAGACTTGGGATCGCAACTGCAAGATCGATCGCCTCAAGAACTCGAGTCCGATTGAACTGAAGGGGCCTCTCCAAGTCTCCACTTGCAGACGCCCGAAGCAAAAAGGAACGATAGCAATCAATCAATAGGCCACTAATCTTATAAAGATGTAAACATAAAGCTGTTTCATTGGTGGATGTTTACCCAGCGCCTCTCAATTCTTCCCCGCTTTGATGTGAAATGTGGAAACACCCTAAAAGCACCAAGAGGGATGTTGTCTTTATTCGATTCGCGTCACGAGCGGTGCGCTACATTCGCTATTCGAGATAAAACTTATATTAGGATTTACTATCTTCGTACGTTACGTTTTGATGGCTCCATTTACGTCCAAGTTATGGTTCATATGAAAGGATGTTTTCAATGGCCGAATGTGCTTTAGTTTTCTTCGGTAGAAGATAAAACTGAATCCCATTCAATGAAAACTGTTTGAGAAACTTATAATTATAACCCTATAAAAAAAAATGGTAAAAGGGTGAAATGAAATGAAATTGATTATTCTGTAAATAGGATATGGGATCCACTTTTACAAGCCAAATTAAAAAAAAAAAAAAATGCTAGATTAATTCGACGTTTCCTATCTATCTGACTACTCTGAGATGAAAGGACGAAACAAACTCAGAGGTCACAGTCTCTTTTAAAGTCCAGACATAATCTTGGTCAGGCCATATGAGGACCATGTAGATTAGTCTGAAATGGTATTTTGAGAAAAGAACCACACAGTGGACCAGGTGGACCTGTCCTGTCAGTGCAAGCATTTGTCAGTAATCGTGGAGCTCAACTCAGAACTTAAGGAGCTCAACTCGACGAACAGCACCAAAGAAAGGACTTTTGGAGGCAGCATAAACTACTCAAACTGTCAGACCATTCTTAAACTAACTGAGAAATAATAATAATAATAAAAAAATCCACATAGTCCTCACATTCACAAAAATGAAAATAATATAATACTTTACAAATCTGTGTTGACTGGCCTTTACGTAGCGTTCTGTATAGGTACAGACGCCAGGTCAACCTACCCGAAACTGTAAAATTTTCTCAATCAACTTTGAACCTTATACTTTAAAGTTGAAAATCTATTCAAGAAACTTGACAGGTTGTAGTAGGTTGATGTGCTGGCGTCTGTACATAATTATATTAAGTTACCTTTCTTTAATAACCATTTTTTACAGTAGTGATGTTTACTGAACTTTCTAGTTATCTACTCTAGTAAAAGTTAGGAACACTACTCTTGATTTTGTTTCAGGAATATTCTTTCATTGAACAATGAAAAAACTAATTTAAATTCCACAACAAAACATTTAAAGGGGTCCTCACTCCATTCAAGGCCATTATTAATTAGGGCGTCCATAAATTTTGCATTCAAAAACGTACCTACAAAAGCAAATTAACTTAATAAAGTCGCGTAAGATCTTAATGAAAAAGGGAAGTGATAAAAGATAAAGAAATTGGAGTTGATGTGTCTCCAAGGTCTTCGATACTCTATCGATAAACGGGAGGAAATATTGTAGCTAGCCAAGCCACCCTTGAAATCGCTTCCCCGTCGCGTGGACGGCTAAGGGGGCACGGGCGCGGGGCAGGGGCAGAATGCCGCGGCCGTTGACACGAATCTCCCGCACTATGTTTATGTATCCCATTGGATTTTTTCCCTACGCGTTTACCGTGAACGGCTGCTCACGAATGGATCGTTTTGTTTTTGGATTTGAACGCAAACAAACCTATCGAATTGGTTGCGTTCGAATTTTTTTTGTTTCTTTTTTATAGGTACGGCTTAGGATTCGGGAATGATAAGGTTTATCATGAATAAAAATTAAGTTTTAGATGCGCTATTTAATAAAATAATATTATTATTAAATTAATAGAATTCATATAATATTATTAATAATATTAATATTATTATTTTATATCTTTTTTTTTTCTATATAGGTATTTTATCTAAAACACTCATTGATGTTAAAGTTAAATAAACTACTTACTGTTACGTATCTACTACTTATTAATTTCTCATCTCCTTTTCGTTTCGACCGGGAAGATGACACCTATGATCAATATCAATAACAGATATTCACACTTTCCAAAAGAAAACATAGAAAATGCAAGCACGTCGGTCATGGGTAAATGATGCGTAAATATGCTTAAAAGCAAATGAGCGTAACTTAGAGATGCCAAGTACAAACATTTTAAAGTTTAAATTAAATGTTCTAGGTACGTAAGCACATTAGGCTCTTTTAAAATGTTGTCGACTCATAACTATTCACTGGAAGTCATTATTATGATAAGTTAATAACATCAAACGCGTTGACTGGCGGACGCTGCCCGACGTCTCCCGACGGGCGGCGGCGACGGCCGACGTCGGTCAGCAAAGCGTCGTCATCAGACGTTGTTTTGTTTATTTTTAATCCCGCAATATCAGCACTCGCAATAAATGCCTCTCACGATAAACATACGGATACACTACCAGGAATTGAGTGATATCGTTCATTTTATCATTTGACTAGCTTCCGCCAGCGGCTTTGCCCGCGTGTTATCTTTATAAATGCCTGTAACTCAATGATAATTAAGCATTCTATTGGTGAAAGAATTTTGACACTCGGTCCAGTCGTTTTTGAGTTTATTCATTACAAACAAGATTCAAGATTTATTTATTGTTTGTCACACAAACAAACACAAAAAATCTAATCTTTTCCCTTTATAATTTCCAATTAATAAATAATTTTTCTTTTTCTTTTTTTTTTCTCTTTTAGATTTTACAAACATGTCAAATGTGTACTGTGATTATAAAAATAATAAGCCATGGTCACTCTACAATCATGTTAAACAGTACAGTGATGATAATGAAACTGAAAACTTTCCAATATTTTTTTCAATAAAACCCAAAATTTATAATGTTATGTAATTATCTAGGAACCTAAAAAATTCATTGACACATTCATTCATCACTGTTTTTTTACATTTACTATTTATAGCCTTTGATCACAATTCAGTATTTTCAATGCTATTTTTAGGTAGGATCCCAAAAACGTTTGACAGTGTTGTAAAACTCAGGAACACATACATACGTTGATTCTATCAGTGTTCGGACGAATAGACCGTTACAATTCAATCTCGCTGGAGATCTAGGGCAACTAAAAATTACTAGCCTAATTCTTTTTGGTCAACGTGGGTGTCGGACACGCGTATAAAAATCGCATGCGACTCTCAAATTGACATGGTTCAATACTTTCCACAGTTAGGATAACGTTTCATTTTTAGTTATTTTATAATTATTGCAGAATAGGGATTAAAAACTGACATAATACTGGCAAAGTGATAATGGGTTTTTCTATCTGGAATTTCTCAGTAGCAGCCCGAAGTCTGGATTTGTGCCCGTTATATGGCAATAGGCTCGCCCCCTATTACATGGGACTTAAACATAACTAGCGATATGTGGGTGTACCTACTACACGTACACCTCTGCCCAACCCTTCGGGGAAACAAGGCGTGATGTTATGTGTTATAATACTGGCAAAAACAAATACGGTTTTTCAATAAAAACAAGTGAAATGTCAAAAGTTCGTATGTTTCGTCATAGAATCAAGATAATATTGCAGACATTCCAGCAAAAACAGTTCTCATCGTAAATAGTAATAGATTAAATAAACACCATTTAGTGAGTGACCCACTTAAATGAAAGGGATCGTGGTCCCCATGATTAATTAGTAAGAATTAAACAATTGAACTCGCCGTATTTGCAGTATGGACAGCAGAGTGGCGCCCGACCTATTAAAATGTAACATCAATCATCTCATCACTCTTCTGGTCATTGCTGCATTTACTCTATTTATAGCGACGATTATTATGTCCCAACCAAATTAACAATACCTATAAACGTATAAACGTATAAACTTTACTGTTTCTTTGTTAAGGCGCCACGAAAGCCTCTGAATAGGGTACCCCACTTGCCTATTATAGGTACTTTGCCCACGCATCTTGTGCTATTGTTCACAACTTGATACAGCACTAAGTTTCCAGCCGCCACCCTTCCTTGAGTGTCATTCATGTTTAATTATCTATAACGTAATTGTACACTGTACACGTATATCCTTTCTGCACAGTTTCAACGTCGAACGAGCTTATACTTGGAAGAGAAAATTATATTTGAACTAAAACTTTGCCTTTACACGAGTGTATGGAATCCTTTTCATTGAACGTACTCAGTTAATAAATAAGACGTAGCGCGTAGATATAAAAGGACGCCGTTGATTTTTCTTTTTTGTAATTTCAAGTTCTTTTGTAAAGTTCTCTTGCCGACGCGACGGCTTGCTTTGTTTTCATTTGTGAAATTGTAATCCATTGTTTCGTGTTTTTATTTTTTACTGTAAGTACCAAATTCTATTTTTATACGGCACATATATTTAGAATTATATAGGTCATTCCTTTAATTACGTATTTGTTCAATGTACTTATCAAAAGGCTCAAGAAATGTAATTAACAGAAACAGTTTCCCGAGCACCCACACCAAAAGGCATTGCATGGATAATTCCATCCCATTCATGTAAGTATATGAATAGCCAGTAGACACAGGTGCAATACAACTTCTTCATATTAGTTATGTAGGTACTAACATAGACCGTATATCACTCGAGGTGTGAACTATCTAACTTATACGTACGAAGCACATCTATTATGCTGATAATCTCAAAAGTTTTACATTTTACTACACCTTTCAATATCTGAAAATATCTTCTGTTGATCTTTAATTATCTTATAATAATAATGTACTTGGACAGCAAGTACGAACCGGAGATTGAGAGATACATAATGTATTATTAAGTATGTACACGAATGTGTGTCATATAAAATAGGAGCAAAGTTTTAAGATTCACAGATAGATCATCTCAGCTACAATTTACAATTAAATGCCCTCACGATGTAAGTCTTAATTCTGAACAAAGCGGAGTGGCGAGTTATCACAGCTCCTGATCGTCTAGGCGGTCACGATCTTACTTGTGGGAACTAAACAACATCGGGCCTAATACGTCACGAAAATACGTTTCTTTTACTGAGAAACAGTGAAAGACCCGCAGTGAATTGAGGGATTTACAACGATAAACCTCTTTACCTTTTCTGATCCTAATGTTGTTACTTTATCAAATTAATGTTACCAAGGCCACTTTCTATGATTATCACGACATGCTGCTAGTGCTATATCATTTCCATACAAATTTAATAGGCTCACCCATCTCGATTCTCGATTGACTTCTAACGACGGTTTAAAAGAACTGACGTAATCTAGAACCTCGCTCATCAGAAATGTCCCTTCCCTTCCCCGATTGTGTGTTTAACACTGAATTTGCGCCGTATATATATCACCACAACAGTTAATATCGATCGCTGTGAGTTTCCATGTGACCACACCGTTACACACGCCCGGCCGCGCATGGTAATTGAGCCGCTCACTTCCTTCCGGAGACCTGCCCGCTCTGATGACCATTGATACGCACAAAACGGGAATTTATAAACAAACATTTTTTGTACTTTGCAATTTATGGTTCTGAAATGGTGCTTTCGTGTTTCGTTTAGTTTTATATGCTTTTGCAACAAGTAACAAATGTGGATGTAGGCCTACAGTCCCACCTGGTACTGAATTCAGTTCAGTACCAGGTGGGACTGTAGGCGTAATGAACATATCAAACGAAGTATCTGACCATCCTACCTCCGCATATCAACTACCAGGAAATAAACTGCACCCAAAGGATCTAACGCCCCGTGACATGTCATGAGTTCGCAATCACAACACATATACGACCTTCTACAAGTCTCGGAAGGATCCTACATTCTAGATTACATTAGAAACAGCCTTTAATCAAACAGCTACGCCCGATTTTATTAAGGCTACCTCGAATGTCGGAGTTCAATCGATTTAGTAGTAAATTTGTCAGGGTGGTATGGTAATTGCATACAGAGTATTGCCAACAGAATTAATCACACTATAGGGCATTGAGCATGTTTGAGAACCGAATTAGTACAGGATTGAATAGGTATACTTCAGGCGTAAATGTATAGTTTGTATTCAGCACAGGCCAGGGCCTCAAGTCTGCTATTACAATAGTGTCAGAATGGTCTATTATTGATTTCATAATTGTTGATTTTGACAAGTTTGGTAATCTACTAATATATTGGCGTCATTATGTCTTTCCAATGGTCAGCCACTGACACTCCATTGAAAGAAATGGCATCTATTGGTAATCTCGTACATAATGGCAATTGAATGTCAGACTTTAGGCGGCGATCTGCTAATATTTTGACAGTTCCTTTGATCAGTGACCTACCATTAGAACGTCACTGTGCAGTCATTGCTGTTAATTCGTTACGAGTATCGTGTTTGTGGAATACAATGATCAACCAATGATCGACCATTACGAAATTAGCAGATTACGAACTTTTAGCAAAATGACAATGGGATCGTGTTGGAATGACGAATTTATAAAAATAGCAGACTTGGGCCCCTGTTCATTTCTATCGGAATCCGAGCGGTATTAAACCGAGATCGTTTGTACAGTGCTGCAACAGCTTAGTCGAGACGATCAAAATAGTAACAGATAGATTGTGTCGCAGTCTCAACCAGCTTATACAAACTATGAAAAGGTGTTTCTGCGTGTCTCTGTCTGCGTCTCAATCGATTCATGCCTCAGTTTAGTCTGCTGAGACAGTTTCTATATTTATCAGCTTAAACACTGTACTTATCTGATAGGTATGCATTTATGTGAAACGAGCTAGATTTTACTGAAAGTTTTTTATGGATTATTATTGAATAATGGATTCCGCAAACCAGCTAAATCGTAGTTGGGTCATTTTCTTAGAGAATAGTTTAGAAGTACTGAGTGTTTTAAAGTGAATAATTGCTACAATCAAGTTCGACAACCTTAGTAGCACATAAATGCATAATAACCACGTCGAATTACTCTATTAGCGTTGCTCTACGCCGTTTTGCATACCATCGACAATATTAATTTGTTATGGACTATGCTTATTGAATGTGTCCATAGATAGTACATCATATCGCTTGTAGAAAAGTGGTGTCGGGTTGTAGCAATTGTTTTCTCGTGTCTACATGTGCCGCCGCCGCCGCGCCGCCGCCGCCGCCTCGATCGATGTCTGACCCCGTGCTATGCCGCTCTCGCCTTTAGCACCGCCTCTTATGACGGGTCACAGGATTCTTCACTCATTCCCTACAGTAGCGTAAATCAAATAAATTAAACCACATTTCAATAAAACTTTACCAACTATAGAACTTTACAATTCAGTAAACGAAATCAATTTGGATGAACATGTTTTCAATTCAAAAGTTTTATAATCTTATTTGTTACCTAACTTGGATGTTACAGAATCGATTGGAACAAAACATCTTAGCACTGTGTACATTTCCATATTGAAGCAATCATAGTCACACACAATTCAATTTATTCAAGTTCCATTTCCGCTTCTCGCCTACTAACACAGCCGCTCATCTATCTACACCAAGTCTTCTCAGAAAAAAATAAACGAAAGCTCATTGCTCGATGAATACGTAATAGGTTTGTGCTCTCACGGTATTGTTCGAGAGGATAATGTTCAAGGGATAAAGCCAATATGGGAGTATCTGTCCCATGCATGGGTAATAAATTACTGTGTAGTTTTGATTAAAAATCCTTAACGGCAACGTTACTTACAAGTCATATTACGATGAAATATTATTTAGGGCTCCATTTGTAAAAGCTACCTACATGTTTTGCTTTGGCAATTTTTTTTTTAATGTTTTCTGGTTGACCGATAAATGCTCTACAATAACTCGCGCAAAATATGGCCGCAGTAAATACAAATTTATAATTTATGACATTACCTAGTAAGATAATACAAAGTCATAAAATATTCTTATTATAACCGTGTACAAAAAACAAAGCGCCTTATACTGCCTACGTGTCTTTTCTGTTTATTCTACGGGCTGACTGATCTGTGAGCGTAAGCGCGCACGTGTGCGGCCGAGAGTACGCGGCGCGCGGCCGATCGCATTGTTTGGAATTTCATACAATAAAGGGCGTAAATATTTCGACAAATCTGTTAAAAGGGAGCGCCTATAAAAGAACAAGAACCGATATCCGTTGTGAACGATACAAGAGCAAATTGATGCTGTTGTGTTAAGAATTCCGTAGCGTCATATGAAATTATATTTATTAAAATGAAAAGAAAAAGGGGAAAATATAAGAACCGATTAAAAAAAAAACAAGAAAAAAATCAAATAAAAACACCAAGTACCTAAATAAGTTCAAGTAGGTACTTACCTACCTATTGTTTTTTTTATTGAATTAAGTAATACCTAAATATGAACTTTGAATTATATTAATCCAAAAGTCAATTTATTATACAACTAAATATTTAAGTACACTATGTAAGTACCTACTTACTTACTAAATTAAAAATAACTAACTGTAATCTATACAAATATATCTTTACAAAGATTAGATAATTATTACCTACATATTATAATAAAGGAATTAATAAAACAAAGACAAACCAGACCCACCAAAGTCGTGTTATACGTAGTATCCCTATGTAGTCTGTGGTCGTGTTTGTTCATTAGAGAAATCTGCGGGTGCAATGACGCAGCAGGGCGGCCCGCTGCCGCTGCCGCGCTTGTGCAACAAAACGCAACGCAATAAAAAGTCGTCGAGGGCGTCTCACACGTGCATCCGCTCGCCACTGTGCGAAGTTATTTATAATAATGCACCGAACTACGACCTTCTACGCATACCATGTCTTGGGGATTTAGCATCAACTCAGAAAGCTTTAGGGTGTGTGATTTTAAGCTTCTGTATTTTTAGGTAATTTCCAAGGGCAACTTTGAATTTAGTTACTTGAAATTTAAATAAACGGTATAGCCAGTTACTTTTATTGGGGGTCCTTTTCATTAAAAACAATATGAATGTCACGGTCCTTTTGCTAGACGTCTACTAGAAACGAAGATTTAAAAAAAATATCAATTAAGAAATAAAACGAAAAGAAACATTTTTTATTTAAGTTTATGTCAAAATCAATCTGCCTAGCCTTTTCCACACTATATTGGGGTCGGCTTCCAGACTAACCGGATGCAGCTGAATTCCAGTATTTTACATGGAGCGACTGCCTATCTGACCTCCACAACCCAGTAACTGGGTAATACGGTACCCCTTGGTAAGACTGCAAATATTATGTAATGAACCAAATTATCAAAGTATTTTTTACTTTGAACTATGTCTGAAGTCAGGACTATCCTGGAATAAAGTTGGTGCAAGCTGAAACTTATTATTTTTATATTTTTAGTTTAAGTTTTAGTTATAAATTTGACTGTTTACATAAGGTAAACAGTCGAATTTATATATAAACAGGCGGACCGCGATCCGAACGTTCGCACGTTCGGATCGCGGTCCGCCATTTCTTGGCCATTTAGTTTCGCACTTTACAAGTCTACAATACTACAAAAAAATTGTAGAAAAAATTGCGTATCACAGAAATTATTACCATTTTTTTCTTCTTTTTTTGCTATTCCATTACAATTATTTGGCTTTGAGTTTTGTGCAGACACTGGTGCCGATTCTCTTGTACACCGGACTAAACTAACTAAACTAACACTAAAATTCCTTACTTTTGGCTATGAGAATCTTATCGCTATTCTGTAGTAAAAAGTCTCTAAATTTAAAAAATATTTTGAATCTACACTAAATAACTGCCGCACGGGTCGATCCATCAGGTTAAGCTATGCTTGCCGGGGTTGGTCTGTGGATGGGTGACCATCTTTACATAGCGAGACTCCTCCGTGCCTCGGAAAGCACGTTAAGCCGTTGGTCCCGGCTGTCATTCGTGGAACTTTGACAGTCGTTACGGGTCGTCAGAAGCCCAAAAATCTGACAACCAGTCTTACCAAGGGGTATCGTATTACCCAGTTACTGGGTTGTGGAGGTCAGATAGGCAGTCGCTCCATGTAAAATACTGGTATTCAGCTGCATCCGGTTAGACTGGAAGCCGACCCCAATATAGTTGGGAAAAGGCTAGGCAGATTGATACACTAAATAAACTAAATCGAATTTGACAATTGCGACTCCACGTGGTACATACTTGTTTGCCCTACCGCGTGAATTTTTTTTAGAGCCGGAGGCGCGCAGTGGGGGCATTCTCGGTGTGTTTTTAATGGAATTTTTCACTTTTTATATGAAACAAAAAAAAAATTACCTACGTGTTGAGTTATTAAGGGTTTCATAAAGGGGGTCGAAATTTTCATTATTTTTGCGATAGGACACACCGTTTTCGAGATATAAGCAAAAAAACCAATACAGTAATGTTTTTGCACCCGAAGTCGAGATGTTCGTGTGAATTTTAGTTCATGACAACTAATAATATTCCACACCATTTGCAGTGGCGATTAAAAATGGTCAGAATTAGTTGGAAAATTAAAATTTTTGGTGAAAAACGTCAAATTCAGAATAGCAAAATTGTCATTTTCACTAAATTAAAATCTCAGTACAATCTTAATGCTGTCAAACTAAAATATAGTTAAGTTGTGCCACTTTAGTCTATTTCAGAATGGGAAATCATCGTTTGACAGGAGTAAACTAAATTTTGGTGATTTTTAGTCTAGTTTAGACGCATTTGTGACAAGAGAATCGGCACCACTGAATTGTAAGATTTACACAATTGTAAATAATATTGTCACTGTAGTTTTCTGGTCTAGGACCCTGGTATAGACTATCAAGTCAATAATTTCGACTTTTAATTTCAGTACTTAATTAGAAATAGGTACCTTTTCTATAAGTACCTAATTCATCCTTATTAAATAGATGAATATAAATTTCAATATACACTGATGGACAAATTTAGATGAACGCAAAAAAAAGGTTTAATTTCTCCTGTTGTAATTACTGGTCATGCGTACTACTGGTCACAAACATTAGTAAATGCTATTTTACGAAAAAGGTTTGTTTTTTTTTTCGAATTTCAATATTGCGTTCTTTCATTCTGCGAAAATATTTGCCAATTTTAATTTTTTGCCTTGACTGCCTTATTTATTGTAATTGTTACTGCATATAAACTGAGAATGCTAGATCTAATCGCCACTCAAATTGCTAGGGCAGGGTACACCTACAAACGTTTGGCGCAAACATTACGAATATCAAAATCTGTGGTACACCGAGTTGTCAAGAGGTATTGGTAGACCGGACTTTATACGATACCGGCAGGACAGGGACGTAAACGGAAAACTCTGGCCAGAGATCACCGGTTGATTATTAGAAACCGGACACTAACTTCTTTTGAGGTAAGAACGAAGCTCCAAGAAGTTCGAGGGTTAACAGTAAGCACAAAAACTGTGAGAAGAAGACTGAAATCGGATGAAATAAATTCACACTTGCCTGACAGAGGCCCCTTCTTGCCATATCCAAAGGAGTAGATCGAGTTAATTTTGCTCGCATTCACGAAAATTGGAATGACGAGTCAAGTTCTATTCACGGATGAGTCCAGATTTTGCCTGAAGCCAGATGATGAAAGGATTAAAGCGTGGAGACGCCCAGGAGAGAGGTACGCTTATTGCAACATCATTGGAAGAGAGGCATATGGTGGAGAGTCAGTTATGGTATGGGGAGGTATTTGTTGGGTCACTGACAGCGGCGCGATATGTAACTGAGATTTTGGAAGAAATTGCAGTGCCATTTGCCCCTTTTATAGGAGATAGATTTGTTTTTATTATATACATGATAATATACGCCCCCATACTGCGGCTGTAGTTGAAATTAATAGTAGGGGGTGGCCAGTGCGCTCACCTGACTTAAAACCCATAGATTGTGAATGGGATAAGCTTGGAAGACAAATTAAGAAAAGAAATCTTGCCCCCGCTAATTTAAGAGATATTAAAAACGCATAACAAGAAGAAAAGAACGCAATCTCTCAAGAATTTATCGATAACTTGATTTAGGAGTATGCCAAGGAGACTGTAAGCAGTTCGAAGAACGAGAGGGGCAACATAAAGTCTTGTACTGATTATAGCCCACGTTATAGCCTTTCCTAAGCATTTATGAAAAAAATGTGTACAAAAATGTTTCTTTCCTGTAATTTTTTTCTTTTTTTCTTAATTTGGTTATTTTTTGTCATTTCATCTTTTTTTTCGACGTTTGCAATTTTATAATGAACGATTAAAAAGCAAAATCCAAATTAATAAACTAATTTGTTACAAATATCCATGTTATTTTGTCTAAGACACACTTTTTTGCGTTCCTCTAAATTTGTCAGGTAAGAATTACTCGCGAGCACTTATATTCATTATGAACGATAATTACTTCCTAAGTGCGACTTCAACATGGAAGGAAATTAAAAAAGGTGATGAAGAGCACATTATCATACTTCGCTGTATTCTCTTTCCTGTACCTAATGCTTAGCTTTACAGCTACTTGGGTAAGTGAGGCAATCAATGCTGAAATCATTTCTTCAAGCCGTTTGAAACATTAAGTTTTCTATAATAACTAATCCAAAAAGACCACCACACAAGAACAATTTAATTGTATAAGTACATAAATTTCCAATTTTCTCATAGTTAATGAACAGTTCGACCACGGTAATATTATATAGGTACTTAGATATTATTACCGTGGTTCGACGGCTCCGAACCACGTGTGACTAAGCGTGACTAAACGACCGGCGAGCTTCGATTTAATGACCAAACGTGTCGAGTTATTAAAAATCATCTTCATTTAAGCTTATAAGATAAACATTTTTTATTTACCCGCCACCGCCGCCGGTCGTCCCGGCTTAATTATGATATCAAAAGTTGCATCGTCAGCTTTGTCCATCGCGTGCAAAGGACGTATCTCCCTCTCGCTCCAAACGCAGGATGAGCTCGGCACATTGCATCGCCAGCATTGACGATTAAACACGTTTCTATGCGCGGTCTCGTATTTTTATGTAACGGCCATAGAATACCAAATCCTCAAAGAACAAAAGAGCACTAAATGAGCCCGCCTGCATTACAACTCGACGCTATCATAAGCCGTGAGAGATGAACGGGATGATGCGGCAAAACATCATTCGATATCAATCTAAAAGGTATGTAATTAAACTTGTATAACTTGGATTTCTAAATAATATTACATGAGTGTGTCAGCGCTCTATTAGCAGGCACGGTAACGTTCGGAATGCACGTGATGATGCGTCTACAATATCTTCAAAGGTTCGGTTCAGTGAAGGGCGTGAGAACGTCGCTCGGGTTCCTAAGCCGCGTGCACGCAAATGAAGTGCAATTTCGCCGGAGGGATTGCGCCTGAGATGCTCGCGAGTGGCCCGGCTGGCGATGAATGTGCGGAGCTCCGGTCACGAATTGCATTGTTGCAATAATTTCATTAGGTGCTCTATTGCGCCCTCAGATACACTCCAAAGTACCTAATGCTGACTTGAACAGATATACCGCGGGAAAGCTGCTTAGTTTCGTCCAAGACACTGAACAATGTACGCTAGTACACTCTTGAACAATTGCCAGTAGTTTTCTCTTGTTAAACTTAATGCTGTTTCAATTTAACGCAATTAATCAACGCTGCAGCTGCAATAAAAGGAAATAAGAGGAAGTTTTTTACTGCTTGCAATTCAATGTTTTACTGTAAATTCGGATTAGAAAGTGTTACGCTACAATTAAAGATTGAAACCATTGCGTGCATTATCTTCGAAAGCACCATCGATCGAGAATATCTCCGTAACGTGGCGGGTTAAAGGTCGCCTAAAGCTGCATTTACTATTTCTTTCCTATCATTGAACTGCTAACAATTTCCTGTCGGTATAAAAACTAAATATATCCTAAGTAGGATTTGGGTTAAGTACTATATTGCAAAATGTCGATAAGTTTATCAGTTACATCCAAAATGAGAAAAACTACAATCCTTATTGGTCATGTACTGCGTTGTGCACTAGGTCGGGTTGCTGTGGGTGTGGGAACCAATTCTCTTGACCAGTAGCATTTATTCTATGCCAGTAGTTAAGACTCTTGTCTTTTCTAGTGGGGCCACTTATCGCGTTTCTCGAATATTTCCACCGAAGCCTCGAGAAAAAAGGATGTATGGTATGATAGTATGAAGGATATTATTTAATCATTTCTAATAGTTCCACCTTGCGCGTTGCGGAATGGTAAACTATAAACATAGCGTGTTACTGTGTAATAGGTTTCGTAAGCCGAGGATTTAGCAGTTGGTTATATTGTAAGCGATGAGATGGGCTATTAAGCTGTCATATTCACAATTCACAATCCACATCCGAAGCTAACGCACCCAGAAACCATGAGAGCATGTAGATAAGGAAGTAATAAGCAATAAACATTTACCGATTCAAATAGTCGATCTCATAAACCAATACTAAAAATATAACGAACTATCTAACCATGCCCGTAACAGTAGGTGTCAGGACCCCTGCGGATTCTGAATTTCGATCGCGTGTTAGACTAATGTTTCGGAATGCATTTTAACAGATAAAATAGTGAAGCTTAACATAATATTAATAAATCAAATGTCTTTAGATCGATAACTTGCATTTGAATTTAATTGGAAAGACTTGAGCGGCGCATGGCATCCAGCGTATCTACATAACCAAAACAAATTTTAGAATGTTCATAATGTTTCGTGACGACCGCTGCCCGTGTCGAAACTAGAACCTCACACCAACTTAGCAATTGAGGTTTATTATAATCGGGGACGAATCAGCCAAATTGTATGTGCACGACAGCAGCGGAAACCCGTTAATTTTCAGCATCATCTGCGAGTCGCGAATCAGAACAAACGTCGAGCTAGATGACGAACTGTTGAACAAAGTCAACATTTGGTGAAACTATGATTGCGCCAATTAAGCGGGCAGTAATCCCAAAAACAGCGTGAGCCGACATGCCGCACTACTCACACTCTACACAATTAATCAAGAGGTTTATGTCGTACAAAATGCAAATTAAAAGGGGAAACGTGTTCCATAATCATTCAAGATGATGAATGGACCGTTTCTACCATATGGCCGTTCGTGGAATTATGCTTGATAAGATTGAAATCATGGTTTTTGTTGTTTCCGCTTCTAACTTTTATGATGGAATTTTCCAGCTAACACACGATGAAACTCAAAAATTGTTTTCTTTTTTTTTTATAAAGTTTAATATTGAGCTTGAAAAGGCAAGGCATAAGCAGAGCTCTAATTAATTTTAGGGACAAAACATAAAGTTTGATATCAAATTTATTCATACAGAGAATCTCTAGCAGAAATGTGGTAAGAACTGCAATTAAAAAGCGTGTAGCGGCGTTACTAACATCTAAAGATTAAATTGTTAGTAATTAGACGTGGACATTTATAAGAACGGATAGCAGTTATTATTTTTTACCTGGAGTTGTGTAAGAAACGAGTAGCCGGTAAGGAACTTTTCTCACGAGTATTTCCGTCAGTAATTTTCACACATTCGTGTTTTTAAACCGGGTGGAGAAGAAACCGAAGTAATTTAATCCAATCCATTTGTTAGCTGTATTTTATGGATTGACGGTGATGCCGACGAGGGTCAGAACGGTGTTATGCCCCGTACGATATTTCCCATGGGTGTCAAGGAGTCTGCTGATAATTGCGCCCAGATCCCAGAGGTGCTGTAAATCTTAATAAAGTCACCGAACGTGGACCCCAATCTGCCGTCTATCCTTAATAAATTAAACGCGAGCTAGAATATCTTCCCGTATTGTGGGATTACACAGCATTCGTCGTTAAACTATGGAGTCTATGAATTAGTTTAACCCACTTAGTTTGTGTACTTGAATCTACAAAATCGCCAGCGAATGTGTGTAGAACCAATATTTCAGTAAAGTTCCAAATTTTTTGCTTTTTTATATTGTTATTGGAAGTAAACATTTCAAATGTATTTTTTATGTGAAATAAAGAAAGCGGCCTAGTTATGTGGCAAAAACAAAGCGCCTGGCGTGATATAATAAAGATCCCCATATGGCCAGCGTTGGCTATAATTAGAAGCAACTGCACTGTGTATCGGTCTTTCTGTTTGAGTCAGACGCTGAACCCAGTGCGTGAACCTGCCACACCTCTATACTAGAGGTGTCTCACTTGACGCACACTTGATACCACACCACACCATATGCTGATGTGACATTACGGATAAGTTTTATGTCAAGCGCATTAAAAACCACAGCCGCCTTGGCGTGTGCTTAACAAACATTCTTGTAAGTACCCACTCGAGCGGCTAACAGTATGTTTTGGTAAATGACTGTCTATTGGACACGTCACATTAGTTTTGAATTTGTTGATATGTTTTGAATTTTGATACGGTTTGATATTTGTTCTCAAAACACTTTCATCGTGTGAGTAAAAACTTCTATATCTGCTGTCTCGAGTAGTCGATTGTTCTGATAAACAACTATGTAGGTACTTATGAAACAATGTGTTATACTATTGAAAGACTTGTTCAACCCCGTGCATGTTCGCACATAAACTCGCCGTATGTAACATAGGATTGAAACGTTCAAGTTGAAAGCGTCTTGCAGGGCCACCCCATTCTTGGTAGGGGGTGAACTTTAAGCCGTCTGGTACAAACTGTGAATGTCAATCGTGGATGTGTTTGGAGAGGTCTCGAGAGCGGCCATTGCGAAACCGAACAATGCGGAATGAAGTGCATTCACGACCGCATTGCACGCGGCTCGCAGTGCGATACTCGCGTCGCACCTCCTGCCACACCCCGATAGCACACAGCTTCATAGTTACATAACCGAAGTATGTTTTATAAACACAAATAAAACTTTCTAACAATCTCTTTTTAGCTGCGGGCGTAGCGAATGTGCACTAAACTAACTTTGCACGGTGGGCAAAAAATGTTTAACAAAATATTGTTTCTACAGAAATACCTACCAATGTTGTTTCTGCAGGAGTAGGTAACTGTGAAATGACATTGGAAAATATTTTCACCGGCAGTGAAAACGAGTTGGAAAAATTAGGTCCCAGTCTTAATTGAAGCACAGGAACTGAACTGATGAAATAATGAATATAGGTACGTGATAAAAACTTTTCAAAATATGCACAAGACGAAATACAAAAAAATACGTGAAAAAAAAAGTATGATACATTTTTTAACTGACTTTATCTGAGTTTATCCAAATCTTTAACCAAATAAACAAAAGATAACGCATCATGAAATCCATCTCAGCCAAATAAGCAGAATACCTAAAACTTACATTCCCAGTACGACATTTGAAGGTGCCGAGGTCATGTGAACAGTCATAGTAATAAGCACAACCATCGTACAACGTGGTAAAATGACACGCCTGTTAATGCCTTTATGCTTGCGTGGCCGATCCGGTGTACTACGAGTACCTACCACGACGTAAACCTACAATTGATAGCCGAACATCACACACCGCGATCCGATTGACGGAGATCTATCGCGACATTAATCAACTATAATCGTTAGTTGAGAGAGCATCGAACACCAAAATTCTACGTGTTAGTAACCTCTAATTTACGAGCACGTTTACGTTAAATCGATATCACGAGACTTCAGTCGGAGGACAAATTAGGGGTCGCTTAGTGATAAGATTAGAAAGGACTATAGGTCGTACTGTTTCATTCTCACAGACAGATGGATGTCCTTTGAGATCAGCTTCGTATCTTTATGTAAAAGAGACGTTACGCAAACGTGATTGTTATCATTTAAAACTTAATGCGGACCAGAAATTTGTACTCGGCTAACAAAATGTGATAATCTAACGTTAGTTGAGCGTGTAAACGCATCGCGTTCGCTAGCCGTTTAGGTAGACGAGCAAATGACCGCAATCAAATCACAATCAGAGTGAAAGCCTACAAATGGGCAGGTTGAGATCGCAGCACTCCCGCACCAAGACGGCTCTGCTGTTTACCAATGCGTTAGATGTAATTATAGGAGAGATGTGTGCGCATCACTCACGATCACGACTCGCCGAACACGCTGTACCAATAAGTACACATAACAACATCTAACACTATTGATGTGTTAAAAGTTTAAAACAGTCGTCCAATGAGACGCGGCCGCTTCTGTTTCGACCCAAGTTGCCATAACAATACTTTTAAATCAAAGTGTGTTTTAGTAATGTTACCAAAAGAAAGCTATTAAACAAATATTTTAGGGCCTAAATATGCAAAAAATATTCTTTAGAAAAATTACGGCCCACTACCTACGTTTGTTAAAATATACCCCTCTAAGCCAAATGGCTCTAGTTCTAACAACAATAAAATATGGAACAACAGAAATAATCAGGGTCGACCACAGCTAGGGTTGCCAAACCTACTATATAATATAGTATCCTACTATATTACAAGCCTAAATAATACTAAATTTCTAAAGAAAAAATTTTGTAGGCGAAACTACTTTATTTTTATTTCAATACAAAATGGCGAGATGATCGCAATAGGAACAGTATTAATCACATAAAAGCTAAAATAATGGTATTTTGTAACCTTAATTTAGTGTAAAAATAGTTAAGAGACAAAAAATCCTGCCGTTAAAGGTTCATAGTAGGTAGCAAACAATATGCATTTACAGAATATAAACGTTTTTGAAATATACCTACAATATTTTTTTTCGCCATCTATATTTTTACAGGCAATTGCTTCTAAAATACTATATTTGATAAATAAAGAAAAGTTGGCAACCCTAACCACAGCGTCCACAATACACAACTGAGACGTACATATTTTGATTAAAATAAAAGAGGGGGGTGAGCAAATTTTATTAACGGCTCAAAGGCTGGCCCGAGACCCTTCAGATAAAAAGAAAATTACGAATGAAACACGCCAACATTATTACATTCAGTATTTGTCAAACAGCTACTGAAAACACTTACGAAATTAATTCATTTAAACAAACAGGCTATGATTGCAAACAAATAAAATAAATAACTTTCACATGACCTCAACCAACGTTTGCATTGTTCTAATTAAAGCTATTAGTGCATATTAACAGTCAAGATGCATCCTCATAAAGGGAACGTGAAAAGCAAAAAAGATACGAGAGCAGATGTGATGTGTGGTGATCATGGCTTTGGGGTCAACCATAGGAAGTGCGCATACGTAATTGCGGCGAGTGGTCACAATGAGGGGAATTGGCCAGTAATGGCCAGTGCGATTGTTGTGCGAGCGACGCCCGCACCCATCGCCATTGATTGAATGACGACTAAATTTCACAAGCAAAGTACCACAAACGGCCCGTAACCGGTCCGCGACGTTCAACTATATATTGCTATTGCCATTCATTCATTACAATGCATCAAAATATTATTCACGATTCAATACTGTTGCGCTTGCTCTGTATAGAAATATATAGTAGTTGACGCGCGTGAAATTCCTTTGCCTAATATTTTCTTCTGACAGAACATATGGCACGTCTAATCTAAAACAGACTAGGTCGGTCTCTAAATCGTCTCCCGACGAACAGACCCCTGTCCGGATGTGCCAATTTCTAACCGACGACGACGGAGCGCCTGACGTACGTCACACCAGCTATCGTATTCAATTATCGATTCGGCTTGACACACTATTGCACCGCAAACCTCCAGCTTGAACTCGAAATTCGATACAAACTACACTACACCTATTTTGAAAGCGGAACCTGAAAACCTTTTCGAATAATAAAGATATGATTGAATCAAATAAATAAAAATTGTACCTAACTTTCATATTTTGTACCGTTATTTACTGCTAGGCACTTGCATTTGCGTAGCCGTAGTGTCATTCGTTATTGAAGGCTCTGAATATGATTGAAATCACTTGAAATAAAAAAAATAAACATACACACACAGAATTCCATAATACAAATTACTTAACATCTCAATAAATATACTTCTGTACTTAAACGACAGAAATAGTTGCATTGTCATTTGGACATAACGCTATTGTCGAACCAAAATGAACTACAAAATAATAAAGTGAGTGACCGTCCGCACTGACTGTGGCACCAACAGACCGTTTGATACACCAAGATTTAGGGTAACACTCGGAGCAAAAACCATAGTTTTACTATAACTTTTTGCTCCGATTGTTACTTTCCGGGAAAATGGTCGCTTGATGCTTTTTAGGACGATGTTGTGCAAATGTGTCCGGACTATATGCACATATTCCAGACTATACAGACATTAAATATTACGTAACTCATAAAATAAATATATAAAATGCGACTTAGTTGTCCCGCTGCATCCTGATACTTAATTGATAACTCTTGGGACTGAACGTTCCTTCTTCGTTGCATTCCGCCATCCCTCTTGCAAGATTAAAATGACACCCCGACTCACGGCGCACCTGTGCGGACCAGCCGCTTTATTGCATGAAAAATATACCACCGATTTACAACACCCATATAAAAAAAAAAGTATTTTACATACGAGTATTGGAAAACATTCTTCGAATAACGGAACACCAACCATTTTTCACTTCAATGATTTTAGCAAAATCAATGCAGTCCTCTCCAAGGTAAAAGTGAATGAGGGTTCTGAAAACACTTCAAAGTGTTTGTCGATTACTTCAAAGAGAAGCGTTGCTGTAGAAGAGTAGAGAATTAATTTGCCAATAGAGCACGCTTTTCAGTAGACAAAGGTGCTTTGACGAGGCTCCCTCGAGTACTTCGTCACGAACCGACTTGTGGTGTGGGCCGTTGCACGAAATTGTTTCATCGACCTTTACTTAGTTTAATGTGGTGCTTGAAATATAATAGATCCATCAACTAAAACCACACACTTTACAAAGGATACGAAAGTTCTGAAATTGGTCTTAAAAATTCATGGGTATGGGTGGTTCACAGGTATGTGAAGAAATCTTGTTCACTATTATATAATAGAAACAAATATCCACACAATAATGATAATGATTAGATTCCAGGCGTGGTCCGGGACACGGGGTGCTTCGGCGCCCGCGGCTTGGATCGCCCACCCACCTCGGATGCGCCTGCCCCGATGATGTAATTAAACAAAACCCTTCCCGATTTATTTTGATAGTGTCCGATAACACTCGACGGGACCGTGGTGTATAAACTGATGCTCTACTTTGATTTTTATCTTTAGAAGATTCGATTGTAAGTTTTAGTATTGTTTTAGTGTCAGTTATTCGAACAATAATCACTGTGCGAATTATTCGTTCCAAAAAAGCTTAAAATTTGACGTAAAAATGTCTCTTCTAAAAGTGGTTAGAAGACAAAGTTTAGTGTGCTCCAGATTAAATAAAAACAAAACACATTAATAGTGAAGATTCCACATCTACGGTAATTGTCACGAATTACGATGCGTAGAATCGGAAGCGAAGCAGAGCGGAGCGGCCGGGCCGTGCGACAGGTCCCCGATTATCCACGCATTCAGCACGGTGGCAGCCGTGGTCACAATGCAACCTGCTACCATTCCACCTGACAGCTATTGTACCTAATGGACATTCCACACGCGCCGGACACTCGTGCCATCGGCATCGCTAATTTACAACAGATGAAGCGCGTTCTTTATTTATAGAATCTAATCTGTCTAGAATACCTGAGGCCTTAGTGTTAGTTTGAGAGTAATGAACGCCACTACCTCCTGTTCAGTTCTTTCAGTTTGACGCGAATGCAGGAATATCTTCAACTGAATATCATTTTACCAATAAAACGCATCTAACATTTTTGGAAAAGACAAAACAACTTGATGCCCAAAATATTCTTCTAACTAAAGCATTATTTATTTGGGCATCAGTTCGGAAATGATTTTGCATAATTAAGTTAAAAAAAGACTTTTTTTATTTCAGTTCCCAGTTAACATGTGCACAGCAATACAAAATCCCTGAATAATATGTATTTCTTCAAAAACAAACAATGAGAGAACAAAATGGTCATTGTTTCACGGAATTCGGTAGAATTTCGACAAATAAAATTCGGTAACGATGTGGAGCGTTGCTCAATTCAATAAAACGACACAAAGTAAAAAATTTAAGAGAATATTGAAAAATTCAAATACAAAAATGTTTGCGAGGCGGCAACTGAATACCAATCACGTTATTAGGTACAATAATTAGGTAAAAGGGCCTTTCTAAGGCTAGACACGTTTCAACAGAGTAAACAATTAGCTAGTCGTGATGGGAGCCGAGCGTCGCGTCGGAGGATGTCGGTGGCTCGTGAGTGCTCGTGACCGGGTTGGACCGCGGACCTGACCACGGCGTCATGCTCCACTGCGCCATTCGATCCGACAGGTGCATGCGGCACGTATACCATATTTACTACATTAACGCTTTATTTTTAATACAAAAATCGATCGCTTCTAACTTGTCTCGTAATGCTGTATTCAAAGCAAAAGTGCAGTGTGTCATCATGACTTACTGTTCAATATCTTAGCTTATGTTCAAGCTTTTAAGATGGTTCAATCTTGTCAAATTAATTTACTTCAGCCAGTCATAAAGTGCTATGCTAACTTATCTTTTGTCATGAGAAGTGTACTACAATTAATCAGAGAGGCAACATGAAACGAAACAAAAGCTTCGTCACAGTAACAAGATAAGTAACATGTAATTAAACATCGTCATTAGTAAATGAAAGCGAACATCAACAGAATTTTAAAGCCGTCGCTGTGTAGAACGTATAATACACATCCCGTACCCTTCCCACCCCATTCTTTCCCTATCATTATCTCAATTTGCTCTTGATAGAGACATTCAAGAGATGGATGGATGGATAAAAAATGGAACGACTCCGACGAAAAAATATTAAATTGCGTTACACCTTTTCTTTTGGAGACGATTAGATTGCGTTGAGAATTGTTCAATATTAGAGCTTTTTGTTTGAGTTACGAAATCATCTTTCATTCTTAAATAGTTGATTGTATTTTGCAGTATGTATAGGTACTCGTAAATCACCCCTGACAGCTATAGTTGTTATCTCCGTCGAAAAGATTTATGGTGTCCTAGAAAAAACCGTCTCTCTTCAAAATTTTTAACACCAGGTATTAAAGAATGAACAAGAAGTAGAATTTGTAATATTAGCTAACATAGCGACATTTATTTAAAATTAACGTCCGTAGCTTATGGGTTTATCACTAACTTTAGAGGAACATAATATTTCTCGAAATTGTGGTTAAATATAAAAAACTTACCTCCATTTCCCGCGTTGGTGATAGTCACCCAGAAGTCGATAGTCTTCTCAGGTCCCAATTCCTCATAGTCCCACTTCTTTTTAACTTTCACTACACCACTTGGTTCAACGGTAACCCACGGATTTTCGTCCCGAATTTTAAATGTCTCGCGATCAGTCTCTTTTTCTAACGTAAAAACAGCACGTCCCTCCACTTCACCGTCGGCCTCAGTAAACTCAATTCTTTTCGTTGGTCTAACAGCCCGTGTTACGCGTCGCTTTTCACGATGCAGAACTGGTAAATCTCTTTGGTCACGAATTACAAAGTCCAGAAAAACTCGTACTGGTCGACTTTTACGTTGTGGAAAACCAGTATCATGAGCAAGCACTCTTAATTCAGCTTCATGGCCATCAGGTTCACCTGCTAATATAAGTTCTCCAGTCTGTGGTACTATCACCGCCAAATTACTGGGTGATTCTAGAGAATAGTACACCCGATCTCCATCGGCATCCTCAGCTTGAACTTGTCCAATGTTAGAGAATCTCTGCCAGTGTGCGGTGCCATTTGGACTATTCTGATCAGTAGTTCCATTTACAGCAAAGTAATAGCTGTCCTGGTCAAAACGAGGCTCATGATCATTTTCGTTAGCAACATCTATTCGAACTGCGAGGTTAGCTTTATTCGCTCCATGGATGTCTGTTGCTTGGATGAGTATTTCATATAAATTCTTTTCCTCAGCGTCTAAAGATTTAGTAGCGATCATTTCAACATCCCCATCAGTTACAACCGACTTAATTTCCGAATTAGTTTCGGTTTTCCCTTTCTGCCGTAATGAAAATATAGAGTCTTCGTTTCCTTTAATGATTTTATAAGCTAGTGGACCCACATCGACTAGGGCCGTAGCTCTAATAGGTAGAAGATCCACGACAGTGCCGGGTGGAGCATTTTCTGAAATTGCTCCTATCAATCCGTTTGTCGAGGTGAAATGTAGCATCTGCCGTCGATCCATTACTAGGAGATGAATGGCATGAGCTGCACTGCTGTAAGGAGTTTGCTCTAGTATGGCTAAATTGACGGGTTGATTGAGTAGGGGTGTAAGATCAGCGGTAGTCATAAGTAGGCCGTCATCGAGGAGAGTGAAGTAAGGCGCGAACTCTGGATCTAGGAGCGTGTATCTTGAGTGGTTGCCTATGAAGTGTCTGACGGCGTGCCCGGGGCGCACGTCGTGCGGCAGCAGGGTGAGCGCGCGGGCTTGCAGCACGACGCTAAACGCGCAGAGCAGCGCGCCGCCCGCCAGCACCGTGCGCGCCATACCTCTTACGGGGATATCGTCTAACTATCCCGACATTTCACACCTACAACAAACATTTTATTTATTTACTACATTACTAAAGTACACAAAATCTAGGCCTATGTTCAATCTAGGCACAAGTCGACTTTCGGCTAAATGCAATCTAACGCAATCATGATCATGCTTTGATCGATCTCATTCTTCCTCGACGACTGTCACTTTGAGACTAGGACTGTCCTTGAAGGAAAATTGAATAAGGTGAGGTTAATCGAAATTGGTAGTCTAAAGGAGAGTGCACATAAATGCATAGTGCATAGATCACGGTCATTTAGGATAGAGGTATCCTAAATGACCGTGATCACGTGATGGAGTTTTGGGTGCTTATATTCAGTCAAAGGCAATATTAATCTAACACTCCGAGTAATTAAAATGCAGTCCGAAATAATCGTAGCGTGTATTTTATTTTAAACACATGGAAAGGCTACAAATCAGAAACTTTGCAGAATTTGGTTCTTACTCGTATCAGCAGCATTATCGATCGTTGCATGCAATATTAGGGGTGGTAATTTTAAATTTTAAACACCGGGTTCGATGCACTGATCCCAGCTGAACCAGCTTTAAAAAAAAATGAATTGCAGTTTTAGTGTTCCCGAAATGGGTATGCAGATCTAGCCGATCCATGTAAGTAGTATTTTTCATATTGTCGCGTCGGTTTCTCGGCGGTAAGAGTTTCTGTCTCAAAAACAGATTGTACCCATATGTACTTTATGGATAATAAGTTATAGATACTCGTATAAATGTTAAGTTTAAATGATAATTACTAAAAATATTTTATTTTATCATGTAGGTACTTATTAACGTTAACTTTTAACTAACTGCTGCATGGGCTGTGCAAGGATGCACCTATACTCGTCATGAAACATCAGGCTGAATCACTGAACCCGTAAAGTTATCTACACCTCGTTTTATTTTGTAAATTTCTAGGTAATTTCATTAGATTTGTTTGATCGATAAAAAGCAAGGTGATTTAGGGTTTAATGAGATTTTCATGAATACCTTAGGTACGCGTAAACAATCGCTTATTTTAGACACTGGCTGCACAAAGTGTGCAGTTTTTTGTTGATCGTAAATGAAATGAATGCCTGAATAATGTGATAGTGTGTTATTAGTCAGTCTAGCTAGCGCATGTTGTACGCGACGCGACGGTACGAAGACGTCGCCGTCGCGTCGACGGCGACGGGCGGCATCGACGTAGGGCGGCGAGGCGGGGCGCACACATGCGGAGCTTTATTTAGGCGGCGGCGGCGGCGGGCGAACGCCGGCGTCTCGCGACCCGCCGATCAATACCCTCGCTGCGCCGTCGCGCGACGCTCACCGAGCGAATTTCAACTCTACACGCGCTCCCGTTCACGACACACCATCAAAAATTCACACACTCATTTTACTGAATAAAAGCACCCGCTATTCCCACGAAACTTCACAAATCTCCAAACGATTTATGAAAAGAACCACTGAAAATACCACATCTATGCACTATTCAGATTTCAGACGATTTGTGAGCAAATAGGAGGCATTATATTTATTTCAACCGCAATTCTTTGACATACAGGAGGCACTGCACTCTAATTGATTGCTATTATCAATGCATTATGAATTTCTTATCAGAAACAAACATATCATAATGCGTAAACATGTGGTCTGAATGTAAACAATTTAATAAAATATCATCAAATTCAATTATATCACTCCCGATTCACAATAAAGCTAATATTAATTAATCGTCTTGAGTAATTTCAATAAACAATATACGTACTATATGAAAAACGCAAGAATTTTATATCGATATCGTAGCGTTTGACAGATGCGCGCCGATGAACGAGACACAGACCGAGCGCAACGACGTCGAAATGCGACTGGCTGATGGCGGAGCGCGGCGCGCGCGCGTATCGAGCGCCCTCCGCCCGACCCCCGCCATCCTCGCTTCTACAACCCCTGATTGTCCCGCCCGGCTACTGAAGCTTTTTGGTTCTTAGCTTTTACCCCTCCGTAGCTCTGCGTGCCTCGCTATTACGGCCATTACTGCATGCACTAACGCGGTTAATTTATCTTTAATTCTTTTATTAGGTATTAGCAGTTTCAATTGATAACTAAAACACTACCGATTTCAAATCGTGTCTAATTAATTAAACGAAAAGCTACGGAATTGTTACTGATAGAATTCCCTTTACGTTGATCCCAATTGTACACTTATCATTAAAAAACCGGCCAAGTGCGTGTCGGACCACGCACAATTAAAGGTTCCGTAGTTGGGATAAATTTATCCCAAGAACAAACGTCACATTGTAGTTGAAAAACATGTTTTCCCATACATTCTAAGTGCAAATGTAAGTTTGTGTGCACAATATTGTGAGATTTACTTAGACTTCTTATAGGTTTTCCTGTAATCTATGAGTAAAGAACCATTCTTAATATTTTTTCAATTTTTTTGGCACAGTAGTCTCTGAGATAAGGGAGGGAATGGTCAATTTGCATAAATTTTCTTAAATATCTGAAAAAATATTTATTTAGAAAATTATTATTAAAAATATTTGAGATCCTCGCAGCAAGATCCCCTTTCATTTGATATGTCACACGGTAGTGTGCAAAACTTTTTTTTTTAATTTTCTTATTAGACCCTCAAAAGTGTCCATTTTTGGGTTGACACGTCCGTGTTTGGGTCACAGATATACTAAGCAGAAATACATAATTATGTGTACCAAATTTCAACTTAATCGGTCCATTAGATTCCGAGCAAATTGACTGTGATAGACGGACAGACAGATACACGAGTGATCCTATAAGGGTTCAGTTTTTTTCTTTTGAGGTACGAAACCCTAAAAATCGAAACATTACAAAGATTTTCTTTCTGGCGACAAGTAACCAAAAAAAAGGAAGTATTTATTATTGTTTCTTTATTAGAAAAAATAAACATTTTATTAACACACTTTACTAACACACTTTATGGATTCTGTCCGAAATAAATGAATAACAATAATAATAATTAGGCAGTTTGGCCTTTTCATTGATGTAAGAGAGTTCCAAGTTTGAGTTTAAATGTTTTAATTATCATCCTTTAAGTGAAATGGAACATTGTTTTGAGGCAACGCGTTTAATCGGTGTACAGTTAATTAATTGATGTGTAATAACTAACAAACACAAAATAACGATTTACTTTTAAAACTTGCTGTTAGTAATTTTGATTATTAGGCTCTGATACACTGGTAACAAGACTTTTTTTCACCACACATGGATACCGCCCGCAGATAGTGGCGTTGCTAGATTCTGGTTGTAGTCAACCTGTTGTGGCTGCAAATCTATATCTAACCCTCTCCCTTCCGTTGTTCGAAGGGTGACTGTTAGTGACTCCACAATTAGACGAAGATGGAAGGAACGTGGATTAGTACCACACAAGCCAGCCAATGGGCGGCAATTAACAACAGCAGTGCTATTCTGTAATCATCTCACCGTGAAAAGTTAGTGAGAGGTTAAGTGAGCTCGGAGTGAGCTGTCAGACCATAGATATAATAAAGAAGGAGATATGGCGTGGAGTTCAAAATGTATAGAAAACCGATGAAGCCACAATTACCCCTCCTTAACGCTAATATTGCACACACAGTTCTGTAAAAACAATACTACGAACAAGTGCACACACGCGCCATCGATAACTCAGTCATTTAAATATAAACCTTATTATTTAAAGCACAGCGTACTTTTTCCGTATAATTACTCACACTAAAACAATTATCATTGTGTGTTGTCGGGACTCGGGGGCGGATACGACATAGTGCTTGACTAAATCGAAGAGTTATCGATAAATATATCGATAAATTTACTATAAAGGTTTTTGGAAATAAAGTAAACATTTTTGTTTACTTTATAGAAGACGATATGAAAGCAACAAAACATTATTTAATTAATTAATAAAAATATTTTAAAAACAATTACAAATCAAGCGACACGTAACTACGATATATAACTTTATATGATTATGATGCCATAAAATGTTCAAAAAAGAGATTCTCGTTTTTGTAGAGAACCAGTTAGCTGACCTTCCTATGGCATCAATCCATTGATTTTTTTACTTGCTTCTTTTGGGAAACTGAAACGGTACAATTACAATTTGTAAGTGACTTACTGAATTACATATATAGGTATACGAAGCTAATCATAAACTTGTAAGTTTGCAGGCTCTTAAAAAACCCGTATTTTTAAGAAATTAAATTCTTCTTTCTTTAGTAACTAGGGGTTTATGTGACAATAACACACACGCATGCATAAGAAATAAATAGCATGAATGTTGACCCATTGCCAAATCTTTAATAATAACCTTAATAAAAGTAATTTTCATATTATAATTGTTTATTTTAGAAATTCTGCGGCATAATACATAATTATGACTATATTATAGTCATAATTATGTATTATGCCGCAGAATTTCTAAAGAGGGTTTGAAGCCATATTGTGACGTCATGCATGCTCATAATAATAATCAGCATCATATTATGATGCTGATTATTATAATGCATACGAAGCTAATGGTGCATTTATGAACACTTCAGTAAAATACCATAACCATAACAAATGACGAAGTAACTTGAGACTAAGGCATTACATCTCATAATTCAAACACAAGGATATTCCATAGATTACTAAACTAAACATTGGTGTCGATTCCCTTGTTCACAAATTAAACTAAATTTAAGTTCATTGCATCTTTGTCTTTCTATTTAATTAAGAAAAGGACAGAAGATACATTTTAGTTTAGTCCTGTCAAATTAATCAGCCCCTGACACTAATCCATACAAGTTTTGACGTGATTAAAAACTTGCCCACTAAAATTACGTCAATTTACGTCAGGCGCTGATTAATTTGACAGGACTAAACTAAAATGTATCTTCTGTCCTTTTCTTAATGAAATAGAAAGAAAAAGATGCACTGAACTTAAATTTAGTTTAGTTTGTGAACAACAGAATCGGCACCATTATTGAACTTACTTCACGATATTTGGTTACGCATTTGTCTATTACGCTGTAAAATAATAAAAATGGTTAAAAATGCATAGAACCACATCGGCCTTCCAACCGGATTACAAGAGTTAACAAATTGAAGAAAAATCAATTAAATGAAATTGTAATATAACAATTCGCAGTTGACTTACTTGTCGATAGACTTTGTCAGACCTCCACGAGCACATCACTAGCTCGCGCTCAAATACGGCGGACCAGAGCAGCGGACGCACCATGCGACATTGCGGCTTATTGAGGTTTCGTTATGTCAGATTTACATTGCTTGTTCAGTCACTCAGTGACAGACTGAGGTGGTTGTAAAAGAGCAATGTATTTAATGCAAAAATAATATTATCGGGATAATATAGGAAAACAAAAATAAAGTAGTACAACTCAGATATATTTTACGGCTTGTTGTTTTTCGTGATTTTTAAGACAAATATTGTAAAATACTTGTATTTACCTGTGGTAACTGATGCCATGACTTCGAAAAAATTTGTTTTGGCTTCTATTTTAGCACGAACCCACTTAACAAGACGGCATAATCGTTTTTTTTACGCTCGCGGTTGACAACACACTAACTCGCGGTGACGGCCATTTTTTCAATACCTGAGCGAGGCGCTCAACTCCACGTGGTCGGCGACACGCCCCCTTGCCACTTCTCCTGTTTTTAATATTTCTGTGTGTCAGACCCTAGCAGCAGGTGAAATGACATCTCACTGCAAGCTCACTTCACCTAAGTTTTCACCGTGAGATTATACAGAATAGGTATACCGACTGATCATCGAAGAGCGCGTCTTTAGTTTGCACGTGAGCACTTAAATTGGTTATACCTACAATTGAGCAAGGTTCTCTTTTCTGACGAGGGTAAAATTATGCTGTATAGTAATGATGGAAGGAAGAAGGTATACAGAAGAGAGGGAGAACATTATGCACAGTGCTGCATTGAGGAAAAGTAGCTATGGTGGCGGTTCATCGTTGTCTAGTTTGGGCGGACATTAGTACCTACCGACGACGCATAAACAGCACTCACTTGCGTATATCTGGACCACGCCTGCTTGCACTAAACGGTCGTCGTTACAACAAAGAATGTCTGGAGGTTCTCGTGGTTCCCTATGCACATTTCATTGGCGAAGATTGCATACTCATGCATGATAATGCCATGGCCCATACCGCAAGAATCTTACGAGATTATCTCAGTGAAGTTGGTATCTCCGTTATAGAATGGCTAGCAAGAAGCCCGGATATGAATCCCATAGAGCACCTGTGTGATGAACTAAAAAGACGAGTTCGAGCAAAGAGATCCTGCTCCAGATTCTTGGCCAGCTGAAAAACGTAATAAGTACAAGAAGAATGGAATAACATTCCACAACATGCGCCCGGGCGGCGCCGCCCATTGTTTGATTTGTAGTATTAAATTTATTTTTGCTATGTATTATCTGGTGTAGGTACAATAAAGTACAGACGCCAGCACATCAACCTACCCGAAACTAACAAATTTGCCCAATCAACTTTGAACCTTATACTTTAGTGATAAAGTTGAAAATCTATTCAAGAAATTTGACAGATTGTAGTAGGCTGACGTGCTGGCGTCTGTACATACGTACCTATATTATTGAAAAAACTTTTTTTTTATACGTGATTTGTTAATTGTATTTATTCATAAAATCTCCATACAGGTTGGAAGTAAACAAAACGAGAAGCTGAAAATTTAATTCCAATTTGAAAAATTAACATAGGGAATTCATAAGAGGAAATTTAGGTATCAGTTTGGAAATTGAATAGAGTCACTATAGACCCAATAGTACCTAATACCAACAACAGGTGTTATCCCGAAAAAAATAGGTAATCAATAATTTTAATGCACTCAATTTATCCAAATAAACATAAGTAAGTACATAGAACTGCAAAAAGCTGTTGCCTCATACAGCAGTACAGAACAATTTATTTTTCACCTCAGCACCTCAAACAAGCAGGTTTTGCTGTCAACAAACAGTGAGCAAAATTCGATTTTGCTGCGAGCGTGAGACAATAGTTATTTGTTATACAAGAGTGCAAAGTTGCTTTTTAACCGCGTGTTCAATTTTGATGACCGAGCAAGCGAAGGATTCTAAAATTGAATCACGAGCGCAGCGAGTGATTCAAAATTAGAATCCTGAGCGTTAGCGAGGGAATCAAAAGAGCACGAGGTGAAAAATCTTTGCACTCGAGTGCAACACGTAACTTTTCATTCCACCTCAGCGAGGAAATGACTAAATGCAAAAAAAAAAAAACACCACGTGTTGAACATATCGTACTGTTTTAAATACTTCTCGCGTGATTGTTGAGGGAGAAAGCTCATTTGCGCATTATTAACAGTTTCAGTCAATTCTGTTGGCGTCAAGCAAACTTCCTCGTCGCTAGAATCACTCATTTTAGTTTTTTCACTTGTTTTCAAGTTTCTTGTTTTTAATATACCTAAGGTTTAACAATGACGTGAAAAAATGCCGCGTAAAGAACCGCGTACAAAGCAAATTGAAAAAAGAACACCAAGAAGGTTCCGAGTCTGAGTTTTTAACAAATTAAAAAAAAGTTGTATGATATATTCGGCACCATAGAGGTAGCAGTAAATAGGTTTAATGTTTTTTTTAATTCACAAACTTAGTGCACACGATGTTCTAAATTCAATTTACTTTATCCTCTAGAGAATAAAAACGGCTTTTCCACTCAGATACTGAAGATTAAAAATACTCTTTCCGAGATGGTGGGATGAAAAGTAACTTTTTAATTTTTTTTTTTAAAGGCCGAGAGCTGTGTTGGGTCTACTCACAAAATTCTAAAGATTTGAACTTCAATTAGCTTTGTCACTTTCACTTCGATACGAAAAAAGCGAGAGAGAAACAAGTCAATTCGAAGTTCGATTTCAAAATTCTATACCTACCTACTAGGAACAAAAAAGAAACAAACAATAAAACGTTCGGATATAGGTACATAAAATATTAAAATTGCAAATCATCTGATGGTTTTATTTAAATTCTGTTTTATTAAATTTTTGGAACGAAGTTCTTAAGCGGCTTGCGGTAAGAGTGCAGTGGTAGAAATCGTCACGCGAAAAGGCGCTTGCGACTGTCTTCTTCTAATTCAAAGAGAAAGAAAGACGGAGAGAGATATTATGTGTGAATTTGGTCGAAATTAAAATCCAAGATGGCGGTTGCGAAAATTTTCACATTTTTCATAATGGGTGTCGCTTTCATAGTTTTCAAGGGTGCCAAAGCCGATCAAAATGTAAATCCAAGATGGCGGCTGCGAAAATTTTCAGATTTTTCTTCATGGGTATCGTTTCTATGGTTTTCAAGGTTGCTAAAGTCGATAGTGAAGTCAAAATGTAAATCCAAGATGGCCGCTGCGATTTTTTTTAATTTTTTCTTCATGGGTATCGTTTCTATGGTTTTCAAGGTTGCTTAAGCCGAAAGTGAAGTCAAAATAAAAATCCAAGATGGCGGCTGCGAAAATTTTCACATTTTTCGCCATGGGTGTCGTTTTCATAGTTTTCGAGGGTGCTAAAGTCGATAGTGAGGTCAAAATATAAATCCAAGATGTTGGCTGCAAAATACGAGGTGATGAAGATTATGTAAAAAAAAAACCTTGTCCCATCCGAAAATGGGCATATGGTACTGCAGTAACATTACAAAACAGTATTTTTTTGATTATTATTGGTAGTAAAAAAGTTATTGGTATTTAAAATTCACATTTTTAGTTCCAATATTACCCCAAATCCATAAAAAAAATGGCAAAACTCATAACTTATGACTTTTAGACACCCGCTAAACGACGGCCGCCGCCCTCACCAAATGTAAAATTCGGTCAAATCCACCACTGAAAAAAAATGTGGGGTTTATTTTTATTTTTTTCCTGAAAATTTCCACATAAATATGCTAACAGTACGATACCTAACAACACCCTCACGGATCGGATAGGGTTGTGAAGATTAACTTGAATCTCACCTTGGTTCACACACGTGAGATTCTGAAAATAACAGGAACTAACCTGAAAAAATTAAATTTAAAAATCAAAATAATAATAATAACCCAATCGCCGCCGTATCTCTAAGTTGACGTCGTGGTGGGGCTTGCGCGCTCCGAACTCTAGGTCTGTACCGGTAGAGTTTACTTTGCCGGAACAGGTCTAGAATGAGGAGCCAGATAGATATAAATACTGGCGTAAGTACGCTCGATTAGCCCACAATCCACCAATTTCTCAAACGCAATTCAAAGCGTTTCTTTGAGTCCGCCGCCAAACACCGCAACCCTCTGGTTGTCGAGGCCGCCAATTATGTCACTAGTAGAATCAGTCAGACCCGCCGCCCAAGGCAAATCCTTACCGACCCAGACGACCCCATAACCCTCCTCCAGGAGAGCAATAGGGCCACAAGTACAGTGCACAAAAAACACAGACACCGACCCGCATTCCGACCTCGCCGCCGAGGTCCTCCGCGATCGCGACCCGCCCGAGTAAATAATACTCCCCACCGACCCTTGCTCGCAGAAGCGCCAGCCCGCGTTTTGCTGAGAAATGTAGACTTAAATTCCCCGATTAATAATAATGAATCATCTTTGATCCAGCCTGTCCCAACTTGCTGTCCTCCCCCCAGCGACGCCCTAAGCCGAGGTCCGTACCCCACAGGGGGTGCCCTTAGCGAGCGTTCGCCTAGTTTTAATTTAGAATAGTTTTGCCCCTGGCTGGAGGCTTTGAGTTAGTAGCTTAAGGCAGCCGCAGGATTGACCGGTTAAGTAGTCATCACCTCAGAGGTGAGCTACGAGATGCCTTAGACAAAAAAAAAAGCTCGATTAGCAAAGAATAACGGTTTTTTACTCTGTAGGAACAGTCTTTCTAACTTTAATTTCACTTGATTTGTGGATGTAAACCTTGTACTACCTACTGATATACCTATGCCATTTTAATTTTTTCCGTATTATAAATAAAACATTTTTATAATAATCCCTTAAAACATGAACTCGTAAAGTGTTTTGATTTGTTTGATGAGAAGTGTACTCGTATTAGGCTATTTAATATTATCAAATATTATAATATTGGTGTGTAAGTAGGTCTAATGATAACAATTAAATAAAACATCGCACTTTGAGGCTATCTTTATTCCTGCAAAATAAAGTTCATAAAATAAAAGTAATACAAAAATAACATCACGCCATTTCCCGAAAGGGATACTCAGAAAATGCGTATCCTGCTAAGTAAACCGCATTTTGTCCAAGTCAAGTCCCTTATAAGAAGGCGCTATTGACATTATCCGGGATTCCGGGCACAAACGTAGACTCCGGGCGGGCTGCTAGTTGATGAAAAATTCCTCATGGATTATCATTAGGCGTTTGCCTGATCTGGTAATCGAACCTAAGACCGTTCAGCAACCGCGCTTGCAATCACTAGACCAACGACTCTAGAGACTAAACAAAAGGGTCTAGTAGTTAGTTACGATTAAAAGGTATAAAGTAACCGTACCAATACTCGTCGGGTTTTGAAATTCACAGAACCGCTTTTTCTATTCTAAGTATTTCTAGGTAAGTTGTTCATTTCTATAATTTTGAGTGATAAATAATACTTATATAAGCAAATGTAAAAAAGGCCATTTGTGCCAATACTAGGATCGTCTGATTTGTACTATTACTCATCATAAGGACCCAGTTCCCAGTTGCGGGCTCCATGGAGGGTGGGAGCCAGAGAGATGAATTATTTTTTCAAACTATAACATGGATATTTTAAGGCCTGTTAAAGAATCAGCATGTGGAGAGGAGGCGAAAGCCAATGAGACTCCCAAGGGAGGTGCTTGCACTTCCCTTGCCCCTGGTGGCCTTGCAGCAAACGCTGCGGGTACCAGCGCGGGCACTGGTCCGGCTGTGGCGAGAACCACAGCTAAGACCAAATCCAAAAAGTCCCAAAATAAACAAAGGGCGTCGGCGCTGATTGGGACCAGTACTGACCCTTCTAATGCAAAGTTGGAGACCAAGGCGACGATTCATACCACTGCCGGTCTGACCCCTTCCATACAGACCCCATCGCCGGTTAACACTGGCACTGGGCTGTCTACCAAACATCCTCCTCCTCCTGTGGGTCCTCAATCCTCCACTCATCAGGCGGTCGTCACCGGTCAAGCGGAGACGGCCACCTGCACCGAGGACGCGTTCTCGCGCGCCTGGCAATTCGTGCCGAAACGCAAGGGCAAGGGTAAACGCACTCAACAAGCCCTTCGCCCTTGCACCGACCCTTCAGGTCCAACCGATGCCCCGTTACAGGGCAAGAAGAGGGAAAGGCTGACGAGGAAGGAGCGACGTCAAGCACTGCGGAAGCCTGGAAAAGGCTCCCGCAAGACACAAACACCTGCAGCTAGCTCAGCAAAACCGACGAGCGGCCAGCTGAATTTCTCCGCCGGTAAACGGTCACAGGCAGAGGCCGGCACCAGCCGACCAGCGCCTAGTCAACCGTCAACCAGCGCTCCCGAGAAACCAGCTGTAGGTAAAGGTACACAGCGACCCGATTGGAAGGATCAGGCCGCGGCCAAGCGAGCTCTCAACGAGACCTTATCACCTCGTGGAGAACATAAGCGGCCGCGTCTTGATCAATCCAATAAGGTCGGCCAAAGAAGCTACGCCCAAGCTGCCAGCGCAACCCTAGACGTCGCGATCACCTGCGACCGCACGGGGATCCTCAGCAAGGACGTATCGGACCAGGTACTCGCTGCTATCCAGAAGCAGATCATCATGGAGGCCTGCTCCCCTATACATGCCACCCCAGGACCAACCTTCAACGCCAAGCCGCTGTTCGCCGGGGGGGTCATCAAACTGTGGTGCGGTAACGACCACACCTTAGCCTGGCTAAGGAAGACAGTCTCCGGTCTGGCTCTCTCAACTAGCACCTCGTTAGTCGTCGTGAGCCAGTCGGAAATTCAGAAGCGTGCACGGTGTGGCATCGTGGTCCCGGATGAGCAGGGGGTCTACGGTGAGTCGACCAATATTGGCCGTGCTCTGAGCTACCAGAACCCTTGGGTGGACATCAAGAGGTGGGTACTGCTGCACGCTGATAAACAAGCCTCGGCGTGGTTCGTAGTGGTCGGTGTACCAGTGGACCAAATCCCGACTCTGATGGAGGTCGGACGCCGCCTCTCTATTGGTCTAGGGGCGGTGTACGTGAAGTTCCAGAGTCGGAACGGTAGGTTCACAGACGTGCCACAGGGTTGGGATCCCGTCACGCGAACCGTCTGCGAGGCGCTGGAACTGCCGCAGGCACCTGCAGGGGAGTCCACTCCCCCCTCAAACAACCCGGAAGCATCCGCGGCTGAACCTGCTGCTGCAGAGTCGGCCGCCCATGCCGCCGCCACCGTGGGTGCCGTCCCCTCATCGGGCGAGGAGCTGGACGACATGATCCTGTCCCCGGCTTCGGGCCCGGGGGAGGACGGCTTTGACGAGGGCGACCTATTTGCTGGGCTTAGACTTGGGGGGGATGAAGAGGGTTCGACCAGCGATGGCGTCCCCTTCGTCGGCCTGTAAAGTCCTCCAGGCAAACCTCCACCACAGTCAGACCGCGACGGCTCAGCTTCGCAAGTGGCTGGAGGTACAACACACGGCCATTGCCTTAATCCAGGAGCCGTGGATTAGGGCTGGCCGCATACAAGGACTCTCCAATCTTGGCGGTAAGTTCCTATTCACCTCAGATCATGAACACCCCAGATCGTGCATCTATGTCACAGGTAACCTTAAAACACAGCTCTTAACTGACTTCTGTTGCAGAGATGTCTCTGCAGTTAAGCTGCTTATACAGCGCGACGATGCCATGGAGGTGGTGATTGTTTTTGTCTCGGCCTACATGCCCGAGGCGGAGGCGCCGCCTCCCCACGACCTCGCCCGTCTCGTGAGCCATTGCGAGAATTGTGGGTTCGAGGTCGTCATCGGGGCCGACGCAAATGCACACCACCAACTGTGGGGTATGGACACGCAAAATGAGAGGGGTAAGGCCTTGGTTGACTACTTATTCTCGACTAACCTATCCCTACTAAACACTGGCTCCGAACCAACTTTCGTAACCAGGCGAAGCCGCACAATCATTGATCTCACTCTGGCAACAGAGAGCGCGGCGGAAATCATCACCGGTTGGCAGGTATCCAACGAGGCCTCCTGCTCTGACCACAGATGGATCCGCTTCGATATCCAGGTCTGTGTGCCCCCTACAACGCCACGGCGCAACCCGCGTAACACGGATCGAGCCACCTACACACGCAATCTTGACTGCAAGCTTGCGAAAATAAACAACCCGTCGACATGGACGGACACGACACAGATTGAAGTACAAGTAAGCCATCTTACTAAATCAATCATAGACAGCTATCAGACTGCATGCCCAGAGACCACACCGCGGAATACACCGGGTAAACAACCCTGGTGGGGCGCGGATCTGGAACGCAAGCGTAGCAAGGTAAGAACTGCTCTGAATAGAGCTATGAACACATGTGCGGATGAGGACTGGGATAATTACTATGCGGCCAAATCCAGCTACAAAAAATGCATCAGATTCAGAAGCACCTCGGGATGGCGCAAGTTCTGTGGCAGCATTGAATCCTGTCAGCAAGCAAACCGGGTAAGGAAGGTGCTGGCGCAACAGTATACTCCTGGGCCCACCACCCTTCGCAAACCGGATAACACATTCACGACGTCACCTGAAGAAACAAGACGCGTCCTAATTGAAACTCACTTCCCAGGTTGCGTCTTCGCGCAGGTAATTGACTGGCATGATGAAACTCAAACACCATCAGATAATGATTGGCGCTACACACACAGGGTGATCACGTTGGAGAAAACCCAATGGGCCATCCGGAGCTTCCATCCTTTTAAGGCAGCTGGTCCAGACGGTGTGTTCCCCGCCTTATTACAATGGGGGGGAGCTGCTGTTGCAACAAGATTGGTGCCATTAATGAGAGCATGCCTGGCCTTTAGATATGTTCCCAAAGGATGGAGGGAAGTGAAAGTCATATTCATCCCAAAGCCAGGTAAGGGTGATTATACAGACGCCAAATCCCACCGACCAATAAGCCTGACCTCCTTTTTACTAAAGACTCTGGAAAGGCTTTGTGATAGGGAACTGAGGGACGGCGCTCTGATAACAATACCGCTACATAGTAATCAGCACGCATACAGCTCAGGTAAGTCGACCGAATCTGCTCTTCATCTGGTGGTCAGCCAGATAGAGGAAGCGATCCATCAAAAAGGCACCTGCCTGGGCACTTTTATAGACATCGAAGGTGCCTTCGACAAAACCAACTTCTCCAGTATCAACAGTGCCCTCTCCAGACATGGAGTGGAACAGGTACTAACGGACTGGATTACGAATATGCTAAGCAAGCGAGTGGTTCGCCTTGAGGAAGAGCAGCAGCTGGCCATGATAGCCAGAGGCTGCCCCCAGGGAGGGGTGTTGTCCCCTCTTCTATGGAATCTGGTGATTAATGACCTCATCACCAAACTCAACGCCGCTCGGTATTACACAATAGGATATGCAGACGACCTCGCAATCCTGGTCTCGGGGAAGGTGACGGGAACAATCTGCAACCTCACTCAGCAAGCACTACGTATTGTAGAAAATTGGTGCAGGGAATTCGATCTATCGGTGAATCCCACTAAAACCGAACTAGTCATGTTTACCCACAAACGAGCTATGGGCCCTTTCCGCCTGCCCAAACTGTTCGAAACTGAGCTTCAGTTAGCCAGCCAAGTCAAGTATCTCGGGGTCATATTAGACAGTAAGCTGAACTGGAGCAGTCATTTAGACAATAAGCTAAACAGGGCCTGCATCATCTTCTGGCAGTGCAGGAGAATGATAGGTAAGAAGTGGGGCCTATCCCCCAAAATAATACTATGGCTGTATACTGCTGTGATACGCCCCATGATAGCCTACGCTGCCGTGGTCTGGTGGCCCCGCACCCAGCTGGTTACAGCCTCCAACAAACTACAACGCATGCAAAGACTGGCCTGCATGGCGACCACAGGCTGCATGAGGACTACTCCGACTGCTGCAATGGAAGCCTTGTTGGGACTACCACCGCTGCACCTGTTTATACAGCAAGAAGCGTTGATGGCGGCAGTACGCCTAAACGCAGCAAATCTCTGGGGTAAGAGAGATACACAACACACCGCGCTGCTTGAGGGACTCTGCAAGGAGTTCCCCATTACGAAAGCCATAAATGACCGGGTACCCAAACAATTTATCTTTGATAAAAAATACAGAATCCAACTTCACGAGGATCGCCGATGTGAGGGCTTGCGCCCAACAGAGCTGCGCATCTTCACGGATGGATCCAAAACAGGTAGTGGTACAGGTGCTGGAGTCTTCTCGGAGGACCTCAACATCCACATAGCTACATCATTGGGTGTCCTTAACACAGTATTCCAGGCCGAATGTATGGGTATTTCTCTTGCCGCTTCGGCTATTCTGGCGAGGGAAGTTAAGGACCACTCGATACGCATACTCTCAGACAGCATGGCTGTTCTGCAAGCGCTGAACAGTCACACTGTGGACTCTGGACTTATATACGAGTGCCACCAGCGCCTTAACCAGGTGGGTGACCTCAACAAAATAACCATTCAATGGATCAAAGGACACAGCGGTTCGCTGGGGAACGATGCTGCAGATGAACTTGCCAGAAGGGGATCGAGCCTGGCACCAGTGGGGCCCGAACCCATCGTGCCACTCCCCTTCGGTTACCTACGCACTCTGGTAAGGAAACGAACTAGGGATCAGCATCAGAAACTATGGTCGGACCAAGGCGAGTGCAGACAGGCTAAGGAGGCACTACCTTCAATCGATGGCCGCCTCACGAAAAAGGTTCTTCGACTAACCAAACAACAGCTGCGTGTGGTTACAGCAGCTATTACTGGCCATGGGTCATTTAATAAACACCTCTTTGTCATAGGGGTCACAAACAGTCCGCTCTGCAGAGCCTGCATGGAGGACGACGAGACAGCAGCTCATGTGCTGTTAAACTGCCCGGTGGTCGCCACTTACAGGGCAAAGTACTTCGGTAACCCAGGTACCCTACGCGAGATTGCCAATAATACCAAGGCGTTGCTGGCATTCTTTGAGGAGCTGGGGTGGATCGAATAACCGATTTTTTCCCACCTGTACGCAAAATACGCGCTTTGACGTGGAGTTGCGGAAACCAGCCCGTATTACCTATTACCTATTACCTAAGGACCCAGTACTCGTCAATTTTTGTTGCTAATATGAACAATAAGAACTACAACACTTGAACATAAAGTTCAAGATAAGTAGGTATCTATTAAAAATATAGTGCTTGTCTTTGTTAGGAGTGGCAAGTCTAGAAACAAAAGGTACCGTAGGTAGGGACCAAAGCAAAGAGTAGATATAATAATATTACGGCCAAAGTTTGTAAAAACAGCAAGACAAATTAAAATCTAGTAGGTATATTTGTGCTTAAAAATTAAGAGATCTTTTAACAGAATCAATTTTGACGTGAAAACGTATTCTCGCTCGGTATTTCTGACCGACAAAAATATGTAAGATTTCAACCACTAATAACTACCAGAAGTTGTATGCTAGAGTAATGGTTGAGGCCATGTTGAGGCATTCAAAAGATAGATCATACCTAATTATTTGTACAATTTTCAGGCAAAATATAATAAAATTTGCCAGTGAAGTCACATCGCAACTGTAGGCGCATGTGCGAGACCCTCTATTTTCACTTTGTGTTGAAATTCCAATTCGTATAGTGGTAAAATATGTTTATAGGGTCTAAAGGTAGAACCTGTGGTAGAACGATGATTCTGGTGACATTGTCAAGAGTTGACAAAGCACTTCCTCAGTATAGTATAAAGTACTCTGTGGCACTACCAGAAACTACAGAGAAATAATGAAATATTGGCCGAAATAATATGGTTAAAATCACAGAGCATGTAATACCTATAGGTAGAATGCATTTGAAGTTGACAGTAGTAAAATAATTTCTGATGTCGTCTCATTAACGGCCGCAAATCTTCTCAGAACCACACTCAGAACTGAAACATATCACATATAGTGAAAGGTTACTTCAATGCAATGAGTGTCCAAATACAATGGCTACGGCAGTATCGAAAACCGTAAGATTACTTTTACAAAAGCCTGTAGAATAAAAACGATTCGCCTCTTAATGGCTGTAAATCCTCCAAAAATTAAAATTGAAATTTAAAATAACCGGCCTAGTGTGAGTTGGACTCGCGCACGAAGGGTTCCGTACCATTATTTATAAAAATGACAAAAATATCATGTCTGTTGTATGGGAGCTCCCTTAAATATTTATTTTATTCTGTTTAAGTATTTATGTTATTTATTTTTAGTTATTTTCTATGTGAAAATTTCAACTGTCTAACTATCACGGTTCATGAGATAGAGCCTGGTGACAGACGGACGGACGGACAGCGGAGTCTTAGTAATAGGGTCCTGTTTCACCCTTTTGATACGGAACCCTAAAAATCGGATCCAGTTATGAGCGAATAGGTACCTACATAATCTGGGGTAATATCTGAAATTTTTACAATTCCTCGATGATCGTCATGTTATCAATCGGCGGCGCCATCGCCATGTCATCTCAAACTCAAAGCATTTAATTAAACAATTTAGGTACAGCCACTTTTGAATTGTCAAGGAGTCGGGCAGTCAGGAATTTATGAAGCTAATTGCCCATTCCAAAACGTAAGATACCAGGAAGAACGGGTAGGAAACTCCACGGACACTCTTCTAAATCAAAAATACCTATTGTTACAATATTGGTCACTTCATCAATGTTCAAATCAATGTTTATGTCGTGGCCAGATCTTAGAATTGATCATTTCATGAAATAAACATCGACCACTGCCCACTGGTCACATCATGATGTGGCCTGGCCAGACTGTTGCATACTCAACGTTTGAGGATATGACCAGTTAAACGCACGACTACTTCATGATGTGGCCAAACATTTTAGTGATCATAATCGTAAAATAGTTAGATTATCCACCGTTATAGGTGTTGATGTCGCTTTGTTTTCGTTGTGCATCATACCGGCTGCAAACAACGAAAACTACCTTTTGGTACGGGGCGACTAGAATCAATTATTATTAAGTTTTTATTGTAGTTGTAAATGTTGACGTTCAAAAGTGCCTTTTTTGTGCATAAATTATTTGACTTTGACATCAAATCGTACAAAGTAGGTGGACTTTTAATGGGTTTCCAATAAAAATCCATTGACTTTCCGATATTGTGGAAAGCGATCAACTTGGAAGTAGCGCTCTCCGGACGCTGCCGCAGCGTGAAATGCTCGTAGCACTTAAAATATGTTTCTAAAAAATTAAATATTTACGTCGCCTATGTGGCACCCCGACCAAATGTGCCGCGGCAGGCGAGCGCTACTTCCAAGGTTGGTCGCAGTTATTTGGCTATTTTTACTACACCTTACACCATGGATACCCTACTTATGGCCAAACGTCGACTGACTTAACATTAAACGTTGACGTTTAAACGATATGGCCACTGGTATCATATCATATGGTCTGGCCAGATCATTTAATATCTACATCTACACAACTTTTGACGATATGAACAGTTAAACGCACGACTACTTCGTGATGTAGCCTAACATTAAGTCTGTCACAGACGTAGCTGAGCGATTTCAAAATGAAGTGTACCCTGCTGTAAAATTCGATTTTCTTTTTTACAAATTTGACCATATCATGTAAATCTTTATTACAGAAATATCGTTTATTATAGAGAAAAATAAAAAGGAACGCGGAATTCGAGGCATTTTCCCGATAATATCAAAACAAAACGAAATTTGTGGTGGAACTGGTTCCATTGTGTCTCAATATAATTATAAAACAATAGCCTATTTAGTACTTTAGCATGCGACTACCCGTGCGCAGACACATCCCCTGCACAGACACATCCCCTGCACTGTCGCTCAGCGTTCAATTTTACGTTCAAGTTTACTGTACATAACGATCAAAATCATAACCCTCCTTTTTGCGTCACCGTAGTCGAGTAAAAAATACGTCCGCTGCTGTCTCACCTAAGCATCATTTCAACTGCGGGTCTTGCGCTACCCGCATCCAGTGGCCCTTGATTCAGTAGTCGCGTGACGCGACTATCTACTGAATCGTGGTGTTGTGTAGCGAGTACTGTTGGGTTTCGACCCGGGAATAAACCCGGCCTCGGATTTGCGTGGCATCCGCAGTTCCCAATAAACGATTAAACAATTAGAATACAGATAATTGTAACTGTATACAGGCGGACTGCGTATGTGGCCAATGAGAAGTTGTCATATTCGTATAGCGTCGCGGGCGCTCTTTTTCCCCTGATGACAATACAAAAAGAGATGGAGAAATTCTGCTACCTATTATTTTGCAACAGTTCTTCTTGTATTTTTACCCGACTGCGCCAGAAGGAGAGTTATGTTTTTACAGTACTTTACAATACTGCTGCAGAAGACGATTTAATGCACATTAAGGCGATTATCACACTGCACTGCGTCACGCTGCATGTTGCGTGTCTGTGATCTGAATGAAACGCGCGTGGATGCATTTCCTGTGTGTTGGACTGTGCGTGTTTTCTATACAAACGGATATACTTACAAGCAACGTTAAAACACGCATTCACGCGCTACGCTGCGTGGTGCGTGGCAGTGTGTTAATCGCCTAACAATACCCACAAATGACCACAACAACTTGCTCTTGTATCAGGACAGAAGGAGCCATCTTTGCCTGCCCAAATCTACACCTAATTTATTGATGCAGAATGTAAAAATAAAACAAAAGAAATAATGGAAACAATTATTATATTAAAACAGTAATTTTACAGACTAGTATAAAAATAGCCAAAGCTAGCACTGAGCAATATCATTTGTGACATTTAATAAAAATAGTAAATAAAAATATTTTTTTCATATCAATATAAGTAATAGCTGTTATACATAAACTCTATAATAAAAGACAGTTCTAGGCATTTGCACTGTGTGCTTAAATTATGGTAACTTAGTTACCAAGAAGCTATAACTAAATGTGATGAGTAAACTGCTTGGGGGCGACGCTATCATTTGTATTCTTGTATCTGATCTCTTTGATGGTCAGTTGCTTCCCTTGGTGTATTCTTTGTAGATGACTCCTCATATCATAAGACCGTGAGAAAGACCGATGACATACAGGACATTGTGTCTTTCCTGCGTGTGAGTCCTTGTGCAATGTCAATGAAGTGGGATGCTTGAAACCTTTTGGACAGAGTTGGCAACGGAACTTAGCGAGTTCAGATTCTGTAAAAAAAAAAACACTGTGTGAACAAAGGAGGCAAGTAACGGATTACTTTAAAATAAATTGGGGAAAGAGCACTTTTTTGTTTACATATACATAATTCTTCTTTTGTCAATCTATTAGCATTTGGTTATCCTAGACAAAGATTCATAAATAGTTAAACAAGTGCAGGAATTTACTTACAGTTGTTAAAACCACAAATTGTCTTATTAAAAGATTTTTCTTTAGTATTTTAATAACAACATCTAAAAACAATTGTTTACACAAAACTGACAACTTAGTCTGTAACTAAATTGTCAGTTTTGTCACATTACATTACATTTGAATTCACTAAATTAAATTAGCAAATTAATTAAAGCCATTATTACTTTATTATTATAAGCATATTTAATGCATAATTTAAAACAATATAAATTTTCCTTGTATGGGACATACCAGAATTGCTTTTTTCTGACAAATCTTCAACTGAAGTTGTCTGTGTATCAACTTGCATTTCTTCACTACTGGTAGATGGTGCTGTTCTCAATTTTAAATTATCATCACACTTTGTAGCTTCAGGCAGCATTTCAACAATACCATTTTCTTGTTCTGGAATACTTTTGTTTGGGTTGTTAGCCATTGTTATTAGTTGTGGAATGTACTCTTCTCTAGAACTTTGCATTGTGGCTAAGTTAATTGGTTCATCTGACATCACAGGCACAATATCTTCAGTTATTCTACTTGATTTAGAACTTAAATCTAAAGATGTGTTGTCTGTAATTCTCAACTGGCTTTTAGATGATTCATCCTCCATGTTATCAGTCAAACCCTTAACCTCTAGAAGCTCAGCAGTTATAAGGAATGATTCCAATTGCTCTTGGAATATGTTCACCTCACCATGGTACATAAAGTTGATGATCGCATTGAGGTCCTCGAACTTGAAGTTTCTGAATATAATCACAGGATGTTGACATGGGTTCTCTTTGAAAATTTGCTTGAAGTAACTACTACAAGCAGATAACAACATTTTGTGTGCCTTGATTTTGCCTCCATCGCAGCACAGGGTGACATCCACTAGATCGTTTTCAAAACGGAGAACATTGAATGCTTCTGTTACGTGAGATACGTAATTATTCCAGCGTAAAGAGAACTGCGGTGCATTATTCATTCTACAACTGGTATTCCACAAAACCACTGCTGGAATATCGAATACACTTAATCTACTAATGAGTTTATCACTTTGTTGAGATAATCGACCAGATTTGATAAAGGTCAGGTTATTTTTTCGATGTTTCGACTAAAGATTCCGAGTTTCTCTTTCATCAAAAATTGGTTGTCAATACAAATGTCAACAAGTTTATATCTGTCATGTTTTGTGGGAAAAACCTGTATTGCCAACGTTGATTAAAGATAAGTTCGATAAATTATGTGTATGTACGTTTCAAAACCTGACGGAAATAAAATCCAATTGCTTTAACTTAAATTACTTTGAATGCGAGAAGATAGATAGAGTAGATAGGTATTCTAATTAATCGCTAGAATCACAGGGGTGTATTTCTTTCTAAAACATCAACAAAAACTTTAAAAATAAATAGGACAAAGAAATTAATAAATCGTTACATCAAGTAGTATACTGTACAGACGCCAGCACGTCCACCTACTACAATCTGTCAAATTTATTTAATAGATTTTCAACTTTAACACTAAACTAAAGCACAAGGTTCTAGAATGATTGAGAAAATTTGACAGTTTTGGGTAGGTTGATGTGCTGGCGTCTGTACATTGTAAAATAAAATCATTATAAACATATATAATATTGTACAGACGCCAGCACACCAACCTAACTTATTTCTTTAATAAATGATAAATGATTTATTTCTGCAAGTAGGTTTGTACAAACACTTTTACACGTTTAATAGATTTTCAACATAAAATCTAAAATTTAAGGTTCAAAGTTGATTAGGAAAATTTGACAGTTTCGGTAGGTTGACGTGCTGGCGTCCGTACATATTACTGAGTTAGGTGACAAAAATCCGGGGTTCTGTCCCCACGTGTGTGCGGATGCGGGGTCAATCAGTGGTGGACATCTCGTTCGCCAGCCCCGCTCTGTCGCCGCGTGTCATTGACTGGCGCGTCATGGAGGGGGTGGAGACGTATTCCGATCACCGATACATCCGGTTTGACGTCTCCGCCCAGACCTCGAGCGCACCGGTCCGACAGGCCCCGAGTGGTCCGCGGAGGGCGCTGAAGCAGCTGGACCGGGAGCTCCTCCTGGAAGCCTCGATCGTGCAGGCCTGGATGTCATCACCGGACAGGCCTGCCGACATCAACGACGAGGTGGAGTGGTTCCGGGAGGCCATGTCCGAAATATGTGACGTGGCAATGCCCCGGGTCCAGCCCGGACGTGCTTCGCGCCAGGTGTACTGGTGGTCGCGACAGCTAACGACACTGCGCATTCGACCGCTCCGTCCTCCGTTCGGCTCCGTATTCGACCTCCGGATACGGGAGCCATTCAGGCGGAGCTGTACGAGGGGTACAGAGCGGCGAAGACGGCCCTCCAAGCGGAGATCCTGCGGGCTAGGGCACTGGCCCGCGAGGAGTCGCTGGAGACTCTGAACAGAGTCCCGTGGGGACGCCCATACAAGATGGTGCGGGAGAAACTCCGCCCATGGGCTCCCCCGCTGACGCAGAGTCTCCGGCCAAAAAATAAAAAAAATAAAACTCAATTCATTTATTTCAATAACCATTTACAGGCACTTTTGAATTATCAAGGGGTTATTAGTCCCCAGACTGGACCGGGCCGGGGCTGCCTTGAAGCGGCTCCTGTCCAATCTTGGGGGTCCAAACGCCTCCTGCCGGAGGCTATACGCGGGGATCGTGCGGTCCATGGCCCTGTACGGGGCACCGGTGTGGGCGCATTCGTTGAGGCGGCGGCCTGCCCGCCGGTTGAACGCGTCCCAGAGGGTCATGGCCACCCGGCTGGTCCGGGGATACCGCACGGTCTCCGGTGAGGCGGCGAGCCTCCTTGCCGGATTGCCGCCATGGGATCTGGAGGCAAAAGTCCTCGCGCATATTTGGGAGTGGCGCGGGGAGGCGAAAGGCCGGGGCTTGACTCCGATGCCGCGACAAATCGCGGCACAGCGGACAGAGCTCCGACGCGATCTCATGGCGGCATGGAGAGTGCGATTGTCGCAACCCAGTGCTGGGCACGCCACTATTGCGGCGATAAGTCCCCTCTTTGAGGAGTGGCTGGAGAGGCGCCACGGCGTCCTCACCTTCCGCCTGACGCAGGTCCTCACCGGACACGGCTGTTTCGGGAGGTACCTGTTTCGGATAAGGCGGGAGGAAACGCCCGGAGGACACGGTGGAGCATACGGTGGAGGTATGCCCGGCTTGGGCAGAGCACCGCCGTGTCCTCGTGGAGGCGAACGGTGGCGGGGATCTCTCGCGTCCGGCCCTGGTCCAGGCCATGGTACGGAGCGAGAGGGCATGGGAGGCCGTCACCTCCTTCTGCGAAGCAGTAATGCTCGCGAAGGAGGAGGCGGAGCGCGTGAGGGAGAGGCAAATTTCGCGCCCTCACGCCCCTAGCCGCCGCAGGAGGAGACGCCCCGGGCGTCGGGAATCGATCGCGGATTCCCGGCCACCGTAGGCGCGGGCTTGCGGACGGTGAGCAATGGGTAGCTCGCCGTCCGGTAAGGACCAAGCCCGGGTCGACGGCGCGTTGTGTTCCACGCGCGCCTCAAAGAGTGTCAGCGAGTGAAGGGGTCCGAGACCATTGCCTGCCGGGGTTGCGGGAAAGTCCGAAAGGGATACCGTGGCCCCCTGGCATTGCACAGGCAAGAGAAGGAACACGGGTGGGTTTTAGTCAGTAAGAGTCTGACACGCCCTCCCGCTCCACCCAGAGCGGGAGGAGTCATTTGATGATTTCCCATCCAAAAAAAAAAAAAAGGGTTATTAGTCAGACATATGAAGCTAGATTTCCCATCCAAAAAAAAAAAAAAGGGTTATTAGTCAGACATATGAAGCTAGTTGCCTATTCCCAAGCGTAGGTTCCTATGGAGAAGAACGGACAAGAAACTCCACTGACACTCTTTTAAAATCATAGTAATGTTACAAAATTCTGGTTACATCATTCATGTTGAAATTATTAAATTACACATGTGAGAACAATGTAGAAAGACGTGCACGTAAAAAGCGTAAGAAATAAAAAGATAAAAACAATTCAAAAATTAAAATAAGCCTTATCAATGAGATGACACAGTCCATACCCTACTGACGGCGCCCGTTCACGAACATGACGCATGGATCAGCACCGTTTAGCTCAACCATTTTGAAGGGAACTTAGCGATCAAATACACATGCCACCACCGACATAAGGTAATCGGGCTCTTACCAATGTGTGAGACCAGAGTACTGCGATGACGTGGATTATTAAAAGAGATAGAATTTTCAGGATACTTTTAGAATGAAATCCTTTAGTTGGAAACTTGATATCATTATGAAGTTTTATAAGGTTTGTGTAGAAAGGTGTGTTGGATGTTGATGTGCAGACAGGGGATGCGTATATCATACAGGGACGAACCAGTGTGGAAAAAATGCGTAATTTGGTTTGAGGGCTCAAATTAGATTAAGGATTGGTTTTAAGCTGATAACGGACTTGACTCCTTTTAAACGAAGTTCTTCCATAATTTTCAACCAGCTTACATTATCGTCTAAGGTTCTTCCTAAATTAAATACTTGACCAATATAATTCGTAGTCTGTATATGTACAGACTACAGACCGACCTGCTGGTGTCTGTACTTGACTGATTTCTTCCATGGAACGTCATAGCTTTCAATTTTAACAAAGCGGATGGAAAGTGATCGCTTTCTTGAGAACATAATGATCTACTTGAAACATAAAAGGTTTGAATAGTTTTTTTTTACAATTTTTTTTTTTAATTTAAAAAATCTAGGTTTTTAACATACCTTTTTTAACTTTTTAGATGCACTAAGATAATAAGTCTTTACCTATGTAATTGGAGATTCTATAACCAGCATTTTCAGATTTAATTATCTGTGGATTGGCGCGCAATTCGCAATTCAAAGGAATTATTATTCGAAAGACGTGTTAATTTAATTTCAAATTCAGTCATTTATTTTCAAAAAATTCAACATCCGAGAGGCAGTACAAAACGCTTTCGCTCACCTCATCGCCTCCCGTCCGGCCGGCAGACTTCTACAGATAAGGGATAAACAAACTGCCATCAAAATGAAAAAAAATTATACCTAGATAAAAAAAATATATTCTATTTATTAACTGTCATACAAATCTCCAATTTCATAGGTAAAGACCTAATATTACCTAAAAACTGATGTCAAGACCTAAGCTCTAAGTAAAATAGTTTAGGAGTTGTGACTATCCCTCAAGGGAAGGCTCATCGACGTGTGTAGGTATTTTTCCCATCCTCACTTGCCTTTGGACAACGCAACGTTACGTTCGAGACATATGGATAAGATGTATGAGTGATCCAATCTTATTGGAATTATCATAATATTAAAGTATTTCTAGTGTAGACGCACTCAAAAATTTAATTTCCACATGACAAAGGATTTTATTGTATCGTTTAAATAAAAAAAAACGAGTTTGAGTTTTCGTAGTATCTATAGGTCGTCTGTGGACAAAAGTTTGACATTGACAATGAGAATATGACATGACCACTGACCTTACAAACCTAGACATGACAGTATCCCTATGTAGTCTGTGGGCATGACAGATTGACATGGACCCTAATAAGTAATAAATAGTTATCTGTGACATGGATATCTTCAAAATTTTATCAGCTTGAATACGAGATTTTTAGAAATAGGTCGACTTATTTTAGTACTCGTATTAATGATAAATTTGAGTTCAATAAGTCTAATTAAACTAAACCAAATCTAGATAAAATAAAATGGTAAGATCAATTTTATTTTATTCAGCAGTGTTGTGAAATGGTTGAGGTTACAATGGTATCAGTAGCACAAAATAATGATTTTATTGCTGTGTTTTATTGTAATTTATAGCACGGCCGGGTAAAGGTTCGTACTACGGAAGAAGAACGGGTGAGAAAAGAGAAAGAACGTCAAGAGAAACTTAAGGTTTACAAACATGCTATGCAAAAGATTTTTCATAAGGTTTGTGTTTGGAAATTTAGTGGACTACTTATATCTCAAAAATGGGTGATAATCAAAAATCTTTTTTCTCAGAGGAAAGAAGGTGAACTAGACAAAGATCTATTGGAGCTGACAGGAAAAGTGTTGTCATCCAACCCTGATATTTATACACTATGGAACATAAGAAGAGAAATACTGATTATTTTCAAGTAATTTAATCCATTAGTAATTTGTAAATGCCTAATTAGCAATCATTAGCTTAATCGGTATATAATGTACCCACTGCTGGGACATGGCCCTCCTCTCTGTGACGTCTCTGCTTCAGTGGGAATCAATTATCATAATAATCTTCAAATGGAGTATTATCTTCAGGGGCTATATCACAATCATTTGTTAATTTAATCTTATACCTAAGCTACATGCCTTAGTTATTGTTGCTTAAAACCATACAGTATACAAAGAAAATAAATCTATAGAAAATGTAAACCTGAGTGGAAAATTCTGTAACATATTACCTTAGAATCAAGTGTTGTTGGAGCCATTTGAGGAAATATTAGCATAACAGATACGTACTATGTTAACACATTAATTTTCAGAAAAAATGATGATACTGAAGAGGAGCTGTCGAAGTTATATGATGTAGAACTGCATTTAACTGAGTATTGTTTGAAAATAAACCCAAAATCCTACTGTGCCTGGCACCAGAGGGAATGGGTCCTTACTACTAGGGCTGACCCCAACTGGGAAAAGGAGCTGGCTCTATGCAATATGTACCTGAAGTTGGATGAAAGAAATTGTAAGTATTTATGGCAACCTCTTTAATGACAATTCAAAAGTGCCTGTAAATGGTTTAATTGAAATAAATGCTTTGAGTTTGAGTTTGAGAAGAAGCTGTGTCAAATCTCTTAGCGTCTAATAAAAAAAAATGCTCTGATAGAGAAGCAATCAAAAGAAAATACATGTTGAAATAATAACTACTCTGGGCCTTTTGGTTACCAGTACCTATAATGTTCTAAGGCTAATAGGTCAATCATGGGTACTATGAGATAAAAATAACTCACACTCACATCTTTTTAACTCAAGAGAGAGTTGTTCACAAAATTAAATCAATGATTAATTGCCAGTACTGAACTGTCACTTAATACTATTATTTGCAACAATAGCAGATACAAAATGACTGATATAACTTTTACAATATGTTTCAGTCCACACCTGGGACTACAGAAGATTTGTTGTCAGCCAATCCAAGCCATCATTGAAAGATGAATTTGACTACACTACTGAAAAACTGATGGACAATTTCTCCAATTATTCTGCATGGCACCTCAGGAGTAAATTACTTGTGGAGCTTTATCCTGACCTAGAAGGTTGGTAAAAAAACAAAAAGCAATTTCTTTAAATATCCATTTATGTTAATACTGTTAATATCTGTGCTAGGGTACAGATCAAACTTTTATTAGTTATATAATATATATTTTAATGAAATCCTTATTTTCCACTAGGTGGGCGACCAATAGAGGATAGTCATCATAAAAATGAGCTGAAAATGGTACAGAGTGCGGCATTCACTGACCCAGATGACACCAGTGCTTGGTTTTATCAAAGATGGCTGTTAGGTAAAACCAAATTATATCAGAATTCCATGATTTTATAATAATTATATAGGTTGTAAGTGTCCCACAGTCACTGTTGCTATGCTAAGACTTATTTTTGTACAGAGGAGGAACAGGCATTGAGTTAATGTCACTGTGATGACAAAAATTAACTTAAAAAGTACAAATCGCTCAACTTTGTATGTACTCATAAAGCTCAATATTAGGGCCTAGAAATTTTTATACTTATGGTATTGAACTTCTAAATAAAAGAAAATAATAATATAAATTCTAAATAAAATAAAAACTAATTCACAGGAGCTGTAAGAACAAATGTAGAAGTTGCCGTTTATGTAGTATCGCCATTAAAAACGACAGTAGCATTTAGTAAGCCTGTCAACCAGCCATTTGTAGCTTCAAGGACGCGCCTGTTCTTCGACAATGAATTGTTAAATGGAGAGTGGCAGTCTTATTCAGGAAACCAATACGATGTTCTATGGATGTTCATACATAATGCAGATATCACTGAGGGTTTAGATGTAAAGGTAATACAAGATTAATTACATATTATAACACACTATTGGATAGATGTTATTTATAAAATCATGAAGAAAAATTAATAAGTTTATTGTTATTTTAAATTTTGCAGATGGAGTATGACAGTGAAGATGGAAAGATACAAATAATTCCTAGTGATAAACACTATTTAAATACTTATATTGGTAAAGGTGAAATTAGTTTCGAGAAAAAGTACTCAAAACCAGTTGTTGAGGAACTGAATAACCAGCTGGATTCCTGTCGTCAGTTGCTGGCTATGGAACCTGACAATAAATGTAATTATTATTACTAGAAATATCATTTATCACTTGTCTTGGTTTGGTCATGTTTGAGTCTGCTTTACATATTGAACATAAAGAGAGCTGAAATGAGCTAGAATGTGGTTATATTCCAGTGGCCGCGGCCGGCAAAATAGGCACGTTTCGTATGTATATTTTCACGTTCGTCCGTCATTAATGCCTGCGTGCAGCCAAGGGTTGTATAGTACTTTTCTCAAATAATGCGCGAAAATTCAAAGTACAATAAATCAACAATTAATTTAAAATTCCAGAATCAATGGCGAACAACAATATAATTTTTCACACGCCAATAAGTTCATTTGTTTTTTTTTTTTTACTTAATACAGCTCTGTCTTCAAATCAGTTTTAAATTTAAATAAAAATGTTGATATGTCACCTTCTTGGTTGCCATGTTTCGAAGTAAAAACATTGTTCTATTTTTTAATTACACAATCGACAGGTATTAGTTTATTTAACGCGGTGAATAATTAATCTGAATATGGGATTAAAAAATAATTAAAGCCGATAGCAAATAAAGTAGATTGGCAGCTACAGCGAAAGATAATTTTAAGTAGAATTTAGCAGCATAATAATTAGTTGTTAGCTTTGTTTTAAATTTAAACTGGCATCGTGTTTTGGTAACTGAATTTAATGTTAAGCGAACACTTGACACTGGTACTCGCTGGACGCTGCCGCGGCACCGCTCGTGCGTTGTGTAGTCACAGTTCTAACCTAACCTACTTTTCAGCCATTTTCATTTACTACTTCACTTTTAGCTAAGGGGTTACGCCGGCTAAAGATATTAACATCAGCCTCTCCTCATAAGTAACGCAAAAGTGTTTTTATATGGAAGCCTATAGTTAATACAATGTTTGTTATCCCACTGTTAATATTAGTCGCCATGTCATTATGTATAGTACCTCGTCTATGATTTCAATTGGCCATGTTTAATATGTTCGCTATTTTAAACTAGCAGCCATTATATAGTTTTTATAATTCCTTGCATTTTGAAGCTCATCTAATACCTATAATTATTGCTAAAATATTTAATTGCTGCCAAGTTATTTTTTTAGTAGTAAATAGTTAGTCGCTTTTTAAGTTGTTAGTCGCCTGGAAATAAGTAGCCGTAATTTATTTGGCCGCTAAACATGACAGTTATGGATTTTCGTACTAACTTTGCCGGCCACTGCAAGTATGTTTTTGACCAGTACATCATTTTCGTTTTATTTTGAAAAACTTTGTCAAAATAATAATGCTCGAATTTGCACGCATTTTTGAGAAAAATAATTTTGGACTGATTGGCAACTCTTTTTGTACTGTAGTCCTTTCACAGTTATTTTACCTTTGACAGCAACCTTATTGAAACGAGATCATAGATCACTGATAAGCAAAATCAGAGTGAATCAGAGGTAAAATAACAGACAGATACTGACTTTTCAAATGATTTGAATTACGATTTCGTACTTTATAATATAATTTTAACATTTTTTTCAGGGACTCTTCTTACCACCACAGTTTTTCTTCATTGTATTAATGCGAAACAGTATCACAAGGAGATAATAGAAAATTTACATACATTGAAAACTTTAGATAACTTGCGGGCTGGTTACTATGACGATTTAATTACTAAATGGAGTATAGAAGATCAACTTACGCGGGATTATAAAAAAAGTTGTCTAGACTTCAAAATCATGTTTGATGATAAAATTATCAATCTACCACATATGCAATACTACAGTCATTGTGAAACTGTTGATTTATCTAATCAGAATTTAACATCAAATGTTTTGCCTTCCTTAGAATTGCTTCAAAACTGTAAGGTAAGCTTTATTCGGGTTTTTTAAAAGTATTGACTGTTTCCATTTTTACCAGTTTAAAGGTAAGACCAGATTATTCATCTAACAAGTTTTTTTTTTTGTCTTTGCAGAAATTATCTTTAGAGAACAATCAACTGACGACATTAAGAAATTTTCCTAATTTAAATCTGGAGGTGCTTAATTTAATGGGGAACAATGATTTAGTTGAAGAAGAAGTGGAGTTATTTAAGAAAAGATGCAAATATTCAGTGATTTTCTGAAGAATATATTGACACCATTTGGTGGTAAAGATATTTAAAATATATTTTAATGATTAAAACCTTAAACTAAATTATTACAATGGTAAAATAATCAGATAACTAATCCTTCGCCACACTGAACGCAGGTAGAAAGCAGAAGCTTTGGACGTACACTGTTGCAATGACCGACGACGCTTATTTACTTTGCACTTTGTAGTGAAATCCCACAGACACTATATAATCTGTATTTCGTCATGCCGTTTGGCGCCCAATTTTCAAAATAAAGTGGTTAACGCTACTACTACCGCTTTATATCTGCGTTAGTGAAGGTGTTACTTAGTGCATTACTATTGTTAACAGAGAATGGTCCAAGTTATATTCATAGTTAATAGTCACTTAAAAAGAGAAAAAAGTACCTACCATTTTATTTCTTCCAGCAATGTAAACAAGATTCCAATATTTATTTAGTAAGACTACAGATCTAAAGCCAATACATTGCCATAGTAGTTGAAAAAAAAATCTCCCATACATTCCAATTGTACCTATAGTTTTTACGCACAATATTGAGAGATTTACCATGTTATTTTACATAGACCATAGACGTTTTCCTTGTATAAGTGAATAACTACATATTTCCTGTAGTTATTTTTTTTTTGGCTGTCTGTAGTCAATTTGAACATCAATTTCTTAATAAATTTAAAACCTTTAAAACAATGAATTTGTTAAAAAAACAACTTAGTTTTCAAAACAAAACAACAACAAAAAACGGTCTTACGGGACCCTTAAACCTTACATTATTGGAAAAAACAAAATGTGTTTTACATACCTACAACAAAATAAATATTCGTTTTTTAACTATCATTAGTAAAGCAGTATCTAACAAACTTATTTCGAAGCACCATAAGCTTGCAGCTTCATTCACAAATGTAAATATATTGTGTCCACCTATGAAATTGGCGTTTTGTATGGCGAAAATTTTAAAGAACTTGCATTTTTCATACTAACATTTTCTTAATTTATTTAACAACTATGAACACTAATGTTTTAAAACTTTTATGCACTAATGTTTAAAACTAAGATAACGTATGCCACTTAGATTAAGCGACAAAAATAAGTTTTGGCTAAGTTTTAAAACAAATAGTGGTCATTTCTGTAGTTATTTTCAAGGTTTTTTTTTTTATGTTAACTATAAGTAAGTAATGTCTATGATGGTCTTTATTTGATATAATATCAAGCAGTTGATGAATATTTTAAATCATAGAAGTGACGAGGTTCTCTATTTGTGAGAAAAAAACGCCAATTTCATAGGTGGGGACCCAATATTATGTCATGCTCATGGCATGTAATTCATATTGATTCAATATTTGAAGCTGTAAGTACTCTAGAGCTACTTTCTTTCGAAGTTTATTGTTTTCTATAAGTACATGATATTTCATATTTCGAGACTGTGTTGGTATAGACTCATTGTAACTAAATAGAACAATATATTTGCTTTCAATTACCCTACAAACTATTGGTGAAAGTAATTACTTATCTCTATTAATAATATTATTTTAAAAGTAAAGTTACTACAATAATATTTTGTCTTCAATAACACCCTTAACTTTTAGCTGCATTCCACCAAAGTCTAGCCTGCCTTACAATAAGCTTTTGTCAAGTGTTTTTTACCTTATATTTGTATGCTTTTTTCTAGTATGTAAGTAAAGAACTACTTCTAAAATGTTAGAAGCCCCACTTCTCTCAAAATAGTTTTTTTTATAATTTGTTTATTTAACAATACTCTAAATTATCTAGACATTTTATTATGTTTAGAAAAATATATATATTATGGTTTAGTATTTTGTATTGTTGCACACATAAGTCTTTAACAAACCTTTAACACTCTTGTCCTATTACATCAAAATAAGAAGTAAATGTAAGGGTATTTTGTAAAGCAAAGGGCGCGCGTATGAGCAAACAGATCGCGCAATGCTTCTGTGGGCCAGTTAGTGAGCCATTCCGTGAAAAATTTACCCGTTACTAAGTGGGTCAAAATGGACGATTTTAAAATGCCACTAATATTTCACGACTCTAAACGGACGTGACGAACTCCCGCTTTATTAACAATAATGACGACAAAACCAATATTCTTTGTTCGTTTGTTTTAGAGGGAATCATTATTTTATTACCTAAGCAGCTACATACCTAACGTGTAATTCGCAAATGAAATAATGTTATAAGAACTTCCCAGTATCACGTTAATGACTATAGTGGACTTTTTATTTTCTACCGTCACCGATTACCGCGTCACGGTTGCCCGATGGGTAAAAATAAATGGCTGATCTACCATAATAATGTTAGCATAAAATAAAATAACTTGTTTTGGTAGTTTTGCACTATTGAAAGCAAATAAAACAGTAGTGACTAAAGTGGAATGTCCAACTTGGTGATAATTTGATTACTTATCATTATTTTAAGAATTTTATTGTAATACAGGATTTATTTATAAACATATTAATGTTATAATTTAAAAAAAAAGTATGCTTTAAAACCTCACAAAAAAAGATGAGGTGTCTTAAAAAAAAAAAGGGAACTTCGGTTAGTTAAAGTTAGCGACAGTGTGACACACTCAAATTGTCTGTTTTGCTTCTAATTTTTAATCAGATATTTTAGCAACAATTGACTATGTTATACATTTTTTTAAAGCATAATTACTAAACAGTACCTACATTTAAAAAAAAAAAATGTATTCAATAGAGAATAAGAATGTTGTAAATTGTTTGTGACAGTACTTTTTCCTTAGGGTAATTTTTTTCTCGGAATGGCTCAAGTATGTTTCAGCTGGTATCATCTAATATCCGAATTACATTATGCTGTTAAAGCGCTGAGCAGACGATGGACAATTTGTCCGCGACGATAAAACGTATTGACATCTATGCAATAACACACACGTGGAACAAATAGACTGCCGGGTATATGTATGTTCTAGTTGAGGACAAATTGTCCATCGTCTGCCCTGCGTTTTCTAATCAAGACAAAGCAAACGTACGCCTGTTTACAATTACAAATAGTCCCAAAGAATTTAAGTTTACGAATAAAGTCTGAAAGGATAGATTCAAATGCTGTGACACTTCCAAATAACGACAGGACGAAGGCTTTAATTTCAGTAATGTTAAAATTTTTATTTATTTAATATTACATAGATTTATCATGTTGAAATTTATTTACATGGAAATAAATCATTATGAAATAATAAGTGCCTTGATAATTTGTACCCCTCGAGAAAACTTACCAGATTTTAAGCTTTTTAAAGTTGTACACAACTTCAGCAACAGGTTTTAACAATATGTCTTCATCCCAAAATAATTTGCCACATGTTTCACATAAAATTGCTGATTTACTTAGAGCAGATAGTTTACAAGCATTATGTATGTCAATGGTGACTCCCTTATTTGTTGTTAATATACTTTTCGTGTAAACATCTGGTTGGTATAAATCTTCATCACAATCTGAATCACTCAGAAAATTATCACAATATGCAGTTTCATCATCGTCATATCCACCACCATATTTGTCTGCTTGATCAACTGTGTCAGGTTTGAGCATTCTTTGGTATTCAATACACATTTTCAATACTTCATCTGAATTTAGTTTTCTGAAATCTTTACTATTACAATTAATACAAAAGCTGAAAAGATTGTCTTGTTCCACTTTTATGTTAAAATTATTAAATATTTTTCTTAACTGTTGTATAACAGTATCTTTACCAACCTCTATTATAGAACTTTGTGGAAAATTTTTTGTTGGTGTATGTTTAAGTTTACATAATAGGACCAGACGATCTTGGGATATTGCTAGATTTATCACATCATGCCATAACATTGTTGATGGTATCACAATTGTGTCTATTCCACAGTATCTTAAATAAGGCATCAAATTAGATAACACAGACTCTACTAAAAATTTCACCTCATGAACTGATCTTGATTGCACCATAGGTACACAAGTCAGAAACCTGTCTACAACTTTAGGTTTCTTTGTGCATTTCTTCTTGCTTTCTAACATAACATCATTGCATATTTCCTCAAAATTAATTTGCTGCTCTAAACATAGTTTCTGAAGATATTCATATATTTGTATAAGCACATGAGCATCTAAAGCAGCATACAGTATTTGTGTATTTCTTAATGGCCTCAATTCCCAATTAGAGCATTGTTCAGATTTTTCAAGAGGAAACCCAAAACATGATTGTACTAAACAGCTGAGGCTGTTTCCCACATTGTCACTATTACCAGGCAAGGTAAGTCCATTGTTGAGAAGACTCTTCCACAGGGTGCCAAGATCTAGTAGCCCTTCACCTTGTACTTTAATGTTCCCCAATCCTACCACACATGATTTCATTTCTTTTAAATCCTGCTCAAGTCCAAAACCTACTTTTATAATCTCTGCATTATCCAGAAAAGATTTATGGAAAGTGCACCAATACCTTGAATATTCTGGTTTGTTCAATATTAGAGTGTCTATTAGATACACTCTACTGTTAGTGGCTATTTGTATTAATGCTACTTGAGACTGTGTAGCTCCAAATGAAGGCTTCCATTCACAATCAATGCTTACAACACTATTTTTAACAACTTCTGATATCATTAGATCATGGAATTTTTCTCCTGTGTTTATAAGTGTTATCTGATCTTCAAGTAAACAAAACTTGTAATACTTATGAGGACTTTGTGGAGAAGCATCATTTGTATCCCAGTTCTCTTCTACAGGTTCATCATTAATAGATATATCTTTGAGTGCTAAAGGTAAGACACTCTCAGCCATGTTTAAATATGAAGCCCACTTGAGAGCTTCATTGCGGTCATATTCAACTAACATTTCAATAAATTCTTGACCAGAGCCAGCATTTTGTTTCAGTGAATCTTTCACTAAGTCTTCCCATACAGATGAGCTAACATTATGTTCTTGATACTTTTGATGTATTAAATATCTCAATCCACCAGTTGTGCGATTTTTACTGAGATTCTTACATGTCTCTATAGGAATGTTAAACTTATTGCATAAACGAGCCACTAGTTTTCCTAGTGGCTTATAGTGTAGTTTATCATATCTGACATGAGAAATCTTGTTGTCATGGATGTATTGTTGCACATATTCTCGAATACGAATTGTTTTGTCGAGTAATTTATCCAGAAAAATTAACAGTGGCGTTACCTGGCTAGGGCATTCATTTAAATACTCATCAATTAAATTGGATTTATCTTGCAGAATCAATGGGAACAATAGGTCTTCAACTGGTATTTCATCAAACAATTCCATTGATATTACAATTTGAGATGCTTGTTTACAATTGTCCTTACTGACCATATCTTTCACTATAGGTAGAATTTTGTTTTTAATTGTAGATATTCTGTATGTTTTGACAATCAGACACAGAAAATGATGATTCCTTTGTTGTGTAGCTATATGGAATGCTGGTAGTTTCAAATCATCATCTGGTAGAATCTCACTTGTCTCAGACCACTTCAATAAAGTTTCCACAATGAAATAGGGTAATGTTTTTGGCTTGCAATCTTTGTAATCATTACATTTAATAACAAAAACTAAAGCTAATCTGTATCGTTCTTCTGCACTCTGAAGAAATGATTCGATGTGAGTCCCTATTGCAGGACTTCTTTTCCATGTTTTCCAAGTTACTTTTAGTTGATCTAACCACATTTTGGAGTTTTCATCAAGATCTACGTTTAGACCTATAGTCCGCAACGATTCTTCGATCGATGGTACTATTTTAATGGATTGGTTCTCACTGACTAGTTTATTAATATCCATTGTAATAAATGTCTAGAACTTATCCTTCCCTTAAAACAGTTTACGTTGGATCAGCAGTCCTTATGACATAATTTTAAATTGAAATGTTGATGTCAATGAATATCAACTGTTTGTATCTTATACTATTGAACACAACTATTGGTAGCACAATAACCTAACTATTTAATCATGCAGTTTACTGGAACTTAAGTTAATCATTGAAATAACTATTTCTCTATTTTGTATTTTTTAATAGTGCCCTGTCAAGTGTAAATTTGACAAGTAATTATATTCATTTCACTCTGTGGCAAGGTAATGTCAGATTTAGGGTTGCTAGGCTTGGAATAAAAGTACTATCCACATTATGGCATACCACAAATACGTGGCTTGACGCCAGTCCCCACCCCGCATCACCATCGCGACATCGGACTTCTCGTAATTTCGTATATTTGTTTTAGGTTACGTGGTCCTCATACAGTCAATCAACCACACATAATAATAATTAACAAAATTAAATGAGTACAGTTCTTCAATCGGTTGTCTGTCATGTCATATTATAGCCATGTGATGTGATACGGAGGAATAAGGAACATGTCGTGCGCGAGGAGTATAAAATTTTGCGCTACAAATTCATTTTTTTTTAACTTAAAACGTACTAAAGTAAGGCTATTTTAATAGGTAACATTTAACGTCTGTCAGTTTATTGAAAGCAAATCTTAAAATTACTCGTATCGTATTATTACAATAAATATGTAATCGTAATTGAAAAAAGTTTTGCAATTGTGCAGTTCTAACAAAACGAAAAAATATATTATTTTATGCCCGCCGTTACAAGGTTACGTTGTTGAATTTTGATGAATTGTCGAATGTAGACCCGTCTTTTTTGACAGGACAAATTTGTTATCTGTTTCGTGCGTTCCAAACTCTTTATTTTTATTTGAAGTATTACGTGGAAATGTCATGCAGCGATTTCCTGTAAGTAAAAAAAGGATAGAGAACACAATGCAATGCTGAAGATAAGACATTCACAGATACTCGAATGGTGTACAGTGACTGTTGTTTTTGCAAATTGCAAGTTGTAGGAGTTGGTTGATACAAGAAATTATTGTGTGAATCGTGTTGAATAACTCACCTTAAACTCTTAATTAAACACTAATTAATTAGTTGATTAATTTGTCTCCATCTAATTTAGAAAATGGAGCTTTCTGCAGAAGGTAAAACTCCTGAGTACATGGAATTGGCTGGAATCAAGTTCAAGCTTAGTTTGCCCCAGCTAAAAGATGACCCGCAGCTAAAAGAACAGCTCTTTCAAGGAATCAAGAATGGAAGCATGGCTCCTTATTACAAAGAGGTTTGTACCGACCTTGGATGGAATTTCGATCAGAAGTTATTTGATGATATGGCAAAAGAAAACGAAGACAGGTTAGCCAAGTTCAAAGAAGACGATTCAGAAACACCTGTTTGGCAAGACCGGTAAGCTTTAAATTACATTTCCTTAACAATTGCAGTTTTCATTACACATTCTATTCCAGTTTGAACCATCACTGTAATGTCTAACATGGACAGGAGAAAAATAACTCATAGGTTTCAATCTACAATTTTATATTCATCCTATCGGTAGTTGAAATAAAAGCTAAAATGTTATAGATTGGACTATCTCTGTTCTGTTGGGGACAAGGAAGCTGCCACAGTGCTGGCCACCACAAAATATGAAGATTCCACATTGACTACAAACAGACGTCTGGATGCTGTGTTTGCTTTGTTTAGGATTGCCTATTTCCATGGCTGCAATGTCAAAGAAATGGGGAAGAACATAAACAAGGTATTATTTAATTTATTTTAGGATGATGGGCGGGCACATATAACATTATGTAATGTATGTCTTCTGAATCAAAATTTTGCTTTACAACCTTTTAGTCAGGATAAGGGATTTTAGTCATATTTTTAACTATCCTTTGTCTAAAATAAATTTCATGAGGAAAAGCTAAGCCAATACAGACATTGAATAATACAAAGAAATGATATTTCTAACACTTTGTTTTAACAATCAAATAGACTGTCAATCTTTCTTCCATATTGTTTCTAATTCTATTCTATAATTATTTTAATGATATTACACACAATCTGATCTGTTATCTTATCACTGTTATTTCTCTTGCAGGCTCATGAGCTCGTCGACAAGGGTGGAGACTGGCGTTCCAGGAACAAGCTGAAGGCATATGAAGCTATCTACTGTCTGGCAGTCAGAGATTACAGCAAGGCTGCAGACTTGTTCATTGACTGTGTCTCCACATTTGAATCCTATGAGCTGGTTGATTTTGGTGAGTCATTTTCACAAAACATGTTAGAAGATGTCCTTAAGAGAGTTTATTCTGAAAGTGAGCAATCTCGCAAATAGATGTCAAATAATTAGCTGTTTTGATTAATTTGGTAATTTTACTGTATCGAAATATAAAATGTAGCTAACAAGCAAACTAGAATATTAATAATGAATTTCAATTATAACACTGAATTTGATGTTGTAACCTTTTTAGGTGTAAAAAAGGCATTTGGAAAGTTTCCAAATACTTTTTTTTACATCTAAAACTAAATATTTGGTGTTACAATCCATACTTCCATACTAATATTATAAGTTCGAAAGTAACTCTGTCTGTCTGTCTGTCTGTATGTTACCTTTTCACGGCTAAACCACCAAAACGGATTTTGATACAATTTGGCAAGGAGATAGATGGCGTCCTGGAGAAGGACAGGGTACTTTTTGTCTCAAAAATAATCCTAAAGGGGGTGATATAAGGAATGAAAGTTTGTATGAGAAACCAAGCATTTCTTAAGAAAAAAATAAATGAAAATAATAAAATAATAAATTTTCTTATCCCAAACTTAAGTTTGGGATAAGAAAATTCAAATTTATGCTTTTGGTAAGAATTATGTGTATCAGCGTTTTTGTAAAATCATCCCCCCAAAGAGGTAAAATAGGGGTTGATTTTAAAATACACATGTAATATTGTTTTTTTTGTGTCTTCTTTTCAAGAGATTTAAGGGATTGGAAATATAGTTATAGTCCGTATCTTAATATTTAGTCTTTATTTAATTAAAATCGGCCCACTGTCAAAAGTTATTATAATTTAAAGTCATAAACCAACCTTTCTAATGTGTACGTTAATATGTATTACGTGGTCAATGACGGCACTGAGTAAGTATTACAAATTAATGGTGATAATATTAGTAAAATGAATAATTAGTATTTAAGGAATTTAAAATCATATAAACCTGTTTTATTTGTTTGAAAAAACCGGACAAGGTGTGAGTAGGACTCGCTCCCTCGGGGTTCCGTCTCAAAGCTGTGCTTGCTTGGCTGCCCGAATTCCTAAATCCGGATTGAAGGAAAACTTAACTTTTCATTTAAAAAATATTTTTTAATAGATCTTCAAGACATGGCCTATGAATTTATGATCCCAGATTGAAGAACAAACTTCACTTTGTAGTTCATAATAATAACTATAAATTACCAATTTCCGGATTTTTCTTTTTACTTGACCTAGCTTCTCGCCAAACTTCATGTTGCTGGGCCGACGGGAAGTAATATAAATAAAATAGGCTTTGGTTTATTTGCGAGTGTCAAAATATGCGGTATAAATAGCCTTATTTTTTTTATTTCGTTGACTTGGAAGTTTGATTTTCGTTACAAGATTCAAGGGACCGTAGATCTCAAGTCTTTTATATCTATTTCAACTTGATGCCTCCACGCGGCGAAAAAGGGTCTTGACAGACAACGAAGTCATCCCTTATGGGTTTCAATTTTTCCATTTTGAGGTACACAACCCTAAAATCTGACTGTTACCTTTTCATGCCGAAATGGCAGAACGGATTTAGTTGAATGGCATACGGGTAGGCCATGACCTGTGTTAGGACATAGGATACCTACTCTGAATCGCGGTAGCACGTCCCTGTGGGATATTTTCCGAAATTTACGCGGGCGAAGACGCGGGCAAAAGCTAGTATTAAATATTGCATTTCATTATTAATATTGCAATTTGTGACGTTGCCAACTTTTAGAATATGCAACTCTTAATGCGTTGATGTATGAAATCGTGAAGAAACACCAGATCACACCAACTTTTATCGATTTTCCAATGTTTGAGTGATCAGTTTCATCATTTTTGTTTGGCATTCAGTAATATTATTTTTCTGCTGAACTCGAGTCGGTTCATTAGATAGTCACCTTTCAATCGTTCCTCTGGCTAGTCAATCTATTAGAATACCTATTCAATAGTTGCTGTTTACTGATTGATGAATTTCACACATTTACTGTAACCCAACTTTATTTTACATGTTACAGGTACCATCATCCAATACTGCGTGCTAGCCTGCGCCCTGGCTCTAGAGCGACATGCTTTACAGTCAGCCCTAAGGCGCCAGGGAGCTGCAGTACAGGCCCTCCGCTCTCGTTTCCCAGAGCTCAGGGAACTTGTTGAGTCCCTACATGAGTGCCGCTACGCCGATTTCTTGAAGAGTCTCGCTTGGGTACAGTCTTTAAAATAAGTCCAATCCTTATGGGTGCGTTCTGCATTCAATTAATGATATTGTGATTAATAATAATTAAAATGAGGAGGAGGTTCCTCTCTCTAGAGCCCTGACCACCGGCAGCTTGGACCCTGTTCCTGATGCCGATGGGTCACAATTATTATTTTTATTTTTTAAAATTCTAATATTTAAAAATTTAATTTATAAGTATGTAAATTTAAATAAAGGATTAAAATGAATTAATTTATAAATAATAACTTCGTGTGCAATGCAATGCTTGCAAATCTGCTAAATCATATTTGCCGATATTATATTAGATCAATATTTGTACATTAAGGGCTGATTTCACCAAAGAAACTGAACGCGATCAGCATTTCTAAAACGCGTTCAAGAGCTGTCAGTGTTTAAATTGTTATGTAATATTGTAGACTGACAGCTCTTGAACGCGTTTAGATGTGCTGAACGCGTTCAATTTCATTGGTGAAATCCGCTCTTAGTCGTCAAAACGTCAAAACGTTTAAAGCAAATAAAAGTTTTGACGACTTTGACTCATTTTAAGACATGATATATAATATGAGGTGTCATCGATCACCGCAATCTTGTTGCACCTTTACTCTCGATTTCACTCTACTACAATCAAAGCATATTATTGTATCCAAAAACACACTTGGGTACAACCTTATCCATCATCAAACATTTTTATCGATCTGGTGATGACTAGCATATTTCTCACGTTTTTGTACTCTCTCTCTTTAGGTGGAGACTCAGATCTGCGTAGACCCAGTATTCAGGCCCCATTACCAGCATTACGTGCGTGAGGCGCGTATCAAAGCGTATGTTCAGCTTCTACGCGCGTACCGCTCGCTTAGCCTCGACAACATCGCTGACACCTTCGGCGTCTCCCGGGAGTTCGTTGAGGACGAGATCTCCAAGTAAGTGCTAGTTGTAACATAATCTAGGTTGATCCAGTTGGAGGTTCGTATGAAGGCTTGGTTCAGCTTCTACGCGCACTATCGCTGACATTATTGGCGTATCCCCGGAGTTTGTTGAGTTATCCGAAGTCGATTTTTGAATGACATTTCTATTAAAAAACCGGCCAAGTGCGTGTTGGACCAAGCACGACGAAGGGTTCCGTAGTTAGGACGAATTTATCCCAAGAACATACTTATTGTTCTTGAAAAACATGTTCTCTCATACATTCCAACTGCAAATGTAAGTTGGTCTACTATTACTCGTTAACTTGTAAAACCTACTTAGCTGTGATAGTTTTTTTTTCACATATCCAAAAACAACCATTTAGCTGGCAGGGTACACTTGATTCTAAATATTAGCACTTTGTCGGCGTGATTGATATGTATACCCATGCCAAATAACAGCTTTCTCGTTCTAAGAGTCTCAGCTAAGTCGCGGACATACAGACGGACGGAAAAGGCGAAAAGGTAAGGTAAAGGTTCCTTGCTGACTACAGAATCCTAAAAAGGTCCTAAAAAGTTTTGATTGCAATGGAATTTGGACTTTGTCATGTATGACATCTATGTGGAAAATATAATAATTATCTCATATTCTGAATTTAATTATAGGCCTAAAAAAGAAATCCCTATTATAATATGGAAAGATGTTTGTTCACTACAGACAAAGTCGAACCCCCGTCCGCTACCCTACAATGTTGTTTCAGTTCATTTTCTATCATCCCTTACCTTATTTCTAGGTTCACCGCTGCAGGTCGTCTGCAATGCCGTATAGACGCGGTCGCCGGCTGCGTAGTAACAGGCGCGGGTCGTGGCGCCGACGCCGACCGCTCCCAGCTGTACCAGGCGACCATACGCGAAGGAGACTTGCTCCTCAACCGCGTCAAGAAACTAGCCAGTGTCATCAACTTCTAACTCATGTGTTCTTGGTAACATTATTATAATATAACCTTTTAAGTAATTATATTGTAGTTTGTTTTTACCTGTATTTTTCTTAATTCTACTTAAGTTTGAGAAGAGGTTTATTTTTAACTTTTAATGATTCTGCAAGCCGACTGATTTACTTAAATATATGGTCGACCATATCATTGGTTTACCACCCTAAAGCTGAATTTGTGTATGCACACTATTCATGTGTTATTCCATTTGTAGTTTTGGTAAACCAGTAGGTACTAAACAAACTATCTTAGGCGATTAACACACGGCACCGCGCACCGTCGCGGTAGTCGGTGAAGCGGATCTCATGTCGCATTGGCCTCTAATAAATCCGTAGATGCCTAACACACGTACACCGCCCGACCGCGTGGTCGAGCGGTGCTCGTTTCTACCGCAAACTGCTCCTACCGCGCGGTCGAGCGGTGCCGTGTGTTAATCGCCTTATTATTATATCTAGGTACCTTATTATTATTGTGATTAATTATAAATATTAAGGTAGTACTTAACATTAAATCATACAAATGGAATAACAGTTGTATTTGTATGTCATTTGTAGTTTTGGTAAAACGCGACTAATAGGTAATACGGGCTGGTTTCCGCAACTCCACGTCAAAGCGCGTATTTTGCGTACGGGTGGGAAAAATTGGTCATTCGATCCACCCCAGTTCCTCAAAGAAGTCCAGCAACGCCTTGGTGTTAGTGGCAATCTCGCATAGGGTACCTGGGTTACCGAAGTACTTTGCCCTGTAAGTGGCGACCACCGGGCAGTTTAACAGCACATGAGCTGCTGTCTCGTCGTCCTCCATGCATGCTGTGCAGAGCGGACTGTCTGTGACTCCTATGACAAAGAGGTGTTTATTAAATGACACATGGTCAGTTATAGCTGCTATAACCGCACGCAGCTGTTGTTTAGTTAGTCGAAGAACCTTTTTCGTGAGGCGGCCATCGATTGAAGGGAGTGCCTCCTTAGCCTGTCCGCACTCGCGCACTCGCCTTGGTCCGACCATAGTCTCTGATGCTGATCCCTAGTTCGTTTCCTTACCAGAGTGCGTAGGTAACCGAAGGGGAGTGGCAAGATGGGTTCGGGCCCCACTGGTGCCAGGCTCGATCCCCTTCTGGCAAGTTCGTCTGCAGCATCGTTCCCCAGAGAACCGCTGTGTCCTTTGATCCATTGAATGGTTATTTTATAGAGGTCACCCACCTGGTTAAGGCGCTGGTGGCACTCGTATATAAGCCCAGAGTTCACAGTGTAACTGTTCAGCGCTTGCAGAACAGCTATGCTGTCTGAGAGTATACGTATCGAGTGGTCCTTAACTTCCCTAGCCAGAATAGCCGAAGCGGCAAGAGAAATACCCATGCATTCGGCCTGGAACACTGTGTTATGGACTCCCAATGGTGTAGCTATGTGGATGTTGAGGTCCTCCGAGAAGACTCCAGCACCTGTACCACTAACTGTTTTGGATCCATCCGTGAAGATGCGCAGCTCTGTTGCGCGCAAGCCCTCACATCGGCGATCCTCGTGCAGTTGGATTCTGTATTTTTTACAAAACGCTACTAAACAAACCATGTTATTATATCTCATTATTGAAATAATAAAACAATAATGTTCGTATCGAAGAGGTTAGGTACCTTTATAGTTGTTTTGAAGTGAAGAATAAATAGTTGGCTAATATTATTGTGATTATTTTGGTAATAAATTAACATGTAATGTTACCATTTTCAATCGACATTAGCGAAACATTCACATATAAACATGTTGAAATTTCTATTTCCTGCAAACATAGTATCGAACATTCACAGAAACATGGGCGTACCCAGCTCCTGGCCCGGGGGGGGGACCCAAATCAGAAAGTTCTGAATCCTCACATGGTAACCCTACACAGTATACGAAACATGAGTATGTAGTGTGTGTACACCCGCAGGAGATCTTGATTTATAGGTAGTAAAATAAATAAACGGTGTGCTTGCTGGCTGCGTCCGCGTATTTTGCATGATAAAACATCGGTCATGTCTTAGGGTACGCCCATGGACAGAACATCAAGATTTAAACATGTTTTTAAGTGAATGTTTCGCCAGTGCAAACGCATAGTAATGCATAGACTACTCAGTAATGTCTGCGGCAATACAACAAAAAATCGATAAATTGGACGCCATCTTTGAAATTCCGTTGTTGTGGTTATTATAGCGCCTATTAATTAATATAGATGGCGCTTATGACAATTACGCGATAGGTACTGATACTTGAAATATTTGCCACTTTCTTCATATTTTATAATCAATAGGTGTAATACAAATGTTGTTATTTAAAGAGACATTTCAATAGCTTAACAGCAATTACTACTAAAAATCATGAAAAATCGTGTTGCGCCTTTTAGTGCGAGTCTTACCTCTGCTACGGTGCCAAAATCGACGCTGGTGGAAATTTGATTTTGACAAATTAGTTTCAACTAGTCCCGATAGGAACTGAGAAAAATAATTATTTCTATTTTCAATGTATGGATTGGAAACGGACCTTTTGGGTCGTTTTTCCCAAAACTATTCAGAACTGTACAGCTGAAACCTAATAGGTATTATGACTGGGCCTACCACCTAGACGTGATATTTGTATCACATAGATACGAAAATTACGTCCCCGGACTCCGGATTAGACCCCGTTTAGGAGATATGGAACTTAAAAAACCAAATAAAAGTCGTCCAAACCAAATAAACAAAATAGGCTTTAACGATAATATGTAGGTACTTTCTTTACATTAAAATGCCATGCATAAAAAGGGGGGGGGGGGCAGCTGCTACCTTTGCCCCCTCTTGGCGACGCCCTTGCCTTTGGGCAACCAATTCAAGCATTCACTTTACGTGAATACATACTATGTATTTTTCTATTTATTTTTTTACGTGAATACATACTATGTATTCACGTAAAAAAACATTTTCCAAACTTTACTTGCATTACCAATCAGCCTTGTTTGTTGTTTTTACACTTTTTTTTGCATAGTTTCGAATTAGGCAATCAAGGTACTTTTTGTCTTCATTAACAAAAACAGTAATTAACCTGATTGAAAAAACTAAAAAGGTAGGTAGGTGAAGGTAAAGGAGTAACAAAAAAGAAAATTATTAGTGTAATAATTGTTTTTTTTAAATAATTTGAATACTTTTTGGACATTTACATAAACATTTAATAATTTACAATGATTATTTATACTGACATGACATGACACCATCATATTCATGACTAATACTACTTTCTAAGATCTATTTGCAACTTGATATAATAATTAGCTCGTAGGTGCTATGAGAATTTATTCTAGACAACTAAACTGGCGCGCGAGACCTATCGCCTCGCAAGCATTAATTTAATACTAAGAGTGTATGCATGATTTATAATTTATAAATAATTTAGTAGGACATTTATACACAGATAACTAGTCTCCAAAGTATAAAATACATATATAATTCTTTAAAAAATAATACAATTTATAGCAACTGGACTACGGCGTCTACTAACAAGCATTGAGAAAATGCATATTTGGAAAGAAATGTAATATAAATGTGTGTTGTCGTGGTCAGTCTGCGTACAGTGCCGGTGATACTACATAGTATATAACCGTTAAGTACCTAGTCAACGTGTCGTCAATACACCAGTCGCTCACATTTTTACAAAGATATGTTGAAGTATTCTAAAGCAATATAATAGCTATGACTCTAAATACTTATAACTATAGACCTCAAATGCAAATACTTTTAATTTACATGATATGAATATGTCATTAACCTCTGTTACAATTAAATGTATTGTAATACAATATTGAATACCTAAAGACAATAGATGTATAGGTAATTGAATTTCCAAGAATTATTTTTTCGGTATTTTCATACAATGTGCAATATGTATAATGTACGGAATAAGTCTTAATTTACGTTTATAAAATTTCCACTGACAGACAGAATAATATCAAAGGAAACCATTATTCGTTACAAATCTGTTTTCTCAGTAACATCAATCATTTGGAATGTGGCAAAAGACAAAATCATGCATATTGCACTCCAGGTTGTAGTCGTACAATATATAATATAATATTTTATTAAATTCAAGTTTATAACTACTCGTTCATTACAATACTATTATACAAATTATGTACAATTAATTTAAAAAGTTATAGTTTTATGTAAATTATTTAATTTTTGGGATAATTTATATTTAATTTTTGATGTCATAGCACATTCGGTTGCATCGATGAGACGACATCGCTTCCGCTGAACGCTCCCGGAGCGTCGGACACAGCCTCCAAATGTGCACTATCACAGAGTAATGACATAAACGTGGAGCTCGCGACGAGCCCCCGATTGCCCCAGGCCCGTACTCGTGCATAATAAGTTACTTACATACATACTAGGCGTAATAACACGTGGAATAACAACGGTACATAGCGCTACACCTCACACATAATTACGCTACATCAGCTCGCCTCGTCGAACGAACGGTCCGCACTCTCTCACTAGACTAACTCTTTGTACAATATGGACACGACGTCGCGTGGCGAGCGCCGGCCGGAGCTCTGGAATGTACTGGGCGGGCTCCCCGGCTGCCTACACCGTGAGCCCCTCGGTGCGCGCGGGCGGCGGCAGCGGCGCCAGCGGGTGCGCGCGGTGCGGCGCGGGCGGCGACGTCTGCGCCGCCGCCGGGTGCGCTCCGTGCGCTGGCTGCGACCGGTACTCGTTGTCCTCGCGCATCTGCCGGCTGCGCTCGGCCAGCTCGCGCCCGCGCTCGGCCAGCTCGCGCATGGCTGCTTGCCTCTCGTCGCCGCCCTCTAGTGAAGGCGGCCGCTCCAGTGGTGATGCAGCGCCTGGTCTCGCGCCCCCGAATGCTCCAAAGCCGAGGAGTCCTGGGAATTTTCCGTTCTGGCCCGCGCTCTGCTGTATCACTGATATTTCATTCAGCTGTTGGCAAACAAAAATAATCGTTGTAGTACTTCGACAAATACAAATGCTTGAAAATATGGCTTTCTATGTTGATTTTTGGTCTGGCTTACCTTCTGCTGCATGCCGTTAAGGAAGGGCGCGGGCAGGTACGGGTAGAACAGGTCGGGGCGGCGCAGCAGGTCGTGCGGCTCGTGCAGCGGCCGGGGGGGCAGCTCCAGCGACATGCGCCGCCCGCGCCGGGACGCGCCGCCGCTCCACATGTGAGTGCCCATGTGCACCTGGGGACAACACAAAGTCAATTAGATTTTCTGAACCGATGTTGCAGGACCAAATACCAGTGTTGACTGGAAAGGAGGCTACATGTAAGCTCAAGTATCTCAGAATGGGACATTCCATAATCTTTCGTTTACTCAAAGCATCTAAACTCGTTTCGAATGTTGCCTTATAAGAATCTGGAGGCGTAAGTAAATAGGTAGGGTACGTTCTTATCGAACAGCTTGGATGGAACTGGCACATCTAAGGAATATAAACAAGTTAAACAGGATTCTTACAAAACTTACCTTGAGGTTACCCTTCGTAGTGAAGGCCTTCTGGCACACAGCGCATCGGAAGGGTTTGTCCCCGGTGTGCGTGCGCATGTGGATCTGAAGCGCAGACGACGAGGAGAAGTTCTTGCGGCATACTCCGCACAGATGCTTGGAGGACGTCGGCGGTGGGGGGTGTGTCGGCCCACTGGGTACTGGGGAACAAATGAACAATGTTATTAGGATCTAACATAAGTTGTTAGACGTAAAAAAAATTTGCTGAAGTCTAAAATATGAAAATTCTTGGCTTCCTTGTTTTGCAACTTACCACTGGGCCGTTTGGGCATTGGCGGCATATCGATAGGTGGGGGGTGCGTCATTTGTGGCGGGGGATGCGCAGGCGGCGAGCGCTTGAGGTCGAGTTTGTCGGGAGACGAGCGACGGTCGGGGCTCGGGTCTCGGCCATCATCGGCTCCACTCGAGCTCTTGTCGAACCCGGGTGGCACGTCACGGATCTTGTGCGTTAGCATGTGCTGCTTCATGTTGCCCTGAGGACGATACAAACATGTTATTGTAATTAACTGTCGAAGGAACTAATAACTAAAGTCTGTAAGCGTAGTATCTAAAACAAATCAGTTTTTTTATAGGTTTATTATTAGCAATAAGTGTACCTAACAACATTAAGCGTAACAGAAAATTAATTTAATGTGTTAATTATGTAATTAAGTATTCTTGTTTAAGCGTTGCGTAACTGATATATTTTTTACTAAGAATTAAGTGGAAACTAATCTCAATCTCAAATGTGTCACAAAAATAGGAAGGTAGGTACACGCGGTAAAAGTTAGTCTTAACATTATGATAACTGAACAAAAGAACGGACTGTATATCAGGAGCGCTTAAACTTTGATTTAAAATTTAAATTTATTACAAATTAAAAAAAAGGTCATGCAAAACTATGTAAGCAAAATAAAAAACGCTCTTGATATGGTCGCTCCTCGGCCAGGCGTCACTCTCGCATACCGGGTAAACGAAGGCGTTCCACAGGTCCAAAGCAGTGGCGTGCGGGGGGCGGGGTGCGCGCGCGCGCCTACCGCACCGGCAACCGCCGCCACTGCTCTGGAACCACAAATACACAGGCGTTACACACGCACCACACGCACACAGCACCGTGGGACAAATACACACAGTTATAGGTACACACTATGTTTTTTTTTACATTTTCCAATCATGTAAACAAACTTTGAAACGCTACAGGCTTTCAACTTCAACACGTTGAGTAAAAAAATTCATTACCAAATAATTCGTTTCAGATTTTGTTTTCATAATTGGAAATAGTGAAAAAAAATTGTGTAGGGGGCATTAACATTACACAAAGATACCAACAGTCATAATTAATAAATCAAACTACAGCGGGGAGCTACTCTAAAGGGGACTACCTACCAGATAAAGAATAAATGTTTTCGATCATAGAGTAAATAAACTAAAAGAAGAGGTCACAAACTAAGAAGTTACTCAGGTGGTTTTGTGAACTCTTCTTTATGATGAAAAACATTACAGAAAATATTTTACCAACTATACAGGGTGAAATTGAATTCATGGGCAATCTCTTAAGGGGTCATTGTACTCATCATTATGAACAACTTTTACTATGGGACGAAACCTGAAATCGCGAAAAAAAAATCAGCTGTTCCCTACATTTATGTTCGCATAACTCGTCAAAATGTAGGGAACAGGGGCCGTATTATGACGTATTAATGCCACCATTATTCCAGTGTGAGTGAGAGACGGAGCTATACAAGGCCGCTAGCACCATCCTTTTTTCGCAGTGGAATTATGATGGCATTAATACTTCATAATAAGGCCCCAGCTGATTTTTTTTTCGCGATTTCAGGTTTCGTCCCATAGTAAAAGTTGTTCATTATGACGAGTACAATGACCCCTTACGAGATTGCCCATGAATTCAATTTCACCCTGTATAACTGCCTACAACGGTAGTAAAATCTATTGAAAACAAATTGCGAGCCGCTATTGGAAGAGTTCGCACGGTTCTCAAACCTTTGAAAAGTCGTGTTGTAAGTTTCAAAAATATCAACTCTCGCATTTTAAATACCCTTTCGTTCATCTTTATTGCTAATGTGATTTCCACGTTTCCTGATTTTTCCACGTTTTCAGTAAAAAGTTTAAAAAAAGTAGGTATTGCTAATAAGCCTACTTATCGATTCACCTAATTGTTGTGAACATCTCCTAAGAATAATTTAAAAGACCTACTTTAAAAACAGTTAATGTAATAAATATAATATTAAGTAAATACCGACATCAATAACATACATTGATTAGGAACGGTTGTATTATTACAAAAGATGGTGATTTATATTAAAATATGAGGCCACTTAATTAAATTAAATATTATTTTAGTAGCTAATTCTTATTCACCGATGATATTTTGTTTACCTATGATATATTAAATAAAACTACGTTTTGCTTAAATACCTATTCATAAATTTTTATGTTATAGGTAAAGTATATTATCATATTTTTTGATGATTTAAAGAATTTTTATAGACTCAAGTCTCGTACATACACAATTATTCTCTTTTATCTTTTTATGTTTTAGTTAAATGGTGTAACCGATGATTGACTGAATTATTTGAAAACGCACTTAGTAATTCGGTGGCATGCACTGCGGTCACGGCACGTTATTTTCTAAAATGTTATTTAACATTATAAATTGAAAAGAAACGATACGAAACCTGCTCCATGTTCTAAATTTAAGTTTTTGATTAATAGTAAGGTCACGAAAGGAATACTTGTACATAAACAGTTCTACAAGAGTAGGTACCTAAATATAAAACCATATTTACATAATTTTAAAAGCTTCAATTTAACTTTGTTTGTTAGTTAGTTTTCTAGTCACATAGTTGATCATTGTAGTATATCAAATAGTCTATCAAATTTTAGTCATATTTTTTATGAATTTACCGAACGTCAGTAGAAGTTATTATTACATTGCGCAAAACATCTCGCGTTCTCCGTGAAAAAAACCGCTCCGTTTCATTTGGTATTGATCATCAAGCTATTCTTGATGACTGAGTTTTTTAGCTTAACTACTTAAACGAGAAACTGTGAACAATGAGACACCATCTCATAGATAAACCGGTATTGCACTATTTAGGTACATTAAGCTTTATAAATATTATTTCCTTTAAATTTGGCGTAGTCGGGTAGATACGTAAATGCAATAACTCTACAATATATGACTTCGCATTCTTAGCATCTGGGTCATTATTTCGATGCTGTGGCGGTTAATAACTTTGCCTGTACCTACATCAATTTAGCGGTTAGTAATCGCTAAATTGCTACTGAATTTATTAAGCTGTTCGACTGCGTATAAGCTTGGGAATATGGATTTATTTAATTGCAGATCAGAGTTCCATTGAGCATTAATCGCTACGGGTTGCTTTTATCTAGCAATAGATCGCGTCTTTGGATAAAGATACATTGCATTATTATTTCAATATCTAACGATTCCGATGTGATACCTATTTTCCTATAGGAAAAACAATTTCCAGCGTTTCTCATGCTACATATATAGCTAATATAAACAGTTTTTAAAGAACATTTTACGGCGGGATTTCAATTGCCGCATTTATAGGACGTAACTTTAAATATTGTCAAAAACATGAGGTGTACAGTGGGCCTCGGTTATAAATTCAGTTTTATATGCATAAATACAATGGGGTATGAAATATGGGTGTTTTTATTTATAACCAACAAGCATTAGCTCTTTTAGTGACGTTATTCGAGTCAATAAACTGAGTACCTACGACTGAACCGACATGTAGTAGGTACAAGAAGATTGGAATAATCGATAAATAGTTTGGCGCGTGAACTTTCGTCGGTGCAGTGTCCCCGACACTTATTGTAATTTTAAATGTGTTCGTAAGCAGTTGGTTCAGGCACTAGCGGTTTACGCCTAGGGCCGCCATCTTTAAAATCACTAACCCGGGACAATGAGATCTGCACCCTGCATTTAAAATTATAACTAAACGTTTAATTTAATATAAATATGATTTTTTTATTTCTTTTCATGTTTCCAGGATTTTCCATAGGAAAATGAATATCATATCAATGAAAGCTCCCTGTAACGACAAACGCAATTTGGTATTTTCAACCGACTTCAAAAAGGAGGAGGTTCTCAATTCGGTTTTATGTTTTTTTTTTTTTTGTATGTTTGTTACGCGATTACTCCGCCAATTATGAATTGATTTTGATGATTCTTTTTTTGTTTGGTAGGGCATACTTCAGAATTGGTCCCATATAAATTTGGTCAAGATCTGATGAGGGGTTTTTGAGTTAGCTACAATAATACATGTTTTTCCCACCTAGTATATGTGGACGATATTCTAATAGTTCCTGTCACTGTAATTTACTTGGTGTTCAAATTTTTGTGGGGTTTTGTGTAGGTACCACAACTAAAACGTGAAAAATAAAAACTTTTTCACAAAAAATAAAACCGACTTCCAAAAAAAAACACTACAAAGTGAAAAATAACTTTGATTTCGGAAGTCAGAGGCAAAAAAATTAAAATAAAAAACCCAAGACACCGACTTCCGAAATCAAAGTTATTTTTCACTTTGTAGTGTTTTTTTTTGGAAGTCGGTTTTATTTTTTGTGAAAAAGTTTTTTCTAAAAATGAGTTCTACCGACTCTATTTTCGTATAAAGCTTGTTTTTCTGGGTTTTGTTTGGATGATTGACACGTTTTTTATTACCATGCCGTATTCATAATAAAAAGCTTCGCCCCCCGGTTCCGTACCGGTCATTGAGTGCAACCCCAGAATAACTCGCCAACGGTCGATATAAGGTCTGAATATAAAAGTCGGTCAAGGTTTGGACAGAATTGGGATCTATCGTTTTAGAATAAAAGTGCACGCTCCTCTGTTTGGGGCTTTCAAACATTTTAGGGAAATGGCTACAGGTACTTATTTATAACTTCATGTTTTTTTAAGAGGGTAGGCCCAATTTTAGTAGATACACCTAAACTAAAGGGGATGATGTTTCTTTTGTAGCTTTTATAGCTTCCTAAGTGTTAGTGAATTGTATACCGACTACAAATTCATGCTTAGATTTGTTAGCATATTGTCAGTTGTTTAACTTGGTGTAGGAACAAGTGCGTCAGTCCACTCGGGCCTCCGAGGAGAGCGACATACTGCAATAACCGATGCATTCGCAACTATGCGTAGGACGTGACAGGTTGCGGGCTCGTCTCTCACTAGCATCACTAACCAGTTCCCTCCACCTCAACGTTACGGCATACCAACATAGGTACTAAGTCCCATTTAAACACATTTCTTTCTCGTGCGTGCCTAAACATTCTAATGATTAAAAATTCGATTTGAAAGCCTAATTTTCTTATAAAGTATACATACATATTAAGTAGACCGTCCCGGTCCCCACCGTCAGTTGGCTTGCTGACAATTACTGATGGTTTGGCGTTAATATTTTAATATTTAAAATGTTGTTTGTTTTTTAAACCCTCGTAATTTGCAAGACACGCGGCGCCAAAATGTGGATCACTTGTTTTTGTTTTCTTACCAAAGTGGAGTAAGCAGGTTTTCAATTTTCGACTAACAGAAGGGATATACAGGGTGGAAGGGACATCGACGCGAAAACTGATACCATGGATTCATTACATGATTCTGAACCCTACCCCGTTGAAATTTTTCGTCGGTTATTCAAAAAAAAAAACAGCTGTTTCATAGAAAAGTTCAATACCTACGCGGTCCAATTTATGGAACAGCTGATAAAAAAAAAAAAACTGACGAAAAATTTCAACGGTTCAGAATACAGATGTCAGCGAGTGAAGGGGTCTGAAGAGACCATTGCCTGCCGGGGTTGCGGGAAAGTCCGAAAGGGATACCGTGGCCCCCTGGCATTGCACAGGCAACAGAAGGAACACGGGTGGGTTTTAGTCAGTAAGAGTCTGACACGCCCTCCCGCTCCACCCAGAGCGTGAGAAGTCATTTGATGATTTTCCACCCAAAAAAAAACGGGGTTCAGAATCATGTACTGAATCGATGGTATCAGTTTTCGCGTCGATGTTCCACCTTGCATGCAATTTTGATTTTGATTATAAATAAACAGAAAACTTTTAGTCATTCTTCAAAAAGTACCTAATCTTGTAATCCGGGCAAGTAATTGTTTCATTACGGAGAGTAGAGGGTAGTGACAAAGATAAGGTGCCTCTTACACAATCGGTGTTTCAGAATTTTATATTGTGAATAAATATAACCGAGACCTGAAAACATTAAAATTCTGGACTCTACCTATAGGCTATCGGAAAGTAAGGATTTTTATTGTATCACTAATGACTCTCCCGAATGATAAAACCTAACAGATGGAAAATGTTCAAAATATCAGTTAGGTATACAAAATTAAACTGACATTTATTTAAAGACAACCGTTGATTAAACTTCTTAACAAAAATGTAGATAACTCAATAGAAATCTAGTTTTGCTAAATTGTCAATTAAGTATAAATGATAATTTATCGTATTCCACGCTAATACCTAATGTCAACCTGTCATTGGTAACTATAAAGTATTATGAGATTACTATGAGTCACAGTAAGCAGTAAGGAGTGGTCATATTGGGAGTAACATCAGTCATTTTGTGACCAATAGGAATTGTTAGGTATTTAATGGTTCATATTGTATCATTTTTGTCGGAAAATAGTGTAGAGTTTAAAAGCCTTAACTGGAAATTTAACAAAAAACGCACCTTCGTATTAATGGTACGGTTTAAAAGAATTCAATTTTTAATTTAAAAAAAAAAAAAAAGTTACTTGTTTAATGTAGTTACCAGCTATTTTAGTTAAGCCGGAGCTTTCCTCGGAACCATTCGAGAACGTTCGTGAAAAAAAAAACAAATAGAAGAGCATTTACCTGTATGAAAAGTAAAATACGTGTAGGTATCATGTATATTTATTACGTTTCGTTGGAAGTTATCTGGGCTTCTGGGTCACTACAAATGTAAATCATAGATACGTTGGTACTTAACCGTTGCTATTTTTATCAGAAGAACTTAATTAAGTCAACCACGGTACGCAAGGTGCCCTTGTGGGGTTTTAAACTTTTAACCTCGGCGCCATCGTAAATAATCTATACTTTATTGATGAGACCCCTGGTCACTTTCGGTAACATACGAAAAATGTTACTTTGTCAAGCATAAATAATCTTTTTATGACGAGAAGCGTAGGTAAAGGCTCAAGGATTTATAAGCAATAAATATTTTACGACATGAATTAATATTCCGATCGTTTTCCGTGACGTTGTTTTTATGACTTATCATTTTTGTGGTGCGACGCGATGGAGCGTCGCAAGCGCAGCTTTACACTACGCGCTTGAAATATTGGCCGAACCGAATATAAAACTTATATCATCATAAAAATGCTTTTAACAACCTTTATTTATTGTCTAAAAAATTGAATTAATTCATTTTGTCCGTATCTACCTGCTAATAAATGTTTCACATTATTATTTCTTTGTTTGTATAAGTATAATATCTATAAAACAGTTTTTCTCAGATCTTCATTAGTAAGTTTTAAGTGCGAACATTCAGATTAGTGAAGTGCAATTAAAACAACAGTTACAATAATATGTTAAAACGATAAGATGATATGTTATAATAAAATGAGGAGCTCAACGTTTGCATATTATTTGGGAATGTCCAGTAGGTATTTAAGTAGCAAATTAGTGTTAATGGAGATAAATAAATATCATTTGTAAAAATACATTTAAATAATTTAATTATATGGCATTAACTCCTGTTTTGTGCTACCTATCGGTATTAGAAATTGGTTGAAAACACGGAAGGCATTTTATACCTCAGTGGCAGCAAAAAAGTTCGGCTTAGTAATCAAACCATCTAATTTTTGGACGCGGAAATAAGACATGTAGGACTAGGTAGGTACCTATATTTTCATTTATGTGCATTTTAACGGAAACCCATTCAGAAATCTTTGCGGTTTGCGTGCATCTTGCGGTCTGTGCCTCTTTCTTTGATACAAAGTCAGTTACTTGAGCTGCTCTTAGGCTTCATCTTACTAATTGAGATGTTAACTGTGGTTTAACTATAAAAAGAAAAGACAACACACAGGAAAAGGCACGTTACCCCAGGAAAAATGTGGGCAGGAATACTTTTTACATCGATTAATGTACTTGGTGCCCGTATGATATGCAAAATAAGTTTTATCGCGAAGTAATAAATTAATGACATGACGTACATTTCAATTTGCGATTATCTATAAGACAGCGAAGTTGGATAATAAACAAAGTTTAATTATCTGTAGATGTAAACGATGTTAAATGTGGCCGGCACACGGCTAACAAGTGGTTGCATTTGTGCTGATATGAGACGCACTACCTTTCAGACTCTGACATTACTACAAAGGTAGAGTTTTTAATTATAAACCATTCATAAACCGTTGATTGTGATCAATAAGGCAGTACATAGTTTTGATTAAATCGGAACAAACGAGCCTACAAGTTTGCGCAGTTAGTCGTCAATTACTCGGCGAGCCGCCAACAGCTCGGATGCGAGGCGACGGAGGAAGACAACAGCTAAAACTAATGCGAACTAGAGGCGCCGACTAGCGACTTGTAATTACTGCCTGCAAAATTAATGCACTGAAGCTTGGATGAAATGAAACCGGCGCATGAAGTTAGTCGCGCACAACGTCGCTTGTCGATGTCTCGCCTTCAACTTGGAATACGATGCCCCGCTTGCAGCGTGTTATTTATCAAACGCGAACTATAATATAGGTACCTATACGTCTTGTCGCCGGTACATATACCTCTCTTATACCTCATCTAACTACCTACTACTTGTATGCAAATAGAGGTTAAGGAGTGTACCTATATGTCGTAGCCAGATCTTAGAATTGATCATTTCATGAAGTGTTCGACCATTTCATGAAATGGTTGTGTTTCATGAAGTGACCTGCTAAAATTGACCATATCGTTTAAACGTCAACGTTTAATGATATGTCAGTCGACGTTTGGCCATATCATTAATCTAGGGTATTCATGGTTTAAAGTGTAGTAAAAATTTCCAAGTAAGTGCGACCATCTTGGAAGTACCGCTCGCCAGCCGCTGCCACGGCATCGCTCGCTCGGCTAGCGCGCGGTTGGTCACAGTTCTAACCTAACCTGACCAAATGGGTTAGGTTAGAATTTTGACCATCCGCGCGTAGCCGAGCGAGCGTAGTGAGCGGTGCTGCGGCCGCGTCTGGCGAGCACTACTTCCAAGTTGGTCGCTTTCCATACCTATTAACATATTTGGAAATCCAAAAAAAGTTCATCGACTTTTTTTGCGTAGTCACCCTACTTTGTTTCATTTGTTGTATGCCGCCACTATGAAGCACAGCAAAAACAAAGCGATATCATCGCGTCTATCGATGGATAATCGAATGATTGGCCACATCATGAAGTAGGTAGTCTTGCGTTTATACAATGGTGCCCATGGGCATGTGCCTGCCCATATTTTTCTGAATATTCATGAAAAGTTATCGACAGTTAACTTTAATTAAGAATAAGAATACTTATCATGAAAAATATTAAAGATAGACCCCCCGGTCTTCCTTTAATATTTTTCATGTTATTACATTTTAATTTTTTGATTAGCGTTTGTGACCTTGCTTTATTGGCTCGATTTGGATTATATTTATTATTTCTAAAAGCTTAACTCATAAGCTTTTAGAATACGGGCGGTCACATGCCCATGGGCGGCATTGTATACCTGGGCCTCAAGTCTGCTATTACAATAGTGTCAGAATGGTCTATCATTGATTTCATAATTGTTGATTTTGACAAGTTTGGTAATCTACTAACATAATGGCGTCATTATGACTTTCCAATGGTCAGCCACTGACACTCCATTGAAAGAAATGGCATCAATTGGTAATCTCGTACATAATGAAAAATGAATGACTGACTTAGGCGGTAATCTGCTAAAATTTTTACCGTTCCTTTGATCAGTGACCTACCATGAGAACGTCATTGCGCAGTCATTGCTTTTAATTCGTTACGAGTATCGTGTTTGTGGAATACAATGATCATCCAATGATCGACCATTATGAATTTAGCAGATTACGAACTTTTAGCAAAATGACAATGTGATCGTGTTGGAATGACGAATTTATAAAAATAGCAGACTAGGGCCCCTGTTCATATCGTCAAACATTGATCTGGCCAGACCACATCATGATCTGACCAGCCATCGAAGTTCTATATCATGAAATGGTCGAACACTTCATGAAATGATCAATTCTAAGATCTAGCCACGACATATGCATACAATTCAACAATAAAACAGTAAAGGAAAAACATGCAGAATATTTGAAGTTATTAACAGAATCAAGTTCAAAGGACTGTGTTATTTTAAATCCCGAGTAATTTAAAACTTTATCGCTTTTAGTATTTTAAATGTTTTGTTTTAGACGGTTCAAGTAATATATGCAATATATTTGAAGTATTTATTTAAGTGTCATTTAGGATCTAGGAAAGAAATTACTATGTTTTATCTTAATGCGCTGTCGAAAAGCAGAAAATTAAAGAAATTGTTAACCTACTTGTACTCGTACATAGATAGAGACGCGGACTGGGGCTAGTATTTTATATTTTACAAGATTTAATTATCAATGAATTTCTTTAGATGTAGTGAAAATTAGTAGAAATGTCGTAAACACGTACGTCTAGCTATTTGTGTAACAATAAAGTATGAACTGGCTAGGAGCCAAAGTCACTCAATCTGAGCTACGAGTATGTGGCGACTATTATATGATAGTCATATCACGGCATTGTTAGAGACACATCAGTAGATAGGTAGGATCAAATATACTGTTGGTACCTAAGTTTATTCACTTTGTTTAACTTCAAAACAGAGATATAAATAACAAAGGGATGAATTTAAGGTATAATAAGAAGTGGTTGAGACAAACCTTTGTAGAGAATCCGCGGTCGCAGACGGTGCACTTAAATGGTCGCTCCTTGGTGTGGCTCCGGTAATGTATCTCCAGAGCGGAGTTGCAGGCGAACGTCTTGTAGCAGAGGTTACAGGTCGTGTTGCCGCGCACTGCACACAAATAAACCCATCGTTCAATGTGGTTTCGTTGTCACTGATTGTACAACAGTCGGAACGTACGATTACACTGTATTATCAATGAGTTACTTCTTCCACATTTAGTTTTGGTCGGTGACTTTGACGTGTATTCGAGCGCCCGGTGGTTTATTTATTAGTGGTGGGCGAGGATCAAAACAAGGAAATGGAAATGCGGGCGACCGGGGCGGACGAAAATATAAGATCCCGCTATCGCATACCTGCGGGAGGGAACGCGAGTCCGAGCGGGCTGAAGGGCGATCCTCCGAGCGCGCCCAGCGCGGCGATAGGCGTGGGTGGCGACGGCAGCGGCGAGTGCAGCGGCAGCCGCGGCGGCGTCGACAGCGACGACATGGTGGGCGACGGAGGCGACGCCCGTGCGCTGCGCCCGCTGTCCGAACCTGTCGCCGATGGGAGGGAAGCCGTTGTGGTGATGGTTTTTATTTCGCTTTCGGACGCCGAGGCGCAGACGGAGAGCGGCGAAGTTCGACGATCCTTCATATCTAAGTCGTCGTCGAACTCCCGAATAGCGGGCTCGCGCTCGTCCCGGCCGCTCTCATCGTCGGTCCCGCGGGAGTCCGCCCGTCGGTCGCCGGGAGTGGTCGGAGTGGGGAACAGCGGGCGCGGGAAGGGGCGCTGAGCTTGATAGTCGCTGACGTCTGACCCGTTACTCAGTGATGGAAAACCCTCAATATCAATACTTCTCATTTGATCGTAAGGGATGTGGGAGCGCTCGCCCGTGTGAAGTCGTATATGTTGGTGTAATATGGTAGGATCCGAAAATTTCTTATGGCAAACTGGACACTGATGTAACATTTGAACTGGAGGTTTAATGCGATGAACGCCCATATGGGTTTTCAAATTGCCTTTAGTCGTAAAAGAGCGGCCACACAATTTACATCGGAAAGGTCTCTCGCCCGTGTGCGTACGATAGTGCATTTGTAACGCACTCTTGCAAGAGAGAACACGGTGGCATACTATACATTCGTTGGGATCGGACACTTTATTGTCAATATTATCAACTAACTGTTGAAGCTTAGATGTTTCTGAAGTTTTGGTAATTTCTATTAAACTTTCCCAAGAGTTATCATTGCTGCCTGGGCGGGGCAGAAGTGAGTTATAAAACATTGGATCACGTGCCGGATCTGTATCAGCGACATGTTGAACAGAGTTTGGAAAAGGAGTTAAACTACCAGAGGACATACTGCTGGGAGACTGAGGGAACAGAGGAAACGAAGGAAAAGTACGCAGTCCCGTTGCTATTGAAATTGGCCCAGATATCGGTGAATTCTTACTTGAGAGATTTTCCGGTTGGTCTGGATCGGGCTTCACATGAGGACTCTCTCTGCCAATTTGTTCTTCATTGCTATATTTTGAGTCCATGCTGCAATCATCGTAGGGCGAAGTTGAAGGATATCTGTCTTGTTCTGGATCCTGCGTGGCATCATTTTCATCAGGTTCTCGCTTAGGAGATACGCGGTCAACGTCTTCAAAACTGGAATCTCGATGACAATCATCGTCTTGTGGTTCAGACTTAACCTCGGGTGCTGATCGAGAAGGGCTCGGCGCGGATGGTTTACTGAGATCAGCCGGAGCGTCTTGTTCCTCTCGCATTGCAAACAGTGGGTGAGGCGGTAGAGGTTTGTCTCCGAGCGGACGAGGCGGTAGTAAGTCGTGGTGTGGGGGTCTGTACAACGGCAAGCTTGGCGGAAAAGGAGCTGGTGCACCCGGAGGGAATTGAAGTGGATGTGGCATGCCAGGGATTGGCCCTGGCGACAACTGTGCTAATAGTGGGGGGTGGTATTTATCCAAATGCTCTGGTACTGGATTGGGATTCATCTTGACATGCGGAAACTTTGATGTGTGTCTTTGGAAATGTACTTTCAGATTCCCTTTGGTTGTAAATCGTGATCCACATACATTACATTTAAAAGGTCTTTCACCTGTGTGCGATCGAATGTGAATTTGCAGCGCAGAATCACTTCCAAACACTTTTCCGCAGTAACGGCAGCGATGCTTGAAAAACGGTTCGTTTCTTCCTCCTGATTTTCCATCATAGGGTGACATTTTTCCCGATTTACGGAAAGCAAGTTCATCGGCAAGATTATTGGCTAGTAGGCCTTGTGACGCATTGTCTAGCACTTCTTGTGCTCTCCTTTGTAACATTTCAAGCGTGTTGGGTTCGTTGAGAGACGGTGGCGGGTCGTTGTTTGTGATTATTGTAGACGCTAGCGATGAGGAAATGGAGCTGTACGGTGGATGGGACATCACCGGTGGAGATAAGGTCGGGAGTTTAGGAACGGAGATAGGTTCCGTCTTAGGTGTGAGATGCGAATGGGTTGACGGTAAGCTTTGACTAGTGGGAGGAGGGGGTGCGACAGGAGTAGGCTCCCGTGGCGGACGAGGCGGCGACGGCGATCGAGCGGGAGGTACCGGCACCGGCTCTGGTTCACTCGGCGGCGGGCTCGGTAGCTGGTCATCTTTCCGTCGCGTTAATGACAACTGGTTTTGTAATTGGCGTATTAATTGTAACTGAAACACTTGTTGGTGTTGTAGCGTAAATAACGTGCTTTGTAGCACGGCTAGTTCATGTAACGCCGCTTCGTTATCTGCGTTGTTAGCCATTGTAGTCGCGGCGAATTGCGCTACGGCAACTTTAGTATTTTGTAAAGCTTCGAGCGTGACGTGGCCGGCCACCGGGAAGGGCAAGCCGACGGGCGGCACGTCGGCTTCAGGCACTTCTGCCTCGCCGTCCTCGAGGCTGTTATTATTCTCCGCATCTTGTCGATGCCGTCGGACTTGTTCTAATCGTTTATTAGGTCCATCCATTTCTTCGTCGCCTGAAACGACCATTTCCTCAGGATCGGAGTGCATTCTCTCCTCGCCCATTTGCAACGCTTTCTCATCGCACAGTCGCTTGTGGTACAGGAATTCGTGCAGGTTTTCGAACTGTTCCTGACAGCGCGGACACATGTGCGCTTCAGGCCGGTCTCTCGTCTCGTCAGACACATGGTTGATATCTTCTTCGGAACACGATCCCGAACTTTCGCCTAGAACAAAAGAATAATACGTTAAGGCCATATCCTTGAAGCACACAATCAATTAATGTTAAACGAGTGGCCAGGCTTTGTGAGTGCAGGAAAATCCATGAAATCTTTCTAATTGGAAGGTTTAAGTGACAGTTAAAAAAGATAATTTGAATATTAAGCAAATTGTTGTTGTTTGGGATCTTTATTCAATTATAGGTATTATTGAGGGCAATATTAATAAGTTTAAATAGAAAGGTAAGTACTTCGTCTAAACTGTAGGTCCTGGCATAGACAATGTGTGATTATGAATATGAGTTGATGATGATAAAATGTTCGCTAAATTGACAGAACGAATGTAGTATATATTAAATAAACGATCTTGCCTATGCTTGTGTTGTTATTAATCTATGTAGGTTTCAGTTTAGGCCTAAGTAACCTGACCCAACATTTATACCTAAACTAAGTCTTTTATACAAATGAATGTTTAGAATTTGTTGTATTGGCTTTACAATTCAGTAGGTACCTAAGTTATTTAATACAGTATAAACTGAAGGAATTCAAATGTATTTGTAGCATTCAAGTAAAATGTAGCTTATTTTATAAATGTAAAAGGAAAAGATGACGGATATGCTACCAGGGGAGATTCCCAAACGGTGGTTTGTTTGATGTGCACGTCCCTTGTCGAGGTTGAAAACTGCTGTCACAAGATTTTACTGAATTCCCACGAGAATATAAAATTCGGGATAGTCAAGTTGCGACGCGTTAGAAGCGGAGTATTTTCTTTATAAACGAGATGACATGATATGGGTATAATATTATTTCATACGGACGAAATATTTCAAACAAAATTATAATAAAAAGCATTCACATGTAAGTCACTAGGGTAAAGCTAGGCTAGGCGATACCGATACCAAGAAATAGCCACAATACCTAACTATTGAAGACGTCAGTCATGAAAATTACTTTATTTTATTTTATAAATAATTTTGTCATAACAATTAACAACAATCAGTTCGATAAAACACCTAATTTTCAGTTCACTTTCACGCGTATATTTCTAGTTGCTTGCTACTCAACAATAGATGTCGCTAGTTGTAGCCTGTCACGGCTCCCCGAAAGCCGTGTTTAGTGCGAACTTTGTGACAATAGACACGAAAAGGGTAGAAAGCTAAAAATATCAAGATAGAACATTCGCATCGACATTAAACTTTATTTAGAAGTTTTGCTTTGTAAATTTTGTTTGAATTGAACTGTATTTTGTTTTACTACAAGCGCACGCGCGAGCGTTTTGTACAATAAGTAACGTTATTGGCATACTTTTGGCTTACTTGTAGGTAGTAAAATTCATTTAATGAATTTTGTTGCAAGATTGAATATAATTATGTTACATTACCGAAAAAAATATTTTGAAAACTATACACCAACTTAATTATGCAACAAACATAAATAAAAACTTATATTATCTACTATATTTGTCTTGTCTATATTTTTCTTGAATCCGATAGAGCTAAGATGAAATTCTTTTATAACAAGCTCTTTTTACTGAGAAATATCTGGAAGTTAGAACCAAAAAGAATTCGTGTGACCGAAGACTATAAGCAAAAACAGTCGTCTCTATTAGTTTAGAGTTATCTATACAAAAGTTTGTGTCAAGCAGTGGACAAAAATAGCTATCTACTAGTAAATGGTGTGCCTATATTAAGATATATTTTTTTTACCTATTAATATTATGATAATGATACGAGTATTAGAAGAAAATGTTTATGCTATGAAGATAACTTTTGCCTATGAGAGCGTAGGCTATGTCTAGACATAACCGCTTGTTTTGAAGATTATATACTAATTTGATAAAATATAAGCTACCGCCAGCGCCTCCGCCCGCGTGATCCTAACTTTAATCCTGACTAATATTTTAAATGCCAGTGTGTTTGTTTGTTTGTTACGCTTTCACGCTAAAACGGCTGAACGGATTTGGATGAAATTTGGCACATGGGTAGATCATGACCTGGAATAGGACTTATGATACTTTTCATCCCGAAATTCCCACGGAATCGAGACTTATGCGGCTGAAACCGCGGATCGCAGCTAGTATCTTTATAAATTAATAGCCGATAAATAGGTCCAGTAGTTTTTGAGTTTATTCATTACAAACAAACATACAAATCTTTTCTATTTAAGTATAATTTAGATGTAAGAGTGACAAAGTTGTATTTTAACTTGTAAAATGTAATTGTAAATTTTTGTGGTATAGATCCCAAATACTTAATTAGGAACGCATTAATTTATTATAAGACAATTTTGTCAAAATAATTACATTTAATAGTAATTCTTATATTAATTGGAACCGTATTTTCAGTATATTTTGTACTTTAGCCCCGGAAACAGAAAGTAACAGTTAAACTGTTATAGTTATATTAATATATTCTAACATATATATTCCTGTTTACATATTAATATGTAAATAGCCCTGAATACAATAGAATATAATATATAAATGGATTAAGCACATTGTTGGGTATTTTGAAAAGTTTTTTTAGGGTCTATAAGTAGGTACATTTAATTTAAAAAGCAGATCTTTTTTTTTGCTTGAATTGTTTTTAATTATCATTGTTAGTAGCTTTAGCTATTTTAACGCGGTAATCTAAAGAAAATAGACACAGATTTACCGAGAAGATAGAGGGAGGATAGGTAGAGGTGTAGAAAGTCCGTGGGATAATAGTGTTTCTTAGAAAATGCCTAAAATAGGGTTATTGAATTTAAACTTTTCAATGTGAATTTAACAATAACGGCAATATTTTGATTTAATTGATTATGTACAAATGGCTGTTTGCTGATTTATAAATTATTAGGTGATTTTAAGCGATGGAACAGTCCATTCGGATAACATTTTTCTTTTATACTTACCCAGTTTGGTTTCTTTTAAACTTGTGACATTCAAAAAATAATAAATTAGATTCAATATTTGTCAGTTGATATATCGGTATCTACAAACCTACGTCATATATTTCTAGCTAATATGTACCTAATATGATACCAAGAAATTGTTTTTTTTAATCTCTTAATTTTAATTTTTTTTATAAAACTTTAAAAGAACATAAAACTAAAAATGTTAATAAATGCCTCGGTGGTGAGATAAAACTTTAGTAAAATGACTTCTGAACAAGTGGTGAGTGAAATTAAAATAATATTCCAATCGAAGTCACAAAATGTTCTGGCTTAGAAACGATAAAGTCTAAATAAAAATTACTTGAAAGTATTGTATTTAAAGAATTCGGTACCAATTTACCCTTGAGGGTTAAACAGTAAAGTCAACAAAACAGATTCCTATATCATTGAAGTAATACGCTTATACCACAGCGGATCAGGGATACCAGAACAAACTAAAAGGTGCATTTAGCGTTAACAGCGCTTATCGCGCGTTTACGATTTAGGTACGTATGCGTTAGCGCACCTAATAATAATTAGCAGCTTATTAAAAACACGCCGACTCTTAACTATATCACGACATTCACGACTAATCGATACTTTATACGGAAGCACAATTCAGATCAAGACTTTCTTAATTAGCCACACGTCTGCATTTACGAAATTTAGGTACCAATACAAAAAATAATGTGTGTACATAAGTACCACTACCTCTCTGCATATTAATTTATCGAAATTCCAAAACTCGATCCGATCCACCACTTGCCGGCCCTACCTACTAGGTATACTGTTAAATTAGGTAATGATTTCAAAATATATTTTGTGCATAATTTGCTTATCAGCAACATTATACTTTCACCGTTTTAATATTTTAAATGTTTATTTTTTATGGATATTACCTGCTAATGTCACTCGGCCGGTGGCTGGTGGCTGGTGCATAGTTTTGAATATTCGATTCATAATACACATTTTTTTGGTGGAAGTTAGTGGTGTTTTGAAAAGCGGACGGATAAGTGAGCACCGACACAAAACATGATATAATCCGGGATAATGTTGCGGCGGGGATTAAATAACTCATTTGTAGCGAGATGCCGGCGGTGCGTTTAATAGTTAGTTGTAAGGAGAAGGATTAGTGGTATCTGTTTGTTGGTATTTGACAGTACTCCGGTGAACAGAGCTCGCGACGACTCAAAGAGGCTGCGTCGCGCGCCGCCGCCGCGTTACGCACAAACATAAAAAGGCTTTAGTGTGCCGTTGCTGATATTCATTGCCCGATTTGTCCAACTTTTCCACAAAGCAAACTTATCAATATTGAGCGTCCCTTTTCATGCTGCAGAAACATGTTTACAATGATTGTGGGAGCGTTGGACTGCCAAACATTCCGCCGCAGCATTAGACTCACTGTACCTAACGTGTTTATGAACAAGTAGGTGTTGTTAATGTTATTACAATCGCCATTAAATATGTCGATGCTAATTAATCAACTGACAGAAAGTCTATAATTTATACATCACCAGTAATTATTATTCATCATTCAAGGTAAATGAACGGCGATATGCATAGTGATCTTTCATTTTAGTCCGAATTAGAACCGGCTTAGATATTTAACGAGTTTTGTTTTTAATTTATTAGTCGATCAAACAAATAGTGAATATAAGTATTTCATAAGAATATGAATAGGTTATTCCAATCGTTAGCAGATAGAATGTCTGTAATAAATATTTTATAGAGCAATCGTAAAACCAGCAATGAGATAAGCCGACCACAGCGACTAGAGGTCGGTATCATAAAATTTGACAACGTGTCATTCTGTTCTGTGAAGACATTTATTTTTAATCAGTAATGGGTAATTTAAATTATCACTATCATCATCATCATTTCAGCCGGAAGACGTCCACTGCTGGTCATAGGCCTCCCCCAAGCACCGCCACTTCGACCAATTCTGTGCTCCCCGCATCCAGCATTTAAATTATATCAGAGCAATAATAACGCTTTTTAAGCAAAATCGTGAAAGTATCAATGTTTAATCAGAGAATAGGCATAATAGTTTCATTTAGTGAGTTATTGAAACTTATCAAATCAAAAGCAGATACAATTAAGATGAAGTACATATGCAGGTATCTATGTTCAGCTTAAGGATAATTTACTGACATTCAAATTCTAAAAGCACAATAGAAAGCTTTCAATCAGATTTTTTTTTTACTATGAGCAAAGTTAACTTTAAGTAGAGATACTTAATTGACTTAGTTCCAGTATGAAAATAATTGAATTTCTATTAATAAAACACTAACACCTAATCATTTGTTACCTACACACACTGCCCTTTCATTGATTCCACAACAAAAAAAAAAGATAAGGATCTATTATAGAAATCTCAAACATCGAATTGACTAGAATGTTACTGTAAAACCAAAATGCCCCATTTACAAAAGTTCAGTAAAATCAGGAAGTCGGACCGGAAGTGAGAGAGGAAGGGGAAAGTCGGAAAACGATTGTTTAATATTAAAATTCTCACGCTTAAAGAAAAGGCTATGAAGAAATTGAATTGAATTCTGTTACGGCTAGGTAGGTAGATAATGTAAACATTCAACCGTTTTGAAAGGACGTGATATTATTTTGAAGATAACGTTACCAGAATACATTGACTGAAAATACACCTAATAATAATTTCAAATGATTGTGTATTGACCCTTCGCTACGTTCGGTATTATAAATAGTTATGAATGACAATGTGGTATATAAATAGTGTTTACAAGGTTATTATTTTAAGAATGTCATGGTAAAGTGAATTATGAAGTGAGATATCATCAGAACGACGGACAGCGCCGCGGGACGCCTCGGTAATGCGCTATAAAAATTATATTAGACATGCAAATAGGTACATGTTGTATCTTTATTAGACAAATATTAGACATTTATGATGGACAAATTATTAAGTTGTATCATCAGTCTTTGCAAACTAGGGTAAGTAAACATTGTAAGTTACAACATAAAAAAAACTAACTTGAACTTGTAGAAACAACTCATCTATCAAAGTCGTAGGTAGGATTCTTCCAATTTCAACACAAATCTTGCTTGATATAAAAATATTAATTTAAGTGTTGGTATTTTGGAGAATATAAATGATTCCTAAACAAAAATATCTTATTTACTGGATCCACCAATAAATAAGATATTTTTTCTTATATGCATTATAATATTCTACCGATAGCCGTTAGATATGAATATTTTCTAATATTAAAATGTTAACGAATTAAGGTATTCATCTGTGTTAATGGATTTTATATGGCGATTTTTTAAATATCGTTAAAATGCCATAAAATTGTTTATTTAAAATATGTAAGAAAAAAAAAGTGTTAAAAATATGGGATGTAAACAGAGAAAAATTCTTGATACAGGTGCCGTCCGGGCCGTCGCAAAAGAGCACGCACGTAATGTATCCTTATGTTAGAGGTAAACAATCGTGTTCCGCTGAAAGCCTCCACTAGGTATCATAAAACTTTGATTTATAACTAACTATCTATCTAATCCATCAAACTCTTAAGTCACTCAGTAACATTTCCATAATTGTCACAAAATTTATACAAAAACTACAATTTAACTGCAATAAAATTGTCCTACAATAAAAATAACTAAAATATTGTTTCAAGATACAGTAAAAATGACATCATAAATTATACAATAAATAATGTTTCAATGATATCTGTCTAGATTATTAATAGTTGTAGTCATAAAATTGGACACGGTGGCTAATAGTTTTAATGCAACAGAATAGCCTACAAGTAAATGCTAAACCACAATAAGCTTTCTATTTATACCCGTGGTAATAAACATTTTGAAATTCGACCTATTGGTTGGTCGTAACCGTTTTTTAATTGGACCATTTAAGATATTTAGCACGCGGCAGTGCGACAGCCAAGTTCGCTATAATGTAACCGGTACAACCGATCTTATGATCTCATAAGCTATTTATTGTTACATATTTATCTTCCTGGAAAATTAAACTGTTCCGGTCTGTTAAAAAAAAAAACCGGCAATTAAAAGTTATTTCTGGTAAATTTCTGAACTCAAAGAAAAATACAATTTCAGCCCAGGTTTTTGTTGATAAGTTGTTAATATAACAAGGTTTTAAAATATGTCACATTTGACATAATTTTTTTTCTGTATCTGAACTGATTTAAATAATGCACTTTTTACAAATGGTACTTTAAAGCTTTCAAAGTTTTCATTAAGCATTTCTGTTGTACTAAATAGTAAAACTCTACATACCTCCCTAATAACTTATGTTTCCTTTCAACTATCTACAATATTATTGTCAAGTGTGAAAATTCACTGCACTGTTTACTCACCCCGCTGGTGACGAATTTTAGTGCTCACTTTCTCATGTATGCCAAATTTTATCGTCGCTAACTGAATCATTTTATCGGTACGAATATCCAATCGTGGATTCAACAATAACGTATCGACAAAAACACATGTAATTCCTTCTCAGAGTTAGAGTCACAGGTCGGCAGGGTGAGATGTGGCGGAGACGTCGTGTGTGATGTGGTGAGATGTCGTAGTGGAGGGTTAAGTACCGATGGAGACGCGGCGGACGCAGGAAGGCTTGACGCGCGGCATGTTGTCGCGCTGGCGGCTCAGAGCCGGCGCATGGCAGGCGGCCTGCTCGCACTGGGGCTGCACACCACGGGACACTCGCGCGGCGCCGGCTACTCGGCTCGGACGAAGTACACTGTGCGGAGCGGACGCGGCGTGTGACCGAGCGCACCACTCGCCATCTGAAGCGGGACTGAGCGCGAGGCGGCGGCGGGCGGCGGGCGGCGGCGCGCGCGCGCACCAGGTACACGGTTATGACAGGGAGGCGGGGCCGCGCCCGGCTCATAAATCAAACTTCGCCCATTCGCACGCGCTACACGGGCCCCCCTCCTCCATATTCCATATTCGGGGCGGGGCATATTTCATAATCATAACGCCTCATATTCATAAGCGACATGTGGTCGCGAGGCCGTTGGCGGCGCGCGAGGCGGCGGTGGGCGGCGCTGACGCCCGCTAGATGGCGGCCACCGTCGCCCCGCGAAGCCTCCCACACCACACACTAATTGAACTTGCACGTCATAACTTTTTGTTTGTATTCAATAATTATTAAATGGCTTTTTTAATTGCTCAGAGATAAGTTCTTCGTAACTTACGAGCACGAAAACTCGTTGTGTAACTTTGTTAATAACTTAGGTAGATACTAATCGATTTGCATTTATAAAATATTTATTATGCTATTGCTGTTTTAATAAAGTTTGCAATATTGTATTTTTTGCTTTACATTTCTACATGCACAATTACTCATTAAACGTTTTCAGAATAATTTACAGCGTGCATGAATAATAAAATAAATAAACTTTGACTGGTTAGGTTACACGTGTTAGGAAAGTACCTTATTAATTATAATTAATAAGTCATTAATAAAATGGTCTTCTGTTTTTTACATGATTGTTGGAAAATATAGGTACCTAAATGTGTGGGTACCAAGGTCCTACTAAATTATTTGTAAAGGTGTTTACTTAGTTTTGGGATATTTGAGATGACTAGGTTCAACATACTGTGTGTTTCCTCTGTAATTATGATGATAACGACTGCATCACCAACAACAAGTCATTGTTGTGCCAGCATCTCATTATCAAATTCCCGCAGCCTACTTCCTTATTAGATATACAAGATCATAAAAAATGATGAATAATAATTAAAAAGCATCACAGCAGGACCTCAAAGCTACAGCCTCATTCTCTCACAATATTGTGGGGAAGCGTATAAAATCCTTGCTGCCGACATCCGTAACTAGATCCATTCACTGATCGATTTTAATTTCTGAAACAAATTTACGAGGAGTCGTTATGAAAAAGCGAATGGCGGGAGCCATGTCAATCGCTTTGTGTGCTTTAAATTAAATATAACGAATACGTGTGACTGGTGTAACTCGGCCGTCCGATATTAATGTGATAGAAGCAATTTAGTCGATTCTGCCAGTCATCGGATCGGCATCGACTAAGCCCGATGCTCGATACATTTCCTTCATGTCATTTGCCTTGGATGCTAGGGTGGATATTTTTTTTTAATTAACGAAACTATGTAGACTGGGATTATTTTGTCGGTATGCTACTGGTTTTTGTTGGCAACGTTGATTTGATTTGTTCTTTGATTGTGCTGATTTCATAGTTAGTAACTACTACCGTACTGTAAGTGAATAAAAAGGTATAGGTACTGGTTCTAAAGCCATCTACAAGTTAGAATTATGTGTCTAACCGCTGGGTGATTTCCCTTAAGTTTTCAGTGTTGAGTCACCTTAGGTCTCTGTAAACTGAACCAAGGACTTATGACACATAAACCTAACATAGGTTTCTTAACTTCTCTACCATAAAGGTAGTTTATATCTATGTGCTGGTAGAGCTAATGATATTCAAATATATTTTCATCATCAAAATAAACATGACAGTGAAACATTTTCTGCTATTTATCTTCTTCGGGCACATTCTTTAATTATTTATAGAATGTGCCCGAAGACGATAAATATTTATACATACAACAATATCCCTCTGTTAATCTACATTTGTTCTAAAGTCCATTAAATTAGCGACGTGGTATCTCCCCTTTTGACTTACGAAATCCCACATTATAATAAAAGGAACGTATTAGATATTTCAGGAGCACATTAACCGCACTATAATTGCCATTAAAAATAATTAGCCGGGAGCTATGTTGTTGTTTTTAACCTCAGTCGACTAAATAATTCCTGTTTATGATGACACCTAATCCCTTATGAATTTAATGTGAGTTCCCTGAACGGCACTATGGAGGTGTTATTTCAGATCCATCAGTGCGGCAGTTAAACAGAAATAGCACCAGTAACACAAGTCACATACGATTTAAATACACAAATTTTTGAAAACGTCTGTTTATTTAAGCTAAAGCACGCGTCGTTCGTCGGGCCGACTCCTGAACGCTCTTGTCTTACGTTTATTTTATTTGTTAGTGTTACAACATGTTACACATTACTATAAATTCATAAAAATAACCTTTTAAATACCCACTACCTGTTCATTATCGTTGAGCTTCGTTTTACCGCTAACAGGTGTCGAGTTTGCGGAAAAAGTGGAGTTAGTTAGAGCGGTATAATGTAGGTTTATGTTAGGTAAAACAGGGGTGAAATTTTTAAATTGACCGTCAAAATGTTGGCGGTTTAAATGAGCGGTGGGTGTGCGTGGCGGTGTATGAAAGTGGCGTAGCGGTTGCGTAGCAATTGTGTAGCGTGGCGTAGCGGTGCCGTAGCCGTGGCGTAGCACTGGTGTAGCGTTGCGTAGCACTGGTGTAGCAGTGGCGTAGCGCTGGGTTAGTGCCGCGTAGCTATGGCGTAGCGTAGTTGTAGAGGGCGCGTAGCGGTGGTGTGGCGGTGGTCGAGGCACGCCAGCGAGGGACACGGCGCGGACGCGTTCATAAATTTGAATATGGAAGTGAGTTCTAATGGTGTCGCTGTTTATTTTTACTGCACCCCCCGAGCCGTACGCCCGAATGCGACGCCGAATTTATTTCCATGCATTTTAATATCTCCCTCTGAATAGCTATTGCCATTTTCACGCGGTTTTATTGCGAACTCTATAGTCGTGTTATGTTCTTTGTTTTGTTAGGCCCGCTTTACGATCGAGTGCGATGGACAATATCGGTCGATGAAGCCTCGTAAGGTTTCGAGGGAGCATCGAGTGTAATTAGCGCCGACCGGAACGCTCATTGAGGCGATAATAAGAGTGTAGTGTAATCATGTAAATTTCCTCGTTTATGAAGCGAATTTCTGAAGGAATACCGAGTGGAGTATGTCAGTATTAAGTCATTAAAAGTGGACATTGATTGATTGGAGCTTGTGCAAAGGGCACCCATCGCGGAAACGCACGCAACTCTTGTGTCGAAACACTCGAGTTTGTTCATTCACTTGTTTACACTCCAGTGAAGCGTAACTCATATTTCCTTTTGTACAGACAATCATCTAAACGCATGAATGGGATAGCCGCCTATGGTGGACTAGGGATGAACTTTGAGAGCTTTTAACAGACCCCTCGTTTTTGATTCAGTACTTGAACGTAGGTATTGCTGATTTGGTTAAAACATAAAGCAATTATGCTTTATGTTTTAATGACACGATTACGAATCAGATTAAGTTATCAGTTATTTTTCGCTTTGTTTTCAGGCTTTGTTACCTTGTGATTTTCCTCTGATTGAAGTAGTTTTTTTTTTCAAGTTCAAGAAATAATGTGGGATCTAAGTTAAAAAAAAGTAATGTAAAGTTTTAATAGCGATAGGTAAGATATAATATTTCTAAAGTCACGAGATCAAGTTCCATACTAAGTTGCCTCCACATGTATGAGAAGTAGTAAGACGTGCGTGTTAAGTCATTATTATGTCCTACCTCAGACATTGAGATGAAATTTTAATACCGTAAATTATACAGAAAAATATTGTCGACGCAGCTCGTTTACAAACAATACTTAACTTGTCAAAATGATGGCTGTATGAGAACAGTTCGCAGGCTCAAATGCGCTTTGGCATATTTTACTGAACACCATAATTATGGTTTGTTAACTAAATTTGAGTTTCATCTTTATCAGTTTTTTTAATACACTTGCCGGCCTTAAAAAATGCGAATCTTCAAGACTAACTCAGAAATTACGAATTTAATTATAGAACCTACTTAGTTTATGTATATGTAGATATATCGTTTAATATGTCAGAACCTACGGATAGTAAATATGCATTCAGAAAACCGGTTCTGAACGAATAAACGGCCGTTTGTCATGTTTAAATTATGGTGTCAATGCTTGCACAGTTTCTTGTTTGTTCTCTTTATATGAAGTTGTAACCAGACATGCCACAAATTAATGATATTCTAATGGGAAGAATGAGTCGGCCTGATGTTGATCTCGCATTAGTACCATTAATCTTTATTGTTTAGTTATTTAAATATGTACACATGGTACATACATAATGTCATGTTTATTATCTTTGCAGATTGACGCGCCTTCTTTGTAGCGCCACTTAAGTAGGTAGTTGTTTTTGGTTCTTTGTAGAACAGAAGAAATTGACCATACTTCACAGTTTATACTTAAAAGACTATCAATTGCGTGTGATTGATTGGTCTCTACGAAAGACTCGTCAACGTCTTTGACACATTCTAAGTTGTCTTAAATTTCCAGATGAGCGTATAACACGTTCATAACACAACGTAAGTCATTTGAAGTCACAACGTCGGATGTGTCCGAGCTTTAAAGGGATAAGTAGTGAACAAGTCAAAATATAAATCTTGCGTGTGGGGTGTGTGGCGCGGGTGGTGTCTCCGCTGAAATATAAAAGTGTTCGGGGGCACTCAACGGCCGGACGCTCATATTTTGTTATTTTATTTATATTAAAAGTAATGGTTCACCGCGAGCCATAATGCTCTAGATGGTTTTTGCGCATTTTTCTCTTTTCTGTGTGTCGTATATTTTCACTTAAATGACGTAGGTACGTGACCGTCGCCGCTGTTCGTTTGTATCGTGCTTTATGTAACGACCCTAATGTATGGGGAGCTTAATAAAATTACATTATTTAGTAGCAATTGCTCATTAGGAAAAGATTCTTATTGCAGTTAGTGGGGGCAAGAAACTGATATATTAAAGGTATTTCAGGAATGGCAAGCACATATTTACTTAATTTTATTTATATGCTTTAGATTCTTTAAGCATGTGATACAACTTCATGGGACTTGATAGGCAGGTATCAGATCCATTTGTAAAACTTACCCCTTGGAATTAACATTGCTACTGCTTCCCCATCACGTAAAGGATCATGAGCGATAATCACTTAAGTACAAAGGTAACACCTTAGGATATCCTACCTACATAGATTCAAGCTTCATTGTATAAATAATTCTATTTAATTACCTTCACTTACATAGCGTTCATTCTTAAGGTAAGGTAATGTCTCAAAAATACAATGTTAAAGTACAAAGCACGGCCTGATTTATTAGTGGATAAGCACACATTAATGTTAACAAAGTATATCGAGCGGCAGTGTGGTAGTGTGCCGCTACTATGCCGTAGTGTGCCGCGGCTGTGCCGTAGACGTGCTTCACCGACATAGCGCCGTCAATTTACCTACCATAGTTTTATGCTATCATAAACAAGAAATACAGACATCTTCACTATAATGTAATGTAGGAAAACGGTGGGCGCCGTGAGAACCGAAAGCGGACAAGCGTCCTCGAGAGGTGACCGTATGGCGTTTGTCGTAGAGGTGATAATCGTGGGTCGTGCGGCATGGTAGCAAGTGCGGGTTGGCAGCAATCTGCACAAGCAGAAGCGAGGTGTAAGCGAGGTGCTGTGGTGGCGCGAGCGGCCGCGGCATAGTGCACCCTGCATCGCCGCCGCAAGGGCGCGTTCAGTGCGGCACGGCGCGGCGCTGCGCGGCGGCGGCGTCGCTCTTCCGGGGAAGGCACTATCTCGGGTGCAGCGGGGAGGCCACCCCCTCGTAAATAACGCGCGCTGGCGAGCCGGCGAAGCACCCGTGCCAGATTCTACAGCTAGAAACAGTTAAACGCTCATAATTTCGTGCTGGTTAAGCTTATCTTTGTCTCGTGTACGAAATTTCGCTGTGCCGTCCCCCTCGCGTTTTCGTGGACATATTTTATTTGTTGCAACACAATGTTCTGTCGCGTCCGGGGCCAAAGTTATAATTGTAGTTCGACATACCAGTGCAGCTTCTGCATAAAGTTGCCCAGCGACGTTTACATTGTTGAAATAACTTTATCTGGTTAATGTTTTAAGTTTACTCACTTTGATTTATTCGGAACTCTCAGCTTGATTAACGATGCTTATTGGAGTGTTATTAGTTTATTGGTGTAGCATTTTGATTTCACTTTCATGTTTGTGAAATCTAAGAATGTGTAATAGTTATCCACACTTAAAAAGTTTTTAAATGATAATTCAATTATAATTCAACAGGGGTTACCTAAATAGTTGCATGGTATCAAGTAGGTGTTGACTGGTTAACTTCGCATAAACATTTATGCATAACTAGAGTGTCGTATAAGTTTTCGCATAGATGTACGGTGAAAAGGCATTCGAGCATGGTGCGATAGTGCGCCGAGGGTGTTGGGGGTGGGGAGGGCCGGGCGCCAGTGGGGGGCATGGAGGGGGGGTGGTGTTAAGCCGGTATCATCCCGCCTTATCGCGGCGCGGCGGTTTCATAATAATTTTAATACTCCGGGCGGCAACCCGCGGATTTCCGGCGCATACTTTTATAAGCGGTTTTGGTTCCCCGAAGAGGCCGGGTGTCACCCTCGCGTGCATGCCTTCAATCTCACTCAGTGAGTTGCCGCTGAATACACCCGCGGGAATCTTTTTACTTTTCTTTTGACGTTTATTGCCACGTTTTTGGCTTGTTTACGTTGTTTGTATAGACAGATTTAATTTGTTAAATAGGTGCTCTTTATTAGATTTCTCTTGTGACAGTTAGAGTAATTTTTATTTCGTTTGGGGGATGCTTGTAGAACTTGTATTATTTTAATTTATAGCATTTTCCGAATGGATGTAACTGACAGGGTTGGCAATAAAAAATCCTTGTAACATGTCTGTCTCTATTAGTTGCAGAAATAATAAATAATCACTTATTTATCCCAACTATCATTTGTCATATTAGCGATATTAGGGCTGCAAAAAGCCCCTTAATTACGTCTAGTGGATAGCGTTATGCGAGATTAGCCAATTTGCCAAAATGGATATAACAAATGACAGGAGTAATAGAGGCGCTTGAGTGTAACATTAATAGAGAGGCAGGTAGAGCCGGGGGGCGGCACTAACGACCGTTTTTATCCAGGGCGGGCGGATGATGGATGGACCTACTTCCGGCCGCGACGTCCGCACTTCCGCCGTTCCTTTTGTATATTTATCAACATTAATTTCAATGTGCTACAAGATATATTTGCCTGTTTTACTAACGGATTTTTCAGCGACGAGTACGTCGTGGAATTCAAATGGAGTATTTCTTTAATACTAAGTAGTATAGGAAAGTGTGAGATATTTTTATTTGTTTAACTGACCGGAGTGTTCCGTTAGATATTTTAAGCATAAACAATCAAATAAAGTGTAATTCATTACTGGTTCGAGTTATTTTGGTCCGCATACACACGAGTGCGCAAAAATAGCCGGATAACACGGCTAATGATGACGGACACGGCTAACGGTTGCTTTATTATGGACTCTCCCTATTTAACATGACAACATTATATCGCGAATGAATGCGGATAAAAGTCTGACAGAGATTTACGAAAAGGGAGATTTGGCTACCGAGTAGGTATTATCCTTGACAACTTTTCATCATAAAGTCTTCTGATCGATGGTCAAGCAGTGAAAAGGACCATTAAATATTATTTTTTTAACTTTTATTTTTTATTCTTTCCGGGACCTATTTAATAAAAACCGACCGGTGACAGGTGACAGGCTACAATCCGACAATTCGACTGTCAAACATGTTTTTTTCGCAGAAGGTATACCACAGTATCTATATATACTCGTATAGCCCTGTTGAAGAATTATATATATAAAGATATATACTACTACAGTTTATCTTTATATATAAAATTATTCTGTACGTGTGTTTGTCACCTAACTCCTCCTAAACGGCTATACCGATTTGGATGAAACTTTTGTGTGTATATTTGAATAGGTCCCTGGATGATAAGAAAATACAGTTGGAGCCGGTAGCTGGCGCTGTTCGGGTAGGAAAACGTCTACCGGGTCCGCTAGTTTCATATAAAAAAGGTTTGTTATTTTTGGATAGGTAGGTAAAGGTACCTAAGTTATCTAAGACTAGGTTGAACCAAAATTTTTCCCTCTAATCAATTAGTGCGTACCTATATCTCGATTTTCTTGGGAAATTAAGAAAACTCGTTTTCAGGAACAGGAATTTTTTTATAGCTTTATTTATATTCATATATTATGTAGCTGCCCACCTATGTGTATGTAAAGCAATAACGAAGAATGTTAACAAATTGTAACATGAACGTAAATATAGGTGGCGTGCCCATCGTTTACTACCAAACAAACCAGTTTGACTCAAATAACATTTCACATTTCATGATAGATTTTATCAAGTGATTGCTACAAACTCCGAGCAGAGGCATAACGTCTATGATACTGTTTCTATGATTAATTCAATTATGCAATCATATAACTTAAACAGTATGTTAGGGTACACTAGGTACTTAGACCAACTCAAGAAAATCACAAAGAAAAAGATAGAGAAGATAGAGATCTAAAAGAAGATGTAGTGACAAAAATTGAAAAGGGTATGGTGAGATGGTTTGGTCATGTTGAGAGGATGAATGAAAGGCGACTAACAAAATGTATTTACAAGGCAGATGTGAATGGAAACGCCGGGATGGGACGCTCTAGGTGAACATATACTGATCTTATTGGTGATGTTCTTCAGAAAGGACAGGTGCGTAGTACTCGCAACCGGCGTGCGTGTATGACCAGATGTATGAACGTAAACGAGGCAAATGGAGTAGGTAAGGATCGCAGCAGGTGGCATTCTGTAGTTTCTGCCTACCCCCATGGGAAGAAGGCGTGAGTTTATGTATGTGTGTGTATGTTAGACCAACTCTGAAAATATTATGAAATAAAATAAAACAATTCAAAGATAAAATAAATAAAACGTCAAAGTCAAATAATTTATTTCAAATAGGCTCATATAAGGCACTTTTGTCAACATTTAAAAAAAAATAGAATTGATTCTAGTCGCCCCTTCAATTATTCGAATTATATCCATGAAAATAATGTTTCCAAGCATTATTTTCATGGATATAATTCTCTTATTTGCAATATACTTGTTTAGAAAGTGTACTTTTAATATGAGTTTTAAATTTTCCTACATTTAATAGCAATATATCACAAGGTATATTTTGTTGTAACATTTAATTTTTATTTAATTTATTTAATTCAAGCAACAAGACTCATAGTGTTAGTAACACAGTACCCCATAAAAGATGACTTTAGATAATCTGAAAAATGGTTGGATGTAAAATTATAAACTTATTTTTATAAAAAAAAAATAGTTTTATTTTACATACATAATATTTTCATAAATTAATTGGCAAGGTACCGTCATAATATGGCGTCAGGTCAGCGTCGTTTGTTACGCTGACGACACGTTGGTCCTGGCGCAGGGCAGGTCGCACCAGGCGGCGGCCGAACTAGCGATACACGGGGTTGCGACAATCGTGGCCAGAATCCGGCAGTTGGGATTCGAGGTGGCCTTGCACAAGTCCGAGGCCATGTGTTTTCATGGTCCTCGGAACGCGCCACCGTCGGGTTCCCAAATAACGGTAGGAGGGGTTCACATCGGCATCAAGTCGACGATGAAGTACCTGGGACTCGTCTTCGACAGTCGGTGGAACTTCGTGGAGCATTTCCGACGTTTGGCTCCCAGACTGGAGCGGGCCGGGGCTGCCTTGAAGCGGCTCCTGCCCAATCTAGGGGGTCCAAACGCCTCCTGCCGGAGGCTATACGCGGGGATCGTGCGGTCCATGGTCCTGTACGGGGCACAGGTGTGGGCGCGTTCGTTGAGGCGGCGGCCTGCCCGCAGGTTGAACGCGTCCCAGAGGGTCATGGCCACCCGGCTGGTCCGGGGATACCGCACGGTCTCCGGTGAGGCGGCGAGCCTCCTTGCTGGATTGCCGCCATGGGATCTGCAGGAAAAATTCCTCGCGCATATTTGGGAGTGGCGCGAGGAGGCGAAACGCCGGGGCTTGACTCCGATGCCGCGAGAAATCGCGGCACAGCGGACAGAGCTCCGACGGGATCTCATGGCGGCATGGAGAGTGCGATTGTCACAACCCAGTGCTGGGCACGCCACTATTGCGGCGATAAGTCCCCTCTTTGAGGAGTGGCTGGAGAGGCGCCACGGCGTCCTCACCTTCCGCCTGACGCAGGTCCTCACCGGACACGGCTGTTTCGGGAGGTACCTGTTTCGGATAAGGCGGGAGGAAACGTCCGGGTGTCATCACTGCGTGGATCGCCCGGAGGACACGGTGGAGCATACGGTGGAGGTATGCCCGGCTTGGGCAGAGCACCGCCGTGTCCTCGTGGAGGCGATCGGTGGCGGGGATCTCTCGCGTCCGGCCCTGGTCCAGGCCATGGTACGGAGCGAGAGGGCATGGGAGGAGGCCGTCACCTCCTTCTGCGAAGCAGTAATGCTTGCAAAGGAGGAGGCGGAGCACGTGAGGAAGAGGCAAATTTCGCGCCCTCACGCCCCTAGCCACCGCAGAAGGAGACGCCCTGGGCGTCGGGAATCAATTGCTGATTCCCGGCCACCGTAGGCGCGGGCTTGCGGACGGTGAGCAAAGGGTAGCTCGCCGTCCGGCAAGGACCAAGCCCGGGTCGACGGCGCGTTGTGTTCCACGCGCGCCTCAAAGAGTGTCAGCGAGTGAAGGGGTCCGATGAGACCATTGCCTGCCGGGGTTGCGGGAAAGTCCGAAAGGGATACCATGGCCCCCTGGCATTGCACAGGCAAGAAAAGGAACACGGGTGGGTTTTAGTCAGTAAGAGTCTGACACGCCCTCCCGCTCCACCCAGAGCGGGAGGAGTAATTTGATGATTTCCCACCCAAAAAAAAAAAAAAAAAGGTACCGTCATAATATTAATCTTTTTAAATAGTTCCCTGAGAGATTCCGTGGTGACGTAGATTATAAATGGCTCTGACAGCTCTCTTTTACAAAATAAAGATGGATTCAATGTCAGCAGCCCGACCCCACAGTAAAATGCCATACGACACAATGCTGTGGAATTAGCTAAAATAGACCAAACGTGCGGTTTCTACATCTGTTAACTGTCTTATCTTTCTAATAGCATAAGCGGCCGAGCTTAGCCGCCCCGCAAGAGATGTAATATGAGGTCCCCATTGTAATTTCTCATCTAACGTGATTTCTAGAAAAACCATTTCAATCAATCAATCTGCCTAGCCTTTTCCCTACTATATTGGGGTCGGCTTCCAGTCTAACCGGATGCAGCTGAATACCAGTATTTTACATGAAGCGACTGCCTATCTGACCTCCACAACCCAGTAACTGGGTAATACGATATCCCTCGGCAAGACTGGTTGTCAGACTTTCGCGCTTCTGACGACTCGTAACGACTGTCAAAGATCCATGAATGACAGTCGGGACCAACGGCTTAAAGTGCTTTCCGAGTCACGGAGGAGTCTCGGTATCTAAAGATGGTCACCCATCCGGCAAGCGTAGCTTAACCTGATGGATCGACCCGTGCGGCAGTTATTACTTAGCCGCGAGCTCCTCCAGATCTAGAAAAACCATTTGATGAATAAATTCCAGTTTGCTCCATTCAATATGATGTCACATTCGCTACTTCTAAAATGAGGTAATTTAAATCTAATGCATTTAGTTTTTTTTAAATTAATAGTACCAAATTGTTTACCGTAAATCAATCTTGGACCTCAAGAATAGAGCAATTCATGTCTTCAAGATTTTGTGACAGTCGGTTTATTTTAAAGATCAATGATGTGTCATCTGCAAATAACACCATCTTCGGTTGATTTTGAAGAAATGGGGGTAAATCATTAATGTAAACTAAAAAGAGGAATGGACCCAATATCGAACCTAGAGGAACGCCCATTGCCATTTCAGACCCTAATGAGTTTATGCCGTTTACTTGAAATTTAACCTTTCTATCTTTCTAATCTCATAGTGTACTAGTTTCAGCAGAAGTCTCTCATGGTCTATGCAATCGAACGCCTGCGAGAGGTCGCAAAAGGTTACAATGGCGTCTTGTCCTTCTTCAAACACTAAGGTGTTTGAACAGTTGATGATGATAAAAAAATACCAAAGGGCGTTGCACCACTAACCCTAATAAAGGTGTCACCCTAATAAAGAACATTTTGAATGCCTTGAAAGAAGCACAAGATGCCATTGGAACCTTTTGCGACCTCTCGCAGGCGTTCGATTGCGTAGACCATGCGACACGTCTGCTGAAACTAGTAAGCTGAGAACTGGAAGAATGGACACAGGCCTATAATTGTTGGGTTCTTTACTATCACCGGATTTGAAAAATGGAACTGCATTACTGTGTTCCATCTGATCCGGAAAGACTCCTTGGTCTACACTGGTGTTAAATATGGTGCCAAATAGGGCGCAATGGTTTCTATCAAAACCATTCTGTAAAAGTAGATCATAGATCTACAGACTTTTACAGACATTCCCCAGAGATCTTCTTTTGATTTAATTTTAAGATTTTTAAAAGCTTTTATATCAGCCTCGGGGTTTGTATGCTGAAACCTAAACTCCATAGGACATGCCTTCACATTCTGTCTAAGTAAGGCAGTAGAAAGTGCGGTATTAACGGAATTTAAAGCTTCAGTAGTTTTAAAGGAAATATTACCAAAAAAAAAAACATATTCTTGAGCTATTTCTACATCTGAGTTGATGGGGCCATGAGCAGTCTCTAAATTAAATTCAGTATTTCGCTGTTTTTTCCTACCTGTTTCATTATTTATAAATTTCCAGGTCGTTTTTATTTTATCATCAGCTGGTTTTATTTTATTGCTAATATAAAGAGCTTTGGCTATTTTGCACACACTTTTAAAAGTTTTTGAATATTTTGCACATATGAGCTTGCTTTATAATACGAGCTTGTATTATACATATGTTGGTTTAGGCCATAAAGTTCAAATAGTTTTTCCCTGCTTTTATGAATACCTGGAGTCACCCAGTCACTAAATAATAAGTAAGAACTTTATGTTAATACTTTTAGTCTTTAGTGGAAAAGTGTCATTAAATTGACATATTTCTCAGTAGTAGCCCGGAGTCTGGATTTGTACCCGGTTGATGGCAATAGGCTCACCCCCTATTACATGGGACTTAAAAAATAACTGGCGAAATGTGGATGTACCTACTACAGGTACACCTCTGCCCATCTCTTCAGGGAAACAAGGCGTGATGTTATGTTTATGTTGTGTCATTTAATTGCGTGTTTAGAAGTGAAAAGAACTCGGCGTAGCATTTGGGTCACCTATATTAATTAAAACTCTGAACATATAATTTGCCGGCCAAAGAATTAATTAATTTCTTTAAACTTTAACCTTTAAAAAAATTTACATCACTTGATTATCTTTAAACCGATGCTCTGTTAAACAAATGAAATCAAACTTGGTAGTAACTTTGAAGAGTAACCTTGGATATTTTGATTAAATAATTTTAAAGTATGTTGCACTCCCTTTGGTTTAATATTATGAGTTATATTGACAGAAAGAACATTTTAAGAATTGGTTAATTGAAGGGGTGACTTCTGTTGTCTTATTGCCTAGTTTAAAGAATTATCCGGAGTGACCTCCACAATTACAACTGAAGAGTCTTAAATGCCTGTATGAGTTCCAGCAGGAAGAGAACACCCTATCTGACTGGTAGTACAATACCTACATACCTACTTGGAGGCCCCAAGTAGGTATGTTGGTATTGTAGGTGGATCCTCCTTCGTACAACATGTTAATTCATAATTACTCACTCTGTTGTAAGTATAACTAGACAACACAGACTCGTCACTAATAAATACTACACTTTGTTATATTAGCTATAACCTCATTCATCATCATCTGCCTAGCCTTTTCCCAACTATATTGGGGTCGGCTTCCAGTCTAACCGGATGCAGCTGAATACCAGTATTTTACATGGAGCGACTGCCTATCTGACCTCCACAACCCAGTAACTGGGTAATACGATACCCCTTGGTAAGACTGGTTGTCAGATTTTCGGGCTTCTGACGACCCGTAACGACTGTCAAAGATCCACGAATGACAGCCGGGACCAACGGCTTAACGTGCTTTCCGAGGCACGGAGGAGTCTCGGTATGTAAAGATGGTCACCCATCCACAGACCAACCCCGGCAAGCGTAGCTTAACCTGGTGGATCGACCCGTGCGGCAGTTATTACTTAGCCACGAGCTCCTCGTAGCTATAACCTCATTAATATTATATATATTTTATTTTACTTCAGATCAAATTAAAAAATCCATCAGTTGTTAGTAAAGGTCTTAATCTAATGGTAGTAAAAACCACACTCTATGTACAAAATTGAAACGACTGACTGAACACTGGATACAGCTGCACACGTAGGTGACGTGTGCAGCCGTATCCAGTGAGCCAGCATTGGGCTGTCCCACCTATCACACAATACACTCAGGTTTGGTGGGAGCTAGTACGTACTCTTCTGATAATAGAAGCACACCGTTTCCGTATGATGGCATGAAAACCATCAACCCTGGCCGCTGTGAACATGCCGAAGCGCTACAAAAGCGTGGTAGACCCAAAAGTACTCTGAATACATTGTTATACTATACACGCAGGGCGTTGTATGCCCGCAGCGTATACCTGACCCACAGACTGCACGTGTAAAAAGACTGGCAGTATGCTCAGAAAAGGGTATTTTGACTTTCGTCGTACAACGTGCAAATCTGCGGATCAGCATATTACCTCGGACAGCCATCGCCCTGCGTTCCCTTTCTATGTCCAGATCATCATTCAGGTCATGAGAGACCTAGTGACCCCGGTACTTAATTTTTTGTCCTCTTGATATCGGAGTATTATTTATGGTCACATCTAGCACGTTAGTGTAACATTTGGTGCCCGCCTTGAATACCAATAATTCACATATTTTTGCGTTGTACCTGAGTCCCTGAGTGACTGCGTAGTCTTCACACATCCTAACAAGATGCCTGAGTGCGTTTATTGACGACTCAGCAGCACCATGTCGTCAGCGTAACTTATATTGTTAACGCAAACTCAGTCAATATGGCAGACGCTGCTTTCCTTTCGCAGCTTTTCCCACAAGATATCGTACGACACCAGGGCAAATGCGCTCGATAGAAAACATGCATTGACCGATGTTTTCCTATCAGCATAGGTAATACTGAATAGTCTGTTTAATACACATGATGGCAGTCAACGCCGATAGTCCGGATCTGAAACCGAATTGGGCGTCTTGAAGATTTATTAAATACGACTCGCCTTATGTGTATCAAGCAAACAGTCGAGTATCTTAGCTGAAACAGTCGTCAAGGAAATAGGCCTATAGTTTCAGGGTGTATAACACCGTCCATTCTATTCTTCACTATTGGCACGACTATAGTCTTTATAAGCTTATCTGGCAAGTACGAGTGACTTCATAACGAATAAAATGTTGCCAACACCCTCGGTAAATGAACTCCCGCGTAGCGCTCGACGTTGAGGTGGTCATGTCCCGGATACTTGCCTCCGACCATCTTTCTATTGATATCAGCTATTTCTTTGGGCAAAAACCTTAAACACGGAGAACTTACCTCAGCGCCAATCACCGACGAAGACACGGGGGTAGCCGGTCCCGACAAAGGATCAACTTGGAACTGATTCACAAACAAATTTGAAATGAAATGAAATATATGCTATCAACATAGCAATCAGATGTCTACATTCCCAAGACAGAGATAAAGTTCTCTTAGTTAAATTAAAACCATTAACAAACTTGTTAGTGTCAAAATACAATAATTTGTCACTATGACATACATTCACCCGCATAAGTCACGATCCCGTGGGAATGTCGGAAAAAATGGTCTATCCATGTGCCAAATTTCATCCAAATCCGTTCAGCCGTTTTAGCGTAACAAACAAATAAACAAACTCACTTTCGCATTTATATTATTAGTTGGATTTCAGAGTTGGTCCTATAATAAAAGTTGTTAATTTCATGAGTATACTACAATTCCTTAAAGTATGTCCCTCGTTTAACCTAACACACTCATAACATGTACCTAAGTATGCGACAGGAAGCAAGAGAATGGCAGAGTTCTATGTTGTTGCCATATCCTATTTTAGTTTTGGGTACAGATTGTTCTTTTGTTAATCAAAACAATTTGTACCATAATGATTTGTAACCTAGCTACAATCTTCCTAATGTGGTCCATGGTCGACTTTTATTTAAATTCATAATAACCATAGTTTATGGTTGCATTATTGCTTTATACTTTTTGAAAGTCTTTCTGTAGGTGCCTGCCCATGTCCAAAGGCTGAATGCAGCCCACGCTTACTCCAATGTGCGACTTTCATAACTCATGTACGAAACAAACAAACTATAAAACAGTTTAAATAGCAATTTATGCAAATAACCAAATGAATTTATATTCGCGTTCATAACACGGTTTACATCGTGCGCCCTACGTAGGTACGTATATACGACTTAATTGAATTTATAGGCACGTCGTCAAATGAATATGAGTAGTACACTCGCAATGTTTTCAATACTTAATGATGGCTTATTAAGTATTCGCTGCACCTCTGTAGAACGGTGAGAACCTCGTAACATAAATTTTGCGTATTATTTACGTTGACGAACGTGCATTATGAAATTATAATGTCGTGATTGATATGCGGGTGCGCGCCCGGCCGCGACAGTAGGACGTGTGAGCCGCTGTCCGCACGTACCTTATTGTACTAAATACTTGAGCGATGGACACTAGCGCCGGGGTTCAGATCACTGCCAACGTTATTGCTCCTTTGCTCTAAATACCTCTGCTTTATGGCCATATTTACACTTATAAATAGACACTAACTTTATATTCCTGTGAATAGAAACTACGTCATACATCAAACATAACAAGTGCATCCGCGTACAGACAGATGACTAAACACCCGCATATTTCTACACTTGCACTCACACTGATCGATAGAAGAACATGTAATCTAATATATTAACCTACTTACGAGTAATGAAAAAAATTAGCAGTTGAAATACTCACGAATTGTATCACCCTGTCGAATAATGAGGTCGAAAAGTCACAACAAATGTAAGAAAAGTTTCGATTATAAAGTATATTTAGAACATTACGAAGAAGTGTATGATCTACTTACACATACATTGACGTAGTTTCATGGATAGATTCGCGCGAGTCGAAATAAAGCGAGCCAATCAATATTAACACGCCGCAAACAGCGTAAATTGTTGCCTAATGCCATACACGCACACAGCCGCCGCCGCGCCGTCCGTGAACTAGCGCCTACACTAGCCAGGGTGCTCACTTCACAGCGCGGTCGGAAAATACTTTTCCTATTTCAGCGTGAGGTTCAGTTTGTGCGTTTCTTTATTTAGAACTATGACGTCAGATATTAGGTAAAAGTACCTAAGAGGATGAAAAACAATCGTTTTATGAGCAATAAGTGTTAAGGTATGGTATGGTATGGTAGGGTATGACTTATTTCTTCTCGTCTTCGTATGGCAAGCTAAGATTTATTTCGAAAACTACAACGATATGAAGCAGCGAGCACAGGTGTATTGTATCACCCTGTATGCATTGCGTATTACATTTACACAAGAAGCGGCCGCACACATGCGCGCTGCGTGTCGGTACTAACGCATGCACGCACACTAGCTGCGCCGGCCGGCCTGTAATAACTCGGAACCACAATAAATCAATGTGATTAATGTCATTAAGCACTGTGTGCCGGCCTCTCTATATTCCGTCAATATGCACTGTTTTACGACATGCCGCGCCACGATAATTAGTCAGCTTTGTTAGGACCGTTGACGAATGTTATGTGCGATCCCAACGCTACATAGAGAAATTAGAGCAATAAAAATATGTATACGAGTGCCATCTGCGGTTCCAATGTACGAGGAAAACTACGTCGAGACACCGATGTGACATGGTAGATGAGATCAAAGAGAATTTATAACGGAGCGTTCATAAATACGTCACTCGCGCAAAAAATGAACTCTGCTATTTCTCAAACTGTGAACACAGTCGGCACGTCGAGATTGATAACTATTACCATTTCTTGGTCAGATTCCCGAGACGCATGTTTATCATACGTCCGTTTGATGGATAGGCCGTAATTATTACGATTAGAACGGCATCGCAAATCATGGGAACGGCGAGGACAGGCTGCACTAGTTGACATCGTTATCGCCGCTTCAGATCTCGATTGTTGGCTCTGGGACCATACAGTTGTGTTGGTTGCGTTCGGAACGCGCGACCAGTTTCATACTTTATTTCATCTCTTGTTCACGGCGCATGATCAGCGCACGATGCGTGGCTGCACTGTTACGAATGTATCCAGCATCGAGTCGGTGGCCCATTTAGATCTACGATACTGCAATTTGCTGACGGACAGGAGTCGCGCATTAGCCGCTTGAAGGCAGGAATGTCTTGAGCACTGAACGTGATCGCTCAGCTGATTGTCCTAAATTGATTGTGTTCCGACATTATTCAATTCTATCACGCACACCCAACTTCTGAAACTGTGTTTTTGACTGACAGCTGTGTCTTACCTTCTATTTTCTTTGATGTGTGATTTACCTAAATTTGACACCGGAAAACTAAAAGCCCAATGTTCAAGTGTAAACAAATGAAAATTACATTAAACATCTATTTTGTACGAGCAAAGAAATTATTCAAATTTCAGTGAACAAATTGCTCCATTATTCATTTGTTCATTGATTTTAAATCCATATATTAGCGAGAAGAGATATACATAATGACCAACACTGACATCGTGCTGGTAGTTACACGTCGCCACACTTTTGGTTTCGATATTTTGGCTTCAAATGTAGTCTCGGCTCTTTGCTGGTAAACCTGGCAAAAATAGATTTGAATTGGTAACATAGTCTTAATGTGGCGAGGAGAGGTGGCGGTGCTATTGTGGCGGCGGTCAGGATGCCGATGACCATTTCGGTTGCACGCTTGTGCTGCAAAGTTCGCAATCAAATAAATATTTCGGCACAATTAAGAAAACGCCGACGAGGGTAGCACTCGTGACAATCGGCTAACAGCGTGCCGTGGAGCTTCCATTACGTCGCGATTTATTTGATCGAGACACTAAATTGGGAAAATAATAGAATTGGCTTTCTAATAATGAGTTGGCTTTTTAAGATACAAGATGAATGCTAGTTTGGTGTTAATGACTCACAAAAAATCGGTGCTTAATTTGTTATAATAGTTCATTTTTGAACGTGTAATATGATGTTAAATATTTGGAAAATAATTGTCATATTTATTTGGACTCATACATCCACTATCACCTAGCTAAGACGTGAGTGACCGCGCAGCATCCTCTCTACGCATCTCCGCGTGCGCGCTCTCCGCTCTGCCCACATCCGCTGAAGTATTTTGTTTATTGCTAATGCGATTTTATTTTTTATTGCTTTTTATTTATCTTTATTCAGCGATTGCGGTTTATTGTATTAAAATAAATAAGAATTCTTGACTTTTTAATTTTATTCGAGGCGAAGTACACGACAGTGCCGCGAGGAGAGAAAGAAATAAATTTTAATAAGCGTTTCTTTTTTAAGGCGTGATTCTTCAGTTAAAAGCGATTTATTTTTTGTATAAACTTGAAGATAAACCGTATTCATTAGAGATCGACTGGAAAGGGCCTAAAATAAAAATAAACGTGGTCAAGTTGGTGTTGTCGCTGAGTTATTGTCGTTAATCAGCCCTCTTCTGAAGGCATGTTGATTGGAGGCCGGCTCGTATGGATGAGCGGCATTGTTCTCTTTATTAACATTTGGCTTAATTATACCGATCATATAGAGACATTCTTTTTTATTTACTTGCCCCTTTGCACCTTTTATTCCTTAGAGATATCACTTCAAGTCTGGATCTTGAAACACAAGTATTAAGGTTTGAAATGGACCCAGTAAACCTCGTATTTTCTGGACTAAGTTGCCTATAAGTAAAAATCTAAAACTGGAAGTGTGGTTCTATTCGTGAATTATCACTTAATTATTTTCCTAGGAAATTAAATAGGAAACGATTGTTGTGTTTATAAATTATTTGGAAACTTAAATCAGAGGGTGCAGTTGTTTTCCTACAAAAATACTACTAACATATTCGTGGCGTATTTCTACGAATTTGTTCACGTCCACGACTCCAATCGTGTGTTACCCAACGGAAGTACATAAATAATGTTTATCGATCGATCATCGCCGAGCCAGAGTGACGCACTCGTTAGATTTATGCCTTCATTGTCAGAGCCGTAAACTAGATCTCCATAAAAAGGGACATTTCCTATTTAAAATTTATATTAAAAGACAATGGTTAACAAAAAGTGGGCGCCTCCTCGCGAAGCAGCCCGGCTGCGCGTGCGCTCCACGGCGCCAACTGCCAAATCTCTATCGGACGCGCGTAAATTACGCCTTTTTACCTGGATTCCTGTTTTGACATATTTAAGGCATTAGTAATAATTATGAGTGCTCCGGCCGGCCGGTAATGCCTGTGTGCGTGCCAGTCAGTTTTGACACTATCTTAATGACGGACGTCGGGTGACAATAAATATTGAATCGTTATCGCTCACCTATCCGAGGTTGCGTCACTTGGTTTTAAATCCTAAAATAGACCCCCCAAATGGTTGGATCTCATAGTTTAGGTATATGAATTAGTATTTCAAGCACTTTCCAGTTTCAGCATTGTATGTAACAAGCGTGGAAGTATTGAAACTGGGTGATGACATTAGGTGGCTAATTGCAAGTATTGGGGTGAGTGCAGAGGTCAGTGAGGGTCGCGCACATCTGCCGTGTTTGTCCACCCACGCGCTCGCTGCAGTTAACGAGCGCCGTCCAATAGTTTTAATTGCAACCCGATATCTGCACTTTTATGTCATTACAAACAGTGGAAAGATTTGCTATTAGAGCGAACATTCGCGAGACTAATGAGAAAGTATTGTTCAATGTGAGTCATTCACACTAACTCATGTGAAAACAAATCTTAGATGTCAATCAATTTCAAATAAATTCTTCAACATGACAATAGTTAGATATACCTGACCTAACTAAAAGCTCAGCAGTAAAAAAAGAATAACTGGATATCCGAAAAACCGATCATGTGTTTCGGGTGGTATGAATAAATCAGATATAGCGAGACTGGCGTAGGCGCCTGCGCGGAGCGGCGGCGCGGGGAGATCTCCGCCGAGTTATAAAACCTCTCAAAAGGTGAACTGAAAGATTCGTGCGTAAATATTAAGGGTTTACGATGGCTCATTCAGTCATTAGAGTGCGTCTTTTGTTTATAACCGCGTCGTAGACTTGTCGCTATTCGGAGATAAGATCTGTCTCGTCGGGTCGTCATTATTTATGTGAATTTTGACAGAACAGCACTCTAAGGGCAGCAGGCTCACACTTAAGTACTATTATTTATGGCAAGTGTGGTCTGCCATAAATTACCCTTCATCGAATTAAGACAAAAGCTAGTGTCGATAAGGCGCGCGATTAGGGCTCGCCTCATTGTTCTGACGAATGCGACACTGATATAGCCAATATTTTTCCACTTTTACGACTTCAATACGAGATTGCTTTGTTCGTGTAGCGAGAAAAGTCGTACTTATGAAATTTATAATGTCTAATGGAAGTATTCCTTCGTGTCTATCTAATATAAATGTGTACAAATAAAATTACGATAAATAAACAACGGAAAGCTTTGGACATGTCAGACGGATATAAAATTTATAACCCTTAATAGGCTATGGAGGGAAGGGTGGATGAAATACGGTTAATGATAAATCCACAAATGAGATTTGCCGGACGTCTGGCCACTCAAAACTGTCGCGCTATTGTCACTAGACACTCTCACCTTATATTACACAGATCAACTAAATATGGCGTGTTCATTCAAGTACACAGGGTGTTTCCTTTTGAAGCAATTTTATTATCTTATTCTGCGAATTTTCCGTTTTCCTGTAGTAACAAAACAAGTTGATTTTAAATTATTGATGATGTTAAGTAGGGTCGTAAATATTTCAGCAATTTAGATTGTTTTCATAATTTGACAATGCTAATACGCGGATTTGAATTTATTTGTTTTTTTAATGCTTACATTAACATAGGATCTTTGATTTGAATTTTTCTTGGATTTTGATGTATAACTTTGTATTTGATAGAAAATTTATATTTTGGAGATTTATTTATTTATTGTAAATAGGAAAAAGAACATTGCCATTAAATAGACGGGCTACAAATAAGACAACTTGTTCTATGCCTGCTGCCATATAATCCTTTGTGGGATAGCATGCAGGTATAATGATCCCTTCCATGGCGTCGTTATGTAGGTATCTTGGGGGACGGTTTGTTTATCATCAGATACTTTCATTACAAGAACTTGCCAACCTTGTTACACAAGCCCAAGTTATTCCTATGAAAACATTGGAAAAAATAAATGAAAATCATTGTTTTTTTTCCTGAAATAGTAATAATTGTTTGTACTATATTCATAACGTTGGTTAATTAGGAACCTAAAGGCTAAATAAAAATTCTCTCAAATGAGGAAACGGACTTGTGCAAGCAACACTATTCTAAATTTTAAAATATTTATCACGTAAGAATTTTAGTTAGTTTGAAATTACTTGTCTTAAAGGCTAGTGTAATTAATTATTAAGCACCTGATTATTTTAATAAAGCAAAAATATATAAAAAATGTGGTAAGTTGTTGTTAAATCGTCCATAACCGATCAGCCTGTAGCCTGTCAGTGGTGTAGGTGGTGATGATCCAGATGGACGCGGGTCAGCAGCTGCGCGGTAATTAAGAGGTGGCTGGAAGTGGCATGCGCCGGCGCACAATGCGGTTCAATTGAATGAGAATAATCTTTGCACCCACGCGTCTTTTGTGAGCGTGGGTGGACCGATGACCGGTGCGTGCACGATCGAAAAGTGGCTCTATTTTGCGTTTTTCAGTTTGGTTCTAGTTTTATTTTTCTTTTGCTTCGTGTTGTGTGACCTTTAGTTGATGATTTACAGCCAACACATTGTTTTATTGTGTTGGATACTATCAAATTATTAGTACGAATAAATGCAGATATACTATTCGTACTAATTCTTCTTCTTTGGTTCGTATCTATAATTGTATCTGGGTAATTACCATTTACCGCATAGAGCATTAGTTATGTTATTGATTTGCGTTAATATGAACAGTATGCTATTGTTATTTTAGAATGCTATCTAGACCTCCGACATTTACCACATTTATAAGTATTCAGTTATGTTAAATTGCATGCAGCTTACGAGTAGGTACATTCGCATTTAAATTCAAATGTGAATCAATATTAGCAACGAGGTTTCGCAAACATAGTTATACGAGTATCATAATGACGTAAATTAAAATCTACATTGTGAATTACAAACACGCACAAATCATTGACATGAAATTGTCATAGCTAAGTAGAGCATATTCTGTGCCAACGCCGCTTCGGACAAAAGCAAACAATTATTGCAAAAATTGCTTTAATGATAAATTGGTGACCATTTCTAATGGCCGCTGGGCAATGAGTGATTCGACCCGGAATCGAACCCGTGCAGTCATAACGTCCTCGAAATACAATGACGCTCTCTCGATGATTTATCTCTTAATTGTGCTCAATATCGACATTCCGTTGAAGGCGGTTTTTATATTATACTCATAATTCTTTGGAATTTCATTTGATAATTCAATAATATAGTTGGACATCGATTCACCTGGTATCTTATTGGTATATCGCTAATATATTAGAGGTAATAATATTCTAGATAAGTATTTAGTATTTCCTGTTGTAAATGATACATTAGGCACAATAAAAAGTTACATCGAGTTAACCTTTATTGGGTTTGTGTCATCATGGGTTTTGGTTTTTTATGATTTTAGTTAGGAATGGGCTTTTGTTCGATCCCTGTTTGACGTTATTATCGACTGACGAAATAATCGTCTATTGATCTTAGAGATCGGTGCCATCTTTTATCGCTTCAAAATGACGGCCGTCTACATACAGAGCGTTTTTTGTCACCGTAAAAACCCACCGTCATTTTCATGAAAGTTTTCTCAGGAAACCCAAGGTTAAATTATTTCTACTTCTGATTTTACGAGATTGATATAATTCTTTACAATGAAACTAACATAACATCACACCTGTAGAGAATACAGGGTGATGAAGGGATGGCCAGAGGTGTCTCGTAGTAGGTAGGTACTGGTGTTAAGTCCCATCATGTAATCAACATTGTATTGTATTATATTTGTTTTTCTCAAATATTATATAACATATTTATGATAAATTATGCTAAACTACATCCATAATACTTTATTACTACGCGGCGGAAATAAATATCTATGACTCGGCTTCCATGTAGAGAATTCAAATCAGGAAATGGCAACATTTCATGTCATGTATGAATAACTGCAAATAGATATTAGTGTTCATTGTCAATAAAACTTGTAAAGAAAACTAATAGTGGCTCCTTTGCTACGTTACGACTATTTTACCGTTTTTACGTTAAATCAGGGCTCACGAACCGTTGGTCTGCTCCGACACTGCGAGTTTTTATTACCTGTAGCTTTACTTCCGTGATTGCTTTCTGAACGCTTTTTTGTTTGCTATTTAACATCTCGAAGTACACTGTTAGACCAATTTGTTTTGTTTTTATTTCTTGTATTGTTGTTTCTGTTGCTAATCTATGTATCTGTGAAAACAAAGATTTGCAATCGTTTTTTCAGGAATACTGAATAAGTAGAATATTCATGAACTAATGACTTATCCTTTTTTTTTGCAATACTTTTGTGATGGGAAGTCCAAAAATGTTTGCGACTTCTGCTACTGCCGGAGGCGCGTGGGGTTCGTCTTACTATCGGTATATCAATAGGGGGGAGTAACTCTAATATTAAAGTTATTTATTGTAAATCGCTTCCTTTGCGTCCTTACGAGCAATATCACTGTTTTCGTAGCTCGTACAAACAGCACTGCAGCATGCGGTTTGTTTGGGAAAATTGTGTGGTTTGCGGAAAATAAAGTATCTACCGATCATTCTATAATATTCAATAAAATGCAGCTGGAAAAAATAAATATTAGCAGCAACAGAAGACTTGAATGTTATAAAATCTGTGCTAAAAATAAATAAGGAACGCACATAACTATAAAAAAGCTGAGATTTGCAATCCCATTTGATAGTGTGAATATAGTTTATTAGAGTATCAAGGACGCGACAGTAAGCAGACGTTTGGAGCGGTGACAATGCAAACGCGAGGGGAGCTTGTTTGTCCGCCGCGGTATGAATAAAGATATTCCCGTTATTTGTAGTACAGATGTCATGTAATTTCATTGTGTCTCACAATATTTAGTGTAAACACGCGGGGCGACTCCCGGGGCCCCAGCCGACTAGATAACATCTCATAGTTCCGATGCACGTCGCGTATCACACAATAAAAACACATTTTTATGTCACAAGAAAAAATATTTCTGCCTTGCTAATAAGGGATTTGTACGCGATTATTTGCGATAGTATAAAAGAGATTAAGTCCCGTTACCATAAATACGTTAAAATTGGGTCACCCGACAATGTGAATGCTTTCATCGGTTTTGACAACATTTCTTTACCAATTTTATCCGATGGAGTAGGATAACTTTTATGGCTTTTTTTTTACTTGATTGCATTCAATACCACATCGCAAAATTATTAGCTGTGAAATAACATTACAAATTAACACAATTATATGATATTTGAATGTGTTTTTGTTCATGCGTTAACAATCAAGATATTCTGCTTCTGTCTCGAAACTCTTAGTTTGCGTTGTTAATCAGATGCTTTACTTAATTATTGAATGAGGCTCTGGCTCACGCAATTCAATATAACAAAGGCTCTCCACATAGTACGCAGAAACAAGTTTCAAACAAATATAAATATTTGATTGTCATTTAAATTTTACTCATGTGTCGGCGATAGAAAGCCTCCATATACTGTGAATAATTTATTACTCTGTCTATCTAACTCCTAAATTGAACTAATATCTGAACTCTCCTATTCGCAACTTAAATTGACACATTACCTTTTGAAATGAAACTGTGTAAATTATTTACGCCACGTTCCTGTCACTGTGAAATTTTCCAGCCCACATTGAAACATCGATATGGTGTTAATAAAATCATGTCAGTCATAGGCAACGGGACAAGCAAACATGAGCCCTCCATTAAATGATAATCCTGCCAATTTATCGGTAGAGCAAAAAATATATGGCATTGTGTAGCGACTTGTCGAACATGAAAATTATTTTATATAAACACATTGAGTATTCCCGACGCTCCCCGCTCGCCGCTACGCTCGCAGATTACTCGGATCCCCCATCTTCCTCACTCGTCATCTGCTGACATATTTTTTAAAATGGGGTGACGGGTAATGGAATAATAATAAACTGGAATTTACTTTTTGGTCATCGTACTGAATCAAAAACAGAAAGGGGTGTGAACATATTGCTCGTTGTAGATTGTTTTCATTGTCGTCCAACGGACCAATACTGTATAATCAACGGTTGGATAAAATGAAATGGAATTCAGTCTGAGCTATTTGTCGCATGTTTGACACCAATAACAGGGTTCGTCGCGCATTAGAGCCACCATATGTCGGTCATATCAAATTTATTTCTATTATTTTATTGGTTTGGTCTTCGATGATTGCCTTCATTACCTTTATTGGAAGTCACTGAGTGAATTTGAATTTATGGTCAGCGATATGGGTGATAGCTGAATGACTGTAACAAAGTGAACGAAGTAATAAAGGTAATAAATTGGTTTCACGAGGCTCTACGTATCGTCCACTATTATTTAGCTACACGCCATTAAGAACCTTTAGGTACTAACCCCCAATAATATATATTACTTAGTTAATAACTTGGATACACATTCGGTGTTACAGCGTTAGGTATGTGCCGCGACGTCAAAAGACATTCGGTGCTGTCGCAACAAAGTGTAACTTTATTAGGAGGAGTACAATAGCTCCATCAACTGTATGAGCTTAAAATCATCCATTTAAATAACGTTTTTAAATAAATACTGGGTAGATAATAGGAACAATGCAATATTTTGTCAACTGCCGACTGCGGGCCGCGGAGAGTGCACCACTGCGTGAAGCGGAAAATCCTCGGGACATTTGAGGACACTTTTTGTGGGATAATATCCGCACGACATTGTCAACCGGCTATTTAATACATCAAGTAACACAATACTTTAAATACGACTAGATTTGTGCAAAATTTGAAATTGTTACGCACAGTGATTTTGTATTACACGATTGGATTAATATGTCCATGTTTCGACCGACTGCCGGGAATTATTGTCGTAAGCTTTGTTGTATTGAAAGCGGCTACCTAGCTATTATTTAATATTGTTAAATAGATATCTGTTTAACATTTTATAAAGCAAAAACGCACCGTCTTTTAAGGCATAATGAGAATTTTCTTACAGATTTAGATATCATTAACATTAACTTGGCAAACATAAAAGTTAATGGCGCAATAAAATTGATAATAAAGCCAATAAAATTATGGATTTTATTTTTTTTGTTTATCCTCCGAGCTAAGACGTTTCCACCCTTATACATTTACCAAATTGAATAGCTCCGGTGAGTCCCGATGGCAGTAATTCTCTATTGAGACGCAATAAAACAAGATATGACAAAAATATCCGATTTCATAAAGCTTTGGTTTCGTGACACGTAATATTATATTATTTAAGGGACATTATCCCGCTTTTTGTTTGTGGTTCCTCTCCATGTTTTATGTCACCAAATGAGTCGGCGCACACTATGCGAAATTATTTTCTCACTTAATTTTCAAGTTTTATATTGAGATTAAATCAGGGATCGAGTTTCATATGGTTCGATATACCTGTAAGTTGGATTCGATTTGCGTTTTTTAAAAGACTTTCTTGCATATTTACGAAATATATATAATTTTTCAATCGTTAAAACTGTATTATACCTATGACTCTAGGGACGTGCCGATCCACAATTTAGAAAGTTCATAATTTACAGTAAAAAGTTGATAACTTTAGAACATAAACACAATAGTCGTGCTGTGTGTAAAGCGTTTGTTTGTAAGCAGGTACTTGTACGTAATATGACAAGAGAAATTATTGGTAAAGAGGGCTTGGCTTCAATGAAAAGGAAATATCCCGACAATTATGAAGCATTAGTGCGGTTGACAATGGTGACATATTTTTTGTAAAGCTTTCATGTGAGCCTCAAACAAAACGCACAATACAACCTTCTATATTTGGGACGGTTTAATTAATTATACAAATGTACAATAGACGTTTAATCTTTTGAAGTCGGATAAATTAATAGTTATGTAAGAACAAGCTTCGAAGATCAAGGAGAGATTTCATTTTTTGAGCTTGATTAAGCTCTTGTTGTTGTTTAAGTTATGATGAGGCTGATATGCCACTGTGGATAAAGCCTCTTATAAAATGTAAGAAAAAAGTAAAATAAAAGTTCTTGTAAAGCGTTATTTTCAACTTTTACATATTTACCAAAGAAAAATAAGCGGCCAAGTGCGAGTCGGTCTCGCCCATGAAGGGTTCCGTAGCAGCAATTGCGGTTTACGATTTATGACGTATTAAAAAAAAAACTACTTACTTATCGTTCAAACCAATTTTCGGTGGAAGTTTACGTGGATGAACATTATATTTTTTTTTTTGTATTATCATTCTCTTATTTTAGAATTTACAGGGGGGACGGACATTTTACCACTTTCACAAACTATTCAGTTTAGAAAAAAATGATATTAGAAACCTCAATATCATTTTTGAAGACCTATCCATAGATACCTCATACGTATGGGTTTGATGAAAAAAAAACTCGAAAATTTCACAAAAACAAAAAAAAACCTTTTTCTCTTTTTGTGTGAAAATCTTAATACGGTTCACAGAATACATCTACTTATCAAGTTTCAACAGTATAATAGCTCTTATAGTTCCGGAAAAAAGTGGCTGTGACATACGGACGGACAGACAGACAGACATGACGAATCCATGATGGTTCTGTTTTTTGCCATTTGGCTACGGAACCCTAAAAACAATGGCCTTAGGTTGCTCTTATAAAGAGGCCAATATTTTTTCTCGTCCGTAGATATGTAAAACTGTAAACCCATTGTTTAACTTACATATTGGTTTTATATTTTAGAACTTTCAGAAGACGTCTATCTAGCTTTGGAAATGCGTTACAGCACCCTTTATGATTTGATTTGATTGTTGTTTTTGAATAATGTAACCATCCACTGACTGTGGTCTTATGACTTTCCTTGCGTTGAGTATCTCTTTGTATTTTTTCAGGCTCTTTCGGCTGAGTGATTCTAGAAAAAACTTCATTCTCTCGCGGTATCTCAATTTGCCCTTTAGGCAGACTTTGATTCTAAGGTACAGCTTTACATTCAAGAGTCCCAACTATTCCTAGTGTGAGCTGACATTATAATAAGCGTGTGTTACATGAAAATTCTCGCATGCTTCGATCGCTAATGGTATAGGGCGAGATATAGCGCTGGCTTGTTAGTTTGGCTCCTTACAACTTGTTATAAGGCTGGTGTAAACACGCGTGACGGCGGTATCACGTCATCAGGCACGCGAACACGCTGCGCGATCACTCCTCATCCCTATAATACAATTATAAATGCGAAACTGGTCGTGTTTGTTTATTTGTCAGTAAATCACGCGAAACCGGAGGATTTGTGAGCCGTGGCCGAGGAGAGATGTCGTTATTGCATGTTGCTTCAAATCAATATTTGTTTTTATGGTTGCAAAGTTAAAACGTCATGTGCATGGTAAAATAGAGTAATTTAACTTAATAAGCAACACAGGGAAGGGAAATCGTAGTGCAGGGGTTATAACATAACATAGACTAAGCCTTATTTATTGACACAAGTTTTTGTTATTAAAATATGTATGTTTAGGTTAAGGTATTTTTCTATGGGCCTGTGTCGCCTGAAATAAATGGTATATTATATTATTATTATTATAGACAGGTAGGTAAGTACATATGTTAGTTCCGCATTGTGAATGAGCAATTCGATACTTACTTATCTAAGTACACTGTTGATATTTATATCTGACGAACTACCAAAATTTTTTTTCTAGTCATGATATACTCATTCATTATACCTTAGTTAAATTTAACTTAGTAGGCTAGATACAGGTTGTATCTAGCCTACTAAGTTAAATTTCCCTCAAACAGATAGAACCATTTACCATTTCAAACTGCGACCGTTAATAGTTTTGCTACATTTATTCTTGCAGTCCGTTCTTATCTTCAAGTGAGCCTTTTTATAAAGGTATACCTAGATTAATTGATATAATTAGGCCATTATAGGTACATACGATGAAACTCGTGCTAACAAGTGCGGCAAGCGCAATAAAACGTTCGTTGCATCTGTGTTGCAGAATGCTAAAAATGACGAAAAAATCGATATTTATGTAGGTGAGGTAGTCAGTTGCGTGCACAGGCTGCGTGCGGCGGGCACATTCGACTCCGTGCATCACATCGCCACCCTAATTAATATAAGATCTCAATTAAATTGCGACACATAACGAGGAGCGGAATTTTTACACACACGCTTAATATATGGCCAGCGTTTTGTCTCAGAATAAGGCAATATCCACTAAGAATCTGAGAACTCGTTTGTCCATGTCACATGTGACTTTATGCAAATAGAACAAAATGTATTTTAAAATTTTATGATCCAGAGATAAAGCTGTGAAAGTGCTATCGTGCTTTAATCAAGATTAATTAATGTGGTCCTTTAAACTTTATTACGCAAAGAATGGAAAAATAAAGAGTTTTACACAGTAGTTAGAAATGCTATCGGACTTGCGGCCATATTTTTAGATTGGTTGATGTAAACCTCGCTAGAACGTATGTATTGCGTAGCTTGCGGCTACGCCGAGTTATCTCAGTAATTACCGGGAATTTTCTATACGCATATTTTTTTTTCCAATATTCAGGTTGTTTCTTATTAATTATTTTAACAGAGACCGCACATTAATTTTCTACTGAGCTTAATTGACATCGTTTTTATTATGACTGAACAAATAAAATATTCAGGGTCTGAGTTATAAATGTTCACTTTTCCCTTTAATGGTGTCCACGGTTAGTTTATTCGGGCCGGTGTCGACGTCGAGGCAAGGTCCTGACCAAGTTTTGAATCGTAATAATTTCGGTTCAGATTACCGATGCTGATAGGGCGTCATCTCACCTTACGCCAGGGTCAGACTTGGGAATGTTTCTTCTAATTCATTATGGATTTGTGATTTTCCTGCTAATTAATTGTAAAATCAGACATGGTAGTACAATGTAGGGGACTGCTGCTTTCTGATTTCTGAAGTCTTCCATCTCCGAATGTGAGTTGTAAAAGCCTAGCTGATCTACTTACAATTGTTATACGTATTATATCTTACTTAATTTTTTCGATAAAAAATATTCTGAGGAACCTTCTACGTATAATAAGAGATTGTAGGCGAAAACTTGCTTCACGGGGGGGACTGATCCGATACTATTTTCCAAGTTAGATGCTTAAAGTGCATTGCTAAACTTTGAAGTTTCTACGTTATTTATTGACGCTTTTCCTTCGTATCATTGCTTGAGAATATGAAATACTGAAATTGAAAGGGAAAAACATCTGAATTTTTATTAAGTTGTAAGAATTTATGTGCAGTATTATTTCCATATGTTCAGTGACACCTAAGTCCACACCTGTTGTGGCAATGGTAGAAGGCCACACGCGGTCGCGCAGTACCGGGGCGTGCGGGGAGGGCGGCTTGGGGGCGCGGGGCGCGGTTCATTCATGTTGTTAGATCCGACCGCTCATAACTTAACTCCTAATTTATTCGTCTCCACTTACAATCCAGTTTTGGTGCAACCTTCTTCGTAGCACCTTGATTTTTACTATGACTTTTATTAAAACTCTATTTTGTTCATAAATTAAGGTATCGTTGGTCTCATGTGGACATACTATAGTCTTAATAAACAATGGTATATTCACTAATTGGAAATTGTTTACTTTCCAAGCGCAGTTGTGCAAAAATTCTACCTAGTACCTAATGTCAATATTCCAGAAAAATGTGCCTCATTCAGATCCTCCCTGCCAAAAAGGGACCTAAATAGACATGTCTCCAACAAACAGCTATCTGCTATTCCCTGCAGCATGCACTATAACTTTACACCTGTACATAAACATGTACATAAAATAGTGTAAAGGCCCTTAGCGTAAACAACGCTTGTCCAACTATCCATTCATAAAGTCTTATAAAAGATAAATATACAGTTTGTAACGTAACAATGAAACAGTACGGGCCGATGGAAAATATCAGATTTCTTTCCAATCGTCAAAATGTTCGACGCTACAAGTTTGAATCAAAGATTTTTTTCTCCGATATTTATGTTTGTCTTTAATTTTTACTCCTGCGCCGCTGTCCATTTAATATTGGACGGGGACAGTGTTAACGATCACTATATAAAATTTTATTTCAACGCATCTCGCCTTGCTTTTTGTGTATTCAACACATCGTTGATTTTACTTTTTATTAATCACTCGTGAGTAACAGCGTATAGTTACGTGTTGTATGGGAATAATGTGTCCGTTTGTTCAATTAAATTGCCTGATTAAAAGTATAGATATTGGGAATAAAAAGTAATGTTAAAATTTTTGGGGAAAATTGTAGACCAGTTAAAGGACGGTAGCCTTAGCTATGAATCAGTTATAAAACAGTTTTTCACTGAAATAGGTTTTCGAAGTGTAATAAGGTGGAAACATGCTTCCGGTTTCCGTAACCTAGGCCGTGTGGAGTGCCTAACAAATAGACCACGCAATATCTCCCTGCGGGTGTGAAAAAAGGGGTTACGCCTTGAGGGTTCAGCATTCCACTTTACTCTGTAACAACAAAGTGGAATCACCAACCTGTTATGCATTCGTGGGTGGCGATATTCCGCTCCACGTTTGATTTCTATACTCTGTAAAGAGGTTCGTGTTCAGGAATTTAAGTTCTCATATGATTGGACTGGGTTCGATTGCTAGGTTGGGTGAACTGTTATTGGGTTTCCCCATCAGTAAATTCTCAGTGGTCTGGATTTGTACCCGGTAAATTCGCCCTAGTTACATACGGGAGACACTAACTGGCGAAAATGTGGATGTGCGAAACACTTCTACCCAACCTTTCTCATACAGTCATGCATGATGATATTAAGGTAGTTAGTTGTCAGGTGTCTTTAGTACAACTACTAGACTAACAGCAGCATCATTTGAACACCGACATTACCTTACTTCTATCAGTACTATCTCACTAGACAGACCCAAAACCTTACTCAGTAGACCATGACCTATAAGAATTACGTAGGAGGTTCAAATTTTGCTGTACAGTACAAGGTTCAGGTCCTTACAATTACTTAGGAGCCCTATCAAAACATGGCCGTCAAGTTAGTATCCGAAAATTATCGACTAATCCTTCTGACTTTAGTATCAATTTGCTAGAAATTATTTATCAAAAATAGATATCTTAAGTATCTACGCAAGTTTATAACAGTATAAATTAATTTGATTTAAAAGCCAAGCACGTTTCTGAAACAGATAAACAATTATTCCACAATCGATCGTATTTAATACTGCATTCGTTTAAACTGGATCTGCCGCCCACGGCAATAAACAATTTCCATTTTAATTAATGAAATAGTTGCTTGCTTCCATATTAATATAAATTGTTCTAATGTCTTAAATTAATATTGGGAGCTGAGTAAACATTCGGTTGCGTGGGACGACGAATGCCTTTGAGAATTAGGTGAGTTTAACAAAAAAACACGTTCATTTTTTTTGTAAGGTATAAAGGTAAAGCCCGTCACAGACTTAGGTATAATATAAATATATTAATATTTTTATAGCTAGGCATATTACTATATATTTTCTATACTAATTTTCGCGTGACCGCACACTCAGCTATAATATATATTTCTGTGACGTCACCAAGCGATACCGTAATATACATTATTGCATATTACGACCATCAATTAATGAAGGCAAAATACATATTTCTCAGTGTGTGGTAGCTTGCTATAATATATATTATAGTACGGTATATTAATATATATTATAGCTAAGTCTATGACGGGCTTAACGCTTTATGTTAGGTGTGAAATAAAGTTCCTAAGCGTTTGGATGATCTGTGTAGTTTATCTTGTAGATTTTGGCACACTTTTCCTGTTAGCCGTTTGAACTTTTTGGGGAAGTTACAAGCTCTACTGAGGGACTTAGGTTGACAATCAAAAATAGAATTGTAAAGTGTGCGTTAAAAACTATGTGTTCCAAACAACAAATCTGCATAAGCGGTAATGTCGCGTGGTCAATAAATCATTCCAATATCGTGTTAAGTGAGTGAGACACATAAAAGCAGCAGCAACAAAGGTCGCGAAGATTTGTGCGAGCTATCTCCAGCGAGCGCGCATTCGTGTAGGCCGATACGCGGCGCCCGGCCGCGCGGCCGCTCCGCCGAGCGCCGCGCCGCGAGCCGCGCCGACATCACACACATTAAATATATCCATTTAATGATTACAATTTCTCGTTATAATTTATTTAGGACGAAGCATAACAAGTTTTCGAATCAAATATGTCGCCCATAAAGATGCTGACTCCGAGGGTTGGACTCCCAAACCTGTTAATTCTACAATGATCTTTTGTCCGATGAGACTCGACGACGAAATGGTCTCTCGTATCATGGATGTAAGAATTAAAACCGGTCGTTACGTCTCAGACTAGAATGATCGTTTTGAAACGACTCGACCGCGCCTCGCAGGAGTTAAAGGGTTTCATGTGCGTGTGCCGACGGTAAATGAAATATTTCTTCTTCAGAATAAATTAAAGTCCATAATCCAATTCCGCCGAGTCGCCGTAAGACCGTTCTTATCGAGTCCTTAGAGGGGAACGGATAGATCGAGATCGGCCAGAGAGTGTGAATGAGAGCATTACGATCAAAAAGGGAGGCGGAGGGCGAGGAGAGTGAAGAGGCTGTTGGATAATTCTTTATTCTTTATGAATATGTGAGCTCGTTATCTGTGGGCTGACGTGGCCCGAGACATTCGCGGCGGCGGCGGCGGCTGTGTGCGTGGCCGTGTGTGGCGCACACTGGTGCGTGTGGAGCCCTAGTGCTGCCACTAAATAATACATAGGTATCGACAGCGCCGTCTGCGAAGAGCGGCGGGTACACGACCGGATCAACATACGGCATCGACGCCAGATTGAACGATAGTTCCCGAGGAACTGGTTATCGTTATGGGGCGACTGGCGGATGAAATTTATTGGCAGCGCGTTGGAGAAATGTAGCGAGCGGAAGGGGCTTGCGATTTTAATTAGGTAATGAATGTCGATGCAGATCTGCATATCGATTTAACGGCTAGATTTATCCATTCGTTCCATGTCCGTGTTTCAAACTCTAACTAAAACCCCAATTTAACGATTTGTACAAATAGATGGATGAATTTATTGTTTGCTGCAGAGAACGTGGACAGAATGAAATTCCATTACATATTTATATTGGTTGGTAATAATTCCGAATAAAATAGACCAATTATTAACCCGTATCCTAAATTATGTAATACACGATCAATCAGAATTGGAATAACAAATTGCTAATCCATTGCTTCATAAGTTCAAAAAAAAATCTGCTCACTAACGTAAATAACGCAATGAATGTTGTTGAACTGTGAAAATGAAACAAATTTGTTGTACTTAATCGTTTTCGAAAAAGATGCGTAATTAGACAGCTAGTTTGTATTCATATCACTTTTGATCCGAGACACCTGATTCTCTGAACTATATCTGCCAAAACTCCGTAGCTGCAAAATCTTTGAAGGTTTAGTAAATATCCACTGACCATTTGTTAGAGGTAGGCACAACATGTCCCAAGTCAAAAGCATTGCCCTTAATATTCATTCAAATTCGTGTTGGCAAAAGTTGTTCATGTTTGTAGATATGGTAATATACCATGAGGCTACATCCTTACCCATCCACGACTTCAGCTGATTCTTAATTGCAATTAGTATTTTCTTATCTCTTAAATCTGGTTTTAATTAGTCATCACCAAAAGTGAATTTTATTTCGCGGTTTGTTCTAGTAAATGTACAGAAACCACCATCCTAAAAAATACTGGCATCACACTTCCAATAACAACTTAAGCAGATCCCAGAGCGACTTTGTGACCTATGTTAAAAATACCCGCCTAACTTTGTGATGCTACATATATTCTTTGCAATTTGTTTCTTTTAAAAGCTCAAATGATAAAAATAAATGGAACAAAAGTATGAAAGGGGATCTTTTGGACGGCACATTTCTCTTCAAAATTGACGTTTTTCAGAAGCGGTCGGTTTTTAACGTTTTAATTAGGGGCGCACATTACGGCACGCCATCACGCTCGCCCCTCGCTCTTTGCCTCACATTTTTGTATATTTCCGTCTATTTGGGGAAAATTTTATTTTTCGACCACTGTGTGCTATTTCTGTGACGCGTGCAGCCGGCGCGCGGTCTCCATGTTAAATCTCTGTGGGAAACTTGTATAACATTCATTCCTATCTATGCGTATTATAACAACTGATGTCTTATTTTTTCACAAAAAATAAATATCAACGTCTACACGTTACCACGTCTGGCGACGAGTGGGATGTCATATCACAAATCATAGATTGCATGCCCAGATTTTTTTGAATATTTAATGTTCTCGTAAAAGATATCATCTCTATCCATCGAGTACAGCACGCTCAACAAACCAATAACAGACCGAAGAATATTATAGTTAAATTCTCTACACGAATTATACGTGATAATATTTTGAGTGCGTACCGTCTGGCCAAGGAACTGAAGTCTGATCAAATTGGTATAGCAGGACATCCAACTAGAATATACCTAAATGAACATCTCACCCTGAAGGCAAAGCAGTTATTTCGGAAATGTAAAGAAGCCGCTAAACAACACGATTTTAAGTACGTATGGGTTAAAAACTCTACAGTACTTGTACGTGAACGCGATGGCATGGCTTCTTTTGCAGTCCGCACCTTGGATGACGTCCGAAAAATCAAAAGCGGTAACAAAACCTTGCCATTGGATACTCAAAATCACAGCACGTAAGCTTTTTTTAACACTAGCTTTCAATGTTCGCAGTATTTTTAGAATTATTATATTTTTTTGTTTGTACTTTTCAACACTTATACTACGCATTGATGTTCGCAGTATTTTTAGAATTAAAGTTATTGTAGTTTTTAGATTTTACTTTTTAACACTTAAGTTACGCATTGATCTTACCAACCCTAACTTATGTACACTTCAAATAAGCATAACCGCTTGGAGGCTACCATTATTATTAATTTATAATATGTTTTTGGTTCTACGAGTATCTAGTTTAATCCTTAAACAAAACATAATATATTTCTTCTATGTTAAACTCAAATCTGAGAAATTACGCTCTCTCTGTAAAATAGAGCTAGTTTGTTTTCCGTATAATAATATGAGTGTGTGCTGCTGGTTAATTGAAATAAAATTAAGTTTTATCTTACAGTCATATTTATCATCAATTACGCTCAGTATCTATTTTCTTGGCATCCTAACATTCTTGATACATAATATTAATACACAAACATACTCAACCATTATCAATGACTGATAAACACTTAACCTTTTATTATCAAAATTGTAGGGGTATCCGTACGAAACTGCAGACTTTATTTATGAACATCCTCACGAGAACATATGACGTTATAATACTCACAGAAACATGGCTGGTTGAGGAAATTAATAACAATGAGTTCATTGACCAGCGCTACATTGTGTACAGGTGTGATCGCGATCGTACCAGCACAAAAAAACAAGACGGTGGAGGCGTACTTGTGGCAATTTTAAAAACTCTTCAACCAGTTGAAATTGACTTAATCACTTCCACTAATATCACTCAGTTACACGATTACATTGAGCAAATTGCTGTAGAAATACCTAGTGGACACAGGTTAAAGCGCCATATAGTGGCTGCCGCATACATACCACCCAAGACTCCCTCGCTGATATATGAAAAACACTTCGAGCTACTCTATGACGTTCTGGGTAAGACTAACGTTGAATTCTTTTATTTAGTCGGAGATTATAATCTCCCAGAAGCAACGTGGCATATGCACTCTTCCATAAATCCACCAACAAGTTCTCCTTTGTGTTCTGGCACTACTGCGTCTTGTGACCATTTAAACAACTTCATGTCACTTTTAAATGCCGCTCAGTATAACAGCACACATAACTCAAAAGGTAAAATACTGGACCTTTTAATATCTAACTGCCCCTGTTATGTGAAGGAAGAGGCCTCTCCTCTTCTACCTGTTGACGTTTATCACCCCCCCTTTGTTTGTGATATTAATATAAATGTAAAATACTCTCCCTTAGACAGGCAATCACTGCAGAAATATAATTTCTACAAGGCAAACTATGAAAAAATAAATGATATGATACATCAAACTGATTGGCCCGAACTTCTCACACACAAAAAATCAGAAGAAGCTCTATATTTGTTTTATGACAAACTAGACCAGATTATTAAGCAATATACTCCTCTGACTAGTCATAAATCTTCCACTTTTCCTGTCTGGTTCTCGCGGCCCTTGATTAGTACATTTAAAAAGAAACAGAAAGCCTGGATCAAGTGGAAGAAATATAAAAATATATTTGATTATGAAAAATTCACATCATATAGAGTTAGTTTTAGGGATATGTGCATTAAGTGTTTTTCTAAGTATATTAACTCCGTAGAGGATAGCTTAAACCTAAATATGAAACACTTCTGGAAATACATAGCAAACCGAAAGGACAAACCGTGCATCCCTGCTAAAGTACACTACAAAGATGCCCAATCCAGCGAGCCGGATGTAATATGCGATTTGTTTTCTAATTTTTTCCACTCCGTTTATGAACCCACCTCGCCGCTCTTGTCTCAATGGCAACCGCCTGCTGCAACTTCCTCAGCGAATGATATAATTTCAAACATACTTTTCACTGAAAATAAGATATTGAAAGAACTAAAGTCCCTGGACCCTTCCAAAGGTGCAGGACCTGACGGCATTCCGGCATACTTTCTACGTTACACTGCTGCTCACATCTGCAAACCATTATACATAATTTATAATAAGTGTATCTCTGAGGGAGTATTTCCAAAAGAATGGAAGCGTGCAAACGTCACACCTGTACACAAGGGTGGCTCAAGGGGTAATGTGGAGAACTATCGTCCAATCTCTATTCTCTCCGCCTTGTCAAAGGTCTTCGAAAGACTAGTCCACAATGAAATATATCCATCTTTGCATAATTCCATAATACAGCAACAACACGGCTTCGTGAAACAGCGTTCTACTACCACGAACCTCTTGTCCTTTTCCAACTTTCTGTTTCATAGTCTCGATTATGGCCTGCAAGTAGACGCAGTTTACACAGATTTTTGTAAGGCCTTTGACAAGGTGGACCATAAATTGTTGCTAGATAAAATAGCCTTCAACGGAATTCGAGGTAACTTGTTGCGGTGGTTTGCGTCATATATTTCAAATCGCTGCCAAAGGGTAGTAATTAACGGATACAGATCTAAAACTATCGAAGTCACGTCCGGGGTACCACAAGGTTCGATCCTTGGGCCGCTATTATATAACATATTTGTTAATGACATAGGTAATTGTTTTCACAACACAAAGTTTCTACTGTATGCAGATGATCTAAAAATATATAAATCCATCAAATCCATTAATGACTGCATTCTATTACAGCAAGACCTGGACAGACTAACAGACTACTGTGGTAGGAACAAACTAAAGTTAAGTATACCCAAATGCAATTACCTTACGTTCACTAAAAATAAACGAATTATTAACTTCGTGTACACCCTTTGTCATGTGCCTCTCACTAAATTAAACTCAATCCGCGATCTCGGTGTAATACTCGATTCCAAACTATGCCTAGATTCACACATTAACAAAATCGTTAGTAAAGCCTACCAAATGTATGGCTTTATCATGCGTTCTACCCTTGACTTCAAGAGAACCTCGTCTTATTTATGCTTGTATAAGGCCCTAGTTCGCTCACAATTAGAGTATGCAGTCTCAGTATGGAACCCCTTCTACAAAAAATATGCTGAAATGGTTGAAAATGTTCAGTACAAATTCTTACGTGCCATGCACTACAGATGCCATAAGTCCTACCTACCTTACCCGCAATTACTCAGCAAGTACAAGCTCCTGTCCCTTAGCTCTCGTAGAAAATACCTTGAAGCCATTATCTTATATAAAATTGTAAGAAACAAATTTAATTGTATAGAACTTAATAACGTGATCTGTTACGCTGTACCTAGAACCTTCCATAGGCGACAGGTGCGTGCAGGTACTCTTTTTGCTTTAAACCATTGCCGAACTAATTCTGGCCAGCGCTCACCTGTCCGCCGTATGGTTGACTCATATAATAATAATTTTGAGAATATTGACATCTTTAATTGTCCAATGAGTAGATTTAAAAGCCTCACTCGCTCCTCCTTACTAAATATACCCCATGCATTGTAGCCTCTCTCTTTATCTTTGCCTACATTTTAGCTTTTTTTTTTTTTAAATGCTCATTATTGTAACAGCTCGAACTGCGATATAAGCTCCTAGCGATTACTTTCTTTACTCTTTAAACTTTTATGTCTACCTGTGGATAGCGTTGTGGGTTATGTTATTATTAAAATTGTATTATTTAAATTAGTTATAAGTTCTTATAATGTAACTGTTTGCTATTCCTTTCAATAAAAAAAATAAAAATAAAAAAAAAAAATAAAAAAAACGTTAAATGATGAGCATAGATAATACAGTCGGGATCAGCAGCGTTTTAAAATGTTATTAACGTGCATCCAGCAGGAAACGAATGCCGTGACGGATAGTGGTGACGACTGACACTTTCCTTCTGTTTGGTAAAAAAAAAGTTCGATTCTTCCAGAACGTGCACTTAAGTGCCATTCTGTCATCAGTGAAAACATAAAACTTGTTAAAAATTCACTATTAATTTTGACATCTTCCTAACTGAGGGTTGGTTTATGATATTTTAAAATAATAAAATAATTAAGCTAAACCAATACGGACTTGATTTCTCATCAACTTTTAATGTTCGTTGACTCTATCTAAGTATTCAGCGACTTACTCAATATAAAGTTAGTATAATAAATAAATTTAATCGCAAAAGATTTCCACTACATGGCTTAAATCTGTAGCAATCTACGTCACGCAAAACTGCCTATAAGATGCTGACGAGTCTGACGACACTTAGGTATTTTATAGATGTACCTATTCGCAGCTTCATTCTAGTCAACCTCAAGGATTCGGTTCTTTATTAAGACAAAGGACTGAAAAAATCATGTGCACTTGTCAATAGGACACATTTAACATCTGTGCTTTGGTCTATAGAAGGCCAAGAGAAACAACATTTATAATACGAGCACCCAGGGTAAGGATTTAGATCAAGAAAGGGAGAGATGAAATACTTAGTCTATTTTTCGGACTTCTTCCTACACAGCCAAGTGAAGTAAGAATTGAAATAGATACCTAATAAACCATTTTTCTTTGATATATGGATCTATTTAATCCTTCTCTACTTTTTATCCGTTACCTTCTCTCAACCATATCAAATTGCAGTCAAAACCAACTGAAGAAGTTTCCCTAAACATTCTCATACAATCTTACCTTGCCATTTACCTACGTACTACGTTCGTGTAAAGCTATGTCGATATTGTTGGGTCGCGTCACGTCACGTCATTTGTCGTCGTTAGCGATGACGCATGGCGGCGCTGACCCTACCTGTGACCCGCTCCATCACTCTTCCATCAACGCTGACGTTCTGATGACGACACTGACTTTCTGCTTGTGGCAGCTTTGATGTGTATTTTGAGATTTGAATAGGAATTGGTAATTTTTGGGGTGTGTTTATTACTAGTTGGCTAATTGGCTGGATGGTGTGGTTGGGTTTGGATGAGTATCGACTTCTCACGCTAAATCGTATCTTATCTTGTCTGCTAATCTTCACCGAAACTTTAGGCGCTGCTGTGAATCGGCAATTCCAGCAAGGGGTTCGTAATCATTGGAAAGGGTTGGAGTCCACTTGTCAAACTGAAGTGGCAATGGGCCAGAAATATTCTCAGTCAGCAGCCACTGTCTCCTGAGATACAGGCTAACAACCTAGTTCAGGGGGCAGTGCGCTTATGTAACTGTGTACTTACTTTGTTTTCAATAAAGCATTATCATTATCATTATTATATTAGGCGATGACCCTTGGGGTAGACCTGATATTGAGTGGAGACTGCGAATCGGCAACGTAAGGACGCCCTCAGGCTAGGTGGAGCGACGATCTTTGTAGGGTGGCTGGTAGCAGCTGGATGAGAGTTGCCGAGAATCGAGCTGGATGGCGTGCAACTGGAGAGGCCTATGTCCTGCAGAGGACTGCTGGACATAGGCCTCTATCTGCTGTAGGCTGATGATGACGATGAGGATTACTTTTTATCATAATTCAAGCTTACTTTCAGAATTTTATAAATATTGGTGCTATATTTGCAAAAGTTGTTTACAATATACAATTGGATCTTAATGTACACGTCTGTAGATAGTTACCCGGGAAAGATCTAACGCCTAAGGTACAGGCTCGGCCTAGTTTAGGTGTTAGTGGTCATTCGAATTGTGTTCAAATGCAAATTGTACCTACTGTTTACCAAAATCATTTTTGTAAAATATTTTTGTGTCAATAAAGCTTTTTATTTATTTTTATATTGTGTTTAGGTAATTGTGGCGGTTAACTATGGCAAAGCCTGAGGACTTGTACTAGTGTCCACTGTTGTACCACTGCCGTAGTAAAATACAATAAATACATAGTTATAAGCTGTCAGTACTAGATTATTATACTTAATTGTACAGATTTTAAAGTCAGAAGTAGTGCCTATTGCTTCCTAAAGATTTTTCTTCACTTGACTCTACCACAATTTATGAATAACTAAATATAGATATGTCAATTTTGTCCTCACATAAGCCGCACCAGGTGGCAAAACCAATATTCCCAGTGAACAACAGCTTTCTTTTCGCAGAAACATTTACACAGTTAACATTTTTGCAAAGTGTGTCTACCACCCACCGCGGAGCGTGCACAAATGCCAAAAATCTATATTTGTATAATGATCTTGTATTGAGTAACGACGACTGCCATTCACTGAATATTTTCTAAAACTGATTTATGACGATATGCAACCGAACAATCGTCCCGTTTTGACTTATGATGGCACGAACTGAGGTTTTACAGCTACCCTTTCAGTGCAGCTTGAGACAAACCCTTTAAGAAACGGGGTAATAAACTTTTATTATTATATTTGCAATACCCGAGGAAACAATTGTGTCCTGCACCCCGTCGATACTTGCTGTAGCAGCCAATTAGTCATGAGCACAAATAACTTGAATTTATTCAAAATTAGACCCTAAAAAATGACACGTTTACAAAATTTATGGCACGACCGATGGTCATAAGCATTTTTTGTCTATTGTTTAAAATGTGAATAAAATTTTAACACTTTGTAAGGACGTTTTTATTATTTTAAATTCTGCGGAAAGATACCTACACAATATCAGCTGCACCTATCTAAATATTTGATGTAAATTCAGGTACACGACTTGACTTTATGTTTCTTACTTCACTCCTTGCGAGAGCCACTGTAAAAACATAACACGTAAAACAAGTGGTCTAGTTTGTAGCCGGGGTGTCGTATCGGTGGCAGTCGGTGTGTGTGAGTGACACGGTAGTCACGGCACGCGTTCTTAGACATTTGATATGATATTATACTATTCCTGTCAGAGAGCACTCCCCCTTGCGGGATGCACCGCGATGCGCCCGGATGCGTGCAAATGGTGCGTGGAGATGTGTGACGTATACTCAGTGCGCCTTCCACCCTCGTTACCACATCGTGCTTACCAGCTCATAGAGACATGTGTAGAGTCGCGCTCGACTTCACACCAATTCCGTATTACCACACAGATCCAAACTTGTAATTAACATTCCTTGTCGTAAGTATATTTATCAATGTATTTGTGTATTTCTTAAAGCACGCACAGGTTTACTATGTAAATATTATGCCAGCAAGATATTTTCACTCAAAAAATATGTGTAGCATGTTACAGAATGTGAGTAGTAGCAACTCCATCGACTGGTTTTTCAGTCGTTTAGCAGAACCAAACATTTATTTAATTTGCCGCATTATGCAAACCCAGACATGCCTTTCATTATTCTTGGCGTTTCGATTCCATATCCGAGTGAAATAAGTTTTTGTGTCGTCCGACACGCTCCAGCGGTTGTGCTGTCGTTACATTGTTCCCGGGAGCCTGCGGTTTTAAACAATTTCCATATCGATGTACACACCAGCTAAATACTTTATAATAATAGTAGGAAACATTTTTTTTTGCGTTAAATCTCGAAATAAGTGAAAGTGACGTCGTGTGCGTACCCGAACGCTCTGTCATTCTAAATCACCGTCTTTGTTATGCTAATGTCCGGCGATTTTACAGAAATTCGGCAAAAGGGCTGCAAGTGAAGTCATTGTCACCACTTTTGGCCAGCTTCATATGCTAAACGTTCTCAGAATTTTGAATACTTTTGTTTTCGTTTTAAGGAGAGTAGAAGGATGGTATTTGTATATGCAGATTATATGATTGAGTTTATGATGCTAGCGATGGGCAATGGGGTGGGTGGTGTGCGGCGGGCGGGCGCGGGCGCAGGTCGGCGGCGGGCGGTAGCGTCGCCGTGCCCGTCTAATGAGCAAGCGTGTTCGCCTCAATTGCACACAGCACTCTTATTCACCGGCAATTTATTTCATTTTTGCCTCTGATCGCGCCTTATTGAGCGTCTTTTTATCTTATTGCCTTCGTGGGTCTATAATACGCATCCTGTTACTTGCAAATGAGACACACACCGAACATGTTAGTGTTGGCTCGCTCATGATGTAGCTACGAATAATTAAAATTTCTTAATGCAGTTTTTTATTTAATTCAAACCAACTTCATGGGAATCTTTTGAGATATTTTGCTTTGTTGCGCATAAGCTTTTGCTTTATTTACCCTTTATTGCGAAAGATATTCGAAACACCGATGTAGCATCTTATGAATCAAAGAATTCATTTGAAATTCAATTTAGTGTGACTTTAATGTATTGTCGAGTTATGGCTTATTGAGGATACGAAGACATTTCCCGAGGCAATAGGTAGTGTTATGAGTAGAAGACTCATTATTATAATAACAATCTCTGAATCGTTGCCAAATGCTTGTCGGATACGTGCCGATGGGAGTGGGTTGCTCCGGCGACCATTTGTACCAAAAATACAAACAATAAATTTTTGTTACGATTGTATAATACATAAATCATACATTTTTAAAGCATTTCATGGATTTGAACGAGCTGAAAAATGTGTAGGTACCTACAAAATTCAGACATATTTTCTTTAATATTAGCAACAACTTGTGATTGGGCTTTTTATATTTTGAAAAGTATAAAAGTTTACTAAATACCTACCAAATTAGAACCTTGAAAAAAAAACCGTTTATTATTAAACTAACATCACATACTTTTCATAACGATATCACCCACTAAAATTTAATAATAATTTAATGCAGGTTTGTCTTCTTGTTTATTTAATAAATAAAAAGTCTACAACACCCAATGGGTCGACGTAATTTTTGCTTGTTTTTGTAACATTTTATTACGTTTGGAAGACTGGGGTAGAACCGTAAATTAAATGAAAGATCCGTCAGTTCGGGAAGAAGTAAATCAAGACGGACGGATTGCCCCTAATAAAAATTATAAGAGGCACAATGGCTCGAATGTGAGCCGAGACCGTCAGGAGCTGTAAAATCTTGCTATGTTTGTTTATGGTGCACTAAAATATGTTATAAACTAGATAAGTATAATCTAAATAAACTAACGTATAATTAGTATCATGATATTTGTGTAAAGTACTCTCGGCATGGCCCTTTGGGTTTATTTTATTAAGAAGACTATGATTTCTATCCCAAACATACTTTAGGAGAATAAAGTTACAAGAAAATACTTTAATAGCAAATATGGCGTGCAGAGGAATAAATAAACGGTCGGTAATATTTCTTTGTTCACCCGACCAATGGTGCACCGGCGCCGCTGACGTTGACATGTCTTGCTGAGCTTTTTGTGATGCTCTTATTATATTTTTTGGAGGCAGTTTTTGGAAGATCTTATTTGTTGGTCCAATGCCTGGTCGTAAATCTGTAGGCAAGTATGATAATGAATAATATGCAGGTGTGCGAACCCTTCTGCCATACCTACAATACAATATGTACTTATATGAAGATTTATACAAATTACAATGGCGTGCTCAATGGAATTCGTTCGACAATAAAGTCAAAACAAATGTTTATCACACACATATTTTACAAGACTATTATATACATTTTCCGGTCCTGCCTATTATTACGATACATAAATATGTGAGGAACGCGGATTCGCCATATATTTCTTGGTAGACAGTTTCTAATCATAGGCAGACGCTATTTCAAAAATAGACTATTTTCGTCAGTTTACTTTTGTATTTAGGAGAAGATGCCCCATTTATTACATTCACAAATGTAAATGAACGCTTTCGAAGTACTCGTTTACGTGAGAATATTTGTATTTATTTTATTTATGGCGAGCTGCGCGCGAGGGCGATGTGTTTAAATATCTGTAGATTTTAAATACGAGTTCACTTGGAGTAACTCAGGAATCCATTAGGTTAATATCTGTTATCTTTTGTATAGATTAGTCTTTGAATTCGTTAGTGAGTGAAATTAATTTGTCGAATTTATATCTTCGTGGAGTAGCTTTAACGAATTGAAATTCTTTGAAAGTGTAATTAATGACTTGCCGGTGTTCAGTTTTTTAATGGAACATATTTTCTTTAATATGTGGTACATACCTACCCTAATGCATGAAATATACGAGTAGGTCCAAATCGTGATTAAGGGCATAACATATTACCTACTTAACTAATTAGTAGTTAATAAGAACAACTTAAAAAATACGATTTTCTATAAGTAGGGTTTTCGTGAACTAAACTGCGTGGTAGTGAACATATTTGACGAAGAGATTTATTAGTTCATCTTGTGTGGCAGAACTGAGTGACCATTAGTCCGGTGATGAAAACTTATTGTATGTTTCGCCTATTTCATTATTATTTTTTATTTTTATTTTAACAGGTATTTAGGAAGTTTCTGTAGTAAACAAAACTTGTTGACACAAATTGACTGGCATTAAATAAATAATTCAAAAGAAAAATTTGAAAATATTATTGCGGGTGGGAGTTTTTGAGGGTTATTGACTTTATGTGCTGGAATCCAGATACTAAATAAGTTTAACGTATGGAGTAGGTGTATCAAATTTTTACGTAAAAAGTTTAACTGGCCAACAATATCCATTTTGTGAAACGTCTTTTGTGGTCTGCAGGTTGGACAATCTAACAACAACATCCCCACTGATGTTACACAGGACTCCTCTCTGTGAAAAGGATAGGGACATATCTACAACACGGGCCCACTGCAGGTTGGTGAAACAACAAACATTTATAATATTTCATAATTTTCTTACTTTTTATACGAATATAGGCAATTAGGGACGCACTTTTCCATTACGAAATTCTTGTTATTTCCTACCTCACAAATGCATGATTCTACGCAAAAATATGTAAGGCGCCTCTAGGCACTTGCTGAAGCAAAATAAACAGATAAAAAAGAAAACTATCCGTGGTTTACTCCATAGCGCTGAATAAGACCATGACTCATTAGAATGTGCTTGAATTATTGCTTTATAAGATGTTCTTTCTGATGTCAACTTTAAAATTTACGAACGTAAATTATTGTCGTATGTTCGTGACGATTACACACGTGCTAACGAATTTATGTCTCATCTTGTCTTTGCGTACTTTGCGAACATTATTATCGTCGGAAATCAGTATTTTCGGTTGTTTATTGAATTTCAAAAGAACTGTGAAAGAGGATTTGGTGATGTTTATAAAGTAGTAATGAGGAAAGGAACAGCCTCGAAACGGGTTATTATAGCTTTGCGTTTTCATTCTGAGTGTCAACGTGTCACCCGATGGGCCGTATACAAGATTTGGGTGACTTCGTTGCAAAATGTAAGTCTTTTAAATTGAAACAAAACATACGGATATATTAGAATGCGGTAGGGTTCCGCAAGTATTTACTTTACCTATATTTATGACCAAACATCTGCACATTCGTATGTAAATTACAATAAATCAGTTTACTGTTTGTTCATTCGTTAGAAATGAAAGGAGCCGAACGGTTTATTTATTTACAGCTGCAAGTGGGAGTCGGTATGAATCTAACATTAATACCTGTTATACCTCCATACATACAGTTCTGACACGCGTACATCAACACGGTTCAGGTCCGTCTGCCACTTCGTAAAACATAAATATTATCGTGGAGAAGGCCATTCCCGATCGAACTTATTTTTCCGTCTGCCGACAGTTATTTCATATAAATTAATGGCGCGAGTCGTCACGGCGCAGACGCCGAGCTCTATTTATATACTGACGAATGAGACGCGCCGAACGCACGCGCACGCGTCTCGTCATATTCCAATTACAAATAGCTGTCATCGTCTGTACATGCCCAAGATGTTCTGTTTCTTGTATTCCGAGTAACTATATCTTTCAATTTCACATTTCAGATTAAAATTAAACCCTGTAAACATTGTTTTCATTTCACGTGTGGGCGATTCCCGCGCTGCGAGAGAGTGAAACGGAAAATTCAACTACACAAAGATACGTATGTGTATATGAAAGACGTCGGTCGTAAAAAATTAAATTATGAATTATGATATTTGGAGCATCGAGCGTCTCTGTTCGTCTTTGGAGGCGCGCGTCCGCGTGAACGAGACGCAGGGCGGCGCGGCGCGGCGCTGCGTCGTCGGAAGGGTTATTATGTATGAATTATGATGACGCCGCGGCTCCGACGGCGGTAATATCGTTATGAATATGCTGAGCTCTGCTCGCCCATTGGTTTACAGCATATCCGCCTCGAATGCGAGGGAACGCCTCTGGTGGCCTTTTTTATTCCTGTATTGACATTCAGTTATGCACATTGCGAGTGGCGATGCACAAACTGTAATATTTTGCCTGGTACAGAGATAAGTCGAGCGAACGAGCGGTCCGCCCGAACATTTGGGATGCAAATACGTCTGACTGTCGTATGTAAACGAACTTATGCTACTCATGCGGTATAGGCTCCCGCTATGAGGCCCACTCAGACGTTTCCTGCATTATATCAATTTGCATTTCAGCTGCAATACCTAAACGAATTGAATATGTAGACATGACGTTTGTTATCATATTGGTAGTATTAGCAACGTGTTCATTTACTTGTTTCACAGTGATATATAGGCATTGCTTCTAAAACTGAAATAAAACGGCAGTTATTTTATGAATATAATTTTGATTTTTTCATGATACTAACTTACAACTTACTACTACTTGATTTTGGCAAATGCATTCTTACATTTTTACACATAAGAAGTATGATCCATTCTGCATTCATTCATAGATTATTTGATGATTTTAGATACCATTGGTACACGTCATATTTCCAATTACTTCCGAATTAATATTATATCTACTTATTCCTATAGGATTCGATTCAGATTTGCGTGTACTTACCTTTAATTCTGTCTTTTTAATATCTAACTACGGCGAAATAAATGCACTGATTCAGTGTACCACATTTTTCAGGCCACGTTGGGTTGAATTACATCTAAGACTTTATTATTATAATAACAACATTATACAATAGCTAATAGGAATATCATATTACACCAATTTTCGTGAAATATTTGGAACTACCAACGCATCTGATCTTTTAAAAGGACATTAATGAAAAGTTCAAAATAAGAAAAAATCTACGATATTTTAATATAATAATATTTCCGCGATACAACATAAAAATATATTTACCCTAGAAAACGTTACGTAGTAGTACAATGAACTCTAAAATTCAGTGCCAACGTGTGATCGCGTTGATCCGGTTGCTCAGGAATTGCACAGTTGCCGGCAAACTTCCAAAATGAACCGCGGTACGCACTAGCATGGTATTGTGTGTGCCAAATTGTAATCTTGGATGGTTATCTTACTAAGTGAAGGACTAATATTTTTTCTATTAGTTTCTATGTTTTAAAGTGCAAGCTTAGCTTTTGCAAGAATTCTAACTGTAGGTATATATTTTTCAGTAACAAACCTAACCTAGACATTATAGGAAGATTTACTAATGTAAATCTTCATATATTGTCTGGTTTACCTGAATTACTGGAACATCACTGGAAAATACCTTTGTACAGTGAGAATTGAGAATTCTTGTAATTGTACATTTTCCAACTGGCTGGCATGTACCTACCTAGACATAGAGAACGTTTATTTACTTAGAAAAAGTCAAGCTCTGAAACATGTAGCTAATTCATGAAACAAATATGTATCACAGTCATATTAATATGTTTTTCCAATGCTACATGGTTTATTGATGATCTGAAATCTTTTTCAGCTCTGACAGAATATAAACATACATGAATATATGTAGACAAATGACGTGATAATCATTCATTACGAAGAATCTGCGAACTGTAAAAGCGGACGTGTAAAACTGTGAACACGACGATTGCAAGTTTGTACAAATAAACGCCGCCGAAATAAAATCAAACGCTATTTATTTCGTCAATGTCATTGCCAAATGGACGATCGAAACACGTTACAACGCTGTACGTAGGATGAGCACAATTTCGTAAACAATGTCGCACTTCCCAAATCGAAATAACCATTACCTACCAATATTTCTAGCAAGAACTAAATTCTAATTGTATAAGCCATTGCAAGATTGTTTCTGCATTTGAATCAGAAATTGAATTTATGGTAGGCAAACCGAAATAGAATAGTCGAGGCAAGCAAATGTTTGAGATAATTTCCACGATATTTAGGTAGAGACATCTAGTTACTCTAGTTGTTGTAAACCGCGCCATGTTTTCCCATATTTCGTCGGTATCGTAACGTTATCGTGGTGTGTGAAAATACTCGAACAGCGCTAAAACCCCCTGTAGCAAGTGTTTCTGCGGACAACAGCGCTAAGATGCGAGTGGCGCGGTATGACTAGATAAGCGGACATTATGGTATCGAGGGCAGGATATATTTCCGTGTGTTGGGTAAAGTGGGTTGCTCGACCCGATGCGTGGCTCGTGGCATTCACCTTGTTGGCTTGGGGCCAATCAGCCCCGCGGCTGGTCGCCACCCGTGTCCCCGCCACCGGTGTGCCACACGCTGGAATTAAGAAGCATGTTTATTGGATTGCTGTGTGCTTGTTCGCTTCTAATACATTAGTCAGCGTGTGAGCGTCCTAATTTCGCCACCTATAAATCACAGATTGTTTGTAAAACGGTTGCGGGAACTTTTAAATTTTCTGTTACGTTTGATGATTTATACAATGAGTCTTATAAGTGTCGGATAGGTATTTTATTCTAACGTTTTCTGTTTGCATTAGTTTGTGGGTCAAGCAGAGCTGCCTATGTGTCAATCAATATGATGAATGGTTGGCACCCGATGTATCTACTAACCTAATGTATTGTGCCAATATTTCCAGGCGATGTTTTCCTTAACATTAGACAGATACCATTACTAAAAATTCACACCGACTGTGCATGATTTAATTTGCTAGATATCTACAAACCAGATCGCACACAAGACACCACAATCATGAGCAAGTCCAATATTGGACACATCAAAGCTATCGCCATTCCTATCCCAACAGGAAGTTTTCATTCTAATTAGATTTCTCGTAACATCCAACATGTAATGAGTATATTAATTGCGCTGGAATAGTTTCTCAGTAAAGTTGGCAAGCTTTAACTAGACTGTGTAGGTATAGGTGGCTAAGTTACAAGTGAATACGTTAATGAATCTCAGTGCCTATGGGCATCCACCATGACGAACAAATTACATAGCACGTAACAAATTTTGATTCGATAAACACTATCTACGAGCGCAGGTACTTAACTCTGTTATTTACTACTAGGTAAGCAAAGCCGTGATCATTCATTAGGGGCATATAAAACGAATTAGGTGTGCACACCTATGAAACATAAAAATAATGTAACTTTCTTGTTGGAATTAATTAGTCTAACTATTCTGTGTTTGGCTAGCTACCCAGCTACTTTCATGTGAAACCTGTGAATTTGTCAAATTACAATACAAAGGCGTCATGGAGGAGTGTAATTAATAAAAAGCATTGCGGTGAAAATAATTATCCATTGTTGGGCCCGCTGAGCCCGGCCCGGGCCGGCGCGGGAGCATGCTCTCAGTTTGGCAAGCTATTAATTAACCGAGTACTTGTAATCTTTCCAAGAAATAATTATGCATATTATTTTTATTGCTCCATACAAATAATCCGGTTTAATGGAGTATTGTTTTATTTAATAAAATTTTGTTTTTCTGCTACGTCATGCATGAATATGATATTGTATTCAGGTTACATAAAATAATAAATAGGAATGATTATGTGAATAATATACGAGTAGTAACTGCCCTGAACAAGCGAAGGTTGAATTCGACTGACATCAATTTTGAATTAGTCATAATGTTTAGGTACAAAGTTTCCATTGCTACGAGCTCACTACTCATTAAAATTTTAGAGCCGTTTGCATGTTGAAAGTCCTTTTAAAAGCGAATAATTTTAGCATGCAAAACAAAATAGGTAGAATTATACAAAGTAGGCTTAAATAGATGCGATTAGATAATACATGTTGTTGTATCTCTGTTGATCCATTGCCGGGCGTAATGAATGTTTTCATGTGACTGACTGTCGTTTAATGCGATGTAATTAATTTTACCGTAATCAACGGGCTCGCTTCTTTACGAGGAATACGCAACCGCTCATAGTTAAATGTAATGAACACAAAAATAGCTTTCGTTAAAGAACAATCGTGGACAGGAATTTCTTTTGATAGGGAACTAATTGTAATGGCCTGATAAGAGATCAGTTACAAGTCCTATCATCCTATTAGCCTTAGTCATCTGCTACATCTTGTGCAGATTAACAGCTGATACTCAATAATTTTCAGATGAACAAGGAATTTAATTCAACGCAGCAAAAATGTCGTTAATTTAATTAATGTAATGTAACAGCTGCAAATTGTTTTTGTTACCCGCGCTGGTCATACGACGTGGGCATGTGGACCAACACCTTATTGTACTAATTTTAAATAAGCCAAGAAATAGATACAGTAACAAAGTAACAAGGCACGCATGTTTTCAATGAGTCTGCTTAATTATGTTAGTCGGTTTCGAATTTGTAATTTTATGCGGCAAGAGCTCGGAACGATTCAACTAGGGCGATGTTCTGTCGGAAGTTAGCAAATTATCACTGGCTCGTAAAATTAACGCTTCTTATCGATCGAGAAATGATTTCAGAGTTAAAGGCTCCACACGAAATTGTACACATTGTGTGTGCGTAGAAGGATCAAAGTCGCGCGGCACAGCGGTCGACATCACGAAACTTATTTAAAAGGTAACAAAATGTTTTCAATTTTATTGCTGATTTTATGTTGAATTCTTTAAACATGTAGGTTAGGGTGCGTGCGTACGTGCTCATACCCACACCAGTGTGTGGCGCGTTACGTTAAGCGGTAACTTGCTTTGGGCTAAACGCAGTAGAGTGCAAAACCGGCGACGACTCACCGGGAATCTGAAATTTGCCTGCTGGAAGTGGCAGTTCCAAGATAAGATCTCACGATGCCGCAATAAAAAGCGTTCGTACCTCGTCCGTTGTGTAATGTGCATTCAAATTGCATTGTGCGAGAACTAATTCGCCTTAGGCCGATTCGCATGTTACGATAAACACATGTTTCGATTAAGTGTTACGCTAATGTCTCGTGCTTATTACCTACTCGACTCTTGCGCCCCAAACCAATTGCGTTACACTTTTGTCGTTATCATGTGGTTACCTACCTGACGACCCCTTTCCATTAAATACGAAAGTAAAACTAAACGGAAACAAAATGTTGGTGAAATCGTTTCTTTTTCACTCCGACTAATTTTGAAGCTTTCAGGAACAATACATATAAGTCCAAGAAGTAGAAATATGTAGACAATTTAGATAAGGTTGATGTGAACGTTATTGTGCTTACGAGGGCATTTTGAAGAGACAAACGTGGCGCACGAGATAAGGGTATGACAAAAGCTATTGTTCTCTACACCAATTACTCGCGGCTCGCGAATTACCTAAGCCTCATATATAAATTAAGCAGCGGCAAACAGCGGAAAGATTTCTCTAGTTATACGCCAACACAACAATTATTCGTAAATCACTTTACTATATGTTGAAATTTACGATAGCTCGTTCGCTGAACCGCCGACCCCGACCGTACCGCGCGCCGGCCTGCATGCGAATACTAACTGATGGTGAGCCGGGTAAGGTTTACTTTGACATTGTTCCGCCCGCGACTCTACGGAACATGAAATTCTGTAGCAAAAGAGAATATGCATGGCGATTTCGTGATGAATATTCATTTCCTACGGGGCATGAAATTTATTGTGTTTTACATTTATATTCAACTCAGCTGTCTTATGTAACGGTAGCGACGCGGGATTAGCAAATTGTGAACGTTCACATTACGATTGTGTCGCACGATTCTCATTCGTGAGCGGTTAATTTTAACCGTCCTTAATAAATTAATGAAAACTCCGCGTGACTTTCTAATGACGTATATTTGCAATTGTTTACCGTTATCGGATAACAGTAGCGAAATCATTATTTACTGACCGCGCGTACATGTTAAGTAGTACGACACAAAGTTGATAGTTTTCACAGGTTAGAGATACCTTTATGTTCTTGATTAGACAGAGGTGCGCGGTGATTGATGCGCGGTTATAAGTGGTGCGACAGACCACTTATAACCGGCGCGGCGTGGCGGCGGCGGGAGCGCTAGGCCGGTCTGGGCGCAGGGCAGGTGCTCAAATTATTTGACATTTGAAATAAAATTTAGGGCGTAGTTAGTCATCGGCGATCGAACTCTACGATCGACACACTTGGCACCTGTCGAATATTTAGCGCATAAATCCATAGCAACGGTTGGATCGCGCCGTTCGCTTGATGGATTCTGAGCTATATTTAATCAACGCGGGCGCGACACGCCGCCGCATTGTTCTCTCGATTGGATTGCTGAAGCGTCTATCGATACTTATTTTATGAGGTGTCGACGGAGATTCATTATAGCTAACGCAATAAAATAATTATTGAAACATTCGATTAATGTTAAGCGGCACGAACGCGTGACTTATGCATGATGGTTGCGAGAAGTGAAGGGCTATGTGCGATATTCATGTTTTACATTATGAGCCTAGCGGTGCCGGCGCGTAACTAGCGGCGTGGGGCGGGCGGGCGGCGGAGGGCGGGCGGCCGGCGCGTGATTGCAGTGGTCGCGTCAAACAATTGATTAGTCGCATAAACTCGGTTTGGCGCGCGCTAACGATGCATCATCCCGACTGATAATTAAATTGTAAATTAGCTAAGCCGATACTAGCCCACCGCCGCGCTGCCGGTGCTGTGGTCGACGCCGCGCGCTTGATCCACACTCGTGGTTTGACGTTTATTGATAATTTTCATGTTATAACCTATATTAATTTTGATTTTCGACCGAACCCCAAAATACCAGTTAATTCGACATACATATAACTCTTCCGCTTCAATAAATATATTTAACACTATAAATAAATCTATGTAGGTATCCATAAACACACAAATTCGTTTGGAGCAAGCTTCGCACTCGTTGATTGCGAAAAATTCAATCTTGTTTCATGGAAATTTAATTTAACATACAAAATGAAAAGCTCTCGTTGGATATGAATCGATGTCGGCTCACTGACTGCTCGCCTGTGTTTGTGGACGATACTGCTTTGTGTGCATATTGTAATCAATTGTCGAATTGTATCAATTTGAATTCACAATTTGCAATTTTGACACGAATTTCATTAATTTGTTAACGGAATATAATTATAGATTGTTCAGGTTATGTTGATATGTATGTTTTGGTTTTAGTCTGCGGAAATGTTTGACATAAAATAAATTCATGTCGTCTATTCTGGGTTATATATTTATAGCAATTACACGTCATGTGAATTATACTGACTTATAACCACGAAGTGCAGGTAAACTTACTACGTTGTTCATAACAATGTTTCTTCGTCACATCAATGTCTTCAACCGTCAGTAAACGTTGTAGCATCGATTAAGTTACACAAATAAGCTGGTCGTGCAAATCGCGGGTGTGGTGCAACTATCCGTCACATACCTGCATCGGGCGTCGCTGCATCGCACATAAAATATATTTATAGCAGTTCGTCGCACCTACCACAGGGAGAATTCGCGTGCCGATGCCTTGTCAATAATTGTTAATAGATATTTCAGAAGACAATGCAATCGGCTAAGTATAGGTAGCCACCGTGACTAACGTCCCGTCAACCGAGCGGTACACGCATGCTCAACTCTGTTAATCTTATTATGGCAACAGAATTTATTTGCTATGCCATGGAATTTGTTTGACACCTAACGTTTCATTTCAGTGTCTATTTGTATAGGTTTAGGAAAATAGTTTCTGGGGAATAAGAATAGGATTCTATGGCTCTTTAGGTGTTGTACGACGTGACTTTAGGATCCAATTGAGTTAAGCAACATCCACCTGTATTCTGATACAAATACTTAGGTAGGTCTGATCATCTTATAAAATGTGCAAGGATGTTGGTATTGGTGCAAAGGTCGAGGAAAGTTTGTTATTAAGTTCGTCAAGTAAAACGGATCGTGCAATTAGACTAAATTAATATCTTAGATATTAAATCAATGACCAGGTAGTCCTAATATTATTTAATTATCTTTGTTTAGATTAAGATAAGTTGCGATACAAAAAATTGCGGACCCATATGCCAGCAGCCGTCGGAAGTCGTAACTCACAGTTATGAAGCGAACGACACCAGTTTCATAAACATTGTTTTTCTTCGTTTCGCCCCTAATATTTATATTTATCAATCCATCTACACATTTATTTATAGTCCAAAATAGCGAGCATCCGAGGGTGCCCTGGGGGCGCGCCGTCATTACGATTTATTGTTTTCTTTGGTCATAGTTTGGGGTCTTTCCTACAAGAGTCCTTAGACGGATTTTAAGATTACTTATTGTTGACCAAAAACTAGCTAAGGGCCCCCACGAGTGTATTATAGAAGCTTCAAAATTTATTGTTTTCCTCTCGCGTTACCGCGTTTTTCATAAAAGTTGTTTGATGCGAGTAAAGTAAACAGCGGTGGTTTAATTGGATCTATATTTGCTGTTCTTGTAAACTACCTATATGTTGTTTGCGTAGGCACATGCAAATAATAAAATAAAATCTATATCAGAGACTATAGATTCTGATGGAATTTGTTTGTCACCTGTGCGGTTCTATTTTTGGAAGCAATATTTCACTATACCACCTATATTTTATTTTTATAAGCTTACGTGAGAGTGTAGTCTATTTTTGAAGTTCGCGCATGTGGGCGCGATAGTCAAAATATTTTTGGGATTATAAATTGCTTTAGTAGGAGAGGGTGTGAATATATAATAACAATATTATTTATCTATAATGTGTGAAGGTGCTGTAACAGATAGCACGGCCTTACTGCGACATCTGGTGTCGAATACAAGAAAGCGCGCGTGCGCAGATTCATCGCGGCCGACCTTTGCTCTGCTGAACTTTGCAGGTGTTAGATATGGGAATCCGATCCAGCTTAGGAACTAAATTACGAGATATAAATGTTGATGTCATATTATTCGAGTGGAAAAGTGTTATTAGTTCCGTTCGTATTTTTCTCATTTCGGAGAACCATTCTTGATAATTCCGCACTTACTTGATCATTGTTTATTGATGGACCAATTCATACATACAAACAATATTGCAAAATAGCTCAATAATCTGGAGTAGACTGAAAGCAGAAGGCGTAAAGCCTAAATACAAGCCGTGGACTACTGAGGTGATAACTTATTTCTCAAAAAACTCACCGACAGATCCTTTTACACACACAAACGTACCAATATCTATACAAATATTTCACGTGCAGTTATGGCAGCAGGCAGGGGCCAAATGTCTATTATTTAGTGCGCACTATTTGTGTCTCTCCACAAACAAAGCTCCGGAAACGCAAAATTGTTGGTGTCAAAAAATCTATTTGACTCGTGCCACTGTGTCTGCACCTTAGTGCACTGACTTGTTGTACCATAGACGTGCAATCTTGATACTTTTTATGCATTCAAAAAAATCTTATGGATATGTTTTAGGTAAAACATGCACATACCTTTAGTTGGTTTACATTATTAATTATGTATTATATGTTCATAAGAAAGAGACTCAATGACTCATAATAATAAAAATAATCAGATGAACACATGTTGGTATTCATTCTAAGAAAAGTTGTGCACAGACTTTATATAAGAAAAAAACCCAATATAATAATAGTAGCATGGCTCATCAAATATCAAGAAACCCAATCGCGTTATAATACAGCAGCTTCTCAATACTTGACATATTTATGTACACTGTAGGCGCAACGCACGGGACATATGGCGCACCAATTTATGAAGCCGAGGGCCCATTACCATTTTAAATATTATTTTTAGGGAATTTCGTGTCAGATCTCACTCGTCGGCGGCCCGTATATTAAGAGATGTGATCCTCTGATTAAGTCACCCTGAAATTTGTGAACGCCACTGTGTTAGGATTTTCTGTTAATTAAGGAAACATAGCTATAACATGACTTCATTATGTCATAGATGTTATTTTTATTTTTAATGAATACTGAAAATATAGGTATATTTACAAGCGGTGGTATTCGCAAATGCTAATGAATTGGTTACTACGTTTATTTAAAAAAAAAACAGAGTGACTAATGGTATTCCGATTTTATAATATTGTTCATCAATATTAATGTCCGGCATTTTGGTAAAGAGTGGGGCCAAACGCTCACAGTGGAAGTAGTAGGTGCGTAGCGATGGCCCGGCGGCGTAGCAAAAACTGGAGACCATTCTATGTCCTTCTCTTCTCTGTAGATTGTAATATAGCTGTAGAAAATTTCAAAGTATGCACATTTATGACGTGTGAGGGTTTTGTTTAGCTTCACATGTTGACGCTTCACAAGCAATTAATAGTTTACCAGAACGGCTATGAATGGTGCAGTTGTGGAGTCGTGTAAAACAAACAAAGCTGGGTCAACCGCGCCATTAAACTTTATGAAACGGAAGCCGTCACCCGGCGCATGTGCGGCCACTCGCACTCCGATCTGTCAGTACCAGCGCGTGCGCACACCTCCCGTACTACGTAGATACGTCACTAAATAGTTATTTATCTGGCATTTAAATCCAAATTTGGTTCGCTCAGACCTAATCATTGGCTCAGACATAGCTTACAACTTTACCTCTCCACGTTTACACTTTTGTAACTGACTGTATCTGAAATGTAAAGTGTTTGATATGTAATTAAACGTACATCTACTTACTTATAAACAGAATTGTATAGCTGTTGTTTGCATAATATAACGCTCTAATTCCTTTCTATTCATAACGTAAATGATGCCATTTCCTCACTCGAATTTCATCTTTACAATCGGATCCACTAAGAAAGTAATCTGTTCTGTCAGTTGATTTCTTTATTCTAAAATATGATAAAGCACCTGAATCCAATCGTGTATTGTGAGGTGGTGTGCAGTGGCTCGTGACGCTGCGCAGTGCCACCGGACATTGTGGTAGCAGCGACACCTTGTACACTCATTGTACACTCCCGACAAAAACTGTCACAATGTTGTTACAAGTTCACATTATGATAAATTGTTTGTGCTCAACATTTTTTGGGTGACTCGTAACATCTTATTGGAACGTTGTTATTTATTAAGTGGAATTTGTCAACCTGTTTCCTTGTATTATCGTAGCATTAAAATAATATTTTTTTGTCTTATGAGAGTTTATAAGTAAGTAGTACAATCACTCGCGTATGAAGTTCTCACATTTATTATTCGGCAGTGTCGTATCAAATGACTTCATAAGCACGTTGTAATCGATTGTACTTAACGAATAATAAACAAGCACAATATCAAACGGAAATATCAGGTTCGTCGCCACCATTATATTGGTAATATAAAGGTCACAATGTCACATCGTTTATTCTAACCAATGAAGTAACGTCAGGGGTTTTCTGTTATTTCGTTGTATAAGTAATGTTTTAACTAAAATTATATTTAAATATAATCGAATGTCTGTGAATTCCTAAGGGTCAAGCAGAGTTGTTTAACACGCACTGTCGACGATGAGGGTATCAGGTCCCAAGTGATAGAGGGCGAGCCAATTGCCCTTTAGCGTCCGCAATTCCAATCCCTGCTGTATCTGAGATTTTTCTAACAGAAAAATTCAATTACTTTGGCCTCATCGAATGGTTAAGAATCAAACGTAGAATTTTAATGTCCGCGGCTATGTCTGCTAAAACAAGATTCTTAAGAAGACAAGTAAGTATCTATAGATGTAAGTATTACTGAGGAGCTCGTGGCTAAGTAATAACTGCCGCACGGGTCGATCCATCAGGTTAAGCTATACTTGCCGGGGTTGGTCTGTGGATGGGTGACCATCTTTACATAGCGAGACTCCTCCGTGCCTCGGAAAACACGTTAAGCCGTTGGTCCCGGCTGTCATTCGTGGATCTTTGACAGTCGTTACGGGTCGTCAGAAGTCCGAAAATCTGACAACCAGTCTTACCAAGGGGTATCGTATTACCCAGTTACTGGGTTGTGATGGTCAGATAGGCAGTCGCTCCATGTAAAATACTGGTATTCAGCTGCATCCGGTTGGACTGGAAGCCAACCCCAACATAGTTGGGAAAAGGCTAGGTAGATTTTTAGATGTAGGTATTACTGTAACTAATTTAAGTGTTGGCAACGAATGTGAAAAAGGAGCAATACTCGTATCAGAAATGACGTGAAACCAGCTTGTCACACCTGAGCGCTCGACACTCGATGTGAGGAGCAACATCAAACGCATTGTCCCATCTCTATGAACAAACTAAATTCCTAGTAGTCCCACATGTATAACGCGTACAAAAACCTTTTCATAAATAAATGATACCGCACACCACTACAAAAATAAATCTCAAATACGAAATTCCCTTTTGACGGAATGCTGAGTATAGCCGTAGCCAAAGGAAATATAAATGCTGTCCAAAGGCGAATATGCGGCAATCCCTCACACAAGTGGGTAAGACGACTTGAATTTTTAATGTTACACTCAGACCGTTGCAAACCGTAACAGTTTTCTTGTCATTGGTGGAGTGGAGATGTGAGATAAATTTTGCAGAGTGGCCCCATCTTTTCGTCTGACATCAATCTTTAATGAGAACACGGGGTACACTCTATACGTGGCGTGTCTAATACTATTTGTGTACAAAGTATGACGCTTTTGCTTTGAGAGCCGACACACTGAAGTCCATCGGTCCACGCTAAAATCATATTGGATTTTAATAAGCGTGAACCAAGGGTAGCTCTATGTGAATTGATAGAAGGCAAAACAACCGATTGTGAGTCTAATTGGTTTGCTGTAACCATCAAACAAGATGTAGGTAGAAACCGCTCACCTTGAAATCGTCAATTAACTTCCTCATAGCGGCGATAATAATGACAAGACTAAAACAATAGTTGTATTAGTTTTTATTTTTTCGCGTCTATTGAAGGCCATGTTCAACAATACACAAAACAAAGTTGGAGCAATTCGTCTCGCCATATAATTTCAGTAATCAAACGCCACGTCACTACGAGGAGCGGTCCGGAATCGATTAAGCGTTCCATTTCCGGTGTTTTTATAGGGAATAATTATTGGAAAACTGATCAAACAATCAAGGACTGCTAGTTTCCGTCGTTCTACTAAGATATTATAAAGAAAGAAATCAACTCATAGAGCTGTGGATAATCTGTGGACACATTCAACTGTGACCGCTTCCTCGATAGATTTTTATTTTTTCTTTGATAATTTGTTTTTACATTCAACGTGACGGTATAGTTTTTCCTTATCGTTGAGCGTGGTCGTCGTCTTGTTGGAGCTCGTAGCACGGCGGCCGGCGCAGGCGCACCTGTCCGCTACTCCAATGAAAGCACCGGTGCCGGAGGTTTAATTATTATCTTGTTTTTGTACGATTTAATATTGCGACTAGGGAAGTAGATCACCTCGTTGATTACGAAAATCTTTTTGCTATAGTTTTTAAGCAGTGTCCAGTGGAGCGTTTCGTCATTTTTCGATCCGTCATTTATGCTCAGTCTTCATGGATATGAAAGTATTTCATAAACATAATTATGAAACCTGTTTTAGTTTGATGGACAGGTACAATAGGATTATGTAATCAGGTGTCTAAATTGTTTTATACTGTGATGAAGTGGTTTAAGATGGTTGCTTAATGCATATAATTTATCATTATGTTACTTCTTATAATAAAAGTCGGAATGTGAGATGGAAGTTGTAAAGTCGCGCTTGAGTGTTAGGGTCAACACACATATTTTTTAACATTTATATATATTTATAATTGAATCCAAGAATATTTTAATCGTCATGTTTAATGTAAGCAATTCATACCATTACTTCAGCCTCATCCAGATCCTGTGTTAGAACTCTATAGTTCTCCTGTTGAATCGTTAAAAGCTTTGTTACAGGCAATTCATTTGTAAACCAAGCCTATTTTTTGACATAAGTCATAACTGCAAGGTATCTGGCGACATGTAGATGATGCAACGCAGGGCTTGTATGGTGAAGAGTTAAAACCATCATTTGATCATCCGTTGCCAAAAAGTGATGGCGATATTCAACATGTGTAGCTGCATCTCTTTCTTGCAATGAAACGATGATGGCTTTAACACTTCAGTATACGGCCCCCGATGTAGTTATTGAGTGACGACCACGAACACGCTACTAATGGACTATTAACCTCAAGCCGCTAATTATTAATATTTTATTTTTATGGTCGCCTCTGTCCACATTTTAATGGCCACTTTCCGGTTCTCGTATATAGTTGATATTTTGAAATGTTAATATTTGCTTAGTGTTGATTGAAAGGTCAACGGTTTTGTCAACGGTATTGCTTTAACAGGCTCTATTAGTTCGGGGCGAGATAAAGTTACAAAATCATCTCGTATTATGTTTCGATGGAGAGACGATGTGAGTTTTTGTTATTAATATTAATATTCATAATATGTATAATGTCTATGAAATATGATATTTTATGATATTATTCAAATTTTTTAACTAATATTAATTTTAATGTTGTCATAACACTATTAACATTATTGATCATATTTTTAGAAATAGGAGATGGAACGATCAGTTAACATATTTGTTTGACAATATTAAACACATGTCCTAAATCATTTTCGTGCATGATCCGTCAAACTTGTCCCGAATGTCAAGGGTTGACAGCAGTTCGTGGCATCCGCTCCGGACGACGGATAAACCATCACAATATAGGGCAACTCTAACATTACATGCAAAATAAGTTGTGTGACGACCACATAGAGCTCGATTTGTTTCAAACATATAAATCACACATATTGCTTTTCTAGTAGCGGATAATTTCACTGACACTTTTCAAAAAGCTTTAAATGATAGTTAGTTACTCTAAATCGCGACTTCGATCTTTATGTTTAGAGTTGCTTTTTGTTTGCATCTCGATATCATAACTCCAACAACGGAAGGAATAGCTTAGTGTGTGGCTGTGCATTTGTGTTATTAAATGATTTATGAAGCAGGATTACCGGGAGTTTGGTTAGTTAAACAATTTTAGGGGTTATTGGTATAGATATTGAGTTTGAAGTTGTTTGTGAAGTGAGCTTGTTAATCATGCACGGTAGCCGTGTGTTGATCTCGGTGTAATTGAGTTAACTGACGCACTGATGACTTATTTGACAGAGTGAGTCGTCTGTTTTACCGTTGTGTGTTATTATAATCTACGAAGGATTAGCTATGTGTTTATTATTTGTGCGCAACGGTTTCTAGACTGGGATTTTAATTAGGAGCTTACTATTAACTGTGAAATTGAGTTGATCGATTTTTAACATGCATCATTGATCGCTAATTTAACATTTGTGATTTGATTAAATCAGGTTGTTTACAGCTTAGTAGTCAACGTTAATTAATTTACGTCTCTAGCGATGCTAAGTTTGCAGTTCACGAAAAACAATGTCACAGCGTTAAATGTGGTGTTAATAAGTTATCTGATATTGGTTTCCATGTATCCCGCTATCGATTCATCTGTGGCGCATTATGTTTCCACATCGAGATATCAAATTGATAAGTGAGGCACATTCACAGCGGGTGCCGGCGGGGGGCAGCGCGGGAGTTCGGAGGCGGTCGAGGCATTATGAAATTGGCCGTACGTTAGATGCCGTTACTTCTGATAAAATATAACCTGCCCGCCTGCTCATATCTGTCGGACGAACCTCCTAGCATTTCCTAGTGTGCTCACGTTCGAAACAACCATCATTTTAGCTTATTAGATAATCAATAACACGTCAAATAGTTAACAAGCTTAATAGTTATAACACAACAGGTGTGTGATTTATTTGGACAGATAAGATACGGAAAATTTGTTTTCACTGAAATGCGACGTTACCTTACTGTACTGACGAGGTGAAAGTTGATGTTATTCAAATTAGAAAATTATGTACGCGTTTGTTGTTGAAACCCATTAAACAAACATGTCATCTTCATGGGAACCGAATATGAATTGTGACACTTTTATCAATGAGTGGATTTCATATTAGTAATCAACTTCGGAATTTTTGTGACTGTTCTTGTTGGATCAGCTGTTTACATTCTATGACATGACCTACATAGCTCAGGGGTGGAGCGTATGATTTGGGTTACCCGTTCGATCCCTTGATCGAAATGTGTGTTGACCTACTGTGGACACATTATTTGTTTCATTTAATATGTTTATGATACTCTTAGAAGCTATGCTACGTGGAACTCTAGTACCTACTAGTCTTTCATTTTTTTTTTTGTTTAACCTGTCCCACAGCTGAGTAAAGCCAATTTCCAATTATTGGTCACTAATTTATATTAATCTTATTAGAATTTTGATAGATATGGAGCTGGATTGGTTGCTGTTGTGTTCGAGGTTTCTTACAGAATATCTATAAATATTATTTCTACTACTAGAGATCTAGGTATAGACTGTAAAGTTAGTTGGTTTATTTAAATAAAGGTTACTTATGTCAAGTGTATTATGTAGAAACACCATTTTCCTATTATAACGCCAGTTAACTGATGCAGCTAATTAGTTTGATCTAGTAGATGTGAATAAACAGACTGTATCGTAGAATGCTTACCCTCGCTCGCAGGAAGGCTTGCACAACACTATCTCGTAATGAATAAGACTCAATTCAGTGGGCTGAGTGGTATCTCTCACAACATCAGATGTGCACCACTATATCGTAGGGGTAGCAGGCAGGAGAAGGGGGGAGCAGGGGGGGGGGGGCTCAGATACTCGGCGTAAGGTCAGAGATTTATGTTCTCATAACGCGCCGTTCCTCGCCAACCAAACGTTCAAACGTATTGATTTCATTTCCAACATTCATTTTTAAATAGTTCTGCTTTTTAAACGCCACCAAGTACCTCTAGAAGTTATGTTTGCTTGCCTCAACTGCACTCAAGCACTGAATTTACAATGAACCGAGATACAACCGACAAAGCAAGTCGTACTAAAAATAATTTATTTCACAACTTAAGAGAATGGAATAATACTTATGTTGATGCTTAATAGGTACAAAAAACACAAAATTGACTCGACATCAAGGTAATAAATAATATTAAATTAATATAAAGTGGGCTATAAAACAAAAAATGTATTCGTTCACATATATCTATGCTTCTTGGAATGCGGCTGCGAGATAAGAGATGATGTAGCTCAGATGCTAATAACAGATACAAAATATTGAATTATTTAAACAAATTTAATGTAACGATGGATTTTTAATTAATAGAAGACTTAATTCGGTAGTTATCTGTCATAGTAAAAGGGACATGCTATGTGGGTAGTTTATGGGTTTCTTATTTCACTATAACTTAATAAACGTGTTTACTTAGTAAGTTAATATTCTGTTAATAGGTAATTCACGTAATAATAAAACAACATCAAATGTTCCTATCGAGATAAAAGTTTGTAAAATATTATAATCGGTTTGTATATCTTAGCATTATTCCTTATGTCAAGCAGACAAGAAAAGGGTTGCTTTCAATTTGAACGAAACATAAGGATAATGTTCTGCTTCTGAACCAAGTTTCCTTGAAATTCAAGTATCTACATGGTCTCACAGATAAATCTGCAACTCATCATTTTCTGAAATGGTTATCAAGAGTGACTTTACTTCAATCTGGAGCCTACTAGCCTAGGTATTTAATAAAACCGCTCGGCGATAGGTGACAGGCGACAGTCCGACAATTTGACAATTTTAGAAGTTTCGTTCATGATTTTCTGCTTTATCAAGCACCTGTGGAGAAAATATGTCAATAATTACCTATGAAATTGGCGTTTTGTATGGAGAATTTTAAAGAAGAAATTGCATTTTTCATACTAACATTTTCTTAATTTATTTAACAACCATGAACACTAATGTTTTAAAACTTTTATGCACTAATGTTTAAAAACTAAGATAACGTAGGTATGCCACTTAGATTAAGCGACAAAAATAAGTTTTGGCTGATATATATATTTCTGCTAACAAAAAGAGGAGTCAATTTTATTAAGGTATTTTTTATGTTTAGAAAACTATTTGTAATAAGGTTTTCTTACTATTAGTAGTTGTCTATGATGGTCATTATTCGATATAATATCAAGCTATTGATGAATATTTTAAATCATAGAAGTGACGAGGTTCTTTCTCTATTTGTGAGAAAAAAACGATTTCATAGGTCCCCACCTATGAAATTGGCGATTTTTCAACTCAATATTTGATTTTCTGACAAACAGGTATTTCGCATTGTCAGTTTTGTTAAATAAGGCCTCGGGTCTGGCTGACCCACCTGGGAAGTCAGCCCACTTACCACCTTGTGGACTGGTCAATATTTTTTCATCCCACCATCTCGGAAAGAGTATTTTTAATCTTCAGTATCTGAGTGGAAAAGCCGTTTTTATTCTCTAGAGGATAAAGTAAATTGAATTTAGAACATCGTGTGCACTAAGTTTGTGAATTAAAAAAAACATTAAACCTATTTACTGCTACCTCTATGGTGCCGAATATATCATACAACTTTTTTTTAATTTGTTAAAAACTCAGACTCGGAACCTTCTTGGTGTTCTTTTTTCAATTTGCTTTGTACGCGGTTCTTTACGCGGCATTTTTTCACGTCATTGTTAAACCTTAGGTATATTAAAAACAAGAAACTTGAAAACAAGTGAAAAAACTAAAATGAGTGATTCTAGCGACGAGGAAGTTTGCTTGACGCCAACAGAATTGACTGAAACTGTTAATAATGCGCAAATGAGCTTTCTCCCTCAACAATCACGCGAGAAGTATTTAAAACAGTACGATATGTTCAACACGTGGCGACTAGCAAAAGGAGCCAAAACTTTCTCAGAAAACGTTTTGCTGGCATATTTTATAGAATTATCCGAGAACAAGAAAGCAAGCACTCTATGGAGTACGTATTCGATGCTAAAAGCAACAATAAAGATGAAAAAAGACAAACATATCGATACCTATCCTAAATTAGTGGCATTTTTAAAAAGAGCCTCATCTGGTCATCAACCAAAAAAATCGAAGGTTTTCACAGTATCTGATATTGAAAAGTTTCTTAACGAAGCACCCGATTCCATATATTTGGCGGCAAAAGTAAGTCAGTTGCACATTCAGTATCTACTTAAGTATATTAATCTCAATTAAATAGTATACTTAGTAGATGTTGATAGGCATAATTATGCGTTCATATCAATTTTATTCATTTATCTACTACAATACTCTTTACGTTACAGGTTGTTCTTATTATTGGAATAAACGGAGCATGTCGAACTAATGAACTAACACAACTTAATGTCAAAAACATTGAGAAACATTCAGATGACTTACTATTAATTAATTTACCTAATACAAAGACAAAAAGAGACCGCAACTTCGTCATTCGCAAGGAATACGTAACGATTGTTGAGAAATATCAAGCCTTACGCCCGCCTAACACTCCAATCAATCGATTTTTTCTACAGTATCGCAATGGAAAGTGTGTTAGACAGCCTATGGGTACTAATAAAATTGGCAGTATCCCACGAGAAATAGCAACATTTCTTGAACTTCCAGAACCCCTGTTGTACACGGGTCATTGTTTCCGACGAACTTCAGCCACACTTTTGGCTGATTCCGGAGCTGATCTGCTGTCCCTTAAGCGCCACGGAGGCTGGAAGTCCAATGCAGTTGTAGAGGGATACATAGAGGATTCCATCCAAAATAAGTCTAAAATATGTGAAGGCATCGTAGGAGCCATTACACTGAAAGAGCCTCAATCGGATCCTTGTACTGGCCCTTCTACATCAAAAATAAGCCGTTATGAAACACCTAACCATCTCCCTCTCTCTCCAACATTCACGCCAAGGGAATCCGATGAATCGGTACAACTATTAAGTATGACAGATAGTTTACCGAAAAACAGTACACAAGTGACTAACACCAATATTACAGTACCAAACAAAAATATTACACTCAATTTAAATAACTGTAGCAACGTTACTTTAAAATTTTCTTAATTATACCTTAGTATTATTTTGTTATAATTTAAAGATTATTCTGTAATACTTACCTGTCATAATGTAGTAATTAATACCTAAACTGAAATAAAAGTGTACCTATCTTGTGATTGTAAACGTTTTTTTTTTTGCATTTAGTCATTTCCTCGCTGAGGTGGAATGAAAAGTTACGTGTTGCACTCGAGTGCAAAGATTTTTCACCTCGTGCTCTTTTGATTCCCTCGCTAACGCTCAGGATTCTAATTTTGAATCACTCGCTGCGCTCGTGATTCAATTTTAGAATCCTTCGCTTGCTCGGTCATCAAAATTGAACACGCGGTTAAAAAGCAACTTTGCACTCTTGTATAACAAATAACTATTACCACAGCATGAGCTCTATTCTCATTAGGGGCTTGGTCGATCGATCAGGTTAAGCTATACTTGCCGCAGTTGGCCCATCAATGGGTGACCATCTTTACGTACCAAGACGCGTCCGTGCCTTGGAAAGCACATTAAGCCGTTGGTTCCGGCTGTCATTCGTGGATCTTTGACAGTCATTACGGGTCGTCTAAGTTCGGAAGTCTGACAACCAGTCTTACCAAGGAACGTAGGTATGGTATTATCCAGTAACTGGGTTGTGGAGGTCAGACAGGCGGTCGCTCCATGTAAAATACTGGTATTCAGCTGCATTCGGTTAGACTGGAAGCTGACCCCTACATAGTTGGGAAAAGGCTACGCAGATGATGATGAGCTTCTCTCATATCCGATACGAGAGACAAAGATAATCTTATTTACACCAAGTTTTTTCCCGTTATAAAAACTATCCTTCTTATGTCCTAAAGAAGGCCAAGGTCTACCTGTGCCAATGTATGCAAATCTGTTTAGCCGTAGAGGATTTAAAAGTTAACAGACAGACAGACAGAGTTACTTTCTTATTTATAGTAATATTAATATTTAGTATTAGTATGGATTTGTAATTCGTATGTATTAGTATTTCTATCATTGCTATAGTAACATTACTCTAGCGGGTCATAAGTCCGGCCGCACAGGTGCCGTTGACACCAAATCGTTTTGTCTTCAAGCCATTGGTGGGCTCCTATCGCAAGTAACTAAAAAGGTGTCGTTAGTAATGGTTTTTGAAACATCATAAAGATGTCATTGAGGCTGTTACCTGATTGTGCTATCGCTGGGCGTAATAGGGCGCGCGTAAAGTTAGCCGCCAGATACCGTGGACGCGGGGCTTAAGGAATCTTTACAATGGACACTTGAAATAAGCAGACAAATAATTAAATAATATTTTTTATTTTATGTAGGTATATAATTAATGTTTGTTTGTTTGTATGCGTTCCTTAACCATATATGTTCTATGTTATGGGGTTTGGTTTCCGCACTCAGTCCGTCAGGTGGACCATTGTGCGTGGGCCATGGCGGCCGTTTGGTGGTTATTCCAACCAGCCCACCTCCCTCCAGAAGATAATTAAGTCTCCTGGATTGTTTAGAACATCTGTGTATGATCTGGGTGACCCGAGGGTATCTGTTCTGATCTGGGTGACGCCCGTGCATTCAAAGAGCACGTGCGCAACCGTTCCTAAACCATTCACCCGATTGCGATAAAATTTTGGTAACTTGTCGTAAGTACAACCGAAAAGGTTTAAAAAAAGCTCCGGTAACGAAGTCACAGGCAATAGCTCACTTCATAAAATGTAAGCTCCGATCCATATTTCTCATAATCAGATTTGGCGATTTTTATGTGCGTTTTACCGGTAAATATCAGCCGTTATGGTTGTCGCTCAGTTAATGCGCGCCTGAACGAGTTTGAAAGTAATAAAATATAATTGATAAATCCAGCTTGTCAGGTCTCCGTGTACAATATTTCAACAATTTGTTCGCTGGTTAATTCTGCATCATCAGCAAAAAATAAAACACAATAAATTCGTGCAGCGTTTTAAGTGAAAGTACCTATAAAAAAAACTTATAGTGTATATTCTTCTTTGTTTCTGTAATAACTGGATAGAATTATCTTGATAGTCTTTTATTTCCTACAAATATCGATAAAAACTGCGAAATGCGTCAAAGAAAAATTTAATCGAATAAGATTCTTACGACTTATACTATTATTTGAAGAATGACATAATATTTTGCGGACTACTGGCATAAAAAAGGGCGACAATGAACGTGATTATATCTTCATTTTATCCGCAACGAGGTAAAAAATATAAATTGTCATTTACCGACACAAAATATTCCGTGATTCACTAGTGTTGCTAACTGTACACAAGTTTTTAATCACTTCATAAGTCACCAGCCGAGCATTGTCGACGCTTATCTGGTAATTTTTGATAGCCACCACACACTTAACACTTGGAATTGTTTCGGATAGTTGTTTATTTATTTTAATGGCACCTTGGCCCTTAAAGAGCATTCCACTAATCAAGGGAAGTGCACTTTCAAATGAATATGATGTGCAGTAAAACTAATTGAGAGTTATACATCGGATTGACTTACCGAGGTGGTTTAATATAAGTAACCTTCTTGAAAATTAGTTTAAAAGAGTCACGTTTGTTACAGGTACTAAACAAGAATAGTTTACATAATCCAAAACAACATTCCATCCCATAAATAAGCCCCATAATATTTCTAACAATGCTAGCAATAACACAATATCGATCACATGAAACCCCCCAACAATAGTTATGCTTGATTGGCCATTACTATCGGCAAGCGGAAATTTTAATTTATGCGCCAGAGACACTGTTTGTTTTTATGTCATCGCTACTTTTTGCAGCAAAAACATCACTTCAGTCGATCAAGGAAGTTACGAAAAATTTACTTTTGACTAAATAATAAACAAAGTGTGATCGATGACCGAGGTACAAAGACCCGAGAATCTTTCAACAGTTGGTTTGAGTGGTCGCTGGATGTTACCTCATAATCTATATAAGTGGATCACCAGTGATTTGAAAAACGTCATTCAACTGATATCCGAAACCAATAAATTTCATACTGCAGTAATTGGCTACGCCCGGAATTCTAATCTGCGCGGAGTGACTGAGCAGAATCCAAGCACCGTATTGCAGACTTTTTTCTTTCAATTAAAGCCTTTTATCTTCGGGATGATTTACGATGCTTTCGATAACATTCGGTTTAGGGAAATGAAACATGCTTAATTTGTTATCGATGTCGTTATTAAAACGTAAATGCGTAGGTAACCGAATATTTTTTGTTGTTCCAACGTTACGTATAATTATTTTTGTTTGGTTTATAATGAAGAGTCGGCGATAACAATATCGATTGTTCATGGATCGAGCGGAAGTGGAAATTTGAACCTTGTCATGGCGAGGCTCCGACAACCGTGACTGAGCCCACAGCGTTTCACCTCACATTTGCTTTTTATATTGTTCTCTGGTATTCAATAGCTGACCTAGCAGTTGACTTGGCAGGCTGAGGCTTATAAGAAAACGAATCGCTCATTATGGTTTTTGTTTGTTTCCAACAATATTTTTAATCATTCACAATAACATCGCATCTTTGTGTCCTTCAACTATGTGTATGTTACACATAGTCGAGCTTGTCAATGCAGTCATCGTTGTAGTAAAATGAGCGGCTCGCAAGCGTGTCGGCGCAACTGTTATCGAGATCTGAGTGTTCCGAGAACAGAGAGTCTGCTACCAAATATCATGACTGTCGTCTTACAAATGAGAAAATTTCGCTCTAATTATTTATGAATGTGTTATCGTCATATCTCCGGAGCTCACGATCCAGCCTCCGTGCGCACGACACGAGCAAAACCGCAATTAGCAAATGTGGCTTTCTTTGTTCTCGCTCGCACGTTTCGCCTTCGTTTCGTATCTATTACTATAAGTATGTATTGCGAGAAGAGTAGTCGACGATCGTTAATAAACCTCCATTACTTTCATTAAGGGATATCTGTGGACAGTCGCCGTATCGAGATGTCGGCCGGCCGTCATGCCATCGACACAACGAAATTAAACGCGATGACGCTATCGAAGCGCGCGCATCGAGCGTTCGCTGCTCGTTCTTCGCCGCTATCCGCGCGCGCACTTAATTGCAAAATGCCAATGAATGTCGATAATATATTTTAATCGCGACACCGAGCACTGAACGCGACGTCATCTACGTAATCCTAAATCTCGTTATGGACACGACTCGAATACCTAGGCATCTGTTATAAATTACGTTTCAGATTATCGTATGATCCAATCGTAAATTAAGACAAGATACATAATTAAGGCGAATAAATAAAATGGTTGGCATTTCGACGGGAGCACGTTCGATTCTGCTCGCGATATACTCTCCATTTTGAGCTATCAGCCCTTTTAATAAAGTGTAGTTTGATTCGTTACATTTAATTGCGATTCAATCGCCAACAATATTGAAGGAGTCCAGGAGTGCGGGGGCGAGCCCGGCTCTGAATGTCACGACAAGATTTTTAATTACGTAGAAGATATCATCTAAGAACGGCATCCCATACTATACGAGAGACATCGCGAAATTACATTTCAATAATTATATCTGCGGCAGAAGTTCAAGAAATATTTTTAATTAGCGACAGCTTTACTACACGTTAACACGTAAATATCGGACAGTGAGTAAGGTGAGTCGCACGTGCGCCGCGCACGGCGGCGGCGCGGGCGCAGCCGGTGCGCTGCCGGAGTGCCGCCGGCCCCGGCCCGGCCGGGCCTGTCCAATATGATCCCCGGTTTATTTTCGTTCTTCTAATGCGTCTTCGCTGTCGTCCGGAGGACAATTAAAAATACAAAAAGTGAAACGTTTGTTTCAGACGTTCATTGTCTCCGTTATTAATAAATTCATTTTACTGAGTTGAAGTCGACGTGTATTTTATTCGCTTTAAGTGGTTTCACATTGTTTTATATTTATGTGCGGTTATTTTTGGTACAGACATTATAATGCAGTTTGTGGGGGAAGATGTAAAACGGCTCACTCTTGCTCCATTAGGGATATTTGAAACTTTGAGAGTGCACTCATAAATTCGCTTTTGTTGGTAATAACCCGGGTACTAAGAATAGAATGTATTGTTATTATATTTTACTTTACTTAACTGACTAAATATGGCGCGTCGGCTCGTCTCATAGGATGAAAATAGTTTTATGATACGAATCAGCCGAAGTGCGTCGACGTGTCTTACTCCTATATTTATTACAATTTACTTTAATTGTACCGCGTTCATTTTATTATTAATGTATGCCTGTGGAAGCACAGAACCGATCGAAGTGGTGGTTCTTGGGGGAGGCCTATGTCCAGCAGTGAACGTCTTTCGGCTGAAATGATATGATGATGATGTGTGCCTGTGGAACATGCTTAACATACACTTCCCATCTTCCTCAGAAACCGTACAAGTAGATAAAGGTAGTTCTTTATTAGCACCAGTGTAGCCTTGTCTCGAACTTTGGGCGCGTTTGCATTGTGCACGTTCTTCGAACGCATGCGAAAAAGCAATGCAACGCCACGACATCGCTGCGTATGCTCAGCGAATTGTACTACCTATATAAACAAAACTAGCTTCTGCCCGCGACTTGGTCCGCGGCTATATATCCAATGCAAAAAATATTTTTCAAATCATTCTGGTAGTTCCGGAGTTTACCAATGCTATCCTGGCGATGATCGCTAGCAGGCTGGACTGCCCTAATATCCGCCATTGCTGTGGCAGGCATGTTGCTCCGCCAATGTCGGTTAGAAAATTATAATTACTGTTTATTATTTTTATTTTTACTACTATTTTATTTGATTTGTAAGAAAACTTCAGTAAAGTAAATGTTAAGTAAATGTAATGTAATTTAATTTGACTATGTTTTGTGATTGTGATAAGTACTGATTTTTAATTTGACTTTAATTCTGATTTTAATTCTTAATTTTTGACTTTAATTCTGATTTTAATTTTGTTTTTATTTTAATATTGAGAGAACATTGAGGGATGAATTTGATTTAAATTTTAATTATAATTTCTAATTTTGATTTTAATATGATTTTATTATGATGTAATGTGATTTTATATGTTAATGTTATTTATTTAATAAGTTATACTATGGGTTATTAATACCTGAAATAAACGATTTTATTTATTTTATTTACCCCCAACATACAAACGTACAAACAAACATGTTTTACCTCTTTCTAATATTATTCATCATCATCAGCCTATAACGTTCCCACTGCAGGGACACAGGCCGTGTCCCTGCAGTGGGAATGTTATAGGCTGATGTTACGAACGTTATAGCCCACTCCCTCTCAATGAGAGGGAGTGGGCTATAATCCACCACGCGAGCCCAGTGCGGATTGGTAGATGTCACATGTCTTCGAATTTTCGGTTCTAAGACATGACGGTTTCCTCACGATGTTTTCCTTCACCGTTTTGAGAGCAGTGGTGATGAAATAATTTACACAAAGTAATGCGCCTGTCTGGGTTCGAACCCACGACTTACTGTTCGTAAGTCGGGGCCGCCACCACTGGGCCACCGCTGCTCCTCTAATATTATTATAAGTAATTATATTATAGTATAGTATAGACATACTTTGAATTGGTCAAAAATTTCCACAAAAAAGTCGATCCTTAACTTACATACAAGTACTGTGTCATAAAAAATGATGGGAAAGAATCATAGGGCATTAAAACTTCCGTCCGCATTGCTGTCAACAGGAAAAGTGACAAAAGGCTGGCAGCTTTGCCACGGTATATGGCAATGCTGATTCTTTGGCCAAAAATAGGCCAGCCATCACTCCCTTTTTTCTAAAATTGTACATATATTATTATTTTAAGACTGTTAGCTCTTAAATTATGTAAAGAGTATATAGGAAATAAAAAACTATTTTGTAATATTCTACTAAGTAAAAGAGCGGACAGCACTGATTTCTCCGTGGATTTTTATCGAGAGTTCGAGCGGCATCTTGGCGGTTCGCTGCTGCTACGCACAGCTACATGACTTTACCGTAGCGGTTCCACTTCTTCTATGCGACTTTACCGTAGCGGCTACGCGACCTTTGCGTAGCGGCTCTTCTGCTGGTACTAGCGGCTACGCGATGATTGCGTAGCGAATCCACTGCTGCTACGCGCGTCTACGCAACGTTTGAGGATCGGCTGCGCTGCTGCTACGTGACTTTACCGAAGCGGCTCCGTTACAGCTAAACGCGGCTATGCGGTGGTCTTTCCGCGGCTATGATGATATGTCCGTCTACCTCTACGCTGGATATACAATACGTCCAGTGCGTAGACTCTTAGTACCTACACATAATCATTGAATTTAATTCAATTAATATATTTTTGAAGTGTAACTTCTTAGGCGGCAATTAGATAATTGGACGAGACTTGAGAGTAAAATTTAAAGAACGCCTCTCGTTTAGTCACGTTTCGTTACATGAGAGAGAAGAAAGATATATGAAACTCTCTGTCTCTCACATAAAATCTCTGTTATCACGTGTACGATGCTACACGTATTTTTTAGTCGTTGATTTCAATTTTCAATTTTAATTTAAACAGATACTAGAAATATGTCTGATCTAGATTATCATTTTGTATGTATATAGGCACCAACACTTTTCCCGGAAAATATCGAATTCTGACCTTTGGCTAAGTATACTGGATAGAAAGTTAAGAAAACAGAATAGTAGTTATTCTGTAGTAAAATCTAATTCTGAGAAATAAATTGAGCTGCATGTTTCAATCGGACGAAGTTTCAGGAAGTTGAGTAACTAAGGAAAGTGTCCAGTTACTAAAACGTATAATGGTCGGCATAGCTAATCAACACCGTTTCATTTTGATGGTCAGTAGGTATTTGGTGAAGTTTCAAATATACTTTGAAGATAACTATATCTTTAAAGTAAAATATAAATACTCATAAAAAATCGAGCATACAAAAAATGAGCCTACATTAAAAAAATATAGTCGGGTCTATCCATATCTAAACACGATATCGCAAAAAATAAATCAATTTTATGATTTTTTTGTTTTATTAATGTAGTCACTTGCAATATCAGTAAAAAAAAACTGTTTTTTTTCCCTTAAACTTCACAAACGTGATGCGTATCAAATCGATGGTATATTTAAACACGATAAAACATAAGAAAGTTTTTCTAAACTCATACTTGCAAGTAATAACACTAACAGCGGTCGTTGACCTTCTAAAAACTAAAACATCATCATCATTTTATTATTTTTTGTTTTATCGTGTTTGGATATCGATACCCACCATGTCTGGGGAGTTTAGCTAGCTAATTAAAAATAACGCTGTATATATAACCTAATTACCTCTTCAGTTTACAAAATGGTGTCGATTCTCTTGTACACCGAACTGAAAGCAACTAAACTGTCACTAAAATTTCTTACTTTTTTTTTGGCTATGAGAATCTTATAAACTGCTATGAGATATTCTACAAAAAAAACTAAATTTAAAAATAATTTTGACACAGCCTCAACGTGTTTTGTATGAAATATTTCACTTTTTGTATGGAAAATATGAAAATTTATTACCTACATGCTGAGTTAAAGGGGTTTATGCGCTTTTTAAAGGGGGTCAAAATTTTCATTATTATTGCGATAGGACACACCATTTTCGAGATATAAGCAAAAAAAAAGAAAAAAAAGATGCAGTACTGTTTTGCACCTGAACTCAAGGTGGTGGAGTGAATTTTCATGACAACTTATTTTATTCTACACCTTTTTAATCACGATTAAAAATAGTCAGACTTTGTTAGACAATCAACATTTTTGGAGAAAAACGTCAAATTGAGAATCGGGGGAATCGTCGTTTGACAGGAATAAACTAAATTTTGGTGATTTTTAGTCTAGTTTAGAGGCATTTGTGACAAGAGAATCGGCACCAATTTTTCACAATTTTCATAGAATAAAACAATTGCTTAAAGCAGTCAAAATATTAGCACTTTAGAACGAATGGCAAATTTGGTTTAGTTCCGCTCTTAAAGCGTCTTTATCTAGTCACATTTCTCCTCTTCACCTCCAAATAGATGCCGACGTAACCATCATACGAGTACTTTTCACAATCTCCAAACCACCGATCAGCTGCTGCCTATTGCTGACGACAAAGAGACAGTGGTAATTACAGTTTCATCCAACAGTTATTTCAAAATTGGTCTGCGCAATAGCTTGAGTATGGAGAGAGGCAAGGATGCTGTCATCATACGTATCGCATATTACCTTACTTTGTGATTGAAGCTCATAAAAAGTATATTTCCTACACTAAAAGAAAATGTAAAAGTATTTCACAATGGAATATGAGGCTATTTTGTCTTAAACATTCGCCAAGAGTACGGAGCACGTCCTCTGTCTCCAGCACTGCATTTACTTTACTGCTCTGATATTTTACAGGTAGTGCTCTTAACATACTCGTACGTCCCGGTTTTATAGTGCGCACTACGCCTTATGGTCTAATGTCACGTGATTCACTGATTCCGCTCGCCACTTCTGAAATGTACCCATTTCTTGACTAAAAGGAAAATTATTGCGCAAATGGAACATTCAAAGTACTCAATTTAATTACCAGAAAAAGATATTACTTTACGAGTTTATTGCCGCATATCAAATGATGCACTAGAATTGCGACACAACAACAACATGACACATTTACAGTCAAGGACTTGGGCATTTAGTATAATTGTTTTAGTACAGCCATAATATCTGCGCATATACACGTAAAGCTAGAACGTGAACGCAGTCTATATTCACACACAAAGCCTATAGAAATTCCTCATAAATTTTCCATTAAAAAAGATAGAGAGGCTCCGCAACAAAGTGAAACAAGATCCACTCTACTAATCCGACAAAAGCGAGCCTTGTTACCCTTCAAATTTATTTATAAGAAAACTCTCGGACAAGTCGTTAATACCTATAAAGTAGGGGCGAGAGAGGCGCGAGCGAGTTTATAACTCACGTACCGAACTTTACTCGCCGACACATAAAATAATAGGTGTAAAAACTTACACGGGAATGTACTCAGTGAGCGGACGAGGCGCGAGATGGACGGCGCCGGCAGGAGACTCGCTACACATTCATGTACCCGCCGCCTAATACCGCGAAATATTATCCGACCACCAACCTTTAGCTATGCACTTACCTATTTTATGAAAACGCTTTACCTGTATCAGCAGAACACTGCAGCAGCTTTGCGATTGTGGGCTATTGATGTCTTTCTGTTCATTCAGAAGTACTGGCAATGGCGCATTCGTGTCATGTATCCAAGTTTAGGTTTCGGTTTCTTTAGTAGCTTATGATAATGATAACCAAATCATTGTCGCATTTGTCTATATATTTTTTACCAATGTTTGTGTTTATTTATCAACTCATTTCTGGCGTCCAAAGGTATAGAAAATAATATGTTGATAATTCTCATGTCTTCTTCCATTATTATTTTGTCAACCAATTATGAAAATAAATTAAAGAAATTGTCAGCTGAAATCAGAGACTTGCCCAGTGAAGACAGGTCAAGTCTTGCATTCCCAGCTCTTGTGTAAGAATGGGTATCTCGTCTACCACGTCAAAGGTCTATTCTCTATCCTCCCTACTTCGGATCTACTGAATGTATTCTACAAGCTGCTCGTTGCGTTGGTTTTGTTTACGATATAAAAACAGTAATTATATTACCATATTGTTATACAGGATATCCTAAAAGATTACGAAGTTCATTGAGTCCTTAACTCAACGGACTTCGAAAAATAAAAATAAAACAAATTGTCGTGCTGGAATATTTTGAATATCTAATTTAAAAACTGCGTATGTAAAATAAATTAATATTATCGTTCAAAAAGATATCACTGACCGAAAAAACTTATTAATTTGTTGAGTAGAACCTTCAACAGGGTTCGTTTCGAAACTTTAATCAGTACAATAGGGCCTGCATAAGAAACATATTATCTTGCATAAATCATGTTAATGAGCACCTTTCGAGCATTTCGTATCGCCATTAATTCAGATATCACTGCGGAAACAAACGTCGGTTTATCCCGCCATCTGTGGCGCATGCGCGCACCGGTAATCGTTAACCCCGAGGTGATATTATTTTGAATATCCATTTCCTTTTACATTATTATTCAAATCATCCTTAAGCGGGGGTTCTAGAGTTCAGTTTACATAATTTTGTGTTGTTGTTATTGTTACCTAAGCATAAGATGTATGACACGAATTTGAATTCGGAACAGATATTGTAGTAGAGCCGCGGGCGACGGGCACGTGCGTACGCGCACCTTGCACAACATTCGGCCTTTAGACATAAAATTAAGTAGTATTTTATTTATAGTGCATTGTTGTATGCTATTTATAGTGATATCATGGGCTTGGGAACTTGTTGGCATCTTCTTAATGCCCTATTTACTTAAGTAAACACCTTTTTCGCACCTCTGATCTTGAAACACGTCTTCGCATTTTATACGCTGTACAATTACGAAAGTATTACAACAACTCTTTATTTCACTGTCTTTATTTTGTCGAATCAAAGTTGACAATGTTATTTAAATAAACAATGTCGTCTCAGCACATGTGCGAAGCCGAGGCTGCTTTATTTATGTACCTACATGTGTAAATATTATGTAGAAAAGCTCATTTTTAGCATTCATGCGAACCTGTTATCCTTCTAGTGACCGAGGTCAATCAGCAACTATATCCAAACTATAAATTTCATTTAATAAGACACAAATACAACTTTGTGCTCGTTTTTGAATCGCCAACCAAAGAAATTTAAATAAAACACTTTTATCAGATTCGACAGGTGGAGGCAGCGTGGCTCTTGTTCTTTTTGACTTCGCTGTAGGTTCAGTATTAGCTAGTAACTAATCGGTTCCCGATACGGAAGGGGAAGTCTTCTTTTAGTTACATGATCTATGACTAGACGATGCAATTCCTTATTCGGCCATTAATATTCGGAACGTTCACGAACATTTTAATTCTCCCTTTGATCTTCTGAATTTTAAATATCCGTGTTAATTATGTAACATCAAATAGTTTTCTTTTTAGGACCATTTCAACAGTTTTACGACTTTTTATATTTTAATTTAATGCATGTTGTTAAAATGTTTTTGTAACTAACAAATAATTACCTGCATATTAATATTTGCTATGAACACTGTCACAGTTACTGATTGTTACGTTCTTGGATCGATTTTAAAGCTGGGAAAAGGTTCATAGAATTTTTAATTGTTCGACATCTTTGCTCATGCGATCATTGAAATCAAGTATGATGTACTTAAATCAGTCGATAATTTTTTCGAACGTCTGTCAGTTCCTAATAATGTTAACCATTTTAAGTTTCCCAAACTAACGGATCACATACCTACATAGGTACCCAATGACACATACGCGCCAGCTTCTCACCTATCATGTCCAGACATTCCCACATGATTACAATTGAACTTTCCTTATAATAAGCATAACCGAAGGTGACAGAAGTGTTGCAGTTCACATAGAACGCAACAACCACCGCTGCGCAGGCGCAGATTAATATTCATCATGTCTTAATCAGGAGCTGGCAGCCCACCCACGTCTGCACAACGCTTACCATTTCCACCACCATCGGTATACCATCGTCATACTAATTTAACAAACCTGGCAATACACTATGTGCAATAAATATTTAAGATTAATCTGATTGGGCCGCCACTACATGTTAGAATACTAATGTTGCCAGTATAAAGCAATGTCTAATTGTGTTGGAATTTCTCTTTTAATTCGCTGTGTATAGATTTTAGTTGCGGGTTAATTAGTATAATTAGCATGTACGTGAGGAACCTACTAATGTGACAAAGAAGATGTGTGAACTAAATTCTATGAGCTAGAATGAGGTTTCTGCATACAGTTGTCGACTTTTTCCTCAAAGATTATTCAAAGTGTCATCAGGGAGCATTTCGCGCAATTTCGAGTGTTCCCAACAAAGAATGGGTTGCTAAGGGATACCATCAAGACAAGGTTTGATCACCAATACCTACACCTGGCAATCATAATAATTAATGCAGTGAATAGCATAACTGAAGGCCAATTCCCGTATTAATATTTAAAAACGTTGCAAATCTAGTCGGAGAGCTCAGCGAAATAATTTCAGAAACATCAAAAATGTAGAGGAATTTTTGACAGATTTAGACTGAGATGACTAAAAGCGACCATTCTTAAAAAAAAACGGGAATTGCCCCCGATCGTTTGGCCAGTTATTTTAAACAGGTTGTGATGATTTGACAGCTCTACAATCATCTGACCATTGTAAAAATAACCCACAATCCACAACAAATTTTATTCTAAATACACTGTATCGACTAATCTACCTCTCACAAAATTTCGTGCTTCGCAAATACTGAGCGTATTCAACAAGGGGTATTAGCTAGAGATTCGTTAGACTTATGCACCTATCGAGTTACAAATTGTATATCTAAGATCGATACCGGCGTAATGAAGAGGGCTTAGCATTTAAATACATTTGCATATTAGACTGCGTTCGCTCTATCACAGACCTAGCTATGCATTGAACTAACGTGCACTGACCATCCGACTGACAACGTTAGTTACCATTCAACGATAAGGTACAAAGTACAAATATAGCATTGTGTTTTTCAAAAACAGAAGGTACACAAATATTAATTTCTTTTATACCTACGTGCAGGCGTGACGCACTTGACCTTTGATCTCTTTTAGTATAATGGAAAAATTTGCAAAAACATAATTTTAATACGAGTATAAACTGTTTATTAAATAAAATAAATACGCATTCACTTTCGTAATCAAGTGAGGTGGAATGACGTTTGGTAATAACAAAAGCAATTTACAGAAATGAGGTATAGCAAAATAATGAATCAGCAAGTATGAAATAAAACAAAATAAGTCGATGTGATGAGACATAATTAAGTATAAAGAAGTCATTTAATTATAATTTAAATAAGATAAATCGAGCATTTAATGATGTGCCTGTTAGACTGTATCGCATTCAATTAATTATGCAGTTGCTAGTTTGAGAGACGTTTGCATACTTATATTGCTGACATTTCCCGACCTTTCAGCTAGAGGAAAGTGGAAACTTTCAAGTTCCGAAAGACAGGCAATAAATTAACTTTGTTATGTGTGGCAATTAAAATATTTAAACAACAACCTAATTATGACTTATGCCAGTTGTTGCATGATTACTTAAGGTTGTCTTAAATACGTTCTGTATGAAACTGCCGCAGTTTGGCGCTATTCGAACGTTCATTTTGTCGGACAGGTAAATTTTCTTGCTAAATCAGAACAGCGTGTGTCAGCCGCATATGTTTGGATACAACACGTATACACAACGTATGGTAACCGTCCGTACAGATAGTGGAGGTAGCTGGGTCGCAGCCGATGCGCGGCTCGATAGCGACACCAATTAATATGCAATGTCGTAGCACTCGTAAACTAGTCACGAACATATGCCAATACGTTGGTGCAGTTAGGCAAACGCTATTTGTATAATTCGGACGATTTACTTGCCGAGCGCCATCTTGGGCCACGCACACCGCCATGTGTTCACGTCATTTTCGGATTTCTTCCCTCTAATTGAAAAGGAAATACAGAAAGTTACATCGTATGTGAGTCGGAATAATATTAACATTAGTATGAATAATAAAGCCGTTTAGTGGCCTTGTTTTATTAGAATCTCTTTTAAAAGTGTAGTAGTAGGTGATTTAGAAGATTAATAGACAAAAGATGTTTGAGGTATCAATATATCAACGCGCTACTAAATCTGCACGCACGAAATTCTGAGAACATTAGTTAATCCATCCATTCATACATTATAACTATTTGGTGTACCAAGCATTTAGAGAGATTTATGTAAAATTCCAGATTTTATCGCGCACTGATGACGTTCTACTAAGTAACCGAGTTTTCACATTTTCCAAATTTTGTAGAAAATGTACAAACGCGTTAATCTGATCAACAATTTTACTGTCCTGTGTGTTGCTATCTCCCGTTTAGTCACACGGTAAATTCATGAATCGTAATAAATTAAGTACCTAGATATGCATTAAATCACAACTTTTCCCCTACTAACACATATTACCATGATCTTCACGTATCTAAAAAATTATTAGCGAGGACCCAACAATACATTAGCTCTTGTAATCACAGATAGAGCAGAAAGCAGTGTGCGAGGGTTATGGTAATGTCGTATCACACATCGGCGCAGCCGCCGCCGGCGCCCCCTATCGGCGTCATCGCGCAGGCGCCGGCGCCCCACCACACCACCGCTACTGTCATAAGCAACTAAACTTCATTATCAATTACAAATTATTCATGCCCATATCGATGATCGGAACTTACCATTCGATAAATGGATGCCTCTTATGCGAAGCCTAGGCGCCGAGAATAATAATTTTCAATTAAAACCACATTAGCGTTGTTTTAGCGGAAGGTATTCTTGTTCATAGGAAACAATTAATAATATAATGATATATTGCTAATAACCATAACTTGATAATCTAACTTTCGTCTCTACATAAAAGTTGTGTTTATGTTAAAGAGTAGATTGGGAAATAAACTTAACTGTCACTAAAAGTACGAGAAAACTTGAGAAAAGTTAAAGAAAAGCGTCAAGTAACGGTACGCTCGTACATAGTCGCGGCGCAAAACGTAGCCAAGTATAGCAGGTAGGCTTCACTTGCTGACGTTAAAGCTCGGAACGCACAGCATAATAATTAGTCATTAGAAAGTAGGCAGCTAGGGAGAGGGGTGGGGGCGGGAGGCAGGGGGCGGGGCTCGTCTGTTTCAGCTTATCTGAAATTACATCTTTTATGGGTATCCGCGATTATTCCGCGCTGCAGCGACTTGCGGCGCGTTAGTACCGCCTGGAAAACAACTCGGCATTACCATTGGTGTTCTACATAATCCCTACTATTGCTTTTTATTAGATTGTCTCTACTTTCACTCCTCATTTATCTTCTTTTTTTTTCCAAGCATTAGATTTAATGACAATGTTCCCATTAAGCCTACGTTTTGTCAGCGAAGTTTTTCTGAGCGAAGAAGCGACAAAACGAAGGCTCTTTTAGAACTTTTCACCATTTCTCCTACAGCGTCTACCTACATACAAACCATAATTTATGCGCGGTACTATAAGACAAGAATCTGGTAAATTCTAATATCCTTGTTTGTTACACAAAAGCGCTGCTTACAACAACAGACAAACAATTCAGTGGAGCTAACTTGAATTCATAATCAAGTAATTTATGTGCACGGCGAATAAATTAGCCGCCCGAGCCCGCGCGCCGCCCATAACTTACCCCAATAAATTGCCCAAAGCGGGCCAACTTCATTTTATCTCCAAATACTAATAAGTACTCGTACTACCTACGTACGCGGTTACGCGGCCGGCTCGGCCTTTATTACGATTTTATTTTTTAGTATTCTGTTCATTTCCACCCGATATGAGCGTTTTATGATGGCGATACGCGATCGACACCCGATAAGCGTCGATCGGTTGTAAACCGCTGTAAGTGCGCGGAAAACTTAACGAAAATGTGACTTACAAGCACTTAAAATAGAATTACCATTATTGTATTACATTTTTAGTGCTTTTAATATTCCAAACAGATGGAGCGGCGAAATGTTATGGAAACGAATTTGTTCCTTGTGTACGGCGAGCATTAAACAAATTTTCGTGAGCCTCCCTGCGAGGCTTACACCGTTTGTAACCCTGCTCGTGAACTCACGTATCAGGTAGCACCTGCTTTGCATAAGGCGTCATGTCGAGAACCCCACGTTTAAAGTGTAAATTTTGCGATTAAAGTATAAAATTGTGCATAAACACTTTGAACAAAATACGTTTCGATAAGAATAATAAATAAATATGCGATGGCAATTTTTGTTACCGAAGGTCGATCCAAGGTGACCCTATTTAAATGCCGAAACTATTTCAGCGAGGTACTTACCTACATATTTCTAATTACCCACTGGTAGTTATCTACAGCTACTTACTATACCTACATATAAACACGATGACAAATTGGTATTGTGAATATATTTGTACCGAACATCGAGATCGAATGTCTAATGCATAGTTAATGCACTTCTGTTGGGTTAGCAAACAGCACTGAAGATTCTAAATTCTGAAGAGAACTGCGAGGAGAGCACTGTCTACTATTTTAGAAATCTTCTAGCGTTTATTTATACACATGATTCATGACAAACAATGAATTAAAATAAGTCTTGTACGCCTGAAAGTTAAAAATAAAAAGGGCGATTTATATTTACATTATTCAAGCACTTTCCACCCCAACAAAAGTTGTCACGGTGTCCAAATCGTCCAATAGAGTCGACAATAAAATTAACATACACTTCGGCTAGGTGTCACGCCGCAGGAAGTATAGTGTAATTTGTAAGCTTTGTGATTAATAAAGTGTACTAAGTGCGGCCCCAATAGGACAGATTAGCGGCCACTTTATCACATCTATTCCGAGTTAACGTCGCGTGACGGATCTCGTTTGAAACTCATAAAGAGTCCAAAGCAAAATATACTCGTAGATAACGCTTACTTTACGTCTCGGGCCCTTTTCCACTTGCCAAGTTTACGTCAAGTCGGCCGGAGGGTAAACTCACAAGTTTATTTAAGTTTAGTACTATTTTATAATTAAATTTCCACTTTATAATCGAGTCAGTGAACGAGTTACGTTATCTTTCAGTGTTAGTCAGGGAAATCCTTTCAGTTCATGTTTTCCATGACGCCTTCGACTTGTTTGAATATAGTTTATTAATTATACCTACCATTACACTCATAAGTTGGATAAGTTAATTCTGTTCTCCAAGTACCTATCATTTGACGAGAGGGTAAACTTGTGACAAAAGTAACTTGTAGTGAGTCGAACACAGTGGAAAACACACTTGTCTAGCTCACATTTGGACAGATTGATGGAATTGCGTCGGTCGTATACGTAGAACAAATGCTTATAAAATAGCTTTTATCAGATTTAGCTGTGACCTTTCGTTACTAATAACAACCTTATAAAAATGTACGCAGACGTCTGCAAACCGTTAATTATTCGCTTAATTGTGACTAGTCGGAGTCATTGTATCAGATATTTAGATCAAAATGCTAAGCGTGGAGTTTCTATTGTACATCAAAGATTAAAGTATCTTTTGCAGTTGTATCATGGCAACAAATTTCATTTATAAAAAGCCATATTACTTAGTGTAGACAAAGCATTATTTTATCAGCGGGAATAAGTCACGTCCCGCCGGTATCTCCCGCAGGCTCACATTATGAAGGTGTTTACTAAGGATTATGGATACTTTGAATTTACATAACATTTTCTGTCATTTGCTTATCGCTCACATGACAATTCTCGTGCATTATACATGAATATATTTGACAAGTTCTAGCAAAGGACGGCGTGGAATAGGAATCCAAGAATGTGTGCGCGAAAGCCGGCTGCGAGGAGAACGTAGCGCTCGGCTCGAGGCGCGAGTGTTGCGATGAGCATTTGAATAATCGCGCTGTGTTCAAAGCGGGGTATTATATGATAATAATTTCACGCGCGAGCGCCTCTCGGCGGGTACCAGTACCAGCCCGCCACCCCCCACCCCGCCACGGCACGTCGCCTCCCTGGAATGTGTGAAAAAAATTACCAGCACCATAGATAATAACTGAATACAATTCATCGGCGGCCGACTCGACGCAACAAATTTAACGCCGATATCGACTGCATTTATTAGTAGCCTCGATAGTAGCCCTCTGTTACACTGTAATTAATTGACTCTACAAACGTAAAAAATTGGTGAAGTGTTAAAATATGTTAGGGTTGCGTCCGCCAGTCAGCCCTACGTTACCCAGAACATAGGTATGACATATTGTGATGTAACCAAATGTTATTTTAATCTTGAACTCTGACATTTCGTTATCATACAATGTTTAAACATTCCTGAATATTAAACTGACCAAAAAATTTAAAATTAATTAAAAATGTTTTCATTCATTCCAGTAAAGAACGTATTCAACAATGAGTAAGTAGAACGCAAGTACTTACACTTGTAAAATGTTAAGAAACATGCATAAATTGACTTACGATTACTGTAGCGTTTAAAAGGTGTGAAGTGAAATGTGTTAAGTTGTTAATGAACGTATCATAAAATTATAACGCATAATTACATAACATAATGGGCGTCGTAAAATTAGTAATTCATAACAGTGTTGTTTTTAGATGGTGTATCGGACGCGGAGTGCTGGCTTGATAATATTAATATGTTTATTAAACGAGGCGAGCACGGTGAGTGAGCACGTTATGGGAACCCTCGCTACGGGAATGCTTTCACGCATACTTTTCTGAACATATGTTTATGATTTGTATCTGTGATCTATCTAGGTTCAGCTAATAAGTTTAAATAAGATTTATTTATTACGGAACGTTTATATGCATCGTAAATACATTTTCTTTTCACGAAAAGCTTACTTAATAGTACCCAGTTTTCCAAGAGTTGACCGAACTGGCGCTTCGGTTGAAATATGATATATCTAGAGCACATCTTCGACGACGACTTTCACCTAGAGACTAGGCAATAGGCGACAATGTGTACAAATCTTCAGTCTAGCACTGTCTACACGTTTCTCGAAGAAGCCATTTAAATAAATGTAGAGAATGAAAATTTATAGGTATATTTTGCATTTCTTCCCCACCAACCAGTTTCATATCAACGAATTAATGACTAAACCAAACAAAGTAACGCTAATAAAATACGGGTGTCATAATAACACTCAAAGATCACCTGTACATTACAATTTCACGGTTCAGAAAGAATACTACTTTAGTTGATAAATATTTGTCTGTCCACTGATAAGCCACTAACTATGGATAATTTATACACTTCCTTTTAAAACGATAATGGTTAACTTTTGTGGTAGTTATACGCATTTAAAAAAGCGAATAACTATAAACCTATAATTAACTACAAACTTCATGCACCAGTAAATGTAGACATTAATTTCCACACTAGTTTATCTATTTGGGCGCACAACCCGCCTTTATCTGTCATCGTTCTCCACATTTTCAGTATAAGACAAGCGTAATTGTTAAATTATCTCCAACAGATATCATATTAAAGGTTACAAGAACAAGGTTTATTTTCCTATGGCAACAAATGACCATGCATGGCGTTACAGAATCAGTCGAATGCGGGTGGAAGGCGACTTACGTATTGCGTTTACTCGAAATTATTTTAATATGCAAATAAGAAAATGCGAAGGAGAATTGTGTTTCGACGTTGTTGGTAAAGTCGGTTACGCAGACGTATTCTTTAAATTAATGGCAGTGCGAGATTAGAGCACTGCTAACTGCTTTACATGGAGCGGGCTTACACGCCGGGGCGCGCTCATTTGTTCCGAGAAACAGACAAATGAAAGCACATAATTACTAGGCCGCCCCGTTCTAAATGCAACAAGGATTAGAATTTACATGAGCGCGTTAACAAGCACGCGTATGGCATTTATGACTTTGATATTTAAATACATGGATATACTGCATGGAACAGGATATCGGCAGCAAACTGTGGCCTGCATCGCGAACATGTGTCCTATTGCTATTGTTACTCATTATCTTCAGATCTCGAACGAAGAATTAGATCCAACGATAATGATTTACAACTTTACAGGAACAATAGATAAAGGACTCGATCGTCTAGATCCCAACATAGCAGATAGCCTTAGAAATAAAATACAGTTTGAAGAAACCTTCAGAACTTGTCTCGGGATATTACATTCAGAACATCAATGAGTTGCCGGAAAATGCCTCTGGTTTAGGGAAAACGTAAAATAGACTAACCTTAGTTAGATAGATGCTCATGTTCAAAAGCACGTAAATCTATATTTTAATGTTTACGTATATTGTAGATTTTCATTTTATTTGAGTCGTTAACCATTAATATAATCAAAGCTATTGACATTGTAAACAGGTATGCATCACCTCCACGTTGGTGACATTTCTGCATGAAAAGCAACACGAATACCAGCGTCGAAGATGACGAAGAACAAAATTCAGTTCCTAATTCGGATTCGTACGATAATTAAACGGAGGTATTCTTTCAATGTTGATCCAATTAGCGTGTGTATGGGCAGTAGGGCGGCACGGAGCAATCCCGCGCGGACAGCAAGCCGCGAATATGAAGTGATGGATGAACTCCCAAGCTGTTTTACATACAATGGAAAAATGGTAAAATAAACCCCACACCCGACACGTTACTATGAGCTCTAATTAAAACAGCTATGCCAGTTTATGCCGTTTTGTTACAAATACAACTTCCCATTTCTCGATGTATTGTGAAACATTTAAGTGATATTTATAACCTTGTGAACCGACCGTGTAAATTTTAATAGTTATTCAGTATCAGCGCTTTTTGCTGTTACTGCGACTCGTAAAGGTATCACTGAAGGTAATATGCAAATAGGTTTTCACATTTTGCTAACTTCAATATTCTTACAATAACAAATCGACAAAGTATATGAATTTACCTACAATGTGAACCAACGGAGGAAAAATATAGAGGCGCGACCGAGGTCTCGGACTTGGTCTCGGCATTCTCGGCTACAAATCCAACCAAAAACTCGGTCTCGGTTAAAAATCGCCGAGATTCTCGGCCATAAGCGAAACTGTTGTACGGTAATAGTTTACTGCATCGTTAGCTAGCTCATCAAACATGGCCGCAACAGATGAATTGAACTTATTGGCAGCTCATGATTCCATAGAGTTTAAAGATGAGCCAATGACCAGTGACGAAAACAGTTCAAATGTTGTAATCGAAATAGCGCCTGTAGCTTCAGCAAAATCATGTTTTAAACAACTACACTTTTGAATATTAAAACTATTACACTCTTTGAGGAAGTCGTGGCTAAGCAATAACTGCTGCATGGGTCGATCCATCAGGTTAAACTTACAAACTACGCTTGCCCGGGTTGGGGATGGGGATGGGTTGACCATCTTTACACACCGAGACTCCTCCGTGACTCGGAAAGCACGTTAAGCCGTTGGTCCCGGTTGTCATTCTTGGATCTTTGACAGTCGTTACAGGTCGTCAGAAGCCCGAAAGTCTGACAACCAGTCTTACCAAGGGGTTGTGGAGGTCGGATAGGCAGTCGCTCCATGTAAAATTCTGGTATTTAGCTGCATCCGGTGTCGGTGCGGTGGAAGCCAACCCCAATATAGTTGGGAAAAGGCTAGGCAGATTGAAAACTATTACACTCTTAAATATATAATAGGCAAAATTTGCGCATTTTCATTATTTTTTCATTTATCTATTCTCGGTATCTGCTACCGGTCTCGGCCGAGATTGTATTTTATTCTGGGTCTCGGTCTCGGCCGAAAACGATCCGAAAAAAATCCTTGTCTCGTTCGACTTTAAAAAAATATTTAGTTATTCATCACCATCACTTTGTAGGTAGCTTATCTATGATCTCGAGAAATATTATGACTTTACACACAAGATAGGTATAGCTCCTATTGTGCATTGTAATTGCCTTTCTAACAAATAATAGACAAGTTTGATACCTAGGTGTGTTATGTTATATCTATATTATTATCTACATACATAAATAAATATAAATCTGAGCTGTCTTTGATAGAGGTACGCTTCAGCGTTTTTCTCGTCAGGAATCGAAGCGTAATTATAGTCGGCGCACCGATTAACATCTGTCGACTATTAAATAAACTCAGATTATAAGGGTTCAATCAATGTAAGTAATTATTCTTATCCGTCGGATGTTCTCAAAGCGGCTGGCTCGTCTGCAGAATAATTTTCTCATGATTCGCGAGGAAATCAAACTGCCCCGCAGCCTACCCGTTTATTAGGCAGTCACACTGACGAGACTGCCTAATGTACATCACTACGACTCCACCATGTAATTTATCGCTCTTATGTAAGCGTTGTGTAGGTTTCCTTTTACATGCTTTGTATTCCATAATACGTAACATAACTGCTATACTTTACAATGCGGAAATGGTTGAAACGTTCATGGATTTGATTCCAATAATACTAAGCTCATCATAAAATGCTTTGTCCAAATTCTATTTTAGTTTATTGTGTAGCATACGTTGCTAAACATACCAAATGAGTTAGCTATTCCTAGAACATTCCTGATCAATCAGTTCCAATCGTAATAGGGTGTTGCGGGGATGAGTGTGTGAACGGCGGTACGCTGTCGGCTCCCGGTGCTCTTGCAAAAACCACTGATGCTAACGGAACGATTATAATATATTAGTTGGTCTTTAATTGCGCCGATATAATTACGGCAGTGCGCGGCGCATACGTGACAATATCCTGACCGCTCAGCCACCGCCGGCGCGATATTAAGAGGAATAACTCGAGTGAGCCGATCGAATGTTTCGCGATAATGAGCGGCGGCCGCGATCGAAGTGTCATTAGGAAGTCGTAACCGCCGATGTGTGCCCTCAAGTTATGTTAACCTTCGAGCACCGAGCAGATTAATCTTCATAATTACACGCATTCAGTGGCTCAGTATGGAGAGTGTTAGTTATAACTCATTTGTTTTTGCAAAACATATTGGGACGGGTAGGTAATGGTCAAAATGAGTTTCTTTCGTCGTGGGTTGACCAATTGATTAATTGGCCTTTGAAGAATTATGTTTAACTTAGCGAATTGTAATTATCATAATGTTCTCTGTAGGCATTTCGGTTTTTTCGGTGCACCTATTGTAACTAAGTAATAGAGTTCTCTCAAATCTAAGATATGTATCAATCGAGCATGCTTCATACATACTTTCTAATCGCTGATGTGGTTAACCATGTGGTTCAAATAATATTTTTAGTAAAATAGATTTTCCTGACATAGAAAAACATCTTCAACTATGAAATATTGTAAATGAGCACTATTTAATTAACATCTCTAATACAATGTAGCCACGCAATCTTGTTCTCATGGTTAATAATACTTGTGAAACTATTTTGTGTCCGAGGTTCAAAGGAACGACATTAGACGTGATCAGTCGTTGTCGGCGCGAGGAAACGGGGTAATTTCCTAATGATTCAATGAGGTGATACTTACCCATCGTGGGAATCAAACTTATACTTGTGAGGTTAACTTAAAGGCATAGTAGCAGCCCTCCATTATAATAGAGCCCGGAGACATTAGCCAGATAATTGTGTTTGTATGGTAATTAAGATTGACGTATTTAATTGTGTACATTCCGATTCCAAAAACATTGAATACATCAACATACACGGATAAAATTATGAATTAATCCTGATAGGGCGGCACCTCTCAGTCGCGCGACATACTTCGCCCAGATAAGGGAAAAGCGTCGCTGGCTTATAAATGACTCTTTATTAAACGTGAAAGGAGCGACGTCGGCTAATGGGCCGATCATGCGCTCCCATTAAAGATTATTTAATATTCAAAAGCGGCCGACGATAAATCACGATCGCCCGCCATGCTTCTTTGCCTACACCCTGCACTTTTGTCCAGACGTATCATTTTGTATTCTCTTTTATCTGTACATATGTACTTAATTATTTTTTTAAAATTAATACTTAGATACATAAAAGGGGTTTATGTGGTGTGGCGTTTATTGCCGTTGAAATGAATGTGGATTGAAGTAAAACACGTCTTAAAATGGTTATAGTGTAACATAAATGGTATCAGAAGCTGTTATGAGCGTAAAAGTGTCGCAAATTGGCGTCTGGCGTCAGCTAGTTATGCTTGCTGGTTGTTGAGCTGCCGTGTGTGGCCGGCCGATAGCATCGGAATATCTCTCCGGGAATGTTTTCAATCGTATAAGGCAGCGTACGATGCCATAACACTTGTTCCATCTGATGTTAACAGCGATAGCAGCCGCTCGGTCGTAGCGCGTTTAGCGGGCGGTTATTAACTCAACCAATGATCCATTCATGTCTCGTCCTTTATAGTGCAACAGTTTTTCAAGATATCCCTGCATTGTTTTTGTATGTAATGAACACTTCGAAACACGAGCTTTTTGTTGATCAGTCGCATTCTTATAATTAGAATTGCAGAATCGCCTATTTGCCATACACAATCATGTTCTGATAAAATCTGCGGGAACAAAGAACACAAGAAAACGTAAGCCAGTTTCGAATAAATTGATTGTCATACAAGTTATACCTTCGTGTAAGGATAGCCTTTTCTATTTTTGGGGACAAATGGCAAAACAATAATTCGTACCCTTGCGCGACTGAGCTAATAACAATAAAATAGAAAGTCGATCACGAAACGCGGCCCGGCGACTGGTTCAATCAACGCGAGTCAGATTTATTTTTATGAAAATTGGCATAAAATCGGGCGGGTCAGCGGGGGCGCAGTGGCCCCGCGGGACCGCACGCCCGACCGTTTACTGCATATCGTTTCCTACGAGCGTCGCCGGCCGCCTCTCGGAAATATTGCCAGCGGTCATAACTTTTTATATGCACCGATGACATTGCAGAAAGTGGCGGCTGTCTCGACTATACATCAGAGCTGTTAATACTCTTTGGATGTAATATTATTATGATTGGCAGGCGTCCATTTCTTTACTAATTGCACGGCATTCACGAACTCACGAACATCTTTAGGTACTAGGTACTTTATTATTGTACCTATAATATGTAATTAGTCCTCAGAAGTATTCCTAAAATACTTTGAAGACAATATTTGTTTTCCATTTAATAATTTAGTTAGCTTATTTATATTTACAAAGTTGTGATAAAGCAAGTTTGTCACACTACCGGCTTCACTGTCACACTCAACCACAGCTCTATTCACCCCCGAGCGCACAATGTCTGTGTGGTGTTGATGTGTCAAGCGGGTGTCGAACTCGTAAAGACGTTTCTCTATTATCGTCCACTCAACTTCGCAGCCCTTACCTTGGGGTCCAGATCATTTCAATGTGTCGTCAAACGATATACGATTAGATGCCCATCAAATCTCGTATTGTAAATATCGATGCGTCACTTCAATCGAAAAGTTTAGGAGCTCTCTATATGTTGTCTGTGTTTGTGTCTATAATGGGATGGGACACATGTCGTAGTTCTAAAATCTTTTTTGCTTTTTAGATTTTTAAACGCTCATGCTCTAAATATATGTGACTGAAGGAAATGGTACCTATAGGTATGTAAAGTCTGATTAATTTGTTGTTAAGCAAAACTGACTGACAACTTAAAATGTCTGTCAATTTGAGTTGGCAACATGGATTAGGCATGTACAATATAAAGTCTACGACACCACTGAAGTCCGGCGGACAAATTTTACCTACATATTGCGCCGCGTCGACTTGAGTGGTGGCGCGATTCTAGTACAATTGGTAATCAGATCACAGCTGCCATTCTTTGACAGTTATATGAAATGGGTATAACTCGGCAAATTGACGTAGTGTGTCAATTTGATAAACAATAAATTTTCCTAACCGTATTCGTAACCTTTTGCTGTTCAGGCATTTATTCATTATTGGTACTGTTTTAGGCTGGCTGTTTCATGTGGATGGCTCTATGAGTAAGGGAAGACCAAAGAAACGATGGATGGACTGTGTGACGTTGATATGGCTAGAACCGAGAGATTACTATCGAGATGACGGCTAATAGAGAAGTGTGGAAGATTAAGACATGTTGCGCCGTCCCCAAATAAATATGGATAAGGACAGGAGATTGATGATTACTGTTTTAGTTTGGTGGATAGGAACTGCAATTAAATAGTGTTCGAAATCCGATTACAACAATAACAGATCGGCAGATCGGCTTAGGTGGTGATGCAGCGGAACTTTTGTGGGTTTGGTCTATAGCCGTTATTCAGGTTAGCCGTTTGCCAGGCCGTAGTCAGTCGTTAAAGCTACGCTGTGTATTTCATCAGCTTTTTGAGCATTGGTACGGTAAACCTCAAAAATATGTATGACCTTCATCGACCAAAATTCAGTTAACCGTCTACAATCGTTGTTCCACAATAATGTATCAATGTGTAGCCATAAAACAAACGATTGATACAATATTTTTAGTATAATATTAATATAAAGGTATATTATATAGTAACATATATTTACCTTTTTATAATATAGAATAATTTTATAAAGAGGTAGAATTTGTTTGTTTGTACGTAGGGGGTCATCTCTGGAACTATCTACCAGTCGGATTTGAAAAATTATTTTTTTATTGGATAGCCCAATTTTTGAGGAAGGTTATAGACGAAGTCACGGGCAGAAGCTAGTATTATAATAAAATCTTAAGGGAGCCAAAACTGTACATTGACTATTTTTCGAAAAAAAAAGTAGTTGCTACGAGGTCTGGGAACGATTCCTAAGCCAACTTTTTGCTTTTTTTCATCACGCCAATGCTACCGGATAGATTCAGTTCAAATCTTGCATAAATATTGTCTATAAGTCTGGTCAGTAGGGTGTAAATTATCACGCTATTTGCTATGGGGGATGAACAATATTACATTATGTTCGAATTCTTCTATAGTGTACCGCAAATTGTAAAAAGACGAGCCAAAAGATTAGAATATTGCAGGAAGTTACTTATTTAACCTTTAAAATGATTATCATCACTTTATGGAGCTAAGCAGTAATGCATGATATAGGTACAGGGTTAATTTTTGAGACGGGGCAGTCAGGGTGTGTATCTTAACGTTCTACCTACAGGAAAACGGTCTGAGGAGACTGTCCTAAACTATTTTTGAAAGGTTCCCTATCCATTTGCATAAAATTGTAAGACCTAATATAACTTAGAATAATTTTGTTTGGCGTAATTATATTTTCGCATAATATAATTACGCATAACAGCTTACGCATAATTTTTTAGGCATAATTTCTTTAACCATAATAATGATTAAGCATAAAGTTCTAAAGCATAACTTTCTTAAGCATAATATCCTAAAGCATACATTTATTTACGCATAATGATATTAAAACATAATTTTATTGAACAATTTTGTGGGTTTTTGTTTTGCTGTAGGAAGCATGAAGCAAGCAAGCATACAGCATGCAAGCAAGCATACAGCATGCAAGCAAGCATACAGCATGCAAGCAAGCATGCAAGCAAGCATGCAAGCAAGCATGCAAGCAAGCATGCAGCAAACAAGCAAGCATGCAGCATGCAAGCAAGTATGCAGCTTGCTGCATTCAAGCGAGCATGCAACATGCAGCAGGCAGGGTTTCTGTTACGGCTCCGGCGCTGCGGGCCTCCGGCGGCCCCACGCGTGCTAATCGTCACAGACGGCTTTCGCTCACCACCGCAGCTTCGGCTTGTTGGCCGGCTTCGCCGGCCAGCCTCAGACGCGGCGGCTCGCTCGCAGCCACCTGCTCCTCAGCCCGCGGGCCGCCTTGCACCTACGCGCCTACGCGATTTTAAATTACACTCTAGGGGTAGGACAAACAAGACTACGTGGAGTCGGTTTTGCAGCAATTCGGTTCTGTCACTAACTTTTGTTGCACAGCATATTCAATTTTTAACCAACAATATTATTTAATTGTTACAGAAACTATAGCAAATTGGTTTGATCAGAATTATGTATGGGGCACTACAAGTTCACCACCACCATTTCCACCCAAAGTCTGGAGTACGTATCTACTAGAAAAGGAAAATATATATATTATTATTATGCTAATAGTCATTAGGCCTACTAACGTTATGCGAATCAAATTTATGCCAAAACAAATTAGTCTTTATGATGATTATGCCAACATAAAATGTATGCCTAAAAAAATTATGCCGAAGTATTATTATGCCAAAATAAATTGTGCCAAAATCGTTATGCCGAAGTATATTAGGACAAAGAATATTATGCGAAAAGAAGGGATCCCTTTTTGAAAGTTTGATTTCCATTCACTGATTTTGAAACATATAGTCAACAAGAAAATGAGCTAGTTTTACAAAGACTTTTTTTGATGCCAATCAATTCTGTTTCTTATAAGAATCAAACAACTTAAAGGGAAGAACTGAGATTTGAGTACTAGAAAAGTCAGATATCGCAAAAAAACAGAAAAAAAAAACCTTGGTATAGTAAGTCCGATATTGTTTTTTTTTTTTATTCCTTTTTTTTAAATAGGTAACTATTGGTAGTTCACGTTCACAAAAAAACATGAAGTTTTGGGCCTGTTCCGTCATCTATGGTTAGGTGACTGTTAATGAGAAGTCCCGTGTGTTCGTAGTCTACCTACTGTTATATTATTTGAGTGAAAGCCATTCTTCAGGAATAATCTGTAAGAATGCATCACTCAGTGTATTAGTGTTGTGCTATTAGTTAGTATACGGCCTGAATTTTAAGTCACCGTCCAAATTTTGACATATTAATCTTAGGCGAAAATCATTGAATACATGTTTTTTCTTTTAGTATAACTCAATACAAAAATACAAAGTTATTATATACCACGCAGAGCGGATAATTCTTTCGAGAAAATGATTTAATATGAAAATTTTACGTATCGATTTTTTTTCAAAAATGGAGTTATTGATTGAATCATACCTAATGCCTAGAAAAAATTTGGACGGTGACTAAAAATTCAGCCTGTATATGCAGGTATAATTATATGCAGGAAATAGAAGAGTATGGAAGAAAAAGACATTTTGCGCTGACCCAAAACAAATTGGGATTAGAGAAAGCGAATAATGATGCAGAAACATCATTAACTCACTAAAAACGAAAAAGTTCATAAGCAATGGGAAATTGCTACTGAAGGCTGCGGGTGTTGACCTAAGCACGAGCTGCTTCTCACACGGACAACTGTACGTCGCTTGCTCCCGCGTCGTCAGTCCTGAATCTCTGTATATTTTGGGTACTACAAACGTATACAGGGAAGTTTCATAAAAATGTGACTGTTATTTTATCCTAGCTTTTGCCAGCGGCTTTGTCCCCGTGCATGTTGGCAATTATCAGACGGGAACGTACTACCGAGATAAAAAGTCCAATTATACAATTTTATTAGTCCAAATCCGTACAGCCGTTTTACACTAACAGACAGACTTTCGCATTTATAATATTAAGTTAGGATATTGTGGTGTCTTACGACTTCCACGTGAACGAAGTTACGGGCAGAAGTTAGTTATGAAATAAATCTTGTACCTAGACAATTAAATGAATTTCACAATCATAGTAGAACCACCTATTTTCAGAAAGTTACAGGTGAGTTTGATTCCTGATCGCTAATGCGCCACTTTATGTTACACCGTGCTGAGGAATATTCAACAAAAACACTACCTAGCTTATATCCGTTTTTCTTTTGAAAAAACCATTTTCAATAGTTATACGACTTTCCATTAGGACTTACAATTTGTCGGTTTTCAACTTTCAACCAAAGTTTGTCTAAAAGTAGTAAAATCATCGAAAGTACCTAAACTACTACTAGGTAATAGTTTAATATTACAATAATTCTTCTTCAGGAATACATAGGAAGGTAAACCCAATTACAAATTTCATAGAACTCTCCCTTTTCCCACTCAGTTGTCGAAAATAGTTGATAACAATAAAATGGCATGCACGAAACAAAGCGCGACATAAACTTTTACGTGCCACATAAATCTGAAAGTTATTCTCACGGGATGATAAGGTGGGGACCGCGGGATCGCCGGGATCGCGGGATTGTGACGGGCAGGGGCCCGGACAGGCCCGCACTAACTTGTAGAGCTCGCTGTTGCAAATGATAAGTAATATTTTATTGATGGTGTCAAATAATGTTTGATATCTTTATATGAGGGGTGATCAGTACAGTTTCTGGTGTTGATTTAGCAATGAATTGTTGGAAGTCTATAGTTTTGATAAGACAAAATTAGTGAAGGAGATCTCTCGATTGCCGTAGAATGACCAATAAACCTATTATTGGTCATCCTGCGGCAATCGAGATTTAATGTCCGCTAAGGGAAAATTATTCTTGCCTGATAGTTATTTACTGTACCTACTGATGAATGAGAAAAGTTGAAGTTTATCAGCATAGGTTTACAGAACTTTATATCATTTGACTGTGATCAATATTTTGTAGAGGAAAATCTTTTTATAATAAGAAATATGATATTCATTTATAGATAAAATCGCGTATTCCCGGGGGCAGCCGGGGTTTGTCAACAAAGTGAAACTTTCATTGAGTCAATCTAGTGTGAAATATTCAAGATTGGGGTGGTAAATCTGACGAAGACGGTGGCGGGTACTTATATGACGTCACTTGGGTGATGGACAGGTATTCGGCAGAATACGATAACATGCTTAATTAACCATGGAAAAGGTATTTTTTTTACTAAAGTCTAAAATTCTTAAGATTTGGTAATCTTAAGAATTTTTGACTAAATACTCTGCCATGGCTATGAGTGTTCAGCTTTAATTTGAGAATGAGTTAAAAGCAGCCGTCTTAAAATAATTGACGGCACTTAATCACCTATAAAAGTACGTCGTAGCTAGCCCAGCTTTGTCAAAGAAGGCCACTCGTCTAGGAACGTGTCATATATTCAATAACTGACTCCCCTGCCGGCGGCTAAACCCAAATTTTCAATCTTGACAGTTATCATTTTACCAAAGCAAACTCCCGTAATATTTGCTCTCCGGGTGTGAGGCGAGACTCTTCGAATTTCATATTTATTCGCGGAAGCAAACACCGCGGCCCGCACCCACACCGGCGGAACTGATATTATTGTGCATTCCGTATAATATTGTTTGCTATTTGGCACATTCTCTGTTTGTTTTCGTCTCTCATATGAAAGGGGAGCTATAGACGCGCAAACAGATGGGTGTCACGCGCACTCTTCAAGCTTTTGTACCGGGAAATGCTATTAGTTAGAAAGTTGAAATCAAAATTTTATTTTAAGTATATTTTGCGACATTAGTTGTAATTTTCAGTAGTGGGATGGCACAAACATGATGTAGAGGAAGCATAAAACGTTAAATCACTATACGTGATCATAGGAGCGCAAACATAGTGTACGTTCGGAATATGAAAGCGAGCAATCCATTAAGTCGGAGCGGCATGAATGGCGGCCGGAGTCTCGGAGACGCGACTGCCTCTGATAACCCATAATACGCTGATATTTTTGCTTTGCTCATATGTTGGAAGTAATGGCTTGTGCCTGTTAGCTGACTGTGGATACGCGTCACAGCTTTCCACTTTCTTGCTCATATTTTTTCAAAGAATACATTGTATGTTGTACGCAGTCATGTAGGTAACATAGGAAATTACTGCTCAAAGAAGTGTTTCCTAATACTACTTGTTTTTTTTCCTAATACTACACTTTTCTGTCTATGATTTTTATTGTTCTATGATGAGGTCTACTCAATATGCAAACTTGAGTAGGTAGGTACTCCTAATTCTTAATTTAAAATAAAGATAGTTACAAAATGTTAAGTTCTGATGGCTACCACCTGCCCGACATTAAGGGTACGAACAACTTAAATTATTTTAAATTATAGCAAGGCCTTATCCACATTAATATTGAACAAGAATTGTAAACCATAATATATTATATTTGGCATATAAAAGGCTCGCTTATCTAAGGGGTTTGACTGGAAACGAACATAAAGGGTGATCCTCTGTGACAAATACCGTGATATACCGCGCGACAGTCGTAAGGGAAATATTTTTATAAGATGAAACATTATTATTTTTGGGGGCGCGCAGGGATCAGAAGTCGCTTCGATGGATTTGGCAATGTTCCTACGCTGTGTCAGCCAACACTGTTTTGTGGCTTTGATTGCACCCCCACACATGTGTAGTTTGTTTAAAGGTATTCGTAATGTTACCATTAAGTACAAATCATTGTTTCATCTGCTCTCATATCGTTGGCCTATTTTGCGTCGAATTCGTAACTAACAAAACACACAATCGAATGATACGAAACAGAGCAGCGACGACAGGAAACGGTTAAACGTTTAAAGCCGTTAATAAAACAAATTAATGTGCGTTAACCCTAAAATTGGACAAGTTCAATGCAGAGGTCGTTACCACTATAGGAAATTTATCCCTGGCAAGTATTAACACTGAAATCCGTTCGTTGTATTTGGTGTCATTAAAGTTATGTGGCGGTGGTGTGGAAAAGTGTGTTTTATGCGTTGGCGGGTTAGGGCGGGATTGTGTTGCGGGGCGAGGCGACAGCCAATCAAAACATACAAGGAGCATATTGATTCCGAGAAGTGTCGCTGTTAACGTGGAGGCTGAAGCTGAATACATTAGCCGGCGGCGTAATGAAGTCTCGTTGCTTGTAAACAAACAGCGCAGGGAGCGCCGTGCCCGGGGCGCGCGCGCACCACTCGCTTACAGGAATTCTATTTCCACGACAAGCGTCATGTGTTAATTAACTGCTCGCACCTACGATATTGAGATATCGTCGTCGATCCCGCTGTTGTTATTAGCAGACGGAGGCTTATTGCTTACCCACTGTTCCGGTACATGTCTTTATTGAGGCTCTACCTTCTGCTTAATATTGTTCTTGTAACCCACCTAGATGTAATCTGTATATTTCCCATAATATCTTCTGTAAGAAAGTATTTAGACTCGATTCTAGTCATTATTTTAGTTTACAGTTGAGGACCTGTTTTTCGTAGACACTTCGTAGCAAACTGCTACGAAGGAAGTCAAATCCCTAGAACACGACAGTTAAATCATTAGAAATATCAATAAGACATGAAGATTTATAATACTTAGCTTGTAACTTCTGTTAACTTGAAAAACAGTCGAAAACTTAATAACGGACATTTCTCGTTCTTCATACATTAATAACAAAGACTTTGCTGATACTAAAATGAGTGTGACATGAAACGAAGCGTCCACTCGAGTCAACGACACATGCTCATAGCCATCCAAGTTACGGGAGTTCCACATTCAAAAATAAACAAGATTATTAAAGAGAAGCTCTTCAGAAACCACATAAAGTGAAGCGCCAGCTGCCGCTCGCCGCGCCTTTATGATGAAAGAGGTGATCCCGCTACCCGCTGCCCGCTACCCACCGGCCACTGTATCACGTTTCCTGTTATGACTTCAGTTTTTAATAGGCCTTTGTTAAAACCATTTTATTATAAAGAAGCGCTAACAACTCTAAATGCGTCCCTCAAGAATTTTTGTAAATACGCCGCATGGTACGTTGACGTTTTATTGTCTATTCTTATTTTTCTCTTTATGAATGTTCACACATTGTTTATGGATGCCGAGATGGCGGAACGGGATGAGATCGGGTGAATAGAAACCAGGCTCGAATTATATATTACCCGCACTGTTACTAGCCGCCTGATAGTCAATATTGTATTTATCACTTGTAACACGATATTTATTTCAATATAAACAAGCATCGTGTAAGTAAAGTCGTAAAGAAAATAGACGCGAAATAATCGCAGCAACTTTTGTACCAGAATGGAATTGGAAATTTGACGATGTCTGACAACTGTCCATAACTTTAACATAAACAAATTTATACGAGACGAATAATTTGTGCGATGACCTGGGACGTCGCCATAACCCGTAGCCGCGCACGATACGTATTTCCTATGACATACTCGTATCATGCAAATGGAAAATCGCGACGAATGGCTCATAAAGTTTGCTATTTGTTCTGTTTACGATAACCGCGGTTTTATAAAATTTTATGACGTGTTGGAGGAATTTCGCGTTTGCTGCTTGTTGGCGGCGCTGTCACGTTGTCGACACGTAGTCGCGTCGTGTCGCGCGACGCTTGCAACAAATCCGTCTGCGGTCTCGATTACAGGTGGGCTGGTTACCGTAATATCGGCAATCATACTCACCAATTTTATTTTCTCGATGCATATTTCGTATTTATGTCACCCATAAATTACATTTAAGCTGCCATAAGTCGTGTAAAGCCTCTTGTCACCAGCATGTAAAAACTGTACGAATTTAATCCAGTTAGTGCTCGCAAATTAAATCGCAAGTCAGATCTTAAAGTCGCGTAGCACTATAAAAGCTTTTTAATTTAGATTAGTAGGCAATTTTCGGTAGTCTGATTTAAATGTTAATGATAGGAGGTAGGTTATTTGAGAATAACAAATAAAATTAATCACAGGGATCTTCAAAGGGCAAGTCATTGTAATAAAAATGGACGAGCCGAGTATTGTATTGTGAATTTGTGACACAGTGACATTAATGCGAATTAATCACTTAATTTTCACTAAATTATGTGTATTTTAGACTAGTTCTAGCGATACATTATTTAATAGTTACTCAACTTCTATTTGAATTTTAACAATTGAACAGAAAATATTGCAATAATACGAGAGTCACGAGTACGACATGTTGGCGGGAATTAGTCACTCTGGCAGAGAGTCAAAGTGTGGCAAATTAAATTATAGCTTCGTTCTGAGATTTCGACTATTGTTTTAAGATGATCGTCAAAATCCCCTATGTTCTGTTAATTGTGAATTGTCACATTCTCCATTTTGAAGGAACGCGATTAAAAGTTTTCATTTTAAACAATTTGTTGAGATTAAGATACGCTGAAAAATATTATGTTGTTAACATTCCGTCCGAGATGATGTTGATTTTTGGCACAGAAAAAAATGTTATGTGTGGCAAATTTTATAGTCGTCAAGAAAAGAGTCATATTATGAGGACGCATAATTGATTAGTAGGACAGCTGTTGTGGGTTTTCTTCGTATGCGACCACTTAACATTGTTCTACAATAATAGTATACCTGCGCTATTATAATTTCTGAACAACAAAAAAAACTTACAAACATTGTAAGGGGTGGCGCACGCATGAAGAATGCTCCGAATACGCTTTCGGCAAAAAACTTTTTCCATACACTTCTTCCGATACATAAATTCGAACCCAGATTGCTACTTACATGGTAATATACAATTTCCATCGAATTGTTTTATGGGCAAAGAAAATATTTCTGATTACGATGCGATGATGAAAAAAAACATGCTTATTGAATATGTCTGCTCCGGAACTATATTTTGACAGTATTATTGATCTCCTTTGAGATTAGCATATGAACCAGTAATATTTTTATGCGTATCATTTCTTTCGTCTAGTCAATTGGTTTAGGACGGCATAATTTATCTTATCTTGAGAAAAAATACTGTGGCAGTAGAAAAAATATAAGGACATCTCTCTCCTTTAATGTTATTATAAAACAATCTGCTTGTGATATTATACATAGCATAGATGTAGCAACTTAATAGGTTTATGTAGTGACTTGATGTGAATACAGATTTATGACACGACGAGCAAAGTAACTCATGAAGGAAGGACTTGTTTGTATTACGAGCGCTCAGCTAATAAACACGTCTTAATTTCTCGTTGAATAGTGGCCTATTAAATAAAGTTTTAAAATATGGAACGCCAGATTTTATTTACGTCTTACAATTTATGGCGTATGGATGCGTGACGTGGCCAGCGGTGCGGGCGCGGGCGCAGGGGGCGCGCGCGGTGCGGGCGATGCGCGCGCGCATCTCCGACATGCGTATGACACAGCGCTGACGGTTATATTTTCCAGACGATTTATTACAATATAAGAGTGGCGGTGCGTGCCGTTAATACGCTCTCAGATACATAAATAGTAGTGATTTTATTTTGATGTCTTACAAGACAAGCGACGACGTGTATAATTGTTGAGACGTGTCTCTTAATACCCCTTGCCTATTCTTAGTCATAACTGTCCGTGAGCGATACTTTACAACTTACCGTTCAAAGTTGTGAACGGCTGTAACGTATGTGGATCGTTTAATGAACGAGTGCGCTTTCATTCGGTTGTTATTCTGTGAAACTGTTTTATGTGGGTTCGCTCACAAATCAGACGGTTCATTGCGCATTATTTTCTCGACACAATCGTCGACACCTCATTGTTTTGAGTTTTTCCGGCGAAGCTAAATCAGGCACTTAATTGAAATAATATCACGTTAGTGGCCGCATAAAGACATTACAACGCGTCGAGAACAAAAGCAGAATTTTGTGTTGAAATCACAAAATATTGTAATGTGAGATATAAACGGATAATTACATACTTGAGTCAGTCTGTTGAAAGGACGATGTACCAAATGTTATACCTGGGATTACCTACTTTCGTGTACCTATTGGTAAAAACTTACTTGCATGTCATAAAACGACAAGGTATATTTTTGTCTTTGTGGCAGTTAGATAGTTTCAACTTTAGAGACGTTTCAATTTACTGGGGCTTGTTGTCAAAGCAAAATAAATTACCGTATGAGGATCGTAGCAGGTGGCGTACGCTAGTTTCTACTTGCCCTCCGCCCGTGAGTTTATGTATGGATGTGTTTTGTCTAAAGTGATGAAGCAATTACGAAGTCAAATATACATGATCATTTTACAAAAAAATAATGCTCCAGCATAATTTCAATAATGGTTAAAGATATATATAAAATCTGCCATAAGTTCTTCCTTTTCACTTAACGCGACAATAATAGCATTCTTTTAAAAAGTAATGTTACCCCATGCAACTGTCACATCGTCTCGTACTATTTAAACTCAGCCGTCGTAACTCAACTAATCTGGTTATACGTTTGCATTTACTTAAATTTACTGTTGCAACATATTTGAAAAGAAAAATAGCTCTCCTAAGACAAAAACTTCACACTATTTGATTAGTTCGAAAGCAATACACTCCCTTTAAACAAAGAATGGACGTCTGATGGATAAGAAATCATAGCAGACGCTCGTAAACGGCGTACAGGGTGGCAAAGCATATTTCATATCGCGTAATGGAGAATTTACAGGCTGTCGGAGCGAAATGACTCCCAGCGGCGCGGCCAGCAGTACGCCACGGAACTATAGCGCGCGGGAAACACGCTGTAACTGAAATCTTTGTTTTGAAGTAGTGTGGGTAATAGATCCTATTGTAGACTTTTGATTTTTTTCATGTTAATAATTGCACATAAATAATAAGCTGATATTTTGTTAACAATTATCGAGATTTTATAGCTTTCGATTTTGTCTGCGCGACTCTAGACAGCGTATAAACGTCTACGCTACGAAACTCTACGAGAAGTCTACGCAGCTTAACGTGAACAAGACATCCACGAAGTTCAAAGCGACGTCTATAATGCTCCACGCGACGTCTACGTAGTTGTACACGACGTGTACGCAAGGTCCACATACATAGCAATATTTAAAAATATTACGACCACACTATTAAAATATTTAATTAATAGCTTATATTAACAACAAATGCTCATATTAATAGTTCCTGCTCAGGTACTAAATTCAACAGGTCAGTTTTATTTGGAGTGCAAGCTAGAGATAGTTCACTAATGCTGGTGTGGAGTGTGAGCGTCGCGCGGACACTTCCCCGAGCGTCCGGCGCGCGATCACTATTATTATTTATACCCTCGGAAAAGTACATTTATAACAATATTACGTCGGACCGCGCCCGCCCTCGGAAAATGATTTTCCCATTTTCTGAAGATTGCAGGTGTATTATATTTCATGATCGTTATTTATGGTGAGACTTTTATTACAAATGCGTGCAATGTCTCTATCCGTTTTTTATTGCCGCCGAATTATTTGATGGAATTCTTATTTTGTGACAAATACAGATAGGACTATTTATTGGCTATCTTTTGTGATATGTGTATCGGATAAGAACTCGGTTATTGCTTTTCGCCTTTGCGTTTTATTATTGACAGCGCTTTTTATTCTTGTTGCTCTCGTCGTAATAAAATCTGTTTGATGTGAGACAAGAATGTTCGTGCTGTTTATTTAGAGTCTATTCTTTGCAAAGGTGTCGAGACAACACCCTTTTGCGATTCATAATTTTGCAAACGGCGGAGTATTCTCAGGAGAAGGATATATTCGTCAGATGCGGCACCCTCAGTGAGTGCGGCCGAAGTCCGAGGCGTTACGAGGCTCCCGGGACCCACCGGCCGCCGATCAACTCTGTCCATAACCAATAATCGTAAATAAACGCAGCTCGATCCGCGCCTTCCTATTCCACAATGTAACTCACAGAAATTATAACGAAAATCACACAAGGATTGCTACAAAACTTTGTGAACCCCGGGGAACGTCGCTCGACGATAGATCCTCTAGTATTTTCTTTTTGTAAACGCAGAAATGCCTTCGATGGACGGTCAAATGGAATGTTAGTAATAGCAACTTAGCAAGTAATATTTATACTATAGCAGAATAGGATGACTAAAGCCTTATAATAAAATATCTGCAGCGATTGGTCGAGTTGACTATCGTTTATTTTTACCTGAAGCTCGCGATCCCGCGCATCTCTCCCTATTAAATTTTGTTTGCATTTATTTTAAAGGTGCGACGCTCGAGAAGACGTGGTATGTGAAAAATTACACCTCAGCCCAATATTTATGGGTGATATTCGGCAGCGGTTCCTTTGTGAGATGAGGGTGTATAAATAACACCTCTTATCGCGTGGGAGCCTACCCTTAAATGGGATTTATTTTAATTATATTTATCGGTAAGTAATGCTCATTGAAAATATTTTGTGTCCTTTGAAATTTTAGCCTGATCATTATGAGATCATTGCTGAGATATGATGGTAGAGAGTAGGGTTATGAAAAAAGTTAATTATGTTAGAAGCAGAAGGTACGAAGTAGTATTACTAGAAAAAGTGACACATGGCGTTTTAGTTTTTTTTTAACTTCAACCATCCAGCTAAACCGCGTTTAGTTCCATGATTTTAAGTACGTTTAGTTATTCTAGTGAGAAACTGTATAAGTTATGGAAACGGGGAGCAACGCCAGTTATTTTTACCGGCACATAATCGCCGAGTATGACCATAAATTAGTTCTATATTTGGTGGCACGTTGTTTTGCATACAGACAAGCCGTCTGCACATGCGTGCGACATCAATCTCAATTCCGAAATATTTTTCCGTCTGCGTCGCAATGAGGCGCGCCCGTGTCGCATTCGTCGCAAGTGTCGCGTGATATGCAAAATTTTCGTAATTTCCTTATAAAGCAGTGTTTTAAAAGGTAATTTTTAATTTAAAATATTGTTTAGCACTCAAATGTTTAAATTAAAAGTTTTAATTATTTAAATCAGTGTTGTGACTTTTTCGGGCTTCTGCTTGTGCTTTGGCTAGACGAGTGATTTAAAAACCTTCCTTATATGGATTGAAATATGTTTGTGATTAGGTATTCGATTACATAAAGTAGGAGTACATGGGCGCATATCGTGTCCAATCATCATTATTGTTAACATGTTCACCTGCCAAATAACCAAGTTTTCCAGCAACATAATAATATTTTTTCTAGATCGGTAGGTTGTGTGATTATTACCCACTTAGGTACAGGATGGGGCAGGCCGTCATGTGAGTAGTTTCCACGTAACATCTTCGAGACGGATGGTCGGGGCTTACGCACCGGAATAATGTCTCGATTACTCTCCCACTGAGCCGCAAGTCATCAGCAATCAGCGATGATCGCCGCTGGCACAATGCTTGCAGTTCTGCAAAATGTTATTTTTCCCGATGCCGTCGGGCCACGTAGGCCGGTATTATTACCGGAACTATACTCATGCATAGATCTTGCCTTGAGCATAGAATTAAAGCCATTTGATTGGTTGAATCGAGTTTAAAGTTAATCACGTAATACGGACCGTAGTTTCCAACTTTTCGATATTTTATTATTTACAATACTTTTAGGTGTCTGCAAAGATTGGCCAGAATTGTCTAATGGAAGTGATACTTCATCAGTGATTAGTATTAATCATTCACTATTCACTCACTCACAACATATTTCTTCATATAAATATAGGAAAGTCATAGCAAGCCATAAAAGTTCCTCGCCGCTATTCGCTCGTGACTTGTGCCAGAACTTTATCAGCTGACTAGTGGGGCGATCGGGGCGAGGGGAAAATGATTGACGGCGTCGAGAAATTTCATTTTGCGGCTTGTTGAGGGCCTCTCTGAAGATTCGACGTTTCCACTGTCAAACCTGATTGCCTTCTCGAGTATCTTTGTGTTGTTGCTCTTATGTTACACTTCATTTCATCCATTTTGTGCTATTAACCACGAATGATCGGTCATTCAAGGATTTCATGCGGTGCGATGGTGAATTTTTTATGCGATTTCAACTCAAATATATATTAAGTGGAGTGCTCACTTCGGATGCATACTTATTCCACTACACTTCCATAAATTGTGAGATAAGTACCTACTCGCTACTTTGTATTTGTTTAAGTTATGCGAATACAATCTTTCAAATACAAATATTCTTTGGGACCAACTTGTAAACAAATCCCGATACGACCTTTTTGTGCTTATTCAAATGTCATATAATTTTGCATACAATATTTTCTTAGGGCGAAATGAGAACAAGCCGGTGACAGGGGAATTTAATAATGACAAAATAATACAAGGTAAGTTTAAGGGCAGCCCTTTCTGTTGTCAGTCATACGGAGCGCTATTCATGCACATAATATTTCTGAGATATTTGCCGACCGCCTAACGACTGACTAATTTATTTACGCACAACTATTTTTTATCTTTATCCATAAAGATGAGCTGGATGTTTCAGTAACCTACACAATACAGCGGCGAACACCTGCAAATAAACTGGATGCACACTAATCCACGTGGACACACGACGTTTATTATTTTCCTGAATACTAACTATTGCTTCATAAAACCATTCAAATTATAATCGAATTGATTCAATACAATGGAAAGAGTTTCTCCAAGTTAATCGCAGACACGATGACAAATGCATATCGTTTCATCTCGGGCCCGGAGATTAATGTGCGAGAGAGGCCGAGCGCGCTAGACAAAACCTGCCGCCTGCGCGTACGCAACCAACAATTCACTAATTCGACCCGCGACTGCAACGTAAGCGCTCATACCACAGCCATACTGCGCTTGTAAGCAATGCCGCTTATTATTTATCTGTCAACTAAACACAAATTGACACACGCAAGTTAGACGACGAATAAACGGTATATTAGACCTTTTGTTGAGCCTTTTAGAGTCTCTATCTCTGTAACTCTATCGGCCATTAAGACGTTATTTAATTTCTTGGTGCGACCCGCAGAGACAATAATGACGTGATCTACATGTAAGAACTATAGTTTGATCTAAAATTAAGTGAGATGAAAGAGAATTTATATTTGATACAAAAAATATCAATAAAGTATCGAGCATTGTCTGAGTGCGGTGCTTTGTTGGGCACAGAACTATGTTAGCACACGAGCATTCCGCTCGATTAACGTCATAAATGAGAGAAATGTCGGATCAAAAGAATAGCAGGTGTGCCCTATTATTATAATTTGTCATTTGTTCTCTTAACGTTCTTTTGTCATTTGGTTCACCATAGCGCGCTTATTAACATTGTGCGCTGTTTTTCTTCCATTTTGATGACTAATTTAAGGTTTCTCGGTATAATTATCACGGCCGTACCATTCTGTAATGAACATTCTGTTGGCAAATGTGTCAATTAAGAATAGTTTATAGCACATCACTGATGATCTTTGTAAAATTGATAATAATAATTGCAAAGCTAAATATGGCGTTTTATTGGTATTTGTATAGGCATCCTTTCTATCTTATGTTTAATCACCTCATTGGTCTGCAGTTTACATGTATGGCTTAGGCCCGATAACACTTCTGAAGTCTTGAGTTTATTGCCAGGGTATGAGCATGGTGGCTTTTTGCTACTAACAGTTTTTGACACTACTTTTAGTCCAGGTTAACGAAGGCCATGTTTGGTGGACTTCGTGATAATAAAGAGTAGTTTTAATTTTTTCTGGAAATAATTCTTACTGAGACTGTATATTTATCCGAATGTAGCTTTTACTTCAGCCAAAGGTTGTTCTTGATGATATACTTTACCTACAAGTTTAAAACTGTTAAACTTAAATAAACAAAATGTCACCATCTACTTATGATGTCACACAAAAAAAAAAGAACTGATCTCACATCCTTTAATAAAGTAATATTATTATGATATAGGTATCCTTAAGCAATAAAAAACAACGACTAATATATTGTTATTAGCTTGGTTCAAATCGTTTTATTGTTGTTTCCCAAATGAAACAAACTTTTGGGACCGTTAACTGAATAACAATGACCAAATATAATCCAAATCTAAACGCCACAGCTTAGCTGACGGAATATAAATGTGAGGCCTGCGCCTGCGCCTTGTGAACCGACGACGTGAGGCGTCGTTATTAACACAAGCCTGCATTAATGAACACATAAATATTATACTTTCACATACCTACATACGTACACGGTACTGTCTAACGTACACGCGGATCCGTGGACAAGCTCGCCGTCGCGTATTCGCATTCAGCCGAATTATTTCGAAACCATAATTCGTCTACAACTGTTAAATTTTTATGTGCCTGGCGTAAACATTCTCGACGGGCGGAGCCGCTCTTATACCTTATTAGTGACGTTTTATCGTTTAAAATTATACAATTTCATCTGAATGGCGTATGTTTTATTGAAATCGAGATAATTAATCGACAATTACGATGCTGGACGTTATAACGCGAGGTATACCGCTGTGCGCGCTGCCCGCCGACGCTGCTTAGAAACTAAATGTTGCTTATAAATGGAGCGCCCGCTCCCAGCGCGCTCACTCGCTACACAAATATTGACATTTATGCACATATTGCTCCATATACGTTTTTTATTATTGTAAAATATGAAGCTAGAGCGCTACGTTTGTTCGACTCTTTAGGTCGATACACTCCGTAAATAGTCATAAACATTAGCATAATTGAATGTTTCTCGTTGTAAATACAAATTATTTGGGTGTTTAGTTAAAAGACGTCTTTGTTTATGTTGCTTAATTTTTAGTTAAATGACAAGAGATTCTCGAATCGTATACGTATTAAATTACATAATATGTAGATACTCGTAGTGCAGTAAAGTACTTAGTATGTGCAACTATATTACTGCCAAAGTAATTAAAACAGTTATAAGTTGTTAACGGGCAGAGTCAAGCTTTTTTATACTAATAACTTGCAATATCACACCATTCCATATACGTATAACATAACCCTATTAACAAAAGTTTAGTTTACTCTTAGTTTATAATATTAAAGTTAAAATTTCCACTCGAGCCACTAATCTTTTTATATCCTTTGGTTGTCATTGTACAAGTACTTAGAAACAGAAAATGTATTATTGTAAAAGGGCGGAGACCTGGTGTCCTGAAATACAGGCCTAGAGCCTAGTTTAGGCACCAGTCTCCCACAATATTAAAATGCTGTCTGACTCTGATACCATCTAATATGTATTTTGTAATATTGTGGTGAGAAAATAAATAAATAAAAAAATAAAATAAAAAAATATGAAACTCGCTCACAACTACAAGTTACATTCGTTTCTAGAGCACAAAAAGAATTGTACAGATATTTGCCGCAAGTTAGCTTATCTATGTGGAGATAACAACGATTGAGTTCGTGACTGTGTATCGTCACCTACTCATCAATACTCGTCATACAGTGTTTTCCTGGTAGCGGCAGAGTTTCCCACGTGGTGGGCGGCGCGGGCGGCGTGTGCCGAGCGCACACCGATCTGATAACATCCCTCTAGACAACATCCAGTTGCTTTATCTGCAGACGTGGAATCAATTCAGCTCGCAGAATTATCCCAGCATTGCCTTTGCCTAATTGGACATTTCCTTGTATGCCCTGTACCTTCGATATAGAATTTTAATTTACTCACAGACATTTTATTGAACAGGAAAAATATTAAACGCTAAATATAAACCCGAAGATATGTTTATGGAAACTATTGTCGCGTTTTTAAAATGACGCGACGGTATAACAACAGAAATATAAAAGTCTTTATATCACAATTAATCACCACTTAGTGGAAGCTGAATATTTTATGTTGTAGTGTTGAAGTGTGGACTGTAAGATGAAGGCAATAAGGTTTTGTTTTGTGGACGGGCGATCTTGTCATATGCGGTAGCAGGAAATACCGCAGTGGAGTCGTGTCAACAAAAAATCTAAAAGCTCGCATTATGCTGTTAGCTGCGATTTAACACATTTCATATTTGAGGCGACTGCGGTTGTCTTAGGCACTTAATTTTATCACATAATTTATAGAGCAGCTTAACGTACAGACTTAGAACATGTATTCGAGTGCCAGGATTAATCGACACTATTACGTACTTTTTAAGCCTATTGTTTTTAAACGATATTTCGGGATTTAATGAGATCCCTTTCTTACAGAGCTATACGATCTATTAATTTCTAATACCTAATTATTATTTCTAGACTACAGCACATGATAATAATTTGTTTGTAGTTAAATAAAGAAAATAAATTTATTTGACTCAGGTTAAGACACACAATATTCACACAAAAAAACAAAAGAAAAACAGAAAAAAAAAACAAAACACAGCAGCCACAGCTACCAATATTTAGGTATTAATCGGTATGTGTGACGCACTTGATCCATTGAAATATTCATAGACGGGCAGCCAGCAATATTTAACGTATTTTTAAATCCATATTAACTGTTGGATAATAATTGGTGGATACCTACTCAATAAAATATTTATTTGATATTTTGATAGCTATGTATTTGAAATAGTGCTAGTAACAAACAAGTGACAACATGACATTTACAACCTGAATAGAACATGTAACAATGTTGACGTGAGTCGCATTAAAAATGTATAAAGGCGATCACCTTTAATATTTAATATCGAACTGACTCGTCATTTGTATGAATATGAATTTCTATTATTTGATACGAATTCTTGGACTGGTGTAGTTGCTATCTTGATAACTGATGCTCGCGACTTCATCCACATTGAAGAAACATATTCTATGGCTCTCGACATTAGTGTAGCTTTCCATCAGTGAAATAGTTCTATTTGACATATAATATAATTGAATTGTACTTCCAGAGATTTCCAGTTATGTTCAAGGCCAATGTACCTACTAAGCGACGAGCATTTTAGCATAAAGGCTCCGAAGACAGGTGCTATGTGACAGTGCTACGCGATTCTGGTAGATTAATTTCCGTGAAGTTTTCATAGGAATTGTTTTATTAAAGTCGCGTCACGCTGTCGCGTCGCGTCTGTCTACGAGAGCTTTAAACCGAGTACAAATCTAGACTCCAGGCTGCATATCAAGTTCCATGTACCTACTAGGGCGAGCACATCGCCATATACTGGGCACAAATCCAGACTGTTACTGCTATGATACGGACGAAAATAAATACGAATAACAAATACGAATACGAATTAGATACCTAAATACGAGTATGCAGGCTATATTAAATGTAAATTATCTTGCATACTATTATGTATATAGAATCATTTTTTTCTAACTGAACAGACAGCTGTGCTGCTGGGGAGTTTGTTGCGCCACTTCTTCTTCCCAGCTAAAGCACTAGGAAGCGGTGAAGGGTGGGCGTTTTGGGGGACTGTCTTATGTAATTTTGACGTTCGAAAAGTGCTGATTCTCAGCCTATTTTGAATAAATGACTTTTGAAGCTGAGCAGTGTCTGAAACGCCTATACTCGCAATTGCAACACGGTTGATAGGATAGGACCATGAATGGTCACATCCACGGTCACATCACATGGAGAACTACCCTTAGTTATACAAACGAGGGAACGTGTCAGTCATTGTCTTAGAATGATAATTAATGTCATACATAAACGGCTACAAAAAAAGTCGTAAAAACGACAGCTCATCATACCTGCAACGCAATTTGTTCACATAATTGCATTCACTTAGGTACTCAGGTATCTTTACATTTTATTTACCGTTTTAACAATGTTGATCATAAGTTGAAGTTGTGTTGTTTGAGTCACGATGTGGAATATAGTAACGGGTATGAGTTTTTTTTTTTTTCAAAGAATACAAATACATAACTTTACAAACATTATTTCAGTTATAGCATAAGTAATCCCCCTTGCTGAAAACCTTTACTTTATCGACTAGCAACATTTGTTACTAAACCTGTTACAATACCAGAACATAGTGTGGAGGTAGGTAGTACTTTTCTCATCAATGTTGCACTTTTCATGATAAGTATGTTTTACGTTTTTAGATTGAGATTCATCAGGATTTTTTCAGTAGCAGTCCGGAGCCTATTCTGGTGATTGTATCTAATGTAATGGGTCTAATGTAGGTGTAATGTACCTCTACCTACACCTTCGTTCGGGAAACAAATACGGTATAATTATGGTGATAAAGAGAATCGAATCACTGTGATTGCATTATACAAAGTTGGTATGGAGCCAAATGCAATTTTTAAAACTCTCCATATGCTTGGTATTAGTCAAATGTTTGTGTACCGGGCTGTTAATAGGTACAATGAGACCTCCTCTGTTTGTGACAGAATAAGATCTGGCCGTCCACGTAGTGTTCGTACGAAAAAGGTGGTCAGTAAGGGTAAATCCTGTCCGAAAGCAAAAGATTTTATCTCGGGAGATGAAGATAGCACCCAGAACCATGTCGCGTATTTTAAAAGATGAATTAGGATTTGCTGGTCATTTTTTAACTGATAATTTAAAAAAGAATAGGGTGGTAAAATCGAAACAACTACTGAAGCGGTACGCAAAGGGAGGTCACAGTTTTTTTTTGTTTATGGATGAGAAAATCTTTACAATCGAGCAACATTTTATCAAACAAAATGACCGTATTTATGCTCAAAGCTCAAAGGAAGCTTCCCAATTAGTCGACAGAGTGCAACGTGGGCATTATCCGATTTCAGTGATGATTTGGTGGCGTGTTAGCTAGGAAGGAGTGACAGAGCCATATTTTTGTGAAAAAGGTTTCAAAACATCGGCACAAGTGTATGAAGATACCATTCTTGAGAAGGTAGTTAAGCCCCTTAACAAAACCATATTCAATAACCAAGTATGGTCCTTCCAACAAGACTCGTCGCTGGGTCATAAAGCTCGGTCCACGCAGTCTTGGTTGGAAGTGAATGTTTCGGACTTCATCAGAGCTGAAGACTGGCCGTCGTCTAGTCCCGATCTTAATCCGCTGGATTATTATTTATGGACAGTTTTAGAGAGTACGGCTTGCTCTAAACGCCATGATAATTTGGATTCCCTAAAACAATCCATACGATTGGCAGTGAAGAATTTTCCCATGGAAAGAGTGCGTGCTTCTATTGATAACTGGCCTCAACGTTTAAAGGACTGTGTTGCAGCCAATGGAGACCACTTCGAATAAGCTTTTTATTTTTTAAATTGTTTTTTATTTATGTATTAAACTAACACACTGTAAAAGTAATAAATATTATTTGCAATAAAAAAAAAAACTTCGTGACAATATTTATGGCAAGACTAGGTATAGGTATACACCTCTGCCTAACGCTTTGGGGATTACAGGCGTGATGTTATAGATGCTATATCTTTTTCTGGGAATACCTAAGCTAGGACTACAGGTGTACCTACCTATTTATTATGTCATTACATTTTTTACAGTCTCATCTGATCAACACCAAACTATTCGCAATAATTATCATCTCCTAATTACTTACGTTACAAAAGAAAGGTTTTCGCAACACCGGAATTAATGAAGGGCGCATCAAATACCTACATGACTGGTGTGTCTCTAATGATGATAAATTATAGTTTAAAACATGGCTATTCAAGGTGTCCTAATAAATTAATCTTACTTCTGTCGCACTACACTAGCACTGGAACTGCAACGGCAATTAAACTGTCGAGCAAAATTACCACACAATGTGTCGAGTATATCATGGGATGACGTCTGTAGGGCATGCTGCGAGCTGAGAACTACCCATCCGTCATACACAAGTATTCTGCACTGTTCACAGGATGTTTCATGATATGGAAAAGTTCTTGGGAATCAGAGATTTGTGGATATAAACTAACATATGTATTTGGGGCAGCACATGGATAAAAAATCGTTTATTTTTCTGAATTAAGACTACCTAAAAGAAAAAGTGTGGGTTTGAACAACAATAACTATCAATAATTTTATATAAGGTTCTTTGCTTTATAGTAATTTATAGTCAAGCAGTGAACGTATTTCGGCTGAAATGATAATGATGATTAATAAATCGCACGAACTACATTTACTAAACATTCTCTAATAAGTACGAATCAGGCCATAGGAACCAACCCTTGTTATTTTCAAAACCGCTTGTAATATTTCCAGCTACTACAATGCTCCTTCGTAATTACAACAGCTGAAATTTATAACCGTATTCCGTATTTCGCCATTTTCAAACATAGGAATTCGTTTAAAATTGCTTCAGCCACCTACAAGATTCCTGAGGCTGAAATATGTTATTTGGTTCATGCTGCCAACAATTACTGATGCATCTGATACAATAAGTACATATTAAAACATTAGCATATTTATGCATTAGTCATAATACTTAAAATCCGCTGAAATTATAATGGGCTACTGATTGACATGTGTGGCGAGTTCTTTACCCACTGTTGGCGGTGAAAAAAACGTTTTAAATAGAAACACACACATAACATAACGCCTTGTTTTCCCGAAAGGTTGGGCAGAGGTGTACCTGTAGTAGGTACACCCACATTTCACCAGTTATGTTTTTTTAAGTTCCATGTAATTTAATAGGGGGCGAGCTTATTGCTATCAACCGGGCACAAATCCAAACTCCGGGCTGCTACTGAGAAATTCCAGATAGAAAAACCCAATAACACTTTGCCCGACCCGGGAATCGAACCCAAAACCTCATGCTCAGCAGTAGTGCTTGCGACCACTAGACCAACGAGGCAGTTAAGCACACAAATACTTAGTTATTGCTTTTGTCAGTTAAATAAGGTGTAATGGTATTTACTTATAGTTCCACCTGCAAAACAGATAAAAGCACGGTACTTAACATTACTGACAAAACGCATCCCAATCCATCACTACCGATGTAATCTTTATTTTTTCCCTCACGCTTCATAAGGTACTGTTCTCCGACTATTACTGATAAAAGCTCGAATGATAAGTATCGCTTCAGTTAGCATACAATACGTCATAGATCAGCCTGTAGCGTGTGCGGGCGCCGACTGCGCGCGCGCAGTTCTATGACAGCGGTTATGAAGCCGCGACGGAATGCGTTTAATGAGCACTGTACTAACTTATACACAACACGTTCATTTACGCTTTTTGGAATTTCATTCACTCCCCCTCGTTTACTATGAAAAAGAAAGCGTTAAATTAATTAGCGGCACATGCCTGCACAATGATCTACGACCACTGGAAGATTTATATGAACCACTGCCTCTATAGCTTTGTAATGAATTATTATTGTATTCGTGTTTCGTGTGTTGTAGGCACGATAACGTTTTCATATCTGGAAAATAAATAAAAGGGACATAATATGGAAATATGATAAACAAATTGTAGTTTTATCAACCTGTCTGTAAAACAAATTGAACCGGATGCATGATTATTATGTCTTATCTATCTATTTTTTTGTGTGTACATAAATAATAAAATAAATAAATACATTTTCCTATAATTAATATTAAGGTGCAGTCCATAACAAGAAAAACTTCTCCGATCAAACTTTAAATAAAATAACATCAATTGGAATAATAAATAAAATAGTCTCTAACGTAACCTAACCTTTTTTTTTTTTTTTTTTGGTCTCGTGGTGGAAAATCCTCATGGATGTCCTCCGCCCTGGGGCGGGCGGAGGGGTCTGTCAGACTCGTACTGACTAAAAACCACCCCGGTGTTCCATCTCACACCTACGCCGGGGGTCGCGGGAACGCAGATACTTCCGCGACCCTCGGCTGGTGCCGGCCCGCCTCTGCGGGCCACCTCGTGTTTGGGGGGAGTGAGGTGTTAAACTCCCCCCTTACATCATAGAGAGGCGCGCGTGGAACACTACGCGCCGCCATCTCGGGTCCTAAGGAGTAGGGGGCGATGGATTTCCCCAGATCCGTCGCCCCTGGACCCATTTAGGGGGGCTGGAAGAGGGCGTTATCCGCCCTCCGCCGACGCCCGGTGCGTCTGCTGCGGATCGGGTTAGTCGAAGCAATCTCCCGCTCTCTTTCCACAGCCTCCGCGAGATGACTAACCCGCAGAAGGAAACCACCGCGTCCCAGGACTCCTCGCTGCCGGCCATGGAATTCACGACGGCCGGCAGCGAAAGGTCACTGCCTACTCCAGAGACGAGGGCACGGCGCGGCTCCTCCCAAGCGGCACACTCTGCCAGCGTATGCCGCGCCGTGTCCTCCCGACAGTCGACGCAGTGGTGACACCGGGCGTCCGGCTCCCTGTTTATGCGACACAGGTACTTCCCGAATCAACCATGCCCCGAGAGCACCTGCGTCACCCGAAACGACAGGGATCCGTGCCTCCTCCCGAGCCAAGTGTCGAGCACCAGCCGGACCGCCTCAATGGTGTTGAGGCCGGCGGTAGGGCGTCAGAGCCTGTCCCGCCATTCCGCCACCATGACGCAGCTCCAAATATCGCTGCGTCAGCCGCTCGCCTCACGCCCTCGAGTCCTCGCGCCACCGATACAGTGACGCGAGTACCTTCGCCTCCAGGTCCCAGAGCGCGGATCCTGCCAGTGCGCAAGCCGCCTCGTAGGAGATCGTGCGATACCCCCTGATGACTCTGACGGCCATTACTCGCTGCGGTCTCCGCAGAACTGCGATGCTACCGGCCGTCAGGTCAGCCGCCCAGATCGGGGCCCCATACAGGGCCATCGATCGCACGATCCGCACGAACGTAACCTAACCTAACCTAACCGAAAACTCAATCAAATTCAAATAGTTTCGAATACATTCAGATTTGAATTTAGACCAGAAAGAAAACTTGCCACGTGAGTAAAATAAAAATCTTTACGGTAATACCTCTATGAGTTCGGTTTAGATTCATAATAAAATGATGTTCATGCATTTGTAATGTCGTAACATGATTTTCAAAATGTCACGTGGACGACAACGAGGAGGCAAGTAATACAAACTTCATACAATTTCATTAGTCACCATGTCACTAGCCAATTCAAGATGGTTTCTGCAAATATTTGTTTGCACCTCGCCGGACCTAGCCTCCGAGTATTTATTTCGACGTGATTTAAGATAAGAGCTTTTATTGAAACACGTAAAAAATATTTTTTTGTTGAACATAAAGTAACCTCATTATACTTGTAAAATATTATCATTCGATCGTCCTCAACGAAAGTTACAGCCTTTTGGTTGCAAAATGTGATAAAGTTTAATAAAAATATTTTACTTTTGTTCGTGTAAGTTATACATGTTTTAACAAACTTGCGTTGCGTTGCGTTGCGTATGCTCTATATTAACAATCTGGGGGCACGGCAGTGCCCCCGCCAAGTCGAGCTTAACATTTCAATCACCTATAAAATTTACAAGTGGGATGGGATGTTGTAAAAGTCGACACAGTTCTATTCCAGCATACCTACAGACTGAATTGATTAATTTCACTCGCAGCGCTACATGCAAGCTTTAATCAAAATTTCATTTTAAAGTCACATATCATTGGATATTTCCATTTATATTTCCAGCGCAGTTAAATATTAAACTCGGTTTAACAATCTGTGAGGCTCTCAATTATGCATTCGTAACATCTATTCAATGCTGTATACCGAATTTGGTAGGTAGGTGCAATATGCATATTACATAATAGCTGTTGTTATTAAGTAAATTCGGTATTGGAGGAAAATCTGAATATTATGTCACCTACAAGTGCTCACGCAATTCATAGAAATAGAGTAAGGGAAAGTGGTTACGATGTAGGTACTTGTTAATCCAAAGTCACCACTACTTTGCGGATGAAGCAATTGTTAACAATCGTATGGAGTGAAATCTGCATAAACGTTGATTCACGAGATTTGAGTTTTTCTTTAGACGTTCCTATTCTTTTGTTTGCTGATTTGGACAATTCGCACTAACATTCTTGAATCAAAAAATCATATCACTAAACCAATGGCAAGAAAAGGCTTTCTAAGTTTTCCGTCTTCATCCTGTTGTGCAGTGGACTGTGATTCGTCGAACACTCGAGAGAGATACAGTTAGTCTATTTTTGGGAGCAGACCCATCACCAAACGATCGTTATTCGTATGACAATACTTGTACTGAATACAAAACAAGGTATGATGGCTATTGGGCACGCCACAATTGTGGCGATAAGTCCCCTCTTTGGGGAGTGGCTAGAGAGGCGCCACGGCGTCCTCACCTTTCGCTTGACGCAGGTCCTCACTGGACACGGTTGCTTCGGGAGGTTCCTGTTCCATATAAGGCGGGAGGAAACGCCCGGGTATTACTATTGTGTGGATATCGCCCGGAGGACACGGTGGAGCATACGTGGAGGTCTGCCCGGCTCGGGCAGAGCAGTGCCGTGTCCTCGTGGAGGCGATCGGCGGCGGTGGTCTCTTGCATCCAGCCCTGGTGCAGGCCATGGTACGGAGCGAGAATGCGAAGATGAGAAGCCGTTACCTCCTTCTGCGAAGCAGTAATGCTCGCGAAGGAGGAGGCGGAACGCGTGAGGGAGAGGCAAACTCCGCACCCTCACGCGTCTAGTCACCGCAGGAGACCACCGTAGGCGCGGGCTTGCGGACGGTAGCAATGGGTAGCTCGCAGCCCGACAAGGGCCGGGTCGACGGCGCGTTGTATTCCACGCGTGCCTCAAAGAGATGTCAGCATAACTGACGGGGTCCGCTAGGGCCGATGCCTGTCAGGGTCGCGAGAAAGTCCGAAAGAGATACCGTGGCTCCTGGCAATACACAGGCCACTGAAGGGTGACATGGGTGGGTTTTAGTCAGTAAGCCAGAGCGAGAGAAGTTATTTGATAATTTAAAAAAAAGGCATGTTGGCGTTTTTTACGTAAAACCTTAGATATTCAAATATGCACGGTTGGAGATTCTAGATCAATTCTACCTTTAACCGTGACGTCGTGAATCATGTTGTAACTAAATATATTAAAATAATATCATTATACCTACCTATGTACCTAACCAATTAAATTTCAATGGTAACTGTCCTTGATAATGTGGTGACTTTATGCCACACGGTAAACGAAAACATCGTGAGGAAACCGGCATGAGTGGGAGATATTTCTAGACAGCATGTAAAGCCGTCAGAGGCCCATGGGCGGCTTTAAAACTCTGACACCCAGGTTAGTCACTAACCACACGAAAAGAAAAAGATGCCACACAGTCAGTAGTATGACAAGTTTTACATACTTCTTTCATACATATCAGTCATGCCTTTTTTCATTGGAGGTAGGCAGAAACTGCAGAACGCCACCTGACATGATCATCATACGTCAATTCAGAATTACCTATGGTAAAAATGTATTTATTCTTCAATGGAAGAGTTATTCTTGACCTATGTATTAATTCACGGGATGAATAGATTGTTGCCACAAACAGTTTTAGTTTTGTTTTTGCAGTAATGTGACAGATTGAGACCTTTAGGTACACAAGCAAGTATGTTTACACGTACTTACAAATCCTGAGTTTTTCTAAAGCTCGCTGTACCAAGGTACCAACGTACCTACCTACCGTAAAAATAACATCGAAGCTCTAGTGTATAGTAATTTTAATCTAGGTGCATCGTTTTCACATATAATTATATAATTTAATGTCTAAAATTCAATTCAATTCAAAATATTTTATTTCACATAAACCTACAAGGACACTTATGAAACGTCAGGTGCACGGTTCCAATTGGTCGTTTCCTATGGAGAAGAGCCGGCAAGAAACTCCACGGTTACTCTTTTAAAAGTAAATGGTATTTACAATCTTTTCAAGCTACAGTTTTAATAGGTATGAGAGGACAGTGTAGGCCTATCAACAAGTACCAGGTACTTAGCAAGATAGAAAATTGTCGACAGATCTACAAGTCTGCTAAGCCTAAAACGTTCTCACATTCACAAAATCTAAAAGAAGAGAAAAGAAAAATAAAATAATAAAAATGCAAACCTATTTAAACCAAATGACATGACTGCCACTACAGCTGTAACAAATCTAATTTAATAAATAATATAGAATATTGAAGTTATATAATGTCAAATAACGAAAATATTATGTCAAGAAAGTATCTAAAAGAATAAAAAAATAAATAAAATAAAATAATCATCTTAATTTGGGAGCAGATAATAGACATGGCCGTTATTGAGGTACCAGGGAAGGCGCATGTGCAGAAGGAATTATTGCCAAACTTCCTTGTCTTCAACGTAGTCTTTAATCTTTTATTATGCTTTTTTAATAAGGAAACGTTTGATGTGGGTTTTGAACTTTCCATCGCTAAGTTCTGTAACCGACTTTGGCAACTTGTTATAAAATCGAATACTGTTTATAACAAATGACTTACTAGTTTTAGCTAACCTAAATTTGGGTATCACAATTTCATGTTTACTACGTGTATTTATATTATGGAAATCGCTTCTTATTTTGAAAAGTCCTAAGTTTTTCCGAACATACAAAATACTTTCTAAGATATAAAGAGAAGGCTGAAAAGATATTGATTTCATTTGATTAGATTTTCATTTTAAAAGAGTAACGGTATAAGTTGCCCATTCTTCTTCGTACGAAAACTACTTTTTGGAAGGAGCGATTAGAATAAATTCAATTACATTTTGACGTGAAAAGTGCCTTTTATGTGCCTAATTGAAATAAATGATTTGACTTGTTGGATATACACTCGCGAGCTATGAATCCGGGTCACTTAAAGAATGTTAAAAATCTCGGAAACTAAAAATGATAGGTTAATGCAATAAATTGTATTTAATAGACAATGTAATACTCCTTAAATGAAAGTAAAAAAAATATGAGTCACCATTCATTTTACTAACACAAAATTACATAAAGAAAAAAACTGCTGATCTCTCCTTAAAACAAAAATAGGAAACATGAAATTTTTGAACTTTATTACGATTTTCTTGAATTTTAATACTTCGTATTGCCTCCTCGTGCTTCCATTACTGCGTTTACGCGGTTTAGCATGCTGTACACCAAGTTCCTTATACGATTTTGGGGAATATTCTCCCATTCCTCTGTGAGAGCAATTTTGAGCTCACGAAGCGTGATTGGGGGAGGGTTTCGTTGTTTTACGCATCTGCCTAGCTCGTCCCAAGCATGCTCGATCGGGTTGATATCCGGGCTGCGCGCTGGCCACAAGTAATGTTCATCTCTTGAAGGTAGTCATTCACAATCCTACCTGTATGAGGTCGGGCATTGTCATGCATAAATATAGCATCCTCACCTAAATTGACCATAAATGGACCAACGTGATCATTGAGGATTTCTTCCACATATCTTTCGCTAGTTAAAGAGCCGTTTTCTATGATCACCAGCTCTGTGCGACTTTCAGAAGAAATTCCGGCCCACACAAGTACAGACCCACCACCGTAGGCTACTTTTTCTTCGATGCATGCTTGCTTGAATCTTTCCCCTGGTCTTCGATACACTCTGTGTCTTCCATCGTGCTTGTAGAGCATACATTTTGATTCGTCGGAGAACATAACTTTTGACCAATCTTCAATACTCCAATTTACGTGGCTCTGGGCATATCTTAGTCTTGAAATACGATGCCCACGCTCCAGTTTAGGGCCGTTTGCAGGTCTAAGGGGTTTTAAGTTAGATTCAGCAAGCCGACGTCTTACTGTCCATGCACTTGGGTTACTTCCTCCGAGGCGTCGAAACTGATTTGTGAGTTCAGTTCCTGTAAGAAAGCGATTTCGAAGCATGGTGTTCACCAAGTATCGGTCTTCTCGTGCTGTGGTACACCTGGTTCTGCCCGTTCCTGGTCTGCGTAGGTTAGAACCAGTTTCTTCGTAACGTCGGAGAACTCTTTGTACTGTTGACAGCGACACACCGACAGTCCTGGCTGTATCGCGCTGACTCCGGCCGGTTTCCAGCATTGTAAGTATTCTGGTGCATACTTCAGGCGTAAGCGACATAATTTCAGCTTGAATAATGAATATAGAGCACTATCAACATGGTTTATGTACCCACATAAATGACAGATTACAAACAAAAGCAAAACCAAATGCTGTAATTTCGTAGTTCCATCTTCGAAAGTGGCCCTTTTTCAAATTTGATTTTTTTATGATATAACTTTACAATAACTAAGAAGTTTTAATACCTTCATTTAAGGAGTATTACATTGTCTATTAAATACAATTTATTGCATTAACCTAGCATTTTTAGTTTCCGAGATTTTTAGGATTCTTTAAGTGACCCGGATTCATTGCTCTCGAGTGTAGTTTAGTTTTTTGTTTATCCTATTCATATTACAATATTCTTTTTTATTTCGTTTCTTATTATTGTACACCCTAGATGTGTGTTGTAGAGATACCTTTTTTAATTTTGACCAACTTTATTTTATTAACCACCTACATCTACAATAATTATATTCTAAAGTTCAGATGAAAAATTCTCATCTCTGATATTCCTGGTCCTCTACCAGGGATATCAGATCTCGATAACAGTTCGAGACAAAGTATTCACACGCATATGTTCGACATGAATAAATGTTCTCATAGCGTCGATGTAGACAAATTATGTGCAATATCAATACGTTATGACGCAAACAAGGATATTGTGGTAGATGGAGCAGTGCCCGCTGCCCGCAGCGCACGTACCTCCATCTACGTCTAGAATGCTAATCACGTTATCATTCGTCCGAACACATCCACGATCAAATTGACTCCGTGACAATGTAACGAGACCTCCCTCCCCCCCTCTCACACACAGTACCGAACCCACCATAGCGTACGACCAAGGAACGTCTACAGGTCATCACTATATGGATGCTCTGTACGTAGGCCTGCGACCGAGTTTACATGACACGCACTAGTTTTATTACCCTCATGTTTCTAAATGGCCCTCATTTCGTTTCAAACAAATTATTTATATTTTACTACATGGACAGATCGTTTCCCAATCAACTGTTGACCTAAAAAGCATTTGTGTAACGCAGTCAAGCGTTGACAAATTATGTAGACGGCATCGATGCGCCCGCGCTGCAAATTGTCATACAGAGGACGTACGCACAAGCGTAATATTAACACTTATTACTAAAATGGTTTACAGATTAGGTTCAAGCTGCCTTCAAAAATAGTGATGACGAAATCAAATGCGATGATATTGAATACAATACGCATAACGTCAAATGCCCTATTCAATTATAATTTATACTACATACATACATTCATTGAATTAGTAGGTTGTTCTTATTTATTAATTAATTGTAAACAATGACTTTAAAATGTATGAAATTAGGCTATTTTACATTAGAATACCTTAAATAGCACATGCACCAGTGTTTGTGTCATATCCAACTTGGTTTAAAACAATGAGGCTATCCACAAAAGGAGCATTGAATTTATCTGCCCACGCGAAGCCCAGTGAACCTCATCAATATCAATTAAATTAATAAAATGGTTATAAAATGTTCCAATGACAATAAATATCCACTATTATTGGTCGTACTGTAATTCGAATCTAATTGATTGTTTACTTCAAATAGCTCCAAAACATTGAAGTGAATCATACCATGCACAGGGTGCGGTCTAAATACGAATCTTCAGGAATAAATCTTGAAATATTTCAAGCTAGCTCTAATCTATAATAAAATCCTTAAGCAAAAGAAACCTATGAAATGTTCATCGAATTACAAAACACTCGTGAAATAAATGTATTATTTAGAATAAAAGAGTCATATATTATGAGGCAACACAATAGATTTGTTAAAACACTCTGTGGTTGTGCTAATTTCTTTTCTGTAATTTATTACAATGCACAATATGGCCGATTTCAGAGGCGATTACTGAAACCATTAGCGTTTAATATATTCTAGCATACGACACTGTGTCAGAACGTTTCAAGACGACCGCGATAACGGGTGTCACCTTTAATTTCGTCATTCACAAATAATTATAATTATGTTCGGTTCAACAAGAACAATGTGAACACATCAACAAAAGTAAATTATCACGAAGGTATGACAAAGGTCACAAAATAAAGTAAATTAGTTATATTTGTTGTGTCACTCATGTATTTGGACACTCTGTTGTGTCCGGGAGTTGCCTGCGCCGGCGCAGCTGTTAAGATGTTGATTTACGTGGGTATAGAGCGCGGCCAATTATCTTATTAGTGGCCAATTTATCGTTCGTCACATTAACATATGGATGAGACATGTTAGAGGGACCCAGCTTACAATAGAAAACTTATTCCATCAATACAACTCGACCCTTACCTTATAGAGCTTTGAATAATATAATTTAATATCATCGTTTTATAAAATGAGAGAGGTCTTTATTATTATTTCAATTTTATATTATTTCAATTTTATATCAAATTATGTTGATGAAATCTTTAAATAAACAGAATGCGATAAAGTATGTATGTACTTGCGTACTTAGCAACCGCACCTTGTAATTTTCATTTAAATAGGGTGACCCAAAAGCATCGAGTGATCGACCTAATTATTATCAGTGTTGATCGTCAAATAAAAATAATATGTAATGTTGGCAGCGGGTAAGTTGGAGTGGCTGGTTCCGTCCCGTGATGGGTATCACCAATAATTCGCTTATTCCACTATCTGCGGGTCAATATTTTCTCATGAAGCGCGACGTTTTGTCACACAAAATAACGTGTTTTATCGCCCAACGCTGCTCGCTAAATGTTTTACGGCAATAACAATAAAGAAAAACAAAAGCATATTGTCTCCTCTTCCCATGCATATTTTCTTGCGAAAAAGAATGACATTGGTACTGTTTTATTAATATTTATTCGTCGTGTCCAAAATACTTCAGCCACTCGAATACCACCTCGAGTATTTAGTACCAATTTATTAACGGGATTTCCATGGCTGCTCATGGTGTCTGCGGCGATAAACTCTGTCAATACGCTGGGGTCTGAACATACCTGACTTATCTGGTAAAGTTTCACTTTGTTAATTCGACCTGAAAGGCTATTTTCCTTCTGAACTTTAGGAAGTAACTAACAGTAGATTGTTTAACCCTAAGATAGTTTTGAGCACCTACTTACTTATTAGCAGTTTGCAAAGTCATCAAGTTTGCTTATTAGCAGAATGTATTTAAAAAATATTCTAGTGTTTTTATGAGCTAAGAGGGCAGTGATTCCGCGAAGTCATATGTTCCTAATAATAATTTCATATCGTTGCGGAGCGGGCGCGCAGTGGCCGTAACGCGTGGAACAAATGGCCCTCTGTGCACTTCTGTGAACCTTTCCATTTGTGCCGCGCCGACCACTACCAACACGCCTTATTTACTCATAACACACTAAATAATTCCATATTACTACATTCAAACTTTGACTCCACAGGGGCCGAATTACGTAATCAGTTTTTATTGTATTACAATATTTACATACAATAGGTACATATGTACTTTGAGCGTAATTTATTTATTCATATCTTTCAAAAGGTAATAGACGATTTAATTATCGGTCGATTGACAAATAAATAATTTAATCATATAAAACAATAAGAAATATTCATTAATTCAATCGACGGGCAATGGTAAAGCGTCAAATAATATGGTAATTTAATAAAAACTCATGACCACACTCACTCTTTGACCATACGTATTTACATATTCCTGTGAGCACTAAACGCACGTACACAAATTTTAAAGGAAGAATATCATAACTGTTTCAATGAAATATGACCGAAATATGTTTGATATTCAAATAGCCGAGGGAGCTTCCGCTGGGAACGCAGTGAGCTGAGCGGCCGCTCGCAGCGACGCGACGTCCGCGGACACTCACAAATACTCGTATTTTACGGCTACAACCGAACTGAATAATAACACGCTACATTAGTTTCCCATTATGCCTTCGAGACAATAAAATTTGCCCAATTTTACGATCACATTAATAATTTTATGAATGGAAGCAAACGGTTTAAATCTTTAAATGCGATGAAATGAATAAAAAGCGTTTCCGACGGGGCGATGGAGGTCGTCTCCTTGTAAATTAAAGGTGTTAAAAAGTAATAAGGTGTTCGGGTATATTCCTACCGCGTTGTTATACAGTGAGAGGTTATGGTGTCGGGGGTGATGTAAAGGGGTAACGTACGACGCGCGCCGGGACGCGGGCGACGGAAGGCGGTCGGTTCCCAGGGTATCACTTGCACGAACACCGGACGCTGTCCGCTCGCTAGGTCGTACCCCTACACAGTTTCATTCGATACATATCTTACTTATCGATTTTTTTCAAGACAAAATATTTCCTGATAAAATCAGAATTACGTTTAAAGTTGTAGTAATAGCCTACCTGTTCGTTTCATATATATTTTATAATGTTTATATTACGTTATGTTTTTGTTACACCTACGTACCGGGAGATAAATAATAACATTTTCAGAACTTAAAATTATTTACTGGAATTAATTGTTACTGAAATACTTAGTAATCGAACAACATTCGATTACAAAATATCGATATCGCCCTTCACTGGCCCATCACAGTGAACTATAAGGATGTGCAAGTGAAGTATACGTCTCTATCAAGTTACGCGAAATGTAACCACAAAATCAGCGGCGGCCGCAAAACAACGGAAGCCGCCGCCGAGGGGCCCTACTCTCTCACGTACCTGTGACTTATTAACATACACTCAGAAATCACTACGTCTACAATCTGATAGGCCATAAACTATTCAAGTTTCTATTACAAATACTTATAAGCATCCATTATTCACCCCTCCTGTCAAACTTACTTACAGATATTTTTATTTTATTGCAGTTTATAAATTAAATCCATTCTTGCATAAAACAAACACTAATTCAGTAACTGAGCCAAATTGCAGTCATAAAAGTGAAGACCATTTATAGCATTATTCGAAGGCATATCGAAACCGTGCTTTCTAAACCGAATTACACTGCAGTGCAGTGGAATTGACCTACGAGAAGGGTGCTAGAAATTAGTACAAAAGTAATCGCTTTTAGCAACTAACCATATTGTTTGTATTATTCCACGTTTATTAGAGAATGTTTTGAAAAATATGTCGATAAAATCTACACCACTTTTGATTTTCTACGCAACACGCACACGATTTTCTTGCGAATAAACGCATATTTTGATTTAAGTAATTGGAAAATAAACTCCTATAACACCTTTGTCAAAAACGTACGTTCATCATATCCATTAGGCGACGTAACATTTTTGCGCTCCCAATCGCAAATTCGCAATGCAATATCCTTTATAAATGTTTACCCACCTTTTTGGCTCCAAGTGTATGTGAGGAGTTATAGGTTTCATTTGCGGGCGATAGACGACAATTTTCAATTTTCTTGCGCGTGCGTCCCATTTGAATATTTTAATTTGGGGGGCGGCGCGACTATTTCAATTTATTTTATGAGTCCCGAACCCAGAAGGGGTTCGCGCGACGCTCTCACCGTTTCAGATTAGTAAATATTTGATAGCTTTATTGCTCAACCTGATATATTTATATATGCTTTTAAAATAAAGTTGGCTTAGAACTGTTTATTTGTGAGCCCTACAGGAATTTATTGTTTTGTACAAGGAAGAATTTTGGGAGTGATAGATTAAATTACTACTATTTGTTTTTAAGGTTTATTAGCAAATAGATAATAAAGGTGGTTTAGTTTCCCGAAATAAAATTTAAATATGAGATTCCGTATATTGTATTTTCCGAAGAAACTGTTCAGTGCTTGTACATAGAATATAAGAGTCAGTTTATAGTCTTTCGCCCATAGAATCAAATATTATTCGCCTTGTTGATCATTAAAGGATTAATAGTTGGCCGTTTGATTGCATCAGTATAACATAATGTAGGTGTGTATATGTGCGAGTGTGTGCACCGCGGGCCGCCAGTGCAGGGGCTGAGCCGCCGTGTTTAACCTCACATAGCTATGTTCCATCTAATAGAATTGCGAGCTCGTTATCTGCTCAGATTAAAATATTCAGTATTTGAGTGATTTCACGTGCGAGTGAGCGGCAAAGGGTTGACTAGTCGTTTCACCCGATTTGAACACTCTGTGGGGAAAGCCGCGCGGGGTTACGAGCCTACCTACCTATTTTGCATATGAGGAAGTGTCGTTCGAAGTAACTACCCACTACAGATATCAATGTAATAGTTTAACGTTAATAATAACAAATGATTTAATTTACTTGATTAATTATTTAATTACAAATGAATTATGAACGCACTCAAATGTCACGAGATATCGTTAACCCAATTATCGAAGGTGAAAATAATTGGGAATATTTAATAGGCGCGGGCGTTGCATCAAACGGCAATGAAGCCGCAACACTCGCACAAATAAATGAATTGTCGATTTTCACTGGCTTTTTCCGGCGTCTGGCTCCATGAATAATTCCATTTATATAATGGCATCGACCGCATCAAATATTTCATTCTGAGTTTTGCATATTTAATAGTGACAAAAACAATGTCCGGGGATATTTTACAGGATATACGAACCGCTCGTTTCCTTCGCAAATGTCATTTGTTTTCCATAATAAATCAATTATTTTAATCGGAAAGCTTTTAAGTCAATCGTTACAGAGGTAGATACTATTTGTTACACTGTTTTCTCTACACTAAAAAGTAGAAAGCATGGCTTGTGTACGAGTATCCACGTTTTTCCATCTGAATGTGAATAGGTGTGTCATGGCAATCCTATATGTATAAACAAGCGGATGCCGTCGACAGTTAAATATTGCACTCCACCCATGAAGATCTAATTTTATGAGTGAAATTAGTAATTCACCTGTTGTTGCCATTTATTATAGAGAGCACAATGCGAGCGGCAGCGAAGCGAGCCGCCCGGCTCCCGCACCCACCATTATTTGCGGATAACTACATCAAAATCGGTCCGCGTGGGCCACATCCAGGCAACACCGCCGTAGTTCCGCGCACCGGACACTAGGTAGGTAGGTACAGGTACACAAAACATTATGTCTTCTTCACTTCCATTAGTTATTGCTCCGTCATGCCATCAAACTTTACTAACTGCGTAAAGCGTGCTTAATTCGAACATTCAGTGATTGGATAATGGGCAGATAAGTTCTGAAAAAAAAAGCATCTCTCCATCGCATCAATTTAGATTTTCGTTTTAGCTTAGATGGGTAAGTTTTTATAATTTTTGAAGTGGTCGATTGGTTTCGTCCATATAATTCGTGGGGTACGTGACCATCATTTTTTTGTATTGTATAGATAGTGCGATAGCGCAACGATCCCGCTGCGTGATGATATTCCATTCAAACAGGTTCACTATTTGAGATCGATTTTGGTCATCATCGTCACGTACTTAATGGTAGTTAGTGGACACAACCCGAGAGTGTTGCAGCGGTTGCACTTGACGTACCCGACCGTTTGTGTCGAGGCGACGGGCCCCGCCAGTGCTGGTCGTACTATCAGCCAGGACCAACTTGCTGGCCAAAACCCCTCTGACTTGAGCAATTCGCACCATCAATTATATTCAAGCCGAAATTGATACATTTACTACTGTTTACACTATGTTATAAACGTGGAGTGGGGGGCTCTGACCTTAGGCCGTCCCTTTGCCCTCTGGGGTGCTGGTGCTCCAGCGGGTGCTGGTGCTGGTGGCGCCGTCTTTTTTTTTTCCTGCGGCCCCTCTTGACGACCGTTGTCCAGGCCTCCATGGTAGCCCCAGAGGCGCCGCTGGAGGTGCCGCGGTCCGGGAGGAAGCCGAATGTGGTGGTGCGGGGTTTTGGGCCGCTCTCCCCCGGATCGGCCCGGCTTAGCCGCCGCTGCCGCTATGCCCTGCTTGTCGGTCCCCTCCCTCTTGATGATCTTTATGATCTTATGATGTATTTGGTGCTTTAATTTTAATTTGGTGTGTGTGACTTGACTATCGAATTAGGCTAAGACCTGTAATGGTAGTTTTAAGGCATTTAAACAAATAATTAAATATAATGCGGTCTACCACACTTAAAGTTTGGATATCTAATACAATATAAGAATGTAAGTACCTATCTACCACGAAGTAATCTACAATAGTCTCGTTAACTGCACAAATAGTAATGTAATAAAATAAAAGAGATGTTGGTGTTATTGTCTCAGACAAGTTTAATCTTTAATTTAACCGTCGACATATAATCGAACCGCAGGCGATACTCATCCGTGACTAATCGATTACACCGCGCTACTGGGCAGCCCGCGCTTCACTCATAAACCATTCTTAAAAACCTGCACAAACAATAACTAACTCTACCTTAACACAATAAGAACCTCTTTCACTTATCAACTTTCTGAATTATATTATCCATAGTGAACAAGCAATTATAATTTTGCTCTTAAGCTATCGATACCTGATAATTTACAATTAAAAGTAGGATATAAATCGTGTTGAACAAATCGTTTTATGTTGTTATGACGCCGGATGAGTGCAAATCGAAAAATTATCAGTATTAAGCTGGTCTTTTATATCAAGTCAGCAGGGTAAATTTTCAATGTGGCTGTACCACATAGCGCATCGTTTATGGTGACTGTAAATTGTAAATGAATAAGCCTAGTTGTTCATTGCGATTTTTTATCAGATGTTTAATTCTACATGCCATACTTCACAGTAATAAAGAAGATCCTTTGTTTTTTGTGTATCACAGTTGGATAGGTTGCCAATATGAATCGCAACAGATTTTTTCTTTATCCGAGGGTATGGGAGCTGAATTGTGTTTTCCGAGAAGAGCTGACGTTCGTCAGGAGCGGCACAGTAGCACGTACCCCGATGGGCGACAATTTGACGGACGGATCGAATACAGCCAATAACTTGAGCACAATGAGCCTAAATGCCGAACTGTCTCGCATCGCCACTATGCGTGACCATTAGTGCACCTCCTGAACAATCTTGATGCTTTGAGCATTCCAATATGAGGATTTGGTTTAAATTAAGGGTTGGCGATGGTGATGCTTTTTTGAAATCTGTTGCACTTGGTGCACAACATGCCTGGCAGACCCATAAGGAAAAATAAAAATAATATCTCAAATCAATTAATTTTCTTTTTCTTTTGGACTATTTTTATCATAGAAAAATTAAAATTAGGCATCATCAAACCGGTGGTAAGAGATTTTGTGAGATTAAATAGAATAGCCAGTACCGGTAAACCGGGGTTACTTTGAATCGCGGGGTAACTTTGATAGAAACTTCCATTTCATATAAAATCGTGAATTACTTAAAACGAAACGCAATTAGGTAGTTTTTTTTCTGAGTTATGAACACTGAACAACTGTTTAATCCTTTCCTGAGGACACGCTGGGAATCCACCAATCATTTTAATTGAAAAAGGTAAATATATTGTAGTTCAAAGTAGTTTAATTACGTAACACACAGGTAATTTGTTATATTACCTGTGTGTTACGTAATTAAACTACTTGACATGCCTCTCATTTCGACAATTCACCACAACATTCAATTCGTCGAATCTATTCATCACGGTGTCGAGCAGATGATTTTTTCAAACATGCTTATGAATTTAATTCAAAATCCTTCGGATTGTGATTGTAAACTGTGTCACTGTGTCAATTGGGATGTAGTCTGAACAATGTAGACGAGAGAGACTATGACAGATTGTTTAGTGTTTAAATGTCGATTGAAACTTTAAACTTATTTATTTACCCTTATCATCAGGCATATGGCATCAGGATATTGACTCAAACATTTAAAAATTCAATTCTAAAATTAGGCAAGTATCAATTTTACTAGATCACGGTTTGTGTATTGGTAGCTAAAGAAAAGTTATTATTTTCTGAACTATGGTCATTAAAATTTCTGATTAACAACGTTTGATCCGTGTCGATAAGATGACGCTGCAAGTCCTTCTGATATTGTCCTTTTTCCTCGAGCCGTAACTAAATGTTTATACATTTTTTATACTTTGTAGGTAGAATATTAAAATATTATGCCCTTAAATATCAGGAATGCATCGACACTTCTTTTATTTCACTCTCTTTAATAACTTTTTAAATTATACTTTTTGTGTGGTGGACGAATTTTTGGGAATTTTTTATGATGCAGATGCAAGATATGATGTAGATGTAACCGATTAGCCAATAATGTTGAATAAGGTTGGTAAGTACACCAAATGGCATACCGAATTACTATATTTGTGTGGTACCGGACCTACCTACATATTTTTATGCTCTAGAACAGTAGAAATCATCAACAATAAGTGCGTGTCGGACCACGCACAATGAAGGGTCCCGTTGGGTTGAATTTATCCCAAGAACAATCTTAGCATTGTGCAAATGTAAGTTTGTACACACAATATTGAAAGATTTACCATGTTATTATAAGAGCATAGACTTCTCATATGTTTTCTTATAAGATAAGAGTGTAAAACTTTTTCCTGTGTTTTTTTCAATATTGCTCAGTAGTTTCGGAGACAAGGAAATGGGCAATTTTCACCTATTTTCTTAAATAACTTTAAAGCTATTTATTTTAAAATGATTAAAATTAAAAACATCTTTGACTAGCTGTATCTTCGCAATCAGGGCTAGAGTGCTTGGGTTGGGCTCAGATTGTATAAAATTTAGCTTGCTTTATAAAAATAAGAAACAAAGATACCTAAGAACACGTCCTTTAAGGTGTATTTTCAAAAAAACTGAAACAAGCGCCAGAATTTGGTAGATTTTCGGGTACCATGGGAGTAGCATAAGGTTTTCAGAGTTGCAAACTTGGGTGTAAACTACTCTCAGGAGACCTTAACAACATATATAAGAATCATAGTTACATGCACATTTTCGACGTTTACATTTTTGTGTGTAGAAATTGACTGGGCTATATTCAACAATAATTTATTTACGTTACACGTACTTGTCTGAATCACATAAATTCATATGTTTACCAAATTCAACTTAATCGGTCCATTAGAATTGAAGCAAATTGGCTGTGACAGACGGACGTTACATACAGACACGAGTGATCCTTTAAGTGTTCCGTTTTTTCCTTCGGACGTAGAACCCCAAAAATCAACAAAAAATGAAAAAGTGAAAATAAAAATAGTGGTTCAACAAAAAGTTTAAGTAGGTAGGTACATTAGTTAGAAAATATGTATTTAACGGAGGAGGGTATGTGTCTCTCGTTATTATCAGGCATATTCTAACTACTTTGGGCGTACTTTGGGCGTACTGTGGGTAGTGTTGGTAATTGCGCAACAGAAAAACCGTTTGCAGTTCAGATCAAATTATAATTTACGATTACATTAATCACATTAACAATTCATAAACTGGAGTAGGTACAAAAAACTATTCGGAATGCACGACAGCTTCTAAACGTCTTCACTGCTTGATCGCCACCCCGAAGTCTGCTTAACTCCAGCTGGTCTAGTCTGTCTAGCGCCACTAGGCAGCACTGGCGTCCCGATTAGTCAACTCAGTAACGTATTTCACTTACATATAAAACTGCATAAAATATGGACAAAATGACGTACGTAGGTACTGCTGTGTCATTCTGTCCATACTACGCGCAATGGACGCTTCTTATTTAGACGCATATTGCACAAATAAATATTTTTCTTTGCTGGGATAGAACAGCGCGATCAGCATGAAACTGAGTGAGGTGCTAGGGTTTTGAAATCTTGCTCATGGACACTCAATCTTCTAATACGAATGCAAAATAACTAGCTACGTGATAAGGCTACATTGACAAACACTTGTTAGGTATTAACATCACTATGAAAAGTGACAAGATCTGTCATGTTTGTTCACCGACAGCGCTTCTTTGCAACCGGGCCTGATGACTTCCGACTGAAGGACTGTAGCATGTTTTGGTCCATTTATGAAATATTTTACGTATTAATGGGTACTAAATAGGTAGGCCTAGGTATGAAGCGTTTAACCGATCCTTTAATAAGTATAAACTTTAAAACCACGAAAAAGCACCTATACTATACTTTGACGTTCGAAAAGTGCTGATTCTCAGCCTAATTTGAATAAATGACTTTTGAATTTTGAATTTTGAATTTTGACAGGCTGTAAACATACAAGTTAACTCATTCATACTTGTATAATTCCCTACTAAATATAGGTACTAAATTACATACAACCGGATGAACATTCGTTGTCGACAACTTGGCCAGTCTTCTTGATTTTTATCAGGCGTTAATATGTATCCAAATTACTGCAGTGGAATCCGAGTGATGTAGCCATAATATGAATAGGTAGGTAGGTACATTAAGAGCGGTCCACATATCGTGTTTGTGCGTTTAGGGCAACCTTCACAATAAGAGCCCCACCTCGCGGCGTGCGGCACGAGCCGGGTATAGAAACTAACCATTCGTCATCCATTATTCACGGCCTAAATTGCACAACTTTAGAGCGCCATTTCTAAATGACATCTAAATCTGTTACTGTATTAACATTGTGAATAAAATTCATACAATCAATCTACATAAATGTCCGTGAGCGTCCGTCCATTAGTCAGTTGGAGCACAAAGGGCACACGCTCGTCTCGTAAATCAGTCGCATGTACTCGTATTGAGACTGCTTGCCCAAATCGCTCTCAATAACCAATGTATGCGCGCCGCCCGCGCCCGCGCCGCCTCGCGACGCGTCCCCGTCGCCGATACTGAACTTTCCAGCCATTAACGACCCCTTACGAATAACATTTGTCATTAGACGGAGGTCACGTCATTGCTTCAATCTTGAACCGCCTTTAATAAAATGTCATTATGGTAATTTACAAACACCGATATTCGAATCCAGATTGTTCCAATATGGTACCTACTAGTTCAAACAATCGAATATGTTTTTAATCAATTCTGATCACAGGTAGGTACTATATTACTTTATAATTATTAAAGTTTAGAATGAAGTGTGCAATGCATGACCTCTTCACATGCATGCAAGTGACGTTGCGCAAGTTGTAGCAGCTTGTAAGTTGTAACGTGGCGTCTCACTGAGAGCGGTTAGCGTCGGATTTAGTTTGTAAATTACATAATCAGAGATCGAACTGTTAAAATGAAGTGTGTAATTATTCAAAGTGCATATTAAACACACCCTAATCGGTTATTAAGATATTAAATATTAGACGTGTTGTCGTGTTGGGGCCCGGGCGGGCCGGCGCGTGGCACGGCGGGAGGCCGCTGGGGCCCAGCGGGGCGCGCTACCGTCCGCGCTCGCTCTCTCGCCGCTCGCGCACCGTGTCTCATCGGTGCCAACTAATTGTTATGCTCGACCCCCGCTACTGCCTGACACCTTACAGCACTATGATAAATGTTTGCAAATGCCTCCTAACTCACCTTGTCACTCCCTATTACAAAAAAAATAATATAAGTACTGAAATCACTCTGTTTAAGTAACAGCCGTTAATCTACAAACTGTAGGTTCATTTGCTGAATTAGTGCCAAAGAATAATAAAACCAGTTTTATATTAATTTAATAAAATACAAAAGTAAACGTAAATATCCTTTTTTACAGACTCGCCCTATCCATAAAGCATAAAATAATAGATATAGTAGAGTATCAAGTTACATCAAACCGCTTTAAAAAGAGGCTTATCTCGTTATCTGTTAAATATTGTCGCCACATCTCGGGCGGCGCGGGCGCACGCACAAGAGGTGACGAAGTCAACTTTGAAACTCAACGTATTAAAATAACGATGGGAATAAAATAAAAGAGTACTTATTTATGCATAATAATGTTTTCGGGTGAATAAAAATGAGGGGATCCGTACAAATATCTAAAAAAAAGAGTATAACATCATAAAGCGGATGGGCCGGGTCGGTCCGGCTGGCGAGCCGGCCCGGCCGCTAGATGCCGCCGTCTGATTGTACCGGCGTACCACCGCGCATCATTTATATCATTTCATTGCGGCTGTTTACATTTCATTCATAAGCCAGATTGTCCTATCATAAAACCTAACTTTATACTGCGTTTTATTATAATTCTTTTGAAGGTTGTTTGCATTCATTTCAACTTCCTTTGCAATAAGAAAAAATCGAATTGCTATAAGAGAAGTAACATTTAAGTCAAATCATTTTACAAGAAACAATAAAAAAATATTTACATTTCCATGACAAAGTTGTCGAAGTATTCTTGTCCATAAACGGGTAGAAATTAAAATATGAATATAAACACAGGATAATATGGTGAACAGCGATCGTATTGATTATTTTTTATTTTAATAAGCCGTTGGTGTGTTTGTGTCGCCGCTCAACGCCCCGCGCCCGCGCCCGCGCCCGCGCCCGCCTCCGCCGAAGCTCGCACGTTGCTTCTTATTTATTGACCTATTAGAGATAACATTAAGATCAAGATGCACGGCCAAGGACCTTTGTTATAAAAATGTCTGCTTCATTATTCTTAAAAAAATTAACGCGAGGATTAATGTGGAATGGATACAATAATGACTTATTTTAATTGTGCTATAAATATTTCGAAATGTTATTGTGGTGAAAGAATATATTTTAATAATACGTATGACATAAGAATAACATGAAGATCAAAAAGCTAAATTCATACGAATTACTTTATAACACGGTGGTAATAAAGACAATATACAAAATGTCATATTATCCTTATAAGGGCAAAACCTATCCATGAGATTAACGTAATGACAACATGTCCAAAGGTAAAGATCCGACCCGAACTAAATTAAGAATAGTGTAATGTTCACTTAGTTCACAAATAAGGTCCACGTTATTGTCATCGTAGGCAAACAGATGGCGGTGTCCTCTCGTTATAATTTTTCCCAGATTTTTTAATCCAAGTAATTTAAATCAATACTCATTATAGCCTTTCAAAGGACCGTCATCACGAATTTTAACACAGAAACAAAGAACTTGTTTTATAATCTGATTTTTAAAGGCATTTTAAGTTTTATGGCTCTCGTAGCTTGATAAATAATCAGAAATGTCGACACGGTTCCATAACGAAAATCCTTTTTAAATGTGCAGTATATTGAAATAACTTTATGGATAACCATCTATACTTTATATCTGGAAAGGAAAAAGGTCGTAGATTCGACACAATACAATCACGAGCAGATGTTTATGTTCGACTGTTCTAAACTTAGCGCAGCAATTTAGATCTGTTTATTATCACGGCTGAAGTGTTGAATAAGTTTTGAAGTTGTAACACAAATCAAGTTTCCGTGGCGGAGTATTCGTGACTGTAAGATAACCGTGCGGCGACGCGACGCGAACTTATAGGTAGCGGAAGTTGGCAATAAGCTGGGGACGGTTAACACCCGTTTATGACTTGCTATAAACGTTATAAAAATGTAAATAAGTCATTATGGAGAGTTTAGGCACAGTTATCATCAACACTATTGAGCAGCGGCAAGGTTTTGCGAGTTCTATAATGGTCCTTACTAACCAATAACTTCTTCGTGGGGGTCCTCAGGTCTCTATTTTATGAGCCGGCCACAATCACATTCATTGAATACAACCTTAATTTATTTACATTACATCATTGTCTTAAGTTGTGTGGTTATGAAAGTGTTCACAAGTTTGGGAAATGCGCTGCATAGCTGACACCTGATTTAGATTAATCAAAAGTATTAAACTTGACTACCGGACAAACCTGTTTGCGTCAAGCTGTTATCTGCGTGGTATTTAATTAATTAATAGTTAACAGGGAACGATGCGGGGAAGCATCGCTACCTACCGGATTGGGTGTTAAATCCCATAAAACAGCTATCAACCACAAAATATTACGAGTCATTTCTAAACTTTCATTATTTATCGTTTATTTAGCAATTCAGCTCCGTATAAGGCATGATAAAAATTACAATTTACTATTAATTAACTTTGAATTCACGCAGGCACATCAGTTTCCTACTATTAATAATCATTATCAAATTAACGTAAGGCTCGAAACTGGAATTATATTAGGTACTTTACTGATATGATTTCTATTTTAATAGATTTATATTTCTAATTTTGTGAGGCAACCTGGTAATCCTAACTGCTTATAACAGCGCATTCCCACACGGACGATTCGACATTTCACGATTTCTCCTCATCAACCTTATAGACATGGTCGCGTATGATCCGTCCAAAATATGATATGAAATCGTCATGGCGGATGAATGCCTGCCTCTATACTCCATAGGTTTAGGTAGTTAAAGAAAGGTAAACAAATCGTAAAAAGGGTTTTTATACAAGACACTTTCTTGTTTAAAAACGATAAAACCAAATTAAATTTATTTTAGATCTGTACAATGGTTTCCTCTTTTATAAATATATGTTTTTTATCATTTAATCTTAAACTAGTCTTCGTAGATGTAACTGCTTGATCACACATTTTTAGATAGCTTTATAATAATAATATAATATTTTGTAATCTGTCTATTGTAAAGAGCCTAAACTTTAAACGTTAACGAATTATAAAGTTGCTAAATTGAAGAGTACAACTGTGACGTAGCATGACAACTGAAGTAACAGGTATTACGATTAGTCGGTTACTTTACATCTGTCTCGTCACGAGTTTTTTTATGTTTACCTTTATTTAACCATCCAAACCTAGAGTATAGGTACTGTTAAATGGAGGCCTATGTCCTGAAGTGGACAGGGACAGGCAAGTTGATTGATGACGAATATGTGTGAATATGCAGTCAGCACTGCAAAAAAGGGACGGTACATTTCCCATGACCTATGGAATTCCTAATCCTGAATATCAAAACATTAGTAGGGAAAATGACTACTTTACTGTTTTAAATTTCCACCCGGTGAAGTAAAAGTAAGGTAATAAAAGTAGCGTAATAAATATCCAAGAAAGTTGTGTTAATTTCTTCTTTACACGGAGTAGATTAGGTACCAGGCGCAATCGGCAAAACTTCCATGTTTTTAATTTTCTTTAAAACATCCACTTTTTACTTTTTATTTTCAGTGAATAGGTGGAAAGCTTTCTCACTTCTTGCAAGGTTATTTTTCTCGAAGGATGAAAATCGTAATACCATTTTGAACTTTATACTCTTTGTCTGAAGCTTTATTATCTGGAAACAAAACATTCTTTTTCTACTTTTTAATTGCTAAGTAGACGGCTAACTTTATCGACTGCTTCAATTGTTTTTAGGAATTCGTATCCCTAATTCATCTAGACTGTATTTGAAAAGCTTTTATCCTTCATACAATACCTCTTTAATTACTTGACTCACAATACAAGGGGCGATGAACGCGGACAGTATGCGCATTTATAATAATTGCAGAAGTATTTTGACGTTCAAAATGATACATTGAACGATAGCTTTTGACAATGTTGGGGTATCGTTTCGCTACATTCTCGATCATGGGAAAATTACCGATGGCCGGACAATCGGTCGGTCGGGTCGCGCACCGCGGGCAGGCCGCCGCGGCCGCTCGCCTTATCACTCTGCGGCCCATTGTGCGGTGCGGCTTATTCCTGACATTCGCAATATTCCATGCCGTTCGACAAATACTCTCTAGATTACAGTAGGATGATTAGAATGTTTAGTACTACCGACAATATTCATTCGTCCCGTACCAACGCTGCTCCCTGATTTATACAGAGATCATTTCGTAGGAAGTTCAGCAATATAGCCGACTCATAACTTTGTCGTTATAAAATGAATAAAACTATCGACATGATCGGCGCCCATTCCTCATCGCGAGGAATTATGACACAAAAAATAAATGATATGAATGATTACAGCCGAGATTCTCGGGACGCCTTTGTGGGAGTATCATAAAAACTGATCCTGTTATAGTTTGCGAAGGCAATTAAGTTGTAAAACTTAGTGGTCTCTACTGTCTTAATGAAATATTCCACTTTGATTATTAATGTCGACCATTTATTGGAGTGCAATATAAATCGGATAAAATAAATATTATGATAAGGCATAATTTTTATTTCGTTACGAACGATATCAAATTCCGGCTATAGGTAATTAATATCGATGTCGAAACAAAATATAATGAAAATCAGACCCTTTTTAAAGCTAAATGAGAAAGTACTGGCTGTATGGCTTAAATACTTAGATATAGGAATGATATCATTGTTATAAGGAAACTCATTTACTCTATCCGAAGGGGAGAGGGTGAAATGGCAACTGCACTCTAAATTAGGATTAGATATTTATTGTTCATTACCGGGTGAACTGAAAGGAAGTAATCAAGAGAAGATTCATGTCTATGTGCTTGGGCTTCTAACTTTTTATATTTATATAACAGGTTATATTATTTTAGAAATATGTATGTTTATTGACAGGTTTCCAATAACTTAACTTAGACTCGAATCTCAAATTAAGTATCATAAACATATAATAGAGGACGTATTAATGAATTTCGTGGACAGTCCAATTTAAACATACACAAAAACACCATAATAAAATACTTAATCATACACGTTAATTAGGTAGGAAATTGATTACTTACCGTCGAAATTCAGCAGGGGTGGTCCAATTAGCAATTATATTTATCTATAAATAAAATGTAGTATGAGTACAATTCAGTTTGAATTATTGAAAGGTAACGTAATATTAATAAATTTTCCAAGAGAACGCGGGCTTGTATGTATAATGTATGACGAACGAACATGACATGTCTCTTGCTAATTAATGTAAGCACTGCGCAGGAGTTAATTAATTGTCGGCTACCCATGTAGCGCATGAAACATTTATAAAATTCATAACAGAGCTAATTATGAAACATGGCCGCGCCTGCGCTTTGCGCCACCCGCGGGGATCGCCTGCGCGCGCAGTTCTCCACTTTAGTAAAAACTAACAATTCTCCACTGGCTTTTCTTGTTTATTAAATTACTGTTGTACATACTCTATAGATATTCCCACCACGATCATAAATCGACTTTGTACTTGAATTAAATATTAAAATCTCGTGTAAAAACTGTACTGCGTAGGAGTCTTAAATGCCGGATGTTTTACTTATTGCGCTTCACACAATATTCTATAATAACTTATAGCCAAGTTGTAAGATGTCTTTTAGGTTTTTTTTATTTTTATTTGAGTCTCATTAGAGTAGATACCTAAAACATAGAAGGGAATTCAAAATGGCAAAGTTGAATATTCGTCACCATAAAGCTTGTCCACTCTGAAATGACGCGCCCCACTACCACATTGTACGTACACGGCGCCGGCGCGCGGCGTCGCGGCGTGTAAGAGTGTATAGCCCATGTTAAACTTTCCAGTTACACAATATACCTTCATAGGTAGTACTTACAGGTAGGTATTTATTGAGAATTAATCGGAAGAATTGGACAGATATCTTTGAACAATGGCAGTTTTGGTGTCGCTTAACTTTAGAAGCGTTAATTAATGAAAGTATACGTACATTTATTTTTTATTTGTATAAGTACATTATATGAAACGGTTACAGGGCTTTTCTCTTTAAGCATCAGCTTTTTTTACAAAGCTGCACAAAGAAAAAAAAGAATAAACAAATATTTTATTAAATAAGACTATCAAAATGCAATTATTTGCAATATATTTAACGCAGGTCCTGGGACAGTAGCTATGAAGTTACCATACTCACCAGAATATGGTATTTCTATAATTGCAAATTAGCAGGATTTTGGTAGTAGTGGTTTCATCGTTTAAACTATTAAGAGATTTTTAATACCTCTTTTTTTAGAGGAGTATCCTGTAGACAAGATGTTAATTATTATTGATGATGATAAGACATTTTGGAGAAGCAGAATCATTTCCCTTGAAACACAAGAGTATTATTCCAAGCTTTGGAGCCAGTACTTATTTGTATTTGCAACATATATATTTGCAATATATAAAATATATATCTATTTTCTTATTGTGTATCCTATTCCTATGACAGTTAAATGAATCCACAATGTACACGTTTTTGGGAGAATTTAGCCTTCAAATCAGAAATGTCTTAATTGTCATATTTTAATATCATTACTGTGGGGTCATTAGGTAATCTGTTTTGTCTTGATGTGTCGTTGTAAATATTTGTGGATTAAGTTACTTACCTATGTACCTGTTTTATTTGTTTTGTGGTGAAGTATAGAATACGTGGATTGTGCGTAATCCAGGTTGTGTAGAGATGATGGAGTCTAACGCAATGCCATAGGTTAGGTGCTAGTAAGTATGTAATATATGATGAGCATCATATTATGGTGATGCTAACGACAAGCATGACGACCGCGCCAGCTACTCAAGTTATTCGAAGAAGTTCTTCTCAGATTAGAATGTAATAATAATAATATAATAAAAATGCTTTATTTAATTACTAAATAAATGTTTTAAGGTAGGATAAGCCGACCAATATAGTAAGACAACATGATGGGATGCGCGGCCTCCAGCCTGTATATCTTCACAGTTCTTAAATTCTACATTCGCCTTTGAACCTTGCATAAATATAATAAGATATTAGGTATTGGCAAAGACATTTTTAAATACCTAGCCTACTCTAGATATCTTGCCTCCAAAAGCGTTGTTTTCATTGATTTGCCTTTATATTATACTGTCAATGACCCGCAACTTCGTCTGCGATCCAGGATGTAAAGTACAACCTATGTCCTTACCCAGGGCATGGTTTATCTGTGTGCCGTCCACCCAAATCTGTTCAGCCGTTTTAGCGTGACAGCATAACAAACAAACACTCAATTTCGCCTATATAATATTAGTTTGGAGGACGTTCACATTAGTAGTAATAATAAAATACATTTTGTCAATCATAACGTAATTATGACTGCTTGCTTTGCATAGAAGCGTATAGAGTACAATTTTATTGTACATGAGCGTCAAATGTGTAGAGGGCTTAATATACAAAATCAGCTACTAGTGCCACTTTTCCCTTCAGTAGCCATTATTGGAACTATTCATTTCTGCCATCTTTGAATGTCATATACTGTTAACTGGTTGGTTTACTGCATAATAAACTCTTTGGTTTACTTTCATGGGGTCTGTTTATACGGAACCACTTACTTTTGAAACAACGTGTTTCTAGCGAAACCCAATATTACCTTTTATGATGTGATTACCTTTTATCGTAATTTGACCGAGATCTATCTTTTGAGACTATTTTGTCGTATGTATGCGAAGTCTAAATGCGACACCCAAATTACAAGGCGTGCTGCCTTTCGTCTTTTTATTCCAGGAAGATTTCCCAACAAATTAAATATAAATAAACCAAGTACGGGATACCTTAAGGGAAGCGGAAGTAAGGTACAAAATGACATATTTTTTTTAGTTTAAAAACACATTTTTCGCCAGCAACTTTAGCTTTTTATTAATAATATCACCAAACCTGCTTCAGAGATAGATCTACCTACATGTGAGTGTGTGTTCTTTAAATATAGGTACCTACATAACTACCTAGTTACAAAATATTAAAACTTAAAAAGAAACCAAACAAAACCATTTTGTCTTTACATTTCTGGGCTGGGCTGGGCTGGGCTGGCTCACGCCTCTAAGCAGTAGTTACCTCTTTAGGTTATTTCTCCCCTATTTCCTTCCACTGATTCCTGTCGCTAGCTTTAGTCACCTTTTCCTTGGCCGACCTCTACTTCTGCTTTGTCTCTTGGTATCCATTCAGTTACACATCACATTTGTTCACATTTGTCCACATAGTATGGGAAAAATTACACAATAGTAATGGGACAGGCGAATTGATGTAATTTTGTCCATAGTACCACAATTTCATTTGTCCATTCAGAGTTCAAAATAATCTATATCTACCTACATTTATATACATTACAGAGATATTTGTAGGTAAGTAATAACAGCCGCACGAGTCGATCGATCAGGTTAAGCTATGCTTGCCGCGGTCAGTCCGTAGATGGGTGACCATCTTTACATATCAAGACTCCGTGCCTCGCAAAACAAGCTAAGCCGTTGGTCCCGGCTGTCATTCGTGGATTTTTGTCATTATTTACGGGTCGTCAGAAGCCCGGAAGTCTGACAACCAGTTTCACCAAGGGGTACGATATTACCCAGTTACTGGGTTGTGGAGGTCAGATAGGTGGTCGCTCCATGTAAAATACTGGTATTCAGCTGCATCCGGTTAGACTGGAAGCTGACCCCAACCTAGTTGGGAGAAGGCAAGGCTGATGATGATACATCATAGATTAAAGTCGCTCCTCGAGTCTGTCTGTGTGCGCGCGTTGTTCTCCTAAACTACGCAACGCATTTCGATGCGGTTTTCTCAATCATTTAGAGAATTTACTCCGGAAGGTTTGTATGTTTTAAACATTAAACTTTCATATAATAAACTCGATGTTTTGTCAACTCGCAAAAACCATGCGAAGCAAGGGCGGGTCACTAGTTAAATTATAAAATTAATTAATTTTAATCAGTAAGTAGTTACCATTCAATCTGCCTAGCATTTTCCGAGCTATGTTGGGGTCGGCTTCCAGCCTAGCCGGATGCAGCTGAATACCAGTATTTTAAGTAAGACTTTTGGGGTTCTGACAACCCGTTACGACTGTCAAATATTTACGAATACAGCCAGGACCATCGCATCGGCTTAACGTGCCTTCCGAGGCACGGACGGGTAACAGTATGTAACGGATGGTCCGCATCCACGAACCAACCGCGGCAAGTTTAGCTTAACCTTCGATTGACCCGTGCGGCTGTTACCAGAAAGTACCTAATAAGTAGAAAACAAAGGTTGTAAAAATGAGAATTCTTGAAAGTTCTTGAGACAGTTGTTTTATTAACTAAGACAATACCTATAAGAAGTTAATTTTAAAACATATTTAACCGTGTTGAATCTTTTGTACTTTCTTCGTTGATTGTTAGCTGGCAGTCGAATAAATCATTGACATTAGAGACATAGAGTCATATGTTACTAAGTAAATTTCAGGCACTACTCCCATCCTCCCTAAAATATAAAACGAAATACTTACTAAATCAGTGAAAGTCGATAAAACGATAGAAAGACATTTCGATACAGTCGGGACTTAACAAAACGCAGTCAAAACCATAAAACTTCCTCGATGTAAAACAAGTAGTTACGAGCCATCTGCAACGTCGGCACGTATATGGCGGTTGTTTAATATTAATCAGCAAATTAGTATGACTAAACTAACGAAATCAATTAACTCATTTTTTGCATCAAAACTCGTTTTGTTCAAAGCCATTCCAGGATTTCGCGGTGACAATCAAGTTCCGCTGTCAGTGATAAAACAATACAAAGTCGTGTCGTGTAAATATTTAATTCATTCTTTAAATGTCATTACAATACTTAAACATACTTACATGTGTATATAAGGATCGGACATAATACATTTATGGTGTTCTTTGGACGAATTCTTTGCGGCATTTTACGGCACTGATTCTTTTGGAGGAAGAAAGGGTCGGAAGGGAGGTATCCATATGTAAATTTCTTGAACAATAGCTGTATGCGGGTATTATCATAGCATAACAATTAAATTATACACTTCGTTGTTACTAAGTATGATGTCGATGGTAAAGTCCACATAGGTACATTTTTCGTTTAGAATCGACTAAACTGAAATTTTCATCTTAGCTGAATGTACCTACACGACAAATAGATAATAATTGATTGCACATGCACAAAGTTTAGGTAAACAATGCATTTTATCATATTTTGTTTCTGGCAAATATTAATGGCAAGGCTGTGACTGAACATCAATTTCAAGCAGATTAGTGAAATAAATGAAATGAAATTGCTTATTCTGTAAATAGGATATTGGAATTACATGTCATATTAAAAAGAGGTCAGATGTCGCAGTTTCTTTTAAAGTTCAGACATATGCTAGGTCAGGCCATATGAGGACCATGTAGATTAGTGCCTGAAATAGTCTTTTGAGAAAAGAAGTCAGTGCAAACATTTGGCAGTTATCGTGGAGTTCAACTCGACGAACAATACCAAAGAAAGGAAATTTGGGTAGACCGCATAACTGATAAAGAAAAAAATTATGAAGAAAATATAATAAAAAAGATTCCACATAGTCCTCACATTCACAATAATAAAAATTATATAATACTTTACAAAGTAATCATGTCATTTTATATGTAATATTCAACAATGTCAATCTTCTTCTTTTCGTGTGGTTAGTAAGTAACTAACCTTGTGTCAAAGTTTTAAAGCCGCCCACGGGCCTCTGACTTGGCTTCACATGCTGTCGAGAAATATCTCTCAGGCATATTCGGTTCCGGTTTCCTCACGATGAAGTGATAATTCTACAATACGCACATGAATCCGAAAAATCAGAGGTGCGTGCCTTGGGTTCGAACTCGAGACCTATGACTTGGCAGTCCGACGGTCACACAACTATGCTATCACTCAATGTCAATAGTATCTTGTATCAGACTTATGAAGTCTTCCTGGAATACATTTTGCCCTAATCAAACCTTATATCTAACATAATTAAGAAATTATTTGTTTAAAATAATTGTCTTACGTTTTAAAGAGAGTGAAGCAAGAGCATAAAGAACAGAAAATGGCAATATTTTTACTATGTGATCAATAAATAGGCACAAGCGTTACATTAGAATCCGGCTTCGCAGTAGTAACGTAGAATCAAAACAAACGTGACGGAATGGCTCGTTGCTGACCGTATAGGCAGATAAACCGATAAATTTCTAAATACAAAGGCAGATCACGTCACTAGTAACGGTTTTAATATTACGGTTATTCTGCTTCTGGATAAAATTTGGAAATTTAGAAACCGTAGCAATAGCAAAAAGGTACGCGTGCCGGGTCGCTCATGGCTTCTATACAAACATCACGTGCATTACTTCTTTTTATTTAACCACCATGCTCTAATGTTTGCTGGTATCTGGTCTCATAACTGTTCAATAATTTCGGTAGAATGACAACTGGTACTTGTGCATCATTTCAGTCTAATATTCATAAAACGTTATTGGATTTCAGAAAAAAAAAACATCTTGTATTAATCTGCGATTGAGCACTTTTCAGTTTTAGTGTTCTACCTTTTTTCGTCCCATTCAGTAAAAAAACTTGAGAAAATCGTTACAATTTTTTTTTTCGCCTGCAGTTTTTTTTTTAAATCCACAACTTTCCAATTTAAAAAAAAATACAGAATTTCGTAAAACAAATTAAATAATTGAGAAAACGGATAGCTGAGAAAGAACTGATTAGGAATGGTATGTCCTAACCTATTCAAAAGTTTAGTTTTAAAGTTCAGATTTTATTTACATCGCTGAAGGAATTTTCTAATGTAGTTCTAACAAATTATTATGTGCAACCTTGACAAACCCATTTGTGCTCATCCACATTAGGTATGCACACTGCACAGCCTGCTGAGAACCTCAGCATAGGGCAGAAGAACAACTAATATTTATTTATAATTTCATTTTGGTACTTTGCTGGTGAAAACTCCCATGTAGCCGGGTAGTTAGTGTCATCAACCTTCCAAATCATCAACAAAGGAAGCCGTTCGGCACAGGCATAGGTACCTACCTAGTGGTAATCTGAGTTGATTGAGCAAATAGGTCGTGTTTGGTATCATTTTCGTATAATTCAAGGACAAGGAATTAATTTCTGGAAAAACATTTTCACTCGTTCATGGAAAAAAAGTCGGCGCAAAAATGAAAAAAAAGAAATAAAAATTCTTACAAAATCTATTCCTAGGTTACATAGGTTTTGTAAGTATAAAATCTACATTTTCGTGACGTCATGGCACATTTTAACTCAATGTATCGCTGTAATCTTTTGATTACGTAAAAAAAGAAAAAAATATATGTCCAATATTTTTTTAATAATCTACCTGACGGACAAATAAAATATTTGTTTTAATATTATGAATTATCTCTAGATATTTCTTTAAGAATACTACATCTAGATACAAAAACACCTATACTAATCAGTGTCATAGTACGTGTGTCTGTCAAACATGACTTTAAAAAAATCGATTTGTTAAAAAAAACAACTTGCGTGTGATATATTAACTTATTCTTATTGAAATACTAACTATACTTAATTGGTAGGACAAATAAAACACATATCTAGGAACATCCATTTTGACATTACTTCAAAATAATGGCTACCCGGCGAACGCCAACTGTGTTGTCCAAGGCATTTATACTATTATTATGCACATTAGGTACGTAGTTTAGGATAGGTGTAATGACTAAAATGTATGCTTTATTGTGTAAAGGAATGTGAATAATGACAGATTTAACTTATACCTAAATGAACATATTTACAAGTTAAGTCTGTTAAGAAAGTTCATATTTATATATTCTAGATAAACAGGGCTATTTACAGAAATGTTTTTAATAAGCATAATCACGTGGTTTTTTTGTAGGCATAGATTTTATAAGACTTTTTATATTTTAGTTTTCTATTTTTGCGCCAAATTCTATTTTTTCCTTTAACGAGTGAAAATGTTTTTCCAGAAATGAATTCTTCGTTCTTGAATTATAAGAAAACGATATCAAACACGACCTATTTGCTAAACTTTTACAGATATCGACGTAAGAGTGTAGCCCGGTAGATAGGATCCCCCCCCCCCTTCCCCAACCTACCTGCAGGGTGGTGCCACGTGGGTACAGGGCTAAATCAGCTCGGATGACCACTAGGTATGCCTGTGCCAAGCGGTTTCCTTTGTTGATTGATGATTTGCAAGGTTCCCATACAAATCATAACACTAAATACACAACACACAACACGGACATGGACATTTTAAGAAATTGAAGTTGAAAAAAATGATTTTATAATATCTAATTAAAAATTATTTACTTTGTCAAACGTTGCAACACAGGCTCCTAGGATCCTTCGAGATAGTTTAAGTTCATTGATTTAAAATGTTATACGATTAACTATAGTTTTTATTAACTATTATTTTTGTTTCAAACGAAGAGTAGGTACCTAGATAAAATGCAGGTAGCGCAGTTTCCAACTTATAAATCTGTAGGTAATTATTTTTCTTAATTATGAAAAAAACATAGGAGGTGCAGCATGTTAACAATATCCTGAAACTTGTATCATGTAGGTACCAGTATCTACCAATCAATGCAAATGGTTCAAAAGTTAATCGGTATCAATCTTCTTAACAATCGCACCCAAAAACAAAACAACTTACCCAAACTAACGGACTTCGAACTCTATAAAAAGATGCGGTTGAAGCGTGCGAATTCAAAAGTTAATCTCACCTTACTATAACGACAAGGACGGCGAACTTGCCACCTCTCTCGCAAGCCATGAGTTTTGCATAGTGGCCAGTGGACACCTTACATCAAAACAAGTGAGGTCTTGAGCGTGCGGGGGCGCGGGGCCCGCGGGGTCCGCGGGGCGGGGGTGGCGGGGGGGCGTGGGGCGGGCCGGGGGCGTGCGGTGCAGCCTGCCGCGCTGACCCCACGCCTTGAACGATGCACTCTGCAACACTGCACTACTTGCACCTCGTCACAACAGGCAACCCGTAACTAGAAATCAAAAGGAAATTCTAAGACAATACACGTTTATGATTATAATTTTCCATACAAGTAAATGTCAATTCCACAATCAATTAAAAATGGTCAATTTACAAAACTTACATTTCGAGAATATTATAATTATAATATTTTTTCCGATGATACGCTCCACTTTAGTCCTGAAAGAACTATAGCCGAAATGACTGCAAGCGGTTACAGTAAGACACCAGTCGCGCCATCTGTTGGCCGGTAGCAGAACTAAAAGTCGTCCAGTTTACAACTTTTACAAGCTCTGAGTGTTACGACTACACTAAACGTTTTAAGTAAATGAATATAATAACACAGTTAAATACAAAGCTCAATCTATTTTAAAGCTATTTCATATTTTATTAAGCCCTATCCAGTGAATAGAATATCTAATATTTTTTTATTTCCACACTCTTTTTTTATTTCACTAGATAATTATATGTTCGAAATACTGTATGGGAAGTTTCTAACAACGGAACAGAACAATATTTGTGTAAAATATTTTAATGTGCAGGTATGCAGTTTGTTTACAACTATGACGATGCACATTTACAATTAGTCATTGTAACATCCGCGGATACCAGCGTAATTTACATGCAAATACATCGACATTATTACAAAAATGAACATCCTGTCGCGGCGATCGATTTGCATATTTTTTAATAATATCAGGAAAAAATAACAAAAGCGGCCTTTGTGGAACGGGCGACAGACAATTGTTAGGATTTCCGGAGCAAAAGTAAATTATTCATAAAATTTAATCAGGACGGTCTCATAATCTATCGTGATGATAATTATATATTATTATGAATAGGTACAATGAATTTATGGCGGTGTCGGCTTTTATTATACGCGTCACACTCACGTGATAGCCATCTTTATGGGCAAGTTTCCCAACGTCAGTGTTACGCAATTATAGTACTCTAAAATACCTGAATTGTGCTGATTAATGGCTACTATTGAAATCAGAATCTGAATATAGAAGTGTGCATGCTGCATGGATGACATGTCTTGTCAAAGTCAAAGTCAAAGTCAAAGTCAAATAATTTATTTCATTTAGGCACAAAAAAGGCACTTATGAACGTCAACATGTCTTTTTCCCATCTAGGTATGTAGGCTCTGGTAATCATGTATTGATATTAAAATGTGTCTGTTGTCCAGGATTATTGCTATAATCATTGCCCTTAACATACCTACCTATGGTTAGTAACATGATTTTCAAGTCACAGTAGGATACCCCTTGACACTAATTGACACACCCTAGGAATGACAGTCCCTTTAATTTTGACAACCAAACCATATCGCTTACTTATTGCGTTATGTTTTGTCAAGCAGAGACTGAAATAATAAGATGATAGGTAGTTTAGATGGCCTACTATCTAACCTACCTATCATCTTATTGTTTTTCAGTAGATACCTAACCTACTAGTTATCTACTTAAACAAACTTATGGATTTTTCTGAATTGTCAATTTGAAACTGATTGGCGTTCAGTGTGTATGGTGGTACCACACACATAATTAAGACGCAGGTTTTCCTTCTGTACCTTTCTATAAATTATATATGAGTTGCTCAGCGGAAGAGTGGCACAGGATTTGCTCATTAATTATGAAGATAATGAGCATTAACTGTCTCAGAATTACATCAGTGCTGGTATTTTTGTATTCCCTGAACTAATGTAAAAATAAAACAAAGGATATGAAAGTAATCATATTTATTGATAGTTTTATGCTTATACTCGTAAACTGACATTTAACTTAAAATTAATTTTAAAAAATGTCTGTGGTTAAGGAGGTAATAACCCAAGAATAATTCTCTAATTAAGTAGAATAGTGTACTTAATTAGAGAATTATTCTTGGGTTGGGTCATTATCATAGAAGTCAACTTCATTGTCTTGTGATTATTAATTTAGTCTTCAGGTTGCGATAGAACTCATATTTAATTAGAGAAATATGTGGCAAAAGCTATAATCGATATATAAATTGTTTTCTTTTCATTGGGGCGACCATTCGGATACAAAATATCTAGATTTATATCAGTCAAGGAGGAAGAAAATCGAGTTTTCTTTTTCCCGATTACCATCATGAATTGAATAAGCCAGTACCCCCTTAATCCTTTATCAGTATCGGTAGGTAGGTGACCATTCCCAGTTATTCCGTAGGTATAGGTCTGATATGTAGGTAGGACTCTACTACGTAGCAATTTCTTTTAATTGTTTCGAAACAACAAACTCCTCCTTTATTTAATGATAATTACACTGCCTACCGGTGTTTGTCAGGGTTTAATGTAGGTAGGTACCTACTTACCTATTGATTACTGAATGACGTATTCAATACTTACGGTGCTGAACCAAGTATTATTTATTTCTCGTGACTCTTTCGTTGAACCGGAAAACAAAAAAAATGTTTATCTTGAGCATAGATGTTTGTACTTACCTAACCTGACTCAAAATATTACACTATACCTGACTAAGAAACTGTTTTGCATTTTTATCAAGCATTTTGTTAAACACTTTCAAATAGGTAGGTTCAAATTAATTATTATTAATATTTTCGAGATGAAAAATTAAACTGAGTAGTTTCCATTAAAACTAGTATTTGACTTGGTGTAGCGGAAAGTACTTTTTCAACGATAATCTATGGATAGTGCTAAAATCGAAACGAAGGGCAGGATAGAAGTTATTGTGCTTTATAATTTTGTGTTTTCAGTTGAAGGAAGTGGCACATGGACCTCAACACTTACAATTTATATAACAGTCAACTGCTGGACCTGGGGGCCAACCACCACCTCTTTTAGCAGTATTATTTTGATGTTACTTCAGTGCGAGAAAGAAGTGGAGCTATACAGGACGTCTAGCTCCATCTCTTTCCCACGCTCAAGTAAGATTAAAATAATACTGCTAAAAGAGCTGGTGGTTGGCCTCTGTTCTCTTCCAAGCTCCACCACAGCACCTGGTTCTCCACCTTCTGTATCCAGTCTGTCCCAGCCACCGCCGGAGATGAGGATCTGAAATTGTTTGAACAAATCCAAGTAAGTACCTACGTACGCACTTATTATGACGGGTTAGTAGTCGATTCGCACGAAAATTATTCGTACGATCGTGCGAATCGTCCCCTTTCAATAAAAATATTTTTTTAGTAGGCGATTCGCACGGAAGTATTTAAATTGCGTGCGAATCGACCCCTTCAAGAATTAGTAGTATGCGATTCGCACACTTAACAAAATGTGCGAATAATAAATCTAAGTACAGTCATGTACAATATTCTAGAATATTAATATTAAAATTCAATAATTCTCTATTCGCATCGCAGTCAGGCACAAAATACTAGTTAAGAGGTAAGATGAAAAGTTTTGTCAGTATTTAATATGAAAACTTATAATATGAACACCATAAATGAGCTACATAAATAAATAATAATGTTACATTTTTAAGAACTTTGTACCTATTAATACTACAGATTACTCTGTTTAACAAACTGTGATTTTGTGATTGTTTTAACTTCCAGTGATGCCAATGCTCCTATCATCGTAAAATTTTTGTGTTAAGAAATATTTATAATATTGTTGATTAGTTAAGTGTTACATTTTTAAGAACTTTGTACCTATTAATACAACAGATGACTCTGTTTAACTGTGATTTTGTGATTGTTTTAACTTTCAGTGATGATAATGCTCCTATCATCGTAAAATTTTTGTGTTAAGAAATATTTATATTATTATTGATTAGTTGATTGTTATTTTTTACCTATTAGAGCAAAATATTGTTGTTATAGTAACTGTGATTTTGTGACTGTTATTTTATTACATTTACTATAATACTCCAAAATTGTACTAGTTAATACTTAATAGAGAAAAAATATTTTGTTTTTGTTTATTTAATTGCCACATTTAAAACCATACCTTAGCTAATTAAAACGATTTTTATATTGTTATTACGAATATTTAAAAAGATTTATATATTTATAGTTTCGTTATATTTTTCGTTGTTTTTAAAATTAGCTTTTAGACCATTATAACGTTAATTATTTAATTTTGACTTACCTTTTCTAAACAACATTATTTTTAACAAGACTCAGGGGTTCATAAAAAGTTGATTTCGGTAAAAACTCTAATAAGTAGTAATTTGTGATGATTTAAGGTAAATGCAAGTGTACGGAAAAAGAGTACTTACTTGTAAAAATGCAAAACCAAATATTTGATTATAAATCGTACCTACTAACTGTGATTTTATTTGTAATCTTGGTTATAATTATGGTTTTAAGTTATTTAAACTGTGAATGATGTAAAATCACTTTCTGATAGATACAAAGTAAAATATAAAAACTTGATTTCCTTAAAAATCGTTTTATTTGTGTCCTGTATTAAAAGAAAGCATTTTGTACGTGATAGTACTTTTTTCTTGAAACTTTTCGATAAAGTATAGGTGTGTGCGAATCGCATACTACTAATTCTTGAAGGGGTCGATTCGCACGCAATTTAAATACTTCCGTGCGAATCGCCTACTAAAAAAATATTTTTATTGAAAGGGGACGATTCGCACGATCGTGCGAATAATTTTCGTGCGAATCGACTACTAACCCATTATGACAGTTCTTTATGTCTGTGTACTATCATCGGTCTAGGTTGTCACACCATTAAGTTATAGAATGTATCTAAATCTGACACCTAATCTCCTCTTGCTATGAAGATGGAAAAAAACTATGGCTAAAGTCGGGAATGAATATAGCTTCTTAAACTCAGAAAATATAAAGTTTTAAACTACGATAGTGAAGCTGATGAACAAGTATAAGAAACCTAATAGCTACCGTCTATCCAGAAACAGTCAGGGAAAAGAAAAACAGATTTCATTTTAATAAATTAAGTTGATATTGATATTTAATTCACTTAACAATAAAAGTAATACACATTGTAGCGACACTCGTACGTTGAACATTATCTGTGTAGTAAATATCTATTTAATTTTAGGGTCTGAGAACGCAACACACCGCCTGTAGATCTATTATAATAAGTAATATATTAAAATATAACATGAACAGAGTAACAAACGGTGTAGGCTGGGTTATGTGCAAGTAGATGTTATCGGCGCCGTCACCTGAACGGAAGCGAGACGGTGTCACTAACACAAAAACCACATTAGTACCCCAATTATAATTACATTGTTATTTATGCACGTTGATCTATCAAAGTTTACAAACAAGGGGACTATCTCTTAGTAGATCACATTTTGTTGAGTGAAAACAGAACCATTCGTAGGTAGGCGTCATTTCAGGTTACTTCTTATTTATTTATATTCTCACTAGATATTCAAAATATAGAATATTGAAATTCAGTGCGTTATCAGAATTCTCAGAAGTCGATATTAAAAATTTCCCGAACATGCTATTGGGCGGGTAACGAAAGAGCTAGATAAACTCGTCCAGATGTTTCAACGCCAAATTATTTCTTGAACAGTAAATCTTATTAGAAATAAAGTATCCGTGTATTATAAACACCTGCGTCTGAATAAACATACATGCAGGTAAATCAGAATGGTAAATGACTAACTGTAATATAAATATCTGAAATAGTAAAACTAGTAACATGCGTTCGAATCAAACAATCTTTCAGCCGCTTCCACAAAGCTTAGCATTTTAAAATGAATCCGGTGAAGATCGTAAAATATTCGATAAACAGGGCATGTATGTTTGCTTTCGCCGAGTTTAACATTGCTATTAAACAGTCGTGAAATGGACAGAAATAATCGGGTCGATCCGTTATATCGCATCATTCGTATGACGCTGGCGTCGGCAGACGATGCCCATTGCTATGCTACCCGGCGTGCGTGCGACTCCCGCGATCACACGATTACTTTATTCCTCAAAACTTATACGCAGACAGCTAGGACCTACCTACCATTATTGTACATTTGAGTTACATCCAAAACACCTTCCGTTTTGTAAGCACTCAATGCCCAATTGCCCACTGCTTCCTATCTGGAACTTATTAATAAAGGGATGCAATGATGTAGAAAACGCGTGCGTCATTATCAGGCAGTTTTGGCAGTGACGTGGCGGTGGCGGCATGACTCCGCGGTCCTCAGTCGCGAACTTTGTGAATGTTTGATGGCGGGAGCTGCGCTGCGGCCCCGCACCAGACGGCTTTGTTTTTGTGAGTCGCGACGCGCGCCTGCCGGCCGGCCTTTCGCCGCCGATTCTTTAAATCGACCGAAACAATACTGGGAACTAGGACATTTCGCATCAAACACATACCTGCCTACTTTGAAGATGACGTATGTTCGTACACGACTACGCCTGCTTTTGTTTGCAAATTGACGTTAATGTAAGTAACAGTGTTTGTGCAACGCTACAGCTAGTCACGAGGGATGTGAACGGCCGGCTGAGCGTTTCCGCCAATCGGTGTCATATAAAAAGGACTTGTACTAAACATGAATGACTCCTGGCAAGATGGGATGTATCGCATAGTAGTGAACGTTTTAATCGCGTGATTCAGTTGCGCATTAGGAGCGCGGCGGGGCAGAGCGGGGTGGCGCGGCGGGGGCGCGCGGCTGCTCGGTGCCTCCCGCGGCGTTGCGCCTGCGCCGCTACTTTTTATCCGCGCATGCTCGGCTCGTGTCTTTTTCGCTCTTCCCGATTGGAATTCGTTGAGGGATCGCCGCTGCCGGTGGCAGACGTCTTGTGACATGTCAGCGGCGGTACGTGCACTGCGTACAAGGCAATTAACCAGTCATCTCACTCGAATCCACCAGTCGAGCGGAATCTCCTCACAGCTCGAGCGTTGTTTCTGAGGAGGCTCGTCTTTATTCAAGGAACTACCGTGAAAATACTTCGACGCAGAAATCGTTAATTGATCTCGTTAATTGTCCTTTTTTGGAACAACATCTTGTAAGTATTTCACTTGTAGGTTTTTTAACGTTATAAAGTATTGGTCGAACATCTTCTCAACCTCATCGTGTTTCCATTTTTTCTGGGTTGTTCGTACAGATATACACAGTATACACCACCTACTGTGTACATATATATAAGTGCTGCGGTTGTAGGTACAGTCAACTTAGGTAAACGTACAACATTACAATCATGCAAATATTTACTGTTGAGCACCTACTCATACGAAATTCCAACATCATTGCGTGATCTGAAACGCAATCTGATATTTTCCTTGTGAACCGAAAGCAGAGCCTTTAAAAAGTGTTCTTCCAGTTCCTTGCTATTCGGGTGGTAGCATAACAATGACAGTTCTTACAATAGAAACTTATGTTTGACAAAAGGAAAGGGCGAACTTCGACGGAGCGTGTGAATGAAAATAAAAGAGAAAATAATGGAGACAAATCACGGCGACCAACTTAGACACAGCGAACCAAGTATTTCTAATTTATTGACATGATCCTACTTGTTCAAGCCGCAGGATATTAGTTTAAAACCTTACTTGAGGACTTAGAACTATATCATGTACAAAACATGAGTGACACGAGTCGAATGGCAATACAGATATTTACTAATATACCGAAGGATATTAGAGAACTGCAAACAAGCCTATTTCAAAGCATCTCAGAGCATGGCTTATAGAAAACAGTTTTTATATTATTAAGAATTTATGAATTCTAGGACAAATGGAAAAATTGCAGGACATGTAAATTAGTTTTGACATTTTTATTTTAAGCTATTGACATAATATTTTGTAATTTAATTTCTTTGGTTATCATTTGTAAGTTGATTTTTAGCAAAATTGAAATTGAATGATTTTTATTTGACATTTGTGATTTGATAATTTAGACAATTCTTGATTTAGTACTTATTTTTTTTGACATTGGAATTTATTAATTTATTTTGTTAAATTAGAATCATTGATAATGGTGCCGATTCTGTTGTTCATAAACTAAACTAAATTTAAGTTCAGTGCATCTTTTTCTTACTATTTCATTACGAAAGGGACAGAAGATAAATTTTAGTTTAGTCCTGTCAAATTAATCAGCGCCTGACGTATTAAGATTAAGACGTAATTTTTGTGGGTAAAGTTTTTAGTCGCGTCTAAACTTGTATGGATTAGTGTCAGAAACTGGTTTTAACCAAATTCAGAGCAGTTCAAATTAACCTTTAAACACCTCGATACATTTATTCGGAAGACAATGCTAATTAACAACAAGAAGTGACATAACAATGAAAAACACTATTTCTGAAATGGAATGAATACCTACCATGTTAAATTGTATTTATTAGAGTTTATTATTATCGCTTTCTGAACAATAAGCTGGTACGTATAGACAATTATGGTAAAGCTTGGTAAAGGTGTCGCCGAGGTGCGGACCGACTACTACATGTGTTACCGACTTGCATAATGGATGCCCCAGGGCTATCCGAGCGGCGCAACTCACTAACTTAAATATATTCTAGCAGTACTGTTTACCTATTGAGTTAACCCCAAATAGCCCTTATTGCTAATAGAAGGGTTTTAGAAAATCTGAAACTATTCTCAATAAAGGAAAAGCCGAAGTAGAGCAAGACAAAACCGGCCTCCAAAATTATTTCTAGAAATGATGTTGACCAAGACAGACAGTTAAGTACTAACTGTCTGCAGTCACTGAGATCCCCTGGGCTGCTGGTAAAACAATTATTTAAATAACTGGCCACAAAAAGTTTCGTTAGAAGGCACATGCTATTTAAGAGGTGTGATTTACAGTCAGGGAAAATGATTACTATCAAATATCAAAAAAATGATTACTATCAAATCATAAGTCTCTGTCATTATGTTACAGTCGTTTGAACTGACTATACTTAACTAGGAAAATTGACATAGGTACTGCCAATAGGGGTCATCCATAAATCACGTGAGGCTCGAAAGGGGGGAGGGTGTTCAGAAAAAATCACGAAATATCACAAGGGTGAGATATCACGTGTATATTTTTTTTCGTTTAACGCGCATTTCTAAACCGAACAGCGGCCTCCCAAATATAATATTTAAAGATTGCATGACCTCGTGAACTTAGTACCACGTGAGACGAAATTACGACTTTTTCAATTTTTCTACTGTTCCTCTGGGATTTTCCTAATTTTCTTTTTTCCTAAACCATCCCAGTATTGAGGCGAAGAAAACAACAACAAAAAAGTATAAGGTCGAGCCATTTTCGAGTTTTTGCGAGACAAATGCACGGCAATTGATTTTTATATATAAAGATAAAATATTCTGTTAATTTTTAAAATACTTTGCACCCAAAAAATACACGTGACTTTGCGTAGGGGATAAACCTAACCACGGGGTTAGTCTAAAACCTCACCACGTATCACCAGGGGAGAGGGGGGTTAAAAAGTTGCTAAAAAACATCACGTGATTAATGGACGACCCCTTATCGCTTAATTTTCCTGGGGGCTATTCAAATAAGTAGAAAGTATGAAGTAAATAATTAAATAATCACTGACTGTGCCAATACGTTCATTTGAATACGTAAATGTGCTAAGGTTACCTCCGTTCTTCTATCACGTTGTAATTGTAAGCATAGTCACGACCTGCTTATCATATCATTAATATTAAATCTTATGTTATTTGAGGCCACAAAAATATGAAAGAATATTTTGGTGTAGTCGCGAATATGCGGCCATAATATTAAAAATAATAAAAAATGCGTCCGTCGAATGCCCCGGTGGTAGCCCTTGGAATAACAGAAAGAAGCCGCTTGCCTTTCCATTGAATCAAATTCATATATTTTGAGATTCAGTCGCCAATTTCATTTGTACCGATAGGAAAAAAGTTTTCAATACAACACTGATGATAAGTAAGGTATTTTTTAAACATTACCACTACCAGTACCAGCTATTTACTAAAATCTCGAGACATACACTAACAGATCTTTATGGTTGAGGAAAAGTCGGAAAAACTAAAGATCAGGACTGGATATTTAAAATGACATATGTTTATTTCTATGGCCACCATGTTTATAAATTGCATTAAACAAGTACAAATTATAAATAACTTATAAGTGCATAAAGTTTGATGTCCAGCTGAGAGCTCGTTGAACATTGTAATAGGCAATGACACATATTGTTCTGACGGTACATTCCGCGGATTGTTTTATTGGATTATGCGGCGAGGCCGCGAAGCAGCTATAACTATTCAGTGTCGTCTTTTGTGTTATGGAAAAACTTGTTCTTGAACCCATGTAGTGTGAAAGTCTCGTTTATTTGTGCAGTTTAATGTTACATATGTACACATATTATCGGGTGCGCGGCGCGGCTGTCAGCAGCCGCGATGCGCCCGCGCACCGCTCGTGGACACTGCGCACACGCCGAGCGTTGTTAGCGCGGACAATGACAAGCTCACAGATCCTTCATCATTACCTACTGTTTTGATTTTTCACATTCGTTAGGAATCTACTTTCCATTTTTGGGTGCGTATCATGCACTTTGTCATGTAAGATGCTGCTATGTTTTAAGATATTTGCATTATGTAACAGGTATGCAGGTATCACTGATTCATCAACACAGCCTAAACTACTAAAGCTGAAAACATGTTTGGACTATAGTTTATTTTTGTGACGCTCCATGTAAAATACTGGTATTCAGCTGCATCCGGTTAGACTGGAAGCCGACCCCAATATAGTTGGGAAAAGGCTACGCAGATTGATTGTTAAGAATGTTATACACGTGTTTAAGGATTTTTGACAATTATACCCCTAAAATAAATGATGATAAAATAAGGGATGAAAGTTTGTATGGGAAAGACCGAAATACTTATACGCGGACGACGTCGGGGGAAAGTGCTAGTTAACAATATATCATCGGTATCAACAACAGCTCAGCAGCCATCATTGGTTAACAATATATAAAAAGGTGACTCGTCCGTGTGAGGGATAGGTCCGGAAATATTGCCTGTTTAGTTTTGACATATACAATTTAATTTAATTACTAAATGAGTACTTATAAATGTAACCTACTATTTAATTGCAAAACAAACGGAACCCTGCGAAACCTTATTCAGTCGGTCGTCGACTAATGTTTATTTGGACATATTTATGGCTATAGTTCCGCTTTTTGTGCAGATGGAAATATGTGTGGCGGATCGCACGTCTGCGTGAGATTTCGGACACCTCTCCGCTTACTAAATTTAATATCGTCGGCTTTTACGCCGAAGACGAACCAAAAAAAAACTATGAAATCGCCATTGTGTCGGCGACACGAACGGCAGTTCGCGCCTACCGGCCACTCATGAAAATTATTTTGTTTTTATCGCAAAATGTATGTTTATGATAACACCTGTTTCGCTGATGCCTCCGCGATCGGTGTCAGTCGAAGCTTGTCTCGATTTTTTGCCAATTTAAGGACTATAAAGACGCCCGCATCGCCAGCTAATTTTAACCACTGTTCACCGAATTACGCATTCGTTTGCTCTTGTTCGAGGGACGGAGGTCTCCCTTCTTTACTCGTGTTACGTTTGACATCAAATGAAGCTGCAGTTATTTGCTGCTATACATTTGCATTTTTGTTGTATCCACCTTCGCGATAGATGAAGTTCGTTATTTTGTGCGATTATGTAGCGAACAAATATTTTACTAAAGATAATAAATTCATATTTATTAACAAATCAATCGCATAAATCTTAGTTAATGTCAACTATAATGATGCGGTTGTCAAAGGACAGCCGCCGCGACCACGGTCCAGCTTTTTGCATAATTACGTCGATGGAATGCCGTCCCTTTAATATGATAACAAAGAAAGATGACCGACTATATGATTGTTGAAATTTATAGCCATCCTCAGCAAGAGATGTTAGCCGCTGATTGTGCGAACTATGGAGTCTTGGGAGCCATTGCTCCATTCTTGATATTCCAACCGCCAAGAATATTTCTTTCATATTTGTATGAGTTTATATTCACAAAAGACGTTCTACCCCAACAATATCCCACTTAGACTAAACATAGGTTTTATATTAACTTCAAGGTAATCGTGGATCTTGTAAAGACCGCAGACATAGATTAGTTGCGTAAGAGTGAATATGTCTATTGGCCTGTTCGAATTGATAAACAACATGAAATCAAAGATAGCGAAACCCTTCTTAGCGTAGACCACGAGTTATATATTTTCGTAACGCAATCCATAAGAAACACTACAATAATCGTACATTTCTCTTGACAATGTTCCTTTGAATAAAGAGAGTTAAGGCGAACAGATACAATGTCGAAGATTTGTTTACTCAGCGCTAAGAGGCCAGCATTGCGTGATTACCTCCTTGGCGCGACTGCTTGAAAAATAGACTTTCCTGCGCAGAAATATAAGGAGAAATTTGCTGTATTGCAAACACGACTCTGTATCTATGAGCAGATAGCGCACCGCCTCGCAGCCGTTCTTGTGGGCTTAAATTAGTACGTACTCAAATGTCATCGTTCACTATGATATCGCAATCAAAATTGACGTGGGAAATATGCTCGTTTGTGACTGAGGGAACGCAGCTGATGTCTATAAATTGAACAATAAATTATATCAATCGCTCTGTTAGACCGACGTTGCATAATTAAATCATAATGCTGTCGAAGTATGCGCCACCGCCCTTACTGCGCCACTGCCTTTACTGCGTCGCTGCCCTTACTGCGCCGCTATGCACAGATTATGAGCGAGTCTTTAAACATTGAATATGGTGAGCGACGATAATACATTATGGCGCGATACTAGTAAATGAATATGTGAAGTAAAAAGTGGTCTGTACATATCATAATAACTGGAAAAGCTAAAGCAATCAAACAGGTAGCTCACAGTATTATGCAGAGTCCGGGTACGCGTACGGGATGCGAGCGCTCGATCACCTCCACCTTCCTGTTTTAATACACACTTTTTATACACTACACTCACCTGCATTAATTTAGCTGAGTAGATCAAATATCTGCACGAAACTTGTCAATAACAGTACCGAGGTAACTGTCAGTGAATAAACGCGAGCTGGTCCTCCAAGCTAACTTGAAAACACTAGGTGTAAAGTATTAATAAAGTGAAAACTTTTTTCTATTTAAATTAAATGTAGACATACTAAAACATCAAATCTAGGAACATTTACTTTTCTTTGAACGATTGCATCAGCAGAAAATAAGAAACAAATGCATTTAGTAGTGTGCATACTACAACACGTAGGTATATTTACTTGGCTGATACAATATACTTGTTATGTATCGCGATCTGAATACTCTCAGAGGCCTCATGATTGTATTCTCTTATAAAGAGCCAGTACTTGCCATACAAAATTGACATCCAAATCAGATTAATCCAATCAATGGAAATTTATGACGCACCGGGGAGCGAGCTCCGTGCCATTGAGAGATCGGCGCAGGCCTTGCTAATCAGCTCTCGACCAACAAACTATAACCTACCTGTGCTTGCGCCGCATCTTTATCCTGCTCCAAATGGTCTCAAACGAAGACATCTTTAAACTAATTAGGCAGGTTCACGTATAAACCCATACGTACTTTGAATTTTGGAATAATAGGATGGAATAAATTTTCAAAATCATAGCCACCGATAATGCTGCGTATGTTATCGGCATGGACGACATTGTCACACTAAGCCTTTCGGTTTAAAAATTATTCGGAAATTTGCCAACGTCTTCGAAAATCACACAACGTGTGTTTTTGCGGCAATTACAGAGACGTGCGGAGCGGTCGCCTTCTTTGCAAACATGTCTTTGATTTATATGTCTGCTTTCGGCTCTCGAGATGAGAGTAAAATATGAGCCGACCCATCAAATATTCAGCCTTTTTGGGACGCGGGAGCGACTCTTAATGCTCATTATAATAAAAATACGATAGTTCATACTGAAATATATAACGTACATGTTGCCTACGTTGGTATGTCAGTCCCATTTTGGAAGTTAGCAAATCCTTATTTGTGGACTGAACTGTTTTGATACTGCTCTTAAACTTAACTTCATGTTAAGTCACTTTTGGATGCCTAAATACCAAATTGAGAATAAAAGAAGGGAATGAATCAACGTGTAGGGATTTTTAAATAGGTAATTTAGTTTACAAAAGTATGTATAATTTTACATGATTTTCACATTCGATTAGATATGGCAGTTTTTTTTGTTCATAATTAAGTCTTTTGAATCGCCTGTAACTAGGTAGCTACTAGTTACTAACAAATAATTAATATTTTTTCGCTAACAAATATTAGGAATCCCTAAAATTCTTATTTCAAGTATCTAGACACTTCGGTCTGTTGGAGACAAGTTGGTTATATTTCATCAGGACTTGTTGTCACATGATCCGCGGGGAGATTCATCTTTAATTGGGTGAACCGGGCCATTCTGCTCCTTTACATTGTGGACCTTTATTAGAAGCCTGCCTGGGACAATGTCATACCTACCTGTACGAACCTTCGTGAATCAGGTTATTCTTTAAGATCGAAACATATTAGTATGTATTTTTAGCGCGAAATGCGTTTGTAATGTGATGAATTTAGAATTTTAATTAACATTGTAACATTAACAGTGTTTTTAATAATGTTATTACTAAAGTTATTGGGAATAATACGAATTCACAATCGGAACTAGATTTTAAGTCACCGTGCTTTTTCTGTCACGTTAACAAATTAAAGAAAGAAAAAAATTTAGAAATTTAATTTTGTCTCAAAGTTGAGGGTCATTTGTGAATTCGTGTTGAATTAATTTATTTATTAGAAGCCTTTATTCGAGATCAGTGATAATATATATATGTTTATTGATTAAAGGATATCATTATAACTTACATACTTTCATGTCATTCTTATCTACAAACGCCACTAACATTAACAAAGCTGGATTGGAAGATTCCTTATTTATAAAAAAATCTGCGATACCAACAGGCAAGTCTACCTCAGTTCGAAAAAACCACGGAAGATTTACCAAAATTATCATAATCAATTGCAATTTAGTTGAGAACCGTGAAAGTTCAAAACACTATTTATCTTACCTCAGCTACCTGTTAAGATAGTAAATAATTACCCATATTCACACAAGGCATGGTCACAGGCATGGTCACGTCACCCAACGTCCATTACGGCACTGTCATCGGTGAGTCGTGACGCGCAATTAAAATCAATATTTATGGCCTTATTAGAACACATAAATAAGAAGCTGACATTTTTCAACATGATGGTCGCTGTCACTCTTCAAATAAATCATGGCAAGTTATGTGATGGCAAATGTCAATATACTCGACGTAGCTTGAATGGAAACCGCGTTATTGGTATTTAAAGATTATGTAAGTGATTAAAGTTATTAAGTAAAGTACCTACTAGAACTTCCCGCGATTCTGTCCGTAGTACCCATCAGTGTTGTAGCTGTACCTAATTAGGCTTTTAATAAAGTCGGCATCTTTTAGCCAAAAAGCCGTAATAAAATCAGTGGTTAGGTAAAATGGAGGATCCACGAATTTAGCCATGTGACTGCAATAACTAATTTAATAAAACTAAGTGATATATGTTTACCCACTCAAATAATTTTGAATAATACCAGCAGATTGATTATTTACCTATAAGTTACTTGAAAAAGTTCCTATCAAGGGCCCGTACACCAAGTCCTTCGATCAGTATAGAATATATTAAATGAAAGTTACAACCTCTATGGTTACGACAGGTATGCAGTAGTCCGAGTATTCTAACAAGTTTAGCTTTGTAAGTTACTATTATAGCATCAAGTTATTCATCGCTGCATGGAAAATATTCCGTGAAAAATTAATTGATACCAAATCTAGCAATGACCGGTGATCAAGCTGAGAAGCTAAAAGAGTACGCAATGGGCCATAGATCACTTGTAATAGTTTTTATCTTAACGATATTAATATGGTGGTACTGTTACGTAATATAAGCAAGTAAGAAACTGTTTTGAAGATGAGTTTAAATGTATAAAACATACCCATGTTACAGAAGGTTGCGATTACGAACATATCTTTCTCATAAATGAAACTTAAAGTAAGATAAGTAAAATGGCATTTAATTCCTCACGCACTAAGACGGAACCCCGAAGTTAATGGCACAGAGAAGAGAGCGCGCAAAACGTCAAAGATTCTTAACTAGGACGAGTTAAACGTATGACGGTTGTAAATTTCATGTCGCTTATTCAATTAAGAGTCGTGGATTGAATGACATAAAACTTCTGAGATAGTGCAATAAAATACTTGGCAATTACGGGTCAGCAAGCAGAGGCTCAGTGCTTGCCGCGGCCTGCCGCACACGCCAACCGACACCGGGTTTACTCGCCGCGCCACTCCGCCAGAACCGCCATTGTGATTTTGAATGTTCACTCACAAAAATATACGACATCCAGCCGCAGATACTTGTACGCTCACCTCGGGATAAAGAGGCGAGTTGTGTTACGTGCTTTATGCCTAATAAAATGCATTTGTGTGAGCTTTGTCATAGAATAATATTTATCTAGTACCTTACACTATATTACTATATGTACGTGCCTTTAAATCACTCATTTAGGAATAAATGAAAAAATAAAATGTGAATGTGACGGAAATTGAGTGCACTGTATGTAATTATAATTGTGCCAGGCAATCCTTATAAAATCAAATATAAATCGACACGTTTCTACAATCCCCAACAACTATTTCCTTGTTATTCTCACTAAGACCATTGTATGGAAATCTCAACATAATAATAATCATTAAATTTCAGTCATGATGGCGCTCATCAAACTGACGTTAAGTTATGATGATTCTCGGTATCGACAAAAACATATCGATGGAGCCTCATTATTAAGTTTAATTATGACAGTTCGCCATATATGAATGGTTTACTTGATCGTGTCTGCGGCCAACGGACTTAAAAAACAGGCTTTCGTCCCATAACAGTTCTCCTATATAGAGCAACTTGACAGCTTATAAAAAGGCTTTATAGTACCTACCTACATTATCTTAGACACAGCGATGTCAACGACTTTTGATAACAATGTAAGATAATGCAACATTTTTTGCATACAGATGCACCAGAGTAAAAATCGGACTGAATAAGGACAATCATGTCGTTTAAGCGGTAAGTTTGCACATTAGTCTGTGCGTCGCGATGTTGCAAGGCGTTGCATACATTAGGTACATTTCGTCTTCTAGTTTTTATCGATTCTTATGTCCAAATGTGTAGTAAGGACCTGGGCGGCTCGGGCGACCATGTTTAATTGCAGCTATTAGAACAGATGGCTTATTCATTTGTAGAGCAGTCGGTCGTTGCGCTCATGTCGTAAACTGGCGATTCGTTCCCGTTCTGATGTTATTGTAGCGTTTTGTCTATGCTCCGCCATTTTATTGGGCCATTTTGTTGTTTCTCTGCTGAAGTTCTAAACGTGCATGCATCATTGTTTATGTTTTAGTGATAGTGGCCGTTTCATCTCTGTTATATGTTAAGAACAAAAATACGATTAGTCGATTACCGTAAATACTAGGATATATAAGGTATCGAAACATACAAACATCAAAAAACGTTTGCGATCTGTTTGAAAAATCGTTTTTTTTTTGTTACTGTAGACTGTATTATAACTTCTTCTTCGTTTTTAGATTCTTTAATAAAAATATAGAATTAGAATATAAAACAAAATCAATTGCTTTTCATAAAAAAGAAATTCAATCAAAACTTACGCTCATTCAGAAATCTGACTTTTAACGGTTTTATAATATTTTTTCTGTGTCGTGGTCACGTTGCAGGGGTACCACGGCATGGATAATTTAGATGACCGACCCCACAGTGGTCGCCCAACTGTTCTGACTGCTGCCCAGAAGCGCTATATCAGATTGCTGGCAGCCCGTGACCCAACAATCAACGCCACTACAATAAAAGCAGAAATGCGGGCTGCCTTTGGACTTGGAGTTAGCACTCAGACCATTCGGAATTGCTTACTCTAGGCTGGAATACGAGTACGGAGGTCTTAGCGAGCACCTCTGAATTCACGGCAACGTCAACGACGGAGATTGCAGTGGAAAAACATTTGGCAAAACTGTCTCTTCGTTGACGAATTGCGAATCAGTATTTATCCAGACCGATGTAACCGTGTCTAGAGAAGACCTGGGACTCTGAAACGCAAAGAACTGCCACTGGAACCGTTCAGCAAGGCGGAAAATCGGTGTCCTTTTGGGGTGGAATTATGATTGGAGCTAGAACGCCTTTGATCCCGTATCGAGGCTCCATGACGGCAGATAGGTACAAAACAGTCGCTATTGATGAAATTGTCAGACCTTCCGAGTAAACTATGGGCACCAATTCGTACTGGTCGATGATGATGCACCCTCACATCGAGCTCAATGAGTCAATGCTGCTCTCCGAGAATACGACATCACAAGGTTAGACTGGCCTGTCGGCTCGCCTGACTTAAACCCAATAGAGCACGCGTGGGATGCTCTTAAGCGAGCTGTTTGGAACCATCAGCCACCTCCCCAGACAGTGCGAGAGATCAGGGGAGCCACTATTCAAGTATGGTATATGTTACCGCAAGAAATGCTGGATAACTTGGTCCTCAGCATGCTCAGAAGGATCTCCGCATGTGTGCGAGCCAGGGGAGGAGTTACGAGTATATTGTAATCAATAAAAACCATTTATTTATAAGTTTGGTTATACGATCTTCTTCTTTCCATAAAATTTCTGTTACATTAGGATTGAATTACTCAAATGAAGAAATTTAAAAAAAAAAAACAAACAATGTATTTCTATTTAAAAAAGATATAACGTAAACACTTTCTCTTGATAAACTTAAATTTAAAAAATATATTAGTTTTTGCTAGTGATCACAAACTTTTTTTCTGTGTGTATCTGGACCAAAATAAAAAGTGTTTGATTTTTTGGATGCCTGTGTAGGTACTCGCAGGTTCCAATCGGATGGACTATCCTCAATTTTTTTTTGAAAACTTTGTTAATAGGGATGTTTCCTAGCTATGTTTGAGGATCTTTAGCAATTTAAAAATAATCAGCTCTTAAAACAGCGTACCCGTTGCACTTTGCGGTGTCGAATTACCAGTACCTACAGTTTATTTCTTATTACAAAATGGTTAATTATTTTCATTTAACGGTAATTAATGTATTTCTTTCAAAATGTGAAATTTATCACGAACCTACTATAAGCTTTATTACTTTATGAAAAACTCAACACAAAAAACTCTTGGAAATTATTAAGAGTTTTTCTTATTTTCGATTTTCGAAACGGTCATATAAATTAGGCAACTTATTAGACCCGTAGTTATTTATGCCACCGCATAATGTGGATTATTTGAAAGTTTATGAATTGAATAACAGTTTTCGACAAGGAACTTTTATGTCATCAATATTCGACACGTAGTTTCACACTTTTTAAGAGCTCGTTTATTGGTATAAATATTACATATAATATTATTAATAACAATACATACCTACCTAATATAATACGAGTAGGTATGTTATAATCTTCGCATCTCAAAACGCCTAGCTTCTGACGTTTCATACGAGTGCCCATGTAGATGTATGTGAAATAAAATATTTTGAATTAGAATTTCAAAACTATATAAAATCATTGCCGTAGGTGTAGGTACCTACTATCTCTATAAATGTCAAAATGTGTTAAACAATTATTTAGTTCTTAATTCTAATGCCCCAGAGGCATAATATTTTAGCTGGAAGCCTGCTGACGACATGGCATGTATCGTCGTTCAAAACAACTCAATTAGCATTTTCATTGTGGCTAATTGTATTGTGATAAGGACAAGTAACCAATGTCACACCTCGTCAATGTGGACGCCGACGAGGGGGACAGCGTGCAACAGTAAGTGACCAGTTTTTAGTCCCTGTTATAAACATGAGGTTTTTAAAAATGCTTTTAGGTAATTAGGCCCTCCACAAGGTGGAAAGATGACCTGGTGGAAGTCACGGGATATCCCGATAGAAGTGAGAAGCACTGGGGCTTATCACTACCTCTTATAGCAGTATTATTTTAATCTGGCTTCAATGTAGCTAAATAGTAACAGCCGCACGGATCGATCGAAGGGTAAGCACACTTGCCGCGGTCGCTTCGTGGATGGGGGTTCATTTATTACAAATCGAGATCCCTCCGTGCCTCGGAAAGGAAGTAAATGTGTTGGTCCCGGCTGTCATTCGTGGATCTTTGACGGTCGTTACGGGTCGTCAGAAGCCCAAAAGTCTGACAACCAGTCTTACCAATGAGTATCGTTACCCAGTAATTGAGTTGTGGAGGTCAGATAGGCAGACGCTCCATGTAAAATACTGGTATTCAGCCGTATCCAGTTAGACTGGTAGCCGACCCCAACATAATTGGGAAAAGAGTAAGCAGATTGATAGATTAATTTCAGTTTGGGAATTCTCTTTCTTCATTATTCATTTTCTCTCTCACACTGAACTAAGATTAAAACTGAAGTAGTAGTGATAGCCCCCGTGATGGTCGATGTGGCGCGTTGCTTGGGGAAGCCCCTTCTAGCAGAGAACGTCTTGCGGCTTAATGATGACAAATTCATTCTTAGTTTCCAAAAGGTGTCAATTACCTCGTAGGTTACTTAAATTCAAAATCTATAAATATTTACCTTTTCAGTCCTACTCATAAACATGTAGAGACGTTCACTCGCTCTGAATAAATGAACAACAACTCAGGAGTGTAGGTTGTCATCATTATACTACATTTAAATGTCAAAACGTACATAATAAGTGTTGCACTTTGCATGAACATGTCCACGACCTATTCGAATTCAATTTTGCTTACGTGAGTGGTAAAAATAAATAAAGGCGAGTGAAGCTATGATACGAGCCGGGTTGCGAGTTATTGGTCCCCGTGCGCCGCGGCGGTCGTTCAATTTCTCTAATTAATTAACGATCCCTTAGATAACACACGCTGACAACCTTATTTGTGGCGAACAAATCTTTCAAACATAAATTTTAGTGTACACGCTCTAAACTTGTAAACTCTATGCACGTCTAGGTATCTACATGTACGAGGCCCGTAAAAGATAAATTTATTATCCGACCAGTCTGGTAACCGCACTCTACTGTTACTGATAATTCACACAAATTATATCTCACGATCACGGAACCTATTGTCGCGAAGCACATAGTTAGGTATTCCCTAAATGTAAACTTTACTAATCCACATTGCATGATAGGTTTAAAGCGTATTCGCAACGATGTATCCGCGTTTAGAAAAGTGCGTAATTGAATATTCACACGGCGTGTATCCGACCGTTCTCGCACTAAATATTCGTGAAAGATTCGCCCAACAATTTACATTTGTCACATAAATAAAAGAAGCATGCGGCCTCATTAGGCGACAGCACGCCGCACCGCACCGCACCTCACCGCACCGCACCGCACCGTACCGCGCCGCGCCGCTGCCGTGCACGCCGGCGCTACCGTGTCCCACTCCTCACCAATAACGTGTATTTGTCAGGAAATTTCCACATAATTGCTCAGAGCTCAGGCGACTCTGATTATTTTATTCATTCTTTTCCTCAGGGTTAGAAGGGTTAGCACGATTCGATACTTAGCAAGATGCACTGAGAAATCAGATGCAAGACGGAATGAATTCTTTAAACCTTTTTACGTCTTTTCTTTATCTACTTATAACTTTTTGGTTTAATATTTTAGTTCTGGTTAAGTGGTGAAGGACAAAGCTCTAAGATTCTATTAAAGTGTATAATTTATTTTGGGCTCACACTATCACGAGCAGAGTGACCGTGGGCCCGGGCAGAGGGTCCATGGGCAGCATGGCGCCGCTATCAGCCCTGGTATAATAAGCATCGGTCAATTTGTTCACCGCTCGCCCTTATCTTTTATGAAGATTTTTTGTCATACTATTTTTCACTACAGACAAAGTTATGAGGTTTTAAGAGAGGTATACTTTTATTGCAGTAATTAAGATATGAAGTTATATTAGGGCTTTTAACGTGAGCGAGATTTATCCGAGCCGGATATTTTTTATGTTCATAACTTTCCTGTGCTGGCCATTTGACTTCTATCTACGAATTTAATGACTCGCTTGATGAATTTATTGCTTGAGTTAAATTAATACGATGTGCATATTCGATTAAAGTGCCCAACTGCTTAAAAATGAAAGCAGTCTCGATTGTTGGTGCTTATAGTATACGAACGTGACAAATATAAAGCACGAACTGCGAAAGTTATTCCAATTTCCAAATAGTTGGGCGAGCTGAGTACAGCTCATTGCGACGGTCAGCGGATCCCTTCTCAGTGTCGCAAACATGTCACAACCGAATTCGTGACAGTAAACAGCCGACCATCTTATCAACATGCAAAGGATGATATTATCGACAGTAGGCATTATAAATCTGAAACGCGGTTAGCTACCATATTGACACGGTTCAGTTTACGACCTTAGGAACGGCTAGTCGCGAACCTGACCGCGAGAACCCAGTGACAGCTACATAGAAATGAGATAACGGTATTCACCCATATATTATGACTTCAAACTCTCCTAAGCAGGACAGTCAACACATACAGTATTTGTCAGGTTATTCCTGATCTGTTTTCTTGTTCTGTTGATGCAATCTCTATAGCATACTTAGCACATGTAAATGCTAAAAGATCAATAAAATGATCTCTAAAATGTACGGTCAGCAACGAACGTAACGCTGTTGCTTTTACATAAGTATCTTAAAAATTTACACAAAACTAGATTCACTGATTATAACATAATCTACTCATTACAATTTTTGTTGACGTAATCTACTCATTACAATGTTTTTTTGAGTTGTATTGCAGCATGTGGTTAGCTAGCGACCTCGACAATTATTTATTTTATCTCGATGGTCATAGTTTATCAATTATAACTTCTAGTTACAGCTGTATGTAAGCGGGCACGCCCTTTATGCCTGAAGGCTTTTTTTTTTCTTTTTTAGATATTGTTTACGTTTAGTTATTTTTATTTCTGCCTGAGTATAGTTCTCGATGTTTTTGGTTGGTATATTGGCGTGTGCTAGCTGTCATATGGCTCTTAATTTATAATTTAAATAATGTTTTGCGTAATGTAAATTGTCTTGCATACTATTATATAGAATTTTATTTCTTACTGAACAGACAGCTGTCTGCTGGGGAGTTTGTTGCGCCACTTCTTCTTCCCAGCTAAAGCACTAGGAAGTGGTACAGGGTGGGCGTTTTGGGGGACTGTCTTAAGTAATTTTGAGGTTCGAAAAGTGCTGATTCTCAGCCTAGTTTGAATAAATGACTATTGAATTTTAAGCTTATTTTAAAGTTTCAGTCACGAGTGTATTGCGTAACCAAATTATTTATTGAAAGAAATTGAAGCCTAAGGTAATCAGCTGTCATTTCTGATTGTCATTTGCCTTTCGGTCGTCATCGTTAGGTCCAAAAAGACTCACGTGGTTGGAATTCAGAACTTGAATAATTATGAGCTCAAATTCTCTCATAATAAAAACACTCCCATGACAATAAAATATGTTTCGAGACAATGATTGAAAATACGCCACAGGAATAAAAATATGGTCGTTAATAATTCTCCTAGCGGTTGACTTATCATTGCTTAAATAACTTGACAATAGGTACGAACTAATAAAATATTCTATAAACATTGTGACGGCCGCGCAATACAGACGCCGAACGACGATTCTGTGAAGTCGTTTGGAAAGCAGGCTGTGATTTGCAAGGTCACGCGTATAACACGGATGTTCCCGATATTGAAATGTATAGACGTGCTTTATTCACCTACATATGAACACATGCAACTTGAAAAGATCCAAGCCAAGCACTCATCTCTTTATTAAAATCAACCTTATATGCGGCGCGGAAGTCATTGTTTCGTTCGGTGAAAACTCGCCGCTTGAACGTTGCCCAATGCGACAGTAGTATGAGAATCAAATACTCATATTGAATACGAAGCAGACAAACGGTACGACACTTCGTATGGTAAATTCCGTATTGCGAATTATTAAATTATTTATGCCGCATATCGCGGTGCGCCGACTACCGATCGCTGAACCACAATATCGGGAATCCCTGTTCGCTACTAATGCAATAATTTGGCGTATTTTGCAATCGCGTATTGAATATTGAATAGTTGGTAAATAGTTTATGTTCTGAACGTGGATTTCAGAGTACGTGATACGGCGCGGCGGCTCGTTGTGAAATTGCACGACACACGGATAACATACGTTAACAAGTGGTCGTTTCGAATAAAATTTTATGTTCTCGTTGTGTTTAGATTTATAACAGATACGCGATGGATCTCTCGATATACGGTGCATCACGGCACTGCGGCACAAGCGCCGCTGCGACGTGGCGACGTAGGTGTTCAAACGACAAACCGCTGAACTCAACGACTCAGTACGTCTTGCATTATTATTTTAGTGCTGTAATACCAAATAAAACTTTATTGCGAATGAGCACGAAATGCTGTTGCGACTCACGAAATTAATCGGAACATGATTATAATATAGGAATAAGGATGGATCACATTAACGGTTAGATTCAAGTAAAGGTGTTCATAGACACGAGATTGCCATTTAATCCATGAGCTACTATATAACACAAGATTACTATATGCAACTTTAGCTCAAATTCAGGTGCAAATATGGCATGGATAACTGTTATAACGAGAATTCTTGAAACACTTATTGCAAACTTTTAAAAGTGTGTGAAGTTAAGCTTATGCCAGATGTTTTCGAAGGCTTTGATTTCAGGTAGACTTCAGCCTAAGCTGCGTCCCTCTTTGCTCTTCCACAAGCAAGTTTCCAGATCCGCAATAATACACTCTAGGGGTAGGATGAATCTTATGAAGGTCGCAGGAATCTGCTTGTTGGAGAAGCAGTCGTTGTGATGCTTGAGAGGAGGCATATGATCAGCAGTGGATTCGATGTCTTTCAGCTAATATGCTTCGATATCTATTTGAACTCTCAAACAGCTCCAAAATAACCTTTCCTCGTAAACGACCATAAACACCTATCTATGCTTTGGTAAGGTACTACCTACAGTTAGCTTGAACTAAATATCGTTAGTTACCTAAGTTAACTCACATTTTCGACACAACAATAAGTTCACAGTGTCAACGCGATATGTCCTCACAATGATAACGGAGGATATCGCGTGCGTACAATCGCAGACCAAGTAGAAATGATTTAATTTGTTCGTGGAGTGGCTCCGAGGGAGTCGAGTAGTCGTGGTTATAGACCCGTGCCAGCTATCATTTGTAGCTATTTTGAAGACAAAATACAGGCAATAAACAGAACTTTGAGTTGAAACCAAGTCGTAGATAGAAGCAATGAAAGTTAAAACAAATATATTAATTACAATTATAAGTTATTAGTATTACATATAATAAATATATTAATATTTCATTTTCTTTACACTAGGCACATCAAATTAAATAAAAAAAAATAACCTATCACCAAATATTCTGTTATTTGGTGATAGGTAAATATTTTTTAAAGGTATGCGTTAACTCGACTAACTGAAAACTAAAAGTCAACTTTTGTTGCTGTCATTGTTAGTAGTAGCCCCTACCATCACGGATCACCACTGACGCGAGAGGAAGGCACGAGCTAGCACCTGATACTATAAGAGGAATGCCCAAGCTAGCAGCAGATAGTAGCAGAGGAATGCGCGAGCTAGGAGCAGACAGTAGCAGAAGAATGGCTGACATAGTAGAAGATAGAAGCAGAGGAATGTACGAGCTAGCAGCTGATAGTAGCAGAGGAATGCATGAGCCGGCAGCAGATAGTAGCAAAGGAATACGCGAGCTAGCAGCAGATAGTAGCAGAGGAAAACGCGAGCAAGCAGCAGATAGTAGCAGAGGAATGCACGAGAAAGAAGCAGATAGTGGCAGAGGAATGCGTGAGATAGCAGCAGATAGTAGCAGAGGAATGCGCGAGATAGCAGCACAGGAATGCGTGAGATAGCAGCAGATAGTGGCAGAGGAACGCGTGATATAACAGCAGATAGTAGCAGAGGAATGCGTGAGATAGCAGCAGATAGAAGCAGAGGAATTCGTGAGATAGCAGCAGATAGTAGCAGAGGAATGTGCGAGATAGCAGCAGATAGTAGCAGTAGAATGCGTGAGATAGCAGCTGATAGTAGCAGAGGAATGCGCGAGATAGCAGCACAGGAATGCGTGAGATAGCAGCAGATAGTGGCAGAGGAACGCGTGATATAACAGCAGATAGTAGCAGAGGAATGCGTGAGATAGCAGCAGATAGAAGCAGAGGAATGCGCGAGATAGCAGCACAGGAATGCGTGAGATAGCAGCAGATAGTGGCAGAGGAACGCGTGATATAACAGCAGATAGTAGCAGTAGAATGCGTGAGATAGCAGCAGATAGTAGCAGAGGAATGCGTGAGATAGCAGCAGATAGTGGCAGAGGAACGCGTGATATAACAGCAGATAGTAGCACAGGAATGCGTGAGATAGCAGCAGATAGTGGCAGAGGAACGCGTGATATAACAGCAGATAGTAGCAGAGGAATGCGTGAGATAGCAGCAGATAGAAGCAGAGGAATTCGTGAGATAGCAGCAGATAGTAGCAGAGGAATGTGCGAGATAGCAGCAGATAGTAGCAGTAGAATGCGTGAGATAGCAGCTGATAGTAGCAGAAGAATGCGTGAGATAGCAGCAGATAGAAGCAGAGGAATTCGTGAGATAGCAGCAGATAGTAGCAGAGGAATGTGCGAGATAGCAGCAGATAGTAGCAGTAGAATGCGTGAGATAGCAGCTGATAGTAGCAGAAGAATGCGTGAGATAGCAGCAGATAGAAGCAGAGGAATTCGTGAGATAGCAGCAGATAGTAGCAGAGGAATATGCGAGATAGCAGCAGATAGTAGCAGTAGAATGCGTGAGATAGCAGCTGATAGTAGCAGAAGAATGCGTGAGATAGCAGCAGATAGTAGCAGAGGAATGCGTAAGATAGCAGCAGATAGTAGCAGAGGAATGCGCGAGATAGTAGCAGAGGAATGCGTGAGATAGCAGCAGATAGAAGCAGAGGAATGCGTGAGATAGCAGCAGATAGAAGCAGAGGAATGCGTGAGATAGCAGCAGATAGAAGCAGAGGAATGCGTGAGATAGCAGCAGATAGTAGTAGAGAGATGTTCGGGCTAGCAGCAGATAGAAGAAGAAGAATGCGTAAACTAGGCAGTTCGTAGCATAATCGTTGTGAGGAGAGGAAACTCGAGCTTGTGACACCGCTTAGAACTTGGCACAAATATTATCTAAATTAAGTGTAAAAGTTTGTTCAGAACTATTGTGTAATATCTGCACGTTGGCGCTGCATTGCGTGACCCGACTCCCCAGTGTTGACTTAATGGAGTGCTCGTGAACAAATTTAAAACACGCCTTGTTATGACTTACATGATTTATAATTACGCTCCTGTGATTGTTAGACAAACACGAAACACTTTATTATTATGAGGGTCGTTTACATGCTCAAATTCAAATTGTTTCACATATCTAAGTATACATACAATTATAATTATATTGTTTCCTTGGTTTATTATGACTTCAGTTGATTATGTTGGTATTGTAGTGTTTACACCGCCACATACGAACTACGCATCAAAGACATGACGTCACACAAATCCTGCATCGCGCAATTAGAGTTTACTGCGCGAACGACATAAATATATAAGACTATCCGACATCAACAGTCGGGCAGTTGGCCCGCAAGACACAACACCCGTCTGGTCGGAGGATCCTCCCTTTTCTATGGTGGATGAGTGAACTTTACACCCTGTACCCTAATTACGTAATGCAAAATCAATCCGAATCTGAATCGTTTTGAAACAGATTGCTAATCCATTGCTCCGTAAGTTCGAAAAAAAACTGCAGAGCAACGTAAATAATGCAATGAATGTGGTTGAACTGTCAAAAAGAAACAGAATTTTCTTTATCGTTTACGAAAATATGTTGCGTGTATTATAAATATTTTACAGGAAATCCATGTAAAACAAGTATAAACATATTATAGAAACTACACCAACCTAGTTAGGAAACGCTTTGTAGATAGATAAAGATGTTGGGCAAATAGGATATACCTAACACATAAATAGCTTTTTCGAAAACCTAAAAGCAAAATAATCTTAAAAATAAACAAACACTGACTAAGTAATAAAAGAATAAAATATCTAAGGGCCTCGCAGAGTTAACCCCGAGGCCAAAGCGCGGGCGGCTTGGGGGTTCGTAATTGAAAAATAAAAGGCCGTAATAATAGAATTTACATTACGTTCTTTCCAATGACATGCCGTCTGTCTTTGTCAGGAGCAGCATTGACTTCAAATACATAAGTATTATTATATCTACAATAATAGACACCCACCCCATTGTAGATGCCCTCTTTTTATAACAAATCTAATAGAATTAGGTATATTTTCAATGGATTAGAGAACATGTATGGAATTGGACATACCTACATTATTTATAAGATTGATATATTAATATATCAATGGCTGAATCTTATAAATAATGAGAATCACCTATTTAAATTTTTGGACAAATATTTATTTGTATAAATATTCGATTTTATATCACAAATCATCGAAGACAACACACTACCTATACATATTTGTTATGTGATTATACCTTATGATAAAAACAGAAACCCTGAGCAAAGTCAAACCAAGCTGGCATTTTCGATCACATACCGAAACGGAGTTCTCAAACATTTATATGTAGATATTACGGTAAAGTTGGATTGTTTCGTGCATCGCCCGACATTTCCGTACAATAGATTGGCCAAGGCGTGGTACAGCTAGTTAGCCGTAAAGTGAGATGTAAATATGCGCAAGCGCACGGGTCACACATTGACTATCCTGCATTGTAGCGGGAAACGTGCCAGCAAACAACTAGCAACATTTTCTGGAAATTGACCATAAGAAGGTCAATTTCCGTTCTTAAATCACAAAGGTTGGTTAAATCAATAACCGAACTGAGCAAACAAATCAAATCTTCCATTGCGGTTGCATGAGTAATCTTCACGACAAGTGATAAGACCTAATCAATACGGACTAGTCGACATAATAAAGTGATTACAACGTCAGTGATCAGAAACAAGTATTATCTTAGATGTTTCACTGTCAATTAGTTATTTGTACGACAGTATTTTAGTGTCGTAGATAGACTCATTAAGTCTTCTACTCACTGGTTTAGTACTCAAATATAATCGTTTACAGGCACATGGCACGGGAGGCGGTCTTATCCGATTGGGAATATTGATAAACTTGAATGAAAATCTAAATCGAGAATCTAAGTTTATATTCTGTGCGCTGCTTTACGAGAGTCATGAGTACACAGACATAGATTAGCCTAACGACATATAAATAGAAACCACTGTAGCTAGCACCACTATAATAATTGCCTACTCGCATTTTATCCGTGCTATCATCTGCGAATCAATCAAGTCTGATCCGTAGTGTCTTACAGAGAAAATTTATAGCATCTTCTCCTACAGATATTTGCATATTATCTTAATGATGAAGAACCACCTCTTGGCCACTTATCGCCTTATATTCCAATTAATGTTGGAAATATGCGGCAGCTCCTCGCGAGCCGTGTTTTATTAACCTTTCATAATGTACGCCCATTATCGCTTTCATGTGTTACACTTTTATAAAGTATTTTTTATAAGTTTTCATTAATTGGTTACAGGTATGTGATGCGTTTTACGAAGCCATCCCAGCCTGCTGATAAGTTGAGGAGTAAAATTTGATAAATAACACTGTAATAGGTATACAAGTCTGGTATAGAACGTCGCTCAAAATGAAAAAAAAAAGTTTTATATTTCTCATGTAAGGGAATTACAATTCTTATGAGAAATAAAAATATCTCGATCCACAAACCTCAATAGCGTTTACGAATCAGCCAACGACATTCAAGTTACTTACTTTTTAAGTAGGTTGTACTATTTCATTAGGCGGCTTATTCATAACATTTCAATAAAATATACTTTTATCTAGCAAGTAAGTATGCAAAAAGTGTGTAAAAGTGGCGAAGAGGTCCATAATTATTCTGTGCGGCATACGTGTGCAATGGTGTAAATAATAGGCATGGGCGCATTGTTCGCTACTGGAACATATATACCTAATTAACCTGGGACCCGACATTTCCGAGACATACATTTTAAATCTGCTCAAATCCTCCAAGAAAAATAAATACACTTCTGTGGAGCACAATACAAATAAATTAGGTAGACCGCCGTAGACGTAGCTACTTTTTAGAGAATGTGACCTATGTGATACAATAAGGGGAATTAATTAATTTAGGAATTTCGAAATCTTAAAAGATTGGAAGTAATTTTTTCGGATAATGAAATGAAAAGATTATGGATGTTTCTTGCTAAGAATAAAGAAAAATAATTTATTGGCACAGGAAGATAATTGCACAAACTAAATATTATAGCTATGAAACAAACAAAGAAAAATAAAACAATAACAGTTTTTTTTTAAAGTCCTGTACCTACGAGGTCAAAAGGCCCCAAAAGGGACTGATATCGGGTTATTAAGCAATAAGCATGCCAAATACAATTAATGTAAGACTTGTGTTTTTGAAACTTTTAATGTAATAAATACGTGCGTTTACATTTTCAGCGTCTCTAAACAACCAAAACTTTGAAGTATAAACCTTTTCTATTGTGCTGTTTTGTTAAAACGTATCGTTGTAGATCATCTATCTATCGATTATGGAAGGCACACAAAACTATTTCCACCATCAACTCTCTGAAAGCCAGGGAGCAGGTTGCCAACACCAATAACCTTTGCCTAGAGTTGGTTGGTAGTGTATTCGGACTGGAGTGTGAGAAGCCCACTTGTGCCATATACCTGATTGGTATCACAAATTAAGAAGCATATTAAAATTTGTAAAAATATGAAAAAGTACAAGAAATTCTTGAAGTCACAAAGTGGCTATAAGTTTAATTTTTAATCTTAGAAAAGAATGTATCAACTTAAAAGGTCAACTAAAATGTAATATTAAGATGGAAACTAGCATACAAAATGTGTGCTAACATTAAAAAAAAAAAAAAGTGCGCGTGCGTGTGTGTGTGTTAACATACAAAACCTTCAAAATGAATGACTGAGCAGGAAAAATGCACTTAGGGAAGGAGTCAAGGCAGCAAATGTTAAGCGAGCGCTTGCAGGAGGCCGGTGATTTGGTGGATTTGGTGAAGTACAATGCAGAGAGGTACAAGTGGTTGACAAATAATCTCACCTGTAGTCATGCTCTCACTCCACCACCTCTCAAGTCACAGCATGTTGTTCCTGCCACTTCACCCATTATAGTCATGCTATAGAAACTATCAATCTCACTCAAAGTAATGTTTTGGTATATTCTGATAGATTAAGAGGGTTTTGGCAAGGTTTTGGTTCCTTGCTAAAACCAATCTAAACATACCATGGTAACTGTTGTTACCATATCCTGCATTTAAACGAGTTTTTTTTTAAACACGAATTAATGAGCAGACTACTGTAGTACTTTTAATTGAAAACAGTCTGAGCATCACTAAAAGGGACATAGTTAATAGTGTCGACACCTTACTTAAATTAAAATTATATAAATTCATTGCCAAATTCAGATAATTTGTATGCTGAAGAAAACATTTACATTTGTACTATAAACAACCTAATGCATATTTTGACATGTAGTCATAGTGACTGTTTATTGTATTTTGATACTAACAATTTTGTAAGAGTTTTTGTATTAATTCTAAAACTTGTTTCTTCTCAAGAAAAGTCAACATGTATTGGCTACTTTGTTAGCTTAAAATATACACGCAGTTAATGATAATTTAACTGAGACTAGGTTAAATGACGAAACAGTATTATCTAGTATTTCTAATATGTAATAGATTCTTTAAACTTTTAGACTCGACAATGGAGAAGCTTAATAAGAATATTTTACTGTATCACCAAAATATTAATCGCTTCTCTGGAAAAATCCTATACGTGGAATTGTATAGGGGCCTGCGAAGCATGCGTTGTTCATACAAACGTAATACCAAAATAATTTGTAAAAAAAAAAATACGAGATATGAGGAATTTAAAATTTCTATAGAAAACTTATTTTTCTCTTATCTCGAATTTAAATCAGTGTCCATTAAAATATATATTTGGAAGCATAGATATTCTGTAATCCAATCAGAATAAGTACACACTACCTTAAGAATATGTTTGATTTACAAATTATTTTGGTATTACGTTTGTATGAAATACGCATGCTCCGCCGGCCCGTTAATAGATAAATATCATATGGATATCTTATGTTTTTGTGAAACCTGGTAAAGACCGGATAGAATGCTGTTTAATGTAAATATTTTTTCAGTTGCTAGTGCGTATAACAGATCCTCAATAGAAGGTGGTACTTGATATTATGATTGTAATAGTTGTTTAAATCATAAGGAAAGGAAGGATATCACTGCTAGCTCTGTTGATCGCTTATGTGAGGTAGCATGAAATGCATACTTTATTATGTTTTTATAGACCACCAGCCTCAAACTTGTCATCGTTTTAATCATTATGGAAGAAATACTAAGTAAACTTTTTAAAGATAATAAATTAGTTTTTGTTTGTGATGACCTAAATATTGATTTATTAGTTAACTCACGCGATAAAATGTAAGCTTATATCATTGTTTAAATCATTCAATTTAAAATATATATTTATTTATTTTATTTATTTATTAAAACTTTATGCACAGGTAAAAAAATACTGTACAAAGGCGGAATTGATGCCTGAGGCATTTTCTACCAGCCAACCTTAGGGTGGTGCAGAGACAAAACATGACAATACGAAGATTGAAAACGAATCGAATGCAGATATTTAGAAGGCGGTCAAGTTTATTGAGGAGATCTGCATTCAGGTCATAGTAAGTTAGGGACTGTACAAGCAATGCTTTTATGTGTGATGGGAGAAGGTTTTACAACCGATAGAGCGACCGCAGTGTTCCGGTGACTTTTTTACTTACAGTCGTGACCTGCTTTCGCCAGTCAAGGCATGTGTCAACATGCAGACCAAGATCCTTAACATCGGAGCTGAACGAGATGACTGAGATGTCAAACATTACAGGTGGCACAGTTAAGCCATTCAGCTTCATCATGCTGTGGGCGTGAATGAAACGACTAGAATAACAGCAACCTCAGCTTCATGCATTGACAATGTATTTACTTATTGTAATATACAAGACTCCTCCTTAATTACTGGCGTTAGGTCTGACCATACTGGTCAACTTGTATCATTTGACCTAGATAAAAGTTATACCTAGAATACAATATAACCCTTGAATTAACGCCTCTACCTAAAAATAAATTGAAACTTTTTGAAACATTATTATTAAACCATTTCAATTTATGTTTTTGCAGTTGAGAGATTCTCAACTGCTAGTTTTGATTCACCAGATCCCAGTATAAACAACGGTACATTATTTTATACAGTATGCCATGAATTCAATAAAGCGTGTCCTGTAAAAAAAGTACTCGTAACAATAAATACTAAACCAAAATTTAATGAATATTAATTTTTACAACGAGAAATCATTGTCTTCTGATCAAGCCCTTCATAATTATGTCAGAAACTATTCTAAGATATTCAAACGAGTCTGAAACTGGAAACACAAAACAGCGAGATCAGAATTAATTCAATTTATTCAAAGTTTTACAATTTCATGATAATAACTATAAATACAAAATCTTAAACTAGGTCACTAAAATACATGTGCCTGAACTATCCTGTGTTTCAGGCGATATGGGCTAAGCTTAAAACTATATAAAATAATCACGAATAAGAAAAGTTACAAATAAAACAGTAATGTGTAGTTTGGTTGTAGTAAGACATAAATTGCATAATAATTAATCAAGTGTACTTTAATGCCTATCTAATAGAATTATAAAACAATAATTATTTCACTACAGTTAATAATTTTTCTGTATCTTCGTACGTCAGATTCTGGAGAGTTTTTTTTTACAATTCCTGTAATTTTGAGGATAGATGTTCGCTGCTGCATTTATTCTATTGTAGATTAGTGGATCAAGAAAAACGTAAAATTTGGACATGAATGCATCTTTTGTTTCCACTATTCGAGGACAAACTATATCTTTCCGTCTTTTGTTAGTACATTCATTGCTATATGGAAGGGATGCGTTCTGTTTTACTCGTAATACTTAATTCAATACAAACAATTGGTGGACTGTTAGTACTTTACAAGTACTATAGAGAAGGTTAGTGGGAAAAAGTAAAGGGCGGAAAGTGGATACTTTGAGAACTGTTCTCTGTGCTCTTTCGGTGGTGAGTAATAATGTTTTTCCCGCTCCACCCCAAGAAGTGATACAGTAAGTTAAAATCGACTGAGAAAGAGCAAGGTAAACTTGTGTAATTATTTTCGGGTCTACCATATTACGTATCTTTTTGAAAACAAATATTACTTACGAATCCTGTTATTTAAGGCCTCGATATGATATTTAAATGAGAGAGTTTCGTCTATTATGATCCCTAAGTATTTTATTTTACTTGTGATTTTAATTTCGGGACATGTACAGAGGTCATTAGAGGGGTCTCTACAATGATGAGCATGCAGTTTTGAGTGAGATAGAGCTGATTGTGGTGTGCGTATTGAAAAGTTTATATAATTAGTCTTGTCTGCGTTTAATGTTAGTAGGTTTTGCTGAAGCCATTTATTTACAACATTGAAACCGTATTGCGCGTAATTGTATACTTCGGTTTCTGAATTAGCTGAGAAAAGGAGGGCAGTGACGTTAGCGTATGATATGATTATGCCATTATTTATCTTAAGATTACTCAAGTCATTTATGTAGATCAAAAACAGAGTAGAGGCTAAAATGCTTCCTTGTGGTACACCGAAAAAAGTATTTTTCAGATCATTGCTGAGAAAATTTCCAATCTTTACGCATTACGTACGTTCCTCTAGGTAGCTCGTGAAGAGCTTAAGCTGAGTGATACCAATATTTTCAAGTTTGTCCTATCCTTCTATCTTCTATCTATCCTTCAATTAAACACAGGAAAACAGAAATATAAATTTCTGCTTTCCACATGACACATGTCACTTGACACATGTCTTTCTGACAGTGTCAGTTAGTGATGCGGCTCGATTTTAATTCGGTACCGTACTCGTGTATATAAAATATAGGCTCGAGTCCATTTTCCCTCGAGGTGTCACTCGATAACAACTAGATAATAATCGCCAACACTGCCACACTAGTTAACTGTGATTCTTCATTCTATAATTCAATACGTAGATAGGTAATTAACCACGGAATATTATATTAGTTATTTCGTGTTACAAACCGTCAAAATACTGTGATGTACAGAGTCTCAGAGATGTACATGACAATAAAACATGAGGAATAAAAGTGAAAATAAATGTTCTGTACTGTACTGTAAGCGTAGTCATTGTCTAGTGCGGACAGTTGATAACCTGTAATTTGTCATTAAAATCGTCATTGCATCGTCATTGATTATTAGATTGACAGTAGATTGTGAGCAGGAGGAAACACAATTGTTTTCTTTGCTGCTGGGAATCTCCTTCTAGTTTATTATAAGTACATACTTACCTTAAATACAACATGAATTGAGTTTTCAAATTTCATAATCGGGACAATCTAGTGCCGAACTGAATAACTGAGTAACGGCACTAGAGTTTAAAAACTGACAAGCCGCCAAAAACTACATTCCGTTCCACGTTGAATTTTATTCGCGAAAATAAGCTAGCTATCTATAAAATACCAATTGAAAGAAATTGATATACTGACTCTGCTTTCTCTTTATATCTTATATTTTCGCAAAAACTTAGGACTTTTCAAAATAAGTAGCGATTTCCATATTATAAATACACGGAGTAGACATGAAATTGTGATACCCAAATTTAGATTAACTAAAACAAGCAAGTCATTTCTTATAAACAGTATCCGCTTTTATAACAAGTTGCCTAAGTCGGTTACAGAACTTAGCGATGGGAAGTTCAAAACCCACATTAAACGCGTCCTTATCAAGAAACCATATTATAAAATTTAAGACTACGTTGAAGACAAGGAAGATTGGCAATAATTTCTTCTGCACATGTGACTTCCCTGGTACTCACTAACGGCATAACTATGTAAATGTCTATTAACTGCTCCCAAATTACGATGATTATTTTATTTTACCTTTTTCTTAGATACTTCCTTAACATAATCTATTCATTATTTCATCAGCTGTACTAAATCTAATTTAATAAAAAATATAGATGTAATGTCAAATAATTAAAAGATCTGTGGACCATTTTTATTTTGCTAAGTACCTGGTACTTGTTGATAGGCCTACACTGTCCTCTCATAACTATTAATACTGTAATTTGAAAACATTGTAAAATCCATTTATTTTTAAAGGAGTAACCGTGGAGTTCCTATGCCGGCTCTTCTCCATAGGAAACGACCAATTGGAACCGTGCACCTAGCTTCTGATGTTTCTTAAGTGCCCATATATTATGTTTATTTGAAATAAAATATTTAAAATTTGAATTTGGATCTAGTCTAAGGCCCACTTGCACCACAAATTACTAAATTCATTTAACACGAATTTATAAGTTCGTTTAGCACTAAATGCATTTAGTGATTTGTGGTGCAAGTGGGCCAGAGTCTTGTTCACATTTTATAATGTCATATTAGGCATACACCAAAGTTCAATTCAGTTTCATATATGTCTACGATTCAATTATATGACGCTAATCTAACAATTATTTGCCCTATAAAATGTGACAACGGATACATTTCGTTTCTGTCGTCGATCTCTCTGCCATAAGCGAGGAATCGACTTTATGGCGAATAGTAGATTTTGCATGCAATTTCAAGTTTTGGGCTACAGGTTGTTGTTTTATATTCATGTTTTTCTCACTTATTTTAGTGTCAGGATTACTCTTGACTAGTCAAAACGGTTAATTTTCTTAAAAAGTAGATTTATCTGATTTACCAGATCTATTTATATGTATGTATGTATAAGTATTTATTCCTTTTCGATTTATTTATACCTTATGTTGCACCTGCCATGTTTTGTCTCTACATCACCCTAAGGTTGGCTGGTAGAAAATGCCTCAGGTATTAAGTCCGCCTTTGTACAGTATTTTTTTACTAGTGCATAAAGTTTTAGTAAATAAAATTTATCTATTCTACGCTGGATGCCCAATTGTTTCGGTATCGCAAAGAAACAGAGTAAATACCTATCTGAATTCGATATTCAAACATCGTTTTAATCATCCATTCTATCCTTTCCCATGTTTTCCCACTGCTTTCCTAAGGTTTTCTCTTTGCTATTTCCACCTGTCCCTACTGCGATTTTGTTACATTTAATCTGAATTAACCAGATGACATCCTGTATACACGAATACGATCCATTCTGGCAGTTGTATGGTGAACATAGTAACAGCTACCGATCATCGAGTGAAATATATAAATCGAAGCGTTATCATCTTCGGCGATCACCGCAGACGGCTGCGGCGGGCAACCGAGACGTGAAATAAATATCCATTTCCATACTCAAATGTAGGCAGAGTGCAGAGAGGGCGCGGGCACTGCGCCGCGATCACCGGACCCGGCTGATCTATAACTCCTTATTATTATTTGAATGAGATCTATTGATCCGCGAGGTGTGGAACCCGCAATCCGCTCCGACGACGATCATTTTGTTCGACTGGAACGACCGCTTTTGAACTAACTTGACGTTACAATGGCGGCCACTGACGGCAATGATTTAAAATCTGTTAACAGGACGGTTCTCTTTTTAACGATTGGTATACAATTTCCATAAAAGGTTTTCCAGATTATCTCTGTATTCGAAATACATTTCACATAATAAGGGATAACACGTCACTATGTGAAAATATCTGTGGTTCCCTTAGCTAGTTCTAATATAATTGAAACGTGGCCCGAGTGTGCACAATGATAACTGAAAAGCGCTGTGCCCGCGAGTGCCCGCGACTCTATCTACGTGGAAATTGAACAACAGTGTCACAGGATTCACATCTGTTCAGAATCAGAACCCTCTGAACGGGTTCTGATTCACGAAGTGGCAGAATATCATCACCGTTCTATCGAAAGACGTCCACTGCTGGAAATGCCCCCAAGCATCGACACAACGACCGGTTCTCTGCCTCCCGAAATCCAGCGGATAGTTGCGAGTATGATTGACAGAAATGCTATAACATTATTTTTAGTAAAGAAAAAGCCCCATAAACAGTTTTTTCTTATTAACATGAGTATTTTAAATATACTGAAAAAAAAAATTGGTCGAAATATTATTTCTAAGGAAACCTCGTCGTTGATTTTCTAGATAAGAAAAAAATATTTTCAAAAAACACGCATTTTCAGAGACCTCGAGAATAGGGATGATGCTTGGGTAAAAAAAAAGAAATTCTATTTAGTCCGTCAGTCAGATAATAAAAAAATATTAGACACGTATTTTTTGCTTTATCATATTAATAAAAAAAATAGGTACTTAGATACAACGCATTAAAGTTGGGGAGTGGGGGTTGATACGTCACAAGTATGTATAAAATCTACATACAAGTGACGTCATGGCACATTATAACTCAATGTATCGCCGTAATCCCTTGATAACGTAAAAAAAAGAAAAAATACGTGTACGTTATTTTTTCATAATCTACATTACGGACAAAAAACATTTTTTAGTCATCATCCCTATTGCGCAAAATATATATAAAGTCTATGTTTTTCTACAGATATTAAGTTTCGTAGATTTGATATTGTCGCAGGCGTTCAGAATTAACAACATTGTTAGGACATCGTACCATTTTTAACAATCAATCATCGAATATGCAGACTGTGAACATAAATATTGCTACATAAAAATTAGCACTAACTGTTTCCTGTAGAGGTATAAAATTCAAAACTTATTACCTCAGTAGATTTTATGATCAGTAATCTGGCTATCTAACTATATTTTCCATTAAAATACCTCATAGGCAATATCATAATCATTGAAATGTTGCTATTTCTTTTGTTTTTAATACTTACATACCAAGCGCTATATTAACGATACCCAGAGAAATAATAAGTGTTTTATAAAAAGATCTTATAATTATCCCTATTTCTAAACCCGTTTCTTCTTTTAACTAAGTAGGTACCTATGTATCAGTCGATCTCAAGCTTTGGTTTTCTAAGAAAGCGGTGAAAGGTCACACAACGACGGCCGTCCAAATACATAGTGTTTTTTTCGACACCTATAATCTCAAATACAGGGGTTAAAAACAATCTGCTGCTTCATAGAAAAGTGATTTCAAAGAACAGCAGTATTTTTTTTAATAACCAGCCAAAAATTTCAACGCTGTGGTTTCAGAATCATGTACTGAATCCATGGTAACAGTTTTCGTGTCGATCACCGCCACCATGTACAGACGCCAGCACATCAACCGACCCGAACCTGTCAAATTTTCCCAATCAACTTTGAACCTTATACTTTAGTGATAAAGTTGAAAATCTATTTAAAAAAAATTACAGATTGTAGTAGGCCGTCTGTACATTGGTGAAAATTAGGTACAGATTGCCATCACGGCCGTTATAATATGACGGAAACGCTTTCCCATGTAGGTAACCAAAGCTTAACTGAGTCATCATTTAGATCAAAACGCGTTTTTTTAACGACTGACCTTCAGTATAGTTAGTTCAAGGAGAGCTCACACTCGAGCCGAGTGTCGGGACAGCCCGTGCCAATCATCGGTGATAATATAATGGGTCCGGTGCAGGAAGCGCAGTTATTCGCGACGAGCCCCGCGCATGGGGGCTTTTAATCAACACTTTATTGTTTAATGACCCCTCGTCCCAGTCTAAATTAAAAGGGTGACGGCTCAAACCCTATTGACGGATGCGTTATATGTGCGCGGAGTTAGTTGAATATTTGATGATAGATAATAGCCATGCGTCAAGTTAATACACCTATAAATCGCAGATTCCGCTGCATATAGCCAGCAGTGGACTGTTGTGATAATGACCGGTAACCGTAGGTTGGTAGCGAATAGGTATTAGGTAGGTTGGTGACTTTATAATCAGGCAGAAATAGATTTCGGTGATAGGTACCTACATAAAACTAAACTAATTTATAATTACTAATGGGGATATTAATTGTACTTTAATTTTAATATTAATATTTCTACACCGGCAACGGTAGCATATGTGAAGTATTTTTATTAATATTAAGATCTTGATGTACTGAGAAATAAATTATGTGTTTTTCGATTCCTTTATTCGGTAAGAAATACGGAGTATTCTATTTATATATGTATCTTATTGAGCACTTTGTGCAACAATAAACTATAAGCTTATTCGCCAACCGATACCTAGGCTTATGGTAGGCACTAAGCAAAGAGAGTTTCTTAAAAATAAATATCGTTTCTTCTCCCCCTTGTGGCACTCCAACCATTTTATATAGCAGTTTTCTTTGCATATTTTTAGGTCTTTTTTGATTTACTTACTTGTCAGGGAAATTAACTATTTAGCATATTGACTAACAACTTAAATTCTCCGTATATTTAAATCAAAACATTCATTATAACGCTGCAAATTGAAATAGGTACTTAGTATGTCAATTTCATAGACAATTTTATTAATTTCCCTGACTGTTCCTATTTTCATCGTGATCATCGTCGAATTGTGCATCATATTATCCCTGCGACCACTAGTCTCTTTGTATTTTATTAAGTGATGATTTCCTCAAACCCACATGTCATGATTTATTCTTTGCTTTGTGGTTTTGACGTCATCAATGTTGCCAAAAACGCCTTCAGTTAATTTCGATGTGCTGTTCTTACTATTGAGGGGTTCAATAAGTCAACCAACATTACATAATATGTAATCAAAGAAATAAAGAGAGAACATACGTTTATTTGCGGTAAACATAACGCCAAGAGAAAGAACACAAAATAAAAAAGAACCAAGATAAAATATGCATCACATAAAGTCAAAATGGCCATCGCTCAGCATAATGCTGCGACCCTATGAGAAACAGAGCCCCAGCGTTTGCAGCGACAGCCGGCGTTGCGTTATGACGTCGACCGATGCCACATACAATGAGATATAATTATATAATTAAAAATAAAATAAATATACAATAATTAATTCTACATGTATACATAAAATAGGTATCATATTCAAAATGGCAACACTCCTCATTCAGTCGGCAAATATGAGTGAAGATTAAAGTAAGTAGCACAAGTAATGCGAGCGTCGACGCGTCACGTGCCTTCCGCTACTTAAAACGCCTAGCCTACGAAAACTTTAGAGATAATCAAATTTTCTACCTCAATTTTTCATACTGGTGTATGCTAGGCCAGGTCAAGATCAAAGTTTTACCACTGACGTATGGCCTAATGTATTGCCTAAATCAGCAGCACCCGCCAATGTTCTTAAAATACTCCATCAACACCAACCCATAGTGGGTTGGTTCTGGTTGGTGGATGGTTTTTAATTTTGTTCCAATTTATCATATAGGCAAAGGAGCAATCAAAGGTAACCAGAACGTTAGGCATTTTTTGAGTGCCAACTCTCTTTAACTGTAGGCACAATTTAGAGTACCTAGTGTATGTTATCTGTAGCCCCAGAAAGAATGCCGCCAATCCTTGCCATCATCGCTAGACGCTATCAATGTTATTGCCGGAAACCTACCTATTTCATATCATTTTTTTATTAATATTTTAAAATAAAAACAACTCCATAGTTTTCACGTGTAGTATTAAAAGGCATTTGATCCCTGACTTTTAATGCTTCACCCCCGGCATTAAAATTATGTGTTTATTTGTATCACGCTCGCGATTGTAGGGCCTCGACGAGTCGTACACACTGGGAATCGTACACCGCTTGTCAAGGTCTTCGCCATCCACTTAATGTATTATGATGTATCAAGTTTACAACGATATGTAGGTACTACAATGTTCTTTCACATCAGTACTGCGATTCAATAAAACATTAGATATTCAACGATCACAGTAACTAAACATTTATATTTGATAACAAAAATAGCAATCCGCCCTTGGCGTTAATTACGCGAAACCTGATATCACTCTTATTTTAATGACGAGCCCTAAATTATTGCGCTCTGCAAAATTCTTAATTATATCTCTTAAATTTCTAAGTAAAATTTAGCCTAGAGCATCGGTAGGACAGCAAAATGATATGTTTGTAAACAACGAATATTTTACCGTTAGGCGTTAATTAATACTTTGTGATAACAGTCTGCCAGCATGTCTGTATGGCCGCTTTAAACACTAGTGATTCCACCATTATTTTTTTATGCATAGGTATATTATAGAATTTTATTTAATGATCAATATATTTCACACCTTGGCCAGATTAGGTAAGGGTGCTAAAAACTTGTTGATTGTTTTACCAAACTTGTTCAAAATTAGTTTTGTTTCATTTGGGTATATTTGATTAAAATCATGCAACCCTCCTCAGATTTAGCTAATCGATAAATTAACCAAAAAATACTCATGTCGTAATAAGTAGATCCTACCTACAGCCCTATACCTACATGTCATGCTCTGAACGCAGGGAATATTAATTACACAGTTCATAAAAGTAACGTTAAACGCTTAGGTAATGTGTTAAAAGGAGCCCATCACCCCTCCAATTAGTCGGATAATGACGGTGTTCAAGTTATTAAATTAATAAGGGGAGGTCGGGTGACGGTGACTCGGTGTCGGCCGTGTCAGGTGGCCGCCTGCTCTACTGTCTCACACGCATGCATAATGTGACGAAACAGATTACTTTATTTAACTACGAAACCCCGCGCATCCTCATGCTTATAGATGTAAGAAAACAACTGAGAGTTCCATCACAAAATTCTAATTCACTGTAAGAGCTCCTACGGACCGACTAATTACCGTAAAAGGTCTTAAGCATGAATGTTATGACGGCGCTTATGAAAAGTATTTCACTCGTAGTATAACGAACCACCTGCCTTTCGAGAATTTGAATGCTCACCACACAATAAATTTTAGGGCGAAAAGGTCTATGGATTTCTTTGCGTTTCGCAATTACTTTTTGTTTTGTATTCCTGTCGAAATTATAAAACTCGTATTTACTTACTCAGATCCTTTTGGACATGATAATAATTCAGAGGGAAGAAGTCGAATTTAATAGCAAGTTAAATGATACGTGTCCTGATTGGAAAATGTATGCTTATTCAGGTCGAGCGCGGCCTGCGCCCTCCCCAGCCCTCCGCACGCCTGATTTGAAATGAATGGTAATAATGGCCGAGCATCCCGTTCGCATCGTTTTGTATGATTATTCCAGATTAATTATTTGTTGGAATTTTGCTGGCTAATTTTTTGGAACGAGATTTTCCCGCTTTGCCTGACGTTTTAATTCTAACTCGTCATGGGGAGAAGATTAAATATACTATAGGTATGTAGGTATTGTGAGTGGCCATATTCAGAATTGTGTCTTGGACGCGTCGATTTTTTCTTTCAATTTGGGTAGGAAAAGGGCCAGAAATCTACCTAAAGACAGATTCACTGCTACGGAGACCTAAGACAAACTACATATATAGCATAGTACTTTCACAGTTATCTGATTTTGCATCACAGTGATCTTTATTCTCATCGATATTAGGTTCCTATAAGAGGTAACAAAACTGTAAAAGGACAACAAAAATTTTATTGTTCTGAATCCATCATATTTTCTTCTGACAGCGTTCTATTAAATACCTACTTATCAATTAAAATTAGTGATTGATAGTTTTTAAGTGACGTCTCTGAATGCTGCGTAGAGTAAGTCACTTTTTATCAAAAACTCCGCGACATATGAATACTACTGACAATAACATACTGTTACGACCGATACCCGACCATGCCTATTGGACTAGTTTTCCAGCAATGATAAAATAAAAAAAACCATAAGTACTACCTAAGTAATTATCTGCACTCAAAGCATTGTATATTTGGGACTAGAGCATTTTATATCTACCTACGTGTACAATAATTATGTCGATCGATAATGACTCTATATCACTATTGAATCACGTCGCAGCTCGGCAGCGGTCCCAGAGGCCCCTGACTGATGCGAATATCAAATCGTTGCCACCCCTTGATTCCACCACTTTCATCCATTAGACGCCAAAGAATCGCGACACTATGTCCTGAGTCAATCAAACTTGCGGGAAAATGTTGTAAAAAAACTAAACGTCAAAGATGACGTTCGAAAATGACGCAAATAAATCACGTATTTTGGACAACAGAAAAACTAAAAATACCTCATTAACTGAGCCATTTTCTTTATTTGTCGTTTATTCTGCTTTGTTTCGCATTTGCAAATGAAACTCGTTCCTATCAAAGTACACAAGATGTTATTTTTGTTCAGCAAGCAAGCGATGTTTGTGCTCTCGGCTGGACTCTCCCAAGGGGCCTGAGCTGGCACATTCTGACGACTGAACTAAGTAGAAAGATAGAACAGAATTAAGTCGGCCAATTATCCCGTATTGGATTTATTGGTAATCTCTGCACGAATGGGCGCGAGGGTGCGAAGCGAACCAACTTTTGATGATGCCTTTATCGGCATTATGAACAAAGTTGTTGCAATTTTTATGTAGGTGGATTTATTGTTTGCCTTCCTCTCTTGTTTCGCCCTCGGTTGTGCGCAGACAGATAAAAGACAGTCCAGAAGCGTTTTACTACAAATAAATCAATCTTCAATCAAAGTATTCTCGTCCGGCTTAGCTGCCTTATCTCCGTTAATAACCTTCTCTTTGTTTACTTTATGCAATTATTTTATTCTACCAACTGATTTGACAGCGGCGTAAGTTGGTGCATCTGTTTTTTCTATCCATTTGTAGAAGTTTGTCAATAAACATGCCACATACGTTTATTATTGTACTACGGTGAGCAAATTAATACAATAGTTAGGTATAAAAATGAATGGCTGTTATCTAGAATATCCACTCCATTTGTTAGAAAAAGCCTATTATATAAACTTACTGTCGTAGCTCCCGCTCAGTCCTATCAGTACCGGAGTTAAAATAACTTAAGAACCTAGAGTTATTTAGTAGAGTTGAGTAAATAATTAAGGAGAAACAATTACTTAACAGTTGGAATCACACAGTACCACCAAGATATTCCTCGCTGGGTGCGAGAAGCCCAGGACCGGTCGATGTGGAAACGCTTGAGGAGTTCTATAGCTCTATATATAGAGCAGTAGATGTTTGTTGGCTGAAATGATGATGATGATGATGGAGACGCTCCCTGAATTACATAGTAAAATACTTCGATTATTTAAAAGCATTTCTCAATGTTAGGTAGAAGTGGTTTCCAATTATTATGGTATTTAGTTTTATCTTATAGTTACCTAAACATTTATATGTTTAACCATTTGGTATTTAAAAATAATATATGGATACAACAATGTATTTTAACTAAGGGCCAACTCTGAAACAATGCACATTAAGATGCAATTTAAGATTGAACTTGAGGGTGTAAGCTAAAACTGTGATACGTACCTACTTATAGAGCAAATATGTTTAAAGTAACCAAGAAATCGATTTTAGAGAAAGTTAAAACAGCACTTTAAATAACATTTTACCTGATATAGAAATATACTTACATAGGTTGCAAGGGAATAAAATGTAGTAAGTACCTGATTAAAATTCTATTTCTTATAACAGTTTGGTTTTCGCTTTGAAGTTTTATCTCAAAAACTCACCATGCATAAAACTGAATATATTTCTTAGTGGCACTTTTACCCTTGTCCCAAAAGTGCCAGTGAATATTTTTCTGAAAGTGTCAATCCGTATAAAAGAAATTGATACATCGATATAAAAGCAAAAATATGTATGTTCTCAATGTATTAGTAAAAAATCTTAGTGATACGTCATAGCCGTCACACGCAAGCATTGCCTCTCGGGTATTCCATAAAAAGTTGGCTACTCACCCTTGTTATTGTAGTTATACCGGAGTAGAATGTTTTATAAAAACGTTATCATACGAGTACAATGGATAAAAATGGATTGTAAAACATATTATTTTTATTATTCACTTCTCTACCTAGACAGTGGTGCCGATTCTGTTGTTCACAAAGTAAACTAAATTTAAGTTCAGTGCATCTTTTTCCTTCTATTTCATTAAGAAAAGGACAGAAGATACATTTTAGTTTAGTCCTGTCAAATTAATCAGTGCCTGACGTAAATTGACATAATTTTAGTGGGCAAGTTTTTAATCATGTCAAAACTTGTATGGATTAGTGTCAGGGGCTGATTAATTTGACAGGACTAAACTAAAATGTATTTTCTGTCCTTTTCTTAATTAAATAGAAAGAAAAAGATGCACTGAACTTAAATTTAGTTTAGTTTGTGAACAAGGGAATCGACACCAGTGTGGGTTTTAATTATGATATTAGATTAGATATACCTGTTGTTAGTCACAACCGGTATCCGAAACTCTTTCCACAATCCCAATATTTAAAATTAGCTGATAAATTGTATACTTCTTGTGTAGTAGGCAGGTAAGACAGGCTAAGCCAGTAAGAAAATATAATGACAGCTTGACAGCCTGACGTAAGTGTCATAACATTGAAAAATTAAATTAAAGAAAACTAATCGTTTTAGAACGATTTGTGAAATATAGGAGTATAATACATAATATTAATGAATGCAAAATGTAAGTATATGATGTAATGTCTGTAGTATGTAGATACTATACTATACGGAACGCGCGACAGTTTCTACACGTGCTCACTGCTTGACAGCCACCAACAAACTCTGCTTATCCCCAGTCGAACGTTATGTTGTAGATTCTGTCGAGCACCGCTAAGCGGCGAAGGCGCGTGGCGCCCCAATTAGTCGGATCAGTGACGTATTTCCGACACGTCCATCCTGCTTGCACACGTCCTCGTGTGTTAACCTGCAACCATAACTCAACAACAGTTGCATGTTCGACTCGGCCAATTCTGGCCATCCATCTACAACTTCCGACTTTTGACATCAGAACACATCCAGCGCTTGGATCAAAACTGTAGTCTCTCCAAACCCCGATCACCGCCAGAGATACACGCGCATCGCACACCCACAGACTACTTGAGTTGCCTCAAGAGACACTAATTTCTACCGGGCTACGACTATCAGGGTTCGCAATACGGCCGATAAAAAACCCTACTCGCGTGTTTCCCATAACTAAGATTTGGCACTACTGTGGTGACCATCTACTTCGACTGATACATCACCTACTGGCATCTTTCTTAATTTATCATGAGCGTATTTGTAAGTCAGAGTTTAGGCTTTTAACGTAGGTATTGCGATCATATAATAAAGGTCGCAGGAAGCCGCTGGCTGCAGTTCGCTTCCAACCGGCCGATTTGAAAATCATTGGGGGAGGCCTGTGTTCAGCAGTGGACGTCCTATGGCTGAAATGATGATGATTGCGATCATCCGATTAAACAGACCTCTGAACTTCCGATCTTACGAGTACTTAGTCTGATTACTCTATTCGTTTTCTAATAACACGAAATCACCTACCGAAAATGTTGTCATAGCCTTTGTTATATCAAATCGAGCCTTGTCATATTCCGTACTAAGTTTAATATTCTCTAACGCAACATCGCGAACTTCGGTCTTCATCAGTGTCCTATCATAATATTATTTTGCAAATACGTGTCGGGAAGCACATGTAACAAAATCTCAAGTTGGTGTTCGCTAATTGTTGCGCTACATAAGAATTTTTCTGTACTGAATACACGGGTTAGACAATACCAGTCAAAAAATTCAAAATTCAAAAGTCATTTATTCAAACTAGGCTGAGAATCAGCACTTTTCGAACGTCAAAATTACATAAGACAGTCCCCCAAAACGCCCACCCTTCACCACTTCCTAGTGCTTTTGCTGGGAAGAAGAAGTGGCGCAACAAACTCCCCAGCAGCACAGCTGTCGTTTCAGTTAGGAAAAAAAATGATTCTATGCAATAATTTATAAGATAATTTACATTACGCAAAACAACAAGTCAGCGCAACAACGTTATTAACTCGTTTGCCACTTAATTTGGCTGCACAAGTTTCCTTTATTAACGAGCATTCAGCTCCAGAATCGCAAACAAAACAATACAGCTCACCTTTGTTTGTTGTGATCTAACGTGCCTGAGGGTAGTTGTATGACGCAAACATCCACTCGCCATTCACTGCAACACGTGCTCCACCATCCGATTGGCTGCCACTGTTCGCACATCGCACCGTGATATATTTCCCACACTTGAAGCACACGAAGGGCTTTGCTCACGGCCGCGGGGCTGCTAGGATTGATACTGAAGACGTCGTAGATCTTCCTCTGCTGTCATTCGGCTTGGCTTGACCGTCGCGCATGCACCATGATCGCGCATAATTGCTTGCATGTTTGTATGTTATTGTTCAAACACGGCACGAAAACCGTCACTTTCAGCGTTTTAATTTTCCACTGAACTAATTCTGATGACGGAGATGGTCGGACGTCGGACGTCTGTTTCGTTATTATCAGCCATATTTTAACTACTGTGGGCGTACTATGGGTAGTGTTGGTTATTGTACAATAGAAAAACTGTTTGCAGTTCAGATCAAATTATTATTTACGATCAAACTAATCACACTAGCAATTCACACACTTTACACGCAATACTTACTAAACGTTCTCACTGCTTGACAGCCACCAACAAACTCTGCTTATCCTCAGTCGAACGTTATGTTGTAGACTCTGTCAAGCGCCGCTAGTCGAATCAGTGACGTATTCCTGACATATATAAAATGTAATTAAATGCTATTCGTTTGTAAGCGCATCACTTGACTGATTTGGATATTTTTTGTTTGTTAGGGAAATAAAAATCAGAAGCTCGTGGCTAAGTAAGAACTGCCGCACGGGTCGATCTCTGATGGATCGACCTGGACTATAGTTTCTTATTGTGACATAGGCATTCACTATGATAGGATTTATAGAATTTTACCTCTAAAGGGGTTGAATAGGGGATGAAAGTTTGCATGAAGTCAGATATTTTTAAATAAAATCTTTGAAAATTGTTATTTGAGCTTCTAGTAAAAAACTGTTACACGTGTTTCAGGATTATTATAAATTCTAATCCTGAAGGGATGAAACTTTGCATGAAAATTCAAGAGAGTGAATGAATTTATCGTTTATGTTAAGAATGATGTTGAGCTCCTGGCTAAGTAATAACTGCCGCACGGGTCGATCTGTCAGGTTAAGCTACGCTTGCCGGGGTTGGTCTGTGGATGGGTGACCATCTTTACATACTTTCCGAGACTCCTCCTTGCCTCGGAAAGCACGTTAAGCCGTTGATCCCGGCTGTCATTCGTTCAAAGTCAAAGTCAAATAATGTATTTCAATTAGGCACAAAAAAGGCACTTTTGAACGTCAATATGTACAAAAAAATAATTTAAATAATTATTCTACCCCCCTTCCAAAAGGTAGTTTTCGTATGGAGAAGAATGGGCAAGAAACTCCACCGTTACTCTTTTATAATGTTTTCACAATATCTTGTATATACATTAATTATCTAATTATATGTGAAGACGATGCAGATTCGTGGATCGTTGACAGTCGTTACGGGTCGTCAGAAGCCTGAAAATCTGACAACAAGTCTTACCAAGGGGTATCGTATTACCCAGCTGGTTTGTGGAGTTTAGATAGGCAGTCGCTCCATGTAAAATACTGGTATTCAGCTGCATCCGGTTAGACTGGAAGCCGACCCCAATATATATTTCATCCTCATGTCATTTCTAAATAAAATACTAAAGTACTTAGCGTTCGTTACCCCCATATTCAAAATTCATTTATTTACGGTGGCTCACAGAATTTGATATGTGTACCAAATTGTAACTTAATCGGTCCAATAGATTCGGACCAAATTGACTGTGACATACGGACAGATATACAGACAATGAGTGATTATAAAAGGGATCCGTTTTTTCCTTTTGAGGTACAGGACCCTAAAAATGGTTAGGTTATTTTGGCAGCAAAAAAACAATTTATAAGACCTTTTTAAAATGTGACACAAAAGACAGTTTTGACGTGAAATGTAATACTTCGGACTTTGGAAAAAAATATTTACACTACCAACTTTCACCATCCTTGCTTATCATCTCCATTGTGGTGTTATTTAGACTTATTTTTCTCTTCCTTCCCGTTCTCTTTCGATCTCGATCTCCTTCCATATTTGTTATCTCTCTAATTTAAATCTACCCCCTCTGCATCTGTCTTGGCCGCATCGACAGTCCCGGCGACACCGGAGACGTCAACTTCTTTCTCAGTCATTACTCCTCGAGCATTAGAATAGAATTATCTTTATTCAAGTATCATATGACTCAAAAATGATTAGTAAGACTTACAACTATATTAGTAAGAACTGACACTTCACAAAAACAAACAAATTGTAGTGGATCACTGTTGTGGCTACCCATGTGGGATGGTACAACAGCGACCCATGAAAACACAGGCTAGGTGACTGGAAATCAGCTAGCCCCATCGCCACCTTCTGTCTCAGTCAATCATCATTCTTCACAGTCGTTCCATCTTCCTTCTCAGTCGTTGTGCCTCCATCATTTTCATCATCCTTGTCAGTCGTAGATTTATCGACATCGTCCTTCTTAGTGGTTGAGCCTCCAGCATTTTCATCGTCCTTCTTAGTCGTTTCGCTTACAGCATCGACATCGTCCTTCTTAGTCGTTACGTCATCCCCACTTTCCGTCTTAGCTTCTACGGTTCCATATACTGTTGTTTCATTATTTTCCGATAGAGATACGTTTATTTGATTTTTAAGATTATCATATTTTGTATGATGCACGAGGGCAAATTTTCCTGTAGTCGGATTTAGGTGACTCCCAAACCAGGCTGGTATTGTAGTAGTCGGTAGTTTCCAAGCGGAGTTTACACCGATATACTTCGATTTAAATTTGTTTTTAAAACAAGTACACTTGCAATTTTCATCAGCAGAAGCAATGGCAAAACCCTTTACCAGGCATGTATTTATACATACGTAAGTTTTTTGAAAATCTAAGCACTTGTGGGTTCTGTGAAAACCATAACGTAGAATTGACGGTTTTTTGAAATCTGTAACAATCAATTTATCATAATAAGTTTGCACTAAAAAGAATGAAAAGGGATGCTACACACTTGTTTGGGTCAGCAAAATTGATTCGGAAGTATTTTTTGAACAACAAAGCAACTACTTACGCTAAACGGTCGATCGAATATATAGTAATATATTCGATCGACCCGTTTAGCGAAGGTATATCCCCCGCTGAATTATGTTCGGGTCGGCTCGGCTCAATTCGAGCGGATTTTTACCGAACATATATCAACATGTATTCGGTTTTTCCGCTCAGCTGTGCCAAAGCATGCCAACCCGATCAAGTGTGTAGCAAGCTTTACATGACAAACAAATCAATAAATAGAGTAGGTAGATATTTGCCTTGATACTGAATAAACTACTCACATCAAAAGTATCCCTCCGTATCAAAAAGTCCTAAAAGCAAATGGTCCTAATAGCAGAGCGACCTATGATCAAACTACACTTTAAACAAAATTTCCTAGTAGCAGATCATCCTACAAGCATTTTGTCCTATTAGCAGAACGTCCTATTTGTAAAGTACAATAACGCTGAAAATTACTATCAGTTTTTATTGTCATGGCTCATGGAAATTAAAAATAAATAAGAATCAGAGCAGAGGCACTTAATAATAGTACATTATGATACAAGTTTGCTATGTTGGTACACACTCGGCTCCCTTACAACCTCGAGTGTAATGATCAATGTACACGCGTTTCATACAACGTTATTCACACACTTGTGAGGAAAAAAGCAGAATTTTTGTAAGAACTTAGGCTACAATAACGCAATTATAGAGATGATACATTTAGATTTATAAAGTTCAACTGACCTTTGTTGCCAGGTACTGATTATCCGGAGCTTCTTTTAAAAACTCATATTTTTGATAGTAATTTACCACACAACGAAAACGTTAACAGATATTTATTGAAAACGGCGTGCTGGTTATGTTTTTTCCGCGCGCCGCGCTAGTGATGCGCGCGCATGTGTAAATAAAGGCACATGGCAAAACCTCTCGTTAACCTATATAAAAAATATAATAAACACAAAATAATGTATTGAATACGCATATGATGAAATATAATGTTAATTTATTTACACAGGAGGCAAAAAAAAGCATGAAGTCTCCTTGATGAGATTTAAAAAGCGCACATCTCGGACTATTAATTATTTTTCTGTGTCGCACATTACCGCACTAATACAATGTAAAAAGCACGCGTCTCTAATGCACTGCATAATGAACCTAAAAGCGGTTCTATAAGAGCCACTTTACGAGCATGAGTGTTGAAAAAAATATTATTGTTCTTAATTTTATTGCCATGTCAATGTGAATAGATTAGTTATTTTGTTAGTGTACTGAATTGTTGTAATAAATAATTTCTAATCATTTGAAATTCAATTTTGATTCTTATAATGTAAAAAGAACGGACAAGCACAACGCCTACAAAAAAACCGGCCAAGTGCGTGTCGGACCACGCACAATGAAAGGTTCCGTAGTATGGATGAATTTATTCCAAGAACCAATTTAACATTGTAGTTAAAAAGCATGTTCTCCCATACATTCTAACATTGCAAATGAATGTTTGTATGTACAATATTAAGAGATTTACCTTGTTATAAACCAAAATTATTATTTTTTCAAAAATTTTGGCTCTTTAGTTTCGGAGATAGTCAATTTTATCTATTTTCTTATGTAACTTAAAAACTATTTATTTTAAAATTATTAAAAAAATATACTTGAGACCCTCACAGTAAACGCTTTCATTTGCTATGTCACACGTCACAGTGTGCAGAACTTATTTTATATAATTTCTTACTAGCTGTGCCCCGCTTTTTCGCCCGCATAAGTTGATCCCGTGGGAATATCGGGAAAGAAGTGAAGAAATCCAAAAGTGAGCAATTTACTACATTTTGAGGAGCTATTCTGCTCATCACGCCGAAGATTCTCATCAGATCTTCCCCAAATTTATATAACACCAATTTAAAGTTACTACCTTTCAAATAAAATAAAATAAACATTGAAATCGGGTCAGTCAGTTTTTGGAGAAAATACCTCTCCAATTAAAAATCCCCGAGGATTAAAACAATCTATAAAGTTGTAAAACCTGTATGTAACCAAGTTTTGTCCAGATCGGTTGCAAAATACGATCTGTAGAGGAGTACCCAGAAACTGACACACGAAAGCAAATTTTGCCAGACTTGAAGACGCTTTGCTCGCTCGGTCAATTAGTTAGGATTAGTCTCCCAAAAGTGAACCCCATATTCAAAATTCATTTATTTACGTAACACGTCCGTTTGGGTCTCAGAAATTGATATGTGTACCAAATTTGAACTGTGTAAGAAGTTGATATGTTGACAGACAGACACACGAGCGTTCCGTTTCTTCATTCGGAATATATAAAAATAAAGAGTTTAAAAAGGTCTAATAACTTATTGACTTTCTAATGTTGACGCATTTTTTTATTATACATTTATTACAAATCGTCTTTCCTGACCTTTACTCAAAGTTCGTCGCAGTAGGTAAAGTAATTAAGCAATGACACCTCGAACAAATGGGTGAGAACTGTGATCAAAAGCGCACGAGCCGAGCGTGCCTTACAAAATATATTATGAGTGTATTTAAGTAGCCTTATTTTCTGATATGAATAACGCAAAAAAAAACATATTTAAAAGTCGCTTTTTAATTTTTATAGTTATGTTTTATTTCAACAACGAGATCTCCCAAAACTACGGAATAGCTGCCCACGTCTGTTGTATCAGGTGAAACTTGGCGTTGGCACAGCTCTTTTTTTAAACATATCATATAAGTACTCAATAGGATTTAAGTCTGGCGATAGATCACACCATAGTTGGATGTTGATGTTAGCTTTGACAAGTGTGTTTGTAACGACTCATGGTGATGTGTGTCATGCATAAGGTGAAACAAAGCACCCAGTTGGGCCTCCAAGGAAATGACAACATCCGACATGAAGCAGCATAAGCAGATTTTCTCTGATCACAAAAATGTCGGTTCTTCCATCGATCCAAATATCCGGTATTTGGATCAATGGAAGACCCGATTTTTTTATTATCATGATTGTTATAAATATACTATCTTCTGTACTAATAATAAAACTGAAGAGATTTTTTGTTTGAACGCGCTAATCTGTGGAACTCCAGTCGGATTTACAAAATTATTTTTGAATTTGATAGTCCTATTCTAGAGAGACAATTAACATCTCGCTACGATTAGAAAGCGAGCAAAAGAAAAAATTTCAGAAAGAGCGAAAACGGGCGATGGAATGCGACGCGGTGGAAGAACGTTAAGCGAAACCAAAGTAATAGCGCGAGCGGCCGAGGGAAGTTGCGGGCAGAAGCTAGTACCACTATGCATGGAATTGGCTCTCATTACCAAGCTGTACAAATATTTAATAGACTGCCAGCTGATTTGAAAATTTTATTATACACTAGCTCTTTTAAGACTAATCTAAAAGCATTTCTGTTTGATAAAAACTTGTACTCAATGGACGAACTGTAATTTAAATATTAACATTCCAATTTACTATTAAAAAAATGCTATTTATTGTTATTGATTTTTGTAAACATGTTTTTTATTTTATTTTTATTATTATTATTGCTGCATGTTCACTTTTAGATTTTATATTAGTATGATTAATTATGATTATGTCATTGTAATGTATCAAATACAATATAAATTCTTCCCGATAAATAAATAAATAAAAATCTGGAATTCGCTTAATCTTTTGGTTTCCAGAGGTCTTTGAAGAAGATGAATTTCGAAGATTGAGTTTCGATTTGAGAAGATGAATTTTTGAGACCAGCCGTAGATACTAATCTACGGCTGGTCTCATGCGAAATTCATCAGAAAACCACAATTAGGATCACTTTTTTTCTACCTGATTTCTGTTTTCACAAGCCTTATAATACGATTGCGGGCTGAATAGGTGGTAACGGCCTTCTGGAACGGAGATTAAATCAAAATTTGCACTGATCGATCTCTAGATAGTTTTGATGCGTGTAGTTTCAGGTCTGGAGATTTTTCAGTTACACATTATATGCGGTAACGTTCCTGTTACTTCGACAGGGAAATTATGATGATGTTGATAGATGATGACGTAGGTAGAACGTATAATGCACCTAGACATGATAAAAAATGTCATACTTACTTGTCATATCAGTCTCATTCAAAATAATTGGAAACGTAACTGAAAAAATTAAAAGATGCCATGAGACGAAGAATACTAAATATGAGTACCTACTGTCGGCTACGGTACGGCCAACATGCAATTGCCAAAAGGCATTACCATTTGGGCTACAACACCTACTTTAAAATTCCAATGTCATGATGCTTGAAGTATTTACCTAAATGTCGTTTTAAGTTAATTATATAAAAATATTAATTAAAACAGTTTTTTTTAATAGTTCGTATGTGGCCGTGTAACCGCCAATTGATATAATTGACTCAGGGCGACACCGCCCTGAGTCAATTATATCAATTTTAGTTTAGGTTTGTAGTAGCTCCCTTAGCTAGTGTAGCGGTTACTCCGCCACATACGAACTACGCATCAAAGACATGACGTCACACAAATCCTGCATCGCGCAATTAGAGTTTACCGCGCGAACAACATATACAGGGTGAAATTGAATTCATGGGCAATCTCGTAAGGGGTCATTGTACTCGTCATAATGAACAACTTTTACTATGGGACGAAACCTGAAATCGCGAAAAAAAAATCAGCTGTTCCCTACATTTTGACGAGTTATGCGAACATAAATGTAGGGAACAGCTGATTTTTTCCAACCAGACGGGTGTTGTGTCTGACGGGGCAGTCGGCCCGCCAGACACAACACCCGTCTGGTTGGAGGATCCTCCCTTTTCTATGTTGGATGAGTGAACTTTACACCCTGTTCCTCATGCCCCTAAATTGGTGACCCCGAGTATGAACGTCAACGCAGCCTTCGTTCAACTACTTCAGCGTGACGTCATCATCATCATCACTCCCGCAAGCTTTCGTGAGGCGAGTCACACAGCCAGCCAGCACCCACGGCTTTTTAATCTATCCTTTAATTTTTCTACTATTCGTACCTACTCTTCGTATTTAATAATATAAAACCCTATTAAATCTATTTTCTGGTTACTTACTGTTGGTTTCCTCTGCTTTTATCATTATTACGCACCATTTTAATAATAAAAAATATAGCGAAAGTAGGACTCCCCCCATATTTATTTATGCAACTGAATTATTTGTGGGCATTCATTTGTTTTTTTTTCTATAATTTTTTAGTATACTAAGTACTGAATTACAGAATTAATGTACTGTAAAATTAATTGCATTTGTAAATAAAACCTTTAGTGCAAGCGGCTGATACCTTATCAGCACAAGTAGGTACCTACCACCCCAGTGTCCGCTGTAAAACATCTGTGTTCCTACGACTCGGAACCGGTCAATATGCCTGCGGTAGCACTATTACAAACACTGCATTACCATCTCAGGATAATATGTTACTACACACAAATACAGAAATTCTAATTGTGGAAAAACCTAGACTTCGAACCCAGCACCACTGAAGGAACTACACATTAAAATTACAAATATCTATTTGTTTTTTAGAAAATAAAGACATACTTACTTATCATTATTACCCCTACTTTCTACGTCTCTATTTTAAGTTTAATCTTAAGCCTTAATCATACAGGGACATAGCCAAAAACTGTGGCGCCGCAGATCAATTAGTTCCGAGTAATAAACAAAGCAAATACGTTCGTTATGAAAAGAATTCGGCTGCCGCCAAATTTCTTCTGCCTCATCAATCAAAATCATACTGATAATTAAATCATCATTTGGGTGGCCATAGAGAAGTTAATTCTCAGAAATTCGTCTCAGTCCAAAGTCGTCCCTCTCCGATGTCATTATCACATTCCTGATTTATTAATTAGACCCTGGAATACTAAGTGAAATGAAACTAATTCGTTTATGTACCTATATAGTTTTGCTGGAAAAACATTCATAGCAAAAACCACGGAGATCAATGGGATATAGGAAATAAATAAGTAAATACGTAAGTCTCTGTTATTATAACCGATTGGAAATTGAACTTCGACTCTCGGTATGTTATGTATGTGATCGGATATTCGGATGCATTATCACCAATAGTCAATTTTTACTACAAAATTATGGAAGCGGCTTCATAACATATATTTTCTGAAAAATAAGTCCCGATATGCCAGGAAATCCGGGAATGCATAACTAATGGGATACATAGAATGAAAGCGACTTCTTAAAATTATTTAATTAAAAACAAAACCCGGGATTCCGAGATTGTATAACTACTCGGAAGCATATTTGCTTAAAGTAAACTGCAGTGTGACAATATTAAGCATGATAATTTTTAATAATCTGTTTCAATAGGTACGGTACATGAATTATTCTAAATATAGTCTGTTAACTTAACAAAAACAATGTCAGGATTGTTTGCTATGCCAGTTTGTTAACAACCTACTTTAAAACATTAGGTAGCACACATGATCCGAATCTTTAGAAAAAAAACAAAAAATGTGTCGATTCCGGAATTAAGGGACTTTTACGATCGATACAAAATTGCATTCCATAGTAGCCAACACCTCAACTTTAGGTAAATATGCATGCGATTATCCGATCTCATATTCAAAGAACATTATTCACCGGAAGCATTAAAATTTCAAGATATTTTACGAATGCTATTTATTTCATAGGATGTCTGATAAAAAAACAATTTACTACGCTTATATACTTTCAGGAAATTAGCGATTTAGCGATAACCAAGTAAACACAATTTCATGTCAATTTAACTATTTATGTTTTATTCATTTATTTTTAATGCCCAAACTCACGCTTTGTCGTCATTCGTGAGCTCATGCTTGTTTAATATTGATCGTAAATCAGAAAAAGTCATACATTTAATAAGATTTTAATGGGTTGAAGATTAAAAATAAAATGAATGTCCAGATCTCATTTGCTTTGTTACTGGCTGCTTCCGTAATTTCATCCCTGGATAACGACGGTTAGTATTCAAATACCTATTTTTTGAGAGACCGAACCAAGAATTGATTCTCGCAGTCCCATTTCTAGAGTTCCACAGCAAAAAGCCAATCTTAGTACTTACTTGACGTAGATATCTAATAATTTGAAATTTAGATTATTATAGAATCGTTTTCCGGAGTGAGAGGTTAGTAAGATAAAAGCTTACAGAAGAAAATTCTTCAAAATTCCCCAAAATTCAATTGTTGTAGAAAAATTTCTGATCAAAACTGATGAAAACATACTCTACCTAAGACATCGGTGTCAGGGTTACGGTCAAAGCGATTCGTGCTTTTATGTCAGGCCGGTAGGTTCCGCTAAAAGCATTGTTGGTAGATATCAATTATTTAATGCTTCCTACCGGGTATTAATTTATCCCAGCAGGTACAAGTTTTAGGCCAGCTACACACATATTCGGGTCAATACATTCGATTCGGCAGCAATTACTACATTATATTCTCATTCGGGTTTTCATTCGGCTCGTGCCGATTGGCGAAATTCCGTTCGGCATCTATCTTCGCTGGATTGGCACGTTGAAGTTGGTTTTTACCACCCTACTGGACCCAAGCAAGTTAGGACTCCTTAGGAATTATATTGTAGCGGTTACACCGCCACATACTAACTACGCATTAAAGACATGACGTCACACAAATCCTGCATCGCGCAATTAGAGTTTACCGCGCGAACGACATAGATAAGACTATCCAAAATCAACAGTTGGGCAGTCGGCCCGCCAGACACAACACCCGTCTGGTCGGAGGATCCTCCCTTTTCTATGGTGGATGAGTGAACTTTACACCCTGTTCCTCATACCCCTAAATTGGTGACCCCGAGTATGAACGTCAACGCAGCCTTCGTGCAACTACTTCAGCGTGACGTCATCATCATCACTCCCGCAAGCTTTCGTGAGGCGAGTCACACAGACAGCCAGCACCCTCGGCTTCAACGGGTATCGTGACCACCAGCATGCAGCGAACGCGCATTCCTGGTCATCACCCTCAGCCTCATCACCCCGACTCACTGGGGAATCAACGCAATCATCTCAATCAGCGCAATCACCGCTATCACCTCAATCACCGCAATCAGCGCAATCACCGCTATCACCTCAATCACCGCAATCACCTCAATCACCACAACCGCCGCAATCATCGCAGACAGTTCCGACTCACCGCGAACTGTGCGGCACCCGGTTCCGACTCACTGGAACCTTAGCTGGCACTGTGAAGCATCGCAAGATACAAGACCCAGCCCACTATCGACCTCCGGTCTCCGGAGGGGAGTGATGTAGCGGTTACACCGCCACATACTAACTACGCATTAAAGACATGACGTCACACAAATCCTGCATCGCGCAATTAGAGTTTACCGCGCGAACGACATAGATAAGACTATCCAAAATCAACAGTTGGGCAGTCGGCCCGCCAGACACAACACCCGTCTGGTCGGAGGATCCTCCCTTTTCTATGGTGGATGAGTGAACTTTACACCCTGTTCCTCATACCCCTAAAATATCATTTTTAGGGTTCCGTACCCAAAGGGTAAAAACGCGACCTTATTTTTTATTTTACGATGGGTTTGCTCTTGACTCTAGTCTAGGTCAGAGGTGACAGAGACAAAGTCGACGGTGGAGTGGGCTTACCCAGAAGAAGCCTGTTCACCCTTACTTTGAATAGATTCGGGTTGTATGCGTTCGGAAACACAGACGCAGGCAGAGAGTTCCACTCCTTTGCTGTGCGCATTATAAAAGATGTTTAAAAACGCTTAGTGCGAGTTGGTGGAATATCAACTAGGTAGGGATGGTAACCTGCAGTGCGTCTAGAAGTCCGATGGTAGAAGGGGGCTGGTGGAATGAAGTCGTGGAGTTCATGGGCACACTCGCCGAAGTACAATCTGTAGAAGACCGACAAGCAGGCAACCTTGCGGCGATGAGCCAAGCTGTGAAGCTTGGCATCCACCATTTTAACGTCGCCAATGAGCCTCTTAGCTCTGCGTTCCATCGAATCAAGCGCAGCAAGTTTGTATTTAGCTGAGCCGTCCCAAAGGTGGCTGCAATACTCCATGCAGGATCGCTTAACTCTATTTAGGACGCCCAGTTTCTTGGCCGCAGTTTGAGCTTTGTACTCGATGGTGGAGCTGAAGTTGAGACCAGATGTCAACTCCATGCCTAGGAACTCGAGCCGATCAGTTACAGGAACAGATGTACCCCGAAAAGTAGGAGTTTGGTCAAAACGACTCCTTTTGGCGGTAAAAAGACACGCTTGTGTTTTGGTGGCGTTAAAAGAGACCAGATTGTCATCACCCCACCGGGAGACAAGTCTCAAGGTCAAATCTGTCCGCTCTACCATGGCCTCTCTCAGGGAACGAACTTCAGCCCCGCCGGTTTTTGCGGTGGACAAGTATCTCTCTGAAACGGTACTGTCGTCGCCTATTACTAAAACTTCGCTGTCCGTCCGTCTGTCTGTCACCAGGTTGTATCTCTTGAGCCGTGATAGTTAGACAGTTGAAATTTTCACAGATGGTGTATTTCTGTTACCCCTATAACAAAAAATACTAAAAACAGAATAAAATATATATTTGAGGGAGGCTCCCGTTTTTATAGATAATGGTACGGAACCCTTCGTGGGGAGTCCGACTCGCACTTGGCCGTTTTAATATAATGTCAAACACTTGAAGGAGTATAAGGGCACTTACCATCTCAGTGCCCCAAGACAAGTCAAGTTGCCGTGGAAATCACAAATGACGTTGACCAGGCGCTCGGCCAAATGGTGGAAATCCTCAGGGAGGAAGGTTCGCGAATTTGCAAAATGCGACGTACAGGCAGGCAGTCCATATTTTTGGAAGAGACTGGAGCTTATAACGGAGAGAAGTGAAAATACAACCTATCACTTCGTCTGAACAATGGGCAATCAACTAAAATATTAGAACATTTGGAGCAAAATCGGGAACAAAAGAATTCGTCCAACCACTTGAGAGGAGCCACCTGATGAAGTTATCCTAATCTAGCGGGGATATCGTCGTTTCGAAGCCCAAGATCCTTTCGGAAGGCAAAAACTTCTACGGCCAATTGTACGCTTCGCATGCATTTCGACCTGATCCCGAAAATGCGGATTCCAGAGCCAGCATAGAAAGTCACTTCACGAAAAACCTGCAAGAAATCAAAACGACGTAATAACCGAAACCTTTTTAGTAGGTAGTACTTAAGATATTTACTCCTATACTTTCGTTACTTTGTGTTAGATTTAAAATTTCATAAAACACCTTCGGGCGTGGCTATTTTCGCCAGCTCGATTGAACGGAGCAATCATGTACCGATACCAATAGATGGTACAAAAATTTAAATCCTTAATGCGTTAAACAGGTACCTTATCGGTTTCTTAGTTTATTTGTTCATAGTGATATTGGTTCGACAAATAGATCAGCGGCCTACCTCATAGCTGATAGAATGTGTCACCACTGCCCATAAACTAGACCTGCAATACCACTAGGATAATAGTATTCTGTGTGCAACACTTAGATTTATTACGACGATACAGTAGACATGTTAACTAGTTTAATTTAAAAATGTTCCAACAAACGATGTAATTTCAAAAAAACACCACAAAGTGCAAAATTACTTTAATTTCGGAAGTCGGTGGCAAGAAAAGAAAATTCAAAACCAAAGACACTGACTTCCGAAATTAAGTTATTTTTCAATTTGTAGTGCTTTTATTTTATTTTAGTGCGAGTTGGTGGAATATCAACTAGGTAAGGAAGGTAATCTGCAGTGCGTCTAGATGTCCGATGGTAGAAGGGGGTCGGTGGAATGAGGTCGTGGAGTTCATGGGCACACTCGCCGAAGTACAATCTGTAGAAGACCGACAAGTAGGCAACGTTGCGGCGATGAGCCAAGCTGTGAAGCTTGGCATCCACCATTTTAACGTCGCCAATGAGCCTCTTAGCTCTGCGTTCCACCGAATCAAGCGCAGCAAGTTGGAAGCTTTTTTTGGAAGTCGGTTGTTTTTATTTTTCACTTATTATTTGAGCTACCTACCCCACACAAATTCGATCCACTACCTGTTATGTAAATAACAGTTCACATATGTTAAGACGACAAAAATCACGTCTAAACGAGTAGTGTTAATGTTTTCGAAAAAATATATGTTAAATTAGAGCATTTTTTTAATAACTTGATCTGTGAATATTTTTGATTATGTTTAAATTACATAGTGTAATTAATTTGTAAAATTATGTCTAACGCGGAAAAGAAACTGAGAATCACGTAAAAACTATCAAGCGTAGGTATGTTTCTGAAACCTTTACCATTTTAAAGATAATTTTGGTATTTATCTTTTGTATTTGTGTTTTATTAAAATTTCTGTTGTATTATGTATAATTAATAAATAACGGGTCTAATTTGGGACAGCGCTCTTTGATGGGCGATTCCTAATTATTGGCTGGACGTACGACGCGTTGCGTGAGCTCAGCACAGAACACGCAAGCTAACCACTCAGAGCTACTGGCATTTAGTGGCGTCTTATGTGGGAAAAATATCTTTGAAGCTGACTCAAAAACTACCCAAGTAAAGATAATAAAATTTTGGGACCACCTATGAAGTACCAAACAAAAAAGAATCATCTAAATCACTTTATATTAGGTTGGGGAAAAAGTCTTTTCGCATTATAGTATGTATGAACTTGTAATAAAATCTCTTTGGCTATACTATTTGTATCTGGCTGGTTTTGGTATCATTGAAAGTTTAAATTTTAAAGAACATAATTCCAAATTCAAATTAGGAAAATGTGTGATTTTCATTTGTTTTTCGTACCGTCAAGATGAGTGAATCTAATGAAGAAATTCGATAAATTTTAAAATTTTACTACAAGAAAGGTAAAAATGCAACGCAAGCCGCGAAAAAAATTTGTGGACCTAGTGCAGTGTCTGTGAGAGTAGCACAAATTTGGTTTAGGCGTTTTCAATCCGGAAATTTTTATGTCAAAGATGCACGTCACTCTGTCACCCTATTACGGATAAAATGGATGCCATTTTCGAAAAAGTGGAGCAAGATATCAGTAGTTACGACGTAGCTGAAGAACTGGGAATTGACCACAAAACAGTTTTGTCGCATTTGAAAAAAACTGAGTACCTACATAAAAATGCTTGATATTTGGGTATCTCACGAGCTCACTGAAAGAAACCTTATGAACCGTGTACTCATTTGTGATTCTTTATTACGACGTAATGAAACCGAACCATTTTTGAAAAAGCTGATAACTGGTGATGAAAAATGGATCACGTACGATAAGAACGTGTGAAAAAGGTCGTGGTCAAAGGCCGGTCAGGCTTCACAGACTGTGGCGAAACCCAGGTTAACTCGCAAAAAGGTGATGCTGTGTGTGTGGTGGGATTGGAAGGGCATTATTCATTATGAGCTGTTACCACCAGGCAGGACCATCGATTCTGAACTCTACTGCGAACAACTGATGAGATTAAAGCAAGAAGTTGAGAGAGAAAGCGGCCGGAATTAATCAACAGAAGGGGTGTGGTTTTTCATCATGATAACGCTAGACCTCACACATCTTTAGCCACTCAGCAAAAATTAAGAGAGTTTGGCTGGGAGGTGTTAATGCATCCGCCTTATAGTCCTGACCTTGCACCTTCAGATTTCCACCTGTTCCGGTCTCTTCAGAATTCCTTAGGCAGTGTCAGGTTAACATCACGAGAGGACTGCCAAAACTACTTGTCGCGGTATTTTGATCAAAAGTCCCAAAATTTCTATAGCAATGGGATCATGTCCCTACCTACAAGATGGCAAAAAGTTATCGAACAAAATGGTACTCGTACCTACATACTTTAAATGTAAATAAACTATATTAAAAAATGTTTTGAATTTTCTTAAAATATGCGAAGCAACTTTTTCCCCAATAATTGACCGAGTAATCGCGTAACAAATATACAAAAAAAAACAAACAGGTGAATTGAGAACCTCTTCCTTTTTGAAGTCGGTTAAAAAAACTATAAAACCTTAAAAACGATGGGAATATGGAGAAGTTATACGTGTTTAGAAGTTTTTGATAATTTGTAGTATTTAATTTCCTTGTCATGCCTCTGCTTAGCATACCTATGCGAATGTAACTTCTATTTATTTTTGCCTTAATATCTTTATTCTTCTTACAGGTAAAGAAGCTCGGAAACATTATGGTTTAAGTTATCATTCTAAGTGCATAGATTACGTTAAAAGTTTTACTTGTATGTCTACATGCAAGAGCATTGGTTTTCAAATATTCAGAATGGATTTTCGTTGTAAATGTAGTTGTCATGAGTTAAAGACCACAACAATATTACCATTCTTTAAGTGGCGGACTAATGGTACTACAAAGACCTTGCCTTATACTCAAAGCCCGCAACTATATCACATTGCTGGCACCATATCACCTGCAAGAACCCACAAAGAAACCACTGCTACAACTCCCAATGCAACAACTGCCTGTGATTATAATAAACCAGCAGAAGTACCAGGGGATACTCGTAACTCGACTGCAGTACCTTATGATAATGAAACAACTACTGAAGCTGAAACTGGACTAAATTTTACAATTACTACAGTTACTATAAATATTTCTAATGATACAACTTCTGTAAATGATACAACTTCTGTAAATGATACAACTTCTGTAAATGATACAACTTCTGTAAATGATACAAATGTTAATTCTACAGATACATAACCAATATGTATATCTGTATGTAGCCAATAAAACTGTTTCTTGAGATTTAGTCAATACTATTATTTCAACGTATGTTTTATCTTATCTCTTTGGCTGTTTACATATTACTACTAGCTGCTGCACATGGTTTTTAAGACTTGAACATCGACAATTCTACTGCTAATAGAATCTTTTGCTAACAAAATGTTGCTTTTCCTTATCCACGCAGACCGTGTCGCGGGTAGGGTTACCATCTGACAGGCATTTCCCGCATTTGACAGGTATTTTACGGTTAAGACAGGCGTGCGGCCAGCGCTAAGCTGAGCCAGGCATTTTTTATTTCCCTAATAAATACACAGTTGAGTAAAGAAAGGAATCTCCTGACAATATTAGTAGGTAACCCAAGAAAACTTAAAAAAGTTTTAAAGGTCCATCTTGTGGGAGGCCTTCCAAAGCTACGTCTTCCGACGAACTAATTTAGGAAAAACTTACTACCGCGTACGTATTAAGTTCGTTTTTTCAAAATTAATTTAGTGGTCGTAAATTGTTCATACTTTTTATTTTGAATAAATATCAGTCTTACTAACCTTCCTGGGGGAAGTCGTCCTACGTCGTAATGGCTGGTTTACACCGTGTGAGCTGCTGACTAGACAGTAGGCAGCTGCTCGCACTGTGTACTCGCATGTCAATAAGTCGGCTGGCCTTGGCTGTTTTCACTATGAGACTGCTAGTCTCTTACGATTTTGTGTGCTGTCAACGTGATTTAATAAAAAAAAGCTGTGATAAGGTCTACGATCACATACTTAAGCTTTGAATTAGAAAATGCTTATATTTATTATAAGCATTTTTTCTTAAAAAAAAGAAAGATAAATAAAGGATTTGGATTAGATATTGGATGGTAAGAAGATCTTCTGGGCAACATGTACCCTTTTTAACGAGCTGTGTCAAAAAACCCTCGTGATGAAGACCATGCGAGTGATGGGGGGAAGGTGAACTGCCGGGGTTGCAGGAAAGTCCGAAAGGGATACCGTGGCCCCTGGCAACGTAAAGGCAACCGAAGGAACACGGGTGGGTTTTAGTCTGTAAGAGCCCTGACACGCCCTCCCGCTCCGCCCAGAGCGGGAGAAGTCATTTGATGATTTTCCACCCAAAAAAAAGGGCGGGAGCAGGTGAATAAATAAAAAAATGTTGAAGTTACTCGGCTGCGAGCTACTGTCCAACTTGCAAGTGCGAGTAACTCGTATGATACGAATACGACCACACAATGTGAGTTGCAGCTAAAGCAGGCCTAGTCACACGCTAGCTCGCAATGTTTAAACTGAGCCATAAGGCTCGGCGAGAACTCGGTCTTGGTTCTCGGCTAAATATCGCCGAGATTCTCGGCCATAACCGAGACTTACATAACAATTACTGCATCGTCAGCTAGCTAGCATCGAACATGGCCGCATCAAATGAATCCAACTTATGGGCAGCTCATGATTCCATAGTCTGAAGATGAGCTAGTGATAAAAACTGTTCAAATGTTGCAAACGAAATAGGGCTTGATAGCTTTCTTAGAGAGCCAAGACTACAATGAAATGCAAATATTTGAATACTGGTATTCGTCATACTCAGGCCTGCAGCAAAAAAGTTTTTTATCAACGCCGCCTCCTAGTGTAGCTAGTGAAAAACTCTTTAGCAGAGCTGGTCAGTTATACGACGAGAACTGACACTGTTTGATGGGTGAAAACGAAAAAAATGAAAAATTGCCTATTTTGTGCTACAGCATCATGTTGTTTAATTTTGAATATTAAAACTGTTAGACTCTTATATATAAGTCGGAAATATGTTACTGGGTTGACTAATCGACAGAGTCTACAACATAACGCTCGGACTGGCTGGAGCTAAGCAGAGTTCATCTGTGGCGGTCAAGCAGTGAAGACGTTTAGAAACTGTCGTGCATTCCGAATATTTGGGTCGTATACCTACAGTGGGTGAATTGCTAGTGTGATTAATTTGATAGTAAATTATAATGGGATCTGAACTACAAACGGTTTTCTTATTGCTCAATAACCAACACTACCCACAGTACACCACAGTAGTTAAAATATGCCTGATTATAACGAAAGAGACAAGTACCCTTCTCCGTCATCCGAATTGAGATTCATGTTGGTTCAGGCGCAAAATGAAAACGCTGAAAGTGACCGTTGGCGTACCGTGTTTGAACAATAAAATACAAACATGCAAGCGATTATGCGCAATCATGGTGCGCGACATACAAGCAGAGGTAGATCTACGACATCTTCAGTATCAAGCCAAGCAGCCCCGCAGCAGTCTGCGAACCGTGGCAGCCAATCGAATGGTGGAGCACATGTTGCAAGCAGAGAACGGCGAGTGGAATTTTGCGTCGTACAACTAGCCTCAGGCACGTTAGAACACAAAGATGAGCTGTATTGTTTTGTTTACAATTCTGGAGCTGAATGCTCGTTAGTAAAGGAGAGTTGTGCAGCCAAATTAAATGGCAAACAAGTTATTAAAATAACGTTGTTGCGTTGTCTGTATTGGTCAAACACGAGTATTCAGTACAGAAGAAATCATGACTAGCGAACACCAACAAAACCACAATCATCCAATGCATGCATTGCATCATAACATTCATTACTTAATGCACCATGTTATAATTTATTACGTAATCAGTACTTATCCTATATGCCAAAACGTCAAACAAATGGTTTTTTATGACAGCTGCGCGCACAGATTGCATTAAGTCTGCGGCGCGTGAGTCGCCGACGCTACGAAATGTTGCCATTTTAATATATTTAGGACTAACGATTGCTTTTTGTTTTTTTTCTTATTTTGTTGTTTCTCTATATGCTGCACCGGTTGACGTCATCACGTCAACGCTGGCCGTCGCTGAAACCAGCGCTGGGGCTCTGTCTGGCATAGGGTCGCAGAGTAGCGGGAGTTTTGGATGGTGATCGCTATACGTTAGAAGCTTTAAATTCTAACCGTACTTACAAATACGCTTACAATAGGTTTAGAAAGGTCCTGTACCAGTTGAAGTAGATGGTGAGCACAGTGGTGATGAACAAGCCTAAGTTATGGGAACCACGCGAGTAGGGCTCTCTATCGGCCGTATTGTGTTCGACCGTACCTGTGTAGTCAGTGGGTGAAGCACAAGGGCGATCCACTCGATGGATATGCGTACAGAAGTTTTGATCCATGCGCTGGATGAGTGAGAGCAATGCCATTGCTGGTCGGCTGGAGAGCCGTGGCGTTAAAGTAGCTTACTCGTGTGTGGGTTTTTAAGTGTCTAAGCCTCTTAGTGAAAAAGATGATTGTGTGGAAAACGATGGCACATGGCTCTGGTTGATGATTTTTGCTATGATTAGTGGGAAGTTTTTTTAGTTCATTTAGAAGTACCTATTGTTTTCTTAAAACAATAAAAATATTGAAGATTACAGTTTTCTGATGTCAAAAGTTGGAAGTCGTAAATGGTCAGAATTGGCTGAGTCAAACAGGCACTGTTGTTGAGTTTTGGTTGCAGGTTAACACACGAGGACGTGTGCAAGCAGGATGGACGTGTCGGAAATACGTTACTGAGTTGACTAATCGGGACACCAGAGCCGCCTAGCGGCACTCGACAGAATCTACAACATAACGTTTGTCCGGCTGGAGCTAAGCAGAGTTCATCTGTGGCGGTCAAGCAGTGAACACGTTTAGAAACTGTCGTGCATTCCGAATATTTGGGTCGTATACCTACAGTGTGTGAATTGCTAGTGTGATTAATTTGATGATAAATTATAATTTGATCTGAACTGCAAACGGTTTTTCTGTTGCGCAATAACCAACACTACCCACAGTACGCCACAGTAGTTAAAATATGCCTGATTATAACGAAAGAGACAAGTGGCTTCTCGGTCATATTATATAATATGCAAAATTATCGTAATTTAATTTTTTGTTCACGATTTTTTTATTCTCGGTCTCGGCTGAGTACCTGAGTAATAATACCCCTTAGTTATCTGACACGGACTTCTGACCCGTAACACCTGTCAAAGATGTCAAATGTTAGCTGGGAGCCCGGGACCAACAGCTTAATTGTGCTAGTCAGTACTTCATTTAATAATAATTACTTATTGGTTTATTTCTTCCCTTGGCCGATTTTTAATGTAAAAAAGGCATCGTAAACTTTAGTTGTTTATGTGGAAGCGAGCAATAAAATAGGCATTGAACAGAGAAAGACGAGCATCGGAGAGTAAAGGTGACAGGTCCCCTCGGCTTACGCCAACTACGGTACAAATTGCGATATTAAGCACAAGGCGTGATGAAAAAACACTAGCTGAATATAAATTAGGCAGGAGGAGCTCTATAATCAATATAAACGATGCTAAAGAAGATTAGAAAAATCCTGTAAGAAAACAAATTTCACGGCATCGTAAAGACACGTGGAACTGCAACGGTATACATTTTTTTTATTTCAGCTTATCTGTAACTACCTTTTGATACCTTGTGTCAACACACGTCCGCATTTTCATTATTTAAGTATCAATATTTAATTATAATAACTCTACCATCAAAAGACTGTTCTTACTTCCTACAATCCGAATGCTTACCTTGATAGTTCGCTTGTCTCGTTTTGGCTACTAACGTAACGTTTTCATAATCTCTAATGACATGTAGTTACGTATGTGAGCATGAGCAAAGTACACAACATTTAAAAGTTTTAGGTATTATTGCAATGTCTCATTATTCTCAAAGTAATCTCAAACTTAAATTTCCTTCTAGACTCTTTTTCCCTTGCAAGAGGAGCTCTTAGCTAAGTAATAACTGCCACACGGTTAGATCCATTAGGTTAAGCTACGCTTGCCTAGGTGGGTCTGTGGATGGGTGACCATCTTAACATACCGAGACTCCTCCGTGCCTCAGAAATCACGTTAATCCTTTGGTTCCGGCTGTCATTCGTGGATCTTTGGCCGTCGTTACGGGTCGTCAGAAGCCCGAAAATCTGACCAAGGGATATCTTATTACCCAGTTACTGGATTGTGGAGGTCTGATATTCGGTCGCTGTCGGACTGGAAGCCGACCCTAACATATTGGGAAAAGGCTAGGCAGATTGACTCTTTTTCTGGAACAGAAAACGATCCTATTTATACCCGCCCTATAAAATTACATCTACTACTTTGTTAGGCTTAAAAGTCAAACCTGCATTCTTATTTCAGGAAATACTTAACTAACAAAAAGTCAATTTTCAAAACCACTTAGTACGGAGACGGGTCGGCGGCCACCGCTGGGCTACTAAAAACGGCAATGTCAACGCTTTCCATTCACTTGCGTTCAGCGCTAATTACGCGGACACGAATATCATTACGATGGCGACTCTAGTCGCTGCCGTGGCCTATCGGGGCACACCGATTCCGTGATCGGTAGTCAAAACACATTGCAAGTGCATTTACATTGCAAGTGTCAGCAATTACCAATCTCAGATGTTGTTCAGCTTGTGAGTTATTTCAGCATAAGAAGAATATAATCTTATATTTTTGCAGGACGTTAGTGAGTGCGGGTCTTTATTCTTTTAAAGCCGAGTTATTGGAAGTTTTAGGTAAAATTGATAAGAATAATTTTTATTTACACATTTTTTTGGAAAATGGTACATAGTAAAGGACTGGGGACTGCGGCTAACATAGTTTGATAAACAAAAAGTGACCCATCTTAAAAAAGCGATTTCGTTTTATTTTACGTTTCAACTGATTTTATTTGGAATATTTTAAATTGAAAACTATTTCTTAAATTGTTTTAGAGTGGTGTTTAACGAGCAGATTTTATTTTTATTGTTTTGCTAATTATTTCAGGGTTAGGGAATGTAACTATTTCTGTGAAATGATCAACAGAAAACGAACCAAAGAAGATGACGATCTTAATCATCAACATGATCATATTATATATATATGTCGGAAATACGTCACTGATATGACTAATCGGGGCGTCGAGCACCTCGCGGCGCTAGAAAGAGTCTACATCGGTCGTCCCGTCAGACCGTTCCAGTGCGTTCCTCTGTTGAGATTGATCTTGCCATATAAGGTTACCATTGTAAGCCTGTGCGTGACTTCCAGGATAAGGGCCAAATCATACGTACCACAACCACACCACATCCCAGCGTCAAAATGTAGGCATGCAGTGATCACGTGTCGTGTCGCTGCAGCTGCGCAGTTGCGCAGTGGTAACTACAAAATTTTCGTTATGGAGTGGTTGTGGTACGTGTGATCGGGCCCTAAGGCATACATTGAAATAATGTTGTGTGATAGAGGTGCTCTTCTGTTGTGTCCACAGATGCAAGTGACGTATCCTCTTTAAACTTTCACTTCGTACGGTAAAGTAAAGCAGTTCCAAAAAAGTGGACAAAATGTAAAGACGAAATTGAATTTGATTCCGATACATAAATTTTACTTAGCGTTTATCTCCCTCGGATCAAGCAGGAAAATAAACGAATGTTAATTAAATTTGTTTGTGCGAAACTAAGTCGCCAACACAGCCTTTTAATTATTTGTTGTCGGGGATTTTCAAAATTTCTGTACTTTTTGTTGTGTAAAAACGTCCACCTGAATATATTTCCAGGAATAATACTTTGAAACGATCAAATTAGTATTATTATTCTAGAACAACATTTTTTCCAGAAGATTTTCAACATTTCAGATCTAAATAATACGTAAATTTAAAAAAAAATGTTTATTTCTTTAGTCTCAATATATTTATATAACTCGTGTCTCTAAGCACGAGCGCTTAACAAAAAGTTTAATAAAAAGGAAACTACTCTCATTTTTCATATTCTCAGTGCGCAATATATATATGACTGTAATGTAAATGACATATATTATAAATAAATACCCAAATGCATAACAATAATAATATCCTTTCAATATGTGTCTTCCATTTATTTAATTTTTGTTACCCTTTAATGAAACACCAATAGATATTTGAGGTTTTCAACATTCTCTGTTTAAAACCGTCCAAAATAAATTTTGACAGCGGGAGCCACCGACAAGAAAAGTGTGTTTGTTCCTGTGCAGAATTTTTTCATCATTAAACCTTGGTTGTTTAGCTATAAAAAACAACGTTAAGGCACTCTCTTATTATTTTTGCGATATAAAATAAAAATTGGCAAACTTCGAAAAAGAAGCTGGATAAATCCAATAATTCTTTCATATCTTCAAATGGTTTAGGTTGATTTAATTTTTGTAACGATTTTCGTTTTTTTTTTGTTTCATGACAAAAAATTATGTAACAAAAATTAATTAAACCCGATTTCATAGCTTTCATTTTTATATAAATCTTTTATTCAACTTGCAATATTTGTATGTTTGTGTAGGGCGAATCTTGCAAAACGAATTAAAACCACTTCCTCTTATACTACGGAGTAGACATTTTACATATTGGTTCAGTTTTGGAGACAATGCATTTTTATGATAAGCATAACCTGATTGACCACTCAGAATTGGCTCCAGACAAGAAAACTCCTCAACGGTCAACAGTACAAACACGAAACTTTATAAACGGTTTAATTATACTTGTAATAGCACGTTCTAAATTTCACCATGATCTTGCTGCTGCACCCAAGATTAGCTTCAGACGAGGGAACTCCTGATCTATGTTCATCATCTATGTTCTATGTTAAAGGGTTTGGCTTCCGCACTTAGTCCGTCAGGTGGACCATTGTGCGAAGATGATTAAGTCTCCTGGTCTGTTTATGTTCATCTGTGTAGGATCTGGGTGACCCGAGGGTTTCTTTTCTAATCTGGGTGACACCCGTGTATACAAAGAGCACGTGCGCAATGGTCTCCTCAGCCTCCATGCTCGCCCTGTTCAGAGGACTGTCCGTTATGCCTACTGTGTGGAAGTGTTTGTTTAGCGAGCAGTGTTCCGTGATGGTTCCCGTCACCAGGCGCAGGCCGTTTCTGTCCAGGCGTAATAAACGCCTGTTATCCAGCTATCCAAGGATGGCATAGCTTCGTTTGACAGCCTGCAGCCCAGTGTCGAGGTCCACCAGTACTCGGCTTGTGTGTGGGTGAACTCCTGTAGCCACCTGCGTATTTGATTGAAGGGGATGGGTACTATTGGCTCGGGTCCACAGACTGGCGTGCTGGATCCTCGTCTAGCAAGTTCGTCAGCTGCGTCGTTACCTAGCAATCCGCTGTATCCTTTTATCGATTTCAGTGTCACCGTGTTGCCGCTAGATACCGTTATTTGTTCTAGTGCATTGTGACATTCTAGTGTTAGCTTCGAGGTAATATATGTTTTCCGTAAAGATTGGAGAACTGAGGCGCTGTCGGAAGTATACGTATGTGGGTGTCCGTAACCCTCCTGACTTCTAGAGCGTGGGCCGCTTGTATGATGCTCACACACTCCGCCTGATAGACGGTGTTGAACATTCTCAGCGCTCTGGATATATTTATGTTGAGGTCGTGTGACAAGACTCACACGACCTCAACATAAATATATCCAGACGGTGGACGGTGTATACTCTAATCTCTTTCGGGCCTGAGTAGTCACACTGTTCTTCTGTAAGTATTATGTTGTAATGCCTTTGAATGTGGTTTTTTTTCCGGGCCTTTTTCAGGGTGATTCGTTTGATTGCATCTTCCTTTATACGGGTGCTTAACTCTGAAGCATCCGTAGCTTAGCGTGCTTAGGGTTCCTGGTAAATGGAGCCTGAAGGTGGCCAGGGCCGCCTCGTCCCGCACGATGAGGTGCAGTCCCAGCATTGCCTGTAAGGCGGCGGTGGATGCAGTTCTGATACTGCTAGTGATTGCGACGCAAGCAAACCGCTGCAGTTTTTCGAGATCTTTTTGGGCAGTGCTCAGGTCTGTCTTGGGCCACCAGACCAGTGAGCTGTATGTGAAAGTTGGTCTGATGACTGTGGTGTATAACCAGTGGGTTACCTTGGGGCTGATCCCCCAATTCTGGACAAGCATTCGCTTGCACTGCCACAGGGATATGCTGTAGTTAATGGTAGAGTAATGATATAGTTCGTGTGTTTGGTCCAGTTCAGTTGTTTGTCCAAAAAGATGCCCAGGTATTTGGTTTGGTTGTTCCAAAGAAACCTGGTCATTCTAGTGTCGTCAGTTTTCTCTTCTTTGTGAAGAGAATCAGTTCGGTTTTTGTAGGGTTCACTGAGACTTGATGCTTGTTGCATCATTCCTCTACAATTTTTAGGGCTTGACGCATGAGGTTGCATAGAGTGTTTTCGTGGGTCCCGTTAATTATTATGGCTATGTTATCGGCGTAGCCTACGATGAAATAACCTTTGTCGTTGAGTGTTTTGATGAGGCTGTCTATTAAGGTTAGAAGAGAATAAATAGATGGATATTACTTTTCCTCTGGAGTTCGGTGCGTCGCAGCCCCAGAGTGGGTGGTGGGCGTTCGAGTCAGTGTCGATGATCAGTGGCGCGTTCACAGTGCTGTACCAGGTCGGTACAACACTGTGAACTACTCTGGCTATCTCTTTAGGTGGGCAGTCCGCGTCCACGCCTGGCATCTATACCGAGGCCAGTACAACATCTGAAACGCTCTACCTTCGGTCTGGAGTCTGTCAGGTCTCTGGAAAAGAATTGAGTGAGTGGTGCAATAGGAATGTCTTTGGCTATGTAGACGCAGGTTCTTGGCTTATTTGAGCTGTGTGTGTTGAGAACTAGCTTACCTCCGATGTTACCGAAGCCACATATTCTATTGTTTGCCACATATTCTTGCTGCTAATGAGTTAGTTATGTGTCGGTGTACTTGTCAGAAGGCTTCAAACCCTGATGCTATCCAGTCTGAGGCAACGGAGGACCCGTCCCAGACTGAGTCTCAAGACTGTATCCTCCACCAAGATGTATCTGGTTTAGTACAAGATCTATCTCAAGTGGTACACAGCCTGAGATTGGTAGTTGTCCAACTTTCAGTAGTCATGATTGTTATCATTCAGTTATGTTCTCAGAAAGTATGGGAAGAGGTATAGGTAAATTAATTAGTAACAACCTGTGTTATTCTACTCAAAATTATTGTATGCAAGGGTCAACCTACAAAAGAATAATAGTCTGTAACAGGAAATGTATACAATCCTAAAAACCAACATTACTGTACACACGTACAGTATTTGTGGGTAATAGTTCTGAGGTAAAAAAAGACGAAATCACTGACTGTGTAACTGGGTTGTTAAAGTTAAATTGCAGTAAAATAATATTGTGTGCTTCCCATATTTTGAAGGACTGACAAATAGATAAAACAATTATATATGCTTGTGACAAACCTTTCTTGACACCAAAATGTTGGTGTCAAGAAAGGTTTGTCACTGATTGAATTTCAATTTAAACATATAAACCCTATGATAGTTATTAAAGCTTTTCGGCACATTAAAATCAAATTGACTGAGGATCTATGGGGATTATCTATCAAAGTTTGTACATCCATAATCGAGACTATAGCACCATACTTAGCCTTAATATTTAATTTGTGTGTGGATCAAGGAGTCTTCCCGGATTTAATTAAATACAGTAAGGCTATACCACTTTTTAAATCTGGGGACAGTAAAGACACAAACAATTATAGACCAGTATCCGTGCTGCCGGTATTCAGCAAAGTCTTCGAAAAGGTAATGCTAAATCAAATGATTAATTTTAACACCAACCAAATCTTACACGATCAGCAATATGGTTTCACCAAAGGACGTTGTACGACTGACGCCGGTGTCACCTTATTAAAACACATATTTACAGCGTGGAAGGAGGCTCAAGATGCCATAGGAATCTTTTGTGACCTCTCCAAAGCATTTGACTGCGTAAATTATGAAACCTTACTCTTGAAACTTGAGCATTACGGACTAGGTAAACTTGCGCTCAGTTTAGTAAAATCTTATTTAAATGATAAACAACAGCAAGTTCAAATTAACGGTGTCAATTCACTCAGTCTAAAAGTCAAAATGGGTGTTCCACAAGACTCAATATTGGGTCCTTTCCTCTTTTTAGTATATATTAATGATCTACCCCATTAATTAAAAAATCAACCACAAATGGTGTTATTTGCTGACGACACTTCCCAAATTTTTAAGCATCGTGCATCAAATCTTGACGATGTAAATAACGCCCTACTGCAGGTCCCAAATTGGTATACTGCTAATAATTTAATTTAAATGGGAAAAAAACTAAATGCATAAGATTTGCTTTACCGAATGTTAACAGTAGTGATTGTGATATTATATAGTATTGAATAAGGAGAAACTAGAATTCGTAGATAAAACTGTTTTCCTGGGGATCACGCTCGACTCAAGGCTGCAATGGGGCTCTCATTTAACATCTCTCACAGGACGGCTAAGTTCAGCAGCATATGCTGTAAGAAAAATCCGTCAGTTTACTGATATAGATATCGCAAGGCTAGTCTATTTCAGTTACTTTCATAGTATCATGTCCTACGGAATTTTACAATGGGGACGGGCTGCACATATCGACTCTATTTTTATTCTGCAGAAAAGAGCCATTAGAGCAATATGTTGCCTCCGCAGGCGCTTTACTTGAAATTAGTAGTTAGTAGTTTGAGTTTGTTCCTGATCCATGGCTCTTGGATCAGTGCGATGGTTCGGGGCTCCAGTACCCTGCGTAAGCTAGCCGTGGTAGTCTGGCTGTGCTGGAGGTCGGTCTGGATGATGTTGACGGCGGTGGAGAGGAGTTAGTCGGAGATGATCCATCGGACAGCCTCTCAACACCTCATCTGCCTTTCCACCCGAACCAGGAGATTCGGGTGGAAAGGTGTCGGCATCATCAGCATCAGCATTGATGACCTCCTCCAGTTGATCTATGTCGGGGTCGTTCGTCTGTGTCAGCGTCGGTTGTGCAGTCTTGGTGTCGCTGTCAGTCTGAACGTCAGTGGGTTCGGTCGTGGGCCAGAAGCGTACGTATATCAACCCGAGTACATAAGTATGATAAATGTCGCTCCCGGGACTGGATCTTTACGGCTTCCTCCAGTGTCACACTCAGGGTCAAGTAAGTCCCATAGTTTTCACCACCGAAAGTAGTCACCCTGTACAGTGAACACCTGGCGATATCGCACCAAATATTCTGACGGATCAGAATACCCTGGAGTCTGGCTACATCACTTCTGTAACGAGGGACAAATAGCAAGACTCGGACACGGGTGGGCAGGTCAGTATTTGGATGGCTGATTTTGGGCACGATCTGGGACAACCAAGTCATGGCATAGTCATCCTCACACCACATCTACACGGTACCTTCCGCTACCCTTGGGTATCCGTGGAAGGCAGGGAGTGGCGCTGTCGGGTCTGTGTCCATATCCAGATTCTCTAAATCCGTCTTTATGTGCTCGGCCTCTTCCTTTGTCAGGTCTCTGGAGGGAGGGGAAGGCAGATTGCTATGGCTAGCCACGCAGTGATGTCCTTCGTGGCTCGCGCGTAGGTCCTCTGCTCCCCTTGAGCTGAGTGGATCTTAGCGCGTTTGGCGTCCCCCTGGAGCATGCTCGGTGAAGCCGCGTCATCAGGGCGTCCCCTCTTCTCCGGCCCTGCACTGCTTGGTCCAGGCTGCGGCTTGGAGGTGCCAGGCTGGTTGTTTTTTGCTGGCGACGCCGGGTATGAGGTACCGCCCCGCTTGCCCCTGTTGCTGTGCTTAGGACGAGGTCGGTGATCCGTCGGATCATAGGATCCGTCTTTATCTTGGGGTCGGCTGTTGGTCCCGGCGGACTCTGTTACGTCCGGAGGCTTTTCGCGCTAGGTTGGCTCTTGGCAAGAACGCCCCCGCACGCGCAGTTCCGCATCCAGCCGCTTTGCACGCTAAGTTTCCCCTTCGCACTCTCGCGGCCGGTCACCTGCATCCGGCCCCTTGTCACGCTGGGTTTCCCCTTCGCGGAGGCCGGACGTGCACCTCCCTTCTCGCTGGCTAGTGCCTTCACGAATTTTACGCTTTCGTTCACCAATTCTCTTCTTTCAGGCCTTGATTTTTTCGCGCTTTGTCAGCGGGTGTACTTCACCACAGACAACCGGAAGAGTTTTAGAGTTGCTAGGTCCATCATCTTTCTCCGTCTCTCTGTCTGTGCTGGTCTGGGTCTTTGTCCGGGTTCGTCTTGCTATTCCGCACTGTGCTCTGTCGCCAGAGGCTCGTGGGGGGCATAGTCCGTGTAGTGAGTGTGGACGCGTTGGTCGCAACCGGGGTTGGGTATATGGGCGCAATAAACGCAGCCTGTATTGGGGGCGCTAAGTCAGCAGCCGGCCGCGTGAGAAGCGCAGCATCAATGTATCCTTGGAGCAGTTTGAGCCGCCCCCCGCCATAATACAATGAGGGCTAACCGCCGAAGCGGTGTGGGACGGGCAGGCTTGGCCGGGACCCACCTGGATAGTTTTTTCTACATCCTGCATGTGCATGGTATTTGGGGGGTGGGCTGGTTTGGGATCGAGGTTACCCTTCCTCTGGGACCGAAAAGATAATGGAAATATTAAACCCTCTACACATTGGACCTCTAGAAGAACTTCATGCCCTATTGTACTCTATACACTTCTATGCAAGGAAGTAGACATAATAACGTTATGAGTGACAAAATGTCTTTTGTTATTACTACTCATGTGGACGTCCTCCTAACTAATATTATAAATGCATTGCAAAAGTGAGTGTTTGTTTGTCAACGGCACAAACTCATTAGGGTCTGAAATGGTAATGGGCGTTCCTCAAGGTTCGATATTGGGTCCATTCCTATTTTTAGTACATAATAATGATTTACCCCAATTATTTCTAAATCACCCAAAAATGGTGTTATTTGCACATCATTGATCTTTAAAATAAACCGACGGTCACAAAATTCTTGACGACGTGAATAACTCTTTTGTTCAAGTTCAAAATTGATTTACGGTAAATAATTTGGTACAAAATAAATAAAAAACCAAATGCATTAGATTTAAATTACCAAATGGTAGAAGTAGCGAATGTGACATCATACTGAATGGAGAAAAACTAGAATTTATTAATCAAACAGTTTTCCTAGGAATCACGCTAGACGAGAAATTACAACCCCCCATATAACTCTCGCGGGGCGGCTAAGCTCGGCCGCTTATGCTGTTAGAAAGATAAGACAGTTAACAGATGTAGAAACCGCGCGTTTGGTCTATTTTAGCTACTTCCACAGTATTATGTCATAATTATGGTATTTTACTGTGGGGCTGCTGATATTGAACCCATCTTTGTTTTACAAAAGAGAGCTTTCAGAGCCATTTACAATCTACGTCGTCGCGAATCTTTCAGGGAACTATATAAAAAGATTAATATTATGACGGTACCTTGCCAATTCATTTATGCAAATATTATGTACCTATGTGAGAAAAAATCTACATCTTTTTAATAAAATAAGTTATAGACATAATTTTAATACTAGAAATAAAGATAAAATAGATCAACCATTTTCCATACTATCTAAAGTAAATATATCTTTTATGGGGTACTGTGTTAAGTGTTACAACAGAATACCTTGTGATATCTTAGAATTAAATGAAAGAAAATTTTAAACTCATATAAAAGTACACTTTGTAAACAAGCATATTACAAATTAGAGGATTAATATCCAAGATAAAAATGCTTGGAAACGTGCTGGTCCTGCTCCATAGGACAATTCAGAATCTAGACAAAATCGAACTGTTTGCATCGAAATGACATCATCCGTCGTGCTCTTGTCACCGCCGGAGTGCCAGCTGTTTTAGAACCCAATGGACACGCGACGATGGGAAGAGACCAGACGGAATGACCATAATGCCTTGGAAGGTAGGTAGGCCTTTGGTGTGGGATGCAACGTGCGTCGACACCCTTGCGCCATCCCATCTTCCTAGCACGGCGGGCTGTGCTGGGGCTGCTGCTGCAGGTGCGGAAAACCTCAAACGGCGCAAATACTCCAATCTTATTGGGACTTATATGTTTGAGCCGTTTGGGGTTGAAACACTAGGGCCATGGGGTCCGAGTGCCCACTGAGTTTTTCAAGACATCGCCAAGCGGCTGGTCGACTCTTCACGTGACAAGAGGGCTGGCCTATTCTTTGGCTAAAGAATCAGCATTGCCATTCAACATGGCAATGCAGCCAGCCTTTTGGGCACTTTTCCTGTTGACAGCGATGCGGAAGAATTTTTTGATGCCCTATAATTACCCCCCCCCCCCCCCACACACTTTTATGTAATATATACTTGTACATATTATTAATATTATTATTTTAAGTCTGTTAGTTTTTAATTATGTATAATCTGGTGTAAAATAATGAAAAAAAAAATGAAAATGAAAAATAAAAAATACTTTACTGCACAATAGGTTTTGCAGTGAATACAGTAAAAAAAAAAGTTACACTTTACAAATGAACACTTGTATGCTACAACAATGGTGGGGGTACTGTCCTCTTAGATAGGCTATACAATAGCCTGTAGTAAAGAGAATCAGTGCCGTATCCCTCTAGGAGTGGAAAATCAGTTGCTTAGTGTTTTTGTACAATTCAATATTTTAATTATTAAGTATAGTAACGCAAAACAAAACAAAATAAAAATAAAGAAGTTACAAACCAAAAAAAAAAACTATAACTTATATACTTGTACATATTATTAATATTATTATTTTATGTATGTTAGTTTTTAATCATGTAAAAACGTGTGTGTAAATAAAAGAATATTCGTAATAAATGTTGTATTTTTTAAATATGTTTATTTAAAAATGAAATTTGTACCTATTTATGTAATATGAATAAATACACAATTTTGAGACTGATATTATGACTGTTATTCAACAGATTGATTATTTATATTATTAATATATGATTAAAATGAGATTTCAATATTTCTGTGAAATAGTTCTAATATTTCCGTTTTATTATTTTTTGTTCATCATCATCATCATCATCAGCCTATAACGTTCCCACTGCAGGGACACGGCCTCCTCTCAATGAGAGGGAGTGGGCCCACCACGCGTGCCCAGTGCGGGTTGGTAGATGTCACATTTCATGTCCATCATCATTTTTTTTGACATTTTTTGTTACATTGTTCATTTTTGTAACGATATGTATTTCTGTTATTTTTTTTGTAACTGTACAATTTTTTTGAAAAGAGTTTTTGCTGCTTCGCTTTACCAAAGCAATAAAACTTAATTTTTTAGTTGTATGGGAATATAAGCTACTTAATAGTATATCAATTTTTTTTTCAGGACAGGAAACGGTTCCGGAACTAAATCCCATAGAGGCTGACGCGTTCTTGGGCACGCCACCATAGCGGCGATAAGTCCCCTCTTTGAGGAGTGGCTAGAGAAGCGCCACGGCGTTGTCACCTTCCACCTGACGCAGGTCCTCACCGGATGCGGTACGATCAGGCGGGACAAAAACGCCCGGGTGTCATCACTGCTTGGATCGCCCGGAGGACACGATGGAGCATACGGTGGAGGTCTGCCGGGCTTGGGCAGAGCATCGCCGTGTCCTCGTGGAGGCGATCGGTGGCGGGGATCTCTCGCGTCCGGCCCTGGTCCAGGCCATGGTACGGAGCAAGAGAGCATGGGAGGCCGTCATCTCCTTCTGCGAAGCAGTAATGCTCGCGAAGGACGAGGCGGAACGCGTGAGGAAGAGGAAAAACCCTCACGCCCCTAGCCACCGCAGGAGACGCCCTGGGTGTCGTCGGGACGATTCCCCGAATCGCAGGCCGATACCCGGCCACCGTAGGTGCGGGCTTGCGGATGGTGAGCAATGGGTAGCTCGCCGTCCGATAAGGACCAGGCCCGGGTCGACGGCGCGTTGTGTTCCATGCGCGCCTCAAAGATATGTCAGCAAATAAAGGGGTCCGATGGGACCGATGCCTGCCGGGGTGGCGGGAAAGTCTGAAAGAGATACCGTGGCCTCTGGCAACGTACAGGCAACTGAAGGAACACAGGTTGGTGTAAGTCAGTAAGAGCCTGACACGCCCTCCCGCTGCGCCCAGAGCGGGAGAAGTTATTTGATAACTTCCCACTCAAAAAAAAAAAGCCTGACGCGTTCTATAGCTATAAGTAACATACAGTTTAAGTATAGGTCATATATTGTATACAATCACATATCTTTCATCCTCCAATTTAATATTTTTTTATGAATTTAATTTTTTTGATGAGTGCATTCAGCATTGGAAAGCTTTCTACGGTAGGCGCAAGGCTGCACTTTGTAATTATTAGGACTACAAATATTGAGAAGCACGGGGTTGGATATGGGTTCCTAGAGACGGTCAGTAATAAAATCTTTTAATAGTAACAATACAATCGAACCAATACAATGCACGTAATGAATGACTTTTGAAATGAGTTAAAACAACAGATATAACGTTTTTTTATGTTTATTATGTTTACACAAAAATGCTTTGTGTGGGGTGTTTTATGGTTTTTTCTTCAACCGATTTGTTTACAAATCAAAATAGATTATAGCCAGTTTTTCCCGTTATTAGTAGCTATAAATCATTGTACATCCGTAGCGACTGATCCTTTAAATAAGATCTAAAGTGAAGAATACAACAAATGTCGATTGTTTTGAAAAAGCTGAGGTATTGAACCCACCCTTTTCATGTCGTTGGGAGTTTCAAGGCCCGCCTGAGGCCTCGCCTGGGCTGGTCAAGCAAGCGTTCTACACTTTTGACGAATGTTTAAAATAATAATAATAATTTTTAGTTGTTTTAATACTAAATGGTACTTTTCCATGCTTTTTTTATTATTTTATTATTTCCCAGCTACCCGCCTCTGCTTTGCACGGTTACAATGTACTGATGTGGCGACATGTCAAAACATCGAGATTTCTGTGCTATATCTATCTAAGTTAAATGTTAATGTATTATACTCAGAAACCTTACGGAATATTATTCTCTAAATGATGGTGGCGTAGTTTAGAAGAGCAACGTGGTCACACAGACAGACACGAGGACTGAGGAGCGACTTTAATTTATAATATGAATAGATAGCAAGCGCAAGGGTGGTAGCAAGCGCTACTGCTGAGCATGAGTTCCTGGGTTTGATTCCCAGGTCGGGCAGTGTCATTGGGTTTTTCTTTCTGGAATTTCTCAGTAGCAGCCCGGAGTCTGGATTTGTTCCCGGTTGATGGCAATAGGCTCGCGAAGCAAGGCGTGATGTTATGCTATGTTAGATATAGTATGCGCTGCGACAGTCTACGAAATTCAAATTTTCTTACGTTTTTTTGCAATTAGCAGGCAACAAGTATTTTGATTAAAAAAAAAAAAAATGTGTACTTTTAGTACTTATTATTTTTTGTTTTTGCAAAAAATATATAAGTATTGTGATTTTCATGTTAGATATTTTCCAAAGGTGTGATACAGAACGCTCAGTACCTAAATCTTACGTAGCTTAAGTTAGTTTTTTGAATCCCAGATAGTAATTTGACTTAATTTACAAATCTATCTTTGTTGGTGATAAAAAAAAACGAACATTAGTAAGAATTAGTTTGGTGATTTAATGATAAATAATATTTAATTATTATTTATTAATATTGTGGTTTTTTTACACGTCATATTAAGTTACATATTATTCAATCACCAAACTAATTCTGGCAATGCCTATCTCTGATTTACTGGGCATTATGTATTCTGTATAACATCTTTGTAAATTAAAATAAGCACAATCTTTATTTTCTTGCTAAAATTTAATAAATATTAATTAATATATTAATTATTATTTTTTTACATCGAACGTATAGGTACAGGTTGTACATACCCATAGAAAAAAAAACCGGCCAAGTGCGTTTCGGACCACGCACAATGAAGGGTTCGAAGTTGGAATGAATTTATCGTAAGAACAAACTTAACTTTGTAATTGAAAAACATGTTCTCCCATACGGAATATATGGGAGAACATGTTTTAGCAACCGCAAATTTAAGTTGGTCAATTATTACTCGTAAACTTGTAAAGCCCACTTAAGTGCGATAGTTTTCCTTTAAACTTCGTTATATATAGGTACTATTCCCGTGACATTTAAATTTCTAACTACAACCGTTTAGTTGGTAGAGGGGGGGATACTTGACTCTAACGAACATTGGTACTTTAAAGCTTGATAAGTCACGAACGGTTTACTTAATCAAAAAACAGTCTTGGCAAATCACAAATATTTTTAAAAGGCCTATCCAACGATATCCCACAATATGGGAAGGACGAAAAAAAAATTATCATCCCCACTTTACATGTAGGGGCGGTACCCTAAATAATTGTTTTTTTTTCAAAATTTTATTTTACCACTTTTTTGGCGTCATTAACTTGTATACTCATGCCAAATTACAACTTTCTAGTACCAATAGTTTTTGAGCTAAACCGCGGACAGACAGACGGACATGGCGAAACTATAAGGGTTCCTTGTTGACTACGGAACCCTAAAAACGAACTGTTACGGTTTAGTCAGCGCACGCCTGTAAGCGCAAAAAAGTGCAATTTTCACAACTTTACAAAGCGTCAAGTTTCAGTACTATGTTTACGTTTAATTTAAAAGAATTATATATATAAGAAAGAAAAGAAAAGAAAGAAAGAAAAATGCATTTATTGGCATTACAAAAAAATACACCAAAAAATTATAAAAACAGAAAACAAATTATTATAATGCCAAAAGGGCCAGTGCTCAGCATATAAACCATCCTGAATACATTCTCTAAATGATGTTGAAAACCTCATGAAAATCCATTGCGTATTTTAGAAGAACAACGTGGACATACAGCCAAACGTGAAAAGCAACTTTGTTTTATAATATTTATAGATTTGTCATTTCTCACTGGATTATTGTAATAGTTTATTGCTAATAGCTTGACTTGGCTTAGCTTGGTATCCAAGGGGTATCTTAACACCCAGTAACTGGGTTGTGGAGGTCAGATAGGCAGTCATTCCAAGTAAAATACTGGCATTCAGCTGCATTCGCTCAGACTGGAAGCCAACCCCAACATAGTTGGGAAAAGGTTATTCAGATGATGGTGATGAGCTTGACTTGGTTTAAATATAATAATACATTATTTGACATTCTCATTTTATTAAATTATTACGTGAATTTATGTAATTTTAAAACCTATCGCTATACGGCTTTTTAAACTTTATCTAGTAGGTACCTAATCCTAGGTTATTTCAACCTCCGATGCCTGTTTTAACAATTAAATTATAAAAATACTAGCTACTTACTTTCATCCAAATCCGTCCAGCCGTTTTAGCGTGAAAGCGTAACAAACAAAGTCACTTTCACATTTATATTATTAGTTAGGATGTCTACAACATAAAGGCAGGCAGTTCCATGTGGATAGTATCAGTAGTTGATGTAATACCTAAGCAGCTATGACAGACAGGAACTTTATTACATTTTGCTACGGAACCCTAGAAACCTTGCTGAACACACCAATCTAAGTGAATGCTCCTCGTTCAAATCTTCCGTATCGCATTATTCCGAGAGAGGGTCGGGGCCATAATAAATTCCGTATTATACACATGACACGCGTATTAAAATAAACATATTAACGACACCCTCGCAATGTGTGCTCACCAGCAAATGACAAAAGGCTGCTAACCTACTTCAATATTATCACTTGAAAAAATAATACCGTAATAAAATGATTAAGATACGGCCTAGTTTTAATATATCATCGACAAATTATCATACTATCATCAACCAAATAATTAAATAACATTTGGAAATCTCTAGTATTTTCTGACTTTAAGCAGTGATAGCCTAGTGGTGTGACCGTCGAAGAGCCAGGTCTTTTGAGTTCGAACCCAAGGCAAGCCCCCTGGCTTTTCGGAAAACATCGTGAGGAAACAAAATGCCTGAGAGACATTTCTCGACAGCAAGTGCTGCACTAACTTTGAACACTTTCATCATTATGAAAAACAAAGCCATTTTTTTACATTCATACTACAGAACCAGAACGCCTGTAGGTAGGTACACACAGCCGCCCATCAGTGGTAACAACTGATATTGTCTGCGCCTTTATGTCGTACGTAGCAGGTTCTTACTTTCTGTTTTTTTTATAACCATAGTTGGTAAATGTCCAATTCCTATTTGAAGTTTATAGGCTTTAATATTATTCTTAAGTCTTATGGGCCTCCTGTGACACAGTTATAAGGCATTTTATAATAACAATAGACCCGGCAGCTCCCGAACTGTTCCGAGGTCCCAACGGAACGGACCACCCCATTCTAGGGTGCAAGTGTATAATTTAGATGACACATTGTCGCCAAATACACTCACTTTCATTCCCTACATCAATTATATCGCAACTATGGTTGTTCAAATACGTCTTTAACATGTAGTTAGATTAATTAAGGCACTGTGTTTTTTTGAGAAAACTGAATGTCTTCTGTTCTCTCCGATAATTCTTTTAATTTCGAAAAGACCTTTATTAATTTCGTTTTCTTTTCCTTCACTTTTTTTTTAACCTGTCTATTGTCTTACACCGAGAAGCCCGTACCTTGAAAGATATAGAGAGTGGATTTTTGAGATGGGGCAGTAAGGACAGCTACCGGAGACTTGTTTCCTAAGACCGTTTTCCTGTAGTTACAACGGTTAAGATAGCTGCCCTTACTGCCCCATCTCAAAAATCCACCCTGTATACGAGTATTTTTCATTTTAATTATTTTGGGACCAGATAACCAAAGTATTTATGTATTGTTATATACCGGACGAGTGCTTTATTTTGCCACTGTACGTACCTACTCGTTACCTATAATCAAGGCAATAAACTCTTTCTTCCTCAGGCTGGGGATCGTCACGTCATCTTTTAACCATGTTTCAATATCCACTACGCAGTTCAACAAGTTTCTCAACATAAAGGTACATGTAAGTCTTGCAACTTATTAACTTTTCACATATGTAGGTACATAATATCTACATGAAATGTGATCATCACAGCTACGTAAAAACTGAAATACCTAAGCCTCATTTGCTTATTATTAAAATGAATAACAACATAATTAACCTATTAATAGGCATTAAACAACAAATGTTCTGGATCACCCCGCCTCCTTTTCCGTGAACCGTTTAATTCCAGAGAATTCCCAAATCGCGCTTATAATTTATAATAACAGGGAGGTCCCTTAACGAAGAGACCGTTTTGTAGATAGGTATCTATCAAATTACGCCACCTTCCCCCTTGCAGGCGCCCATTGTTGTCTAACACGGAAAATATTCATTTGAATATTTACTTAACATGGATAATATTTTAATCTTCCCCTTTGAATTATACACTTTCCAACGGAGACAATTTCACGCCCCTTACGGCGAAACGGTGTAACTGTTAAACTTCGTGCAGTCAATTATACATCCTTTATCAGAACAAAAATAACGATTTAAGGTTTAATTTCACTTGGCAAAACAAGCAATATCAATTTAACAAGATATTCCTTTTGTTAATATTCGCACACGCTTTATCAAATTCTCTAGCGGGGGTGACAATAAGCCGCTGTAAGTACTCTTCTGACATATGGATAAAAGCTTTCATTTCAGTCTCAGCTCTTTGGACTGTGATATAAGGAGATAAGTACATTTTATACATTATGTATGTAGATAGAGCTATGAGAGTTCCTATTTGTTGTAGGCATATAATATTAAAATGTATCAAAACGGAAAATATATTATTGCTTTGTTACAATTTTAATATAAGGTAAGCATATAAATAAGGTGTGATTGAAAAACTGAAAAGCTCTTATTGGATTGATGACTCTGTCATAATAAGTAGAAACACCCGTACCCTAAATCTATCTATAATCCATAACAAAGAATATGATTTAATTGATTGAAAATAAAGCAAAAATTTAAAAGACTTTTATCGTCAGAAATCAGAAATCATTTATTTTTAATTAATGTGTGTAGGTACAAAATAGGATGTAAACATTGTAAAAGCAGTTCCAAAACACTCTACCTTACGGCATGCAAAAGTAAAAAAATATTTATATCTACTTAATTATACAACAAATTAAGATAGAAAAAATTGTTATGTGGATCTACAGACTTCCTACATAAACTAAACATCAAAAACCATCGTTTACGGCTGCTATAGCCGATTGCCACATCAGCTGGTCTGTTCTGTAGCCCTATGTCGACTAGTCTAGTTATGGTTTAAGACATTGATTTCTCAAAAACAGAATACAATTATTCACTTAGAATGAGAAACACTGGTTGCATACATAAGTATAAACGTTCTTTGGAACGAGAATTGGAAGGAAGTACAATATTGTTTGTCTTTAACTTATCATCATGTTAGTAAAATAAACTATGCTAAAAGAGATCGAGTTTAAAATATAGTTTTTAAAATACCTACCTATTTGTACTTGATGTAGGTAAAACTAAAATAGGAACTATGAGTCCATATGACGTATCGAAACACTGTTTCTATTATAGTTATCATTAAGTAATGCTCTTTCCATAGCTCGATGAACTACTTTGAATTTGAGGATCAGCCTTATCGTAAGTAGGTACCCAAGTCTCGGCTCCATAAGACATAACAGGTAGGACAAACTGCTGATTAAAGACCTCATTCTTTGGGCTTTGTGTTATAGGGAGCAAAAAGTTCTTCTCCAAAGAAACCTACTTCGCTTTGTAATGGGCAACTAGCTTCATCTTTCTGACTCCTGTAACAATTTAAAAGTGCCTGTAAATGGTGTATTGAAATAAAAGATTTTAGTTTCATGTACCCCAAACGGCATTCGGCCTTGCTGAATTCTGCTACAAGACTTTCTTCTCGAAGATATTTTTCCGAACTGCAAAGCTTGCTCAAGGTATTATTACCAAAACATTATCTCGAACAACCTGAAAATGGTTGGTCCAATTCTTGTCGGACCAATCTTGTAATCGCTTTAAATCATGTACTGTAGATTATAATGTATTATTGCAATTAATTATTTTCATTTTGATAACTGATTTTAAATAAAATAGTTTTAAATCAGTACCTACTTCAAAATCTGCAATTCATTACAAAGTGTAATTGCACTTCAGACTTCACTGCACGGCTGGTCACACAAGAGTGTTGTCAAATTATATCATAACTCTATTGTGAAAACTGTTTCGAGACAACTGGCTTTGAGACGCCCTCCTCGCAAAAAAATTCGGGCTCGGGGTCCTGCCCTCGTCTGTTTAATAACATAATAGCACAATTCCCTCGCCGCATGATTCAATTTGGATTTCCTCCAGCCTCCCCCGTGTCGTCTAAAAAATGACAACTTCATTATATTGTTCGCGCTCCCGAGGGCGACTTGTTTGCCAGAAGGATTATAATGATTAATTCCGTAAAATATTAATACACATCACACCCGCGCTGCACACTATAGCACTTTATAAACGGCTTATTGAAACTAAGTAAAACACAAGTGCGCTTTTGTTCACGGCTATTTGTTACCTAAGTAGACTGCCTGGCATGATATTGACAAAGACAGAAAAGTGGTTTGAGGATTTAGGTTCGTTGTTACTAAACACTGAAAAAGCTACGCACAACAAAAAAATATTTTACGTTATCTAAAACATGATCCCAGCAAATCTTGACTTTTAAGTTTTACATATATCGTGAATTTTTATCTAATGACATGAAGTAGGTATTCTGTACAACATATAGAAAATATCCCTTATTGCATGGACAGTTGTCTTCCGGGCCTTTGTCTGCGCTGAATAAAAACTTCATCTCTCTCCCCGAGGAATTTAATTTGGAGTAATGGAAGTGTTATATTGACTTAACAGGCCAGAAGTTCCCCTCGCACAGTTACAGTTATTAAAATGGAGAAATTTATTATTAGCATTTCTACGTCACACTATTTACATTTTAATTTTATTTGTTCTGTGATTTCATTAGTCACGACTTAATGTGTTGATTCAATAAAAGTTCCTAATAATATAATTCGCGCGCAATATAGAAGCAACGTGCAATATAAACTGCAATTAATCAAATGGATTTATTCCTTAGCTTTCAATATTGATAACGCGTGTTTTAATATTGATAAGGTCTAGTTTTTCTACAAGCGTAATTAGAATTATAGGTACTCGTAAATCATTAGATCCTGTTAGATAATGGTTGTTGTTTTGGTTATTTGGACTTTTTTTAAATATTCTTTTATATTTAGTAGCTCACCTATAGGAATGAAATAATATTGAAAATAAAATCTGTATGTGTCTACATAGTTCCTATAAACATAGTTACATTCGTACATTCGTAGTAAGGTAGGTACTTACCGGTTCCTTATGGGCTTATCACCAAAAATGCATAAAGGGGAGATATTTTTAAATCGTGTAACGAGATGCGCGACACACTTGCGCTGTGACCCTGAGTATATCATTTATAGGCCTTTTGTCGCCGAAATTATATTTACAAAAGTGAGCAGACAATTTCACGGTCTCTTCCCCGCACCCCAGACATGTGGACTCTAATCAACGACACAATGATCCTAACGTAGATATGACTAATGTAAGCATTATAAGAGATTACTGCTTATAATTCTTAGTCGTACCTACCTATATCAAAATGTTAAATATTATTTAAATCCATGAAACTAGCACGTAATAATTGACTGAGTAGTTTGCCCAAAATCAAACGAAAGTCTCTCAAAATCAACAGCAAACATTCTGAAGAGATCAACTTTTCCAGCAAAAAAGAAACTTTTTAAACTGATTAAAACTATGTCAAAGTAGTAGAAACGAAGAAAATTCAATGAATACATCCACACGTTTCTCACAATTTACCCCTCGCCAAAAAAAGGGTGAGCACACATGAGCGTGAAGGATTGTCCACATGTTCGGCGGGACCCCACGGCGAGATGAGGCCAGCATCGCTCCCGATCAGCTTATCTGTAGCTCATCAAATTATTTAATCTTCGCGCCTGTCATCTCACTAACACGCTCAATGTATCACTCTGATTTTCCATCGTTATCATGCTATCTATCGACAATTTCGGATCTTCTCTGCAAAGAAAATCGTGGTAAAAGATCTTTGTTTCTTTGTAAACATGATGGAGTAATTCTCCCACTACAGATAATAATCAAATGTCCAGCAAAATGATAACATTAACTTCGCATGAAACCAATCGAGCTTACAGTCATAAGAGCCACGTGGCCTTTTCCTGGTATTGACAAGTAGATAAATTGTGTGATCAAAGCTCGCTGCGTAGAAAATGTTGGAAGGAGGGCGGGCCGCAGTTCCTCCATGGCTAGAAGACATGATGGAGCGGAAGCGGATGCAGTGACAGTCGGCGAGAGGAAACGATGCATGGCACCGGACGTACCCACTTCCGGTGCGTGTTGCCTTCACTTATCCCAGCGGGGCGCGATAATATTGCCCCTGGTTATGTCCTAATAAAACGTACAATATTTCATCTTCGGTCTTAATACCCGGGGTAGACTTTATAGAATCATTTTGATAATTGGGTATTCGAGATGTTAACGTCACTAGGCGCCTGAAGCCAAGCAGGCACGAAAAAGAACACATTCCATAGCTAGACCCTGTCCCTTTTCTGCAGGTCCCAATAATAGGGATCATCCCTATGATACGACTACAAAAATGTTTTTTGTCCGTCATGTAGCCTATGAAAAAATAACGTACACGTATTTTTTCTTTTTTTACGTTATCAAAAGATTACGGCGTTATATTGAGTTATAATGTGCCATGTCGTCACTTGTATGTAGATTTTATATAGGTACATACTTGTGACGTATCAACCCCCAATCCCCAACTTTAATGCGTTGTATCTAAGTATTTTGTTAATAATATGATAAAGCAAAAAATGCATGTCTATTATTTTTTTATTATCTGACTGACGGACTAAATAGAATTTCTTTTTTTTGACCTATTGTTGTTAGATGTCTAGTATTTAAAATCATGATAATTAAATCATTTCCTTGTGACTCGACGAGCTTCACTGTTCGATTTTTCAGATTTTTTGCCATGGCACTAGTTGAGAATATTACGGCAACACTGGTTAGACTGGAACCCGACCCTGACCCGCCTTTGACGTAATTGGTCAAAGACGAGACAGATGAGTACGGCATCATTTCTCAATACAACCTACTTTTAGGTTAAGCATGTTAGATATGTAATTTTCGTAGGACATATTATCTAATGCATCAAAAAATTTCCTAATCGATAGTAAAATACTTTTTACAAAAAGAAACAACCGAACTCTTTCTTCTTTTTATTTTTCATTTATTAGTTGTGATACCTACCCCACATAAAATCGAATACCACTACTTGCTATTTAAATAACAGTGATATAGATATATTCTAATTGCGAAAAATACGTATTATTGAAGCTAACTCAAAAACTACCCAAGCAAAGTTAAAAAATATATGGGAACACCGAGCGAGCTTACCTACTCTACCAAATGAAAAAATAATTTTCAAAATTGGTCCACAAATGAAGAAAATATTGATGGACATACATTTTTAAAAAAACATGCAGACGAACATAGAACCTCCTCCTTTTTGGAAGTCGGTTGACTAAGTTAGATATTAGTTAAAATTCCAGCAATTAACACGTTCAGTGCCGGGAAGCCCTCCTGGAGGGTTCACCTAATTTCTTTAAATTATTGTGAAAAGTAAGTGTAAACTATATCTAGTCTAAACCTTCTCATGCTGATCCATGTAACTAGAGAAACCTCGACCCCTGTCATACAGGATATCCTAGTTCAGGGGTCAAGACCTCATTGATGTAATGTGTTCTGAAGTTTGGAAATAAATTACTATTACTATTATTTACTATTACCTAGTCGCATATGAGATGCCGGGAGCCCTGGCGGGGGGCTCATTTTAAATGTATACAGCATTTTAAACCGAGTTAACAAAATCTGATGTATATTGCAACAAGATATATTAGTATTGCGTTGGTTTTAAAATCCAAGCATTTTTTTTTTTTTGTTCACGTCTATAAATATTCACAAAAAAAAATAAAGTTTGGAATCTACCTATAGTGACAAGGCCCCCTAAAAACACTATTTTACTTCGTTTTACAGTGTTTTATAACACGGTTTTAAACCTAATGCCGTTGACCGTCCGCGATGCTAGCTTTAGCGCAAACGTTATGCCGGCAATCCTCCCGGAGGGTTCATTACCAATATGTATGGCGACATAGCATATGAGTTCTCTGAAAAGAAGGTGCGTCGAAATTGTTAATAAACGCATCAGTGCAAACTTCTTCCACTTATTTTGGATTGATCCAATTTAACGATAACCATCGGAACAATGACTGATAACAGATCTAATAATTGTAACTGACATAAAAACCGCAGAAACGTTCTCGTTGGAAATTATCAAGAAAGCAATTTCAAAACCAAATTGTTTGTTTCATCGCGTGTTACGAGTACCAAAATTAATTTATTTTCGTGTTGATTTATTTTGAAGGGTCTTTACTGCTATTATGTAAAACTACACACGATTATTGATACAATTTACAATGTTATTGATGAGATCGTGAATCTCGTATCTAAATCTACCTTTAGCTTGAACAGTCTTTCTTGGCAAAAAATCACTACAAGAAAATCAATAGTTAATCTTCCAATTTTCCAAATAGTTTGAAGCAGATACAGGAACACAATTATGCAATGCAATGAGCAGAACTGACGCGACGGACTGACGGACACGGCACTCGGACAGCGCGTCCGACTGACGGCGCCCGAGGGCCCGACGCAAAATAACAGCAATTTTTTTATTGAACTTATATACCATTAAGCACCTACGAAACCTTTTCTAGGATATGACATGAGAATAAAAACAATCTCCTATAGTTATACCAACTGACGGTGCGTGATTTAAATTTGGTGAATCCTAACCTCATGACATATCTAATGGTTTTACCGCCCCTCAAAAAGCATGGACCGTGTGTAGAAAACTCAGATGCATGTGGTGCGCATTTCCCACTTACTCGTATCATCAGACGATAGATCTACCCACAGCTGCAGCGGGTGGGTCACGACACAGATAAAATTAGAGGAAACATCATTACAGGCACTATCATTATTGTTTTATTTGCAAAATTGCTTGCTCGACTTAATGCCGGGGTTCGCTATTCACACGGCTCCGCAGCCATTGGCGTGTACCTACTTAACGACGACTCTTTGACGTGACAAGCCCCACTTCTAATGTACATTGGTACGTAATTGTTCAGTCAATCGTGAATTATATAAATCGTATGTTTTCTATGCGCAACTGTAATAAGAAACACATTTAAATCGAGTGTGAAGATTAAATCTATCACGTGAGTGCTCTGAAACATAGTTTCTTGGCTCTATAATTATATTAATTTCCTCGTTGGTCTTGTGGTCGCAAGTGCGGTAGCTATTCTCGAAAGATCCTGTGATTTCTTTTTTTTGTCCCATTTCAAGTAAACTGATTCAGTTTTCCTGTCAGCAAATTCTCAGTTATTGGTCATATACTGAGGTAGACAGCAACATTTTTTTCATATTAATGGTGGTCATAAATGAGGATCTGGGGCAGGTGGTGGAGGGTGGCAGAGTGCAGGTCTACGGCACAACACGTCGAAGATAGATAACGTGGTGGACGCGCCACGCAACCCAATGAGATCTGAAACGGGTGAAACATTCAAATTGCAAACCACCCGCGCCCGCCCGTATCAAATGTTGTTTTATAGCTAATTCCCAAATTCGGTTATGGCCTATAAACGATCCGCTGGAATAATTTAAATGCGAACCCGCCTGTATAATGTGCGTACTTTACCCCGAAATTAGGCATTTGTATGTGAAATGCGTTTTGTAATAGGATTCTCGGACGACTTTTATTTCTTGTTCGCGGTGAATCCACGAGTAGGTGATATTGGCTCCAATATTCCAATATGATCCGACACAATTTTTATTTTTGACTGTAGGATTGAATCACCTAATCAGGCATCCTCTTTATATATCGCTGTACACATAACGTATTTTAACTTCTTCAATAAATCATTATATTGTATCATTTTAGTCTTATTAATTCCTTTTAAAATATTTGCCTTGACCACATTAGCAATAACTTCATAAAAATGCGAAAGCTTTTTATGTAAAGCGACGTCGAACAAGTGAAACACATTAGTGGTGGTCCAGTACCTTTCTTCAATTTAAAACGTTTTAAATATAATAAAGGAGTTGCTTCTAAAGGTTTTCTCTTGTTTCCACGCTAATTTCAAGGCGGACATTTCCGGCCATTCAATATGAACGATTGTAAGTGGAGTGACTCCATTTTGCAACAATAGAACATACACTTAGAGCATTTGTTTAGTTTGTTGCTCAATTTATTTATTATACTTTCTTTTGTAAACTACATATTAACAAGTCATGGATGAAAATGGTACAGTACTTAATATGATCGTATTTATTATAAGGTGACAGAGCTACTTTTTGATTTACATAATTTAGAAAGAACATTGAACAATTGATGAGAACAGGAATCGGAAAAGCTGAGTTTTGCAAACACACTGCTAGGTACATTCATGAAGTTAGTCGGGACGGGATAGATAACAACTGCCTGCAACCGAACAACATTAAATATAACAGATAGCAGTGGGCGAGTGATATCACTGAACAAATTCTATTTGCCGGATTATTAGACACATTATCCGAATACATTCTCCGATCAATATAACGGTGTCCTAATGGACGAAATTTAATCACGACAAATCGAATGCCACCTATTTATGAAGTCGAATGACTAAACAGCTTTTTAATACGATTCACACGTTAGCAGTTATAGTTAGTTAAGTTTTTGTATCGACACATTTCACGGTGAGATGTATTGAACTCTTATTATATTAAATGTGATGCCACATACCAGCCACTGATGGGATCTATTATTGTTGATCCACGGATGAATATTCAATCATCACGCTACTTCACTTCCACTTGATGGATTCTGTGTGGTTATAAAAAACACAGCATTAGTTACACTATTTAGCGCTTATAACATTTTTGAAATTGGATCCTACAAACATCGGTAACATAGCAGAATTTCTTTGTGCCTGTTAATCGGCAGTAACGATGTTGACCGTTGCCTCTACCTTCCTTTAAACAAGAGAATACAATGTGATCGTACTCACTGAAACAAAAGAAAAGAAACTTAAAGAATAATCACAGAACGAAAGCACCTTAATTACAAGGCGCCTTTGACTAATCTATACAAAACACAGAAAATCAATGTATCGGTAGAGTAGCCGGTACTTTCCTCACAGGATAGAATGAGTGCAAAGTGCATACAAAATCGTGATGCAGCCTTTTAATCGGTTTCACGTTCCTTCCCGCGTTAGTTTTTGTATTCGAGTTTCACTTCGCCAATCTGCGGGTTTACTGTCCGACCGGGACTCCTCGCTTTTTACACATATGAAAATATGCCATCGGTGAATAGCATAGAACTCATTTCCGAAGATAGTTAGGTTGCTCGGTCACGGCAAATGCTGCAGTAATAAGATAAAGAGGCGGACCCATTTTGTTTTGCAGCAAACTCACTCCAATTTACGCGGTCCGGTGGCCATTAGCATAAGTCCGGAGCAAAGCGTGATGTGCGCGATTCGCCGTCGGTCGGCGTGACGCGGCGCAGGCGCAGCGCCCGCGCAGCGCCGCTGCCGGTGTAATTGCGCCCGCGCGACACATTTGTTTACTATTGTAGCCGTGAAGATGCCATCGCTTGCGACACTCCCGCCGACTCCTTCAAATTAGCTCGCTAAACGCTTCCACTTACCTACTTTATATTTTTATGTTCCGTTTCTCCAACATCGGCCAATTTTATTTTATATGTCCAAGTAAAATATTTTATGCAAATGTTTTGCCCATGTAATTATAGTGGTATATATGTGTAATATTTAGAAATAAACATCTGCATAGAATTGATTTACATAGGAATTTCTTAAGTTGGTTGCCAATATGGTGAGAGACGCATATCAAAATCCAACCTCGATTGTAAATAATTACATTTATACGAACATGGCCGATTCATGTCCTAATAAAATACATTGACAAGTCACAGCTGCCTTATAGATTAATCTAATAAACTCAGTGAGTGACGCAAATCATAAACTGTGAATAGTGGTCGGTCTAGTTATTTTCTTGAATATGGTAGTGGCAGCTCGTGGCGTGTGGATGTTGACAGGCTCGAAGTGCGTTTCAATTTTTTATCAATTCACATCTTGATATATTCTAGACGCAAATGTGCAAGTTGTACTTAGCTGGCTACTTGCATAACTACTTCCCCACAACATTAACTATACTCTAAGTTTCACCGGATAGGCATCTGGTCAGACTTGCATGGCTCTTAGAAACATAAAATATGCACAACTGTCATCATAACATTTCCCAAGAGTTTGAATAAACAAGTAATTATTCATGTTTCATAGTTTTAAAGTTACTGTTTCTTCTCTTTTCGTTAAAATGTGTTTTGCTTGTTGTATTAACTTAATATGTGTACATTAACTTAATATTTAGTTGTACTTATGGTAGTTGTACTTAATCTGAGGGAACTGTATCTGGAGTCTGTTATTGCATCTGTTTGTTTTCAACTGAAAAATAAAATAAAATAGAAAACTAGACTCTTTTGTGAATGCATAGTTGAAAAATCGTCCAAGTGGGTATCCACGCACTTTAAAGGGTTCCGTAGTTGGGATGAATATATCCCAAGAACAAACTTAACATTGTACTTGAAAAACATGTTCTCCTATACATTCACACTGCAAATGTAAGTTGGAATGTATAGGACAGTATACGATGTGTACGCACAGTAGTCTGATATTCAAAATATATTTGTCCTCCAAAACGAGCTGTTCGAGCAATTTACCAGCTAGGTGCCAGAGTGTCTAAGAGATTTTTTCAAAGATATCGGTATCCTCACAGTGGCATCACAGTTCATCTTCACCAACATCTTATATATTAGGCAAAATATACACTTATACACTAAAAACAGTGATATTCACAATGTTAACACTAGAAATATGGATAAACTACGTGATCCGTTTCACCGGCTTCATAAGGTTCATAACTCATTGGGTTGGGCTTGGTATTTATAACAAGCTACCCTCTTCTTTGCTAGATTTGCCTATTGCTATTGCTTTTGCTATTTTTATTTCTGCCTGAATTATAGTTCTCGATGTTTTTTGGTTGGTATATTGGCGTGTGCTACCTGTCATATGGCTATTAATTTACAATTTAAATTATGTTTCGCGGAATGTAAATTATCTTGCATACTATTGTATAGAACTATTTTTTTTTCTAACTGAACAGACAGCTGTGCTGCTGGGGAATTTGTTGCGCCACTTCTTCTTGCCATCTAAAGCACTAGGAAGTGGTGAAGGGTGAGCGTTTTAGAGGACTGTCTTATGTCATTTTGACGTTCGAGAAATGCTGATTCTCAGCCTAGTTTGAATAAATGACATTTGAATTTTGAATTTGAATTGAGAGATTGATATGTTATTTTATGACCATAGACTTCTTAAAGCTTTTCCTGTAATCTATGAGTAAAGAACCATTCAATGTATTGTTTTTCTAAATTTTTGGCTATTTTAGGTTTCGGAGAGTGGTGTTCAATTTTCATCTATTTTCTTAAATATCTTGAAAAGTATTTGTTGTAAATTTATTTTTATAAAAATGATGTTCTGCGAGGATATCATTTTTTTTTTAATAATTTCTTTTGATATGTTGAAAACAAGTTCTTTCATTTGATATGTCACACGGTACAGTTTGCTTAACTTCTTTTTTTTATTTTCTAGTTTGCCCCCTAAAAGTGGCCATAGTAGCCATATTGAAAATTCATTTATTTACGTAACACGTCCATGTCCTTTCAAGTAAATCGTCCATTAGAGTCGGAGCAAATTGGCTGTGTTAGTCAAACAGACATTTTTATGGGTTCCATTTTTTCCTTTTGACGTACGGAACCCTAAAAGTCGACTCATCGATTAAAGATTCGTTTCGTTTCTGGTGACTCTGCAATAACTAAAGGTTGGCCAACTACTGGTACTTTGAGAAGTAGAACAGTGCAGCAGCACTCATGACTCCGGTCCACTCGCGAATGAAAAACATGTCCTAGGCAATTTTTTTGTTTGACGGTTATTAATTTATTATGAACTAAAAATACAAAAACTAAACAAGTTAGAAAATGCCTAAGTAGATGTAAGTTGTTTGTGAATCGCGGGCACGGGTCATAAATAAATAGGGATGTTCCGACTAGTCGGTAAAGCCGACTATCCATTCGGCAAAGAGCGCTGACTATCCGGTTTCTTACTTGATGACTAATTACTCTTGACTTTACGGGAATCATTGTCCAATTGGTAAAAAGAAAATACATACATCCATTTATTTTTGAATGATTGTCATCAATCAAAAATAAATGAATGTATGGATTTTTTGACTAAATTTTAATTTAGCTCTGATTTTCTTAATGATTTGTTCACAAATCGGGTATTACAATAGATGTAGTATGACTACATAACGAGTACATAACGTACTACTAGGTAAACTTAGAGATACACATAATACCGCAAACTAGCACAATGTATGAGCTAGTTATAAGTAATTAATTATAAATAAGCTTATAAATAATTTGCTGCCATTGGACTACTTAATTATAATTAGTCGAATGACCGCACAGGCACATCTTAATTTTAATTTTGGCAGAAAATATCAAAATACTGCCTCACACCGTTGTAGCTGGAAAACATTCTATAAAATGGAGCAAATTGTTTTATATTTTTTCTACAATGAGGCACCATAAATGTGCGCCTATTGCATAAACGACTACTCTGGCGTGGAACAGCAAGCTGAAGCTGAGCATTTATTAACTTAAACAAATATACGATATCCGCAGCTTTTCTTTGAACGCATAAAGTGGTCATACTGAAGTATTATAAACTTGATTAAATTATTTTGGATTTGAGGTTAATGAAAATTAACAGTATTGTCTTTATTTTTTTACACAAAAACACCACTCTGACCCATGCGAAAATCAAGAAGCAATGCGAAGTAAACAAAACATGTTCCGACAAGCTCGCAAACGGCGGCGGTTGCGACCTGCGCGTGAATCAGCTGTAAACGAAACGTCACGGAAATTTCCGAATACTCCCGAATCCGTGATCGGCTTGGCCAACTCAACCGACTAATCGGCTAGTCGGCTAGTCGGCCAAAGTCATAGTCGGCACATCTCCATAAATAAATAATAAATACGTGAAAAATTATTTTCTGCAAACTTTCAGTAGAGTAAGTAGGTACTTAACTACTGTAGACGCAGACTACAAACATAGTTGCATTAATATTGATTTATACCTCTCCATTCTCGATACCTAGAGTCATTTGTAGTATGTGTTATATCAGTAAGGTGTGGCGAGTTGCCTAGGGTTAACGTGAATCATTAGTTCAAGGTACTAATGATATAGGTATGTTAAAACCCTAGGCAGCCGTATTTAACATTTTATTAAGAGTGGATTTGCCTGTCTGGGATTATAAACTCACTTTGTCTAGTGGCTGAAAGTACTACGGCTGAGCCTGAGGTCCTGGGTTCGATTCCCAAGTCGGGCAAATGTTATTGAATTTTTACATCTGGGATTTCTCAGTAGCAGCCCGGAGTCTGGATTTGTGCCCGTTGATGGCAATAGGCTCGCCCCCTATTAAGTACATGTGAATTAAACAAAACTGGCGAAGTGTGGGTGTACAATATGTACACCTCTGCTTAATCCTTTAAGGAATACTGCCGCGATGTTATGAATTATAAACTCAGTTTATAGACACAGTAATCCGTATATTGGATACCTTAACCTCAGTCAAAAAAAATTATTTTCTTTCTTTCTTTAATATAGTGGAAAACCGCTCGTACTGCAACGACATGGCTTGATTTTCATAGACGTGCAGTTGTCTATGCATCATTCAATATTATCAACAGACTAAAATAATAAGAATCGTACTAGTGGTATAACATGTCTATTTATTAACAAGTCTCATTTTGACAATATTGAAATTATTTAACCAAATCTAAGCATTGCATTATGCATCAGCTTTATTAGTTTAAAGTTTGTTTTAAATATTTTGCTGATTTTAAACAAAATTGTAAAGTAAAGACACACATTGGACAACCCTGTGACGACGTGGAGAGTACCGGCGCACGCGCTCACTTGCGAGCCATCATTAGAATGTAGCATCTCGAGCGATTTTCCTACTTTAGATACGGTAATGGTCGTAAAAACAACCACTAAGGAAAAACGCACCGCATAAAAATATTGTATCCTTACTGCCTATATGCTGTGGCCATTTCTGAAAATCATACGGAGCGAATAGCAAGAGCGAGTCGGTGCACATATTTTGCCATACACAGTCGCTGTTAACGAATGCAAGGAGGATTTTAATGCTTCTAATGTGATTCTCGCAATATACACTTATGTACCGCTTATAATGCTTGCATAAACAACTCGTTTATTTTAATACTTACTTTGCTGCTGGACTATGTTTAAGTAGAGTGCGTAGATTTTTATATTTTACTATGAAATGATAAATAGATATATTCATGAGTATAATTTTGTAGTTATTATGTGTTCATGTACTGTCTTCATTACTCAGGCTAAGATGACGCAATATCCAAACCAACATACGGACCTTATTAAGAGGGAACAGGGCCTGCGAGGAATTTGAAAAATAGGTATTTGAAGAAACTATTGCCGTCGCCTTACCCTCATTTCTGCCCCTGTAGAGTGCGATAGGGACAGCTGCAGCTCAGACCGATTATAAAACAAAAAAAATTAACGTGATCGACGTTTCGTACTCCCCTTTTTTCTCCTCGAAAACAGAGCCGATTCAATTATTTTTTACATAAAATTTTTAAGAAAGAGTATATCTAGGTTCGTGTTGTTTTCTTATATGTTAAAAACTTTTCGAATTTGTCTGGTAGTCCTCTAATCACGGCGGTAAAAATTACCATTTTTTTGTATTTTTTGGAGGATCATATTTTCTTTACCGATACGTTGCTGAAAAAAACGAAATAACAGGGACGTGTCTACAGCAGACCTTGACTTTATGAAGAAAAAAAAAGATTGTTGTACAGGCATTATTCAGGAAGAAAAAAGGGGAATACATTTGTATGGAGAATCGCAGGCCCTGTTCCCTCTTAAATGTCATACGGAGTGGAAAGCTTTTGTTAAACGTCGCGGCGTGCCCCAAGGGTTTGTATTTGGCCCTTTGGTTTCTATAAAAAAGATTAAAAATTTACTACTTAGGTAAGTAAAAGGCATATTATAAGACCTTCAATGTTTTTGATTGCACGCGCAATATATTTAAATAACGGCATGCCGTAACTAAATAGCTAAAGCTGATTATAACTGCTTGCGTCTCTTTAAGATATACAAACATCATCCTACAAAAATAGAAAATGAATATGATTTTAACATTGAAGACCTGTTATCGCCGTTATATGACGTCCCGTTCGCAGACAGCGACATCGGATGCAAGAAAAACGACAAAAAGTCGTATTTCGAAGTACCGCCAAATCGGGATAGGATCATTAGATCGATACCATAACCGACACATCCTGAATAGGTAGGTGGTGAAGCGTGCCTGCTGTGGCACGTCTCTTACCCGCTAAGCGCAATTTTTGTTCATTCATTTTCTGACTTAACTCACTTTATACATTTTTTCGGTCGCACTCAAAAGGTAGCCGCTCTTGTTTCTACGCCAGGACAAGACGTCCAGACTAAGCACAGATGAGGCACAAAATACACTGAACGTGAAAACTTCCCTTGAATAGATGATAATGGTCTGTAATGACTTCACCTTATACGACCAACCCAACCACTTTGCTTTTTAATACTGCTTCGAGAAACAACCGCCACCAGTTCAAGAACTTCTTAAAAAAGTTGAACAAATTGCAGTAATTATGGCAACGATACAAGAAAGTGTCGAAACTGTTACATTCATTTTAACACATTAATGAAATATCAATTACATTAATTCCAACTGGCTCACATGATTAAATCTCTTTGTATTAAAGTCACGGCAGACGATTTACAATAAATTGTTAGCAGCGGAACATGTGTCAGTTGTTAAAAACTAAAATAATAATTAGTTTAAATGAAGAAGTGGCGTGAGAACGTGCGGGGTGGGCGACTCGGGCCCGGTGGTGGTCGGCATACAAATTGAAACTGTCGGATCGGCCGATCGCTGGCCGCCGCACCACCGCCGCCCGTGCCGTCCTTACTCTCACGGAAGCTATTACCCTAGCTAAGACAATGGCCGACAAGACATGCATGCATTACCGCTTTTAAACCGTTTTATTTTTGTGACATGGTGGTTGCTCTTTGCAACATTCTCGATATAAATGGATTAATATTCATAGCACTAGATTCAACGTCAACCACTTTTTCTGTTAAATGAGAATTCTTTCATTGCTTACCAACCCATGTCGGTATGATCATAGTTTACCCCACAATAGCGTTCCGTTGATATTATTTATTTATTCTATTAATTATTTGTTAATTTATTACAGTTTGCAGCATTTTGCTGTGATTTAGGCCTCCTTTCACGAAAAAAGGTCAAACATTTTTTATTTATATTTATGGTTAGCATGGTTGACACAAATTCAAAATTTGATGACATTAAAATGCTGGATAAAAGATTTGGTTTTGTTTTCGATCACGTTGAAAAACGTGTCATATTTTTATTGTTAATTGTGAGAATAATATTATACTTGTCTTAGGAAATTCAATAGCTTCACTGTGAAGTAAGCCTCAAACGTTTAGTTCTTGTTTAAAACAAGCTTATGTGTTTATTTTTATGTGAGTATTCCAACTATTTAACACTCAGCCCTCCTACTTAATTTCGCCTTTCTTTCGGGTCTAATATGTTCTTTATTTCGGATCCAAACAGTAAAGGCTGGTTTCGGCTCCAACATACCGCCTAAGAGCGCGTTCCCACTATGTTGTGACGATTAATTGGTTTATTCCGTACCTGACCCGAAATCCGGGTTTAGGGAGAGGGTTACGTTCGGAACAAATATCATTTTTTTTTCAAGTTCCTAACCTAACCCGCGACCGGGTTAGGATTTCGGGTTCGGAATAAACCGATTAATTTATCGTTGGAAAATTGTAGAAGAAAGTCGTGGACGACAGTTAATCGTGTCGTCCTGTTGTGAACAAGTCCATTTAAATACACTGGCCACGTCTCTTTAAACGACACGATAATCTGTCTGTCTCTCTGCGCCACGCCAGATCCTGTGCTATCGCCTACTGCGTGGAATCAGGTGCCGCACCAAGCGCCTGAGTGGTGTCGCGGTTGGTCCTGCAGACGAGATTAAGTCAGCTACATCAGCCAGCTCCTCCCAGCGTCTTCTAGCGGCGCACCGTCGTATCGTCCGGATCAATCTACTTATTGGCTATCCTTAAACATGCCTTAAAGCTATTTAATTTATTCTACCCGCAGTTTTAAATTACTTTAGTTTTTACCAACGCCAAAAATTTTGTCATCACTAGACCTATTTATTTCGCCTACGTTTTATCATCGCAGGTTCATCGCGACGATTTTTTTTAGACCACGGGGGGCTTCACGATTTCATTGGCCAATGTAAATTCACACGAGCGAAACTCCGAGGTAAAACTCGGCTACAGACGGGCCCAGCGCACATTAAAAAAAATCTTATTCATTTGTTGGACTATTGATATTGTTTACAAATAAGCATCACGCCGACGACTCATTTTGTATTTTTTTATTTTAAAAAACCATGTTTTTCTTTTATAAATTTAATTATAGACTGTTTATTTTTAACTGGCTCGGAGTTTCATTTTCATATTATTTTTGGTACAATGTCGTCACGGGTTCGGGTCCCAGACGAATTCAAACAAAGCGTAGTGTTCATTCAATTTTTTTTATTACGCTACAAGTTGCATTGATAATTTTATTTTATAAAATACTTACCTACTTAACTATTAACAGCTGGTAGGATACCGCTTTTTAACAAAAAAGTACCTACTTAGTTGATGAAAAACAATGAGTTTCCAAACATTTAATGTCTGAAAAGGTTTTCTAACAGCACACAATATTGTACAAAATCAAAAAGTAATTTGATATTCTGTCAACAATAAGTGCAATATTTGGGTGCAAGGGCTGCGGTGCGAGCGACCCTGGCGCGACAAACAAACGACATACATCGAAATGTACTCGCGAGGCGCGCACCCCTGCACTAAACCCTATGCAAAATAAAACACTCGATTGACATCTCTTTGAAATTTGTAAAATATTCAGACGGCTTAAACTTTAAATGGGGGGTTAAACGATCAACTGAAAGGATTACATTACGTTATAAATGTCGTTGACTTTGGCTGGCTTAAGAGAATATTTGAGATTTTCTTAGCACAAACAACAAAACACGTAAGTATTATTGTTTAGCTTGTTTGATATAAAGTTCACCTTTGGTTTCTTATTCGTCACACTGACATAATTAGAGTCCAGGTATAGTTTGTAGACCTAGAATTGGAACATTGTAGTCGCGATGACTTAACTCCAAGCTTATTTCATTTATTTATTAATTTATACTTTATTGTACACCACAAAACACATAACAAAAAATAACAAAATTAACACTACAAAATATACAATAGGCGGCCTTATCGCTTTCCGCGATCTCTTCCAGGCAACCTTGGAATGGACAGTGATTTGCCTGGACATAAAATTACCAAGTATGAAGACATTCAATTTTGTAAAACTCAGGAATCTTTGAAATTGTGTTATACTTTCATAATGACAATCACTACCCAACAAAGAATTTGAAAAAATACATTCATATATCTAACCATTAAAATTATTTATATTTTTAATTTCAAGCTTTAGTTTTCAGAACAAAGATCATCAACGTCACAAGAAAATCTCATTGTTGAGCTTTATCAAAGATGGCGGGTTATCTGTTTATGATGATTAGGCGGCGGGTGGTTGCCTGGCAACGGGGTGGCAGTGGTCAGCCAGGGAGGGCTCGGTTCCTCATACTGGAATCATTGGCGCGAGCACCCCCGGCCGGCAATTATTCTCCTCATACTAGACCGTGTTAACTTTAATGTTACTTTACATGTTTCAGCTGCTTCACAACGCTTTACATACATCTGTCCACTTTAATTATGTTCAGTTTCGCAAAACTTGATAAGCACTCAAGTTTTATTGTTAATTGTACCTGCTTAATTAGTGGTTTTTACTTTTTTACTGTGAGCTAGAAGTATTACATATTAAATGTAATTGGAAATGGTATAAATCTTCATTCACATTATATATTATACCTATTATATGTTATGCACCTTTTGATTTTGGTGTTATTAGTATCTACCTGCCTACTTTACAGCAAACTAAAACCAAGTGTCTTTTAAACACATACTATAATTTGAAATCAATCAATCTACCTAGCCTTTTCCCAACTATGTCGGGGTCGGCTTCCAGTCTAACCAGATGCAGCTCTGAATTCCAGTATTTTACATGAAGCGATTGCCTATCTGACCTCCACAACGCAGTAACTGGGTAATACGATACCCCTTGGTAAGACTGATTGTCAGACTTTCGGGCTTCTGACAACCCGTAAAGACTGGCAAAGATCCACAAATATTTAATTAAAGCTTTAATGAATCTGGGTAAGATAAATTCTTACTTTCGAAATTACAAAACAGCTGGCAATATTCGACATACGGTATACACGAACATGAATTTAATATCATACCTATCCTGAGATGATTTATTTTCCAGATATAACGGGTGGAAGAAAAACTGTAAAAGAACAGTATAGTCAAGGATCCGTAATATTCTTTCAAACTGAGATGCGTTCTCAATGAGATACAAATAAAGTTTGAACATTAAATTCACATGATCAACAACTGTCAACCGATTATCACATTTATGAATAAATAAAAGTCTTTATTGCAGACCAAATGATACATTAAAAAAAACATATAAATTAAAAATAACAAAAATCTAAATTACAATTAAAATTACCACACTAAGGTTCCGTACGTTTTATATAGAAAATCATGCATCAATGATCGTATCACTAACTTAGCTTAAACAAACCACCAATTGTAGGTAATCAAATGCATATTCATTAGATTGCATTGCATTCAGTTACACCCGAAATCTATTTGTCCCATGTACGAGTATCAGCACATGCGAGTAACACAGCACTCGTTTTCTCAGCGAGATTTTTCACCAATTCAGACTCATTTATGCTTTAAATGAACGAATTCACTGAGCAGATCCTTATCGGACTCCACGGTCAAGGGGACTCATCCGATTCTATTCCGACACTAAATAGCCCATGGTTTATTTTGAGGTGGCGAGCTTTTTAAAAATGCCATCCGATTCTCTCGGACATTTTCTCGTTTTAAGGATTAGGAACTTTAATTAAATACTCCCGTTTAAACTCTCCTTATTGTAACACTCTATTGGTTACTGCTTACTGAATAATCCATACTACAGACTATATATATATATTTTTTGCCATTATTGTCCCACTGTTGGGCAAATGCCTCAATGCTCTCTTTCCACCTCTCTCTGTATAGAGCTGCCAAGAACCAATCTTTATTAAAGAAGTCCAGGGCATCCCGCCATCTCCGTCTGGTCCTGCCGCGATGTCGTTTACTATTAGAATTAGAATATTGCTTGATATTAGAATATTATAAATGCGATATTAACTCTCTGTATGTCCGTCTGTCTGTAACTTTTAACTGTCTGCCTAAACTACGGAACCGATCGTTATGAAATTTGACAGAACTTTTCATGCTACGGATAAATAATAGGGATGATGCCTGGATCAAAAAAAAAGAAATTCTATTTAGTCCGTCATTTATTTCATTATTTATTATTTATTTTTATATTTATCATATTAATAAAAAATTACTTAGATACAACGCATTAAAGTTGGGGAGTGGGGGTTGATACGTCACAAGTATGTATAAAATCTACATACAAGTGACGTCATAGCACATTATAACTCAATGTATCGCCGTAATCTTTTGATAACGTAAAAAAAGAAAAATACGTGTACGTATTTTTTTCATAATCTACATAACAGACAAAAAACATTTTTTTAGTCATCATCCCTATTCTTAGCCTTCTAAATATTTTAAAATTAATTGTCTGTCTGTCTGTCTGACTGCGTGCTTATAACTCGAGAACCATCTATTATTAGATACCTACCTACTACTTATTAAAGAGGATAAAAATATATACACTGGATAAACTTCTTAAATTAACTAACAAACTATTAATTAATATATTATTATCAGAACCTAACCTAACGAAAATAATAAACAAACTAAAATATGGCGTCGTTCTACCTGTTGTTTTTTTTAACTCCATTAATAAGTAAATCTGATATCTCACTATATTATTATTGAAATACGGCTAGAGTGGCATGGATCAAAAGGAACAAAAAGAAGTTAGGTTGCCTATCTTTTTGGTACCTACTACTCACCTGTTCAAAGGGACCTAGCAAACCGGTTGAATGGGACCAAAAATAGAACTTTTCTAATTAAGCTATCGCTACTGAATTTGTTTAGAACGAGTAAATAACAAAATAAATAAATATATAACATGAATAAAAAAAGATTATACTTATTTATTTTAATTAGAGGTAGCCTTGACCTGATTTCAAAGTCAAAGTCAAATAATTTATTTCAATTAGGCACAAAATGGCACTTTTGAACGTCAAACTTTACAAAAAATAATAATAACTGATTCTAGTCGCCCATTCCAAAAGGTAGTTTTCGTATGGAGAAGAATGGGCCAGAAACTCCACCTATACTCTTTTAAAAAAAATCATTATATCTTGTATACACTAATTATATAATTATATGTGAAGACAATGCACCTAGAATAAGATTACTATACCACGATAGGTAAAAAGAATGAAAAATGAAGGAATGACATAAATTAATTATGTGATAGATTCATGGTGCTCACATACCACTTACAAACATTGTAAAATTATACTATTTTTCTAACATTATAATAAGTAATACTAATAAGAAGTCAGTGTGTGAGTTCAAGTAATCACAAAAAATAAAATAAATGTAAAAAAAAAATACAATTAAATTAGCAACCAGTTCGATTTTGTCTAGATTCTGAATTGTCCTATGGAGCAGGACCAGCATGTTTCCAAGCATTTTTATCTTGGATATAATCCTCTAAGATTTAATTGCACAACGTTTATGTAAGGGAAATATTAATTTCCTCAACTTTTACCCCTCATTTTTCCCAAAGAAGTCAGGTTATTGATAAGGTTATAATAAAAAAAAGTTGTCTTCATAGGTTCGTCATACTTAAACAATATTCTACTAAGTACATTTCTATCGGTTCGTAGGCAATTTTTGCCCAGTCTCCCATAACCATAAAATTGTTCATTAAATGTTCAAAAATTCTAATATCACTACGTTTAAAATACAATAAACTATCGCGCTATCAAGAGTGCATTCAACTCTAACGCAGTACTATTATTAAACGGAATTCGATTTAAAGCCGAACCCTCCTCGCCGTTTGTGAAATTGACATTTATTCTTCGTTTTTCATTGTTGCTGCAGTCGGTTTCGATCTATTGTTAATTAGCTTAAACGGCCCATGCGCTGTGCCATGCCAAACAAAACCTGTCGAGTGCCAGTACAACGCCAGATCGTGATACCACCGCTACACAACACTAATTTCTCATTTTAACTCATATAATTCATATCTCACTTACAAATATATATTTTTTTATCAAAATAATTTTATAGAATTAATACCTAACTATTTTAATAAATAATTGATATTCTCACAGTGACGAAGCTAAAGAGTGGCGTCATTGCGCTACGGCTAAACGTAGAACTAAAACTTCATAGTAATTCGCCGTAGACTATGCTCCTAGCGCCACCTGTTGTCGAATAGATTCAACGAATTGCTAAAAAGAAACGTTGTTGCATTTTTAATCGGTTCTCTTGTATTTAATAGTTAAAGATTGAAATTATTTTATGATGATTAGGAATGGCGTCAGTATACATTTTGCGAATAAGTATACTGTATGCTTGCATAGCAATAGAGTGTTTTTAAAATGAAAATCGCATTGTCTTCTTATGACTTTCGTAGCAGACGAGCGAAGTGGGTAGAATTTAACTAACTACAGGTGCTTAAATAGGTATTTGAGGACAAAACCAACCTATGTAACTGTAGCTGATTATTCTTGTTAATCTACTTATAATTAAATCCTCGGATGTTTTTTTTCTATGTAGAATAGATAGGTGTTTTAACATAGGTAGGCTAGGGACAAGCAAACTGAAAAAAAATACAATAATTGAATAGCATAATCAGCCTACATATATTGTTCCCACTGCTGGAACATACGCCTCCTCTCAGTATGAGGGACTGAGCCGTAATCCACCACGCGGGCCCAGTGCGGGTTGGCGCATGTCTTCGATTTTTTGGTTCTAGGACATGCCAGTTTCCTCACGATGTTTTCCTGCACCGTTTTGAGAGCAGTGGTGATGAAATAATTTACACAAAGTAATGCGCCTGTCAGGGTTCGAACCTACGACCTACAAGTCGCGGCCATTAACACCGGGCCACCACTGCCACCACAATAATTAAATAACAACTTAAAAGACTACCAGCAAATACACAATGTAATATTGTAGGTAGACGTATCGACATAGGAGGCAACGTTATTACATACGCGAGTTATTCGCTCCCCATCAGGCGCGAGTGCCTCGATTAAAGCAGTAAATACTTTGAGATTAATTATCTCGTAAACAGTCGCAGGCGCGTCGCGACTCAAATCGCTCACCTACGCCGTGAGCGCGATACAAATTCAACTTTTCCAATTAAATTTCGTGAGGCATTAATAATTATTTAGGTACATCAATTTGTTTCGTCGCGCGAGGCGCCGCTCTACTGCTGCCTCACGGAAGTCGCTACACGCGGCTGACACTGTTGAGATGGGTCTTGAGATATTTGTGATCAGCTTAGGACTACAGTATTTTCATTAAAACGATACAAGTAGGTAGTATTTACATATCTGTGGTATGAAATTCACAAAATTCTGATTTAAGATACAAGAATGTCTGATTCAGATAGTGTTAGTTCATGCAATAGAATAAACTTGTTGAAAGTATTTTCTATTAGTCTTTCTAATTAACTAGTCTTACTTACATTTCGCCAAATTGAATTTCTCACTAGCCAAAGCATATATCTTATCTATGTGGGTAATATTTTCATATCCGTTCAAAGAATAAATTAAGTTATACTCATTAAGTGAACTAGTTCAATCTTAATGAACGAATAAGCTAACGATTAGGCAGCCAATGACTTCATCAACATAAATAAGTCATACGAGTAAGTATCTTCAGAAATATCATCGAAAGCCATCCACGCTGCTGCCATTCCAACGAATCCTAACTTTGGAATTAATTAAATTAAACTTGAAAATGAAATATTAACACTTTAACGTATAAAATTTAATACCGTTAAGTTATAACGTGATTATTCAACTCCTCGGCAATTTCCAAAAACATCTAGAAAATTAAATTCGCGAGCGGAGGCTGCCAGGCTCCTTTGAGCCCAGCTTCCGCTTTTGTGCGAGCGAGGCGCGGCGCGCTCGCCACTTCGCACTGTGAAATTAATTTTCTTCGTCTTTATGTAATTTAATTATAAACATTTCAATATGGCGCTCGGGGAATTTCCGCCCGGGAGAGAAGTTAAATAGAAACGTTTGATACTTATCTCCTAATACACTTCTGGGATGATTGCGCGATTTGAACGAAATTAATTATTTTATTTGCTAAAGAGAATGATTACAGCTATCATTATAGGTATCCGTTAAATGTCTCGTTGAACACGTAGGTACTGAATTCAATTAAATTGCTGTTTTTCTTCTTAGAAGTTTAGATTCAACTATTAGTTTGGTATTTTTCTTCCATATTTCTGTATAAATAAACAAACAGGCAAGCATATATTAAAAAGAATAAAACTTTATTTATTGTTTGATACGTAAATAGTCGATAATTATACAAAAAATAATACTTCACAAACCATGAATATTTTAAAACAATAGTCAGTTGAAGGCGGAACTAAGTCTTCATAGGCTACGATCATTAAAATGATCAAACTAGCCCAATACGGTCAATGGATAATAACTGTGGGTGTATGATAACGCTTCTGCCCACTGGTTCGCGAATTATATGCGATATATACCAAGTAAAATTATCTGAACTAGTTTATCTGGTCCAGTGCTTTTATCATTGGCTCTCCCTACTTACTCGCACTTTCAGGCAAATTATGTTTAAAGTAAGGCCATTTTAATGTAACATTTGACGTCTGTCAGTTTAGTGAAAACAAATCGTAAAATTACTCATATCGGTCATTATTACAATAAATATGTAATAGTAATTGAAAAAAGTTAAGCAATTGTGCAGTTCTAACAAAACGAAAAAATATATGATTTTATGCCCGGCGTTACAAGGTTACGTTGTTGAATTTTGATGAATTGTCAAATGTTATCTACCTATTATAATGGCCTTACTTTAGTTACCAAAACACTAGCATAGGTACCTACTGCAGCATAGATCAGGGAAGCTGTCAATGATCATGAATTCATGATGACCTACACCAAAAATATTTTCTGCTCATTAGGTACCTACATAATTTATTACGAAGAAAACGTCGTAGTAGAAATTAGGTAGTTTTATGACAGTAAATAATACAATAAAAATACAATAATTTATTTGTTTTACTTTTTTCTCATTTATTTTGGTTGCATAGGAAATTAAAATATTTCCATCTAGAACAGTGGGGGCTTGTTCAATACATTTTTTTATTGAATAGCAGTCGTTCAATGACATTCCATCTGCAAAATTAAAAGTATCTATTTGTGCGGAGTGCTCAGTTAACAGATGCCACTAGCGTTCGTGCAATTTTGCTCTTAAACCGTTCACGCTCCGGCGACGAGAGGCGACATCAAACATACGCGGTGCCTGCAAACCTTTTGCCAGCTTATCTCCCATTCACTATCTTCACAAAATATCTACAACCGGTCCCATTGTTCGATGTTTATTAAATTTCATTTTACGTTTATACAACAACACTTTTGTCGGCTGCTTTTTGTACCGATTTGGGACATTTTACGGGTGGATTAGCTCGTGACGTCTACTTTTGTCGCGGCCGGCAGCGATGTCTTTTTGTGTATCTCCCGTATTATGGTTTGGTATTGCGCGTATTATGTCATAACAGTGAAGTACTCTACGCACTCGCTCATACTTTTTGTCGCTCTATTTTATTTTAAATTGAATCTCAGTTGACAATAACACTGTAAACATCCTGTCTTTTTGTACAATATTAATAATACGGACGATTTCGGATTAAAAACCGATGAAGTATACGCACTCGAAGATAGATATGGGCAAGGAAAAGCAGGTAGCGTGCCATCTTTGTAATTTAGTTTAATTTTATAGAGACATAACAAAAAATAATCCTTGCAGTAATATTTTGAAATATACATATTTTAAATTCCTACTTCCTTTCCACTTTATTTCCTTATCTTGATCTAGCTAGATACGTTGGAAGCTCATCCTTAAAAAATACACTAGCCCATCCAAGATACAACCCCAAAACAACACCTTAGATTAAACAATCGGGCCCTACGCTAGCACTAAAAGCAATAAGACTTACAACTCCGCCCCTACCAAAACAATCCTGTATCTCGGTGTCTTCACTAATGGCGCAAGTTCGACAGTCGAAGTTAGTTGGAGTGTTCTACGGCTGCAATAAAGATAAATCCAGCAATAATATGTTCGGTTGGCCTTACGTGTAGGTTGGCTTGGGCACGAAATTGAATTTGCATGGAGTCTTAAGTCGACACCGATTGAGACGCTGCCTCATCCGGTGGACAATTACGAGTTCTCCAACTGTTAGGGTACGGCGCGATTACGCACCGAAGCCTGTTGAGCCCCACTCTCTAATTGTTTAGGTAGACCTAACAGCACTTCGATACGAACGTGATTTCGGAGTTCAGAGGGCATCCTACCAAACGCCTTGCCTGGGTTCACGAAATATTCTGTGTAACTAAAGCAGAATAGTAGCAATTTTATGGTGAACTTGTTATATCTCGCAGAGACATACAGAGTCACATTCGCGTAAAATGTAATACGTGAGCGGCAATCTTCGTCAGTGGAAGGCGCACTAATCCAGACGCCAGAGGGCCAGTACCGTATGAAAGGACGTTCCTTATCCCTTGATCCCGTTGTTTACCAGACATTAAACAGATAACAAGTCCGCGCCCTGATACCGTCTGAGCAGATTAAAGCCCCGGTGGCCGTAATCCGAACTTCGATTAATTTCATCCAATACTTAGTCAGGGAATGCTTAATTGCTCGTACTGTAAATTGTTATTTATGTAGGTATAATGTACTTAATACCTGAAAAAAAAAAGATTCTAGTTTGTGCTTCATTTGGTATGAGACGCTTGAACGTCCTGCTGATCTTGAAGCATGTCGCACCTTTTTGATCTCGTTCTAAAGGACTATTTTATGTAGTTATAACAACTGTTAACTTGTTACTTTGTGGAAATTAGGAAATCATGGAAAATTTGGTACGCATCAATTTAGGTATCTACGTATGAGTGGACTGTGTGAAAGATGATATGACTAGAAAGGGGGTGACTACCGAGATGACGACTAGTAGAGAAGTGTGGAAGAAAAGACATGTTGCGCTGACCCCAAATAAATTGGGATAAGGGCAGGGAATGATGACTAGAGATCGGATATTCGGATGCATATTTACCTAAAGTTGAGATGTTGGCTATTATGGAAAGCACTTTTGTATCGAAAAAATTGCAGGATTCTGGGATCGACAAATTTTTAGTTTTGATTATAGAATCTAATTTATATTTACTTACGTTCAGGTGTTGGCTATTATGGAATGCACTTTTGTATCGATCGTAAAAATCTCGCGATTCCGGTATTGATAAATTTTGTACTTTTTGACTATAAAAATGCTAGATACTGTTGTAAAGTAGGTTGCCAAATTGGCACAGCTCACAGTGACAAACAATGGCCTTGTTTTTCATTAAAAAATGTTTACAGTAGGTACATACATTTTTATGTTAACACCGCAAAAGTAACCTTCACAAGTGGGCTGATAAGTCGTTTCCATACCATGTATTCCGAGATTTAAGTTAAGAAAAAATAAATGAAGAAGCCACTTCCATAATTTCTTAGCCAAAAATTAACTTTAGCTAAATATGCATCCGCATATCCGATCTCTAGATGACTTACTAATGTAAAATAGAAGAATTTTAAACATTTTTATGGTATCATCGAGTACCTAGTTTTTTTTTTTTTTTGTTTCAATACTGTCATCCATCTCAATGCAATACCTGATACCTACGTTAGGAGACCTTAAACTGCACCTTATACCTACGTCGATAATTATTTTGTGTACAGACAGTGATCAAACGGAAACTTATCAAACATAAACGAAACCTGAACAAACTCAAACTCAAAGCATTTATTTCTAATAGACCAATTACAGGTACTTTTGAATTGTCAAGGGGTCGGTCAGTCAAAAAGATGAAGCTAGTTGCTCATTTCAAAGCGTAGTAGATTCCAATGGAGAATAACGGGCTCACTAATTTAAATCAGAATATTGTTACAAAATTTTGGTTACATTTCATATTGAAATTTATGTGAGAACAATGTATAACGACGTGCACGTAAAAAACGTCCGTAATAAAAACATAAAAACAAGAACAGTGAACAAAGTTGCGAAGATGTGAGTTTGCTGCAAGAGCAAGACTAGGCGCTGGCGATCTTTGATAGCGCTGTCGATGTCGATACGATCATAGATGAATATTAACACAAACAAAATATTGCCAACAAAAGTGTGGTATCCTATACTACATAAAAGATAGCTTGATCTCTGCGACATATGTCAAACTGACAACCGTCGCAGAGATCAAACTATCTTTTATGAAGTATAATATAATATTCTCTTAACACATCTGACATTGGCAGAATTGTCGACATCGGCACCATTGCCATAAAGAAAAATAGAATAGAATAATATAATATTTCTCCCTCTCCAGTGTCGTCTCGTTGAGGGATTTTTTCTCTGAAACAGAATTCATAATCTGAAATCAGAACGTCCGGAGTAGCATACAATTTAGATAATACTTTTCCAAACTCAATAAGATTTTATTGGATTTTGATTTTCAGCTAACTAGATAGGTATAAGTAGGTTATTTATTTATTTAAGAAAGCATGAATTTCAGAATGACAAAGAAAGACCTTTTAACAACTTTGACTCAAAGGTAGTTTTAGGTATCCCACAACAGTTGTTTGATACGTACCTAGTTAGTTCAAATAAATGTACAGTGTACCTTCATGTCACCAGCATCATCACATTTAAATGAAAATATGTTGTATAGCAAAGGGCTGGTCATACAGAGAAATCAGTGTAGCAGTAGAGTGCGTTATGCGTTCTACAAACACTGCCAGCCGTGCATGAAATGACGCCGCAATGATACCCCTGCACCCTTGGTAAGTTAAATTAATCAGGGACAGCGCTCGGTGTTTTGAATATTGTACACCAACACTGGTTCAAATGTTTGATATAGGTACCAATGCAATGTTTTAAATTTCACATACCTACATAGGTAATTTTCTTAACTAACCACAGACGTCTATGATTATCTGTGGAGAAAAACAAACAGCGTCTTCAATCATGCGCAAGCGACGGCAGCTAACACACAGCACGCCTCTGAATCAAAAAAGTATGAACATAATAGGAGACCTATTTTCCACCAAATTATACCTATACCTGGATGAACCTTGACTCACTTGACTCACTTAACAAAGCTTTTTGGAGCTATTTCAAATATCGACAAATTGTGATTATTAATACTATTAGCCTGGATTTTTACCCCTAACCCCTAAACCCTTTACTAATACTTGTACCAAATTTTCACGCAGTTTTCAATCACATATCAAATAATTTCAATAATAATTTAACTTCTACATCACTCCATTTAAAAAAAAAAGCAATAAACATTAAAACATCGTTGGTTTACTTATAAATAACTAAATAACGTGTATTTTTAATTAGTATGTCAAATATGTGCTACGAAAGTTACCATCTAAACTCGCCCTACAGAGAGCAAACATTGAATTAGATGAGTACATAGGTACATCTGATACTGATATGCCATCCTCTCGTCAACTGGGGTTCTGTTTATTTTTTGGGTTAACAAATCGCTTGACATCATTCTTTGTAGATGTGAGCTAGAAATACCCAATGGACACATTATTAGAGGTAAATGTGAAAATGGTTCCAGTTAGAAAAAAAAAAAACACTTATTTCAAAATAAAAATCAAAAGTCATTTATTTCAAATTAGGCTGAGAATCAGCACTTTACGAATGTAAAATTTTCAAAATTACATAAGACAGTCCCCAAAACCCTTCACCATTTCCTAATGCTTTAGCTGGGAAGAAGAAATAACGCATCAAACTCCCCAGCTACACAAACCATCATACGAAGCAGCATGCAAAGTAATTAACATTAAAAAAAAAAATTTACTTGTTCTTCAAAACTTCCTTCGATAAACACTTACAAACAATCGCTGTGGCACTGAACAGAGAAAGGGTTACATAATATGCAGAGTGACAAAAATGAATATATGTGTGGATTCCATTGATTAATGTTGTCTCTCTGAACATTTGAGTTCACCAACAACGTCTAATTGGTATTGGTTCATTAATATTCAGTTTGAATATAGTCCAGGCCTATCTAATTAGTGCGGTACAAACCAACAAGACGTATTCCAATATTTGTGTTGAACGTCTTAAATCACATTTACGGCAACAAGACAAGAGGCCAGGTACTATGTTTGTTGACGGATAAAATGTAGTTTGGTCTCATCGGATTCAAGTCATGCACTCGCCGACAACGGTAACCACACACGATACTCAGCCGCTCCACATACAAATGTAACACATCCTTTTGCATATTACGTCACAACACTGAGCTTACTGAGATTTTTTTAGAAACAAGGATTCGATTCAATGATACGTAATCAATGCCATATCATTAATTCCGTTCATTTTTAAATATATGCTATAAGTATTTCATATTATTTTTAACGAATTCAGGATAATAAATTTCTCTCAAGTTTATTAATCTTCCTACTTACATTACCTAAGTAACAAGATGAATGTTTCTCAAATTAAAAAAAAAATATTATTTCAGACTAATAAAATGTCCATAAATTGTTAGTAACATTATCTTAAAACCATGTTAGTCAGAAAAATTGCTTAGACAACATGCAGCCTGATGAAAAGTGGAACTTTAAAGTTAAGTGATGATTAACTTCTGTTTTGGATACATTTTTGACGTTTACGCTTACGCTTTTCACTTTAAGCAACGTTTATGAACAAGGGGTTAATGTATTTTCATACATAATTTGCAAAATAGAAAGTGGAAATAGAGTTTACAAAACTAAACTATTTTTTATTTATTTAAAAGAGTGTCCGTGGAGTTTCTTGCCCGTTCTTCTCCATAGGTACCTACTACGCTTTGGAATGGGCAACTAGCTTCATATTTTTGACTGACCGACCCCTTGACAATTCAAAAGTGCCTGTAAATGGTTTAATTGAAATAAATGCTTTGAGTTTGAGTTTAAAAACATTCAATATAAAAAACTAATCGGTAAGAAAATTACATTGATCCCAATGTCAATCAGTTTATTGGTGAACGATCTGCTAGCCTACCAAAGCAAAGTGAAATTAAGATATTCCGCTTTTTGTCATCCAGCAATTAGGTATCTACTCGACTAATACCACATTTTAAAGTTACTGTACTCGTTAATACTATTCTGTCCTAGAAAGTTGGCAACCAACCATGTGATCGTCAAGTTAAAAAATTTAAGAAAATCAGGGTTACTGAACATAATATTAAGTAAATACATCTTTAACAGTATTATTAATAATGTAACTTCTAAACCGCAGTCACCCGAATGACTAACTGAGAGACGAAGTCTCAATCTGCAAACACAAATATAAAGCTAATTAAAAAGTTTCAAACTAAATTATGAGAGGGGTTGCGCCGATGGACTCCGTACCAAGATTTGTCCACGAGATTTAATCAAAGGGTGATATCGTCAGGAATGTGAACTGGTTAGGCGAAAACGTGTCGCGCACTGGCGAGGGTACGAGGGTACAGTGTCGTGGTACCGGAACGAATGTTTGCTCGACGGCTGTGGCAACAAACATCGGTGTCACACTCAGAGAATTACAAATTTATATTAGATATTCATAACAGGCGCCAAGTTTTGTTCATTTCGTAAATCTCAGCACAATAACAGTTACTTAATACTGGCACACGAAACAGCTACAAGTAACAAGTAGGCTGGCTGCATCGAATGATTTGTCCGATGTCGGCCTTACAGAGGTCAGTGGCGGTACATTTTTATTGATCGGTCATATATTTTTGAGTTGAATTGAAGCGGAGCTATAAAAACAAAGAGCATACGGTCCCTTCAGACTATTAATTCAAGTCAAAGCTAAAATGCGACAAAGGCGAGTCAGCTCATAAAATTTATAGGCGATCGAATGAGATAATATGGTCGACGTTAAGAGCAGCTTAGACAGTTTGAAAATTTAAATGTGAAGTAAGTTTTGCGAGATTGCGCGGTATAAATCAGCGCGCGAGCGGGCGGAGCGGCGCGGCGCGGCGAGGCGCGGGCGCTCGTCAGCCCGCTGCGGCGATAAATCCGACACTCCCCCGGGCTTCTTAACCGTTCTCCATCTTCATGTACACACCAACACCGACGCCCCGTATGCCCGAGTGAAGTGAAGACCTAATACCTAAGTACACATTTTTTATGCAACGTCCACAGTGATCCACGATTTTATATCACTGGATTTCAGTTAATAACGTTTATAACTATATTATGTAATTGAAAAAAAAAACTCATTAATTTGGTACATTACTAAAATACCTGTACATGGCGTCAAGTAGACAAGGTTGTTCTTGTTTTAAATGGCCCTGTGACATTAATTTAAATAGCAAACAAGTTTTTAACATTTCTCACTTATCTCATCTGTCAGCTTGTAGCGTCCGAAGAATTTTCCGCGAACTTCGCCCTAATTCTTTTTCACGCTACATTTCAAGAATCTTATTTTTGTAATTACAAAAATGTCTAGTACGCCGACGTTATCCTTAATTGCTGGACATAAAAATTCCATTTAAATTTCCCTTTTAACGATCGGGGAGAAGTGTCTAATTGTATAATACACTCGTTTGCGTATTTTTATTGTTGGTACAATAATTAGAACATAACGCGACTTCGCCCTTTTAAGCAGGTTTGTAATTAAACTTTTCTTAGGAGTTGTAAAAGAATATTGCGAGATGCGAGCGTATCTCTTAGCAGGGGTGCAAGTGCCGGCGAGCGAGGGGGTGGGCCGGTTATTTAAGAAATGGAAAGAAAAGCAATTTACTGCTTATCAGCGGGAGTAGCGACCCGCGGGTCACTCGGACAAAAAAGTATCTACCTAATGTCGAGACTCAAACATAGCAACTACTTGTGTGCGGACGCTCCTGCAACCAACTTCCTGTTTCACGACACACTATGATGATATAATTATTAAGTAATCAAGGCGTGTCACGTGTGGCCGATGTGTTTTCTCATCGACAAAATTACGAACTTCCATACACACTCTCATTCCATATTGGACCCCTTTTGGGGGTGAATTTTCAAACATCCTTCCGTATTTTCGCTATATAAGGAACTAAGTCTAGTGCATCATTTCATGATTCTAGACCCCGCGGTTTAAGCTATGCGTTGTCTGTCAGTAAGGTTTTTTCAGAAGTAAAGAAATATAACTTGTAGCCTTACTTAAGGTTTCTCAAATTATTGTACTGTTATTCAGATGAAAAATAGATGAATCTAAAACTTACTCTATTATAAGTTGTTGGGCGAGTTAAAGTAAAATTAGCTTAAGTCGACAAATTCCTCTCGCAGCTTAACGACGCGACTCTCAAGTAACTTCTCCTTGGGCCCGAGACGTACTATGTGTGTGTGATGTTTGTGAGATACAGCAACGTAACTAGCAGATTTTTTTATGATTAGATACTTGTACGAATATATTTTAGATTTATTTAATTAAAATACAAAACAAGAGACTACTCTTCAGGTCTACTCTCGGTTTATTTATTTATTTATTGGTCTATCTACAATTGTAGTACCACAGTGTAAAGAGCAACAGTGGACCGACGCCTTTGATGTTTGCGTAAATGCCGACACCGCACGAGGCCACAGTACTTACCTAGGGTTGTCACAAACTTTACACAACTGCCCAAAAAAGGAGGGTAATGTGTTTAGGTTTTATGTATGTATGTACGTTTCTTTGTTCCGCCATGCCTCAATAATTTGGACATATTGTTAGAATTTTTACATTGTCCTGAGTGACGCTGGCAATTTTTTTTTTGTATGGCTGTCTTGTATTTTATTTGGAAATAACAGCTGGTTATCAATACAAATAAAATACAATTTTAATATTCAGTGTAATTTACTTATTGAATCAGTTTCCGTTTTCTCATTAATCATTCATTAATTCATATTAATGTACAGATGGGCTACTATTAATAATATACACATATTATAAATGGGCAACTGACAAATATTTACGGTTTTTAGATTTACTAGATTTTAAACTTCTGTTGTTGAACTTAACTATAAAAAAAAGTCTCATCTTATTTTAGCAAAAAATCTATTGGAAAGTATGCACATGGTTTGGTCTTGAATTCGATTGTGCTCAAATGCTGAAATAGTTTGTTTCCAGTAAATGCCATCTTGGATTTCAAAACTAATGACATTTTCGTAATGAGCTCCCCAAAGAACCTCGAAAATGACACCCATATCGATTTTTGATAAAAATGAACGTCCGCCATCTTGAATTCGAACGTGGATATCTTTTTCGTAATCAGCACCCCCAAAAACCTAGATAATGACAACCATATCATTGTTGAAAAAAATCATGTCCACCATTTTCAATTTGAAAATAAATGTAAAATTTTTGTTTACACAGAAACAAAAAATTTACAAATTTTTTATCGGATACTTTTTGCGGTGTTTCAATTTTTGCTGGCAGGCATCACGCTTTTACATCCGCCATTTTGTTTACGTTGGCATGACAAAAATGTTACAAATTAAGCACTATCCAATTATATATTCACCTTTCTCCTGGGTGTGGAAATTGTTGAAATCGCAGTTCTTTATTTATGCGAGATGATGACTCGCATTCTCGCTCAGCACATGTCGTATGCACATTTTGGTAACAAGTAAACATTTGAAACAAGACACGTGTTAGCCCTGAAAGTCATGTCCCGAGCTACTAACAATAGCGACGTATGCAGCTCGGGCTCGCCCTACCCGCCCCTCGTCCCTCACACCCCGCACGATTGCCCTGTCTAGACGGCTTCGTCGAACGACTGTATTGGTTTATAGACTGTGGTAGTACAATTGGTATTGGAGTGACCTCTGATATAGGCAGCGGCTATTACTGATTACTTTTATTTATCTTATCATAAAGTCGCTCCTCGTGTCTGTCTGTGTGAGCGCGTTGTTCTTCTAAACTACGCGACACATTTTGATGCGGTTTTCTTTTATGTGTCATCTTCATCTGTCTAGCCATTTCCCAGTCTATCCGGATGCAGCTGAATACCAGTATGTGTATATTACATTGACATGAAACTTACCTATCTGTATATAAGAAATATCGGTATTTTGTCAAATCGTAAAAACCGTTCGAGGCACCGGTTCGCTATTCTAAACTATTATTATAAAGAGAATAGATTTCGTATATTTGTATGTTTGTTTGTAATGGATAAAATCAAAAAATACTTAACCTATTTGAAAAATTATTACACCTATAGAAAGCTACATTATCAACGAGTAACATGGGCTTATTTAATTTTTTTGTTTTAAAGAGTTTCCTGCAAAAATTCCAATAATGTAACCCAAGGTACGTATCATAAATTTGCTTATACAAAAACTTTAAAACTTAAAAATACAAAACCAAAGACACCGACTTCCGAAATCAAAGTTATTTTTCAGTTTGTAATGTTTTCTTTTGGAAGTCGGTTTTATTTTTTGTAAAAAAAAGTTTTTATTTTTCTTTTTTTAGTTTTGGTACCTACACAAACCCCCCAGAAAAAGTTAAATACCACTACCTGCTATGCAAATTACAGTGACAGGAACTATTAGAACATCACATAAACTAGATGGGAAAAATACGTATTATTGAAGCTAACTCAAAAACCCCTCATCAGATCTTGACCAAACTTATATGAGATCACTTCTGAACTATGCCCTACCAAAAACAAAAATAATCATTAAAATCAATTCATAATTGGCGGAGTAATCGCGTAAAAACATACAAAAAAAAAAAAAAACAACAGAATTGAGAACCTCCTCCTTTTTGAAGTCGGTTGAAAAGTCATTATTCGGCGTGCGCTGCGAAAACTATTGATGATACATAAAATAATGCACTATATATTTATATTGACAAAAATTGAAAATAGTATGCTGAGATTGTTTTGTCATGTTGAGAGGATAAATGAAACTAATGAAAGGCGACTAACAAAATGTATTTACAAGGCAGATGTGAATGGAAACGCCGAGAGGGGACGCCCTAGGAGGACATATACTGACCTTATTGGTGATGTTCTTCAGAAAGGACAGGTGCGTAGTACTCGCAACCGGCGTGCGTGTATGACCAGATGTATGAACGGCAAAAGGAGTATGTAAGGATCGTAGCAGGTGGCATTCTGTAGTTTCTGCCTACCCCCATGGGAAGAAGGCGTGAGTTTATGTATGTATATTTATATTACTCATCATTACGAACAAAAAAGTCCGCGAGGCTAACTAGAGTCTATTAAAAGTCTAACTATTATAGTTAAGTCACAATAACAGTTTTTTGTTTAAATCAGTCAATAAAAACACGGGCAGAATCGAAAGATGATGATATTCGTATCATAATATTAATCCTTATCCAACTAAATAGTTTCATAATCCAGGTTGATTATCATCACGATATGACCGTCAGGAGCCGAGCAAAGGTAAAAAAGTTAGAACGGTAAAGAACGGTAAGTGAAAACGAAGTTACAGCGCAGGCGGGCGCTGAGAGCCTAGTTTAAAATAAAACTAGAATTTCCTTCCAGAACAATAAACTAGAAAGTAGGTAAGTACTGTCTGATTTACGTATTTTAATTTTATTGCTATTTATTGTGAAAAAAAAGTTTGGGACGTACCAATTACAAAATACAACCATACTTTATATTACCTATAGGTATACAAAATAAAAAGAGGAGCTCGTAGCTAAGTAATAACAGCCGCACGGGTTGATCCGTTAGGTTAAGCTACGCTTGCCGGGGTTGGTTGTGGATGGGTGACCATCTTTACATACCGAGACTCCTCCGTGCCTTGGAAACCACGTTAAGCCGTTGGTCTCGGCTGTCATTCGAAGATCTTTGACCCAGTTACTGGGTTATGGAGGTCAGATAGGCAGTCGCTCCATGTAAAATACTGGTATTCAGCTGCATCCGGTTAGACTGGAAGCCGACCCCGACATAGTTGGGAAAAGGCTACGCAGATTGATTGAGTGATGCAAAATATGTGTCTGTAGTTCAATTAGGTAACAAGCAAAGTAATTAAAAAACTGCACAGTATTTAAAAACCCAGGCAGCTGCCGACAAGACATCACAAAAATTATAACCAAAAACCTTTGTTTCAATTAAATCCTCACATTAACGTTAATGTCTGTTCGACAATAGTTCAAACTGTCCCTTTTATATACAATACAATGGTGTATTGTAACGGTGCGTCAAAAATTTGCAATGATTAGTTGGGGTGAATCTATTTTTACTTAAGGGTGGGGTGGCAGGGTGGCGGGTCGTGACCCGGACAAATATTTGGCTATCAATGGGACACTCATCCTGTTATTATAATCGATGGACTGTGTTTGCACACATCATATTCATGGGAGTTTATCAGATTTTCATTTTCCTGCTACCTACAGTTTGTTTTTACAATTTGCTTTTATGTTTATTAACTGACAAACACAGGAACAGTACGTATGTTACTTACAGACTGTCCTCGTGTAAAGTATCTTTTTTCATGTCTTTTTCTACTTTATCTGTAAAGAAGTTTTTAGGGTTCTGTACCTTTTGAAAGGGGCGACTAATCTTTTTTTTTTTTTTGTAGATTTTGACTTTCAAATGTGCTTTTTTGTGCTTAATTGAAATAAATTATTTGACTTTGACTTTGTACCCGAAGAGTGCCAAACCGAACCCTATTAGTAAGCCTCCACTGTCCGTCTGTCTGTCGGCGGGCTGTATTTTATGAACCCTGACAGGTAGACAGTTGAAATATTCACAGATAGTGAATTTCTAGTGGTCGCAAGTGCTACTGCTGAGCATGAGGTCTTTGGTTCGATTCCCAGGTCGGGCCAAGTGTTATTAGGTTTTTCTATCTGGAATTTCTCAGTAGCAGCCCGGAGTCTGGATTTGTGCCCGGTTGATGGCAATAGGCTCGCCCCCTATTACATGGGACTTAAACATAACTGGCGAAATGTGGGTGTACCTACTACAGGTACACCTCTGCCCAACCCTTCGGGGAAACAAGGCGTGATGTTATGTTTATGTTATTTTTTGCTAAATAAATATTGTACAGTGGTACGGAATCCTTCCTGTGCGAGTCCTATTTGCACCTGGCCGGTTTTTTTTTAAAGTAGCTTTTGTTTTTTTTATGATTGTGCATTGAAAAGGAACGTGAAAATTTACTATCCAAAGAGTTTTCTTAAAGCTACGAGTTGACGCACTTAGATGCGATTTTAACAAATAGTTTTACTCCGAATATGCATAAATGCATAGTATGTTTTTTTTATTATTTGCAGTAAGGGGTTAATTGGCTATTTTTTTTTTCAGTCTGCCCCCGTTCTTCAACATTAACATAGTTACACGTGCGTTATCATTATCAAAGTTACTGTACATCTATTACGTAATATCGCACCTAAATAAACTATCCCCTTTTATAATAAATGTAAAATAGAAGCGATATCCTGATCGATTCGATCGGAGGAGGTCTCCGCTAATGTTTATTAACTGTATAAATTATACAAAAGACAAATTTACGCTCAATCACTTATACCCAATATAAATTCCGGCAATGTTCTTTGAAACGCTGTGTCAACCTATCCATCAGTGTAAAAATTCCCTGTTGATCCCCTTAATTTAATCAAAAGATCGCTTTAGCTGGTCATGGACAAGAAAAAACGGGATGACGTAACGTAACGACGACACGGTGATATAAAATTTTCATCGAACGGAAGACGGGAGGGATGAGGCAGGTGGGGGGAGGGGGAGGGCGGACCTCCTGGTGTAATATCCAAGTCGATCCGGGTAACCAATAAATTACAATTTGACACAAACAAAACCCCACTGCTGCACGTTGCCGCGAATTATTTATTAGATATACACGACGATCAACCGCTCTTGCCGATTAATATTATACACAAGAAGTACCTAGGTAGATACCTGTGTTGTATTCGTCAATGGTCATCTAATACGTAGGTAATAGTAGTGTCTTTAAATAACTATCTCAATCTTACATGAAATCGGAAATAACACATAATCTTTACACACATCGAATTGATCATTAATGCATCGAAATACTTATCAAACTGATATGGAAACCTTCTCAAGACATGCAAAATGATTGTCATGCGAGTGATCGCTCCGCGGCGCGTAGAGGTTGACCCTCCCCACTCCGTGTAATAAAATTTGCATACTTTTAATCAAGGCTCGTGTTGTGGAGAAGTTTCCCAATAACGGAACGCCGTGATCGATTCGATGCCCAGTCTAGGCATCGTTTTTGCATTTATAATGCCCTTCATTATGTAACGCGGACGTTGAGACAAATGTGCGTTTAGAAATGAGATAAGAACGTATTTTTTATTAAAAAGTTATACACAATTTAAAATTGCAGCAGGTATGATTATTAAATAGTTATATTATTAACTTGAGCTATTACTACTATTCTTGAATATTTACAACACATAACATCACGCCTTGTTTCCCCAAAGGGTTGGGCTGAGGTGTACCTGTAGTAGGTACACCCACATTTCGCCAGTTATGTTTAAGTCCCCTGTAATAGGGGGCGAGCCTATTGCCATCAACCGGGCACAAATTCAGACTCCGGGCTGCTACTGAGAAATTCCAGATAAAAAAAACCCAATAACACTTTGCCCGACCTGGGAATCGAACCAAAGACCTCATGCTCAGCAGTAGCGCTTGCGAGCACTAGACCAACGAGGCAGTACCTATATTACAAATTGATCGGTTTTGAAAAAAATAATTAAATACGGTAATAAGTATTAACTAAGCGCCATGATCTTGTGAGTTTAATCGAGTTCAAGGGTGCGCGGTACAAAAGAATTTAATGTATTCTTTGACGTGCACTCTCAATTGGAGCTGTGTAAATAATGTTACTAATACCGACTCGCCTTCAATGTTGTAAGAGGATTCCCGTAGCGCAGTTTGCAATAAATTAGCTGGCTTCTAATATAAAACGACAAAACCCCGACAGAGCGTCACGGTCCCGCCGCCGCCCCGCTGCCGTCCCGCTGCCGACCCGCCACCGCGCCGCTGCCTCCGCCTGTCCATCTCCGCTCCGCATTAATCGTGTTTAGTTAGCGGATATTGGCGGCGGAAATTCAAATGCAATCAAATGAAAATAGAATTCGTAAAAAAGCAAAGAAAACAAACCGACAGGCGTCAGTCTAGCGGGAGCGCGCCGCCGCCCTCGCCGCACCGCACGCTGACCGTACTTACACGATTTTAAATTGTACATATCTGAAATTCCGATCTGTCGCACACCCACCCTGCGCTATGAAATGAAACAAAATAAAAGTGGAACGACACGGCACGCTCGGAAAAAATCAAAATCGAAATTAAAAATAAAAGGTTTTTTCGACGCGGCGAGGGAGGCGGTTGCAATGTTTGCGGCCGTCATTCGATGAAGTGCGCAATAAAAACACGCGCTCGACTTCTACATATAAATATGTGTGGCAGGATTGATTGGAATTGAATATGTGTGGGTGGGGGCCCGGGCCCCGGGTGGTGCAGGAATCGAAGGTGAGCGCCGCTAAGACTGTAATCGGTTTTGCCCGGGGCCGCCAGCGCTCCACCACCGCTCACAATTAAACTTTGTTTGTACATGTGTCGCTCGAGATTAGCCGCAATGCTCTTTTTAAGTGGACCAGCTGCAGTCCCGCATGCAATTTAAGAATCTAGAACACAATTTCGGCAATTAGATGCCTAAACTGTACGGTTTGTTTTCGCAGTTACTTTCGTGTAGTAGTCATTGAGTGAAGAATACTGGTTGCTATTAATAACGGTCTTCTCCGCCACCGCAACAGACAGAGTACATGTAGCAATCGCGGCAAATGTTCGAAAGATGTAAATGCGCGCGCGGCGCGGCGGCGCGGTGACGCGCGGCGGTACATAAATCATCGGGAGGGGAGCTGATTGCCTTCAATTATGCCATTAACTTTCATGCCTAATTCTATATTGCTACTTTGCTAGTTATTACCTTGCTCCCCCGATGCGGTCAAGTATTACGCTATTTATTGAGTCACTCACTCATTTCGAACAGGCAATATCCTGAAACTAATTTGTGAATATAAGAGTTCGTTCTTCAAAGTACCCACTTGTGTACACTACGTAAGTATATGCTCAAAATACGTATTGTTTATTCCAACAACTGGGCGGTTTTGGTGTACCTATTACTCAAAGCAATTTTTATTATTTTTGAGGTAACCCAAAAAAAATATGCTTAGTAAACAAAAATTAAATTTATGTACTATTTTAAATATTTACTCTGTTCATATTTAAGTAGGGACTATTATCTGAAACATGTTTCACACAATAACACAAAGCTAAGGTTATAAAAATGCTTGCCAGAATGTTCTGTTTTTTTTTACTTTTCATCTACGTTATGATAATTTAACATAACCAAGATTGCAATACCAATCAATCATAATTATCATTTTCTATCACCCATCGTAAGAAAAACTCAAAAAAGGCTAGAATAAAAAGAAAGCAATCATATTTTGATAACAACCTCAAAAACTAAGCACAAAATAACGAGCGCTCCTTATCACATGCAGTATAGGTACACAGCTTCATTTTTTCACCCCAGAGTGTTCTACTAAGTAGGCCCTAGTACCCACCCGACGCGAGGAGTTTCAATCGATCAATCACCCCCAGCATAACAGTTACAACCGTGAAATCTTCAGGGGCAAGACAAAGATAATTCCCGTTTAACTTCCGTTTCCAACTTATCGAATAATTTAACTGAACATTTATTTTTGCGCGCTCATCAATCAAGCCAGCTCGCGCTTCGCCGATAAGCCTCGACTCGACGCCGAGAAATGACTAGGCATTACATAAATCCCCTTGGATGATGAAAAGTGAAGTGTAACAGATAAGAACCTACAAAAAGTTACGATGAGAAATGAATCGCGATTTATATCCGCCGCGTGCGACGCTCGCAGTCGCACCCGCGCGTCGCGGTCGGGGCCATCCGTTTCAGTGGTTTTACAGTTTTGAGTTTCTATGTAATACTTGTATTCTTCACATAAGTAACGATGATTAATTTTAAGTAATTTCGTTTCGATAATGGACACCGATGAATCTTTTATCTTATTATCAGCCTGCTAATGTACACTGCTAAACATGGAACTCTTGTATCGAGTGATAGTTTACAAAGGATTTTTTTAAGGATAATCTTGCAAACATACCTATATTATATTTCCTTTCATCATCATTTATCTAAGGTAAAACGACAATCATTTAAACTACGATTTTAGAAATGAAATTGTTGTATATATTAACCATATAACTGTTTTATTGTCGACGTTAAAAACACGAGAAAAAAAGCATTGCAAAAAGCCAAAGTTTAATCTAAACTTTTCTCCGGGCAGCCATTATTAAGATAAACAGTACAATACATAAGCCTATCTCGACATTTATTTTATCACGGGTTCACATCACGCGCCGCTATTCGCTGTTATGATACGGCCCGTACCTGAAGGAGCTGAAAGAAAAGCTATAAACCTGTTCGAAGCGTTTCTTCCGACGCGCCGGAGCGTCGCGTACGCGCGCCGACTGGCAAGCAGCGCCCCCGCCACCCCCCCGCCTCGCCCGCGAACACCCCCACATCTGCCGACCATATTTTCCACTTTATGTGTGACAGTTGAGGTAATATCGAGACTCTCGCCGCTCTCTGATTGGACGAAAAATACACATTAAAGGAACCTGCCGGTTGCGAGCGAGCGATTCGAAGCTGTATTCCCGTGGAAAATGTCGGAAAATATTGTATTATGGGGGTGGAAAATTGCCACCCTCCCGCCCGCTCGCTCGACTCCGACAAAAACTGTCGAGTATTTGTTTTTGATGAAAACGATTTATTATTCTACGTGGGTTGGAGGCAATAAAGATAAGCCGGCGAGGTGCCGGAGCCTTATTACGGCTAACCCTCGCCTTTGTTTCCTTATAAAGAATAATAAATGAGGCCGCACGCTTATTTACCAACTTCCTTAATTATTTATTTATGCGGAAACGTTGTTGATATTTGTTAAATGCATAAGTTCATGAAACTCGTAATGGCTCACTGAAATTAAATATTTTGTAAGTTTGCGATCGAGTTTGAATAAATTAGATTTATTTATATTGATACAGTTTAGTCAACATTAGTCTATGACATCGATGGTAATAAATCATGAACAGTAAATCCCGGTTGCGACGTGCCGGCCGATAGCAATCGCCATAACGCTAAATCCGCAATTTGCATTAACACCCCAATGCGCACACTCACGATGTGTGGACAATAGTGGCGATTTTGCGATACAAGATTTATATGACGATAAGACATATATCTTAAACGCCTAGAGGAATGAAAGTAGGTGAGAAAAACATACCTACCATATAAAAGAAAGTGAAATAAATTCAGAATTCATCTTTCGAATTAAAAAACCTAAACACATCAAAATAAAAGAACTCATTTGTTTGAACATATTAATAAACTACCAGAAACAAAATTGTCACGCGTAAAGTTTATTTATGCAGTGTAGTAATCAAACATCCGTGTTCAGTGTGAGGCCCCCTGCTGTGCGCACGCGCCGCTAAACAAGCCATTTAGTCAGATTTATTAATTTCATCGTGGACATGTGGCTACCGTGTCAGACTCTTTGCTTGTTTATATCATCTGTCGTGTTTATTAACCAAGCTTTTTAGGGTTATAAAGCAGTAAACTGTTTTTTTATGAGACGTTTTTATGGTTAATTTCACGCTGTTGCCAAATTATATTTATTTTTATGGGACTTATTACATAGTTGTTTTATATAACTACAGTTATAATTACTCTTTTATAATTGCTTGGACAATCTAATCAAAAACTATCCCACACAGAAATAACCTAAAAAAAAGTATGAAAAATGTAGGCAAATAAATTAATATCTACATAAAAACGATCATAATAACAGAAATACATTACCGGGCTGACAAATTTGTGTACACAAATTGGTTGTACAGCGCCTCCCGTGTCCCTGTCTGGGCGACGTTTAAAAATTTAAATATCGACAGCGGACCCCTCCTAAATTAAATGAACGCGCATCTGAAAAATGCTCCACTGGGCTTCTGGGCTTGGCTCTAAAACGCACCATTTCCCTACTTTTTCCTTCCATTTAGGACATTTCGGTTTTGAAACGGTATCTATGAGAATGTTTTATGCTATAAGTAACAATTTTTTTTTTTAGATTTTTCACATAATATTTTACTAACAAAGTTGTCAGTCGAGTGTCGAATACAACGAACTTGAACAAATAAATAATTTCAAACAAAAACATTATTTAGTCTACTAATACACTGACGAGCAAAATAAAAAAGCCAGTTGTAAAGTGCCAAAAAAATCGAAATAACTATGTCCTAAACCACATATGTTAACTACATGAAGTAAAAAAAATCTAGAAAGCAGTTTTATATGTGTTTTTTTATGCGCTATTAAATAGACTTGAATGTTGCTTTTTACTTCAAGAAGCAATCTTGCATGTTTTTGGAAATATTTCATGATAAGTCAGTGGCTTTTTTTTATTGCTCGTCAGTGTATTAGTAGACTAAATTATGTAGTTTGTCTATTTGATTATGTAAAATCTCCTAACATATTATTTATTTTCCAAATAGCTTGGAAATTCGAGCATTATTTTGACATACTTCTTGGAGATTAATCGAAAATGCTGTACGTAGGCGGCCGGCAATGTTACTATGAAAATCCATCTGTCGTGTTTAGCGACTGAATAAAAAATGACTATAAAAACTATCTGTTGTGTAATTTAAAAATTAAACGAGCTTTTTACTTCGACGCATGGCAACCAAGGAGGTAATTTATCAAAGATTTTATATAAATTTCGCTTTGGCTTGCAAATAGAGCTGTTTAAAGGTAAGAAGAAACAAATGAACATATTGGCGCGTGAAAAATTATCTTTGTACGTCATTAATTCTGAAATTCATAATTAATTTGTTTGAATTACCACGCATTATTTGACAAAGGTACTATACAAGCCTTGGCCGCAAACAGGCATTGATGGACTCGTCAAAATGTAGGCTCGGCCCACATATGCCTCGGCAACGATTTTCACGATCATCCATCATCCCCGTTGCAGGCCGCGACTGTAATGTGCTATTTTTGCATTTTTAATACAGATGATTTTTTTTACATAATATGGGAAAATATAAATTCAATAACTTTTATACGTGGGATTTAACCACGCAGGATTCAACCTATTCTTACGCAAAAAAAGTTATAGGTATATATTGTTTCGTATAAGGCGTTGGTCGTAGCACTCGTAACAGATTTCGTAGCACGTTAAGGATTTTCAATAAATTGTGTACTGTACAAAAACTCATTGTCAAATCACTAGTAACACACAGAGAATATAAACACACAACTATTTCGCTTAAATATATTATTACTATTTAGCTATTAGCATTAGGACATAAAGCGGTCCACAGCACCCCTAAATGACGCGTAGCGGATGCGGTGTAAGTTAACTCGTACTATTTAACCATCCGTTCATACAGCCGCGATGAAACAACACCCTCGCAGCCCTACGATTCGAAAGAGACAAAAATATAGAAAAATTCAAGAAAGAAAGAGATAATCGCATACTCATCGGGGCATAACTCATAAATAAAATACAATATGGTGAGCAAAACATTGAATTATGCCGGTATTATGTCGCATTTGGCCTTTGTGAATTAGTCACTGCATATCAGTAGGGGAGTAGATTGGATGTTTGTCGCTGATGTTAACCGACCGTGCCGATGTATGGATTTATTACTTTTGTATCGAAATCATCATATTTATTGACAGAAAGTGACAAAACTTATAAAGAAGTCTCATTAAAAAGTTTTATCTTTTAAATCAAACTTTTAAACACATGTTTTGCCTATCTACATGGATAGCTAAATTAATAACCATTATCCTGGTAAAGCTCAAATTACTAAGAAACTAATTACATTATAGTAGCGGCAATCTCTAAGTATTCACATCAAATTAAACTTATTTCATGTCGCAACAAAAATACAGTGAATTCCCCAACGTCGATATTTGGAAGACAGTTGATAGTGATATTGGAAACACTTCAATTTATAAACAAAATGCTCGGCTGCTGAGCTATAAAGGGGAAAACGACGCGCCCGATTCAGCGAAATCATAGAAAAGCACATAAATTGGTGCGCATTAACATTTCCTTTATCCTACGTGTCGGCGTATGACGGGGGCACCGCGCCGCACCGCGCCGCGCCGCGTCGGGGCCGCCCAAGACAATAAATTTACATATTTCACCCCTCAAACAGACCTTTTTTGCCATTCCGCAGAATTACGCACATATGGGAATATTCTGTTGAATACATCAGCAGTAAGGAGAGATACTCTCAGAATAAAATTATCTTCCACGACGCCACATTTGGAGATAAAGAGCCGCTACGTTTTGACGTTTTTGATACAGAAGACTGTTTTTTCGAGCTACGAGAAAATGGACCTACTTACCTGACATTGGTGTGTCTGAACTAAATTAAATCATTCATTTCAAATCCGTATAAAGTGTTGTAAAGTTTTCGTAAAACGCGCAGATCTTAATACCAAAACATTAGTTATTGAATTTTACGATGTAATTATTCTCTCTTCAATTTACATATAAGGTGTCAGGTATATACGCATCTTCACATATGGAAATGTAATTTTGCGGTGAAAGCACCCTTCAAAGGGTCAAATCTAAATCATTTTCACAGTCCAGTGAAGCACCGTACGGTCGACAACGTACCGCTACAAGCGTGTACTTTACGTTCACACAGTTTGAGTCTGTTGCACACTTGTACCAATATTTGGGTTTTAATTAAACTGATTTGCTACGAGGATTACACTATGGAATATAATCAACTTTCTTATATTTTTGAAAAAAGAGATTGTTGTGTTCTAAAAACTTTTCATTTATTTTTCCCAAGAAATGGACGGAAAACTTTCCATAATTACTTTTTAAAAGTTATATAATGGTGACAAACTAATTTTGAGAAGAGTCCTCGTAACCAAAGAGAATGTTATGTAGAGGGCCAGACTGATGTAAGCTGTGTTAAATATCAAATAACAACCAACCAATTGGCCTAGTAGGAAAACCCTTATGAAAAAACTTACCTTACCTTTTAATTAAAATAACTTCACATTGTCATAACATCGCCACGTTAGTTACAAAGGGATCCGCATTGCTACACCCTTTACATAAATGGGTACTTGAATACGACTACAGTTTGACCCGCACTTAGGTATTATGCACAATCGTATTACCTACCAACGCCGAAATAGGAGGTTGCTTTATAGAATGTAGCCAGAGAGTGGACGGTAGGACGAGGCAGACGGACGACACTAATACTCATTAGAATTACATGGCGGAACGGACCGGCGGCGGTCCGGGCCGGCCGGCCGGTGGCCGTGCCGTGCGCTCACCGCGTCCGAGCCGTGCACCCACACACTCGCACCATCATTTACATTTGTCTCACCAACTGCCTCAAGTGTGGATACTCAACGTGTAACTGTAATAATTAATTTTATTGTAACTACGATTACTTTGAGTAAAGGATTTTTCCCAAACTAATATTATCTAAACTATATTAGTTATTTGTTATATAAGAGTGCAAAGTTGCTTTTTAACCGCGTGTTCAATTTTGATGACCGAGCAAGCGAAGGATTCTAAAATTGAATCACGAGCGCAGCGAGTGATTCAAAATTAGAATCCTGAGCGTTAGCGAGGGAATCAAAAGAGCACGAGGTGAAAAATCTTTGCACTCGAGTGCAACACGTAACTTTTCATTCCACCTCAGCGAGGAAATGACTAAATGCAAAAAAAAAAACGTTTACAATCACAAGATAGGTACCTACACTTTTATTTCAGTTTAGGTATTAATTACTACATTATGACAGGTAGGTAAGTATTACAGAATAATCTTTAAATTATAACAAAATAATACTAAGGTATAATTAAGAAAATTTTAAAGTAACGTTGCTACAGTTATTTAAATTGAGTGTAATATTTTTGTTTGGTACTGTAATATTGGTGTTAGTCACTTGTGTACTGTTTTTCGGTAAACTATCTGTCATACTTAATAGTTGTACCGATTCATCGGATTCCCTTGGCGTGAATGTTGGAGAGAGAGGGAGATGGTTAGGTGTTTCATAACGGCTTATTTTTGATGTAGAAGGGCCAGTCCAAGGATCCGATTGAGGCTCTTTCAGTGTAATGGCTCCTACGATGCCTTCACATATTTTAGACTTATTTTGGATGGAATCCTCTATGTATCCCTCTACAACTGCATTGGACTTCCAGCCTCCGTGGCGCTTAAGGGACAGGAGATCAGCTCCGGAATCAGCCAAAAGTGTGGCTGAAGTTCGTCGGAAACAATGACCCGTGTACAACAGGGGTTCTGGAAGTTCAAGAAATGTTGCTATTTCTCGTGGGATACTGCCAATTTTATTAGTACCCATAGGCTGTCTAACACACTTTCCATTGCGATACTGTAGAAAAAATCGATTGATTGGAGTGTTAGGCGGGCGTAAGGCTTGATATTTCTCAACAATCGTTACGTATTCCTTGCGAATGACGAAGTTGCGGTCTCTTTTTGTCTTTGTATTAGGTAAATTAATTAATAGTAAATCATCTGAATGTTTCTCAATGTTTTTGACATTAAGTTGTGTTAGTTCATTAGTTCGACATGCTCCGTTTATTCCAATAATAAGAACAACCTGTAACGTAAAGAGTATTGTAGTAGATAAATGAATAAAATTGATATGAACGCATAATTATGCCTATCAACATCTACTAAGTATACTATTTAATTGAGATTAATATACTTAAGTAGATACTGAATGTGCAACTGACTTACTTTTGCCGCCAAATATACGGAATCGGGTGCTTCGTTAAGAAACTTTTCAATATCAGATACTGTGAAAACCTTCGATTTTTTTGGTTGATGACCAGATGAGGCTCTTTTTAAAAATGCCACTAATTTAGGATAGGTATCGATATGTTTGTCTTTTTTCATCTTTATTGTTGCTTTTAGCATCGAATACGTACTCCATAGAGTGCTTGCTTTCTTGTTCTCGGATAATTCTATAAAATATGCCAGCAAAACGTTTTCTGAGAAAGTTTTGGCTCCTTTTGCTAGTCGCCACGTGTTGAACATATCGTACTGTTTTAAATACTTCTCGCGTGATTGTTGAGGGAGAAAGCTCATTTGCGCATTATTAACAGTTTCAGTCAATTCTGTTGGCGTCAAGCAAACTTCCTCGTCGCTAGAATCACTCATTTTAGTTTTTTCACTTGTTTTCAAGTTTCTTGTTTTTAATATAAGGTTTAACAATGACGTGAAAAAATGCCGCGTAAAGAACCGCGTACAAAGCAAATTGAAAAAAGAACACCAAGAAGGTTCCGAGTCTGAGTTTTTAACAAATTAAAAAAAAGTTGTATGATATATTCGGCACCATAGAGGTAGCAGTAAATAGGTTTAATGTTTTTTTTAATTCACAAACTTAGTGCACACGATGTTCTAAATTCAATTTACTTTATCCTCTAGAGAATAAAAACGGCTTTTCCACTCAGATATTGAAGATTAAAAATACTCTTTCCGAGATGGTGGGATGAAAATTATATTTGTATGTTTGTTTGTTTGTTTGTAATGGATAAACTCAAAAAGTACCTAACTGATTTAAAAAATTCTTTCACCTATAGAAAGCTACATTATCACCGAGTAATATGGGCTAATTTCATTTTTCAATAAAAGAGTTAGAAAAATGGCAATAATGTAACCCAAGTTATCAAAAATTTGCGTATAAGTCATTATTTGGCGTGTGCTGCGAAAACTATTGATGACCTTACCCACAAAAAAGCGAGGCTATATGTCTAACTATTATAGTTAAATAACAATAACCGTTTTTTGTTCAAATTAGTAAATCAAAGCACGGGTAGAATCGAAAGATGATGTTCGTATCATAATTTTAATCGTTTCCAACTAAATAGTTTCATAATACAGGTTGATTATCATCACGCTATGACCGTCAGGAGCCGAGCAAAGGTAAAAAAGTTAGAAATAACGGTAAGTGAAAACGAAGTTACAGCGATGAGAAGGAACAAGACAGAAGCTAGTTAACAAATAAGTACCTACACTTTTGGAGATATTAAACTTTTGTCAGGAAACTATACGCATATTGGGCATTTGTTTTAAATTGAGAAAAACATAAGTCATAATTAACCTGTTCGTAAAGTTTTCTCTTTTCAAGGAGAGAGGGTTTTCCCATTCCCATATTTTCAGACATAATATAACTACCCAGAACAGACATAGTAGGTTCTGGTTCTGATTATGGAATTGGAACTAGTTTTTATTAGTAGCTGGAAATCTATTCAATAAACAACAATAATGGTAGTTTTATTTAAACCAATATGATTTTTATGAAAATCTGCTAGAAGGAAACATTTTTCCGTAACGGTCTAGTGTTGTCCAGTGTCGTATTTCGCTCATCTGGTGCTTAAAATTTATTCTAGATTTACGTTATTTGATAAGAATGAACCAACTGTTTTACGCATTAACGTAACAAGAAACGCCTGACATCGGCACATTAATTGCAGTTTACAACAATGTGAATATTTGTGTAGGTGCAATGTGCGTCAAACATACCTAGTCGTGTTAGCGCCCTAACAGATTTCTTGAATTGATTCGACAACTTAAGACGAAAGGGAAAATATTTCCTGTTGTGTATTACTGTTGTTACTATATGTATAGATTGTTGGGAAATATCACATTCTGTGCACGAATTCCACCACAATCGATAAGAGAGATGACCGCTGGGCGCGAGGAGGCGCGGGGGCGAACGTCGATGGGGAGACTGTTATTTGATTAGTCTTACCGAGAATGAGCTCGCCTCTACTTAATGGGGTGAGGGCTTGTAACCGGACCACGTATAATTTTCACTACTCCGCGTTAACACTGCGCGAGGAAGACAAAAGCTTAAAACCACTTATCTAGAAACAATAAAACGATTCACGGCGGAACGTAAGAGCAAACCCGAAAGGCGTTCATCCCATCATCGCTTAATAGACACGCATTTCGACATAAATGAGTTTCGCTTTAAATTAATTAGTAGCACATTTTCCATTATAAGGACAAATGTAAAAGCGACCGCTTAATAGCGCGGTGGAAAACTCGCTAGTTTTCGCTCGCGAGAATAGGGCCGGAGAGAAATTGCGGATAGACATAATCAGTCTTCTGGCTTTGAGGCCGCCCCGGCCCCCTAATGTGGCACATACCTCTCCTACTGATGAATACGCTTTACACATACGCCTCACGACTGATTGAATTCAATATCAACATTGTAATTAAACCTGGGATACTAAGTATTGTGTTTATGACAACGACTACGAAGGATTAATAATAATCTACTTCTAAAATGTATTCAGCACGTTAAGTTTATTTAAACCTCAACCTGTCTCAAGTTAGCAACCAAATGTCTATAGTTAACTACTACAAGAAAAGTTTTGAAGCAAACGGGAGGTCGGTTTGTGAGGACGGTCCGTAATGACCCTGTCCGATCTTACAAAAGGCAATTACAATAAAGTTCCATTCGCACATGGTCGTTAACTGGACGATATATCTTGGATTCCCTCAGTCAAGTCGGCTTTCGCACTCGTTTCATCTTACCGCCCTGACACACGACCTCACATGACAATTTTAATTTTTAATTGTTCCTTAACTATTACATCTTGAACAAATCTTCAACTACTTTGACAACAAAAAGTTACAAGTGTGAATTAAAGTAGCTTGAGATTCGACGCAATTAGTCACAGAGAATTAAATATGTTATTAAAATATAAACTATGAATTATGAATGGTGTGAACATTATAAAGGAGCACGTGTGCAGGTAGTGCGAGGTTCCCCGAGGTGTGGCGCCGCCCGCGCGCGGCGCACGTTACTGCCTCGGAGCGCACACTTTACGAGCGAGGGATTAACCCGTGTAACGAGATTCATTAATTCTTGTCGTTAAAATTTGTCGTTCTCTATTAATAAGGAAGTCCCAGGCGGCGGGACGTTATTATCAGCGGACCGCAGCCGGGTGTCGCCGGCGCCGGCGTCGCCAGGGGCTCGCCGCGAAACTTCCCACTCCGCCCGCTTTATTTACACTATCGAGTAAATTAAACTCGCGCTCGAGTGTCGGAGAAAACTTTAACAGAACTTTGTGTGTAATAAGTGGTGCAACAACACGAGTGGAAGAGCAAACGTCGGACGCGGTCTCCGCTCCGCACTTCTCTCCCACTTAACTCTTTGGGACATATTTATTCGACCCTCCGGCGACCACTGCGAAGCTTACCCTCCCGGGCCCCTCTGAAATTAACCTAACGAATCAAAGCGGCCATTAAATAGTACCTGAACCATTCTTACGTACAATCTGCGCCAATTACGTTATGAATGCTCGCCGCAACCTCAATCGATCGGGTACGTGCGCTTATAAATTTTTGATCGGTCTCGGAAACGAATCGAAACAAAGAAAGTACACAGGTCCGTTATTAGCGTCCGTTTCCTCTATCTGTTTGTATGTAATTTTTAATGCGGGGTCAATCAGGGAGCTATATCGTAGATCTCCGTTGGGCCGAGACCGTAACGATAATGAATCGGCACTGTAAGAGCGCCGGACCGCACTCACGAATTATTAATAGCTGTGTACGCGTACCACAATGTTACTCTTATTATTAAATACCACTTTATACCGCCAAACTCTTCAGTATAGACCAGTCGAAGGCAAACAGCTACCGCGTGCTTATAATTATTAACTGAAAGCATTAATAGATGCAATCCTTGGGCAGGATTTAAATTTAAGATTAAGGCATGGTCAACGTGGTAAGCGGTTTCAATTACCTGGTATTACTAATGCATAAAGAACATGTCCTGTGTTCACACCGGCCGCATTTCCTTGTCCTTTAAGATGACCCTCCCCTTGTGGAGGCAGCGGGCTTGTCCACTATTTGTTTTACCTACCTGCGACCCTCGTACAACTGTCCACTAAGTGTTGATTGCTTGTAAACAGCGTTTGTAAGCATTTAACTATTTACTTTTAGCAAAATCTTAGAGTAATGTCATGTAATGTCTATTCTTGGTGTTATCATGAACCCCATGCTATTTTTAGATAACAAGAAGCTTGCGTCATAAGTTTATTGTACGATTCGAATCCCATGCGTGGAAGGAATTGATAAGGCGCGCTCGAACCTTTGCGTCTATTGCTTGAAATTTATTGCTGTTTTGGGTTTTTATTGTTCCGTTTTACGGCCTCCTCGTGTATAAATCGTACAGATAGAAGATGAATTCCGCGCTAAAGCGACCGCTACCGACGTTACATACCATATAATATATTTGGGCGATACCTTACGTCCTCGTATAAATACAAACAGAGAGACGTAAAGTAACTATCCAGGTTAGTTTATTTATGCGACACTGCCCATATTGAAGGCTAGCTGTTTGAACAGAGCCTTTATTTTCGTCTAAATGCCCAGTAGTTTCCACGAACGGAGGACGATTTTCATAGAGGTCCATCACGACGACCCAAGCGTGTGCCATATATCACACGAAATTATGCTTGGGCTCCTACGGCGAGCGCGACAGAGACGGCGCACGAGACTCGCTGACCCTCAGCTCATAATGTACGGTCCGGTTAGGTACACGACTTACGGGAAGTAGGTATGTATGTAACCCCGAGCCCGCGCCCGCTCCCCGTGCATGAAATGCTTATTATACGCGGCACGTAGGCCGCCACCCCCGCCTGGCTTGCTCGCTCGCGCCACCTGCCGCCGGCACCAGACAGGGACGCACGACCGATATTATAGCAAATCGAGGATTGTTATGTCCGGTCCGCCAGAGGTCGGCGTAATATATGGCCACGGTATTCCGGGCTCATATATTAACACAGAACTCGCCTCATACGAAAAGATCTTACGCGATGGAAACAAATGGTAAGGAAAATTTTGGCGGAGAAATTCATTGAGATGGAAGCAGCAATAACGGGAGGAAAAATTACAGTATTTTTGTGACTGATCTGACTACTGTTTATTAGTGGGGGTGAAGGCTGGTAAATTATCGTACTTATATTCGAATCTCCAATAACACTATGAAAATTTACAAGAAAAGGTGGTATTGGTAGTAAAGCACCCTCACGAAAACTGCCTAGGTAGAGTCGAAAGATAATCTATTAAATAATAATGGGGATGCGCGGTCAAGAGGATGATGGTGCCGGGAGGCTGGGCAAATGAAGAATGATGAGCAGTTGCACCGAGGGGCGCTGCAGCCGCTATGACACGTCGCGCTAAGTGACTGATCACCCTATCACAACGTACCTACATACATTTTAACTTTTCAACTACAGTTTAGAACGTAACAGATATTTTTTTACTAATTATTAGAACAAAGTTTTCTATTAGGTCTTTTACTGAGTTTTATTTCCTCAAATATTTTTTTCATAATTTATGTATGTCTATGTTCTACTATTTAATTAATATCATATAGAAGTTTTCGTTTAGCTACATTGTTTTTCCCGGAACACCGTCTGCTTATAAGTACAATCACGCCCTTGCGATAAATGTCTAGGGGCGCAGTCACCCGCACCACCTAAACGAATTTAAATAAAATCGGGTATTAAAATCTCCAGGCGATCTCACAAAAATATACCTATGTCAGGAGAGATTTGAGCGGAATAAAAATTCCTCAAGCTCGTCGCATTATCGAGGGGCGGGTCTCCTGTTTTCTTTTATGGCTGTCGTAAGGTATAATCTTCAAGAAAAATGCGATATTTAAATGAAGTGAATTCCTCGAAGGGGATTTCCTTAATACCCGAATTTTTCAGTTGCAATTTCATTCGTTAATTCAGTGAGGTTGGGTGTAATCGCGTTGGGGTGACAGAAAAACATCTGTCATTTTAATTTTCGTTTTTACAATTTTGAAACTGTTCGGATTACACAATTTTGAAAGGATTTAAGAAAAGATATAGTAACTATTTGATGTTATCTTTTGATACGACACCCCAGTGTCACCTCTTGTCGAGTACAGTATAAACATTGGGTCATAATGAGGCGGTGTGGTGTGGCGGAGCGTGCGCGGGATCCGAGCGCGTGCGCAGGAGCTGGAGCCACGTGCGCGCCACGCGTCGCACATCTCTAATTGCCCTACTATAGAGATTGTGACAATATTGGACAATCCAGTGAAAATAACACCCGAATATTGTATAGCGTATCGCGTGAGCCGACAATAATCTCTCATTTTAATAGATAAGTGGAGGCGGAGTCATGTGATTTGTTACTGACTACCCTCATAATACCTTCGGCTTTACTTGCGTTTATTTAACCCTCCCTTAAATATTCAAAGCATAATGGATGTAATTAAAATTGTTTTTACACACAAAAAATGTTATCAGTAGAGTTTCAAAGTAAAATAACATGAAAAAATAAAGTCAAGGCGGTCCTCGGTCGGTGGCCATTTCATTAAAATTAAAAGAAGTTAAGTCGCGACACAAGACAAACTGCCGCCTAGAGAAATAAAGAGAGCAAAGCAAATGAGAAGAACTCATTTGGGCGGCCACTGAATTGTGTTCGAGAGGATAATAAAAAGGGAAGCCATCAGTGACACGCACAATAAGCATCAACCTCAAGAATATCATAGATAACGGCGCGGAGCCGCCGCAGGGACCTCATTAGGAGGCCGCAGGGAAATTAAAAAGAAAGCAAGATCTCGGACTCGATTGCGACCCGAGAAAAACGAGCGGCCTTCCTCTCATAACATTACATACAGCCTCCGTCGATTTTCCGGACGATTATTATTTTGTGGTGCGTAAGACTTGCCCGGAAAAGTAGTTAATGACAGAACAGAGGGCGAAGGCGCACAGGCGCAGCATAAATCAGTCTGGAGCAGAGATGAATGTAATTACCGTGCCGGATGGGACAATCGGATCTGCGAGCGAGCCTCGTTTGCCGACTAGCGCCGCACACACGCGTGGCGCGACCAGGCGACTCATACTCACGTCGCAGTGTTTTGTCGAAAGTTTCCTTGCACTTTCTTTTATGAGGATATTTAAATCTCTGTAAATTTACCTTCAAACAATTAAAACGTATAGAAAAGAAGTTAAAATAACAATTAATTGCCCTTTCAAGAACGAATTCCAAGTCTTTCGAACTGACTCGATTTGCTAGGAAGAAATCTATAGAAATCTTACATTTATGCAAAACAAAGGCAATCAAGGCCCGGGCGAACAGAAGAAATGAGCTTCATTAAACGACGGAATGAAAACTTTAATAATGTAAGATGCAAAAAACTCGACAAAAAATACTTAAGAAAATCTGACGACATAAAGGCTGGTGTAACCGGGGACTCGCCGTAAAATCATTAAGATGCTAATAAAAACTTCCTTTTGTAACACAGAGACGAACTCAGGGAGCGACGAGAAAAAATATTCAAATAAAAACTCAATCGAGAGAGTGGAACGGGAAGCGGTACCATGATTATTCTTCAAAACATAATGAAGAGAATTAATGTAAATATTCTTTTTGCTTGGAACTTTCCGCCCTCCGGAAAGTTTTATTTTACGGCGCGTCGTTTAACAGCCGTCCCTTATTGACATTCAATTCGGGGGAAATTGATTTATGAAGATTGTCGCTTTAATTGTAGAAAGATTTTTTTAAATCGATTGTAATCTGCGAAATATTTGGGGAGTTGAATAAATCAGTGAATGTGAAGTGCAATGGTATAGATTCATGTTGGTATTAGCATGTTTATGAGTAGCCGAGTGTTTTAGTAGAACAATGGGTGTGCATTGTTGCATTATTGAGTAGCTCGTGACAGTTCGGGGCAGGGCCGAGCTGGGCCGAGGCTGAGCGCTGCAGCTGCACTGTCATTACACTGTCATGCCAGTGGCACTCGACAAGCGGAACGAATGTTCATCATTTTGTTCATTACCTTTAATATCAATGACTTTATGTTTCATTTTTTATTCTGTTTCATAAATATTTTATGACGATTGTTTATTTTTACGTGGAGCTCTTCGCATATTTTTTTGTACTTTGTTTGTGCTCAATTGAACTTCAATGAACGGGTTTCAAAACATATAGGCCCTACTCAAGCGTAAAGTAAGCACATCCCTTTAACTGGACAGTATTTTTCGGGATTTGGAACAAAATATCCGTAAATAATTGGAATCTCTCCAAAGGAGTCGTCGTGGAAGGGTCCACACAAGGTCCGGCACCTTTTTACGGTCGATAAAAATAATAAGTCGGTGCTCCCGCTACCCCCTCCCCCCTACCTACCCGCGCCCCCTCCGGACACAGACGTTCGGACCCGCTCCGCCCACATTCGGACACCGCTCATTTTTTGTTCGTAGCACTTTTCATTTGTCTCCAAGAACCGAAGTGAACAAATATACAAAACAATCGTTTTATTTCTGGGAGCACAACAATACACATTTATTTATCGGAGTTGTCGAAGCCGCGTCGTAGACACGAGCTACCAACAGACATTAGGCCAAGTTACACACATTAAAAGTTCCCGAATCGACACCTAATATGCAATCACATACTTTATACAAAATTTATCGTACCTATTACAAGATTCGCATTAAACTACCCAGAAAATCTTTAACCTAAGCTTTAAGCTTATAAAAGCTCGGCGCTAATGGCCGGATACCGGAAATTGCGCTCTCATATATCTCCCAACAGATTTATGAAAGTACCCACACATGAGCCGATGTCTCTTGGGCGCACACGCGTCACACCATCGAGAAGTAACGTAACTCCACACACACACTCACACCGATACCGTTAAACTTTGACACTTATTAATTTAAAGGATCGTTAATTCTGGAGGGTACCAAGTATGAAGCTAAACTAAACCAAAGTAATGATAGAAAAACTATTTAGTTTATACGTTAGTTTTAAATAAGTTGCCTTTAGGGTTCTATTTAAAGTCAATAATAATTTCAGCTTATGAAATAATCCGACTTCAAAAATTTCCTATGGCAATCTTCCGTGGGTAACTAATGCTACGTTCGTAGCACAGCGCGCTACGTCGTAGCCGCGTAGCACATAATCCGCGTCCAGCGGCGTAGTCTCACGCCTCGTAGCCGCTGATATGACTCTAGTGGTCTGTCCCCTCTAGACGTATGTGTATTCGGTGCTTTCCCTGTCATGCTTAATGCATCTGTCAGATCTGCATACATATTTAACAATAATCAGCTTTACACCCTGCCTTTTTTGACACAATGCATTTCACTTGTATTTATGTGTTATTTTATTTGTTATTTATGTAACCAAAATTGTACTGAAAATAATAATACAAAATAAAAAACTTCAAAGCTAAAAATGTTTTACTGCTTAGCAATATTTTAGGAATGTATGTATTTATTTCGTGCAATACTTAAATTTAACGTAAAAATGTAGCGTGATTAACAGTTCAAACAATGAGAGCAAGAAATACTAAACAGCTATCCCAACACCCTAAGTCAATTGTGAAAAGAATATTAGGTATATTCGCAAGTGGGGGCTGTTTTTTTAGGATCGTAATCTTTTCCGCGTATCCCGTCTCAGCCCTTGCCGACACGTACCGGCCATTGTGACGCGGAATACGTCTTCCGCGGCGCTTCTTATATGAGCGTTACAAGTGCTTTCTAAATAATCTAAGTCCAGTCGAAGAGAGCGTATTGTATTGACACAGTGGAGTGGTGGCCGGCCGTATAATGCCTGTTGTGTGTGTGCGTCGTGTGTGTGCAGGGGCTGTGTGTGTGCGTCCACGCTTGATAGAATAAGCAAGTCGTCCGGCGCCGAGGGGGGGAGGGACCGACGCCCCCTTAAGTATCTTGAAGACTGGACCTCCACCACCCCCAGCCCACTACACGTCTTCTGTAGCACTTCCCGTAGCCACATCGGACTCTAATGGGCATTTATGTTATGTTGTAAACTTACTTTTGTTATAATATATTGATGGTCACCATTTCTTAGTATCACTTTGTCATTAATTTTTTTTTAAGGAGGTAGATGTATTTATAACTTGTTCTTGCATTTGCTTCAACCCTAACAAGTAGAAGCACTTTGGTGAATGATAATCACTATGAAGTTCAAAGTACATTTTGCTAAAGTTTACAAGTCTCAGTCGTATTTTGTGACCACACAAGTTGGGAGACGTACGATTCAGGAAAGGATGTCCGTTTCTCCAAACAACGCAACAATGAAATAGTTTGAATATTCATAATTTGCCTATCAATACATGCATGGCAAAAACCTTTTATATGAAGTGAAAAACCGTTTAATCTAGAAGTTCAATCTTTAATTCAGTCTAATCCCTTTATTAATAGTTAAATTTAGTTTGTAAACTACAATTCAATTTTTTTTTGTAACTAAACTATGTATGTTTCTAAATACAATCCCACCTCACTCTTGCTAAATGCAGTAAACTGACTTTAAAATTCGTGCCATAGTTGAGAGAAAATAAGCAGTATGCACGGGTACGAGCACTAGTTTATTAAGTTGCTTAAAATGTCAGCAAGAGCGTGCGAGCGCCGGAGAGCGGCGTAGGAGCAAATCATATTAACTGGCACTGGCGGCGCTGCGGCGCTCGCCTGCACTTCACTATTCTGTCGCTAATCCCCTACAACCTGGACGCACATATTGTTACATTTCCATTTCGATTAGGAACACGTTGCTTTACTGTTTTAGACTTTTCTGGCGGACCAAAATAATGTATAGATGTCATCGGGTAGAACAATTACCGAAATAAGGATACATTAAAGATGATAAATGAGAGTTTGAACACAGCCTTATATACCATAATATGATATATATACTAAACGTTTAACCGACGCTGCAGACATTTTCCAAAAAAAATATCAACATATAGACAACATAAAGGTAGACCAACCAAATATCACAAAAAGTTGACTCTGAAACACGTAAACCGTGTACAGAAAACAGAAAAATAAAAGCATTAAAACAGAGCGTTACCAACAGTAGGTACATAAGGTGCTCGAGCCAAAAGTTATGTCGGAATACTTCTAACGGGCGGGCTGCTATGAGTAGATTTACAATAAATACACCAAACAAAGAAAAAGGAATCTCGCTGCGGGGAAAACTTTGGCTTTGTACTCCACTACACTGTTACGGTGAAGTGCTCGCTTTATAGGTAAAATATGTAGGTATCTGTGTGCTATCTATGCCGTCTATTGTCGGAATGCCATTAAAAACGTATGTTTACATTACATGCTACTTTAAAGTAAATAATCCTCTAACTGTGCGCAAGAATTTTCATTTACACTTTTGCCGTTTGCTACTTATTTCATTAATATAATATACATTTTATTATTAACTTATAATAAAATAATTGGTTAATCCAAGGCAAGTAAAATATCAGAAGGCGAATACGGACGATATGTGGACAACATCCTTGTGCATAAACTATGATCTCTATGTTCAATTTACTTTCACAATATTTTGTATTTCTTTGAGTAATCCTACAATATTTATTCATCAATCAAACCCAAAGATTTTCCCTAACTCACACTAACAGATTAATAAGGGCAGAAGAAGAAACAGAAGCTGTCGAATCCAGGTGACTATTGAGTAATTGTACGCGTTCAAAGAGCATTGGTGTCTGCAGTGATTCTTCAGCAAGGGTTGAGTGCCGTCGGCAGAACATGCCTGAGGCTGCCACCTGCCACCGATATAATTGGACTTCAAAACTCGGCGTGGCAGATCCCCAATACTTCCGCCTGGCTGGATCCCTACCCTCCTATTTATTTTGTCTGCGTTGTCTTTGGCGCTGTCACGGCTCTGCCTTTTGAACGGTTTTCAATCCGACGCATTATATTGACGGTATCAATTCCCTTCACATAATGTACTGATCAGTCAACGACGTATATCTGCTTTGTAAGAGGTTTCGTTTATTTTTATTGGATTTGGTGCTCTGTAATGATCTTAGTGGTTCACGTTACTTTTTTTTATTTTATCGTTTTCCGGTCTAGTGACAGAATTTAGCTTCTTGGAGTCTTGGTGCGACAATGATTTAGTGAAAATATTTTTGCTATCGTCAATTTAGTTATTAAATTACCTGTGTTAACAAGGTACAGAAAAGCTGGATGATCAAACGTCTTGATCTCAGGTCAGTGACCTGCCACTGCACGCCAATATTGTTTAGTAAGAACGATAAATAGCACTGGTTATTAAGCTGACGAACAATGATAGAGCATACATTTTATTAGCAATCAATCTCTCTACGACTATGTACACGTGAATGACCTAAAATGTTATTAGTGTTGGTATAGTTTTACTTCGACTAATATAAGTACTTATTAGGAAACTGACTACTCAATGGAATAGTACCTATCACTTAAATACTGAACATAAAAACAATATGTTTCCCATAGCCATCAGTAGTATGTAAGTAGGTACAGCCACAGAAAAATCTCAACTTACAAATAAGTACCTATTTCTATTTTCCAAACCACACGACCCAATACAAAGACACCTGAAAGACATGGCATTACGTATTCCCGGTCTTAGCGTCATCTCCTTGATTTAAAACGAAATACCCAAAATCAGCTCATGCAAATAGAAGTGTCGTTTCGGCCACTCGAGTAGCAAATCAAGAAAGAAACCCCGACCGGCGGTCGAGCGTCGTTCACGCCTCAATCAACTGCCAGTTACGAGCCTTTGTACAACGAGTGCCCCTCAACCTTACCACACAAACTTCAACGTCTCGAAAACATTCAATGTGATAAGACGATTTAACACAATGTTTCATTTTAATTGATGTAAGTTAAAGCTAAAGTCATCAACTACATAACTCAACTAAAGTTAAAAAACTCAAATAGAGAGTTGTCTAGTCCATAAAGGGAACTAAGTCTTCATGTATCTGGGTAAATATGAAACATGTATCACACATTATATGAGTCAACATAATATAAATCATCAAGTGGTGGGGTATACAAGATATACCCACTACAAGACTCCAGAGAAGAAACGTCAGACGTGCACGACGGACTGCAAGCGACTTGAGACCGACATTCCAAATATGAAAATAAAAAGAAAATAAGCTCTCCCTGACCGTTCCTCCAATCGCGCACCTCGCTTTTATTACATCCATAAATTCATCATATCGCAGTGGCGGCGGCGCTCGCCATTGGCCGCGTGAGGAGGACAGAGCGTCTTTCTCGCTCGCACCTCCTTCATATTAATATTGAATTTTTCTCGACCCCCGCCCGCCACCCTCGCGGGAGGCTCTACACTCGCTCGCCCCCGTATTGTTGTTATCTTTAATGTTGTGGAAAACGCGTTTTCTTGTGTCGTTAACTTTTATATTGCACGAGTGATACTTTTACGGGTTTGATACATAACTTATACCGGAGCTTTTAGCAATATACATTACCATTATGATATATATGGATATATTGATATCCCATTATCAAAAGTGAGTACGTAGATTTGCATAAAGTTTTATTACAATTTACAAACCATTAACTCGCAGCTAGACATTTTAATTTTATTTAAAACATAGGTACCTAATTTTAACTGTATGAAGTTAATTATACATGTCTAACTAAGATGATTATGTTATCAAAACGTATCAAGTTGGCGTCATGCCACTTTAACATTGTCTTATTGTTTCATGTTACCAAAATCAAAACAGAAACAAAGAACATAATAAATTAATCACTTCGGAAAGGGGTTGGAGTTCTCCCCTTGACTGTTTTCCTTTGGTGCATTGTCTGCCTGCCAAAATTAAAAAAGAGGAAACAACCGTCGCTGTATTTAAACGACGACGGTGACCTTTCTCTATTAGTCTGACTTTTTGAACTCATTATTCCCTTGACATCTGTACCTTTAGAATTGCAACAATTAATGTCCTCATTAAAGACAAAAAAAAACCTTTCAGAAATAATATGTCAGTCTTTCTTGGTCAAAACTGTGAAAGAAATGTAAAGCAATGTAATTTGTAATCACAATTGACCAAAAAAAGTCAACGTAGCCACTAATATAATTGTTGTAGAGTTATCTACTACAACTTCAAAATGAATTTTTAAATGTTTCGTACAAAACTTACGTGCCAACCTCATCTAGTTTTTAAAATATGATTGACATGTAAAAATGTTTGTACAAACCTACTTACAGAAATAAGATAATTTATCATTATCGTTTAAACAAAAACACATCGATACACATACAAGACCATTTAAAAAGTTTCCACATCCACTAAAATCTAACCTACTACCTCTAAGTAACAAAAACTCAACTCTATAACTTTTTATTTCTATATAAAAAAGAAAATACATGGAATCTTTTTAAATTCCCTCCCTTATATTTCAAAGCTCAAAAGAAATCGCTAGCAATATCTGTCTGAAAAATATATCGGATTGCTTTGTCGCAGCTTTGGAAATCGAAATCTATTTTCCTTCAAATCTAAGTGAATCCCGTGCGGATTGGAAATGTACCCTTTACCTACCGCCGGGCGAGGCAATTGATATTCCAACAATACAATGTATGAATAAAATATAAACTGAGTTCCTATCAGGCGTGTTCGTAGCGATTGCTGTATGGATTTTGAAGAAATCTCTACATCATTTGCCGTAAACAACACAGGAGATTTAAATAACATAGTGTTTGTCAATAATTAATACATTTATACAAGTTCCCGTCGCATTTTGTCCAGACAAATAATATTACAAGACAGACTATGTATCGGTTTTGTTGGAGATCTTTTGCGACAAGGCTTTGAGAGGAATGTTCGGTTCGTGTACTAAACAATGACATTGTTTGCCCACCGAGATTGAAGCCGAACTGTAGATATGTAGTATTATTTTTGCCTCCCATCCATTCTTTACGAACCTGAATTCTGGATTACGATTTACAGAGAATGACAAAACACTTTATGAGCTGAAATTCAATTATTTATCTCCAACGAAATTGATTTTTCAAAAAGAGTCTAGAATGTTAATTGTACAAATACATAGGGACCTAGTTTAAAAAAAAGCCGGCCGAGAGCGTGTCGGACCACGCACAATGAACTAAAATCTTAGTTTACCCCCGTAGTTGGGATGAATTCATCCCAAGGACAAACTTAACATTGTAGTTGGAAATATGATCTAACATACATTCCAACTGCAAATGTTACTGCAACTGCGTTGTTTGTACGCACCATATTGGGAGATTTACCATGTTTTTTTAAGATCATACGACTTCTTATGGTTTTCCTGTAATCTATAAGAGTATAGAACCATTATCTGTATTTTTTTTTAATTTTGGCTCAGTAGTTTCGGAGATAAGGGGGAGAATGGTCAATTTTCGTCTATTTTCTTAAATATCTTTAAAAGTATTTATTATAAAATTATAAAAAAAAAACATATATTTGAGATTCTCAAAACAAGTTTTTTTATTTGATGTCACACTGTATAGTTAGCAAAACTTTTTTCTTACCCCTAATGGTGACCCCTTTATTCAAAATTCATTTAGGTATTATCGTTACACGTCCGTGTTTGGGTCACAGAAATTGATATGTGTACCAAGTTTCAACTTAATCGGTCCATTATATTCGGAAAAAATTGGCTGTGACAGACGAACACACAGACACACAAGTGATCCGTTTTTTTCTTTTGGTGTACGGAACCCTAAAAACTGAAGTTTTTGGAAAACTTAATGGTACTTTTATGCAGGGTCTAATAAGTACAGGTACGCAATTTAGTATTCTTGTTGTTGTTGCAACATTATTTTGATGAACCTTTCACGAGATGTCTATGTTTCAGGAAAAGCTTCACAGATGGCGCTATCCTTTGTCGTACAGTCAGCAACGAAAGTCAATTAACACTTCAGTTTATTAACTCTATCTACACTTAAATCATACTTGTTGGCACAAAAAAAAATGGAAAAAAGGTATAATTAATAATGATTGTAAAATTGTTGTTGTGTTGTGTTAGTATTGTCATTAAATGCTGAAAGGAAGTGTATCAATTTTGATGATATGATAATGTAGTGGTGGTACTGGTCATGTGAGGTGGCACTTTGCGTACCTAAGTATTACCTATCTATATAAAACACGTATCACTAGTAAAATTCAAAATTCATAGTACAAAATAAACAGAAATATGTCAATAAATTAAACTACACGAGTACATACTCTAAAAATAACTTTTATAAAGATACGACGTACTAATAAAGGTGGTGTAGGTAGGTCGGTATAGTAATTTTCTTTATTGTTCCTTACCACGACGGGTAGTAACAAATCCAGAGGGTTATTCTGAGTCCCGACACTATTCTTGTGCCACTTCACTTAATGACAAGTGTGGTAGTGTCTAAAAACATCCTTTAATGTAACCTTTATTATTTTCAGGCTCCGAGTACTTTCAGATATTTATACTGCCAGTGGGATGTCAATTTTGTTTGTTATGAGTGGTACTCATTGCGATACAGAAGAAAACTCGAATCATTATACTGTCAGGTTTTTATGCTGCCAAAGTGATGTCAGATATTTTTGATCACAACGAGGTATCACATTCTTCTGAATTTAATTGAGGCAGTTTTCTATGTATAACGCAAGACATATCCGAAATTATTGCATTCTAAGAGGTGACACATCTTTTTCAAGCCGATGGAGCATCCTATATTTTTGCGTCGCTTGTCTCGTCAGATAGTTTTGGTGTTCCTTCACTGCCACTTGTACGAGTATATGCCTTCCACAAACCCTAACTAATATTACGAGTATAAATGCGAAAGTGAGTTTGTTTGTTTGTTACACTTTCACACTAAAACGGCTAAACAGATTTGGATGAAATTTGGCACATGAGTAAACAATGACTTGGATTAGGACACACACATACTTTTATCCCGATATTCCTACGGGATCGAGACTTATGCGGGTGAAACCACGGGGCGCAGCAAGTGATCATATATATTTCCTGTCATCTTGATGACAGATATTGATAGAATAGATACCACTATTTAAAATTTAGCAGATGCTCACAACATTAAACTTTCAAACACGAATACCAACATAAAATTAAACACATTAACGATCAACACCTAAAATGTAGTGCAAAAATATATCGAAAACGTTCAGAATAATCCTGCGTGGAGGTTAGTCGCGTCCCCTACTCATTTAGCTGTCGGAGAGTTATTTAATACCGCTAGTGACCCCCGCCCGTTCTCGCCTGGACTCTAAATGTATTGAACACATCTGCCGGACACAAGACGCACTGCCGCCAAGATAAATTAAATAATTTGAATTTATTTCCTTCCCATTACGTTTTCATGTTGTTATGTTCTGTTATTCGTTACATTCTATCTATAAAAGTTTACAATGATCACGCATTTAAACAGCTAGCTCCATACCTCTTTTCCACAAAAGTTGTGCATACAAGTAGTATACTACTAGGTACGTAAATTTACGTATCTACTACGTAAATTAATTTACATTATTTTATAAGTTAGTAAATAACCATCAATTACCTACCTCCGAGTCCTGAGTCCACCTACCGAGTCTGAAGACTGAAAAATGAGATATCAAAGGATTTACAAAACATATTGAATACAACGCCAAACTTCCAACGTTGCATGATTGATCGAGTCAGAAGTTGGTCGAGGGTACTGCTTAGAATAAGCACGCATCCGTATCCGTAATCTTTCAACATCTTAAATAAAATAGTCCGGAGTAGTGTTGTATGGCCGGTATCTTATGAATTAAATATGAGCGCTTTATTCGATTCCCGAGTCCCTCGATATCTGATAATAAAAAAGAAATTTATCGCACACATACGAGAAGCAGAGGCCGAGTCTCATCGGCCGCTATTTTTTACGGCGCCGGCGTCCTTCCATCGACAATCACTTCATAGCGACCCCTGTCCGAACGTTCGATGACAGAATTATTTATCAGTTTGAAAAATGACGGGAAATTGAATGTAGTCGCAATGTTTACAACGCATTTTCTGTCCAGTGTCCTCGGGGGCTCCTTCCCTCGCGTTCCGATGTCCACTTTTCAAAGAGACCGCCCGGACGAGGGTCGAAAAAGTGTCCCCAGAGTAAAAAATAAAAAAATATATATTGTATCTTCGTTCAACAAATGTTACATTACCCGTATACAGCAAATTACAAAGAAAACGTCGTTGAGATGAAACGAGAGCAAGCTGTGGAGGTGGACGCGATACTTTATTCATTTCGTGTCTATAATTGTTTTGCGCTCGGGGACGACATTACGCTATGACGCAATCTATTTGAGTGAGTCGCGCCATGTGTCCACCCGCGACCCGTGGGCCATGCCCCGTGCAGTGTGCACCCAGCGCGAGCTTCCGACTTCTATTATAATTTGAACAGTTTATTATAGGGCTAGTAACATAGTGCTATTCCCTCATTTCCATAAGAAGAAACGATCAATGAAGAGATCCGCGGTGTGGTTACCAGTGGCCATCTTGACCCGGTGGTGGATGCAGAATATTGCCATTAAAAATGGTTTCAATTTCAATAACTGAAAGTAGTTGGTATTAAATAAAGTATTCCTTAACTATTTAAAAAATAATCTAAATGCCAACTGAAAATATTTCGATTAATTTTTCATAACATGAACAATTATGCTTTCCAATTAAAATGACTTCTTTAACTATTTACGTAATCACTAACGGTCCTCTTACAGAGAGTTTCATTAAATGACTAGTAGCCAGAACTACCTACCACAAGATACCAATGACAATATTGGACACATATTTTTTCTTTTTTTACGTAATCAAAAGATATGCAATACATTGAGTAGGCAAATTAGGCAATACATTAAAATGTGGCATGACGTCACTCCCCGGTAGATTTTACACTGACTTCTGACGTAGCGAGCCCCCACTTCCCACTTTATGTTATATCTAAACTTATCCCGTTTTATCTAAACTATTTTTTATTAATATGATAAAGCAAAAAAATACGTGGCTAATATTTTTTTATTATCTTACTGACGGACCAATTTTTTTTTCTCAGTTAACGTCCCTATTAACTAAATCGCTATTAATATTTTATACCTACCACTTACTGTCTAGTTACCTTATATTAGAAGGAAACTAGCAGCAGCATTAATTTGTAGATAACTTAGGATAACAAGTACTACGGGAGACAAAGAATAAATAATTGAAATTGCAGTCTATAATTGATATTTGAAATAAGCACAATATACATACATTACAGTTATATTTATATCTGTACCTAATTCATTATGGTGTATATAATAAAAAGTAGCTTTTCAAAACTCTGATTATGAAAAGGAAACCTGCCATACAAGATGAACACCCAAGAGTAGGGTGAGCTCACAATACGTATGGAGGTACTTTCAAGTACCAACCACTGTCATATTATAATGAAGTTTTATATCGGCGTTACGATCTCGACACATAAGGGACAGGTACAAATGTGTATATTGAGTTTATATTTTATTACCTGTATGTACCTAGCCATGTGTGTGCGTGTATGTATTATAGCAGCCATGGCCGCTCGTAAAAATGTTTTATTCACCCCATACGGCGTCGTAAAAGGCGTAATAACGCGAGGAGGTATCGTGGAAGCAATTACCGATCTGTTATAGTATAGTTTGTTACAAAGGCGCTCGTTTATTATCGTTTTATTATCAACTCATTTGCTGAACAAGGACGTTGTTTAATTCAATACGGTTTTATTACAACGAATTCTAAACAATTAGGAAGTAAGACTCAGTTTATTATAAACAGTATGATTTTATAGAGAACTAGAGTTGTGATCTGTGAAACTGTTCGGTAATTCGGGAGAAAATAATAAAAGAAAAATTCAGAACCAGACTCCTTGACTACGTTTGTACTAAGAAGGTTGAACGGTATTAAATCAGAATTATCGCTAGGCTCGATAAAGTCGCAGATGAAAGTTGCGCAACAAATCCTTATCTACGTTTCAGGTCACGATTCTGCAAAATCGACGAAAATAAAATCAAATGTCCCCCGCTCACAGTCGAAATGGAGAATGTGATATTGGATAGAGAGCGTCGCTGAAATGTCATCATAAGACTGAGGCTGACGACCAGCGCTGTGGGGGCGTCTCGTTGTGTACACTCAGCTTTATTATAATTGTATTATGAATGGAGAACTATAAGTTTCAGTAAACAAGAGATTCAATCAGAACCAATAAAGCGACTTGAAGTCGTATTAGACAGTAACTGAGTTACCTTCGATGAAGCTATCTGATTGACTTAATACAAAACATTAGATAGTTGTCATACGCCATAATTTTAATAAAAGTTAATATTAAGAAACTTTTATTTCTTCTTTCACCATCAAAGATTTGGAATTTTTCTCGCTTTCCCTGCGTATTTCAGGAAAATGTGTAAAATTGATCTCAACGCAAAACAAACATCGAAGCATATGAACTTTGATCCCCTGGGTATACTACCTACCTACCCTCTGATTCGGTTATAGAGGTTACTTTTCAATCATACAACTTGTTGGTTTACGGAAAATCTTTAGACATTTAACAAAAGATTTTCCTGATAATAAATGGTCGGTTTGATACCTAATGTTAGTGTTATTGGCGTAGATTATTGTTGACACGTCGAGACGTTTTCAAAAGTCAGAAAACTATTCGTCTCAATGTAAGTACGTAGTTTTATGTAGGTACTAACTTTGCGATGGATCATTAATATTGTAAAACCTGAAAGTTTTTTTAATATCAACGAATTAATAAAGTAATTAGGAACAACTTAGCAAAAAAATACTAAAACTACCTTCCTTTAGAAAATACCTATTCGTACTTTGTAAGTAGGTAACTTTACGTTTTAGTTACCTAACACCTTAGGTAGGTACTGCACCTTCTTAGTTACCGTAATAAATCATCTAAGTAAACAATTTCCACTACATAATGATAACCAGCTATGTATCTTCACCATAAATAATTACCTATATAAAACTGGCTCGTACCTGATAGGTACAACCGGATGCGCACCCCATTATATTCATAACTGTACATCATAAAACCGCCCGCCCTACGCGGAAAACTGTCGGCTGCACTTCCCTGCCCGCCTACAATATCATAACGAGCAGGGATTGGCCGATATGAGTTGATATAATATCATAACGCGTTAGGATTGGGTGAGGAGCCACGGCGCTCGCCCCTCCACCCTCGCGGCGCCCTACGCCTCTCATTAAAGGTTAGTGCACCGGAGACCGGAGTAGATGGTCTGCGTCGTTATAATAAGTTTTACGTCGTGTGCCGTCCCACGCGCCTCAATAAATATGCCGGGTGGCGGCTCCCCCGCCCGCCGAGTATGAGCGGTAGGAAATGCCGACCGCCGACCGCCCGAGCCGGATCAATAATAATACTCGCCCATATCTGCAGTGGACTGGATCTGCTTGAGAAAGCGTCCCCCCGCGCCCCCCGCGCCGCCGCTACACAAACAATATAAATCATTTTCTGAGCTGAAGCCGCGGCCACACGCAACCCGCATCCGGCCCGCTCCAGCCGCCGCTCCGGCCGCTCGCCCGCCGCACACTTCCCGCTACAATACACATTTGTTTTCCTGTTCTGCCAACTATACTGTATGCGTTATTATGACTAATAACGACAAAAATATATTAATTTGTAGGATCTTAAAAGTCAATTTATTCCATCTCAGACGCAAAAGTCCATTAAAGCTATAAAACAAATAAGTAATAAATCATAATTTATCAATTTGTAGTTCCTCCAAGGAAAACGAACTGTATAGACATAGCTCAAATAGACGACAATGATTTTTTTGTTTTTTTTTTTAAACCTGTTGTCAAGAGAGAAATTCTTTGATCCATAAAAATTGGGTCCCAAAGATACAGAATCAATTTAAAGTTTGATCTATTTACATGCACAAGTGCATGTCTTGCAATACAAACTTCTTTATGGTGGCACTTTTTAACATAGAGCAGCGGCGGGTTAAACTTTGTAGCAGTTCGTGAATGGTAACAGGTGGTTAAGCCATCACTTTCCAACACCATTAAGTAGCTTCGAGTGATTTTCTTTGAACTAAGTACTGATGTGCAGTAATCTAGGTATCTAGTTCAGTAACATTATATGCTCGAAAGAGCTGAATCTGTTAGTTAGAGCCTATTGTTTGTCTCCTTTACAAGCCCTATGAAAACTAAAGTAAACGCAGGTATAGGCAACCTCTACCTATACCTATTTATTTTGGATTTGAATACTGTTACCCCAAAAAGTGCTGTACATTTTAGACTCAGTCCTGCTTTCCTACTTTTGTGTTTTGATCTAACACACACTTGACCGTTAACTATCACATTCACAACATCCCATTTAAGTATTTCATCTTCAATAAAAGAATAAATCTAAATTCCCATCTAATCGATTACAACTTTCCTGTGCAAGCCGGGCATAAAAAAAAAAACCAGATGAAACAAAACATTAAAGCTTGTTGTAGTGCGCGCGTGCTCGTAAAGACACAATTTTGTGGTGGACGCTACACACATAACTTGCGCCCGGCGTCGCCCGGCCTGATATTGTCGGCCTCCTGTATACTGCTGGCTTATTTTTTATGTACAAAAAATTACAGGCAGGAACTTCAATGGAAGTAGGTAGAATGTAACTACTTACATGATATTCTATGTAGTACGTTGAACTTATTACAACTTAAATGAATTCTATAAAATATTTTTTCAGCTCAAATCCTAAAATACAATTCAGTAAAAGTTTATGAGCCTACGTACTTATCTTATGTTTCCAAACTCGTATTAGATACCTATCATGTGTGTTACATTATGTGTGCGGCAATATGTCGATCTAGTTGATGTTGATGGCAATACAGAGCAAGCGAACTTTGTACAATTTATCAAATTGAGTTACCGAGAGGCAATATCGCAGAGCGAACGCAATATTGCAGCGCGTGACCGCGTCTGCAATACGCGCTCAATACATCGGCCGGCGCCGGGCCGGCACGTCCGCCGCCCGACACCCCTCCCCCCCGCCCGTCTTCAGGCACCCAGCCCCCGCCCGCCCAACTGACCACCTAGATATTTAGCTAACAATGCCTCGCCGCGAGCGACGGCCACCTCCGGCGCGCGCCGTCCCGCTCCGGCGCCGGCCGCGCGCGCCCGCACGACAGGGACCTCGCCTCCGGTCATCGCTATATTTATTGGCGACGCTCATAAGTACGCGGGTCAGGTTATAAGTTTCTACGAAATGAATGGCCGAGGCACGTAGGAGGCGAGCGCCCGCCGCCGCGCTTAACAAGAAAGCACCTCCACCAGAAACTTGGCAGGGGGGCATCACCCCACGGACGCTGGCGTTATAATTAAAAAACAAAAGAATACAGAGCCACTCAGCCTCTTGCCCGCCGACACTGCTCGTTCGACTTTCATGCGAAAAATGCAACGACTGACAATTAAATACTAAAGAAGAATGGAGAATTCTACAAAATTAGGAACTTTCTTTATCGAAGACGCTTCAACTGTAATTGGGTTTTATGAATTCCTGGAGACTTTGTTTTAAGTGGCACACAAATAGATGCACTCGTTAGCATATTTAAAAGCAAGACATGGCACAATATCTTACTATAAGTAAGAGTTGGACTGAAATATTTACTCAATAGGTACCATGATCGGGCTTTAATGAAAAGGATTTCAGGTATCTATCACTACTCTTGATGTTGGAGGCTGCATTTGTTTACTTTAAACATAACCTTTACGTTTTTTAACTGTCAATCTCACCGATCGAAAAATTCAATTATAATCATTTTCTCGAGTGGTTTACATATTCATTCCATAGGAGCGGGCCGGCACCGCAAGCATGGACACGGAGCACATTAATCTTATAAATTAAGCATCAGCCCCATGTGTTGAGGCGGTCATCACAGCTCATGCGGACCGCTCCTATTACAAATACCATTACGGAGTTCGCAGATGACCGCACGGTTTTATAATGCGAAGGCACCGTCGTCCTGCCCCCCGCGCCGCGCCCTCCGCCCCGCGCCCCTCACTCGCTCCCTTGACCATCGACCGACAATTGTAAATGGCACATAAAATAAATGAATGTGCAGCGGGACTCGCCTCTGCAGCAGACAATATAAATTACGACCGGACGATTATATTCCGGCGGGAATGAAACGTTTTCCTTCAGATATACACTTTACATTGCGCGCCGGGAAGCCTCTCCGAATAAATTCACGGTTGCCCACCGCCCGCTCTCGTTAGCCGTGCGTGTAATTACCTACTGTTTTTAGGAACTACTTTGATTAGACTTATTACTGTACACAAATGAGTTTTGTCTCGCTTTCCGTATTTATCTTGAGACCGACTGAAGTTATTTCAGCAAGATGCAGAAAAGGAATTGGAAAGTTTTGAAAATTCATCAACCATCCAATCAGACAAACAAAAGGTGAAAATGATTATGTTAGGAAAATAGGTATATGGCTTGTCTTAGCTTCTCCTAGAGTTTATAAGTATTTACAGTTCCCCAGGTTCCCCTATGGTTTTGAAATCCAATAACACAAGAAAGTAGTTAATGGAAAACATCGATCTGTTGTTGCTATTGCCGCTAATTTTAATTTATGGTATTAGGGCGTCCGATCGCGAGGCGATCTCAAGCGCTTTCGTTAATTACAATTTATCTTATCAGATATTTACAAACTAATTTAACACTCGCTGATCATGCACAGCATGCACTGACAATAATCATGGGGTTAATGAAATTGTAATCTTGACAATTATGAAAAGAAAATTTATTGGGAAAGTAGCTTCTGTGATACAATCAAACCGAATATAAACTTTTGCTAACTTAGCCTTGTCAGAAAGACACAGTTTACGCTTTTGATTACAGTAGCTTAAACCAAAAACATCAAACATCAGGTAAAACCGTAACCAGAACTGGAAATTACCTTTCTACAGACATTGATAAAACTAAATAGACTAATCACGAACGGAATGAGTCATCCGATATCGCAGACCAGTCATTTGGTCAGTGTCGCAAAACTAATGACACATAATGACGGCGGCTGTGGGCCGGGGGTGGCAGGCTGGCAACACGACGCTGCCACCACGTCGGACCATTGTAGCCCGTAATGCACGAGGTAGAAAGCCTCGACGACTGTCCCCGGCACAGTCAAGGTCTGTTAGTTCTCCCCGGGAGGTCTTGTCGTCCCTGCACTCGCGACCGACGATGACCACCTGACCACCCCAGCCGCAGCTAATTGGGGTCGTCTACCAACCATGCACCCATCATTTTGATATTTTAAACTAGGTATCTACAATAGTGACTGCTACAGGTAACGATTTCAGGACTAATCAAACTGACGCGTTAAAATCTTTCAGTCAATAAGAGTCTGGTAAACGATTTACGGGTTAGACTTTAAACGCCTTTCATTCCCGAATAATTAGGTATTTAAAGACAGAAATCAATGCCTTGCAAAACATATTTTATTGGATCTATGGGTATGCAAAACATTATACAATCAATCTTTGATTAATCTACGAACTGATATTTTAGGGCAAGATGCACTAGACATACGTAACGTAAACCCATCAACATACATTCTTATCCGGGTCTGTGGGTGCACAAACCCAGTTTACTGCATGGTGGACCTACTGCACCGATTACATTCAGAATTATACATGTGCAGGCGCACGTACGCAGAAAATAACACTTAATAGCAGCTTATTGTGCGACCCGTTACGGCTACCACTTAGGTACATCCACGAGAAATAGAACTACACTTACTAGCATCGATCACTGCATTACTGATGTATGACAGTGGTCGTAACTTGGACTTAGTAACTTCCTGATAGAATTACTTGTACCTGCTTTAATTAATAGACTTTAGGCTTTCGTGGAATATAATAGGCTATATAAGAATAATTATCTATTTTTTTTTATGTTATATCAAGTTTTAATATGTGATCAGTTGATTTATTTTAATTACACTATTTAATGGCAAGAATGCGTAGCGCACTGTAATTATGTGTGTGTAATATAATTAATTAGTGCACTAATATCATATTACTACCACAATCTGTGCATCAATAAATTCATATTTGCTGGAAAATTTGAAAGTTACAGTTTACTGGGCAATTTCAAATGCACTTAGATTTCAATAATTCCATTAACAATTCGACGCGTGCACGAGCACTTACTTTCACATCAGTAGATTTTCCACACAACACATAATTTTCACTCTCCTATCGTGTAGAACCAAAATAATTAATGTTCTAATCCAATAGTCATTTCATATTTTGTAACATGTCATGATTTTTTTATGGATATTTCTTACCGTTCGGAAAAATACTACGATATTGTGTCCGTAAGAAGTTTCAGTGACACATTATAATAAGAGTAAGCTAAGGTCGAATATTATTGTGGATATATATTGTAACTCGCAGTTAAGAACATAAACTGAATAAATATATTCTGTGCTTAATAAAAAAGAACATCGATATCAGTTAGGTATGAGGTACGGGCTCGGATCGCGCTCCGTACGTGCATGGGGCCAGAAATGAAATTGATGAACTTTTCTCGCAGCAATAATGGCTTTGGCACGTACCAACATAATTCCCAGCAAAACTTCCTCACATAACCCCCACCCACCGCCAGGGCTGTTCAACATACGTCTAATCAAGCTACCTTCAATTGAAATTCAATCAGAGTTTCTATAGAAAACAAACGTAGGATAATTTCAATTATGTGCCGATATAAGATAGTAAACTAACGAAAGTAAGGTTTACGAAGTGGTAATCCGATATCAACACATAGTATCAGGAGTAACACGAGTCTAGCAAACCGTAACACAGTGAAAGTGTCTTCTGTAATGTTCTCGGATAAGACCAGCTCGTTAACGGGAACATGTGCTGCACCCCTGGCACGCGTCACAACCCGCACACAGCAACACAGTTTTGCTGGTCATAGTAACTTATGCTGCTATACAAAATATTCTGAATAGAGATCCAAGTGAAAAACCTTAGCTGTCTACGTATTCTTTTACTACGTGGTTTTCTATTCTGTGCAAAATCGGAAAATATATTTCATTTTTCATCGTCCATTTTTTGAGCAGAAATGTGAGTAGGTCATATAGTAATAATATTTTAAGTAGTTACTCAAACGAATGTTGATGCCCTATAATTAATCCCCCCTCCCCTCCCCCTTTTTATATATACTTGTACATATTATTATTACTATTTTAAGTCTGTTAGTTTTGAAATCATGTAAATACGTGTGTGTAGATAAATTAATTTCTAACTGTAGTGTGAAAAAATAAAATTAATTAATGTTTACTTATTATTTATTAAACAAAAACAAAAACATTATTTTTTGAGATGAGAAGTACATAGATCTTATTTTTTTCTAATTTCTGTAATCTTGTTTTTAATAAAAGTGAATTCAATATTTTCCATTGCAGGACAACCCTAGAGCAGTGGACAGCGGCAGCGGGTGAAGGCGAAGAAGGGAGCGCACATCCAATATAAGAAGAGAACAAAATAGGTTTATGTCGAATACTTTGACCATTCGCCCGTAAAGTAACTTCGCTGTACGAGTGACGCCCGCAGCCTCGCGTCCTGTATTTACTAACACAAACGTATGAACATTGACAAAATGCATGACTCACGTAATACTGGAGTTCGTCGCGACTCGCCAAAACCAATAACATTGAACTTGCCTGGGACTTGAAAGCGATATCTGCGTGTCACTATTATCACTCCCACTTTTACATCCTGTGCGTGTCTCTAAACTTTTAAATATTTTTTTATTTTATTTATATAATCACTTACAACTATTATTACAGGTACAACCCAATGCAATAGTGAAGCAAACTTAATAATAACAACTTATTTTCTAAAACTAATTACTTATAATGTCATACACTATTATAATATTATATTATAAATATATATTGGGTCGGGGACCTATGAAATAGGCGTTTTTTTTTTCTCACAAATAGAGAACCTCGTCACTTCTATGATTTAAAATATTCATCAATTCGGTATGTAAAGTATTTTTCAGGTATTTTTTATGTATTTTTATTTTATAGATATGAGTACTTATTTGAAATATATAATTTGAACTTTTTGTTTTTCCAAGCTGTAGTTATTTTTTTATATATTTTTTTTAAGTTTTGTTCGTGCTGACGTCATAAAGTAGGCTGAATAGCTTATGATCTTTGCCACGTTTAATACATATAATTAAAACTAAACTTGAAAATTCAGTAAAGTCAAACTGTCAAATTTGACAGTTAATATTAATTTGTCATAACAGAGCGATTTTTATTTTTACAGTATCCGTACCTTATTGTAAAGATAATGCTTATTAATTATGAATCGATCAAAGACTATTTGTGCTAAATGCTTCATACCGTCATAGACCGTCATCTAAAAACACCACAACAAATAGCCAAAACAAATTGTTTGTGTACTGAGGTCCATATTTAAAACAAATCCAAAGGATAGGCAAGCAGTTCCTTATAACAAGCAAATGGTCAATGTAGCAGTAAATATCGTAGTCCGAAGGGAAAGCAAGGGATATAGTGAAAAGAATTAAGTAACTTATCAAAAAATCAAGGCACGGTACGCTCAACGAAAGTAAACAGCTTCATGTAAACTTGACGTTGACATTGACGCTTGACACGTACAAAATTTTATTACAAGAGGCACTGAAAGTTTCCTATACAGGGTACTTTATGACGTCATTTAGAGGTCAAGTAAAAATCAACTGATTTTAAGAATTTTTGTGAAAATAAATACGATCTTAAAATTTTAAGACCTAAAAGTAGAAAAATAAGGCTTTGGAATCAGCATAGGTTAATTTTTACATTATATCGAATAATGACCATCATAGACAACTACCAATAGTAAAAAAAACCTTATTACTTATAGTTTTCTAAACATAAAAAATACCTTAAAAATGACTCCTCTTTTTGTTAGCAGAAATGACCACTATTTGTTTTAAAACTTAGCCAAAACCATGCCAAAACTTATTTTTTTGGCTAAGTTTTACGTTATCTCGGTTTTTAAACATTAGTGTATAAAAGCTTTAAAACATTAGTGGTCATGGTATGAAAAATGCAACTTCTTTAAAATTCTCCATACAAAACGACAATTTCATAGGTGCGGACCCAATAATATATTATAATATTATATTTAACAATAAAAGCGAAAACTGGGATAGATTTTGAATTTTAACATGTCAAACGACCGACGTCCTTTTTTTACTCGTCAAAATTGATCTCATCATTTAAATGCCAGTGATTGACTAAATATTGACTATATGTTCAAGGAATATTTACTACTAATATGGAAAAAAAAAACGTTTTTTTTTTTTTTTTTTAAACTTCAAGCACATAAATGTATAGAGACTTAATGCCACAGGCATTTTCTACCAGTCAACCTCTGGGTGATGCAGAGACAAACAGTGGTAAGTGCAATAGCGAGAATTGAGGAAAAAAATATTTATTTAAATATAAAGATATACATATACAGTATGGAATTTCTTTCTTTCTTTCTTTAATACTAGTCCACAGAAGTATAGCAAAATTAAATATTAAATAAAAAACCGTAAATTAAAAAAATGAAATTTTCAAACAAAATAAATATCAAAACAAATTCTATAAAAGTAAACACTCTGTAAGTCTGTCATGCGGCAACCATGAACGCGCGCGGCATTTTTGTTGGCGCTTTGATACCTAATTTGACAATTTTCGACGAAATCAAAATTTCGAAGTCGTTCTTCAATGTTTCAATGAACTAGAATCCTTGAGATTCTAGTTCATTGAATCATTGACCTAGTGATCCAATTCTACAGTGTTCAAATATGATCAAAATTAGAACTCTACTTTTTGACCTAATTACTGGACCGCTTTCGTCCATTTTTTGTGAATCGTCAGAAAAGGCGGTAACAAGTATGTGGTTTCATTTATTGCATTTAAGTGGTTTCCATACTGTATACCTACCTATTAAAAACTATAAATATAGTAAATACACCTAATTATATATAAATATAAGCACAAGTAAGACAAACAATGGGAAAACATTACCGTTGTGATGATACTGCCAGCTTCTTGCGAATGTGCTCGCGAACTTTAACTTTAAAAGATAATCGGTTGGTCGCCATCCTGATTTCTTCGGGGAGCACATTACACAGAGAGATAGACTGAATGAAGAAAGAAGAGTGAATGAAGTCTGTGCGGTGAGTGGGACATTGAAGAAGACGATTGTGACATGAAAGTAGATTTCTATTGTGGTTGGCGCAAATGTACTGAAAATTATAATTTATAATTATTATACTGATCATGTTTTTCTTCTAGGGTTTTGAAGATGCTGTTGGAGCTAGTTCGCGGTTAAAGATACGGTGTTACTTTAGCTTATTAAATAATTTCGTAGAAAATAGGTAGGTAAATGTAGATTGTCTTTATAGCTTGTTCGTTTTCACGGTTTAACATAGGAACATATTTCAATGGAATTGTTGTTGATTTGAAAGTTACTCGATGACGACGCGCCCCACTCTGCTCCGCTCCGTACTAAAGTACTTACAGCTTACAGTACAGTAATCGCGGAGTGGGGCGCGTCGTCGTGGATTGCACTATCTGTATAATTATGCTTCGAAATTATACAACTTCAGCTACGACATTCAATTATGAATTCTGTTTATACATAAGCTAGAGGCCAGTGTGTTTGTATGTATATTTGTGCATTAGCTAGCTTCCATTTAGCGCACGAATTGCATTAGCACCTAAATCAGTAATCTATGGAGACATCGCTTGAATTGTTAGCCTAATTCGAGATGTAGACAGCCATCAAGTATTGAAGGGTGGGCAGATGGGTGGCGGACAGCGACACCTGAACCGGCTGCTAAGGTAAGTAGCCCGGTAATATTAGCTCAGGTAGCGACTGCTGGTGGGCCGACGTCCCCGGAGGATGTCCTTACCTGACAGCTGTTACATTGATCATGCATGGGCAGATACAAACTAATCTTATACTCCATGGTTTTGATAAAGCTATAGAAAGTACTATTGGCATTTTTGTATATTCACATAAACAAAAACACCCATTTCATATATATGAAAACGTCACTTGTATTAATTCAGTTCATAATATGATAACTGAGCTCAAATTAAAGTTATCGCCCGACGAACTCGGTTTGTTAAACAAACATACAAGCTAAAAACTAATCAAGTGAGGCTCACAATTCCTGATACAGAAATGAAGCCAGCGCTACCGCCGCTGCACCGCTTAATCAGCGTTGGTCCGCCCGCCCTATATTTGCTTATGCAAAGAGACGCCAGCCGCATTAACGATGCCATATAGCCAGCGTAGCGTGCAGCGATTGGGCAAACACATATCTGCATTATAAACAGCGTCCGGGCTCACAAACGTGCGCTGTGGTCGGCCTTTACCGGCGCACGGCTAATCAACGAGCTGACCTTCCGCAGCCGAACAAACGCTACACCACACTCCGCTGTTCCTCTGCCTGTAAAATGTTCCACTATCTAGCTAGTTAGTTCCATGCGCACACGGCTTCGTCATTCATTAACACATTATTTATTCGGCTCTAATGAACTAATGGATCGTGTAAGTAGCGCTCGCCGACTAATAAAAACATGCATACGATACAGAGATGATAATAAATAAAATAGCTATGCACTGTAACAGTATTCGTGCATGTGCAGTGAATCGATTTAAACTTTCTACTTTCCACGTTCATAGCCGTAGCGCCCACATTAACGGAAAATCTAGACACATTTCTCGGACTCCTCTCCACTAGAGCGTGTAAAGAAAGCGGCCTTTAGCAATCATTAAAACACATATATGTATGAAAAACACCATAAATGTGATTTATAAACATGTTAATTTGTGCACACCATATCAGTCTCGTTCATCAGACCAAACATGCAGCTTGTACATAGTAGCACACCGTGGACTTAAGAATGCATTTGTAAAACGAATCACATAATGACCGAAATATCATGTAAATATTTTTATATTTGGTTCATCTTTCACTTACATTTACATCTTGCACTTTAATTTTTACATAATGTGATTTCAGGCTACTGATTATTGGATCAAGATGAACTTTGAATATGTATCCACTTATATATTAATAGGTATCTAAAATGAAACCAAACTGAGTGTAACATTTTTTATTATTAACTCTTACATCACTTTAATAAATTAATTAATATTAAACATACAACTGTGGTCACAAATAAATAAATTACATTAAATAATTTACTGACATAGATTTGAAATTGAGATGAAGGACCGTTTGGTCTCAGAAGGGTGTCCGCAGAGGACGGTACTTTGGTTTGAGGTTATTTTGTGTGTTGGCGCGGTGGACTCGCCGGCGTGGTGAGCTGGGGCCGGCGGGCTGGTGGGGCCAGCGGGGCCCGCGGTGCTGGGCTCCCGACGAGGAGACGAAGGCTATACGCTCGCCGTCGTCTGCTCGCCGTAGAAGTACGGATCCACCGCGCCTGCTTTCGCTGGCCTCACCACATACAGGTTCCGCCTTCGAATTAAATACTAGAATTAAAATATTTTGAATTAAAATCTGAAGCTAAAGCCAGAATCCAAAACATGTAAACTTAACACCATCAAATTTTGGATTTTCAACAAAGTATTTTAGAATTTCAATAAATCTTCAATGTAACCAAATGCCATTCTGTATCTATTATATGGGGCAAAGGTAAGCTAATAAATTACCTTCTATAAAACTTTACAACATTGACCACATCAACAACCCTGCATTATATTCCTCACCTATGGTGTCCATCTGCGTGCACTTGGAAGGTAGTTTCAGCGGGAGCTCCGTCGTGACTGAACAATTTCTTCAGGGCGATGATACCAGCAATAGTCAGAGCAACCTTACTGGCGATGAGTGCTTTGCCGGCAATCGCTGCTAGAGTCTTTAGGGCCATGCCTCCCACAATCGTTACGGTAGTGAAAATACCGAGTAACAGGTAAGGTAGTACCTTCTTACCTAAAATAACAATATTTAAAACATGTTAAAAGACACTCAAATAAGCTTTTATAAAATACAATCAATGCTAAGTTACAAAATATTTACCTCTACCCCTGCCTTCCGTGGCCAAATCCATTGAAATTGTGTGTGTACTCATCAATTGCTCGAACCTTGTGCGCAACAGGGTATCCAGCTTGTCTTCTGTGGACATACCAGAGAAGAAGCGCGGCTCCGCAACCGCGGAGGGTGCGTCAGCTTGCTTCACCAACGTCAGCCCATCGGCGAGCTGAACGCTCTCCTGTACAGCACAAACAGAAAAATTATTGCACTATTGAAATCACTCGAAACATTAGATAAAACCAACACTAAACACACGACTGCATCACCTGTTCCACTGCTCTTGTGAGTGCCATTAAAGCCTTGCCCTTCAAACATATTGACATGTGCTTTTGCGCACTGCAATCGTCGTAAAGTTTCTGTAAAACATTGAGCTCGCCTGTCCACCACCACGAACTGTCTTCAGCTCGTCCGCTGTCAATTTCGTTCTGTGCCGAATCGTCGACCTCCATCCTTCGGGATCTTCGAGGCCCGTGCACATTGCCCGTGGCGACGACCACACAGATAACCGATACAACGTATATCCGGAAAGCGGTACACATTTTCGTTTTTGTCACACACAACACTATAACTATAACTGAACGCGTATGAGGGTGGTCCAGCAGTGACTGTCTGGCGGTGGCGCGGGTGAGAGCTTATAACCGTGCGCCACTTGGCCGTCGAGCACCACCAAACATCCGCTATTCCGCACTAATTCTCCGCACGCGCACTTATGTAACTGAACTTGAAAATGATCGAGAACCATTTTCCAAGCCAATTTCTCCGATAAAATGCACGGTAAAAAGCAAGGCACATATCTGTTACCAATTGCACCGAGTGCTGTACCTACTTCACGTTCACGTGTGTGAAAAAGCGTAATTACGAGGCACTTGCGTGCGTTGTGAACACCATTCAGTCCCACATTTCATTCGCTAGAGACCGATTTCAGTTCATTAGTTGCCGTCGAATATGAGCCGGTGGAAAATATTTCAGTCTTTATGAACACTTGCGCAGGGTGCAAGGTGGCATTGTGCTAGCATCAGGTGAACTGTATCGGCCTTGCACTTAGGCGCTGAGGTATTGTAAACTAACGTTGAAGTCACTACAGTTATAAGGAACCTCGACTATATACGATGTACAGGAAAGTAAAAGCAGTGCCGAGCCGTGTCGGTGAAGGTGTGATTTATAGTTTTCATAATATATATTAGCCACATAATATATTTTAACATTTATTCAATCTTAACGTGAATGACCTCATGTCAAAGACATACTGATGAAAGGTGTTGCATGTCCAAAGGATGATGGTAGACTTATCATAAAGTAGATACTTATCTATAAATATAATAAAATAGTAACGAAGACAAAACTGTACAATGAATCGTTTTGAAAAAAGTAATTGCTACGTACGTAGTAATTGCTAATTGTGGGGGAACGACTCTGATGCCGAAAATATAGTTTTTAGACTTTTTATCCGTGTGTGTATGTTCCGGAATTGCGCAAAAACGGGTGAACGGATATGGATGATGAAATTTGGCACACAGATAGTTACTTTTAATCGACGTGTACGTACCCGTGGGATATTTTCCGACATCCACGAGGGCGAAGCCGCGGGCAAAAGGTACTGACCGATAATAGTACATTATGATACAAGTGTGCTATATTGTTGTGCATTGATCATTACACTCGAGCCGGTATTATAAGCGCGAGCCGAGTGTTTCATACGACTTTTTCAACACACTTGCGAGGAAAAAACAGACTTGTTATGACAACTTATGCTACAATAACGTAATAATAGAGATGATACATTAAGATTTATAAAGTTCAACTGACCTCTGTTGCCAGTTACTGACTATCTGGAGCATCTTTTAAATATAAAATACTCTAGAGTTCATATTTTTGATAATTACCTATCTACACAACGAAAACGTTACCAAATATTTATGGAAAATGGCGCGCTTTTTTTGTTTCCGCGCGCCGCACTATAGCAATGCGCCCGCAGGGGTAAGTAAAAGCGCTGGCAAACCCGCTAAACATCCTAAATATATACGCAAATTAAGGTAAATATGTAGTGAAAAATATATAATTTGATGATTTGATGATATTATGTTAATATAACATATTTTTTTATTTACACAGGCATAAAAGGCATGAAGTCTCTTTGATGAGATGTAAAAAAGCGCACATCACCTACTACTACTAGTAAATAGACTAGTAAATAGTTATCTTTGGCACAAATTACCGCACCAGTGGCACTACCGCTACCGCGCAGCGTATTAAACACGCGTGCTTAAAAAGTAAAAAGCACGGTTCAATAAGAGCCGCTTTTAGAGCAAGTATGTTGAAAAAGTTTAACCGCAATGGTTTGAGACCAGCTATATGCTATCTAATAGTGCTCTTGTCCCGTATATCTTCTCTATCTTACGCTTTCTTGAGCAGAGATGAAGAACTCGGTTATGTTTCTTACTGTTTGTACATACACTGTGGGCACGGTTGTCACTAATCTGCTGCGAACCGTGCAATGTATCCTGAGCCCCATCACCGTTAATGTTAACTAATGTTGATATTTTAATGGAAATTTATCTCTTGGAGGTAATGCAGGTTATTCTGAAAAACTTATAAACCATAACAGAGGTTCTCCTTCGTAAAAGACTGCTGCCCATTTCTGATTTCACAACATCTCATTTTTCTCAAGCAGTAGGTAGGTATGTTTTCCATTCCTGAAACTGATTTTCCCATTGGATAACCTAGTCCGATGAGACAAAAATTCTGTATTTTACGAGTCGAAAACTGACTGCTATTTGCAACTTTTTTAGGCTACTAGATAGAAATACGGAAACTTCATTTTACTTATGAGTTCAACTGCTACTAATGAGACACAATAGAATTTTAATTGTTATCGATCTCCTGGAGTCTTTGTAACGGACGGGAGGATAAATGTCAGAGCCATTTATAGAATATACGTGTATCCAAGTGTAGTGTCCTAGATAGATATCTATCTAGGACACTACATATCGCCATAACCAGCAGTGCTATTCTGTAACCATCTCACGGTGAAAACTTACATAGGTGAAGTGAGTTCGGAGTGAGCTGTCAGTCCCTAGCAGCAGGTGGAATGACAGCTCACTTCACGTTCACTTCACCTAAGTTTTCACCGTGTTAAGGTTACAGAATAGACCGGCTGTTCCCTAATTGCGTATCACGCTTTAAATCACAATCTGGTGGTTTTGAAAGATATTCCTAATCTATTGCTTCATAGGTTTGAAAAATGTGTCTACTCAACAACCTAAATAACGTAATGAACGTCACTGAACTGTCAAAATGAAAGACATTGCGATCAGTTGTTATTTTATGTGTGTAACACAATTACCTACCCTGCTGATTTCCGAACTCCTGAGCACTAAGCTGTCTCTTTTTAATAACAAATCGGACATTATTGCACCAGGACGCCTCGACGAACTAATTGCTTAAAATTACCTAATAATTATTGTAGTAAGTAATTGCTTATTGTCTTTTCTGCGCGGTGGCACTAATAATAATATAATCGATAATCTTGATAGAAAAAATAAGTGCTAAGATAAATCGTCTTGTAAGCCTAAGCCGGAAATATGAATAAATACAGAACGGTAACTATCTATTATGTGCTGTGGGGTAATTGCGTAATGCTATTAATGTTGACTATTCAACAATATTCATTGCTTTATTTACGTTGTCGAGCAGACGTAGGTATTTCATTTTCAAACAAATGAAGTAAGTAATGTATTTTGAATTTCCTTCGTATTGTGTATAAACTTCAAAGGACCACTACTTCCGTTGTTACATTAATAGGCAAAAGAAAGCTCTAGCGTGTGCACGCAGTTTGTATTTGACACGAACAGGCAGAACAAACTATTTCATCGGTAGGTACTTCCAATGTTACGTTCTTGATTGCAGGGTAGGTACATATGATGTTTTTATTCGTTTTTTTTTTGTTACGTATGTGACGGCTATTATGATTGATAAATCTAGGTTCTCTAGAATGAATAATGTGCCGAAACTCTCCTCCTCCCTTCTGAAGGTTGGAGGTGAGTTCAACCACGTTTAGGAGCGCGTGCATTCAGTCGGCTGTTGTGACTTAGTAATGTCGTTGCCAACTTTCAGAATACTTATCTCTTCATCACATTCGGACTTAAATCCATATCCGAATGTGATGAACTCATTTTATACAAATATCTGTAGGTATACGTAAATAATTAGCACTCGACAAAACAACTGAAGATCGAATTGCCGCTTGCCCGTCTTTTTTATTATATTTCTTTTTCTGTGGCATTCTACCAGACAGTATTTTTTATCACTGATGATGGTCAATAATATTTAGCTCGAATCTATGTAAATTAAAAAATAATTTAGTTAAATGTAAATTATAAGTACTTAGTCATGTTACAAAAGTGTTGATAAGTAATATTCTTCATTACAATTTTACGCCGTGATATAACAGAGTGGCTGTAAAAAAAGTTGGCATGGGGCTTGCATAGTTTTTAGATTTATTGACAGCAGGGAAAGTCCTTTCCCCAGGACGAAATGTACTATTTTCATCCCTCTGATCAGGTAACTTCAAACTAAATTTTCAACTAGGAGAAATAAATTGTTTGCCTAGGGAGCAAACAAACTTTTTTAAGGCGAGAGTGTTTCTTTGAATCCAGAGCGGAGTGAAGGTTTCTAGAGTAGAATCCCGAGCGTAGCGAGGATTCCAAAGTAGAATCCTGAGTGCAGCGAGGGATTCAAAGTACGTCACTGGAGCTTAAAATAGTGTTACTCCCGAGGTGAACACTCTACTTTTTATCACTCTATGAGAGAAAAAAAAGTGTGCGGTCCGACCCACATCTCTCACGTATGATTTTAAAACTAAAACAACATTTTCGCAGCCGCCGTCTTAGATTTACGTTTTGATCTTTTTATCGACTTTAAAAACTATGGAAACTATACACACATTGAAAATTTTTGATTTTTTTTTCCAGCTGCCAGTTGGATTTACATTTTGACCTCACTATCGGCCTTAGACCCTCTAAAACTATGAAAAAATCAACATGACGAAAAATTTGAAAAATTTCGTAGCCGTCATCTTGGATTTACATTTTGACCTCTCTATCGGCTTTAGCACCCTCGAAAACTATGAAAACGACACCCATGACGAAAAATTTGAAAGTTTTTGCAACCGCCATCTTGGATTTTAATTTTGACCTCACTATCGGCTTTAGCACCCTTGAAAATCATGAAAACGATACCCATGATGCAAAATTTGAAAATTCTCGCAGCCGCCATCTTGGATTTACATTTTGACCTCTCTATCGGCTTTGCAAGACTAAGACAGCTTTATCACCGAGGAAAATACTCTACTTTTAGTACCATTTGCGAAAAAATTAACACAATAATAATATGAGATAAGCATTTATTAAAAATAATGACAATTAAAAGTAAAAGTTAACATTCGAAACATTGGTTATTGATAGAGAGAGTTACATTTTTGTTTGGTACATTTATTGTTGATGAGTTGATTTGAGTATTTCTCTGTTCTTGCGTCTGAGGAACTTACGTTTCATTGTAGATAGTATACGTCGGAGATAGTGGTGGTGGTGCATCGTGAGTTACGGACGAAGATAAGATGCCGGAAGTTGATGGTTGTGGCTCTGATGGATTAAGTTTTATATTTTTGGTAATTTGATTGCTTAATATGGTTTTATTTGCCATTGAGCTTTCGATATAACCCTCAGCTACTCTATCAGAGCTCCAACCACCATGTCTTTTAATACGTAATATCCGTAATATCCGCCCCTGAATCCGCCAAGAAAGTCGCCGAAGTTCTTCTAAAGCAGTGACCGGTGTAGAGTTCAACATCTTTAAGTTTTAAATATTTAGCAATTTCCTTTGGCATATTGCTAATTTTATTTTTGCCAATGGCTTGTCGACTACAAGTGTTCCCATTCCGATAGTTTATAAAAAATATATTGTTTTCCATGTTGGTGGGAAGTAATGCTTGGTATTTATGAATGATTTTAGTATATTGTCCTTTTAAAATGAATGACCAATTTTTCTTTGTCTTAGTTTCCTTTACATCAATCAGCAGTAACTCATTGGAATGATTTTCAACGTCCTCCACTTTTAAGTTTACAAGTTCACATCCGCGGCAAGCACCATTGAGTCCAAAAATTAAGGCCACCTATAACAAAGATAAAAAAAACAGGTAAATATATAGAATAATTACCATTACTAAGATACGAAATATTCATAGTTAAATCATGTATACTTACTTTTGTGGCCAGAAAAATTTCGCCATGAGCTTCATTAAGAAATTTTTCCACATTTTGAGTCGTAAAAATTTTAGACTTCTTTGCGCAATGCCCTTCTGATTTTCTTTTTTAAAAAAGCCAGTAATTTCGTGAATCTATTTATTTCAATGCTCAGATTAGTAAGCTGGCTCTGCCCAACTGATAGAGCTTTTGGAGTCCTTACGTTCCATACGTTCAGTATTAAAGCGGTGAAGGTCGTTTTCAAGGACTTAAGAGACGTCTATTTGAGCTGCCGGAACTTGCGCGTATCGTCTGATGACTGCTGGATCATCTCGTGCCTTTCCTCCATGAGCTTAGGACTACTTAAGAGTAGAGTCGGAGTGCTTCTTATTTATATTTGACCTGTATAAGGACAGTATCCACGAACCCATAATTTGCTATGGATTATAAACCTTTATGTAATCTGTTATTAATGTTCCCGTATATTTATTTTATGTATTTTCACTGTTGTTTGTGAAAGATAGGCGTTGCAGTCATTAACAAGGTAAATAATCATTTTGATCAGAATTCTCCTTAACATCGAAATTCACCCTAAGAACTTGTATATCTCAGTTTGTAAGCGGAGGAGGGTCGAGAAGTTTTAGGTAATGATTCAGTACCACATACATACAGAATATCTTTAAGTCCCAAAAATCAGCTGGTTAACAAAAATTTCATATCTTTAGTCTAATAATCCGGGGCTAAGAGCTATTCACCACCGTTTGATTCGCTATCGGATTCAATTGTTAAGGTTAGTTTAGGCGAAACGCTACAAAATGGTAACTTTTATAGTACAAATGTTTAATTGGTTAATAGATATAGATATAGGTACGTTTTTATCAACTCGGCCTATAGAGCAGTCTACTGCTGGACATAGTGGACATAGGTCTCTCCCAAGTTGTACAGATCGACTTATAAGAGTCTAGCGTGGTGACATTTGAAACTAAATATTTTACTGAAAATGCAGACCTATGATGATGGCACTCCTTTGCCGACAATTGCTATTAGGTTTTAATTTGAGTCACTCACAACAAGCAGCATTTTTGTTGCACATTTACTTTAACAATGTATTTCTTATTCAAAGTGACCTAAGTGCGATAGTGGCGCCCTCATTTTTCCAAACTCTTTTGCCTAATAGTAGTGTTACCAGTTATCACTGATGTGCGGCTCACTGCGCGGCAACCGAACGTTTGTGGTATCCAATTATTCGACATGAGAGAGCGTTTATATCGTTGCATGATGAGCGGTTTTCGTAGTTCAAGTGTTACCCCTCAGAAATACATACAGTTTACATACAGTTTTTTTAGTAGACGGCCAGTGGAGGGAAAGTACAGTTACTTTCCCTCCACTGGCCGTCTTTTTTCCACCTTGCTTGCTAACACTCTTATAGCTAATATATTACAATAAAAAACAACAATACAAAACTATACGCATGAGAACATAATCAGCCAATAATGTTACCACCTGGCCTTCTCTCTTCGAGACGGAGTGTGCTGTAATCTACCACGTGGGCCCAGTGCGGGTTGTTAGATGTCACATGTCTTCGAACTTTTGGTTCTAGGACATGCCTGTACCCTAATTAGGTAATATACGATCAATCGGAATTTGAATCGTTATGAAACAAATTGCAAATCTATTGCTTCATATGTTCGAAAAAAAAATCTGCGCGACAAAATAAATAACGGAATTTGTCGTTGAACTGTCAAAATGAAACTTTGTCGTAATCGGTTACGAAAATGTGTTGCGTAATTAGAGAGCGGGTTTCCTCAAGATGTTTTCCTACACCGTCTTTTAGAGCAGTGGAGATGAAATGATTTATACAAAGTAAAGCTCCTGCCTGGGTTCAAACCCACCACCTACAACTCTTAAATCTGATATCTCTAATCTCACTGCTCTGCTCTAGCGGGGTGTCCGCATGAGAACATAGATCAAAACTAGACGAAACAAAACGTACTGTCACTGTCATTAAATGACGTTTTATTTTGACAGCCGTCAATAGTTCAGCCAACTGTGTAACCAAAACACCGTGAAAAGACCACGTTATAAAATTTTTAAAACAGAATAATTTCATTCGTTTCCTATAAAATATAAAATGAAAGGTGAAAGTAAAATAGACCCTAACGATCTGAAATTTTACGGCAGTGACCCAGGCGCTGTAAAATTTGGAAACTTTATAAACTATTACTCATTTCACGATGTGAGCGAAAGGATTAACAATCTTCATCCACAAATGCTTCCAGCACCAGTAGAAAACCAGCTAGTGTGCCTAGACGTCGGTTGCAACACAGGAGAACTGTCCAAGGCTATTTATGTGTACTTAAAAACTGTTTACCCAAACTGTGATATCCATATGTTAGCCGTGGACATTGATTCTACATTAATAGAAAGGGCCAACGAGTCCAATGAAAACCCTAATATTAAGTTTATTACTTGTAACATTATGGATCTCAATGACCAACTTCATATCCACAATTATTTGGACTCTTGTAAACACATAGCTTTTGATTTAACATTTTGTTTTTCAGTAACTATGTGGATTCATCTAAACAATGGAGATGAAGGATTACTAGAATTTTTAAAGCTTATAAAATCTATCTCCACAACAATCATAATTGAGCCACAACCATGGAAATGCTATAGAAATGCCCAAAGAAGAGTCAAGAAATCTGGCAATTCTTTTGTTCTTTATGAATCTTTGAAAATAAAAAGTAATGTAGACTCTGTTATTGAAAAAACTTTATCAGAAGGCTCTCACTTCAAAACTTATGAATCTCAACATTCTTCTTGGAACAGGAGGGTTCAAAGCTTCCATTCTTTAAACCCATCAGTTTGTTCATAAATTTTATCATTCCTATAGAGAATTACAGCTATAATAATAAAATTATTTAAAAGAACAATAATAACTTGAGCAACAATATCATTTTCTTTAATTCTATGGTGCAGTATAAGTACATAAAACAGTTTTTAAACTGCTTTAAATAGCTATGTATAACTAATTACTAGAAACACTGCCTACCTATGCTGTAATATTTTTACTGTGTGCACAAAATTTAATGAATAATATGTACAATATTATTATCTTTCACTTCAGAAAGTGAGATATGCCTCAATCATTACTAAAAACTTTACAAATTAGGTAAAACCATAAGTAAATAAAAGTATTTAATACTGTTAATGTTTTATTCTATGTTGTGACTTCCTCTGTGCTTGATTCAAATTCCAGCTTTACATCATCACCTAGTCCATCTGTGTCCATCTCTGTTTCTTGAGCATTTAACATGTTGAGGGTCACCTGGAAATAAAAACAAAATGGCTGGATTTATTTTGGGCCTTAAAGTATTCAATCATAATAATGATGCAGTAACTTATTAATATTTCCCCTAAACATGTAATTTGTTTGGAAGTGTATTATTCTGGACGATCTCATAGAATGTTATAGTATAATAGTGCATCCATAACAAAGAATAATAATTATGTCTAATTCATACAAGGTCTTAGATAAGCCTGTTTTTGGGGTACTATAAGGGTAGCAAAATTGTAAGGGTGTACAATAAAGCCATGCTGTAAAGTTAAAAATAAAATAATTTAAAAAAAACACTACAAAGTGAAAAATATCTTTAATTTCGGAAGTCTAGTCTTGGATCGTATTTTAGTTTTTTGCCATATGACTGTAATCATATAATCTATAACCTGCTCTTTTTTTGAAGTCAGTTAAAATTCATAACATCACACCTGTATTCCTGGAGCGAGAAGTTTGTTACCCATATTTGTTTAGTTATAGTATGCTATAACTAAAGAAATATGGGTAAACCCAACTAAGAACAAAGGAACCTTTATGTAATAAAGGGTGCCACCCTTCATCCACTGAAGAAAGTCATTGAATTATTATTCAATACTAACTATATTATAAATACAAAATTCAGTTTGTTAGTTGCTTTCACCCTAAAACGGCTGAACAGATTTGGATGAAATTTGGAACATGGGCAGACCATGACCTGGACAGGGCGGGCATAGGATACCTTTTATACCGATATTCTCACGGGATCGAGACATATGTTGCTGAAACCGCAGGGTGCAGCTAGTATTATTATAAAAACTAGTGTGCTAAAGTAAAACCAGACCTGTTGGGATAGAGGTGCCGTGTGGATATTGTGCTGGGTATGGGATGGTATACTGCTTGCTAAAGTCCTTTCTTCTGTCAATTTCTTCTTCACAGGAGTTTTGGGCTGCTGGCTAAAATAGTGTAAGACTAACCATATTAATTATTTTAGTACGGCAACCTGTCAAAGAAACACTGCATATTGTTATGTATCATTTTAATAAAACAATTATTACTTTAATAAAGTAAGTAGTGAAAATAAAGCAATGTTACTAGGTTTAGTTCAATAACAGCCCAGTATTGATTTGTGCATTGAAAGTGGCAATTGGCTGGCTGATGTGCATATGGGCATGATGTTAAATAAAATTGTAAATGTACAATAATAATGTAATGTAATGTATTGTATTGTATGTATTGTAATGTCTATTTCATTTTAATATCATAATCACAGGAAATTGAATCACCAGCGGTGACAACCAACAATCCATACTGTCATTTTAATAAACTGAGTGCAACCAAAATATCTAGATGTAGACCAACATCTAGAGGATTTAGTTTCCAGATTAGCATCAGGTGGAGCAGTTTGTACAATGCAATTAAATAAATGATTCTAGCTTACCCAAGGGTTGGCTCTCCCATTGGATGTAATGTCATAGCTAAATCTGCTAACTTATTAAACGCAGCTCCAGCCTCAGTAAATATTTCTCCGACCTGAAATCATTTGTATGTATACGAATAAGAATATTTTTTAAGAATTCCACATACGTTAAAATGTTTCTATTCGCTGGTTACCTTCGCTGCTGAACTTGCTGCAGAATTATTCATCGTTTTATGTTATAAATCTGCTTACTGTGACTTTAAAGCAAGGTCTGATAGTATTGTTTTTATTTGTAAACAGACATTCCATGCTGTAAACATGCGAATAAAGTTACTTTATTCTTTGATAACTACAATAACTAGAATCATAGACTACTATTATATATACTAGAGATAGACTGGCAACTTAAGTATTTCTTAAGCAGCGCTATCTAGTTATCAGGACATACACTATTTTCTTCTTTTTTTTTATTTATCGTCAATATTCCTACATACTACGTATAGTTAGCTAATTCTATTATTCTTCCAAGTAGAATAATGTAGAAAGGTTGAAAATTCTGTTGTAATAAAACTAAACCTAAAAAAATAATTCAAATCTAGATTCTAGAATCCACTTTAGAATTATTTTTTTAGGTTTAGTTTTACTACAGCAGAATCTTCAACCATTCTACATTATTCTACTCGGTAAAGCTAATTCGTTATTACACTATTGATAATTATTTCGAGGTTAAATAAAACAAATGCCAATATTATGGATGTTCATATTTATTGGGAATAACATGTGATTATATAATAGTCTATCTAAATATTAACTTCAGTGCCAGTTTGCCTTAGTCGTTTCCGACCTCTATTGGTTATAAAGTGATCACGGGCTTTTTTTTTTAATTGGTCATCCATATCATACTCTAAAGTTTTGCCAGTGAGGAGCTGGCTGACTTCTTTGCACCAAATATGGATAAAAAATTGTATGCTTTTATTAATCAAGTAATCCTTTAAATGATTTTTATGTGTGTCGCACGTTACAAAATTAACGTCCATATTAACTGTTACCGCCAATTTGATATATTCAGCAATACAATTTTTTAAAGGTGATGATTTTAGAATACTAAAAGTTATATTTTCCACTTGTGCAAAGAAGTCAAACAAACACCTTGTAGGATAGCACAGCCATCTTTTGCCTTCATATTCTTTTATTTTTATAAATCCATGGAATTCTTCTGAATAATCAGTTTCCATGAATTTGACGCATGTTTGACATGTTTTATATACATTGCGTTTAGCTTGGCGTGCTAACCACCCACTGCAATATCCTATTGCTGCGCATTTTTCTATATTACTTTTATCTTTATTAATTATCATTGACGTCGTGTCAATGAGCTCTATGTACATGTGCTCATAGTCCACGACATTGATGCTCTCGTTGCTAGATTGCACGTCCTCTTCAAGTAAAAAATATTTGAGCGAATCTAAACAAAAGTCATTGTCAGCCTCGCAATTTGCACCAACAGAGTGTTTTGATGTTAAATTGTTTAATAATAATGTCTTATAAGAGTCTTCAAAGGACGAGCAAGTTGGCATGATATTCGCATATCCATGGGCTCTTATGGCTCCAAAGAAATTTTCGAGGGCGTCTTGATTTAATCTACGCAACAATATGGATTTCATACCTTTTTCATGAAAGAATTTGACCAATTTTCTAATATTTTCAATGGTTTTTACCCAGCCCGTCAATGATGGCACACGTCTTGAAGTATCAAATTTCATTGATTTTAAGACAGGCAAACTGGCACTCCAGAGCTCATGATGAGCCGAATTGGCTTTTACAGCGGATTTATAAGGTTTTCCCGGAACAACTTCGTAACTCCCACAATTCAAACTATCGAATAATTTGTCGAAGAATAATAAAAGATCTGCAGTTTGAGTGCATTCTTCTGGCATTCCTCCCATCTCTGAAAATAAGAAACCATTATTTTTATAGTCATTCACAATCGTTATTCATCATCATCATCATTTCAGCCATAGGACGTCCACTGCTGAACATATGCCTCCCCCAATCATTTCCAAATTGGCCGGTTGGAAGCGACAATCGTTATTAGATTACATAAAAAATTAAAAAGAAAGTAGATAGGCATTCATTTGGATTTTTAGAATATCTCTAAAAAAAATCGGCCAAGTGCGTATCGGACTATGCACAATGAAGGGTTCCGTAATTGGGATGAATTTATCCCATGAACAAACTTAATATTGTGGTTAAAAAACCAGTTCTCCCATACATTCCAACTGCAAGTTAAAATCCAAATGTAAGTTTGTTTTGTTTTTTTTTTCGTTTTGAGGTACGGAACCCTAAAAAAGTAATCTTATGTGAAATTCACAAAATTTAATTTCAAAATGATGGTAAGGATATTGATACATACCAGCCATAAATCCTAACGCTGACCCAACAGAATGGCTGAACACTTGTGCACAGTGCTTAACCCTCATTTTCGGTATATGATTGGGCATAACATGTTGAGATGTCAATTTCGGCAGTATTTTAGAGCCTTTGTAGTAGGCGGCCTCTCAAATAATTTTCGAATATGACACCATTTTGCTGTTTGGGCTTTGCCATCCATAAAATAATTCAAGTCTTTGCAAAGCAAATTATTTCTTATGCACTTTAACAGATGTGGAGGATCATGCAAGAAATAAATTTTGTCTTCTCGAACTTCGAAGAATCCTTCTCTATACTGTGTATCTTTTCTTAAATATGTGGATTTGGTATCTGTAACTAGACTGTTAATAGCAGCAACATTTGTTGTACCTTGGTCACAAATAGTGGCTACAACTTTAAGACCAGCTTCTTGTAGTTTTGTGATGACATTTATAATTTGTTTTTTTAAAGCCAATGTCTTAGTTGTACCGGCTGAATAGCTGTAATAAACAGGTTGCTTGTATGTCTTGACAATACCTCTTATCATGAACACCAAAACATGGTCACAAAACTTTTCTTCTTTTTGGTCACCATCGTCTACAAAGCCTTCAATAGAGTCTCTCGTTTTGTTGTAAGAACATGATGGGGCAATGGCCATTTCATCAAACACCAATGAACAGTATCTCTGTATCTGTGGCATTTTTTCTACAATCTCCTTCAAATGATTAAAAATTCTTTGATTGTAACCAGGTCCCAGTTTCACTTTGTATAATATATTCTGCAAAGTTCTTCTGCTGGGTAAAATGCAAAACTTACTCATAATCCTATAGGCTTTAGGTGAAGGCTTATATAAAGATAAAGACAAAACTTTCTCCTCCATGGTAAATCTTCTTCCTCTCACGTGTCGTTTCCCAGCTTGCTTAACTTGCATAAGAAAAAATATTTTTGCGTTCTCGTTTTTTAAGTGTCTAGCAACAATCTGGAAAGCTTTTGTCTTTGAAATCCTTTTGGGGGTCATCCTTCTCATGTCACAAAGGTCAATTTGTTTTGAATTTTTGCAATGTTTCTTGCGTTTTGAAGTTCTAGACAGTCTGGTAAACTCTGAAATTATAATAATAACCCATTTAATCTAATTACTAATAAAATAATAAAAAACCGGTCAAGTGCAAGTCGGACTCGCACACGAAGGGTTCCGTACCACCGTACATTACAAATATACGTATATATATACATTAAAGAAATATGTTTGATCCTAAAGTAAGTATCACAAGCAACTTTGATTCTATGACTTTTTTAACTAAGGAGTTTTTAATTTTTATTAATTTTATAAAAAAACGACCTAACTACTTTATTTTAATTGGTCCCTAAAAAAATGGAACTTGCTATTTCAGAAAAAATGTTGTTTGTAATCATGAGTACAATTTTATTATGTTTAAATGGATCGGACACTAACTAACAGTCCCTTTATTATACCAAGAAGTATTCTGCAATCTTACCTGTGCTAGTTTGATGTAAAAGAGGTCTGGTTACTGGGGCTGGATCAACGCTTATAGGATTACACCTTATAGATTGTTCTTCTTCTCTTCCTCGTTCTTGAGCTGTAAGTAATATGTGGAATAAAAATCAAAAAATGTGAAACTTGTCTTGAAATTCATAAAATATTAGAATGTGATGTTCACGAAAATTTTCGTTCACTGGGAACGAAAATTTTCGTTCACTGGGTGTTCCCTCAACACAATGTAGTCTATTCTATGATATGTAATCATCATCTATACACCTACAAAACTATGTTATAATAAACGATTGCAGCGCCACCTTCGTGGTTTAATTGTGAGTTCAACCAGGGACCCACACCAAACACAAACAACATTTTTTTTTATTAAGATCGGGTCTGGGCGACTAAAATCAAAATAATTATTTACCTGATAGTTGTAGTTCTGGAATTGCTAATTTACAAAGCTGGTGGTTTGGGTAGAGGTAAGCCGCTTTGAAATGTTTACGACATACTCGCAGATTGTTGTAAACATATTTCTTATCCTGCAGATGTAGACCGCCAATATTTGAAACCCATGTTATGTATCTCTCAGGATTGGTTTTTGGATCAGGAAAACGATGTAGAGGAATATCTGAAATACAAACATGAATATATTATTATGCAATTTATTTACTTATGTATTATACATACTTTTTACATGTATAAATCTATATAAATCAATTGCCGCATGTATGTAAGATTTCACTTGAGAGCGGGTGGACCGATTTGGCAGTTTTTTTTGGTTGTGTTTGTAATTGTCAGGATAAGGTTTACTATGAAAGAAAATTTTGTGGAAATCCACCAGGAAAATCTGGTAAATTGCCACCGTGCGAAGCCAGGACCAGTTAAAAAAACCAAAAACAGGAGAACTGTACTTGTTTATTTATTATTTATTAAGTGAGTACTTTTATGTTTACGCTGTAAATTCGTTATTATTAATTACAACATAGATTGTAAGCATGTATATGTACTTACAATACTTTTAATTAGGTATTAGTTGCAGTCAGCAATATATTACATATGGAAGGGTCATCTAGAATAAAGTTTTAGAAGCTCTCATAGAGTTACCCCGGTACAAAAACGTTATATAGGGAACAAGTCAGCGAGGTAATTAAAGAGGCCTTGGCGTTCAACAGGAAAAGCTTTTCGCAACTTTCGAGGGTAGGGTAGGGTCGGGTCAGGTGTTTGAGTGGGTAAAAAGAACATTATATTTACCATCATTTTTTATGACTTGGCAGCCGGGCACACAACACTTGTTTCGAGACATTGCTAAACACAAAACACTATAACTAATATGGTCCAAACTCCAATTTACGGAGGGCCTAAGCAATTTTGTTCGATTAAATCACGGAGGAGGACAGGGGCCTCAACTCGACGTGATTTAGAAAGAGCAATCACTATGGGAATGTTTATCTTCCAAGATTTTTAGTAAATACGGAGTAGAAAACTGAAATTGAGGTAAATTGCACTCAAAATCGGAAAGCAAACGAAATAATTACAAAAATACCGCCATTTATGTCAATATCGCCCTGTGGCCTGTAAAGTCATTTCATATTTGTAAATTCTACTAATTGTTTATTTTTTGATCATTAGAAACAAAAGATTCTTGTAATATATGATCAGAAAACTTTTAAAAATTCAATATAAATCACCAAAAATATTAACTAACTCAGAATAGATCAAAATCAAAGATTACACGCTTCCCCTTCTACTAAAATATACTACCAATTGCTTCATGGATATACGCTGGCAATTTTTAGTTTATGTCCTCGTATGCAGACGGCGCTGATGATCAGAAAATTAAAATGTATAGCAGTTGCCACCCCGTGACTAGAATCAACAAAACCACTGACTTAAAATAAGGCCGCTTTCCGAATTAGAACATAATCACTCACACCGCTGACATCGATAGTTGGCGTTCCAAGAGTATGTTTTTTATAACGACCTTTTTTTGTTCTGACTAAATTTATTTTTCTACCTTACTTTTTGACATGTCCTGTCTTCTGTAATCTGTTCGATTCCTTTACCTTTTCAATGTGTTGTCAAAGTGAATAAAACTAAAAATATAAGTTTATCTCAGCTTTTATTTTTATCAACCAGTTTTATCATCTTCTGCATTCCACATAGGTACAAGCACACTGCACGCTAGTAGGACATATGTAGCCCTACTAACCACGCTCTACTAACAGGTTATGTGCCCAGGAAACAAAAGAACGTTGGCCTTGGTAGTGGTCTAATGGTAACAAGGGTCCTCATAGAGAGCAGAACTCAACAATGGCACAAAATACGGACTCTTCAGGTAGTAGTGGGTTGCCCTCTATAGAGAAATTAGATGGTAACAGCAATTACGCCACATGGAAGTTTTTGATTTAGTTATATCTTGTTCACGATGACTTGTGGGAGTATACAAGAGTTACACCTGAAACGACCGATGTGACAGGTATGAGAAAAGACCAGAAAGCTAGAGCAAAGATTTGCTTGATGATTAGACCTCATTGCTTGGTGCATGTACGAAAAGCGAAAACAACGAAAGATGCTTGGGAAGCATTAATGAGTGCGTTCGAGAACAAAGGTCTGAATAACCGCTGCCGGCTACTTGCAAAGCTGGTGAGCATGAAGCTGGAGCAATTCCCATCGGTTAGGGAATATGTCACATCTGTGATGATGGTATCTCAGGAACTTCAAGACCTAGGAAAGGAGGTTGACGATGAACTGTTGGCTGCTTTACTTCTTCAAGGCCTTACCATAGAGTTCCAACCAATGAGACTAGCCATAGAAAATAGTAACGTTGTTCTTACTACCGACTATGTAAAGATGAAGCTTCTTCAAATGGAGGATACCTATTCGGCAAGCACGAGTGTAAGCCAACCGACTTCAGCACTATTGTCAAATAAGCATAAGGGTAAGAGTACACCAAAGAAGATCAGAAAAAAGATCATGTGCTTTATTTGTGATGGACCACACAAGGCACATGAGTGTCCTGATAATCCAAAACGGAAGAGGGAAGCTCTTCAAGCTTTTGCGTTTGGCATGTCGCCGTCGATTCCACCGGTAGAAGACTGGATCATTGATTCTGGAGCGTCGACACACATGACGAATCGCAAATCTTGGTTCAAACATTTTAAGGATATCCCTAAATCTTTGAGAGTGACTTGTGCAGATGGTAATGAAGTGTTCGGTGCAGGTGAGGGTACGGTAGTATGTGAGTCAGGATTGACAGTCAGCAACGTTACGTATGTACCAAAGTTAGCTTCTAACTTATTGAGTGTGAATGCAATTGCGAAAAAGGGTAACGTGTTAGTATTTACAGATAAATGTTGTGACATCTACAAGAGAAATGAGTGTGAGGTGCGAGGTAAGCCAGTTGTGAAAGGTGTGGAAGAACGAGGCATTTATAAAATTAAGTCCTGTTCACAGGGTTCCGCGCTAGCAACAACAAAGCAAGACCAGCAGATGTTATGGCATCGGAGGATGGGACATCTTGGTATGCACAACCTCAAACTACTGAGAGATAAGATGGCAACAGGAGTAAGTTTTCCTGACTTTTCTTCTAAACTGGAATGTATATCTTGCATTATGGGAAAACAAACGAAACAGCCGTTTCGTAAAACTGATGCAACGAGAGCTACGGAAGCATTAGGTTTAGTGCACTCAGACGCGTGTGGACCTATCTATGAGTATACCTTCTATTAGCGGGTTCCAATATTTTTTGACGTTTATTGACGATTTCACTCGAAAATCTTTTATACCTATATTTTTTTAAACAAAAAAGTGAAGTTTTCGAAAAATTTATAGATTTTAAGGCGTTTGCTGAAAATCAATGTGGCCAGAAAATTAAGATCCTGCGCACTGATAACGGGACCGAGTACGTCAATAGGCGAATGGATGACTTGCTGAAGAATTGCGGAATCCAGCATCAACTGACGGTGGAGTATACGCCAGAGCAGAATGGCGTAGCTGAACGGGCCAATCGCACCATACTAACTCTCGCTTTCCGAATTAGAACATAATCACTCACACCGCTGACATCGATAGTTGGCGTTCCGATATCACGATAATGACAACTGTGGGCTGTCAACAATTCGGTAAATGCATTGACTTATAAAACATATGGACTTGAAATGTTTGACTATAGAAAAAACAGTTATACAACTATGAGGCATATCGACGCCAAAATCAAAAAAATACTGCTATCTCTTTTTAACTTCAATAATTTTGCCTAAGTGAGAAAGGATAATAGTGTTTTTGACAGCTACTATAATGGCAATCCTACATTTTCTAGTCATTGAAATACCTATTTGCGGCCGGTTCGCCATTTTATCCTCTCGCTGTTTGGTACCAAAGTTGGGTACGTCAACTGTCAAATGATCTTGAGTTGTGATTAAAATTTGTGAATTTTGGAGTTATTTGCTGTGTTATTGCGTTTAAACTCAGCCCTATGGTGGAAATCATCAATAGGAAGATGCCCAATTGCAATATAATCGGATGTGGCATCAAAAGAAGCGGACATCACCCGAAAATAACATTGCACCAGTACGTACATAAATTTCAGCTGAAATATCTTTAGATTTAGACGATAAACAACAGATTCTGCATTCGTTAAGAGCTTCAACAGTAAAGCATTCATAATTTCCCTTTTGCCACTATTTTCACACAGCAGCAGCAACAGTTTTACTTCACGAAATCATTTTCTTGTTATTGAAGGGATAGAGTAGTAGTGCATTTAGACATTTTATTTATCGATAATGCTATTTTATGGTTTTTTTATGGGTTTTATGTTTTACTTTCAAGGTTGCCTGCTAATAAACGAAAAAAGAAAAAAACAATTGGTGTGGAAAATTTAAAGATGTTAACATAAACTGTTCATATTTTTGTTCTTTTCACTTTGAAGAATCATGGTTCAACCGGATACTCAATAAAGTAACATTATGTGACGATGCTTTACCTTCACGAACCTTATTGGTAAGTAACATGTTATAAATTTGTCCAACATGATTCTCTAGTGGCTGGTGATGAAAATGATAGTGATGTCCTCATTTGCAATATTTGTTTAATGGAAACAAAGTGATGTAAAGAATGTGTTTGAGTGTGGTCTTAAGACTTAAGATCAATTAAAAATTCTATTAATAAAATCAAGAAACAATAAAAATACTAATCATTTTTTTGCTTGTTTACAGCCTGCGAATTGAACAAATATGTCTGGCATTTTAAATGAGAATGATCAAAATCAGACAAACTCACAATGTAAAAGAGATATACATGAATTTGAGATACAAATATTATGGGAAGAAATCTACTGAAAGAATATCACATAGAAATTACCTGATCAAAATTGTATTGTTCAGAACTGAATGAGATTGATTTATTTAATATAACTTTATTATATATTAGTGTTGACTTTTAATTAAAACCCACAATCATTTGCGTGTTAGATACTTAGCATCAAAAATATTAATTATGGTGGCTCCGCCAATTTTCAAAATTTGTTTATTTCTTTTTCACTGGTTATCCGTGAAATTCTAATTTGTATGTTGATCAAAATGAGATACACAAAGATAAAATGATAAAATAATATAAATTATTATTATCATCGGTGATGAGACTGTACATCCCGCGGAAATGCGGGGGTCGAGGCTTTTTAAATGCGAAGACCCTCCATAACCGCGAGGTGTGCAGCCTCAGGGAATATTTTTTTAAAGCCAAAATGGGTATGCACCGTGATGTGGTCGCAGTGGACAAGGGGCTCACCCCGCTCTCCATGGCTAAAGAGAACTGGCACAAACCTGTGGTACTTACTACAGATGACCGCAAGGAAGTATGGCAAAGCAAGGAGCTTCACGGGCGCTTCTACCGGGCTCTTCACGAGCCTGGTGTAGATTTCCTAGCGTCCGTATCCTGGCTACGTTTTGGTGACCTTTTCGGGGAAACTGAAGGTTTTGTCTGTGCAATTATGGACGAAGTTATCTTGACGAATAACTACCGGAGACATATTATGAAGGACGGGACGGTTGATGTGTGTCGGGCATGCCACCGTCCGGGTGAGTCCATCAGACATATTATCTCTGGTTGTTCTCGTCTGGCTAACGGCGAGTACTTGCACAGACATAACCAAGTGGCCAGAATTATTCACCAGCAACTTGCTTTGAAATATAAACTTGTGGATTCTGAGGTACCGTACTACAAGTATGTGCCCGACCCAGTTCTCGAAAATGACCATGTCACGTTGTACTGGGATCGGTCTATCATTACTGACAGGACTATTGTTGCCAATAAGCCTGATATAGTGGTGATAGACCGATTAGCGCGCCGCGCAATGATAGTTGATGTTACCATTCCACATGACGAGAACCTCGTGAAAGCTGAGAAAGAGAAACAAATAAAATATCTCGACTTAGCACACGAGATTATCGACATGTGGAATGTGAGCTCGGCTATCATTGTGCCGATTGTCGTAACGGCCAATGGCCTGATGGCCGAAAGCCTCGACCAACATCTCTCGAGGCTCTCGTTAGGCGGTTGGATCAAGGGCCTGATTCAGAAGGCAGTACTTCTCGATACGGCTCGTATTGTGAGGAGGTTCCTATCTCTGCAGCCCTAACCACCGGTAGCTTGGACCCTGTTCCCGACACCGGCGGAACACTATTTTTTATATTTTTAAATGTTTTTTATACCTTTAAAAAATATATATATATATTTAAAAATGTATTTTATATGTCAGAAAAATAAATAAACGATATAAATTATAATATTTCATTTAAAAATTATTACCATCTGCGGGCCATTGGTGGAGCCACCTTTTAGAGGTATGAGGAACAGGGTGTAAAATTCATTCATCCTCTATAGAAAAGGTTGGACCCTCCGACCATACGGGTGTCGGGTCTGCCGGGCAACTGCCCGATAGTTTTTTTTAAGTGAAATCTTTAGGCGCGTTAAGCACTTTTTGGGGAGCAAAAATGATGGAAGTTCCGTCATCTTCACCGGACGTTTTCCAAGAGCTATATGTATACTGTGTATATATGTGTACTTTTTGGGTGAATAAAAAGCGTGAAACTCGTGTCATCGTCATCGCACACTTCCTATGAGCTATATGTATACTGTGTATATATGTACATAGATATATCGGCAATGAGATGAACTTGTTGCATGGTATACAATGGACTGAAATCAGTTACAGAATACTAGTTCGATAAAAAGCTGTAAGTATATAATATCTGTCCGGTTTCAACCTATTATAATGGGAAACATCAAAATAAGTTCTACTGTTTAGCCGCGAAATAATGACGAAGCAATTAAATTAAACAAACAAATGAAAGGCATCAGTTAGATAAATTGGGGTATTTTTACCCGTAAATATTGTACTGTGACATTATGAAAACATTCTCACAATCTTTTATCGATATTATAACATAGAAATATCGATAAGGGCTGCCCTAGTAGACGCCATTTTATCCTCTCAGTAAAGTGTAGGTATGGCACGTTTTTCTTGTAGGTATGCCAAGTCCATGTTATATATGTCAATGCTAAACTGTTACTGCGTGTATCGTGTTACCAGATGAAAAAAAAATACTACCGTGTTTACCGATTTGAAAAATACGAGGGCTGCCTTAACACGGTAGTTATATTTAAAATTATCGTAGAAAATTACACGGTACTGAATCACTACCGTAAGCCGTGTATTGGTTAAAAATACCGTGCTTCTACGGTGATTACCGTGTACCTGGTAACACTTAGTCTGTGTGGATATTATTCATTAACTTGTAGTCAATGGTATTGTTCCATTGACATATATAACCTGTAATCACCTATGTTCACAAAATAAATAAATAAAAAAGAAATCAATCTCATTCAGTTCTGAACAATACAATTTTGTTCAGGTAATTTCTATGTGATATGCTTTCAGTAGATTTCTTCCTATAATATTTGTATCTCAAATTCATATATAACTCTTTTACATTGTGAGTTTGTCTGATTTTGATCATTCTCATTTAAAATGCCAGATATTGCCACATATTTGTTCAAATCGCAGGCTGTAAACAAGCAAAAAAATGATAAGTATTTTTATTGTTTCTTGATTTTATTAATAGAATTTTTAATTGATCTTAAGTCTTAAGACCACACTCAAACACATTCTTTACATCACTCTTTGCTACCAAACAAACAAATATTGCAAATGAAGATATCACCATCATTTTCAACACCAGCCACTACAGAATCATGTTGGACAAATTTATAACATGTTACTTACCAATAAGGTTCGTGAAGGTAAAGTATCGTCACATAATGTTACTTTATTGAGTATCTGGTTGAAACATGATTCTTCAAAGTGAAAAGAACAAAAATATGTGGCCTTCTTTAAACTTTCCACACCAATAGTTTTTCTTTTTTCGTTTATTAGCAGGCAACCTTGAAAGTAAAACATAAAACCAATAAAAAAAAAACATAAAATAGCATTATCGATAAATAAAATGTCTAAATGCACTACTCTATCCCTATTTCGTGAAGTAAAACTGTTGAAAATAATGGCAAAAGGGAAAATATGAATGCTTTACTGTTGAAGCTCTTCAACGAATGCAGAATCTTTTGTTTATCGTCTAAATCTAAAGATATTTCAGCTGAAATGTATGTACATACTGGTGCAAAGTTATTTTCGGGTGATGTCCGCTTCTTTTGATGCCATATCCGATTATATTGCAATTGGGCATCTTGCTATTGATGATTTCCACCATAGGGCCGAGTTTAAACGCAATAACACAGCAAATAACTCCAAAATTCACAAATTTTAACCACAACACAAGATCATTGACAGGTTACGTACCCAACTTTGGTACCAAACACCGAGAGGATAAAATGGCGAACCGGCCGCAAATAGGTATTTCAATGACTAGAAAATGTAGGGTTGCCAATATAGTAACTGTCAAAAACACTATTATCCTTTTTCACTTAGGCAAATTTATTAAAGTTAAAAAGAGATAGCAGTATTTTTTTGATTTCGGCGTCGATATGCCTCGTATTTGTATAACTGTTTTTTCTATAGTCCAACCTTTCAAGTCCATGTTATATATGTCAATGTATTGTTCAAAATAATATTATGTACTCTGTCACTCTGTGTCTGTGGTATTGGTAGTCTGTGTTATTGATTATTTGGTAAAGTTAGGTTATAGGTTAGACTTTGAGGTTATCAATTTTAATATATAATATAAAATGATTATAGGTAATTCTTGACCTATAAAAGTAGTTTACAAGTTGTATAATCAAATCACACTAGAAACTCATATGTGCCTGAACTGTCGTTACCAAAATATTATAATCAGCATCTAATAAATCAAACAATCTAAATACATAATCGCACTTATATTTCTCTCCAACCATTATAATACAAAGTAAAGTGCAAGTTCTCCAAGTTTTCTACGAAATCCCTAAAACGTACATACCTACTGCACTCAAAAATGAATAGACCTCCACGGCCACGTATGATGAACAACTCGCATCGCAGCCCAATGCCACACAACCATCAATGGCGACCAAAGCAGGGTCCATCGCCTCGATTTTTATGGAACAATCTAAATTTTGGAGCACCTGTTATGAGAACTGAATGTAGTCAAGAGCACTGGTGTGAGACCTGTGATAGAGGATTCCCTACAGCAGATCTTCTTCATAAACATAAGCAACAGCACCAGGTAAACCAATATCAATCAATAAGATAAAATAACAATATTACTTTGCTTGAGTAAAAAGCCTTGTTTGCTTACGTTTTACTACTTGTGCTGTGCTGTAGACATGGCTGTATTTTTTTAAATACTTCTGGTTAATGGAAAATCTCCAGATAATTTGACATTTGCAAGCAAATCCTTGAACTTGTAATTTAAACTATCCATAGCATTTCTATATAAATAAAGTACATTTTGTACATGAAATGGTCAATCAATTTAAGAACTATTGCAGTAAGAATGAAAAAAGTGTTAAATTTTGTTATTATTTCAGAAATGCAACATAGATGGTTGTCAGTTTATTGCTCACCCAAAAGTAATTACAAAGCACATACAAATGCAACACTCAACTGGCTTGTATAAAAAAATTGCAAACATAAACAATCCAGAAGACATACAGAAATGGCGAGATGAACGGAAAAAGACACTAATGATCTGCAGCATTCTAATTCTGACAAAAGACAATGTTTTGATTGAGTAAGGTGCAGTTTGGCCATAATAAAAAAAGAAATAAATAAAAGTAAATATTTATTGCCATTAAACAAACATTATTAGTATTACTATTCACACAGGTGCACAGTTTAATTTTTGCAGCAGCAAAACATGTATTTCTTGCTTTCTTTTCTCATCATTAGCAAGATGTTCCATTTTCAACCTGTGTTCTTCTTCTTTGAATTGCTGTTCTTGTCGGTTGTGCCCCACCAAATCTAACATTGACAAAAAAGCTGCTGAAAGTAAGGAAAAAATAGAAAGGGGTGAAAAAATGGCCTTGAAGCGTGATTATAGGAATGACAAACATGGATCAACAGGTAGTGTACTATTATTTCTGTTTTCGTTTATTCCAAAAATATGTTAATTTTTTTAGTTGTAAATGTTCCTTTTTGGGGTTCCGTAGTAAAAAAGGAACCCTTATAGTTTCGCTATGCCGTCTGTCTGTCGGTCTGTCCACGGCTTAGCTCAGAGACTTTGTACTAGAAAGCCAAATTACAGCTTTCTTTTTATTAATCACGCCAACAAAGTGATACTATAAAATTATGAGAAATATTTTTTTTAGGGAAAAGTGAAATTAGGCTAGTCTCCTCAAGAGCCCGTAATTGCTGATTTTCACGGGCTCTTGAGGAGACTCAAGGCATCTTTCCTGAGTCGATTATGTGCATGTACTAATCATACAGTGCAGTGTCTGTAATATTTCACTGTGTGTACCTGCTAAGACGCTAATATTCTGAATTAAAATTTAATATAGCTTAATTTAATTTTAATAATGTAGTTTAATACCTGTACCAGAGTTGACTGGTGTAGAACGACTGACAGTAAGCCTTGAACAGAGTTATTTTAATTTGGTTGGAACAGTGAGAAAAGTAAAATTTTAAACAATTATATAAACTCATATAACCTGTCAGTAGGTAAGCTAATTCTAGAGACAGAATATTTAAACATTGTCTTGAGTTAATTAATCACAGCAACTAACTATTTTTATCATCCCATACATTACGTAGGGGAGAACATGTTTTTCAACTACAAAGTTAAGTTTTTCTTGCGATAAATTCATCCCAACTATGGAACCCTTCATTGTGCGTGGTCCGACACGCACTTGACCGTTTATTATTATTTTTTATATCGGGTACTGTATGAATTTCCTGTGCATGTCCCAAATAAAATATTTTTCTTTGATTCTTCATTTTTTATTTAAATTGTGTTTTCTACATCCAACAGTATTTTATCTTTTAAATTTCTAATTTACAGCTCAAGGACCCAATTTAAAGAGGAAACATAATTTTGATAAAAGAAATCAGAATCAGAGGATGACCAGACAGAACTTCAAAAGTAATTCTTCAGTTTCAAAAAATAGCCAACCAGCAAAGAAAATTCCAAGAATTATACCTAATGCACCTACTACTGCTGAAAAGAATAAGTTGAAACCATTTACTGGTATACTCAACATAGTGATGGATCATAATGCAGAAGATACTGCTGAAACAATAGAATGTAGTAATGGTTTATTTGAGGATGATGAAGAATCTATAGTAAATTCTAAAGAAACAACAGATGCTCAAAAGCCAGTGCTTTGTGGAGCATTAACATCACTAATGTGTGATTATGGAACATCAGATGAAGAAACAGAGGAAAAAGAAAATGATGTGCTCAATAAAATACTAGAAACAACTCAAAAACCAGTTCAACCTCTAAGAAGTGATAACAATAAGATAGACACTCCAGTTGAAGATGAACCTAAAATAATAGAAAAGAATGAAAGTGAGGATGAAGGTCCAGAAGAAGTGAAAATTGTGAAAACAAATGTAGATCATGAAACTGCTCCTGAAGCAGTTACAAAAACTAAAGAAAAGCCTGTAAAAAATGCAATGCTGCCAAGAAATCCAGAAAGACAAAATTATAAATTAAAACGGAAAATACCATCAACACTACTCCAAAAACTATTAAATCAAGAAATTAGAAAAGAACGTAATATAGTACTTCAATGTATAAGGTATATAAAAAAATGCAATTATTTTGAGAAGCCCGACCAATAAAATGATGTTCCTTACTGACATCGTTTTATTTTACCTTGTACTACAGACTGAATGCGTCAGGCTAAAGGTACGTCATGCTCCCCAGCTACCCTATCACCATTTTTTCATTCATAAGTTTACTAGCTGCGCCCTGCGGTTTCACCCGCATAAGTTTCGATCCCGTGAGAATATCGGGCTAAAAAGTATCCTATGTGTTAATCCAGGTTATAAACTATCTGTGTGCCATATTTTATGCAAATCCGTTTGGTAGTTTTAGCGTAAAAAGAAACAAACATACACACTCACTCACAAACTTTCGCCTTTATAATGTTAGTGTGATTGATTAGGATAATACTTTCGTATTCAATTAGTATTTCTTATATGTATAGTTAGTTTTTAATTTAGTGTTGAATTGTATGTAAAGATCTCAAATTAAAATAAATTAGTACCTACATACTTTAAAAAAAAGTTCCTTGAAAGGTTAAGAGTACAGACACTTCATTTTTATGATGATGTAGTGTAGTGTAGAGATAAGAAGATGAGATATAACATTAAGAAACTTACGTAGATGCTTATTGTTTTAGCAAAGAAGTGAAATAATTGTGCTTTTGTTTTTTGTGACTAGAATGTCAAGTTTAAAATTCTCGGTCTATTGATATAATGTCCGTGAACCAGCAACAGTTTTTTCGGACCAATTTAATTTCAAGCGATAACTCGTGAAATGCTTCAGAGAGTTGTATTAAACGGCATGGTGAACGTCAGCTGCGGCTCCGTGGGTGGGTGGGGCAGCGGCAGCCTCTCAATCACGTAAAAAAAAATGTTTTCAATCATTTCCTACCGACTGAAAATTTGTTAAATGATAGATAACGCAATTATTCGAAGATAAAAAAGTCAGCTGGCCGTACCGTGGTGGATTATACGACAGCTGGTCAAACGAATATGCAACTAATTTTCAGTCGGAAGGAAATGATTGAAAACATTTTTTTTTTTAAAGGGGCTGCCGCTGCCCCATCCACCTACAGAGCGGCAGCTGACGTTCACCATGCTGTTTAATACAACTCTCTGAAGCATTTCACGAGTTATCGCTTGAGAAGTTGTGAGGAAATGACTGACAAAATATACTATCTGGCTCATGGACCATAAGTGCCTGATCAAAAATACATAGCAAAGTGTAAGTTTATACTTACAGTTTGCCTATCAGTAGTTCTACATATTAGTTGGTGTTGTTTAAAAAGAGACCTCGCTAATACTTTCCTCCATAGATAATCACCATTTATTTTTTGTGTATTTAAAAAAAAAATAGATTCAAATCTGGGTTTTACTTTAAAACTTCACGACGTCTGCGATGCTTTTTCAGCGAGATATCGGCGATAATTTTGTTTTTCACCGTTTTAATTGCGCAGTTTTAGTTACAGCTCCTATTTTTTTTTGTGTGTTTAAATACCACCTACTATCTCAATCACTAAGGCGATTAACACACGGCACCGCGCACCGCCGCGGTAGGCGGTGAAGCGGATCTCATGTCGCATTGGCCTCTAATAAATCCGTAGTAGGCATCAGTACACCGCCCGACCGCGCGGTCGAGCGGTGCTCGTTTCTACCGCAAACTGCTCCTACCGCGCGGTCGAGCGGTGCCGTGTGTTAATCGCCTAACAATTGCTTTCAAAATGATTTCTCCGGAAAATAATACGAGTAAAATCATATTGAAAATCATCATCAGGTTCAAATTTTACAAGTATGGAGAAATAGTAAGAGAAGTTTTTATTGAACATCAAAGGTCATTGGGCAACTAAGTATGGAAACTATACCCACGGCCTACAGATTTTTTTTTACGTAGGATGATTAAATAAACGTCTCTAGTTTACCAATATATATGTCGCATTAACGCAGATAACGGGAAAAAACCATAAATCTAAAAAAATAAAAATACAAAATAAAGTTAATTATAACAAGGTTTAGTACATTTTTATTGGTTGGTTTTTATTGGTTTGGTAAACATGATTTAAAAAATAAAAGAAGTAAAAATAAATCAAGTATACAAGAGTTTTTAAAGAAAGAAAAACTTTTTTAACCTTTTTTAACTTATTTTGTTTTTTTTTTTTACTTTTTAAGTTTTATTCGACATGATCAATGTCTACAGGAATAATTGTATCATCTAAAAACGCCGCAAGCGCATCTATTTGATCTTGATGTCGGGCCCAAGACAAAAAATATACTATGCTGGCTATATGCGCGCAGCATCCAATGGTACGGCGACCGTGGATACAAGAGCAGTAGTAATCTTCGATACTATCTCTGCCCTGTCTTGTTGGGTAACCAATATGTAAGTATAGTATTTTTTACTCCTGACATGTCGCGACTGCATTTTTCCTCGTATTAATATTTTGTGGTTAACCAATTCATGGTATAGTTCAACAATGTACAGACCATTTAGTCGCAAGTGTTCGTGAACGTATGATCTAGCGATCCTTAAATGGTAAGTGCCCAACGTAAATAGTATTAAATCTTCAAAAGTTAGGCGTGGGAAGTTATCCAAAGCTGCATTACTTGCATCAATTGAAATAAAGGCTACTCTTTGCATATTTAGATTTTGCTCGCTCACATAATCTGCCAACTCATTTCTTCAATTTACATTTTCATTAATAATATTAATAAATTATCAACTAAATCCAATCCAAATGCAAACTAAAAATCCAATAAACACGCCAAAGTAATCGATAAAAACAATAAAAGCTTAAGTAACACAGATCGCAACGACTAATGACGAACGACTGCGTGCGTCGATACTGGATTGTGCGCGACGCGAGCGCAACGACGAAACCGGTTTCTACTTTTCTGACGTGACGTGCGAGTAAGACGGCATATGCATGCCACATGCCACTGACTGCGCACTCTTAGTAGCGCGCAAACGTTTATTTTGTTTATTTAACAGAATGCTTCACTGAAATATTGTTTTATCTACACATTTATTACCTATTTTTTATACATGTTTAACATTTTATTCCCATGTATTTAAAAAAAAAAACTATCTAAAATTTAGTTTAGGTTAATACTTAACAATTTAAAACTAATTTGGTTTTTGTAGGAAAACTATCGATAACTGGGTCAGATTTTTCTCAATGACCTTTATCAAAACATATTTGTACACTTTTATTTTATTAAGTATTCATCTTATCAGAACTATATTAAGTTTAAGTATGTAAATGGAATCCTCCTATTGCGTACTAAGCGCCTACGACACTTGAATAGATAAATTGTAAGTTGTCAAGTTATAGTTGCTATTGAATTATTGTCAGACGTAATATTATTGAATTATTGTCAGACCTGCAAAATTGAAGTGACAATTTTTTTTTTTTTTTTGTGGCTTCGCACGGTTTGTGCATTTAGCCAATGTCAAGTTAATTAAATTTCGGAGCAACAAAGGTAGGGAAACGAAAATATTATTAAATTAAAACGGGATTTAGGATAGGACGGATATATAAGATCAGTATATTTATAATGAATAATGAGAAAATTACAATGACTAAAATTTACAACTTAATATTATTTAATGTAATGAACGAGACTATACATTTATATACAGGAAAGCTATTTGTACAAACTAAAGAAAGTATTGAGGTAGGAAAAGGAGTACGGAGGGACAAGAGATTACTGAGAAAAGAAGAACGGTCATATAAGGGACAGGAGAAAAAAATGTGATTTATGTCGCCTACGTCTGTGCCACACAAACAAATGGGGTTGTCGACTATATGAAGTTTGGCAAGATGGGCTGGGGAGCAAACATGACCCAGTCTCAACCGTATAAGAACGGATGTCTCCATCTTGCCAAACTTCGCCCTGCTAAACCACGGTTTTTCCGGAACGTCGGGTTGAATAAGCGAAAAATATCGGCCCTTTGATTGACTCCCGATATCCCAAGCTACCTTCCAGGTATCCCGAAGGAAAGTTAATGGTAATGTCACGAGGTCAATATTAAAGTTTGTATAAGGTACTAGATCCCCACACTGCACCGCATCACCGGCAAGTGTGTCAGCCACTTCATTGCCATGGATTCCAGCATGGGCCGGAATCCACGCAAATTCCAGCGTATTACCCTCAGAGATGGTTCTGAACGCAAATTCTCTTATTAAATATAAGATAGAAAACTGTGATTTGTGTTCAAAAGGGGATTTATTGATGGCTAGAAGAGCACTTTGAGAATCGGTAAAAATTATAGTTTTTTTGAGCTTAAAAACACGAGTATATTCTATGGCTTTTAAAATACCGAAACATTCCCCGGTAAAAACAGAAGTCTCCGGAGGCAGTTTTATTTTTTGTACGATGTTGTATTGTGAATGGTAAGTACCTATCCCAACACAACCCGTCGGAGAGCGCTTGGCAGCATCGGTAAATATATGGTGGTATTCTAAGTGTTCAGACAGAAAATGATTAAAACTTATATGACAAACGGGATCTGATTTACTTGCACAGTTAAATTTAATGATGGGGTTGAAAAGCAAACTCTCATAACTACTGTTAAACATGGGAAGTGTAATGGAACGGTGAATAGGAGAAGAAAGTGAAAGGAATTTTTTATAACTTACAACTAAACAAGGAGCACGTTTATGGGACCAGTAATCAGAAGATTCAATCTGCAACACTAAAGAGTCTAGTTTAGGAATGAGAGGATGAGTTGAGAACTGAAGAATCCGGAACAAATATTTATCCGATAGGAATTGCCTTCTAAGATATAAAGGGGCTTCCCCGCATTCAACTTGGAGTGCATTAATGGGACTAGACTTCATGGCACCCGAAATAATGCGTAATGCTTTAGACTGGATGCGATCCAATTTTTTAAAAGCCAATCCACTACCAGGTTCTAGAAGGAACAATCCATAATCCAGCGTGCTTCTGATAATTGCGTTATAAATAAGTTTTAAAGAAAATGGATGTGCACCCCACCACACACCAGAGAGGCATCTAAGCATGTTAAGATGTTTTTCACATTTGTTAACAACATAATCACAATGAGGAACACCACTTAATTTACAGTCAAGTATTAAACCTAGATATCTGAATTTATCAAATTCAAAAGTCATTTATTCAAACTAGGCTGAGAATCAGCACTTTTCGAACGTCAAAATTACATAAGACAGTCCCCCAAAACGCCCACCCTTCACCACATCCTAGTGCTTTTGCTGGGAAGAAGAAGTGGCGCAACAAACTCCCCAGCAGCACAGCTGTCTGTTCAGTTAGGAAAAAAAAATGATTCTATACAATAATTTATAAGATAATTTACATTACGCAAAATAAAATTTAAATTATAGGTAAATTAATAGCCATATGACAGCTAGCACACGCCAATATACCAACCAAAAACATCGAGAACTATACTCAAGCAGAAATAAAAATAACTAAACGTAAACAATATCTAAAAAAAGAAAATAAAGCCTCCAGGCATAAAGGGCGTGCCCGCTTACATAGAGCTGTAACTAGAAGTTATAATTGATAAACTAGGACAATCGAGGTAAAATAAATAATTGTCGAGGTCGCTAGCTAACCACATATTGTAATACAACTCATTAAAAAAAACATTGTAATGAGTAGATTATGTCAACAATAAATAAAAATAAAATAAATGTACCTACATAAAAAGTAAAATTATAAACTTTTATATAAACTCATAAAACCTGTCAGTAGGTAAACTAATTCTGGAGAAAGAACATTTAAACATTGTCTTGAGTTAATCACAGCGACCAACTATTCTTATCATTTAAGTAGTCGTTGATAGAATAGTATGCCTTTGAACAAAGGTTGGACTTAACTTTAGTTTTAAACGCATTAAAAGGCAAATCTAGCAAACAAGAGGGTAGCTTGTTATAAAAGGTTATACCAAGCCCAACAAATGAGTTATGAACCTTATGAAGCCGGTGGGAGGGAGCACGTAGTTTATCCTTACTTCTAGTGTTAACATTGTGAATATCACTGTTTTTTGTGTATAAGTGTATATTCTGCCTAATATATAAGATGTTGGCGAAGATGTATTGTGATGCCACTGTGAGGATACCGATATCTTTGAAAAAATCTCTCAGAGAAACTCTGGCACCTAGCTGGTAAATTGCTCGAATAGCTCGTTTTTGGAGGACAAATATATTTTGAATATCTGCAGCTTTGCCCCAAAGCAGAATACCGTAGGACATAACGCTATGAAAATAACTAAAATATACTAACCGAGCTGTGTGTATCAATAACTGGAATAGGTATTTCCTTATAAAAGAGATTTATACCAAGGGAATATTTCTCTTCCGGGTGAATAAAATAGCTGCGCTTTTAGACGTGGATAAATCCAAACCATTTAGATGTAACCATGACTCCAGAGAAGATAAAGCATTTGTTTGTTTGTTACCTTTTCACGCCTAAACCACTGAACCGATCATCCTGAAACTTTGCATATAGATTTTCAGGTATACGAAGACGGACATAGGGTACCTTTTATCCCGAAAAAAGTACAGTTCCCGAAAAAAACAACAAAAGTGGTTTTTTATCGTAGATGGCGCCACATGTCTTAAGAATATTTTCTTCCAAATTTATTGTCAAATTCTCAATTAACGCGAGCCAAGCCGCTCGTAATTCCTGTAAGATAGCATAATTTGATGAATAATAATTGTATACTCAAACTCAGTAAGTAAGTGAGGACGTCTGCGATGCTCACTGTCTAAGTATTTCTAAGACTAAATTCTGCCAGAAATAACCCCTGTAATAATTAAGTCATACATTCCAACATTGAATAGCACTGAAGGAATTAACATGGCCGCAGACTCATAGTACTCAGGAGTGAACGGAACGCGGGCGCGGCGCGGGAGAAGAAGGCTGACTGTCTAACCAATCAGCAGAAGCAACAGTAGCAGCAGTCCAAAAAGAGATATGCCGCCGTCGCACCCCGTCTTCCTCCGCCAAAAGCTTTTTCTCGATCAGTCGTCGTTTTACTCTCAGTTAATTCGTACGGAGTAGGGTGATTGCGCCGGTTAGCGACCAGTTAGTTGAGTTCCTAACTTTGGACGAATCAAAATATACGCCATTTACACGCAAAGTAGTTGCCGACAATGTAAATTGGTTCTAAATATAGTCTAGTTGTGAAATTAAATATAAAATATCACGCTTCCATTCATAAATTATGAAAAATTATGGAAAAAGTGCAAAAATAGCCGAAATGCTAGTTAACGACCAGTTATTTCGGTTGGCGACCACTAGTACGCTAGATTACGACCACTGTTAAAAAACATAAAAATAAAGTAATAAAACCACTTTTATGGATAAAAAATATAATTTATTTTTCATTTTAGATCAAACATCTAATAATCATCAACACAAATAGTATTTAATCATCTGATTTAACTTTTTTTATTAAATTAATCAAATAAAATAAATCTTTTTCGTTGCGCGATTTAACCTGGTACAAATTTCGATATCCCTTTGGAGCTAAAAATTTATCAAGTTTTAGGGCATAGAGAAGTCACTTTGTCCTGTTCCACACCAATTTGTCCTGGAGGATCTTCTTTGAAGGGATTCTTTGATACATGGTTAATGACAAAAAAAAATGACAGTAATCAGAAGCTTCTGCTTCTTAATTGGGAATCCGCACTTGGCAACGGGCAAGCGGGCGGAGTTCCAGTCATGAGAGCTATAGAGTCTCTTTAACTCCGTCATCCATGAGGGTATAACGCCCGAGGCGTGGAGCAGCGGTGCGATGGTTCTGTTCTTCAAAAAAGGTGACAAAACCTTGCTAAAGAACTATAGACCCATCTCACTTCTGAGCCACGAATACAAGCTGTTCTCGAGAATCGTCACGAACCCTCTCACCAGGAGACTTGACGACCCAGCCACCAGAACAAGCCGGATTTCTAAAAGGCTTTAGTTCCGTAGACCACATCCATACTGTTCGGCAAATTGTACTGAGAAAGTACTGCAAAGATCGAGGAGTATAATCAGCTACTGTGTTTGGCATTTGTGGACTACGATAAAGCATTCGACACCATCGAAATATGGGCAGTTCTGGCCTCTCTGCAACGATGTTGAATTGACTGGCGCCATATCGAATTGTTGAGATGCTCGTATGACACTGCCACAATGACTGTTCAGAACCAGGATGAGAAAACGAGCCCCATCCAACTGCTCAGAGGAGCGAGACAGGGGGATGTGATATCCCTGAAACTGTTTACCAATGCTCCAAGTCTTTTTCTCCCTTTTAGGGACTTGCTTCCGAAGGCTTCATCTTGAAAAAAACTACATAATAAATCTAATAATCACATGTGCTCGAATACTGAACATACTTAAGCTAAACTTTAGTTTGCGGCCATCGTTCTTTTCGTACTAAATCTTGGTGGTCGCAAACTAGTATCGTACTTTTCTAACTGTATCACATAGCGACCACCTTTTAGGACCAATATTTGTGGATAAATTAAATAAGTTTTATAAAAAAAAAACATGGTCGTTTACTGAAGAATTGCAAGTTTAGGCTTTTACAACACCAAAACCCTAAATAGTGTAACAATAAATAAAACATTGAGAATATAATAAGCAAAACAAAATAAAACTGTGTGAGTCAGAATACGACCACCTGGTCGCTTTCTAACGTATTATTAAAATATGCATTTCAGTAAGCGACCACTGGGTTTTAGTTTAATATATGGTAAAAATTGACTTAAATGCAATTAAATAATTGAAATCAATACATAATTGAAGTACCCACGTTTCTAATTTGAGTAAAAAACTTAAAATAAGTAGCAAAACTTAGCTTGGAACGCCGCGCGCCTTGCTAATTTTTTGCTCTTGCGCAGCACATTCACACACCACTTAATTAACACGAGAATTTAGCGTAATTTTTCTTTATTTTGGGTCAAGCGGTTCGTATAAAATTTAGTAAATTCTTATTATGTAACTATTCAAATAATATTTAAGACATACTATTTATTGTTATGTCCTAAAGAAAGGTTATTATCTTTAATTAAAGCAACCTAGTCAGACAAGTGGTCGGTTACCGGAGGTGGTCGCGAAACCGGCGCACTGACCCTACTTGGTGGATTTTAAATTTCTTCAATTTGCGCCGAAGAATACAATATACATAACTGATTTGCGCACTGTTTCGGACATTTTTGATATTTGGAAAACTACGTTCAGCTGTTACAATCTGGACTTCGTTACGCCTCAGGATTTGATTACAAATTAATACTTCTTATCAAGGTAAGTAATTCATACTACTAATTCTCTTACCACTTAATACCTTTCCTATTTTTAAGTATAATGAATTATAATCGATAACGTTCGTTTTATGTTGGTTGAAAAAATATTCAAATAACGGCAAATGTTTTATGTTTCTACTGTGTCAGTATGTTTTTATTTTTTTATCGTAGTTTTTTATGAACCCTTCTTTCAATAAAGTCATAAAATTTACAGAAAAGCCTTCATACATATACTGAAAACTGGGGGGAAGAGAGATATTCTACGAAGAATATCTCAGTATTGTTTAAGCGAAATGGGAATTTAGTAAATTATATGAATACAAGTACGATCATTCATTCATTGTATCTAACTTCACCTAAGTCTTCACGGTGAGATTTTTACAGAATCGACCGGCTGTACTCCTCAGCTCATGCACACCTACCCGCATTAGCGCATATGATGTCGTTCTTAGTTCAATTATTTTCTACAATTACCCCTTTTACGAATTTACTAAAACTGTTACGAAATTCTAATGTCATTCTTGTTATTGACTTATTGTACCAACCCACTACGCAAATCAGCATCATGTATTTATAAGTTATAATATTGTATTTTCTCTGTAAGTGATTGTAAATCTTTTGAGAAAATAAATGTCTAAAACCGTATCATTAATAATACATGTGCGTTTGACTCAGTTTTCTTTTTGTTAGCATTTGCAAACAAACAAAACGTTCACATTCAACAAATATTTAATACATGCACAAGAAAATTAATCCACGAATTTATAAAAATATTAACAGAATCTGTAAATTTTAATAGTGCTTTAATCTACCAAAGGAAATCATTACTAAATATTATAAAAGCGAAAACAATACTTTTGGATGCGACAGTAATATGGCTTTTCTATTTGAACACAAATACTTTTAGACCACTGTAATAATGTGACTCAGGTTGGCTGGACAAATCTTCAAAATAGCTTGCATTTAACTAGGTCAATAGGTCACTTTATGTGACGGCTAAACACCCTTATTTCAGAATTTGTGACGCTACAGAATCTTAGATAATCGATCGAAAACGTGTCCAGCCATCTTGAAAAACCACTTTACGCTGGTCTCTCAATCTCGGTAACGGAAGTGATTTTGACGACTTTTTGCATATCAACGGGCGTCACATAAATTTGTGACGGGCACCGAGCTAAAAGTTTTGTGATAAGTACAGTGGTTTAGTAGAAAAATGCAAAAATCTGTGTCCAGCCATCTTGAATTTACGTATAAAACTTATGGCTGGCACTTCCGAATCTCAATAACGGGGGCGTTTTCGAATATGGTTCCTTTACCTTTACCTTTACTTGTTGACGCAATGTGTGCCAGTAATAACGTTTGATTTAAGGCGTCACATGTAAGGGTTTACGAGAAATCAATAAAAACTTAATGTCCAGCCAACTTCAAGATGGCTGGACACATGTATCTCCACTGCCTTATGATCTACGACCTTCGAAATGTGTTCAAAATGTTGTGACGGGGACGATAATGATAACCTGAAATTGTGACGGAGTAACTTTGCGTAGTTTCAAAGATATTGATCATTTAAATTTCCCCATACAAACACTGCAGTAGGGTAACCAATATTGTAGGTTTTATGTAGGACAAGTATATTTTAAGGTGTTTTCTTTAATGGATGAAAATCCGTGTATTGGTGATACTAATACGAACAACTGTAGATATTTAAATCAATAGAAGACAAAAATGTAGAAGTGAGGAAGGGGGGGGGGGGTTTAATTTTTATAACCATAAGCATCATCATACATATCTATAAGTTATTTCTTTCCGCGGACGAAAAAAATAACTGCAAGAAAAATTGAATTTCGCGGGCTACCACGAAAACGTCGGAGGACAAGACAAACTATACTGCCATGATAGCTGATGTTGATGTCGCCATCTATTGCTTAAAGTTGGTACTACTAGGACAACTGGTCGAATCTTAACTCTTATTTAGGTTGTCTTACCGCAGATTAATTAATAGTTACTAGTACTCTGATTAGTGATAACACTTCGAAAAGTAAGTACATACACTGCCGGCTGTCGAGTTTAGTTCTCATTTTCAGTTACATAAGATAATGAACTAAACGCGAAATACAAGTGGGCTCTCTCTTGCAGCGCTGGTGGTCAATTATTATTTTGAATTAACACATAATTACTCTTTTCACTGCAGGAAAACCTTTTATTCCCACGGGGAAATCATATACAATGCAGGCGTGGATGCTACCGGCCAATTAATCGATTAAAAAGAAATCCTTTATTTATGTAAAATTATGGTCACCTCACAATATTAATGGATGTTTGTATGGAAAAATTTAAATGGTCAATATCTTTGAAACTACGCAGTTTCTCCGTCACAATTTCAGGTATCATTATCGTCCCCGTCACAACATTTTGAACACATTTCGAAGGTCGTAGATCATCAGGCAGTGGAGATACTCATGTGTCCAGCCATCTTGAACTCAGGTTGGCTGGACATGATTTCTCGTAAACCCTTACATGTGACGCCTTAAATCAAACGTTATTACTGTCACACATTGCGTCACCAAGTATTAGTAAAGGAACCATATTCGAAAACGCCCCCGTTATTGAGATTCGGAAGTGCCAGCCATAAGTTTTATACGTAAATTCAAGATGGCTGGACACAGATTTTTGCATTTTTCTACTAAACCACTGTACTTATCACAAAACTTTTAGCTCGGTGCCCGTCACAAATTTATGTGACGCCCGTTGATATGCAAAGTCGTCAAAATCACTTCGGTTACAGAGATTGAGAGATCAGCGTAAAGTGGTTTTTCAGTGTACGTTACCCCAGCAGGAAAGTGTCTCCTAGAGTTATATGAGTGGAACGTTTAATTGGTGCCTTATATAGGTACTGTAAATGTGCCCCTACATAAAAAAGGTGTGCCCCCCGTCGTTTTGGAAAAAAACGGAAAAAACGATTCCTGCTGGGGTAACGTTTTTCTAGCAGGAAAATTCTAAACGAATGATCGGAGAGAGAAAAATTGTGCATGGGCAGAGAGCTTATATGTGTGCCAAAATGTGCCCCCAAAAATAAAATCTGTGCCCCTTCAGGTTTTCGAGATATTGCATTTCCTGCTGGAGTAACGTTTTGCAGAATCGTATATCTCTAAAACCATTGCATGTGCCCCTGTAGAATAAACATACACGAGTAGCTCTTAATGTGTGCCCCTTAGTGCCCCAATTAGATTTAAGAAAATATTTATAGTTTTCAAGTTATCGCGGTTTTATGAAAACCTGAAAAAACACCGTAGTGCCTAAATGAGACAAGGTATAAGTTCGCTGAAAACTGTATTCGGTCCTTCTTGACGCTAATAATAACCATACAAAGTTTCAAAACTGTTCATGCATGCGTTTTTGAATAATCTTGCTAAAAGTCACAACGATGGTGTCTTATCTTTGACGGCAAAATACAAGGAACCGGCTCAATCCCAGATGTGGAGGTGTAAACCAAAATCTTGTGCCTTTAGTCAAAAATATATGGTGAAAATACTCAACTTGTAATGTTTCGCATTAAGTAAATATTAACAAAAAACCAAAATATGTAAACAACGGCTGGTTATCCGACCAAATTCGAATGACTACTAAAAAGCGACGGATTCATACATATCGATGACCTTCTTTATTGGACGTAATATACCTAAGCTGTTGTCCGTACAGTCGCGTTCAAAAGTTTTGGGGCTAATAAAAAATATATTAAATGCACCTTGTGACCATATTAAATGAAACAGCTTGTTGATGTGCAACTTGCCAATAGGCAAAATGCCACCCATTTTGCCTATTGGCAAGTTGCTCCCTGCTTGGTTTATATTATTGTTGTTATAGTTGCCATAGAACATTCTGTAAAAATCAAATCAAGTATTTAGCTATTTCGGCTAAAAAAGATACAGCCCTGTGACTGTGAAATGTTGAGTGTTGACAGATTGTGGTTGAGTCTTATGAATTCTTGTCATGATTTTTTGTTTACATTGTTACTAGAAGTTATTAAGGGATTATATGTCATCAACCTAGCACAAGAAGAGAAAATACGTATTAAACAAAAAAGAAATTTCTACTGGACCAATCGGAAAGTATGTTCCTTTCAGATGAAAACAAACAAACTTGATTTAGTTTTTTTTTTTTGTTTAAAAATAAATAAATAGGTAGTATTTGATAAGTGTACAAGTATAACAAAAAGTAGTAGTAGTAGTAGTAGTGTAGTTTTAAATAAGTCAAAACAATGCCACCCCTACAACCAAATAATAGTTATAAAATACTTAATACGCCACTTTCACCAACTTAAAAAAAAAGTATCAAACAGTATCATTGCAACCGCATGACTCAACGTAACTGTCCTTGGCGTCATAACTGCAACTGTTTACCAATACCTAGTAATCATCCAAACGCACTTCCTAGTCAATAAAAACTTCGTACCAATTATTCATAATAGAGCGACGTTACACTGTCTCTGTCACACTGATACCGTACACTAGCTGTCTCACTTTCTCCAAGCTAGACAAAGCGACTCCTTGCGACACGACGTCAGCGGATGCCGCGGGGCCAAAGATTCATGCAGCGGTGTGGGGAGGCGAAAAAAGAGAATCATCTATTAATGATGAAAATCTCGTTATTTTATCTAACCTACGGCTTATCAATAAATATATATACATAAAGACAAATACGGGCTTTTTATTTATATACAAAAAAGAGCTACCTCTTTTTCGTAGTAGGTATTCATCACACATTTCATGAACTATTTTTTTTTTAAACATTGCGACCAATCAAATTTTGGGTCAAAGACCTGGCAAATATCTGGATGTATTTCTTTCGTTCACACATAAATTACTGGATGTATTTTATTGAAATTTTATTTTAGGCTACTTAATCATGTGTAAAGTCACAGAAACAGCTAGTAGAATATAATCCAATAACAACTTTATTTTATTACTTATTACTTTTCTACTTCAGTGTACTCAGGCACAACACATGTGAACCGGTTAGTGAGTAAAGTAAAGAAGGTCATCGATATGTATGAATTCGTCGCTTTTTAGTAGTCATTCGAATTTGGTCGGATAACCAGCCGTTGTTTACATATTTTGGTTTTTTGTTAATATTTACTTAATGCGAAACATTACAAGTTGAGTATTTTCACCATATATTTTTGACTAAAGGCACAAGATTTTGGTTTACACCTCCACATCTGGGATGGAGCCGGTTCCTTGTATTTTGCCGTCAAAGTTATGACACCATCGTTGTGACTTTTAGCAAGATTATTCAAAAACGTATGCATGAACGTGTGCGTTACCCCAGCCAGATAATGTCGAAAATCGTCATTTAAGTGCAATAGATAATTAGAAATACAGCTTCTGTAATTGGTAAGCAGATTTTTTAAATTTGGTAAGCTGATAGTTTTTTAATTATTTGATAAAAACACTTCCGGCTGGAGTAACGTTACCCCAGCCAGATCTTTTGTTTTCTAATGGATATTTTGAAATTAATTTTATCTAAAGAATTAGAAATGAATTTGAAATAAATGGTACAACTTAATTTGTATTTGTATTTGCTACGGTTGCGAAGATATTTAAAATCCTGCTGGAGTAACGTTTGCATGATTGCTGTATCTCGGAATTGACTATACGGATGATTGTAATATTTGTACATGAGATCTGGCTAATTAGTTATAATTTGTTACGCAATAAACGAATCCACTATAATGCACCGTTTTGAAGTTATTTTAGTAAATAGAAAATATGCTTTATAGGTCCTAGCACTTCCATTATGCGCCCCAAAGACTAAACTTAAACGTTATTATTTAGATAATTACTGTCTTTAAATGGTACTGAAGTTTCATTAGTATCCTGTATGTAATTAAAAAGCTATGATGATGTTTCGGCCACGGCGCGCAGCTGAGTTATTTGACCACCGATTAACCGAGTTTACTGTAGTAGTGGTAACTGAATTTTACATCAATAATTAGAAATACAGTTCAATTATATACATGTGAAATTTCAGACTTGTACATTTATTAATTAACGAGATATTCGAAAAAAATGATGTTTGCGTGGTAACCCGACCAAATCTAGAATGTTATAAAAAAGCGGGTGCCCAATACATTACACCAACCTTCTAAAATTATTAGCATAATTGTCCTTAAAAGTTGGTACAGTCACGAATAAAATTAGTTTGATTGAATAATTAAACCTACCATACTAAATATTTAAATAAACTTTAAATTGCTCAAAGTAGTGTCCACTATGCCATTCTTCATATACCTACCTACGTTTAACCATTATATCGATGAGATACGTAGGTACCTGTTGTAAGTAGCAGAAGCATCTTGATAATAATTCATATAATTGATCTGTGATTTACATGCAATAAGACTTAGTTAGTCAAAAAGTATGTATTCTAAGAAGTTGACTGCATTGTTATGCCGTTTATTTTTAGTAGGTATTGTAAATGTTTTACTTTTATACAATAATAAAAACTCAATTAAGAAGGCTATCTTTATGTAAGACATTTGTGATTTTTTAAATCATATTAGATAAAACAGTAGAACCTACCTTCTGTAAAGTTCTATGATATGTTAGTACTTAGGTACTGCACTGTGATGTTACTAACTTATTACATTTTATTATTTTTGATCTGTGATTTTTTACAATAAAACTTAATTTTTATTTGAATTTGAATTTGTTCAGTTCTTAATTTTAATTTCAGATAAGCAAGGCGACGTTGCATATTAGTCCATAAAAAATATCTGTGATTATTTTTGAAGTACATTTTTATCCTTACATAGTTAGATAGGTACTCCATATTTGTTTATTTATTTATTTATGTAAACACAAAACACTACGCATTATTATTTTTGAAATGAATATACCATTGTAAATATGTTTTACTTTACCACTTGTTTACCCGTCTGTACTAAACACGTAATTATTCTCACGTATTATCCTGTAAGTTTTAGAAGGTTGGTATAATGTATTGGGCGCCCGCTTTTTTATAACATTCTAGATTTGGTCGGGTTACCACGCAAACATCATTTTTTTCGATTATCTCGTTAATTAATAAATGTACAAGTCTGAAATTTCACATGTATATAATTGAACTGTATTTCTAATTATTGATGTAAAATTCAGTTACCACTACTACAGTAAACTCGGTTAATCGGTGGTCAAATAACTCAGCTGCGCGCCGTGGCCGAAACATCATCATAGCTTTTTAATTACATACAGGATACTAATGAAACTTCAGTACCATTTAAAGACAGTAATTATCTAAATAATAACGTTTAAGTTTAGTCTTTGGGGCGCATAATGGAAGTGCTAGGACCTATAAAGCATATTTTCTATTTACTAAAATAACTTCAAAACGGTGCATTATACACGGTGACATTTGAATCACAGTTTTGTTAGAACAAAGGTTGTTCAGACCATGGTCTACTACCATTCTATTGCATCAAATATGTAATTAAAACAAACTAAACTAGGCGTTCTCAAATAAGTCTTATGTTGCTCAAACGTGTTCAAACATTAACCGTAACATCAAAGTACTCATCGCGGTAATGCGCAATATGGCATTCAAAAGAGTTATGAGGAGTCCACGTGGACTACAAGGATCGCGCGTTTATTGTGAAAATGTGTTATAACTATTGGATTGTGGAAAATTGAAATCAATGTTGTCTTGGTGCACACGGAGCTGACTCGGATTTGTGGTTTAAGTTTTGTTTGTCTTGTTCCTGTAATTTCCCAATAAATAAATAATACCTAATAATGTCACGTTAGATACAATAGGTACCCATACCTAGTACCTACAGGAAAGAATGAAAGCCACGTCTCATAGTACCTACCGTAAGTTCGCACCTACAACGAAATGATAAAATTATTAGAGGTCAACCACCTCGCCGCGCCGTGCATAGCCAGAAAATACCCATAGCCAAAGCCATAGCAAGCCATAAAAATGTGTTTTAAAGTAGCCAATTATCAGTGATAAAATACCTACCGAGGTTAATTTTTAACTTTGGTATTTTCTAGTAAGACGTACAAAAATAAGTGCTTACTAAATTTCGTTTATGAAGGTACATTTCCCTGTAGACAATGCTGTCCCGTGCGGGAGCGAGCCGCACGGGATAATGTTCTCTGATCGCGATGCATTATTAGGCAGCAGCTTCGATGACGACACACATACTCACACACACACTAAGAAGTTCCGAAAATAACTAAAATAATGACAGAAAATCACGAAGCACACTAGCACCCATAAGACAGTAAGTTAAAAACTCTTCGGCGCTTAAATTAATGAAATAGGAGAAAGCTAAACTCAAGTAATAATAAGTAGTGCTGTGCTTCCTAATTATTATTGTCCGTACCGATGCCGATGGCGCAGTTTCTGAGCGATAGGCTGCTGCGTTACGTGTCCCGAATTCGATTCCCCCACAGACAGATGCAGGTGAGATTTGAATTTGTAAACGCACCCACATTAGCTACAAAACTAATTAAGTACTAGCGTGGGGAACTTTTTAAAAAGAATGACGAAGAAAGTGGATAATCTTTGGTGAATTGTTCGAAACAAAAGTTCATAAAAAAGAAGTTAAAAAAGTTTCAAATTAGGTACATGTGATGATTGTAATATCATTAAAAATTACTTTTTTTTTCAGTAGACACATTTTATTTTGTCAGTTATGTGCACTAAAGTCGGTTAAAGTGTGGAAAAAATATTATCGCTAATAATAATCTCAATTGTACCTAATTGCAAAACAGCAAAACTGACTTTTAAAATGCCTAATGAATGACGCGAGTGCTGTATCCTTGTATCATGCCCTGCTGGCTGACTGCTGATACGCTTTCTGTCGTATTAACCGCACGATGGCGGAGCACGGGGCGACATAATATGACACCGGATCATCGGTTATTCGGTTCCTTTGAGTTCGCCGCGGCCGGCACGTGCGTTTAGATGTTTAGTAAAGTACCTAAACTGCGATGGCCGCGCGTGAACTTTGGCGAAACAGCTGATTGGGAGTACTGAATTGAATTCACATAGCAGTTTCATGTTAAAATAAATTACGTACTAGTTTTAAATTTTATTCACATTCATTTTAAATCGTAACTGGCACAATAAAATATTTTATTGAATAAATAGTAATATCAAGTAGTTAGTTTAACTCTTTTATCGTACTTGTTAAATGTTGTGTAATAACATTCGGATAAATAATTGTTGTGGGTCTGCTGTTTGTGTGTGTGTGTGATTTGAGTTTAAAACCTAGCTTAGAGCAACGTTTAAAATAAACATGTAGGTACCTACTTACCTACGTACTTTTACGAAGTATTCACTACACAAACATCACACGCATCTACTTTGAGACGCGAGCGCCGCCGCGCCACGCCGCAGTGTCTATGTTGTAGGTAGTAACGATAATCCCGACATTTTTAACTTTGTCTTTTTTGTGTTTTTTCAAAAACCAATGACGTTTTTTTTTTTATTGGACGTTATGGAATGGTAGTAGACCATGGTCTGAACAACGTTTGTTCTAGCAAAACTGTGATTCAAATGTCACCGTGTAGTGGATTCGTTTATTGCGTAACAAATTATAACTAATTAGCCAGATCTCATGTACAAAATAATATTACAATCATCCGTATAGTCAATTCCGAGATACAGCAATCATGCAAACGTTACTCCAGCAGGATTTTAAATATCTTCGCAACCGTAGCAAATACAAATTAAGTTGTACCATTTATTTCAAATTCATTTCTAATTCTTTAGATAAAATTTATTTCAAAATATCCATTAGAAAACAAAAGATCTGGCTGGGGTAACGTTACTCCAGCCGGAAGTGTTTTTATCAAATAATTAAAAAACTATCAGCTTACCAAATTTAAAAATCTGCTTACCAATTACAGAAGCTGTATTTCTAATTATCTATTGCACTTAAATGACGATTTTCGACATTATCTGGCTGGGGTAACGCACACTGCATGAACAGTTTTGAAACTTTGTATGGTTATTATTAGCGTCAAGAAGGACCGAATACAGTTTTCAACGAACTTATATCTTGTCTCATTTAGGCACTACGGTGTTTTTTCAGGTTTTCATAAAACCGCGATAACTTGAAAACTATAAATATTTTCTTAAATCTAATTGGGGCACTAAGGGGCACACATTAAGAGCTACTCGTGTATGTTTATTCTACAGGGGCACATGCAATGGTTTTAGAGATAGGTATACGATTCTGCAAAACGTTACTCCAGCAGGAAATGCAATATCTGGAAAACCTGAAGGGGCACAGATTTTATTTTTGGGGGCACATTTTGGCACACATATAAGCTCTCTGGCCACGCACAATTTTTCTCTCTCCGATCATTCGTTTAGAATTTTCCTGCTAGAAAAACGTTACCCCAGCAGGAATTGTTTTTTTCCAAAACGACAGGGGGCACACATTTTTTATGTGGGGGCACATTTACAGCAGCTAAGGCACCAATTAAACGTTCCACTCATTTATCTCTAGGAGACACTTTCCTGCTGGGGTAACGTACACGGTTTTTCAAGATGGCTGGACACGTTTTCGATCGATTATCTAAGATTCTGTAGAGTCAAAAATTCTGAAATAAGGGTGTTTAGTCGTCACATAAAGTGACCTAGTTAAATGCAAGCTATTTTGAAGATTTGTCCAGCCAACCTGAGTCACATCATTTTTGCTGCTCTTTGTGCCCCTAAGCGTATAGGTAGGGGTAGGTACTCAAACTTTTACAAATCCGCTCCTTAGAGGACCCACTGACACGTTGGAGGTCAGTCGCCAACTTCTACCGCAGTAGGGTAAATATAAATAAAAAATACATGTGAATTATCTTATTTTTATTAGTCCATAAAGATGTTTAGGACTGGGCAGGAGCCGCAGGTGCCGCCGTAGTAGCCGCAGCCTCTTCACGGATACGATCCTTCTTGAGTATTCCCATGAAAGCAGCCTTGTCAGCCGGCGTCTGGAAGCGACCATGACCAAACTTAGAGGCCGTATCAATGAACTTAAGGTTGATCTTCTCAAGAGCTGCCCTCTTGGTGTGCGTGCGCAGGGACTGAAATAATAAAAACAAAAACATTAATAACTCAAAGTATAGTAATTGAGTTCAGACAAAATTTTAAGATTGCTTTACATACCTTTCTCAGAGTAATGACACGCTTTTTGGGTCCCATGCAACATCCCTTAATCATCACAAAGTCATTGTTGACTTCTCCATAGTGGGGGAAACCACCCATGGGGGTGATAGACTTCTCAGACAAGTCGTATTCTGTAGAAGCATTGTTCTTGATGACCTTGCCATCCTTGGTGTGGATCCCTGAAAGCAAAAACAAATTAATTATATTACATTTACCACTTAGGCAAAACTTCGAATTAAAATAATTATACAATAATAATAGTAACTGACCTTGTCCAAGACGGTAGATTTTTTTGTTCATCTCTGTACGATGGTGGTAGCCCTTTTGACCAGCACGGGCAACAGTGAATGAAACTCTTGAAGGATGCCACGCTCCAATACAAGCAACCTTACGCAGACCCTTGTGTGTCTTGCGAGGAAGCTTCTTTGTGTGCCAACGTGAGGTCACACCTGAAAATTTAGCAATACAGTTAGAAAAGATGTAGTGGGATTGCTTAATGCGTTACGCAAAAATATAATCAAAATAGAATGTAGCTACATACCCTTGTATCCTTTACCCTTGGTGACACCAATGCAGTCAATCATCTCATCTTGAGCAAACACAGAGTCAATAGGAATGGGCTTCTCCAGGTGTTCCCTGGCCCATTTGACTTTGTCTTCAATGGTTCCACCATTGACTTGGATTTCCATAATGTGAGCTTTCTTTTGACGCTGCTTCAGAAGCTTCATCTGAGTGTGGGCAATAACCCTTACTACACTGCAGTAACGGATCATTTTCTTGAAGTCCTTTTCAATAGACTTGCGTCCAAGCTCATCCTGCCATTTCTTGCTAGACTTAGTGAATGCCTTCTTCTTGCATTTGTACCTGATTGATTAAATCATAAGTGCCCGCTGTAAGAAAAACCAAATGGCCTCATCGTTGAGCGGAGACCAATTGGTAGCAATACGCACCAGGCATATTTGACTTCAAACTCTCATTATTAAGAGGAGAGCTATTAGAAGTGATTAGTAACATGGAATAAAACAAATACCTACTTGACTTAACTTGTGAATTACTAAAGGATCAAATTATAGGAATCATATCATTCAAAATTGCAAATGGACAGAACACAATGTTTACCAGTTCTTGTAGAAGCGACGGCGGCAGTCCTCGGACATGTGCTCGGCCCAGACAGTGAGCAGAGCACGGAGACCATGTGGTGTTTCGATGTAACCAACCACGCCGACGGCCACCATGGGAGGAGTCTCGATGATGGTCACAGCCTCCACAATCTCCTTTTTGTTGATCTCTGGAGAGGTACATTGAGTTACACATTGAAGCAAACAGTACAAATTATTTTTTTGACCATGATTGCATTGAACATTACAGAATGTGGCATGACAACTTACTTGATCCAGGACGGTCGGGTTCACGAACCACGTGGGTCATACCCGCCTTGTAACCAATGAAGGCGGTAAGGTGGACAGGTTTGCTAGGGTCATCTCTGGGGAATGCCTTCACCTTTCCACGATGACGGCGGGACCTCTTCTTGGGGTAGAATCCCATCGACCCATGGCGGGGTGCCGAAAACTTTCTATGCGACTGAAAACAATCTCAATTTTAGTTACTCTGCTTATTTTGGGGCATTTCCAAGATATTTAGATATCAACATCAGTCCGCCCTAGAAAAATCTTCACTAAGAACTCAGGTTCTAACCGTATAATTTATAGATAGGATATCATCATTTGTATCCCTAAACCAATACACAAGCTATCACACACAAGTAGATTTACATTACAGTTAGAGAATATTCACAAATATAATAAACTAAAGTTACCATCGATAATAATCAGTGTTTTCAAAATCACAAGAAAAAGAGATTCAAGAAATATTATTGGATTAGACGAAATACTAACCATGTTCGAAGACAGTCGCGACAAAAATGGCCGATTGAAAAGGACTCTTTTGATGAGCTGTCATCAGTCAGGGGTGCCAACATCATTGTTCAAAACACCCACAAAACACTTTATTCTTCGACTCTTTGGGTTTCGCACAGAGCACAGAATTCTGTGCGTTATGGGAGCCGAGTTGCGGTCATCACCATTTTCAATGCTTATTAGAAAGACATTCCTATGAAATAACGTTTAAAAAAATCCCGGTGACTTTACATAAAGTAGTTTTTGAGAATTTAAAAAAAACGAGATAAGTCCATAGAAACCAAAAAAAGTGATTACTTCCATTCTATCTATTATTTTATTAAAAACTGATAAGCGGTATAATAGAACATGACGAAAGGAACAAATTAACGTATAAATAACTGGTTAATCAAACTCGTGTAAGCAGTTTTTTTTTTTTTTAATATCATTTCATAATCTTTTTTTTTTTCTGGCGAAACTTTGCATGGTCGTATTTTCTTTTAGTGTATTTATATTGTATACATGTTTATGTATATTAAAAAAAAAACAGAGGCTACAAAGGCGGGGCACCAGAGATATCGATTTTCAAAGATTTTCTTAGGGTTGTCAACAAAGTAAGTGATTGTAACATTTTTTTTTTTTTCTTTTAGGATGCATCGTGTGGTATTGCGAAGGAGTCCGCCCTCGTTAAACTGTGCTAAAACCCAATACTCATACACGATGTCCAGAGAAGCGGGGATGAGGCGTCATGGAGCCGACAAAGACCCATGGCGCTGCTTCGCCTCAACAGGAGCTGACCCATCCTGTTGGGGGATGTCATCTTGGGCCTCGACCGAGTGACTTAGTGCAAGAGGGACATGAGGGCGCCAACCCTCATGTTGGTCAGCGAGTGGCAGATATAGGTACTCTTCACTCTCCGGGTGTACCTGTTAACATGCTAGGAAACGAATTATGCAAAGATGATCGACCCGTAGCATTGACTCGGCTAGATTTATTTAATTTAATTAAAAAATCCGCAATAACTCAATATAAATTTATTGTTTCAATGTCTATAGTCGGCAATGTTTGATTTGTTTTAAAATTTCAGCAAAGAGGCGTTAATGTTTTCTGAATATGTATTTAAATTGTGTTATTAAATTTGTTAAGAAATACTTTTATGAACAATTATTATTTGTGTTCTAAATACAAAATTATTAAAATTTTATATTTTTTATATTAGACTATTAGTGGCCTTTGCGAAAGCAAAGCGCGAATAAAAAGAAAATTTATGTCATATTTTGCTAATAATTATGGCAAGACTATTTTTCGTTCTATTATTTATAATTTTTGTTTTAAGTGTTCTCGGCTCCTTATCACCCTCGTCGCTGTACGACTTGGCGAGTATCTCGTCTCAAATGCAATAACAAACGATACGATAAATGTACTAGGTTTTTAATATAATGTCACATTATTACGTACAACCCTATTTCCATAGAAATTCCTAAAATACATAGAAACGATTTATCTCCTTTGCCCCATGAGTTTAGTTTGTAAAATTTTTGAATATGATTACTAACAGTGGTGAGTATATTATGTGAAAAAATAAAATGCTACATCGCCATAGTTTTATAAAAAAATAAATAAATGTGAAATTCAGAAAAAAAATCCTTACTCTTCAATAATTTAAGCTACAACCACACAATTTAACATGTAGTTATATAAAATCCTACAATATCATTATCAATTAAAAAGAAAACTAAAAAATTTATATTTTTGAGTAATCTTGAAATTAAGATTTTTTAAGGTCATTACCCTTTCACTAAAAAAATCATATCTAAATAACTAAGCAAAAAAATAGTGTAGGTATTTTTAGCAAGGCTGTATCATGGCTAGATCTATCGAATGGACCCATAAAAGAGACATGACCACAACTCAGGTCCTATAACACACAGTCGGCGTCGTCTAGTAGGCAGTACTAACAAATAATTTCTTGGTGCTGAAAGTGCGTTGAACGCACAAGTTCTGTCATCTTTTCATTCAAACCAGTCAATGATTTTAGACGTCATTTGTTTCATAGTGCGATTTGTTACCTGCTTAGTTTGTATGTAAAATGTTAACAGTACCGCCTCTAACAACGGCCGACAATACGTCTCCTTGTGGGGCTACTTAACCTTGTTCATGAATAGATTACACGCAGCTTGATCACTTTGTCACAAAGGTTCAGACCAAGTGAACGAAAGAAAGCGTACGCAAATGAGCGAATGAGAAAAGGTGCGTGGGGAAGTTTCACCGAAGACGAGCAATTGCATCCGAAGGCCTTCGTCTATGCTTCATCGCGTTTTGGTTCATAACCCGTTTGATTCAATTTTTTTTTTTTAATTTATAGTTCTCCTTAAATTAAGTTTATCTTTTCCCGCAAACTAGGGAGATAAACAACTGGTTTCCACAGGTTAAAAAGCTTGACTAGAATCTGTGGAAATAAGTAAAATCGACTAAAGTTTTAAAGAGTTTCTACATAACTGAAAAACTTTAGTCGATTTCAATAAATGCTGCGATAAGCCTAAAATCCACTTATGATGAATTTAATTCTTAGGCATACATAGCCTAATTTTACTCTCAAAATTGCAGAATTTAGTTCGATCCGTAACCCATTGCCAATTTGCCATGCACCTTCAACCATAAGTACCTACAGTGGCATATTTCGCTAAAAACTCGTAGTTTACTGTTATTTTATAAATATAGGGTGATTGTTTCGTCGTTTTACTTCATACTTTTAATATTATATACTTTAGTGTTTATCACCACAAAATTATAACCTACTATTAAATCAAACACTGAAAAGCTGCACTTTTACTAAAGTAAGGCCATTTTAATAGGTAACATTTGACGTCTGTTAGTTTAGTGAAAGCAAATCGTAAAATTACTCGTATCGGTCATTATTATAATGAATATGTAATCGTAATTGAAGTTGACCTCGGTCGTTGTTACTATAGTGAATAATATTACTATTTTATTTTCGTGTACGTAAGATTTACGAGGATTTGTAAAAATGTTTTGTGATTTACTATACAACATTGATTTGTTTGTGAAATTGAAAGAAGCTGGTAATATTAAAGATAATATTAATTAGGAAATGGTAAAGTGCTCATCGTAAGGAACAATTTATTATTTTAATAAGTTCGGTGAGTGGTTAGAGTCGAATTCGTGTGGCCAAATTTTATAGTTTTTGTGAAAATAAGTCGACGAATCAGTTCCCAGTACATCTACACAGACCGTAACTCCACCTCAAGTAAAATCATCTTCATGGAAATGAAGGCCTTGCTGAAATATTAGAGCACGCGTAAGAATCCACAAGATGTGCAGAAAGTAAAAAAAATATTTTGGTTAAAAAAATATATCTGAATTTGCACCAGATGAAGCTTTAGGCTTGTTTTTGTCACTTATCAGGCTCACACTAATTCGCTACGGGTGTTAGCACGCTCAAATCGATTACAGCTTAGCTCGGAACGCAGTCTTTACAAGTATCAACGCATCTCTGGTGGTCCGTGGTAGTAGTATCCCACAGACTACTTAGAGATACTAGTACTACGTATTATCCTTATGTAGTCTGTGCTGTTTACTTATCAAATGTCAAATTGTCAATCAGTCACAGACATTGACATGGTCACAGATAACCAGATAACTTTTTTATCATAAAAATAATGTTGTCAATCCACCACCATTCAATAACCCAATGCACTATCAAATTCGAAATAAAATAAATTATTTTATTTGTAATCACCTCGGACACGTAAACATTTACTATTGAAAATGACTGCTCCTATGGAGAGAATACAAATTCTTGATGATATTGAAAAAGATATTATAACATGTCTCCAATGTGCAGGTAAGAACTGTAAAAATAGTTCTCTAGTAGTATGAATATTTCATAAAATGCGAGTACAGAAATACTGTTTATTTCTTCAATAATAAGAAACAGATGCACATGCACAAGCAAACATCATTCATATCCTATTTGTACCAACATTTTGTGCGAAAGCGTCAAGGTAGCCTGCAAAATAGAAATTCTGAAAAGCCATATTTGTTACGGTCGGGAATCATATTTTGATCAACAAAATACACAAAAATATACAAAATAAACAATACAATACAATATTTTTGACAAAATATACTGGCCTGCAAATTGCTAAAAACGTAAGAAAAAAGCAATTTCGCTACCGGCTACCTCGGCTCTTTCGCCTTGACTTGTTTTTAAATCAGTTCACCTTAGATTTTAATAATAGAATCTAAAATTACTCCATTTCAGCTCAAGCACTCCTGGAATTAAGTAAAGAAAAGTCTGGTCAGAAACAAGCAGAAACAAACACATCTCAATTTCTGAGAACATTAAGTCAAGTGGAATCAAAACTCAGTGATCAGATTAACTATCTGACTCAAGTATCCACTGGTCAACCACATGAAGGATCTGGTTATGCATCACAGAAAGTATTGCAGATGGCATGGCACCGATTAGAGCATGTCCGTTCCTGGGTGAATGAATTGGACCGTCTGAAAGCTTCTCACCTGTCTGCTACGAGATCAGTGACAGGTGCAAATGTTCAGAATGGCAGCATGACATCTTCAGGCACCAGCACTTGATACTAACTTTAATGCAGTTCATGTGTTACTGGAAAGACTTTTCAATAAACATATTCCATTCTTATTTAAAAAGTATCTGTAATGTAGCCGTATGAAGTTATCCTGTAAAATTGTAGCTGCAAGATGTGTTAAACAAACACATCTTGCAGCTACAATTTCATCATCATGTAAAAACTGGCCGCATACTGGTAGTGGACAATCACTCCATATAAATCAGATGTAGTGTAAAATTTAAGGTTACATTATTCTAGTAAAATATTCATACAGTTTTTTGTATTGGTATGAAAATAGTTGAAATATGTAAAATATTTACATAATTATACCACCTACATAATGAGTTATAGAATTTATTTAATAGTATAGGTCTGAATAGCTTGTGTCTGTATAGGTTAAAAGTAGTATTTAATTATTTCTGCGATCTGGTGACTCAGCTAGACTCCCATCAGTTGGCATGTGAATAGGAACATTCAGCTAATATTTCCATGCCAATTTGTTGAGATTGTAAACTGATTGTTCACCTAGATTGTCTCTTGAGCTATCAATGGATGTTTGGGCATCATAATGGGTTCTCCCACGGATATCTATGGGTTCTCCATGGTACTTTTTTTACATAAAGTTGATGCAGTTTCTCTACATCCTAACCTAAGCCTTAATTTTATGATCAGAGGATTAAATTGAAAGATTTTGAATAGATATAATCAAGTTTTTATTTTTTTATGTGTGGATAAGCTAATTAAATTCCATTTTAGTACAACTATAGAAGCAAGAGTAAACATTTTACCATTATTAAGAATAAATACTAGACTACCATTGTTATTTTTACCCAACTAAGCCAAGGGTTATGATTTTATCAGGCTATGCATGTATATTCATCTGTTCCCTCATAATGGCTCATTTTCATTAGTCGATAACTCAATTGATATACAGCATGCATACTTCCCGCAGGCGTAGCAGTAGTGGCTAATGAAAGTCAAATTCGATAACGCGGTCGTACACCGTCTACGGGAAATCCCGTAAAAAGCGCGAGGAGACTCGCACACAATGAAAATTCAAAGGGTTCCTGCATGCGTTAGGTACAGAAATCTCCCGCACCCCGCATTATGAGCCCTATCGACCAGTGAACTTGAGCCTTTACTCCAAAACTACTCGTATTTCGGTATTGTTGTTCCACTGGTTATATATTATAGGCTATATTATGACGTCACCAAGGGCGGATCCAGGGGGACGGGGCAATGGGGCACGTGCCCCCCAAACGGTTTAAGTAAAATAAAATCGAATCGTCTGAATGCCAATGGACTGGCCTGAATGCATATCTATCAAGAAATTGCTTAATGATGAACGCTGAAGAAGTAGGCTACTATAGGTATCTTCATTTAAAAATAATTAATCCCAAAAATAGCATAGTACAATAATAGATAGAGACCGGAGACACAACTGTTCGGGCCATGTGCCCCACCCAGAAATAAATCCTGGATCCGCCCTTGGATGTCACAAAATTAATTTGTATCCGGAGATGAATCTGTATGATTTATGCCTAGGTACATGACATATTTAGTCATTACGTGTCTCCGGCTATACGAAAAAATCCAATCCGATGTTAATTTCTTACCTACTAGGTATTGTAGGTATGTCTTGTTTAACTTACCTTTTTCGACAACTGAAGATGTCTATTTCTTTGGCATGCTCAACGGCTAGCTAGTTGGGCGATTTTGTCATAGTTGGATTATAGATTTTAACTTTCTTTTTTTATTAAAGATAGATACAATGCCTGTATTGAAGGCGTAGATAGAGAATTGAAGGATTCGGTCACAGAAAAGTGCAATACCTACCTGGTTTTTTAATAACCGACGAAAAATGTTTACGCAGCGGGGTTTAGTATCATGTACTAAATCCTTTGGTATCAGTTTTCGCGTCGATGTCCCTGCCACCCTGATGTTCTGTGCACTGCCCTACCTGGGAATCAAATCCAGGGCTAGTAATACTGCTCAGTAGTAGTACATGCGAACAACAGACCAACGACAGGTAAATACATCATTCTGTATGTCGCGTCTAAATTTTTTATTACCATACAACCTAAAACGATTGAATTTCGCGGGCACATCACAAAGTCATCATCGACAAAGTTATAGATAGTTCAACTCATCTGTGCGCGTGGCGCCATGTGTGTGCGCTGTAATTATACAGCTTTAAGGCCTCTGCCTCGAATTTTGCGGGCAGCGGGGCGGCGACGGCGGCGGCGCGGGAGCGGGAGGATCTTATGCGTAAAATCAAATGGACCGGTTCTCGAAAACAGCGGCGCGGGGGCGGCCAACGAGCGGTGCACTCCAGTCAAGCGGTGGCCACCCGCGCCGCCGCCGCCGCCGCCCCGCTGCCCGCAAAGTTTTGGTTTTAGCAGTGACGCGGCAGTCATCGTCCGAGAGCGGAGCGCAACACAAATTAAAGCTGTATAATTACAAGCACACGCACACAGATGAGTTGAACTATCTGTACATGTTCTGTGGATATTTATGACTGCGACAAGAGTTGAGTCTGGTTAGTATCCGCCAACACATCCTTATTTTTTTTTAATGGGTACCTAGGTAAACGAGTTATTGATAAATAAGAATGAAATTGCTGATACCATCAAAAATTTATTGCAAATAATATGAAATTCAAAATAAACTGATTGCTGAAAAAAATATTTTAATTAATTCAATACCAAGAGTTACTGGAGTCATGTTTGGAATACAAAGGTAACTAACTATGTGGTTTTTTAATTACTTAAAGCTAATTTAAAATGGGATTTCGTTACAATTTAATCCATTAAGTAGAACTAGTTCAAATACCTATTGAGCAGGATTTTACATTGGTAGTGCCACTCATAAATGTGATATAAAAAGATTTAAGGAAAAATATAATTATAATAACACAATAATATTCAGCTTTTATTATTTTTGGGCAACAGTGTGGGCAAGTATCAACTCATCACAAAAAACGACAGTAACTTGGAATGCTTTTTCCATTAACATAATGACAGCCAATAGGGAATGGTTGGCCATAGCTGAGTTTTGCATTATACAATGTCTAGTTACATTAATGTCTGTAAGTGTATAAAATCAAGTCGCCTGGCTGCAACAGTGTGTATTCGGATACAGGTCTGATTCTACTTGATGTGTTTTGGTGTGATTTTCTCCATGGAAGATCATTTTTCGAGAATACTTTAAAACTATTGTACATTGATATTCTATCGTTCGAGCGAAGCCAGGGTGTTAGGTAACTTATAAAGTGATCAGTCTTTACTGCACTGGCGAATCTTGGCATTGATTTGAAATCGAAAGTAAAATAACCTTGGCAGATTGATTTGACTTATGCATAAATTACCTTTTATCACAAAGTGTTTTTAAGAATCTTTTATACAATATTCTAATGGGTAAAACGTTAGAAAAGAATTTTGCACCCACATAATACATACAATAAAGCTACATTTATACATTCTTGTTAATCTACAATACTTCAAATCATTACACTTTTATCCATTAAGTTTGAACTTGAACTACACAACATATGCTTTGAGATGTAATGATACAATTTGTCATATGAGGTAATTTATTCCTTTCCAAAAACTGTTTCACTAGTCTGTTATGTTATCAATCCTCAATATAGCTGATAACATAATCAGTTTTCTTTTGCATGCAAAAACTAACTTTAGATAACTGTGCCTTTATCTGAATTCACTTTAGTAAGCATATTATCAATCATCAAGCAAAGTTTTTCTAGTAAATTTGCTATTAAGACTATTAGAAAATAAATAATTTACAATATTACAACAATACATAAATGAACTAATAGTTATAATTAGACATTTAGTGCAGGTCATGAGTTGTGTGGCACAACAATTCAATCACTCCTCTTTTCAGCTCCTTTGATTGGCATTAGCTTTTGTGAATTTTTCTATATCATCTAATGACCTCTTAGCCTTTGTTGATATATCATCCATTGATCTTCTTGCTGTGGAAGTTATGTCATCAAGAGATTTCTTTGTCTGTGATAATAGCTCATCTGTACTTTTACACGCAGTGCTTGCTAGTTCTTTTATTTCAGAGTCTATTTTTCCAATGACCCATTCAATAGCTTGACGACCTTTACCAGCATTCAAAGATATTTTGTTGGCTAATAAATCCTCCATGTAGCTACTGAGTGGTACGCCCTGAAAATATTAATTGAGTGTTAATACTAATCATTATTTCACTTATAATACCTGCTTCTTGTGCTAAGCTTGGCAGAGTGGAGATTGGCAAAAACAAAGACGCCTATGTACAAAAACACCCCAGCCCCAACAATGGGTAGGCTAAGTTGTAGACGATGATAATACATCTTTTCAATGTTACAGCTATGAGGAGCTATATTTTTTTTGTTGTTATTAGATTTTTATATTTAGAATCATTGGAACAACGCTCGCAACTGCAAGTCGAGACGCGTGCGAAATTCGTTCGAAATATTGCTATCTCTGTTTGACAAAAGAAGACGAGCGGGGGACGCGGTGCGGTGCCGTGTGTGTGTATGAGTGGGTAGATATCTTCTTGCCATTCATTCATAACGACAAGACGGCATTTATAATAGGGGTTAAAGTATAAAATTGCCGTTTTTTTGAAATGGGTACTTCGAATTGACATAGAACCTTCTGTCATGGTTTGAGATTTTTGAGTAAAACTTTTTTTAACATGGACCCATTGAAGTTCTTTTTAAAAAAATGTGCAACATTCGATTATCGACTTTCAGCTTGGACAAGAAAGATAGATACTTCGAAAATTCGAGTTATGTTTGAATACGAGTTCCGACGCGGAACTAACGCGGCAACAACAGCTCGCAATATCAATGTTGCGTTTGGAGAGGGGACTGCTAACGAACGCACCGTGCGATTTTGGATTAAACCCGGATAAAAGGTAATGGTAACTGTTTGGTGGTCTCAGCATGGTGTTATTCACTATCCAATCTGGTCAAGCAATAACGGCAGATGTCTACTGTGCCGAACTTCGAACAATGATAGCAAAACTAGCAGTGAAACAGCCCCGACTCATGAATCGATCATCACCATTATGGCTCCATGATAACGCGGGACCTCATAAACAGCACGAGAAACCGTTTTAACTCTACAGGAACTGCAATTAGAAACCATTCGTCACCCTCCGTATTCGCTAGACCTAGCTCCATAAGACTACCATTTTTTCCTTGATTTGGACAATTTTCTACGTGATAAAAAGTTTTCTTCTCAGGAGGCAGTACAAAATGCTTTCACACAGTTTGTCGAATCTAGATCACGAGAGTTCTATCGCAAAGGCATAAATGACCTTCCTATTAGATGGCAGCAATGTACCTATAGATAATAATGGTCATTATTTTTAATAAATAAATAATTTAAAAAAAATGGGTTTCAATTTTACTGTACAAATCGGCAAATTCATACTTTAACCTCTAATATTATTAGGTAGTAATTAGTTATGTTCAATATTTGATTTATTTTTGTTGACTACTTTGGGGAATCGTTAGTGAATGTACAGGACTAGTAATGCGTATTTTGGAAATATCTTTACCATGCCGATATCTCATCATATTAGGTTATCTCGAGATCCGTAGTCGGGTAAAAACAAAGACTTCTTCTGTCTTATTTCAGTATTCCTTTTACTAAACTTTAAATATTGTTATTACTAAAAAAGAGTCTTGTTATGCAAAGTAATCGTTGTGGTATTGTATTAGTAAAAGACATATTCTAATAATGTTTATTTACACGATGTCCGTTTATCCAGATAATTCAGCATTCCGAGCTAAGAACATTAAAAATAATAAACAAAGATTTTGAATACTTATTTATTTAATTATGTTCTTACTTCAGAGATTTTGATATATTTACTTATCATTTATAAACATATAAGTCGAAACGTGATAAAGTCGTGTACGGTGACCATAATATACTAGCGCCCGCATTCAAATGAAAAAAATAAAAACAAATAAGGTAATCAGAATCACGCCCGTATATCCTGAAGAGTTAGGCAGAGGTCTCCCTATAGTACACCCTCATTTCGCCAGTTATGTTTAAGTCCCATGTAATAGGGGCGATATTGGATATGGGAGCCTATTGCCATCATCGGGGCACAAATCCAGGCTCCAGGCTGCTACTGAGAAATTCCAGATGGAAAATCCCATTAATACTTTGCCCGACCCGGGAATAGAACCCAGGACCTCATGGTCAGCAGTGGTCCTTGCGACCACTAGACCAACGAGGCAGTCATACCAAATCGTAATTAGGTACATATATCAAAGTCCGTAAACAAAACATGACCTTTGTTTTGTTTATGGACTTTAGTAAGAATGTAGGTTACTAAATACCAAATCACAAGACAAACATAAATCCAAGCTCATAGCCATAGGTTGAGATTCCTGAACACTGCAGCTACGGTACCTGGAGTCCATTGCCAGTCCTAGTACTTTTCAACCGACTTCAAAAAGGAGGAGGTTCTAATTTTTTTTTTTTTTTTTTTTTTTTTTTGTATGTTTATTACGCGATTACTCCGCCAATTATGATTTGATTTTGATGATTCTTTATTTGTTTGGTAGGGCATACTTCAGGAGTGGTCCCATATAAATTTGGTCAAGATCTGATGAGGGGTTTTTGAGTTAGCTTCAATCATACGTATTTTTCCCATCTAGTTTATGTGGACGATATTCTAATAGTTCTTGTCACTGTAATTTACATAGCTGATAATGGGTATTCAAATTTTTGTGGGGGTTTGGTGTAGGTACCACAACTAAAAAGTGAAAAATAAACACTTTTTCACAAAAAATAAAACCTACTTCCAAAAAAAAACACTACAAAGTGAAAAATAACTTTGATTTCGGAAGTCGGTGGCAAAAAAAACGAAAATAAAAAACCAAAGACTTCCGAAATCAAAGTTATTTTTCACTTTGTAGTGTTTTTTTTTTGGAAGTCGGTTTTATTTTTTGTGAAAAAGTTTTTATTAATAACTAGCTGTCCGCCTCGGCTTCGCACGGGGAGCACTAAGTACTTATCTACAGCGCACCTACCCTACTTACCTACCTACCTACCCTACCGGGATAATAAGTCCTATTTCCGTCTCCTGGTTCAAAGCTACCTCCCCACTAATTTTCAGCCAAATCGGTTCAGCCGTCCTTGAGTGTGTTGTGCTCTGTAGCCACGCCACCGTATATTTTTTCATTATGATATAACCCATTTTTATGTACGGCTGACGGTCATGACGTACATGCATTGTTTGTGAGTGTACGACTTTTAATTTACAAGAAAAAAGTAAATTAATGTGGCGTTGCTGCGGAAAATTCTCTGTAGCCACGCCACCTGTAATTAACAATTGTAGATACAATTTCAGTTATTTCTCTGAAGTTATATAATGTACGAAAGTTGTGTATTATGTACACGTGATAAGTATGAAAAAATATGTTAATTCTAAAGTTTAATTCTAAACTCACAAATTGTCCCATAAAGTGTATTAAAACTAATGTATTTTAGCGATCACTTCAGATTGACAAGAAAATTTAAACAAAACAGATTTCATAAATAGAAGTTATTTATTATAAATCCGTGTTATAACAATGGTTACAAAATATTTTACTTTTATAATCATTAAAAAAAAAAAATAACAGAAAATCTCTCTCAAACAAAGAAAAATTTGTAAAAAATACATTACACCAGATTTACTATATTATTGTAAATTTGAAAAACGTCCGAGTTTAATAGATCCTGAAAATAAATGGGAATTAATGTTTATATGTATATTTTTTAACTCTAATCACTTTAATAATCATGTCATCATAACGCTCCCATTCTGAATTAAATAACGACGGTAACAATATGTTTTATAATGACCTAATCATCCATTTCCATTCAAAGTATATCCTTACTGCTCAAAGTTTAAAATGTTTGTCAACAAGTAATATTTCTAAAGGAACATCTTCCAGAGATATATTTAAATCCAATTTAAAAAAATATGAAATTGTCCGAAATAAGTTTTTGTTTCCATTACAAGCGCTTTTTTTTTTGGGTGGTAAATGATCGAATGACTTCTCCCGCTCCGAGCGGGAGAAGTCATTCGTCCAATCCCTCCCGGGCGTGTCAGATTCTTACAGACTAAAACCCACCCGTGTTCCTTCGGTTGTCTTTACGTTTCCAGGAGCCACGGTATCCCTTTCGGACTTTCCCGCAACCCCGGCAAGCATCGATCCCATCGGACCCCTTCACTCGCTGACATTTCTTTAAGGCGCGCGTGGAACACAACGCGCCGTCGACCCGGGCCTGGTACTTATCGGACGGCGAGCTACCCATTGCTCACCGTCCGCAAGCCCGCGCCTACGGTGGCCGGGGAATTGGCCTGCGATTCCCGACACCCAGGGCGTCTCCTCCTGCGGCGGCTAGGGGCGTGAGAGCGCGAATTTTGCCTCTTCCTCGCGCGTTCCGTCTCCTCCTTCGCGAGCATTACTGCTTCGCAGGAGGTGACGGCCTCCCATGCCCTCTCGCCCCGTACCATTGCCAGGACCAGGGCCGGACGCGAGAGATCCCCGCCACCGATCGCCTCCACGAGGACACGGCGGTGTTCTGTCCAGACTGGGCAGAACAACGCCGTACTCCACCGTGTCCTCCAAGCGATCGACGCAGTGATGACACCCGGGCGTTTCCTCCCGCCTTATCCGAAACAGGAACCTCTCGAAACAACCGTGTCCGGTGAGGACCTGCGTCACGCGGAAGGTGAGGACGCCGTGGCGCCTCTCCAGCCACTCCTCAAAGAGGGGACTTATCGCCGCAATAGTGGCGTGCCCAGCACTGGGTTGCGACAATCGCACTCTCCATGACGCCATGAGATCCCGCCGGAGCTCTGTCCGCTGTGTCGCGATTTCTCGCGGCATCGGAGTTTCGCTTCCTCGCGCCACTCCGAAATTGCCGTTTTATTGTAATAGGTACTTCGAATTGACATAGAACCTTCATGGTTTGAAATTTTTGAGAGTAACTTTTTCCACATGGTACCTATGAAATTCTTCTTTTAAAAAATGTGCAACATTCGATTATCGACTTTCAGTTGTTTTTTATATTCAGCTTAGACAAGAAAGATGGATACTTCGAAAATTCGATTTATTTTCGAATACGAGTTCCGACGCGGAACTACCGCGGCAGAAACAGCTCGCAATATTAATGTTACGTTTGGAGAGGGGACTGCTAATTAACGCACCGTGCGAATTTGGTTTACTTAAACGCTTTCGTGAAGGAAACTTTGATTTGAAGAACGAACCACATGCAAGACCGCCCACACAAGTGAATAACAATGAATTGAAAGAGATGGTGAAAGCCGATCCGAGCCAAACTACCCGGGAATTAACGTCATGGTTTAACGTTACCTTACCAATAATATTGACTCATTTGCGTCAAATCATTAAATTAAAAAAATATGAGAAATGGGTGCCTCATGATTTGACTGATCTGCAGAAAGAAACGCGTCTTGAAACTTGTGTTGCCTTGTTGAATCGATACAGAAATAAAGGAATATTGAATAGAATCGTGACATGTGATGAAATGTGGATTCTTTACGATAACCGTAAGCAAAAAATGCAATGGCTGACCCCAGGTCAAACGCCGCAACAGTGTCTTAAAGCAAAGCTTACCAATAAGAAGGTAATGGTAACTGTTTGGTGGTCTCAGCATGGTGTTATTCACTATATGTAGCTTTCTCCTATCTGGTCAAGCAATAACGGCAGATGTCTACTGTGCCGAACTCCGAACAATGATAGCAAAACTAGCAGTGAAACAGCCCCGACTCATGAATCGATATTGCTCCATGATAACGCGAGACCTCATACTGCACGAGAAAGCGTTTTAACTCTACAGGAACTGCAATTAGAAACTATTCGTCACCCTCCGTATTCGCCAGACCTTGCTCCAACGGACTACTATTTTTTTCGTCATTTGGACAATTTTCTACGTGTTATAAAGTTTTCTTCTCAGGAGGCAGTACAAAATGCTTTCACAAAGTTTGTCAAATCTAGATTACGAGAGTTCTATCGCAAAGGCATAAATGACCTTCCTATTAGATGGCTGCAATGTATAGATAATTATGGTAATTATTTAAATTAAATAAATATCTTAAATATAAAAAAAAACTAATTTCTATTTTTCAGTACAAATCGGCAATTTCATACTTTAACCCCTAATATAATAACATGTAGATACTTAAATACACTGTAAATCTGGAGTAATGTATTTTTTACAGATTTTTCTTTGTTTGAGAGAGATTTTCTGTTTAATTTTTTTAAATTATTATAAAAGTAAAATATTTTGTAACTATTGTTATAACACGGATTTTTAATAAATAACTTCTATTTTGTTTAAATTTTCCTGTCAATCCGAAGTAATCGCTAAAATACATAGTTTAATACACTATTTATACAATTTGGGAGTTTAGAATTACACTCTAGAATTAGCATATTTTTTCATACTTATCACGTGTACATAATACACAGCGTTCGTACATTATATAACTTCAGAGAAATAGCTGAAATTGTATCTACCATTGCTGATTACAGGTGGCGTGGCTACAGAGAATTTTCCGCAGCAACGCCACATTAATTTACTTTTTTCTTGTAAATTAAAAGTCGTACACTCACAAACAATGTATGTACGTCATGACCGTCAGCCGTACATAAAAATGGGTTATATCATAATGAAAAAATATACGGTGGCGTGGCTACAGAGCACAACACCCTTGAGTTATAAATAGTGTAACTAACACGACTTTCTTTTAGTAGCTTTAAATTCCCCAATTAATAATAATATTAATAACTGTTGATCCAGCCTGTCCCATCTTGCTGTCCTCCCGCCAGCGACGCCCTAAGCCGAGGTTCGTACCCCACAGGGGGTGCCCTTAGCGAGCGTTCGCTTAATTAACCTAGTATAGTTTATGCCCCTGCCTGGAGGCTTTAAGTTATCTACTTAAGGCATCCACAGGATAATCCGGTTAAGCAGCTGCGACCTCAATCTGAGAGTAAACTGCGAGATGCCATATCACAACAAATAAAAGATTTTCTTTTATATATATTATATAGATTTGATTCCAATTCTATAAAATATTGTCTTCTTTTATCTAATTTTGTTTAATTTCAACTACTTTTATATAACTTTAAGTTTATGATTGTATTAACCAAGGAGCTAGTTGCTAAGTAATAACAGCCGCACGGTTCGATCCATCAGGTAAAGCTGTCTACAACCAACATAAAATACCCCGAATGAACTCCAATCAAGCACATTGCGCTAGTGTGAGTGCCTGTCGGAGCGATATACTCCTACAGTGAGCAGTACAACTACTCTGTGTGAGTGGTTGTACTGATAATTATTGCTTGACGCAATAGCACTACTAGCTATGGTTTTTTTTTTTTTATAGTTTGTATCTTGATAATATAAGCTGTTATGCTTCTGCTGACACAGCATTACAAATATTGTTGTTTCTATTAAAGAAAAACAAAATACAATATGGAAACTTGTCATTTACTTTGTAAAAATGTGCGAATTTCATCTCTTAACTTCATTTTAGATCAGATTAAAACAAAAAAGAAAGATGTACAAGCCTAGATAAATACTGTCTAAATCCGAATATCAACTTAATATGGTAAAAATATGCTCAAATTGCAAATGATTTAGATATTACATTTGTATGGACAATTCAACGGTCACCGCAATCTTAAATGTAACTTTAAAGTTACCCTTACAAAAAGTTAATTATAAGGTATGGCCTATCAAACTGAAAATTACAAAATACAATAACAAGCAATGGTGGTGTTTTATAACAAGCAATGGTTCTACTTACTTGTACTGTGACTACGGCTTCTTGTTTCAGCAGAGTTTTAGAAGGATCAGAGGGATGTGGATTATACCGAACAGTCTCATCAACAGCTATGTAATGGCAAAATGTCAGGTTCGAGGTTTTCAAAGTCATCTCTCGTTCATTCGGGTTTACTTCTGACTTTTCACTAGCATAGCAAACTTTTGCTGTTCCAATAAGCTGTACAAAAATATTTTTGTTTACAGAAAGGTACCTAGAAATGTGAATACTGTTTGGTGAACTATAAATTATGTACTCAAGTAATGAAATTACGAAACTTACTGCTTGCGCCCATCTCGGAAAAAACCACTTGGAACTGACAAGTCTATGTGTGATTAAAATTCCATCGACTACCTGCCTTTCGATGACATCTGTTCCAATAACTGCTGGATTCATAGGATTGGGATATTTTCGCCATGCTGCTTGAGCAACCGTCTCCCACGGATGGCTGTAAATTGACGAACAAAGACAAAAATTAATTGACCGATATTATTGTCTTGAAATTCAAGGTTGCGTCATAATATCAATCGTCATTACTTACTTGAAAGTATGTTCTGATGTCCAAATCTTCATTTTATATTACAAATATCTATGAAATAAATCAATTATTTTGAGATAATACTATTATCTCCTGGTTTTTTCCTTGAATTTCCGTTACATATTAGTCACATTCACACACAGACGACCATAACCCTCTCACTGGAGGTTTGAAGTGACCATTTTATTATCAGCAATTCTACTAAATGGCTAAATAAAAGCAAAGCTAAAAATCTACCATATAAGAAGAAAAGAATATCATGTTACATTTTTTATTCTAACTAATACTACTAAGTAATTTCTCCTAAAAACATCCTTTTATCTATGGGTTCCGTACCTGAAAGATATATAGTGTAAATGGGTCCCACAGTCAATCGGCTTGACGGCAAGCTCGTAATTTTGTTTTGCTTCCTCAAACAGCTTGAATACCCCCGTCAAGCAGCTTGAGCCTGCAAAAGGTACTTTTCTCATTTCGTATCCGATCGTTTAGGTGGTCAAACAAAGTGATTTTCCGATTTTTTGTGAAATGGACTCGAACAATGATGAAAGGTTGTTAGTTTTTGCGTTAAGATTTGAGTTTAAATTAAAAAAAGAAAAAGTAACGTGTTTGGTGCCAAGAATAGTACATATGTATCGTTGAGATATCACTTTACTCATGAACATTTGGAGAGTATTGCAGGTTACAGCACCAAACGAGTATTGTGGATGCTTGATCAAGCCGGTTGCGAACATTGTCAAAACGTCGCGTCAAGCAAATAACATAAAAACTTGGCTCAAACAAAAATCTACGTGATTGCCGTCAAGCCGCTTGACCATATCGGAACCACTTTACACCACGCCACTGCCCGCGCCGTCCACACACTAAGTAGTACTGTGCCGTCTTTCTATCACGTCTGTAACTTTTGAACCATATACGGAGACAGTTGAAATTTTCACAGAATACATGAACTGTGGTGGCCTCATTTATGGCAAATACTGATACGAACTAGCAGTCTCGGCCACCCTAGTCCATTTAGAAGTAGCCTCCCTCTCGCCCAGTGGCGGACTGGTTAGATTTTTTTTTTGACCACCAGACAAAAATAAGAGATATTTTGTCCAAATAGACCATCTTTAGAACATAAGACGAATATAAGATGCTTGAGAGAGCGAAGCGAGCTCGAAAATTTTGGCACCGTGGATAGGTTTAAACTTAAACATATAATATAGTGTACTTTATCAACATATACGGAAAAGTTTGAGAACATAGGGTGCAAAAGAGAGCGAAGCGAGTTCGAAAATACCAGCACTTCGCACTGGATAATTATGTTAGGTTATTGTTTTTTTATTCATATAAGGAGCAAGGAGTAGGTAAGTACTTATTTAACTTTGTCGACTTATGCAGAAAGCCCTAAGAGAATGTAGAAATTAACAAAATGTAGGATGCAAGAGCGAGCAGAGCGAGCTCGAAAATTATAGCATCTCGCCTCGAATGGGATAGATTTTCTTTTGTCCATTCATACAGTAAGAGGACAGACTGTGCCGATTTATACAGAATAGCTTAAGAATTTAAGAGACCAAGACTAACGCGAAAATGTTAGCACTCTACTTCGCTTGGTAGATTACTAGTTCTGTTGACTATTCTTAAAAAAATATGAGTTGGGTATGTACTTTGCAGAAAAGCGACGACTAATGCAGAAAAGTTTAAGATTATGGGAATGCAGAATGCAAGAGCACGCGAAACGAACTCGCAATTTTATCTATTTAGTACACCTTTTTTAACATTTTTGATAAGTAGGTAGTCTTTACAACTTGTTTTAGGTGTAATCGATAAATGAAAACAGTAGAATAGCGACATGTTTTGTAACTTGTAAACGCGGAAAAAATTGTAATGTCAGTAACATTGCGTTTGATTCAACTGGGCCGTCATAACTGCGTTATTTACTAAGCTGCAATATTGCCAGCCGCAGACGCAGGTTGGCTGCCCCTAATTTCTGGCTGTTCAAGACCCAGGCCTCTTCGTAATAAAACGAGTGTTGGCTATAAATAGTTATCATGGTATGAAACCCTTAGCGCACAAATCTAACTTAAAGCTCCACCAGCTCATGGTCATTTTTCAACGCGCATTTTATCTTTCTCCCCTGGCAGGTATTGACCCGGCCAATGTTCAGGCGGACACCATCCCTCATTACGGCCTTCATCTTACAAACGAAAGTCTTCTAGAGCGGTGCACTCCTCAAATCCATTGCCTACAGGCCAAACACACCCTATTGCAGCCGGAGATCAATTAATGCCCTCCGGCGCGCGACCGATGCGTCTGTTGCAAATAGGGATAGAGGTTGTAGCCTCCCTTTCCCAAACAGTGTTTTAAAAACTACAAAAACATTATAGTTTTCAAGTATGGCAACTTTAGTAACCTGTCAATGCTATGACGTAAACGTAATGGTAATGAATGAGGAATTGAGGAAAGCGCAGAAAAAGGAACTCACAGACTACAATGAGGAACTCATGGAGAATTCTATAACAAGGTTCATAAAAAAATATTTTTTTAGGTTGAAATTATTTCTACTGGAAAAAAAATCTTGAATTTTTAGCAGTAAAATGAGCTAAGTTCATTTGAAGGTTGACCGGTTGACGTTTTATTGTTGACAGCTCATATTTGGTATGAGTTTGACAGATACGAGATAGTTGATTTTCGATCGATGTGTTTTTTGTGGGCTTGAGTTAAAGTTGAAGAACTGATATCTTTTAGTCGTAAAGCTGATTATGCTGCTGCTGGAGTGCTGACTCGTGAACCTTAAGGGTAATTTTTTACCATTGTTGTTACCTATGTTAGAATGATGAATTGATGAGCTAGGTAAGTACGTCTACTGAGAAAATTAACTTTATATCTAATCTTTACTATACCAATTGTCATTAATTAATACCTGTACTCCACTGGTCGGACGGCTCTTAATGTTTTATACGTCTTGTTTTAGTTACAGACGTAAAACTTTGTTTCGTATCCAATTGTAAGTTTTCATTATTTATGATATTTTACTAACTACCCACAAATTAAAGTTTATTTGGACTTTGTCAACACACACAGACTGCAGAGCTAGAAATAAGGGCAATGACTACAGAATCTGAAGAAAAAGCACTTCGCTACAGGCGAGCGCAAAGTGTCTCAAAAGCTGAGGAAATAACAGAAACAGAGAAGAAAGTTAGAAAATTGCAATTGGATAAGCCGTAAGTGTCACAGTAATTGTCATACCATTGTGGCCTTGTATGGAAGATTTGAGTAAATCTATCTATGACTGATAATCTGAACATCCAGATAATATGATCCGCAATTGTCTGGATTGCTAAGAGCGAGTCATGGTTTTATTATCAAAAAGTTTCGGACTGATAAAACCTATAAATCTTAGCCAACTTAGAAATTCTATAAAAATATTATTTGTTCCAGTGTACACACACCAAGAGATTCTCTGTTCTCATGGAGCTCAGAGTTCAACAACTTTACGGGCCTGGTGAACTGGGGCTTCTTGATGTTGTCTGTTGGTGGTGTCCGTTTAGGTCTTGAGAATTTCTTGAAGTGAGTATTTTTGTAACATAAGTATTAGTTTAAGAAGGGTTTAATAATTATGAACAAGTCACCCTCATATGGGCATTCTATTTTCGCTTAATACCTATGTTTTAAATTTTGACTGTCCTGGACAAGATAGCAGCTGAGATAAACATAGTTTTTGTACCATTACTAGTTTTAAAGTTTTGATTTTTTTTCTGTTTGTTCAGACTGATGGACCAGGTATGTAGCATCACGATTTAGTTTTATAATTGTTTGTGTTATTTTCTCTGCTCATTTAATAACCTACTCATTTAATTCCAAACTACAATGATGATTCAGGGTATGGCTTGTAGTGTTACATTTTTTATTATAAATGTCCAATTGTATTTTTTTAATTGTTGTACATTAGGCTAGCAAGATACTACTAAGCTTTGTGACGAAATTAGGAAAACATGTATGTATTGTCACAAATTTTAATTTATCAAGGCCTTTTTAGAATGAATCTGTACATTTTGCTAAGGCTTTTTTTTTTTTTCAAATATTGATTATGAAAGAAAATAGATGATCTTATAAAATGTATATTTTATTGTAGGCATGCCAGTAAGTATAGCTTTTTGGTTTGTTATGTCACAAATTCACAATCATGTTCTTGAACTTGAAATTTTGTCAAATAGCTCGTCAATGTTAGTCTATGTGCCAAGCCACTGATTGCCAGAACAACCATTGAAATCAAATCAATTTATTTGCCATAAGTATTGGTACAATTTAGGTCTTAACATAAATAATACAGATCCTTCACACTTAGTCATAATAATGTGACATGCAAACATTTGGGATTATAATTACCTAATAATATAGTTGTTATTCAATTAAAATTGATTGACATTACTCATCAAAAAGAGTCTAGTACTCTGTCTATCCCTATCCCTTGTAAATTGATGTCCACCAATCAGGCACTACATGTCCACTTCGTATTATGGGTGCCCTAACTGGCCATGGTAACGCCACCAACATTTGTGTTTTTATTCTAATAATCTTAATTGACAGATATGGATTCCGCGTTAACCCCTTTGAATGGATCATAGTGTTGACAGGTTACAATGAAAGCGACAGAAGCCAATATCCATCAGTTATTCTGATAATTTGTGAGTATTCCATTATTTGATAGCTGACCTACATTAAATTATTTAATTCTCAAAAAAAATTCTTACTATTACTTAAATATTTTTGTTTTTTCAGTCAGCATTGTTCCTGTTGTTGTCAGCCTATTAGTGGAAAAGGGAATAGCCGTTGTAAGTTAGAACAACTCAATCATTATACCTACAGTCCGGACCTCGTGTCGAGAGACTTGTCAGTTTCATAGCATACCAACATATATGTGTTTTGCGAATTTGATCCATATTACTACCAGAAATTGTCCAATTCATGGGTGTCAGGAAGTCAGGTTCTCTCGACGGCCGGTTTCTGATGTCCTAAGTTATACATGCAATAATTACAATATTGATGTCTGTTTTTATTTTTAGGATTTAATACCAGAGAAGTTTGGCGTCATATTACAGCTATCTAACATGTTTTTTATGGTCTTATTGCCTATTGCAGTTCTACATGTTAAGGGCAACGATTTTAGTTTCGGTAACTATGTAGATCTTTGAAATTTCACTACTTGATGAGTATCAATATCTAGTGCTGTACTACACTTCCAGCGGCCTCTGATCCCGTAATTTGTAATTACGAGTCGAGACATATCGATACCCATCACGTCTGGGAATGTTCGCTTTTTGAAGTGAAAACTTCTTTAGCGGCGTTGTGCACTTTTTTTGTGATGGGTATTTTAAACTCGCGTCAGGACAAGTGACCTGACCGAAAATTCGTAAGACGGAGGGAGAGTAGACCGGTGCAAAATTATTCCCTAACTATTCCAAAATATCAAAAATGCACAACATTAATACTCAAGTTTTCACTTCTGCCGGCACTCCCGGAGTGCAACCCCATATCTTTTTTTTGTGAACATGACCTGTACAGCAGGTTGTACAGCTTGGCAAAAAAAAAAAGAATATGACGCGGTAACAAATGAAACTAAATATTTTACTTAATGCAGACCTATGATGAAGGCACTTCTTTGCCGACAAGTGCTAGTAGGCTTTGAGTCAGAACAAGCAGCGTTTTTTGTTGCGCATTTATTTAAAAAAATTGTTTATTCTTTTATTAACTTCCCATTCGATGTGACCCAAGTGGGATAGTGGCGCCCAATTCTTTTCCGGTCTTTTTTGCTAAGCTGTATTGATAACAGCCGACAAGTTTGCTAAATAAGATCCTTTTTTGCAGTTGGAATAACAACAGTCTGTATGCTCTATTTAATTATTTTCTTAAAACTTTGGAGTTATGTACACACCAATCATTGGTGTCGTCTTGGTTTGAAGAAAAAGTTTTTGGATAATAAACTTAGGCGACAGAGTTTATCAGCACCTAATTGGAGTAAGTGTTACATATTTTTTTATGATATTAAGAAAAAGTATAAGGCCGGTATCACACCATGTAGGTATACAGAGTACAGAATCTATGTCATGTTATTATTATATATGTCAGATAAATGCTTGCTTTCGATTACGACCGCCATAGGCAGCGGTGCGAGCACCATTGTGATGTTGTTAATGCGCAGACCAAGAATTTACTTTTGCAATAATGCACGACTCTAATCTTAAGGTGTATGTTATCATAAAATCCTCTACTTTGTGCTCATCTGATGAGCAGGAGGCTAACAGGTGTGCAGTCATTGATACCGTCCGAGATTTAAATCAGCTGTACCGGTATTTCGGGAGCCTGGTAGTCAATTCCTCAGAAAAATCAACTTTGTTAAATAAATAGTAACTATCATAGCGGCCTTATTATATTTGACCTAATATTTAAGGGAATAAAGAGTATAAAGATTACTGTTAAATGATTACAGATAAACTAATTACGGCTGAACATGAGCGTAAGTTTAATACAAGTTGCCTTCCTTACATCCTGTTTGTTTTCTTGCTTTTTGAGTTACATTTTTGTTATAAAGTGTGTGACAACATTTTTTTTTAGCTTTTGTTATATGAGCATAGGAATGCCTTCTTTAGAAATGCTTTGGGGCCCTATCACCACCTCTTATAGCAGTATTATTTTAATCTCACTTGAGTGTGCGAAAGAGATAGAGTAGACGTCCTGTATAGCTCTACTTCTTTCTCGCACTGAAGGAAAATCAAAATTATACTGCTTAAAGAGGTGGTTGGCCCCTTGGTTGCAGTATACCTAATAGAAATACAGGATTTTATGTTTGAGTTAGTCTATACTGTTTAGTTTATCCTATTAGAGTTTGTAAAGAGTTTATACTTACTTCTTGTAATGTTGCGTTCTATATATTTCGTAATTATATTATCGTAGTGTTACGAAACGCTATCGATTTGGACGCTTATGTTTATCGCATCCTTGTTTTATCTATGTTTGTCTATCTGCTAATCTGTGTGTTGCGTGAAAGGCTTGCGTTAACTAATCGCATTGTAAATAAATGTAGATATTAAATCAATCAATTACTAACGATCCTTTTCCTACAGAGAGTAAGGAAGACCTTATAAATGATACTCCGGCTGCAGCGAGGCTGACGAAGTATCCCGACAATCTGAATCTCAAAGATTTGTCCTACTTTATGTTGGCCCCTACCCTTTGTTATGAGTTGAATTACCCCCGTACTGGACGGTTAGTTTTGATTGCATCTATTTTTTTGTGTGTAATTTTTAACTACTTAACTTTATCTTTTTGTAAATAAGCGTGCTATGTTTAGAACAATCGGCAACGAAAGGTTTGTGATCAGGTAGTCATTACTATTTAAAACAGATACCTTACTTTAAATTAGTTAGGTACCTACCAACTCTTGACTGTTAATGAAATACTTAAAACCATTTTATCGAACAATTTTGTAATAATAACAGTGGCGATCGACTTTTCTTCCTGACCGTACATAAAAGTGGCAGGTGTGAACCAAGGGCAATAAACTCACGTTTTCTTCGAAAAAAACGCGAATGAGTTCACGTGTACTATAATCGTGATATCTCGACGATTAACGTGTTTATAAGTCTCGAAATTTCATGTATCACGTGTGCTTTTTGGTTTGAGCATGTACAATTTTTACTGATCGCTGCGATTAAAGGCTCGTGCAGAGCATCGCGACGCGACGGCGCGACGCGACTCGAACAATACAATTTCTAAGAAAACTTCACGGTATAACAATAGCTGGTGTCGCGTCGCGCTAGTCTGCACGCAGCTTAATGTGGGATTTCATATCTTTGAAGTCAAAGTCAAAGCCATATCTGCGGTATAGGTAAGCTGATTTGCCAAAACTTTTTCCCGCTTATCGGGGGATGTTGTAAAAGTTTTACCTAATAAATAAAATGGATTAGGCCAAGATCCTGCGCAATTACTCAATCTAGACTAAAGGTTAACGGACGATAATTTACAATCCATTACTCAATATGTTGTGGACATGAAGAACAATAAGAATAGTATTCTTATTGTTCTTCCTAACGTATAAAATAAATGAGTATCACTAACAAAACTTTTGTATGGTATACGTTTCAGAATCCGGAAGAGGTTTGTGATCAAAAGAGTGTTGGAGTTGTTCTTTGGTATAAACCTTGCTCTCGCGTTGTTCCAACAATGGATGATACCCACCGTCACCAATTCCGTGGAGACTTTTACGAAGATGGACCCCATAAGGATCACAGAAAGATTACTCAAGTTAGCTGTGAGTTGTTCATTCTACTGATATTATAAATGTGAAAGTTTGTATGTTCGTGTGTTTCGATGTTTGTTACTCAATCACGCAAAAACGGTTGAACGGATTCGGATGAAATTTGGCACACAGATAGTTTATAACCGGGATTAACACACAGGATACTTATCCCGGTAGTACAATCCCGTGGATTGTAATTAATTTTCGACGTCCACGCGGGCGTAGCCGTAGGCGAAAGCTATACTAAATTAATATTGTAAAGAGAAAAGATTTGATTTTTTGTATGTAAGTATGTATATTTGTTTGTTTGTAATGGAAAAACTCATAAAAATACTTGATCGATTTAAAAAAAAATGTTTCACCTATAGAAAGCTAAGTACCTACATTATCAGCGAGTAATATGGCCGAATTTTACTTTTTTAAATATATTGAGATCTTGCGAAAATTGTAATATTGTGACCCAACCAAGGTATCCAAAATTTACTTATAAATTTCATTATTTGGAGTGCGCTGCGAATGATATTGATCATACATAAAATAATGTACAACATGTTTAGGTACATTACCCACAAAAAAGTCCAGAAGGCTATAATGTCTAACTATTATAGTTAAGTCACAATAACCGTTTTGTGTTCATATTAGTCAATCAAAGCACGGGTAGAATCGAAAGATGATATTCGTATCCAAGATTCATAATCCAGGTTGATTATCATCACGCATGACCATGACCGTCAGGAACCGAACAAAGGTAAAAAAGTTAGAAATAATGGGAAGCGAAAACGACTAGTGGTGGGTCGTTGTCGCATTTTTGACGAACGAAACGCAACCGTTTTCCTGACGACGATAACGGTTGCAGAAAACGGTCGTCGTTGCAACTGGTTTCAGGACGGACAAAACTTATCCAACATGGAATAGAATTGTGTTTTAGAAGTTTTCGTCGAGTGAAATAGTTGCAGTATGTTAGTTATTACAACTATCAACGATTCAAAATGTATGAAATGGTTACTAAATACATAATTCGTTTTATTGATCGACTTTACTAAGTATACGATGAAATGAACCTCCTTCATTTTTTATTGTAAGGACTGTTTTGTAAACCAACGCGAAACGAAGGACGACGCGACGACGCGACATGACGAACGAGTGTGATTATCTATCACACTCGTTCGTCGTGCGTGTCGCGTCGTCGAAATTGAACCATTGCGTTCTCGAGTGTATTTTCATAGGCGTAAAATAAAAAATCGCACCAAGTAATTCGAGGACTGGTTTGTGCAACGAAGACTGTTTGAACCCAGGACGTAAAACAGTTTCATCGTCGCAGAACACAAAAAGGTCTTTGTAAACGGTTCGTCGCGGCAACGCTCTCTCCTAATTTTTTCCCACGGCGATTATTTTTCGCGCACTGGTTTTCAACGCACTACTTAGCGCCAAGAGTTGAAAATCCAACAATGTGTTTTATCGACGCGCTGGGATGCGCTCTGTTCGGCGTAACACCGAGAGTTGAAAATCCAGTGTGCGCGATAAAATCCCGCTGCGATATTTTTACGTCCGTGCGTACGTGGGCTAACAGCACAGGCGGGCGATGCGAAGGAACAAAACATTTCACGCGGGCGAAGTCACGGGCAGAAGCTAGTAATTTAATTAATTACTTCGAGATATATATAGATAATACTTAATACCTTCCAATTTTATGTCAAAGGCAACCTGAGGGGCAATTCCCGTATTTTTAAGGAAGTTCCCATTCGAATAGGTATCACTCACAATCCGTTAAAAATACCTCGAACGGACTAGTAATAACGAGCGTCCGAGGCGCGCGCACAGTACGCTTCGTTTCGGGCTCGCGTTTGACGGTCATCAAACGAAAGATTTCCACATTTTGTTTTAACTTGAACCCCCAACATGCTCAGTAACTGTGTTTCTATTAATTTTATAACTGCTGCAGAAAAAACCACAAGGAAAAATAGTAAAAAAGGAACTTGCGTCCACGCATCGAGGGTGCGCTAAGGGCCCGGGAGGGGCGCGCGTCTTACGCGCGGTCGGCGCGCGGCGCGCGCCCTTTGATGGCATACGCTCGTTACATAGAAATTCATACAATTTTATTGAACGCCCAAAACGCTGCGTACAGGGGCCCTTCCACCATCTCTTTTAGCAGTATTATTTTAATCTTACTTGATCGTGGGAAAGAGATGGAGCTAGATGTTCTGTATAGCTCCACTTCTTTCTCGCACTGAAGTAACATCAAAATAATACTGCTTAAAGAGGTCGTGGTGGGCCCCCTGGACGCGCGCCTCGGGCGCTTATTATAACTAGGGCCTAATTTTTTTGTCAAGTTTTTGACTTGATTGTCACCGTGATGAGATTTATATGTACGAGAATTGGCTTGCTGACACTGTATTGTATCGGTCATAGATATACGCTAGTTTTAATAATACATCTATGGTATCGGTCATTGTTGCATGGCCATCTTCGGATGTGGAAGTGCAAAGTAACATGAGGGAATGCAATAAAATAATAAATAATAGTTCAGTAGAGGCGGTAGGCTTTAGTCAGCGCAGCCGGGGCCATCAGTCACCCGCGCTACCAACTTTTATGCAACTGATTGGAGAAGAAACTGTTGTGTTAGTGTCTCATAATGATCTACCTGGCAACTGTTTGCATCTGGATATAGACCAGTCCGAAACGGAACAGCCTTGGTCGCGATCACTGCACGAGATTCGCTGATAGACATTCTGGCAAGTCGACAAAAGGGAATGACGGATATTGGTTAGAATTTTATCTTTTGGCGCTGTTTAGTAATTACAAGTACTTCACAAATCATTATCACTAAACGAATAAATCGCTCACCGTCATAAAATCATGGCTCGTGACCATCTCGGTCATGAGGCTATGGGCTCCCCTAACACTTCAATATTCTTCTAATTTCGATAGGTACCTACGACTAAGCCTTACATTTCAGGTGCCGAACCATCTCATATGGCTGTGCTTCTTCTACTTAACCTTCCACTCGTTCCTGAACCTGATGGCTGAGCTGCTGCAGTTCGCAGACCGCAAGTTCTATGCTGATTGGTGGAACGCCAACAACATATCCATATTCTGGAGCACTTGGAACATGCCGGTGCACATGTGGGCTGTCAGACACGTGTACAAACCCATCACCGAAAAAGGATTCAGCAAATTTAACGCCGGAATCGTTGTGTTCGCAATATCTGCGCTGTTCCATGAGTATTTGGTGAGGGTTTTTCAAATTCATCTTTTACTACTTATTAGACAAAGGTCAAAAAAAGATTGCCTAGATTTTGCACCAGAAACGCTTGCATGCCAAGCGTTTCTGGAGCAGCATGCTGCTCGATAGAGTACGAGTTCGAATAGAGCACGTAAAGCGGAAAAGAGACAGTAGAACGGCAATCGTTGCCTAAAAATATAGCTGTCCTGGGAACTGGCTTATAAAGATTTTTGTAAAATTTTCACCTTTTTCCACTGGTTGTCAAACCACAGAAGGTTGAAGAAACTATTTTGTATAGACGATTTTTTTTTTGTATTTTATGTGGGTCATTTGTTTCTACTCCCTTACAATTTTTTGACATCGGTGTAATTGTCTATTGGGTGATTTCCCAACCGAAAAAAAAAAATTGTCTATTGGGAACTTTCCATTTATTTTTATTTTGGTGTCGTCCTATTAATGAATGGCAACTCAAAACTGTTACAGGTGAGTGTGCCACTGCAAATGTTCAGAATTTGGGCGTTCTTGGGTATGATGGCCCAACCGCCGCTCGCGATCATCTCTCAACACGCCGAGATTAGGCTTGGGCCACGCTGGGGCAACATTATGGTGTGGAGCTCCCTGATCCTTGGCCAGCCACTTGCCATCATGATGTACTACCATGACTACGCCATGCAGCATTTTAAACCAGCACAAGTAGTTCTATAATTCCTTAAATTTACAGGGATTAAATACACACACGAACAAAAGAATTGTGCCATTTTATAATAATATGAAACATATCTCGAATGATACTATTACAGTGACTAAGGTATCAAACAATCTACCTTCGAATGAAACAAAAAAAAAAACTTGCACAACACAATATTCTTTAAGTTGAGCCATATTTAGAAGTGTCACCATTCTTTTTCGTTACGTGTACATTTGGGTTGTTTCAGGAATTTACAAATATAGTAGTAGTAGTGTGATAAGGATAAATAATTAATTGGTTTAATAACTCAGAATTTACCAAAATATGAAAATACAAAATTAGCAATTAAGTTTTTTTTTTTTAATAATTATATTAAGCATGAAATGCTTTTATTTAAAATCATTTGGTGCGTTTTATGTATACCGAATTTAGTTGTAAATGATCAATTTTCTTTGTGGTGTGGGTAGTCAGCGCATTAGTGGGTAGAACTTGGGGATATTAATTAGGTATATTTGTATCATGACCATGTCAGATCTACCTGTATCTTTTCAATGAATTTATAGCATTTGAATGAAGACTGAATGCGCCTCATCGGTGCGACACGTTACATTGTGATATGAAGGCCATGTCTCGATACCAATTGAATTTATTGTATTTCGATTCCTAGATTTAAAAAAAAATATTATTTTAATACTCGGAAGTTTTGGACGTTGACACAGTACAATTTAAAAATAAGATCATCTTTTTATTGGTACAAGAGTTTCGTTTGGGTTTTATAAAAGAATTTTGAGAGAATGTTTTACAAATATAATTTATTTCTGTTATTGTACAGTGATACCTGAGGAGCTCGTGGCTAAGAATAACTGCTGCACGAGTCGATCCGTCAGGTTAAACTACGCTTGCCGGGGTTGGTCTGTGGATGGGTGACCATCTTTATATAGCGAGACTCCTCCGTGCCTCGGAAAGCACGTTAAGCCGTTGGTCCCGGCTGTCATTAGTGGATCTTTGACAGTCGTTACGGTTCGTCAGAAGCCCGAAAGTCTGACAAACAGTCTTACCAAGGGGTATTGTATTACCCAGTTACTGGGTTGTGGAGGTCAGATAGGCAGTCGCTCCATGTAAAATACTGATATTCAACTGCATCCGGTTAGACTGGAAGCCAACCTCGACATAGTTGGGAAAAGGCTAGGCAGATTGATTATACAGCGATACCAGTGCGTAGTTATAAAAATCATGTTTATGAAATAAGCATTTAAATGAATTTGTTATGATTGGATTTATATATCATGATATTTAGTATTACTATAAATATATATTTTCTATTTTTATAAAAATAAAGTAATTTTGATTGTTAAACAGCATTTTATTTTAAATGATTGCTGGGTTGAAGAGACTCAGGATCCGAAACATTTGTTGAACTTGGCACATTATTCGTGTCTAATTAGACGCTAGCGAAAAATCGTGATGGTTCTTAAAATAGCTAGCATGTGCCGTAAGCACGTGAGTAGCACTGTTTACACGCTCCCCAAGAATACATATTTGTGACTTGACCTTGATTATGACCGTGCATAGATAATGCTCGGACAGAGCTACGGTGATTATAATTTAAAATAGATAACGAATTAGCTCCGGCTGCGACGTGCGTTCACACTTCAACCTTTGACGCAACGTGGGCATGTGCAGAGGCCGATGAACCATTATCAGATTGCCTTGAACGACAATACGTAGAATCAGAATCATCTAAGTACGACACATTTTCATGACGGCGCTACTTTGTCTAGCATAGGTAGTAAATACAGAAAAACTACTATCAACGCCAACTTAATAAACTGGTAGATATACATCGAATCTACATTTAAAACTCCTTGTGTTAGGTAATTGTGGATTTTCGGTTTAGTAGATAAAAAAGCTATTGGATACTGTAATCCGAATCATCAGTAAAAATAGGTAACACAAAAGTATCACGAGCGGTGCCACCTGTTGTGTTGAGCTTGAACTAGAATCAAGCGCCATCGCTACAGCCTACGACATGTAAAATGGCGTAGCAAACGCCCTCGTGTTGGTCGCTACTTGTTAAAAAGAACGCTCTGATACATAGATTTTTTATTTCGTGGGTAGGTGTCGCTATGGTCGTAAGTTTAACTTGTAAAAATTCAGATTCGATTAAAAATGTTGGATATGGGCGTTTCACGATTACGATATCAAACTTGGGTATCCAAGGGAAGATGAACGGTCTTCCGTTGGATTATAAGTGCAGGTGTTTCGTTCTAGCGTCTGCTTTCCTTTTCCATGAAAGTAAGCATAGCATAACATCACGCATGTATACCGCCGAAGGTTTATTTATGCAGAGGTGTCAGGTGTGAGTTGGCAGTTGTTAGTGGTGCTATTACCTACACATTTTCCATGAAAATGATTATTAATTAAGTGAATCAAGCTAAGTTAAAGGTACTTATAATGTTTACCGACTGACTGACAGTGAGAAGATGTGCCAATAGTGCCATAGACCACACATGTTTAAAACGTATTTGGTACTAACAGATTATCCTTCGATGCAGTCGGGTAAAAAGCCAAAAGACGATCATAATCGTGGTAGGCTTCTATGAGTCTCTTGGCTAGACTAGTATAAAACAGCAGCTCTGCGGGTTGATACCTAAGCTAGGTACTTGGTTTCCGTCGTGGTTTTGTACTTTTGTCCGATCAAATGGGTACTTCTGTGTGAAGCAAAAGTTAATGATCAGCGGTGCTATTCGGTAAAAATCTCACCGTGAAAACTTCGGTGAAGTGAGCGTGGAGTGAGCTGTCAATAGTGTCAATTCCAAGCAAAAACAAACTCACTTCACCTAAGTTTTCACGGTGAGATTTTTACAGAATCGACCGGCTGTTCTGTAACAGCAAAGAGCCATATCAATCAGTTGGGTGATTAGATCTCGAAGTTTATTTCAAGCGTGCAAGTAGCAACTTCGATAGCATGTGCAAGGAGTATGATTTCGATCCTTTCATAACAGGTGTGTCCTCGGCCAGGAAGTGCCTGAGCCTTGGCTTTTTAAATTATATTTATATGTTTAGGTTTTTATTCTTGTAAATGTGAATTTGTTTTAAGTTTGAATGTTAGGTAGGTATATCTACTGTTTTTTTTCTCAACTTTTTTTTTTTGGTACCTGTGTTGTGCTGTTCACACTCTTTCTTTCTGTTTCTAGAAGTGAAGACTTTTAATTGGCTGTCATCTCAAATGCAATTTTTTACTCTGTTAATTTTAGCTGTAAGTCTTCCATAGTAAATAAATAAATACTTAAATAAAAGTAGGTAAAGTTTTTTCAAACTTTACCTAATTGGTCGAGTGGAAGATCTAATTAACATTCAAACGAACAATGTGATCATTATTTTGTGATGATCAAATGGTCCGATGACCAGCTATCTAATTATGTGACATATTTTCGTAAACGATTACGACTAATCTGTTTCATTTTGATAGTTCAACAACATTCATTGCGTTATTTACGTTGTTGGGCAGATTTTTTTGTTGGAACTTCTGAAACAATGGATTTGCAATCTGTTTCAAAACGATTCGGATTCCGATTGATCGTGTTTACGTAATTATGGTACTGGTAAAACTCGCAAGACGAATTTAAATTGAAAACTTAGATTTCAGCAAGTTTTTCCACATTTCTTTTTACAAATCCGAATTTAGGACGTTTGTAGTTTAGTGAAAAGCGGATCGTCGTCCTATTGAGCCGGCGAGGGCGCAGAATCAATTGATGAAGAGGCTTTGATAGCGGCCACGAACGTGTCCCGCCTCTGGGAGCCATCCTCTTACGAGCGACCGCGCCTCGCGCCAACCATTCTTATCACAGTTCCTGTTGCACGATGATAACAATGCCAGGTGGTGCTTACATTTTTAAAGCGGGTGTCTGCACTTGATTTGATTATTAGAATTTTGGTCTATTAGCATAGACATAATTAAAGTACCTACGCACCTAAGTTATGTAGGTAGGTCTAGGTATATGCTTACTTATTCTACTGGTTCGAAAATATGTCCAACGTTGGAAATTGTAGCCAAATCAATACTAGGTAGGTACTTAGAAACACTTATCTTATAACAGCCGCACGGGTCGATCCATCTACGCTTGTCGGGGTTGGTCCGTCTTAACATACCTACTGAGACTCTTCCGTGCCTCGGAACGCACGTTAAGCCGTTGGTAATTCGTGGATCTTTGACAGTTGTTACGGGTCGTCAGTAGCCCTATAGTCTGACAACGAGTCTTAGGTACCAAGGGGTATCGTATTACCCAGTTACTGGGTTGTGGAGGTCAGATAGGCAGACGCTCCATGTAAAATACTGGCATTCAGCGTCCGGTTAGACCGAAAGCTGACCCCAACATAGTTGGGTAAAGGCTAGGCAGATTGATTGACTTAGAAACACTTTTCATTGCTCGCTGCGTAAGTTTAGTATCCAATCAACGTAGGTCCTATTTAATCAAATCAACGTGTTGATAAAAGTCTTGATCATTTAAAAAATTGGCTTAGAAAACAAGGCAGTTACCTGTCCTATTAGGTACGTAAGCACAGAGACAATACCTACAAGAGATGTAGGATATATACCTATTTGTAAGTACACCTAATAATAGCTTTGCAATAACAGCGAAGCTCTATTAATAGCTAAGGCATCAGCAAAGTGTCTCCTTACTATCCTATTGCATGTATGTGGTAGGTAGGTACCTAATGCATGCTGAAATTCAGGCCTGCACTGCAAAAGTACGTACCTCAAACTATTCGGCAATAGGTAAACTTATTTACTCTAAGTAGGTACATTTTAATGAACTTCGAAAAATTAAACTAGAAAAATATTGGACGTTGGGAGGTCCTGGGACTTCTACTAAGAATAAGTACACCGGACAGTCAATGTGTTAATATTCAAAATCCCATCGAACAAAACTCAGCAGAATCATGTAGCTGCTGTTTCCACATTGTTTGATTTGATGAAATAATTTGATGTACCTACGCAGTTTCAGAGTGGGCAATTAACAAAGCTAGGCCAAACAGAAGTGGGATACGTGTTAGCTTCGGGTTAATCATGTAATAACATTTGCGAGAGAGGCGGGCGGGTTGCGGGAGCGACTAACAATGTTGACCGTGGAGAGCAAACAGCGGTGGCAACGTCAGCTCACGGGCCGCCGCATCTGCTCCGGCTGCCGGCTGCCAGCGCGCAACCCTATCGCTTTAAGTATTGTAGGTAATACTAGCGGCCTGCCCCTGCTTCGTACGTTTTTTACGACTTCTTTACAGTAGGTATGTAATTTTAATAATAATGTATTTCTGCCTCGTTGGTCTAGTGGTCGAAAGCGCTACTGCTGAGCATGAGGTCTTGGGTTCGATTCCCAGGTCGGGCAAAAGTGTTATTGGGTTTTTCCAACAGGGATATCTCAGTAGTAACCCGGAGTCTGGAATTGTGCCCGGTTGACGGCAATAGGCTCGCCTCCTATTACATGGGACGGCGAAATATGGGTGTACTACAGGTATCTACACACCTCTGCCCAAACCTTCGGGAACACAAGGCGTAATGTTATGTTATGTTATGTTATGTACTATACACATAAATCTTTCGGAATAAATTCTCTAAATGATTCTGGAAACATCAAAATCTGTTGCGTAGTTTAGAAGAACAACGCGGTCACACAGACAGACACGAAAAGCGACTTCAACTTATAATATGTATACTTAGATGTAGATAGGTATAGATTACCTAGATCTAGATATTGATAGATAAAGATTATTATTATTTTATTTTATTTATAAGTTCAGTGATACAATTTCTACTTAATAATCTACGCCCCACAAAACCGTAGTAGTGGTTTGACCGTGGGGATTATCTAAGTAGGTACCTACATCTTTAGAAACCGACCGAAAGTTTTGTTTAATCTCACAATAAATTCGTGTGTCGGTCATATAAATCTATTTCGCCATAGAAACATTTTTTTATGGCTGAAAACCAAATAACTATTTTCATCCAAATTCACTTTCACTTCATTAATTTGTTAAAAAAGACTAAGAATCATTTATTTGCAGAAAATACAGGTGTTACCAGTTGTAAAAGTTGGTAGTTTATGTACAGTCGATATACTTATTGACTTGCATCAAGATTTTCATTCATATTGTACCTACATCTTTTTTTTTTCTTATTTGTATAGTCAGTTTTTAATAACAGTTTTCATCGAATCGCTCCTAAAGTGCTCGTCAAATAAAAAAAGCGTTGTACCTACTTACAAACTAAAGTTAATTTCTCTCATACCAAAGAATCGCAACAAAATCCTCGTAAGCATTTAACCTTGTAATTTGAATACAAATCATAATCCATTGTCTTGTAATAACAAGCACATCGTTTCAATTATTAAGGGATAATAAGGAAGGGTTGAATGTTTCGAGTGGCAGGTCACGCTTACCCGGTGATTACATGTAATTCGCGATTATGCTCGATTCGACCTCACCCCTAGTCCCGCGGTCTGCCACGCGTGAAATCACTTTGTTCTACAGTTAGCCTCCTCGCTGCCCTGCTTGCCTGCTTCGTATTAATTAATTGGATATGATAATTCATATAAAACAAGAAGACATCTTAATCAGTTGGTTTTTAGATGTTATTCTTGATACTGAAAGGTGCGTTTTAAAAAGGTTATTATTATTATTTTGTAAGGTAAGACACACTAGCAGCTAATTTTAGCTGACATGATACATGTATTTTAAATAGCTTGGAGATATTTAATTTGTCCCGTTACCTCACATTACCTTTTTCAAAGTATTATATGTATCGTTTCTAGGTAGGTACATTTAATCAATGAAAAATACGTGCTAAATCAAGATAGTTATCTATATCAAGATAGTACGATCTACGATAGGTAGGATGAAGTGCCGGCGCCGTAGCACCGCTACGTAAAAATGTACCTGTGTAGCACAGGTGCTACGAAATTTTCGAATCGACACGAAAGACCAATTTTGTAACCCGTTTTTTCGAAATTATACTAACCAGATTAATTTATTTATGTATATCACAGCATCCTTTTTGATTTAACTTATTGAAAGCATAATAAACAATACGCAAATATACCTAAATAACACGTACGTGATATCCATCCAATTCGCTACTATACCGAACCTACTCAAGTACACGTATATTTCGTAATGTATGTCATGTTATTATTATATTATGTTATGATATTATCCTAGTATTAGCGAACTTATGTCAGTGAAAATAAAGGCTGTATGTGTATGCGCGCGTCGCGGAACGTCATTGGGTCGGAGGGCGGAGTTTCGCGCCGCCCTGTGCCGCGGCGGCAGTCCGCTCCAGGCCGGCGTGCGCCCCGCACGGCCCCATGGTGGAACACGCGCTCGTCGACTGCTCCCAGGCGAGCGCCATGCAGACCCTGCCCCCGCAGCCGCACCGCGATGGTGACGAGGACCACCTCGCCGACGAGTATGTGCAGAACTTTGAACTCGACCATCTCGAGGACCACGATATTGTGAAACGCGAACCCCCGCGTACCGGTTGGCAAGAGATGGTAGAACCTCCGCCTGCGTGTGCCCGTGCGTGCCGTCCGTGGCCCGACGCGGGTCCGTACCCGCAGCCTCACGTAGCTATCGCTGTAGACCCCAGTACGCCCCCGGAGACCCCGCCAGCCCCTGTCGGACGAAGTCCTTGTCGTGCGGCATTGGTCGACGACGTGCTTTGGCTACCACACATGCGAGAGCCGCTCGACATGCGGACAGTTCCTTGCGGCAGTTTTGAAGAATGGGACCGACGCGAGTGGCGCGAGCAGGATCACCACATGCAACAGGTCGGGCTGCGCCCTGCCAGCTCCTGCTCAGCGATGTCTCCTCGAACCGGACCACATCCATCCTATCAGCCTTCCTCCTGTGGGGATGATCTTATCGGTGATGATTTGCTTATGACGTTAAGCGTACGAGAACTCAACAAACGGCTCCACGGTTTCCCCCGAGAAGACGTGACACGACTCAAGCAGAAACGACGCACACTAAAAAACCGCGGCTACGCGCAAAACTGTCGCAGTAAAAGATTGCAACAAAGGCAAGAGCTGGAGCTGACGAACCGGTCGCTGCAGGACGAGCTGCATGTGCTGCAGCTGCAGGTGGCGCGCGTGACGCACGAGCGCGACGTGCTGAAGCAGCGGCTGGCGATGGCGGCACGCGAGCACGCTGTGCCGCACGCGCCGCCCACGCCGCACTCCTCCCCCGAGTTCTTCTCGGAGCTGTGACGGCAGGGCGCGGCGCCGCGGCCCGGCGCCTCCGCCGCCGCCTCGTCCTGCGCCTGGCAGCGCTACTGAGCCGCCGCCGCCGGTCCCAGACCACGCATGGTGCACTCACAGGGCCGACACTCGTGCTTTTGTTAAGTTTGAAATGTAATTATCATCAGTTCCAGTTCTATAGTTTCTTTTTATTAAGGTGGAACAATGTAGCCGTCGACCCCTCGTTGGGAGCGGCTCACAAGCACCGTGTTAAATATATGGTTGTGTCGTAAGATATGCATAGCTTCGTTAATCTATATGTATTACTAAAATTAAAACTTATGCATAAGATAAATGAGTCATGAAAACTGATTAATCGAATAATTGTAAATAGATACATAAATGACGAATATTAACTATAGGAGGATTTGTGTTTTCCTAATAAAATATTTCTGAAAATATTCTTTTATTTATCTATTAACATAATTTAACTAGTGAGATTGAAACATTGTGCAGCACCGTAAATACCTATTGACCAGTCAAAGGAGCATACAATGTTGGCGCTTATTTAATCATGTATTTTATAATATTAATTGAATTTGTAATATAGTGACTTTATACAAATAAAAGTGACTATTTTTCTCAATAAAAACTAGAACATATAAAGTACGTGCCAAATACTGTCTAAATAACTCTAAATGTTGTCAAGTCACAGGTTTGCAAGTGCTATGCAGTTACCTAATTTTCTGCTTATCTGTCTCTAAAGGAAGTAAAAGATCTAAAGCTCTGGTCCTAAGAGTCAGTAAAGAATGTAAAAATCCTATTTATTAGCTAAAACTAAAGATTTGAAAATTATTCTGAATCTAACTCCCACTTGAGTTTTAGTAACTTTGTTTTGGTAACTTTATTTAATAGGTACCTACTGTAAACGTAAGTCACGATACCTAATAAATAAATGGATTGAGAACCTAATAAATAATAAGTGGGTACAGGTGTATACTCAATCTACTGAATAAAAATAGGAAGTACCTAGGTAATATTGGCTACGAATATACGATATTAATATTACTATATTGTTCTGAAGTTTTATTTTCCATTAAATTGAAAAATTCACAACATGACCTGAAACACCTGTTTGAAACTAACTACCATTCAGGGAAAACCTTAGCTAGGCGAAATCTTACCATGATTTTTATTGTGTTTTCTGTTGGTTAAGTTGATTTTCAAAAAATCGTTCGAGTGCACTTATGGTTAGCTAATCCTATTAGATAATATACCTAGGCAGTGAAAAGTTAGCACATGTTTGTGTTTTGTTCGTGTTCATTTTTGGTAAGTAGGTATGTAGAAGTTACCTTTTAATAACTAATTATTAAGTACTTGTTAGGAATTTTGATAAACTGATTTTCCAAACATATTTAGCATAACATATTGTTGGTATTTATCTTGAATTAGATTAGTTACCTACAGTGAGTTTCAGTTGACTTCAGATTCATATTTTTTGGACAGTCAAATCATATCTTGGTGGCTATACTAAATCAAAAGATCCATGTACGCACTTTGATAAAATCGCCTAAATGTTACCTAATTGGAAGCAAAGGAATAATTTGTGTCAATTCAACTTAAATCGTAAGTGTCCAATGTATGAGTCCAATGACTCTTGTAGGTGGCAATTGTGCAACATTAGGTAAAGTTTGCGACGACATCCATCACAAACATCGATTGCTCAAGAGTTGCAGGAAATTGAGGACAATACCGGTAGGTAAGTATTGTTTATATTAAAAATATAATGCATATTGTGTTAGGTACAGTTGTCATGCGATCCAAATAATTTCAAAATGGCAATTAGATACAATTTGAACGATAATTAACGATAGACAGGTATAAAACATGCAAAAAATTGGTAGTGCGAATATATATCCAGTCATTTGAAAGCAGATTACTTAGGTGGGTATACGCGCTATATGATGACGATGATGAACTAGATACCTACCTACTTGAAGCACACCTATTTGGTTTTGTTTGAGTGTGTCTTCGAAATTATTTTGGTACAAGATTCACCGTTAGCGGTCTTACTTAATCCGGATTTTAATCTGAAATGTGATACATATATTATAAGCTCACGTCTTGCCCATGCGGGTATGCAGAAACTATAGAATGGCATCCTGCTACGATCCTTACAAAGTGCTTTTATTTCGTTTACGTTCATAAAAAAATGTTCGGAAATGTTTGTTAGACCAATTAGGTATTGTCCTAGTTATCCCACAAAATAATGGTAATATTTTAAGTGATTTTTAGTAGTTTTCTTTAACACTTTCGTTTCCACCCACTTTTCATAAAACTCATACGCCATGCCATTGATATTGGAAGTAAACCTACGTGAGCATTACGTTTGCGCTAAAGTTAACCATCGCGGACGGTCAACGGAATTAGGTTTAAAACCGTGATATAAAACACTGTAAAACGAAGTAAAATTGTGTTTTCAGGGGGTCTGGTCGCTATACGTAGTTTCCAACCTTTTAAATTTTTTGTGAATCTTTTGTAAAGGTGAACAGAAAAAAAATGCTTGTATTTTAAAACCAACGCATAGAGTAATTAATTTTGATAAAATATAGGTACATAAGATTGTATTTTCACGGTTTATAATGCTGTATTCGCTAAGAAAAATCCCTTCATTTAAAAAGAGCCGTCTACGAGGATTCCCGGCATCCCATATGCGACTAGGTGAACCCTCCAGGAGGGCTCCCAGCATTGAACTTAATCGGCGGTCTATTTTCCACATGCCGTGTCGGTGTGACAGTAAACAACGCAGTTGTGTAAAGTAGATAGATACATCTGTTATCAATACATTTTATCCATTTAAAATTACTGTTATCGTTATTTTATTGAAGAAAATGAATCATACTCTTACGTAAATCAATGTCGATCATACCGTAAACAAGAGACATAGTTGCAGTTTCCTATCTAACTCGTGCATGTTACTGATTGTGGAATAATTTTCACTGCCTCTGTGATTGACTACTGAGCATGGGGTCCTGGCTGGGTTCGATTCCCAGGTTGGGCGAAGTGTTGATGAGTTTTTTTGTGTGCAAACCGCAAACTATGAACTCAAGTATGAAGAAATTACGTCAGCTATGCGAAATGCTTTGCTAAACTAACTTACCTTAGCTCTTGGTCTGCAACCGGCTTGAGATTCGGAGAGCATGTAATCTTGTAATATCGTCGGTTTAGTCTTGCTTTATTATTCTTTTTGACTACTCGCGAATTGCGATTCTTGGTTGCGCTATGGGGATATCTCATATTAGTATAATCTCATTATTATTATTATGTCTTTGACATTTCTCGGGACCCTAGGGTCCCGGACCTTTGGAAGGCGTACAAGGGGCCGAAGCCAACTCGCAGAGACACGTATGAAACGAGGCACTAACCGACGGCGACGATTATCCCTGTACGCACTACTCTAGTGCACCCAAGGACAACCCACAGTTAGTGCAGGACTATTGCAAGATATGGAAACAGTGATATTGGAGTATGAGTTTGGGTGGCTAAGTGAACTGGTTATCTAGAACTATGGAAAGACTATGGCCCCTGCCTGACCAATATCTTATATAAAATACACAGGTATTTTTTTTTTTTGTTTTTTGTGTGAATATTGTGTGCCTTAACCTGAGTCAAATAAATATATTTTCTTTCGTTATTTCGCTGGTCTCCTCGATGAAAATCACGAAGAACTAAAAAAAATACTAACACTTAACAATGTACGTTTTACTTTCAGGTAGATACAGACAACCGAACGTCGTCTTTTTGACCTTCAGCTGGCCTAGCGTAGTATGGAGTTTCAATTGAATGAGAGGCCAGCTATACTCGTTTTGTCACTGACGAGCTGTTGAATGCACATTAACTACATATATTGAACTTATCTTACTTGGTGGTGCTTGTGTTGTGTCTAAGTAATAATAGTCGCACGGGTCGATCGATCAGGTTAAGCTACATTTGTCGCGGTTGGTCCGTGGATGGGTTACCAAGACCCCTCCGTGCCTCGGAAAGCACGTTAAGCCGTTGGTCTCGGCGACATTTGTAGATCTTTGACAATTGCCTACTGATATAAGAAGTCAGGAGAAAAAAGGTAAATTTGCCAAATTACTTAAGCAGTTCTTTTTCAGGAGTTTGTAAGCGATGTTTTTAGGAAAGTAGTTTGCAGATTGTTGATGGAGAGCAAATAAGTAATTAAGTAGGTAGTTATATAAGTTGTAATGTATGTTGTAGTGTATTAGTAATTTTGCAATTTTTCTGTTCTGTTCCCACAGACAAACCGTGAAAACGGTTTTGCGAGGCATTTCTTAACAGGCCGGCGCACAGTGTGTTATTATGAAGATCTAGCCGGACAAAATTATTTTGCCGCATTTATATGTGTTAATAGGTAGTAATATTTAAATGATCAAAAAATAAATAAAAATATTGATCGTTTTAGATGTATAATTTAATAATAGAACATATTTTCACAACTATACATCAAAATTAATATAAAAGTAAATACAATAAAAAAAACTACGCAAAGTTTAGTACAATTAAGATTAATTACTACATACTAGTAGACGAAACATAACCATTTAACAATAATATCTAGGCTTTTTAAGTCTGCTATCGTTTTCAGTACCTCTTCTTGCATTTTCCATATTCTTAATACAGTGTGATCCATTAAAGATTTTTTTTTTTTTTTTTTTAATTAAAGTTTAACTTCGGCATGTGTTTCTGAAACATTAATTTCACTTGGATAACTCAAATGTTTTGCCGCTTTCACTTTGTAGTATGGTGGATACTGATTTTTGTTCATCAATTTTGATTGCTCGCGTATGATACACACCATATTGGTGTGTTGACAGATTTGCATCAATCATTAATGCCAGAGCTTGGTCATTCGAAAGCCCACCTCGCTTTCGGTTGATTAAACACCTCCGTGCTTTCTTCATTACTGTACCTCTGGGTGAAAACAGGCAAAGCTCCTTAACAATAGCTACCATAGCTGCTGAATCCCTTTTTCCTGTCTGGCGAACCTGTATTTCGTTTGCCATCGATATCTCTTTTGGACACGTAGTTTCAAGAAGATAACGAATTCGCCGTCTCTTTGTTTTTTCACTGGAAGATTCAAAGTCTTTCGGTGGTCTTCCGGCCCGGTTACTTGTTCTAGAGGTTCGGTTGTTGTTAGTGAAAAATCAACTATAGTTTCATTTACGGTTATCTGTAAATGATATGTTCGCTTTTAACCATGACGAATTCGTTTTCAGGAAGCGTTCACGATGTCTTCCTGATTTCGACCATTTTTCGTCAATTTTTTGACTGACTCTACTGATGGTTGCTTTTAAACTTTTCAAAATATCATCCGTAACGGAATGGACATCAAGGTCTTGTAAAATATAATGTTACAAAGCATCCTGTCTTGATTCTTTTGCGTTAGCAAACCAAACGTCAAAAAACAAACATCGAGAAAGTGTCGCAAACTTTCGCACGTAAATGAACATTTTTCTTGTAGTATATAAATACACCTTTCAGAAAAATATACCCAATGCACAGGGAAATGAAGGGAAACCAACTGAAACCTTAGCTGAAACTATAGAAGTACTGTTTATGATTAAATAAAAACCTCACTCTGTTAATTAAATATTTACGATTAAACTATTATACATACTAACAATTTTTTTTTATTAATATTTACCTTAAAAGTCCCACAAAAACGATAACAACACAAAATCACCACTAGCACACAGAAAAACAGCGTATTCATCGAAAGAACTCAGACGAATGAAACGATAGCAGCAAGGGGTCGGTGAGTATGGCTCATGTAGCCGGCCGTCCCGATTTTTTTTTACCTGCTATCGTTTCGTGTGGAGTCCCAGAAAATTTACTAGATTGTAGTATAACTTGTTAGCTTTGAATATATTACGTTAAAAGGATCTTGTTGACATGTTCATAAATTGACTTTTGTCCGTCTAGATTCTCAAAATAATATACTGTGCGGCGGAGCATGCGTAGTTCATACAAACGTAATACCAAAATAATTTGGAAATCAAACATATTCTTTAGGTAGTGTGTATTTATTCCGATTGGATTACAGAATATCTATGCTCCCAAATATATATTTTGAATGGACACTGATATAAAGGCGAGATATGAGGAATTTAAAATTTCTATAGAAAACTTATTTTTCCCATAACTCGTCTGAATTACGCATGCTCCGCAGGCCCCTTAAGTTAAGGTTTTTTTGTAAACTGTTCATGATAAATAAAACAATAAAATTGTCACGGGTCGTCAGAAGCCCGTAAGTGACAACCAGGCTACCAAGGGGTATCGTGTTACCCAGTAACCGGGTTGTGGAGGTCAGATAGGCAGTCGCTCTATGTAAAATACTGGTATTCAGCTGCATCCGTTTAGCCTGGAAGCTGACCCCAACAGTGTTGGGAAAAGGCTGGGCAGATGATGGTATTGAACGTATCACCATGTGGCATTCTCTATCAGTCAACCTTACATCTATAATTGTCAACTGACAATAAACACGCTTGACGGAATGACGAAATTTTTAAACCGTTAGTAAGGAAAGTGTGTTGAAAAACCAAGCATTGCGATTTTTTTGCGACTCATAGTAGGTACAGGTACTCAATAATCAATAGGTACATTTATTGCTTCCACATGTGAACTTAGGTGATAGGTTTTACAAAAATATGATCATTGTGGACCCTGTCAGGCAGATTGAAGTATTGTAGTAGGTTGACGTGCTGGTGTCTGTACCTAAAAGTGAGTTTAAAGAACCAAGCGACTCAAAGGACCAATTTTAAAGTCAAGATTAAATCAGTTACAAGAATGAGATCAAGACAAAACTGTCTGTGAGAGTTCCGGCGCTTGTTTTACACGATAACAACTTAGTTGCACGTACTTAGGTGCTTATTGTACAATACCGTCACACGGCGATGTTAGTAACCTGACACTGAAGTGTTATTAGAAATGAAGGCGTCGTATTCTTTGATAACGAAGCGAAATACCAATAAGTGAGACGGATATTATGTCCGTTGTACGAATGAACAAATATTATTGTAAAAAAATAGAGGTGGATTTAAGTCGCGAAGTCATTTGAAATAAAAGACTTCATTAGGCCTTGTCATTAGTGAGTGATCAAGAAAAAAAAATTGTTTTGATTGTACATACATACATAACATGACGCCTTGTTTCCCCGAAGGGTTGGGCAGAGGTGTACCTATAGTACACCCACATTTCGCCAGTTATGTTTAAGTCCCATGTAATAGGGGGCGAGCCTATTGCCATCAACCGGGCACAGTTCCAGACTCCGGGCTACTACTGAGAAATTCCTATTGGAAAAACCCAATAATACTTTGCCCGACTTGAGAATCGAACCCAGGACCTCATGCTCAGCAGTAGCGCTTGCGACCACTAGACCAACGAGGCAGTCATGCCTGCGTGGGCAGTATCAGCAGTCTCTACTTATGACCTATCCTATGTAGCGATTCTAAAATACAAAGCTGCGCCAGCAATACTATCGCTATTAGTAATAGATACAAGTATTGGTAACTCAGTATATACTCGGATATGAATCTAGATCATTACATAAATCAAGTTCAAGTCATGACACTGAAACTAAGTCTAACAGTGCTTTTTGTCAGCGATGCACCCTCAGATACAAGTAAATACTTAATATTTGTAACTTTGTATGCTTTGCAAAAGTTATTAATTTCAAGGAAAGCCAGTTAATCATCAGTAGCTACATGTAAAGAGAGCGGCACGTAATACTACATAACTTACACTGACACTTAAATAGGTGTTCGTTTTTTTTGTATTGTGTGTGTGGTGCGTATTTTTCTACCCCCTAGATGCTAGGATTCAAAGATCTCCTTTTTATTCGCTCAGTACAACGCACGGCCTTTTTGAAGGACATCACCAATGAAGTCAGTGTATGTTCTTTTTGGACGATCCCTCCCAACGTTTCTAACATCCGTCTTATTGCTATCCATCTTGTGATAAGCCTTTCATTCATCCTCGACTCCTCGAAAGAATCTAGGCAGTAACGCACTCTATAATCAATTGTAGGTACTAATCACTGTACTTACTCAATAATCACATTTTATATTTCAATATAATATGCAAATATGTATATACTTAGCTCAGACATGAATCCATTATTTTAGTTGTACATTTATCTAGCGACGTCTGAAGTCAACATAGTCGGTCCATATCTCGTAGCAGAGCTACGGGGTCTACGGGCTACGAGACGCGGCGTAGAGGGACGTGGGGCGTGCCCTGGAGCGCCACGCCCCGCCAGAGCGAGACAACCTGCGCGCCGCCTACCAGCCACGGACTCAACAACGGTACATTTTCATCTGCTCAACATCCCAGATTTTTCTATTTCTTAGGAATAAGGCTCAGATTTGAAAGGGAAATTATTGTGTGAGTGAAAACGTTGGTGTATCTGCCGCCTTGCAGTGGTATGTTCTGAGGGTACAGCCACCTCCGCTCTCGTACCATCGGCCGCTTATTACGGACTATAGCGGTACGTAAGTAGAGGCTGTCATGCAAATGGAGGCCTGTTAATGAAGTCGAGGAGAATTATGGGCATTGTTACTGCGGCCCCGGCCATTGTAATGGCCCATTTGGTAGGCGTACATCATAATAATATATGGGACAATTATTTCTACGATGCTATTGGGCTGCATTTCTGACCAAGGCTTTTTGGTGATTGCTATTTATTTGGCCTTTCGTTCATAAATACCATATACTTATAGTTTATAACATAGCAGTACGTGGAACGTGAAATATTATGTAGCATAATATTCACAAACTTATATTTTAGGGAATAATTGCACTAAGTAGTTAGGCATGGTTTTTGCAGCAAATTGCAATTATCTACGCAAACAATGACAAAAGCTACACATTTGCATTTTAATAAAGTTATAATGAACATTGTTTAAGTACTTAAATTTAGATCTTGAAACATAAAGGTATTTATATCTAGTTTCACGGAGGTATTTGTTTATTTTATTATTCATGTATTTATTGATCTACTTTTAACCAACGAAATATCAATTGTTTTATTCCATAAGTACCTACTCCAATTTCATAATTTACTTCCAAATTTCGTGTTCAGACTAGAGAGTAGAATAACAAGAGTTAATAACTATTTTTCTTTTCAACAAAAACAACAAGGGTAAGTAACTTATCTTTATTTTAACACCTGAAGCAATTAGTAAGTCACAACATAAGTTTTGGATTTTCCCAAAGTACAACATAAGCCAATTAGAAATGTTAAAGCTGCAACGCTATTTTAAGTACAATATCTACTGATAAACGCTAATATGTAAATCCAAAATCAAGGACAGAGACAGACTAGGCTCGCAGCCACAGCTCGCAGCAGTGTAACACACAGCGTATTGTCTGATAAAGAGTTGATGTTTGAATCCTAATTTAAAACAACATTATACCTAGGAATACCTAAATAAAAAAATAAAAAAATCTAAGACCACGATATCACTTTATTGGATGAATGATAAATGATTATATTTATTTCTGTAAGTAAGTTTGTACAAACACTTTTACATGTCAAACATATTGTTTTAAACATAATCCTTCTTTTTGGCTTTTCCACAGTCAGGTAAAAACTAGATGAGGTCGGTGTTTCCTATCTAACTAGTCTGAGGAGAAACACTGAAACAAAGACAAACTCTGATGATGTTTTGATTTTTTGAACCCTCTGTTTTGTCTCTGGAGCGGGTGCGATGTCCGGGCGCCGAGCGCTCGTAGTGATGAGCCAGCATCCTCGGCGACCGACGCAGCACATTTTTCTAGTAGCAAGGTCGGCTGCTAGCGGTGACGTCACCATTCCAAACTTTCCGTTTTTAAACTAAACTAAAATATCACTATTTTGGGAAAGGTTTTGATGTGAAGTTTTGGACTCATCATAGTTGTATGAGATACTTATTTTTTTTTTTAAGTAGGTACCTATATTCATCATCATAACCATTTTCCAAACTTGCAAGTTGTGTTTGTGGGGTTATATGGAAAACTCTTTCGCTCATGTCATCATCTTTTCACACACGACATAATCTAACATCACTGCATGTTTATCTGTACCAGAACTAGTACCATTATTTTAGAAGACTGATTCATTTTCATCTAGTCCAAAATTAGAATTAGTCCAGTATTCTGTGTTCAGCAGATGTTCTATCTTCACCACAAAGAACATGCACAAACCTGAATTCAACATTTGACAACCGTCAGTCAGTCAGATAGCATGGTGAAGGTAAAGAAAGAGAATAGTCAATAAGGGTCTTACTAACTCTAACTTACTTATTTTAGTTTAGATACCTATACTGTTTGCGGTGTAGCATGGTGCGGGTGACAGGTGACAGAAAGGGTAAATTTATTTAATTTACTACAGTTATTACTGAGTCCGTATTATGTACACAATCTGTATCATAGTAAAATACAGAATCAGTAAAAACAAGTAAATTATTATATATTTTACGCTTTCTTTCACCTGTCACCCGCACCATGCTACACCGCAAACAGTAGGTAGGTATAGTAGATTTTTTCCGGACGAAATAAAGATGATTTCCAAATAGGTAATATAAAATTATGTGAAATAAATAATATAATGATTTCTCGATACTCTCAGTGTTCAAAAGTTTATATATTTCCAAGAAGACACCTGTAGGAGAATACTACGGGGAATGTATATGAAAGCGCTGATGGAGTGTACGAGTAAGCGGTAGTATGGGGGAAAGAGGAACGCTTACGCGGAGCTGAGCCAGCACTCTGGGCAGGGTCGCCCGCGGTCGATACTCCCGCACTAGGTCGACCGGCTCCTACTGATGCCTGCTGTTCAGTAAAGAAGATATTTATATTCTTTGTACTCATAAGATATTAATATTAGGTTTATAGTTTCGTAGTTCTTGCTGGTATGACGAAAAATGTAAAAGTTATCGATAGAAATACCATTTTGCACTAAAACAATTATTATACCTACATTATTTCGAAATTAATCTCTGGCCGATATCTCTGAAAAAAATTGAAAAGCCATTTATCAAAGAAAAAGTAAAAAAAGAAACAAAATCTACCGCAAAAGAACAGGGTTTAAAAAAAAAAAATGAATAGGACCGAATACTTCAAATTTATTGAACCTCATTTGGTTTTTATAAACTTCTTTAGGTACTGCTATTTTGCTAAATGAATAAATTCTAATTTAACAGTTCTCTAACCACTTATTTATACGAGTTTTCTTCATGAACAATTATGCGGTTTTTAGGAGTTGGAGGAAGAATGAAGGAAAATGGAGGAGATGGCAGCTGAGAACACAGGTTGGTGGGAGCTGAACGTGACCTGTGAGCCACACCCCGGCTCTAGTTACCAGCAGGTATGCGTAACTGTCATATGAATCGCTTTATTTATTTATTTTAACACAATATACACAGCCACATCACATGCATTAAACTTATTCTAGAAATAATCTTAATAACTAAAGGACTATTGTAGGTACAATGACGACATACATAGCATTGATAACAATGTCTTGCTGCCTTGCAATTATAGATACTAACCGAAACTAAAACTAAAACAGACTAACGTAAATAATACAGATATTAGTATTTACAAAAGGTGTATCAAAGACCTTTTTTTTTTTTTTTTGGCCGTTGCCGCGTTGAGTAAATTTTTGGAACTGCTAAGGATACACTTTGAAAAGGCAACTGCACTGTATTTATCCATTAATTAATTTATGGAGGAAGCACAAATCTAGCAGACGTCTACGATCGCAAAGGGCAGGTAATTTTTTTTTTTAAAAGCTCCTTGTTTGGCTTTCTGTGGGAAAACTGATTAAATTATTTTCTTTTATTTCTAACTCATAAGTATAGTCCATTTGGTTAGTATACACACCACTTACAAACTAATGTTAGTCTTAGAACCTTACTTACGGTTCCGTGCATGAAAAATACTCTATTTCGTCAATATAAAAGTAAGAAAGCTTGAAATAATTGAAACATCATAAAATGATTGTGTAACTATAAAAACTTTTTCACAAAAAATATAACCGACTTCCAAAAAAAACACTACAAAGTGAAAAACAACTTTGATTTCGGAAGTCGGTGTCTTGGGTTTTTTATTTTCGTTTTTTTGCCACCGACTTCCGAAATCAAAGTTGTTTTTCACTTTGTAGTGTTTTTTTTGAAGTCGGTTTTATTTTTTGTGAAAAAGTTTTTATTTTTCACTTTTTAGTTGTGGTACCTACACAAAACCCCCACAAAAATTTGAATACCCATTACCTGCTATGTAAATTACAGTGACAGGAACTATTAGAATATCGTCCACATATAAGTACTAGATGGGAAAAATACGTAGATATTATTCAAAAACCCCTCATCAGATCTTGACCAAATTTATATGGGACCACTTCTGAAGTATGCCCTACCAAACAAAAAAAGAATCATCAAAATTAATTCATAATTGGCGGAGTAATCGCGTAACAAACATACAAAAAAAAAAAAAAAAACATACAATCGAATTGAGAACCTCCTCCTTTTTGAAGTCGGTTGAAAAATACAGTTTTCGTGGTGCTAAGCCATTCGCCTCAGTCACAGCGCCTCATAATAGTAGTCTTTGATTTATTGAATGAAGATATTGTATAATCATAAAATAAAATTTTGATTTTATCTAAACGTTACCTGAAGACTAATGTGTGATTTTAAAATTTCTTGATGCTAAATAATAGGGAAAATTACATTACTGAAAGGATAAAAAAAACATTTTTTTTTTAAACATTATTTTTCTGTTATAATTGGTAACAAATTTGGAAAAAGTGGTTCAGCCACATGCAAGTAGACCTTATAACGATTTTGATGAAATTTTTAAATATCCAAAATCAAAAGTAGTTTCTTGTAAAAAAGTTTTCAAACGTCAGTCTTGCCTCAATTTTCGGAAAACTTGTGGCGAATATTTGTGATTTTCCATGAATACTTACTTTTTTTGAAAAATCCTTTTGAATCACATGCAAAACAAAGAACTCGTCTTTTCAAATCACAAATAAATTTGTGTAAATTATTTTTCCCTTTTTCCCTTTCATCTACCAGAAAAACAATACAAAGCGAAAAGCCTCATGTAGAGAAAGCAAGATTTCTCGTGAAAGCTCGCTTTCCACACGTTGCAAGTGTACTGCATAAAAAGGCCAGGGGTGCATACACTGCTTGCATAATGAAGATGACTGTACTAAGGCATTGTAGAGTAACACCTTGTTCTTCTGGTGTTTAAATCCTCTGGAATTGCGCTTCAAAAATCCTAGCATTTCGATTTAAAGAATTTATTCTCATAAAGAACACAAACAGTTCACTTAACTATGGGATACAAATAAATATAAGGTAACAAATGACTGTGAGTCGATAAAACGAAAACAGAATATTTAACACAGGCTTCTAAACATTTAAAATTCAATCAAAAGGTTATTTATCTGCAGACATTTTTTTTTCTAGCTGGTGAAACAATGGTGTTTTACCCGACTACGACAAAGCCAAACGAGGGTTATGGTTTTAAAAGGCTATGTTTGCATATATGTTCATCTGTCCCCTCATAACTCCAAAACCACTCGTAATTTTTTGACAAACGTTAACGTTATGCTGTTCCGCGGGTTATAAGTTATATGACGTCTGAATCTAAGATGGTAGCTTATATATCGTGTTTGGTATCTAATGAAAGGTCTTATAGAGTAGTTTCTGAAAATATATGAATTATCTGTGTTTATTTGAAACTAGCTGCGCCACGCGGTTTCACCCGCATAACTTTCGATCCCGTAGGAATATCTTGATAAAAAATCTAAGGTCATGGTCCACCCATGTGCCAAATTTCATCTAAATCCGTTCAGCCGTTGTAGCGTAAAAGCTTAACAAACTAACAACAAATCTAATCTTTTCTCTTTATAATATTAGTTTACCGTTCGCAAAATACGCGCTTTGACGTGGAGTTGCGGAAACCAGCCCGTATTACCTATTACCTAATATTAGTTTAGATGAAATCTTCCCGTAATTGGTTCTAGGTGGCAGAGGTCGATTTTATTGCCATTTCAATTGTAGCATTCGCGATTTCTTAAAAAAAAGGTAATTTGACTTTAAATAGAATGATACTAATGTAGATAATATAAAATTATTTAATATATTATGAAAATTTGTTTGTTTGGATGTTTGTTACTCAATCACGCAAAAACGGCTGAACGGATTTCGATGAATTTGGTTTATAACCTGGATTAACACATATGACAGTTTTTATCCCAGTAGTATGTTCCCGTGGGATAATTCCAGACAACAGCGCGGGTGAAGCCGCGGGATGCTGGCAAAAGCTAGTCTGTACTATAATATTATAAAGAGGTAAAATTTGGTTGATTGTAAGTTTGTATGTAGGGGGTAATCTCCGGAACTAGCAGTCGGATTTGAAAAAATATTTTTGCATTGGGTAGCCCAATTCTTGACGAAAGTTAAAGGCTCGCGGACAAAGTCGTGGGCAGAAGCTAGTGGTTAAATAATTCACAAGATTTGATTTGTTTTGCTATGGCACTATCAGAGCTACGAGTAAAAGCCACACTATGGGTGTGGTTACTTAGATTCAACATTTTTTAGTGACAGCCGAAGAAGCTGTTCAAAACCCTTCATGAAGTTATGGGCCGATTTTTCAATATACCTAGTAACTTTTACCTGAAGAATAAATGTGACGTTTTGACAGATTGTCCATATAAAAACTGTCAAAATGACAAACTTATTCGTTGGATAAAAGTTAACTGGCGATTGAAAAACTGGCCCTTACTCATAATAAACACATTTAAAACAATGTAAAACCAATTAACGCAGCCTTCTGCACAGGAAATACTGAACTTAAGTTTCTATTAAAAGAGGCTATACTGGCTATACTGTTTCTATTAAAAGAGGCTATACTATACTAGCTGCTCGAGTTGTATGACACATTAGGTAGAACCGTAGAACAGCTGTTCGGGTGAACACACCCAATTGCTGACGAGAGCTGACGCGTGCTGACGATGGCTGACGGCGCGGAGCCGAAGCAGGTTCGTCACTTCGGAGACACATGACCTACTCTACGTACTACACAATGTTATACGACAATATCTGATGTCTCAAGACGTGTACCAAACGTTTTGAATGTAACCTATGTCTACAGTCAAGTTGCGAGTCCTTTGTAAACATCTAGATTCTAGATAAAGGTATTTTCTAACTGAAAGTCAAACGTATTCATATTCATTTCTATTCTTACAGTCTCAAATAAAGACTGGTTCTTCATGAATAAATTAGAAAAGCCAGTGTATTGAACATAGAGAGATCTAGATGAAGTGTGTGGGAAGGGGCGCGCGCGGGTCGGGGTGCGGATTGCTAACTAGGCACTATTGCCAATCGATAGGTCGTTACTTGAGCTGGCAGCCGCGCCGCCGTCGCCCGCCGGCCACGCGCGACTCATCACTTTAGATGCTGCTACGTCAGGTCACTCTCCTTTTCTCGATGTCCTTCAAATTAGCTTTGTAGGTCAGGTTTTCGTTGGTTGAACTCCACGTGGTGTTGTTGACATGGCCACAGTCACGTCATTACACGCGTGAGGTATCCATTAATTTACAATTAATACTAAGATGCCTTTAATTGTTCCAATCGCAGTAATAACACGTATGTCGTATAGGTAAGCACATTTGCATTTCTCGTATTCGGCACATTTGCAGACAAACTTAGTATCCATGTGGTTACCAGGCATGCCATGTCGGTTCAGCAAAATACTTTGTTTACAAGTATATAGTCCGATACCTACCGAGCTACTTATTACCTAACTCCATAATCTAATCAACTCAATGGGTTCATGGAAATGACCTGCTAGACGTAAATAAGTAGGAGAGAGACTGCAAACTCGGCGGACTTTCACTTGTCTAAGCTCCAGAGTGCAAGTAATTGTGTCAATATGATGATAGAGCCAATGAACCGGATGTATGAAAGTAATTTGATAGCTACAGGTTCTTTTCATCTGTATTTTTATTCTGATGATATTTTGTATTTCCTTGAAAAGGAGCCAGGTGGCTTCGGAGCTGCAGCTGGCTGTGTGTTTTCGTTTTCATATTTTTCAGGGAAACTACCTACTTATCTTTCTATAAGTAGGTAGACTTCAGAAATTTATATAAGCTAGTGTTTCAGAAATTAATTATGTTTTAACGGATCCTTTAAAACAAAATAATTCATTGTTTGACATTATTTTCATAGGTAGGCACATATTTCTGTGCAGTTATCAAATATTTGCCAAGAGTCGGCCCGATCCCGCGATCCCGCGTTACCGCGAAAAGGGCGATGCTTATGTTTACTTATGCAAAATCTTGACGAGTACATTTTACATTCGTCTTCCCGCATGTGTTTTATATTCGTTTACTTCGGTCGGTCGAGCTCGTAATCGCCGCCGTGTTTGCGAGGGGAACTCTGCTGACTGAGCCCCACAAATATATGTCGTAAGATTTAATAGACATGTAATGGATATCTGGATGACGTTTTAAGGATTTGAGCAAACCGAATATGTCATTTCATTTCTGTGTAATTGGAATTTTATTTGCGGGATTTTTGGATCATGCCCTCGTCCTTTCAATTTCTTTTATAATAAAGTCGCCAGCACAATGAGTGTATTGTTATGGCTCTTATGTATGTATCCCTACCTTATAGATTGACTTTCTAGTGAAGAAAAGCACTTTGAGAACTTTTCCTTTCTTGTAAACGTTGAGGTTTGTTTATCATGAGTTGAAATTATTTTTAGCTACCCATTTTGTGGTTTTAAAGGACAATAAGTTAACAAAAAACCCAAATAAACACGTAAAGCTTAAAAAATACATTCATAACACCTGACACGTTCTGTTAAAGCGTCAAGAGAAGGTATTAAATGTGCGAGGTGTGGCGTCAAAGCCGCAAGTGAAGCTCTTTTGAGTCCGTACGTGATTTAAGCATGATTTAAGTGAATTATGCCGCCCTTCAGTCGCGGCGGAGCCCTGCACTCTTTCGAGTCCTGTTTAACGCGTCGCGGGAGCCGCATCAAAGACACTGCCTTCCATCATGTCAAATAGTGTGGAAGGAATTTTGATGATGTAAGCGATTTTCTTAGTAGGTACTCTTTTTTTTGTGTGGGTGATGTTAGGTGGTGATTTTTCCGTGCCTAAATAAAAGGTTGGGTCAGGTGGTTCGATAGATATCATTATCATAGGCTATCTCACTTTTGCGATTTACTGTCGTTGTTATTAAATGAAGTGTTGTTAAGAATAATGTTAATGAAGACTGAATTTGTCTCCATAATATCATGTCTTACTCCTAAACTCCAACACAAAATAAATAAAAGTCTGTTTCCACCTTCTGTGCTGGGTATGGTCGGGCGCGTGATGGGCTCACGCCGTCGGCGCCGCAGGGATTCGCTGCAAACACGATTGTCGTCAAACGAACCGGCAGACCGCGCTTGCCGCACACCTGCCGACTATTTCCATACATTACATGCTGTACTGATGTTTGACTGACTAAAACTCCTCGTTTGGCACACGCACACACTCACAAGACGCGTTTACACCAAATTGTAAGTGGAAATCGTAGGAGTTCCCGTTACATCTCGCCCAAATTCCTGTTATCAACGCTTTGTGCATGAGTGTGTGCCTCAGTTGATGTATTTGAAGTTTCCGCTAACAGATATACTTTGCAAGAGTAGATGCCTGAAGCTCCGTGATCTATGCAAATATGTTCACAACTGTTCAGATAACAATTCAAGTACAATCACTGGCATCTCTGCAGGAGATACGAATGAAGTGTTTTTAGATTTTGAAGTGATTTTAAGGAGTTATTCAAATAGACTTAGTACCTATTCACTGATTTTACTGTTGTTGTGCTTGTGGATAAGTTAAATTGACGTAGAATTATGCCAAATAAGAATTGTTTTTTATTAGAAATTTAATTAAATTAAGTAATGAAAATGTTTAGTCTAAATCTCTCTTGTCTACAGAAATATCGTTTTCCCTTTGTATCTTACAACTATTCATAGTATTTATATCTGCGGGTAATGATTTTGTCGGGATATCTGCCAGCTGGTTATATGTAGAAACATAAACCATTTTAATCACATTTTCCAACCTTTAACCCTAACAGGCCCGATACAATATTTCATAAGTTGTATTGTATCTTACAGGCCTTATCTGCCAGGTTATCATAGATTAGGATATTGATATAGGCAATTTTCTAAACACTGCGTACCTAGCCATTTTCTATAATAAAGCGTTGCATGGCGTAGCACTTCGCGTAGCAAGGACAGTGAAATCTCATAATTATAATTTTTACAAAAACTGGTAGGGTATTATATTACAATACAATATTGATTAATCAGATTATCTGTATGAATAAAAGTTAGAATATTAAACAAAGATGTCTCTGTGAAACAATGTAACATGTTTACATATTGGCCGGCACGACCAGATCAAATTGCAGGCGACATCCTGTTCGCGGTACTACCTGAAAATCTATACCGAGAAGCGTGACTAAGTTTCGAAATAACACAATACTTTTATGTAAAATTATTGGCCGTGAGTGTGAGAAAGTTGGTGAGTAAAAAACACTATAAAAAATAACTATTTTCGGAAGTTGGTGTAAAAAATAACTATTTTCGGTGTTGAAAATAAAAGTAATTTTTCACTTTGAATTTTTTTTTTTGGAGGTTGGTTGTGTTTTTTTTGTAAAGAGTTTTTACTCGACAACTTTCTCATACTCACAGCCAATAATTTTCCTATTGTGTTATTTCGAAAAAGTTTTTATTGTTCATCTTTTAGTTGTGGTAGTTACCCCACAGGAATTCGAATACCACTACCTACCTGCTATGTAAATCATCCACATAGAATAACTGGGAAAAAAACGTATTATTGAAGCTAACTTAAAAAATATCCAAGCTTAGTTTATTAGAATTTATATGGGACTACCTCGAGACCATACCCATTCAAACAAAAAATAATAATTCAAAATCTATCCACGAATGAAGGAGAAATCGTTGGACATACATAAAAAAACATACGCTACGAATATAGAACCTCCTCGTTTTTTGAAGTCGGTTAAAAAGTAGAAAAAAGAGCAGGTACAGTTAGCCTCTAAAATATGTAGGTATACTATATTGTCACATCGACAATTTGTGTACGAGTGTATCTTTTTGAGGTTGACTGTAGGCATAACAGGAAGAGTGAGATGAGGCTGTCTGCTTTGCTAAAAAACTGTCTAACAGCGAAGGATTACTTTTGATAAATTAAGGACCCCATGCCCGCAGTAGGCGCACTTGCGACCAAGACAAACGAAGCAGTCGTACTGAAGATTGTGTTATGCTTGTAATTTCCTAATCTCAACAACATCATGGCCATCACACATGTAGCCTCCTTGTAAGTGGCATGCGATCAGTGCTCATTGTGATTTTGCATGACGTGACAATTTCTTCGTCCCGAACTCCGGAAGCGCGGCCTCAGAGCATTGCGTAAGTGTGGTAACACTCACAGCCACCAGCGAATGACGTACGAGTTTATTTATTTATTTGTTTTAGCCACGTACCTATTGTTATACTTCAACATCACGCCTGTATTTTACGAAGTGGTAACAGAGGTGTGATAACAAATTTGCCAGTTATGTTTAGGTCACATAAATCAGACTCAGAGGCTTTGTTGCCGTAATCGGACAAAAATTCAGACTCTGGATAGCTAATGAAAAATTCCTGATGGAAACCCCAAAAACACTTTTTGTCCGACCTGGAAATCGAATAGGGATATCTTTCAACAACAGCGCTTGCGACCAACGAGGCGGTCTTGATTGGAACAATCGATTAATATTGCGGCTATATGTAATTTCTAATCAAAATCGTAATGAAGTTATGCTTGTCAATTTATATGATTTGCTTTGTTATTTTGATGAAACCATCACAACGGCTAACATTATTGAGTAAATAGGTTTTTTTCATATAAAGGCCTTTGCTGTAAAATACTTTCAGTTTTAGTATGAAACTAAATAAATAATTAGGTATTCTTTGTTTTGTAGTCACGTGTAACATAAAAAGGTACATGAAGGATCGTCACACGGTGTGGATAAGGCCGCCGGCCGGCCCGGGAGGTGTCAGGTTCACAGAAACAATGATGTCGGCGCGATCGAGTGGCACAGGCTCAAGGTGATGGTTTCATAATATAATATACAAAACATTAACACAGTGACACCACAGGAATCCCTGCACCTATGGTCTGTTCCAAAAGTGTTTGATGCAAGCGTAAACAAACCCTGTTCATGTTAAATTCTTACGCAAACACTCACTAAAAGGAATTAGTAGTTAGGTAACATATTCATCTGAATTTAGAAGGTTTCAACTTTATATCTCACCAATTTTTCCAGCAATTATTGTTCGATTAACATTATTAGATTGTATTTAAAAATCCTCCATGAAAATTGAGGATTGAATTTACCTCAATAGGAATGATGCCTGGGTCAAAAAAAAGTTATTCTATTTAGTCCGTCAGTCAGACAATAACAAAAATATTAAACACGTATTTTTTGCTTTATCATATTAATAAAAAATGACTAGATCAACGCATTAAAGTTGGGGAATGGGGGTTGATACGTCACAAGTATGTATAAAATCTACATACAAGTGACGTCATGGCACATTATAACTCAATGTATCGCCGTAATCTTTTGATAACAAAAAAAAAGAAAAAATACGTGTGCGTTATTTTTTCATAGTCTACAAAAATGTTTTTTGTCCGTCATGTAGACTATGAAAAAATTACGTACTTACACGTATTTTTTTCTTTTTTTGGTGATTTAAAAAAACAATTTCAAATAATCAAATCAAAGCACTCAATTCGTAAGTGGCACTACAAATTGGCATTCACAGGTACGTTTCTGATTAATTTGTTTACATTGTTATCACATACTTTTGGAACAGACTATAAGTAGGTACCCGTGTTACAATGTAACTTGTAATACTAATCGCGCTTTATCAATACGTATCCGGTGTACTACGCCGCAAGTATAAATATTTTTAGTTTCTACTTCGTGTACCTACACTGTTCCTGTTATGGAATGAAGGGGAACTTTTAAGTTTTACGGTACGTAGATAGGTACCTATAATTATGACCATATTAGGAAGGCTCAGTTACGTTGGGACGCATATTTATAATGTCTCTTATGTTACGTTAATAAGAAAGGTTTGGACTTCTTGCTCTTGACTTGACTAATTTCTCCAATACTTTTGTGAGCATCTAAACCGTAGGTATTATTATTACTAAATTTCTTATTTTTGAGTCTATGGAAAATGTACTTATAAATATTTATTACGTTACTATTTAGTAAAACCATATTAGTCTTGGCAAAATCACTGTTAGTAGGTATACCAAGGGATTTTTAGACCTATTTGCATGTACCCAAACCTATTTGCATTGTCTCACTGTTAAATGCTTATAAGTCTAAAAACTACAACATTTATCCGTGTGAATAGCCTGTCCTAATAAGTTAGTGCCTATACCACTTCTATATTTTAGTGCATAATAGCCTAAACATATTACAATAAAACCAACCCTTTATCCTTCGTTACAGCTATATCAATTATCTGTACAATACCTGTATTACACAAACGGTCAGAAACCATACTCAGTGAAATGCTTAAACAAATCGGAATGGCTGAGTGATAAATGATCGCGAAACAAGTGTTCAATCAGCGTGCGGTCAGGCGGTAGGGCTAGGGCGGAGGGCACACCTACCGCGCGGTAATAGCGCCCGGGCTCATTGGGCGATTGGGCCCAACCGGTGGCACAAAACAATTGGGCCCTAATGACCCTCCGTGAAACAACGTCGACAAAACTATGCGTAACGATCGAATTAACGTTACCGGCTAAAGGTAATTTGATTGTCTGTTAACGCTTAGATACTCGTATGTGCTGTTATAGTATTTGTGTCCTTTTGCAGACTGAAAGCCATAATTGTACCAAAATTATCGATAATATTATCGGTGATACTCGCAATATCAATAATTTTGTATTAGGTACAGCTTGTATTACAGCGAAGTACCGCTTATCACACACACGGAACGAGAGGCAGTGTTACAAGCATAGAAATAATCTATGGTTAGAAGGCCTTTATGGCAAAAAGCATGTTTGTTCATCATCTGTAATGGCTAAAAGAATTGAGTAGAAAATAGAAATAGAAAATATTTTATTGTCCAGAAACCATGAGTAGCTCAAAATATTAGGTACCTACAGCTAGTTGACAAATTATTATTTGCCAGTGAGCCGCAAACTAGACAGTTAAACTGTATCTTGAAGCTCGGGGTACGACTTCCAGAGTGGTCACTAGAAATGTAATTTCAGGTATGGTATGGTATTAGGAGGATTAGGAGAACTACTCATGTATAGTACTTAAGATATTTTAATATTACAGCAGGTAAATAGGTAAATAAACCTAAACATGAGACCTAAAAAAATATCGTACGTAAACAATTTCAGTTATTTCAATAATTAATTGTGCAAAATGATTAATAAACAATTTCCTACAGTTGAAATGAAATGTTAACGTCGTCAATTTTTACTGCAAGCAATGTTTCTGTCCATAATTGCAAAATATTAATTTCCTAATTAGGTAAGTGTGCCTCGGGGGCATTGACCTCAGTTCTCAAGGTACATTATTAAACTTAAAGTAAATACTGTAATAATGAAATATTCAGTGGAAATCTTTTAGGTTCTTTGCGATACAGGTCGCGTAGGTATCTCCAAAGAGGCCTTCATAGTAGTTCATAGTTAGTCAACTGACAGACAAAGCACAGCTGGCTCTAGGAGCATTAAACTATACTTACACAAGAGTTCCTTATAAAGTGGAAGCACTCAGGGATGATTTTTGAAAATGTACCCCTAAAGGGGTTTTGTAGGGGATATTTGTTTGAAAGTTCGTAATTTTTGCCGGGTCGGATCGGGCACATGGCTTGTCCTAAAAGGATGTAGTCAGTGACTATTTACTAGTCACATGCAGTCACACACACACAGAAGAACAAGAAGACTGGTCACACTATGAGCTAAAACTAAGTTCAGAGTCATTGTTTTTTATACAGAAATAAGATTTCTGTTTTACTGAATGTCTATGATGCTGCTTGTGGCTCCAAAAGCAATAAACGAAAACTTATTACATCGCCACACAAGTGCAAACAGACAAACAACTAAAGCTGTATTATAACATTAGTCACTCCAGTTGCTCCTAGCCTAGGCTATGCAACAATAGCTAGATAATTGATCGTTACGTGTGCTAACTAAGTAGTTGAGTTAGGTGACAGGCGTTGAGCCGCTACCGGTGGCTAATCCAATCACGTAATTGGACTTAGCTTTATTCAATGACCGGGTAATGAGTACTACGACTGGCTTCTATGGAATAGTAATTTTACCCTACTGTTATATTTAGAAATGTTTGTTTTCGATTACAGAAGCAGGTTGATAAACGTTGGTGTTCTGTCGGACAGCGCTTGCATGATGAAATACTCGCTCAAGATGTATGGGCAGGCCATCTTGGGTCACCTGGATGAGTCTGTAAAGGTTTTATAATTATGATTTTTATAAATAAATAATAAAAAATAATAATCTTGGGTGGCCAAATGATGTGAACTGCATCCTTGGGCCGCCGAAGATTATTATTTTTTATTATAAACCAGGTAAGTTCCAATGGTATTATGAAATACCATTGGAACTTACCTGGTCCATTTAAATTTATAAGTAGCTACCATACCTACTAGGCGGTAAGATAGCTACTTGTGGCGGCACCTACATCGCCACATGTGAACTACGCATCTTACTGACGTCACGCAAAATCCTGAATCGCGCAAACAGTGCCATGTTTACCACGCAACCAGCATAATACAACATTCCGACATCAATCGTCGGGCAGTAGCCCACCAGCCACAACATGTTAATCTTGGACAAATTCTAGGACCAGGACTTAAATAGTCTGAATACAAAAATAACGACTCTCTATAAAGTATTTATAGGTTTTTGCGCAGGTGATGTTCTGATTTCATCCTTCAAATCGGGCCTAAACCCTTATGACCAAAACATCGACCTGAGAATCTATTCACAAACTCAACAAAGCTCGGTATCATAGGGCCTCTTCTTTCGTTCAACATAAATTACATATTAATAGAGATGGATACTGTGAGCCCCTAGACAGCTGACACTTGACAATGAACTTCCTTATAATTTTCAATATTTTCTGCCCAAATTAAAAATGACCATTAAAATACAAAAAGAGAGATAACAAAAGAAATTAGATAAATTAAAGGAATTAAGGATGTTCCGTCAGTCAGTGGCAGGAGGCGTGTTGATCACCGCTCTTGGGGAGGGTCGCAGTGACACTGACGAGTCTGGCGACTCATTAGCACTAGGATCGTACGCCGCGGGCACATCACTCATCAGCTCAGTTTGACAAACGTGCCGGCTTATAGAACTCTTTGCCGAGATCTAGTAGAGTCATTATCGGGGTAGTTACAAAAGTTGTCCTTGAAAGAGCTATTATGAACTGTATTTTTTGCTGTAGTAATATTGTGCCTACTAAAGATCAACCTCCAAGGCTGAACTAACTACCAAGTGCGTTGTCCTTTTCATTGGCATTTATTCAGAATTTCAAAAAGTATCATTTTAGAAATAGGAAATTAAAATGTCTGTCTGCTACAGTCGATATTCTCAAACTAAAAAAAAAATTAGGACACAATACAATTGATAAAGCAATTGCTTTTTGTGGAGTGTTATTAATTTACCATCCGTTTATTTTTCTTTATTTTTTGGTTCTCACAACCATTAGACTAAAATGAACGTCCGTTACAAACTTACATGATAATGAATCAGATTCGTAATACTTTTAGTAAAGGGTGATCCATCCGCCTATCATAGCGCGCCCTGTCCCAGCACAGTGCAGTGACAGGCCAATTGGCTTCGTTTGGAGTCGCTGTAACACTTGACACGCGGTTATGATGTGCATGTCCCTGATTTATAGGTACCTACTCCTATTTGGGACTGTGCTTGGGAACAACTTACAAAATCAGTTCACAGCTGAGAGCTAAAAAAAAGGTCAATGTTTAATTTAAAATAGTACTTACAGTTTAGCTATACTATGCTTTGAGAATAACCAAGTCCAATATCAACAAGACATATCTCTATGGCTAGAGGATCGATATAAACTGAAAAGAATAACGTAGCCTAGTATCACCCTCATACCTACGACTTAAAATATTAATTTAACGGAATATGCATAAAACTAAACCGCACTAAACAGCTAACACTAACAATAAATCTTCTTGTTAGCTAACGGCAAAGCATATTTACTGAATAAAAATGTAATGATCCCAATCCATTACCGAATTATCTTACAAAGTAGCGTAATAAATATAGATATCTGTCTGTATTGATGCAGTGAGCGGAGACAATATTTACTGGGCTACTCCCCTGGTCCTGCCGAACGGAAACTTATAGTTTTCTTGAGGCGCCCGCCGAATAAAATACTGCTGGTCGGGACATAAATCAGATCGTGTCGTGGCCGCAGCCGGCGCGGAGACGCCGCCCCGTGCTGTCGGACGGCAGACCCGACGCCCCGAGCCCCGCTACATTTTAATAACAGGACTCCGCCATAAATGGTCACTGACAGATTTTTATTTCAAATCATAAATTATCTTTCCAGTCGCGCAGACTTCTTTTATTAATATTTTTGTTCTGTAAGGTCCTCTCTACCTTTACCTACTGAGTGCAATGAATATTTAGGTAGGTAACCTACACTTAAGAAAACCTGAATTACAAAATGAAACGTAACTGAATCAAATCAAACTGAATTGACTAAATCCAAGTAAAGGAAAATAGTATTATATATAGGTAGATGAATTGCATAATGTATTGCAGGTATATAACACAGAAGTTATCCATTTTACACGAGCATTATTCTTCAAAGCACCTAAGTTATCACTTGTAATAAAAAGTTGTAAGTAATTGGCAAGTTTTAATTCAATAAATTTTTCAGGTACTACTAATCCATAACGGTCATTGACTGTTATGCTGTCTGTACCTAACCTACCTACAGACATACATGACTCCACACAAAACTATGAGACCAAAAAATAACAAAAATTGAGGAAGCTCTTCTCTCATAAGTCACAAAATAAAGTCTAAAATTATTAATATCGGAAATGGAAAGTTTCAATAAGTGTAGATATGTATCAGTGGCGGTGGTGTTTTATGGGCAGTTTTAGTGCGCTCGCCGTCTCCAACAATAACGGTGACCGCAAGGGTGTCGGGGGGCACAGCTGTTTTTTACACCTCCTTATACAACCTTTACCTCACAATGCAGGCACTGGGAAAATCTTTGGAGACTCTATGGTGATATTTTCCTTGAGTTAGTTGTCGATATGTAAATAAAGTTTATTGATACCTTACCTACACACATACCTAGCAAATTTAACGTTGCATAGAGATTTTGACCTGCATCTTAGAACTGATTAATTAGTTAGTTGCTGCTAGAATATTTTAATGCGGCTATTAGAGTTTTTTTAGGGCTATTAGAGTTTTGTGTGAGTATCAGAATGACCGCGACGGCTCGGTTCGCACAGTGGTTAAGCGATTGACTGCTGCGCTGCGTGTCGCGGGTTCGATTTCCACACGGAACAAATACCTATTTGTATGACCTACAAGTAGTTGTTCCGGGTCTGGCTGTTTGTTGAATGCTTGCACAATACAGGAGAAATTGCTAGTGTGGGACAACACATAAAAAAAATGACTGTGCTCAATTCTGTTTTATTCACAATTTTAGATTAACGTCTGTGTTTATACTCTTAATATACGAGCGCCACTTTACACACAAATGTCTAATCCATGTCTTTCTTGTTCCGGGTTGACCGTAGCTATTACAATAAAAATATTAAAAACCGCATAAGTAAGAGGCGGAGGTCGTCGGCAGTTCGGTGCAAATGTCGCCCCGGACACTTACATTATTCCTTAGTGGCCCTGGCGGCTGGCGGACGGCGTACGGCGGCCGGTCCGGTGCTATACCGGCGGGTGGTGGCTCAGCCCCTGCACCTATTATCTCGATACTTTAGATAGTCACCGGGACATTCACGGTCTCCGATCGTTCGCACAAATGACCGGCCATTTGTCCGGATCCGATTAATCATGATTGTGTTTGTGTTGTACCAGTACTATAAAAATATAATCCCTTCTGGACTTTAATACGCGCAACTCAAGCGGAAATTGATGAGATCCGAAGACGTTGAAAAGGATTGAATTTCATCAAAGGAAGTCATTATAAATGTCTTATAGATTCTGATGGATTTTCTATGAATGATATCGGACTGTTTGGTAGTTCTTGAAAATTAATCTAAGGGATTATTTTACTTCGATGGCTATGAATCACATGGAAGACAAACTCGGAATATTGGATATCTGCAAAAACCTAAGAAGGCAGTCTAGATGGAAGTCCGTCAGGTAGCCAATTATGGGCTGTGGGGGAGGAAACCAAAATGGAATTCCTGAACGAATTAACTGAGTGAATGTATGAGGAATCTGTACGCATATGGAAATGTTTTGAATTTAGCGAGTTGTATTTATTTAGGTAGTGATGTTTTAAAATAAACAATTAGAAAAACGAAATAATGAAAATAGAGAATCCTACATATTGTGGCATAGCAGACAACAGACAAAAATAATATTTTGCTCTTGTACTTTCTTTAGTAGGTACATACTAAAGTAAGTCCACACACAACGCAGGTAGGCGGTAGGCATGTGTGCAACTGCACCAAGTGCTGATTTAGCTAATGTGGGTAATGCTATATGACACTACTGTATACTTGGACGGTAATAAACAATGCAATTCACAGTATTGTGTCGCTGAAATGTTACTTCTCTACCTACTTGTACATTTAAATATTACCTCACAACAAGAATTTTTAATATCTACCACATGTTAGACATACGCCTGTATTTCCCGAAGGGTATGCACATTTCAACAGTTATGAAAAAATCTACTAACATTAAATTACCGAGCTGGCGTTCGAACCCACGATACATGGTCAGTTGTCGTGCTGAGACCACTTGACCAGGAGGGAAGGCATTCATTTACATTAACGATGCAATGAAATCTTTCTTTGCATACCTAAGTACCTACCCTATGGGTAAAAGATAAGCCCAATCAATAAGTATCTAGTTCACTTCTTGTGCAGCGAATTTCTAGCTTGGGTACACTGATACTCAGCAACATCAATTTATCGGGGATAAGATTAGGTACCTACCTAATCTTATTATTTCTTTCTTTCATTTTGTTTTATGCGTCCCTACGCAGGATTACAAACAACATAAATTCTATACTTCTGATTGAAATGCACGCTATAAGTTTTCAGTGACAATCAATAGTTCGATAGTGCGATTGATGCGTGCAGGGGACTCCGTTCCGGTCGGCTGTGTATATCGGATGAGCCGATTGGGGAGATGCCGTTCTGCTCCATTATACCTCGGAATAATCCTCAGAGCAAGGCATATTGGCCTGTAGACTTGTACTACCGGCTTTACTTGAGATCGGATATAAAGAATATGAAATAGAGATGAAATAAAGCTTAGCAATGGTTTTGATTGTAAAAGTTCTGTTAAAGGTCTATTTTGTGGTTTTGTTACTGGCTTCATTTAAACGCTGAGATAAAAGTTCACTTTTTATTAGGCTCTGCATCAATTCGTATTTTGGACAACAATATCTAAGTAGGTACCCGGCCACTGTCCGCAGCAGGCTAATAGGCTCTTTCTCATGTAGAGAAGGATTAAACGACGCTTGCTCAGCGCGGGTGGGTCACGGCACCTATTAATTAGGTGCTTAAGTACTATAATTTATTGGCAAACTCTTAATGGCACATCGCACGATTTACATCACTTTCGTGAAGGTATAAAAGAGCACAAAGAGTGTTTCACATTTAAAATGACATTAACATCATACAGTAACGTGTTCTGGGAGTTGCTCGCAGCGCCTCTCTCACGGGCCGCGCTCCGCTGAACCCTGATCCTATCATAACGCAATCGCATATCGCCCGCCTTCCTAGTACGAAAAAGTTCCATCTCTAAATGATACATCAAATCTCAACCTTACGCACTTCGCATTAGATTGAAACTCCGCAAATAGAACAACGTAGTACCTTGTCAAAGAGGCAGTGAAAATGTGCAGATATTTACGTTGATAGCCTTCCAGCAAAGAAGTGGAGTAGATACGTGAACTCGATCAGGGACCATAATAACCTAAAGCTCACGTTATTCCTTCGATAAATGTAACGTATGTATCCGCAGATTGAAAACAATCTTTTCGTGAGTTATTTGATTTTTGGATGGAGCGGTTAGGCTTTATTCTGCCGAAATAAGGAGCGTTCTTAGATGGGTAGATGTTTATATTTATTTTACACAAACTTTAGCTTTCAGGTAGGTGCCTACCTCCTCGAATTTAGTACCTACAATTTTCAGACTACTATTTGTCGCAGAAACATGTGTAATATTTAATTAAGCCTTTAATTAAGGCTACACTATAAAATGTAAAATAAGATGGTATTTTAACATGTATTTTTGGTGTATGCTTTGTTGGTTGTCCTTAAATAAATAAATAAACATTAAATGTGCCAACTGTAAATTTCTGCACACCATAACATACCAAGAAATCATAAAATAAAAGTTTACAATACTGCTAACATTATCTTAATTAGTAGTTATGTTTTCAGACTTTTTAAAACCTATGCTGGGAATTTTCTCGACACAAGTGCCCGAATTAAGGAAAAAATATAAGGAAGTCCACAAAAACCATAAAATATCCCCCTAAGCTTCCGCTCACCGATAATCCCTTTAGCGAGGGAAAAAACTTCAAAAGTTTGTGCGGGCTTGTGGGGTCCTGAATTTTTGATCTCTATTAAATTGTTTCAAATCGTTTAACTTGTCGCGGCTCAATCAGTGCGCGGCGCGTGTCGTGCCGTGCGACACCGTGCCGCGCCGCGCCTGTTTCACGCTTGCTGCCCCGCATAGTGATGCTGAGACTGCGTTCAGCTCACGCCTCACGCGTACGCGGCGTAACGCCTCCGTGTGTGCAGTGACCGTGACCAACTATGCTTTTGCCACGTCTGAAAGCACCAGGAGTGTGGTATGTACGTGAACTGTTGGTAACGCGTTTGTGATTGGTTTCCCACTCATTAATTGGGCACTCTCCAATGTTGATCGAGAATTCATTAAAATTATTCTTTTTACCAAATATTTACCTACTAAGTATAATTTTGTAAGGGTTGAGTTTATAAAGCAGATACTGATATACGTTACGAGTATCATGAATGTAGGAACGTACGATGGAGCAACTGTGGATAAGCTGGCATTAGGCGGATGATACCATAATACCCGATGTGTTTTGATTTTATTTTCTGACTACCTTTTTCCCGCCGCTTTGCCTGCGTGGATGTCAGTAAATATGCTACGGGAACGAACTACCGCGGCGGGATTAAAAGTACCCGATGTGTTAATCCAGGTAAACAGATAAACTATCTGTGTTTAAAATTTCATGCAATTCCATTCAGTCGTTTTTGCGCCAATCCGGAATATAAATCCAGACAAACAGACAAACGGATAAAAATTATATTTTCGTCATCAGGCTCGTATCCTCACCTCGTAGCTATAACTTTATGTTTTTAAATATTTAACGTACAGTTTTGACTCCGCTACTATTTTACACTGGCCTGCAAAACTAAGTACTTACTACACTTTTTATTTTTTTTCTAAACTGTAGAAGCTAGAGATTTAAAATAAAAAAAAACGTTTAATAACAATTTTTATAAGCTTTTTTGAAACTAGAGTAAATTATACATATTAGTAACTTTTTTAAATCTAAAAAAAGATAAAACATTAAAAATAGCAATTTTTAGCTTAGCCTCCCTTTTTTTTTTTTTTTTTTTTTTTTTTCCGGGGTGGAAAATCCTCATGGATGTCCTCCGCCTGGGGCGAGCGGAGGGGTCTGTCAGACTCTTACTGACTAAAAACCACCCCGGTGTTCCGTCTCACACCTACGCCGGGGGTCGCGGGAACGAAAAAACCTCCGCAACCCCCGACTGGTGCCAGCCCGCCGCAGCGGGCCCCTCCTCCTTCATCACCGGCGCACCAGAACACATGGCACGCCGTGACCAACCCAGGGACCAAACCAGTACATGGGCGCCAGACAGCCCCTTGTCTGGGCGCCCTTGGCCCCTCTTCGACGGGTCAGGTTATTGGCCCCGCCGTCTACCAATTTTCGGCCGCAGAGGATAGGGAGAGCGGCCTACGCTATACCGACACTCCTCTTCCCCTGCGGCCCCGCCGTCTACCAATTTTCGGCCGCAGAGGATAGGGAGAGCGGCCTACGCTATACCGACACTCCTCTTCCCCTGCGGCCCCACCGCGTTCGCCATCAGACGGTGGCGACCCCGTCAAGGCAGGCAGGGAGGGAGAGCGCTGTACCGCAATATACCTCTTCAGCCGCGGCCCTGAAACCGCAGCCGCGATGCCCCCGATACACGACATCGCGGCCCGCCTCAGTTGTGATGTCGCCACCGCAACCTACTCGTTGGCCGCTACGTCATGGGCTTGGGTCAAAAAGCCCTGACGAGCGGCCCCTCCTCGGGTTCCTCTTGGCTTCACCGTGGGTAACCAACCCACGGCTAATGAGCCCCCCCGCAACGACAATGCGGGAACCCTTCGGGGGGGAGCTTAGCCTCCCTAGCTTATCCCAGGCGTGCTCAATCGGGTTCAGATCAGGACTTCTTGATGGCCAAGCCATCACGCAGATACCAACCTCCTGAATATACTCTTGCACGACTCGAGCCGTGTGTGGCCGGGCATTATCATCCATCAGCATCGATCCATCACCTATATTTACTAAATACGGCCCTGCATACTCATTGAGAAACTCCTGGGCATATCTTTCCCCAGTCAGAGTGCCATTTTCTATGGCCACTAACTCTGTGCGACCTTCTGCAGATATGCCAGCCCATACAAGTACACTGCTTCCACCGTACTGGTCTCTTTCTAAGAAGCAGGCTTGAAGGTATCGCTCACCAGGACGCCTGTAATGTGAGGATCGAGACTCATCTGTAAACAAAATTCTTGACCATTCTTAGTTCTAGATCCCACTGTATGTGTTCACGGACATATCGCAGTCTCGCTACTCGATGCTCTCTCTCGAGTTTGGGGCCACTCGCTGGTCTTCGGGGTTTCAGGTTTGCTTCAGCCAGTCATCTTCTTACTGTACCGCCACTAATGTAGTCCCTTCGGGTCTGAAGAAGCTGTTGCTGGACTTCAACTGCATTTAGGTGGCGATTTCTCAACACAGTGGAAACAATATAACGGTATTCTCGGGCACTAGTACACCTAGGTCTGTCATTACCAGGTCACCTCAAATGGTTTCCAGTCTCTTCGTACCTTCGCTTCACCTTCTGGACCGTTCGTAACGTCAAACCCACCATTTTTATAAGTTTAGGTGCTGTTGTCTAACTTAGCTTTTGTAACAATACTCATCAATCAAGAAAAAAATTGAAAACAAAAATAGAAACAAAAAATTAATGGTAAAATTTTTCGAAAAGGATTATTTTTGATTTTAAAGTATTTTTCAGCCATTTCTTGAAAAAAGGTTACCGACTATGAAGATTTTATGTAGAAAATTAAACTCTTTTTCGAGTCCTTTTTGTTTCGAAAGTATATCTTGTGTACTTTAAAAGTTATTGCAATTTTAAAAGTGTGATGCTTAGTTTTGCAAGCCAGTGTATTATATGTATCTATGGATCATCTAAATTGTAAAAGAATTAGGTGTAAGTAAGCATACTTTATAGTATATTTAGTAGGTAATTTAGGTGAAACCAAATGAAACTGTCGTTATAATTAAATTTGTGTAAAACCAAACATTATACAAACCAATCAATTACTCCAGAAGCCAGGCTTTGTTTTTAGATCCGGACAATTATTATTTTATCTGTTATACAATATCGTATGACCATAAATCGTTGATAGTAGCGGTAGGTGGAGGGTCCTGGGTCGCATCACGGCAAAACTGATTTATGCACTGGTGATATTTTATAGCGCAGTTTGTTCCGGCCGTTATTGTATTAGGGCGGCTGTTTGTTACATCGCCTCTGCCCTCGCCCCCTGACATACACTGCGACGTTTTCTTTTAAACTCTATAATTGTTTTCTTTAAAAGTTGCGGTGGTGAGGGAAGGTTAATCACTTAATCAGGCTTTAAAGTGGTTATTTTTTTTTCATAGATTTAAAATATTATGAGTTGTTAAAATATTTCGTTTATAACCAACCTGGCCAAATATATATTTTTTTATTTGGTCAGCAATTTTTTTTTTAAACGAGGATTTTCTAGTTCGACAGTGTTTTTTGTGTGTATTTGTTACGCGATTACTGTTTGTTAAGCAGTGATAGCCTAGTGGTATGACCGTCAGACTGACAAGTCGTAGGTCTCGAGTTCGAACCCAAGGCACGCACCTCTGACTTTTTGGATTCATGTGCGTATTTATACAATTAACACTTGCTCAAAAAACGGTGAAGGAAAACATCGTGCCTGAGAGATATTTTTCGACGGCATGTGAAGCCAAGTCAGAGGCCCGTGGGCGGCTTTAAAACTCTGACACCAGGTTAGTTTACCAACCACACGAAAAGAAGAAGACGCGATTACTCCTTATGAATTGATTTAGATGATTCTTTTATTGTTTGGTAAGTCATACTTCAGAAGTGGTCCCATATAAATTTTATTAACTTCGGTAGTTTTTGAGTTAGCTTCAATAATAAGTCAAAGTCAAAAAAGCATTCATTTCAAATAGGCACAAATTTTTTAAAGCAATATCAATATTAATAAATAGGGGCAATATTTTTATATGGCACTTCTGAACGTCAACATTTACAAAAAAATAGAATTGATTCTAGTCACCCCTAACAAAAGGTAGTTTTCGTGTGGAGAAGAAGACGCAAGAAACTCCACCGTTACTCTTTTAAAATGTTTTGATTGTATAGGTACATTAGTTATACAATTATATGTGAAAACGATGCACCTAGAATAAAATTACTATATTACAATAGGGAAAAAATAATTAAAAATTGTGCTCACATAATTTATACAAACATTGTAAAAGTAGGCGATTTTCCTAAAATTTTACAATTAATTCAGTGTGTGAGGAAGTAATCACATAATGTAAAATCAATGTCATATAACAATGTCAAAAACAATTTAATTATACAATTGTATAAATTAGCAACCAGTTTGATTTTGTCTAGATTCTAAATTATGCTATAGAGCAGGACCAGCATGTTTCCAATCCGTATTGTTCCCACTTAGTCTGTCATGTCACTGCTATTTACATAGCAAGTAGTGGTATTCGAATTTGTGTGGGGTAGTACCACAACTAAATAGTGAAAAATAATTTTAATTTCGGAAGTCGGTGGAAAAAAACAAAAATTCCAAACCAAAGACACCGACTTCCGAAATTAAAGATATTTTTCACGTTATAGTGTTTTTTTGAAAGTCGGTTGTTATTTTTAACTTCAGATGTTAAAAATGAAACACAACATTTCATTTAAGTGAGTTGAATTGCTAAACCAAGGTTAACATGGACAAAAACCGAATTTCTCTATGGTACACCACATGCCATTCACTCTTCTTTAGTTTCATGTAATATAGTTAGCAACGTCCCGTATTAATCTAATAAATACACATCTCTTTTGATTTGCTCTGACTTCCCCGTTCACCAATTGACTCCCTTAAAATCGTTTTAAACTTCATAACAGGCGCTCAATAAAAAATAACGTTTCTGACTGTCCCCCAATTTTTTAAATTGCGTGAAATTAAATTTAGAATATACTCTTTATCCCTCCGGAGTCTGACAAATAGGCGAGAGCAGCGACCGACGCCGCGATTTAGCCATGCTGTAATTGGTTTTTTAATGCGGCTCTCGCGAAGTACCACCTTCCGCTTTATCAAGTGAATACATTATCAAATTGTTAGGCGGTCGACGCGTCCCCCGCGCCATGAATAAGAATCAAATGCGTTCGCGGTTCGCACACCGCGCCGACCGCACGGAGGGGTTGCAAATTAGTGATTCCGCTTTGCCATTGCGCATTTTAACGGTTGATAAATACAAATTAAACCATAATACTTATTGTTATAGTTTTAGGGAGTTATTCTTAATTTTATAACCATTTTATTGCGATATTTTGATTGATGTAAGTATTATTGATTTTTCCATGCTTGATAAAATATAACGCTTCACTGTTTCGGCAATTTTTCTTATTTTCTTTTTAACATGTAAAGAACACTACTTTGAGTGATATCGACAGGGGTTCGACTGATAGTGCAGATGGAGGGCGCATTAAATTTGACAAGCGAAGATATTCAAAAGGTATCACTATGGGCGTGCGTTTTCATTGTTAAATCACAAGCCGAAGATATTGCTTTTGGAAATATGCAAGTCGAGTTATCACACACAAAAAGTGCTCAAGCATTGTTAAAAGCGGTTGTTTATTAAACAGCAAATAAAAATAAAAAATTAGATGGATCGAGCATTATTTGCCGTGACGTCTCTCAGTTGATAATGGAGCTGTACTCTCGTTCTGCGGGAGGACATCTCGTGAATCCGGTCACGTCCGATATTACGTCCGATCCTCCGACTGACACTATGCCTATTGCAGAGAGCTCTGGTAACGAGTCTATTGCCTACCGACTATCATTCGCCATCGTAAAATTACGATTGTTTTTATGAAGCCTTGAACTGCACAGCAATAAGTATTGTCGCGAGGGCTAAACCTATGAAGGCTTTATTGTTACGAATTTGTTTGTTTATAGTTAAACCGTCGTCGGGTCGAATTTTACTATCATTCTGAAAAAAAAAACATGTAAAAAGCGTGGCGAAACTGTTATCCCTCACATAAAGATGGCTAATGCAGTTAGTATAGGAAATCTACGCGCACAAGCGGGAGCCTGTCTCCGTGGTTAAGTGGCCCATTCGCGTGCAAACGAGCGCGCACTTTAAAAATAATAAAACCCCTTCAATATCTATGGCGATACTAGAGTTCTTTCAGAGTACGTGTACCTTCACTGCCTACGTTTTGGGGTCACAACTTCCGAAAGGTACTTTGATACATACCTATTTCCAATTTGTAAGATTTTTTTAAATCGAACTGTGACTCAGCAAAATCTCATGCACATTGCCCAGTACCCAATGTTGTCTGGCAGCTGTGATTGTATTACAGCGGTTACACACGGTCGCCAGATGTGTGCACAAGCGATCAACTGACCGAGGAGGTCGCGAATGTACACACTGCCTAACTAACCGTAGCTCACACCTCCGTATTAGTTTTAACGTGATTTCGATGTTCTATTGGATTTGTTAAATATTTGATTTTGGTGGAATATTCTACTTGGCTATACACAACAAGAGATTTACTCGCAAGAAACACTTGGGAAAATGCACCTTATTTCCCACGGTGCATTAAATGACTGGCATAAAGTGCAAAATACCAACACTCCTCACACGTTTCTTTATCTCGAACAAACCCTTCTAAAATATCAAGTAAAGACACCTGATTTAAACGGCACGAACAGGAAATAGAAATGTACAAACCTTGTTACAGAAGAAACAGACCCGTATTTCCCTTATTCGTTCACGTGACGCGGCACCTCTATCTAGTTAGAGCGGTGCACACGGGGAAAAATGAAATATAGAGGCAATCCAAATAGATTGTTATCTACCCGCGTGTTTACCGGCGACGCGAGCACGTGCGCGCTAACAAGCGACCCTCGCGCCTTAAAACACGGTGACAGACACCCTTAGCACCATCCCTAAACTGCACGACGCTATGTGACAGCCACTGCTCCTGACAGGTGGACACTCACGCTTTTATTCTATCCTGGTAACACAATAAAACTATTTGTTGACCACACAAAATATGTGTTCGTAAAAAATGTCTGGTATAATGATGCTCTCATAAAAGAAGTAAGCTAAAATTCAGTGAGCTATCAATTAAAACACCTATAAAATATATTGATTCCTATCAACAACCATAAAAATTAATGTGGCAGATAGCACGTACCTCCCGGCATTAATTCGTCGACCGTAGCTAAAACTATAAACGTCGGTTAATCCTATGTATCATAGCAGGGTGGTCATTGATTTGCAGCAATCGGATGGCCGCGGTGACTTATTGTGGGTCCCCTCGCGTCTCGCGCCCATTACCTCCGAGACCGGCCTCTGTGGACGATCTTCTAATAACTGCACCTCTAATACACCTCATCTTTTCCTTAACGTCCCACTATTCGTTTTGTGACTAATTGAGCGTAGGCGTTGTAGATTTCAGTTTATTGCCGGTACTTTATCAACTTGCTGCGGAAACATGGGTTCACTTTTCTATCATCAATGCATTATTAACTACCCCAGTAATAGACTTGGTGTAAAATTCAATTATTATATTGTAGCAAACCTGTAGGTAGACAAAGCACGATAAGAGAATTACAAGTCATCATTAGCATAATCCGGCGCGGGCGCAAAACAGATAGCGGTAAGGTGCTTAGGTAAATTAACTGAGCGCGTCTACGACTCCGCTACGGCGTAGCGCGTAGTCCGCGCTCGTAGTGCTCGGGCTTTATCAGCTTTATTGACGCGCCAGTTAAATATAATTTTCACCCAATTTAGGTGCATCATTTCAGCTCGTCATATTTTTTTATTTGCTTGGTATTTATAGTGGTGGTACTAAATAATTCTAATTTGTATGATTGTTTTGGTTTTAACGTTAATCATATAAGTATAGCCGAAGTTGTCATCAATATTCTACAGAGTTATCCATGCTGAACATGTGTAAGTGGACGTGGGCGTGTGCAGTTGTGATTGGATTAGGTCCGTGGTGTGTTGACGAGCCCCGCGGGACCGGCACTCACGACCCACGGCCCACGGCGATGCACTGACACCTCCGTCACGCTCCTAATACCGTCCAATGTCCAGCTCAATACAAATAGAACCCACTAGTGAAGGTCATTCACTCGTGTCTCATAAAACTGAACGAAATTGCTGTTTTTTTATTATTTTTTACAGATGATGTCCGTCATAAAGCACGCGCACACACTACGGTTTTAGTACCGTATCAAAGAAAAAAAATCATGAAGCGCTGCCAGGATTAGGATGTCCAGTAGTGGTGTAGCTATTTAAGAAAATTATTAGGTGCAATTACGCAGCTTGTTGTGCGTGATTGGAATGCTTTCGGAGGAGGGCGAGGGTCCGACGACAAATTCTTACAAATTAATACATCTATCTGGGAGCCGCCTCGCGACAGACCGCGATACGTGTGGAATACTTTATTATCCCATCTGAACACTATTCTCTTGAGACACAGTATTAAGGATAAGTAAGTGTTGGTGGACAGATAAGTGACAGATTCGACCACTTGTAAAAATGCAGTGTTTACTTGATCACATGATGGGAAAACACTAACAGATGAAAATTTGTGAATATACGAAAACTACAGCCAGCTTGTTTCAGTGTATGTTCATCAAGATGAATAGAAACATACATACAATTGGTTTTCCAGAAAAAAAGATTAAGATAACATTGAACAAGGCGTATGGAGCAAGTGTCAGATGGGTCACAGACTAAAAAATCGAATAGGACGATAGAACAATATTGAGGATAAGGGTGTTGTAGCAGACAATGCCGCAACATCGCGGAGAATTCTATTTCTAATCTGTGAGTATAATCTGCAGCGTCAGCGCGACACTGCAATATGCGTCGCCCCCGCCCCGGCCCCGCGCCCCGCGGCCGCTTCACACTCGTTGTTTCGAGAGCAATCGAGGCGCCAATAAAAAAGGCGATCGTCGCCCCGAGCCCGGGCTCCGACTTATTTACAGAACACCCTGCCGACGCTATTTATTTTATTGACTGCCATTTGCCCTGACTTTTATCGCTGCCCACTTCCCGGATAAAACAACAGCAGCAGGTAAAGATTGTCCAGCAGTAACTGCCTCAGTGATACGGGGTCGTCGCAGTAATCATGATAACTTTACTCCGGCCAATTCTAATAAAAATCGTTCCCATTTGCTCGCCTCGATTGCTTTGCCATTACAGTGCTAACTATAAATGCCATGACTTTTATTTTTTACAAAGGGGAATAATGGGGTTATTATAAGGGTCATTATTTTTCTAAAGCGCCTTCGTTTTAAAATAGTTTTAACTGTAAATCAATTACTATTTCTTATTTATTTTAACATCGTGATTTTTTTTTATAGCAACCCATTAGATATTTAATAAAGCACAATTATTTCCTTCTAAGCAAAACTTAAATCGGATATTGTAGAATTATATAAATTAATATTTTCTGGAAAAACATAATATATGGTAGTAAAAATATCATAACAATAAAAATCACTTACAAATGTTAGGTAATTTGTTTTATTGCGATGGGTGACCGCCGCGGCCGGTAGCTCGGTACAAGGCCGCGAGCAGGCCGCCGGGGCAAGCCGCGGCAAGGGGTGACTCCCATTTTCCACACATCATTGCATCGGGCCGCAGATTTATTTGCATGCGGGCCGCTGACCAGGATCCATTACAGCCATTATCATGCTATCTGATCAACCGGCACGAGAGTTATGGCGCTCTTGTTTTTCTTAACTACATGAAAAAATGCCAACAAAGGAAAAACTGAATATTTAGGAAACAGGACAGAGGGAATTGGTAATAGGACGGGTTATAGCTTCCGGTATATTTCTTTTATTTGGGGTAGTCTCCTTGTAGGCGGTGATCGAGTTAGCTAAAATATTTTCGTTCTTGTTTAGGGTAAACGAAATTAGAATAATGATCGTTCATAAAACGTATCTAATTCATCACAATCGAAGTAATGAGTGCACTTAACTCATACAGATTAGTTAACGTATCATCAGAGGCTCGTAAGAAAAGTTATCGGGGCAAACTTCTCAAAGTTGACATAAGTCGGAAAGTTGTTAGGGCGGGAGGCTATTTACTGCGTTTCATTCAGATTTATGCCACGCGTCGTCCACGGCTAGTTGTTCAATGCAGATAATGAACGGGGCGGAAACTATAAATCTACTAAACTTGCGTAATAGAGAAGAATCGGGAAAGTAAAGTAAACATAATAAAGTGTTTAAGCTGGTTAGTTTAGTCGTTCATGTTCACAGTTCACCCGTGACGGCCCGGAGCCGCGTGCCATTTGAACCTGCTTAGTGAGGTTTCCGCTTAAGCGTATTAATCTGAAATTAGGTCGCAGTTAACACCGTCATGTTAAGTATTTAAGGGTCAGTGTTCCTTCGTACTAGACTAATGTTCTGTTGTACAAAATGGGACGAGTAAATTGTTAATACTTTTAGTTCTTGCAGGAATGGTAATTTGTAGGTAAGTCAGTTTTGTAGTGTAGGTTAAAATTTCTTTCATTTTTTATTTACTTCCGAAAATAAAAAGTATTGTAATGGTTAATGACCATTTTGTGATGTTTTTATTATGATGTGATTATGCAAGCGGGTCACAATAGTAGTGGAGATATGTTTGACCGCGGTTGGGGGGCGATTTTATTTTACGGAGCGCTTTATTGGTTCCATATCAATGGCCTAGTGCAGTTTTGTCGGTATTAGTATTTAGGAAACTTGTCGATGTTATTTGGATGTCATCAGCATCACACTATTGTTGCGTTTTTTAGTTTCATTACATTTAGCATTTTGTGTAAAATTTGTGTTAATATTAACATTCATAGGTAGGTCTGACGTCTTCTGCAAAGGATCCGAGGTCATTAGGGATATCCTAATAATGTCTGACAGCGTCTAGATACATTTTCATGTAAAAGATTATTTTAAACATTTTAAAACGTTTTACTTACTTCTTCGCAAATGTGAGTTGGGTAATTTTGGTAAAATAAGTCAATAGGTAAAGTTTTATTATATAGTTTTATTTTTATTTTAGCAAATTGTAAGGAACCTACTTTTATCGGTAGATTGACTCAAACTACAACACTAGTGGTCATAGATTCGCGTGGGATGGACGCGACAAATCAAGCCGCGAGCTGCAATGGGGCGGCTCCGCATCGACAGCTCTGATTTATAGCGGAGCCGCGTTATCGCACCCGCGTCTCTGTCCTATTGTGGAGCTACGCCACGCTATCTCGCGCTACACTACGCTACGCCACGCTACCTCGGGCTACACTGCGTTACACCACGCTACGCTGCGCTACACTGCGCTACGCCATGCTACGCCGCGCTACACTGCGCTACGCCATGCTACGCCGCACTACACTGCGCTACGCCACGCTCCGCGACTGCTACGCTGCTACGCAACAAGGTTTGAAAACAATAAATAAATAAATTTGATGTGCGCAATTATGCATTATTTTGGAAAGACTGATGCGGTTATAATACTAGCCAACGTGTGTAAGTAACAGCCACACGGGTCGATCGATCAGGTTAAGCTACGCTAACCGCGGTTGGTCCTTGGATGGTGAGCATCTTTACATACCAAGACCCTGAAGTCCGTCAACTGACAACCAGTCTTACCAAAGGGTATCGTATTACCCAGTAACTAGGGTATGGAGGTCAGATAGGCTGTCGCTCCACGCAAAATACTGGTATTCAGATGCATCCGGTTAGACTGGAAGCCAACCCCGACATAGTTGGGAAAAGGCTGGGGAGATGATGACTGGCCAACGTGTGTGGGAAGCGAGCCCTAAGCTGGGTTAAGTACTTACTAACTACTCTACTCTTCTACTTACGAGGGAAAACGAATTTGTGAAAACAACGTGTTTCTAATTTATTATAATGAGAATTTAAATAGCAGCTGCACGTAATCGCAACAAAACCCAAAAACATTTACGAAACTTTTCACAAATGTTTTAAAATTGAAGCGGTCACGCGTGACATTAAATTTTACTTGTATTTGTAGAGGACGTTTAATCGCTTGTTAACGGTCGGTGACCGTGGTAAATCTCTGGTAATCCGGTGTAGAACAAATATAGTTGAGAGGCAGATAAGGTGCGTCCGGCGTGCGGCCGGCTCGGGCACGAGCCGCTAATGTGCAATTTGTATGATGATGCCGGGCCACGGCCGAGAGCCGTTCCCTACGGTATCCTCGATATTTCGTCGCGTGAAAGTGACGTTGCTTGCCGCAATAGCTGCTCGTAAGTAATGGTGTTATAGTGTGGTGTTATAGGGCTTGCAGCTTTACGACTTTCGTAAGTACCTGCTACTAGCCTACCAGACTGCAGTGCTTAACGTTATTAGCAAAATGTTGGCGTTATGTTGGAGCTGCATCTGCGTCTATCGTGGTGAAGCATTAGGACATACTGCTGATGCATTAGCGAAATGTTAGGACGATGTCAGTTATAGTGTAACGTAACCACAATGCAATAAATATCATCACAAAACACTCGTTCGGTTGATATAGTCATAATGTGTAAGCCATAATTATCTTACATTCGATACATATACCTAATTTATGTCCATTGCATCTTGGCTGCTAGTATAACGTGAAAGTCACCAAACACCTTTGCCTACACATTAAAGTCAAGGAAAATGGGCTATATGTAAATAAAATGTAGGATCTATTGTAACGAAAAGTGAATGTTGTCTTAATAATAGTATTTGATTTATTACTTATATTTTTCAATGTCTTATTGTTATTTATTTAGATACTACTTTCTACTTGGCATACATGCAATATGCAAAAACAATATTTAAGGAAAAGGGTAACCTTTAAAACGCTCGTACTAAAGCAGCGTGAACGTGTAGCTAAAACCGGGCGCCAGAGTAAACACCAGAGACAATATTTGCTTTTTCTGCTAAAAAAATGACCGGCGGAGGTCAGTTAATTTACATGGTAAACGTGCGCTTAGAATGGACCGTCACGCGCGGTCAGTCGCTCACAAGACCAGCTATCAAGGACAGGGCGGAAAAGCGCGCCACAAATAATATACAACCATTAAATTTTGGATTTTACAGAACACTTTTAATAAAATTTTGTCGTTTACCTGAAAAGGGGATGGCACCCGCTTTTTCTATGTAAACAAAACACGTATTTGAGAATCTTTGTGTCATTCAGAGGCCTTTTGGCAGAGTCGGAAAATTCCGGAAAATCTAAGCAGTATTTTTAATCAGAGCGTTCTCACCGGTTGTTTTTGTGCAAGGCATGTGGGACTAAGCTACACGTAAAATAAATGTTGAATCGAACCGGCTGAAAGGGTTTTTTCTAAACATTGTATCTTTAAACATTTTATGCGAAACTCGTGGTGGTGCAATTGAAGTAGCCTACTAACCAGCCTATTGGGAATAAGTAGCCTACTGGTGGTCAGCGTTAGATACTCAAATAGGTATTACCGCCTGACTTTAGCACAGGCCACACTGGGTACGAAGCGAAGTTCGTTTAGCTTCGCTCATGTAGCTACCGTGTCTTTTCATATTTCGGTTCATAGTTCGCGGTGAACCGAATTATGTAAACACGCCGTAGCTACATGAGCGAAGCTAAACGAACTTAGGTTCGTTCCTAGTGTGGCATGTGCTTAAAGCGAGTAAACATCAACGACAAAACATCAATGACGTAACCTAAGTAAACTAACCAACAGCTAGAATAGGTTCTTAATTTTAGCTCATGACAACATGGTGTGTTCGTGTTTTATAACTAACTAGGCTAGAATTCTCATCTCGTTTGTAGGTATACTTATAATTTAATGTTCATAACTGATCATCAGCCTCTACGGCGCATAATGATGTCGGATGGCGATAATTTAATTTAGCCTTGATGGTGTAGCGGATGAGTCGGCGGTAAGAGTGCGTCATTAGCGGTTATCACTTCATTCCGGATGAAAAAACTTCAACAGCCCTCGGCTCCTCTCACGTGCGCTTATGATTTATTAATTTTCACCTTCATAAATATGGTGCACGCCTGTATAATGAGTCGACAGTACTACGAGTATACAAATTATTGTATTAGGACCCAGATAAGAATGCTTCGGAAATGGGAGCATTGTCTGGGTGGAACGTTTCAGGATACCTACAGGTAGCCTACCATAATCATTTGCAGGGCAGTGACCTACTGTACCTATGTGTGTTTGGTCAGCCCCTGAAATCCAGGCATACATGTGACGAAGCAAAAGGCATTCGTTTGAAAGTGCTAATATGCTGTTGACTTTCACGATATTTTTTTTGTAGATATCTTAGTGTTTGCCGACCGAGACAAACATCTAAAGTCTTGTCACGTTTCTGCGGTCAAATCATGAATAGGTCAACGGCATATATTTTCATATCTATGAAGAGAACTAAGAAAACAAACTATTCTTAATGAAATAACAAAAATATTTTAAAATCAAAATAGAAGGCACCTTTCTCTGAGGCATTCCGATAGTAACGAGAACTAACCGTTTTTCTAAGCAATGGGTATTATTTTGGAAGAACCTTTATTTTTCAAAAACATTGGAAAAATCCAAATCTACTTTCAGTAGGTGAGATTTCGATAGCCTAGTTGTACTTACATACGGTCTACACTCGGAGTCAAAGTCGGTTCGCACCTCAAATATTTTACAAAGTGGTATTGTCTTGTCTTTAAAATTATTTCAACGGGCAGGCAACAGGAAGTATGCACAGAGTATAGATATGTATCTACAGTACGGCGGCACGAGAGGATTGCGGAGTCAGCAGCTCGCGCGATCGATAGCCACGCATTTCCGCCTGCCTATCGAATAGCTTCTTGTTCTAGCAGTTTTACATTGATGATGGAAATGTTTGTTTGGGTTTCTATAAATCCTTCTAGATGAGTTTTGCATCAGGTAAACCTAGCTAGCTAAATACACTCGAGAGCAATGAATCCGGGTCACTTAAAGAATGTTAAAAATCTCGGAAACTAAAAATGATAGGTTAATGCAATAAATTGTATTTAATAGACAATGTAATACTCCTTAAATGAAAGTAAAAAAAATATGAGTCACCATACATTTTATTAACACAAAATTACATAAAGAAAAAAACTGCTGATCTCTCCTTAAAACAAAAATAGGAAACATGAAATTTTTGAACTTTATTACGATTTTCTTGAATTTTAATACTTCGTATTGCCTCCTCGTGCTTCCATTACTGCGTTTACGCGGTTTGGCATGCTGTACACCAAGTTCCTTATACGATTTTGGGGAATATTCTCCCATTCCTCTGTGAGAGCAATTTTGAGCTCACGAAGCGTGATTGGGGGAGGGTTTCGTTGTTTTACGCATCTGCCTAGCTCGTCCCAAGCATGCTCGATCGGGTTGATATCCGGGCTGCGCGCTGGCCACTCCATACGAGTAATGTTCATCTCTTGAAGGTAGTCATTCACAATCCTACCTGTATGAGGTCGGGCATTGTCATGCATAAATATAGCATCCTCACCTAAATTGACCATAAATGGACCAACGTGATCATTGAGGATTTCTTCCACATATCTTTCGCTAGTTAAAGAGCCGTTTTCTATGATCACCAGCTCTGTGCGACTTTCAGAAGAAATTCCGGCCCACACAAGTACAGACCCACCACCGTAGGCTACTTTTTCTTCGATGCATGCTTGCTTGAATCTTTCCCCTGGTCTTCGATACACTCTGTGTCTTCCATCGTGCTTGTAGAGCATAAATTTTGATTCGTCGGAGAACATAACTTTTGACCAATCTTCAATACTCCAATTTACGTGGCTCTGGGCATATCTTAGTCTTGAAATACGATGCCCACGCTCCAGTTTAGGGCCGTTTGCAGGTCTAAGGGGTTTTAAGTTAGATTCAGCAAGCTGACGTCTTACTGTCCATGCACTTGGGTTACTTCCTCCGAGGCGTCGAAACTGATTTGTGAGTTCAGTTCCTGTAAGAAAGCGATTTCGAAGCATGGTGTTCACCAAGTATCGGTCTTCTCGTGCTGTGGTACACCTGGTTCTGCCCGTTCCTGGTCTGCGTAGGTTAGAACCAGTTTCTTCGTAACGTCGGAGAACTCTTTGTACTGTTGACAGCGACACACCGACAGTCCTGGCTGTATCGCGCTGACTCCGGCCGGTTTCCAGCATTGTAAGTATTCTGGTGCATTCTTCAGGCGTAAGCGACATAATTTCAGCTTGAATAATGAATATAGAGCACTATCAACGTGGTTTATGTACCCACATAAATGACAGATTACAAACAAAAGCAAAACCAAATGCTGTAATTTCGTAGTTCCATCTTCGAAAGTGGCCCTTTTTCAAATTTGATTTTTTTATGATATAACTTTACAATAACTAAGAAGTTTTAATACCTTCATTTAAGGAGTATTACATTGTCTATTAAATACAATTTATTGCATTAACCTAGCATTTTTAGTTTCCGAGATTTTTAGGATTCTTTAAGTGACCCGGATTCATTGCTCTCGAGTGTACTTTTTCTCACTTTTGAATATTTGGACAAGTTTTTTAAAAACATGCCATGTTTTGAATTCGAAACCATAATTTAGTTACCCACATATTCCATTGTATTTGGTAATTTATCACGATAACATTTTATTTATTTTTGTATAATTTATATAACAATAAATTCTCAGGCAGAAATTCAAAAAGTACACTTTCAACTTTCAAGTCTATCTTTAACAAATGAGACTGTTCAAAAGTGGTCTTTATTAGCGATATGGTTTTAGTATTTGTGTAGGAATACCTCTAAGATGAGGTATTCCTATATCCCTTGTGCAAAAGGGCATCAAAATCTGACCTCTGACTGATTTTGAGAAAAATACATTTTTATAATATACAGGCTGGATATTCAGACGGGTCGCAGGTACCCTAACCGTTGTAGCTAGAGGAAAACATTCTTAGAAGACTCTTCTTTACTTTTTTTAAACATTTTGACCCGCATTTACAGATTTTGTAAAAAAAGTACAGCCAGCAAGAAAACTGGAATTTTACACAAAACTTTTTTTGATGCTACTCGATCCTGTTTCACTTAAAGATCGAAAAACTTAATGGGACCAGATAGTTAATTGATTCAGGCGTGACCTTGCGGAAATCCATTATAAAATACAATAGACGTAGATATATTTAGTAACATCGTCATCCTGAGGATGCCTCGTAGAGAGGTGAAACACGTGTCGATTTTTTACAGGTTTTTTTTATGATTCTTTAGGAACAGTTAATCGGAATAGGTACTAAATATATATATTTACGTCTAATGTATTTTTCAATGGGACCAACCTATATGGTAGATAACTAGAAATATTACAAATGGCAAACACTTTTCCCAAAAACGGTTCGTAGTGATCAATCACATTATCCGCGATTTTTATAACGTAAAATGTATGCATATGTAAAATATAATTAGATTTGAAAAAAAAGTCATCTTGTTGTAATTATACTCATTTTTTTTGTCTCTTAAGATACAGGTTTATAAAGAGGCAGGGTCTGTACTTGCGTACAGATTTTAACATAGAACCAGATGTTTACAATGTACAGTATTTCTTAATGAATCACCTAGGTTCCCTTCTATATTTTTATGGCAAATAAATAAATTAATTTATTTTATATTTTTTTTCAATCAACTTTTTTTTGATGTAATGAAGAATCAAGGGATTTTAAATTGCGTCTATGAGGTGGTAATAGAGATCAGTATTTTTAAACTATCAATAGTATCTATTCAAAACTACTTTTTGTATCTCTATGCACGATAATTTCTTACAAAATGTACATGATGAGAACGTTTTTATTTGCTACTTTTCTGTTAGCACTCTAACCTCAGTAAATAATAGGGGTTAAAGTATGAAATTGCCGTTTTATTGTAATAGGTACTTCGAATTGACATAGAACCTTCATGGTTTGAGATTTTTGAGTAAAACTTTAAAAAAAATCAAAAACGATTAAAAATAAGCCCTGGCAGATAAGAGATGACCAGTCTCAACTGACGGCGCCCGTTCACGAACATGACGCGTGGATCAGCACCATCCAGCTGAACCATTTTGTAGGGAACCGAATGATCCAACACACTCGCCACCATCAGCGAGACATTAAGTGAGCATGACATACTCTCAACTACCCTGCTCTTTCAAGTCAAAATACAACACATTAAACGACTCCATAGTACTCACATTTACAAAAATTGAAAATAAAAATGCGTCTAAGTTATACAAAACTATAGTTTTCAATGTATTTGTAATTAAAATATGGTTAAATAAAAAAATAAACATTATGTTCGTAGTCAGAAAAAATAAAATAAAATAAAAAGGGGGAAGCAACTATACCATTTTTTTTTCTTTTTTTTAACTAGTGATCCCAAGTGGCTGTGGAGCAGGACCAGCATTTAGCCAAGCATTTTATCTACGATATAATCATCCAACTTATAGTATGCTTGCCTACATAGTGTGCGTTTAATGCAAGTTTTAAATTTATTCTCATTTAGTTGAAGAATATCGAATGGTATTTTATTATAACATTTTACACAGTACCCCATAAAAGAAGTGTGTACTTTAGACAATCTGAAACGTGGTTGATCTAATTTGTTCCTATTTCTTGTGTTAAAATTACACTTATCTTAGGTACTATAGAGATGTAGATTTTTTCGAACATACATAATGTTTTCATATATATACTGACAAGGTACCGTCATATTATTAATTTTCTTAAAAAGTTCCCTAAGAGATTCGCGTCTGCGGAGGTTGTAGATGGCTCTAACAGCTCTAACAGCTTTTGCAGAATAAATATAGAATCAATATCTGCGGCCTGTCCCCACAGCAAAATACCGTAAGTCATGATGCTATGAAAGTAACTAAAATAGACCAGTCTCGCGGTATCCATGTCTGTTAGTTGGCGGATTTTCCAAACAGCGTAAGCGGCTGAACTTAGCCGCCCTGCAAGTGATGTTAAGTGAGGATCCCACTGTAGTTTTGAGTCAAGCGTGATTCCCAGGAAAACCGTTTTTTCAACGAATTCTAGTGTCTCCTTATTCAGTACAACGTGACATTCACTACTTCTAACATTCGGTAACGCGAATCTTATGCATTTAGTTTTCTTCTCATTTAATACTAAATTATTTACAGTAAACCAATTATGGATCTTTAGCATAGCGTTATTTACGTCGTCAAGCTCCTGTGCATGTCTGTTTACCTTAAAAATCAGTGATGTGTCATCAGCAAATAACATCATTTGTGGTCGGTTTTTCATTAAATGAGGTAAATCATTTATGTATACTAAAAAGAGGAATGGACCCAATATCGAGCCCTGTGGTACACCCATTTTGACTTTTAATCCCAATGAATGAACGCACCGTGCGCTTTTGGTTTAAACGGTTTCCTGATGGAAACTTTGATTTGAGGAACGAACCACGTGGAAGACCGCCCTGACACAGGTGAATAACAATGTATTGAAAGAGATGGTGAAAGCCGATCCGAGCCAAACTACCCAGGAATTAGTGGCATGGTTTAACGTTACCTTACCAACAATATTGACTCATTTGCGTCAAATCAATAAAAATAAAAAAAATATGAGAAATATTATGGGTGCCTCATGATTTGACTGATCTGCAGAAAGAAACGCGTGTTGAAACTTGTGTTGCCTTGTTGAATCGATACAGAAATGAAGGAATATTGGATCGAATTGTGACATGTAATGAAAAGTGGATTCTTTACGATTACCAATCTATCAATCTGCCTAGCCTTTTCCCAACTTTATTGGGGTCGGCTTCCAGTCTAACCGGATGCAGCTGAATACCAGTATTTTACATGAAGCGACTGCCTATCTGACCTCCACAACCCAGTAACTGGGTAATACGATACCCCTTGGTAAGACTGGTTGTCAGACTTTCGGGCTTCTGACGCGGGTCGTCAGAAGCCCGAAAGTCTCACAACCAGTCTTACGACTCAAAGATCCACGAATGACAGCCGGGACCAACGGCTTAACGTGCTTTCCGAGGCACGGATAAGAGTCTCGGTATGTAAAGATGGTCACCCATCCACAGACCAACCCCGGCAAGCGTAGCATAACCTGATGGATCGACTCGTGCGGCAGTTATTACTTAGCCACGAGCTCCTCCCCACGATAACCGTAAGCGAAAAATGCAATGGCTGACCCCAGGTCAAACGCCGCAACAGTGTCCTAAAGCAAAGCTTAACAATAAAAAGGTAAATGTAACTGTTTGGTGGTCTCAGCATGGTGTTATTCACTATAGCTTTCTCCGATCTGGTCAAGCAATAACGGCAGATGTCTACTGTGCCGAACTCCGAACAATGTTAGCAAAACTAGCAGTGAAACCGGCCCGGCTCATGAATCGATCTTCACCATTATTGCTCCATGATAACGCGAGACCTCTGATAGCACGAGAAACCGTTTTAACTTTACAGGAACTGCAATTAGAAACCATTCGTCACCCTCCGTATTCGCCAGACCTTGCTCCAACGGACTACCATTTTTTTTTGTGATTTGGACAATTTTCTACTTGATAAAAAGTTTTCTTCTCAGGAGGCAGTACAAAATGCTTTCACACAGTTTGTCGAACCTAGATCACGAGAGTTCTATCGCAAAGGCATAAATGACCTTCCTATTCCTGGCAGCAATGTATAGATAATAATGGTAATTATTAAATTAAAAAAAGAAACGAATTTCAATTTTTCAGTACAAATCGGCAATTTCATACTTTAACCCCTAATATTTAATCCTTACACAAAACTGCATCAATTGGCACCATAAAAATAAAACGTAAACGTAATTTTTTTGCTGACTATACCATTTTTATTAAATCTGTTAATGCAATTAACAGTTACTTAAAAAGTTAAGGGCAGTCTCCTAAGAACGATTTCCTGTAGCTACAACGGTTAAGGTACCTTTTTTTTTTGGGTGGGAAATCATCAAATGGCTTCTAACGCTCTGCGTGGAGCGGGAGCCAAGAACGGGCAAGAAACTCCACAGACACTCTTTTAAATCAATAATTTGATACAGTTCTTCTCCATTGGTACCTACTACGCTTTGGAATGGGCAACTAGCTTCATATTTTTGACTAACCGACCCCTTGACAATTCAAAAGTGCCTGTAAATGATTTAATTGAAATAAATGCTTTGAGTTTGAGTTCATTTTGAAATTATACATGTGAGAACAATGTAGAAAGACGTGCACGTTCGTAAAAGCGTCCGTAATAAAAAAAAAAAATAAAGAATCATTCAAAAACTTAAAATAAATTAAAATAAGCCATGGCAGCTAAGAGATGACCAGTCCCAACTGACGGCGCCCATTCACGAACATGACGCATGGATCAGCATCATTCAGCTCAACCATTTTGAAGGGAGGTAAATGATCCAACACACGCACCACCATCAGCGAGACTTCTGAGTGAGCATGACATACTCACAGCTGCCAGGGCACATTCAATTCAATGAAATACATATTACCCGGTAAATGGTAGCTCTTTAGTACATAGTACTCACACCCGTGCTATGCAATTAATACAAAGGAGATTGAGTTTATACAACACAAAGATGGTCTTACAATCTTCAGCAGCTCCAACAGTATTTTCTAAATGTTAATCAATTAGTTGTGGTTGTGGAGCAGGACCAGCAATAATAAGGAGATACATAAAATAGCAAGAATAAGGAGACACTAGAATTCGCAAAAAAAAAAAATGTCTGTTATATATAAAATAAAACAGCTGTTTCATAGAAACGTTCAATAAGTACCTACGCGGTCAAAATGTATGGAACAGCAGTTTTTTTTTTAATAACTGACGAAAACTTTCAACGCATTCTGAACCCCCCTCGGGTTCAGAATCATGTACTGAATCCATGGTATCAGTTTTCGCGTCGATGTCCCTTCCACCCTGTATATGAACAATATGAATGTTCGAAAAAATCTTTTTTGTAAGATCAGTGACAGGCACGATTTTAACACTAGAAATAGGAACAATTTAGATCAACCACGTTTCAGATTGTCTGAAGTACACACTTCTTTTAAGGGGTACTGTGTAAAATGTTATAATAATATACGACTCGATATTCTTCAACTGAATGAGAAAAAAAACATGCAATAAACGCACACTATGTAGATAAGCTTATTATAAGTTGGATGATTATATCGTTGATAAAAATGCTTGGCTTGCTGTTTCTGCTTCACAGCCACTTGGGCTCACCAGTAAAAAAAAAAATTAAATATTTGGAAGAGTTCCTTCCCCTCTTTTTTAATTTTTCTGACATTACGAAATTAATGTTTTTTTTTGATTATTTTTTATATAACCTAGTTTTAATTGTTGCATACTCCGATAGATCATATTCATAACATAATGATTTTCTTTCTTTTTTGTAGTAATATTCTATTGATTGTTCTTTTGCAGTGTATTTGATACACTGCAAAGTATAGTTTTGTCTAATATAGAAGCAATTTTTTAAATTTTGTATATGTGAGTACCTACCATGGAGCCGTTTATTGTGTTATTAAGATTTATGTCGACTTGAAAGAGCATGGCAGTTGAGAGTATATCGTGTCGAGTGTGTTGTATCATTCGGTTCCCTACAAAATGGTTGAGCTGGATGGTGTTGATCCACGCGTCATGTTCGTGAACGGGCGCCGTCAGTTGTCGGTCATCTCATATCTGCCAGGACTTATTTTTAATCTTATATTTTGAATTGTTTTGATTATTTTTTGTAGTTTGTTCTCACTTAAAGAAGCAACGAGAATAATGTACAGACGCCAGCACATGAACCTACCTGAAACTGTCAAATTTTCCCAATCAACTTTGAACCTTATATTTTAGTAATAAAGTTGAAAATCTATTAAAGAAATTTGACAGATTGTAGTAGGTTGATGTGCTGCGTTTGTATCCTGGATTTTGTAATATCTATATTTAAAAGAGTGTCCTTGGAGGTTCTTGCCCGTTATTTTCCATAGAGATCTACGTTTTGGAATAGCAACTAGCTTCAACTTTCCGCCTCACTGACCGACTTATTTTGACAATTCAAGTGCCTGTAAATGGTTTAATTAAAATAAATGCTTTGAGTTTGAATTTGTGGTTAGCATTAGTGGTTCCTATAAGGGAATAACACCATATTAATTGAAAGCTGATTGGTAATTGGAACATGTTCATTATTTTTTCTATCTTACAGATGTAGCCAGTTTACGTCGGTAGGAAAGGACATATACACGTACCATAGAGGAAAGTGACGTACCTACATGGCCTAACTTCCAATCCTGTGGAAGTTACATATAAGTACTTAATTAGGTACCTGGCAATACCCTGACATTCTCTGGTGGTTGAATGTTTTATCAACGCTCGCCAACTTTAATGTAGGGTAGAACCTAGCAGAAAGTGCTATGTTATCCATATTGAATTGAAAGCTCATCATAAATCCATAGGTACCTACCTACTTAGGTTAGATACTTGCTAACTGCTCGCACTACAACCCTGACTAACCGAAAGCCATTGACTTATAAATTACTAGCTGCGCCCCGCGGTTTCACCCGCATAAGTTTTGATCCCGTAGGAATATCGGGATGAAAAGTATTTAGGTTATAAACTATCTGTGTGCCAAATTTTATCCAAATCCGTTGAGTAGTTTTAGCGTGAAGAAGAGAAACATACACACACAAACTTTCGCCTTTATAATATTAGTAAGATATTTAAAGTAGGAATTAAGATAAGTCATTGCCGAAAGCCCAGTCGAACGCTGTCTGTTTGTAGGTACCTAGCTAGCTAACAAAACATGCTCGAACAATGTGCTCAAAAGTGAGACCATCCATCGTCGGGGAATCACCAACCAACGACCACAAGTTTTGGATCATACAACTAAACTTGTGGTAGGATTTCAGAAAAGAAAAAGAAAGTTGAATAAACATAATTAGAATATAGTAAATCCATAATAAAACGGTGTCCACAGAAAATTGCTGCAAAATTTATTTTAGAATAATTAACATATCGGTATCACAAATATCACCTTTCTTTGAAGAAAGTATATTTTGCAATCTCAGTTTTTTTGTTGTTGTAAGTAATCGATTCTTGTTTTTTTCTAAATAATATATTGGTCACTCCTCTCTCTTTGAAACGGTGTTGCCAGTTTAATCAATACATTAACTAGGAAATTCTACGAATCTGCATATTTTTCGGTGAAACTCGTTAAACCATTTTTTTTATTTATCAGTGACTAGATGACCCAATGAACTTCGTACCATCAATCTGCCTAGCCTTTTCCCAACTATATTGGGGTCGGCTTCCAGTCTAACCGGATCGGAGTGAACTTCGTACCATGTGAGACCAAATTAGGATATTTTCGATTTTTCGGTTGTTCCTTTGGGTTTTTTGAAGTTTTCTTTTTTCATAACCATGGCTAATAAAATAAAACAAAAATCCAAAGCGGTCGAGCCATTTTCGAGTTTTTGCGAAACTAACGCACGCCAATTGATTTTTATAATTATAGAAGAATCATAGTATTTTGTAAATTACGACTTCTTTTTGAAGACTTTCTAATTTCAGACGGTGGAGTTTCTTGCCCATGATTCTCCATACGAAACCTACCTTTTGGAAGGGGCGACTAGAATGAATTCACTTTTTTTTGGAAATTTCGCCGTTCAAAAGCCTTGCCTTGCCTTTTATGTGCTTATTTGAAATAAATTATTTCACTTTGACTTCGAATGTATAAACATTCGTAATTCTTTTTTATTCAAAACAGATAAAGTTATCAGAAAACCACAAATCTAACTATAAAATCAGGTTTTACGGTTTCTTACAACAACCCTTTACAAAATGTAAAAGAAACGACTGCCTCACATCACATGCTACGCAGCAAATCTAAACTTATTGTCACCTCACAGATTGATCAATCAGAATTTCCTAATAGTGTGCGTTTGCACTGGCGAAAGTGCGAAACATCACAACAAAACATGTTATCTAGTTCCTGTCAAATATTGTATGGAACTTTGACAGAAACTAAAGATTTCAACATGTTTTGTTTTGAATGTCGCCAGTACCATTGACTTATAATTCTAAGTCAATGGCCAGTACAAACCATTGATAAGTCAATGGTGCAAACGCACAGTTACGCTACACGGTTCTGTTGCGTTTTATAATACTTATAAGAAATACATTTATTTTTGCCCAATACTTTTTTCTGCTATCTAAAACGGTGAAGGAAAACATCGTGAGGAAACCGGCATGCCCTAGAACCAAAAATTTGAAGACATGTGACATCTACCAACCCGCACTGGGCCCGCGCGGGCACTCTCTCTCACCGAGAGAAGGACTGTGTCCTCTTAGAGTAAATATGTTCCTTGACTGTGTCCCAGAAGTGAGAACATTATAGGCCGATTATGTACTTTTATTTTTTAATTTTAACAGCTACACGGTTCTCTTGCGTTTTATAATATCTATATGAAATACTTTTATTTTTGCCCAATACTTTTTTTCTGCTTTCTAAAACGGTGAAGGAAAACATCGTGAGGAAACCGGCATGTCTTAGAACCAAAAATTTGAATACATGTGACATAATACGAACCCGCACTGGGCCCGCGCGGGGTGGTATACAGCCCACTCTCTCTCACCGAGAGAAGGACTGCGTCCCAGAAGTGAGAACATTATAGGCCGATTACATACTTTTATTTTTTAAATTTTAACAGCTACGTTTACAAAAATCTTATAAAATAAAAGGTTCTTGGATATTTTTCCAAAACCTACTATCTTTTTTCAATCAACTTTTTTATGATTCGTTATGGCAACTCTGCTTCTACGTCAAATGTCAAAATACTGTGATGGATCTGTGAATTGTTTATTTGTAAGAAAAACTCGTTAGAAAGTATTTCCCAGCCACTAAAAACCTGGATTAAATGCAAATATCACTCAAGAGCGATATCTTTATTAATCCATATCAAAAGTTTTGCATGCCTTTGTGGCATTATTCATCTAAGTGGTTAGCCTTGAAGTAGATGTCACCTATTAACTTATATGAGTGTTGTTTATTCTACATTTTAGCTATATTAGTCGCGAATTCACGATTATATGGCTTTGATATTTGACTTATGTCTTACGACGATCCGGAAGAGGCATGTTTTATCTAAGTGTACGGGAGAAAGGTGCTGGTTTAGTTGTAATCAGCTGGATTTGCCTGGCTGTTCTGTGCGCCGCATCCACAGCGCCTTGTGACAAGACTCGCAGGGTGTTCACTGATCAGAGCGGAATCATCACCGATGGACCAACTAACTCTAACTACACACAAGTCAGTTACATGTTCTACAGATGTTTGATACAGTAGTGATTGAAGTGCTTATGAAAAATCTTATTTCAGGACTCCCATTGTGAGTGGCTCATCAAAGCAGCGAATAAAAGCCAGTACATTACATTAAGTTTTATTCGTATGGGCACAGAATGTTCCTATGACTATGTTTTTGTGTATGACGGTGACTCATTTGATGCACCTTTGCTTGGAAGTTTTAGTGGAAAAACTGAACCCCAGAATGTTACTGCTTCTAGTGGATTTGTAAGTATGATGTCAATTCAGTCTAAATTGCAATTATTTTATTGAAGCGGAATAGGTTGGTAATTATATCTACGATTATTGTATTTTTTAGCTCGTCCTTTTTAGTATGGAAATTTCAGATCACTTATAAAATTTTGAATTTTTATGACCAAAGATGATTACTTTGTTGTTGTAGATGTTAATACTACTGTACAGTGATACAAATTATGTTTTGGATGGATTCCGAGCTACATATGCCATTCACAACTGTCCTAACAACTGCACAGGGCGGGGGCTCTGTGTGTCTGACAAATGCTTCTGTGTTGGCAACTGGGGCGGCCCGGACTGCAGTGTAGAACTGTGTCCAAATAGCTGCTCTAATAATGGACACTGCAAAGGAGATAGATGTGCATGTAAGAAAGGGTAAGAATAATTCTTAATATCTAGATTATGAAGAATAAAATACAAATATTGGCTGTGAGAATGGTATTAACTTAACTCTAGTGCAATTAAACAAGTGCATATTGTTATGATCTGGAAATTAAATTCAATATTGACCTTTATAGATATTTATTAACATTGTCTTGTTTGCACATGCCTTTGTCAGACTGTATCAAAGTCAGTATTCAAAACTGTACTCTATTGTGCTATTAGCTACGGTAAAAGTTGGGAACAATAATTCATTTTGTTTAATGCTTTTGTTTTTTTATTTGTTGCTGAAAGACAATGCAATGCACAGATAAATCTGTTTTATCTGCCACATTAGCCAATAAATTGCAAGGAATTTCTTACAACATATTTTCCTCAAGATATTTCCTTCCTTCTTTATTTGAATGTCTTAAATTAGATTTATTTTATACAGGATATTTGTTTGAAGTGTGTTTTAATGCAACTTGAGATGGACCTAGCACAGCAATAGACTGATCCCATATGACCATATCTATCAATTGATGCAGTTTTATATCATTAACACAGGTATTCTGGAGAATCATGTTCTTTAAAGAAAAATGACAAGGAAGGCAATAGCTGGCACTGGCTGTCTCATACAGAGAGTGGGATGACCAAAAGAGCAGCTCATACAGCTGTCTATGTAAACCATACAGATTCACTTTACGTATTTGGAGGATATGATCTGAACAAAGTATTGGGCTTATTGGAGGTATACAAGTAAGTTAAAATGCCCTTTGAATAAACTACATAAATTTCAATATCGAATATGCGATCAAATAAATAAATGTAACGGGTTGGGTTGTACATACCTTGCGTAGCGACTCACCAAGGTTGATGTTTTCGGCAGTGAAAATTGCCAGTTGTATGCCACCCTAAAGGCGTACAAACACTTGGTATTTTTACAAAAACATTCAATACTTTGCTGGTGCAAAATAAACTTTATCAAATTGTAATAAGGTATAGTTTGTATTGGTAAAAAAACGCGAATATTTGGACTAGTACTACAGTTATTAGTGGTGATAAATGATAATTCTCATAATGTGAGTCTGAGTACACTCATTATCATCGTTTACAATTTAAGAGAATCTGAAAAAAAAACAGTAGAAATAATTATTTTTTGCAACATTGTATTGTAAATGTATTATTATTTACCGTACTGGTTGACAAGTAAATGGTCAAGATTAATTTTTATTACTACTCTTCTAAAGAGTTGTGCCATATAAAATGATTTTTTAAATTAAATGTCATTATCTTATTTAATCTGTTAATTATTATAGCTCGATTAATTGAACATTATTTTATATTATTTTATAGGTTTTCGACTAGTCAGTGGTATGATGAAAATGGAAAAGTTTTACGTAGGTACCCTACCAATGAAGAGATTGACAAATCTCTGTTAACTTTATTTACTAAGGTAAGCAAATCCCGAAAATATACAGGGTGTCTCAAATGTAGAAGTGCAAAGGCAAATGGGGTAAAGTGGATGCGGACACCTATCATTAAAAAAAAAAAGTTGGGATATTCTCCACAGTTCATAAAATTTCGCTAATTTAATCATTTTCAAGAAATTTTACACTTTCTTTTCGTATTTTCGACCTGGATCTGGCTGGAAGATGCGTTGATAGTGTAGTTATAAAAATATTTTCTTATTTACGTTCAGTGTGGCTCTGCTTGCTTCAGATTTTATTTTTACTTGTCTAACTTTTTATATAACTTTAGCAAAACTTTCAAAGCCCAGATTTAAAAAAAAAATACTGCCGAGTATGTGCACATAGCTTTAAAAAGTAATTATTGATACTGGGGATGTTTCATAAAGATAGCTTAATAATAAGATTAAACAAAAAAATGTTCTCATAACAAGGTTGAAAAATCTGAAAAACTTTTTGCTCTAATTTTACCAAAACATCTCTGAAAAGTGTTAGTGTTGTGAATATTTAAATTTAACACATTTAGACGTGACCGGATCGATACAGGTGTTTTGTGTATTTTTTAATGATAGGTGGACTCCGCTTTAACCCATTTGCCTTTGGACCACTACAATTGAGACACCCTGTAGACCATCCGTAAAGTCTTGTATCATCTGCAAAAAATTCTTAATATTTCAATGTTTTTAGGGAAATGTTGACGGCAGCTGGCAAATAGGCAACAGGAGTTCATTATTTAATTTACTACTATCATCATTTACAAATCAAGACAAGACCACACTACCTCTCATGTATTCTCATGCACCTACTCCGTATTCAGAAAGCTACTTGCATTTCACTGAGCAACCTGAGGTAGTAAGTAATGTTATGAAACCAAACACGACAAAGCCAGAGCCGAGGTATGGTCACTCAGCATGTGCATTTGGTAGTGGGTTCGTGTTGTATGGCGGAAAACTCTCTGATGGCACCTTATCTTCTGAACTGTGGATGTATGACGCTGTATTAGATATTTGGACTCTGAGGGCTATGAACTCCACTTTCATCCCTCCTGGCCTAACCCGCCATACATTAACCGCCGTCAGAGATGAATTGTATCTGTTTGGCGGAAGTACAGTAGACGGGGAGTTTTCCTCGAGGTAAATAATCATGCAATTGACTTGATTGTAATTTCATATGAATGAATTAGTAACAATTTATTTCCTTCCTTCTATTGTTTGCAGTATGTACAAAATAAAGCTGGGTGATGTAAACGCAGAGGCTTGGGAAAGAGTCCAAGTGAGAGGTGGCAAAGAACTGGATGTGCGGGTAGTTGCACACACCGCAGTGTATCATACGCATTCGAATTCCATTTTGGTGTATGGAGGCGTAGTCGCCAGTGTAGCAAGGTAATCTAAATTCATTGTCATTATTTAACTTTTGTTCGATTTTGTTTTATCAACTCAATCTATTGAAGACGATAGAGGATGAAATAGTACCGACAAAACTCTTTGTATTTCTTCTCAGATTTTCTAAGCTCTCAGATAGAATGTTCGCCTTCGATATAGACTACAGACACTGGAGCGAGATACTCTATCCAAGAGCACATTTACGTGACACATACGTACCGCGGGAGAGGGCGTTTCACACATCAACTGTTATTGGTATGTTACTATCTTGTTATTTAATTAAAGCTGAAAAGGAAGTAGTCCATTTACCAGACCAGCACCTGCATCTTGCTTTACAATAGCGAAATGAAAAACAGACTTTAAGCAATGTAGCATACAATTACTTTTTTTTAAATATGGGTTTCAAAAACTTTTAAAATGCTACTTATTCTTTTTTTAATACTTTTTGTCACACAAGTTAACAATTTTTTGAAGTTTTTCATCACTACTATTCGGATACGAAGCATTGTAGTCTGGTAAATGAACACTATATCCTTAAAGTCTGTCATCGTTGGAATTAAAATACACTGATCACCAAACAATTTCAGGAAACTATCTGGTCGTATTTGGCGGATATTCGCATCGCCATAACAGAGAGGAAATCTGTTATGATGGCCAGATGTACATCTATCACCTGGGCTGCCATTCTTGGATCCCTCTCGACGTATTGGGGAAAGTGCGGCGGTTCTATCCGAAGAAACAAGGAGTGTTTGCGCATGCGGCTGCCTTGCGGCCTCCGTCTACTTTGTTAATTGCTGGAGGGTATCATGGAAATGTCAATGGTAAGTTTATCTTTATTTGTAAGTTAAAAATCGTCATAGAACACACATTATCCCAATTTAATACCTGGATCTTAATTTAAGCACAAAATGTACAAAGGCGGACTTAATGCCTTAGGCTTAGCTATAAGTCAATCTTTGGTCAATATTTTGCGTGTTACGTCATAAATCGTGCCGAAGTCCAGGCTCCGAGCTGGTTAATTTCCTAGAGTATCACTTTCCTACCCAGGGATTCTACCCATGACCCCATGTGCTGCGTCCACTATTAACTCTTCTTCTAAATTAATATTTTTATTTACAGGTGATCTATTAGCCTATATGGTACCTAGTTGGCAGGCTGGTATCACTAACGACGACCCGGAGTCGGCGTGTCGGCGACATCGCTCACAACCGGAGTGCCTTGCCGACCCCGAGTGTGGCTGGTGCTCTGCTGATGATGTACGTTATTATTATTAATAATATGTTACAGTCGATTTAAGCCATATTTCAAAGCGTTAAAAGCCATTATTATTTCATTGCGAAAAAGGGGTGGTACAATTTGTCCGGTAAAGCTCCATCCTCTATCTCTTTCTCACACTGGACCAATGTTGGCTCTAACACTTTGTAATACGGTCCCGATATAGAACAATATGCTAAATAATGTTGGTTGACGATTATTATTTTCATTTTGATTTTAAAAGATAAGCTAAACATAGTTAAACTTGTTGCAGACTTGCTACGGTAGGAGGATAGGAGCCAACTGCACAACAAACCTCCAATCAATACGATGTGGCGGTATATGCCCAGCGCTAGGCGACTGCCACTCCTGCCTCATACACGGTCCGCCGCCCGGAAGACGAAACAGTAGCCGCACGCCATTGCCATCTGTCAGTACGAAGCTCGGCTTAGATCAGTGTAACTGGTGCGTGCAGAATGCACGGTGTCATCATAAAGATGGTAAGTTGCTCTGTAGCTAAAGGTGCGTCTACACCAAGGTTTCTTTAGTGAGAACATTCCAATGAGAACCACCGTTTCGAATCACAATAATTTGCTTGTGAACAAATTATTGACATGCAATTAATGTGTCTGAACCACGTGAATGTTCACTATGAATGTTCGCAGTAATACGTAACCTAACATTCAATCATAGTCAAAGTTATAAAAGCAATAAGTCACGTAAAACTTTCTTTCAGACAATTATGGCGTTTGCGGAGAAGACACACCTTCAGAAAATCCCGGTTGGTGGGGCAGCACCGGTACAGAAGTAACGGCTCCTGACGAATGTAAAATGCTCGACAAACGACCTGGTCTCACATTTCTTCGATATCAGCAACCAGCAGATTGGAACCACCCAGATGGAGTTTCTGTGGTTAATGCCACGACTGTCGATTGGGTTACGGGAGGGGGGAGTAACCATATTTTTAGTGGGCCGAGTGAGGCGCGGTTGAGAGGTTGGTTGCATATACCACAGTACTGGAACGGGACAGGTGAAACGTTGCACATTTGCGCGGGATACTCGAACATTTCTCTGGCTTTGGGGGACGCAGGTGGCCCAGTAGCCAATCTGACGGCTCAGCCATCCGCCTGCTCGCTTGTGGATTGGCCAGCATTGTTTCCTGGACGTCTGGCCGTTGACATGCACGCTAATGACTCCTTACACACCGGCTTATATCCATCACATCATCACGCTAAAATGGAACTGCTTCACAACAAGTCTCAGGAAAGCGCAAAGGTAATTCTTGTTGACTGTTAATTTCCATTTTTCTTTTGCTTTATATTTCGTTATTGCAAAGCTATAAGTATGATATTCTTCGGCTAACCGACGTGTATTTGAGTTGCCTATTATACCCCACCCCCAGCTCTTCACATCCGTTCGATTCGCTATCGGATTTTAAAGTTGGTTCGTTTAGGGGGAATACTACAAAATTTTAACTTTTATGGTAGAAAATAAATTATTATTATTAGGTATTTCGTAACATAACTTAAGTGCTACTATAAAATATACACTGAGTGATTAAAACACTAGCCGAGTGCGTGTCGGACCACACACAATGAAGGGTTCCATAGTATCAAACTAGATAAATTTATCCCAAATACAAACTTAACATTGTAGTTGAAAAACATGTTCTTCCATTCATTCCAACTGCAAATGTAAGTTTGTACGCACAATATTGAAAGATTTACCTTTTTAAAGACCATATAATTATTATGGGTTTTTCTGTAATCTATGAGTAGAGAATCATACTCTGTATTTTTTTCAAAATTGTAGACGCAGTGTTTCGGAGATAACGAGGGGAATGGTCAATATTCATCTATTTTTATAAATTAAATTTATATAAAATTATTTAAAAAATAATGAGATCCTTGCAAAAAGCCCTTTCATTTGATATGTCACACGGTACAGTTTGAAAAACGTTTTTTCAAATTTTCTTATTTGCCCTCCAAAAGTGACCCCATATTCAAAATTGAACACGACGGATCCTATAAGCCTTCCGTTTTTTTCCTTTTGAGGTACGGAACCTTAAAAAGAAACCAGAAATAATATAATATTTGGTTTTTCTATTTCGAATAAACTGCAGATCTAGTTTTTAAAATATTATTGACGTGTAAAAGTATTTGTTACCTACATATAGAAATAAAAATCATTTATTATATCTAAATCGAAAAATGTTGTTTTAGGTGTTCACATTCGAATTTCTGGAGCCATACTCAGATGGCCAGTGCAAATATGACAACTGTCTGCTTTGTCTTTCGGACGCCGCGTGCGGCTGGTGCGAGCTGACGAACAAGTGCGAGCCTCGGCACGTCGACGAGAGCATCTCGTGCGTGGCGCACGGCGAGTGGCGCTACCTGACGCTGCAGCCGGCGGCGTGCCCCAACTGCTCCAACTACATCAGCTGCGAGCGCTGCGTGGGCGGCTCCCACTGCGAGTGGTGGGCCGACGAGGCGCGGTGCGCGCGGCGCGGCCGGGCGGCCGGCGCCGTCACCGCGCCCGCGCTGTGCCCCGCGCCCTGCCGCCTGCGCGCCGACTGCGAGCACTGCCTGGACGAGCGCGGCCGCTGCGTGTGGTGCGAGGCCACGCGCCAGTGCTTCAGCTTCAGCGTCTACACCAGCGAGTACCAGTTCGGCCTCTGCCGCGAGTGGCTGGACCGCGCCTCCTCGCCGCCCGACGACGCGGCGCGCAAGTCCGGCCAGTGCAAGTCGTGCCGCCGCCACGTGCAGTGCTCGGCGTGCCTGCGCAGCATGGGCTGCGGCTGGTGCTACTCGCACGAGAACCCCATCAACGGTGCCTGCACGGAGGGCGACTTCACACGCTCGCACGCCGACTGCGCCGCCGTACTCAACGTGACGTCGGCGGACGCGGGCTGGGCGTACGCGCAGTGCCCCGACGTCGACGAGTGCGGCCTCGGCCTGCACGACTGTAATGAACACGCTATCTGCAACAACACTCACGGCTCATACACGTGTAAATGCAAACAGGGATATATCGGAGACGGTAAAAAGAGTTGCATGCGAACTTGCTACAATAACTGCATTCATGGTTATTGTCTCGGAGCTCCTCAATACAAGTGTCACTGTGACCTGGGGTGGACGGGTGCAGATTGTTCTATAAACTGCGGATGTCACAATCACTCGACGTGCAGAACGGGGGTGGGTCGGTGTGACGAGTGTCAGGACTGGACGGAGGGAGAGTTCTGCGAGTCCTGCAAGCCTGGCAGCCACGGCAACGCGACCACGGGGCAGGGGTGCCGCCGCTGCGACTGCAACGATCACGGCGACGAGGCGCGCGGCGTGTGCGATGTCGCCACAGGAGAATGTATTTGCAAAGATAACACTCAAAACTTGAACTGTGAACGATGTAAACCAAAGTTTTACGGTGATCCTAGACACGGCGGAAGATGTTACTATCAATGTGAACCCAGAGGCATGTTAAATGCGACACAAACTGAAGGAATTGGTTCTTATAAAACTGACCCTGATATCAAAGCGATTGGACCTTACAAAGAATGTTTATGGATTATTTCTGCAGAAGATATAAAGGATGCAACCATTCAGTTTACCATTAATTCCTCTACCTTCGACGTTCCCTGTGATGAGAATGCAGTTTACGTTTACGACGGTCTCGGTGGGGTGCCTGATCTGAGCAACAACCAGCAGAGTCAGTTACTGGGTGTATTCTGTAACGGTGCATCTTCGGGCGTCATAGAGGCTCGCAGTGGTAACCTGACAGTCCACTACAAGCAGGGGCAGCTAGACCAGGGCTTCGAGGGAAGCTACAAGGTGCTAGCGTGTGACGGCTACTGTACGTGGCCGAGAGTTTGCAACAAGAGGCACTGTGTGTGCCGCGAAGGTTATAGCGGCCCGAATTGTGAAGTTGAGATCTGCCGCAATAACTGCAGCATGGCGGCCAGTGCCGGGGTATGTGACGCTAGCTACGGAAGATGTTTATGTAACGAAGGTTTCGGTGGAGATGACTGCTCAATCAGACTAGACAAAACACAACTTGTTTTTACTGAGCTTTTTAACTCGGAATATTTATCTGATGGCTTAGATCACTTGAGGAAAACTCTCCCCAGATTCGGCCACACTTTGGTGGCCGATAGACGCGGGCTATGGATGTTCGGTGGATATTCTCTTTCTCACGGTCCATTAAATGACATAAGATTTTTTGACACAAAGAATAACACGTGGATGCAAGTAACTTTAGAAGCGACGCCAGACGCTAAGATGCCTGAAGGTCGATATTTTCATGCTGCTGAGATCTACCACTCGAAACAGAATATTTATATTTATGGAGGTTTAAGTTTACAAGAGAAGAGTGGACAGAACAAAACGCTCGGAGACTTTTGGCAGTTCAGCTTAAAAGACCAGAGGTGGAGCAATATCCGCAACAAAGATAAAGATGGCCAGCCCCCCTCCCTCGCCGGACACACGTTGACGTTACACAAATATTTGGACTACGAAAGTTTAGTTTTGATAGGAGGATTTTCATTAGAAGAAGGCTTCATGTTTGACGTGTGGGAGTTCGATCTTGACAATGAGAAATGGATCAAATTGAAAGATGAAGGCGCAAAGCCGTCTGGAATAATTGGCCACAGCACAGTGTACCACGCCCCTTCACAGAGTCTGTATGTGTATGGAGGGATTCTATATGCATACAACGGCACTGTCTTTTCTAACAAACTGTTTTCATTCCATTATCCTACAAAGAAATGGAGTGAATTGCCCACATTCCCCATTTTGAACCACTTTTATGATCGTTTACCGCAAGCCACATACTTACATTCAGCAGTCACGACCAATGACTACATGATCATATTCGGTGGAAGAACTGATCCTGAAAATAGATCTGATTCTCTTATAGCATACATCTATAGCTGCAACCAATGGGTGCGACTCGTCAAAGGTTTGTATAACTATTATTTTTTAAAGATTAATTCGTTTAAAATATTATTATTATATTTTGTATGTATCTTGCATGTTTTCAGGTGTAAGCATCGTTGGTCATCCACCACCGCCTACGATAGCTCACGCAATGGCTATCGACATCGACACGGAAAACGAAGGATACATCTACATAATAGGTGGTTGGACAGGCAGCGCCCACTGTCAAGTAACGCGGATATCGCTTCCCGAAGACCTGTGCTCACTATGGAGTTCGAATAAGTTTGAATGTCGAAGCCATATGGGGTGTAGTTTCTGTTATACTGGAAATTATACCAAGTGTTTTTCTGTGGATAAGCCGGGATGTGAGGGGAGTGACAGTGTGTCGGTGAATCCTGGGGCTGCGTGTGGTGCTGAGCTGGTGTCGACGCGTGCTTGTGAGAATTTCACAACGTGCACGTCTTGTCTGGCCGCGTGGCCTTTGTACCCTGAGGACAAGCCCGCCTGTCGATGGTGCGAATCCTGCGCCGCAGCTGTCGGTAGGTGCATTCATTCATAGCTTACCACTTTCCGGGACACTGAACGAGACACAATAAAAGTTTTATTGTTATGACGTTTATAGGCGTTTAGTGTCCCGGAAAGTGTTACTCGCCTGTAAAAGTTTTGGCTTACTCGAACAAATATCAACTTTACACTAGTGTAATTGAAGTTGATTTCAGAATAATTAGTACTTTTGAAAAGTTCATAAAATCTTGAAAGTTGTAACGGAAACTTAACTTTATGTGTAGGCATTAAAGTTTATTTTAATAAATCACATAAATTGATGAAGATTAAATAACAATCAACAGTTTAAAAAAAAAACTTGTTAATTTTAGGTGAATGCGTACCAACGGATGAGTCCTGTACCAGCATGAAATGCAACGCCGGCACTACCTACATCAGCAATGTGGACAACTGTCCCGAGCTCAGGTGCGCGTCATCGGATTGCGAGAAATGTGTAGGGGCTAAAGAATGCACATGGACGAGACACGCTGTCAGAGAAGGTAAATTTAATTCGTAACTTAAGTGTAAACCTGCTTATTTTAAACTTGAATACACTCATAGTCATTTATTCATAAACAAGTAACTTGTATCTGAATTTACACACGCAATAACAGTATACACACTAAAATGAATTTCCTACATTTGAATTTCACAAATTACCTCAACAATTTAAAATTAATAAAACCTTAGATAATTTACATCTATTGCCGCTTAATCAACTGTCTACTTTAGCGTTATGTAGTCTAAGTTGGTTTTTGATTGACCGTTTGTAAATAAAACGTCATAAATAAAGTTTGTTTGCAATAGAATTTGAATTTTGTCACATATGACATTGAGTTGGATGATCTAAAACTTGATAATTCTCTTAGATTATATAAATTGAAGCATACAGGGGTGAATTTAGTATATCATACTAAGATGACTGGTACTTGAAATTATTTCAGGAACGTTATGGGAATCCAATAAACCTGATTTGTTTTATTACCTTACACGCAATGTATCGCACTGTGGCAAAACGCGAGCGCGCCACGTGAATTATTACGTCACATTGAAACCAGCGAGAGCGAGCAATTATTAAGCAGATAGCCGCGTGACGTTCAAAAGAACATGTCAAAATCAAAACACGTTCCCAAAAAAAAAGAAGTTTAAGAAAATTTATCCTACCTTAGAATCGCTCCGGTCGTATGTAGCCGTATTTTTATAAAACTATGTTTCAATGCTTGCCCGTTCTTCTCCATAGGAACCTACTACGCTTTGGAATGGGCAACTAGCTTCATCTTTCTGACTGACCGACCCCTTGACAATTCAAAAGTACCTGTAATTGGTTTATTTGGAATAAATGATTTGAGTTTGAGTTGAGTTTGAATGTTTGTTTCAATTTATAATTATAAAAAAATATGATGTTGATTATTGTATTTTTTTATATTACATTATGACAAAAATAGTGATTTCGGATAATATTATGTTGTGGTCTTCTCTGGTCTTAATTTGTTACTTATAAATAAAACATGTTTTGATTCTTTCAGTATTTTGTATTTATTGTTTGTCATAAATATTAAAAAAAGCGCTTTGATGAGTTATTTAACAAATTTGCTACATTCTCAAATATTGGAGATTTTGGGAATTGGACATTATGATAATTGGACATTTTGGGACTTGGGCATTTTGACAGCGTTGGACATTTTGAAATTTGGACATTTTGCCCCTGAAAAGAAAATTTTATACTTTACTTATATTATACTTGACGAAATGGACTAAAAGTTATTTATCATTCTGTTATGTGGAGAAATGAAACGATTAATTCGTCAGTTTAATTCAAATTTTACGGAGGCTCAGAAACAGCTCTCCGTAAAATTTGTCCTGTAGGGTTCCAGTGCCTGGAGCGTTAAAAACAAGAAAACCTCGGATTTTAGTTACAGAGAATTAAATTTAAAAATTGAACGTTGAATGTTTTGCTAACAAAATACGGCCTGAATTTTTAGTCACCGTCCAAATTTTGATCTATTAATTTTTGGCGAAAATCATTGAATACGTGTTTTTTCTTTTAGTATCACTCGATACAAAAATATTGAGATATCACATCACAAAGTTATTATATACCACGCAGAGCGGATAATTCTTTCGAGAAAATTATTTAATATGAAAATTTTACGTATCGATTTATTTTCAAAAATGGAGTTAGTGAATCATACCTAATGCCTAGAAAAATATTTGGACAGTGACTAAAAATTCAGCCTGTATATAAAAAACCTATTACCTATTAAAAAATAAAGATTGAATTGAAAAAAAAAAAAGTTTTTGGAATGAAATGAAATTGTTTATTCTGTAAATAGGATATTGGAATCACTTTTACACGTCATCTTTAAATTTTTTTTTTTAAAAATAGCTAGATGAGTTCGGCGTTTCCTGTCTGACTACTCTGAGAAGAAAGGCCGAAACAAACTCAGAGGTCACAGTCTCTTTTAAAGTCCAGACATAATCTTGGTCAGGCCATATGAGGACCATGTAGATTAGTTTGAAATGGTCTTTTGAGAAAAGAACCACACAGATTTGAGTGGACCTGTCCTGTTAGTGCAAGTATTTGTCAATAATCGTGGAGCTCAACTCGACGAACAATACCAAAGAAAGGACATTTGGGTAGGCCGCATAAACTACTCAAACTGCCAGACCATCATTAAAACTAAATGAGAAAGAAAACAAAAAATATCCACATAGTCCTCACATTCACAAAAATTAAAATAATATAATACTTTACAAAGTAATCTTGTCATTTTGTATAATTTATTCAACAATGTCAATGTTTATATAATACTGGTATATTTTGAATGATTTTACTAAATAATTAGTTAAAATGTTAATTTTTACGATTTTATCACAAGGCTTAGCAGAGCCAGCAGCTCAATCCCAAGCTTTATTATCTTCTAAATAATCTGAAATTTTATAGTACCCTTTTGTACAAAGTTTGGTTTTAATACAGTTTTTAAATCGTTTAACGGGTAAGTTTCGAATGTCGATGGGAAGTTTGTTGTAAAAGCGTATACATTGGAACAATTCAAATAATATAAATACTTTTGCTGCTGTAGAATATTTTTGTAAATCAAAATTAAGTTAATCTATCTATTTATATAGATATAGTAAACGGGAAAAAGAAGTTAATTGAGGAAAATTAAATAAAGGAGAAAATTAATAATCAAAATTTTGTTCATTTAAACAATTTACGTCTTTGACTAAATCAAATATTTTTTTACTTTCAGTAAGGCTTCTTTTGATACCATTTTCACTTCTTTATCTTAAGATTAATCATTGAGGATGCTAGCCCCCCGGCCGCACTTTTATTGAAAACGGATACCCTACGAAACAATCGAAAAAGCATTTACAGTGCATTTGATCGAAAAGAACGTTTTCCAAGCAGCCAATTTTCTTTTCACTTTTCTGCTTTTTTTTTTAAATTTTTGACTCCGTCACGTCGTCGAGGAAATTTTATTTTTTGAGAATAATTTTACACTCGTCGGAAATCACCTACCTTCTGCACTTGTAGCATAAATAACTGTTTCAATGCTAAAAATCAAAAGCACAAAAAATGTTTTGGTAAGCATTGCAATGATAAGATAATGTATAAAAAACAAAATCCCACGTCGAACTTAAATCATCCACTGTTACAAAAGTCCGAGATCAAAACCCCCATGCGCTCCACCAATAAGTGATATACTAATCTCGTATCATTTACAGGTCAACTAACACGAATTGCAGAAGAATCCGTCGAACTTTTCAATTGGACGTGCGCTTTAATAGAAGAGCCAAGCCGAACAAGTCTTCGTGCTACGAAGAGTGAGGAGTGTCCGAACAGATGCACGATGTTCGACGATTGTCAGTCGTGTCTCAGTACTGACGGAGGCGAAGGAGGGTTTGCGGAGTGCCGCTGGGCTACTTACCTGGGAAAGTGCATTTCCCCTGCGTATCAGCCGGTGTATTGCGCGGGTGGTGTTTGCGGTCTGGTGCTTACTAAGGCGGATAAGAGCAAGTGTCCAGCGCCGTGCGACACGTTTGAGCAGGTAAGTTAAAATAATGATACGTTGCAGTCAACAACGAAATAGATTCATGCTTGTTTTGGATTTATGGTCATAATTATTGAGCATATACTTTTGTTGCTGATAATAGTATAATTTTTACTCTGGCCTTTAAAAGAAACTGAGCCAACTATGACAAGAAAAATACTCAGGGTCGAACCCTGAGTTTTTCTTCTCAGAGTTAGCTTGTAGAAAATGCTATGAAAAAGTGATTATAATATATTACTTAGGGCTGATTTATCAATAGTCAGATAACTTTTATTTGGAGAAACAAGTCATACTGCAGTAATTATTCTTCAGATAAATGTTATCTGACTATTAAAAATCTGTTCTTACATTTAATTTCAGTGCTCAGAGTGCTTACACCACTCTCACTGCGGCTGGTGCGCGCTGTCAGGCGCCAACGGCCAGGGCGTGTGTTCTGAGGGCTCCATTGATTCGCCTCTGGACTACTCCACCCGCACCACCTGCGCCGCGGTCTACACGACCGCGAATCACGACGATTATTCTAACGATACCTTCTCTTGGCACTACACGCGCTGTCCACCTGAAAATGAGTGTGAGAATAACCATCATCAGTGCAAAGCCGAGTCTGAGGTGAGTTTTATGATATTGTTTAAATAAAGTTGATTTCAGAATATCTTGTAGTATTGAAAATGTCATAAGTTTCTAATTTAATTTATTTCCATTTGAACGAATGACAACTATTGCAGTGTAAATGAATTTGATTTCAGAATTAGTTGTTGTACGGTCTCATCGCCGTACATTTTTCTGCTTACTCAGTAACCTACTTTAGGCCAACGATGCACGACATAATTTAGCGTAGTAAAATAACATGACTAAAGAATTTAAATATAGTGAACTGATAACTTTGTAGCTATCAAACTGAGATAAATAATCGGATTCCACTTTAGTACTATTAGTACTTACTCTTAACTTAAGTACTTACGTGTACTTAGTACGTAGCCCGAGAAATTCAAATTTTCTTTAGTTTTTTTTGCAATTTGCAGGTCAGTGTCAGGTTGTACGTTGATTAAAATGTGATTGAACAATTATGGCTTTGCAAAATTATAATCATTAGAATCAGCAATACAACTCCTTAAGTTAGCATAGTCCTCCAATGTCATAATTTCATGAAATAGTCATTCAATAGGATTACATGAACTTACAGAGATCATAATTCTAAATAAACATTTGATGCGACCGCGAATCATATTTAGATCAACATACAACCTGATACTGATCTGCAAATTGCAAAAAACGTATGAGAATTTGAATTTCTCGGGCTACCGTGACGCTTTCGCCTTAAAATAAACTTAACTATTTACCTATTTAATGCATCTTAGTGGAATTTTTGTCTATATTAACTGAAAATTTTGTTGAAAAAAAAAATTGTCGACAAATTTGTGTTCGGAGTAACTACTACAACCAGCAGGGCTAACATGACAAGCGCGAGAAAGCTCTTTTTCTCGTTTTGTCGATATTTGTCTTCCATTCTGACGTCATTCTAATCCCTAACATGACCGTAAACGACGAGATATCTCGAAAAGGGCATTTTCATTTTGACAAATCTATAACTCGCGACGAGAAACCGATGTTGCGAGTTATTAAAAACAAATTATTTTTATGATAGCAACATCGGCTTGAGATTCCGTTTCATTCAATGAATGGTGCCGATTCTCTTGTCACAAATGCCTCTAAACTAGACTAAAAATCACCAAAATTTAGATTATTCCTGTCAACCGACGATTATCCATTCTGAAATAGACTAAAGTGACACAACTTAACTATATTTTAGTTTGACGGCACTGAGCTATTAATTTAGTGAAAATGGCAATTTTGCTGTTCAGAATTTTACTTTCTTCACCTAAAAATTTTGATTGTCTAAGTATTTAATAACGATTAAAAAATGAACTAAAATTCACACCAACACCTCGACGGTGCAAAAACAATACTGTCTTTTTTTCTTTTCTCTTGCTCGAAAATGGTGTGTCCTATCGCAAAAATAATGAAAATTTCGACCCCCTTTATGAAACCCATAAACCCCTAACACTCAAAATGTAGGTAATATTTTTAAATATTTTCCATACAAAAAACGAAAAATTCCATATAAAACACGTCGTTCCAATATAAATACTAGTTTAAATAAAATGATGACTAAAATAAGTACAATTATGAAACTGCCATGTTATTTTGGAGTTTTTTTTTTTGTATCATAATTTTGTCTACTCTTCTCGTCGTCAAAATCGACGACGAGTAAATACGACTAAATGATAGAAAAATCGTAGATTTACTCGTGTTGAACTGTCAAAATATGTCGAGATAACTATGGTGCCATGTTAGGGTTTGTCGAGAAAACATCAATTTTGACAGAAAGAGTCGACTATTTTGTATGGAAACGCTGTCAGAAAACGAGAAAGTGACCGAAATAGACAAAAATTACTCACGCGAGAGTGAGTAATTGTCGCGTGTGTCATTTTAGGCCTGCTGTACAGTAGTCCTATTGAAAATGTCATAAAAATAATAAAGTTAAAGCGAAAACTAAACTTAATATGCAGTCATCCAAATTATTTTTAATATTATTGGACACCCAATTATTAACGCATTTTACCTTTAATCATGTATTTATTCCGCGTCAGGTGTGCCGCGACCTCCCCTCGGGCTACGAGTGCGCGTGCGGCGCGGGCCACCGGCGCGCGGCGGGCGGCGCGGGCGCGCGCTGCGTGGCGGTGTGCGCGCAGGGCTGCGTGCGCGGCGCCTGCGTGCAGCCCGACGTGTGCCGCTGCGAGTTCGGCTACGTCGGCGCCAACTGCACCATACAGTGCCAGTGCAATGGCCACTCCGACTGCGAGGGGCCTGATAAGCTCGATAAGTGCATCGAGTGCCATAATAATACAATGGTATGAGGTTGTTCTCTAAATTATGAGCCCCTTAAGGTAACCAAAATTAAATGTGCTAAACATTATTTCCCGTAACATGAAAAATGTTGCATGCAGCTACATTTTTGCAAAGTTTCGCTACTTTAGTTTACCACGAATACGAAACCTTGTCATGTTGCCAGTAACAAGTTTTCCGCAACACAAAAACAGATTGATAAAAGAGCAATGCGTTCCGTTTGTAGGGTGACCAGTGCGAAAAATGTAAGCCGAACTTCGTGGGCGATCCTGTGAACAACGTCCAGTGCGTGCCATGCTCGACGTACTGTCACGGCCACACATCCATCTGTACCAGCGAAGTGGACGCGGCCCCTACGTCGCGTGACGTCGGGGGCCCCGCGGACCCTGACGACTACCGCGACGGGGCCGCCAAGGCCCGCTGTGTGCGATGCGCTAACAACACAGATGGACCCCGCTGCGAGCGATGCATCGAAGGATACTTCAGAGGCTCCGATGATTTCAGAGACCCTTGTAGACCGTAAGTGTAATTAAATAATTGAAACAGTAATAATCAAAGCAAAATGATTACGGAAAGTGAAATGAAAAAGCTTTTTACAACAAAAAAAAACTAGACTTCTAAAATAAACACTACAAACGGTGTCTTTGGTTTAGAATTTTCGTTTTTTGTCACTGACTTTTAGTAGTGGTATAAAAAAGTCGAAAAGCAGTTAACCCTGCCAAAAGATGCACCGATGAAGCTGGACAAAAACCAATCTGGCGGCGACGTCGTTAAAAGATGTCCATCCATAGATAAATATCACCCGTATCTCCACTAGTCCACTACCTACTCAAGAATGCATATCCGGTATGGTTCGCAAATCCTTCCCTAAGGGCACGGCTGCCTTATCATTACCGTGCCACTCCTTGATATGCAATGGCCTCTGTAGCCCCATGCAACATGAGAATCCAGGGGCTAGTAAAACTTTTGGGGTTCATTCGATTTATCGAGTCTGGTTAAACCACACTGGGATCGTTACATTTAATTAATTTATTCTTAGTATAGCTTTAGATACTTTTGACCTTTCACATTAACAGTGTTTGATCGTTTCAGATGCGAGTGTCACGGACACGGTGACACTTGTGACCCAGTAACAGGAGAGAAGTGCAACTGTGGCAACAACACCGAGAGCGACATCTCGTGTCAGACGACCTCTTCCAGTAAGAACTCTGCGCAGGAGTGCTGGCGTCATCAGTGCGTCAAGTGCAAGGACCTCTACATGGGCGACCCAAGGAATGGACGCCAGTGTTATAAGACGATTAATATTGAAAACAAACTGTGCTTTGATGGGAAATCTATTGGTAAGAATTTCATCTTAGATCTGTCTTATGCATTGTACACACACTAGCTACGCCCCTCGGTTTCAGCCGCGGTTTTCACAATAAAACATATCATTTGTCACTCGGTAATAGTGTAGCTTTCTTTCAGTGAAAGATTTTTCGTAATAGTTAGTATTTTCAGAGATCACCTTGTACAATCATACAAACAAGTTTTTTAATAATATTGACCAATGAATTCTTCATTCTAATTACTTATTCTTACTGCGACATAATAGGTTGGGGAAAAAGTTGCTTCGCATTTTTTAAAATTCAAAACATTTTTTAATATAGTTTATTTACATTTAACTAAAGTATGTAGGTACCATTTTGTTCGATAACTTTTTGCCATCTTGTAGGTAGGGACATGATCCCATTGCTATAGAAATTTTGGGACTTGATCAAAATACCGCGATATCATATAGAATAGGATTACTATCTAATTATAATAATATTCTAGAATAGGATTCAAGATATAGGATCTTGCTCCACTTTTTCAAAAATGGCATCCATTTTATCCGTAATAGGGCGACCAGAGCGACGTGCATCTTTGACATCAAAATTTCCGGATTGAAAACGCTTAAACCAAATTTGTGCTACTCTCACAGACACTGCACTAGGTCCATAAACATCGCAATTTTTTTTCGCGGCTTCCGTTGCAGTTTTACCTTTTTTGTAGTAAAATTTTAAAATGTAGATTTACTCATCTTGACTGTACGAAAAACAAATGAAAATCACACATTTTCCTAATTTGAATATGGAATTATGTTCTTTATTTAAACTTTAAATGATACCAAAACCAGCCAGATACAAATAGTATAGCCAAAGAGATTTTTATTACAAGTTCATACATACTATAATGCGAAAAGACTTTTTCCCCAACCTAATATCTTTACATATTATAAAACCAGTCCCCTGCCGCGTCTCTATCTTTTTGTCTGAACGCGATAAACTAAAAAACTACCGAACGGATATTCAATAGGTTTTCACTAATGGACGGAGCAATTCATGCGGAAGGTTTTGGTGTATAATTTATTAGTGCGTAAATTGGCTGAAATATGAAAATTATTGTCGAATATGTCGGAAAAAATCATGCCGACTGAGAGCTTTACTGGCGTGTGCCGCATAAGCTGTAAACGATACATCAAATTTATGTTCTACAGGATTGAAGATCTTTAAAAATTACCAAAAAGTCCGCGATAGCATATATCTATCTTCTAGAGATGACCCACAGTAACCATCATTATCTTTCAGAATTTGATAAACATTTTTCATTGTTATTTCCGACGCTATTTTTACCGGTATCATATTAATCCTTATCCAATAAAATATGTTATTTAAATTGGGCATTTAATTTAGATTAAAATATGCCTTTGCATCATAACATTTGAATCAATAGATTAAAAGATATCACAGATTCAAAATTACGCGTAACAAAATAATCATGGTTGACGGCAACGCGGGCACAGCGGTAGGTGTCAATGACCTTTTCCACGGCTATTAGGTATGTAATCCCGGTAGTACGTTCTCGTGGGATATTTTCCGACATCCACGCGGGCGAAGCCGCGGGCAAAAGCTAGTACATATTATAAATAAAAGTCGCTTTTCGTATCTGTCTGTGTGACCGCGTTGTTCTTCTAAACTACGCAACGGATTTTGATGCGGTATTATTTATAAATTAGAGAATTTATTCCGGAAGGTTTATATGTAAACTACATTATTTAACTTATAATAACGAAATCTCGAGGTTTTGTCAAGTCGTAAAAACCGTGCGAAGCAGGCGCGGGTCGCTAGTTAAGTATAAATCAAGATTATTATAAAAATGCTTTACATTTCCAGATGAGTGCAAAATCAAGCCACGACCACTGTATCCTGGTCAGACAGTATTCGTAGCAGTAAACCCAAGATACATGAACGTTGACATAAGAGTGATACTGGACGTGACTCAGGGGGCCGTCGACCTATACCTCAGTCCGAACGACAGCTCGTTTGTAGTCTCGGTGAACTCCAGTAACGGAGACCATGCGGTAGAACTCGACCCGACGTACCATAAGCATGAGCCGAGTAGAAGGATGCCATCTTTCGACGAGCATGTGCCTGAAGAGCCGCGTGTCACGTGGTACTATGACAAAATAGAGTACACACTCGCTGATTATACAGCGAAGGATTTGGCTACATACGTGACTGTTGATAGGAGGAACATACTGCTCCGAGTAAGGAATCTTCGCAACCGATTAGTCCTCACTCTGCCTCAAAACGTTCATGACCTAACCCACACCAAGTTCTACATCGTGATTCGCGCGCGTCATACTGAAGATGGCGCGGCAAGCTTCGGTGTAATCTTCTTCAGACAAGATCAGCTACATATTGACCTGTTCGTGTTCTTCTCCGTGTTTTTCTCGTGCTTTTTCCTGTTCCTGGCGGCGTGTGTGGTCGCGTGGAAGGCGAAACAAGCTGCCGACGTGCGTCGCGCCCGACGGAGGCATGTTGTTGAGGTAAGGAGTTTTAGTGATATTTTTGGTAAATGTCTTGAAGCATAATATAATAGTCTAATTTATAATGTATGTACAGACGCCAGCACGTCAACCTACTACAATCTGTCAAATTCCTTTAATAGATATTCTACTTTATCACTGAAGCTTAAGATTCAAAGCTGATTGGGAAAATTTGACAGTTTCGGGTAGGTTGATGTGCTGAGTCTGTTCATAAAATATTAATTGAAAAAAAAAAAAAAAAAAAGCTCAATTAACTGATACCTAAGTTGGTAAGTACCTACTTAGGTATCAGTTAATTGAGCTTTTGTTTTGTTTTTTTTAGACCTCCAAAAAAAGAGTTTAAAAACCAGAATTGAGAGAGAATTTCCTTGTTTTTTTGGAGGTCTTTTGAGATTATTATTATTGATAGTGTAATGTGATTTAGGTGCTATTTTTTAGTATTTGCCTAATGAACTCTTGGCTTTAAAATAATCTAATTAATACATACATACGAGGCATAGTTATTATGGAACAAACCGTTTATATATAGATAAAAAAGGGGATTTTGATGAAATTCTGTCATCTGAATTAAGAAAATGAAACATAATTAGACAAAACTAAGCAGCGCATTTTTAAGACGAGAATGTTGAGCTAATTATGCGCTAACAGAATTGTAAATTCATTCTTTATTGCCATAAACTAAGCGCACAAACAGAACTCGAAACTATGTTGGGCGCGAAAGAGCTGTATTTAACACTTGATTTACCTAACATAATCCACTTAGAATAACTTACAAAAAGAAATAGCTATTACCTATATTATGGTTATTTATGTACAGTAAAAATATTTCATGTTATTTCATTATTTTGTTAAAAATAAAAATACAAAGTTGCGCAAATAATTCGCCGCGAGTGCATTTTGCGAGACTGCAGCCTTAAATGCATTTAGTTTTTTGTGGTGTTTATATTTTAATTATTGTGCTTTTGTGTGTTGTGTTTCTTCTTCTGTGTTGACCAAATAAATGGTTTATCTATCTACATAAGAGTATACAGGGTGGATCTTAGAGATGGGGCAGTAAGGGCAGGTATATTATCTGTTGTCGCTACAAGAAAACGGTCTTAGGAGACTGGCCTTGACTTTTTGAGACATTAAAGTCTGCATTCACGGATTTAAAAAAAAATAGTTCTTTTTTTTCCTAAAACTCGTGTATGTTTACCTGTTTGGCAACGAAATTGCGAACTCGACGAGATTACGTAAAGTATGGAAAATGTTTTTTTTAGATTTTGGACTTTTCTAGTAGTCAAACCTTAGTTGGTCAAGGATTAAGGTACCCTTACTGCCCCGTCTCAAAAATTTTTGCTATTATTCTATATAGGGTGGTCTGTATAGATCTTCTAAAAGCTAAAATTGAGCTCTCGTTGATTGTATGTGCGTTCAATTTGCGCAAATTGAACTGAAAGAGCAATGTTGGCGATCCATTTGTGTGTATATTGCGTCTATACAGATACTTTAAATGATTACGCACATACAATCAACGAGAGCTCAATTTTAGCTTTTAGAAGATCTATACAGGCCACCCTATATAGACCACCACTTATTTCTTAGAAATATTAACGCGTTATAAATTAGCGAGGATATTAAAAATGAACTGTGTGACAGATGCTGCACATGGCGAAGCGGCCGTTCGCGGCGGTGACGGTGATGCTGTCGGGCGGGGCGGCCGTGACGTCGTTCGTGACGTCATCCGGCGCGCGCCGGCGCCGCGCGCCCGACATGCGGCCCGTCGCCGTCGAGCCCACCGCCGACACGCGCGCCGCCGTCACCACTGTATTCGTCAAGTTAGTCTAGCAACCCATTATAATTTAGTCCATAATAATAGGACACCGTAGCAGATGGCTGGACAAAATTAATGACCAGAGGTCCACATTAGCACTGTATCTGTGTCACATTAATAGGAGATCGTACGCGAAATGAGGTGCGTAGAAGTGCAAAGTGACGTAGCATCCCTCAGCTTACTCCGGTGAATTTACAATTATAGCGCTGTAAGGTAATTTTGGTACGTGGCCTAAATCGGAATTTTATTTTATTTATTATATTTTATTCATTTATGAAAAATTACAGCTAATACAATCGAATAGTCAGTGGTAATATGTAGAAGAAAGCCAATTACAAGTTTCCACTTATTGCACAAATGTGTCCCCTGTCAACGTCATTCGAGCGCCAAAAGATCCTTGTAGCAGAGTATGTACAATATAGTTGACAATGCTGTTAGAAAACTATGTTTGTTTATTTACTGTTTGTGCTGCTGGCGCCAGTAGTGGTGAACATTTTCCCTCCCTTTTCTTTCTCGTCTTTGTTTACGCGACTCTTTGCCGGTTGTTCTCTATAGGTAAGGACCAATTGAAACCTCGTACTTAGCTTCTGATGTTTCATAAGTGTCCATGTAGATTTATGTATTTTTTTCTGCTCTAGACTCCAATGTAGATTCAAGAAATAATCCCATGCTGGTCATAGTTTAACCTTTAAGCATTTTAATAAGCATGTAAAATTGGTTAGGTTGCCGGGCGGGTCGCGCGTGCCCGTGCGCCTGGCGCTGGCGTCGTCGCTGGTGCTGGCGGCGCGCGCGCAGCCCGCGCGCTCGCGCCGCGCGCCGCCGCTGGCGCGCCTGGCCGCGCACACCTAGCCGCCCGCTCTCTGACTCGCCGCGACCGGCGGCTCCCGGGTGCGCACGATCGCTTCTCTAGCCGGCTCCGAAAGAACGTGGAGTACGGTTGCAAACAGATGCTCTAACGTTGTTTTCGTGTGAAATGTACGTATCCACCCGGCTGCGACTGATGTATGTCATCGACGGCCGCATCGATATAAGTTAATTTTCGACCCATTTAGGGCAGGTGTTATAGATTTCTACAATATTTATATATCGATCTGTGAGTGGTGAGATTGGTCTCCACTTACACAATTGTGTCGAGGGTCTGCTATTTATCTTCGCTGATCTTTGAATCTCGTGACTGCGCCGTCTCGATGCGAGCGAGGAGCCAAAGGTATCAAAATTGAGCGCATGTCATGCGCGGGTTGTGAATAGCCGATATTCGCTGATCTGTTGTGTTGTTTATCTCGAAATTTTATTATGTAATGTTGACGCCACATTTTGTTAATGGAATGTTGTTGAATGTCTATTTTATGAGTTAGCTTCAGATCTTTATTTACAAGTTTTTAGTAGATGAGTAAAATATTGCAGCTGAGTATTTCTAAGGTACATTAGAAAACTATGTTCCTACGGATAGATGAATCTCTTATGATAAAAGATATTATTAGTTATTTAAATTACATATCTACGGCAGTTATTTTCTAAATTGATTAAATTTTAATGTAAAAACTAGCTTGATTTCTTTGTTAGAGCTGAAATTGTACAATCTACTACATAATTACTTGATACGTTGATTTGCATTTGATATTTCTTGTGTTACTGAATGTTAACTTGCCAAATAGTACTACCGTAAATATAAATAACTGAGATTATTTTAAGTGCGTAAGTACCTCCCAATTAAAAAGCCAATAGGTATTGTATATATGTTACAAACGCGATAAATTACGTAACCGCCGGTCGTATCTAATATAATTGCAAATCTATTAGTATTATTTGTAAGCTCCTCAGAGCACCCGAATTCTAAGATACAATAACGGGTGTAAAAATACCCTAGCGAAGCCGAGAGTCACTTGTTCTACCCGTAAAGGTACCATTCCGTACACGGCCGCAGGCGGCAGCAGCCCGTATTCCAGACGGTAGATAGAAGATAGAAAAACGTGTTATCGCTCGAGCGTTGGCGGAACTACTTGTCTGCGGTCGGGCTGCACGTGTCGCCTGTAGCGGCAAACGACGTGTCACTAGCTACGGAAGGTAATTCATAGAGATTCATAGAAACCACTCGTTTCGCGGCGACACGTCGCTTGCAGTTGCTACCTGCGGTCGGGTACGGAATGATACCTTTATTATGTTTTTTTATTGGACCCTTTTGAAATACTCCAACGGTCCCTGTACCGTTGCTCTCATAAGTACAATGTTTTGTGTGCCTAACTGTTGTAAACATGTTGCTGTCAAATATTGTATGGAACTTTGACAGAAACTAAAGATTTCAACATGTTTTGTTGTAATGTTTCGCCAGTGCAAACGCACAGTTACATTAAAATTTTCACTTTAATTTTAATTTTCCACAAACAGCGAAGTTTTCACAAAAATAAAAGTCGTATCCCAATTATTCAATTATTTTTGCCCAAAGTTATTTAGTTTGATGTACAGAATGCGTAGACGGTGGCTTCGTGATAGGTATTTTCACACCCTGGATTGCATCACTTTAACAACGCTGGCAAAAGCGAGCCGTCAAAAAAAATAAAAATACGTAGATGAATATATTCTTAATACGTAACGTAAATTACCTTAAATTTATCGAAGCCTAAATTCGTCGGTAGAAGTTAAATTAAATCAGTACAGTACCAGCAAACGTAAGCTGATGACAGATTATGGTAGAGTTATATTATAACGTAATAATATTAACCTTTTTGCAAATATTATTTTAGAACGTACGCCTCGGTTTCGATATTTTACTAACACAGGGTGTGTGCTGTAATTATTTTATGTAAAGCTCCAATTTTTTAATGCTTGTACATACAGGCATTGAAGCAATTCATTTTGATTATTAAATTGCTCATTAGTAATCAGCAGTATTGTGTAAATGGATTGATCAATTATTTGATGTGTAAGTAGAATTATTTAAAATAATTAGTTTTAACTTTAATATAGTAAGAGAGTACTGAGTATTGTTATGGCTACATTATTAAGTTATACATAATCAAATGAATTGTACTTGATCAAAGGTATAAACTGAGTCCAAAATACATTCCATTTGTATAACTTTGTACATAAAGTAATATGTAATAATTGTGTATTACCAAATTTTAGATCAGGTATCAAAGAGCTTTAAGGATATTTATATACTAAGAAAATTTATTGCTCATAATCTTCGATTAGATCCTTCTTGATATACATTTAAATGCATTTATATATTATTTCCTTCTCATGCTGTATACAGTTTTATTTAGAACTGAAAAGGGATTTCTTTATAATGTCCGTAGTTTATTCCTAAGTTGTGGTTGAATGATGTTTGTGTATTTTGAATGCATTTGTGACATACTGAAATGGTGATGGAAATAATGCAGTAAAATAATAATGATTGTCTATGCTATTAGATTGGTAGTATTAAAATTAATTCGAAGGTTATACAATGCTAGCAAGGCTAGCTAAACACAGGCGTCTATTTCAATAGATGAATACATTATGTATTACCTAATTTCGTCCTATTTTATGCTCAATGGTATAAACCCTATTTAAATTTATCCTAATATTATATGGATTGCCAAGATGACAAAAGGTATTTTCATTACAAATGCTATAATACAAGTACATTTAGCACTTTTTTCTTTCTAATTTGCTCTCACAGTAACAGTGTTGTCCATTTCTATTAATAAAGTTTGTAGTTAATATTCTTTATTGAATTTTATTATAGGGTTTACCTTAGACAAATAAGCATAATTTTATTTGCTCAAAATATTTTTATATTGAACTATGACAGCTCTGTTATGCATTTTTCTATTTTGTATCTCCTTTGTTCATACAATATTGTATCAATTCTTTCTTGGTCTCCCTTACTGATGTACATGTTTAGCTAAGTTAAAGCCATCCTTGCTTTTCTTCAGGTGTGATATTATTTTAAGTTTACTATATACAACCTATTTAATTAAAAGATGCCCATTCATATTATAATGTACTGTATTATATGTAGAACTAAGCCATTTGTGGAAAACTTTTTATTAATAATTGTATGTATTTATGGTACATTAAAATTTGATATTTTTAGGCATTTAATATCTGCAAAGTAAGTTTATCCAGGCAGCTTCATATTAATTAAGTTTATGGTGTGTATCAAAACATGGTCACTTTTACAAAATTACAAGATCTTGTACCCACACCACTATTGTAATAAAAATATGTCCATGACAACATTTTCAAGGCAATATTTTCTTTATTAAATTGAATCTTATGGCAGTATTATGTATAAGCAATATATATATATATATATATTTGTTTAACCTGAATGTATAATAAATGTTTATAAAATAAAATATACTGTTGGTTGTAAATCAAGGTTCTTTTACTTATATTAGAAACACAAAATACAAGTATTTAGAAGTAGCGACTTTGTCAATATGTATTTGTTAAAAGTCTACAATAATATAGAACCATAAGAATTAACTATCCAATGAATAATGAGCCTAATATTTATGTGTTGATATTATTGAGAAGAGCAACTTAATATTACAGGATTATCTAAGGATCATTTCTATTGATCTTTTTGAGTAAGAAGATGTGTTTTGATTTTTTGAAGCAGTTCTTTCTTCACAGTGTCTGGGACCAGTGCCCGGGCACGAGGAGTAACCTTTGTAGCTAACATATCAAATGTGATGTTATTGCTTTCATTTTCTTTGACAACATCTCTGCAAAGCATTCTGACTTGATCTCTCCAACCACATTCTATTAACCGCCGTCTTAAAAGTTCTTTAAACCTGCAACAAAAAACTTCTTGTATAAACCTTAATTAGTTACTTCACGTTCTTGATTTGCCTAACAACATTGTTGTTATATCTCCAGGTTACCCCCATTAGTCTTGACTTAGTCCATAGTAAGTGCATGTTTAACCAAGATTGAGATGTTTAGTAAGCTATACGTCTATATCTTTATTAGGGTGACCTGCAAGAACTCAAAGTTGACCATACCTTGCATTTTCTCAAAACACTTGAGTAAATGCAAGTTATGATCAACTTTATGTCGGTACCTTTCCCGGTCTCCAGTTAAAACCAAACGCTGATGTGCTATGGTGTTGTTTACAGTCATGTTAACCTGAAATAGGGAGAAAGGTATTAATTTGCACTGTGAAGTTATGGCATCGTAGGAAAATGGTAAGGTGGTAAGTTATTTATTCTGAATAAATACACACCTCTTACGTTTCAATGTGTATCGTAATTATTTAAGACAAATTAACAAGTCAAATTCGCAGGTCAAACAATCTTATTATCTTAGGAACACTGTTGATATGATCTGTGCACTGATGAACACCAAATATTTAAAGAAAAACACAAATCTTGGGTGACAGTAGAAAATGACAGTGACCAGTAGACCGTAGGGCTGCGTTCCGAGTTACGATATACGTAGTATCTCTAAGTAGTCTGTGGTTACGATGTAATAGATTTGAGCGTGCTAACGACAGCGTGAGCTCGATACATTGACTTATAAAACATGGACTTGAAATGTTTGACTATAGAAAAAACAGTTATACAAATACGAGGCATATCGACGCCAAAATCAAAAAAAGAGATAGCAGTATTTTTTTGATTTTGGCGTCGATATGCCTCGTATTTGTATAACTGTTTTTTCTATAGTCAAACATTTCAAGTCCATGTTTTATAAGTCAATGGTAATCTCCCATAAATAGAAAAATCGTCTGCAACGTATCATTGTGAAGTTTTACTTTTTTTTTAAATTTTACCCATTTTGTCGCACGTGTTGTTATGAGACCAGGTCTTTTTGCCAAGATTTGTCGAGCCTAGAATATTTTGGTAACTAGCCTTTTGAGCCTTTAACCGACTTCCAAAAAAGAGGTTCAGCTTTATTTCAAGCCGAGGTTGTGATTGTGTGTCTAGACAGATGTACCTATAGCACACCTGAGGTGTGTGTATTAGAAAAGGAATATCATGTGCAGAGGCGGCTCGTCTTAAAAAATAGTTTGTGCGACATTTGTGTTAAAAATGGAACAATACAGTGTATCTTTCATTAAACATTGTGAAAAGACTCGAAATGAGTCTCGAACTGAAAACTAAGGGGCCACCACGTCCCAAAATTGCACTTACTCAAAAATGTGTTACGAAAACTAAATCTTTTACGCGTGGTGTATTTAAATCTGAACAATATTTCAAAACACCTTGGTTGTGTGGATGTGAAGAAAGCAACAAATTATTTTGTTTCCCGTGTATCGTGTTTGGGCTGACTGGTGTTTGGTGGTGGTGAATCTGCATGGACGGAAACGGGTGTTGACGATTTAGCGCATCTTTCAATAAAAGTGAAAAAACATTCGCAATCTCAATTTCAGCTAAGTGAAGTGCCATTGGCATATGTATCGGCCGACAACATATTCGTAAGGCGCTCGATTCTGCGTCTCGAAAATCTATTAGAGTTCAATGAACGCGTTGATGAAAATCGATATATTTTACGGCGTTTAATTGTAAAAGATTGTGTGGTATTTTGTGGTGCATTTCAAGTTGCTTTACGTGGGCATGATGAATCTACGGAATCCTTGAAACCCGGAATCTATAGAGGTTTGGTTGATTTCGTGTCAGAGATCGATTTGGCTATGAAACAGCATTTATTCAGCAGTTCCGTTTTTGAAGGTTCGTCTAAAACCATTCAGAATGACATTTTTGATGCTATTTACGACGTTTGCAGTTTTTTTTTTTGTGAACCCCCACAAATAAATGTCACGAGCCCCCTCTGATCATGTGATGGAAATAAAAAAACATTCAATAAATTCTAACCATTTATTTCATTTACAGGCACTTTTGAATTTTCAAGGGGTCAGTCAGTCAGAAATATGAAGCTAGTTGCCCATTCCAAAGCGTAGGTTCCTATGGAGAAAACGGGCAAAAAACTCCACGGACACTCTTTTAAAAATTATAATATTGTTACAAAATGTTGGTTACATCTGAAATGTTGGTTTGATGTTTCATATCAAATTATACATGTGAGAACAATGTAGAAAGACGTGCACGTAAAAAGCGTCCGTAATAAAAAGATAAAATAATTCAAAAATTAAAATAAGCCGTGGCAGATAAGAGATGACCAGTCCCTACTGACGGCGTCCGTTCACGAACATGACGCATGGATCAGCACCGTTTAGCTCAACCATTTTGAAGGGAACTTAACAATCCAACACACACGCCACCACCAGCGAGACATGACATACTCTCAGCCCTCACATTCAAGTCAATGAAAGACGTACCCAGTAAATTATAGCTTTATAGAAGGTACATGGTCAGAGTGCTCACACATGTGCTATGCAATTATACAATATTAAGAGATTGAAGTTATACAATTCAAAGATAGTTTTTTCAATCTCCAGCAGCTCCAACAATATTTTCGAATCAAATCAATTAGTTTACGCGCCCTTGTAGCTGGACCAGCGTTGAGCCAAGCATTTTTGTCAGCGTTTTAATGCCCCAGCATTTCATATGCCTGGCAGCATAGTGTGCGTTTTATACAAGATTTACTACTTTTAACATTTGATGCACGTCTATAAAAATGTGAGAAGTATCGTCAGCAAAAAACACCATTTGTGGTTGGTTTTTTAAATAATTATGAGGTAGATCATTAATATACCTATACTAAAAAGAGGAAAAGACTCGAGGCTGGTGGAACACCCATTTTTACTTTGAGACCGAGTGAATTAACACCATTAATTTGGGTTAAAGTTTAGAAACGTGCTGCCTCGAAAGGGGGTGGGTTTGGGGGGAGGGGGTGGGGGGGTAGGGTGTATGCCATCCCCCCTCATTCCCCCCGCCGGAAACGTATAGATTTTTTAAATTATTTTTTTTGTATACCAGTCTTGTCATAGAAAATGTGTATTCTGAAGGTTCTGGGGGGTTCAAGAGAGAGGGGAAGGGCAAATGTGGATGGGAGATGTAGTCCCGCATCATTTTCCATACTGGAAATTATTTTGTTTGTATGATTTTGTACTGTGTACTGAGACGGACTCCGGGTGTGCTCCCGCCAAAAGCTCTCGGTCACCCCTGAGTGTCGCTACAACACACTCGACCTTCGCATCGCTATGGAGGTCGCCGGCTCGCTTCGCTCGCCACCTCCCCCCTTCGCTCTGCTCGGCCTCGTGTGGCTTGCTCTACTAAGGAACTCAAACTCAAAGCATTTATTTCAATTAAACCATTTACTGGCACTTTTGAATTGTCAAGGGGTCGGTCAGTCAAAAATATGAAACTAGTTGCCCATTCCAAAGCGTAGTAGGTACCTATGGAGAAGAACGGGCAAGAAACTCCACGGACACTCTTTTAATAAAATATAAAATTGATACAAAATATTGGTTACGTCATTCATTTTGAAATTATGCATGTGAGAACAATGTAATAAGACGTGCACGTTCGTAATAAAAAGAATCATTCAAAAACTTAAAATAAATTAAAATAAGCCATGGCAGCTAAGAGATGACCAGTCCCAACTGACGGCGCCCGTTTACGAACATGACGCATGGATCAGCACCATTCAGCTCAACCATTTTGAAGGGAGCTAAATGATCCAACACACACGCCACCATCAGCGAGACATTTGAGTGAGCATGACATACTCACAGCCGCCAGGGCACATTCAAGTCAATGAAATACTACATATTACCCGGTAAATGGTAGCTCTTTAGTACATAGTACTCACACCTGTGCTATGCAATTATATAATACAAAGGAAATTGAGTTTATACAATACAAAAATGGTCTTACAATCTTCAGCAGCTCCATCAGTATTTTCAAAATGTTAATCAGTGTGTATGTCAATTAGTTGTGGAGCAGGACCAGCACTGAGCCAAGCATTTTTACCAGTGATGTAATCCCCCAACTTATAATATGCCTGCCTACATAGTGTGCGTTTTATACAAGATTTGAATTTCGTCTCATTAAGTTGAAGTATGTGGGGAGGAATTTTATTATAACATTTTAAACAATACCCCATGAAAGATGAGTCTACCTTAGCCAGTCTGAAACCTGGTTGTACTAATAGGTCCCTATTTCTTGTACCTACTATATTTATGTCTATCACCTCTTTTACTAAAAAGATGTAAATTTTTTCTTACGTACATGATGTTTTCATAGATACCGTCATGATGTTATCCTTAAACAGCTCCCTCCAGCTTCTGGCTCCCGCCTTTATTAAAACACTAGGGGTAGGGACCATAAGACTACGTGGGGTTGGGGTGCCCCGTGTCGGTTCTGAGGCTAAGTTCTGTCTACGTAGGTAATATGTAAAATAAAATCTTAACCTACACTATATTTACCTTTGTTGTGTTTTTCCAAATTTGGATTCACATTATTTGTAAACAATAATGTGTTATGTATTAAAAAAAAGCAGTTGTGTTCCTACACTAACCTAACCTAAAAATTAGGATTTTCGAAAGTTTTTTTTTTTTAAACGGCGTCTCCGGCATGAAAAGTATGTTGCATAGGTATCAGAAAACCCCCTAGAACCCCCTAATATCCTCACTTTTCGTCCAGCGAGGCAGCACGTTTCTAAACCCAACCCATAACGCTTGTGAAGGTCCTCTACCCTCAGGTTTCGCAATTCTACAGAGTTAATACACTCTAACCACTTGAGTCATATCTCACGTTTGGGAAATCGAAATAATTTAACGTCCTTTCGTTTACTAGCACAATTCACAATAGAGCAAGTGCGGAACATACTGCACGTTGTAATTACACCATTACAGGTTTACATTTGGGAGGATAAGTACGGAAATTAATCAACGTAGAACTTCACTCAATTAAATTTTAAAAACTGTAATGGCCCCGCCCGCCAGTGAAGACAAGACAACCACAGACTATGATAGACTTACCCTATATAAAAATGTACTCTGTGAGACTTACAACAAACAAATATGGCGTCCATTGCATGGGCGACAAAGGGGAAAGGGACGAGGGGCGATTGTCACTGAGTCGTTACACCCATAGACAAATACGTCTATTAATGCCCGGCTTTTTTGTTCCGAGATTACCAGCCGTGAATCATGCCATTGGTATAGTTTGCTCCAAAATACATAATTTTCCCGATTCCGATTATTGTAGTAAATTACCGGCGATATCGATACCGATGCCAATATCGATGGCTTAGTAGATAATAAATTAAATAAATAATGAAGTATATACCTCGGGCGTTTGTATGTCTTTTATATTTTGTATTTCGGGCACAACTTTTTAATAGTGCGTAATAGTCCTCATTTCACTTTGTGAATAAACAGAATCACTAGCGGTGACGTGAAACCGGCACGATCGATTAACCGATACATCGCTCAGACAACGCTCAGCAAACTGCAAACAGCCTATTGCTGTGTTACCATGTCACATGGCATGCGCTGCGCAGCTCTCCCAATTTCGTTCATCGGCTAGTCGATTAACTAGTTGAATTCGTCGACTAGTTTACGTGTCAACTTGGATAAACTTTGCGACGAAGTCAACGGCGACGACTGCAGCGAAGTAGGGTCAGTGCGCCGGTTTCGCGACCACCTCCGGTAACCGACCACTTGTCTGACTAGGTTGCTTTAATTAAAGATAATAACCTTTCTTTAGGACATAACAATAAATAGTATGTCTTAAATATTATTTGAATAGTTACATAACAAGAATTTACTAAATTTTATACGAACCGCTTGACCCAAAATAAAGAAAAATTATGCTAAATTCTCGTGATGATTAAGTGGTGTGTGAATGTGCTGCGCAAGAGCAAAAAATTAGCAAGGCGCGCGGCGTTCCAAGCTAAGTTTTGCTACTTATTTTAAGTTTTTTACTCAAATTAGAAACGTGGGTACTTCAATTATGTATCAAATTGATTTCAATTATTTAATTGCATTTAAGTCAATTTTTACCATATATTAAACTAAAACCCAGTGGTCGGTTACTGAAATGCATATTTTAATAATACGTTAGAAAGCGACCAGGTGGTCGTATTCTGACTCGCACAGTTTTATTTTGTTTTGCTTATTATGTTCTCAATGTTTTATTTATGGTTACACTATTTAGGGTTTTGGTGTTGTAAAAGCCTAAACTTGCAATTCTTCAGTAAACGACCATGTTTTTTTGATAAAACTTATTTAATTTATCCACAAATATTGGTCCTAAAAGGTGGTCGCTATGTGATACAGTTAGAAAAGTACGATACTAGTTTGCGACCACCAAGATTTAGTACGAAAAGAACGATGGCCGCAAACTAAAGTTTAGCTTAAGTATGTTCAGTATTCGAGCACATGTGATTATTTGATTTAGTTTATGTAGTTTTTTTCAAGATGAAGCCTTCGGAAGCAAGTCCCTAAAAGGAAGAAAAAGACTTGGAGCATTGGTAAACAGTTTCAGGGATATCACATCCCCCTGTCTCGCTCCTCTGAGCAGTTGGATGGGGCTCGTTTTCTCATCCTGGTTCTGAACAGTCATTGTGGCAGTGTCATACGAGCATCTCAACACTTCGATATGGCGCCAGTCAATTCAACATCGTTGCAGAGAGGCCAGAACTGCCCATATTTCGATGGTGTCGAATGCTTTATCGTAGTCCACAAATGCCAAACACAGTAGCTGATTATACTCCTCGATCTTTGCAGTACTTTCTCAGTACAATTTGCCGAACAGTATGGATGTGGTCTACGGAACTAAAGCCTTTTCGAAATCCGGCTTGTTCTGGTGGCTGGGTCGTCAAGTCTCCTGGTGAGAGGGTTCGTGACGATTCTCGAGAACAGCTTGTATTCGTGGCTCAGAAGTGAGATGGGTTTATAGTTCTTTAGCAAGGTTTTGTCACCTTTTTTGAAGAACAGAACCATCGCACCGCTGCTCCACGCCTCGGGCCTTATACCCTCATGGATGACGGAGTTAAAGAGACTCTCTAGCTCTCATGACTGGAACTCCGCCCGCTTGCCCGTTGCCAAGTGCGGATTCCCAATTAAGAAGCAGAAGCTTCTGAATACTGTCATTTTTTTTTTGTCATTAACCATGTATCAAAGAATCCCTTCAAAGATCGTCCAGGACAAATTGGTGTGGAACAGGACAAAGTGACTTCTCTATGCCCTAAAACTTGATAAATTTTTAGCTCCAAAGGGATATCGAAATTAGTATCAGGTTAAATCGCGCAACGAAAAAGATTTTTTTTATTTGATTAATTTAATAAAAAAAGTTAAATCCGATGATTAAATACTATTTGTGTTGATGATTATTAGATGTTTGATCTAAAGTGAAACTTAAATAATATTTTTTATCCATAAAAGTGGTTTTATTACTTTATTTTTATGTTTTTTAACAGTGGTCGTAATCTAGCGTACTAGTGGTCGCCAACCGAAATAAGTGGTCGTTAACTAGCATTTCGGCTATTTTTGCACTTTTTTCATAATTTTTAATAATTTATGAATGGAAGCGTGATATTTTATATTTAATTTCACAACTAGACTATATTTAGAACCAATTTACATTGTCGGCAACTACTTTGCGTGTAAATGGCGTATATTTTGATTCGTCCAAAGTTAGGAACTCAACTAACTGGTCGCTAACCGGCGCAATCACCCTATGTAGATGGTAGACTTATTTTCGTTCACTGGGTAGACTAGTCTCCCGTGTGCCTAGTAGTAGGCCCATGTGTAGTAGGTACCTATTAATTTGAATTTCCCTTCATACTTTTCCAGTCTTAGGATTGGCTGAATACTGAATCGCACACTGAACATCAAACATTCAAAACAAGATGAACAACTATCAAACAGAAACAAGTACAAACCGGTTTGTCTCGCATTGTTCGTCCAGTCTATCGCCTTACGCTTTCGCACAAGCGAAACTACCTCGCCTTCCTTTCTTCACTGTACAAATATCAACTCCCTCTTACTAGATTTAGAGTTCAAAGGATAATGCTAAAAAAAAACCCAGGCCCCGGCGCAAACGGTACATATCTAAAATTCTTAGTATAAAATAGTAGTTTCATACTAAAAAAAAATATAGCCAAAAATTCGTTTTTAAACGTAATATTTTGCTAATCCTTTTTTCGTGAAAGTAATTTTTAAATAGAATTATTTAAAGAAAATATGTATATACATATATTTTAACATACTACGCTAACCATTATAATATTCTCAGTGGTTGTTGCAAGGCGGAGAGGCACTAAACTAAACCTGTTGTTTGTTCACACAATACCTTTCCGTCGTCGTCGCTCGCTACAAAAACGAACCAAGAGTCAACTGCTATTTCACTCGCACTTATAGGTTCCCTGTATTCTCGTACCTTATCAAGTTACCGGCCGAGTGTCACTCATTGTGTAGTCTCGCTCACGTCACGTGACCAATGCGCAGTCCTTCGTTATACTTCGGTGAGATCTGTGCGCTTCATTGTTTATAATCGACTTTTGTGAACTTATAACCCTGCAAACTACTTTGGCATTACTTTGGACTTGGATAAGCTTCGCGATTAGTTATTTTTGAACATGAACAGGTGTGTTGTGTGTGATCGGTCGTTATACCGAGGTATTCGAAGACACGTTCTGACACAGCGTTTTTTCGAATCCCGGGAATTTCGTTGAACGTATTTTCCAGAATTTGCAACCGCTACAAGAGGTACGAAGTATATAGACGTCCGGTACTCGTAACAATTAATGGCGAAAGCGGTGTTTTAATAAGATGCCGTATACAATCGCGGCATGTAAGGAACAGAACTTACTATACTTATATTTTGTATAGAAGAGAAACCGGTATTAATGCAATTTCAGAGCATTATTGCTCTTGTATACATGGCAAAAGAACTTTGGGTAGTTGCGCCCATATTATGAGTGTACTGTATTACTTGGGTTGGGCCAGACATCAAGATGATTTTAATCATCCCGGATACACTGGAAGATGTAATCATAGACTTAGAGAACCAATAATGTGTATAATAATAAAATAATTTCATTTGCCTACTCTTGTTTTTTATTAAGTTTACACAAAATGTAGATGGCGTTGTCAAAATAGATGCCTAAATGTCATTTATATAATAAGAGTAAAGAAAGAAATAATTTAAAAAAAATCACATTTTTGAAGCTCCTTACATAAAACAACTAGCAATTTATGACATTTAAAAAAAGATTTTGGTAATGCCCCCTACTGAATATTATGTCACATATAAATACTTAAAATCTGAGATACATTTCATTTGCGCCGGGCCTGGGTTTTTTCCCCATACATTGTGAGCATTGTCCTTTGTTAGCTTGATTATTTTTTTTCAACGGACGAATGAATTTGTACTACGTTCTTGCGTCGATCGTCACGTTGCGAGTTTCAGTTTAGGTGTCTACGGATTCGACTAGTCGATCGATTTTCGGTGAATCGTCGATTCGTTCACAGTACGTCGACGGTCGAATAGTTCGTTGATTCAACGCCCATCACTAGCTTCCACCTTGTCACATTTCATGGCTCATGGCTAGAAGCTAGTGAATCACTTGGGTATGCTAGGATATGCGAGCAATACGGATATGGGTATGCGGTATTCTGTGGCAATGCGTCGGTCAGGAGCATAGGTCAGGAGAGAAGACGAGGACGTGTTAAGTGGGTGATAGGCGTGCGAAATTAAAGTACGCGGTTTTTCGCAAAGGTATCCCTGAATTTAAAAATAGTTTTCACACACCCAAAATGTTTTTGACGACACCCCACATCATGGGATAGACGAGAAAAAAAATCCCCACTTTACGAGTACACTAAAAATTTTTTTTTTCTTGATTTTATTTTACACTGTCGGCGTGATTAATATGTAAGTTCGCGAACTTACTCGGCACGCTGGTCGGTGACACACGTGAAGCTTGCTCACACTGTATCGCGATGCTGTCGAATTTTCTGAAGCAAACTGTACAAACATTTGAAACATTGCACAAATGCCGAAACAAAATGGCGGCTCGCGAGTCGCGGCGTTGACAGACATACGAAACTACGAACCAAGGCAGGCTACGAGCAAAATTTCAAACCTGTTGGATCGCTGACGAACTTACTCAGCGGTTTTAAAGTACGTGTAATTATTATGACTCACGGGCGAGAAAGGTCGCCGAGCCATGAGTACGCATAATTGCTTGTGTGTCTATTACCCCCTTTAAATTTTCGCTGTTTGGGGTTTACTGCACCTGCTGAGTTAAAGTTAAAGTAGCCACAATGAGTCTATTTCTAGGCTCTACCTTAAGTTGAACTGTCTGTCAGCAGTCACCTATATGTAAATGGGCACGCCCTTTATGCCTGGAGGCTTTCATTCATGTTCTTTTATTTTTTACTTTTTAGTTTGTATATTGGATTGGCGTGTGCTAGGTGACATATAGAAATAATTTAATGTGTTGCGTAATATAAATTATTTAGCTGTACTATTGTATAGAATAAAGTTTTTCTAACTATTCAGACAGCTGTGCAGCTGGGGGTTTGTTGCACCACTTCTTCTTCCCAGCTAAAGCACTAGGAAGTGGTAAAGGGCGGGCGTTTTTGGGGGACTGCCTTATGTATTTTGACGCTCGAAAAGTGCTGATTTCCTACGATTTCTGGATATACATGGAAATTCTCCCGATTTCTCTACCGATTTTACACTTTTCAGTTGGCAACCCTTTTCATTTATGTTTAATTTAATGTTACGGACGGGGAAGCCCTCAATAGTAAGTATGGGCCTAGTGCAGAATGTTCCATATATTTTGGGGAATACCCTTGTTCCTACAACTTGTTGTCTTACAACTCGATGTTATAAGGGGCTTCCCGCTAGGGAATTTACCTGTAACCAGTCTAGTCTATATAAACAGGAATTCGGTTTTATTTTTTTCATTAATTTTCTTAACTTTGAAGAGATAGTAGAGTACTTATCCTAAAGAATGCGTGAGAAGACCATTCAGTTAAAATGTCGTCTGACGAGGAGCCAAGCACAAGTGCGAATTTGATTGAATACTGTTTGTTTTTTGTCAAATACCGATTTTGGGTACAAATATACCGATTTTAGCTGGCAACTCTACCGATCTTGCTCTATGACCACTATGACGTTCGAGACCACTGCTTGACGTTGACGCTTCCGTCCGTCAAATTTTGTCCGTAAATCAAATCAAAATCTTATCATTTGATAATTTTACTGTTACTGACTGAGTATTTCAATTGACTATAATTTCTTTGAAGTACAGTTCAAAATATCCCGATACGCACTGTAAATAGTTTCAGTGGCTTCTATCAAATAATTTTCCAAAAATGGCTCACGTTATGGTATTGGATTCAGTTGATGCAGATATTTTTGTTTGCGGAGCATGTAAAGCTGTTTTTAACTCCTTAAATGTATTCCTGGATCATAAAAGGTTAAAATGTAACAATATCGTTTCAGAAGAAAAGTTTACGAATGCTAATTTGGTGCAGACAACAGTTAGTAGTGAACCCTTTTCTGAAAGCATTGCAGCATTACATCAAGGCGGTGAGCTCCCTGAGTGTGTGACAGAACAGATATGGCCTAAAGATCTAATTTGTTCTACTTGCAAGAAAAAGTTCAAAAAGATTAAAACCTTGCTGGCACATTTGAAAACTCACAGTGACAAACCTTACCAGTGTCCTATATGCGGTCGCTGTTTTGTTCAAAATTCCCACTTGCAGAGACACATAACATCTCATCGAATGTGGCCAGATGGTGTCAAGGAAACTACAGCAAGAACTCTTGAAGAAGAACTTTTAAGCTACACATGTCCATATTGCAACTTGATTTTGGTTAATTATAGTCAATACCGAGCTCATCAGAAGAACCATTTGTCTCTAAAAAAATACAAGTGCATTCAAGGGGATTGTATGGAGTATTTTGATACAGTTGATAGTTTACTTCAGCATGTGTCTGTCTTCCATGACTGCCCCCTTTATACTTGCCATATATGTAGCTCCTCATTTAGCAGCTTAGAAGACATTGCAACACACCTGCAAATACATATTGATGTGTCTAAAAACAAACAAAGAAACTTGAAAGTATATAAATGTTCACAATGTGATGCTAGATTTCGTAAATCAGAAAAACTATCTCTTCACATGCAAACAGAGAGTCATAACAAAATGTGTATCCATTGTAACAAGACATTCGCTAGTGATAAGAGATTACGTCTGCACTTACAGATACACAGGCCTTTGAAACCATTTCAGTGCAATATTTGTAGCAGCAGTTTCCACATGAAGAAATATTTGGCAACACATATGCTAAAACATGGTAATAGGCAGTTCAAATGCTCCATTTGCAAATACACCTTCAAAAGGCCAGATTTGCTTCAAAGGCACATGAAGTTACATCAGGCTAAGAAAATGTTAAAGTGTCCATTTAAAGAAGCTTTGGACTGTAAGAAGGAGTTTAGTCGCACTGATAAACTAAAATCTCACATTAAGTCCCACACAAAACGAATGGCTCAACATACAACTGTTAAAGTTATTGTTTCACAGAAAAATGAATGCACAGCACCATTAAATACAAACTCCATCAATGAGTGACAGAAGTGAAGGTGTTAATTATCAAAAGATTGATTTCTGTTAAAAAATATCGTGCAAATATTTGGAATTAAGATTATCAACAATATCAATTTGATATAGTTATAAAGAGATTCATTAAGGTCTTAAGAAAATAACAAAGCTGTTATGTAAGAATGTAATAGAATATCTTTTTAAATTGTAAAATGATTTTATGTCACTATATGAGGCCAATACTGTTCCAAATGTGATGAAATAAATGAGTAGTTAAGCCATGCTACGCACATGAAGGGCTTCTTTCATAGACAGCTAGCTATATCTAATTAAGCAGTAAGGCAGTGGAGCACGCGGGCTGCTATGGACTGGACATAAATAAGTAAAAGTGACAAGAGTAACAAATTGTGAGATGGATTTCCACAATTCATTGGTGTTTCTTGTTCTTGTATCAACTCTTCTTGTTTTTTCTCATGTAAGTTATTGTATTTTGTGGAAGCAAATAAAAAAACATCTCTAACTACTCACAAGAGTATTCATTTATAAAAATATAATTCAATGATTTGGGTTATGATTTCAATAGTTTACAATGTGCTTATTTTTCAGGCTCGGCAGTTCCGTGTTACTGATCAGGTGTATTTTGATATTCAAAGTGAAGACAAACGTCTTGGCCGTGTTGTTATAGGTTTGTTTGGAGACTTAGCTCCGAATGCTGTTAAAAACTTTAAAGTTTTAGCCACAAAAGGCATCAAGGGGAAGTCTTATAAGGGCACCTCGTTTAACCGCATAATTAAAAGGTTTATGGTCCAAGGTGAGCTTAATAGTTTATATAATTATTTGACACATGTAGCACATTTTTTTTTAATATTCTTCTGGCATTAGGCAAGGACCTTGTAACTGGCCTTTAAAAATGTAACTGGCCTTTATTTGTAGGCACTAATATGTAAATCAAAATCAATAAATTAAAAGGTGATTTTTAGGTGGTGATGTAGTAGCAGATGACGGTACAGGCTCCACCAGCATATACGGCGATTCATTCAGTGACGAGAACTTGGAGACACAGCATAGTGGCGCCGGCTTTGTGTCAATGGCTAATAAAGGTATTTCGTTTTTGATGAGCTGTTATTTGTAATTAATTTAAGTAATGTGTTTGTAATGCTTACATTAATTTCCAGGTCCCAACACAAATGGCTGTCAATTTATTATAACAACTACTGGGACTCCCTGGTTGGATAATTTGCATACTGTAGTTGGAAAGGTAATTTTATTAATATTATTTAGCATTCTGGGCGTAAAACGAACTGGCTGAATACTAAACATCACGCTCCGCTCCAAAACGGGGATTTTAGACGTAGGCAATCAGGGCTGCCAAAGTTAACGTAGGGACGTTAATGGGATTGGGCGGGGTCACGTCAGCCATGTGTACAGTGCCCGCTGGGCCACAGTCTCCACTCGGTGGATGTCAGAGGATGGAGAGCGCTGCATAGGCCAGCCCAGGAAGGGGTGGCGAGGTGACCTAGAGGCATACTGCAAGGGTTGGATCTAGGAGGCTAGAAAAAAGATGCCTGGAAGGATTTGGAGGACTTTTTTTTTTAATTTTGAACAGGGTGTCATCGAGAATATAGCTAATACCACGCTTTTTGTGCAATTTGCACATCTCACCATACAACTGCATGGCTACCGCATTCCTACCGATCTTATTTTAGTGAGGTGAGGGCTTAAAATTGAAGCCTTAAATCATATTTGTGTGACGATGCTCATAATTCGCTACTGACTAGCTTCTTTCACTAAGTATCAATGTATGTTGTTTGTTTCACTATGTGTCTTCAACACTCCTAAGTATCCTGCCTTTATAATATTAATAATTATTGTATGTGCAATGCAATACAACAATAACAATGTCGAAGGTTGTGGAAGGCCAGAACGTGGTGCATATGCTGGAGCACACTGCGACGGATGTGGATGATAGACCGCTACTGCATGTGTACATCGCCGACTGTGGACTGCTGCCTACCCCTCAAGCCTTCTATATTTCTGATGATCCTTACGAGTAAGTAATATTGGATAAATCGAGGCATTTATTTTTGAATACTCTAAAATTTTAATATGGACATTATCATCGTTAAAACTTAAGACTATAGGTACCTACATTTATAATAATTTGAATTAAAATATTGTCCAATGAAGTCTTGTGAGCTTGCATTCATAGATAAAGATAGTGCAATCCACGACGACGCGCCCCACTCCGCGATAACTATACTGTAAGCTGTACTTTAGTACGGAGCGGAGCGGAGTGGGGCGCATCGTCGTGGATTGCACTATCTATACAAGCTCTAAACCCAAAGTCCAAGCTCTCGCTGTTCCAGAACATGGTCTGACGTGCACAAATAACCCTGACGGTCCAAGGCCCTGACGTGGAATTGTGCGGATAGAGCTGTTTGTACATTGTGATTATTTTATTAAAACAACCATTGTCTTATTTTCAGTCTGTGGGCATGGATCAAAGCGTCGGCTGTTCCACTGACCATGTCCTTCTCAATACTCGGCTTCTTTCAATGGATGATACGGAAAATGGAAATATAAGCAACATTACACGAAATATGTAATAGGTATATAAAAAAGGCACCTAACCATATCTTAAATAATTATGTGTTTTTTAAATATTTTGCCTATATAAAATTATATACACGACCCCTTTAGTAATGTTCTAAATTGTATTATAAAGAGTGACCGTTTGGAATAAAATGATCAATGGCACCTCTGTTTTTTTACTACAAACTATCCCAATCCCACGTTGTTCTCTTGCGTGATAGGTATCACTCAGATGAACAAGGTGGGAATAATAAGACTCCTTTTTTACCCTATATTTCAATCTTAGCTAAGAAATAGACTTTTTCTTTCTTTTTGTTGAGAATAAAGAGAACCAGTCACAGTCTGTGTTGTATCACTGACAGGTTGAAGAGTAAGCAAGCTGTAGTAGAGTAAGAAGGAAGGATAAATGGATGCCTGTTGAAAGAACGATGGCGACGACCCTCATTGAACTGCTGCAAAGACGATCGTCGCCACTGCACGAATCCTTGATTGAATACCGCAGAAGTTGCGATACGAACTCCAGCCAGTCTATTCTGTAATAATCTCACGGTGAAATCTTAGGTAAAGTGAGCTATCATTCCACCTGCTGCTAGGGAATGACAGCTCACTCCGAGCTCACTTCACCTAAGTTTTCACGGTGAGATGGTTACAGTTTTTTTTTTGACTAGGGCATCTCGTAGCTCACCTCTGAGGTGATGACTACTTAACCGGACAATCCTGCGGCTGCCTTAAGCTACTAAACTCAAAGCCTCCAGCCAGGGGCAAAACTATTCTAATTAAAACTAGGCGAGCGCTCGCTAAGGGCACCCCCTGTGGGGTACGGACCTCGGCTTAGGGCGTCGCTGGGGGGAGGACAGCAAGTTGGGACAGGCTGGATCAAAGATAATTCATTATTATTAATCGGGGAATTTAAATCTACATTTCTCAGCATAACGCGGGCTGGCGCTTCTGCGAGCAAGGGTCGGGGGGGAGTATTATTTGAAAATGAAATGAAAAATACTTTATTGCACAACAGGTTTTGCAGTGAATACAGTAAAAAAAAGTTACACTTTACAAATGAACACTTGTATGCTACAATAATGGTGGGGGTACTGTCCTCTTAGATAGGCTATACAATAGCCCACAGAAATATATCTATGCAATAGCCTGTAGTAAAGAGAATCAGTGCCGTATCCCTCTAGGAGTGGAAAATCAGTTGCTTAGTGTTTTTGTACAATTCAATATTTTAATTATTAAGTATAGTAACGCAAAACAAAAGATAATAATTAATGAAAATGCTTGAAAGTATAAGTATATATTTTATATGTGGTATGTGAGTGGCTAGTATTTACTCGGGCGGGTCGCGATCGCGGAGGACCTCGGCGGCGAGGTCGGAATGCGGGTCGGTGTCTGTGTTTGTGCACTGTACTTGTGCCCATAGGGCCACAAGCCCACGACCCCATTAACCCTCCTCCAGGAAAGCAATAGTGCTTTCCTGGAGGAGGGTTATGGGGTCGTCTGGGTTGGTAAGGATTTGCCTCAGGCGGCGGATCTGACTGATTCTACTAGTGACATAATTGGGGGCCTCGACAAGACAACCAGAGGGTTGCGGTGTTTGGCGGCGGACTCAAAGAAACGCTTGGAATTGCGTTTGAGAAATTGGTGGATAACGTACCAGGGGGCAATGGTTACAGAATAGCACTGCAGTTTATATATGTATACATACCGAAAACTGCATTAACTAAACGTTTTTAGTTAGTGCGTTATGGTGACGCAGTTTATTCAGCAGTCAGTAGGTAGCTATAAATTTAGACAAATACCTGAAATACAAATAAGTACCTACTACATATAAATACGACCCATCGTTGCCCTGCAAAAATCAAGAATTAGATAAAAAAAAATTTTTGGTCATATAGGTAGGTATCTACTGAAAACAAAAATGTACTTAGGTACTTTATTATTTTATAACAGTCGACCGATTAGATAATTATTCCAAGGTCACTGGCGAGACATAATAACTCTTACTTTATTAAACTACTGTTCAACCATGAACAAGCAACAGCATCGCAGCATCAGCGTTATGAGCGACATACATTCATTCTGCGCGCCAGCAACAACGCGGCACCGGCCGGCGCGCCGTCAGCGCTAGAAGTGACCTACTGAAATCTCGCTTCTTCGGCTCGATACACGCACAACACACATGCAAATACGTAACAATGTCACAATGTGTATTTACCACAGATTTTGTATATAATTATGTTAATTATTGTAATAAACTAGTCATCAAGCTGGAGTCCAGTCTGATTCATCTCCTATAACTCCTCTCACTGTGGCCAAGACACCTTTAGCCATCATCGGTCCTATGAGTCTGTTGGATTGGCAGTGAGAAAACTATTTCCTGTGTACATTGCACGACGTACACAAACCCCTGTTCCTACCCAACTTCCATCTGTTACCGTAGTAGGTCTCCTTGTAACAGACTTCCCGCACGTAAACCAACGTAACCTACGTTTGTTATGGTTTGTATGGTAGGCTACGGCTGTAGGGTAGGGGTTGCGGGAAAGTCCGAAAGGGATACCGTGTCACCCTGGCATTGCACAGGCAACAGAAGGACACGGGTGGGTTTTAGTCAGTAAGAGTCTGACACGCCCTCCCGCTCCACCCAGAGCGGGAGAAGTCATTTAACGATTTCCCACAAAAAAAAAAAAAAAGGGCTGTAGGGTAACTATACAGTATAATAGGGTGCTAGGTAATTTCTATAGGGCTAGGTTTGTAGTCAGTAGGGTCTAAGATAGTAGGTACCAGGCTTAATTGTCTCGAACGTAGTCACACTGTACGCATTTGGAATAACTGCCGTACCTACTAAGCTGTAAGTCCAGGTGCGTACAACCACAGTATAATAAAGTAACAGTAGATATTATGTCTCGCCAGTGACCTTGGAATAATGACCTACATCCGCTCGGTGGATAAATCTTTTGCGTCCGTGCGTAACAGCCGCGCACTCAATACTGTTGCGTAAACTGAGATTTCGAAGCGCGACGTTTCGGCCGTTTCCAAATAAAGAATAGACCCTACACAGTCACGTGCGCGTTCTTAGTTAGTGAAGAAGTTAGTGTATAAACGGCAACCGGGAAGGGAACAAAAACATGTAAATTGTTTAATTACATAGTTTATTGTTTCTTTTAATTTATTTTTAGAATACATAGTTAATTAATATTACGTATATACAAACACTTACTCCATGTTGGTTCTACATTTGTGAAATATTCTTACATAAATTAATTAATTCATTGCTTTTAAATACCTTATTTTAACTTTTTTAAATGCAATCTGATTCTGAGTACCTGACTGCATAAAGATTTTTAACGGATTCATCTGCTAAAATTAATAAAAAATTAAATAACTGTTAAAATCCTTATACATATTATACAGCAAAGTCCCGCGCCGCGTCTGTCTGTCTGTCTGTACGCGATAAACTCAAAAACTTCCGAACGGAGTTTCAAACGGTTTTCACCAATGAACGGTGTGATTCACGAGGAAGGTTTAGGCGTAAAATTCATTAAGGTTTTGTGTAAATTGGCTGAAATATGACGATTATTATTGAAGATGTCGGAAAAAAAACATGCCGACTGGAAGCTTTAATGGCGCGCGCCGCGTAAAGGCTCGTGCAGACCAGCGCGACGCGACTCGAACGATATTATTTCTAAGAAACTTCACGGTATAACAATAGCCGGTGTCGCGTCGCGCTGTCGCGTTGCGCTAGTCTGCACGAAGCTTAAACCGTAACAGATACTTACATAAAATTAATGTTCTACAGTATTGTACCTACATCTTAAAAAGTTCAACAAAAAAGTCCGCGATAGTATATGTCTATCTTCTAAGGATGACCCACAGTAGCCACTTTTATCTTTCAGAATTTGATAAAATTTGTTTGTTGATAGAATTTGTTATTTCCGAAGCTATTTTGACCGGTATTCGGTATATTAATCCTTATCCAATAAAATATTTAAATTGGGCATTTAATTAGATTAAAATATGCCTTGACATCATATCATTTAATTAAATGAATAGGCTTTAATTAATTATGGTTGATGGCGCTAGGAGTCAATGACCTTATCCTCGACTATTAGGTATGTACCTAATCAGGGTAGTACATTCCCGTGGGATATTTTCAGACATCCACGCGAGCGAACCTGCGGGCAAAAGCTAGTAAACATGTCAAGCTATAAATTTCCAGTATAAGCTGACCTTTCAGTGTACGGAAATTTTATACAATACGAGATCAGCTTATACTGAAAAATTATAGCTTGATATGAAGCCGTGTGTACAATATATAGTACCTACATATCTTTGCATGTTACGGTGTTATTTAAAATAATAGGTATTCAAAAGAATGTTTTTGTTAGCAATATGTATGACGATTTCCAGGAATGTTATTATTTTAATAGCAATCACATCTCCGGCTTTTATTAGATACAGAAAAAGTATTTAGGTAGGTAATAACAAAAGTTTCACCTTGATGAATTAGACCAAGAATCGATCGAAGAAGCCAAATATCAGGCAGCCACATAACATTGACGGCCCGGTGCGTGCTCAGATAAGATACATAGCGACATTGCTGTGAAGTTCTCAATCTACTGAGCAATTTAAAACTAGTCGGCGGAGACGAGCAGCCTAGAACAGTTCCCTAATTACGTAATACACAATCAATCTGAATTTGAATCGTTTTCAAACAAATTGCTAATCCATTGATTCATAAATTCGAAAAAAAAAGTCTGCTTGACAACGTAAATAAAGCAAAGAATGTTGTTGAACCAATGATATTCTAAGTAAAAAGAGGTAGATAGGTTATAAACGTTCCGCAAGTGGCACGTCAAAAGTTGGCTAACTAGCCACATTTTCTTCGTTTTGTCTCTTTTTCGCTCCAGATAATTACGACATGCCCTCCTACTTCCACGTGTCATATAATAGTGTGACATAGTGCCGTTTTTGAAGATAGAATGTTAGGTAGTTAACCTATCTACGTCTTTTTACTTCTAATATCATTGTGTTGAACTGTTAAAATGAAACAAATTTGTCGTAATCGTTTACGAAAATATGTTGCGTAATTAGATAGCAGGCATCTTTGTCGCCCATATTAAACTGTTCGTAACATGCACTGCACACAATATTAACAGCACACTATCTAAATGTCTTAGTCCTAGAAACATAGGTATTCAGTAGCGCTATAGCAGGAGTAGTGCAGTGGCGAGTAGTATGACGACAGGAGCGAGCACGTGGCCGTGCGCGGCGGCGGGCGCGGCGCGCGCGTCCGGGCCGCCCGCGCCGCCCGACACCTGCGGCGCCGTGGAGCCGCACGCGCGCGCGCACGACGCCCAGGCGCGGCACACGTCGCACGCGCTCGCGGGCACGGCCGAGAAGAACACGCGGGCGCGGTGACCTGCGGGGGAGAGAAAATTGTAATTGGAAAAGAATGATGATAGTTCACATGATTTGAGATACATAAATAAGTATCTACGTATCTCCTATCCGTAGGGTTAATGCCAGTATGGAAACTTCGGGCTATACTTCGGACTGCTACTGAGAAATTCCTGTCGGAAAAACCCAATACCATTTTTCCCAAACTGACAGTCAAACCAATAACTCCACGCTCAACAGTCGCAACCACTAGACTAACGAGGCAGTCAATGAAGGTTTATTGTATGCTTTAGGTGGTCTAGGGATGCTGAATAAGGTCTCAGCATAATTATGGTGTTTTTAAAACGTGTTAAAAACGACAAACCTATAAAAACCGAATTTCTGCTACTTCGGTCGCCAGGTAGGCAAATAAAAAAAATAAAAATAGTTTATTTGATAACCATAAAGAAAATAGTAGAAAAGTAAAATGTATAAATGCTGTATACTGACTGGAGTCATACAGGTCCTGCAAGGTGGCCCAGGCCGGCCGCTGGCGCGCCACGGGCAGCGCGCGCGGCGCGGCCAGCGTGGCGCAGCGCTCCGAGCGCGCGGCGCGCACGCCCGCCCGCACGCGCGCGCCGCCCTGCGACACGCGCGCCCACACCACGTGGCGTGCCGCCTGCAATACGAATAAACAGTAACTTATATATCTCTAATTCATTCACTGACAGACAACGCACCGTCTAAACCGCTGGGTCTACAAGCATGAAGCCACACAGCACACACGCGCAGGCAGGAGTTCCTTTTTTATCGAAGGTGAGCACTTATGAAGGATTTTTAGAGGGTTTTATTTTCGATGAGTGTTAAGAGTATTACTATAATAACATATACATGAGTACCTATTTTTTTTTTTTTTTTTTTTATATATCTAATTATATATTATAAAATCGTTTATTTATAAAAAGGGGCACATTTTCAATAAGTAACTTAGTAATTAAATTAAAATAGAGCACAGTTGCTTATTTGCCTGAACGGTGAACCTGTCCTTCAGGCTAGGAAGTGCATAAATACTTATTGTAATAAATTAACAATGAGTATAAAATTAAAAATTTGTGTGTATCTGTGGGTTAGTAAATATTCAAGTATATTTTTTTTACAGCTAAAGTAATTAATGTATAAATACTAAGTTTTCTATTTAATCTATTGTACAGAAATGGGCCTAACTGTGCGTTTGCACTGGCGAAACATCACAACAAAACATGATGAGATTTCAACATGTTTTGTTGTGATGTTTCGCCAGTGCACACGCACAGTTAGATGTGCATACATAAGTCCGTTTCTTGTTAGTATTGCCAGCAGTGTAGGTAAGCATGGTGTGCTGTTTTAATACTAAGTGCGTAATGAAAAGTTGGTGAACAGTCAGCACGCTGCAGGATTTATATAGCAGATCTGTGGGAAAGAAAAAGGGATGAAAGTTTGCTACCTTTAAAATTGCTCTCTGAGCTATTTCAAGAGAAAGTAGATTGGTTATTGGTGCTCCACCCCATGAAGTGATGCAGTATGTTCGTTTTTTTTTTACATGTCCTGGGTGGAAGGGACATCGACGCGAAAACTGTTACCATGGATTCAGTACATGATTCTGAAATCCCGTCCGTTGAAATTTTCCGTCGGTTATTAAAAAAAAAAACAGCTGTTTGATAGAAAAGTTCAATACCTACGTGGTCAAAATGTATGGAACAGCATATTTTTTTAAAAATACCTGGCCAAAAATTTCAGAATCATGACATGTGTACTGAATCCATGGTATCAGTTTTCGCGATGATGTCCCTTCCACCCTGTATATTAATTTGCGCACTCTAGACTTTCAATATATTTTCCGAAAGACAGAGTGTCGCCCATTATTACCTCGAGGTATTTTATACTGCTCGTTTTGAGGATAAAAGGGCAATTTGCACATTTGACTGAATGGTTTCCACATTTATGGGCATTAGTTAGTATTATTTTATTGGTTAGTAATGTTAAGTGGAGGCTTGCGTATGGAGAAGTGAATGTATTTTGTCTTGTCAGCATTTAATGTTAGTAAATTGCTTTGAAACCAATTAGTCACAGTATTAAAACCTAGTTGAGCAATTTCGAACAGTTCGCTACTGGTTTTAGCGGTAAATATTAATGCCGTGTGAGGCATTCCTTTTTTTTTTTTTTTTTTTTTTTTGGGTGGGAAATCATCAAATGACGTCTCCCGCTCTGGGTGGAGCGGGAGGGCGTGTCAGACTCTTACTGACTAAAACCCACCCGTGTTCCTTCTCTTGCCTGTGCAATGCCAGGGGGCCACGGTATCCCTTTCGGACTTTCCCGCAACCCCGGCAGGCAATGGTCTCATCGGACCCCTTCACTCGCTGACACTCTTTGAGGCGCGCGTGGAACACAACGCGCCGTCGACCCGGGCCTGGTCCTTACCAGACGGCGAGCTACCCATTGCTCACCGTCCGCAAGCCCGCGCCTACGGTGGCCGGGAATCAGCGATTGATTCCCGACGCCCAGGGCGTCTCCTCCTGCGGCGGCTAGGGGCGTGAGGGCGCGAAATTTGAGGCATACCTATGATATAATTTTGCCGTCTTTAATATTCAGATTACACAAGTCGTTAATATAAATCAGGAATAGCGTAGGGCCTAGAATACTTCCCTGGGGAACACCAAAACCAGTACTTTTCTGCTTATCGCTCGTGATAATATTCTATCACATTGGTATCGGTCATCTAAGTAGTCCGCAAATGGTTTCAGTTGTATTCGCCTTATTTCTATGACCTCTAATTTGTTTAGAAGAACAGAAACAGACACTGTCTCGAAGGCCTTGGCTGAATCAATGAAGATTCCCAGGGTCTGGCTAACTTTACCGTGTTCTTCTGAAATATAATTGGTCAGGCTATGTACCGCATCGGCTGTGGATAATTTTGCTCTAAAACCAAATTGCGCAGGGGGGGGGGGGATAAGAAATTATTTTTTCTAGATAGTTAACTAGACTACTGTTTACGATTTTCTCTAATATTTTTGATGTTGAGGGGAGTAACGATATTGGCCTATAATTATTTACTTCTTTACTACCAGATTTAAAGACAGGGATTACTTTGCCTTTTTAAGACAACTAGGTTTTTTTTTTTGGATAGACAGATTCGAAATATATGCGTTATGGGAGGTACCAGAATAGCCTAAAGAGTTTTTAAGGATCTTATTGCTTATATTAACCCATCCAGCTGTATAGTCATCTTTTAGTTCAGAAATGATTCGGGTTATTTCGTCTTCATCAGTGTCCAGCATACCAAAAGATTTCAGGTTACAGCTGTTACTTGATTAAGTGAGGATGAATTTTGTACTGAACTCACTCACTTCAAATATACAAATAGGAACAAAAATGGACATCGTAGCGACCTACTGCTTTCAGACTAATAGGGCTGGTTAACCACCAAAACTGTGCGAAGAAGCGGAGCAGAGAGCGTGAGCGAGTAAAAACTCACCAATATGATATAAATAAATTATATTACTGGTTTTTTCCTCGCTCACCGCTCTGCTTCCTCGCAGAGCTCTGGTGAAATACCAGCCTTGTTGATATTGATATTGAGTAGGTATAATTTCGTGCTTACCGTCAATTCTGTGAGTGTGTTTATGTCAGCTAAATATCCTGAAGGGAGTTGGACAGTTAGTAATGTCAGCCCGCTTTCCGTCTCATTTCCTTGCGCCACGAACCTGTAAATGAGATTTATTAATTTCATCAGCTCGGCCAATGTTACTTCGTTTCACCATGGGACATAGTAAGTAATGTGCCTTTAATTGTTTTGAATTAGTCGATTCGCCGATCTCTACAATGTTTTTTGATCTGCACTGTTTTTTTGTCTGTCTCCTCCTTAGTCGTTCCCTCACTGTTGAGGGAACGACCATCAATAACTACTTTCTGAACAGTGGGTATCTATTTGTAACGACTTCAGGGTTAAGAGAGAATGCGGGAAAGTCCGAAAGGGATACCGTGGCTCCCTGGCATTGCACAGGCAAGAGAAGGAACACGGGTGGGTTTTAGTCAGTAAGAGTCTGACCACCCACCCACCCAGAGCGAGAGACGTCATTTGATGATTTCCCACCCAAAAAAAAAAAAAAAAAAAAAAGGGTTAAGAGAGAACAGGGCCTGCGATTCTCCATACAAATGTATTCCTCTTTTTTCTCCCTGAATAATGCCTCGAGAGAAATCATTTAAAAAAAAAAAAAAACAAGGTCTGCTGTAGACACGTCCCTGTTATTTCCTATTTTTCAGAAAATTATTGGTAAAGCAAATATGACGCTCTGAAAATGATAAATTTTTACCGCCGTGATTAGACTAATAGACAAATTCGAAAAGTTTTTAACATAAGAGAAAACGATAGGAACCTAGACATACTATTTCTTAAAATTGTAATGTAAAAAAAATATTAAATCGGCTCAGTTTTCGAGGAGAAAAAAGGGGAATATGAAACGTCGATCCCGTCTATTTTTTTGTGGTATAATCGGTCTAAGCTACAGCTGTCCCTATCGCACTCTACGGAAGCAGACTTGAGGTAAGACGACGGCAATAGTTTCTTCAAATAACAATTTTTCTAATTCCTCGCAGGCCCTGTTCCCCCTCTTATTAAGTAATCAACTTAGTGCTACGTTCACCTGGCACTTCCAGTTGTTCGGACACCTCACTTGACCATGTCTTTCGGAAATGTCCTCTTAGTCTTTTGTCTTCTTTTTTATATGTATGTTGATTGTCATTCCCATTTTTTTCAATTCTATTGTAAAAATAAGCTTTTATTACTCACCCAAAGCAGACCGACAGTTGCAGTCTATCCTTCGTAGACACCTGATCAACTCTAGGGTCGAGAGTGTATCTTGGCCATGGTGCTGTGACGTTGGTGGCACCGCGGGCCGATAGACCCAGGAGCCCTAGGCCTCGGCCCTCCGTCACCGCGCTTACTGACCGGCTACTGCGAATCTGGTGGGCAAAATAATGAGGTAGTTTAGTTTCGCATTCCGACAGCGTGACGTTATTCTGACCTTGTTTACGAAAAACGCTCTGCTGCTGTTTCTATGGGCTCTAAGCTCATAATGTAAACTGTTTTGGTTTCGTGAATAAACAGACCATATTATTATGTTGTAAGCCGAGCTCGTGTTTTGAGAATTGTATTTATAACAAATTAATAAAAACAAATGACTGGCTAACCACGCGCGCACTCCGTTCTGTGTCAAACGTCAGTTTTCACTTTTCTTTTTTGTTTTGCCTAGTTTAAATTTTTGCTTTAATTTTTTATATTTGACAAGCATATTTATCATAGACCATAGACTGAAAATGCCACAGAGGATATTAGACTTTAATTATCAGTACAAATAGAGATGGAAGCCGCATGAAGTTATTGTCGCACATTGTGTGCCAGCAGGGCTTGACGGCCCGGGCGCAATGTCTCACATTCGGTGCCACCCAGTACAGAGTACCTAAAGCTTAAATTAAGCACTTTCTGAAGCAATACTGCCCAGAAAACCCGCCCGCAGAAAACCGCCTTTTCACCAACTCTTCCGAAATTGCGAATCCAAAGTCTTAACTACTATGTGAGGCGGAACTTATACGATATACAGATCACTATTATAATTCAGCTCGTTTACTGTGTAAAACTTTGTTTTTACCATAAAGACAAACTGACTGTTTTTTTATAAGATCTTTACAAAGTGGATTGCAATAGGATCCAAAATCTGATCTGATCTAGATGCCGAGAAAACCTTTAGCAACCTTGAATCACGAGAAGTGATCTGCTGATAAATTTAGATAGTTCGAATTGGTATGTAGATTAAAAGCCCAATGTGCTGTGAAAAGCGGCTTCTTACCGATTGCGTTTGTATGACAAGGGCGTTGTTCTCTCCGATCTGGAATTGTCTCGCCTCATCAGATCCTGTGACGTTCACTGACACGCGGAACTTCGAAGACGTTTTCACTGTTTCCGCGTATTGTGCCAACGAGTCCATCTGAAAAATAACAATTAATTAATTAATTTAGGATATTAACAGGTACCTACTTAACTCATTTGCTTCCGACTGCCTCCATGTTTAGAACATTGGCACTATGTTTATGACAAGGTGGACCTGGTGATGGTAGTGGGAATCCATTGGTTACGGGAAGCACTTAGTGGTGGCTTCTACTTATTACCCGGACGAGCTCCTTCACCAAGACCTCTACTACTAAACTACTCTGCTACTAGTATCTCCGCCGGCACTCACCACCTCCGGGTCCGGGTCGCGCGGCAGATAGGCCTGCAGCAGGTGGCGCACCGCGGGCGCGGCGCCGTCCTGCAGCCGGGCCGCCAGCAGGGCGCGCAGGCCCCACGCGGCTGTGGTGGCCTCTAAGCTGTTGCCTTTTAGCCATGGGTTGCGCCACTCGTTACCTGATAGAGTTCGTGACCAGAATAGGGTAGAACCTGTGGATAAAATAAAGATTTTTAAAAGAGGCCTTGGAGAGTCTTTGTCGGCTTTTTTACTGGGCACGTGCCGTACGTTTCTCCAGGTTCTATTGTGAAACTGGGGTAAGTATATTATAACCAATATTCCTAGGCCCACTTGCGCGTTAACAGCTAACTAAGGGTTAACCCAATAATTATCTTTGGATTAACCCTGAGTTAGTTAGCATCTTTAATAACATAGGTACCGTATCTGAATCTATTAGAATATAAACTCAACAAAAACGGAGTTCAGTTAGGATAAGTCAAATATATATCTTTAGGTATGTAAAACAGTTAGCCTGTATGTAGCCTGTGTAATACCTGTAGTGTTAGCGTATTTGTCCATCATTTCCAAGGTCTGCGTGAGCTGTGGATGTCTCGTCACTGCCAGTGCTCCTCCGACCAGGGCCAGAGAATACGCGTCCAGTTCCGGAGACAAGCCTCGCACTATGTAGTCAGTTGCTTTGTTGATGTTATTCTTGTATAAGACATCACTACCCTGAAAATAAATGTATCTTGTAAATCACTGCATGTTTTTTTTTATATTTTTGCGGCGGTCGCGGGCGCGGGCCAGGCGCCGTCAGTATAGTAACCTACCTTAGTCTGGTGCAGCGCCACAAGCGCATAGGCCGCTAGCGGCAGCGGCGCCTGCGCGTGCGGGCTGTAGCGCGCGGCGGGCGCGGGCGCGGGCCAGGCGCCGTCAGTATGGTAACCTACCTTAGTCTGGTGCAGCGCCACAAGCGCATAGGCCACTAGCGGCAGCGGCGCCTGCGCGTGCGGGCTGGAGCGCGCGGCGGGCGCGGGCGCGGGCCAGGCGCCGTCAGTATGGTAACCTACCTTAGTCTGGTGCAGCGCCACAAGCGCATAGGCCGCTAGCGGCAGCGGCGCCTGCGCGTGCGGGCTGGAGCGCGCGGCGGGCGTGGGCGCGGGTCAGGCGCCGTCAGTATGGTAACCTACCTTAGTCTGGTGCAGCGCCACATGCGCATAGGCCGCTAGCGGCAGCGGCGCCTGCGCGTGCGGGCTGTAGCGCGCGGCGGGCGCGGGCGCGGGCCAGGCGCCGTCAGTATAGTAACCTACCTTAGTCTGATGCAGCGCCACAAGCGCATAGGCCGCTAGCGGCAGCGGCGCCTGCGCGTGCGGGCTGTAGCGCGCGGCGGGCGCGGGCGCGGGCCAGGCGCCGTCAGTATGGTAACCTACCTTAGTCTGGTGCAGCGCCACAAGCGCATAGGCCGCTAGCGGCAGCGGCGCCTGCGCGTGCGGGCTGTAGCGCGCGGCGGGCGCGGGCGCGGGCCAGGCGCCGTCAGTATAGTAACCTACCTTAGTCTGGTGCAGCGCCACAAGCGCATAGGCCGCTAGCGGCAGCGGCGCCTGCGCGTGCGGGCTGGAGCGCGCGGCGGGCGCGGGCGCGGGCCAGGCGCCGTCAGTATGGTAACCTACCTTAGTCTGGTGCAGCGCCACAAGCGCATAGGCCGCTAGCGGCAGCGGCGCCTGCGCGTGCGGGCTGGAGCGCGCGGCGGGCGCGGGCGCGGGCCAGGCGCCGTCAGTATAGTAACCTACCTTAGTCTGGTGCAGCGCCACAAGCGCATAGGCCGCTAGCGGCAGCGGCGCCTGCGCGTGCGGGCTGGAGCGCGCGGCGGGCGCGGGCGCGGGCCAGGCGCCGTCAGTATAGTAACCTACCTTAGTCTGGTGCAGCGCCACAAGCGCATAGGCCGCTAGTGGCAGCGGCGCCTGCGCGTGCGGGCTGTAGCGCGCGGCGGGCGCGGGCGCGGGCCAGGCGCCGTCAGTATGGTAACCTACCTTAGTCTGGTGCAGCGCCACAAGCGCATAGGCCGCTAGCGGCAGCGGCGCCTGCGCGTGCGGGCTGGAGTGCGCGGCGGGCGCGGGCGCGGGCCAGGCGCCGTCAGTATGGTAACCTACCTTAGTCTGGTGCAGCGCCACAAGCGCATAGGCCGCTAGCGGCAGCGGCGCCTGCGCGTGCGGGCTGGAGCGCGCGGCGGGCGCGGGCGCGGGCCAGGCGCCGTCAGTATGGTAACCTACCTTAGTCTGGTGCAGCGCCACAAGCGCATAGGCCGCTAGCGGCAGCGGCGCCTGCGCGTGCGGGCTGTAGCGCGCGGCGGGCGCGGGCGCGGGCCAGGCGCCGTCAGTATAGTAACCTACCTTAGTCTGGTGCAGCGCCACAAGCGCATAGGCCGCTAGCGGCAGCGGCGCCTGCGCGTGCGGGCTGTAGCGCGCGGCGGGCGCGGGCGCGGGCCAGGCGCCGTCAGTATGGTAACCTACCTTAGTCTGGTGCAGCGCCACAAGCGCATAGGCCGCTAGCGGCAGCGGCGCCTGCGCGTGCGGGCTGTAGCGCGCGGCGGGCGCGGGCGCGGGCCAGGCGCCGTCAGTATAGTAACCTACCTTAGTCTGGTGCAGCGCCACAAGCGCATAGGCCGCTAGCGGCAGCGGCGCCTGCGCGTGCGGGCTGGAGCGCGCGGCGGGCGCGGGCGCGGGCCAGGCGCCGTCAGTATGGTAACCTACCTTAGTCTGGTGCAGCGCCACAAGCGCATAGGCCGCTAGCGGCAGCGGCGCCTGCGCGTGCGGGCTGGAGCGCGCGGCGGGCGCGGGCGCGGGCCAGGCGCCGTCAGTATATTTATTTATTTATTTATTTATTTATTTATTTATTTATTTATTATGGAAGACTTACAGCTAAAATAAACAGAATAAAAAATAGTAAGAGAGACTGACAGCCAATTAAAAGTCCTCACTTCTAAAAAACAGACCAGAAAGATGAACATCACAATTACAATACTTACAGCACCAAACAAAAAACAGGATAACATTAAAAAAAAACAACACACATTTCATATTAAGAGTAAAAACTATAGCATAAAAGAAAAAAATCTTAATTAAAAAAGCTAAGGCTCAGGCACTTTCTGACCAAGGACACACTCGTTGTGAATGGATCAAAATCATGCTGCTTACACAGGTTATTAAAGTTACCACTTGCACGCACCATAAATGAATTTTGCCTGTAATTCGTAGAGGTAAATGGAACACGCAGCGGCGCGTTCCATCGCTTCGACCTTCCGGGAACGTTAAAATAAAATTTGGATAGAATTTCAGCATTATCAATGGAATTATTAAAAATTTTAAATAATGAAGTACAATCAGAGATTGCTCGCCGATTAATGAGGGGTAATATATGATACTTCTTACAGAGGTTGAGGTAATCTTCAGACCGGTAGGGTTCTTTCTGATGATAACACAAATACTTGATGAACCTTTTCTGGATGCTCTCTATACGATCAATGTATTTGTGGTAACACGGATTCCAGATTTCAGACGCGTACTCCAAGTGGCTTCTAACGAAAGTACAATAAAGAATTTTTAAAGTTTTGGCTTGACTAAAGCACTTGGAGAGCCGCATTACGAAACCTAGTGCTTTAGATGCTTTAGCGACTATGGCATCAACATGAAGTTCAAACGTAAGCTTAGAATCGTGATATACCCCCAGATCTCGGATGCAATTCATTCTAGGTAGTATTTGACCGCCCAAGCTATACGATGAAGGTATAATTGAGCGCTTTCGAGAATATGTTACAACCGAACATTTGGTAGGGTTGAGATCAAGCTTACTCCCACGACAATAGGCCTCCAGACGACGTAAATCGTCCTGAAGTGCAATCACGTCTGCAAGTGATGATATTTTGGCATAGATTTTCATATCGTCCGCAAAACACAACAGTTTGGATGAGATCAGGCAAGAGTTGATGTCGTTTATATATATAATGAAAAGTAATGGGCCGAGCAATGAACCCTGGGGGACTCCACTGGGGACAGGCACCCAACCAGACATATAATTGCTTAATACTACTGCTTGGGACCTGTTCTCCAGATATGAAGAAAACCATCTGAGTAAATCACCCCGTATTCCCATACCATATAACTTTGAAAGTAAGATCTCATGGTCAATCCGGTCAAAAGCCTTGCTGTAATCCGTATAAACGACATCAACCTGCCCACCGTTATCCATGGCGTCAGTAATAAAATCATTGAGCAGAATTAAGTTAGTGACGGTAGACCTTCCCTTCAGAAAACCGTGTTGAAAGGAACTAAACGAATTTTTAAGAGCACTATACACCTGGTTATAGATGATCCTTTCGAAGATTTTTGCTACAATGCAGAGCTTGGAAATCGGCCTGTAGTTAACAATTTCGGTTTTGACTCCTTTCTTGTGAATAGGTGTTATGAAAGCCGATTTCCAAAGTTCAGGTACAACGCAGGCGTCCAAAGATTTCCTAAAAAGAATCGAGATTGGTTGGGCAATCGAAGTCGAGCACCGAACAAGAAATTTAGACGAAATATTATCCGGGCCAGCCGCTTTAGAAGTATCCAACTTGCGAAGCAGGTTAGAAACATCCTCAACGTTCACTGCAATGCTACATATATCAGATAGGCTGGCAGATTCAGTTGAAAGAGGGGGTGAAGAAGTTCCACTACTATTGTTGGTATCTAGAAATGTAGAATGAAAGTACGTAGAAAACGCTTCGCATATTGTTTCTCCGGTACGCAACGCTTCGCTATTATAGTTTAAGGTGCTCGGAACTGCATTTGAGTTGTGTCGCTTTTTGACGAAAGTCCAAAAATATTTTGGATTTTCTTTAATAGATTTTTCGGTTAAATTCAAATAGTTTTCATAACATTGTGATTCTAGTACCTTTACCCTTTCACGGAGAAGCCTAAATGTTGACTCATCAGCTATATTGCCGTACGTCTTAAATTTTTTGAAATATTTGTATTTTTCTTTAATTGCTTTTATTAATGCCGAATTGTACCAGGTTGGATATGTTTTGTGACGCTGTAATTTCTGTGGAATGTATTTAGTGTGTAAATTATGAACAACTTGATTGAAAAAGTTTACTGATTCGTCAATTGATCGTGTCCCAAACTCGGATTCCCAGTCAGTCATGGAAATGTCTTTGTTGATAGATTCATAGTCACCTTTGTCGAACAGATATTGCGTCCGTGAAGCGGACTCTAATATAGGAGCCTCAACAAAATCCATACTAATTAATAGTGCTGGATGGTAGGCGTCGATGGGAACCAGCGGACTTAAACATTCAACCACATTAACTAATTGGTTTGAAATTACCAAATCTAAAATTTTACCATACTTATTGAGAACACCATTGTATTGACCAAAATCTAGGGTACATAACTCGTCACAAAGTAAAACTTCGTCAGGACCGTTCGGGTTTATTGGGACGAGCGATAGACTGTCAGATAGGACCCAGTTAATACCGCTCATGTTAAAATCACCAATGGTGAGAAAGGTATCAGAAGGGTTATTCATAACTATTTCGTTTAATTTTGTGAGGTAATTGCGAAGCTGTAAAGAAAAAGAAAGGCCTAAGTTTTGCTGACATAAATAAAGAACACAAATATGTAAGGTAATATATTTACGTGTATTAGAATTCTTCAGTCGTATGCTGAGCCATAAATCCTCAGCTGTAGAATGGAAGTTTGGCTGGCATATAACCGAAAGTTCCCTACGTGTAGCAATAAGCACACCCCCACCACGCGACTGCCCGGTCAAAACATAATCTCGATCACGACGCCACACAATGTACCGTTCGTCAAAGAATTCGGAATTTAAAACTCCATCTAATAACCACGTCTCTGTAAGAACAATAATATCATACGAGTTTAATAACATTTGACGATAGAAAGTATCACTTTTAGTTCTAAGCCCACGAACGTTTTGATAAAATATATTTAACATAGGAGCCATTAAAAACTAAGACTAATAATAGTGTAAAAATCTGTATAATCCATTAAAATAAAGCAATTCATTAAATAATATTGTAAAATAAGGTATAATGTAATTAAATAAGTAAAGTTAAGGCAGAAGTCAATAAGATTTGCGCGAGCGCAAGAATCACACGATGTTAAGTAATAAACATCTGTGCGAAAAAGCAAGCAATCCATTATAATAAAGCAATTTATTAAATAATATTGTAGAATGAGATATCTAAGTATAATTAAATAAGTAAAATGAAGGTAAAAGTCAATAGGGTTTGTGCGAGCGCAAGAATCATACGATGTTAAGTAGTAAATATCTGTGCGAAAAAGCAAGCGATAGTGCGTAGTGCGTGCAAGTGTGAGAGAGTAAAACATATTGCAGTGCGGCAAAGCTTTAAAGTAAACAGCGCGATATCGAACACAAAGGATACAAGTAGCTAAACAAAAGAGAGGTGTCAAGGTCATTAGTGCGGCAGAGGTGTTAAACATTTTGCAAAAAGTTGTTGTGACACAAACGGTATCAAACATATGGAGCCATTGAAGGAAAATATAATAGCAAAATAGGAAAATACGGGTAAGAATTAAGAAACACTTTAGCCAATTTTGTTTAAATCTGACTCCCTCCTTATAATAAAAACTTTCGAATGATTATTTTTAAGTATATGAATTTTACCATGCTTAACCCATACGTACTCGTAATGCTTATCCCTGGCCATGATTTTAACTTTGGTTAAGAGCTTTTTATACTCTACGCTTAGATGATCGTTGACGTACACACGCTGAGATGAGCCTTGAAACCCGATGTCACAAGTGGATAAGTCCTTCTTGGCACGTGCCGCCGCAATGAAATCTTCCTTTACATACCGGTTTAAAAAACTCACTATGATCAGCTTTTCATTGGAACCAAAAATAGGGACCCTTGAAATATAGTTCACTTGGGCTTTGGGACAGCTGTAGTTAACTTTACGGCCGATAGCGTCGATGATTGAGTACAGGTTCTCATCCTTCTTAACAGGGACCCCCTTTATTTCTACATTATTTAGCCTGGACCTCTGTTCATTAGTCGAAAGAAGATACTTCATGCTCGCCAAGTCAGTCTGTAAACAATTCACCGATTCCTGAAGCTTTTCAAATTCCGACACTTTTGCTTCAACTCCCACGAGTCTTGTGTCGAGCTCGTCGAGTCTCCCACCAGTGCCCTCACATGTCAACTTAAGCTCAGCCAACTCATTCTTGATCACGCGGATGTCATCTACCAAGGTCGGCAAGTTAAGAAGCTGCCGTTTCATGTCACGGATCTCGCTCAATATGGTATCCAGCGACGCAGGTTCAGGGGTGGACACAACTGGCGATGAGGTTCTGCAAGTGGGGCATTTCCATTGTGCCATCCTATTTGCACCCAGCTTTCTCCATCCGGTTTCGGAGATGTTTGCACATCCAAAATCCAGGTGTTTCTTACAACTACCACACTGGACACCATCGTTGAACTGTACATTACAAACTGCGCACGTTTGCATTTTCAAAGCAATAAGTAAATAAAATATCAAAATATGAACTCAACTAAAAACGTGAAAAGGTTGACGATCTATTTATTATGAGTGGCGCGTACTGTGCATATGAGTGTTCAAACACGAGTGATATAGTAATATAGTAGTAGTGAGGTATAGTAACCTACCTTAGTCTGGTGCAGCGCCACAAGCGCATAGGCCGCTAGTGGCAGCGGCGCCTGCGCGTGCGGGCTGTAGCGCGCGGCGGGCGCGGGCGCGGGCCAGGCGCCGTCAGTATAGTAACCTACCTTAGTCTGGTGCAGCGCCACAAGCGCATAGGCCGCTAGCGGCAGCGGCGCCTGCGCGTGCGGGCTGGAGCGCGCGGCGGGCGCGGGCGCGGGCCAGGCGCCGTCAGTATGGTAACCTACCTTAGTCTGGTGCAGCGCCACAAGCGCATAGGCCGCTAGCGGCAGCGGCGCCTGCGCGTGCGGGCTGGAGCGCGCGGCGGGCGCGGGCGCGGGCCAGGCGCCGTCAGTATAGTAACCTACCTTAGTCTGGTGCAGCGCCACAAGCGCATAGGCCGCTAGTGGCAGCGGCGCCTGCGCGTGCGGGCTGTAGCGCGCGGCGGGCGCGGGCGCGGGCCAGGCGCCGTCAGTATAGTAACCTACCTTAGTCTGGTGCAGCGCCACAAGCGCATAGGCCGCTAGCGGCAGCGGCGCCTGCGCGTGCGGGCTGGAGCGCGCGGCGGGCGCGGGCGCGGGCCAGGCGCCGTCAGTATGGTAACCTACCTTAGTCTGGTGCAGCGCCACAAGCGCATAGGCCGCTAGCGGCAGCGGCGCCTGCGCGTGCGGGCTGGAGCGCGCGGCGGGCGCGGGCGCGGGCCAGGCGCCGTCAGTATAGTAACCTACCTTAGTCTGGTGCAGCGCCACAAGCGCATAGGCCGCTAGCGGCAGCGGCGCCTGCGCGTGCGGGCTGTAGCGCGCGGCGGGCGCGGGCGCGGGCCAGGCGCCGTCCGTGCGCTGCGCCTGCGCCAGCCACGCCGCCGCGCGCCGCGCCGCGACCGGCTCCACGGAGATGTAGCGCGAGCAGCGGGACAGCCAGCGAGTCGCTACGGCTGTCATCCTGGGAATATACCGCTACATTTTAATCTTTCTTATAATAAAATACAAGGTTAAAAAAATGGCAGCATTCCTGGCAAACTCCATACATTTAACTAACACTCATGAAGATTAACCTGTGTTGTAATTTACGAATGGTGGTAATACATAGTGAAGCTCCTTATGAAGGAGCTCGACTAGGGAGATTTAAGCTTGTCCGATGAAGCGCCAGCCCGCGCCGCAGCTGAGCGCGTAGCTTTAAATTCCCCTCATAATAATAATGATATATCCTTGATCCAGTCTGTCCCATCTTGCTGTCCTTCCCTCAGCGACGCCCTAAGCCGAGGTTCGCACCCCACAGGGGATTCCCTTAGCGAGCGTTCGCCTAATTTTAATTTAGAATCGTTGCTCCTGGCGGGAGGCTTTGAGTGTAGTAGCTTAAGGCAGCCACAAGATTATCCGGTTGAGCAGTAAATACCTTAGTGGTACCTGCTGTACCTGTGCTTACTTGCGAGATGCCATAGTTAAAAAAAAAAAAGGAGATTTAAGCTACTATCTTAGTGGAGTGCCTAGATCGTTAAAAACATGAAAACCTCTGATTTTAGTAAATAAAATTAAAAAATCAAGAGGGAATGTTTAGCTAATAATATATTACAAAAATTGCATATACGACCACGACACCCTGATAATGAAGCTTAAGTACATGGGCATTCGTGGAGACCTCCTGAGGTGGTTCGCATCTTATATCGATAACAGGTCGCAAGCAGCACTAGCTCAATAACTACATGTCTGGATGGGTATCTGTGCCCAGTGGGGTGCCCCAGGGTTCGTTGCTCGGTCCTCTCTTATTTGTGGTCTATGTAAACAACATCGACCAGTGTCTGCGCTCATCCAAATTATTATGCTTCGCCGATGATATGAAAATCTTTGCCAAGATCTCATCGATCGAAGATGGATTAACACTTCAGGCTGACTTATGTCGACTTGAAGATTATTGTCGGGCTAACAAACTGGATCTCAATCCATTAAAGTGCTCTGTTATCACTTATACTAGGAAACGTGCAGTCCTAACAACCACTTATACTCTATCGGGCCAAACCTTGCCGAGGTGCGATACTATTCTTGATGACTTGGGTATTCACCAAGATAGCAAGTTAGTTTATGACACACACATTGACGCCATCGTCAAAAAAGCCTCTAAACTGTTTGGGTTTATAATGCGTCTCTCTAAATGCTTTTTAGATGCTAAAACACTAAAAATATTGTACTGCACTTTTGTTAGAAGTCAACTTGAGTATGCATCTCAGATTTGGAACCCACGTTACCATCAGTACATCGATCGCATCGAAAATATTCAAAGGCGCTTTATTAAATATCTTTGTTACCATCAAAAGATTCCGTACCATTCAGTCGATTATCTCCGACTCTGTAAGAAGTACCATTTGTTGCCACTTGAAGAAAGACGTAGGATTGCTGACTATCTGTTTCTGTTAAAGATTTTTAACAATTTTATTTTAATGTGCCAATTATATCATTTCGTGTTAATCCGCCCTTACGTGTACCTTATACCTCTACGAATTATAGGCAGAATAGTTTTATTGTGCGTGCAAGCAAACAGTTCAATGAAATATGTAAGCAGCATGACTTGGATCCCTATACGACTAGTGTTACGTCAGCTAGAAGGTGCTTAAGCCTCAATTTTTTTAGACAGCCACTATAAAATTGTTTCCAATAATATATTCTTAACTTTATAATATTTTCTTCCTATTGTAAACCAAATAGCTTTAGACTTAATTATGTAACCTCTTAAAAAACAATGTATTACGTATTGCTGTTGTATGCTCACATATTGAACAATCTAATTCAACAAGCGAAGACTTGTAATTGGCTTCCTGTTGACTATGTCTTCCTTTATATTAAGTTTTTAAGCTGTAAGTCTTCCATGCTTAAATAAATAAATAAATATAAAAAAAACTATGAAAAAAAAGTTTTTTGAAACAATTCAAGTAGTATAATTATTAATTACATACTTATTAGGCTGTAGAATATTTTTGTTAACGTACTTATCTATTTATAGTGAATGATGAAAAACATGAATTAAGGAAAATTTAATAATGAAGAAAATTATTAATAAAACATTTGTTTTTATAGACAATTTACCTACATCTTTGTCTTAGATATCAAATATTTTTTTCGACTTCATTTATTTGGATACCTAATAGGTGGAATATTGAAACAAATAGCGTCCTCAATTATTAAGATAGAAAAATACAAATGGTATATAAAGATGCGTTACTAAAAGGGCAAGACTGCAATTTTTTTAATAAAACGCCAATTATTGACCGTTTCTTTTGGGACTTTTTTCAAAAAATCTTAAACTCAAAAACGAAAAGAGATATCAAATAAATAAAAATATCCTGCAGAATTTGAAGGGCTTCAAATTACAACATTCTGGTTTCGATAGGATTGGCATCAAAAATGCTTTTATACCATTCCCCGTCTAAAAAGCTTATTTTATTCATTCAGTGAATAAGGCCCCAATTACACTTACACTATCATATATTTACTATACAAATATGATTTCATATCTGTCAAAATAATTATATGATCATAGTTAAATGATATCGTTCTTCATTTTTACATATTACACATAAATAAGTGTACACATCTTGATCATATGATCAAGATCATATAAACGTAATAGGTACCTGTTCAAGATGGATAACGATTTAGCCGTTTAAATTAGAATTTTTGGAGATTAGACTGATATGATCATATTTGTACGCTTGCTTTCAAATAGGATCCTATTACAAATATGATCTTATCTAACTATGATCAAAGACAATAATATATGAATCATATGTAGGTATTATATCGTATTCGTCATAGGTTCTTCATATAAAAATGACTCGTACATCTCTGATCACTATTTTGGTGTTTGAATTTAGAACACACCAGTATATTCGACCTCCATCTCAATGATAGCATTGAGATGGAGGTCGAATATACTGGTGTGTGGTGGTGTTAACACATCTTCTTCATTTACGAGGTTGTCTATACAACCTCCTGAGTTTATGAAATACCTAGAGGGCGGCCGATATAGTAGAAAACTTGATATCCAACAAATCACGGCTGGTTTACATCAAAGTCTACGATGAGTTTTGCAAATAGATAAATGAAAATTAAGCTTCTGGCACATTTTCACTCTGTTTTCCTAACTAATTTTAATGAGCTGTCGAAGAAAAAGAAGTCATCGACGTTATGGGGTATGTATTATATGCTACGGTGTACTATAAAAACAAGGCATAACATTGACATAAAAACATACCTACTCGAAGTTGCAAGCCTACCTTAAAAGGCTATCAGAAGGTTAAAAACCGAAAAATCCCGGCTTTTTACCGCTCAAAAGGTTGAACGCTTTTAGAATGAAGCGCCAGACTCGCAATTTCTGGCAGTGAAAGAAAGTAATCTTCAACAAATGTTACTTATTACAGGAGCTTAGAACTATTTAATTGTAAACCTGTCAACATCTATTTTGTAACAGATTTTCTATTTTTGTAACAGTTTTTTCTAATTCTGGGCATTAGTGGATGTCGTTCAAATGAGATTGTAAAACTGACAGTAGGTGATGTACAAACGATCTCTGACACCGCTTTACTGGTTAATTTAACGGAGACGAAAACGCAACTCCTCGCGCCGCGCCGCCCGCGCGCCCTGTCCTCGTAGAGGCGATCGGTGGCGGTGTTCTCTCGCGTCCGGCCCAGGTCCAGGCCATGATACTGAGCGAGAGGGCATGGGAGGCCATCACCTCCTGCGAAGCAGTAATGCACGCGAAGGAGGAGGCGGAACGCGTGAGGGAAAGTCAAATTCGCGCCCTCACGCCCCTAGCCGCCGCATGAGACGCCCTGGGCGTCGGGAATCGCAGGCAAACGTGTGCGGTCCGACCCCTATCTCTCACGTATGGTTTAAAACTAAAACAAAATTTTCGCACCCGCCATCTTCGATTTACGTTTTGACCTCTATATCGACTTTAGCACCTTTAAAAACTATGAAAACGATACCAATGATGATAAATTCGAAAATTTTCAGAGCCGCCGTTTTGGATTTACATTTTGATCTCACAATCGGCTTTAGCGCCCTCAAAAACTATAATAACGACACCAAAGACGAAAAATTTGAAAATTTTCACATCTTGGATTTTCATTTGACCACGTTCACACTTAGCTCTCTCTCTTGCCAGCCTGTTACTTGTTCATACAATGTTCGTGATTGATCTCTTTGGTGATTGGAACTTTTACTAACAATTTCAAATCTATTTTGCTCCCTAGGGATCAAAGAGCTATTTTGGTCCCTGTTTACGAAGAACAAACTAGCTCTTTTTGAATATTCAAAAAGTGCAGGATTAAAAAAAAAAAAACAGGGACAGTTTAAATAGGGACTAAATGATGAAAAAGCAGTCCCTGTTTACGGAGAATAAAATAGGTCTTTTTGAATAGAAGAGATAAAAAATAATTATAAGGATTTTTTTATTAAAAAAAACGTCCTTTTTTAACCGTTTCTCTTGTGACATTTTTCAAAGAATCTTAAAGTTCTCAAAAACGGATAATAAAAAATCCCGAAGAATTTAAGGGATTTCAAATACCATTCTGGTTTCAATTGGATTATAATAAGGGTAGATGTTTACCCCTTTCGGAGACATCTTTTTGGTGATCGTTTTTTTTTATTAATAAAAATATATAAACCTACATTTTTTTTGCAGTAAAGTGGCCCTTTCAGCAACGCATCTTTTGATACCATTTCATTTATCTATCTTAATCATTGAGGACGCTAGCCCCGGTCGCACTTTTCTTGAAAACGGGTACCCTACTGAAGTGATCGAAAAAACACTTTCAATGCTAAAAATAAAAAGTACAAAAATATTTTGGTAAACTGCAATATATACTTAGTAAAAAAAAAAACAAAATCCCATGTCGATCTTAAAAATTCTTTTTCTGTTACAAAAGTCCGGAGTCAAAACCCCCAGGCGTCCCACTACTACCACCGACCTATTTCTTCCTCCAAGCAGCGTTACTGTACCTACCTATTCCAATTTGAAAGGAGAATGGGTGCCGATGTAGTTAAAGGCTCTTTTATTAGGTATGTCGAAAAAAAAAATAGTTTAGCCGAGTCAAGATGAATCAGGACCATAATCTGCAATTAAACTGCTTCTACTCACCAAACGTCTCCCTCAGCATCTGCGTCAATTTCAGTCGCAAACGATCCGTCAGGTCGTCGATACGCCATCAGTCGCTGATAGCCGATCGCTGCCAGTTCTCGTGCTTCCTTTGTTGACGCTACCTCTTCTTGACCAGAAGCCTAAATATGGAAGAAATATTAACGCTAAAGGTAGAAGTAACTTAGGTTTTTGATTAAAAGTTTTTATCAAGTTTGAGTTAACAAACTCCTTTGTTGGTCTAGGGTTAGAAGCGCAACTGCTGAGCTTGGGGCCCTGGGTTTGGTTCCAAGGTCGGGGATTGTTAGGTAGTGGGTTTCGTCCATGAAACAAAGTCAGATTTGTGCTTGGTTGATGGAAATACGTTCACCCTCTATTTTTGTCATTTTCTCGACATAACTGGCGAAATGTGTGTACAAGCATGAAGATATGTTATTTTATTTTGTTGCAAATAATACCTATCACATGTTCTTTTTTAGAGATTTGGTAAAGTAATTTTATTTCCACAAACCTGCAAATAGTCAAGCAGCACACAAGCCAATGCAAGTGGCCTCACAGCGAGCGCGGGGTCGGCCGCCGGCGCCGGCGGCTCCCTGGCCGCCTGCAGCGCGCCGGCCAGCAGGTCGCCGGTGGCCTGCAGGGAGCTCGGCCCGGCCTTGATGCCCGCAGGCACGTCGAGCGTGACGTTGGCTCGAGCGACGCCGCGACGAGCGTCGAGCAGACTCCAAGAGAAGAGGTCTTCTTCGTAGCCATCCTGTGACATTGAAACTTAGAAGTGTTGATATGCTGCGAGATGGTGATTGACTAGATGTATGCGGTGCACTTCACTATTGATCGGAGATAAAGGTCTTATTAATCAAAGTCAACTGAAAAACAGGTCGGTAGTGAGTAACAGTAACACTGTTTGTCCACCGCACCGTTAACGGCACGTCAACGAGAAACGAGATTACGCGGCCATAGTAAATGTACTGCCGCTACTTCGGCGTCGTCATCTTGTTCTCGTTTACGTCCCGTTCACGGTGCGGTGGACAAACGGCCTAAGTGTCATGGTGTGATAGGCCAGTTTTAACGACCAGCTTTCTGAAGGATTTCTATGACTAAGGAATATTTATGGCAGATAGCCATTAGCGCACCGATTAGTTCTCGAAAGGAGACCACGAATCCGCAAGCGTGGCATAGGTCACCTCTCAGCTAACCTATTCTTTTTTATTTGTTTAGAGAAACTTATGAAGGCTGTGTGTGTTTAGTAGTAGCAGGGACTGAAAGCGGTTACGGTTAAAGGTAAACATACCTCAAAAATATACTGGTACCGGTTTAAAATACAGGTTGAGCTATACCGATACCTTTAAAAATAAAGGTTGGGCTAAACCGTTATTTAACCTTTACACGATTTCGGTATCAAAAACATGCGAGACGGCGCGGCGTCGAACACTTTAGAACTTGTGTACCTATTTTGTAACAATCGGCAAGTGAACGACAGACAGAGTAGCGAGGCGGCGTGTCAAAGAAAACCCCTATTTATTAAGGTTTAGGTACTGCTACCGAAACATTTATAAAGGTTATAGCACTTCTACCGAAATATACCGGTATGCATATCCAACCTCAAAATTCCGCTACTGAAAAAATTAACGGTATCGAAATATTTCGGTAACCTTTATTTAACGGTATGACGTCATACTGAAATTTAAAGGTACCTTAATTTTTCGGTAATTCAGTCCCTGAGTAGTAGACTGTGAGCGGCTGAGTTAATAGGTTCAATAAAAAACCCAAAGTGCCAAGTGCGTGTCGGACTACGCACAATGAAGAGTTCCGTAGTTGGAATTAATGAATCGTAAAAACAAACTTAACTTTGTAATTGAAAAACATGTTCTCCCATACGGAATATATGTGAGAACATGTTTTTGTAACCGCAAATTTAAGTTGGTCGATTATTACTCGTAAAATTGTAAAGCCCACTTAAGTGTGATAGTTTTCCTTTAAACTTCGTTATATATAAGTACTACTCCCGTGACATTTGAATTTCTAACTACAACCGTTTAGTTGGTAGAGGCTTTAAAGCTTGATAAGTCACGAACGGTTTACTTAATCAAAAAACGGTCTTGGCAAACCCCTAATATTTTTGACCTATCCAACGATATCCCACACTATGGCAAGGACGAAAAAAAAAATCACCCACTTTACATGTAGGAGAGGTACCCTAAATAACTGTTTTTTTCAAAATTTTATTTTACTATTTTTTTGGCGTCATTAACTTGTGTGTATACTCATACTAAATTACAACTTTCTAGTACCAATCGTTTTTTAGCTAAACCGCGGACAGACAGACAGACGGACATGGCGAAACTATAAGGGTTCCTTGTTGACTTCGGAACCCTAAAAAGGCCTATCTACATGGCCTTTGACGACAGATATAATTTTACCCTAGACAGTGTATTATGTGTATCGTCAATTCGTACCTTTACTTGAATGGTCCTGAAGAGCGAGTCGGACACGCCGTTCCCGCTGGCCTCCACGATGACGGGCGCGTCGCCGGCGCGCACCGCGCTGACCAAGAACGCGGTGCTGACGGAGCCGCGGGCTGGGACTGTGACGCGAACGCGACGGAATAACTCGATCTCTGTGGAAGGTTGCAGTTTGGTAGTCTACAAAAATGCAGTAGAACATAGTAGAATGGGCTTTCAGTATTTTATGTGATATCCTTTGGTCGAAAAAAAAAACAATAGTAGTAAAGGTGCAACTAGATTGCGGTCGTTAGACGCCCACCAGTCAATTTAGATCGCCTCTAAAACATAAACGATGATCGATCGATGAAAGTAATTCGGGAACACACCGGATCGCAATCGCACAGCAGTGATAATAATTTGACATTGATAGAGCCTTATGTCGTAGCAGTAAGGACGACTTTCATAGTATCAATACTATCTACTAATCTGACTACCTAATGATGATATACACAAAAAAATAACATACTGACGAACATATCATAACCGCCTCCTTTCTTAAAGTCGGTTAAAAATTTAGGGGTATGAGGAATAGGGTGTATAGTTCACTCATCCACCATAGAAAAGGGAGGATCCTCCGACCAGACGGGTGTTGCGTCTGGCGGGCCGACTGCCCAACTGTTGATGTCTGATAGTCTTATATATGTCGTTCGCGCGGTAAACTCTAATTGCGCCATGCAGGATTTGTGTGACGTCATGTCTTTTATGCATAGTTCGTATGTGGCGGTGTAACCGCTACAAAAATATAATCAGAATCGTCTACTTACTTTTCGCTGAATCGAGTTCGTTATCGAGAGGTTCGAATTCGAAATATTGATCGCTGTTGTAGAAAGTGACCTCAACAGACGTGTCGACTGCTAGCGTCGTCTTCAAGATAATGACTGCAGCCACAGTTTCTCCCTTTTGTAACGTGGCGGGTAGTTCGGCAGCCATAGACAACGGGATGGAGGTAGTGAACTTTTGAGGTGAAGCTAATCCGAGGCCTAGGGTCGGGTGCACGGAAAATGCTCCGATAGAGAACTCGCCAGGAGTTACTGATGTCCAACGTTCCTTTGCTCCTTTTCCGTCGTTGCTGTTGGCAATTAAAACATTTTGTGTTTGTTGGCAGCCAACTATACTACTAAAGTAAGGCCATTTTAATAGGTAACATTAGACAATTCATCAAAATTCAACAACGTAACCTTGTAACGCCGGGCATAAAATAATATATTTTTAGAGGCATGAGTGAACTTTACACTCTGTTCGGGTGTAAAGTTCACTCATCCACCATAGAAAAGGGAGGATCCTCCAACCAGACGGGTGTTGTGTCTGGCGGGCCGACTGCCCGACTGTTGATTTCGGATAGTCTTATCTATGTCGTTCGCGCGGTAAACTCTAATTGCGCGATGCAGGATTTGTGTGACGTCATGTCTTTGATGCGTAGTTAGTATGTGGCGGTGTAACCGCTACTATTTTTCGTTTTGTTAGAACTGCACAATTGCTTAACTTTTTTCAATTACGATTACATAATTATTGTAATAATGACCGATACGAGTAATTTTACGATTTGCTTTCACTAAACTGACAGACGTCAAATGTTACCTATTAAAATGGCCTTACTTTAGATACTTTTCAAATTACTGATACGTCGTAAGTTTATCAAGAGATATCTGAAAAATCATATGACATCAACTAGTTAGCTCTAGTATTAGCTCCACTATGATTACTTGGTCTTTTGTTAGACCTTTCGAAAACAAATCAGAAGTCGTTATGATTAGAAATAAACATTATAAACTGTCGAGATTATTTTTCAGAAATGCAGATAAATGAATCAATTTACCCGATAGTAAGATTGGCGAGCATCCAGGTAGGCTGCGGAGATACCGTGAGGTAGTATCTCGGTGACGGCGGCGGCGGCAGTCGACTGAAGGCGTAGGGACCCGCCTGCGGGGCTCGCGTGCCGGTCTCTAGGGGGGCCGGCGCTGGAGAGGAACCTGCAACGATCAGGATTACTTAGCAAATCTTAATAACTAATTTTTTTTGCCAGCGATGTAGGTCATTCACATTTCGCCATTTAGGTATCCTATAACTCCCATGCTATAAGGCCATTGATCGAGTATAAATCCATACTTCGGCCTGCTTTCTTGAAAGTACAAATGGAAAAAACTCATAAACACTATTCCCGACCTAGAAATTGAATTAAAAATTTACTCTTATCAGTCGTTTACATTTTAATTATAAGGATTAGATATTAGAACTGTTAAAAGAGGAAAGCAATACTTAGGTCAAAGTGACTTACCATCTGGGCTACCCTTAACGACTACGCCGTCTGTTAATATGACAACACCTGCGTTCTGAAAATAAGAATTTGGTTGTATAGAGTAAACTTAACTAAGTTTATGGTATTTTGAGAATATGTGTAAGTGAAATACTTACTTTGAAAACATCGGAAGCAGTGTATCCTCCCAAATCCAAGCCCTTTCCGGGCAGATGGTCTTCGTTTTTGAATACGGAATGCGATAAACCACTGAAGCTTTCTACTTCGCGCTCAACCTGAGAAAAAATAATAATTGTTAAAGACCGTTTGTGAATGTTTTCGTTATCCTAAGTAATATTATAAATGCGAAAGTGAATTTGTTTGTTTGTGCTTTCACGCTAAAATGGCGGACTGGATTAGGATGTAATTTGGCACGAGGGTCGACCATGACCTGGGACATAGAATAGTGTTGCAGGAGCCAGTAGGTGATAAATATTATAGTATACGTGATAGGTTCAGTATTTTTTTATTTTTTTTTCACTAACAATAGGTTAAGGCAATACTAATACATTATGGATCCTGTAATCTGAAATAACGAGTTATTATATTATTATAAAGCCGAGAGAAAGATAGCTAAGTTTTCTCTCCCAAGTAGCGACACAAAATCTGTCATCCGAAATCCTAATCCAGTCCAGCTATGCTGGTATTGTCTCTGTATCACCCAAAGACAAACAGGAAAATAACACCTAAGACTTTGTTCAGTTCGTACTCATGTACAATAAACAAAAATAACTTACCGTGTGCATATCAAGTCCATTTCCGAGTCCATTATGGCTAGCGAGTCCAGCTTGTATGGCCTTCACGTCTTCTGCCAACAGCGCGACGTAAGCGCCCGCGTCGCCCGATACGCGCAGTTCTATCAGCGTGTTGGGCTTGCTGCCCGCGCCGCCGCCCGCTACTGGGGATACGGTGATCTGTAGTAGGGACGAATTACGTAGGCTGTTAATACAGTTCATGAATATATGTGTCGCTAGTACTCGAAAACGAAGTTTCATGTAGATTACTAATATTCCTATTATTATTATTTTTTCATCTTCGATAACTTGCGAAGGTTTTTTTTTAAACAATGAAGTAGGTATGCTTACAGTTAATTTTCTAAAATACGCTTTCAGGCTGAATTCTCGCCGGCGGAGCTGTGCAAGGAGCAAAGCAGTGAGCGAGCAAAAATCAATCTTAAGAGGGAACAGGGCCTGCGATTCTCCATACAAATTTATTCCCCTTTTTTCTTCCTGAATAATGCCTCTAGAGCAATTTTTTTTTCTCTTAAAATCAAGGTCTGCTATAGACGCGTCCCTGTTATTTCCTTTATTACAGCAACTTATTGGAAAGGAAAATATGACCCTCCAAGAAATACAAAAATGCCCCATTTTTGTAATTTTCTATTTTTTTAATTTTCCCGTTATTAAAGCACTACCACACAAATTCGAAAAGTAAACTTATATAGGAAAATGATAGGAACCAAGACATACTCTTTCTTAAAATTTTAATGTAAAAATAATTGAATCGGCTTTGTTTTCGAGGAGAAAAAAGGGGAATACGAAACGTCGATCTCGTCAATTAGTTTGTGATATATTCGGTCTGAGCTGCAGGTCACACTCACCCTGTCACACTCTACGGAGGCAGACTTGAGGTAAGACGACGCCAATAGTTGCTTCAAATACCTATTTTTCAAATTCCTCGCAGGCCCTGTTCCCTCTTAATAGAATTGCTTCATATTGAAAATGGACCAATTCTATTGGTGGATTTTTATCGCTCACCGCTCCGCTTCCTCTGGTAGAAAGCCGTTACCCTTACTGTCACGCGAGTGATAGTCTACATGAGCACATACATCGTTCTGCAGCAAGTTGGTGTGAGGAGCATATACAGCGGCAGAGAGCAAGGTGTTGACGTCGAGGCGCGGGTACCACGCCGCCAGCACGCAGCCCGGGGCCATGCGTGACGTCACCGGCACCGTCACGTCCACGCTGCGCCGAGCGGGACTCAACTGCGGAGAGTGGACAGATATGTAAACTTGCAAGGTGGAAACGTGTTGACTTACTTGATTCGATTTTTTTTTGCTTGGCAAGAGTACAGTATTTATAATACGTGGAAAACAATTTTAAGAGCTTTTATTAATATATCCAGCAGCCCTGGCGTGCTATGTAATAACTATAACAAAATAAATATTAATGACGCGCATAGGTTAAGATTATTTTTCATTAAGACTTCAAAAAATAAAATTGGCATAATAAGACAGGCGTGGCTCTACTAGTACAACAATTTCTGTGAAAACTTCATGGACATTTTTCTACATCAGCCTTTATGCTGCAGCACTTACACCTCTACTAAAAGACGAATATGCAAAACTTATAACCTCTGCTGCACACAACACCATTCAAACTGACCTCAACAGTCTCAGCGACAATAATGTCTCCTCGACCGATGACAGCGTAGTGCACCATGTCCATGGGCTCCGTCGCGGTGATGCGCGCGCGCATCTCGTCCCCCACCCCAGTGCCACGCGTCAGAATCTCAGCCGTCAGGAACTGTCCGAATGAGTACTCGCTCCTTTGTACGTTTACCACGCGTTCCGATACTTCTTTGTATTTTACCTGTTGGTGAAAAAACAATCATTGACAAAATCATTGCTTGTGATTCGATGTAGGGCAAATTCCACAAATTAAATGCTATCTGTATGTAGTCTTAGTTTCAATAGTAATAGAGTTCAAACTGGCGACTGACGGAACAGTACTACCAATCACATATGACTGCAAAATTCAGTGCCACTATAGTCACGGGTCAAGTTTTAATGAACGCACTGTAGGAGGTAGTAGGGAAGAGTTGGTGAGCTTAAATGCTGTTCTCGCTTGACATAGAGCACCGTGCAGCTCATTCTAGTGCATAATAAAACGATCATCCTCAAGTATAATGCTGATGAAATAGTACAGGATCTTCCGTTTCACACGATCATGTATAATTTTCAGTGTCATCAATATTATTTAGGGACAAATAAAATAGAGGAATTGCTACGATATACACAAAGTGGTCGGTGGGTCGTCTTAGGGAGTTCTTAAAAGAAGATAACCAAATCGTACCACTAAGTTGAGCGTCGAGTTGACGTGTGCGAGGTCCGGCACGAGCCTGTAGGTCGCGATGCCCTTGTTCAGCGCCACGGTGGTGACGTTGACCGGAGCTCCGTCGTCCCACAACCGTTCCACAGTCACGTCCCCATCCGTGGACATCACTTGCCCAGACGGGTCCACTACTTCAATCTGTCAACAATTATATATTTTTTGGTATTTTCGTCGGAATAAGAAAGACGTTAACAGTTACAAGGATTTCCTTCTCCTGAGTTCGTCATTTGTTTGTTTTTAACCAAACACTCGAACGGGAACAAACATTCTGAAGATAATCGCCTGAATCAATATTTGTTCCAATGTGGCATAAGAAAACCTTTATCATGTTTGTAGAAACTCTTATTCTAAAGTTAATTTATTCAGCATGACAGGAGGATAGACAGAATCTCCAACTAAGGGCTGATTTTATCAAGGCTAGACGCCAGATACCTATATTCATCCGAGGATTTACAAAAGTGGCGATCTGTCCTATAAACAAAATTAGATTTAGTCTAACCTATTTAATATAACACCATCTCTATCTCATATAAAATTATAATTATAAATTGTACTACCTGAAAAGGATGAAATTAATTATTATTTACATTTAATTCTGACAACTATAATTGCTCAATTTAATTGTACTAATATAAGAAAATAATTAAGTCATAAAAATATGCTAATTTAGAATAAGGGCAGGCGAATGATAATTGCAATGCTTGTAAAAGGCATAAGTACTAACATAACATAAAACCAACATTGTAAACTTAGTTCGCAATAAACGTTTTGACTTTGACTTTAATGTTGAAGGAAGTTATTTTAAATTTTTGTCAGTTTTTCCATACATAAACTATCAGACGGCAATTTTATAAAAAAAAAAATATAAAAATGTCTAAAATATATATAAACACGGCGTAGAGATAAATTGTCAAATACGATACCTATTTATGGCTAATAATTTAGTGAGTATTTACCTGTACGATGTACGGCAGAGTAGGCTTAAAGTAATCAGGCGCTGACACTTTCAGCCTATAAGGAGTTCTCAACAGCAGTATCCTCGACGTAACATTCTGTTTTATCAGCGTATCCTTCTCCTCAATCACAGCTTCCACAACCAACGGCCTCGCAGCATCCTCAACCAGGTCTAGATCAGTTTTGAGGTCAAACGTTACTTGCGCCTGACCGTTGATGTCGAGTACTTTCCTAGTAGGTGATGCGACTACCGGTTGTAAGACATTCGAGAAGAACACCGGGTAGGAAGATATTGTTAGTTCACCACGAACTGGTAGACCGTTGAAGTGCCTGCAAGTTATTTTTAAATTACTTAACGATACTTGCTTCTAAACTCATGCAAAGGTCGCGGATGCTAATTCGATTCCGCGAAGCAAGTAACGGAGTTAATTCTGTTTCACTACGATCAAGTACGGTCACTAAATAAATAGGAATTAAATATTATTTTATGTCAGTGGAAATTATATCTTATACGCTAATATAACTACTTCATTGAGATCTAAAAATAGCTATACATTCGATGCTTATTCAATAATGTTGTTCAATAAGGGTTTTTATGAAATTATTGCTGCTTGATTGGATTGTATCTACTGATAAAAATCCGGCCAATTGCATGTCGGACCACGCACAATGAAGGGTACCGTAGTTGGAATGAATTTATCCCAAGAACAAACTTAACATTGTAGTTTCAAACTGCAAAAAGTTGGTCGATTATTACGCGTTAACCTGTATAATAAATGTAGTAATGCACTTTAAAATTTAATATTTCGCAAACGGATTGAAAAATGGTTTTCACACACCCACAATATTTTTGAACGACACCCCACACCATGGGATATACGAAAAAAAAAAACATCCCCACTTTACGTGTAGGGGAGATAGGGGGGATAGGTTCCTTGTTTACTGTGGAACCCTAAAAACTGACAACGCCGCGTCTACAAACGGTTCTTGCTCATTTACGTAATGATTATTCTATTGAATTCGAGTGATGAGTTTTTCTGTAATGTAATGAGAAAAGACAGCTTTCGCTGTGAAAATTCCTTTGTTTAGAGGAATGATGAGAAAAGTTCATTCCAACACTGTGTTGTTTTTCGCAGCAAATCCAATTATTACTTAGAAGAAAGAATTCTTGTAAATCCAGTTTGATTATTATTAAAATGACATAAAATTCGTATTTTAGAACTTAGGTATTATGTGATTCTGATGTACAACTCGGCCGATACCGGATTCTTTAATTTATTCTTGTTTTATGAATTAATTTAAACATTCAAATATCAAAATGTCTCATAACAAGTGCCCAAAAATATCTAAAATTATTTTTAAGTATCTGTGAATGGTGTCACTGTTCAGAATATTATAAAGATAGATATTTACTTGGCGGTAACGTTGATGTCGAATCTGCCATCGGTGAAGAGAACCTCCTTGAGCATGTGCATCTCCATGTTGAACCTCGGCTGCACATAGTCTGCGACCAGCACTCGGCGCGAGTACTTCTGCCCACGAGCCTCCACCTGTACGCGTTATGCAAACGTAACATCTATCTGTAAGGTCATCGTTGAGTGGGCGGTCAGTTTTTTATAGTTATGAATTCGAGGCTAATCGCAATTTCCGGTGTTAATCTAGCAAAATCTATTTAAGTTAGTTTAGTTTCTTGACTGTTAATTAACAATAAAGTTTCTTAACTGTTAATTAAAAATAATAACTGAACTATTCGCCATACGGTTAGGATCAACCCAGAGTAGCCTATTCCGACCAAATAATGAAGAGAGGTTGAGAAAATTTGGAAAAAAATGCATTTGTCGGTAACATAGGTATCGGAAAAAACATCGATGGAGACAAACTTTCCAAATTAAAAGACCCACTCATCCTAAGGAATAAGGCAGAATGAGGGACAGATTATGTAAAAAAGTTGAACACTAACAAACATAATATTTTTAAATAAAAAAACCGGCCAAGTACGTGTCGCACCACGCACAATGAAGGGTTCCGTAGTTGGAACGAATTTACCCAAGAACAAACTTAACATTGTAGTTGAAAAATATTATTTCAAGACCATAGACCTCTTATAGGTTTTCCTGTAATGTATATAAGTATATAACAATATTCTGTGGTTTTATCAAGTTTTAGGCTCAGCAGTTTCGGAGATAAGGGGAATGTTCTATTTTCTTATAGCTTAAGAACAATTTATTTTACTATTGTAAAAATCTATTTATTTTTATTATTTTTTGTATATTTGATACCCTCACAGTTAAGCTCTTTCATTTGATATGTCAAATGGTACAATTAGCAAAACATGATAAAATAAACTCTTATTTGACTCCCAAAGGTGGACCCCCTTAATAAAATTCATTTATTTACGTTACACGTCCGTGTTTGGGTTACAGATAAATACCAAATTTCAACTTAATCGGTCCATTATATTCAGAGCAAAATGGCTGTGACAGACGGACAGACAGATACGCGAGTGATCCTATAAATTAGGGTTCTGTTTTTTCATTCGGACGTACGGGACCCCAATTAATTGATCATACTGAGACAATATACGGAAGTGACAACCAGACACTGCGTAATTGTTGTTTTCCTTCTCAGCTAGAGCAATTATTTATTCATTTATGCTTAATTAAACTGATTTACTCATGTCTTCGCATCGGCGAAAAATCATAATAAGTACATAATTACATAGGTATTGGCTCAGTACTCTTTGCTCAAATTCAACTTATTATGCAGCCGACCGCACTAAACAAAAATGGTAAAAAATGAAAGTTTCTGCTGCGTATCCGTTATTTGTTATACGATATGGCGTTTTATTTTATTAATTATTATTTAGGTTTTTTTTTTTAACCGGCGCAGTTCGTGTCGGAATACGCACAATGAAGGGTTACGTATTTGGGATGAATTTATCCCCAAAACCCACTTAACATTGTAGTTGAAAAACATGTTCTCTCTTACATGGATATACGTCACGGTTAATTCTCCAACTGCAACTTTTTGTAAAGTGAGGAGATATTTGAAGCCATCTCGTCCTTCCATCATGTGTCTTTATGGCAGGATAACAAGTTCGTTGCAATAAGTTCTGCTTCATTCTTGTGACAATTTTAACTGTAGTCATAATGGTAGCTAGTTATTACCTGTATAGTCCATTCTCCAAGGGCAGGTTCGTCAGCGAGTAACAACTCCTCAGTGAGGACTCCCCGGTCCAGTTCAGCAGCAGCCCACTGCCTGATAGGCGAGCCCCCGGTGTCCAGCACACTGACATCCACAGTCGTCGACAGCGGCAGCAGGTACCTGCGCAAGCGCACAGGTCAACGACCGCCTCGTAATCATACGTAATCTTACGCGCGCGAGCTCTCGTACGATGGTACAAAAACGAAAGTGTCTTGCACTTATGAGTACTACCAAATTTTTCGTTACTGCTCTTTGAATCGCATTTTCCTCGTTAAATGGAACAAGGACACAGGTGCACAGTGATAGGAAGGTAGTCAAACAATCGATTGATGTGTTACGCATTAACAATTGCGTTAATGTTTTGTTTAACTATCAAGATAATTAAACACGTGACCTTAGAGGTTGTCTAGGTATGTTTTATGGAGTCAATCAAGCCTAAAGAGTATCTATTTGATATGAACATTAATGTCTCCAATATCTACTTACTTGGCAGTAACTTTGCGTAATGAAGTAATGACTATTGTTTATTAGTCAGAAAAATTGCAATTTTTCAGTATCACTTAACATACGAGTATTTCAGACATGAAAAATCATGCATGGCATGGGTATATAATGTGAAAATAAATTAGACCCTGATGGTATGTTTTAAGGCGTGTGGGTAGAGGAGGCACACTAACATTCACTTCGTCGTCGGACTGTGCGTTGTTGTTGTGTAACTTTGAAATAGCTTTACAAATAACAGTAAACGCGCTGATAACATCGATCGCCCATTAGAAATCGGTTCAGTATTTCTTGGTGTTAGTAAAACCAATCGTTAAGATACTTTGAAGAAGATGTGATACAGATATAAAGACACAATTTTCTTACTTGTCTAAAGCGATGACCCTAAAGTTAATAGTGTCTCCGGGCTGGTAGACACGTTTGTCGGTCTGCACGAAGACGGCGAAACTGCGCGGTTGGTAGAGCAACGGTGACGACGAGGAAAATAGCGGGCCTGAGGTTGACCGCGCCACCAGCGAGTACTGCCCCGGTCCAGGGTCACCGATCTACATCAGGTGCAACAGATTTGGTCACGTTTTCTTGTGGGGGAATCAATCGATTCTTCCACGAGTAACGGTAATAGCAGATGTGGTCAGTTATTGGTTTGGTGAAATTGATGTGACATACATGTAAACATTTCATACATAGGTCTTAAATGATTGTACTTGATGCAAGTTCAAATCTATAATTTAGGTAATTTTAATTTTTACTTTCGAAATGGTAAATTGATCTTCATATCAAGAAGCAATTTCTACGTTACTGCAATAATGTCCAATTCCAATGATATTTTATTACGTAGTTGACATACTCACTTCAAGTTCTACGAGCCTGGTGGCAGCAGCTGGGACCTGAACCTCTCGTCCCTTGGTGAACTGCTCTCCATTGGCACGGCGACCCTCTACGGCGACATACAGGGTGTATGGCCGGGAGCCGCCTGCTATGGCAACCGTGTATGAATTGTAAGGACGCAGCAGTCGCGGGCCTAACACTGATATACTGCGGATTAGATAAAAAGTCTGATGTTTTATTAAATAAAGATGAATAGTTATTATTTAATACATAGTAGGAATAGTTTTCACAATTATTTCTAACCATGAGTCTACATTTTGAAATCTAAGAGCTTGTGTGCATTTTACTAGATAAGTAGATACAATTAACGGAACCTCTCGCCGTACGTACTGTTAAACTATTTAGTTTCTTTAGGGGTCGTAGAAATTACAAACAGTTGCTCGACATTCCTGCCTACATAAATCATTTGATCGCCATTATATCTGGGATAGATGTTTCTTTTTAACAAATCAAAATAAAATAAAGCTAGTAAACAATAGAAATGAATGGAATTTTAATGCAGGTATTAGATTATTTTAATAATTAATTCTTGTTCATTCTTTAAAAAAATGATTTTTGGGTCCTGAAAATTAAATTGACATTGGTCTAGGTGAATTACCAGACTACATCGAAACGAACATCGAAAAAGTAGAAAGAGATTGTGTCTAACATTTCGGCTTTTGAATTATTTAGACAATTAGTCCTTTCCAGCGATTTCAATTTGTTCAAAGGAAAACTTACGCGGAAAATTATATTTTTTAATAATTATCCTTTTTTCTCGCATGAGCACCGCGTAGGACATGTATGATAAATTACGATACAAAGTAGATAGATGACGTATCACGTAACGACTTTAGTCACATCTTTGTAATTAATATTTACATAACATTATGTGTAAAAGATTTAATTGTAAAACTCACCATTGTACGAGAAGCGGTGCTGTCAATACTACAACGAAGTAGTAAAGAAATATTTTATGAGTCATCTTTCTGAAAAAAAATAATTAACATAGTAAATGAAGAGGGTGATGATTACAAAGTATCAATTAAGTTTCTTGAAACATGCTTTTGTTTTTCGGTGTGTTCGTAGATTCGTCGAATTATAAAAAATACCAAAAAATAAAGTTAGATAGAAACGTTAACTAAAGTTTTATGTAACGACATGTTTTGCGTCTTCTTTTAAGCAAATTTCTACATACTTATGTACATTCGATTCGAGCCTTTTTATACGGTTGCCAAAGAGAAAATATATTCCCAATAATGCGTACTTACCCACCTACTCATAACTATTCCATTTTAATGTAGATACGTGTATTTTCTTCATTATAATTTTATACTTGCATATCACTTGGAAATCGAGCCTTCAACATAGCCGTATGTTTTTACCTATACGGTTACCAAAGACGGACTAAATTGCCTATAACGCGTCGTAACTACCCACCTACTTTTATGTGTCATAACTATTCTGTTTTCATTAAATAAAACATCTTTACACATAAATTCGCACTTGTTTACGTTTCCATGAAGGGAATCTTGACAGCCGCAGCCTTCTGAATGGTCACGCTCTATATGGTCAACGTTAAATTGGACTCCATTCATAGAACGTTTTAACATAACTTTAATCTTCGTATATTCGATAATGATGTTCTTGTGTTATGTAATCAAATTGATAGTCGTTTTTTTTGTTTGTTGGTAAAGCTATTGGTTTAATAACGTGAAGTTTTTTCCCTCTTATTCATAAACGTCGTTTAAAGTTAAGAAACTTTTAAACATCAAAAATGTATGGTCAAACAGACGCTAATCATTAGGTACTTAACTTTAAGGAGCGTTTATAAATAAGGGGGTTTGTACCTATGTCTCGTTTACTCTGCTTATGGATGCTGTGGCATTATAATATTGATTATGTCACACAGGTAGGTATAGTGCCTTGCAACTCATTAACACATGTGAAAACAAGTGTATGGCTCGTGGGTGAGCTGTTTGTTCTGAATCATGAATGTATAGAATTCACATATTTGTCATCCATAAGTACAACTGTGTCCTTGCGTTGTTTCTGACTCACTATGTCAACATTCGCGTGGGCGGAACAGCCTTTTCATCCGATATGGTAAAACAGCTTATTTCTTAGAAGAATTTACCGCCAAAACAATCACAGATTATGTTTATTTCGTCATGTTAAAAATGGTAAACTGTCGTTTTACGTTTAGATACGGTACTCAATCTCTACAAAGACACAACATGACCAATGAGTGTATTGTAGTAAGAAACTTTCTCCAGGCCCACGACATCGCTCGAGTTGTGCAGTGTTTACCTCCTCGGGCCACAAAACAATCGCTGCAATAGCGCTATTAGAGTAGTGCGTGACTCTACATCGTGTCCACCTACTTACTAAAGCTATCTTACCATAAACGTTGTTACATCACAATATAGGTATTGCTGTTTACCATTCATTTTTAGTAAAAACAAAAATGTTTCAACTTGATGTCATTTAAAATCTCGACATTCATCCTGTATATAAATAGAGATTACGTACACACCGAATTAAATGCAACTGACTGAACGAACTTGAAGCTCACCTTTAGGGTTCTAAAGTTACTGTTTTTATATCACTTAATTAAATATAACTTATCACTATATCACAGATCGTTTGATTCGGGTGCACATAGTTTGTGTAGCGTGACGGCGCGACACAGTCGGCGCGGGGTGCAGTGTACAACTAACAATAAGTGTTGCGGAGTGAGGCAGCGGCGCCTGCGCCTACGCACGCGGGTGGGGCGCCGCGAAGCCTTGCGAATTTCCACCGCCGCAGTACCTGTGCACTGCACCTACTCGCACTGTGCAGCGTAGCTTGAGGTTTCTTTATTCATGCCAAAACGTTGGGGCAACGACATCGATTTAGCTTAGACGATGATGATACTGCGAGGATTTTTAAATTCTATTGACTTATCTGGTATTCTAGCTACCAATAGACTGGACATAGAAATGAATGGGTAAAAAAAATGCCAATGCGACAGGACCTTTCGTTAACAAGGTCTCAAATTCGTTACAACAGCAACCGAAATTAGGCTAATGCCAAATATGCCAGATAACAAGATATATTTATTTAACTCAAAGACTGATATTTTTAAGGCAAACATTGCATAAACTTTTACGGTTAGCTGCGTTCAGTAAATTCGCTTTTTTTTTTTCTTTTAAACATAACAACAGGTTGTTTATCACGTCTAGGACGCGTACATCTCAGATGGTCGATGATATGTTAGAGTAGCCCGATGCGAGTTGAGGCAGTGCATTCCTAGGAACCAGTTTTAGTGCAACACTCCATAATAATCGGTTAGACAGACAAAGTTAGAAATAGTATTCAGGTATATATTAATGCTTTTATTGTTTGCGACTGCACAATAGCATGAGTCGCCAATTGCATATGCTATGCACGGGTAAAATGTACACATTTTGGCATCAGATCAAGTATAATTTCTTTATCGTTACAATTCATTTTCTTTCCAGAAATGGACAATTTTTAAATGTAGTTACTGTAGTACATCTACAATCGAATCGTGACCTAACACACATTTTCCAAATATTGCTAATGTTCAAATTAAAGAAATCAACGCGTTTTTATTTTAGGACCCCAACCTAGGTACTCTAGTATGGCATATTAAATGCTAAAATATATTTGAACAATTTTAAAGGAATCCTTCAAATTACATTACAAGAAGAAAATTCACAACCAAAGTATATTCCGTTACATAAGTTTCAAATTGCTAGACATCCTACTAAACAGGTCGGACCAAAAGCATAACATTCGTGGAAAAGACGACATGACCTCTAAGTTTTGGACATGCGAGTCGCGATTATAAAACCTGTTCGTAATATAAATGGTGCTCCAGTAGCTTCTCCCACATCATTGTTTTCTAATGAAGTCTCGCTGTTATACAGTAAATAATTATATTGTGATATTATATTCGAGTACCCTTGCAAGTTTTTGTACCTGTCTGACTAATAAATTGATCATCCTTGCGTATCGGAGCAATGATGACATATTCTTATTACGTAACCTACTACTAGGCTACTGCTAGGCAGTTCAACTGGGCTTGACGGAGTTACATAAATCATTGAATTCTTATTTGTTACGTACGAACACCGTACGAATGATCAAATAAGATAAAATTAAAAGGTAAAATTATTCAGCTAGAAATGAATCAATCGGACAAATATTCGTAGCAGAAGATTCTGGCGGTGTTGAAATTTTGATTGTTACGTCATTGTTATCTGCAGTATTCAAGCGTGCAGCCAGAGTCGCATTGTCTGCTAAAGCTGCTGCTAAGGCTCGTTCAAGTTTTGCTGATCCAGCTCTCTCGGCTTCTAAAGCTGCTCGCGTCTCAGCGAGAGCCTCAACATCAGGATCAACTGTTTTATAAGACGTTGAACTATTATTTAGTTCAGATAAATGGAGTTGAAGTTCGGTTGCAGTTGCTCTAAGTTTGCTTATTTCCGCTACGACAAAAAAGGGAAATTTTATTAAGTAAATCTGCGTGAGAGTACTGCTGCAATTGCATTGCTGTTTTTACTTACCATTAGCAGCTAGTAGTTCCTTGCTCGTGTGTTGCAGTTCTGCGGATGCAAGGCGTCTCTCTCTTGCATGCGCCGCAGCTGCTAAACGCGCGCGCTCACGAATTTCGGAACCAGCGGATGCGCACTTTTCTACTCTTCGAAGTTCGCTCTCAAGACGAGAAGATTCTCTGTTGTATTGACACCAAATTGATTTACTTTTATAATGCCTACAAGCCTTGCGGCCGATGGGTTCCCACCGGCAAAAATAACAAACTTTCATAGAATCTTTCATCCCCTATTTTACCCCTTTACCTCTAAAGGGGTTGATGTTAATGGGTGAATTTTCAAAACTTCTTTTTTAGTGCTCACTTTTGCTATGTGTGTGCTGGTGAAACCGCGGGGTGCTGCTACTAAATAATAATTGACAAGTAAGTTAAATTAAATATCCGCACTAATAACTTTATTTAAAAAAAAATATGATCCGTTCCTACAGACATACCGTGGGGGCATAGTTTTAAGTAAAAGACTATTGTAAACTCTTTATAAATAAATAATATTGTGGCGGCATCTACATACAACGCCACATCGAGCATCAAGGACCTAACGTAACACGCATCCTGCATCGCGCAAGCGGAAAATTTCATTTTCGAGACCCAGTAAGTAGTTTAAGTTGGGCGTTGTCTGGCAGGGAATGAATGAATGAATTTAAGATTTTTATAAAGTAGATAGGTACCGAGTCACTAAACTTCACCTAACACGTAATAATTAAAGGATTTGTACTGTGTGCATAGAAACGCGCACATAAGACCCTTAACTACCGGAAAACTGATGAAATATTCACGCACCTGCGTGCTTCTTCAGTGGCTTTACAGATTCGCTCCTGCAGGTCTGTGTATTGTCGCTGCAGGGCGCAGTGGGCTGACTGCACCGGTTTCAACTGTTGCACTTGCCTCTCCAAGGTACCGATCTGGGCTGTCATTTCGCTGCATCGGTCTTCTAAAAGCTTTCGCTGCCTTTCCTAATAGATATTGCGTAGGCTGATTTGAGTCGATCAACTTTAATATGATGTAATACTGTAGGTAGGTACTTTGTTTATCTTATTGCATCATCATTGACATCTTCAGCCTCAACGTAGCGACTCGCGGGAGGGATAATATTTCTGGTAGTGCTCGTTTGTTTTTAGGTAATCCCTGAGGTAGATATCTACTAAAAAAAGATTACCTATTTTATAGACCTTTTTTTACTTAGTGACTAAGAACTAAAGCTTTAGTAGCAAGAACCTTGTAAAGAGTTAATCGCCTCTTTACGGCCCCGACACGAAATATAAAGAAAATTGCATTCGTCAATATAGTTTGCTTGATTTGTTTACTCTAAACGTACATGTTGTATAGCTTAGAGAAACTACTAGGTACTTAGTTATGAGTGGGAATTTTCTCACGTCACAAAAGAAGAAAGTGTTAACTGCTGTAGTATCATAGAACTGAAAATCTGTTACCTACTGTCAGCTTTTATAGATCATTGTGACCCACTATTTGCCAATTACACAGTTTGAACATCCAAGAGAAACCAACTTTCTGCTTCTATTTTAATTTTACTTTGCTTTTATTATTTTAATTGTTTTTTTTTTAATGTTTCTATGAGTATGTTTTAGTTCAATTTGTGATCTAAATACGAACTCAATAAATACTCTTTTTTTCTTTCTTTTTTAGTTGAAATAAGTATTTTAGTTTTGTCAAGAATGATTAAACAGACACCAATATTTCGAAGTTTTTTATAGGCTGGGTTAGCATACCGTCAGGTCCAGATGTATCTTGAGTCCGGTGAGATGTTCCTGTGTGGTAGCGAGTGCGGTGGTGGCCTTGGCGACGGCGGCGGTGGCGGCGGCGGCTCCGTTGCGGGCCTCCGCCGCGGCCCGCTCGGCCGCCGCGCGCGCCGCCTCCGCAGCTTCGGCGCGTGTCGACTCCGTGCGCAGCGACCCACGCAGGCGACTCTCGGAAATCTAAATAAGAATTTGAGACATTGGCAGTATCAGGAAGTTCCATGGTCATCCTCATTTAGCCAAAAGACGGCTGCACATAGGCCTTCCTCTAAGTATCTCTGCAACGACCAATACTTAGCTTCCCGCATCCTGAAGATTTTCGCGACCTTCATAAGGTCTTCATCTTTGTTTTCTTGAAAACAATAGGGTCGGTAGGTCGTCTTAGTTAGCAACAATAGCTAGGAGGTAAAATCAATTTTGAAAGGGGCAAGATGACCAGAGGAAGAACCGCGATATCGAGGTTTTTGTGATGTTTCTGATTACGTTTTGTTTTATTCTGTAATTATTACCCTCTGGTCAAGCTTACCAAAAGAGATTTTCAGATTTGTACGTACGTCACGCGTCTAAGATGATGGTCAAAGTCAAATAATTTATTTCAATTAGGCACAAAAAAAAAAACTGCCTTTGCTACTTGCAAACACTAATAACTAAGACATTAGGTTCTGTTAAAAGATAATAGGGTAGATTAGTGGTGTCATCATTTCACCCCACCGGCCTTGGCCCGTGAAATGTTTTTATTCTCCCTTTCTCTAGCCTGTATTCACATTTCCCACTACATAATTTATCCTATGAATAACATTGAATAATAATCTTTGTGCTACATAAGTAAGTAGGTACCTACTTACATTAGTATGCAGGCACTTGATCTTATTGCCTGATTTACCTACTACTTATGGGTGAATGTGGGCACCCCAAACTACATAACTATTTAGAGATAGGTAGGCTACAAAGATGTACCGTCGAAACGGTAAGAAGAAGGGTATGGGTAAGAATGTTACTTACGGTGAGAGTCCGAAATTCTCCAATAAGTTCCAAAAATTGTTGCTCTAGTGTTTCAAATTCGGTCGTGACACCCATCGTGGATTTTTATAAACATAAATTAATTCACAGACTAAGGGATACTACGTATAATTAATTATGCAGCAATACTGAATCCAGTTTGCAGAATAATTTAAGTTTGACGTCAAGTTCGAACATTAAAAGCGCGGGAAAAATGTTTCGATATTTTTTTCGGACGACCATGGAATTAGTAAGTACCTACTGCATACAACCAAACGACGCGACGCCAAAAACAAATAAAAAAACCGGCCAAGAGCGTGTCGGGCCACGCTCAGTGTAGGGTTCCGTAGTTTCCCGTCCGTCACAATAAGTGTTCCTGCTTGCATATTACGATTATACTACAAATATAGTCCAGAAATTATTTTGTTCAACTTTTTGTCATTTTTGTACAAACACTGTTGTTTCCATCAAGTTCAAAATGATTTTCCTAGAAAGTCCTTATAAAGTTCTACTTTTCAGATTTTTTCATATTTTCTAAACTTGTGGTTCAAAAGTTAGAGGGGGGGACACACACATTGTTTTTTACTTTTGGAGCGATTATTTCCGAAATTATTGACATTATCAAAAAATTATTTTAGTAAACCCCTATTCATTTTTAAATACCTTTCCAACAATATATCACACGTTAGGGTTGAAAAAAAAAAAAAAATCACTTCCCACTTTACATATAGTAGGGCTACCCTAATAAAACACTTTTTTCCAATTTTTATTTTACCATTTTGTCGGCGAGATTGATATACATATTGGTACCAAATTTCAGCTTTCTAGTGCTAACGGTCACAGAGATTAAGCGAGGACGGACGGACGGACGGACGGACGGACAGACAGACAGACATGGCGAAACTATAAGGGTTCCTAGTTGACTACGGAACCCTTAAAAGAGGAAAAACCATAACATTCTTTTCATAAAGACGGCTCAGCCAAAACGTTCTTATTACACGACTGCCCAAAAGGGAGTGTACTGTTTTCAGGGTTCATGTATGATGTATGTATTGTATGTACTCGTATGTATGTATGTGAGTTTCTTTGTTCCACCATAACTTTTAAATGCCTGAACAGATTTGAGGGACCTCTTAGATTAAAGTGTTCCACACAACGACACAGCAATGAACATTTTATTTTTATGTTTAGCCAGCGAGTAGGTTTTCGATTTGTGTTTTTTAATTTTTTTAATTATTAATTGTTTATTTTATAGTTATTTATCTAAATTTTTATGCCTCTTTATGAATGGCAACTTCCACCGGAATAAACTTGTTTTTTTTATTTCTCTGTTTTTTGTGTTTTCTTAACGAAACCGAAAAAGAGGTGAATGTATTGAAGTTGGTATGGGAAAATCTGAAATCTACGTGGAAGTAGCGGATAAAGTGTTAGGTTAGGTAGTTTGTTTGGCATTATTATCTTTATAATACATAAGTAATTCTTCTGTACGTCTGGCTATAGCTGAACTCCTCCTAAACGGCTGGACCGATTTTCATGTTTTTTTTTGTGTTTTTGAGTGGGTTCCTGGATGGTTTAGATTCACAATTGGACCAATGGGTAGGTAGCGCTGCGTTCGAGTTCTAAGAAACAGGAAATCTGTCCGGTCAGTTAGTTTTCTATATTTTTATTTATAAAATCATACGTTTTTTTACAGAACCTACCTTCAATCAACAATAGAAACGATGGTTCGTACAAATATTACAATTTTTTCTTCAAGTTTTGGTTCCTACTGTGATAGATTATCTGAAGTAAAATTGAGAAAATATTACCATGGCAGTAATAGGATCAATTTATGCGGTTATAATAATTGAAATCTGTCAATTACTATCCTTAGTATTTTATAAGGGCCGACAGGTTCTGAGGGGAATATTAAAGAAGGGGGCGTTATGTTTTCCAACGGGAACACTTGGTATATAAAAGGCGGTTACTGTTTCACCCATTCATTCTGCTACTTGGCGAGCTCCATCTGGTAAGTGATAAATCATAGTTTTATTTTTCCATTGATCTACGTTATAATTATTATGATTTTCTACTTTTATTGAACTGAACGTAAAATAGTAGATTATACAACAAGTGAAAAAGAATAGAATTAAAATCGTGGGACTAAGTTGGATCCCGAGAGCAGCGAAGGATTCTAGATTTGAATCCTGAGCGGAGCGAGGGATACAAGGAGCGAGTTTTATTTATCACGAGTTTTGTACCTACTCTACTTTTTACCATTGACTGCGAGAAAATACATAGTATCTAGTATAGTATTTATATTTATATGTCGTAGTTGTAGTATTTATATGACTGCCTCGTTGGTCTAGTGGTCGCAAGCGCTACTGCTGAGCATTAGGTCCTGGGTTCGATTCCCAGTTCGGGCAAAGTATTATTGGGGTTTTCCAACAAGAATTTGGAATTGTGCCCGGTTGATAGGCTCGCTCCCTATACTCCTACATGGGACTTAAAACATAACTGGCGAAATGTGGGTGTACTACACAGGTAGGTACAGCTCTGTCCAACCCTTCGGGGAAACAAGGCGTGATGTTATGTTTTTTATATTTATCACATTTCTGGCGGCAACAAATGATTTAATATAAGTAATTGCTCTTTAGAACGAAATGATTCCGGAGTCAGTGTCTCATTTTAGTCACTGGAAGAACTAATTTTAATATCAATGAAAAAACATTAAAACAACCACGATAACCACACGATATCCGATAGAAAATAATCTAACTAAAATTGGCGGAATATTAAAAAAAAAAATTAGGTAGGATAGCTCCATTTAGCCAGCCAGTACTATCAGCATGTTTCATTTATTTTTGTACATAATTCGTATAATTCGTGCTTGTTCCAAATTCAAAATATTTTTATTGAATAAAATGCCCCCCTTTTTGAGTGGCAATGGTAAATAGTATATAATATATACAATTAGTGAATAATGGACGGATTTAAAGCGAGGGCCATAGATGAATCACGAGCAAGTGAAGGATTCTAACGACTGAATCACGACCATAGGGAGTAAATTCATGGTGATTAGAATCCTGAGCGACGCGAGTGATTCATGACCCTCGATATAAATCCGTTTTATTCAAGAGTTGCATACTATACTTTATACCATGACTACGAGAAAAAGAAAGATTTAAGCAAAAATAGACATTTAATGAAGAAAAAGGAAGGTTAAATAAATTAAAATGCAGCCTCAGCCGCGGCGGCGAGCGTTAAAGCCACCTGCTCCTCAGCTCGCGGGCCGCTTATCCGCGCCTACGCGATTTTAAATTACACTAGGGGTAGGGCAGACAAGACTACGTGAAGTCGGTTTTACAGCGATTCGTTACTGTCACTAACTTTTGTAGCACAACATTGACTTTTTAAGACAATAAATTTATTCCAAATAAAATTCTGCCATCTAAGATGCATGCGAAAGTATGCGATTGTTAATTCGGAGATACAAACATTCGGCCAAACAATCATTATAGTAAATATTTTTTATGCCTTTCAAATAATCGTATAAAGAAGATTATGCCAAGTGTGATGAGCCAAATAAATTTCGGAGCATCAAGATTCTGCCAGATAAAGGGGACCCCTTTCAATTCATTGTTATTCACCTGTGTGGGCGGTCTTCCACGTGCTTCGTTCTTCACATCAAAGTTTCCATCTCGAAAGCGTTTAAACCAAAATTGCACGGGGCGTTCATTAGCAGTCCCCTCTCCAAACGCAACTTTGATATTGCGAGCTGTTTCTGCTGCGTTAGTTCCGCGTCGAAACTCGTATTAAAAAATAACTCGAATTTTCGAAGTATCCATCTTTCTTGTCTAAGCTGAATAAAAAAAAAACAACTGAAAGTCGATAATCGAATGTTGCACATTTTTTAAAAGAAGAAATTGATAGGTAGGTACCATGTGAAAAAAGCTTCACTAAAAAATCTCAAACCTTGAAGGTTCTATGTCAATTCGAAGTACCCATTACAATAAAACGGCAATTTCATACTTTACCCCTATTATTTATGTCGAATTGCATGTTTTAAATGTTTCTATTATTAATTAATTTTACATACTTACTTTCATTATTAATATTATCGTTACATTCATTTAAAAATAGATTATTAACATTATTTATAAATTCATCTATAGAATAAAATAGTTTTATTAGTATACATAATTTTAACTTTGAAAATAAATTATTAGGTAACTCTTTAAAGTTATTTGGTATTTTGTTATAGATAAGTTCACACATTAGATAACAGTTCTTTTTATACTTACAGAGAAGTCCTTGGAGCCAGTGAACGAATTTCATTCACTGCTTGGAGCAGAGAAATCTACATCTTTTTAATAAAATAAGTGATAAACATCATTTTAATACTAGAAATAAAGATAAAATAGATCAACCATTTTTCAGATTATCTAAAGTAAATAAATCTCTTATGGGGTACTGTGTTAAAAGTTACAACAGAATACCTTGTGATATATTAGAATTAAATGAAAGAAAATTTAAAACTCATATAAAAAGTATACTTTGTAAACAAGCATTTTACAAATTAGATGATTATATCCAAGATAAAAATGCTTGGAAACATGCTGGTCCTGCTCCATAGGACAATTAGAATCTAGACAAAATGTAACTGGTTGCCAATTTAATTGTATAATAACATTGATTTTATATTCTGTGATTACTTGAACTGACTTATTATTAGTATTACTTGCTAAAATGTTAGGAATATCGTATAATTTTCCAACGTTTGTAAATATATACGATATCTGTCATTCCTTCATTTTTCATTATTTTTACCTATCATTGTATAGTAATCTTATTCTAGGTGCATCGTCTTCACATATAATTATATAATTAATGTATATAAAATATTGTGAAAACATTTTAAAAGAGTAACGGTGGAGTTTCTTGCCCATTCTTCTCCATAATGAAAACTACCTTTTGAAAGGGGCGACTAGAATCTTTTTTTTTTTTTGGTTATTTTAGCGATCAAATGTGCCTTTTTGTGCCTAATTGAAATAAATTATTTGACTTTGACTTTGACCCCTTGGCAGAACTATTCTATCTGGATCTCTTACTTTTCGAGGGCAACGGTCTTGAGCCTTTTCAAACAGGTCAAAGAGCCGTCGGAAAAATTTAGCACTTTCTAAAATATACATACTGGGAAATGTAAGCAAGGAGTTGTAATTTTAGAAACAATGGTTTACAAGATTCCCATGGTAGAATGCCACAAATGGCTCGTATGCATTTTTTTGTACCCTAAAGGGATTCGGATTGGGACGGTATTTAGGATAGATAGACTGTAGGGACCTACATAAGAAGGAACGATCTTTATATGCGGGGCCGGATTTAAAGGCCCTGGGGCAACCAAGAAGTGGAGACGTATTTTTTTGGAACAGACTAATAAAAATATTCACTGTTTCAATCATTTATACATAATACAAGGTGCGGCGCCGAAGCTTGCTAATTAGTATTTCGCGCCAAGCGTCGAGGTGGTGTCAGGAAAGGGCGGGAAGCTTCTAATTCGAAATACGAAATCATGAAGTTTTGTTACCTGCGTAATCACGTATCTGTGGTTCGCGCCATGCGTTAGACCAACAAGTCCAACAAGCAGCACGCGTTTGCCGTCGAGGCATATTCTGTTCGCTACACAGAAATGATTAGAACGTTTTTTCTTGCTAACCTGGCCGAGATGGATGTTGGGGATGTCTAGTTCCAATAGGATGGCCAGCTGCGGCTAGCGCTATGTTCAATGGATTTATTGAGACAACACTTCGCAGAGGCGACTTTGTTTGGCCGGCCAGCTCGCCCGATTTTGCTCCTTGTGACTTTTTTATGGGGTTATTTGAAATCAATTGAGTACAATAACCGTCCGAGGAGCCTACCTCACCTGAAAAACAATGTACGCCAAGCCATCGCCAACATACCTGTCGATATGTTTGAAATAGTTAAACGAAACTTCAGAAATCGGGTAACTCTCGGCATTGACAATTACCGTCATTTGACTGAGGTCATCTTCAAAAACATTTAATAAAAAAAATAGATGAAATACTTATTTTACAATAAAAATTAAATTACAGTGACATCTGTACTACTTTTTTTTTAATGACCTTTCAAATCAGCAAGTTTCCGCGCTGATTTGCTGTCGGAAAAAGCTCGTAGTTTCATTCACCTAACATTTGTCTTTTTTCTTTTGTAAGTACATATATTAAAAGAAAAAAGACAAATGTTAGGCGAATGGAACTAGGTACGAGCTTTTTCCGACAGCAAATCATTGATAATTTCGGTGAAATCCAGTTCTCTGAGTAAATCGCTCAATACTCAAAAAACAATTATCAAAAAGATCTAATTAATCCTTTATTAATTAGATATTTTTGATAATCGTTTTTTATACAAAACGATCAATTTAGCGAATTGAACCAACTGAATTTTAATGTCATCTAAAAAAATCAAATTGTTGAGGCCCCTTGGGACCCTGTTGCTCCGTCTTAAATCAGGCCCTGTCTATATGACAGCTACATTGAGGGCTTGAAGTATCATATTCAAAACTATTTAAAAAGGTTAGTGTTTTAGATAAATCAAAAATTTTAAGCGATACAATTAAAAATTCCAATAATAAAGTAAAAACCGCTTGGAAAATCATTAACAAAGAAACGGGTAAATCGGTTAACCAAGATAAACAACTTGAGATTATGGTCGATAGTAAATTAGTTACTAAAGCAGCTGACGTAGCTGAGGCGTTTAATGAGTTTTTTGCCAACATACCTATAACTACGACTCGCTTCTTAAATTCGTCCCCATCTAAAGCTGAAAACCTTTTACTTAGTAGTTTGTCTAAAAGTAGTCGCTTATTTAGCTTCGAACATGTAACGCCTCGTGATGTAGTTAATGTTTTTAACACACTCAAGTCTAAAAACACTGGTGATTACTGGGGAATCTCCATTAAACTTTTAAGTAATATCATAGACATCGTAGCCTATCTAGCTGTTACTTTGAATAAATGTGTTGATTTTGGAACTTTTCCTAACCTCATGAAGAGTAGTAAAGTCATACCATTATTTAAATCAGGTAATAAAAATGACGTTGGCAATTTCAGGCATATTTCTATTTTACCAGCATTCAGCAAAATATTTGAAAAGTTAATACTCAAGCAGTTGCTAAGACATTTTAATTTAAATAGCCTCCTTCATAATGAACAATATGGCTTTACAAAGGGTCGTTAGACTACAGATGCGGGTGTTGCTCTGCCGAAACACATATTTAACGCATAGGAGAACTCTCAAAATGCTATTGGAGTTTTCTGTGATCTTTCCAAAGCTTTTGATTGCGTGCACCATGACACGCTTTTGCGTAAACTGCGTCATTACGGTGTGCTAAACGAAGCTCTTGACGTTTTAAATTCGTATTTAAATAATAAGTCGCAATGTGTAGATGTTGATGGTGTAAAATCTTCCGGGCTACCAGTTAAGTTAGGTGTACCTCAAGGCTCAATACTGGGTCCATTCTTGTTCTTAGTGTATATCAATGACTTACCATTCTATTTAAAGGGTATCTGTGAAGTTGTACTGTTTGCAGATGATACTTCTCTTATTTTTAAAGTAGACAGGAATAGACAAGATTTTGACAATGTAAACAGTGCACTGTCAATGGTTTAAGGATTGGTTTACGGCAATGGTACGGAGCGAGAGGGCATGGGAGACCGTCACCTCCTTCTGCGAAGCAGTAATGCTCGCGAAGGAGGAGGCGGAGCGCGTGAGGGAGAGGCAAATTTCGCGCCCTCACGCCCCTAGCCGCCGCAGGAGGAGACGCTCCGGGCGTCGGGAATCGATCGCGGATTCCCGGCCACCGTAGGCGTGGGCTTGCGGACGGTGAGCAATGGGTAGCTCGCCGTCCGGTAAGGACCAAGCCCGGGTCGACGGCGCGTTGTGTTCCACGCGCGCCTCAAAGAGTGTCAGCGAGGGTCCGATGAGACCATTGCCTGCCGGGGTTGCGGGAAAGTCCGAAAGCGATACCGTGGCCCCCTGGCATTGCACAGGCAAGAGAAGGAACACGGGTGGGTTTTAGTCAGTAAGAGTCTGACACGCCCTCCCTCTCCACCCAGAGCGGGAGGAGTCATTTGATGATTTCCCACCCAAAAAAAAAAAAAAAAAATGTCCTACGGTATTCTGCTGTGGGGCAAAGCTGCAGATATTCAAAATATATATTTCCTCCAAAAACGAGCTATTCGAGCAATTTACCAGCTAGGTGGCAGAGTTTCTCTGAGAGATTTTTTCAAAGATATCGGTATCCTCACAGTGGCACATCAATTCATCTTCGCCAACATCTTATATTATTATATTACGCAAAATATACACTTAAACACTAAAAACAGTGATATTCACAATGTTAGAAGTAAGGATAAACAACGTGCTCCCTTTCACCGGCTTCATAAGGTTCATAACTCATTTGTTGGGCTTGGTATAACCTTTTTTAACAAGCTACCCTCTTCTTTGCTAGATTTGCCTTTAAATGCGTTTAAAACTAAAGTAAAGTCCAACCTTTGTTCAAAGGCATACTATTCTATCAACGACTACTTAAATGATAAGAATAGTTGGTCGCTGTGATTAACTCAGGACAATGTTTAAATGTTCTTTCTCTAGAATTAGTTTACCTACTGACAGGTTATATGAGTTTATATAATTGTTTATATTTTTAATTTGTATGTCAATTTATTTAATTTTTTTTTTTAAATTTATTGTTGACATAATCTACTCATTAAAATGTTTTTTTTTAATGAGTTGTATTGCAATATGTGGTTAGCTAGCGACCTCGACAATTATTTATCTTACCTCGATGGTCCTAGTTTATCAATTATAACTTCTAGTTACAGCTATATGTAAGCGGGCACGCCCTTTATGCCTGGAGGCTTTATTTTCTTTTTTAGATATTGTTTACGTTTCGTTATTTTTATTTCTGCTTGAGTTCTTGATGTTGTTGGTTGGTATATTGGCGTGTGCTAGCTGTCATATGGCTATTAATTTATCATTTAAATTATTTTTTGCGTAATGTAAATTATCTTGCATAATATTGTATTGAATCATTTTTTTTTCTAACTAAACAGACAGCTGTGCTGCTGGGGAGTTTGTTGCGCCACTTCTTCTTCCCAGCAAAAGCACTAGGAAGTGGTGAAGGGTGGGCGTTTTGGGGGACTGTCTTATGTAATTTTGACGTTTGAAAAGTGCTGATTCTCAGCCTAGTTTGAATAAATGACTTTTTGAATTTTTTGAATAGGTATCCAGAGGAGTTCAGTTTTTGCTGAAGCGATAGTTTGCAACTGTTTACAGAAACTTCGGATTTGAATTATATCAATGGATTTTCACTAAGCTAGAATTGTTATTTTACAGATTCAGACATCCTACAAAATGCGACTAGTAACAATTGTGGCGATGGCGATCACGGTGGCGTTGGCGATGCTGGTGCGTTGCTGCGAGGGAGCTAACCTTCGCCACTTTGCCCTGCCTGAAGAAGATGAGGAGTTCAGGCACCGGCCCTTATATAGGGATTATAGTTTGATTCGGCGGGCCGTCCGCGCCGACGACGCCTTCGATGACTACGGACACCTGCGGTTCGGTCGGTCTGATGACTGACGCAAGCGCGCCTCTCACAAAAGACACCTGCCCGCGCTCCAGCACAGAGAACGACAAGAGCCAAACAAATCGTGTACTTAACTCCTAACTGTATTAGCAGATACTGCTTCCTACTAACAAATAAATAATTAGAGAATGTAGATAGTATATTTTCAGAAGTTATCTTACCTGTAAAATTATTTATCGCTGAAATATAATAATATGTAATAAAATGTTTATTTTCTAATTCAAATAATTACGATGTAATATGTATTAGCTTCTGATTCTTCTATTTTTTTATTTCTGACAGGAAAATTTTATTTTACACTTGTGAAATATTGTGGGCTGGTTAAATATTTCACATTGAAATACTATTTTTTTTTGTAAAACATATCTTTAATAATTGTACTTATCTAATAATAGTTAGTATATCTAAGTAAAAATAAAACACTTGAGATTATTTCCATGAGTATATTATTACCCAATAAATACATTTTACAACAGTTATTATTATAATAAAATGTGTTACAATGTTTAATCGCACGATGACGAACATTAAAGTACCCTCGGTATGCTTTACTTGAAGTTCACTGTTAGGTAAGGCATTTCTTCAGCATCAGCTTAAAATAGATGTTGTCACATCAAAAAAATAGAAATGGTTTAAATTCTAACCGAAAAGCCAACAATTTTAATATCTCGGCATTAAATATTAAGGCAATGATTTATTTATCTTATAAGTAATAAAAGCTAGTTGTATGCATGAATGATAAAACTCATCAAGATGTATTAAAGCTGCATTCGATTTTCTTTGTACACATGACAGTAGCTTGCTGGTGAAACGTTTTTTATTTAGAATTAATGCAAGCCTTGTACTATATATAATACGATTTCATTTCGTTGTACTGATTACAATGCATTCGATCGTAAGTCTAACATTGCTGTTTACTTGTTAATTGACTTTATTATTAACTCATAGTGGGACCTCATCATAGCATGCACTGGATTTAGTTTTAATAATCTAATATTCATTAGGCACACGTAATATCACTACTCTATATTAAATAATATGAGACTAGTTAGTTCCTTCCCTAAGCTAAGTTATAATTTATATTTATATTATGTATGTAGTTCATCCTAACACACATTTTATGGTTAATTGTACTTGGTGAAAATGAAGCGTATCGTGGAGAACCATCTTCGGAAATAACGATTATTTAAAATAAAAAGATCACGTTAACCAAGTTCCTTATCCAATTGTACAATATTATATAGAATGCGACAGATAAATAAAAACATGTTTCTTCCATATTATAATCGTATGTTAAAACAATGACGACACCATTTTAATTCATTCTTAGTTTTTGTGTTTTACACTTTATCAGTTTGTGAGTATTTCATTAACGCAAATATTCTTAAAAACTGTCGTCATTTCACTTAGATGATATCTTTTTTCTGTGAGCTGCCTAGTAGAGCCTGCAAAACAACAAAACACTTATAGTCACTATCTAAGCCAAAATAAGATCTTTTAAAGAAAATACGCAAACAGAAATGATTCGGCTTACAGCAACAGCTTAATAATTTACCTTGTTGACGAAATTCACAATAGCTGTTGCGGGTTGTTCTGGCTCCAGCTCAGCGAACACATGACATTGGTTGTCCGCACCTGCAGACGCACGAGCCACGAACGCAAATATTCGCCTGCAGAAGCAAAAATTTATTATTTTAGTCGAAAGACTAAAATTAAATTAATTAAATTACCTTTTCACCACTCTCGCACGAAAGAAGTGTCTTTCCTCTACGAAAACAGTGAGGAAAGTAATGATCCCGTTCAGAAACTAACCTTGCCTGATTTTTTTATGTTAAGGTTTAAAGATATTTAAAAAAATAAATAATTTTATGCTTAGAATAGAAATATTTATAAGTTAAGATTAATGTTTTTTATTTATTTACCTATGATGACTGAATACTTTCTTGCTGGGGTTGGTGAAAAGTTTTGTATGCAACATGTGAGCAAGTTCATTTGCTTTGGAAAAACGAACTTTCCTCACATGTTGGATAAATAACTATTTATGGTTGACTTGGAATCTTATTATAAGACACGAAAATGAACAAAGTCCGGGAAATATTGAATGCCGTACCAAAAAAAAAAAAACATGATATTTGAAGACTGAAGAAACTGACCATACAAGGAGTTACTAGCTACTTAAAGAGACGTTTTTTGCTTACAGGAAGTCGATCTGTCTCGTATCGAAGGCTAAAATAATACTGAATGTAGGTAATTGAGTTGGGACCGAAAACCCTTTCATTATAGAAGTGCTAATACCAAAGTCCTGGATTCAATTACCAGGTCAGACAGAGTGCTATTGAGGTTTTCCATTGGGAATTTCTCAGTAGAGTCTGGTTTTGTGCCTGGTTGATGGCAAGTTCCCTATTACATGGAAATTAATACGTTCAGTTCCTAGAGCCCTTTTGGAGGGTTCACCTAGTCGCATATGGGATGTCGGGAGCCCTCGCGGAAGGCCCTTTTTAAATGTAGGTTTTTCTTAGCGAATACAGCATTATAAACCGTGAAAATAAAATAGAATGTATATTTTAACAATATTTTTTAGTATATGCGTTGGTTTTAAAATCCAACCTTTTTTTATTTTTTATCACGGTTACAAATATTCACAAAAAAATTTAACGGTTGGAGACTACTGAAAACACTATTTTACTTCGTTTGACAGTGTTTTATAACACGGTTTTAAACCTAATGCCGTTGACCGTCCGCGATGGTTAACTTTAGCGCAAACGTAATGCCGGCAACCCTCCCGGAGGGTTCACTTCCAATATGTATGGCGACATGGCGTATGAGTTCTATGAAAAGTGGGTGGAGTCGAAGGTGTAGATCTCACTATCTAAACATGGCGCACTTGTTGCTTCTCATTCGAGGACTACAGTCGCGATGCTACGAGTACGTAATAGTTCGATACTGACTTTTCCAGCTGTGTATTGCCGTCGGCGTGCGCGTATCGCCGCTCGTCCGGGTCCAGGCCCGCGTGCGACACGCCGGCGGCGGGGTAGTGGCGCCGGAAGAACAGCTTGCGGGCCGCGTCCGTCAGCGTGATGCCGCCGCCGAACACCTTGAAGTGCACTACGTGTGCCGCGCCCTGGACGACAGAGTACACTTACTTGTTAAAATGTCAAGAAAATCGTATAATTTTACAATGTTTGTAAAATATAAGTGAGCACCATGCATCGACACATAATTAATTTATCTGTCATTCCTTCATTTTTTTTTACCTATCGTGGTATAGTAATCTTATTCTAGGTGCATCGTCTTCACATATAATTACTTATATAATTAATGTATACGTACAAGATATTGTGAAAAAAAATTAAAAGAGTAACGGTGGAGTTTCTTGCCCATTATTCTCCATACGAAAACTACCTTTTGGAAGGGGCGACTAGAATCTTTTTTTATTTTGACTTTCAAGTGCCTTTTTGTGCCTAATTGAAATACATTATTTGACTTTGACTTTCAAATCGTTTTATACAACGTGACGATCCTTTGAGATGGGGCAGAATTGAAAAATCAGACACAGAATTAGAGTTTATTCCAGGGAATCAAAGCAGAGTGTAGTGTGCGGTACAATATGGGCGGTTATCGTCGAGAACCGAAACCTTTCCTTTGCGAACAAAAAGTATCAGAGAAAATTCAAATGCATAAAAATAAATTACAGGCAAAAAAAGACCTGTGAAAGCTGGTATAACTTCTTCTCTAACTAGCATAGCACCAGCAGCAGTTCTTTCCCCCATGTTGTTCAAGTTCAGCAGTGCTATTCTGTAACCATCTCACGGTGAAAACTTAGGTGAAGTGAGCTCGGAGTGAGCTGTCAGTCCCTAGCAGCAGGTGGAATGACAGCTCACTTCACGTTCACTTCACCTAAGTTTTCACCGTGAGATTATTACAGACTAGACCGGCTGATCACTAACCTTCTTAGCGAGTATGTTGGTGACGGCTCTCTTGACGGCAGCTGGCCCGGTCAGCGCCTCGGTGTTGTCCGATCCCAGCAGCAGCACGTGACACGCTGCGCCCGTCGCTAGAAGTGCGCGCGCTGCCGCGTTCGCACTGCCGCCCGTCCATGGGTCTCTGTGAAATACGCGAAATTTTAGTTTTATTTTAGACTAACGACCCCCTCCTGCTTCGCACGTTTTTTATGACTTGACAAAACATTGAGAGTTCTTAGGTAAACGTAGGTATCTTTAATACTAACGTATTATACACATAAATTCTCTAAACGATGGTGAAAACCTCGTCAAAGTCTGTGGCATGGTTTAGAAAAACAAACGCGAAAAGCGACTCTGTTTTATAATATGTATAGATGATGCAATCATTCCATCATAGTACAAGTCACCTAGATATGTATAGTCATGATTGGTATGCGTATGCGCCCACTAGCTCGTTTTTGCACGTGACCAGTTTTTTTCAAGTTAGGTACTAAAATCAAGCATAGGGCATGCAGTGGTTGTTGGATGTTTATGTTGTAGGCTAGAAGTTGTTAAGACCGTGGTGGAATATTAAGGGGATTTGCTACTCCTGTCCTTGAGCCTATATTTGGGACCTAACCAACCAGCTATCTAATTACGTAACACATTTTCGTAAACGATTACCACTAATCTCGCGACAATCTAAGAAAGCCGTTTCTCATTACACATGCCGCAATAACTTTGTATGAACGTCTACGTAAGAAATCGAAAAATCAAATTCATAATCGTAATTAATATTATGTTATCCATATACTATAACAATGGGTATAGGACGTCATTACAATGTCAATTCAATTGATTTCGGATAATCTTCGTCGATGTCGTTCGCGCGGTAAACTCTAATTACGCGATGCAGGATTTGTGTGGCGTCATGTCTTTGATGCGTAGTTCGTATGTGGCGGTGTAACCGCTACATGTCTTTGTGTTCGTGCTGTGACCGTTTTAAGCCATTTTCTGACCGAAAACATCGATAAGGACAGCTGCCGACTGAATAGCCTAAGTAAAAAGCCATAATCCGAGGTTTGGCTCTCGCTTATTTCCTCCTCCAATATTGAACCAATTTAAAAGATATTTCATAAACTGAATAAGTAGAATACTTATAGGTACTGTATTCGTAAGTATGTTTTTATTTTTTTATGAATACCTAGTTGTCTTTGTGCACTAGACCTCTGTGGACAGCGTCAACCATCTAAATAGGTAATTTTGAGCATTTTTTGGGGGTTCTAGTGCTTACAAAGATAATGTAATAACAAAAAGAAAAACTTAAGGATATAAAAGTAGTAGTTGATATTATCATATCATTATAACCGGGCAAGTGCGAGTCGGACTCGCGCACGAAGGGTTCCGTACTATTATCTATAAAAACGGCAAAAAAGTAATGTCTGTTGTATGGGAGCCCCCCTTAGATATTTATTTTATTCTATTTTTAGTATTTGTTGTTATAGCGGCAACAGAAATAAAATAAATAAATTGTTTATTGTCCCAAAATAATTACATAAATTATTATGAAAAAATACATCATCTGTGAAAATTTCAACTATCTAACTATCACGGTTCATTAGATACAGCCTGGTGACAGCGGAGTCTTAGTAATAGGGTCCCGTTTCACCGTTGGGTACGGAACCAGAAAACCAGAAAGAAAACAGGCGAGAGCGTTTGTATGGAGAAAAGACCACTCGCAAATATTGTAAAACATTTTAAGATAGTAACTATGTAGTTTACCTTACGAAACTATACGTATCTTTTGGAAGGGGCAACTAGATTTAATGTAATTTACTTGTAAATTTTGACGTCCAAGAGTGCCTTTTAACGGCCTACTCGAAATAAATGACTTTGATTATAAGTGCACTCACCTGTCAGGTAGTCTGAGCGGCACTGGCAGCGCTAAGGGCGTCACAGTATGCTGGTAGACGAGCGCGGACAGCGAGCTGAACACGGGCTCGTCGGGGCAGCCGCGCAGGCGCACGCCGCGCGCCGTGGGCTCCACCAGGAAGTGCACTCACCTGTCAGGTAGTCTGAGCGGCACTGGCAGCGCTAAGGGCGTCACAGTATGCTGGTAGACGAGCGCGGACAGCGAGCTGAACACGGGCTCGTCGGGGCAGCCGCGCAGGCGCACGCCGCGCGCCGTGGGCTCCACCAGGAAGTGCACTCACCTGTCAGGTAGTCTGAGCGGCACTGGCAGCGCTAAGGGCGTCACAGTATGCTGGTAGACGAGCGCGGACAGCGAGCTGAACACGGGCTCGTCGGGGCAGCCGCGCAGGCGCACGCCGCGCGCCGTGGGCTCCACCAGGAAGTGCACTCACCTGTCAGGTAGTCTGAGCGGCACTGGCAGCGCTAAGGGCGTCACAGTATGCTGGTAGACGAGCGCGGACAGCGAGCTGAACACGGGCTCGTCGGGGCAGCCGCGCAGGCGCACGCCGCGCGCCGTGGGCTCCACCAGGAAGTGCACTCACCTGTCAGGTAGTCTGAGCGGCACTGGCAGCGCTAAGGGCGTCACAGTATGCTGGTAGACGAGCGCGGACAGCGAGCTGAACACGGGCTCGTCGGGGCAGCCGCGCAGGCGCACGCCGCGCGCCGTGGGCTCCACCAGGAAGTGCACTCACCTGTCAGGTAGTCTGAGCGGCACTGGCAGCGCTAAGGGCGTCACAGTATGCTGGTAGACGAGCGCGGACAGCGAGCTGAACACGGGCTCGTCGGGGCAGCCGCGCAGGCGCACGCCGCGCGCCGTGGGCTCCACCAGGAAGTGCACTCACCTGTCAGGTAGTCTGAGCGGCACTGGCAGCGCTAAGGGCGTCACAGTATGCTGGTAGACGAGCGCGGACAGCGAGCTGAACACGGGCTCGTCGGGGCAGCCGCGCAGGCGCACGCCGCGCGCCGTGGGCTCCACCAGGAAGTGCACTCACCTGTCAGGTAGTCTGAGCGGCACTGGCAGCGCTAAGGGCGTCACAGTATGCTGGTAGACGAGCGCGGACAGCGAGCTGAACACGGGCTCGTCGGGGCAGCCGCGCAGGCGCACGCCGCGCGCCGTGGGCTCCACCAGGAAGTGCACTCACCTGTCAGGTAGTCTGAGCGGCACTGGCAGCGCTAAGGGCGTCACAGTATGCTGGTAGACGAGCGCGGACAGCGAGCTGAACACGGGCTCGTCGGGGCAGCCGCGCAGGCGCACGCCGCGCGCCGTGGGCTCCACCAGGAAGTGCACTCACCTGTCAGGTAGTCTGAGCGGCACTGGCAGCGCTAAGGGCGTCACAGTATGCTGGTAGACGAGCGCGGACAGCGAGCTGAACACGGGCTCGTCGGGGCAGCCGCGCAGGCGCACGCCGCGCGCCGTGGGCTCCACCAGGAAGTGCACTCACCTGTCAGGTAGTCTGAGCGGCACTGGCAGCGCTAAGGGCGTCACAGTATGCTGGTAGACGAGCGCGGACAGCGAGCTGAACACGGGCTCGTCGGGGCAGCCGCGCAGGCGCACGCCGCGCGCCGTGGGCTCCACCAGGAAGTGCACTCACCTGTCAGGTAGTCTGAGCGGCACTGGCAGCGCTAAGGGCGTCACAGTATGCTGGTAGACGAGCGCGGACAGCGAGCTGAACACGGGCTCGTCGGGGCAGCCGCGCAGGCGCACGCCGCGCGCCGTGGGCTCCACCAGGAAGTGCACTCACCTGTCAGGTAGTCTGAGCGGCACTGGCAGCGCTAAGGGCGTCACAGTATGCTGGTAGACGAGCGCGGACAGCGAGCTGAACACGGGCTCGTCGGGGCAGCCGCGCAGGCGCACGCCGCGCGCCGTGGGCTCCACCAGGAAGTGCACTCACCTGTCAGGTAGTCTGAGCGGCACTGGCAGCGCTAAGGGCGTCACAGTATGCTGGTAGACGAGCGCGGACAGCGAGCTGAACACGGGCTCGTCGGGGCAGCCGCGCAGGCGCACGCCGCGCGCCGTGGGCTCCACCAGGAAGTGGCGCACGCCGCCCGCGCCGCCCGCGCGCACGCCGAGCCCGAACGCGCCGGGGAACGAGTTCGAGTCGCGCACGATGAACGCGCCTTCTTCTAGTTGTAGCAGCGCTGATACGGCTGTAGGAAAATATAATGTTATGGCGAAGAGATTTGTGGCCCATCAGATAATGATGGGCATACACCAATCAAGACCTGGTAAAAATCAAATGCTTCATTTCACGCCCAGCGTAAACCGGCCGTCTGTTTGATTTCATTGCATGTGACGAGCTCCAATCAATCCAAGGGTTGTCAATAAGACTGGACAGCACTGTTACTTACCATCGTCTCTGGAGATGTTAGGCTTGTACCAGTAGTGGCTGGTATCCTTCGCGAACCGCACGCGGTCCGGAGCCACATGTTGAGGCTCAGCAGTCCCACTGACGCTCGAACGACGAGACCCGCTACTTCCATTATAAGTCCGGTATTCTGATTCGGGACTGACTTCACGTTCTTTTCTATAGTTGAAGAAACATGAGTATTATTAGTTAAGAAGTATTACGAGGAGTCGTGTAGAATGTCAAATGCATGAGAAAATGTTCTGTGTCGGATTCAGATCAAGGTCATATTGTGTGTGGTCGATGTACATTTGGGGTGAGGTTTGTAACGGTGATCTAATTTGTTTGAAGAAGGAATAAATCTGTGGTTTCTAACAATGTTTTAAGGATAAATATCAATTGTTATATCATTATGTTATTGCAGTCATGGCCGAAAAAGTTGTTTTTAACCCTGAAAAATTCATACAAATTTATCGTGTTTGAAGCACGGTCTATCTTGGCCTTGAAAGCATCAGTTGTTGTGTTACCTCGTGTCCTCCAGGTCAAACATATTGTACCTGGCGACGGAGGGCGAGCGCGGCGGGCGCGCGGCCAGCGAGGGGGTGGGCGTGGGGGGGTAGGGCGTGCGCGGGTGCGTCGGGAACGCCGGCGTGCCCGCGCGGGACTCCGTGCGGGACTCCGCGCGGGACCAGCTCTCTGCACGATCCTGGAATAAAAAAAATATAAGTACTTCTTTTCTTATTCATTTACATGGACAAACTGATTCGCCATGCATTGCAAGAGTTGATAAGTGATAACATAACCTAATAAGTCATTACGTTCCCGTTCCCACTGCTGGGACATAGGTTTTGTCATTACAAAGTGCCTTTTATGTGCCTAATTGAGATATGGTGGGCCATTTGGTAATACACCATATCACCAACGTTATGCCCGCCCCTTATGTCACATGTATTTGAAAATTTGATTCTAGAAATGATAACAAGAAGGTTAAGGCCCACTTGCGCGTTAACAGCTAACTTAGGTTTAATTAGCTGTTAACTCCGAGTTATTTAGCTAACCCATGAACGCGCAAGTGGGCCAAAGAGCTAAACAAAAAACTAAACAAAAAACTAAGACTTACGATGGTATCAGTGTTGGGGGGCTCCGCTAGCGACAGTAATCCAGGCGCGGGAGTACTGTTCGGTGTACTGGTCGTACTCCACTCGCGCATCGTCATCTTTTCGTACATGAACTTTCTAGATGAGGTTCTGTACAGATAACAATAACCATTCTTCAAAAAGAAAATTATTGCAAACCTGCCAACTTCCAAAATCGGAGAAGCATAACAAGCAAAAAAAAACGAATACATGCAGAAATCATATCTTTGAGCCGATGATGTTAGGCTTATGGAAACTGCTGAAATATATAAAAAGTATTGTGGTAAGTATAGTTTCCAGAAGCTCCGGCCCGACATATATTTATTAGGTCACCGGTTTATTAAGTTGACGTAAAGTTTGAAACATAATAATGAAGGGGCTTCTATTATACCTGTCAGGAGCCTGCGGACTGGTGTGTTCCGTCCTGAGAGGGGTGCGCGTGTTCACGTGGAGGGGCACGCTGAAGTCTTCGTCGTCGTCAGCGAACGCCGTCGTGTCACTCGTGTAGCCATCCACTCTGCAATTATAACCAACGTTAATATGTTTGGAAATAATGACTTAAGTCTATTGCATTATCTGCCTGTACGAAATAGCTCGTTTAAAATGTCACAGGCCATAATACCTATGTTTTTTTTTTATAAAGTTAGGAAATTGAACGATCATCTCACCGATGGCTGGCGGAGCGGCGCACATGTCGGGAGGAAGCAGTATCCCACTCGAGCGGTAGTCGAGCGACTCTTTCCCTGGCCTCTTTCCTCTCGCGCAGTTTCTGCTGTTGTCTCTGTAGCCACGTGAGTCCCGAGCTTCCTTCCACACTGCTCTCGGATCGGCGAGGCTCTCGGGCTCGAGAACTCTCGTGCCAGCCGAGGGTACTCGCTGATCTCCACGTTCCATTTTCGGCTGGTGTTTTCCGAGTGGTTGCGCTCGCACTTGCAGGTCGCTCCGCCCATTCAACTTCGCCATTCAACCATCTGCTGACGAGGTTATTTAAGTTGGTTACGGATGTTTGAATTATAGTTTGGTAAGTATAAAACAATGTTCTATACTCCGAAAAAGTTTTCGGCAATAGATTTCAAGACTTAGGTCAAAGATGTGACCTTCTTTTTCATTTGAATACGAATCATTGGGGACACGTTGGACAGGGGACTGATCGAACTTCATTCATAGACTACTATTATATATGAGACTTCATTCTGAATAAAATCTATTTGTAAGTAAGTCTAGCATAAAACGGATGCGGATGTGACTCTTTTAAACTTTATAATACTTTTGAACTAAGTAAATCAACAACGAAATATTGTTCATGGTCGTTGTTATTTTTGTAAGTATTTTTTATATTTGCGTGTAGGACTTGAAGGTCCATGTGATCTTATTATGGCAATGGGAAACCTTGTATCCGCGTGCTAAGAATCTTTAACTAGTGGGTGTCTGTTGAGTAGTTATGGATAACGGAGAACTAATAATATACTAATTGAATTTTATTTGAATATTAATCGTCTTCCGTTCAGAATGGAATGTTTTCAATCAGCATGTTTTTTTCATCTATTCATTAAAACACTGGTGATCCCGGATTGAGATAAGTATATAGACAGAATAGATTAACAGTAAAACCACATGTTTTAACAGAAAGTTAACTGTTCTCATGAACAGGGAAGTAAAAGGGCTTAACAAAGCGGCCTTTAATAGAAAGTAAATAGTGTATCGGGCTGCGTGAGGCGGTGCGGTGTGTCGGTGAGGCGTCGCAGTGTCGTGGCCCGGTCGACACCCGCCCGTTTATGGCCACGTTTATCTCGAAATAGTAACTTGTTTGGGTCATGCGCGACGCAATCACACACCATCGCTCCAAATAAAATCGAGAATTGCGACTCGACAGTCGACATCGCCTTCCGACGTGCGTCTATCTACGGCGACGTGTTCGACTACTCGATTACATTTGTTATCATTATAATACATAAAGCTGACGTGAGCAATTACAAGTTGACGAGAAGTTATTAAAAATAATGCGGGTGTTCTAATATCAAGTATGGTTAGGTTAGAAAGGAGTTTTTGAATGCCGTTTGTAAGCTATAAATTATTGGTTTGTTAGTTCAAGTCGGTTCCAAGAATGGTTATGCCGTGTCAGTAATTTGACTGGGAACTTAAGAAGCCATTCATTGAGCGGGCGCCGCATAAATAATTCACAGTAGGCAGCCGGGCGAGCTGAGGCTGAGCTCGTTCGCTCGTGCTCAGGCGCAGGCAATGTTGCGGAACGAGTGGATAGATACTTGACTCGGTTTCAGCCCACGCCTATCGCCGACTCAATTAATGTGACGAACGCTTCCGTTTCGTAATGGTTCTAGGACTACCTACTGTTAAATGCTATTCGAAACTAATTGAAAAATAAATGAGTTAATATTGTTTACTTCGTTTCAGGTCGAGGTCTAATACGCGCATCCACAAAAGCTTCACTTTAAACTCATGTATCAGAGCTACTTAGAAAAAAAACAAACACTTATTGAAGATGCGTTGAATAAAGCAGTCACGTTAGAAATCATTTCGGTCTCTATGCCGAGAAGCTTTACATATGGATATAATGGTTTCCTCCCACAAGATGGACCGATGACCTTGTAAAGACCGCAGGAGTACGCTGGGTGCGGGAGGCACAGAACCGGTCGACATGGCGGTGCTTGGAGGAGGCCTATGTCCAGCAGTGGACATCTTTCGGCTGAAATGATGATGATAATGGTTTCATCCTTTTTTGGCCTTTTAGACTGAATTCTATTAAATAACTCCCTCGACTGACTGACTGCCTCGTTGGTCTAGTGGTTGCAAGCGCTACTGCTGAGCATGAGGTCCTGGGTTCGATTCCCGGGTCGGGCATAGTGATACCTACTGGGTTTTTCTATCTGGAATTTCTCAGTAGTAACCCGGAGTCTGGATTTGTGCCCGGTTGATGGCAATAGGCTCGCCCCCTATTACACTGGCGTACGCAATGTGGGTGTACTTACTACAGGTACACCTCTGCCCAACCCTCCGGGGAAACAAGGCGTGATGTTATGTTATGTTATGTTTCTATTAAATAATTATTGTTCAAAAATGTTTTTTTAATTCGGAACGAGTCTTGAACTCTAGAACGAGAGAGAGAGAGGAATTTGTCTTGAACTCTAGAACAACCTACCATCTCACGAGGAGTCGGGCGTTCATAGTTGCGCCACAGTTTTATCTTTTACGGATATCGTCGTATAACATTGTTTTCTTAGATTGTGTTTGTTTTGTTTTTTTTTTCAAATAAACGAATACTATTAAATATCACATCTTCTATCTAAAAACCTGTCTTTATAATAATGCGTATTTCTAGGGTACCTACACTACCTACCTGCTACAGCAGCGATAGGAGCCTGCACCAGTAGGTATGCAAAACGACATAAAATGTAACCAAACACGTACCTGACCAAGTACATGATCGCAACGTATCCGCAGAGCTTTATTCGCTTACCATAACAAAAGCATTCTCCTTAAGTGCTGTGACTATAATGCGTTACGACGATATGATTGACAACACAGATATCAGTATCGTGTCACTTAACAAAATGTCGATCATTTTGATGTCAGCCTTAAAACTGACGAGTGCTATTGTTTGCCAGAAACAGGTATGATTTACATAGGGAAATACTTTTCAGATAAACAATTAAACCGGTCTCCCTTCAAAACTCGCAATGGACCTAATGTTGCGGAGATGGAAATCGCTTGCCTGTGCTTTTGTGGGGTTCGTTCTGAGAGCGTTACAGATAGTGCAATCCACGACGACGCGCCCCACTCCGTGATTACTGTACTGTAAGCTGTACTTTAGTACGGAGCGGAGCGGAGTGGGGCGCGTCGTCGTGGATTGCACTATCTTTATCAGTCTAATACTTTCCGAGAACTTCTAAGCCTCTAAGAGTTTTTCGGCGTCACCAAATGTATTAAAACATGCAGTCAAAGTGACTTCTGCGTTGCCTCCGAACGACGACGCCGTGGAAATGGCGTTTGGGTCAACTAGATTTGAAATACTGTCGTGCTAGCGCTAAGAAGACAAAAGACGCAGATATACGCCAGTGACCTTGAGTGTATAGCTTAAGTATTCTGTACTGAGCTCGCGCAACGCGTCGTATGTCCAGTCAGTAATAGAACTCGCTCAACAAAGAAAGCTGTCCCAAATTAGACGCATTATTCATTTATTACACATAAAACAAAAGGTATTTTAATAAAACATGTACCTATACAGGGTGTTTGGCGCATGGACCGACACAATTTTTTCAGGGATTTGGGAGGTCATTAGCTAGGTTCTAGCTAAGTTCAAAATAGCTTTTAGTTTTTTTTATAATTAATTTAGAAGTTGTAAAATTTCATTCATTAAATACAAAAATTAACTTTGGAAGCTTGTAAGGAATTTTCTTGAAACCAGTTGTATAAAACAAAGATGTTTTTAGATTTAAAGGACTTTGGAGAATGCAACAAAATTTGTTTTGTGCCACTACACCCACAAACAAAAAAGTTATTTCAAATTAAAGGACACATTTTGGGAATTTTTTTCATTTTAAAAAAATAATCATATTATGTAACCAACCGTGACATTTGGGACAAAGGGTGTATGGGTAGAACCTAGCTAATGACCTCCCAAATCCCTGAAAAAATTGTGTCGGTCCATGCGCCAAACACCCTGTATACTAAAAGATAAATAATTAAATTTTTTTTTAAATGGGGTTTCAGAAAATACCCTTGTTAGATTTTGCGTGATTCTCCTAATATAAAATTGATATATTAAGTTATTAAAAAAATGCTCTAATTTAACATATATTTTTTCCAAATATCATTAATACCATTCATTAAGACGTGATATTCCGTGTAAAACCATTAAAAGTCGGTTATCGTCGCCCTTAATTGAATTTGCTACCTAAATGTTCGCTCTCGGAAAACGAAACATTCTAAGAATACATTGGAGAACATAATCAGTATTATAGAAAACATTTAAAGAATGTCAGTGTTGATTCAATAAAAGTTGCATAACTTCAGACGGATAACCTATAATGTTGAGACAAAGATGCCAAGCATAGCTAGCGAGAATACCTGAAGTATGTATGTATAGAGAAGGGCATTATGCTATAGTGCGCCACACACGCACTGTTTATGATAATAACAGTAATTTACTCCTTGTTTTTGTTGTCACGCTGCATCATAATCATTATTTATTGTTAACGGGAGTCATGTTTGAAATATTGTTATTACAGCATTTTGTGAAGATTTGAACGACTTTGAGAAGGGATAGGTAATTTGAATGTTATCAAGATTAAAGAATATGCTTGGTAAAACTGCACTTGAATTTACTGTGTAATTCTTTATTGTTATGAAATGATAACAATAATCTTGCTCGACATCAAAGAATTTAGATGGTATAAAATAAAAATTGGTAAAATTGCACACAAAAAACATTGGAGCAGTTTATGCAAGTTTTTGTTGTAATCATTGATATTTACACCACGCCCACACTCCTACGCTTAAATCTATAATTTAATGTTCAACTACTTCTTTTGTTTGAACTGAAGTGTTTTTAAAATGTTATTTTGTGTCTTACCAGACGTATTCATTTAAGAGTTTGAGGTACCTATCACTCGTCTTTGTTATTTTAATAAGTTCTTAGCAATTTAATATTACTTTACTTATTTATATACCTAAACCTTAGTCGTGATCTCGTGGGTAAGACAAAGAAGTTGCTTTTACGAGCATGTGCAGAGTAGTCTTACATAACATCGATAATGTCAATGTATTCCACGAGTAAATTGAAAGATATGTAATATTTATAAAACAGTTTGTTATCTATAAAAATACAGAGCACTTTTCCTAAATTATTAAATAGCAGGAAATTTGTAGAAAAAAGTTATGAATAGGTCTTTGTTTCGAAATTGTCAAGGTGGGTGCTTTCGTAAATTGCTTTGAACATGTGAACATCGAAAGTAGGTGGGTATATAAATATAGGGTTAAATGTTAATTACACAGCACTATTAAAATAAATAGTAGTTGTCTATTTAGCGCAAGTATTTTATAGTACAAGAACTTTCCCCAAGTCGAGTTTAACGACTGGTACGGAATGGACATTATGGAAAATTAGAACTTACATTACAGTATATTTTCTTTGAATTGACTATTTGGTAAGCAAACAATACAGTACGAAAATCATAATTTATGATGAGCGTTCATCCAAAAAATCGGCAACGTCGCAAACAGCTGTCAAATATTTACCTGTTATGATTAATTTGGCCATATTTCTGTACTATGGAAATAAGAAATATGGCTAACTAGTGAACAACAATATTATATTCGGTGTTACAATATTAATTATTGCATTTCATAATCAATATTTTAGTTCACTAGTTAGCCATATTTCTTATTTCCATACAGTAATTATGGCCAAATTAATCAAAACAGCGAAATATTTGACAGCTATTTGCGACGATGCCCACTTTTTGTATAAACGCTCATAAGTTTATAACTATCACTGTAAGAACTAATATGTGGTATCATATCAACGTATGCGTCAAATACATCAAAAACTGTTTCGAATGAACCAATTCATCAATTATAATTTTCATTTCATTAATGGGTAATCGTGAGATTTCGCCATTATTGTTTTTCCAAAAAGGAAAAGTACCTAAAGCAAAATATACTTTACACAAAAATATTATTTTTACTGCAAAGATTTTTTTGTAGACATTATCAGAAAGACGGGCGGCGTATCTACGAAGTTCTTTCAGTAAGTATGTTTAATTTATAGCGGTGGTAATTGAGAGATGTCTTTCATGCAGATACCCTCGTTACTCAATTAATCAGAGCACCATAAAGATATTACTAGCCTATGCTTGTGTGGTTGGTGTAATGGTCGTGATTGGTTATGCTATACTTTATTGCTCTTCTTTATTGACAGTGAAGTGGCTCCAGCGGAACGCGGCTAAATAAATTAAGAGGCGACGCATAGTTCGGTTACAAACAATTTGTTACTGATTAAGTTGACAGATAAACCGTGTTCCCACGAATGCTACTATACTCTGTTCGACACTCGGCCCTAGTTACATGTTTACTATATCTGGGTTTAGAACATAAAAAAAACTAGGTTTTTCTATAAATAATCAGATCGATGTGGTTGTGAATGTAAACAGTGTCCACGCTGTGCGGTGTAGGCGGAGGCGACCTCCACGCCTACAGCACAGGAACACATGTTTACATCTGCCACCAGATCCCCTTCTTTTAATTACACTAATATAAAATTTAATGATTTGCCTTTGACCCCAGAAAGAAATATAAACAATAGACATAATACGGATGTTTAGTTTAGATCATACAACTATTTAAACTTATAATTTATTTATTTGAAAGCAGAGGATTTCTTTAAGACCTACAGTTAAAACGAAGGGAGAACTGGTTTGGAAGGTTGTCTTTATTTATGTAGTAGTTATACAAATATTTATCCGTTTAATTAACCCGTCTTGACATTTGTTTACATATATTTATATAATTATTTGGATTTCATATTTTTGGAATTAAGGGACTAACCTGCCATTCTTTAAGGGAGAAGCGGGCGGTGGTGCTGCAGCGGTGGTGGTGGTGGTGACATCTTCGTGCGTCAGTTTCTTGAGCGTGCGCGGCGACAGCGGCGTGCGCGGCGAGGGAGGCGAGGGGGTGACGGTGCGCTCGTCGTCGTCGTCCTCGATGGGGCGGTAGTTGCGGTCGCCGCCGAGGGCGCGCCGCACCAGCTCGGGGCTGGCGAGGCGGTTAGGCGCGCGCAGCATGCCGGGGCGCAGGCCGGGTGCTCCGTAGGTGAAGGGCGCGGAGTCTGCGCGCGCGTGGTACGGTATATCGGGCGGTCGGTCGGCGTGCGACTGCGGCGGGTCGGGCAGCGCGCTCACGGTGCGCAGCATGTCGCCGAGCAGCGCGTCGAGCTCGTCGGGCGGGCTGGGTGCCGCGCGCCGCCCCGCCGACGAGATGCCCGAGTCCATGGACGCACTGAGCGGCGAGGAGGGCCCGCCGCCCGCGCGCACCACCGTCGCGTAGATAGACCCGTCTAGGGGCCCGAACGTATGCGCCGCCTCGGCCCCGTCGCCTGCCTCACCTCCAGAGCCGGACCCTTCTGCGCTGCCGTTGTTCTCACCTGCATCGAATTCAACACCTCAGAACCAACACTAAGAAGTAATAACATTCGTTTGTACACTACGAAATGTCCTCACATAACTTCGATGTGATGAGGTCCGCCGCGGGGCGATGTGTTTAGCGACGGTTTAGTTACGAATAGCTTTTAAATTGGATTCGATTCGCTCCAATAAACCGGCGGGGCCTCTTCGCAACGATGGCTAGCACGAGTATAATTTTCTACTTCACTTTGCACGAGGACAGAATTAATTTACTTAGAGAATTTACACGACGAGTTCTGTATTATTATAATATTCACACGTAATAATATCGCTAGAGAGCAAGTAGCGAGTGTTTAATTAGGCGAGTGCCACCTGGCACAGTAGCGGGTGCAGTTACTGTCGCCCCGACATAGCCAGCACGTCCTAAAAAGGACTAAGTTCGCTTCCCGTTAATGCAGCAGCGGGATGACACCGTTAAGTGTTGTTTGATCAAGTGCCGGGGTACCACGTCCTACTTATAGCTAAGTGTAGATACTCTTATACGGAAATCATATAAAAACTCTTATTGCCTGAGCTTGCCATAGAACGGTATACATAGAAGTAATAAGGTAATGACTTCGCGAGTCATTTATGTAGCTAAAAATAAACGTTAAAGCTGTCTTTGTCAGTAATGATATTCGCATCTGAACTCTAAATTGAGATAAAAATGTAGCCTGGAGAGATTGATTGTAGAGACAGAAAAATAAAACTCGGTAATGACCCTCCGTGATAACCCTGTCATATCAAAAAGTCTTAAGATATTCTAAGTTGGCCCTACTCTACTAGCCAGTTGATGGTTCAAGGCGATATTGCCAAACGAGGAAACGACCTCTACTACATTACTAACACCTGTTCAATTTACATCGATAGGTAAGATGATAGATTTTAGACGGTTGATACCTTAAATAGGTAAATGATACATTTTAGATTTTTTTGATACTATAAAATGGATAGTTGGAAAAAACTGACCAGTTGTCTGCCACGCCGCTACACCGAACTTGATTAGAAATAAGAAGATCGAACCAACCAACACAATATTTTGACCAACAACCATTTACCTACGAGATGGTTTGAGGCGTTAAAGTGTCAAAGCGTGTAATACTGAATGCAAATAAGGAGGAATGACACTATCACTCGCCTAATTTACATAACGAGCGTGTCTTGTTCGCGGAGCTAACGTTTCGTGTCACTTTTGTGATTTTTCTCTACTCACTATTGAACTGTAAACTGCGAAATGTCCGGAGCGCCGGCGCCGCGTCTATGTTCGATTTCGAAACTGAACTAAATGTGTGGTTGTCAATAACGCAATTAGTGTAAAGATATCAACGTCAGCGTCTGGTGACCGTCGCCGTCGGCCGCTGTTAAGGAAGATGCGGTTATTTCTGTGTTGTCAACGAAAATAACGCGTCGGGAGCGAGGGCTAGTGTTACGAAATGCGCAGGAAGAGGATGTGCGCCCTAGCGTCGCCTGCGCCGGCGTGTGTCCCACGATATATCTCGCACACGTGGAGATAAAGAAATCAGTTTTAATTAATTATACAGACACACACATGGCACTGATCGCAATCCCTGAAATATTGATAAGATTATGTGGACTTTTTTTTGATTTTATCTCAGTACAGTATATATTCACTAGCATTAAAACTCGATGTAAATAACTGGTCTCTAGTGTATAGCACTCTAATGTGATTTAGGTAATTAAAGACGGAAATGGAATGCTCCGGAAATAAAATCACAAGGGTATCTTTGCGGAAAAGTCTCAATAGTATCTACCTAAAGTGTTGCTACACTAAAGTCACACAATACAAAGTTTACGACAGATACATCTATAAAAGTCATCGGAACATCAAACTAACTCGTGTCCAACGAGATTTTAGTTCGTTAATAATTGAAAATGAGCGTGACCGCGATGTGGTGGAGCTTCGGACGAGTCACACCCGCCGGTCGTATATCAGAAATGTGCTGGCAGGGAGAAATATAATGTTTGCTCAGTGGTGTTTTAACAATGTTGCGATAACCGTCGTTACCTATGAAGGTGAGCGTGTGTTGGTGAGCGCGCAGACGCAGTGATGTCATCAGGTACAGGCACCACCTTGTTTCTGCGAAACTCTAAGCTCTACCGCATAATAATGCGGCTCGACACTGACCGTTGGCTATCTACGTTCGTTATCCGACGTTAGCTCCGAATTCTAACCAGTTTCGCTTTTTTACCTTTTTTCTAAGTGGGGAATGTGGTTTATTTTGAACAAAATTTGCATATTAATGCTCTTATTTTGATCTTAAAATGAATAGCTACGCAAATTATTGGTGTTGAAGCTGATCGCGTGACAAGGAGGTATCATCGATGCCAATAAAAAGATTTTAGGAGCACAGAAAAATCATACACTCAATAACACTTCACATTTATTATTGGTTCGTTTAATTCAAGAGAAAATGCTGTAGCTTCGTAAAAGGACTATCCACAAATACACGACCGTCGTATTACCGGATAGTATTGACTGTTCATCAAAACTGAAAGCTCACGCGATAAAATAATACTGATAGCTATCGCGGCAGGACATGTGTGCGTTATGTCAGGGTAAGCAAGCGCGGATAAACTCCCATCCGATCGATACGCGCTACTATGTACTTAAGTTCGTACAATCTTTAGTGTACACAATGATCTGGCGGCCGCAGAGTGGATCGGCTAATGGATGGACAATTTAAACAAACAAATGCTCAATGAATCAGATCTTTAAATGAACCATGCAAAACTCAAACAAAACTGTTGTTACAAATATAAAAGTGTCTTAAACACTCTATAGTTCGCATGGAGTTATACACCATGTACCGACATTGCGGATTGATTAATTCGACATGCGTTCGAAAGGATCGCAACCTATATTTTTTGCACGGCTTGGGATGACGTCAGTGTAAACATAGCCTTGCGTGTGAATATAAAATTCATTAGGTATGGGCAGACATGGACAACATAAGTACAAGTTGGTACGAAATCTTTGACCTCACTACGTGTTGTACTGGATACTCGTAATCTTATTAGCGTAACTTTTTGTTCAATCATTGAACATAGTAAGTACTATAGCCTTGTAAACAGATTTTTTCTTCAACTTTTATTAAGGAACAAAATCAAGATAAGACAGACACGCTGCTTAGGTACCGACACAAACAGCGATCGAGATTATTTATTGCTTGTAGACCCGTATGTGCGATCTCGATTCTTGTATCGAATTAAATTGATGTGTGTCGAATGCCCTAAGGGCAGGCTGTCGGTCCCGAGAGGTGGACATACATCAGCGATTCTCCACGCCGGTCAATTAGCGGGCAGGCGCCGAACGAACTGACGAAGCGACTCCAATCTCATTTGTCGTTAGCACTAACACCGCCTATTGTTATCTCTACACGAGACCTGCTATTGTTAATATGAAAAGCCGGCTCTGTAGGCACTTTCAATTTATTCAAACACACTCTTTGTAAAGATTTTGACACGCACAATCATTCATTGCCTACATTATATGAATCGGAACACTGATTCAGTAGAATTACATTAACTAATTTTGAAGTCATAAAACGGCTTCACTAGCAGTGAAATTAATGTCACACTCACCTCGATTGTGATTTTGTTAGCGAGCCTCGAAATATCCGAAAGAAATTGTTAGCTACTTTTCTTCCAAGTTTTCTTTGACAGAATATTTATTTATAAAACTTGTAACGAATTTAGTGTCTTTTTGTTTTTGGGTGGTATATACGAATTTTTTGATTGATGTTAAAAGTTTGTATCGGTGTTGAACGCTAGGGATGCGCGATGCGCGTGCGTGGCGGCTCGCTAGGCGGGCGCGGACGGACTGGGCGGGCGGCGCCGGCGGACACACATCACTAAAATAGCCGACTGGCCGACACCTGCGCCGCGCCGCGACCTCTCGCTAACCGGTGTAGTTAGGTCGCTTTGTCAACACACATGACACATTTCAGTTTCAAGACTTTCAGTTTCACTACAAAAGTAACCTAGTTATCTAATTGGTAACTTGAGATTTATCTAACTGCTTTTGGCGAAATCGCTATAATTTATTTGTTAATTTTTGCTGCTAAATAATAGAAGTTGCACTTTTATCAACCGCAAGCTTTAATACACCTTGACGAAATCTTACTGAATGGATATCAATGAATGTATACAGGATGTACGGGACGGCCCCATTTCGGCCAGTTCCTGTCAAAAGGGCTATTACGCAAGTTAGTTGAAGTAAGTCTGTCACATTGTTGCTTGTAATGGCTGACGGATGTTCTGCTTCACTTGGGCTGGCCACATGTGGGTACCCCTCATTCAAATCGTTAGACAAGCATTTAATGCTTACGAGAATAGATTAGAACTTGCGGATGTTGAACTAATAAAACGCATTTAGGCGAATCTTGTAGATTTCCTTGTTTCAAGTAAGAGCGAATTGTGAATTAAGTTACACTGTAGTATACTGCTACCGTTAAAATGCAGCTGAATACCAGTATTTTACTTACAGCCTATCTGACCTCCACAGCCTACTGGGTAGCCTTGGTAAGACTGATCTAATATAGCTTTAAAAAAATGACATGATAAAGTGTTATTATAAGTAGTTGTAGCACAATCATACAAAATAAATATAATTTATGGACCGTATGATCTGTTTGTAACATATGCTTAAAGTTAAGTGACGTTCAAACGTCAAAAATGTATGGTTATACAGTCGCTAATCATTACTTAACTTTAAGCAAACCGTTTATAAATAAATCCCACAGACGCCCACGAGTTAACTTTGACCGACAAACTGGTCGAGTCACTCAGTCAAGGTTGAGCGCATTTTACTGGATTAGCACTCGAGTTATTAATTTATGCTTCCCATCCGCGAAATTGCTTCGGGACCACGCCCCGTAGCTCGAGTAGGTACAAGCGCAACTTTATTACTTTACCAGTGACCCGACCCTGCTTCGACTTGACAAAACATCGATAATTATTTAGGTATTATATGTAAGTTCCTGCCTCGTTGGTCTAGTGGTTGCAAGCGCTACTGCTGAGCATAAGGTCTTGGGTTCGATTCCCGGGTCGGGCAAAGTGTTATTGGGTTTTTCTATCTGGAATTTCTCAGTAGTAGCCCGGAGTCTGGATATGTGCCCGGTTGATGGCAATAGGCTCGCCCCCTATTAAATGTGACTTAAAACATAACTGGTGAAATGTGGGTGTACCTACTGCAGGTACACCTCTGCCCAACCCTTCGGGGAATCAAGGCGTGATGTTATGTTTAAATGTTATGTATATGTAAGTTATTATTAATGTATTATACACATACACCCTTAACCTTTTGACCGCCACGTCATTAAAGAAAAAGCGTGCCCTCGGCGCCAAGCTATGAATTCAACCTTTAATACCTACAAAATAGTAATGAGTTCGAAATTATATCGCACTAACTATTTATTTTTTAACCTATTTTATTAATTAAAGGTCTATACCGGAAAAATAGAATACAGGAGTTTTATTTCATCCCGCTTTGTCCTTTATGACAGAAATCATAATGATATGTGTCACAGTTTCGACGTTGAATCCACAATTCAAAACAACAATCGATAAAACCAAGGCAATACCATCACAGCACTATGTTCAATCTTGACGTACTTTCATGTCACCTTATGATGACAGTGGCGTAGCTGGTACGGCTTTTTTTAATTTGCTCGCCTCTGCTTTCGAGGTGCGCAACCGAAATTTATTAATAATATCAAAATAATAATAGGTATTTTGATTTAATAGTTTCGTATTTTTCGTTAGTTTCGTTTCACTGATATTCTATTTCATATTGTGAAAAACTTTTTTTTTTTTTTTGGAGGAGCTCGTGGCTAAATAATAATTACTTCCGACTTTTTTTTTTCTGACGGATCTACATCCGTCAGGTTTAAGCTACGCTTGCCGGGGTTGGTCTGTGGATGGGTGACCATCTTTACGTACCGAGACTCCTCCGTGCCTCGGAAAGCACGTTAAGCCGTTGGTCCCGGCTGTCATTAGTGGATCTTTGACAGTTGTTACGGGTCGTCAGAAGCCCGAAAGTCTGACAACCAGTCTTACCAAGGGGTATCGTATCACCCAATTACTGGGTTGTGGAGGTCAGATAGGCAGTCGCTCCATGTAAAATACTGGTATTCAGCTGCATCCGGTTAGACTGGAAGCTGACCCCAACGTAGTTGGGAAAAGGCTAGGCAGATGATGATGATTGTGGAAAAACTTTTGTAAATAGATATGAGAAATTTGATTACAATATTATTATTTGATATTGCTTTAAATAAAATGAGACATGAACCATCGGTTTTTTGTAATCGTATTTTTTTAACACAAAAGAATTTATAACAGGTAAATATATATTAAAGGGGTTTGAATTTTTTGGCCGGATTAACTTCCGCCATTTTGACTTTTTTTCAAAGTAACGGCTGCGCATAAGATCTATATTAGAGCTAGAAGGTTAAGGTGGAAGCGTCAGGGTAGCCCGCGAAGTTCACATTTTCTTAGGTTTTTTGCAATTCGCAGGCCGGGCTAGGTTCTATATTAATTAAAATATTATTCGCGGCTGGAAGACATATGTACCTAGTTACAGAATTATAATCATCAAAATCATCAATAAAAGTTCATAAAGGTCGAGGAATGACTTTTTCAAGGTCAAAGTCATTCCTCGACCTTTACTTTTACTTTGATAGCTCATATCTCGGAAACGTGACACTTTAGAACTTTTTGTCTCATACAAAACTTGTTTGTATTGATTCCAGCTATCGATTAATATAGATCTTATGCGTGGCCGCCACTTTGAAAAAAAAAAAAGTGGCGGAATTTAATCCGGCCACGCTTCATACAAAAATCTACTAAGCCCTATGTAAAAACTTAAAATTAAAAGTGATGTGTCAATAAATAATGATTTAATACTATTAATAATATCTAAATATTTTATTTTTATTGTTTTGTACTCATCCATTATTTATTAATATTTAATAACAGTAAACGAACTACTCTATTTAAAAAAATCCGCGTTTGACGTCATGGGACTGTCAAGTATAGACGACTGTGGCGTTTCCGGCGCAGACAATATAACAGTGTGATAGAGATGGGCATTACAGTCATTACAATTAATCGATAATCAACTAACACTCAACTTTTATAGAGCGCATAGTACAGTATTATAAGATTTTCTTGATTTCCCAAACATAAAAGTTCAGTATGAAATGTTTTATTTATTTACTAGTGCAGAATTCAGAGTAAATTAAATATAACGTAGGTTGCCGTCGAGGTCGATATTCTTGTTATATTGACTGCTACCTGCATCACTACGTGTCCTGTTATGGTGACTGTGGTGTCGAGGGCACTATGCTTTTCGAACTTTATGACTGATTTTCTTTTTTGTCTTCTTACGTTTTTAAAAATGAAATTTAACGAAAGCAGTTCACTTCAAATAAATTAAGAAGAGTCAAGGTACATAATTAACAAGGGAAATTAACAAAACAATGCTGTTTTATGACATTTATTTACGTATAAAATTCTGTCACGCAGTCGCGACCGTGGCGTGCTGGCCACATTTTGGTTTGTCGTCTACGACTGTGGCGATCAAAGGGTTAATAATAATGGATGGTCCATTTATCAGAATATTGTTACAAAGTTGTTAAATAGTTATAAAGTACATAATACTCTGCCGTTTTCGGCGTACAAATAAATTCCTTCCAGAATAAATTCCCTAAATGTTGGTAAAAACCTCATCAGAATCAGTTACGTAGTTTTGAAGAACAACACTGTCACACAGACAGATGGTAACGGTAAATGGTATGTATAGATATACCATTGAATTACCAACCTATGTATAGTTAGTTATCCAACAGGTATCGATACGATCATTAGGTAGCTGCCAGCTATATATTGTTAAAGTTTGTTATTATTTTTCAGAATTTGAACAGGTCAACGAATGTTACGAATAAAATACACGGGCAAAAAAAATAGGCAGCATAATTTTACTGAAATCTATGAACACGGAAAAAATATACAGACCTAACTTTAGAATAGATGATCTCCTGTTTTTAAAATATGCAGATTTTGATATTTTTTGGTAGGTACTCTATTTACGGGGTCATAATAATATGTATAACTGCATCTGTATTTTCAAACCCAGTACCCTATTAATCATTTATTCAAATCTTTTAAGCAAATAATGAGGATGAAAGAAACCAAGAACCCTCGTTGACCTTCTACGTTCTTAAGGGTTCGAGGATCTCTCCGTTTCTTAAGGGTCGACTAAGGGTCTACGAAAGGTCTACGAAGAGTCTACACGGCTCTACGAGGGTACTTTGGGGTCTACGGCCGCCCTCGCGCAATTTTGAGTTTAACTCTTAAGAGGGAACAGGGCCCGCGATTCTCCATACAAACGTATTCCCCGTTTTTCTTCCTGAATAATGCCTCTAGAGCTGTAATTTTTTTTTGTATAAAATCAGGGTCTCTATAGGCATGTCCCTGTCATTTCCTTTTTTTTCAGGAATTAATAAGTAAGGAAACTATGACCCTCCAAAAATTACAAAAATGCCCCATTTTTACCGCCGTGATTAGAGGACTACCAGACTAATTCGGAAAAGTTTTTAGCATAAAAGAAAATAATAGAAACCTAGACATACTCTTTCTTAAAATTTTAATGTAAAAAAATATTAAATCGGCTTAGTTTTCGAGGAGAAAAAAGGAGAATGCCAAACGTCGTTTTCATCAAAAAATTTGTGATATAATCGGTCTGAGCTGCAGTTGTCCCTATCGCACTTTACGGGGTTTATAGGCTCGTGCAGACCAGCGCGACGCGACGGACGGCGCGACGAGACACGAACAATTTCTAAGAAAACTTCACAGTATAACAATAGCCGGTGTCGCGTCGCGCTGTAGCGTCGCGCTAGTCTGCACGAAGCTTAACTCGGTTTTTCGGGCGCAGCGCGACGGCAATAGTTTCTTCAAATACCTACCTATTTTTCAAATTCCTCGCAGCCCCTTTTCCCTCTTAAAATGTCGATTGCACCCCATGTTTGCAAATAACAATAAAATTCTATTGTGTCTGCTAATTGCGCGTGCGACGGGTTAAAAATGAAAAAAACTATTTGGTACTTTTGTTGATAGGTCGTTTAGCAACTTATTTGATGTGCATTCTTCACTGTTGTCGACTGCTGGATATACGTGGTCTCCCAAACAAAAAATATCGCCCGAAGACATAAATTCCACCAACTTTTGAAGTGTTTTTAAATTAAATCAGTTTTTTAAGCCTATCTCTTATTTTTTTTTCGTTTCCAAATCTCGAATTAATAATAATCCCACGTGGACACTCAAACCATTTACGAATAATTAGTAAACTGTAATCACTTACTGTCTGAAAACTTGCTGTTTTAAAACTTTTAAGCCGTCCGGGTGGCAGAATACTGGGCTGAAAGCTAGATAGGTACGTGCCATCGTAATATAGAAAAAGAACCATATTATTATCTAAGAATACACTAGAACACGCCGTGGGGTACGCCGTACTCTTTATTACAAAACGGTCAAGAACTTGAATTTATTGAAAAGTTTCGGCAAGCTTTCACTGCTATCAGTTATGATCACAGATTCCATTTTCGTATACTACAGTGGATATATTATCAACTACCCCTGAAATAAATATTATCTAGAACCCTAAAGTATAAAGTTAATGTTATGTTATACGCGGCCAATTATGGCTCATCGAATTTCAGCTCGTCGCGCTGGAACACCAGCTCCTTACCAGGGTCGTCATCGGTGAGCGTGGACAGCGGCCGCAGCTGCTCGAGCGAGTCGCTGCGGGCCAGCGCGTCGGGCGCCGCGCGCAGCGGGGCGGCGGGCGTGGGCGCCGGCGCCGCGCGCCCGCCGGCCTCGCCGCGCTGGAACACCAGCTCCTTACCAGGGTCGTCATCGGTGAGCGTGGACAGCGGCCGCAGCTGCTCGAGCGAGTCGCTGCGGGCCAGCGCGTCGGGCGCCGCGCGCAGCGGGGCGGCGGGCGTGGGCGCCGGCGCCGCGCGCCCGCCGGCCTCGCCGCGCTGGAACACCAGCTCCTTACCAGGGTCGTCATCGGTGAGCGTGGACAGCGGCCGCAGCTGCTCGAGCGAGTCGCTGCGGGCCAGCGCGTCGGGCGCCGCGCGCAGCGGGGCGGCGGGCGTGGGCGCCGGCGCCGCGCGCCCGCCGGCCTCGCCGCGCTGGAACACCAGCTCCTTACCAGGGTCGTCATCGGTGAGCGTGGACAGCGGCCGCAGCTGCTCGAGCGAGTCGCTGCGGGCCAGCGCGTCGGGCGCCGCGCGCAGCGGGGCGGCGGGCGTGGGCGCCGGCGCCGCGCGCCCGCCGGCCTCGCCGCGCTGGAACACCAGCTCCTTACCAGGGTCGTCATCGGTGAGCGTGGACAGCGGCCGCAGCTGCTCGAGCGAGTCGCTGCGGGCCAGCGCGTCGGGCGCCGCGCGCAGCGGGGCGGCGGGCGTGGGCGCCGGCGCCGCGCGCCCGCCGGCCTCGCCGCGCTGGAACACCAGCTCCTTACCAGGGTCGTCATCGGTGAGCGTGGACAGCGGCCGCAGCTGCTCGAGCGAGTCGCTGCGGGCCAGCGCGTCGGGCGCCGCGCGCAGCGGGGCGGCGGGCGTGGGCGCCGGCGCCGCGCGCCCGCCGGCCTCGCCGCGCTGGAACACCAGCTCCTTACCAGGGTCGTCATCGGTGAGCGTGGACAGCGGCCGCAGCTGCTCGAGCGAGTCGCTGCGGGCCAGCGCGTCGGGCGCCGCGCGCAGCGGGGCGGCGGGCGTGGGCGCCGGCGCCGCGCGCCCGCCGGCCTCGCCGCGCTGGAACACCAGCTCCTTACCAGGGTCGTCATCGGTGAGCGTGGACAGCGGCCGCAGCTGCTCGAGCGAGTCGCTGCGGGCCAGCGCGTCGGGCGCCGCGCGCAGCGGGGCGGCGGGCGTGGGCGCCGGCGCCGCGCGCCCGCCGGCCTCGCCGCGCTGGAACACCAGCTCCTTACCAGGGTCGTCATCGGTGAGCGTGGACAGCGGCCGCAGCTGCTCGAGCGAGTCGCTGCGGGCCAGCGCGTCGGGCGCCGCGCGCAGCGGGGCGGCGGGCGTGGGCGCCGGCGCCGCGCGCCCGCCGGCCTCGCCGCGCTGGAACACCAGCTCCTTACCAGGGTCGTCATCGGTGAGCGTGGACAGCGGCCGCAGCTGCTCGAGCGAGTCGCTGCGGGCCAGCGCGTCGGGCGCCGCGCGCAGCGGGGCGGCGGGCGTGGGCGCCGGCGCCGCGCGCCCGCCGGCCTCGCCGCGCTGGAACACCAGCTCCTTACCAGGGTCGTCATCGGTGAGCGTGGACAGCGGCCGCAGCTGCTCGAGCGAGTCGCTGCGGGCCAGCGCGTCGGGCGCCGCGCGCAGCGGGGCGGCGGGCGTGGGCGCCGGCGCCGCGCGCCCGCCGGCCTCGCCGCGCTGGAACACCAGCTCCTTACCAGGGTCGTCATCGGTGAGCGTGGACAGCGGCCGCAGCTGCTCGAGCGAGTCGCTGCGGGCCAGCGCGTCGGGCGCCGCGCGCAGCGGGGCGGCGGGCGTGGGCGCCGGCGCCGCGCGCCCGCCGGCCTCGCCGCGCTGGAACACCAGCTCCACCGCGCCGTCGCGAGGGAATGACGGATCTGGACAAATAAACAAAGGTCAACATATTATAACATAACATCACGCCAGTATTTCCCCAAGGGTTAAGTACTCCGTAATTTGTCTGTCATGTTCAAATCCCATGAAATAGGGAGAAAGCCTATTGCCATCGACCGCTCTGCTTACTCAGAAAATCCTAATGGAAAACTCAATAATGCTTGATCCGTTGTGGGGATCAAACCCAGGCCTCCATGCTCAGCAGCAACGACCACTAAGTCAGTCAATTCGTAGGGTATTTTTTCTATCTTGGATGACCAGTATTATACTTAAAATCTTTGGTATAGGTATATGTAATCCAATTATTTTTACACTTAAATATTTCTAAACGGCCGTTTAAAACCTCTATCAATCTTCATCGTTGAAGCAAATTGCTGTACATTCCCATTAATAATTGTAGCCTAGTTCTTACCCACTAAATTATTCGTATTCGAGAACAAAAATAATATAATTTGGCTTTATTATGTGCATAGCATTAAATCAGCGTTTTCCTTAGTGCTGAATTTATTACTTTGACCTCACACTTACTGGTCCAAGCAATTTTCCTGATAACAAAATCACGTTGGCGTAATTGCACTCAATTGTAGACAAGACTTATTGAAATAAATATCATTGTCTGGTATGTGGGTACTTATGTACTCGTTGTATACATACTTATTACATGTAAACAACGTGTTCCTTTTAATATCCCATAACTGTGGGGTATTAATGAGACCATGTCAAAGAATCAACTGTATAATGTACAATTACAGGTGGTAAATAAAATAAATAATAATAGAAACAATTATGGACCCGGTCGGGCACAGCAAATTTTTAAATAAGTAGAGAGAGGAAGAACACCTTATCAATTTTCCTTGTTATTAAGTTATAATTATTTTATATCCTATTACCTATGTACATATATATTCCATTCATTCACTTATTCTATTAATATTTTATATGCAGGTCTATCTATTCATTTATTATTAATTTAATTATATTTAGTATTGTTTATTTCTTTACTCGCTTAAAAATTGTTAATTATTATTAAATTTATTTTTTGTTCTTTTACTTATTAAAATTTAGCTGTTATTCATAGTTATGTAGTATTATTATTATTTAATTTATCCGTTAGATATTCCGGTACTGTGTAATAGTTTTTTTAAAATTAAGTATTGCTTTAGTTTATTTAAAAATAAACTGGGTTTATTTCGTTGTTTTATGTCTTCTGGTAATTTATTATATAATTTTATTGACATTGAATATGGGCTAGATGAATGTAGTTTAAGGCGGGAAGGGGGCAAATTTAGTATATTTTTATCGCGCAACGAATAATTTGTTTGTAGTTTTCACCGGGTGCTGTAAGAATCTAGATATTTAAGGACTCGTTTACACAATTCTAAGATATAAATACCAACTAAGGCGAGAATCTTGTGTTTCTGAAAGTAAGGCATGCAACTATATGTTGGTTCTATATTGGTAATTATTCGTTTACCTTTTTTTTAGGGTAAATAAGGGAGTTTCTGTGCTATTTCCCCATTTATATTTTTATTTGTAATATATATAAGTATATATATTTTAACTTAACACGACTGTCGAAGTTTGTATCTAAGTTTCATTGATAAGTACCTACGAGTAAATTATTTTCATTCAAACCATTCATATTTAATGTTAAGAAAATGCGACGTTGTCATATTTTTTTAATGAACAGTCTGAATAAAATGTTTGTTTATTTTTTTATTTTTCATGTAAGGATGTTTTACATAAATATTCGTGATTGTCGAATTACTTTGAATGAAAAATGTGCCAGTAGATTCTTTGACATGGTTATGGGTCTCATTAGTTATGGGATATCAAAAGGAACACCTTATTTAACTATCACATACATCACTTGTGGTATAGGCAGATTTAGAAGCGACATACACATTAGTGTTTTAAGGTGTAAAATAAAACGAATTGTTTCATTCTGAGTTCTTATGGATGATGGCATTTTTATATGAGAGGTAAGTATGCAGTAAAGAAAAAACATTCAATGCTAGCAGAACCATAGGAAAAGAAATAATACGAAGTATTATTTCTTTCGTAGAAGAAAAACGCAGACTCTGAACGCACGCGTTTAAACTCATGCTATTATTTCGCAGTTTTGGGTCTTTTATACAAAATATATATTTATTTTCTATGACAGAAGGTAGTGTAGAGTTGAAAAGAAACATAGTAGGAGAAAAAGATGTGTTCAGACAAATGTAACGAGTAAATATAGGGTGTCTCAGTAAGAACTTGAATTTAAAAATATATATTATTGAAATGTTTCATTTACATTTTTTTCTTCATATGTGCGTCATATGAGGTAGTAACGACATTTACACATGAAACAAAATATCGGGTAAAGGTCCACCGTTACTTTGTTGGCAGGAATGCACTCTTTTGACGAAATATTGCAGTAAAAGTTCATCATTTTCAAAAAAGTTCGATCCGATTATCCCTCCTGCCCACATGGCACAAACTGTCACTTTTTGAGCATGTAATGTACATTCTTGTAAGGCATGCGGATTTTCATCACCTCAAATCCGAGAATTCTGCTTGTTAACGAAGCTATTGAGGTGGAAACGAGCCTCGTCACTCAAGATGATTTTGTTGTGAAATTCGTCGTCAGTTTTCACAATGTTTATAATTGTTTTTCACTATTAAAAATCATTCTTCCAAGATGTAATGCACCATTTTCGTAAATGTCTATCTTTTAATTAAACAAATACCAAATATGGAGGACTCTATAATTTAGTAGTCGAAAATGGCGCATGATTCCAAATTCAAGTTATTGCTGAGACACTATTTATTTTACTGAACACGTTATACGTTACATGAAGGTTACACCGACAATACAAGGATCTGGATCATCATTTTATCAAGCTGCGCTTTATTCAATCAGTGTTGATAATCTGACAAAATTAATGGTGTAACCTCCATCTTACATTTGTCTGGAAGCCAGAAAGGTGGTTACCGTGCACGGCATGATCGAGCTGCTGCTTGGTGAAGGAGAGCGTGTGGTCGGCGACCGCGCACGTGTGGAACTGACACGCGAACACCAGGCGGCGCCCGGGGCCCGCGGGGCCGCCGGGGCCGCCGGGGCCGCCGGGGCCGCCGGGGCCCGCGCCGGGCCGCGCCTGCGCCGCGCGCCGGTACGCGCGCACGACGACGTCGCCCCGCAAGGCCAGCCGCCCCACGCCTACGGTCCAGCCGCCGCCGTTCACCATGTATAGACCTGCACAACACCACATTTCATTACAAATGTTAAAGTTCTTAGAGTGACTCAATTTTGAAGAATAATTACAAAGTTCTTAAGAAGATACCCAAGTTTGATGATAGAATGTACTATCGAAGACCTTCATATCTAAGCAGTTTGAAACCAAATTCCCGTGAACACTATGACCACATCTGTTACCGCCCCGGTTCTATAGAGGCCGAAAGCTGTAAGAAGAAATAGTCTCACGGTGTATAGATATGAACTTCTTCGATGGTACGTCAAAATTGTCCAATTCTGCAACATGCAGTCTCTCAATATTTGGGTCCAATTATCATTAACTATTGAACAGTTTGATCAACGCTTGTGAAACGGAAGGCTCTACAAACCGATTCGCTTACTACTTACTGTCTAGTGTCTACCTAATATTATAGCCTGAGACACCAGCAACCGGTTACCCGATGTAGGTTTTGTCATTATGGTTTATGTCAATATTTTAAGATCATTGTTTGATTATCATCGTGTCTCTCAATATTTGCCATGTGTGCTAAAAGCGCGATAGGTCGGGTGACCGATTTCAAATAATGTAATATACAAGAGAAAGCGCAAGATATCGTATTGGATCTCATCGAGCAGTTTTTCCACGTACTTTATCACTGGTTTTAGGTACAGAGAACAGCACGTTCATAGTAACAATTTGACTTTGATAGCACCTTTATTGCTTTGCAATAGTCTCGGTTTTCGTAAGTACTTGACATCCAGCTTTTGACGTGGGGTTGCCCAAATGTTCTTGTTACTTGCCTGACGTGTAAACGCATACGAAGTTCTCGTATATCTTGAGGAAGGCGATGGTCGGCGTGGCGGGCGCCGCGAGCGAGCCCGCCACGCTCACGTGCGTCAGATGCAGCGGCGCTGCGTTCACTCGGATCTGGCCAGCCAGCAGCCCAGCGAATGTGTCGATGTAGCTGTTCACAAGAACAAAATGTAATTATAGCCTCTACTTTACTTGACACATTTTTGTAATTTTACAGCATATTTTTTAAAGATTACGACTGTTAACGGGAAAAGTCACCGCGCTTTTCTCGTTAATTGTCGTAAACGCTAGCTTTATAGTGGTACCATATCGCGGTTTGACTTGGCAAGAAAGGGAAATTAAATGGTATACTTAAGTCAACATATTTAAGTCGAGTCATTTAGGTACTGTTTCGACGTATTTTTTCTACCTACCTAAGGTAGAAAAAATACGTTACTTCCCGGGAAAAACAAAATTATACGGATGGGAAAATCATCAACTTCCATGTAGGTATTTACCGTTTATTGCTTGGTAGTTGGAAGACAGGCACCCTGTCGTCCAGGTATCGCCTCATAGCGTATCGGTCGAGAGCATGCTCAGGCGCACCGCATATCGCCGAGTAGTGCATGTACGCTGCCACCAACACGCCTAGCCGCTCACGGTTACCCCTGGAAAACAAAACAATAATGAAATTAAAAACAGAAGCCAATCGATAAACGGTTTGACGGCCGAATATGATGTCTACAGACGTAAGTGAAAAAAAGAAAGTGAGTAAAATCAGGATGATGTGGTTTTTTTTTTGGTAGCGGATCTATACTTTATGTGTTTTTGTTTGTTTGTAAGTTTGTAAGGGGAAATCTCCGGAAATAATAGTCGGATATGAAAAAATATTTTTTGCTTTGGATTTTCTCGAGGAAGGTTAAGTATAGGATATATGATATCACAATACGACCCTTAGGAGCCGACCATAAATAAAAAAAGTCCGATAGAACGCTACAGATATACATATATAGTGCAATCCACGACGACGCGCCCCACTCCGCTCCGCTCCGTACTAAAGTACAGCTTACAGTACAGTAATCGCGGAGTGGGGCGCGTCGACGTGGATTGCACTATCTGTAGCGTTCTTTCGGACTTTTTTTACTTATGCGCGGCTCATAAGGGAGCGACGTGATGGGTCGGGAGCCGAAATTTCACGCTGACGCGGACAGAAGCTAGTCTATGAATAAAGAAGGCAGGGTCGTACCTAACATGTACACCTATTACTTAAGATACCGGAAATAAAAGGGACACTACCTATCTTATTAATTTATAACAGTAATTTATAGTAGATAGGTATAATCTATTTACACAAATGTAACAATTTATCTAGGATTCTTACTATAATCAGCACACAAATGTATGCTATTCATTTATCTGTTTTCCTTATAGACCGCCGCGCCGCCGCCGGATTAATTGATTGATAGCCTCGTGAGTGAAATAAGTTATTAGAAAACAATTGGATTTAGCCATCCGTCTTCCTGATAGGAACAGGTTCCTTTTAGTGAACAAAACAGGATAATCTTAAGTAATTTCTGTAGCCATGATTACATAATGCCAGAAGATTCTATGATTACTTGGGCTTGCTGATAGTGTCTCTAATTATTTCGGTCTAAAAGTTGCATGCTTAAAACCGCTCCTGGGATGAGGACACGGCGTGACCGCTTAACCGAATCACTTATTTATATTATAAATCAGATATTTACCATGCGAGTAGTATGGCGACGTTCTTTGGATGCGCAGCTAGCCAGCTCTCGATGTGCTTGCAAGCGGCGCAGAGGCGCTCAAGCGGTGGGGCCAGGTCGCCGGCCCAGCCGAGCGAGCGAGCGCGACCGAACACGCCCCGAGCTGCTCCAACACCACCTGCGCTGTCGCCGCCGCTCACCTCAAATACCTGGAAAAGATAAAAACAAAAATAATTAATAAAAAAATTATGAAAAAGTTATTGTTATTACTTACGTAACTACTTCTTCGAAATCACTGAAACCTGTCTATACTACTCAAATTTCTCACTGAGTGCTTACAATTTCTACTTCCCCTTGCCTGTCTACTGCCTCTAGTTCTACTCTAATATTCATGCATCAGTGAAAACTTGTTATTGACCTTCCTTCATGTTAACTATCCGCTGTAACTTTTCTGAAGAAATAGTATTAAATAAAATATGAACCGTCTGGCTGTTTGTAGCTAGACATCCCGAGGGAGACATATCGGTGGGCTCTATGGTGGAGACAGCAGCAGCCTATGTAAGCGTCTCTAAAGCTTATTTCTAAGGAAGATGCAGTAAGTTAAACTACAGAGCATTTACGAATAGTCGACAAAAACCTCGGTAGAGGTATGTTAGGATACGAAGAAATGTACATCTTATATAAAATATTGAGGAGAAATAAGAGGACAAACAATGTAGTTTACGGCGTTTTTTAAAGTAAGAGTAGGCACCTAAAGGTCTCGCAATTAATATCACTCAGGAGACTTTTGAAGGTGGTCTGTGTATTATAATATTTGTAACATCAGAGTTAGGTAATAATCGCGTTCCATATAAGGGTGCAGCTTTGTAGCTCCAAAGTTGTACCTACCAGAGACTTCAACAATTGCTACAACCAAAAACTAGTAGAAATAGCAAGAGAAAGCATGTGGTTTATTCAATAGTATCTTCAAACGTCCAAGCTGCAGTTATATACGTCTATTGTAGGTGCTTTAAAATATTTTACCATGGCCCACTGCAGACTATTACTTTATGATTTTTCTTACAAAATTAGTACCAATTAAACGCCCGTCTTATAAAATTACATTTCAAATAGAATTTTACTTCAAAGCACCGCTCTTATGAGACGGCGACGCGCCCACCACGTGGGCAGCACTTCCTCTAATTAAAATATTTAACATAAAAATCTACACTAATGACAAAATGAAAAAACTCATAGAAATTGTTTGCTGCGTGATCTATGACTTAGTTTGATAGCTCTTGTTATAAAAAAATCCACAGACAGGAATGGATGGAACTGTAGGTATTTATTTTTGTTGAGCGATGCGATGTGGATATTTACTTTAATGCTGCTTATCGAAATCCATATTCCAAAATATTGTTAAAAATAATAAAACTACTTCAGACCTACTTCTACGGATAATTAATAGCAGAATCTCAAAATTGTTTACCCTACTACTGTACAACAATGTCAAATCACGCTTTTTGGTAAAGATTCAGCCAAAATATTACCTAACTTATCAACATAACCCATTCTAAATATTGTCTAGTTAGTTTATGTATAGTGTGCTTGAAGTCTTAAACAAAGGAATGCATGATTGTGTTATCTTTAAAATATGTTGAGTATTTCATTATTGTTTTTACGTCCATTCACAGTCAATTTATATCACAAATAATTATTTAAATAGTGAACATTGATTTCAACTTAAGCTAAATAACAAGAATCCTCACCATGAAATGTTCACCATGTTTATTGGTGAGCATATGCGCGGCCTGGGCCTCCGCCTGCGCGTCTCGCTCGGGTAGATGCAGCGCCAGCATACGCTCCGCCACATAGCATAGGTCCAGCCTGTTGCCAGGACCGCCGGGGTAACTCGCCGAACGGGAACCACCCTGGATAATAGAAAATACAATAGTTAAAATAAATAACCTTGGGAATGATAAAAGAGTTACAAATAACCAGATATAAGGAAACATGACGTGATAGATGATCAACAAACAACAATCTACATATTTATAATTTGTTTGTTATCACGCACTACCTAATTTTTAATATATTTATATGTAACTAAGTACTTGTTTCACAAATAAATTGTTCTATTTTATTCTTATATAAATTGTAATTTATTTGCCTTTTATTACTATTGCATATCCGACATGGCTTGCCTGTTGAGCCTAAAAATATTACGTTTAAAATAAGAACACAATCATGTTTGATGAGTTATGCAATAAATATATCTTTATCTTTGACAAGATGAGTATGACTATTAGTCCTCAAAGTGGTAAGTAGAGGAATAGTAGGTAGGTATGACACTTTTCGTCTATTTGCTATCAACCGGATGTACCTAGATCCAGGACTCAGACTGCGAATTTGTCGATTGTGGATATGACAGAAATGGTGTATGGCTAAACCTACTTTTTAGTTAAAGATGGTATTGTAGGCCGTGCAGTGCACAATTTATAGGTGTGAGCAAGAAAGGGTTGACACAATTTTTCTGAAGGCGTAATGCATCAAGATCTTGAAGACACACGTGTAAATGGACATAAATTGAGTTCTTCCTACCTTTAGCTCTAGTCTGGAGGGAAGTAAACTAGTACACTAATTCAACTACGGACGTCAGGTGAAGGAAGGTCAAGGAATGCTGTTATTTACGTGCATCTGGGCAGATCAACGTTAAGCCAAACATGTCTGAGAAAAGGTTAATGAAGATGGAGAAGGTCAAAATATGTCATCGCTTAGTCATTTATTTATTTATAATAGTTTGAATGAACTGGTTCTTCTTTTGAATAAATAATGTCTTTAATGTAGGTATGAGGTCACAATACAAGTAAATTTTTCAATAATAAAGTTGTACTTTATCGCAATGATCAATGGTCGATTAGAACATCAAATTTCCACCTTACCATATGCGCATTAAAAACAGAAATTCAACGTTTCGTTGATCACATTGTTATGAAATAATAATAACAAAATAAAATGTATCCTAAAACATAAAATTAAGAATACAATAAACTTATATTCTTTACATCAGCATACAACAGTTATACTCGAACAAAACAAAAACGTGAACACGAAAAAAAAAAAAAGACAGATTCCAAGTTATGAACTACCGGTTATTGCGTAGGTGTAAAATCCAATATCCCATTATCAGTCCCAAAAATCACAAGGTCAACACGCAGGAAATAAACTAACAGCAATCACAAGCGTTCACAAGGAGTTATTTTAGGACCCCTCTTGTAGATTCGGCTATAACACGTGTTACTCGCCGGGTGTGCAGTGTGAAGGACTCGTAAACATTTGTCGAATCTTCAAAACAAATTCGAGACAACTAATCCCGTCATAATTTCCGCTTTATGAAATAAAACTAGACGTGTGGAAAACTATGTAAAGCATACTGTTGTTACGATAAACTAGAATAGAAAGGTGACAGCGGAGAGAAAAGCCCTGATTTGTCTTGCTTTTAAGTGTTTATGTCAGCCAACATAAGGTCGTAGGCGCGCCATAATTCTGTGAAAGTGTCTCAAGCGCTGCGTAGGCGCAGCCATGCGGGCGACGCGAAGCTGCGTTCTCTGCGAGCTTCGCCTTCAATGCATTTAATCCGATTAGAGTAGTCGATGCGTAAGCCCCGCTTCTATTTGATGTAAATTAAGGCTATTTGAGCACAAGACGTTTATTTGTATCGATGGGTCATTAAAATGCTTATTATGGTTGATTAAAGATAATTGCGAAAATTGCTGAGGATAAGCTTAATTTCCTTTTGCAGTGAAATGTAAAATGTGTGCCTTTAGGGAAACTATTGCCAACGGAAGGCCTTAACTTCAGTGGACGACAGTTTCTTTAAGTTAAGTATGGGAACTAAAATGCCATTTCAAATACATACGCGTACCATAGACACACTGTGTATCGCTTACAATTTCTCACAATCAAACCTGATAAATGAGCCACGATGCACTATACAAAAGGTCATTAAAATTTCAAAGACTTAGTAATCTCCATTTCCAAAGAATGATAGGCATTAAAAGATAAACTTACTAACTTTATAGAAGCAACTCTAATCTATATTTCATGGTCGCCATTGAGAAAACATATCTTGCGTTCAAGTGGTTTGGTATCGTGCCAAAAAATACATGATATGAATATTATGATTGCATTACCTAAAATAATATCCTCGATTCATATTCGTTGAGAAAGAAAAAAAGGAAAATAATAAATCTGATATTTCTATGAGATATACCAAATCAATTTAGTTTCCTATTTGTACACAAACATGATCGCTATCAATCACTTAATGTTGTTTATTAATGAAATGGTTAATTAATTTGCTGATCAGAAACAGCTGATAACGTAGATATTACACGTTACACCGGTCGCAACTCATATTACGTGTATTATTCTTCAAGTTTTGTAAAACAGTCTTAATTTCTGTTTTGAAAAGAAAACAAAATTCGTTTTGATAGATAATAATGGTGTTTTTTTACCTGTTCTCTCGAAAATGTTGTTGAAGCCGGGGTGGCAGGTGCACTCACGGCTCGACTCTATAACAAAAGAACAACATAATGTTATTAAAACATCACCACAGATTACTGCCAAGCTGTTATTACTGTGACTATTGCGAAATAAATCTTTGAAAAGCCCCGCGAGGTCGAGCTGTCATTAAAATGAAATCAAAAGTAGTAATTTAATCCTTGTCATTTTTTCTCAATGTTGGCTTCGAGTTGATGGGATTTCGTTTCACAGAAATTATATATTATTATTGTATAGTACTCCGAGGTGGCATTGAGGAATGCATTTAATTTCACTATCTAATGTCGTTGACTAAGGCTAGGTTTGTATGGACTACGGTACATGATTTCATTTCATACGAAGGCATAGTGTATGGGGCAGTTTGAAGTTTAGTTGTCGTGACAGTTCAATTGACAACAGTTGCTGAACGTTTCTTTGTCAACTGAAATACTGTTTAAATAATGTTGTATTATGTGGATGGTTGAGTTGTACAAGTCAAGATAAAAACACAACATCAGACTTTTTTTTAAATCGTTTTAGGGCAATTTTGTTTTAGTGTAATAATGCATTTCAATGATTATAATTACCTAATCAATGTAACAGATAATTATGAATTGACAGATTTTATTTTAAGTAAAATCGTAGTAAGCTACGTTAATGTGCTACGACATTCGTAGCTAAGATCGTAGCAGATTTGATTTGCTTTCCTAGTATTGAAAGATTTCTTGCGACTTTAACCAAATCAGACCTAACGTAGCAGCAAAAATATACTCGCCACTTACTTCGTTTTCCTCGGGACAATGCTAAAGTGTTATTGTTACTATAATACGTGATACGTGTGCTGGTCAAAGTGTACCACCCGTCAGTCCCTGGTGGGGGGGTATCGCGATCGGATGGACGGATCTCGTCAATAAAGCTGACAATTGAGCCCCTCTGGGCGCGGCTTAAGTGATTACTGCAGCTTATATCGCTTCATGTTACAGCGGATTAATAGAGGACTACATTGTTATTATTTAACGTGACTAAGTAACTGTAAAGCTTTAACCCATATTATTATACTAGCTGCTAGCTGTCTATCAATAGATATTTAAAAAATTACGCTGGCTTTACTTTTTTTAGATTTTGTCAAAAACCCAAATGACAAGCAGAACAACTTTATCTACTTAAAGAAAAATGCTGCAACTTATTATTAGTTTTTTGCCTCTTCTTCAAAAACCTCATTAAGTACAGTCTCCCACGTGATACCTGAAAAATCCGTTGAGCATTTCAAAATATCAATACTTTATTGGTAAATATTTCATTTTCTATTTTCTCAAAACTGCAGTTTTTATGTCATGATTATCTGCGTCAATATCTAATATTAGGTACTGTTACAGTGTTTTATGCGCGTGCGTATATAACAGCCATATTCTATCCGGCTTTAAAACGGATATTTAAAAGTGTTAAAATAGGTCACGTAGTTTTTTACGAGTGTTCGGGGTATCAGTAGGAGTTGGAACAGACCGCAGTAGGAGCGCGCGCGTGCGCCGCGAGGCTTCGCGAGCGTCGCGCGGTCCGCGCAGGCGCACGCTGCAGGTAGAACACTGCTCGCCACAGCGCGAATGCTAGCCGGTGCAGCGTGCGCGCAGCATCCGCGCCCCTGCTGCAGCGACCACGCATCTTCGCCCACTTGCACACACTTCGCCCAGTCCATCAATTCGTTACAGTTTTCCGATGACATTTAATTAGTCCCACTATGTCCTCACTATATTAAAATTACTTCATCACATTTTAATAACAACTTCCTGAACATATCATATCATTACGCCTGTATTCCCTTGCTGACTTCTTTTTAATAAAGTTCCTCGTGAAAAAATCCTTACTGAACATAAGTAAGGCATTTGTAGCTAAAATAAAAGGAAAAAAAATGTTTGGAAAGAGAATTCTAAATTAATGGTATGTGTGTGGACAAAAACAAAGGATGTAGTGAAAGAAGCGTGTGGTTTGTAGCACACATGGAGTGGCGGCAGCGGCCGGCGCCCGGGGGCATGCGCCCCGAACCCTGCACTGCGACAACCGCGCACACACCGTGCTAAGTCACTGTAATCTATGTTTTGATTCTTTGGGATGACACATGCTAATCAGAATACAGTACTGTTAAAATATCATCTAATTAAAATATCGCTTTATGCCCCTGCGTTGCGTAGTTTGAGATAGAGTAGGTACTATTGTTAAATCTTTCCTTGTAATCGAAGGAATTAATGCAATAAATATAACGGCAGTGAGTCGGGAGTCGGGAGTGGTTGCACCGTCACGTCACCGCAATAACCCTGACCTTCCTCATAAAGCGCGTGCTACCGCGGGGGTGAACGACCTCGGGGGTGTGCCTCATCTAAATAAAAGACCGTCATATGACGGGAATCAGCGGTCACCGAGACGCCGGGCCGCCGACGACTCTTTTCATTGCGCTAGCTTTTTTGCTTTCTATAGCAGTGATTACAAACGGTACGGCCGATTGAAACGTTTCTTTGAATATTCTACTAGTAAGAATTTTCTTTCTAACACGGACATAAAATATAACTGCTTCTTGAAGTTTATCGGCAAAACAGTCGGATATTTTGTATAATTAGTTAGTCCAGCGCTCTTGTCTGCTTTATAATTAATTTGCAAAGCGGTTATCAAGGTAATGTTATCCTTGTATTGTGCTCCTTTATCTTATCATATTTAAACATCTGAATTAACGAGATACGAAAACAATTTACTGAAATCCTTTACATCCTTTACAATGAAGTGTTTAATAGTTTTAAACTAACTTTTCATCTACTCTTTTACCATCAACCTGAATTCATTGTATAAAAAACCTTAAAATAATTCACGTAAACAATTAAATTAAACTTTTTCACTGGTAAAATTTTCACTGCACTTATTTGTCATGACAAACTTTTTTAAATTTCATAAATGGAACTCGAGCGGCGTTGTTTTTTTTTGGCACTAGTATAAAATGATCGAGCCAAGTTGCACAAGAAGTCCATACTACATGCTAGAAAGATTATTTAGTTTGTCGTGACGGGTCGGACACGCGTGAGGCGACGTTGGGAGCGGACTGGCGGCGCTCTGCAGCGTCCCGGCGCTCCTCTGGCGGCACTCTGGCGTCAGAGCGTTGCTAGGCAACCGACGCGCTAGACAACCGTACACTACACATTTCGTTGTTATCTTATAGAACTTTGAGTGCAGACAGCGCACATGCGTTACATTACATTCGGACCTAGAGATTTTAGTGCTAAAAGGGCAATTTCTCAGTACTAAAATCCAGTCATTTCAAGAGTACAGTGAGCTGTCACAGCTTTTTGTAAAGTTAAGTCGAATTGCATTGATAACGTCAACTCTGTCTAGACTAGGACGATTGATTATTGTTACTTTCAAAAAGGTCTAAATTAACGAAGCGTTTTATTTGCAAAGGAAATGTTAAATGGAAGTAGAATTATGATAATTTACTAACTTATTAATATATATAACTGCTCTTGTTAATATTTACATTAATTAAAGCTCTCAGCTCAATATATTGACATTAAAGCAGGGACTGAATTACCGAAAAATTAAGGTACCTTTAAATTTCAGTATGACGTCATACCGTTAAATAAAGGTTACCGAAATATTTTGATACCGTTAATTTTTTCAGTAGCGGAATTTTGAGGTTGGATATGCATACCGGTATATTTCGGTAGAAGTACTATAACCTTTATAAATGTTTCGGTAGCAGTACCTTAACCTTAATAAATAGGGGTTTTCTTTGACACACCGCCTCGCTACTCTGTCTGTCGTTCACTTGCCGATTGTTACGAAATAGGTACACAAGTTCTAAAGTGTTCGACGCCGCGCCGTCTCGCATGTTTTTGATACCGAAATCGTGTAAAGGTTAAATAACGGTTTAGCCCAACCTTTATTTTTAAAGGTATCGGTATAGCTCAACCTGTATTTTAAACCGGTACCGGTATATTTTTGAGGTATCTTAACCTTTAACCATAACCGCTTTCAGTCCCTGCATTAAAGACGCAATTTCCAATGTTTCAATTAAAATCACACCATAAAGTGAAATCATTTACTCGCCATATAGTTAGATGGTGGACCTAGGTTAATGTGATATAATGACGGTGTTGTGATCTTTATTAAACTAGCGTGAAGATAATTGGCTTGCGAACTTTAGAGATAGCAGTACAATTTAATTGAATGGTCTGTTTGATGACTCCTTATTGATCACTCCTGATTTACTCCTCAGATACATCGTACCTAGTTGCGTACCTAGTTTAGGAGCCCGGAAAGCTGTCAATAATTCTTAAACTTGGTAGTACAACACACTGTTTTCATACGCTATGTACTGTGTTGTTGTTGTTTTTATGTACTAATAAACGTATTATTTATTTATCATTAACTCAATCAATGAATCTGCCTAGCTTTTTCCCAACGATGTTGGGGTATGCTTCCAGTCTAACCGGATGCTACTGAATACCAGTATTTTACATGAAGCGACTGCCTATCTGACCTCCACAACCCTACTGGGTAATACGATACCCCTTGGTAAGACTGGTTGGATTTTATTCGGGTTTCTGACGACACGTAAAAAGCCAAAGATCTACGAATGACAACTAGGACTAACGGTTCAACGTGCTTTCCGAGGCACGGAGGAGTCTCGGTATGTAAAGATGGTCACTCACCCACGGACGAACCCCGGCAAGCGTAGCTTAACCTGATAGTTCGACCCGTGCGGCTGTTTTTACTTCACAAGTTCCTTCAACGTTTAATAATTAACCATCAAGCATAAAAGTAAAAGTTTCATCTTTTCATGTAGGTATACAGTAAATGTCTGTGTCGTGTATTCGTAAGTCGCTTTGATGTAAAAGTAGTAGTAATGCGGCGTATGACGCAATGGCTACCGGTTCATTCATGTATTTGTGCGCTGGGCGGCTGGGCGGGTGGGCAGGGGCGGGCGGATCGCTTCCGTAAACAAACACGCGTGCATCGCTCCACGCGAGCTCGCACGATAACTTTATAACTAACCCCGATTGAAAAATATCTTCCAATTTCGTATGTTTACGCAATTTTCGTGGTTACAAAGTAATATGCACTTATTAGAATGTCGATAGAGATTTCTAATGTTATAAAAATGCAAATTACAAAACTTCGATTCTTTATTTAATGAGCGAACAACAGGCGACTGGCGAACTGGAAAATGTGCTTGTACTACAGGTACCTACACCTCTGCCTAACCCTTCCGGGAATACAGACGTGATGTTATGTTATGTTATTTAATGAACATAATTATAATACTGAAAATGACCAATTACTTACATAGGCAACAAAAAAAACGACAAAATCATGGACAGATCGTAATTTATACACACTTTTAACCGAATAAGCTAATAACCAAATTATTCTATAAACCGATTGGCAAAGTACCAGTAGGATGACGTCACCGGATGTACCGAACGGCTCTTATTATGAACTTACCTGGATGTGTCCTGAACTCCTGATCGACAATGCGACATTCTCACGGGCATGGCCCGCAGTTTATTAGGGGCAACTCGTGAATGCCAATCACGTATTATCATTTCGACGCTGATATTAACTTTGCCGACGATTGAAGTCCGTTTACGTTAATGTTTCAGCATTGACAACATTTTATAAAAATTCATTGAAATTCTGTCCATCAGAATCGAAGAACAAAAATTTAAATTAAATTACTGGAGTATGCATTAAGATATGCAAGTATAGGTTTGGCGTGTATTTAAATGTCTTTGGTCTTCATTAAATACTAGCTGCGCCCCGCGGTTTTACCCGCATAAGTATGGACCCCGTGGAAAAGTTGGGATAAAAAGTACCCTATGTCCTAATCCAGATCATGACCTACCCATGTGCCAAATTTTATCCAAATCTGTTCTGCCGTTTTAGTGGGAAAGCGTAGCAAACAAAAAAACAAAAATAAATCACTTTCGCTTTATAATATTATAGTTAGGATTCTGTTTCTGTAACTTCTATAGTTGAACATAGACTTGATTTCACAAAGTCAACACTCAATATATATTTTTTATACTATAAAGCTTCGTGCAGACTAGCGCGACGCAGCAGCGCGACGCGACACCAGTTATTGTTATACCGTGAAGTTTTCTTAGAAATTGTATTGTTCGAGTCGTGTCGCGCTAGTCTGCACTAGGCTTAAATCAATCAATTGTTATCATAAATTATACTTCCAGGAAACTGGTTACAGACCCGTTTAATATAGTCACAAGTAGTTTCCATAGATCAAAGTAAGTTACATTAATTCGATTATTATCAGTTTTTTTTTTTTTTTTAATTTTTTTATTAAAGAACTTTGCCTCATTATTATTAGATTATCGATCCCATAGCGGTTTAAAACTTTGATTAACTTACAAGAAATTTGTTTACACGGTTTCGTAAATAGGAAGTATGAACGTCTACGTTAAAGTTGTTTATATAGGTACGTTAAACATTCTTGTTTAACCGGTTTTCAACTCTAAACGCTTAATTATCCTCTTTTTAACACTTCTGAATTTAACCGATTATGTTAATATCTCTATAAAGGTGGAATGTTCGTTTAAAGTTAGTGTGACGACGTGCCTGCTAGTTAACCCAATTCCTCCCTTGTTGCATCGCTGCACGGGCTGCACCTTCACGAAGATAAATATAAATAGTGACTCCATTTAAATTGAGTTTCTGCTACGTGAAAATACAAGTGCAGTGATCACTAACAAGCCTTTGAAAGTGGTCCACCAAAGTAAATATTCCTTTAAAAAGCAACTAATGTAAGCGTAACGTCCACCAACGACTCGGAGCCCAAATATTTACACAGAGACTTAATATTTACATAACATTTCATTTCTATGGAATAAACTTTCTATTTCTACCGTTTGCTTCTTTTACTCGCTGCTGGTAATTATGGAGGCTTGCAACTATGAACAATTATTACCATAATATTTATGAGAAAAACTTTAACTTCGTACCGTTTTCTATAAGGCTTGGTAGTTGGTATTACGCAAATGCTGACTAGTAACAATGACGTAGGTATAGTCCCGAAAACTTATTCCCTACGAGCGAAAAGTTGAAGGCAATGAAGCAGAACTATGTACTAAATAAGCAAAGTGCAGTGTGCAACGGTCAGAGTAAACAACATTATCTCTCACTGTAAAAGGAACTACAATATTTTGTCGTTATTCCCGTAAGCCAGGAAGATACGTCGCCGCGGGCGTGCTGCTATCGCAATAGCTATCGTGAGAAAGTTTCGCGATCGGCCGCCCAATCACTTATCTAACATTAATCCCGGCCGCGGCCTCTTTGACAGCCACTTACGGCCGAAAGCAATTTGTATTAATTACACCACGCCGACCTATATCGATGGCTATTTAATTTAGTTTTGATCAATTTCATAAATTGATATATATATATGTTGTATGTTTACAAGATTAGACGCAGCGTGAGCTACGATGGAGATGATAGTGATGTACATATGTAATGTTAAGTGGAGAGGTGTGACGGCACTCGACGGTGGAGTTGACCGTACGGCAGCCAGAACAGGTTAATACGTAGTGTTGTGATTGCGGAGAGCGGAGGAGCGGGTGGTACCGTGGTATCGCTCGATCTCCGGGTCTGTGGGTCGGGTCGGGCCGGTCTATTGTTTAAGTGTCGAATTTTATTTATTGCGACGTCGGGGAGGCCCGACGGCCTGTGCGCCGACACCTGATGCCGTGATCAGTATCTCCCTGGTCGCCGGGTGGTCCTATCTCAACTATGGAAATCCATACATAGTAGTTTACAACGAGGTGTCATAATTTGTGTTACTACTTTATTCGTTTGGCACCACACATTGGTATTCCATTCAATAGGTATTTGTTTGCACGCACAACACATTTTTTCTTAGATGGATATCTCTGGTAATTGCTTGAGATAATAATACGTTATTTTGCACGGGCAAACATTGGATGAATGATTGCGAAATAATGAAGGTTGAATATTATTTATGTTATGATATCATAAATCAGTTGGTATATACATAAATATTAATCAAATCCCAAACGTCTGATAAAACACCATTCGCGTTTGGTGAGAAAGTACAGAAATATTTGTTCGAAAACTACCCTTCGTCATAACGTCCAGTCCATAAGAATAAGACACTCCTTTCCATTAAGGGTAAGGCATGAGTACGTCAAACGAGTCAAAGCCTACATTAATCATACAAATTTAACCGCACAATGCAAATAACAGTACGTGTTAGGCCCACGCCAAAACGCATTACGTAACAGTATTCCCGCTGTCCTACGCCTAGAAAACTGTTTAGCATTGTATTGTCAGTCAGAACGGAGATTAGATCATTGTATTTGCAATGCTAAATGTTCGACACTCAACTTTACTGGCACAAAAGGTATTAGAATTCCATAAAGTCTTCCCGCCGCTTGCTGCTGTCCTCTCGCTGAATATATAAATATAATACGTTACGTAACCAGCATTTCAACACCTTTGTTAAATACTTTAAACCTTAGAAAGCTACGTTCAGTTAGATACGCTTACACTTTTACCAGAATATCTACAACGCATAGATAATGCTTACTTATTGTCGTACGCAGTTTGTAAAACTTATTTACGCAATCGGAGATCATTACCATCGAAAGTCTAAAGACTTAGGATGCTCTAAAGAGAAAAAATGAATCAAAGGATTGGTCGCACACAAAAGCAAAGCGTTTCGGTTATTAATAATCTACCAAAACACAGTTTAAAATTAATGTTTAATTCACTATAATACAGCGATAATATGCATTAAAATCTTAAGACGGGGAGACGACAAAGTAATGTGAAATTCTGCAAATCGTTAATATTAATATTAAGAGCTTACTTCTTGGTAACTCCTGCAGATATATTCTTTTCAAAAGCCCCGAGAATTCTGTAATATCTGTCTACACAATCTAAGACAGTTTCTCAGCAGGCTCAATTATTCATTCCTGGCTTCAGCAGCTAAAATACGGCCTCATCTGCGTATCCCTTTCTTTGAATGTATACATTATTCATGGGGACAGCGATGTGATTTTCATCGCAAGAAACTTAGTCCGACCGAAATTCCACTAGTTAATACTTATTCTAGAACTGTATTATTCGGGTATCTACTCTACCTATGCGCTACTTTTAAAATTAATTGTGCAAAGCCTTGAATATATTATAATAGGTGCAAAAGTCTTCGAAGTCTGGTCTGGGTATTAAAATGTTTTTAGGTAGGTTTATTTTATCACTTCCAAACATCTTTAAAAGCTTAATTAATGGATAGTTTTCATTGAAATAACAAAAAATGCTAAATGGTAGTTAGATGATCCAAAAATTTTCTTACAAAAGCTATGCTTTTGTAGATTTATCTCATTTACATGAAGAAGAGATCTTTATACTTAAAGACAAATCAAGTTCAAAAAGTTACACGGAATAAAAAGTTCAGAACAAATTCAACCTGTTTCGCAATTTTGTGAGAATACAGCATCGCACCTGATAAGTAAGCTAGACAATGAACCAGATAGCCAAACTAGTGTTTTGTGAAATTTTCCTAGGATATACAACTAGCCTACATGTATTCAGAAAATAACGAACTTCATTCCTCCGGAATTTTAGGTAACTAGGTACGTAGCTTTGGGACAAACTTGCAGAATTTCTTAGTAAGCGACCGTAAAAAGGTAAAGCTTATTGAAATACTGTGTCGGCCTTTTGTACGCCTATGCATATAAAGAGAATACTTTGTTCTTAAAGGGAACGTCCTTTACATTATTTGAGAAGGGTAGGTATTGACACCCGGATTTTTCGAAAGAAGTGTTTTACATAAAGTTCTTTTGGATGTTACCTTTTGTTATCATAATACATACCTATCTTCGATAGATAAGATAAGCGGATTCTATAATCATATTAGATTTCTTATCATACATAAATAAGTAGATATCTGTGATTGTCTGTGGAAAAACCTAAAAGCCAAGAACTATCTATGCGAAGTAAGTAACTCTACTTCATGTTTAAAGAGAACAATAGGAGATATATGAACATTGTTCGCATTTACAAGTTACTGGTATAGGAACACGACCATTAACGAGTCGGAAGGTGGCAGCGATTGGTTCACAAATTATTGGGAGCACAATTACCCCATTAGTGGGGACTACCCCGAGGCCAGCACTTACTGCGCCGGAAATTGTCATAAACGGCCTTAGGGGACTATTTCTACCTATACACAGTTCACGACAGCGCAACCCTTGAACTTTTACTATGACAAATGTTTACTATAAAACATTTAGTTGGAAAGACGAACAAACGATCTATTTTTTTTTACATAACTTGCAATGCTCGTGTGAAAATAGAGATTGCTCATTTAATACATAGTTTATGATAGTTAATACTAGTTCCATGTATTCAAAGTATTTTTTTATTAAATACAAATTCCATGCTGCCATGATAGTACTTACTAATCCCATACTGCCATGTCGATATTTCTTTTTCAATAAAGGATATCAAATACTCCTTGAACAAATAGTCGATATTTATTACAGAAAATCACTGGCATTTCAATGACAAGATAAATTAAGACGAGATGAAAAAGGATGTCGGTTGCATAGGTCGGTCGTTTCACGTTTGTATAAATTCAAAATTAATTGTAGTTTTCGTTTTTATTTATATAAATAAAAACGAAAACTACGATGATTTATTTCGTAAGATTCATTTTTTTTCGTAAATACGCACTAAATCCTATTTAGTGCGTATTTAATCAGTGAAACGTACGTATATCGCATTCAATTCCCAGTCAAGTTCAATGTTATTGCTTTTGGCGAGTCGAGACCAAATCCAGATGAGTTATCTGTGGCGTAAATTACCGCACTTGTGCTATAATATAAAGTAAAAATCATTCGTATTTAATACACTGCATTATGAACCTAAAAGCGGTTCAATAAGAGCCACTTTACGAGCAAGTGTGTTGAAAAGGGATATTTATGTAATTTCTTTTGAATTATTCTATATTTAATTGCCTTTGTCATAACATAAGCTCGTTATAATAACTGTGTCAGCCATTATTTGCAGTGACGTTGCAATCACATTAAAACGAATAAACCATATCGATTTACAGCTTAATTAAAATATCTAGTACTTGTGTTAAATAGCACTCACAATAATAACTAGTTCTCGCAATAATTGCAAGGTTAGCAAGTTATATAACATGATTTATAGAATTAATTCAATATAATAGGCTGCAAGGATTGATGGAGTTCTAGCTGCTAAGGCACGAAACACACTCGCGAGATATTCCTGAAAAGTGACTCACTGACTGTTGCTAAACATTATTGGTTGTACCGGCATTGTTATAAATATAATACATAGCCAAAATTAACGTAGGGCTACAATTATAATGAATTGCAAAATAGGTTCATTCAAGAAGAGCATTATCCTTCTGAGTCATTACAATTTAGTCAAAGACGAGCGTATATAACAGTGAAATACAAATTGTTTCAACTCTAATTTTCGCCAAACACAATACAATAACAACGACTTACTTGAATACTAGAGAGTAAGTGAAAATAGTTTAGTGCGGAACTGGAGCTGCGTGGGCGCAGGCAGCGTTAGGAAACAAATAGCCATGCTCCATGGTGTCCCTAAGCACTCGTAATATTAATGGTGTCTACATCCGGCCCAGTTCTGTCGCCAATGTCGACCCTTTGTTCAGAACATTTGTTACTTCACTAACAATTACCATTTCTATAGCTTCTAAAGATGATGACGAGTCTGTGAAGTACTAATGCTTTTCATTGACAAGCTATTCGGCATGCGATCGTTACTTCCTTATAGCTTTTAGCTTGAAGTTTGTTATTACTTGCTTTGTGTGGTCAAAGACATAACATTCCAGTAATGGACACATGAGTATTGGATGTTACTGAGTACGTAAAGGTTTACTGAATGCCCGCCTAACTGAAAATAAAATGTTGGTAAGTTATAACAGTGGAGTTTAGTGACAGCAGGCGGCGGTCTCCGGCCACTAACCCTTATTTTACGAGCGTGCGAGCACAAAGGTACATTAGCGAAACAACAGGATCTCGCGGCTCGTGAGTACGCCTCTAACCCGCCGGAGCCCTGGGCCGGCAGATTATGATTTATGACCAGTTAATGCAAATCTATAGTTCGAAAGCCGAGGTTCAGTTTCTATGTCGCGTCGTGTACGAGCGTGCGCGCGCGCTGGCCTCGCCGAGCGCCGCTGTGCTGCGGTGCTGTTTGACGGGTTAATACCACGTCCGCATAGCTTATGCGATTCAATTTTCTACCATAATAAAATTGCCCACACATTCATTCGCCACGGCCGTCTCATGACTAGTTAATTACTAGAATATGTCAAAATAGAATAAACACAAATTAACCCGCGAACTTTTGAGTTATAGTTCGAAGTTTCCTCAATTACTTACCTCTCGAGATAATTGCAGATAAATATGTAGTACGAGTACATGACACGTGGCTCTCTACTCGAGACCGATAGGTAAGTATTAAATAAACAATCATTAGACAGATAATAAGCATGAATATACTGATAGCCTCGTAATAAAACTCTATGTAGTTCCGACACCTAATGAATAGATATATCTTCGGAACATTTTAGTTAAAGTCTGATCTCTTATCGCCATGATGATTATTATAAACTACCTTTGATAATAATTTGACGCTGAGCATACGAAACAAATGTAAAGAGATAAGTCAAAGAATTAGGTACTGGTCGTTCAACTCTGGTGCTGTTACTGACGAATTTTAAATCTTTCTTTATTCCTGACCCATTTCAGATAGTTACTAACTCACTTCACGTTAAATAATACTAGATTTCATAAAACTTTTTGCGATACTTAGTAAAAACATAATTTTCCTTAGATTTCCCTAAAACCCTTTACTGAAAAAAAAAACTGCGCAAGGTAAATATACAAAAAAAAAGTGATGTGTGTTGTATTTTTGTTCGTTATGGTAAAAGCCGAACAAATTTTCACGAAAGTTTGCCATACTGAATTTCTGCCCTTAAAAAACTAAAAACTCTTCACGCTGCCGGAGTTTCATGCATAGTGAGTTACGTACTGCTGTAGTTATGCTAATTAATATGCAACTGTTTTCAGTTATTAATTTTACGAAGAAATCAATACCAAAACTTGTTACGCACAGTTAGATACAGGACTGCTTTGTTGAGGAAAAGTGTTTTTGGTATGGCACCGGCTATTTTTAACCACATTCCTAATTCCATAAAAGAGGAACCAGTAACAATTTTCAAAAAGAAATTAACTATCCTTCTATTAGGTAAATGTTATTACTCCGTATCGGATTTTCTAGCTGATAAATTTTAGTTGTATCCGATGTATTATTGTTTAAATGTTCAATGTTTGATGATGAACTGCATCAATGTTTGCATGCCAAAATGGTAGAATGTACAAGGATTCTTCATATTGTAACCACCCTATTGTAAATACCTACATTCTGAGCAAATAAATGAATATGAGTATGAGTATGAAGCATTTGACTAGTTGGTACTCGTATACATGTGAGATAAATTAGAATTGTGCCTCATTCCACGCCCGATAATCTTATAGTTCCATCTACATAGTCTAGTCATATAGTCTATACCTAATTACACTCGCATATTGATGAGCAATAACCAATAACTCCACTCACCGAAATGGTGTCATAGATGCCGTTCTGTTCGGAGCGTAAGGTCACTGTCGTGGTGGCGGAGGCAGCGGGCGGCGGGCCCACAAGCGGAGCGGGCAGCGAGCGCGACGGCGTCGGGGACAGCGGCAGGGGGTCGCCATTGCGCATCCACGTGTGATGGATCTGCCAGCTTGTGTCCGAGAAACGAGCTCTGTCCTGTTAGAAAAATGGATGGAGTCAGTCAGGGGGTTCATAAAAGTGTCAGGGAAATGGAAATGGATAATGATTTCAGAATTCTCAGTCACAAATACATTGAGTGTTCGGTAGATGTAGGGATTTTTGCACGTGGCGCTTTGTTCAGTTTTCAGGAAACAGCTTTTCTAAAAACTTAACAAAGAGTGAGAAAGGACATGTTTTAGCATTTCAATATTTGCGTAACCGTCCAACGAAAGAAGGAATTGATTCATTTTCAGGAATTTTGCATTATAAACCCTCATTTGCACATGAAGATAGTCGTGATGTGACAACTAGTGCGAATAAGTTAGAGTGCATTCACAATACGATATTGTGCATCACAGGCGTTAGTCGGACGCACGTGAAAGGTAGACGCCGCGGAGCGGAGCGGAGTGGGGCGCGTTGTCGTGAATTGCACTATCTATAGTTGCGTAGACTCTGCGTAGGAGATAAGACTCCGCGTAGCAGATAATAAGACGCAAAACAGAGTAGATGCCGCGTAGCAGATAATACGACGCGTAGTAGCGTAGGCACCGCGTAGCAGCTTTTAGACTACGCCGAGTGCGTAGCCTAATTGTAAGAGTAGAAGTAAAGGTTTAGACACGCTAGCACGCGATCTCACGGTATTGTCAACCAACTTCTCAAGCCATGTCCGCTAACAATAGCTTTCGAATCCGGGTTGAAGACCAAACCATAACAGCTACTGTTGTCATTCTATTCAACCTTTAGATATGCTTAATTTTGTTAAGACGCTATATGATTCAGTTCGAAAAGGCAATAATAAGAAGCAGGCTGTTAGAACCGTTATGAAACTATTTTACGACAGTAGAATCTATTTCTGTTATTTATTACGCAGAATATTAGACAATTTAAACGTTTTTACTTTGGTTTATGTTTAAGTTGGTGGAGGTACCTACTCAAAGGTCAAACCGACAAGACTCTAAATTCACATTAAAAAAATTTACACGAATGTCTTAAATGTACGTCTGACATAAAATTACAGTATATGAAAATGCCACAAAATTACAAGCCAAGAAGCTAATCACACAGATTGTTACATTGCGTCAGACGCTGTGATTAAGTCGTAACTTCGTAAGCAAAGGTCGGTGCATAATAGGATTGGTTTTATTATATTTACTGATTGGTTCCGGAGCTACTATGAGCACTACGTATTCCGGTCACGTCCGAGGTTTCTCAGCTGGACATCGTTGTAATACAAACCGCAGTAGAACAGGATATTGGCTATAACAAACTAAAAAGGCGCTAGACACGTCCCTAAGTAACCTCATGACACACTACTGAAACTTACAAACGATCTTTTAATTGTCAGGGTAATTTCTCTTTGACATTTTTCTTGTTACGTTAGACCTAGACATTGGGTACAAGATCAGATAGTCAAGCGTACATAGTTATACCCTGTGGTTATACCACACGCGTGTTGGTGTAATGCTACGGTTTCAGAGCGATTGATTTATGTACAGACGCCAGCAGGTTAACTTACCCGAAACTGTCAAATTTTCCCAATCAATTTTGAACCTTATACTTTAGTTATAAAGTTGAAAATATATTAAAGAAATTTGACAGATTGTAGTAGGTTGATGTGCTGGCGTCTGTACCAAGCGTTCCGAGACCCCATCCAGTTAATTGGGATGAAATTGAATAATGATTGGTTGATAACTTCCAACGCGCCTTTCATTCCCCAAGCGAAATTACCCGGAATATTGATCAATTGCTTCTAGGTAGTATTTAAAATCCCTTCAAAATCTTGTAAATTACATTTATCAAGAAACAATATTTTAGGAAGGTGACGTTAAAATTTATGTGTGGGTAATTTTTTACCACTTATACAGTGTTAAATAATAGGTATGACTGTTACAAGTCGTGCATCGCGTTTATGTGCATTTGTAAACTCGACTGTTGAGAGCTGCGTTCGACATGCTCGATATAAAAATAACCAGGAACTGGATACGCGAATGTGTTTTGTAAGAGCCACAAACAATGTGTAATTTATAAGAAGCTATAAATTGCTAGAATTTCAAAATCTCTGCTCTACATTGTGTGAAAATAGCACATCGGATTAACTAGCAGAGAGATAAGATAGTAAGCATCCCACGTGAGGTGATGCGAGTGTTGTCAGCATGCAGCGCAGCGATACCGACCCATCGGCCGCGATACTGGCCTATGTTCCCGGGCCGGCGTGGGCGCATGCACTTAACATTTCGTTACTACTTTCAACACGTATCGACTAGATAAGCCAACTAGAGGAATTAATAAAGTTATCCAAGCCAGTTAACCTCTCACTCGATCCTTAATACAATTACATATATTGTTTATGTAAAGGTACCATTCCGTACCAGGCAGCAACTGCACGTGACGCGTCGCGGCTTCATGTCGCGGCGACACGTCGTGGCGTCATGTCACTGCAGTCGTGATTCTGAACCCGAAAAACTGGCGGCACTACTAGACCGCCGACTGCCGTCGTCGGGCTGCACGTGTCGCCTGTCACTCGATCGTAGCTGCCAACGACGTGTCGCTAGCTACGGAAAGTAGGTATTTCATAGAAATCGTGTCGCCGCGATACGTCGCCTGCAGTTGCCTCCTGCGGTCGGGTGCGAAATGGTACCTTAACTTAGTTATTCTCATTCTGTAGGTAAATCTTTTCTTTTGGTGTAGGAAAAGTAGATATTGGCTATCTTTTCTTAATCCACTTATCTACCGTAACCATCCAGTATCGTTATCATTCATACATTATATATCAAAATAACATTCTGTAGATATAATTTCATTAATTCATAGATAATAGCGTTAATATTATATTGAATAAGGAAGTCCAAAGGCGTGAAATAAGATTGGCTCTACGCCAAACTACGAATGTATTAAGATTAATATTAAATAATTTGGTTTTATTATTAATAATACGTAATAACAGTTGTTTAGAAAAAAACCTAATATACTGCATTTGAGTTACCAAGTATTGGTACACACAAATGTACAAATGTTGACTCGACTTCTTTCTTCGGAGAAATCGTGAGTACCTACGTAGCTTACGTGGGCATTAGAAATGGTTAAAAATTCTAAATGTCGCTGCACCCACGCCTCTGTACATTGGAGTTCGGTTGCATTGATTGATTGTGGTAAACAACTAACATGTTTCTCTGTAAACACACTAGAGTTTGTAAACAATAAAATTCTTGGCGAAACAAATTTATTCTGCAAAATACTCGAAATTTGTTGCGTAAAATATACAAAAGATTTGCAGCCATTTCCCAAAAATGCGTACCAATGGATATTATTGAATTGTTATTAAAATTAAAGTGATAATTATTAAAAGAGAAAAGCCTACAGTAGACTGACAGGCCACTGATTAATGAAGTCATTTCTTTATAGTTTGTCTCATTCATATTATAGCTATAGCGGTTCACTATCCAGGGTCACAAATAGAACCGCAGGAATTCCAAACTGGAACAAACAAGAGTCGTTAATCAATCAACGTGAATTATTAATTAGTCATAGTTGTGTTAGTTTATTTCAAGTGAGTGGACTAAAGTGGACTATTATATTTTGTAAGTGTTACCACAATAGGACAAGAATATTATTATTATAAATGTATAAAAGACAATAGTCAGATAATAATTACACTTGGTAATAAATTGTATTACAGAAACAGTGGTAGTAGACATTTTTTTTTTGACTCGTTGCAGTAGCTAATATCATTAGTTAGTTATTTCATGATCGGTTGATCATGAAATAACTAACTAATATAAGCCAACCATAAACTTTAAGTTACCTTAAAAATTCGCGTTTTATCAAATTTGAAATTCAAATTAGACGAAATAAGAATAAATTAAAATAACCGAGCCATGTCTGCGGAAAAACAGTACCGAACCAACAAAAAGTAAAATAATTTTAAAAACGTTGGTAGGTACGGTGGCCGTCAACGTTTACCAAATGTATAATGTTCTTTTTAAATACATAGGTAGGTAAGATGGCCATCTATGTGTCCAAAATGTATCATGCCCTCTTTAATTAAGCCTGAAAATTAAATTTATTCTAAGAGACAAATATCACTGCATAATTTCGTGCCCTCTATTTCAGCTCCGCTTTTCCGTTCCCTCGCAAAACCATTACATTTAAACAGGAATACAAACTACAAACTCGTTATTAGTGCGATACCAATGCAAGTTGATCACGTAACAAACAGAGGCCAAGGACAAATGGCCGCAGCACATTAGCAGCGCGATTGCGCGCGCTGATTGTGACTTACAAACACACCACCTCGCCGCGTTTCTCCACTACTCGCTTCCTTTATCCCGTCATGCCATCTACGGCCTTTAAGTTTAACTACTTCAGGTCAGACAAAACCTCATTAGGGTCTTAAAGCTCGTTGCCCGTGTCAATCGTGCACAATAGCTAGTACTCAGTAGGCTGAGTACTAGCTATTGCTACTCATGAGTAGGTACTTAGAAACGTTATGCTGTAGGCAGCATAACGTTTCTAAGTACCTACTCATGAGTTGTGTTTTATTAACACACGTTGCTGGCATTGACGGGCAGATTTAAACATCTGTATAAATAACTTCCAGTGTACGTAGTATGGTCGTCGTGAGATCATAAATGCCTATTAGGATCAACATTAGCATTACAAAGATCTGAGATAACGCAAAACGAAAAACATTCGTCAGTTTTTGGTATGAATTCGAGGAAGGTTGCGAAAATAATTAGATTTTTTTTTCCAGTCGCTGACTGCGCTTAGCAGGTCGCAAAAAATTCGATGTCTTCAGTAACTATAAAATTAACAAAAATGTGGTATATCGACCGTAACTTAATAGCCTGTGTCTAATTATGATTTATGTGATGTTCACGACTTGATTAAAGATGCTAACATAAATATTATTAGATAAAAGAGGCCTACATTTTCTGCTAGGTTCGATACAATGTGTGTTAGATTTCTATTGTTTAGTTTTATTATCACGTCTGGGCCAGTTTAAATCGGGGAGCGGACGCTAGAAGCCAATATTTTCGATTCGCAGAATTGAATCGCGTAAGTTGTGGCTAAACGTGGAGCACTACGTCGCGGTCTCCGTCTGATAAGATAACCTTGCCTTTCAATCTGCTAAAGCGTACCTACTTCTAATACAGAAAAACATACCAATACACGCTTATCAATTACACTCGTGTTATTTGAAACCATCTTAATTTTAATAGTACAAGAAACACGATGTCTTAATAAAACTTCCGGCCTACTATCGTTATCAACAAAGAACGACGCTACTATAATGAAGATATAATGTTTACATTATTGTAGTTTTGTACCACCTTTTAAATTACTGTACAAGGATGCTACCAGTTGGTAATGATGTCAGCTGTTAGTGTAGTACTCGTACTTTCCAGTATCTATGTATATGTGGGCGAATACTTAGTGATATCTACAAGATGTAGAGTCATGAGACATGGGACTATTAAGTACCTCGTGTTCAAAGGGATCGTCTGTACGGGGAACCTGTTTCTGTTTATCTGCGCTGAACGACAGCCTCCTCTTGAACAACTTCATCTTAGCACAATGGACGCTGTCGTGCTGCTAGTCACTGCACGTGCAGAACGCGTTACTAACTCATTACGAGTCAGCTACGTGACCGTAACTTAAGACTTGTTTTTTTCACGAAACACCAAACGATAGTCTAACAAATTCTCTTTGAGTATCCAAAGGAAATAGTCATCACTGCAACACTTTGGCAAGTTAGCCGCGATTTTTGTACAAAACCGCGTAAACTGCCTATTTTCGCGCCATCTAGCCGCGCGTGGATGGCTGAAGTGGTCGTGGTCGCGTCAGCGGCGCATGTCCGTGGTATGCGGTGCGGCCAGGTCGCGGGCGCGTGGCGCACTGTCCGCGCTCCGCCGCACCGCCGCGCGGGCGCGCCCGCCGCCGTCACCTTCACACCGTGACACACGTGTGAACCCGCCCCCCAATGTTTACACATTTATCTCCATCACCGACCTTTCATAAATCAAAGATCATGATAGCACCTAGCGTATGCAAATGTTCCAAAAACGCCACAGAATTTTATGCAAAGTTAACCACTCTGGGCAAATAGCACTGTAGATAATGTGTTATCGTAAACTGACCTACAAACTCGTAAGATAATGTAGTGATGGTGCCTTCAGACCATGTACTACTTCTATCAAATATCCATTTCAACACTATGGAAATGTCTTGCGCATGAAATGGAGGAGCAGCATCCGTTGTTACCATAAACAATACTAAAATAGGAACGGCTAAACTTGCTCTGTTTGACAGATGTCAATTACATGAAACGTACTAGTTCCCCTTCCCTGGGCACTATTATAAATTATATGTTTGAGAAGGGTGAAAGAATTCATGAAAGTTATTATTTAGGTATGTGTACTAAAAAATAATATGATGGATGACCTACCTACTGTGGTTTAGGTTTTAGTGAGATGTTTCTAACCTAACCTAAGCGAACGCACCGAATTTGTCACTTTTTATTTAAATAATACTCATACATAAAACATTGCATGACAAAATTATTAAAATAGTTTCAAAGAAAATACGCAATATCTTTACTTGGGTAAACGTGGCGGGCCAGGCAAAGGCAGGTTTTATATCAAACCTTTTTTTCAGGCTTAGAGTATCGCGCAGTGCCGGGTGCTTACGATCATAGAAGTGGAGATAGGCATGTAAAGGTTGTAGAAGAGAAACAACACCATTTTACTGGTCCGATCATGGGAGCCATGCAATCTGAACTTTAAAGACAGGTTGACCTTAAAGAAAATTGCTATTCAGGTGCTTTCTAAGCACATGCTAATATTTGTAATTTCTTGTAATTTCTTGTAATTCACACTTGTAATTTCTTCCCAAAAATCTCAATTTGATGTCCCAGAAACGTTAGCATTTAGAAACGTTATAGGTATTCTAAGTTCAATAGATACGTTTACAAGCTATAATTTAGGAATACTCGTCTAATTGACATTTACCGATGCTGGAGATATTTCATTATGAACGGCAAATAATACTTAATTGATTTGAAGAGTTGAGGCCCGGAGCGAGTCGGCAATTTATTTCACTTTATACTTAACTGCTGCAATAACAGCTAAAACGGTTTCAAATTGGGTTCCTCGATGTAAAATTTGTTTAACATTGAAATATCGAAAGCACTTTGCCCTTGCTTCTATATAAGGATGACATTTTTTCTCTTTTGTTAAATGTTTCTTGTCAACGGAACACATCGATATTAAAATATTATCGTTTATATTTTTTTCCCGTAATCCGAGATCACATGAAACTAACATAGGTACCTTCCTGCTTTGGCTGTAGTTATAGATTAAATCAAAGTTTCTTCCTTCTGCATATCATAAGTAGTATGCTTCACCTCACGTATAATTAAATTATATGTAAGTATAATTAGCACCACATATTACGTCAGTTATTCTTCTATCCGCACATTAGTATGCAAGGTTGTTATCTCATACATAAAATACATATAATTTAGCATAGATCTTGCAAATAAAGTGGTTCGCTCTATGGATTTCCTATCGCTCTACGACGTAAGTAGAGACGACAGTTTTCAACCAGAAACAGAATTTATGTACTCAATTTATCTCTAGCTTGAAATGTTACTATTCTCATGACCCCATGTATACTTAATCCTAAAAAAATGTAGCTTTACTGTCCGTTAGTGTTTGTACAAAAATCAAACAGGAAAAGGAATGTAGAGCCCGGAATGTAGCGTTAACGTGAACCTCACAATGTTTGATCTGTCGTTAGAGCTTTCTAAATCCTTGCTGGACTTATCTGGAGCCATGAGAAACTATTTTGTCTTCCATTCATAACCACAGCTACAGTCGGCAAGAGCATTAGACAACACATAGGTAAATAATTAATGTTGTTTTTCCTGACCTTCGTAAACGGAAACATTACAATTCCTAGTAGGACTTAATACATACAATTTTTTTTAGCTGGTATTCTTGTTTGTGTAGTAATGACTCAATATTCTACTAACAAAGCAACATAAAATAATAACACAAGCTCCACACATCCTCAATACCGAAAATTTGCCAAATGGCGTGAAAATGAAGTCGATGCGGGCGTGCGCCACGTTCTGACCCGTCGTCGTCGGTCGTGCCACTTTCTTGTTCACGTCCCATAATCATAATGGGAAGTAATATCAGCAATTTCTGCTCCAAAGAGGCCCTTATATCAACCATATCTCGCAGCTCATATCCATTCAGAGCTGAATATGCGAAAGTTAATGATCGAACTCTTTGAAGAGGCCTCCCGAAATAATTATAGCGCATTCATTTATACTTCATGTCTCCAGCAATTATCGGTTAAACGTACCGTACAAGGGTCCATTTAATGTCACACGCGATATGATTTTAATATTATTACAGTTATAAAATTTCAATAGAACTGATAAGATATTTTTATGATAATAGCGTTGTTAAAAATATGAAATCTGTTTACAGATAAGAAGATGCGCAGTTCATTAAGGAGGTGCGGTAAATCAAAAAGTTTCTTGTTATAAGGTACTTACAGAGTTTTGTACTTGCGCCAATATCTGAGCGGTATTGGCGGACTCGCTGAGCTCCACGGCTCCGGCCACCTGAAACAAACAAACATTTCTCAGTTACATTAAGTGGGTCAATTGTTCCCGAGGGACAGACTCCGCGCGGACCATCACGAATGTCCGTACTTCATTTGCTTGTATTGTGCCTTGGAATTGGGAGAGAACATTTCGGAAATATATGGCCAATTTTAGAATATTAAATGCTTGTTTTAATACTGCGAACGTGATTTGGGACAATGATGAATGACAATGATTTGGGTTTTACAAAAAAATATCCTGTTTTTGTACAACCGAAAGTTAGTCACAGAAATAAAAAAACATGACATTGTAGCGAGGCCGAAACTGAGCTTAGGAACAAAATCTGCATTCCATCTGAAGCACGTAGTAGTTTAGTTATAGCAGTAGAAAGAGCTGGCTACGCCTGAGGCAGGCAGGGCAGGGCGCATCGACCTTGTGCCACTCCACTACGTATTCGCGACTTAGACTCACCTTGCCAAAACGTTATGTGCCACTGCAGTGTAATAAATTAGAACTCGCGGGTTCGATTCCCGCGCTCAGTATTTGTTTTTATAGTGTAACAAGTTATTTTTCCTACCACTTAGTTCCTTGCGTAGTTTTCTTAAGAAAATATCGGTTTCTTTTATAAGAAAAATAAAGCGTTTGGATGTAAGGTGTAGCCTGTAAGCAAGGTCCTTCAAAAAACGACTATAAATTGCACTCACATACAGGAAATCCTGTTGGTCCTCGCGGGGCATCCTTTTTACGAAACAAAAAGCTTGTCAACAAGATCCCTTCTCAAAGTGATAAAAAACAAACAACCTTTATTAAAATTGGTTTCGATCCATTTCCAATTCCCTTTCCGAATTGAGCCCAATTTTGCAACTTCATTTACGCTATAAGGGTTTAGAAACAAAAACAACTCGGGTGCAAAAAGTCGGGACACCCTCCCTCAAGAAAAAATACCGTTAAACAGAACGAGAGTAGAAAACTTCACTTCAGAGAACAATAGGTATAGGCCAGAGAAAATGTTACCTATTACAAATTACTCAAACGTGGTAAAAACAAGTGAAAGTGGTAAATAGTTCATAAATGGACGTAAAAGTGGGTTTACGTGTATTCGTGTGAATGCGCATGCGAATCAAGCTGCCCCGAGGGGGTAATTTGTAAGTATTGTCTGGTGTGGCGATATCTGTGCATTGAAGTCCATTGGTCACGGCACTGTGCCGTATGCATCGTGGTGATACCTATGGCGTAAGTTTCTAGATGCACATCACGTAGGTACATGCACATACTAATATGATTCGATGTGCCTGTTAGTCTAGAATTTAGTGACCATTCATATCCAAAATGTGTGTTCCCATGCCTGCCTATCAAATTTTTCAATAGGTAGATAATCACAATAATTGTTAATACATCAAAGCTTTGTAATATCGCCAAGGCCCCAGGCGTGCACAGGGCACCTGCCTATCGGCAAGAATATTACGAACATATTACATTACTCGGAGCTTTTGAAAACCGGGGCGTTAGGGTTTGAATGAGGTGTTACTTAATATCTGTAAATGGAAAATTTCGTGCTTGGAAATGGCAATAAGATCGCTACAGCCGTTATTTTCAACATAATTTCAGCTGTTAAACGTATACCAAGGTTAAAATGTGCCATCGTATAGAAGTTATTACGTACTTATCAGCGAAATGCTTAGACTCTAAGCCTCTATCAAACCCAGCTGGGCAACACAGATAGGTATCATGGGTGTTTTAGGAAGATCACGCTGCTGAAACAGTTTAAAACCCATAAAATACAACAATGTAATTTATAACGATAACATACGAAATAGGTACATTCTATTACATAAGAAAACCGAATAAAAATACATAATAACCGAGCCGATGCTTATTGCCTTAAATTGCATCTACAACATAGGAAGAGTATTCATTTCTGTAAGTAATTGTTTTCCGTGAAAACCCATCCACGTTTAAGTCTCCCGAGGCTAATTATATAGGTAATGATAGATGGCACGGTGAAAAAATCATGTAACACTTAATAAATCATGAAGTAGGAAGAGAAATCCACACAACCACGCTAAATTACAGGGGTGCCAACTTGACAACACAATCTCCTCGGCTGCATGCCGCGCACGCAATTATAAAACTCATCTTCGAAAGTGTTGACGCATTCTTTCTCCAAAGGTGAAGAAGTGATAAGTGTGAAGACCATAAAAGAAGCCGACGAAACCAAATCTGCAATAATAACTCCAATATTTCACGTTGTTTTTCATAATTGCTCCCATGTATGTCTGATAAGTCGTTTGTTTCATTATTAATGTAATTTGCATGAAATAAATGAATTTGACCCCAATACTTGATCAATGATCAGCATTGTTGAGCCTATGTATGAGTTAACCGCTCCGTTGTAAATAAACTCTACGTTGTAAAGCTTTTCAGTATATTTTCCTGAGTAGGCCACACAAATTTGGTTGTGATTTATTTACTGTTCATATAATAACTATATACCCATACAAGTTTATGGTTTTATCTTCAGAACGATAACCGACTGATCGTAAGTATGCCATAACTAAACTTTTATAATATTTTCCAATTTACAGTTATTTTACATGTTTATCACCGTTACATAACTAGATATTTATTGTTTACTATTACAGCAACAGCTTTGCTACTAACTCGGACATAATTAAATTTAATCTCAGCATTTAAAGTAAACGGCCCACTTTGTTCTCGATATGAAAGCTTCCGCACTTTAAAATAGCTTTTGACCCTTTCTCTAGTAGCGATAAGGTTAATTTCCTCGAGCCAGCGTCGGCCGGCAAGCCCATCGCCATTACTTTCCATTAGCTCAGGAAATTCATCACATATGCGGTAAATAACGAAGAAGGAGGACACAGGTCTACGTTACTTATAACGGGCCATCGGTCACCTCACTCGGACATTTTTCACTCAGACAACTAATGAGATTCTCGTACAATGGACGTCTGTATTCGTTACCTGACATTGTTCTACGTTGTTACGTGTGAAATTAACAAACATGTTATAGCGTAACATAGGTAAATAAACTACCCAACCATAAGAAGAGATACGTTAAGAAACTTGGTGTGAACTAAATGTTATAGAAAAGCTCTGTATCGATTTAATTAGACACAATTGTTATGAAAGTGTTTATACTAACTAGACGTGTAGCGTGTAAGTCAATAAAGTCGAAAGTTATCTGGCTGAACATCTTTGTTCTGACAAAGAACATAATAAACTAACAACGTGTAAGATGCAGTCCTATGCCGTATGTTAACCACTTCACGTGCCGCATTGCTGTAAAAATAAACCCTAGAAGCACTCCCGTCCCGGAGGAGTCGTTCGACCCGGTTTGTGTTGCTTGATCGTCTCCAGAACCTCACTTACCTATGTTTATTAGGTCAATCAGGAAATGGTGAAGCTATACATGCTATAATACAGTTTATTTTCATTTGAAGTTCTCAGATGTTCTGCGGTTACGCATCGACTATTCAAAATTAGACGCCTATCGACGAATGACGAATCAAAGAGTTGGCATCATTAAGACTGCGGTTTGTAAAGGGAAAAGGAATCAGAGTTACCTTTGATGTGGCTTTATGTAAGGTATATAATTATATATTGGTACCTTCCAAGATCACACCGTTCAGACAAATTTACTGCGTGTTTTCAAGTTGTAAGGTAAGTTTGGTATGCAAAAACATTCAGAGGTCAAGAACATTTTGTGCAAGCGTAAAATATTTTTCAAAATGTATTACCATAAACAAAATAACATCAGTCACGCAATCGGTATTAATGGCAGGCTATAATTTGGAGTGTTCACCGGTGGGCAACGTGCGAGGGTGTCCTATTACTGGCTTGTGTCAGTAAAGCCGCAATTTGTAAGCATGCTGTTATTAATTACGAGGCTCGGTGGTCCTGTCTCAGGGGTACGGCCGGCCACTCGCGCGCTCTTCCAACAAACTAATTTCGAAACATGTTTACGGACTCTCTTGTAAATTTACCTGAAAATATTGTTTTTTTTGCTGTAGAAATGTTGGACCTTCATCAACAGGTTTGGCATGAGAAAGAAATTAATTAACTTGGGTGCTGGCAATCTAATTCCAATTAATTTCTTTCTTTGCAGTACTTAATTACAAGCAGGAATCATTGTACAATTTAAGAAAACTCGTGTTCCAGTTTCGTAACCACGCAGTACATAATTTTTCATTTTTATAATATGTTTTCAATTGCTTTGCATTTCTGTTGCGACACTTCAAATTACGTTAAAGTCCTCCTTATAAGGTGAGCAGCAACTTTAAGAATAATTTAAGGCACAATTTAAAGGGAAATGCATGACATTAAATAAGTGTTTAAGTTGTTTGCGTGCAGTGACCGACGTGAACGTCTCAATTCGAGAGATGACATCGGCTGTCTCAGCAAATTAAGGTGTAACTCGTAACGGAATACAGACGGAGCCCAACTTTCTTCCGTTCACTTGATACGCGATAAATTGTGAAGGGACCGACCAAAATATTTGGGTGAAAATAAAATACGAAAATTCTCGCTCTGAATGCCACTTTGTCATTCGAGATTCAAGAGTCTCAAGACAATAAAGAATACCTGACGTGAACCGTCGTCCTACTCGAATTGAACTGATATCTTTCTTCGGCTCATTAAGCACACAATCTATGCTCATTCTGCTTACATTATCAAAGCCGTAAACTTTAGTCATGGGAATTGTTATACATTTACGAAATAGTATGTAATTCCATTGTCATTTACCTTGTTACACTATTTACTCGAATTTGTGCCGCTCTGGTGCATCGCCTAATGTTTCATGAACCTCATCAAACTGAGTACATGTGTAGATTACATGTAATAATCTACATAGTCTAGTTTCCCATCTTAGAGTGATTACTTAACTGTGTTGGAATTATTTTTGCATTAGCAAACTTAAGTTAAAGCAAATTATTATGTCATGAATATTTTCCGGAAACATTTATTTTCTTGTCACGATTGGAGCATAAATATGGAACAGATTTAGATTCTCGTGAAAATAAAATAAGGAAATGGAAATAATTAGGACCTTATTGATTGAACTCGTGAGATCTACGTTAGCTTAGCCAAGAGTTATATTAGGAGCGCAAACGAAATGATCAGAAAAAGCTCACAGATTTTATCAATGTTTAATAAAAATACAACCGTTAATAAAAAAGAACACTAAAAATGTTACTCTTATCTCGTACCATAACAGTCTTTACAATGACTGCTAACAAGAAATCGATTATATATATTTTTTTTTTCATTTTGTTCGAATCACGGTTTAAACCTAGCGAGCAAAAAATGTGCTCGTCATAAGACGATTAGCAAACGGACACAAACGCCATGCGATGGTTAATTCTAACTATTCGAATTTCGAACGTATTTAAACTCAAAGTGGCCAGTGTTTCTAGCCATGCGGCGAAAAAGAAACTATACATTTTTATGTACAGAATTTGACAGATTATTGACGTTTCTCTTTGCAAGTGGTGCCGTCACGAACGGTCAAGATATATTTGTCACTTAAGCACTAATGTACCTATATGTTCATTTCGCACGGGTTTTGTCGGAATTCATACGGTCAGTGTGATTGACTGGTAGTTCCGGGTCGGCTCGGTCCATTCATATTTTTGTACCACTGTTATAATTACGCCACGAGGTTTAGCATATAAAGCGACGTGGACACTTCAGAGATAAAAGTGATAAGTATCCACAGTAAAATTGATTGAATGGATTTTACTTTCATTATCTACCTAAAAGGACAACTCAAATCTAAAAATTAAATATTATATATAAGTATTATATTTACCTAAACATACTCGTAGTAAGGTGGTAAGTAATTTATACACGCTGAAATAATTGTAGAGCTATCGAGCTTTTAGCAAAAATTAAACCTAATGAATATGAGGAAATACACTTAGATAAGTACCACGTGTAGCAACAAGAACACAAAGATTCATAAGTCAGCAAGTAATTACCTACCTAGTATTAAATTAACGATCTTTTGTTTTCTCAACAAAAAGCTTTTCATTTATCTGTACACTCACTAACGATTTACGACTGTTTCCCATTAATTCGAATAGGAACGCGTAACAACTGTTTGTAAAGTTAATGAGCACGGAGAAAGCAATGCCTTACTTAACTTAATCTTAACTTAACTTAATCTAATTTAACTGCCTACTGTTATTACAGATTGAATACATACTAAAACGAATTTTTAGTCTTGACTTTGATCGTCTAAAAACTTGGAGAAACAAGTACCAACTTAACCTACTTACTATTAAAAAAAAACAGGAACAGGAAAACGGTCTTATTATACAATGACTCGACACTTTTGGTAGCCGAAGTAATGGTTCAATGGCTGTAACACAATCTAAGGAAATACCAAGTTGAATTTAGTCTAGATGTAATATCAGATATTCTATATTAAATGCGTTATTATTGCCGTTATTGGTAAAGTTTATTTGAGCATTTTGTTTCTATTCTATTCTTTAATTGCTGGCCTAAGGCCATTTCTTTATATCTCCAAAGTTTCAGTACCTAATGATACGACATGAATTTCATTTTGCTGTTTCGAAATTACGTGCCTGATAGTTTAAAGTTTGCTACTAATTTGAAAGGGAACATCAGTAACAAACAGCTTCGTCCCACAAAAACTCCAACAATTTCACTATTTAGTATGGTTGACCGTACATAAACACGGCCCCGCAATCATGCAAACAAACTAACACAATCAACGAATACCACAGACGGCCGTAAACTATAGCGGCAGATATAAATAAGTACGCCTGTCTCACCGATCTCACCAACTTATCTCGGAAATATGTCCCGTATCTCTTTCTCCAGACTTTCATCTTTGCTAAAGGAGCTTTTGAGTTAAATATGTATGTTGCAAGGTATTACTTTTTCAAAAATGCACCTCAGTATTAAATTCTCATCTTACCTCTCACGAGGCGGCTCGCAAAATTCCGCAAACAACCGAAACGACCTTGCATTGTTAGTGTTCCAGACTCTTTTGGCATGAATGATTACATGGACTCGATAAAAATTGTCCATAGGTATGTATTACACGAGTTAAGGCTTGTGCCCACCAGCGCGCCGCGACGGCGTGACGCGACTCGAACAATACAATTTCTAAGAAAACTTCACGGTATAATAATAACCGGTGTCGCGTCGCGCTAGTCTGCTTTACCGGCGAGTTTGAACCGAGATGCGACCCGCGAACGGCCCGGAACGGTTTTTATGGGAGATGTTTGTTGCACTGTGGTTGGTTAACGGAGCTAAACAAAGTTACTTTGCATAAACTGAACAGACAAAGCAGATTAGTTTAACAGCTCACACAGTTAGAACTTTCTAGGCATTAATTCCATAAGGAAATGGCTAACAATCTTGCATTGCACCTATCAAAATTGAATTAGAGCCTTTCAAAGATACTTAATACAGTGAATTACCTACCTAACCTATTATTAATTTATATAATTATTTAATTAAATAATAATTGTGTTCATTTGAATAAATATGAGTCTATTAATATTAAATAAATATATAATTATAAGTGCTCCAACACTTATCCTCTCGCATTTTGACACGACGGCACTTCCATACGCATCAAGTTTGACATTCACATCGGGGGATGATGGCAGACTGGTTATGCAATATGCAATATAGATACAATCATGCAGGTTTTTTTTTTTGTTGTCCCAAATTATAAGTTTTGGTTATCGAGGTGAAAGGGTTTGATACGGCTGAGAATCATATTTTAATAGATAAACATGACATACAACCTGACACTGGCCTGCAAATTGCAAAACACGAAAGAAACGTTTGAACAAACGTTTGTTCGTTGAGAACGTTTTTTTTTTAAAAATATATGTGTGTATGTATTTATTATGTTTATTTTATATAGAATAGTTTTGTTTTAAGTTTTAATTTAAATTTAAATTTTCTTGTTTCGACTTTTATACACACTGTGTCTACATATCTAATCCTACTTTCCTCTCGCAGGTCTGCTGGAAGAAATTTCTTAAGAAATAAGCAGTACCTTTGTGCTCTTTTATGTTAATAATGTGTCCTGTTTAAGTGTTTTGTGTGTACATAAATAAATAAATAAAATGTGAATTTCGCGGGATACCTTAGCGCATCCCTTAAAGCTATAAAAAAAAAAAAAAAACTTTTATTTCGGACCCCTATGTAGTCGATTTGATTAGTATACACACGACTTAAAAACTAGTGTTAGTACTTACATCTACCAGAAAATCAACACAAACTATTAATTACTACGCCACAGTGGCATGTAGGCGTATCCAATGTCCCAGTATGAGGCTGTCCCACCTATCAGCTATAGTTTTCAGGATTCTGTTGGGACAGGCGCGTATCCTGTTCATAATGGAAGCGCAGCGCTTGTGCATGATGGCATGAAAGCCATTTATTCTCGCCTCTGTGAACATGGCGGAAGCAATGCAGTATCGCGGCAACCCCACCAACACCCTGAACGCATTGTACGCGCAGGGCGCTGTATACCCTCTGCGTGTAGTTGACCCACAGACTGCATGTATAGAACGACTGACAGTACGCTGTAAATAGTGTAGCCTTTACTTCAGTCGTGCATTTCGCAAATCTGCGTGCCAACATATTGCAGCGGACAGTCAACTGAGCTCACGCTCAATATCCAGACTATCTATTAAGCCAATACAATAACGATTGAAACTTTAGAAAAATAAGGGAATTAAAGAAATTTAATCGTAACTGTAATACAACGAATTCCCACACTTTCTTCACAATATTAATGGATATAAATATTTCTAGTTGCTAGCTGCAAACTGGAGCTAACGACATTAGCATTGCTCTGTGCCGCTCAGACCGGTCCTCATCGTATTTAATCTTCTCCGGGTAGGAGGCAATGTACCCGGAAACTGGGTGACATTTAAAGTATCGACCGACCTACCGGAAGAGGTATTAGATCCACCACACCGAATACAGCTGCGTGCCGAACTGCCGTCGACCTAATAACTGTGCCGTAAGTAGGCTGACGAGATTCTCACTCGGCTTTAAGGGGGATGATTTCGTCGCAAATTTCAAAAGAAAAATCGAATCTTCTTATCGGATAAAAGCTTTACAGATTCACGTTTTATGAATAAATCGGAATTGATATTTTTGAGCAAGTACAGATAATACAAACAGTGATTTAATATAGATAATGCGAAATTCTTGAAACTTTTACGGCCAATATGATTTCCTACGGTGTATGATTCTGATATAATTATAAACAAGGAATCTTCGCAATTATTTAAAGAGAGTTCCTCGGGGCGCGAGACGGTCCGTTGCACTGAGTTTAGTACGATGTCTTTCTAGGGACTAGATGCTATCAGCGCTATTAAAAGTTTTAGAGAAAATATTAATAAATATTTCAACAAAAATAATTTAATTGCCAGTAACCAATATGGTTTTCGAATCGGAGTTTCGACGGAAGATGCTGTGTTAGATCTAACTCAATTCATTGTAAAACAACTTGACATCGCCAAGCGGCTGGTCGATTCTTCATGTGACCAGAGGGCTGGCCTATTCTTTGGCCAAAGTATCAGCATTGCCATTCAACGTGGCAATGCTGCTAGCCTTTTGGGCACTTTTCCCACTGACAGCGATGCGGACAAATTTTTAGATGTCCAATGATCTTTTATATTTTTTGCCTCTGTATATTTGTACATAATTTATATATTTTAGTGTTAGATTTATATTATACTTAAGATAACAAATGAAAAAAAGGAATCTTCATTAATAAAGGAGTAAATATTTCAAACATTATTTTTTTGTGAAACAAAAGACGAGAATTTTCACTCTCTTAACTCCATTTAATAACTCCCTCTTGCCAGGCTCATGGGAGGCCGTCACCTCCTTCTGCGAAACAGTAATGCTCGCGAAGGAGGAGGCGGAGCGCGTGAGGGAGAGGCAAATTTCGCGCCCTCACGCCCCTAGCCGCCGCAGGAGGAGACGCCCTGGGCGTCGGGAATCGATTGCCGATTCCCGGCCACCGAAGGCGCGGGCTTGCGGACGGTGAGCAATGGGTAGCTCGCCGTCCGGTAAGGACCAGGGCCGGGTCGACGGCGCGTTGTGTTCCACGCGCGCCTCAAAGAGATGTCAGCAAGTGAAGGGGTCCGATGAGACCATTGCCTGCCGGGGTTGCGGGATTAGTCCGAAAGGGATACCGTGGCCCCCTGGCATTGCACAGGCAACAGAAGGAACACGAGTGGGTTTTAGTCAGTAAGAGTCTGACACGCCCTCCCGCTCCACCCAGAGCGGGAGAAGTCATTTGATGATTTCCCACCAAAAAAAAAAAAAAAAGTGTGACCTATTGAACCTTTTAAAATTAACATACTTTACTTAGGCACCGCTTACCTATGTATTGTCACGGAATTTTCCTTTACAGAGTAAAAAGTTAAAACAGGTATTAACTTTAAGAGCGTGGGTAGTGCTTAAAGGCTTTATCTGTCAAGAAAGAGGTGTTGAATTTAGATGGGATTATTATATTATTAATGATGGAATCACGACAGCCATTTTTTTAACTTTTTGTAGTATAAGCAGGATGTTGAGATTTTTAATAGCATGCCCACGTAAATGCAGTTGCAGTGGATGCTACAGCAAAAGTAGTTCCTATAGGCTTTTCTTTTGGTTCCTTGGACTTGTTGTAGGTTCCATTATTCCCAATATCTATCCGAATTCATCCACTACAGTATTTCCTAAATCAAAAAATTAATGAAAATGAACGATTAATACAAACGGATCGTAATAGTTTTACTATGATCGCACCAGGAAGCTCGCAGCTTCCTACCCCTGAATGTGTCGAAGTTCGTGAATGTGCCCTGAACCTGTACCTACCCTGAATGTGCTGACTTCGACACGACTGGAGATGAAGATTTCTGTATAATCCTCTACCGAGAACTACAGCGCCAATAGTCATATCAATTTATATGTAAAAATTAGTTCCTACTTTTCATAGTTGTTCGTTATCGATCACAATTAGATTCGAGCAAAGTTGGAGAAAAGTTGTCGACGAGTCGGAACGTGCGCTGATTTTCCCGGGATCGGTTACGTAAAACCGCCGTAACGACATTCCTACGCGGTGTCAATCTACATTCTAGGCAAATATGAAAAGGTGTTCTATGAAACACTCACTACGACTCAGCAAGTACCTACTAACTAGTAAGTACTTGAATATTACATGTGGAGGTACTTACCTACTGCACTTTCTTGTATAAAATTTAATGTATAAGTACGTGTCATACATACAAGCTACAAGACTTTTCGATAAAGTGAGTTAAGGTGTATAGTCACATTTTACGATTGTTATTAATTATAAGGCAATAATTTTGCAATTTATCTAAGTCTCAGCTAACTGATAATTTCTCACACAGGAAAACGAGCAATACAACAAGCATAAATAAAAAAAATATAAAAACACCCGACACAAACATTTCCTCATTTCTCTTTCTTACTCCATCACCAGACCCTGTTCAATGAGCCAAAACACGATGCCTGTGCTGTCAGTTGGTTAGGGAATTGGGTATCCTGCAAATTCCAGTTGATGCTGCAGCATCAGTTCAAGGTTACTATGTTCTTCTAATATCATTAAAGTAACAGAATACCAAATTTCAAATCGATCAGAACTGTGGGGATGCTCACATCCATTCATCAACTAGAAAAGGGCTGATCGGCTGAACCGATTTTCTTGAATCATAGTTAAGAACACTCTCGACCAAACCACATTAAAAAAAAAATAACACAAATAATAAAAAAATAACACGTTCAGCCGTTTGAGAGCTACAATGGCGCAGACAGACACACAAATACACACGTTAAACTTATAACACCCCTCTATCCAGTTTACAAGGGAGGAGACAAAGACTGTGTAAATAACTACAGGCGAATTTCAGTGCTATCGGCGCTATTAAAATGTGTAATGTGTTTTTGGCCAAAGAATCAGCATTGCCATTCAACGTGGCAATGCTGCCAGCCTTTTGGGCACTTTTCCTGTTGACAGCGATGCGGACGAATTTTTTGATGCCATGTAATTATTCCCCTCCCCTCCTCTTTTTATGTATACTTGTTCATATTATTATATCCTTTATTTCATTATTTACATATACAAATTATATTTTTAAATATTAGAATTAAAAAAATATAAAAACATCTAAAAATATAAAATATAGTAGCCCACCGGTATCGGGAACAGGGTCCAAGCTACGGTTAGGTTAGGGCTCCAGAGAGAGGAACCTCCTAACAATGCGAGCCGTGTCCAGGAGTACCGCTTTCTGAATGAAGCCCTTAATCCAGCTGCCCAACGAGAGCCTTCTTAGGTGTTGGTCGAGGCTCTTGGCAAATAAACCATTGGCTGATACGACTATCTGCACAATGATCGCTGAGTCTACGACAACCTCGCGAGCCAAGTCACGATACTTAATTTGTTTATCTTTCTCGGCTTTCACGAGGTTCCCGTCATGCGGGATCGTTATGTCAATAATCATTGCGCGCCGCTCTGCTCGATCCACCACCACTATATCAGGCTTATTGGCAACAATAGTCCCGTCAGTGATGATGGATCGATCCCAGTACAATGTGATATTTCCATTTTCGAGAACTGGGTCGGGCACATACCTGTAGTACGGTACTTCCGATTCCACAAGGCTGTATTTCAGAGCAAGTTGCTGATGGATAATCCGGGCTACAAAGTTGTGTCTATGCAAGTAATCTTCGTTAGCTAGACGAGAACACCCGGAGATAATGTGTCGGATTGATTCTCCCGGACGGTGGCATGCCCGACAGATGTCAACCGTGCCGTCCTTCACAATGAACCTTCGATTTATTGTTCGTCATCATAACTTCGTCCATAATTGCACAGACAAAATCTTCGGTTTCCCCAAAGAGATCACCAAAACCACCAGGCTACGGACGCTAATAAATCTACATTGGGTCAATGTAGGGCCCGGAAGTAGCGTCCGTAAAGCTCCTTACTCTGCCATATGTCCTTACGATCGTTAGTGTCAAGCACTATAGGCTTGCGCCAGTTATCTTTAGCCAAGGAGAGCGGGGTAAGGCCCTTGTCCACCGCGACCACATCTCGATGTATCTCCACGTCGGCTTCTAGGAAATATTCCCTGAGACTACGTATCTCGCGATTGTGGAGGGTCTTAGCGTTTAAAAAGCCTCCACATACTCGTATTATTATTATTTTAAGTCTGTTAGTTTTTAAATCATGTAAATATTTTTCTTCCATTAAAATCTTTGAACTTGATAATAAAAATAAATATCTCGGCATTTTCTTGGATATGGCGAAAGCCCTTGACACAGTCTCTGTTTCCAACCTATTAAACAAACTGGAGACCATGGGCATCACCTTTACAATTGTTCAAAGATTATCTAAGCAACAGAACTCAACAAGTCAAAATCGATTCCAACCTAAGTGAGGAGAAATTAGTTACTTACGGAGTGCCTCAGGGGAGCGTTTTGTACCCAACGTTAATTAAAATATATATTAATGAACTTTGCACAATGTCCATGCCTAACGCAAAAATATATACCTACGCTGATGACACAGCTATAGTGATAGGTAAACGCTCCTACCTGGGAGTAGGTCAGGATAAAAGTGGAAGACGTTTTGGGAAGTTATAAAATGCCTCAATTCAAACCTGCTTACGTGGACCAAACAAACTATGTTACATTTGCCATTACTAAGATCACTCAATCACCTGAAACTTTTATTATTATTGCCCATAATTGTTTAGTGGCTAAGTAATAACTGCCGCACGGGTTGATCCATCAGGTAAAGCTACGCTTGCCGGGGTTGGTCTGTGGATGGGTAACCATCTGTACATACCGAGACTCCTCCGAGCCTCGGAAAGCACGTTAAGCCGTTGGTTTCGGCTGTCATTCGTGCATCTTTGACAGTCGCTACGGGTCGTCAGAAGCCCGAAAGTATGACGAAAAGTCCACCAAGGGGTATCGTATTACCCAGTTACGAGGTTGTGGAGGTCGCTCCATGTAAAATACTGGTATTCAGCTGCATCCGGTTAGACTGAAAGCCGCTGTGAAAAGGCTAGGCAGTTGATTAATTTTTGTAGAAAGAACACAATATTGTAATTGTCGAACAATTACTCGGTATACTACAGTCAGGTACCTTGGAGTAGAAATTAACGACCAATAGCGATGGGACAACCATCTAAATAAACTAAAAACAAGGTTAAGAAGTATGATTTATATGTTCCAAATTCTTAGAGATTCTGCATCAGTTGAGCTTCTTACAAAATTTTACATTGCACTATGTCAATTTGTTATTCAGTATTGCATCACGGTGTGGGAGGATGCTGCAAAAACACGTTTCCTCATATTGGAACGGGCACAGAGAGCTGTCCTTAAAGTGATGACCCGAAAGCCATTTCGATACTTGACTTCTCAACTATATACTGACTGCAAGGTGCTTCCGGTCCGACATTGATCTTGAGGAATCATCGGTTAGTTCCCCCTCCTGATACTGCCAGACGTAAACAGAAACTACCACTAATGCTGCTGGATTATTATTATATAGGTAACGAATAGAAATAAACTTTTTTTTTTCCGTCGGGGTTTAATAAAGCAAAATGAGAAAAACTTAATAACTCCGCAAACAGGAAATTAAACCCAATGTCAGGCCTGTGACCCATAATCTAAAGAGGCAGAAGGAAATGGCAGTTTAGTCAAAACAAGTCGATTACTTGCCAATTGATGGGCACCGATTTGGTAAGCAAGAATTAATCGTTTGAAACTGATGTACATCCGGTGGGGTCAGGAGATTTATATTCACGTAAATATAAATTGCAAATACCGGTCTCATAAATAACACTACAAATTCGGAAATAACAACAAAATATCTTATGGTTATGGGCATGTCAAATAGGCCGTTTAACGAACTCTACCATAACGAGCCAGTTATTATTCAACCTCTACGGTAAGTAGACACAAGTACAGCTTTATCTGCGTGCCTGATCTTTTGAAACCTATTAATTAATTATTTTGAAATTGTTACTTGAACCCCATTATTAGTGCAACGGTAAATAGAGAGATAATGTGCGTTTAGCTGGTATTGCACCGTGGAGTCGCCGCCGCCGCCGCGGGCGCGCACCACGGCTGCGCCGCCCGGCGCATTCCCGCTCTGTGCAATGTTTATCACAAGCATAATTTTCCATTTTATGCATAATTGTACCATTTAATACACTGCTGAAAATGAGGTATGGAGCCCTAAACTGGGTGAGACTTAGCGATAGTTGGAAGAAACTCTGATTAGACGCAGTGAAGGCAGAGGTGGACTAAGCCTGTCGGGGGCCGGGGCGGCAAAACTAAATTTCGAAATACTATGCACGCTGCCTCGAAAAGGTTTGGTTTTCTTTTGACTATTGATACAGAAATAGGAGAGACTTTATTGACCACCGAAAAGCTAGAGTATCAGACTAATAGAATAGGTAGAGCGGGCAAGCCGCGGTGCACCCGGCCTGCCGCACAAAGGAGACGATATACAAAGAAATACCGCTCGGCAAAAGCTGGCGGCCCGTGCCGCTGGCACTGTGTGCCTTTACCTAATAGGAAGAGGAAAATAAAGAAAGATCAGCAACTGCTAGGAAAGCCTCTGGCAGCACACCAGAATAGCGCCAGCAAGAAGGTCTTAAGTCAAGTGCATGTTGTATTGCATATCAACACACATGATGAATTGCATTATTAAGGTCGTTACTTGTTATCAGCGATTGGCGATAAAAATACTAATCTGATAGCTAAATTTACATTCGATCATTCAGGTAAAGACTGGTTTAAAGGACAAACCTGTTCAGGAGTTGTGAAAGATCCCAGAGATTCTGAAATTGTTAGGATTGCGTTTGTTTGTTCCTTCGAGCTCGCAATTCAATGGGTTTGTTAGTGCATGAGGTCGTCAAGTTGCGCAGGCGGCGCGGACGACATGGCGGCGAGCCGGTAACGTACGCCTGCCCAGTGCCCGCAAACCTATCATTGTATGCAATCTTTGACCCGCAGACCACGGCTACAACGAATAATCAATGCTCCTGCTATTACATTGCATTGAAATCGATATTCGTCAAGGAAATTGCAAATGTGACACCAGAATTATGAAGATATCCGAGAAGAGAAGAATGGCATATTTATGAACTTACCCGTAGATCAGAACTACCTGACGACGTCGACGTACTACTGGATATACCGTCCAATTTGCTGTCCAATCTTCCGTTGTAATTATACATTTTGAATTTCTAACTAAACTAACACATAAAAGTTCGTTAAATTCACTGACTAAACTCTTTGAACACACGGGGTCGGACAGTTACAGTCCCGTTCTTAATTTTGGTTGGGTTGACAATCTTCTGTTTACTACACAGTTAGTTACAATTAGCACGATACACACATTGTTCCAAGTGACCGATTAAATCGCCGACTTCATCTTAATAAACACTTGACACCATTAAAACCGGCTCTTGCGACGAAGTAGAGCACTTCACGACTACTCCGCGAACATATTACACTTCTGGGAAATTAGAATATAATATTTAATCAGCCGGGTAATATAAGGTGCTATATTTACTAATAGGGACGTTAATCAGTCGGTTAAGAGAGCTACAATCGCTCACAACACTTGTGTGTTGAGCAATGGAGCAATGGCTACGTGACTCAAGGAGTTAGTTTATCGATAAAACTGAAACATAACAGTGTTATCGCATACGATTGCCATTCGTGGCAATATCCACTATTTTCGAGTGATAACAAAAAATCGCTTTCACCTTGAACGATTGAATTCGGCTATTGCATATAATACTCATATGTTTCAGGTTTCAGCAGTCTATTGTCATTTGTGAGAATCTGAGAAATACTTCAGTCAGACTGACTTTGTTGCAAGTAGATAACGCTAAATATAGCACCCTCGAGTTCTTTGAATGATTTCGTGAATCCAGAAGATAACATTTATTTCGCTGCGGTAACTGCTCATAAAGATAACATTAAATATTATTATATACATTTTGTTTGAAATAATTATCTTCGTCACAAGTATATGTCAGTTACCAATCTCAGTAGCACAAGCTATTTCAAGGTTACTTTTTGAGAACTTTATTTTCATTGTCTCGTAAACATGGATTAAAAGGTTTTCCACTAAAAGTACATTTTCATTATGAAATCTACGTAAATACAAATCTTTGTGATGAAATGTTTACTCTTTTGCTTGCGCACACTTTACAATGTATACTGTGATATACAATATTGATTCAATATTTTTGGAAATATAATCACCCAAGACGCACGCCTAGAGTTCAGCTCTCCTTATTCGGTTCAGAGTTGTTAAAATAGTCCAATATCTCAAGTTTATAACATAGGAACATTTGCACAGATTTCGCGAACTCGCTAGAGCACATCGGCCCACCGGTTGGTGTTATTTATAGAGCGACGGAGCTTTGCGACTATAAAAGGATTTTGTTTGAAAATGGGAAGCTGTTTGCATTTGTGCGAATGTGTATCGCGAATCGCAGATTTGGCGTGCGCGTGGGCCAGTCGACGCGCGCGGTGGCACTGGTGGCGTCGCTTGCGCGCGCGCCTCGTGCGTTGCACCTGACTCGCCCGCGCCCGCGGCCGCCGCAGCCACCAGCTTCCACGCCACCTCCACCTACCTATTACGGGAGATAATATCCTGTATGTCGCACCAACCCACTGTCATTCACACTGCTTTCTTTACGGTTATCAATAGCTGCCGATCATAACTTGCAATTTGATTTACACGAGCACTGAGGCGCTTAAAGCTCCAGTCGCAATTCAAAGTTAAATTGATAACGAAAACAGCAGAACCTAAGTATTTGTTTAGTGTTATGTATGAATTACTTATGATTTGAAAATATGAACATTTCTTATTCTATAAAAATATAAAGAGCACATTTGGATAGGATAGAGTCGATCCAATCCAAATGTTTTCTTTATAGTTTCTGCAAGCCTATTTTTACGCACATGACTAATACAAAGGGGTATGTGTAAAAGATACTCGTATGAGAGTAGTTATGTAGGTAACGATAACAACACTCTTACTAAAGCGTCCGACCTCAAGTTTTCCTAGTAATGTGAGTAAGCAGCGAACATTGTTCATTTACATGTTGCGCCCGCGCACCCGCGCATTTCACTCACGCCTCTCAACAAGTTGCAACGCAAAAGCTCCCATCATGTGTCCATACTTTATTGTCTTCATTTCAAGCAGGTATTTTAACCACTATAATACGTGCTTACTAAAACAAAAATATGATTACTAATTTTAATCAAGAATTTATGTCAAATCAAAAACGTGTTTATTACCGGAAGGACCCGATCAATCCAAGTGACCATAATATCTTTCATCGAATGTCGTTCCACAAACCACAGTCGCTAGACTGCTGGTGATTGTAAAGCATGAAATATCACACTAATATTATAAAGGCGAAAGTTTGTGAGGCCTCTTCTTCACGAAAAAACTACTGAACGGATTTGGATAAAATTTGGCACACATATAGTTTATAATCTGGATTAACACATAGGATACTTTTTATCCCGATATTCCCATGGGATTGAAACTTATGCGGGTGAAACCGCGGGGCGCAGCTAGTTAGCTATAATGCCAAAACAAGTTTGTTTGCACAAGTGTCTCAATGAGCACTGCCGTGGTGACGTCACACGTCACGCGTGCGTAGAACGTTGACACCGAGTTAACGGCACCGCACACAATGACACCCTTGTTGTACCCCAACGTCTTTGTGAAATATGAACACCTTGTTGTTTGTTTCACAAAAGTCGATATAATCAATATAGTATATAATTATTTGGTATATAAGAACTTGGCATAATAAATAATCACAAAATAAATATGTAAGGATAATTATGTTGATAGAACAATGTGTGAGCTTTGTGCTTGAAAATAAAGAAACCTATTACACAACAGAAAGGAACACTCCTCCTTATCTAAATGAATAACACTCTGTTTTGAGAGAGGTCATTTTTATTTAGCAAACCACTGGGAGAAGTCGTTTGTTGATCAAAGAAAGTGGGTATATACCTATATTTAAATCTTTTATCGAATGCCCATTTATCAAGGCCGGATTCGCAGCAATTACAGCTACTTTACACCTTTACTGGTGCTAAAAATACACTTAATTAACAAACGTATTTAAAAAATACGTTTCTGTGGCTTTCGTGATCATGCTGTAAAGTTTGATTAGCTCGAAGAAAACCGAACTGGGCCCATTGTTAATTAAAATGTATAAACGTTTTAAACCGAGGTGAACGATATTCTTAATTACGAAATCACGAATCGTATTTACCTAGTCCATAATAAATTATGTGATTTGGACAATACAATGAAGGATTAATAATGGCCCGAGCTTTCACAACGATTCTGCAAAGGACAGATCCCGTGTCAATAATAGTACTGACACTTAAATATGAAATATTTTTTTATGTTACTTGAATTTAAATAAAAGACATTAACAAGCTAAAAACCTGCAGTTTCCAAAATTACAATGCTGGAACTTATGGATATCACAGCTGCACTTTGATCATTCGAGTGTCATGCCCATTAATATGTATCGCACATGGAATCTGTGTTCCTGTGAGTGTGGAACCCTCAAACAACAGTCGACATCGACACGGGTGTAAAATGAAACGGTTATTGCTGATCGTGCCTGATACGGAAACACAGTCGCGCCGCACCAACGAATCGGCGTGTCTTTGTCACCAATGTTTCAGTAATTTCCCATGCTTTTCAGTTTATTTGTATACCAGAATCGACGCCGATGGACATTTTATTATATTTTTATTTACCTACAACAATACGAACCGTTAAATCTTACTTTATGCGGTACCTATTGTCACAATACAATTTACTCGGACGTATGTATCTTCTGTTGTGTCCGAGATTCCACTCGCGTGTACACTCCTACGTTCTGCAGTAAAATTTACGAGCATTTTACGATTCAATTTACATTTAAAAAGCACAAGTAACGGGTTTTCAAGTGATCTCTGTATTTCGGTAATAGCAGTACAGAATGTTCGACAATTTCTTTTCTTATTGATATTGCTAATAGCAGGTTATGTTGTATGCTATGTTAATACATATTTTATTGCTGCAGAGATTTATTTTTATAGGTGGCTGTTATAATTTCATATTTAATGGCCATGGGTATTTAAACGAGAAAATATTTAAAAAAAAACTGGGGCAAGCAATTCCGGCTACCTCAGAATTTGTATGCAGGTTCCTATAGCTAACCTATCTCTTCATAACAAGTTCTCACAATACTCCATGCCAAGTGATCAGTTCCATATAATAAAACCTATGCAGAAGAGCCAGCACAGCAAGAAGTGGCAAGAATAATCACGGATACCTACTTTAAATATGGTTTTATTTCTATCGTACTCACTAATTCTTAGTTCCTCATACTGCGTTAAAATTTAAACTTGACATAAATGTCTAACATCTTAAACTTCACATAACAACATCCTATAAGGAACTACGAAACTAGTTTTAAATAAAACCTTACAATATAAGGAAACTTCATTCAATTTCAAGGTTTAACTCAACATTTTGTGGCGGTAGGTATATAAATAACCATTGATACCGGTACACGGGCACGAATCATTAGCATTGCAGATTTGCGATACCTACCACGAGAAAACGCCCGACTTACACAACACTGAAAATACATATTGTTCTGTTTTCACAGAGTACCTACGTTCAGAAATGAGGAGTCTGTTGTTTGGTGTCATGATACTTTACAGACGTTTTAAGTTTTTTATTTTTATTGTAATGGACTCAGTTGGAGACAGCATATGGAGAGAAAAAAAAGGTCTACAAGAAAATAACATTCGGATTGAGACTACAAATACTGAAACCAAATTTCTGTCGTAATTACTAGCCCAGTTTATGTTTTCTTCACCTTATATGACCGAGGGTTCATCGCATCGAATTTTAAACTACGGTCCTAATCATGTATACATATAGACGGGAGCTTTATGAAATGTTGGCCACCGTTCGTTTGCTCGAGTCGTGCTAAGAAAAACCGAGGTAAGTCACATTATGCCGATGAGCCTAGCGTACTTTCCAGAAATTAATATACCTACATCTAACGTTTTGATAATCTACACGCGCTGTTGACGGCTGTTTTTTTTTTAAAACCTTGTATATTTCTTTACTTGTTTCTTCTATTCATAATGAATCGGAATATACGTTGTGTTCTTTACCTGGATGCTGCGTTTCATTATTTGATCATGTCGTGCCGTGTTCGACTTCCGGGCGACTTTTAACTTAAACGTAGCAGAAACATTTTTTTGCTACAGTAGGTACTATTTCCACAAAGAACATTGAACTGATTTTTTTTCTGTAATAATCTGTTGGTTACCTAAACAGGGTTTTATTTATAGTAAAAATGTTGCTTATTAAGAGACGTATAAACGTCAAAAATAAAAGATTGTTAAGCGCACGTAATAACGTGCGCTTAACAATCTTTTATTTTTGACGTTCATCATTACGTTCATCATTACGTTCATCATTACGTTCATCATTACTTATGTATGTTGATGTAATGTTAAATACCCGTTCACGACCATTATTTTCCTATATAAGTAGATTTTTTAGATGACCTCCTCTGATAAAGCTATGATCTACCAATGGCTATCCTCAGAAATGAGCGGACAAGATCCCCAACCCGTTAAGTGCCTTTTATCTATTTTATTAAGTAATTTAAAGTAAATACTAGATTTTGTTTAATTTATCTTTGTTAAATAAATACATACATGCAGGTCGCTTCTAAAGTTCTAACCGGCCGATTTGGAAATCATTGGGGGAGGCCTATGTTCAGCAGTGGAGGTCCTATGGCTGAAATGATGATGATGATGATGATGAAATACATTATTCTCTTCGACTGAAATATCGTTTTGGATCACGATTTTTTAAGCCGAGATTTTTTATTTATTTATTATTTTTTATATATTCATGTCATGTGTGTGATATAAACTCGTCACATTTGAGGGTATAATACACAAAGGATCTACTCCTCTTACCCTTTTAAGTACACGGCCCACCAATTGAAAAGCTTCCGTCATAATATGTCACAACATGACATATTTATGACTGCCGATGACTGACATTGAGTAAAATGAATGTGGATAATGATACAGGGCTTTTACTGAAGGATTTCCGATGTACACTGAAAAAAAAGGTTTGTTGGATTTACCAAATTAGCAAAGGTTGGCTGAATTACAAGGAAACTACGATAAATATAACAAAACCTCGCTATTGAACTTACAAAACTAAAAAGGTTGATGTTGGTACCAAAGTTTTTATGTAAATCAGCAAAGAGTATTGGACATTTTACCAAAAAAATGTCAACAATTTAGTCTGGTTGATTTTATCATAAAACTATGATAAATATAACAAGACCTCGCGGTTGAACTTACAAAACTACATAGGTTGCGATCAAAATATAGTTCCTACCAGAGTTCATGGTGTAAATTAACAAAGAATATTGTACATTTTACCAAACAAATCTCAACAATTTAGTCTGGTTGATTTTATCATAAAAATATGATAAATATAACAAGACCTCGCGGTTGAACTTACAAAACTACATAGGTTGCGATCAAAATATAGTCCCTACCAGAGTTTACGGTGTAAATTATCAAAGAATATTGTACATTTTACCAAACAAATCTCAACAATTTAGTCTGGTTGATTTTATCATAAAAATATGATAAATATAACAAGACCTCGCGGTTGAACTTACAAAACTACATCGGTTGCGATCAAAATATAGTCCCTACCAGAGTTTACGGTGTAAATTAACAAAGAATATTGTACATTTTACCAAACAAATCTCAACAATTCAGTCTGGTTGAGTTTATCATAAAAATATGATAAATATAACAAGACCTCGCGGTTGAACTTACAAAACTACATAGGTTGCGATCAAAATATAGTCCCTACCAGAGTTTACGGTGTAAATTAACAAAGAATATTGTTCATTTTACCAAAGTTTTTATGTAAATCAGCAAAGAGTATTGTACATTTTACCAAAAAAATGTCAACAATTTAGTCTGGTTGATTTTATCATAAAACTATGATAAATATAACAAGACCTCGCGGTTGAACTTACAAAACTACATAGGTTGCGATCAAAATATAGTTCCTACCAGAGTTCATGGTGTAAATTAACAAAGAATATTGTACATTTTACCAAACAAATCTCAACAATTTAGTCTGGTTGATTTTATCATAAAAATATGATAAATATAACAAGACCTCGCGGTTGAACTTACAAAACTACATAGGTTGCGATCAAAATATAGTCCCTACCAGAGTTTACGGTGTAAATTATCAAAGAATATTGTACATTTTACCAAACAAATCTCAACAATTTAGTCTGGTTGATTTTATCATAAAAATATGATAAATATAACAAGACCTCGCGGTTGAACTTACAAAACTACATCGGTTGCGATCAAAATATAGTCCCTACCAGAGTTTACGGTGTAAATTAACAAAGAATATTGTACATTTTACCAAACAAATCTCAACAATTTAGTCTGGTTGAGTTTATCATAAAAATATGATAAATATAACAAGACCTCGCGGTTGAACTTACAAAAATACATAGGTTGCGATCAAAATATAGTCCCTACCAGAGTTTACGGTGTAAATTAACAAAGAATATTGTACATTTTACCAAACAAATTTCACCAATTTTATCTGGTAATGTTTATAATAAAAATGTGATAAATATAACAAGACTTCGTTGTTTAACTTACGAAACAAAAAAGGTTGAGGTCAAAAATCGTCCCTACTAGAGTTCATAGTTTATATTAACAAAGAATATTGTACATTTTACTAAACAAATCTCAACAATTTAGTCTGGTTGATTTTATCATAAAAATAATATGATAAATATAACAAGACCTCGCGGTGGAACCTACAGAACAAAGCTTCAGGTCAAAATATAGTTTCTACCAGAGTTCATAGTGCAAATTAACAAAGAATATTGTACATTTTATAAAACAAAGAACGACGACCAAATTAGTCTGGACGCGTGCCCCGTCAAAAATTGCAGATTACAAAGTTAATTTATAGTCCATTGGCCGTAGATTGGGCTTTATTTTCTTTTATTTCATTGAAAGCTGTATGTCTTTATAGTGTCTTGTATTTTTAATAAAAAAAAACCCTTTTACATTAATAAGATCACACACGTTACAGAGTTTTTGCCGCTACTTTTTTATAGGCATCTTTATGAATAATTGGTTCCATTAGAATAGTTTTCGTAGAAAACATTTTCGATAAATGAAAGACGATTTGATGCCTCTAAGCAGTGAAATGCAAATAGTAGAAGGAAGATTGCCTCAGACATAGCAGTAGTAGATTTCTCTTTCGAGGCAGTACTGGTTTAATGTGCCCAAACAATTTACGATTTTTTTCTAGACAAAGGGTTGAGAGCCACCTGAACAACCGGTAGACTTTAATGTTGTAGGTGGACTGCGGATTAGCCGTTTTTGTTTACAGAATAGACGTTTACATAGTCAACAAAATACACACCTATTTCTTTCATATTTTCATGAAAAGATATTAGAGTAAAGAAGTAGAAGTAAAGAGACCTAACTTATTAGTCCCCCAAAAATATGTTTGAATAATTGTCACTATTAATTGCAAACCGCAAACGCGTAAATTATGTTTTATCAGTGAATAAAAAATCCTAGTTTTAATTAGTTTTACATGTATCCCAAAAATCAAAATGGAAATAATTAAGAATACCTACTTTTGGAATTTACTGTAATCTTTATTTTTTGTCCTGACACATATTATATGTCAGGGAAAAATGGTTATCGTCCTTTCAATAATTTGGTATGGTTGATTTTACCATTAAAATTATGATAAATATAACAAGAACTCGCGGTTGAACTTACAAAACAAAAGAGGTTGAGGTCAAAATGTAGTCCTTACCAGAGTTCATGATGTAAATTAACAAAGAATATTGTACATTTTACCAAACAAATCTGAACAATTTGGTTTGGCTGATTTTATCATAAACATAATATGATAAATAAAACAAGACCTCGCAATTGAACCTACGAAACTAAAAAGGTTGAGGTCAAAATATAGTCCCTACAAGAGTTCATGGTGTAAATCAACAAAGAATATTATATATTTTACTGAACAAGTCACAACCGCATAGTTCGGTTGATTTTATAATTGTTACTGTGTTAGTTTCAAAGCAAAATATAGTTACATTTACCGGGACAGTTGGTAACGAGTAGCAGACTCATTTGATAAAAAACTAACGCACTGAGGGTTCCGTACCAACATTTTATAATTTTTACATGTTTATTTAAAAATAAGTAAGTATTACGCTTGACTAGTTTTTATTATTTGTTGAACATAATTCAACAAATAATAAATAAAAACATAGTTTTTTAATTATTTAAATTTTTAGAGTTCCGTACCTCAAAAGGAAAAACCGGAACCCTTATAGGATCACTCGTGTGTCTGCCTGTCCGTCCATCTGTCACAGCCAATTTCCTCCGAAACCACTGACCCAATTGGGATGAAATTTGGTACACATATTATGTAAGTCGGTGACCCAAAGACGGACGTGTTACGTAAATGAATGAATTGTAAACATAGGGTCACTATATAAAAAGGGGTAAATTAGAAAATAGTCGAAAATTGACCATTCGTCCCCTTAGATCACAGGAAAACATAAGAAGTCTATAGTATTTAAAGTAACAATCATAGGTACGGTACGGACGGAACCCTCTCCACGCGAGTTTAACTCGCACTTGTCCGGTTTTTTATTATTTAACGATTTGTCGGTTCATTGTGAAAATATCAACTAGCTAAGATTGCGATTTAAGAGAAAAAAAACTATTAAAGGTAGGACAGTAGGCTTAGGTACTATAGGATGTAAGAACTGTAAAAATTGATTGTCTTATTAATGTGATTATGAATTTAATGATTATTCTCGTATTTGACATTTTGATGAATATACTAACAATATAAGTTAACAAACCTTTGCTCATCTGCTTGCAGGCAGAATACTAACGACATACCATAATCTCACTGTAAAATTGTATTCTTGCAAATAAATCATTGATTATGATTATGATTAGGGTTCCGTTTGACACCCTTCAGGGACGGAACCCTAAAAATCTACTGTACTGCTGATGCAAAGTGGCGCTGCAATCGCTATCAGACGAGTATTGTACAATTAACTAAAACAAATCACATCAATTTAGTTTGGTTGATTTTATCATTGTTACTTATTGTGTTTTGTGAATCATTTCGGTCCACTTTTGACCCTCCAATAACTTAAGATCTATTTGACCTACATCCTTGCAATTTTGCAAGTCTTGTAAGACCGTCTTCTATTTACCGAATCCTGAATTTCAATAAAAACCCTCTTACCGTTCACGAGATTTTGAAGTCCGAAAATCACAAATTTTACACTGACTGACAGTGATTTAATCTCAGATTGTTTAAGACATTGATTCCCATATAAGACATTATACGTTGGTACCTACATTACTTCCATGAGAACAATAATTTGCATTATTAAACTAAGTAAACAAGTATTTATAACAAGATCATCATACATTTGTTCATTAAGGCGCAGATATACGACTTTGACCTTGAGCGAGTGGGAAGAGCTTAGCGATAGCGTCTACCCGTGCGTGAGAGTGGTCAGCGATGCACTGCCGCCCGTCGCCCGCAAGACCCCGCTTTAACGCGCACCAAGATTATTCGAAAAAAACAAACCAACTTAATTTAACAAACACAATTCAAATAAAAACCGTATACTAAAATATGGGTCATTAATTTGTCTATTATATGATTAAAGTTTCATGCAAATACCCCCAATAGTTTTTGCGTGATTGTCGTTTTTTTGTCAGCGTTAGACATTACTTTACAAATTAATTACACTATGTTATAAAAATATAATTTTACATTTTCACATATCAAATTATGAAGAAAATGGTCTAGTAATATATATTTTTTTCAAAGAAAGGAAACAAGAAGTTTAGACGTGATTTTCAATTTAAAATCATTAAAAGTCGTATATGTGCGCCTTAATATACGAAGTAGGTATGTAGGTAGGTAGGTATAAGTTGACCGAGTTGTACCAAAACAGACCGTTCGAAGAGCACGTTTATTGTTAACGTTATAAGATTCAAAATCCATTAGAAGTATTTTAAACATGCGACCTAAAATTTCAACTATTTCAACTATACCTAACAATAATAAAGTTAGTAGGTAGTAGGTATTTTAAGTAGTAAAGTACCTAAAGGTTGTCTGGAAGAGATCGCTTTCTATCAGCAGGTTTTTTACGCTTTCGAAGTGTAATTTGCGAGTCCAAATTGAGACTACATACCTAACTAGGTACCTATTTTTGATAAATCTGGTTGCAAATAACATGTTTTCAAAGCATAGAATCATACCTACACATCCTACATCTGTGGATAATAATACAATTGGTAAATTATAATAAAACCAACTGGCGACCCGCCCCGGTTTAGCACGGCTGCAATGCTCAACTAAACATAATGCATGTTTTATACAATATAAACCTTACTCTTGAATCACATCCTATATTCTAATAAAAAAAACACATCAAAATCCGTTGCAGTTTTAAAGATCTAAGCATACCTACCTACATAGGGACAGACAGAGGGAAGCGACTTTGTTTTATATTATGTAGTGATTAATGAATGGTTTTGTCTTTACTGGTAGGTTATTATTAAGTTTCTGTCAAAAAAATAATTTTTGTGACAAGCTTTTATAGCCGACTGTATGTACTTTTCTTTGAACATCCAGCAATTGCTCACCAAGACGATTCTGAAGAGCTCAAACTCGGTACGATTGCTATTATTACAGAGCTCCTAGAGAATATTATGGTCAGTGGGTCGTCTTAGTATTGTATTCTCATGTCATCCAAGTCAAGTACCTAGATAATATGCTAAATTTCAGCTCAATCGGTTGAGTTGAGGATACATAACTACCTACTTCAAAATTGAGTTGCAAGAAGACACATACATAGGTACATTGCAAATTAAATTAATGAAAAGCTTGTAATAATATTAGTATATCATTCTATCTTGCTTTGGTTATTACAACCTTTCCGCACAAAGTCCTAATATTTTCTCCAACAACCACATTAACACGAAACATTAAACAGTGTTTAAAAGTAACCTAGGTACCTACTTGTCGCTGTGGTTTAAAAATGTTAAAATTACTAAACAGTATCGTAGAATTTACAAAATCATAATACCTAGTTGTAGTTCCATATTATTATATGCGACTATACTCCCCCCTTCCGCACTACCCCGCAGAGCTGTCCCCGTGTCGCGTTTGTTTGCGCCTCGCGACCATTGACGTAGGGTTGCCACCTTTTTCTTTGACGGATAAAATATTCTGATCTGGAAGTGAAGTTGTCAATTTCGTTAATTTTTTATTGGTACGGTTGTAGTTTTTGTCGTTATTTATTTCCTTGCAAATGTGATGAAAAAATCGTTAAACAATGCACTATATTTGTTTTATACAAATTTATGTTTTATTTTTCAGCTAATAACAAATTCGTATCTGCTTTAAATATATTTATGGCATCTAAACATGGTACGCGCTACGCACAAATTTAAATAATTGCTTATAAGCATAATGGAAGCTTTATTTCTGTGGTCACGCCACTTCGCAATAATTACAGAAAACACCCTGTCTGTAAATGCTGAAGTGGCGGGAACGCACAGTAATCGTGACACCACTTTAAGTATGTTCGGAAAAGTAATTTCCTCGGACAAATAAAACCAGCCAAGTAATTAATTGGCCGAGTTGAATTAAGTTTGCACCTGAAATGTATGGCACCGCATAAAAACGAGGTGCAAACTTAACGCAACTGATTTCTAACTAAATTTATTATGATGTAATTACAAATGTATAGTTTTCAGATTTTTTTTTTAAGTACTTGTTGTATGTGACGATATTACTTGCCAAATTTCATAGTTCGGGGTCAACGGGAAGTACCTTAACATTTTGATTCCCTTGAGAATGTCGAAATGTATGTTTTTGCGACCTAAGTGGCCGTATCTTTTTTTTACTTTAACGTAGAAGTATGATTTTTTTTCACAGCTTTAATGGTACTACTATAGATTTTTTCTCTTAATTCATTTTTATAAAGATTATTTCATTGTATAAGCGATCCAGCACTTTTGATCCAGGGGTAATTCGCTTCCCACAGCGGCTTATAGTTTTGCATTCGTTTTCTTTCCTATTACCACTGCTACTACTGTAATGCTAGCATTATCGTCAATAACGTCATCTATTTTGTATGAAATTATTTTCACTTTATAATAAAGTACGGTTGGCAACCCTAGCCCTCGCGTCGCGACCGCGCCTGCGCACGAGGCGCTGTTGAGCACGCAGTAAGTAACCGCGTGGCGTGCGTCTGCGACTCTGCGAGTGCGTAATACCTCGTTCATTTCAATTTACGCCGGCCGGCTAGTTAGTCGCTTCGCTTTGCTCGCAATGGAAAGTGACGAAGAAGACTTAAACGTGGGGGTCGCCGAATAACTGAATGGGGACTATCTGAAGACACTATAACAAACTTTGAAGGTGAGTGCCTATTTTGATGGTTATTATAATTATACTAGTTTGGCCGTGTTTCTAAGTTGTATTGTTCATTATATTAATTTTGATTGTTCAATGTGTAAAATTGATAGGATAGCTTATTGTGCAGTGAACTAACGATTGAGTGGATGGCTAATGAAGAATTCAACTTGATACGGATATAGCCCCTCTTGTCAAGGCCCGATAGTCTACGTTTTTTTTGTAAATCGTTATCACTACCAAAAGCAAGAAAGTGATCTAGTACTGTACCTACTGTGACTAAATTATTTCTACATTTCTTTGTTCCGGTTATGCCACCAATGGGTCAGATTATAGGAAAGGGGGCCTTATTATATAGGATGCCTAGATATTGAGCTAAAAATAGTGGTTAGATACCTACAATTAGCTACCTATTTTGTTTTGATAGATTTACAAAACGAACTTTAGTAAATTTTACTGATTGGTTTGGTTGGCATACATTTCATTCATTCAAGTCTATAGGTACCTAAGTACCTACATTGTTACATGGCCGCGACTATAGTAGTAAAAAACCCGTTGGCTACCGTTACATACCAAATTTATGGATAACTACAGATAAAATGCGGTTACTGTTTTATTATCCGACTGCGACCGAGAAAAAGAGTACCTACAGCTGTTCTTCAAGTACACACTTGAAGAACTGTACCTACTCTTTTTCTACAGTTCTACAATAATTTACAGTAGATTTTATGTATACTCTAAGGCATCGACTAACTTAGTGTTCCCGAAGATGACCGACCGAAACTAGGCAACTGGATGACAGCGCTTTTAATAAAATAGCGAGATGACATTGACAATTAGGTATTTGTTTGCGAAAAAGTTTACGAGGTTCAAATGTATGAATGCGGAAATCTCGCACAGCTCTGGTGGAAATAATGTTTATCTCTTGTTTTTTTAGTAAATCAGATTTCGTTCAAATTGCTTGAAGATATACAAGAAACGGAACTAAGAGAATTAATTCCGAGTTTAAAGGAAAGAATATTATTCAAGCGAGGATTGAACAAACTCCAAAACATTATTCAGGTAAGTGTTCATATTATTTGTTTAAAACTTTTGGGTGTCACGGCTCATAATGACTATCAAAATTCCTTCGCGACCCCCCGATCGTATAATTTTGTTAATGGTTGTGTGTTTTTGTTAAAAATTTACTTGGTAATAATTGCTTGTTTGTTACAGGCGACAGAATCTGATGAAACTCTAAGCATTGCTAGCGATTTTTCTGCGCCCAGCCCCACAGCCAGCACAAGCAGTGAAGAGTTGCCGACCACAAGAGAGAAATCTTCTGTAAGTTTTGCCTTTATTTTGAGTGAGTGTTGTAAAACCTACTTATTCAACTTACTATTTGTTAGGTTTTATGAATATTTTCTAATGTCAATAAAAAATATTTTTTTGTACTTTGAACGTTGAATACAGCAACCATCACACACGTCTACGTTTTTCTTTTTCCTTAGCAATCCTAATATTTATTAAGGAACTCAGTCTACAACTACAACACGTTATCAGCACGAAGGGCTCTGTATCTATATTTGATCTACGATCGAACTTAAAAGAAGATTGGTGGTGAAATAATTGATACCTAGTTAACATATTGGTCATCATGTCGTCTGCAGTTCATGGTATGTCTCTAATAAATGGTATTCCGATACTTTGTAATAGAGAAGGTTACACTCTGTGGAAATTTAAAATGCGCATGTTGTTAATCCATGAAGGGTTGTGGGAAACTGTAAGCGGAGTAGTTGTCGTAGGGAGTAAGACGCCCGACGATGTACGGAAGGATGAAAAAGCTCTTTCTAAAATATGCCTTACTGTGGATGGTGCTGCTATTTCGATTGTTCGACCAGCTAAGACCGCAAAAGAAGCGTGGGATGCTCTTATGAAATCCTACGAGGATCGAAGTTTGGGTCGTAAACTGTCGTTGGAACGTAAGTTGTACAGGTACACCTTATCTGACTTTTCTGATTTAGAAGCTTACTTAACGGCAATAACTACAACTGCACTAGACCTGGCCGACATTGGCAAAACCATTGAAGATAGTTCTTTAGCAGCTATTATTTTGGGAGGTCTAACGTCTCGCTACGAGCCCTTGATAATGGCGCTTGAGAATGGGAGCGTTGAAGTCACAACAGATTTGGTAAGAAGTAAGTTATTGAGCGAAATGACGAAAGAGACTAAAGATGATGTGGCTGCGTTGCATACTAACAAGCAAGTTATTTGTTTTCGATGTAAGAAGCCAGGGCACAAGAGTCCTAATTGTCCTCTCAAAAAGAAGGAGAAAAAGGCAAAGGCGAGTTGCTCAACAGAAAGTTGTTCTAAAGATAAGGGACTGACTGTTTTTAGTTCAGGGAATATGGATGCATGTGTCACGGAATTGTTTTTGGATGGTGTCACGGGACTGGCTTTGTCTGCACCAAGTGTTCAGATGTCTGAGAAGTGGATAATCGACTCTGGTGCGTCTACTCACATGACTCCACATGCTGAATGGTTTAATAGTTACAAATCCTGTGATGGGAAGATAACTGTAGCAAATGGTAAATGTTTGCCGGCTGTGGGTTTAGGAGATGTTGATATTGACACAAAAACCAATTTTAAGAAGATTATTAATGTTGTACATGTTCCTGGCCTAGATTGTAATTTACTCTCAGTCAAAAAGGCAGTAGAGAAAGGTTTCTCGATTGTTTTTGATACGAATGGCTGTAATTTTTATAATTCTAATGATGTTTCTTTTAAAAAGGATCCTGTTTTACATGGTTCTAATTGTGGTGGATTGTACACTTTAGATTGTACAGTAAAACCGCAAGGTATTTCAGCTTATAATGTTTACACTAATTTGTCCCAGTTTCAGCTTTGGCATAAGCGTCTAGGACATCTCTGCCGTATTGGTATGGATCTACTCAAAAAAGGTCTAGCTGTTGGTGTAGAGTATACTGATGTTGACAAAGAACCATGCGTACCTTGTGTAGAGGCTAAACAGGCGCGGAAGCCTTTCAAAGGGATTAAGTATAAAAAGGCTTCGTCACCATTAGAATTGGTCCATACGGACGTTTGTGGTCCCATGACCACTGAATCTTTTAAAGGTAATAAATATTTCATTATTTTTGTTGATGATTATACACGTTTTATATACCTTTATTGTATGTCATCTAAGACAGACGTTCAGAAGTTTTTTTGTGCTTTCCAAGCACTTGTTGAGAGACAGACTGGTACTAAGATTCGAACCCTTCGGTCAGACAATGGTACTGAGTATGTCAACAAGGACCTGACAGACTATTTGCAGGCTCAAGGGATACGACATGAAACGTCTGTACCATACAGCCCTCAACAAAATGGGGTAAGTGAACGTAGCAATCGTAGCATTGTGGAGAAGGCCCGTTCCTTGCTGGCACAGAGCTCTTTGTCGAAAGCTTTTTGGCAGGATGCTGTTGAGACTAGTGTTTATTTAAAGAATAGGTCACCTCATCGTGCACTTAATGGTATGACGCCATATGAAATGTGGTGTGGTAGTAAACCCGACCTGTCTAATTTAAGAGTGTTTGGTTGCCGAGCTTTAGTTCATGTGCCTTCATGTCAGAGAACTAAGCTAGACATGAAAACTTCTGAACATATCTTCGTTGGATATTCAGACGATCCAAGGAGTTATTATTTCCGTAGCGCGGAAAACCCTCGAAGGTTGATTAAGTCACGGGATATTACGTTTTTTGAAAATATTTTTTCAGGATTGAAGGACAAATCTGTTCAGCCTGAAGCTGCTGTGAGCCCTAATGTCATTAATCTTTTGGTACAAACTTCTTCAGATACCACATCGCCACGGGCGATTTCTATCTCATCTGCTTCTACTTCTTCACCTACTTCAGAAAATGTGGACATGGAGGTAGAGCAAGTTGACGATTTTGTGGACGCGAGTGAAGAAGCTGGTGGGGTTTGTGACACGGAGTCTCTACATTCAGGTGAACAACGTGTTCTGTCCCTGGTTCCTTCAGTTGAACTCAACGATGCATGTCCTGAGAGAAGGTATCCTGAAAGAGTACGTAAACCTCCTGATTATTATTCATACGGCACTCACGGTGTTGATTTGTTGTGTGATGATCCAAAAAGTTATCGTGAAGCTGTTAATAGCGATGATAAATATAACTGGATCTCCGCAATGAAGGATGAGTACAACGCCTTATTGAATAAGCAGACTTGGACATTAGTGGATAAACCAAATAAAAAGGTTATTCCATGTAAATGGGTGTTCAAGATAAAGAGGGACCCGAACGGTGCAATAGTCAAGTATAAGGCGCGACTAGTTGCGAAAGGTTTTAGTCAAGTTTGGGGGACTGATTATAACGAGACTTTTGCACCTGTAGTTCGAAATTCATCTTTGCGTACCCTTATAGCGTTGGCTGCAGAAATGGATTTAAAGATCCAACACATGGATGTCGATACCGCATTCCTCAATGGGGACTTAGAGGAGGAAGTGTACATGCAACAGCCTGAGGGATTTGCTGAGCACGGGGCAGAAGGTAAAGTCTGTTTGCTCAGAAAATCCATTTATGGTTTGAAGCAGGCAGCTCGAGCCTGGAATATCAAATTGCATCAAATTCTATCGAAAATTGACTTTGCACGAACATCTGCGGAATCATGTGTTTACATAAAAAAGTTTGGTAATGAAACCTTAATACTTGCAGTCTATGTTGACGATCTAATTGTCTTTTATAAAGAAAAAAGTTCGTTTGACGCTGTCAAAAATGACTTGGAGAAATTTTTCTCGCTAAAAGATTTGGGTGCATTGTCGTATTGTTTAGGTTTAAATGTTAACCGTGTTGACGATAAAATTGTGGTCAGTCAGAAGACCTATATCCAGTCAGTGTTGGAGCGGTTTAATATGCGAGATTGCAAGGAAATATTGGAGAAAGGTAATCCAACATCTCTTGGTGAATATCCTTACCAAAACTTGGTAGGATGTCTCATGTACCTAGCTGTTAATACGAGACCCGATATAGCTTATGCCACAAGCTATTTAAGTCAGTTTAATAACTGTCATGATAAGAGACATTGGTTGGCCGCTAAAAGGGTGTTACAGTATTTGAAAGGTACTATGGATTACTGTCTTACTTACAGAAAAGTCGGTGGACGTCTGTGTGGATACACGGATGCTGACTGGGCGAACTGTGTACATGACCGTCGGTCGTACACTGGTTATTACTACACGCTAGCAGGTGGACCTATTAGTTGGGAGTGTAAGAAGCAGCCGACGGTAGCCTTATCGTCTACAGAAGCTGAGTATATGTCCTTGAGCAGTGCTGCAAAGGAGGCTATTTTCCTCAGACGGTTAGTGTATGACATTACTGGTTTTGCTCATAGGGTGTTGCTATACAACGATAGTCAAAGTGCACAGAAAATTGTGCTCAATCCTATCCACCACAATAGAACTAAACATATTGATACGAGATATCATTTTATTCGTGAAAAGGTTACTGAGGGTCTTATAGATATAAAGTTCATACCTACGGATAAAATGACAGCCGATGTTTTAACCAAGCCCTTAAGGCGCATAAATCATCTTAGGTGCGTTGTTAATATGGGTTTAATGATAAATGAGTAGAATATTTTTTCTATTTATTTATTTTTCGTCGGTTTATGTTTTATATTTTTGTTTAGTCTGGTAGTAATGTTTTATTTTATTCTATTGTGTTCAGCATTACTACTTTATCTTTTTATTGCCATTAAGGGCGGATGTTGTAAAACCTACTTATTCAACTTACTATTTGTTAGGTTTTATGAATATTTTCTAATGTCAATAAAAAATATTTTTTTGTACTTTGAACGTTGAATACAGCAACCATCACACACGTCTACGTTTTTCTTTTTCCTTAGCAATCCTAATATTTATTAAGGAACTCAGTCTACAACTACAACAGTGAGCCAGTGACAAAACCGGGTATTTTAAAAACGTTTTGATCGCGCTTTTCTTGCGTCAAAATATCATTAGTTACACTAGAGCAGGGATGGGGAAACTACGGCCCGCGGGCCATTTCCGGCCCGCGAAGGCTTGAAATCCGGCCCGCGACCATCAAATAAAAATCAAGAGAATATTTCGTATTGTTAGTAATTTCACTCTCATCACCAGAAATTTGAATTTTATAAGTCCATATCTAGGACACAATACCCAAATATAGTTGCCCACGCGAAATTAAGAAAAAATTGTCTTCGTAATAGACTTTCGGATGACCACCTTTATTCACTACTAAAATGTTCAGCATCACAAATGGAGCCGGTTTATGATGAAATCATGCAAAAACAAAAACAGTTCCAAATGTCACATGTCCCCACAAAGACCAGCGCTCCTCAACCTTCTACTTCGCAGCAAACTTAAAAGTTTAATTTAACTATAATTTCCAATTTTTTTTTATTCCAATAGTTATTTTGTAATATTGCACAATAAATTAGTGTTTCAAAAATACATATCAATATTTTTATTTCAGTAATTAACATAGCCAAAAATGAAACAACTTGGCCCGCCATATATTTCGTTAGTATTATATTGGCACGCAAAGGAAAAAGATTCCCCATCCCTGCACTAGAGCCACTGTAAGTTCTTTTGCCTTTATTTTTTTTTTAGTTAGTTATTTATGATCACTTATTTACTCCCTGTAGTGTAGTGTAAGGCATGTATGATGTAGTGTAGTGCTTTTTTTTTCAAATTTTAGGCCCAGTAGTTTCGGAGATAGAGGAGGAAAGTAGTTCAACTGTCTTAACTATCACGGTTCATGAGATACAGGCTGGTGACAGACAGACGGATGGACAGCAGAGTCTTAATAATAGGATCCCTTTTACCCTTTGGGTACGGAACCCTAAAAACTATCAATTCCATGTTGTTAAGTTGATATTCATGACAAATACACTTAATGATTATTTTGATTTCCTTGATTTTCATGCTTAGTTCTTTATAATTTGTTTTGATTTCCATAGGAGACATACTACATTCCAAGCCAAAAGTTTGGAAAAAATAAATATATTCCGGCAAGGGGAAAGCTTGCTGATAGATATAACAATTACAAACGTTTGCTGCGGAAGAGTGGGGTAATAATAATTAACGAAAGAAGATCCCACGCGAGCACCGACGATGTTCCTGCTGACACAGCTGCAGCAGTTGAAAATCAAAGTGGTACAAATTTGAACATATATTATACAAGATCTAATAGTTTTATCTAATTAGGCTGAAGCTAGACTAAACTTGATCTATTGTTTACCAGTATCTAATGAAGAATATGAAGAGTTAAAAGTTTGGCTGAAATACAACAAGGAGCCAGTGCCCAAAGTAATCGAGAATTGGAGGAAAACATCCACATTGCGCCTGAAGGAACTACAATCTGAAAAATATGCAAACATACATGACATCGTGAACGATTGGCCCTCTTATAAATTGAGTTTCGGATATAAGTTGGTAAGTTGTAACCCTTTTTACAAGCTTTTTATTAGCTTGACCGTATATTTGTTTGTTTCAATCTTGTGAGCAATATTTGTTTATAATCGTTTTTTTTTTCAGATTGAACTGGATTTTGAATCCAAGTTTAAAGGATCAGAGCTTCGACTGTTCAAAAAATGGCCCATGTTTTTAGAGAAAGCTCTTAATCTTTTTAAAACAATTAAAGCTGCTTCTATCTACATTAAATTGATTGAAGAAAATCCAAGTGAAGGTTGGTTATTAAATATACTTGTATCGATCAAAACTCGAAGTTTCGGTTTTTGTGTGAAATTAGTGAAAGTTTTGATATTAAAACCATTTATATTTATTAAGTATATTTAGATAGCAAAAATAGTTTCGGAGGTTTAGCAAAAAAAAACTCTGATAATCAGTTATTTGGCTAAACTTCTTAATAAAACTTAAACTAACAACATAAACTAATTAAGTCAACGAATTTGCATCATAACTTATTTCATTTTTATTTTTCAGATGTTAGAGACTTCTGTTATTGTGCGGCAATTGGATATAAAATAGTTCCAACGGTGAGAATACAGTGCCAAGATACAGCTGGAAAAAAAAAACCATAAAGCCAAGCATTCAAGAAGCTATGAACAGTTTTATTCTTCATGCAAAGGTATGTACCTATAATTTCACTTTTAAGACTTGTGAGATGACGACTTTCCATATACCGATTGATTTTTGATGTTCTTCCTTTTATTTAAGATGCTATGTTACGTGGAAAATAATAAAGCTTCCGATTGAGCCTTTTGATCAGTGTCGCAAAATTACGGTTTTTTTTACAATTTGGCGGGTTCGATTCCCGGTTCAGATAGGCGATTATTCAAAAATCTTAGAATGCGGTTCAAATTGTTTTTAAAATCAAAATGATGTCTTCTTTCAGTAAAACTGTCTATCTACAATACTTAAGATACTTTCCCTCCATGTGGCGCCTTGGAACAGCCTGTATAAGTACCTACACTTCTTGCTTGAGAGCTTCGCACAGACTAATCATAATGGTGGATTACGTTCCGAACCCCTTTAAATAAATACATACCTATAGTTGCAATACCTAAGCAATAAAAAATGCTCAGTGTCAACAATGACTAGGAATTATAAAAAATATGGTTAAAAGTTAACAATTCATTCTAATTTCCAGAACCAAAGTGAAATCCCCACCCAGCTGGACTATCGGCGAAAAGCTCAAACTGCTAAGGGTCTACGGTGCCAACCCATCATTATTGCTGTCGGACCAACCATCGATGCCCTGAAGGACTTTTATGTTGCGTATGATAACATCCTTTATAAAATAGATTCGTTCTTGAAAGCGCTGGATGTATGCTTCAAAACTTTTCACTGCCTGGACGCAGAATATCCAACAGAAGCTGTTCACATTTAGCTATTTCTGCAAAAATATTTTTATAACATTGACACAAAATCAGACAAAAAGCTTTCTGGAGTCTCATCTTTTATCTCCGACTTGGAATAAGTGACTTATTTGCTAAATTTAATCAAAATGTTTGTTTGTTTCAAATGTCTTGCTTCAGTTGAAGATTACAAAGATTTTTGTGAACATTTAAAAGACCATAACTTAAGTGCAAACGCAACATATCGCTGTAAACAGTATCAATCCTGGCCAAAACCTGGCAGCCTTGTGTCCTTTAAAATAAGAAAGGTTTTGAATCCTTAGGTAAGGATATAATTTTAAGATGAGTGATCTAGTGATTATTTAATTGTATTTATGATTGCTAAAATAAATTTTATGTACTAAAAATCGTTTTTTTTTCTTTAAACCACCGTTTTAATTAAGCTCATATTAAATAAGGTTAGGTACTGGTAATTTGACGTGTTCTAGAAACTGCTGATTTTCGGCTAGCCTACATGACCTTTTAACTGAAAATAATGAACTTTACTGTATATCTCCCTAGAAAGAATATGTTGAATTACCAATAATCCTGTATATTTTTGAAGTGTTTGTCAAACGGTCTTAAAAGCTTTTTTTGTCAAACCTTGTATTGCTTGTAAGGTTTTTTCTTCTACCATATTTTTAGGGTGTGGTATAATTGAAAATTAGAAACTTACTAGGTAATCTGCAATATTGCTGACATGGTACACACGTACTTTCGTGGCCACGTAATCAGCAATATTGCAGATTAGCTACTAAGTTTCTAATTTTCAATTATATTGAAACCCCCTTACCTACTTACTTACCCTATTAATATTCTGGAAATCAATGTTTGGATACCAAAAAGTCGTGTACATTTTACAAGTGTTAGTTTGATAAATGAACCAAACTAACACCATTAAAATTTACACTATTTCTTTGGTATGTTTTACTAAACTAAGACCGGTACAATCAGACAAGCACTGATAAATTAATATTGGTAGATATTACCAGTCAAGTTTGGTAATAACTACAGCGTAAATCTGTTAGATATTACCAAACAAATGTTAGGAAAAAATACGAAACAAACATGATAGATAATACTTAATTGTATTTGATAAAATCTACGATACACTTCTTGTAGATAATACAATATTATCTCTGATAAAAAACACGATACACATCTGATAGATTATACTAAACTAACTTTGATGAGAACTGCATACACATCTGGTAGATATTACCAAACAAATTTTAGGAAAAAATACGAAACACGTATGATAGATAATACTTAATTATATTTAATAAAATCTGCGATACACGTCTGGTAGACAATACAATATTATCTCTGATAAAAAGCACGATACACATCTGATAGATTATACTAAGCTAACCTTGATAAGAACTACATTACACATCTGGTAGATATTATCAAACAACCTTTGGTAGTAACTAAACTTAAATCTGGTAATTATTACCAAACTAACGCTGATTAAATACACCGAACGTGATTAGTAGTACTGCCAAATGTTGTTTGTTAGAGTTTACCAAATAAAATAGATTATACTTACGAGTTAAGTTTAGTTTTTTCGATCAAACTGATTTAATACATTCTACCATATATTAAGTGCTATCTACCAAATTTTTGTTGTAGATTTTACCAAATACCTTTGCATTTTCTATTAAACTACCTTCGGTAATTTGTGCCAAAAAAGGTACCAGTAGAACATACAAAATGTTTTTGTTAAAAAAAAACAAATAAGTTGAGTAAAATATACTATATCTCTTTGGTAGATTGCAGCAAACTACATTGTACTTTTTTTTACTAAAGTACTTTGATGAAAAGGTTACAAAAGTACTTTGGTTGAAAATCTACTAAAGTTCTTTAGTGAGAAACGTTACTAAAGTACTATGGTAAAAAATGTTACTAAAGTACTTTGGTGAAAAATGTTACTAAAGTATTTTGGTAAAAATTATACTAAAGTACTTTGGTGAGAAAAGTACTTTGGTGAGAAGTAGTTACTAAAGTATTTTGGTAAAAATTATACTAAAGTACTTTGGTGGGAAATTTTACTACATTACTTTGGTAAAAAATTATACCAAAGTACTTTGGTGAGAAATGTTAACAAATTACTTTGGTAAAAATGTACAAAATATAGGTGTAATCTACCAAATAAATTTGGTACAACACCAACTTAATGTGTTTGGTAAAATCAACAAAAATTCGTGATAGGACCAAAATCAACCGCAAACTTTGGTTACATTTACGCAAAATCTGTTAAATCCAACCTAACATTTTTTTCAGTGTAGGAGAAGTGTTGGCAAACATCAGCCGGATGTGGACAAAACAAATGAATGCGCTTAAAACCTTCTTAAGACTCATTCAGTTATATATTCATTCATTATTCTCAGCAATGGTTGAAACAAGGCTATCAATGATGACGCTAGTACAGCTCTAACAAACCTTTATTAAATCTAAGTAACATTGTAATTAAAACTGAAACAAATTACAGCAGGATCGCATGGCACGCGTGCCAGCACTGCCAGCGTTCTACGATATCTTTCCAAGTTACAGTTAAAGTTTTCACAGTCACTTCCAACAGGTTGTACAATGTTCAGTGCGATTAGCATTTAATATAGTTAAGTAAATACTTTTATTTTTTCATAAACGTAAGCAAGAAAATGTAATGTAAAAATTTGGTACTATAACATTTACCAATCACCTTGGAATCAGCTGTACAAATAATTGGTTGTGACTGCAGACCACTGTATAGGTCGTGTATGTCACAAAAGTATGTGCTTGATAATATTATGTTTTAGTAAGAGTAATATTTGTTTACCTAATTAGAGCACACCTATATTCATACCCCGAAGGCGGAGGCGTAACGTTTCTCCAGAATCTTTTTTGTTTTTTTTTTTTTACCAGACTCAGGCTACTACTAAGAATTCCCAAATTTAAAAACCCAAAAAGATATTGCCCGACCACGGGACTCGAACTCCACGTCGTATGTGCAACCACTAGAGTTCACTAGACCAATGAGGCAGTGTATTTAACTCATGAAGAGGCGACTTTCCCAGCCTGACGTTGTAGCCTTTTAGGTGAGGTTGTCTGTCTCGTGGGAGACAAAATAAAGATATAATCACAGGTCTCCTATTCACGGAGCATAAATGCCTCGGGGCCTCAGCTTCACCCAGTGTCGTGGCATACCTTCCCAGGTACCTGTACCTTGTTTAGCTAGCGACTCGCTCTTGCTTCGCAAGGTTTCAAAACATAGAAATTTCTTTATTATATTTAAGTTTAATGTAATTGTATTAGACACATAATCCTTCCCGAATAAATTCTCCAAATGATTGTGGAAAGCACATCATCCGTTGCGTGGTTCAGAAGAACAACACGGTCCCACAGACAAGCCACTTTGTTTTATACTATTCATAGATAGATGTTGCTTTATTAGATAGGATAAAGACTAGAGTCCTTACATATAAACGCTGTATAAAGTTATAATCTGAAAAAATGATAGGTTACACTGACTTTTCTATGACAAAACCTTTTTCAGTGTTTATTAATAGGTAAGATAGGTACCTACAGTTACTCGTAGCATAGCACTATTTTTACTAGAAATTCAGCAATGTTACAATCAGTTATGTGATCTAAATACCGCTATTTCAGTTTTCAGAACTCGAAACCGTTTAGCTGTAAATGTTTGAAGTTAGTTTTCAGCATGTTCGTGTTCGTAGTTTGTATCGTTGCGCCAAACAATTGTAAATTAGATCATTTACATTCTGTTTAACTTTACTCGTATAAAAACAGAAAATAAGTTAAATTGTAGGTGGTTTTCAATTTTACTTAAAATTAGGATGGTTTTGTTGTATATTGATTGCCTGGTCCTGGGTTCGATTCCCAATCCGGTTAAACAGAACTGGCGAAATGTGGGTGTTGGGACTATAGGTACACCTCTGCCTAACCCTTCGCGGAATATAAGCGTGATGTTATGTTATTTTATTACTAAACAACGCCGTTTTAAAATGTAGATAGTGGACTTTCTAAATAACAGACTACCGACGTAATAACGTGACAAAGAGCAAATAACTATTTAAATACAGACAATTAAACATGCCAGATAATTACACTTCATTGTTTTATTTTCAGTATTCAGCGTTATTCAGCGAGAGTCGAAACCAACCGAAAACGACTTGTTAAATGTAACGTAATTATAGAAACGAACAAATGTGCACATTATGTTCTAATTAATTTTAGCAGAGACGCCGAGGGTAGGCTTGTAATTAGGTACAAGTTTCGGGACCAAACGACTTCAACGGCTACAAAGCCAGATTAAACGGAAAATTGTATCTGCACATTGAAGTAAAAATGAAACACAATGTAAGAAAATACGAGGAATACTTAGTAGGTATCTGTTTGTTATTCTTTAGGCGTCTCAATGCAGCCTTGTTCAATGGCGTACTAGTTTCTGACAAGAACAAACAACAAGGGAGTTTTATAACAAAAACAACGAGACAACAAGACTTTAAATGTCTGTTTGCTGCGCAATTCAGCCAAAAGCAATTTCTGCATTCACAAAAGTTAAGGAAGTTTACAGTTGACCATAAGCCACACTGTAAACTGTAAGTACCAACTTCTTGTGACTACAGGGACGGAAAATTGTTTTACTGAAAGAAGGATCACTCGCCAAAAAAAAAGTATTGATCGTTGTAGGTGTCATATTCTTAACAGCCATTGAAAGCACTAAAACAAATGAAGGACGTAAATATCGTTGACGAGGAGAATTTTGTTGAATTAGCTAATAGTCCAGTACGATCTATAAATATTACTAAGTAGAATCTCTCGTAATGTGCCTAATACAAACGAGAGATTCTACTTAGTAATATCAAGTTCGATAAATTAATGCCATCCAATCAGCGATATTAGGAAGCTTGGTAAAATAATATTTACTTAACCAATTACCTCTAGTTCCTCGTTACCTATTGACAGTTTCCAACATCACGTTATTATAACGGTGTTGGTAGGTAGGTACATTGTTTGCTGAGCGACCAATTTCGGCGAGACATGGAACAATGGAAGCGTGACCGGCGTCTACCAGCTGATTGCCATCAAATGCTCATTGCTCGCTAAACATGGACAAGCAGAGAAACAAACCCGACTATTATCTAGCATATGAATAAGTAAGTAAGCTTGAATAAGCCCACGGAATGCTCAGCAACCGACGGGTCACGAACATCAATGATATCACCCTAGATAATAGCTATGCTTGCACCTAAAGAGATTGTTCTAAATAAATAATACGATACTCATTGCATTTATATCAATGATTATTTACAAGTTATATTTTTAATGTCCATCAATTTTAAAATCAGGCCTAATAGAATTATAAAATGGATAAATATCGCAAAAATACTCGCAATATACTCGAGCGCCACCTTTCGGTAGCACTACAAAATTTCATCTTCGAATGAACATTATCGCTCTGCGCATGCGACTATGCGCACTGCTCATAATAATGGAACATCCCAACGTTACTAGAGGGCGCCACCATACATTTAAAATAATATAACATTGAAGTGATTGCGTGCCAATTAAAATTACTGCGTTACTTAGTTCATATGTGGAAAGTACAAAATAATTAGACATTAGGTTAATTTCAGAAGAAAAAGGAAAACAAATTTTCTTCTACTTTTAGGTAATAAGTACATAAAAAGAATAAGTATGGCGGGACTCTACTTAGTATGTAAAGTTCCTACGCCGGCATTCATACGCGGATTATTATATTCGTAAGAGCCTTGGCACCGATCACACTTATTCTAGAGATAATTCTAATTGCATGCACGTTACGTCCGCCGTTTTCAGCTAAGCTAGCGCATGACATGTCCATGTCGCTATAGGTACCTACTTAATATTATTAGGTAGGTTGGTAGGTACATACCTTGCTCTCGCACGCCGTGTGGCAGACATATTTGCACACTGAAACAAACAAGGGAGCAATTAACATAATGTTTTGTAATATTTTTTGTAGGTACATTTACATTAAATTCCAAGTTAAAAACATAAAATTCCATTTGCATTATACTGCCTTAATATTTTCTACTCGCAGACTTTTGACGTAACGGAATAATTTATTTAAAAAAACCTTCATTTATTATTATGTAGGTACCTAATTTATTCTTCATCTACGTTCCTAAAAACTGGTAATTTTTCCTACAACAGCTGTAGCGGATAACTTTTCAGTTGGATGCGTTTCGTTCCTAAATTTAATGGAATGAAGTAAACTGTACTTTCCGTCGTAGGTAGGATATGAATTTCATGACATGCAAATTGACATTTTTTTTACAATTTTGCTGCAGTTGAACCTTAGGTAGTAGTCTACTGTTGTATGTTATTTCTGTAACCTCTGATTGTTTAGGTATTTGCGAGATAGGTAGCTTGCATTTTTTTTTATATTGAAATATTCTGAAAGCTAAAACCCTATCCATTCATGAAAAGTTATGCCTTTATAGATGTAGATACATTAGGTAATTGTCGATTGTGCTTCAAACGTGAACCTGAATAGAATAAACATTCCGTATGCAGAAATCGTTTCGCAAAAATACTACGCTGGGAACGTTATCCGTGATATTTGCAGCTATAACGAACACCTAACATTTCACAAATCCTATAGGTCAAACTTCGACAAGCAATTGAATTTTGAGCGTGACATTTTAGCCTCCAATATTGGCTTGAAGAACTGATTCTGTCGTCAACACACCACACAGGTCGTCAATGACCTTTGAATGTCAAGCCTGTCGATTTTTTGAATTGCAAGTCAAGTTTCTGCGACTAGACAAATCGGTCAAGATAATACTTTCGAATATTTCAAGTGCAACTCATGAGTCATGTTATTTGAGACTTGTACTAGAAAAGTAGATAGATACCTCTGCAGCAGGATCCTGTGTTGTGCACCGGCTGATGGCACCAATGACATGGTCGTGGCTTCCTGAACGACTTGCTACGAAATGCGTGAGCCTGACCCACTCCCTCTTTCTGTGAACAACATATTTAAATATGAAAATCGGTATTATATTTTACATGCCTTTTAAAGGAGCCATTATTAAGATGTCTTTGTCCTACCATGTCGTTGTTGAGACAAGGTGATATTTTCCCATAGACTAACAAGAACAAATAGCTTCAGGCGAACAACGATACTAGAAAATGTTTAACACTAGCGCGTGAAATGACAGGCCATTGTTGATAGTGCGAGCTCCCAGGACGCGCGCCGGCGGATATTTACGACGGGACCGGGTTGTACCGGCCAGCCCTTACCTGCCCGGTGCCCAGCGCCCGGCCTCGCCCTTCGTTAGCCCACGGACAATAGATGAGAGGAACGCGAGCCCATTCAACTATACAGATACACGACGTATATTTTTGTTCCTTGTTATCACGAACCCCTATTATTCTCTTTATACAGTTAACTAACCTCAACTCCTAATATACACGTAGATTGGACTCGATTGTAGACCCCACTTTCATAGCTTTCTTACCGTTTTATTTATGATTCTAGGCAAGTCAATTCAAACCAAACTAAAGGGATTTTCTCTATTTACGAAACCAACACGGACCAGTGTCTCTGACAGGACAATGCGTGAGTAAATAATTAGTTTCTATCTATCTCCAATACGATACTAGTCGTTTGTGTTACTTACAATTTGCATTCAATAATACGACTGGGCCGTGATCTTTATCTAAAGCCCTGACATGTTTTACACTCGTTAGCAAATTGTAACTGACAGCTGTAAATCAGATCTCGTTCTGTGTAGGTACACTTGCTACGAGGAAAGGTAATCGGTTATTTTGGTTGAGCCATGTTCATTGGTAGTAAAAAAATATTTACAGTTTTTACAATTAATAAGTTATTATTACTCATTGCCGAGCAGCTTATGAGAAGCCTTAACTTCCTACAAACGTTATACGTTATCCTATATATTAAGATCTATTGGTAAGATCAAGCAAAATTCCTTTCAATCAATCTAGATTATGTTCGCACGCATTCACTTCAAAAACGTTCTTTGTATGGGGTCAGAGTGTTCTGGAGTCGGTGACGTCATGTCCCTGCGCAGACGCAGACCGACGCCGCCGCCGCCGACGCCCCAGGCGCCACATTTGCAGCGCACATGATACATGGACGATGTACTTGAAATCGGTATTTGAAATAAATCACTTCTTTGTGTTATCGGTCTGAACCGCGAGCAGGCCACTCTCGAGAGCTTTTAATGCGCGCTAATAGGTATACCTATACCGGTAGTGTTTGTGAGCTAGTTTGATTAAGTCTGTTCATTGTAATCATTTTAAATGCAGTTCAATATTAACTGTATGTCCTATTGAATGGCACACAAAATTCAAATTCGGATTCCACAAAAGCTCGCCATGAATGAGCTTTTACAAATCTCCTATTACATCCTACATCGCTACGCACACACGTACCTACAAATAAAGATATTTCTACGTATTGAAAAATGTATTGACTAACACGTGCGACTGAAGCACCTGCTTAAAATCGCAACAACGCGTCCCAGCCGTCGCGGGCGCACGCACGCTGTTCGGCGCCCGCGCCACCCGTGCTAAGCCAAACGCATAAAAAAACCAATTCCCACAAAAGGTGCAGGCAGTAGCTGAACAGATTGACACAAACCTCACAATGCACCCATTACACGCGCCCCATTAACTAACTGAATCAAATTACATTGAACAGCTGGACATAACATTGTACATTCGAAGAGCGACCCAACTATCGAGACAAATGACATCTCTATTTTACGATAGCTTTCGAACAGAAACGTATCTCGAATGGAAACTTGCTCTAGTAATAAATAAGATAGAGGTAAGCTCTGCATGGCCTGCAGTAAATAACAAGCAAGTAGGTATCGGCAGTTGAGTCGATACGGTGCGGTGTTACATTTCGACTAGATTTTGCTAGTAAATGTTACAACGTAGTGACGTAACTACGATGTGGTAAAGAGGACTCTGATTCTCGGAAATGTCTCCATCAGAGGGTAATTCGCTATATCCCCGAGGTAATTGCTGGGGCCCGGTGATGTGCCGGTGCCACGCTCGGCCCTCGCACGCGGTAGCAAGCACCCTCCACGCCAAACAAAACAAAACAACATTAATATTACACTGCCATTTGTTTTTACAACCAGAGAATCTATAAAAGTGCCGCAATGCTGATACCTACATTGAAGTAACGCCATCATGACACTTTTTGTTTCCTGTTCCAAACTTGTAACAACAAACGTTTTTTTTTACCTCTCTGGGGTTAGAGTTATTTCTTCCGACGAACTTGTAGCAATCTAAGCCTACGCCTATTGTATTAAAAAGATAAATAAAAAATGTGGTTGGGGTAGATCCTTTATAATCCTCGCAACGATGCCGATGTAGACATCCGATGCTGCTTTTACTTTTCGGAGTAAAATGTACGCCTCTCTTGAGATACCGTATTTTGGTACCTTTTGAAGTGTGCTAGTTCAGTGACAAATTAACACTGAGGACACCTATTGTAAAATAATACTTTCTAAATAGCGACGAGTAGGTACTACCTAGAAAGCATTAGCAAGTAAGTAGGTAGGTCCTTTTCACTGAACAGTGACACTCGGTCATGATTATGAATGATGTAGGTTTATATCTATGAAACAAAAATGAATATTCTTTTTTGATGTCGGCGAACTTTTGACCGCGCGCCATGTGATTGAAGCCGCCGAGCTCCGTGGAAGAAAACAAAGGGCTCGGTGTCGGAATGATAAATCAACTGAACGCCCTGCCCTTTGATATTAAACTCCATTGTTTTGTAATGAATTACTACTGCGTGTACGCCGATAACGCCAAAGCTAACTAAATGACTGCATTCTTTTAATAAGATTCTAATTCACATGGATTATGAATGTTACTAGATTTAAAGACAGGTTAAACGAGCTTGTTTTGTTACTGTTATCTTTGATACAAATGCGGCATGCCTCATTAAGCATTAACTGTTCATTGAAGATTATAAACAATAACCGCATCGATGGAATGCTTAGATTCGGTGATACGAGAGGAACCATGACTGTTTAATTTACAATATATTTATTCAATGTGCGTTAAACATGTGCATTTTAGATAAGTAGGGGAACTAAAAGCATGGATTAAAGGAGACTGTTCTTTTATATCCGATAAAAGTTAAAGGTAGTGCTGATAACAAAGTTATTGCCGCATAAAGTACAACGATGTTCCAATTTCATGGTTATCTGTTTGCTCCGGCGAAACTTTCGTAAGCTGCGCACGTGCTAACACTCTTTACAAATTAAACCAGTAAACTGGACTATTTATGTGGACATATTTTGGAGGCGAATGAATAAAGCGGAAACAATGGAAGTTTCCTGAAAATATTCGTCGAATATCAATAATATTTGGACAGGCAGCCATCTGCCATCTGTTACAACGAGCGGTGCTTTCTCAAGGCCTTTGTACGTGACATCCGTTTAATATCAAGGCGTTACAACTTATAAGCCATACAAAATTGTCTCACGCGGCGACCCGGCCGCGGCAGTACTCGCCAGTCCCGACAGTGCCCGATGGACGGCACTTGGCATCGGCTATACTGTCACTCACATTAACATACTGTTTCTGGTTACTTACTTATGTACATTAATTCCAAGTTCGTGAACAAAATACTTATGCGCTTATATAATCGATTAGAAACTCATTAAATTGTTAAACCGGAAAATGACGTCATCTAGTGTCAGTCAACACAAATCGAATGGCTTTGGGAAGTGACAAACCATCGAATATCGATAAATATTGTAATCCGTACCCTAATTACGTAATACACGATCAATTGGAATTTGGATCGTTTTGAAACAAATTGCTAATCCATTGCTTCATAAGTTCGAAAAAATCTGCTTATCAACGTAAATAACGCAATGAATGTTGTTAAACTGTCAAAATGAAACAAATTTGTCATAATCGTTTACGAAAATGTGTTGCGTAATTAGATAGCTGATCTGTTAGTTTCGCACTTTAGAGCAAAATATTCAAAATAAACGATTGCAACTCTGAATTTAATCCTTCTTATAACTATAAGCAACATCTTATGTCAATTATTTTGCTGTTTTTTTTTTTTTTTTTGGCAATATTACTGTATGGAAATAAGAAATGTGGCTAACTAGTGAACTAGAATATTGACTATGTATGAAATCCAATAATTAATATCGTAACATCGAATACCTACTTAATTTTAGATATAAAAAGATAGGTATTTGGAAACTTTCCAAATGCCTTTTTTACACCTAAAACGGGTTACAACATCAAATTCAAAGTTATAATTCTAATTCATTATTGATATTCTAGTTCTCTAGTTTGCCAAATATCTTAATACAGTAATATCGCCAAATTAATTAAAACAAGTAAATTTACTTAATAATCAACCAACAAACAAGGAGGTCGCTAAAAGAATTTTAATCAGCAACCAAAATCTAGTAGATCTTTACTTCTTGGCCATTACACCTGTTGTAATAAATCGTTATTTTATCTGGGTTTTTACAATGACATTAAATCTTATTCAAGAGGAAAAATATGGAATTAAAATACTTAGTTCTTTCTTAGCCCGACGCGACGATATGGAAACACAATCTAAAATATTCATCTCCAAAACTTCCAAAAATGTCTTCCACTCTGATAAACAAGTACTTACATACTTACCTAACTATAGGTAAGTACTTGTTTACATAACTACTTTTAATGTCATTAATGTGCAACCTTTATTTTTATAACCTAGTGTATGCCTTATCTTTATTGTTGATATACCTATAGTTATTGGTGCGCGTGTTCTGCGATGCTGATAAAAAGGTAATAAATACCAGCACTACATGTTTCCATACAGCCGAGGTAATTTCATACCCAGTACCTACATATTAGCCAATATTTCAAGGAGACAGATCGTGGTAGAGTACGGTAGGTACAGTCGATTTAAAATAAAACTTTAGAACGTTTAAAGACAATAGTTGGCCACAGCTCGGTCACTGACTTTAATTAATTACGAGTACACCAATTAAAGTAGGATGGACCCTTTTGAAACATTTTGTTCGGCGTTACGGATTCCTTTCTATTGTTACAATGTAGTGACCTATACAAATATGTTTAATAATTAACTTATAGAAATGCTATGTGGGTGTACTACAGGTACACCTCTGCCCAACCCTTCGGGGAAACAAGGCGTGATGTTATGTTATGTTTTATAGAAATGCTTGTTTGATTTCAGATTTGACTCTACAAATAAATCATGACAAGCCAGAAATCGAGTTCGTAGATATGTAGGTATTAGCATTTTAAGTTCATATAGAATTGCATTGTTAATAAATCCAAGGCAAACAATCGCCAATTAATATGGCTTTGACGTATAAATCATTGTCAGCAGTACTCCTAATTAGTATTAATCCATGCTCAAATCAGACTTAATTATTGTTTACCACTGCAACTAGAATGTTAACTACGTTCTACTACGTAACGTCTAATAACATGTAGTCCGTAATTTCATCTCTGTGACCAAGAGCAGAGTGGCGCAGTGGAAGCGTGCTGGGCCCATAACCCAGAGGTCCGTGGATCGAAACCACGCTCTGCTATAAAATACTTTTTGTATTTTTTTTGTATTCTCCACGAAAAAATAACATCAACAATAACCTTTTTTTTTAATTCTCTCGACTTTATTGTCCTTTTAAAGCTAATAATTAACTTAAGCAAAAGCTTGCGTGACTAGTATAGATAGCGCCACGCTATTTTAAATTATCGCATGAGGCAGCAGACCGGTTATAAACTAATATTGTCTTCTTCACCCCAGTGAGCGATGATGATGACCGGCCACTCCCTTATGTTACGGTTAATATAAGGGACGGACCCTCACCTATCACAGGGGTGGCTAAGTAATGGCTCACGGCGGAGGTAAACTTTGTTACGTAACTTTTCAACATTCTCGAATGACTTGAAATTAAACAATAGTTGTAATCATATTATTGATAAACTATTGAACCCGTTTTATCGATGCACGCGGTCTGTAGCCAATTATACAGCCGTCGATAGCTGCAATATCATGCATGCAATGATTCTGGGTGGCTCAAACAGTAACTTTCCGGATGTTTATTTTCTCATAAATATTAAACGGCCAATTCCGAATAATCTTATTTATTTAATCAGTTGTAGATGGAAACTAGGCCATAATTAGGCATCTACATAGGTATATTTCTATACCATCAGTACATTTATCTCGACCGTAAATTATATTCGGTATTTTAAATTTCATTCATAATTTGAATGCAGTAGAGTTGGGGCATAACGATGGACCTTTTTATAGCTTCATTAATTCTTTCCGCTTTATGATTCTGTTGGTTAAATGACTTTTTAATGTCTAAATGTTTCCAAATATTAATGGATTCCACAGTATAGAATAGCACCTACTTATCTACCTACCAATCTAAAATACCTACTTACAAAAAAAAAACATTACAAATGGATTCTCTTGGATAAAAATCTTTTACGTAGGCGACTTAGGTTTGAGATATTGTATTTTCTCATGACTGATTGTCAAACACACTCGACCACTTCCATATAAAGTGCGACAGAGAAAGTCTAGATCACGCCAATCACGCTAATGCTCATGAAAGTGGTTCATATAAGTTAAACGTTGCTACAAATCTACTAACAAATCGTCTTGTGTTATTGACTCGATGTGAGTTGCGTGGGACTGGGTACGACTTGGACCTAAGAGGGGTCCACAAACGGGCCATTAATGTAATTTGATTATGCAGTAGGAACCAATACGGGTCTGCGGTTACACCGCACGATTTCAGATGGAATGTGCGCTGGACTACACTCGTATATCAGACAAGCAGCAACGTTTCGTAAGTCTCATAATTTCTTTATTTATAGCCACAGATAATTCTGCTGTTCACTAATGTATAACAGATAGAGATATAAAAAATGCTACAGTTTCATTTGCTACAATATTTGGATCGTAACATGGATGCGAGCAGAAAATTACAGTAAAAATGATTATGACAACGTAAATGGAAAAATTATCTAAAAGGTCGGAATTCCGTGAGATGATGAGACTGATCGACCGCTCATTAACCATTAGGAAATTGATAATTTCCTAGCATTGGTCGTATTCCGGGAGACCACCCGAGTCGTGGGTTATGTCGGTTGGTGTAGGAACTACGAGTACAAGTGATATTTGTGTCTGTGAGATATACCTACTCGGAGCTCTGTTAGACGCGGAAAGTGCCGCACAGTACGTAGACCACACGCATCTGACGTCTAGACCTACATTTAAATGGGTTTTAGCAGCCCTTGACTTGATCTTTGAAAGATAAATGGGCAATCTGTTACTGTTCGGTAAGAGTTTTGAAATATTTGTTATTTAAATTAAAGCATTTAGATAGTTAAAACACTAATTCAATACATTTTTCAACCACATATTTTCGGTCGAGTCCCAAAAATGTTAGGTAATCAAAATTCTATTTATCTTCGTTGTAAAGTACTTATCATAAGGAGCTTCAATTAAATTAAATCTTCACTTATACGGGTTAAGTAAAGTTAACTGTAGATCATCATTCGATCATCTGTGACGGCTGAGAGAAGAACGTTTCACAGACACAAGATTAAAAGCTGTCATAAACAAAATCTGTATTGAAGACCTCCCGCTTAGTTAGTTGTATGTAAATTTATTTCCCAAATAATTCATTGTTTGTCCTGGAAATGAGCACACAATGTGTGCCAGAGGCTTGCGGCTTTGTTTGTACAGTGTTGAAACTCCGATATGACGTCATATAGGTACAGTAATACAGTTCACACTCAGGCGAACTTGCGCAACGCCATGATTACAGGAACCTTGCATTTCATGCGACTTTACAGCCTCACATGTCTCCGTCGAAGTACTCTAGTACCCGCAAACACAAAAGGAACGTTGATAACATGCATGTTATTAAGCTAACACGGTGCTAACAACATTAGGCGAAAACCTTGCGAGCATGACGCAATGTAACCCAATTAGTTTTCGGAACGAACTTATTATTGTCTTAACAATCTAACCATTTAAAGAAAGGAAAATAACATGGGTCACCTTATTTGTACATTGTTGAAACAACGCGCTCTACCAAAACCAAAATTACACCTATCATCATTAAAGAATGCCTTGTAAGTGTAAACTGTAGCACTGACTGCAGACCGCGGTCGACTTGAGACATCTAATAAAATATTTACTTCGACGCTTCAAAGTCTTAACGATAATGCTGCGCAGTGACATGTTAATTGCTGGAGGTGTCAGCATCAGCACGACAACAGTGAAAGGAGTGACGTGACGAGGGAATGACGTCTGACACGACCAGAACTAAACAACGCAACCATTAGAATACAAACTATTCATGTAATTGTGCGGTGAAACAAAGATTGTGGTTGTGAATAATCAATTACTTTCATTTTATTAAAAACCGCATGCAATTAACTGTGGTGGTCACAAGTTACAACTTAAAAAACTAGGCTTGTATTCATCTCTATTTATTTAGATTTTGTAACCTAATTCATTCGTTACGACATTGATCATGAATTCATGACTATGGTGTCAGTGTGGCCAGATCTAAGCTTCGTTTTCTTTTTACAATTGCCTTTAATCATTTATTGAGCTTAACATTTTTGGGCTCGAGAATAAAAGATAGAGAGACGTGAAAGTATTTGAGGTGCAGCGATTATTATTATGGGATTTTTTGTGTGAGAGCATTTACCTACAGCATTTTATTATGATGTGCAAGAATTGTTTCCCATATTCGACAGATATTTACCAAAATAAGTTTGTTCTTGTTTTTATGACATTTTTTTCGGTCAATTTGAATTCCGGAGAAATAATCGGACCTCCCACGTCGTACACGGAACGATCTCACCGTCCACAACATCTACATCTCAGTACCAAATTCACAGATAATGCGGTCATTTGGGATAACTGGCTGCACTGTTCAGCTGGTTCCACCGTGAATAACTTACAAATGAACAATAATAGTTAGAATTAGTATCAGAATGTGGATCGCTATTCGTGTTTAAAACAAAATTACAATACATAAGTACAATACAATACTCGAATCTATCAAAAGCATCAAGCCACCAAATAATAAGCAAATAATTTGTTGAGTTAGCTGTCTAAACGAATTAACTTATTACCCCTCGATACTGTCATGGGGGTAATATAATAAATAAGCCTTTGTACCGATTAGAGTAATAGTCAACCCACTTGAAATATCTACCCAGGGACAGTTTGATCTCTAAAAAAATAGTCAAGGGTTATATTTGCGGTTGCATTGTGTGGCTTAAAGACCCATAAATCACGTTCCCTGCACTCGAAGTTGGGAGCAGAGTGCACCAGGTGGTCCCAACTATTTTTAAACTCTGTTTATGTACCAATAAGGGAATCAAATTTATTTTATGAGTTCCTTTCATGTGATTTTTGATTCATGGGGTAAGAATTTTCAATTACTTTTAGTATAGGGTTCGTTAGGAGCATGTGTCGATGAGTACATGTGCCGATGTGTGGGACTTCTGTAGTAATGTAAGCACTGAATGGTTTCTCCCGAGCGCAGCGCAACACGTGAGCACGGAACACGTCGTCTGCTTGACAGCTGGCGCGCATGCTTCGCGAACCGTGATGTTTTTTGCAGAGACCTTGCTATGAACGAGTATTTGAATTTCAGAAACGACATTTGATACAACTGCGAAACTCTACACCCACTCTAAATTACGCATTCTATTGTAATCCTTTCACAATGTATATTATATTTCCTATGTTAGCATTCGTAGCGTGTAAAATAATTTTCTAAGGTGTCCAAAGTGTTTTACGATATACGAAGGAAATTCCTAGCGTTCTCGAGTGTCGCGTAACGCGGAGACCTTAGACATTTAAGAGAATTTATTATTAATAGATGCGTAATAAATCGAGGCCCGTACTTTAAATTCTATAAATTTAATAGAAATACCTACATTAAAGCTACGATTTCCCAAGTAAGCGTAGATACTAGAGGTATGTACTACATGGTTTACGAAACACGCCCGAAGCATGCCGCATTTACGGCCGACTGCCGTACTAATTGTGGCTAATGTATTGCGCATTACCAATAATAAGGTTCGGAGCCGTGTGCCGTGTGCCGCTCCTGTGCCGTTCATTAGAGGCATCATTTAGTACCTGTGAACGAGAGCCCGCGTCCCGCGCCCCGCCGAGCGTACTTCCGGTCAAGCGCTTTAGTTGGGCAGTCCCAACGCACTTGCGTAACATCCGCTCGGAATTACGAATATAAACATGAAAACAATTTTAAGCTCGCACCATACCGCGTATGAATCCGAGCTCTCATTTCAACAATTCATAACCAAGAATAACTTTCATGAAATATTTCAGACGCTTCAAAATGTAGCACCTACTTATATCCTAATATGTAAGCTTCTATTGTGTGTTTAATTTCTACCGGCGAGATCCGGGAAGTTCTATATAAGTTCATGCACGTAAAATAACGTAAGCTAAGTATCGTTGCTACACAATGCCTACTTATAAGACTGTAATAACCTCGCTAGGTTTGCACAGATGTGAAGCGAAAACGGTACTTTACAAGGATGAAAGGAGAGATAGTAATAAATATTCAGGTCTTTGCTTATACTTATTTATTCATTTGCTATTTGCTTTAAGATAAATTAATTTGTTTCATACGATACGGGCGATGACTAATCCGCGGTTTAAACGCGCGCAGCTTAGACGACTCCCGAGTGCCCCGAACAATGATGGCACAAAGAGCTTTGTCTGTCACCAGACGAATCTGTGAGAAGTAATCTTGTTCCCATCGGTCTGCGCAGGCGCACTGACGGATCCTCGTCGCGCTCTGCGCAGGAATGTGTCGTAAATCATACCTATAGGCACTTATACCCTTAGCGGTGGAGTCGCCTTCTGACACCCGCTTGCCGCCTGTCAGTGGCGTTAATTTATAAGCTGATATATACGGGCTACCATTTAAATAAACAATTATTATTTCTAGCTACAAATGATAACTACATTACATACTTTACAAATAATTTCTCTTTCTGATGTAGGTAGAGAAGATAAATTGTTTTGATTGTGAGTTTCCTCTAAGTAATATGTCATGATATTATAGCGCAAGACTGTTTCTGTTAATCGGTCAACTATACCCCGGAATGCGTTGAAATTGAGCTATACAGCGGAAAAACTTGCGTCACTCTGATAAAAAAGATCGCAAAACGAACCGTGACAGCATCGAAGTCAAACAGATTACGGAAGCGTGAACGAGCAATGACCGAGCACAAGCAACAGGGCAACAGTACGACACCGACAGAAATGCACGCCACGCTTTTTTAACTAAATGCGTCTCAACACTAACACTTTTTAATTCTCCAGACAGACAGAGGGCGGCTATTTTGGCGTACTTGGTTCGTGCTCGCGTACCAAAGAGACCAATAAGTACTTTTAATGTGGGTGGAATATTTGTTACCAATTTAGCAGAATTTTTAAAAGCCAAAGTGAAATTATTGCCGGTGAACTAATTCATTTTAAATAAATGATTGGTACAAGTACAGTGATTAAAAAGAAACCAATCTTATAGATAAAATGATAAAAATCCGATGTCACAAAAAATTAAGAACAATTTTACTTAAATTGTTCTTAATTTTTTGTGACGGTAGCTGTATGATTCACAGCAATGATAAGAAACTCTCCCAGGGGTTGTAAGATGTCCGCTACGAGCGCTACGCCACGTAGCGTAATAGAACTTGTAGATAGATTCTATAATTATAACTTTAGCGAAAAAATATTGCGTAGAGCTATTCGTAGACGCGCCTACGAAGGCTACGACATTATCCTAGACTCTTATTTTTTTGTTTCTATAATTGTATTTGTTTAGGGAACTGTAGGAGAAAACGAAGGATTATTTTATCTTTCAAACAAAATACTCTTCTTGACTAAAAGTTACCAACTAGACTAGATAAGGCCATTTAATTTACTTTTTTGTTTAGGACAATAGAATTAGGTACATAGGCTCACAGAACGCAAGATAACTTTTCCTTCTCATCTTCCTTGGCAGGGCTATACACACACCATACAATAGGAACTGATAAGTACTTATAACGTATAGAGTTCAAAGGCACCGCCCGCTGAAAGGCTTTATTGTCCATCGGGATGCACCAGCGCAGCCCCACATGCTCCTAATTAACTTATAAACGTTAGATAGACGATTGAATACATTCGACACAAGCGGTTCGTTTTCGACCCATGCATCCGTCAATACATTGCAGCTGCTTACAAAATTACAATTACATAAACGAAATAAGCACGCAATGTGTAATAAAATTTACTAAGCTTCTTTATATCAATCCGTACAACCGTTAAAATGCTATCTACATTGCACTCACACATTGTTATTACAAAAATATTTATATTTAAATTGAATACAGAGATATTTATTTTATGTAACATTATTATCATGCCTCGGTTAACTTTCTCGAGTGTCTTTGCTCAGTGTAGTAAGATATTTTAAGCGTAATTTATTCGAATTGGTCGACAATGAACTTGTCTGGAGATATTTGCTTAGAGACCGGCGAGCGGCGGTGACGGCGCTGTCGCCGGCGCCGGGCCGTGGGCGGTGTACCGCGGTTGCACAACCTTTGGGAAGATAGGCCCAGCGTGCGAGTTCATGCGACAATGCTACGAACTCGCCTCAACGCATTAGCATTCTACCGTTACCTGCACTACCTGCCAAGGTAACCTAATGAAACGATGTCACAACAATAAAATTATTATAGTATCTTTATCGATTCTTTGTAACCTGCACCGTATGTTAATCACGAAGGATAATAAATCGCGCTGGTGTAGACACGTCGCGTGGACTGCCAACAATCATATAAATTTACTTCTATTCGAAATGAGTTCATGTTTGATCGATTATTAATAACAGGTTTACCGTTAATAGTTCCTGGCTTTATATTCTAATCGATAGACATATTAAATATAATTTAAATGGAATCTCCCTATGAAATCAATACTTAGTTCTTTAAAAAGGTATCGTATTGAAAACAAAATTCTTGCGAAATGTAATGGAACTATTGTACCTATATTGTAGGGCTCCAATTAGGTATACATAACGTTGAAAGTTACTACAGTGGGTCGAGTGGGTCAGACAAACAAACGATTCCTATTGTATTCGGAAAGTAGAAGAAATAAAAACTCATTGAACACTGTCTTTATATTCTAACAAAGGTTTTTGAACGTATTTGTACGTTCAGTAACGTAACATTAATAAATAAAGAGACCTTTCATTTTTCTAGGTAATTTTACGTTGCTTGCATTATGCCTACTATATGATAATTTGAAATTTCTTCGTTTTCTTCAAAAGTATTTAGCAAAATGTGCACGATTTTTACTTATGTTGACATCTATCTTTACTGAGAGTTTAACTGATCAACTCCAACATTTGACAATGCCATTCCCATTGCCAATGTAGTAGGTAGGTATCTTCCACATGAGTACAATAAGAAGCCAGTAAAAAGGACGATGACTAAAAAAAATTTTTTTGACAGTTATTTAAAAATAACGTACACGTACCTATTTTTTTTTTCTTTTTTTACGTTATCAAAAGATTACGGCGATACATTGAGTTAAAATGTGCCATGTAAAAGTCAAAGTCAAATAATTTATTTCAATTAGGCACAAAAAGGCACTGAACGTCAAAATGTACAAAAAAATATTAATAATTGAGCCTAGTAGCCCCTTCCAAAAGGTAGTTTTCGTATGGAGAAGAATGGGCAAGAAACTCCTCCGTTACTCTTTTAAAATGTTTTCACAATATGTTGTATAAACTAATTATTTATTTATATGTGACGTGTAGGTACATGACGTCATGAGTATGTATATTTTATATTTACTTGTGACATAGCGAACCCCACTCCCAACTTTAATGCGTTTTATGTAAGTATTTTTTTATTCGTATGATAAAGCAAAAAATACCTACGAGTCTACTATTTTTTTTATCTGACGGACTAAATAGAATTTCTTTTTTTTTTGACCCAGGCATCATCCATATTATCACAATATCGTTATCTAAGTTACCAACTGGCAATTAATAACTAAGATGTTAGCTAAAAGCGTAAAGCAGAAGAAAATTATTAAAATGGATGAAGTTTCAGGTTTTATTTACATTTATAAAATCCTTAAAAGCTTCGTTACACAGTTAACAACTTTACTAAATTAAACATTTCTCTTTCAAAGAAACTTTCGTGCTAATGTTAGTAAATAAAAAGTCACTTATATAAATGAATCTGAACTAAGTTCTCCACTATAATCGACAGCTATTATAGAAATGGGAAGACGTAAATATAAACAATAGCACTTTTCCTCAGAACCTTTCGAAAATTAGGTTTATTCAAAAGTTCAATCAGCTCAATTTTTTTCAGCACTACGTTGCTTTGGTGTTTTTTTTTTTTTTTTTGAATCATGCTTATATAATTAGCCGGTTCTATTTACTTACCCAACTCATATAATAATTATTGCAAGCATGGTAGTAGCTACTACCTATTTATTACGTGTTTGTAATATACCTACATACCTACCTACTGAACCAACACCTAATTATACGTAATTAGGTGAATTACGTAGATACCATAGATTATATTTTACGGAGTAGGTAAAGCATCCGTAGCTAGTTAAGAAAACATTCTTCTACTACTTAATATAAAAAATCCGATAAAACAATCTAAAGGTATTTTATCTAGTACCTGCAACAGTAAATGCAGCGGTCCACTAACTCGGCAGGCCGGTGCAGGTGCCTGGTATCCCCACAGACAGTTCCAAGGCATTTTACATAGTCATTTTAAAAACAAAAAATGTTCAGTGTCATAATTTCCAAATAAAAGGTACTGTCATCACATTTCACATTGCACTAATTTTCAGGAGATTCCAGAATAATTTATCCTATATAGTTTTTTCTTATAAGTCACTAAGGTTTAAAAAAATAATGGTAAATAAATTGACGTTGGTGTGAGATAATCCGGTGGCTGCACATACGAGCAGCCGCGGACACAAGCAACTTGTGACTGAGGCCGGAGGCGCGGTCCCAGCTGATTGCACTCCTGAACCTCATCACTAGTTCAGTGACAATGACGGATACTTCTCACATCTCAGGATAGTACACATACCTTTGTAAAAGTTATGTATATTTCAGGCATTTCATAAACCAAGGTCCGCTAAAACTACTACACAAAAGTTGGGAAGTCAAATAATATATTATTTTAATCACGTCGAAATACACAGGTAAGCCAGGTAAGCAATACTGAATACATTATTGTTATTGGGTAAAGTTAACTATTTTGGCACTTCCGTCATTCTGATTTCTTTTAGTAACGCTTCTATTATTGTATTCACGTAGGTCTATACTTTTGTATAAAAAATATCTTTGTATTGAATTTACATTAACCAACGTTGGTTTTCTCAATAAATACTTTTTCTTTTTTTCTTTTAAATATTTCTTAAACAGAAACTTATAGGTAATAATAGCAGTTAACCTCATAATTATGAAGAGACAAGAATAACATAAAACGACGATTAAAAAAGCTTTTAAAATCACAAAAAGTTAAGTAATGCGGTCATGCTTGGACTCCATCTCTTCATTTTATAGACATGATATAAACACGCATACAGCACTTTAAATCCATTAAAACATTCCCGGGATTACGTCTCCCTGGCTCCTACCATTATCATGCTAGGATTGTCCTACTATAACTTTCCAATCTGTTAAACAGGCATCAAGCTGTCACTTATGAATTTCATAATGAGTTCATTGGCTACACTACTTCAAATTCTTCTAATAACAAAATATAGAGCGTGCGACGCTACATGCTATTGCTATGTAACTCGTAAAGAGGTTTTAATTCCACTTCTATATGAAAGAGGCTTTTTGAGTGTTAGATAATTTGACTACAAAGTTAAGCTCATCGTTACATATTCCTATTGAAAGTGAATTTTGTAAGTAAATTATAGGCAATTAGTAAAATACTTTCATGTAAGACAAACAAACCTGCAACAACAAATGCAGTGGCGGACTGACCGCTAGTGGTTGCTGGCGGTCTCGCGACCACGGACAGCTCCAGGGCATGCTTCTGATCTTGCAAATCGTTTTTGCACTGCTGACCTTACCACATCATTTTAATTACGTAGATATTAATTCACCGACACAATTGGTTTTAGGACATACACAGTTGGTCCGTTCATATTTACTTTAGATACTTGAATTCATTGTAGGATAATGACGTCGATGAATAAGCTTTCATTATCTGTCATAGCGTAAACATATTCGCGGTAGTGAAGGTGCTAGGACTACGTAATGCGTGCAACAGGATACAGGAGCGTACGCATGCGTGCGGACGAGCGAGCGCGCGCCTCCTGACTACGGCTCAGGGGCTCAGTCAGCTCGCCTCTCCAGGATACTATCCCAAACACTCCCGACATTCGGGCACACGCCCCCCGCCGGGACTGCGGGAATGAAATACGAAAGGGCGAGCCGCTGCGGAGCTGTAAGTACCTAAATACCGCGAAGAATTTCATGCGTTCCTCAGATATTTTGGACTTCGATTGAAGTGGGTATAAATATAGGAAAGTATAAATAAATGCATTGGGCATACTTGAATACTAATAAATACGTACCTAGGTACCTACAGTTGTTAGGCAAGGTTTTGTTCTCAAATAGCCTTTGAATCGCACACGTATGTCGCTAATCCAAGTTTTAAATAAAAGTACCAAATTGTGGAGAACGTTACAGCCACAACAGCAGCAGGTATCATACGATCCCGCTCATCCGACACATTCAGAGCAATTTACGTTTTGTGCCATTTCAAGTGACCTCATCAATTAATTTACTTTATCGACGGTGAATGCGCTAATTATACTAAATTAGCATTTACGTAAGCCTTTGAGGCCATCATTGCTATAGATAGACGAATCTTTAATCATAACTACTTGTAAATAAATTGATAAGGACCAAAAGACTCGTATAAACACAGCCAATCGAATCGAAGCATATAGTTAACTGTATTTATTTATGCCCAGGGAGAGAGCTGCTGTTAACTGCTCAAATATACACACACATGACACTTAACACTCCTCACCCGAAAACGAAACCGCAATTGACTGTAGCACAGACTGTAGGTACCAGTAAAGAACACTATCCCTAATGAACGCCACCGTGAAAACTTCAGCCCGAAAACATGAATTCAGGACACCTCGGCACGGCTACACACAAGCACACGGCTACACACGGAGCGTACTTACCTATGTTAAGTTTTAATTGTACCATTTATCTGTTTATATGGTAAAATTTAATCTATCAACCTCTATATTCTATCAACCTCTGTAGGTTCAAGAGGTATGCGGTGCAGTAGGCATTTAGACCTTTACCTACCTACATTTTCAGAAATGTAAGACCTAAACATTCTATATGTCCTGTTGTAGGGTAAGGTTGGGTAAGTCGTAACCCATAAAGGAGAACTGTTGTGGAAACTGAGTTTTGAGGGTTATTTAAATTAACACATGTTCAGTGCCGGGAACCCTCCTGGAGGGTTCACCTAGACGTATATGGAATGCCGGAAGCCCTCGCGAAGGGCGAAATTTAAATGTTGGTTTTTCTTAGCGAATAGGTACAGCATTATAAACCGTGAAATTAAAATCTGATGTATATTTTAACAAGATTTATTAGTATAAGAGTTGGTTTTAAAATCCAAGCATTTTTTTTTAAGTTTAGTAAGTTACAAATCATCATCTGCCTAGCCTTTTCCCAACTACGTTGGGGTCAGCTTCCAGTCTAACCGGATGCAGCTGAATACCAGTATTTTATATGGAGCGACTGCCTATATGACCTCCACAACCCAGTAATTGGGTGATACGATACCCATTGGTAAGACTGGTTGTCAGACTTTCGGGCTTCTGACGACCCGTAACGACTGTCAGATCCACGAATGACAGCCGGGACCAACGGCTTAACGTGCTTTCCGAGGCACGGAGGAGTCTCGGTACGTAAAGATGGTCACCCATCCACAGACCAACCCCGGCAAGCGTAGCTTAACCTGATGGATCGACCCGTACGGCAGTTATTACTTAGCCACGAGCTCAGTTACAAATATTCACTCAAAATTTAAAACGTTGGAAACTACGTATAGTCCCTGAAAACACTATTTTACTTCGTTTTACAGTGTTTTATAAGACGGTTTTAAACCTAATGACATTGACCGTCCGCGATGGTTAAGCTTAGCGCAAACGTAATGCCGGTAACTACCGGAGGGTTCACTTCCGATATGTATGGCGGCAAAAGTGGATGGAGGGGTGGAGTCGAAAGTGTTGGTCAAATTGTTTTGCATCCGCTGAATCTTTAATTATTAAGGTACCAACCAGCATTCATAAAACTATGTTATTATAAAGTTTATATAATAAAAAAGTTTTTCGGTACGCCCTTAATCGTACCGAAAAAAAATTGTACCTAATTCGTACCAAGTATAACCTAAGTCGTACCTAGAATATAGTATCAGAGATGATACGTAAAACGAAAGAATAATAAAACACGAGGACCTTAAATAAAATTAAAAACTACTTAGAAATAATTTCTAGTATTCTTCTGTTTTGAATAAACGTACTTGATAATTTCCCTAAAAAATCTTTATTTTAAAGTTTAATTACATAACTAAGGATTTTTTTAGGGGATGAACACAACCATAATAATGTACACAACAAGAGTCTAGTTAATTCCCGAAAAAAATCCTTATTTATGTACTTAAAAGTTTTTATTATAAGTGATCGTCCATTTCTGCTTTACCTATAGCTATTTCATATTATAAGGTCTCCCAAATGTCGTTCTGTTCTCAAGGTTCGATTTAGGAATTCTCCAAAGATGGGTAAAGAGTCCTTCAAAGTTTGAAATCGAAACCACTTTCATAATTTAATAAAAAAATACAGTTTGGGTAACTATATTAAATTCATGTCTGAAAACCACGAAAATAGTCATTAACAAAAATATTATCTATAGATTTCTAATCTATTTCTAATTTCTGAAAAAATTAAGCCGATATATCGGCTTAATTTTTTCTGTAGAAGACTTACGTCTGCAGCTTTTGCTGTAGAAGACTTACGTCTAACGCAACCTTACTCTACCTCATGATTAGTGAACTGAGCCAGAGTCATCAAAACTAAGAACCACTACCTACTACTACTTAAACACTTACTTAGGTAGGTACCTACATAAGTAGGAAAAATGTACCGTATCAAAAAAAATAACACAAGAAACTTACCCCTGTAAAAGTTAATAGAGACTTATCTCTATTTCGAAACCATTGCACCCATTTCATAATTGCTGTAACACTGAAAATATTACATAAAAATACTAAACCAACTGTTAATAAACCAACAATTAACCACGTAGAAGTATCTAAAAGCAGCTCTATCATATTAGAGCTTTAATTCCATTTGAATTCGATAATAGGATAAACCGGTGGCGGGTGTGGAAAACTCGTTATAAAATTGTGTTCGTTGTGAATCTCTCAGGAATAATGACTACTTGCCAGCGCGCACACTGCGCGGAACGATGCGCTCACTAGTTGTTAATTGCCTGCTACAATTACCTACTATACGTGTGAATTTTCTTCCTGCATTGAATTAAATTAAATTGGTAGGTGGTGCCCATAGACTTGGTCAGGATTTTGTGCAGAGGTAGGTAAGGCAAATCAATAAAAACAATTAAAATCAATATTATCACGCCTGTAGTACCTAAGTAATTATTTCCCCTCAAAAGGTTAGGCAGAAGTGAGTACCTTAGGTCCACCAACCTACCTACCCTAACATTTTGCGAGTAATTAAATACATTCATGTTCATAATTTCTCGGATCACGCGCATATTTTAAAACCTACACAACTTGTAAAATCAGACTAAAATATTACGCCTTTAATCCCCAAAATGTACCTACCACAAACCAAGCTCGTTACCCCGCCCGTACCATTTGTAGGTTCTACAAACGGTACCTACCTACATACGTCGACATTTCAGTATGTAAGTAGGTATTTACAGTTATAAGGTTGACTGGGACACTTGCACTACGAAAATCACCCTTACAGCTACGATATATGGGCGCTATAAATGTCAAATTTTTACCACTGATTGAAGTAGCAGGCCAGTCTATTGACAACAACCCGGTACAAAGGCACCCGTCCCACCGCCGCACACTGGTTCCATACCACGAAATAACGGACATAGGGTTAAAGGCCAAGGAATCGAACTGATTTTTTTGTGGTAAACTGCTGACGTCATTACAAACACCTTTTACTGATGTAGTTTTTCTGAAACTTGCATTATTTCTGAGAAAAAAATATTGATTTATCTTTTGTATGGAGAAAATATTGTTTTTGTCAATTACTTACGTGATTCATATGCATTTAAAATGAAACTTACTAAAGGTCATTGAGGAAGTCACGGCCAACATTTTCTGTATTCACACTTAACTGCGAAAATGTGGGCGTTGGAAACTACAGGCACTTGAAAATATTGGATATTTTTTGTATGTAGAAAATAATGTTTTGGTCAATTACTTACGTGATTCATATGTATTTAAAATGAAACTTACTAAAGGTCCTTGAGGAAGTCACGGCCCATATTTTCAAGTGCCTGTAGTTTCCAACGCGCACATTTTCGCAGTTAATACAGAAAATGTTGACCGTGAGCGCGCGATTACTAATTGCTGGAATGCACTGGTACTTGCAACCACCAGTGTCCGCGATGGTACCAAGCGTGAGTCTCTATGCTCTACTGTTCTGCCCCCCAAGCGACCGTCGTCACTACTACCCTCTTTTTTTTTTTTTTTTTCTTTATTGTTTATAGAGGGTTTGATCAGTATGACCATGCCACCCTCATAGGGGAATTCTGTATCTATCTCCGCTTAATACCTAAGTTTACAATTTTGTATAATTTTTTGGCTGACCTGGACAAGGGAGCAGCCAAGATACAGTTATACATACCAACATTAATATTATTAAAACCGTTTTCTATTAAATAGTTACTCCTCTCAACCCCGTTCCGGACACATTCCGCTAAAATATGAGTGGTATCTTCTACCTTATCACACTCAAAACAATTAGGCGAATCACTCTTTCTCATTAAAAAAGAGAAGCTATTCAACGGAACATGTCCCGAACGCAGTCTGAAAGCAGTAACTATCATAATTCGATGCATATCTGTACCCACAAACCAAGGAAGGCGGGAAAGACTGTGTTGAATCGTTCTATACCAAATTCCCTTACTTAGTGACCTCTCATCAAAGTATTCTTTCCATAATTCCAAACATTGGTCGCGAACTCGATACAAGAGGTCACTAAATAAGGGAAAACACTCAACAGATACTCCGTCTGTGATGGCCTCTTTTGCTAAGCGATCTACTTCCTCATTTCCATACAATCCAACGTGGGATGGTACCCATTGAAGAACAATTCTTTTGTCTTGGACCTTACCAATAGAGTCTAAAATCTCATAGGCTATCGGTGTACCTCGACAATTCGAGGTGCATCGAGCCAGGTGTTGCAGAGCACTTCTAGAATCAGTCAGTATCACATAATTTCCTGATTCGAATGACTCAATGTATGAAATAGCTTCTGAGATCGCTAGTAGTTCAACGTACATTATTGAAATTTTAGCACATGATCTAAACTTTATAGATGCTTTCGTTTGCGGATCAAAAACAGCCCATCCCGACTCGTCATCTTCCTGTGACCCATCAGTATAGACTGAGTAAAAGTGTAAATAATTAGCCTTTAAATACTGATCACAAATTTCATGTATGTTGTTACAACTATACTGATGTTTCGGTTTGTCTATGACATCTATACAAGGTTTAACTACATTGGATAGGTCCACACTGCTAACCCATGTGTTCAAAGAAAATCTTTCCAATTGCTGTGATGAATGTATAGGGTAGTCAATAAGATACTCATGTACCGTGACTAATAGTGGTTTTTTTTTTCGCCTCCAATATAAACTCTGACATGACTCGGCAAGACTGCTTAACAAGAGAAATATTTTGCTACCCCGGAACGAATTCACCTTCAACCAATATTTGCCGGCTAAGTAGTACCTGCGTACATATAAAGGTTGAAGGTGAAGTTCACACTCCATCACGTGTATTGGAGTAGTCCTCACAAAACTCCCAATAACGCGCATACATTGATTTTGTATTCTGTCCAATTTAACTAAGTTACTCTTGTACCCGTTATCATATAAAAAGTTGCCATAGTCTAATCTCGAACGAATAATAGAAATATATAATAGCCTCATGTAATATGGATGTACGCCCCAGCCAGACCCGGCAAGAACTTGAAAGATTCTCAAAGATTTCAAACATTTTCCGGATAGTTCCCCAATATGTTTTTTCCACCTAAGCGAGCGGTCTAGCCACAACCCTAAGTACTTTATATTATCTACTACTTGAAGTGATTTTTCATTTAATAACAGATTAATAGATTCTCTTTTATATCCTCTCTTAAAAACGCATACTTTACTCTTTGAAGATGAAATTTCTAAGCCTATATTTGAAAGCAATTTAACTAAAATATTTAATGAATTTTGTAAAAGATGAACTACTTCTTGAATGTTTTTATTTGCTGAATAAAGCACAAAATCGTCCGCGTACTGGGATATCACAACTCCACTGCTCGCAATACGTGCACAGATATTTGAAGTTACTATATTAAATAACAGCGGTGACAAAGGGTCACCTTGGGCTAATCCACGGCCAGTAGTTCGACACATGTAAACATTATCCATTAAAACCTTCAACCTTCTTTCTTTTAAAAAATACCATAAATATTGACATATTTTAGATCCCACCCCAATTAGGTCCATTGTTTGCAATAATGAAATGATATTTACGTTATTATATGCATTATCTATATCTAAAAAACATCCTATTGTCGTCTTATTTTCTGTAAAACCAGATTGAATATGAGAAACTAAATTAACTAGATTGTCCATTGTAGATCGACTTTTCCTAAATCCCGTAGTATATGGCGATAAGATATTATTTTTTTCGACGAACCATTCTATTCGATTATTTAAAATACTGTGGAATATTTTACACAAACACGACAACATTGATATCGGTCTGAGTGAAGACTGAGACTGCGGATCGCGCCCAGGCTTGGGTATTGGAATGATTGCGATGTCTCGCCACTGATTAGGTATAAAACCGGTTGACAGAGAACCATTATACAGCGATAACAAAATAGATTTGCCATTCTCAGGCAGGTATTTAATCATCGAGTACGAAATATTGTCACACTCACAGCCGGGAGACGTGTCCTTAGAGCGAATACAACAATTAAGTTCCTGTTTCGTGATTGGCCTCTCTAATTTTGAATTATGAGAAACAAATGACAGGTCGTAAGGAGATGCATAATCGGGAGTTAGGCTACGTAGTAGATTATTGACTCGTTCAGCATCAACATGCTGTCTAATACATCTGCGTCCCTTAAACCATCTCATTTTATGCCACATCTGACTCTGAGAAGTTGTTCCGTCTAATGATGTACAGAGATCCTTCCAACCGCTATCCCTTGCTTTGCGCACTAACTTTTGTGACTCACATATTTTTTTATTGAGAAGCAAAAGGTTATTCGGTGATGGATTACGTCTAAACGTTGAAAGGGCCAATCTACGTTTTGCAACTGATTTGGATAGGTCTACATTCCAGTAGGGTTTGGGCCTAAAGACGTTACCAGGGTCCATATTGAATTTGATATAAGGAATATGGATGTCTGCTGCTAAATTTAAAAACTCAATAAACCTATCATAGTCGGTCTGAAGATTGCCTGACTGCTCAAATTTACTAAACAGCTTTTCAAGTAAGCTTTTGTAACTATCCCAATCCGCATTTTTAAAGTTCCGGCGATAAGTATTTCTGGTTACAACATTGAAATTGGTCGTTATATTAATCATTAAGTGATCGCTTCCAAGGGTTTCGTTCATAATGTTCCAGTTAAATGTCAAAGCTAAATCCGAGGAGACTAACGTTATATCGGGCGCGGACTGTTGAAGTTGGTTATTAACTAACCTAACACGGGTGGATTTGCCGTCATTCAGTGTTACAAAACCGTTATCTAAAATAGCATCACAGATTTGAGATCCTCTTGAATCAGTCTTGTAAGACCAATTAGTGTGATGCCCGTTAAAGTCCCCTACAACAACAGTTTTTTTGTTAACTAAAGAAAAAACTGAATCCCAATCTTGCTGGCTGGTACGTACAGATGGTGCGCAATACACAGCAATAATATGTTCGATTTCATTACAATTGACTACTTTAACACACAAAAGTTCAATACCCTGGTTTGATGTTTGAACGTCACAAATACATGAATGAATCGACCTATGTACAAAGATAGCAACCCCACCATAACCATCATCCCTATCTTTGCGGTAAATATTATAATTAGTCAAATTGAGATGGCTATCAGGCTCTAACCAGGTTTCACTAACGGCGGCAATGTGGACCTTCTCCTGTAACAAAATATTTTCAAATTCAACTAACTTCGGCCTTAAACTCTGCGCGTTCCATTGGAGTATACTCAATTTTACATTTTTCTTGTTAGTATTCATGTTTTACGAAAAAAGAATTCCAATGTCTGCTTTATTATAGGCCAATCTGAAATATTATCTACCACAACTAAAATTATCCATTCGACGCAACACTTTATAATACTTGTAACCTTAGTTAAAATAGATGTATTTTTTAAAAATATGATTTCTTTCAGCCTTTTAATTAATTCTCCAAACTTCACTTCTCTTTCTCTTTTTTCTTCAACTTCCTCAATAAATACCTCCGTTTTATTGGTATCCTGTGGCTCTGGATTCAAAAATAAATCATATTCAGATCGATTAGAAGCAGTTTCCTTACGTTTCCCTTGTTTTTTAGGCGATGCTTGTGGTGCTTGTTTGACCTGTTCCCCTTTGTGTATTTGTGCTTTGGTCGCTATGATTTCAACGTAAGTTGCAGCTTCACGGTGCGACGATGTCATGTTTTCTACAAGCGGAGGTTTAGGCATTAACGCAGAGGACGGTTTGATAGACGATATCTTAGGGGCAACCTCTGTTGGTGAACTTGGTGCTACATAAATAGTAAGGGCCTTTCTATACGTGCAATTAAACTCCGCCATAATGTCTCTTAATCTTTTTTCTTTGAGGAATGCTGGGCAACCTTTATACAAAGCCATGTGTGCACCGTCACAATTGACACATTTAAATGACGTAGTATCGCAGTTACTATGGTTTTCTCCGCACTTCGGACAGACAACTTTGCTTGATGGACACTTTTTTGTTGGATGACCCAACTTCCAGCACTGCGTACACTGTGATACAGGAAAGATGTATGGATCCACTTTAATTCTCAACCCTTCCACAGATATGTATGGTGGTAAAAAGGAACCCTTAAAGCATAAACGAACGGCTTCACTTCGTGTCCAGCCTTCTTTAGAATTACGTCGGTTAAGTCGAAATATTGACACTAATTTGGCTGGTTTAGGGCACGCGATTGTATTTTGAATCTCCTCGTCGGTTAAGTCTATATCCACATCTCTGATAACACCATATGATAGACTCTTTTCCATAGCCCGTTGTATACGCCAGCCTTTCTCAAGAAATAGTTTACAACTTTCTAATCTCTCTGCACTGACTTCATTCTGCATATCGAGGCGGACTTTGTATGGGTTTATATATTTCACCCTTAGAATATCCGTAATGCCGTTATCTTTAAATAATCTGGCCAAAGCAAATTGTTTCGGCAATTGATCACTATGTGATATGTATATCTCTATTTTATCTATATCCAGTTTGTACATCTTTTTTTCCTTTGGTTTCACCTCTGTCCATTCGCTGTCATCGTCAACTCCTTTCCTCTTCTCCAACCTAGTTTCGCCTTCCATTTGAATAATATCTTCTTCTTGGTATTGTGTCCCTTCTAAATCTCGTACTACTAGATCACTCCACGGACTACTGCTCGGCATAATGGTCGCATCACAAGACGCATACACATGATCTTGCTTATCTTCATTCATCGCGTAGAATTAAAACCATACATCGTTAGCGAATGCGCGCAGCGAGTCAACCCAACGGTATATATGTAGTACACGCTGGGAATAGCTACCGCGGCTGCGCGCAAGTAATAACAACAACGTAATAGCTGCGCGCGCGACTTGAGTATTTAACATACGACTACCTCGCACGAACGCCGTATCGAGACTGAACTACCCTCTTTGATACCTACCTTTTGTCGCTGCGACAAACGACCGGTGCAGCGGAGGTGACAACAGACAGCGATCAGCTATTGTATTGTTTGTATCTCTTTTGACACGCGGCCTACAATAATTTGTAAGTTTCTTGAGCGAGAAAATCGTTGATAGCTAGTCGCTTCCTTGGCGGGCGGCGGCGGCGGCGGGACTGGTGCCAAATTCGAACACCGTACGGCTACTGATAAATTCCTAATGGAAACACATGGAGAACACTACCTAACCTGGGAATCGAACCTAGTACTCAGCCGCGACTAATTAGCGACTAAATATGGGAGAAAACAGATCTTCGCTAGGTGCCATAGTTTTTGAGATATAAAATGTAGCTCTGCTGGGGTAGGCTCTCTCCAGATCGGCCACCTATAAACCCTTATATCTTTTGAACCAGTGACCGACAAATTCTGATATTTAGCGACTAATTTCGACTAATTAACGACTAAATATGGGAGACAACAGATCTTCGCTAGGTGCCCTAGTTTTCGATATAAATGTGGCTCTGCTGGGGTAGGCTCTCTCCAGATCGGCCACCTATAAACCCTTTTACCTTTTGAACCACTGACCGACCAATTCTGATATTTGGCAACTGATTTCGAATAATTAGCGACTAAATATGGAAGAAAACAGATCTTCGTTAGGTGCTCTAGTTTTTGCGACATATATGTGGCTCCGCTAGGCTCTCTCCAGATCGGCCACCTATAAACCCTTATATCATTTGAACCAGTGACCGACCAATTCTGATATTTGGCGACACATTTCGACTAATTAGCTACAAAAAAATTGTGTTATCAAAATTAAAATCCCTGATGGTGGCTCTGCCAAGGTCAGTCACACCAATGTTTCAATTCTATTTTTTGTACAAAATGAATCGCATATAGGGGCTCTAATTATTTGCATACTTAGAATAGCTGGAGCATGCTCTCTTTTTCTGCGCTCATGGTGGTCCAGTAGAAAGGAGGTGACTACGGCCGGACCACCTTCAGTCTATTTTCTCTAAAACTACTAAGGTACTCATTTTGTTGTTCGAGCACTAATTATTTCATCATCATCATCATAATTTCAGCCATGGGACGTCCACTGCTGAATATAGGCCTCCCCCAATGATTTCCAATTTGGCCGATTGGAAGCGACCTGCATCCAGCAGCTTCCTGCGACCTTTATTAGGTCGTCTGTCCACCTTGTGGGTGGACGTCCTACGCTGCGCTTGCCGGTACGTGGCCTCCATTCCAGAACCTTTCTGCCCCATCGGCCGTCAGTTCTGCGCGCTATGTGCCCCGCCTACTGCCACTTCAGCTTGCTAATCCGTTGGGCTATGTCAGCGACTTTAGTTCGTTCCTAATTATTTACCAAAAACCTATTTAAACGATTGGCACTGGTGGTCCGGCGGCGGTAGTCACATACAATTTTGTTGTTCGAGTTTAGTACCAATTGAGTACAAATTTACAAATATGGAAGCGATTGGCGTTGGTGGTCACGGAAATGTCGTCTAGTCTCGTCATATTATAACTAACTGTGCTCCGCGGTTTCACAGACTTAAGGTCTCGATTCCGTGGGAATATCGGAATAAAATATCCTGTCCTTCTCCAGGTCATGGACTACCAATGACAATGGTGAAATTTCATCCATATCCGTTTAGCCGTTTTAGCGTGAAAGCGTAACAAACAAACAAACCCACTCGTATTCATAATATTAGTTAGTTTAAGCTTAGGGTATGGAAGGTTCAAGGTTGATAAATAAAAACACCACTTATTTAGATATTAATATATTTCGAATCTAAAATGTACAAAAAAATACAACTTAAATGTTATGTATTCATAACGCCTGATTTCATCAATGAATAAAATATTACAATTCAAACATTTTGAAGGTTATTAGTATGTGACGTGTATGTTATATTAATTGACAGTTACTAAATGGTAAGTGACCCGGAGCAAGCTACTAGGAACAAAAGGAGCTTATAAGATTCTCAACTCCTTTTCATTGTTGATTTCTTCTGCTATAATTTTAAATTTCGTCAATATTTTTTGTGCCAAAAATAACAATTTCATTATTATTCCTAATACCAGGGCGGTTGTTTAAAATGCTAAGACAAGACATTGGATGTACTGACATTGCAACTGTACAGGTTTCTTTGTATCTCTTCTAAAATAAACATAACAACCTATAGTTAAATTTCTTATTTAATCAACCATCACTTCATAACAACTTTGGTTGTGTATGCTAATCGTAAAAATATATGTATTTTAGCTATTTACAATATATAAACATACATACAATGCGTAGAAATGCACAGCAACACAAAAGGCCTTAACTAACATCTGAAGAACTAAATAACACAGACTTAACGGCCACTCACAAAAAGGATCATTGTAGAAACAAGGACTAGGTTTCTTACTCGTGTTTTATTTTAAATCTGTTTGACATATTAAATTAAAAATATTATAGTTGGAATTCATGACTGAAGGAAACCTACCGTTGAGCTTATCCCTACAATATTAATAGCAACACACAGCTCTACCATACAACTAATAAAGCACACATCCCAAAATCAATTCTGTGAGCGACCGGATCTATAAAATCACCTTGCAATGTTTTAGAAAAACATAATTAGTTTAGTTATAACTCTATAACAGAATATTAAACCTAAGCAATATTCACAATACAAAAATACCCTTGTACGCAGACGACAGGCCAAGACCAAAGGCATGATTTTATACAAAAAATAAAATCAGCAGCGTACGGGAATGCCTTCTTGTGTTAGCGACTGTCATCCTACTATAATAAATATTTTATCACACAAACTTACCCCTAAGTAGAGGAATTTTTTGAAAACCCTTTGTTTATTATTTTATCAGGAAAAAACAACAATAACTATAAAATAAATTGATTCGTTATGTAACATAAGATTGAAAACAAATGATTTTAAACTAATTATGTTTTCCTGCAGAATCAAAGACTCCCGTACCCGTCTATGTTTCTCGTTTAACAATAATGCATAGTGATAGTGATTATTAGGCCCCTGCCGCAGAGTAATTTTATGAATGATAAAAAAATATTTCTATTACACATCGATATATCACATTTGTTAATGCAGTCCAATTGTATTTATTCTGCAAGATTGGATGGAATTTTGGACCCAATTAATTATATTTTAATTTATTAAATTTACTCTGAGACAATGGGTCGTATTTTCTTAAATATAAAATGAAATCGATATTTCCATCTTCTTAAATAGAATTCCAAATTATATGTAACATTTCAATATATACCAATTTCTCCAGAATTGTAATTATAGAATGTAAAATCTATCATGCTCTTACAATTTATGTTCGATATTATTATTTATTTCGAAAAATTCATAGATTTTAAAACAATATCTGAATCGGGTATCCCAATTCGGAAATCAAATATATTCTAAAAGTAATTAGAAAAAAAAAAGACTTACAGGTATATCAGCACACACTAGCGTTTTTTTAAAATGATCTTTCGTCAACCTATGATTTAAACAGTATTGTAGCAGTTTGTACAATTTTGTTATGAACTAGAAGTTCGAATTGATTCTTACATTGAGGTATTCATGCATTACACCAAGACAAATATCTTCCTAACACTTGATTCTATCTAGACGATTTCCATCCACTCCTAAAGCCCATTTTAAAAATTAAACGTTCGGTTATCAAAATATTTGTTTATATTATAGGAATACTAATTTTCGTTGATGATTAGACGTGTTGCAATGATGTCAAAACATACAGCACATTTTTATAGGTAATGTTCAATTGAATGTCGTTTCTGTTTTTAGCTAGAGAATTTAATTACGTATTCTAAATTTAGTAAAGGAAAAGTAATTTAATAGCTTATTGAGCGTTTATAATAGTGAATTGGAACGTGAGTTTCATTTTATAGTCGTTGTACAAATCGTAATATCGATTTCTACCTTCTAGTTTTCTAGTGGTAGTAATAACAGGGTTAAGACATACTCATAACGTTATTGACTAAAACCGCGCAGTCAAAACATGACGATAAAAATTATATTTGAAGCTAGAGTCGTGACTAAGATAATTATATATTTTGAAACGGCTAATAGGAGGACTAAAATATAATATAATAGTGTTTGATTTGTACTAGACACTAAAAACATGACCAATTCGACTAAACCGGTATAAAAAAGGAGCTTAAAGAATACAAACAGGTCAGTTATCTCATTAATAAGCGACTACAAAATGTAATGGCACACATTTACACAGATATAGTTTAATGTAGCAAGTAAATTTATAAAAAGGCAGATTGTCGTTAGGGGTCGCAAAGTTATGTGTTAACTGTTTAAGACAGTGCCCTAAAACGCATAAATTGTCCATATTAATAAACCGCGATTTTACTGTTTACCTATTATCTCAACTGCATAATGTGTACAGACGCCAGCATATCAACCAACCCGAAACTGTCAAATTTTCCCAATCAACTTTGAACCTTATGCTTAAGTGATAAAGTTGAAAATCTATTTAAGAAATTTGACAGATTGTAGTAGGTTGATGTGCTGGCGTCTGTACTTTCGGAAACTGTATAATTTTATCTGAAATTTAAAGCGGTTTCTTAATGTGGACCTTAATGCGACAGCCCCGGGCCAAGTTCAAGATACGACGCACACCAGACTTCTTTTAATTTTGGAAGACTAAAATTCACCAATAATTCCACTGTAACTACATAATATTATTACGTAGACGTGTCCCGTATGAAGGTAATTTTCTGTCAAAGGCATAATGTGTCGGCTAATTCATCATCTCATGATAAGGTATCACTACATGTTATGTGGTATACACATCTCACGCGAATGTATCAGCTCTAAATTCGATGTAGTTTATTTACAATGATTTTTGATGTAGGTACAGGTAAGCTATAGTCATATTTTTAATGAAATCTATGTTGTTGCAGACTTATGAATTTATCCATATTTATGCATATTATTACTAAATTCTATTTCAATTTCAATATTATTAATAATCGTATTACTTTTCTTAAAAGGTGGTTTTGAAAAAATATTTTTTATTTATAATTTTCAGGCACCGATGCTTTATTACGGCATGACATTATTATAATATACGTTTAACAGAAAAGTAAACGGTTTAATCATGCAATGGACGTGTTCCAAACGTTATAATATAGTCTTGTTTACATAAACTAGTTATGTTACCGTAAATCTGCAAAAAATATAACATTTGTGTACATTTATCCTCGTCGAGATGTTGTAAACTAAGTGACGGCATTATATGCTGTTTCATCTAGCGACCAGTACCGAGTAAATAAATTTTGTTACCATATATTTATGTATTATGAATGTATTAGACACAGCTACTTTCTTGCCTATTTGCTTATATTTCCATGTAACAAGGCCATCACTTGTACTTTGTTGGTTTGAGTTTTACTTATTAACACTGACAGGACGCGCCTCTCTGAAACCATCGTGTGGAATGAATTATGTTGCTATGGTCATCAGATTGCGTAAAGCTTATCTCACTATCTATAGACTGACTAAGCCAAACTTCTCCAATTTTATCAACAACAATGAAAATTAAATTGGTCAGTGGCCTACACTTCACTCTATTTATTTTTATGGTATAAAAATATGTTTTTATATAATATTTCATAGTCAGATTACTTGTTTAACTTGATTTGTGGATTATCTATACATATTTTGTACGTTCATTATTTAGTTATAGCACATCACAATTTACTTCTTTAATGTATCTACGTCCTAAATGTTATGGTTGGTATTTTGAAAAATTCAATTGTTAGAAAGTAATTAATATATATTATAAGGAAACTTACTTATATTATGATCTAAATCGAGCGAACCCCCTGAACTCTTTTAAGTACTTCATATCGATTAACTTGTTGTCACACGCAAACTGGTATCAATCGGAAAGGTATAACAATTCCTGATCAAAAAACTAATTCGGCGGTAGCATGTACCCTAGTATCAAAGATCGATGTGAACACCGTTGAGAGCGTTCATCCAAAAAGTTGGCAACGTCGCAAATAGCTGTCAAATATTTACCTGTGTAGATTAATTTGGAAATGCAATCATTAATATCGTAACACCGAATATTTAGTTTTAAATGTAAAAAGAGTATTAGGAAATTTTCCAAATGCCTTTTTTACACCTTAAACGGTTACAACAGCAAATTCAATGTTATAAATGCAAATCATTATTAATATTCTAGTTCGCTAGTTAGCCACATTTCTTATTTCCATACAGTAATATTGCCAAATTAATTAAAACAGCGAAATATTTGACATCTATATCATCATCAGGATTTGCACTGTTTATAACGTTCAGGCTAAGTCATGGTCCCGTATATATATTATGGGAGCAACAATACTGTCAACAACTTTGCTAAACGTTCTACCGGTGGATTATTTTAAAATGTAAGTTACACATATTAGACCGTTCTTAGGATACACACCACACCCAAAGGTCTTAGTCATATTTTATTATTATTATTACACTTTAAAGGTAACGTATATTAATAATTATTAGATAATATTGTGCAATTCTAGTACGCTTAAATGTTAACGTCGAAAGTACATGCCACTTCAAGCAGTATTCACTTTTTAAGTCTAAATATGTTTCGAAATATCAGATCCAAAAGAAAATACTACCACAGAAGTTGCTGGTGACGACATGAAATCTCTGATGTCATTATGTCATTTTTTAAAATGTCCAAGTCAGGTAATTTCTCATTTTTATTTTGTACTGCCTGAAATGGCGAAGTAAGTAAATACTGCTAATTTTCGTGCATAATTTTAAATTTATAGTTACTAATAATGACATCCAACATTGATGTTATTCAACATTGACCGTTCACCGTAGAACTTAGAATTATACACACACAGTTGATAACATTCTATGCACTTAATTATAAACATCATTTTTACGACACTACTAACTTTAATATCGTAAACAACAAACTACTAAAAGGGAATTGATTTCAAATGTAAACAACGTTTATAATTAAGACTGTGTGATGTACGATCAAAATGACCTTACGAGAATTATGTCGATTTCTTTATCAGCAGCGAATAACGTCGTGTTTATTACACGGTTCTACGTTTATGCATGTATGAAAGTTAAGATTTTAAACATTCTAAGCGCACAGACGTTTTTTAATGTCATATCGATTGCCCTTAACAACTCATTGTTAGCACTATTTGCAACGGTTAAACGTTGTGACGCTTACTGTTTATTTACAGTTTAATTGATAAACACATTAAAAAATTCCAGTTATATTCCAAAATTAAATTGAATTTAAATCCATGAAAAAAGCAGAAAACCTATTAAGTTTTGAACAAGTAAGTATTGAGCATAATAATTCCGTTCAAAAAGCCCGTGTGGCGTACCCGTACACAGGCGAATTTCGTCTGTCGGACCATCGCAAATAGCCTCTAACATTAATTATTGTTAGACATGTTTTAGTCAATATTGTGTATATGACATGTACAAAGTACATGCATACCATATTTACGAACGTATAAAAATGTAGGTCATCAAATATTTTATTATTCATCAAATCCAATATAATAAGCACAGTGTGCACAGAATAATAGATACATTAAATTGATAAAAATAACAATATACATTATCAATTCATTATAACTTATTTTCTATCTATAACAAATCCGCGCCTTTGTATTAGGGAAACTTCATCGACTAAACAAGGGGGTTTTACTCTAGTATCAGGAAGGACATGAGAAATGTTATAATCACAGATCTTCAAACCAAATAATTTGTAACAAGAATAAAATTTATATTATTACGTTCATCAAGTGTTTAATTTTTTTTATATTTCATATGCTTGTATAATATTCACTTTACCGTATAATGCGAGTATTAAGTTGTAAAACTGTTTTCAATAGAGTTAATGTAAATAATTTTATTCAATCACGTGAACGAAGAAAACATTTACTGCGATTATAACATTAAACTTAGTCATTTGTAAAAAATAATAGAAAACAGGTATTGGAAAAACATAAAAAAAATAATTTGTAATTATTTAATCAATTTCATAAATGGATTGAAATTAAAAGAATATTGTACCATACACGAAACACAAAGAAATATTTTAACAAAATATTTACAATAAAGCAACAGCCATAATTTAACAACATATTATTTACACGTAAGAATTATATTCTCCATAAGAGAAACCATTTCACTCGACGTCTCATCATCATATACTATAATACAAATTACTTTGTCATAACAGGTAACATCTGACTTTCATACTATAATACATAACGTTCACAACGCCAAAATATGTATTTAATATTTCTATACAATATTGCACGCAGTATATTTCTATTGTACATTGTGTATGTGTACTGGGCGTACGAGTCAATAAGATATTTTTAAATCACTATTTTTTTTCCATCACAGGAAGCTACGAATTTCGCATCGATTCGTTTTTCGTTAAAAATTAGAGCACAATTAATGATACATACATACATATTTATAAAAGACCATACCTAAAGTTTCTCAAAGAACTTAGAAGTAAATATATCATCAACGAAACGATTTTATACAACTCGAAAACATCACTAGCACTACTAGACTACATTAAAGATGTCTATAAATACGCGTATGTACTATATTATTCTCACGAGTGAGATTTACAGCCGCAGAGGTACCACGTAGACCGTAACTGGGAACGACGACGTTCGTTACGCTGGAATCTAAGGATCGTCGATTAACGTCCACCCGATGAAGCGAGAAATTAATAAATGCAAACTTCAGCGAGACCCGTAGCGCGCGTCCGCGCTCGGGCAGGCGCGGGGCGCGGGCATCACTGCGACAGCAGCTTCTGCAGCAGCGACGCCTTACTGGCCGCCCCCGCCGCCCCGCCCGCCCCGCCCGCCCCATCACCGCCCGCCGGGCCCGCCGAGCCCGCCTCCGTAGTACTCTGTGCGAAACCAAACGAAGACAATCAATAAACTGTTCTCACTTACATTCACCTAAGTGCTCCTAGGTCCTAAACGTAGTGTGCGAGTCCCATAATATGCTTTACTATACTGCGGGGAGACTATCTTTTATTGAATTTCTAACTGATGCATTAGTTGGGAATTGGTCGGGTTTTTCTACAACACCGTCTTATTTTAATGAGGTTTATAAACAGTTTCTGAAGCACACTTAATTAGTTGACGGCAATTTTAAGCTTTTAACACAAATTTATTAATTAATTATGTATTACATTTCTTCTTTTTAATCCTATCTCTTACCATCACGGTACTAACAGAAGGTCGAATATAAATTTTCAAATCAATATACAAAACATTATTCATTGATTCTATTACTGCATTGTTTATCAGTAGCTAAAATAACTGCCCAACTAAATTCGAATAACTGCCCATTTAATTTATAACGAATTCAACCATCTAATAAAATCATTTGATTCCGAAATACTGGGCGATTTGAATACGTACCATCGATACAATAGAAGAAAATTTATTAATATTTATTGTAAGTATAGCATTTTGTAAGTAATTTGATAGCGTTTTTTTTACGAAAGCGATAGAGAAATTTACTTATATACACGAGGAACGATCAAAATATGTTTTTTACATAAGTTTCTTTCTTAAAAAGTCAAACTGAGCCACTTTATAAAACTACATTTAAACGTTATCTTGAAAGCATCTTGTGCATCAAACTGGTAACACTGCAGTTCATTAACAATTTACTAGATTATTTTTGTACGTGATTCTTTGCTATGTAAAATTGCATACCAGAATTTGTGTAAATCACAATTCCAGTAACTTAAATAACAAAATCCACAAAACAGCTTTGTTGATGATCTTGATCGCTACTCGTACATATTCAATTTCTAATAGTATAAACCGATTCAAGTCTCAAATACCGCCATGCAATCGTCTCCTGAATATCTACGAAACGTTATCAACGAAAAATGTTCTAAAACATTTTTATAAGCAGACAATAAGCAAACTATTGCAAAAATATGATGCTGTTGTTTTATTACTACAACGTCACAAAACCTTCACCACATTTTATACTCTGAGCATGCGATTTCCTCCCAGATTGTATCATAAGCTTAACCTTTAATTAGTCAAATCCTATAAGCCAGTGAATTATATTATATACGTTTAAAACAGATTTCTAAGAAAATAAATATTTGAGATGATTATTTTTAGAATTAAGTAGTTTTCACTAGTTATGAAACATTATTTTACATCACATCACAAAAGCTTATTCAAAATTCAGGAATGTACCAATTTACAGCTACTCTAAACGTCATAACATCGGTATTATATAAATTTTAAGCAGTTGACTAGTATTTTGCATTTATATATAAAAATACATAAATAAATACGTTGCCAGTGTGGAAAGTTGGTACATTTCTCTAAGCTTCTAGTATCAAGAAGATCGAATCGACAACACACGCAGCAGAGCAGACGTAATAATTATAGGTAGGTCTACGGAAAAATGAAAACCTATAAAGTAGTGAAGTGACTAAATGATATTTTGTACTCGCTGAACGCGTCCCAAGCTTACCGGGGTGCTCTGCGATTCCCACGAATTAGTCGACACCGAGGCCGCTCGGCCCCCCACCACACTGCCGCCACCTACGTACGTACACACGTATACATTGGCAGTGGATATCCCCTACCCTGACAATGTTTCAAGAAAACGCGCTATCGAGAGCAACATTCCTTTACTGTCCCCAAATATTCTGGACATGAAGGGGTGACCACTCGTGGACAACATTGTCGTGTACAGCCACAATCAAATCCAATGTTTTCCCGAAATGATTATGTCAGCAATTAAAATTTTAAACAAACATTATAACTAAGTATTTCCACATATAAAAAAATAATATGACCATATATGGATAAATCATAACTAAAGATAAAAAAGGGTTTAGTGCAGGCAATGGTTAACCCAAGCATGTTAGATTCATCAAATTAGGTGGATTGAAAAGGAAATGATTATTAAAAATATAAACACCACACCTGTATCTAGGGTTGCCAACACTACTATATAATATAGTATCTTGCTATATTAGAAATCTAAATACTATATTTGTAAAATATAGTAGGCGAAACTACAATATTTCCATTTCAATATAAAACGGTGAGATGACCGCAATAGAGCCAGTATTAGTTTCATAAAAGCTGAATGGTATCTTGTAACCCTAGTAGTAGTAGTAAAAAATAAGACCCGTTAATAAAGGCTCAAAGAAGCAAAGACTGCATTTCAAAATAAAATATTTTTGAAACATTCCTACCATATTTTTTTCTCTGGCTACTATATTTTTCAGGCAATGGATTCGAAAATACTATATTTGATATAAAAAAAGAATTGGCAACCCTATTTGTATCCCCCGGGTAGTTCAAGGAGCAAATTGGTTGATTTCAGAGTGTTAAGTGTTTATTTTATTTAACCATGGTTTTTCAGTAAAAAGTTTGAATGACATCCCTACTACAGATAATTATGTATTCAGGTATTAGCAGTGTCATTATTTATTTTTCAACACATTATTTGATGTTTATCATAGAAAATATTTTTATTCCAAACGCCCGGCGTTGTTTTTAGGTTTAGGTTATTTTTAGTAACACATATCCCAGTTTACAACATTGAAAAAAATAAAAGTATAATACATATGCAGTTAGAATAACCTTTTAAAGTACCTGAACATATTGCAAACAATAATAAAAAATACCATTAATTAAGTAGCAACCACTCACAGACTGGGGGGAAGGATTTTCCATGAGGGAAAATAATAAACTGCTTAATTTCACAACCGCCGATAAAGGATAGGAACTCTTTATCTAAACAGTAATGATACCTACCGAGGCTACATCTATAGTCTATATCTAGATAATAAGTGTGTACGAACCGGGCGGGTTCATATCGAAGCTCATGAGCGAGTCCATGTCGGGCGGCTGCAGCGGATGCAGGTCGGGCCGCGCCGAGCGCGCGCCTACCACGGCGCGAAGCTCGTTGCGCACGTACTCCGACGTGCCGCCCGCGCCCTGAGGCCCCACGGGGCCCCCTGGGCCGCCGGGTCCACCAGGGCCGCCAGCGCCGCTCACGCCTCCACCGTTGCCCGCACCTACAAAATCACTTTTATTCGATTGTGACCTCTCATCACCTTGCTACATCTATTACAGGCGGCAGAAGGTGGAACATTTTACGGTTATTCCTACCTTTGTGTGGCCCTACCGCGATGCAGTCAGAGATATTCGAAGGCTCAGATTGAAGGATTTCCCGCAGCGGGGCCATTACTAACTTGTTCCATAGTTATATCAGGTAAGCGAAGGTTTTTGAAGCGCAGAATGCAAGAGATTATTAACCATGCAGAGCGATAGGTATCGGAAGAAAGAACTGCCGCTACGTCCGAGCAGATTAGACTACTACTCAAAGCCTTACCTCGTTCGACGCCAGAACAATCGTCGAACTTATCAATTTCGCGAAAAGCAAATCCCTGCACGAATTTCAGCGCTCCCTGAAGTAATCTATAAGGATCTCTTTTGTACCGGCCAATTAAGTCGGTCTGTTGCGCTTCGACACGTAAGCCACGTACGGCGCCGGGCGTGAGATACTCACATGCGTGCTGCAGGTCGCGGGCCGCGTGCGGCGCGTGCGGCGCGAGCGCGTGCGGCCCGCAGCGCGCGTACTCGCCGCAGTAGCCGGCCGCGCCGCTGTCCTCGTAGTAGGCTCCCACTGCCACACACGCCGCGTTAAGTGCTACGGGCGACGAGCACGGTGCCGTGACCGACGCCCGACCTACCTAATTCGATGCGCCTGCCTGCCACTACGGCAGTATCGGGGAGTCGAGGGACTCGCCGATGTCAAGTCGAAAGCGCGAATACCGTGTCGATCGAACGCTGCGCATGAGCGTCGCCGACGACATGACGACCGCACCCGACGGGCGGGGGTCACTCACGCGCACTCCACGGGTGACTAACTCGATACGAGTTTGAGACCGAGAAAAATTGTCTCGTTGTACCTCTAGCTTGACTTGCATTCATAAGATTTTAAATGATACTGGATAGTGAAGCCTTAAAGACATGCAATTAGGTTTTTGTTTAAGATTTCTGGAAAAATTGTCCAGTTCTGGCAGGACACGCTATTTCTAAAGTTCTACGGGACATGCTTTTCTTTTTTGAAATATCATGCTTTGAAGTCAAATAAAATCGATTAGCAACTTCTAATCTATAATATCTACCTTACAAAATGTATTTATCATCATTAGTTTTACTCAAAAGCCGTACAAAAGAATCCTTGGGTAATGCTATTGATTCATAAAGATTTATTTAATTATATAAATATCTGATCACCTCATTAAGTAAAATAAGCAAACTACTTTCAAAACATAAGTAAAATATAACCACAAGACCACCCTCTTAAACTTAACATTTTGGAAATTTTACTTTTTCAAAATTTTAATACGCACGTTAGTATCGCAGTTTATTGTTAAAAAGTATTTTGAAGTAATTTAATACCCTCTTCAATACGTTAATAACAATAAAAACAAATAAATCAAAACTGTGAATTTCAAATTTCATTATTATAATATGTGGATGTAATTGACATTAGGGGTCGTCCATTAATCACGTGATGTTTTTAGCAAATTTTTAACCCCTCCCCCCCTGGTGATACTTAGTGAGGTTTTAGATTAACCCCCCTCCCCCATCACGTGTATTTTTTTGGTGCAGGTGAGTCAAGGTCACGCGCCGTTTTTCCGTTTAGAATCGCGCGTTCAACGAAAAAATAAATACACGTGTTATCTCACTACACCCCTTGTGATATTTTTCCGACCTCCCCTCCGAGCCTCACGTGATTTATGGATGATGATCCCTTAGAGGCTAAATTTTTGTTAATCGTAATCACAAATAAAAAGTTAAATATACAAATAATAATCGAAATACACAGTTATCATGTAAATTATCATTTAAAATGATTTTGTATCTCAATTTCTACACTCGTAAGCACAATAAAAAGTGCGGATCGGTCATTTAGGCCACGCTTCAATCAAAGGTCACGTGTCTTTTAGAGAGTTATTAGAGCAAACGATTGTAGAACAGAGAGCCTGAAAGTAACTATCGGACTCGACCTAGGTGGTCTATCGGACGTCGTAGCGCTAGGTCACGGTCGTGACTTATTACTGATAGTTTTTACGTGTAGGCGTAATGAAATAAGGCAGCGGTTCAGGCCGTGCGTTGTAAGTAGGTGGGCCCGGTTTGACCTTCGCCGGTCGGCCGATAGTTCATTCAGGCCGCAGTGCGGTGGGCTGCAGAAGCTAGCGGGCGCGCTTACCTAGGTGCGGGCGCGGGTGCGGCGGCTGCGGCGCGCGCGCGTAGGGCGCGGCCGGCTCGTGCGCGGCCGGCGCGCCCGCCGGGTACGCGCTGGGGCCCGCCACCTGCGACACCAACGACACGACGGTCAGAACACGCGCCACGGACCTGCAAGTCGCTTAGACTCCCCACCGTTGTATGAAGGCACAAGTTCAACTTTCACGAATAGCGATGTGAAGTGCCCACCATCACATCAAGAGCGCTCGTCATGTGCAAAACACAAAACATAAGGTTTGAATTATAATTCTTGAGGCGCGCTCGTGAAATGCAACGACTATATTAAATTGAACAACATATCCAGTTACTGCAGCTGCTACCCACACGACGGGATGAGGAGTATAGTCTGTGAATATTGGCTTGGTCTGTGGCCAGACTAGCACGCATTTGTTCATTAACCGACTTCTTTATCATGTCTATTTTGATTTGGTATTCTACTGTAAAAACCTGTCAGCTCAATCACGATTGAAATAAAAAGAAAAAGCTATACACTTACACTTAATTGTCGACTTAGCATCGGATTCTGTTGCGACGTCGTTATTTTATTTGTACCGTAATTTGGACCCATTTGATCTGTAAAGGAATGAATATACAACATGAATCAGTCTTGAAATTACGTACGGTATATGAATGTATTACTACGGATTAGCACTCACTGTTTTGGTGATATATGGGATGGTGATACTCCGTTCTTGTTAAAGCTACATTAGGGGCTGTGCCCGACACTAGGGCGTTGATGGTGGAGCCTAGATCAGCCTGCGGTTGCTCAGCAGCCTGCGGACAAACATATGTGGTTTACAGGTCGTTTAATGCTGCTACAAGGACATACGGCCAACCGCTTGGCAGAAGTAAAACTAGAACTACGAAAGTCGCTCTTACTGCTACGAAATAAAAGCGCTAGCAAAGTTAAACTGTTACCATCGACGAGCGGTTTTTCTCGACAAGCCACTCGTCAATGCTTTGTCTCTTATCCATTACTTTACCGGTGTCTCTCGGCTTAAGTATTTGTTGGTGAAAAGGTTCTTCACAAAAGTAACTGATGTTTGCGTCTAACGATTATTGTTTTGTATGATTCGATGGTGTAGTATTATTTTTAAAATTTATGTTATAGGTATTTTGTGTAGACCTTTTTTAGTTTTTTTTTAAGTTAGCTGTAAGTAAAAAGTATCAGCAGGCGGTACCTCGGGCGACACCAGCATGTGCTGCGAGCGCTGCATCTGCAGCAGGCGCGCGCGCTGCTGCTCCACGAGCGCGCGCGCGCGCGCCGGGTCGGCGTACAGCGCGCCGGCCGCGCCCAGCCCGCACGTCTGCAGCGCGCGCCAGCGCTCGCGCGGCTCGGGCGAGCCCGGCGACACGGGCGACTGCACGGAGTACGCGCTGCCGGAGCCCGCGCTGGCGGGGCCCGCGCTGCCGGGGCCCGCGCTGCCGGGGCCCCCGCTGCCACCCGCGCCGCCGGGGCTCGGACTCGAACCCCCGGGACTCTTGCCCACCACCTCGTATTGCATCAAGCTTTGCCTGATCGCGTTTATCATCGCATTCTTTTCGTTTTTTCCCTTAAATAAATTACACACAAATTAAATCAATTTTAATTAGGACAGTGTCAAGCTGGAATCTAAGAAGTCTCGGTCATGATGTTGGCAGTGTGTATTGGCTAAGAATTTAGTTGGTTTAACATGAGATAGAACTACCTCAATATCAACATTTCAATTCGATTATACCTACGGTGCCTTGCCTTTCGAAGATTAAAGTTAGGTCATTTATGACCAGTCGTAAGTTCATGTGCCTCTTACAAGCGCGTGTCTGAGATTAAACAAAAAATCATTTTACATAATCATTAAAATATGGGAACCCAATCCTTTAAAGCCGCATTCAATAATTTAGATGTGTACCTGTCGCTGCCGCACATTGACGTCGGGCTGCGGCCGGTCGCCGTCGGGCATGTTGTCGATGACCTCGTCCAGAATGTCCGAGAGCGTCTGGTCACTCGGCACCTCACTGTCGCCGGCGCCCCCACCTTGTACTCGGTTGCTGCCAGTTCTATAACGAGATAAGTAAGTACACGTAGAAACATATTCCATAGTTTTACATTATTAGAAAGATAGTTTGGTTTCGTTACATAGATGCTCCAGACAGAAATTAAATGATGTTAAGTAAGAACGCAAGCAACCGTTTTTTTAGAAGAACGCAAGTCACTCTGAGTTTGTTCCGATCTTTCTTCTCAGAGTAGAAACAAAGAACTCGTCCAGTTTAAACATAATTTATTTTTGAGATGTAAGTGTTTTTTTTAACCCCTTTACAGAAATAAATACGTTATTTATATTGCCGATTCTTATGGGACGAATAGGTGTCGTATTGAATGTCACATAATAATTATAATGTTGTAGATTTTTTACGGACCGATATTATCTTTTTTTGTCTTTTGCGTTCTCTCCGTTATACGGCTAGTAAAGTTCACTAGATTCATAAGAGTAAGATTATTTTGAGTAAATGCTTAAGAAAGTATAACCGATACTTATAACAATAAAACTATTTTTTTTAATTTTGCCTTTTTGTTTGTTCTGGCTAATCTCCGAAACGGCTGGAACGTTTTTGACGGGAGTTTCACTGGCAGATAGCTAACGTTAGAAGAGAGTAATTAAGGCTACTTCTATTTTAGAAAAAGAATGAGGGTCCAAGAAGCAGCGGGCAGCAGCTAGTCATTATGAAAGTAAGTGCGTGCGTGGTACTGACGGCGGCTGCGTGGCGTAGTGCGGGTAGTGCGGCGCGGGCGCCGGGTAGCGCGCGCCGCCCGCCAGCCCGCCGCTCGTCAGCACCATCTGCAGGTGGCTGGGCACCGCGCCCGCGCCGCCCAGGCCGCCCAGGCCGCCCAGGCCGCCCATGCCGCCCATGCCCTGGCCCTCGCCCGATACTCCCCCGCCGTTCATGCTGTTGGCGCGGCTGTGGACACGACACATAACACTCATTATAGCCAACATTTTGTAGGCAACACAACATTAACAAGTAAGCTAAAAATACGAGTTTAGACATCTGCTAGTCTCTGTCAAAATATAAGAAATAAAGATTCAATTTAATTTAAGTATATCTCAATGAAGTTTATTTTTAGTCCTTTAAAAATGTATTCATTTTTTTCAAAATTTTACCAATAAATTTTTAATTTCCCTTTGAACATTTTAACGAATATTTATATTTTAAATTTGTGTTTTAAAGTTATTGTGCATGCTGTGATCTCTTATAAACGGAGGAGTACACCTATTTATAGTTTAACCCAGACCACTGTTCGGCGCCTCAGGAATGCGCGGCGAGGCGGGGGGCAGCGTTGACGAATGAGCGGCGCGCGGGACGTCACGCGCCTTGAGCGTTGACGAATGAGCGGCCTGCCTTCGTCTCACCGCGCACATACCTAAGACGCGGAACAGCGGTCTCGGTAAAACTATAATACCTGAATTTTCCCCGTTATTTATAATGTCATGTTTTGTGTATTCTTGGAAATCCTAAATAAATAGCCGGAATATCGATGAGCACGTGCCGTGCTGACCGATTGCGTCGCGACGTTGCATCACTTTTATGTGTGTGGGCTCTTACAGCCTATCACTTACAGCTGCAATTGCAACGATCATGATTCTAGAATTTAAAACCATACGTCCAGGAACAGACAGATGGGTTCGACTCATATTATCTCTACTCGAAAATTGTCGATATCAGTCACTAATTTAATCTCCGACGATATCTTCGCGCCATATGGATGAGGTGTACTCACTGATTGGCGCCGGTGAGTATGTTAGACAGCGTAGAATGCAGATGTCGCTGCGGCGGCAGCTGAGGCGGGGGCGGGGGGCGGGGCCTCGCGGTGGGCCCATAGGCTCGCAAGTTCGGATTGGGTAGCGGCAGCGGCGTGGTCGGCGTGGTCTGCTGCCGCGCTAATAGAGACACCAGAATCTGGTTCTTCTGACACAGCGGGCTCATGCCAGGACTGCTGCTGGTCGCCGGGCTCGTGGACGTAGACGACGCCGTCGACGACGTGGGGAGAGCGCTTGACGTGACCTGACATAATAACATGGCATATAAAACAATTATCAAGATGTAAAAAGACCAGAAAAATACATATTATAAAAAAATAATGAATACTACAGACATACAACGGACGGCCTTATATGTACAACTTTGAAACCTGGGTAAGTAATTCCTCATAGAATAGGGATGATGCCTGGGTCAAAAAAAAAGAAATTCTATTTAGTATGTCAGTCAGATAATAAAAAAATATTAGACTCTTATTTTTTGCTTTATCATATTAATACAAAATTACTTAGATAAAACGCATTAAAGTTGTGCAGTGGGGGTCGCTACGTCATGGCACATTTTAACTCAATGTATCGCCGTAATCTTTTGTTAACGTAAAACAATCAAAAATACGTGTACGTAATTTTTTCATAATCTACATAACAGACATTTTTTTTTTGTCATCATCCTTATTCGTGGCTTTGGGTGTACAAATAGTCCAGTTGAATGAACGATAAACAGAGAAATAAAGAAAATAACTTGTGTACATACCTGCTGGTTTTCAGGCGTAGCTCTTTTAGAGTTACTGGCAACTCCCTTGTTCCCTTCTTCGAACTTGCGTTTCACGCCGGCGATTCTTTCAAGGTAATTTTCGCTGTTGTCCTGCTGTCGCCCGTTGCCGGACGGTCCGTTACTACTTGACAGTAATTGGGAAAGCAGAGCACTAGGTTGGGACACACCTCTATTTCCATCTGCAGAATTTCTTCTGTTTTCCTCCGCATCCTCGTCGGACTTGTCGTTTAATATCTGAGACATTTAATACGGGTTATAAGGTATAGTCACAGAAAACATTACGAGTGGTCAGAAAAGAGTCAATATCAAAAAACTTACCCTCAACAAAACGTCGGAGCTATTGTGATGCGCCTGCTGCATAGTATGCGTCGAGTTGGAGCCGTGCGAGCCGTGCGAGACGTGCGCCGCGTGCGACACGTGCGGCGCGTGCGACACGTGCGGCGCATGCGACACGTGCGGCGCGTGCTGCGCGTGCTGCGTGTGCGGCGGGTGCGGCGGGTGCGGCGGCGGGCGCGCGTGCGGCTGCGCCGTGTGCAGCGGCGACAGCGCCGCGCTCGGCGTGTGCGGCGTGTGCGGCGTCATTGGAGTGTGCGGAGTGTGAGGTGTATGCGGCGCTGACGTTTCACTGCCCGTAGCCTCCTCGTCTTCTTGCTTTAGCAAATCTTTTAGGATTCGATTGTTCGAGTTCACCGCACCGTCGTTCCCCGGCATTGGCTTCTTACTGAGAAGCGAACGAAGTCTGTTGGGCTCTTCTGAGGGCTGATTCGAGGGTGGTCCTTCACCCGGTGTTGAAGGTGCTCGCGGCGTTAAGGGCTGCGAAGCTCCTTCAGCGGTACTCTCTTTGCGCTCTTTTGTATCTGCACCGGGCATTTCACCGAGCAAGGAAGATGCCCACGGTTCGAGGTCAAAATCGTTAAGGAAAGGACCATCATTGGGACTTATGGGGGACCGATATCGAGGTTCACAATTGGAGGACTCCCCGTTTGCGACTGATGTCATGAGTGGTCCGCCGACAGGAGGTCGAGGGCCGTCGTTATCTAGGAGATCCATGTCTTCGTCGCCAAGAACGGTGTGCGTGGACATTATAAAATCCGGCTCGCCCGACGACGGTTTCGCTCTAAAAAGACGTGACCGTGCGACCACTCTGAAGCAAGGTCTATCAGGAGCGATGCGCAGTCGAAAGGGTTCACTGATCGCCGGCGGCGCGGGAAGACACACCGCCTCTTGTAGGTGCGCAGCTATGCGAATACGATCACTATTCTCAACAAGTTCCAAATAACGAGTACCCACTAGGGGTATAGAAGTGTTTATTAAGTTTTCCACTCCACTTAAATCACAAACTGTAATAATAAAAAGTTACATTATAGGTTAAACTGCCGTACCATACAAATTGTGTGTAAACCTTAGGAGAAAAAATAATGTGTTGTAATGATGACTTACATAAAATAATGAAGTTGCAATCCAATCTGAAGACGATGTGATCGGAGTGCTTGGCGGTGATGGCGGGCGGGCCGCCGTCGCCGGGGAGTAGTGCGGCCGACGCGTCCTCGCAGCGCCGGATGACGCACATGACGGAGCCGGCCTCCTCCGACGACGAGCCGCGCACGGGCGCCGCGTGGATCACGCACTCCGCGAACCTGCTAGCCAAATACATTCATGTCAGTATCTAGCTCGAAGTACTGATCACATTAAAGTGTGCCTTTATTTATATAAAAATTGCTTGCTGCACTTACAGTTAACACCAAAGCGCGCAGCAAGCCATAACATAACATAGAACTAAAAAAAAAAAAGATTTACTGCTATACATAAATGTCTACATCTGACTCCTTCAGAGCGTTCAGCAGATTGATCGCTCGGTTCGGATTCGGGAGCATATCGAGCAGTATGGGTACGCACTGGCGGAACCGCGAACAGGCACCGCGAAGCAAAGGCGCGTGACCGCCGTAGCTGGTCCGGAGCAAACAATGAACAGCGAGCTAGAATAGTCGCGTCATCGATCTTATTATTGAGCAATAAGTGGTAGTGCATCAAAAGCGCAAACTTGCGTCTCGGTTCCAACGTGTTATGCCTACCATTCCACAACAAACAGAGAGGGTCTTTACTAAAGGCCCTCTTCGACGATCCAGACAAAATGGCAGATTATTATAGTAATACCAGCAACATTATTATTGAAATTACCAGCAACATTATTTTTTTGCGTAATGTAAATTGTCTTGCTTATTAATATATAGAATTTTTTTTCTAACTGAACAGACAGCTGTGCTGCTGGGGAGTTTGTTGCGCCAATTCTTCTTCCCAGCAAAAGCACTAGGAAGTGGTGAAGGGTGGGCGTTTTGGGGCTGTCCTATGTAATTTTGACGTTCGAAAAGTGCTGAATTTTAAGGCCTCTTCTCACACAGAGAAAGCGCGAGCATTAATCACCACGCTTGCTTAGACGGGTTGGCGATTTCAAACTCATATATGAACTGTAAGTCCAGATTTCCTTCACCGATGTCAGTAATGTCCAAGATAAACTCAGAAAGTACATTTATGAATTGAAAGTCACGATTACAAGAAGATTATAAGAAAAAAAAATCTGTATTTTCGCAAACGAACATCCGCTAATGCGCAGTAACTGAACTCCAGCGGTTATACTTCCATTAATTTGAATTCATGAACAATAAGTATTTTGGAGATTTCGTAATTACTGACTCAACTCAGTCCTAAACGAAACTTGCAAAACCATTTGTATCGATTTATTATCTTATGACTCTCTCATCAGTATGAAAAACTGATACAAGATGGTACAGCTTGTTTTAATAGCGTTCTTAACTACCGTTCGCAACCCAAACTCAAAACTGCTTGCGGTGTTAACAATATACACATACAACCCATATATACCTACGTCTGTTACGTAGCTTACTTTTCAATATCAATTGTGTAGAGTTACTCTCAAACGACGATAAACAGCGTTGTTTAATTTTATACGCGCTTATAAAGAAAACACATATTTAAAACGGTACCTACATATACTGCGTAATATTCTAGATTGTTATGCACAGTATTGCCCTTATTTGTGAAATAGATTTCTACAGTGGTTTTGCATTGCTCGACTTTAATACGTATTAGTTACAAGTAATCGGGCTCTTATCGTTCGACCGTCACCATCTACTATCACAATGAAATAGCAAAACATGGTCTGATATCAATAGTGTAACTCGATGAGTCGATGTCTTTAGCACCTTGGGATTTTTTATTGATTTGAATTGCGCACTCATAAGTCTTTGTGTAAAACTTACCCAGCACCGTCCGTCCCATTGGTGTTTTTGACAAGAAGGCGAGCTTGTATAGCTTGAAATTTGTCGATTTCTCCTGAACCCCAGTTAAAGGTTTGAATATTTCTTAACAATGGCCTTAATTTTGCATGATCTTTGACATGCAAAAGCGAGAATATCGATTTCTTGTACAACTCAGTTCTGTCCTGCAGAGTGAGCTCCTTAATATTTTCGGTTATACACTCTATTTCAGCCTTTGAGTTTATTTCCAATAACACCCATCCCAGGGTGCCGGTGTAATGCTTGAGAGCCTAGAACATAATTGAATAGTTATGATTAAAATAAAATACTTCGAACAGTTTCCTAAACTTTATTATTTTTGAAAATTGTAATTATGTAAAATACTGCTGTCTTCTAAGACAGCAGTATTTTACAAAAGTTTTTTTTAAAAGGTGCGTTGTCTCTAGACAACGCACCTTTTAAGAAAAAAGCAACATAATTCATGGACTTGTGCTTATCTCTACAAAGGACATAAAAAACAACATTCCATTTTGCTTTATCGTATCCTTTGTAAACTTTTACTTTTTTATAAATCGTGTATTTGCCAACAAATAAATGCCGTGTCACAAACAGGATAAAACTTATTAAAATGAATGAAATGAAATACCTCGATCAGTGAGGTGAGCTCCGAGTAATGTAATCCAGCGCAGGATGGCTGGGTGGAGCTGACCTCGCCACCTTGCACGGGCGACAGGCACTGCGCGGCGCGAAGAGGACACTCGTCGGGGCACTCCCGCCTGCGCCGCAGCACCTCCTGGATCTGTTCAGTAGCTAGTAGGACGATGCCGTTTTTGTCTGGCTGTTTTATCTCGGCAAGACAGGAAGCCAAAAGTTCTTCAAGTTGATTTATGGTTTCGTTTTCGAGTTCCCGTCGCTTCTTCTCGTTGTGACACTTATTTCTGGAATTCCAAAAAACAAACAATTTTTGACTGAAGTTTCAAAACAATTGATAATTTTCAAAAAGTACACACACATCGAAAGATTCTAATGTGAAGTGCTTGTGCTATTCTTCAAGAATGATTTGATGATTGTGCAAATGAGAAATTAATTTAAATTAAACGAATTAGTTTATACGTTTGCGTTTTTATTATCAAAAAGCTGAAAAGAAAACGTTGTATATAACAAAGAATTTTATTGGATCAAGTTAGGAAGTCAGTTACCTAAAATAATTTATTAAAATATAAGAAAAATACACCCCTATACATAGAACTTAACACTCCTATAAAATGTCAATTCACCTTTGCTAGATAAATCCCATCGAATTAAGCGACTATTATTCGCTAGTCATGTTAAAATGTTAATCAGACCGGTACCAATAAAATAAAATAAAAAAGTGACCACCAATAATAGTCTGATAAATAAACCCTGACTTAACCATGCGTTTCCGTTAATTTTAACAACTTTCAGTTCAATCCATCGTTCTCAGTGCCCTAAATAGTATTAAGATAAACATTTTACTTTTTGTGATTTTAAAAAAATGTTTAGATTAAAAACTTTTTTACAAAAAAAAAAAAAAAACCGACTCACAAAAACACTACATAGTGAAAAATAACTTAGATTTCGGAAGTCAGTGACCAATAACGAAAATACAAAACCAGACAAGTTTTTATTTCTCACTTTTAGTGAATCAGTTTGTAAGATATCTAAGTTACAATAGCCTAATGTCAACTACTTATCACTTTTTACAAAATATTGTTTGGTCGATGCAGGGACGTTAATCGTTGAAGAGCCTGGTACTTCACCATCAGCTCTACTTCTCCATATACATTGTGATTGCTTGGCAACCATATTAAAGTAATCAACCCGTGAAATAATTCTTATTGAGTAGTTCCGGTAGCCATCTCTGGTCTTCATCATCAGTTCCATTTCACTAAATGTTGCTTTCCGAGAGAAACTGCACGAGTTACTATAAAAAATACCCAAATCGCTATAGTTGTGCCTATAGTATTTCAAGAGTTCCCTCGATTTCTCCAGGCTCCCATAATCATGATCCTGAGCTGATGTCAGTGGAACCATCTCGGAAGTATACCCTTTCAAACCAAAAATATATTTAGCAAATCCGTCTAAATTATGACGGATTTATATTTATGCCGAAAATACCTTTAAAAAAATATATAAACATCCGAATTGACAATCTCCTTCTTTTAGAAGTCGGTTAAAGATGGTGTCAATTATCCAACCACGCTCCAATCAAATCCATCCATCCAATTATCCAATAACGCAATATTTTGAAAACCATCGCTTCTGTCTGGTCAAATATAATTGTATTAATTAATTATGTCTGTGTGTTTGTTACTTCATCACGTAATAACGAATGAACGAATTTATATGAAAATTTTGCCGATGTTAAAACTTCTAGCGAGCATGTTATTCCGATTGATCCACTGGATCCAGCTGGTCCTTTAGTTAAAGCTTTATTTTATGCTGTCCCATGCAAAGCATTGCTTTCGCAATTTCGCAAACAATTATTAATTACTTATTTATTATTTGTCATTGACTGTGACATTCCTTAGAACAACAAGCTTTTTTTTTTTTTTTCATGTAAGTACCTAGTTTTATTTTCTTTTTTTTTGGCTATTATAATATGAACTCTATAGAATATTTTAAAACTTGTAATATATAAGTGCTGAGCACACCTGTAAGTGACGAATTCACTCTAGACTTTAAGTTTAAATATTACATTACCCCAAAAAAATTATTAGTGAATAAGTCGTTGGAGTGCCATAATTAAATAAATGAATGAATTGTTTAATATTAGCATTAATTATATTTTTTTATTATTTGAGCCAACTCTGGTAGGTAACAGTGTTGATAAAATGATTATTAGATAGTTGGTTGATAAAAGGTGTTCAGTGCAGGTGGTGATTGTTGATAGTTTCTTTTTTCTTACCACAAAATCCTTAAAAAAAAATAGTAACAAAGAATCTTATTGTCCGGTCATGTTAGATTATACCTATCTGACAGATGGTGTTAGTATGTTTTTTACCTGACTGCACTACAGCAAAGACAGGGTTATGTTTTTCCCAATTTAATACTAAAGTAGGTGTGGTGGCTCGTCTTTCTTAGAATGTTATTGATATCCGTCTAATTGTAATATAGCTACTAGCCTAGTTTGAAAACAAAGGTGGGTACATTTTTATCTTGATTAGTCATGTGCATCCTGAGATATTATAGCTTGTCCTCCCTATCTCTATCATGTGTAGTCACGATGATTGATTGCTTACCGCAAAACGATATTGTTTACTTTTAATGGTCTTGGGTGACTAAGTTCTGTTGATTAGACGTAGTGTGTTACTGCTTGATGAAGAGTCGAAGAGATACCTAGATCAGATCACGTTGAGTCTTGCGAGGCAATTGGTGAATTAAGGGTTTTGGAGAATAAAATATGTAGGTATGGTTGTGTTGTTTTCAGACTTTTATGCAGTTGGAGGCGCAGGCGCAGCTATAAAGTTATAAAACTGTTCGATATTGAGTAGGTAGTTACTTTTTTTAAATTGCTTCTCTTACTGTATTTATGAGAAAACTATATTTTAATTCTTATTGCTGTAATGGTAGCTAGCATTGCCAACCACCTCACATAATCAGCCTATAATGTTCCCACCGCTGGGAACTCTGGGCTCTCTCTCTTCTAGAGGGAGTGGGCTGTAATCTACCACACGGGCCCAGTGCGGGTTGGTAGTTGCCACATGTCTTCGAATTTGTTTGTTCTAGGACATGCCAGTTTCGTCACGATGTTTTCTTTCACCGTTTTGAGAGCAGTGGTGATGAAATTATTTACCACCTGAAACTTTAACTCAGCTGATGCTGCTATCCTTCGTGCAATGACAAGGTTCTTTTTTTTTAAATTAATTTACTGTATAAACCATATCATTTGATAGGCCAACTCGGGCGTAAAAGGCATGTTTTAATAGAACCCCAAATAATTCATATTTCGATTTAATAAAAAATGTGCCTCTTTTTTCAGCCTCAAATAATTCCCATTTTGGTGTTTAGGATACTAAGCAGCCAAGTAACTGAGAAGAATTTGAATGTATCCCATATTTCTCCCAAAATAAAGATGATTACTAATAGTTAGTAAATAAGACGACTCCAATAGTAAAATAGTTATCAAAGATCAACCGAACGCATGTGTTTCTTGTGCATCAAATTATTCGCTGAAATCATAAACAATGGACCTGTATTATTATGGAGGGTAAATATAAACGCAAGGAATGTTAGGTATGATGTCAGCTATCAGTCTTTTGTAGTGCAGTATTTTTACAATGCGATATTCAAGAAAGTACCAACTCAATGTGCTTTATGTTTGTTTATACACGTGTAGGTATAATACGACTATTATGTCCCGCTACTGCAGTAAGATCTCTCATAAGTTGGGCTAAAAAGCCCGCACCTCGCCGAATCCGTTCCCTCTACCTTTTACATAGCTTGTCCATCTGGCAGAAGGGACGTTCCGCACTAAGTTTGTTGGATTGAGGTGTGCACGCAAGGACTTATCTGCTCCAAAGGCCATCGGTGCACCAACAGACATGGCCAGCTCTCTAGACCTTCAAACTGCTGTTTCTGAGCTACGTGACCCCAGTCTTTTCCGGATAATCTGGTTGCGAATAAAATGTTTTTAAAATAATGCTTTTTATGTAGCCAATACTACATAAATAAAATCAATCATTTAGTTAGGCAAAAGCACTAAGTAAATGAATTATAACAAAACAATTAAACCTGTGGAAACTTTAAAGTAGAACTAACACAATACACCTTTCTGCTATAATCCAATTTTAAAAATGTCACTTTTGCGGCATCATAAAAAACTACGACGACTAAAATATTAATAACATGTATTATTAGTTATTAAGTATAGGTATAAATCGTTTAAACATGCCATCATCATCTGCCTAGCCTTTTCCCAACTACGTTGGGGTCAGCTTCCAGTCTAACCGGATGCAGCTGAATACCAGTATTTTATATGGAGCGACTGCCTATCTGACCTCCACAACCCAGTAATTGGGTGATACGATACCCCTTGGTAAGACTGGTTGTCAGACTTTCGGGCTTCTGACGACCTGTAACGACTGTCAAAGATCCACGAATGACAGCCGGGACCAACAGCTTAACGTGCTTTCCGAGGCACGGAAACATGCATTTTTGCGAAAATATTATTAAACTGAATAATCCTGATCTGTCTAGACTTGGCATGGAACATAATTTAATTTAATTCCTCCATCTGTGTTTCTAATTAAAGTTTTCAAAATTCAGCCGTTAAACGTTTTGTCCACGAATATCTGAATGTACAAAAATCTGATTAGCAATCCTGATTTATGCTGTAATAGTACAGCATAAATGCAATAAGTCTGCCAAAATAGGTACCTAATAGATTATTTCAATTTATTTTAATGATTTTTACTTTTAGATTGATGTCTATACATTGACTTTTTTATAATTTTTGTACCTACAAAAAAGAATAAAAAAGTCAATATTAGATAGGTAGTAGGTAGGGTAACTCTACCCTTACTAACTTATGTATAAACTTAACTTATGTATAAAGTAGGTACTTTAGCTATGATAATTATAACTACCCTTACTAACTTATGAATAAACCTGTACTACATTTTTATTCTTACATGACATTAAACAGACTGTTAAATGATTACGGGACACAAATTACTTACCAAATAAAGTACTTAATAAATGCCTTTATTCTTTCAACTTTTCAGATACACCTATACAACATACCACGGTAACTTGCGTCAGTTCTTTGCAGAAACTTTGATAACAATAACAAAAATTTATAACCACTTTGTAAAACAAAAATAGAACTAATTCATGCTTGATGGAGTTACAAGATCGCAAGTATTACTAGCATAATAATTTATATTCAATAAGTAATACCAGGTAAACATAATTACTACAATAACTAATAATAATATAAATTGTAGAGCTTTAGGCTCATAGTTTTTATTTACTTTTATATTCAAGAAAAAGAAGTCGTGAAAGTAACAAAAATAATCTTAAGCATATTGAAAATAGCGCTGCCAGAAGCGACTTTTTTTTTTTTTTTTAAATCAATTTAATAGCCCTTTGCACTAGGTACAGTAGCCAGCACATCAACCTACTACATTCTGTCAAATTTCTTTAATAGACTTTCAACTTTATAGCTAAGGTATAAGGTTCAAAGCTGATTCAGAAAATTTGATAGTTTCAGGTAGGTTGATGTGCTGGCGTCTGTACTTTGAATATTGGCGATTTACAACGTGGTCCTTTTGATGTCCCATAACTAAGGTTATACGCTATAAGTAAAAATAATACAAAAAGTCTTAGAACAAGTTAGTTTTGAAGATAACATAACACTCACTCACTCTCGATGTGTGTATCTAAGTTTCATTGATAAGTACGAGTAAATCATTTTCATTCAAACATATTCATATTTAAAGCTAATAAAATAACGACGTTCTCATTTTTTTTTATGGATAATAGTCGTCTGAATTACTTCAATGTTTTTATTTTTTATATTTAGCGTAAGGGTGTTTTACATAAATAATCGGGACTATTTCAAATTATTTTGTAGGAAAAACAAAAAAAAAAAAAAAAAAAAAATCATGATATGCCGGTTGATTCTTTGACGTGGTCTCATTAATAGGGTTAGAGTTAGGGATATCAAAAGGAACAGCTTGTATTAATAAATGTATACATTTAATTATTTTTTGGTTAGATATAATTGTATATTTTTAATAATTATTCATTTGTAACACTCAAATATAATGTAAAGTTTTTTGGAGAAATGCACCCGTCCCGAATAAGTTAAAAATCTTTACTCCTTTATAGGTATTTATTTGGAAATTACAAAATAATAAAAAATGCAAAATAATAATTAATCATTACAATTTATTACTATGATTACACGAGTCGTATGCATTATTCCGAACGTTCGTCTTCCCTTGTCAACTTATGTGGACCATACAGATAAAAAAGAATACGAGATAGGTCTTAAAACATTGCACATTTTACATGCATTTTTTTTTAAATCATAATTTAGTACTCGGTAGTATATATTATAATGAAGGGTCCTTATTATATTATTTAACTCCTTCCTTTATATTATTTAATTATTTCCTTGGTCCATAAGTTATTAATATTATACGTGTTCCTTTTGATATCCCATAACTCTTAATGAGACCATGTCAAAGAATCAACTGGCACATGACTTTTTTTTGTTTTTTTTTTGTTTTAATTTTTCTTTCTAAATAATTCGACAGTCACGACTATTTATGTAAAATACCCTTACGTGAAATATAAAAAAACGAATACATCGAATTCTGACTATACATGTACTTATTCAAATAAAAAAATAAAAAGTATGACAACGTTGCATTTTCTTAGCTTTAAATTTGAATGATTGGTTTGAATGAAACTGATTTACTCGTACTTATCAATAAAACTTAGATACCTACACACTTCGTGAGTCTAGTGTTATGTTATCTTCCAAACTATGTATTTTTGGAACACGTGTTCTAGGACTTTTTGTATTATTTTTACTTATAGCATAATAATCTTAGAGTTATGGGACATCAAAAGGAACACGTTGTATAGGACAACTTAAAATATTGGATTTTACATTGTACAAAATATAAAGTAATTCTTGTCAGGGACCATAAACCCCGCCTAAGTTTTAAGTCCTTCAAATGGTTATCCGTTCATTCGATTACCCTTATGGAGTATGTTACATCTTGTATGGCTTAACCTTATGAAGCGCAAACCCAATTATCACGGGAAGGGTACCTTTCCACCAGAGATGTGCTATGCTACGTTTGATATGCACCAATCATATTCATTGGTCCTATATTGGTTCACATAGCCAATGAATATTATTGGTGGACGTAGCACATCTCTGGTGGAAAAGCAGCCAAACACTTTGAATAGGTTAAGCTTTATTATTACGGTAACCGATTAAACGGCTAACTCTTTAAAACTTTTTTGAGGGGCTTTACTAACCCGTTCATGGAATAAGGGTTACCCTTTATACAAAAACTGTGTAGTAGCGGGGTTAACAATTTACAGTGTCGTAAGGGTTTTGAAAATCCCAATCGAAACCTTTTTACTGCTAACCAAAATGCTTCCTGATTCTAGTCTAGTAGACAAAAGGTGAACATAATTCATAATAACTTTGATTTTTCATAATTTTCTATTCTTTTTAGGATTACTGATTGCCTATCGATAGTAATTTTAATAACATAACATCACGCCTTGTTTCCCCGAAGGGTTGGGCAGAGGTGTACCTGTAATAGGTACACTCACATTTCACCAGTTATGTTTTAAGTCCCATGTACTAGGGGGCGAGCCTATTGCCATCAACCGGGCACAAATCCAGACTCCGGGCTAATACTGAGAAATTCCAGATAGAAAAACCCAATAACACTTTGCCCGACCCGGGAATCGAACCCAGGACCTCATGCTCAGCAGTAGCGCTTGCAACCACTAGACCAACGAGGCAGTCATAATTATAATAATTTTAACTATAAGTATATAAATATTGCCGATAACGATAGATTTGAGTGTAACCTTCGATGGAGTTATTGACAAGTCCTTCTTAGAGTTTTTGGCTTCCTTAGTGCATCGAATACACACAGCAGCTAATAATACTACGTATCTATTAATTAGGTAGGCTATTTGAACTTTAAGGGATGTCCCACAGTAGACGGCCACGACTCCGGCCAGTCGTGATTCACGGCCCGGTCTGCGGTTTCTATAGTTTAACTGGTCGCTGCGACCAGTGGTCGTGGTCGTGGCTGTCTAGTGCGCGAGACCCCTTACAAAATTTTAATCTTAGTTAAAAGATTTTATGGTACAAACGAATACTATTTATTATATTTTTAGCAGTAATTAGAGCATGACCATTGTGGCACATGGAGTATTCTCTTTTCAGCCATTGAATTGCATTAGCAACGAAACCATGCATTTTTGAGTTAACAAATAATTAAAAGAGATTTTGTTGCAGATACTTATACTCTACTTCCGTAGAGCCTGAAGGTTTTCTTTGTACACGAAAAAATGCAACCACAAACGTTATGGAAAATAATAGGTTTTCATTTAAAGTTACTGTAAATTTCAAAAACCCAGACATTTCCACCAACATACACATGTCAAGCGTATTATACGTACATTTGAGATTGTGGCTTATTGTCTGACTTTTTTCTTATCTTCTTAACCGGCGCTGTCACGCTCATCTTGCCTTGCATCCCCCTCCATGTGTCTCCCAGTTGGAGGTCACAGGATTCAATTCTACAGAAGCAGCAAACAAAATAAACTATTATTAAAGTATGATGAGTTGAAACAATTACAAAAAAAATGTGTTACTGATGAATGGTGATTTTATAAAGACATTCGTTTTCGTGAAAAATAATGCTCTAATTTACATACCTAAGTATGTAATCTAAAATAGTGTAACAGTGGTGGTGGAAATCTACTTAAATTCTACTTCTAATATAAATAATAACAAAGGAAGCATTCTTTACTAGGCGATTCCCCAATCAATTTATAATAATTATTATAAAATAGTGCAAAAGTATGACTCATATTTGCTACTAAGCGAGTATGTAGTGTATTATATTTATTCAGGTTTTTTAAATAGGTATTTATATATTATTATCAAAACTTTAACCAGGTGAGGATGTACACTATCGTAATGGACTGACTATCAAGGAATAGTTATGTTCACATTGACGCGGCTCATATCAAATGCCAAGTACAGAGTAAGCTGAACCTTAATGCAAAAGAGGGACAGAGATACCAGTTGAACGACGCCTACCGAGGAGCCCCACTACGCAACCTCACTGCGACGGCCGCGCAACCTTGAAATAATAATGTTCGGAATAACAACAACGCGCCACAAGCGTGACCAGAAATAGTATAATAATTCTCGAAAATGTTTGAAGCCTCTATCTAGTTCCTACTACATACTCAACTCATATCCTGTCTGTATTTGAGCTTGGTACATAATTTAGACGATTTTCAGCGATGATACCGACCAGGTGTATCATACCTGCACTATTTAGACTAACATTTAAAAATATTGAATCAATTAATTGGACAATACCTGTATTGTATTGTCCCTATGACATTAGCATAACTCAATATTTATTTTATGTTTGAGTTAAATTGACACTAAATTCGAATAGGTGAAAGTTGGTAAGTATTGTCAGCGCTCCGCAGTCGAAGGTTTCGCTTTTTCAATCGTTCGTTACTCAACAGGTATTCGTCATCGAGACAACTGCTTGACTACCAACATAAGCAACTTTATTATAAGCTCTCGTCTGATTTTATTACATCTCGTAAGGTCATGCTGCTTAGACTACACTAGTTCTGACGCTGACATAATGTGAGTATCTCAGTAGGTATACGAAAACAAATTTTTACTGACCACGACGAAGTTGAATATGAGACAAATATAAATAGATCACTGGAAGCGATTATTAATTGGCTAACTAATAATAACCTTAAAATCAATCTTGACAAAACAAATTACATGACATTTACAAATATAAACACAAAACCAAAAAAGCTAAAAATAAGCTATAATGGCGAAATAATAAAAAAAGTCGATAACACAAAATTCTTAGGTATACATATTGACCATGGACTGAATTGGAAGAAACATGTTAATCAGGTTTGTAAAAAATTAAACCAACAGTCCTATGCCCTTTACATGCTAAGGAAAGTTGTAAACGACAGTGCATTATTAAACGCTTACCATGCATATGTGGGCTCCACGCTAAAATATGGCATTCTGTTTTGGGGTAATTCTCCTGATAGAGAAAATGCTCTTAAAGCCCAAAAAAGATGTGTGAGAAGTATAACCGGACTTAAACAGACTGACTCATGCAAAGAAATGTTTAGAAGGTTAAAAATTTTAACTCTGCCTTCATTATATATTTATGAAGCGGCAAGAATGATAAAAAGCGATATAAGAAAATATGAAACATTTCGAAGTGCACGACATAAAAATGAGCTATGCGGAATTAGGTGTAGAACAGTTAAATTTAAATCTAGTATATTTGGAATGGGAGTAAAAATTTATAACAAACTACCAAATTGTATTAAAGATATTTCAGCTATGAATATCTTTGAAATTAAGCTCAAGGAATTCTTGATAGGTAAAGCGTACTACACAATAAATGATTTTTTTAATGACAAAAACTTGGTTTAGTGTTTTGGTTTCATTAATAATGTATGACTATGGAATGTATGTTTTAATTTTAATGTGTAATTTGACTAATGTATAAATATTTTTAATGTATAATTTGACTAAAGCTTATTAATTTTATAATATTTTTAAGATATAATTTGATTAATGCAAAGAGTGACTAGACCAAAATTAAGAATGTTTACAAAATAATAACGTAATAGAATATTGTACACCTTATAGGTATGTTACAGTGCTACTATTATAATTACTATAAGATCTTTTTCTACATGTAACAAACAATAAACATATTTGAATTTGAAAAAAAAAAAAAAAAAATTGTTGTTTAAGGATCAAAAGCGAATATGAATCTATTAAAATATTAGTTTCCAATAGGTATGTTTTTTTTTTTACGCTCTTTTAAATATTTATTAAGAAGTAAGTAAGTTGAAAAATAACCTCAGGTTAATTTTAGCTACAAAATGATGTAATTATTATAGGTCTGAAAACCTAGTGAGCTCTATGGATATACCTAGTTAACAAACAGCTTTATGAGCCGGCTTAATAGGTACTGCTTTTCACCTTTTTGTTTTCTTAGGGGCCGGAGTTGAGTAGACAAAATTGTGTTCAACTTAGCCCATTTCCGATTCGTTCGTTAAATAAAAATCCATACACTTCCTGAACATGAAAATGAAACTACAAAAGCAAGAGTTGCAACTAATGCTATCAAAAGGTGTTTTTACTCCGAGTGAAGTCATGAGTAGAAAAACATTTGAGTAATAAGATCGCAAGAATACTTAGTAGTGATATAATCGACCAGTCAAGCGTTATTCTGCACCAACTTGATTAAGAATTTTAATTTGCTACACGTATGATACAAATATGAAATCTGCGCTAATTGTATTCTATCACAGATTTCATAAAATCTGAAAGTGTTCTTAAATATCAGCAATATTTTTCAGCCGGTAACAAAGGAACTCTCTTAAAGAAACAAAATATTCATTACTGTGTCCTCGAAATAAATAGATTCAAGCAAGAATCCATAACTTAGAAGATAAAAATGGAAGTAGGTACGTTAAAACCCAACACCGAAATAAATAAACCTGAGTGCCTTGCGGATCCTTAACATTTTTACTTTTCTGTAAAGCATGAATAACATCAGTCTTCGTGTTAGTGACATATGAAGTGACAAAAGCGAAGAAGCCGAGGCAAAATCAAGTGCTAAAACTATTTCAAGTAAACTACCATCAGGATATTCCAGCAATATTGTAACGATTACCAAACGTATTAAGTTATAACAGCTACATCATCTACAGAAATAAAGCAGAATTAAATACTCAAAATAATAAAAAGAGTTATTTAGGAAAGCAGCTAGATAAAAGGAACTTAATTATTTAAGTAGTACCTCTTTCTCTTTCATTATCGTCATTCATAGGTACGCACTTCATACAAATGTTATGTAATGTACTCGACGCATAAAGAAATTAATCATACATCTCGACGCGTTTGTGTATTATTTCAGTATGTAATTCCGTAAATAGGTGTTACTAAAACTTACCGACAAAACGAAATACTATGTATAGGCAAAGCGCTACACAAAGCATTAATAACCCCCAGATCGGGGGTCAAATTAAGGACAAGTGACCCCAATGATTGTTTAAATGGTAAAAGTAAAAGTATTTACATTCAAGTATTGAAACACTGCTATTTTGGATGTTTCACCTATTTGTCTATCACTTAGAGCGTCACGCAAAAATTACTAGGCCGATTTTGAAGACTTTCACTTTTGAAAGTTGAGGGTGCAGTACGTACCTACGATACATGGTTACGTCAACCGGGGTTTCTTCTGTAAAATACACACGTAATTTTGTAAGCGTAATGTGACCAGGATTTGAATATACAATACTGATCTATATTATACAAAGTTAGTGTTCTGTAGTAACCAGTATGCAAGAATTACTAGTGTTCTGTACATTATTGATTTCAAACTTTAACAGAAATGTTGCAACTGCTTCAGAAATCGGGTACTTAAGTCTGTTCCCAGTCTAAATAAATGCAAATGAATAGAGCTAGAAGTTTAATGGATTAATTGAAACTATTGAATCTTGCGGAAGGGAAATTACTTTAATCTTTCAAGGAGATCTGCATTTTCAAAACCTTGAATAAAAACAAGTTAAACAAGCACTACACACGTGTTAACAGTTTCACAGATAATAGCGAATTGTGAATGTTTAATGGTATTATAACACAACCAATAGTTAATCGTTAGTTGAATTATCACTACAAACCACCTTGCTTACATAATTACATGGTAATAATTATGTTTCATGATGGTCCGAATCATTGGTACTATCATGTTAAATGAAATTGGGCAATTCTGGTTACAGCAAAGTAAGATCCAAAACAGGCGGCTGTGTCGCGAGAGAAAATACCCAAAACTGATGCAGTTATAGGCAATTGTTACATTGATGATATTGCTCAATAGTGTAGGTATAAAGGCATTATAAGAATTGATAACGGGTGAATACGACAAAAACAACCACTTCAGGCCGTTTTGTATTCAAATTTTGACGTAAACCCACTCTTAACACGAGAATTTAGCTTAGTTTGTGGGGTTAACCGGAACGGAATACTAGTAAAGGGTTACCCGTATTGCATATTATTGAAAAACCTAATTAATGACTAGAGCTGGGGAAGCAGAACATTAAAAAAACATAATAACGCTAACATTTTGAATTTCCGTTCGTTTCAAATGTTATACTGATGGATTTTCCTCTTTTAGTTTTTTCATGCAGTAAGAAAATAAAAAGTTGTTATACTTAGCGAGTGACTGTGCGCATGTCTGTTGCTTAGATAAACTACCATATTGTGGAGATAAGCTTTCCATGGGGAACCACACATATAGCCACCTATATAGCAATTCTGAAGCTATATTTTAGAACTCTTTCTTTGGAAACTTAATACACTCTACAATCGGCAACCGTGAGCCGAGTTTTCAGTGGATTAATAATGCAAGAGTATCTCTTTTTCTCTCTCTAATGATGAAACAAGTAGGTATAGAAATGAAGCAGAAAAATGTACATTGTCAAGTTTAGTTTTCCAAACATGGTAGAATCACTCTCTATAATACATGAGTCATGAATTCCTCTCTTGTATTGATAGATAATTATGCAATTATAAAGCTTGTTAACTCTGCAGTCTGCACTGCACAAAAATGTTAATTCGTGGTCACGATTTCAATCATCCTTTCATTCCTTTAATTTATTTTAACCGACTTCTAAAAAGGAGGAGGTTCTATGTTAAGTTACCTGCTTTTTAAAATGTTTCTTGTGGATCGATTTTGGAAATTCTCATTAATTTGTGGCAAAAACGAAAATTCTACACCAAAAAACTGACTTCCGAAATGTAAGTTACCTTTGTAAAATAAAAAACCTTTTTAGTTGTACCTGATTTATGTAAATAACAGTGACAGGAAATGATTATAACATCATCCACATACGCTAAGTGGGATAAATGTGTAATATTGAAGCTAACTCTAAAACTAGGTACCCAAGCAAAGTTAATAAAAATATGGGACCACCACGCAAGCTATATAATTATATGTGTATACATAAATGGTTAAACAAATAAATAATTTTCTTAAAAAGCCTGATGCTAAATAGGGATAATTAAAGGGTAGTTTTGTTATTATAAGTAATCGTTTCATAAGTGCCCATGTAGGTTTATGTGAAATAAAATATTTTTATTTTGAAGTGTGAGCCACACTTCTAGCAGCTTGTGTAAAAATAATAATTTCATTCAGTTATATAATGACACGATAACGAAATTTCACTTGGCTTAACAGAAAAGTTTTAAGTTTCTTATTACGTAATACAATTTTTACCTATTTTTACCAGCCCCTTACATTAATTCTCAACATAAGATCAAGCTGAAATGGATTAGCATTATATTGTTGGTTTAATATTTTCTTATCATTCATAATTACTAATTTTATCTTCATTATGTGACCTGCAATCATTCTAGGTCTCGGTATTGTATGTCATTGGTCCGGTGTTGTGACTTGACTGATTACAATACCTATCGTTTTGAATCATAGGGTAAACTTCGTGAAACAAACATTTCAGCATGAAATCAACAAAACTGAAACTTAAGTTCTTGTGTGTACGTCTCCAATATTGCTACGCCGTATTTAAATACATACATAGCTAGGTACCGTTATGGTAAGTGGAAAATGTACGATAAACAAAATTGTAAGGCTAAAAAGATCTGTTTACACAACAGTGTTTCATGAATTCATGATTCAATATTGATCATGTCTAGATCCATGTTATTATAATCATTGTGTATAATGTCTGTAAAAGGTATTGTTTTACAAATTACCTCGGCAGGGTGTTAACAGCAACATCGACGTCGAAGAAGATGTCGACTAGCTCATCCACATCCGAATCTGGTGTAAGCGAGGGTGGCAATGTGGCCGGAGGAGATGCGGCCACATTGACTGAGTGGACACCGCAGTTGAAAAGCACAGGTTCTGTTTGTACCATAGGCAGCATGGCTAACACACACTCAAGCGTTCACTGCCACTGTTTGAGAAACATATGTATCCCAAGATCAATTTTAAACAGCACAAAACGTATCCGCATCCAAACATACACTGCATTGCGCCACGACCGCCGCGACGCTATTTTTTAATACTATGAAGGTTTCTAAATCCACACTCTTAATTCCACTGCAAAACCGATTAACCGAAAACTGTTGAAGTTTGTATTACGTCTCGTTAAATTTTAATATTCGCCGTCTTTAACATGTAATAAATTTATTACGTAGTGATAGTGCAATTTCCTATCGATATCCGTGCGAAACGTTCGCTACAAAACGACGATGAAAGTCAACTGAAAGGCGAGACGTAGATATACACACATCCTTTTCGTTCGCCGCTTTACAAATTATCAACACGACGGGCGGCGCGGCGCGACACGACGCAGAACGTCGAGCGCGACGACGACGGTGACGACGATGGCTAAGAGCAAGAGCGTGAGAAGGTGGACTGACGGACTGAACAACAACAGTATCGCTAGTCGCTAGACTCGCTAGTCACACCAACGTCACTCCTAACTAAACGAAGTCTCCTGCGATCTCGCTCACCGACACGACTAGGTTGAACTTGCCGAATCAAGCCGAGTATATACGATTTAGTACGACGTATAAATACATAACAAAAAATTGCTTGCTATTTCATTAGCCATATATTTGTTGCGAAACACGACCGAAATATATTATAATAAACAATCAACGCCAAGGTATAGGCAAAAAATGTTTTATCTTATTTGTGTGGCACATGGGGCAAAGCGGTATATAATATAAAAATAAGTTGTAATAATGACTATTATCTGCTACTACGATCATCTATTCAACATAATATTAACGAAGTATGAAAATTAAAGGGTTTACCTGTTGTTTCAAATTGAATTAAAGGAGGAATGAGTCTTCGAAGTATTCAAAATAAATATCATTGATCACACATTTTTCTGGTTCTTTATTTCATTTGAAATAATTCTTTGTGAAGCTGGCAATTTAATTTAGACTATTCTGTAAAGCTTAACATGAAATAAATGACTAAATCGCGCGACATACAGCGATACGTTGTAAGCTGTGACGTAGGCACTCGTACCTACATGAAAGTGAAATGGAACAGTATTTGTGTCAAGTGCACAATTTAGATAACAAGGTCATCAATTGCATAACTCAATCGCAAGATTTTTATTTCACTCTACGATAGGCCAACTAAAACTGGAAACTTCTTAACAATTTTTAGAAGCATATGTGACCCATATGTTAAAAATACTACTACTACTTAGTAATTATTTCATTTTTAATAGCAGGCTCGATAATAAATCCCTTTAGCAATCTTAAAATAAATAAAGTATTAAACTAAGATATCTAACTAGATAATAAAGATTGAGGATATTAATTAAAGAGCATGTTTGCTATTTAACAAATCTAATGAAATCACAAATTTCCGACTTAACAATGGCTTTATTATGACTCAAATTCATTGAAATACAAATTATAGGTAAAAGAGTAAAGGGGCAGTAGAGGAAGAGCGCGGCGCGTGCAGATATCGGTGCAGGCGGCCCCGCGGATCTATGTCAGTGGGTCACGGCAATGACGTGGCACACGGCCGCCGCGACTCGCGCCGCGTACTTCATTCTAATTCCGCTTCACCGGTATCTTCGTGTTGACTAGAGGGCTATTTATTTATTTACTTAAGTGTTAGTGCGTTAATCTGACGCATTGATTCAATTCATATTTAAGATCTATATTCGAGATACAGTCGGAATTCTGCACTTCCAATAAAAAATTGTGTACCAAATACCAGGAGGTCTACTTACTGTTGACATTGACCGACTGAAATGATTCACGTGAGAATGAGAAATACGAGTTAATTAATTCGCAATTCGGGTTAGCGGTGGGATTTTCCTATTTACAAATTGCTAGTAGCCACACAATCAATAATAATTATTAAAATGTAAAGCCTGACCGATTTAAATGAATATAAAGGGTTTAGTAGTAGTAATTGATTAATTAATCACCTTACCTACTAAGGCCTTGTATAATCTTTGTAGGGTTAAATTTCCCCTATATTCCCCATTTTGACAATGTACGGTTAACCACTGTAAAATAATGTAGGCGGAAAAAGCAAGGGGGTCATCAGAAATGGTAATTATCCAGGGGCTGGTATTGCAGCTACTGATTCCAATTGCTGCTTGAATTTACTGTTTACAATTAATTACCCTGGTTACACAATACATACATACAAAATACATACATGGTACATATTAAATGTTGTTATTTTAGTGATAAAATCTTTAGTAAATTGAAAATGTTGTACAATATACTTCTTAAGCAAATTAATGATGATTTCAAGTTTATATTTCTGATTTAAATACTCTGTACATGCACCGGATGATTTTAGATCTGTACTTTCTTGTTTCATAAATGAAGCTTTTGCTGATTTCGATGCAATTTTTAAACAGTGTTATTTACTTTTTTTACCTAAGAAGGTAATTAATTAAATAGATATTTGCAGATTTCTTTATCTGGTTTAGATAATTTGTTCAGTCATATATGTTTTTTTAACTAGGATATTTTTGGCAGTTTCGACAAACCAATTATGCAGGTTGACGAACGTAGATTTATTTTTAGTCTTAAAATTGAATTATAAGATAATTTTAAACTTTTAATTTCTATCCAAAACACACGTTTTTTCCAGAAATTATTTAGAAATTTAAAAAATCTATATGGATTAAGAAAATCTAGATGGATTTTAAATGCACAGGACGCAGAGTAATTGCCTTATATGTATACTTTAACTTATAGGCATTTTATACCAGTCATACTTTGGGTGTACACAGATAAATAATGATTTATCGTGGTTCGTAGCTACAACGCTAGTGATTACTTGGAAGCTATTAAGACACATTAGTAAGAAAAGACAACGCAATACACATAGGGAAGTGCGAAGGCTATGGGAGAGACTTTTAGCAATGGGACAGTAAGGTGGCAAAAGACTTCACTCCGTGTCATGCATACATGTCAGAATTTTCTCTATATCCGCTATAAAACAAATAATACTCATAATTAAATATATACCTAATCTGTATTTTTTTTTAATATACAGTGTATTAAATTAGAAGTCTATCATAGTCATAAAGCTGAACACTATCCCCTGAGATACAGGTTCCCGCCTAGATCAGGGGTTAGGGACAATACTCTGTGCACCTCATTTACCACCACAGAGTAAAAACAATTGTAATAATGTTCGTGTACCATCGAAGAACTTCATATCTATACATTGTAAGGACTATTTCAGCTTGCAGCGCTCGACGATCGTGTTCACGGGATTTTGTTTTCAAACTGCTTAGATATGAAGTTCTTCGATAGTACCTACTAAATTGTAATTTTTAATGGTGAGAAATATACAATTTTTATTTATTTTATTTTAAACCTTATAATTTTTATGGGATTATTTAGTGTTGGTAGTATTCAGCTTGATCTAGAGACACATAACTTTCCTCATCAGACTCAGATATCTTTACAGTCTGTTAACTTTAAATGAAACTCAAGCAATATTATGTTTACAAGAAATGATGAGGTTCAACCTCGGGGGAGCGAAGATAATCTCATCAAATGAAACAACTAATGAGAATATAAATGGCGTAATATATTGGTTGGGGACCGGGTGGACTGAAGTCTTGCGGCCCACATACTCCACCATATAAATCGCACCTATTTATTATTTACCCACTATTTAGTCTTTTACTATTATCAAGATCAAAAGGATTTTTATTTCAAAATCATGTGCTTAATAAATAAATAAAAATCTTTATTGCAGACCACATGATCCATAAAAAACACACAAATTTAAAATAATAAAATCATTAAAAATGATCATTTACATTGGAAGCATTTTTTGAATTTTTACAACCTGTGGAATGACCCGGGGAGCCAATCCGAGGGCGGCAGCTTGGTAACGTTAGGAAACCAGCCAAGTAATCCGCTGTCTAGTGCGTAACCTTTTATTCCACCTTAGTCAGAACTAATTTTCATAATGTTGTGTAATGTAATTATAAAAATGCGGATGACGTTTTTACCTTCATTATATCCAGTTTTTCGTAATGCCTGGATCAAGTTATGACTTGACTAATGTTTAAAAACCTTGAAAATAGATAAAGAAACGTAAGTCGAATTGAACGCATTTTATTACAGCATCTTTTTAACCGACTTCCAAAAAGGAGGAGGTTCTATGTTCACCTGTTTTAAATTTTATTAACTTTGCTTGGGTAGTTTTTGATTTAGCTTCAATAATACGTATTTTTCCAACTTAGCCTATGTGGATGATGTTATAAAAAAATCCTGTCACTGTTATTTACATAGCAGGTAGTGGTATTGGTGTGGGGTAGGTAGTTACCTCAACTAAAAGTGAAAAAAAAAATGTTAACAATAAATAAACCACTTCCAAAAAAAAAAAAAACACAATGTGAAAAATAACTAATTTCAGGAGTCGGTGGCGAAATTACGAAAATTCTAAATCAGACACCGATTTCCGAAATTAAAGTAATTTTTCACTTTGTAGTTTTTTTTTTTTTTGAATGGTTGTTTATTCCCAGTAGGGATTATATAACTATGATTATATGTTTATAAAGAAATGGCTTATGTAGGAAGAAATCTATAGTTTCCTATTCGTTCATTCTTTCTCTGGTCACTTGATCCAGGCTCCAAGTGTAAACTTGTAGTTTAGAGCCAGAGGTGTCCGTAAAGAATCCCCGCAAATGCGTTGCGTCACGTGGGCGGGCAGATCGATTGGGTGAGCGGGAATGTTGGCGCTTGCGCGAACCCCATCTTATTTATCGACCACCAACTTTTAACTGAACGCTTTTGGGGCAGGTTAGGCCTATGCTCTGGGGTCAAGGTCACGTGCCACACCACTGAAATATTACCTATAGTATCCAAAACTAGGTACAATTATTTTCATTAAATTAGATCTAATATTAAACGCGCACAAATAACGCTACATATTTGCTTTGAGAAAGCGGGTTGATCAATGCCTGTTTCTTCTGCTTATGAGGAGAGGCATGTCGCGCAGTGGACCACATTGATTGAAAACAATATAAACGCCTTCAGTGAATTAGTAGTTCGTAGCAGACCACTTGTTTTGCAAATCGTTATTCACAGCGAAACTGTTTACTTGATGACTGAGGAGATTGAGGGGTCTGATGACGAAGATGGAATGACCCTCGCTTTTAGGTTCATTTCTATTTCAAGACTTTATCTCTAGTTAGATGGTCCTGAGTTTATTGTCGGGAGCTGGAATACATTCTCCATATTTATGCGGACACGTAGAATATTTTTTGAAGTTCAACGTATCGTCAGTACATATTTAAAATCAAGCCTACACGTGCGCCAGCGCGCTGAGGGAGAGGATAGTTTCAAAAATCAAGTTGACGACGAAAGGGGATGACATAGTTTAGAGTTCGCCTCCTATGAGGGGCAGTAGTGTTCAAAGGCTTTATTGTCATTCATTCATATATGTTTTTAATTTGTGGTAGGTACGTTTTCTTTTATTATTTGAAAACGTGAAAATACCTACCTAATTATTTCAATTTCTGCCAGATAAATTCAAAACCCGAAATTTGAAACTTTTCGACAGCAATTTTTCAAGTAAGTACCTCTATTATAATTAACTACTCTACATTAGTTAACCGCCGGGACCGTTTCTGTTAGCCGTAGGTTGGTTAAAAACCCTTAGAATGTGTTACACTGTGAACGGCTTATCTTATATGAACCGATTACCCCTTTCGTGGGTTGAAATCATACATTCTGAGCTGGTTAGTAATACCAAACAGTTGTAGTTTATGGGTATAACCTAACCTATATTACATGAACAAGTAAACCCTTTTAAAAACCACACGTTGAACGGTTTAGTAAGCCCTTTCCCTCAAACTAGCCGTTCAATCGATTACCAGAAATATAAGGCCATTCAAAGTTTTTGATTATGGCCCACCCCCTCTCACAGAGGATGCCTATGTCCAAGTAGTGGGAACGTTAAAGGCTTATTTATGCTTATTCAAGGTGTTATTGGGTTTTGTTTTCATGGGGTTTTAAAGGGTTAAGCCATACAATATGATACATGCTCCATACGGGTAGCCGAATGAACGCGTAACCTTTTGAACGATTTACCTAACTCTTAGGGACCTCGCGCACTGGACGGCCACGACCACGACCAGTGCTCGGCACCGACCAGTAGGTACCCTAATTACGTAATGCAAAATCAATCCGAATCTGAATCGTTTTGAAACAGATTGCTAATCCATTGCTCCGTAAGTTAGAAAAAAAAAACTGCAGAGCAACGTAAATGACGCAATGAATGTTGTTGAACTGTCAAAATTAAACAGATTTGTCTTTATCGTTTACGAAAATATGTTGCGTAATTAGAAAGCTGGGGCCCAAGTCTGCTGTTTTTATAAATTCGTCCAACACGATCCCATTGTCATTTTCCTAAAAGTTCGTAATCTGCTAAATTCATAATGGTCGATCATTGGTTGATCATTGTATTCCACAAACACGATATTCGTAACGAATTAAAAGCAATGACTGCACAATGACGTTCTAATGGTAGGTCACTGATCAAAGGAACTGTCAAAATTTTAGCAGATTACCGCCTAAGTCAGTCAATCATTTGTCTGTATGTACGAGACTACCAATAGATGCCATTTCTTTCAGTGGAGTGTCAGTGGTTGACCATTCGAAAGTCATAATGACGCCAATATATTAGTAGATTACCAAACCTATCAAAATCAACAATTATGAAATCAATGATAGACCATTCTGATACTAATTGTAATAGCAGACTTGAGGCTCAGGTAAACTACAGAAACTGACACGAATCGCGCACTTGGTCAGTTTCCATAGTTTACCTGGTCGGTGCCGAGCACTGGTCGTGGTCGTGGCCGTCCAGTCCAGGAGGTCCCTAAGAATTAGGTAAGTCGTTCAAAAGGTTACGCGTTAATTCGGCTACCCTTATGGAGCATGTATCATGTTGTATGGCGTATGGTACGTGGCCGACTAGCACGGTACATGACCAGAGATGGTCAAATAAAAAGTTTTAAATAATATACGATGCCTGACAAGATAACACTACTGAATACTGGTAATAATCAGACCCGAATTTTTACTGCGTTAAATCGTACATGGTAAATTGGTTTTACTGAAAAATCTGAAAGTGTTCCGAGTCAGTTCCGAGCTTTTAAAGTACTTAACATAAATAATATGCCTCGTTGGTTTAGTGGTCTCAAGCGCTACTGCTGAGCATGAGGTCCTGGGTTCGATTCCCGGGTCGGCCACAGTGTTATTGGGTTTTTCTATCTGGAATTTATCAGTAGCTGCCCGGAGTCTGGATTTGTGCCCGGTAGATAGCAATAGGCTCGCCCCCTATTACATGGGACTTAAACATAACTAACTGGCGAAATGTGGGTGTACCTACTACAGGTACACCTCTGCCTAACCCTTCGGGGAAACAAGGCGTGATGTTATGTTATAAATAATATGTCTAGTAAATAGAAAGTTTTCTCTTCTTTTTTTTCAAATTCAATTTATATTTTAAACACGTTCCAAACAAAGCAGGACCAATGCCAAGATCAGGAAAAACCGACGAAGCGTTGCCAGTACTACATGTTGCGTTACGTTTATTGTGCAAGTTACGTCGCCAAGTTACGAAGAATAAGCGATGTTATCGTAAAGAAGATCAAGAATAAAAAAATAGTTTGTCGTCTGCATGAACAGACTCATTTGGTTCACAGCAATGAAAAAAAAAAACATAAAAAATCTAGCTTGGTGATAAAATCTTAGGTAGCAACGAGAAAAATTCGCAAGGACTAAGAATGAATCTACGAACTGGGCTACGGTATTGTCCAACGAAGCCAGGACAGCGATCCGGTCTTTAAAGACTGATGATGAATTGATAATGATGACTTTAGACTTGGACAAACGAACCCGTGTATACATATCAGTCTGAGATCCGATTAAGGACGACCTTCACCCATCTGTTTAATGAATGAAAAGTATTTTATATCAAATTTAGTATGTTAGAAAATATATCGCGAGTGGGTGGGTTGGCTGAAAAAATCCTGGCCAGACTATGATTAATAAAAAATACAAAATGTTTTATTTTTCAAAAAATTTACTCATTCGTTTAACGATTAATTCGTTTTAGTAACAAATAAAGCACTATCCATTGATATATATATATCACTTATGGCTATTGGACACCAAGAAAATTCCTAAACTTAGGTGGCCAAGTAGTCACATATTTAGGTCATTAACTCCAAATTGTCTAACAGTTGGCAAAAGTCGAGTTAGTAGTAAAGGTTCTCCCTGAAAAGATCTTTCAATTGGTGTATATCTTGCAATGTTAAAAAAAAGTCACTTTTGAACTGGCCAGGAATTTTTTAGCCACTCGCGGTATTATTTCTAACATACTAAATTTGATTTAAAATACTTTTCATCCATTAAACTGATGAGTGAAGGTCGTTCCAATGCGGATCTTCTAATAAGACTTATTTTATGGAATCAAGATAAATTAATACCTGAATAACAGAAAATAGTTAGGATTGGGAGTTGTTCGACTGGTCTTCCCTTTTAACCAACTTGTAAAATACATATTTGCTATGGAATAAAAGAAGTAAATTAATGGAAAAATGTGTGAAGAGAGTGCGCGTTGACCGCAGCAACGATCGCGGCGCGCACTGGCGACGACGGCGGCGGTGGCGGGGTGGGCGCAGGCTTCCTTCGCCCGGGATTGATCGTACCCGTACCTACTCCGCGTGTGAAGTCTCCGGTGTCGTCATGGAGACCGTCTGCCTCTATCGCCGTCGTAGCGTCGCCATGAGAACCGTGCCGCTCAAATTTTTACATGCAAATATGATATAAACTACGTCTGCTTGATAGAATGCACGTTCTTCATGAAAATATGTATCTTAGCTGAATTTAAAAGAAATTCATAACGTTCAAAATATTTTTCTAAGTTAGAATCGACTACGAAATTATTGAAAAAGTAAAAGACAGTGATCATCTCTTGTCTGTGTTGTCAATTTATGTCTTCAGTTCTTCATAGTTATGCATACGCAGTTGGTTCCAACAACTGAAAAACGGATTCACACATGCCCGGGTCCCGGGTCGTCCGGGTCGCAGTGGTTGGTAGGGAGGATCTCTGATGTAAAAAAAACATAGCCCGGCCACCCGCGGGGTAATTGTATAACACACAGTAGCAAAGCAGGCTTTCATTTTGTCAGTTCAACAACATTCATCGCGCTATTTACTACTTTGTCGAGCAGACATTTTTTTTAATATAAGAAGCAATATATTAGCAATATCCTTCAGATTGTGATTGAAAGTGTGTTACGCAATTAGGGTGCTGGTGGCCGGAAAGCCCTGACCCGAAACTGCGTCAATAGAAATTTAATTAAAAAAATAAAAATACTGCCTTCTCCTTCCAAAATCAGGTGACCATAATCTTACGATAATCAACAATTTATGCAAATTCAACACAATATATTATCTGCCTAGCCTTTTCCCAACTATATTGGGGTCGGCTTCCAGTCTAACCGGATGCAGCTGAATACCAGTATTTTACATGGAGCGAATGCCTATCTGACCTCCACAACCCAGTGACTGGTTAATACGATACCCCTTGGTAAGACTGGTTGTCAGACTTTCGGGCTTCTGACGACCCGTAACGACTGTCAAAGATCCACGAATGACAACCGGGACCAACGGCTAAACGTGCTTTCCGAGGCACGGAAGAGTCTCGGTATGTAAAGATGGTCACCCATCCACAGACCAACCCCGGCAAACGTAGCTTAACCTGATGGATCGACAAATTCAACACAATAATAAGATAAATAATAAACGAGTCACTTTTTTTTATTGTACTTTACCACGTGCCTAGCAATTTGGTATTGCTGCAAAATATTCTTCATATTCAGCAAATACATAAATCTACGTGTTTATTTAGTACATATAATGACACAACCACGCCACTGTTACGTCGTGTCAATCTAAAGAAATTACAATGGGAAAATGATGAGAGAATCAGAAGAATGCTTCATATAAGCAAGAAATGAACTGTGAAAGAAAACTAGAAGCGACTATATGGAAGAATTTTCGCAAGTTAATAGGTACAAGTATATTAATTTACTGATCAAAAGATTGAAAGTATAAAGCTAGATGCGGGCAGTGAAGAAACGGTCGTTGTGGGAGGCCTATGACCAGCAATGAACGTCTGGTGGCAGAGATGCTAACGAAGATGGGTGAAATTTTAACATGGTACTGCACACTACTAATTTCTAAACTGTTAACTCTGATTAAGACCAATAGAGAATATGTTAATGTAACTAAACTAATAAAATAAGTCATTGTTTTAATAAATAGTAAATCCGTGGTTTTCAATTTAGAGTGAGTATGAGTAGCGGATAAAGTAGCAAGAACAATAAGATACTTCCCAAATATGACAGTCGGTAATAAACAACTTTCAAAGGATTTTTTATCGGTAAGTACCTAAATCAAAGGAATTGGCAAGTGATTAATACTTTCGGAAAGCAGTCACAGTGGTAACAGAGCCAACTTAAGAGTTGTAGGTCGTGGGTTCGAAACCAGGCAGGCGCTTTACTTTGTGATAATAATTTCATCACCGCTGCGCTGCTCTCAAAACGGTGAAGAAAAACATCGTGAGGAAATCAGCATGTCCTAATTGGTTCTAACCAATTTCGAAGACATGTAACATCTACCAACCAAAGGAGGGACTAGAAGAGGGGGCCAATCCCTCCCCCCCGTCTAAAATCAAAGGGGGCGCCCCCTCTAATTTTACTACCTGGTAAAGAAGGTTTCTCTGTGCTATCCTTCAAAGACCTTTGTTTTGTTTTTTGAATAGCCTCGCCCAGCTCGTATCTCTTCTCTTCTTCTTAACCATTCCAAGGAATTATCAGCAAGTGAGACATCTGGGCCGAATTAGGCGTTCACGCAATCGATTTTGATATTGACTCACTGGCACTGCAAATGAATATAGCTAGGAAAGCAATACCTAAAGTGAAAACTCTCCGAGAGTATGCAAGACGGCTGGCTACCCAAAGTTTCAACGGCAATAATCAAGTCGAAAGGTTTGTAGTCTTGCTCCTCACCTACGTCTACGTCGTGAGAAAGGTAGCTGAGTGTCCTCCGACACATCGCAACATTCCTCCGACTATCAATGAAGCAGAGAAGAGTAACCTATCTAGCATTCACGTGCATATTAACGAAACATTTGGTTTAGATTGAAATGACATTCTTAGAGAATTAGCTTCAAAGACGGCTGAGAGGTGCAATGTCTTTGATATCGTCCAGTGAATCTTCGCCATATAAATTAAAAATATTTAATAATTTGATTGACCTAGTCATCTCTGTTTCGCTTTATAACTGCAGTAAATTGACCGGAGGAAGCCGGGGCCGGAGTTTGAAGGTTAGGGGTGACCGAAAAAAAATCATGGAGTACTTCCGCGGTCCCTGCACTCTACTTCTTACACGACCTTAATATACTTCATCACCGTCTACCAGGCGGAGTGTGTGGGCATTATACAAGCAGTTTACGCCATAGAAGCCAGGAGAGTTACGGACACCCATATATGCATACTCTCCGACAGCGCTTCAGTTCTCCAATCCTTAGAGAAAAAATATATACATATAATGAGTAATGATATCTAACCGCAACACAGTGACACTGCAATGAATAAAAGGACACAGCGGATAGCTAGGTAACAACGCAGCTGACGAATTAGTTAGGAGAGCATACAGCACGCCATTCTGTGGACCCGAACCTATCGTACCTATAACCTTCAACCATCTATGGAGACGGGTATAGGAGTTCATCCACACATAAGCGGAAAACTGGTGGACCTCGACACCGGGCTGCAGGCAGTCCAGGGAAGCTATGCCATTCTCAGATGGCAGGCTAACCAGGCGTTTATTACGGCTGGACAGAAACGACTTGCACTTGATGACGGGGACCATCACAGGGCACTGCTCGCTAAACAAACACTTGCACTCAATAGGCATAACGGACAGTCCTCCGTGCAAGGCATGCATGAAGGCTGAGGAAACCGTTGCGCATGTGCTCTTTTGCAGATGTTCAACTTCTGGAGGGAGGCGGGCTGGTTGTAATACCCACCGACGGCGGCCGCGCCGTGGCCCACGCACAATAAGTGCGGAAACCAAACCCGATAACATAGAGAACATAGGTACAGGTAGTGGGTAGTAAGTTTTCTGTTTAAATGCGTTAATTTGTATAAGGAACCACCACTGTTTGACGAAATACCATCATCATTTAACCTTTTTTTATTAAGTTTTACTATGGGTTTACTGATCTGGGCATCTTTACAACTACTTTGTATGACATAATTACCTATGTGATGTGACTGTGGATGAAGATGAGCATATTCATAATTTCCTTGCAAACAGAATAAAATTCGCTAGTTTAATTCTATTTGCAAGGAACTCAGTGAATTTCAATAAAAAGAAATGTATATTATGATGGACAAAAGCTAGAGAAATATGATATTATTATTACCTTGCATCTTCAATAGCCAGTACTGGCATATATGGTTCATTGAAGTGTTTGGCGCCGGTCAGCGCCGAGTTCTGACGCTCCGTGGCGATGTAACGTCAATGCTTACTCAAGAAAACGAATCACCTGTAACCAAAAAAAAAACTGTAGTCTTTGGGCACTGCTATAAAGCATTATACAAGCTTATCGCTTCTTAATTTGATTTGCTCCTATGTTATCAAGAAGTATGTGGAGAAGCTTTGGGTTTTCCTAGAAATATGTGTTCTAGGAAAACCCAAAGCTTCTCCACTGGAGAAGAGGAGGTTCTATGGCAGTCGCTCTATGTAAAATACGAATATTCAGCTGCATCTGGTTAGACGGAAAGCCGACCCTAACCTACTTGGGAATAGGCTAGACGGCTGATAAAATACTATTGAATAATTTTGCATTAGAATGAACGCATGCAATACGTTAAATGGTAAGACTAGTAAAACTTGTGATAATTGATTTCAATAACGTTGTCTCCAAAATTTATTTTACTATAGGTACCTATAACGGTATAGCGAACGTGGCTGTCAAAATTAAAGGGTGGATCAGCCGATGGATCAGCGCGAACGTTACATGTAATGCTCGTAGGGCCTACGAACGTAACATGTAACGTCCACACGCAGAATTCGCGTTAAATTACATTACACATTAGACGCGTATGTACACGCCTTTATGTGTGTACATACGCGGCCTCTCATAACTGCCTCGTTGGTCTAGTGGTCGCATGCACTACTGTTGAGCATGAGGTCCTGGGTTCGATTCCCGGGTCGGGCAAAGTGTTATTGGGTTTTTCTATCTGGAATTTCTCAGTAGCAGCCCGGAGTCTGGATTTGTGCCCGGTTGATGGCAATAGGCTCGCCCCCTATTACATGGGACTTAAACATAACTGGCGAAATGTGGGTGAACCTACTACAGGTTCACCTCTGCCCAACCCTTCGGGGAAACAAGGCGTGATGTTATGTTATGTTATACGCGGCCAATATAACTTGGCATTTCCGAACTTCGCGTAGAAGGCGGCGCAATAACATTTTTTAGGGACCAAATACAGTGACCAAACAAAGTGGCACCATTTGGTGGCTAAAAAATTTTAAGGCGAATGAGGAGAACATGCGCAAAAGTCCGTAGTGCCTATGTTCAGACCTGCCAAGTTACATCGGCCGTATTGTACGCAATTACCCCACAGTTAACTTCATGTAATATTACATGTTACAATGCGACCATTCGTATAATCAATATGCGAACAGAGCCGTTAGGCGCGAGCTACGCGTACCTACTCCACCAGGTTAGCGATTTTTGACGAATTCTTTTGTTTGATTGTTTCGACCACGGATATCTATGGTTTCGACCATTATTAGGGACTATAGGGACCCATCTTATATGGCTGACCACAAACGGTTTTCCGAATAAAAAGGCTTTTTTTTTTTTAAACTACAACTGGGAGTCACTTGACCTGCATGTCACCTGGTGGTGAGTGATGATCAGGCCAAAGGTGGAATCGAGCTTTACCCGGAATCCTCAACAACAGAGGATCTGGCTATCTTGGCTATAACTGCCAAAACACAGCATTGCTGTTAACATTTTGTTATGGCGACAGACTTAGATAAGATGGTGGTAGGTAGCCTAGCGGACTTAGAACAAGGCCTACCACCAACCAAACGAAGCAGAAAATTTTGCCGCCACTGGGAATCGAACCCTCTGGGTCCGAGACAGGTGGTCTAAGTCTAACCACTAGACCACATAGTTCGGTGTCTATTTAATCGGTTGATAGTTGCTTCAAAGGGTTTTTAAGAAAACCCTGACGATGTGTTACACTGGGAACGGCTTATCTTATAATATGAACAAGTTACCCCTTCATCCCAATCAAACATTGTGATCGGGATAGTAATCCTTCTTTAAACAAACAGTAAATGCATAGGTTAACTCTTATGCCATGAACGGGTAACCCTTATTCCATAAAACCCGTAAAAGGACTAAGGGTTCCTCTGCAATTAATGTTTGGTAAACCCATTCAAATACCACGGATTAGTAACCCCAATCAAAATGCCTTTCCCTCAAACAATAATAACGTTTCGGTGCTAGGCTTTACGGTGGGCCTTTTTTTTATTATTTTTTTGTGTGGGAAATGTTTTAATTTGTAAATTAAAATTATTAACATTATTTAGTCTGGTTTTCACATCAATCGGCACTCCGAGCGACAACAAGCGAAACACGTCATACTCATCATAGCTACATTGTAGGTACTGATAACATTAGCTTGCCTGTAACGTGGACTTTTACTTTAATATGATTTTTCTCTACCAAAAATCGCTTAACGCGCCTAATGAAATTTTCACTTCAAAAAAACTGGTCGTGTGTCAAAATTATTATATGTGTCAAAAAAAGTGGTCGGGGGACCCCCGTCAAGAACGAAGTTCCATCTCACAAAACAAAATCAGAATTTTCGCAGTCGCCATCTTGGATTTAATTTACATTTTAACGTGACTGTCTTCGGCTTTAACACCCTCGAAAACCATGAAAACGACACCCATAACGACAAATGTGAAAACTTTCGCAGCAGCCATCTTGGATTTTCATTTTGATCAAATTCACGAAGACTGTTGCAAGTATGAATGCTTTTACGCGTGACGATTTCTGCTAGTTTACTCCTACCCTACCACAAGCCTCGTTAAAGAACTTTACTTTCTGCTACTACAGCATTTCAGCGCGGGCATGTCGGTGACGCGAACCCAGCGCCTTGAAGAAGTTTTAAGAAGTAGGCCCCCTCCTATAGAAGCGTATATCTTGGCAGCAATGACGAATAAGCCGCGGGACGCCGTGAGCGTTGACAAATCAGCGGACTACACTGCCCCGTTTCGCCGCGCACATACCTACGGCGCAGTACAGCGGTCTCAGTCAAACTATCAGTAAGTTTGAAGGTCGCGAGTGCGTGCTCCTGAGAACTTTATTGAAAACTAAGTGAACACACAAAAAGTGTGTAATCGACGGTAAGTGGATAAATATTCATTAATAAGCACACAGTCTATCACCATCATGTTTTAATTAATAAATAAACTATATGAAAATGTTTATAATTATTGCTCGGATTACCAATAGATGTGAAAACGAGACTAATTTTAATCATTTAAATTTACAAATTAATAAATTTTTGAATTATTCATACTATAATACTAATTAATAATAAAAAATAAAAGAACAGTTATTCCAGTTTTAAATGTTCAGTTAATCTCTATTCCAAGACTTATCGCAACTGTATTTTTCTTAATAACATGTCTATTACAGAAATATAGTAAAATCTCGGTAATCCGGCACTTCAATACAAGTCCAGTAATCCGGCACAGTATTAGTTTGCAATTTTTGTATTGCTTGGTCAGTTGCCTTGTGGGCGATAAAGCAGCTTGCAGGTCAAAACCGTAAACACGAGATTGATTTTCGCTGATAATTCAGTTTCATGTGCTTAATCTGTCATTATAGCTTCTACTAGTACAAATAATAAGAAATTGACCTTTGGTGAGAAGATGGTAAGTTTTTAAAACAAGGGTTAGTGCAGTGGGTAAAAAACAAAAGTTTATAACAGATTATTTCAAGAAACATTAAGTTAATTGAAATATACACATATCACAATATTTTGCATTATTTTCCCAAATTCCACGAATCCCAATTTTCCACTAATTCGGCGGCACCCTTGTGCCTGAATTAGTACCGCATTAGCGAGATTGTAAAGATATTCCAAAATTTCAAAAATACAAAAGATTTTAAAGTAACCTCTAACAGTGAAAAAGGGTATGAGAAGAAAGGGTAACAAACTTTACTGGGAGGATTTTTAGAGGAGGATTAATGATGGCAATGTTGCCAGTCTTCTGAGATTTTTTTCGAATGACAGGGATGTGGACGAGTACTTCAACAGTCTTTTTTTGTTTTTATTTGTATAATTAGTCATTTAATTTAGTACCTAATGTAAATAGTTAGTACTGTAATAATTGTATATAAGCATTTTATTTAATAATAATAATAAAAGGAGGAATAAAGATCTGAAAACAAAAAAATAGAACAGATGTTTGAGGATTTCCCAAAATAAAATAAAATCTATTGGGGATAGATTTTATTATGATGATGAAATAAAGGTATGACGTTAGATATTTACTTTATGAAGAAGCTGGTAATCAATCAATCTGCCTAGCCTTTTCCCAACTATATTGGGGTCGGCTTCCAGTCTAATCGGATGCAGCTGAATACCAGTATTTTACATGGAGCGACTGCCTATCTGACCACCCCTTGGTAAGACTGATTGTCAGATTTTCGGGCTTCTGACGACCCATAACGACTGTCAAAGATCCAAGAATGACAGCCAGGACCAACAACTTAATGTGCTCTCCGAGGCACCGAGGAGTCTCGTTATGTAAAGATGGTCACCCATCCACAGACCAACCCCGGCAAGCATAGCTTAACCTGAAGGATCGACCTGTGTGGCAGTTATTACTTAGCCACGAGCTCCTAAGCTGGGAATCAATATAAATACAAAATACTTGCCAAAGATTCAACAAAAACTAAAACAAATCTACATATATATATATATATTATTTTATTATTATTATATATATATATAAACATTAATGTTTGTCTGTATGTCTTTATAGAATAGTAAACTATGCATTTGATGATGTGATGATCTTAAAAAAAAGGGTTGTGCATGGAGCCCACAAAGGTTTCCGAGAAGAAAAAAATAGGGTAGGTAGGTAGGTGCGCCGTAGATAAGTACTTAGTGTTACCGGTGTGAAGCCGGGGCGGACAGTCTTACTTTAAGCAATTTTTTTTTCATAGTGGTTTTATAGTTGTAAATAAAACCACTATGAAAAAAAAAATGCTTAAAGTAAGGATTCAAATAATTCATTCACATCATGTCAACGGGAACAGTGTCTAAAACTTTGGAAACATTGCCAATAAATATTTTACACTGCCAGCCTTTTATACGTAATCAGATGGCCTATTAATGGTTAGCAAAATGCTCTATAACCTTTAAGGGTGCCAGTTCTCCTAGGTTAAGCCATGTTTATCATCCTATTGTGGAATGCAAATAAATGATGTCCATTTATGACATCATTTATTGTATGAATGGATGTTCATTTCTACTGTTTTCTATCTGTGTATGTAAACAAGAAAAGAAAGCAAATTGAGCCTTCACTAAATCTTATACCTGATATCACTAATAGGTAGTCTACGCAAAATACTCGAGTTGTAGACACCATTGCGTATTACATAGGTAGTCTAAGAGGTGTTGCTATCAATAGTCACAGTTCAAGTGCAGCATTATTTTAGTCAGAGGGTCTTTTTATTATATTAGGAAATCACCAATGAAGTCATGCTTGTAGATCATTTAGAAATGCTGCAATATAAACATGATGGCAAAATGAGGATTTTCATCATATTTATTATTTATTTATTTATATTAGTTTTTAAGGGAAAGACAATCAATGGAAGAAACTAAAATCAAGTGCAACAATAAAGCCTTCATTAACTAGATATCTCACTGTTAAGCTGGCTATCACAGCAAATATCTAGTTTCTATTTGATTTTTTATCATTACATGAATAAGGCAATGACATGTGAGCTAATGAATTAGATAGACAAAAGAATCGTAAAATATCAATAGCGCAAACTGTTAATATGGTTAATTTATCAATTTGAATTAAGAAATGGATGATAAATATCTCATATAACAACATTATCTTTAAAAGTTATAATTTCATAATATTATTATATATTATTTATAAGAACTGGACAAAACGTTGCTTCTGTCATTGAATAAACTGGTGATTGTTAGGGGAACAAAAAATAACCTAGCAAATGTTGTGATCGAGGCTAAAAGGAGACCTTGAAAGAGCTGAGTTGACGAAACAATGTTTAAAAAATAGTTTTAAACATTAAAATCGTCTAAAATGTGTTTAAAAGGTTCACCTTTTGCAATTAAACAATCAGTAACTACTTACATACAATGACGTCATTGCATTGACAGTCAATACACCACAGTAAACAACATAAACTTACACTACATATCATAACTGATCTTAGAATGATGTGAAAAGTAATGAAAGCGTTGCACTGTTTATGTTTACTTACAGATCTGAGAATAAAAATAAATCCTCCAACTTTATCAGGGCTAACCGCGATTCGTAGTTGACAGCGAAACTGCGAATCCTAAATAACATGGCGGCATCTCGTCGCAGCCGGTGTATGTACGTTTTCACTCATTTCAGACGTATTACACTTGATAATATTACTCACAGCATCAAACACTTTTAGAGTAAAAACACGTCTCAGTACAGAAACCAAATATGTAAGTTTATATCACACACTAAAAGCAAAATGACGTAACATTCTCAACCTTCACGGTCGCACAGTAGGTATAAATGGTAGTAAAAGAAATTATGTTATTCTAAACATTAATAATTGGCATAGTTCGTTTAACACTGCTCCTATAAAAGTCACTATTTACAAACGACTCATTCCAATGTAGAGTTCCTGTGTGTTTGGAAAATAAAAATCAAACGCGATAGATTATTATGCTTAGGAACAAACGTGACACGCAGTCAAGCAAGCTCGCTCTTTATTTTTTTATGTCAGTGATACCCACTAACAAATATTAAGAATCTACCAGGAAGTTAAAAAAAGATATAATATAGTTTTTTTTTATCATAGCATTGTTAGATTGAAAAGCCTAATTTTAGATGACTTGCTTCTCATTATTATCTAAGCCCCAGAATAAATACGCATTATTCTGGGGTTCATTGGGGTTCAGAGAGAGACGAAGCTATACTTTTTAAACTGTATTTAGATCATTGACATATAAAACATGGACTTGGCATACCTACAAGAAAAACGTGCCATACCTACACTTTACTGAGAGGATAAAATGGCGTCTACTAGGGCAGCCCTTATCGATATTTCTATGTTATAATATCGATAAAAGATTGTGAGAATGTTTTCATAATGTCACAGTACAATATTTACGGGTAAAAATACCCCAATTTATCTAACTGATGCCTTTCATTTGTTTGTTTAATTTAATTGCTTCGTCATTATTTCGCGGCTAAACAGTAGAACTTATTTTGATGTTTCCCATTATAATAGGTTGAAACCGGACAGATATTATATACTTACAGCTTTTTATCGAACTAGTATTCTGTAACTGATTTCAGTCCATTGTATACCATGCAACAAGTTCATCTCATTGCCGATATATCTATGTACATATATACACAGTATACATATAGCTCATAGGAAGTGTGCGATGACGATGAAACGAGTTTCACGCTTTTTATTCACCCAAAAAAGTACACATAATTATATACACAGTATACATATAGCTCTTGGAAAACGTCCGGTGAAGATGACGGGACTTCCATTATTTTTGCTCACCCAAAAAGTGCTCAACGCGCCTAAAGAAGTTTGCACTTCAAAAAATCTATCGAACAGTTGCCCGCCAGACACGACACCCGTCGGTCGGAGGGTCCTCCCTTTTCTATAGAGGATGAATGAACGGTAGGAGGGGTTCACATCGGCGTCGAGTCGACGATGAAGTACCTGGGACTCGTCCTCGACAGTCGGTGGAACTTCGTGGAGCATTTCCGACGTTTGGCTCCCAGACTGGACCGGGCCGGGGCTGCCTTGAAGCGGCTCCTGCCCAATCTAGGGGGTCCAAACGCCTCCTGCCGGAGGCTATACGCGGGGATCGTGCGGTCCATGGCCCTGTACGGGGCACCAGTGTGGGCGCATTCGTTGAGGTGGCGGCCTGCCCGCCGGTTGAACGCGTCCCAGAGGGTCATGGCCACCCGGCTGGTCCGGGGATACCGCACGGTCTCCGGTGAGGCGGCGAGCCTCCTTGCCGGATTGCCGCCATGGGATCTGGAGGCAAAAGTCCTCGCGCATATTTGGGAGTGGTGCGGGGAGGCGAAACGCCGGGGCTTGACTCCGATGCCGCGAGAAATCGCGGCACAGCGGACAGAGCTCCGACGGGATCTCATGGCGGCATGGAGAGTACGATTGTCGCAACCCAGTGCTGGGCACGCCACTATTGCGGCGATAAGTCCCCTCTTTGAGGAGTGGCTGGAGAGGCGCCACGGCGTCCTCACCTTCCGCCTGACGCAGGTCCTCACCGGACACGGCTGTTTCGGGAGGTACCTGTTTCGGATAAGGCGGGAGGAAACGCCCGGGTGTCATCACTGCGTGGATCGCCCGGAGGACACGGTGGAGCATACGGTGGAGGTATGCCCGGCTTGGGCAGAGCACCGCCGTGTCCTCGTGGAGGCGATCGGTGGCGGGGATCTCTCGCGTCCGGCCCTGGTCCAGGCCATGGTACGGAGCGAGAGGGCATGGGAGGCCGTCACCTCCTTCTGCGAAGCAGTAATGCTCGCAAAGGAGGAGGCGGAACGCGTGAGGGAGAGGCAAATTCCGCGCCCTCACGCCCCTAGCCGCCGCAGGAGGAGACGCTCTGGGCGTCGGGAATCGATTGCCGATTCCCGGCCACCGTAGGCGCGGGCTTGCGGACGGTGAGCAATGGGTAGCTCGCCGTCCGGTAAGGACCAGGCCCGGGTCGACGGCGCGTTGTGTTCCACGCGCGCCTCAAAGAGATGTCAGCAAGTGAAGGGGTCCGATGAGACCATTGCCTGCCGGGGTTGCGGGATTAGTCCGAAAGGGATACCGTGGCCCCCTGGCATTGCACAGGCAACAGAAGGAACACGGGTGGGTTTTAGTCAGTAAGAGTCTGACACGCCCTCCCGCTCCACCCAGAGCGGGAGACGTCATCTGATGATTTCCCACCCAAAAAAAAAAAAAAAAAAAAAAAAAAAAAAAAAAAAAAAAAAAAAAAAAAAAAAAAAAAAAAAAAAAAGGGCAGCCCTTATCGATATTTCTATGTTATAATATCGATAAAAGATTGTGAGAATGTTTTCATAATGTCACAGTACAATATTTACGGGTAAAAATACCCCAATTTTTCTAACTGATGCCTTTCATTTGTTTGTTTAATTTAATTGCTTCGTCATTATTTCGCGGCTAAACAATAGAACTTATTTTGATGTTTCCCATTATAATAGGTTGAAACCGGACAGATATTATATACTTACAGCTTTTTATCGAACTAGTATTCTGTAACTGATTTCAGTCCATTGTATACCATGCAACTAGGGCTTGCATTCGAATACTCGAATATTCGAATTATTCGAATAATCAACTGTTTCAAATATTCGAATATAAATTTTACGATATTCGAAAATTCGACCGATTCCTAGAAAAAAAACTCAACAATCTGATGTGCACACAAAATTCAACGTTCATGCACGCCGTCCAAACAAGGTAACGTCGTTCGACGCGCGGGCGTTACGACTTTACGAGTGTTACGACAGGTTTCGGCAACTATCGGGAACATTCGGAAGATGCGCCTGGCGCACAGTGTTTTATGAAGATCATTTTTCGGACATTGCTTTTTTATATAAAAAAGCAATGTCCGAAAAATGGTAATTAAGTTATTTAAATGCAATTTATCGTATCCCCATTTCACTAGCATGTTTAGTTTTTGAGATTTAACCCTTAATCAAACGGAAAGTTTTTTAAGAGATAAATAAAAACTGAGACTTGTTTTTAGGTAAGTTTTGTCTGTAGGTATATTTCATAAATTTTGGAATAGGGTGGGTTTTACGGTGGGAAATAATTTCCCGTTATTTGTTACAGCATATCAAAATATTATCAAGTGGGAAAATAATTCCAAGTGGGAAATAATTTCCCAGTATTTGATTAAGGGTTAACTTTTGAAAATCGTCTTTTAATCAACCGGGTATTGAGAAAAAAAAACATTTCTCTCTAAAAAAACTAAATATGATACGCAATTGTGACTTTAGAAACTTCGACGGAGTTTTTTATGCTGCATATTTTAGAGTACAAATAAACCTCTAAACTTCGTTAGATTCAGACTTATACGAGGTTTTTAGTTTTTTTTCTCGGTAATTCCGTCGTATTAGGAAAAGTTATTTATACTGAAATTATGCCCTATATATCTTCCATATATACCTACAACAAAAATGACATCCTAATTGCTTAAATGTTTAATTGCGTTACTTACTTGTTTTGTTTGATTTTATTATATTGTTACAATACTCATAACCGATTTTATAATACTGTGTTGTGTTTGTGTCCCGGGTTGAAAAACAAAACAAGATTACTTTATTTTGATAAATATTGTTTATTTTAAAACATTTTAAGCATTTTTTTCAAATTTTTGCGAATATTATATTAGAATAACATTGTGTTATATTAATATCATCAGTACAATATTAAGTTGACCATTAAAATTCTTCAAAAAAAATACGTTGATTATTGTGTTAGCTATTTTATTTGAAGAAACTAGTTGATTATTTCCAGTTAAATGTTAGTTAGCTATTCTAATCCTTCGTGTTCTTCTAACAGATATTTTTATTTTTTTTATTGTTTTTGTAAACACTGCGTAAGCTATAACTAGTATTATTTTGATTTAGAGAATAAAGACTATTTAGAAATTAAAGGACATCGATTTCTAAAAAAGTTTTTTTTTTTATTTAATATTCAAACAGTATTCGAATTATTCGAATATACCCCTAAAAAAATATCGAATATTCGAATTGCAAAATTGTCGAATATTTGCAAGCCCTATCATGCAACAAGTTCCTCTCATTGCCGATATATCTATGTACATATATACACAGTATACATATAGCTCATAGGAAGTGTGCGATGTCGATGACACGAGTTTCACGTTTTTTATTCACCCAAAAAGTACACATATATACACAGTATACATATAGCTCTTGGAAAACGTCCGGTGAAGATGACGGGACTTACATTATTTTTGCTCACCCAAAAAGAGCTCAACGCGCCTAAAGAAGTTTTCACTTCAAAAAATCTATCGAACAGTTGCCCGCCAGACACGACACCCGTCGGTCGGAGGGTCCTCCCTTTTCTATAGAGGATGAATGAATTTTACACCCTGTTCCTCATACCTCTAAAAGGTGGCTCCGTCAATGGCCCGCAGATGGTAATTTTTATATGAAATATTGTAATTTATATGATTATTATTTTATCATTGTGTATCTCATTTTAATCAACATAAAGATTTGAATTTCACGGATAACCAGTGAAAAATAAATTTTGAAAATTGGCGGAGCCACCATGATTAATATTTTTGATGCTAAGTTTCTAACAAGCAAATGATTGTGGGTTTTAATTAAAAGTCAACACTAATTATAATAAAGTTATATTAAAGAAATCAATCTCATTCAGTTCTGAACAATACAATTTTGTTCAGGTAATTTCTATGTGATATGCTTTCAGTAGATTTCTTCCCGTATTATTTGTATCTCAAATTCATATATAACTCTTTTACATTGTGAGTTTGTCTGATTTTGATCATTCTCATTTAAAATGCCAGATATTGCCACATATTTGTTCAAATCGCAGGCTGTAAACAAGCAAAAAAATTATTAGTATTTTTATTGTTTCTTGATTTTATTAATAGAATTTTTAATTGATCTTAAGTCTTAAGACCACACTCAAACACATTCTTTACATCACTCTTTGCTACCAAATAAACAAATATTGCAAATGAGGACATCACCATCATTTTCAACACCAGCCACTACAGAATCATGTTGGACAAATTTATAACATGTTACTTACCAATAAGGTTCGTGAAGGTAAAGTATCGTCACATAATGTTACTTTATTGAGTATCCGGTTGAAACATTATTCTTCAAAGTGAAAAGAACAAAAATATGTGGCCTTCTTTAAACTTTCCACACCAATAGTTTTTCTTTTTTCGTTTATTAGCAGGCAACCTTGAAAGTAAAACATAAAACCAATAAAAACAAAACATAAAATAGCATTATCGATAAATAAAATGTCTAAATGCACTACTCTATCCCTTCAATAACAAGAAAATGATTTCGTAAAGTAAAACTGTTGAAAATAATGGCAAAAGGGAAAATATGAATGCTTTACTGTTGAAGCTCTTCAACGAATCTTTTGTTTATCGTCTAAATCTAAAGATATTTCAGCTGAAATGTATGTACATACTGGTGCAAAGTTATTTTCGGGTGATGTCCGCTTCTTTTGATGCCACATCCGATTATATTGCAATTGGGCATCTTGCTATTGATGATTTCCACCATAGGGCCGAGTTTAAACGCAATAACACAGCAAATAACTCCAAAATTCACAAATTTTAACCACAACACAAGATCATTTGACAGGTTACGTACCCAACTTTGGTACCAAACACCGAGAGGATAAAATGGCGAACCGGCCGCAAATAGGTATTTCAATGACTAGAAAATGTAGGGTTGCCAATATAGTAACTGTCAAAAACACTATTATCCTTTTTCACTTAGGCAAATTTATTAAAGTTAAAAAGAGATAGCAGTATTTTTTTGATTTTGGCGTCGATATGCCTCGTATTTGTATAACTGTTTTTTCTATAGTCAAACATTTCAAGTCCATGTGTTATATGTCAATGATTTAGATGCTCTCACTGACCTCTATAGATACCACTGGACTGGCGGCTGTCAAAGTGCTTTTGTGCCCGTTTGCTAATCGCCATTTTGGCGCTGTCGGACGTAGCGAGTGTTCTTGGTACTAAGACTAGTGATGTCGACATCAGCGAACAAATATCGATAACTTTTTGTAATAAGTGTTTACAATAAATAAACGTATTATCATAATTACTTCTTATATTATATTAACAACTTACAAAACACTTACTAATCATGAGTAATTGCTTAACTTTAAAATAAATAAAATATTAAAAATAATTATTAAAATCTGACCTCAATAACGATATTATGATATTCATTTTCTTCAGTTGAAGAGTGGTATTAACTTGCTGTATTTCATTAAATCCGGGAAGACTCCTTGATCCACACACAAATTAAATATTAAGGCTAGGTAAGGCGCTATGGTCTCAATTATGGAGGTACAGATTTTAATGGACATTCCCCAAAGATCTTCGGTCAATATGATCTTGATTTGTTTAAAAGCTTTTATTACTGTTAAGGGGTTAATATGCTTAAAGTTAAATTCAATCGGGCATGTTGAAACGTTTGCCCTTAATAAATCAAAAGGGAGCGAGGGCGAGGAATTTAAGGTTTCAGTTGTTTTAAGTGGTATACTGGTAAAGAAATTTACGAATTCTTGAACAACTTCTTTGTCGCAAATGAGACCCCCACATGATGTCTTCACGATGTACATATGTGTACGTTAAAAAAAAAAAAAAAAAAAAAAAAGATTATCGATAAGACAGGTGTTTAATTGAATCTGTCAACAAAAAATAACGGAAAAAAACGATTATTTTAGAAAAATCGATTATTGTCTATACAGAAATCGATTTTTTTTACAAGGGAAAACAATCGATTTTTATGTACAATATCACATCCCTAATTAGTTCTCTGGACACACGTTAGTGGCGCTTCAAATAGGCCCAAAAAAATAGCTGTCAAACTTACGGAACATTTTTTTTTTTTTTTTTTTTTTTTTTTTTTTTGTCTAGGGCATCTCGTAGCTCACCTCTGAGGTGATGACTACTTAAGCTACTAACTTAAAGCCTCCAGCCAGGGGCAAAACTATTCTAAATTAAAACTAGGCGAACGCTCGCTAAGGGCACCCCCTGTGGGGTACGGACCTCGGCTTAGGGCGTCGCTGGGGGGAGGACAGCAAGTTGGGACAGGCTGGATCAAAGATGATTCATTATTATTAATCGGGGAATTTAAGACTACATTTCTCAGCAAAACGCGGGCTGGCGCTTCTGCGAGCAAGGGTCGGTGGGGACTTACGGAACAGCCGGTCCAGTGGTATTTATAGAGGTCAGTGGATGCTCTGTGTATACTGCATTGACAAAATCATTTTTATGTCAATGTTATACTGTTAGCTGGTGGCAGTGGCGATTTTGACAGTAATTTGTACCACAGACTGCATCTATCTGAAATCTTGTCAGATATTTCAGTCACAGTCTTACTGTTTACTGTGCGTTTGCACTCGTCCTCGATTTTGACGACGAGAAGAGTGTGTGCGTAGTCGCAGCGGAAAAATGTCGAATTTCTTCCATTTCAGTTTATCAGGTATTTAATGAATGACGTCGTGTAATTGTGTATGGTAACTGTGCGTTTGCACTGGCGAAACATCACAACAAAACATGTTGAAATCGCTAGTTCCTGTCAAATATTGTATGGAACTTTGACAGAAACTAAAGATTTCAACATGTTTTTTTGTGACTGTTTCGACAGTGCAAACGCACAGTTAGTTCAAATTTGTGCATCCGATCATTGGGGCTAACAGCAATTCAACAAAAACTGTCCACTGCTGCTGTGGCCGCTTTTTTGTAGCCATTCAAACTTGGTCCATGTATTGTTATCCATGTATTGCGTTTGTTCTGGTATTTTATTATATCTCTTTAATTATTAAGTGTAATGAGCTGAAATTAATAGTTGCATGAATACAGCATGATTAGATTATAGATTATTTATTGTACATAGTTTCGGTTTTTATTTATATTAAAAAAAAAAATATTTTTAAAATCTAGTGGGATTTTAAGTCCGTAGGTGTGTCCTTGGCATCACAGTGGGCCGTAACAGAATACCACATTGACTTGTATAACTTTAAAAAGGCTTAGGTTTAAGCAATCACCAGATATAATAAAATATAACGCCCAAAAAATCGTAAGAACTAACCAGAATTTAATCCCCATTATAATATGAAATTATCACCAATAAACGTAGTCTGCTAACCTAAAAAAGGAAGTATCTTCAGAATAATCGCTGAGCTACCCAAAAAGGCCACGCATGCACCAAATATGTACTCGCATTTTATTTAAAAATGTCATCCAAATATTTTACACAATTTTATCCTATTATAGTAAATTAATATACAAAAATCATTGTTTACCCAAAAAATATAAATGAAGTTCTAAAGGTTCACCGATACTACCGTAAAATGTTTACTAAAGGATGAGCTTCTTAGAGCTTTCAATAAAATAACGGCCACAAAAAAAAAAAAATAGTTTGCATTCATTTATTAATGGCTACAATTTAAAGCGGCAGTTGTTTATAGTAGTTTTGGTAAGTAAAAAATTATAAAATGCATGTTTAATAACGATTTCGGCAGTTTAAACTTAGCTGTAAATGAATCAAAAGCTCTAGCTTGTCCTCGAAGTTTTTTCGCGGGCTCAACTTCTTCCTCCAATTCCGATGAAGTATTCAACAGTGGAACACAAGAACTCGGTCCCGCTAAGTTTTCTTTCGCCATCGTAAATACCGACTAATCGAATACGCAACGCCAACGCCAAGTGCTTGACTGAATCGCGGCGCGGCGCGTGCGCTGTAGCGACGGGAGTGTATAAACTATAAAGCCGCGAGACTCAACTAATTTGCCATCTGCATCAGGTCCACCGTATCGTCGAATTCATCGGCGGCGGCTTCTACCGTGGCATGTCGACAGGTGCGGTCTTCTTCGACATAGCGAAAGCATTCGACAAGGTCTGGCACAACGGCTTAATCTTTAAGCTCTACAAACTCGGAGTGCCCGATCGTCTCGTGCTCATCTTACGGGACTACTTGTCGAATCGCACTTTCCGCTATCGCATCGAGGGAGCCCTATCCTCTCCCCGCCAAATCCGCGCCGGAGTCCCTCAAGGCTCCGTGCTCGCCCCGCTCATGTTCTCGCTCTTCACTAGCGACATCCCCAAAAGCAATACGGCGCAGTTGGCTCTGTTCGCAGATGACACGGCCATATATTGCAGGGGCCGGTCGCAGACCCAGATCCACCTTCTCTTACAACGGGCTGTCAATAACCTTGGCGCCTGGTTTAAGAAATGGAGAATTGAGGTGAACCCCGACAAAAGTCAGGCGGTTTTTATTCATAAAACCGCGATCTAGACCCCCTCACATTCCCCGACCACTCACCTTGTTAGGTAAGCCTATCCCCTGGGAGAAGCGAGCCAAGTACTTGGGAGTCATCCTCGATCATTACCTCAACTTCACAGAGCACATAAGGTCGGTTCGCTCGCGGGCCGCCTTCGCTCTCAGTAGACTTTACTACATCGTTAATGCACGCAGCAAATTGTCACTCAAGTGCAAATTGCGCATCTACACAGCGTGCATCCGCCCCATCATGACCTATGCGGGTGTCGTCTTTGCACACACATCCCCCAGAAATATCCATAAGATGCAGGTGATCCAAAACAGATTTCTTAGAAGAGCCACGGGCGCTCCCTGGTATGTCAGGAATATTAACCTCCACCTAGATCTCAAAATCCCCACAATCCATCAGTTCCTAAAACGCATTTCAAAGCGTCATTTTGATTCCGCCGCCAATCACCGCAACCCTCTGGTTGTTGAAGCGGCCAATTATACCCCCTCCCGTATTAGTCGATTTCGCCGTCCCAGGCATGTCCTCTCCGATCCAGATGATCCAAACACTCTCCTCCAGGAGAGCAATAGGGCCACCAGTACAGTGCACAAATACACCCGACACCCGTCGTACCGACCTCGCCGCCGAGGTCCTCCGCGAGCGCGACCCTCGAGTAAATAATACTCCCCCCCGACCCTTGTCCGATGAAGCGCCAGCCCGCGCCGCAGCTGAGCGCGTAGCTTTAAATTCCCCGTCTAATAATAATATATCCGTGATCCAGCCTGTCCCATCTTGCTGTCCCCCCCTCAGCGACGCCCTAAGCCGAGGTTCGTACCCCACAGGGGGTGCCCTTAGCGAGCGTTCGCCTAATTTTAATTTAGAATAGTTGCTCCTGGCTGGAGGCTTTGAGTGTAGTGCTTAAGGCAGCCACAGGATTGTTCGGTTGAGCAGTAAATACCTTAGTGGTATACCTGCGAGATGCCATAGTTAAAAAAAAAAAAATAATAATAATTTGCCATCAAGATACTAGGTTTATTTGGTTAAATGCATACATTCTAAGGCAAACGTAGTGTAGTGTATGCAAACGCAATTTGGAGAGTAATGACACAAATTTTTTCTAGTTATAATTTTTGGTGCATTCGTGGCCTTTTTGGGTTATGATAAGTTTTTGTAGTGCAGGCATGACATAAATAGCCCGAAAGATTTTGGTACAGGTTTCATTTATTTGTACATATTTTTATTTTTTTGGATGAGGCTGTGTATGGTAACGATTGTTTTTTTTGTGGTCATTCAATTTCATCCCCTTTAAAAAGGTCATTGGAAAACCAGCGCAGTGGTATTTTTTTTTAATTTTGCTGTTTTATGCTGAGATAGGGGCCTTTTTGGCCTCGCACAGGTCGTTATTATTTAGTTTTTTTTATGCTCCTTTTTCATTTTATTTTTATTAAATATTGTTTTCATTTTTGTTTTAAACTATTATTACTGTTTGTATTTCCTGTGCGTGTCCCAAATAAAATATTTTTCTTTCTTTCTTTTCTTTCCTAAATAATATATTTTAAGAATATATTTTATTATGCTTAACCATTAAAAAGTCCTACAATCAGATGTCATACATTATAGTGTTCCAGACGTAGTAAATTATGCCATTGCTCATTAATTACTAAGAGCACTTATATGAAACTTGGCAGGACATTGTAGACCACAAGATACAAATAAACCTTATGTTTTTAGAGTTTCTACGGGTATAATAACCTTATTTTACTTTTATTTGTATAATTATCTTCTGAACGTTATGTTTTTTCAAATTCTGTTTTTACAAACATTACACTCGAATTTAAAGCAACGTGCATAAAAAATTACAACTCTGCACTAAACCGTTTTTTATAATTTTCATCTACATAGCCGAACGTCAGTGCAGCGGAAACTTGATTCTTTTCGCAGTTTTATGACACACAAATTTCATTTTACACATACACATTTACCTCTCGTTACATACCTACTAATGATTGTTTTTTTTTTACGTCCATATGAAAAAACAAGTGCCGCTAGGATAACGTAGTTCCAGAGGAAACAGTTTTTGTTAAATAGCTCCCCATCAATGGTTGGATGCACAATATTGTAAATCTATATCAACAAACAAACAAATTGTATTAATAATTAATAATGATAGCATGTTAAATTAATTATAGGTACTTACCATACACTGAAATGAAGAAAATCAACACTTTTCCACTGCGCACACGAGAAGAGTAGACAAAAGAATGATGGATAAAAAACTCCAAAATAACATGGCAGTTTCATAATTGCACTTATTTTAGTCATAATTTTATTTTACAATAATGAAAATACTTAGTTTTAAAATACTATTTACATTGGAACGGAGTTCATTTTGGCGACCGCGAGAGAAACTGTGGCGGACAGCAGCACTATTACGTAAATGAGTATAACTTTCAGTAATTACCAGTCACTTTGCCAATTACGGTGATTAGCGAAATCTAGGGATTATGTCTGTATGGCAATAGCAAACCTTCGCTACATAATCACTAAAATTGTCAGTTCATTTCCAAGGGTGGTGATTAACAACGTTTAGTGTTTAATGGTTCTATTAGCGAAAGGGTTATTGTTACTATATCAAACTTCAATTTGTCAAATTGCGATCCTCGGCCCATTTGACATTTGTGGTGATTATCTAGTGAGTATATTATGGGCCACTAATTTTAATTTCCGTCATTTTGTATTATTTAAATTTCAGCATGTCAAAGAAAAACATTTGAAGGAAAACACTACGACAAAAAAGTCATCTAAAAATTCGCCGTAGTCGGGTAATAAACAAGACATCACAGACAGACATATTACTGTGCATTTGCACTGGCGAAACATTCACAACAAAACATGTTGAAATCTTTAGTGACGAATGACGATTTCAACCAGTCACTCCTACTGCAAGCCGCGTTAACTAAAGAACTTCGTCTTCGTCTTCGTGTGTTCTAATAAAATAGTAACGAATAGTCAACTGTACATTGAATATTTTTGAAAAGCAGTTTGTCACTTGAGCGTAAGATGTCTTTGGTGAACCATATTGGATAAAGCCTCTGTGCTTATACTATTACCTACATCGACGTTTCTTTGGTACCTACACAAACATCGAAGATGGAATAAATTGACTCATAAAAGTACTCTTCAGCTATACATACAAAAATCTTGCACTAGTGGTATGTATAGTAGCAGCAATAATGTATTTACGCCCCACGTTTGTTTATATTTTTTATTAAACAAGAAATTATAAGTTTGACATCATACGCCAAAACAAACCGTTACTAATATATGGATTGGATTAAATGGTTATTCAGCGTCAACAGTATTACGGGCACTTGCATACAGAAGTCTTACACTATCACAATATCCAACACCTCGTCGTGATCCCGTTACTAAAACGTAAGCATCACCAGCTCGCAAAAGACGCTTTATTTTGCAATAATCGAGTGCAGCACGAACACGTGACTCGACTTCTGCTGTCCAATTACCTTTTGGAAGTTCAAAATAATGTATAGATCGAACTCCTCGCCAAAATCGTAACTGACGTGCTGTATGGCATGCTCTAGTTACCGCCACTATGGGACAGTGTGGTTTTGCTTGAGTAATTAGTTTAGCTGTTCGGCCAGAGTTAGTTAAGCATATAATTACGACAGCAAAAGCTCGCATGGCAAGTTCAACTGCATTTATACTAATAGCTCTAGTTGGTTCATCAAAAGGACATTGCATTAATTCAATATTTCCATATATGTGTGGCTGCCAAATAATTCGTTCGGCTTGCCTACAAATAACAGCTGCTGCAGCAAGACAATGTTCAGCCATTTTCACAGAGTCAAAATCTGCTGAAAATTTCTGTAACGGAGAATCATAATGTAGTTCTAAAGATATAACATCCGCGCCATCAATGACTAGATTTGCCATATCTGTTACGCAAAGTGTGGGAATCTGCTCATTTATAGTTGCTTTAAAAATGCATGGCTTCCCAGCTCCATTGCACTTCGCTAATAAAAATTTCTGGGCAATGAATATTTTCTCTACAGGCAAATCAGTACTTAAAACGCACCGATCAACATATACACCATCTGCTGCAGCTAATAATTCATCAACATTATCGAGACCTAATACTGTGTCAATACAAGCAATGATCAAAATGTGTTTCCCTTTTTCCGCTAAAAGGTCTCTTATGCCATTAATATCCTGTACATATTGAGCATTTGGAACCAGTACAGCATCTACGTCAGATCCGATAGCCCAAGCTATTTGACCATCCATAGTTTCAAACGATTCGTGCGATGTATCACTACAAGGTATCGATTCAACACTTCCGTGTTTTGCCGTGCGGTTAATTTGATGTATATCTTGAGGTGTCCGAGTGATACGGACGGTCATTTTGGGACCAATAGTTCCGCCATTAGCGATTGAGCAATCTACACAGTCATCACCGACGTCGGTTATTACAAGTTTAATCTTACCAGGACTCAGGCTATCGATATATATTATATCCTTAGGATGCAGATCTGTCAAATGATCATAGTCAACAAATAAACAATCAGGGGTTCCACACTCACGCCAACTTGCTTCATTTGTTAAACGCATTGTGTTGAATTGGATAATATCCATGATTGACTTCGGGCCGCCTCTCAGGTCCCCCGTTATAATCTCAGGGCTTCTTACGTCGACTATTATGGCTAGTGGGTACACATATTCTAATTCAGCGCTATAATTATAAACAGCTTGTCTTATACTTTGAATCAATTGTGCGCAAGCATTCGGTTCCAAGTCTCGCGTATCAAGCCGGGCCACCGTCATTCCCGACGCGATTAATCTTTGAATGGTACTTGGCTCTCGATTTTTTATACCAATATCGCACATGAGTCCCATTTGTAATTCTTCGCATGGAGATTGATGAATATCTAGATTGCAATAATGTTTAAATAAAGATGGTTGTGTTACGCCCATTTTTTTTTTACCGTTTCTGCTGAGTGAGGATTCCAAAGGAATATGCCATGGTAGTGCCATATTCTAGCGTTTGTAAAATTTTTTTTATTTAATAGAATATTATGTATTAAAATCCTGCTATATGCTGTAAAAAATAAAAACAATATTCCTAATTGTAAAATATTTGACAAGACCATAGACGTTTATGTATTCTATGAACAAGACCTACTGACCGGAAACGAAATTGAAAATTGTACGGTTGGTTGAAGTTCTGTTGTAGTTATGTAATAGTTTATTTCTAGTCGATTCAATGTCGTGTTCGTGTTGGCCCTGTGGTTAAGTCTCGGCTTTCATGCACAAGAATATGGGTTCAAATCCGGGCAAGTACTCTCTTAGTTTATCTTGGACGGCTGTCACTGACAATGGTGAAGGAAAACATCGTATCTTGAGGAACCCTGCTACCTAAAAAAACAAGATGGAGTCTTTTGTCCTGATTTTGGCTACACGCTAAAATAACCATTCCATTCCATCAATAAGGAGGACCCATAGTGGTAACCCGCGAAATTAAAATTTCCTTCCTTTTCTCCAATTTGCAGGACATGTAACTTAATCAAATTAAGATTCGCAACCATTTTTATTATTTGATATAAATATGTATTTACAGAATTAGAATCACATACATACATGTCTGAACAAATCTCGTTTAAAAAAGTTTACAAATCTAACTGCCCCTGACTACCCGTAACGACTGTCAAAGATCTACGGATGGCACTAATGCATTGACTTATAAAACATGGACTTGAAATGTTTGACTATAGAAAAAACAGTTATACAAATACGAGGCATATCGACGCCAAAATCAAAAAAATACTGCTATCTCTTTTTAACTTTAATAAATTTGTCTAAGTGAAAAAGGATAATAGTGTTTTTGACAGTTACTATATTGGCAACCCTACATTTTCTAGTCATTGAAATACCTATTTGCGGCCGGTTCGCCATTTTATCCTCTCGGTGTTTGGTACCAAAGTTGGGTACGTAACCTGTCAAATGATCTTGTGTTGTGGTTAAAATTTGTGAATTTTGGAGTTATTTGCTGTGTTATTGCGTTTAAACTCGGCCCTATGGTGGAAATCATCAATAGCAAGATGCCCAATTGCAATATAATCGGATGTGGCATCAAAAGAAGCGGACATCACCCGAAAATAACTTTGCACCAGTATGACATACATTATGATATGATATACATACATTTCAGCTGAAATATCTTTAGATTTAGACGATAAACAAAAGATTCGTTGAAGAGCTTCAACAGTAAAGCATTCATATTTTCCCTTTTGCCATTATTTTCAACAGTTTTACTTCACAAAATCATTTTCTTGTTATTGAAGGGATAGAGTAGTGCATTTAGACATTTTATTTATCGATAATGCTATTTTATGTTTTTTTTTTATTGGTTTTATGTTTTACTTTCAAGGTTGCCTGCTAATAAACGAAAAAATAAAAACTATTGGTGTGGAAAGTTTAAAGAAGGCCACATATTTTTGTTCTTTTCACTTTGAAGAATAATGTTTCAACCGGATACTCAATAAAGTAACATTATGTGACGATACTTTACCTTCACGAACCTTAATGGTAAGTAACATGTTATAAATTTGCCCAACATGATTCTGTAGTGGCTGGTGTTGAAAATGATGGTGATGTCCTCATTTGCAATATTTGTTTGTTTGGTAGCAAAGAGTGATGTAAAGAATGTGTTTGAGTGTGGTCTTAAGACTTAAGATCAATTAAAAATTCTATTAATAAAATCAAGAAACAATAAAAATACTAATAATTTTTTTGCTTGTTTACAGCCTGCGATTTGAACAAATATGTGGCAATATCTGGCATTTTAAATGAGAATGATCAAAATCAGACAAACTCACAATGTAAAAGAGATATATGAATTTGAGATACAAATATTATGGGAAGAAATCTACTGAAAGCATATCACATAGAAATTACCTGAACAAAATTGTATTGTTCAGAACTGAATGAGAATGATTTCTTTAATATAACTTTATTATAATTAGTGTTGACTTTTAATTAAAACCCACAATCATTTGCTTGTTAGAAACTTAGCATCAAAAATATTAATTATGGTGGCTCCGCCAATTATCAAAATTTCTTTTTCACTGGTTATCCGTGAAATTCAAATCTGTATGTTGATTAAAATGAGATACACAAAGATAAAATAATAATAATATAAATTACAATATTTCATATAAAAATTACCATCTACGGGCCATTGACGGAGCCACCTTTTAGAGGTATGAGGAACAGGGTGTAAAATTCATTCATCCTCTATAGAAAAGGGAGGACCCTCCGACCGACGGGTGTCGTGTCTGGCGGGCAACTGTTCGATAGATTTTTTGAAGTGAAAACTTCTTTAGGCGCGTTGAGCACTTTTTGGGTGAGCAAAAATAATGGAAGTCCCGTCATCTTACCGGACGTTTTCCAAGAGCTATATGTATACTGTGTATATATGTGTACTTTTTCGGTTAATAAAAAGCGTGAAACTCGTGTCATCGTCATCGCACATTTCCTATGAGCTATATGTATACTGTGTATATATGTACATAGATATATCGGCAATGAGATGAACTTGTTGCATGGTATACAATGGACTGAAATCAGTTACAGAATACTAGTTCGATAAAAAGCTGTAAGTATATAATATCTGTCCGGTTTCAACCTATTATAATGGGAAACATCAAAATAAGTTCTACTGTTTAGCCGCGAAATAATGACGAAGCAATTAAATTAAACAAACAAATGAAAGGCATCAGTTAGAAAAATTGGGGTATTTTTACCCGTAAATATTGTACTGTGACATTATGAAAACATTCTCACAATCTTTTATCGATATTATAACATAGAAATATCGATAAGGGCTGCCCTAGTAGACGCCATTTTATCCTCTCAGTAAAGTGTAGGTATGGCACGTTTTTCTTGTAGGTATGCCAAGTCCATGTTTTATATGTCAATGCACTAATGACAGCGGGCGGGGACCAACGGCAAACGGCATAATGTATTTTCCGAGGCGCAGAGGTGTCTCAATTCATACAGTATAAAAGACGATAGTAAAACTGTAAATTTAAATTTTATATCTTCAAATGAAAAAAAAAATGAACATTAGAAACAATAAAATTCATAGAAACCCGCTCAATCCATCTCCTATTACATCTATAGGATGGTCACCCATCCAGGAATCAACCACGGCAAGCGTAGCTTATCCTTCGATCGACCCATGCGCGTGCGGCTGGTCATTTAGCTTTTAGCCTTAACAAGAGTTAAAGTACATACTAATTCCAAGGTTGTGAGTTGTTGACAGCTGTTGACTTGACAGTGACACTGTTGACTGTTGTCTCTAAACTTTATATTATGTTGCTTACTGATTCCGCCGGTTAAAATACACCTATCCTGTGCACATACCGCCTATCTGATTCCACTGTAAAATTATCGCTCGCTGTTTGTATTCTTTGCTATTTTATATGATAGTACGGTTATCTGCCGAGTGCCGTCTAGCACCCAGATCGGCCAGAACACCACACATAACACTGTCAGAGTGCGCACTGATTTCAGGCTAGAATAAAAGGATAGTTTTTTCTACAAGTCAAACCCTAAATAAAAAGTAAAGTATTTTGAGCTCACTAGCCTGAGCTTAAAAACAGTCAAAATAACCAGTGAAAAGTGGTGTTTAAAGTTGTAACTGATTATTAACGATCAGACAAAATATAATATTTATTATATTAATAAAAATAAGTTGAAAACAAATGATGTGTTTATAAGCAAAGTTTGTGAATATTCAGATTCAACAGTCATCAATATATATACAGTATTTAATTCAAAAAGTTGGGTGTCATGGAATTAGAAATTTCAATTAAAGAAGCCAGTAATGGTATCAAAGACAGACGAGTCACAGAACGTAAGAAATATGCAGAAAATTTAAAAGAATTCCTTACAAGAAATGCAGTGCCTTCACTTTTATCTGAAAATACCTTAAAAAAGAGGGGATATACCTGGAATAATCTATTTGATGACATAAATGAATATATTCTGAAGGTAACTATAACAGCAGGAATACTTTATTCACACTTTACAATAATATGGTCATCATAATCTACCTAAAGGCAACTACCAATGAACATCTATTGACATCATTGGATTTGATTGGTTTTTTCAGGAAGTTGGTATTAGCTGGACTTGGCATCATAATATTAAAGCTTACACCCAAGTCTGCCCTAGCAAAGACAATCTCCACAGATAAGGGTTTGATTTAATATTAATCAATAATTTAGTAAAAGGTCCAAATTTTAAACTATAATTTGATTAAAAAGTGTTTATGCATTTCACAGGAAATAGAAAAGTTTGACACTTCTAAAACTTATGAAAAGAACACTAGGCCACTTTGTAGTAGTTTATTACACCTATGTGTGGCTGGCTCTAATAAAGGTAATTTAATTTGCAATTTTACTATACATATCTCTCAAAAACATACACTAGTGGACATAGACCTTCACAAGAGAATCGCCACAAATATCAGTTAAGTGCCTTGTATAGTATGTGTCAAAATTTATGGCAGCCCTGAAGTGCGGTACAAGGTTGCCAGCCAAGCTCACTTTAGACCCATTGACCATCCTTTCTATAAGCTATGTCTCATAGCTCTTCTTAGGGCTATGGGGATAGCTTGGTTCTCCTGTCTATCTCATCATTTATAATTCAATCATGGATGAAAGCAACGAAGCACTTCCCACTTTGGGTAATTTTAACTTTGTCTCAGTAACAATAATATAAATCTGGCATTTTTGCTGAACTGGGCCTATTTAGCGCAACCGCAAGGCACACATTCCTGCTAGTATTGTACAATGCACTTTACACTTTTTGTTTTGTATTCTTTCTTTTTATTTGATTTCTTTTTACTTGTGTGCCTTTTAGTCTGTGCTAAATAAATGTCTTATCTTATGTTAAAGTGTCATACACATTATTATACCTTCATTGCACAAGTGGCATCCAGGATTTTATAGCCACATTTCTATTTTTAACTTTATGTAGTCTGTCCCACTTAAATACATTAAAATGTTTATGTTTTCAGGCAAAGCTTATATTAAATCTGACAAAATAACAGAGATGTGTTTATATGTATTAAAAGATAATCGCATGGTGAAAGCTATTGGTGACAGTTATTTGAATTTACTGTTGAAACATTTTCTGCCCTATGAGCACTACTTGGGTCTCATAAAACCATGCACATGGAAAGGTGAGTGTATAGTTCTATTTGATGTATGCATACTTAATTGTTTTTTTTAATAAATATATTTGTTGTTGGTATTGTTCCAGAGTTGCTGGATGTCTGTATTGCTGCATGTTTTTCTAGTGATTTCAAAATAGACAACTACACAAAGCTTAGGCTTGTGCTACTTGTAATGAAAAGTGGAAAGGACAATTGTCAGTTTGTGGGCCCACTTATGGAATCACTATCCTCATTAGAGCAATATTTTTTTAACATTTCCAATGACAAAAAAGTACATGATGTAGTGATAGAAATAATTATTTTGCTGCTAGAAACAGTAAGTGAATGATTTACGTTGAATTAAATTTGTTGTAATTTGTTCATTAAGTAATCAAATAATTATTTTTAGCTATCTTGCGAGTATCGGTTAACAATGTGTCATTTTACCGAAAAATTTATGCCCACATTGTTAAAATTTTATGATCAAAATAAGGATCAAAAGAAAAAGGTTAGTATTAACTTATTATATCATTCTATGTTATAGGGTTTGGTTTCCACACTTTGTCCGTCAGGAACCGACCATTGTGCGTGGGCCATGGCGTATGGTGGTTATCCAGATGCGGGTGTTGCTCTGCTGAAACACATATTTAACGCATGGGAGAACTCGCAAAAAGCTATTGGGGTTTTCTGTGATCTCTACAAAGCCTTTGACTGCGTTCACCATGACACGCTTTTGCGTAAACTGCGTCATTACGGCGTGCAAAACGAAGCTCTCAACGTTATAAATTCTTATTTACATAATAGGTCCCAATGTGTAGATGTTGATGGTGTGAAATCTTCCGGGCTACCAGTACAGTTAGGTGTACCTCAAGGCTCAACACTGGGTCCATTTTTTTTCTTAGTGTATATCAATAACTTACTTAAAGGGTATCTGTGAAGTTGTACTGTTTGCAGATACTTCTCGTATTTTTAAAATAGACAAGATTGGAACCTTTAATTGTGCGTGGTCCAACGCGCAATTATCCGGTTTTTTTTTTCTTTAGACATAGGTAGGTACAGAACTTTTAAAAATTACTCTTTTCATTTACAGAATTCATTGTTTTACTTTTTAAATCTGACTGTGGCACTTCATCACCCACTGGGAAGACTCCGAAATGAAGAAGGGAGTCTCGCAAACAACTGGGAGCTTTGGAACAAATACCTGAACAGCATTACGGAAATAATATGTACGGAAGTGAGCTATTTGCAAAAGAATCGAAAGCAAAATGATAAACTTTTTCAACAATGCTCACATTTTCATAATTTAGCTGCATCAGTGCATTACCAGGTAAGGAAATATACCTACATTCTTTCTTACACAATTACAAGGTGTCAAAGGATACAAATACAGTCTCCATTTCATCGTACCTAAATTCTGGCATTATCTTTCTCACATTGTAATCACATCATACTAAAACCGTCAGTAGTTATTTCAAAACATTGCCTTATTAGGTACTAGCTCTTATCCTTAACGAGGAACAGTTCGATTCAGATTTCAACACAATCAACACCGCAAATTTCTGTGCATGCATAAACGAAATAAAGAATGTATACCTAGTTTCATAGCCTGCAAATACATTTTGGCTAAATCAAATCGATCATGTAATTATTTGTCAAAGACTAACACGAAAAAAATACATTTTAATTTAATTATCACACAAGCCAAGGTTGCATACAGAATCTGCTACAGATAGTGCAATCCACGACGACGCGCCCCACTCCGCTCCGCTCCGTACTAAAGTACAGCTTACAGTACAGTAATCGCGGAGTGGGGCGTGTCGTCGTGGATTGCACTATCTGTATCTAATTACGAAACATATTTTCGTAAACGATTACGACTACTAGGTTTAACTTTGATAGTTCAACAACATTTATTGCGTTATTAACAATGTTGAGCAGATTTTTTTTTCGAGCTTATGAAGCAATGGATTAGCAATCTGTTTCAAAACGATTCCGATTCTGATTGATCGTGTATTACGCAATTAGGGTACTGGTTTTGAAATATTTAATTGCATTATGCTTTATTTAATAAGTAGGTATTTAAATACAAAGAAACGACATCTGAGCTTTCTGTTCATCTAACGACATAGGAAACCATGTACAGACGCCAGCACATCAACCTTCTACAATCTGTCAAATTTCTATAATAGATTTCAACATTATCACGAAAGCATAAGGTTCAAAGTTGATTGGGAAAATTTCACAGTTTCGGGTAGTTTGACGTGCTGGCGTCTGTACTTAGAAAAGATTTGTAGGTACAGGTCTACCTGAATTAATAACATTACGTATTTCTAAACAGTTGTACATCCTAACTAATATTATAAATGCGAAAGTGAGTTTATTTGTTTATTTATTTGTTTGTTACGCTTTCACGCTAAAACCGCTGAACGGATTTGGATGAAATCTGGCATAAGGGTAGACCATGACCTGGAGAAGGACATAGGTTACTTTTGTTTTGATCCTGGATCGCAGACAAAATCGCGGGCAACAGCTAGTTAGTCCATATTTTTGTATTTTACTAAGACTATACTGTACTTATAAGTATGCTTGCTATGACTCACAATTAAGCTTTTTTTAAACATAAAAAAATAATATTATTCACATCATTATAGAAAAGAGTACGGTCTAGTGTGTGGCTCACCTCCCTATAATTATTGTATTAAGGTGTGGTTTAAGTTGGGTCATTATCATTATTTAAATGATCGTTTTAAGCAATAGCATTCGTTATTCCTATCTTATATCCCTTTCATGAGTAACATGGGACTTAGGGCTACGCTAGTTGAAATTAAAGTTGGAAATAAATAAGCTTCCACTAGTTCGAAATGAGTATCAACGCGAAAAGAGATATCTAGTTAACTTTATTAATTTCGACTTTATTTTAAGAAGGGCAATGTTGATATTGGTTTGGCATGGAATAGGTACCGCGCTTTACTGCGCTTCGGGTTTCAGGTTTGCGCCGACTATAAGAATACAGGGGTGATGTTATATTATGTTACTAATGTTTTTTCCATATTATGATTACAGATATTTAAATTGTCTGAAAGAAGCGACACTGGCGCAGAGAATGTATCAAAGAGATTAAGATTGAGCATCAACAAGAACATCACATTTGGTGACATTATCAACGATTTGCAGCAAAATCATGTACCATGGTAGGCAATCTGACCATCATATTTTTATTTTTCTCTACTAAACTTAATAATGTGTAATGTTTGGTTTCAAATATTATGGCAGTTTTCCATGTCGTAGTTAACCTTTTCAGTTTGTCAAACTGCTGCTGATAAAACATCTACGGAAACATTCCAATCATTTACAGTATGATTTTCTTGATATTAATCCAACAAATTTCGATTTTAGGTTGGGAATTGTACACGTTTATGTAGGAAAGTATGCCACCAGCATATCTCCCGACGATTACCTATCATTGCTGAATAGTCTCCAAATTCTACTTACAAATAACAGTACCAACATAGAATGGAACATTTTTGAGCAGCTGGTTTGTTTGGTGCTGGAAAATACTCGGATTTTAATGAGCAAAAATGATGAATTTAAAAACACATCAGTGTCACTGTGGAATTCATGTGTTAGGTAAGATAATGGTTCAATTATTATAATTTGAATAATAGAAAAAGGCTATAGAGGAAGTTAAAAAAATAATTTAACTATTGGTTTCAGAAATTGCACATCTTTAAATGCGTCACATAAAGCAGTACATACAATCCTGCAAAAGTTATTAAAATCCGATATATTGGACTACCCACATGCGCTACAGCTTATAAAACTGTACGTCGAGAATGTTATACCAGTCACCAACAACAGTATTCAAACTTTAAGCGATATCTTTCATAAATTCTACAGCAAATGTACCTTGGATGACTTCAGAATTAAATGCATATCATGGCTTACGTCAAATGATACTGGATCTTTATATGTGACTGAAGTATCCGAATTATTATTTAGAATAATCGCTAATGAAAATATTGCTTTCAATCTTATTAGTGCTCCTGAATCGGAATTCGAAAAGTTACGCGATATATTATACAACTCGACAGAAAAATGTATTTTATTCAGTGAATTTGAAATATACAATTCAACTAACAACTCACTAGAACAAGAATCTGTTTACGAACATGTTGGAACTGTTTCTGAAGTTGAAGGTCGAGTGCAAGAATACTTCAAAACTAATTTAGTTACTAGTAATTCAAAAGGATTCCAAAATGATGCAGATTTATTAGAGTGTATTAAGTTAATTAATGTTGTTTTATCATACCTTGAAAAAGTCATAACGTATCATATAAAAATTGAAGAAGAAATTGAGAACATGCAGATATGTATTTTACTGACGACGCTGTTGGCACGCATGTATACAGCATTGACTCGATTGTTAGCGAGCAACACTGAAATACCAGTTAAAATTCATGCTCTTCAACTAGTTAGAGCACTTTTGGTGACGGATTTCCGTCCATTCTTGTCGCGCATGTTACGTGCGAGTATGGACGCTGATTTTTTTCATGCTATTAATAATATATTGAACACTGAAGTTCAATCTGAAGATTTCGAAGTAATAATCGAAGGAGACGAGGACGACACGAGTATTGATACTTTAAAGCACAATTGTTTCTTGGTACTTGCTGCATACTGCAGAAAACCAGCAGAGTATCGGGAGGAAATACTGAAATTAATATTAGATGATGGTATCTATAACTTTAAATCTGATACTCAGTGCGTTTTTCAGTGCATAGAACTACTGATCGATTCAAATGTACAGGATCCTCCTCTAGGTAATAATAATTACTTATTTTAATAACTGATGTGTTAAACTAGCTATCTATCTTAATAAAACAACTATTTGCAGGTTTAATTTTCACACTGTTGCAGTGCATCTGCCAGAAACTATATAGAAATTCCAAAGTGTCTTTTGAAATACTAAAAATACTTTTAAAAATAATGGACCCTCTATGTATGGATGATGGTGATATGAAACAGAATTGTTTTATAATGATTAAGAGTTATTTGCTACTCTGTGAGGACATGCATTACCCTCCGAAAGTAGCATCTCTGATTTATGAATGCGTCATTAAGATTATGTTATTGAATCGGAACCAAAACATGAATATTGAAGAATCCTTTGAAGATGCATTTATGAAGAAAGTGAAGGGCAATGTCCATAGCATTCGTCTTCATTCCTGTTATTTGATGAAGTTGATTAACGATTTCTCTGAAGATGACATTGATACATTTTCGATGAAGTTGCTGGATGTCTTTTTGATTAATGTAAGTCCTATTTTTGGTATTTGCATTATAAGGTAGTGCATTACTCTCAACTTGTCAAAAACAAGTACTGTCTTGAACTTTGGTTGCCTCTTATTTAAAACTAGCTACTCGGATTCATTTTTATTTAAGTATAAATATAGATATGTGGGCAAAATTCTCTGGAACATAAACGTTGCGGTGTTTGGGCTTATAATATCTTGTTAAATTGTGACATTCAGCTGATACAGACCTTTCTATCAACAAGGGTTGAGTCAGTTGAGGGTTCCTCGGATGCGACTTATACTCTATTGTTGTTTTAGGTGTCAAACAGTAACGAATCTATACTAAAGGACGAATCTGCCAACAGGACGTTCACAGTCCTACATGCCTTCGTTGCTCTGGCGCAAACGAAAAAATCTTCTATACTTAGCGTCATACTACAAGTAATTCATATGCAGAAACTGAAATCATTAGATAACCGCATAGTTGTGAAAGTTTTGAACCTGATTATCAATTCAGTTGGCATTCAAGATCTCAAGACATATTTGAATAACAATATTTTGTCAATATTACATTTTTGGTTTACTAAAAATAACGAAGTGGTTGATTTACCGCTCAACTTACTTGGTTTTGACACCATAGACAGTTTTATAGAAAAACACATGAAGTGGTTAATTGCGGGGGAAATTTTGTGGCGGCAGGAAGGACATGTGCGTAAGAGCGATCTCTTGAAGCAAGTCGCAAAGAAACACAAGAAATCAATTGAAAATATACTTGAGGTATGTTGTCAAAGTTGAGTAGGTAATAATAATTTAAGTTTTTCAGTCAATTCTAAATTGAGTTTTTTTTTAAGAATTCCTAGCTGTTGCGCCTTTACTTGTTTGGCACTTTTTAATTTTAATTTTTACATTCCAGACTTGTTTTTCTAATATCATGGCCTTATGTTTGCCTTATATTGTCAGTACCAAGTACAATATTGTCTATTATGAACCCTCTAAACGGGACGCGTTTAAGAAGTCTATGAAAAATGCAACTAAATTGTTTGAACTGACTACTGAGATGTTAGCAAATGAAAGTTGGAGTAATCTGTTTGTGGAGAATGTTGGGGAGCTGCTGTTACTGACGGCTACTCATATGAGCGACCGGGAAGACGCGGAGCAACTGTTCCAAGTACAATTGCCGCAACGGAATCAAGAGTTTTATTATCCAAAGAAGATTTTATGCGCCATTCTTGATTATTTTAAAGTGAGTTTATTATACTTAACCTTATTTTTGATATGTAACTTTCTTCTCGCTTTCCTGCAATCTGTGGGAGTGATTTCGTGAAAAGGAACGGAAGTGTGTAACAAGAAGCCGGAGAAGCGCGCGCTATTTGGTTTGACCAATGAGCGCCCACGGTGCTAAAGGTGGTACCAAGTACCAACCCATTTTCCGAGATTTTACACATCATATGCGGTCATTATCACTACTGTAAGGTTCGCTCGGTTTTTTTAATATGTTCTTTTTGTCAATTGTTACGACAGATACCACAGTAACACGTATTCGAAGAAGCGGAATCGTAATACTTACGTAGAATTGTAGTGATCTAAAAATTGCGTCAATTTAGTTGCTATTGTAACCTAAACGTTCTTTACTCTTTTTCTCAGGATCTCACGGATGGAAGCGTCCTTCAGTATCTATGTATAAACCAAACAGTGACAGTATTCAAAATTTTGTTTGAACTGTGGAAAGCTGTTACTCAAGAAAACATATTTGAACTCAAATTACTGGCTCTTCATGCATATGTTACCTTTATAAGGAATATACCTTTAGGTCATCCTTCTGACGCATTCATGTGTAATTTTGTTTGTAACAGTTTTACTCAAGTTATCAAAAACTGTTGCGACAAAACGGAATTGAGAGCATACATTGCGGGTTTGAAACTAGCCCTGGATCATTTATTACCAGAAACGGCGACGCTTATGCGAAAGTCACTGCTAGAATTATTGCCTGTCCTAATTATCAAGAAAGAGGACAGGTTCGAACAAGTGTGTACTGGGTTTTTAAATGATTTAGTTGAGAACATGAAGAATTACTTGAGGGAAAGCGAAGATGTTGTAGATTTTCTTAGTTCTATGACGCATAGCGGTGATAACATGCGATGCTGCAACTTAAGTGTGTTTAAAGAAAAATTAAAAACTCATAAAATAAGTTTGAATCGTCCTAGGTATGTACAGCCATCTCATCTGTCTGTATTATCACAGATCAATTCAGATAAGACACTCCGTAAAATCATTTAAATAAAAAGCGACTTGCTACGACACAATAAAGTGCAATTCAGGTCGCACAGCGCTAATTACCTACAGTTATATTCATCTAGAAGTTGCCTCTCTTTCTATCGCGTAACTCTTAGTACTCTTACGACCTTCTGACTACGTTCCACTCACTGAATTGGCCCAGCAAAACGGCCCCGCCGCGTACTTGCTTTATACCTAAACTGCGGAGTGTCGATGTATTCATCTGTGGTATTACTGAAAAAAAGAGTGTTAAATAATGCTTATTAATTATTTTTATAAAATTATTTTTTTCTAGCCACGAGACCTTGTTAAACATTCGTCAATTTTTAATTAGTAATAAAGATCACATCCGCAATTTGTACTGCGATTTGGATTCTAAAACATTTTCTGAGGACTGCGAGACAAGTATCATACATCAGACCGTGCAGGCGCTTTGTAATATTCTAAAATCAACGTATGATGATAAAGTAGGTAACCTGTACTTTGAAATATTTTGGTATAGAGATTGTAACTGGATAAGGAATCATTATTACATTGAATTATTTTTATTTTTAGACCATTGTTGAAGCATGCAACTGTTTGTCGGAGATCAGCTCATACGATTTAAAGACATTGGTCACAGTGCCGCCTGCCGACACAAAATATGTAAGGACCATCAACCCGACATGTTACTTCATGCAAGTTGTTGGAAAATCTCTACTGGATGTGTTCTTTGATAAAGATCCCAATGTCACAGACGAAATCGCTGAAACTATGAACGATCTACTTAAGTTCCTTGATGTTGATGATATTCCAGGTACGCGGTGATATCTTTATAAATTATACTGTCACTGATGCTGATGGATACATTCTAGTGGTTAATTTTTGACCCAGTAGTTTTTGAGTTTAATCATTACAAACAAGAATACAAATATTTTCTCTTTATAATATTTCCTTTATTCTACTACATACATATAAATTGTATTTTTAAATATTGGAATAAAAAACATAAAAACATTTAAAAATATAACAAAATGCAGCCCACCGGTATCGGGAGCGGGGTCCAAGCTACCGGCGGTCGGGCTCCAGAGAGAGGAATCTCCTAACAATGCGAGCCGTGTTAGGAGATTGAGTACCGCTTTCTGAATCAAGCCCTTAATCCAGCTGCCCAACGAAAGCCTCCTTAGGTGTTGGTCGAAGCTCTTGGCAATTAAGCCCGATACGACTATCGGCACAATGATCGCTGAGTCCACATCCCACATGTCGACAACCTCGCGAGCCAAGTCAAGATACTTAATTTGTTTATCTTTCTCGGCTTTCACGAGGTTCCCGTCATGCGGGACCGTTATGTCAATAATCATTGCGCGCCTTTATAATAATATTATTATTAGTGCAGATAACATATATATTTTAAAAAACTTCGTATATTTAATTACTTACATAAACAAAATTATTTCAGATTTGGAGGTAGTTGACAAAGAAATATTAAAACCTTTTTCTTGTTCAACTTCGATGAAGACTGATACCCTTACTGATAGTATGACGTTTGAGGAGTATTGCACAAGGTGCCCTGAAGGAATATTTCTGAATGCTTTACTTACAAATGATAATGCTGTTTGGCTGAAAGAGGTCACATGTACTCTTTTGACCTTTGTTCATTCATCAACTAATTATGTGACTAACTTGAAAAAAGTTTGCTTGTTGAAGGTAAGTTGACTTGTATAGTTTTTGTCATCATAACATCATCAGCTTTTTTTATTAGGTTGAATTAGCTGCCTAAGGGCCCTGTAATCTTAAATCAGTTTTAAGAATACCGCCATAAGGTTCAAATTGAATGTTTCAAGCTTCTTTGTAAAATCACTACTCTTCCAAAAGTGTACCAGTGGCTTATTGTGTTTCCAGTCTCGAGTTTGCCGCAAAATATTACCAGCTCTTGTTGGACTCATACTACAAAGTCTAACAGAAAGGCACGTGAGAGCCGTCAGTCAACATATAAACAAATTCTTTAATAACGTTTGGGAACAAAGTTTCGAAGACAAATTGGAGAACAGTGGAGACAGTAACTTTAATTCTAGAACTGGTGGAACTGTTACCCAGGGCTACAAGACGATCATTCAATATATGCTTAATATTGTGGATTTTGTTCGCATACAAAGAAACTATTATAAGATGAGGCAAGTATTAACTTTTTTTTTTAAGTCGGGTAATTAAGTTAATCTTTATAAACGTCAAACTGTATCTAATTTTTAGGCCTGGCAATGCGATGAAGACATTGAATTATCTAGAGCTTGACTACGACAAGGTGGCGTGGGCGGCGGCTGCGGTCGACCAGAACTGGGCAGCCGTGTACTACGGGGAGCTATGGGCAATGTCCCAGAATGGCGGCGTCTCGCCAAATTCACCAGAAGCCACCTCGAGCTTACCTGGTGGAAAGAACCTACAACGAATTTTTAGAACGGTAATCTATTAACACACATGTAGGATTTTTAAATACTGCGCATCTTAGTGAAATCTGTTCCTGGTGTGGTTGAGCGCGTGAGATTTGTGTTTATTAACGCACCCAGCCCGCAAAAACCCTTAAACTTGTTCATAATTATCTTGTTAACACGTCGAATGTCTTATAATGGCGACGTCTGTCCATAAGGATAAGCGCCATTTCCCATTGTTCTGTCTTTCATTTACTGTGCTTTGTAGTAGCTATATTGGCATCTTTGGTCTAGTCAGTATATGCTATTATAACGTTATGTTTTGACCGAACGACAAGAGGCAGTTCGATGGTTTATTACTCATCTGGAAAAGTGATAAGTAGTACATTTTGATATCTTCCATGTGTGAAGTATATATGTATGTATAGGACTGAGCATTTCCGGTATAGTTTGTACCGTCCCGATACGAGAGAAGAAGAAGAACAATAATAATAATCCTTTTCTTCATCAGTGCTACGTGTCGATCGGAGAAATAGACGCTATCGAAGGCTGTGGCACCGAGCACTTAACGATGGAGAATGAAAAGCGTAAACACTTGATAAATACTGGCCAGTTCACGGACGCGCTACTCTTGCATGATATAGCGCTCTCCTGCGGTGGGCAGACCGACCAGGATCTCCACTACGGCGTGGTCAGGTCTCTGCACAAGTCTGGCATGCATCACCTCGCACTCCGGTATATTAAGTCACTGCCAGAGGATGACCAACTGAATGACTACAAATATGAGTGTTTGGCGTTCTTGGGTGAGTGTTCAAGACTCTTATAATGTTGTAGTATAGTAGTCTTAGTTATTTTATGTCCCTATATGATCAACAAGAACTACAATGATATTCACAATCACTTTAACCAATTATTAGCTTTTACCTTGATCAAGCTTTTTTACATTTATTTAAGGTGACTGGGGCGATTTCGTGGACACTCAACAACTTGAAGAAAAGCAAAAACTAACAAATTGCAACCAAAATTCAGTAGTCAAAGCATTCCAATATTCTTGCCTAAAAAATTGTTTAAACATCCAAACTACGCCAGAGTATGAAAACAAACTGTTGGTACCTCTGAATAAGGCAAAGCTAGCAGTATCAAAATTATGTCAGAATCTGAATATGGAAAACTGTCAGAATATTTACAAAGTTTTAGAGAAACTTCATATATTTAATGACATAGAAGATTATTTCTCAGTGAGAACAAACCATTGTCAATTGTCGGAGCTGCTCCAGAAATGGGACATAGAAAACTTGCCACAGTTCATTGATTTCAAGCATATTGAGGCGTTGTCATCTCAGCGGGTGCTCATACTTGAGCATGCCGCTGAATCTCATAACAATATGTTGAACGAAATTGTGTCTTTGCAGATACAATATGCTAGTGAGTTTATATTTTATATTAATTTGCCAAACAATTAATTCAATGCTGGATGTAGGTCTGTCTCTCCCTGAATTCCAACCTGCCACAAGCCAGGGCTGGGAAGCCGGTAAATTTACCAAACCGATTTTGGTCATTGACCTCTAACCAGAAACGATTGCGGTTCAGGTTTCGGTTGCCGGTATTATAACCGGTTAATGGGACAAACCGTTTTTTTTACAATTTCTGATTCTGTTGAGCTAAATTAACCGGTTAATATGATTTTCGACGATATAAACAAGTTCTACCTACCACTCCATCTCTCTTACACCTACAATAACAAAGCTCTCGCTCTACGCCAACGAATATGCAAATAAATGGGACAAATGGCGGTGGCGGGCGTGCGTCTGAGTAAACGAATTTATTTAGGTTAGCGCGAATTATAAAATTCTATTCTCTCTAATATAACCGGTAACCAAAACAATTTAGGTTTAGTCGAAACCGTTTTTGTATATAACCGGTTAATCGATGGACAGTATTATAACGGTTTTATTAACCTGTTTTAAGCTTTTTTATATTTTCTAAGACGTAGATACTAGTTCTAATATTTTTTTTTTCAGAAATGGCCCTAAATAATCGCAGAGTCCAAATGGCACAGCGCTTGTTAGCTGTGGCAAAGAAATCTCAGCTGTCCGAAGATATAACTCTGGTGGAAAGTGAGATAGCATGGGCTAAAGGACACAAGGAAATAGCGCTGTCCCTGCTACGTAACATTGTTACTAATCACACGCTGGACGCGAAACTTGCAGCGATTTCTTTACGGTAAATATATATTTGTTCATCGACTTGAAGAAAATACGAATATTTATAACAATAGAGATTAGACGACTTTTTGCAGCGATTCGGTAAATTCTTTTACCTCGGTTGCTTTTCGCTAGTGCCACGATGCAGTTTGTATTAAGTACTGCAAAAAGCCACCGTTTGCAACCACTAAGATTAAGTTTATGTTTTTATTATCAATAAGGTTACCAGTAAGGTGGACAGTGGAAACAAGTGTCTTGTTGTCTTCCTGGACCTGAAAAAGGCGTTCGACACAGTCTCTGTCCCTCTTCTTCTGGACCGGCTAGAATCAAGCGGTATAAGAGGTCCACCTCTGGCCCTCCTCGCGGATTATTTAATCGGTCGCAAACAAAAAGTTAAAATCGGTACGGTCGTTAGTTCAGAGGAAATAGTTACCTACGGTGTTGGCCAAGGAACGGTAGTCGGCCCGACATTATTCCTTCTTTACATAAACAGCCTTTGTAATTTAAAAATACAAGAAGGTCAAACTTTCTCATATGCGGATGACACCGCCATAGTGTTTAGTGGTACAACTTGGAGCAATGTCTTTAATTCCGCTGAGGTCGGTCTGAAAAAGGTTGCTACTTGGCTCGACCTTAATCTTCTAACCCTAATCACTTCCAAAACTAACTTCATATGCTTCTCCAAGTACGATACCTCCCAGCCACCAGCAGATTTCAATATTAAAATTCACAAATGCCACTACCCTGCTCACTCTATATGCTCATGTGACAAAATTGAAAAAGTTAAATTTACAAAATATCTGGGCGTAATGATTGATCAGCGTCTGACCTGGCATTTTCACACAGAATTGTTAATGAAGAGAGTTAGAAAACTTATCTGGACATTTAAAACACTACGATACGTCACTTCCAAACGCCTTCTGCTTCAAATATATACAACGCTAGCACAGTCTGTTCTTTCTTATTGTCTCCCGGTCTGGGGAGGAGCAACAAAAAGCAAATTCCTGGAGTTAGAGAGAGCCCAGAGGTCACTACTTAAAGTCATGCTCTTTAAACCCTTTAGATACCCGACGGAAAGCCTTTATAAAATATCTGATAGGCAGAAAGATGTACGTACTCCATATCATTCTAAAACAACACAAATCCCTCATTTTTGACCCCTCGAAGCTGGAAAGCAAAAGAAAGCATAATGTTGCCCCAGCAATCACGATTAAATCTACATTTGCAAAAAGACAGTACGCAAGTCAATCATCTCGCTTGAAAAGAATTATGACGAAATGGTTAAATCGAAATCGTACGATGAAGTTGAATGTTTAATACAATCATTAAACAACGGTTAGTGGAAGATGTCGTCATGCAACATCTTCCGATCCCAAGACATGTCGTAGGGCTAACTCGAAAATCCATCCTTTAAAATGGAGGAATTGTCTACTTATTTTTTTTCTAACTTAGTACTTTCATTATCATACTCAATAACTCGGTATGTGACACAGTACTGTAGTTGAAGGGCGGAATGTCCTAACACAAGCATTTATTTTGCTTAAAGGGTCATTTCTAATAAATGTAACTACTGTAAGTTATTGAAATAAACATTTTATTTTTATTTATTTATTTATTATCGTTTGAATAATCATTAGGGCCTATTCAGACGGCACACGCTTGCTACGCGCACTCCACGCTAACTCCGGGTCCTGTGCGTGGTCCACGCAAAGGACCCGGAGTTATCTATCACGCGTTGTAGAGAACAAATTTCAAAGCCAGGGTGCGATGGTGGATGCGCGTGGCGTGCGCGTAGCGGACACGTGTCGTCTGAATTTGGCATTAATGTTTCATTGTCTTTAGACGGTATGCGCTCTGGATGGCAGACTCGAAACGCGACAATCCGCGTGAAATAATACACAAATATTTACAAAAAAGTCTTGATGTACTCGGATCTGAGAATATGGATGTTAGACTAAAAGTCTACCACGATATCGCGAAGTTTGCCGATGCAGAGTATAAGCAGGTATGACGGCAACAGTTATATGCAAAATAAATGAAGGTACTTTACAGTTATTATAACAAAATATTGTTTTTTAGGTGGTGACTTACATGAATTCATCAATATACGAAAACAGAGTAAAATGCTTAGAAAATATGAAGGGCACAGCCTCATCACTAGGCAACAAATCTACCAAGTTATTGACAAAGTAAGTTCAATTATTATTATAACAAAGTAAAGTATTTATAACATTTTCTGTCATACATGTAGCGGTTACACCGCCACATACGAACTACGCATCAAAGACATGACGTCACACAAATCCTACATCGCGCAATTAGAGTTTACCACGCGAACGACATAGATAAGACTATCCGAAATCAACAGTTGGGCAGTCGGCCCGCCAGACACAACACCCGTCTGGTTGGAGGATCCTCCCTTTTCTATGGTGGATGAGTGAACTTTACACCCTGTTCCTCATGCCACTAAATTGGTGACCCCGACGTGATGAACGTCAACGCAGCCTTCGTGCAACTACTTCAGCGTGACGTCATCATCATCACTCCCGCAAGCTTTCGTGAGGCGAGTCACATAGACAGCCAGCACCCTCGGCTTCAACGGGTATCCTGACCACCAGCATGCAGCGAACGCGCATTCCTGGTCATCACCCTCAGCCTCATCACCCCGACTCACTGGGGAATCAACGCAATCATCTCAATCAGCGCAATCACCGCTATCACCTCAATCACCGCAATCATCTCAATCAGCGCAATCACCGCTATCACCTCAATCACCGCAATCACCTCAATCACCACAACCGCCGCAATCATCGCAGACAGTTCCGACTCACCGCGAACTGTGCGGCACCCGGTTCCGACTCACTGGAACCTTAGCTGGCACTGTGAAGCATCGCAAGATACAAGACTCAGCCCACTATCGACCTCCGGTCTCCGGAGGGGAGTGATGTAGCGGTTACACCGCCACATACGAACTACGCATCAAAGACATGACGTCACACAAATCCTGCATCGCGCAATTAGAGTTTACCACGCGAACGACATAGATAAGACTATCCGAAATCAACAGCTGGGCAGTCGGCCCGCCAGACACAACACCCGTCTGGTTGGAGGATCCTCCCTTTTCTATGTTGGATGAGTGAACTTTACACCCTGTTCCTCATGCCACTAAATACATGTTAATAAAATAATAATAAATTATTCTATTCATTTCAGAGAGGAGAGACGGGCCTTATCTACAAATAGAAAATTCAAAGAGCTTGATGAAGCTGAGATAGCCTACTCACAAGTTGAGAAAAATAACTTTTTACACTTAGCTATGAGGTATGCGACAAATAATAGTTATGATGACCACCGAAATTACCGATTAGTTGATTCTATTGTACAGATGTTGCATTTCACGAACGCACGACAATCATTCCAATTTATACCTTATTACAATGATATTAAAGTCAGATGACGCGCGCTCGTGAATTGCATTATCTATAACTGGAATTACTTAATTTGCTCATGATTAAATAATGTGTTTTTTTTTTCGCAGATATTATTTACTGTCCTTAAAACAGTGCGACGAGAACAACTTATCAGTATTTCGAGTGATATCATTGTGGCTAGCTAACCAAGACTTTGAGTTCCAAGATGGCGACGAGTCGTTTGAAGAATTGCTGAATATGATACCTTCTTGGAAGTTCGTAACAGTGTTGCCGCAGCTTGCACCACGACTAACCAATGAAGATACCACGTTCATCAAAAATTTGAAGAATATTATAAGTAAATATTCCATATATTTGTTTTTGCCATATTTACGTTTACTTGTGCAGCTTTACCTGGAAACTTGCTCTATAGTTGTAGATAAACCCATATCAGGAGCAAATTGTAATATTTGTTAAATTACCATAAAGAACGGTGTGCGATCGACCATCCCCATCACACGCTGCCGATCCTGTTCGGGCTGATGAACTCGGACAAAGACAACGTGATCTTGAACGCGAGCGGTCGGAGCGGAGCGAGCGTTAGCAGGCGCGACCAACAGCCGCGCGTCGTCGCTGCGCAAGCGCTCGTGAACGAGTTGCGCGGACACAACGACGAACTCACGGTTATTATTACGCAAATGGAAAAGATGTGTGACGGTAGGTTAAGTTTAAGATACGATAAGATGTACGAATCGTGAAACTAGTTTGCACAGAGTGGACTGTGGAATCAAATTATGCAATTAATAAAAAATAAAAAAATTGCCACTACTCTCATAGCAAGTTTATTACGTTCGTTTTATAATCAATTTCATTCAAAAGTTGGACTTATGCTACTTGCAGTCAGATTGTAAACATATGTTACTTTCAAAACAAATATCAAAATGAGAAAATACTTTTCAGCCATCATTAGTTTCGCTAACTACGAGCCGCCGGTCGCGACAAGGAATATTAAAAAGCAGAAGATACCCGATGCAGAGAACATCCACAAGATTCGAAATCTAAGGGCGGTCCCTGTGCCCACAGTTACCTTGCCGATCAAGAAAGATTGCAAATATGCGTACATACACAGTAAGGATTCATTTTAATACTTATCTGAACTAAAACAAAATATATTTCACTCATGCGTGTCAATCATTGTAATTTATACCTTATAAATATGTAAGAGATAAGAGTCACATGACGCGCGCTCGTATTGCAAGGACAATACTTCTTCTAATTCAGTAAAAATTAAATTACTTTTTATTTTTTTAGCTTTACAGTCTTTTGACTCTCACTTCGAACTAGTTGGAGGAGTGAACTGTCCAAAGAAGATAAATTGCAGGGATTCTTCCGGAAAAGTCAACGTATTGTTAATAAAGGTAAATATTTTACATTTATTTATGGTACATTGTAATCATTTTTTATTAAGCTTATGAAAATCTTGTTGTTTTTCTAGGGTGGGGATGATTTGAAACAAGATGCTGTTATGCAGCAAGTATTCAATATTGTGAATACTTTGCTGGAGAACAATCCTGTGACCAATAAGAATAAACTACTCATTAGAACTTACAAGGTAAATAGGTCTTTAACATGGACCACTTACAAGTCCTGTACAAATTTTGGAATACAGGTGTTCGTGAGAAGTTATATCAATGTGTATAAACTAATTAATTTGCATAGTTCCCACTGATCAGGCAACTAAACTCCTTTTTGTATGGTGGCGCGAGTGTTGGATCATTCGGTTCCCTTCAAAATGGTTGAGCTGGATGGTGCTGATCCACGCGTCATGTTCGTGAACGGGCGCCGTCAGTTGAGACTGGTCATCTCTTATCTGCCACTTCTGCCAGAGCTTATTTTTAATAATTTTTAATTGTTTTTTTATTTTTATTGTTCTCATATGGAAGCAACAAGATTTAAAAAAGTGTCCTTGCCTTTGGAGTTTCTTGCCCGTTCTTCTCCATAGAGATCTTCATTTTGGAATGGGCAACAGCTTCAACTTTCTGACTAACTGACCGACTCTTTGACAGTTCAAAAGTACCTGTAAATGGTTCAATTGAAATAAATGCTTCAAGTTTGAGTTTTTAGGGTTCCTTATCCAAACGGTGACTATGGAACCCTTTGATGACTACATCTACGTTACAGGTCGTCCCTATGTCTCGGCTGTCGGGAGTGTTGGAATGGTGCGAGGGCACTATACCTATGGGCTTGTATCTCGTGGGACAAGAAAACACCGGTGCCCATGGCCGCTATCGTCCTCAGGTAAAATACAGGGTTTAAAAAGACCCATAACAAAGCTTTCGACTACGCGTTCTGTACATCAAACTTAGTTACATTGTACAAAAATATTTGCTAGGAAACTACTTTTATTTAATGAGTAAAAAATCCCTGTTTACGGTAGCGCAGAATGTAACGCACGCAAAGTGCTGATGTGTGCATGCGTGATACAGCGGTCGAAGGGGTATTCAAATTTAAGTTATAACATGTAAATCTTGCCTTCGTAAAAAAAACGTCAAAAATAGTTGAAACTTTGACTTTCAATATCTTTTTAACCAGAAGGTTCCCAAGTATGGTCCAGTACATGAAGGAAAGAACAAGGGATTCTCGGCTTAAGCGTCTTTTTATACCCCTTATAACTGTCTTACATTATCTTATAAGTGAATTGCGAGATTGTTAAAAAAAAACATGGAGCGATCAAGAGCTATTTTCATTTCATGCCTATGTTTGAAAAAATTGCATGTTAGGGTTATATTATAACTAGAGATCGGATATTCGGATGCATATTTACCTGAGGTGTTGGCTATTATGGAAAGCACTTTTGCATCGAAAAAATCCCGGGATTCCGGGATCGACAGATTTAGAGTTCTAATTATAGAATTGAATGTACATTTACTTACGTTCAGGTGTTGGCTATTATGAAATGCACTTTTGTATCGATCGCAAAAATCTCGCGATTCCGTAATTGATACATTTTGTACTTTTTGACTATAGAAATGCTAGCTACTGTTGTAAAGTAGGTTGCCAAATTGGCATAGCACAGAGCGACAAACAACTTGGTGCCTTGAGTTTCATAAAAAAATGTTTACAGTAGGTATATATTTTTTATGTTAACACCGCAAAAGCAAATTTCACAAGAGGGCTGATAATTCGTTTCCATTCCATGTATCCGATTAGTTTTGCATTCCCGGATTTTATTAAATTCCGGGATTTAAGTTAAGAAAAAATAAATTAAGAAGCCACTTCCATAATTTCTTAGCCAAAAATTAACTTTAGGTAAATATGAATATAACAGAAATTTAATTAAAATTGTTGATGTAATTCATAAATATTTCGATGTTTTACAGGATATTTCATGTATCGCCGCTCGTAAGAAAATGATTGAATGCAGCAATGATGGCCATGAGGCAAAGTTGAATGTCTTCAACAAAATACTGAAAGAATTCAAACCCGTGTTCCACTATTTCTTTACTGAACATTACCTTGATCCGGTTACGTGGTATGAGAGAAGGCTGGCATACACAAAGAGGTAAGAATTTAAATATATAAATCTAGCTGCGCCCCGCGGTTTCACCCACATAACTCTCGATGCCGTGGGAGTATTGAGATAAAAAATATTCTATGTCATGTACCCAGGTCATGATTTACTCATGTGCCAAATTTCATCCAAATCTGTTCAGCCGCTTTAGCATGAAAGCGTAACAAAAAAATTCACTTTTGAATTTATAATATTATAGTTAGGATGGCGATGAGGTTATCACAACAAATAGTACAGCGATGAATAAAATTTAAAATAAACAAAATTAATAGCGTAAAAATATTCACAAAATAAAACACGCTTGAACTAACCTGTAATAGCGGCTGTGACAAATTTACTTACTTGCCTATGTAGGCTGTACATAATGCTCTCTTAGACTAATGGAACTTTATTTATTTTAAACTTTATTTCAATTGTCGCAAGGTTGATTTGTTTTCCAGTGAAAACGCTGCGATGCGCTTCGGCAGGTCGTCCGCCATAATGTCTAAAATACCGATTAGAATCGAAGCAAAGTATTTTATGATTTAGTATGTAACAAAATGTGTTTAAGTTTAATCCTGTATTTTATCTTCCTATACAGTGTTGCTACCTCTTCCATGGTTGGCTACATACTAGGTCTGGGCGATAGACACGTGTACAACATTTTAATTGACAAGAGGACGGCTGAAGTAGTTCACATCGATTTAGGTAAAAAAGCACATATATACAGGGTGTTTGGCGCATGGACCGACACAATTATTTGGGGGATTGGGAGCGTCATTTGGGAGGTTTCACCCAAAGACCCCATGTCCTAAGTGTCACGGTTATTGAGATGTTTTTTTTTGTTTTTTTCACAAAATTACCCGAAATCTCGCCTTTAAATAGTCATTACTTTTTTGTTTATTGTTCTAATTGCACGAAATAACTTTTATTGTATTCTGCAATTTATTCTTATTCTAAATAAATAAAGAACTTTTTTAAATAAAACTATGTTCATAATTTTTGGAAAAAATCTAAAAAAATCATATCTTATTAACCGTGACACTTAGGACATGGGATCTTTGGGTGAAACTTCGCAAATGACCCTCTCAACTCCCCAAAAAATTGTGTCGGTCCATGCGCCAAACACCCTGTATATATTTTTTTAAATGAATCATCTACATCTTAATTGTTCATTGAATATTATATGTAATTATTCCGCAGGTATTGCTTTTGAACAAGGCAAGACATTGCCCACTCCAGAAACAGTCCCGTTCCGTTTGACGCGTGACATCATTGCTGGCTTTGGGTCCAGTGGCACCGAAGGAATATTTAGAGGGTAATATATAACACTCCATAAAAGCCGACTAAGTTATCTGTAAACAGTAGCTGTTTATTCATGTTATATTAGCACGCACGATCAAGCTATTCATTGCCAGTATAAGCTGACCTCTCATTGTACATTGTACAGTAAATCCATCCAAAGGTGGTCTTTTAAAGATCGCTTTTAGCGATAAGACCACCCATTGTGTCACCCTATTTAAAATTTCTACATTTATATTTTTGTATGGTGTACATAATAAGCGGGTATACTATCTATATATCTAAGGAGAGCCATACAATGCGAGGTCAGCTATATAATTACGTAACACATTTTCGTTAACGATTCAACAACATTCATTGCGTTATTTACGTTGTTAAGATTTTTTTTCCAACTTATGAAGCAATGGAGTTTCAAAACGATTCATATTCTGATTGATCGTGTATTACGCAATTAGGGTACAGGGCAACTTGTACTGGAAATATACAGTGTTATTGGATAAATGTCGGCAATCCATTAAGGGGATGTAGACGACCAAATTACCCCTTTTGACTCCTATGCAAATGTCAAAAAATATCGAGTAATTTGACATTTTATATTTTTATTTAATACATGAAAGATGGCTAAGGGGTCATTTGGTTGCAAACTTCTCCTACATCCCCTTAACGGATAGCCGACGTATAACCAATAACACTGTATAGCTTGATCTTTCGTCGTGTGTACAGTCTTATACATGTAGTATGTTTGTATTCTTTCCTTTTATCTTATTTTTTTTTTTCTCTTTCTACTTGTGTGCCTTTGCTTGTTGTGCCAAATAAATATATTTTCTTTCTTTCTTTCTTTCTTTTAGTGGGGCGTCATTTCAGAGTGGACCAGCTATACTTAAAGGTGTATCATAAAATTGCAGGTGCTGCGAAAAGACAATGCAGCTTCTCCGTGACAATCAAGAGACATTGTTGACGATATTAGAAGTTTTACTGTGTGATCCGCTGTACTCATGGTCAGTGAAAACTGCGCAACAGAACGCAGCTACTTCAAACAGGAACACCAGTGCAGTCTGTAAGTAATCGTGTGACCTTAATATTATATAATACTAGCTTTTGACCGCGGCTTCGCCCGCTTGGAGGTAGGAAATTATCCCATGGAAACGTACTATACACGAGTACCGCAACGCGCACGCCAGTAAAGCTCCTTGTCGGCATGATTTTTCCGAAATCTTCAACAATCATCGGCACATTTCAGCCAATTTACACAAAACCTTAATCTAAACTAATATTATAACGGGAAAATGGTTTGTTTGTAATATATAAACTCAAAAATAATTAAAAAGCCGATTTTAAAAAAACTTTCCCTTTTTATATTATCAGCGGTACAAGTCCCGTCACGTAAAAAGAATGCTGGCCGTTTACCTGCGCACTGAGCGATTTATCGATTCCAGCCTATTCCATAGTACTAAGTAGCTATTCTACAATAAAACAATTACATTTATAATTATACAACACTAGCCTAGTACTTTAGGATGCGACTGTACCGTACCCGTGCGTAGACACATCCCCTGCACTGTCGCTCAACGTTCTTTTTATAAGACGACAACCAGATCATATGTTTTTTTTTTTAAATTAATGTTCTAGGAAAATTGCAATAATGTAACCCAATGTTCCAAAAACCGTATGTAAATCCGCTGGGACACGCGGCGGGGGGAATTTGTTTTATAATATGTAGTGATTTTCTTTACATCATGACTGTTGTCGCAAGCACGACTGCTGAGCACCTTAGGTTCGATTCGCTGGTCGAGCAGTGTTAATGGGTTTTCCAATTGTTTAAAATGTTAGGTACAAAAAATTCCTCCCCACATACTTCAACTGAATGAGACGAAATTCGAATCTTGTATAAAACGCATACTATGCAGGCAGGCATCTTATAAGTTGGGGATTACATCGCTGATAAAAATGCTTGGCTCATACTGGTCCTGCTTCACAACCACAACTAATTGATTAACGTTGGAAAATACTGTTGGAGCTGCTGAAGATTGTAAAACTCAATCTCCTTTGTATTATATAACTAGCTGCCCGCCCCGGTTTCACACGAGTAGCACTAAGTACTTATCTACGGCGCACCTACCTACCTACCTTACCTACACACCTACCCTACCGAGATAAAAAGTATCCTATGTCCGTTTCCTGGGTCTAAGCTACCTCCCCACCAATTTCTGCCAAATCGGTCCAGCCGTTCTTGAGTTATAAATGGTGTAACTAACACGACTTTCTTTTTCAACAGACTTCAAAAAGGAGGACGTTCTCAATTCGTTTTTTTTTTTTGTATTTTTGTGACGCGATTACTCTGCCAATTATGAATAGATTTTGATGTTTTTTTTTGTTTTTGGTAGGGCATAGTTCAGAAGTGGTCTCATATAAGTGGTCAAGATCTGATGAGGGGTTTTTGAGTTAGCTTCAATAATACGTATTTTTCCCACCTAGTATATGTGGACGATGTTCTAATAGTTCCTGTCACTGTAATTTACATAGCAGGTAGTGGTATTCAAACTCAAACTCAAAGCATTTATTTCAATTAAACCATTTACAGGCATTTTTGAATTGTCAAAGAGTCAGTCGGTTAGTCAGAAAGTTGAAGCTAGTTGCCCATTCCAAAACGTAGATCTCTATGGAGAAGAACGGGCAAGAAACTCCAATGACACTCTTTTAAATATAGAAATGACTAAATCCTGGGTGAATTACTCTTGTTGATTCTATATGTGAGAACAATGTAAAAAACGATTAAAAATAAGCCCTGGCAGATAAGAGATGACCAGTCTCAACTGACGGCGCCCGTTCACGAACATGACGGGTGGATCAGCACCATCCAGTTCAACCATTTTGTAGGGAACCGAATGATCCGACACACTCGCCACCATCAGCGAGACATTAAGTGAGCATGACATACTCTCAACTACCCTGCTCTTTCAAGTCAAAATCAACATAATAACATAGTAAACGACTCCATGGTACTCACATTTACAAAAATTGAAAATAAAAATGCGTCTAAGTTATACAAAACTATAGTTTGCAATGTATTTGTAACCTATAAAGAATTTTACCACCAAAAGAAAGAAAATTCAAATTATTGTGGGGGGTTTGTGTAGGTACCACAACTAAAAAGTGAAAAATAAAAATGTTTTTACAAAAAATAAAACAGACTTCCAAAAAAAAACTACAAAGTGAAAAATTACTTTGATTTCGGAAGTCGGTGGCAAAAAAACGAAAATACAAAACCAAAGACAACCGACTTCCGAAATCAAAGTAATTTTTCACTTTGTAGTTTTTTTTTGGTAGTCGGATTTATTTTTTATATATTGCATAGCAAAGATGTGAGTATTATGTACTAAAGAGCTACCATTTACCGGGTAATATGTCTTTCATTGGCTTGAATGTGCCCTGGCGGCTGTGAGTATGTCATGCTCACAGCCGCCACGTGATGGCAGCGCGTGTTTTGGATCATTTAGCTCCCTTCAAAATGGAGCTGAATGGTGCAGATCCATGCGTCATATTCGTGAACGGGCGCCGTCAGTTGGGACTGGTCATCTCTTAGCTGCCATGGCATGCCATGCATGAATTGTTCTTTGTTTTTATCTTTTTATTACGGACGCTATTAACGTGCACGTCTATCTACATTGTTCTCACATGTATATTTCAACATGAATGATGTAAACAATATTTTGTAAAAAAAAAAATGATTTAAAAGAGTGTCCATGGAGTTTCTTGGCCGTTCTTCTCCATAGGTGGTACCTACTACGCTTTGGAATGGGCTACTACCTTCATATTTCTGACTGACGGCTCCTTGACAATTCAAAAGTGCCTGTAAATGGTTAAATGAGTTGAGTTTGAGTTTTTCCATATAGAATTTCTTGGTAGTCGCTTGTAGCCTGGAATTCTCCCTATCTCTTCTGATTGTTACAGTGTCGATCATTTTGTACCAAAAACTTATTTTGTTATTTTCCATCAGAACCAATTTTTGTTTTAATGCGATATGGTTTATGTAAACGACATTAATTGTTTCCCCAGGTGATACCGGTACTCCCAGTGGCCTGGCCAAGCGCGCGCTGCTGGTTGTGACGAGCAAACTAAGCGGCACAGAAGACGGCGTGGCCGGTGGCGTGGCAGTGGCTGGCCAAGTTGCGCGACTGTTGCACATCGCCACCGACCCCTTATATTTGTGCCGCCTCTTTAACGGCTGGCAACCCTATTTGTAATTTATGTTACAACTCATTTTAACTGTGATTAGATTTTAATGTGAACATTTTTTAAACTGTAATTCGATTATAATTTGCATTTTACTTACCATAATTTTACCAAATAAATCATATTTTTTAATTTTTGTTTTGCGAGTTTCATTTTGGTTTTCTGATATTTGTTTAGGGCGACCTTCCAGTTGTATCCAAAGTATTATGCTCGTTATAGCTAACATTAGGCGATACCTAGATAAACTTAGGCAATCATTTAGGGGTTAGCGAAAACGTACTTGGAAATTTTCTTTTGTGGCGGATGCGTTAACGCGGCGCCCGTTGAATTGTCCATACAAACTTAATACCTAAATCATTTGCAATTTGATCATATTTCCACCATAATATTATGTTGATATTCGGATTTAGATAGTACCTACCTATTTATCTAGGCTCCTACTTTTTTTTCCAAAAGCTTACCTAAAATGAAGTAAGTCTATGCGAATGGAAATTCGCACATTTTTACAGCGCAAATGACATGTTTTCATGTGGTTTTTTCTGTATTACTTATAAACAATAATATTTGTAATATTATTTCAGCAAAAGCGTAGCTTATATTATCAAGACACAATTATGAAAAAAAAACGTAAATTATTAAGTTTTCATTCATCATTTTTGGTATAACGGAACACATTTAATTTATCATTTAAATCGATAGATATTAGTGCTTGGCTGGAGTTCGTTCGGGGTATTTTTTTGTTATTAGGTAGGTACTTTACTGTGCTGTACGTGCTTACTTATTTGTTTGTTAAATTGTAACATTTCTGATACTATTGACCTATTTTATTTTTATTGGAACGGGAGTAAACTGGTAGAAATCGACACGTAACGAAAAAAGCGTTATGGTCCATGCGGAGTTTTTCTAAGTGTGAATTTGGTCAAAATAAAAATCCAAGATTTCGTCTGCGTAAATTTTCAAGTTTTTCACCATGGGTATCGTTTTCATGGTTTTTGACGGTGCTAAAGCCGATAGTGACATTAAAATTTAAATACAAATTGGCGAGTGCGAGCATTTTAAAAAATTTCGTCATTTGTGTCATTTTCGTAGTTTTCGAGGGTGCATAGTGAAGTCAAAATTAAAATACAAAATGGTGGCTGCGAATATTTTCAAATTTTTCGTCATAGGAGAAAAAAAAAACATATGGGGCAGTCTTTGGGGACTGCCGATAGAAGTGAAAACAGTATAAATAGCTCATGGGAAGCGTGCGGTGACGAAGACGCGAATTTCACGCTTTTTGTTCATTCAAAAATGGCTTAAAGCGCAAAGAAATTTTCACTTAAAAAAAAAAAAACTATTTTTATACGTGAAAAGGAACTTCGTTCCTGACGGGGGTCCCCAGACCGCATACTTTTTTAAAAATTAATAACAAACTTATACTTACAGTTTGTACCACACATAAGTACCTAAAAGTTATCGGTCAATACTGCATACAATCATAAAATTAGGTTACATTACCTACATAGAACTACACAAAATAAGTTGAAATTAAACAAAATTTGATTAAAGAAGACAAAATTAGACAACATTTTATAGAATTGGAATAAAATTATTAATAAAAGGTAAGTACTGGGAGTGGCAATGGACTCCAAATATCGAGTAGCTGCAGTGTTCAGGAATCTAAATCTATGCTATGAACTTGGATTTAGGTTTGTCTTGTGATCTGGTATCGAGTAACCTACATTCTTATGACCTTTGTTTTGTTTACGGGCTCGTATATATTCATTTACGATTTGGTTTGCCCTCATTGGTCTAGTGGCCGCAAGTACTACTGCTGAGCATGAGGTCTTTGGTTGGATTCCCGGGTGTTATTGGGATTTTCCATCTGGAATTTCTCAGTAGCAGCCTGGAGTCTGGATTTTTGTGCCCGGTTGATGGCAATAGGCTCGCTCCCTATTACATGAGACATAACTGGCGAAATGTGCGTGTACTATAGGGAGACTTCTGCCTAATCAATAATGCTAAATCAGTAATGCTTATTTGAGATGATTATGCAATATTATTGCACAAATGGAAAGAAAATTTCAGTTTGAATTACGCAGTAATTTTCTTTAAATTACTTCAAATTTCCCGCCTTGATCGTCACAGCCTTCACATAGATGTTCTGCCACTAGATGGCGCACAGAAAAATGTCTGTCCTTTCTTTGTTCTAAGTCGACCTTCTCATAGAGTATTTATATTCTGTGATCCAGTTTCCATGGTAACGACGCTTATCAACAAATTGTGATTACATTTTTTTTTTCGTTGAATGATTTTAAATGTAAATGATACGTTTGTTGCCTGTTATCTCATGGCAGAATTGCACATATTAGGGCAACTGCAGTGTGCTTCAAACTTTCAAGATAAATCATCCCTATTTTGTCGATTTTCATTTCAAGCCGGTATGTTGTTGTGTTACGTAATTTTACTAAGTACATAATTACTTTTACGTTTGTATTTTGATTTGGATTGGAAACAGCGGACTACTATCGTCTAAGAGTGAATAAGTAAATATGTCTTTGGTATAAAATGGCGTTTTTAATTTGATACATTAACTGTAATAATTAGTGTCATTTCATTTTCAGGCCCAAACTGGACAGTTGTCTCAGGTTGCCCTGAAGGGCAGACAGTCTCAGGTAAATTAGATTACGAAAGGACTGTTGTCTGGGCACATCCTCTTGATATTCACTACGTAACTAAAGGTATCCAAGGTATGTATTTTTTTAAATGTTTTTATATTTTGTAACTAAAAAAATATTTTAATTTTTATTCGAACAATTCAGGTTGGCCGAAATTATTAGTACAAGTGAGCTGCCTCGATTCTATAGGGCGCTCTTGGATAGTAGGATATGGTTGCTGTAACTTGCCTGCAGTGCCAGGGCCTCACACCATCCATGTGAACTGCTGGGTACCATCCACAACTTCGATAACTGATAGAATCCGACAATATTTCCTTGGTGGATCACATCAACTTATTCAAAGTGATATAATTAATTTAGGATTAAACCGGTAAGATTGTTCTTTAAGTAATATGATTTTGCGTCAGAGATCAAACAGATTATTACCATTCAAATGCAAATAATTTATATTTACAGATTTAAGTTAAGGACCCAATCCAAAGGGACAATTCAGCTGCAAGTGAACTTATTGCTTAGGAATTTTAGTCAGTTTGGTGTAGAGTATAAGTGAAAACATGAAAGTAGTTACTTATTTAGCTTTTACTGTACTGTCAATACTCATTCAATTTTGTTTTATGGATTACATTCAAGAGAAAATTCAGACTAAAGATAACTTGAATATTGATGTTACTACAAAGAAACAAATCCTAAGTGATTTGCTGAAGAATATAAGCAGTAATCCTCATGCTCTTTACTACAGGACACATGATATGAGTAGATCACTGAAAGACACATCCCCATCAAAGATTTATAATAACTCTTCCATGTCAGAAGTTACTTTAGGAACAACAGATGGAACCACCACTGTATTTGATGTTCTGTATGATGAAACTACTTCTGATACAGAAGCAACTCCCACAACCACCGAAATGTATTTCACTAGCACTGAGTTTGATAATCTTACAGAAATAACATTCTTTGAAACGAAAAACAAATCATCTAGTGTTCCTAGTACTACACCAAAAATTAATTTTAATATGCATTGTGATTGCAACTTATTGGTAAGCACCTAGAATATTATTTAAAATACCTTTTCAATTTGGTCCTAGAGACTTCTTTACTAGTTCGTTATTTTTTTTCCAGTACATAGTATGTGATATAAATTGCTGTTGTGATCAGGATTGTTCTGATTATGAACACAAAATATTCGAATGCCAAGAAACTAGTAAGGCTGAGAACAAAGCAATTGATGGGTGTATTAGCCACTTGCTTGATGACCAGAGATATGGAGGCAGTATGCTTGATAATCTGTTTTGTGTTGTTAAAACTAATTTACCCAGTAAGCGCAGTATTAAAAAGGTGCAAGTATAAAATCATTAATACTCCAATAACATGTATAATATTATTTACTTCAGCTAAATACAATGTTTTTCTTTCAGTTTGATCAGACTCCAGTAGGTACATATTATAAGTGGCGAAGTGTTTATCACAGGCAAAACACGTATGAATTTAAAAAGACTTTGTATAAACAAGCTGATCCTATTTGGCTATTAAAAAATGGAATAATTTATTATTTAGGTTGGTATTTCTTTGGGAAAACTATATTTTAAGCTGGCGGCCCGTGCGGGTCTCACAGACAGCTGTGAAACCAGCCTAATGCTTCTTGGTCTAACCAAGAAAACTGACATGCTGATGGACAAGTCTTTCTTAATGGTTGATTAAAACATTTTATTTCAGATTTTCCAGCTCCCATGATAAACAATTACTGTACCGATCGAGTACCAATAGCATTTCTTATAGAAGAGAAAATCACATGTAATGTGAAGTTCGAGGAGCTAGAAATGTTTAGTATTTTAAAAACTTCTGAAGAAGCTATGGTTATAAGCGCTACGAATAATACATTTAACAGTACTGCTTTGGTACTTTTTTTTTTTTTGCATTCATACCAGCTTTATATGTAATAAGTTAATAACCCTCGAAGATTTCTTAATTTAATGTTATTATTTACAGAATTGCTCAAATCTCCACTGTATCAATTGGACTATTCTAGCATGTGAAAATGGGTTTTGTTTGAATTACAACAAGACTTATAATGAAGCGTCATGCACAAAGGATGTTTGTTCTAACATAGCATTGAAAATTGATTACGGCTTCTATTTTTACGATATAAAAATTATAAACGCGACTATCAAATTACACCTACAAAATATATCGCGTGTTTTGCCCTTTATGATTCAACAAGTCAGTGTACATTTTTATCTGGCAAATAAATCTATAGACCATGTTATAGAACTAAGTGGCAATCCAGGATATATCAACGGTCTACCGGTTATAGTATCTTATCTTAAGAGCAATCACACAGACGACTTTTTCAACAACACTTCAGAAACAAGGAGACGCATGTTATTTCCTGAAAACAGAAATGGACTGTGTGTTTCATTGAATACATCGGACAATATTGTAAAATTTGGTATGAACAAAAGAACTAAATGCCGTTATGTTTACCCATACACAAAATTATCGAAGAAAAACATGTGTAATAATATACAAAATGATATTATTGAACTATTAAGGCTAAACAATAATGTATCCATTTCTCCATTTGGGAATCCACATGATATTGCTGATGAGAATTGGATAAACTTGCTTATGGACACAAATAAACAAGAACCAATTTATGGAGAATATAATGAAAACACTATGAAACTTTACTGTTATAATTTAATAAACAGACTTTCTGTTACTTTCATGTTCGCTAATGTCGACGAAAATTCTATTACAGGGCAGAACAAACTTCTGTCGGCTAAGCATGAAGTAACTACTAAAAACTTTAGTTTTAACATAGAAGATATTTCAGTCGTCATCACTATTGATGTTAATTTCGTGGATTTGTCAATGCCAAGTATAACTGAATATGCCGGAAGTCCACATATAAATATTCATTTACCCAAAGATTTCTTCTTCCCCTTCCCCCAGAATGGCTGTTTCAGTATGTCCAGCACGTGTATTGTAACAATATATTGCTTTGTCATATTATTTCTTTGCAAATAAAATAACTCTTGAATAATAACTAATAATTTTTATTTTGAAATAATTTAAATACTTTTGTTACTTCTATCACTTCTAACTTGGCATCCCGTTCAAGGACTTAACGATCTTGAGTTTGTGGTGGCCTGAAAATAAAACCCATTTTAGGTTCAATTAGACCACGTCAACCCAATGAGCTCGTAAGAATTAGCGAAATTCAAGAGGCAAAAGAGAATTTAATAAAACATTCTGTTATAAAGGAAGTTTTTTAATATAGCCGCATCAAGGAAACGAGGTAAACTATCATAGTACATGACGTTAAGGTACTAGAGCTATATTGGTATTTACAATATTTTTACATAATTAATCTTCAAAGAATCTTTTTAGTCTAATAAAATATATTGAAAAGCAAAGAAGACAGTAAATATAAACTGAAGCTGCTTTTACACATATCGATCGGAGCAATGCTGAGATGTCGCTACAAACCTATGCGACGTAAGTGTAGACTTTGCGGTCGTCAGGCGTGCGAGCGAGATACTCTCGTTCAATAAGCCCTTCGATGCGTTTTTTGATAACCACTGGCGACGGTAGGAAACGTGCGCGCAGTTGCTCCGTCACTTCGGCGACCAAAAGCGTATGCTGCGGAGAAATACGTTACATTAATAATATACCTTGCATATTCTGTTAGATTTAGATATCAAATAGTATAGATAGATATCGTTGTTTGCGAAACCATGTCATGCATGAGTTATTATGAATGATAATGCAGCAATATTTTCACATACCGCCATCTTCTTCCTGGCTTTCATAATACGCACGATGGCCGCTTCGATTTCATGTTTACGGTCTTCATCAACTTTGTTACGTGTTTCGCGTCGCTCCGGTTCAGACTCGCCTTTAGCTGCAACGGTCTGGATCTTAACTCTGAAATACAGGATGACAAAGTTGTAAAAACCTGCATCATAAAATGGTGCTACTCGTTACCTTCTTATTCACAAAGGGTATCGGTACATACCTATGTAACTTAGATGTAAAGGCGTCGTTGACGTAAAATTGATGAGACGGCTCTATCTCTTTTGTCTTCGGCTGTTTGATAAGCACCCTCTGGGTGGGCTTTCCCATTGCTAACGACTGTAGGGCTCGGACAAGATCCTTCTCCGGAATATCAGTCTCGTTGAGTATTTCCTGCAAAAATAAGTGTTTTCATAGAATAGTACAGAAGGCGCACTCCGCATTTTAGGTATGAAGCTACAAGTACGCGGAGGGCTAATTTTGTCGGGCCAATTCAGTGAGCGTATACAGGATGAAATTGAATTCATGGGACACTTCTTAAGGGGTCATTCTACTCATCATTATGAACAACTTTCACTACGGGAGCAACCCTGAAATCGCGGGAAAAAAATCAGCTGCTCCTTACATTTATGTTTGCATAGCTCGTCAAAATGTAGGGAACGGTGTGATATTTTTCCGCGATTTCAGGTTTGGTCCGATAGCGAAAGTTGTCCATAATTATTATGAGTACAATGACCCCTTAAGAGGATGCCCATGAATTCAAATTCACCCTGTAGTAGTCAGAAGATGTTAGAGTTACGCAATAGAAAGAGAGACAAATTCTAGGGGAATATAACTGTAGGTAATTAGCGCTGTGCGATCTGAATTGCACTTTGTGTCGTAGCAAGAGTCGCTTTTTATTTAAACGATTTTCCGGAGTGAACCACCATCGAAAGCGAAATAAATGTCGAAGTTTATGTGCAACGGATTTATAGTATGTGAAGTTAGTTGCGATCAATCTTTGAAAGTTGAAGATTTCTTAAAGGAAACGATGTCAGCCACAATAAAACGTGTCGAATGCAAATCTTCTTCCAAATCAGTTTTAAATGAGAAAATGCGATCTGCAGCTAACTTCACATAACTCGTGGCGCTTGGTGTAAATAAAGAAAGAGAAGCAGGTTGGTTTGTCCAAAAAACACGTACATATAAAAAAAACCGGCCAAGTGCGAATCGGACTCGCGCATGGCACGGAACCCTAAAAAGAAAGTTAATTCGACAAAAAAAAACACAACCGATCGATAAATAAAATATCATACCTCATATGTGAGTCGCTCGCGCTTGTTGAAGAGCAGCAGCACGCACATCTGGAAGGTGGACACCTGTATGATGTGGCGGCGCGGCGCGGGCGGCGCGGGCGGCGCGGGCGGCGCGGGCGGCCCGGGCGGCGCGGGCGGCGAGTGCGGCGGGGACGGCGCGGCGGCGCGGAACGTGGCGTTCAGGTCCGCGCTGCCCAGCTGCGGCTGCAGCGACAGCTGCCGGCCCGAGTGCTTCGCTAGGTAGAAGCTGACACAAACGAGCCCAATGTTCATATTTACTCACTATACTGAACGCCAAGATTGCAGTTGCGGTCGGAAATTGTGCGAGTAGGACGGTGAATATTTAGTACGGGATTTATGGCATCTAACCGAGACTAGTGTTGTGACTGTCACGAATATTGGCGTTTAGTACGCCTGTTGTTTATCGTTCCGGCTCAATTAACATAGCATGACGCCTGTATTCCTCGAAGGGTTAGGCAGAGGTGTACACATTGTACAGTCTGTTGTAAACATTATCTGACCCACCCTAAAAACAAACGAATTTGGATCCTCTGACATTAACATTAAGGTTTATTCAATTTATATGAGCATATCAGACAAGTGCATATCGGACGATGAACAAATACAATAATAATACAGACACGAAAATTTGATCTTTAAAATGTTAGCATTAGGTTATATGTTATAACTACTTGTTATAATATAATTAGTGTAATAGCATATTTTGATACTTGTGTTCAAGTAATTCTGGTCTCGTGGTCTGTGTATAAGACCGAGAAAAACAAGTTGCCAGATCATTTAGAATTTATTCCAAAACTATTTCTTGTATTATTGTAAAGAACTATGGACGGATAACCTTCAAACATAAACTTTCTAAAATGGTAATATTTTCACTTAACTTATAATAAGTGGGTAGTTGAAAAATAAATATTCATATTATTTGTTTTGTATCAATATCCGGAATCCATCTTGAGTCAAGCACCCGTCTTTTAGCCTGTTGTCAGCGTTTCCTTTGCCTCTCCGCTGGTGGCGCCCTCTATACTTACCGTTGGTACCAAGTATTTTAAGCGCGCATCGGGTGATGGCCCGATTTACCGTCATTATAGCGTCGTTTTTCACGCCGTTCAGTTGTTAGCGTTATTCAAACTTCGCGAAAAAAAAAAAAAAAAAAAAAAAACTACCTATTTTTTAATTCATTTAAAAGTTTGGTAAAAACTATTTCAGTTTTAGATTCGTGAAATTTTTTACCTCTCCGTTGTTATTATGACGGCTCATTATCGCGTAAACGGTCGATCTCCGACACCAAGTACAAAAGATAGTGATGGTGATTCTTCTACGAGTAGTGGAAATAATCCTGAGAAACGCAGTAAGAAGGGACTCCCAAACCGTGAGTTATGCACAATTTGAGTTCTTATCACAACAATCTGCTTATATAACAAACCTTAAATATGGAAAAATTTCGACGTAGTAAATACGAATTCTAGTACTAAAAACAATACGTCCGTTACCACAAATAAACCTACGACGACCTGAAAATTACAAACTTCAGATTTTGTCGGAAGTCAGTAGATCGGTAAAACATCCGGCGAATGAAACATTTCTTAAGAAATTAACGGAACTGAGCGTTATATGTGTAATGATTATTGGTATGCTGTTCGGTTTTCTGATGCACAAAATAAATATTCAGCTACCCCCGGTTTTGTCGAGTTAAATGTTAACGACGAACTAGTGTTTTCGCGTTCATATTTATTAGAACGATCTTTTGCTGGATTAACAAATGCGTTACTTTCTCAAAAAGACGAATTGCATAAACCATTACAATCATTGGTGGATTGGTCAAAAGATTCTCACAAACCAATAAACCCAACACGTTATTTGAAAAAGTGGAAACATTATGTTCGAAAGAATCCGCGTATAGTAAGGTTACTGACTTGTTACTAATAGTGTGCGGTCGTAGAGCCGATTGAATATATACGTCGAGAGGCTATGTTGCGCCAGATTTCCGAAGGCTTACATCGATACTACATAAAGTAAAATAAAATTCCACCTAGTACAGCACAGTCCAAACCTACCTTCAAAACAAATTGGGGGGTGGATAAATTTACTGTATCAACAAAATCAGTACCTCAAACTTATTCTAAAGATAATTTTTAACCGTCAACTAGTAAACAAACTGATGGTAGATTTTTACGTCGATAATATATCAATAAAGGACAAAAACGTTGCTCACACGCTTCACAACAAAACAAAAATCGAGCAAGCAACCAACGAGCCAAATGTAGGGGAAATAAATCGCAATCGCAGGCTTACACTAAAAATAAGTGTCGAATGACTGTTGAACATTTCAAGGCGGATGTCTAAAGCAATTTCAGTATGCTTGGAGCAATCTAAGTACGCAGACAAAATATGCTATTAAACGGTGCACGCGTACCCTTCACACTGACACCGCTGCTAATATTTCAGTCTGAATCTTTTCTGAAACGTTACAAAACCAAAACATTTCCCAATAAGACCATACAGGTTCAAACCTTGTTAGGGTCAAGTGTACTAGAACCTGCAGAACGGACGCCCAGCACCTTTCCACGTTTTTTCTTGTAACGAAGTCAGATCAGACCTACCGTCCTATCTTCAATCTAAAGCAACTGAATCAGTTCGTAGTAGCCAAATATTCAGTCACTTCTGAGTTTCAAATTTTTTGCAACAACAAGATTGGATGATGAAACTAGATTTGTACCAGTGCCAAGCATGTTTTCACGTGGCCATCGCACAGCAGCATCACAAGTAGGTTTTGTTTTGTTTGCCGTTCGTCCTTTAATCGGCACCCAGAACGTTTGCCTCGATAACCAATTGGGTGGCGGAATTCCTGAGGAGCCACGATTTCCTTCTAGCAATCCAGTCAAAATCATAGATAGAAGACGAATCGTATTCACAATAAAGGTTCTGCTTTTACTGGGCTGGATAATCAACTTCAAAAAGTCTGTTATGGCTCCGACTCAATGCCTCGAGTTTAATTCTCGGCATAACATGGGACACAAAACGCAACGCAGTCCTTGTCGGAGCCGAAGTGCCTATCGCTACGCAATGCACTTCACCAACAGCTCCTGACAAGCAAGTGGTCCCTCAAACAGTACCAAACTCTAATGAGGAGACTCAATTTTGCAACGGTCGTGACTCCGAGAGATCACCTTCACTGTCGCGCTCTGCAATACTACAGTCGACAGCTGTCGGTGAAACATCCGTACCGGCTGATACCTATCCCTCAACCAGCTCAGTTAGAGAGGGTGAGAGTCGTGGTGTCATGATACAGGAAAGTCGATGCCGATCCACTTGAGCTCGGTGACACACCTATTGACTACAGACTCATCAGACATCGGATGGTTGTTCCCCACAACTCAGCAATACAAACATTGTGGGAACCAGGACGAATTCACATGGCATGCACACAAAGAGATGTTCGCTGTTTACGCAACTTAACGTCAGAACCAACAGCAACTCCAAAATACACAGATACTGCCGCAAAACCGACAATCAGACAGTAATCTCGTATAGATAAACAAGAAGGGTGGCTCAAAATCCAACAAACCCGACAACTTCTTGCTGTTCGACAAGCAGAACATTTATCTGACAGCACAATATTTTCCGGGCAGATTCAATACGGAGATGTGTGATGTGACAGTGGATGCTCTTTCTTGGCAGAAGGCTTGCCCAGATTGGGACCTCACGAGGAAAGCAATGACACAAAGCTTTCGAATGTGGGGCACGACGATAGACCTCTTCGCATCGAGAGCAACTTACATAGTACCAAGGTACGCATCATTGGACGTGAACGACTAGGAAGCACAACACCAATACGCATTTAGTTATCAGTGGCACTACGACCTAGCTTTATTGTTTCCACCACCAAATCTGATTTCCAGAGCCAAGCCGGCGGAGACTACATATTGATTGCCCTGAAGTGGAACAACGTATTTTGGCAGGTGAATGTTCAACGGCGAGCGCGACATTCCCCTCTTTCTGATTCCAGATCTAGCCCGCACTCTAATAGACACCAGCACGAACGCATCCGCCGCAGGTGCCAGACCTACACTTGGTGGCATGGCTGATTTCGGTGATGGATTCCTCTCAGCCAGGTCCAAAAGTAAGTTGTCATAAACCATTACCAAAAGTATTACGATTTCGGGTGGCCAGATATTTTGACGGACTGGACAGATCAAGAACAAAAACTCCTAATATCAAGCTGTACAGGCCCGCAATCAATACCTACAGACTAGCGTGGCGCAGATAGAAGCGATGGTGTGAGTCGCATTTAATTTATAACAAATACCCTAATGCGGATGAAGTAGCTCGATATTTAGCACTTAAACAATGATATAGATAATGATATAGGTCTTGCTTATAGAACAATTTTGGTACATAAATCTGCTAATTTGACTTACATCAAATATGGTTTTGTCTTCATATTTATTTTAAAACATAGAAATCTGCTAGACCACCTGTTTGGAACCCTGACGTTGTATTGCGCAATACATGAGTACTTACAACTTTGACGAAAATAATGTATTTCATTTATCGAGACATGTGGATACTCTTTCACTGCTAGGCCGCAGGGTTTATTATCTTACATTGTTTCGAATTGATAGCACCAGTTTAGTTGATGAAGATACCTCTATTGTATTGTGGCCAGCATTTGGTTCTAAAACGGACAAACATAACTATAGGCAATCGGGATGGAGGCTTCGGAAACATAAAAAAAAGGGGGATATAAAACCTACGTCTAGAACTGCATGTCGATTCCCGTAGCCACTTCGCCGTGAGGGCATGTGAAGTGAGCTGTCAGTGTCATGTCACCCTGTTGGAATGACAACTCACTTCACCTAAGTTTTCGCGGTGAGATGGTTGCGGAATAGCACTGCTGTTATAGACGGGTCGGTGAGGGTCTCTTTTAAAAGTGGTATTGTTGCAACTCCAGGATCAGTTTATAAGATCAGCAGTAGCTTTCTTTCAATTGGTTAGAATATTTTCCGATTGATCAAATTCTTGCAACTAGTAACTGGAAAATGATTCATACTTCCAAAATTATGTATTATCAAAGGGAATTGCAAAATTATTCGAATGTTCCCAATCATTCTGCTTTATCTAATATTTTGATCCTGTTCATTTGAAATATTACCGTTAGTTTTCGTTAGTTATTTATTTCGTCACTTAATGTGGCTGCAAGCAGTATGTCATAATTAATTAAATATTGTAATACATTTACATATTTATACATAATTATTTTTTAACAACCCATTTTTCTTTACATACCTACACATTATAGCGTCTATGGGATAAGCGCACCAGGTGATAACAAACACATCACTCAAGATGGATTCCGGATATTGATACAAAAAAAATAATAGAGAGTTTTACATAAAATAAAACTTACCTATTATTTTTTCATCAATATCCGGAATCCAGGTAAGGTCTACCTGGTGCATCATGAGTTCCATAATGACGGTGAATCGGGCCATCACCCGATGCGCGCTTAAAATACTTGGTACCAACGGTAAGTATTGAGGGCGCCACCAGCGGAGAGACAAAGGAAACGCTGACAACAGGCTAAAAGACGGGTGCTTGACTCGAAGATGGATTCCGGATATAGATGAAAAAATAATAGGTAAGTTTTATTTTATGTAAAACTCTCTATTCATTATAAAACCTATGGGTATGCAGTTACTATGCGCAAACATATTTTACCTTGCCTTACTAAGTTACAAAAACAACGTGTCTTTACAATTTTTTATTTTCTATTTCATAGGGTTTTTTTATTATTATCATGTCTCAATGGAGTGATTATTTAAAATACAAAATAATCTATTTGCACGAGGTGAAAGTTGGCTGCTTGTGTTGTGTAAGAATAAACTTTATGAAAGTATACTATATGGTTCAAATTCTTTAGAATATTGCGTGTAGCATTACAACTAAGATCAAATTTCAATGCGGCTTATAAGAGTTGAGTTGGTCTTGTGGTCACTAAGGTAGTGCGATGTTCATATTAATCTATTAGAAAATAACTCTAATACTGTCAGACTATTAAGTCTTTTCAGGTCATTTGACTTGTCAAATGTTTTTATTGAACCAACCCGAGTGACAGCTTCTTCTGGCACTTGTATAGATAATATTTTTTGTAACTGTGATTACTTACATAAACAAATTATAAATAAGTTGCCATCTGATCACAGTGGAGAAACAGTTACTTTTTGCTCCTACCTACCTTTACAAAAAATTCAAATAAGGTTTAGGCCAATTACATGTAAAAATCTAGATAAATTAAATAATGATTTGGCAAGTAAATTATGTATTCAGAGTTTTAATAATATATGTGACCCAAATGAGTTCTACGCCGAGTTCTTTTCACTATTAAACAAACAATTTACTGACACTTTTCCACTAAAGACCAAAACAATTTACACAAAGTTCTTATTTAGTGATTGGGCGACTCCAGGTATTCGCAAAAGTAGGGAAAAACTTTTTGAACTTTATGGCCTAAAGCAACACATGAATAATACAAGCTTTCATCAGTATGTTGCAAAATATTCTAAAACTTTTAAAAGTGTGTGCAAAATAGCTAAAGCTCTTCACATTAGCAATAAAATAAAATCAGCTGATGATAAAATAAAAACTACCTGGCAAATAATAAATAATGAAACCGGTAGGAAAAAACAGCGTAATACTGAATTTAATTTAGAGACTGCTCATGGTCCCATCAACTCAGATGTAGAAATAGCTCAGGAATTTGAAAACTTTTTTGTTAATATTCCCCACAAAACCACTGAAGCTTTAAATTCCTCACCCGCGCTTTCTGCTGCCTTACTTAGAAAGAATGTAAAGGCATGCCCTTTGGAGTTTAGGTTTCAGCATACAGACCCCCAGGCTGTTATAAAAGCTTTTAAAGATCTTAAAATTAAATCAACAGAAGATCTGTGGGGAATGTCTGTAAAAGTCTGTAGATCTGTCATCGAAACCATTGCGCCTTATTTAGCTTTCATATTTAACACTAGTGTAGACCAAGGCGTCTTTCCGGATCTCATGAAACATAGTAAAGTAGTTCCTTTGTTCAAATCCGGTGATAGTAAGGAACCCAACAATTATAGGCCTGTGTCAATTCTGCCAGTTCTCAGTAAGGTGTTTGAAAAGTTGATTCTCAATCAAATGTTACGGCACTTTAATAAAAATTCCATCTTTCATGATCAACAGTACGGTTTCACCAAAGGGCGTTGTACCACTGACGCCGGTGTCGCCCTAATAAAGAACATTTTTAACGCCTGGGAAGAAGCACAAGATGCCATTGGAATTTTTTGCGACCTCTCGAAGGCTTTCGATTGCGTAGACCATGAGACACTTCTGCTGAAACTGGAGCACTATGGGATTAGGAATACAGCTCTTGATTTACTAAGATCATACCTGAAAGATAGAAAGGTTAAAGTTCAAGTCAACGGCACAAACTCATTAGGGTCTGAAATGGTAATGGGCGTTCCTCAAGGTTCGATATTGGGTCCATTCCTCTTTTTAGCTTATATAAATGAATTACCCCAATTATTTCAAAATCAACCAAAGATGGTGTTATTTGCAGATGACACATCATTGATATTTAAAATAAACCGACGGTCACAAAATCTTGACGACGTGAATAGCTGTATTGTTCAGGTCCAAGATTGGTTTACGGTAAATAATTTGGTACTAAATAATAAAAAAACAAAATGCATTAGATTTAAATTACCAAATGTTAGAAGCAGCGAATGTGACATCATATTGAATGGAGAAAAACTGGAATTTATTAATCAAACAGTTTTCCTAGGAATCACGCTAGACGAGAAATTACAATGGGGACCCCATATAACATCTCTCGCGGGGCGGCTAAGCTCGGCCGCTTATGCTGTTAGAAAAATAAGACAGTTAACAGATGTAGAAACCGCGCGTTTGGTCTATTTTAGTTACTTCCATAGTATTATGTCGTATGGCATTTTATTATGGGGTCGGGCTGCTGACATTGAATCCATTTTTATTTTACAAAAGAGAGCTGTCAGAGCCATTTATAATCTAAGTCGTCGCGAATCTCTCAGGGAACTATTTAAAAAGATTAATATTATGACGGTACCTTGCCAATTCATTTATGAAAATATTATGTATGTGAGAAAAAATCTACATCTTTTTAATAAAATAAGTGAAAGACATAATTTTAATACTAGAAATAAAGATAAAATAGATCAACCATTTTTCAGACTATCTAAAGTAAATACATCTTTTATGGGGTACTGTGTTAAATGTTACAACAGAATACCTTGTGATATATTAGAATTAAATGAAAGAAAATTTAAAACTCATATAAAAAGTACACTTTGTAAACAAGCATATTACAAATTAGAGGATTATATCCAAGATAAAAATGCTTGGAAACATGCTGGTCCTGCTCCATAGGACAATTTAGAATCTAGACAAAATCAAACTGGTTGCCAATTTAATTGTATAATATTATTTTTTTAAACATTAATTTTATATTCTGTGATTACTTGAACTCACACACTGACTTATTATTAGTAGTACTTGTTAAAATGTTAAGAATATCGTATAATTTTAAAATGTTTGTAAATATGTGAGCACCATGCATCTATCACATAATTAATTTATGTCATTCCTTCATTTTTCATTCTTTTTACCTATCGTGGTATAGTAATCTTATTCTAGGTGCATCGTCTTCACATAATTATCGGGTGTAAAAAGACCCTTTCCGAAGCCGAAAGCCACATATTCTACACATTATTTGGATCATTTTTTTCCACTGGACCATACCTGGGAATCCATTGGTTCTGTAGATATTGAAGGCCAAAGTCGCATTATTTTTTTTTATTTTTTTACTAAAACGAATTCCAAGTGTTATTACTAAACTTTTCTCCAAACAAACATTACCTGAATTTTCGATTTTTCTTAACAAATTACGCATTTGAAGTTACAAAAACGCAGTGAATATCAAGCGCACACTACCATGTCACGATTGCCTCTACGTCAACAAGCGCACGATACAGTGTCACGTGGTAAAGCTAGCCCGGCGCGCGGCGTGAACGTACGACGACCCGTGTTTGTAACAGCTGATCGGTTGTTTTTGAGTTTTTGCAGTTTTTGATTTCAAAGTCGTTGATTATGAGTTTCAGTCCGTTGTCTGTACCTAATGTCGAACTACTAGTTGCTAACTACATTCAAGGCACTGGCAAATAATGAAGAATTTATTTTATTATTACTGCACACCTACCTAGCTATCAAAACCACCTTTTGGTTTAAGCTATTTATTTACTACTTACATAATACAAAAAAAGATACCAGGATATTATCCCTTACTTATTAAATAACATAACATAACATCACGCCTTGTTTCCCCGAAGGGTTGGGCAGAGGTGTATCTGTAACAGGTACACCCACACTTCGCCAGTTATGTTTAAGTCCCATGTAATAGGGGGCGAGCCTATTGCTATCAACTGGGCACAAATCCAGACTCCGGGCTGCTAGGTACTGAGAAATTTCAGATAGAAAAATCCAATAACATTTTGCCCGACCCGGGAATCGAACCCAGGACCTCATGTTCAGCAGTAGCGCTTGCGACCACTAGACCAACGAGGCAGTCTCAAAGCTCGAGGCTTATTAAAATAATAGACATTTAAACTCGGCCTTTGGCTCGAAGCTTGCAAGCTCGGCAGCGGTATTTTTTCATTGTAGATAAACGTTTATGCCCGGCAATAATTAGGTACCTACGTAACTGCAATTTAAGGCTCGTGCAGACCAGCGCGACGCGGTAGCAACTCGAACAATACAATGTCCAAGAAAACTTCACGGTATAACAATAGCCGGTGTCGCGTCGCGCTAGTCTGCACGAAGCTTGAGTCTGGGAGACTTCTTGTAGTTTGTTTTCGTAATTTAGGTAGGTAGGTACCTACCAATCTGTGTTAAACAGAATTGAAATAATTAGGTAACCCTAAGATAGTCCTCCTTAGGTCCTAATAACACAATGATTTAGAATACCTAACGCGCCGTACGCGCGCGCTTCGCATAGATCAAAGAAAGCCGCCGCTTCTAGCTAGCCGACACGTGCTAGCCTTCAAATCGCAAAGAAATTTAGCAAGTTTTTTAGTATTGTTACTTTATTTATTTTATTAGTTCGGTTTCTTACGTTATCGAATGCGCTTGTGTTGTTTTTCCGAAAAAAATTACGTGTAGTGTAGATACTGTGACGGCGTACCTACTCGCTGACACAAAGTGTCTTGTGTTGTGTGAGTTGAGTAGGTACCTACTTAACAGATTTTTTTTGTTAGTGGTTTTGTGTTGTGTTGTGTTTTAGTTGCTAAGATGCCGTTTCATTATTATTCTGCGCGCGAGTATGTTAACATGGTGTACTGCTACGGTATGGCCCGTGGAAATGCTGCCGCAGCCTTACGACTTTACGGTACTGAATATCCCACCGCGTTTCAGCCCTCTGATTCGCGTATTTTCACTCGGGCAGTGCAACGGTTGTTGGACAACCAGCCGATCGTGCCAGTTTCACAGGGAGGCGGCAGGCAAATTAGACCAGCGGCAGAAATCGCCATCCTATCCGTGATGCGGGAAAACCCACGTTTGGGAGTGCGTACAGCGGCTAAAGTATTGCGGAGACGACATGGCCATCGCGGTAGGTACGTGGTGTCTCATTCCACTGTGCACAAAGTATTAAAACGGGATAGGCAACGGCCTTACAAAATTCATCGCATACAAGCGCTCGTGCCGGGCGACACAACACGCCGTATGGAATACTGCAGGTGGCTGCTAAGGCAGGCTCGAGGATTTGTGAACAACATTATTTTCACGGAAGAAAGTACCTTCACAAATAATGGCATGTGGAACCGCCGAAATTCACACTATTGGTGCTCTGTGAACCCCAATCAAACCCAGGAAACGGGCTTCCAGACACGGTGGAAACATAATGTGTGGGCAGGCATTGTGGGAAACCAGATCCTGGGGCCCGTTTTCTTGCCTCCCAGAATGACCGGACCTACTTACCTCGACCTTATTAATGGTTACCTGACCGACACGTTGGAAGACATGCCAATGGTCCAGCGGCGAATTGTGTGGTATCAGCATGACGGCGCGCCGCCACATATCGTGAGACCGGTTCGCGAGCAGCTGACGCAGCTGTTCGGTGACCATTGGATTGGGCGGTATGGGCCCCACGCATGGCCTGCACGATCACCAGATTTAACCCCTTTGGATTTCTTTTTGTGGGGCTATGTCAAGGATAGGGTGTTTGACCGTCCCTGCGAGACCGCTGCGGAGATGCGTCAGAAAATCATTGATGTTTTTGATGAACTCAAGCAGCGGTCAGAGCGAGAAGGGATCCTGGAGCGGGTTCATGAAAATACGCTGACTAGGGCGCGCGTCTGTCTTCGTGAGGGGGGTCGGCAGTTTGAACCACAGCTCGTGAGTGTCGAGAGGCCACCGATGGACAGTAGGTAAGTACCTACACAAACTATCTAAAAACTAGTGTTTTTATGAGTTTAAATTTAAGAAAATCGTGCATGTCAGTAGATACCTACTTAGTTGTAGGTACAATATCGGAAACATTTAATTCATTTCGTTCATACCCGCGATTACTCGACAAGTACCTATCTACGATACGACGCGTGCCGCGTATAGCGAAGGGGCGGGGCTTAACTCACACATAAACAAGCCGCCGCCGTTTGCCTGGGTTCGCGTTACATTGCGCGCAATAAAAAATAGTTTTTTTTTAATACGTAAAAATAAAAGTCAGTTCCCAGCAATAATTTTAGCACAAAGCTACTTAGTTTGATGAACAGTACGCGTAGTTGACGGCTTTGTGATGTGTCTTTTTACACCCTGTATAATTATATAATTAATGTATACAGAATATTGTGAAAATATTTTAAAAGAGTAACGGTGGAGTTTCTTGCCCATTCTTCTCCATACGAAAACGACCTTTTGGAATGGGCGACTAGAATCAATTATTATATCTTTTTTTTGTAAATTTTGACGTTCATAAGTGCCTTTTTTGTGCCTAAATGAAATAAATTATTTGACTTTGACTTTGTTCGTCGTTATGTACGTTCGAACCAAGTTTAACCTAAATATAGCTTTTTGCTCAGCTGTTTTTTTATATTATTTTATTACAGTTTTTTACATTTCTTTAATGGACGACGTGGGGTCTTGTCGGTTAGATGAATTTATTACGAGTATCTACCTCACGAATCAAATATATGTTTTACTTCGTATCCAACCATTCTTGGTAAATATAAATTCTGTGATCTTAAAGTTTTTTAATTTACCAACCTGTTTACAAGATAAGATAATAGGCGTAAATCATATTGGTCGTTCTTTAATAATGCAAGCAATATTGTAGAAATGACAACAAATTAAAAAAGGAACTGATAATAAGTGGACTGTGTTTTCAAACCCACATGTTGTTCGTCGCCAATCCAGCATCAAACCGCTAAGCCACAAGAATTTGTTGGGAATATGCGAAATTAAAGATTGGGTTGTAATTATGTAGTGTGACTTAAAAGCTTTCAACTTTAATGTCAACGAGATAATGATTAAAATAGCTTAACAAAATGATATATAATGCCGGTGGCTCCGACAATGTTGGGTGGGTTTACCTTAACGTTACGTGTTAAAGATGAAAGCGTGTCTGTATTATTATTGTATTTTTTAATCGAGTCTTCGAGCACTTGTCTGATAAGCTCATATAAATTGAATAAACCTTAATGTTACAAGCACAGGGTCCAAATTCGTTTGTTTTTAGGGTGGGTCAGATAATGTTGACAACAGACTGTACATCCAAAGTACGTCCATAGTATATCTAAGTCTGCCATCTGTAAAATATTTGGCTTACCTTCTGAACACTTCGAATGCACTTCGCGGTGCTGTAGGTATGTTACATTTGGGCGTCGCGCTTTGTGTGGGCCAGAAGCCTGTGGTTAGCACGCGCACTGAGAGGTCTACGCCGTGAAGGTTGATCTGAAATTACAATACTTCTTTTTAGAAAAGTATTGAAAGAAAGCAATATCTATTATAAAGAACTTTCGAGTGACGCTGCGACTCACAGTTACTTTGTCAGCTCGATTTATTCTATAGAACGACGGCAGTAATAGCCACATAAAAGTAATAAACAACAAAGATTCACCCCAGATGACAGCACATGTTCCTTGAATTCTTCCATTATGGTGTTCGAGACGGTCATGTCTTTGAACATTCCTTCCAGCTTTGATGTGAACTGACAACCGCATTCAGTCTGAAATTATTTACATTTGTTATGATTGAATAGGAACTTTCATAGTACGTAAAATTAAACATCCAGCAAAAAAAGTAAGTAAACAGGCAACTAAGTGTTCAAGTACAGGAATGTTATGATGGTGCAATATGCGCGAAGTGAAAAGACCCCAGGGTAGGTGCTCATTTTGTCTTAGACCATGTTAAAGTTTAAGGGGTGGTTACGCTAAGGTAGCCTGCGAAATTCTAATTTTCTTACTTTTTTTTGTGATTTGTAGGTCACTGTAAGGTTGTATGTTGATTAAAATATGATTCGCGGTCGTAAAAAATATGGATTCCAGAATTATAACCATTATAATCATCTAAATAAATAAAGTGAAAATTGGCCTCAAATATCCTGAAATAGTCATTCAATAGGGTAACTTGAACTTAGAGAGTTGTGTATAATTTTAACAATTATAATTCTTTAAATAAATGTACATCATTTATTATAAACTCCGACCAAAATGTCCGTTAAAACGCAGATGCTGTTAGTTGTCTGTTTATCTATCTTTTTTTATTTGTACAAGTTTATAACTAATGCTTACACAAAACTACTGACAGTGTAACTCAAAATAAGACCACTAAACGTAATCCTGCTTAAAGTCTTAATTATCTGCAAAATTCTTTACCTTAACCGGTTTTAGAAATCTAAACTTAATTTTGAAACAATAGATTTTTATACTAAAATTCCAAGACTTTAAGCAGACTTTTCACAATATAAAATGAACTACCAGGGGTATATGAGACACTTACGAAAAATGTCCATCTATAATTGGTAAAGAATTTTGCAGAAATATGTGGACAGGATGGGGAGGTCGGATGGATTGTTCATTTAGTCACTTAATGAATTCTCTATTTGCGAGACATCTCCGATTATACAATGAAAGTCTCGGGGTTCAACATCCTTAAGTAAACCTTCTTTCTGGGAAAGGTTAGAAACCAAAATATTTATAAACAGTGTTAAATTTTCGACAGTTAATAAAAAATAAAGAATTTTATGATGTGATTATGTACGATGGGAAAACTAACCTTCAGTTTAGAGATCATGTTCTTCTCACTGTCGTCAGAGACGGATTTGTTGAGCAACAATCGTTTAGCTAAGTGCTGCTTGTAGTAACGCTCGAATACATCTTTCTCTTGTAAGAATCTGAACAGTACCATAGTTTTGTCCAATACAGCTTCGATTTCTTGTTCACTCATCTGAGAAAAATAAAGTTTTTTAGGACGAAAACAGCTATTATCTAAATAAGTCTGGTGAAGAAATACTTACGCCTTTTTCACCCTTCTTCAGTTTTCCGTCAATGAACAGCGATAAAAACTCTGGAGATTTGCTGTTCAAGTTGAGGAAATATTCGAAGTCCGATGCAATCATGTGTTTGAAAATCTTGTCGTTGTTGAACGAGTTTTGAAGGAAATGATCAAATCTGTCCTTCAGGTCGAGCAGATTCTGTAATAAGGATTTAAATCCTGATTAAATCACTCTTTAACTTACTATTGGATAGTGTAAGAAATAATGCATCTTGAAAATTCGCTTCGTGGAGTATGATATGCCTAGTTTCACTTCAATACAAAGTATTTTTAGGGTTCCGTACCCGAAGGGTGCCAAACGGAACCCTATTATTAAGCTTCCGCTGTCCATCTGTCTGTCCACGGGCTGTATCTCATGAACCGTAATAGGTAGACAGTTGAAATTTCGGGTGCAAGTCCGACTCGCACTTGGCCGTTTTTTTTTTTTTCTATGGTATATTTTAGCTAAATCAACATAATAATTGCAGGAATTGTTTGTGTTTGCAAAACCTTGTAAATATAGCAGTAGACAGATAGAAAGAGGGCGTAATAAATCACCCGATATAATTCCCAATGCTGTGACCTAGATAGAGCCTTCTCCTTGTGAGAGGTAAGTCGTAGTCCACCATTATGGACAGTAGTCACATGTCACAACTATGAAATTTTTGATTCTAGAGATGTAGAACATTTATTTATTTTAAATTAATGTATTGTATATGTCGTGGCCAGATCAAATTTACAATATCATTAAAAACGTGAACGTTTAATGATATGTCAGTCGACGTTTGGCCATATCAAATTTTAAGAAGATTTCCGTTATTCATAGTTTAAATACCAGGAATAAACACAACCTTGCTGTACATCGCACTCGTCTCCACAGAGTAGTAAACTCGTTCATGGGTCAATGTATACGCTTTTACAACAAACTTCCCATCGACATTCGTAACTTACCCATTAAACTATTTAAAAACTGTATTAAAACCAAACTTTGTAAAAAAGGGTACTATAAAATTTCAGATTATTTAGAAGATAAAAAATCTTGGGTGCTCGCTCTGCTTGTGCCTTGTGATAAAATCGTAAAAATTAACATTATACCTAATTATTCAGTAAAATCATTCGAAATATACCAGTATTTATATAAACATTGACCAAATGACAAGATTACTTTGTAAAGTATTATATTATTTAAATTTTTGTGAATGTGAGGACTATGTGGATACTTTTCTTTTTTTTTCTTTCTCAGATAGTTTTAATGATGGTCTGGCAATTTGAGTAGTTTATGCGGCCTACCCAAATGTCCTTTCTTTGGTATTGTTCGTCGAGTTGAGCTCCTTAAGTTCTGAGTTGAGCTCCACGATTACTGACAAATGCTTGCACTGACAGGACAGGTCCACTCGAAATCTGTGTGGTTCTTTTCTCAAAAGACCATTTCAGACTAATCTACATGGTCCTCATATGGCCTGACCAAGATTATGTCTGGACTTTAAAAGAGACTGTGACTTCTGAGTTTGTTTCGGCCTTTCTTCTCAGAGTAGTCAGATAGGAAACGCCGAACTCATCTAGCTAATTTTATTTTTTTATTTTTAAAAGATGACGTGTAAAAGTTATTCCAATATCCTATTTACAGAATAAACAATTTCATTTCATTTCAATGTAGGGTATCCATGGTGTAAGGTGTAGTAAAAATTGCCCAGTAACTGGGACCAACTTGGAAGTAGCGCTCGCCGGCCGCTGCTGCAGTTGGTCACAGTTCCACCTAACCTAACCCATTTAGTCACATCACTGATAAAAATGCTTGGCTCGTTGCTGGTCCTGCTTCACAACCACAACTAATTGATTAAAAGTAAACATTAACGGGGCGACATCCTTGGGGTCTCTAGTTAAGATGGGCGTGCCTCAAGGATCAATTCTTGGCCCTTTTCTATTCCTAGTTTATATTAATGACCTTCCTTACATGATGGCTAACTTATCAGACATCATTCTATTCGCTGATGACACTTCTCTTATTTTTAAAATTGATAGAAAAGATACGGATGTTATACATGTCAACGATAGTCTAGCAGTTCTTTCGAAATTGTTCGCTTTCTTTTACTTAATGCGAACAAAACTAAATGTCTTAAGTTCTCATTACCAAATGTACCTCAAGTAGGTCTAAATTTAAAACTTGATGGTAAGAAACTAGAAGCTATTACGGAAACCGTATTTCTAGGAATTACTTTAGATTCGAGATTGCAATGGGGCGCCCACATTAGAGTTCTTTCAGGTAGATTAAGTTCGGCTGCATATGCAGTAAGAAAAATAAGGCAGATGACTGATGTAGCCACAGCTAGGTTAGTATACTTTGCTTATTTCCACAGTATTATGTCTTATGGCGTTTTGCTGTGGGGATCGGCAGCTGACGTAGATTCCATTTTTATTTTACAAAAGAGGGCTATTCGCGCTATCTATAAAATGGGTCCTCGTGAGTCCCTTAGAAATAAATTCAAAGAAATTGATATACTAACTCAGCCTTCTCTTTATATCTTAGAAAGTATTTTGTATGTTCGGAAAAACTTAGGACTTTTCAAAATTAGAAGCGATATCCATAATATAAATACACGTAGAAAACATGAAATTGTGATACCCAAATTTAGGTTAGCTAAAACTAGTAAGTCATTTGTTATAAACAGTATTCGATTTTATAACAAGTTGCCAAAGTCGGTTACAGAACTTAGTGATGGAAAGTTCAAAACCCACATTAAACGTGTCCTTATCAAAAAAGCATATTATAAGATTAAAGACTACGTTGAAGACAAGGAAGTTTGGCAATAATTCCTTCTGCACATGTGGCTTCCCTGGTACCTCAATAACGGCATTACTATGTAATTATGTCTATTAACTGCTCCCAAATTAAGATGATTATTTGATTTTACCTATTTTTCTTTTTTTTTCATTTACGTACTTTTTTGACATAATCATTTCATTATTTGACATTATATAACTTCACTATACTATATTTTTTATAGATTTGTTACAGCTTTAGTGGCAGTCATGCCATTTAGTTTAAATAGGTTTTTAATTGTTTTTATTTTTATATAGATTCTCTTTTATATTTTGTGAATGTGAGAACGTTGTAGGCATAACCGACTTTTAGATCTGTCGATCGTTTTCTATCTTGCTAAGTACCTGGTACTTGTTTATAGGCCTACAGTGTCCTCTCATACCTATAAACACTGTAACTCGAAAAGATTGTAAATAACATTTATTTTTAAAAGAGTAACCGTGGAGTTTCTTGCCGGCTCTTCTCCATAGGAAACGACCAATTGGAACCGTGCACCTAGCTTCTGACGTTTCATAAGTGCCCTTGTAGGTTTATGTGAAAAAAAAAATTTTGAATTGAAAATATTTTGAATTGAATTGAATTGAACCTTATGAAGATAGATACTGTTGGAGCTGCTGAAGATTGTAAGACCATCTTTGTATTGTATAAACTCAATCAAATTGTATTATATAATTGCATAGCACAGGTGTGAGTACTATGTACTAAAGAGCTACCATTTACCGGGTAATTATTTCATTGACTTGAATGTGCCCCTGGCGGCTCGCTGTTAGTATGTCATGATCACTCAGATGTCTCGCTGATGGTGGCGCGTGCGTTGGATCATTTAGCTCCCTTCAAAATGCTGAGCTGAATGGTGCAGTTCCATGCGTCATGTTCGTGAACGGGCGCCGTCAGTTGGGACTGGTCATCTCTTTTTAAAATTTGAATTGTTTTTTGTTTATTTTATTTTATTACGGACGCTTTTACAAACGTGCACGTCTTTTTACATTATTCTCACATGCATAATTTCAACATGAATGATGTAACCAATATTTTGTATCATTATTAAAATAATTTATTTTAAAAAGAGTGTAGTTTCTTGCCTCCATAGGTACCTACTACGCTTTGGAATGGGCAACTAGCTTCCTATTTCTGACTGACCCACTTATTGACAATTCAAAAGTGCCTGTAAATGGTTAAATTGAAATAAATTGTTTGATTTTGAGTTTAGTTGGGGTAAGTGCGAGCGCTACTTCTAAGTTGGTCGCTTTCCATAATACCATGTATTTGGAAACCCAATAAAAGTCCATCGACTTTTTTTGCCGCCGTCATGATGCACAACAAAAACAAAGCGACATCAACGCCTCTCACCGGTGGATAATCTAACTATTTTACGATATTTTATTTATTAATTTTATTTTACAGTTTTTGGAAAACTTACAGCTAGACACTTTTGCACGATTGAGAGTAACAAAATAAGGCCAATTAAAAGGTTTCACGGTTATAAGAGAACATATAAACAAAAAGTATTTGAGAAGGTAGACAGTTGAGTAAAGACAGTATCTTATACGTTTCAAACAGCGCAAACTGTAAGCAATTACTTTACGTGATCAAAAAAGAAATTATATATAGTCTTTTTTAATTTAGAGATACCAGTATTGAAAACGTCGATGTCGACGTCCCGGCAGACCGCATTAAACGTATGACTCGCTCTGATTAAGTATGAATTCCGTCTGTAATTCGTTCCTACCGTAGAAGTATGCAAAAGATAAGGATTATCACAAATACAAACAAATACGTACGTATATGTGGTATGATCACAAATGTTTGGCCACATTATGAAGTAGTCGTGCTTTAACTGATAATATCGTCAAACGTTGAGTATTCAATGATCTGGCCAGACCACATCATGATGTGACCAGCGGTCGATGTTTTATTTCATGAAATAATCGTTTTGGCCGCGACATAGACACAAAACACAAATAGAGAACTAAAAACCGTTACACGTCTGTGTTTGTATAGCCATATGTGTACCAAATTTCAACTTAATCGGTCCATTAGATTCGGAGCAAATTGGCTGTGATAGACAGACTGACACACAAGTGATCCTATAAGGGTTCCGTTATTTCATTCGGACGTAAGGAACCCTAAAAAGGATGAAACGAAGATGTAACATACCTGCACAAAGGTGATAGCATTGGTGTTGTGGTGCGTGTCGGTGACGAGCGCGCGGCCCTGCTCGCGCAGGTGCGCGGACACGGCGTCGGCCACGGTGCGCAGCCCCTCGCCCACGCGCGACAGCAGCTTGTACACGCACGCCAGCTCCAGCGTGCGCGTGTGCATCAGCATGTGCACCACGCCAGAGTTCTCCATCTGGATATGAAGAACAAGGTTACGATAAAAAGCATAAATGCGTAAGTTGTTTCATAATATTACGAACTAGATTCTGCCAGAGGTTTCGCCTGCGTGATATTTTTAAAAATTGTAGCCAGTTACTCAGTGATAATATAGCATTCTACTCGTGAAATAATGTTTTAAATAGGTCCAATAGTTTTTATTTTATTACGCACATAAATAAAAAAAAAATCTCTTTATAATATTAGTGTAGATAAATAAATAATAAATATTTATTCTTTTTTTTTTTTATCTTGTACAGTGTGTATGGGTAACAATGTAGATTAGTACTGTTTATTTTCTTTAGTGTCAATAGAATGCGTCGTTGGAAAAGTATATGCAATGCAACTGCTCTGCATGACACCTGGGTTCGATATACTCGTACATACAGGTATGGCAAAGCATTACTAAAATTAATTTCGAATTTCTCATTTGCAGTCCAGAGTCTGGATTTGTGCCCGGTTGGCAATAAGTTCACCCCTATTACATAGGGACTTGTAACTTTAACTGGTGAAATGCGGGTATACAACTATCCCTATCCCTTATAAATAATAGGGAATACTTTGTTAAGTCATGTGTTACCTCAACAATTGTCTTCATATGTCGCTCTATGAGCTCGTGCTCCAGCACGCTGACGACGCGCGGCTCGGTGCTCTCGTCGAGGTAGTGGCGCGCTCGCTCCGCTTCCTCGGCGATGCGCGCCTCCACACGGTTGATGTACACTGCCGCGCTATTCTCCGCCAGGAACTTCTGAGATTCCATCTAAACAAACATACCATAGAGTTAGTACCATACATACATCAACCATTTTTCAGACTATCTAACCTTGTGATATATTAGAATTAAATGAAAGAAAATTTAAAATCATATAAAAAGTACACTTTGTAAACAAGCATACCTATTACAAATTAGAGGATTATATCCAAGATAAAAATGCTTGGAAACATGCTGGTCCTGCTCCATAGGACAATTCAGAATCTAGACAAAATCGAACTGGTTGCTAATTTAATTGCATAATATATATATTTAAAAAAAAAAATTAAAAAAAATTTGTGATTACTTGAACTCACACACTGACTTATTATTAGTATTACTTACTAAAATGTTAGAAATATAGTATAATTTTACAATGTTTGTAAGTATGTGAGCACCGTACATCTATCACATAATTAATTTATGCCATTCCTTCATTTTTCATTCTTTTTACCTATCGTGGTATAGTAATCTTATTCTAGGTGCATTGTCTTCACATACATATAATTAGTGTATACAAGATATAATTTTTTTTTTTCTAGAGTAACTGTGGAGTTTCTTGCCCATTCTTCTCCATACGAAAACTACCTTTTGGAATGGGCGACTAGAATCAGTTATTATTATTTTTTGTAAAGTTTGACTTTCAAGTGCTTTTTCTGTGCCTAATTGAAATAAATTATTTGACTTTGACTTTGGGTCTTTGTAGCTGTAAAAAGGTACGTTGTGTGAATTTGATCAAAGGCGTTATCATTGTTTAGGTTTTAGGTGATAGATCAATAGATTACACAATAAAGTCAAACAGCTGTGGAATCCACCCATCAACTAAACACGTAATCATAATGCCATTATTCCACTAATTACCAATTTGACTGTATGTAACATACCCTATAAAACTCTGAAGACTGGTGTAGGAATGGTTTCTCAAAGTCTTCTTCGTAGACGGCGCGTGAGTTGATGCCGAGCACCATGAGCATCTGGCAAGCGTTGCGTATCGCCAGCCGGTCCACCACCTCGCCGCGACGCTCGCGGGCCACAAGTTCCAGCAGTGTTTGACGGAGGTGGTCACGGATGCACCCATAGCGAACAACCTTAAGATACAATAATGATGCAAATTGTATTGTAATCATTTTATTTTTATGGTTATCCTTTCTGGAGGACATAAATGTATGTATATAATAAGGCTATAATTCTTTGGCTTATATTGGGAATTACTAGCTGAAGCAGAGGGATAAATAAAATAAAGCCATACAAGATGCTTATGCATTATAACATGCTTATCCATTGTCATTTGTTTCTAAAAGATACACCAGCTTCAGAATAAATCAAGACAACTAATCCACTTTCACTGCAGCCTTAAGAGCTGGCCAAACATGAAAAAATAATTAGACGATGGAAAAAAAAAAAAAAAATGTTTGTTTGCATCAACTGTGCGAACCACAATATTGTTTGTAAGTACAGGCAGTTTAGTATTGGCAACTTGTGTTCTATTTTTGCTGAATGTAATAAACGCGCTCACTCACTGGGAGCATTCGCCTGTATAGTAATAGTTCAGATTTGAGCATTACACGGAGAACCAATCATTACAGTGCGCAACCTGTAATGATACAATTTATAACATAACTGTAGTGACTGGTAGCACGGGTGATATATTTTGTAACATATGAATATGTTCGTCAGTCAGTGAGGTCGTATTGTAACTTAATGATCAAAATCAAATCTTAGATTGTTACATTACAGGCGAATGCTTCCGGTGAAGGAGCACCTGAAATCTGAAGATAAGATAACATGTTTATTTACTAACCTGATCTCTAAAAATAATAAGTCCCAGATTATAGACATTGTCCACTTCATTTTGTTGTACATATACCCTGTCCATGTACATAAGTATGTCTCGAATCATTACCATACTAGTTTGATGGTCTGTCCAAGCATTGTTGAGGGTCTGGAGGAATCCATTGTGTAATGAGTGCAGAACATCTTCCCTCACCTGTAAAAATAGACAAAGAATTGTGAATATGCACTTACTACAATATTTGCATTCATAAAAACTTGTTAATGTTTGTACCTTTGTTTCAAGATGCTGAGTGACCACTTCCTTCAATCCAGTGTAAAGTCTTTCACCATGTTTGTGGAGGACCATGGTGTAAGCATTGCGATAAAGTTCTTCAAAGGAAAGTCCTGAATTGTTCTTCTTTTGAATCTCTTGTATCGCATTCTTTAATAAACTCCATATGCTCTCCACATACTTCTCATCCATAGTCATCTGTAATGTTACACAGTATATTGTCTATTATCTATTTAAAACAATACAAATACACTTGAAAACAGTTTCTCAAATCGTATTGGTATTCATTTGAAACAATACAGACCCAAGTGTCTGGATACATTTGGTAATATGGTTCGGAATAGTTCCACACTTGAAATTTTCTCGTCATCTTGAAAATTAATAACTTCGGGTGTTAAACCAACATTGTTCAAAATTAAAATAGAAGTTCAAAAACATTGATTATGTAAAATAGGAAAAAATACGAATGTTTATCTTTTGATTGATTTTCACAACTGTCATCAAAAATATAAATTATGACATATTGCATACAAAAATTTTGTTCTAAAGGAAAATAAATTAGTTTCTATTTTTAAATCATAATGACAGTTAAGGTATATCAAGTGTTACCATTCTACAATTGTCTTAATTGAACCTCTTTTCTATTACAACAAAAAGTATGTGATTCAGTTGTTGGAAAGATAAACTTCTCAACAAAACTGTGGACACAAATCACATAATTTGTGTTGCTTCCCCAATTCAAATGGAAATGGTTTGTTAATATTTAAACAGCTAAATGGAGGAATTTTTCGATGCCATATTTTAGTTTGTTAATAGCTGTTTTAGTTATGTTAGGATATTATATTTTATTATTATGAATGTATTTAAACTACTAAAAACTATTCCCTTTAAATAATTAATAAAATGATACCTAGTTTATTCACAAGTGTTTCACAATCACAAAATTACTAGTCCATTGTCTTATTAATTGAGATATTTTGAATGTTAGTTTTTAAATATTTACATGATTTAAAAACTAACAGACTTAGAATAATAATAATATGTACAAGTACATAAAAGGGTAGGGGGGGGAATCATAGGGCATCAAAAAAATTGTCTGCATCGCTGTCAATAGGAAAAGTGCCCAAAAGATGGTAAGTATCTAATTACAGTACATTCATAATATCACAATATGCAACATTTATTGTGAGTCATAACAATCTTCATTACTTTTAGTGTGATAAGTTTTTATTGGACTCAAACCAATAACACTATTATTAGGCACATTGATAATAAGGACTGGGTTGAATGAGAGTTATATACTAATAGTGCATACAGATTGCTGGATAGCTCAAAGGCAAAAAAAAGGTCCTGATGTAAATAAATTAAAGACCATCGACAAAAATACAATTTTATGAAAACAAATTGCAGTTATTTTGAAGACCAGCAATAATGCTTTGTTAGTATTTACAATAAAGGTTTGAGTCACTTGGTAAAGAATATTACATTTCGAGACAAGGGACAAGACACGTTAATCAAAATGATTGACGGACCGATACTTACTGGGAAAGCTCGGATCCTCATCTTGCCAGGTTTATCCTTAGGTAACGTACTCTTCATCATTGCGGCTACGATATTTTGTACCAACGAAACACTACACAATTAAAGAAGATTTGATCTCTATTCATTTGTTGTCGCGATAACACATCGTTACTCTCATTTACACCTGCAAAGAGAGTTTTAGTAAACACAACGAATAAAAAAAGTAATTTGGCCTCTAAACAAATCCGCTGTTCACTGTTTCGCCACGATGTTTTTGTTATTACAAAGATTTGTTATCAATTCAGTAAATAATATTTACAATAAACAATACAATTTAGGATTTTGTTCTAGTAGGTGTCAATCATTAAAAATAATAAATTCTGAGACTCAGTCATATTTGTGAATAGTATAATGACATTGACAGGTAAAATAACTTTCATCTCTTTCGCTCTCGTGCGAATCCTCATATACAATAGCGCCACCTCACGTTTCGTGTGTGACGTTCTTTTTTTATTTCCTTTTCTCTGCAATGGCTAATAATCAGATTTGTACAAACACAATACGCAAGGATGTAATAACTTACAAGTAATGAGATTATCCACTGCTAGTTTGGTCACAAGTATTTCACTATCGCAATATTTAAAGTACATGTATTTTTCCGCTTTAGCATGCCTATTATTTCTTCAATTGTTTCAGCTTTCTGGTGAGACCATAAACAAACCAGTTTTTATTTTTAAATACTTTTTGATTTGATGGTTTAAACACTTATCTTTTGGCCTTGATGATTTGTCTATTCTTTTAGCGTGAAACAGTGAAAAGCGTAGATTGGCGTAGATGTATAAAAACAACAGGGGCATAGCTACCGCCGTATCTGCCGTATCAATTATGCGGGGCCGGGGGGCCCCCAACGTGCGTAATCAGACCTGTCACTATTGTCCATAGAGGCAGAAACTTTAGAAAAACTAAAGTCATCATCAGCTGTAAATGATTTACGAGATTTTCAGTTTGCCGAAAAAAGGCAAGGAGAGTGCATATTTACTTTGAATTATTTGTAATTTTTTTGGAAAAAGTGACAGATAGATAAGTAATTATGATGAATATTAATTCTTTTAAATGCAAACATTTTTTTTTCTTTGTGAGAAATCTTTACCCTTCCTAAGGGCCCCCAAACTAATTTTTATACGGGGCAAGGCACGTTACGCCACTGAAAAACAATGACTTATAAATCGTAAGTCAATGGATAAAAAGGAAGTCATTGTAGGTATACGTAGTATCCCTATGTAGTCTGTGGTAGGTTCACTACTCACTCATTGTTATCGTTCTCTATTCTCCATGCTTCACCACCACACTGATAAATATCGGAAAAGCATGACTGTGTAAAATACCTAGTTTGCTTTTTCCAATGCAGATTTTATTTTTTATTTTATGGCTAATGGAAACAACTAGTCTAAGGGTTCAATATTATTGTTTTGTGAATGTTTCGCCAGTGCAAACGCATAGGTAGCATGCTCCTGTAAAACTTCGCTTCAATTACGATAGATGGCATTTCCTGTCGCTGTTTTGCACTGTTGGAAACAATAAAATTGTTACGTCTTCAACGTTCAGTTTAATTAATAATAATGGCTCCGTGCACCAAAAAATCCCTTTCGTCACTAACTTAACTAATTGAAAGCAAGCTTGAAATAATTGAAAAATTATTATTGTCTATGTGTATAAAAATACAGTTTTCGTGGTGCTAAACCTATTTTCGCCTTTGATTTACAATATGAAGATATTGTTTAATCATAAAATAAAATGTTGAAAAAATACATTACAGAAAGGGTTAAAAAAATGCGTTTTTCAACACTATTCACTATTCTATTTTTATTGTTTTTCACTATTTTTCTGCTATATTTTTATGGAAGTTGAAAAAAGTGGTTCAGCCACATGCAAATACCTACCAAACGCCAGTCTCGCGTCATTTTTCGGAAAACTTGTTGCGATTATTTGTGATTTTCCATGAATACTTAACTTATTTGAAAAATCCCTTTCAGCCACATGCAAAACAAAGAACACGAATTTTCAAATCACAAATAAGTAGTTTTGTTTAGATTCTATTTCACTTTCTCATAAAATGAACAAAATTGATCAAAATCAGTCGATTTCGTGCACGGCCCTATAGAAGTTCTTTTTATTTGAAGTTTTTAAAGTAAGTTAAGTACTTACCTACATAAGTTTGATTTACAAGACAAATATTTTATTAAACTAGGTACTTTGAAAAAGTACGTAATACCTACTGGTTCTAGAATTGTATGAACAGTACCCTAATTGCGTAATACACAATCAATCAGAATCTAAATTGTTATGAAAAACATTGCTAATCTATTGCTTCTTAAGTTTGACAAAAAATTCTGCTCATTTACGTAAATAACGCAATGGATATTGTTGAACTGTAAAAATGAAACAGATTAGTAGTAATCGTTTACGAAAATGTGTTACGTAGGTAATTAGATAGCAGGTTTTCTTTACATGTTTCATTTTTCCTGCATCGGTCAAAATTTATCATACTTATGCAAACATGATCCGTCTTTACCTTGTATAGGGTAGGTACCGCCAGCAACGAAATTCGATTAGAGCTGTTGCATTTATCATCTAGATAGCATAATCATGCCAATCCCCACTGTTCCCACTACTGGGACACAGGTCTCCTCCCTGTGAGGTGAGAGGGAGTGGGTCATAATCCACCTCGGGGGCCCAGTGCGAGATCTAGAGCATACCTATTATTTGAAACACTGCTTTTTAGCATTCTATTTTAATAGCCAAGTTTGTATCTCAATTGAGCTGTCTAATCTGTTCAGGCTTTTTATATTGAGCTTAAGTTTTAATTGACTTTCGTTGCTGACCGTAGATACCTTAGAAAAAAAGATGAAAATTAAATTAAAAACTCATTAGTTCCTTTTAATAAAACTTCAAATAAAAGCATTTCATCATCGTCAGAGGCTTTACAGCCGCGGGTGGGTCCTAGCTAGATTAAGTATTTTTCTCCAACGTGACCTATTTCCGGCTTTTTCCAACAGTTCTTAAATCTGGGTCTACGCCATCCTACCATCTGAGCTTGGGCCGCCCTCGATTTCTCCGGCCATCCGGTTTACTATCCAGTAAACATTCTGGTCTCGTCCATTCTTGCGACATGTCCTGCCCATCGAAGACGTCCTATTTTGATGGTTTTTATTACATTAGGCTCGTCATAAATCTCGTAGAGCTCATGGTTGTACCGCGTTCGCCATTACTCGTTTTCCAGCACTGCACCGAATATGCGCCTGAGGATTTTCCGTTCGAATACTAACAAAGAGTTCTCGTCTTTTCTGCTTAGTACCCAGCATTCATGAGACATACGAGTATGTCAGTATTGTCAGTAGTAGTAAGGTCTTAAAGAGAAGAAGCTTAATGCTTCTTGAGAGTAATTATGAACGAAAATACCTTAGCAGGCTGAAATAGCATTTATTGGCCGTCATTATTCTCCTGCTTATTTCTGAAGATATATTTTTTTTTCCGTTACTAATGATCCAAGATATATAGATTCGCTAACACAGGCAAAGATGTTATCGTCAATGATAATGTCGGACGGCAGGTCGTGACGGTCTTTGGACACCCTTAAATTTTTTGTCTAGGCCGTGTTCACCTGGTGACCCGCCTCCGCAGATGATTTTGCCAGGGCCCGGATAGCACACTCCACTGCAGGCAGGTTCCTACCGATCACATTGAGGTTGTCCGCATAACCTAATACCTGGATGGATTTATTAAATATACTGCCCGCTGTCTCTATCTTTGAGTCTCGGATACACTTGTCAAGAGCAATATTGAAAAGTAAACAGGAGAGCGCATCCCCCTGTCTTAGGCCGTCACGAGTTCTAAATGGTTCTGACATATCCACTTGTACTATACGCTTTGAGAGTGCTTCAGCGTCATTTCGGTCAGGGATATTAATTTCGGTGGAATACCAATCTCTGCCATTACGTGGTACAAGAACTTACGGTGTATGTTGTCATACGCAGCTCTGAAGTCAAAAAACAGGTGATGCGTGGTGGTGTTTTAAACTTCCTCGCCTTAATGGTCTTGGTTTATTTATATCGTGATATGCCAGCCCTTATTCTACTGACTACCAAGTAATGATCCGAGTCAATGTTTGCACCTCTGTGGCTTCTGACATCCAGAAGGTTAGAGTAGTGTCTCCTGTCTAAAAGTACATGATCTACTCGTATATGATAGCTAGTGTCTCCATCCGGGTAAGCCCAGGTAATCTTGTGTATATTTTTATGTGGCAAGCGGGTGCTACCTACCACCATGCCCAGAAACGCCAATAAGCGCCGCCAGATCAACAAGGCGAGTGCCATTGTCATTAGACATCTCATGCTATGTTATTTGGTCTATGGTCGGCCGGAACAGATTTTCTTTTCCAACTTTCGCATTAAAATCTCCGACTCTTTATGTCGCCTTTAGGAGATTTGGAATACTCATTTTTCACACAAAATACCACTTCTCCTTCTCTTCCGTGTCCGCTCTTTTGTTGGAGCGTGAACATTGATGATCGTAGGTATAGTTGCGAAATCGTCTTTTTAATCGCTTCTTACCCATACGTTCGTTAATTAGTTGGAAATCAATTACCATATGTTTCAGACGATCGCTCACGACGAAACCTGTCCCAAAAGTGTGATGCTTCTCATGACAGCTACAATAAGCAGTATAGTTAGGTTTCTCGAGTACTCCCCACCCAGTCCACCTCATTTCTTGCACTGCTGTGATGTCGGTTTTGTGCTGCGCAAGTTGTTGGCATAGGAGTTCAAAGCCATGTGCAAAGGGAACTGATAGAAATCTGACGACTGACAAAACACGAAGTTTGCCGAGGGACATTAAGAAAATAGTTGTACTGTACATACCTAGATTAAATTCCTTAGCCGTTTTAGCGTAGCCAGGTTGTTTGGTAAAAATCTGGTCTGTTTTATATACTTTTCATTTCACAATCATGGAATACCAATTATGTGAAACTTAAATTATTATTAATTTGGTTTTGAAGTTATAGATCGATCTAGGATTCTAGGTAGCGTCAACTGCTCTAATGTTGCCTCGCGTAGGACGTGACTGAGTAATTTGAAAAAAAAAAATCTTTTCCATTTTACTTGTATGGCAATCGAAACAATATATTATACATTTTTAGAATTATCTGGCAGCCCAAAACTGGTCGTTAAGTTGGTACTATGCATAGATTTTCGACAGTTGTTTTCACAGAGTACATTGTAATTCTACGTAATTACCAGTAATTTACTGAAAGTTGTTTTTCAAACCATAATGGCCGAATACGGTTTCAAGCGTAGAGAGTTTTGGAAAAACTTTTCAAATGTCTTCCAAAAATGTCTAAATTCTAATTCAGGATGTTGTGTTATTTGAATACAATATTGTTAGATTTATCATATTTTGATGTTAATAATGTAATTAAAATGATATATAATATTAAGAAAAAAAAAAAAAATTGGAACGACAAAAAAAAAGTAAAATAAGTTTAATTTCGGAAGTCGGTGTCTTTGGTTCTGTATTTTTGTTTTTTGCCGCCAAATTTGAAGTTATTTTGCACTTTTTACAGTTTATTACGTTTAACTGTAAGTCGTTGAAGCGCTCAATGGAAAACGTACGGCATTTATGTGATACAGCTGACATACTGGCTCCTGCCGCATGACCTGCCATTGCATAACACTGTTCATAAGGATTTCGAATATACCTAGAGGAAAGTCGGCGGTCGACACGTCGCGTCGGCAGGAATGCTCATAGGACGACTATATGGAGGAGTAGCATTACTGTGGCGTAAGTGGCTCTTCAAGTCAGTATGTGTAGTGCAGTGTAACAGTATTCGAATTTCGGCCATAAAAGCTTGCTTAGAGGATCGCGCGATTTTAGTGATCAACAGATTCGACAGAAAACTTTCTCGAAATTTAAAGAGTGATTTACTGAGTGAAGTACTCGTAAGTGCCATTATTGAGGCTAATGATGTTGAAGCAGTTTATATGTTGGGGGATTTTAACCCTCACCCTCATCAACCTTTCTAGACTGAATTGTGTAATTTCAGTTTAGATCATAACTGGGTAGGTATGTGCTGATGTGGAGAAATCAGTCTTAGGATCAGACAGTCATACGATGTGAGCGATATAAATGGCAGCAAGCGTTGGTTGGGCCAGTGTTTTGTTACTCAAATAACCTGGGGCCCAAGTTTGCTATTTTTATAAATTCGTCATTCCAACACGATTTCATTGTCATTTTGCTAAAAGTTCGTAATCTGCTAAATTAATAATGGTCGATCATTGGTTGATCATTGTATTCCACAAACTCGATACTCGTAACGAATTAAAAGAAATGACTGCACAATGACGTTCTCATGGTAGGTCACTGATCAAAGGAACTGTAAAAATTTTAGCAGATTACCGCCTAAGTCAGTCATTCATTTTTGATTATGTACGAGATTACCAATAGATGCCATTTCTTTCAATGGAGTGTCAGTGGCTGACCATTGGGAAGCCATAATGACGCCAATATGTTAGTAGATTACCAAACTTGTCAAAATCAACAATTATGAAATCAATGATAGACCATTCTGACACTATTGTAATAGCAGACTTGAGGCCCTGGTACTCCGTGCTGATGCAGTATGATGTTTTCTGGTCTGATCACCTTCCCCTAGCTATAGAATTCAATTTGCATACGATCCCAGAAAAACTTGAATTGAAACAGTTGGTATCAGACAAGGTAAAATGGCATGAGCGTGGAGGTGATCAGATAAAAAAATATCATGAATTATGTAACTCTGAGTTTAAGAATATGCATTTTCTGGAACTCTTTTCCAATTTGTGCTGACAAAGTTTGCGATAACGCAGAACATAGACGTGGCTTGCAGATGATGTACCAAGATATTGTAAGTATTTTGTCTAGGGCTGACATACAGACCCATGAAAGTGATCGGTCGCGAGGAAAAACGCGTATTATTGGGTGGAATAAACATATTCGCGCTGCTTACGTGGAGGCGAGGCTTAAGTATCAGTCATGGTTGTCTTACAATACCTAAACCCAATTCTGGCAGAGTTTGGGAAGAAATGCGAGAAAATCAAAGGGTTTTTAAATGCAAGCTTAATCAAAAAAATCCAAAATACAAAATAAAATAAAAATCTTCAACATCAAAAAAAAATGTACATCATAACATCTCAGAAATGGACCAAATACTTTTGCCGGTTTTGGAAGTCGACGTCCCGGCTTGATCTTAAACCAGCTTTGCCGGCGACAGTGGCTGGCTGTATTACACCAGAGGAAATAGCGAACACTTTCCTGAACCACTTCCACATTTCCTCGCCACTGGGGCCTCCTAATTCAATGATCGATGCTGATATCTGTCACAATAGCCCTCTTACTTTACACCCAAGCAGGTATCATTTGAAATACAAAAAATGGCCAGGGATCTCTTCGACGGCATTTTGAAACGCAGCCACTGCTTCCTCGGCTCCATAAAACGTTTTCCTCGAATTTTTATTTTATTTTCGGAAATAAATAAAAATCGCATGGTGCCAGGTCGGGGCTATAGGGCGGGTGACCCAGTAATTCCACGTCTGACGTCGCCAAGTAGTCGATTATTTGCTTGGCGGTGTGCGACGAGGAGTTGTCGTGTTGAAGGAGGATCCTACTGCGGTTACGTTTCTCCCGAACTTTTTCCAAGACAAGTGGCTAATAATCGTTAGTGTACCACTCTGCAGTAATTGTTTTTCGATCCTCTAAAACAATTGTTGCGTCATGACCTGTCCTTCCGAAGAACGAGGTCAACCTCTTTTTTCCCACGCTTCGACTTTAGTTGGCAACTCCTCGGAAGGAAACACCCAGACAGCAGATTGTCTCTTCACTGTGATCATTGGTGAGATTAGTGCGACCACGTTTAAACTCATTAAACCAGTTGTAAAACGTAGCACGAGATGGGGCTTCATCGTGAAAGGCCAATCGAAGTCTATCATAACTTTCTTGTTGACTTAAATGACATCGACAGTCATAAAAAATCATTGTACGAAAATTTTCTCGCGTTTTTAGCATGCTGACGTTACACAGGCAATTTTCAAGTTGCCGCCAAATCGTAAACAAATGACAAATTAATAAAATACATTCACAATAATACTGGCAGAGTTCCATTTTCAAAATTTGAACTTATCTTTTTATTATATCGTTTACAAGTGGCCAGTTCTAAAAACTTTCAGTGTCGCCCTCGTAACATCATCCATACCTAGACTAAGTGGCAAGAAACCTATTATTGAAGCTAACTCAAAAACTACCCAAGTGAAAGTAATAAAATTTATAGGAAGTGTAGATATAGAGTGCCACTAGCGGCACTTTATCCCTGTCGTATAAAGTGCCGCTATTTGCGGCATATTAGTAGCGCTGTTTCAGCCCGGCTAAAGTGCCGTAAGCATTGCATTGTCATTGTCACTGTCACTTGTTATTTTGTTTTTGAGTAGAGGCTAATGTTAATTACTTTCATCTATAGCCGGCTAAACTTAAGTGTAGCCATCCATAACCCCTTGGCTTAGCAAATGAAAATTGCTGATAGGTAGGTTAGGTTAGGTCACACCGGCGAGTGCCAGGGTCCGTTTAGTCACAAGAAAATGTTTTGGGAATGTGGTGTTTTACAGCGAACTAACCTCAACATTGAAACAAAATAACAAATTACAGTGACAATGTCAATGCAATTCTTACGGCACTTTAGCCAAGCTGAGGCAGCGCCACAATTATGCCACTAACAGCATTTTATCCGAGAGGGATAGAAGCGGCACTGTATAGTGTGTATATTACACTGCCAAATTTATATGGGACCACCACTGAAGGACACACCAAACAAAAAAAGGATCATCAAAATAATCGAGTAACGAACATACAAAAAAAATACCGTTATGAAGAGACTGGAGTTTGTTTCGGCCTTTCTCCTAAAAGTAGTCGGATAGTAAACGGTGACCTCATCTAGTTATATAACCGACTTCAAAATGGAGGAGGTTCTCAATTTAATCTTCGTCAGACCATTGAAGATCATGTAGATTGGTGTCTGAAATGGTCTTTTGAGGAAAGAACCACACAGGTTGAGTGGATCTGTTGAGTCACTGTAGCACGCATTTGTCAGTAATTGTGCAGCTCAACTCAGAACTTAAGAAGCTCAACGATTCGACGAACAATAACACTGACGTGCAGCCTCTTAGGCCTACTATTTCTGGTTGTCGTCATCTTGTTGACGGCGAATGCTTGTAGTTACTTACTTACCTACAGCGAGCGCCGACACAATCAAGTACCTACCACAGGTACCCAGAGCTTGCTCTGCGATATTGCACTTCGATGTACTATCGAAGAACTTCATATCTAAGCAGTTTGAAAACAAAATCCCGTGAACACGATGACCACATCTCTTACCGCCCCGGTTCAATAGCGGCCAAGCGCTGCAACCAGAAATAGCTCTTACGGTGTATAGATATGAACTTCTTCGATGGTACCTACTGGGCAGGTACAGGCACAGGTGGTCTTTATGTATTTGACAGCGCATTTTGATTTCGGGGTCTTTTAACCCGAATACGGCGAAGCTCGAAGGAGTGTTATTGATTTTAAGCTCCTGATCCTGAATAATCCTGATAGAACATAATATGACACTTGACTTCCCCGAAGGATAAGACAAGCAGAGTTCTTGAGTAGGTAGTTAGGTAGGTGATACCTATACCCACTTTCGCCATATATTTGAATTCTCATATTTTTTAGCGTGTCGATGGTGCAGACGCTAGCACGTCAACCTACCCGAACCTGTCAAATATTCCCAATCACCTTTGAATCTTATGCTTTAGTTATAAAGTTGAAAATCAATTAAAGAAATTTGACAGATTGTAGAAGGTTGACGTGCTGGCGTCTGTACATAATTTAAATAGAGTCAGCCCAGAATTTGGCTAAGTATGAGTTTGGCGTCTTCTGTAGCGTCCGCCTCATAATTATTATGTAGGTAATAGGTAGGAGACGCCTTTTGCCATTTACAGACAGACTCCGGGCTGCTAGCGTGATACTTTTGATGAAAAAAACCCAATAACACTGCCCGACCTGGGAATCGAACCCAGACACGTGACTCGAGCCTCACGCCCAGCCAGTCCAGCCTTGGAAAATGGTCTTTTCAGATTAATAATACACAGTTGAAATTTAGAAATAGTTATTTTATTTTTTCCAGCCTACTAAAATTAATTATAAATAAATTATATTAACTTGCTGTGGTTATTATTTTGACAATATGGCTGTACATGTGTAATAATTTAAATGTTTATATCTTTGGACTGTTATAATTAAATCTTACATTAATTATTTTTGTGGCACAGTTATGAGAACGGCTTTAACATTATGTGGTTAATTACAACGGAATTAATTAAGTACCTATTATGAATAGGTAATAGGACGATTGTAGCTAATAGCATAATATGGTACCTACCACAGAAATATTTATTATATCTATGGTACCTACCTACATGAATCTTCGCTAACCATGTAGGTACCTACCAAGTAACAATAAATAATAAGCAGTAGCAGTAGGTAGGTAACCTACCTATCTAGTAAAACATTATAATATTTGATCGAAGGTGAAATGAAAAACACAATCTCTTCTCAACACATCAAAGTATTGTACCTACCTGCTACGTATTAAAATTATCTTCATTGTTTTTATAAAAATATTTTGCAATATGACCTACTAGGATGCGCAAATAGCATCACTAATACAATCAGTTAGTTTCAGGAACGTTTAAATTTTGGTATCCTAAGAAAGCGGTGAACGGTATACACATACACAGCGTTTTTGACACCTTAACAAGTTCAGTTCAGTGCCGGGAACCCTCCGGGAGGGGTCACTCTAGTCGCATATGGGATGCCGGGAGCCCTCGCGGTGGGCTTATTTGAATAAATGTAGGTTTTTCTTAGCGAATAAAGCATTATAAACTGTGAAAAGAAAATCTGTTGTATATTTGAACATGATTGATTAGTATATGCGTTGGTGTTAAAATAAAAGCATAAAAAAATACCACCCACTAGTACAAGAAAATATCCTCAGATATACTATAATACGTATAACACCCCGTCACATGTCTTGTATACGTATACAAGACCCCCTAAAAACACTATTTTACTTCGTTTTAAAATATTTTATTACACGGTTTCAAATCTAATGCTGTTGATCGTCCGCGAGGGTTAATAGGTAATAGGTAATACGGGCTGGTTTCCGCAACTCCACGTCAAAGCGCGTATTTTGCGTACGGGTGGGAAAAATCGGTCATTCAATCCACCCCAGCTCCTCAAAGAATGCCAGCAACGCCTAGGTATTATTGGCAATCTGTCCGCGAGGGTTAACTTTAGCGCAAACGTAATGCCGGTGACCCTCCCGGAGGGTTTACTTCCAATATATATGGCGGCACGGCGTATGAGATCTACGAAAAGTAGGTCTGTGGAGTCGAAAGCGTAATGTCAAATACTGCTGAAAATGTGTATTCACGACGGCCGTTATTTATGACGGAACCGCTCTTTTAGGAAACCGTAGCTTTACACTGTTTGTCCACTGCAGCGTGATCGGGACGTCAACGAGAAATTAGATATGCGTCATCATCTCGTTCTCGTTGACGTCCCGTTCACGGTGCGGTGGACAAACGGCTTCTCTTTATAAATACCTATTTTACAATTATAAATCGGTCATTGAAAAAAAAACGAAAAAATAAATATGATAATACTGGCCGTTTTAATATATTTTTTGCACCTCTAGCCTCTATCTAAAAAGCAACATATTTGCACCTAAATTATAACTAATCACCTGCCAACATTACGTCACAACTTGCTACTAAAACTATTGGTAAAGCTAGCTAGGGAGGTCTACTCGTTGTATGCGGGATGTGCATGGAGGACCCATCGGAACAGCAACAAAGTCAGACACGCTAATACAAAAAAAGACACCATTACTCGAAGGTTCTTTTCTGATCTCTGATCTCTTTCGCTGGCTCGTAGTCGCTCCACTAAACCGTTCTGAAAAAAAAAAGGTTTAAGATTAGTATCCGTGGGAATAATTTATGGAGAGATGGTTCGTCTAAGTGGTATGAGATAAGGGCAGGGCGAAAAAAACAAAATATTTTTCTAATTCTTCAAATTGAATTGAATAGGGGCGTTGATGACTCACCCATATTAGATAGAGTGTTATCAAATCTCAGAGGGATGACTGCCCACTTAGCGGGCCGGCGCGCGGCGGAGCATGCGTAGTTCATACAAACGTAGGTAATACCAAAATAATTTGTAAATCAAACATATTCTTAAGGTAGTCTGTATTTATTCCGATTGGATTACAGAATATCTACGCTCCTAAATATATATTTTGAATGGACACTGATTTAAAGACGAGTTATGAGAAAAATAAGTTTTCTATAGAAATTTGAAATTCCTCATAGCTCGTCTTTATCAGTGTCCATTCAAAATATATATTTGGGGCCTAGATATTCTGATTGATAGAAATTGTATACAATCAATCTGCCTAGCCCTTTCCCAACTACATTGGGGTCGGCTTCCAGTCTAACCGGATGCAGATGACCCATCCACAGACCAACCCCGGCAAGCGTAGCTTAACCTGGTGGAACGACCCATGCGGCAGTTATTACTTAGCCACGAGCACCTCTGATAGAAATTGTACACATGAATCCGAAAAGTCAGAGGTGCGTGTCTTGGGTTCGAACTCGAGATCTATTACTTGGCAGTCCGACGGCTACACCACTAGGCTATCACTGCTGTGCCGCCATGGGATCTGGAGGCAAAAGTCCTCGCGCATATTTGGGAGTGGCGCGGGGAGGCGAAACGCCGGAGCTTGACTCCGATGCCGCGAGAAATCGCGGCACAGCGGACAGAGCTCCGACGGGATCTCATGGCGTCATGGAGAGTGCGATTGTCGCAACCCAGTGCTGGGCACGCCACTATTGCGGCGATAAGTCCCCTCTTTGAGGAGTGGCTGGAGAGGCGCCACGGCGTCCTCACCTTCCGCCTGACGCAGGTCCTCACCGGACACGGCTGTTTCGGGAGGTACCTGTTTCGGATAAGGCGGGAGGAAACGCCCGGGTGTCATCACTGCGTGGATCGCCCGGAGGACACGGTGGAGCATACGGTGGAGGTATGCCCGGCTTGGGCAGAGCACCGCCGTGTCCTCGTGGAGGCGATCGGTGGCGGGGATCTCTCGCGTCCGGCCCTGGTCCAGGCCATGGTACGGAGCGAGAGAGCATGGGAGGCCGTCACCTCCTTCTGCGAAGCAGTAATGCTCGCGAAGGAAGAGGCGGAGCGCGTGAGGGAGAGGCAAATTTCGCGCCCTCACGCCCCTAGCCGCCGCAGGAGGAGACGCCCCGGGCGTCGGGAATCGATCGCGGATTCCCGGCCACCGTAGGCGCGGGCTTGCGGACGGTGAGCAATGGGTAGCTCGCCGTCCGGTAAGGACCAATCCCGGGTCGACGGCGCGTTGTGTTCCACGCGCGCCTCAAAGAGTGTCAGCGAGTGAAGGGGTCCAATGAGACCATTGCCTGCCGGGGTTGCGGGAAAGTCCGAAAGGGATACCGTGGCCCCCTGGCATTGCACAGGCAAGAGAAGGAACACGGGTGGGTTTTAGTCAGTAAGAGTCTGACACGCCCTCCCGCTCCACCCAGAGCGGGAGGAGTCATTTGATGATTTCACACGCAAAAAAAAAAAAAAAAGGGCTATCACTGCTGTATAGCGACAATGCTATAATAAATAAATAAATAAAATTCATTTATTTCAGGCATGTTTTTACACATACACCCATAGTATTAGAAAAATAAATTATGAAATAGATATCAAATAAAATTATATGATTATTAAATTAAATTATTATTATTCATTCAGAAAGTTATTTATAAATGTCAGGTAGGTTTAATTTAGGTTTAAATTCAAACAGTCATACTACAATGAAATGCATAGTGGTCATGAAAATTGTTCGAAATACAGTAGTCTCAATGTTGTTTTTACAGTTAATCAGTCTCAGGTGGAATGATGCTTTAGGCCTACGTAATACAGCATAAAAATCATCGACCCTGCTTTCCGCAAACATACCAGACGCGCTACACCGCCAGGGCAAATTAAGCAAGGCCCAGAACGCGTTGTTGTATTGTACACGAAGAGTATTGTAGGTACTCTTCGTGTACTTGTACCAGAGTTGGCCGGTGTAGAACGCCTGGCAGTAGGCCTTAAACAGGGTCACTTTAGCCTGTTTTGAACAATATGCAAATCGTCTGGCAAGCATATTACTTTTACAAGCAATGCTTCGCTATACCTTAAGTTAAATATTTAGGTATCCCGAGCACAGAATCGGTCGAAGTGGCAGTGCTTGGGGCCTATGTCCAGCAGTGGACGACTTGGCTGAAATGATGTGATGATGAACACGCTAAACCTTCCGGAATAAATGTTTTTTTTATTTTATTTTTTATTAATTCGTTTATAGTTAGCTTTTACGCATAGCGTAATCAGTCCCATCGTATACTAAACAATTGTACTTTCACAAGACATGGGCCATGAATTTGAACAAGCTCTTCGCATAGTCGCCATTTGGTTGGGATAGAATTGTATGGAACATGCCTACATCAGTTCTGTTCAAAGGAGATTGTTCTACGCCCATACATTGTTCGCCCTGGAGCCAACAGCATAGAAAAAATCATTTTCTAATTGTAAATTGCCCTTAGTAGCCCATAAGAACAAGGTTTCTTGACGGACACTTTAGAGAACAGGTTTATTTTAAAAAAAGGAACAGATTTTGAGGTTATTTTTAATAAAAGAAAACTTAAGTATATCCTTCTAAAATCGCTATTTTTGGTTTCTAAAAAGCATTAAACTTCAAATACAGTGAAATATTACTGTAATTACAGTTTTATTATGCCTTTTAGGTACAGATATTATTTATTGGTTGAAGTTTACATATTATGCTAGGGTGATTAATTAATACTTACTTACTTCATTGCACCAAGTCAGCCGCACAAGAAGCATTGTTTAGTTGTAGGTTCTTACATACCTATTTCCCAGTCTATGCAAACCATCAGTTGAAAAAAAGTAAACATTTCGTAAGCAAAGTCCGTTATCCGTTCTCAAAATGCTAAGGTGTCGTTTAAGCAGATCACAGAATCAGTTATTCGAAGCCAGGTCACGTTGAAAGCAATCCAAATCGTAGTCCGTTAAACAGAAACAAAATAAAAAACGCCAAAAGAAATCGCCAAATAGGTAGGTAGTCACAACACAATACAACGACAGCCAGCGCGTGAGACAAACCGACTGACGTAGTGACGTAGAGATGCTCTCTCGAAGATCGATCATTGTATATCGATTATCAATGACCACCTATTTTAATCTGTGGTTTTAATTTAGGAGACCAAAATGACAGATCAATATGTCAAATGTAAATTAATTTGTATCGTTTCAAGCATAAACACGTTGTTGCTTTGATTCAACTTCACATTAAATTAATGCTAAAATAAAATATTTTGTACTTAAAAAGTAAAAATATGGCTATTGAAGTCGTGAAATCGTTATGAGAACAATTCACTAGAGTTGCGTCGTAAATGACATTTCAATCGTTATATGAGAGATTTTCTGACAATTGAAAAAACATAGTTCAACAGATGGCTTGGCTAAAAAATACGTCTTTGTTTTACTGGCTACTGATAACAAAAATAAGATCCGTAAGAAAGCTTATTGATGTCAAAAACCAGAGAGAGTGACGTATTTTTTACCAACGCCTCTTTTGAACTAATATTTTCTCACTTGTCAGAAAATCCCTCATTCGACTAGTAAGTACATTTTGTGAGTTTGTTTTATTCATGATATTTTCATCATAATCGTGCTAGGCCATATTCATCATAAGTCCCATTAAAATGTTCACGGAACTAATTCCATGAAAAAAATATGCATGAATAACTTTTATGCTGCACATTTTCAATGTTTTGGAAGTGATAAATATCGAACATCCATTATTTTTAAATACTAGATATTATGGACATCGTCGTCGATATCGATATTTATGTAATATGAGCGAGAGCGACACTATCAAATCTTTTGTGACATTCACAATGACAATTCCATGAAAGATGGCGGGTTTGGTTGGTAATAAAATCAATGAGGTCACTTTTAAAAACCTTTATGAATTGAACAGTGTCCGCTGGAATTTATTATTTTTAAAAAGTATATTAAAATATAATTAAAATTAACGTACACGTCAAATGTTTGTTGGTTATAGGGCGGTCTAGAGCAATCTCCTCTAGGGACCTTACTAAATTATTTCTACTGGACTCATATTGAACACATTCCATTAATAAATGTTTTAGGTCTTCGACAACTCCACATTTCTCACAATTGGGTGAAGCGATTTTTTTCATCATACCTAAAGGTAAATTGTTTGCATGGAATGTGTCTAGATCTAAGTCTATTATTTTTCTACTTTAACATCACTATTCATGTACCAGGGCACGCGAAGAGGTTCACACTGTATGGTTTTAGGAATAAATACCTATTCTAAATTATACCTAATGAAAACTGCATCAAAATCCATTAAGATCAAACTAAGCGGTCACATATAGAGACACGAAAGGCAATTTTGTTTTTTTTACGTTTGTTTGATGACATAGTGTGACGTACCTACATACTTAGGTCTGCAACTTGTACTGTATCTTTATAGGAAGCTAGGTATGTTCTTAAACTAAAAACTGGCCAAGTGCTTGTCAGACCATGTACAATGACGGGTTCCGTAGTTGGGATGCGTAAAATTTATCCCAAGAACAAACTCAAGATTGTAGTTGAAGGATTGGAGTTGTAGTGATTGGAGTTATGAGGGTCAATTTTATCTATTTTCTTAAATAACTTTAAAACTATTTATTATAAAATTATTTAAAAAAAATTGAGAACCTCACAGTAAGCCCTTTCATTTGATGTCACACGACAAAAAAAACTTATTTGCCTCCCAGAAGTGCCATATTCAAAATTAATTTATTTACGTTACCAGTTCGTGTTTCAATTCGGAGCAAAATAGCTGTGACAGATGGACAGACAGACACACGAGTGATCCTATAAAGGTTCCATTTTTTCATTCGGACGTACGAAACTCTAAAAAATGTTATAAGTAAGTCCCCTAAAAGTTCGTTTGACCTTTAGAGTCTTTAGCACTTTAGTTAGGAAAACTTATCTATTTGTCAATAGCTTACTTTCGAACAGTAATTTTCTTGAGAACTTTTAGTAGTACTTACCTCGTGTGATAATTTTGTTTCTATCAATTCATTCATACTTAATTGGAAACTGCGACTTTCCGTCATTTCAGCCGAAAGACATCCACTGGTGGCCTAAGTTTTGCATTCTTGCGGTCTGTTCCAAAATTTGAAAACAATTTATGCAAAAAAAACAGCTAATTAAGTTGTACGTACTAAGGGCCATCGTATCGCTTCGCTCAAGCCTATCTAAGACGGTATAGATAGTGCCATCCACGATATCCTTGACCCAGCCTGTCCCAGCTTGCTGTCCTCCCGCCAGCGACGCCCTAAGCCGAGTTCCATACCCCACAGGTGGTGCCCTTAACGAGCGCTCGCCTAGTTTTAATTAGAATAGTTTTTGCCCCTGGCTGGAGGCTTTGAGTGTAGTAGCTTAAGGCAGCCACAGGAATGTCCGGTTAAGTAGTCATCACCTCAGAGGTGAGCTACGAGATGCCCAAGTCCGCCACTCCGCTCCGCTCCGTACTAAAGTACAGCTTACAGTACAGTAATCGCGGAGTGGGGCGCGTTTTCATGGATGACACTATCTGTAGTCATAGATTAATATTGTGTCTGTAGTCGCGTCTAAGGTACTCTGTGGTCGCGTCGTCGTGTCAAGTTGCAAGACGCGGTCTTTAGTGGCTTTATCTTCGAGGGCACTTAAATTCCAATTATCTAAGTAGGACGCTTTGGAATTATCATTCAGCCATTTTTTGGGAACAATATATTCTTTGGTCTTTAAGAAAATGGAAATATAGCTGTACCTGCAAAGATGTTTTGGCACGTAGCTAAAATCGGAACTAACTTCTCAATCTTGTCTTTAGGGTTCCGTACCTCAAAAGGAAAAAATGGAAATATTATAGGATCACTTCGTTGTCCGTCCGTATGTCGGCCTGTCAAGACCCTTTTTCTCAGGAACACGTGGTATCAAATAGGTACGTAAGTTTTAAGTCCCTTGGAGCTCTAGTAAATATGAAGCTTCTAAGGCAACGTTATAAAAAAAATACGGCCATTATTGCGACATATTTTGATACTCACAAATAAATCAAAACCTATACTTAGGCTACCTACTCCTTTGGGTTGACCTTGAATCATGAAATTTGGCAAGAAGCAAAGTCTCACAGCACAAGTCAATCAATCTGCCTAGCCTTTTCCCAACTATATTGGGGTCGGCTTCCAGTCTAACCGGATGCAGCTGAATACCAGTATTTTACATGGAGCGACTGCCTATCTGACCTCCACAACCCAGTAAATGGGTAATGCGATACCCCTTGGTAAGACTGGTTGTCAGATTTTCGTTGTTCTGACGACCCGTAACGACTGACAAAGATCCACGAATGACAGCCGGGACCAACGGCGTAACGTGCTTTCCGAGGCACGGAGGAGTCTCGGTTTGTAAAGATGGTCACCCATCCACAGACCAACCCCGGCAAGCATAGCTTAACCTGATGGATCGTCCCATGTGGCAGTTATTACTTAGCCACGAGCTCCTTACTGTCTCACAGCACAAGTAAAGGATAAAATCCGAAAATAGTTAATTTCAAGTTTTATCACTTTAAACAAATGAGCGGGCCTTACAGTAGTCACATATTATGATGTGTAACATCTGACATGTCACCTTGGTAATAAGCAACATTATGGTAATACATATAATTAAAGAGGCCTCGTCATGGTCGTTTCTGATGGCAAACCCTAGCAGCGCGCGCACTCATTATTCAAATCAAATAGCGCGCGCTGACCCGGCTTCCTGTTACACACTCCCACAGATTTTTGGGTATATTATGTTCTGTGCACAGATTGCAGGTAAGCGAGAGGAAAGGTGTCACACATCAAAAAAATATTTTTTGCGACTACAAACTTACATTTTGCAGTTGGAGAATCGACCGTGACGTATATTGATGTATGAGAGTTTTTTTTTTTACTACACGGTTAAGTTTGTTCCCAACTACGATACCCATTATGCGTGGTCCGATACGCACTTGGCCGGTTTTTCAAGACGTTTCACTAAACAATTAGGCAATCCTGCCCTCTGTGCCCCACAAAACACACAGTCAAAGTGACAACTGCGCTGCCACCGATGACGCCGTGTAAGTGTCGAAGTTTTGGGCCAACAAAATATGAATAAACTGTCGTGCCAGCGACACAGCGCGCATTCTGAAAGTGGCAATGTAAATAACTGTCAAATATTTTGCTGTTTTGATAAATTTGGCGATATTACTGTATGGAAATATGAAATATCGCTAACTATAGGTACTATTTGCGGTGTAGCATGGTGCGGATTACAGGTGACAGAAAGGGTAAAATAGGTATATTAGAATTTACTTGTTTTTACTGATTCTGTACTTTACGACTATGATCCGTACCTACATACAGATTGTGTACATAATACGGATTCAGTAATAACTCCAGTAAATTAAATAAATTTACCCTTTCTGTCACCTGTCACCCGCACCGCAAACAGTATAGTGAACTTAAAATATTGATTATGAAATGCAATAATTAATACTTTTATTTCATCTAAAAATAAATATTCGTGTTACGACATTGTTGCCAACTTTTAGGATAAGCGCTCAACCAACAGATGTAACCCTGGTCATCGTTATTGGAGTGCTAAAAGATCCTTGAATAGCAGATCTGTTAGTGAAGATGTAAGCGTACCCAACCACCGTGCGACGCGATCCAGGAGCCAGGGTCTTCGTGAAGCAGGTCGGCGATGGCCGCGGCAGGTGCGGACACCAGCTCGAGTGCTGGCTCGCCATCCGCCGCCTCTGCTGCTTCTCTCGCCAGCGCCCCACATACGCAATATACAGCTGCAATCTAAAACCAATAAATCATAATAAATAATTATTTTTTTATAATATGAATATACAAAGGAAAAAATAAGAAAATAAAATAAAGAGAAGAGCTTATTGGGCATCAAAAAATTCTTCCGCATCGCTGTCAGCGGGAAAAGTGCCCAAAAGGCTGGCAACATTGCCAGCATTGATTCTTTGTTTTAAGAATTGGCCAGCTTTCTGGTCACGTGAAGAGTCGACCAACCGCTTGGCGATGTCCCGAAATATTCGATGAGCACTCGGACCGCACTGTATTGTAGTAGAAAAGAAAAGCCTATTTATACGAGAAAACTATGTCTATAGCGGATGGGGTTTGAATCAAGATGACTTTCCGTTATTTTTCTTATCCCCGATTATACAAAACCATATATATTTAAAGAGATAACCTAATATTATAAAGAGAAAAGATTTGTATCTACTTTTGTTTTTAATGAATAAACTCGAAAAATCCCGAATCAATTTAAAAAAAAAATCACCAGTAGAATGATATATCTCTACATCACTGAGTAACATAGGCTATAATTTCTAAAGATATTACGCATACGAAGCCGCTGGTGGATGCTAGTCGTTAATAAATCAACTCATAAGCTTTTGTAAAAGCATTGTAAGGTTTTAAATTATATACATGTACTTATGGCATTTAAAAATATTAGATTGTAGGTAAAATTATCCCTTTTTTGACTAAATAACACTGGTATTAGTCATCGTAAGAAGAAATGGAGTCTATTCCTAGGCGCGGCCAGACGGCAAACTATCGTGGTTATCTGGAATACATCTCATTTTATATATACATTTGTTTATTTAGATAGATTGCAATAATAGCGAACGCCTGGGGCAATTATTACTTGACTGGAATGCCCTGTTTTATTTTACATCGCGGGCTTCAGTTTCAACGAATTAAAAAAACAGCTGAGCTACAGAAAATACTAGTTTTGAATGTACCTATTATCTGTTAAACATTTTTTCATTTTCTGTCGACGTTTTCAATAAGCTCTAAATACCTATCGATGTTCCACTTTTCCATTATTATTATGAGCGCTTTTGAAAACTTTTTAACACGATGTTCTTCTATAAACTTATTTTGCAGTAACATTATACTAACCGAGATACACTTAGTAACACTCTAGCTTAGCAACTAATCATTAAGTGACGCCGCCGGTAGAAATATGGGCTTAATGGGTAATACCGTAATACAGTATGGCGGGTTTGCCCTTAAGGTACCATTCCGTACCCTTTTTTTTTTTTTTCGGCAGGTTTATCATCAAATGACTTCTCCCGCTCTGGGTGGAGCAGGAGGGCGTGTCAGACTCTTACTGACTAAAACCCACCCGTGTTCCTTCTCTTGCCTGTGCAATGCCAGGGGGCCACGGTATCCCTTTCGGACTACCATTCCGTACCCGACTGCAGGAGAAAACTGCAGGCGACATGTCGCCGCGACACGACTAGTTTCAATGAATTTCTATGAAATACCTTCCATTCCATAGCTAGCGACACGTCGTTGCCCGACCGCAGACCAGTAGTGCCGCCAACGCTCGAGCGATAACAAGTTTGTCTATGTTAGTTATCTACCGACTGGAATACGGGCTGCTGCCGCCTGCGGTCGGGATTCGGAATGGTACCTTTACGAACACATTATAGTGAAATAGGCTTATTTGGATGCTAAGCTTCAAAATATGTACTCTATTCTATCTTACATAATTAATTTATGGTTCTGAATATTATTTGGTACATAGAACTTTTTCTGGTGTTGGGAAAATCTAGTAGTTTCTGCACGTCTACTTCAAAAGAACGAAGACAGCTGACAAAAGACAAATGACGACTGCGAGGAAGCCTTCCTACGCATTCGTCTGTATTATACAGGGTGGCATTTGATATCTACGCGAAAGCTGTTACCATGGATTCAGTACATGATTCTGCAACGCAGGGGGCGCTGAGTTTTTTAGTCAGTTACAAAAAAAAAAAAAAAAACTGTTCCATACATTTTGACCACGTAGGTATTGCACTTTTCTATGAAACAAAAGATTTATAATACGTTCCGATTTATGTACTGAATTCATGGTAACAGTTTTCGCGTCGATGTCCCTGCCACCGTGTATTATAGTTAACTCACATTCGATTTTGGGTGAAACATTAGAAGTGTTAAAATCACTTATAACTAAAATGTCTGGAGAGTAGTCTAAATGAGTTATTTGAAGGTTGAGCAAAGCTTCTAGATACTGTTTGAACCTTGGCTTGAATTGAACTGATTCGAGGGGATTCTGCTAACGTTAAAGTGTTGAAAGTTTCAACGTAAAGTGAAGTTCGAGAATCGGGCTAGGTTTCAATTATTAAGTGTCCTGAAACTTTACTAATAATATCTCATCTTAAAATCTATATCAACTAACAACAAGGGAAACTACGCAGGACCTATTGACGCTGTGGTTCTACAGAGGCATTATCGTTTATTACCCACACTTTCAAAGTTAATGACAGAATATCGTATAATTTATATTAGTAATTTTATGGCTAATCATTTTCTGTTAAGTACCTGATTATCATCATTCTCCTGCCCTTATCCCCAATTTATTAGGGTTGGTGCAACATGTATTTTCTTCCATACTCCTCTAGGTATCAGTCGTCATCTCGGTAGTCACTCCCTTTCTAGTCATATCATCTTTCACACATTCCATCCATCGTTTCTTTAGTCTTCTCCTACTTGTATAGCCATCCACATTCATTCTTAAAACTTTCCCGACGACAATTTCCTCATTCCTCCGAATCACATGACAAGCGATTTCCACAAAACTTTTCAGTCACGGTGTCACTTTCAGACTTCCTCTTATATACTCATTTCTTATTCTATCCATTCGCGTAACACCACACTTCCTTCTTTACATTCTCATCTCAGCTGCATGCAATTGCTTTTCATTCATTCATACAAGACAATTGCTTTTCATTTGTTCCCGTGGTCTGCCGCCATTTCATCCATCCAGTGGTAATTCGGCGTTTATCAGTCCGATCTATTTCGCCAATAATTATTTTCTGTTACCTTAGACCACGTAATATTTTCTCTAGTGATACGCCTTGCTAGCGCCAGTGCCAGCTCCGCTAGTGCTGTGTCTGAGCGCAGCATGGCGGAGGGGGCGCGCGTCGCCTGCCGCGCTACCTGGCGGAAGGCGTCGGGCCGCTTCCTCTCCAGCGCCGCGCTCAGCGCACGGAGCCCCGCCAGTACTCCTGACTCCGAGTTAGTCACAGCCTCCTCTCCACATTCAGTCTCCACCATTCGTTGTAAACGTTTCATTACTATTTGCTGCAAACAACAATAACTGTTAAGAGATGAGTATGAAAAGTAACAACCAATTAATTTGAAAGACTGTAATTTGATTATTGTTTTACCTTTTTCACACATGACGTGGATCTCCTAATCTGAGTCTTAATGTATTGTAGGCACAGGGCGCGGCCTTGTCGGACAATTTGTGGCTTGACTTGTGTGGGGCTAGCGAGGCACCACCCGATAGTTGCCGAGAGCCGCCGGGACACTGCCGCGGCGGCCGCGCTCGACACCATTGTGCTGAAGCGTCGCTTCGTTCTGTCCAACGTCGATAGTGACCGCGTTGGAGAAGCGCGTAGATCTACAGAAATCATAAAAAATATTCTAGCTACAGATACCTACTTTTTTCATTTGTTAAAGTCAACCCTTGCGAAACTAGGTTTCTAGCGCTTAGCCCCATTATTTCGCTATAGTATCCTTCGTGCAACACATACTCCGACTTTCTTTTATTAAGTAAATGGTACAGGAGGATGACACACGTTTATTTTCTTTAAATAAATTATTATATAACGAAAATTATACTTACTTGAAAGTGTTGAAACTAATGAATTACTTATTAGGCTGTTACTACAAAATACTAGGACAAGTCTGTTCCTCATTAAACAATTGTGTTAAATCTCTTTGAAGTTATTTCAAAGTGAAGAGATTAAGTACACACTGAAAGGTTCAAGTTACCTTTCGGTGAAATAATGAAATTCTTATTACAGCTTCTCTAGTCTGAAATGACGCGCCCCAGTAACGCATTACGTACCTAGTTACACGGCGGCGGCGGGCGGCGCAGCCCGCGAATTGTACTTACGTAGAATGCGGTAGTGGGGCGCGTCATTTCAGACTAGAGAAGCTATAAGTACTTACTAAGTAGGTACAGAGGGTTGAGAGGGTTTATATTCACACTTCAACTGAGGATTGGTTTCTTAACAATTGGTATCTATTTAAAATCCTTTGAAATTGTAACTTTTCTTTAATTTTTCGCGCTAAATTGGAAAACAAACGTAGATTTTGTGCTTTCATTTAATTGAAATATATAACTGGAAAGACCTATAAGTATTCTTCGACATTATTATATATAGATACATTATTTATGTAGAAATCGATCAGACAACATCTTTTCTTAATTGGGAATGGATGTGGTTTCAAAAGCTACCGTACGTACCTAATAGATCTAGTGGATATAGGTCTAGGTGGGTATCTCACTAATTGAAGAGAATGTTTTATGTATGAGCTACATACAGTTTAATTAGTAACCCTAGACTGTTCTTCTATAGGATTAGATAACGTGACTAAATTAAATAGGCTTCTAAGTATTACAAGATTACTGTCTATAAACTCAGCTATGATATTATAATCTTGTGAAACAGTTCGTAAAGTTTTGAAACCTTTACAGAACTTCTCATCCAACTTCCCGTGACCCGCCGGCGTTCCATAAGAATAAGCGCCATTTATTGACATCTATGGTTTAGTCGCAAATAAGAGGGATGTGTGGTGTTACGCGAATGGATAGAATAAGAAATGAGTATAACAAGAGGAAATCTGAAAGTGAAACCGGTGATTAAAAAGTTGGGTGGAAATAGTTTGTCATGGTATGGGCATGTGATGCGGAGGAGAGGGAAATGTCGTCAGAATTTTTTTCAGTATCAATTTGGATGGCTATACGAGTAGGAGAAGACCAAAGAAACGATGAGAAGACTTTGTGAAATATGATATGGAAAACGAAAAGAAATGGAAAGAATTCATGCATGGAAAGGGAGTGCCTTTCGATAGCCATATCATATTTCACTACAGAGATGATTACTAATAGGGATACATATCTCTACCACATGTAATGGAAGATAAATATTATGTTGTGCCGACCCCAAATAAATTGGGGTAAGGGTAGGAGAATAATGATAACGATGGTTTAGTGGCAAATGTTACAATGTATCCAATGTTATATAACGTTAACCTTTGTCCGATTCTCATGCATCCAACCAAAAAAACATCGAACGTTCAATGTGTCTTCCTTGAATAAATTTGATATGGTTCCATTGTAAGTACTCTCGAGTCGATGACTAAAATGTTGTCCGAGCAGTAATTAGCGACCTGGATAGCTCGGCTAGCAGCCTGGAGCTCATTTACCTCCATTATACCTCAATTAATTCTTCTATTAATCAAAAATCATACTTGGTAAGCTAATCAGTCCATCAGTAACTCCGGGCATCGCGCTGAGCGGCGTGCTCAGCTTCCGCCGCATGCGCAGCGCCGGTACGAACTCGTCATCTTCTTCGCCATCGGGTGGAGTGACTTGTATAGCGATGTTGCTTGCTTCTTGATCTCTTGCCCCACCCAGTTGCCATCTCGACTCGGTTAGTGGCCCTATCTGGAAAAACAACAGTCAACGTTAAGTCAGAGAGAGTTAGAGTACATACTGAGAGTAAAAATTGAAAAATGGAGACAGGGACACCAACTGACAGTGAAGCATGGAAGAAAAAAACTATTTTGCATAGAACCAACATGAGATAAGAGGGCCTAGACAAAGAGACATTCTATCAGCGATGACGATGAAGGAAAATTCAAATAAAAAATGTGTGGGACGGACATAAGCTACCGAAAAGCTTCTGTCAATCCTGTTGAGAGTCGTTGTAGAAATACGATACTCTTTAAAAGCGTCTGCCACTTGTCTAGGTACTGTCCACTGCAGCCGTCACCGGGACGTCACCAAGAAACGAGATTATTCGAACTGAACGTGATGTCCCGATGACGGCGATCGTTTGTCGATCGCGACCGAACTCTGCGGTTCACTCTGCTGCTATGGTAGACAAAACCAAAGCCGGGCGAACGGCGGTGCGACGACAGTGTGGACAAGATCAAAGGTGTTTTGAATTGCCGGCACATCAGCTCGTCACAATCTCGGGGTGCGTTCTAGCGGTTGCGCCGAACTATACTCGAAACTTCGGCGGCCGGGATGACGGCGCTGGTGACGGCCGGTGGACACACGGCCATAGTAAATGTATGTATCGCTACTTCGGCGCCGTCATCTCGTTTTGGTGACGTCTCGGTGACCGCTACGGCGGACAAGCGTATTAACGGCTGGCGGAAAATAAAGGTAATTCTTTTTTGATTAATAACTAAATACGGTTTATTGTTCCAGATTTGATATATATATGCGTTGTTTTCACCCAGTAAACTATGGAAGATATATTCCCCACTAGAAAGATTCATGAGATACAAATATAAACTTACAAAAAACAGGTACAGAATAAGACGCAGATATATAGTATACAATAAATCATTGCACAATTTTAAATCTGGCTTTATAAAAGTAAAACATTTTGTACGGTACCTAAGACGTCGGGAAACGAAAGAAAAGTCTAGGAAAGTGCTAGCAAAGTCAAAGAAGGCCTCTACGGTATAGTGGTGTTCCGCTGTGCTGTGTTTGATATCGTATATAAAACACTTACGCACTATAAAACTGATTTACATTCGTAAGACGTCCTCGTATTATAAGGTCCAGTTGAAAACCAGCGTCAGACACAAGTCTGGCTTAACTGGCATTTATGCTGAACTGGGCCTATTTGGCGCAGCCGTGAGGCACACAGTACTCTAAGTTTTTTTTTTTTAAATGGAATATTGTGTGCCTTGACCTGAGACAAATATTTTTTTTTTCTTTCTTTTTTTCTTTAGATACCGTAAATATTTTATATTATATTTCTTACAACAATATTTGAGGGGCTATAACGGGATCCTGCCATCTGCAGATATTAGGCATTTTCCCACGGGAGCCCACGTTTTTAAACACTACTATTGTTTTTCTATTTTATTTACTCATAAAATATGAATTGAAATTCCAACAAGTTTTTGTTCAGGCCTATAAAAATTCTAGACAGCGTTTACAAACATAGAAAATTGTGTAATAGCTTTAGTCTGGAGAAAAATAAATATTTAAACCGTTAATGGCTGTCCAAAACAATAAACAAACGGAGTTATGGGTGGTACCATCGAAGAACTTCATATCTATTCATCGTAAGGACTATTTCTGCTTGCCGCGCTCGACGGCAATAGAACCGGGGCGGTACCAGATGTGGTCATCGTGTTCACGGGATTTTGTTTTTAAACTGCTTAGATATGAAGTTCTTCGATAGTACCTAAGACATTGTACTGGATTCGTGACTTTTTAAAATTAGATCATTATATTTTGTAACTGGTTGCTAATAGAAGTTATAGGATTTGCCTCATCTTATATGAATAAAAAAAAGCATTTATTCAAACTAGGCTAAGAATCAGAACTTTTGGAAGGTCAAAATTACAAACAGTTCCCCAAAACGCCCGCCCTTCATCACTTCCTAGTGCTTTAAAAAGAAAATGAAATGAAAAATTTGTGTTATGGCTGTGTCTATAAAAACTCAAATTAACACGGTGCCAGATGGACTTTTATGTACGTTTGAAATTACTCGTAAAGGTGAACGCACACTTAACCGAGCCGAACGCGTCGAACGAACCGAAACTTAGTAGGTACCTACTATAAATTAAATTCTATGAAACTTCGCACACCTGCCGGCGTCGAATCGTCAGAATCTGGAAGACCGTTCCTAGCATTCACGTGGATTTCGATTCGTTCGACGCATTCGGATCGGATATTGGTTTCAAAGACAATGTACTCAATTTTCTTTAAGATCCTTTCATCCTTTGAGCTTAATAAGGTTGGGTAACAGCTTTTTGACAACTAACTGAGTGCGTGGCGAGTAGCACTGGCGCGATATTGATAATCCTGGTTAATCGTAGCTTATTGTTAGCCCGGCGTTTACTGTGTGTTACATTACAGTGTTACTTTTATTTAACCGTTCGTGTTAAGAGTGGAAAAACAAGTCTACAAGATGTACCTACTATGCAGGTTTAACTAAAATACTTTTGCAAGATTTCCAGTGTCGGATATTCGACGAAACGATTGACCTCTGAACTGTAATATGGGTCGAACTGATACTTAATTTCGCTTGAATCAGTAAGTCCTCCAGTTTCTGAATTTAAGCCCACGTTTGCAACCGACGGGCGTAAAAATATCGCGGCGGGATTTTATCGCGCACTGGATTTTCAACGTTCGGTGTTGAGCCGACATTCAGAATGAAACGTGCTGGGGCTGGGACGCACTCCCGTCCCAGCGCGTTGAAAAAACACACTGTTGAATTTTCAACTCTCCGCGCTAAGCAGAGCGTTGAAAATTTAGTGCATGAAAAAAAAACGCCCGTGCGCACTGGGCTAAAACTTGTCTGTTCAGAACTTGTTAATGACTGTGATTTGGAAGTTTTGTGGAAATATTGATAGTTTCATGTTTAATTGGATGTTATAATGACACGAAACTCCTACTCTCATTTGTTTTTCAGGTGAGGTTTTCAAGAAGATTTCAACATCGAAATAAGAGCAGTTATTTATTGACAATAAGGGCATTTACACATTGCGTCGCAGCGGCAGCATTTTTTACCGCCGCGGTACCAAGACTTCAAGACTCGTCGCCACCGCGGCGGCGGCATGTGTAACCGGCCTAATACTACCTAACACAAATATTGCATAATTAACAATCTAGCAGTGGTGGGCCAGGGGTAACTGCCGCGACATACTAGTTGTAGGTCGTAGGTTCGAACCCAGACAGGGGCTTTACTTTGTGTAAATTATTTAATCACCACTGCTCTCAAATCGGTGACGAAAAAGTGGCATGATTGAATTTTTGGTTCTGGGAATCAAAAATTCGAAGACATTCGTGACATGTACCATCGAAGAAGTTCATATATACAGGGTGATTGGAAGATGGGTGCAAAGCTTTAAGGCGAAGATAGTACAGACAATTTAGAACCATTTAAGCCATGGTTGTCTTAGACAAAGTCTTACCAATTTTTTTTTTTAATAAGGTTTAAAAAACGTATTGATACAAATTTTCTGAACTTTAAATGTCTGTAAAAAATGTCTAATGTTCACAGAAGCCTAAAAATGTTTTGCTTGATTGCTTACACATTACTTTGATTAAATAAATAAAAAAATGAACTCATATATCATTCAATTTGGCCATAATTATGCAGTTTACATAAAATTTTGGGAATTTCCGAAAAAAAAAAAACAAATATTAGGTTAAAAAAATTGGTAAGACTTCGTCTGAGACAACCATGGCTTAAATGGTTCCAAATGGCTTGTACTATCTTTGCCTTAAAGCTTTGCACCCATCTTCTAATCACCCTGTATACACCGCAAGGACTATTTCTGCTTGCAGCGCTCGGCCGCTATAGAAACGGGGCGGTAACATCGTCATCATGTTCACGGGATTTTGTTTTCAAACTGCTTAGATATGAAGTTCTTCGATAGTACCAACACGCACTGGGCCCGCGTGGTGGATTACGGCCCATTCGCTTTCACCGAGAGGAGGCCTATGTAGCAGTAGGGAAATTATAGGCTGATTGAGAACACGCATACTTACACTGATAAATGTAGACATCTAGAGCACTTAACTATTGACACTCATCATCTATTGAACTGTATTTTAATCGACAGCGCGTCAATATGTCTTTATTGATTAAAAACAATCAAAGAACTATTGAAATCATTCATGCAAACGAATGACGCAGATGGAAACAAGACATTAATGTCACGTGGACGCTGAAACAAATTCTATTCTATACGAGGTTAAGCCCGTGGCGTCGCCCGTGTGGATATCGGAAAATATCAATGAAGTGTGATTTTGTGTGTGTGATTAATACCGGGATCAAACCTATGTGTTATTAGAGGTTCAACCATCTAATTGCCAATTTCCGTTCAGCCGTTTTTGCGCCACTTCGAAACATACATCCAGACAAACAGACAAAAACTCTTTTCTGCATCAGACTCGTTCCCACAATTCGTAGCAATTACTATTATTCAAAAATAAGTAATGTACAGTTTGACTTCGTTACTATTTTATTATATGTAGATATAGATTTAAGTAAAATAAGCCCTAGAAGAGCTGGTTGAAAAAAAAGAAAACATTTTATTTCCAGATCACACATCCAATTTGTTAGTAATTACATAATTATGCAACTTAATACATTATAATATTTGGCAAATTTGGTAATAATTACTAGTGATGTCAAAGGGGTATCGTATTACCCAGTAACTGGGTTGCAGAGGTCAGATAGGCAGTCGCTCCATGTAAATGCCGACCCCAACATAGTTGGGAAAAGGCTAGGCAGATTGATTGAATTACTGGTAATGTCAAAATAATAACTATATTGTCAAAATCATAACTATAATGTCAAAATTATCACTATAATGTCAAAATCATAACTGTAATGTCAAAATCACCATTAATAATTCCATTCCATTTCGGTATTTACTTAAGGATTTTAATTTGCGACTGTTGTTTGTGAAACTAGATTAAATAAACAACTGGACTATTGAAAGCGCGTAGTTTCTGCTGGCAGACACTCAAGATTTATTTGTTTGTTTTTCATGTCTTCTGTAGGTACCTAGATTTACCTGCCTACTTGGATTTTAATATGAATGAATGGAATAGAAAACACTTTTTATATATTTCAGGATCAGATATTAGAATACGATATTTCTTTTGTTATTTTTCATAGAATCCTGTTTATGAATGTTTCGATGTATGTGATCTTATTAAAAAAGCTATCCTTTAATCGGTTGATAGTTATTTGACTAGGCCCAATGTATGTACCTACCTAATAAAAACAGATCTAGGTTCATAGAGTTCAACGCGTGTTTTTATATTGTTATTTTTAATTTATACCTTCCACGGTTGGGTTTCCACAAGTTATTAAAATAAATGGTGTTCGTTTTTTTCTTGTTTATTTTAGAACTCATACAATGTACAGATTGTCCAATCCACGACGACCGACGCGCCCCACTCCGCGATTACTGTACTGTAAGCTGTACTTTAGTACGGAGCGGAGCGGAGTGGGGAGCGTCGTGTCGTGGAGTGCACTATCTATTATGCTAATGATATTCGACAAAACGGTACATACACTGGCCTGCAAAACTAAGTATCACACTTTTATAATTGTAATAACTTTTTAGTACACAAGATATACTTTCGAAACAAAAAGGATTCGAAAAAGAATTGACATCTTTTAAGAAATGGCTGAAAAAAACTTTAAAATAAAAATAATCCTTTTCGAATGTTTTCAATTTTTTTCTTGATCGATGTGTCTTGTTACAAAAGCTAAGTTAGACAACAGCACATAAACTTATTTATCATGCCTCTATCACCTGAAGAATGTGCTAGGATCATGACTTTTCTGGAACTAGGCATCAGTTTGCGTCGTACTGCAAGAATGGTGGGTGTAACGTTACGAATGGTCCAGAAGGTGAAGCGAAGGTACGAAGAGACCGGAAACCATTTGAGGAGACCTAGTAATGGCAGAGCCAGGTCTACTAGTGCCCGAGAAGGCCGTTATATTGTTTCCACTGTGTTGAGAAATCGCCACCTAGATGCAATTGAAGTTCAGCAACAGCTTCTTTCTCTTTTTTTCTTTCTTCGAAGGGACTACATTAGTGACAATACTGTGAGAAAAAGACTGGCTGAAGCAAACCTGAAACCCCGAAGACCAGCGAGTGGCCCCAAACTCGAGTGAGAGCATCGAGTAGCAAGACTGCGATACGCCCGTGAACACATACAGTGGGATCAAGAAGAATGGTCAAGAATTTTGTTTACAGATGAGTCTCGATTCTCACTTTACACTTCTGATGGAAGGCGAAGTGTCTACAGGCGACCTGGTGAGCGATACCTTCAAGCCTGCTTCTCAGAAAGAGTCCAGTACGGTGGGGGCAGTGTACATGTATGGGCAGGCATATCTTCAGAAGGTCGCACAGTGTTAGTGGCCATAGAAAATGGCACTCTGACTGGGGAAAGATATGCTCAGGAGATTCTCAATGAGTATGCAGGGCCGTATTTAGTAAATATGGGTGATGGATCAATGCTGATGCATGATAATACCCGGCCACACACGGCTCGGGTCGTGCAAGAGTATATTCAGGAGGTTGGTATTATCAGCGTAATGGCTTGGCCATCAGGAAGTCCTGATCTCAACCCGATTGAGCACGCCTGGGATGAGCTAGGGAGGCTAGTCAGAAGCCGCAGACCACCACCTACACCCTCAGGGTACTAAAACAGGCCCTGATAGAAGAATGGGAGGATACTCCCCAACATCGGCTCCGATACCTCGTGTTCAGTATGCCAAATCGACTAGAAGCTGTAAGCAGAGCCCGAGGAGGCAATACCAGTTATTTAAAAATAAATTACATGTAAAACATACTTGTAAATGTTAATTGAGTTTTATGACACTAAGCTAAAAATGGCAATTTTTATTATTTTATCTTTTTTTAGGATATAAAATGTTACTAATGTATAATTTACTATAGTTTCAAAGAAAGCTGATAAAAATTGCTATGTAAAACGTTTTTTATTTTAAATGTCTAACTTCTATAGTTTAGAAAAAAAAAGAGTAGTACCTACTTAGTTTTGCAGGCCAGTGTATTATAGGTACGTTAAGCCGCAGAATTAAAGAACGAAAAAAAGGACACAAGGGTCTCAAGATTTATGACTATGTGCCCTATTAGCATCTGAACAACATCTCTTATTCAGTGGCGACCTACCCACGTCAAACTCGGATAATTTCAAGAAAAGAAGATTTATCTTGTCTAGAGCGTTTATTCTGAAAGTTGGCAACCTTGAAAATAGATGTCAAATATTTCGCTGTTTTGATTAATTTGGCAATATTACTGCAAGGAAATAAGAAATGTGGCTAACTAGCGAACTAGAATATTAATAATGAATTGCAATTATAACACTGAATTTGATGTTGTAACCGTTTTAGGTGTAAAAAAGGCATTTGGAATGTTTCCAAATACTTTTTTACACCTAAAACGAAATAATCGGTGTTACGATATCAATTATTGCATTTCATTATTAATATTCCAGTTCGCTAGTTAGCCACATTTCAAATTTCCTTACAGTAATGTTGACAAATTAAAAAAACACACAGCTATTTGCGACGTTGCCAACTTTTAGGATAAGCGCTCTTAATCAGTGCAACTTCTATATGACGTCAAAAGAATAATTTCGTGTCCTCCAAAGTTATTCACTGCGAACACTGTTAATAGCAGTGATGAAATGCAAATAAGTGTCGCATAAAACCCGGCTGAGGAAATCCAAGATACTGGCATGTTTGGGTTTTGTATATTTTTGCTTATAATAAAAACTTGATTGTTCAAGACAGCAATTACAAATTCAAATGGCATTAGACTCCACACTCGGATTCCCTGGGTCGTGGATACTAGTCCCCTTCATATTACAAGATTATAAGATAGTAGATAAGGCACTACATAGCATTGATCGGTAAGATTTCTGAGGCGATAATAATAATCGGATGTTTTCAGAGCAATACCTTCTTCTAAACATAATAGGTAAAAAAAAAACTCAGTTGTAAGGGACACTTGTCAGAGCTTCCAAATATTCAGTCATTCTGATACAACAGTAAGGGACAATAGGAAGAATCATCTCACCATCTCATCTTTTGCACTGTGACACTTTGTTTCTTGTCCCCCGCTTTTGACATTCATAAAGCCTTTCAAATTTATGTCAATTTATCGGAAGTGTTAACGGCCTTATCGGGTTCATTTTGGGTCACTCGAAAATGTATTTTATGTGCTATTGAATTCTAAAATTGTTTGTCCCGACTGCTTTGTGGCTTTTTGTGTTGTGTACAATTAAGACTAAGTAATCTGCGAAACGTCTGACTAATTACAACAAAATGAAAGCCTGTGCTCCGAAACGAGTGACGCGCCGAATTCTCAAAGATTACTCGGCATTTTACTTGTAGTTGTTGCTATGTAGTCGACAATTTTGATCTTTATGTTTCATTTGATCATTTAGCAAGATGTCTAAGGAATTCGAATTTTAGCCATGTAATTGGTAAGAATACAAGTGAATTTAGAGCACTGTCAGGGAACATTCTTATTATTCGCGAGTTTCTTGTATAATTTAATATTAAACTACGGTCGTCGTATGTAAATAAATGTCTATAAATTAACGCCAGATGACTCAGGCAGACTTTGGGAATGTTGAAAATTTTGTTATTATGAGAATATACTTTAACATATTAGTATCTCCGAGCTTGAAAGTAAATTTCATAACATTATGAGAACTGAAACTTTTCTTGAAATCTAAAGTGAGACCTAAACATTTTACTCAAGATATTATTATTTAATAAAGTTATAGCGAAAATTAAATCAAATTAAGATTGTAGTTACTTTAATTAATTGAACCCCGGCTGGTAGGAGAGTTAAAATGAAAAACAATAAGTGGTTTTTGAGAGGTTACCTTGAGCTTGACCCCAACATTGGTACCTGTATTAAGGACGCCTCACAGTATTTTATATGCCTCAAAAAACGGAAATCGCTTTTTTATTCTTCTAATCGATAGTATAAACTGTTTTGAATGCTAGAGTAGAACTCCCAAAAACCAATTCAGCTTAGAACCAGAGCTATAATTTTTTGAATATTTTTTTCGGGTTATCCATAGAAATCAGAAGAATTGTTATTACTTATTATGTATGCAAAGTTTATGTTTTAATTATATTTGCTATTTTTAGAAACAAAATAATATTTTTTAGATGTAATTTAAAGCAATTTACGTATTTTTTTCTGTAATTTTGTTTTTCTTTTCTCATGTTTTATAGGGTAGTAGCATTTTATTTTTACACACATCATTGTTAAGTGTTATGTTAAACTGCCTGTGAAATATCAAATGCTTAACACGAAGGATATCGGGTTTTTCGAGTTAAGATATTTTTTTGTTAGGGTTTTCACTAATCAAAAATCTGAAAACAAAACATTTTTTTTACAATTTTAAATTCAAGTAGGTATTACTCATTAGGTATTAACAATGTGTATAGATGCCTCTATACACATTGTTTATTATACCTATTATCCATAGGTAAGACACAGGCCTCCTCTATGTGAGAGGGAGCGGGCCAAGCGGGCCCAGTGCGGGTTGGAAATGGCACATGTCTTCGAATTTTTGGTTCTAGGACATGCCGGTTTCCGCACGATGTTCCTTTACGTGTCGTAAGGTCATGGGTTAGAAACCAATCGGGCACATTACTTTGTGTAATTTATTTAATCACCACTCTCTCAAAACGGTGAAGGAAAACGGTGACATAAAAATATAATGTTGTGAAATTCAAAAATAGCCTTTAGTGGCTGTTTGTAGGTAAAATGGTAATTCTATTATGATTAACGCGTATGTTTGTTTGTTTATTGTATTCGAACATAAAACCGTTTAATACATATAAAAAAAAGATAAATTAATAATTAATTAATGAATTATAATTAATTGATTTTTTTAAATCGGATGAGTAGTTTCAGAGATTAGGTACCCTTCATGCAAATTTACAAACTCACAAATTGTACCTACCTCTTCATAAATAGTAAAGAAAAGATAAAGATTTAGATAAGTACTGCACCAGGGCGACCCGTGTAACAATAGAAAATTAATTGTCTCAACAGAAATTTCTAATTGCAATGTTTGTGTTCTGAGAGTGACAAGCCTATAATCATAGAAAAAATTGAAAACCATAGAATCATCATATATCTTTGATGTCCTGATAGTTTTGCATCTGTTTTGTTTTATAGTAATAGTACAGTTCTGAAGAATACTTTAAGATAAATATAAGGTGCTACTGACCAAAGGAACCGAGGAGGGATAAAATAAAAAGGAATAAAAATAAAATCAGGCATATTGATTTTTCTATTGTAGCAAAATCTTTTCTGTTTCGCCTATAAAATACCTTGTATAAAATGTCAATAAACTTCAAAGACAAATGTTCAAATATTTGTAACATGACATGCTTTTGCGTTTTTCTGAAAATCTTTAAAACGGACTAACGGTTTTAAAGTATATTTAAGATCCGGGAGTTCTACTGTCGCATTCAAAATAGTTCATAGGTACTTTCGATTATTATAATAAAATGATGATGTCTGTTTTTTGAGCCATATAACATTGGTAGGTACTGTGCGCCTGTAAAAGGAACGTTTGTTTTTCTTACAAGTCTTCAAATTATGTTATAGTTCTATTTTATGTTAAGTACCAGTTTCACTGAAACTGGGGTATTATAAAATTAAATTGAGACCTACATATTTATATGTATATATAATATATTTGAAGGAAAATAAGGTTATTTAATAAGGAATGTAAAGTTGAAACACGTGTAGAGGAATCTGGTGTCAGAGTTTTAAAGCCGCCCACGGGGCTCTGACTTGGCTTCACATGCCATCGAGAAATATTTCGTACATAAATCCGCAAACTAGAGGTGCGTGGCTTGGGTTCGAACTCGAGACCTTTGACTTGGCAGTCCGACGGTCACTAGATGGCACTAAGCTATCACTGCTACGTAGACGAATTAAACCTATGTTCTCACATATATATTTCCACACTTTCTTCCCATGGCAGAAACTAGCACCCCACGTGCTACGATCCAACCTACCTATGATAAGCCACAGATCAATTCAGATAGGACACTCCGCAAAATCCTTTAAATAAAAAGCGACTTGCTACGACACAATAAATTGCAATCCAGGTCGCACAGCGCTGGGGTGCTTGGACAGGAAACCTCCCCGTGTGCCTGTGGGCTGGAATTCCCTTCGGATGCGTCCGGGGGGAAGGCCAGTCTTCAGGACGGTGCACCCTGGGATGCGGGCAATGTCTCCCCATTAGGTACTCTGTGCCTAAGGGGTCCCATTGTCTGCATGCCAATATCCTGTCGGAGGAACGCTCTAACGTGTACTCGGAGAGAGCACACGCTGAGCAGCGTTGGAGCACGGGCTCGGCGTGCACTAACACTGCCGTCGGGCAGGCAGGAGGAAGCCTTCTGCCACCGTTGGTCTCGTAGCCCCGAAGAGTGTCAAGGTCATGTCTCTGGCACTTGACGGGGGTCGAGGGTCTTGGCTTAACCGCCCGGACCGCGAGGAAGAAATCCTCTATAAAAAATTACCCCAAACCTCCAAGCGGCGGCGCACCGTGAGGGAGGTTGTAAGCTTGACTAATGGGTAGCTATTTGATAATTAGTCGCTAGTGCGAACCACAATATTTGAGTCAATAAACAAAGTTATATACTCGTGGGAACAAAAATGGAAACTGATTTAAACAAAAAAAAACAAGGTGAGAGGAGTGATGCGGGGTCGGAGTCCGACGCTGCGTCTGGCGCGATGAGCTCGGGTCAGAGCTCGGAGCGCGAAGTGGTGGAGGGAGCGGCCGTGAGGAACCGAAAGTTCCTCCGGAAGCGCCCTAAATCGGGGGATGGCCAGGGGTCGTCCGCTGACGAGGGGGTCTCGGGCCAAGGCCACAGGAGGAAGATCCACTCCAGTCGGCGGGGTGCGGCCCGGGGAAAAGGTGTGGGAAGAGGGCTCACCACAAAGAAGGTCGGCGAGCCGAGCCGGGCCAGCCCAGCGGCGCTGGAGAAGCCCTCTACAGAAGAGGAAAGCAACCCTGTAGGGACGAGCACCGTGGCGGCCCCTATAGATTCGGCAGGTGGTGAGCCGGATGCCGCTGGTGGCTCCAAATCGGAGCAAGCGGCCAGGTTTGCAGAGGCTGTGGCTGCCGCTATCAAGGGTTTGGCCTTGAAGAGGACTCAGTCCTCTAAAGACAAGGCCATACCCGCGGTCATGGCCTCTATTTTGGCGGCAGCGGAGGCCTATCACCTCAGGCCACCGTCGGACGGCATGTCCGAGATGCGGGCGGAGGTCGCTCGCTTGACAGCCGCCATGGAGCTTCTCCGAAAGGAGAATGAGGAGCTCCGAGCGGACCTGGCTGGGCTCCGAGGAGCCGGCCCCCGTGAGGTGCCGCAGGGGAGGGAGCAGCATGGGCAGGGCCCCGTGCCTGCGGAGGACCGGGTTCTGACCCTGGTGAGGCAGGAGATGGCTTCTTTGCGGTCTCGTTTTTCCGCGCTAGAAGCCATCGTCCTGCGCCCTCCTCTAGCGGCGAGCAAGCCGGCCTCTGGCCAGCGGAAGGAGGCAACATATGCCAGCACCGCAGCTGCCCGGGCAAAACCAGGTTCGTCTGGGCAGACCAAGGGCGGGACGGCCCCACAGGTGGCGAGGGCCCCGGCCCAGGCGGCGAAGGCCCCGGCCCAGGCGGCGAAACAGCCGCCCCCGCCTCCTCCTAACTCTACTCCGGCTGACGCTGAATGGCAAGTAGCCGGAGAGAAGAGGAAGGCGGCTAAGGCAAAAAGGGCGGCCAAAAACAAAGAGAGGAGGCAGCGGCGCAAGGAACGAAGCATCGCGGCTAGGCTCCGCGCCCCGAAGTCTGCAGCTGTAGTGATAACACTACAGCCAGAGGCGGAGAAAAAGGGCGTGTCCTACCGCGACGTGCTCGCCAAGGTGGGGGCAGCGGTGGACCTCAAGGAGATCGGCGCCGCTGATGGCATCCGGGTAAGAGTCACTGCGACTGGGGCCCGGATGCTGGAGGTCCCCGGTGCGGCAAGCGGCCCGGCCGCTGACGCTCTGGCCGAAAGGCTTAGGGCGTCCCTAAATGCGGACGAGGCCCGAGTGTCCAGGCCCACCAAATGCGCTGACATGCGTATTCAGGGCTTGGACGACTCTGTGACGGAGGGACAGGTGGTGGCCGCTGTCGTTAGGACTGGGGGGTGCTCTGCCGAGCAGGTTAGGGCAGGCGCCATCCGTCCTGACTTCACGGGGATGCGAGCCGTTACGGTGAGCTGCCCCGTGTCGGCGGCCAAGAAAATTGCCGGAGAGGGCCAAAGGTTATTGGTGGGCTGGGTTTCCGCGCAGGTCAAACTGCTGGAACCCAGACCTCTGAGGTGCTACCGCTGCCATGTGGGTAACCACGTGGGAGCTAAATGCACCTCGGAGGTGGACCGCAGCGGTCACTGCTACCGCTGTGGTCAGCCAGGTCACAAGGCCGGCTCATGCGACGCCACGCCGCACTGCGCCGTATGTGCGGCAGCTGGCAAGCCGGCCAATCACCGGGTTGGGAGTAAGGCCTGCGCTCCACCCGCCAAAGCTAGGGGAAAGCCACCAGCCACCGCCGTCACAGCCGCAACCTCCGCCACCGCCACCGTTGCCGCCTCCACAGCCGTCGTCGCCGCCGCAGCCGCCGCGGCAGGGCCCTCACAGGGGGCTAAGGAGGGGGCTGACATGGAGTGCCAATAATGGCCCCATTTCGCCTCCTCCAGGCGAACATCAACCACTGCGCCGCAGCTCAGCATCTGTTGCTCCAGAGCATGGCGCAGTGGTCGATTAACATCGCCGTGGTCGCTGAGCCGTACTTTGTCCCGCCCAGGGATGACTGGGTGGAGGACCTGAGCGGCTCAGTGGCCCTAATTTCGTCGGCCGCCGCCGGTACCCCGTCCCTCGAGGCTGTTAAGAGAGGACGGGGTTGCGTTGCAGCACGGTTCGGGGAGATTGTCGTGGTAGGGGCATACTTCTCCCCGAACCGAACTCTCGCCGAGTTCCACAACTCCCTTGCGGAGTTGAGAGTCGTCGTCGTCGGGTTCTGTTCCCTCCCCGTGCTCGTCCTCGGGGACTTCAATGCCAAGAATGTGGCTTGGGGTTCCCGGTATACGGACACACGGGGCAGGATGGTGGAGGACTGGGCGCTGGAGACAGGCCTGGTCGTCCTTAACCGGGGTTCTGTCCCCACGTGTGTGCGGATGCGGGGTGAATCGGTGGTGGACATCTCGTTCGCCAGCCCCGCTCTGTCGCCGCGTGTCATTGACTGGCGCGTCATGGAGGGGGTGGAGACCTATTCCGATCACCGGTACATCCGGTTTGACGTCTCCGCCCAGACCTCGAGCGCGCCGGTCCGACAGGCCCCGAGTGGTCCGTGGTGGGCGCTGAAGCAGCTGGACCGGGAGCTCCTCCTGGAAGCCTCGATCGTGCAGGCCTGGGTGTCATCACCGGACAGGCCTGCCGACATCGATGACGAGGCGGAGTGGTTCCGGGAGGCCATGTCCGAGATATGTGACGTGGCAATGCCCCGGGTCCAGCCCGGACGTGCTTCGCGCCAGGTGTACTGGTGGTCGCGACAGCTGACGACACTGCGCAATGCGTGCGTTGCTGCGCGACGCCGGTACACCAGGCACCGCAGGCTCCGTATTCGACCTCCGGATACGGAAGCCATTCAGGCGGAGCTATACGAGGGGTACAGAGCGGCGAAGACCGCCCTGCAAGCGGAGATCCTGCGGGCCAGGGCACTGGCCCGCGAGGAGTCGCTGGAGACTCTGAACAGAGACCCGTGGGGACGCCCATACAAGATGGTGCGGGAGAAACTCCGCCCATGGGCTCCCCCGCTGACGCAGAGTCTCCGGCCACAGCTTGTGGGGGACGTGGTGAGCGCTCTGTTCCCTTCGAGAGGGGAACACGCCTCCCCGCCCATGGCTCCGCCTACTGCGGTGCCTGATGCGGACCACACCGCCGACGACGACGACGATGCTCCGGAGGTGACCGAGGTAGAGATGAGGGTGGCGGTACGTAGGCTGAATGCCAGAAATACCGCCCCAGGACCCGACGGCTTACCTGGGAAAGCCTGGGTCCTGGCCTCAGAGGCTCTCGGGCCTCGACTAAGGGGGCTCTTAAGCGCATGTATGGAGAGGGGCCAGTTTCCACTTCGTTGGAAGACGGGGAAACTGGTCCTAATCAAGAAGCCGGGGCGCCCTGCGGACTCTCCGTCCGCTTACCGGCCCATCGTGCTACTCGACGAGGTGGGCAAGCTCTTTGAAAGAGTAATTGCAGACCGCCTTGTCGGGCGGCTGGTGCGGGTGGGGCCGGATTTGGCGGAGAGCCAGTTTGGTTTCCGCAGGGGGCGCTCCACGGTGGGCGCCATCATGCGCGTGCGAGCCCTCACGACGGGGGATGCGGTGGCTCGGGGTGGGGTCGTCTTGGCGGTGTCTCTAGACATCGCCAACGCCTTCAATACCCTGCCCTGGAGTTGCATCAGGGAGGCACTCCGGTATCACCGGGTGCCGACCTACCTCTGTCGTGTGGTCGAGGCCTATTTGACGGACAGGGCCATCATCTACCCCGGTCACCAGGGAGAGTGGAACCGGCGAGAGATGTCGTGCGGTGTCCCACAGGGATCGGTCCTGGGGCCGCATCTGTGGGACATCGGATACGACTGGGTGCTGCGCGCAGACCTCCCCAATGGCGTCAGCGTCGTTTGTTACGCTGACGACACGTTGGTCCTGGCGCAGGGGAGGTCGCACCAGGCGGCGGCCGAACTAGCGACACACGGGGTTGCGACAATCGTGGCCAGAATCCGGCAGTTGGGACTCGAGGTGGCCTTGCACAAGTCCGAGGCCATGTGTTTTCATGGTCCTCGGAACGCGCCACCGTCGGGTTCCCAAATAACGGTAGGAGGGGTTCACATCGGCGTCGAGTCGACGATGAAGTACCTGGGACTCGTCCTCGACAGTCGGTGGAACTTCGTGGAGCATTTCCGACGTTTGGCTCCCAGACTGGAGCGGGCCGGGGCTGCCTTGAAGCGGCTCCTGCCCAATCTAGGGGGTCCAAACGCCTCCTGCCGGAGGCTATACGCGGGGATCGTGCGGTCCATGGCCCTGTACGGGGCACCGGTGTGGGCGCGTTCGTTGAGGCGGCGGCCTGCCCGCAGGTTGAACGCGTCCCAGAGGGTCATGGCCACCCGGCTGGTCCGGGGATACCGCACGGTCTCCGGTGAGGTGGCAAGCCTCCTTGCCGGATTGCCGCCATGGGATCTGGAGGCAAAAGTCCTCGCGCATATTTGGGAGTGGCGCGAGGAGGCGAAACGCCGGGGCTTGACTCCGATGCCGCGAGAAATCGCGGCACAGCGGACAGAGCTCCGACGGGATCTCATGGCGGCATGGAGAGTGCGATTGTCGCAACCCAGTGCTGGGCACGCCACTATTGCGGCGATAAGTTCCCTCTTTGAGGAGTGGCTGGAGAGGCGCCACGGCGTCCTCACCTTCCGCCTGACGCAGGTCCTCACCGGACACGGCTGTTTCGGGAGGTACCTGTTTCGGATAAGGCGGGAGGAAACGCCCGGGTGTCATCACTGCGTGGATCGCCCGGAGGACACGGTGGAGCATACGGTGGAGGTATGCCCGGCTTGGGCAGAGCACCGCCGTGTCCTCGTGGAGGCGATCGGTGGCGGGGATCTCTCGCGTCCGGTCCTGGTCCAGGCCATGGTACGGAGCGAGAGGGCATGGGAGGCCGTCACCTCCTTCTGCGAAGCAGTAATGCTCGCGAAGGAGGAGGCGGAGCGCGTGAGGGAGAGGCAAATTTCGCGCCCTCACGCCCCTAGCCGCCGCAGGAGGAGACGCCCTGGGCGTCGGGAATCGGTTGCCGATTCCCGGCCACCGTAGGCGCGGGCTTGCGGACGGTGAGCAATGGGTAGCTCGCCGTCCGGTAAGGACCAAGCCCGGGTCGACGGCGCGTTGTGTTCCACGCGCGCCTCAAAGAGATGTCAGCGAATGAAGGGGTCCGATGAGACCATTGCCTGCCGGGGTTGCGGGAAAGTCCGAAAGGGATACCGTGGCCCCCTGGCATTGCACAGGCAACAGAAGGAACACGGGTGGGTTTTAGTCAGTAAGAGTCTGACACGCCCTCCCGCTCCACCCAGAGCGGGAGACGTCATTTGATGATTTCCCACCCAAAAAAAAAAAAAAAAAAAAAAAAAAAAAAAAAAAAAAAAAAAGGTCGCACAGCGCTAATCACCTACAGTTATATTCATCTAGAAGTTGCCTCTCTTTCTATCGCGTAACTCTAACGACCTTCTGACTACGTTCCACTCACTGAATTGGCCCAGCAAAACGGACCCGCCGCGTACTTGCTTTATACCTAAACTGCGGAGTGCCCCATCTGTATTTATCTGTGGTTAAGCATACAAAAGTAGGTAAATAAAACCTAAACGGAATGAACTCATAGATGGGTAAGTACCTACCTACCTACATGCGATGCGATGATGTGTGAAATGCCCATAAAGCGAGGTTCATATCGATTTCAATGTCAATTATGTGTGCGATCGGTCACTTGTTTGGCTTATCTGATTCTGATAATATAACATTAGCTTTCATTAACTACTTAAGAGACACCGCTGGACCTATATTTGCTAAAAAAAAATCAGAGTTATTGTACAAAAAATGCAGATTAAAATAATATAAATATCATTCTCACTAATTCGAAAGTATAATTTAGCATGTTGTTATTTTACTCAATTAAGCATAAAATAAATAATTGAACGGATTTAGATGAAATTTTGCACACATTTTATTTTTAGATTTAGGTACTCAATGCTTTTCATATGATAACGTGTAGTAGGTCCCCTAGGTAGCTAGTATAAAATAAAACGTAGGGCTAACAAAAACCTAGGTTTTAAAACTTAGACCAAAAGTATCGATTTACAATGCCAGCCAGGAACTGATGGTGTAAGCACAGCCGGGGACGACCGTGACGGCAGCGCTGTCGGTAATGCTAATACAACTACTCAATGCTACGCTGCTGTATCTGATGGCAACGGAATACCAAATTAGATCACTTGAGGAAACATTAACAGATATTCAAATAAACTGTGAAAAAGAAATGTTAGGCTTAAACGGATTTCTAGAACATGAAACGCTAGTTTTTATTGCGGAACTTTGATTTGAATTATGGGAGAAAGTTGAGCGTAAACACGGCAGTTAGAATTTAGGAGACATTATCATTTAGGAAAAGCTCTATTGGTGAAGAAACACAAACATATACAATAAGATTATAGATATGCCGTGACCGTCACTTGTTTGTTTATTGGATTAGTTACGATTGATGGTCGAATAAGTGGTTTCTTTGTTAACGATGGAACACTCGCCGCGCCGATTCCTGACAGCATTAACAGCTTTTAAGTTGTGACGTCACTGAAATTGACATGAACATGCCAAGCAAATAGGCTTTCTACAGAAGTTATCGCGGAAAGAAACAGCTCAGAATTCAAAATGTTAATGAATTAATAAAATGATGTCGAAAATAGGCACCGTTCACATTCTTTTCAAATTCCCTTTTTGATGAAGATCGTTATCCGAAAGTATAGGAATGTAGATATTGTGGACGTTCGAGTTATATTGAATTCCCTTTATAAAGTAAAAGGGCCAATTAATTAGGTATTCAAATGATCGAGCATTTCTAAGGCGTAGATTTAGTTCTTACGTAATTAATTAAACTGTATATGAGAATGATGTTCTGTGGCGGTTTAGGATGACTTCGTTGTCCGTGCGTCTATCTGTATGTCAATCAAGTCCCTTTTACTCAGGAACGCGTGGAAGTATCAAGTTGAAATTAATAATAGGGGTTAAAGTATGTAATTGCCGTTTTATTGTAATAGGTACTTCGAATTGACATAGAACCTTCATGGTTTGAGATTTTGAGTGAAACTTTTTTCACATGGTAACTATGAAGTTCTTCTTTTAAAAAATGAAAACATTCGATTATCGACTTTCAGTTGTTTTTTTTATTCAGCTTAGACAAGAAAGATGGATACTTCGAAAGTTCGAGTTATTTTTGAATACGAGTTCCGACGCGGAATTAACGCGGCAGAAACAGCTCGCAATATCAATGTTGCGTTTGGAGAGGGGGACTGCTAATGAACGCACCGTGCGATTTTGGTTTAAACGCTTTCGTGATGGAAACTTTGATTTGAAGAACGAACCACGTGGAAGACCGCCCACACAGGTGAATAACAATGAATTGAAAGAGATGGTGGAAGCCGATCCGAGCCAAACTACCCAGGAATTAGCGGCATGGTTTAACGTTACCTTACCAACAATATTGACTCATTTGCGTCAAATCAATAAAATAAAATAAATATGAGAAATGGGTGCCTTAAATGATTTGACTGATCTGCAGAAAGAAATGCGTGTTGAATCGACACAGAAATTAAGGAATATTGGATCGAATTGTGACATGTGATGAAAAGTGGATTCTTTACGATAACCGTAAGCGAAAAATGCAATGGCTGACCCCAGGTCAAACGCCGCAACAGTGTCCTAAAGCAAAGCTTACCAATAAAAAGGTAATGGTAACTGTTCGGTGGTTTCAGCATGGTGTTATTCACTATAGCTTTCTCCGATCTGGTCAAGCAATAACGGCATATGTCTACTGTGCCGAACTCCGAACAATGATAGCAAAACTAGCAGTGAAACAGCCCCGACTCATGAATCGATCTTCACCATTATTGCTCCATGATAACGCGAGACCTCATACAGCACGAGAAACCGTTTTAACTCTACAGGAACTGTAATTAGAAACCATTCGTCACCCTCCGTATTCGCCAGACCTTGCTCCAATGGACTAGCATTTTTTTCGTGATTTGGACAATTTTCTACGTGATAAAAAGTTTTCTTCTCAGGAGGCAGTAAAAATGCTTTCACACATTTTGTCGAATCTAGATCACGAGAGTTCTACCGCAAAGGCATAAATGACCTTGCTATTAGATGGCAGGAATGTATAGATAATAATGGTAATTATTTTGATTAAATAAATATGTTAAATTAAATGAAAAACGGATTTCTATTTTTCAGTAAAAATTGGCAATTTCATACTTTAACCCCTAATATCATAGGTCTAGCTTTTACCACAATAACAAAAAAAAAAAAAAAATAGTTAACAGATGCCGCCACACTTTACTTTTTCCTACAGGAACACTTGTACAGTATCTTCAACGTGTATCTATAATAAACGCAGGTCTTTTAAGGCTCCCGCAGACAGGCGACATACAATTTCCATGGCGCCAGATGATTTCTATGAAGTTTTTTCATAGAAATTGTTCTACTAGAGTCACGTCGCGCTGTCGCGTCGCACCTGCCTTAACTCGTTTATTTGGTACATTCAAAATTAATTAACCTTATTTCGGGTATTATTTAAATGACCGGCAGTATCGCGATAGTGTACCGACCGTTGCGGTATTTTAATTTTATATAACCCTGCGTACACAGAGGGAAGTGCTTCCACAGACCTTTCATGGACCCAATGTTTTCTTTACTTTACTATGCCCGTTTCAGCCATTTGTTTGCTTTATGTTATTGCTTTTTAAGGGTTTGCGGCACACCAGAGATAAGGCCAGAATTTTATATATTTCCGCGTGGAAATTGGTAATTTAAATGTTCATTACAGCTAATAAATTACAACAAATATTTGCGTTCAGTATAAAATTATGTTATTCGTATGTGATTGTACATACCTACAGGCTGAATGTTTAGTCACCGTCGAATTTTTTTCTAGGCATTAGGTAACTCACTAACTCCATTTTTGAAAAAAAAAAACGATACGTAAAATTTTCATATTAAATAATTTTCTCGAAAGAATTATCCGCTCTGCGTGGTATATAGTAACTTTGTGATGTGATATCTCAATATTTTTGCATTGAGTGATACTAAAAGAAAAAACACGTATTCAATGATTTTCGCCAAAGATTAATATATCAAAATTTGGATGGTGACTAAAAATTCCGAGTGTATAATGGATATAACGAGTTCGAGGGATGAAAATAGCCCTTCAAGGTTTGAGTGTAAAGCGTTACGTTTCGAAGTTCAAAGCCCTGTAAGTGGAAACTTTTGGGAAACTTGTATAATATCTGATATAATAATATACTGTTCTACTACCTACCAAAAATACTTTATTACACGATGTTTCTGTTTATTGAAAGGGGCTGAACATATATTTTATAAGGACCTTAGGTATGCCAAGTGGAATAAGATCACTCTCCCTATGTATTTTTTTATTTGGTGCCAATAATTTTTTAATTAGCTTGTTGATGGCAAAAATAACACGAAAAAAATATATCTTCTTAGTTTTTAAATTAGTTTGGCCCAAAACTCAGCAACGCGAATACCGTTCGCTGACGCTGCCACTAGGTCCTCACGTGTGCAGGTGACAGCGCATGAGGTGCAAGGTGGATGGGAGGTGAGCCATTGTCTGTGGTCAGACGCTGCACACACACCGGAGATCTGAGCCTTTCGTGAATCCCCACTTGTTGAGGTGGTCCTTGCGACCTCCATGGGTACGAAATCGTATTTTTAGGTTTTCCAAGCAGGCCGCGGTAACTTGTGCCCGGATGGGAGGCTCTGTGATGGTTCGGTGAAGAAATCAGGGGGCTTAAGCAGTTCTTGCCCAAGATCACTTCATTCTATGGAGGGGTTACCATCGGCTGGACTCATGCACCCAATCATTTTTTTGCGGCTTTTAAGCCTCTGTGGCACTGGGTTATAATTGTGTATTGGATCAGGATGGCGTGGGTCATCTTGTATCTTCGCTCTCCCGATGCGGCTGGCTAGTCCTGCGAATTCCTGGAGGCGCGATGCCAGTCAATGGATACAAGTGGCGAGGCGTGAGAAAAAAATGTCTAATTAAAATTATTATGACGTCATTTCGGACTTTCATCGTGGCCGCAAAAAGTTAATTCATGTTTACCTAACAAAATAACCACGTCACAGATACCGGGCCGAGGTGTTTAATTTGTTCCAAAGATAATTATGTCATCTCCTCCGGAAGCCTTACCGCAGCTCAGAATACCAATCATCCCAACCCTTTTTTACCTATTATACAGTGGATGTTTTCACTGTTATGTAATTTTAACCCTTTAAACCAGTGCTATCAAATAACGTATAGAGTTAATCCAGCAGATACAAGTTAATCTCTCCATACAGCTGGATTTGGGCGTGTGTCGAAACTTTCCAGCGCCCTGTTTGCACTAAAGGCCACTTATCATTTGCGTTGGTAAGCGTTTATCAACGATAGCCGCTGATAGCACGCCTTGGTATGTTATGAATATTATGTTAAAGCTAATAGCCCGTGAAATTGCGCTCCAATTTGCGTTTTCCGACCTTTCTAGACGAAGCTTATTAACAGTAAATTATGATAGGTAAATGTGATAAATACTTACATAAACTCACGCCTTCTTAGCAATGGAGGTAGGCAGAAACTATAGAACGCCACCTGCTACGATTTTAAGGATCGTATATTCAGCTAACCTACTCCTTTTGCTTAGTTTGTGATGTGATAGTTTGATCAAATAAACAAACTATGACTTTAAGTTATTCAGAATGTAATATTACCTATAGTTTTGGACACCGTCGCTTATGAAAATATCAAGGCGAAATAGGGAAGGTATACACAGCTTAAGACTTTAGGTGTATCAATAGCATTGTTTCTGAAGAAATCGTTTCCTAATCCGTGCAACTTCAGCAGTAGGTACATATGCAACCATAGGTACCTACTGCTGAAGCAGGCATACCTGCAGGATGATCTTTACGTTGAATAATTGCTAAAGGCATAGACAAGTAACTGATGTTACGTCGGATGCAGACAATTATTTTTTTATACATTTTTATTTAGTATTTTTATCTTTCCGTGACATCACTGCTGAGATAGGAGCCTTTTGGCCACGCACAGGACTTTCTAATATATTTTAAGTTTACTTTGTTTTTATTTGTATTGTTTTTATTTTAATTTTTAATGAATGTGTTAGCTAAATTGATGTCTCTTGTGCTTGTCCCAATAAATACGTTTTCTTTCTTTCTTTCTAATTGCCGAGAGAATATAGGAAGAGTATCGCAAACCAACAATCAGATGGGTGACCTACAAAGGACTGCGGGCAAGACCCAGATGAGACTCGCACATACCAGGGCAGCATGGCATAAAAAGGAGAGGGTGTAACAAGGCTGGCAATGTTGATGGTCTCTTTTTCCCTCAAGAAAGAGCACTATTTTTCCTCTACAGTGAAAACCGGAAGAAAATACCCTTAAATATTTAAAGAATATTTATTTATTCATAGGGTTGCTTACACGATTGCTCGATATTGCTCGTATGTCACGGCTGATTTACTCTCATATATGTTTTTATCGGATATTGCTGGCCTATCTTATCAGCTGCTTTTTAATGTGCTTCGACGGTAGAATGGGTGAATAATTTTCGAAATACAATATAACATCACGCCTGTTTTCCACACAGGGTTAGGCAGAGGTGTGCCTAGAGTGTATCCACTTTTTACTAGGAGCTTAGTGTCAGCAACCAGGCGCAAATCCTGACTCCGGGCTGCTACTGAGAAATTCCAGATGAAAAAACCTAATATCGCTGCCCAATCCGGGAATCTCTCATCTTCATGTCAGTGCGTTGTTTGTCTGTTAGCCAGTCAGTCATGAAACTACTTTATGTGATTACATTTCAACAAAACCCTTTTTCCGTGTCCAAATAGTCGCGTTATATAGCGCCATATTTACTTCCTCCAAAGAGATTTAAGATAGATACTTAATGTCTTTAATTTCCTCAAATACTTTACTTGAAAACAAGCATCTTCCACGTAGCAGTTAATTCAATCTTGGTAGCGAACAGTTCAGGTAGTGATTACACACTTAGGAACTGCACGATCTAATTTCATTTAAAGTCCGCCTTCAGGAGTACATGTTGTAAAAGTTGGCAACTGCTCCGGAAAGAAATTCAATACAGCGAGGAGCTGACATGGCGCTGTAAGTAGGTACCGAGGTACCTACGGGCACGAGCAGGTAATCTAGAGAGCACCCGGCGCGCACGATATAACTACGGACGCAGAAGAAAAAGGTACAGCAGGTCCACTACATATACCCACGGTTGGGAAATACAATTTTGGGATTACCTAGTGTGCTTCAACCATTTTTCAGACTATCTAAAGTAAATACATCTTTTATGGGGTACTGTAATAAATGTTACAACTGAATACCTTGTGATATATTAGAATTAAATGAAAGAAAATTTAAAACTCATATAAAAAGTACACTTTGTAAACAAGCATATTACAAATTAGAGGATTATATCCAAGATAAAAATGCTCCATGCTGCTCCATAGGACAATTCAGAATCTAGACAAAATCGAACTGGTTTTTGTGATTACTTGAACTCACACACTGACTTATTATTAGTATTACTTGTTATAATGTTAGAAATATAGTATAATATTACAATGTTTGTAAGTATGTGAGCACCATGCATCTATCACATAATTAATTTATGTCATTCCTTCATTTTTCATTCTTTTTACCTAACGTGGTATAGTAATCTTATTCTAGGTGCATTGACTTCACATATAATTATATAATTAGTGTATACAAGGTATAATGTTTTTTTTTAAAGAGTAACGGTGGAGTTTCTTGCCCATTCTTCTTCATACGAAAACTACTTTTTGGAATGGGCGACTAGAATCAGTTTTTTTTTTTTTTTATTGTACTAATTGAAATAAATTATTTGACTTTGACTCTGACTTTGCTTCTTCTATATGTAACCCAATAGTAACGAAACGCCTAACAAATCGCAGCCGGCGACGACTATCCTGAAACTCTTGTTAGAACTTTCATTCTTCCTAGTTAAATCAATCTGACTAATTCCTGTGAACTTTCTGAATCTTCGTATGCTCTGATAGCCCGCAGCACCAATTTAGAGTTTAGAGACCCACTGGCCAACGGAGTTAATTTGTCAGATCAAACTTTGAAATCGAAACGAGTTGGATTACGTTTGGCGGTAAAATTTCTGTTTTATCTCTACTCTACCTCATCTGGTAGAAAGGAAATATATTTGCTAGATAATGGGTCAAGCAATTTGTAGTCAATTGGAGGAAATGAGTTATTATTGTGGACGTTCTAGCAACCGATTTCTGTCTAACTGCTGTGCTCGGACCAGACTTATAAAACGGTATCAATATTGAATGCTTTGAATTGTCACTTTATTTCACCCAGGGGCTTAATTATTAAAACCGTCAGACGACAGGTGCCAGGTCACTCTGACAGGACAATCTGACACTTTTACAAGTTTCTTTTATACATTTTCTGAATAAAGCACTAGTGTTGTTTAATACAACAACACTAGTTGTGAAAATTGTGTATTTTTTTGACAATCAAGTATTTGTTTTTTTTTGTAGGGCAACTCGTAGCTGATCTCTGAGGTCATGACTACATAACCGGGCTATCCTGTGGCTTCCTTAAGCTACTAACTTAAAGCCAAGGGCGTAAAATAACTTATATATTAGGCGAGCGCTCACTAAGGGCACCCCCTGTGGGGTACGAACCTCGGCTTAGGGCGTCGCTCGCTGGGGGGTGGACAGCAAGATGGGACCGGCTGGATCAAACATGGGTAATTATTATTGCCAGGGGAATTTAAAGTTAGGCTCAGCTTCAACACGGGCTGGCGAATCGTCGAGCAAGGGTCGGGGGGGACAAATAAGTATTTGTATCACATTGTCAGTTATAGTACCTAATTAGGGCCCGGAGCCTATTGACTAGTCTATTGACTATCTTGAATAGGTGTACGGAAATATTCATTTCCGCTAATAAAATGTCAATTTACAGCACGAATGGCTGAAGGTCGTGGTTTTGTTGTATGTTTGTAATTTGTAACACACCAACGTAATCAAAAACACCTGTATCACTGACTCATAATTAGCTAACACACGATTATCTGGTTAAACATTGTTTTGATCGACTTTATTGAGCAACAAATCGTTTTCCGATACGGGATTCGGATTTCCTCGATGGTATTATGATATATTTTATTAGGCATCCATAATAATATTATTATTGAGAGAATGTCTATCTGCCTGTTACCATTTTATGCCATAACGGCTGAACAGGTTTGGATGAAATTTGGGACACGGATGGTTTTTATTTTGTTAAGTACCTGGTACTTGTTGAAAGACCTACACTGTCCTCCCATACCTAATAACACTGTTATTTGAAAATATTGTACAAACCAATTATTTTTAAAAGAGTAACCGTGGAGTTTCTTGCCGGCTCTTCTCCATAGGAAACGACCAATTGGAACCGTGCACCTAGCTTCTGACGTTTCGTAAGTGCCCATGTAGGTTAATGTGAAATAAAATATTTTGAATTTAATTTAATCCCCGACGGAAAAAGAGGTGTGTTATAAGTTTAACATGTGTATCTGTGTGTTCGTTGCGGCATCGTAGCTCCGAAACGGCTGAACCGATTTTTTTTTTTTTTTTTTTGATAGGTGACTTGACCGAGAGTTTCCTTAGCTGCTCTATAATTTATGAAAATGAGTTTAGTCGTTTGAAGATTATCAGCTCTTTCTAGTTGATAATTTGATGTGAGCATCTTCTACAGGTCTAATTGAGTCGAAATTGTCCTGTTACTTCAATGATATTAGAACATAGTAACCTTGAACTGATGCTGCATCATCACCTGGAATTTGCAGGATACCCAACTCCCGCACCAACTTACAGCACAGGTATCGTGTTTGGGCTCATTGGAATGGTCACATTATAATGATGTAGATAGATCGTCCCCCAACGTGACGACGACGCTTGGATCAAAATATTACCTAAGTACAACTTATACCTATTAAACTTAAAGGACCAAATATTATGATTTTGTTTGTCTACACAAACAATAAAAAAAGTAAAAAAAAAAAAAACCGAAGTATTATAATCCCGACCTTCACGCAGTCGAAGTCGGGGGAAAAAGCTAGTAACAAATAACTTTAGGAATGCGGCGGTAAAGAACAGTTAATGGGCCAAGGGCTTTGCCCCGTTATAATGCCAGTCAGGTATTTATGTGTTTCTGATAAGAGAACCACTCGACTAACTAATGAAGGAGACATGAGTTTTATCTGTTTATGACTAACGTCGGTACTTCTCTCAGTGAAATAATATGAATAATGAGGCATAACCGGATGACGCATGCAGTTAATTTGTTATTTGGTTTACACACAGTGCACCAAGATACCTCATCATTAGGTAATGGAGCATTAATGCTAACGATTTCATTAATGTCATCAAAGAACTATCAAAATTGAGTCTAATGTTGCTTACTGCAATAAGTTAAAACAAGTTAATGGAAACAGACAAACCGGGCAGCTTGAGGGCAAAATTCGTCACGTAAACAAAACATCTTATAGAAAAAAACTTGAAAACGTAATAAGTAGGTACTTATTAAGCTAAGGATAATTGATGACAATTCTACATTAGGTCTATTAGAATAATATCAAGTTAACTTTAAGATTTGTCACGGGAGAACTTAGGCTTGAGCCTCTGGATTCGCTATTAGGTAGTATTTAAGGCGCTACCAAAGCAGAGACACCGTAAAACGTCCATTACAAGCTCAAAGGTCAAGGGTATATAAAAAAAAGGCTTATCCAAAGATATTTCATAGAAAAGATCTAGAAGATTGAAAAAAAAAAACCCCAAAAAAACGTTTTCGTCTCGAAATGCTCAATATTTCGACAAACTATTCATATTTTTTGTAACTTTAAAAAAGGAATGTATTTTTTAAAAATTAACTTAAAACTGCATTATAATATCTTTCATTTTATCGTCGGACTCGAGATTCAACCAAAATCAAACGCATCGCCATTTTCAACCGTATTTGCATACCACGACGCACTACCGTCGCTTCACCTCCTTCCATACCAAAAGATTTGCTTATTACCGCGCATTAATGTCAGCTTTAAAAGTTAATTAAAGTTCGTTTCTGTAACTGACTATTACCTATTGAAAAGTGGCATTGAATAGATATACTTACATAGTTGTGAGTTTTGTATGACTGATCGAGAATGGTGCACTGCGGTATGGAGCAGATGTTGTAAACTTGAGATGAAATCTGCATATTTTCATTGTTTGTGGACCCGCTTCATTATAGGTAACTTGCATGTAATAGGTGCTTATTTGAACAATTCCATTATTGCTGCTTACGTCTTTGTTTAAAGTAGCTAAGTAAAAATTATTCTAATAAGTTTCTTATTGATTTAAAGCAAAAAGTAAACTACAAAAACATGTTTAATTATTCTTTAGCATGACGGCAGGCTTTTTTCAAAGGCACCATGAATTAATTTTCTGTACGTGAGAAGCAAAACTTCAAAGAGTAAACAGAAAAGATTATTCTTTTCTGTGTGAGCCATTGTCAATGGGAACAAGAAAGAGTGCGCATACACATGTAATAGAGCAGTCACGTAGTCTTTGTTAGTTCTTGCATAAATCATATGCTTAGTGCGGAACAATGAGCACTAATAATGTCACCATCTACATAACAAAACAGGGGTTGTAAACTATGTAGCACAAATGGAAATGTTGCGAACGCATGCCCATCTATATGTAGGTACCATAGATGTTATCTAAACATACATGTTATTTAACAATAGCTCTTAAAACTACTTTATATGTATGGAATTTGCTTATTATGTTACTAAATTCTAAAGGAAAACTTTGAATTGATGTCGGCCCTGTTCCTACGACTATTTTTTATTTTTTTGGGGTGGAAATTATCAAATAACTTCTCCGTAGGGCGTGTCAGACTCTTATTGACTAAAACCTACCCGTGTTCCTTCAATTGCCTGTACTTGCCATGGGCCACGGTATCCCTTTCGGACTCTCCCGCGACCCCGGCAGATTCCTACGACGACTCTAAATACAATTAGGTTGGTGTAAAACCCTGCTGATGATTTATTTAAATTATTCCAATTGTTTCAAAATAATAAAACATTGTTTTAATTTCGCCTCCCATAGCAAATAGTAACAAACAAGCTGATTGAGTCGCGGTAGGTATTTCGTTTAACTTTATGACATTTTTGAATTATCTGCTAATAGTTTTGATATTAGGTAAATTGTGTTTAGAGGATATCTTTTGAGGATTTTTTATCTTTTTGGATGGACTGATTTACAAAGGGATGATAAAAAAGATACAAGTTAAGAATAATGTAGTTTAACAAATCAGGGTAAGTATGTACTACTACTCGTACTAAGTCATTTCTTATGCGAAATGAGTTTTCTATAGGTGCGTTCTGAACATGTTTATTCTAAATTGTGAATTATTTTAACAACAAAAAAAAAAACTTTTTTTCTAACTTCAAACCATATTTCAGTTCAAATGACCCCGACTCAGGGTCAATTGAAACATTTTCTGAAGATTATTAAATAGGGTCTACCTAGGTTTCGGGTGTGTATTAAGTAAAAATATTAGTTATATTATTTAGCCAGAACTCTAGCTACAATTAAAACCCATTACCAAACATATATGGCCTTATTACAAAACAACTTTTTTTTTTAGACCCAGACCATATTTGAATTTCGAACTTCTTTCCGACAACGTTTAAGTTCTAAATAAAAAACTGATTTTAAGTCCGAGTCTAAGTTGTCAATTTTATATTAAGAACTTTATGTCAGTCAGACTAAGGTTCCAAATACAAAAACTGTCTGAAAGTTTTAGACTTGAACCAAAGTTAGAACGCGTTTTGGAACACACAGTTTGCGTTTAAAATGAAATGAAAGTCAAACGAACAATTTTCTCAAAAAACTTTTCAATTGACCACAGTCAACCTTACACTAGAGATTTCTCAAGAGTAAGAAGGTAAACCATGATTATTTCAAATTCAAACACTCGTCGCTTATGCTGTTATATGGTATTCATTTGATTCGGTTTGTGTTAATATTTTATTTCACCTATAATTCATTGTGTCGTAGCCCCACGCGAGTGCTCCACTAATTATAATAAACTGTGTAATAACTATTAAGTAAGGTATTAAGTAAGGAAAATGGACCTTTTACAATCGTGTGTTAACTGTGGTATCGCTATTAGAGAACGCACCAGGCGGCATGAAATATCATCATTACCCCCTGATATGACTGCATATGCATTTCTGGATACTGTACTTTGTATCATTAAATGATTAATGTATTATAATAATGTATGTGGTTTTATTACGTCTAATAGGTATACTTACATATGCTACAAAAAAGTTCAGTAACTTCTGTGCCAGTTTTTTCAAGTTATAATATGATATTTACCAATTACCTAAGACAAATATATATAAATCAACCTATTTAAAGTTTAGGAAATTATAATTTTAAGAATAAATTGTAAAATCATGATGAAATCTGAGTGAAAAAATCAAGACTTTCAAATCTTCATAACTTTATTCCACGAAAACATAGCTATATGTAACTTATAATTCTTAATTATTGAAGATCTGTCCTATTGAACGACATAATATATTTCATCTCTGTACATTCTGGGGTACAGGTCCTAATAATATTTGGCCATCTCCTTTATTGAAAGATCGCATTGAGCTGTTTATTTTCCACCGAGCTAAGAGGAAAGCTTTATAAGGAATAAATGGATAAGAACTTAGTAAAAAAATTAAAAATTAAATTAATTACTCTTTAAATAAAATACCAGCAATCAAGTCCTATTTTCAAGGCTCAAAGATATATTATTTACATGGACACTCCACAACCACCGACGACACCATTTTCTTTAGGTTGTGCTGTCATATTTTTTGTGGCTATTTTACCTTGTTTACAAAGTCACCTCACGTGAGCCACATTACGTCGGGGTATTTTAGGGGTCATATATGGTTTTTTCCCGAATTTGCTTCATGACTTTGTATTATAAATATCTCTTTTACGTTTTTTGGAGGCAAATAGGCTGGAGACCCTTTTCGTGGTAAGTATTCATGAGCCGTCTATGATACCAGCCTATTATGGTCCCTCTGCACCGCAAAGGCCTCTTCTCGTACAGATAAGTCTCTCACATATAATTATTTAATTAATGTGTACAAAATAATGTTAAAACATTTTAAGAGTAAAGCCTCGTGCAGACTAGCGCCACGCGACAGCGCGACGCGACCCCGGTTATTGTTATATCGTGAAGTTTTCTTAGAAATTGTATTGTTCGAGTCGCGTCGCGCTGGTCTGCACGAGCCTTAACGGTGGAGTTTCTTGCCCATTCTTCTCAATGCAAAAACTACCTTATGGAAGGGGCGACTAGAATCAATACTATTTATTGTAAATTTTGACGTTCAAAAGTGCCTTTTATGTGCTTAAATTGAAATAAATTATTTGACCTTGACTTAAGAAGCCACGAGCATTGATCACCACGCTCGTTCAAGACTGGTTGGCGATTTCAGGTTTCCTCACGATTTTTTTCTTTCAATGTCAGTAATGTCCAAGATAAACTCAGAAAGTACTTATGATTTGAAAAAGTCACTTTGGCACTTGTCCGGATATGAACTCACAACCTTATGGATGAGATAAGAGGCATTACCAGACGGCTCGTTATACCATGATGGCCCGAGCCGTCTATGGACATCTGCAATACCACAGGAATTGCAGGAGCGTTGCCATTTTGCCATTCCAGAGACAAAGGCAGGAGCATCAGATCTCTGCCTGTAATTCAGTGCAATTACAAGTAGTCGTGAATGGTGTCTGCCTTGTCTCAAACCGCAACCACGTCCTACACGCCGAAACACAGCTACCTTGCTCTGCGGCGAAAATGAGTTCGGTTGTAATTACTTTCCCAGACAAGTTCCTTCACAAAGAGCTCCACTAGGTACCTACCTATTACTAGGTAAATAACGCTTACGTAATGTAGTTGAATCACATGCTGCTATTGTTATTCAGTAAGTGTTGCCTAGTTTAATTTGTATCGGCATTATATTTTTATTCATCACAAGTCCGGAATTAAGCTTCGTTCAAACTAGCGCGACGCGACACCGGTTATTGTTATACCGTGAAGTTTTCTTAGAAATTGTATTGTTCGAGTCGCGTCGCGCTAGTCTGCAAGAGGCTTTATTTGCATCATTGCCGTCGTGTTTTTTTGTTAGCACGGTTCACGTTTTCTAACAATTTTTTTAAAAAAGCGGCTATAATTAATAGGAATAAATTTCTGTTTTATCCTAATAATATTATAAACGCGAAAGTTGGTGAGGATGGATGGATGGCTTGGCACACAGATCGTTTTTAACCTGGATTAAAACAAGATATTTTTTCCCGATATTCCCACGGGATTGAGACTAATGCGGATGAAACCGCGGGGCGCAGCTAGTTCAATAATAATGGAACAACTTATTATACTTAACTATAAAAGAAAGAAGATCTGAGAGTAAAGTTCGGTTCTTGTTAGTTTCTTTTGGATAAGTAAAGGAGTTTGCCCACTACACCGTATCATACCATGACCGTGTTAGGAAAAAAAAAACTATTGAAAAGTATGAGACTATGCCCACTAGACCTTTCCGTAACCGACCAATACTGTCGCGTGCTATACAATTTTGGCAGCGAGAATACTTTGCCGGTGACCCATACGCTCCGTCCGTGCGCACGCGACGATACGAAACCATTGACGGTGAGCATACGGCATATAACCGCGTATTATGACAGTTATAAATCCGGTATAAACGGATTATAAGCAGTATTCTCCAGTAGGTATTCTCCCACGACTTTTTTTTTTTTTTTAAGCGGTGTGAACCCAGTAACATGTTTTCATTTTCTTCCCCGTCTAAAATAATGGCTATTGCAAATTGCCAAATTGTCCATTAATTCCTTAATGGACAATTTTCAAATATCTGTCGTATGGTATAGGAAATAATTTCCTCAACAAAAATATTCACACGCTCTTCCTGACGCGTCTGTTTCACGTGAAATCGCAGTGATCTACCACAACCAAGAACGGGAACCGTTCGGATATGACACGCAGATGATAACCGGATGCTATGTAACCGTTATGCACGGTTATGTTATGCTATTGATACGTTTTAGCGGGCAAAGTAGTCCGTGTCATGTTGTTTCCGTGCCTGATACGTTCATAGCACGGTCATGGTATGGTACGGTGTAGTGGGCAGAGAACTTTCCTTTTATTTTTCCAGTTCCAAACTTGTTTCGGTGTTTCCAAACAGACTAATGGACGTTATTAAATCTATGATGACTTTTTTCCCGTAGCAACAATTTGGCGTAAATATACGGGGTGTGGTGTAAATAGTGGTCCACCGTTCAGGATTCAATGAACCAGATTATTAAGTATAACAGTTATTTTTTTTTAACCATTTTTACCCAAGGGTTCTGAAAATATTTCCTTTTTGTCTTTTATTTACGAAACTTCTACCTTTTATTACAAATTTGGTTGTAGTTTCAACAATAATCTTTTTTTTTCATTTTGATTTCCCTTAATTACTGCTGAATACTAGAGCTATCATGATAAATTATGATTTTTTTATGTAAATTCAGATCTTTTGAAGAAAAAGTTGGTTCTTCTCTAATTTTAACCCTAATTTTTAACACACCATCGAGGTTCAAGAGCGATTTTTGTAAAAAAAAAAACGTACTACACTGTCAGTGCCCATTCTTTTCAACAGATCCTATTATTTAACAAAAAGATATTCAATTTTAATTGAAGATAAGAACAATTTCATTAAACTACTTTTTTAAACTTTATTGCGTTAATACTATTACAAAACGTATTAAAACTTAAAAAACGGATACAATGTAACTTTTTACATTTCAAATGTGATTTGTGTTGACACAAACATGTCAAGTAAAAAAACCCCAACTCTTTTTTACCTGAGACATGTTTGTTAACAAAAACCGTTTAAGCTCTCGCAATCGAGTTACGCACAATAGGAGTGATAAGGAAAGGATATGGTAGGGTATTGCTATCTCTTTCACTACTAACGTTAAAATCTCCAGATATCTCGAAATGATTTAGTACGATCTCGTCACTCGTGTCGTGCGTCGTATGCGTTTCGTTTTAGTTCTGCCTGTGTTTACCTCCGCCATTTCTTTACCCCTGCCTGACCCCGGACTCTGTTTAATTTGCCTACTAATTGGACTTGTTGTTTTGGTGATCTCTGCGATATTGGCTACGTGTACTGGTGACTTTGGCTTGCTCAACGATTTGGACAAACGTGCAGTGCAGTGACAATTAAAATGCCTCAGTACACACCGCGCGAATATGCTCAATGCTGACATGCATTTTATTTATGGCGAATGCAGAGGTGACGGTAGAGAAACAACTCGACTTTATCGGGAGAGATATCCCGATTGAAGACATCCAGACCACCGAGTTTTTGTGAGTGTATATTAGTGCATAACGCACACACCGAGGGAAGGATACCTGGCACAGGCGTAGGCGGTGCAAGTGAAGGACGACCGCGACAACACAACGATCAAGAGGTAATGAATTTAGTTACAGAAGATCCTTCAACATCGGTCCGTGCCTTAAGTCGCAGAATTGGCATATCAACTAGATCTGTGCATCGAATACTCAAAAGACATGAACTATACCCATACCACTATCAAAGGGTCATTGCTACCAAGAGATTATCACTTGAGAGTAAGTTTTGTAGAGTAATGCTACGCAGAATAAGAGAAGACCCACAGTTTTTTAATAAAATAATATGGAGCGACAAGTCATCCTGCAGAAAATATGGATATTTAAATCTACACAATTTGCATAACTGGCAGCTAGAAAACCCGCATCTCATAAGGCAAGACAGATCACAGTATCAATTTAAAATAAACCTTTGGACCGGAATCATTAATGGATAGATAATCGGTACACGAGCTGCCAGAAACCATAAATGCAGAAAGATATTTAAGTTTTTTGCGGATTGACTTGCACTTGCTTCTGGAAGGTGTCGTTCCTGAAGTCCAAGAAGACATGTGGTTGCAGAACGCTGGCTGTTCCGTTCGCTATGCTGTTAGAGTACGAGAACACCATGATACGGCGTATCCAGTTAGTTGGATAGGGCGCTTAGGTCCAATATTGTGGCCACCACGCTCGCCAAACCTAAATCTCCTAGATTTTTTTTATTGGGGTTGCTTATTAGAAAAAGTCTACAGTAAAGAAATCACAAGTATTGACCATTTGAGGACTACAATCCAGGCAGCAGTTAGAGAAATCAGCGAATGCGGGTTTGCCCGACGACTTAAACGGTCGTTTATTCGACGTTGCAGAGCGTGTATACCTAACTGCGAATGGGGGGCCATTTTGAACATTTCGTTTAATTTTTTGAAATTTGACTGTAATTTAGACAAAGATTAATAATAAATGATAAATAAAGTGATTTGTTTTTTTTAAATTCTTTGTTCAAATACCTAAAGTAACAAGTTAGGTCTAGATAACTCTGCAATAGTTGATTTTTTTTAAACAAATGGGCACTGACACTGTAGTGCTTTAATTTGCAAATATCGTAAGTATTAAAGCAATAAAGTTTAAAAAGTAGTTTAATGAAAATCTTCTTTTCTTCAATTAAAATTGAATATCTTTTTGTTAAATAATAGTATCTGTTATAGTGACACCATTTTGAAATCGGTATTTAGTAGGCATATTTTTAAATGAATGGGCACTGACAGTGTAGTACGTTTCTTTTTTACAAAAATCGCTCTTGAACTTTGATGGTGTGTTAAAAATTAGGGTTAAAATTAGAGAAGAATCAATTTTTTCTTCAAAAGATCTGAAATAGCTCTAGTATTCAGCAGTAATTAACAGACATCAAAATGAATAAATAATGATTTTTGTTGAAACTACAACCAAATTTGTAATAAAAGACAAAAAGGAAATATTTTCGGAACTCTTGTGTAAAAATGGTTAACATTTTTAATTGTTTATAGTTAATTATCTGGTTCGAATAGAATACTATTTACGCCACACCCTATATAAGTAATTTAGTTTTTTTTTAATTTTCCTCACATTTTCGTAACTTCTTTAGAGCTCGTTTTTTGATAATATTGTGTTTCTGTTCCAAGCGTATGAGTGACAGTGTAATTACAGGCATATCGCAGGAATGTAGGATTAGCATTTCGAAACTTTAAAGAGTTGATAAAAAGCCGTACCTACATTTGCAAAAACGTCCGGGCATTTTACTTTTTAAGCAAGTGCACATTACTGCGCAACAAGCCGCAGCGCAACGCATTTGCACACAAAAAATAAGGGTGTGTGTGGCCCTGTAGTGTGCATTGGTTCATATTTTTTTTACGAAAGTCATGAAGGAGGAAATTTGCAATGCGTTGCGTTGCGACGCTTCCCGACCCAATCTGCTTTAACCTTTAATGTTTCTACTTTTGTTAACTATAAATCATTAAACTACTCTTATGGACTATCAAATAAGATTTCTTTAAAAAAAAAGATATCCCTTTAGTCCTGCTCCTACCCCGGTCAAAAAGCCGGTCTTGTCCGGATGGATTATAGGATAATGGAGGAGCTCGTGGCTAAGTAATAACTGCCGCACGGGTCGATCCATCAGGTTAAGCTAAGTCGGGTTGGTCTGTGGATGGGTGACAATCTTTACATAACGAGACTCCTCCGTGCCTCGGAAAGCATGTTAAGCTGTTGGTCCCGGCTGTCATTCGTGAATCTTTGACAGTCGTTACGGGTCGTCAGAAGCCCGAAAATCTGACAATCAGTCTTACCAAGGGGTATCGTATTACCCAGTTACTGAGTTGTGGAGGTCAGAAAGGCAGTCGCTCCATGTAAAATACTGGTATTCAGCTGCATACGGTTAGACTGGAAGCCGACCCCAATGTAGTTGGGAAAAGGCTAGGCAGATTGATGAATACTTTTAAAGATAATTAAGAAAGTTGATAAAAATTTACCACCCCTTTTTCTCCGAAACTACATAGCCTAAAATTCAGAAAAAAATTAATGGTTCTTTACTCATAGATTACAGTAAAAACTTAACGAATTCTATGGTCTTAAAATAACATGGTAAATCTCTCAATATTGTGCGTACAAACTTACATTTGCAGTTGGAATATAGTCATTTTTTTTAAAGTAAAATAACAAGATTCAATCAAATATTCATAATATGCAGTCGCAAAATTACAGATAAAAATCGCAAAATTCATAATATGTTTTCTCGAACCTTAAACAGTACCCTAATTACGTAATGCAAAATCAATCCGAATCTGAATCGTTTTGAAACAGATTGCTAATCCGTTGCTCCGTAAGTTCGAAAAAAAAAACTGCAGAGCAACGTAAATGACGCAATGAATGTTGTTGAACTGTCAAAATGAAACAGATTTGTCCTTATCGTTTACGAAAATATGTTGCGTAATTAGAAAGCTGATTCGAGAAAACATTTTGCGACTCACTAGACTTAGTTTAGGACTAATATTTTTCCGTGTATCTATTCATCGATGTTTATGCCGATTTTTTTGTTTTATGTTGCTATGAGGGTATCCTAAGTACAGTCACGAGCATAATACGTTATATGTACGCAATTCATAAGCGATTTTCTTCTAAAGTATTGATAGAAATTGTATGTTGTTACGTACATGGTATTGGTGAAACCTTACAATTATGAAATAGGTCTTTTCTCAAAGTTACAAATTAAATTTTACGAGAAAAACGGTGTTTGAATGTCGCGTAGCTGTAAGGTATTTTTGTCAGTGACTATATCTATGTAAGTGGATCGTTATTGATCAATCCAATGATTACGACTTTAAGATGATAAAACCATTTATATTTCGTACTAGCTGAAATCCGCGGCTTTGCCCGCGTGATATCTTTAAAAATTATAGCCTATGTTACTCATGCAGTCACAATAAATATTTTTTTTATATGTGAAAGTTTATTATGTTTGTTTAGAATGTTTTTTACTTAATCACGCAAAAACGGCTTTACGGATTTGGATGAAATTTGGCACACACACAGATAGTTTATAACCTGAATTAACACATAGGATTTACTAATATATATACTTTTATCCGGGTAGTACGTTGCCGTTGGATAATTTGAAAAAGTAGTTTTATTTAAATACCTGTTTTTTATTTCTGTATTCTCGAACGATCCGAAGTTCGTCATCACTGTCACTAGATTGGTCAAACTTGTGGGACTTGTGTTGGTACATGATGATAAAAGATAAATAAGCACTCGATAACTTTGATTCCGAATATCCGACACTAATTTTAATGATGATCAACACTCGACAATTGTTAACACACTGCGGTCCCAAATGAACCGATTTATTTCACCGCTCCACGTTGTGTCAAATTACATTAATAACTAATTAGATATTAATGATCGTTAACAAATGGCTAGTAATATATTTGTAATGCTTCATTAGTGTTTTATACCTAAATTTACATTTTATATGTAGCTTGCACGCACGTATGACGATGACCTGTCCCAGTCATGAGCATAAATATATTACCTACTATGGACAACTCGGCAAAAATATCTGATTTCAAGATTAGCCCTTTAAATATCTGTCGTCAAGATGACGGCAAATGTATGTGATGCATATAGAAGTGGCAGCACAAATATGTAACCTCGAAGGAACACCAAAACTATCTAACGAGACAAGCATATATTATGGCGTCGCTAGTCTCGTCAGATAAGTAGTTTTAGGTGAATTATGAAATCAGATATTTTTGCCGAGCTGTCCGTAGTCATTAATTTATTTATGATCGTGACTGTACAACTTAATCCATGCAATCTAATAACGCTTGCATGCAAGATGCAAGCCGATATTAAAATAACGCGAGTATCTTGCGTATCTTGCAGTTTGTGTGCATGCACCTTTCTTGCACTACATTTCTTCGAGTAGCTATACTATTATGGAACAAAGGAACCAATAAAAAATTGTGTTTGGTCTGATTCACCTTTGCGACGCGGTGAATAGGGAAATAAATTGGAATTGGATGTTGAACTGATTTCAATTTTAATATTCAGTTAGGTCAGGTAGTAGACTGCCTCGTTGGTTAGCGCTACTACTGAGCATGGGGTTCGATTCCCAAGTCGGGAAGTGTTATTGGGTTTGTCCAACAGGAGTTTTTCAGTAGCAGCCCGGAGTCTGAATTTGTCCTCGGTTGATGGCCGAAGGCTGGCCCCCTATTATATGGGACTTACACATAACTGGCGAAATGTGGGTGTAGTAATAGGTACAACTCTGCCTAACACTTCGGGGAAAACAGGCGTGATGTTATGTTTTAAAGCAAGTTTAGTAGGATAAACATCTTTTTTTTTTTTTTTTTTGGGTGGGAAATCATATGACTCCTCGGAGCTCTGGGTTGAGCGGGAGGGCGAAATATGATATAATAATGTAATATAATATCTGAAACAGGTACCTCCCGAAACAACCGTGTCCGGTGAGGACCTGCGTCAGGTGGAATGTGAGGACGCCGTGGCGCCTCTCCAGCCACTCCTCAAAGAGGGGACTTATCGCCGCAATAGTGGCGTGCCCAGCACTGGGTTGCGACAATCGCACTCTCCATGACACCATGAGATCCCGTCGGAGCTCTGTCCGCTGTGCCGCGATTTCTCGCGGCATCGGAGTCAAGCCCCGGCGTTTCGCCTCCTCGCGCCACTCCCAAATATGCGCGAGGAGGATAAACATCTTTAAAGGGTTTTTCGATTTGCGAAGCCTCAGGGAAGAATAAAAATGATATGATAGCGTAAGAAGATGGCTATTTTGTGATCATATTTAAGGTAGGCCAACCGTTAATGTTACCGTGGCATATGAGCCAGTTTTTAGGATTCGGTACCCAAACTTTAATGCGTTTTATCTAAACTATTTTTTATTAATATGATTAAGCAAAAAATACAATCTTTTTTTATTATCTACCTGATGGATTAAATTGTTTTTTTTTCCTTGTCAACATCCCTATTAATTAATGTCATTGACTATGTATTTACCTATGACGTGAGTTTTGACATTATAATCTCTGCCCGAGAACATCTATTGTATTTGCATAATGACTTATTATTATTTCTTGATATTCAGGTACGTAAGTACCTCATCATGAATACTTACTTATGTAAGTATTTATAGTCATCTTAGAAAACGATTGTGTTAATAATGTGGTTATGTTGTGTACCCTCGTAATTTCTGACCTGTGTACATGTAATGGATTGTCAAGTATGATTACATGTATTTTTCTAAGTTAACAATAACATTACTATTCTAGAGTTATCTAATAGACATCGTTCATATTTTATAAATGGCATTTTGCTTCTTATTTTAAAATGTATCTTTAACTGAAATGTTTCTTTTCATTTCATTGTATGTAGGTTGTAAAACGTTTTAGAACATAACATGTACGTATATAACATGTAGGTATGCGTATGCCATGGAGATGAAGGCAATGAGGCAGTTGCGGACTAAGCCTGTCTGGGGCCCGGGGCACCAAAATGCCCTCCCACCCTCCGCCCAGAAATGAATGCGAAATATTTAGCACTCCACCCTGGTTAGGTAAGTCTTTTGACTTTTCGTACATAAGTAGTAGTTACCTTGTCGACTTACGTAGTGAAGTCTGAGAAAAAAGAGAATTTAGATCGCAAGAGCGAGTAAAGTGAGCTCAAAAATAGCACTGTACTTTTATAATTATAGATACAGCATGCGTAGGAGGCCTCCAACTACAAACTGCCTTTCACTTACTGAACATGGTCTTGTTTGAGATTTGATTTTAAAAGTATTTTTGGAGTTTTGGGGCCCTCTAGGACCTGGGCCTGGGGTGGACCGCACCTGCTGCCTCCCCTTAGTCCGGCAGTACGATGAGGCTAAGCTTACCTATACTAAGTACTCCATTCTAAAACATTCTAAAAAACAAATTACACTAAGTAGGCAGATATTAAAACGGGTCCGTTAACGATTACGATTTAAAACGAGGGTTAAAACCTTGTAATGACCTATATAATTGTTGTTTGCCTACACGTTCTGTTACAAAGTTTAAGCTCTGTACTAAGAATATACGAACAAAAATCTTATGTCAATAAATTAAAATCCTGATATCCCAAAAATATATGTACAAATATTGAAGCAATAATGTAAGACCCCATTCTTCAACTTGAATAGTAAATATGGTAAATCGACACACTTTCACTCATGTAAAGCTCAGTTATAATAAATACCAATTTTTGGCCGATCACTGTCTCTTAAGATACAGGCCTCCTAGTTTAAGAGACAGGGTTCATTATTATTCTTGTAAACATAGACTATTTTTGTAGACTTAAATCTTTTGTGCTTAAAGTTAATTATTATGCTCATTGTATTTTGTGCTTTTCCTTTTTCCTCTGAACTGTGTCTGTGTGTATTATTTGGATAAATAAACAATTTTATTATTATTATTATTATTATAGTACTTTCAGTACCTACCTTAGGTATTTCGTTAGGGACAAAATACATTATATTGTGTAAAGTTTTTAGAAGTTTTTTTTCTAACTGAACAGACAGCTGTGCTGCTGGGGAGTTTGTTGCGCCACTTCTTCTTCCCAGATAGAAAGTGGTGAAGGGCGGGCGTAGTGACTGTTTTATGTAATTTTGACGTCCGAAAAGGTGCTGATTCTCAGCCTATGTAGTTTGAATAAATTGCTTTTGAATATGAATGTCACTGCCATACTGTATGTTACTGTGTGTATTAAGGGTCCTTAGTTCCTTACCAGGAAATCGTGTTATGGGTTTTGGATAAGTTTATATAGAAAACTTAAATAGTAATAGAAAAATTGCGAAACTTTTACGCAAAACAGAAGTAACGTTAGGGAAAACAGAAAAAAACTGTGAGTTCACTGTTTAAGTTAAGGTGACTTGTTAAAGTTATACGGCATTGGTATTTGCACGTTTTTTTTTGTGATATTAAATTTTTTGTTCACAATCATCTACAAGCTTTATCTTCAATCCGATTTTTTCACTGACTGGTGAAACACTTGAGCTAGCCAGACCCTTTTTTCGTGTCTTCTACTGTAAGTTTTCTATATAAACTTATCCAAAACCCATAACACGATTTCTAGTACCTACCCTTAAGAGGGAACAGCGTACCTACGGGACGTAAGAAGTTAAGAGGGGAACTGCCCTGCGATTCTCCATACAAATGTATTCCCCTTTTTTCTTCCTGCATAATGTCTCTAGAGCAATTATTTTTTATCATAAAATCAAAGTCTGCTGTAGACGCGTACCTGTTATTTCCTTTTTTTCAGCAACTTTTTGGTAAAGAAAATAAGACCCTCCAAAAATTACAAAAATGCCCCATTTTTTCCTTCGTGATTAGAGGACTACCAGACAAATTCGAAAAGTTTTTAACATAAAAGAAAATTACAGGAACCTAGAAATACTCTTTCTTAAAAAAAAATTAGTAAAGTTAAGGGATGGGTTTTGGTACTTTTACACGGCTAAACAACTATCATTGGTAAAGGCTCCAGCAAAGGGGCGCGTCGTGACTAATAAAAAACAAAAAGAAGAAGACTTTACGGTAGAACAATTACCGGTGTCGCGTCGCTCCACAATGAATGCAAACACATTAATATTTTCAAGATGATGCAAACAAAATTACACGATAGAGCCTACAACAGTAAGCACCTACGTAATAAAACGATTAGCCAGGCTCTTAAAAAGAGTGAGCGCCCACTTATGATAAAACCTAGCTGCTAATCAAAGTTAACAAACGCAATCATAATTAAATCCAGCATGAACATACAAATAAAATATTTTGCACATTTTTGTCTTTGAAAGGTAAGCTTACACACAAAAAAATAATCTACAGTCCATCTTCGCCCTTGTCCCATTTTTTCCCGTTACTTGGGGTTGGCATGACATGTTTAGTGGTACAGATTTTTTACCAAAACACGTCGTTGGATAGAAAAATACACGTGTCGAGCTAAGATTTAAATCGCTAAATTTGCCGTCACCGTATTTAGTCTCGCGATAAAGTGTTGGATACTGAGAAGAGACATGATTAAATAGCGTTTCCATGACAATCAAGTCAAGATACTGCGTCATTGTGTGTCAGAGGTGTCAAAACGAAACAGAAACGCGACTATCTTTTGTCGATTTTAACGATTTCAATATTTGGTGTCGAGTACGTGTCACGTTCATTTTAATACAATAAATTCAGAAGGATCATTTTTAGCTCAATCGGGGCGTGATCTGGCTGTTCAAAAGCGCGCGGAGTAAGCATTATCTACATTTTATTTTATTTATAAGTACTTAGACCCAGACACAATCATCTGGGGATTGTAAATATGGGATAGAGTTAAGTTTTATTTTTTGATCTGGAACCATTTTATTTGAGAATTCTAAGAAGTTTATAATAGGAAAAGCCATTACTCCAGGCATTTGGGAAAGTTATATTTGTTAAGGGGACTACAGGAGCTAAAAGCAAGTTTTATAATGCCTAAAACTAAATGATCCACTACGGTAAACAAAATCAGAAAAATAGACGATATTCTTCAGGATATATGCTATGATGATTTTTTGTCAGATTATTCTACAAGCAACATAAAAACGTAATAGTGTTTTAATTTTTAAGTCCCATCAATATATTTTTTGGAATCAAATATAATCAATAAATAACCATCATTATGTCATCGCACTTCTCTTTCTTGTCTATGCAGTCCGACAGTGACCACGGTTTAGCTGTTGTCAGCCTCTTAATTATTTTTTCTTAAAGCTAACAGTCTAATCTAACTCGTTATTACGATTACTATTGCGAAGTAGATACTTACAAATATCTATTGTTTGGTTTGCTGCTCAACGCGAGATGGGTAAATAACTATAATGGGATTTTTTGCTAAATTCCTTGACCTTTCAAACGGAATAGCAGACAAAAACGTTTATGTACAATTTTATTTTATTACATTGTAACTATGTTTGTTAGTTTAGATAAAGACAGCTAGATAGGTACAGTAAGTAGGTACTAGTTTATCCAAAGTTAAATAATAAATTAACTTACAATATGCACATAATAGGAACTTGATACAGCGGTTCATAAATTATGGTTTTAATTCTTTACTTAAATTATTTTCAATGATATTGTAGGTACAGTTTTTTTTCGTAATTTATCTTTAGTAAAACTGTTATAGAACCATAATTATAGCTAACTCACCCATCACCGCACAATTAGTACTAACTCCACGAAGTCATAGTCAAAAAACAGTTTTTAACAAAAACTTTATTCTTTGTCAAACGATCTAAAAATTTGGAAATTTGTAGTTCAACTCCTCCTTAATACACATGAACCAATATTATTACATTTTCGAAAATTAAAATACCCTCTCCCAGTCGATTAAAAAAAGGTCCCTTTTTGCAAAAGTCAATGGTTTGCAAAAAGCTTGCAACATTTTGATCTGAAAATTTAACTGTAGTTAGAGGGCTAAAAAACTGACATTCATATCAACATTTCAGTTCTCTATCACTTCCGGAACGCAAGTTATTAAATTTATAAAATTGGCCAAAAAGAACCCGTGTTTTTTTGCGAATTGCGGACGATCCTCTGCACCGATTTTGCTCTACTAGGGCTCATTCTCTTTGTTTTTTTTATTGCGCACATTTGTTATATTTAACTTTTTTTCGTCCGAGCTGTAGTTTTTGCTCTAGAAGCGAAAAACTGGTTTTTACCATTTTTTTGGTACCCTGGCTCCCTCTATTTACCTATAAATATTATTGGAATCAATTCCTGACACTTAAATCTTAACAACTACAAATAAACCGGTCCAATAGGAATTGCATGGGTCAAAAAGCTTATTCGATCTGACTATCAGTATTAATTGACTACCAAATAGTCTAGTATCTAAACCTACTAATTTAACAACTTTGAAAATGAAAAAAACAATAGCTCTCTGTGTATATTTTATGTAACTACGCTACCAGCTCTTATTTGCTAAATAGGTAGTGTTTAGTTTGTTTGCCTAATAGCGTAGACGCATTTTTAAAATTATCGACATTCAAAACACACTGTGTTCTTTGTTCTTCGTTTAATGTGATAATTGTTTACGTATGCGCAGGAGTTGGTGATCGTTAACGGAAGCTGATGCGTTGTATCTGTGCGCACACAGCGATAACTCTGTTTAAACGGAACTGCTATCTAACAATGACACCAATATTACATTTTACTTTACTCTCTTTGTGTGTTTATCCCGAAAAACAAATATTTCTTTTCAGCAACTGTTTCAGCACTGGCTTCGATGTCAAACCATTTTTATTTGAGATAACTTTTTTTTCATAAACACCGGGTACAACGTTATTTAAAACTTTTATAGACGATCAAACTTGGAATTTGCTCGAGGAACAATTTAATTTATACGTAGAATTTCGGCGTGAGGTATTGCCCAAGGGTCTGTCTGCGTGGCTCGTGGCCACCGTTAACGCTGTTTCAATTATTCTCAGAGTTATAAATCTTTGATTATTCCGTTATGGATTAGTTAAAATTAGATTTAAATGTACTACGTTTAACTTGAGATTTTCTTGAGTTTTCAGTAACTTTTTTGAATAAATTATCTTCTTCTCCGTCACATGTTCAAAATGATCGCAACTTAGGAGCACGATTTCGCAAGTCCTAAACTCCTGCAGATCGGCGCGTGAGGTCCTAACTTTGAAAGAGCCAATGCGTGCGCACGGGTGCCTATATAAAGTTAAAACTTATTTTGAAGTTGTTGGTGATTGACATGGGTTGCAATACACTGCACTACACATTTAGCACAGGATGTTCTTTAATAATCAAATCATCAAATCATACATCGATCTGGGCCATATAAGTTCCAAAAAAGGTATTAAAAATTGTCAACGAATAGATTAACGGAGAGAACAAGTTTTATACGTTTTAAAACATAGTACAATACAATGCAACACAATAAATATTTTTAATAGGCATATCATTTACCGGGCAATTTGTTACGCTTCTTCAACAGTTTTTAATTGATTTTATTAGTTCTTATTAACGATCCGGCTTAATGATGTGACACTAAAATACACTCGAGAGCAATGAATCCGGGTCACTTAAAGAATCCTAAAAATCTCGGAAACTAAAAATGCTAGGTTAATGCAATAAATTGTATTTAATAGACAATGTAATACTCCTTAAATAAAGGTATTAAAACTTCTTAGTTATTGTAAAGTTATAACATAAAAAAAAACAAATTTGAAAAAGGGCCACTTTCGAAGATGGAACTACGAAATTACAGCATTTGGTTTTGCTTTTGTTTGTAATCTGTCATTTATGTGGGTACATAAACCATGTTGATAGTGCTCTATATTCATTATTCAAGCTGAAATTATGTCGCTTACGCCTGAAGAATGCACCAGAATACTTACAATGCTGGAAACCGGCCGGAGTCAGCGCGATACAGCCAGGACTATCGGTGTGTCGCTGTCAACAGTACAAAGAGTTCTCCGACGTTACGAAGAAACTGGTTCTAACCTACGCAGACCAGGAACGGGCAGAACCAGGTGTACCACAGCACGAGAAGACCGATACTTGGTGAACACCATGCTTCGAAATCGCTTTCTTACAGGAACTGAACTCACAAATCAGTTTCGACGCCTCGGAGGAAGTAACCCAAGTGCATGGACAGTAAGACGTCGGCTTGCTGAATCTAACTTAAAACCCCTTAGACCTGCAAACGGCCCTAAACTGGAGCGTGGGCATCGTATTTCAAGACTAAGATATGCCCAGAGCCACGTAAATGGGAGTATTGAAGATTGGTCAAAAGTTATGTTCTCCGACGAATCAAAATTTATGCTCTACAAGCACGATGGAAGACACAGAGTGTATCGAAGACCAGGGGAAAGATTCAAGCAAGCATGCTGTTGTAATTGTAGACTGAGTTCCTTAATAAATATTAGGATTGCTAAGGAAAAAGAAAAACGTAGACGTGTGTGATGGTTGCTGTATTCAACGTTCAAAGTACAAAAAAATATTTTTTATTGACATTAGAAAATATTCATAAAACCTAACAAATAGTAAGTTGAATAAGTAGGTTTTACAACATCCGCCCTTAATGGCAATAAAAAGATAAAGTAGTAATGCTGAACACAATAGAATAAAATAAAACATTACTACCAGACTAAACAAAAATATAAAACATAAACCGACGAAAAATAAATAAATAGAAAAAATATTCTACTCATTTATCATTAAACCCATATTAACAACGCACCTAAGATGATTTATGCGCCTTAAGGGCTTGGTTAAAACATCGGCTGTCATTTTATCCGTAGGTATGAACTTTATATCTATAAGACCCTCAGTAACCTTTTCACGAATAAAATGATATCTCGTATCAATATGTTTAGTTCTATTGTGGTGGATAGGATTGAGCACAATTTTCTGTGCACTTTGACTGTCGTTGTATAGCAACACCCTATGAGCAAAACCAGTAATGTCATACACTAACCGTCTGAGGAAAATAGCCTCCTTTGCAGCACTGCTCAAGGACATATACTCAGCTTCTGTAGACGATAAGGCTACCGTCGGCTGCTTCTTACACTCCCAACTAATAGGTCCACCTGCTAGCGTGTAGTAATAACCAGTGTACGACCGACGGTCATGTACACAGTTCGCCCAGTCAGCATCCGTGTATCTACACAGACGTCCACCGACTTTTCTGTAAGTAATACAGTAATCCATAGTACCTTTCAAATACTGTAACACCCTTTTAGCGGCCAACCAATGTCTCTTATCATGACAGTTATTAAACTGACTTAAATAGCTTGTGGCATAAGCTATATCGGGTCTCGTATTAACAGCTAGGTACATGAGACATCCTACCAAGTTTTGGTAAGGATATTCACCAAGAGATGTTGGATTACCTTTCTCCAATTTGTTATTCTCCAAAGGTGTAGACATTTCCTTGCAATCTCGCATATTAAACCGCTCCAACACTGACTGGATATAGGTCTTCTGACTGACCACAATTTTATCGTCAACACGGTTAACATTTAAGCCTAAACAATACGACAATGCACCCAAATCTTTTAGCGAGAAAAATTTCTCCAAGTCATTTTTGACAGCGTCAAACGAACTTTTTTCTTTATAAAAGACAATTAGATCGTCAACATAGACTGCAAGTATTAAGGTTTCATTACCAAACTTTTTTATGTAAACACATGATTCCGCAGATGTTCGTGCAAAGTCAATTTTCGATAGAATTTGATGCAATTTGATATTCCAGGCTCGAGCTGCCTGCTTCAAACCATAAATGGATTTTCTGAGCAAACAGACTTTACCTTCTGCCCCGTGCTCAGCAAATCCCTCAGGCTGTTGCATGTACACTTCCTCCTCTAAGTCCCCATTGAGGAATGCGGTATCGACATCCATGTGTTGAATCTTTAAATCCATTTCTGCAGCCAACGCTATAAGGGTACGCAAAGATGAATTTCGAACTACAGGTGCAAAAGTCTCGTTATAATCAGTCCCCCAAACTTGACTAAAACCTTTCGCAACTAGTCGCGCCTTATACTTGACTATTGCACCGTTCGGGTCCCTCTTTATCTTGAACACCCATTTACATGGAATAACCTTTTTATTTGGTTTATCCACTAATGTCCAAGTCTGCTTATTCAATAAGGCGTTGTACTCATCCTTCATTGCGGAGATCCAGTTATATTTATCATCGCTATTAACAGCTTCACGATAACTTTTTGGATCATCACACAACAAATCAACACCGTGAGTGCCGTATGAATAATAATCAGGAGGTTTACGTACTCTTTCAGGATACCTTCTCTCAGGACATGCATCGTTGAGTTCAACTGAAGGAACCAGGGACAGAACACGTTGTTCACCTGAATGTAGAGACTCCGTGTCACAAACCCCACCAGCTTCTTCAATCGCGTCCACAAAATCGTCAACTTGCTCTACCTCCATGTCCACACTTTCTGAAGTAGGTGAAGAAGTAGAAGCAGATGAGATAGAAATCGCCCGTGGCGATGTGGTATCTGAAGAAGTTTGTAATAAAAGATTAATGACATTAGGGCTCACAGCAGCTTCAGGCTGAACAGATTTGTCCTTCAATCCTGAAAAAATATTTTCAAAAAACGTAATATCCCGTGACTTAATCAACCTTCGAGGGTTTTCCGCGCTACGGAAATAATAACTCCTTGGATCGTCTGAATATCCAACGAAGATATGTTCAGAAGTTTTCATGTCTGGCTTAGTTCTCTGACATGAAGGCACATGAACTAAAGCTCGGCAACCAAACACTCTTAAATTAGACAGGTCGGGTTTACTACCACACCACATTTCATATGGCGTCATACCATTAAGTGCACGATGAGGTGACCTATTCTTTAAATAAACACTAGTCTCAACAGCATCCTGCCAAAAAGCTTTCGACAAAGAGCTCTGTGCCAGCAAGGAACGGGCCTTCTCCACAATGCTACGATTGCTACGTTCACTTACCCCATTTTGTTGAGGGCTGTATGGTACAGACGTTTCATGTCGTATCCCTTGAGCCTGCAAATAGTCTGTCAGGTCCTTGTTGACATACTCAGTACCATTGTCTGACCGAAGGGTTCGAATCTTAGTACCAGTCTGTCTCTCAACAAGTGCTTGGAAAGCACAAAAAAACTTCTGAACTTCTGTCTTAGATGACATACAATAAAGGTATATAAAACGTGTATAATCATCAACAAAAATAATGAAATATTTATTACCTTTAAAAGATTCAGTGGTCATGGGACCACAAACGTCCGTATGGACCAATTCTAATGGTGACGAAGCCTTTTTATACTTAATCCCTTAGAAAGGCTTCCGCGCCTGTTTAGCCTCTACACAGGGTACGCATGGTTCTTTGTCAACATCAGTATACTCTACACCAACAGCTAGACCTTTTTTGAGTAGATCCATACCAATACGGCAGAGATGTCCTAGACGCTTATGCCAAAGCTGAAACTGGGACAAATTAGTGTAAACATTATAAGCTGAAATACCTTGCGGTTTTACTGTACAATCTAAAGTGTACAATCCACCACAATTAGAACCATGTAAAACAGGATCCTTTTTAAAAGAAACATCATTAGAATTATAAAAATTACAGCCATTCGTATCAAAAACAATCGAGAAACCTTTCTCTACTGCCTTTTTGACTGAGAGTAAATTACAATCTAGGCCAGGAACATGTACAACATTAATAATCTTCTTAAAATTGGTTTTTGTGTCAATATCAACATCTCCTAAACCCACAGCCGGCAAACATTTACCATTTGCTACAGTTATCTTCCCATCACAGGATTGGTAACTATTAAACCATTCAGCATGTGGAGTCATGTGAGTAGACGCACCAGAGTCGATTATCCACTTCTCAGACATCTGAACACTTGGTGCAGACAAAGCCAGTCCCGTGACACCATCCAAAAACAATTCCGTGACACATGCATCCATATTCCCTGAACTAAAAACAGTCAGTCCCTTATCTTTAGAACAACTTTCTGTTGAGCAACTCGCCTTTGCCTTTTTCTCCTTCTTTTTGAGAGGACAATTAGGACTCTTGTGCCCTGGCTTCTTACATCGAAAACAAATAACTTGCTTGTTAGTATGCAACGCAGCCACATCATCTTTAGTCTCTTTCGTCATTTCGCTCAATAACTTACTTCTTACCAAATCTGTTGTGACTTCAACGCTCCCATTCTCAAGCGCCATTATCAAGGGCTCGTAGCGAGACGTTAGACCTCCCAAAATAATAGCTGCTAAAGAACTATCTTCAATGGTTTTGCCAATGTCGGCCAGGTCTAGTGCAGTTGTAGTTATTGCCGTTAAGTAAGCTTCTAAATCAGAAAAGTCAGATAAGGTGTACCTGTACAACTTACGTTCCAACGACAGTTTACGACCCAAACTTCGATCCTCGTAGGATTTCATAAGAGCATCCCACGCTTCTTTTGCGGTCTTAGCTGGTCGAACAATCGAAATAGCAGCACCATCCACAGTAAGGCATATTTTAGAAAGAGCTTTTTCATCCTTCCGTACATCGTCGGGCGTCTTACTCCCTACGACAACTACTCCGCTTACAGTTTCCCACAACCCTTCATGGATTAACAACATGCGCATTTTAAATTTCCACAGAGTGTAACCTTCTCTATTACAAAGTATCGGAATACCATTTATTAGAGACATACCATGAACTGCAGACGACATGATGACCAATATGTTAACTAGGTATCAATTATTTCACCACCAATCTTCTTTTAAGTTCGATCGTAGATCAAATATAGATACAGAGCCTTCGTGCTGATAACGTGTTGTAATTGTAGACTGAGTTCCTTAATAAATATTAGGATTGCTAAGGAAAAAGAAAAACGTAGACGTGTGTGATGGTTGCTGTATTCAACGTTCAAAGTACAAAAAAATATTTTTTATTGACATTAGAAAATATTCATAAAACCTAACAAATAGTAAGTTGAATAAGTAGGTTTTACAACACATGCATCGAAGAAAAAGTAGCCTACGGTGGTGGGTCTGTACTTGTGTGGGCCGGAATTTCTTCTGAAAGTCGCACAGAGCTGGTGATCATAGAAAACGGCTCTTTAACTAGCGAAAGATATGTGGAAGAAATCCTCAATGATCACGTTGGTCCATTTATGGTCAATTTAGGTGAGGATGCTATATTTATGCATGACAATGCCCGACCTCATACAGGTAGGATTGTGAATGACTACCTTCAAGAGATGAACATTACTCGTATGGAGTGGCCAGCGCGCAGCCCGGATATCAACCCGATCGAGCATGCTTGGGACGAGCTAGGCAGATGCGTAAAACAACGAAACCCTCCCCCAATCACGCTTCGTGAGCTCAAAATTGCTCTCACAGAGGAATGGGAGAATATTCCTCAAAATCGTATAAGGAACTTGGTGTACAGCATGCCAAACCGCGTAAACGCAGTAATGGAAGCACGAGGAGGCAATACGAAGTATTAAAATTCAAGAAAATCGTAATAAAGTTCAAAAATTTCATGTTTCCTATTTTTGTTTTAAGGAGAGATCAGCAGTTTTTTTCTTTATGTAATTTTGTGTTAATAAAATGTATGGTGACTCATATTTTTTTTACTTTCATTTAAGGAGTATTACATTGTCTATTAAATACAATTTATTGCATTAACCTATCATTTTTAGTTTCCGAGATTTTTAACATTCTTTAAGTGACCCGGATTCATTGCTCTCGAGTGTATATTCTTCATATAATATTTTCCTATCGTTTCTCAATTTCCGTACCTTTTACATCAATTTCCACGAAAAAAGCATGTTTCTCGTAATTCTATTACGAAAACGGATCTAATTAAATGTGAATTTAGTAATGAAGTACCATTTGTACCTAATGAACATTTTTATCTAAATTGCGACAGTAGCTATGTAAATTCGAGATGAAGACTTTGTTTGATATTAGACATTCCTTAGGTATTATTTTTTAAACTAATTATTTTATTATTTACTTTTGCTTGCTTAGCTTATGCCCGCGGCTACGCCCGCGTGGAGGTCGGAAAATATTCCACGGGAATGTACTACCAAGATAAAAAATTATCCGCATGCGCCAAATTTCATCCAAATCCGTTCAGCCGTAATAGCGTGAAAGCGTGTGAATCTACATCGCCACATGCAAACTTCGCATTACTTTGACGTCACATCCTGCATCGCGCAAGCAGAGATTACCGCGCGATGAGCATGTATGTATATATGACTTCCCGACATCAATACTAGGGCAGTTGCCCACCGGACACAACACTCGTCTGGTCGGAGGGTTCTCCCTTTTCAATAGAGGATGAGTGAACTTTACACCCTTGTTCCTCACGCCTTTAAAGCCGTAACAAACAGACTCACTTTCGCATTTATAATATTATAAGTTAGGATATTAAAACTTGATATGATACCTAAAACAGATTTAATAGTCTTATATGAACGAAATAGCACATTTTCAAGACTCATAACATACATTTAAATAAGGCTAACGATATTCGGTGTAATAAACGTAATTTTACGTGTATATGTAAACTTTAATTATTACTTTTACCTACTAACCCAGTACTTCTGTAGTTATATTAAGAGGAACATGAATCTTCTGTGTGTCGACTAACTTCAAGATGTTGGAGCTCATTATTTGTCTACGTAGACAGACTTTAGAGTGAAGTTCAGGATCTTTCATAGATTGTGTTTTCTTATTGACCGAGTTTCGGTGCACATAAAATCTCCCCTCACCCTCACTTAATTTAAAAGACAAATTAAACGAGCGCCGTCTTAAATGAACCGATTCATTTACTCTTCTAACCTACTGTTCTCTTGACTTTATTTATTTTAACTTTATCGTTGCGGAAAAGCCCGATGGCTTTTTAGGTCTATTCTCATCATTGAAAATATCTTCATTTAACCCTTGAATGGCAAAGAAATAGGATGATAATGACGATGGCCGTCCCTATTTCCCGGAAGGACTCCTTGCACCTCTGCCGAACCAATTATTGGGTTTCCTATTTCAATGCCTCATTGTTCGGCCTGAAAGACAATCATTCAAAAGCTTGGTAATTACATTAAAGGACCACTTGGGCGTTGCGCAAATATCAATTTTCATATGACGGCATTGTTGGACCGCCCGCCCATTAGTTAGCCTTATGCGGGCGCCATACACAAACACTTATTTGATCAAACACTGATAGAATTTGCTCACACATTTGAACACAATGTTTGCTTTACCTGCCACGGGCTGCCAGACATACTTTACAGCACGTTCGTTTCTCAGTTCTCAAATAGACAACAAACAGGATGGACGACGATTTTGTGGACGCGGTATACCTACCTGTAGGTAATTATTTATTACATGTGCAAAAAAATAAACTACTTACTTTATTTTTTTTAACATTCCCTGTATTTGGTCATTAACGTGTTTCTTTAATTTATAGGGTTCCGTACCCGAAGTGTGCTAAACGGAACTCTATTACTAAGCCTCCACTGTCCGTCCGTCCGTTCGACCGTCTGGGTGTCATGTACCATATACTGTATATAGTCAACAAATATTAAAAATGCCGTATTTATTTAAATAAGGGCGATTTTCTACAACTGCAAAAAATAACGACAGTACCTATCACTATGAAATACAAATTTATATTTGCGATTTTTTAAATTTTAGAAGCAAAATTATAATATTCTACGTATAGTATATTCATTAAATAAATAAAATAAACTAAAAATCAAAATAAAAAAGCCTTTTATTTCCTACTAATTACTTTACATTGTTTTTGAGTTACTGAACACTTTACATAACTAGTTTTTCTTTTCTTTGATTATTTTACTTTTCTTATTTTATAATACGCATAGCTAGTTTGTTTCCATTACTGCTTTACTTATTAACTAATTTAACATAACACAATTAATATAACATAATTTAGTTTCATATGACAATATCTGCAGGAACCCCATATTGGGTGAAGGCCTCCTCCAAAGATGCCCATTTGTCTCTGTCCTGTGCGATCGATTTCCAGTTTGGGCCGGCTGTCCTTGCGATCTCATCTTCCCAACGTGTCAACGGTCTTCCTCTTCTCCTTTTACCTGGAGGACCTTTCCAAATTGTCACTTTTATGGTCCATCTCTGATCTTTAAGCCTCGCGACGTGCCCTGCCCATTTCCAATTGAGTTTTTGTGCATAACTCAATGCATTTGTTGCTTTTGATATTGACCTTATTTTTGTGTCGTATTTTATATAATTTATGTATTTTCATTAAACTGAACTAAAAACCAGCCAAGTGCGAGTCGGTCTCGCACATGAAGGGTTCCGCACCACCTTACACAACATATTTTTAGGGTTCCCAAAATAAAATAAAATAAATAATTAAAGGAACATGAAACAACATGAAAAACATGTTTTTTTCTAAATATTGTACGGTTTCGGTTTAAATTATTCGATAGAGTAATATACGGACAATTTACTACTTATCCTGATCCAAGCGTCATTGATCAAATTTCAATTTTTACCCGACTACGGCGAACCAAAAAGGAGGGTTATGATTTTGACCGGTATGTATGTATGCATATATTATGTCATGTATGTATGTATATCTGTTACCTCATAACTTCTAAACTGCTCATTACAATTTGACAAATGAGGTATCGTTGGAAGCGTCTTGATCTTCTGCTGGTTATAGGCTATGTGACATTACATTGTCATTAAATTGTGTGTTATATGGCGCACTCTAGAGGACATAAAGTAGGTACCTGATGAATAAAAAAATAAAAAAAGTGATGCCGTGTTGGGTATCAAATGAAAGGGCTTAATTACTACATTTAAAAAATATATATATCCCCAAAATAATTTAAATAAAATACAACTTTTATTGTTTATTATAATGTTTACTTTTAAAGCTCCATATACATGGTTCTCCTTCAAGCAACTCAATAAATCCCAGGACACTTTCGGTGCTCCACTTCATCTTGCGACTGAATAAATCGATCGTTCCGCTCAGTGATTTACGAGACACTGGACTTGCAGACGCACACATTAGAATTTTGAACTCTTTGATATGTGCTACGCACTCATTTGTACCATCGAAGAAGTTCATATTATCTATACACCGTAAGGACAATTTCTGCTTGCAGTGTTCGGCCGCTGTTGAATCGGGGCGGTAACAGATGTGGTCATCGTGTTCACGTGATTTTGTTTTCAAACTGCTTAGATATGAAGTTCTTCGATAGTACTTTGAACACTGATGTGCGCTCGAAAAACCGACACCGAATGGCAAAGTTGAAATAAGTGATCAAACTCAAAACAAAAACCCTTGCCTCACATATTATGTTCAAACAAGTGTTCAAATATTGTTGCTATGTCTGGCGCCGGCTTTAGCGATACAAACTTAGGTACAAATTACAAGCATGTAATGGCACATGATTTGCATGAAGTACCTATTATTTTCTGAATAGCATCTTAAATATAATTTTATTACTATTTAAATATAATTAGGGCTATTATAACTTGCAAACTACAAACAGAGAAAATAGCCCATAATTTGTAAAGTTTGCATTTACAAACGATTATACATACATTTTTAATATTTTTATTATACAACATGTAAAATAAACCCGGAGGAGCTCGTGGCTAAGTAGTAACTGCCGCACGGGTCGATCCGTCAGGTTAAGCTACGCTTGCCGGGGTTGGTCTGTGGATGGGTGACCATCTTTACATACCGAGACTCCTCCGTGCCTCGGAAAGCACGTTAAGCCGTTGGTCCCGGTTGTCATTCGTGGATCTTTGACAGTCGTTACGGGTCGTCAGAAGCCCGAAAGTCTGACAACCAGTCTTACCAAGGGGTATCGTATTACCCAGTTACTGGGTTGTGGAGGTCAGATAGGCAGTCGCTCCATGTAAAATACTGGTATTCAGCTGCATCCGGTTAGACTGGAAGCCGACCCCAATATAGTTGGGAAAAGGCTAGGCAGGCAGGCATGTAAAATAAACCCGGTCCGATCCGTGAGGGTGAGGTATCGTACTGAAAGTCTATTTTTATGGTAATTCTCAGGAAAATAGAAAAAATAAAATACATATCTGGTATTACATTGGGCGCGGGCAGCCGTCGTTTAGCGGGTGTCTACTTTTGGAAATTTGTTAATTTTTAATGGATTTGTGGTAATTTTGGTAAAAAATGCGATTTTAAAATATAATTGTATAATTAACGTACGTAAAATGCAACATGTAGGTTAAAACAATTAACGTAGGTAGGTACATCTTGCATTTTCTTTTTCTATACCAAAACCTTTTTTTAGAGACGCAGCTCATTGAGTACCTACTGAATACTAAGCAGACATTTTGATTTGTGAACATCGCGAAAGAGGATTTACTTTATGGCACCTCGTTTGTTGTGTACAACGTAGGAGCCATAAATTACTTTCCTCTATGGTAGGAGCCCAGACCGGGAAATTCTGTCAGAGCCCAAGATTTGGAATTTTACCAATTAAGCTTGTATATATAAATTGTTCTGATATTTCATTATATTTTTGTCAGCTGTACCGCAAGCTGACAAAAATGTAATGAAATATCAGAATAATTTAAAAACAAAATAAAATGTCGAATAAAAACTGTTTATATTCCACACAGAGTTTCACTGTTTCAATAACTTTGTTAAACGTCAGATGGTACCTATATAATTGAATTACTTAACTTTATTTAAATATTCATCAAAATGGAAACCAAATTCAATTCAGATTTCAGAATAAGTGTTATTTTACGAGATATTTTATAGATGAAAGGCATGTATTAAATCGACCCACTAATAATTCCCATTTTGCACTCCTAAAAATATGTTTGATTACTCTATTATAATGTTTGCGCGTCTTTTTGTGAACCTTAACTAATTCCTATTTTGGTGTCCATCATGAAGGTCGATAAGTTTTTAGAGGATCTGTTAAATATTTCCGTTTATAAAAGTCCATGTATTGATTTAGATATACGTCTTCTTAGTACGTTCAAGGCTAAAACATGCACAAGTCACAAAAACCGGTTAAGTAAGAAAAAAAGTTTTCCATTTGCTAATGTAATTTTATCCTTCTTTTAAAGTAACCAATGGTTTAAAAATAGATATTCTAGTATAATAAAGGTTGTTATAAAAAATGTTAAGTTTGTAAAGTTATTGGAACGAAGTTCCTTAGCGCATTTTATACTAAACAATAAACGTAACAAATGTGTTGTGACGGACAAAATGTCACATTTTTTCGCCAAGTCTGCTAAAGGAATTTTGTTCTAACCGGGTATCCCATGACACCTCTCGACTGACTGTTTACTATACCTACATAATTTTAATAAAATAATAACGAAGAATTTTTGTTCGTTTGTCTGGATGTATGTTCCAGATTGGCACAAAAGCGGCAGAACGGATTTGGATGAAATTTGGCCCACAGATAGTTTATAACCTGGATTAACACAAAGGGTAATTTTAATTAGTGGGCCCCGAGGGATATATTCGGACATCCAAGCTTGCGAAGCCGCGGGCAAAATCTACTTTTTAATAAGTATCGAGAGGTATTTTCCTTCTTTGACAAATATTGTCTCCATAATGATCGATTTTAGCAGTTGATTCTTATTTTTTCCTATCATTTTGTTACCATGGTCCGGTGACAATATCAAACGTTGTTTGCAGAGAAAATTAATATCTTCAAACCCCTGAAAAAAGTTGATTACTAAGTAAAAGCCGCTGGCAGGGTCAAGTTACTTGAAATTATGAGTAGGTATGCTTGTTTTTTTTTGTGGTCTTTACATAATTTTGATCTCATTTTGATTACATTTTATATTGCTTACAGTGTCTTAGTTATAAGAAACTGAGCAATATTACAATAACGTCTTTATCATTTGTTTTGTAATTTCATACTTCTTAGTCTTAATTTTGCCATACCTAACGCTTCCAAATCCGTCTCCTTAGTGCAAAGTTATTCTAATTAATGTTGAATACTGTTGTATCGGTAAGGTGAATTAGAATTTGTAGGTATATAAAAATTTTCCTCAGTTTTTCCGAGGTAGCCACGCGTGTGAGGTGTGAAAACACGCGGCGTCTGCGCGCGGGCTAATGAAAAACGGAGTTTTTAGAGGTGGATGCTCTTAATTCTAGCACAGTTTTTTTTTCTGTTTTATAATACTTATTTTTGAGAATGCTTTTATTGTCAACTGTGTAAGGTGTAAGCATGGGCGCTAGGAGGGGGTGTAAGGGGCTCTCTGGCTTCTAAATAAAATATAGAAAAAGATATCTGAAAACGCCTAACACAATAATAGAGAACTTAACCTATTCGAGGCGACACGCGACATCCTAAAATGTTTGAGCTTGCTTCGCTCGCATTTGCATCTCTGAATTCTAAAGCTTCTGTGCATCAGTCGACAAACCGAACTTCTACCTCTACCTCTTTCTTCTTCTTACCGAACTACTATTTCCGAAAATCGAATCGGCCCTAGGATGGGTGATAACATTATCGAGCTTGCTTCGTTCGCTCTTGCATCCTACTCTGTCTTAATAAGTCGACACAGTCCTTATTCTGTATAACTGGACAAAATAAAACTTATCCCATTCGAGACGAGATGGAAAAATCTCTTACTTTTTAAGCTTTTCCGCATAAGTCAACAATGTTACTCCTTGTATTAATGGACAAACGATAACCTAACATATGCGAGGTGAACCGCAAAAATGATCGAACTCGCTTCGTGGAGCTCAAGATGCACCCCCCTGAAAATAAACCAGCTGGCGCCCATGGGTACCTATAAGTCCAAGGCTAATTTTTACCTGTGATATACCCACCAAAAACATTTAAAATATACGACTTGGCCATTTCGCGGCAGTCGTCGCACAGACACTCCTAAGTAGCGTTATAATAATAATTATTAATAATAATTTGGACTCAGCGATCATTGTGCCGATAGTCGTATCAGCCAATGGCTTAATTGCCAAGAGCCTCGAACAACACCTGAGGAGGCTCTCGTTGGGCAGCTGGATTAAGGGCTTGATTCAGAAAGCGGTACTCCTAGACACAGCTTGCATTGTTAGGAGGTTCCTCTCTGGAGCCCTGACCAACTGTAGCTTGGACCCTGTTCCCGATACCGGTGGGCTACTATTTTTAATATTTTTAAATGATTTTTCATTCTAATATTTAGTATAATTTTTATAATTTTTTAGTATAATTTATATTTAATAATGTGAAATAATAATTTAGTCGCGGGAAAGTCCGAAAGGGATACCGTGGTACCCGGCAATGTACGGGCAACAGAAGGAACACGGGTGGGTTTTAGTCAGTAAGAGTCTGACCCGCCCTCCCAGAGCGGGAGAAGTAACTTGATAATTTCAAACCCAAAAAAAAAAAAGTTTGAGTGTTAGGCCTTGTAAAGTTAGGGGCTTGAGTCGGCTTGACTCTACATTAGATCTGATAACTTTCAACTGTGAAAGCGTTATGTATGTCTTGGCAACCTATTTTACATGAAATGTTTTTGGTGGGATTAAATTTCTTTTCGTAGAGTGCTCTATTTTATTTTTATTTTAGCCGTGATATTGTACTGATATATTGCACATACATGTTAAAATCCTAACCCTTACTTCTAGCGTTCTAGCATAGTCGGGTAAAAAAAATATTTCTTGCATGCCAGCTGTTACTTTCTTCATAGCTAACGAAAAAGAGTTTCTTCTTCGTTGTTTGTGTACATACTAATCTAGCAGAATTAATCCGTAAGAAACACAAACTTGCACCTCTCTGTAAGGGGTTGGAGAGTGAAATATACAAATTTCTGATTGTTTTTCTTGTTTTTGTTCAATAAATAAAAACATTTATTTCAGAATAAATTCCATATTTGTTAGTAACAGTGCAAACTTATAAACTAGTGCCTCAATGCCTGCATACCAAATTTCAGCTTTCTAGGACTTCGGGAAGCTCCTAAGCCTTGTTGTAGTTTAGTCGCCGGATAATGTTACGTGAATTGAGCTTCAAGTGAGGTGTCATTCCACTATACTAGTGATTGATTGATCCTATTGACAGCTGACTTCACCTCTGTTTGCACGGTGACATTATTACAGAGTAAAAACAATGATCTGCCTAGGCTTTTCCCAACTATGTTGGGGTCAGCTTCCATTATAACCGGATACAGCTGAATATCAGTATTTCACAACCCAGTAACTGGGTAATACGATACCCCTTGGTAAGACTGGTTGTCAGACTTTCGGGCTTCTGACGACCCGTAACGATTGTCAAAGATCCACGAAAGACAGCCAGGACCAACTGCTTAACGTGCTTTCCGAGGCACGGAGGAGTCTCGGTATGTAAAGATGGTCACCCATCCACGGACCAACACTGGCAAGCGTAGCTTAAACTTGATGGATCGACCCGTGCGGCTGTTATTACAGAATAGCTCTACAGATATTTATACTACTCATCACGTCTGTGTAGTACTCTCTATACACTCAATTTAATCTGACCTAGAACGTCCTGAGTGGCCCTGAACGTTGTTTTTGTCATCCATACTTGTGTGAGTCTCTATCCAAATTCGATATGCAATATATTATCATCGCCCGAGTACCTACCTACCTATCCTTGTACCGTTTTGTTCAGACGCATTGTTTTTAATCGTGAGGGTGGAATTAAGGGCCTATACCACCTCAAATTGCTAAGCATGATCCTCTGTTATATTGAAAATACTGCAGAATTAATTTTATGTTAAAGTTGAAGATAAATGTTAGATACTTAATATGTTTGACGAAAACACGATTCAATTAAATTTTCTATAGAGAAAAATAAATCCAAAGTTACCTTTAAACCGAACAATAAACCGCTGTTATTAAACAAATACCTCAAATTTGATCACGTAACTTTGCATAATAGCATCAATAGCTAACTTTAAACTAAAGCGGCGAATATGATTTTTTTTATATTTACTATTATTTTCGCCGTAAAAAGCAATTACCTAAACTATTGGCGCCTCGGAGCCGCCACCACTCCGCTCCGTTTCGCTCTCACTCAGTCCGCGAGCAGTATGGTGCGAGCGAGATAAAAAGTGAATTTGAGCTGAGGGCTCTTAATACCCAGTTTTTTAAATTGAGTGTTTGAAGTTGAGAACTTGTCAGTCTATTTTGGCACTAGGTATTTAAGTACCTAACAAAAAGGAATTAAATACTTAGTTATTAATTCGCAATAAAAATAGTAATTAACTTTGTATAAAACGTAAGACATTTAGAATTTCGCGGGGTTCATTGAAGGAATCACTTTAAGTAGGTAATTCTGAAATAGTTTTTGTTCTCATCTTAAAATTCTCGGTTTAGAAACCGTGTTTATAACATAGATTTAAGTCGCTAGATTTGTCCTCACCGTAATTAGTCACGTGAAATACATAGTATCCAGACTGAGAAGAGTGGGCTCACATAAATATTACAGTGTTTCCATGACAATCAATTCAAGTCATTGCATTGCGTCATTGTGTCAGAGGTGTCAAAACGAAATAGCAATCTTTTGACGCGGAAGGGCAAATCCAACGATTTAAATCTTTGGTCTATAAGACACCCAAGGGTTAAGAGGGAACAGGGCCTGCGAGCAATTTGAAAAATAGGTATTTGAAGAAACTATTGCCATCGTATTACCTCAAGTCTGCCCCCGCAGAGTGCGATAAGGACAGCTACAGCTCAGACCGATTATATCACAAAAAAAATTGACGAGATCGACGATTCGTATTCCTCTTTTTTCTCCTCGAAAACTGAGCCGATTCAATTATTTTTGACATTAAAATGTTAAGAAAGAGTATGTCTAGGTTCCTATCATTTTCTTTTATGTTAAAAACTTTTCGAATTCGTCTGGTAGTCCTCTAATCACGGTGGAAAAAATAGGGCATTTTTGAATTTTTGGAGGGTCATATTTTCTTTACTAATAAGTTTCTGAAAAAAAGGAAATAACAGGGACGTGTCTACAGCAGCCTTTGATTTTATGAAAAATATTAATACAATATTTTATTAAACAATGATTGCTCTAGAGGCATTATTCTGGAATAAAAAAGAGGAATACGTTTGTATGGGGAATCGCAGGCCCTGTTCCCTCTTAAGTAGGTACTTACAGAGGTGATTGAGCAGAACGAATTTCTGAGTCATTAACGATAGCCCAGCAGTTGCATGTACTTACTTATCTAACGTTTATTGCGATCGGTACATTGGTAACTATCTATACATGGTATTTAAATTAAAGTAGCATTTCGTGTCTGTTTGTGTGACCGCGCTATTCGTCCAAACTAGGCAAAGGAATTTAATGCGGTTTTCATAGTCATTTAATATTAAACTTACTTAAAACAAAGAAGTCTCCATGTTTTGTCAAGTCGTAAAACTTTTGGCGGGTCGCTAGTTTATTTCTCAAAAAATACATCACCTACAAATGTTGTAGGTATTGTTTTCTTTTGTTTACTCTGTTGAGGAAAGTTAAACAAATGTTTTTAGCTGAAATATTCATTGTAATTGCTTGTTAAGTACGTACTGAAATTTGATAATGTAGCTTACGAACTGACATAACATAGATATTTCTTTATTATACATACATATTATTTATGTAAGTTTAATATAAAATTATTATACACATAAAAGCCTTTAGAGGCATGAGGAGCAGGGTGTATAGTTCTCTCATCCTCTATAGATAAGGGAGGATCCTCCGACGAGACGGGTGTCGTGTCTGGCGGGCAACTGCCCAACGATTGATGTCGGATAGTCTTATATATGTCGCTCTAATTGTACGATGCAGGATGACGTTAGGTCTTTGCTGCGTAAGTTCACATGTAGGTCGCCACAAACCTTTCGGAATATTTTTTCTGAATGATGGCGAAAACCGAATAAAAATCCGTTGCGTAGTTTAGAACGATAACGCGATCACACAGATAGACACGAGGAGCGACTTTAATTTATAATATGTATAGATACAGATAGATATCTACATCGCCACACATGTGAACTATGCATCACACTGACTTCGAACTTGAATCGTACTTCTCCTCATCATCGTAGGGCAGTTGCCCGCCTGACACGACACCCGTCTGGTCGGAGGATCCTCCCATTTCTAAAGAGCATGAGTGAACTTTACACCCTGTTCCTCATACCTCTACAGATGCATTGGTGAAATTCTACGGAATAATTGACATCAAATCTCTAAGCACGGAGATTTTTACTAAGCGTTTGTAATAATTATGGAAGTTTTAACTGTTCTAGACTACAATACTCTTTTTTATGCACACCATACGAATTACAGCTATAAATGTAGAATAGGGTGACATAATGGGTCTTATCGCTAAAAGCGATCTTTTAAGACAACCTTGGATGGATTTGAAGAGAGGAGAGACAACACTGCAGGTAGTCTGTGCCTCTGTGGCACAGACATGACATCATCATTATCATCATCATCATGATTTGTGACATTTACATAACTACAGATACAATAAATACAAAAAACAAAAAGACATAAAGCAAACATAAAGCAAACATAAAGCATAAAATAGGTATATTATCTACAGGGTATTGGTTATACATCGGCAACCCGTTAAGGGGATGTAGGAGAGGTCATTTGTAACCAAATGACCCCTCATGACCCCTATGCCAACGTCAACCATTTTCGAGTAATTTGACATTTTATAATTTAAAATGAATGAAATAAAAGTATAAAATGTCAAATGATTCAAAACTTTGTGATATTTGCATAGGAGTGAAAACGGGTCATTCGGTTGTAAATTATCTCTGTTACATCACCATAACGGATTGCCGACATAATTATAACCAATAACCCTACAATAATAATCATGAAACAAGAGTAAATAAGCGGTGAAGGAAAACATCGTGAGGAAACCGGCATGTCCTAGAACCAAAAATTCGAAGACATGTGACATCTACCAATCCGCACTGGGCACGCGTGGTGGATTAAAGCCCACTCCCTCTCATTGAGAGGAGGCCGTGTCCCTGCAGTGGGAACGTTATAGGCTGATGATGATGATGATGATGAAGAGTAAATAACTATAAAGATGGCTTTTGCTGAACGTTTCGACAGTCATTACGTGAACCACTACTGTATGGTTCACGTACTGACTAATGTCAAAATATTGTGATTTTAATTTGTTTTCATTTTAATTTGATTTACATAGATTTGTTAAAATTTTAATTGTGATGTTGATTTTATTTGTGTTGATGATTTTATAATTTATTATATAATAATATATTATATTTATTATTTAGAGTTAATTGAAATAAATAAATAATAATAATAATAATATAATTATGTGTAATAATATAAGTTTGACCTGTTCTAAGAACATTTTTTTCTGCTTAAACACGACGGTTAATTATCTACTTACTACTAGTAATGTTTTATTTATCTTTTACTTAGATAACGTTAACTGCTTACTTACTCAAATTAAACGAGTTTTCGATAATATTATATTTAGTCCTAATAATTATGTAAAACTAGCAGCTGCCCACGGCTTCGCCTGCGTGGACTAATTCGTTTTTTCTAAAATAAAAGTAGCCTAAGTTACTCCGTATAACATCAGCTATCTGCCAGTGAAGATCCCGAAGATCCCGTCAAAATCCGGAACAAACAGACAGATGAATAAACATTTAAATTTTTTTTTGTTTAGAGTACCGTTTATGAAAATATTCATATGTTTGGTGGCATGAGGAACAGGGTGTAAAGTTCTCTCATACACCACAGAAAAGGGAGGATCCTCGGACCAGACGGGTGTTGTGTCTGGCGGGTCGACTGCCCGACTGTTGATGTCGGATAGTCTTATACAGGGTGAAATTGAATTCATGGGCAATCTCTTAAGGGGTCATTGTACTCATCATTATAAACAACTTTCACTATGGGACCAACCCTAAACTCGTGAAAAAAAATCAGCTTTTCCCTACATAGCTCGTCAAAATGTAGGGAGCAGCTGATTTTTTTTTGCGATTTTTGGATTGGTCACATAGTGAAAATTGTTTATAATGATGAGTACAATGACCCCTTAAGAGATTGCCCATGAATTCAATTTCACCCTGTATATGTCGTTCGCGCGGTAAACTCTTATTACGCGATGCAGGATTTGTGTGACGTCATGTCTTTGATGCGTAGTTCATATGTGGTGGTGTAACCGCTACATCACTCCCCTCCGGAGACCGGAGGTCGATAGTGGGCTGAGTCTTGTATCTTGCGATGCTTCACAGTACCAGTGGAAGTTCCAGTGAGTCGGAACTGGGTGCCGCATAGTTCACGGTGAGTCGGAACTGTCTGCGGTGATTCCCCAGTGAGTCGGGGTGGCGCTGCGTCACGATCCAGTGAGTCGGATGTGGTTTAGCGCCGGGTTGTGGCTGACTGATAGCGTCGACCAGGAGAGGGTAGAAAGAGCTCTGCTTGTGAGACCGGCCGAAAGTGCAGGTGCTGTGCCAAGATTGCTGATGAGGCTGAGGGTAATGACCAGGAATGCGCGTTCGCTGCATGCTGGTGGTCAGGATACCCGTTGAAGCCGAGGGTGCTGGCTGTCTGTGTGACTCGCCTCACGAAAGCTTGCGGGAGTGATGATGATGATGACGTCACGCTGAAGTAGTTGCACGAAGGCTGCGTTGACGTTCATAATCGGGGTCACCAATTTGGTGGCATGAGGAACAGGGTGTAAAGTTCACTCATCCACCACAGAAAAGGGAGGATCCTCCGACCAGACGGGTGTTGTGTCTGGCGGGCCGACTGCCCGACTGTTGATGTCGGATAGTCTTATATATGTCGTTCGCGCGGTAAACTCTAATTGCGCGATGCAGGATTTGTTTGACGTCATGTCTTTGATGAGTAGTTCATATGAGGTGGTGTAACCGCTACAATATGCATTTAGTAAAAGCTGTTTTGACATTACAAACAGACATCAAATTTTATTTATTTATAAAGATTCATTTATTTCTAGGACTAAAACTCAAAGGCCTCAGCGTGACTTCTAAATTCAAAGATATTAATTACAGTCGCCAAGGAATGTCATAAATGAGATTTAGTTTTCCTTTCAACTGTAAGACGGTGATAAAGTAGTAACTTTGTAGGTACCTACCAAACTTTTAGTCAAAGTAGGCATATGAACACCGGGTCTTTGATCCCCGATCGGGTCAAGGAAGGTCAAAAAATATAGGATACGTATTCGTAAAAAGAACGAAACACAGGAAGTCAAAGTATGTAATGTAGTTTTGTACTTAAATTAGATTTGACCTTTATTGCAGTTAGTTATAAAACCATTTCCATTCTCTTACTGCTAATAACATCACGTTTTTGTAGGTAATTAAATATTTATATCGAAGAACAAGTAGGTTATTTGACCAATGACCCTGTATAATTTAATAGAAGTAAAATTTTGTTGAACAAAAAAAAATACCAGAAAATCTCAATTAAGTATTCGGCAATGGACACGCCTGGCAGCATAAAAAGCTTGTGTAGAACAACAACAGAAAGTTTCGTGAAATAGGTACCAGCTTTGCGCTTAAAATCCGTTTTTAAAAGTTAGCGTACAAAAGTTGTTCGTACCCAGCCGAGCTAGATCCTGGCTTTTGTAGAAGTACTTAATTTTAAGTATCTTCCTTTGTCACATGTTATAAAGACCTTAATTGATTGTGGTGCTTGCAATGCTACCTCAAAGTAGAGCAAAGTGGGTGGAACTATCTCGACGGTACGGCAGCAGGGTGTGGATGTAGAGCTCTGGTGCAAACTTTGTCCCACCTTCTATCCTGCCCTCTGTGCCCACAATAATGTAGCCATAGCGACCTCTGTGCTACCACCGACGACGCCATGGAGGTGACGAATTTAGAACTCTGTCGTGCCATCGGCCCGCATGACGAAGAAGAATAATGCTACCTGTTTTTTAGAGTGGAAAACGGATTCAGTCAGTTTTCCTACAGTATTAGTTCAGTGGAAATAGTTATTTGTGCAACAAGAGAGCAAAGTTGTTTTTTGCTGTGAGTGTTGATTTTGAATCCCGAGTAAGCGAAGGATTCAAAGACACGAGATGCAAATAACTTTGCTCTCGTGTAACACACAACTTTACATCTCAGCAGCGAGAACATACAACATGTAAAAAAAACATGTCCGATCCGTGAGGGCGTTGTTAGGTATCGTACTCTAAGCATATTTATGTGGAAATTTTCAGGCAAAAAGAAAAACGAATCCCCACAGCTTTTTTTCAATGGTAAAAACCATTTAAAAAAAAAAAAAAAAGTATGATCAGGGGACCCCCTGTCAGGCACGAAGTTCCTTAATTCTCACGTATGATTTAAAACATAAACAGAATCGTTACAGCCACCATCTTGGATTTACATTTTGACCTCACTATCTGCTTTAGCACCCTCGAAAACTATGAAAACGACACCCATGACGAAAAATGAAAATTTTCGCAGCCGCCATCTTGGGTTTTTATTTTGACTTCACCATCGGCTTTAGCAACATTGAAAACCATAGAAACGATACCCACGAAGAAAAAATAGAAAATTTTCGCAGCCGCCATCTTGGATTTACATTTTGACCTCTCAATCTGCTTTAGCACCCTCGAAAACTATGAAAACGACACCCATGACGAAAAATGTGAAAATTTTCTCAACCACCATCTTGGATTTTCATTTTGACCAAATTCACACTTTCTATCTCTCTCCGTCTTTCTTTCTCTTTGAATTAGAAGAAGACAGTCGCAGCACACCTTTTGGCGTGACGATTTCTGCCAGTGCACTCTTACCGCAAGCCGTTTTAAGAACTTCGTTCCAAAAAATTTAATAAAAAAGAATTTAAATAAAACCTTAACAGATGATTTGCAATTTAAAGGTTTTATGTGTATCCGAACGTTTTATTGTTTGTTTTTTTTGGGCCTACTAGTTATGGAATTTTGAAATCGAACTTCGAATCGATTTGTTTCTATCTCTCGCTTTTTTCGTATCGAAGTGAAAGTGACAAAACTAAGTGAAGTTCAAATCTTTCGAATTTTGTGAGTAGACACCCAGCACTATTATCGGCATTAAAAAAAAAAAAAAAAGTTACTTTGTCTCACGCTCGCAGCTAAATTGAATTTTGCTCACTGTTTGTAGACAGAAAAACCTGCTTGTTTGAGGTGCTGAGGTGAAAATTAGTTTTCATTTGAACCTAAGAGCTCTTATTTACGCTAGAATGCGGTAGGTAAAGTGAAGAGAGTTATTGCCATAGCTATGGTTTTGCAATAACTATTACCTTACTGTCATCACTTCTCATTGGCAACGCCATGTTCAGCAGTGCGAGTTAAAGCACGAGACACAGGTTCACTAAAAAAGAGTTGACGAGTAGCGAGTGCGCGACGGCGACGAAATATTACTCGCCGGTATGATAAACCCGTTATACCGAGCGTGATTGTCTCTCAGCGAGTATTCTGCCCGCCAAGGAGTACTTTCTTTCTTTGGTAGCTGTTGTCGCTGCGACAAACGAGTACTCGCCGGCGATGTGAACAGTCAGGGATCAACTATTATATTAATATCTATCTCGTATATATATGTATCTCGTTTATTTCCACGTGACTTTTGTAGGTTTCTTGAGCGAGAAAATTGTTGGTAGGTAGCTAGTCGCTTCCTCGACAGCGGTGCGACAGGTGTCAATTAAGAGATTAACTTTTACTGGGACTTGTTGGTATTATGCTACATAAAATAGGTATCTTAGACTAAACGGACCCATTGAACGGAACCATTGTTTGGCTTCATATAAACGCTGTTAATCTTCTTGCATAAAGGCACTTTCTGAGCGGAAAAGGGTACTTTAGCTAATCCCATTCAATAAACTCGATTCCAAAGACGAATTACTATCTCAAACGTTCAATATTTTACGAAGAGATATTTCAAAGAGAATATAATCGAATCGTGGAAAGTATCTTTACTCCATTTGAAATAAGATTAGACATTTAAATAAACCTTTTTTACAGCCCGTTCAACCGATTTTGACTTCTATTGCGTTGGTGGCATGACAAATGCTTATTTCTTTAAATGTCATCCTTATATCTGCGGGATAGAAGTCAAAATCGGTTGAACGGACTGTAGAAAAGGTTTATTTAAATGTCTAATCTTATTTCAAATGGAGTAAATTGGTATTATTTTTGTAGGAAATTTGGTTTGTAAAGAAACAAAGAAAACTTTACTTTAACATAAGAATGATTCCTGAAAAATAACAGCAAGGAATGGTAGGTACGTACTGTAGGTATGTAGTCCTTTGCTGGCCGTATCGAAAAATCCGCTAACATTTTTTAAATCCTTTTGTAAACAATGATTACTAGGGATGTGCCGAAATTCGTTTCACTTTCTGTTTAACCGGACTTCGGTATTCGGCCGAAATTCGGTTCAAATGCCGAACATTCGAAATAAGAAAATATTAAAACTAACTTATTATTTTTAACTGTATTGACAAAAAGTATAAAACTAATCCAGTAAAATAAAATAAAATCATAAGTATTTATTTATTGTTTGTTAATTGTTACTTTATTTTAACAATGAAATGTATTTTAAACATTATCAGAATGCTGACACCTAAACATTGAAATAATTGACTTTGACGGCAAGGTTGGCGCAGTGGTTAAGCAATTGACTGCTGCACTGCGTGTCGCAGGTTCGATTCCCGCACGGAACAAATATTTGTTTGACCTACAAGTAGTTGTTCCGGGTCTGGCTGTTTGTGTACGTGAGTTTAAATGTTTGTAAACGCACCCACGATACAGGAGAAATTCTTAGTGTGGGGAAACCCCACACTAAGAATTTCATACAAAAAAAAAAGATTTAAAAAAACACCAAAATCACTACTATAATTTATATAAAAGTATTGAGATATAATACGCCGATATAATATGCCAGCGGCCTTGAGCGGCTAGCTTGCTTGTTCTGTGCTGTATTTCCAGCCAGCAATAGGACTCACCCAACAAGGAGAGCTGTCCCAAATTAGACGCATTATTAATTTATTATACATAAATCAAAAAGTATTTTAATAAACATGTATACTAAAAGATATATAATTAAATTATCTTTAAAATGGTAAAGGTTTCAGAAAAATACGCGTGATAGTTTTTGAATTAAAAAACAAAAACCAAAAACACCAAGGATTCTGCGTTATCTGGCAGGAGTCTGTTACGTTTTAGTTCGTATACATTTCCTAGTGAAAATAATCGAAGTTCGATCCATTTTTTATTTTCACTTAATGTTCGGCCGAAGTTCGTATTTGGTTCAAACCACGTTCGGCCCAACCCTAATGATTACTTTGTTTATTCTAATTCAGCCATTATGATAACCTGATTTGGTTAAGAATTTAATTGAACAAAAGACCAAAATTGTGTAACACTTTTTTAATAATTTATTCTACTTTAATTACTTTCTGCGTTTTGAGATTGAATAATATTTGCATACATTATATGTATGAGCGATTGACATTCGAGATACAAAGATATACAAGAAACAAGTCACATCTTTCTTACACATTTAATATATTCAGAAGTTCTAATTGTCGTTATAGTTAAGTAACTCTTTGACGTATGTAGTTATAAACATACTGACTAACTAAGCAATCCCCGAGATACAACTTACGGTGTGACATCTCAAATAGTTGATGAACAACATTCTCACTTCACTTGTTTCCAGTTAGCGATTCGAGTTCTCAAGCTCGATATAATGGGTTAGTAGTCGATTCGCACGAAAATTATTCGCACGATCGTGCGAATCGTCCCCTTTCAATAAAAATATTTTTTTAGTAGGCGATTCGCACGGAAGTATTTAAATTGCGTGCGAATCGACCCCTTCAAGAATTAGTAGTATGCGATTCGCACACACCTATACTTTATCGAAAAGTTTCAAGAAAAAAGTACTATCACGTACAAAATGCTTTCTTTTAATACAGGACACAAATAAAACGATTTTTAAGGAAATCAAGTTTTTATATTTTACTTTGTATCTATCAGAAAGTGATTTTACATCATTCACAGTTTAAATAACTTAAAACCATAATTATAACCAAGATTACAAATAAAATCACAGTTAGTAGGTACGATTTATAATCAAATATTTGGTTTTGCATTTTTACAAGTAAGTACTCTTTTTCCGTACACTTGCATTTACCTTAAATCATCACAAATTACTACTTATTAGAGTTTTTACCGAAATCAACTTTTTATGAACCCCTGAGTCTTGTTAAAAATAATGTTGTTTAGAAAAGGTAAGTCAAAATTAAATAATTAACGTTATAATGGTCTAAAAGCTAATTTTAAAAACAACGAAAAATATAACGAAACTATAAATATATAAATCTTTTTAAATATTCGTAATAACAATATAAAAATCGTTTTAATTAGCTAAGGTATGGTTTTAAATGTGGCAATTAAATAAACAAAAACAAAATATTTTTTCTCTATTAAGTATTAACTAGTACAATTTTGGAGTATTATAGTAAATGTAATAAAATAACAGTCACAAAATCACAGTTACTATAACAACAATATTTTGCTCTAATAGGTAAAAAATAACAATCAACTAATCAATAATAATATAATCTCTCATTTATGGTGTTCATATTATAAGTTTTCATATTAAATACTGACAAAACTTTTCATCTTACCTCTTAACTAGTATTTTGTGCCTGACTGCGATGCGAATAGAGAATTATTGAATTTTAATATTAATATTCTAGAATATTGTACATGACTGTACTTAGATTTATTATTCGCACATTTTGTTAAGTGTGCGAATCGCATACTACTAATTCTTGAAGGGGTCGATTCGCACGCAATTTAAATACTTCCGTGCGAATCGCCTACTAAAAAAATATTTTTATTGAAAGGGGACGATTCGCACGATCGTACGAATAATTTTCGTGCGAATCGACTACTAACCCGATATAATAAGTTACAGTTCAATTAGATGCCAGGAGGTGCTTGAAAAATGGATGACAATTGGAGTAACTGGAAACACATGCATACGAACGAAGCAAGCTAATATAAAGCCTGTATAATTATGTCGAATTTGAAACCGTAAAATGTGCAAGAACTTTGCATTTCTGTAATGTTATGCTAATCTTTACAGACTATTATAATATGACGGCATATATCTGCTCTTTTCTCCTCGAAAATCCTTCTTGATACCATGGAAACCGGGGTGTTTAACTGACAGTCGTTATACCTACGTATAATGACTAAAGCACGGGACATTCCTGTAGAACTGTGGTCGGCAAACTCATTAGTCAATAGAGCTAAATATCAATACTATAACTACTAATATTTCTTATGAGAGCCAATCCTTTCTGTGTGTCCAAACTGTCTCAATACACTTGTCTTAATCCTTAAAACTCCCATCCTCTTTTACTTCACAGCGCTTCCTAAAATTAAAATGTTACGAAGTAGGATGCCTTCATCATCATCATCATATCGGCTGATAATAATATGATGAAGGCATCTTACTTATTAACAAGTTAACCTTGGAAAACTTTGAAAGGTACAGTACCTACTTAAATGATTAATTTAAAAGTAAATGATTAATTTTCGATGTCCTGTAAATTTTCGGTAAAAAATAAAGCTTTGAAATATGGTTTTATTTTTGATATCTTGCTTAGTGAATGACTGAAACCCCGACCCCCGCGCGTATCTACGCTCGCACTCATCGACATTTGTACAGAAACAGCCGCACTCTACAGGCCAAAGAGCCGCATGCGGCTCGCGAGCCGCGGTTTGCCGACCACTGCTGTAGAAAAACGTTTTCTCCCGTCACGGTAGCAAATGAGCATTAGGTACAAGTTACCGTCCTCGCCAGGGTGACTCAAAATTCCTAAAACTTTGAATTGAGTCCACATTAAGCTTCGTGCAGACTAGCGCGACGCGACCCGGCTATTGTAATACCGTGAAGTTTTCTTAGAAATTGTATTGTTCGAGTCGCGTCGCGCTGGTCTGCACGAGCTTTTACGAGTGTTAGAAACAATTTACTAAACAAATGGAGTAGGTACAATTTAAAATTAATTTAGCACGTAACTATCCCTTTTAGTAGGATTTGTACAGCAACTAGAGTTACCAATTTCCCCTGAAAACAATAACCAAGTTATTAGTAAATCTAAATTCGTTTTTATTAATTACACAACTTTCCATTGTAATGAATGGTTCTAGGTCGGCGACTTTGCGGAAATTCTAATTACTACGGCGCCGCGGCAGCTGTTTTATTATTTGGCGTGTAATTTTCCTTCTATATTATCTAAAAATATTTTCATACTAAAGTTTGTGGTTATGTCCTGGCTATTAATATTCATATCCTTATAATTACTAAGTACTTGGTTTTTATTAAATTCTTAAATTATATTTTAAGGTGTAGATATTAATAGTAATATGTCGAAAGAGACTAGAAGAAATAGAGATCTTTGTCCGGTAAATGTATGAACCATTTTCTGTGGGATATTCTTCTATAAGGAAATTATGAATTTTTAAATGGAAGTTTCATTGTGTAGGCACAATGACCTTTCCTTTTAAAAATTCTAGACCTTAAGCTGGCGAGAACTTTCAGGTCTTCACTATTGTGTAAGGTTTATTGTTCCTTTTTTGGATAGTACTTAGGTCCGTAAAAATAAAATGAAGGAGAAACGGCACAAGGTAGGTACTTACTTCTTTAATAATAATATGAGACTATGAGTTACTACTAGTTATTCGGCTCTTTGCATTGACATTTGACAGACAGATAATCCAGGTTATAACCTGGATTAACGCAAGATACTTTTCATCCCGGTAGTAGCTACGCTCCCGTGAGATTATTTTCGACCTCCACGAGGGCGATGCTGCGAGCAAAAGGTTACAGTATAAAATCTGCTTTATTCTCCAGGGTAGTCGAGGAAAGAAGAGATAGCTTTCTCGTTTTTTTTGGACCTTCTTTATAACACAATATCAATCACAATCTGTTTCATTTTGACAGTTCAACAACATTCATTGCGTTATTTACGTTATTGAGCAGACAAATTTTTCGAACATATGAAGCAATGGATTAGCAATATCCTTCAAAATGATTCAGATTGTGATTGATCGTGTGTTACGCAATAAGGGTACAGAACAGATCTAGGTAAACACTATACAAAAGAATACCCTACTAACTAAAACAAACCAACATCCATATGTATATTTGAGATTATCAAAACCCGATGAAATGTTTAAGCCTAATATATACCTATATTATGTATTTATGGATTATTAATGACTGCCACTCTGAGAAAATAATTCTTGTTCGCGAGCCCGTAATTAATATTGTACGAGTTTTAAATTGACCGTAAAATTTTATTACCTTTGTAGCTTTCCGAAATAACCACATTTTGAACTTACCCCGTCAATAAATCTGGTCGGCTTAGTGCTATTTAGGAAATATATGGTCAATAGATATAAGTAGGTCAACCCCAAAAAGTCTACAAATAAAAAGTAGTAGCATAAAAGGTCTAGACGGTTGAAAATAAAACTCCTGTGACACACCAAAAACCTTGATTTTTTTCCGGTAAATCCATCTAAAGAGATACTGGGGCCCAAGTCTGCTATTTTTATAAATTCGTCATTCCAACACGATCCCATTGTCATTTTGCTAAAAGTTCGTAATCTACTAAATTCATAATGGTCGATCATTGGTTGATCATTGTATTCCACAAACACGATACTCGTAACGAATTAAAAGAAATGACTGCACAATGACGCTCATGGGTAGGTCACTGATCAAAGGATCTGTCAAAATTTTAGCAGATTACCGCCTAAGTCAGTCATTCATTTTTCATTATGTACGAGATTACCAATACTTAGATGCCATTTCTTTCAATGGAGTGTCAGTGGCTGACCATTGGAAAGTCATAATGACGCCATTAAGTTAGTAGATTACTAAACTTTAAAAAAATGGCTCTTGCCATAAGTGTGTAAGAAGACAATGTCGAAACCAATCAGGAATTTTACTGTTAGCCCACGTTCACACGCGTAAAATATCGCGGCGGGATTTTATCGCGCACTGGATTTTCAACTCTCGGTGTTGAGCTGAACGTTGGTAATCCAACGCGTTGGGACGCACTCTCGTTCTAACGCGTTGAAGTTGCTGTTGTAGTTGAAAATCCAGTGCGCGAAGAAAAATCGCCGCGATTTTACTGCGTCCGTACGAAAGTGGGCTTACAAGAACTTCGATACTACCGGATTACAGTAATCTATAGTACCAACCCAATAATCATATTTACCGTATTAATACTAAGTGGTTTTGAATGGGCCCGTCGGAAGTCTGCACTAATTTTGGTGTCAGATTTTAATGCAATCGTCACGAGTTGTCAATTTATTTGTAGTTATTTTTAATACTAGTGAAAAACTACCTGGTATTCAGCTTGTGATCAAATCCTGACATATGTATTTAGTAGGTACCACAATTAGTAGTTTTAAATGACATCCATGACACTTAATGTGATTGCTCGATTGTGGATGTAATTTATTGAAGTCGGTTAAAAAGGCAAGAGCCATAAGTAATGATTTACTGCTTTGAAACACATTGTTCTAATTCTCTGTTGTGGTTACAATTTGGACCTAAACTGACCGATGTAGGGCTATTCACAAGTAAACAAGAGGCATTAAATCACACACTAAAGTTCTATCCACACATAATAATCCGGGCCGTGGCCGGGAAATGGACCGACCGTGCTCCGTCAGGGGCTCAAAATAATATCGGTGTGTATGTCGCAGATGGATTGTCGAATCCGCTGTTTTGCATAACCGCCTGCCGTTTTACAAAACAGCTCCGTTATGTAAAAAAGCTAAACTTGTTCAGCTGGATTTTCACTGCCCACGTTTAGACGTAATGCAGAATGGCTTTTCTGCAGTCACAATAAGCGTTCTTTTTTTTTTTTTTTTTTTTCTTTATTTAAGGGGACTCGGTCAACATTGACGATGTCGCCCCGTAATTCTAACTATAATATAACTCTTATAGCTAACTACATCTTATCTCTCTAAAATCTTATCAATATTACAACAATGGAGTGGAAGCAGAGCCCAGTTATTGCTGGGTGGTGTGTCCTCTCCGTAAATGGCAGATGTATAACGCACACAACTTCCTGGCCCCTTCCGAAAAGGGGAAGGCCAAGAAGCTGCTACATAACCCTATATTGTACTGCGAATCCCCAAGTGTCTGTTGCCGCTGATCCTCATTCCGGACACATTCGAGCAAAACATGGTGAATATCCTCGATAGTGTTACACTCCGTGCAATTAGGTGAGTCCGTTTTACCCATTAAATGTGCAAATTTATTTGATGGAATGTGCCCGGACCGAAGTCTCAGCAGTGTCACAATATATTGTCTATGGGCCTCCATCTCCGGGCCTCCATCTCCTGGAACCATGGACAACGAAATGGATAATAAGCGTTTGGTGTGGCTTCTAATGCCGAATGCTGTAACTAAGCTAGGGAACCTGATCTATTGCTTAAGGTTAGATTAGAACTGCGACTAACCAGGCGCGTGCCGAGCGAGCGAAGCGAGCGGTACGCTTCATTTCACGCTGTTTTACATAACCACTAAACGTTGATCCGCGGCATTGATAAATGTAAAACTTTTAAGCAAATATACGTGTTTTAGTTCAGTAATTATGGAAAATCGCTGAATATTGTTCAGCTTTTTAACATAACCGAGTTGGTTTGTAAAACTGCTAGCGGTTATGTAAACGGATTCGACAATCCATCTGCGACATGTACATTTTGGGTGCGCCAAGTTCACCTAAATTTTCAACTCCGATAATTGGAAATCCGAAAATGTTCTTCCTAACATTTTTCATCCTAACAATCACAATTTCTAACTACTCTGTCTCTAATGTTCATAATTCCGAAGCATTCAACTTCATAATGTCAGTAGCAATAAACATCTATTATACTTTTATTTGTTTTTCTATATTTTCTCAACATAACCATCTTTTACACTATTATTCAAAGTCATATCTTTTTTGTTTATCACGGTATTATGTATAGTCATTGGTTTAAAATAAGTTAGAACTGCGACCATAACGCACGAGCCGAGCGAGCGAAGCCAGAGTCCCGCTCCAGTCATTCAGTCAAGTTCCAGAAACGAATCGGTCTTATTCATAATTATTGGTTTAGGTTAGGTTAGAACTGTGACCACAACGCACGAGACGAGCGAGCGAAGCGAGCGTGCCGCGGTAGCGGCCGGCGAAGTGCCAGAACCGAATCGGTCCTATAGCTATTGGTTTAGGTACGGTTAAAACTGCGGTATAAAATCCCAGGCCATAAACATAACCAGGCCGTAAATGAGTCGTGTTTTATGAATTTCGGTTGGAGTGTAGCCTTGGGGGCGCTACGGCGCGAGGACTCAGAAAAAATTAGTCAAAAGAGTGTTATTTTTGCAAATCGTTTATTTTCTTGATTTAGCCTTATATTTAGGTGTTTTATACGATAGACGTATAAAACACCTAAATATAAGGCTAAAAGTGTCTTGGTGTTTTTTGTCTCCGACTAACCGTTTGTCGTCAAAACGATGTGGAAGGGATCCATTGGTTAGGTTAGGTTAGAACTGTGACCAACTACGAAACCTCGAAATTGGTCGCGAAATTTTTCTAAGTATTTTATTCATAGTGGTAGATATATTATGGTAATTATGTTTAGGGATAAAAGCGTTATGATAAAAAACAGTAGGAGTTTAAATATTATTAATTACAATTTTCGGAAACATGGGTGTTATGAATATCGCCGGTAGCACTACAAATAGTATGAATGAATACTTTAGGATGAATTTTTTTAGGAAGAGTGATCATTCGGATTACAAATCATTAGGAAGAACAATTTCGGGTAAAGAACTTTAGGTGAGCCAATATGGACCCGTACATTTTACATGAACTCGTTTACACACGTCCATGTGCGGGCCGGCGCGCGACGGAGCTTCACGGCCCTGATATGTGTGGATAGACTTTAAATGTGGGTATGCTCAAGGACTAAGATAGGAGGAAAAGTGTTGTGTGATAAAAACTGTTCAAAATTACTCGTAGATAGGTACACTCATTGTATGCCATAGTGGAATAACAATTTGAATGTTTTACCTCTGTACAAAGTAATCTTTGAACTGACGAGGTTTGAGTCGGCTTTTTGTGACCTGTTTGTTGAACCCTTTTGTGTGGACATTTTAAATAATCGGCTCACTGCAAGTCTTCTAAAATTTTGCACTCTGGATAGCGCTAGCATTGTTCGTAGTGAAGGTTTATATAAAAATGAAGAGCTCTAATAGAAAAACCTTTAGAGAAACTTAAGTAGGTATTGTTTGTACAATAAGGCTATAATTAAGTAACGAAACGGTACTTAATTAACTTGCACGCTTGTATCTTTTCACACGAGAGTTGGACGCAACTTCTGTGTTGGTGATTCCATATAAAGTCTTGTGCAAACAGGCACGACGCGACGCGACGCGACTCTAATAAAACAATTTCTAAGAAAACTTCACGGCAGAACAATGACCGGTGTCGCGTTGCACTGTCGCGTCGCGCCAGTCTGCATGAGGCTCAAATTGAGGCTTCTAAATAAACGTTGGCATTATCGCTAACGCTTATGACTGTAGTGTATATTTTGTTTCGCTAAAGTTTTGAAGTTTAACTGGGTTGATTTCGTGATAAGAAATATGCCTTCTAAATAAAGCCTCGTTCAGACCAGCACGACGCGACGGCGCGACGCGACTCGAACAATACAAATTCCAAGAAAACTTCACGGTATATCAATAGCCGGTGTCGCGTCGCGCTGTCGCGTCGCGCTAGTCTGCACGAAGCTTAAATCAGCCAATTATGTTCATCTGATAAGATTGAGTTGTGGATGAAATTGCATTGTGTACAAAAAGCATAAGAGTGAGATCATGATTCATACGGACTTTATTAACTTACCATACCTTTATTTGTCATAATCTAGATAAAATCTCAACTCAAAGTGTTTCGTATCCAAAGTAGATAGCAAAAGTGTCAAAAGTGGCCGAAACACTGAGTCCTGTTTTTACAACGTAAAAATACTTTATCCTCTTTGTAAGAAACTCCAAGAATCCATTTTTTTAAATTTATTTTCTATGCTATGCTACGATTTTTTATTCAATGAGGGCGCCACTTAGCTCGGGGCAGCGCCTTAAGTAAAACAATGCTAGAAGCTACATAATAAAGACCAGGCACTCCAAACACAATTTCTACGCAAGCTCCGCCCCCATGCACCCCGCCACTCCGATATGTGTTAAATGCTAACACATCAGTAATAAAGTTGAATATCGCGTGCGCTCTTTGACCATGTTTGAGTTCGGAACTAAATGTCGTAAGTACCTATTAATAAGTATTCTTATTTTGTTTATAAATAAAGTAATAATTGATCCAGAGAAAAAATATCTTACAGCTGGATAATAAACTATATTTTCTTACTGTCATTACTTATTTTAGACATAAAAGCCGAGTAATCTGGTTTTTGTTTATCTTTAAAAATACATGATTTTCGAATAAAAAATTAATCCAGCGAAAATGTTCCAATTACGTACTTAACTGTCTTATAATTATATGGAAAGAAAAAGATCCAATAAATCATACACTAAAGTTCAATTTTAATTGTATGCATGACTGTTTCAAAATGTTAAACAACATACAATTTAGGGAGCCTCCTCTTAACGCAGTTATTTTTGTTTATAAAAGGTTTTAATGAGTTTCGTGCAGTACCTAGTGCAGTCGAACTTACATAATTATCTGCCTGTATTTTTTGTATTCATGACGATGTTGCTAAACTCGACACAAAATGATGTCTAAAGAAATATAAACTTCGTACTTACACACGCTTGACTAACTCACTTAGTGAGCGCCTGCTTGTCGTTGTACTCGTATGAATATTTGTTGAGACTTTGAAATAAATTGGGAGTGTTGTTATTGTTACTGTATACGCATTCTAATATTCGCATAAATACATACTCAAAAAGTTAGTCGCATTCATATTCCAGAGATGCACTCGTCCCTTGTCTCCAATACATAATGCATTTATGGACATAATAGAGAATAGATGGTTAGTTGATATACCTTGAGTCAATTGTAATCACAGTTTCTTGTGATATATGGACCGGCTTCCTTCAGGTCGTACGGCGTCAGTTGATTGGTGCCTCGTAATGATACGAGTGTGTTCTTGCTGCACTTAGTAACTGATGGTCAGTGGACCCACTTTTTGGGGAAGGACACAGTGAAAACACGTACAAAACTGGTATGTGATAAGAGGTGCGGCGCGCGTGGAGGTGGTCGTGCGGGATGCGCGTAGGCACGAGCGTCGCGCGCGGCCCGCGGTTATCAACTAAACACATTAAAAGTGCCGGCTGGTACACAACCCGCGAACACTTTTCTCATCGTGTATCTTGCTGCTGCATTGTTGATTCGACAGGCTCCGACCGTCTCAACAATGTTTCCTATTCGATTCTATTTAACTATAATCGATTTGCAGGCGTGTTTTACATTATCTCAAGGTTAGGTCGTTTTCGATCGATGTTTGATAGTGATATTGCCTACTACGTACGTTCACTGTGACGAATCGTTTTACGTTGGCTACGCTAACGCACGCGCAGGTAGCAGATCATACGTGTTTTTTAATTTCTCGTTTTTTTTTCGATTTTGTTTTGGATATCTAATTCTGCATCTACGCAACCAAACGGTCATATTTTAAATAATAGGTACTTAATTAAAAATATATCACTTGGTGTTTCGTAGCATTCGCTGATAAACCAAGCCCTCTCAGTCAGAACTAGGTAGGTAGGTACTTACTCTGAAGTGGGTTTAATATATATATTTAATATTTTCATTAGAATTATTGCAGACCCGATAGTAGTCATCAGTAGTATTAGAGCTGCCATTTTAGGTTATTCCCTACAAAAATATAAGTTTCGAAATTTAATAAGTAGGTACCTATATTCAGAGGTGTATAGAGAACCAACATTTCACCAGTTATGTTTTGAGGGGTGAGCCTATTACTTACCATAAAAAAAATACAATCTGCCTAGCCTCTTCCTAACTATATGTTGACCCCAACTTAGTTGGGAAAAGGCTAGGCAGATTGTTCGGCTTCTAGTCTAATCAGATGCAGCTGAATACCAGTACCTATTTTACATGGAGCGACTGCCTATCTGACCTCCACAACCCAGTAACTGGGTAATACGCCCCTTACGCCCGGGTAAGACTGGATGTCAGACTTTCAGGCTTCTGATGACCCGTAACGACTGTCAAAGATCCACGAATGACAGCCGGGACCAACGGCTTAACGTGGTTCCATCCACGGAATAAGCCCAGCAAGCGTAGCTTAACCTGATGGATCGACCCGTACGGCTGTTATTAGGTCACGAGCTCCTCCTATTATTTACCGTGAACTGGGCACAAATCCAGACTCCGGATTGCTACTGAGAAATTCCTAATGGAAAACCCAATTACACTATCCTGACCACTAGACCGACACATCAACAGTAAAAACTTCGTGATAGATATTTATCAAAACTGACTAGGGAAGCGATATCGAGGAATCCTGAATAAAAAAAAAATTAGTAAGTACCTAATTAAAAAAACAAACACATCAGTGGTGCTTTTTTTTTTTTTCTAAATTTATGTCTGTAATCTTTATGGTGTACAATAAAGAGTATTCTATCTATCTATCTTTATCCTTGTAATAAATATATTCTGCCCAATGTTGCCATGGCTCTCTGTTCCTCAACTAAGTTCTTTAGTTCTTTTGCTACAGCTGTGGAAGAAAACCAGAGTAGGTACCTTTATTTAAATAAAGTTGATACAAGCATTAATGAATAAAATTAGTTAGATTCATTTTATAGTTATTTGTTTATTGTTATGAAATAATGCAAAAAAAATAAATGAAAAATACGTGGTTACAATTCCGTATTGTATGTTTTTAAATAATTATACATGTTATTATTAAAACACAGATGTATGAACGAAAACGAGGCAAAAGGAGTATGTAAGGATCGTAGCAGGTGGCGTTCTGTAGTTTCTGCCCACCCCCATGGGAAGAAGGCGTGAGTTTATGTGTATGTATGTAAACACAGACTTCAAAAACACATAGGTAACTGAAAAGAGAAAAACAAGCATTATAATCTATAGAAATATGGTATTGCAGGCTGGGGACCAACTAATAACCTGAAATATGGTGTAACTTTTGTTACAAAGTTTTTAGCCTGCGATACCAAATTTCTTTGACTTTCCCAGTGACGATCGCGCAATAAAGACGAATCTAACGACATATCATTCATCAAAATTGGTTCAACCGTTTAGTAGTTACTTGGGAAAATAGGGACGGACATACATACAGGTCAAACAAATAACCTTTTTTGGCTTCGCAGCAGTCGGGTAAAAACGATTAATATTTGATTTATAATATAGATAAGGGAGAGGAAAAACACAAGGATTGCCAATATAACAGATAATTTTCCCTATACTGATCTATATAGGGATCATAATCAGGCATAGGGAAAATAGTCTGTTGTGTGTGTGGATTTTGAAGGATGTTTTAAGAGGGCGAACGACAATAACTACTTCGGAATGCCAATCAGACAAAACCTAGGGCTTACTAATTAATATGCTGCTGTAATATACAGGGTGTCCAGTAAATAGCACGACATACTGCAGGGGGTGATAGCTTGGGTATATATACCTATCAATACAACACAATATATGTTCAGCAAAATCTTACATTTTTTTTTCACCACTGTAGGTTAAACTTTAAGTGATAAGAAAATAGTTCTGTGAAAATTTAAACAAAAAAAAGTATTTCTTGAAAACATTCTTGTCTTTGATAGAAAAAAGACTTATCAATGAGTAAAGTAACTATTCACGAATAATTAGATGTAAAAAAAAGTACTAGAAAAGAATTTTTGCATTACGAGATGCTTAAAAATCTGTTTCAAGGTAGAGATTTTTCGGTATTTCGGAAAAATTTGTAAAACTGTAAATCCGTAAGATTTTGCTGAACATATATTGTGTTGTATTGATAGGTATTTACTGGACACCCTGTAGATAAGACAAATGCGTAGCTTGTACTCAAACGGTGGGCAAAGAAGCAAGTCTGCAAGTTACTACAAGTACCAGTAGGTTTGCTAGTTACATGGTGTTGGGCATCCTCGTTAATGAATCCTCGTCGTTCAGAATTCCCACGGGAATTGTAGCATCATTGTTTCATTGTATGTAATGCAGATTTATGAATATAATATTATCATTTATTTAGCAGTCCGCTTTAAGGCGAAAATCGCGTCTAAACGAGTAGTGTTAATGATTTGCAAAAAATATATGTTAAATAAGAGAATTTTCTTAATAACTTAGTCTGTGAATATTTAAGATGATGTTTATATTACATAGTGTAATTAATTTGTAAAGTTATGTATAATACGAATTAAAAAAAAACTGAGAATGACGGAAAAACTATCAAACATATTTTTTGAAAACCATCACCATTTTAAAGATAATTTAATGATTTATGTTTTAGTATACGTGTAAAATACCTTTCGATTTATGTATAATAAATTAATAATGCGTTTAATTTGGGACAGCGCTCCTTGATGGGCGAGTCCTATTGCTGTTTGGACGTACGAATCGTTGCGTGAGCTCAGCACAGAACACGCAAGTTAACGTACTTTCGGCGCGCCGGTGTCTGGATATGTAATGGATGGTCATCCATCTGCGAACTGACTATTTGCAACGATTGCAACAAAAAGTCACCATAAAGCGCAGGCTACACTGGGAACGAAGCTAAGTTCGTTTAGCTTCGCTCATGCAGCTACCGCGTGTTTGCATACATCGGTTCACACCGCGAACTATGAACTGAAGTACGAAAACACGGGGTAGCTACATGAGCGAAGCTAAACGAACTTAGTTTCGTTCCCAGTGTGGCTTGCGCTTTATACTCGTATTAATTACGAAGTGAACATCAAGAATAATTTCAAAGACATTAAAGTCTGTTTAGCCACAAAAATGCCTTTTACAGACGTTAAAACCACAACTTTCGAAGTCCTTACAGTCCTTAAGAATACCTTGAGAAGTATCTAGGTACCTACTTGCTCATTTCGTAAGTTCAGTTTTATTGTTTTTTCTGTAACTTTTTCTATAAATGGTGAAATAGTTTGAGACTGAGTTTTGTTAAAACTTACACTAAAAGTTGAAAAAAATGTAACGTGTTTATCAGTACCCTAATTACGTAATACATGACCAATAGGAATTTTAATCGTTTTGAAACAAATTGCTTATCCATGGCTTCATAAGTTCGAAAAAAAAAACTGCTCGACAAATGTAAATAACGCAATGAATGTTGTCGAACTGTCAAAATGAAACAAATTTGTTGTAATTGCTTACGAAAATGTGTTGCGTAATTAGATAGCTGGAATATTTAAAAGTAGTATGTAGTTTTAACTTCTTCTACTTTGCGTATCGACGGCAAAAATAACAAACAAAAAATGGCCCAAAGTTCTGATAAAATACACACGTCATTGCCTTAATAACAATTTACAAATGAAACTTTGTAATTAAATTTAAAACACATACCTACATGGTAAATACTATCTACTATGTGCAACAAAATATCCTGTTATTACGAAAACATTAATTGTTTACTCATTTGTTTGTGAATCACCATTAATTCACTATAATGACGCAGATTGCCGATCCATATTGCCGCACACATCATTAGGTTGAAAATCCGTTTGTGTTTTGTCTCAGCATTTGTTAAATTAAACAGGTGACAGAAGTGAAAGAGAAAAAAGAAAGGCTAAATAAAAATAAAGAAAGAGATGGTAAAAATGAAGAAGGATGAAAAGGGAGAAAAGTATAACAGGAAGTTCTCTGATTACTTCAGGGCTAATGTTAAGCTGTTTTGGAAACAGGTAAGATTGGCTCGCGGAGTGATAGGAACATCGAGTATGAATGTTATAAGAGCAGAAGATGGATGTTTACTAAGCGAAGAATGTAAGGTCTTGGAACGCTGGAAGGGATACTTTGAAAGTTTATTTAGTTGTCAGGATAGTGTGCAAGGAGTGGGTAACTGGGCAGACGCCAGTTTCGAAGACCCAAACTCAAAGGTAGATGAAGAGAATGCAATAGAAATAGATGAGATTGTAAGAGCGTTGAAAGGGGTGAAAGTTGGGAAAGCTGCAGGGTACGACAGAGTGTTTGCTGAAATGCTGAAGGGTGGTGACGGGGTAGTAGCAAGCCTGTTGTGCCGGATCTTTAATATGTGTTGGAGATATGGCCGTGTGCCGGATGATTGGTGCAAGGCTGTAATCGTACCGCTATAAGAGGGTAAAGGGTCTCAACAGGAGTGTAAAAACTACCGCGGCATTAGTCTTTTGAGTGTTGTCGGCAAACTATATGCAAAGGTATTAATAAATAGAGTGCTAAGAGTGACAAATGAGAAAATATGGGATGTGCAGGCAGGATTTAGAGATGGAATGGGCTGTATGGGTCAGATCTTCTCCTTAGGGTGCATAGCCGAAAAAAATCTGGCAAAGCACAAGAAAATCTATTGTGCTTTCGTTGATTTGGAGAAGGCCTACGACAGTGTGTGGAGAGAAGAACTGTGGTCGACACTATCCATGTACGGGGTGGACTGGCAAATCTTTATACAAGGATTCCAGTGCCTGTGTTAGGATAAATGGGGCTTACACGAAATGGTTCTGCATCTCGAGGGGTGTTAGACAGGGTTGTTTAGCGTCACCGTGGCTCTTCAACTTGTACATGGATAGTTGTCTGACAGATTTGAAAGAGGGTGAGTGCGGATTGTGGATGAATGAGTTGCCTGTCAAATGCCTTCTCTACGCAGATGATCAAGTTTTACTTGCATCGTCAGCAGAACAGTTGCAAGACATGGTGACTGTGATGGATGAAGAATATAAGAGGAAAGGGATGAATATAAACGTGAATAAGTCTTTGAAAGAGGAGAGGATGTATCGTTGTGTGAAATGAAAATAAATGATAAGAATGTGGAGCAAGTAAGTGAGTTTGTATACTTGGGGGGTCTGTTTACAAGGGATGGGAAGATTGATGAAGATGTGGAAAGGAGAGTAAATGCGGGAAATAAAGTGAATGGTGCTATACATGCGATTGTGACCAACCAGTTAATGTCCAAAAAGGCTCGACTGGCTGTTAACAATGGTGTGCTGGTGCCCACGCTTATGTATGGAAGTGAATGCTGGGTGTGGCAAAAGAAGCATGAAAGTAGGATAAATGCTGTGGAAATGCGTTCCTTGCGAAGCATGTGTGGTCTAACTATGAATGATAGGCTGAGAAATGATGTGATAAGACAACGGTGTGAGTTAAAAGAAGATGTAGTGACAAAAATTGAAAAGGGTATGCTGTGATGGTTTGGTCATGTTGAGAGGATGAATGAAAGGCGACTAACAAAATGTATTTACAAGGCAGATGTGAATGGAAACGCCGGGAGGGGACGCCCTAGGAGGACATATACTGACCTTATTGGTGATGTTCTTCAGAAAAGACAGGTGCGTAGTACTCGCTACCGGCGTATGTGTATGACCAGATGTATGAACGTAAACGAGGCAAAAGGAGTATGTAAGGATCGCAGCAGGTGGAATTCTGTAGTTTCTGCCTACCCCCATGGGAAGAAGGCGTGAGTTTATGTATGTATGTATGTAAATAAAAATAGAAAAAGGCCTTTATCATCCTCCTTATATCACACTTTTTTGGGGTTCCGCACCCAAAAGGTGCCAACGGGACCCAATCACTAAGGCTCCGCTGTCCGTCCGTTTCTCACAGGGCTGTATTTTTTAACCGTAATAGGAAGAAACATGCTATTTTTACAGAATGTGTACTACTATGGCCGCTATAACAACAAATCATCAAATGACTTCTCCCGTTCTGGGCGGAGTGGGAGGGCGTGTCAGACTTTTACTGACTAAAACCCACCCGTGTTCCTTCAGTTGCCTGTGCAATGCCAGGGGCCACGGTATTCCTTTCGGACTTTCCCGCAACCCCGGCAGGCAATCCGGGCCTGGTCCTTACCGGACGGTGAACTACACATTGCTCACCGTCCGCAAGCCCGCGCCTACGGTGGCCGGGAATCGGCAATTAATTCCCGACTCCCAGGGCGTCTCCTCCTGCGGTATATCGGCGCACGCTTGTACGAAACCCTTCGTGTGTGAGTCCGACTCGCACTTGGCCGATTTTTTTATATTCAACAAACGTTCTAGGGACTTATTATATAAACATGTCCAATAAGTGAAGTGAGTACTGGCGTAAAAACTGAAAGTGTTAAAACTCATAAATAGTTCGGTTTCAGATAGATTTGTGAAGGTTCTCGTTGGTATAGCATGTCGACTCTAGCGCGACTTCAGAGCATGGGGTCCAAGGGTTGATCTGGGGATCAGTCTACCCGTCCCGAAGACGGATAGAGTGACCTGTGAGGGTGGGTGTAGGTACTCAGCTGTGCTGTACAAAACCTACATCTCCGACTACCCTTTACTAGAATTCAGGCGTAAAGTAATGTTAGGTTATTTAGGTACTTTCAGAGTATTCAGCTATTAACGGAAGTTCAGCTTCAATTCCCTAAATTCTACCAATTTTTGTTCTGGTCTGACGCGGCTGTTATTGGTCCATTATATTATTTTGGTCAGTTACGCGTTCAGCCGTTTCCCTGGTAAAGGTCCCTTTAGCTGGGCAGCCATCGGAAAACACAATTTATGTCCGCTGGTATAGGAGGCTTCGTGGCATGAACTCTACTCAGTCATCGATGAAATTCGAATAGGTAGATAGGCACTCGTATATCTGACCTGCGATATTGTCATAAATTTTCCTTTTAATTAGGTATGTTAAGCTCAAAGAAATAGAATAGAAACGTCCAGAACCAGTCGTCGTACCTTGTCGTAAATTCGTTAAATATCATGAAAGTCCATGGCACATTCGCTTAGTGAATTTTAATGAGCGCCACGACATGAATTTTTCGTAGTGGACAATTTGAAAGCGACGTCACGTTGCGTTGTTCGATCATTTTCGCACAACACGTGTTTTTTGCCTTTGACCCATACAGAACATACAACCTGTAGTTAAAAGTAGAATAAAATATAGCTAATTAATATGGAATATCTTTTAGGGTCCTAGTCTACACACCCTTTAGGCAGTGTGAAACTTAATTAAAAACCGAAAGCCAGCTCAAATGCGATCGATACAAAACTTCGAACTAAGCCTTCACTGCTGGATAATCTCGTTTCATTGATTTGTACCTCACGACTTTTCTACCGACTTCAAAAAGGAGGAGGTTCTCAATTCGGTTGTATGTTTATTTTTATTATTTGTATGTTTGTTACGAGATTACTCCGCCAATTATGAATTGATTTTGATGATTCTTTTTTTTGGTGGGCATAGTTCAGAAGTGGTCCCATATTAATTTGGTCAAGATCTGATGAGGGGTTTTTGAGTTAGCTTCAATAATACGTATTTTTCCCACCTAGTATATGTGGACGATATTCTAATAGTTCCTGTCACTGTAATTTACATTGCAGGTAGTGGTATTCAAATTTTTGTGGGGGTTTTGTGTAGGTACCACAACTAAAAAGTGAAAAATAAAATCTTTTTCACAGTTTGTAGTGTTTTTTTTTGGAAGTCGGTTTTATTTTTTGTGAAAAAGATTTTATATAGGAGCCATGTCCACAATGGTACAGAGACCGTAAAACTTTGGCCAAGCTGGCCTAGTGAGTACGAAGTTTCAGTAGAATAAACTTATACCTACTGGGTGTGTTACCCCTGACGTGAACGGGCACTGAATATAAGCTGTAAGCCATAAGCCATAAGCTCACTGATTTTATACCATGTCAGTCAATAATCAATTCAGGCTAGTTGTAAAACTCCAATAACCGTGACAATGCGGAATTGCCTGCCATCAACGTCATGAGTCCTTAAGTTCTGAGTTGAGCTCCACGATTACTGACAAATGTTTGCACTGACAGGACAGGTCCACTCAAATCTGTGTGGTTCTTTTCTCAAAAGACCATTTCAGACTAATCTACATGGTCCTCATATGGCCTGACCAAGATTATGTCTGGACTTTAAAAGAGACTGTGGCCTCCGAGTTTGTTTCCGCATTTCTTCTCAGAGTAGTCAGACAGGAAACGCCGAACTGATCTGGCTATTTTTTAATTATTTTTTTAAGATGACGTGAAGAAGTGATTCCAATATCCTATTTACAGGATAAACAATTTCTTTTCATTTCATTTCATGCTCAGCAAACTGGATTGCTATCAACCAATCTCTCTGAGACGGAAACGGTAGGTACGCTGAGTACGTACATATCCATATCTTTTTATATCAACAGACTTTTAAGGTTTCTCTGCACCTCGAAAAAAAAACACAAAGTATTGTTGTGGAAGTATACGTTAAAGCCTCGTGCAGACTGGCGCGACCCGACACAAATAATTGTTCTACTGTGAAGTTTGTTAGAAATTGTTTTGTTAGAATCGCGTCGCGCCGGCGCCGTCACGTCGCGCCAGTCTGCACGAGGTTTTATACAGAACTGCATGTTCAGTACAAAACATTATCTACTCTTGTTTCTTGTTGACTTTTAAAAATAATAATTTGATAAGACGCAATGTTACAATGTTTGCCTTTAACTACACAGAATACCTACCTAACTTTGTCAAGTTTCCCAGTCACAGGGATAAAAGTTTTCTTACAATTTTTTTGAATGTTCTTCATAATCGTGAAGGGCAAAATATTTGCAAGCACTCGTGATAATCAGTACCTATTGTGTAATACACGACCAATCAGAATCTGAATCGTTTTGAAACAGATTGCTAATCCATTGCTTCATAAGTTCGAAAAAAAAACTGCTCAACAACGTAAATAACGCAATGAATGTTGTTGAATTGTCAAAATTAAACAGATTAATTGCGTAATTAGATAGCTTTTTCGTCATTAATTCACGGCACGGTTGGCGCAGTGGTTGATGCTAATAATTGACTGCTGCACTGCGTGTTACGGGTTCGATTCCCGCACGGAACAAATATTTGTATAACCTACAAATAGTTGTTCCGGGTCTGGCTGTTTGTGTATGTGAGTTTAAATATTTGTAAACGCTCCCACGATACAGGAGAAATTCCTAGTGTGGGGCAACGTTTAAAAAAAAATATACCTATTTAATATAATCCTTACGTTTACGTATTTTGGTAACTATTATTACGATCCCCGCAATCATGTTGAAATACATCTGCGCCGTTTCCTATCATTATTAATAATAATCCACCCACAGCATAAAATATGATTCCATGAAAAGTGATTGCGGGACTAAATCAGGAAAATGGGTAGTCGTATACATTACTGTAGGTATATGTATCATTGAGGAGCCAATATTCCAGAAGGGTCGTTCATTATGGTAACGTCTATGGGGTCATCCATTTACTAACACATATTTTATATACTTACTTTAGTTTTTCTTACACTAACGTGTGTCAAAACGACGCGATAATATTTACTGCAGCTACCTACATTGATTGAGCAGTGGCTTAGCGTTCCAATTAAGTACTAGACACAATTAGGTCAATGTTGAACCTAAATACCAACTAGAGGACCTTTGATGTTAAAGTACCTTTGATGTTAAGCCATTACAAAACAGGAACAAAAATAAAATGTATAATCCTTTATAATGTTTTTGAATTTAAATTAAATTTTATTGTAGATAGCTTGTAAGTTACAGTAGGTACAATAAAATTAAATTTAAATCACAGTCTGTAAGCATACAATATTTGTCCGCCGATGTCAAAACATAGTCAACTGAATTATTACTGAAGAACAAAATAAATGTATGTACCTGTGGTTAACAAATAAATACATTTATTAAAAAAAAGACAAACATTCATTCATCCATTTATTTAAAAAAAACCGTATAAGAATTTGGTTACACAGAATGTTCATTCATTTTCATTAATTTGAGGTCAAAAGTAAACTTGACTCAAATGGTCAGAAGCTGCCGGGTGTCCAGGCCAGGATACCCTGTGTTCGCTGCGTCTGGTTATACTTAAGACGCCGATAAATGCTAGCGGCCTTGAGTGGACCGGCCGACAGCCGGCTGTCATTCGTAGATCTTTGACAGTCGCTACGGGTCGTCAGGACTTAGGAGCCAAAAACTCTGACAACCAGTCTTAGCAAGGGGTATCGTGTGGCCCAGTAACTGGTTCGTGGAGGGCAGATAGGCAGTCGCTCCATGTAAAATCTCCATGCATCCGGTTAGACTGGCAGCTGACTCCAACTTAGTTGGAAAAGGCTTAGGCAGATTGATTGTTCGGAAATATTGTAAAATACACACAGTCACTCTACCTTGCAAAAAGGACACACACACAATGAAAACGGTCCACTTTCCTATTGAACCTCCTAACTTACCTCCCTTCATTCACAAAATGACGTGAATTTGTAGCCATCGAGGGGAACTCGTAACTTATATTTCCAAACGTAAGAACGTAAACATTACTTATATTGGTCATCCAATGGAGTAGAGGATATTGCGAAACTTTTCCTCAACTCTGGTGGAGTGGTGCATACCAAACAAGTGCCTGTACAAATTACTTACGAATAATTTAACATTAGGTATTCTTTTATAACGTTATTCATAGTATTAACGTAATTCTATTCTGAGTCACGTAAGTTTTACCTGTGACTTAAATCGTAGTGGTAAAACTGGCTGCAAATAAATAATTCGCAACATAATAAATGTCTATTTTTGTTTGAAAAGGCCAGAAAGTTAAAAAGAGATTCAATGATTAAAAAAACGGCCATTGCATATTTGACGACCAAGTCATATACAGGGTGTCCAGTAAATAGCACGACATACTGCAGGGGGTGATAGCTTGGGTCACTACCTATCAATTATTATTATTATTATTAGCTTTATTTAATCCCTTACATGTATGTATTTCTTATCTACTATTATGTATGCTTATTTATTTATTTGTTAGTAATGTTAGTTTTGTTTTTAAATAAGGTTAGTATTGTTAGGTGTAAGGGCCGCCTTTTGCGGTGAAAGCCTCCTCCAAACCATTCCAGGTGGCTCTATCATTTGCCCGTCTGTACCATAAGTTTCCGGCTATTTCTACGATGTCGTCACTCCATCTTTTAAATGGTCTACCCTTCCTTCGTTTTTTATATATTGGGTACCAATTTGTGATTATTTGTGACCATCTTTGATCCGTAGCTCTCTGAATATGACCAGACCATTTCCATTTTAATGTCAGGACCTGTTTGACTGCATCTGCCTTTGTTCTTTTCCTTATCAGTGAACTTTTGACTCTATCTTTCAATTTGATGTTCATGTAACTCCGTTCTAGTCCTCTTTGACAGGTTCTTATTTTATTTAAGAGTGATTTTTTGAGGGACCTTGTCTGGCATGCGTAGGTAAGAACCGGCGTTAGGCAGATGTTCATTGGGCACGCCACTATTGCGGCGATAAGTCCCCTCTTTGAGGAGTGGCTGGAGAGGCGCCACGGCGTCCTCACCTTACGCCTGACGCAGGTCCTCACCGGACACGGCTGTTTCGGGAGGTACCTGTTTCGGATAAGGCGGGAGGAAATGCCCGGGTGTCATCACTGCGTGGATCGCCCGGAGGACACGGTGGAGCATACGGTGGAGGTATGCCCGGCTTGGGCAGAGCATCGCCGTGTCCTCGTGGAGGCGATCGGTGGCGGGGATCTCTCGCGTCCGGCCCTGGTCCAGGCCATGGTACGGAGAGAGAGGGCATGGGAGGCCGTCACCTCCTTCTGCGAAGCAGTAATGCTCGCGAAGGAGGAGGCGGAGCGCGTGAGGGAAAGGCAAATTTCGCGCCCTCACGCCCCTAGCCGCCGCAGGAGGAGACGCCCTGGGCGTCGGGAATCAATTGCTGATTCCCGGCCACCGTAGGCGCGGGCTTGCGGACGGTGAGCAATGGGTAGCTCAACGTCCGGTAAGGACCAAGCCCGTGTCGACGGCGCGTTGTGTTCCACGCGCGCCTCAAAGAGATGTCAGCGAATGAAGGGTCCGATGAGACCATTGCCTGCCGGGGTTGCGGGAAAGTCCGAAAGGGATACCGTGGCCCCCTGGCATTGCACAGGCAACAGAAGGAACACGGGTGGGTTTTAGTCAGTAAGAGTCTGACACGCCCTCCCGCTCCACCCAGAGCGGGAGGAGTCATTTGATGATTTCCCACCCAAAAAAAAAAAAAAGAAAAAAAAAAGGCAGATGTTCATCGCTTTCGTTTTCAGTTTTGTGGCTATGGGGCCTTTGAAAATTTCCTTCATAGCCCAGTATTTACTCCACGTTTTCTTTACTCTTCGATCGATTTCTTTTTCTGTACAGGATTTTATTGAGATTAGATGTCCGAGGTAAGTATAATCTGCGACATATTCTATAGTTTGAGACTGTATGGATATAGGTATTTCTTCACGATTAGTCATTATTTTCGTTTTATCCCAGTTGATCTGTAACCCAACGGTCTCACTGTGATGGCTAAGGGACTCTATCATGTCGTTAAGTTTGCGCGGGTCTTCCGACAGCAGTACTATGTCATCCGCGAACCTGAGGTGTGAGAGATACTTGCCATTGATTTTTATTCCCACATCACTCCAATCGAGGTTTCGGAATATGGATTCTAAGACTGCGATGAAAAGCTTTGGGGAGAGCGGATCGCCTTGCTTTACCCCCCTCTCGACTTGAAATGATGGTCCTCTTGAGTCTAGACGTACTCTTGTTGTGCTTCTCAAGTAAATAGCTTTAATAAGTTCTATATAGTCGTGGTCTAGTCCTTGCTGGTTTAAAGCCTGCCATATAGAGTCATGTGAAATTGAATCGAAGGCTTTCGAGTAGTCTATAAAAGCAACGTATAAGGGGAGGTCATATTCCATAAACCGTTCGATTATTACTTTCAATGTGTGTATGTGGTCATTGGTAGAGAAATTTTTCATGAATCCCGCTTGCTCTACAGGCTGGTTCTCGTCAATCTTCGTTGTTACACGTCTTAGTAGGGTCGATGCAAATACTTTATACAGACAGGATATAAGACTGATGGGTCTGTAATTAGATATCAGTTTGGGGTCTCCCTTTTTATACAGTAGAACTATCTCCGAGCATGTCCATGTTTCCGGTAGTTCTTTTGTTTTTAAAATACAGTTGAAAAGCTTAGTGAGTGGTTTTATTAGTTTCTCTTTCGCGGCTTTTATCATCTCGTTTGTCACTCCGTCAGGTCCTGGGCTCTTTCCTGCTTTTAGTTTTATTATAGGTAGCTCTATCTCTCTTTCTAAAAAAGGTGGTACTGTTTCTAGAACTGGTTTATAATTTTTAGGCATTGGTGTCTCATGATTTTTATTTACACACGTGTAGAGGTTCTTATAAAACTGTGTAGCTATCGTCATTAGGTCTTTCCTATGAGTGACGATGATTCCCGAGGCATTCTGGAGTTGTGGCATGATATACTTGGTACTTTCTAACTTTTTATAGGCCTTTTTTATTCCACCTGTCTCTTCTATGAACTTGCTGATTGTATCGAGTCTCCTCTTTTTAATGTTTTGTTTTATTTTTTTATGTATTGTTCTATATAGTTTACTCAGACTTTTCTTTTCTTGCCTTGTTTTGTTTTTCTTGTTTTTTATCATGTGTTTTTTGTTTTTCAGAGTTTCTATTTCTTCTGTTATAATTTCTTTATTTCTTTTCTCAGTTGTATCTTCAGTTCGTTTTTTGTAGCCTTTTAGTAAAAATGTCTCAATTTTCTTGTTAAATTGGTGCACGCTATCGTTTTCGCAGTCGGACAAGGATGGCAGGTCTTCATTTGTAGTTTCATTGTCTGTATATGCTTTGCCTCGGTAGTGAGCTCGGGATTTTTTATTTTCCACTATATTTAAAGTAATTCTAATCATTCTGTGGTCACTAGGGTGGTGCAATTTGCTCATTACATTTACGTTTTGTATACTTTTTGTGACATTTGTAGCTATGAAGTCAATTTCGTTTTTCGATTTTCCATCAGGTGTTTTCCATGTCCACCGAAGCTTATTAGATTTTTTGAAAGTTGTGTTACAGATTTTTAGGTTGTATTGAAGACAGAATTGTATGAACGTTTCTCCTCTATCGTTCCTTTTTCCGTAGCCATACCTTCCCATTACTAATTCTTCATTTTCTTTGGGGTATCCTATTTTTGCGATCATGTCTCCCAGAAATATTATATTTTTTGTGCATTTATTCATAGCTTTGTCAAGATCGGCGTAAAAGTTTTCTATTTCAACTGTAGTGGCTCTTTTCGTAGGTGCATATGCTTGGATTATAGAGAATTTCTTTCCGTATATACCTACTTGTAATACAGCAGCTCTCTCGGATATCGCTATAAAATCATGTACTTCTGTATTGTTTTGTTTCTTTACCAGGAATCCAACACATTTCTGTCCCTTTGTTTCCCCATAGTAATAAAGAAGATATCTACCCCTGTCTTCTATTTTATAACCCATCCATACAACACAATATATGTTCAGCAAAATCTTACGGATTTACAGTTTTACAAAATTTTCCGAAATATCGAAAAATCTCTACCTTGAAACAGATTTTTAAGCATCTCGTAATGAAAAAATCTTTTTCTAGAACTTTTTTTACATCAAATTATTCGTGAATAGTTACTCTACTCATTTTAAGTTTTTTTTTAATCAAAAACAAGAATGTTTTGAAGAAATAGTTTTTTTTGTTAAAATTTTCACAGAACAATTATCTTTCTTTCAATTTTGTAAAACTGTAAATCCGTAAGATTTTGCTGAACATATATTGTGTTGTATTGATAGGTAGTGACTCTAGCTATCACCCCCTGCAGTATGTCGTGCTATTTACTGGACACCCTGTATATAGATCTTATGATCATAAAAGCTAATTTATTAAAAAAAAAACAAAATGTCAATCAGTTTTATTTTATTTTCTATCTTATGTACACCAAAAATATATGTTAAAATACCATTTTATTTTTACATTTTATAGTGTGGCTGCCACAGCATGCATTGAACAGTAGGAGGTTTTAGAGGATCAAATAAAAAAAACCGTAATTAAACAGCTAAAACGTCTTCATCTTGCAGACTCGCGTCACCGAAACCGCCGAACTATTATGATCATTCCCCTCTGCGGTAGATGGGTTATAAAAAATAGGTCACGCTGTAGTGAAAAGATTAGCTACGTTGCAATGTTTATAGCTGGGCGGCCTAAACACAGCTAACGCTTAGCTAATAGGTAGTCTCCGTATACCTACATACACTCACGCCATCTTCCCATGGGGTAGGGAGATAGATACTACAGAACGCCCACCTGCTACGATATTTACATTCTCCTTTTGCTTCGTTTACATCTGCTACCTAATTACGTAATATATTATCGTAAGCGATTACGACTAATCTGTTTCATTTTGACAGTTCAACAACATTTATTGCGTTATTTACGTTGTTGTGCTGTTTTTTTTCGAACTTATTAAGCAATGGATTAGCAATCCGTTTCAAACGAGACAGTTGCGAGTACTACGCACCAGAGAGGCCCTAGTGTGTTCCTGTTAAGCATCTCGACTTTACGCATCGACCGCGTTCGGCACTCCAATTGACCCTTCACTGGTGAAGGCCGGCCGGCTACCAATCGGAGTGCCGAACGCGTCGAGACCTTTCTGAAGAACGTCACCAATCATCATCTGCTTAGCCTTTTCCCAACTATATTGGGGTCGGCTTCCAGTATTCAGCTGGATTTAACATGGAGCGACTGCCTGACCTCCACAACCCAGTTACCGGGTAAAACGATACCCCCTGGTAAGACTGGTTGTCAAACTTTCGGGCAACCAGACATCACCAATAAGGTTACTACAGGGTGTTGGCAACTTCGCTTTCATGTTTCAACGCTTCAATTGACTCTTGATGGTTTGCGTAACATTTATCCTTAATCCCCACAGAAAATAATCCAAAGGGGTCAAATCACAGCTCCGAGGCGGCCAATTGACATCAGCATTTTGGCTGATTATTCGATTTTCAAAAACAGTGCGCAAAAGATCGATGGTTATGTTGGCTGTGTGATATGTGGCCCCGTCTTGTTGAAACCAAATGTGGCCCATATCATTGTCCTCAATTTTTGGAAACAAATTGCCATTGAAGAGATTCAAGTCGAAACAATCGAAAATGTACTGAAAAATTGGGTTGATCAGATGGGGTACTGCCGAGCCAGTCGTGGTAGTCAATGAATGGTATTGTGTTCCATTCATAAATGACAAAGTGCAACCTTTCCAATGCCAGAAAAAAAAAAAAAAATCAGTAGTTTTTTTTTATAGCCGATTCAAATTTAAAACACTAGATGGCCCACCCGTTATATATCCCGGTCCCGGTCTCCTATACTTTCCTAATTAATTACCTAGGCTTCGAGGTATCATTAACCTCACCGGGTATTCTGTTTTTAGGGTTCCGTAGTAAACAAGGAACCCTTATAGTTTCGCCATATCCGTCTGTCTGTCTGTCCGGGGCTTAGCTCAGACTGTTAGTACAAGAAAGCTGTGGTATGGCATTGGGTATACATATTAATCACGCCGACAAAGTGGTAACATAAAATATATTTTTTAAATGATAGGTATCATAAACGTAAAACGGGGATTTAAAAAAAAACCGGGCTATCTCATGATGTGGGGTGTTGTTGGAAAGGCCGTTCAAAAATATTGGGTGTGTGAAAACCATTTTTCATGTCAGGGATCCGTTTGCGAAATATTAAGCTTTAAAGTGCTAATTTTTGTTAAGTCATGCCAGATATATGGTTGTACTTGGATTTGTGAAAAAATTCACAGCAGTAGTACGAAGAATAATAACGAAGTTACAAGGAAAACTATCACAGCTAAGTACCTAGGCTTTACAGGTTATGGAGTAATAATCGACCAACTTAAATAAAGCAGTTTGAAAAACATGTTCTCCCATATATTCCGCATGGGAGAACATGTTTTTCAATTACAATGTTAAGTTTGTACTTGGGACAAAATCCATCCCAACTGCGGGATGAATTTATCCCGGGAATAAGGAACCCTTGATCGTGCGTGGTCCGACACGCAGTTGGCCAGCTTTTTTAAACTGTGGTATCGATTAACGTGAAATAAGTAACAAACTGTTTTGGGTTTTTATCTTTTTTCATATTATAAATCCGTTCGTCGAAGAAACGATCTTTAAAATAATTCCAGTATTATATTCCAAAGTGAAATGTTTTTATTCCCAAATGAACTTAAATACAAAGAAGAAGAAACAAGTTATTTAATCAAATACAGCCTGCGGGTGTAAAGGGGTAACTAATATTATATTCTTATTAAATAAGAGAGAGTGCGTCATAGGCTCATTGTATACGAACTAAGTAATAATTCTTATTTGTGTAACAATAGCTTGGATAAATTAGACATTTTGTTACTAAGACGGTAATGACCTGACTTGCTAAGGAAACTATAGGTACCTAGGTAATAATCGGTTGTCCGAAATCCTCAAGAGCCCGTGAGCCAAACCCCTCTTATGTATATCCTACATTATTAATTAATCTCGCTTTTAATGTGCCTGTGTGACCGCGTTGTTCATCCAAACTCAGCGACGAATTTTGATGTGGTTTTCACCTTCATTTAGATAAACGTGGAAGTTGGTTTGTTTTTTACGATTTCACACTAAAAGGGCTAACAAAAAATGCGGGCGGCTGAAAATTCACGCGGACGAAGTCACGGCAGCAGATTCTATAGTATATTATAAAAGAGCTAGAGCTTATTCTATAATCGAGCTTCTACAGTGTGAGTCGAGATTGCGCTATTAAAGATGTTCCGACTAGTCGGTAAAACCGAGTCGTCACTTTCGTAGTCGGCGACTAGTCGGCCGGCTTCTGAAAAAGCAAAAGTCAAGAAACAATGTGAAGTAAACAAAACATATTTTGACAGACTCAGCTATCAGAATCAGCTGTAAACGAAGCGTCACGGAAATTGCCGAATACCCCCGGAACTTGGCTTGGCGGACTAGTCGGCCTCTTTACAACCGACTATAGATAGTTCAACTCATCTGTACGCGCGGCGCCATGTGTGTGCGCTGTAATTATACAGCTTTAATGGTGTAGCAGTGACGCGGCAGTCATCGACCGAGCGCAACACAAATTAAATCTGTATAATTACAAGCGCACGCACATATGAGTTGAACTATCTGTAATCGGCTAGTCAGCTAGACAGCCAAAGTCATAGCCGGCACATCTCTAGTAATTACTTATTTATTTTGCACAGACAAAACAACAAGTAACCCCTCTTTTTTGGCTTCACCGCAGTGGGGTAGGTTATTACCTACCCCACTGCGGTGAAGCCAAAAAAGAGGGGTTGCGGAAACCAGCCCGTATTACCTATTGGTAATACGGGCTGGTTTCCGCAACTCCACGTCAAAGCGCGTATTTTGCGTACGGACCGCAGTGGGTTAATAAACTATATTCTCATTATTATTTAATTCGGTAAGCGGGACTGCTTGGTCTACCTACCTAAAGGGTCGTTTTTTTAACGTCTATCTGACTAATCTATCGTCCAAGAGATAAAATGTGTTCTACATCTCATCATGTAACGTATGGTCTCTTTAAGGATAGCAATCAGCCACCCCTCTGTATATGGAAGTACATCCAAAAGCTTTTAACTGTATCTGCTTCTACATTGGGAATACACAAGTAGCAGTTGGAGTATCTATACAAGATATAAACAAGTGCTACAAAATCAAACCAGAATGGAATGAAGTAGCTTATCTTACCGTCGCTTACTGACATTTCACTCCTTAACTCCATATTAACTCCGATTTAACTCCGTATTTCTTTCGCAATTATCGTAAAACTGAGCCCGCTAATTAATCGTCTGTGACAGACCCCAGGGAATTATCATATCTCATGGTAAGCTTACTGTCCAATTTCTTATTTATCTGTCATCTGACGCGTACGGTATTTCTCTTGGCTTCGCTGTGCTGGGACCAGGGCCTTTGTTCGGTACTGGACAGTTTCTTGGATTGGACAGATTAGTTAGTTCGGCAGATTCGCTACTCGACTGATTCGTGGATTCGTCATATTCTAGAGTTCGACGGATTAGCTATACGACAGAAAATGAACAGTTGTGCACAAAAAGATTAAACAAAAAAACAGCCTTAGCAGGGTATACCTACTTATTTATAATTTTTCTAAATCTATGATTTACAAATATTATACTCGTATAGTTAAGTATGTAAACTCCTTGAATAGGTACTCAATTATCTAACAGGCCACTTCAAGTTATTGTCATTTAGCCTATTACCTTCAAATAATTTACTGGCATTTGTTTTCCTGTTTGTTGTGAAGTGACATAGAGACATGAATAAAAATATTGCAAGAAATGGATCTTGCCGGCTTGAGCACCGATGTAGTGGATTTAAAATTGATTAAAAGTGAAAGGGGAAAACCCGTTGTTTTACATGCTGGACACAGATACAATTTTGTAAAAAATAACAAATGTGGTACTACAAACTGGCGATGTGTTAATAAGGCAGAATGCAGCAGTTCTATTACATTGGACAAACTAAACCGAATTGTTAGTCATATGTGCATGCCCGATTTTACCAAAAACGTAGTAGACAGTTTAATAGACGAATGTAAAGACTTAGTATGCAAAAAACTCGAACCAATCCCAAAATTATTTGAAGATTTTATGGACCTGCCGACTGCAAATTAAATGATGAAGATAAACCAACATTTGTACAGAAAAAGGATGTGTTGTATAAAGCTAGATGTAATTCCTACCTGAAAATGAATACGAAAAACTGTAAATATATGAAATCTCTGAAGCTACCGCACAGTCTAGTGGGTGATTTCTTTTTATTTGATGATGGAATCGAAGACAACATTTTGATTTTTGGGTCAAGATTGGCGAAAGACTATCTGAAAAAAAGTAAGAGTTACTACGGGGATGGCACCTTTAAAACATGCCCCACTCCTTTTTGCAACTTATGAACGATTGTTCACTATTTTGAGGGACCAATTTTCCGTGATAATTGAAAATTATAAGTGCGACTTTGAAATAGCAACCATTCAAGCCGTGAAATCAGTTTATCCTGGTGTAAAAGTAACTGGCTGCTATATTCCATTACTGGAAAGCGATACTTAAACAGAGCCAAAATATTGGATTAGTTAAAACTGAAAATGGAGAGTATATCATGCGCCTTTATATGCAACTGCCGTTGCTTCTGCCGATTTTGGTTCCCGAAGCAATATTAAGTATACAAGAACTGGTTAATGACTCGTGGATGGGAATATATACCGAGAATGTGTTTACTTGTTATAATGAAAATTTTCGTACAAATAACCCAATCGAAGGGTGGCATGCGAGACTAAAAAAATGATTTCCCACTAAGCCACCACTCTATCTATTTATACAATTGCTAAAAAAAGAATCCCGTTTTCAAGACACAAAGTTAAAAAGAGAACAAATTTATTGCAACGGGAAGCAGCGTAATGCAAAACTCATACAAAAAATTGTCAAATAAACAAATTTTTTACTGCAGCAATGAAGAATGAAGTTAGCGTGATTGAGTGTTTAAAACAGTTGTGCAAGGTTAATTTTATATTTAAAAGTTAAATATAGTATTTTTTTGTTCTTTAATTAAAGTGCGTTTTATTTGTTTTTGTTTTCACCTGTACTTCTGCCGTATAGCTAATCCGTCGAACCCTAGAATATGACGAATCCACGAATCAGTCGAGTAGTGAATCTGCCGAACTAACTAATCTGTCCAATCCAAGAATCTGTCCAGTACCGAACAAAGGGACCAGGGGCCCAATCTGCTATTTTTATAAATTCGTCATTCCAACACGATCCCATTGTCATTTTGCTAAAAGTTCGTAATCTGCTAAATTCATAATGGTCGATCATTGGTTGATCATTGTATTCCACAAACACGATACTCGTAACGAATTAAAAGAAATGACTGCATGATGACGTTCTCATGGGTAGGTCACTGATCAAAGGAACTGTCAAAATTTTTGCAAATTACCGCCTAAGTCAGTCATTCATTTTTCATTATGTACGAGATTACCAATAGATGCCATTTCTTTCAATTTGAGTGTCAGTGGCTGACCATTGGAAAGTCATAATGACGCCAATATGTTAGTAGATTACCAAACTTGTCAAAATCAACAATTATGAAATCAATGATATGATTCTGACACTATTGTAATAGCAGACTTGAGGCCCTGTTTGTTAGGGAATACGTACATACCTCATTTCTTTCATAGCCAAATAGTGGAATAGTTTTCATGAGGTGCTGACTGCCGCTTGAAATTCCTGCAAGGATTTTTGCATCTAGGTAACAGTAATATTATTTAACTAATTGAAATTCCGCTGCAGAATATTATATATGTGGATAAAAAAAAAAACAAATAATAATAACTAAATTTTAGTACATACATTGGATGGATGTAAATTACCACACACCAATGACTGTGCAATAGTTAGGTACCTATTAATTAAGTGCACACTGTGCCTTGTATACTCCGGAATGGTGTGCACGGATCCCATTGATACGAGTATACGTGTAACAGTAGATTTATAGTAGGTACCTGGCAACCTACCGGGCGTACTCGCCCTACCATCAGTCAATTGAAACCCGAATAGCATCGTTGCGAGTCTATTTAGCAAATGTGTACTCGCAGGCAAACTAAAACTCGTTCCACTAAAATAGAACGACGGAGTATTTATTACCTATACATATAGCACTAGATGTGCTTTGTGGTTTCGCCCACCTGTGTCAAACAGTGTATGTAGCTCTTAACAGAAAATTTCTTCCAATTCGCAATCCCATCAGTCTTCTAGAGATTAGGTTTTACAATCATACTTCATTATGATATATTTTATATATATCAATAATATTTTTTATATGTATTGTTTTAATCATTGTTCCTCTCAAACAGAGTACCTGCCATTTAATCTCTTCACCACCCTCGGTTGACTGCTAGAGAATACCTAGTCCGACTTTGTACCTTTTTTTGAGTGCGCGAAGTTTAAATGAATAAACTTCAAATAAACCACTTCAATTTTATTTAATTTATTGATTAGACAAAAAGCGGGACATCCTGGCACGATTACCTATCATAGGCTCTTCTTTGACCGAAAATGTTCAAAAACACTAGTACTGTAAACAAACTGTTTTAATAAGAGTTTGTGATCCCGAGATTGTAAAGCTTCTTAAAGTACATAAAACCGATCAAACTACTCGTAAATTTTGGTCTAAGTTTTAATAAACTTTCCAAAAGTTAAGAGAGCTAATTTTCTGCTTTTGTCTGATAACTTCTATAAAAATAATAAAATCCTACTAAAGATAAAACCTACCTACATTTTTATCAGCTTTAGGTAAATACTAATTAAGTCAATATTTTTTCAATTAAAGTTGAACACATAGTTATCAGAGCCGAACGCGCCGAACTAATCGAAGTCAACGAGAACGCTAGGAACGGTCTCGTGTGAGGTTTCATGGAATTCTAAAATTCGTTTCGTTCGGTTCTTTTGACGCGTTCGGCTCGGATAGGTGTGAGTATATGTGAAACCGCGCTGGTTTGTCCTTCGATTTCATCACATTACCAATATTAATGTAGTATCTATCCTTATGGATGAATGAAAGGCAACTGCATGCAGCTGAGATGAGAATGCTAAGAGGTGGTGCGGAGGAAGGAAAATATCATGAGGTTTATGAGTATGAATGTGGATGGACTGTGTGAAAGACGATATGGCTAGAAAGGCTGACTACCGAGATGACAACTGATAGAGGAGTATGGAAGAAAAGACATATTGCGCGACCACAAATAAATTCGGATAAGGGCACAGGGGAATGACGATATCTTTATGATTGAAAGATACCTTACCTACCTAACGCAAACGATAAGAAAAGAAGAAATTAATCCTACTTCAATGTATGTAACCTTAACGTTATACAGCTGTAGGTAATCGTATTATAATTTCGACACGAAATATTGATTTGAATGAGATTTATTTCATTATAAAATAAGCATTTTCTCTGTACTCTCCATTTCATTGTGATCATTTTGATTATTTTTTTGGGATTGATTATATAAAATAACAATACCTACCTATATAGAATAAAAGACATTGCTTAATTAAGTTTCAAGATGATTCAGATGAGTCGCAGTAATTTCACAAGAGGCTGCGGAATACATTTTTCTTCGGAGAAGAAATGCTCGACCAGGAGGCCCAAGGTTAATTGAGAACTCGACTGGAATTGAGACGGACACTTAACAGTCTTTAATTAATTGATAATTGCTTTAGGCTTTTAAAATAATATTTAATTGTACGTAGTAGGTAGGTACTTTATAGTAAGTAGGTAATGTAAATTACGGCCGTTTTTTTTGTCCTGTTATGGAAAATATTGAAGCCTCCTGGCCGAATTGCCTACAAAAAAAAACGTAACTTTTGTGTCCCTGTTTTAGGATTTAATTTGTACTTATTAGTACAATAAAAGCTTGTTTAAAAATATAACATAACATCACGCCTTGTTTTCCCGAAGGGTTGGACAGAGGTGTACCTGTAGTAGGTACTCCCACATTTCGCCAGTTATGTTTAAGTCTCATGTAATAGGGGGTGAGCCTATTGCCATCAACCGGTCACAAATCCAGGCTCCGGGCTACTGCTGAGAAATTCCAGATAGAAAAACCCATTAACACTGCCTCACCCGGGAATCGAACCCAGGATCTCATGCTCAGCAATAGCGCTTGCGACTACTAGACCAACGAGGCAGGAGGCGAGGAAAATATAATTATTTTTATTCTAGCATTAGAATTAATGATTAAACGAACTTACCTGTATGTGAAGTTCTATCATAATTATGCGAAGGCTTCGTCTGAAGGGATTAGCAAATAATATTTGTAGTACCGCCTAGTGTTCGCCAGTCACGCACTATATTTGAGAGCAAAAATATTATAGAAAAAATACATACTTATAATATTTAGATGTTTAAAAGTATCTCGCTTGATACAAGGCGCGCGGGAGTCTCGCTTACTTGTTTCCGTCATTTAGTTTAGAGTAGAGTCGTAAATATTTCACGCAACTTGGGTAAACTTGTACCAATTTACGGGGAGGGAGGGTTGCTAATCCCTTCGGACGAAGCCTTCGCATAATTATGATAGAACTTCACATACAGGTAAGTTCGTTTAGCTTTAGGATTAGCAAATAATACCTACTTTTAGTGATTTAGAGATGTAAGTGAAATATTAAGCTGTAGCAAGAATGTTTTATCAGTAAACAATTCTTACAAAATTGAAAAATCAAATGATTTGAATTACTTATAATTATTAAAATTTCCGTCGACAACTGCTTTTGCAAAAGAATCATTATCATTAACATTAGGTACTTATAGTTCTATTATAGAACCGATAGAATGTATTGGATGAATCACTCCATCCCGCCGTCCTTCTGATTTGATCTAAACTAGCACCTAAATTATGAGCCGCAGATGTAGCTGCGTGCTTGTACTGTGTGCAGTAAATATGTTCGATCGACTGTCGACGATCCCACTGTCACTTAATGTTTCTTTAATCCATCGACTTAAGGTCTGGGAACCTACGAGACTTATACGGTTTTCTTAGACTTATAAAGAGGGGATCAATATCTTTTCTTAGTCATCTCTAAATATGTCAGCAAAACCTTTCCTGCAGGGCGAACATGACAAGCACGAGAAAGCTCTTTATCTCGTTTTGTCGAAATTTGTCTACAATTCTGACGTCATTCTAATCCCTAACATGACCGTAAACGACGAGATATCTCGAAAAAGGCACTTTGACACTTCTATATCTCGCGACGAGAAACCGATGTTGCAAGTTATTAAAAACAAATTATTTTTATGATAGCAACATCGGCTTGAGATTCCGTTTCATTCATTCAATGGAGCCGATTTTCTTTTCACAAATGCCTCGAAACTAGACTAAAAATCACCAAAATGTTGATTATTCCTGTCAACCGACGATTTTCCATTCTGAAATAGACTAAAGTGACACAACTTAACTATATTTTAGTTTGACGGCACTGAGCTATTAATATAGTGAAAATGGCAATTTTGCTATTCAGAATTTTATGTTCTTCACCTAAAATGTTGATTGTCTAAGTATTTAATCGCGATTAAAAAATGAACTAAAATTCACACCAACGCCTCGAAGGTGCAAAAACAATACTGTCTTTTTTTCTTTTCTCTTGCTTATATCTCGAAAACGGTGTGTCCTATCGCAAAAATAATGAAAATTTCGACCCCCTTTATGAAAGCCATAAACCCCTAACACTCAACATGTAGGTAATATTTTTTCATATTTTCCATACAAAAAACGAAAAATTCCATATAAAACACGTCGTTCCAGTATAAATAGTAGTTTAAAACTAAGTATTTTCATTATTAATATATTTTAAAATAAAATGATGACTAAAATAAGTACAATTAAGAAACTGCCATGTTATTTTGGAGTTTTTTTTTGTATCATAATTTTGTCTACTCTTCTCGTCGTCAAAATCGACGACGAGTAAATACGACTAAATGATAGAAAAATCGGAGATTATCTCGCGTCTAATTGTCAAAAATCGAGATAACTAAGGTGCCATGTTAGGGTTTGTCGAGAAAACATCAATTTTGACAGGAGGAGTCGACTATTTTGTATGGAAGTGCTGTCAGAAAACGAGAAAGTGACCGATATAGACAAAAATTACTCACGCGAGAGCGAGTAATTGTCGCGTGTGTCATGTTAGGCCTGCTGGGCATATTTCAGGCCTTTGTTCAAAAAGGGGTAATACTAAGATGGGTTGGTTGCAACCTCTTCCGAGTAGTTTTAAGAAAATCTGGAAATTTATTGATGACTTTAAAAGAATAAGTTTCAATATTTTTAATATATATTTTAGACAGAGTTTGTACTCTGTGTGCCGTTAATAATGCTACGAAAGTATTAAGTTTTTTAGAAATTTGATTTAGGTTAAGAGATTCATTGGGGTATAAACTTGCTCATGTGGTCAAGTATTATTGAGGTATCCCATGTAATGGAATACTTTGGAAAAGGGGCCATTATTGCCCATCAATAGGGCTAGCGCAGATCTAAAAGAGTTTAAAGTCCCATATTGGAATCCCTCTTCATAAAGTTTGTTAAGAAAATAAATAATTTGTGGGACCGATGCATTATACAAATCAAAGTCATGATTTTTACAAAAGTGGAACCAACGTTCTAAGTAAACATCATATTGTTTAAATGAATTGTCGGATAGAGAAGCTGTCATAGCAGTCATTGCGGATGGGGGTACACTTCTCCTTAACCAAGCTGTTCGCACAAATCCCTGCCACCAGGGTAATCTTGGTGACATAATCGGGTTTCTATTTGTTTCAAACGTGATCACTTCAGATAACAAAAGGCGTTTAAACAAAGGGTAACTCGTTTGCGTAGGTCACAAAGGTACAACAACGATACCTTTAACTTTATCAGTGAATTCAGTGATACTCTTTCGGAACATTTTTAAACTGAAAGAGAATGGTGGGAACGCATCAAAATAATAATTGGTCCAGGAAACTGTGAATGCATGAATGGCATCTGGACCTTTGTGCCAGGAAATATAATTATTAAATTTTTTATTTATTGGACTAGCGAATAAGTCTATTTGAGGCATGTCAAATGAGGACACTATTTCCTGAAAAGCCCAGTCTGCTAGTTCCCATTCTATGTCCGGGTGTACGCGGATGGATTCTGCGTCTGCCGTTATGTTATCTGATGATCAGATATAGGACGCAACCACATAATATAGACCACGAAATTCATACCATTGCCACAACTGCTTGGTTATATTAGTGAGGTGAGGGAACTGAATGCCTCCCATCTGGTTAATGTAAGAGATGGCCGTCGTGTTGTCAACACGAAGTAGAATCTGAAAATGCCTGAATTTATTCGCAAACACATTTAAACCAAAAAAGGTAGCCTGTATGTCTAGGTAGTTTATGTGTTGAGTTCGCTCTTGAACACTCCACAACCCTCTGGCCTTCTCTTCCCCGCATGCAGCCCCCCCTCACCCCGTAGTTGAAGCGTCTGTGAAAATCTCCAGCAGGCCTAACATGACACACGCGACAATTACTCGCTCTCGCGTGAGTAATTTTTGTCTATTTCGGTCACTTTCTCGTTTTCTGACAGCTCTTCCATACAAAATAGTCGACTCCTTCTGTCAAAATTGATGTTTTCTCGACAAACCCTAACATGGCACCTTAGTTATCTCGATTTTTGACAATTCAACACGAGATAATCTCCGATTTTTCTATCATTTAGTCGTATTTACTCGTCGTCGATTTTGACGACGAGAAGAGTAGACAAAATTATGGTACAAAAAAAAACTAAAATAACATGGCAGTTTCATAATTGTACTTATTTTAGTCATCATTTTATTTTACAATATATTATAATGAAAATACTTAGTTTTAAACTACTATTTTTATTGGAACGACGTGTTTTTTATGGAATTTTTAGTTTTTTGTATGGAAAATATGAAAAAATATTACCTAAATGTTGAGTGTTAGGGGTTTATGGGTGTTATAAAGGGGGTCGAAATTTTCATTATTTTTGCGATAGGACATACCATTTTCGAGATATAAGCAAGAGAAAAGAAAAAAAGACAGTATTGTTTTTGCACCGTCGAGGTGTTGCCAGTGTGAATTTTAGTTCATTTTTTAATCGTTATTAAATACTTAGACAATCACAATTTTAGTTGAAGAACGTAAAATTCTGAACAGCAAAATTGCCATTTTCACTAAATTTAATAGCTCAGTGCCGTCAAACTAAAATATAGTTAAGTTGTGTCACTTTAGTCTATTTCAGAATGGAAAATCGTCGGTTGACAAGAATAATCAAAATTTTGGTGATTTTTAGTCTAGTTTAGAGGCATTTCTGACAAAAGAATCGGCACCATTGAATTAATTAAACGGAATCTCAAGCCGATGTTGCTATCATAAAAATAATTTGTTTTTAATAACTTGCAACATCGGTTTCTCGTCGCGAGATATAGAAGTGTCAAAGTGCCTTTTTCGAGATAACTCGTCGTTTACGGTCATGTTAGGGATTAGAATGACGTCAGAATCGTAGACAAATTTCGACAAAACGAGATAGAGAGCTTTCTCGCGCTTGTCATGTTAGCCCTGCTGGTCATGTAAATCTTCTTTGATCCTACAGAAAGGATTTTGTATTTTGATATACCACCACTTTAAATCAGATTGTAACGTTATTGGCAAATTCATAATTTTGTCATAGTCATCATTTGATCTTAGATTTAAGTATTTTATACGTTCAAAAAGCTTAGTACCTATATAGCCAGCCATATTCTACGGCAGGGCAAATTGAAACTAATAGTCCAATAAATTGAGCGAATTCGCGAATTTTACACCTATTTTTAGTCAAATACTTTTAAATTTCTATTTTATCCCGATCAATTTTCTCTGTTGGTAACGTGACCTGGATGTTTTCTGAATTAAGGATAAAACATAACAATGAACATATTTTGTTTAGTATCATGGAATTTTTGTGGTCATTTATTAGAAAACCAAGAGAGTTAATTAACCTTTTTTGTGAGTGTTGTGTTGTATAAACATTCACTATACGAACGTCCCATTAACCAATAATCATCTGAGAAATTAGTTGATATTAGTCCGGCAGAGCGTAGCAAACGGACTATAGGTTTCATCACCTTTGTAAATATGTATGGCGCTGTACTTAAGCCAAACAGTAGTACATTAATTCATATAAATATTGTTCAAACTGAAACCTTAAATATTTTCTTGAGTTGTCATGGATTTTTATAAAATAATAAGCATGTTTTAAATCAATTTTGGTCATATAGCAATCTTTAGTTATTAAATTTAATACTGTACGTAAATCTTCCATTTTAAAATGATCAGTCTTAATGAATTTGTTCAAATTCTTTAAGTTCAAAATAAAACGATATTTACCATTTGGATTTTGTACCAAAAATATACTTGACAAGAACTGGCCTTCTGTAGGCAGACATCTTGAAATAGCACCAACAGATAATAAATTATCTATAGCTTCATAAAATAAAACTTTTTCTGTGCCAGAATATGATTTTACTATCGGAGGGTTAAATTGAATAACCGGACTAGTAAATGGAATTTCGTAACCTCTGATACAAGATAGTAAGAAGTTATTAGTGATTAGTAACCATTGTTCATAAAATAAAGGCAATCTGCCTGTATATTTTACCGGATCTAGCGACGGCCCCGCGTCGGTGGCTGATAGCGCGATTGTTTCGATGAGCTCGATGGCGGATTGTTCGCAGAGGGCCCCTTCGCTCTGGGATGGTTCAGCTGTTTCCGAGCGTTGGGGCCTTTCCAGTTAAAATTTCGAAACGTGTTAGACTGCGCTGGTGGCTTCTTATTACTTAGCTGTGGCTTAGTACTAGGTGTTTTTAACTCGAAACCCGACTTACTAATCGCTTTTGCCATTTTTATTGTGTCCGATAAGTTTTGACCAAATAACAAGTTATTTGGCTTTGTGTTTTGGAGTTGGTCTTTCATATCTTTCTTTAAGGAAGATAGAATTACATTCCTCCTTATGATCGAATCATTGTATTGTAGGTAAGTCACATAAATTCGTTGCGAGTCCATCAACATCTTTGTTAGTTCCAGATCCTCATTATTAGAAGAAATAATTTTATTGATTCCTTGACCTATACATGAGATGGCAGTGGACATCTGCTTTTGCCTGAATTCGATATTTTTATCTCGTCTAATGGTCATGTCGGTCATTGCCGCTTTTATTTCTGCATTTAACGCAGGGGCACTGATAAGTTGGCAATTAATGACTTCTCAAGTAACTCCTTACGGAGTTCTTTAGGTAGTCCATTCGTCGTGCATTGTTCTAGTCTCACTGCCAAGTCTTTGTGGATTTCAGTTCCGTACGTATTAAAAATGGTAGGGTCTTCACCTAACATTTCAACTAACACGCAATCCGAAATTGCCTCAATGCATTCCGGCTCCACACAAGGAGTATGCCATGTTTTCAATAGTCGCAGCACTGGTGGATGGCTCTGCACTTGAGGTAGTCGCTGCGGGAGCAGTGGGTTCAAACAATAAATCAAACCAACCAGGGTAGGTTTGTACTCACGTGTTTGTACTGTTTACTTTCCGAGGTGAAATGAAACAGCTTAACCGTGCGTTTGTTTACTTTAACTATAAAGCACATATTATTATAGGTAATAGCCTATAATAGTCTCTGTTTATTAGTATGGAAGCAGTCCTAGTAAACTGTTCGCAAAGCTAATTAAATGGGTAGTAACATCTCCAATGAGAAGTACGCAAACCCAGCAGAGGAAAGCGGTATAAAATATAAAATGCAAAGCCAGCATATCTGCTCATTAGTTAAGAAACAGTCCTAGCATACTGTTCGCAAAACCAATTAAATGGGTAGTAACATCTCCAATGAGAAGTACGCAAACCCAGCAGAGGAAAGCGGTATAAAATATAAAATGCAAAGCCAGCATATCTGCTCATTAGTTAAGAAACAGTCCTAGCATACTGTTCGCAAAACCAATTAAATGGGTAGTAACATCTCCAATGAGAAGTACGCAAACCCAGCAGAGGAAAGCGGTATAAAATATAAAATGCAAAGCCAGCATATCTGCTCATTAGTTAAGAAACAGTCCTAGCATACTGTTATCAAAACCAATTAAATGGGTAGTAACATCTCCAATGAGAAGTACGCAAACCCAGCAGAGGAAAGCGGTATAAAATATAAAATGCAAAGCCAGCATATCTGCTCATTAGTTAAGAAACAGTCCTAGCATACTGTTATCAAAACCAATTAAATGGGTAGTAACATCTCCAATGAGAAGTACGCAAACCCAGCAGAGGAAAGCGGTATAAAATATAAAATGCAAAGCCAGCATATCTGCTCATTAGTTAAGAAACAGTCCTAGCATACTGTTCGCAAAACCAATTAAGAGGGGTAGTGACTTCTCCGATGAGAGGTACGCAAACTCAGCAGAAAAAATAACGATGTAAAGTTTTATAAGCCAGCGTGTCTACTTATTAGTTAGGAAACAGTCCTAATATACTGTTCGCAAAACTAATTAAATGGGTAGTAAAATCTCCGATGAGAAGTACGCAAACCCAGCAGACAAAATTATTGTGAGGGTATGTATGTATTATTTTTGCCATATGATAAGCATTATAGTAGGCTGTTATTTTTTGTTACTACATAGGTAATTAGAGTTGTTTACTAACCTTGCGACCGGTTATCTGATGATCTCAATGAATCACTCGAAGACCGACTACGACGACGTCGCCTTAATTGTTTTTCTAACTTATTAATTTTCTTAAATATTTTTTTCATATTTATCATAATTTTTACGTTTAGACATTTTTATATTTATGCTATGCTAAATAGAAGGAAAAACTAAATAAAATTACACTTGAACTGTGGTAAGACACGACGTGCGTTTGTGGCGAGCACTAAAAAGCGAATGACGGAAACAAGTAAGCGAGACTCCCGCGCGCCTTGTATCAACCGAGATACTTTTAAACATTTAGATATTTTATGTATGTATTTTTTTCTATAATATTTACTCTCGAATATAGTGCGTGACTGGCGAACACTAGGCGGTACTACAAGTATTATTTGCTAATCCCTTCGGACGAAGCCTGAGTACCTATAATTTGATAAAGTATGTGTTCTATCACCTTCACTTGTACTCGTACCTGTCAAGTCAAATCCAACGAGTCCAACACAAGATGGCTACCGTGTTAGGTTGAGGTGTTTCTGTGGCCACCTTCCGGCTTCATCATCAAACCCTGAACACTACCATTCATTCTTAGAGGGCCCCAAACTAATATTATCTCCGTAGGTGATAAGGATTAGGAATCCTCCGTAATTTCGGCCGAATCTTCGGGATTTGGGTTAAGGCGCGGACTGACTACGATTTCAAACGCTACAACTCTACTCACACAACCGCGTCTGTGCGTTATACGGTAACATACACACGCAAACACAGCCGTTTGTGTGCTCATGGAAAGTTGCTTAGTATATGTAAGGAAATCAGATGTTTTTTTCTTTTCAATATAATGTTCAACGTGTGTACCCATACGTGATGTGCAGTGTAGGTGCATAATATGATACAATATTAAAATATAAAAAAAAAACAATAATATCTTTATCCGTTTATTTTTATTACAGTACATGACAAACTGTTATAAACAAAAGTTAGGGAGTAGACCTGCAGGAACAAACCGATAGCTAGTAGTTTTAGCGTTCGAAAATATTTTATGCTACCATCGCTCTTCTATAATTTGACGGCGATGACCTACTTTTTTCCATCAAAAACACATAATAAGAATCCGTTCAATACGTCAAATTAAAAAACCGACCAAGTGCGTAGACCACGCATAATGAAAGGGTCCGTAGTTGGAAGAATTTATCCCAAGAACAAACTTTAACATTGTAGTTGAAAAACATGTTCTCCCATACACTCGAACTGCAAATTTAAGTTGGTCGATTATTACTCGTTAACTTGTGAAGCATACTTAGCTGTGATAGTTTTCCTTTTAATTTCGTTATATATTTTACTGCCGTGATTTTTTTCACATATCCAAAAACAAGCATTTAGCTGGCAGGGGGGGGTGGGGGGGGCGACACTTGACTCTAACGAAAAATTGCACTTTGAAGCTTTTCGCAAACGGATCTCTGAATCGAAAAATCGAAAAATGGTTTTCACACACCCACACGACACACCAAAAATGGGACAGATTGAGTTTTATTAAGTTTTAGGTACTAGATAGCATTAGCATGCAAGTTAATTTTAATTGCACTTTTAGAATATTTTTTTGTTGTTCCAAGACAAAAATGTTTTACTGGAGTTAGGTTGAAGTACCTAACTCCAGTAAAACATTTCTTTCTTGAACAACAAAAGAACATTCTTCATAAAATTAAATATTCTTCATTGATAACTTTGATAACTTGTTACAACTTTATTAATTCCTACGGGTATGAGCTTATATGTCCCAACTTCAGTCTAATAAGGCTGTATTAAAATTATGTAAGGCTCCTGTCCCATTACAATTTTGTTTCAAACCATTTCATTGGATCCGTCGCTCAAATAATTTGTGGGAGCCTGTTCAAAATATCTGAGCAAAATATTATTAGTCGGTTCGGTGCTGTTACTCTATGTTATAATATAACAGACCCGACGACGCGACGACTGGCGAAAATACAGATAGAATCACTCATCTTTTATCCTTTCTGTTTATCTATGCTTTGGTTTGGTGGTAACCGCTCTAAATTATCTATTCATATACTATATAGACAGCCTAGAGAGGTAATATTTCATATATACATGAATGCTGATATCCAGACTACCTACAAGTGGTATAGTAACTTAAGCCACATACCTACCTACTGTTGAAAGACGTACAAAGTGTACAATGGTGCCGATTCTCTTGTACACCGGCCTAAACTAACTAAACTATCACTAAAATTCCTTACTTTTGACTATGAGAATCTTAACGCTATTCTGTAGTAGAAAGTCTCTAAATTAAAATAATATTTTGACACAACTAAATCGAATTTGACAATTGCGACTCCACGTGGTACATACATACTTGTTTGCCCTACCCTGTGATTTTTTTTAGAGCTGGAGGCGCGCAGTGGGGGCATCCTCGACGTGTTTTATATGGAATTTTTTACTTTTTGTATGGAAAAAAAAAATAAAAATTACCTACGTGTTGAGTATTATGGGTATAAGGGTTTTATAAAGGGGGTCGAAATTTTCATTATTTTTGCGATAGGACACACCATTTTCGAGATATAAGCAAAAGAAAAGAAAAAAATCCAGTACAATACTGTTTTTGCATCCGAACTCGAGATGTTCGTGTGAATTTTAGTTCATCACAACTAATAATATTCCACACCATTTTCAGTGGCGTTTAAAAATGGTCAGAATTAGTGAGAAAATTAAAATTTTAGGTGAAAAACGTCAAATTCAGAATAGCAAAATTGTCATTTTCACTAAATTAAAATCTCAGTACAATCTTAGTGCTGTCAAACTAAAATATAGTTAAGTTGTGCCAGTTTAGTCTATTTCAGAATGAGAAACCATCGTTTGACAGGAGTAAACTAAACTTTGGTGATTTTTAGTCTAGTTTAGACGCATTTGTGACAAGAGAATCGGCACCAATGTACAAACTGTATAATCCTAACCAGTTAATCCATTTATCAAACGCGATGTTGATAGACAATCTCTCAGGAGACGCCATTGAAGCGTTCGTCAGAGGAAGCCATCTTATATCGAATAACAAACTATTTCCCGCAGAGAATGGAAGTGAATCTTTCCTAGAAAATATTCTCATCTCAACAGTCATATTTTCTTCTTTGACGTTATTTCAATGCTTTAGAAAAGTAAAGGAAATGTAGGGATCTTAATATTAAGTAAAGTTTCGAAGGAATAGACAGATATGAGCTGCTGAAATGTTCAAAGGGATATGAACCTATTGTCATACTGACTGAGCACAATTTCATGATCCGGGCGGTTCCTCAGCATTTTAATATGGAGTAATACATATAGGTAGGTACACATCAAGAAATGGGAGTCAACCCTCACTGTTCCGACAAAACTTGATAGTTTAATGCAATGTTGAAATGAAAAACCCCTTTGGCTATGGAATTGAAGTGATATCTAGTCTGCGTGCGTCCCACAAGGCTTAGAGCTCTCGTAACCCGGAAAGTTTGAAAATCTGGCTGCCAAGTTACCAATACGGATCGTAAGTAGGTATATTTGATTATATATATTTTGGTAAGTTTTCCTCTTCGATAACACTTATTTCCTATCAAACGTTATGAGAAATATTTCTTCGAGGCCTGAATTCGGAAGTGGGTTTGCGAACGGTTCATTACATCTTGATTCTTAACGGGTGCAAAAAGTTTAGCTGTGATAGAATTTTGGCGGTGCTTTACGACAGTTACTTAAAGTTTGTGAGTGTTACGCGGAGGATCACGGTTTGAGATACAACACGGACAAGAGTCAGTTGCTTATCTTTAAGGTGGCCCATCAAGGCGCAGCGAGCTACCCAACTGTCACTTTAAATGGTGGGGTCTTGAACTGTGTTCTTCAGTTTAAATATCTAGGGCATATTGTAGCGAAGGATTTGAAAGACAATGGTGCCGATTCTCTTGGTACAAATGCCTGTAAACTAGACTGAAATCACTAAAATTTCGTTTATTCCTGTCAAATGACGATTTCCCATTTTGAAATAGACTAGTGACAAAACTTAACTATATTTTAGTTTGACAGCACTAAGATGGCACTGAGTTATTAATTTAGTGAAAATGGCAATTTTGCTATTCTGAATTTGACGTTTTTCACCAAAAATTTTGATAGTATAACTAAATTCCGCACTAATTAAATGTACAGACATGAATAAATATGAATACGAAAATGACATCAATACAACACTTTATGACATTGTGAATTGGCTTGACGAAAATAATTTAGTAATCAACCTGCAAAAAACGAACGTAATGCACTTTTGTCGTAATGCACATCGGTACCGAATAAAGTGATAGAATATAATAACTGTAGAATAGACCAAGTAATAGATGAGAAATGCTTAGGTATTCTTATAGATAGCTAGTTGGAAACCTCAAGCAGAAGAAGTATGTAAAAAACTGAGCGTATCTGCGTATGTCCTTCATAATCTTGCAAAAAGGTCAACAGCGCCACAACAGTAGTTGTGGGCCACGGTCTAGTAGCGTCCATGTTAAGATCTGGAATAATCTTTTGGGGAAACTGTAACCGTGTGTTCAATGCCCAAAAACGTTGCATAAGGGCAATACTTATCATGAAAATGACGGATCCTAGTTGCATTCCTGTGTTTAAGTCCCTAAAACTTTTAACGTTCCCGAGTATGTATATTTTAGAAATCGCACTCTTCGTTAAATGTAACATGAACTTTTTCACTTTAGTGTCAGAAACTCGGAAGAGACCTATAAGAAGTCAGTATAAACACTTACGAAATGTTGACAGATGTACTCGTAATACTGCTTTACTCAAAAAAATGTTATCAGTAGCTATGGGCCCAATAATTTTTAATAAAGTACCCAATTAAAAAATGACACAATACATAATTATAAAAAGGGACTGACATTACTATTAATTGAAAATTGCTATTATTCAGTAAATAACTTTTTAAATGACATGGACTTATGTAATTAATAATTTAATGTTTTTTCTCAACTTATCCTAAGTTTATTCAAAATTGTATGGATTTTTTATTGTATATTTTTTTAATTTATGTATTGTGCTATGCCGATTAATGTTTTAAACATCTTTAATTGTAATTTCCATTATTTTATTTTATTTTCATAGTGAACAATTTTATGAATGTTTGCATGCCTTATTGGTGGGACACCTAATATTTTTTAATGGGGCATGCGGTGCTAATCTGTAAGAAATTGTTCCACTAACCTTAGATTATATTAGATATTACTTAAAATACTTACAGTGTAAACAGTTGTTGGTTGACCAATAAAGGAAAAATAAAATAAAATTATTAGGTCTTTACCTATGAAATTGGATATTTTTATGATAATTTTAAAATACAAAAAAAGTAAAAATGTTGGTATTTTTTTTATTTCAGTTAATCAAAGTACTGGCCCAAATTATCTATACAATTTTGCCATTTTGATGGCAGTTTGTTTATCCTTTTACTGTAGAAGTCTGCCGGACGGGAGGCGATGAAGTCAGCGAAAGCGTTTTGTACTGCCTCTCGGGTGATGAATTTTTTCCTACTTAAAAATTGTCTTCATTTTGAAAAAAGTAGAAATCTGTTGGGGCAAGGTCCGGTGAGTACGGTGGGTGACGGAGAGCTTCCAGCTGTAACTCTTGTAGCTTTGCGATGGTCTGTCGTGAAGTGTGAGCTCGCGCGTTGTCGCGGAGAAGCAATGGGGAAGAGCGATTGACTAGTCTTGGTTGTTGAATTACGAGCTTCTCCATCACTGTTTGCAATTCTGCCGTCACTGTTGTGCCATTCGGTAAGAAGCTGTGATGTACAAGTCACCAGACAGTCACCGTCATCTTCCTATTAGTACTTAATCTTTTTTTTAGCGCACTGTTTAGGTACTGTACCCGGGTCCACCCACTAAGACGAACGCTTACGGTTGTCGTACAGGATCCACTTTTCATCGCAGGTAACAATCCGATTAAGAATTCCCTCGTTTCTATGCCGATTCAGTAGTGCTATTATGCTTCGACGCGTATATCTCGCTGTTGGTCGCTTAGTTCGTGTGGCACCCACTTATCTAGCTTTATTATCTTTCCGATTTGACGCAAGTGCTTTAATGTTGTTTTGACACTAACTCCAAGGCCCGCAGCAAGCTCAGCCGTAGATTGAGTTGGAGCCGCATCCAATATCGCCTTCAATTCGTTGTTGTCGACAATGGTTACCACCCGACCGCGAGGCTCGTTCTTCAACTCAAAATTTTCCAAATTTAAAACGATTGAACCAATAATGGACCGTGTTTATGCAAGCAGTGTTAGGCCCGTACACGTCGTTAATGTTTCGTGTTGTTTGCGCAGCGGTATTTCCACGTAGGAACTCATATTCGAAAATTGTACGAATTTTCAGTATATCCATGGCGCCAAAAACTACCACAATGTCAAAAAACAAAAAACTATCTACTATTAAATTACTGAATTTAAAATTAAATTAACACGTCTTTCGAATAAAATTCATTTGAATTTCGAATTGCGCGCCAATTCACAGATAAATGCTGGTTATAGAATCTCCAATTACATAGGTAATAGTGATGGGTAACTCATCATTTTTATATGAGGTTGGAGGGAGTACCTCATTTTACCTCGTGAGGTCCTCACGAGGTACCCCTCATTTGAGGCGAGTAATCGCACCTCGGCTGTATTCACCTCACGAGCCGAGCCCGAGCCGAACTCATCCGAGGCGAGGCAGCGAGGCGGACGGGCGCGACGATTCACGAGTACTCATGATTCCAATTTATACGTCTCCCTCACACATATTTTTTTCTTTCGCTCATAAACGAATCAATGACACTTTATTACCAATCTAATGCTAATGTTTTTAGAGTTCATAATGTTTACTGTGTTTTCCAAATTTCGCGAACTCACCTCACTCATCCTCTAATTATGTAATAAGTCGGTTCATTCGCTCACTAAGCTCACTCAATCACTCAATACTCACTCGCGAGCATTGACTTCGCGAGTACTCGCGATGCGTCAATATTGTCAATGTCAATTTTTGAGGACGCGTGAACGAGTGAGGTGGTTCAATGTTGAAATTCGAGTAACTCTTTCAATTTGCGATCACGAGTACCTCAAACGAGGCACCTCATGAGTGAGGGACACATCTCTAATAGGTAAAGACCTATTATAAGGTAGATTGCTCACCCTTATTGTTGTAACATCTTATTTTATGTAGGTACCTGCAATCTATGCAAATTAAATTTACTTTACTAATAAATCTGACTATTTTTAATCGCGATTAAAAAGATGTGAAAATAAAATTAGTTGTCATGAACTAAAATTCACACCAACACCTCGACTTCAGGTGCAAAAACAGTGGAGTCGCGATTGTCAAATTCGATTTTAGTTGTGTCTTAAGTATTTTTAAATTTAAGGATTTATTTTGCACAATCGCTTTAAGATTCTCATAGCCAAAAGTAAGGAATTTTAGTGATAGTTTAGTTCTCTGTCCAATCTCGATGTAGACCGGGAGCGAAAAGTATTAACAGTGAGATGTTTTATGTTGACCCGAAGGTTCTCACGATGCTCGGGTGCGGTTAAATTACATTTGTAAGGCGTATTGTCAAGGTTTTTACACTAGAACTTTTCTTTGAACTCATGACACAATTAAAGAGTCGTGTGCGCGTGCTTTCGCGGCGTAGACGTTACAGAAATGACGCGTGATGACGTATGTCAAAGTCAAAATTAAATAATTTGTTTTAAATAGGCACAAAAAACGGCACTTTTGAACGTCAAATAAATAAAAAAAAAGTTTCTAGTCGCCCCTTCCAAAATTTGGTTTTCGTATGGAGAAGAATGGGCAAGAAACTCCACCGTTACTCTTTTAAAATGTTTTCACAATATTATAAACACTAATCATATATTTCATATAATTATATGTGAAGACGATGCACCTAGAATAAGATTACTATACCACGATAGGTAAAACATATGAAAAATCAAGGAATGACATAAATTAATTACGAATCTGATAGATACATGGTGCTCACATATTTACAAACATTGTAAAATTATACGATATTCCTAACATTTTAACAAGTAATACTAATACGAGTAATAAGTCAGTGTGTGAGTTCAAGTAATGACATTGATATATATTGATATTGATATTATGCAAGTAATCACAGAATATAAAATCAATGTTATAAAAAATAATATTAGATATACAATTAAATTGGCAACCAGTTAGATTTTGTCTAGATTCTAAATTGTCCTATGGAGCAGGACCAGCATGTTTCCAAGCATTTTTATCTTGGATATAATCCTCTAATTTGTAATATGCTTCTTTGCGAAGTGTACTTTTTATATGAGTTTTAAATTTTCTTTCATTTAATTCTAATAATTATATCTCAAGGTATACTGTTGTAACATTTAACACAGTACCGTACTCCATAAAAGATGTATTAACTTTAGATAGTCTGAAATATGGTAAATTATTTCAGTTCAAAACAAGCCGAGTGTGCGTCGTTCTTGCGATTCTTGGAACGCACGCTTGTAACGTCAGTGTCTGGCGTGGCGTGGCTCGTAAGTTAATGTCAGACTTATTAAATATTCCGAGTCCGTCGATGCGTGTGCGTTACTCGTAGGAAACTATTAGAAGAGCCAGAAGCCTTAGAGTTTATTTACTGAAACCATGTAATTTACGTACTCTCAGTTAGCTAGTTCTACCTAATATAAATAGAAATTCAATCTGGCTCAGGTTCTCACTAAGATAGACATGACCTTGTAAAGAAAGTAAACAGTTAACATAGACAGGCAGGCCACATAATTAATCTGCAATGTTTCCTCCTTTGGGACTCCATGTCCTCTTTGTGAGAGGGAGTGGGCTGTAACCCGTAGCATACCTCAGGGGTTCAGCGTGGTAACAGCCATCTTTTTTTTTCTATATGTGCAATTAAAGGTACAGCGCGCGTCTGGGTGGTGTGAGATTCGTATTTATACGGCACATGCAACGACGTACGTAGATTGATTTGTTTAAAATAAAACAACAGAAATAATAATTACAATTAGAAAATATAAATAAAATCCGAAACTATGTAACAATAATACTTATATAATTAGCCGGCCAAAAGTCAATTTCAAAAGAGGTAGTAATTTTTTTTTAAACTTTGCAGAGCTTAGTACAATACCAGTTTCAGTAATGTATCCTCCAAAAACCCGAACCTGTTAACATGCGCATGCGCAGGTTATTAAAACTTGATCGTCTCACAAAGTGCACGTCTTGTTTTCAGCACTCTCAGAGTACTTTGTAATATACTGAAAAACATTTAAACAAAGTGAAATTGTGTGTGTAATCTTTTAAAGTGTTTGTGACGATTTCGAAAAATTCAGAAATCGGAAATTTTTTGGAATTCGGAATTTTTTATGAAATGTTTCGTATTATATGTAAATTATGTTACATGTTATTTTTTACTAAGTGTTCGTAGAACTTCAATAATAGGCCGTTTTGTAGTGAAATTTTATTTTTTTTCATTTTCATTAGACATTTTCTTGATCGGGCAATGTTTTTTATTATATTTATAATTCATATATTAGGCTTAATTGTGAGGTACAATTTATATGCTAATAGCTGCGGATGAAAAACTTATACTTAACGTATTTTGTGAATAAGGATACTAAAAGAAAAATAATCAATCTTTGTTTCAAACGTTTTGTGATTTTCTTTGTTATAAGAGTAGTAGGTAGGCACCTAGAACGGTACTTTGGTTATAACAATAGTGGCCCGAAAATATCTTTCCGACTAAGCAAGAGCATGATTTGTCTAATTTGTACGAGAAACATAAATATCTAGAAAATCACTTGTTGGCCCGTTATATCAGATAATTCAAGAATTTAAAACAAACATTTGCATATTTTTAAAATCGTCCAAGAAAGGAAGATGTTTTTTAAAAATATTAAAATAAATCTACAACTCTCCAACTGGTGCAAGGAAATACAGAAAAGCATAGGTACAGAAAATCTTATCTCATGATTTTTTAAATTTATATTTTTTTTCAGTTTTTGGTGGGAAATACATGTTGATTTTTTATGACAATAATTTCCATTAAGATATTAATAAACTACAAAATATTTTTGGCTACATTCATCAAAGTCACGTTCGTTTATAAGTCACTCACAGTACACAGTTCATTACCGTGGCCCCCTGGCATTGCACAGGCAACAGAAGGAACACGGGTGGGTTTTAGTCAGTAAGAGTCTGACACGCCCTCCCGCTCCACCCAGAGCGGGAGACGTCATTTGATGATTTCCCACCCAAAAAAAAAAAAAAAAAAGTACACAGTTCATAGACTACTATATATATACTAGAGAGACGACTGTGTTCATGAGGGTAGTTCACGAGTCGCTTAAAGCGCACGCGCCTTTTGAGTTTATAAGTAAGCGATATCACTGTCGCGGTCGGCCGCGATACTGCTATCTAATTGCGAAATACATTTTCGGTAAACGATTATGACTGTTTCATTCGACAGTCCACAACATTCATTGCGTCATTTACCGCTAAACCCGCTCTAAATGTGATAACCTCATCGCCACTCTTGATTCGCATACTTGCAATTCAACGAACAATGAAAACACAATATTTCTGGACGTTCATATTCCATTTTAATTATTTCTCTGATTAATCTGCCAGTGGCAACACAGATCTCGTTTTACCAATTATCGTCCCGTAATAACTCTGAATTCTTTATTTCTGGGCAAAATAACACATTTTACGCCCGGAATGATTAAAAATTATGTGTTGTGCCACCGCTCCCGAGTGTAAAAGTTTTAAACCCACAAAGAACGGGGGCACGCTTTGCAATTTTTTAAATCATCGGCTGTCTCAACGGGCCGTCATCAAATTAACTTTATTGGAAAAGCATTTAAAACGTGTTATACATATACCTACTTACGAGTAAGTACTTATGTACGTAGTATAATAATGCGCCGTAGCTTTTCATAGGTTGGAGTTATAGATAGTGCAATCCACGACGACGCGCCCCACTCCGCTCCGCTCCGTACTAAAGTACAGCTTACAGTACAGTAATCGCGGAGTGGGGCGCGTCGTCGTGGATTGCACTATCTGTAATGTGGCTTGTTTCTTCTTTCCACTATGTTTGGTCCGTTTCCCTAATCTTGAGGCACCATCATCATCTGCCTAGCATTTTCTCAACTATTTTGGGGTCAGCTTGCAGTCTAACCGAATGCAGCTGAATACCAGTATTTTACATGGAGCGACTGCCTATCGGACCTCCACAACCCAGTAACGACTGGTTTTCTTACTAGCCATAACGACTGTCAAAGATTAACAAATGACAGCCGCGACCAACGGCTTAACGTGCCTTCCGAGGCACGGAAGGGTCTCGATATAATGGACGGTCACTCATCCGCGGACCGACCGCGGCAAGCGTTGCTTAACGTGCGATCGACCCGTGCGGCTGTTATTATTTAGCCACGAACCCCTCAATCTTCAGGCACCTGATGTTTCGTATTATGAGCTTCGTCGTTAGTCAGGCTCAGCTGACTCATAATGTCCTTTTTTCTTTCCCTTATCAATATAACCATACATATAGGTATTCGACACGTCATTTATTTTATTTAAGCATACACGTTGCAGTATAAAACTGATTTACATGCAGGTCCAGTTGAAAACTAGCGTCAGACCCATTGATGTATTAAAAGGAGGAAGATATGTTACGCGCTAACATCGCAATCAGTAAACTTGGGCTCGGCGCACGACTACATGCACCGAAACTCACACATCTGTGATCAGTGTCATCTCACAGTCGCAAAGCTACAGTTACCGATAGACGAGGATAGAGATAGGAGACGACGCTAACGTGTGAGCGAAATCGCGTTAGCACCTCGCGCATTGTGTGCGTATCGTGTCTTTCACGCATGTTTTTAATATCTATCTCGCTCTCACAAATATGGCGAAGCAAACGTCAAAATATTATTGTAATTTTCAACAAATTAACATTTTTGGCTGTACTTACGAGTGGTAGGTAATCCATTATTAAAGCACTGTTTAGCTGCACAAGAAGTCATTTTTATGCGTAATTATTACAAAAAAACTGAAATTATTGAGCTGTGTGATCTACGATGTTCCGTGCGCGACTGAGTGCTGGTCCTACTCAACTACGGGCAATCCCGTAGTTGAGTAGGACCAGGCGCTGTGACTAAGTCCCGTATCTACCTCTTTTAATACATCAATGGTCAGACCCATAGTTGTCAGTATTTTTTTTGCTAAACTAGGCCTTTTTGGCGCAGCCGTGAGGCATACTTTCCTGCTAATTTCACATTTTAATTTACATCGCACTTTACACTTTTTATTGGTTTCCGTACCCAAAGGGTAAAAATGGGACCCTATTACTAAGACTTCGCTGTCCGTCCGTCCGTCTGTCACCAGGCTGTATCTCATGAACAGTGATAGTTAGACAGTTGAAATTTTCAGATGATGTATTTCTGTTGCCGTTATGATAAAAAAATACTAAAACAGAATAATATAAATATTTCAGGGGGGCTCCCATACAACAGACATAGTTTTTTTGCCGTTTTTATAGATAATGTAATAGGTCGACGACTGACGCTGGAGTAAAACTCATCAGTCACATTTTGGAATCCTGGGAGAAGTCCCAGGATGCAATTGGCATTTTCTGTGACCTCTCAAAAGCGTTTGACTGCGTTGACCACAAAACACTGATCTGTAAATTACACCACTACGGAATTCGTGGACAAGCTGGTGATCTTGTTCTTTCCTATCTATCAAACAGGCAGCAAAAAGTAAACATTAACGGGGCGACATCCTTGGGGTCTCTAGTTAAGATGGGCGTGCCTCAAGGATCAATTCTTGGCCCTTTCCTATTCCTAGTTTATATTAATGACCTTCCTTACATGATGGCTAACTTATCAGACATAATTCTATTCGCTGATGACACTTCTCTTATTTTTAAAATTGATAGAAAAGATACGGATGTAATACATGTCAACGATAGTCTAGCAGTTCTTTCGAAATGTTTCGCAGCTAATAATCTTTTACTTAATGCGAACAAAACTAAATGTCTTAAGTTCTCATTACCAAATGTACCTCAAGTAGGTCTAAATTTAAAACTTGATGGTAAGAAACTAGAAGCTATTACGGAAACCGTATTTTTAGGAATTACTTTAGATTCGAGATTGCAATGGGGCGCCCACATTAGAGTTCTTTCAGGTAGATTAAGTTCGGCTGCATATGCAGTAAGAAAAATAAGGCAGATGACTGATGTAGCCACAGCTAGGTTAGTATACTTTGCTTATTTCCACAGTATTATGTCTTATGGCGTTTTGCTGTGGGGATCGGCAGCTGACGTAGATTCCATTTTTATTTTACAAAAGAGGGCTATTCGCGCTATCTAGAAATTGATATACTAACTCAGCCTTCTCTTTATATCTTAGAAAGTATTTTGTATGTTCGGAAAAACTTAGGACTTTTCAAAATTAGAAGCGATTTCCATAATATAAATACACGTAGTAAACATGAAATTGTGATACCCAAATTTAGGTTAGCTAAAACTAGTAAGTCATTTGTTATAAACTCGATATTTGTATTCGATTTTATAACAAGTTGCCAAAGTCGGTTACAGAACTTAGTGATGGAAAGTTCAAAACCCACATCAAACGTGTCCTTATAAAAAAAGCATACTATAAGATTAAAGACTACGTTGAAGACAAGGAAGTTTGGCAATAATTCCTTCTGCACATGTGGCTTCCCTGGTACCTCAATAACGGCATTACTATGTAATTATGTCTATTAACTGCTCCCAAATTAAGATGATTATTTGATTTTACCTATTTTTCTTTTATTTTCATTTACGTACTTTTTTGACATAATCTTTTCATTATTTGACATTATACAAAGTTGATACGACAGAGGGGCTTTCCTTTAAACTGCCTATACTAGGTACCATTTTCAAGCTCTGTACCAAAAATCAATTAAATAGGAGCAGTGGTTTAGCCGCAAATGATTTTTTAAGTTTTTGCCCCGTTTGAACACGATGTATCTTTCCTAACAGCTGATTATGTCTATACGCATAGGTCATCCACCTTAAAACGATAAATCTGAGTTTAGCCTACGATGCGTTGTTGCCGCTCTGATGCAAGTCACAAGTACAACCAAATATTTTTCGCTAAAAAAATAACCAAAGAAAACAAGAGAGAGAGAATCATAGCAAAACATCCCGCACGTAAAAGAAATAGAAATAGGTCAGTCTGTTGCTAACGCATCCTAGATCCTTGTGCGATCGGTAAGTAAGTGGGGGCAGAGGGGCCTCAGTCAGTGCGCCGCACACTGCACAGAATACTTTTTAGTGCGCCGCCCGACGCTATCCTATCGAAACGTAGTTACGTAACACGGAAGCTCTTGCGCCGCTTACGCGCGCAGACAATTGATTTTGTTTTGTTATTGTGATAGGACACTAAATAAGTTTAAGACAATATTTCTTTTTATATTGTGACAGGACACTCGTAACATCGGATTATTATTATTTAGTGTTAGTGTTTTTTTGTGATTGACTGTTTTTTATTGTGATAGGACACGTAATTAAACTTTGGTTGTGTGTGTGTAATTAAAATACAATTGTAAAACTAAAAATAGGATTATTTTAGCATTTTACAAATTAAAGTGCTTAGCAACGAACAGTGAGTTAATTATCATACGGTATAATTTGTGCATTCATGTGAATGGAGTTTTTGTTGTGATTGTTGTTGTGTGCGTACTTACTTCAAAACCGTACCTATCATAAAAGCCGAGCGGAGGCCTAAGCCGCCTCGCGCCACCGCCCCGGTCGGCCGCCTTGACACGTGATAACACACGCCGCGGTCCGGCGCGCGCGCGACGTTGCCGCTTTGTTACCTAGGTATCTAAGGTCAGTTAAATTTATTTACACAGGATGGTTGCGTTTTACTCTGAGCTATTTAGTTTGTATGAAAAAAAAAAACTCATTTTTGATGCTTTTTATTTTTATACCGTATCGAATTAATACTAAATACGTATAGTATACGTTGTGTAATTTAATGCCCCTCTGTCATATCAACTCTGTATAACTTCACTATACTATATTTTTTATAGATTTGTTACAGCTTTAGTGGCAGTCATGCCATTTGGTTTAAATAGGTTTTTAATTGTTTTTTTTTTATATAGATTCTCTTTTATATTATGTGAATGTGAGAACGTTGTAGGCATAACCGACTTTTAGATCTGTCGATCGTTTTCTATCTTGCTAAGTACCTGGTACTTGTTGATAGGCCTACAGTGTCCTCTCATACCTATAAACACTGTAACTTGAAAAGATTGTAAATACCATATACTTTTAAAAGAGTAACCGTGGAGTTTCTTGCCGGCTCTTCTCCATAGGAAACGACCAATTGGAACCGTGCACCTAGCTTCTGACGTTTCATAAGTGCCCTTGTAGGTTTATGTGAAATAAAATATTTTTAATTGAATTGAATTGAATGGTACGGAACCCTTCGTGGGCGAGTCCTCCTCGCACTTGGCTGGTATTTTTTATCTGCTGTATATTAAAATGTGTGTCTTTTAGTTTGTGCTGATTAAATGTACTTATTTTCTTTTTTTCTTTAATTGATACCTACATGTTATGCGTTACCTTTGATAAATCACACGCTTTAAGTTTTTTCCACAATACCTCCGACCCTGACACAATTGAAATGCATCAAAGTCCATTCTATTTTCCATCAATTGTTCAAAGATTAAAGTTCGAAAATCGAGCAACGGTCTTATTTTTTTCGTAAAAAATCTGTTAGTCCGTCCAGCTTACTTAATTGGTCACGTTCTCTCTCGCGTTCCGTATTTTTTAAATCCGACGTACAAATACCATTGGGCGAACACGTCACGTCACGTCAGAAACTTTTCATAGGTTCATACATAACTCACGTTTTTGATCAGTTCCATCTTTGCGTAAAATAAATTTATAACCTACCAACTCATCATTAGGGTAATATTGTGTGTTGCGACGCAGCCCGGCCACAATGGATTTCGTAATTTATAGACGTATCAATTATATGTTCTTAAATTGTTCTTGCAGTACCAATTAATAGATTAAATGTACCACAAATATATCTTGTTAAAAAAGCACTTGTTTGTGGCCGGGCAGTACCGTATACGTTGCAGCCCGGCCACGTGTATATTTTCTGGTAGGATGCTCAGAATGTTCTAAAATATAAACCAAATAAATGTTCCTTTTGCGTTCTTTATTTTTTTCAATGCTATATACGAAGAGAAACGCTTACATAAACAAAAAATGATTTCAAATAAGAATTTGCACTAATCGCCTGTAGGACGGACTAAAATAGCACGTCTGCTTTTTTGTACAAATTTTCTAACGCATATCTTTAGGAACAATTCTCTTGGTAAGTAAGACAACAGAAGTTACCCCTTCAAATAACCAATTATTATTAGAGAATAATAAAAAGGTATCTTCTGGCAATATAACACATAATAATAATAAAAAACCAAAGGGGGGGCAAGGGCAACATACTCTAAAATTATTCAATCAAAATATCCAAGGTTGCTCTTCCAAATTACTGGAAATAGAATTATTTTTAGAAAATACTAAGTTTGATGTTGTTTGTATAACAGAACATTGGTTAAAAGATCATCAAGTAATGTCAATTAACTATGAAAATTATTGCGTAGTTAGCCATTTCAGCCGAAAACGTTTGATACATGGAGGATCATTAATATTAGTAAAAAATTCTATTAAATCGAAAGAACGAAAAGACATAATCGGACTGTCTGTTGAACACACCATTGAATTGTCCTGTGTTGAGCTTGATAAGCATGTTATAGTATGTGTATACAGACCTCCAAGTTACCAGAATCTTTCAATGTTTGATTCTGTAATGGAAGATGTGCTAAAGAAACTAAATGCTAGTAGTAAGTCAATAATCATATGTGGTGATTTTAATATTAATCTATTAGAAAATAACTCTAATACTATCAGACTATTAAGTCTTTTCAGGTCATTTGACTTGTCAAATGTTTTTATTGAACCAACCCGAGTGACAGCTTCTTCTGCCACTTGTATAGATAATATTTTCTGTAACTGTGATTACTTACATAAACAAATTATAAATAAGTTGCCATCTGATCACAGTGGACAAACAGTTACATTTTGCTCCTACCTACCTTTACAAAAAATTCAAATAAGGTTTAGGCCAATTACATGTAAAAATCTAGATAAATTAAATAATGCTTTGGCAAGTAAATTATGTATTCAGAGTTTTAATAATATATGTGACCCAAATGAGTTCTACGCCGAGTTCTTTTCACTATTAAACAAACAATTTACTGACACTTTTCCACTAAAGACCAAAACAATTTACACAAAGTTCTTATTTAGTGATTGGGCGACTCCAGGTATTCGCAAAAGTAGGGAAAAACTTTTTGAACTTTATGGCCTAAAGCAACACATGAATAATACAAGCTTTCATCAGTATGTTGCAAAATATTCTAAAACTTTTAAAAGTGTGTGCAAAATAGCTAAAGCTCTTCACATTAGCAATAAAATAAAATCAGCTGATGATAAAATAAAAACTACCTGGCAAATAATAAATAATGAAACCGGTAGGAAAAAACAACGTAATACTGAATTTAATCTAGAGACTGCTCATGGTCCCATCAACTCAGATGTAGAAATAGCTCAGGAATTTGAAAACTTTTTTGTTAATATTCCCCACAAAACCACTGAAGCTTTAAATTCCTCACCCGCGCTTTCTGCTGCCTTACTTAGAAATAATGTAAAGCCATGCCCTTTGGAGTTTAGGTTTCAGCATACAAACCCCCAGGCTGTTATAAAAGCTTTTAAAGATCTTAAAATTAAATCAACAGAGGATCTGTGGGGAATGTCTGTAAAAGTCTGTAGATCTGTCATCGAAACCATTGCGCCTTATTTAGCTTTCATATTTAACACTAGTGTAGACCAAGGCGTCTTTCCGGATCTCATGAAACATAGTAAAGTAGTTCCTTTGTTCAAATCCGGTGATAGTAAGGAACCCAACAATTATAGGCCTGTGTCAATTCTGCCAGTTCTCAGTAAGGTGTTTGAAAAGTTGATTCTCAACCAAATGTTACGGCACTTTAATAAAAATTCCATCTTTCATGATCAACAGTACGGTTTCACCAAAGGGCGTTGTACCACTGACGCCGGTGTCGCCCTAATAAAGAACATTTTTAACGCCTGGGAAGAAGCACAAGATGCCATTGGAATTTTTTGCGACCTCTCGAAGGCTTTCGATTGCGTAGACCATGAGACACTTCTGCTGAAACTGGAGCACTATGGGATTAGGAATACAGCTCTTGATTTACTAAGATCATACCTGAAAGATAGAAAGGCTAAAGTTCAAGTCAACGGCACAAACTCATTAGGGTCTGAAATGGTAATGGGCGTTCCTCAAGGTTCGATATTGGGTCCATTCCTCTTTTTAGCTTATATAAATGATTTACCCCAATTATTTCAAAATCAACCAAAGATGGTGTTATTTGCAGATGACACATCATTGATATTTAAAATAAACCGACGGTCACAAAATCTCGACGACGTGAATAGCTGTATTGTTCAGGTCCAAGATTGGTTTACGGTAAATAATTTGGTACTAAATAATAAAAAAACAAAATGCATTAGATTTAAATTACCAAATGTTAGAAGCAGCGAATGTGACATCATATTGAATGGAGAAAAACTGGAATTTATTAATCAAACAGTTTTCCTAGGAATCACGCTAGACGAGAAATTACAATGGGGACCCCATATAACATCTCTCGCGGGGCGGCTAAGCTCGGCCGCTTATGCTGTTAGAAAGATAAGACAGTTAACAGATGTAGAAACCGCGCGTTTGGTCTATTTTAGTTACTTCCACAGTATTATGTCGTATGGCATTTTACTATGGGGTCGGGCTGCTGACATTGAATCCATTTTTATTTTACAAAAGAGAGCTGTCAGAGCCATTTATAATCTAAGTCGTCGCGAATCTCTCAGGGAACTATTTAAAAAGATTAATATTATGACGGTACCTTGCCAATTCATTTATGAAAATATTATGTATGTGAGAAAAAATCTACATCTTTTTAATAAAATAAGTGATAGACATAATTTTAATACTAGAAATAAAGATAAAATAGATCAACCATTTTTCAGACTATCTAAAGTAAATACATCTTTTATGGGGTACTGTGTTAAATGTTACAACAGAATACCTTGTGATATATTAGAATTAAATGAAAGAAAATTTAAAACTCATATAAAAAGTACACTTTGTAAACAAGCATATTACAAATTAGAGGATTATATCCAAGATAAAAATGCTTGGAAACATGCTGGTCCTGCTCCATAGGACAATTTAGAATCTAGACAAAATCAAACTGGTTGCCAATTTAATTGTATAATATTTTTTTTTTTTTAAACATTAATTTTATATTCTGTGATTACTTGAACTCACACACTGACTTATTATTAGTAGTACGTGTTAAAATGTTAAGAATATCGTATAATTTTACAATGTTTGTAAATATGTGAGCACCATGCATCTATCACATAATTAATTTATGTCATTCCTTCATTTTTCATTCTTTTTACCTATCGTGGTATAGTAATCTTATTCTAGGTGCATCGTCTTCACATATAATTATATAATTAATGTATACAGAATATTGTGAAAATATTTTAAAAGAGTAACGGTGGAGTTTCTTGCCCATTCTTCTCCATACGAAAACGACCTTTTGGAATGGGCGACTAGAATCAATTATTATTTTTTTTTTTTTCTGTAAATGTTGACGTTCATAAGTGCCTTTTTTGTGCCTAAATGAAATAAATTATTTGACTTTGACTTTGACTTTGACTTGGAAAAACGGACATGTGTAATGAAAATAAAATTTTGTTTGTAAAACGATTGTTTATTTTCCTCTATGATGTACCTATTATTATTATAAAAAAAGTAATTGTTAAGATGTTATATGTATCTAGGTGTACATAATTGTGATTATGGTTAAAATGTTGAATGTTTTAGTGGGCATCTAACTGTGCGTTTGCACTGGCGAAACATCACAACAAAAAATGTTTATATCTCTAGTTCCTGTCAAATATTGTATGGACCTTTGACAGAAACTACCTACTACTAACTAAAGATTTCAACATGTTTTGTTGTGAATGTTTCGCCAGTGCAAACGCACAGTAATGCGTTGTATCTATGATATGTTTTCTACCCTCACATGACATGTCATGTGTATTTTAAGTATCAAGAATTGTGTAAGTACTATATTGATAGTTGTCAACTGTGTGCTATTTTAGTCGTTGAATTTAATTAACGTTACAAAAAATGAACATGAAACCGAAAAAAACGTAGAAAAGTTTTATCTGTGTCTCTAGAAGAACAGAAAATCGAATTTATAAAGTATGAAGAACAGCTAAAAAACTTTATTAAGGAGCTTATACCACTTTCAATAAGTAAGATTTTTAAAGATATTATAACAAAAAAAAAAACCATTTTAGTCCTACAGGCGCTTAGTGCAAATTCTTATTTGAAATCATTTTTTGTTTATGTAAGCGTTTCTCTTCGTATATAGCATTGAAAATAAATAAAGAACGCAAAAGGAACATTTATTTGGTTTATATTTTAGAACATTCTGAGCATCCTACCAGAAAATATACACGTGGCCGGGCTGCAACGTATACGGTACTGCCCGGCCACAAACAAGTGCTTTTTTAACAAGATATATTTGTGGTACATTTAATCTATTAATTGGTACTGCAAGAACAATTTAAGAACATTTAATTGATACGTCTATAAATTACGAAATCGACTGTGGCCGGGCTGCGTCGCAACACTCATTTCATAATCTTAGCCAATTATCTTTAAGACAGTGATAGATATGCATATATATGATTAATTATATGGTAGGGGTAGATCATAATCACAAGTTACAGATAAACGAAACAATTTTTAAAAAAATATTTAGGTATTCCTCATCATCCCTAACCACAATGTTCACAGCTTCTTCACTGCCAGAAAGCAAGTTATTATAAACTGCAGCCATTCCAAGATCTCTTTGTCTGCATGCCACGCAGACATACTCATCTTCCACATCTAAAAACAAAAAGGATAATACTGTTAAATACATTAGAATGATTGTGTTCCTTTGTATTAATATTTCATGACCTATATGTAATTGAAACTTGCATAAACTAACTCGTAATTCATGATATTTAGGTAGAAGCTCAATATGTTGCTTTGATAAAAAGAACATTTCTTTAACCTATTCATTATAAAGCTTTTAATAGCTACATATTTCATAATCACGATTTTTAATAACAGGCTTTTAACAGAAATCAGACACAATTTTTCTAACTAGGGTAAATAATGTACTATACTTGATATACAGTTTTATGCAATGAAGATAATCACTATCTTGACATTTTCCCGCTCTGGGCGGAGCGGCGAAGGGCGTGTCAGACACTTACTGACTAAAACCCACCCGTGTTCCTTCAGTTGCCTGTCCAATGCCAGTGGCCACGGTATACCTTTCGGACTTTCCCGCAACCCCGGCAGGGATCGGTCCCATCGGACCCCTTCAGTCGCTGACATGTCTTTGAGGCACGCGTGGAACACAACGCGCCGTCGACCCGGGCCTGGTCCTTACCGGACGGCGAGCTACCCATTGCTCACCGTCCGCAAGCCCGCGCCTACGGTGGCCGGGAATCGGCCTGCGATTCCCGACGCCCAGGGCGTGAGGGCGCGAATTTTGACACTCCCTCACGCGTTCCGCCTCCTCCTTCGCGAGCATTACTGCTTCGCAGAAGAAGGTGACGGCCTCCCATGCCCTCAAGCTCCGTACCATGGCCTCGACCAGTGCCGGACGCGACAGATCCCCACCACCGATCGCCTCCACGAGGGCACGGTGGTGCTCTGCCCAAGCCGGGCAGACCTCCACCGTATGCTCCATCGTGTCCTCCGGGCGATCCACGCAGTGATGACACCCGGGTGTTTCCTCCCGCCTGATACCGAACAGGAACCTCCCGAAACAGCCGTGTCCGGTGAGAACCTGCATCAGGCGGAAGGTGAGGACGCCGTGGCGCCTCTCCAGTCACTCATCAAAGAGGGGACTTATGGCCGCAATAGTGGCGTGCCCAAATGTAGGCCTTACACGGCTACCCATTGTGATAAACAAATCGATGCACACACAACAAAATCCAAGGTATCAGGCAGATTCGTAATCCAGATTCACATAAAAATGTCGTCGTATAGGCAAATAATCAGAATCTTTAGGCAAGCACTAGTCACACAGTGAACAGTAAGTCTCAGAGTCCATAATAAGCAGTCGATAAAGTAGAAAATCAACGAACAGAAAATCAAATAAAAAGCAACGAACGACAAGGTGTCATTTTGTCAGATAACTGATTGGAAGAAGAAATGTCATGTTTTTTTGCTGTCGGCGACGTTGCCATAGGTACTCGAATCGTACTGCGATTTCCTTTATGTATTAAAAATTATGAACGTTATATTCTTAAACACAAACTATTATTATTATTTTCACATTTATTTTCTGATGCAGAATTGTTTTTTTCCTTACCTAGTATATTAATGCAATACGTAAAGCAAAGCATTATAAATGTAACCTGACCAAGATTTTTATTACATGGCAACATTAAAAGATCAGGTTAGCCAAAAGTCATGAAGTCAACGCCAGAAAAAGAAAACTACGCCATGATAATTTTTTATCAATAATAAACCAGTCAATTCAGGCCTTTTGCTTGATTTGATAAAACTTAGTCGTCGATATCTATCACGGTATCATAAGTAGACGCTCAATATTTCTATGAACAATTCTTCTGCCATTCTCCTTTGCCAATAAAAAATATTTATAAAAAAACTTTTATCACCTATCTATTTTTGTCTAATTAATAAAGCATCGATCGTTTTTTGTTTCTATTTTAACACAACACTTACCAGATCGTATCAACTTGTTTGAACCTGTGAACCTATATACCTATATGTACCTGTACCATACTTACGTAAAACACGATCAATCGGAATTTGAATCGATTTGAAACAAATTGCTACTTAATTCATTACTTCAGAAGTTCCAAAAAATTTTGCTCAACAACGTAAATAACGCAATAACTGTTGTTGAACTGTCAAAATGAAACAAATTTGTCGAAATTGTTTACGAAAATGTGTTGCGTAATTGATAGCTGGTCAAAAAACTACACCTCCGGACTGCAATATCGAGCCACCGTAAGCCTCTGAAATTCCATATGAGTTATAGAGGCCTAAAATATTCAAATAATGATAAATAAAAGAAAAATATTTTATGCGGTTTTGATGGCAATATACTGGCCATCATTTTGGAGTCTTTGTTTCGAATTTCAATTCACCATTAAAAATGTTATAGACATATTTAAAAAAAAGTACAGGGTGGCTCAATTAGGAGTCTAGGAGTGTATTTTCTATTAGGTAATACTTTGACACCGTCTGCAGCCGCTAGGACACGCCCAATAAAGCTTTATTAGTATCGTATTTAGATAGTAAACCAATCTGACAACAGTTGGCGTCAACACAACAAAATACAACACGAACCACCAACACAATAAATTAATATCTGGTCTCCCGACAACAAAGTAATTGACATTATGCGCGAGAGATTCCATTGTGGAAAAATGAACGTTGCTTTTGTAAACTTTTCGAGCTACATATTTTATGCTTAAATCGAAAACTTTCAAACTATTTTTCCGCACAGCTTAGCAATGTAAAGGGTTTTTCATTTGGAAATGTATTGTGTGAAGACTGGATGTTAAAAAATATAAAATACTAATTTCCGCCAGCTGCTTTGCCCGCGTGATATCTTTAAAAATTAAAGCCTTTGTTACTCAGTGATGTAATAATATAGCTTTCTACTCGTGAAAGATTTTTATTAATCGGTCCAGTAGTTTTTGAGTTTATTAATTACAAACAAACATACAAAAAATCTAATCCTACATAACATCACGCCTGTTTCCCCGAAGGGTTGGGCAGAGGTGTACCTATAGTACACCCACATTTCGCCAGTTATGTTTAAGTCCCATGTAATAGGGGGCGAGCCTATTGCCATCAATCGGGCACAAATCCAGACTCCGGGCTGCTACTGAGAAATTCCAGAAAGAAAAACCCAATGACACTGCCCGACCCGGGAATCGACCCCAGGACCTCATGTTCAGCGGTAGCGCTTGCGACCACTAGACCAACGAGGCAAAATCAAATCCTTTCTCTTTATAATAATAGTTTAGATATTACTGGCCTTTTTTGGACCGTTACCACGAGTAGCCAACACGCCAGCTGAATCTATTATCACATTGATGGAAATCTCTGATCGAATACAGACGCTAATGAATTGTAAATTGAAATAGGCTGTGGGCCGGTCAGCTAACCCTTTCTGAGGCGACCCAGACCCATTTCTCATTCTCGTTGAGATAACAGGGTTTTCCGAACAACTATCAATAATCGTTTGTTGAGAAAAAACGACAATATCCTTGTCCAAAAGAGAGAAGTAATTTCTCGCGCAAGAGCCTAAGTTAGATTCATCTCTGAATTCTCTAGCTCCGGCGTTGCATTATCGTGGAGGAAGCCCTGAAGCATATCGAAATTATTATGTGGTGTCTCTGTCTGTAGAAGCCCGAATGTGACGCTATTTATGGATGTCACATTAAAAAAATCCATCTGATTGGATAGGACAATGAAATGCTGACAATATCCCAGATTTGTATTAGCTATGTTAACACAGAAATAAAGCATTATACTTGTGACCAAATCATTTTTTTTATATAGATATATATATACGACGAATGATTTCTACGCTAGAATCAAGTGCTGAATTGATAGTTACTTTTCGCGTCGATGATGCCACCCTGTATATCTTTTTTATCTTGACTTTTTGTTTATTTTAACGTCTGCAGTATATTTTTGTAACGGATTCACTGAAAATAGAATTGTTGAGTGTCGGGTGCTGGTGACGGCGTTAAATAGGATTCGCCGCTTTTCCTTTTATTTTTTATAAGATGGAAAACGGGATTTCCTATAATGTTTTAACGAAGGTCTTTAGGCAGTTAGCATCTTATTTCAAGACAATTTACTGATAACTGAGTATTTATAGCTGTTAGTGGAGTTGCTAAATGTATACTCAATACTTTTATTGCATTCCACATGAAGGTATTCTTAGGTGGTAAACTTATAATTAGATCAAATGTACCCTTGTCGGGCACAGCAAAATAAGTGAATTAGGAGAGAGGAAGCATTTGTTAATTATATAACATTACTTATCAAACTACAATATTATAGTATGTGTGTATTATACTATTCTGTTGTACATAAACTGGTATATGTATAGGTGTAATGCAAAAAAAATATGTAAATACATGGTATTTGGGTTCGCCGGTACGTGCCGGGAAAGTACAGTTGAACTTGCCATAAACAGTACGCCACTACGTAGGGTCACAAAGTACCTACACATCTTGGGCATTTTCGTACCGACGCGACGGACGACCTCAGTGAGCATGGTGATATTGAGAGGAGCGTAGGGCTCTGGTGGCCAGGGGTAATATGTTGGCACGAAGATTTGCTCGATGTACCGACCAAGTATAGATTACGCTTCTTAGGGTTCCGTAGTAAAGAAGGAACCCTTATAGTTTCGCCATGTCCGTCTGTCTGTCCGCGGCTTAGCTCAGAGACTGTTAGTACTAGAAAGCTGTAATTTGGCATTGGTATATATTATATGAATCACGCTGACAAAGTGGGAACATAAAATCAAGGAAAAAAAAAATTTTTTTTGGGGTACCTCCTCCCCTACGCGTAAAGTGGGGATGATTTTTTTTTTCTCGTCTTTCCCTGCAACGTGGTGGGGTGTCGTTGGAAAGATCGTTCAAAAATTTTGTGGGTTTGTGAAATAGTTATTTGTGCAACAAGAGAGCAAAGTCGTTTTTTGCTGCGAGTGTTGATTTTGAATCCCGAGTAAGCGAAGGATTCTATAATTGAATCACGAGCGTAGCGAGTGATTCTAGGTTAGAATCGTGAGCGCTGCGAGGGATTCAAAGACACGAGATGCAAATAACTTTGCTCTCGTGTAACACACAACTTTTCACCTCAGCAGCGAGAACATACAACATGTAAAAAAAAACCCTGTCCGATCCGTGAGGGTGTTGTTAGGTATCGTACTGTTAGCATATTTATGTGGAAATTTTAGGAAAAATAATAAAATAATCCCTACATCTTTTTTCAATGGTGATTTTGACCGAATTTTACATTTGGTGCGGGCGGAGGCCGTCCTTTAGCGGGTGTCTAAAAGTCATAAGTTATGAATTTTGCAATTTTTTTATGGATTTGGGGTAATTTTGGAACTAAAAATGTGAATTTTAAATTCTAATAACTTTTTTACTATAAATAATAATCAAAAAAATACTGTTTTGTAATGTTACTGCAGTACCATATGCCCTTTTTCGCCAGATTTTCGGATCGGACAAGGTTTTTTTTTTACATAATCTTCATCACCTCGTATTTTGCAGCCACCATCTCGGATTTATATTTTGACCTCACTATCGACTTTAGCACCCTCGAAAACTATGAAAACGACACCCATGACGAAAAATGTGAAAATTTTCGCAGCCGCCATCTTGGATTTTTATTTTGACTTCACTATCGGCTTAAGCAACCTTGAAAACCATAGAAACGATACCCATGAAGAAAAATTTGAAAATTTTCGTAGCCGCCATCTTGGATTTACATTTTGACCTCACGGTCGGCTTTGGCACCCTTGAAAACTATGAAAACGACACCCATTATGAAAAATGTGAAAATTTTCGCAACCGCCATCTTGGATTTTCATTTCGACCAAATTCACACTTACTATCTCTCTCTTTCTCTTTGAGTTAGAAAAAGACAGTCGCAAGCGCCTTTTCGCGTGACGATATCTGCCACTGCACTCTTACCGCAAGCCGCTTAGGAACTTCGTTCCAAAAATATAATAAAACAGAATTTAAAACCACAGATGATTTGCAATTTTAATGTTTTAAGTATATCCGAACGTTTTATTGTTTGTTTCTTTTTTGGGCCTAGTAGGTATTTTAATTCGAATCGATTTGTTTCTATCTCTCGCTTTTTTCGTATCGAAGTGAAAGTGACAAAACTAATTGAAGTTCAAATCTTTAGAATTTTGTGAGTAGACCCAACACTGCTCTCGGCATTTTAAAAAAATAATTAAAAAGTTACTTTGTCTCACGCTCGCAGCAAAATCGAATTTTGCTCACTGTTTTTTGACAGCAAAACCTGCTTGTTTGAGGTGCTGAGGTGAAAAACATTTTTCAATTCAAGGATCCGTTTGCGAAATATTAAGCTTTAAAGTGCTAATTTTGGTTAGAGTCATGCTCAGAACATAAAAAAGAACACTTTTTTTTTTTTTTTTTTTTATAGTTAATTAAAACGGTACAACACCAATTACATTAATTAACATAGAGACAAAAATTACGTTGACAATAATATAATTTAAAACTAACATGGAACAGTGGACTCCTTTGCATACTTTCTCTCACAGAACACCAGACATATACGCATAATTTTAATCCATTCATCTGCAAACACATCACATTCAGGGTTGGCAGCCAGGAGGGCATTCAGCACCTTTAGAGTACGACAGACTGGGGATTCGGCTTTGGCAACAGTTTTGGCTGGCAGTTGCGCAAACAGATTGTGCCGGCGGCTCTGACGGTGTCCGATATATTTATCGGGCACAAATAGTCGGCAGAAAAGACCATGGAGCTCTGGGCTGTCGATACATCCCCGTAAGGTCTTACACACTCACTTCACTCACTCACTCACTTTATGATCTGAGGAGTCATGTGTCCCCCCCGCTGCCAGCTTAATGGTTGTACTTGGATTTGTGAAAAAAATCATAGTATATAACGAAGGAAAACCATCACAGCTAAGTAGGCTTTACAGGTTAACGAGTTTTAATCGACCAACTTAAGTTAATAGTTTGAAAAATATGTTCTCCCGTAAATTCCGCATTTGAGAACATGTTTTTCAACTTCAATGTTAAGTTTGTTCTTCATTGTCCGACACGCATTTGGCCGGTTTTTGAAGCTTATTGTCTGTTGTTTTTATTTTTACAACCGTATTCTTTGGGTCAACTGCTCGAAAAGGTCGCTGGATATTCTACGCGTCCAATATGTTTTTAGGATGCTGTTGCGAATGCCTCGTTATTGCAGTGCCTCAGAAATGTTCGCGGTAACCCATAAAACCGGTAACCGATAAAATTACCGGTAACCCATAAATTTTGGAAGGGCCAGTTTAATTACATTAATTACGTTAAGATAAAAATGCAGTCAAACCCGTTTAAAACCACTTCGAAGGGACCGTCGGATTACGGTTGTTAAAGCCGAGAGTCGTTATAATTAAAGACTTGTTAAGTTAACAGAAATGCTGGGACCTCAAAATTTCGTCCTTAGACACCGGTACGTCGTTAAAAATGGTTTTGACTGTGTTGTAATTTAATAATCACACTAATATTATAAAGGCGAAAGTTTGTGAGTGTGTATGTTTCTCTCTTCTTCACGCTAAAACTACTGAACGGATTTGAATAAAATTTGGCACACAGATACCTAGTTTATAACCTGGATTAACACATTGGATACTTTTTGTTGTGTTATGTTATGCTAATAATGGAATATACTTGCTATAGAGAAATATAATGTTCAGCCGGCCGTGTTTTCGCCATGAAAATTAGAGCCTGATAATAGGGTAATAGTAGTAGGTACCATTGGAGTAGGTGCGTAAGGAATCTATAAAAGATAATCCTTATGTTTCGGAAATGCTCCATAAGTTTTATTAGGTTTAGGTGAGGTTATTACTACCTAATAAACTTTAGGTTAGGTTTTCATAGGTAAGTAGTTTCAATTTGTATTCATCATCTATCCATAGTATTTTGTAAATGTCTTAAAGCACCCGCAGACAGCCGCGACGCGACGGTGTGACGCGATTCTGGTAGAACAATTCCCATCAAGTTTTCATAGAAATTATTCTACTACAGGGTCGCGCTGTTGCGTCACGCCTGTCTGCGGAAGCCTTAAATATGAATGTCATTCACGAAAACCATTAGGTATTTATCTACGAATTAACTAACATCATTAATCGTAAAAGCATTAGTAGGTACCTATTATTCTATTCATACCAGAGCGTGTTATACAACCCCTGTCCCTTGTCTTTTGTTTCGTCCCGTTTATTTCCTGACTACTTGAAAGGCAGCTGTCAGTTCTGCTTCCTCGTGGCGATGTTGCCAGGCGACAACTGCTGTAACTAATGTCAGAACCTAGACAGTGCCGGATTAAGCCAGCGCGGGGCCTGTACTAAATTCTACCTAGCGGCCCTCTATGGTAGAACGTGTTTTATTTTTAGTTCTAAAGTTTAAGAGATAAACAAGTCAAATCAATGTTTCTGACGGATACGTTCTTTTCCTGTTACTAAACAGTCAATTATGTACTTCAACCAAATGACTTTTTTCAAACAATACTAACTGTAGTAGTAGGTACTTTTTAAAAACCTCTAAGATACATTTTTAGTGGTAATTCTATTAGGAGAGCCATGATTGCAGGAGCGAGTGTGGCGGACTCGATCTTTTTTGCACCTCGGATAGTCGTCTTCCTATTGACCATTTATACTGAAATAGGAGTTAAAATGTGCCGACTAATTTAAAAAAGTTTATGAAGGTAGAGAAACTAAGATGCAACAGCGAGCGAACCAATGTTATTTTTGTTTTTTGAACCCCGATTGGTTTATTTGTCTTAACCAATATGTGAAGTTTTGTTCACTATGCTATTTCAATATAAATGGTGAATCATTTGGTGGTTCTGTATATCTGTATCATTTAAATTGCTACACCTGCTACTTGGCTAGTCTGGCCCTATCCACACTGAGTGTGGAGTTAGGGTGCTCGCACACGTCAGACTTTTTGTAGAGTCAATTATCGTGCCGATTCAAATTCTATACGAGCCCTTTTCGCCAATGAAATATCGGTTGTCTGACGTGGATTGTCTAAATCGAAAAAGATGTTAGAATTCGACCCCCCCCCCCCGAAATGTGAGAAACAAGAATCTCAATCCAAAGATCAACCCCTCTAGGGTACCTCTGTACTATAATACAGATAATTGATCTATTCTCATATGCGTACTTTGTAATCTACAAAAGCAGTAGTTCTATATTTTTATACTTTTGTTCTATACTTTGTATTGATTTAAGTCCTGCAACTTCGCACCCTCTGAGAGAGTTAACCTATCCCAGGCGAGGTGATAAAATTTTCGAGCTTGCTGCGCTCGCATTTGCACCCTATAATCTCTTAATTCTCAAACATTCGATACAATTATAGGAACTTCTAGGCTGTTTCTGTGTAAACGGTCAAAGATACAGAAAACGGTAACATGTTCGAAGTGGAATGAAAAAAAAATCTCGCTCGGTCTTGCATCCTATATTCTAGCCCTATTATGCTAATGTGGCAGTGGCAGTGGCGGTATTATGTTAAAGGTTGAAGATGTCCCTGTTTATGATCATTGATCACTGACCGGCCACGCCGACACGCACTTGGCCGGTTTTTCATAATTCATAATTAAAAAGAGTACCTACATACTCTTTATTTACCCTCTCTGAAATACTTAATTTCTTCTAAAAAAAGTTGGAAACCCTAACCCCGAAATAAATTCCTGGCTACGGCCCTGTTGTAGATTGAAATATTTCCGAGTTACTTAGAACTTTATAGAGATAAAATATATATTTTTTATTTATTTATCTAGGATCTCCAACAAAAGATGTACAGAATACATGACACATAATTAAAGGGTAACATCGGGTATTAAGTAGGTGTACTCCTTCACTTATAGGAGACCACAGCATGCACAATAAAGTTTAAAACTAAGCTAACAAAGTTAAAACATTAATAATAGATAAACGGAAAATAAAATTATTTTATTGAGGACATTAAAACGCCAAGAAAATATGACATTTAGAGATACTTAAATTAAATTAATCTACTAAACATTTATAATATTTGTACAGAGAGTCACAGATGTCTAAGTTCGTAATAAAATCAAAATAACGAACTATAAATGTAGTTATTCTAAATAATCTATATAAAACCATGGAATTTTCCAGAAAGCGAGTCCTTATAGAACTCTACACGCATACGAATATAAAAAGGATGTGGAATATTTTTCAGAAGTTAGATACAATATCTAACTTCTGAAAAATATCTACCATTCTTTTGTCGTCATATTTTCTCAGTGACCTAAACTCTTATAATCTGTGTTTTTTGGTTTCGCATACCGTTAATTAATATTTACGGTTATTTATATTTATTTATTTGTTGTCTACGGTGCGTTCCTCGTTGAGGCAAAAATGTCTTTAATATTTGTTTTTACTTATATGTACCTGTCTTGCCATAAATATTGTCACGAAGAATTGTTTTTTTATTTTATTGCTAATAATATTTATTACTTTTACAGTGTGTGAGTTTAATACATAAATATAAAACAATTTAAAATATAAAAGCTTATTTGAAGTGGTCTCCATTAGCTGTAATACAGTCCTTTAAACGTTGAGGCCAGTTATCAATAGAAGCACGCACTCTTTCCATGGGAAAATTCTTCACTGCCAATCGTATGGATTGTTTTAGGGACTCCAAATTATCATGGCGTTTAGAGCAAGCCGTACTCTCTAAAACTGACCATAAATCATAATCCAGCGGATTAAGATCGGAACTAGACGACGGCCAGTCTTCAGCTCTGATGAAGTCCGAAACGTTAACTTCCAACCAAGACTGTGTGGACCGAGCTTTATGACCCGGCGCCGAGTCTTGTTGGAAGGACCATACTTGGTTATTGAATATGGTGTTGTTAAGGGGCTTAACTACCTTCTCAAGAATGGTATCTTGATACACTTGTGCCGATGTTTTGATACCTTTATCACAAAAATATGGCTCTGCCACTCCTTCATAGCTAACACCCCACCAAACCATCACTGAAGTCGGATAATGCCCACGTTGCACTCTGTCGACTAATTGGGAAGCTTCCTTAGAGTCATTTTGTTTGTTAAAATGTTGCTCAATTATAAAGATTTTCTCATCCGTAAACAAAAAAAATCTGTGACCTCCCTTTGCGTACCGCTTCAGTAGTTGTTTCGATTTTACCACCCTATTTCTTTTTAAATTATCAGTTTAAAAAATGACCATTGCGTCTCTTATAGGCTGCAAGTCCTAAGTCATCTTTTAAAATACGCGACATGGTTCTGGGTGCTATCTTCATCTCCCGAGATAAAATCTTTTGCTTTCGGACAGGAGTTCTTCGAATTCTTTCCCTTACTGCTTTGACCACCTTTTTCGTACGAACACTACGTGGACGGCCAGATCTTTTTCTGTCACAAACAGAGGAGGTCTCATTGTACCTATTAATAGCCCGGTACACAAACATTTGAATAATACCAAGCGTATGGAGAGATTAAAAAATTGCATTTGGCTCCATACTAACTTTGTGTAATGCAATCACAGCGATTCGGTTCTCTTTAACACCCCACTCAATTTTAATATCGCAAAATATTGTACAATGTATTGGCGCCAAATTTAGACAGATTCCAAATTCAAATGTAATATCTTTCTTATTTTTAATTGTAACAGTATTTATGGCCAGACTAAGTACATACTTACTTTCCTTCAATTTGTGGCTAGTACCTATCTATCACGATTTAGACATGAAATATTAGCATATATTAGTATATTAATAAGACATGAAATTGGCAAACAGCTTAGAGGTGTTGTAAAAGCACCCTCCCATAAGTACAATAGGTACACCTCGAAATGACAACTTTCTTAAATTTTGCCAATTATGTCAATTGACTAACTCTACTACTCGATACGATCAATAGCAGTGGACGCCTAGTGGTATGACCGTCGGACTGTGATGTCATAGGTCTCGAGTTCGAACCCAAGGCACGCACCTCTGACTTTTCGGATTCATCTGCGTATTGTATAATTATCACTTGCTTCAAAAACGATGAAGGAAAACATCGTGAGGAAACCGGCTCGCTTGAGAGATAATTATTTCTCGACGGCATGTGAAGCCAAGTCAGAGGCCCATGGGTGGCTTTAACACTCTGACACCAGGTTAGTCACTAACCACACGAAAAGAAGAATATACGATCAATGCAATGAATATAAATACTTAATCAAAATGAAAAGGATTGTCTTTACGAGCGTGTTACGTAATTAGTATGTTCAGCACCATAATGGCAACACACGATTAATCACAATCTGTTTCAATTTGAGATTTTAACCATTTTCATTGAGTTATATTTTTCGAACATATGAAGCAATGGATTTGCAATATCCTTCAAAATGATTCAGATTGCGATTGATCGTGTGTTTCACAATCAGGGTGCCAGTTCACTGTTAAATCTTAGTACAGTTTTAAATATTAATGTCTCTATTACAAAGGTTACTGAATAAGAATGCTTAAACTATAGCATAACGACATCAGAATGAGGTCAGACTGCCTCACTTAGGTACATTAATATTCGTAGTAATTGCTAAGCGTCACTTATAAATTTTAAAATATATGAGAATTTAAAAATATAATAGGGTAATGCCTGAGATTTAAATAAGTATCACAGAGATGTATACCTAAGTAGCATGAGTATAATTATATATTATACCCCTGGTCGCTACACATAAGTATTTAGTCTTGATGTTAAACGTTTAAAGAATTTTGACGGCAAACAAAGGAGATGCTGTAAATAATTTGCAGGGTTAAATCGTTTGCCGGAGGCTATACGCGGGGATCGTGCGGTCCATGGCCCTGTACGGGGCACCGGTGTGGGCGCATTCGTTGAGGCGGCGGCCTGCCCGCCGGTTGAACACGTCCCAGAGGGTCATGGCCACCCGGCTGGTCCGGGGATACCGCACGGTCTCCGGTGAGGCGGCGAGCCTCCTTGCCGGATTGCCGCCATGGGATCTGGAGGCAAAAGTCCTCGCGCATATTTGGGAGTGGCGTGAGGAGGCGAAACGCCGGGGCTTGACTCCGATGCCGCGAGAAATCGCGGCACAGCGGACAGAGCTCCGACGGGATCTCATGACGGCATGGAGAGTGCGATTGTCGCAACCCAGTGCTGGGCACGCCACTATTGCGGCGATAAGTCCCCTCTTTGAGGAGTGGCTGGAGAGGCGCCACGGCGTCCTCACCTTCCGCCTGACGCAGGTCCTCACCGGACACGGCTGTTTCGGGAGGTACCTGTTTCGGATAAGGCGGAAGGAAACGCCCGGGTGTCATCACTGCGTGGATCGCCTGGAGGACACGGTGGAGCATACGGTGGAGGTATGCCCGGCTTGGGCAGAGCACCGCCGTGTCCTCGTGGAGGCGATCGGTGGCGGGGATCTCTCGCGTCCGGCCCTGGTCCAGGCCATGGTACGGAGCGAGAGGGCATGGGAGGCCGTCACCTCCTTCTGCGAAGCAGTAATGCTCGCGAAGGAGGAGGCGGAGCGCGTGAGGGAGAGGCAAATTTCGCGCCCTCACGCCCCCCTAGCCGCCGCAGGAGGAGACGCCCCGGGCGTCGGGAATCGATCGCGGATTCCCGGCCACCGTAGGGTCATGAATGTCTTTCTAATAATTTATTGAATCATGCGTGTTATTAAGACATACGAGTATAAAGTACAAAAGAGACATTATTAATTTCATCCTAATTTTAACTAATATTATAAATGCGAAATTTGTTACGCTTTCACGCTAAAGCGGCTGAACGGATTTGGATGAAATTTGGCACATGGGTAGACTATGACCTGGGTTAGAACATACCTCCTATCCCGATATTCATACGGGATCGAGACTTATGCGGGTTAAACCATGGGGCGCAGTTAGTTTGAAATAAGGATAAGCTAAGTTCTGGAGTGGCGACCGCGTACCGGAATATGTAGCGTAGGAAGTATTTTGAGAAGGCCGCAGGAATCCGCTGGATGCAAGAAGCACATAAAACTTCGAAATGGCGGTGCTTGGGGGAGGCATATGTCCAGTGAGATCCCTAGTTACCCTACTTCAACGGCAGCAGCAGCGAGTGGTTGGCGTTCAAGGTCGTCTACGAAGATACAGCACCGATGTTCAACGAAGTTCAATACATACCGCGACTCAGAAGAGCGCTGAAAGGCAACGCAAGAGAAGCAATCAAAAGTCTGCTGTACTCCGAAGCTTCTCCGTTGGAAGTGATGCAAGGGGCTCAGGAGAAGATACGGAAGACCTGATGCGCTGGTGCTGGCTGAACTGGACAAGGTCAAGGCATTACCGAAGATTTCAGAAAACCCAAGAGACATCTGCATCTTCGCAAGCCAGATTAACAATAGCGTAGCAGCTATCAAGGGACTGAAGAAACCACAGTACCTAAATTCACCTGAGATGGTGAAACAAATAGTGGAGAAGATACCTACAGTTCTCAAGTTCCGGTGGTACGACTTCACTGCAGTATCAGAAGAAGGCGAGCTTTTCGACCTGTCGTTGATATCCAGATTCCGGAGCCTTCACGACTTCAGAAGAGAAGCGGCTTCAAGAGGATCCAGCGGCAAGCGGCGCATTCGGCAAAAGAAAGGGACTTCAAAGAAAAGGATTCAAGAAAATCAGAGAAGACTTGCCCTATACTTCCTAGTTGAATGTCAGAAGTTCCAGAAGGCGTCGGTGCAAGATCGCTGGGCAGCTGTTAAGAAGAGTCACGTCTGGTTTAAATGTCTTCAAGGGAGGCACAGGAAGGAATACAAGCGAGGGATACAAGGAATGCAAAAGGTGGTATCATCATTTCCTGCACGTCCAGTCAGAAGAGAATACTTCTGAAGACAAGAAGAAGGAAACACCGCAGGAGGTGGCAAGCGTCACTGCATCGGTGAATGCAGTCAACAACGCAAGAGCATACCTGAAGATAGTTCCAGTGGAAGTCTTCGGGTCACAAGGATCACAGAAGATATTAGCCCTTATGGATGAAGGGTCAACAGTATCACTTCTGAACAAGAAGGTGGCAGTCGCAATCAAGCCATCAACAAGGAAGTAACTAGGTCAAGCCGAAGTCTCAGAAGTAGTCTAAAAACAAACTAGTGCCTTATTTCTTTGTCTGAAGAAGTCTGTCGTCGTGGTCACTGTGGGTCGTGATACCCAACCTTAGGTACGTATTCAGGGGTACGTGGTGGTGTGTGTAGCCAGCAGAGCCATCCAGGCTCAGGTAAGTAGGGAGCGCACATCAACATCAAGTGGGTGACTGCGGCACTGTAGGTACCTGTGCCGTCCGCAACACCTTAGTTTCAGTCATATACGAGGCTACGGATAATAGTTTTATTATTCGCGTTCACAAACAGAATGTAACCTGCAAGTTCAGGTGCGCGGGCGCAGAATCTTTTTTTGTTAGTTTATAAAACAAAATTGAGTTAGTTACATAATAAGAAAATCGACTTTCATTAAAATGCAAAAATCCTACAATCCATCCAAAATGTAGGTACCGTTATCTCTGACATAAAAGAGCAGATCGGACATTTATTTGCTCGACGCGTGTATAATAGAACATGGTATTGAGTGAGGCTGAGTCTCAAGAGGCCCAAGTTGCTCGACGAAGTCAAAGTGCACACTCTCGACTCGGCCCAGCTTGGTTGTATGCAAACACTCGCGCGCACTGAGCAGAATATCCCGCTAACTTTTTTCATTTCATTTTATATGTAGTTGAATCCGCGGTGCTTCCTAACTTAAAACCTCTTTTGTCGTGTCTGAAATAGAAACTAGGGATGAAATATTCTAGTGGGTAACTGGGTACTTACCTACTTCTGTAGTGGGTAGGTTACATAAGTTTCTTCATTAATAAATATAAATTTATCTGGGGTGCTTAATGGAGGAAATATAAATACTACATAAAATACTACATCTACAAAAGGCAATGCAATCAAGATACAACCTGGCACTGCCCTGCAAATTGAATAAAAAACGTAAGAAAATTTGAATATTATAGAATATTATAAAACGTAATTCGTCTCCTTATATTCGTGATCATCGGTTGGGAGTTTGATACCTAGGATTATATTATTTATTATAAACATCATAACATCACGCCTGTAATCCCGAAGGGTTAGGCAGTGGTTTACCTATATATAGTACCTTCACCCACATTTCGCCAGTTATGTTTTAAGTCCCATGTAATAGGGGGCGAGCCTATTGTCATAAACCGGGCACAAATCCAGATTCCAGGCTTATACTGAGAAATTCCACATGAAAAAACCCAATAAAACTTTCCCGGAATCGAACCCAGGACCTCATACTCAGTAATAGCGCTTGCGACCACTACACAACGAGGCAGTCTCAGTCGGTACTATTTATTATTATTTTAGTTTATTTTCAGTTCAATGATTATACTTACTTACTTTTCAAACAAATGACAACCAAAAGATTAATGGTCTTCACATTATAACAAATTATTCTAGTGCGAGTGCGAAAAAATCAATAAAACTGGATTTATTAGGTACCTATATCTAATAAGTCCAGTTTTATTGATTTTCTTTGATGATGACTAATAGAGAAGTGTGGAAAAAAAAAAATGATGCACCGACCACAAATAAATTGGGATAAGGGAAGGAGTATGGTGATATTGATTTTCCTTAACTTTCAAAGAATCTTTGGCAACTTTACTTATTTTGATTTCTGTTGGTAACGTTTTGAGGGGCCAACGAAACATGGATGGGGGCTCTTTTGATGTGTGTCAAGAAACTGCCTTTGATGTTACCAACTTGAAACGACGACTGAAAACGTGTGCGGCTTCATTATAAAAAAAAAAACCGGCCGAGTGCGTGTCGGATACCGCACAATGAAGGGTTCCGTAGTTGGGATGAATTTATCCCAAAAACAAACTTAACATAGTAGTTAAAAACATGTTCTCCCATACATCGATATACGTCACGGTCCAACTGCAAATGTGTTTCTAACAGCAAAAAACTTTTTTTTCTTTTTTCGGACTGCCAAATTTCATGATTCTAGGTCAATTGGAAGTAGGTACCTAACCTACCCCATAGATAGGTTTTGATTTTTATGCGAGTATCAAAATTTATGTCACATAATAAATAGCCGTATTTTTTTATTGCGTTGACTTGAACTTTGTTTTTTTTTGAGCTCCAAGCATAGATATAATAAAATATTTCTGTGGCTCCAAGGCACTATAGATCTACGTATTTATATTTCAACTTGATACCTCTTCGCTTTCCTGAGAAAATGGGTCTTGACAGATTCGAAACCCTAAAAAGAGGTTCACTCTTCTAAGTAAAATTATATCACCCATGGTAAACAACAGGTAGAATGTACCTATGTTTAGAAAATCTGAGAAAACTTCGGATCTACAGATCAGCGTCGATGATTGATTGGTGACACACACGTTACCTAAGTAGGTAACATCTTTGTGCGTGTGTAGGTAACAGGAAAACTCGGAAAACTCGGTAACTAATTTACCGAATTCCTACTAAAAGCTTTCTATCATGCTCTCACGAACAAATAGGTACTTTAATTACAACAAATACTTACTCAGTGTGCCTCGTTGATACAATTGTCACTGAAAACGCTCCGGATGTCGGACTAAAACCGTCCGCAGAGACAGACGTCACTACTCCTCTCTGAAATACGGTTATTGAGACAACAGGTATCTGATCTGAAAAAACAAAACACGGATATCGGTTTGGAGCTGACGAATTTTTCCGAAGCCATCAATCAGAAACTCGAGGAATTTAATGGAAAAATAGAGGCCAGAGACAAGGAAATAATATTGCTTAAAAGCTTCATATCCGAACTGCATCACAAGTTAAATACCTACGATCAAAGTAACCTTAGAAATGAACTCGAAATAATCGGAATCGAAGAAGAAAATAATGAAAATCGTGTGCATATCATTTTGTTGACAGCAAGGAAAATTGGTTTTATCTTTCAGAAGCTGACATAGACGAGGCGTACCGCGCCGGCCCACGACGAACTAACCTGACGGGCAAACCGAGGTCTATTGTTTTAAGACTTACGCGGCATGCTACACGCACACAGATTCTAAAAGCTGCGAAAGAACGACGTCCGCTTACCTCCGACGATATAATAAAGGGAACCTCCAATAAAGTCTACATAAACGAGCGCCTGACTGCCACCAATAGATTTTTATTTCGTGAGGCTCGGACACGTGCACAAGTACACGGTTTCCGTTACTGCTGGGTACGAAATGGCACCATCAACGTACGGAAAGCTGAGAAGCAGCCATCTATTCCCATTTGGACGACGACTGACTTGGACGAAAAGATTGGCCCCTACCAAGCGATGGATACTCCTGACCCAGACCACGGTTTGTCACTGGCACAGGCGCTTGAGGACCAATAATTTTAAGAACCTTTTTTCTCTTTGGCTTTTATTGTTTTTAACCCCACCAAGATGTATGTATTTTCTATGTTTTCAAATTATTTAACCTGTATGACACGCACTTGTGTACAATACACGCATACACATATATCCATAAACACTACAAGCAAAACACCAGTACAAACCGAAGTTCACGCCTGTTTTATTACGTGAATTACACACCAAGAAGATCCACTTTTCCATTCCAGATACACAAACAAAACACACGCACCTCACCACCAGCCATACTACTTACACTTGCTTATCAAGTATATCACTTGTATACAAAAACATCAAACCTGCAAAAGAGTACACTTAGCTGCGCGCTATTAAAGGCAATAGACTCTGGCTTTATGAATGCATTAAATGTATACCGGTCGCTTACTCGCGTATTGTCGTTACTTATCTTCAACTTACATCACAGAGTTCTTGACGCCAAATATCCTTGCTGCTTATACCAACCGTTCTGTAACTTTAAATTCAAATGGCAAATTTTTTAGTGAATGAATTAGATAACAGTACTAATCTGGAGTGCCAAGAACTCGATAGACTTGAAGTTTGCCAGAATTCCTTGACTTCTAATTATAACTTTAAGATATTGACATTCAACATACGCAGTTTACAGCACAATTTCAATACATTTTGCATTGCATTAAAACGACTTAACATAGTTTACGATGTTATTATTCTCACTGAATGCTGGCTGAGAGGTTGTCCGATGGTTAGTCAGATACAGGGTTACACGTCCTACTCTACTGAAAATAATCTCAACCAATGCGGAGGGGTTGTAACATACGTCAGAAAATGCTGGAACGCTTCGGTTTCGGAGCCTGATCTTCATGAAGCGGAATCACTCTTACTCCAGCTCTCTAAAGATATTTGTTTAATTGCCATATACCGATCTCCCTCGCATAGACAGGTTGACCAGTTTATTTCCTCTCTTAACAAAATCCTCAATTCAGTCAATAAATACGAAACAATTATAGTGACCGGTGATCTCAACATAAACCTTCTGTCTATGTCTGACAAATCTTCGTCAGAATTTGCTTGCCTTATGTCTGAACATGGGTTGAAGCAAGTAATATCCAAGCCAACTAGACTGGATGCGTGCCTAGACCACATATTTTTAAAATCGAGACATCAGAGAGCTTTAGGTGTCATCTGTGAAGCTGACATCACCGATCACAAGCTGGTAATGATGGGATACAATACGGTCACTCCAACTGGCACTAAATACCAACAACGAACTATCACCAAAATCAACTTTCCCGCGCTAATAGAAGATCTCCGTGTCATCGACTGGAATGAAGTGCTAACAGATTTAGACGCTAATGCAGCAACCAACAAATTTCACAAACTTCTAGCAGATGCAATAAACAAACACACAACTGAAAAGACAATTAGCCGCTCAAAGTATATTTGGAAGCCTTGGATCACACCTGGCCTTATAAAATGTATGAATCACAGGGATAAACTCCACAAAGAAGCTAACAAACACCCAAAAGACGAAACAAGGAAACTCGTCTACACCCGCTACAGAAACTTTTTCACCAATCTATGTAGTTCACAAGCTTAAACACGAACACGAAGGTAAAAAGTTAGAAGAAAACAAATCGGATACTAAAGGATTATGGAAAATTACAAAATCAATCACCGAGCAACACAGTAATAGAAACAGCTCTAGCGACCTACTTAAATGTAAATCTACGGCTCAAGATTCAGTTGACTACTGCAATGAATACTTTTCCTCTGTTGGCACAAATTTGGCAAGCCAAATTCTAAATGACATAAATGAAACCCAGGAGTCAGTGGTTTCAAAACAAAAATTAGGAGAACCAGTAGGGCTTACTTTTTTATGCAACCTACTGATGTCTATGAGATTGACAAACTGATTGTTAAGGGTGACAGTGCTGCCGGAGTTGATGGTCTTACACCCAAAATTATCAAAGAAATTAGAAGTGAAATTTTAACTCCACTAACCTACATCATCAACCTTAGTTTAAGTTCAGGTATATTCCCCGATAAAGAAGCTAGAGTTGTCCCTATATTTAAGAATGGATCAAAATATAACCCTGCGAACTATAGGCCAATATCACTATTAGGAATCTTCTCCAAAATTCTAGAAAAGGTTGCAAATAAACGCTTAGTTTCCTTCTTAGAGTCGAACAAGCTGATCTCCAATAAACAATTTGGTTTTAGGAGTGGAAAATCTACTGAAGATGCAGATGAGCCGCCTGACCAGACTGGTAACGTCTTATCTGGACAATAATAAAAAGTGCTTGGGAGTGTTTTTAGATCTTGCCAAGGCGTTTGACACCGTTGCAATACCTATACTCCTAAAGAAACTTGAGGTCATTGGTATCAGAGGACTGTCATTAGAGTGGTTTAAAACCTATCTAACTAATAGACGCCAGTGCGTGAAAGTGGGTGGGAACACCAGCTGTCAGAAAAACATGATCTTTGGAGTCCCACAGGGTAGTGTTCTCGGCCCGACCTTGTTCATCATCTACATAAATGATATACATCGCACATTAATACAAAATGCAGATATTATATGCTATGCTGATGACACGGTTATTCTCCTTCATGGCAAATCATGGGAATCAGTGCATAAGGAGGCTCAAAATTGTTTGGCTAGTATCAAATGTTGGCTCGATTACAATCTTCTTTCGTTAAATATCGACAAAACGAACTATTTGTGTTTTCATAAAACCCAGGCCTCAGCGCCTAAACTACCACTTGGCATCATTATCCACTCTGCAACCTGTAACTCTCTCCAGTGCAACTGCCAAAAAATTAAAAGGGTAGAATGGATCAAATATTTTGGGGTTATAATAGACCAGCGGCTCTCTTTCAAGCCCCATATTGACCTGGTGGCCAAACGCACTAGAAAATTGATTCACATAATGAAACTCTTGCGTTACTCTGCCAATAAAAACACTCTTAACATGGTATATGTGGCACTATGTGAGTCAATTCTGTGTTACTGTATAACCGTATGGGGTGGTGTTGGAATCACCACCATGATCCAAAGCGAACGAGCACAACGATCGGTTCTGAAAGTCATGCTCAGGAAGCCTTTTAGACACCCCACAGCCCTTTTGTACAAAGAAGCCGAATTACTCAATGTCCGACAATTATATATATTAAAAATGGTACTGAAACAACATAAAATCATAACACAGACCCCGGAATACTCGCAGCTTCTCAAACGTCGAGTTTTCAAGTGTCCTTCAATAAGGACGCGTACAATTTTTGCACAACACATGCAAGAATTCTTGCTCAGCCACATATACAACAAAGCGATAGGAATGTGTGGTATCAGTAACTCTAGAACAAGCCAAGTAAAAAAGATTGTTCGCAAATGGCTGCTAGCCCAATCATATGGTGAATCTGAATCTCTTTTAAAGGTAATTTCATAATACACGAACACATGCCTACACACACACTCTCTCTCACTCACAAACACTCACTCACACTCTTACACATAGTGCACATTGCCTTAATATTCTGTTAACCTACTTTTGTTTTAATCTTTTTTTTTTTTTTTTTTTTGTGTTTTCATTGCATTTTTAAACCTCAACAATGTTGTAATTCCTTAAAAATTAACGTTTTTCATATGTATCAATGTAATGCGCATTTTCACTATATGGTAATACCACCCATTGACTCCACGAGACAGGCTCGACCTAGTGTGGAGTTCATAAGCAAAATGTTTCCTTTGCGTCTTATTTTGTTTTTGTAAACCTAGCTATTAATGTAGACTATAAGGAAATGTAATCACTGTTTTTGGTAAATAAACATTTATTTATGTAAGCGCTGTGCTGAGCATGTGGCCCTAAGTTCGCTTCCCAGGTCGGGCAAAGTGTTATTGAGTTTTTTCTCTTTGAAATTTCTCAGTAAGTAGCAGCTCGAAGTCTGGATTTGTGCCCGGTTGATGGCAATAGTCTCGCCCCCCATTAATTGTCTCAAGAAAATCTATCCACCGTTAATTTAAAACTGAACAGTACCCCATTACGTAACTCACAGACACAATCCCCTTCATTTTGAAGTGTGTCATTTGTAGATCTTTGACATGGTTGTTACGGGTAGTCAGAAGTCCGAAAGTCTGAAAACCAGTACCAATTCTGTTTTACATCTTTCAATTTTTTTCCTTGTTCACAAGAATCTCAATTAATTTTCTAAGTTTTATGAAAAATCGCTCGTGGCTAAATAATAACAGCCGCACGGGTCGATCCATTAGGTTAAGCTTCGCTTGCTGGAGCTTTAAGCATCGGAAAGCACGTTAAGCCATTGGTCCCGGCTGTCATTCGTGGATCTTTGACAGTCGTTACGGGTCGTCAGAAGTCCGAAAGTCTGACAACCAGTCTTACCAAGGGGTATCGTATTACCCAGTAACTGGGTTGTGGAGGTCAGATAGGCATTCGTTCCATGTAAAATACTGGTGTTGAGCTGCATCTGGTTAGACTTGTAGCCAACCCCAAAGTAGTTGGGAAAAGGCTCGGCAAATGATGATTGTGAAACAGGTAATCCATAGCTTCATATATTTAAGAAGTCATCTGCTGACAAAATTAAATGGATTGTGATTGTGTCAAAGTTCAAAAGTCATTTATTCTAACTAGCCTGAGAATCAGCACTTTTCGGACATCAACATTACATAAGACAGTCCCCCAAAACGCCCACCCTTCACCACTTCCTAGTGCGCTAAGAAGAAGATGTGTGTCGCTAAGAAGAAGAAGTGGCGCAACAAACTCCCCAGCAGCACAGCTGTCTGTTCAGTTAGAAAAAAATGATTCTATAGAATAGTATGCAAAATAATTTACATTACGCAACTCAAAACATCATTTAAATAATAAATTAATAGCCATATGATAGCTAGCACACGCCAATATACCAACCAAAAACATCGAGAACTATACTCAGGCAGAAATAAAAATAACTAAACGTAAACTATATCTAAATAAAAGCCTCCAAGCATAAAGGGCGTGCCCGCTAACAAATAGCTGTAACTAGAAGTTATAATTGATAAACTAGGACCATCGAGGTAAAAGAAATAATAGGGGTTAAAGTATGAAATTGCCGTTTTATTGTAATAGGTACTTCGAATTGACGTAGAACCTTCATGGTTGGAGATTTTTGCGTGAATTTTTCACATGGTTAAGTTCTTCTTTTAAAAAATGTGCAACATTCGATTATCGACTTTCAGTTGTTTTTTTTTATCCAGCTTAGACAAGAAATATGGATACTTCGAAAATTCGAGTTATTTTTGTATACGAGTTCTGACGCGGAACTAACGCGGCAGAAACAGCTCGCAATATCAATGTTGCGTTTGGAGAGGGGACTGCTAATGAACGCACCGTGCGATTTTGGTTTAAACGCTTGTTCGTGATGGAAACTTTGATGTGAAGAACGAACCACGTGGAAGACCGCCCCACACAGAAGAATAACAATATACTTGTCAAGGTCGCTAGCGAGCCACATATTGTAATATAACTTTTAAAAAAACATAGTAATGAGTAGATTATATCAATGTGTGTTACGCATTAAGGCTGCAGATCAACAAATCTAATTACTGTTGTTACTGACGACTCGTAATCTTACGCCAAACCCTAATCATACATTAACCCCTTACTTTGTACTAATAGGTAAACTTGGAGTAATGCTACGTCAAACTTACTCAGTACACCTCGAAAATGTAAGCTTCAAATTACTTTACTTTTGGGGTTACGCAATTCTGTGTTTAACATCTTTTTTTTTTTTCTTATTTCACATGATTGTCAATTAATTTAAGTATTATGAAGACAATGTTTATGGTAACAGATTACTCACAACAAAAAAATATTGATTTTTGTGACCCCCTACCGACAAGGGTTGTGAGTTGTGACTTGTGACAGGTTATAAATATCTACTGAAGAATGATGACATCAAATTAAAAAAAAAAACATTTGTTTCAGGTATCACATAACCCATATTAGAAATCTTTAAATCACACACAAATAAATAGAAACGAATAAATACAAACAAAATACAACATCATCATATAATTGCAATTCGTTTTTATTATTCTTGTTCGCTAGTTAGCCAATTTATTATTTCCATAAAGTAATTAACCAAAACAGCGAAATATTTGACATCAAGGTATTTGCGACGTTGCCCACATTCGCATAAAAAAATGCTCTAAGTTAAAATGAAGACTTTTACGTTTACCAATAATGAATCAAAGACCTCATAGTTTTGCATAGTAAAAAGCAGCAAGCAAGCAACAAGCAAGTAACAAGCAAGTAGCATATGAAAGTAGCTATCCCAGGTTAAATTAGCTTATGAATCTATTTTTATGCCCAGTTTGTCAATAAAAAATTTACCATTTGGTAAAGAAAATTATTCGTTTTTGTTTATAGGAACCGAGCAAAAGTAGATATTGATATGACTCATCATACCACAACACTACCACAACATAACATAATACATACTATCACTTAGTTATTAAGTTATTACGTACACTTCTGCCTACCCTTTGGGACTCCCCAAACAGTAGGCAGAAGTACACCCACATTTCGTCAGTTATGTTTAAGTCCCATGTAAAAGGGGGTGAGCCTATTGACATCAACCGATCATGAATCCAGACTTCGGGCTGCTACTGAAAAATTCCCGACGGAAAACCCCAATAACACTTTCCCCGACCTGGGAATCGAACTCAGGACCTCGTGCTCAGCAGTAGCGCTTGCGTCCACTAGACCAACGAAGTAGTCAAAGAAAGATTGATAATATATGATTCGTATAGAATAAACCAAAACATTACTTTAAAATATAACTTTCAGCAATTTTTATAGAAAGTAGGAGTAGCCTGCAATGGGATCTCTGGGTAGGTTAGATACACCTCTTACAGAGAGACTTAACTCCCAGCAGCAGTGGAAAATTATAGGTTGATTATGGAAGTATATAGGTATTTACTTTTGAAGAATAATTGCGTAGGTATACTAAGTTTAATTATTATATTACTATAACTAGCAATGTCAATCTCAAATGCTGAATAAATAGAATAAAAAAATCAAATGAAACATCGCTTTAGGTGACTCATTGATGTTGTGCGTTCTTGAAAATGGGGAAGGATCCCTTATTACTAAATCTGTCAACACGTTAGGATGTGTGGAGCGGAATGAAAGGTGCTGTTATCCTCAATGTTCAGCCGCTTTAATATAACTCGCTTATACGACAGAGCTTTTGAGGGTTTGTGGGTACTTCATCCGTTTTGTAGCACTGGTGAGTGCTATATTTATGTACTTCGTTTTATAAAAGGCTTTTGTTGTAGGCCTTAGTAGTACGGTATCAAATGAGTAAAATTGAAGAAAATTATTGCGTTAAAGACGTATTGCAACGAATGAAAGAAGGTATTATAGAACGATGTTCAATCATTTCAATTGTTGGATTTGATACCATCTTAACTCAATAATTATAGTTTAAAATTCTTATTCGTGTCTCAACTCAACCGTTCCAGAATGCGGGCCTAAGAGTCTGTATCCAGAATGCGGGTCAAAAATTTCGCCGCATTTACATTCTTATTAAAATTCTGTGACTCTGTACATCACAGTATTTTGACGGTTTATTACACGAAATATAATCTATTCCCTAGTTTATTATCTTCCTACTTATTGAATGATAGAATTAAAAATGACAGTTAACTAGTAAGTAGTGTGGCAGTGTTGGTGATATTTACCTAATCAAGACTACATCGAGTGGCAACTCGAGCGAAAATGGAATCGACCCTTTTTTATTTACTAGATTAACGAGTTTAATAATATCGAGCCTCATCACTAGCGGACAGTGTCCCCTTTCTATTCAAAACTCATAAACCTATCTTTCAGTCCTAGCAATATATCTAACTAAATAAAATCAATCTGCCTAGCCTTTTCCCAAATATTTTGTGGTTGGCTTCAGGTCTTACCGGATGCAGCTGAATACCAGTATTTTATATGGAGCGACTGCCTAACTGACCTCCACAACCCAGTAACTGGGTAATACGATACCTCTTGGTAAGACTGGTTGTCAGACTTTTGGGCTTCTGACTACCCGTAACGACAGTCAAAGATCTTCGAATGACAGCCAAACCAACGGGTTAACGTGCATTCATAGGCATGGAGGGGTCTCGATATGTAGTGGATGGTCACCCATCCAAGAAACGACCGCGGCAAGCGTAGCTTAACCTTCGACCGACTCGTGGGCCTGTTATCATTTAGCCACGAGCCCCTCCTAATATATCAAAGTAAGCAATCACTAAAAATAATTACTTTCCTTTGGGGTCTTAAAGTCGGGTAAATACAGTCAGTCAGTAAATACAGTTTCAAGAAACACTCCCAAAATACGCTTGTTTGTACAATATTTATATATCTGACATTGTCCGTAAACATAAGAAAGATTTTTTCTGTTTCTTTCGAATTGCATGAAATAGATGTTTCTGTTTTCCTGTGTGTAATAATTGATGGATTACAATGATTATGGAATCTTCAAGATGGTACAGCATTTACTCCAAGGAATTTACTCTGAAGGATGTCATGTTAATTGTTAAGTAATATTTCAACGCAATGTGCGAAGACATTGTCCGAGACTGCTGCAGATGTGCGGAACCTAACTTGTGAACGCATGAATTTTTCGATTCTTTCAGTTAAACCATCTAGATACAGTTTGAATTATGTGCGTATTGACGATGCAGGAAAGTATTTATTAATTTAATACTTCAAGCACAGAAATGTTCAGAGGCGGTTAATGCCATAGGCATTTTCCACCAGTCAACCTTTGGGCGATGCAGAGATTAACTGCGGTAGGTGCAATTACGAAAAAATGAGGAATATTAAAATATACATAGTATTAAAACTGATAATTCATTACAGAGATTTGGTTACAGAAATATTTACATTCCATGTCGATCTGCACAACAAACGCATACTGTGCCTGCTGACAGTGGAAAAGAACATAATTTTTCAGTGGATTCAAGCACCCCAAGGAGGACAATAATAATATTAGTTAGAATACACTTATTTTCTAACAAAAATCTGCAAAGCTAACCTTTCTGGATACTGTTGCTACTGTTTGGTGGACAGACTTTGGTACTGTTGGCTGTTGTGCACATATTGTAATGGTGAGCGTGCGTATTTAAGTAGATCTATGTTGGACACACGGTATCAAGATAAGAGGTGGAACGGACGCATCATTTCAGATGAAATATCGTCTACTTCTTAGTCGTCTAACGTTGAAATTTATTTAGTACGGTAATAAAAATGCTTTGTTACTTTTATGATTTTTTATTTCATGACCCGTTCAAAACACCCTATATTGCTATACTATTTATTACTGAACAGTTCAATATTTTACTAAATAATAATACCAATGAGGCCAAGCAAGCAATTCGCAAAATAATAGTTAGTGAATTTTTAGGTTATGATAGTACTTCTCTGTACTCGCGTTAGACGAAGTATAATTATTACTACTACTGTAATCTAGAGAGACATCAGGAAAAAATCAAAATGCGTTTCAATGAGACGCCACAATTTTTGGTGGGCCTAATCGTTGAACAAAAAATACTATCTCCTTTGGGCAAGTAGTTACGTGTGAATAGAGTCGCTGCAACTTTTTGCACGTTGTGGTTAGTGTTTGCAGACACAGATTGTTGTGGTTGCGTTGTGGGTTGTGGTTGTGACGTCTCCTTGATGTGGTCGGCGTCGCCGCGTTGTTATAGCTTAGAACAAAAGTAGGTAGGCTTCGTCTTTTGGAGATACACTACTCAATTCAATACATTTTTAATTTACTCGTATAGTAATATCAAAAGTTTAATTTACTTAATGATATATGGCGTTGTTCTCAAAATGTGCATGGATTTAGTCTAAACATAATAATATGTATCATTTTAATCATTCATCAGTCATCATTTTTCTTAAAATAACAACAATTTGTTTTTACTAATATAAATATTTCAGGGGTTGAGGCACCTTTTAAATTCATTGTGTTATTTTATAACGTTTGTTTATGTGGTTTATATCATAAATGATATTTATTTCATAAATTAAAAACAATGCAAAGTAGTATTCCTAATACACACCGTCTAACATCGCGTTTTTTAATCGCGAGATAAAATATTGCAGATATTTTTTTTAAATAGAATTATCCCCGTCGATTGCAACACATGAAATGTCACTTATTTTAGAGACCCTTTTATGATAAGGAACAGGCTCTGTTTTCTGTACAGAGTAGTTCCGCATACTTACATTCACAAGGTTTTCCTGAAAGGATAAGTGAATTAGGTAGACTATTTATTGCAGCTTTGGGGCTGTTAGCGCAGGTGGTGGGTGGCGGGTGGGTAATTATATTTCAGATCGCCATTCATAAAATTAGAATCAAGACTTCGCTTAACAGGTAAGCTCGTTTGATTCCCAATTTTATTTCATGGCGATCTGAAATATAATTATTAACAGAGTAGATGTTTAGAGTTGTCTGCAATAATTCAGCTAGTTAGTAAATTATCTAATTATAAATATTCTGGTTTATTGAATAGGTAATTTTATTTCCCCGATTAGCCTTGGTTATTAAGGAATAATAAGCTATTGTTAATCAGCATAAAAGCATAATCAACAAAGTAACCCCACATTGTGTCTCTCTCGATTGATGCCAGCTCTAAGTTGAGGTGCTGTATGTGTTGTCCTGTGAAGGGGAGAATGAATAACTCTCACTTTTATTATTCTTAGTTATAAACTTTAGGGTCACTTTAAAACGTTATTTGTTTTATTAGTCCACAGAGTCGGCATTAGGGCCAACTTCTTTGTAGTTTTTTTTTTTTTTAGGCTTATTCTGTATTTGTTTTCGATAAGCTCATAAATTCTATAATGATGTTGTGTATTTATGGTCAATTCCTGCAATTTGTGGGACGCGTCACGTGGTGTTTCCAGGCGGTCACCCATCCAAGTACTGATCACGCCCGATGTTGCTTAACTTCGGTGATCTGACGATAACCGGTGTATTCAACGTAGTATGGGCGTTGGCTCATTGGTTAGAATTCAGACCCTTGTTTCTTTATCGATAATGGGGCAAAAAGCCCCATAGCTCTACATAGAAGGCCCTCCCATATGGGAGTACCTATCACAGAATCTATTTATTTGTTTGGTATATAAGATGCTACCATTGTTAAGCAAAATGATTCGTTTTGTTTATAGTAACCGAGCATTAGTCACTAGGATAGCATCTATCAGAATCGGAAGAGATTTATGTAATTATGTATTTGACGCCTCTACGCCATTGCGGCAATGTTCCTTAATCAACCCCCCCACATGGTCTATGCACGGGTAATTGTGTAACTATTTCATCTTCTTTCAGATTCAGCGACCTGGTAGGGAGGTTTTGCAGCAATGGATACAATCTTCCAATAACGCAACGCTAATTTTTGAAAATGTTTTTATTTACGTGGAAATTAGAAGTCGGTTAAAAACGAACGCAACTCACGTAAACTTAAAAATGACTGTTAAAAACTTAAAAACCAATATTCCGTTTTTCTCTTTCCAAATGAATGCGCTTCGATTATTTTTTTAATATTTTTCTTGACGATTTGGCTTGTATGGACATTGACGATTCTGCTTCTAACCATTGACCTCGAAAAGTATTGGATACCGGATCGCATCGCTTTATCTGATTGACCCTTGCACGAAAATCTGGACTATTTACTTGCTTGTGAAAAGCATTGTTACTGTGTTGTATAATCATGACGCGAGCAAGTGTTGTGTGCTGAACTGCAAAAATACTCTTAACTAAGTACAAATAATTATAAGTAGGTACTGTTAATTAAAGTGTGTGTGTGTGTGTACAAGTAATAATGGTTCTCTGTAAGTGCGAAGTACGAACCGACTATTTGCTCTATTAGAAATCAAACAACTTTTTTTCATAATCTGGGTATAAATAAATAAAAATCGTTTATTTTGGAACAAAAACAGATACAATCATAAAAATAGTTAAACGATGATAACTGCAAAAGTTAATAACTGTGGCGCAGCTATACAATACATACAACTGCACACTGAGTTAACGACATTACTAATCGAATATCAACATAGAGGAAAGTTTATAGTGAGGAAATCTCTGGTCTATTTTCAGGTACAGATACTATACTACTTTGCATAAGTTCCCTGGTCCAGAAAACGAGTTGGATAGATTCAATAGTTGGTTACATACAATTGGTGGAAATGTACTAGTGATAGACCCCGAATCTGTCTTTAAGAATGGAAGAGTCTGTCACAAGATTGAAATAAATTATATGACATTGTATCTAATGTTTTATTTTGAGTTAATAAATAAAAAATAAAAAAAACTACTACCTAACTAAAAGGAAAGAAAGTAGGATAGGGCCTACTGAAGATTTGAAGCTAGCTATACGTATATTGCTTCATGAATTGTTGTTTTACTTGTTGCTAGAGGGCGCCATGAAATGTTCAAGTGACGTCTTTATCTCCCTATATAAATGTACTCTGTGGGTGTCGCCCACACGGATGATTTGGAAGGCCAATGTGATCTTTGTGGATAGACTATTGATTTTCATACAAATTAACGCCCCTCCACGTGGTGTCAATGTGTGTACGCATTAAGGCTGCAGATCAACAAATCTAATTACTGTTGTTACTGACGACTCGTAATCTTACGCCAAACCCTAATCATACATTAACCCCTTACTTTGTACTAATAGGTAAACTTGGAGTAATGCTACGTCAAACTTACTCAGTACACCTCGAAAATGTAATGCTTCAAATTACTTTACTTTTGGGGTTACGCAATTCTGTGTTTTACATCTTTCTTTCTTTTTCCTATTTCATATGATTGTTAATTAATTTTCTAAGTATTATGAAGAATCAGTAGGTACAATGGTTATGGTAACAGATTACTCACAACAAAACAATATTTATATTTGTGACCCCCTACCGACAAGGGTTGTGAGTTGTGGCAGGTGTTATTAATATCTACTGAAGAATGATGACCTCAAATAAAAATAAAAAAACATTTATTTCAGGTACCACATAACCCATATTAGAAATCTTTAAATCACACACAAATAAATAGAAACGAATAAATACAATCAAAACGTATCATATATTGCAATTCGTTATTAATATTCTTGTTCGCTAGTTAACCTCATTTCTTATTTCCATAAAGTAATATTGTCAAATTAACCAAAACAGCGAAATATTTGACATCAAGGTATTTGCGACGTTGCCCACATTCGCATAAAAAAATGCTCGAAGTTAAAATGAAGACTTTTACGTTTACCAATAATGAATCAAAGACCTCATAGTTTTGCATAGTAAAAAGCAGCAAGCAAGCAACAAGCAAGTAGCATATGAAACTAGCTATCGCAGGTTAAATTAGTTTATGAATCTATTTTTATGCCCAGTTTGGCAATAAAAATGTTACCATTTGGTAAAGAAAATGATTCGTTTTTGCTAACGAGCAAAAGTATTCAAAATTCAAAATATTTTATTTCACATAAACCTACATGGGCACTTATGAAACGTCAGAAGCTAGGTGCACGGTTCCAATTGGTAGTTTCCTATGGAGAAGAGCCGGCAAGAAAAATATGACTCATCATACCACAACACTACCACAACATAACATAATATCACCTGTATGCCATACTATCACTTAGTTATTAAGTTGTTACGTACACTTCTGCCTACCCTTTGGGACTCTCCAAACAGAAGGCAGAAGTACACCCACATTTCGCCAGTTATGTTTAAGTCCCATTTAATAGGGGGCGAGCCTATTGTCATCAACCGATCATGAATCCAGACTTCGGGCTGCTACTGAAAAATTCCTGACGGAAAAACCCAATAACACTTTCCCCGACCTGGAAATCGAACTCGGGACCTCGTGCTCAGCAGTAGCGCTTGCGTCCACGTGACCAACGAGGCAGTCAAAGAAAGATTGATAAGATATGATTCGTATAGGATAAACCAAAACATTACTTTAAAATATAACTTTCAGTATTTTTTATAGAAAGTAGGAGTAGCCCGCAATGGGATCGCTGGGTAGGTTAGATACACCTCTTACAGAGAGACTCCCAGCAGCAGTGGAAAATTATAGGTTGATTATGGAAGTATATAGGTATTTACTTTTGAAGAATAATTGCGTAGGTATACTAAGTTTAATTATTATATTACTATAACTAGCAATGTCAATCTCAAATGCTGAATAAATAGAATAAAAAAATCAAATGAAACAACGCTTTAGGTGACTCATTGATGTTGTGCGTTCTTGAAAATGGGGAAGGATCCCTTATTAAATCTGTCAACACGTTAGGATGTGTGGAGCGGAATGAAAGGTGCTGTTATCCTCAATGTTCAGCCGCTTTAATATAACTCGCTTATACGACAGAGCTTTTGAGGGTTTGTGGGTATGTACTTCATCCGTTTTGTAGCACCGGTGAGTACTATATTTATGTACTTCGTTTTGTAAAAGGCTTTTGTTTTAGGCCTTAGTAGTGCGGTATCAAATGAGTAAAATTGAAGAAAATTATTGCGTTAAAGACGTATTGCAACTAATGAAATTATAGAAACATGTTCAATCATTTCAATTGTTGGATTTGATACCATCTTAACTTAATAATTATAGTTTAAACTTCTTATTCGTGTCTCAACTCAACCGTTCCAGAATGCGGGCCTAAGAGTCTGTATCCAGAATGCGGGTCAAAAATTTCACCGCATTTTCACTCTTATTAAAATTCTGTGACTCTGTACATCACAGTATTTTGACGGTTTATTACACGAAATATAATCTATTCCCTAGTTTATTATCTTCCTACTTATTGAATGATAGAATTAAAAATGACAGTTAACTAGTAAGTAGTGTGGCAGTGTTGGTGATATTTACCTAATCAAGACTACATCGAGTGGCAACTCGAGCGAAAATGGAATCGACCTTTTTTATTTACTAGAGTAACGAGTTTAATAATATCGAGCCTCATCACTAGCGGACAGTGTCCCCTTTCTATTCAAAACTCATAAACCTATCTTTCAGTCCTAGCAATATATCAAACTAAATAAAATCAATCTGTCTAGTCTTTTCCCAAATATTTTGTGGTTGGCTTCAGGTCTTACCGGATGCAGCTGAATACCAGTATTTTATATGGAGCGACTGCCTAACTGACCTCCACAACCCAGTAACTGGGTAATACCATACCTCTTGGTAAGATCAGGTTGTCAGACTTTTGGGCTTCTGACTACCCGTAACGACAGTCAAAGATCTTCGAATGACAGCCAAACCAACGGGTTAACGTGCATTCATAGGCATGGCGGGGTCTCGATATGTAGTGGATGGTCACCCATCCACGAAACGACCGCGGCAAGCGTAGCTTAACCTTCGACCGACTCGTGGGCCTGTTATCATTTAGCCACGAGCCCCTCCTAATATATCAAACTATATAACTATAACTATCACTAAAAATAATTACTTTCCTTTGGGGTCTTAAAGTCGGGCAAATACAGTCAGTCAGTAAATACAGTTTCAAGAAACACTCCCAAAATACGCTTGTTTGTACAATATTTGTATATCTGACATTGTCCGTAAAGATAAGAAAGATTTTTTCTGTTTCTTTCGAATTGCATGAAATAGATGTTTCTGTTTTCCTGTGTGTAATTGAAGGATTACAATGATTATGGAATCTTCAAGATGGTACAGCATTTACTCCAAGGAATTTACTCTGAAGGATGTCATGTTAATTGTTAAGTAATATTTCAACGCAATCTGCGAAGACATTGTCCGAGACTGCTGCAGATGTGCGGAACCTAACTTGTGAACGCATGAATTTTTCGATTCTTTCAGTTAAACCATCTAGATACAGTTTGAATTATGTGCGTATTGACGATGCAGGAAAGTATTTAAATAAATACTTGTAATTTAATACTTCAAGCACAGAAATGTTCAGAGGCGGACTTAATGCCATAGGCATTTTCCACCAGTCAACCTTTGGGCGATGCAGAGATTAACTGCGGTAGGTGCAATTACGAAAAAATGAGGAATATTAAAATATACATAGTATTAAAACTGATAATTCATTACAGAGATTTGGTTACAGAAATATTTACATTCCATGTCGATCTGCACAACAAACGCATACTGTGCCTGTTGACTCTGTGGAAAAGAACATCATTTTGCAGTGGATTCAAGCACCCCAAGGAGGACAATAATAATATTAGTTAGAATACACTTATTTTCTAACTAAAATCTGCAAAGCTAACCTTTCTGTATACTGTTGCTACTGTTTGGTGGACAGACTTTGGTACTGTTGGCTGTTGTGCACATATTGTAAGGGTGAGCGTGCGTATTTAAGTAGATCTATCTTGGACACACGGTATCAAGATAAGAGGTGGAACGGACGCAACATTTCAGATGAAATATCGTCTACTTCTTAGTCGTCTAACGTTGAAATTTATTTAGTACAGTAATAAAAATGCTTTGTTACTTTTATGATTTTTTATTTCATGACCCGTTCAAAACAACCTATATTGCTATACTATTTATTACTGAACAGTTCAATATTTTACTAAATAATAATACCAATGAGGCCAAGCAAGCAATTCGCAAAATAATAGTTAATGAATTTTTAGGTTATGATAGTACCTACTTCTCTGTACTCGCGTTAAACGCAGTATAATTATTACTACTACTGTAATCTAGAGAGACCATCAGGAAAAAATCAAAATGCGTTTCAATGAGACGCCACAATTTTTGGTGGGCCTAATCGTTGAACAAAAAATACTATCTTCTTTGGGCAAGTAGTTACTTGTGAATAGAGTCGCTGCAACTTTTTGCAGTTACGTTGTGGTTAGTGTTTGGAGACACAGATCGTTGTGGTTGCGTTGTGGGTTGTGGTTGTGACGTCTCCTTGATGTGGTCGGCGTCGCCGCGTTGTGATAGCTTAGAACAAAAGTAGGTAGGCTTCGTCTTTTGGAGATACACTACTCAATTCAATACATTTTTAATTTACTCGTATATTAATATCAAAAGTTTAATTTACTTAATGATACGAGGGCGGGATGATAAGTAACTAGCCTAATAAGAAAACACTTAACTTTCCGTGATAAAATTTTCGACATAGTCTCCGTGAACCTGTACGCACTTATTCCATCTTCGTTCTAAAGCAGTAATGCCTTCCATAAAATGATTTCTTTCGAGGCCTGCAAAATACTCCTCTACAGCGGCTATGACTTCATCATTTGTGGCAAATTTCTGTCCGCCCAAAAAAGTTTTGAGCTTAGGGAATAAGTGGAAGTCTGATGGCGCTAGATCAGGCGAATAAGGTGGGTGGGGCAGCAAATCATACTTCAATTCGTTGGTTTTTGCCATAGCTTTAACACATATGTGAACCCTAGCGTTGTCTTGGTGGAAGATGATTTTTTTTTTCGCCAATCCTGGTCGTTTTTGCTGATGTACCCGTTCTTTTGAGATACCTGTAGTGTCAGCTATTTTAGATAACTTCAATCGTCGATCTGCTAAAACCATATCATGTACTTTCACGACCATTTCCGGAGTCGTGACGCTTTTTGGACGTCCGGGGCGGGCTTCATCTTGGACACATGTACGACCGCGTTTAAACTCAGCCACCCAGTTTTTTACTGTGGCATAAGAAGGAGCACATTCACCCAAAACATTCTTTATCTCGTCATAGATATCTTTCCCCTTCATGCCCTTCATATGAAGAAACTTTATCACTGCTCTTTGTTCAATTTTATCCATTTTGAAAACAGTTGACGAAATATATTTTCAAATGACAAAAAATCAATAAAATTTTCACGCCTCCAATTTCTAATTTAGAACACAGGTGGCTAGAGATACGAATTTAAAAATGACATATTATATATATTTTTTTAATTTTAACTTTTTAAATAGCAGAGGCTAGTTACTTATCATCCCGCCCTCGTAGATGGCGTTGTTCTCAAAATGTGCATGGATTTAGTCTAAACATAATGTATGTATCATTATAATCAGATTTTCTTAAAATAACAACAATTTGTTTTTTACTAATATAATTATTTGAGGGGTTGGGGCACCTTTTAAATTCATTGTGTTATTTTATAACGTTTGTTTTAAATGGATACAATCTTCCAATAACGCAACGCTAATTTTTGAAAATGTTTTTATTTACGTGGAAATTAGAAGTCGGTTAAAAAGGAACGCAACTCACGTAAACTTCAAAATGGCTGTTAGAAACTTAAAAACAAATTTTCCGTTTTTCTCTTTCCGAATGAATGCGCTTCGATTATCTTGTTAATATTTTTTGTGACGACTTGGCTTGTGTGGACATTCACGATTCTGCTTCTAAACATTGACCTCGAAATGTATTGGATACCGCTTCGCATCGCTTTATCTGATTGACCCTTTGCACGAAAATCTGGACTATTTACTTGTTTGTGAAAAGCATTGTTACTGTGTTGTATAAACATGACGCGAGCAAGTGTTGTGTGCTGAACTGCAAAAAACTCTTAACTAAGTACAAATAATTATAAGTAGGTACTGTTAATTAAAGTGTGTGTGTGTGTGTACAAGTAATAATGGTTCTCTGTAGGTGCGAAGTACGAACTGACTATTTGCTCGATTAGAAATCAAACAACTTTTTTTTATAATCTGGGTATAAATAGATAAAAATCGTTTATTTTGGAACAAAAACAGATACAATCATAAAAATAGTTAAACGATGATAACTGCAAAAGTTAATAACTGTGGCGCAGCTATACAATACATACAACTGCACACTGAGTTAACTACATTACTAATCGAATATCAACATAGAGGAAAGTTTATAGTGAGGAAATCTCTGGTCTATTTTCAGGTACAGATACTATACTACTTTGCATAAGTTCCCTGATCCAGAAAACGAGTTGGATAGATTCAATAGTTGGTTACATACAATTGGTGGAAATGTATTAGTGATAGACCCCAAATCTGTCTTTAAGAATGGAAGAGTCTGTCACAAGATTGAAATAAATTATATGACATTGTATCTAATGTTTTATTTTGAGTTAATAAATAAAAAATAAAAAAAACTACTACCTAACTAAAAGGAAAGAAAGTAGGATAGGGCCTACTGAAGATTTGAAGCTAGCTATACGTATATTGCTTCATGAATTGTTGTTTTTACTTGTTGCTAGAGGGCGCCATGAAATGTTCAAGTGACGTCTTTATCTCCCTATATAAATGTACTCTGTGGGTGTCGCCCACACGGATCATTTGGAAGGCCAATGTGATCTTTGTGGATAGACTATTGATTTTCATACAAATTAACGCCCGTCCACGTGGAGTCCTTGTGGTGCAGTTGACGTGTCAATCGAAACCAAGTCTCTAACCATGGCCAATGTAATTATCTAAGTTATATGTGAACCGTAGTTAGTTAATTATTTTGTTTTCCCGGCTGAAGAATTGGTGTATCTATATTAGACACAGTTTATGTCAAGTACTTACCTAACCCGTTCTGTAAATTAATTTAATTGAAATAGATATCTTACCTAAATATCTCAAAAAACTGTATAAAAACAAATAGGTATTTCCAAATTACTTTTTTAAATATTCAACTTACCTTATCTACTTGAAACTTACTTAAGCTGTTTAATGGCCCTTGAGCATAATAAACGAGTTCGATATACTTTGAAACCACTCTAAACTATTCATTAGGTTCTGTTCCAAGAGAACAGTTTTTTAGTTCAAACTTAGTTCTTTCTTATTAGTAGATTAATTCTTATGTAAAATAGACTGTTTGCATACCTAATTCATATTTCTGTTAATCTTCAGCGGTTTACGTCGAGAAGGTTGTTTAAAAGTTATCGTCAACTTATGTCACTGATGTGGAAATTACAAACACGTGTAACAAGGGGAAACATATTATCTAAATTTCAGAGATGCTAAAACTTCAGGAGGAATATTTCGATTTTGAGCAAATTAAATTACTGATTAACTAATTGTTATAATCCGCACAAATTGAAGAAAGATCGAACCTTAATTGTTATTAGGAAAATCCTAGTTAATGCGATGTCATCAATTTAAATTTTTGTAAAGAAGAATTTCTATGACTAAGCCCTTTACCGATTTAGTCTGGGTCGGCTTTCAAACGGGTAGTGTCTGATCTCTGCGTAAGTGAAATCCTACCTTTCAACTGACAGAATGACGTCTGCTATAAATTTCAGATGATTCACAGCTAAATGCTCAAGGCAGAAAGAGATGTGTCGGTTGACCCATTTTGTATTACCCATTTTCAAACTCAAGATAATGCGGTAGCAACAATCTCTCTGTGCCATATGCTAAAAACAACAGCGGTTATCAATAAATCTGCGAAACTATGATCATGGCACATTGATCGTTACCTGTATCGGTCAATGGGTACCCCAAGTTCGTCTGAACTATAATATAATATAATAAACATTTATGGCGCCCCCTGTTACATGGGACTTAAACAGACATAACTGGTGAAATAGATGTACTATAGGTATACCTCTGCTCAAACCTCCGGGGATACAAGGCGTGATGTTATGTGTGTTTATGGCTTGATATGAAGACGATGAGTAGAAAATATTATATCCGCGACACCAAAAATCAATGGCTTGTCACTAAATATTGAAAATGTCCCAGATAAAGCAGCTCACCAGTTACAACATAACCGTTCAAGAACAAGGACTCAGCAGCGTCGTGTCGAACAGGTTGCGTCCTGATATCGTTACAAACTTAGCAGTATTAAACTTAAGCGGGGTTTATATCGCTCCATATATTACGTCTTTTGACGCGGCTTCAAGTGAAATGAATGTCTTGGGTGGGTCGGTACGTGATTTTCGCGAAACGTAACGTAACTAGTGACTTCGAAGGCGTCACCTGTTTTGAAAATACTTGATTTTAGAACTATATATTTTTTAAATTCTATTCGGTGATTCAACATGGTAATTCTATCGAAGCATTACAGTTATTTGCGAAACGAAAATATAAATGAGTACCTACGTAATACGTTACATATCACAAGCTTTAAGTTTTTTGAACGAATAGACGCGCACACATCACACGCGCGCGCGGGCGCCCGTTTTACATCATTATGTAATACTGTTAACACAAATAAACTTCCCTTCATACTTTATTCAGACTTAGGACTGACTGCATTGAAAAATAAATGTAACTCCTTACAAAATAATGTGTTCACAGTTTGACTCGAAACTAGCTATTCGGTTACGTGCCCCATAGTCAGTTATTGTATCAAGTGACATGAAATAACGTCCATACTATTTTTAAGTAGGTAATACATGGAAAGTGATGTTCGTCCGATGGAATTATTAATTAGTTCTGAGTAGTTGTTTTTGCGATGACATTGCATTGGGAGAAGGAAAACAGTATTTGTACTCCACACGAAAGTGTACGACGTCAGTGACAGGTGGATTTAGGCAGCAGATCAGGGGCCCAAGTCTGCTATTTTTATAAATTCGTCATTCCAACACGATTCCATTGTCATTTTGCTAAAAGTTCGTAATCTGCTAAATTCATAATGGTCGATCATTGGTTGATCATTGTATTCCACAAAAACGATACTCTTAACGAATTAAAATAAATGACTGCACAATGACGTTCTCATGGTAAGTCACTGATCAAAGGAACTGTCAAAATTTTAGCAGATTACCGCCTAAGTCAGTCATTCATTTTTCATTATGTACGAGATTACCAATAGATGCCATTTCTTTCAATGGAGTGTCAGTGGCTGACCATTGGAAAGTCATAATGACGCCAATATGTTAGTAGATTACCAAACTTGTCAAAATAAACAATAGATGGAACTGGTTTCAGCTGAATGGTGGTCACTTTCAGCTTAAGAAAAACTAGGAAGGGACATTAAATGCGTTGAACTGACAACATCGTCAAACTATCGGGAAGAATAAACATCAGCCTAGCCTTCTTCTCAACTATATTGGGGTAGGCTAAAGTAGTGGGAAGGAAGAATGGATGAATAGAAAGAACGATCTATGAAGGTTTAGACGTTTTGACGTTTGATCATCTTTTTACAAGAAACCATTTTTGTTTGCTAAATTTTATCAACATATTATGGTCTACTTGCACGTGGCTGGACCACTTTTTCAACTCCGATACAAAATATAGCTGAAAAACATGTTGAAAAAAAAAGTATTTTTCGAAAAAACCCCAGTCAGTAATGTATTTTTTCCTAATATTTAGCAAACCGATACAAGAAATTTTTAAATCACACATTTGTCTTCCGCTATTTTTAAAACAAATTCAATTTTTTTTTAATGATAATATAATATCTTTATTAAGTAAATCAATGGTGAATTAAACTATATTTTTGAGAGCGCAAAAGGGATGAAAATATCAACACGTGCGGTTGACACGAATGGATTAATACGTTTAAAAAAGGTTGGGATAGATGTTCCTTTCAATAAGTAGGATACTAAGAAAATATTGCGGCTTTTTCGTGGAAACTCATTATTATTAAAAAACAGACTTCACCAGAAGAATCTGTAACATTCATACGTTGAGTGATTTTATTCGTGTTTCGAGAGCCTTGCTGCTGAACAGCATAAGGTATAGCTCCGTAATTTATGATTCATGATTCCGGGTGAGCAGTCCGTGCACGTCCGCAAATTTGGTCGTGCCGAATGTTTGTTTAGTTACCCAAGTGCATAATGCTTAAAAATATAGCATCAAACCATACAGTATTTTCTCCCTGACGTGAATAATCTCAGCCAGCGACCGCCAGATGGAACTCGGCACGGACGCGATTCGCTTCTGTAAATCAAATATATTTTGGGCTTCCAACATCCGGACCTCATCGTGAATTCCGAGCCGGAATTCCTGATGATGTAGCAGGCCGGCTACGTTACGTTATCGAAAAACTCGATGGTTTCTCGCTTCCAATGGAATTCACGCGTAATGGAGTAGTGAATAAGAGTGCTACTGAATATCGGCTAACGATTCGTGGTAGATATACCCAGCATGTGTACGAGTAGGAGGTAGACACGACTTACATTTTAGATTATAATCAGCCTATTAAGTTGCCACTACTGGGACACAGGCTCCTCTCCGTGAAAGGGAGTGGGCCGTAATCAACCATGTGGGCCCAGTGCTGTTTGGTGGATGTCACATATCTTAGAATTTTCGGTTAAAGTAACCATGTCACCTCACGATGTTTTCCTTCACCGTTTTGAGAGCAGTGGTGATGAAATAAATTGCACAAAATAAAGCTCCTGCTTGGGTTCGATCCCACGACTTATAAAGTCGTAACTCGGGGCCGATACCACAAAGACACCACTGCTAGCATTACTAGAACCTACTTCGCTATTACCGTGTGGATGGATATTTATATAACTGCCAGTTTAGTTAGCCGAAACTTACTAATGGCCATAAAATTAAATATCGATAAAGGAACTTCTTAACTTTCGAATGGAAGGAGTAATATAAAAATTGTCTCTTGGTCAAAGTACAAAGGAAGCCTTTCATGTTATTATTTCATAACAATAACAAAGGAAGAACTTATTTGTTACATCATAACATCATGCTTTTAATTCCCGAAGGGTTAGGGCAGTGGTGTGACCTTTAGTGCCTACACCACACATTTCACCAGGTATGTTTAAGTCCCATTTAATAGGGGGCGACCCTATTTCCATCAGCCGTTCACAAATTCAGACTCTGAGCTGCTACTGAGAAATTCCTGATTGTAAAACCCAATACATTGTCCGTCCTGGGAATCAAACCTGAGCATGTGGTCCTGCCACATGCTCAGGTTTGATGGCCGCCGCCTCAACGAACGCGCCCACACCGTGGCCCCGTAAAGGGCCATGGACCGCACGACCCCCGCGTATAGCCTTCTTAACATTTCTTATTTATAAAAAACTTAATTAAGCCTAGGACAAGAATTTCATTTTGATGTTATAATATTTGCTCTGCATGCTGTATTACAATGTAAGCATAATTTTACGAAAAATTGGAAGTTACTTTTCTTGCAACTTTAAATTTTTACCTTTCTTGCAACTTAAAATATTATACAACTGTTAGAGAATTAAGATTTTATTCTATCACTTTTCCACAAGTACATTTAATTTACTACATTTTGAATTTTGTTAAAATCGTACTGGCTAAATAACATGCTTAGTTAAAAACTGTGGCCGTTATTTTGTTTTAAAGGTTGGATTCTATTGTGTAACTATTACTAGTTGTGGAATTTATGTAGCAAGTATATACAATACTTTATATTTCAAAAATACTAAGTATTACGTGTAAAATACGTATAAAGGTTATGAGAAATTATGATATGATAATAAATAATTACCTATGTGATTTGAACGTTAACCTACCTACAATACGTTTTATTTACTTTCTTCCCTCAGACTTATAGTACCTAATCTAATTAGATAAATACAATAAATATCTAGTTGAAGCCTAACTTCTGATTTGTTTAATACAAGTAGTTATTCTGAAGCTTCTTTATTTTCATGATTTATTTTTTTGTAAGGTACACTAGTTTTCTGAAGTCTGAGAGAAAACACTTTTCGTTTTTTAAATTTATTTTTTGTGCTCGTAGAATTGTCGTTTTCTTATTATTTCGCAAATCCAGCTCATATCTAAATAAAAAATATCAATACATATTATAAAACAGAGTACCCCTGCCGAGGTATTCCTCGAAGCGCTACCATTTTGAGGCGCTCCTAATGAGGCGCTCCTTTTTTATTCCTCGGAGCGCACCTTTTAGTAGCGCTCCCGATAGCAATTAAAAATATTAAAATTTTATTCCTCGAAGCGCGCCTATGATTAACTTCCGAATAGAGATAGGATACTAACTGAAACTATCGATAATAAGCAAAACACGTTATTTTATACAATTTGCAAAAACTCTGTACTCCTTGACCATATATCGGTAAAAAAAAAAGTGATCCTGTGTGTGTAAACCTATTTTTATCACCACCCAAACCACCCACGTTTAAAAATAGGGAAGAGCATGAAGTAAACGTAATAAATTATATTTTTAAAAACTCATTTGTGCATCATCATCATCGAAGTTGCTTAACCAAAAGTACGAAATTGACAGAAAAATATGTTTTGCTTTCGGCACTATAATGTGTATTCAAAGAGTAACGTGTATTCAAAGAGGATGTTATTAATAAATAAAACGCACAGATATAATATAAATGATATGCGTATAATAATCACATTGCAGCAGGACCTACATAATAATACAAGATTACTTTGTGTGGTGTTATCGTAAGTACAGTTATATACACGTATCATAAAAAAAAATTATAAATGAATTTAACGTTATGAACGTGTAATATGACATAGCAAAAACACCTGTCAACATGACGGCTTACATTATAGCAATCCAATCCAAAAACAAGTGAGTAAGCGAGAAGGCACATTATATAATGTAAGGCGACATCTAGCCTGCTTAGTCAATGAATCTATATAAGACTTTGTTGCCGATTATTAATTTGAATTTTTACCTACTACTCTTAACACTGGTAACTATTATATATTAAATCACGATTCTCACACAAAAAAATAATTATTAAAAAAAAAACAAATTTAATTTCTTTTTGTTTTGTTGTTCATCACTTTATTTTTTTTAAACCAATCTAGTGTAGTAGTAGAGAGTATAGAGTTTTTGCAAATTGTATAAAATAACGTGTTTTACTTATTATCGATAGTTTCAGTTAGTATCCTATCTCTATTCGAAAGTTAATCATAGGCGCGCTTCGAGGAATAAAATTTTAATATTTTTAATTGCTATCGGGAGCGCTACTAATAGGTGCGCTCCGAGGAATAAAAAAGGAGCGCCTCATTAGGAGTGCCTCAAAATGGTAGCGCTTCGAGGAATACCTCCCCCTGCCGCGTCTGTCTCTCTGAACGTCATAAACTCAAAAACTGCAGAGCGGATTTTCATACGGTTTTCACCAATAGACGGATTGATTAATGAGGAAGGTTTAAGTTTATGTTAAGGTTTTGTATAATTTGGCGTAAATATGAAGATGATTGTTGAAGATGTCGGAAAAAATCAAGCCAACTGGGAGCTTTAATGGCGTGCGCCGCGTAAACCAATAGAGCATATGTATTGTTTACCTGGATTAACACATACTTTTAGTTCCAGTACGTTCCCGTGAGATATTTTCCGACATTCACACGGACAAAGCCGCGAGCAAAAGCCAAGTCTACTACTTATATCAACATCTATCAGTGGAACACTCTGTCTGAAGCCTAAATTAATTAATTTAGAACTATTACTGAGCCGAGAAAATATTCATGTAGCTATTCTAAGTGAAACGTGGTTGGATGCGGGTAGCCACATAAATACTCGTGTAAGTGGGTAGATATAATAGTTTAATCAGAAATGTAGGTACATAAATAACAACTTATACCTAATTAATTAATAAAATTAAAATACATATATTAAGAAGGGAAAGATGTGACTCGTATGAAGGAGTAGCGACTGTTTCATATAAATCTTTAAAAACCTTTATTATTCCTGTAAGTGTGACTAATTCAGGTATAAAATTATTAAATTTTAAAATTCTTAATTTTCTTAATTCTTTTTCAGACTACTGTCCGTCCTCTGTGAGAACCTCTGTATTAGATTAGGAGAATATTTTTTCAAAGTTTCCGATAAATATTGTTATTGCGGGTGATTTTAATGGTCATCACGTCATGATAAATAATTGTTTGAAGCTGTAATTGAAAACTATAATGTCTCATTAAATAATCGTGATCCTACGAGAATGGTTCGTGAATGGTTTCAAAAATAAAAATCTCTTCTGACGAAAATTAACCTCACTTTGTGGGATTCATTAGAAATGTGAACAATATTTCAAGGATAGAAAACCATTTATACAGTAAAAAATATACCTATTCATATTTATATCTACACGAGGACGAGTTTAACAATCGAAACTTTTCAGGGTTCCGTATCAAAATTGTAAAAAAGGAACATACATAAAATAACATTAGGGAACAGTATCTACTTGTTTTGCCATTCATAGCGTACACATTTTGTTGGTCAAGCTTTTCAACCTTTACGTCAGTGAGCTGCTCAGCAGTAAACGGATCGGATGTTGGATTGACAACATTTGCGTCAATAACCTCAGCTACGCGGATGATATGGTGCTGCTGGGTCCAACGGCCGGCTCCATAAGAGAGCTTTTAGAATCATGTGAAAGGTACGCTGCTAGCCACGGTCTGGTTTATAATGGTAATAAGAGCATTCTCATGATCTTTAAGGCCCCCGGTGGGAAGCAGTCATACGAGCCAATATTTGCCAATGGGTTTAGGAATTTTATTGTAAATAACTGGTGATAAAGAGAAGATAATTTTACGCATCAGTGCCTCGGTTGATCTTAGTAGGGTCGTTGCGCCGGTTTCGCGACCACCTCCGGTAACCGACCACTTGTCTGACTAGGTTTCTTAAATTAAAGATAATAATAACCTTTCTTTAGGACATACAAATAAATAGTATGTCTTAAATATTATTTGAATAGTTACATGATAAGAATTTACTAAATTTTATACGAACCGCTTGACCCAAAACAAAGAAAAATTGCTCTAAATTCACGTGTTGAGTCAGTGGTGTGTGAACATGCTGCGCAAGAGCAAAAAATTAGCAAGGCGCGCGGCGTTCGAAGGTAAGTTTTGCTACTTATTTTAAGTTTTTTACTCAAATTAGAAACGTGGATACTTCAATTATGTAGTGATTTCAATTGTTTAGTTGCATTTAAGTCAATTTTTACCATATATTAAACTAAAACCCAGTGGTCGGTTACTGAAATGCATATTTTAATAATACGTTAGAAAGCGACCGGGTGGTCGTATTCTGACTCGCACAGTTTTATTTTGTTTTGCTTATTATGTTCTCAATGTTTTATTTATGGTTACACTATTTAAGGTTTGGTGTTGTAAAAGCCTAAACATGCTATTCTTCAGTAAACGACCATGTTTTTTTGATAAAACTTATTCACCCACAAATATTGGTCCTAAAAGGCGGTCGCTAAGTGATACAGTTAGAAAATTACGATGCTAGTTTGCGACCACCAAGATTTAGTACGAAAAGAACGATGGCAACAAACTAAAGTTTAGCTTAAGTATGTTCAGTATTCGAGCACATGTGATTATTTGATTTAGTATAAGTAGTTTTTTTCAAAATGACGCCCTCGGAAACAAGTCCCTAAGAGGAAGAAAAAGACTTGGAGCATTGGTAAATAGTTTCGGGGATATCTCATCCCCCTGTCTCGCTCCTCTGTGCAGTTGGATGGGGCTCGTTTTCTCATCCTGGTTGGCTGGACAGTCTTCGTGGCAGCGTCATACGAGCATCTCAACACTTCGATATGGCGCCAGTCAATTCGACATCGTTGCAGAGAGGCCAGAACTGCCCATATTTCGATGGAGTCGAATGCTTTATCGTAGTTCAAAAATGCCAAACACAGCGGCTGGTTGTACTCCTCGGTCTTTGCAGTACTTTCTCAGTACAATTTGCCGAACAGTATGGACTGTATGGATGTGGTCTACGGAGCTAAAGCCTTTTCAAAATCCGGCTTGTTCTGGTGGCTGGGAATCGTCAAGTCTCCTGGCGAGATGGTTCGTGGCAATTCTCGAGAACAGCTTGTATTCGTGGCTCAGAAGTGAGATGGGTCTATAGTTCTTTAGCAAGGTTTTGTCACCTTTTTTGAAGAACAGAACCATCGCACCTCTGCTTCACGCCTCGGGCGTTATACCTCATGGATGACGGAGTTAAAGAGACTCACTAGGTCTCATGACTGGAACTCCGCCCGCTTGCCCGTTGCCAAGTGCGGATTCCCAATTAAGAAGCAGGAGCTTCTGAATTTTGCTTTAGTCAAAAACCATTTAGGTATCAAAGAATCCCTTCAAAGAAGATCCTCTAGGACGAATTGGTGTGGAACAGGACAAAGTGGCTTCTCTATGCCCTAAAACTTGATAAGTTTTTAGCTCCAAAGGGATATCGAAAAAGATTAAATAAAAGAAACGTTTAATCAGATGATTAAATACAATTTGTGTTGATGAGTATTACATATTTAATTATGTTTGATTTAAAGTGAAAAATAAATAATATTTTTTGTCCATAAAAGTGGTTTTATTACTTTATTTTTATGTTTTTTAACAGTGGTCGTAATCTAGCGTACTAGTGGTCGTCAACCGAAACAAGTGGTCGTTATCTAGCATTTCGGCTAATTTTGCACCTTTTCCATAGTTTTTCATAATTTATGATTGGAAGCGTGATATTTTATATTTTATTTCACAACTAGACTATATTTAGAACCAATTTACATTGTCAGCAACTATTTTGCGTGTAAATGGCGTATATTTTGATTCGTTCAAAGTTAGCAACTCAACTAACTGGTCGCCAACCGGCGCAATCACCCTACACACAACATATTGTTATCCTGTCGATTGCAGATTGAAACATCTGATAGTTTTACTTTAGGATTAGTTTATACGAAACTAGCCACTTCAAAAATAAATAACTAAGGCAGATTTAAAATATTATATTTAATAAAATACGGTTTTCAACTATCCGTTTCTTTAAAACCGAACATAGCTTTAACGCACCTTTCTTGAGACCTAAAAATTATTTCCTTATTAGTGGAATTTCCCCAAAATACAACGTAATATGTATAACGCCGAACCTACATTTGAGCCGACAGTTCCGTGGTTAGTTATGATAAGCACAGTGGTACTTACGATGGGTTTTAGTTTGTAGAGAGCGTAGGCAGAAGAACAAACTTTTTTAATTTTGTGTTTTTTACATTTCTCGGGACCCTAGGGTCCCGGACCTTTGGAAGGCGTACGAGGGGCCGAAGCCAAGTCGCAGAGGCCCGTTGGACGTGTCTAATGAAACGAGGCACTAACCGACGATTATCCCTGTACGCACTAATCTAGTGCACCCAAGGACAACCCTCGGTTAGTGCAGGACTATTGCAAGATATGGAAACAATGATATTGGATTATGGGTTTGGGTGGCTAAGTGAACCGGTTATCTAGAACTATGGAAAGACTATGGCCCCTGCCTGACCAATATATTTTATAAAATACACAGGTAAAATGGCAGGGGGTGACTTGCACACTCAATAATTATTATTATTCATTTATTTCAGATAGACATCCATAAAATTGTTAGTAACACAGAAATGCTTATTACAAACTAATGTTAGTAAAACTAAATACAAAATTAAAATAACATGACCTATTGGACACTCCCATTCTCATGAGCGTGTTCACTTGACTGTGTGTAGTCTTATCCAGCGTTCGAGCATTGGAGAATCCCACCGGTCCGATAATACACACAGGATGCTGTTGGTACTAGCACGCATACGTGTTAGGACAGAGGTACAACGCTTGCGCATGACTGCAGCGAAGCTGTCTACGTGGGCCTCGACAAACATGCCCGAGACACTGCAATACCGTGGCAGCCCCATCAGCATCCTGAATGCATTGTTGTACTGCACTCTCAGCTCACTGTATGCCCTCTGCAAATAGTCAACCCACAGGCTGCACGTGTAAAAGGACTGACAGTATGCCCTAAACAACGTCACTTTTACTTTTTTTTGTACACCGTGCAAATCTGCGAGCTAACATATTACATCGTACAGACAATGACCTGCGCTCTCTCTCAATGTCAGTACTATCCTTCAAGTCATCGGTGATCCAGTGACCTAAATACTTAAATTTAGTAACTCTTTTTAAAGCGTTACCTCCTAAGAAAACTTCAGGTACATTATCATAGCCTTTAGTTCAGATTTCACTGACTTGTATTTAAGGCCATGGGCCTCCGCATAAGATTCACACTTATGTAAAAGTTTTCTCAATGCGCATACCGAAGGACTCAGCAGCACCATATCATCAGCATAGCTTATATTATTAATATAAATACCATCTATGTGACAGCCGATCCTAGTGCTACTGAGCTCCTCGATAAGCTCATTCAAATAAAAATTAAAAAGACGAGGGGAGGAAAGCCTCCCTCGCCTCACCCCGCAATCCAGCTTGTACTCATCCGAGTGTGCCTGCCCATCTTACTTGATTTTTCTGCTTATCATACCAATGCATCAGTACAGACACTATTTCCCTGGGTACACTGGTATTCTTAAGCTTTACCCATAGCTTATTGTAGGACACTAGGTCAAAAACAGGCATAGACTGGAGTTTTCCTAGCTGTATAGTACTGGACCGTCTGTTTGAGCGACAAAATAGCACTTTCTGTTGAGAGACCAGGTCTAAATCCAAACTGTGCATCGTTCAGTTTCAAGTGTGTGTCAGTCAATAAGACTGTCCAGTACCTTCGCTATAATTGTTGCCAGAGAAATCGGCCTATAGTTAGAAACTTCTGAACACCAGTTTTATTCTTAATAACAGGAACTACTATTGTTTGCATCAATTTCTCAGGCAAATATGAATGACTTAAACACAAATTAAAAAACAATGATAGCACTCTTGGAAGGTGGAATCCAGCGTACCGCAGATGCTCGATGCTGAGACTATCATGCCCTGGAGACTTTCCACTCACTATTTTCCTTATTACGGCAGCTACTTCTGCAGCAGTAAATCTAACGCTTACCTCCAAGTCATGGGCCCCAGCATCGGGCATCGTTGGTGAGGCCGGCCCCAGAGGAGATTCTACATTGAAATAGCGACGAAACACATTAGCTATACTACCAGAATCATGGGCCCCCGCCACGCTCACGGGAAGACTAAGTCTAAGATTCATCTGATTAGTTGACTTCCAAAACTTATTAAAATCATTAGTTGCATGGTGTTCAGCAATAATATTTAATTTTATTTGTTGCTGATTATTTTGGCACCATTTGGCAACTTGCATTTAAAAGATCTTCTAGAATTACACATGTCATTGAAGGTACCACCGGATGTCGGTTTATTGTTGGATAACCACATGAGGTAACATAGGCGCGCCCTCTCATGAGCGCCGCGCACATATCTGTTCCAGCCCGTAACATATTAACCTCGCCGTTTCATTCTGACATTATAGCTACATTCTGCGGCCTCAGAAAGTACCAACACAATATTATCATACATTTTATCTATATAGCTTCACCATGTCCGTCCGTTTGTCTGCCTGTTCGCTGCTTAGCTCAGAACTCTTAGTACTAGAAAGCCGTAATTTGGCATGGGTACCTCGACAAAATGTTTAATTTTAATTTTTAGGATAGGTAGATACCTTCCTTGGAAGTAAGGGAGATGATTGTTTTTTTTTTTCGTTTATCCCATGTTGTGGGGTACCGTTGGAAAGGTCATTCAAAAGTATTACGTATGTGTCGAAACCCTTCTTCGATTCAGAGATCCGTTTGCGAAATATTAGGCTATAAAGTGATTTTTTTTGTTGTCAAGTCCCCCCTGCCAGCTATATGGTAGTTTAGGTTTTGAAACTATCACAGCTACGTAGAATTTACGAGTTTACGAATAATAGTCAACCAACTTAAATTTGTAGTTGAACATGTTTGTGAAAAGCTTTAAAGTGAAAAATTTTGTTAGAGTCAAGTGCCCTGCCAGCTAAATGTTTGTTTTTGGATATGTGAAAAAAAACAAGAAATAAAAATGAGAATCAAATCAGTAAAATATTTATAACGAAATTAAAAGGAAAACTAACACAGCTGAGTATGCTTAACAAGTTAACGAGTAATAATCGACCAACTTACATTTGTACTTGGAGTGTATGGGAGAACATGTTTTTCAACTACAACGTTAAGGTTGTTCTTGGGATGAATTCATCCAAACTACGGAACCCTTCATCGTGCGTGGTCCAACACGCAGTTGGCCAGTTTTATATAATACATTAAATTAGGTACGTTACTTTAAGTTTTGTGTGACTTAGATGAGTTAAATGAGGTTAGGAGTAACTTGTTATTTGTAGAAGTACAATGGAATATATGGACATCATCGCATATGTGTACAAAAATTTCTTAAATTACAGAAGATTAAAAAATAGGACGAGAAACAAACTTGATTAAAATATCTGTATTGATCAGATTTCATAAACAGATATTTTAAAAAAATGTAACGGACCCTGTCGTAAAGTATTTTCTTTGAACCCTGTGTAACTATTATTACAATTTTGCACTTCAAGAACACCCGTATAATTGTATAAAACGTTTTCACTAATAAAATATACCGAGATTTACTGGCGGACTAGTCTTGTTACCATATTTATTAGGCGTTGGAAACACAAATTAATACAATAATTAAATTCAAATTTATTTATTCATATTTTCCATTTAAGATTAAGGTTGAAACACTTTATCATGTCTTAGTGAAATACGTAGGTTGCCTACCTACCTACTAACACAAATACAGGGCTATCCACTTAAAAGTACTTGAGTGAGTAGCGTACCTACATGTGCTACGAAGCGAATCCTAACGGATACTTACTTTAAACATTTATTGTATTACTAGTAAGTATCGATCCTGGCAAGGAAAAGTCGACTTTTGTAAGGTTCTATGTTAAGAAACTGGGTGTTAAGGTTCTTTAATAGTGCTTTTGGCGCTTGTCAATATCATGACAGGTGAGCGTTGTTAGTTAATATTTGTGAAATAATTTCATGAATTTTTATTGAAACACAAGATCTGCGGCGTTAATTCCGATGTTCGTCACACGTCCAAGAGATCCTTGTAAAACTTTAGGTACGTGAAAGGTTACAGCATTTTTATTTCTGTTCATTCATCATTAATTCGTCAATGGTAACGGTGGTGGTATGGTCAAAGTAAAATTTTGCTGCTTATAGATGGACCTATCCATCTATGTATAAGCAAGCGTCGTAGCTGTGCTTCCGCGTAGCTGCTACGGCGTAGTACAGTTACGCTTCGACGTCGCTGCTACGCTAACAAGTTAAGTAATTTAAAGGGATGATTGTAACTATGACCGGTTGGCTTGACCGGTTAAGGAAATAAATATAATATTATCTGTATCGGCAATAACGCGTAGGTCCATAAAATGCTTCCTTGTATAGTTAGATGTTGAGATAGACTCATGATAGCACAAGTTTAAACCGTAGTGGTTTTTGGTTGCTATTTAATATGTAATCCTGTGTTCTTTTGTATAAATGATAAATAAAATAAATAAAAAATAAAAAAAGGAATTCGATTTTACCTCGAAATTATTGATTTACGTATTATTGTTGTATCTATATACGAGTATATTATATCATCCATGCCATATTATTTATAGTTAGAAACTCATTTATATATTTCATGTCATTTACTACATCACTCTCTTTTAATTTAAGAATGAAATATGGTTTTAAAAAAGGTTGAGAGCCTTCTTTCTAGACTTCTAATAAATGTTTCTTAGTAAAACTAATTTTAAATATTATTTTAACCCTTTTATTTACGACGTCTTTGAACCCTAATAATTTATATTGGGCAACTCTTTTATAATAGTTTAAACATTTATGAAGGCTAATGAGAATTTTTGAAATTACTCAGAAAATAAGAAAAGTATGCTCTAGGCATAATGACAGATTACACCTTGAAAATACTTTTGAGTCTATTTTTGAATCGAATTAGTTTAAACTGGCAAGTGTAGGTATCCATTATACCTACACTTGCCAGTTTGAAGACATCTCTGTTGGGTTAATTTACTGCGCAGTATAAACAGACCGAAGCATGGCCTAATTACTATTGTGTGTAAGCAGCATTGAGATTAGGTACATATACTATCAACAAGCTGACTGGTTAAACAAGGGATGTAATATCTTGGATAAGATCTGTTCATACACACACGTCAGTCACGTCAATAAATATAGAAGAAGAAGAAAGAAAGGAGATGAAGAACCGGGTAAAAGTTGTAGGACGTTGGCTACACACATCAGTAACGTCACTACCGGTGCATGTCGGTCGACATCGTGTGGGGCAAGCCAAAACGTTGCTATGACTGACTGACTGATTATCTGTGTCACGTCCCTGAAATTGACGTGACTTGAAGTTAAGGTGATTTACGTGTGTGCATGAAGCTTTATGCTTCATGTAACGTCAGAGAAATTCATTATTGAACAAATTGACTACCAACTTAATTAAGAAATAGTTGTTGACGTAGGGTGTCAATTTAGTAATTATACAGGATTTTATCAGTAGTAGCTGGAGTTTGTAATTGTGCCCGGTTGATGGCAATAGGCTCGCCCCCATGTAATAACACGGAACTCAAAACTTAAGTGGTGAAATGTGGGTGTACGTACACCTATCACCTCTTATGTTCCCCGACCGTAACTAACGTAGAGTAAAAAAAGAAAAAAGGGGTTTATTTATAAACGTTGCATAAAGTGAAGTAATGTTTACAGACTGGTTAACCATGAATTTTTGACGTTTAAAAGTCTCTTAACTTTAACCAACGTTTATACAGTATGGAAACCACATATATGCAATAAATGAAACCACATACTTGTAACCGCCTTTTCTGACGATACACAAAAAATGGATGAAATCGGTCCAGTAATTAGGTCAAAAAGTAGAGTTCTAATTTTGATCATATTTGAACACTTTGTAGAATTGGATCACTAGGTCAATGATTAAATGAACTTGAATCCTTGAACACTGAAAAACGACTTCGAAATTTTGATTTCGTCGAAAATTTGCAAACTAGGTATCAAAGCGCCAGCACCGACAAAAATGCCGCGCGCGTGCTTTGTTGCCGCTCTTCCTGGGTTCAAGGTACTTAGCTATACAGAGTGTTTACTTTGATAGAACTTATTTTGATATTTATTTTGTTTGAAAATTTCACTTTTTTAATTTACGGTATTTTATTTAATATTTAAGTTTGCTATACTTCTGTGGACTAGTATTACTTGTGGTTTCAATTATTGCATATATGTGGTTTCCATACTGTATATAAATACACAAATGAATTGCTAAGAAAACCTTAAAACCTAAATGATATTGAGTATTGTGATAAGATATAAAAAGTATAGAACTATTGTATTATCTACATGCTTTTGATAAGACATGATGGTATGATCCGGTTTGCCTTTATCATCAAACTGGGCAAAGATAGACAAACATGCGAACAGCTAAAATTATCTACTTCAAAATCAACCGAATATGGTGTTATTTGCAGGTGACACATCATTGACCTTTAAAATAGGCCGACGGTCACAAAATCTTGACGACGTGAATAATTATTTTCTTCAGGAAAAAAATGAAATGTATTAGATTAAAATGACTGAATGTTAGAAGTTGCAATTTTTTTTTAAACCTTTGCTCCACCCTAGAAATTTCTCTTGTACTGTGGGTGCGTTTACAAACATTTAAACTCACATACACAAACAACAAAACTGAAACTGAAATTTATTAATGTAACGATTTTCCTAGGAATCACGCTAGACGAGAAATGACAATGGGGACCTCAAATTACATCTCTTGCGGGGCGGCTAAGCTCGGCCGCTTATGCTGTTAGAAAGATAAGACAGTTTACAGAAGTAGAAACCGCGCGTTTGGTTTATATACTTCCACAGCATTATATTGTATGGCATTTTACTATGGGGTCGGGCTGCTGACATTTGTAATCTACGTCGCTGCGAATCTCTTAGGGAGCTATTTTAAAGGATTAATAGTATGACGGTACCTTGCCAATTCATTAATGAAAATATTATGTATGTAAGAAAGAATCTAAATCTGTTTAATAAAATAAGTGATATACATAATTTTAATACTAGAAAATAAAGATAAAATAGATCAATCATTTTTCAGATTATCTAAAGTACATACATCTTTTATGGGATATTGTGTTATATGTAACAACAAAATACCTTGTGATATATTTGAATTAGGTAAATGAAAGAAAATTTAAAACTCATTAAAAGAGTGAAAGGGAACTAAAATATTAATAATGAATTGCAATTATAACACTGAATTTGATGTTGTAACCGTTTTAGGTGTAAAAAAGGCACTTGGAAAGTTTCCTAATACTTTTTATACATCGAAAACGAAATATTCGGTGTTGCGATATTAATTATTGCATTTCTTAACCAATATTTTAGTTCACTAGTTAGACATATTTCTTATTTTCATACAGTAATATTGCCAAATTAATCAAAACAGCGAAATATTTGACAGCTATTTGCGACGTTGCCCACTTTCAGTATAAACACTCATAATATCCTATTTCTCTGCATATTTAAGCAAGAATCGTAAACGGAAAACCCTTCTTCTACAGGGTCAAATAAATCCGTTAGCGAAACTCCACAGACGTCATGGGTATTGATATCTAAACACGAACAGAAAGGGTAAATTTATTTAATTTACTACAGTTATTACTGAGTCCGTATTATGTACACAATCTGTATGTAGGTACGGATCATAGTAAAATACAGAATCAGTAAAAACAAGTAAATTATAATATATTTTAGCCTTTACCACCCGCACCATGCTACACCGCAAACAGTATACCTAATTAATTTCTCTTTTGTTTTATCATGTTTAGATATTGACAGGAGCTCGTGGCTAAGTAATAACAGCTGCACGGGTCGATCTATCAGGTTAAGCTACGCTTCCAGGGGTTGGCCCGTGGATGGGTGACCATCTTTACGTAGGTATCGAGACTCTTCCGTGCCTCGGAAAGCACGTTAAGCCGTTGGTCCCGGCTGTTATTCGTTGATCTATGACTGTCGTCACGGGTTGTCATAAGCCTGAAAGTCTGACAACCAGTCTTACTAGGGGTATCGTTTTACTCAGTAACTGGGTTGTAGAGGTCAGATAGGATGTAAAATACTGGTATTCAGCTGCATCTGGTTAGACTGAAATCGATCCCGACATAGTTGGGAAAGACTAGGAAGATTGATATTGATTCCGATCACGTCTGTAGAGTTTGATTTGTCCCTGTATATGTCCCTTGTTTAACCCGTCATACTGTATATGTGTAAACACTACTATTCAAAGCAAATGAAGTAACTATTCATTTTTATTATGGATGTTAACGGCTTTTCTCACATTAGTTTATGATTAAGGGCTCCGGTCTAGTCTGAAATAGGCGGGCATTATAATATGTTAGTGATAAAATTTATATTGAAATTTACCTCGGTATTGTAACAAGGGCTAGCAATAATACTAGCAATATTTGAAGGGGTGTTTCGTTAGATTTTTTATTTATTATTTTACTACCGTCTGCCCGGATTTCGTTCGCGAGGAAGTCGTAAGACATCAAAATATACTAAAATAACAGCCACATTTTATTAAAACTTTCCTTACTACCTTTTTTTTTTTTTTTTTTGGGTGGGAAATCGTCAAATGACTTCTCCCGATCTGGGTGGAGCGGAGGGCGTGTCAGACTCTTACTGACTAAAACCCACCCGTGTTCCTTCTGTTGCCTGTGCAATAACAGGGGGCCACGGTATCCCTTTCGGACTTTCCCGCAACCCCGGCAGGCAATGGTCTCATCGGACCCCTTCACGAGCTACCCATTGCTCACCGTCCGCAAGCCCGCGCCTACGGTGGCCGGGAATCGGCAATCGATTCCCGACGCCCAGGGCTGTGCCCTCCTGTATACTACCTAAGGGCACAGCACTGATACACTCACTGATGGATATAGATTATTCCTGACTAACGACTATCACTAAAATAATGTAACAGTCGATTTTAAACACGATGGGATCTTTCATTAGCAGTCACTTAACCATACATTTTTGATGTGTAACATCTGTTCTCTCGGTTTCCTGCAGTCTGTGCACAGAACGTTATAAGGTAACCTAAAAAATCTCTGGAAGTGATCTCGTGAAAAGGGAAGGAAGTATGTACTCGTAACAGAAAGCGGGCGAAGCGCGCGCTATTTGATTGGACCAATGAGCGCACGCGGTGCTAGAGCTGGCTGTCAGAAACGACCTTGATGAGGCCCCGCCATTTTAATGTTGCTTATTACATTAATGTTGGTTAATACCTAGGTGAGTGTCAGATGTTAGACATCATATGCGACGACTGTAAGGCTCACTCGTTTATTTTAATTTTATTATAACCATTGATGACAAAAGAGGCCTTAACTTCATGTTTTTCTGTGTACGTTCTATGGACTATCATATAATAATATAACTAAAAGACTTTAAGCTTGTTTTTTTGCGGTAAACTTTTGAAGAATATGAACACAATGCAATATCGCTCAACCCCCATGGCAAAAAAAAAAAAGTAATTGATAAAAATAGCTTGATAATTTATATCCTACAGACTGACCAGACGTATAGGAAATATCTATGCAAAATTTTAATAGAATCTATCCGGTAGTATTTGCGTGATGCTGTAACAACTAAATAAAAATATTCTCTAACGTACCTGATAACTTTGCAAAAATAATATTTATTTTCTAAAACTCGTAGAACAGCAAACTTTTTTTACCTACACCTACTTTCGGGTGCATATCCGGTACGGCTCGCAAGTCCTTCTTTATCCCGAGGGCATGTCTTCCCTATCGCACCCCCCGGCTAATCCTTGATATGCAATGGCCTCTTTAGTCCCATGAAACATGAGGCTTCAGGGGCTAGTGCAAATCTTGGTGTTCATTCGATTTATCGAGTCTGGTTAAACCACGTTGGGATCGGTACATTTCATTAATTCATTCTAAACAGTTGTACAATTGTAGAACAGCTAAAGTGGTTTGTTTTTACGTGTGTACCCATGAAATTTTTCTGAGTCACTGTGTAATGCTGTGTTTTTATTCAATATTAGTAGCTAAGTCGAAGCATCTCTTTCGCTTATAGGCTGGAGAACTTTTTGCATGAGTAAACGCAAAACTTAAAATAAGTTCTCATTTAAGGGAGTGCAGATAATTTCGGTTTTATAAAAAGTAATAATAATAAATAATAAAAAACTTTTATTTCATAGTAAATACAGATTTAACAGGTTTAAGACAGTTTTAAGACAGCTTTGGTAGTAACACAATGCAATACAAATCTAAGAGCTAAAATCTGTACACAATATGGAAAACCCTGCCTCTCAAACTAGGCAACCTGTATCTTGAGAGACAGTGATTCAGCTTAAAATGTGGTGCTTATTATATTCGTAGACTGTGTCGATCTACCCGAGCGGTTGAGGATAACAACAATTACTTACTACTAATATTAAAACTAATTTAAGTGTATATTTTGTACTATTTGTGTGTGTGTGCGATCGTGTGTGTGTGAGTGAGTGGGTGATCGTGCGTGTGTGAGTGAGTGAGTGGGTGATCGTGTGTGTGTGTGTGTGTGTGTGTGTGGGTGTGTTGTGTGTGATTTGGGATATCTAGGTAGCTAGGCGACGTACTTAAGTAAGGATTCTTCAAAGTGGTAAAGTTCTAGGCGTAAGACGTGAATTTGAGTAATGATACCAATATTAAATCAAAACAGCTGCTCGGTACGATCATATGAAGATATATAGCCGGAAAATTTCCAACATTTTGCGAACCCTTCCACCCAACTCATATAACATGCACGACACGCGACGCTTCGCATTGAACCATATTTACACAGTTCGATACTTAGAATTATAAGGCGAGCGAACATTGAACTTATGAACATCAGTTACGGTGGAAAAAGACCAGTTTTCCAAATAAAAGTTTTAATTAAATCGACTATTTGAGGACAATACGGAAAATCTCGCAGGCAGTGGCCCGAAAAAATGTAAATAAGGCTCTATAAAAAATGTCTTTACGCAAACCAATGCGTGGAGAATAAAAGCCGAATATAAATGAAATGGAAAAAGGGTTCTTCTTGACCTAGTCTTGATTTGAGATGAAAACTTGTGTCCGGAGGTGCAGGCTATATTGTAGCCTAATCTGTCCCTCCGGCTAGACGTTTATTGATGACGTTGATTATCTGCAACGTAGAATAATAGCCGGTATCTTAAAGGAGTAGCATAAGCTCTCTAAATTGGACAACAGCCAAGTCTTCGGGGAGAAAACTGGGCTGTGGTGAAACGGTTCGAACGTGTTTTTGTTTAATAAGTCTTATTTATTGCCTAAAAGTTTTGGTTGCCTAAGACACATGTCGCGGTATTTGTATCCGGGTTTGTTAGTAAACGGTTCATAAAATCACATACCTACCTACTTATTCTGTAGTTTTAGAATTTGGTATTCGGAAAGGACAGGCCATTAAATCAGAAGGTAAGAGACCGAGTCACGTTATATGTGGGAGACTTGTAAGTTTTTTTCTTCAAGTGATTGAAGTATGCAAATAATAATCAAATCATTTTCGCAAGTAGTAGTGACTCCACCATATTAGCACTAACTTTCTCTTCCAAGCTGCAGGAAAACTGGCACTCACTTATACCTATCAAAAACTGAGAATTCCACATTTGTTTCAATTACGTTCTGAGGGCTGTTTATTGAAAAAGTTATATATGAGTTGTTGGGAAAAATGTAAGGAGTTGCCTAAAGGTTGGGTAGATCTTTTAGGTACCTATTCGTAAATGTGCGAGTATGTAAAACTTTCTGAAGGTGGCTTCTTTCTGAGTTCACATGAGGAAACTTACTTATATGAATGATAACTAGATAAATAATTTTATAAAACTTTTTCATAACTCTTAACCGATAGAGGCCTATTTTCCAGGGCCTGTTTTACTCGACATACTTTTGTTCGAATGATTTAGTCGATTATTCTATCTGTCAGGCCCATAAAGTAAAATTATTCACAGACTATATTAGCCCTTATTTTATAATAGAGATTTAAACAGCGTGTACGTGCATGTACGCAGGGTCACATTCGTGCTCGAAATAAGTCGAGTTGCCGTGACCTTCAGGTCACAGCCGGCCTCAACCGGAGTTTAGATACTTATTATATTCTTTGTTTGGGTACGTCGAATTATTATTATTTTTGGTTTCGTGTATATTACGTAGACAGCGAAGATGTGTTTAGTCAAGTAAATGTAAGTATCAACCAATCAACTAATCCAATAATCCAGCTCAATACCTACTATCGAGACGCATATCAGGTTATGCCAATCAACATCAACATAAAAATGCTGTGATAAAAACGCAAGAAAACATTTCAATTTTGCTCATCACTCTTCTTGATAAAATACTTTCTATTGTGTAGGTACATTTTTACATTCCCTGCGCGACATTGTGCATAATCGCAATTTTTCAGGAGAGCACTTATATAGAAAACCAGCGAGGATATTTTCCTCGTTTTTCTCACGGAAAGATTAAGGATATTTGTATGATTTTAGAAGACAATTATTTTAAAATCATTTTTATTAAGAACAAAAATGACCATGTAATCTTTTACGACTTACTATTTTCGATGTGCTAAATCAAAATATAGTTTATAACATTAAATTTTCACAAAGGGGGTTCTTTCAGACTTGCCACAACCACACCACAAAATGTTTGAAATAAAATCATATGAAAACGTGTGGTTGCATTTTCACCAACGATTTTCAGTCGCATTTTCATAAAATGTTGTGCCCTGCTGCGACATTTTTTCCATTGTGGTGTGGTTGTGGCTCGCCTTAAAGGATCCGAAGTGAATCGACGTGAAAGCAGACCTTAATATTTTAAAATTATAACAGCATTTTTATATAGTATGTGTAAAAATATGAAACAAACCACAATGCTTGTTGAAGAAGCTGCAATAAAAACCTCCGACCAGGATGTGGAACCTTTACTTGCTTACAGTCAGCGACTAAATCGATAAAACTTTTTAAACGTAATTATTGAGCGAAATATTTGATTAAAATCGGAACAGAAGTAAAATAAAAAAATAAAAAAACTCTATCGCTCTTATATGAAATGCTGAAATACAATGTATCGAATAATTTTGTGTCAATTTAGAATATGTGTAAGTAGCATGTGTATAAGTGTTAATTGACTTTTGTTAAATTGCATAATATTTTACAAGATTTATACAATTCTGCCGAAGAAATGCTACGCAAAAATACTAAATCGCATTTTATCAGGGTTATTTATAGAAATAACAACGCAAACGAGTCTATTGGGATTTATATCATGTTATTTTTACGCACACCTGATGGGCGGAATCGTAATTTATTCTAGAAATGTTATTTTTGAAATTTATGTATACTTACTTTCGCGATAAAAATATCTTATAATCCTTTCGTCAGAAAGTAGGTACTAGAATCTGATACTGAATATCTTATACTTATTTTCAAGTAATAAGAGGAAATTACCTATTTACACGCAAGGCAACGGTAGGCTATAAATAAAATAATAAAAAACCGACCAAGTGCGTGTCGGACCACGCACATTGATAGGTTCCGTAGTTGGGATGAATATATCCCAATAACAAATTTAATTTAACATTTTAGCTGAAAAACAAGTTCTCCCATACGGAATGTATAGGAGAACATGTTTTTCAAACTGTTTTAAGTTGGTCGATTATTACTGTAAAGCCTACTTAGCTTTGATAGATTTCCTTTTAACTTCGTTATATATACTACTGCTGTGAACTTTTTCACAAATCCAATTAGCTGCCAGGGACGACGGCCACGACCCTTGACTCTAACAAAAACTAGCACTTTAAAGCTTAATATTTCGCAAACGGATCCTTGAATTGAAAAATGGTTTCGACACACCCACAATATTTTTGCACGACCTTTCCAACGACACCCCACACCATGGGATAGTCGAGAAAAATAAACATCCCCAGTTTACGTGTAGGGGAGGTACCCTCAACATTTTTTTTCCATGATTTTATTTTACCACTTTGTTGACGTGATTAATATTTTAAAAATAATAAATGTCTACACGACTTATGTTCGCAAACATCCATAGCTTTGCCTTACATTCAAAGTCTCGTCTCTAATTCTTTAAATGAAGACAAAACTTCTGCCCTTACAAAAAAGAGCTCGAAAGTAAAGTGAAAAATTGCAATCGTAAGAAAGGCACGTTGGCACTCAAGAGCCCATTTAGGTTACACTTTGGTCACTGGATCAGAAACGACCAAATTAATTACAGTCAAATGCCAGAGCTCGTAAAGTACAATGATCCAGTGAATAGACTGCGGTGAACCAAAGAATTGATTGATGTTTAACCCGAAAAACACTGAGCTTTTCAATCTAAATCCAACATTCGATTCAAATATTTTAACTGAAACTCGGATTTAGAAAGCAAGAAACATTGCGCATCCTTCGCTGATAAATCCAATTTTGTTAAAAGACAAACCGAAACTTTTGTTCCAGTTTCACTTAAAACAGCTTTTAACAAAGGTAAGCTATACACCGTTTGAGTTACTTGAGTGAATTAGATAACACTGAGCCGACTATTCTTTCTATCCCCCGACGAAAAAAGAGGGCTGTTATTAGTTTCTGTCTGTGGCTCCGTAGCTCTTAAACGAGTGAACCGATTTAAATGCGGTTTTTTAAATTTTAAAGCAGGTTTTCTAGCAAGTTTTTAGACATGTTTCATGAAAATCGGTTCAGCTATTTGAAGATTATCAGCTCTTTTCTAGTTCATGGGAGTGTCCTCCACAGGTCTGATCGATTTGAAATTTGGTATTCTGTTACTTCAATGATATTATAAGAACATAGTAACCTTGAACTGCTGCTGCAGTATCACCTGGAATATACAAGATACCCAACTTACAGCACAGGTATCGTGTTTGGGCTCATTGGAATGGTCTGAATGAATGGATGGGTCCATAGATGAAATGGGTAGATAGATGAACCGGGTCTGGTGATGGAGTAGGGAAAAGAAATGAGGAAATGTTTGTGTCGGGGGTTTTTAAAATTTTAAGTGTAAAATTGAACTTGTTGTTAAAACACGATGGTATCGGGCCGAAGGGATACGCTATTTAAAATTTAGTCTGTGACAAGCACAAATTAATGTGAATAGTTGTGTAAAGTTTGGCAGAGCTTTCAGGGTTAAATTATGTCTTCGATTCCTCAAATTCAGTGCTTTTAAATGAAGTTCGCTATTTCACCGCAGGCTTGCCAAGATATTATGGGTACTTAGTACTTTTATGCGATTTATATTATGATTCATTGCTTATTCTCGGGAGAACAGACGGTCATTATGTCTGGGAAGGCGGATCTACGTACATGTGCGATGCCGCCAGATTTACAACGATAACTTACATCTGGAGTGTAACATTTTCATTGTTCTTGCAAATTATGTAACTGAATTTGAAATGGGAATTCGCCTCGTATTTCTGGCCGTCGTGCGTTAACTATTTTATAAGTATTGTTGGCTCCTTTATTTACTAAATGCTAAATGCAGATACTTACTACCTAAGCATGGCATACCTATTATAATATCGATTAGATATCAATGAATAAATAATACTCTAGTTCAGGTTTCAGCTCGGTAACCTTTATGCATATTCCTAAGCATAAAACAATCCACAAAACTACAATGCAGGCTCCTGAGGCTCCTAAGAATTGGATTCAAATCTATTCATTATTTTTATTATTATGGCATGAGTTTCATTCAATACTCTAATATAATTAAACGGTCATGCATGCCGAAATTGTTTCATTCTCGCCACGCTGCGCACTGTTATGTAAAATAATACGACCTATTGTTTCCTCTTACCTATTTGTTCCTTTGAGCTGGCAAAGAGTGCCCAAATCTCATATTGTCTGCACTATCTATGAACCCCATACAGAACAACAATTCCTATAATGTTCCTATAGATAACTCTACGTCTACGTTATTAACGTAACAAGTAGTTACGTGAAAAGTTAACGAGGCTCGTTAACGAGACTGCAGCAAAAATACTGTTTATTCACTTTGAAAAGCTTGTCCGATAAACCGATTAAAACGATGTTTGGCACAAAGGCTTTTTCATAGTTACTCTTAATTAAAGTAGAGATTAACTGTATTACGAGTAGCACGGGACTGGCTTTCTGGAAAAAATAATAATAGTAGCAAGCCCCTAATAAGGCGTTTCATTAAAACCTACCTAATAATCGGTTTAAATTGGGATGCTGACGGAGTTCTGGGGTTCTTTGTTTTAGATAGTCTTGTTAAACACCTTTTAGTATTTAAAATATTCATCCAACCAATGTTGCCGGTATAAAGTGTATACCTAAATAAATAGCCCTTTCATGGGCGCACCCAGATTTCGCCCAGAGGCGCAGAAATTTCTCATGGTGAAGGTTCTCAAATGTCATGATTTCATGAAAAAGTCATTAAATGGAACAAATCTATCTGAGAGAGATTTATTGGGTCGCCACCTATGAAATTGGCGTTTTGTATTGAGAATTTTAAAGAAGTTGCATTTTTCATACTAACATTTTCTTAATTTATTTAACAACCACGAATAAAAACTTTTATGCACTAATGTTTAAAAACTAAGATAACGTGTGCCACTTAGATTAAGCGACAAAAACAAATTTTGGCTAAGTTTTAAAACAAATATATCATTTCTGCTAACAACAAAAAATAAAACCGACTTCCAAAAAAAACACTACAAAGTGAAAAATAACTTTAATTTCGGAAGTCGGTGTCTTGGGTGTTTTATTTTCGTTTTTTTGCCACCGACTTCCGAAATCAAAGTTATTTTTCACTTTGTAGTGTTTTTTTTGGAAGTCGGTTTTATTTTTTGTGAAAAAGTTTTTATTTTTCACTTAAAAAACACTTTAGTTGTGGTACCTACACAAAACCCCCACAAAAATTTGAATACCAAGTAAATTACAGTGACAGGAACTATTAGAATATCATCCACATATACTAGGTGGGAAAAATATGTATTATTGAAGCTAACTCAAAAACCCCTCATCAGATCTTGACCAAATTTATATGGGACCATTTCTGAAGTATGCCCTACCAAACAAAAAAAGAATCATCAAAATCAATTCATAATTGGCGGAGTAATCGCGTAACAAACATACAAAAAAAAAAAAAAACATACAATCGAATTGAGAACCTCCTCCTTTTTGAAGTCGGTTGAAAAGAGGAGTCATTTTTATTAAGGTATTTTTTATGTTTAGAAAACTATAAATAATAAGGTTTTATTAGATACTATTGGTAGTCTATGATTGTCATTATTCGATATGATATATTCGATATAGCCGATATTGCTTGATATTCGATATAATATCCAGCAATTGATGAATATTTTAAATCATAGAAGTGACGAGGTTCTCTATTTGTGAGAAAAAAACGCCAGTTTCATAGGTCGACCCAATATAAATGATTCTAATGTCCCCCCCCTTGGGTACGCCCATGAGCTCTTTGTCGTCCAAAACTCACGTTATGTTTAGTCCATTCCAGCGTAGTAAACAATACATATAAACTATTAATTGTTTACTATGGAATGGATTTGTTTGTTTTACCTACGTGGTATCTCGCTTTGATTATTTATCGAGCAAGGTTAGTAGCATTACTTACTACTAAAGCGTAAACATCAAAACATCTTTGTTTTTCTAGAAGGAACTTTCTCAGAATTGCTCTTGAATCACCTATTTCAAGTGGCCATATCATTAGCCAACCGAATAATAATACAGAACTAGGTTGTAGTTAATGTGCGATGAATAAGTAGGTACTTACGAGTCTTATGCCTAAAAGTTTACATCTCATATGTTGTAGGCAGGTAATGAGATTGAGAGAGACTGATAGTGAGATTTTGATATTATCGTCTAGTAGGGGCCTGTGGCTAAATAATAGCAGCCGCACGGGATGATCTTCAAGGTTAAGCAACGCTTGCTGCGGTCGGTCCGTCGATGGGTGACCATTCATTACATACCGAGACCCTCCATGCCGGAAATCTTGCTTGGCCGGTGGTCCCGGCTTAAATTGATATTATATTGGTCCAAAATGATTCAATACAATCAATAATTTAAATTGGATTTGAATATTCAATACCTATTGGTTGTTTATATATTGTTTTGAAGTGGTATCATACACAATTTAACTCGAGGTTCAACTAATTATTTATTGAACCAGTAATTTATATTAAAATTTGGTACGGTACAGACGCCAGCAGGTCAACCAACGCAAACTGTAAAATTTTACCAATCAACTTTGAACCTTACCTATTTTAGTGATAAAGTTGAAAATCTAAAGAAATTTGACAGATTGTAGTAGGTTAATGTGCTGGCGTCTGTACATCAGATATTAACGATTTAATTAATTAATAGTTAACATGCCACGTCGCCAATTTGTAACCGAGGCACAAATTCAGCATAGTTTGGATCTTCATGGGACTGTAATTACTTTTAACGTATACCTACACAATTACACACGTACCTACTTATAGTTTAATACCTACATAAATAATGTTGTCTCTCTCTGTGGTAATTTCTAAGCAGATGTAAGAGCGTGGGTGCGAAAACCGAAATGAAAGCTCAAAAACAGCTGCCTCTGTAATTCACGCTACCTTACTTTATGATATAGAATTTAAATATTGCTCATGATATGAAGTATTGAACATAGTAACATGGCATAAAGTCTCTCGATCATAACAAGTTATTGTTAAAACCATGTATGTTTACACTTGGGCGAGCTTATTTTATGTGACGTTAAGCCAAACTAATATATTTATACTACGTACGTAATAGGCTGTAAACAAAAAGTAAGGACTGAGTAATATGAGTAAAGAAACAGTGTATATGCGGCTTTTCAATTTTGTGGTCGAATGTAAAAGAAAATATATCTCCCAATGTTCTATCGCACTTTTAATTGCGAGGTCCTTGACTTTAGTTAATTTATGAGGGAGAGGAGCGTAAGGCGTAAGATTGTAGTCTTGCGGCCTGCATTGTGATTCCTCTTATGATGACCTTGCCAATTCATTTATGAAAATATTATGTATGTGAGAAAAAATCTACATCTTTTTAATAAAATAAGTGATAGACATAATTTTAATACTAGAAATAAAGATAAAATAGATCAACCATTTTTCAGACTATCTAAAGTAAATACATCTTTTATGGGGCACTGTGTTAAATGTTACAACAGAATACCTTGTGCTATATTAGAATTAAATGAAAGAAAATTTAAAACTCATATAAAAAGAACACTTTGTAAACAAGCATATTACAAATTAGAGGATTATATCCAAGATAAAAATGCTTGGAAACATGCTGGTCCTGCTCCATAGGACAATTTAGAATATTGACAAAATCAAACTGGTTGCCAATTTAATTGTATAATATTATTTTTTTTAAACATTAATTTTATGTTCTGTGATTACTTGAACTCACACACTGACTTATTATTAGTAGTACTTGTTAAAATGTTAAGAATATCGTATAATTTTACAATGTTTGTAAATATGTGAGCACCATGCATCTATCACATAATTAATTTATGTCATTCCTTCATTTTTCATTATTTTTACCTACCGTGGTATAGTAATCTTATTCGAGGTGCATCGTCTTCACATATAATTATATAATTAATGTATACATTAAAGTTTTATTGTGAAAATATTTTAAAAGAGTAACGGTGGAGTTTCTTGCCCATTCTTCTCCATACGAAAACGACCTTTTGGAATGGGCGACTAGAATCAATTTTTTTTGTAAATGTTGACGTTCATAAGTGCCTTTTTTGTGCCTAATTGAAATAAATTATTTGACTTCGACTTTGACTTTGATGCCGGAACTAGCTATACAATTTTTGTTAAGTTGGAGTATATTCCTGTCCCCTTTTCGAATAGAATATTATTTTAGTGCTTTTGCTATTTGTTATACTTATTTTTTGTATCTTCTTCAGTTTTTATAATGTTTTCCTCTCACCATCACATTAGAAAACTTAAGCACCGGGCACCAGTATCTGAAACAGTCTACTTGTACAGTCAATGGCACGTCCCTGCAATGTAACCTTGACAGCGACTTCATGTCGTAGCCATTGTAGAGGCTGTCGTAGCCGTTTTTGTAGCGCAAATGTTGAGTCATGCAGTTGACTGTCCCGTATTGAAACGTGTGCACTAAAGTCAGGCAAGATTTTACTTCTCGAATATTTTGTTTCTCTTCTCGGTTTCTTGTAAGAAGTAAAAAAAGTGATTTCAGCCAACAGTTGGGCCATAAGTTTCCCTAGATGTTTTACTGTAAAATCTTATCGCCGGATCGTACCCAGGGAAATAAAAATGCTGCTACTAAAGGAACTTTGTGGCAGTCGTTCAGGCCGAATGAGCATTGCTTAGGAAGTCACGACCGGTGGCGAACGTGACCAGAAATATCACAGTAACTTAGACAAAGATTGCTGGAATGAGACGGTAATGTGAACTTTGCAAATTATGTGTACGTAGGTCCAACGGAAGGATTGACCCGGGGTGAAATTACCTATGAAAGTTATCTTTCTTGGTAGATTTTTTTCAGATTGTTGATATTTAACTTTTATACTATTAATATGATTATGTTTTTAAGAGTCGGCCGCCTTAAATATCTCCGTCACGGCAGGGTGTCAGAAGCCTATAATACATTTGAAATAAGATTAGACATTTAAATAAACCTTTTTCAAAAGAAGTCAAAATCAGTTGAAAGGACTGTATCCTTTCAACTGATTTTGACTTCTTTACTATAGGCAAAAAGTGGTTAAAATACCAACTGTTTACTGCAGCTGCCATTTATCATGCCACCAACGTGATAGACAACGTCAAAATGGGTTGAACGGACTGTAAAAAAGGTTTATTTAAATGTCAAATCTTATTTCAAGTGGAGTGCTATGAGCAAAACAAAACAAAGCATTTTAAAAGACTAACGGTGGAATTTCTTGCCCATTATTTTCCATACGAAAACTACCTTTTGGAAGGGGCGACTAAAATCAATTATTCATTTTTTTGGTAAATTTTGAAGTTCAAAATTTACTTGTCTTTTATGTGCCTATTTGAAATAAATAATTTGACTGACTTTGAGCTGCTGTGATTTCAGGATAAGTACCTACCTTTATCGGTTAAGGTAGCAAGGTGATAGCAGGGCAGACTGCCCGAGATGCGTCAGACAAACATTATCACCACTGAGGATACTCAAACAATAATTAATTACAGGGCGATTAGCCCTGTGTGAAATATTCACATCAAGTTCACCTCAAGTTTCACCTGAAGCAAACCGGAATCAAATTATACACGCCTCCTTGATTTGCATACATCACTTCATTAATATATATTAAACTAGGATGGAAAATACATTATCATAATCAAAGTGTAGGTATGGTAATCGTGTATACAGAGTATAGGATTTGGAAATGATAAACGATTTATTTCTGTAAGTAGATTTGTACAAACGCTTTGACAAGTTAATCATATCTTAAAAACTAGTTGAGGTCGGCGTTTCCGGTCTGACTACTCTGAGAATAAAGGCCGAAACAAATTCAGAGGGTCTCTTTTAAAGTCCATTGAGCCACATGTCTGAAATGGTATTTTGAGGAAAGAACCACACAGATTGAGTGGACGAGTGGAGTTGGATGTCCAGAACCTCTTTTGTTATATATTTGTTACGCGCACGTTTCACCACTCGCCGAGTTAAGCGATGTTGTAGTCAATTATGATGCACGCTTGCCTAGAAGTAAACTATTCTCTGAAAAATTTTAACTTTGAAAACTCCCAGGCAATCCCACGGTACAGGTAACTTGAAACGCAGACTCCGACAAGAAGTTTCACTTAGTTGTACGAATAATAAACGTACCTATTTTCGTAACGTTTATCTTATCGACAGCAAGTTGCGGATCACACTCGGAATGAAAATCGCTTTTATTTTGACTGTAGGTACAACAATATCCATTGGTTTGAACTATTCGCTGTTCTTCACCAAAAAACAAGGCTATGAAAATGTCTATTTTGTAATAAAAGTTTATTTAATAATAATCATAAGTTCATAACTTATTTGTACCGAGCCCCGACTGAAAGTTAATACTGTTGTATAGGTATGAGTTCATCCTTTATAATTACAGTAACAAAGCAAACAATGTTTTGGTATTTAGCACACATTAATTAAGGGTGTTAACTATCTACTAATTAAGCCTTTTAAATTTATGTTATAAGTATAACACATCTTCCTATAATATTACAGTTATTTAACGAGACATAAAGATATGGGTGGAGTAAGTAAGAGCCACATAAGTGTCATGTTAGTACATTTAACGATGGAAACTTTGTTATTATGCTTTACGCTAATTAAACTATGAAATGTAATTAATGTATTTGTGAGGTTAATCTGTGTTTGACTGAATTAGGGACTGTTTTCAGAGTTCATATTGCGTGAATAATGAAATTTGTGGACCGTAATTGAAATCTACGTTTCCGGTCCATTATCATGTCCAAAATGTTAATGTTACTGTGGACGACGCAGAATCACGCACAAGAATATCATAAAAAGTTATATTTAAGTAGGTACCTTTATTTATTACGAAAGAAAATAATAGTGGTTAAAGTATAAAATTGCCGTTTTATTGTAATAGGTATTTCGAATTGACATAGAACCTTCATGGTTTGGGATTTTTGAGTGAAACTTTTTTCACATGGTACCTATGAAGTTCTTCTTTAAAAAAATGTGCAACATTCGATTATCGACTTTCAATTGTTTTTTTTATTCAGCTTAGACAAGAAACACGGATACTTCGAAAATTCGAGTTAATTTTGAATACGACTTCCGATGCGGCAGAAACAGCTTGCAATATCAATGTTGCGTCTGGAGAGGTGGACTGCTAATGAACGCACCGTGCGATTTTGGTTTAAACGCTTTCGTGATGGAAACTTTGATTTGAAGAACGAACCACGTGGAGGACAGGTGAATAACAATGAATTGAAAGAGATGGTGGAAGCCGATCCGAGCCAAACTACCCAGGAATTAGCGGCATGGTTTTACGTTACCTTACCAACAATATTCAATAAAATTAAAAAAATATGAGAAATGGGTGCCTCATGATTTGACTGATCTGCAGAAAGAAACGCGTGTTGAAAGTTGTGTTGCCTTGTAGAATCGATACAGAAATGAAGGAATATTGGATCGAATTGTGACATGTGATGAAAAGTGGATTCTTTACGATAACCGTAAGCGAAAAATGCAATGGCTGACCCCAGGTCAAACGCCGCAACAGTATCCTAAAGCAAAGCTTACCAATAAAAAGGTAATGGTAACTGTTTGGTGGTGTAGCTTTCAATTCACTATAGCTTTCTCCATTCTGGTCACGCAATAACGGCAGATGTCTACTGTGCCAAACTCAGAACAATGATAGCAAAACTAGCAGTGAAACAGCCCCGACTCATGAATCGATCTTCACCATTATTGCTCCATGATAACGCGAGACCTCATACAGCACTAGAAACCGTTTTAACTCTACAGGAACTGAAATTAGAAACCATTCGTCACCCTCTGTATTTGCCAGACCTTGCTCCAACGGACTACCATTTTTTTCCTGATTTGGACAATAAATTTTCTTCGTGATAAAAAGTTTTCTTCTCAGGAGGCAGTACAAAATGCTTTCACACAGTTTGTCGAATCTAGATCACGAGAGTTCTACCACAAAGGCATTAATGACCTTCCTATTAGATGGCAGCAATGGATAGATAATAATGGTAATTATTTTTATTAAATAAATATGTTACATAAAATAAAAAGTTTTTCAATGTTTCAGTACAAATCGGCAATTTTATACTTTAACCCCTGATAGTTATTGCACACGAATAAAAGTTTAGACTTACCTATTATGAGTCCAATTTATGAGAGAAAATTTAGATTTTGATTGGGTATTTCACAGTCAATAAGCAAGGCCAAACAATTAGCTAAAACTGATTAATTATTTCACTATTAAGTTGCAGAAAATAAAGGAGCTATTTTTTAACAAAGCCTTATTGAAGTTTCCCTACCGTAAATTACAAAACGTAGTATGGGGAAACCAGGTACGGACAAATCGTCGCGTTTGAAGCTGGTGAATGAGTTCCGTTCTTCCTCTAAAAGCAATTAGCACTTTGTCCCCATTCATGTCACTATTGGCATTTTCTATTGAAGTTCTTTAACGCGGCTTGCAGTAGGAGTAAACTAGCAGAAATCGTCACGTAACGAAAAAGCGTTATACCCGAGAACCTAGGAGAAACCTAGGTTGACCTGCGAGATGACCATATAAAAAAAAACCGATATTTCAAGAGAAAATCAGTCCTTTGTTCACGCCAAGTTGTTAGATAAAATCGGAAATGAATAATAAGGAAATGCAAACGAAATCAGTACGCAACCAACGCAAACGCAGATCGAGCACAGAATGCCCGCGCCAAGTGACATTACTACCAAATGTCAAATGTTGTCATCTGTCAATTCATCAACTGTCAGTGTCGATATTATTGCTCGTTTCAAACAGCGCTTTCAATCGAGTTTTTTGATAAGCCGTATTATGGTTCCGCGACATCATAGAGGACTGTTTGTAACTAAAAACCACTATCGTATATTAAGTGTTGAGAATACTGACGCTTGTCTGTGTCAAACTCTTATTAAGAGTGCTGTTACAAAGACTTGGCTGTATGAGCTATATACCTTCGCCTATAAAAAACCTCAAATTGAACCAAAAAATAATAACACCGAGTATTTGGCTAAATGCACAAACCGTGCGAAGCCCAACAAAAAAAAAAAAAAAAAAAAAAACACCGAGTATTATGACGGAAGTGAATACTTTTTATAATGTTTTCGAAATTAAGAACTGTCCGTTCTATTGAAATATTTGTAATGTACATGATAAAAAAAAACTAACTAGTAATTATAGTAAATGTTTCATGCGTGTTGATTCATATGCCATTTTTTACAATGTCCTTTAAGGTTTTCGGAATGTTTCCTTTATATGTGCTATAAAAAATTGCTTCATGCCAAATTTCAAGATTCTAGGTCGACTGGAAGTACCCTGTTTTGATTCCCTTGCGAGTAGTTGCGAGTTTGAAAATTGCGGATTAAATTGCTGTTTCTTTTGATTGCTTTGACATAGAAGTTTAATTTCTTACAGCTTAAAGGTATTAAAGACTTGAGTATTTGATATGAATTTCAATTTAATACCTCTACGCGTTCATGAGGAAAGGGGTAGTAAGTTTAAAATTATTAAAAATATTTTTATTAAATGATGTAGGTAACTAAAAATTTACGATTTTCGCTATTTTTCCTTTATCTGTGCTATAAGACGTTGAATAGTACCAAATTTCAAGATTCTGAGTTCACGGGAAGTACCCTGTAGGTTTTGATTCCCTTGCGAGTGTCGAAAATTTGCGGCATAAACGGCTATATCTTTTGATTGCGTTGGCTTAGAAGTTTGATTTTTTCACAGCTCCAAGGGACAGTAGACTTGAGTGTTTAATATAAATTCCAGATTGATACCTTCACGCGTTCCTGAGAAAAAGGTTCTTGACAGACAGACAGACAGACGGACAACAAAGTGATCCTATAAGGGTTCCGTTTTTTCCTTTCGTAGCACGGAACCCTAAAAACAAAAACTTTTGACACTTGAAACTTGAGAGCATACTAAATGGCTCTCTATTTGTACATAATATCTTAATATACAACGAAAGGAGCTTCGTTCCAACCCAGGTGTCCCACGACTGCTGATGCTTTTTTGTTGCCGGTTGTAACTGCAAAAACACTGTAGATACACCTATGGGTAACCCCTGTAAAAACACTGTAGGTATGTAGCGGTTACACCGCCACATACTAACTATGCATCAAAGACATGACGTCCCACAAATCCTACATCGCGCAATTAGAGTTTACCGCGCGAACGACATACATAGATAAGACTATCCGAAATCAACAGTCGGGCAGTCGGCCCGCCAGACACAACACCCGTCTAGTTGGAGGATCCTCCCTTTTCTATGGTGGATGAGTGAACTTTACACCCTGTTCCTCATACCTCTAAAGGTACACCTATGGGTAACCCCTGTAAAAACACTGTAGGTACACCTATGGGTAACCCCTGTAAAAGTTTCACCTGTCATGGAATAAATTACTGCTTGTAAATAACTGTGGAGACGCTAGAATATCGGTATACGCTATTGAGCCAACTGAAACTTATACTGAGTCAAGAACCATTTCTTAAAATACTAGCTGTGCCTCGCGGTTTCACCCGAATAAGTCTCGATGCCGTGGGAATATCGGTATAAAACTGCTTAGATATTTTTCAAACTATGATTAAATATTTTACACCACTCCCGCACGAAAGAAATGTCTTTCCTCTACGAAAACAGTGAGGAAAGTTGGTTGTTCCTCACTGCTTGAACAGTGAGGAAAGTTGGTTTTTCCTCACTGTTTGAACAGTGAGGAAAGTAATGATCCCGTTCAGAAACTAACCTTGCCTGATTTTTTTATGTTAAGTTTTAAAGTATTTAGTAAAATAAAGAATTATTTTGATTTGCTTTGTGTCTATTTAATTTATTTACCTATGATGACTGAATATGAATCAAAATCAAAACCCATAGGAAAAACCAACTTTCCTCACATGTTGGATAAATAACTATTAGGTACGCGAAGGATACGGTATACCTAACCCTTCTTTTCATTTTAAGAAGTAGTATGGTTGACCCTGTTGCTCCTACGGTAAGCAGTTCAAAAATATGGCGCCACATAAGTGTCAGTATATGGCAATTTATATGGTATCTAAATCTAGCCTAAATCCGGCGGCACATAAACAAGTACAATTATCTCGGGCACTTTCGTCGAGTAATAGACTTTTTATGACGTAAATATTCTTTAGCATATATTAACTTTATAGGAATTTTCTTTTGAATTGAGAAAAATACTCGTTATCTTTATTTACAAAATGACGATGATCTAGCTTTTTCTGGTTTATAGAACAGGGTACTTTAATAAACTGATATTTTTTGACACAAAAAAGAAACCTTTCGTGAAAATATACCTTCAAAATAATTTGCATTGGATAACTTTTATTTAAGAGACCTATTACATTTTTGACGCAAATTCATGATTTTTGACGTTGTAATTTTCAGCAGCAGTAAGATTTTTGAATTATTTGATTATTAATAACGATAGTGCCATTCTCTTTATTGTAAGTTGGAGTTGCACATTTTAACTTTTCTTGTCGTGTAATTTACTATGAATATTTTACGAACTCAGTTTACAAGGAAAAACGTCGGCAATGGAACTTTGACGCTCAAATTCACATTGTTTCATTCGGTTCTAATAAAAGCGAAAGTTACTAAACGATAACTTGAATGTTTTACTTGTTTATTGGAGTTCTAGAATTTCTTTAAATTCCTTGAGTTTTCAGGGAAAAGTCGTAAAGAAAACCAATAAATGTCTTGATTTTCATGTCCATTATATTTCGTATAAACACAATTAAATCAAATAAACTAATATGATATAAAACTTCAATCTACAGTGAATACGTTTCATTAGTTTTTGTTTCTCAATACAATAAGACAAAATTACAATAAATTAAATTAAAGTACTATATATTCCGCGTCAATTCAGCAAATTACACGAAAATAATGTGTAACTCCAACTTACAAGAAAGAGAATGGCACTATAGTTATTATAATCAAATAATTAAAATATCTTACTGCTGCTGAAAATTACATGGTCAAAAATCATGAATTTCCGTAAAAAAATGTAATAGGACTCTTAAGAATAATAAAAACCTTTTGACACATCCCAAACATAAGTCAGGTTTAATAAAAGACACTTTGTGTATATTTTACTGTCGTCAACACAGGCAGGCTAAGTAGCAAGATTATGTCAAAATCACCGCAAAGTCTGTAAGGAAAATTTCGCTAGATAAGTTTGTACGCTCGTTATAAATGAGAAGTAACTCGATATCCAGCTATCTATAGGAATTACTATGGCGTAGTGTTCCTACAAATTCACTATTAATCACAATTTTTCCAATTCTTCTAAAACTGTATTAAGTTGTTCGATCTACCGATAAATTACATCTCGGACACCCGTTTTATCAAGTATTAGTTGTAGGTATTTTAAGTTTAAACAAGGCAACCTAATACTGTATTTTCTTCGTTATGCAATAAATAAACAGGTGATCCTTTAATCGAACCTTCCAATTGAACTTTTTTTCTTTCAGGACGGTTTTTATCAAGATAAGCAAGAAACCTTTCCGGGCGTTACACTTGAGCAATATTGTACTTATCGTGTCTTTTTGTGTCTCGTCTATCGGTGGTCTGTGTCCACCTCACTGTGACCCTTCAATAAATCAATTTACTTGTCCAATATCAATCCACCGCTGGACGTCACTCCAAGTCCAAAGTCGAGCGTACAACTGAAAAAGGTGTACCTAGTTATTTTTATTGTCATAATTACAATTATATTTTCATCGTTACTTTAGTTGTCTTTTGTTTTTTTTCAATGGATTTCTGAGTAGTCATAGGTCTGCGAACTTTAAAACAGTTTTTCGGTATTTTAATTATTTTCAAGTTAGGTTTTTCGCTTATGTAAGTATCACAAAAGTTTTTACGAATAATTTCATAGGAGGAGATCGTCTCATGGTTAATGTTGGAAGGTATTATGTAACATTTCAAGCACAAAATTACTACGTCATATATGATCCCTTAAACCATGACTAAAATAAAGTGCTTTTGTCTCCACCAAACGTGAATATTGTTTTTTTTCGACTAACCTCTTTTCCTGAAGTAAATTTTGTTTTATTTTATTACGGAATATTTCTTACGTCTGTTCAATGAAACTGTGATGTGATGATGAATAAGGTTTCTTTCTCCAATAATTTTATGATACGTAATTTTAAAATTACCTCCTCAATCGACCTCTAGATGAGGTCTTGAGTTTATTTCCCGGATTGGGTAAAGTGTTATTGGATTTTTCTATCTGGAATTTATCAGTAGCAGCCCGGAGTCTAGATTTGTGTCCGGTTGATGTCAATAGACTCGCTCCTTATTACTTACTTGGGACTAACGGCGACGAATGTGGGTGTACTATAGGGAATACACCTCTGCTTAACCCTTTGGGGAATACAGGCGTGATGTTATGTAATTTAAAAGTGGCAATTTTTTTGTACTGGAAATCATTATTTATTTAACCAAGCAATGGTGTATAAACACTCAATTCTATTGTAAGATAAAGGACAATTACTGACAATCATTATAACAGCGAATGGCATTATGTTCAAACAATAAACAATATTCTCACCTCCGTGAACCCTTTAATAGCATGAACGTTATAATTTCAGTACCAAAGATCAAACGCTTTGCATGATGAGATAATTAAAACATTTGTTGTATCAAAATACGATTATAACAAATTACTCGTGTTTCAATTTGACATCAAACGATTGCAAAAACAAATTAATGATTGCGTGCCAACAAACTAAGTTGTTTATTTACTTAATATTAATATCTGAGCAGTATCTTAATATTAATATCTTGTAAATTGAGCAGAGCTTAAAAGATCTACCTCTTCATATATACAAAATATTAATACGAGTAGGTACAATTTTGACAATATTTAGGAGCAGAATTTGAGTCTGAAATCAACTGGGTACTGTGTTGATTCCAGTAGCATTTCTTTCAGCACAATCGTTCAGTATGTATGTACTACAAAATAGGTAGATAGTACATACATATACATTTTTGACCAATTATTTATTTTAATATTTATGTACACAAAGATAAATGTAAAATAAATAGAGATACGACATTTTACTTTTGAGTATAAATGTATATAAATATATATTATATTATATATTTTTTAGTTATTATTATTATAATATTATAAATCTGTCTGTCTGTTATAATAAATGTGTCTGTTGTGTCTGTATGTTACCTTTTCACGGCTAAACCACTGACCGTATTTCGATAAAATTTGGCAAGGAGATAGATGGTATCCTGGAGAAGGAAGGAAAATTTGCATGAGATACCCAGTATTTCTTAAGTGATATGAAAATTCAAATTTATGCAATATATTAAGAAATAAAGAATTACACGTCTCAGCGTTTTTGTAAAATCACCCCCAAAGGGGTCAAATAAAGATTTATTTTAAAATTCACTTGTAATATTGTTTTTTTTTTGTCTTCTATTCAAGATAGGAGGGATTGGAAATAATATTCATAGTCCGTATCTTGAATTAACATTTACTCTTTATTTCATTAAAATTGGCCCACTCTGTCAAAAGTTATTACAATTTAAAGTCATAAACTAACCTTTCTAACATGTTGGTATTACGTGGTCAAAGGCGGCACTAGAGTAGGTATTACAAATTGAAGGTTATAATAATAGTAAAATGAATAATAAAAACCGGTCAAGTGCGAGTAGGTAGGACTTGCGCCCTGAGGGTTCCGTCTCAAAGCAGTGCTTGCTCATGCTCAGCTGCCCGAATTTCCAAATCCGGAGTGAAGGAAAAACCTAACTACTCGATTAAAAAATAACTTTTAATAGTGGAGAGTACCGATTTGAATGAAATACAGACTAAGGGTCGGTACATATTTGACGGAAAATGCGTCGCGTATTATCGGTCGCGTAACGCCAGAACAGACAAATATATAATAAAACATTCAACCTTTCACACTCGACCGATGATGCGTTAATGCGTCGAGCGTACGCTCAGCGCATTTTCCGTCAGATATGTACCGACCCTAAATGTTACTTCAAGACACGGCCTATGAAATTTTGATTCCAGATTGAAGAACAAACTTAACTTTGCAGTTCATATATAACTATAAATTACCAATTTTCGGATTTTCATCTGTACTTGAGTGACCTTGCTTCTCGCCAAACTTCATGCTGCTGGGCCAACGAATGTTAAAATATGTGGCTTAAATGGCCGTATTCTTTTATTACGTTCATACGTATAATCCAAGGGACCGTAGATCTATAGCTAAGCCCGCACTACGAATTTTTAATCGTTGCGGATAATAATCGCCAATCTTTTATAGAGTCCGCACACTGCGAAAAGAAATCGTATGCCAGTGCGCGTAGGAATTATTTTCGCTAACGATTTTATATCGCAGTTTAATAATCGTAACGATCAAAATTCGTAGTGCGCGCTTAACCTAAGTTTTTAATATCTATTTCAACTTGGTGCCTCCACGCGTTCCTGAGAAAAAGGGTCTTGACAGTTAACGAAGTCATCCTTTAAAAGGGTTTCAATTTTTCATTTTCAGGTACTAGTCAGATAGAATTAGCTTTTTGGCCCATGAAATTCCTATTTGACCGGATTTTTTTTGTGAAGATTCAAGTGTCAGGAATTGATTCCCATAAAAATTATAGGTTAGGAATAGAGGGAGGCAGGGTGCCAAAAAAATGGTAAAAATAGTAAAAACCACTTTTCCGCTTCTAGAGCAAAAGCTACAAGCTAGGAAAAAAAAGAAGTTAAATGTAACAAATGTACGCAATAAAAACAAAGAGAATGAGCCCCGGTAGAGCAAAATCGGTCCAGAGGATCGACCGCAATTCACAAAAAACCACGTGTTTTTTGCGAATATTGTAAATTTAATAACTCTATTCACCTGTAATTTTTATAGGAATCAATACCTGACAGTTGAAACTTCACAAAAAAAAAACCAGTTCAATAGGAATTTCATGGACTTTTCAAGATTTTTTCACTAATTCTATCTGACTATACGGAACCATAAAACAGATTTTTTATCTGCTTGTTACCTTTTCATGTCGTAACGACTGAACAGATTTAGATGAAAGGCATACGGATAAGCCAGGACCTGGGTTAGGACATATGATACTCTGAATCCGGGTAGTACGTTCCTGTGGGATATTTTCCGACCTTTACGCGGGCGAAGCCGCGGGAAAAGATAGTAATAATATTATAAATGTGAAAATGACTTTATTTGTTTGTTACCCTTTCACGCTAAAACGGCTGAACGGAATTGGATGAAATTTGGCACATGTGTAGAACATAAACTCAAGAAGGACATAGCCTACTTTTTATCCTGGATCGCAGACGAAGTCGCGGGTAACAGCTATATTATATTTCCTATACCTAAATGTCCACTTCTGTTGAAATTCCTATCAAAAACATTGGTATTCAATTAATTTGGATGGATTTCAAATTAAATGGGTTTCCGTCGTAGGTATAGACAGAAATTTAATTATCATTTGTAAAGACATTCTATACATACCAATTAAACATTATCCAAAACTCTTTCGCCTGACTTTTATAACACCTTTCGGCAAAATATTTGGTACCTCATAAGAACTGAGATTATTAAACGAAATTAAATCTTCTAAGCCAAAAATTATTTGAGATATTAAAAGAACGTCCTCCATAAAGAAAACTAATTATTTTAATCAAAAACATGATCTTGTTCATGTTCTATAACTCGGTACAATACTAGGATAAACATGCCCTAATTGTGTGGGGTAAACAAAGAACGATGAAACCATAATTATGTAGACCATTGTTATTCTAATATTATTCAACCGCCAAAAAACAGAATGCTCCAGCTTTGTGCCTATTTGGACTTTTATACGGGTCGCAATTGTTCAATTAATTCTACATATAAATTGTTGAATTACACAGAATAATATGGGTACAAAGTACTTATACCATCAAACAATTCGGTACATCTATACATACACGACCAGCCTATGGTATTCCCACTTCACATATCTTAGATTTTTTGGTTCCAGGACATGCTGGTTTCCTCACGATGTTTTCCTTCACCGTTTTGAGATCAGTGGTGAAGAAAATAATTTACTTAAATTAAAGCGTATATCAGGGTTCGGCTATCGGGTTCAAACCTACGACCAAACAATTATGTATATCTATAGGTACATACATAACACATATAATCAGCGTTGGTGCTAGGTCATGCCGGTTTCCTCACGATGTAATCTACCTTCCTCACGATCTATAATTTACATAAAGTAAAGCGTTTGTCAGGGTTCGAACCTACGACCTACAACTCATAAGTCACGGCCGGTACCACTGGGTTACCACTCCTCTCCATTTAGTAAAGACAGCTCAACGTACTGTCAAGGCGTAAAAAGTGTAAAAAAACCTTTTCACTTCTCATGCTCTGAAAGTGCTTATTTGTGCAGGATATAGGCTGCACAAAATCGAATTTTGTGCACAAGTGCATTAACGTATCTACTTATATTAAGGTAAAGAAAATGAGCCATACTGCCAAACACAATAAGAAGTTCATAGATTTAATTTATTTGCCTTGTGTTTTTTAAGACATAAATACTGGTAATATGCCAGGAAAAACAATTTCCTTCAGTACCTATTCAAAACTGTACTAATTTTACTTTGAATTTTAATTAAAGAAATGTTATGTTATACTACTGTTTTATTTCCTCGCAATCGAAGTGAAAAGCAGAGTTTATAACTCGTCCACAAAACTATTTTACCCCCGTCATTTTATCCTCGCCATCGTCTCGGGCTGCTAAAACTGTCGGGTGAAAATGGTTCGTTTTGTGCACTTGTTGTAAAATCTACTATATTGAGCCTTAACTTATTGAGGCACCCACAGAAAAGTCCGGCTAAGCAGCCTTCTAGGATGACCTGCGAGATGCCAAATAAAAAATGGCGGGTCGCTAGTAATACAATAAACCGCTGTAGGTACCTATTATGCCAACTCTGGTGTAATACTTGCACACTCGTGCATACTTGGTGGCTGACTAATCTCGCAGTTCCGGAACTTTATCCGGAATAACTGTGAAACAAATGACATTCAGGAAAATTGGTTTACTACTCTGATAGTGCATTAGGTTACTGTTTTGTGGACTGCACACACAGTCTTGTCACGCAAATTGCTACCACCATTTACTTATTTTGTTGAAAGCAGACAATAATTGTAAAAATACAAAGAGTGGAAACCTTTCTAATAAATTAAGCTTAAAAGGTCTCAACTTGAATCAACCCAACGTTTTAGTGATTTGCTTTCTCATAAATTAAAATGCTAATACTTTAAGTATAATTAATACAAAAACATACCAACTTTATTTATAAAACTATAGTAATCTGTTTATTGCACGATTGAAAGCAAGTGCTGATTAATTATTTTAAAGATTTTAATTAAAGTTAATCTAATTAATTAAATTACTTTTACGCAGCAATAGAATTGCTGATTTGAGACAAAATACTACTAATACTACTCGCAGACATTGGCCGGCAGACCATCAACATGATTTACATAGTACGATGTACCATGTAGATAAATTTCAGAACCTACAAAGTACAAACAATGCCATTGTTCAATCAAAGACAAATTGTGTTAAGCCTCGTTCAGACCAGCGCGAAGCGACGGCGCGACGCGACTCGAACAATACAAATTCCAAGAAAACTTCACGGTATAACAATAGCCGGTGTCGCGTCGCGCTGTCGCGTCGCGCTAGTCTGCACGAAGCTTTAGTCAAAACCTTCTTTTTTCTTTTTCAAAAACATTGCGAAGAATAAACAAGGTTACTCGTTTTGGATTTTGCCGCAGTCCGGTAATTACTTTTTTTTACCATAAGCACTTTTGCGCCTTCTAGCTATACATATGTTATATATTATATACGAACCGGGCGAGTTCGAACTGGGGATGAGTATGGACGAAGCCAAAGATAGACGGTAATAGCGTTGGTTCAGATTATGCGTAAATACGCTTTTATCTTGTAATTTTAGTAACCAAAACTGTCTACCTAATATCTACCTAGGCATCTAGATAAACGTTATTAATTTAACTCAGATGTAGGTAATAAGATTTTAGAATTAAATTCTGTCTGACTTCCATAATTCTGTCTTTCTCAGTTAGTTTTAATGATCTGGCAGTTTGAGTACTTACCCAAATCTCCTTGATTTGGACATAAAATCTACATGATCCTCACATAATCTGATCAATATTATGTCTGGACTTTTAAAGAGACTATGACGAGAGACTGTGACCTCTGAGTTTGTATCGGCCTTTCTTCTCAGAGTAGTCGGATAGGAAACGCCGACCTCATTTAGTTTAAAAAATATGATTGACGTATAAGTGTTTGTACAGACCTACTTACTATAGTACCTACATTACTGCCGCGGCCCGCAAAAGGGGCATTGATGGACGAACGTAAAAATGTGTCTCGAGGCGAAACCGAGGCACACACACGTGAATTTATCAATGCCTGGTTGCGGCCAAGGCTTGTATAGTTATTTTCTCAAATAATGCGCTTAAATTCAAACTAGGTAAATTAATTATAGATTTCAGAATCAATGACGAACAACGATAATTTTACACGCGCCAATTATGTTTATTTGTTTCTTCTTTACTTTTAACAGCTCTATTTGCAAGCTTAATCGGCTTATTGGTGACTCGCCCGAATCTGGGCGAATCGACCATTTGAATAAATATTAGTTTTTATTGAGGTGATTCGTACGAATTCAATTTATTTGTGGACGAATCGACAAATCCAGCAATACGAAGTAGTAAAGTAAACTGGCGCACAGAAGTGATTAGGGTAAAATATATAGAAATAAAAGACAAACATTTTAAAAATTATTATTTAGATTAAAGGTAGCTTAATTAACTTAAAACTGTGAAAATAATACATGGTGGTAGTTTAGTCACCCGCATCCGCCAAGGGGGCCATTATAACTGTCATACTGAACAACTAGCGCTATGAAATTCATAAACTAAAAAAAAAAATGCCTCGAGATAGTCTGTCTACTGTTGTATAGGAATTTGTAATTATTTACCGCAAGTCGGATATAAGTTTCATAGCGAAAGTTGTTTAGTATGACGGGTAGAATCACCCAGGGTTGAGATGATTTAAATGACCTGATTTTATTCAGTGATTCAAATCGCGATTAAAATCAAGTGATTTTTTTAAAGTCTTTCATTTAAATCAGTATCTTTTTTAATGCAAAAAAATCAACCAAAAGCCAAGTCAGAGGCCCATTGGTGGCTTTAAAACTCTGACATCAGGTTTGTCACCAACCACACGAAAAGAAGAAGAACCAAAAAGCGGCAAGGGACTCATCCGACATAAACTACGTCGCACTCATAAGTGCAATGGTGTTTATCTACACAGTTCGGGTATTCCCCGAAATGTAAACAAGCGACTTGATGTACTTTGGCCCGGTCATTCGTGATTGATTATTGAAAGCGTGAATACAACAAAATGGCTGTGGTTATGTAGGTAACCAGTAAGAACATTAACAACAAAACATGTTAAGTAACTGCAACTGCAGCAATACCCGAACTGTTAATGTGAAACATGTTCAAATTTTTTGTTTGTTGTTTGAATGTTAAGTGACTAATATTGATAATTTTAGAAGAACTGTAATGTTGCCTTTTTTTATTTTATAATTAAACTAAACAATGATATGTTTTTTTTATATAATAACCGGCTTCCATATGAAAAAACGGACTGGAAAAAGTAAATAAATAAAAAAAACTGAATTAAATCAAATAAATCCGACTTAAATAAACAAAATCAGATTATTTAGATTTTTTGTAAAATAGATTATTTTTATCAACCTTGGAATCACCCCCCTGACTAAATCGCCATCCTGTTTACTATGTAAATAATTATCACTTGAACCGTGCCGTATGCAATGACACAAACTATAGTGAGCAATGATATTATATGTAAAAAGAGGTAGATAGGTTATAAACGTTCCGCAAGTGGCACGTCAAAAGTTGGCTAATTAGCCACATTTTCTTCGTTTTGTCTCTTTTTCGCTCCCGATAATTACGACATGCCGTCCTACTTCCACGTGTCATATAATAGTGTGACATAGTGCCGTTTTTGAAGATAGAATGTTAGGTAGGTAACCTATCTACGTCTTTTTACTTCTAATATCATTGATAGTGAGACTATATTATTATGGAGAAAATCTGACTAATGTACCTATGTTAAAATTTAACTTTGTATGTTATTTTTTATTTATATACCAAATATTATTATATAAGTACATTCGTCTATATTGATTTATGCGTATTAAAATTATAATCTATATCTCTCTAAGCGAGATGTACAATTAACGAATTGTTATTTTAAAATTACATTTGTTTGATTAATGTGTTTCATTTTATTTCAAAATATTTTACTCTAATTTCCTCTGTGCGCCAGTGTACTTTACTACTACGTATTGCTGGAGTTGTCGTTTCGTCCACAAATAAATTGAATTCGTGCGAATCGCCTCAAGAAAAACTAATATTATTAAAATGGTCGATTCGCCCCGATTCGGGCGAGTTACCAATAAGCCGCTAAATCGAAATTTAAAACCTTTGATAAGTTACCTCCGTGGTTGCCTTGGGTCGAAGTAAAAAGTTCGTTCCATTTTTAAATTACACGACAGATATGAATTTTCATAGTAATTTATTCGGCCGCTGAACACGACAGAGTTGGATTATCATAGTAACATTGCCGGGCGCACTCGCATGTATTTGACCGGTACAGCATTTTATATTTATCTCGAAGAAGGTTGTCGAAATAAAGCTCGAATTTCCAAGCATGTTTGAGAAAAAATCATATATAGAAACCCAAATACAGACACCAGCTGAAAGTTTGCCATTTCAAATTTTCTTTTTTTAAAGATAGTAAGTAGATAGAAAAGTGCGACAGCGATAGATAAGTAGAACGACACCGTTCGATTACTTTTCCAATACCATTTATATTCGAACTAAGGGACAATATAAATGGCTGAATGTTTTAAACGTTGTTTATGGGTAATTTAAATGTTTCAATGAAATATAAGTAAACGGCGTTTAGTAAAAGCTATGTCCGAATTTAAGAAGTATTATGTTGCTGTGCATGCACTAGCAGTGGTGGCCCAGTCGTAGCGACCGTGTTGTAGGTCGTGGGTTCGAAGTTCGAACCCAAGCAGGCACTTTACGTTGTGTAGGAAATTATTTTAGGCAGTGTATAGAGTTCCGTTATCTTATCTTTCAGCCATTTTAATTTACTACTTCAGTTTTCGTAAATTCAGTCAACGTAAATTATCTAAAACAAATACGATCAGTCAATACAAAGGGCGGCGAGCTAACCTAAACAATCAAACAAAATAACAAGTGACAGTGACAATGCAATGCTTACGGCACTTTGGCTGGGCCAAGGCAGTGCCACTAGTATGCCGCAAATTGTGGCACTTTATCCGATACGGATAAAGTGCCGCCAGCGGCACTCTATACACTTCCATTATTTTATCACCACTGCTTTCAAAATGGTGAAGGAAAACATCGTAAGGAAACCGGCATGTCCTAAAACCAAAAAATCTAAGACATGGCATCTACCAACCCGCACTGGGCCCGCGTGGTGGATTACGGCCCACTCCCTCTCACCGTGAGGAGGCGTGTGTCCGAGCAGTGGGTACACTATAGACTGATTATGCTTATGCTTCTATGTTGTTGTGGCCTAGTAACTGCACGTGTTCATATAACCCCGCCAATCTTAGCTGACCAGCAACAGCAATTACGCAATATTTTCTTTGGTCCGAGGCCTTGACATCAACCAATGAATAACATTTCGAAACCTTTTTTGGTTGTTTGAATCGTGGCTTTTGGCTATTTTAGTATTTTTTTTTCTTTTTATGTGCGTTTTGTTTGTGCAGAATAAGCATATTTTCTTTCTTTTTTTTTTCTTTTTTTCAGGTCCAACTCACAGCGGCAGCGCAATGAGTCCGTCAAAATCATCATCATCTTCAAGAGCCCTTGTTCCATGTTTTAAGAGGTCAGCGCAACATGCCCTTCAAATGTCATAATCATTTGAAAGGCAGCGGAAGAAAAAAACGTGTTGCGCCGATTTTAAAAAAGTAATAAATAATTTTAGTGGTAGTTTCCTCCCAATAAATAAACGAACTTGAAGAATTATTTATAACATTTATAATTATATTTTATGACAAAATTATACATCAATAATAAGTACACATAATATAGTTTACAGTGAAAAATATATTTTCTATAAGTAATAATTTAACAATCAGCAGTATGTAATTAATATAATATAGGTAGGTCAAAGTTATTGTATCAGATCTAATGGATCAGTCAGGGAAGTTAATGGTTTAGCAAATTGGCACCCTTCGTCAATTTTCCGTGTTACAGCCATTTTATACAACTGTCAAAGTATGACAATTGTGATTTTAACAATTTAATTTGGTAGGTACTGGGCGTTCATTATAACTTGTGCCGTGTCACAAATGCTAGCACTTGTTCTGTCAGTTGCCATTTTGAACACTTTTGGTATTGAAACTAAGCTTGACAAGCAAAGGTGCCAACATGGCGGCAACGGACAAGTCATAGTGAGCGGCCTGTAGTCAATTTGCTTCCCTGACTTTACAATGGAAAAATAGCTCTTTATTCTTCAGATACCTAGCACATTTTAAATACACATGAATCAAACTATCTTAGGGAAGGTACAAACTTGTGCAATATCCAGTGAATATTGTGAATTTTCATCGTCACTCAGTATTGTGTTTATGTATAATTCAATAATAATGAATGCTGCACAAGTCAGTCCATAATAGAATTTTTAATATGAACTTCGGGTTATAGGGTGAAAATAATAACAACCGGTAGAGTAGACTGGGGCCAGTTGCATCAGTTTGGAACGTAGTGACCGGCACGTAGGGTCTGCAGGGCCAGGCTCGGATATCGGGTATCTCAACGCATTTATCAGCGTTACGCTTGTGAATACAGATACTTGCCCCAAAGCACGGTTGAGTGATGTCTATTATCTACCATAAAATTAAAAGTTTAAGACGAAAAGTGGGTACTTTTACCTTAGTCTTCGTCAGACAAAAACGGCTGAATTTCGGTAAAAAATATGTTTCTTATTCCAGTTTATTGTGGTATGGGATAAGCTTTTACACAGTCAGCTCCTTACGCTTACTTTTGAAGTTAGTTCGCGTTAGATTACAGTCTTGCCTGGGAACAAATGGCGCCACATTCAAAGTAGAGCACGTTCACTTACGTTCACTTAGGAGCCTAGCAGTTTCTGCCTATCGCTGCTAACTATAGCAGTAAAAGCTCAAGTTGTGGCCATTTGAGTACAAATAAAGTCATTTTATCGCTCCGAGTTCGGTTTCATAACGACCTCGCTACGAGCATCAGCATCCAAATGTTCCAACTGTCCCCTGTTTCCTCTTATATAACTCTCAACTACTGGTAATATCTACATTTATATGATTTTTATTATAACATCAAGACAACGAGATTAACGTGGAAGTGAGTTTATACACGGCGCCTTTTAGTGACCAGAAAAGCTCTCAGGTGCAATGACTTGTCACTAACTTGTAACATTGTTCAACGACATTTGCAAATAACAAAAAAAAAATGCTTTGTTTGTCGGGGAAGATTATTTATTATAGATAGTGCAATCCACGACGACACGCCTCACTCCGCTCCGCTCCGTACAGTACAGTAATCTTGGAGTGGGGCGCGTCGTCGTGGATTGCACGACTATCTGTACCGTCGACAAAATGTAAGGGTATGCTTACAAAGATGCAACTAGCTACATGTTTGACACAAAAAAAATACTTTATAAATGTCAGATTTTAGCCCAGTCAATAACACCATCAAACATCGCAAACGCGCGTGTAACTACGATTTTTTTATATGTTGTTAGGTAGTGTATACAACTGAGTTTGTAACCCTGAAAACCTTGTGCTACTTCCATGGTGCTGGAAAAACTGCGAAATTCTGGCACCTGTTTCCTTTTTTTTTTAATACACCTTAATTACATATTGTTAGGCATCTATGTTGATGATATTGATATTTTGGTGAAGCAAACTAAATTTTTAACAATCTGTGCCCAACCCAAGTACTCTAGGTCTATTGGTTGCGAAGATACAGCTAGTCAAAGATGGGCATTTTTTTCCAAAAAGTGAAAATTATCGTTTTAGGGTCATTTGCCAAGACACGTACCGAACGCTGAACTAATGGTCCTGGAGAAAGTATTAGAATAGACCTAGAATGCTTGGGTTGGGTTCAGATTGTAGTAAATTTAACTTGGTTCTCAAAAATATTAAATTTTAAAAAAAACGGTAACAGGTGCTAGAAATTCGCAGTTTTTCGAGTACCATGGGAGTAACTCAAGGTTTTTAGAGTTGCAAACTAGGGTATAAACTACTCTCAGGGGATATAATAACATATAAAAAATCGTAGTTACATACGCGTTTGCGACGTTTGCATTTTTTCGTGTCGATATTGACTGGGCTATATAAATGTTCTAAAATAACAAAGCAACTTTTTGTAATGTCATTTTTACTTTTTATTTTAATTATGTAGATTGTGTTTTTTCCTTATGTTTGGATGATATATTATATTTTTCGTAATACTCGGAACTTTGCATGCCAAAAGGAAAAAAAATGGTGGTACCAACTTTGTTACACTATTGTTACATGAAGCTTATACATCTATATTTTTAACCCATATTTGCAAATAAATTATTTTTAATTAGAGTTTTCCTTGCCATTAAAAGGGAACGCTGTAAATATTAGTATATATAATATTGATGAAGTTTATTTGACCATATTTATTTTGTAACTTCATAATACAATAATGTACAATACAATTTTGTTTATAACTAGTATTTGGTGTAACAAACTGTAGTGTGTATATCGAATAAAATATAAATCTATGTTGGCAAAAGTAAATAAACGCATTTCTAGCCAATATTTCCTTATGTTTAAAGTAATTTATGGTTATTTGGCCATCGATTGCTACATTTCGGCTATTAGGCGGAACTATTGTGAATTATATTTAGCTCAACTGTATTAGAATCTAATTTACGTATCAAAATGTTTAGATATGTTCACTATTTACAAGATTAAAGTTTATCAATAGAACTGTCTGCTTAAACTTTAATTATTTTAACACGTCGTGATATTAAATCAGTTGCCATTTTTATTACATTTATTACTTAGTTCGTATATTTGAAATTGTTATTACAATATTGTCAGCTATCACTCCCCTAGAGTCTCAACCTAGTTGTTATATGGTATAGTCTGCCGCTGCTACTAGCGATAACAGGGTAAGCGGTATTTCGGTATTGAACATAAATATTGCATTTCGAATTCTGGGCAAGGCCAAGATGTCGGCGCTAAGTCTTCATCGAGAATCTTTGTGATCCGAATTTCATCTATGTAACAAAGTAGGTAAGTACTGTTTCGTAGTAAGTACCTATAAATACCTCATAAAATCTATATTTACTAAAAACTGTACCGACTCATAAATATTACCTTTGTAAATTTGATGAGTATTAATAGCATATATACAGTTTTTACAGTCATTTAGATTTACATTCACTTATTTTTAACCAGTTAATTTAAAATTAAAGAGCTTGGTGCCGATTCTCTTGTCACAAATGCCTCTGAGCTAGACTAAAAATCAACAAAATTTCATTTATTCCTGTCAAACCACGATTTCCCATTCTGAAATAGACTAAAGCGACACAACTTAACTGTGTTTTAGTTTGACATCACTAAGATGGCGCTGAGTTTTTATTTAGTGAAAATGACAATTTTCCTATTCTGAATTTGACATCTGTCACCTAAAATTTTGATTATCTGACTAAAACTGACTATTTTTAATCGCGATTTAAAATGGTGTGGAACACAATTACTTAGTTGTCAAACTCACACCAACACCTCGACTTCAGGTGCAAAAACAGTACTGTATATTTTTCTTCTTTTGCGTATTTTGCTTACACATCTCGAAAATGGTGTGTCCTATCGCAAAAATAATGAAAACTTCGACCCCCTTTATAATAACTATAAACCCCTAAAACTCAACGTGTTTTTAATATTTTCCATACAAAAAGTGAAAAAATCCATATACCCAAAACACGTCGAGGCAGCCCCCCTGCGCGCCTCCGGGTCTAAAATAAATTCACGGGGTAGGGCAAACAAGTATATAAATATATACCACGTGGAGTCGCGATTGTCAAATTCGATTTTAGTTGTGTCAAAATTATTTCAAATTTAGAGACTTTTTTTTTGCAGAATAGCTTTAAGATTCTCAACCAAAAGTGCCAAGTAGCCAAATTTTAGTGTTAGTTTAGTTCGGTGTACAAGGGAATCGGCACAATTATCTATCTAATAATTGTTGTTAATGTCATACATTTTCATCAAGTAAGGGATAACAGAAAGATATGTTACGTTTGGTCTTAACTCACTAGCCCTAGTTAATCCATCTAATAACAAACATATTCTAACTCTTTAAGCTCGCGAGATCACTTAGTTCTCAATCAATCAATCACACACTCAATCAGCATCAAAGTGCTAATCAGCGATATTTACTAAGAAGTCTTCAAAGTTTAAATTAAGTAGTCGAAAGCACTTGCTTCACACACGTCTTTTAGTCGTATAGATCGCGTCTGGATACGGTTGAGACAGTGTAGAAGCCGCTGCTGTCCGTCACTTCGTCGGTGCTCTCCGTCAATCAGGAAATATCAATGTTTTCCACCTTGTACAAAAAGCGCCGCCGACGCATATCTCATGACTCCCCGTTGGGCGCGATGGTCACCGTGCTGCAGTTGGCGCGGGTGGAGCGCGTCGAACTCCTGCGCAGACCGACGCCACCCACGGGGTTTAAAAGAATCAAGTTTTCACTTTTCCTTTTCCCGTGACAGTTGCAGAATATTAACTCTTTCATACCCTTCCTAAAATTCTTAGATAGAAAAGCGTACAAGAGTGGATTTATACCGGAGTTGAAATATGTGATGAGGAAAGTGAGGGGGGTGAGTAGAGTGCTGAAATCGCTGGGGCCCTCGTAGCCGCTGGACCAGTACTGCCACATCTTGCGCGCGTGGAAGGGTAGGTTGCAGATGGCGAAGGTGAGCACGACGACGATGAGCATGCGCACGACGCCGCGGCGCGCGCGCAGCACGTTGCGCGACAGGTGACTGAGGTGGTGGCAGTTGCGATTCTCGTGGCCGCGCGTCGCCTTGGAAGTGGTCGTCTTGCCAGTCTGACTGCTGCTGCTCATCGTCACCACTTTCTGTATTGAAGAAATATTCATTTAGCTATGTATATTGGTAAAGTGGGTTTAATCACAAGATGGTTTTTTTTTTAATTCGGCGACTACTTCAAAACTTACTACTATTTCCTAAGACCCTTAAGAATTTATCTGTACTGCTGCTTTACAAAAATATAAATTCTATGTAGCTATAGGTATATGCATAAAACTAAGACTAGTTACATATTTTAACGATTGTTAACTTGGCGAAAATATACTTCGTGTTTGAAAAAAAAAAAACAAAAGATTCATAGGATCATATTTCTTTTTTTTTTATCCGTTTCAAACTAAAACTTTAAACGTGAGGACTTACTATTCACTATTCAATTACCATCTTGTGTCAATAGTCATCCATGTTTGTTAAATAAATAAATATGTATAATTCATAAGCATAACCCATGGCAACAGCTGTTATTAAGTACTTTTCAATATATTTCATAATCCAGTAAAGGAATGATGGCGTATGTCGAGGCAAAGCCTACTTATTACATTTGCCCTCTAATACTAGATAATTGAATATTAAAGATTATGTACACATTGGGGAAATTCATAAATTAATATTGGTTTAATATTCCACTTGATGAAAAAGCAATATTTGTTCTGGTTATGAAAATAAAAAATATAATTATTGCCTTTACGGCTATTCCTTGTCAACCAAATCTTATTCGAATTTATACAAAGTAACCGTAGGCGTAAGATGTATTAACACATAGACGACCTAGTGAAATCTTTTAATGAACTAGGTAGTTAGTGTATCTAAATGCCTGACCCTTCTCTCCATCGACTAGATTTGCATATAACGCTCATTCAAAAAACAATGTTAATAAAAGGTATCTACTAATTAGTAAGTACCTTTTTTTGTTATCGGGAGGAAACCTTCAAATGGCGCCCGAACTTTGGGACACCATAAGCACATGGAAGTTACCTACACCTAAGTACCTATGGGTACCTACTAAGAGAAAACCTTAGGTAAACTAATTACTTGAACACGATCTGGGATACTGAATGTCATTGTATTCTATACCTAAATGTGATAAAATAATATTTGTAAATGACACGTCGTGTTTAACAAATTCATGTTTACCCACACCAAAATAAATAAATGTTTTACTCTCTTGTATTTAGTAACGGATAACGGTATATTTTTCGAAACCGTTTCGTTTTAACGTAACTATTTTGTCGGTTATCGAACGGAACGTTATTAAAACGTTTTTGAAGAAGAACAAAATTTAAATCGTTCTCGGTTGATGAACGTTTTTGACCGTTTTTAACCATTTTTGGGTTGATCGATAGGAAACTCGCAACACAACCCTAATCAATACGTAAGCGGCAAGCGCATTGGAATCAATGATATAATCAGTAATGAAATGAAGCTATGGTACAATGTAACTAAACAAGTTCATGCTTGTCGGCGCACGCCCCGTGCGCGGCTGCGTCTGCGGAATGAACCGGTTTTTGAAAATGTTCTCATTTCGTTTTCGTTCCGAACAAAATGTTGTACTGGTTTTACAAAGAACTGTTAGAAACGTTTTAAAAACGTTATTTTAAACAACGTTTTCGAGCCCTGGCTTTAATATTCATGGAAGCTCTAAACCACCTTCCACATATATCTCAGTTTGTTTGTTTGAGACGGGAGAATTCCAGTAGAGTCTTTTCATTGACTGAGACGTAAATGTTTGCCGAGTAAAAAGTTTGAGGTGCCCATGCCAGGGGAACTTCGCTCTTGTGATCACTATACTTTATTCTTGAGATGGTGGGAAAATAATTTACCTATGTACTGAGACAAGTAGATACCTACCTACATGTTGGTTTTGATAAGTAACGTAAGATAAATGCCGTGTAGCAGCTAGGTACGAATATTTATAATGGGAAGTAGAACGGAATCGTGATATAGAGCCTTCGCGACAACCTACTAACAATGATAAGATGACGTAAAAGTGAAAAATAGAAATTAAATGAGAAGGTTTCCGGACTACGCACCACGTTAACTTATCATATTTCAAGTTCTACATACTCAAGTTTTATACTACATTCTTTGCCTTTCAATTAAAAAAAAAGAGCCCACAATGGCGGACTGTCTATCGCGACTTCGCGAGAGAGCCCATTGACCTGCTAAATAAACGCTCCACCGCCTTAAGCCGCCGCTCGTTTCGCTATTCGGCTATTCCTGCTCATATCCGCAACCAGACGATTACACAAACGTATCAGTTGCTTGTAACCGTAGACAAACTTTATCCCTACCTGGCAAATAATCCCTGAACTTGATCCAAACTGACAAAGGAGTTACGGATCAACAACATTTTCTCAAGTAAACAGAAATAGAAAGTTAAGAAGCTTGCCTTTAGACTGTTTTGGTTTGTATTCGATTGGTCACATGCTTCTCATGCCAATTATTCCTTTAACCGCACTCATGAATATTTTTAATCGTATCATTTGGGTACTTACTATGAAAACACGAATTGATTGCATTTTATGCAAAAGAGGCAGAGAGCACACGTGTGTCAAACCGAATACTGCTTACCATCAAGCCGCAGAATTATTTGGCTTTTAGTCTGTACTTTTGTTTTTGGCTTATAATGAAAGTACAAAAGGTAGCCCAACTTGTTTCTTACTTACCTTTGTGATAAAGGTAACTTATAACAGACTTTTGTTTAGAATTTTTGAATAGTCTAGTGCCCACTGCCTACCTAGGCATGAATAATTTCACAGTCGGGCGATTAATGAAGGGCACGGAATTATTCAGTCTGCTTGTTTAGTGTCTGAATGGCTTGGATAAAAAGCCTGGACTAGACATGAATAATTTCATAGCTGAGCGGCTAATGGAGACGGAAAAATAAATACCTACCTATCTACATGTTACTTAAAGTACGGTAATTGTTGTCAGACCTGTTTGATGGGCAGGTGACCTCATTAAAAAAGTCGAAAAAGAAACGAGCGAGACGAATATAGAGGGTATCTTTTTATATCAGCTACCTACCTTATATCGTCTGTTCCAAAAGTATTTGATTAAAGTGTAAAAAAAACCCGGTTCAGCTTTCTAATTACGCAACATATTTTCGGAAACGATAAAGACAAATCTGTTTCATTTTGACAGTTCAACAACATTCATTGCGTTATTTACGTTGCTCTGCAGTTTTTTTTTCGAACTTACGGAGCAATGGATTAGCAATCTGTTTCAAAATTATTCAGATTCGGATTGATTTTGCATTACGTAATTAGGGTACAGGTTAAACTCTTATTACGCAATCGCTCAATAAAAAGAATGGAACACATTCATCTGTATTTAGAAGGTTTCAACTTCATATATTCTCACCACTTTTTCCAACAATTGTTGAAAAAAATTGTAGTTATAAAATTAACCTCAAGCGTCAAATGAAAAACATCTTAAAAGTGATTTAAAATTAGAACATTGTGGTTAAGGCGAAAGCGTCAGGGTAGCACGCGAAATTCAAATTTTCTTACGTTTTTTGAAATTGAAGGTCAGTATCAGCAGTACTATTCTGTAACCATCTCACCGTGAAAACTTAGGTGAAGTGAGCTCGGAGTGAGCTGTCAGTCCCTAGCAGCAGGTGGAATGACAGCTCACTTTACGTTCACTTCACCAAAGTTTTCCCCGTGAGGTTATTACAGAATAGACCGACAGGTTCTATGTTGTTCTAAATAGGATTCGCAGCCATATCAAATATTCATTTATAGAATTATAATCATAAAAATCACCAATACAACTCTCTCTAACTTCATATAATCCTACTGAATGACTATTTCATAGAATATAATTCTGTAAAGCCGTATTTGTTACGGTCGCAAATTACAAAAAATTAAGAAAATTTGAATTTTGTGGGCTACCTCGGCGCATCCCCCTTTTAAGTAATCAAATTATCAAATCAAAGCAATCGATGTCAATTTGAAATTACAAATTGGCAAAGTACCTGTGTACGTTTTCTGACCCATTTACATTTTCATCAGATCATTTTGGAACAAACCATACTTCCAACGTACAGGAATAACAGGCAAGAGAAGAAGAATTAGAATACGTCGATAGTAACCTTTTCATCATTACTGCCGACTAGGGGCCGGTTCGGGTCGAAAGGTGCCGTGGCCGACTTCTCAGGGCGCGGGAACTGCGTCGCACAGCATTGAACCCGCTCCAGATGCTGTAGCGCATGAGAACTCTGCCACAGACCCACTGCTATGCGAGTGTACAGGACCTGAGACAAAAAAAAAACATTTTTAGGCAACAAACAGATATTTTTTTAATGGGTACCTACATACTGGACCAAGAGCTCTAGAATATAGAATAGTTATTTGTGCAACAAGAGAGCAAAGTTGTTTTTTGCTGTGAGTGATGATTTTGAATCCCGAGTAAGCGAAGGATTCTATAATTGAATCACGAGCGTAGCGAGTGATTCAAGGTTAGAATCCTGAGCGCTACGAGGGATTCAAAGACACGAGATGCAAATAACTTTGTTCTCGTGTAACACATACAACTTTTCACCTCAGCAGCGAGAACATACAACATGTAAAAAAAAACCTGTCCGATCCGTGAGGGTGTTGTTAGGTATCGTACTGTGAGCATATTTATGTGGAAATTTTCAGGAAAAAAGAATCCCCACTTTTTTTCAATGGTGAATTATACCAAATTTTACGTTTGGTGCGGGCGGCGGCCGTCGTAGTACGAGTTTTGCAATTTTTTTATGAATTTGAGGTAATTTTAAATACCAATAAGTTTTTTATTATAAATAATAATAAAAAAAATACTCTTTTGTAATTTTACTGCAGTACCACATGCCTTTTTCGGATCGGACAAGGTTTTTTTTTACATAATCTTCATCACCTCGTATTTTGCAGCCACCATCTTGGATTTACATGTTGACCACACTATCGACTTAAGCACTCTCAAAACTATGAAAACAATACATACCCATGATAAAAACTTGAATATTTTCGCAGCCACCATCTTGGATTTATATTTTGACTTCACTGTTGGCTTTAGCAACCTTGAAAACCATAGAAACGATACCCATGAAGAAAAATTTGAAATTTTTCGCAGCCGCCATCTTGGATTTACATTTTCACCTCACGATCGGCTTTAGCACCCTTGAAAACTATGAAAACGACACCCATTATGAAAAATGTGAAAATTTTCGCATCCGCCATCTTGGATTTGCATTTTGACCAAATTCACATTTACTATCTCACTCCGTCTTTCTTTCTCTTTGAATCAGAAGAAGACAGTCGCAAGCGCCTTTTCCCGTGACGATTTCTGCCAATGCACTCTTACCGCAAGCCGCCTATAGAACTTCGTTCCAAAAAAAAAATAGAATTTAAATAAAACCTTATTCTTATGTGAATCCGAACGTTTTATTTTTTGTTTCATTTTTGGGCCTACTAGAGGAATTTTGAAATCGAACTTCGAATCGAGTTGTTTCTATCTCTCGCTTTTTTCGTATCGAAGAGAAAGTGACAAAACTAATTGAAGTTCAAATCTTTAGAATCTTGTGAGTAGATCCAACACTGTTCACGGCATTTAAAAAAAATAATTAAAAAGTTACTTTGTCTCACGCTCGCAGCAAAATTGAATTTTGCTCACTGTTTTTTGACAGCAAAACCTGCTTGTTTGAGGTGCTGAGGTGAAAAAATATTTGCTGTTCATACAAAAATTAAGAATACTCGTAACAGAATGCCAATCGAAAACAAATGTTGTTTTTCAATTTTCACTATTCAGATTTGAGTTTAATTTTTTTCACAATTAAGGGTTCCGTAGTTGGGATGAATTTATCACAAAAACAACTTAGCATTGTAATTGAAAAACATGTTCTCCCAAAACGCCACGGACAATTCTCCAAAGTTTGTAGTCGCAAAAAAATATTTTTTTAATATGATAAAACTACAAATTAACCTTTTTTGTACTTTTTCCTTTACTTATGCCGTGAGACCTTATTTCTTGTCAAATTTCATGATTCTAGGTAAACGGGAAGTAACCGGTATTCTAGGTAAACGGGAAGTAACCTATAGGTTTTGATTTATTTGCGATATCAAAATATGTATATCGCATAAATGGCCGTGTTTTTTATTGCGACGACTTAGAAGCTTGATTTTTTAGAGCTTCTAGGAACCGCAGACCTACGTTTTTGATGTTAATTTCAACATGATAACTCGACGCGTTCCATAGAAATAGGGTCTTGACAGACTGACAGATGGACAAAGTAGTGATCCTGTTATGGGTTCCGTTTTTTCCTTCTCTTGAGGTACGGAATCCTAAAAATGTTAAAGTTGTTCAGTATAGGCAACGTCACCTGTAGATAAGTATGTAGATATAATATAACCTGTTATAAAAGCGCTTATATGTAGTTACTAAAGCGCTCACGCGATCTGCGGTGTGTGAATCAAGAAGAAAAAGAAAGAAAGAACAATTGTTATTGTTGTTGTAAACACACTTAATTGTGATTCTTCTCAGTTTCCTATGTCCAGCATAAAGAAAAGTGAACCTAGATTAGGGTTGCCAACTTATTACAGAATCTACCAAATTAAATAATATCTGTTGATCTGATAGATGGAGCTTATTTGAGCAGAACGAATTTAATACTCCTACGCCTACATGATGAAATGTAATAAATAATGTAGGTAAGTATTTATAGACTAAGACAATACGGTACAGTTATTTGAATCTTTATTGTTTTGTGAACAATGACGACAGTTTGTATTGAATAGTCCTATTTATAGACCTTTTTACATATTATACCTATTGGTACAAGTTGAAATTATCATTAAACATTTTTTTTTAATGGTAAGCCCATTTATTTGAAACATTCGTAATATAACTTTTACAATATTTAAAACAACTGTTTACTCTAGGTACTCAATTAACTAACTGTACCTACAAATAAATACAAAAACAAAAGTACACTTATTTTATTTTACTTTATTCCGGGTCACAGCACCGCTACAGGTTTAGTTAACGTCACTGATAACATACGGTTAGGCATGGAAGGAGGAAATCTGACGGTTATTTGCTTACTGGATTTTAGTAATGCATTTAATACTGTTGATTTCGATATCCTGCTTGACATGCTTCGCTCGCTTAACATATCTCCAACGGCGATTGACTGGTTTCGTAGTTACCTGTAAGGCCACCGGCAACGTTTATGCATAAAAGAGTCTTGTTCTTCTTGAGTTTATACTTCTGCCGGCGTACCTCAGGGTGGCGTTTTATCTCCTTTACTCTTCGCAATATTTATAAACTCTATTTCCAAAAAACTTCTTTCGGCCTAACACCTTTATGCAGATGATTTATAAATATTTAAAAAAGCTACCCTTTCGGATTTGGCTGATGCAATTAATAGCATAAACAAGGATTTGGATTCAATCTGCGAGTGGAGTGAGGCACATGGGTTACATGTCAATCCATCGAAGACTCAGGTCATTATTGTTGGCAGCTCAAGGATGATCCCCAAGATAAACTGGTCGCAACTTCCCCAAGTTCAATTTAACGGAAATGCCATTTCAATAAGCGAAAAGGTTAAGAACCTTGGAGTTTGGATCGACAAATATCTTTCTTGGGGACCCCAACTACAGGACGTAAGCCGCAAAGTTTTTACATCTGGTAAGTCCCTGAGACGATTGCGGAACTTTCTTCCAACGTCCACTAAGACTGCGCTTGCTCAATCCCTTTTACTTCCCATCCTTGACAAGGCTGATGTCAGTTATCTCGATCTCACTGAGGCACAACTAGATAAACTTGAGCGACTTCAAAACTTTTGTATAAAATTGATATTTGGCCTGCGCAAATATGATCATATTTCTGAATTTCGTACAAAGCTCAAGTGTCTTACCATACGTATTCGCAACTCTGAACTCTCATATCTTATTTCAGCTCTACAGTATTCTGTTCAATCCTATAACCCCCTTTTATCTTAAAGAACTTTTCAAGTTCCTTCATGACACACATAATAGAATATATATCTGAGGTCATCGGAAAACTTGAGACTAGAGATGCCGATGTATTCCACTAGCTTTTATGACAAGTCTTTTACAGTTCAAGCAGTACGGTTATGGAATGCCTTGCCCGTGTCAATAAGGCGTGCTCAATCTTTGTCGACTTTTAAAATTCTGATAAAAAAAACACTTCCTCTCTCTTTAAACATCATCATTACATATAGTTCCTTGCTCTTGTTTCATGTTTATATTTTTATATAAGTATTTATATGTATATATATATATATATATATATTTATATGAATAAGTTTATGCTTTATGTATTGTACTTATTGTATATGTAAATGGTACACCACTGATTACCTGCAGTATTGTCTCTCCTGTTACCTTTAATTCATCCAAAATTTATCTGTAAAAGATCGCTTTAAGTGATAAGACCGCCCATTGTGTCACCTTATGTTCAATTTCTAAATTTATGTCTAATTTTTATGGTGTACAATAAAGAGTATTCTATCTATCTATCTTTATTGGGACATAAACAGTTACACATTACAATTTGAGTGTGACATAATAACTTAAAAACTAGGCAAGTAACCCACACAAATGTCCGCGAAATAATGGTTTCTCGATGCTAAATTTAATGCGTGCGTTGTAAGAAGTACTCGTACGTATTTCGGAATAATAGGTAGGTATAAGATGGCTTAGGCGTCGAAATATTTTTCCACATCACTGTCATCCGGAAACGTACTCAGAAGACTGGCAGCATTGCCACGTTAAATGGCAATGCTAATTCTTTGGCCAATAAGGAGCCTGCCCTCTGGTCACGTGAAGTGTCGACCACGACTAAAATTTAGTGTAAAGAAAGAGAATTCAATCTATATCAGCAGACCCTGGATAACAGCAATTGGCTCGCTACAGGCACGGGACTTTTAACATAACTGGCTAAATAATGTTTAAAGGTTGTTCTATAAAACCGCAGCGTACCCCTTCGCGGAATACCAACGTAATGCATTTATGTTTTCCGGTTTCATTATTCAAGACGTTATGCCTACTGTTAATTTCAGAGTAGGTATGCAAATGTTTCGGACGATAACAAAAAATGTGTCTCTTATACGAAAGTTAGTGTTATGAATACAAAACAATTCTTGTTTGCGCAAAATTTTATGGCTTAGCGCTTCCATTGTTTCTGTGAAAAGTCAACCTTAGAGCACTTTAGGGTGAGATTTTTGTTACTTGTACTAAATCAGGGACCGCAAAAGGGAAGAAACGTGATCATGTGGTCATTGGCGTTCAATCCATACAAACGCACAAATATATTTTTTACGATGTAATGTACATAATATATTTACCACTGCCATGACCATGCCATGAATTGTTTTTTGGCGTAAGTAGCTTATTAAATTAAATTTAGAGAAAAAAATAAGGACAATGAAACCAAATGACCGTGGTAGATAACAAAAATTGTTTCGTAAAAAAATATTTGTGCTAGTGGCATTCATTACCCACGTAGAAAATACAAGATGCGTGTGTATGAACTAAACGGCAATGATGTGACCTCGGTTCCACTTAAGGCGACGATACCCGACTTTTAATGATTTTATACTGAAGATCACGTCAAAACGAGTAGTGTTTATGATTTGGAAAATATAAATTTTAAATATAAATTTAAATTAATTTCTTAAGTTAAGCCTAACGCGGATAAAAAACTGAGAATCAACTATTTTTCTGAAACCTTCACCATTTTACAGATAGTATAATGTATTTTATTTAAATACCTTTTGTTTTATGTATAATAAATTAATAATGCGTCTAATTTGGGACAGGGCTCTTTGATGGACGAGTCTTATTACTGGCTGGACGAACGAAGTGTTGCGTGAGCTCAGTACAGAACACGCAAGCTAACCACTTAAGGTCATTGGTATATATATGCGTCTTAAAGTCATAATTGTTCCAGAGCGAGATAGAGATGGAGCTATACATAACGAATAGCGCCATCCCCTTTTCGAAACATAGCCATGATGACTTTAACTCTTTCGCATACGGCATATTAGGTACACAATCTGTCAGATTTTCATATTAGAGACTTGACAAAATGTTACAAAGCCAACCGTGCTAATTTCACCTGTGTCCAACTACCACCAAACTTTCCAAACAAAACACATCAATGTTCCCTTGCAACAGAATAGTTATTTGTTATACAAGAGTGCAAAGTTGCTTTTTAACCGCGTGTTCAATTTTGATGACCGAGCAAGCGAAGGATTCTAAAATTGAATCACGAGCGCAGCGAGTGATTCAAAATTAGAATCCTGAGCGTTAGCGAGGGAATCAAAAGAGCACGAGGTGAAAAATCTTTGCACTCGAGTGCAACACGTAACTTTTCATTCCACCTCAGCGAGGAAATGACTAAATGCAAAAAAAAAAACGTTTGCGCATTATTAACAGTTTCAGTCAATTCTGTTGGCGTCAAGCAAACTTCCTCGTCGCTAGAATCACTCATTTTAGTTTTTTCACTTGTTTTCAAGTTTCTTGTTTTTAATATACCTAAGGTTTAACAATGACGTGAAAAAATGCCGCGTAAAGAACCGCGTACAAAGCAAACTGAAAAAAGAACACCAAGAAGGTTCCGAGTCTGAGTTTTTAACAAATTAAAAAAAAGTTGTATGATATATTCGGCACCATAGAGGTAGCAGTAAATAGGTTTAATGTTTTTTTTAATTCACAAACTTAGTGCACACGATGTTCTAAATTCAATTTACTTTATCCTCTAGAGAATAAAAACGGCTTTTCCACTCAGATACTGAAGATTAAAAATACTCTTTCCGAGATGGTGGGATGAAAAATATATTAATATCCTAACTAATATTATAAAAGCGAAAGTGAGTTTGTTTGTTTATTGTTTATTTACTGCGCTTTCACGCTAAAAAGGCAGAACGGATTTGGATGAAATTTAGCACAGGGGTAGACCATGACCTGGATTTGGACATAGAATAATTTTCATCCGGATATTCCCACGGAATTGAGACTAAAGCTTCGTTCAGACTAGCGCGACGCGACACCGACTATTGTTATACCGTGAAGTTTTCTTAGAAATTGTATTGTTCGAGTCGCGTCGCGCCGTCGCGTCGCGCTGGTCTGAACGAGCCTATATGCGATTGAAATCGCGGGGCGCAGTTAGTATGATGTCCTCATCATCACATCATTTCAGAAGAAAGACGTCCACTGCTGGACATAGGCCTCCCCCAAGCACCGCCACTTCAACCGATTCTGTGCCTCCCGCGTCCAGCGTACTCTTGTCTTTACAAGGTCATCGGTCCATCTTGTGGGATGCTCCCAATGCCACGTCTTCCGGTACGCGGTCTTTTTTTTTTTTAACTATGACATTTCGAACGTATACCACTAAGGTATTTACTGCTCAACCGAACAATCCTGTGGCTGCCTTAAGAACTACACTCAAAGCCTCCAGTCAGGAGCAAAACTATTCTAAATTAAAATTAGGCGAACGCTCGCTAAGGGCACCCCCTGTGGGGTACGAACCTCGGCTTAGGGCGTCGCTGAGGGGAGGACAGCAAGATGGGACAGGCTGGATCAAGGATATATCATTATTATTATATGGGGAATTTAAAGCTACGCGCTCAGCTGCGGCGCGGGCTGGCGCTTCATCGGACAAGGGTCGGGGGGGAGTATTATATACTCGGGAGGGTCGCGATCGCGGAGGACCTCGGCGGCGAGGTCGGTACGACGGGTGTCGGGTGTATTTGTGCACTGTACTGGTGGCCCTACTGCTCTCCTGGAGGAGAGTGGTGGGATCATCTGGATCGGAGAGGGGGTACGCGGTCGCCACTCCAGAACCTTTTGGCCCATCGGCCATCTGTTCTGCGAGCAATGTGCCCTGCCCATTGCCACTTAGGTTTGGTAATTCTTCGGGCTATGTCGGTTACCTTGGTTCTCCTGCGGTTCCCTTCATTTCTATTTCAATCACATATATATCTGGAGTAATACGAAATCAATACGTTCGATGAAATCCTCTATTCCACTAATGATCGTATTATGGCACTCACCTCGAGAGGTAATAAATGTAAGTGCATGATTAATAGTATTTTTATAACACGTAATGATATACCTAGAGGTACCTATTGATCGCCGCCGATACTCTTCAAAGTATAGTCAGCCGAAAAAAATGTATGACAAGAATTAATTTAATATATTTCATTTATTGCGGATCACACATAAAAGTCACATACAATCCATACAGCAAAAAAAAATCAAAATTCAAAAGTCATTTATTCAAACTAGGCTGAGAATCAGCACTTTTCGAACGTCAAAATTACATAAGACAGTCCCCCAAAACGCCCACCCTTCACCACTTCCTAGTGCTTTTGCTGGGAAGAAGAAGTGGCGCAACAAACTCCCCAGCAGCATTAGTAACAAAGAAACTATGTTATTAAAACTGATTGATGGTTGACAATATGTTTTCCATATTAATGTATCAATGTGTAGCTACAATTAAATGTGTAATATGTTTTGTGGCTAAACATTGATACTATATTATGAAGCAAAGATTGTAGACAGTAATACCTACCTAAAATTCAAAATGGTTGTAAAAGACTGAATGAAAAGAAAGGCTTTACCCATATCAATCGTAATAAATGTTGACAGTCATTCTCAACGATTTTACTTGTTTCAGATTTATTTTCATTGACCAACTGTTTGAGCAGACTACATAGGTTTATTTAAAATTAAGGTACAGTAGGCACATACTCACAAGCAAAGTTGAGAATTTTTCAGTAGCAGCCCGGAGTTCGGATTTGTGCCCGGGTGATGGCATTAGGCTCGCCTCCTGTTACTTGGGACCTCTGCCAGGATATACAGATATTATGTGGTAAAATTAAATGACCTTTTAGAACGTGTTATGGTTACAAAAGATACCAAAGAAAAGAAAGAAAATATTTGACCCAGAACAATCCACTTTTCACCTTCTTAGTTATGTTTCGTTAATATTGCGTAGTTTACAGCTGCCGCTAGGATAATACATTTTTTTTTGCCTACATCAGTGACCCTATTTTTTGCCTGTGATGTCCCACTGGAGGGCAAAGGCCTCCCTACTCTCTTACCACTTCTCTCTATTTAAAGCTGCTACGGACCAGTTCTTGTAGAAGGAGTCCAGCTCACACCTGCCGTTGCCGTCTGCACCTGCCACGATATCGCGCTTGCCATTAAAACCCAATGGGTCGTGAATTTGGCCCATTGGTCGTCCGACATTGCGGGAGATTGTGTCCAGCCCAATTCTATTCTAGAGTGGGTGAGTTTCCACGATATATGAGTTATCTTTGTGATGGAACTGATAGTCGTGTTCCTAACCCAGTCGATTAGTTTAGTTCCCAGAATACTCCGTTCTATTATAGTCCTCTAGCAAACTTCGAGCGTGTGTACCTTTGCTGATCTGTTAAAGACCATTTTTGAGAACCAGAAGTGAGACTTATGTTGGTTAATTTAGGAAGTATGCAACGTCAATAAATCTTCTCATGGCTAAAATAAATATCACCCTCCATTACATCTTTCATAGCACAATAGCTCTACCAGGCATTTCCGGTGCGTCTTGCAACTTCTTTGTTTTGTTTTTTCGTGACCATAATACAAAATAAAAAATAAAATAACGACAGAATTAAATTGTTATTTTTTAGTTACTTAAATAATTTATTTTAATTCAAGTTGACACTGTAATTTGGTCACAATAGTACTTTGAAGCTTCACAATTAATTTCAATTAGAGATACTTTTGCAAGTCAAGAACGAAGGATAAATAGAATTGAGATGTTTGTCTGATTTATAATGTAGGTATTTTCCTACAGCGAAACCCTTTTAAAACAAAAAGACGTTCATGGAGCGTATTGCTGTGTTAAGAATTAATACATAGTTTAGTGGCCAAACCTTTTTGAAAACAGAAATACTGAATATCTCAAAAACTGTTTGACGGAAAGGCACGTGGTTGGCGGGAAAATATGCATCGCTTCATGCAATTTTATTTACAATATTGCGCTTCATGGAAAACAGCGTGCTTTTGGTGTTAAACAATTTTACAAAAACAATGATTCCTACGTTACTGTAGGACGCCTGTTTAGAATTGAATACGGATTACGTCGTGTAAGTGAGTGTCCAAGTGTTAATTTAATCAAAGCTTGGGTCAAGAAGTTTGGGAAGACTTGTTCCACAATGAATATATAACAAACCGGGCGGCCACGTTCAATGAGAAGTGATGAGAACATTCGGCTGGTTGAAATTTCTGTAACTAACGATCCAGAAAAAACATAACTATGTAGGTATTCAGCGGAATACGTGAAGAGGTTACTAATACTCCACAGAACCCTCTTTTATCTGTTCTGTGGAGTATTCTATCAATCTATCTATCTAGGATCGGGAAACAATCACCAATCACCGCGTTAGAGATTGCTTCGGGTCAAGTTTTACATTTGTTTGAATTGTATCGTCGGAATATTTTCTTCTAATTATACAACTAGAAACTATGATAGCAATTGTGTTTCGATACGTAATATGGACTCATAGTAACAATACCCTTTTCAGATTACCAACAGAAAGAAAAAAAAAGTCTAATAGACTCGATGTCTTATAAAATAGTTTATTTTACTATTATTATGTAACAGTATTGTAGGTACTTACCTTTAACTTCAAATATACCGTTACGATACTCGTTCCAATGAACGTTTAAGTATTTGTTTTCTAGTATTTTTAGTGCTGCATAGTGTATAACCAGTGTTTTTAATTCTAAGTGAATTAAATTGTATTCTGTTATTGAGAAATATCTTAAACCATAATTATTATACTTTTTGGACTTTGAGCAGCATTATTGCGGAATTATTTTTTTACTAACAACAAGACGACGAAGGTTTTTTGCATAAAGATTATTTTAAAATGAAAAGTAATTAATATCAATGAATCAATTATTAATAAGTTTTTAACAAGAAGATATTACGGCTCCTAGTAGACACTTCAGTCACTTGACCGAACAATTCTAAGAATTGGTAGGAATAATAATTCAGAATTTTGCTTGAAGCACTATCAACTAAATTAATTGGCTAAAATAAAATACTTTAATAACTTCAAAATTAATAACTTTTAGTAGGATTATTCAATGAATGAGGCGGCCAAATTTGGTCCTTGAACGAGTCAAAGGTTTGCTAAAAAGCCAGACATAATATAAAACTAATAAAATAAAAGTAACAGTTAATTCATAACACACCAATCGTTGAATATTATCTCCGATATTATTGTTTTTAAATGTTTTCGCTGTAGGAAAACACCTACATTTTGAATTGGGCAATCGTCTCAATTCTCTAATAACTCTTGACTTCAAAAAGTAATACTAATTGAGGCATTCATCTTCAATGAATTAGGCGTCCGGACTTGATCTTTGACAGACTCAAAGGTGTCAAAAAGCGAGGCATATACAGGATGGGCCATTTTTTTTCGCACATTTAAACATGAAATTAAACTACAAATGTTATTTTGTTGATTATTTATTCAACGTAACAAACATACATTGAATTTATGCTGCGGGGAATCGTAGCCATCTCCTCGTGGGTGTTTTGTTTTAATTGGGGTGTTGTCGTCGGTTTATTGTGGTAGACTCGACATTTCAGGTATCCCCACAGGAAAACATCGCAAGGCGTGAGGTCCGGGCTCCTCGGACGCTATGGGATATCACCTCTGCGAGAAATCAATTTGTTCGGAAACATTTCTTTGACTACCGGTAAAGCCACGTTTGACGTATGGTATCTTTCTACGTCTTGCAAACTCTCGCAACCTCTTCACGTATTCAGCGGAATACGTGAAGAGGTTGCGATGTTTTCCTGTGGGGATACCTGAAATGTCGAGTCTACCACAATAAACCGACGACAACACCCCAATTAAAACAAAACACCCACGAGGAGATGGCTACGATTCCCCGCAGCATAAATTCAATGTATGTTTGTTACGTTGAATAAATAATCAACAAAATAACATTTGTAGTTTAATTTCATGTTTAAATGTGCGAAAAAAAATGGCCCATCCTGTATATGCCTCGCTTTTTGACACCTTTGAGTCTGTCAAAGATCAAGTCCGGACGCCTAATTCATTGAAGATGAATGCCTCAATTAGTATTACTTTTTGAAGTCAAGAGTTATTAGAGAATTGAGACGATTGCCCAATTCAAAATGTAGGTGTTTTCCTACAGCGAAAACATTTAAAAACAATAATATCGGAGATAATATTCAACGATTGGTGTGTTATGAATTAACTGTTACTTTTATTTTATTAGTTTTATATTATGTCTGGCTTTTTAGCAAACCTTTGACTCGTTCAAGGACCAAATTTGGCCGCCTCATTCATTGAATAATCCTACTAAAAGTTATTAATTTTGAAGTTATTAAATTATTTTATTTTAGCCAATTAATTTAGTTGATAGTGCTTCAAGCAAAATTCTGAATTATTATTCCTACCAATTCTTAGAATTGTTCGGTCAAGTGACTGAAGTGTCTACTAGGAGCCGTAATATCTTCTTGTTAAAAACTTATTAATAATTGATTCATTGATATTAATTACTTTTCATTTTAAAATAATCTTTATGCAAAAAACCTTCGTCGTCTTGTTGTTAGTAAAAAAATAATTCCGCAATAATGCTGCTCAAAGTCCAAAAAGTATAATAATTATGGTTTAAGATATTTCTCAATAACAGAATACAATTTAATTCACTTAGAATTAAAAACACTGGTTATACACTATGCAGCACTAAAAATACTAGAAAACAAATACTTAAACGTTCATTGGAACGAGTATCGTAACGGTATATTTGAAGTTAAAGGTAAGTACCTACAATACTGTTACATAATAATAGTAAAATAAACTATTTTATAAGACATCGAGTCTATTAGACTTTTTTTTTCTTTCTGTTGGTAATCTGAAAAGGGTATTGTTACTATGAGTCCATATTACGTATCGAAACACAATTGCTATCATAGTTTCTAGTTGTATAATTAGAAGAAAATATTCCGACGATACAATTCAAACAAATGTAAAACTTGACCCGAAGCAATCTCTAACGCGGTGATTGGTGATTGTTTCCCGATCCTAGATAGATAGATTGATAGAATACTCCACAGAACAGATAAAAGAGGGTTTATCTGTTCTGTGGCATACTCTTTATTGTACACCATAAAAATTACAGACATACATTTTGTAATTTTACATAGGGTGATACAATGGGTGGTCTTATCACTTAAAGCGATATTTTACAAACAACCTTTGAATGGATTAAAGGTAACAAGAGATACAATACTGCAGGTATTCAGCGGTCCTAAATCAATAACAAAGGGTTCAACTAGAAACTTAATTTAGCATAGAGTTTTGGTTAAGTTAAAGTTATTAAACATTCACGTCGCGTTTCAATTCAAAAGTGTTCATAGTTTGCAGTGGATTTTGTTTTTACAACGTTCACATGGACGTAGTCTCTTTTTGGGGTGACGTAGTCATAACGTCTGATCCTGGTTATTATAATCTACTACTTCATATACATTTTTTAATCCGGAATACAGTTTTTTTTGTTGGTATTCCAGAGTTGGTCCCATGGTAAAAGTTGTTTATATTCATGAGTATTTTGATTTCCATTGAATTTAAAATCAGCCTGAATACAGATCGAGTGGTGCCAGTAAACACACATTTCTTAGTGCAACTTAAGTCCACCGTTATTCAAATTAATCACGTTATAAAAAGTTATTTAGTAATCATCATTTTCCTTCACGTACCCCAATTTATTTGTGGTCATTGCAACATGTCTTTATCTTTCATACTTCTATCAGTCGTCATCCCGGTAGTCACCCCCTTTCTAGCCATATCAACTTTCACACAGTCCATCCACCGCCGTTTCTTTGATCTTCCGCTACTCTAAAGCCATCCACACTATACTCAAAACTGTCCTCACGACATTTTCCACAACAAGTTATTTAGTAATGACATAAATAAAGAAAAAAAAAGATTAGGTACCATTCTAAAAGCTTTTGCAATCCCTGAAATAATGATGTTAAAAAACTAGTTGTGTTTTGATAAATGCACTCGGCACCTTCTGTTTCTGCATTGCATAACAGAATAATTAATCAAAGTGATGTTTTGTTTCCATGCCAGCTAGGAACATCATTTAATTAAGTAACTCAAGGTAGAATAATAACTGTGGTCTAGTTTATGCGGCAATTGTCTTCAATTGAAGACAAGAGCCAAATATATAAGACTACTGAAATATAGTCACATTGATTTAGGTAGTTAACTCCAAACTGACTAACAATTGGCAAAAGTCGTGTTAGTAGCTAAGTTTCTCCTCTAAAAGCCATTTCTATTGGGCTTCAGGGCAGAAATCCATATGTATATTCCCATTCTCCTTTATTACACTGTCGTGCCATCGACACGAACGACGACGAAAAAGAACAACAAAACGTAATACAAACAAAAATGTTCGAAAATAGTAGAAGTTTGGTAGACGAACTTTTAAAATAAAAATATATCATTTTTTTATAAATATTACAACTAAAAGAAAAACCAAAATGCCTCAAAAACTTTCCTGTTATAAATCTGCAATTAAACCTGAAATAATTTATGAGTAGATAAGGAAGCCGTTCATTTAAATTCGTGTATCTTTTAAAAAATTATGTCTCTAAGGTTGACTTGCAATTTCGTGGCTGAGACCAGTTGAGATTTTTTAATTAAGTTGGGCACTGGAGTAGCTTAACTTTACAAAAAAGCCTGTCAGAAGCTGTGTCGTCTTGCGCTTTAATCTACGATATAAAGTAGCTGATCCTATTATAAAATTTAGTTCAGAGAGTGTAGACATCTTTTAGTAGTTGTTGGATTACATTTTCTCTGTAGTTTCATCAGACTTATAAAATTTCATGTTATAACAAACTATACAGGGTGTTTGGCGCATGGACCGACACAATTATTTGGGGGATTGGGAGCGTCATTTGGGAGGTTTCACCCAAAGACCCCATGTCCTAAGTGTCACGGTTATTGAGATGTTTTTTTTTGTTTTTTTCACAAAATTACCCGAAATCTCGCCTTTAAATAGTCATTACTTTTTTGTTTATTGTTCTAATTGCACGAAATAACTTTTATTGTATTCTGCAATGTATTCTTATTCTAAATAAATAAAGAACTTTTTTAAATAAAACTATGTTCATAATTTTTGGAAAAAATCTAAAAAAATCATATCTTATTAACCGTGACACTTAGGACATGGGATCTTTGGGTGAAACTTCGCAAATGACCCTCTCAACTCCCCAAAAAATTGTGTCGGTCCATGCGCCAAACACCCTGTATACCTAATTGTTATAGTTCACGCGCGACTGCTAATCATCGCCTGAGGTATGTAAGCAGTGAGACGGGGGAGGGTGCCATTGACAAAATTTGCAGACTAAGTTAGCATTGCCTTTGTCTGCCTCACCCGTCTCACCGCTCACATACGTCAGGCGGGGACTACCACTCGCGCACGGACTATAGGTATAGTTTATTGCGATAAGTTGGTAGGTTGTTATTATAATGAAGACACTATTGTAAATCATACAAGCTTTTAAATTTTAATCTAACTATTAAATTAAAATTTAAAAGCTTGTATGATTTACAAGTTTATAAATCAAAGGAATAAGACCGTTCACTTCGATAGGGCTTGTTTTTATGAAAAAATCGTGTGGTAAGTTTCAATTATTTGACTTAAAAATTCTTTAAACTTTAAAATCCGCAAACTGACCCACCAGGGGTTGATTTTTGAAAAACCCTGAAACACATAATTAGTTATTTTGGTTTTAAGTATTAGTACCGAGTTCCAAATTAATTCAACAAATTGTTAAAATATTTCCATACAATCTTTGACACCCCCTAAACCCTCTTTGAGCGTTTAGTTTAGTTTTAAAAACTAATAACTTTATAATTTACTACCCCTTCAACTCCTTTACAGAGTAGTTCTCGAAAATGAATGATTACAAAACTACTACTATTACTACTTTTTGTAAATGCTGTAATGTATAACTGTTTTTTGTCCCAAATAATAAAATAAAATTACATACTTTATTATTATTTAGATAAGCATCCGGGCCGGATGCTTATCTAAATACGTACGTAGTACGTTTCAAGTTTTTAGATCAAAAGAATAAGATTTTTCATATAATCTGTATCCCCCTTTTCACCCCCAATGGGAATAATTTATGAAAAAAGTCTTTTGTGGCTTTTCCTTTATTTGACTTATAGGTGATAGGCCAATTTTCAAGTTTAGGGGTAGATTGATTTTCGAAAAACCCTGATACAAGGTATTCTTTATTATATACGTTTTAAGTACCTATACATACTGAGTTTCGAGTAACAACGCCACGCAAGGACAGCGCGTTAAAATTCTTCGATACCAACTTTGACACCCCGCAATCCCCACTTAGGGAGTAGTTAAGAAAAACAAAAAATTACAAACTTTATAACTTATTTATGAATGGTTTAAAGTTTATCAAGGAATAAGATTTTTCATACAAACTTTCATCCCCTATTTGACTCCCTTAGGGGTTGAATTTCGAAAAATCCTTCCTCATTCCTTGTCCACATTATAAAGGGAACCTCTGTGCAAAATTGCAGCTTTCTAGCCACTGCTGAACCCTTCGCGTTAAGGGTTTCCTCTGATAATCTTAGAAAAAGATGTCAAAAAACAGTTTTGATATACAAAGAGCATAAGTAACTTATAGCGACATTATTACATATGGCGTAAGGAGATACCGAGTTTGATTTCGAGATTATCATGTTTATGGATATTGGTGTAATTGTAAGCGCACGGGCGCACTGAATAGTGATGGCACGAAAGTTGTGGTATCAGACCTACAGGATCTTGTACTGACAATAAGCAACCAAAACAATGAAGTTTTTGAGGTAGAGTATTCACAGTCGGATAAAACAGAAATATCTACGGACTCACCACCACAAACCAGCCCTAAGTTTTTTCTTTAACAACAATACATCTAAACACAGTACACAAAAACATACATGCAATAATATAAACATCCTATATCAAAACATACAAAGTTTAAAAAATAAACGTTAACTATTAGAAGCAATCACGAACGAACATAAAATAGAAGCGCTTTGTTTTACGGAAACATGGATTACAAAATTTTAAAAAGACGTAATAAGTTTGGAAGAGTATACTGTAGCCGCCAAATACTGCCGACCAAACAATACCATGGGAGGTGGTGTGTGCATATTCTTAAAAGACGATATTGAATCCAAAGACAGACAAGATTTAACGGAAATGACAATTGAATTTATATTCGAAACGTGTGCAGTAAGAAGTAAAAATCGCAATTCATTCAATCTTCTAAATGCTTTGACCAAGTACAACTTTCAACAACTAGTGACGGAACCCACCAGAGTAACAACTTCAAGCACCACATGTATTGACCTAATATTTACAAACGCACATGACGCTCTCCATCTAGAAGTAGTGGAACTTGGACTCTCAGACCACAGAGGAATAGCAATCACTATACCTACCCACGATCCAGTAACTAATAAAAAACAAATATTGTCTTTAAAGAGGATCTATAATAAACAAAGAATAGACTCGTTTAAAAAATAACTGAAAAAACTAGATTGGAGTAAAATAATAAACGAAAACCAAAATATTACTACTAATTATCTGTCATTTCATAATGTCTTACAAAACATTTTAAATCAGTGTATACCAAAGAAAGCCGTTAAAATTAAAAAGAAATCATCTAAATCATGGCTAACGACCGGATTAAGAGTAGCGTGCATGCATAAAAGACAACTAAAAGCATTAATGACTACAACTAATAACAATATATTTGAAAAGTACCTACCATGCGTTAGGAAAAATTACATAAGAGAACAGTAGTCTACTCAAAAAAACTAAACTACATAAGAATAATGAGAAAAACTGAAAATAAAACTAAAACAATGTGGCAAATAATAAAGAGCGTACAAATAAAAATAACCAAAACCAATAAATAACATAAAGTTGCATGTACAGAATACTGTGACAGAAAACGCGACTACTATTGCCAACGTTTTCGCTTACGCTGTGGGAAAAATGGATACCGCAAACGGGAATGTTTGTCCAACTGGCCGTCCTAACTCCTCCCAAAGCGAAAACTCCATTTACCTAAGACCTGTTGACCCTAACGAGATTAAGTTTATTTTATAAAGATTGAAAAACAAGCGAAATTATGGGCATGAAGAGCTATCGCCTATACTTATAAAAGCATGTGCTGAAGAATTAACGTTGCCGTATTTAGATGAAGGCTCAGTCCTCGACCTGCTAAAAGTATCAATAGTGAAACCTATCTACAAAAAGGGAGACCAGACTGACACTAGTAATTATCGGCCGATAGCATTGCTGCCAACCTTCTCAAAAATATTGGAGACTGCGATATCAAAACCACTTTATTCATATTGCAAAAAATACAAAATATTCAACGATAGCCAGAATGGGTTCAGGAAAAATAGATCCACGACATTAGCAATATTAAGCTTTAAATATAATCAATAACAAAAATTATGCCGTAGGGATTTTACTGGATATGAGCAAAGCTTACGACAGAGTTTCATACGAAATTTTACTTAATAAATTATATGCAATAGGTGTTAGAGGTACAGCACACAAGTGGTTCTGCTCGTATCTATAAAATAAGGAACAATTCGTAGAGGTAGAACATAGTGACCCACACACAAGTCAAATACGCGTAAGATCTAATAAAGCGAAAATAATAATGCCAATACCACAAGGCAGCGTTTTGGGATGCTTGTTATTTCTAGTTTATATTAATGACCTGCCTAAAGAAATTGACACTCAAAGTATTTTATTTGCTGACGATATTTCTATCATTTTTCCTTACAACAATAAAGTAAACCTAAACTTAAGTATATACGATAAACTCTCTAAAATAATAGCATGGTTAAAAGATCATAACTTAGAGTTAAATTTTGACAAAACAAGCTAATGCAATATAGACCATACCAAAAACGCAAATTGGATATGGATTACTCATACAACAACATAATGCTGCAATGCATAAACGAGTTTAAATTGGTAAGTTTAACTGTAGATACCAATATAAACTGCAAAGCCCATATAGATGCATTGGCAAACAAACTAGCCAGCTTTATATTATATATGCTTTGGAGGAGCTTAAAAGAGCTACCGATTTTAAAACTGCTCTAACAGCATACTATGTCTAAATTCTAAATTCTAAAGACAGACTTTTCATTCTACAAAATGTATACGAATTCTTGCCAATATAGATAGCACAGAAAGCTGCAAGCCATTTTTTGTAGAGTACAAAGGCAAATTTTAGGAGTTGGCAAATTTGTAAGAAAACACCAGTCACTATTCCCACACACTAAGGACCTTCGGCTGCAACCTGCAATATCGCAGTGTTAGACGACAAAACAAAAATGAATTAGCCTTACCAAGCTCAAAATTAACTATGTTCCATTCAGGACCTTTAGCCATGTGCGTGAAAAGATATAATAAGCTTCCAAATTCAATTAAAGATGTAGAGTACGAAAATAAATTTAAAAACTGTCTCCAAAAATACCTTATATTAAAATCGTATTACACTCTAAATGAGTTCTTTGACGATAAGTAAATCTTGACATTGAAATTCATACCTGTACACAATACACGCAGCACCTACAATTTTTGACTTACTACCTACCTATGTTATGTTGTTTCATGATTATTATTATCGCTATTTGCTTTAATTTAATTTTTTATCTTATTTTAATTTATGAATGGAATGATGACCAATTAATTATCCTTACCCTATCCTATATTATATCATGACAGTTACTTATTTAAATAAAAAATTATGGACATCTGATAAACATGTTAAAATTAGTATTTTTGTTTAAGCGCAGTGGTTTTTGTTATTGTGACACTGTGTAGCACTGTGTTTAGGTTTACTTCACAATATAATATTGCTGTGCCCTAGCAGGGTTCATGTATGAAACCTATATACTTGTAATAACTTATAAACTACATGAATGCAATAAATGATGATTATGATTAATTCATGCAACAGCCGTAATGTAAACAATGTTTTACCGGTGTCGGCGTCTGCGTCTGCGTCTCTTTACTTGTCATAACGATGCCACAGACACTAAAGGCATAGACAAGTAACTGATGTTACGTCGTCGGATGCAGACACGCGGACTTAAAAAAATATATTATTTTATTAATTTTTATTTACAATTTTTATCTTTCCGTGACATCACTGCGGGCCCTATCAGAATACCAGCGCTGCGGCATTTATTATTAAATGTCGCAGCATCATGCTGAGATAGGAGCCTTTTGGCCTCGCACAGGACCTTCTGCTATATATATTTTAAGTTTACTTTGTTTTTATTTGTATTGTCCCCCTTCCCCCCGGGTCTCTGTGCGGTACAGACGTGTTTTAAGTTTATTTTATTGTCAAAATATTATTTTAAATAATTAAAATCAAATACCAAAAATTCGTGCAAGTACCAGGCGCGCATAAGCAACACGAAGCCAGGAGTAACCAGTGTGCGACGAGCATCACCTACATAAGCTATCTCTATGCAACAAATGCGTGAGTAATTAACTAATTAGCCAATAAGGTCAATACCACGCCCCTCGTCGCTAATCACCTGCAGTACTTGCGCGCACACAACGGGACAGTCACCGCCCACCAACCGTACCGGTGCGCACGCACTAGGAGCGCAACTGTCACCTAGCACCAGGAGTACTCGTCCAAGTTTGCGGCGCTCGAGTGAATAAATATGCCGCTTCGACGTACTCCTCCGCAAGTAGCGACCTCCTCGGAAGCTTTGATCTCCCCATACCACGGTGGTTCTGAACCGAGTATTCCCACTTGCGGTCTTGATGAAGTTAGTCTTAGTGACTTCTCAGCAAATGTAAGTACGCGAGTACCTAAACGGAAACACGACCAAGAATATAAAGAGGAGTGGCAGTCCTTCAAAACAGAGATTATCAGTACATTGAAAACTTGGTCTGATTCTCAAAATAATAAGATCGACCAAGTACTAACTAGCGTGAACGAGATACGACAGGAATACCGTGAACTGCGTAAGTCAGTGGAATTTAACTCCGATAAGTTCGACGACATAATTGCAAATGTAGCGAAATTAGAAAATGAACGGCGCGAAAACCAAAAATACATAGAATCGCTTGAAAATAAATTAGAATCTATGGAAAGAAGTTTGAAAGGTTCAACTATTGAGATACGGAACATCCCAATAAAAGATACAGAGGAGACCACAGAAGATCTGATCAACATAATTAAAAACGTGGGAAAAACCGTCAATGTAGACGTGGAAAAAACAGGTATCCGTGATATTTTCCGAGTGAAAACCAAAACAGACGGTTTTAAACCTATAATCGTTGATTTTACCAGTAAACTAATGAAAGAAAGTATGTTAGCTTCCGTAAAAAAGTTCAACCAGGTCAATAAGGGCAGCAAACTAAACACTTCCCACCTACAAATAAAAGGGCCACAGATACCGATATACGTAGCGGAAACTCTAACTGCAAACGCGAAGAAGCTTTTTTATTTGTGCAGACAATTTGCCAAAGAACACCATTACACATTTTGCTGGGTAGCACACGGACGGATATTCCTACGTAAAGCCGAAGGACAGAAACAAGTTCGAGTTGATAGCGAATCTGATCTCACAAATCTTAGGGCAACACTGACTATCCGCCGTAATGATTAAACTAGCCAAAACAAGATTGTTACCATTTTTAGTTATAACTTTAATAATTTATTGTTTACTTTTTAACTTCACTTTTACAACTCATACGCATGTTAACGTTTCATTAATTTTTGTCTGTATTTACGCAAACTCCACTAAACATATCATCAAACTCTACACTCATCTTTCTTTTAGAACGCACAATACTACATCCAAGGCTCATGTTAACGCATTCTCTCACGGCTTGTATATCCACTTAGCAACTGTACCCATTAAAATTGTATATTTACACCAGAGATTTATGAAAGTAACATTTATGCATTTACGGAAAATTCGATCATAATTCCCAATTATCAATTAATAATGAATTGGATGAGTTATCGGTCGCTGACTCTAGGCCTTGTGATATTGATGACTGCTCCAGTTTAATTTATACCGAGAATTCCCCTTTGAATATTATTGTACAAAATATTAGAAGTGTTAACCGAAACTTTTCAGGATTGCAAACCCTCATCAAGCGATCAGAAATTGACTGGGATGTGATCGTTCTAACGGAATGTTGGATATCTCGGACACCGGTTATTCCACTCATAAGTGGTTATCAGTTCGCAAACACACATGCTAACAGGACGCAAAACGAGGGCGTTATTGTTTATTACAAATCTACCCTTACCTATAAGATATTGGAACCATCGCTTGTAGATGGCAATTGTCTGATTATCATTATCAATTCGCAAACGGTGGTTCTGTGTATTTATCGTCCCCCGGGAGAAAGAAATGTCTCTAAATTTCTTGAATCACTAAATGATATTTTACTAACTTTATCGTCATACAATAATATTTTCCTTACTGGCGATATTAATATAGACATAGCGCCTTCTTCTGCGGATGCAAGAGCGGAAATTTACCTTAATCTGTTAGCCTCTCATGGAATGTTGCCTGCGTACCATATCCCCACCCATTCTCAAACATGCCTTGACCACGTAATTGTCAAGGCAAAACTTTCGGTGAAATGTTTTGTTGCCCATACAACTCTAACCGACCACTACAGCGTCATTATAAGCCTTTCTCATATAAGTTCCTCACACCGTCTTTCAAAAACAATAAGACGTATTCATTATCCATCCCTCGACGAGAAAATTAAAACTGTTGATTTTGACAGTATTTATTCTTTAGATAGGGCCAATGAAGCTGTATCTTTCTTCCTTAAGACCCTAACCACTTTGATGATTACTTGTACTAAAAAGATAACTGTTCCGAGACGTAAGCGATTAATTAAGCCATGGATTACTCCTGGACTGCTACGTTGCATGCGAAATCGAGACAATCTTCATCTTAAGTCTAAAAAGCATCCAAATGACGAAGTAACGAAAATTACCTACACACGTTATCGCAATTTCTGTAATGACATTCTAAAAAAAGTTAAACAAGAGTATGATAAGGCTGAACTCTCAAAATGTCAGGGGAACACTAAGAAGTTGTGGGACACCATCAAAACAATCACTTACACCACTAAGCAGAAAAGTCCACCCATGGATCTAATTGATCCAAATCAGCCCAGGAACTCTGTCAATAAGATTAATGATTTCTTTGTAGGGATTGGTAGGTCTTTAGCGGGGTCTATCGCAAGGTTTGACCCTGCCTCATACCAGACTTCTTCTCTACCACCTTGTCTCTTCTCTTTTGTCCTTCTGCCCACTGATGTGGATGAGATCAAAATCATCTTAGCATCTCTGAAAACCACTTGTGCCGTAAAGTGTGACGACGTTCCCAGTGAATTACTTAAAAGATACTGTAACCTATTATCTGATCCTATCGCGTTTATCTGCAACATCTGTCTTTCCACTGGTGAATTTCCCTCGGATCTCAAGAAATCCCTAGTTCACCCAATTCACAAGTCTGGTAGCAGGGCCTGTGTCAATAACTACCGTCCAATATCCATTTTGCCTACACTATCCAAAATTCTTGAGAAAGTTATTAACAAGCAATTAACCAATTATCTAGAGACAAACAAACTGTTATCGGATAATCAATATGGTTTTCGTAACGGCAGATCAACAAGCGATGCTGTACATCAACTTACTGATACCATAGTTTTTGGGTTGGATAAGAGGAAAAAGGTCCTAACGATTTTCCTCGACTTGGCGAAGGCTTTTGATACAGTCTCTGCGTCACTTTTACTGAAGAAGCTTGAGCACCTCGGAATTCGTGGCGATCAGCTAAAATTGTTCGAAAGTTACCTGAGCGGCAGAGCTCAACGTGTTGTAGTCGATGAATGGTTGAGTGATGACTGTGAGGTCAATATCGGTATTCCTCAGGGGAGTATTTTAGGGCCTACCCTCTTTTTAATTTTCATAAATGACCTTTGCCAGTTAAACCTTACTAATTGTAAGATTATTACATTCGCGGACGACACGGCTCTTCTTTTCTATGGTGATACTTGGGAGGAAGTGTACCACTTTGCTCAGATGGGTTTCTCGCTAGTCATGACCTGGCTAAACAACAACTTGCTCTCACTTAACACAGATAAGACTAAATACATAACATTTACACTTACAAACTCTCACCTCACTCAAAATCCCTTATTAGATATCACGGCCCACTCATGTAACAACAGCTCTTCCCAGTCGTGCTCATGTCCAAAGCTCGAAAAAGTGGACTCTCTCAAGTACCTCGGTGTGACTATAGATAAAAACCTAAACTTTAATTCCCATATCGACCTCTTGTCCAAGAGAGTTAGGAAGCTTATCTTCATTTTTAAAGGACTACGACGTGTTGCAGATGCGAAAGTTCTTAAAGTTCTTCTTCTTCTTCTTCTTCTTCACTTTGCTCTTTGTCAATCTGTACTAAACTATTGTATCTCTGTTTGGGGTGGGGCCCCTAAATCGTTTATGATTAAAATCGAGCGAGCACAAAGAGCAGTCCTAAAGGTGGCCAATGCTTTACCGTTTTTTCACCCTACCTCGGAACTCTACGATAAGTGCAAGGTTCTTACTGTTCGGCAACTGTTTATCCTTCAAACAATCTTGCGTAAACATTCTACTCTGAATTACAACCCATCCTTAAACGCTCATAAACGCATTAAAACAAATGTATGTTCTACTCAACTATGTAAAAGTAGTCTTTTGCGCCGCAACTTTGATTTCCTTGGCAGTTATTTATACAATAAAATAAACTCTATTTTAAAAATATACCCTCTTACTAAAGCAAAGTGCAAGCAAGTTCTCACCACGTATTTACTGAACCTTGATTACGATAGCACTGAAAGCCTCCTTATTGTTTTAAGATAAATGTGTTTTCAGCCTGTCCATCACACCACACCGCTCTCCACCACACCACACCTTACCACACTCACCACACTACATCACATCACACGACACGACACTACACTACAACATACCACACCACACCTATACTACACCACACTACATCACACGACATGACACTACACTACTCCATACCATACCACACCACATCACTGTTCCACACTCTTCAAAAATAACTTTTAATTTAATTTAATTTTTGTATTAATGTTTTTTTTTTTTATCTTCTTTTATTTGTTTTTGTTTAGTTGTGTTCTCCTACCAAAGGTAGAAAATGGAAAAATTGTATGTAAATACTGTCTGTCTGTCTGTACTGTGGGTTGCAACACTTGCAACACTGCTTTTGGGGGGGGGGGCTGGTAATCTGTGTGACAGGTTTTCCTAGTGCAGATACCAGTCTCCCACAAAGGATTTATCAGATATTGATATTTATATTTTTAAGGTGCCTTTGTGGAAGAGAAATAAATGTTTATTATTATTATTATTATTTTGAGTTCTTTAATTTTCTTCTCTTATAAGAGAGTACAAAAACCTTTCACACGGGCCGGAGCCAAGTATGTAAGGGGGAATTTAAATAGAGAACGTTGATGATATTGTGGAAGAAGTAAGGAACTTCCGGGTGATGCGACAGGTGTTGAGAATTGTGGCTTTTTGTATCAGGTGTAGGCTATGGGTGGGCATGTGTAGAGTGTTAAGGCTTTGTGTAAGAGATTTTGGTACTATACCAGTGGATGAGAGTACTATAGGGACGATGTGAACGGTTTGTGCTTTCCACTGGGTCTTTATTTCTATGGCGAGGTCTTGATATTTACTTAGTTTTTCAGATATTGTGGTTTGAATGTTGTGTGAATTAGGGATAGCTATATCTATAAGGTAAACTGCTTTATTTGTTTTGTCGTGAACGGTTATATCTGGTCTATTGAAATGTATAGTTTTATCTGTTATTATCGTCCGATCCCAATAGATTTTCTGATTCCTATTTTCTAGTATGATTTCGGGTTTATATTTATAGTACGGTATCATCTCACTTATGAATTTATATTTATATGCTAGATGTTGGTGTATAATTGCGGCAACTTGGTCATGTCGGTGCTTATAGTCAGTCTGTGCAAGTGATTTGCAGGCTCCTGTAATATGTTGTATGGTCTCAGAGGCATTATTGCAATGTCTGCATAAGTCTGTCGGCTGACGAGGGTCTTTTATAATGTACTTTCTATAGTTGCGAGTCGCTATGACTTGGTCCTGTATCGCCAGCATGAACCCTTCGGTCTCGGGAAACAGCTCGCCTCGTTTGAGCCATTCGTTCGAATTAGATTTGTCGACGTGTGGCTGACTCAGGTAGGCTCGGTGTCTTCCGTGAAGGGCTTTGGCAGACCATGCAGCAATTTTTTGCTGTGTGGTTATGAGATTTTCATTAATTTGAGTGTTTCTATTTTGTAAGTTGAGTGGTGTAAGTTTTTTATCTGCGTCTGTTACATGTTTGTGTAGTGATGAATGTTCCGATTTGTTACGGAAATAAGATCTGAGTGAAAGTATTTGATTGTTGTGCAAGTTGTGTATGTCAATTAATCCTCTTCCCCCTTCTTGGCGAGGCAGGGTTAGTCGCTGAATGCTTGATTTTGGATGGTGTTTTCTGTGTTTGGTTAGAGATGTATTAATAGTGCGTTGTAACTTTTTTATATCTGTTTTTGACCAGCATATAATTCCAAAAGAGTATGTGAGAATGGGTATTGCGAATGTGTTGATGGCTTTAATTGTGTTTTTAGAGTTAAGGTGAGTTTTCAAGATGAGGTTTAGGCGGTGTGAAAACTTTTTGAGTAGTTCTTGTTTTATCATCTTTTGTTGTATCTGTCTGGACTGTTTAAAACCTAGGTATTTATATGTACTCTGTTCATCCATCGGCTCTATGGATTCACCTGTTTCGAGTATGTAACTATTATTTTGAACTTTTCCTTTTACAATTGACAAAATTTTGCACTTATCTACTCCGAATGACATACAAATATCTTCAGAGAATTGTTGAGTCTTGTCCGCTAGTTGAAAAAGTGCGTTTTTGTCAGCTGCATATAACTTTATGTCATCCATGTACATGAGGTGTGTTAGCGTATATTGTGTGGTATCGTTTGCCAGTGTGAATCCCGTGTCTGTTTTATCTAATAAGTATGAGAGTGGGTTAAGTGCCATGCAAAACCACAGCGGACTTAGGGCATCTCCTTGAAAAATTCCTCGTTTTATACGGATTGGTTCAGTAGCTACAGTCGAGGAGTAGGCATTAATTTTAAGAACTGTTTGCCAATTCTGCATGGAAGTTTTTAAGAATTGTGTTAGTGTTGGGTGAATTTTGTACATATTTAAAACCTGTAGTAACCAGCTGTGCGGGACTGTGTCGAAAGCCTTTTGGTAATCAATAAACATTGTGTGAATATCTGTCTTGCTTTTAACAGCGGTGTTCATAATAATCGCGTCTATAGTAAGTTGCTCTTTACATCCTTGACTATTCTTACGACATCCCTTTTGTTGTTCCGCTAGAATGTTATTTTTGGTTAAATGTTCATATACTACCTCACTTACACAGGATGTTAAGATTTTGTACAAAGTTTGTAAACAAGTAATTGGTCGGTATTTTGCTGGGTTTATAGTGTCATTCATGTCTTTAGGTATCATATAACTTACTGCGTGTGTTATGTATGGTGGAAGTAAATGTGGTGATTGTATGAATGTATTTAAATGATTATGTAAGTAAGGATGTATGCTGGAGAATTTTTTATACCAATAATTGTGGATGTTGTCAGTGCCTGGCGATTTCCAGTTGTGTGTGCGTTTAATGACGTCTTTAAATGTTCCTATTGGTATAAATTCAAATTCCATTTCTGGAATTGCTGTTGTTGCTTCAGTGACCCAGTCTGCTTGATGATTATGATAAACTGGGTTTTCCCAAATGTTAGCCCAAAATTCTCTTAGTGTTTCGGATGAAGGTGTCTCTAGGGTTTGGTTAGTTGTGTCTCTGTTATTAGATGCAAGGTTCCTATAAAATATTTTTTCATTGTTGATAAATTTTGAGTTTTGTAATTTACGGTTCGTGCATGTTATATATCTTTTAAGTCTACTGGATACTGCGTTTAATTTTTGTTTTAAAGTGTCCAAAAAGTGTTCTATTTGTGTATTTGAGTCTTCGTGTTGTGCGTGTATTTGGTAGTTTTTCTTTATTTCGTCTATTGCTGCTATTAGTTTTTGACTTCTACAACCATTAATAAAATGTGTTAGCCTACCTATGTTTGCTCTAAGATTTTTGATTTTCTTTTCTAGCCTGATTTGCCATTTTGGTTTTCTATTTATGCATGTGCGACGCTCATTTTGTGTAGAGGGTGATATTTTAGCTCCGTTACATGTAGCTGCCGTCCAAGCTGCACAATAAATTATGGTCTGTAGTTTCATGAAGTCGGTGTCAGCATTTGCATACTTACGGAGAATGACGGTATTTATATAGCTAACTATGGCAGAGAACTTTTTAGAAGTTTTCTGCTTGGGAATATATGGTCTATTAGTGGGGTGTGTATTAGAAAAAAATTGTTGAGCTTGCTGAAACGTGGCTTCTATTTCTGGGTTCGTTTCTGGGGCAGCATCAAAGTTAGTTTGCGTAAGTTCAACTTGCCCAATATCTATATGGTTCAAGAAATTTTCGTCGTCTGTATTAATAAGAGTTTGGGAAAGTACGTCGGTATCTGAGATATTATTTAGGTATATATTATTAGTTGTGGGGATGTTTGTAGTTCTGTCAGAGATGTGAGAACTTGTATTTTGAGTACTTAGTGAGTCATTCTGCGTTTGTGTATTTAAATATTCATTACTTAAGTGTTCTCTAGTTTGTGTGTTTGTGTTGTTATTTCTTAATTCTATAGCTGCCTGATTTTTTATTTCTTCTAATCTAAGTGGGTTTATATATCGGTTATTTATTATAGCTCTCACTTGATCAGATAGTCTTTGCTCTGATATATGTGCTAATTCTGGAAACATATTTATAAATTCCTCGTGTAACTGTTTTCTATAGGCTGTTTTATTTGTTTCTAGTTGTGTGGTGATATAGTATATTCTAATGATTGCTTCATTATATTCATTCGTCCATTTCATACGCTGACTGGATTGTGTGTTAATTTGTGTTTTAGACTGTGTAGTGTGTTGCTGTATATGTGTATGGACTAATTGTAGTTCAGCTCTGACTTCCTCATAAATCTGATCTATTGTGACCTGAGGTAATAGTTTCTTTTGAACTATGGCTCTTCGTTGGTCACCTATCCTTTGTCGGCCTACTTGCATAGTTGGGTATTTTTCTAAAAACTTAGTGTGAAGCGATGGAAGATATGCATTTTTGTCGGTTTCCATATGAGTAAGATGAAGATAAGTGCGTAGGATGAATTTATTCATTTCAATACTCCATTTCCTGCGAGTTGTTGCAGTTCTAGCGGTGGGTACAGTATCGTCGACAAAATTTGTCTCCTGTACAACATCCGCCGACTGTATACTTATTGATGATGATGATGGCGTCGGAGTGACGCGGAAAGATTGTGATGATGATGGAATTGATGGAAAAAGAGATGAGGGAGATGACGAAGAGAGTTGTGAAGTTTCATCATTTATCTGAGGCAGATTCACCTGAAGTTGCTTTTTTGTTTTAGATCGAGTATTCATGTTGTTCCCACGAGTAGCTAGGGACTTAAAAAGTCGACCACAGCAGAGCCCTGCGTTCACTGTAGTAAGGGTGAATAAAACTGGAGGTCCCCTACTATCCAGAGTTGGCACACTAACGACTAGTGCTTTCCCCTAGCCATGAAGCCCTCGGCATGTGCGACCTTGGCTTGGATTGTATCTCTCTTGGTCTGGCTCCTCATCCTAGATCTGTCTCGGCAAAGTAAACCCTACCGACACAGACCTAGAGTTCAGAGCGCGCAAGCCCCACCACGACGTCAACGTAGAGATACGGCGGTGGGGTTATTATTATTATTATTATTGTTTATTTTTATTTTTAATGAGTGTGTTAGCTTAATTGATACAGGAGATATCAATAGCTTGTCCCAATAAATATTTTTTCTTTCTTTCTTTCTTTCATGTTGTATTTGTATTTCTCACACCTAACTCGCGATTTTCTTTGTGTGTCTGTTTAGCAAACACACAAAGAAAATCGCGATTTGTTTATAAAACATGTAAGGAACAATGTACTGTATATGTATGGAAATAAGGGCAGGAAAATGATGATGAACAATCTAAACTTAATAGGTAGGTACCTATATACAGTATACATAAGGAGAAAAGATTTGATTTGTTGTATGTTTGTAACGCTTTCACGCTAAAATAGCTGAAGGGATTTGGATGAAATTTTTACACATGGGGAGACCATAACTTGGAAAAAGACATAAATGATACCTTTTATCCCGATATTCCAACGGGATCGAGACCTAAGCGGGTGAAACCACGGGGAGCAGCTAGTATATTCATGTAGATATGTTGGCAGGCAATCTAACAACGCTAATAATACTTTGATGGGATCACTCATACTTGGAGTGAAATATTATTTGCTCCCTAAACAAACCTCATGCTGTTTAACAAAAATAAAAAGCGCTGTATCGTGTGTATTTTACGTCCGCGAAATGATGACATATAAAGGGCCTCTCAAAAATGTATATTTATTGTGATTATACAGATTGTTTTGTATAGGTATACCTAGATACTTAGTAACAACATTGTTTTTTTCAAAACCAGAGGACATTTTTGTATTTTTGTTAGTTTTGCGTGGCAAACTAGTGTGCCAAAGTAGGTGTACTATCGACATCGCTCAAGCCAAACAAAATTCATAAATAGACGACTCCTGTGCGCTGCCAGTGGCAAAATCCATCGACAACGTTTCATCATGATACTGAATGGTAAGGAGAACTTGGCTGATGCCTCAATTTACGATGTAGCCTACAGGCTTGTAGCTTTGATAAAGCCGCTTGTGTTAACGTCAAAGTCCTCGGGCTATTTTGTATGCAAAACGACAGATTATGACTGGCAACTCTCTCCCAATTAGGGCTCATATTAATCCGAGCCCATTTGTTTCAGCGTTTCTGTTTGTGAAAGCGACAATTTTGCTTAAATTAAAATATTACAGAGAGTAGGAACAAGATGAAATAATGCGAGAAATCCTATATCATACTTAATTGACATACATTAGTTTCTGTAGTACTTACCTACCTTAATAAAACTATCCGGAAAAGAACCGGAGTTACCGACATAGTTTGCAGAGTAAGCCAGCTGAAGCAGTGGGCTGGCCACCTTTGTCCAGGGACCGATGATAATGGAGGGACGTTAAAAAGGTGTTTGGGGCATGGATGAGGAAGGTAGAGGACTTGGTGTTGTGGTGTAGGCCTATGTCAGTGGACTCCGAGGGACTGAGTATATTGATTGAGTTTCCTACTCGCATTTAAAGGTTCACTTGAATGAGAGGAAATAAGCTTTTCCCCCGATAGTAAAAAGGAAGTATCTATATTTTTTTCCAAAATTGAGTTAAGTATATATTATAACTAGTCTTGCCATAAATATTATCATGAAGAACAATTTTTTTTTTATTGCAAATAATATTTATTACTTTTACAGTGTGTTATTTTAATACATAAATATAAATAATTTAAAATATAAAAAGCTTATTTGAAGTGGTCTCCATTGGCTGCAATACAGTCCTTTAAATGTTGAGGTCTGTTATCAATAGAAGCAAGCACTCTTTCCATGGTAAAGTTCTTCGCTGCCAATCGTATGGATTGTTTTAGGGACTCCAAATTATCATGGCGTTTAAAGCAAGCCGTACTCTCTAAAACTGACCATAAATCATGTTAACTGTTTAAGATCGGGACTAGACGACGGCCAGTCTTCAGCTCTGATGAAGTCCGAAACGTTCACTTCCAACCAAGACTGCGTGGACCGAGCTTTATGACCCGGCGCAGAGTCTTGTTAGAAGGACCATACTTGGTTATTGAATATGGTGTTGTTAAGGGGCTTAACTACCTTCTCAAGAATGGTATCTTGATACACTTGTGCCGATGTTTTGATACCTTTTTCACAAACTTATGGGTCTGTCACTCCTTCATAGCTAACACCCGACCAGACCATTACTGAAGTCGGATAATGCCCACGTTGCACTCTGTCGACTAATTGGGAAGCTTCCTTAGAGCTTTGAGCATAAATACGGTCATTTTGTTTGTTAAAATGTTGGTCGATTGTAAAGATTTTCTCATCCGTAAACAAAAAAATTCCGTGACCTCCCTTTGCGTACCGCTTCAGTAATTGTTTCGATTTTACCACCCTATTCTTTTTTAAATTATCAGGTAAAAAATGTCCAGTGCGTCTCTTATAGGCTGCAAGTCCTAAGTCATCTTTTAAAATACGCGACATGGTTCTGGGTGCTATCTTCATCTCCCGAGATAAAATCTTTTGCTTTCAGACAGGATTTCCTCGAATTCTTTCCCTTACTGCTTTGACCACCTTTGTCGTACGAACACTACGTGGACGGCCAGATCTTTTTCTATCACAAACAGAGGAGGATTAATAGCCCGGTACACAAACATTTGACTAATACCTAGCGTATGGAGAGTTTCAAAAATTGCATTTGGCTCCATACCAACTTTGTGTAATGCAATCACAGCGATTCGGTTCTCTTTATCACCCCACTCCATTTTAATATCGCAAAATATTGTACAATGTATTGGCACCAAAATTAGAAATCTCAATGAACAATCGTATTAAAATGACAGATTCCAAATTCAAATTTCTTATTTTTAATTGTAACAGTATTTATGGCCAGACTAAGTATATAGCCGGAATGAGGAAAAAAAGACGAATCTGCTTATATGTTTTTATTTTTATTTTATCTCATCTCCATTATCATTTATACTTTAACTAAGATGAAAGGACCCGTTTTGATGGAAGTAAAATGCAAAAACGTATTTGCGTAGATGAGTAATCTTTCAATGAAAATACTGTGATCGATAAGTAAAAAGGCGCATCTAATTATTAAATTCTGCGTGTGCTATTGCACCTTTCAATTCATTTGAAAGGTGCAATAGCACACGCAATTAGGGCTAATACTAGGAGAAAAGGACCTATTTAACACTTGCGTCTATAAAATTTAGTACACCACTTCTTTCTTAGACGTATATCCTATTTGCTCTAACCGGGACAGCTACTGTCCCGTTTAAACCAAAAACAAAAACACAAAAATTGAAAAGAGTATGCTTAGATGGTTTGGTAATGTTGAGAGGATGAATAAAAGGCGACTAACAAAAGGTTTTACTAGGCAGATGTGAGTGGAAACGCCGCGAGGGGACGCCCTAGGAGGATATATAGTGACCTTATTGGTGTTGTTCGTCAAAAAGGTCAGATGCGTAGTACTCGCAACGGCGTGCGTGTTTGACCAGGTGTATGAAAGTAAACGAGGGAAAAGGATTATGTAAAGATCGTAACAGGTGGTGTTCTGTAGTTTCTGCCTACCCCCATGGGAAGAAGGCGTGAGTTTGTGTATGTATGTACAGTACAACTATTTTCTTAATGTCCCTCGGGAATCATCGCATTTCCGAATACAAACAGTTTCCTCCCATTTTTTAAATAAATAACATTAAGTTAAAAGTTTATTAACAGTCTACGTAATACTTCCAAGACGATTGAGAGCGTCCGGTATGCACCAAGTGCAAAGGGCCACTGATAACTGACGAAACACGAAGTTTGCCGAGGGACATTAAGAAAATAGTTGTACTGTATGTAATTGAAAGTTAATTAAAACTGAGTATGTACATAATTTAGGCAGCGGGGTCATGCATGACGAGGCAGAACGTTCTAGAAATACAGGCTGATTTACGGGTTTGTTGAGTCAGTCGCCTCGTGCGCTTACTTGTCTAAACTAATATTATAAAGAGAAAATATTTGTTTTTTTGTATGTTTGTTTGTTATTCTTTCACCTATAGAAAGCAACATTAACAGCGAGTAACATGGGCTGTATTTTATTGACTTCCACGCGAACGAAGTCGTGGGCAGAAGCAAGTGTTGAATAAAAGAAAATAACAGTTTATCTTAAATCTAGGAAAGTACAAAAATGTACTAAATTACATACAATTCTAACTCTTTGTAAACTTTAAATTTGATACGGAACCCTAAAAACGTTCGTAACGCGTTGTGGTTTATTCAAATCTACAATACGAAATTTGTGTTTTGGAACTTGTACCCGGAACAGCCACAAACCTAAAATGCGTTGCGACTAACTCAGAATGGATCACAAAGCCACGCATTCCCATGCAGAAACGCAAAAACACATTTTGTCATTCAACTTGCATTTGAAATTTAACTATCTACGAGTTCATTTGCATGGCTACAGTACATAAGTGTGAAGGCACTAGGGCACTAAAAACTTGTTGCAAGGTTGCCGCATCCTGTCAGTTGTCGCCACTTATATGAGGGAAAATTCGGTCTAATTTACACAGCTGACGACGTTAGGAAGTTAACATTTGTGGCTGTTGGAAATGTTTTGAAATATGTTTCTGTTAAATTATTTATTTATTATATCAAGCACACAAATGTACAGGGGTGGACTTAATGCCATAGGCATAGGCATTTTTTACCCGTCAACCTCGGCGATGCAGACACAAAATAGAGGTAGGAGCAATTTCGAAAATTAAGCAATTGAAATTGGAATTAAGGAATTCAGTGGCAAATAGTACGCAGCCCGCCTAAATGTAAGTAGTCTCCGCCGAATATGGACATCTGCAATACCAGAGGCATCGCATGTGCATTGGCATTCTAGACCACAAAGTATTAGCTAAATATCACATGTCCCTGCAATTACACGGGCACTCTTAGCCTACAAACCAGAAGACAACAACACTGCTTGGATCCAGAACTCAGTATACTTAGTGGTACCTTGTTCATCCCTGGACGAGATCCCCCACAAAGAACACTAGTACATACTGTAGTGTATCTTTTTAATTTTTATGTAAACACTATCAGTACTAAGGTCTAACTGTCAGTAAAGTCAACTGCCAGCTACCACGAATGGCGGGAAATAGTTGAAAGTGAAACGTTGCCTACACGAGAGGCTTGATGTGGTGACGAGCTTATATGAGATGAGATATACAGGATAAAATATTATATACACACTAAAATAAAATGTTCTGAGTGTTACAGGAAAACCCTTTCCTCTTTAGATTAAATTCTACAAGCTTATGGGAGCCTTAGGCGCCATCTACACTGGCGATAGTCACGTCATGACTTCCGCAAATCTCTCGCCCTTGGAAATGGCGCCTTACTTGATTCTGTTACCATGTAGGCCTGAATAACATAACAGAGGCTTAAGGAAATCTAAGATTAAAGACTTTGGTATTCTCATTGGAACTAGAGCTTGTTTACTTAATACATTATTCATTACCTTGTTTGGTGAATAATTTATATAGAACACAATTTCATTCAAAAAGAGAAAATTCGAGGTGACGGCGCCGAAGTAGCGATATATATGTTCATTTACTATGGCTGCGTGTCAACCGCACGTCCGTCACTCGAGGGCTGTCATCCTGGTCGCCGAAGTATCTAGTGGTCCGTGACCGCTAGAACTCAGCCCGAGATGGTGACGGGCACATCCCGTCACAATCTTTCCGTCTATCTCCAGTCTATCCCGAGAATAAAAAATCTTTTTTACAGAAAAAAAAAGAATCGACTTCCAAAAATTAAAACACTACACAGAGAAAAGTTACTTGGTCAAAAACAACAAGCCTGTTTTTTTTTGTAAAAACATTTTTATTTTTCACTTTTGTTTGTGGTACGTACTCTATACATTTTTTTTTTAATACTTGCGATGTAAATAACAGTCACAGGAAGTTATTATAACATCATCACATACACAGTCAGTACGTAGTCAGTCGGCAAACTCATTAGTCGATAGAGCCAAATATCAATATAAAAACGACTAAGATTTCTTAATAGAGCCAAGCCAATCCTTTCTGTGTATCCAAACTGTCTTAATACACTTTTCAAAATTCAAATTTATATTATTTAAAAGACATTTATTAAAACAAGGCTGAGAATCAGCACTTTTCGAACGTCAAAATTACATAAGACAGTCCCCCAAAACGCCCACCCTTCACCACTTCCTAGTGCTTTTGTTGGGAAGAAGAAGTGGCGCAACAAACTCCCCAGCAGCACAGCTGTCTGTTCAGTTAGGAAAAAAAAAAGATTCTATACAATAGTATGCAAGATAATTTACATTACGCAAAACATAATTTAAATTATAAATTAATAGCCATATAACAGCTAGCACACGCCAATATACCAACCAAAAAATATCGAGAACTATACTCAAGCAGAAATAAAAATAACTAAACGTAAACAATATCTAAAAAAGAAAATAAAAAACTTAAAACTCCCATCCTCTTTCACTCCACAACGCTTCCTAAAACTAACTTGCTAAGAAGTAGGATGCCTTCATCATCATCATATTGGCTGATAATAATATGATGAAGGCATCTTCTTATTTACAAGTAATCCTTGGAAAACTTTGAAAGGTACAGTTAATGATTGGTTTTCGATGTGAGGTTAATTTTTGGTGAAAATACTTCGGAAATAAATCTTTGAAATATAGTTTTAATTTTGAATAAAATTAAACTTGATACCTTGCTTAATGACCGAGACCCCGACCCCCGCAGGTAATTACGCTCGCACACATCAACATTTGCACAGACAGAGCTGCAGTCTACATGCCAAAGAGCCATTTTTTGTTTATCTATATATATCATATTTATGTATATATTTATATACACACATCAACACGGTCTAGGGATATTTTTAAAAAAGCGAATTATTATCAATGTGTTAATTATTTATATGACATGTATATATTTAAAAGATACGTTATTTAATATTCTACTATTTTTTAATAATGGTTAAGGTACTTAGATTAAAATTTCAGGATTTTATGGAAAAAAAATGAAGCATAGACGGAAACCGTATATGAATTAACTTTTAATTTGTGAGTAAAAACTGAAAAAAATAGAAAAATCATTTTAATTTGTGTTTATAAACTTGAATTTAGTAGTCTGAGAAAGCGCCCATGATGTTCATAACACATCGGCAACGATTCGGCATGCTCAGAACAAGGTTGTCTATGTCTTGCTGCGGAATATTGTCCCATGTCCTTCTGAGGTGCGCAAAAAGTTGATCTTCTGTAGCCAGATTTTCAGGAACTTCCTTCAGAGCTCTTCTTTGCAGCATATCCCACGCATGCTCAATGGGATTTAGATCTGGCGATTGAGCAGGCCAGTCTAAGGCCCTAACATTATGTGTATGTAACCAAGCTGCTACCGTTCTCGCCGTGTGTGCCCGGGCATTGTCGTGCATGAGCAGGAAATCTTGCCCCATTTGTGTTCTGTGGGGCAAGATTACGGGCCCCAGCACCTGTTGGACGTATCGTTCTGCCGTCATATTGCCCCGCACCCAAACAAGATCCGTCCGTCCTCCAAGACGAATTCCTGCCCAAACCATAATTGTTCCTCCTTGGTATGGGTGAACTTCCTGAGGGTTCTGGAGACGGCTCCATCGTCCAGGAACTCGCCAAACACGCGTCCTTCGTGAATCTGGATGGAAGCCGAACCTGGATTCATCCGTGAACAGCACATTGGACCATTGCTCACGGCCCCAGTCCACGTGGTTCCGAACCCATTCTAATCGTCGTCCACGATTGCCTCTCCGTAAAGGTGGGACCCGGAGTGGTCTACGAGAGCGTAGATTGCTTTCATGCAGTCGCCTTCTTACAGTTTGGTCACTCACAAGCACTTGGTGTTCCACTCGCAGCCTTTGGACCAATTGAGTCGCCGTTGCATTTGGTTGAGCTCGCGCAGTAATTTGCAAAAATCGGTCTTGTCTGGGGGTAGTGATGCGACTTGGCCCCCGGTGCCTCTCCGCTACTTCACCTGTGGCACGATAGCGTGTCCACAATCTTGAAATTACATTTTGATGGGTCCCTATGGCCTCAGCAACATTACGCTGAACAGATCCAGCTTCCAGCATTCCCACAGCTCGTAACATCTCCGCCCTCGTCAAATGTCGGCGTTGCATGGCTACAATACCTCAATTTTAACTTTATCTTTCGTTTAAAAATGAAAAAAAACTGTAACTAAACGTAATTCGTATTGTTTTCTAAATTTCGCACAAATGAAAATTCCCTCTCCTATACATCAAGACATTTTTATGCCACCGAAACAAAAGAATTTTCAAAAATTTTAATTTGGAATTAGTCTGAGATAAATTACAAACAAATCGGTGTATAAAAGATTCCAATGCGGCCAGTACTTTTCGAGTTATTTAATTGAGTATGAAATATCCCTAGACCGTGTTGATGTGTGTATAATACAGACGAATAAAATTGAGAACTTCCTCGTTTTTTGGAGTCGTTTAAAACACATTTGATCTTGTTCACACACTGGCGTAGCGCCGCGCTGTTCACCCTGGTTTTTGTTTTGTCGCGTTGAACAATCTCTTTTCTCGGTGACGGCGCGGTGGCGGCGGTGGACAAACGTCCTTACTTTTTATTGTGGAAGTACGATATTATGTAACAAGATTGGTTTTCTGGCCTTTCCTAGGGAAACAAGTTATTTATGGCTTATTGTTGGTAGCTATGTGCTTGTAATGTGCAAAGTTTGAAATGAAAGCCAACTCAAAACGCAAAATTTCGGAAAAGGTGTTAATAGATAGATAAATTGCCTACCTTTTTTTTTGGGTGGGTAATTATCAAATAACTGCTCCCGCTCTGGGTGGAGCGGGTGGGCGTGTCAGACTCTTACTGACTAAAACCCACCCGTGTTCCTTCAGTTGCCTTTAACCCTTTCGGACTTTGACACCAGCAGGCAGACGTCCTAGCGGACCCCGTCATTTGTGCTGACATCTGTTTTCGTTCCGCCTCCTCCTTCGCGAGCATTACTGTTTCGCAGAAGGAGGTGACGGCCTCCCATGCCCTCTTGCTCCGTACCATGGCCGAACGCGAGAGATCCCCGCCACCGATCGCCTCCACGAGGACATGGTGATGTTCCGCCCAAGCCGGGCAGACCTCCACCGTATGCTCCACCGGAAAGTGAGGACGCCGTGGTGCCTCTCTAGCTACTCCTCAAAGAGGGGACTTACCGCCGCAATTATGACCCAGTAAATTGCGTACCTAATCCTAACTTATTAATATTGTAAATGCGAAAGTGAGTTTTGTTTGTTTGTTACGCTTTCACGCTAAAACGGCTGAACGGATTTGGATAAAATATGACACATAAGATACTTTTTATCTCGATATTCTTAAACCGCAGGGCGCAGCTAGTACACGATAAAAAGTTGTGGTTTTTTCTCAAACCTAAAGGTTAAAGTAATGAAAAACGTACCTATTAATTCTGAATGAACGGAGTTAATACCCGCTACAGCTATAAATATCGTTTTGATATTTTAATGTGCGTCTAACTGAGGGTATTTAGTATGTTCTGAGTGTTTATCTCTCTTTGATGTTTACTAAAAACACCGAATAAAAGCTCACGGCTTCAATTCTAGGTAAACAAGGCAGTAAATGTCAAAAGACTCGTGCCGACTTGGCATTTTGACTTGAATGAGAAAATTCCTCCGCCTTCCTAGAAAATCCTTGTTTGATGTGAAGCCTACACGTTATAGAGAAAGACGATTATATGACAAAGGGAATATTTATGAAATATTCGCTTAACTAATCACATTATTATAACATGATCTTGATACAATGGGATCGCATTGTGTTATCCTATACTATTAAATGAGCAATTTTTGTATATAATATAATAGATATATTTGTAAGCACGTTTGCGAAAACGGCACTAACGATTTCGATGAAAGTCGTAATACAGGGGTTTACGGGGGCGAACAATCGATCTAATTATGTAGGTCTATCTGGGAAATTACTTTTTCTCTATTTTCAAACTCAAAACATTTATTTCAATTAAACCATTTCCAGGCACTTTTGAATTGTCAAGGGGTCGGTCAGTCAAAAATATGAAGCTAGTTGCCCATTCCAAAGCGTAGTAGATACCTATGGAGAAGAACGGGCAAGAAACTCCACGGACACTCTTTTAAATAAATAAAAAAAAATGATACAAAATATTGGTTACATCATTCATTTTGAAATTTTATGCATGTGAGAACAATGTAATAAGACGTGCACGTTCGTAAAAGCGTCCGTAATAAAAAGAAGAAAAAAAAGAATCATTCAAAAACTTAAAATAAATTAAAATAAGCCATGGCAGCTAAGAGATGACCAGTCCCAACTGACGGCGCCCGTTCACGAACATGACGCATGGATCAGCACCTTTCAGCTCAACCATTTTGAAGGGAGCTAAATGATCCAACACACACGCCACCATCACCGAGACATCTGAGTGAGCATGACATACTCACAGCCGCCAGGGCACATTCAAGTCAATGAAATACTACATATTACCCGGTAAATGGTAGCTCTTTAGTACATAGTACTCACACCTGTGCTAGATAGTAGATAGATCTTTAGTACATAGTACTCACTCGATCAGAGCTCGTTCGCCTAGGTACTCGTGATTAAACCATGAAAACGTTTACTGTAATTAACATATTTGCGCCTGAACACAGATTAGAACGGTGTGAGCTCGTTTTACACAAATGTTTATATCTACCTGCGAAGTGTTTTTAAACAAGATAGCAAAAGCTCGGAGGGTTTTATATTTGAGTTTAGTTCGGTAAACAAATGCGAGGTAACTTCAATAGACACTTGAGTTTAAATAGGATTTGGGTATTATATAAATGCAACAACTGTTTAGCATTTCAATGGTTCCAAAAGTAACTGTGCAAATACAATTATTACGTTATTAAAATGGGAGAACGAGATACTAAATGTAAGTACAGCCGGCGTAAGAAAACATTAGTTTTGCGTTTTGGCGCTGAAACAAGTGAAAGAAAAACTGAAAGGCAGCTCGTGGACTTCAGCCTTATGCCCGGGTTAGACGAGGCTTATTTCTGAAGCTAGGACAGCAACATAGTGTTAGTAAGCTAGCAAGCTAGTCAGTCTGGCCTCAGCGAACTATCCTCATTTTTAAGCTTGTTAGGTAGTGCGAAAAAAATTAAGCTTTCTATTTTTGAGCTAATAACTGATTTTACTATCCTGGCTTGTGTACTAGCCTCGTGTAGACGACAAAGCTAGTATCCAATCGAATCATTTTACTCTACGAACTAAGTCACTACAATACTATTGGCTTATAATTTCCTAGTTCTAGCATGTGCTGAGCCACCGACATCTCAGTGAAAATCGAATTAAACTCCATCTGGGCAGCTCTAGAAGCGTGAGCATCCGTATCATCAGACACTTCTACCGGAAGAGTACAAGTAAATTAAAACTGAAAAAAAGGAACGAGAACTCGAGATTAAGAGAGGTGTTAGACAGGGAGATCACCTGCCACCAAAATTATTCATTGGGGTTCTGGAACAATTATTTAAAAACCTTGATTGGAAAGGAAAATACATAAAAATAGGCAACAGTCATTTGGACCACCTCAGATTTGCTGATGACATAGTAATTTTCTCCGAAAACGCTAAAGACCTCCAATGCTTATAAATATCCCATGAAGAATCAAAAAGACGTATAAATAAATACCACTTGGAAAGATGGATGGCGAGATTGGACCCACTTTATTTATAAATTAACGAGGTGTCATTCCCTTGCAAGTTAATATTAATTATAATTAAAAGTTTGTAAGGGGATTATAAATATATATAAAAATATTGTTTCCTAAAAAATTAGTCATGATGCATTTATGAAACGCACCATGTTTCGTATTCATTCCAACCTATAAATTACATGACTTACGTTCTTACATTTGTAGACGTTTAGACTTGTAAATTTTTTTTTTAAATAAATCTAATCTTGATAAATATATGAAAAAAATACTTAAGTTAGTATAAAAAATACACAAAAATGTACAATATTATAATTATTACGATTATATTTTCTGTTCTCGTAGAATGGAACGTTACGCTGTCAATAGGGGTTGGATGTCAGTGTCAATAACACTAAGTGTTATTCAGTGTTATTCCATTGTTTGTTTTCAACGGCTAACGTGGGATTTATATTATTTTCTATGCGATTTTGTGGATTCTTGACGACTTGGCTTTAAAAACACACGAACTATATCATTTTAAAAGCCAGCAGAAGCCAGCATAACCATGTGGCAGTGCAAGCGACTGCTTGGCAGGAATTGGGGGATCAGCCTCAAAGTCACCCACTGCATGGTTATACACCACAGTCATCCGACCAATTATCACATACGGCTCACTGGTCTGGTGGCCCAGGACAGCCCAGAGAGATCTCGAAAAACCGCAGCGGTTTGCTTGTGCCACTATCACTAGCAGTATGAGAAGTAAAAGAAAGAAAGAAAGAAAATGAATAATAATATTTATTGGGACACAGTTCGTGAAACACATAATAACAAAATAATAAAAGTGAAAATAATCTTAAAGCAATAATAGTAAGTGTGTGCCTCACGGCTGTGCCAAAAAGGTTCATTTCAGCATTAATGCCAGACAGATGCTGTCTGACGCTGGTTTTCTAATGAACCCTTACCTATGGACAAGTGACGGGGAGAACGAACAAACAGCCTCAACATACCTATAGTACTAAGTACACCGACCGCCGCCCTACAGGCAATGCTAGGACTACCGCCTGTGCACCTAATCGTGCGGGAGGAAGCGACTCTGGCCGCATCAGTTTTTCAATCAACAGCGCCTCAGTTATCCAATCCTTACGGAAAAAATATACTACCTCAAAGCTAACTCTAGAATGTCACAATGCATTAGAACAAATATCGGTATCTAACCGCAACACGGTGACACTGCAATGGATAAAAGGACACAGCGGATCGCTAGGTAAAGACGCAGCTGACGAACTTGCTAGACGAGGATCCAGCACGGCAGTCTGTGGACCCGAGCATATCGTATCCATCCCTTTCAACCAAATACGTAGGTGGTTACAGGAGCTCACCCACAAACAAGTGGAGCACTCAACACCGGCCTGCAGGCAGTCAAAGGAAGCTATGCCATCTTTGGATAGCAGGCTGACCAGGCGTTTATCACTCCTGGACAGGAACGGCCTGCGCCTGGTGACGGAGACCATCACGGGACACTGTTCGCTAAACAAACACTTCCACACAATAGGCATAACGGAAAGTCCTCTGTGCAGGGCGTGCATGGAGGCTGAGGAGACCGTTACACACGTGCTCTTTGAATGCACGGGCGTCACCCAGATTAGACCAGAAACCCTCGGTTCACCCAGATCATACACAGATGCTTCTGGAGGGAGGTGGCCTGGTTGGAATAACCACCAAACGGCCGCTATGGCCCACGCACAATGGTCCACCTGACGGACTGAGTGCGGAAACCAAACCCCATAACATAGAACATACAGGTTATCTAGGAACGAACAGTAATGAAGATTCAATTATTGTATCTGTATTTATCATAATCATCATCCTCCTGCCCTTTACCTGTATGTTATCCCGACCTGTGTTTTATGATCACAAACAAAATAAATGTTTCTTTTAATATAAATAATGTTTTTTTCAACAAACCTCTTGTTTAAAAATGCAAGGAAAATAACAAAAAATATGGAAATTCGCAGTATCGGCCCGAAGTCTGAATTTATGCCCGGTTAGTGACAATTGGCTCACCCCTCTTATATGAGAATTAAACGTATGTAACTGGCAAAATGTGGGTGTAACGTGTAATATCGCTGCCGAATCATTCCCACACGCAGGTGCGATCCGACTTTAGAAGGAAGGAATCTCGGTCGCAGCTAAACATGTCGCGCCTATGGAAGCCTAAAAAATACATAATTATCCTGCTAGATATTTACGCTTCTTTCTGCTAATTTTTTTGTCAACAATTATTATAGATCCATCCTATATCAATCTAGTCTATGCTAACAGTATTTCATATCTCGATTTGACCAAGGCACTATATACATATAGCTCCTAGCTCCCAGATGTATTTTTTATTTTGAGTAGGTATAAGGTATATATATATACATATATATATCTGGCCAGAGAGAGGCCAAACCTCGATGGTAGTGTTGGTAAATATTTATATTCTGATTTAAAACCTTTTTAAAGTAGGTACATGATAGAATTAAAAAAATGTTAATGAGCGCTATTAGATTCGTTTTAGGTTATAATCTTCTACGTTGCATATCTTTTTTCTCCCATCTTCTACGACTTACTGTCCATTTGCTTTTTTGCTAGTTTTATATAGTTCTACAACTAGTTATAAGTTTCCATACTGTACGATACTCCTATCAGTGGGTCCCATTGTGCATGCAACCTCGCCATCCTCCGTTGGCCACACTTACGGACACTTGTCTTCTACCTTGTCTCACATATGGCTGGCAGCAACAACTTGGATCTACACTAACAAAAGTAAATCCATGCTGACAACTTGTCAAAGGGAAATGGAAAACATATTTAAAAAATAAAAATTTAAGAAAAAGCGAAATTATAAGAAACAAGACGAAGGTAACTGATGCGTTAAAACATGCACTAAAAATAAAGTGGCTATGAGCTAGACATGTTGGCCGTCTAACAGATAATAGATGTACCATAAAAACCACAAAATGGAAAGTACTAGAAGGAAAGAGGAAACTTGGTACACCTAACAAACTATCGTGGATCGACGACATCACCAAAATAGCAGGCAAAGGATAGATGGAAATAGGAAAAGATCGAACTAAATGGAAAATGCTAGAGGAGGCCTTCACCCATGATGGGGTCCTTAACTCGAACCTAAATCTAGAAACTTCAAACTAATAATACTAACAACTAGATGTGATGCAAACTACTAAACCACATACTAACATTTATATTTTATTATTTAAAGTATCATCTACTATGTACGGTACGGAAGAAATAAATTATATATATTATTTAATACTAGCTTCGTGTAATCTGGGATTTATATCACAATACCCACAAACTTTGCAAACCGAATAATACAGCACGTGCGGATTGGTACTGATGCAAATGCAAAGCTCATTTTGTACTGCTGTATATGTTGTCTGACTTAGGCAGTTGATATATCCATCTACCAACAAAAATGCACATCATGTTCGGCCTCCGTCGATTGAGTTTAGTCAACCGGTGGTAACACTTTGACCTTGAGCTGGCCTAGTGTAGTACACACGGCTACAAATCAAGCTTTACATTTCTAGTATAAGCTGACCTCGCATTTGTACGGAAATCCTATACAACGCGAGATCACCTTATACTGGAAATGTATAGCTTGATATTTAGCCGTGTGTACGTAGTTTCAATAGAATATGCCCAGGTATCGACGGGCGATTTTTAAACGAGACCATTTTTTATCGCGGGCTAAATTTCAACTCTCGTGCCGAGAAGAGCCTTGAGAATCCAACAGAGTGCATCCAAGCGCGTCAAAAAATACTCTATTGGATTTTTAACTCTCAGAACTAAGCAGTGCGTTGAAAATCAAACGCGCGATAAAAATCGCCGCGTTGAGGAGGCCAGCTTATTCTGGTATTATTAGCACTGCCGTACAGCGTACAGTACCCTTCATGCAGGCAGGAGACATCTTAACAAACATGGGTGCAAATCAATGTCAAGAAGTCATAGCGAAGTCAGCACACAGATGATGGATGATGCCTTGTCTGTCTTAAGATTGGAACTTTGATAATTGTTTCAGAAACGTTTAGGATACTCATCATCTCTGAAAATTCAAACTTTAAGCCACTGGTAGTAAAGTTAGGGTTATCTTAACTAATCCAAATGTTTAATGAAGACGGGGGTCAAAGGTAATGAGTAAGTTACATAAGTTAGCCTGTACCGCACAGTTTCAAATCGACACAGAGGCGTGTCATAATTCAATTCCAGGATTTTCCAACCGACTTACATCAAGTTAATTACATACATATGAGGTGTATTGGGTGTAGCCACAACACCATAGAACTTTAAGCCCCTTATAACACGTAGCCCTTGCTCATACAAACACAAAGGGTAGAATTTACATAACATAACATCACGGCTGTATTCCCTGAAGAGCTAGATAGAAGTCTCGTGAAATAACGATTGCAACTTTGAGAAAAGACCTATTTCATAATATATAATTACATATATGTATATGTTACATAGTATTCTCGAAACCGTATGCTTTCGAGAATACTATGTTCGTAACACCATAAGATTTCTTACTGATAGAAATCTTATGGTGTTACGAACATAGTTTTGAACTTTAGGAGAAAATGACTTTTGAATCTTGCGTAAGTGTAAGGTCGTGACTGTATCTATAGTACACCCACGTTTCACCAGTTATGTTTTAAGTCCCATGTAAGCCGAGCCTATTGCCATCAACCGGGCGACAGCTGCTGAGAAATCTCTGAACGAAAAACCCAATAACAATCGAACCCAGGCCCTCATACTCAGCTGTAGCGATTTCAACCACTACATCAACGAGGCAGCAGGCAGGGTAGCATTTATTTTGTGTCTTTAAAAATATTAAACTATACCAAGTCTATTATTATGAAATGGTTAAAGACATGGTGACTGTGATGGATGAAGCATATAAGATGAAAAGCATGAATATAAATGTAAATAAGACGAAGGTCATGGCGTTTGAAAGAGGAGAGGATGTATCGGTGTGTGTTATGAAAATAATTGATAAGAGGTGGAGCAAGTAAGTGAGTTTGTATACTTGGGGAGTATATTTACAAGGGGTGGGAAGATTGATGAAGATGTGGAAAGGAGAGTACCTAAATGTGGGAAATAAAGTGAATGGTGATATACATGCGATTGTGACCAACCATTTGATGTTCAAAAAGGCTCGACTGGCTGTTCACAATGGTGTGCTGGTGCCCACGCATATGTATGGAAGTGAATGCTGGGTGTGACAAAAGAAGCATGAAAGTAGAATAAATGTCGTAGAAATTCGTTCCTTGCGAAGCATGTGTGGTCTGACTATGAATGATAGGCTGAGGAATGATGTGATAAGACAACAGTGTGAGTTAAAAGAAGATAGTGGCAAAAATTTAAAAGGGTATGCTGAGATGGTTTGGTCATGTTCAGAGGATGAATGAAACACGACAAAAAAAATGTTTTTAAAAGGCAGATGTGACTGGATACGCCGGGAAGGGACGCCCTAGGAGGACATATACTGACCTTATTGGTGATGTTCTTCAGAAAGGACAGGTGCGTAGTACTCGCAACCGGCGGGCGTGCGTTTATGACCAGAAGTATGAACGTAAAAGAGGGAAAAGAAGTATGTAAGGCGTGGGACATACACAAAGGGCAAATGGTGCGGGCGTGGTGACGATGCGGCGCCGGCGTTACGCCGGCCATTTCATATTTCATACAAAATATATAGGAATGACATGCCGCGGAACATACTCACAACGCCCGCGCCGCACGCGTCTCCTCGCCCGCGCCACGCCTCTTGTGTAAGTTCCGCGCCACGTCGTTCCCATTACATTTTGTATGAAATATGTCCGTTTTCCTCCAAATTGTTATTTTCGTGTTTATGTTTTTTTCTCTTTGCTTGCGTCATCTTGTAGGTACCGCAAATAAACGTATTTTCTTTCTTTTTCTTTAAAAGGCCGGCGCCACATCTTCGCCTCTTGTGTATGTCACGCGCCTAAGGATCGTAGCAGGTAGCGTTCTGTAGTTTCTGCCTACCCCCAAGGAAATAACGCGTGAGTTTATGTATGTATGTGTAGTTATATACTTATCTTCTACTGCGCGACCCCCGGGAGTTCAACGCACATCAGGCAAAAGCAACACTTGCAAAAAATATATCTAAATTCCTGTTAATATTTTTAATGTAAAAATACCGCCTAATTGTATAAAAATTGTACGTTTTATCTCGTGAGCTAAGGAAAATGTTTATGTACACAAAAAAAGAATCTTTTTCTACAATATAATAATATTATAATTAATTTTTTTATTTAAAGTAAAAGTTACAGAGCAAAATTGTTACAACCTACGTCAGTTTTCTCCTTTATCACAGAATCTTCGCCTTAATGAAGAAAATTTGTGAAGGCACAACAACGAGATAAATAACGAGGGAGAAAATGATTCGTCTAATGCCAAAAGTTATTATGACATGATTTCCCAAGTTTCTTCAGTCAAGCCTTCAAAGTCAAACCATCTATTAATAAATGCCATGGGCGTAAATAGAGCTATTAACATAACGTTAGGGAACTAATAGGTTTAAGTATCTACTTAGTCTAGAGAGTTTGTAAACAACATTAAAAGCATAGGTCTTGTTGACATTTAAATAAAGTTTCACATTTTGTAATCAACACTACTGTAGTGTTGATACTTTATTATATTTATGATGGGTTTGAGAATTAAAAAGAACGACTGATTGGGTCCCATTAAATTGTAGATGACATCGCGGCAGACCAAGACGAAGAAGGAGGGACGAACTTGACTCCTACCGAAAGGACTGGCCCGCAATTGCAGAGGACAGATATGTGTGGAATAGGGAAAGGTAGGCCTTTGTCCAGCAGTGGGAGATAGAGGAGCTAAATAGATAGATAGATAAGTAGATTGTGAGTGTTCGTTGTCGGCTTGATAATACTCGTACTAACGGGTGTTTCATAATCTGTTTATTATATTACCACAGGCCAGTCAACCGCAATTTTATTAATATTAATATAGGTACCTACTCGGTCGAGTTCCAGACTAGAATGTTGACCAATGAGCACACAGCAATTTACTAATTACGAGTATTACGAGTTTAAATTATAATTTGCGGGCGATCACCGATCAAAAACTTTGCGAAACTAATTAGCGTCAATTTGCGTTAAACTTTCAAATTCCAAATTGATAATGAAGCGGAGTTCTGTGATTAACATGAGTGTATCGCAAAGAGTACATCGAAATATAACCAAGCAATTATAAATGATTGAAGCGTAGTAATTATACAAGCACACGGGGAGATGAAGTTAAGGTGATATGTTGAAAAAAATGTGGTTTTTCTATTTCGTGTAAATTGTTGAGTATGTGGAATAGGGATTTAACATTTTGGTATATGTTTTTTGACTCTTTTTTCTAGTATCGTGCAAAAGGAATACACGACTACATGATTTTTTTTCGATACAAAAAAATTGCAAAGTTACATCTATTTTTTTACTTTTTTCAACATCACGGCGTAACGCTTAAGAGTACTTCAATGGAATTTACTTTAAAACATAGAAAATTATCATATCAAAGTTTACTCAAAGTAATTTTAAATTTTATTTATTTATTTTGTTAAAAATGGAGTATATTCGTTTTGGCACATACGTCGTTTTATTCTGAGCTGACGCACATTATAGCCATCTCTTCTTTTGGGTTTCAAAAGTAATTGCATCACTTTCGCTCGCGTCATAGATCAGTCGCCCGGTGCGCTTCATCGACGACGGACCTATGACGTTTGTCTGCAGATCGGTGCTATCGGATTTTCGTGATTATAATAATTGTTTATATATTAAAAGTTAGTAGATTGTTAGTTAATTTGTGTTGAATAGGTATATAAAGACTATTCTTGCGATTGAACAGTACCTATAACGTATCGTTTTCTATTTGTGACGAGTTTTTATTTAATTATAAATAAAAACGGGAAGAAATACGAAATCAAAACTAAATAAAATACAACGTTTGAAGTACCTGAGCCCTCATGCTCAATAGTTATGTACAATAATTAGTTTCTATTGTATCAGATATGAGCACGTTCTTGACTGCAATCATGCCCGATGGAAGACAAAGATGACATCGAAAATAAATAATGAGTTACGCTCGAGAGCTTACTTCTTTATAATTTTTTTCTGTTGTTAGATCCTAAATTCTCAACCACTTGACCGGTTTTTATCAATGGACTCATTTTACAGGAATACTGTATCAATAGCTAATAAAAAAGAATCCAAGTTGCCACCTCGCTCATAAAATTAGATAATCAGCTACAACCTGTCCTTGCCTCGCAAAGTAATAGTGGGTAAGCATTCTATTTGCTAGAACAAAATATTTATGAAATAAATATAAAAAAGGCTAAAATGTACTTTTTACTTTTTTAGGTTAGAAATATGTCAACAGTACATCAATAATACTTCAAATACTATTACCGCGTGTGACAGACTAAGAGCACAAAAACGAATTGAAAAAACGCATTTGAATTGCAAAAAAAGGTGAGTTTAGTCGAAATTATTTTTTTATTTTTATTGAGGTATGAATATTATTGTGTGTGATATAATATAATAAGTTAATTTCAGTTTTTTTAATCATTTTAGTTTTTTTGCCAAGTAGAGTAGTTTTTTTTTTGCGATTTTTAAAAGTCGTAGAATATTTTTTATCAAAAATAAAAAACAATCAGAATGAATTTGATTATGCTCTACTTGAATTTAGATGAACGTTTTTATTCCAGAAATAAAAGAAAGCAACAACATGATGTCGATAACGAAGATGAGGAAGAAGAACCACTGTCATACGAAACTTGAAGAAAATGTGAGTTCTCTCATTTTATTTACTATGTACTTTCCAGTATAGAGCTTGGCATAAATAGCATTTTACAAATTTGACTTATACTTTTCTTTCAGGAGTCTAAAACTGCCGACATCAGTGGCCGAGATGTTGATGTAAATTAACATGAATTGAATTGTACACACGTCTCTGGCATCAGATAAAATATTTAATCGGCAATGTTGCATCACACTCAAGGAGCTTAATTGAAAATGTAGACAGCAACATTGTAATGAATTTTAATGGAGTAGTTACCAAATTAGTTGGTGGCAAAAGAGTCAACTACGCTCTTAAACGGTCTTATCAGGCAAGATGCGCTGGGGCAGTAGTATCATTTAACTCTGGGAAAATATTGACTACTGTCCACAAAACTATTCTCAATACGAGTCTTAAATACAAAATACAAGAACGTACAACCAAACTTTAAATAGAAAAAAAAACGTAAATTTGTTCCTATGAAAATATATTTTAACTATGGCGAAAATGCTGAGTCTCGAATACAAAATACAAGAACGTACAACCAAACTTTAAATAGAAAAAAAAACGTAAATTTGTTCCTATGAAAATATATTTTAACTATGGCGAAAATGCTGACAGACCTGATATGGATTCTGATATATAACCTCACAAAAATAACGAACAATTTAGAAAAATCTGATGAAGAACGCAAAGAGATACAGGAGAGGACAATACTACAGAGTGAAAGTGGGGAGTGGCTCGAATTAAGTAAAAATCTTTTAATAGCGTCCAATTTCAGGAAGGTGGTAAAAAGGATAAAAACTAATAGTTGTGCTAATATGGTGAAAAAAATGTTGTATAAAGCAAATATCGACCATGTGGCATCTATAAGCCACGGAAAGAAAAATGAAAAAGCTGCTATTGAGCAATTGTCTAATTTAGTACAGGTAAATATCCAACAATGTGGTCTCTTCATTGACGATAAGTACCCGTTTTTAGGGACAACGCCGGATGGGATTGCTAATGACATGCTTGTTGAAATCAAATGCCCTATTGCGCCTTACAAAATAGGAATTGCTTACAAAATGCACTTTCGGGCGTTGTGATAAAAAACAAGAGAAATGCTAAAATCGCGAAAAAAAAAATCGTCTGTTCCCTACATTTGGACGAGTTATCAATCAATCTGCCTAGCCTTTTCCCAACTATATTGGGGTCGGCTTCCAGTCTAACTGGATGCAGCTGAATACCAGTATTTTACATGGAGCGACTGCCTATCTGACCTCCACAACCCAGTAACTGGGTAATACGATACCTCTTGGTACATTTTGACGAGATATGCGAACATAAATGTAGGGACCAGCTGATTTTTTTCGCGATTTCAGGTTTGGTCCCATACTAAAAGTTGTTCATAATGATGAGTACAATGACCCCTCAAGAGGTTGGCAAATATTTTTATAGCACCTTATACACTAATTATTGAAATATAAAATATTCTTAGAACATATTAGAAAAGAAATAATCATTTGTAATATACCTTAATTACCTAATTAATTTTTATTACATGGTACGTACTAAATAATAAAAAATGGTTGAAAATTCAATATTTGTATTATTTGTCTACTCCATACCTCCTGTGTGCTAATATTTCAGGAATTCCAAGAAGTGCGAACTCCGCTCTCCCGATGTCGACCGCGTAAACTGCATTCGCCGCTCCCCGCGTGGGGGGCTAAGCCACGCCCATCAAGCTACGATTTATTTCAACATAGCGCCTAAAACATGCGGTTTATTTACTTACAAGAGAGATTTTAAAGAAATAATAAATCTATTTACTTAGTGGCTAAAGGAATATCTCTATAGTACCGGATTGTCAGAAATTGAAGTATTGTGCGCAAAATGATATAGCCAGAGAATGAGTGAGATACTGAGATGGAAGCGATATTTGGTAGAAAAAGGCAAACCGCGCCATCTTACTGCGACATATGTAGGTATATTTTGTATTGTTACTTCACACTGATAAGAAAAATATTTTATAGGATTGTAGCGGTTACACCGCCACATACTAACTACGCATCAAAGACATGACGTCACACAAATCCTGCATCGCGCAATTAGAGTTTACCGCGCGAACGTCATAGATAAGACTATCCGAAATCAACAGTCGGGCAGTCGGCCCGCCAGACACAACACCCGTCTGGTTGGAGGATTCTCCCTTTTCTATAGTGGATGAGTGAACTTTACACCCTGTTCATCATGCCTCTAAAGGATCATCTGTAATCTATGAATCTGCTACAATTAATACACGAAAATTAATAAAATCAATCACTCCATATTTCAGAAAAGAATCAAGCTCCTATCTCAAAACAATAAAAAATTAAGTCCACTCTTTTTTTTTTAATTGCTATTCACTCGCTAACTTTATGAAATGTTACCCATTGACCTAGAATTTTTTAATTAATACGAAGTTTTACAGCTCAAATAGGGTAAAATATACATATATAATATAAGTACCAACATAATTAAGAATTAGGTAAATTATCTGAAAAATAAACTGGCAAGTGATGCCTATGAAAATTTATTGTTTTATGAAACAAATGAATTTTAGTCACGACAGTTATTTATAGAATAATTTCCGGCGAGTAACCCCTATTTCCTTTGGTCACGCCATAACTTGAGAATGATTTTACCGATTTTATTCATTATTTTTTAGTTTTCTAATACTTTGTAAAGGGGTAAGGTAAAAGTCTTTGTTAAATTAATAATTATTAAAAATGTCACCTTAGATAAATTATACTTAGAATAAGTTACTTGCATGTATACCTATATACTTAAGTCCGCTTCCTTCAAATGTTTCTTTTGCTGTGCCCGACAGGGTCCACGATCATTATAACAAGTGATTACTTACCACCTAAGCATATACATTGTGGAATGCAATAAATGATTGAGTATTGAGGTTCTTACGGGAGGAAAAATTAAGAAAACTTGCTCGAGAATTGGGCTTCCAGATGCAAAAAAAACACACACATCCGACAGGTAGTTCCAGAGGTTAGCACGTTATAACAAACAAACTTTTCAGCTTTATTATTAGTATAGGTATACTAGCTTCTGCCCGCCACTTCGTCCGTGTGAAATTTCTTGCTACCCCGACTCACCACGTCGCATCGCATCGCCTGCAGCTGAGATGAGAATGAATGAATGAATGGATAGAATAATAAAAGAGTACTTATGAGGAAGTCTGAAAGTGGCACCGGTGACAGAAAAGTTGTGCGGAAATCGGTTGTCATGTGATGCGGAGGAATAAGGAAAATGTTGTGAGCAAAGTTTTGAGTACTCGTATGAATGTCGATGGCTACCTATGAATAGGGGAAGACCAAAGAAACGATAGATGGACTGTGTGAACGATGATATGGCTAGAAAGGGCGACTACATAGTTGACCTAATAAAGGAATATGGAAGAAAAAAAAATTGCGCTGACACTAAATAAATTGGGATATGCGCAGGAGAATTTGATGTCACAAAAATCGCACCTCTTTAAGAATTCCCTTCAAAGTCATTTTAACCCCATTAATCAATGGTACACATATGACTATAAGGTATCATTGGAAAGGCAATTTATTTAAATTTCAGAATAAATCAATAAATTTGGTTTTTTGTTTGCCAGGGAATAAAAAAAACACGCAAATGATTAAAAACTTAAATTTTATTTTATCAGTGAAAATTTAAAAAAAGTCCATAAAATCAACTTAAAACCTAGTGTTACCCCCCCTAGCTCTGATGACAGCTTCCATGCGTTCTCTCATCGACCTAATTAATGTGACAACAGTCTCTTGAGGAATGTTGTCCCATTCTGCAACGACGGCATCTTGGAGGTCTTGGAGAGTGGTAGGGGTAGGATCACGTGCCCGTACTCGCCGTTTCAGTTCATCCCAAAGGTGCTCGATAGGGTTCAGGTCTGGACTTCGCGCCGGCCAGCGCATAACAGGGATCCCAACTTCTTGCAGGTAGTCTCTTACAATTAATGCGGTGTGACAGCGGGCGTTATCGTGCATTAACGTGAACCCACTGCCGACAAAACTCGCATAAGGGACAACCTGCTCCTCTAAGATCTCTGTTATGTACCGAGGAGCAGTCAGCGACCCTTGCCCGCGAGCACTTCCAGTCCGAGAAACACACACAAGGTTCGTTTTGCCTTCGATTGACATGCCGCCCCAGAACATGCACGAGCCACCCCCGTATTCCACTGTCTCTTGAATACAGGCTTGTGCGAATCGTTCCCCTTGCCTCCTGTACACTCTTCTACGCCTGTCGTTGCAGAAAAGACAAACCCTCGTCTCATCCGAGAAGAGTACAGCCCTTCATTGGTCTATTGTCCAATCCACATGGTCACGGGAAAACTGCAACCGGTCTCTCCTATGCTGTGCAGTAAATTTTGGCCCTGTAGCAGCCCTGTGAGCTGCAATTTTCTTCTCCTTCATTCTTCTTCTAATCGTGGAGACGCTGACAGAAGTTCTGCGAGCTGATCGCAGTTGTTGTTGCAGCTCAACAGCATTGGAGAACCGATTACGTAAAGACGTTGAAACAATGAAGCGATCGTCTCTTTCGGATGTGCACCGTTGTCTTCCAGATCCACGTCTTCGGATATAGCCACCAGTCTCTTGGAAGCGTTGGAACACTCGTCGAACGGAAAAACGACTCAAGTTCAGTTGCCGAGCAACATCACATTGCCGCATCCCTGATTGCAGTAGTGCAATGACTTGAGTGGCTTCATCTGCAGTGGTATCCATCTTCTGGGGTATTTTTCTTGCTGCAGCTGTTCACGTGTGTTCACTTCAAAGGTTGGATAGCGAATGACTCACATTTGACCCGGGTCGCCCGTTTTATACCCTTGTAGGGAGGTGCAATTAGTGGCCGTTGTAATGCGTATTTTGACAACATTTTCTTTAACGTTGCGCGCTAATGAGATCTGTTGTGTTTAGGAATTCTAACTGTTGTTAATTTAAAGGTCGTTAAACATACTTTCAATTGATACCTTTATTAATAGGGTTTAATGTATACGTTGATGGCGGGACTTGCTTGAAACTTATTTTCGGAGAGGTGCGATTTTTGTGACGCTGAGTGTATGTTGGTATCGATTTGTTTTTTTTTCTTTATGACTCATGTACTCACACACATACTCACACACATTATGTAGACTAAACTTAGGTCACAACTTAGCTGCATCCGTTTAGACTGAGAACTGTCAAAATGTTAAAGTCAGCTGATTTTTTAACATTTATGACGATGAATTGGATTATATTTCATTTTTTCTTTCATTAAAATCATCATAATTTAGACATAAAAGCAGAGACTCATGAAAGAGCTTTCAAATAAGAGCAATGGACGGACCTAAGTAGGGATTGCAATCCAGCGTCATTTCCAATCCAGCCGGATTCGGCTGGATTTCCATAGATCCGGCCGGATGCGACCGGATCCGGCCGGATTAATCAAATCAGGTTAATTTTCTCTTTTCGTTCCAAAATGGACTTTTAATGAGTTAATTGAGTAAGTGTAATAAATAAGTTGTTATTTTTAAAAATAACCTATAGATATGAAATCAACCTTTATTTTCATGTTAGAACTTAAAAATCCATGAGCCATTAGCCTTACAAAATCTAACATAATTTAATCTTGCGTAATTACTATTTACTGAGATCACAATAATTTGAAAATGTTAACAATAAAAAAAAAATACAATAATGAGTTTGTATCATAAAATATAACTCTTTAGTTTATGTCATCTTCGGTAATGGTGGCTTTTTGGAGCATGTAAAGTGTGTGAGAAGGAATCTGTAGGGTGTTAAGGCTTGGATGAAAGGACAATGGGGACAATATGAACGGTTTGTGCTTTCCCTTGGGTTTTAATTTCTATAGCGAAATCTTGATACTACTTACTTAGGTTTTCGGTTATGGTGGTTTGAATATTATGTGACTTAGGTATTGCTATATCTATCAGGTAAACTGTCTTATTGGTTTTGTCGTGAACGATAATGTCAGGTATATTGTAATGAATAGTTTTATCTGTTATTATTGTTCGGTCCCAGTAAATTTTCTGATCTTTACTTTCTAATATTATTTCTGGTTTATATTTATAATATGGTATCATTTCGTTAACGAGTTGATATTTATATTCTTTTTCTTTTCTTTCATTATTTTTTTCTTTCTCAGTTTATGCGGCCTACCCAAATGTCCTTTCTTTGGTATTGTTTGTCGAGTTGAGCTCCTTAAGTTCTGAGTTGAGCTCCACGATTACTGCCAAAGGCTTGCACTGACTGGACAGGTCCACTCAAATCTGGGTGGTTCTTTTCTCAAAAAACCATTTACACATTTGCACTAATCATTGCAAAACACTAAGCATTTGCAAAACCATTGACACTAATCTACATCGTCCTCATATGGCCTGACCAAGACTACATATGTCTGGAGTTTAAAAGAGACTGTGACCTCTGAGTTTGTTTTGGTCTTTCTTCTCAGAGTAGTCAGATAGGAAACACCGAACTCATCTAGCTAATTTTTTTTTAAAATAATAATAAACAGTTTCATTTCATTATTTTGCCAAAACTTGCTATCACCGGATCCGGATTCGGTAAACGTTTAGTGACGCCGCATCCGCCGGATTACCGGATCCAGTTTTCCGGATTTCAATCCCTAGACCTAAGTGTGTATGAGCTCTTGATAACCACCTTAATAACCACTGACGCTCTGCGATAAATAGAAATAGGGAGGAATACTGGGGTATGTAAGGTTTTTATGCAGTTATCATTCATGTGTTTTCGTGATGGAACAAGCTAAGCCTCAATGATAGCGCTGCCTGATATTTTAAAAGAACTGCAAACAAGCTAAATATTAAAAAAATCGTTTACAAACCCGATACGGAACACTGAACACCGTTAAAAAAAACACCCCGAAAGTGACACAACACCGCGACAACCGCTAAGAGCTTTATTTTATTTGTTCGAACAGAAATTCATTGTTAAAAATTTACCAGAAAAGATTATCTTTTTAATAACAGAACGTCCGCTGAAAAGTTTGCCTGTCCGTGATTTAGATGTTTTTCACATAAAAAAATCTAAAACGTACGTGGATAAACCGGAATGAAAAAAACGGAATTGACTTTCATTGTAGGTACCGATGTTAACATGTTTGCTCGTCGGCCTAAATAGATTGGTTTGCAATCTTGATTGTCTTTTAACCTTCGAGTCCAGAGTGCTATGTTTAATAATGAGGTTATGTAGTTAACTCAAAATCAAATATTCAAATTAGGCGGTGAATCGGCACTTTTAAACGTCAAAATTATACGACAGTCCCTGAAAATGGCCTCCCTTCACCACTTCTTAGTGTTTTAGATGGAAAGAAGAAGTGGGGCAGCAACACTCTCACACAGACACAAACTGTTCTGTCCATGGCAGACGAAACTACGTTGACACGGTGTGCTCACTGTCTTAGCCCACGTACGCACGGACGTAAAAATATCGCGGCGTGATTTTATCGCGCACTGGATTTTCAACTTTCGGTGTTGAGCCGAGCGTTGAGAACCCAATGTGCTAGGACTCACTCTCGTCCCAGCGCGTTGAAAAAATAAACTATTGGATTTTCAACTCTTGGCGCTAAGCAGAGCGTTGAAAAACCAGTGGACGAAAAAATAATCAAACTGCAAACCTGGGTTTATAGTGGTGTAGATAGAGGCACATGAAAAATAATGTGAAGCTATCCGGTAAGCGAACACAAGAGGTATGAATAAGATCAAAGTTTTAACACATATTAATCGGTGATGTATGAACGGAATATTTACCGGGTCTGCAGTTACGGTAGGTAGGTTTATTCCACGTCAATGAAAAAAAAAAATAGTTTATGCTACACACTAATTGCGTGACACACTTTCAATCACAATCTGAATGATTTTGAAGGATATTGCTAATCCATTGCTTCTTTTGTTTGAAAAATATGTCTGCTCAACAACGTAAATAACGCAATGAATGTTTTGGAACTGTCAAAATGAAAGCCATTGCTAATGTAAGTGCTTACGCAATTACCTCGCAGGCCACTTATTCCATTGAAACTCCGTACTATACTATGCCAGCTCAAGGTCAATGTGTCACCAATGACGTGTGACTTACTGTACCTATCCATATACATACCCTCTTCAACCGTTATTAAGGAATAAAATTACAAGGCTCGGCCCTCCTACACCTGACCTTGGGGCTTTGGACAAATTAAATCTACCGACTAAAATAAGACTACAGATATATTTATATTTTTAATTTAAACTATATAGATTTTTTGTATGTTGATATTTTTTCCAGAAACTGACTGCCTTTGGGCGGCTAGACCAACACTTGACTTTGGTAGGTTTGCGCTCAACACGATAATATGATACGAGGTTGAACAGGTATTGGGTAATTGTTCTACGAATTTTTTCAATAGCGGCTCGGTGTCCTTGTTCCCAGATATTGGCAAAAGATCTGCCCCTGTTACACGAGACTTGAACAAAAAGGAAATGGCGAAATGTGTGAATTCAGGTGTGATGTCACTTATATGTTTCGTTCAAGAGTGTAACATCCGGCCCTCCTATCTGTTAATATATTGTAGCTAACCTAAATTGCGATCACTAATTCGTATTTCAGGCATCGTTATTATCAATATATTGATGACACTTTATTACGGCCAATAGGAGGATTATAGACGTTGACATTTTTGACGTGATGTGATAATATGATAACTAATGATAAAAGGATAACATCACTATCAGGTCAATGGCCAGCAAAATAATATTTTACTGGCCATTGACCGAATATGCGTGATTCGACACAGCTGGGTGACAAAATCGAATATATAATGTACTACATAGCTTCGACCAGCGACTTCATCCGCGTTTTATGTCTTATTTTAACATAAAATATATCCTATGACACTCGGCAATACTGTAGCTTCCCATAACAGAAAGGTTTTTCGGAATTGGTTCAGTAGTTCCGAAGATTACCCTTTACATACAGACTCACACATTTTACCTCTTTATAATAAAGATTGTATGTTCGGGAAAGAGCCGCTCGGCTTAGCTCGAATTATTCCGAGCCGACCCGAACATGAATAAGCGAGGGTAGATGCCGAACGAAGTTTGCCGATCGGCAGCCGAATGAATATAATATGCAGTAATTGCTTCAGGTCGACTTTTTTCTATTCTATTTTTTTTATGGCAATGGTGCCGATGTCGACAATTCTGCCAATGTCTGATATGTTAAGAAAAAATGTGCGAAGGAGGGAAACAAAAACAAAATGGTTTAAAAATCTAAATTAAAAAAGGGTACTATTTATTTTGGGTTGTATTTAGTGTGAAACTTGTTAACGGGTATTAGTTGAACACTGAGATAAACAGATAAAAAATATTGTTAGTTATAGGTATGTACATATTTTATATGATCACAAACCGTACAAAAATCATCATAATATTTGATGTCATTGATACGGATAAAAAACATCAAAGCCGCAAAGAGCTTTGGGGAAGAGTGTGTTAGTAGGGATGGAAAGTTAATTGGGACAGGGGTCTTTAATTTAGGGAGATGACTATACAAGCCATGGGCTGGGTTATTATTGGAGCAGTTAAAAAGGATGTGCTCCTAAGTACCTTCATCCAACCCACATTCACAGAGCGATGTGTCTCTGACCCGGATTTTGTGAAGAAAAACCGGAGAACAGCAATGACCTATACGGAGACGGCAAAGAATAGATATTGCTTTCTTGGATATCTTCTTATAGGGATAGAACCAGGGCTTGGGTGTCACATTGGGTTGTATTGCGTGATAAAAAACACCCTTCCGTTTACTTGAATTTAGCCACTGCACTTGCCATGAGGTTAGCAAGCTCTTTTTGGGAAGGCTCAGCAAATCGTAGCCCTGACATTGGAAATGTTTGAGGTCAATGTCTTGGGACGTAACAGCATTCTTAGCAACAGCATCAACATATTCGTTTCCGTTCAACGAATACTGCCGAATCGAATGTGCTGACCCAAACAAGTAACATAATGGTGCCGATTCTCTTGTCACAAATGCCTCAAGACTAAAATTCACCAAAATTTATTTTATTCCTGTCAAACGATAATTTCCCTTTCTGAAATAGACTAAAGTGACATAACTTAACTATATTTTAGTTTGACAGCACTAAGATGGCACTGAGATTTTAATTTAGTGAAAATGATAATTTTGCTATTCTGAATTTGACGTTTTTCACCTAAAATTTTGATAAATAAATCGTTTTTCACCTAAATCTGACCATTTTTAATCGCGATGGAATGGTGTGGAATTCTATGAGTCGTCATGAACTAAAATTCACACCAACACCTCGACATCAGGCGCAAAAACAGTAACTGTATATTTTTTTCTTTTCTTTTGCTTATATCGAAATCTTAGTCCTATCGCAAAAATAATGAAAATTTCGACCTCCTTTATAAAACCCATAAACCCCCAATACTCAACACGTAAGTAATAATTTTTCATATTTTCCATACAAAAAATGAAAACAAACCAAATGCGCGCCTCCGGCTCTAAAAAAAATCACAGGGTAGGGAATCAAGTATGTACCACGTGGAGACGCGATTGTAAAATTCGATTTTAGTTGTGTCAAAATAATTTTTAAATTTAGAGCTGCAGACTAGCTTTAAGGCTCTCATAGCCAAAAGTAAGCAATTTTAGTGATAGTTTAGTTCGGTGTACAAGAGAATCGGCACCAGTATGTATTTGTTAGGGATGCTACACATAGGGTGTAGCATCCGTAACAAATACTATATGGGAATCTATAACCTGCATTAAGTTGCAGAGAAGTGAGAACACAGTAGCGATGCGCAGAAAGTAAGTGGAACGGGGTTCTGTTTGCACTGTGATCCGTAACCTGAATAAAACATTGCACGTGGTGTTGCGTTGGCCAGTATAACGAGTACCTACAGTCCTACACGAGGTCGACTTGAAATAAAACTAGCTTTTCAGTAAGAAGGATAAAATTACGTATACTTATTTAAACATTTTCGTGAAGTTCCACTTCCAAGCACTCATAGTCAAAACAAATTCGGGTGGAAATACTAACACGATCGTTTTTCTACGAGAGTTACATTTTAATGTTGACCTCGTCAAAACTGTTTTTTTACTCCTGAATTTATTATTTCGTTTTTGTTTTCTCTCTAAGCTCCATAGCATAGTGGAGCTCAGTTCTAGTACTCTCTGTTCGCTCAAACTGTGATAATATGATATCTATGATATCTATCGAGGCAGTGTGTATAATCCGCCTTGTAATTTTGGTTGAACTGTACGGTTGAACCACACTAAGGTTGAATGTCACTTGCATGCCATCAAACGGCAATTTGTGTATGTAACGGTTAGATAGTTTAAACCTTAGGGCAAATTTCATCAAAAACACTGAACGCGATTAGCACATCTAAACCGCGTTCAAGAACAGCTGTCAGTGTCATTATTGTAACGGAATATTGACACTGACAGCTCTTGAACGTCGCGCGCCGTTTGAATGTGCTGATCGCGTTCAGTTTCATCGGTGAAATTCACCCTTAGTGAAGTTTCAATTTCCTGGACATTGTTGTCAGAAGTGACAAAACGCCATTATAGTAATAGTAATAGTAATAGTATTTTATTTCGCAAATATGGGTTTTACATACAGGTCTTAAGATTAAGTACATAATTATAGCTCAGCCACATTTTACCAATCGGCATGCAAAATTAGATTAGATTATTTATATCATTCTTATCACAATTAAGTATATCAATTTTCAATTTTTGAATTATTATTTAAATCATCAAATTAATAATAAAAAATAAAAAAAATATGTGTAACAAAAGAAAATACATTATTATCATTAGAATATTTGACATGTCATTACAATTAACAATATTATTATTACAATTCGAATGTCAAGAACATTCCGAGGTCGACTATAGGTACAATACACTGTCTATAGTCACAACAATACATTCGCTTAAATAATGAAATATCACTTACTATAATACCTATCTATTGTTATCGACCCTATAATAGTAGATTTTACAAAAAGTGCACAAAACGAACCATTTTTATCCGAAACTTTTAGCAGCCTGAGACGAAGGCGAGGGCTGATAGTAATGTCGAGGATAAAATGGTTTTGTGGACGAGTTATAAACTCTGCTTTTCACTTCGATTGCGAGGAAATAAAACATTATTATAACATAACATTTCTTTTGTAATAATAATTTTCTTAAATTAATTAAATAACCTTCCGTACTTGAATTTAAATTTTAATATCTTTTATGTCTTAAAAAAACACATAAGGCAAATAAATTAAAGTAAATATTATAAAATAAAAAATTCTATCTATGAACTTCTTATTGTGTTTCGCTGTATGGCTCATTTTCTTTGCCTTAATCTATATGTATCTATAGATACATTTATGAGTAGATACGTTAATGCACTTGTGCCCAAAATTCTATTTTGTGCAGCCTATATCCTGCACAAATAAGCACTTTCAGAGCATGAGAAGTGAAAAAGCCATTTTATAAATAGACAAGGCTACTGAGAAAACTAGAAAACTTTGTAAACATTATCTTTCACTATTATGAAGGATCCAGATCAGGTTATTAATTAAAGTTTTCGTTAAAACAATAAAAGTTTGAAGATCAATCCACAACCTTTAAGCTTGTTTTATTTCAAAGTTTTAGATTTCAAATCTTATTTTTTATAAGACGAAAACTTAAAAAAAGAAAACAACCAACTTCTTCCAAGTGAAAAGTAACTTAAATTTCGAAAGTTTGTGTGCCTATATCATTAGGTCCCCACCTATGAAATTGGCGTTTTTTTCTCACAAATAGAGAACCTCGTCACTTCTATGATTTAAAATATTCATCATTCATTCATGCTTGATATTATATCGAATAATGACCATCTTAAACACAAATATTAAAAAAAACTTTTTACTTATAGTTTTCTAAACATAAAAAATACCTTAAAAATGACTCCTCTTTTTGTTAGCAGAAATGACTACCTACTATTTGTTTTAAAACTTAGCCAAAACTTATTTTTGACGCTTAATCTAAGGGGCATACGTTATCTTAGTTTTTAAACAATAAGTGCATAAAAATATTAAAACATTAGTTCATGGTTGTTATATAAATTAAGAAAATGTTAGAATGAAAAATGCAACTTGTTTAAAATTCTCCATATAAAACGCCAATTTCATAGGTGGGGACCTAATATATATTCTTTTTAAAGAGAAGATTTGATGAGTTTCCTCAATTTCTCCAGAATCCCATCATTAGATCCTGACCTAATGACCTAATGGGACCATCTCGGAAGCATACGCTTTCAAATAAAAAAAAGAATTTTGCAAATCCGTCTATATACTCGTATGACGGAGTCATGCCATAATCCACATAAAAATTAAAAAAATAAATCTAATATAAAACATCCGAATTGATATCCGTTATTTTTAAGACATGATAATTGGGCATAACGTTTTAATAATAAATGTATTATCAAATAATTTTGTTATGGTCGCCTTATTGTTTTCCATAGACCTACACCTACACCTACACAAAAATGCCTCTCGATAGTTAAAAACAGTTGGTTAAAAATAACGAATTATGTGAGCATTTATATTTATTATTAAAAACATTAGGAAAAACCCTACATTATCATTTTATAACATGTCGATAAAAGGAAATGGATTCACATTTTTTTTCAATATACCGACAAATCAATTTATGTTTAGGGGTTCCGTCCCCAACGTGTATTTATGTGACTTCGTTTGCTACATTAAATTATTATTTATCTGTAACGTGATCGCATAGTGGGATTGTTTTCCTAGCCTGAGATGCAGCGCTTTACGCACGTACGGATGCCTGCGTACAGACACACGCCGTTTGAAAACACTTGGAACCACAGTCAGTCCACATGCACGCGTTTTTTACGCGCGTATTACGAGCGTTTCCACATACTGTGAACGCCAGTGCAGACGCGCGATACGCCTTGTTATTGAACATCAACAACAACTGACATTAACGCATTGAAGGACACTAATATCACCCATAGGTGTAACAACAAAATACTTCTATTGTGTTTCGTTCAGTGTCCATCAACCGATTAATTAGAAATACAAACTAAAATTAAGCTTGATATAGACCCACTTAAAAGTTTTAACGTTCATGTGGTAACTATAACGATAAAAGAAGAACAAAAGAGCTATAAATACTTATAGCTCTTTTGTTCTTCTTTTATCGATCCATCCTTAGCTCATTTTCGTGCAACTACTTCAGCATGACGTCATCATCATCATCACTCCCGCAAGCTTTCGTGAGGCGAGTCACACAGACAGCCAGCACCCTCGGCTTCAACGGGTATCCTGACCACCAGCATGCAGCGAACACGCATTCCTGGTTATCGCCCTCAGCCTCATCAGCAACCTTGGCACAGCACCTGCACTTTCGGCCGGTCTCACAAGCAGAGCTCTTTCTACCCTCTCCTGGTTAGGAGAGGGTAGAAAGAGAGGGTCTTAATATAATCATCTAAACCCTTTATCAGATACCTCCGAGTACATATTCAGTGTTTTGATAAAAATTTTTTAGAGGTTAGGTAAACAAAAGACATCGCGATTATAAGGTATTTTAGTTTCTGTTCGGGAATATTTGGTAATAGATAAAATTATTATGTGAAACATATTCATGGAAGCACCGGCCTTCCACGAATATGTAAATAATAATTAAATAAAAATATTCTTATTTATTTTAGAATGTTATTACAACATTATTTTTAAGTTATTGCAAACTTGAAAATTGTTGGTTCAAAATTGGTAATAACTTAATATAATATCATTGTAATAACCGAATTCAGCAGCCGTTTTCTAAGAATATTATTTTATTAAAATATTGTCGGGGTCGGATTTTTCTGAATATTAAAAATAACAATTTATAATTATAGTCAGAGGTATGTATTCTAGAACCAAACTCATTCATAAATCTCGATCTAAAACTAGATTTAAGTCGAGATAAGTATCAAATCTGTCAGTTTTAAAACGAGATTCATGGCTGAGCTTGAATTCGGGCCTAAAAGCTTTGGTACTTAAGTACTCGCGTCGCCGTCGGTTTGCATGTTACCTACCTACTTTCTTCCTTTGTGTAAGGTTTCATGGTTTGGCGGTAGAACATGGTTTGGTTTAATTTCAAGCTCCGACCACATCAGACGTCAAACAACTTGCCCAATTAATTTGCTGAATGTTCGATACTTGGTAAGATGAACAGCATGCGCAGATTTCATCTCGGTGTGGTGTTGGGCGTTTTACACCCTTTTTTTTTTTTTTTTTTGGGTGGGAAATTATCAAATGAATTTTCGGAATGCTGCGCCTTAACGAACAAATAATGTATTCTAAACTATTTTGATTTTACAACATTCAAGGAGAGGGGTGTGGGGACAATATTTCGAATGAAGACCAATCGCTGTCGAGCGATAGGTATGACGTAGCGTATGGTATAATTTCTTGCCTCGAAATGTCGCTGTTAGTCCCTGACGTACGTTAATGGAGTAGGAGTCCACAACAACCTGGCTATTATTTTTTCTGCTCACCTAGTTCAGTAATCGGTAAAAAGAAAGATAAAGAGCGTTGTTGATAGGATTGTAACGAAATGTCGAGCTCGTCGATATTTTATCGGGTAAAAGTAGATAGTTTGAGCTCAGACTTGTTTAAAACAAAAACGCCCTCCCGCTCTGGGTGGAGCGGGAGGGCGTGTCAGACTCTTACTGACTAAAACCCACCCGTGTTCCTTCTCTTGCCTGTGCAATGCCAGGGGGCCACGGTATCCCTTTCGGACTTTCCCGCAACCCCGGCAGGCAATGGTCTCATCGGACCCCTTCACTCGCTGACACTCTTTGAGGCGCGCGTGGAACACAACGCGCCGTCGACCCGGGCCTGGTCCTTACCGGACGGCGAGCTACCCGGCGTTTTACACCCTATACTTAAAATATAATGCGCAGATCCTTGTACCTAATACCTAAGTGGCCTTTTTTTTGTGTTCTTTATATGAGATGTTTCTTGTAGTTCGTAACCAAACTCTCAGTCTAGTTCTGAAATATATTGAGATAGTAGTTACGAAACTAACAAGACTGGTTTGATTATGTAACACGATGTATGAAATGTCAGTAATTCTGGAAACTATTCGGTGAAACGTCCGGGCTACTCGTATCATAGGGAAGCTTGTGTGTATATGAAACCTCTCTCAGGCCTCCATCAATTGATTGTACATAGAATCGCTGCTGAAAGAGGGTAAGCGGCGAATGCCCACCGCTGACATTGCTGACACACACGAACGTACGTTCACTCCATTAAAACCAAGAAATAATTTTACATAATTATCATATTTTTCGCCAAGACTCAGCATGTTGGGAAATTTCCACAATTAAATAGACCGTTGTGATAGATAAATTAGATATCAAAAACAAACAGCCTCATTTCTAGCCTTGACACTTAGTTCTAAACATTAACAATACCGATTCAAATTGTTTACAGCGTACAAAAGTTACACTGTTTCACAATAATAAAATAATTACAAGAGAAAATAACAGACAATTTCATATTGCGGGGATCTAAGTAAACTCACCAAAGGAATTATTTAAATTTGAAGTCAGAACAGAACCTTCTCACTTACTGAAGTCATTATTTTGAACAATAGCTGAATAGAACTCGGGCAGAGATATCCGACCGAGAACAAACGCCACAATCGGGAGTTTATATTGCATATTGCGGATGCAAGGATGAATAGAGGAATAAGTACATTTATTTTTAATTTTCCAATACGTAGCTTGTGGTTCCTAGTCGAGAATACTTCAGTACATCTCTACATCTCTTTAATACATTTTGTGAATGTGAGAACGCTGTAGGCTTAGTGGACTGTATAATTGCTGACCATAATTATTTTGTTAAGTACCTGGTACTTGTTGAAAGACCTACACTGTCCTCCCATACCTAATAACACTGTTATTTGAAAATATTGTAAAAACCAATTATTTTTAAAAGAGTAACCGTGGAGTTTCTTGCCAGCTCTTCTCCATACGAAACGACCAATTGGAACCGTGCACCTATTTAGCTTCTGACGTTTCATAAGTGCCCATGTAGGTTTATGTGAAATAAAATATTTTGAATTTTGAATTTCAGCTTTGTGGATGGAGAAGTATTGATGAATAATTATATAATTTAATTAGTTTACATTGATAATAATTATCATGAACCGAATCTCGTGTCTGTTGACGTTGCAGGGTTGATCAAAAAAATTAATGATCGAAGTCAACGATACTGATTGCTGCACCAGTATGTAGGTAGGTACTCGCTAATAGTTTTGAAAACGGATCTAATATTTTTACTAGGATAACCACACACTCTTTCTATTCTGTTAAGAGTGTTATTATAACTATTGGTCCGGCGCGGCGGCGTCACGTGTTAACTTACAAAAACACCCTTTCCAAAACTTGTTTCTAAAACTTTTGCGGTTTTTGATAGGTATATAGGTAACAATATTATGCTTGCGATATTAAGATCAACATACCGTGTCCTAAGTCTCAACATGTTTTTGTTTTAAAAAGTCTGAGCTCAAACTACCTACATTTACCCGATAAAATATCGACGAGCTCGACATTTCGTTACAATCCTATCAACAACGCTCCTTAACTTTCTTTTTACCGATTACTGAACTAGGTGAGCAGAAAAAATAGTAGCCAGGTTGTTGTGAACTCCTACTCCATTAACGTACATCAGGGACTAACAGCGACATTTCGAGGCAAGAAATTATACCATACGCTACGTCATACCTATCGCTCGACAGTGATTGGTCTTCATTCGAAATATTGTCCCCACACCCCTCTCCTTGAATGTTGTAAAATCAAAATAGTTTAGAATACATAATTTGTTCGTTAAGGCGCAGCATTCCGAAAAAGGTTTTTTTTTAAAGCAGTGTATCTCTTAAACCGTAAATAATTTTGACCAAAACAAAAAGAATTATATTTTCAAGTCTTATTTTAATACAGTGATGGAACTCAAATCATAATTAAACATACATTAATGCTTAAAAAAAATCTTCAAACACACCTCTTAATAGGGATGATGACTAAAAAAATGTTTTTGGTCCGTAATGTAGATTATGAAGAAATAACGTACACGTATTTTTTCTTTTTTTACGTTATCAAAAGATTACGGCGATACATTGAGTTATAATGTGCCATGACGTCACTTGTATGTAGATTTTATACATACTTGTGACGTATCAACCCCCACTCCAACTTTAATGCGTTGTATCTAAGTAATTTTTTATTAAAATGATAAGGCAAAAAATACGTGTCTAATATTTTTTTATTATCTGACTGACGGACTAAATAGAATTTCTTTTTTTTGACCCAGGCATCATCCCGTCTTTAAAAGCAGTTTATACCTTCACTAACAATTATAATTATAGTTAAAAATATACCATAAAATACATAACACAGGACAGGAGGACGGGAAGACATATACTGACCTTATTGGTGATGTTCTTCAGAAAGGACAGGTGCGTAGTACTCGCAACCGGCGTGCGTGTAGTATGAACGTAAACGAGGGAAAAGGAGTAGGTATGTAAGGATCATAGAATGGTATTCTGTAGTTTCTGCCTACCCCCATGGGAAGAAGGCGTGAGTTTATGTATGTATGTATGTATATACCATAAAATGTCTAATGCCGAGCTGCCTGGAGTTATGGATTATGGTGAGTAATATGAGCAATATGATGAAAAAAACAACGAAAAGCATTGAAAAAGTACAAAAGTGTGTATTTTGTTTACTCTTTACACGTAAATAAAAAGACAGAGACAAAGGCAAATGGTCGGTAGGCCCTAAAAACTACAGTATCGTTTTCATTGAAACCACCTAAGTTTTCGCCAAACCTCACCGTTGATGCTACACAGGTGTATACAATGTGTTACAAAAACCCTGTCCGATCCGAAAAGGGCATATAGGTACTGAAATAACATTAACAAAAAGTAATAAAAAAAACTTGAAAGTAAAAAAGTTATTGTTATTTAAAATTTACGTTATTACCAAAATTATCCCAATTCCACAAAAAAATATGTAACTTATGACTTGTAAACGACGACGGTCGCCCGTGCCCCTTGAAAATAACCCGGTAAAATTCCCCATTGAAAAAAAATTAAGCTATTTTTTTTTCATAATACTTAATTATAATTACCACTAGACTATTAGCCCTCATGGAATGGACAGGGTGTTTTTTACACGCTGTATATGTACATCTAAACTAATATTTTATAGAGAAAAGATTTGTATGTTTGTATTTTTATTTGTAATTAATAAACTCAAAAACTACTGGACCGATTTAAAAAATCTTTCACCAGTTAAAGTCTATATTATCACTGAGTAACTTAAGCTATAATATTTATAAAGATATCACGCAGGCGAATAAAGATTGACAATTTCATTATCAAAGTATTTCTACTTTGTGAACTTTAAGGTTTCCCGAATTACGTCGCGCGTCGCTGTAAAATTTTAAGTCCGTCATTCGAGCCAAAGGCGGCGTTTTTATTATATTAGCACAGAACTCGTCTGAAAGGTGAAGTTACCATTTCATTACCGTTCAATGTTATTTTGGTCGTTTGTAGGATACACGGATTTTATGTACTTACGGATAATATGAAGAAGGAAATAGGCTGATACCTTCTACGACTCTATTTACCTGACTACGACGAAGTTGGGAGGGTAATGTTTGTTGGTGATATACTTGCGACAATAAATCGCAAACTTGTTGAAATAGGTTTCTGTTGATATTTCAACAAGTTTGCGAAAATATCAATTACTATCTCAAGTAACACAGTAGTAACACAGTAGTGTTACTTGAGATAGTAAATGATATTTTGATCTATGGACTAGGCCTGGCTGCAATGAGTCATAAATTACAACAACACGGGCCATATTAATTTCGGTAACACAAAGTTGTGTCTTATCTATACAATGTGGATCTGGACTTACGACATTAAATTAAAACGAGCATAGTCTAGTACTATGCTCGTTTTAATTTTTTGTTTTTTCGTCTTTTAAAATGTTTCTATGGACTAGTTCCATAGAAACATTTTAAAAGACGAAGATTAGTAGTTAATGGAAAATTTAAAAATTGCAATTTTCAAACAAAATAAATAGCAGAATCAACTGCATAAAAAGTAAACACGCTTTATCTACGAAAAGTCACTAACCCGTTGCGCGGCCCGATGCGGGTCGCGGCGCCCGACGGGGGGCGGCGCCTGCGCTGCGGTGCGGGGCGTAGGTGGACGTGGGCAGGTAGTTTAGTCGGAGAACAACAAATTAGCGGCATAAACTCACTAAGTTGCGCGTTGTTAATTAAAAGATCACTGATTGAATAATTAATCACATAATATCACATCACAATCAGAATTTACATCAATAGTCAAATTTATAAATTTTCAAGGTTTCCACCGTTGTTTCATTATGCACAAGCGACATCGATACCTAATTAACTAATATTAAACTAACACTGAACAATAAGTCACACTAAATCGTCTTAATCATAAATAACAACTAATTTTTTTCACAAAATCACAACAATACGCGCGCGGCTCGTCTCGTGATAAAAAAAGTAGCCGTGTGCGCGCTCCTCAAAGGGCGCCGCCTGACTGGACCGAGTCCCGAGACTTTTTGCCGAAAAAATTCCGCTCACACACACACTCGCAATTGTCTATGCACCACTAATGCATAATTTGCGTAAGTAATATTTCTTTTTCTTTCTAATTTTAGTATTATTTTGTGGGACTGGGCGGGGCGCGTCAGAGTGGAATCGTATGACACCTTTCTCTGTCTCTCAAGCATATTGAGACGTAGAGGATAGAATCGTACGTTTTGCACAGGTTCTTGACCTTACAATGTTTACCTATTATTACGGACTCAGATCTACATCATGTAGAAAAATAAGAAAATGAAAAATAATTTCCTGTGGCTAAAGTATTCATTGGATTTGATTGATTTTTTGTATACGGGTAAAGAACATGACACTCTTTATGTGGTTTTATGGAATGTCAATCGTCCTGCTCCACATTGTATATCTGATGGTGAAAATAGCTTCATAGGTCCTTTACCCTAGACAAAGGATGGATCAAAAATCTAAAATAGAACTGGCGGTTTTTTGTAATACAGTTAATTTAAAAATCAATCACCAGACTAAAACTCCAATCAAAACACACAGAAACAAAGTACCTATACAGACGATATTTAAAACCTTACCGGATAAGTAACAAGAAAATATTTATTTTCTGTGACAGCAACATGTTATGGTAGACGCTGAACTTAGCGCTGATGCAAGACTGTATCATTCGAGCACCTACAGTTTGTTAGTCGAAGAGGAAATGCCCGCAGAGTAACCACAAACAAACAGCCCACACGATCATTAAAATTCTGCTTTACGGACATCTCGTTTTCTGTATTAAAATATTCACTAGCTGACGTAGAACAGAACTCCCATAAACGTAATGTACTATGTACTAAAACCGAAACGAATTAATCACCTGCCTTCAGTTAATACAGTTGATTTCGTATTTTATTTTTATTGTTTCTAGAGCTATTCTATTCTATTTTTTTTATGGCAATGGTGCCGGTGTCGACAATTCTGCCAATGTCTGATGTGTTAAGAGAAAACGTGCAAAGGAGGGAAAAAAAAAATGGTTTAAAAATCTAAAGTAATAAAGGGTACTCGTAGTTCTATTTAGTGTGAAACTTGTTAGCGGGTATTAGTAAAACACTGAGACAAACAGTTAAAAAATATTGTTAGTTATATTTTAACTACACATGTACATATATGATCACAAATCACACAAAAATCATCATAATTTGATGTCATTGATACGGATAAAAAACATCAAAGCCGCAAAGAGCTTTGGGGAAGAGTATGTTAGTAGGGATGGAAAGTTAGTTGGGGAAGAAAAACCGGAGAACAGCAATGGCCTATACGGAGATGACAAAGAATAGATATTGCTTTCTTGGATATTTTCTTAAAGGGATAGAATGTCATGTCACATTAGGCTGTATTGCGTGATAAAAAGGCTACTGAAATTATCTTGCCCATTAGAAAGTTGCTCAAATACTTATTTCAAACGTCATGAATTATGAAAGCTTCAAAACTTATTTGATAAATGAAACCTACACGAGCAATGTGACGTTTTAAATACCAATTTAAAAAATCGCAAATGTCAAAAGAGTTTCTTGCCCCGCGGCTTACATGTTACCTGAACATTTCTGAAGCTTCGTTCGAATAAATCTATCCTACTCGCCTTATTTTAATAGTAGTTTTGACTTTCGACATTAATCCAGTACCTTTGAAGTTAAATATAGAGACTGTTATCTGAGAATTTGGCTACTTTTCATAAAAGATGGAATGCTGAGTGCAAGTTGCTGTATCGGGCCGATTTTCACTTGATAAGCTCTTTGTCCAGCTGTCTAGTATCCAATATCTATCGCAATTTGCATCCGTCGGTCACAGCCAGTGACGTCAGCACGAAAAAGGAATTATATGAAATGAATAAACTTAATGTACAAGTTATTTTCGTATAAAAATAAGGTTGTTACGAGAACTGAAAGCTCTTTAGTGAGACAAAGATTCGCTTGGATATTGGATACGTGCTGTGGTTACACGCATCTTATTTTCGCACTCCACTTTACATTTAACTTTTTCTACGACTTTATTTTTACTAATTAATCTCAACTTAATTAAATCATTTTGTATGTATAGTTGATTAAACAGAACTTGATAATAAAACCCCTATTTTATTACAGATTGTACCGAAAATTAAACTTGTTCACGTAACATTGAGTTAGAGCCAAGAATATAGCGATAAGGACGCCCATTGTATATTTTGTAGTGTTTTTAATTTATTTTTTGCTATGTATTTTTGTGGTGTAAAATAAAGTATATATAAAGTAATATAAATAATATAAAAATACGGTTTAATAATAATAGACTTAGCTGTATCCCTTTTACTGATCGTTATAAAGTCAACAAAGGAATAGTTATGATGTTATAACGTTAAAAACTTAATGTACAAGTTATTTTCGCATAAAAATAAGGTTGTTAAATCAAATTGAAGCTGTAAAGTTGTTTCATTCGCGCGTTTGATCATTATTTGTATGGGAAATAATGTTTTTTTTTTTTATAAATCAAAGGCACTTTTCGTGTTTTTCTATGTGATCGCGTTATTAGTCTACGCAACGGATTTTAATCTGTCGCGCGCGCAATTAGCAGACACAATAGAATTTTATTGTTATCTGTCTCCAATATGAGACACCAGTATTATAAAGGTTAATGCGGTTTCCAAGTGGAAACAAAAAAAAAAAAAAAAAAAAAAAAAAAATGATCTAAATGAAAGTTCATTTAGATAATTTATTTCATAACATCATTCAGGAATAAATTATCTGAAATTCTGAGAAAAGGTAGTTTCATAAGCGTTCATGAATGAAAGTATGTACACTATAATTATGAAACAGTTACAGGGCTTTTATTTTTATGTATCACCTTTTTGTCATTAATATGCACAAAGAAAAAAAGAATAAACGAATATTTTATTAAATCAGACTATCAAAACGCAATTATTTGCAATATCGAAACGCAGAACCTGGGACGGTAGCTACGGAGTTACCATACTTACCGGAATATGGTATTAATTTCTACTTCTATAATTATGCTTATTAGCAGAATTTTTGTGTTATTGGATTCATCGTTTAACTTTAAACAGACTATTAAGACTTTTACTACCCCTTTTTTTTAGGAGTATTATTGATAACTCAGTTCTGTTCCATCAAATCTAAGACATGTTGGAGAAGCAGACTCCTGTCCCTTGAAACACAAGAATATTATTCTAAGCTTTGGAGCCAGTACCTATTTGTACGTGTAACACATTTTATATTAATAAATATGTATTAGCTCATTGTTGATGACAGTAAAATTAATGCACTATGTAAAAGTTTTTTGGCGAATTTAGCTTCCATGGCAACATTAATATCTTCAACATTGATGTCAGCTTTAAATCAGAAATTTCTTTTTTGTAATATTTTAATGTCTGTTTCTCTTGAAGTGTCGTTGTAAATAGTTGTGTGGATTAGTCTGTTTACCCACAAGTTTTATTTGTATTGTGAAGTATAGAATACGAGGATTGTACGTAATCCAGATGATCGAGTCTAATACAATGCCATAGATTACAGCTGATGCTAGTATGTGTGACGAGCATCGTATGGTGATGCCGACGATAAGCATGACGACCGCGCCGGCTGCTATACAGGGTGTTAAAGTAATTGCGTGCCATAGCTTAGGGGTAGGTTCAGTACCGATAAAGGAAGCCAGAAAAAATAAAACTTGTCCAGCCTAATTTAGTACCTACTAACTTAAAATACTAATCGTTTAGTAGTAGAAGAAGTGAAAGACGAAATGACAACGCGTTCGATTGTAGGTGGGTAATTAAAGCATTTAAACAAATAAAATAATTTTAATTCTAAACGATTGCTATTTTAAGTTAGTAGGAGCTATTTTTTTTTTTTCTGGTTTCCTTTATCGATACTGGCCCTACCCCTAAGCTATGGCACGCAATTACTTTTACACCCTGTATAATAAAATGCTTTATTCAAATTACCAAATAAATGTTTTATTTTTGCTTAATGCATAATAGGTATGCATAGGCTGACCAAGATAGTAAGACAACATGATGGGATGAAATGATATTGTTTATTCTGTAAATAGGATATAGGAATCACTTTTACACGTCATCTTAACAAAATAATAAAAAAATTGCTAGATGAGTTGGGCGTTTCCTATCTGACTACTCTGAGAAGAAAGGCCGAAACAAACTCAGAGGTCACAGTCTCTTTTAAAGTCCAGACATAATCTTGGTCAGGCTATATGAGGACCATGTAGATTAGTCTGAAATGGTCTTTTGAGAAAAGAAACACACAGATTTGAGTGGACCTTTCCTGTCAGTGCAAGCTTATGCCACTAATCGTGGAGCTCAACTCGACGAACAATACCAAAGAAAGGATATTTGGGTAGGCCACATAAACTACTCAAACTTCCAGACCATCATTCAAACTAATAGAGAAAGAAAAATCATCAAATATCCACATAGTCCCCACATTCACAAAGATTTAAATAATATAATTTATAATACTTTACAAAGTAATCATGTCATTTTGTATAATATATTCAACAATGTCAATGTTTATATAATACTGGTATATTTTGATAATTTTACTGAATAATTAGGTATAATGTTAATTTGTATGATTTTATCACAAGGCTTAGCAGATCGAGCAGCTCAATCCCAAGCTTTTTTATCTACTAAATAATCTGAATTTTTATATGTAGTACCCTTTTATACAAAGGATGAAGCGTGGTGCGTGGCCTCCCCAGCCTGAATACCTTCACAGGTCTTAAATTCTACATTCGCCTTTGAACCTTGCATAAATATAATAAGATATTAGGTACTTAGTTATAGTCAAATACATTTTTAAATACCTAGTACCTATCTAATATTGAAAATAGGAAGTGTATAGAGTGCCGCTGGCGGCACTTTATCCGTATCGGATAAAGTGCCGCAATCTGCGTACTAATCGGCATACCAGTAGCACTGCCTCGGCCCGGCTAAAGTGCCGTAAGCATTGCATTGTCACTGTCACTTGTTATTTTGTTTGATTGTTGAGGTTAGCTCGCCGCCCTTTGTATTGACTGATCGTATTTGTTTTAGATAATTTATAATTTTGATAATAAAATAATAAAAATTAATATATCATGTATATCAGAAGTCACTACATTGACTGAATTTACGAAAAATGAAGTAGCAAATTAAAATGGCTGAAAGTTTAGATGGGTTAGGTTAGGTTAGAACTGTGACCACACAACGCACGAGCCGTGCGAGCGAAGCGAGCGGTGCCGCGGTAGCGGCCGGCGAGTGCCAGGGTCAGTTTAGGCACAAGAGAATGTAATGTCTTGGAAATGTGGTGTTTTACAGCGACCTAACCTCAACAATCAAACAAAATAACAAGTGACAGTGACTCAGTGACAGTGACAGTGGCAATGTAAATCTGACGGCACTTTAGCCGGGCCGTGCCAGTGCCACTAGTATGCCGTTAATGGCACTTTATCTGATAGGGATAGAGTACCACTAACGGCACTCTATACACTGCCATTAATTTGTAAATAACATCACGACTGACAGTTGTCCCGTTATGTCCACTGACAAGTTTTGTCAGTGATAAAGCCACGTATTCACTGGACAAATGCCCCGCGGCACCAGTCGCTTGAAACTTCGGGCGATGTCGACCAACCAACGTCTCTAGAAATCCAAGCTTCACGACCTTTTTCATTGTTTTCGATGTTGCCAGACATATCTAGGAATACGTGTCGTGGGAAGCTTTATGCGTCTGGGCCTGTTTGGCCGAGAATGGTGTACGATGCAAGACACAAAGCGAAAACGCGTTGAGTTTCAGTTGCAGGGCAAAAATTGATCGTGCATAGTATTTTTGGACGTACGAGTATCCCTCGGACGCATTTTTGGTTTTCTTTATCCAAGGTTTACCTGTGTGCCATCCAAATTCGTTCAGCCGTTTTAGCGTGAAAGCGTATCAAACAAACAAACTCAATTTTGCATTCATAGTACTAGGAGGACGTTCGCATTAGTAGTAATAACCAAAGACATTTTGTCAATCATAACGTAATTATGTCCGCTTGCTTTGCATAGAAGTGCATGGAGTACAATAGGACATGACGCTCTTCTAGATGCTCAATGTGAAGAAGGTTTAATATACAAAATCAGCTACTAGTGCCACTTTTCTCTTCAGTGGCCATTATTGGAACTAATTATTTCCGCCATCTTTGAATGTCAGATAGTTTTTACTCGCTGGTTTACTAACGGGTGATTTTTTAAGAGGTATAGAATTTGATTTTCAAAGAAAACACAAAAATTTTGAAAAATTTGATGAAATCTTTATTGGAATCGATAGAACGATCAATATAATTTAATGTTTGAAGATGATTTCATGCAAATGCTGGCCGCGGCTCCGGTTTAGATGGCCCATTCGCAAGGCCCAATTTCAGCACACTCTCTCCAACATATCAGCCGGTATATCACGAATAAATGCTTCAATATTGGCTCCCAGTGCGTCAATCGTTGCTGGTTTAAAATCCCTGTAGACATGAACCTTAACATGGCCCCACAAGAAATAGTCCAAAGGCGTTAGATCACACGATCTAGGCGGCCAATTGACGGGCCCAAAACGTGAGATAAACTGTTCACCGAAGGCGGCTCTCAATTGGGCCATTGTTTCGCGTGCCGTGTGGCATGTGGCACCGTCTTGTTGAAATCACATGTCAGGCATGTCCAATTCCGCCATGGGATCTGGAGGCAAAAGTCCTCGCGCATATTTGGGAGTGGCGCGAGGAGGCGAAACGCCGGGGCTTGACTCCGATGCCGCGAGAAATCGCGGCACAGCGGACAGAGCTCCGACGGGATCTCATGGCGGCATGGAGAGTGCGATTGTCGCAACCCAGTGCTGGGCACGCCACTATTGCGGCGATAAGTCCCCTCTTTGAGGAGTGGCTGGAGAGGCGCCACGGCGTCCTCACCTTCCGCCTGACGCAGGTCCTCACCGGACACGGCTGTTTTAATTTATAATTTAATGTTTTGTGTTGCGTTATGTAAATTATCTATAAATTATTGTATAGAATCTTTTTTTTTTTCCTAACTGCACAGACAGCTGTGCTGCTGGGGAGTTTGTTGCGCCACTTCTTCTTCCCAGCAAAAGCACTAGGAAGTGGTGAAGGGTGGGCGTTTTGGGGGACTGTCTTATGTAATTTTGACGTTCGAAAAGTGCTGATTCTCAGCCTAGTTTGAATAAATGACTTTTGAATTTTGAAAGGACAAGACGTTAATTATTATTGATAACTCAGTTCTGTTCCATCAAATCTAAGACATGTTGGAGAAGCAGACTCCTGTCCCTTGAAACACAAGAATATTATTCTAAGCTTTGGAGCAAGTACCTATTTGTACTTGTAACTCATTTTATATTAATAAATATGTATTAGCTCATTGTTGATGACAGTAAAATTAACGCACTATGTAAAAGTTTTTTGGCGAATTTAGCTTCCATGGCAACATTAATATCTTCAACATTGATGTCAGCTTTAAATCAGAAATTTCTTATTTGTAATATTTTAATGTCTGTTTCTCTTGACGTGTCGTTGTAAATAGTTGTGTGGATTAGTTTGTTTACCCACTAGTTTTATTTGTATTGTGAAGACGTATAGAATACGAGGATTGTACGTAATCCAGATGATCGAGTCTAATACAATGCCATAGATTACAGCTGATGCTAGTATGTGTGATGAGCATCGTATGGTGATTCCGACGATAAGCATGACGACCGCGCCGGCTGCTATACAGGGTGTTAAAGTAATTGCGTGCCATAGCTTAGGGGTAAGTTCAGTACCGATAAAGGAAGCCAGAAAAAAAAAAACTTGTCCAGCCTACTAACTTAAAATACTAACTTAAAATACTAATCGTTTAGTAGTAGAAGAAGTGAAAGACGAAATGACAACGCGTTCGATTGTAGGTGGGTAATTAAAGCATTTAAACAAATAAAATAATTTTAATTCTAAACGATTGCTATTTTAAGTTAATAGGTGCTAGTTTTTTTTTTTCTGTTTCCTTTATCGATACTGAACCTACCCCTAAGCTATGGCACGCAATTACTTTAACACCCTGTATATTAAAAATGCTTTATTCAAATTACCAAATAAATGTTTTATTTTAGCTTAATGCATAATACGAGTAGGTATGCTTAGGCTGACCAAGATAGTAAGACAACATGATGGGATGAAATGTTATTGTTTATTCTGTAAATAGGATGTAGGAATCACGTTTACACGTCATCTTAACAAAATAATAAAAAAATTGCTAGATGAGTTGGGCGTTTCCTATCTGACTACTCTGAGAAGAAAGGCCGAAACAAACTCAGAGGTCACAGTCTCTTTTAAAGTCCAGATATAATCTTGGTCAGGCTATATGAGGATCATGTAGATTAGTCTGAAATGGTATTTTGAGGAAAGAACCACACAGATTTGAGTGGACCTGTCCTGTCAGTGCAAGCATATGCCACTAATCGTGGAGCTCAACTCGACGAACAATACCAAAGAAAGGATATTTGGGTAGGCCACATAAACTACTCAAACTTCCAGACCATCATTCAAACAAACAGAGAAAGAAAAAAAAATATCCACATAGTCCCCACATTCACAAAGATTTAAATAATATAATACTTTACAAAGTAATCATTTCATTTTGTATGTTATATTCAACAATGTCAATGTTTATATAATACTGGTATATTTTGATAATTTTACTGAATAATTAGGTATAATGTTAATTTGTATGATTTTATCACAAGGCTTAGCAGATCGAGCAGCTCAATCCCAAGCTTTTTTATCTTCTAAATAATCTGAATTTTTATAGTACCCTTTTATACAAAGGATGAAGCGTGGTGTGTGGCCTCCCCAGCCTGAATACCTTCACAGGTCTTAAATTCTACATTCGCCTTTAAACCTTGCATAAATATAATAAGATATCAGGTAGTTATAGTCAAAAACATTTTTAAATACCTAGTAGGTACCTAATATTGAAAATAGGAAGTGTATAGAGTTCCACTGGCGGCACTTTATCCGTATCAGATAAAGTGCCGCAATCTGCGTACTAATCGGCATACCAGTAGCAATGCCTCGGCCCAGCTAAAGTGCCGTAAGCATTACATTGTCATTGTCACTGTCACTTGTTTTTTTGTTTGATTGTTGAGGTTAGCTCGCCGCCCTTTGTATTGACTGATCGTATTTGTTTTAGATAATTTATAATTTTGATAATAAAAAAATAAAAATTAATATATCATATATCAGAAGTCACTACATTGACTGAATTTACGAAAAAGAAGTAGCAAATTAAAATGGCTGAAAATTTAGATAGGTTAGGTTAGGTGAGAACTGTGACCACATAACGCACGAGCCGAGCGAGCGTAGCGAGCGGTGCCGCGGCAGCGGCCGGCGAGTGCCAGTGTCAGTTTAGGCACAAGAGAATATTATGTCTTGGAAATGTGGTGTTATACAGCGACCTAACCTCAACAAACAAACAAAATAACAAGTGACAGTGACAGTGGCAATAGAAATCTGACGGCACTTTAGCCGGGCCGAGCCAGTTCCACTAGAATGCCGTTAACGGCACTTTATCCGATAGGGATAGAGTGCCACTAACGGCACTCTATACACTGCCATTAATTTGTAAATAACATCACGACTGACAGTTGTCCCATTATGCCCACTGACAAGTATTGTCAGTGATAAAGCCACGTATTCACTGGACAAATGCCCCGCGGCACCAGTCGCTTGAAACTTCGGCCAACCAACGTCTTTAGATATCCAAGCTTCACGGCCTTTTTCATTGTTTTCGATGTTGCCAGACATATCTAGGAATACGTGTCGTGGGAAGCTTTATGCGTCGGAGCCTGTTTGGCTGTGAATGGTGTACGATGCAAGACACAAAGCGAAAACGCGTTGAATTTCAGTTGCAGGGCAAAAAATCATCGTGCATAGTATTTTTGGACGTATCCCTCGGTCGCATTTTTGGTTTTCTTTATTCAAGGTTTACCTGTGTGCCATCCAAATTCGTTCAGCCGTTTTAGCGTGAAAGCGTAACAAATAAACTCAATTTCGCATTTATAGTACTAGGATGACGTTCACATTAGTAGTAATAACCAAAGACATTTTGTCAATCATAACGTAATTATGTCCGCTTGCTTTGCATAGAACTGCATGAAGTACAATAGGACATGACGCTCTTCTAGATGTCAATGTGTAGAGGGCTTAATATACAAAGTCAGCTACTAGTGCCACTTTTCTCTTCAGTGGCCATTATTGGAACTATTCATTTCCGCCATCTTTGAATGTCAGATAGTGTTTACTCGCTGGTTTACTGCATAATAAATAACTCTTTGGTTTACTGTCATGGGGTCTGTTTATATGGGGCCTCTTGCTTTTTACAACTTTTTTCTGGTGAAACCCAATATTTCTCGATGTTTTATCAAGTGGTTAAAACGCTAGTATTATATAATTCACTCACCGTCATGACACATAAAGGTGTGACGTAGAGAAGCCCGAAGTTCACCATGTCGAATAGTTCCGAGTTGTACTTCCTTCGATGAGAGATGCATATTGTTTCCATGTGGCCGTTGCCGAGATCGTTGGTGATGGTCTCCACCCAGATGAACTTGGGAGCGCTGTAGGCTGCACTCGTGATCCACACGCCGAGTATCACCAACTGTTCATCGACAAAACTTGGGTTAGCAGCATCCTAATAACGTAACACGTTCAGAATGGCAATCCCTTTTCATTTTTTGAATTTATTGCGTTGTTTTTGATGCAGAGCAGACGAAAATTTAAAAGATACAAAGCAACGGATTCTGTTGTATTGTTAAAATGAACCGGATTATCATTCCGAGTATATTCCGCACTTCTGCAATTAACGGCATATTTTTTAAAATAAAAATAAACATATTTTTGAAACAACTAACTACTAGTTTTCAAACGACAATAACCCCATTCCGATGTTGGGCAGCCTCATAATTTTGCAAAACTTTTTAATTGAAACTAAATCCAATTTAATAATTCAGAACTACGCCTGACTAAGGCCTGTTAGTTATATTAAACAGTTTATTATTTATTCTAAAGCTGGCTCCTGAAGTGGATCTACATATTTCCAGTTTGATCTCAAACTGAGTCTAGTAAATCTGGCGAACTTGCTAATTATATTATTTACGCGACAGCGACGCCACAGCGCTCTATTTAGACTATACTTGTACGGTTCGACTAGCGGGTCGGCGGACCATGGTGCGCTGCTCACAAAATTGCTTTAAAAGTTATCTGCAGAGGCTGCAATACTCGAAACTGTAATAATTTCTAGCAACTGAGATATCGTAATTAACTCTTTTGCTCTTACCGTTAAATACACGTGTAGAAATCTCTTTTAGCACTATTTTGAAGAGTTCTGAACTTTACCAGATTTTATTTAAAATAGAGATAAAACTAAATGACTATGGATCCTGTACTATTCTATTTCAATATCATGACGTTACGGCGAACAGTGGCGTGAAAACGACGTCATTTGTCTACCTGAATAATGTTCTAGCAATTTATAAGGTTCTAGGAAAACATCGGCCTGTATCCGGGCATCCGGGGAAAATGAGGAAGTCAATTCAAATGAAATCGTTCCCCCGCGACGCGTTCGCCGTCCGCCGCTTGCGAATCTGTGACACACTGAATCTTACCCGAAGTCGCGTCGAGGTGAGGATCTGTTTGCAAGTGATGGGGTGTATAATAGCGAAGTATCTCTCCGTGCATATCACCACGAGAATGAATATCGACGCTGTGTAGCTCAGCGAATGTACGAACTGGTACATTTTGCACAGGAAGTCGCCAAACACCCAGCTGAAAATAGAAATAAATGTTCACAACCTGCTGAATTTTCGACGTTGGGTTAGTTCTTTTATCGCAAGCTGTAATTGCTTTGCGAAATTCAAGTTAAAGCTTCATGAGATACCAGGGGCATATACCAATATCAATTAGTGCAGCATTTTATATTTGCTTTGAGATTTTCAGTGTAAATTTAGCTGTAGTTCAATGTCGTAATATGGGGTAATGGGAGTATACACACAGGCTTAGCTCTTACTGGATCGCCAATCTGTTTATCAAGCTCAGAGATTAATATATATCTCTCTCGGCCCGATAGTTTGAGTGACAGTTATTTTGGAGATCTTCCTTGCCTTTACGAGCTGATGTATGACTGAGTAGTAGACTACTAGCCCACCGGTATCGGGAACAGGGTCCAAGCTACGGCGGTCAGGGCTCCTGAGAGAGGAATCTCCTAATGATATGCGCCGCCGTGTCCAGAAGTATCGCTTTCTGGATCAAGCTCTTGATCCAGCTGCCTAACTGGAGGTGGAGGCTCTTGGCTATTATGATCGGCTAAGCTCTCTTCCCCTAGCTATATCTACTACTTATTATACCTACCTACTTATTCAATGTATTACAATGGGCAAAAAATATACCAATAACACAGATATAGTATAATTATACAGAATCTATTACTGGAAATTGTTGAAAACATTTTGAACGAAAGGAGAATAATAGGTAATGGGTATATTCATTCGACCGTATGGGTTACACAGTACGCGTTTTAATCCCATTTTTATAATTTCTATACGCACCTGGAGGTTATTGTTCTATTTATAGTTCCTTCAGAACCTACAAGGCGATCCAATCCACTTCGTTAGTCCCACTTGTAAATCATTTTAATTTAATTTGGCATGTATCTGACCGACCGGCGACCCCTTAACAATTCAAAAGTGCCTAATTGGTTTATTTGAAATAAATTATTTTTTATTTGCGTTTGAGTATAAAACCTTTAATACTTCCTATTTTGCGCTCCTAAAAATATTATTGAATACTCTAATATACCTAATGATTGAGCCGCTTTTTGTGAACTTCAATTAATTCCTATTTTGGGGTCCTAAAAATACTAAATGGCCAAGAAACTGCGGACTACTTGGATATAGGGCTTGGGCACCGGCAATGTTCTAGAAGTTCATTAATTTAAAGAAGTGTCCATCATTAGAAGATCAATCAATAAGTTTTTAGAGGATCGGTTAAATATTTCCTAAGTAGGTATTCAATTTATGTTCTGTATTCATTCAATTTTTTTTTTTCTTACAGGTCTGAAAAAGGCCCACCTCTTAACTACTTGGTACTACTCTTAAGTACTTGGTACTTCCTCAAGTGCTTAAGCTGAGAAGAAAAATAAGTGCAATTTTAACTACAGTACCGAAGTGATAATATGGCACATCGAGCTTTAGAAAGAGACTAGATAGACTCTATTCATAAACATAATGTAGATACTGGGTGATCCCAGTACCTATATTAATGACACTGTTACCTTAAACTATAAAGTCTATAATACATACAGGATGTCCAGTAAATAGCATGACATACTGCAGGGGGTGATAGCTAGGGTCACTACCTATCAATACAACACAATATATGTTCAGCAAAATCTTACGGATTTACAGTTTTACAAAATTTTCCGAAATACCGAAAAATCTCTACCTTGAAACAGATTTTTAAGCATCTCGTAATGAAAAAACCTTTTCTAGTACTTTTTTTTACATCAAATTATTTGTGAATAGTTACGTTACTCATTGATAAATCTTTTTTCTATCAAAGATAAGAATGTTTTCAAGAAATACTTTTTTTTTTTTTTTTCACAGAACTATTTTCTTATCACTTAAGTTTAACCTACAGTGGTGAAAAAAAAAGTAAGATTTTGCTGAACATATATTGTGTTGTATTGATAGGTAGTGACCCAAGCTATCACCCCCTGCAGTATGTCGTGCTATTTACTGGACACCCTGTATATGTAGACTGTGACAGTTTTGTCTCTCACAGTCTTAGACATTTTATATAAAGGTCGTCACGACATACCATCGGAAGTCTAAATTTGCGCAACTATATTGTAACGTGTATGGCTACCATTAGGTTGCTCTACAACGCCAACTTTTTTCTGTAAATCCATATACACACGGCTACACATCAAGCTATAAATTTCTAGTTTATGCTGATCTAGCAAAGTATAGGATTTCCGTAAAATGCGAGGCCAGCTTATACTGGAAATGTATAAGCTTGATGTGTAGCCGCGCGTACCATATTGACAACCTCTTACAGTTCGGCTATATTTGTTTTAATTTCAATAAAACTACTCGTATTCATTATTTTAGTTTCAATCATTTTAATATGTTAGTCGAGCACATACGAGCGGCAGTCATCAATCATCATACGCTCGGTCTTTCGTTAGGATTGCCAGACACGTATTCTCACGATACATATTTCAGGATCCAGATGAAGGAAGGTCCAATCCCTCAACATGACTAGTGGCGTATTTGTGACTATGTTATTCGTAGCGCAAAATAACACGGAGCTCCACTTAAGGGGCACTATAGATAAGGCTATGTGTGGTGGATTCAAGTTTAAAAATGCCCGCAATGCCACTTAAATCCTTAATTTTCACCGTCTTAGAAATGTTATTTATTTTATTTTAGCCTATTATGTAGCAAATATTCTTAATTCTTGGTCGTAACGTAGTAAAATCTAATAAGCAAGCTTAGTTCCTGCTGCAATGCTCGATCCTTCTTTGAAAAGTGATGTCTGATAGCAGTAGGTACTGTTCCACAAACAATGGGACACTTCTTCTTCTTTTCGTGTGGTTAGTAAACTAACCTGGGTGTCAGAGTTTTAAAGCCGCCCACGGGCCTCTGACTTGGCTTCACATGCCGTCGAGAAATATCTCTCAGGCATGCCGGTTTCCTCACGATGTTTTCCTTCACCGTTTTTTGAGCAAGTGATAATTATATAATACGCACATAAATCCGAAAAGTCAGAGGTGCGTGCCTTGGGTTCGTACTCGAGACCTACGACTTGTCAGTTTGACGGTCACACCACTAGGCTCATCACTGCTTGGGTTAATGGGACACTTAATATTTTTACTGTCCAGCACGTCCTATTGTTTGTACGTTACAGGAACTGATGCACTCTACTGAAGGTGCCCAACCGGTAGCCAATCTCTGGCCAATATCATATACCCAATATTATTATGTCTGCCCCTTCGGTATATATACATAGGTACAGCGATAATGATTGTGACACAATCAATCATTTCCCCGACATCCCTCCCCGCGTGCTCCCTGACAATCACGTGCGTACATGTCAAAACCTCTTATTTCCTCCACTTTATCAACAATTTTAGGAATGTGAAGGAAAAATTCTGTACATTTCGAATGATCTGGAAGCAGGTAAGACCCTTCAGAATTAATCTTTTGTCATTGATTTGCAGGTAACCCGTCCCTACATACCATACTTATAGGTTTTCCATTACATTATATTTATCATGCCTTCTTCACGTTAAGTAAGAACCTATTACGGTAACTTAATTTATCGCCACCCCTGATGAATTTAATCCTGCTGAATTTTGCCTTCAAAGAATATGATTTTCGAATTGAAAGAATAATCTTCATGTCAGACTAATTAAGGGCGTTAGCTCACGGTTAGCTCTCCAATATCTCTGTTACTTTTAAAATTAGAAAGTTTTTTTTTTTAAGGTTACAAATTTTTCGGGTTAACTCAAAAGATTTACGGTATGTATGTAGATTATTGTGGTTACAGCGTCCGAATTATGAAAACATGTAAAGCCAACGCTATCAACGAACCGTAAACAAAACGTTCATTTGGGATTAATTAAACGGACACGCGTTCGACATTAGACCTTGTTTACTTGTGAACGTGGAACATGATACGCAAATGTAAGCATAATTACATAATAATACCTATACCAGAAAATATAAGGAGGAAAGATGGTATAATGGTACCCCAGGTAATTAACGCCCAAACTACAAAAAACGTATTTTTATTCGCGTAAGCTGTTTGACGGCACACGCACATATACAAATACACCAATATGAACACCCCTATCGTGAACGCAAGTCTCTCGTACCGCCATCATGCCAGTGACGCGTCGTGCTTCAAGGACTGCAGTCACGTACGCTAATATAAAAATTGCTCCGAAAAAATTATAAGTTTTTAGTTGCTCTGTTGTATTTTTCATACACTTTTATATTTCTGTTAAAATGTAGGTAAGTAACTATCCTTCATATTTCGTAAATTAATTTCAGGCAATATTCTTAATTTAGTGTAAAAACTTTCGAAATAACAATAACTAACACTCGGATAATAACGCCCAGTCAAATTATCGTTGGGCACTACTACCCTTCATGAGTGCTATTGGCCTGCCCGTGTGCGATTTTATACCATGGCAAAAACAGTTTATAATTACGTTGTTATTCTAAATTCGAATAACTCTCACTGCTTTCTACAATCCGAAAAACACATCTTCAATTAAATAAAATTCATGTCGTGAATCTGTCTTAAATATTATTTCAAGTTTTTTATTTCCTATATCTGCATCTTTCTTTTGAATGAATGGATGCGTCCAGCATCTTACTAAGCAAACGGGCGGTAATAAACACATTATTTTTAATAACGCCTAAGACAAGGTTTTTAAAAAGATGTTATTTACATAGAAATCATAAATAGCACTCACACCTAGCATCTTTAATTCAAAAAATGATATCAAATCTTTTTATCGAATTATTATTTCCGTTTAAATAGTATTTACAGGAAAAAAAATGGTTTAAGTGAGGTGGGCGTTAATTGACTGGGGTACCTTATATAGTCTGTTCCAAATTCAGGAAAATGTAAACTAATGGATCAGAAAACTTACCTGAGAAAGTCAAATAGTACTGCCACTTAAAAATTGAGTGCTTTGATTTGACTATTTGAATACTTAATGCCGAAATTCTAATTTTAAATCACTTTATAGATGTTTTTCATTTGACAATAATAAAATTATTTTTATAACCTTACTAGCTGCGCCCCGCGGTTTCACCCGCATAAGTTTCGATCCCGTGGGAATATCGGGATAAAAAGTATAATATGTGTTAATCCAGGTTATAAACTATCTTTGTGCCAAATTTTATCCAAATCCGTTCGGTAGTTTTAGCGTGAAGAAGAGACAAACATACACACTCACAAACTTTCGCCTTTATAATATTATTATAGTGTGACTAGCTTTTGCCCGCGGCTCCGCCGGCGTGGATGTCGGAAAATATCCCACAGGAACATGCTACCGGGATTCAGAGTATCCTATGTCCTAACTCAGCTCATGGCCTATCCGATTGCCTTTCATCTAAATCCGTTCAGCCGTTACGGCATGAAAAGGTAGCAGGCAGATAATAAATCTGTTTGTAGGGTTCAAAATGAAAAGTTGAAACCCTTTTTATTTTGGGTGGGAAATCATCAAATGACTTCTCCCGCTCTGGGTAGCGGGAGGGCGTGTCAGACTCTTACTGATTAAACCCACCCATGTTCCTTCGGTTGCCTTTACGTTGCCAGGGGCCACGGTATCCCTTCGGACTTTCCCTCAACCCCGGCCCCATCAGACCCCTTCACTCACTGACATCTCTTTGAGGTGCGCGTGGAACAAAGCGCCGTCGACCCGGGCCTGGTCCTTATCAGACGGCGAGCTACCTATTGCTCACCGTCCGCAAGCCCGCGCCTACGGTGGCCGGGAATAGGCCTGCGATTCCCGACGCCCAGGGCGTCTCCTCCTGCGGCGGCTAGGGGCGTGAGGGCGTCTCCTCCTGCGGCGGCTAGGGGCGTGAGGGCGCGAAATTTGCCTCTCCCTCACGCGTTCCGTCTCCTCCTTCGCGAGCATTACTGCTTCGCAGAAGGAGGTGACGGCCTCTCACTCCGTACCATGGCCTGGACCAGGGCCGGACGCGAGAGATCGCCTCCACGAGGACACGGCGATGCTCTGCCCAAGCTGGGCAGACCTCCACCGTGTCCTCCGGGCAATCCACGCAGTGATGACACCCGGGCATTTCCTCCCGCCTTATCCGAAACATGAGACGGAACCCTCAGGGCGCAAGTCCTACTCACACCTGTCTGGTTTTTTTAAATAAATAATACAGGTTTATAAGATTCTAAACGCCTTACTTAAAATAATATTTATTCATTTAAATATTATTATAATAATTTGAAATTAGGATGCCATCTACTCCTTGCCAAACTTTATCGAAATCCGTTCAGTGGTTTAGCCGTGAAAAGGTAACATACAGACAAACAGACAGATATACTTTCGAATTTATAATACACACATCAAAAAAGGTCTAAGCAATACGTATCTTTTACAGAAACTGCATGTTTTATTTTTTAAACCTTTTTTTTTTACTAACAAAGTAGATTGGTTTACCTACAATGTTTTTGTCCTCGGAAAAATTCGTTATTATTTTTTTATTTAAATAGTTTAATTTCGTTTTAACTTTATTTTATACTACATGTGTTACGGTACACATATTGTGATTAAATGAACAATTGAATGAAGGATTTTGTTGCTTTAATTATATTGCAATATTATAAATCGTTCAAAAGTTCAAAAACATGTTGCTTAAGACTTTTTTGATCTGTGTATTAAGTATGGATTATACAAACGCATTTATAATATTATAAGTTAGGATTAAGATTTTTCGTCAATGATTTTTCAATTAAGTACAATTTAATAATGTTATAAAAACTTCTTTTTTTTTTATGAAGCGATGAGATGCAAAATAGAGACCTTCTAAATACAGACGAATGTGTTACTAATTCCCTTTTGAGAGATTGTGTAAGAATTTAACCTGAACAGGGTTTGTTTACAGTTTCATCAGGTAGGTACTTATGGGACAGACGATAGCATTTATCATCGAAACATGACGTTGCAATTTTGTCACATCTCATAGGTGATAATATTATGTATTTCCATTTACCGAGCCCGTCTATCTTATGTGCACAGCTCTTAAGAGCTATAAAGTACAGACGCCAGCACGTCAAACTACCCGAAAGTGTCAAATTTTCCCAATCAACTTTGAACCTTATAATTTAGTGATAAAGTTGAAAAATCTATTAAAGAAATTTGACAGATTGTAGTAGGATGATGTGCTGGCGTTTGTACAAGTAAGCCATTTACCACCATTATTTTTACATTTGACCGCGTCGGGCCCTCCACCTCACACTAATTCATTCAACATTATGTTTTAAATACACGGTGTGTTTACAGGTGTTGTTTACCTGATGCTTCGATTCACTCACCTCGGTATAAGATATATAGTCAGGTTTTGGAAGACACAGAACACGCCAACACATAAATCTGCCACGGCGAGATTCGCCAAAAAGAAGTTGGTTATGGAGCGCAGGCGCCGCGATAACGTAACCACGAGGATAACAAGCAAGTTACCTGGAACAAACATATTATTTTATAGATAAATTATTATAGGAAGCTTTTGTATTGGCCATTATCTACTCAATTTAACAAGGCTGTACTCGTGTTCTTTCGTAAATAACGACTATGTTTAAAGAAAACTTTTAAACCATACTACAACAATAGAAAATAAAGATTCCATACATTTAGGAATAGAAGAAAGACATCAAATTTGTCTGTTATTTAGTTACATGTGAGTATCGAGTATTGATGTGCAAGCTTTACTTGTCAGTGTATCATGAAAAAATCTATTTCGGGACATTATTAAAGAATATAAATAATTTGGGAAATATTCTTTATCAGAAAGGATGTCGACGTGAACTCTTTCATTTCACGTAAATTCTACTTCGGTTTTATGTAAAATAAATAATAATTCCCAAATTTTCAAAACCCGATCAAAGGGTGCCTAAAGGCAATCATGCTATACCCTGATCAGCGGCTAGGGCCGACGCTGCGTACTTCCGGGGTATAAAGTATTTTGTGCCCCAACCCACGTCACGATCATGGTTAATTTTGTCGTGATAAGTTAAAAGACAGACAGACAGAGCTACTTTCACATTTACCTATATAATTAGTACGGATTTAATTGAGTCAGCCGTTTCTTTTATAAATTGTTTACTGCCGACATCCAGGGCTCTTCCATGAAGCTTTCTCATAGACTGCTCAAACATGATTAATGATCGAGGGATATTAGTATCGTAATCACCACCTTGGGAGATTGGATTGGTGCTCGTGGTATATTGTTACTCATGACCAAATCATATAAAAACATTTAGTTACAACACCCTCAGAAAGAGAGTGGTCATCCATATTCAGGTCAGCGCCCCAATTACTTAACGAACATTCATAATCTGAATCATTTTGATGGATTTTGCTAATACATTGCTTCATACGTTCGAAAAATGTGTCTGCTCAACAACGTAAATAACGCAATGAATGTTGTTGAACTGTCAAAATGAAACAGATTGTGATTGATCGTGTGTTACGCAAGCCACAACAATCTGCGCAGCCGTTCTAATGAAACAATTTAGGAGTACGTTGAATGAATGTGAGCAGGCTAACAATGCATTAGTCGCTAGTGCACAACCAACTGAGAACATAATAGTCTTTTACTTGCATCTGACAGAGCGTCAATTGTATAATGAGAATTTCAAATTGATTTGTCTGTTTCTGGAAACAAATTGCGGTAACTGATTTAACTATTTTATTTTACATAAGGAATGCTCATATTACAGTGTTAACAATATTGTTTCAATTTGCAATGAGGTTGATTTACATTTTGTTGTTTATTTAGTATAAACAACAGACTCATTATAATTATAATTAACATTACCTATTGTAAAACAAGCAATAATGAAATTAGAAATATTTTCAGGTCGATTAACTCGAACATAATTGATATAAATGTCAATATATAATTATTATACTACCTATTTATTTAAAACAAGCAATAATAAAATTTATTTTTCCGCTGACATTGGAAATTACAATCAATTATTAAATCGCATACCTACGTATAATTATACACATCATTACATGAGAGACTTTAAGTTAATTATCGAGCCTACCTACTAATTTTTGTAAGCAGCTAAGAAATATACAGTAAATTAATAAGTAAATGATGGTAAATGCTTCATTTATATTTAAATAGGCTTACCGCTGTTTCACGTGTTTTTGTTTGCCATGGTTTATGAAATCAAGTGTTGTTACTTGTTATTTCAAAAAGACGAGCTTCAGGCACTTACGAAACAGACAATTGGTTTTTTTTAATGTCAGTTACTCTATTGTTGATATTTCAGGTAGGTACCTAGTCTGCTCGCTTCATGTAGTCTGTTAGTTTTTGGGCAGGTAATTCAAATACTTTGTTAATAATTTATTTCAGAATAATGTTAAGAAAGTCTGCAGTGCCCAGTGGTTAAAGCCATACAAATAAAAATTTAATCCACGAGGCCGAAATAACGGTACCAATAGAAGTAAGCTAAGAAAAAGTTGACGGTCATTATGTATGACTGTCCGTTCTTCAAACAATGGTGCCGATTCTCTTGTACACCGAACTAAACTATCACTAAAATTCCTTACTTTTGGGTATGAGAATCTTAAAGCTATTCTGCAATCAAAATTCTCTAAACTTAAAAATTATTTTGACATGACTAAAATAGAAATTGACAATCGCGACTCCACGTACTTGTTTGCCCTACCTCGTGAATTTTTTTAGACCCGGAGGCGCGCAGGGGACGCTGCCTCGACGTGTTTTATATGGATGTTTGCACTTTTTGTATGGAAAATATGAAAAAATTGTACCTACGTGTTGAGTATGTAGCGGTTACACCGCCACATACTAACTACGCATTAAAGATATGACGTCACACAAATCCTGCATCGCGCAATTAGAGTTTACCGCGCGAATGACATAGACAAGACTATCCAAAACACAGAAATATTAAAATTATTATATCTATGATCCGAAATCAACAGTTGGGCAGTCAGCCCGCCAGACACAACACCCGTCTGGTTGGAGGATCCTCCCTTTTCTATGGTGGATGAGTGAACTTTACACCCTGTTCCTCATGCCCCTAAATTGGTGACCCCGAGTATGAACGTCAACGCAGCCTTCGTGCAACTACTTCAGCGTGACGTCATCATCATCACTCCCGCAAGCTTTCGTGAGGCGAGTCACACAGACAGCCAGCACCCTCGGCTTCAAAGGGTATCCTGACCACCAGCATGCAGCGAACGCGCATTCCTGGTCATCACCCTCAGCCTCATCACCCCGACTCACTGAAGAATCACCGCAATCATCTCAATCAGCGCAATCACCGCTTCACCTCAATCACCGCAATCACCTCAATCACCACAACCGCCGCAATCACCGCAGACAGTTCCGACTCACCGCGAACTGCGCGGCACCCGGTTCCGACTCACTGGAACCTTAGCTGGCACTGTGAAGCATCGCAAGATACAAGACTCAGCCCACTATCGACCTCCGGTCTCCGGAGGGGAGTGATGTAGCGGTTACACCGCCACATACTAACTACGCATTAAAGACATGACGTCACACAAATCCTGCATCGCGCAATTAGAGTTTACCGCGCGAATGACATAGACAAGACTATCCAAAACACAGAAATATTAAAATTATTATATCTATGATCCGAAATCAACAGTTGGGCAGTCGGCCCGCCAGACACAACACCCGTCTGGTTGGAGGATCCTCCCTTTTCTATGGTGGATGAGTGAACTTTACACCCTGTTCCTCATGCCCCTAAAAGTATTAGGGGTATAAGGGTTTTATAAAGGGGGTCGAACTTTTCATTATTTTTGCTATACGACACACCATTTTCGAGATATAAGCAAAAGAAAAAAAATCCAGTACAGTACTGTTTTTGCACCTGAAGTCGAGGTGTTCGTGTGAATTTTAGTTCATGACAACTAATAGTATTCCACACCATTTTTAATCCCGATTAAAAATGGTCAGATTTAGTTAGACAAAATTATAGGTGAAAAACGTCAAATTCAGAATAGTAAAATTGTCACTTTCACTAAATTAAAATCTCAGTACCATCTTAAATAATATAATTATCACTTGCTCAAAAAACGGTGAAGGAAAACATCGTGAGGAAACCGGCATGCCTGAGAGATATTTCTCGACGGCATGTGAAGCCAAGTCAGAGGCCCGTGGGCGGCTTTAAAACTCTGACACCAGGTTGGTTTACTAACCACACGAAAAGAAGAAGTACCATCTTAGTGCTGTCAAACTAAAATATACATAGTCGTGTGTCACTTTAGTCTATTTCAGAATGGGAAATCATCGTTTGACAGGAATAAACCAAATTTTGGTGATTTTTAGAGGCATTTGTGACAAGAGAATCGGCACCATTGTATGCGTTTATGTGTGAATTAACGTAGTTCTTTACACTATTTTACTAACAAAATGGATCATGTTGTCCGAAATATAAAATATATATATAAAATATATAATAATTAGTATAGCTTGGTACATTTTCCTTTAAACATCTTCCTAAAAATTGTCAGGCTTATTACATCATTTATATGTTTTATTTAATTGATTTCCACATGCATCCAAGACAAATATTGGGGTAAACTTACCATTAAATACTCAGTAGAGATGAAGTCTTTGATAAAATTTGTACCAGATGTCGACTTATACCATGATTCCACAAATGCCTTTAGAGCCAAAATACTTCGAAGTTCCGAAAAACGCAATCTGATAATTTGTTATGTTAGTATATTTCGGAAACTTCACCGTTTTATAATTTTTCTTTATGTTACTAATCTTACGTTTAAAAAGTATTTTGCCATAATTTCCTAATTCTTAATTCAAGTGACTTTAGTTTTAGTATTAATATGTGTTTTCACCTAGGTATTTCTGTGATTTCTGGCTATCTTGTAATTGTGGCGACTGTATAAGTCCGAAGCTATTGTTACCTATAGTAGGTACTTAAGATATATTATATACAGAAGCTGTTGGTGTGCCTCTATAAATTAATTAATTAATTCCTTTGCAAATCTAGCTAAAGTAGCATCAGTAAAAAAAAAACCGTTTGCTAAAGTTTTATGGACGGTAAAGTTTAAGGGCCACTTAATAGTTGTTTGTTGCAATGTTCCGTCTAAGTGGCTGCCCGTGCACAGCTCATCACTGCGATAGGTCACGATCACAGTTAGCCCGGGCAGCTCAACCAGCAGCGTCCGCATACAAATCAGGTAAGCTGCCTGGAACTAGGGCTACCTTCCGGCCGGATTCGTCTAGATGTGGCCTGCTTTATGTTCTGCCATCCAGACTTTATCAAGATCTTTGACTGTCTCGACTCGAAAGAAAATGTTCCGAAAATTAATAAAGTTAAAAAGAAATTGAAAATTAAAATTTTGTTAGGTATATCTTTCAAATTGTAACCCACCGTGAAGAGCTATCTTCAAAAGTATTGCAAAGGTAAGCAATTCTAAAACATGCCTATATTATTTGTAGGCAGGTATACAGTATAATTCTAACTACAAAAAAAATATCTACAATTTTGTTAACCAACTTCAAAAAAGGAGCAGGTTCTCAATTCGTTTGTTTTCTTTTAATTTTATTTTTCTGTTACCGCAGAACTCCGTTTTTAATTTGAAAGAATATAGTTCCATATTGGTCCCATATTTTAGTCAAATTTTGATGGGTCAGTGACAGCTCGGCCCGAGTCATCTCAACCCGAATAATAGTTTTTTTTAATTTATTGGTAGTATTTATTTATTTATTTCTATGAATAAATATTATTAGATACTCTAAATGAAATTGAATGTTATGAACTTGTTCTGCAATAAAATCTGTTTTTATCTATCAGAAATCGCCTTCTTGTCTTTTATGTTCTAGTAGACTATTGTAAATTTGATGTGCAAAAGTGAGATAGAAAACTTTTCTATTGTCATCAGATCCGATGTGTGCCATTTTCTTAGCAAAAAAAAAATGAACTTAATATGCTACTTATATAGGTATAATAATTGAAATTGATATTTTCCTCCTTTTATGTAAATAAAAAACGAAAATCTTCGGAAAACCAAAATTACATTCGTATTGATTTATTTTTAAATATCGATTTTCTGCCTGACCGTACAAATTACCAAGTCGGGAATGAAATATCTGGTATTATTATTAGGGTTGAGCTGACGCGGGCCGATCTGTCACCGACCCGTTTTGATGAGTGGTTTTTGAGTTAGCTTCAACAATACGTATTTTTTTCCACTTTTGATGTTTTTAAAATTATTTCCTGTTACTGTTATGTACACTGCAATTAGTGATACGAATACATACGAATTTAAACGGCTGAGTTACCAGAACTGAAAAGTGAAAAAAAAAATACTTTTTTTTAAATAACAATTAAATCTTAAGAGTCCTATTACATTTTTTTACGGAAATTCATGATTTTTGACCATGTAATTTTCAGCAGCAGTAAGATATTTGAATAATTTGATTATAATAACTTTAGTGCCATTCTTTTTCTTGTAAGTTGGAGTTACACATTATTTTCGTGTAATTTGCTGAATTGACGCGGAATATAAAGTACTTTAATTTAATTTATTGTAATTTTGTCTTATTATATTGAGAATCAAAAACTAATGAAACGTATTCACTGTAGATCGAAGTTTTATATCATATTAGTTTATTTGATTTAATTGTGTTTAATTGGAATATAATTAACATGAAAATCAAGACATTTATTGGTTTTCTTTACGAATTTTCCCTGAAAACTCAAGGAATTTAAAGAAATTCTAGAACTCCAATAAACAAATAAAACATTAAAAATATCGTTTAGTAACTTTCGCATTTATTAGAACTGAATGAAACAATGTGAATTTGATCGTCAAAGTTCCATTGCCGACGTTTTTCCTTGTAAAGTGAGTTCGTAAAATATTCATAGTAAATTACACGACAAGAAAAGTAAAAATATGTAATTCCAACTTACAATAAAGAGAATGGCACTATCGTTATTCATAATCAAATAATTCAAATATCTTACTGCTGCTGAAAATTACAACGTCAAAAATCATAAATTTGCGTCAAAAATGTAATAGGACTCTTAAGTGTGGTTTATTTAACTTGTATTGCTTAAACTTCATTTGGGTTTATTTTTTACCAAATTAAGGACACACAAATCATAACATAATTGTAACACAAAGTTTAAGATTAACTTAATAATCTCTACTAGTAAAAAAAGCTAGCCACTGCGGAGCAAAGGGCTCATTCCGTTTAAAACAAAGAAAGTGACGGCCACGCTTGCTCACAATGCTCACTGCGTTTCGCTAGTCTCATACGAATTTTAAATCTACATAAATCATGTATGATTTGTCTTAAAAAATACACAATAAGTAATAAAAGAAAATAATTAAAGCATGTAGCAGTATTCGAAGTCCTCAGTCCTTACAGACCTCCGTGGCGTAACAAAAATGTATGGCCAAAACATAAAAGACTTCCAATGTGGGTTAACCACAATCTGCCGTGGTTGCGGGAAAGTCTGAAAGGCCCCTGGCAACGCACAGGCAACTGAAGGAACACGGGTGGGTTTTAGTCAGTAAAAGTCTGACACGCCCTCCTGCTCCGCCCAGAGCGGGAGAAGTTATCCGATAATTTCCCACCCAAAAAAAAAAAATGTTTGCCTCAATGGAAGTCTTTTCATTAACCTGACCCACTCCAATTGTGATCAATTGTGTTTATGATCCGAGTGTGACAAAAATAGAAAAAAGACAAGAATAGTGAGAGAGAAATAGTGCTGTGTACATGAATAAAAAATAAATACCGACTTTCTTTCGTCGCTTTATTGCAAGAAACATTAACATTACGGTCTAAACGGTTTGTCCCGTACAAACCGTTTATGCCGTAATGTTAATATTTGAGGTTTGTAGAGCAAACAGTGATTAAAATGAAATATATTTATTGAAAACCATAATTATATATTTTTACTGAGACACAGCAGTTGTTTCACATTTGTCTTGGTTCTTTTTTTTATCTTTTTCAATTTGAAATTTTTAAACCACTAATAACATTCGGTTATCCGTATCTCTCCATATGCCGTGAACTGACTACCACAAAACTGTTGTTATCCTTTTATTACTTTTAGTAATGAGCATTAAACAGCCGTAATGTAAACAATTTTTCACAGAGTACATTTTATCCGGTGTCTGCGTCTGCGTCTCTTTACTTGTCATAACGATGCCACAGACACTAAAGGCATAGACAAGTAACTGATGTTACTTCGGATGCAGACACGCGGACTTCGTAATTTTTTATTAATTTTTATGTAGTATTTTTATCTTTCCGTGACATCACTGCGGGCCCTATAAGAATACCAGCGCTGCGGCATTTATTATTAAATGTCGCAGCATCATGCTGAGATAGGAGCCTTTTGGCCTCGCACAGGACTTTCTGATATATTTTAAGTTTACTTGTGTGTTAGCTATATTGATATCTCTTGTGCTTGTCCCAATAAATACTTTTTCTTTCTTTCTTTCTTTCTTTATTGAAATTGACCAGCTACGAGCTACTACAACAACTAGGTAAGTACTGTTTCTGTTCAAGTATTTCAAATACTTACGCTTTTATTTCTTTTGTGCTTGTGCTTAATAATACGGACAAGGTAAACAGGTAGTTTTTTTCAGGTTAGTTTTAGTTTTCAAGTAGGTAAACCTCTACATTTTTTTTTCATTTCGTTCTTGTTTTGTTTTTTGTATCCGTTGTGTTTTAAGATAGCTTATGTTTCTCGATATATTACGCTAAATGTGTTACTAAGCGCAAAACTCGAGAACCAATTTATCTAATTTTTGTTTTTTATATTCCTTGTAGTTCGAGTTTTTAAAATTGCCCGAAAAACGTAAAAAATCCCACTTTCCTTTTTCCAATACAAACGGTTCTAAAATAAAAAGATACAAAAGACGTCTGTCATGTCAGCTTGTAGGTGTAGGTAGGTAGATATGTAGGTAGGATAGATAGATATGTAGGTATGTATTAAGGTCGGTGTGTTTTGATAGGTTTGTTGGTAGGGTAGGTAGTTAGGTTGGGTAGGTAGGTATGTATGTAGGTAGGTATGTAGGTGTAGGTACCTAGTCTTTTTCAGGTTAGTTTTAGTTTTCAAGTAGACCTCTAAATTTTAGTTTTAGTTTTTTTTTGTAACCGTTTGGTTTTATGATAGCTAATGTATCTCGATATAAAACGCTAAATGTGTTGCTAAGCGAATTTTGCTTCTTAGTTAGGTAGGTGTAGATAAGTACTTAGTGCTACCGTGCGAAGCCGGGGCGGGCAGCTAGTTGCTTGATAAATATCAGATAGAGGTTCTGAAACAGCCTAGGATTTGGGTATAAAACAAAACATTTCCCTCCTATCAAACATAATCTATTTACAGCTTTCATCTATTTAACTGCGACGACCAATGTGCTACTGAATACAACATTATTCAATTTAAACTTATAGAAGTTACGCGCACGTTATTAAAAACTATTTTTTGGTATTTTAACTTCAGAAAAATCAGTAGTACAAAACGAGCCAAAAAACATTGTGGACAGACAAGAGCTGTTGAGGAAAAATTACACATCATCCTATGAGATAAGAGCCTGAAATGTTATAAGTAGACGCTACGCCCAATTTTCGTTCTATTTCGCCTCAGTTTTCCAGGTAAAATGGAGTGAGTTATGAACAGGCGTCCACTAAGCGTCAGACCCATTTTAGATAGAAAAGCAAACAGTTCCCGGCAAGTAGCGTTTAATTCGAGAATTATGAACCCAGTTAACATTTTAGAGAACACGTTTATTTCACAATACGATATTTTTGTAAACCAATTCGAGCTTCTTCTAAATCTCGTTGATCTTGGTAAGTACAGTAGAGCTATCAATGCTATCGTAAATAGGCATTCTATATCTGGCATAAAACCTGTGATATCAATAAAGTTTAGATCATTTCAATATAATATATCTAAGTACAAATCATTCTGAAATAAGGGTGTTACAGTACGACACAATTTAGATGTAGCATTGGCAAAATTCGTAAAACCGATCACCATCTGAACTGAGTGCGCATTCAAAATCACCAATATTTAGATATTATTGCTTTAGGTGAAATGATCTTTCCGCAAACGCATGAAAAGTCATATAACTAAATACATTCGTAAAATTGAAATGAACAAATGCAAATTTTAAAATGTATGCTACATCTATGTAAGTTGTGTCGTACTGTACTACAGGTTTTTTTAAATTTTTTATTTTATTAAAACGTTGCCCCACACTAGGAATTTCTCCTGTATCGTGGGTGCGATTACATACATTTAAACTCACATACACAAACAGCCAGACCCGGAACAACTAATTGTAGGTCATACAAATATTTGTTCCGTGCGGGGATCGAACCCGCGACATGCAGCGCAGCAGTCAATTACTTAACCACTGCGCCAACCGTGCCGTCAGGTGTTACTTCTCTGCCTAACCCTTCGGGAATTACAAGCGTCATGCTATTCCTCCTAGTAATATGTCTGCCTCGGGTGTATTTTGCTTCTTAGTTAGGTACATCAAACAGAATTCAAGTTTCGAGGAACAGATGTCTCAGTTTGATCGTTACAAAGCAAGTACTTGTCATAATCGTAATCCGGAGTAAGTAATTCCTGATATTTGAGAATGTTCCAGATAATCCCTACTGAGTATTCATTCGACAAGTTAATGATGTCAATATATAAGGACATAATTGATGAGTGTTTACATCATTTGTACTGATATGGGTAGCCATGTGAGTCATGAAGCCTGCACTGCTAATGAATGTGCACTGTGCAGAACACACAGAAAGGCTCACGCAGACAGGTGCGACGCGACTCTCATAGAACAATTTCCATAAAGTTTTCATAGAAAAATTGTTCTACTACAGTCACGTCGCGCGTCTGCAGGAGCATTAACTTAACCTTCGGAATTGAAATACTGATCCAGTCAATCTACGCATTGCATTCGAATTTTGCTTGTCTTTTACCTACTAAAGGCCAGTCTGTAAATACAGCGGCTTCATTTAAAAAAGCTGCTGCATAAGCAACACTTAGAAGAAACGGCGAGAATACTAAATCCCTAAGCTTTTAAAAAGTAATCAATTACCAACGGCCGCAAAATGAGAAAATTTCTTGCTTTTTAACTTGACGAAATTCTGAGGAGGCACGAAATCACCCGAAAATATAAAGCCGGACAACTTTTAAGTTAGCAGAACGAACCTTAGGCGCGATATGTTGATTTTTCAGAAACCCTCTTAATTTCAATAAAGATAATAAATCTCAAGATTGCATGTGAGCGAAACAAGAACATGTCGTTGCAAATTTAAAATCTCATTATGTGTTTAAAGTAACTTTTAGAAATAAATAAAAATAACTTCCTCCTGGAAAAAAAATATTAGAAAATATTTTTATACAGTTGGTTAAAAAGAAAAACTAAGTGGTTATAATGTATTGGAATAGGAATTATTTTATATCAACAACTTTAATAGACTAAATAAATAATTTTAATTTATATTTCTACACATGGGAGCTATAAAAAAATCAACTTTTAGTTACATACTCGTAAGTAGTTTTTATAGAATATTATTAATGAAAATGAAACTACTATTACGAGTAATTCGGCGAGTAATTAACCTAGTCGCATATGGGATGCCGGGAGCCTTCGTGGAGGGCTCATTTTAAATGTAGCTTTATCTTATCGAATACTTATAAACCGTGAAAATAACATCTGATTGAAAAAGATTTATGAAACCAACGCATATACCGATATATGCATTGGTTTTAAAATCCGAGCATTCTTATTTCTTAATGTTTTGTTCACGGTTCCAAATATTCACAAAAAAATTATAAAGTTGGATATACAGCGACAAGACTCCCTGAAAACACAATTTTACTTCTTTTTACCGGCAACGGCTTCAAGTCTGGTAAGTCGGTCAATTATTTTGTCATGTTTATTACATCAAATATGCAAAAAGAATACCCATACTATTTTCACAGTGTGACAAAATCTTGTACATTAGGTAGGTACTGAACCAAATTATAATTAAATTAATTTGTTGATTTTATGTTCCTGGGTTATACTTCTAATATAAAGAGCTGGCCAAAAGTTTCATCATTTCAGCTAAAAGACGTCCACTGCTGGACAATAGCCTCCCCCAAGCACCACCACTTCGACCGGTTCTGTGCTTCTCGCATCCAGCGGATTCCTCCGGCCTTCACCAGGTCATCGGTTCACCTTGTGGGGGGCCTTCCAACGCTATGTCTTCCGGTACTTTTGCGAGCAATGTGCCCTGCTCACTGCCACTTCAGTTTAGCAATTCTTCGGGCTATGTCAGTTACCTTGGTTCTCCGATGGATGTCATCATTTCTGATTCGATTACGTAGAGAAACTCCAAGCATAGCCCTCTCCACAGCCCCTTGGGTGAATCCCCCTTCTAATGAGTCCCATTGTAAGCGACCACGTTTCAGTGCCATAGATCATCACTGGCAACACGCACAGGCCAAAAATTTTCATCTTCAGACACTGTGGTATATGAGCTGAGAAGATAGTACGCAGCTTCCTGAATGCCGCTCAGCCGAATCAGATTCCACGATTGACCTCTTCCTCGAAGTTGGACCTACCAAACTGGACAGTTTGTCCTAGATAAACATAATCGTCCACAACTTTGAGTGTAGATCGAGTGTAGTCTCCGATCTTCATGAGGGTGGGTGATAAATGGGCATTCGCCGTGACCTTCGTTTTGTCCATGTTCATTTTAAGACCCACTCTTTCGGAAGCTCTACTGAGGTCATCGAGCATTGTACTGAGGTTCTCTATAATCTCAGCCAAGACTACTATATCGTCGACAAACCGAAGGTAAGTGATGTACTCGTCATTCTTGATGCCCAACTCTTTCTAGTCCATAACCTTGAAGACATCCTCCAGTGCAGCGGTGAACAGTTTCGGAGACATATCGTCTCCCTGTCACACCCGTCGCTGCAGAAGGATAGGTTTCGAGGTCTGGTCCTGGAATCGGACTGACATAGTAGCGATTTCATACAAACACTTCAGCATCTCGATGTACCATCGAAGAATTTCATATCTATACACCGTAAGGACTATTTCTGCTTGCAGCGCTCGGTGGCTATAGAACCGGGGTGGTAACAGATGTGGTCGTCGTGTTCACGGGATTTTGTTTTCAAACTGCTTAGATATGAAGTTCTTCGATAGTACCGATAGTCAATCTGGCACCGTTGAAGAGACTGCAGTACAGCGACGTTTGATCGTATCGAAGGCTTTCTGTAGTCCACATACGCTAAGCAGAGAGGCAGGTTATACCCTTTTTAAAGAAGAGTACCACCTTAATTCCATTGCTGTGGCATTTTACTCTCGAGCATGACGAAATTTAACAGCTTCTGGAGGGCCTTAAGAACGGGTTTTCCACCGGTCTTCAGGAGTTCAGCCAAAATTCCGTCATTACTCGGGCCTTGTTGTTCTTAAGCTGCTTCAGAGCCATCCTCATCTCGTACAAACTGACGTCCGGGATGTCTTCGGTATAGTTTCGGGTCAATCTAGCTCTTGGGTCATTTGCCATATTCGTGACGGGGTTACTGGTTGACGTGTTTAACTGTCCATAGAACCTTGAGCTTCTGTTTAGATTTAACGCATCTATCTCCCTTTTATGCGTGCGTGACGTAATAATGTGCTCTCTTTCTACCACAAAATAGGCGCGAAATTGTAGCACTCGACGTTGGGTGATCACATAAGATATTATAATTTTCAATTGTTTTAAATAAAACACTGTTTCGACGAAAATGTCACATTGGAGATTTTAAATTTGCAACGACGCGATGGCTACCTACATACAAGAAATTTTGAATTAGATTATATGGTTCACGTCGAAATTGAAGATGGTTGAACGAGATGCTGTTCGTCGTGTTGCTTCGAGAAAAGGGTGTTGTATAATATGGTGTTCGCTCGACTTCACGGAAACAGGGTGCAATAGAACCTTTAATACTTATTAATAAAGTCGGTAAGTTTCCTTCATTATTTTTCCGTGCAACAAGTGTTTACATTTTTATTGTTATATGTTTGCATCATATTTTGGGGAAATTCTACCGATAGTGTCGGTAGAATTTATTAATAAATAATATTATATTAGAACACGCATTCAAGGCCCAAAAGAGGTACATTATATCTACATATGTTTGGGCTAAAAACGGTTGATACCTGTTAACCATATTATAAAAGGCACAGGATATTACCTCTTCCTTAAAGAAACCCTAATCTGTTTCCACGTCTACAGGACGCTGTACCGCGTAACAGACGGGATATGACCATTTTTCGCGTCTCGTCTATCCAGCAAAAACTGCACTCATGCGCAAAATTTAAGTATCGTCTGCATGGCGCCTACAATATTTAACATATCGCCTATACGTTGGAAGGAGCTAAATAGTAATGCATCAAGCGTCAATTAAAAAGGTTTATTTCGCAAAACGCATATTATAGTGTCTCCGAATTTGTAACCGCAAAAGTTTTTTTTGAATATTTTTTCCTGTTATATTAAATTTACATGAATATGGTTATATTTTGACAAAAATCGTGTATTTTTTTACATTAATCTCGTAATGTTGACATCAATCTTGTAATATTGACATTCTTGTATTAGTTTGACATTATAGTTTTTGACGTATCTTGAATTTTGACATTAGGTATATCATAAAAATAATTTCTAATAAAGTTTCTAAATTATAAATTTTGAAAGTGCATATTCTAAGTATTTTTTTAGTTTTTTCATGTTAATTATTTTCAATGTTATGGTAGTGTGTTGTGTGAAGTGTTTGTATGCCGATACTTACGGCTAAACAGGGTTGGGCTGAAACGATGTAATATTTTGCATGCTCTAGCATGCTCTTGTATGTATACAAAGTTTATATTATGTTTACAAATAAAGAAATCTTATCTTATCTTATTTAAGTTTCCTTGTCGCCAAAACTTAGTCTGACTATTTTATCACAGCAGAATATTTTATTCAAGAAAACTCAGGCTTCTTTCCCTTGACTGTTGTGTGTCTCTACTGACTGTTATTTCGTTTATCTCGACACTATTAGGACAATCTAGTTTTCTGTCTGTCTGGATTTAGGCCCTAAGTAACCTCTTACGATACATGACTCGATCTAGTCCCAAGATGTACTTAACTATAAGATTCACAAACGTACTCGATGAAGACGTAGGTATGTAACATCAAAAATAATATAACACCAAAAATAAAATATTTTTACTTACCAAAGAAACAGCAACAGAACACGATCGTATACAGCGTAATGAATATGGCTCTAACATCTGTTCTATCAAATATGTACTCATCATCACTGAGCGAGTATATTGTCTGGTTCACTCTCGACACATTCACAGCGTCCCCGTCTACCGCCTCCGTCTTGTTAAAAGACCCCCATACATTGTTCTGCTTAAAATCTTTGGTTACGAATAACTTGTACATATTTTCTGTTGACGTGTCAATCATGGCTCATTCTTCACTGAATCGCGCTTTTCGTCAGCCATTTTCTGAAACAAGAACGAAATTTTAACAACTTTTAAAATGCCGCTATTCCCTGAGACGATAAAGGTAAAGAAAATATACAATTTTAAAAATACAGATCGTTTGTAACAAACATCAGAAATCGAGCTAGAACCGTTATCGTAAATAAACAACCGTATCCTAGTTTTTATAGTAATTATACCACATGGAGGTTATTTTTGTTGTGAATTTTTCAACACATTTTTCTTGGAGATGTTTCTTTAAAACGAAGAAGCTTATGGCTTTATATTATCATCTACTAAGAAAGAACACATGAAATGAAACCTTTTAGCTATTCAGGCCTTATAAGAACAGAATAGAATACTCTTTATTAAGTACACTATACGAATCACAGATATAAATGTATAGGAATATAGAAAAAGAGAAGAAATAAAAAAACATTATTATGAAACAATGGTTTTGTCGTTTCATCATCAAATAGGTACAATAAATTGGAGCAGCGCTGAAATATTGTTGCGTCAGTTTCTTTCTGGCATTTGTTCGCGGAACAAGCCATCTGCCAATATTACGATTGCACGGGCACAACGGCTGATAGGATTACAGTGGAAACAGTATGTTTCTATAGTGGGAGAACTTATGATAGGTACAAGAGTTAGTTGTACGACAGTGCTTCTGAAACTTTGGGCCTACGATGTCAAAACTTCCGCACCCGATATAGAAGGGTCAAATGCCCTAATAGTGCCTCATGTATCACATCAGTTGTAATACAAGTTTTAGCTATAACGTGTTCATATCAAACCCAGCTCATGACGATTTTGAGGTTAAGGTATCGTAAAAATCTTTATTGATGTATTGTGTGGATATTGTTTCGATAATTTAAATAATTATTTTTACCATTCTATTCCTGCTTTTGTTGTATTTTTCTCTATCCCAATCTCTCCTCTTATGTATTTTTACCTTTTTTTGTTTTGTGTATAAGTTAGGTAAGTAAATAATGAATTTTAATTTCCTTCTTTTGATAGCAACCACTGGTAGCAAAGACAGTTAAATACAATTTAGGATTCTTAAGAATTTTACCCAAAACGAAAACAGAGCCCGTTGCTTATTTATGCGAAGTAATAAATAACAAGCTTACAAAAAGAAACACTTCTTCATTACAAACGTCTGTGTTTCATCAGATTCTGTTTTGCATACTTAACTTCCACCTCGTTTTAATATTTCCTTTCGCAAATAAAACACAACTTTCCGGTGTTCGTAAGGTAATAAAATATCTTCAACATGTTTATGAAACAGTTCGTTGGGCGCAACGACCCTATGCAAATAAATATTTAAGACCTTCTATGTAACTGCGAAGTTTCACAGAAATATACTCTGCACCTATGTACATATGTATTTCCCGTAGCTGGATCCTTATCCGGGATAGATAGACGGAAAGTTAGAATTGAAAAGACGAAAGTAATTTCATCCCGCAAAAGATAGGTAAACCCACACAACGAGGTTAAGATAGGACATGAAACATTACCCATCCATTGCCATAGGTAATACGGCACGAAAATAGCATTATCAATAAAAGTGCTCGACGAAAATACGACTAGGTAGTTTTTATACGGCGTGTTTTTTTATTACTCTAAGGATTCCTCAGGGCTTCTTTCCTATTAAGTTTTTTGTCTAAGACAATCCCGACACTAATCTGGGTTTTACGATCAAGAAGATTTTTATATCAATTGGATGAGACGTTCTCACTTACATTGCTTAAAAGAAATCTTTTATAGGAACACCTGTGTCTGAATATATATTATATATTAATTTTAAGAGGTGAGACAGTGAGTGAGAGTGGTATTGCAATATGTGGTTAGCTAGCGACCTCGACAATTATTTATTTTACCTCAATGGTCCTAGTTTATCAATTATAACTTCTAGTTACAGCTATATGTACCTAAGCGGGCACGCCCTCTATGCCTGGAGACTTTTTATTCTTTTTTAGATATTGTTTATCTACGTTTAGTTATTTTTATTTCTGCTTGAGTATAGTTCTCGATGTTTTTGGTTGGTATATTGGCGTGTGCTAGCTGTCATAAGGCTATTTATAATTAAATTTATGTTTTGCGTAATGTAAATTATATTGCATACTATTATATAGTTTTTTTTTCTCTAACTGAACAGACAGCTGTGCTGCTGGGGAGTTTGTTGCGCCACTTCTTCTTCCCAGCAAAAGCACTACTAAGTGGTGAAGGGTGGGCGTTTTAGGGGACTGTCTTATGTAATTTTGACGTTCGAAAAGTTCTGATTCTCAGCCTAGTTTGAATAAATGACTTTTGAATTTTGGGATGAATTGGCTGTAAAAACCATCGTCTGGACTTCACAAAGTAGTGAATTAAGTAAAATATAGGTTTTCAAGGTGCTATCAACACTAGTGAATTATATTATTACCACTCTATTTAATAGAAGATTTATCTAGATGTTTTCAATGCTTAACCTGCACAAATATCATCATCTCAGCCATAGAACGTCCACTGCTGAACATAGGCCTCCCCCAATGATTTCCAAATCGGCCGGTTGGAAGCGACCTGCATCCAGCGGCTTCCTGCGACCTTTATTAGGTCGTCTGTCCACCTTGTGGGCGGACGTCCTACGCTGCGCTTGCCGGTACGTGGCCTCCATTCCAGAACCTTTCTGCCCCATCGGCCGTCAGTATTGCGCGCTATGTGCCCCGCCCACTGCCACTTCAGCTTGCTAATCCGTTGGGCTATGTCAGCGACTTTAGTTCGTTTGCGGATCTCCTCATTTCTGATTCGATCTCGCAAAGAAACACCGAGCATAGCCCTTTCCATAGCGCGCTGAGTGACGTTGAGCTTTCTTATGAGGCCCATGGTGAGAGGCCACGTTTCAGTTACGTATGTTATCACTGGTAACACACACTGGTTGTAGACTTTCGTCTTTAGACACTGAGGTATGTTGGACGAGAAGATATTGTGTAGTTTCCCGAACGCTGCCCAGCCGAGTCGGATTCGACGATTGACATCCATCTCGAAACTGGACCTACCCAACTGGATCACTTGTCCCAGGTAGACATATTTGTCAACAGTTTCGAGATTAGAGCACCCAACCGATATTGGGTAGGGCGCAACATGGACGTTCGACATGACTTTCGTTTTGTCCATGTTCATCCGGAGCCCTACTTGTTGGGAGACTCTATTGAGGCCTTCGAGCATTGTGCCGAGGTGTTCCAGCGATTCTGCCATGACCACAATATCGTCGGCAAACCGAAGGTGAGTGATGTACTCGCCGTTAATGTTGATGCCAAATCCTTCCCATTCCAGGAGCTTGAAAGCGTCTTCCAATGCAGCGGTGAACAGTTTCGGAGAGATAACATCTCCCTGTCTTACGCCTCGCTGCAGAGGAATCGCTCGTGTGCTCTGCTCCTGTACTCGGACCGACATAGTGGCGTTTTTGTACAAACCCTTCAGCACCTCGATGTACCGATTGTCAATATGGCACCGCTGGAGAGACTGTAGCACTGCCCAGGTATCGATCGAATCAAAGGGTTTCTCATAGTCCACAAACGCCAAGCATAGTGGCAAGTTATACTCCTCGGTCTTCTGTATAACTTGCCGCAGCGTATGGATGTGGTCAATGGTACTGAAGCCTTTTCGGAAACCGGCTTGTTCGGGAGGCTGGAAGTCATCGAACCTACGTGCGAGACGATTCGTGATGACCCTCGAGAACGGCTTGTAGACATGGCTCAGAAGCGAGATGGGTCAGTAATTCTTTAAGAAGGTATTTTCCCCTTTCTTAAAGAAGAGTACCACCGCACTTCTGTTCCATGCCTCTGGCGTTATTCCTTCGAGTAAGACAGAGATAAAGAGCCTCTGAAGGACTTTCAGTACCGGTGTTCCACCCGCTTTCAGAAGCTCTGATGTGATTCCGTCTTCACCCGGCGCCTTGTTGTTCCTAAGCTGTTTGAGGGCCATCATAATCTCGTATAGGCAGTCCGGGATATCGTCGGTATAGTGTCGGGTCAGTTTAGCTCTAGGATCTTGGGCTGAGCTACCAACAGGTTTAGTGACCGACGTGTATCCATAAAACTTCTCGATCTCCCCAAAACTTCGGCTTTTGACGACGTTATACTGCCGTCCTCCGTTTTCAGCTTCGTCAGCTAGCTTTGCCCAATAGATATGTCTCTTGCGAACACTTTGGAGCCTTGGTTCCGCTCTATCGCCTCTTTAATACGGTTCGTATTAAAGTTGCGAATGTCATGTCGCAAGGACTTCCATATCCGTCTATTGAGCTGCCTATATGCCTTAGCGTCAACGGAGGTCTGCAGTGCCATTGAACGTCGTTCTGCACAAATATAGCCAAAACTTATTAAAGATAAAGAGTTATTTATTTCCAGGCTAAAAGCAACAGGCAAGCGGTCATCATGATCCGCTTCACTGCCAAATCCCCCTGGAGAGTGGCAAACCCAAGGAATTGAACTTGATGCATTAAGTTGAAGAAAATACGAGGCTTAAAATAAAACAAAAATCTTGGGACAACTAAAGAAAATCAATCTATTATTTGTGACTATAATGAGAGTTCTATCTGTAATCTAGCAACGGAGCCTAAGGAGGTTTTAGACCGAATCTTGATGGATTTATTTATGACGCTGTCCAATGTTCACTTAATAGGTAAATTTAGATATATATTTATTTTATATATATATTTATTAAAAAAAACACTCATCACAGGAACCTAGTAAAATAGTGGAGTTATAGCTTATAATGATTAGATGAGATATAACGGAGGGGCTCGTACAGCCGCACGGGACCATTGGCGATAAAGCTACGCTCGCCGCTGTTGGTTAGTGTACCTATACACTACGTGGTCTATCGATGACTAGGGAGCATGTAGAATCATGAAACTGAACAAATTATATTAAACATGGAACCAAATCTGAAATCGTAAAAAAACAGTTATTTCATACAAAAAGTTTGACTAACTGACTTTATTCTGCCAATTTGAATGAGAAACAATTTATTCTTTTTGCTAGCTGCAGCATCAAACTGAGTCCACCGATTTCGTTATTAGCAGTTATTTTTAATTGTCTCCCACTGTATCAAATAATAAATAAAAATATTTTATTTTCAGGCATCAAGGCATATAAGCATTACATCTATCTTCTTAAAACTATATTACTAACATGCAGGAACACTAAAAATAAAGAAAATAAAATCACATTCACAAGAATGTTTAACAAGCTTTGTGGCTAACATGTAGCAGTAAACTTCCTCATTGTAGGCCCATCCAGCCTCTCTACAAATGCCTCCAGAATGCTGTTGCTGCTTCCCCTCACTCGGGATATTACTGAGGCAACTTTCTTCCGCATTATCGCAATGTAGTCGTCAGTGTGCGCATCAGCGAACATACCTGACGCACTACAGTAAGGTGGAAGCCTCAACAGCACCCAGGGGGCCCACCACCTGCACCTCTTTAAGCAGTATTATTTTAATGTTACTTCAGTGCGAGAAAGAAGTGGAGCTATACAGGACGTTTAGCTCCATCTCTTTCCCACGCTCAAGTAAGATTAAAATAATACTGCTAAAAGAGGTTGTGGCAGGGCCTCTGAAGGCATTGCTGTATTGAACGCGCAGGGCATTGTCTGCTTTTAGGGTATGGTTATCCCAAAGGCTGCTGGTGTAACATGTTTGGCAGTAGGCCTTAAAAAGAGTTAGTTTGCCAACCATGAAACCTTCTGCATATCATATTACCCCTCACAGCCAGTGCCCTGCGCTCCCTTTCCATATCCAATTCATCTTTTAATTCTTCCGTAACAATGAGGCCCAAATATTTTAAAGTGGGCAACTCTCTGAAAAGGTGAACCATTTAGTTTTACAGGAGGGATAAATGTTGGATTTTTATTCCTGCCCCGAAACACTAACAGCTTACTTTTTGAAGGATTATATTTTAGCCCGTGCTGTTTGGCATATCCTTCACAAATAGAGAGTAACTTTCTAATTCCACTGATAGTAGGGCTCAGCAGCACCATGTCGTCTGCATAACTTAAGTTATTTGAACAAGCTCCATCTATATGGCATCCGAAATGATTGCTGCTGAGCTCAACAAGCAGTTTATTGACATAGATATTAAACAGTTAGACTTCCCTGCCTAAGCACTCGAGTTTATACGGGTCAGACAGCGCATTAGGCCATTTGACGAAGTTCTTCTGCTTGTCATACCAAAAAGATAATGTAGACACTAATGCAGTAGGAACGCCCGCCTACATAAGCTTCTCCCATAATACAATAGAAGAAACCAGGTTGAAGGTCTTAGAAAGGTCCAGGAAACAAGCATACACAGGTGTTTACCTGTCAGTATATTAATTTGACAGTATGCTTCAACGCAAGTGTAGCACTTTCAGTAGATAGCCCAGCACGAAAACCAAACTATGTGTCATGTAATTGGGTGTACCTACAGAGGTGTGAGTCGAGCACACTGTCAAACACTTTGGCTATCACAGTTGCTGGTGAAATCTGCCTGTAGTTACCTTTGTCTGCTATGTCCCCTGTCCGATTCTTCACAATAGGTACAACAATTGTATCTAGTAACTCCCGAGGTAAGTAAGAATGTCCCAAACACAAATTGAATAACATAGTCAACACTCTCGGCAGATGTATACCAACATTTTGAAGGTGCTCGATGCTAAGCCCATCATGACCAGGGGCCCAAGTCTGCTATTTTTATAAATTCGTCATTCCAACACGATCCCATTGTCATTTTGCTAAAAGTTCGTAATCTGCTAAATTCATAATGGTCGATCATTGGTTGATCATTGTATTCCACAAACACGATACTCGTAACGAATTCAAATAAATTACTGCACAATGACGTTCTCATGGTAGGTCACTGATCAAAGGAACTGTCAAAATTTTAGCAGATAACCGCCTAAGTCAGTCATTCATTTTTCATTATGTACGAGATTACCAATAGATGCAATTTCTTTCAATGGAGTGTCAGTGGCTGACCATTGGAAAGTCATAATGACGCCAATAAGTTAGTAGATTACCAAACTTGTCAAAATCAACAATTATGAAATCAATGATAGACCATTCTGACACTATTGTAATAGCAGACTTGAGGCCCTGGCGATTTACCCCTCTTCATGCATTTAATTACAGATTTTAGTTCTTTACATGGAAACCAAAGGGGTGATCCTGATCAACATGTCTCAGCATCGCGCACCCTCGATTTAAGAGGTGAACTCACTTTAAAATGGTCTTTGAAACAATTAGCTATCTCAGCGTTATCATATTTACCATCCACGCTAGCTGGAAGGCTTGGAGTATTATTACCCTCCCTATAAAAATTGAGAGTAATAAACTATTTTTGTTAGGGTAGCAAAAATAGAGATTTTGTTAGAGCAACCAAAGCTTAAGTACTGGTGACAAAGGCAGATTAGTTTAATTTGCCAAGTAACAGTTACTGTCGTTCCACTGACAATAATAAATTGTTGTAGTATCAAGGCATGCTGTTGTTAAAAATATTCTTGCACTGACAACTTACTACGTGGCAATAAAAAATTGCCTTACATACTATATTCTATAAGCTCGGCTTCTCGGCCTCGGTGTTAAAGTTTTGTTGTCGTCCCAACATTTTTTTATCTCAGTGCATCTTACCAAGGGGTATCGTGTTACCCAGTAACTGGGTTGTGAAGGTCAGATAGACAGTCGCTCCATGTAAAATACTGGCACTCAGCAGCATCCAGTTAGACTGGTAACCGACCTCAACATAGTTGAGAAAGGCTAGACAGACTTTGATAACACCAAAACCAACTGCCATCGATTAGTTGCGGTTATACGGGCGATAAAACATGCCGCCGTGAAACTGAAATTCCCAAATAATTCCTGGAATTCGTCTAATTGTTGAATATTTCACACTGCTTGTTGCCAACCAAAAACAATGCATGGGACGCGCAAAACAAACTGACATTCCAAAATGTATTCTTCCGCGAAACTAACATAGTTACGTGTTACATAAATGCCGGTGCCAATTTTATAGTTTAATAGCTTTTTCTGCTATCGTATAAAACGTTTATTATAAACAGATTACCGTGGTAGTTAAAAATAGAGAACTTGAATCAAGGTCACAAGCATACGAAGTATAGAAGATTATTTACAAATTCCCTGTGACTTTTTAGGAGCACACCTTCAAAAGTGATATTAACCAACAAAGGAATTTCAGATTGAAAGCATAAAGCGTTCTTTAGTCAGATATTTTTCGAACGTATAAAGAAGCTGCCAAATACCGATGTACTTAAAGCTCGTTGGTCGAATGGATCGTAGTCGACACGTTATGGTTAGACCACTAAGAAGCATAACTTGGTTTACAAGGTGAAGTATTGAAGTTCCCAGATGTTATTTGTAGTAGTAGTGAGACGGCCGGCTTTACGTTCTTTCTGAACAGTGAACGAAACTGAACCATCACGATCGGGTCTGTGACGCTGAATCGGGTATACTAGGCTCCAGTCGTCATCAGCTGTCATTAGCCAAGTTTACTGTCTAACAAGGAGAGCATCGTTGCAAGAATTACGTTTTGTTAATAAGTAGGTATTGAATTTCACATACCAATCTGCCTAGCCTTTTCCCAACTATGTTGGGGTCGACTTACAGACTAACCGGATGCAGCTAAATACCAGTATTTTACATGGAGCGACTGCCTATCTGACCTCCACAACCTAGTAATACGTACCCCTTGCTAGACTGGTGGTCGGACTTTCGGCCTCTGTCGACCCGTAACGACTGTCAAAGATCTACGAATGACAGCCGAAACCAACGAATTAATGTGCTTTCCAATGGGTGATCTTTAACTACCGAGACTCCTTTGTACCTCCAAAGGAGTCTCGGTAGTTAAAGATCACCCATCCATGGACCAACCCCGACAAGCGTAGCTTAACGTGATGGATCGACCAGTGCGGCTGGTATTACTTATCCACGAGCTCCAAAAAATAAAAAATAAATGAATAAATTCACATAATACTTAATATATTTTAAAATAAAAAAATCTCAAGTTTTCACTTCTATCGTTCCATATTACACTACACACCCTCTTTTTCAACTATTTATTTGATAGAATAGAATAGAATAGAATAGAATTTTATTTTGCAAATATGGGTAATACATTATAGTTCTTAAGATTTCATTTAGCTCAGCCACATTTTACCAATCGGCATGCAAACATTTGAAAATTATTTATATCACTATTATTACACATATTTGGAATTACTATATAAATTTCTAAATAAATTATACAAATTACTATTATAAAATTACTATATAAATTACTATTATAAAATTTTAAATCATCAACTTAAAAATATATGTTTGTATTAAAAGGAAAATATAAATTATTATCATTAGATTATATATCATCATTTAAAAAATGTCAGAAATCAAAATGTCAAAGATCAAAATGTCAAAAATCAAAAATGTCGTACATGAAAATTTCAAAAATCAAGATGTCAGTAATTATCAAATATTTTCTCCGATACGAACTCAGTTACACTGTAGTACGTTTTATCTACCAAAAAATTCCGTAATTTACTCTTAAATTGTGCTGTATTTAAAGCTTTCCAACTACTCGGTAATTTATTGTAAATAATTGGGGCCATGCAAGAAATGCTCTTACGCATTAAAGTGGTTCGACATGGTACTTGACATAATTTGCTGTTGTCACGCCTATTCCTTGGGAATACAACAGCCAGGCGCTCAAAACGAGATGGATTTTGCTTGACAAACATAGCTACTTCAAAAATATAGATACAGGGAAGTGTATCTTTGTTTTTAAACGGTACATATTTACATTCTCTTGCATTTTCCCAATTTATGTGTGGTCGGTGCAACATGTATTTTCTTCCATACTTCTCTATCAGTCAACATCTCGCTAGTCACCCCCTCTCTAGCCATCTGTCTCAACTTTCACACAGTACATCCATCATTTCTTTGGTTTAGTTATTTGTAAACGATAGCAATATCAATATTTGCACACGGAATATTTAAATATTCTATATTCCGCGGTTGACAGGTCATAAAGTGGTAGGAGATAGGTAGGTTCTATCTGTCTAAGTACCTACCTATGAATAAACAGACGGACCCTACTCGTATCAACCTTCCGACGTTACGTTGCTAGCACGGAACCCAAGTAAATAAATGTAGAGGAAATAAACTTTACAACGTCGTGAAAAACTGGTTACCAAGAAACCAATCTAAGAATGCTGTAAGTATTACATTTTATTAAGTTCTTGTTTTCTTTTGAGGTTTTTGTGGTCACTTGAAAGCATTGTAATGATACGTACTTATGTCTACTTGAGAAGTTTATTTCAATACTAACTTTAGGGCAGGTTTCCACCAAAGGGGAGACGAGAGGGGACATTTCGTAAAGAACCAATACCTATTGGTTCTTTACAATACAATACAATAGAATATTAGTACAAAACAACACAATATCGGTACCTACTAATATTGTGTTGTTTCGAAGCTTAACGGAGAGTTGTAAAACCTATGAATGCAAACCTAACGCTTTGGTGAACGACGGCCCTTATAATGCTTCAATTTCACACACATTTCCGAGGAGCTTCGACAAAAGGAACATAAAAATTCCTACAAAAAACCTACCTGTTTTTTAACTCCCGACGCAAAAAGGAGGAAGGGTGTTATAAGTTTGACCGCTATGTGTGTGTGTCTGTCTGTGGCACCGAATCCGATTTGAATGTAGTTGTTTTTATTTGAAAGCAGGTTTTCTAGCGATGGTTCTTAGACATGTTTTTATCAAAATCGGTTCAGCCGTTTGAAGATTATCAACTCTATTGTGAGCGTCTTCTACAGGTCTGATCGATTTTAAATTTGGTATTCTGCTTTTTCAATAATAGTAGGAGAACATAGTAACCTTGAACTGATGCTGCAGCATCACCTGGAATTTGTAGGATACCCAACTCCCTCACTAACTTACAGCAAAGATATCGTGTATCATTAGAATGGTCTCAATGAATAGGTTATAGATAGATGATGAACAAGGTCTGGTGATGGAGTAGGAAAGAGAAGTGAGGAAATGTTTCTGTCGTGTTTTTATTTAGTTTTAATATAATTTCACTTGTTCGAAATAAAGTTCGAAAAACATGTAGGTATTTTTATTTTTAACATTCCGCATTCACGTATACATAGCAGGTAAAAATAATGTAAAACACTTTCAACTAGAGTCGTATTTTATCTTTTATTACCAAAAACATTTTCGTTTTCAATCTTCACATTTAGTTGTAAAAACAAGAAAAGCTCTTTTTTCTACGAAAGCGTAGCTATTAATTTTGTTCGGACTTTGTAGGCGGAACCATTTCAGTAATAAAATAATATATTATTCCTTTATAACCTTTGACCCATAACAAAGATAACATCCCAATCCAAAGGGAGCGGGCCATCAGTCGTCTACGTCGTCTCTTAAATAAAATCTAATCTAATAGCAAAATCTAATCTATAGTTTAATCTAGCTTTTTCCCGCGGTTTCACCTGCGTGGATATCGGAAAATATCCCACGGGAACGTACTACCGGTATAACATACCTAATAGCCGATGAAAAGGTCATTGACTCCTACCGCTGCGCCCGCGTTGTTGTCAACCATAATTTTGTTACGCGTAATTTTGAATCTGTGATATCTTTTAAAGTATTCATTTAAATGATATTATGTCAAAGCAAGTTTAATCTAAATTAAATGCGCAAATTTAAATAACATACTCGTATTTTATTGGGTAACGATATAATGAATACCGGTCAAAATAGCTTCGGATATAACAATGAGATTTTTGTCAAATTCTGAAAGATAAAAATGGTTGGGTCATCCTTAGAAGATAGTCATATACTATCCCGGACGTTTTTATTGAAATTTTTGAGATCTACAATTCTGTAGAGCATAAATTTGATGTATATCTTACGGTATAAGCGGCGCACGCCAGTAAAGCTCCCAGTCGGCATCATTTTTTCCGACATCTTTGACAATAATCGTCATATTTCAGTCAATTTACGCAAAAACCTTCCGCATGAATCACTCTGTCTATTGGTGAAAACCGTTTGAAAATCCGTTTGTAAATTTTTGAGTTTATCGCATTCAGACAGACAGACAGACGTGGCGGGGGACTTTGTTAGGGTTCCGTACTCGAAGAGTACGGAACGTGAAACGCGACCCTATTACTAAGACTCCGCTGTCCGTCTGTTTGTCCGTCTAGCACCAGGCTGTATATCATGAACCGTTATAGTTAGACAGTTGAATTTTCACAGATGATGTATTTCTGTTGCCGCTATAACAACAAATACTAAAAACAGAATAAAATAAATATTTAAGTGGGGCTCCCATACAACAGACATGATTTTTTTGCCGTTTTTATAGATAATGGTACGGAACCCTTCGTGCGCGAGTGTGATTCGCACTTGGCCGGTTTTTTATAATGTAAGGGTAAAGAGAAAAGATTTTATTTTTTGTAATTAATAAGAGTGAAAAATGCATCAAATGTTGCGTTACAAGCCGGGCATCGAAATCGAAGTGTATTTTTGTGTTTTGCTGTGGTTGTAACTTTATATCGTCAAAAATACATTAAAAACAGTAGAAAAGTGTTAATAAGCGTTTATGATCTCAGGCGAGCGGTCTAGTGCTCGAGGGAGTAACTGCCGCAGGACCCAGTTGCAAGCTTACCTGGTGAGATCTTTCCATATTTCAGGAATTCGTTAAAGAGGTCCGCCTAAAGTCTAGAGTGGGTCTCATTATAAATCCATAGATCCTTTACGCTGTATTTACAATATATTTGACTAACTTTAAATTATAATACGTGTGTGATATTTGTGTAGTGCAGTGTTCCAAAATAGTATGTCTTTTGCGAGTGTGCATTCTTTTGTTAGACATTTGGTCTGAGTCGAGGGTCGCAGGTACTTAGCTAGCTGTTGACAAACAAAGAAATCCTTTTTGTGTTTATTGCTCTTGACTCTGACATTGGATTTTGAACCCTATAACTTCGAAGGCAAGTGTTGTTTTGTGTTTAGTTGGGTGGTAAATTATTTATGTGATGAAGTGTTTAAGTTTACATATTTTAATAATTGTTCAAGACGGCTGAAGACTGAGATAAGATTAAGAAGGCTGCTAGCGAGATTTACAAGAAACCTGAAACAGATAGTAGCCAGACGAAGACAATGGAAACAGCAACGTGTAACACAGCATAGCAGTGACATAGAAAAGAGTCGAAAAAGCTGTTAACCCCGACAAAAGATGCACCGGTGAAGCTGAACATAAACCAATCTGGTGGCGACGTCGTTAAAAGATGCCCATCCATAGATAACTATCACCCGTCTCTCCACTAGTACATTGCCTATTCAAGGATGCATTTCCGGTATGGCTCGAATCCTTCCATAACCTACGGGTACGTTCTTCCTTACCATTACCGTACCCCCCGGTCTACTCCCTGATATGTAATGGCCTCTGTAGCCCCATGCAACATGAGGCTCCAGGGGCTAGTGCAAATCTTGGGGTTCATTCGATTTATCGAGTCTGGTTAAACCACGCTGGAATCAGTGCATTTCATTCATTCATTCATTGTTTGTAACTAATAAATTCAAAAACTACTGGACCGTTTTAGGAAATTCTTTCACCGCTAGAATGCTATATTATCACTGCGTAACCTATGCTATAATTTATAAAGATATTACGTGGGCGAAGCCGCTGGCTAAAGCTAGTTATAAATAAACTCAGGCTATGTCGTAATTTTTTGTTAGTTTTCCTCCCTATCTTAAATAACTTTAATGACACTATTTTGGCAACAATGTCAAGGCAGGCACTATTTCAAACTTAATCGAATGTCCGCTAGTATAAAATAAGAAGTTTATATAGTGCCGCTAGCAGCATTTTATCCCTATCTTATGAAGTGCCGCTATTTGCGGCTAAATACTGGTGCTGCCTCGGCCCAGCTAAAGTGCCGTAAGCATTGCATTGTCATTGTCACTTGTTATTTTGTTTGATTGTTTAGGTTAGTTCGCCGCCCTTTGTATTGATTGATCGTATTTGTTTTTGATAATTATCAAAAGTCACTACAATGACTGAATTTAGGAAAAAATGAGTAGCAAATAGAAATTTCTGAAAGGTAGGTTAGGTTAGGTTAGAACTGTGACCACACAACGCTAGGATCCGTTTAGGCACAAGAGAATGTAATGTTTTGGAAATGTGGTCTATCTAATATTGTAGTCTGTAGAATTACAGTGTTTTACAGCGAACTAACCTCAACAATCAGACAAAGTATCAAGTGACAGTGACAATGCAATGCTTACGGCACTTTAGCCGGGCCGAAGCAGCTCCACTGTAATGCCGCTAGCGGCACTTTTTCCGATAGGAATAGAGTGCCGTTACACTGCCTGTAAAATATTTGTTTTCCCGGCCATACCTATGTGACGCGTAAAAATTTTGCCACCCATCTGAAAATAGTACAAAATTAATAAATATCCATGAGACTGCAGATTACATTCTTTTTTAATACTCGACCTAGCTGTATTCCTGCGTATGACAAGGAAATCTTAGATCCGTGTGGGTTTAAGAACTGAAAAAGCAAGTAAGTAAGATTCTCGCTTACGTAGATGGCTTTCCTCATTACGAGGTTCATTATTTTGGTTCGGAACGGGACACGTTCGGACATAATCTATAGCGATGCTTTTCATGCAATTCCGCAGATAAAAAGAGAACTGAAAATAGCGGCAACATGACGACATCATTAAGTTTCCAGACACCTACGGAAACTAGTAACTAACACAGAACGTTCTCACGTGAACGACGGAATACCTCGTGTATCGATACCTTTATACTGCAAAAGTCTGTGATATTTTCTTTCTAATGAAGACCTTGAACCCACAACAATTTATTTGACTATTTATAATCGACACCTCTATGATTACTTCATTAAAACAAATTAATATATTGTTGTAAACACGCACCTTGTTGTAAAAATAGCCATCAGGAAACATTTATATCAATATTTTATGGTGTTAACACAAATTGCAATCATCAAGCCATATTGCGAAATAATTAAGTTCGCTTGCAACTAAATTGAAAAGTTAACTGTTCAATGAATATTTAAGGGACCTCATGCGATTGATTGCTATTTTTATTGCGTTACGAAACATGCTTGAAATGCATAACTAGCTTCTTGTGTGTAGTCCACTTTATTATGGAAGAAAACAGATGTCTTTACGAGTCAAGACAGTCAGACAACCCCTGTCTGGTTAAGATATTAGTATTACCCAAATAAATATTACTCAGATGTAAAGGATTTCTCTTCACGGAATGTAAATAACTCGATTTGTTCATACGAGTATGATCATAAATTTTACGTAGGTACACTAACATTGTTATTAGGAAAATTTTAGATGAAAAGCTTTTTAGTATCGGAACGTGTACACCATCTTAGCCTTTTCAGGGTTTTTTTATTGGGGTCGGCTTCCAGTTTATCCGGATGCAGCTGAATACCAGTATTTTATATGGAGCGACTGCCTATCTAACCTCCACAACACAGTAACTAGGTAGCACGATATCCCTTGGCAGGACTGGTTGTCAGACATTTGGGCTTCTGGCGACCCTTATCGAATGTCAAAGATCTACTAATGACAGCCGGGAACAACGTCTTAGGGTGCTTTCCCAGGCACGGAGAGGTATGCAATGAATTGTCACCCATACACGGACCGACCCCGGCAAGCGTTGCTTAACTTGGAAGATCGACCCATGCGGCTGTTATTATTTAGCCACCAACCCTTTTGGAACGGAATGGAACCTATCAGGTTTTAAATATATATTGTAAGTTCGTACCGCCGAGGTTCAACGCGCACTCGACGGTTTTTATCAAGTCAAGAGGAGCGCTTGAAGCTCAACACATACATAAGTAGGTAGGCGTGGGTTCGTCTCCACTCCACTACACTAAAAACTCCACTACACACTCGGCTTGAGTGGTATCTATTCATTGACACCGATAGGCTCGCTATTTGTTCTGTAAAATACGGCTTTTACATAGTTAGCAAAAACGATCGTCGTTTGTCCTATCATGCCCAATTATAAATGATGATCACATCGACGTCAACAACTGACTGAGCAAAACAGTCAAAATAACAACTTCTACGATAAAAAGTTTATGAAAAGAACATCATGCATAACAATGCTATAATTTCGCAGTTTACAATTGAAAGAAATGTTCAAAGTAAATGACTGGAAATATTGATATCTCCAGAAGATACTCGTGTGGAAGTAAAGACTTCTGTAATTTTTCGAGAGTCGCATAATCATGTTACATTCGCTACAGAGAGCGCCTATTATGGGGAGTTTTACGTTGTAAGTTCGTTGAAAGATTTAACTCGTAATAATACTTGTAGGTACTAAGCTTATTACTCAATTATTATTCCCTAACGCTTAACGATTGAGAACTCCATATTGACGCAGGTATATATTTATTTAATGAAAAACATTTACCTTGATTTTAGGCGTCTCAAGTAAACGTGGGTACTGAGAATCCTTCTCGGAGGACTAATTAGCTGAAGCCCCAAATACTATTAAGGACAAGTATTAGACGTTTTACCATTTTAATATATGTATTAGGAATTATGTCCTTTGAATAAAGCTCCTATTTGAGAGAATCAATCGCACCAACCAACAATGGCTGTTTAAAATCTCAAATTAGGTGACCTTTCTTTTTTATGTACACATAAATTTATTTATGTATACGTAAAAATACGCTGTTACGTCGGATATCCAGGAAGAGGCTCCCAGGTGTATGCTGTTTGCCGATGATATTGTGCTGGTTGCCGAGAGAGGCTTAGAGGTCCAGAGCAGATTGGAGGTGTGGTGGGAAAGACTGGAGACCGTTGGCCTGAGATTAAGTCGGACCAAAACAGAGTACTGGTTTTGTGACTTTGGCGGTTCCTCCAGTCCTGTCCCCATATGTCTCGCTGGAACGCCCTTACCGATCTGCTCCGACTTTTGGTACCTCGGGTCGCTTGTCCAAGGGGATGGTGGAGTAGATCGAGACGTAACGCACCGGATCAATTCAGAATGGATGAAATGGCGACTGGTCACATGAACAACTTGCGATGCCCCTCAAATTAAAGGGGATATTCTTAAAGTCCGTGATAAAGCCTGCCGTATGAATCGGAATGTTGGGCCATGAAGAAGATGGATGAATAAAGATTGCATATAACGGACATGGGAATGTTGAGATGGATCTGTGGAGTGACGAAAATGGATAAAGTAAGAAATGAGCATATACGGGGAAGTTTGAAAGTGGCGCCAGTGACTGAAAAGTTGAAAGAAAATCGTTTGGGCGTGTGATGAGGAGAGAGGAAACGCATGTGACTAAAAGAGTGATGAATATAAATGTTGATGGATGGAGCGGGAGAGGAAGACCAAAGAAAAGATGAATTGTGTGAAGAATGATATGAAATAAAAGGGAGTGAATGATAGCGCCGACCCCAAGTAAAATGGGATAAGGGCAGGAAGATGATGATGAAATATAGTCATGATAAATGATAGAATTTATCATTCTCAAACAAACGGTGCATAAGAGCGTAGTTACGCGGCTCAAGAATACCTAAAACCTTTCGTCAATGACAATAACGACGACTGGCATTACTATTTTGCAACTGCAATTTAGCACAGACTAAAAGCACTGAATTTACTACTCATATCTACGGATATAAGTCATCCTAACAAATACATACCTACATGTACATATTGACCACTTAGAAAAACTCGTGTAACGCTACATACCTATACATAGGTACATTGTATGTTTATATGTAAGCGGTTTACTTTTTAACAGGATACATAACACATTTTGCGGAAGCTCTAAAAACTTTCCTATGTGGCGGTTGTTCTAAATTATTGTTGCCCTCATTGTACTCGCAAGCACACTGCTTTCATTTTAGGCTGTGGCTCTCATGAAATTACTTTGTGAATCGGAAAACCATTGTCTCTTTTGGGAAATACTCATAGCCGTAATTCAATAACCTAGATCTTGTAAGCCGTTCCGTTGTTGCTTTTATCGATGGAGAGAATATAGCACCGACATTTATTGGAGCCAGACGGCGCGCGACCGAGTTAAAATCTTGTTTAGGTGAAAATGGGTTTTAAAAGGCCATTTCAGAAAATGAAACGTTATAAACAATAGATTATATATACAATGAATAGCCAAAGGTTTCACCCGAGGCCTAGATTAACCTATAACTTTAGATGTTTCTGAGATACAAATTTAATATTCTTGTGCCAGTTATTTTCACTCGGCTATTCAATTCGGCTGCTTTCGCAGAATCGGTGTTATTTCCTGCAATAAATTTCGTAAAGGTGTCATAAACTGATCTTTGTATTCTTTAACGTTTCCATTTACGCTTTCTGTTTCGGAGGTTACAGGGTAAAATAACTATGCCACATTTATGGTAACCCAGTGAAAGGTGCGCATCGAAAATAAAAACATAATAGATAAATCGGCTTTTTATGGAAAACGTTGATCCCACACACATAACTGATCGGGGCCATTCCTTCCGATTTTAGTTTTTGTTTTTTGTCTTTCAACCCTAATAGGGAAAAAAATTATGAGCTGAGTTCAGTTCAGTTACGGTTACTGAAATGATGCAATGGGAAACTAATTAAGAACTCTTATTCTACTTCTCTATTAATTTGAATGATGTCAGAGAATTGCTGTATCCTCTTAAATGTAGCTAGAGGAAACTTTCACATAGGTTATTTGCAGACCAAGTCAAAGTAGATAAGCTTAAAGAAACTTTGGCCGTATCCTCAATGAAGTAGATTAGATTAAAAATCTTTGCTTGGGAAGAAGCACTACACTTTTAGTGAATTATCCACCTACTACTTAGCTCTCTACTAAGGTCGTTTTTAGGGTTTCGTACCCAAAGCGTGCCAACGGGGTCGTCTGTCTGTCACAGGGCTGTATCTTTTGAACCGTAATAAGTAGGTAGGCTATGGCCGCTATACCATAAAATTAAAATAAAGTTAAAACACAAACGTGTTTTATTTCGGCGTTTTTAGAAAATATTGTTAAATATTGTACGGTGGTACGGAACCCACTTGGCCTTGTCCACGCTTTTCTATTTGAAAGTAAAAGGAAGATGTTGAGGAGGTACAGTTCAATATGTGCCTAGTAGAGTTCCCTGGTTCTGAAAGCTCATTCTGTCGTCTAATCATTTTGATTGGCTGATGTCAACCAATCACAATGATTACAATATGATTAGATAGCATGTTAGGTAATTATTAAGTAACAACAACACCATAGCACACATCTCGTACACAGCAACATAGTTTTGACCACTTAATGCACACTACAACAAAATGGTACACTGCTATAAGTCAGCATTTTTTTGAGTGAAAAGCAACAGACACGTCTCTCGAATTTACTCAATTTCCGCTTTTTTTATGAAAATATCCAATAATACCAGATCCCTCGGTCCGAAGGAGCTCAGTTTTATTATGAGCCCTTTGTGATTGAGCACGTACCATCGAAGAAGTTCATATTTACACCGTAAGGACTATTTTTGAACCGGGTTGGTAACAGATGTGGTCATAGTGTTCACGGGATTTTGTTTTCAAACTGCTTAGATATGAAGTTCTTCGATAGTACACCTCCTTTCATTGACACAACCAATCTGCCTAGCCTTTTCCCAACTATGTTGGGGTTGGCTTCCAGTCTAACCGGATGCAGCTGAAGCTACAGTATTTTACATGGAGCGACTGCCTATCTGACCTCCAACCCAGTAACTGGGTACTACGATACCCCTTGGTAAGACTGGTTGTCAGAGTTTCGGGATTCGAACGACCCGTATCGACGGTCAAAGATCCACGAATGACAGCCAGAACCAACGGCTTAACGTGCTTTCCGAGGCACGGAGGAGTCTCGGTATGTAAAGACGGTCACCCATCCACGGACCAACACCGGCAAGCGTAGCTTAACCTGTTGGATCGACCCGTGCGGCTGGTATTACTTAGCCACGAGGTCCTTTCATTGACACAATATGTACCTAATTTTTAAAGGTTTAGGGGCATGAGGAACAGGGTGTAAAGTTCACTCATCCACCATAGAAAAGGGAGGATCCTCCGACCAGACGGGTGTTGTGTCTGGCGGGCCGACTGCCCGACTGTTGATGTCGGATAGTCTTATATACCTATGTCGTTCGCGCGGTAAACTCTAATTGCGCGATGCAGGATTTGTGTGACGTCATGTCTTTGATGCGTAGTTCGTATGTGGCGGTGTAACCGATGCATTACACTTGAAGCCACCACCACTTTGTTTGAAGTCTTTGTCAACAGCTAGTCTAGAATATTTATTTGAGCTGTAAGTAGTATAATTATATGGAGTATAAGTCTCTCACTTTTGAATAAGGCAGTGAAAGTTTAACTTCAGGCCGAAGCCACAGTGATTAATAGATTAGGTACATTATTTACAATATATTTTATTGAGCCGAAAACAAGAAATTTAAAAGGTTTAGGAAAACCAAAAGGTAGGTAGGTTTGGTAAAGGTATTTGATATTATATATTTTAGTACTTATCAAATAAACCTTAGATTTACTGTGTTGCTCCGAAAAACAAGGTAATTTGATGGAAAAAGAAGTTGTTTTTAACGTACGTTTGCTAGCGTACCTTAGGCTTTCAGCTGACCTAAAAGACTTCTACTCGTGGTCCCATTAAATAATAATCATTTTGAGTACCCTTGTGTAATATGTGCCTAACGTGTAACTGGAACATGTACACGTGTGTGTACATGTTACTCGTTAGACCTTCTTATTACATTGTAACTAAATTAAATTGATTCACGTCGTCTACCGGTTTCTAAAAGAGTGATTAACACAAAAAAAAACCGGAAAAATGCGAGTCGAACTCGGATTTTTAACTTTGGTATTATTATTATTAGAAACACAAAATCTGTGAAAATTTCAACTGCCTGTCTATTACGGTTCATGAGATACAGCCCGCTGACAGACAGACGGACAGCGGAGGCTTAGTAATAGGGTTTCGATTGGCACCCTTCGGGTACAGAATCCTAATGAACAAATCAGCTAGCAGTAGCACTGCAAAGTTGTGCTGTGATTAGTTGACCGAAAAAACAACAGCCAATCAAATCATTTGACTTGAGATTTGACAACAGAGGGGTAATACACGTATTTTTAAGACTTGAACGTTCGCATTCGATTCTCTGCCTCAAACTGCCAGAATTACCTCTAATTGCCTTACCATTGATTGTCGCTGAAATGAGTCAATCTCATTTCAGCGACAATCGAGGCGACTCGGAGGTTTTTAAGTACGAGAATTGCCCTTCAGATTAAAACGAGGAAAATGCATGTAATAAATTAGCCAGAATCACTGACACTACACAGTAAAAACCCACACTATTAAGCGAAGAGATAAATTAGTGAATGGGCCAGTCGCCCATATGCAAATTGCAAAGCGTGTGGATGGAGCTGGCATTTAAGTATCGAAGTATTAGCGCTCTCAAAGGATTCCGGCGGCCACACTGATAGCACCACTCCATTACACTGCTAAGAGCTTTAACTGCTGATCAAACATAGGATTTAATACCTACCACTTCCACAAAGTCAAAGTCAAATAATTTATTTCAATTAGGCACAAAAGTGACACTTTTGAACGTCAAATTTACAAAAAAAAAAAAAAAAAACTAATCCCTCCTTCCAAAAGGTAGTTTTCGTATGAAGAAGAATGGGCAAGAAACTCCACCGTTACTCTTTTCAAATGTTTTCACAATATCTTGTATACATTAATTATATATGTGAAGACGATGCACCTATAGCATAAGATTACTATACCACGATAGGTAAAAATACTGAAAAGTTAAGGAATGACAGATAAATTAATTATGTGATAGATGCATGGTGCTCACATATTTACAGTATTTTAAACAAAATGTCCGAATGTATGTGTGTGTAATGTATGTATGTAAAAATCGGTATGGAAATTTCCTAATAAAACGTATCTGTCGTTTTATAATAGGTACGTTAAGTTTTTAAATTAATAATTCGTTAAGTCAATAAAATTACAATATTGGGTTAAAATACACTTGATGAATTTTGAGGGTCGACCTTTGCCAATTACTTTAGGTACAAACATGAAACTCATAGGTAAACTATGCTGGGTTACCTAGTTGGTTCGTTTAACACAGACTAAAACCAGTCTATTAAAACTTGTTAACATATTGAGGCTAGGAGGGGAACTTTACCACTTACCTACCATGTCAAAGAGATGTTTGAAGGCTTTCGCAGACAGGCGCGACGAGACAACAATTTCCGTCGTGCCTGCTGAGGAAACCTTGACGAGTGTTTCGGATAACCTTCAATAATGATATTAACAGCCCGATATTCTATCCAAATTTTATTTCATCGTTCCCAAAAGTTTGAAGAGATTTTATCCACCACTATGCGTTCTATTTCCCGCCACCAATTACAGACAGAATTCATTCCTTGCGCGTGCAAGCAGGAACTTTTTTAATTTTGATTTTTAATCTCGATCCCTCTGCAACAAATGTGTCCTCAGCCAGAAGGTGCTTAAGCCTTGACCTTTTTTACTTAACAGTTTATAATTTATACTAAGTTCAATAAGTTGAGTGCTAGATTTTTAGTGTTAGTTTCTATATTCGTAATATTACGATATGAATTTTTGGATTTAGTCTTGATGTTCTTTTTTAGGGTTCCGTTTGGCACCCTATTACTAAGCCTCCGCTGTCCATCCGTCCGTATATCTGCCAGCGGCCTGTATCTCATGAAACGTAATAAGTAGACAGTTGTTTTTCTGTTGTCACTATAACAACAAATAATATAAATAAAATAGAGTTTAAAATTAATCTCCATACAAGAAACGTGTTTCTTTTTTACTTAAGTATTTGACTAACGTAGTGTTAAATATTGAACGGTGGTGGTGGTACGGAACCCTTCACGTGCGAGTCCGACTCACACTTGGCCAATTCTATTATTATTATTTATTTATTTAATACTTCAAGCACAGAAATTTACCTACAGAGTCGGACTTAATGCAATGCATGCTTTGTATTTGGGGCTTATAGCCTACCTAAGTTCCATTTTTTTTACTTTTGGCGTTCGTTCTAGCAAGTCATAATATTCCAACACGCCTGCCATAGTAATAAATGACATATAGGTAATTTGCTACTGCTGCTAACAATCAATCAATCTGCCTAGGCCCAACTATGTTGGAGTCGACTTCCAGTCTTACCGGGTGCAGCTGAATACTAGTATTTTAGATGGAGCGACTGCCTATCTGACTTCCACAGCCCAGTTACTGGGTAACACCCCTTGCTAAGACTGGTTGTCAGACTTCTGGGCTTCTGACGACCTGTAACGACTGTCAATGATCTACGAATGACAGCAGGTACCATCGGCTTAACACAGTTAGCTGAAATAGGCAACTCACTACAATATCACAGATATGATTGTCAGATTACTTAATCTCAAATAGAGATTTAGGACTTACAATTTCTTCGAATTGGCAGAATGGCCCCTCAACTTATATTGTGACATAAGCTACTTATGTTATAAAGATTAGCTCATAGCGACAAATTACTATGTCCTGGAATCTTGTGGAAATAGGTTATTGTACAAAGGGCGGACTTTTTGTAATTGTTTGGTGCTAAAGTTGCTTACATACGTAGCCCTGCATAATAGCCATCCTTAACGAGAACGGTTGGACGAAATTTGGCACACCGAGTAGACCATAACCTCGGTTAAGGCATAGGATAGTTTTCATCCCGGTACTACAGTCCCATGGAAGTAATTTACGACCTGCCTGATTAAGAAGCCTAACAAAAGCTACTTTTCAATATACAAATTATCCTACAACGACGACTATTATCCGAACTAGGTTATACTGGGTGGCACAAAACCCACGACGGGGTTTTACAAGTGACATTTAAAAAACCTCCGACACAAACATTTCCTCACTTCTCTTTCCTACTCCATCACCAGACCCTGTTCATCATCTATCTATAACCTATTCATGACACAGACCATTCCAATGAAGGCTCATTGGAATGGTCTCAATGAATTCATCTATTCACCCGTTTAAGTTCTACGGTGCCACAGACAACATAGCGGTCAACACCCCTCTTTTTGCGTCGGGGGTTAAAAATTAAATATTATGTTTGTACTGACATTTTATATTCTTTTGTTTTAACAAATTATAAAATACATTTTGTAGATTCATCATGGATAATTTCACCGTTACCCAATGTACCAAAATAACAGAATATTTTTTGAACACCATCGGTCGATTATTGAAACCCAGCGAGCGTATCACCGCCATTCCCATGTGCGTAATTCTCCCGTATTTTTTTAACGCTAGCTGTTGACGACAGCCTAGCGATGTGGTTTCAACAAAATGGAGTCACAGCGCATACTACTCGATTCACAATTACTGTCTTAAGGCAGACCTTTCGGCGAGCGTTCAATCTCGAAATCAACATTTCACTGGCCCGCACCCAAATGGTGGTCATTAACGTGACGTAATATTTAAAATCTAACTCGAAAATATCTCCATGAGTTTTATTTTATTATCTGATAACAATAATTAACATAGTAAACAAAAATAAACAAAGTTATAAGAAGTTGCGACACCGTCGCGACATAAGCGCCACCCTGTATTAAAATTTGTTCAAGTTGCTGCAAATACTAGAGATACAAAATAATGACTATACTCGTACATTTAAGGGACCGGCCGCCTTTGTTACACGATAAAAGTGTGTGTAGCTTGTGAATATTGAGTAGATAAGATATGTATACCTATTTAAGGTGGGACCTATGGGTAGGTATACTTATACTGGTAGATTTTATCCCGTATTTCGAAAATAGTCTGGTCAGCTACGCAATATCTGAAGGGTTACGCATCCGACTGAAAAGTAGGTTATCTACACTATAGGTTGAGGTAACAATATACCGAACTCGTGTCGCATTTCGACAAAATTAACCCTTTTTGGGACCTTGTTAAGTACATATAAGTATCATCGCATAAGTAAGTAGAATGCAGATACCTACTTATTAAAGATAACGGTGTGTTTTAGTTTTTCTTTATTCTTCCGCAAGACATTATAGAAAAATAGAGATCTTTTTTTGTGTGTGATATCTTTCCTCTTGCTTCTCTGTAATCTAAATAATCGAATCTATTGATTTCGTGAATAGGGACGGAACTGTGTCACAAGAAGCCGGGGAAGCGCCTATTTGAATTGACCAATGAGCGCGCGCGGTGCTATATTTGGCGGTCAGAAACGACCTTGACGAGCCCCGCCCCTTTATTGTTGCTATATTACCAAGGTGACATGTTAGATGTTACATATCATATGCGAATACTGTAAGGCTTGCTGGGTTTTTTTTTTAATGAAAAGCCGTCCGTCCCAATGAAGAAATTAAGGTCAATTACACGACCCAAAAAAACAATTGTCTCTTCCGGTTATTATATTCTCCACACGTGTAGGAAATACTTATACCGAGAAAAACCACTAAAGGCTAGCAGACAGACGCAACACGACATGTGACAGCGCGACGCTACTCTAGTAGAACAATTTCTGTGAAACTTCATGGAAATTGTTCTATCAAAATCGTGTCGCACCGTCGAGTCGCGCCTATCTGCGTGAGCCGTAACTCGAAATTGAAGAGAAAGATTATGCTTTGATCTTTATTACAATTAAGCGTAGGTAGGTAGACGTGTTCTTGAGTGGAGAACATGAATCGGCAAACGTAAGGTCGCACGCCCTCGGGCTAGGTAATATAGAGCGACGATCTTCGCAGGATGGCTGGTAACAGCTGGATGAGAGTTGCCGAGAATTGAGCTGAATGGCGTACAATTGGAGAGGCCTAGGTCCAGCAGTCCACTGCTGTAGGTTGATGATGATGATGGATCGTAGGATGGTACTTCATGTACCTCTATCAATCTGCCAAGCCTTTTCCCAACTATATTGGGGTCGGTTTCCAGTCTAACCGGATGCAGCTGAATACCAGTATTTTACATGAAGCAACTGCCTATCTGACCTCCACAACCCAGTAACTGGGTAATACGATACCCCTTGGTAAGACTAGTTGTCAGACTTTCGGGCTTCTTGACGACCTGTAACGACTGTCAAAGATCCACGAATGACAGCCGGGACCAACGGCTTAACGTGCTTTCCGAGGCACGGAGGAGTCTCGGTATGTAAAGATGGTCACCCATCCACAGACCAACCCCGGCAAGCGTAGCTTAACCTGATGGATCGACCCGGGCGGCAGTTATTACTTAGCCACGAGCTTACTTCATGTACCTCTATAAATAACTATATTCTGTAACTAAAGTCAAATCTTTCGCCAAATGATTTGAAAGGTAGCATTAGACTTGACGGCGTGCTAGTTAACTTCTGTGTTAATCACAGTTTCAGAAACCGCTTGCATGGTAGCATCGTTTCATTAAGAGCTGCAACTTACCCTACCGCACCCTAATTAATGCAATAATTAGTGATATATCACGAAGATAGACGCAGTGGTCTTTATGTAAATTAAGACCTACTTCTACAAAGAGAAATGTTCACTAACATAATTAACTGTTATCAGTCGATAACTTAAGGGTAGGTTTACTAGAAACAAGTTTAAATTTATAGACAATTCTCTGAAATATTTGAACCACTAAGTATGTTGTGACATACATTGTGGTTTAGTTTCATATTTGGCACCAGTCGCCAAGTAAAGATCATGTAAGGTTATATATAGATAAAGATATAAGGTTAACAATGTAGGTACTGTGAGGGTTTACACCTCACGGTTAGTAACTATAAATTAAAATACGCGGAGGTACTTTATGGGGTCCAGAGGACCGCTGTATTTCAAGCTCTCAAGAAATTACAATATCAAGAAGCACGCTTGCACGAGACGGAGCCCTAACCCGAACTGCCACAGAACAAATGCTAGACATCTTTCTAATTAAAATTAATTCTATATTTAAATGTTAGAATGTCTGCCAGTCATAATGCCAGCCGTAAAACCTCTACTCTTCTCAATTTAAATTGGTAAAATAATTAAGTGTTTCTAAAGTGTACAATATTGTTTCACCCAGTAACTTATAGACTACTAACTACATTGTGGTTAATCCGCCAGTAACATCCCCTTTTATAGCGGTTAGCTCGCCTCTTCTGGTTTACCTAAAACCATAACACTTTTAGCGGTTTGTAGGAAAGCGTACCCTTCGGACCGTCTGCCCCTCAACTGACTCAAAATGTTTTATCCGGAAGTTACATCCGGATCCAACGCTAACGAAAACTGTAAAAAAAACGAGCGAGCCTAAAAGTAGTCGCTTAAGATGTGTAACATCTGACATCTCAACTTGGTATAAGCAACATTAAAAGGGCGGGGGGGTCTCGCCAACTCTAGCAAAGCGCGCGCTCATTGCTCAAATCAAATAGTGCGCGTTTTCCCGGCTTCATGTTACACACTTCCGTCGCTTTTCACGAGATCACTCCCACAGATTGCAGGAAAGCGACAGGAAGCTAGTTTTAGTTCGACTGAATAAATAATTATGTGTCGTATTTATTTATTTAATTATGTCACTCCACCGACTTATTCATGTTTTGGGGTACTGTAACATTTAAACTTAAAATCAAGAGTGGATTTCAAGTTTACATAACACACACATAACACACATATAATACATAGATTTTAAAAAACAAAGCTACATGAAAACAAAATTGAAAAAAAAAGAATTAACTGAATATATTTTGTTGCTCTAAAGAAGAACACAGTCAATGAAACCCTCTAATCCCTTTTACAGAATATAATAAAATAGGAGATAAAATTTTACGCCACAAAAAAAAATGATGACAAAGAAATATTAGGCTTAAATACATAGTCCTAAACTTACTTGTACTCACTTGACTTGTGTTTTTGTGTAGGTATGGGTAATTTGATAATATATAAAATCACTAAAAGCATAATACGACGAGCTGTCAAAACTGAGACATCGCTGCGCAAACTTGATGTGTTTTTTAAATTTAAATTTGTATGTATTTTTCCAATAGTGCTGTTATTTGTCTTCAATTTAACTTACATAATCAGAGCTATCGCCAATATTGGAGATAAGTCCTACAACAAACAAAACTAAAACAAATAATTACTTACTGAGGGGCTTCCTAGTACATATTTGGTAACAATAACGAACATTAATGGATCAAATAATCCCATCTATCCGACTAACGATCAAACCATTGCATTGTTGTGAATAAACGGAATGTATGTTCCGAAGTTAAAATGAAACTATTAATTTTTCGTGCTCTTTACCAAAAGGTTACAAAAGGATCTTGATGGCAGAAGCTCACGTTTTATGTATCTTTATAAAGAAACAATTTTAAGTCCTGGTCCCGGTTTATCATTTTTACAATGTATGCTTTTTCATTATTTTAGAATGGTACGTATGTCTAGAAAACTCCAAAGGAATAGAAAAAGGATCTTCCGAAACATCTGCGATATCATATTTTGGATCAAAGTGATACAATCACTTACCCCTATCATTCACATACTATTGTTCCTTAATTTCATTAGAAATATGCCAGTCTTACTATATAAGAAAAATCCTATTGTTAGAAACAGTTTTATTTTGAGCTAGTTTCGTCCTAACTCCAAAAGACATTATAATTTTATTATGGTTAGGTATAAAAACATTAAGTTTGCAAAGATGAAACGTAGCCAACATTTGGTGTCAGTCATTAATTATCTCGTTTTTTTGAACGTCCAGAAAATTAACGTTCATGATGCACGGCGTCAAATATTCCTAACTTTCCACTAGGGGTGGGTTGTTACTTGATTTTCGCGAAACGTAATGTAAGTAACTTAGTGACTGCGAAGGCGTCACCTGTTTTGAAAACACGTGATTTTAGTAACTAGTTATTTTTCAAATGTTCGGTGATTCAACATGGTGATTCTATCGAAGTATTACAGTAACATACGAAACGAACATATTAAATGATTACAGCTATTATTACAGTACAAATACGGTATTTTTTTTGTAGCTATGTCGTTACATCATCAACGTAATACTAACACAAATAAACTTCCCTTCATACTTTATTCAGGCTTAGGACTGACTGCATCGAAAATGTAACTATTTACAAAATAGCGTATCTACCATTTGACTCGAAACTAGCTATTCGGCTACATTCCCCGTAGCCAGTTATTGTAACTAGTGACGTGAAATAACGCCCATACCTACTTCCCACTTAAAACGCCGAATTTCATTCACAAAATATGTTTTACATGTTTTCGATCGACGGCTGTGATTAATCATATTTGCTTTTAGCGTCAGCTAAACGAGACTAAGCAGATCAACTTATTGTATAAACAGAGAGAAGAGTGCAGAGTGAAACGTGTCCAATTATTTATGAAAAATATGTTCATCTCAAAATAGATAGAAACATCGATCTCTTCTTCTGACTAACCAAAGCCCACGTTCGATTAACTCATAAATTATATCGATGTGGTGACGTATGTTTGCTCCAGGTGTGGGTGTCCTATTGATATTCCGATAGACTAAGAGGTAGTTACAGGAGTCAAACATTGTCTTGAAACAGTTAATTAAACGTATATATCGAACAATCAGGCAATGTGTTGGTCCATAAATAGTGTGAACTCCTAACGTCAGGTAACTGAACTGTATTTTCAATGTCTGAGACTAGATTTTCTACACTCAGAAACGTCAATCGCACAACGGTATCTCAAATATATAATATTTCATTATAATAAATTAAAACACAATAGTCAAATTTGAAATTTGTATAGTTGACCTCGTAATAGCTATACTTTTGAAAACAATTTCCACTAAATTGAAACTTCACTGAAGTTGTGAACCTTACAGCGTTTGTCCACCGCCACCCTCAACGGGATTTCAACGAGAGCCGAGATTATTCAAATACGTTCGTAGACACGCGCCCATAGTAAATGTATGTATCGGTACTTCGGCGCCGTCATCTCGTTCTCGTAGACATCCCATTGACGTCTCCTCGATGTGCCGGTGGACAAACGGCCTTAGAGTGATAAAGCAGTGAGGAGAGGTGAAGTCGACTAAACTTATAATGTTTTACAGTACAGCCATTATTGGTACAAATATTATATTATAGGAAAAACTATAGTAATTATATACCTACCTACCAATGTAGTTAAAATTCGTTAGGAACTGTTGTATATTTTCCATGTTTGTAGTAATTAAAAGCAGAACATGCAATATTTCACTCTTTGCTTATACTAGGTACATACACATACAAAACACGTTTTAATTAGGACGTAATAGATTTATAGGAATACATAAAAGAACTGAAATATGGGTATTGTTTATTGCACCTACCTACATTATATATTTTTGCTACACCACATTTTCAAAGTTCATTTTCATTCAAGTTCAACATTCATTTAAGCAGTAACACAAGCATTGTTAACAACTGCGAGACCTAAGCCTCATATTTGTCAAAAGGATGGAATTATTTTAGGTATATTTATTGTTTACCCAGGTTATTTTTTTCATACTTTTCTCAAGGGAGCTTTGTATTATTTTATACCCAGATAAATAATTGAGGCTTCTTTATTTGTGTCGAAATAAACAGCCGTCATAAGATGAAAAGACTGCTTGCTTATATTTCCACACGGATAAGCTACTTAAATGAAAGAGGTATCCGCCAACTTGTATCTACGAGGACTAAAGAAGCAGCTGATTTCTGCTTACGAGTGTATAACCTCTTAGTCAGTAAGGGATTTAGTTAATATTCATAACATGTGTTCAACACGTCAACAGTGAGCTCTTTGTAAGTTTTCCGGCTATTCCTTTCGAGAATATTATAAGTTAGGAAACGCCGTACGTTGAAATAGGCAGGGTGACTAAATTATTCAAACAATCTTTAATTTGAAATCGTGAGCTTCTGTGAATAAAATTATGTTGAAAAGTTTACTTAATACGTTTACAATAAGGTGGGAAATAGGTACGTAACTAATTTGATGCCGTTGAAATTGCCCCCATACGGTTGCAATAAGGGCTCTATCATTTTATCTTATCAAGTTTCCGGATAGTGATCCCTCATAAATTCGTAAACACGTAGATATGTAATTACACGCTTTACGGCTTCCTCATATATTACTCGGGTAATCTGTCTCCAAAATGTTCTGACGTCTGTCGACAAAAATAGGACGCCGCGTCGCGTCGCGTGGACTAGTTTGTTGCGGCCGTTTAGGCACAATGCAAGACGGAATGTCAGTTGTTTGTTTTTTTTTTTGTTGCCGAAACGTTTATTTAAGAGTATTATTTGCAATCAATGTTATGAAACACTTAAAAAAATATCACGTGTATTTGTAAGGTCTAGTTTTAATACAATCTTGAGTTTAATATCACAATACCACAAAATCAATACGAGTACTATAAAAGATACAAGTAGCCTTACATTCTCAAAATACTTCTAACCTTTTCAACGAAAAAATTAATAAAATCTAACATAAATTGAAATTCGAGATGAAAAGTATCTATATAGTTCAATATCCCTTTCCAATAGATAACAAACCCTACAAAGTTCTATGAAGATTGAATCAGATTTCATTTATTCCCGGAATAAGACAGATTGTTTCGTCGTTCAACTTTACTTTGCGACGAAAAGGGATACCCCCAGTGCGATTCAATCTAAAGTCACTGACTCACTGGGGAATAAAGTTAAAATAATGTTGCTATTCGCATGAAGTGTCTGAGAACTATGAGATCCAGCCCGCACGAAATGAGCCTTAAGGCTTATATTACACATGGTCAGTTCGCCGATCTCATTAAAACCTCGATGTTCCTTGCGTAAAACTTCTGATTTGTTTTGTTTGGTATGCCAAAACTATAAGTTGAGGCAAAGTTATATTATAATGTTATATATAATAGATACATGTATATATACTATATTAACACTTTCGACTCCACCCATTTTTCATAGAGCTCATACGCATGCCGCCATATTGCAAGTTGTCTCCAGGAGGGTCACTGGCATTACGTTTGCGCTAAAGTTAACCCTCGAGGAGTGTCACATTAGGTTTGAAATTTTGATAAAATATACAACAATTTCTTTTGTCTCAGTTTATAATGCCGAATTCGCAAAGAAAAACTTGAATTTAAAATGAGCATCCATCAATGAGCTCCTGGCATCCCGTATGCGACTTGAGTGAACCCTACAGGAGGGCTCCCGGCACTGGACGTGTTAAGTATAAGATACGTACTACGTGTAGCAATATTTTATTTGAAGCTATGCTTAATGGAACATATCTCTATTGTTATTTAAACATATTTATGTTTTCTCTATAAGTGAACCTGTAATTCTTTTGAGATATAAATATCTTTAACCGTAAAGTCTGTTTCAAATCCTGTCTGGCTGTTAGGTGCGGCCCCAAGATCTACAAACACTCCAGAAGCGATTCGTTTAAACTGATGAAATAGTTTCGTGTGCGTGCACGCATCCGATGAAACCCAACTGACCCAGGTTTAGCCGTACAGGTTGATTTTTCCATACTTATGTGCCTTTCTTGTCTACCTCGTATAAAGCCAATTACATTCCAGTCCAGTACCCTAATCACGTAATATAAGATCAATCGGAATTTGAATCAATTTGAAACAAATTGCTAATCCATTGCTTCTTAAGTTCGAAAAAACAATCTGCTCAACAACGTAAATAACGCAATGAATTTTGTTGAACTGTCAAAATGAAACAAATTAGTCGTGATCGTTTACGAAAATGTGTTGCGTAATTAGATAGCAGTCCTTTAAGTCTCTAAAATTCACATAATAATACTCAGAAATAAATATTGGCAAACTTTTTATTTCAAAATAGCCCTCCAGACCGAATTTCGGCCACGGCGGCCAATCTCAACAGAAACTAGCCTACGGTACGCCTACGGCGCGGGAGATATCATAGTGCACAAGTGTGTGCACAGACACAGGTGCACTCTCTCTTCCCTCACTCTCATAGTCCGATAGGACGGCACGTAAACCGACACGACCGGAGAGAGATCAGGCGCAGGACCAACGGCTTAACGTGCTTTCCGAGAGATTTTAAAAAATACCCACACAATGAAACAAATAATTTTTCAGCATTCCGCAGATCGTTAATCGCATCTACATAAACAAAATATTCATGATAAAGAACGCACAAGCCAATATTCACGTGCAATCGAAGATGGCGAAAATGGTTCCGTACTATAAACATGGGTATAAATAGAAAGAAGAATTTCATGTTGTATGTAGAACAAGATTGTAAGAAATGGTACGAATACGGATGTTATGCTTACACCGACCTACATGTTATAATTTTTATTTTCAACTTGAAGCATTTGCTATGTGAAATATTAACATCATATTTTACGGTATTGTTATTTTATTATTTATACAGGGTGTTTGGCAGAACGTTGAACATACGAAAATGGTGGATAGGTTGGGTCATCTGCTACTTACTCAGCCCTAATTTAATTGGCCCTGGACCCCAGGATATTAAAAAAAAAATTTTTTTGCTTTCTTCTAGTTTCACCAGTTTCTTAACTTTAGAGTGTAATTTTTATCACAAATGGATAAAACAGGCATTTTTTTTTAATCTTTGATGTTGGTAGATTCTTATAAAATTATTGCTTTATTCAGATGTTAGCTAGAAAAAAAGTTATGAGTCCTCAAACTTACAGAAAGATCTAAAAAATATTTAAATCTAAATCAAACTGTCCTGCAGTTTGGCAGAAGATTTGTGAAATACCTACACCTATGTAACTTTTGTTGAAATAAAAAAAAAAAAAAAAAAAAATATCAACTTGCATTTTTTTAAAAATGGTTTGAGTAAGTAGCAGATGACCCCACCTATCCACTATTTTCGTATGTTCAACGTTCTGCCAAACACCCTGTATAAACACGCTGCGAACAAACATGGTGGGTGCTTTTCCGTCTGGTAATATTTTCCGTGTAGGTAGATACCTAACTACAGAATATCTATCACCTAGATTTTTGTAGTGAACCAGAAAAAGTAAATCTAAAAAAAAAAAATTCGGTGACTATTTTTTAAAATAATTTCACACATCAGTCATTTCTTTTAATTCGTTACGAGTGTCGTGTTTGTGGAATACAATGATCAACCAATGATCGACCATTATGAATTTAGCAGATTACGAACTTTTAGCAATATGACAATGGGATCGTGTTGGAATGACGAATTTATAAAAATAGTATACTTGGGCCCCAGGTGTTCCTCAACTGTTAAAGTCAGGCCATTTTAATAGGTAACATTTGACGTCTGTCAGTTCAGTGAAAGCAAATCGTAAAATTTCTCGTATCGGTAATTATTACAATAAATATGTAGGAATTGTAAATGAAAAAAGTTAGGCAATTGTGCAGTTATAACAAAAAAAAAAAAAATTAAGCCCGTCGTTACAAGGTTACGTTGTTGAATTTTGATGAGTTGTCAAATGTTACCTATTAAAATGGCCTTAGTTTAAGGGTAACATTCTGATTAAGAGAGAGAATTCCTACAGAAAAGAAAGCAACTATGTTTATTTGCGATAAATATGACGCAAACAAATAACACATACACGAAAAGAACAAGTTGGGGAAAATATGCGTCACATCCACGCAAAATGGCCAAGACAACGGAGAAAACTGATGGCTACGCATTTCCCAAGGGCCCTATTACTATTTTAAAAATCACAGCACTGCAGAGCCGGTGGGGCCCTACCTAATAATACTTTAATCAAATCTACTGAACCGTCCACAAAGTCCTTTTAAAACAAAATGAAACCTTTTTGGACGTTCCGTTACAAGAGGAGTAGGTACCTACCTAAAGTACCTACCTATGTAAACACTTTTTGTAACACGTTTGTGACGCAAAATACTCTCGACCTGACGATGGCGACATCATATCCAAAAGTTTAACGAAATTGCTTTTTTTATGTAGAAATTCAGTGTTATAAATATTATATATCTACTATAACTAAGGCTTCGCTATAGTTTAAGGGAAAACTATAATAAAACCCAAAGAAAACTATTTCTGTACAAATAGCATTGTACAGTGTTGATTAAATATTTTATTCTGGTTTGTGTATTGTTAGTATGGTGGGTGCCTAAGTTAACAATAGAAAATCGAAATTAAAGTTGTTATAAAACCACCTCGTCAACGTTTAGTTACAAAAATCCATCTTCTTAGTCTTTTCCAAACTATGTTGGGCTCGGCTTTCAGTCTGACCGGATGCAGCTGAATACCAGTATTTTACATGGAGCGAGTGACCTCCACAACCTCTACACGATACCCCCTGGTAAGATTGGTTGGCAAACTTTTGGGCGTCTGACTGCCCGTAACGACTGTCAAAGATCTTCGTGCTTTCCGATGCACGCGGGGTCTCGATATATAATGGATGGTCACCCATCTAGGAACCGACCACGGCAAGCGTAGCTTACCCTTCCATCGATCCGTGCGGCTGTTATTATTTAGCCACAAACTCCGTTTAGTTAGTAATGAACACATAAATACATTTGTCCTGAAAAATCGAAGCGATGTGCAAAATCTTCATTGTTAGATAGTTTAGGTGACCTTTCCTAACCCCCCACTACAATAGGCCATAATTCTGTAGATTCTTTAGCATAAAAAGTCATCGATACAAGTGACAAAAAAAACTTATTTGACAACATTCCGTTTACACATACCGCTGTCACATCTTATTTGTTTTTGTCCGACTCTCTTCCATTCATCGACCCTCAACTCAATCTAAGTTTCTTTATAACCTAAAATCTTGTGAATTGCGATGATGTTTTCCGACATCCACAGGGATCGAGGCGTTGGCACAGCTATTATTATTATATTATAAATCTCAAAGACTTTTAACACAATTATTATTTGGTCCCTGGTAGGTACTATTAAAGTCCGCTCAGCGAAGTCGTCATAAACTTAACAAGAAAATCCATTTTATTTATTGCGGATAGCTGAACGAAAAACGGAAATTTAAAATGTTTTCTGAATATTTTATTCGCTTTGACAAATGAAGTGGAATCCAATTCATCTTGGTCACAAAATAACAGAACTTTAGACAGTGCGCTTATTATTTTCAATTACTATAGACGTAATTATTCTTCAAATGATTTCATTTTACTGGCTTTTCTGCGACTTCTTTCGCATGTATTTCTCTGACATTGAAGCGTTTACTCTCCATTTCAAACCCTCAGAGGTTGGTTTTCGAAAAATTATATTCTAAGTGCATCTGTCTGTTTACATAGACCCCCGAAAATTTAAAAGTAACCTATTACCCCATTTCCGTGTCTCTTTCTTCAATAGGGAGGGGCGGCCCATGTCCAGCAGAGGACGTCTTTCGGCAGAAATGATGATGATGATCTTTAGTACCCAGTTTAGGCTGTCCTTTGCCTGTCCGTCAAACAGTCCCGAAAAATATGTGTTTGGAATTTAATTAACGTTTTTAATAATGAATGTCAAATAAAATAAAAAGGGTTACAAACGACCGTACAAATAGAATAGTAGGAGATATGAACACTGATCACTTCACTTAATCATTTCCACACCGATCCCTAAAGCCATTAGCTATCATATCTCGGCAACAAAAAAATACTACAGTAAAAAAACAAACCGTTTTAATGCGAAACAAAAATAACCGGCCGTTCATAATGTACGAACCATTAATTTGAATTGTATACAATGCTGCAGTCATGTGGAAGATAATTTTATGAGTGTTTTTAAACACGGAACGTCTGTCGTCGGAAGCGCCTGCTGTTTTCCGGCTCACACCTGAAACGGACTCGGCACGTAGCAACCGCCTAGTGTACACTAGGCAGACGGCTGCTACGTGTCGTGTCCGTTTCACTTCAAGCCACTATAAAGTTAAAAGGTTATTACGTTCACGCCATTGGTTACTACTAGGTATGGTAATACTTTAGTTAAACGGCATATGCTGTAAGAAAAATCCGTCAATTTACTGATATAGATACCGCAAGGCTAGTCTATTTCAGTTACTTTCATAGTATCATGTCCTACGGTATTTTACTATGGGGACGGGCTGCGGATATCGACTCTATTTTTATTCTAGAAAAGAGCCATTAGAGCAATATATTGCCTCCGTAGGCGCGATTCTCTAAGGGAACTGTTTAAAAATATTAACATCATGACGGTACCTTGTCAATATATCTATGAAAACATCATGTACGTCAGGAAAAATCTTAATCTTTTCAGTAAAAGAGGTGAAAGACACAATTATAGTACTAGAAATAGGGACCAATTAGTTCAACCGGGTTTCAGACTGGCTAAAGTACTCGTAGACTCATCTTTCATGGGTTACTGTTTGAAATGTTACAATAAAATACCTCCCCATATACTACAACTAAATGAAACGAAATTTAAATCTTGTATAAAACGCACACTATGCTGCCAAGCATATTATAAGCTTGGGGATTATATCGCTGACAAAAATGCTTGGCTTAACGCTGGTCCAGCTCCACAAGGGCGCATAAACTAATTGATTAGCATTCGAAAATATTGTTGGAACTGCTGAAGATTGCAAAAACTATCTTTGAATTGTATAACTTCAATCTCTTTTTTTCACTGTGACCATGTACCTTCTATAGAGCTACCATTTACTGGGTACGTCTTGCATTGACTTGATATGCCCTGTCGGCTAAGAGTATGTCATGCTCACTCAAATGTCTCGCTAGTGGTGGCGTGTGTGTTGGATCGTTGAGTTCCCTTCAAAATGGTTGAGCTAAACGGTGCTGATCCATGCGTCATGTTCGTGAACGGGCGCCATCAGTAGGGACTGGTCATCTCTTATCTGCCACGGCTTATTTTAATTTTTGAATTGTTTTTATTTTTATTTTTTATTACAGACGCTTTTTACGTACACGTCTTTCTACATTGTTCTCACATGTATAATTTCAACATGAATGATGTAAACAATATTTTGTAAGATTTTTTTTTTTTTTTAAAAGAGTGTCCGTGGACTTTCTTGCCCGTTCTTCTCCATAGGAACCTACGCTTTGGAATGGGCAACTAGCTTCATATTTCTGACTGACTGACTCCTTGACAGTACAAAAGTGCCTGTAAATGGTTTAATTGAAATAAATGCTTTGAGTTTGAGTTTGAAACAGACAAAATGTTTGATAAAACTAACGTAGACGCTATTATCTACATCTAGAGACATTAAAATTAAGAATAATATGTGTAAGTCGCCGTAAGATTGTGAGAACCTTTAGTTTATAATCCATCGGTATTATTTCAGTAAGAAAAATCTGTCGAAGAATTTTTTTGTGAACTAGGTGAAATGGGTTAGGTTAGGTTAGAACTGCGACCATCGCGCGACAAATTAATCCACCGTATATTATAAATTTCGTTAGTTTAAAATCTATCGGTACCGATACATTTTAACCGAAATTCATAATTATACGGTGACATATAGATAAAATACCAACAAAATGAGTTCACAATACAAATTCGTTTAAATAACGAATAAGATTGGAATATCAACTTTTTTATCCGTGATACTCGTAACAAATGAAATGAAAGTCTTGGAATTTTCAATTTCTGAGATACTTCTAAAATCGATTACTAAGATATGTAATACGTAGGTAAAGCATCATCTTATGTAAAGTACCATATTTTCGGCATTCTGGGAGCTACACTCACACAATTTAAAGGTCCCGATGGCATCACAAAATGACAGCAACTACGGCAAGCCCTAAACTAAATTATGTCGAGAGTCTTATGTGTACACACACTCGAGAGTCATAAGTGTTGACGTAGATATCTTTAATATGGGTACTTTCGTCCTAATGGATCTTTATTGCAGGAAAACATTTATAGGTCTATTTGGACATAGTAAAACAATTTTATGACTAATTGTTTGTCAGTTTGTCAGTCAATGATCTCTAACATTTAATGGCTTTTATTAATTATCGCTTAATTGCCTTCTTTGTTGTCTGTGAATCATAAACACTTTTCTTAATTCTATAGTCCTATATAGCCAACGGTGTTAGATTGTAATGATAAATCAGTTCAGATTTAAAAAATCAGAAACTTTTTATCTTCAAACGAGTAACTTGCTGCTGCCTTAAACTTATTCGTTCTCATTTCAAGTTTCAGAGTCTGACCCAGAGGGGCGCTGGGATGACCTGTTCAGCCTGAGGTAGACTTTCGAAAAATTCTAGTGCACCTCTACGAAATATTTTTGTTCACTACGAGTAAAACGAGTAGTATTGCAGATTGACATAAGAATAACAATAATTTTCTTAGTCCATTGTTACAAAATAATTGTTTGCTTACTGTAACTAGAATATTAAGCATGTGTGAATATTTAAACAGTAGCCCCAAGGCCTTACTTGCGTTACCTTAAATTTTAATTCGAGACATGTTTTGCGTTAGCTTAAATTTTATTTCAGGATGTTTGAAAATGGACAGAATACTTAATCAAATAAGGGTAGCGAATTATAAAGATAAAATAAAAATAAATTAACAAAAAAAAAAGATAATAGTTGTGTATGTGTGTGTGTGTGTGTGTGTGTGTGTGTGAGTGTGGTGGTGAGTTGTAGGTGTGGATATTTGTGTGAAAGAACTGAACAACACGACAACGGAATTCTACGAAAACAAAGCTTTTTGCAAATTCAATCGCTAGTTGTTGTGTAGCAACTAGCGCGTCCATTAATTATTGTTCACGATCGAAGATACATGTATTTTGGTTTGTGTATTTGTTGTTTATGTTTATTATTATACTCATGCTTAAGAAATGGATAAAATTCAATTCATTCGGCAATTTGTACCTAGTAATATGTTTCAATTTTTTATTCATTTTCATACCATTAAATATAATGAGACAGTAACACCCACACAGAATTAACTAAAATGAGCATAATTATGTTTGGACAATGGGTAACTCGTTATTGTAGAAAAAGAGGGCCTTTTTTTTTTTGGGTGGGAGATCATCAAATGACTCCTCCCGCTCTGGGTGGAGCGGGAGGGCGTGTCAGACTCTTACTGACTAAAACCCACCCGTGTTCCTTCTCTTGCCTGTGCAATGCCAGGGGGCCAGGGTATCCCTTTCGGACTTTCCCGCAACCCCGGCAGGCAATGGTCTCATCGGACCCCTTCATTCGCTGACATCTCTTTGAGGCGCGCGTGGAACACAACGCGCCGTCGACCCGGGCTTGGTCCTTACCGGACGGCGAGCTACCCATTGCTCACCGTCCGCAAGCCCGCGCCTACGGTGGCCGGGAATCGGCAATCGATTCCCGACGCCCAGGGCGTCTCCTCCTGCGGCGGCTAGGGGCGTGAGGGCGCGAAATTTGCCTCTCCCTCACGCGCTCCGCCTCCTCCTTCGCGAGCATTAATGCTTCGCAGAAGGAGGTGACGGCCTCCCATGCCCTCTCGCTCCGTACCATGGCCTTGACCAGGGCCGGACGCGAGAGATCCCCGCCACCGATCGCCTCCACGAGGACATGGCGGTGCTCTGCCCAAGCCGGTTATATCTCCACCGTATGCTCCACCGTGTCCTCCTGGCGATCCACGCAGTGATGACACCCGGGCGTTTCCTCCCGCCTTATTCGAAACAGGTACCTCCCGAAACAGCCGTGTCCGGTGAGGACCTGCGTCAGGCGGAAGGTGAGGACGCCGTGGCGCCTCTCCAGCCACTCCTCAAAGAGGGGACTTATCGCCGCAATAGTGGCGTGCCCAGCACTGGGTTGCGACAATCGCACTCTCCATGCCGCCATGAGATCCCGTTGGAGCTCTGTCCGCTGTGCCGCGATTTCTCGCGGCATCGGAGTCAAGCCCCGGCGTTTCGCCTCCTCGCGCCACTCCCAAATATGCGCGAGAGAAAAAGAGGGCCTACTGTTCTGAAATGGAATTAAAAATATTCGGAAAAATGCTTATAAGAAAGCTTTGAAAAACGATGAATATAACGAGCCCGACATTCGTAAATAATTGATGAGCCATTATGTCATGCGACGAAACTGACCAGTTGGCTTCATATTTAACCTCTTTAGACGATGGTTACCGCAACATTAGTGACGTGATCTTCCACCGAATACTACGATAAAATCTTGGTTTTACGGTTCTGCCTAATGTATCCGCGAATATAGCCAGCAGCCGACTATTTTTTGCGTCATATTCAAATATTCGTAGTTAACATAAAATTACGATCTTTTGCCAAGAACTTATTATTTTAATATTAGATATATAGGTAAAAGGGTACTCCCTTTCTTCTCCTAAAATTGTTTGTCCGAAAATCATTATCCATACATAACACGTTTGCTATAAGCTTCAGTAACCATAATGTTCAAAATCCCGAAATTTTGTTTAACATAATTATCTTTAGTTCTAAAAGTATTCTGTCATAATATCGAGTACTATAATAATTGAATCTCCTAATTTTACATGACCTAAAGTCAAATGTCCTAAGTATTGTGTTAAATAATGTGTATTATTCCGAATTTTCATTAATAATACTTTTTTTGTCCAAAAACATTTGCTAAAAATTAGGTTTTAGTGACAGAAACGAATCGCTGTAAATCCGACTCCACGCAGTCTTGTCTGCTCTACCTCTAGAGTGTAATTTAAAATCGCGTAGGCGCAGAGGGGCGAGGCGGCCCGCGAGTCGAGGAGCAGGTGGTTGTAACACTCGCCGCCGCGGCTGAGGCTGACCGGCTAAGCCGGCCAGCAAGCCGAAGCTGCGGTGGTGAGCGTTTAAGCCATCTGCGACGATAAACTCGCGTGGGACCGTCGGAGCCCCGCAGCGCCGCAGCCGTGACAGAAACCATGTCTGCTGAATGTTGCATGCTTGCTTGCATGCTGCGTGCTTGCTTGCATTCTGCATGCTTGCTTGCAAAAACCACATGTTCACAATCAACTGCTTTATTGAGTACATGTATAATATATTTATTTATGTATAATAAAAAATTATAATGCAAAATCAGATATTTTTTTAATTATAACAAAATGATACTTACGCGTATACAATAATTTATAAATAAACGTTATGTCATTTGAATTTAGGACTTATAATTTTTATTGAAAACGGTTTTATGTCTTTTGTATATTATTGATTGTAATATTTATGACAAACGGATTTAGGACATATTATATTTAGGGATTTCAATTTTATGTCATGTGATATTATGTGATATTAAGTTCGGGTAAGTTATCATTCGGACAAATGATCATTAGGACAAAAAAAGTTATGGCACTTTAAATTATGGATAAAAAAGTTAGGTGACACCATAGAGAACCAGGAAAAAGATTTCTACATTTTAAGGTCAAACCGGCCAAACTATACGGCGAGAATAAAATTTAATATAGGAAGATAATTACCTACCTATATTAAATTTTATTTCCGCCTGCTCGTAACGGCTAAATGTATTTAGAATAAATATAATAAAACTTCAGTGTTTGATCACAAAACAAAGGCAACGTCTTTAAATTATGAAAATGCTAAAACTTTATTATATCTTTAATTAATTCTTATGGGCATAATATTAAATATAAATCATCACTTTTGAATATATATAGACACTGTAGCGTAGATACGCTGTGGCTTAGGTCTTAGGCCGTGAGTACATCTGAGGCAATACCTGCTCGTCTTTATAAAGACTATTGCTCTGTGAAAAAGAGTATGGCCTGCCCTTTCGCAACGCAACACCTTTTGTCAAAGTTGTCTTACCGATGCCTGCCGGGGTTGCGGGAAAGTCCAAAAGGGATACCGTGGCCCCTGGCAACGTACAGGCAATTGAAGGAACACGGGTGGGTTTTAGTAAGTAAGAGCCTGACACGCTCCCCCGCTCCGCCCAGAGCGGGAGAAGTTATTTGATAATTTACCACAAAAAAAAAGCTTCCCTGCTCATAGCCAATGGGCAATGACATATTAAAGACCGGCAGTGTTATGAAATCTTTGAAATTAACTTAAATTAGCCGCATACATTGATATAAGCCCCTAATACTAACGTAGCTAAACCCTCACAAAGAAAATGGAGGCTATAATACTGTTTCATTATTTAGTGTGAACGTGCCGCTCATATCTATGTCGGGTGAACAAGAAACCCTTGATTACACGATTCACCTGAATCATGCAAAACTTTCGTCTGCTCGGTGAACGAAGGAATTGAACAGAATTGATGAATGAGCCTTACGTCATCGATGGGTTGGTACAACAAGAGTTAGATAAGTACGCTATCGCAATAGGTTACCCTGTAATAATAGATGTAAGTTGGAAATAAATAAATAATTAATAAGGACTTATTACGACGAGGAGCTCATTAAAGACGTAATTATTTCCCGTTTCCTATAACTTTTTAATCTCATGTCCTGTTCATTGACCCAGTAATTTATATGTAAGCGAGTACCTAAATGCTTCAAAATCAAGACATTTTATTGCAGGTTTACCTAACTTTCCTTTTTACTTGCATTCTTTTTTACTTGCCCTTTTTGCAGTTAGGTATGCTTAATTCATAGCTCAAAAATGTCAATAAATTCAACGTGTTTTGTCCCATGTATCTACTGCCCTTATTTTTTTTTTTTTTGGGTGGGAAATCATCAAATGACGTCTCCCGCTCTGGGTGGAGCGGGAGGGCGTGTCAGACTCTTACTGTCTAAAACCCACCCGTGTTCCTTCTGTTGCCTGTGCAATGCCAGGGGGGCACGGTATCCCTTTCGGACTTTCCCGCAACCCCGGCAGGCAATGGTCTCATCGGACCCCTTCACTTGCTGACACTCTTTGAGGCGCGCGTGGAACACAACGCGCCGTCGACCCGGGCCTGGTCCTTACCGGACGGCGAGCTACCCATTGCTCACCGTCCGCAAGCCCGCGCCTACGGTGGCCGGGAATCGGCAATAGATTCCCGACGCCCAGGGCGTCTCCTCCTGCGGCGGCTAGGGGCGTGAGGGCGCGAAATTTGCCTCTCCCTCACGCGCTCCGCCTCCTCCTTTGCGAGCATTACTGCTTCGCAGAAGGAAGTGACGGCCTCCCATGCCCTCTCGCTCCGTACCATGGCCTGGACCAGGGCCGGACGCGAGAGATCCCCGCCACCGATCGCCTCCACGAGGACACGGCGGTGCTACGATCTGCGATCTACTGCCCTTACTGTGCGTTTAAATATATAGATATAACATTTCAGTACATATTTCTACATAAGACATAGAAGCCGTGTCTCCAAAAGTACTATCACACTATATCCTACTAAATATTATAAAGGCGAAAGTTTGTGAGTGTGTATGTTTGTCTCTTCTTCACGCTAAAACTACTGAACGGATTTGGATAAAAGTTGGCACACAGATAGTTTATAACCTGGATTAACACATAGGATACTTTTTATCCCGATATTCCCACGAGATCGAAACTTATGCGGGTGGAACCGCGGGGCACAGCTATTATTGAATAAGGATCAAAGCACTTGCAAAGCTAACACGAATACCTACGTCCACTTCAAAGACAAAACTGATTATCTTTCGCTCAAATTCTTTATTTGTACGTAAACAATTGAAACTTAGACTAGGTTTTTCCCGCGGCTTCGCCCACGTCGAGGTCGGAAATCATCCCACGGGAACGTAGCAGGGCTAACATGACAAGCACGAGAAAGCTCTTTATCTCGTTTTGTCGAAATTTGTCTACAATTCTGACGTCATTCTAATCCCTAACATGACCGTAAACGACGAGATATCTCGAAAAAGGCACTTTGACACTTCTATATCTCGCGACGAGAAACCGATGATGCAAGTTATTAAAAACAAATTATTTTTATGATAGCAACATCGGCTTGAGATTCCGTTTCATTCATTCAATGGTGCCGATTTTCTTTTCACAAATGCCTCTAAACTAGACTAAAAATCACCAAAATTTAGATTATTCCTGTCAACCGACGGTTTTCCATTCTGAAATAGACTAAAGTGACACAACTTAACTATATTTTAGTTTGACGGCACTGAGCTATTAATTTAGTGAAAATGGCAATTTTGCTATTCAGAATTTTACGTTCTTGACCTAAAATATTGATTGTCTAAGTATTTCATCGCGATTAAAAAATGAACTAAAATTCACACCAACACCTCGAAGGTGCAAAAACAATACTGTCTTTTTTTCTTTTCTCTTGCATATACCTCGAAAACGGTGTGTCCTATCGCAAAAATAATGAAAATTTCGACCCCCTTTATGAGACCCATAAACCCCTAACACTCAACATGTAGGTAATATTTTTTCATATTTTCCATACAAAAAACGAAAAATTCCATATAAAACACGTCGTTCCAGTATAAATAGTAGTTTAAAACTAAGTATTTTCATTATTAATATATTTTAAAATAAAATGATGACTAAAATAAGTACAATTAAGAAACTGCCATGTTATTTTGGAGTTTTTTTTTTGTATCATAATTTTGTCTACTCTTCTCGTCGTCAAAATCGACGAGTAAATACGACTAAATGATAGAAAAATCGGAGATTGGTGCCGATTCTCTTGTCACAAATGCGTCTAAACTAGACTAAAAATCACCAAAATTTAGTTTACTCCTGTCAAACGATGATTTCCCATTCTAAAATAGACTAAAGTGGCACAACTTAACTATATTTTAGTTTGACAGCACTAAGATTGTACTGAGATTTTAATTTAGTGAAAATGACAATTTTGCCATTCTGAATTTGACGTTTCTCACCTAAAAGTTTAATTTTCTAACTAATTCTGGCCATTTTTAATCGCCACTGAAAATGGTGTGGAATATTATTAGTTGTCATGAACTAAAATTCACACGAACATCTCGACTTCGGGTGCAAAAACAGTACTGTACTGGATTTATTTCTTTTCTTTTGCTTATATCTCGAAAATGGTGTGTCCTATCGCAAAAATAATGAAAATTTCGACCCCCTTTATAAGACCCTTATACCCCTAATACTCAACACGTAGGTAATATTTTTTTTATTTTCCATACAAAAAGTCAAAAATTCCGTATAAAACACGTCGAGGCTGCCCCCACTGCGCGCATCCGGATCTAAAATAATTCACGGGGTAGGGCAAACAAGTATGTACTCACGTGGAGTCGCAATTGTCAAATTCGATTTAGTTGTGTCAAAATATTTTTTAAATTTAGAGACTTTTTACTACAAAATAGCGTTAAAATTCTCATAGCCAAAAGTAGGGAATTTTAGTGATAGTTTAGTTAGTTTAGTCCGGTGTACAAGAGAATCGGCACCATTATCTCGTGTTGAATTGTCAAAAATCGAGATAACTAAGGTGCCATGTTAGGGTTTGTCGAGAAAACTTCAATTTTGACAGGATGAGTCGACTATTTTGTATGGAAGTACTGTCAGAAAACGAGAAAGTGACCGAAATAGACAAAAATTACTCACGCGAGACCGAGTAACTGTCGCGTGTGTCATGTTAGGCCTGCAGGATAAAAAGTATTCTAAGTGTTACCAAGGTAATAAACTATCTGTTCGGCCGTTTTTGCGTGATTAAGTAACAAACATACAAACATACACATTTATAATATTAGTAGTAGGATAGGAAGCAGGATGAAAGGAGTGTATGCCATGTAGTTTACTTATCCAATTTAGGTATGTATTACCAAAACCTTACGACCAAAATCCCAAAACGGTTAGGAGGAACTAACCTACACCCACATAATATCAGTGTTAGATAACAACATTGTATTAGCATATCGATATTCCATTAATATCGATTTTATCGACCAAAACACCCGACAATTCTCACGCAGAGTTCACACGACTCATCAATACGTAATGAACCAATTTTCCATATTTCCCAATCGATAACCTCAATAGCATTTTCTTAAAATAAACTGCCATTATTACAATGCGTTGTATTGTAACACTATCCATTGAATATGATCAGTGTATGTGGCCTTTATTACAACACATGGCGTGTGGATATAAAAAAGCAGCCTGCAGGTTGTCACGTCCGGTTGCACCCTAATTTGAATAGAGAAACGGAACAACTATGATAACACCATAAATCAGCTAGTTTATAGGCGCTTATGTAGTTTAACGAACACACATTTACTTGAGCACACGTTCAGGGTTTGGGTAGCCAAGAATAATCTATTACAGCATCGAGGCTTGTAACTTGCCACAGACACAAGTTCTGTGTGTCATTATTCCAAAACTCACCCTTAGCCAACCATTAGCAGAACTAATTTAAGTTCCTACACAATTTATTGCGGCCCTTTGTTGAATTTTGCTTGAGTGTCAATGAAAATTGAAAGAAAATGGGTTCCTTTTGTAAACAATTTAATGAAGCCAAGTAAACCCAAGCTGCTTAGCGGATTTAATCTCAAAATACCTTCAAGAAAGCCTAGGAGGCATATTATGCCGCTGTCTGCCCCATTTAGGAGAAGACACTCCGAGAAAATATAGCTTTTCGGGTTCCTGAAGTGTATTTATTATATGAAGTGTAGACTCGTAGGCAGCATGAACGAGCTTATTGTATAGATACCTGATTTGGATCTTGTATAAGTGCTTGTTTTACCTTGACATACACTTATCTTATCTAGTACTTTCGTAAGTACCTACAATGATTACGTCACTAAGCTTTTTCGGATGTCAAACTCGATGGAAACTCTAAGATGAAAACTAAGATTGATTACCAAAAATGGTTCCTACCAATTGATGAAATTTTTAATCGAATAAAATTCCTTTAACAACCAACCAACAGACTAGAAACCTGGCTATTAAAACTTTGTTTAATCCACTCCGTTCTTTTACGGAATCCTCAGACGACCTCAGCTTTTTTTTCAATAAACAAGGTAAAGAGAACGCATATGGAGGGATACCCCCTAGGGACAAAATACCCTAATCATCGGAGATATATCTACACAAAAGAGGCTGTTTCTTAACCTTTGATGTTGCCTGTGCAATTATAGGCATACGAATGTAATGAATGTATCATTTCATTGTTATTCCCCACAGTTCGTACTTACATACAGGGTGAGTTATATTCACTGAAGCAACAAGATGCGGGTTGGTAGGCTCAGGCCACGTACTACAATATTTAGTTATTCGACCACGCCTTATCGGCAATAAGTTGTTGGTTAATGGGGTAAGCGCACCCTAAGAAATGTAACTAAGCATTCCGCATCAAACTAAGACAGGACAAAAGTAATCATTATCTTACCAACTCGTCATAGGTATATATAGAGATCGGATATTCGGATGCATATTTACCTAAAGTTGAGGTGTTGGCTATTATGGAAAGCACTTTTGTATCGAAAAAATCCCGGGATTCCGGGATCGACAGATTTAGAGTTCTGATTATAGAATTGAATGTATATTGACTTACGTTCAGGCGTTGGCTATTATGGAATGCACTTTTGTATCGATCGCAAAAATCTCGCGATTCCGGATTTTGTACTTTTTTACTATAAAAATGCTAGCTACTGTTGTAAAGTAGGTTTCCAAATTGGCACAGCACACAGTGACAAATAACTTGGTGCCTTGAGTTTCATTAAAAAATGTTTACAGTAGGTATATAAAGGACATTGCTCGTCGTCCATACATAGTTGGCCTAAGATCCAACAGGGAGGTGTTTTTACTTTTTGGGTTTTAGACAATGTATATATTCGATTGAACCTAAATTAAAACTACGGACACTTTTGAGAATTCGGAAAAAATCAAAATACTTTCGGATTTTGAGGTTATAATTACGTCAATAAAAACATTCGTTATGTAGGAATAACTAAGCCTTTATTACTGAATGTAAGTGTGTACTTACATTGGATTATAAATTGTAGGTAAACGTTTTATTGCCGCACTGCTAGGTCAGTCATAATATTTCAAGAGCTCGATATTTCAAGAGAAAATCACAGTCCTTTGTTCACGCCAAGTTGTTAGATAAAATCGGAAAGAATAATAAAAAAATGCAAACGAATTCAGTACGCAACCAACGCAAACGCAGATCGAGCACAGAATGCGCGCGCCAAGTAACATTACTACCAAATGTCAAATGTTGTCATCTGTCAATTCATCAACTGTCAATGTCGATATTATTGCTCGTTTCAAACAGTGCTTTCAATCGAGTTTTTTTTTATAAGCCGTGCTATGATGTCTCACATCATAGCGGACTGTTTGTAACTAAAAACCATTATCGTTTATCAAGTGTTGAGAATACTGACGCTTGTCTGTGTCAAACTCTGGAGTGCTGTTACAAAGACTTGGCTGTATGATCTATAATACGTTCGCCTTTTAAAACCTGAAATTGAATAAATAAATAATAACACCGAAGATTATGACGGAAGTGAATACTTTTTTAAATGTTTTCGAAATTAAGAAGTGTCCGTGCTATTAAAATATTTGTAAAGTACATGATAAAAGACTCTAGTAATTATAGTAAATGTTTCATGCGTGTTGATTCATAGGCCATTTTTAACAATGTCCTTTTTATTTTAACACCGCAAAAGTAACCTTCACAAGAGGGCTGATAAGTCGTTTCCATACCATGTATCCGATTAGTTTTGCACTCCCGGATTTTATTGAATTCCGAGATTTAAGACAAGAAAAAATAAATTATGAAGTCACTACCATAATTTCTTAGCCAAAAATTAACTTTAGGTAAATATGCATCCGAATATCCGATCTCTATAATATAATCCTCATGGATGTACCAAAGGATAGAATAGGTACTTCATTCTTATCTGTTACCTTTGTGGTGTGGGTATGTTGCTTGCGGATCCCCAAAAATCGTTTGATATATCAGCAAGCGAGCGAGGCAGTTTCGCGGAAGTCGTTTATTGGCAGTTATGCAAAATTTTTAGGCATAATCAGTAGCGCAAAAGCATCGGAGTTCTTCCGGGACAAATCTATAGTGAACTTGATATTATTCTATTCAAACTTTTTATCAAGCATTACTACTTCTTATATATTATCATTAATAATATCCTTAACTTAATAAGTATTATGTTTTCAACTTTTAAATTTCTGATGTTTTGTTTGTTTACTCACCGCTGCCCGGTTTTGCCGCCATGTATATTCATCGAGATATCTCTGGTAGTCTACAACCTAAGGAAGTCATTGACGAATATGCGAAAAGTAATCCAATGAGGCTTGTACACACAAAAGAAACACACATATTTTAATTTGCTATACACATAGTATAGCAAATTAAAATATGTGTGTTTCTTTTGTGTTTCCTTTGCTAAAACCTACCCACAGCGGGGTCCCCCCCCCCCAACGACAATCCTGGATCAGCTTCTGGGCATAATATACTTATTTAATTCGTCCCTTTAATACATCTGGAAGCAATATCTACTATATAAGTAAGTACGTACCTTCTCCAACATATTTTTTAGAGCCGAAGTGATAAAAATGCATATTAATATTTGCTGTAAAAATAAATATGACAACTGACAAGCACTTTACAATATTGTCTGGCAATGGGCCAGCAGGTCGTTAATACTTAAAAGCTTAAGCCGTATTCATTAGACTCAGGTGCTTTATAACACCTATGTACCATGGTTACTTAAGGGGCCTGCGGAGCATGCGTTGTTCATACAAACGTAATACCTAAATAATTTGTAAATCAAACATATTCTTAAGATAGTGTGTATTTATTCTGATTGGATTACAGAATATCTAGGCTTCCAAATATATATTTTGAATGGACACTGATATAAAGACGAGATATGAGGAATTTAAAATTTCTATAGAAAAAATATTTTTCTCATAACTCGAATTTAATTCGTCCCTTTAATACATCTGGAAGCAATATCTACTATATAAGTAAGTACGTACCTTCTCCAACATATTTTTTAGAGCCGAAGTGATAAAAATGCATATTAATATTTGCTGTAAAAATAAATATGACAACTGACAAGCACTTTACAATATTGTCTGGCAATGGGCCAGCAGGTCGTTAATACTTAAAAGCTTAAGCCGTATTCATTAGACTCAGGTGCTTTATAACACCTATGTACCATGGTTACTTAAGGGGCCTGCGGAGCATGCGTTGTTCATACAAACGTAATACCTAAATAATTTGTAAATCAAACATATTCTTAAGATAGTGTGTATTTATTCTGATTGGATTACAGAATATCTAGGCTTCCAAATATATATTTTGAATGGACACTGATATAAAGACGAGATATGAGGAATTTAAAATTTCTATAGAAAAAATATTTTTCTCATAACTCGAATTTAAATCAGTGTCCATTAAAAATATATATTTGGAAGCCTAGATATTCTGTAATCCAATCAGAATAAATACACACTATCTTAAGAATATGTTTGATTTACAAATTATTTAGGTATTACGTTTGTATGAACAACGCATGCTCCGCCGGCCCGTTAAGTTACCATTGAACAAAATAATTGTTTCTAAGTATTTCACACTCCTTGAAGTCTTCAAGTTTGAATTGAATTGGTTAGGTACTTCTAAACAAGCGTGCCACTATTGTGATCTACTTAGTAAAAATCATAAATACTCAATGACAGACAACGTACAGCCTAAGCCAGCTATTTTTACACAAGAGTTCCTTAACGAAAATGAACACATCCTAAAAAAATTTTTTTTTTTTACTCATTTCTTAAAGCGATGAAGCTTCGCTACGGAAGTTTGTTAATTTTTTCGCTCGGAATTCCCATCGGTCACACGTCTTGTCACTCTAGAAACTTAACAAATAGACCAGTTTTGTACTAAAATACGAGGGTCATTCAATAAATACTTAGCCTACAAAAAGTAAACGAAAATTTTGGAAAAGTGGCAATTTATTTTTCAACATAGTCTCCTTTTAGTTCGATACACTTAGCCCAGCGATGCTTCAACTTTTTTAACCCGTCCGAAAAATAGTTTTTGTCAAACTCTGCAAAATAGGCCTCCGTGGCGGCGATGACCTCCTCATTCGATCCATATCTATTCACGGCGAGTGATTTTTTCAGATTAGGAAACAGAAAGAAGTCACAAGGGGCCAAATCTGGAGAATACGGTGGATGGGGCCGCAATTCGTAGCGTAATTCGACCAATTTGGCCATGGCAACGGCAGACGTGTGAACCGGTGCGTTGTCGTGGTGAAACAGCACTTTTTTCTTCGCCAGATGGGGTCGTTTTTTCTTTAATTCGGCGTCGAATCGGCCCAATAAATCGGCATAGTAAAGCCCTGTAATTGTTTTACCCTTCTCGAGGTAATCGATGTAGATCACACCTTGTGAATCCCAGAAAACGGTGGCCATAACTTTTCCGGCCGATTTTACAGTTTTCGCCTTCTTTGGAGCACGTTCTCCGGTCTGGATCCATTGTTTTGATTGCTCCTTGGTCTCTGGTGTGTACCAGTGGATCCAGGTTTCATCGACGGTCACAAAACGACGCAAAAACTCCGCTGGATTCCGCTTAAACAGCGCCAAACACGTCTCCGATGTGGTCTCTTGGTTGCGCTTGTTTTCTGGTGTGAGTAAACGCGGCACCCATCGCGCCGACAGCTTTCTCATGCCGAGTTCCTCGTGAAGAATATGATGCACTGTTCCTTCTGAAATGCCTACAGTCTCAGCTAGTTCCCGAACCTTCAATCGGCGATCTGCCAATACGAGATCATGAATTTTTTTAATGTTTTCCTCCGTAGCAGCTGTTTTCGGTGCACCTGGACGTGGTTCATCAAAAACCGACGTACGGCCACGTGCAAACTCGTTGAACCAATTCTTGACGGTGGCCATCGATGGAGAAGAGTCACCGTACACAGCATCCAAGCGCTCTTTGATTTCGATGCGCGTTTTCCCTTCCAAAAATAGGAATCGAATCACCGAACGATATTGCTCTTTTTCCATTTTTGTAAAACCGATCGACACGTTCGCTTCCATAAGTTGTCAAATTAAAACAAATGAAGGGATTGGAATGAAAATTTGAAAAAAGAATTAAAAAAGAATGTGCTACACTGTGGTAAAACTCTTTTGAAACTACAGCGCCCTCTGGCGATGAGGCTAGGTACTTATTGAATGCACCTCGTAAACCCACAGAAAAATTCGAACATGAGTTATTAATAGACGCTGTCCTGACTATAATTAATCTTTCTTGGACTAAGTTCGCCAACTTGAGCTAGCCATTTCTCAAAATGATAAGCAAATCACATGGGAAAGGGAAAATTGTCTTCTAACATCTATACTAGGGTGAATCACGCAAGTGCTTGCACTCCACCAATTATTAGCACCTGGTCGAATAAGTTAAAAATATCACTTTTTCTTTTTAGTTGTTGTATTGGAAAGTAAAATAATATAATAGGGAAATCCTAATTTATACAGCGGCAACATTTTCAATACTTAAATAAAAAATGGCAGCAGGGTTGTACCTAATTCAAAAAGTCGGTCTGCAGTAAAGTTGTTGGTGTTTTTCGGCCATTTTTACTCATTGGAGGTTCGTTTGACTATCAGTTTATCATTCAGTTTCTAATGTTTTATGAGAATTGTAATGAAATCTTAGTTGTTTCAATAAGATTTTAAAGTTTTCGGTTAGAGTATTTCAAAATATGGGGTGCCAATATCTGGGTTAATATTTAAACAGAAATCCAATTTATTAGCGCCCATGCTGAAATTTTCCATCGATTATAAAAATAAAAATAAAACTGCTGTTCCATACATTTTGACCGCGTAGGTATTGAACTTTCTATGAAACAGCTGTTTTTTTTTTTAATAACCGACGAAAATTTTCACGGATTCAGAATCATGTACTGAATCCATGGTATCAGTTTTCGCGTCGATGTCCCTTCCACCATTTACAGTATTATGTATCCGAAGGAAATAAATCAATTAGAGGACTTCTTAAAGTGCTGATAATTGGGTCTGTTAGCCTACACTTTAAATAAATAATATTGAAATGTCTGTTTGTAATGTCAAATTGCAGCGTTTTACTTATGAAAGTAAATGCGGTACTTATATTTTTTTTTGTTTGCCTGTCTGTTTGTTTTCCGGCTAATCTCCGAAACAACTGGACCGATTTTGACGGGTCTTTCACTGACAGATAGCTGATGTTACAAGGAGTAACTAAAGGAGTATTTTTATTTTATAAAAAGATAAAATATTTAATTAGAAAAATAATTAAGCCGCGGGCTATGAATTCTGACATTCTATCAGCATTTTATTGAATGATGGTAAGTAAACATACATGTTTGTCGAATAAACCATTTACCAAGGTGGCTCAGTGTTCGGTTGCCTCTTTATTTGCTTTTACACGTTACCTAACTTACATTATTTCTCAGTCGGCACGGTTGGCGCAATGGTTAAGCGGTTGACTGCTGCACTGCGTGTCGCGGGTTCGATTCCCGCATGGAACAAATATTTGTATGACCTACAAGTAGTTGTTTCGGGTCTGGCTGTTTGTGTATGTGAGTTTAAATGTTTGTAAACGCACCCACAATACAGGAGAAATTCCTAGCGTGGTTGCCCCACGCTAGGAATTAAAAAAAGAAAAAGAAAAATAGTACCCCACTTAGATATCATGCAAGTTCACTTTGAAGTAGGTAACATGTAGAGTTGAGCACTGCAATTCATTTACTGCTGTTCATAATTATAGAAATATGTATGAACAGCTCCACCAACTCATTTGTGAAGTGAGGAGGTAAGTACCTACGTCACTGTTTCTTGTCCAAGATTAATCATTAGATGTATAATTAATTAAGGGAAGCTCACGGTACTTGTTATAGGACATGAAGCTGACTGTTTCCGATTTATAATTATTTAAAGCTTTATCTTACTCGCTAAGTTTCTCACAAACTTTAGATTAATTTGGTCGAGTAGTTGGAGTAAAGCTTACCTTTAAGAAAGTTAGCTTATGAATGTCAAATCCTCCATTTCTTGGGTCGCTTTGCTGTTAGAAAACTTGATTCTGAGATAAGCTCGCTAGTTTACACTGTATATAAATCAAACTAATTCAACAACTCTGTACTTAATTAATTATGTGTAAAATAAAGAAAGGAATGAATTAATAAATGCTGTAAATAGATTTTCTTTTCTTTTAAAGGAGTTTCATGCCCATTTTTCTCCATACGAAAACGTCCTTTTGGAATGGGCGACTAGAATAAATTATTATATTATTTTTTTTTGTAAATGTTGACGTTCATAAGTGCCTTTTTTGTGCCTAATTGAAATAAATTATTTGACTTTACCCACATTTTCAGTGTCATAAGTTTCAATATTCTGCCATTTCGCGATCTGTTACTGGGTCAGTAAATAGGCCTCAAAAACTAGTGTAATTTCACGAAATCACCAATAAAAAGCTCTATCAAAAACTTGGCAAAGATACTAGAATATTTTCCTGTTCTAACATTGAAATGAATCGCCCATTCCTCAAGTGGATTTGTTTGGTAATAAACAAGATTTGGACGCTTTTAACAATATTACGCACTAACTTTTGTGGACAGGCGACCTAATAAAGGTCGCAGGATGCCGCTGGATGCAGGTCGCTTCCTACCGGCCGATTTGGAAATCATTGGGGGAGGCCTATGTTCAGCAGTGGAGGTCCTATGGCTGAAATGATGATGATGATGAAGTTTTGCCCGCAGTTTCGCTCGCTTGGAGGTCTGAAATTATCCCATGGAATCGTATATAGACTTGAAAGAGGTAGTTGAGAGTATGTCATGCTCACTTAGTGTCTCGCTGATGGTGGCGAGTGTGTTGGATCATTCGGTTCCCTACAAAATGGTTGAGCTGGATGGTGCTGATCCACGCGTCATGTTCGTGAACGGGCGCCGTCAGTTGAGACTGGTCATCTCTTATCTGCTAGGGCTTATTTTTAATCTTATATTTTTAATCGTTTTTGATTTTTATATTTTTTTTGCATTGTTCTCACATATAGAATCAACAAGAGTAATGTACCCAGGATTTTGTAATTTCTATATTTAAAAGAGTGTCCTTGGAGTTTCTTGCCCGTTCTTCTCCATAGAGATCTACGTTTTGAAATGGGCAACTAGCTTCAACTTTCTGACTAACTGACTGACTCTTTGACAATTCAAAAGTGCCTGTAAAGGGTTTAATTGAAATAAATGCTTTGAGTTTGAGTTTATAGGGAAAGTATGTATCGTCATTTTAGTGTGAAAGCGTGACAAAGAAATTAACTCACTTTCGCATGTATAATATTAGTTTGGATATTAGTGGGAGGATTTGAAAATAATAATTTTCGTTTCTAACCTACTTTCACGCATAACATAAAAACCTAAAGGAATACTTTTAAACCTTCTTGTTCACCAAATTGCTTTTCATTTAGCTTCCAAATCAATTAATAAATTCGAATCCAAAAGTCATTTATTCAAAACTAGGCTGAGAAATCAGCACTTTTCGAACGTCATAATTACATAAGATAGTCTCCCAAAAACGCCAGCCCTTCTCTACTTCCTAGTACTTTAGCTGGGAAGAAGAAGTGGCGCAACAAACTCCCCACCCCAGCTGCACAGCTGTCTGAATAGTTAGAAAAACTTGATTCTATACAATAGTACCTACTTATGCAAAATAATTTACATTTCGCAAAACAAAACATGAAATTAAATTATTTTCTATATTTCACCCAGCGCACGCTAATATACGAACAAAAAAGTAAAAAGAACTCAATACCCGAATGAAAGCCTCCAGGCATAAAGAGCGTCGATCGATAGATGGCGCCACTAGGTGAACACTTATTCTATAATTGATCCGTATTAAAAGTTGATTAAAAAAAATATAATTACCACGAGATTTTACATATATCTGCGATAAAAGTGAAGCTATAGGGAAAATAACGAAGAGAAAGCGTTATTCAAAACATTAGTGCCGTAATTCAGTTAAAAACTTAAAATTAATATTATGTTATTGTGTCCAAAAACTCAAGTGACAACAACAGTTTAAAGTGCTGATAAAAAACCCCTAAATCTAACAGTGAATCATAAAAACTACTCGCCGTGAAAACCAATCAAAACAGTGAAAACAATAAATAGTGTTAAAAATTTTGTGCAAAAATTTGTGGAATGTCAGTCACGTGAGTCAAAAATTATAACGTATTTTAATTCAAATTTTTTCGCGCCAGCAAATTAGACCACCTATTTCACTGTACTCACTAACGTTCACATAACGAGAAACGTGGCCACTTTGGGTCGGTTGGCAGCGTGTGTCGAGGTTCAAATCCAGCAAAACGCTTCTCTTTTTGAATATTTAAAATTATTCATCTACTAAAATATTACGATGGCAAGTAATAATAACTGTTCCGATGGTATGAGAACGGCCAAAAAATCTAAACGTACAACGACAAATGAAACATACACAAATAATATAACGTTGAGAAATAAAACTAAGCAAATTACTCCTAATAATACTTCATTGGAGGTAGCAGTTGAATTATCAGAAAAAGATGAGTACGCATCGCTTACTTCGACACCCTCAATAAATGATCTTAACCAAAGCTACCCTGACTTGTACTTTAGACCTAATGACGAAGTGCAAGTACAAAAAAATAGAATATGTCAGCTCGAGGAAAAGTTGGTAATCGCAGAAACCGAAATAGAGAATGGACTGTTAGAAAATAGTTCTCAACTTAAACAAATCACTGACTACAAACTTAAAGTTGATAAATTGACACACATATGTACAAGCACGAAACAAAAGACATCCTCAGCCAAAATAAAGCGTAAAAATCTTGTTAGAACAAAGCTCAACTTTAAAAATGTTCAACAAAGCCCTGATGAAGAAACCGAAAGCAAAATGCCGTCTTTAGTTTCAAACACGATTGAAGAAGATCCTAATGTCGCATACTATGAACCACCATTGCAAGTAACCACCGAGCACCACTGCACCGCTGAACAAAGAGACACATTAGACACAAAGTCTCCATACGATTCCAGCTTTATAGAACATAATTCGTATAAATTATGTATAATAAGTGACAATAATGTGAATAACATACTAGGAATTGCCGAAACTACTTTTCCGAAAGGCAAAATTTGTCACTATTGTATGCCGAAAGCAGGTATTGTGGAACTATTGGAGACATTAGAAAAAAAACTTGTAAATTACAGCTTATATGACTATTGTATAATTCTCTTAGGTGCAAAAGATTTCGTAGTCTCGAATAAGTATGATGAATTACTAAATCATATAAAATATAAACTTGAGAATATAAGGCACACCAATGTCATCTTATGTTCTCCTAACTTTAAACTTAAATGGAATGTTAATTTATTTAATACTAGAATAGAAGCTTTCAATCGACTTCTTTATATTAGCAACAAGACTTTTAAACTTACTTATACGTTTGATACAAATAAGAATCTGGAATATACACACGAAATGTTTTCTAAATACACAGGCAAAGTAAAAAATAAAGCTATAGTTAATTTTTTCCAAGACTTAAAAAAATACATAAAGCTGTTTCAATATAACAACTGTAATGATCTAAATGTAATACATAGTCATGAACGTAGTGAAATAAGTCACTTAAAAGCTTGTACTATACCTTATTACTTTAAAAAAAAATGTTAATAAAGCTAAGACAAACAAATGCAGCGATGAGACTCAACCAAATTCATCGTTTTCCCTAATAACACAGGATGTGGAGTCTGTACCAACATCTATTTTTTTTTCGCGAATAATAGTTTATCAAGTGACCATACAAATTTAAACATATTTCATCAGAATGTTTGTGGAATTAATAACAAGAAGACTGAACTAGAAGTTTATGTACAAACCCTAGATAAAAAGCTAGACTATATATGTTTAAGCGAGCATTTCTTGAATGAAAACACAGCAATTTTTTTTAATATAGATAACTACAAACTAGTCTCATACAATACCAGGAAAATTAAAATGAGAGGAGGAAGTTTGATTTTAGGACATGTGGATAGGCAAACAGAAACTATCGACGCAATAAATAAGTTATATAAAGTAGAATGTTTTGAAATATGTGGTGTTAAAGATAATTTCACTGGATTGTACATATGCTGTTGTTATCGAAATCCTGTAGACAAAAATTTTGATATGTTTTTAGAAAAACTAGAGAACTTACTCGATTACTTATTCAATAGGAAATCTGTAATATGTGGAGATTTCAATGTTGACCTACTAGTGGACAGTAAAAAGCGCATGGAATTTCTTAGTTTGCTAAGGTGTTATAATTTCAGGCACCAAATCGATTCTGCTACTTTCATTCGTAACAGTCATAATTCGTGTATTGACAATATAATTACCAACTTGCCCGATTCGTGTATTCTGGGATGTGCAGTAGATCACAATGGCTTGGCTGATGGCCATGGAGGTATTTTTGCAGATATTCGTCTGGTTAATGTAAACAATTCAACGCGAAAACGATACAACCGGAAATTCGTCTCAAAGTTAATAACCAAATTGTAGTGAACCCAGAAGCAATATCTGACATTTTAGCAAAACAATTTGTGAGTATACACTTGAGTGTGGAGTTAGGCAAGGGGGGTTGACCTCCCCAAGACTCTTCAATTTATATGTCAACCAGCTGATTGGTAAGCTCAGCAGCAGCCATGTGGGGTGTCACATAGACAACGTTTGTGTCAATAACATCAGTTACGCGGACGACATGGTGTTGCTGAGTCCATCTGTCGGTGGGTTGAGGAAACTGTTGAATGTCTGTGAGTCATACGCCGAGATTCACGGCTTAAGGTACAACAATAAAAAGAGTGAGTATATGATTATCAGAGGTAAAAATAAACAACCTGAGCATATATCTAAACGGGGTATCCTTGAGTCGTGTGTCTGAGTTTAAGTATCTAGGGCACATTGTTACTGAAACCCTCAATGACGACAGAGATATCGAGAGAGAGAGAAGAGCATTGTCGGTGCGCGCTAACATGTTGGTGCATAGGTCCGCAAGGTGTACAGCACAAGTTAAAGTAACTTTGTTCAGAGCATATTGTCAAAGCTTTTACACCAGCGCCCTATGGACCAACTATACGCAGCGGGCCTACAATGCTCTAAGAGTGCAGTACAACAACGCCTTTAGGATTCTGTTGCGGCTGCCTCGGTTTTGCAGCGCCTCGGGCATGTTTGCCGACGCGAGGGTGGATGACTTTTACGCTATAATGCGCAAAAAGTCAGCCTCACTAATTCGCCGAATTCGAAGTAGTGGCAACGGAATCCTGAGGATGATTGCAGAGAGACCTGAATCTGCAGTTGTAGGAAGGTTCATCAGGCTGCATGTTGTTTAAGTAATTTTTCTGACTAACATAGTTTTAAGATAATGTTACTAACAATTTATGGACATTTTAGTAGTCTGAAATAAACGTATTTTATTTTATTTATTTATAAAGTCGAAGAAAATAGCGAAATGATAATTGCTTCTGTCACTCCAAATGAGGTCTCAACCATAGTCAAAAGTATGGAGAACAAGTTTTCTTGTGGCTATGATGAGATCCCAATATCTGTAATTAAGGAACATATATCTATACTAGCTGAGCCTATGTGTGTTTTTTATAATAAATGTATTGACGAATCTATCTTCCCAGACCAGCTTAAAGTAGCCAAAGTAAAACCTGTCTACAAAAAAGGCAGTAGAACTGATCCTAAAAACTACAGGCTCATCTCCTTGCTACCAGTCCTGTCAAAAATATTTGAAAAGATCATAAAAATACGACTTCTAGCTCATTTGCGTGTAAATAGAGTGTTAAACAAAAGACAGTTCGGTTATCAAAAAGGTGTTGGCACTTCGGACGCCGTATATACTTTACTTGATGACGTTATAGGTAAAATAAATAATAAAATGAGAGTAGCCGTAATTTTCCTTGACTTAAGTTCCGCGTTTGACACTATAGACTACGAATTACTTCTTACAAAAATGACGCATTATGGTATAAGGGGTAAGGCCTTGAAATTATTCTCTTCATATCTTAAAAACAGAAAAATGTTCGTAGAAATTGACAAAATACAAAATGGCTACAAAAAGGTTTACAAATCAGCGACAGTAACGATGACTACGGGCGTCCCACAAGGATCTATATTAGGACCAGTTTTATTTATCATATTTATTAATGACTTAATTAATTACATGAATATAATTTTACCTGACATTGATATAGTAATTTTTGCAGATGACACAAATGCCATAGTAGCAGCCAATGACATAGTAATTACAGATACTGTAAATGCAGCATTACAAGCTTTTCACGTGTGGTTTACTATAAACAAATTGTTAATCAACACTGCCAAGACCAATATACTGTTATTTAGAACGACAGCCCGAAATAAGGACGATTTAGAGGTTGTTTTGAATGACGACAAAATTGTCCTCGTCAAGGAAGTTACATTCTTGGGAATACATATAGACGAACAGCTAAATTGGAAAAGAGAATTAAATGCTATAAATGCATCGGTATGTTCCGCATGTTATGCTTTAAGAGCACTTAGATCAGAAATTAGCATTGAGCAATTGAAATTGGTATATTTCGCGTTGGTAGAATCAAAAATTAGATATAGCATAATGTTTTGGGGAAAAAGTTATGACTATAATATTAAAAGAGCTTTTGTGTTACAAAAACGCGCAATTTGCACATTGGTCCGTATCCCGCAACGAGAGAGTTGCCGTGAACATTTTATAAATCTGAGTATACTTACAGTGCCGAGCATTTATATATTTGTACTTCTAAGTAACATGGCCAAATATACATGAATATGAGACAGCAGAAGAACGACAGCTTAGAGAAGGCACACGTAGACAAGACATTAAAAGTTGCAAGGTACAGCCAAATTTGAATATTGTGAAGCACAGTCCCAGATATCAATCGGTTATATTATTTAATAAGTTGCCTCTAGTTATAAAGAGCGCTATCTACTCAAGCTCTTTTAAAAATCAACTTAAAAGTTTTCTGTTGAATAAGTGTCTTTATGCTGTTGAAGATCTATAACGAAATTCCTGTATTTATGTATGTTGTATTGTATATAAGCATTTTTGTAATATTTAACGTGTTTTTTCGTGATGTTATTTAAATTTTTCTTTTTATTCTTTTCTATACCATGTAATTTCAGATACAATTTATTGTTCATGAATAAACAAACAAAGCGTGCCCAAATTTACCTATAGCTATTAAAGCTGTAACTCGGAAATCACAAATGATAAAAATAATTTTGTGTGAGTTTACGTATACTGCCCATTATACTATATTATGCTACTGATATGATACCGAATATATTTTTTATTGTATTATCGTAGATAGTACAAATGGACATTCTGGCAAGTGGCATTAATTATGTGGTAGCTTTGGTTGACTTGTTGGATATTGCGCTAAAATGCTCCTCAGTTGCCTGTATAGTCTTGTTGTCGCAACCAAATGCAACTGCTAAGCATGTGGTCCTGTCGAGTCCCGGGTCGGACAAAATGTTCATCAGTTTTTCATTTAGAAAATTCTCAGAAGCTGCCTGGAACCTGGTTTTTTCCCCGTTCATGGGACACATAACAGGGTGTCGTGCTCATGGCTCACTGCGTCGTATGACTCATTCCAACGCATTACATGTTTAATCTATAAAAATACTTGGTAATCGTCATGTTTTTCTTTTTCTTGTACGCTTTCATAAAAAGGCTCGTAATATTAAAAATCTCAATGTTTAAAGTAGACAAAGTTAAACTGTTTTCTAATTTAATTTTATAATTTATTATTTTTATGAGATACGTTTACATTCTATGATTACTTAACTCATACACTGACTTAAGACTTGTTAACGTTTTAGGATAGTCGTCTACTTTTACAATGTTTGTAAATATGTGAGCACCATGTATCTGTCACATAATTAATGTTTATCTGTCATTGCTTCATTTTTCATTATTTTACACATTGTGGAGTGTCTTGCCCATTATTCTCCATACGAAACTACCATTTGGAACATCAATTAAAATTAACAGCCTTACTAATAAAAATAAGTTAAACATCTGTTTAACTCTTGTATTGTTATACAATGTATAAGCTGTGAATAGGCGTTACACACTACCCTTACTAATAATCATTGTTTAAACAATGCATAGTTACACAGTGCTTAGGATAAAAACCACTGGCAACATTAGAAGGTGTGTTCTGAAACTGTTACTGCGTAATATCAGTGCCGTTTTTTCATTTGGGAAAACATTAATAACTTTATAATTACAACATATAAGAATGTTAATAGAATAATTACGTCGATTTTATTTCCGAAACTACTGTTTTTGCATTCATTTATGAATATAAAAAATATGTATTGTTATTTCACTCATGAACATGGTATGATGCATGCATTATGTTAAGAACGCAAGCAGTGAAAGCTGTCAGTCAATCTTGAACTTCAAAATATCGCAAAGCGGTTACGGTTGAAATTATAAAATTGTGAGAGTTGGGATAAAATAGGGAAGCACTTCGGTTTTCTCCCCAGCTCTGATTTATAGTAGGTATTTTTTTTTGGATAGAGTAGACCATTTCTATTGTATTTTTGAAATCCCCAAAATAAGCAAAACCATAGGTGCCGAGAAAAAAATTGCCAAAGTTTCAAAAAAATCGCCAAAGTATTAAGGGCGGGGAAGATCACGTGGCGGGTCTAAATTAGTTTCCAAGCAATACTAAGGTCAAACACATCGTCAAGGTCAAGGTCAGCACCCAAAAGTCAAGGTCTTACACATCAAAAGTCAAGGTCAAACCTAAATATGCTCAAATCTTGGAATATTACCTTGTAACAATCAAGGTTATTTTTAGTAAAGCGTTGTCGACGGAGCCCCGCTTCGCGGGGCTCCTATTTCTGGGTGGTTTAAAAAAAAATAACCACGAAGGGGATGGCGGGGTCTATTCGCTCGCTACGCTCGCTCACTAGACCCCGCCATCCCCTTCTAACCTAACCTGTCCGTGTCGGGGTGCCCCAAGTCCCGAGCTCGCTTCACTGACATTGGATTACGTTTCGTTACAGACAATCTTTTAATAATACAAATAAAACTATATTTTTTTAATTTAATTTACTATATTATTTACTTTATAATTAAGTTAATTGCGGTAGCAACTATTTAAAAGTGAACGTAAGTTAAAAACTTACAATATTTATATAAAAAACCATAAGAGTCCGCTGTCACTTTGTCTGAACGTAAAATGGAACAACCTAGGAGTGAAACTCGTACATTATCTGTGGTAAAATGACAATTAATTTACGTAAATTGGTTAAAATTTCTGAAACTTTAGGATTTTTTTTCTCAAAAACTAGGCGTTTGCTCAGTGTAAAATTTTGGGAAAACGTTTTATTTGAAGACATCTACACACTATAAAATTCTGAAGCTCCGCACGATTGGGGAGAAAAACGAAGTGGAGCCTAAAATAGAAAAATACATAGACGTATAAAAAAAATATGAAATATATTTTCAGCAAATAAACAAAGTTCACAAATAGATTCGATACTAAGGACAACAATTTATATATAGCGTATTTTTTCACAATTTATTGAAAAGTTGCATGACGGAGTTTGTGTCTATTATAGAAACTAAGAACACGAATACAAATACGAATAAAAGTAAAATAGCAGCTTGGCAAACAGTATCGCAAAGGTTTGTAAAACGTGGTATATCTATTTCATGATAGGTGTTATTAAATCTTTCGTGTAAATTAGCAACTATATAAATATATATAGTCAAAATTAAATGTCCCACATCAAAAGCCACCCGTCATGAAACGAAACCTACCGTTCAATGATAATAATAAACCAAAACATTTGGTAAGATTTTAATTGTTAATAGAAGGTAGTATTCTTGTGTCATAAACATATTAGTAAATTATGATAGTTAATAAATTATCTGTATTTATTTTAGGACAAGGAGTTTGCCAAAGAACGGAATCATGTCCTTCTAACTTGCATTAGAGAGGAACATGATGAAAAATATTATGGATATTCATAATTTTCTACAGAAGAGCATAATTTAAAAATGGAGCAAATGTTAGAAACCCACAATTTATTAAAAAAAGAAGCTCAGCTTCGCATGCAGAAGTTAAAACTGGAGATAGCTAAGTTAGAATCTAAAAGAATTTAGACAAATAAATAATGAAATTAAAAATGTGTTTCAATTCAATAAATATTCGCCTTGATTCTTGGCCAGTAGGCTTGATACTGTCAGGAACATTTCTTGCCACATTCTGTCTGGTATTATTCAAAATTGCAAGAGTTTCTAGAAAATCAATATCTTCATTCATATCAATGGCAATATTATGTAATACAGCAAATGCTACTATGTTTTACTTAACATTTTCAAGTGATACACTTGAATCCATGAAAAGACACCTGAATCTTTGTTTCCAAACTCCGAAATATCTTTCAATTGTATTTCTCGTTAATTTACGAGATCGATTGTAAGTTTCCTCCTTTGCATTACAAGCATTGTGTACTGGAGTAAACAAATAATCTGTTAAATATATATGATATAGCCTGAATCTCCCAGTAAAATGCCATTAAATTCTCCATTTTCAAATCGCTGTCGTAATCTACTCTCTGTAAATATTCTTGCAACAATTTTTCTTGCGTATAGTTTGCTGAATCTATATTTCAACCGAAACTCATTTTCTTTTAAACAGAAAGGATCATAACAATTTTTGTAACATTTTCTTCTTCTTTGTGGTTTCTTCATTATCAAATTCATCAAAAATATCGAAATATTGTAAATAATTCATAGTTTTCAAACTCAATACGACAAACGCAACTAGTTATTATAGGTTATACGTTCGCTACACAAGGTCCGAGGGCTGAATAACGGTTGTACAAATTCTCTTTGTTCAAGACATTTGTTACAACAGATGTATACAACTGAAACGTCAAATATCGTTTATTGGTAACGTTGATGCTATACCCCTGATATACATCGTGCGTAAAAGTTTATTAGTAAGGCTGTATTCTCTTTTCTTGTTAATTTCGTTCAAAAGTGCCTTTTATGTGCATATTTGAAATAAATGATTTGACTTTGAATTCCCTGAGGCATACGGAAGGACCGAGCGAGATATGATATGAATTAAGACAGAATTTAAAAAAAAACATCGTTAGCATTGTCCAAAGTAGTTTTTTCACACAGGTACTTACCTACATTAGGGTTGCCAACTTTTTAAAATCAAATATAGTATTTTCGAAGCCATTGCTGAAAAAATATAGTAGGTATAGGTATTTCAAAAACATTTTTATCATTTAAATTGAGCATATCTTTTGCTACTATGAGTATGATCCTTTATTATCAGGTTTTGTTTTTTAAATGTCTCCTAACAATTTTTACACTCTAAATTAAGGTTACAAAATATCATTAATTCAGCTTTTATGAAATTAATACTGGCCCTAATTGCGATCATTTCTCCGTTTTGTATTGAAATAAAAATATAGTAGTTTCGCCTCTATCTTTTTTCTTTGGAAATATATTATTTAGGCCTCTAATATAGCAGAATACTGTATTATATAGCAGGGTTTTTTTTTTGGTTAGGGAATTATCAAATAGGTTATCCCGCTCAGGGCGGAGCGGGAGGGCGTGTCAGACTCTTCCTGACTAAAACCCACCCGTGTTCCTTCAGTTGCCTGTATGTTGCCAGGGGCCACGGTATCCCTTTCGGACTTTCCCGCGACCCTGAGGGTTGGCAACCCTAACCTACATAGAGATTATGACAATATATAACTTTATCGATAATTGTTATAGTTATTTTCGTAAAGAGCACTGTCCTATCTTATCAGGGAACTATCAGAACATGACATTTAAAACTATCTACCGATCCATCAGCATCATCTATCAAGTTGATAATCTAATAAGTAAACGTTAATTGCAATCAAACGAGCCAATTTGGAGTTCCCTAAAATTTGCCTTTAATTAAGTCAAAAGTCAAATAATTTATTTCAATTCGGCACATGAAAGGCACTTTAGAACATGCATATTTACAACAAAAAAAAATTGGATCTAGTCGCCCCTTTCAAAGGGTAGTTTTCGTATGGAGAAGAATGGGCAAAAAACTACACCGTAACTCTTTTAAAATGTTTTACAATATTTTGTATACATTATAATTACATAATTTATACCTATGTGAAGACGAAGCACCTAGAGTAAAATTACTATACCACAATAGTTAAAAATAATTAAAAATGAAGCAATGACAGATAAACTAATTATGTGTTAGATGCATAGTGCTCACATTTTTATAAACATTGTATAGATAGTGCAATCCACGACGACGCGCCCCACTCCGCTCCGCTCCGTACTAAAGTACAGCTTACAGTACAGTAATCGCGGAATGGGGCGCGTCGTCTTGGATTGCACTATCTGTAGAAGTATACGATATTCCTAAAATTTAACAAATAATACTAATAAGTTAGTGTGTAAGTTAAAGTAAAGACAGAATGTAAAATCAATGTTTTATTAGTCGATTTTACAACAAGTGCACAAAACGAACCATTTTTATCCGAGACTTTTAGCAGCCCGAGACGAAGGCGAGGGCTGATAGTAATGTCGAGGGTAAAATGTTTTTGTGGACGAGTTATAAACTCTGCTTTTCACTTCGATTGCGAGGAAATAAAACATTAGTTTAATATAACATTTCTTTAATTAAAATTCAAAGTAAAATTTGTACAGTTTTGAACTGAAGGAAATTGTTTTTCCTTCTGTATTCCTTCCTAATATTAACGGTATTTTTCTGAATTTTACCACATTGATATTAGGCTTGGACTATACAGCCTACTATTAAATTAATTTTGTAATAATAATTTTCTTAAATTAATTAAATAGCCTACCATACTTGAATTTAAATTTTAATATATTTTATGTCTTAAAAAACACATATGGCAAATAAATTAAAGAAAATATTATAAAATAACAAATTCTATCTATGAACTTCTTATTGTGTTTGTGTATGCTCATTTTCTTTGCCTTAATATAGATACATTTATTAGTAGATACGTTAATGCACTTGTGCACAAAATTCGTTTTTGTGCAGCCTATATCCTGCACAAATAAGCACTTTCAGAGCATGAGAAGTGAAAAATAATAAATTATACAATTCAATTAGCAACCAGTTTGATTTGAAGACCATCTATACATAGATTGTCTTATGGAGCAGGAGCAGCATGTTTTCAAGCATACTTATCTTGGATATAATCCTCTAATTTGTAATATGCTTGTTTTATAGAATGTTTTATAGAATATAGAGCAGTAGTGGCCCAGTGGTAACAGCCGCAACTCTCGAGCTGTTGGTCGTAGGTTCGACACAGACAGGCGCTTTACTTTATTTCATCACTGCTCTCAAAACGGTGAAGGAAAAGATCTTGAGGAAACCGGCATGTCCTAGAACCGAAAAATCAAAGACGTGTGACATCTACCAACCCGCACTGGGCCCGTGTGGTGGATTACGGCCCACTCTCTCTCACAGAGAGGAGGCCTGGGACCCAGCAGTGGGAACGTTATAGGCTGATTATGGTTAAAATGTTTAAAATAGTTAATGATAAGTTAGTTTAGTTGAATTTAGATTTAAAAGATTCGTTGGATTTAGAGTTAAAATGTTTAATATAGATATATGATAAGTTAGATTAGTTGGATTTAGATTTAAAAGATTAGTTGGATTTAGAGTTAAAATGTTTAATAAAGATATATGATAAGTTAGATTAGTTGGATTTAGAGTTAAAAATTTTATTATAGATATATGATAAGTTAGATTAGTTGGATTTAGAGTTAAAATGTTTAATATAGATATATGATAAGTTAGATTAGTTGGATTTAGAGTTAAAATGTTTAATATAGATATATGGTAAGTTAGATTAGTTGGATTTAGATTTAAAAGTTGTGAAATTAACAAATAACATCACGCCTGTAATCCCAGAAGGGTTAAGCAGACCACATTTCAACGTGTTCCTTTTGATATCCCATAACTTTAGAGTATTAGTGAGAACATGTCAAAGAATCAACTGGCATGAGTTTTTTTTTTAATTGTTTATGCAATATTATTCGTCAAAGTCACGATTATGTATGTAAAACAAAACAAAAACGTGAAAAAAAAAAGTAGTCAGTAAATTTTTGTCCCTAAAAAAAATATGACAACGTCGTATTTTCATAGCTTTAAATATGAATAATTGGTTTGGATTAAAATGATTTACTCGTCCTTATCAATGAAACTTGTCTAGTGTCATGTTATCGAAACTTAAATATATATGTATTTTTGGAACACTATTTCTAGGACGGTTTGTATTATCAAGCTAACTAGCTGCGCCCCGCGGTTTCACCCGATACGTCTCGATCCCGTGGGAAGATTGGGATAAAAAGTAGCCTATGACCTAACCCAGGCCATGGTCTACCCATGTGCCAAATTTTATCTACATCCGTTCAGCCGTTTTAGCGTTAAAGCAGAATAAACAAAGATACTCACTTTCGCATTTATAATATTGTTTGATAACCTTAGACAAAAGGAACTCCTTGTATAGTTTTGTTTAAATCCCATGTAAGATCGTACTTAAAAGGGATAAGCTGAAATTATAGTAAAAAGTTGTTCGTTTCGTTTTGAACACTCTATAAGTAATCATGGTTAACTAATATGCCCTTTATCTTTTTTTCTTGGATACCGTACCACTAAAATTCTAATGGACTTTCAACGCCAGGCGTTAGACGCCAGGCGTTAGAAAGCGTAGGTCTACAAGAAAGTAAGTGAGTCTTCTACCTTGATATGATTAACCCAATTCCAAGTGGAAGTATAAATTAATAAACCTAAATATTTGCACACAACAAACGCTGAGAATTGTTATACCAACCGCGAAATTGTCGAAAACCTGTTGTATTCAGAAGCAGTCAGCAATTTGGTAAATTTTGATAACAAACCTGTACAACAAAAACAAAAGCTTCTTCTAACAAGAAGGAAAATAATGAAATATTTCGCAATGTTGTTGTTACTTGTGCTTTCAGATATTTCTTCCGTGAAATAAATAAATATTAATGAAAATTCACCAAAAAGAGTAAGTAAAAACTTCTACATATTTTTGCTTCTTTCATATCAAATACATATTTATTAGAGCCAAGACAAACGAAATTCTAAAGATAACATCTTGTAAAATAATCTTTGTAGAAAATACATTTTCAAGATTTCTTTTTAATAGTATTGACGTGATTTCAGGTTCAATAACTTTTGAAGGGGTTAGTTACTTAAATAACAGTTTCGCAAAGAAAGAATCAATTTGATGCTGAAAATGTATTTCACGCTATGAATAAAACAAACAAATCTATTTAAATTCAACGATGAATAAATTGTTACAATTAATAAATTGTTTATTGCAACTTGGTTTTCGATTTAGCGTCTGCGTGGGATTCCGTTTATGTTTGAACTGGTGTAATTGAAATAACTGATAACCTATTAAGTGGCCATTGTACTCATCATGAACAACATTCACTACGGGACCAACCCCGAAATCACGAAAAAAAATCAGCTGCTCGCCTGCAAAACTCAACAAAATGTAAGGAAAAGCTGTTTTAAGTGGTTACTGGGCTGATCCCATAATAGTAAAAGTTGTTCATAAAGATAAGTTGGTAGATATGTACAATCACCATCGAGACATGGGCTGTACTGCAGTCCCTTCTACGGTACCAGATCGACTATCAGTACATCGAGGTGTTAAAGTATCTGTACGAAAATGCCACCATGTTACGAGTAGTCTGACTCCACGACCAGAAACCTATCCTTCTGCAGCGAGGTAAGGAGACGTCTGAGAGAAATATCTCTCAGGCATGCCAGTTTCCTCGCGATCACGGTTTGTCACTAACTAACCAACCAAATATTTGGAGTGTCCCAGTCCCAGGAAGCTGAACTGATAACTAAAAAACACGATATAGGAAGTCTGCTGTCCGTCTGGGGATTGCGGAGTATTTCAGACTCCTACCAACTTACTCGTATATCCTCCGTGGTATATAAGAAAGGCTCTGAGTATTCCTGTTAAACTTACCAGTAACCTGCTGTACCCTCACAACTTCACGGTGCATGTAACTACTTCTATTATCCCCGGGGTCACTTTACGGATGATTCAACTCCTCTGTAAGCGAAGTTATTGCTCCTATCTATGCATGGAAAAACACTCTCATAGCCCGAAGCTGACAAATCGGCAATCGGATCGTTTTTCGCGAAAGATAGAAAGAAAAATGGAAAATAAATATGTTTCAAAGTAGGTAGGTATTGTAGGGCTCCTAAGAGCTCTGGCTCCGGAATAGATACGGCGTTGCCGCTAAATGAGAAGCAATACTGAATTTTAGCTATTTATTACAAGAGGACGTGTTCACTTTTAAACGTATCTTTTACAGTTTTCATACTGATTCTAAATTCGTTGAGTTATCGATTACAAACAGAATCATTTTTCTGCCAGCCTGCATGATGTAAGGTTCCCTTTACAATACTATAAAATATCCCATCAACACTACTATTCCATAGTCCATATAATTCATTTAACTCAACCTTAAGATGTTCAGTTTCTCCATCGTGTCGGATCAGCGGGCTAGGCGACCTACGCCGCGTTTTCCGATTGACGGTCTTCACTCAAAGACTTCTGCTCGAACGGCCTGGGCACAAAAATAATTACATACTTCATCCATTTACACTTGAAGTATTCGACGAACTATCTAACGCCCACAGACGGCTGACAACGTTGGTTTCCAGGCCTTATGTAATAGTGGCCGAGCATTCGATTTATTGGAGGCAGACAAATATTTTCGATCCCAAATGATTGAGAAAAAAGAGTGTATACATGTGTACCATTTTAAGACGTGAAATGCCGCTTTGACTTCTGGGCTTTAATAATATGTGCTTCTTGGCACAGGCCCAAGTATTGAAGCGCAGCTTGGATGCGACCTACGTCGTAGTGGCTTTGATAGACTAATTTAATTGATTGATTAATTTATCATTAAACTGAAGTAAGTTAAGTGTTATGTTTTGGCAAGTGAAAGTAAAGCCTAACCCAGAATGTATAATATAACCTGTTACGGGAAAATATTAAGCATTCCGACTCTGGATTGAGTAGCGAAAACAGCGCGGCCATAGACGCGAGTTTTCACGAAGTTGGGTTAGACGATAAACAACGTCCTCATCCCCATTGAGATACCACTTGCGCCTGAATTATGGCCTAGTAGCTGAATAAAACACCTGACTTGGACATATGTGTTGGGTTTATTTGATCACATATAGCAATAGCGGCCTTTTTTACTGCGCTAATCTAACCCAACAGTTTCATTATAGGACCCCCCTAAGTTATACACACTATCATGACCATTTAAGTTAACAAATATGTCACAACTTATTATTATTTACATGTAGAATTTATAGAAGAACTAAAATTTATGCCTAGTAATTTAAAAGCACGATTGTTCTCAAATATACTTTTTAATAACCTTAATAAACAAATCCTTCTACTCGTATTTATGAAAATAAATGATTTCATGTTAATAATAGGAATGCGTAGGAAACCAACTCGAAAGAAAATCACTCTCAAGTGATTCAATCTCGGTTATCAAGTTACCAGAAATACACGAATACATTATCTGTAATAACATTTTTAGGTCTCTAACAAAATAAACAGCCGAAATCATCGACGTTTCCTGTTCGTAAAAATGTCAGGAACTGTACTGTTGGTGGCATTTGGTCGCTTCGGAGAAATTAATTGTGAATTTCGCTGCACCCAAAATAGAACACATGTTACACATGTCACCCAAAATAGGTACAAAACGACAATCACGTCTAGCTCTCGGTTAGGTACTGCTTTGGACACGATTATTGCAATAAAAGCCGCTGCCAATTTAATTGACCTACGTTTAAGTAGCGTAGATTTGTTGGTTCGATCGCAGGGTTGGGATTAGCCTCCGCCTGACGCAGGTCCTCACCGGACACGGCTGTTTCGGGAGGTACCTGTTTCAGATAAGGCAGGAGGAAACGCCCGGGTGTCATCACTGCGTGGATCGCCCGGAGGACACGGTGGAGCATACGTTGGAGGTCTGCCCGGCTTGGGCAGAGCACCGCCGTGTCCTCGTGGAGGCGATCGGTGGCGGGGATCTCTATGTCCGGCCCTGGTCCAGGCCATGGTACGGAGTGAGAGGGCATGGGAGGCCGTCACCTCCTTCTGCGAAGCAGTAATGCTCGCGAAGGAGGAGACGGAACGCGTGAGGGAGAGGCAAGTTTCGCGCCCTCACGCCCCTAGCCGCCGCAGGAGGAGACGCCCTGGGCGTCGGGAATCAATTGCTGATTCCCGGCCACCGCAGGCGCGGGCTTGCGGACGGTGAGCAATGGGTAACTCGCCGTCCGATAAGGACCAAGCCCGGGTCGACGGCGCGTTGTGTTCCACGCGCGCCTCAAAGAGATGTCAGCGAATGAAGGGGTCCGATGAGACCATTGCCTGCCGGGGTTGCGGGAAAGTCCGAAAAGGATACCGTGGCCCCCTGGCATTGCACAGGCAAGAGAAGGAACACGGGTGGGTTTTAGTCAGTAAGAGTCTGACACGCCCTCCCGCTCCACCCAGAGCGGAAGGAGCCATATGATGATTTCCCACCCAAAAAAAAAAAAAAAAAAAAAACGGTTGGTATTAGCCGACTAAATGCTAAGAGCACACGTTCGCAACAATATTCGGCTGGGATAATATTGTGTTTTTCATTAGGTACTTTTCTATATCAGCCCGAAGTCTGGATCTCTGCCCGGTTGATGAAAATACATAGACTCGCCCTCTAGACCCTATTACATGAGACACAACTATTCTACCCATTTTGGAAAAAAAAAGCGTGATGTTAATGTTTGTATCATATTATAGGTACATCGGAACTAGGTACCGTGATGACCTTAGTCTATTGAAACAATGGCATCTCCAAGATAATCTGTTTACATTATTTTACAGCATTCATTAACCAATCTAGGACCAAAACAACAAAAAAACCGGCCAAGTGCGTGTCGGACCACGCACAATGAAGGATTCCGATGTTGGGATGAATTTGTCCCAAATTCATCCCAACATCGAAATCCTTCATGTCAAAACTTAACATTGTAGTTGAAAAAAAAACTTTTTCACAAAAAATAAAACCGACTTCCAAATAAAAACACTACAAAGTGAAAAATAACTTTGATTTCGGAAGTCGGTGTCTTGGGTAATTTAGTTTTTTTTGCCACCGACTTCCGAAATCAAAGTTATTTTTCACTTTGTAGTGTTTTTATTTGGAAGTCGGTTTTATTTTTTGTGAAAAAGTTTTTATTTTTCACTTTTTAGTTGTGGTATCTACACAAAACCCCCACAAAAATTTGAATACCAAGTAAATTACAGTGACAGGAACTATTAGAATATCATCCACATATGCTAGGTGGGAAAAATATGTATTATTGAAGCTAACTCAAAAACCCTTTATCAGATCTTGACCAAATTTATATGGGACCACTTCTGAAGTATGCCCTACCAAACAAAAAAAGAATCATCAAAATCAATTCATAATTAGCGGAGTAATCGCGTAACAAACATACAAAAAAAAAAAAAACATACCGTCGAATTGAGAACCTCCTCCTTTTTTTGAAGTCGGTTAAAAATGTTCCCTCATACATTCCAACTGCAAATGTAAGTTTGTACGCACAATTTTGAGAGATTATCCTGTATCTATGAGTAAAGAACCATTCTCTGTACATTTTTCAAAATTTTAGGTTCAGTAGTTTCGGAGATAAGGTCAATTTTGTGATTGAGATTGATATGATTTGATGGTAAATTTTTCATCTATTTTCTTAAATATATTTTCACCTCAGCACCTCAAACAAGCAGGTTTTGCTGTCAAAAAACAGTGAGCAAAATTCGATTTTGCTGCGAGCGTGAGACAAAGTAACTTTTTAATTATTTTTTTTAAATGCCGACAGCAGCACGGTAATATTATCATACAGTATTGTAACTAGGCCGTATCTTGGAAATAAATGCCTACAGCCGCGCGGTACGTAAACATGCGATAGGGCTGCCTGCGATATTTTTTATGTATAATAATACATTTGTTTATTTCTGAGGGTAGACTATTAATAAGTCTCGGTTTAATATAACCGGTAGTTCGCTCGCCATACGTATTGTTGGCGCACTGCGTACGAAGCCTATTCTCAGAAACTGCCCGAGAAAACAAAAAACACTTAATCTGAGAAAATTTCAACTATCTAGTGACAGACAGACGGTCAAATTTACGTTTTCTAGGATTATTCATACATGCAGTACAATAAAAAACTATTATTAATAATAAAATACCACGTCTTTACTTTGAATTATACAAACTAACAAAACAAAACGGCACGGTTGGCGCAGTGGTTAAAGCAATATTGACTGCTGCACTGCGTGTTGCGGGTTCGATTCCCGCAGGGAACAAATACTTGTATGACCTACAAGTAGTTGTTCCGGGTGTTTGTGTATGTGAGTTTAAATGTTTTAACACAAGCGTACCTACCGTATCATGATTCATGAACCGCCTATAAGTACCTACATATTTCACTCGTGTCAATCACTTGTCCTTTACTCTACTTATTCACTTTATTTATTAATCCAGACATCTTTTTTTTCGGGTGATAAAAAGAAATACTTATCCATTAAAAATACACACATTATGTACCTATCTACTAGTAAGTAACATTATTTTATAGTCTTACCTTTCAGAGTTTCCAGGTAATCTAAAAAAAGATATCTCTGGATGCGTTATTGACGAATTCATGCAACCAAAAACAGCACAATACATCCTACTTGTCATATTAAATATGTACCTACTTGAACTTATTTTTTCGTGAAAAAATCGCGCGATTAATGTTAAAAAACAACACACCATCCGTTCGTCACTGCGGCACAGTCGCGACCATTTATATGCTCTGTGGTCGCGACTGTCTGCATGTCGAACGGATGCCAAGATCGAGGCGCGTAGGCATAGCTCGCGCTTCGTCCGTTTCTATGAAGTTGGAATACTGTATATATTACTACTGTGACAGCAGTGTTGAGTCTACTCACAAAATTCTAAAGATTTAAACTTCAATTAGTTTTGTCACTTTCACTTCGATACGAAAAAAGCGAGATAAAAACAAATCATTCGAAGTTCGATTTCAAATTTAAATTCTGTTTTATTAAATTTTTGGAACGAAGTTCAGCGGCTTGGGGTAAGAGTGCAGTGGCAGATATCGTCACGCGAAAAGGCGCTTGCGACTGTCTTCTTCTAATTCAAAGAGAAAGAGAGAGATAGTAAGTGTGAAAATGGTCGAAATGAAAATCCAAGATGGCGGCTGCGAAAATTTTCACATTTTTCATAATGGGTGTCGTTTTCATAGTTTTGAAGGGTGCCAAAGCCGACCGTGAGGTCAAAATGTAAATCCAAGATGGCGGCTGCGAAAATTTTCACATTTTTCATAATGGGTGTCGTTTTCATAGTTTTGAAGGGTGCCAAAGCCGACCGTGAGGTTAAAATGTAAATCCAAGATGGCGGCTGCGAAAATATTCAATTTTTTCTTCATGGGTATCGTTTCTATGGTTTTCAAGGTTGCTAAAGCTGATAGTGAAGTCAAAATGTAAATCCAAGATGGCCGCTGCGAAAATTTTCAAATTTTTCTTCATGGGTATCTTTTCTATGGTTTTCAAGGTTGCTTAAGCCGATAGTGAAGTCAAAATATAAATCCAAGATGGCGGCTGCGAAAATTTTCACATTTTTCGACATGGGTGTCGTTTTCATAGTTTTCGAGGGTGCTAAAGTCGATAGTGAAGTCAAAATATAAATCCAAGATGGTGGCTGCAAAATACGAGGTGATGAAGCTTATGTAAAAAAACACCTTGTCCGATCAGAAAATCTGGGGAAAATGGGCATATGGTACTGCAGTAACATTACAAAACAGTATTTTTTTTATTATTATAGATAGTAAAAAAGTTATTGGTATTTAAAATTCACATTTTTAGTTCCAAAATTACCCCAAATCCATAAAAAAAATCCAAAATTCATAGCTTATGACTTTTAGACACCCGCTAAACGACGGCCGCCGCCCGCACCAAATGTAAAATTCGGTCAAATTCACCATTGAAAAAAAATGTAGGGACTATTTTTTCTTTTTTCCTGAAAATTTCCATATAAATATGCTAACAGTACGATACCTAACAACACCCTCACGGATCGGACAGGGTTTTTTTTTACATGTTGTATGTTCTCGCTGCTGAGGTGAAAAGTTGTATGTGTTACACGAGAGCAAAGTTATTTGCATCTCGTGTCTTTGAATCCCTCGCAGCGCTCAGGATTCTAACCTAGAATTACTCGCTACGCTCGTGATTCAATTATAGAATCCTTCGCTTACTCGGGATTCAAAATCAACACTCGTAACAAAAAACAACTTTGCTCTCTTGTTGCACAAATAACTATTAAATGTATATATTTATAAAATAAATATATTTGAGACTAGCTGCGCCCCGCGGTTTCACCCGCATAAGTTTCGATCCCGTGGTAATATCGGGATAAAAAGTATCCTATGTGTTAATCTAAGTTATAAACTATCTGTGTGCCAAATTTTATCCAAATCCGTTCAGCAGTTTTAACGTGAAGAAGAGACAAACATACACACTCACAAACTTTCGCCTTTATATTTATATTAGTGTGATTCTCGCATTAAGCCCTTCAAGGGCTCTGTTTTTTCGTTTGAGGCACGGAACCCTAAAAAGTGTATAAAAACAAAGAAAAAATTCAAGTCATAGGTATGTCAGGTCTATTAATATACTCCATCGTGAAATATAAACAGCAGCATAATGAAATAATGTATTGGCATCCAATATACAAATTATCTTGGCAATAGCTACCGAACTATTTACCTCACGTCAAAATTGTAAAAGCTATCGATTTGTTACAAAATGGTTTCTAGATAATGTAGGTAATAGCTAAATGGAATGGGATAATAATATCGATTGAAACTGCAGCTGTTATTAGGATTCAAGCATGTTATTAAGTCGTGCAACGCAATACGGAAGGCTCATAAACGTTTAGTGTCGGCCGCCACAATCTGCTGTTTACGATAAACACTGCATAGAGATATGGTTTGAAACAGACAGATAGATGTTTGGACAGATGAAATAAAGCAATAACTTTACGAAATACGAACCGTACGTGTGGTACGTCACGTCATGCCTAGTTTATCCTAACTATGTTGGAGACGGCTTTCTGTCTAACCGGATGCAGCAGTGCTATTCTGTAACCATCTCACCGTGAGAACTTAGGTGAAGTAAGCAATTAGTTCAACCGGGTTTCAGACTGGCTAAAGTAGACTCATCTTTCATGGGGTACTGTTTAAAATGTTACAATAAAATACCTCCCCATATACTACAACTAAATGAAACGAAATTTAAATCTTGTATAAAACGCACACTATGCTGCCAAGCATATTATAAGCTTGGGGATTATATCGCTGACAAAAATGCTTGAACTGCTGAAGATTGCAAAAACTATCTTTGAATTGTATAACTTCAATCTCTTTTTTATTGTATAATTGCATAGCACATGTGTGAGCACTGTGACCATGTACCTTCTATAAAGCTACCATTTACTGGGTACGTCTTTCATTGACTTGATATGCCCTGGAGGCTAAGAGTATGTCATGCTCACTCAAATGTCTCGCTGGTGGTGGCGTGTGTGTTGGATCGTTGAGTTCCCTTCAAAATGGTTGAGCTAAACGGTGCTGATCCATGCGTCATGTTCGTGAACGGGTGCCATCAGTAGGGACTGGTCATCTCTTATCTGCCACGGCTTATTTTAATTACGGACGCTTTTTACGTACACGTCTTTCTACATTGTTCTCACATGTATAATTTCAACATGAATGATGTAAACAATATTTTGTAAGAATATAATTTTTTTTAAAGAGTGTCCGTGGAGTTTTTTGCCCGTTCTTCTCCATAGGAACCTACGCTTTGGAATGGGCAACTAGCTTCATATTTCTGACTGACTGACTCCTTGACTATTCAAAAGTGCCTGTAAATGGTTTAATTGAAATAAATGCTTTGTTTTTTTTTTTTTTTTTTTTGAGTTGATGGAGCTCGGAGTGAGCTGTCAGTCCCTAGCAGCAGGTGGAATGACAGCTCAGTTCACCTAAGTGTTCACCGTGAGATTATTACAGAATAGACCGGCTGATTTCCACAAACCCGTTTCTGGGTAACACAATACTTGGTATGACTGGTTGTAAAACTTTGGAGCTTCAGACTACCTCCATCAGTTATTAATCCCTTACTTTCATGTAATCATGGAGGACGATTAGTAGTAGATTAGATTAGAGCTATTTTGTCCGTTCATTTAGCTAGAATTTCTTTTAACTTCCTTTTAACCGGCTCTGTGGTCTAGTGGTTAGACGACCTGTCTCAGACTCAGAGATCCCGGGTTCGATACCCAGTTGGGGCAACATTTTCTTTTTGGTTTGGTTGATGGTAGGGTTTGTTTTGAGTCCGCCTGGCTAGCTACCACCATCTTACACACACACAACAATGTTAACAGCATTGTAGGTTGGATTCAAATAAATCATAGGCTGACGGCACATTAGCTAGTATTGTGTTGTAAGCAATAGCCACACGAACGTCAATCGATTAGAAAGCGATTTAAAAACATTCCTTTTATAACATAACGTAACATCACGCCTTATGTCCTCAAAGGCTTGGGCAGAGGTGTACTTTAGAATACCCACATTTCGCATGTTATGGTCCAAATGTAATAGGGGGCGAGAATATTGCCATCAAACGGGCCCAAATCCAATATCTGGGACCCTTTTTTTAAAATAAATAACTGTCATTAATATTGTATAGGTGTAATTGATTATTCAATAAATAATATCAAGCTTGTATCCCCGAGAACTTTAAAATTAAGAACCATGTACCTATTTTTGCCCTTACCTTTAGGTACTGGTGCCGATTCTGTTGTTCACAAACTAAACGAAATTTAAGTTCAGTGCATCTTTTTCTTTCTATTTCATTAAGAAAAGGACAGAAGATACATTTTAGTTTAGTCCTGTCAAATTAATCAGCCCCTGACACTAATCCATACAAGTTTTGACATGATTAAAAACTTGCCCACTAAAATTACGTCAATTTACGTCAGGCGCTGATTAATTTGACAGGACTAAACTAAAATGTATCTTCTGTCCTTTTCTTAATGAAATAGAAAGAAAAAGATGCACTGAACTTAAATTTAGTTTAGTTTGTGAACAACAGAATCGGCACCACTGACAATTAAGTATATTTCTGAGAGTGCCCTCCATGCACGAAGACGTGCTCTTTCTTCTTCCTAAACGCGATTATTGTACTGTAAGCGATTGGGAAGAAGAGTGGGGCGTGTCTTCGTGAATGGGACTATAGATCTATACCAGGGCTCGGATAACGGAATATTTTTCGAAATGGTTTCGTCTAAGAAACGAAACGTTATAAAAACGTTATCGAAGAAGAACAAAATTTAAATCGTGCTCGGTTAATAAAACATTTTTAACCGTTTTTTCTTCCATTTTTGTTGATCGATAGGAAACTCGCAACGCAACACTTACGGCAAGCGCATTGGAATCAATGATGTAAGGCATGCTATGGGAGGCGAAACGCCGGGGCTTGACTCCGATGCCGCGAGAAATCGCGGCACAGCGGACAGAGCTCCGACGGGATCTCATGGCGTCAAGGAGAGTGCGATTGTCGCAACCCTTTGAGGAGTGGCTAGAGAGGTGCCACGGCGTCCTCACCTTCCGCCTGACGCAGGTCCTCACCGGACACGGCTGTTTCGGGAGGTTCCTGTTCGGTATCGGGCGGGAGGAAACGCCTGGGTGTGATCACTGCGTGGATCGCCCGGAGGTCACGGTGAAGCATACGGTGGAGGTCTGCCCGGCTTGGGCAGAGCACCGCCGTGTCCTCGTGGAGGCGATCGATGGCGGGGATCTCTCGCGTCCGGCCCTGGTCCAGGCCATGGTACTAGTAATGCTCGCGAAGGAGGAGGCGGAACGCGTGAGGGAAAGGCAAAATAAAAAAATAAAGAGATGTCAGCGAATGAAGGGGTCCGATGGGACCATTGCCTGCCGGGGTTGCGGGAAAGTTCGAAAGGGATACCGTGGCCCCCTGGCATTGCACAGGCAACTGAAAGAACACGGGTGGGTTTTAGTCAGTAAGAGTCTGACACGCCCTCCCGCTCCACCCAGAGCGGGAGAAGTCATTTGATGTTTTCCCACGCAAAAAAAAAGGCATGCTATGGCAATAACATTCAGAAATTTCAGTGTTTTTATTGAGCAGAGCGCCATCACTGTCCAGGTTACCCAATTTAAAAATAATGTGTTGCAATATTAAAATATATAATGATGATGGTATGGTATGAAACACAAACACACACATATTAGACAGTAAATGACAAAAAATATAAATTAAGCTTCAGCCAAGTATTATGGATTTGTTAAACGGACCTAGAAAAAGTGTCTTTTTTTTCATTTACATACCTAATGGAATGTATTATCGTTGCAATGGTAACACTTTAATTGTAAATGTTTCATCACATTTATATTTTGTTTGTTTTTGTTTTTGCAATTAAATTCTGATGGTTTCACAAGTGCATCTGCTAACCACGTTGAATTGAACCTCTGTTCTCCCGTGTCGCCATGCCGCGTTACAATCATCCTATATTTCGTACATCTATGTTGAGTCGAGTGTCGGTTTCAGAATTAACTTCTGAAGTTATTGTTCTGTGAACTACTGAGCATAGACACTGTTAAGAGTTTCGACCCATAGTACGAATAGTGAACTGAACATTGAGTGCACTTCCACCATGTCACAAAACTCTTGTTGTGTACATACCTGGATGTCTAACTACGAAGAAAGATGGTATGTACTTTTTGTTTAGTGTAGGTAGTTACTGTTCTACCCTGTCCCGTCTTTTTAAAACTTGGTTCTTCACCACGTTTCACATATTCTACCCTCTCCAATTGCCATTGATTTGGAATCGAATATAGAAAATACATGAAATCGACTTAAATTGAGTCTAAGCTTTCCCCATCGAGGTATAAACAATGACTAAAAACCACCTACTTTTTTTATTAAATTGAACTAGAATAAAATGACATGCTATTTTGTTTCTCCGGCCACCGCTTTCCGAATCCATATGTGAATGCTGTGAAATTCAATACTTGGATTGCAAAAATTATAGGTGAAATAGCTATAATGTATAATTTAGTTATAAACATTTTGAAGAAATTGTTAGGTATCCAAGAAAAAACTTTAAATTAGCAACACCATAAGTACTGTATTTAATACTGTTTTTTTTTTTTACAACCGTACTGTATTTGCCAAGTAATATTTTAATTTCATTAAAACATTTATCGTGAAATAGCTAGCAGTTTCATATGTTTTTATCTCAAGCAAATTTTAATTCACAGATTATCAAAAGATCCGATATCTTAAAATATACTTTTAACATAATGTTTTTTTTTTATTTTCAGAACAACTCATATTACTGAATCATTTGCCTTGCCTTTCTTACCTTCAACATCTGGTATTCAAAAGGTATGTACCTTATTTATAAAGTGAGCTAAAAGCAGAAAAAAATGAACTATGTTTACTTCAGTCATAACTAAATTTAAGCTTTCAGAAAAGCACTTACTTAATTTGATAAATATCAAAAGATTAAAGTATCTTTTACTTAAATGTAAATGTTTAATTTTCAGATCAACTAGTTACTTACTGAACCTGTTACTATAACTGCCCTATCCTAGCCGTTACCACCTGCCCTACCTGTTCCAATATCAGCATGTCGATTCCCGTAACCACTTCAACGTGAAAACATGTGAAGTGAGCGTGGAGTGAGCTGTCAGTGTCATCTCACCCTATTGGAATGACAACTCACTTCACCTAAGTTTTCACGGTGAGATGGTTACAGAATAGCACTGCTGGTGTTCAAGAGACTCATATTTTCAGATGAGCGGTTTGTTATTTATAAAGTGAGCTAAAAAGCAGAAAAGCTCGTATCACACTTCTACAAAAACAAAGGGAGAAAGAGAATAACCGAAAATAATAAGTTAGTAAATGTTTAAATGAAAGAATATACTGTTTTTTATCTTTAATTCCGAGTTTTCATTCATACTCCTATGTGCAGATAAAAATCTGGAATTTTACATTGTCGTATAAATTATTGTTTACTACTACTGTTTTTCTAATAATTATGTAATGCATCCTAACATAATTATGTATGTAAAAATTCAACTCAATCTATGCTACCTATCTATCTATATCTATACCTATCTATGTAGGTATGTGTGTCTCTTTTATGAAATAATACACACACACATACGTAATAGCTTTGGGTAGCTGGCAACTAGATGGAGACTTGTGCTGTCAACAGAAAAAGTAAAGAGCTGCCTGTATATATAATTGTAGTCTGTGATGTAATTAAATGAAGCTATGATACAATTTAACTAAACAAGTAAATGCTTGTCGGTGCGCGCCCCGTGCGCTGGTGCGTCCTGCGGAATAAATCAGTTTTTGTTTTGCGGAATATACGTTCTCATTTCGTTTTCCCTCCGAACAAAAGTACTGTTAGAAACGTTTTAATAACGTTATTTTAAATAACGTTTCCGAGCCCTGATCAGGACACTTAGCTTCTTTAGCCGATGACGGCTAGATATAGCGTGCTTTAATAATTACAACATCTGTACCTAACCTACCTATGTTCAACAAATAACAAATATTTGTATTTGCTTTCTCATGTAAAATCAGTTTAGAGAGTTTGACATTAGTGATGTTGCTACTACCCCGAAGATTTGTAAGTATTCTGATATTATATTCCCAATTTAATGTTCAAGGTAAGGAGCGTCATTCTCGGTATTCGCTTGAACATAAGCCACTTAAAAAAATATTGCCGTTATTACTTTGAGGAAAACACTTACTGTTATGGAAAATTGGATCATAGAAACGAATTTCTCTCGTCTTGGACTTTTAACGAAACTGAGGTATACTAGTACATACGAAAGTAGGTACTTTCACTCGATACGACTTCAAATGTCGGAATTTCATCCAATGATCAAATTCCCATCCAAATCGGTCGCGATGCTCACCGCTTACCGTACCGTATTTGATAAACGACAAAGTATTGCCTAGATATGTAGGTATGTATGTTGTTACCTTAAGTTTATTAACTGGAGCAGTAGTGGATCCAGAGGGGGGCAAGGGGATCAAGCCCCCCCTCCAAAAGCATCAGAGGTTTTTCCGTGATAAATTATAAACTGAACCAACTTGATATTATTCTATATTAATTAAACTTTTTAGCAAGCAAGAAAAGGTACAAAAAGTCATCAATTACTTATCCTTAACTTAATAGGTAATTATTATGTTTCAAGTTTTTATGTATATTCTCCGCGATATCTGTGGTAGTTTACAAATACAATTTTACAAAGACCTAACGAAGTCATACTGAGGAATTTGCGAAAAGTAGATGATCCGAGGAGGCTTGGTTATGTGCATATAAGCAAATGAAAATATTTTGAGGTTTACTAGTGTTTACTTTGGTAAAAACTCAGCCACCCCCCCCCCCCCCCCCTAAACGGCAATCCTGTATCCACCACTTAACTGCACAGCAGCTAGTAAATGATGCCATTTCATTATTCAGTTCCACATTAAAAAATCTGAAAAAATTTAAGGTAGTTTTGAGGTACGTACCTAAAGTGTGTCCTTCGGTAGGTACCTACTACAAATATTTAATGTGAACAGTCCAGAATAGTCAGCCAGTTCAAGTTTATCGAAATCGTGTTTATATTGTATCGATAACAATAGTAAAGCCACACACAACTGCGAAAGGACAACGTCTCAACTCCAAAGACGAGGCTTGAGACTCTCACAATATTGTTAAACGGGAATCATACGAAGATTCGAATGACGTTGTTTTGACGCACGCTATTTCGAAAAAAATTGCGTCTGGTACGCCAATTCTAAAACACATTGAATCGGAAACCGCTAAATCGAATGACGTTGTCGCGATCATGTTGATGCGAAAAGCTTTTAGAATGGATCCGCTGTTGCGTTAATTGGTCTAGGAATCGAACTCACGACCCCGATTAGACACAACAAGCCTTTTTTATTTTTTATGTGGGAAATCATCAAATAACTCCTCCTGGTCTGGGCGGAGCGGGAGGGCGGGCCAGTCAGACTCTTAATGACTAAAAACCCACCCGTGTTCCTTTAGTTGCATTTACGTTGCCAGGGGCCACGGTATCCCTTTCGGACTTTCCCGCAACCCCGGCAGGCATCGGTCCCATCGGACCCCTTCAGTTGCTGACATCTCAATAAGGCGCGCGTGGAACGCAACCACACCGGTGCCTCGTAAAGGGCCATGGACCGCCCTACCCCCGCGTAGAGCCTCCGGCAGGAGGAGTTTAGACCCCCTAGATTGGGCAGGAGCCGCTTCAAGGCAGCCCCGGCCCACTCCAGTCTGGGAGCCAAACGTCAGAAATACTCCACGAAGTTCCACCGGCTGTCGAGGACGAGTCCTGGGTACCGGGTGAACCCCTCCTACCGTTATTTGGGAACCTGACGGTGGCGCGTCCCGAGGACCTTGAAAACACATGGCCTCGGACTTGTGCAGGGCCACCTCGAGTCCCAATCGCCGGATTCTAACCACGATTGTCACAACCCCGTGTGTCACTAGTTCGGCCGCCGCCTGGTGCGTCCTCCCCTGCGCCAGGACCAACGAAACACAGCAAGCCTCGTCTTTGAATTGGGTTTGGGAAACAAGAGCAGAAGTACACTCGAGAGCAATGAATCCGGGTCACTTAAAGAATCCTAAAAATCTCGGAAACTAAAAATGCTAGGTTAATGCAATAAATTGTATTTAATAGACAATGTAATACTCCTTAAATGAAGGTATTAAAACTTCTTAGTTATTGTAAAGTTATATCATAAAAAAATCAAATTTGAAAAAGGGCCACTTTCGAAGATGGAACTACGAAATTACAGCATTTGGTTTTGCTTTTGTTTGTAATCTGTCATTTATGTGGGTACATAAACCATGTTGATAGTGCTCTATATTCATTATTCAAGCTGAAATTATGTCGTTTACGCCTGAAGAATGCACCAGAATACTTACAATGCTGGAAACCGGCCGGAGTCAGCGCGATACAGCCAGGACTGTCGGTGTGTCGCTGTCAACAGTACAAAGAGTTCTCCGACGTTACGAAGAAACTGGTTCTAACCTACGCAGACCAGGAACGGGCAGAACCAGGTGTACCACAGCACGAGAAGACCGATACTTGGTGAACACCATGCTTCGAAATCGCTTTCTTACAGGAACTGAACTCACAAATCAGTTTCGACGCCTCGGAGGAAGTAACCCAAGTGCATGGACAGTAAGACGTCGGCTTGCTGAATCTAACTTAAAACCCCTTAGACCTGCAAACGGCCCTAAACTGGAGCGTGGGCATCGTATTTCAAGACTAAGATATGCCCAGAGCCACGTAAATTGGAGAATTGAAAATTTATGCTCTACAAGCACGATGGAAGACACAGAGTGTATCGAAGACCAGGGGAAAGATTCAAGCAAGCATGCATCGAAGAAAAAGTAGCCTACGGTGGTGGGTCTGTACTTGTGTGGGCCGGAATTTCTTCTGAAAGTCGCACAGAGCTGGTGATCATAGAAAACGGCTCTTTAACTAGCGAAAGATATGTGGAAGAAATCCTCAATGATCACGTTGGTCCATTTATGGTCAATTTAGGTGAGGATGCTATATTTATGCATGACAATGCCCGACCTCATACAGGTAGGATTGTGAATGACTACCTTCAAGAGATGAACATTACTCGTATGGAGTGGCCAGCGCGCAGCCCGGATATCAACCCGATCGAGCATGCTTGGGACGAGCTAGGCAGATGCGTAAAACAACGAAACCCTCCCCCAATCACGCTTCGTGAGCTCAAAATTGCTCTCACAGAGGAATGGGAGAATATTCCCCAAAATCGTATAAGGAACTTGGTGTACAGCATGCCAAACTGCGTAAACGCAGTAATGGAAGCACGAGGAGGCAATACGAAGTATTAAAATTCAAGAAAATCGTAATAAAGTTCAAAAATTTCATGTTTCCTATTTTTGTTTTAAGGAGAGATCAGCAGTTTTTTTCTTTATGTAATTTTGTGTTAATAAAATGTATGGTGACTCATATTTTTTTTACTTTCATTTAAGGAGTCTTACATTGTCTATTAAATACAATTTATTGCATTAACCTATCATTTTTAGTTTCCGAGATTTTTAGCATTCTTTAAGTGACCCGGATTCATTGCTCTCGAGTGTATTAACTCAAGACAATGTTTAAATGTTCTTTCTCCAGAATTAGCTTACCTACTGACAGGTTATATGACTTTATATAATTGTTTATAATTTTACTTTATAAGTCAATTTATTTTAATTTATTGTTGACATAATCTACTCATTACAATGTTTTTGTTTAAGAGTTGTATTGCAATATGTGGTTAGCTAGCGACCTCGACAATTATTTATTTTACCTCGATGGTCCTAGTTAATCAATTATAACTTCTATTTACCGCTATATGTAAGCGGGCACGCCCTTTATGCCAGGAGGCTTTTTTTTTCTTTTTTAGATATTGTTTAGTTTTAGTTATTTTTATTTCTGCTGGAGTATAGTTCTCGATGCTTTTGGTTGGTATATTGGCGTGTGCTAGCTGTCATATGGCTATTAATTTATAATTTAAATTATATTATGCGTAATGTAAATTATCTTGCATACTATTAAACAGAATATTTTTTTTCTAACTGAACAGACAGCTGTGCTGCAGGGGAGTTTGTTGCGCCACTTCTTCCCAGCTAAAGCACTAGGAAGTGGTGAAGGGTGGGCGTTTTGGGGGACTGTCTTATGTAATTTTGACGTTCGAAAAGTGCTGATTCTCAGCCTCGTTTTAATAAATGACGTTTGAATTTTGAATTTTTTTGAGTTAATTAATACATTAAACACTCGTCTATATTGATTTTTTCTAATGTTTCTGAGTCCAGCAATAGGAACTCACATAATTAATGCATCTAAAACTGTTTTTTAACAATAATAATTATGACATTGTTTCTTACTTTTGGTGGTACCACTTACAATTTAGATTTGTTGATGTAAACAGTTAACTCAAAATACACTCGCGGTCAAATAATACGGGTCGATGACGAAAACCCCTGTAACCTGCAAATTCATAATGCATGAAACTAACTTTACATTACAGAGAATGTGAATATTATATTAAATAAACCCTTAAATGATCAACAACATAATTTCAAAAATTAAAATTGTAAAAACCTCGAATTTGGAAATAAATTCAATTCGCGCTTGTTTTACTTTTGTGTGTTTTCTCAATTTAAAGAGATATACAAGAGTGCAAAGTTGCTTTTTAACCGCGTGTTCAATTTTGATGACCGAGCAAGCGAAGGATTCTAAAATTGAATCACGAGCGCAGCGAGTGATTCAAAATTAGAATCCTGAGCGTTAGCGAGGGAATCAAAAGAGCACGAGGTGAAAAATCTTTGCACTCGAGTGCAACACGTAACTTTTCATTCCACCTCAGCGAGGAAATGACTAAATGCAAAAAAAAAAAACGTTTACAATCACAAGATAGGTACACTTTTATTTCAGTTTAGGTATTAATTACTACATTATGACAGGTAAGTATTACAGAATAATCTTTAAATTATAACAAAATAATACTAAGGTATAATTAAGAAAATTTTAAAGTAACGTTGCTACAGTTATTTAAATTGAGTGTAATATTTTTGTTTGGTACTGTAATATTGGTGTTAGTCACTTGTGTACTGTTTTTCGGTAAACTATCTGTCATACTTAATAGTTGTACCGATTCATCGGATTCCCTTGGCGTGAATGTTGGAGAGAGAGGGAGATGGTTAGGTGTTTCATAACGGCTTATTTTTGATGTAGAAGGGCCAGTACAAGGATCCGATTGAGGCTCTTTCAGTGTAATGGCTCCTACGATGCCTTCACATATTTTAGACTTATTTTGGATGGAATCCTCTATGTATCCCTCTACAACTGCATTGGACTTCCAGCCTCCGTGGCGCTTAAGGGACAGCAGATCAGCTCCGGAATCAGCCAAAAGTGTGGCTGAAGTTCGTCGGAAACAATGACCCGTGTACAACAGGGGTTCTGGAAGTTCAAGAAATGTTGCTATTTCTCGTGGGATACTGCCAATTTTATTAGTACCCATAGGCTGTCTAACACACTTTCCATTGCGATACTGTAGAAAAAATCGATTGATTGGAGTGTTAGGCGGGCGTAAGGCTTGATATTTCTCAACAATCGTTACGTATTCCTTGCGAATGACGAAGTTGCGGTCTCTTTTTGTCTTTGTATTAGGTAAATTAATTAATAGTAAGTCATCTGAATGTTTCTCAATGTTTTTGACATTAAGTTGTGTTAGTTCATTAGTTCGACATGCTCCGATTATTCCAATAATAAGAACAACCTGTAACGTAAAGAGTATTGTAGTAGATAAATGAATAAAATTGATATGAACGCATAATTATGCCTATCAACATCTACTAAGTATACTATTTAATTGAGATTAATATACTTAAGTAGATACTGAATGTGCAACTGACTTACTTTTGCCGCCAAATATACGGAATCGGGTGCTTCGTTAAGAAACTTTTCAATATCAGATACTGTGAAAACCTTCGATTTTTTTGGTTGATGACCAGATGAGGCTCTTTTTAAAAATGCCACTAATTTAGGATAGGTATCGATATGTTTGTCTTTTTTCATCTTTATTGTTGCTTTTAGCATCGAATACGTACTCCATAGAGTGCTTGCTTTCTTGTTCTCGGATAATTCTATAAAATATGCCAGCAAAACGTTTTCTGAGAAAGTTTTGGCTCCTTTTGCTAGTCGCCACGTGTTGAACATATCGTACTGTTTTAAATACTTCTCGCGTGATTGTTGAGGGAGAAAGCTCATTTGCGCATTATTAACAGTTTCAGTCAATTCTGTTGGCGTCAAGCAAACTTCCTCGTCGCTAGAATCACTCATTTTAGTTTTTTCACTTGTTTTCAAGTTTCTTGTTTTTAATATACCTAAGGTTTAACAATGACGTGAAAAAATGCCGCGTAAAGAACCGCGTACAAAGCAAATTGAAAAAAGAACACCAAGAAGGTTCCGAGTCTGAGTTTTTAACAAATTAAAAAAAAGTTGTATGATATATTCGGCACCATAGAGGTAGCAGTAAATAGGTTTAATGTTTTTTTTAATTCACAAACTTAGTGCACACGATGTTCTAAATTCAATTTACTTTATCCTCTAGAGAATAAAAACGGCTTTTCCACTCAGATACTGAAGATTAAAAATACTCTTTCCGAGATGGTGGGATGAAAAAACACTTCCTTATAATTTCGACAAGTTCGTTTGTGAATAACTAATGAAATTATCGGCAATATTACATTACATGAATGGCAATGAGAGCAGTACAAAACGTTTTCACGTCTCACAAAAGGGCGTCAAATAATGAAAGACAATGCCTCATTTAAGTTAATTGAAATCTTTGTATACAAGTGTTAGAGATTAGAAAGGCTCAATCTATTCTACAATATATCTTAAGCATACCTGAAGTTAAAGCAGGAAAAAGAAAGTAAAATTCCCAAAAAAAATCGTTTAAACATATTACTTCAATAACTGCTTTTTATATAAGTAAGAATTCCATTTAGCGAAAGACCCTCCCTATTGAAGTGCAAATTATTACTGTTAATAAGAATTCCTTCGTTCTCCTGACAATTTGGAAGGTAGTTGCTTTGTTCTGGTCATATTTTAAGGCTGAACCAAATCATCCTTAAGACCTTCGATGTACGAAAGTCATTATGATAGTCATAATCATATTCTCCGACCAGACGGGTGTCGTGTCTGGTAGACAACTGCCCAATGATGTCGAAAAGTTATATTTATGCTGATCGCGCGGTAAACTTAGCTTGCGCGATGCAGGATTTCGTGTGACGTCAGTGTGATGCGTAGTTCGTATGTGGCGATGTAGATGCTCCCACAATTTCATAATTTATTTTAGGCAATAAACTTCGAGCAAGTCGAGACCTTGGGTTGGTCAAACTTTTTATAAACATACATAATAATGTATGTTTATAAAAAGTTTGGGAATCTACGCACAAACTTGTGGCACGCCTAAATTCAAGTCTTCTGTATGTATTGCAAAAACACAGACCTTTACATAAGCCAACCGTGCATTACCAGCACCAGATTTCGGCACATTAATTATATGTATCTACATTTATAATTAAGTAGATATTTTCAAGAATATCATGTATCAAAATGACAATGTATTTCAAAACTTGACTTGTGCCATCGCGCGGACGCGGTTCTGTTTGGTAGAATATTGACCAAAGAATATCGACGTACCTAATCAGTTTTAAATTTTCTATATTTTGTACAGAACTTACTCTTGACTGGCACGTCGCACTTTTATTGTTAGTTATATCTCATCATAACTTAAAATTTACTTGGCGCTTTAACAAATGTCGTGAATGAATAGTTTGTAAAAATGAACACCTACCGAACCGAGGCAACAAATTAACCTTTACAAAACAAATAGGCTGATCTAAGACACAACATCTAGCCATGTCAAGGCGCCAACGGAAATAAAACGTAACAGGGTTCAATTATTTGTAATGAAAAACCATTAAAGTTAACGAAGGGGGCTGATGAAGGAGCAAAGAACTGGCGGTCATCTACCCTGAGGCCGGTACTCAAAGCTTATCATTTACATAGTTTTAATTGCACCGGAAATTACTGACCTACACAGGATCACACTGAAAATCCTTAAACCAAAAAGCTGTTTAACTTACAGGCTCTAACAAGTTAATAATTCTGAAAGAATACTCTTTTCTACATAAAAATGGAAATATTCTACGAAATAATCCCTCCGGATAAAATGATTCTACGATATTTTTGGTCAACATAAGGGGGATGCGCTAAGGTAACCCGCGAATTTCAAATTTCCTTTAGTTTTTTTGCAATTTACAGATAAGTGTCAGGTTTATTTAACCGATATAATTTAATTGCCTTAATTTCATAAATTCCACACCTTTAAATATTCTTTCCGTGAAAACAGGACCCATTTTTTTCTTCAATTTCAACTAAATGGCAGCCAATTCACATTATGACATTACTTTTGCCCCACCTTGTATAATATTAAAATAAAAGTACCTAAAGTTGACAAAAATAAAAGCCCCGTTTTGACATTTGTCATTGCGACGTAACTAGTGAAGTAACCATACGACTCGATACTCGATACTCACGATACATCGATGCTAGTTTGTAAGTATGAGTATTTGATCGATTTGATTATGTATTGTAAAGTGCATTGGATTAAAGTTCTGAGTAGAAAATTTTACTTAAACTTTAATTTTGTAGGTATTTTGAAATGATACAATGGTACGAAAGGTCAATTTGTCTTTAATTTAATCTTTTTAGTTACAACATTCACTCAATCACAAAAAAATCAAGAATCTTCATTCAATCATTTTCTTCGGATGATGAGTCAAAATCATCAGTTGAGCTATCGTCACCCGTAAATATAATTAGGTATTTATTTTTAATTTTTTATATCAATATTGACGTCTCTGTCAAAATCATACTTTATTATTTTTCGAGATTTTTCTACCATTTTTTCCCAGTTTTCTTTAGTAATTTTGGCACAAGCTTCTTTCAGCAATGTCATCATTTTCTTTGTGGAGAATGGCGGCTTTGAATTGTGGCGAGCTGCGTATCCTTTGACTTGAGCTCAGATCAACTCAATAGCATTGTACTGACAATGGTACGGCAGCATTCTTATCACTTTGTGTTCATGCTGAAGTGCCAATTAATCAATTTTATATTTTAGTTTCGCAGGTTTATTTTCTTTTACCAGTTCTGTAGCGGTTACACCGCCACATACGAACTATGCATCAAAGACAAGACGTCACACAAATCCTGCATCGCGCAATTAGAGTTTACCGCGCGAGCGACATATATAAAACTATCCGTCATTAACGTCGTGCAACTGCTTCAGCGTGACGTCATCATAATCATCACTCCGGCCTGCTTTCGTGAGGCGAGTCACACAGACAGCCAGCACCCTCGGCATCAACGGGTATCCTGACCACCAGCATGCAGCGAACGCGCATTCCTGGTCATCACCGTCAGCCTCATCAGCAACCTTGGCAATAGCACCTGCACTTTCGGCTGGTCTCACAAGCAGAGCTCTTTCTACCCTCTCCTGGTCGACGCTAGCAGTCAACCACAACCCGGCGCTATACCACATCCGACTCACTGGATCGTGACGCAGCGCCACCCCGACTCACTGGGGAATCACCGCAGACAGTTCCGACTCACCGCGAACTATGCGGCACCCGGTTCCGACTCACTGGAACCTCCACTGGTACTGTGAAGCAACCGACCTCCGGTCTCCGGAGGGGAGTGACGTAGCGGTTACACCGCCACATACTCGTACGAACTACGCATCAAAGACATGACGTCACACAAATCCTGCATCGCGCAATTAGAGTTTACCGCGCGAACGACATATATATGACTATCCGACATCAACAGTCGGGCAGCCCCCCCGACCCTTCCTCGCAGACGCGCCAGCCCGCGTCGTGCTGATGTAGCTTTAAATTCCCCAATTAATAATAATATTAATAAATGTTTGATCCAGCCTATCCCATCTTGCTGTCCTCCTGCCAGCGACGCCCTAAGCCGAGGTTCATACCCCACAGAGGGTGCCCTTAGCGAGCGTTCGCTTAATATTAACCTAAAAATAGTTTATGCCCCTGGCTTTAAGTTAGAAGCTTAAGGCATCCACAGGATAGTCCGGTTAAGCAGCTGCGACCTCAATATGAGATGTCAACTGCGAGATGCCATACATTAAAAAAAAACAGTCGGGTAGTCGGCCCGCCAGACACAACACCCGTCTGGTCGGAGGATCCTCCCTTTTCTATGGTGGATGATTGAACTTTACACCCTGCTCCTCATACCACTAAAGTTCCAGCAATTCAGCTTTCAACAATTTCATGTCAGCTTCGACACCTTGTCTTTGTAGCCATGCCACTAAATCAGCCTTTTTGTTTGCTTGAGTAGGTGCTTTGTCTATTTGAACTGAATGGTAAGATGCATTGGCCATAATTATTGTGCACTGTTCGGGCAGGTTTGTTAACAAGTTAGTAAACCACTCTGTGAATTTATTTGCGTCCATTTCTTCGTGATATTCTTTTGTACTTTTAGACTCGAATGCGAGTAAGGCATCATTCACAAAACCTACCCCGGCTGATCCAGCGTGGCAGATTATTAGACGTCCACCTTTTCTCATTGGCACATTTGAGCAAAATGCCTTGATATCGTCCGTCCATGACTGCGGCACGGTATGATTCTAGTTCAGCCAAGTCTCATCGATAAATAGAACATTGTCCAATTTGTGATTTTGTTCATCTCCCTCAAGAATGATACTCTGTGCAAAATTAAATCATATCGTTCCATAATTTTCCTCTTGACGGTTTTCTTGTATTTGAATCCCATTTGCTTCATAATTGTTATTAAAGACGTGGAACTGCGACTAAACAGGCCACACTCTCGTAGTGATATCAACAATTTACTCACAGTTGGGTATTCATTTCTGTTGTAATATACATACACGTGGTTTTGAATAGCGTCTGCGTCAAATGTGTAATACCTGTTACAGGCTTGCTTTTCTTCCTGTTTGTAGGCATACGTAATACATTTTCTTCAGTACCGGAAGGCCCATACTTTTCCGTCAAGATGGTTCGCATAGTTTTTTTGCCGATTCTAAGTGCTTCTGCGACGCGATCTTGCACTTGCGTTACGGGCAATAAAGGTCCACCATTAACTCAGTCGCGTTCGAAGTATTCGGTTAATTTTACAACCAATTGGCGTGACTGGCTGTTGATTATACGTCCTCTTTTCGACATGTTGAAACAGTTCGTACGATATAACAACAAACACCAAAATCGTGTCCAAATCCCTATCTTTAAATCAATGTCCGAAATAGAAGAGCCAAGGTCAACGTGATAGTAAACAGAAATAGTCCGAAAGCAAAGCCGAGTCGAGAAAAAAATATGAAACATAAACGAGCGCACAGTCAACTTCACAAGATGGCAGACGAAAGACTGCGCAGTGCGCGCGTGGATGCTAAGTCACGTGCCGCTTGGTCAGAGACAAGCACAGGGAGACAAGCCATTCTATAGAAGCCAGTGTCGCCAATTCAAAATTTTATTTACGCCTTTAAGCGCCAAGCTCATTCTTTTCAGTAAATATCACTACACAATATTTAATTACTATTAAAATCGCATGAAGCTGGTGAAATTCAGTAATTAATTGGTTACAACACTAGTATTAAAAAAAAAGACTGAGAACGTAACTGTTTTTGAGACATTTAGTAATAATTAGAAATGGCATGCTACTATAAAGTAAGTGCGAAAAGAATACTCGCTAAATATTCCATCTTATTAATTAACGCGCCAAACAAATGCATGTATTTTTTTAAAACACTATGTAATTAATTATTATTTTATTGTTTCTTTCAGTTTCGTTCCAAGTTACAATCTAGGGTCTTTCTCAAATGTCAAAACGGGCCTTTTATTTTTTGACAACATTACATTGTTTCCTCGACTCGGTCAGCCATCTGTCAAAGTACCATACCGCCTACTGAATTTGCGTAATATCATGAAAAATAAATGTGCCTTTGATCTACCGCTTAAGGTAAAATTATACACAATAAATCACGTTTAAGGTTGCTTTCTCTGTCTTCTCTGAACTTTTTGTAATTAAGTAAAGAATTCATATTAAATATTAGGAATTCACTGACTTTTCAAATAGTCTGCTTAAACCTTAAAACGAAGGAATCGTGCTAAAACGTAATAATAGGTACCTAAGCTTTAGTAAAATTAATAGGTAATGTTAATTCTTTCGACAAGGAACTTGTGAGCATGACACTCAAATTATTCAAAGCTAAGATTTAAGCTCTTAGGTTAGAAAGTTCTTCGTGAAGCTAAATCGACATGACGAGGAAAGCTTCATACCTTTATTCCACGACCATGATTTTTTTTAATTCCACCGAAGAACACATACTTCACTTTATCCATGTGTTAATCCAGGCTATAAACTATTTGTGTGCCAAATTTCATCCAAATCCGTTTAGCCATTTTTGCGTGATTGAGTAAAAAACATAATATTATAGTAGGATTATTATAGTACTAGCTTTCGCCCGCGTAGAGATTGGAAATTATGCCACGAGAATGTACTAGCTGGATTAATACTAGGATATGACTGTATTAATCCAGGTTATAAACTATCTGTGTGACATTTTTTTTTAAATCATCCATACATACAAACTTTCACATTTATAATATTAGTAGGATAGTAGTAGTAGATACTAGGATCTACGTAAAATTAGCCACACTACTTTACCATTGACTCGTTGGTTGCAAGTGTGATTGTTGAGCGTAGCGTCCTGGATTTGATCGCCAGATGGGCAAAATTTGATTGATTTTTCCTTTTAGAAAACTAGCAACCTAGTGTCAAACTAGCAACCCAGTTTCAATATGATATTGAAAAAGTAGGTTCAGTCGACCTTGTAATTGCTTTATCACTGTACAGTTGAATGTTATTTTCACGTCATTAAACTACAAGGTGTATTTGTCTATGTTACAGTTAGAAATTTATAACCTTAGTGAAGTTTCTATTTGATATCAAAAGTGTTGGTGGTATTGGTCTAGTGGTCACAAGCGCTACTGCTGGGTTCAATTCCCAAGTCAAGAAAAGTGTATCTGGAATTTCTCAGTAGCAGCTCTGTGCCTGGATTTGTGCCCGGTTAATGGCAACAGGCTGGCCCCCCCTATGACATGGGAATGGGACTTAAAAATAACTGGCGAAATATGCGTGTACTCTATGTACACCTCTGCTCAACCTTTCCGGGAAACAAGGCGTGATGACCTATTCCGATCACTGGTACATCCGGTTTGACGTCTCCACCCAGACCTCGACGACGTGGGTCCGACAGGCCCCGAGTGGTCCACGGTAGGTGTAGAAGCAGCTGGACCGGAAGCTCCTCCTGGAAGCCTCGATCGTGCAGGCCTGGTTGTCATCACCGGAAAGGCCTGCTGACATCAACGATAAGGTGGAGTGGTTCCGGGAGGCCATGTCCGAAATATGTGCCGTGGCAATGCCCCGTGTCCAGCCCAGACAGGCCTCGTGCCAGGTGTACTGGTGGTCACAAGAGCTAACGGCACTGCGCAATGCGTGCGTTGCTGCGCGACACCGTTACACGAGGCACCGCAGGCTCCATATTCACCCTCCCAATACGGAAACCATTCAGGCGGAGCTGTACGAAAGGTATAGAGTGGCGAAAACTGCCCTCCAAGCGGAAATCCTGCAGGCCAGGGGACTGGCCCGCGAAGAGTCGCTGAAGACTCTGAACAGGGACCCGTGGGGACTCCCATACAAGATGGTGCGGGAGGAACTCTGCCCGCTGACGCAGAGTCTCTGGCCCCAGCTCGTGGGGGACGTGGTGAGTGCTCTATTCCCTTCGAGAGGGGAACATACCTCCCCACCATTGGCTTCGCCTACTGCAGTGCCCGATGCGGACCACACCGCCGACGATGACGACGATGCTCCGGAGTTGACCGAGATAGAGATGAGAGTGACGGTACGTAGGCCGAATGCCAAAAAATACCGCTCCAGGACCCGACGGCTTACCTGGGAAAGCCTGGGTCCTGGCCTTGGAGGCTCTCGGGTCTTGACTAAGGGGGCTCCTACGAGCATACTTGAAGACGGGCCGGTTCCCACGGTTGGAAGACGGGGAAACTGGTGGTTGGACGAGGTGGGAAAGCTCTTTTAAAAAGTCATTGCAGACCGCCTCGTCGGGCGGCTAGTGCGGGTAGGGCCGGATTTGGCGGAGAGCCAGTTTGGTCTCCACAGCGGGCGCTCTATGGTGGCCGCCATCATGCACGTGCGGGCCCTTACGACGGGGGATGCTGCGGGTGGGGTCATCTTGGCGGTGTCTCTAGACATCGCCAATGCCTTCAATACCCTTCCCTGGAGTTGCATCAGGAGGCACTCCGGTATCACCGGATGCTGACCTACCTCTGTCGTGTGGTCGAGACCTATTTAACGGACAGGGCCGTCAGCTACCCCGGTCACCAGAGAGAATAGAACCGACAAGAGATGTCGTGCGGTGTCCCATAGGGATCGGTCCTGGGGCCGCATCTGTGGGACATCGGATACGACTGGGTGCTGCACGCCGTCCTCCTTAGCGGCGGCGTCAGCGTTGTTTGTTACGCTGACGACACGTTGGTCCTGTCGCATCAAGCGGTGGCCGAACTAGTGACACGCGGGGTTGCGACAATCGACGAACTCTCACGACAAGTCCCCTCTTTGAGGAGTCACTAGAGAGGTGCCACGGTGTCCTCACCTTCCGGCTGACGCAGGTCCTCACCACACACGGTTGTTTCGGGAGGTTCCTATTCCGGCCACCGTAGGCGCGGGCTTGTGGACGGTGAGCACTGGGCAGCTCGCTGTCCGATAAGGACCAGGCCCAGGTTTTTTGTCAAAAGTGGTAGTGTAATTATGAGGTTGACTATACTATAAGACAATTGACGTTACGTAATGTGGTAACAGAACTGGCGCATCTCCTAGTGAAGACAATGTCTGTCTGCGCTAGAAATAAGTCAGCCAATAATAGGGTCTCTTTAAATACATCGACAGAGCTAGAATCGGTCGGAACCTATTATATAAACCGTATTCATACCAAACAGGAGCCTTAGGTAAAGTCCCTATATGTAACTACGTTAATTTGCTGTGTTATAGCAATTCCATACAATTATCAAAGAATGAACCTTGTGATTTGAGTATAGTATAATTGATATACAGGCTGAATTTTTATTGTGTTCCACGCGCGCCTCAAAGAGTGTCAGCGAGTGAAGGGATCCGATGAGACCATTGCCTGCCGGGGTTGCGGGAAAGTCCGAAAGGGATACCGTGGCCCCCTGGCATTGCACAGGCAACAGAAGGAACACGGGTGGGTTTTAGTCAGTAAGAGTCTGACACGCCCTCCCGCTCCACCCAGAGCGGGAAATCATTTGACGATTTCCCCGCCCAAAAAAAAAAAAGAGGCTGAATTTTTAGTCACCGTCCAAATTTTGATATATTAATCTTTGGCGAAAATCATTGAATACGTGTTTTTTCTTTTAGTATCACTCAATACAAAAATATTGAGATATCAAAGTTAATACAGATAATACCACACAGAGCGGATAATTCTTTCGAGAAAATGATTTAATATGATAATTTTACTATAGATTTTTTTTCAAAAATGTAGTTAGTGAATCATACCTATTGCCTAGACATAATTCGGACGGTGACTAAAAATTCAGCCTGTATAATTTGATTAGACTGACGAGCATTCGCTTGTAATGTAACATTTCAGATTCTATTTTGAGCATTAGGTACCTTACAATATTGCCTCCCTGACTGACTAACATTCGCCTGTAATTTAACATTTCAGATTAAAGATAACAGACATTGCGCACTTTAATGCTTGGTTCTTCTCTCTCACTGATGTAATACTCGAATTTTATCATTACAGATTCTTCACGGTAATGCTCGGTTCTCCTCCCACACTGACGTAATGCTCGATTTTGAACGTTACATTACAGGCGAATGCTCCCGGTGAGCACCTTTAAAACTAGTATTCAAATCGAAATACCATCAGTATCACATAAGTATAAGGAAAAAAATGTGGCAAAACAACTAAATAATTAATCCGTATGTAAAAGCCTTTTGAAAGTTTATTTTGCCTTATCGAATTCTTATACCACCACTTGCTACCAAAAACTACTCAACCGAAGTTAGTGGAATAATTGCGAGGCCAATTCGCGAACTCTGTGTGCCGAAATCTTAAAGAAATCACAAAAACGCCCTACGAATACAAAACGTTATCTATTTACTAAATCGGATAGAATTTTCAGAAATCATCAGACCTATTTAAATAATAGTCACAAGGAACGCACTAGTAGGTTGTAACTGAGCCACATTGATAGAGTTATGGACGTAATGGCTTAGTACCACCCCAACAAGAAAAACTCGAGATGGCCAGGGAAGAATCAAACAGAAGGAGCAACATCTGTAGAAACGATATTTACATTCTAGGTAAATTAACAGCATTCATGTATCGATAATTTTTCATATTCACTTAATTAGTACGTACAATTAAGTTGTTATAGCAAACGTAAATCAATTAATTTCCATCCATTTACTCTTACAATCAAGTAGGTGTTAGTTAAAAAATAAATACAAAAATACCTGTACCTCGGTCCTCTTCTCTACAATAGACTAAACTCAAAAGTAAACATTTATTCCTTGAACTACAGAAATTGTAAGAGAATTCTCAGGATGCTCTCCAAAGTATGTCTTACGAAGATACAGAGAATTTACTAACTGTGATACAGTGAAAATATTATGTACAAAGAACAATGCTCAAAAATGTATGGACACAGTCCCCACCCTTGTAGCACTTTATGTATTGTATGCCAGTGAAACTGAAATGTCCATCCGAAAAAAGTTATATCGACATGAAGAACCCGGAATCAGTCACAATTATATTGCCGTTTAATATTCTTTGAACTTTAAAAATAAAGAAATTGTCGATGATCTGTGTTCCAACTATGTCACAGCTTGTAGACATTATCACTGCCGGAGCAGTAGCATTTGAGTGTCGCTGTCATACAATAGGGATGATGCCAGGGTCAAAAAAAAAGAAATTCTATTTAGTCCGTCAGTCAGATAATAAAAAAATATTAGACACGTATTTTTTGCTTTATCATATTAATAAAAAATGTCTTAGATACAACGCATTAAAATTGGGGAGTGGGGGTTGATACGTCACAAGTATGTATAAAATCTACATACAAGTGACGTCATGGCACATTTTAACTCAATGTATCGCCGTAATCTTTTGATAACAGATGGTCACCCATCCACAGACCAACCCCGGCAAGCGTAGCTTAACGTGATTGATCGACTCGTGCGGCAGTTGTTATTTGTCGAAAGTGTTAAGTCTATTAACACTTAAACTAAGACAATGTATAGACAAACTTTAGTTTTTAATTGTTCATTAATATTTAATAGATAACAAATACCTGGCACTGACCTTTTTTTTTTTTGGGTGGGACATCATCAAATGACTTCTCCCGCTCTGGGTGGAGTGGGAGGGCGTGTCAGACTCTTACTGACTAAAGCCCACCCGTGTTCCTTCTGTTGCCTGTGCAATGCCAGGGGGCCACGGTATCCCTTTCGGACTTTCCCGCGACCCCAGCAGGCACTGACCTCTTCTCATTTGTAGAAGTCATGAGAATTGATTACCACACTAGCTCACAGCGGATTGGCGATTTCGGACTTATATTAATTATAAGTCCAGGTTTCCTCACTTTGTTTCAAAATAACAACAATAACAACAAAATATAAAATATTTATATGCCAGATCCCAATCAATCAATCCGACAGCCCACCTGATGGCAAGTGGCGAGATCCACCGATACGACCATATCCACTATCTGCAACACTAAAGTTTCTACAAGAGCATCCCTGACACAAAACTGACATTTCATAATCGCCGTATTTTTTTTTTCTTATTTTATACATCGACAATTGATTAGAGTCTGGCTAACGAAAGTAGGCCTTGGAATTATTTGCGAACTTTTTATATAGCAACTCTGTATGAACGTCAACGTCAATTTGACAAGGTTGTCGTTCGGTATCTCTGGTGTCAAATTGTATGCGTTTGTGTAAATTGTGATTCTAATTACGGTTTAAAATGAACAAATCTATCAAAAGTGGTGTACGAAAAATGTTGTTTTGCATGATTGGCAAGTTCAACGAAAAACAACAACAGCGTGATGCCGCGTTTAAACAAAAACAAGATTGTCTACGTGTGGTGTTGAATTTCATAGGTTAGTAGACAATATTATTTTGATACTTTGAACACCTACCTATCCAGTCGTCTTAATAAAATTTTGATTTATAATTTACGTATCCTTACAAATAAGTTACTTTCGCTTTTTCGTATTGAATAAAACTAATTATATTCATTCGTACATCGCATCAGTCAACGTATTCATTATAATAACATCACCTATGTTTTACGTATATACTCATAATGAATTTTTGCTGTATTTTTGTTGGTAATTTATTATTTATTATATGCTTTATTGTACATACAAAACGATATATAACAGAGGAAAAAAAAAACAATTAAAATACATACAATGGTAATTTTAAAACGATTAACTTTCTTTAACAGAGAATCTGCAAGATGTCGAAGGAGTTGATGAAATAGTAAGAACTATTGAAAATCTCACTGAATTAGAGCAGAAAGATAGGATAATAACCCAGAATCAGTACTTAGAAGAAATAACTTCAATGACTGGTAAGTTTTTACTATACACTGGTGTTTTGAAATTATGCCGAAAAAAACCTTTGCATTTACGTAAACCAAGAATTAATTACATATTTTGTATATCTTCTTTGCAGAAGTGAGTGTCAGAACACTAAAGAGAGTAAAAAGGGAAGGTGCAGTAAATGAAGGTGTCTGGAGTACCCCGGGGAAGAAACGCCCACGGAAACCTACTGTGTCTAACCTAGATAACTTTGACATAGATGCTATGCGTAACAAGATAAACGAATTTTATATTGTTAAAAAACAAGTTCCTACACTGAGGACACTGTTGGTGGAGTTAAAAGAAAGTATTGATTTTAACGGATGCAGAGAAACTCTGCGCCGCTTGTTATTAGCCAATGGCTATGAATTTAAAAATTATAAAAATGAGCGTTCTGTATTAATAGAACGCTATGACATATCTGCTTGGAGACATAGATTTTTAAGAACTATAGCAGGAAAACGTGCAGAAGGCAAGCCAATCATTTATTTAGATGAGACTTATGTCCATAGAAACTACAAGCCTAAGAAGTCATGGCAAGGTCCTTCAACTAGTGGTGCAATTGAAAATGTTTCGACCGGGAAAAGGTACATTATAGTTCATGCTGGATCAGAGAAAGGCCCCGTACCAAACTCTTTGTTAGTGTTTAGTACTAAATCAAAAAATGCTGATTATCACCATGACATGAATGCTGAAAATTTTAATAAATGGCTTAAAGAAAAACTTATACCAAATTTGGAAGAACCAAGTGTAATCATAATGGATAATTTTAGTTACCATTCGGTAATTATAAATAAGGTTCCGAACACACAAACACGTAAAAGTAATATAAGAGAGTGGCTTCGTGATAATGGAATTCAATATGAGGACTACCACACGAAAGCAGAGCTGTTGTGTATTGTAAAACGAAATACGCCTAATCCAATATATGAAGCTGATGAAATTTTAAATCAATGTGGTCATGAGGTGTTGAGACTTCCACCCTACCATTGTGATTTAAATGCGATCGAGCTTGTGTGGAGTTTGGCAAAACGTAAAGTGGCTAGCAAAAATATTGCAGTTACTACAGCTGCATTAGAAGAAATAATTAAAGATTCATTTGAAAACGTAAGTTCACAGGATTGGAAGAAAATTACTGATCATGTAATACATGTTGAAAATAAATATAAAGAACGTGATAAAATAACAGAAGAAAATTTAAAAAGTTTTATTATAAATGTTGGAGACAGCGATACTAGTGACAGTGATGAATCTTTTGGCATTGAAGTGTTAGAATCTGATTTTGATTACGATGAATAAAACTAAGTTATTATGTATGGAATATTATCGTATTTTATTTGTCTATTTATTTTCGGATTCCGCTCATATTTACCTCATATACTAACACCTATACCAGATCAATAAATCCTTAAAATCCCGTTACAAACCTGATACATATCAAAAATTAATACATGTGTAGATAAATTCTGTTTCTTTATTTCCCTAACATAATGTTCTTATACTGTCTATATATAGGGTTTTTCATTAAGAGCGCTCGAACTTTGAAATGAAATAAAACAACCTGTTTAAGTGATATTACTACATTTTTTATAACATTTTAAAAAATATTCAATGACATTATGTGTGGAAAATAATATCAGCTAAATGGCCACTGCGACTCCGCTGTAGATGGCGTATTCTAGTGGACTAATCTTGGAGGACGTCTTCGCATAAATGGTCAATTTCACGAAGAAAGCGAGTTATGTTGGCCTTTAGGGCAACAATTGACTGTGGTTTATCTGCGTACACTAAAGATTTCATGTAACCCCACAGAAAGTAATCGAGCGGTGTTAACTCACACATGAACGCCATAAATTGAACACAACGCACAGAACGTAGGCGAATAGACAACTGGTTTTGATAATAAATTTTACACAATTTCTACGCGTTTTCGAAGCGTGTAGCGTTCCATGGTGAAATGTCACGACAAAATATATATTCATGCCAAATTTGGTAGCAATCGCATTACCGAAATGGCCGCTATGCGCTGCTAAAGTTCGATTGTCCTTATTGAAAAACTATATATATGATATTTTTAATAATGAATTACCAAGTGTCAAAGTAGGTTATTCCAATTTTCATAGTATAATTTTAGTGTTGTCATGCATGTATTTTTTAAATTTGCCGCCAATATTCTGGGGCCAACTTTCGTTAGCCAGACTCTACACTGGTATACACATAATACATTTTTTTAAGTAAAATAACAGTAGGTACATCAGTTACTTATAAGTACATGCATAAAACAATGAATCAGACAAATAAGCTAACTTACTTAGTATATAATATTGAAAATTTGGTAACATCGGTAAAAAGTGTCATTATATAATAATTTATATAAAATTAAAATCTTATATAAATTATGTATAATTATTAAATTGGTAAAGGTAAAATTAACATTCTTCGACTTTATAAAAATTAGACCCAACAAACAACAGAGAGCAGTGGTGGCCCAATATGGTAACAGTCGCGACTTACGAGTTGAAAGTCGTAGGTTCGAAACCGGCGCTTTACTTTGTATAAATTATTTTATCACCACTGCTTTCAAAACGGCGAAGGAAAACATCGTGAGGAAATCATTTCCTAGAACTAAAAATTCGAAGACATGTGACATCTACCAACCCGCACTGGGCCCGCGTGGTGGATTACGGCCCACTCTCTCTCACAGATAGAGGAGGCCTGTGTCACAGAACTTGAACAAACGAGTAGTAGTAACAAAGAGCCATCAAACTGAAATTATAGATAGCTAAGTTATCTTTCTGAGAACCCCTCGTCGTCCCTTATAATAATAATAAGAGAAAAGCAATAAGCTTGAAATTCTGATAACCCTACGATTGAATTATCTTAGACAAATATGATGTGCATACATGTGAAATAAGTCCTTTTACGTGACATTTGCTCGGTATTTTTCCAAGCTAGTTATTTTATTATTCATTTATATTGGCGAATTAGGGATGCCTACGTGCTTTTGGGGTTGTTCACACAATTCAACAGCATCGCAATCTAACTTATATAAAATTACTCTGATCATCGTTAAAAAAAAAAAAATTGGGTTCCGTACGTCTGAATGAAAAAAACAGAACCCTTATAGGATCACTCGTGTGTCTGTCTGGCTGGCTGTCTGTCCGTCTGTCCTTCTGTCACAGCCAATTTTCTCCGAATCTACGAGACCAATATAGACATAAACTGTGACCTAAATACGAATGTGTAACGTAAATAAATGAACTTTGAATATGGAGGTCACGTTTCGGAGGCAAATTGGAAAATTAAAAAATAAAGTTTTGCAAACGGTACCGTGTGACATATCAATTGTAGCCCCGGTCTGCCTACTGTGAGGGTCTCAAACTTTTTTTTTAATAAGTAGTTTTATAGGGATTTGAGAAAATAGATGACAAGAGAAATTATACTAAATTTTTTTTAAACCCGCGACATAAAAAAATCCTCACTTATTTTTCCTAATCCATCACCAGACCTGTTCATCATGTATCTATAACCTATTCATTGAGACCATTCCAATGAGCCCAAACACGATACCTGTGCTGTAAGTTGGTGAGGGAGTTGGGTATCCTGCAAATTCCAGGTGATGCTGCAGCATCAGTTCAAGGTTACTATGTTCTTCATTTTAGTAACAGAATACAAAATTTCAAATCGATTAGACCTGTGTGAAAGACGCTGACATCCATTCGTAAACTAGAAAAGAGCTGGTAATCTCCAAACAGCTGAACCGATTTTGAGAAAACATCTCGAAAAACCATCACTAGGAAACCTGCTTTCGAATTAAATACGAGGGCGACATACGTAATAAAAAAACGACAGATATAATAAAAAAAATAGTTCAAATTTTGTAAATGGAACTCTTTGCCTATAAATTGAGTATGTATTTTGTCACTTCTTTACGATTTGGCGGCAAATTGAAAATTGTCTTTGTCACGTCAGCATGAATTTAACGCGAGAAAATTTTTATACAATGATTTTTTATGACTTTCGATGTCATTTAAGTCAACAAGATAGTTATGATAGACTTCGATTGGCCTTTCACGATGAAGCCCCATCTCGTGCCACTGTTTACAACTGGTTTAATGAGTTTAAACGTGGTCGCACTAATCTCACCGATGATCTGCGTAAGGGACGACCTTCAGCGGCGACGACTGAAGATAACATCAGTATAGAGACTGACAAAAGAGTGACTTATCAGCAGATTAGGACAAGCTTAGGCATCAGTATGAGCCAAGTGCACAAAATCCTCCATGAACATTTAGCGGTCAGGAAGCTTTGTGCCCGGTGGATACCTCATATTTTAACAGAGGCCCAAAAACTCCGTCGTGTTGATTGGTGTTGTGAAATGGTTCAAAAATGTAACGGAGGTGACTCAAAAGACATACTTACGGGTGACGAAAGCTGGATTTATTGTTATGATCCTGAAACTAAGAGACAGTCTGCTGTCTGGTCGAATGTCGCAGCGTGGGAATAAAGATGGTGGCCTCGTTCTTCGGAAGGACAGGTCATTACGCAACAATTGTTTTAGAGGATCGAAAACAGTTACTGCAGAGTGGTACATTAACTATTGATTGCCATTTGTCTTGGAAAAAGTTCGGGAGAAATTACCTCGCAGTAGGATCTTCCTTCACCACGACAACGCCTCGTCGCACACCGTCAAACAATAGAGTACTCGGCGACGTCAGACGTGGAATTGCTGAGTCACCCGCCCTAGAGCCCCGACCTCGCACCTTGCGATTTTTATTTATTTCCGAAAATAAAATAAATACTTCGAGGAAAACGTTTTATGGACGCCGAGAAAGCAGAAAGCGTTTCAAAATGCTGACGAAAAGATCCCCAAAGGTCGAGTGGGCAAAGTGCTTTTCTCAGTGGTTCCATCAGATGCAGCGATATATTGATGTAAATGGACACTATTTTGAGAAGATATAATAAAACTAATAACTTGCTAGAACTTTCAGTGTCACCCTCGTAAACCGCATTTAAATCGGTTCACCCGTTTAAGAGCTTCGGTGCCACAGACTAGTCCGCTAAGTGTGTGTCTACACACACGTGTGTGTCTACACACACGTGTGTGTACACACACACGTAGCGGACAAACTTATAACACCCCTTTTTTTGCGTCGGGGTTAAAAATTAACCATTCCCTCCCCTTATTTCCGAAACTAGGAAACCACCAATTTTGAAAAAAAATAACGAAAATAGTTCTATACTTATAGATAATACAGGAAAACCTATAAGAACTCTATGGTTTTAAAAAAACGTGGAAAATCTGTCAATATTGTGCGTACAAACTTACATTTGCAGTTGGAATGTATGGGAGACCATGTTTTTCAACTACAATGTTAAGAATGTGCTTGAGATAAATTTATCTCAACCACGGAATACTTTATTATGCGTGGTCCGACAATATTCAACACATCAACTATTTACACTAGGTGCTAATAACCAACTAACTATATAAATAAATACAAAAACTTATACTCCGTTGGTTTAGGTAGTTACTTAAAGAATAGCAAAAAAAACACAGGACGAGAGCTGTCAAGTATCCGACTAATAACGTAATACCTGTCACGTTAGTTGTCAATCTACGTCACAGTTGTACTCTTCAATTTAGCAACGTTATAATTCGTTGACATTTAGAGAGCTGGTTTTTGGACTCTTTTCAATAGACAGATTACAAATATTAGGTATATTATTATTATAAATCGAAGAAAAAATTGTGCTCAAGCAGTTACATCTGCGAAAAGTAGTTTAAGAATAAATGATAAAGTTGTGTTAATACATTAATAAAAGAGAAAACTATCGTGAAAATTGTTTTTTTTTATTTTTTAAACAATATTGTTTAATCTATAAAAACCCGTTTTACGATTTGTTTACCGTTTATTTCGACGCCTAAACCAATGGAGGCTCGTATTCGCTCGAGGATCGCTGTCATCCGGAAACGTGCCCAGAAGATAGGCATTCTTTTTGAGATATGTTTGCAAACAGACCTCGAGGGTACACTATGTAATGTGAAGGGTTTTTCCAATGGGTGCCAACCTTAGAAACATAGCCGAAATATTTCATGACTTTGTATACATAGTATACATATAAAGGATACGAGGAAACGGTCAAACCTCTACATAAAATTCTTTGAAGATAAAAAATAGGTAAGGTCGTTTGCATGTACTCTCGCAAATATAACTTTTTTCTACTTCACATTCAAACATTTTTCAGTATCGAACTACTAAGCTAACGTTACAGCTACGAAGAACTACCACATTGCCTCAATCAAAATTCTTGGAGAAATAATATTAGAAAAGTTGTAGGTACTGTAGAGGTTTAATGGCTGGCTGTATTATGACCGGCAGACATTCTAAGATTTAAATATAGAATCACTTTTGAATAGAGACATGTCTAGCATTTGTTCTGTGACAGATCGGCTTAGGGCTCCAGGTCGTGCAAGCGTGCTTATATATTATTGTAATTACTTGAGCTTGAAATATAGCGGTCCTCTGGACCTCTTAAAGAACCTCCCCATATTTTAATTCATAATTACTAACCCCTGTGAGGTTAAACCCTCAGTACCTACCTACACGACGTATTATACCGCTTGTTAATTGAACGTGGTTTATAGCATGCGATTATTGCTCTTGAAGGTTCCAGAAACATGCACGGTGTAAATTGGGCTTTAGGTATATAAAATATTTACCGACTTATCAATCGTGAAATAAATTTTAACAAAGGAATCAACGTTTTGACAGCGGAAAAGTTGGCTGACAATTGAAAAGTCGACCCTTACAAAACTTGATTCCCAGTTAGTCTGACCCTCTTGAGATACAAACTATGAAATATTGTTGCTGAACTAACCCCACTATTGTGTGCGGTTTCAATTTACATAAATTTGACACCGGTTACCGGTATTCTGCATAAAGACAAGCGATCCAACAAAAGCTCGATGATGAAAATATTCGTATACCTACTAAAATAAAATGAAATTCCGGTGAAAGGCATCGCTTTTTCCCGACAGCCTGAAAAAAATTAGACCATACAACTGGTAGAAAAAGGGTTTGTGGCGAAATTTAAGAGAGGTAGTCATGTCCAGTGGAATTCTTAAATGAAAAATTGCCTTAATGATATTCAGTGACAATATTCTCAGGAACATTCCAACTAAAGAAAACTAAGTAGTAGGTCCTAGGTACGATGGATTAAAAATTACGATTATAAAAATAATCGGTGGTTAGTTTTCCATATAAGCAGTATCATAGCTGTATTTCTTAAGAATGTTGCAGTAAGCACTTTGCTGATCAACCAGGGCCTCAAGTCTGCTATTACAATAGTGTCAGAATGGTCTATCATTGATTTCATAATTGTTGATTTTGACAAGTTTGGTAATCTACTAACATAATCGCGTCATTATGACTTTCCAATGGTCAGCCACTGACACTCCATGGAAAGAAACGGCATCTATTGGTAATCTCGTACATAATGACAAATGAATGACTGATTTAGGCAGTAATCTGCTAAAATTTTGACAGTTCCTTTGATCAGTGACCTACCATTAGATCGTCATTGTGCAGTCATTGCTTTTAATTTGTTACGAGTATCATGTTTGTGGAATATAATAATTAAAAAATGATAGACCATTATGAATTTAGCAGATTACGAACTTCTAGCAAAATGACAATGGGATCGTGTTGGAATGACGAATTTATAAAAATAGCAAAAAAAATAGAAAATAGCCCCTGTTCTTTTTTTTATATTTTTTGGAAAACTCAGTTATAAAACAATAATGGATATGTTAATTACAAGAATATGCCCAACTATGTACAAGTTTTAGGTGTGATAATTAGGTAACTAATATAATTTCTGAGTCTGGATTTGTGCCCGGTTGATGGCAATAGGCTCGCCCCCTATTACATGGGACTTAAAAACATAACTAGCGAAATGTGGGTGTTCTACAGGTACACCTCTGCCCAACCCTTCGGGGAAACAAGGCGTGATGTTATGTTTTTTATGTTTATGTAATATAATTTCCTATTTTGTTGAATAAAACAGAAATTCATTTATTTTATTGTATGTCTAGCCTAGTAAGCTCCTTGAGCTGTATAAATATTGATAGATATAAACTGAATCGAGGAGATTTCCTAGAGCTTTTCAAATGAGGCGTGAATAGATACCGCGGTGTTTCAGCAACCTCCGCGCTGTTTATAATAGAACCAGCCAGAGGAGAAATGATACTATTCAGGTGAATTAATAATACCTAAGGATTATAAAATGTTATAAAAAATATATTACTTAACGAAATATTAGCTTTAAAAAAATCTGTACCTAGTTATTCATTTAAAATACGCTAAATATGAGTAATCTTTAGAGTTCAAACCATTCATAAATTATTAACCCTCAAAAATAGAACTACTTATTTACTACATCCGCAACCTAAACTATTTAAATTCTAATACAAAAGTTACCAAAAATTCTTACCTTTTAAATAAAAATAGGAAAATATCACTTTACAAGTTTAACTTCATAAACTTTATTTCTTCAACAAAATAAAAATATTTAATTATTATTATCAAAAACCTTTTCACTTAATAACTTTCATTAACACGTCAGCGCGATATTAGCGGAACTTTTCCGATTACCCTGTGAACGCGACGGAGCGCGCGGCGACGTTCGAAAGCACTGAACCGGGGCCTCGCTACACGAACACTGAATGAGAAATGAGAATCAAAGCGCAGCCCTTCCACAAATGCGCTGGAAACACGCGTATTACAACAATTTTAAGTGTTCTATTAATGAATTTCATTCATGGTCAGACATTGACTGGTGTTTTAACAATGCCTGCTACAATTAAACGCATTACAGTGTCATGTGTGCGGAAACACCGCGCGTCAAGTAAGTCAAGCGTTTTTACGTATATAAAAAGATTTAAGACTGTGAACAATAATCACATCATATTGTTTCCACTCCTGGGACACAGGCCTCTCATCGAGAGGGAGTGGGCAGTCGTTTACGACACGGGCGTAAATGACTAGTGCGGGTTGGTAGATGTCAATGTCTTCGAATGTTTGGTTCTAGGACATGCCGGTTTCCTCAAGATGTTTTTCTTCACCGTTTTGAGAGCAGTGGTGATGAAATAATTTACACGAAGTAAAGCGCCTGTCCGGGTTCGAATCGAACCCACGACCTACAACTGGTAAGTCGGCGCTGTTACTACTAGGCCACTTGTTACTACATATTTTGTTTTCAAATAAGAATTTCAGTTTCTAAATTCAATTCATGGTTTCAATTCGTGCAGCAAAAAATCTAATGGTGCCACATTTGGAAACTAAATAAACAAGGAGAACGAAATATGTTGTTTCTATACGTAGAGCGTGTTCTAGAAAGACTACAAATGTATACGAGTCAGTCAACATAGAAAATTCAAGAAATTGGACGACCGAGCGTGGCAGTAAGCTACACTTCCCATTCGCCTGTGTGATCTCAGTGTCCGCAAAATTTTAAGTAGGTATAAGTTTATCAGCCTTCCTCTCCTCGGTCCACAGTACCGATTAATTAACCAGGAACATTTTATCTTCCTCACTGGTCGACCTTGAGGTACCGTGCTTGACGCGTTCAACGCATCGACGTTGAACGCTTCGAAAATAATCCCAATACGGATTTGTCCGACAACCTCATCAATCAATCTCATGTTCCTAGCACATCGGGCTGTGCTGGCACCGCTGCTGCGGCTACTGAGACCCTCAAGTGACTTATGGGTAATTATACAATTTTGAGCCGTTTGGGGTCGAAACGCTCGGGTCATGGGGACGCGAGTGCGCGTCTCGTTTTTAAGGAAATTTCTCACCGACTAGTCGACACTTCACGTGACCAGAGGGCGGGCTCGTTCTTTGGCCAAAGAATTAGCATTGCCATTCAACGTAAGAATGCTGCCAGTCTCCTGGCCACGTTTCCGGATGACAGCGATGCGGATGAATATTTCGACGCCTAAGTGTCCTTTTGTTTTTGTATCTATTTGTACAGTTAGTTAGTCGATTAATTTAGTAGGTACCTATAGTAGTTAGTTGTGTTAAAAATTGTAAAAGTTATATTTTAGGGGTATGAGGAACAGGGTGTAAAGTTCACTCATCCACCATAGAAAAGGGAGGATCCTCCGACCAGACGGGTGTTGTGTCTGGCGCGCTGACTGCCCGACTGTTGATGTCGGATAGTCTTGTATATTATGTCGTTCGCACGGTAAACTCTAATTGCGCGATGCAGGATTTGTGTGACGGTCTTTGATGCGTTGTTCGCATGTGGCGGCGTAACCGCTACAATATTACGTGCAATAAATAAAATAAAAATTTAAATGCTTTACACATAGCACGCTCTTATTTCGATGAGAATCTGACACTTAGTCAGAAAAAACCCTTTTCAATTTCTCTTCCCTTTCTTATTTCAGAAAAAACCCTTTTCAATTTTCACGTTGGCTGATATTTTGACTACATTTGCTTTCTGCGTATCTAATGTTCGTGTTATAATATCTTCCCTCAAAAGGAACCATTCACCTATGAAATAAGCATTTTATCAGACTTGGGAGTAAATTGAAAGAACTACGAGTACCATTCCTGCCCCACGCCTGAGTGAATTAGAGGATATTCTCACAGGCGTTGTACCCTACAAATATTTAATAACAACGTCAATGTAAATTCCTATCAGCGGAATTTGGTATTATAAGCAAATTTTTCTATAATATGTTTATTAACCACTTTTGTACAGCAACACCGAATAGCTTTTACAAAATTAAAGTAACCCATGTCGCGGCTACGTACATAGTGTGAGATCGTGAGTAAGATTAGTAACATAACATGACACCTGTATTTCCCGAATATTTCGCTCACAGCTATGTTTAAGTCTCATGTAAAAGGGGGCGAGCCTATTGCCAGGAACCGAGCGCAGACACCGCGGCTGCTTCTGGGAAAATTCCTAATTTAAAAACTTTGCCAAACCTGAGTACGATCGAGGACCGCACGCCCAGCAGTCGCATATGCGACCACTATACCAACGAGGTAGTATTTCCAACGAAGAATTTCGACGAATTTTGTAAATGGACCGTTGCTGGTTTTCTCACAAAGAAGTCACTAAGTTTTTTGTTGTTCCAAAATTGTTTAGTCATTATTATATGAAACAAGAACTAAGTCAACAGTAAAACTAAATCTTACTTAAGCAGGTAAGAGAGTAACTGTGTTTGAAAGTTCAGATTTGTTTCAGCTTTCAGCTAGAAAACTGGAGGAAGAGTAAAGTCTTCCGAGTGTGAAAATTAAGTAGATACCTAACCGACCGGCTTCACAATTTATCGCCACGAAACCGACCGAAAGCATTTCGTAACTACTCATTAATTTATTAAAAAAGTGGGTACGAACTATATTATAATCTAATAATTATTAAAATTAGTCGGTTGGTCATCTATAACAATATTTTTGAGTAGGAGCTAGAGAGCTGTATGGTGTCTTCATGTTTATCTAACGCAAGCCACCCGCCTTTGATTTGCACGGTGCTTACGACTTCGTTGTACTAATTTTACATTGTTACTTATTTATGCTTGCAGTGTAAAGCTGACATCATTAATCTTATGATGAAGCATGAAACTTCATCTTTCGGAAACTTTGGCTTCGTACCACCTTTAGATTGATTTTCACGGTTCGATTTAATTGCCTAAGGCATACCATACGTTGAATCCTAACTTAATATTATAAATGTGATTTTTTTTGTTTGTACGCTTTCACCTTTTATCGCAATATTGCTACGGAATCGAGACTTATGCGGGTAAAACCGCGGGGTTCAGCTAGTTATTAATAAAAGTTACACCCACAGATATAGATAGACATACATAATACATAACGCAAGTATCACGATCTGTATGAAAACCAAGCGTGCCATTTTTTGACTACCTACTATGACGTCACAAGCACGATTTAGTGATGGGAAAATCAAATCGATTCAAAGACGCCACCGCGTGCGGCACCCGTCTCGCCCCAACCCCCGCCTAGCGCCAGCGCTCACGCTCATCCAGTTAGCAGTACGCTGAAAGTCTTCGTAGTGAGAATTTCAAGTAAGTTTACCATTATAAAAATGTGAATATTCGGTGACACCTTATATTCAATTTAGTTCTAGTGTGTACAAAAAGCAACGAGATTCTACGCTTTTTCATCTCTTTCTATCACTCAAAGATTTGCTGGGTGAAAACTCAATTTTGAATACCTACATTTCGCCTTTGTATATACCATTTCTCAATTACTGTACGAATACTTTTTATTGATAAATTGTGGTACAGTAAAGAATTATTAAAAAATCGTTTAAATCGATTTGTTAATCGATTTTGTGACAGAGTAATGAGATAGACAGAGCTTGCTTCCTCTGTAATGTACTGAACATAGTGCTATGCTTTGTTGGGAACCAATATTTATTTCCCGTCGCCTCAATTCATTTTTCTTTTAAATTGGGTTAATGTGGAAAACTAAAAACATCATGAAACATTTCGATTACCTATTTATTAAAATTGTCTACGTAATAAGTACCTATAAAATACAAAATCATTCCTCGGTTTCCGAAATCGATTTCGGAATATACGATACGCGATATACGACAGTATTGTTTCGATATTCATCACTTGTTAAAACAAAGAGTCGCATCAACTGCTCCAAGTAAAAGCCGCAATGTAATACAGTTTGCAGCTTACTTTTGATGACCTATGTTTTTCTCAAATTTGGTATTACCAGACCTTTATGATTAAAAATTATTGATTTTAAAATGAATTACGCATAATATTAATCACAAAATGACAACGATGGAAGGAAACGTTTATTTGTTCTCCACGCATTTGTACAGTTTTTACAATTTATAACAGCGCAATTGACCATTTTAATTTATTATACTGACGTCCGAGTAGCGCGCACACCGATGCAGACTGAGCACGAAAGTTTTTTTTTTTTTTTTGTCTAGTGCGTCTCGTGGCTGACCTCTGAGGTCATGACTACTTAACCGGGCATTCCTGTGGCTGCCTTAAGCTACTACACTCAAAGCCTACAGCCAGGGGCAAAACTATTCTAATTAAAACTAGGCGAGCGCTCGCTAAAGGGCACCCCCTGTGGGGTACGGACAGCAAGATGGGACAGGCTCGATCAAAGATAATTCATTATTATTAATCGGGGAATTTAATGCTACTGGCTCAGCATCGACGCGGGCTGGCGCATCAACGAGCAAGGGTCGGGGGGAAGTTTTAATTACTCGGGAGGGACGCGATCGCGGAGGACCTCGGCGGCGAGGTCGGAATGCGGGTCGGTGTCTGTGTTTGTGCACTGTACTTGTGGCCCTATTGCTCTCCTGGAGGAGGGTTATGGGGTCGTCTGGGTCGGTAAGGATTTGCCTCGGGCGGCGGATCTGACTGATTCTACTAGGTACATAATTGGCAGCCTCGACAACCAGAGGGTTGCGATTTTTGGCGGCGGACTCAAAAAAACGCTTGGAATTCCGTTTTAGAAATTGGTGGATTGTGTGGATCTTTAGGTCGAGATGGAGGATCTCGTTCCTAACGTACAACAGGGGGCACCGGTGATTTTACGGAGGAATATATTTTGGAGCGTTTGCATCCTATGGATATGGTGGGGCTTTGTTTGTGCAAAGACGGCTCCCGTCATAGGTCATGATGGGACGAATGCACGCTGTGTACGTACGCAATTTGCACTTTAGTGACATTTTGCTACGTGCATTAAGGATGGAGTGGAGTATACCTAGGGTAAAAGCGGCTCGCTCGCGAGCCTGCTTAATGTGCTCGCTAAAGGAGAGATGCTGGTCGAGGACAACACCTAGGTATTTGGCTCGCTTCTCCCGGGAGAAGCAAGCCAAATGGTCGGGAGCGGGGGGTGTTCACCTTTTAAGTGGTCTCGAAAAGAGAACCGCTTGGCTTTTGTCAGGGTTGACTTCGATCCTCCACTTTCTAAACCAGACGCCGAGCTTGTCGACATGAGATTTGGAGAGTGCGGGCTATCGAGTCAGAGCCAGAGTAGTTGCTCAATGCGTTATCTATGTCTATCAATATCTGTGGTCTAAACAGTGTTTAGACTATGCAAGTCATTTGTTGCATCAATTGTATTGCATACCACATTCAAGAAACTTGCATCGTGTGAATAGGGCTTTACTTTTATCTGTGGTGCGATTCAGCTACCCTTTGCCACCGTTGCATTGATTTTTCACAAAATTTGACTTTCATTGACCGAGGAGAGATCTAGTCCAATACAATCAAATGCTTTATTCCGTGAACAGACAGAGTTGTGTTATTACTAGTGGCAGCGCTAGGCGTCGGCGACGTCGGCGACCGCCGACAGCCTCGCAAAAAAGTATTAAAAGTGTAACCCCAAATCTAACGTGCTTTTTAATCAAATCCCAAACAAGGCCAAAATATGTTCAGTAACAAAGAGGCAGTTTGTAGTTGGTGCCATACAACGTACAAAATAGCAATAGCGTAGCATGCAAAAAATGGCGCGGTGCTAAAATTTTCGCCGTCGCTACGCTCGCTCTTGAGTCCTGTATTCTCCTAATTCTCAAACTTTTCTGTATACTTATTTAACAAATAACTCCCATTTCTATAAGAATGGTTAAAAAGGCAACCTAATTTTAACCATTTCAGGCGGCGGCGTGCTAAAGTTTTCGAACTCGCTTAGCTCTTGCATTCTACTCTTGAGTCCTGCATTCTTCTTTCTGCATTAGAATTAACGGCTGGAAGATTATGTCATAGCTAACAGCTATGACATAATTTCAGTGAAGCTAATGCTCGAAAATTTCCTCTATTTTATTTTAATTTGTGTTTGTTTATGTACTTATCATCATTTTATTAGCAATCAAACTCATAAGTATATTCATACATTAGTGATTCAGCACATTTGATTTAACGTTTTTCTTTCGAATAGGAAATGAAAGCTGATGTCGCCGACGTCTAAGTTTGGTCTACCACCGCCACTGTTTATTACCGTAGCTCGGCAGTTTTTTGAGCAAAACTTTTTTACTATAGGAAGCAGTGAAGCCTAGAAGAGTGGCTTTTTGGGGCTCTTTTGCACCCAATATTTTAGGATGCAAAAGCTTATTGCTGTCCAACAAAACCTCAGCCTATTTTATAAGTAAATGAGTTTCTAATTACTTACCTAACCGAAGACGAAAAGATAAAATTCAGCAGCCGACGTATTTTTGGTTACCTAATCCATCCACCCGACGTTGACCGATATGCTAACGAACTTGGGATAATAATTAATCTTATTAAAACGACGTAATGTACCTGTACTTGTCCCCTAATGTTGAATTGATGAGTAGGTAAGTAGGGATCAGTCTCACCGTAGGTATAGCAATTTCCTCGTTTTATATTCAATATTCTTGTCAATACCTAATGCACGTTCACGAACCCATTTCATGGGAATTTTCTAATAGGTACACATTCACACTCTATGAGAGTGTGAATGTGTACCCACAAGTAATTACCTTAAATTATTACATTAGTTTTAAGTTGATTGTCACTTTAAGAGGGATGAATAAATAATAGAACTACCCGACTGCGGCGACACCCAAAAGGAGGATATTGTTTTTGTTAACACAAGCTGCGTTCATAACGTAGGAGACCGCGTGTAGTACTAGCTACTTAGAGATTGTAGAGACACGTACTGGCAGGATATTTATCACCACACAATGGCCACAATACCTGCTACTGTTGGTAAGCTCTTACAAATGTAAATAATCTACCAGCCGTTGGTCACGACTTCGCTTTCATTATGAGGTCAGCACTAAACAAATGGTGCAATATCGTACCTATTGCATATTGATGTAGGTATTATATATATCATTGGTTTTCCCATAATGTTCAATAATTAGTTAAGAACTGTTGTAGCATGGTAACAAGGACTTCGGGTAACAAACTGTTTTTCTTAAAACAATTCTTAAAAAAATTGTGCTTCTTAAATCAATCTGCCTAGCCTTTTCCCAACTATGTTAAGGTCAGCTTCCATGCAGTCTAACCGGATACACCTGAATACCGTACTTATTTTACATGGAGCGACTGCCTATCTGACCTCCACAACCCAGTAACTGGGTAATACGATACCCCTTGGTAAGACTGGTTGTCACACTTTCGGGCTTCTGACGACCCGTAACGACTGTCAAAGATCCACGAATGACAGCCGGGACGTGTGAAAGACTTAGCGTGCTTTCTGGAGCGGAGGAGTCTCGGTATGTTAAATTGTTCACCCATCCCCAGACCAACCTCGGCAAGCGTAGCTTATTTCTCAGGATTCATCGAAAGTCAAAATTAGAGGTTAGAGTGTTTGTTTCAATACAAATATTTTCCTGAAAGATACTCGTAACTTACAAATTGTTTAGGAGTCTTATTTAAACTTCTAATGTAGAGTAAAAACGGATTCTTATGTAGAATATTTTGTACCGACTAGAAAGAATAATCATAGTTAATGTTTGATGTTCCCTTCCCTATCGGCTTACCGGTAGTACAAGTTAAACCTATTCAGTGCCTGAGGTACTGTAACTATCCTCAGTAGATGTAAGTGCAACTAATCGCTTGGCAACACACGGGTGCAGGTAATGTCGTTCACTCCAGCTTATGGTTCTCGTGACTTTGTGGGTAACGTAGGTACGTATATATCACCATCTCAAGTACCTCAATTGCTAATATATCTTTGAATAACTAACTAGTAATAATTTGTCCAAATATATGTAATAACTGTATCCCCTTTTCAAAATTAGTCGATTTCTTGAGGGCTCAAAATATTGATCTAATCTTAACACTAGCTAAATGAAAATGGGCATTCAGTCAGACAATCGGGCGGCGGCCAGTCAGACACGGTAGCGTCAGGTAGCTGAATTGTTTGAAACTGCTAACTGCGCGACAGCGATGGTGGCATGGCGGTATCCCGACAGACGTCAAACAAATTCAAACATTACAAAAAATCCTGCTGAGCTACGTCGGCAAACAAACGACAAACATTGCAAAGCTACAATTTATAAACTCGAAACAGTAAGTGGGCCATTTTAAGGCTTATGAATATTAGGTATTAAAGCTTAAATTGAGCTTAAAGAGAGCAGTGGTGGCACTCATGATAGTCCCGACTTACAAGATGTAGGTCGTGGGTTTGAACCCGGGCACGCGCTTTACTTTGTGTAAATAATTTCATCACCACTGCTCTCAAAACGGTGAAGGAAAACATCGCGAGGAAACCGGCATGTCCTAGAACCAAAAATTCGAAGATATGTGACATCTACCGACCCGCACTGGGCCCGCGTAGTAGATTACAGCCCACTCCTTCTCGAAGAGAGGAGGCCTGTTGTGTCCCAGCACTCCCAGCACTGCACACTGGGAACATTTATAGGCAGATTATGCAAAGCTTAGATTCTATCTAACTTTACTCGTAAATTAAAAAGCAAATCCAACCATAATTATTGTGGGTATCCAGTAGATTTAGTTAATCCAAAAATCCTAACTCACATTTTCACAAACACGACTAACATTTTGTGGAATTTAAACGCTGTAGCTACTAAGATTTAAACTTTTGGAAACTTTTGAAGAATCTTTTGATTTCAAACTAGAGACGAAGTTGCTATCTCAACGCTACTGCATTACAACCATTGATTCCACTTCAAATATTCTAGATACTAATGCTTTGGAATTTGACTATTCATAGGTGCGCCGTAGATAAGTACTTAGTGCTACCCGTGTGAAGCCGGGGCGGGCAGCTAGTAATTATATAAAAGAAAGTCGTGCTAGTTACACTAGGTAAAACTCAAGAACGGCTAAACCGATTAGGCTGAAAATTTGTGGGGAGGTAGCTTAGAACCAGGAGACAGACATAGGATACTTTTTATCCCGGTAGGGTAGGTAGAGTAGGGTAAGTAGGTAGGTAGGTAGTGTAAGTAGGTAGGTAGGAAGGGTAAGTAGGTAGGTAGGTAGGGTAGGTAGGGTAGGTAGGTAGGTAGGGTAGGTAGGGTAGGTAGGGTAGGTAGGGTAGGTAGGGTAGGTAGGGTAGGTAGGGTAGGTAGGGTAGGTAGGGTAGGTAGGGTAGGTAGGGTAGGTAGGGTAGGTAGGGTAGGTAGGGTAGGTAGGGTAGGTAGGGTAGGTAGGGTAGGTAGGGTAGGTAGGGTAGGTACGGTGGGTAGTTTGCTTAGGGTAGGTAGGGTAGGTAGGGTAGGTATGAGTATGTCAACAATAAATTAAAATAAAATAAATAAATAAATAAAAATTATCGATGTGTGTATCTAAGTTTCATTGATAAGTACGAGTAAATCATTTAAACTAATTATTCATTATGTTAAAGCTAATAAAATGCGACGTCGTCATAAATTCTTTTTATGAAAAAAAATAGTCTGAATTAAATGTTTTTTTATTTTTATATATTACATATCATCCCGTCCGTTACAAAGACTCCAGGAGTTCGATAACAATTAAAATTCTATTGTGTCTCATTAGTAGCAGTTGAACTCATAAATAATCGTGACTGTCAAATTATTTTGAATGAAAAAAAAACATGCCCGTTGATTCTTTGATCATTAGTGATCAAGGCCCTAGAGTTAAGGGATATAAAAAACCGGCCAAGTGCGAGTCGGACTCGAGCATGAAGGGTTCCGTACCATTATCTACAAAAACGGCAAAAAAAATAATGTCTGTTGTATGGGAGCCCCCTTAAATATTTATTTTAGTATATCTTGTTATAGCAGCAACAGAAATACATCATCTGTGAAAATTTCAACTGTCTAAATATCACGGTTCAGGAGATACAGTCTGGTGACAGACGGACTGACGGTCGGACAAAGAAGTCTTAGTAATAGGGTCACGTTTTTTCCCTTTGGGTACAGAACCCTAAAAAACACCTTGTATATACTTAGTCTGGCCATAAATACTATTACAATTAAAAATAAGAAAGATATTACATTTGAATTTGGAATCAGTCATTTTTATACGATTGTTCATTGAGTTTTTTTAATTTTGGTGCCAATACATTGTACTATATTTTGCGATATTAAAATGGAGTGGGGTGATAAAGAGAACCGAATCGTTGTAACTGCATTACACATTACACAAAGTTGGTATGGCGCCAAATGCAATTTTTAAAACTCGCCATACGCTTGGTATTAGTCAAATGTTTGTGTACCAGGCTATTAATAGGTACAATGAGACCTCCTCTGTTTGTGACAGAAAAAGATCTGGCCATCCACGTAGTGTTCGTACGAAAAAGTTGGTCAAAGCAGTAATGGAAAGAATTCGAAGAAATCCTGTCCGAAAGCAAAAGATTTTATCTCGCGAGATGAAGATAGCACCCAGAACCATGTCGTGTATTTTAAAAGATGACTTAGGACTAGCAGCCTATAAGAGACGCACTGGTCATTTTTTAACTGATAATTTATAAAAGAATAGGGTGGTAAAATCGAAACCACTATGGAAGCGGTGCGCAAAGGGAGGTCACAGATTTTTTTTGTTTACGGATGAGAAAATCTTTACAATTAAGCAACATTAAATGACCGTATTTATGCTCGAAGCTCTAAGGAAGCTTCCTAATTAGTCGACAGAGTGCAACGTGGGCATTATCCGACTTCAGTGATGGTTTAGTGGGGTGTTAGCTATGAAGGAGTGACAGAGCCATATTTTTGTGAAAAAGGTATCAAAACATCGGCACAAGTGTATCAAGATACTATTCTTGAGAAGCTAGTTAAGCCCCTTAACAACACCATATTCAATAACCAAGTATGGTCCTTCCAACAAGACTCGGCGCCGGGTCATAAAGCTCGGTCTACGCAGTCTTGGTTGGAAGTGAACGTTTCGGACTTCATCAGAGCTGAAGACTGGCCGTCGTCTAGTCCCGATCTTAATCCGCTGGATTATGATTTATGGTCAGTTTTAGAGAGTACGGCTTGCTCTAAACGCCATGATAATTTGGAGTCCCTAAAACAATCCATAAGATTGGCACTGAAGAATTGTCCCATGGAAAGAGTGCGTGCTTCTATTGATAACTGGCCACAACGTTTAAAGGACTGTATTGCAGCCAATGGAGACCACTTCGAATAAGCTTTTTATATATTAAATTGTTTTATATTTATGTATTAAACTAACACACTGTAAAAGTAATAAATATTATTTGCAATAAAAAAAAAAAAACTTCGTGACAATATTTATGGCAAGACTAGGTATAAACCTTCCGGAATACATTCTCTAAGTTAATGATGTTGAAAACCTCATCAAAATCCGTTCGCGTATTTTAGAAGAACAACGCGGACATACAGAAAAATGCGAAAAGCGACTTTGTTTTATAATATTTAGAGATTAGAGACGACAAATGAGGCAGAATATTGCCACCAACATTTCTCAAGTTTCACACTTTTCGATACACACAAGTTATCGTTATTAAGTATTTAACACAACAACAGCCTTCTTGAAATTGGAACTCGAAACTCCCCAACATTCCGGTAGAATAGAAAGTGGTGAACTTTTTCCGTACTTTTTCAGTAGTCTTGAAACGAGTGCATAGAAAACATCTAGTCTTTCAAATACATAATGCATGATCGCAACAAAAAGGGGAAGGTTTTATTCAATGCTAAATAATTCGTACTGTCTAACAACTTGGGAATGTTATTAGCGGAGGCGGTAAAATCTCAATTCATACTTACATACTCTGCTCCCTCGGCTCCATATAAAATTCTCGTAAAGCATGGAATAAGGTCAATAAAAAGTTAAAAACTTAGTAAATCGAACTCGCTCTAAGCAAGAGTGAATAAATTGCTAAACTCTCAGTGGCCAATTTAAAGTGTGTTAAATAAACGAGGTTAGTAACAACTTTATCACAATTGTTTGAATATTATTGTTTTATAATAACACAAAATTGAGTTTATTTGTCCATGCGGAAGGTTATTGATGATAATAATATCAATACAAAGAGTCCCGGTCTGGTCGGAGATAGGGGCAAGAGAAAGGATTTTTGCTACCCCTTTTTGATAAGGGTATCTCTTTTGTAAAAGGTTTCGAAGTCAATAGCAGTAGATATAAATACAAAGGTATATAATTATCTAGATCTAATACCTATACGTATTTGTGAATAAAGTTAAGGATAGGTACACACTTAATATTATACTGTTAATCTCGCTAGGCCATGATTAAGGGCTATAATTGAATGTACCTAATAGACTAGAAATCGAAAGATAGAAGTGTGAATAAACCCAAAACCTATTTCAATGCTTAGGATTTCAGTTACATTGAGAATAAAGTTAACGTTGCTGTTGACAATAATAGGGATGTTGACTAAAAATTTGTTTGTGTCCGTCAGGTAGATTATTAAAAAAAATGGACACGTAATTTTTGTGTCCGTCAGGTAGATTATTTAAAAATATTGGACACGTATTTTTTGTGTCCGTCAGGTAGATTATTTAAAAATATTGGACACGTATTTTTTTTCTTTTTTTACGTACCTATTGTATTGTATAATACGTTAAAATATGGCTTCTTTTTTTTTTTCGACTAATGCTTCTTGCAGTTGACCTCAGAGGGAGGGTCTTAGCTGCTTAACCGGACTTTCCTGTGGCTGCCTTAAGCTTCTATACACTCAAAGCCTCCAGGGGCAAAAACTTTTCTAATTATAAACTAGGCGAGCGCTCGCTAAGGGCACCCAATGAGGGGTACGAACCGTGGCTTAGGGCGTCGCTGGGGGGAAGACAGCAAGATGGGACAGGCTGGATCAGGTGAATAAAATAAACTTGGTATGAAAATTAAAATGATTTAACAATGCTATAAAAAAGAATGGTTAACCACCATATATGTATTACAGCTGACGAAAATACAGACCCCACGATTCAAAAAGCTATTATGTCCATTGTGGTGGATATGATTTCTCGACGGTCCGAGCAATATCTTCTGAAAAGGCCCACTCTAAATAGGAAATGATTATTTTTATTGTATTTATTCACTTTGATTCCAGATTGTCAATTGAAGAACTCTTTTGAAAACTTTAGTAGTCCGCATTGAGTCCCAGAGGAAAACTGAAGAGTGGAAGGGGAGTAGCTTCCTGGGACGTGTGGATATTTTATATTTTGCCTTATTTTTCCTTTGTTTTAACATTTTTGTCTAAGTACTTTGGTTTATACGGACACACTACTTTGGAGCACCTATTTGGTTACCTGCATTAGGTGCTTAATGATTCTCAAAATACCTTCACCAACCACGTCCAACCCGCAATTAGCCTAAGTACGTCTAGGTTATTGTCTAAGCTGACCTCGCATTGTACGCAAATCCTATACAATGCGATATCAGCATAAACTGGACCTGTATAGCTTGATGTGTAGCCGTGTGTACCTTCCTACTGTTATTATTTTCGGGCGGGATCTACATTTGTTTTGCCTGCGGGCTTATAAATTGCCTATTATTTTATTATAGTATCACTAGCTTTTACCCACGGTTTATCGAAATTATCCCACGGAATCGTACTACCGGGATAAAAAGGTTCCTATGTCGTAACCCAACAGAGGCACCCTAGTAGTGTTCAAAGTTGCTATATGGCAATCACTTGCTTAATGCTTTATATTTTAAGCATGCTTTTTTTATATGCTTTATTTAAAGCATGCTTTTTTATACGCGTAGGTACTTGACTTGTTACGGCACAACGGGCGCGCGAATACAGCAAGCGCGGTGACTGACCGCATGCTTTAGAAGTTTATTACATCGCGTTTATGAATTACGATAAAACAGAACCGTTAAAAATACAATGAACGTTCCTTCATACTTTCCAATCTTAGGACTGTATATAATTGAATAAATATTATTATGAAATAAAATAAGTTCGTACATATTTAAAGCAAGCGGCCACCTGCTTAATCTGCTATTCTGCTTAGTGCTTATTCATTGCTTATTGCGTTTCGCGCGACGGACAGAGACAGAGAGTGCTATTTAAATCATTAAGCAAATAGCAACTTGTGAGATGGCTCTCACAAGTTGCTATTTGCTTAATGCTTTATGTTATGTGTATTAAGCACGGTGCTTTATTTTGCTTTATGATATATTAACCACCACCCTGCTTCGCACGATTATTTTACAACTCGACAAAATATCGAGACTTTTTCATTACAATAACTTTAATGTTGTGGATATTATAGTTTAAAAGCTGTTCTTCTAAACTACATAACAGATTTTGATGCGTGGTCGCACAGACAGACACGAAAGGCGATTTAGAAGAATAAAGAGCGCATGGCGCGGATATTGGTCTTTGAAAGAAGTATTTAAATCACGCATCCCGATTTGCTTGAAACAGATAACCACACCTGGTGTCCATAGTTTTCTGTTACCCACCTACTCTGGTTGCTACCTACTCTACGGTTGTCAAAGTTGGACACTAAATCAAATCAAATAAAATCATTTAGTTTTGCAGAAAACACTGTTACAATTGTGTTATAAAAATTTACATGTTTTAAGTGATTCTACCGTAAGGCATGCAAAATGTATACAATCATAAAATAAATAAAAACAATAATAAAATACTTTAAGATATTAAAAATTAATGCAATTTCATACAGATTCATTAATTATTTAATAATAGTAATATTTAAATAATTTCAATGTCGTTCCTAGAATTATTAAAATATTCAAAGATACATGCATAATAATTGTTATTACTTGATGTCACTGTGAGATCTTAACTTTGGAAAAATTATCGTTTAAGAAGTCGTTCAAGCTATACCTAGTAACATTTATTAACTAAAAGGCTATTTAGACTTTTCTTAAATAAGGCAGTATTCATTGCCCTTATTATTTCTTAAGGTAATTTATTGAAAATTACAGAAGCATGTAATCACACACTTTTGTGCATTACAGCGGTATATGTTCGGCGGACATAGAGGCGAAATGCGTCACGTTGTTGCCTATTATTCACTTCTGAGATTAATGTAAATATGTTTCTATTATTCTTAACAAATACTGAGACCTCATAGATATATAGGCTTGGGAGAGTTAATTTTTTTTTTTCTGGAGAATCGGTTTACAGGTATCAATCATTTGAAGCCCAAACATAACCCTTATGCACCGTTTTTGTGCTTTAAAAATTAAGTCAATATCAGTCGAATTTCCCCAAAAAATTACACCACACCTCAGAACTAGTACGAGACCTAGTAAGTTAACAATGTATTAATATTTGCAATCTGCTTTAACTCACGTAGTGCATATACTGATAAATTTATTAATTCTTTTGTATAGTATTTCAATCTGGGATTTTCATTTTAATTTGTTATCCTAATAAATAAAAAGGCAGCTTCAAGCCTCCCTACAAGCAATGAAGAGGAATATGTTAGGATTAGGAATCAAACTCCGAGACTGTAAAAGAAGCAAAGACATACAGTACACTACATACAGTGCACTAAAATAATAGATGCTGTTGAATTAAGTAGGTAGCTTGCAAGTTCAAATAGCGATGGGCAGGACATGTAGCCAGAGCCACATAGGACGCTGGACTGAGAGGGTTCTCCATTGGTATCCTTGCGATGCACCACGCAACCGAGGCAGACCCAGGCGCCGGTGGTGCGACGATATTGTCATGCCCGGCCCCACCTCCACTGGAATAGCCCAAGACAGAGACGAATGGCCAAGGATGGAGAAGGCCTTCGCCCTTAAATGGGCACCCAATAATATTAATTCAACAAGAGATATGTTATTTTATTTTGTTCAATCTATGTATTTAAAAGTCTATTTTTGTTTATCTAATTATTGTTCAAATGCATGCTTAAACAGTTTTTAATTTGAAACAAATGAATATTTTATGTTAGTATGTAATGCTTTTTTTTGGGATATAAAAGGCTTAAATAAATAAGTCCAAATTCTTTAATGAAAGAATGCTAAGCTGACCTACAAAGCTGTATATGATTATCAGAATATCGGTATACTCCTTGTTATTGATTTCTGATATGATAAGATATGGTACCGCCTGCCTCCCTAAGATTGATTGGAACAAAATACCGAATCCCTCCAATTTCGATGTTAACTTCTCTCGTTTCGACAAGAGTAATTCATGAAGGAACGATGAGTCCAATCAGCAATGATAGTAAAATAAAATAAAAACCGGCCAAGCTCGAGTCGGACTCGTTCATGTTCTTGTACGGGAGCCCCCCTTAAATATTTATTTTAGTATATCTTGTTATAGCGGCAACAGAAATACATCATCTGTGAAAATTTCAACTGTCTAACTATCACGGTTCATGAGATACCTACAGCCTGGTGACAGACGGACAGACAGACCGAGGGACAGTGTAGTCTTAGTAAGAGGGTCCCTGTGGTTTTACCCTTTGAGTACGGAATACTAAAAACTTCTTTGTTTTAGAACAACGCAAAGATATAAATTGTTAGACTTGCCCTCATCGAATCTCATAAGTCGCGCGAAAAGGGTCAAAACTAAGAAGAGTTAGCTCACACATCCCATACCTATAACCCCATAAAGGTATGGGATGTGTGAGCTCACTCTTCTTAGTTTTGGGGCTTTCTTGGCGACTGCACCATTGTGTGTGAAGAGGTGTCACAGCGAAACAGAAACGTAACCATCTTTTGACGCAGTAGGTCGAAACTCATGATGATAAATCTTTGGAACAGACACAATATTTCAGGGACTCTATCTCAGATCAACACAATTTTAAAATAGACTGACATCGTCGTACGCGTGAGCAATCACACTGGTCATAAATGAGAGAAGACAGTTACAGAATGGTTAATTAGTAATTAATACTTTTACATAAATTACTGCCTGAATTAGTAACTTCTGTGACTCGCAGTTACACTAAACACTAAGGCCCGTTTGTATTCAGTGCGTTTAGCGCTAAACGTTTTTAAGGCAATTGTGGTGTAAGTGGACCTGTGTAATCGTTTATTTAACTCATTATCCAGTAACTCAGTAAACCATGGAACCATAATAACATTTATTACGTGAATTATCCCTGAAATTGGTATTCCGTTTGATAACTGCCTATTGGGATTTACGTGTAAGCCTGATACTATACCCGAGGATCTAATGAAACAATACAGTGGATTTCTCCAATGACGAAAATAGATATATATTTATTAGGTACCTAAGTATATGAAAGTTGTTAGGATTATCGTAGAAGAATTTTCATTTTCATTGAGATAGCAATATGTAATATGAATAACAAACACCCAATTTACCAACAAGCAGCTACATATGTGATGCAAACCGTCAGCTAAAAGTTTTAAAATAATGTTTTAGGTGTGAATACGCAGAATTTTAGATAGGACTTATTTAGTATAATTTAGACTGACATTCAATAACTTAACTTGTCTAATTTTGCACACAGAACAACAGCCTTCACTCAAACAACAAGTAAATTATCCCATTCTTCGTACGGCATGTTTTCAGCCCTATTTGAGCGCTAAAATACGTACTTTTAGCGCGCAATTACAATGAAAGCTCACACGCGACTTCCAGCGTCACTGCCTTAGCACTCACGTGAGCTGTTTGAGGACTGAGACGGCTAGAATGCCGCTTTGTTACATTCCACTTAGCCTTCGAATTATTTACATTTACTAGCAAATATAAGGGTACGTACCTAACTACACATTTTAAAAGTGCAATACTTTGCAACCTTTTCAATGCTCTGGAAGTCAATCAGTATTTATTAAAGCCAGTTCATTTCCAACATTACAGCACAGTTACGAATTAGCCTGCCCTACGGAGTAGACTTTATTTAGTGGTCTAGAAATGAACCTGGTTCAGAAATTCCCAAAACTAGGTAGATACTAATTGATTTAAATATTTAGGCTATTATACTTCTCGTGGTTTTCAACCGACTTCAAAAAGGAGGAGGTTCTCAATTCGGTTGTATGTTTTTTTTTTCTTTTGTATGTTTGTTACGCCATTACTCCGGCAATTATAAATTGATTTTGATGATTCTTTTTGTTTTTGGTAGGGCATATTTCAGAAGTGGTCCCATATAAGTTTGGTCAAGATCTGATGAGGGGTTTTTGAGTTAGCTTCAATAATACGTATTTTTCCCACCTAGTATATGTGGACGATGTTCTAATAGTTCCTGTCACTGTAATTTACATAGCAGGTAGTGGTATTCAAATTTATGTGGGGAGTTTGTGTAGGTACCACAACTAAAAAGAGATAAATAAAATTTTTTTTTGCAAAAAATCGAAAATACAAAACCAAAGACACCGACTTCCGAAATCAAAGTTATTTTTCATTTTGTAGTGTTTTTTTTTTTTGGAAGTCGGTTTTATTTTTTGTAAAAAAAAAGTTTTTTTGGTAAACCATATCCTACCTATTAGAATCTATCTACGAACCTGGCCCGTAACCTTTCAGAAATTCAGTGTGTAAATATTAAAAGTAATGAGAAAAACATATATAATAATTCACTTACTCTTTAAACACACACTGTGAAGGTGACATGCAACATTCGCGGGTAATAAGATAAATAAATCATGAAAACCTACACGGTAAGGTTAGGCACCTAATATTGTTAGTTGTTCGGCCGACCTCTGGTCAAGTGAAAATAGAGAAAACAAATTTTCCCAGATACGAGACCTAGCTAGATCTATTTTTCGCCCCCGTAAACCCATATATTGCAGCTTTCATCGAAATCGTTAGAGCCGTTTTCGAGGACGTTATTACAAATCAAAATCAATCTGCCTAGCCTTTTCCCAACTATATTGGGGTCGGCTTCCAGTCTAACCGGATGCAGCTGAATACCAGTATTTTACATGGAGCGACTGCCTATCTGACCTCCACAACCCAGTAACTGGGTAATACGATACCCCTTGGTAAGACTGGTTGTCAGACTTTCGGGCTTCTGACGACCCGTAACGACTGTCAAAGATCCACGAATGACAACCGGGACCAACGGCTTAACGTGCTTTCCGAGGCACGGAGGAGTCTCGGTATGTAAAGATGGTCACCCATCCACAGACCAACCCCGGCAAGCGTAGCTTAACCTGACGGATCGACCCGTGCGGCAGTTACTACTTAGCCACGAGCATACAAAGCGAGTATTACAAATATATATAAAAATATTGCTAATTTAATAATAAAGGATAATAATAAGCAGTGATAGAAACGGGCGGTAAATACACACATTAAAGTTTTTGAAACCCCTTTATAGGGTTCCGTAGCCAAGTGGCACAAAGAGAACCCTTATAATTTAGTCATTTCCGTCTGTCTGTCCGTCCGTCCGATTGACACACAGCCATTTAACTCGGTAACTATTGGCACTTTATCAATGAAAATTGGAAAAAAGATATATTGGTGCACCGCTATAAAATGGTGTAGAGAAAATAGGAAAAAAAATATGGGGGTGGGGTGTAGTTCTCCATGAAAAAAAAATGCACAATGATAAGCTGCACACGCTTACGTGTGCGGCTTATCATTGGATACCATAATTAAAAAGATGATGATATTCCTAATTGACTTTCTGTGACATATTGGATGTTTTCAATCTTATGTTTGCGGTCGATAACGGAACCCTTCACTGTGCTTGGTCCGACACGTACTTGGCCAGTTCTTGATTAATACGGCGGTACAGAAAGTTGAGGGCCATTGACACGTAGCAATTAATTGCCTACACATTGTTAGGAGGGATCCCTAAGAACATCGATACCTACTGATCGTACCTACCGATACATTATCCAATTCTCAAGTCAGATGCGTTTACAATATTATTATTCGTGATGATTGGTGACTAGGTATGTGTGCTACACGTAGATAAACCATTTTTTGCATTATCACATAGAAAATACTTTTATCCGTATAAGAAATGCCTAGTAAACTCACAAAGGTTGAAACTGAAAACGAGAGCAACAAGTAACAAAATAATTATATTACTAAAACACTTTTTATGATACAATGCAGGGTTAAATTGCTATACCTGCTTCATAGATTTCAAGTTCAGCGCATAAGGTACTTTAATCATATAGTAACAAGCCTTCTATATCCTTATCTCACTTCCTAATGAGAAACACAGTGAGTGTTTAACTACTATTGTGAACGGACGTACTGATCGCGCGTGCGTGCTCTCGTGCAGACGCATCACAACACCGTCGTCGCCGCGGTGCACGTCGATCTATCGGGGCCACCGCGTTGACCCAGTTACAAGTGCAGAAATAATCATGAAGTATTAATTAAAATTGTTTAGGTGTACACTCGCCTTAAAACTCAATAATGACTGCAAAACAGACTATTAAAATAAAAACTAACCTGGAAAAGCAGTTGTATGACTGTTACATCCAGGAGAAAACGGACAGAGAAAACCTGCAACAAATGGTACGCCAACTGAACGGCCACATACAAAGCTTGCAGGAACAAGTAGAAGGCCTTCAAGGAGAATTAAAATGCTTGAAAGCTCAAGAAAAAAAATAATCCTCGGAGATACAGGAAAGTGAGACCATATCACCTGCTCAGCGTGCTAAAAGTGACGTTGAGTACTGCACGGATGAGGATGAACTCGCCAAAGAGACTTGGTGGATAAAGGCGAAAAACAGGACGAAAAGGAAGTTGAACACCTCCCCCACTCACCATCATTACAACAAGCTAGAACTAGCGCTCAGCAGCAGCAACTCAACAATAAAGAGAGTCCAACCACAAAAAAATTCTAGCACCGCCTCCAATCGTAGTGGACGGTGTTAAGAATTATCAAACATTCTACGACTTTACGACTGAATCAAAAATATTAAGCGAGAATAGTGTTGAAATAAATACCAAATCTGAAGAGTCCTACAGAGTTATTGCTCGACGCTTAACAGAAAATAACTGTCTATGGCACTCATACGAGGATAAGAAGCAGACCAGAGTAGCGGCGAAAAAATTACATTCATCCTGCTTGCCGGATCGGATCAAAGACGACTTAACGTCGCAAGGATTCCGAATAGAAAATGCAATCAACAAGTTATGCTGGAAAACCAAAGGAACCGTTGAACATGTTTATATTATTATTCAAGAATGATGAAGATGTCGGTAAAATATACGACATAAAACATATCTTAGGGTGTAAAGTTGAAATACAACCGCTTAAAACTTCAAAAATAATACCACAGTGCAAGAGATGCCAGGCGTATGGTCATACCCAAAAGTATTGCTCAAAAGAGCCTAGGTGTGTTAAATGCGCAGATAAACACCTCACGGCTGACTGTAACAAACCTGCACAAGAAAAACCCAAGTGTGTCCACTGTGGCTTACTTCACCCAGCCTACTATAAAGGGTGTTTAGTTGCTAAGGCGATGCAAATGTTAAAGAACAGAAAGTCAAAAAATAATCCAGTAATACCTGCCGTTAAACAGGTTGTTAGAAATTGCGACAAACTGACATCAAAACCAAGTGCACAGTTTGCACGCGCACCTAAATGTGTTTCTTATGCACAACCGGCCAAACCAAGCACACCACCCTCAAGTCTCGGGGAAAAGCTTAACCAGATCTTGAAGTGAACATCCTCATTTGACCAAAGGATAGACAAAATTAGAATCAAGTACTATGAAAAATCAATCAAGAATAACACACTTAAAACAATGGCGATGGTGTGGAATTCCAACGAAATGCTGCAACACCAACATGAGTTGCAAGTAGTCCTGGACACATAGGAAATATTGATGTGTGTTTGATCTCTGAAACTCACTTCACTAAACAATGTTTTTCAAAATTTAAAGGCTATAAGATTTATAACTCGCTGCACCTTAACAACACGGCACGAAGAGGTAGCGCTGTTATTAATAAAGAAAATATCTGTAATTACGAACAGTGTAAATACGAGGAACCAGACACGCAAGCTGTGGTGGTATCAGTTAAAACGAATAAATTTCGTGTGGCAATAGCGACCGTATACTGCCCTCCAAGACACACGATAAACAAAGAACAATATGTACAGTTCTTCAGACTCCTTGGGCAGAGATTTATATTAGGCGATGACTTTAACGCTAAAAACATTCATTGGGGATCGAGATTAACTGTAACAAAGGGAAGACAGCTTCTGAGTGCAGTTAAAGACATGCACTGTGAGGCCATAGGTACTGGAAAACCTACATACTGGTCTACTGACCACCAGAAACTACCAGACCTAATCGCCTTTTTTATAGTGAAGAATATATCAGCCAATTATCTGAGAGTAGAAGAAGGGTACCATATGAACTCCGATCACTCACCAATGTTATTACGATTAAGTCACAACATATTACTCAGAGAAAACCACTTGACATTAGTTAACAACTTTACAGATTGGGAAAGTTTTAACTTAGACCTACAAAATATTAGTGACCTAAAAACTTCATTAAAAAGCAAAGGTCAGCTCGATTCTGAAGTAAACAATTTTAGCAACAATTTGTATGGAACAACACACCACATCTAATGACAAAATGTAGAGGAAATACAATAATCCAAAGGAGATATTAGACCTACTGTCTGAAAAAAGGACTCAAAGAAAAAGATGGCAGCATACAAGATTCCCGCAAGATAAACCTTTATTAAATAATCTTTCGAAAAGATTAAAGAGAAATAAACAAGCCTTTCAAGATGAGGCTTTTAATACTAACCTACGTCAGTTACCTAGCGACCATACAACGCAATACTCTCTTTAGAAAGCGACAAAGTCACTCAAAAGGCTGGTAACACAAATTTCCGGTATCAGAGATGGTAACGGAAAATGGGCCATAACCAATGAGCAAGAAGGTCTAAGATTTGCATATCACTTAGAAAACACCTCTTAGCCAAATAATGGCTCTATTGACACACCCAGAAAAAATCCCCAAGATATGACCTTATTACAGAAGAAATCCTGAAACATCTACCGCGTAAAGCCATCGTCAAACTTACCAGACTCATCAACGCTGCATTCGTGTTAAAGCATGTACGAGTACCTTAGCCGTGGAAAGTTGCTGAAGTGATTATGATTGCAAAGCCAGGTAATTCACCTCACGAAGCATCATCATACAGACCCATTTCCCTGTTGCCTATACTAACAAAGTTGTTAAACGAGAGAAACCTGATCCCTGACCATCAGTTTGGATTCAGAGAGAAACACTCCACAGTAGATCAAGTACATAAAATTACCAACATCATTGAGAGAACGCTTGAAGATAAAAAAGTCTACTCCACCGTATTTTTAGATGGAGCACAAGCTTTTGATAGAGTTTGGCATATGGGTTTGATACACAAGCTAAGACAAATGCTGCCCAATGATTTTGCCGATATTTTGGAATCATACATTACTGGTGGAATGTTTCGAGTAAGGCACGAGGATGCCTATTCCGAGTTGAAAATTATTAAAGCTGGCGTTCCTCAGGGCAGTGTGCTGGGTCCAGTCCTCTACCTGTTGTTCACGTATGATATACTAGATCTGGAAAATAATACAATTGCAACCTTTGCTGACGACATTGCCATTGTGGCTACAGGGCCATGCCACAAGGAAGCAGTAAACAAGATGCAAATCGCTGTAAATAAAGTTCATGACTGGGCACAAAAATGGAAAATTAAATTAAATGAATCAAAGTAACTTCACATTGATTTCACCAACAAGAATTGTGATTACCGGGTATCTTCATAAATGGCCAACAAGTGCCATACATACATACACAGCCAAATAAATTGGCATAACGCTCGACGCGAAACTGCGCTGGAAAGCGCACGTTAAAAAGAAAAGGAAAGAACTAGACATGCGTTTTAAAAACTTGTATTGGTTGATTGGACGGAATTCCTGCCTATCAATACATAACAACATGTTATCATATAAGCATATTCTGATGCCAATATGGACGTATGGGATCCAACTCTGGGGCTGTACTAAACCGACCAACGTCATAAAAATGATACAGACATGAGTTCCACGAACACGGACAGCACCGTCATGTGAACGTCGAGGCAATTCAGCTGTTAGACAACACAAACATAGTGCGACGTCTAAAACGACCCTTTGAGTTAGTGTAGTGTAAAAAGTGTAGAAATAATAGTGACAATGACACACATTACAACACATGAACAAAGTGTTTTTATTATTATATCAGACTAAGAAAGTGAAACGGACTTGTGTAAAGTACAATAAACACTGTTCTAAATTTAAGATAAATTAAAATTGCCCATTAGTCTTAAAGGCTAGATTGTAATTGATTAGTAGGAACCTGGTTCTTTCTAATAAAGCATTTTTTTTTTCTCTTTCTAACAAAAAAACACTTCCTACTAATATTATAAATGTGTAAGTTTGCGTGTTTGGATGTTTGTTACTCAATCACGCAAAAATGGGTGAACAGATTTGGATTAAATTTGGCACACAGATAGTTTAAAACATGGCTTAACATATAGGATACTTTTTATCCCGGTAATACGTTCCCATGGGATAATTTCCGACCTCCACTCGGGTGAAACCGCGAGCGAAAGCTAGTTTCCCATAAATATACGCCAACCTTTTCGACAGGATTCTCCGAAGCTCGTATCAAACTGTTGAGAAAAGATAGTAAATACCTACCGCCGTTGTGGGGTGTGGTTTATTAGTGTCGCTCAAGCGTAAGCTCAACGTTCAAGAAGTAGAAAGTATACCCCGGAACTTACTTATTGACGTACCTACGTACAGTCACCAAAAAATATACTTAAGTCCCCCCAGGCCCGTTATTATCGCTCGATAATATCGGATGCGTTATTGCGATAATGCGTCCCGATTCTTGCCACGCAGCTGCGTTTTTATCGTCCGACATTTCTAACGATACGTCTAACGACTTGTATTATGACTTCGGGCATCTTCCATTAGCTGTTCTATTACTGATAAAAATTATTCGTCTGATGATAAATGAATATCCATATTATAGAAATAATTCAGGACACTCGTACAGACATGTAACCATTTTGATGATTTGTCAAATGTTACCTATTAAAATGGCCTTACTTTAAGGAGTAGGTATCATTACATCGATAGCATCGTCTGCCTCGCCTTTTCTCAACTACATATACAGCGGGTATTACTTATCAGAAATGTGTGCAGACCATCAAACTGAACCACTCTCTCCATGGGATCAACATCGTAATCACAAAGCGTACTCACCCTTAATTATGACCATGTAGCGGTTACACCGCCACATACGAACTACGCATCAAAGACATGACGTCACACAAATCCTGCATCGCGCAATTAGAGTTTACCGCGCGAACGACATATATAAGACTATCCGACATCAACAGTTGGGCAGTCGGCCCGCCAGACACAACACCCGTCTGGTTGGAGGATCCTCCCTTTTCTATGGTGGATGAGTGAACTTTACACCCTGTTCCTCATACCCCTAAAACCACATATTTCTGATACACGCTGTATTTGCATCGGCGAATTATTATAAGGGATCATGCATCGATAGAGAATCGAGATAATAATGAAACTAATTCACACAAATATGAAAAATCTATTCATATCTTGCCTGAATACTAAACTCCTATGCTGACTGTACCTTGGGACTTGTTTACAATGGGGCGCAATCTGTATACTAATATTATAAAGAGGAAAGATTTTTTTGTTTGTTTGTACCGAATAGGCTCTGAAACTACTGGACCGATTTTAACCATTTTTCACCCATTGAAAGCTAGATTATCAGGAAGTAACATAGACTATAATTTATTAGCGAAATAATTAGAGACCCTTAAGAAAATTGCAGTAATGTAACCCAAAGTAGCAAAATTTCTTATTAGTCTTAAAGGCCTCTAGAATTCATTATTTGGCGTGCGCTGAGAAAACTATTGATGATACATAAAATAAAAATGATGTACTACATCATTAAAGTACTCATTATTACCTACAAAAAAAGTCTAAAGGAAATATATCTAACTATCATAGTTTCGTCATAATAGCAGCTTTTGTGTTCTAAAAATTTAATACATCGTCGGTAGAAACTAAAGTTGGTTACATTCGTTTCGTAGTATTAATTCTTAGTCTAATAAATAGTTTTCTTAACAAGGGTATTTGTGTAGCAGTAAAATACTTTTTAATTCATTCGAATCGGACATAAAATTTCGAAGTTATCACGAGTATAAAAATGCAATACCTACGCGAACTTTTTGACGCTGCCGCGACGTTCCCTGCTCTATAGTAGGGAACGTTAAGTGGGGTACGAGTAGGTTAATTGCTTCGAGATGTGGGTACAAGTCTGATGCCGCAAATATAGTTTTTAGAATTGTTGTCTATTTATCTGGATGTACGTTCCGGATTGGCGCAAAAACGACTAAAGGGATTTGGATGAAATGACACATGGTCCCATGCGTCATTTTGGACCCAACTCTCAACAGTGATGAAACTTTTGCCATGTGAAAGATTTTGTGGTATTATTTAATGTATACCATGACTGCTAAGGCGAAATCGAGCGCGAACATGGTGTTTTGGAACATCCAAAAAAGGTTATATTAGATGGGATGAGAGGGCAGAGCGCATCGAAAATTGAATCTTGGAGTTTGTTACAAAGAGGATAATAGTTATTTGTTATACAAGAGTGCAAAGTTGCTTTTTAACCGCGTGTTCAATTTTGATGACCGAGCAAGCGAAGGATTCTAAAATTGAATCACGAGCGCAGCGAGTGATTCAAAATTAGAATCCTGAGCGTTAGCGAGGGAATCAAAAGAGCACGAGGTGAAAAATCTTTGCACTCGAGTGCAACACGTAACTTTTCATTCCACCTCAGCGAGGAAATGACTAAATGCAAAAAAAAAAACGTTTACAATCACAAGATAGGTACACTTTTATTTCAGTTTAGGTATTAATTACTACATTATGACAGGTAAGTATTACAGAATAATCTTTAAATTATAACAAAATAATACTAAGGTATAATTAAGAAAATTTTAAAGTAACGTTGCTACAGTTATTTAAATTGAGTGTAATATTTTTGTTTGGTACTGTAATATTGGTGTTAGTCACTTGTGTACTGTTTTTCGGTAAACTATCTGTCATACTTAATAGTTGTACCGATTCATCGGATTCCCTTGGCGTGAATGTTGGAGAGAGAGGGAGATGGTTAGGTGTTTCATAACGGCTTATTTTTGATGTAGAAGGGCCAGTACAAGGATCCGATTGAGGCTCTTTCAGTGTAATGGCTCCTACGATGCCTTCACATATTTTAGACTTATTTTGGATGGAATCCTCTATGTATCCCTCTACAACTGCATTGGACTTCCAGCCTCCGTGGCGCTTAAGGGACAGCAGATCAGCTCCGGAATCAGCCAAAAGTGTGGCTGAAGTTCGTCGGAAACAATGACCCGTGTACAACAGGGGTTCTGGAAGTTCAAGAAATGTTGCTATTTCTCGTGGGATACTGCCAATTTTATTAGTACCCATAGGCTGTCTAACACACTTTCCATTGCGATACTGTAGAAAAAATCGATTGATTGGAGTGTTAGGCGGGCGTAAGGCTTGATATTTCTCAACAATCGTTACGTATTCCTTGCGAATGACGAAGTTGCGGTCTCTTTTTGTCTTTGTATTAGGTAAATTAATTAATAGTAAGTCATCTGAATGTTTCTCAATGTTTTTGACATTAAGTTGTGTTAGTTCATTAGTTCGACATGCTCCGTTTATTCCAATAATAAGAACAACCTGTAACGTAAAGAGTATTGTAGTAGATAAATGAATAAAATTGATATGAACGCATAATTATGCCTATCAACATCTACTAAGTATACTATTTAATTGAGATTAATATACTTAAGTAGATACTGAATGTGCAACTGACTTACTTTTGCCGCCAAATATACGGAATCGGGTGCTTCGTTAAGAAACTTTTCAATATCAGATACTGTGAAAACCTTCGATTTTTTTGGTTGATGACCAGATGAGGCTCTTTTTAAAAATGCCACTAATTTAGGATAGGTATCGATATGTTTGTCTTTTTTCATCTTTATTGTTGCTTTTAGCATCGAATACGTACTCCATAGAGTGCTTGCTTTCTTGTTCTCGGATAATTCTATAAAATATGCCAGCAAAACGTTTTCTGAGAAAGTTTTGGCTCCTTTTGCTAGTCGCCACGTGTTGAACATATCGTACTGTTTTAAATACTTCTCGCGTGATTGTTGAGGGAGAAAGCTCATTTGCGCATTATTAACAGTTTCAGTCAATTCTGTTGGCGTCAAGCAAACTTCCTCGTCGCTAGAATCACTCATTTTAGTTTTTTCACTTGTTTTCAAGTTTCTTGTTTTTAATATACCTAAGGTTTAACAATGACGTGAAAAAATGCCGCGTAAAGAACCGCGTACAAAGTAAATTGAAAAAAGAACACCAAGAAGGTTCCGAGTCTGAGTTTTTAACAAATTAAAAAAAAGTTGTATGATATATTCGGCACCATAGAGGTAGCAGTAAATAGGTTTAATGTTTTTTTTAATTCACAAACTTAGTGCACACGATGTTCTAAATTCAATTTACTTTATCCTCTAGAGAATAAAAACGGCTTTTCCACTCAGATACTGAAGATTAAAAATACTCTTTCCGAGATGGTGGGATGAAAAGTATTTTTACGTTTTAAAAAAAAAGGTAGTGTCAAAAACGGCCACTTTTGACACTTTTGCTATCTACTTTGGATACGAAACACTTTGAGCCCTGTTTTAACAACGTAAAAATACTTTATCCTCTTTGTAACAATCTCCAAGATTCAATTTTTTTATATTTATTTTCTATGCTATGCTACGTATTTTTGTTCAATGAGGGCGCACTTAGCTCGGGGTAGCACCTTAACTGAATTTTCTTTTTTTTTGTTCATATGTTGAAAATCCTTATGGATGTCCTCCGCCCTCTCATGGATACAGTGCTCCGCCCTGCCATGGACGTGCTGCGCCCTCTCATTCCACCTAACCTAATCTAACCTTTTTTGGATGTTCCAAAAAACCATGTTCGCGCTCGATTTCGACTTAGCTGCCATAGTATAAATTAATACCCCAAAAACTTTCACATGGCATAAGTTTCATCACTGTCGAAAGTTGGAACCAGACTCCATACAAAGTTGCCCGTGGTTCTTTGGCACACATATAGTATATGATCTGGATTAACACAGGGTTCTTTTAATCCCAGTAGTATGTACGTTGCCGTGGGGCATTTTCCGACATCCACGCGAGCGAAGCCATGGGCGAAAGCTAGTGGGTTATAAATAACACTCAATGTCTCGTCGCCTTCAACGTTCAACTTTTGTTCAACATTTTATCGAATCATGGCAAAATTTTGTTAAAATTTTGGTTCTACGTTGCGACAAATGAACCCTTTGACTCTTTTAAGTGATGAATTCTTACAAAATAAGTTTAGAACACATATAAACGAGATTTGACAAATCTTTTTCCTAATTCAATTCCATAGTCTTTAGTCGCAGGCGGCACGGCAGCATGAAATTGCTTCCTTTAAATTACATTCTAAACTACATACATAATAAATAATATAACATTAAATAATAATATATTTACTCATTGTATTTAATCATACTAATACAAAGTACTAATATAATACTTACACTTTTTTTAATAAACTGTATTGGCGTAGCTCACAGCTACGGCGTAGCACCATGCTACGATCGCGGCTCCAGAATGCCCACGAAACGTTTAAAAAAAAAATACACTATTTTTTTTCTACTTTATTTTGATCCTTTTCTTGATTGATCCTCCGTTAAAAAATAAATAAATAAAATTATTTAATTTTGGACAACCTTTATGAGATCCATAAATTGTTAGTAATTAGTAATTTTTAGGTTTTCCGCAAAGGTAGCCCGCGAAATTAAAATTTTCTTAAGTTTTGCAGTTTGCATTCAGTGTCAGGTTGAACTTTGATCAAAATATTTGATCCGCGCGCGACCATAAAAATTGTGTCTATTAAAGGAAAGTTTTTCTTGTTCGGGGATTAGGCCCACCAAAAATTGTGGCGTCTTTTAATGAAACGCATGTTGATTTGTTCCATAAGACCTCTAGATTACTGTAGTAGTATTCATTATACTTCGTCTAACGGGAATACTGAGAAGTGCGATCCTAACCTAAAAATTCACTAAAAGAGCTATTTTTGTTTGAGTAGGTTGACCTTATCGGTATTATAATCTATCTAGTAAAATAGTGCACTGTTCAGTAATAAATAGTAAGAATATAATGTTTTGAACGGTTCATGAAATAAAAATCACATATTATGTAACAACGCATTTTTATTACTGTAAGATGACGACTTACATGTAGTTAATATTCCATCAAAAAAGATGCAGATCACTCCATTTCTCATCTTGATACCGTGTCCAAGATAAAAATACATAAAATCAAAATACCGCACATCTGCAGGAGTCTCGGACAATGTCTTCGCACATTGCGTTGAAATTTAACTGAACAAATTAACACAACATTCTTCTGGAGTAAATGCTGTCCGTCTTGAAGATTCCATATTCATTATAATCCTTCAGTTACACACAGGAACATCAATTTCATACAATTCGATAGAAATGGATAAAACACAAACTTAGAACAAAAATATTCAACCATTTTATTTGTTTATTTATATATACTTTATTGTACACCACAAAAACACATAACAAAAAAAAACACTATAAAATATACCTACAATGGGCGGCCTTATCGCTTTCCGCGATCTCTTCCAGGCAACCTTGGAATGGACAGTGATTTGCCTGGACATAAAATGGGGCTGTCGTTGGTGCAAATAAAAAGTATACAATGTACTAGAATAGATACACAGATATTGTATACATATCCTAAATAATAGATACATAAATACATAGATACTTACTAAATAGGTTAACAACAAAAATAAATGAAGACTATAGATAATTACAGTTACGAGTACGGGAACAAGATCACAACGACAAGTAATGTTCCTTCATGAGTATCTTAAATATTTATTTGAACTGGCAATGCATTCCACAAACGAGCGGCCTGGACAGTACCTAAAGGACTTACCTAAAGGCTTCAAGTTGTCTGATGACCTTAAAAATTTCGTGTGGGAGTCGCAGAGAAACTGGAAACGTTTCTTGAGATAGAGAGGGGTGGAAGGGGAAAAAGCACATTATACAAAAGGAAAAGAATATGAACATTCCGGCGAAGGCGAATTGGTAACCACTTGAGCTTCACACGAAATTCGGAAACATGGTCATATTTGCGCAAACCGAATATGGACCTTCTACAAACATTTTGAAGCCGCTCAAGTTTATCGAGTTGGTCTTGGGTAAGGTCAAGATAACTGACATCAGCATAGTAAAGAATGGGAAGAAGTAGCGATTGTGCAAGTGCAATCTTGGTGGCAGTCGGTAGAAAATAACGCGGATGCAAAGAGTTTGCGGCTAACTTCCTGTAGTTGGATAGTCCAAGAAAAGTTTTTATCGATGAAGATCCCCAAGTTTTTAACTATCTCACTGAAGGGAACAACTGAATCGTTAAAAGAAACTTGGGGAAGAGGCGTCCAGTCGATCCTTGAGACCGTCCTAGAACTGCCTACCACCACAACCTGCGTCTATATGGGGTTGACCATAAGTCCATATCGCTTACTCCAGTCGCATATACGGGCCAGAACACGATTAATCGTTGAGATAGCCTCGGATAGACTTCCAAGAGGATCTCGCGAGTAAATTTTTAAATCATCTGCATATAGATGGTAGAGAGAAATTAGTTCGTCGGAGATTGAGTTAATAAAAACTGCGAAAAGTAGAGGAGATAGAACGCCACCCTGAGGTACACCGGCAGAAGTATTACTCCAGGATGACAAGGTCTCTCCAATGCAAATACATACGTTGCCGGCGGCCAAACAGGTAAGTACGAAACCAGTCAATTCCCGATGGAGATATGTTAAGAGAGCATAAAATGCCAAGTAAAATATCAAAATAAACTGTATTAAACACTACTATGTATTAATTTATTTGAATGTATTTAATTTTTATGAAAAAGTATTGTACAGATTAGTCAAAAAAACCTTTTTAGTGACGTTATTCATCAACCAAAACGTTCAGCATTTCCTACTTCATGACAACCTACCGACACAATAACAATAGAAAAATTAAAATTAACCAAAAAAAAAACGTAGTTATTTAGACATTTTATTTTATTGCCAAGTTAATATCACAATCATGTTTAATAACCTACTAATTAGTTATTATACTCGTACATTGTACTCAATAATTATTGAGATCAAGAAAATAACTTACCAGATAACTAAACTTATTTTTAAAGTATTCTACATATAAAAATAAGAAGAAATGTAATAAAAAGGAATGAGATTTTAATCAATCAACGATTTGATGTCGTTTTTTTTTCTTTCAGCCAAAACAAAGCTTAGCTTCTTAAAGAGGTTTCAATAGATTGTTGGCTAAAATAATGACATCCTGAATCAATCACCAACTCAAATACTTCAAATTCTGTAACAAGAAGAGTGACACTGATTATAAAATGTCAGTATGTCGTTACAACATAGTAATGTTTACAAAATAATACAGCGTATTACACGACGCTTAACAAAATGTGACGGTATTCGTATTAAGGACGCATTCTCAAAATTGATAGGTACAGAATCGAACTACTAGATTGACACGGACCATACACACAAGTGTACGCACGACTAACTGCGGGATCAGGCGGGAATAGTAGTCAAGTGAACTCATTTTGATACTATAAAAGATTTTTTTTTACGTATATTCTTTGTAATAAAAATTATGGTACCTACGAAAAACATTTATTACTGCTGTTTATATTTTTACGAATTACCTCCGGACTTGATGGACCGACCTGAAGATGTACTTCGGTGACTGCTACTGGATCTCCTCGACATGTTGTACTAGGTGAGCCGAGCTTGGGCTCGTTTTGTTAATTATGCTGAGACCTTACTTCCGGACTTGATGGAGTGACCTGAAGGTGTACTTCGGTGACTGCTAATGGAACTCCTCGACATGTTGAAATAGGTTTTCCGAGTTTGGGATCGTTTTGTTAGTTATGATGAGAGCTTACCTCCGGACTTGATGGAGTGACCTGAAGGTGTACTTCGGTAACTGCTAATGGAACTCCTCGACATGTTGAAACAGGTTTTCCGAGTTTGGGATCGTTTTGTTAGTTATGCTGAGACCTTACCTCCGAACTTGATGGAGCGACCTGAAGGTGTACTTCGGTGACTGCTACTGGATCTCCTCGACGTGTTGTACTAGGTGAACCGAGTTTGGGCTCGTTTTGTTAGTTATGCTGAGACCTTACTTCCGGACTTGCCGCCGAGGTCAAGGCCAAGGTCAGGCCAAGGCCCTTGGCCTTGACCTCGGCGGCCACGCGCGGACTAAAGTTTCATTCAAAATGCTTGTGCAATAAATCAAGACTCCGTATCAAAAATAAAATAACCTATAATGTAATCGATTAAGATTCATCCAGAATAGCAAAAAATGTGAAAAAATAAGTTTTGGTTTTCATTTTTTCTGCGACTATTAATAGCATTTAGATACAAAAAAAATCCCAGCATTAAGAATTGAATATGTTTGCCCACATAGAGTATTTTTAGAAATGTAAAATAAGCGCAATAATAGCACAATATAAGCACCTAAACTCCACCCAGTATCGTTAATTTTGTGGGAAATGGTAACGATGGATCGATTTTGCATTTCAAAAAACAAAAATTTTCTTTATTAAAGTACCTGATATTTGAAGATGAAGAACCAATCAATACGAGGTAGTTATTAGTTATATTGGATTTCGTTTGGTTATGCCATAAAATGTACCAAAAAACAGCAAAATATTGCCTGATACGAAAACGCGCCCTTAAGTTAATTCGTACTTACGAATTTACTTATTGTCAATCCAAATCGCCTATAACCAGAAAATGTCAGTATGGAATACACTAGATGGATGAAACCGTTTTTGTTAACTAGTTCTCCTACCTCAATGCACACCACAGATAACTATATACTAGTCGGATGCACACAATCAAAATGAAAAAATCAAAAATGACGGTCTGTCGTAACAGATCGTATCAAAATTTCGATAAAGCAGTTCGACACCAATACAATCTACCGAAAAATATTAGTTACGACAGGTGGTTTTGCAAACAAAAAAAAATTTCGCGCGTAAGAGATGGCACTGCTTACAGAAAAACATCATTTTTCGCGTAGCGATGTGCGACCATTGACATATAAAACATGGACTTGAAATGTTTGACCATAGAAAAAACAGATAAACAAATACGAGGCATATCGACGCCAAAATCAAAAAAATACTGCTATCTCTTATTAACTTTAATAAATTTGCCTAAGTGAAAAAGGATAAGTGTTTTTGACAGTTACTATATTGGCAACCCTACTTTACCCTACATTTTCTAGTCATTGAAATACCTAGGTATTTGCGGCCGGTTCGCCATTTTATCCTCTCGGTGTTTGGTACCAAAGTTGGGTACGTAACCTGTCAAATGATCTTGTGTTGTGGTTAAATTTGTGAATTTTGGAGTTATTTGCTGTGTTATTGCGTTTAAACTCGGCCCTATGGTGGAAATCATCAATAGCAAGATGCCCAATTGCAATATAATCGGATGTGGCATCAAAAGAAGCGGACATCACCCGAAAATAACTTTGCACCAGTACATACATACATTTCAGCTGAAATATCTTTAGATTTAGACGATAAACAAAAGATTCTGCATTCGTTGAAGAGCTTCAACAGTAAAGCATTCATATTTTCCCTTTTGCCATTATTTTCAACAGTTTTACTTCACGAAATCATTTTCTTGTTATTGAAGGGATAGAGTAGTGCATTTAGACATTTTATTTATCGATAATGCTATTTTATGTTTTTTTTTTTTATTGGTTTTATGTTTTACTTTCAAGGTTGCCTGCTAATAAACGAAAAAAGAAAAACTATTGGTGTGGAAAGTATAAAAAAGGAAAGCTAAGTATCCAATGAGAGTCCAACAAACTGACACAAAAGTAGCATTACGAGTATCGTCATACGTACCGCAAATAAACGTATTTTTAAAGAAGGCCACATATTTTTGTTCTTTTCACTTTGAAGAATAATGTTTCAATCTCATTTTACTCAATAAAGTAACATTATGTGACGATACTTTACCTTCACAAACCTTATTGGTAAGTAACATGTTATAAATTTGTCCAACATGATTCTGTAGTGGCTGGTGTTGAAAATGATGGTGATGTCCTCATTTGCAATATTTGTTTGTTTGGTAGCAAAGAGTGATGTAAAGAATGTGTTTGAGTGTGGTCTTAAGACTTAAAAGATCAATTAAAAATTATAATTATTAATAAAATCAAGAAACAATAAAAATACATTTTTTTTTTTGCTTGTTTACAGCCTGCGATTTGAACAAATATGTGGCAATATCTGGCATTTTAAATGAGAATGATCAAAATCAGACAAACTCACAATGTAAAAGAGTTATTTATGAATTTGAGATACAAATATTATGGGAAGAAATCTACTGAAAGCATATCACATAGAAATTACCTGAACAAAATTGTATTGTTCAGAACTGAATGAGATTGATTTCTTTAATATAACTTTATTATAATTAGTGTTGACTTTTAATTAAAACCCACAATCATTTGCTTGTTAGAAACATAGCATCAAAAATATTAATTATGGTGGCTCCGCCAATTTTCAAAATTTCTTTTTCACTGGTTATCCGTGAAATTCAAATCTGTATACAAAGATAAAATAATAATAATATAAATTACAATATTTCATTAAAAAATTACCATCTGCGGGCCATTGACGGAGCCACCTTTTAGAGGTATGAGGAACAGGGTGTAAAATTCATTCATCCTCTAAAGAAAAGGGAGGACCCTCCGACCGACGGGTGTCGTGTCTGGCGGGCAACTGTTCGATAGATTTTTTGAAGTGAAATCTTCTTTAGGCGCGTTGAGCACTTTTTGGGTGAGCAAAAATAATGGAAGTCCCGTCATCTTCACCGGACGTTTTCCAAGAGCTATATGTATACTGTGTATATATTATGTGTACTTTTTGGGTGAATAAAAAGCGTGAAACTGGTGTCACCGTCATCGCACACTTCCTATGAGCTATATGTATACTGTGTATATTATTATATGTACATAGATATATCGGCAATGAGATGAACTTGTTGCATGGTATACAATGGACTGAAATCAGTTACAGAATACTAGTTCGATAAAAAGCTGTAAGTATATAATATCTGTCCGGTTTCAACCTATTATAATGGGAAACATCAAAATAAGTTCTACTGTTTAGCCGCGAAATAATGACGAAGCAATTAAATTAAACAAACAAATGAAAGGCATCAGTTAGAAAAATTGGGGTATTTTTACCCGTAAATATCGTACTGTGACATTATGAAAACATTCTCACAATCTTTTATCGATATTATAACATAGAAATATCGATAAGGATAAGGGCTGCCCTAGTAGACGCCATTTTATCCTCTCAGTAAAGTGTAGATAAGGCACGTTTTTCTTGTAGGTATGCCAAGTCCATGTTTTATATGTCAATGTGTGCGACTGTACCTATATATTTATGACATTGACGACCATAACTGTTATTTTTCTTTTATGACGATTTCGTGATTCCGGTTCGACTATATTAAATAAATCTACCATGTTAAATAATAATTTTGTATTTTTTTTTTATGTGTAATACGATTATTAGACGTTACAATACCCTCTGTATTGTTACGTGTCTCTCTCTCTTTTTTTTCTCTCTCTCTTTTTTTTCTCTCTCTCGCGCATAATAATCTCATTCTCTCTCTATCATTCTCATTACCGCGTAAGAAAAAGAAACGGACATAAGTCTGTAATGCTGCTGATAAAAGTACTCTGTGGCTGCTGACAGCTGCTGGCTGAGTGTGCTGGCCATGAATTTTTTTTTTTTTTTTTTTTTAATAATTTTTATTCATGACCATCATGAAAATAACACATCAGTTTGATGCCAGAATGAAAAAAATGTTGTAATGAACTAATTTGATTTGATAACAAAGTAACCATTCGATCGATTCCGTGATTTGTTGTAGAGTAATTAAATGTTCCTTGAGAAAATTACAGAATCACATTGGTCACACTACAAATTCACGTCATTACTTTCCAGAGGAATAATAGCATAAAAAAATAACTTTTTCGCTCCTTTTTACTCTTACTGAAAATGCATACTGCTGTCCTGTTGTAATGACAAACATATCTACTTTTGAATTTAGTTAACCCGTGTTGTTACTAGCGATTACAGTGCAACACAACGCAATTTGTTTGTGTTTAGTTCAGTTCAGCCGTAAGTAATTGAATAATTTTATTAATTTTGTACTGTAACATTATACGATATAAGTGAAATATTATCCGTTATCAATGCCATACATCCTGATTAGAGGTAATCTAGCATCGTATGGACATAAAAACCCTTGGCGTGTTTTGGTATCCGGCTTGAAAGGTAGATGTTGACAAATTACGAAAGTAAAATGAGAAACAGGAGACAAGTAAAGATATCTAATCGGTGCTATCAACTAGATTTAAACAGTCCTCTTCTCATTTTATTTACTTCATAAAAATTTGTCTTTCTATGTTATTTTATTGAAAGCCTAATTTTATTTGTATAGCTGGCGACATAGAACAGCTCAAGAGGTTCGCATGTGGTGGCTACTGCGACGATTCTACTATTGTTTACTTACAACATCCTTGTGTTATTCTTAGCGCACTTGAGGTTTGTGATTCTGTACATTCCTTACTTATCAGCTAATTGAATCATTTTAGTTCTGTAGTTATGAGTCATATTGTCACAGTGCTAATTGATCAATAACATTACAGGTGTTGGGTTACAAGGTTGTCGCATCTAGCTCCACCGCTGTCAAACAAGATTATAATGAGTATATGTGGACTATGAGAAAAGAGTTTTCAGAACCAGAACCCTCAATAATTGTGGAACAAGATAACATCAACAATTTCAGCAAGGAGGCTATGCACTTGGGCAACTACCAACATCAGACAAAAGACGACGAAGTGTAAGCCAGTCATCATATTGAAAAATATATCCTAATAAATTTAATTTGTTTTATACTATGGACATAAAGGGCAGCCAGAATCTGTCTCCATGCAACTTGGAAACAGTACCTATAGCTGAAGAAGACAGTGTTGTTTATATTGCTATCAAAGGGTCTTTACATGCAAATGATTGTTCTGTCTTTGGACTAGGGCACGAGGAGATAAGAGCTCTTTCTAAAAAGTTTCCAGGATCAGGAGTAGTTGTGAATGGGGTTTCAATCAAAGCATATGTTCTTGATGTTCTTAATTCATTGGGCCAGCTTGGTTACAAGATAGTTTCAAGCACTGGTGAGACAGAGATCACTTGGACCCTCCAGCGCATTATTTAAAACAACACTAACCTACTCACTGTACTATTCTTTTTGTAATATTCTATTATTATAACAATTATGGACCATGGGAAGAATTGTGACCACTCAAACTGCACCCATGTTAACGCATCTGTTACCCAAACATTATCTGAAATGCATTGGGAGAGGGGCCTGTGGTATGCAGGTAAATAATTAAAAATATATTTATTTCTACCATGTATAAATTGCTACTTTATCAGATGTAATGTGCAACTATGTCAATATCTCACATTTTGAAGTGTTTCCTGATAAGATAGCTTAACCACTCGTTTATGCATGGGTGTGCCAGATAAAATTAAGCATGCAAACAAGGTACTTATATCAAAAACATTAAATAATTATTTTATTATTACAGCTTTCTATGGTGATGAGGAAAGAGTCAGACATCTGATTGCAAAGGCGGGTAATGCCAAAGAAATAGTGAACACACCAGATAATTCTGGATACAGTCCATTGCACTATGCTGCACGTAAAGGATATGTGGATATTTGTAAGATTTTATTACAAAATGGGGCAGTGATTGATGCAAAGACCAATAGTGGACAAGCTACACCATTACTCAAAGCTGCTGCAGCAGGTAATCACCTTTACCAAGTTTGTAGAAAGAACACAAAAATATTCAATGTGTTTCCATATCTCATATAAAGCAAATAAGGCAATTAAGCTCAATACTTATAGAACTACTTTTTATTGCTTATTGTTTCATTTCACACCTACCAGTCACTTGAGAGGACTGCTAGTATATACACAATCACATTTTGAGATAAGAAAGCATTGAATAATGATTTCATGTCTTTATTAGACTATTTAGAAGTTGTCACTTATCTTTCAATGCTCTTTTTAGGTAAAATTGAAGCAATAAAATTCCTTATTCAATCCGGAGCTTGTGTTGATGCACAAGATGCTGATGGGCAAACAGCTCTGCATAAAGCTGTTGAAAACAAACACTTTGATTTAGTAATTTTTTTAATGGAGACATACCCTAAACTGAATACTATGAAGGACATTAGAGGTCATTGCCCTTCTGATAACATGTGAAGCCCAAAGGACTGATTTCGAGTCCAGCCAGAGATATGCAATTAAAATGGCAGTTAGAAGTTACTCATTGATGTTGATTGACAAGTTGCTGATTCAATTATGTCATGCACCTTCATGCTAGCTTATGATATTTCTAGTTGGACTTTATTTTGCATTAGAGTATATTAGTATGTATTACATATAGATAAGTATTTATGCTATGTATTATAATTATTTGCATGATTTAATCTGCAAAATGGTGTAAACATAACAATGATGTTTATTGGTTTATTAATGTGCTATAGCTTTTAATGCTGTTATTATTATTTGTAGAAATGTTTATCTTATGTTACATTCCCATCAGTTGCTTTTATTTTTTCAAGTTATGTCAGTGAGAAGATTATATTTATCTGATTTAAATAGGTATTTAAATATTGTCATTAGAGATATTCACTTTAAAAGAAATAATATATTTATTATTAACATAGTATGTTTAACACCTATTATAAAATTGTTTAGTCACTAATCGCAATTTTCCGTCTCATTATATTATTGTGTTACATATAAAAATTCTGTGGATTATTTATGGTGTTGGTCTGTATGGCCAATGTAATTAGTTATAGTTGGTGGGTATGTTACCGAAAAAATGGGTTTAGAAAAAGCAGTTGATGAAAAATACAAAAGAAGTTTCGATATTTGAGGCGGGTATGGCGCATCTACCTAGTTTTTTTATAGTTATAAAACATTACTTGTTGCCAGACAGCTTTGTTTTTCATAATTAAATATTTTCTACTATAATAACTACTTACCTTTTGAACAAATGAATACTTGATAAAGATAAATTTTGTGGGTAATATGATTAAAACTCTTTAAATATGTATGTACAGTGTATGTATTATCAACATAATAGGTAGTACATTATAATTTACTCACCCTGTGTAAGTAGGCTTAAAAAGCAACTTCATGTTGCTTTATTCTATGTCTTATTATATCTGATTCATATCATTTATTTTAATTACTAATTGTATTATTAATACATGTATTAATTAGTTTAAGACTAGATTCTTATTTCAACCAATTCACATTACTTGGACATTTTTTACATAATAATATTCAAGGAGAATGAGTGGTCCTTTTTAGTTAATAAATTAAATCACCCTATAACATACATTTTTGTTAACAACTATAAATAATCAACATTAAATTGTCTACAACCTTTCTATCGTAACATTATTCAAAGCCAGAAGATCCTTTTAGCTCTCAAGAAAATATAAACATCTTTAAAACTATTCATGTTTGCTCATTCTCCAATTAATGTAATTACAAACATGAAATAAGAATTATTCTTTACTGTTAGGTGTTTTAACAATTCAACTCATTTTGAAGATTTTTCGACAAACATATTGTGTCACATAATAAAAATATTCTAATCAACAAATATTTTATATTTTACCCTAAGTACACTTTGTACTACTGTGTAATTTTACTTAATAAAAATGCATATAGATATTTATTTTGATTTCTTGATGGCCCAGACTGTTTACTGAATCTCATTACAAATTAATACAGACCTTCGTCCTCCATCATAAGGTATCCTTTTAAGCTCTTTGGTAGAGGGAGTGACGATATGAAGCGATACAATGTCTTCCCCGTACTGGCGCCTATGCATCTAATTTTAATTCTACAGAGATCAGAGAGACTAAGTGGTTGTTTGCAAGCATGATATAACCAATATGCTGTACATCCTGGTTTAGGAACAGAGGCGCCGTGGTCGGGAACCGTGACGTAATGACCTGCCTTTAGCAACATCGACGCTAAAACGCACGATCGTCGTCTGCTTGCTATGGATAGATTGTCCAGACCACACGAATGTAAATCGCAAGTGTTCACGTCTGCTCCATAGCGAATTAGTAGAACTGCAGCATGGTCTCTGAAACAAGACAAGCATCAATGAATTTACAAGAATCAAAAAGTTTTTAAACCTATGAGAAAAATCGTTGTTTGATTGCTAACTAGAATTTAATTTCTGATTTCATATCCGTATGCCAAACTTGGTTTTTAAGGTAATAAAGGAAATAAAAATCTTTTCTTGCTTTGCCTTCGGTATTAAGAGGGAACAGGGCCCGCGATTCTCCATACAAACGTATTCCCCGTTTTTCTTCCTGAATAATGCCTCTAGAGCTGTCATTTTTTTTTAATATAAATAAGGGTCTCTTTATGCATGTCTCTGTCATTTCCTTTTTTTTAGCAATTAATAAGTAAGGAAACTATGAGCCTCCAAAAATTACAAAAATGCCCCATTTTTACCGCCGTGATTAGAGGACTACCAGACTAATTCGGAATAGTTTTTAGCATAAAAGAAAATAATAGGAACCTAGACATACTCTTTCTTAAAATTTTAATGTATAAAAATATTAAATCGGCTTAGTTTTCGAGAAAAAAGAAGAATGCCAAACGTCGTTTTCGTCAAAAAATTTGTGATATAATCGGTCTGAGCTGCAGTTGTCCCTATCGCACTTTACGGGGTTTAACTCGGTATTTTCGGGCGCAGCGCGACGGCAATAGTTTCTTCAAATACCTATTTTTCAAATTCCTCGCAGCCCCTGTTCCCTCTTAACAGACACAATACTTTTAGCATCAGTAGGTAGTCGACGATTTTCGATAACATCAATGATGATGATTTTATTCACATCAGGGGGCCTACTCCCTAAGAGAAATATGTAGTTCCGGGCGCTCCCTACTCTGTCTTACTTACGGACATACCGTTAGTTAGACGGAGAATGAAGCGCCCGTTATTTGGGCCGAAACTACGTATTTCGCTTATGGAGTAGAACCCCAGGAACAACGCCATAGCAATAAATGAACACATGAACTTACTTGTGCAACAACAGAGCCCTGTTTAGCGCTGTATCGCCAGTGAGAGCTGTGGCGTTCAAATCAATCTTATAGTCTATTAAACATTTCAACAATTCCTCAAAATCTTCGTGGGCAGCTACACTTTCAACAGCAATGTGCAACGCGTTAGCACCTGTTATACTGTTGCTCAAATTAGAATTCGCACCTGTAACAGAAAGATAAGAGCATAGTTACGAAATCACAGTGATCAAATTAATTATTTTGGAAGTTTAGTAACATCATACAATCTGGGTGTGACACAGTCTACATTAAAATTCATCAAATTAAAATAAGATTCTGAAATTGAGCTGCTTCTTTCTAAGTTTATCTTGGACATTACTGTCATCAGTGAAGGAAAACATCGTGAGGAAACCTGGACTCAACTAATATTATAAAGAAAAAAGATTTTATTTTTTTGTATGTTTGTAATGAATAAACGCAAAAACTACTGGACCGATTTTAAGAATTCTTTCACGAGAAGAATGCTACATTATCACTGAGTAACATAGGCAATAATTTATAAAGCTATCCCGCGGGCGAAGCGCCGCTGGCGGAAACTAATAATTAATATAAGTATGAATTCGCCAACCCGTCATTACCAAGCGTGGTGATCAATGCATGCCTTCTCTGTATGAGAAGAGGCTGGTATTACTATAATAAATGGAGCGGTGGCAGTGTCCTAATAGTTAGTTATTTCAGCTCAGAAATTCCAGCATAATATTTTTTTTAGATTATGTTTAAAGAACTTAGACTCGGAACTCAAACTTCATTGAAACTTTTAACTTCGTTCGCCGTCTACGACTCCTCTACGAATCAGGTCAATCAAGTAATTTTTATCCGGAAAACAGCATAGATGATAATAACATTATCAGCTACCCTCTGCTGGAACTCAGGCCTCCTCTCACTCAGTGAGAGGGAGTGGGCCGTAATCCACCACACGGGCCCAGGGTGAGGGTTGGTAGATGTCACATTTCTTCCATTCTTTGGTTCTAGGACATGGCGGTTTCCTCACGATGTTTTCCTTCACCATTTTGTGAGCAGTGGTGATGGAAATTTACACAAAGTAAAGTGATTATCGCGAATTCGGATGTAAACAAAATAGAACAGTTACTATCACCTACCTTTACATAACAATATTTTAGCGATCGCAGGCTGTGTTAGTCTGGCTGCTAAAAGCAGAGGTGTGTCGCCGTTGTCGTTGTAAAGGTTTATTCCCGCACCGTAACCTGTGAGCATTTCCACGATTTCCACCTAAACAATTATTTACAATTAGACTATAACATTAGTCAGTTTGATTGAGTGTGATGTGATGCAAGATGTGGATGTACCTGTCTTTGTATGATTGCATTATGCAAAAGTCTATGCGAGTGAGTGATCCTAGCACCAGACAATAGTAGCAGTTCTACACCCACAGCATACTTTTGCCATACAGCTTCACAAAGGGGAGTGTAACCTGAAATAAAAAATACATTTTTATTAAACAAATGATTGGGTACTGAAAACGCGAATCAAGAATTTTATTTCAGTCTACACTGCTAGCTGCCATGTGATATACTTTTAAAGATGCTTGATATGACTAGAGCGACATTACTTGGACCAAATCTATAAATTTTGAAATTGCTACATAATATAGATAAGTTTTATTTACCATGGATCTCCTCACTATTAACATTAGCACCAGCATTAATAAGATATTTGATCACATCCATATGACATCGGCCAGCTGCTATGTACAATGCTGTCCTCTCATTTGCATCCCTAGCTTCTAAACTAGCTCCATTACTGACTAGAATCTTTACCTGAAAGTTATTTTAAGCAGACTTAATGAAAGCCCACCTAGGAACTGCTGGTGTCTAACGTGATGTCTGGGAAACAAGGGCCAAAAATTCACAGAGAATTAAGGAAGGGGGACTGCATCTAACCAAAAGCGATTGTTGCGCGAATACGCGATCGTTTGCCTGAATAATTAAATATATTCATAACTAAACAACGCGACGATCACCTACTCGCGCGATTACCGCTTTCGGTTAGGACGCGGCCGGAAAGTTTTGGTCAGCAAGGATGGGATAGTTTAACCTTTTGAGCGCCAGGGTCACAAATACGTGACAAGCGAAAACTGTCCCTGAGCGCCAACGACACAAATATGTGACAAAAACAGCGGTACATTAAAACACGAAATAAACTATTTAAACATTACTTTAATGCCTATTTATTTATATACCTGTAAAATAGAAGGTCCAAAATTTATTTATTTCCATAAAACTAATTAAATTGCATTATAAATATTGAGAAATTTTACGTTAAAAAGAAAGAAATAAACTCTGAAAAAAGAATGTCCTCACACGCCAGAGTCATAACTGCGTGACCGCTAGTGATGTAGCGCATGTTGGATAATATCATTATTTCAAATCAAAGATCGATTCGAAACTTTCCTCTGGAATATATTATTTTAGGTATAATTTGGTACTAGGATAAAGCAGCATTAATTTTATAAAACCAGTCTTAAAAATCATTCAATAAGCTACATAGTCAAAAATAAAATTTGGTTGGGTCGAATTTCGATATTCACTAATCCCAACTCAAGCGCATCCCTAACGCAACCCGAATTATCAGTACCCTGTACGCCATGGTCACGACTAGACGACAATATCGTGACGTCACAAGCGCGGCGACCAGAAATTTGTGAAGTGAATGAATAATATTTATGATTAATTTACTTGTGATATCGAGTTCAAGATTTATATTAAGTGACTATTATAATGAGTGGGAATTTAATGACTACGGAAGAACTTCTTCGCATATTAGAAGGAGTCTCAGATGACGAAGAATTTTTGGAAACAGAATATTTGGACGAATCTGATTTAGAGGTAAGTTATTTTTATCTGCTTTTATTTTAAAAATTTTGAGCAAATATTAATCTTATTAAAAATCACGATGAAATCTGTAAGTGTGGCCTGGTATTGGTGTTTGTAGACCGAAAGAAACATATTTTTTACAGAAATAAGTTACTTTTGAGAATATTATTGTTGTAAAAAAATAGATACAGCCGTTATACAGAGTTTTTAAGTTGATATATCGATCGTTGTTTGTTTACATACGATTTAATTAAGATATGAATCAGCATACAGTTACCTACTAAATGCTTGTTGTATTATTTAACCTATTGATCGCTAACATAAATAAGTAAAAATCAAGAATGATTTTGATATTTTTACTTGTGTATATGTTTAAGCGATATAATATGTTTAAATATTACATATATTTATGAAATATTAATGGCGCCTTATACCTAAGCCTGCACTCATAGGTTTCTAATATATGTATACTATTATTTCAATTAATTATTATGTATATAAGATAATACAATGCAGATTTTGTATAATGTTGTTCTATTATTCTAAAGATTTATTAGTATAAGACTGATTGGTAACTGTGATAATTATATATAATCGTTAATTGTTTTAATTTGTTACTTTTTATGCCAGGTTTATAGAACTTATTAAAATTTTCTATTTTTTCATAGTTTTTATTTACCTTCTTAACCTATTTCAATCATATATTTTTAAGTACCTGTTACATTCGGAATTATAAATCTGATTTAAAAAACGTGTTTCATTTATTATAAAATAATATTGTACTAGAACATCGATAAACGAGATATTACGTTGCCACATCCTTATTTCGGAAGCGAAGTAGTTATTAAAATGGCGGGCCGTCCACGCCATGGTCACAATATGAAGACAGCAGATCAAGAATAGTGTTGTACCTACAGTTATTATATTTAAATATATTGTAGTCTCATATCTGTTATTACGGTATTATACAAGTCTGTAAATAGTGTATAACTATTACTTTAATAGGAAGAAATGTAATGTTGAATTAAATTTCAATGTTATAAGGACATTATATTTCGAAATTAAAGACGAAAATGAAAATAAAATTGATTATCGATGAAGTTTTGGAATCCCTATTTTTTTCGTAGGTATTTGCGGTGAATTTGTGGCCTGGCGTTGAGGGCAAGTTCATGCGTTTTTGCTCTGGCGTTCAAAAGGTTAAAAAAAATACTTTTGTAAGAGTTTTTGAAGCAATCATTTTGTGACTGCTTACATGTTCACACATAGGTACATACAAAACCCCAGTGTTTTTGGGGTACTCACCAAATCCAGAAAACCTCTTGATGTTGCAAAATGCAGAGGTGTCATACTATCATATGTTTTGTGGTTGACATTGCTCCCAGCCTTTATAAAAATCTTCACAATATCTATATAATTTTTTATTACTGCTACATGTAAAGCAGTCACACCATCTCCTGTTTCAGCATCTATTTTACAGCCTGAAAGTATATTATTTATTTTTTAGTAATAGTAAGAGGGAGAAGAGAAATGGTTAGAGTAGTACAAAAATATTTACCAGCTTCTATCAGCAATTGGACAACTCCAGCATGACCCTGTTCGGCAGCATAATGTAAGGCAGTCTGCATGAATGCATCATGTTGATCAATTCCATTGCTCACCACAGAAACTGATGCTATGGCTGCCCCTGTAGACTCCAATATAGCTGCATACCATCTGAATAAAATAAAATGGACACCATGTTAATATGTGTGAATTGGCAATGGCAATGTAACAACAATCAACCACCTTACCACATATTAATGAGTTACTAATTCTGTAATAACTGAAATTTGGAAACATACATACATAAACTCATGCATTCTTCCCATGGAGGTAGATAGAAACTACAGAACACCTGCTACAATCCTTACATACTCCTTTTGCCTTGTTTACATTCATACATGCACGCTGGTTGCGAGTACTACGCACCTGTCCTTTCTGAAGAACACCACCAATAAGGTCAGTGTCCTCCTAGGGTGCCCCCGCCCGGTGTTTCCTGTCACATCTGACTTGTAAATACATTTTGTTAGTCACCTTTCATTCATCCTCTCAATGTGACCAAACCAGCTCAGCATACCCGTTTCAATTTAAATATGGAAACAATTTATATTATAACTGGATTTTTTTATAACCCTGGCACACCTGATCTTATCTGGTGTTCCAGTTGTTAGTATTTATAATACAATTAGATGCAACTTACTTATACATAGAAGACCAGGTTTCATCTTCACTTGTAGTTGGAGCTACATTTCCTATATCCTCATCCCATTCTAAGTCAGCCTGTGGTGATGGTGTCAGCGATGATGATGTTATTGGTGATTTCAGACTACCAAGTTTACTTTCATCACTGCTAGATCCTTCACTGTGTATAAATACAAAGTATCCCTGGTTGGTGTCTGCTTTTGAACTGTTATCTTTTACTCCAATCGTCTCATAGTGTCCAAAATGAAAATCCTTAAAAGTTCTGTCATTCATATTTTTGCATTTAACAACTGTTTCATCATGTTGTCCATGGTGTCTTAACTTGCGTTTGTGGCACTTAACTAGCCTTTTTTTAGGAGAACCTGCATATGATATTGGCATATGCGGTTTTGCTTCACTGGCATTAATTAATAGTTTGACAATATCAATGTTTCCATTATTTGCAGCTTCTCCTAAACTAGTTTTACCTTGGCTGGCAGTCTTATTTGGATTAGCACCTGTAATTAAAGAAAATATAATCCCAATATAATTATACTGACATTGTATTTTTTGTAGTGTTTAAACTTTTTTTTCTGGTGTACAATAATAACGTATATATAAATAAATAAACACACTTCAGTTATTCAGTAATTATATTCTTCTAGATTTTTTAATCATCCACCAGCTGCCAATTAAATTATAAATAATGTACCTTTAGAAAGCGCCCGCGAAACTGCGTCTCGATCTTCAGCTAATACTGCTCGATATAAACTCTCCTCAATTGAGGCTTCCATGGCAATTATCCTGATTGCTTACCATTTATATGCGATCACATTATCTAGAAAATCCTACTCCAATAACAAGTTTAGTAGAATAAGATCGTTGCAGCGTTGAACATTGGTTTTTTCTTTAATGCTGATTTTCTTATTTAATCATTAATGGTTTCATGATGAAGGAGGATCATTAATGGTACAGTCTCCATTGCTCGATAGTCGAAGAACTGAAATAATTTTCCCTTTTCAGGTTTCAGTACAGGCAGAAAAAAAGTTTGTTATTTTTGTTTAGACATCCATCATCCACTTCCACTTATAACAGACATTTTGACATTTAGAAGTCTTGACGTTATTTGTTGTCAAATTATCAACAACTGTCACTGTAGTGTCTGCCGTCAGAACGGCCCTCAGGCGATTCAGTCCGCGTCTATCAGTTTTTTCATGGAATTAGTATGTACTACAAAATCAAAAAATAAAATAAAAAATATGCTCAAAGGTTTTAATAAAACTCGAAACATTTCACATAAAAATAAACAAGTGATCTTTTCTATTTTAATCATTTTAGTTGTTATATCAATCAGGACCATCATCATCTAGCTGACTATGCTACATTTGGGAAGTGTTATTGGTAGCTTGGGCACGCGCCAAAATTAACTTGCAGCGTTGCAGTTTTTTTTTTCAAAATCAAATGCTACATAACTTAAAAATTTGTACAGTGCAAGTGTTTGTGGTGACATTATAAAGACGGCAACTTCAATACTCACGGGATATACTTTTGTTAGGATTCAATATCGTATCGTATCAATCCGTTGCCACGTTGTTACTATAATTATTGTATTTCCTATTTACTTGGTAAGTTAAAAATAAAATCATTTTTTCACTTTTTACCAACCTACTGTATGTGTATCTTGTAACACTGTCTGTGTAGTTTATCATAAACTTCGCGCGTTCAGGCTTTTGTGCTAGGCCTGCAGAGCGCTGAGTGATTTACTACTTCCAAGATACTTGCATTGAATTTGATTTGATTGACAAATGATTTCTAGCATGGCGACCCTGAAAGTAATTGACATAATGTGACTTTTGTTAGTACTATACTATTCTATTAATTTAATCTGTGGACTTGGCTTGTTGTTTGCACGCTAGCTTGGCCGTTAGTTATTAATCATCGTTATTGATATCCTAGATTCCAGTGTGCAAGTATAAACTTACATACAACAAGACTATTCAGTGATATTTCTAAAAGGATAACAAGGTATCCAGTCACAATGTCGAGTACATCACAGAAACATAGAAACTTCGTTGCGGAGCCCATGGGGGAAAAACCTGTAACCGAATTAGCAGGCGTCGGCGAAGTTTTAGGAAAGAGACTGGAAGTCGCGGGATTCGACAAGGTTCGTTCCACAGTGCATAGTTATTAACCATTAGGATTTAAAGCTAAACATGTCCACATAGCTACTTGTTTGGTCGTACATGATGCAGAGACTATCCTCATCAGAAGAAAAGAGAAAATGATTGAAGATTCTCATCCCTTCAACCTTCACCAAAGTTCAACAAGCATTATTTTAACTCTTTCCGGTTTAGTGGTTAGTGACAATATACACCTTTCAGATTTTTTAAATAAAATCTGCACCATCTAGTGATGATCTTATCAACAAAAAAACCAACAGATGTGATTAGTGATGTCTCTTGCACATTATTCAAATGTCCATTCAAATGAATAATTTTTGCCATTAAAATGGATTAATAGCGTTAAGCTATATAAGGTTAACTACTGCTTGCCTTACAAAATAAAAAAACATTTCGAGAGCTACGGTGCCACAGACAGTTACACATAGTGGTCAAACTTATACCAACCCCTCTTTTTGCATCGGGGGTTAAAAATAGAAGTAGATTACAACACCTACTTTATCCTATAGTACAAAATCTAGATGTTGTTAAGTTAAGAAGTCGGGTAACATTTTAAAATTAATCTTCTTTAGCATTGCCACAAATCATATGTGAGGTTGTGTGAGAAGAGATTAAAAATCATTCTATAGGCTATTTTTATAAACTGATTATTATTTGATAATTGGGTGACCATCATCATCATTACATTTCAAGATGCATTTGTGCCTTAATAAGCATGTTGAGGCGTTCGTCCCGGCACTCCCAGCTGTGGTTTTTAGATTTTTGACAGTTGTTAAGGGCGGACAGAAGCCCAAGTCTGACAACCAGTCTTACCAAGATGCATCATGTTACCCAGTTTCTGGGTTCTATGTTATAGGGTTTGATTTCTGCACTTAGTCCGTCAGGTGGACGATTGTGTGTGGACCATGGCGGCCGTTTGGTGGTTATTCCAACCAGCCCACCTACCTCCAGAAGTTAATTAAATCTCCTGGTCTATTTCAGAACAACTGTGAAAGATCTGGGTTACCCGAGGGTTTTGCATAAAGGACTGTCCGTTGTGCCTATTGTATGGAAGTGTTTGTTTAGAGAGCAGTGTCCCATGATGGTCTCCATCACCAGGAGCAGGTCTTTCCTGTCCAGGCGTAATAAACGCCTGGTTAGCCTACTATCCAAGGGCATAGCTTGGACTACCTGCAGCCTGGTGTCGAGGTCCACCAGTTCGCCGCTTGTGTGTGGGTAAACTGCTGTAGCCACCTGCGTATATGGTGTATTTGGTTGAAGGGGATGGGTACGATAGCCTCGGGCCCACAGACTCCTGCTGGATCCTCGTCTAGCAAGTTCGTCAGCTGTATCGTTACCTAGCGATCCACTGTGTCCTTTTAAAGGAAATACAACATACCATTTGTAACGAGTTTAAAATATCGTTACATGCTTCTCGTCAGTTAGTCGATTTCGGAACGTTTTTTTGCTGTCATCGATTGTGTTTGGTGGAAGCTGTCAACTTTGACGTGATCACTTTGACGACGAACATTCCTGATGTAGCATTGAACTTTGATAAATTTTTTCAATCGGGATAAATCCTGGGTATTGGCGGCCTATTGATGCCGTAAACTTCTAAAACTTTCCCTCAGGACGTGGTGACGTAGGAATAATCCTTCATTTCTTTGGTAAGATTGAATTCTTTCGGATTGATAAATTGGATAGCGTGACGAGTGCTCGATATCATACTAAATTATTGTTCCAGGCTTCTAAGTGATTTGTCGCCCGCCTGAATTTTGTGGCGCACTTGAATTTGCCATTTGTTGGAAAAGACGGTAAGTTATTATTACTCGTGGAACGCCACGCTTCCCAACGTTTGGGAATCCTGAACAATTTTTTAATTCTCTGTAAATTTTGTTTCTGCCGGATTGTGACCGACCCTGGTCCCGACGTCTTTTTTTTTTTCTTTTCTGTTCTTTTCTATTCCTTTTCTTTACGATTTCTTTACTGGATATATTTCTGCAGAATACAACTACGGTATTTCTACAAGGGATATTTTTATCCCTACCATCAACGCCACGATCCTAGAGGTTTTATTTAACCATTTTATTTTACTACCTACCCCTTTTTTTTATCAACAAAGATGCAATAGTAATGTAAATTCCTTAATAATAATATTGTAAATTCAATGATAATAATGTAAGTAATTATAACCTTTTTTTTTTTGTATTTAATTTCATAATTTTATTACTCTGAAGCTACTGGCAAACATTAAACAAGGTATTAGCAAAGGAAATTCCATTCTTTTATTCATTTAATTAGCTACCTACCGGCAGATTAAAAGTCTGACTCTCCGAAGTGTTATATCTGGCAAGTTTGGTTTATTTAAAACATATTGTGTGCATCTCCAAGGCGCCCGAAATTATTTTATTGTTTAATTTGTATTTTTTTTATAGGAGAACACACCATCTTTACACATTTTTATTAAATTGGGCAAGCTCCCAACACATGTGACACTCATGTACAACCCATCCATTACATTTGTCGCTCTGCGAACAGGGACTTGAAGTAGCTTCCTTGTATCTTATAAATTATTATTGCATCTTATATTTTGTAGTATTGTTTACAGAACAAATTACATAGTTTCTGTAATACACTTTTTTTTTGGAATGTTGTAATTTACAACTAAGTTTTCTTGATGTTTCCTAGTAAGTAAACAATATTTACTAACAACTTTATTGTACTATTGTGTGTTTAACTTTTATGGTTACAGCAATATCATTATACTTACTCTTGCAAAATCAACATATTGTATGGTAAGACAGTTTTGTTTTGTATAAGTGACTCAACGGTGTAAAACTAAGTGCGGTGTTTCATATTTGATTTTAAACAAACTTTGGTTTAACTTAAGTAATACCTAATCATAGTTTAAGTGATCTAAGCTTATCCTGTAAATTATTACTGCATCTTTTCACTTTGAAATTTTTCATAAAAATCAACTTGTAGGTAACTTAAAAAATATTTTTTCACTTTAACCTCAAATATTTTACAACTTGTGATATTTTGCCCTGCTTTTCTTATCGTATTGTTTATTCATAATGGATAAAGAAGATCAATCTCCTCTGCCTCTTGCTAAGGATAACATGGAATCTGATGTTGCATGCACAGTTCCTAATGTTGCACCTGTTGCTCCTGACATGATTAATTTGACAGAAGTACCACTTGCTTTTGATCCTAATGACAGGATTGTACACTCTTCTTCAGCGGCGATGCACGCTTTGCTTTGCCTTTGTTTAATTCCATGAATGTTTTGGTTAATGAACATATTCAAAAGAATTTAGTTTCTGCAATTATTATTAAAAAGAATTTAGCTTCGCAATTATAGTACCACAGAACGTGAATTACTTGCTATTTTAGCTTCAATAGAACATTTCAGACCTTATGTTGAAGGAATGAAGTTTACTGTAATAACTGATCATGCTAGTTTAAAATGGCTGTTAGGTCTTAGCAATCCTAGTGGACGCTTAGCACGTTGGGCTGCTAGAATTTCTCAATTTACTTTTGATATAGTTCATAAAAAAGGATATTTACATTTAGTTCCAGATGCTTTATCTCGTATTGAAGTAGCCACTATAGAAATCTCTCAAAATAATTTAGTTTTGCCAGATGATGATATTTATGATCCATGGTATAAAAAAGTATTTATTAATTGTCAAAAGTCTCCTTGCAGATATAAGAACTTTAGAGTAGAAAGTAAAACCTTATATAAATTTTGTAAAAGTAAGTTTGATCCTAATAGTAATCTTAATTGGAAAATAGTTATTCCTAAAGAACATATTTTAGATACAATTCGTTCTAATCATGATGACATTAATTCTGGTCATCTTGGTATCCATAAAACTTTAAATAAATTAAAACAACACTATTTTGGGAAAGGTATGTTTAATGATGTTCAAAAATATATTCTAGCTTGTGATACTTGTAAAGCTTATAAACATACCACACAACCTCCTTTTGGTATTATGGTTAACCCTAAAAAAGTTGATCGACCTATGCTAATGCTTTCAGTGGATATTATAGGTATATTACCTAAAGCTTATTCTGGACATAAATATATTCTCTCTGTTGTTGATGTGTTTACTAAATACTGCTGGATTTTTCCTATGATAAATGCTACTACTAGAGTAATAAATAAACTTTTTGAAAAAGAAATATTTCTTAAATTTGGTTGTCCTAAAATAATTGTTTGTGATAATGGTACACAATTTACTTCTAAACATTTCGTAGAATTTTTGAAAGGTTATAATATCACAAAATATTTTATAATACTTTATACACGCCTCAAAACAATACAGTTGAGAGATATAATAAAACTGTTGAAACTTGCATAGCTTGTTTTGTTAAAGATGATCATAGAACTTGGTCTAAATATTTACCTCATGTTCAACTAGCTTTGAATAATAGTGTGAATCTAGCCACAGATTTTACACCTAATTTTTTGACGTTTGGAAGGGAACTTATTTTTGATGCTTCTTTACATCGTTTAAGTGACTCTATTGATAATTTAGATGAACTGGAAGTTTCCAATAGAACTCACTATGCTGATTCTCTTAATTCACTTAGTGAAATTTTTGTTAAAGTTCAAACTCATTTATTAAAAGCTTATCAGCGTAATGCTCGCTATTATAATAAAGGTCGCAAAGTCATTTCTTTTGATGTGGGTGATGTCGTGTGGAGAAGGAGTTTCGTTCAATCTCATGCACCTACTTATTTTTCGGCAAAACTTGCTCCTAAGTTTATTAAATGTAAAATTATTGAAAAGATCTCTGATAATGTTTATAATCTGAAAGACCTTAATAAGGGTACCGCTGGACGTTATCATGTTAAGGATATAATTAAATTTTAATTTGGTTTCCAAGTGTAAGTCTTGATTTTGATAATTTTGTTTGAAGGTCGCTTATGATAGTGTGATGTATGATGGGATGGATGATAGGTTATCAGCGATTTGAATGAGAGTATGTTAGTTAACTTCTTATAAATTTATTGAATTTGATTTCTTAACTTTCTAAAATACAACTTAGGACCTTTTAATAACTTTTCTACCCACACGAATACGTTTCTCATATCAAAGGATCTTATTCTTATTATTTTGTATATGTATCTTATTAATATTTTTATACATATCTTATTATTATTATTCTTTTATACAAGTCTTGTATGCGATTTTTATGTATACATTCTTGTATAAAATTTCTTAGTTGTTACCCACTGCTTGTGAACACTTTGTTTTCACTTGTAGAGGTTAACCTACTTTTTTTTACGGATCACGGTATATTTTTTTTCCTTGATTTCGTTGTTTTTATGCTTCTGTGCTCGGAAGGTTGGTAGTGTTGTGCCGATCACAGGATGCATTTCTTGTTCTGCTATTGTGCTCGGGAAATTGGTGGAGTTGAGCCGATCACAATATGCATCTCTTGTTCTGCTATTGTGCTCGGGATATTGGTGGTGTTGAGCCGATCACAATATGCATTTATTTTCGAAGGTGTTTGTGCTCGGAATATTAGTGGAGTTGTGCCGATCACAACATTCTTTATATTTTTTGCATTTGTAGAGATGTGGAGATTTTAAACTGTGTCTCACAGTTATAATTTGTTCTTGCTAGTCAGTGGCGATGGTGCCTAACTGCACTCATAAAGACATTTTTGAATTATTCTCGTTAGACAGCGGCAATTGCGCCTAACTGTACTCAAATTAATATTTTTATCGTGTTTATATACTTGTTAGTCGGTGGCTATGGTGCCTAACCGAACTCAAATTGGTATTTTTTTTGTTGTTTCTAGAGTTATACTGTATGTTAGTCGGTGGCTATGGTGCCTAACCGTACTCAATTCAGTATGCTCTTGTTGTGCTCTTATACAATATTGATCAGCGACTATTTCGCTTGACTTATTTGTTTTTATATGCATGTTGTTTTAAGAAATAGTCATAGAAACAATTTTTTTTGTTTAGTTGTTATTAGACTTAGCGGATATCTTCCTTGCGGTCTTATAATCCTATTCTTTATAGGGTATTTTTTTGTTTTGTTGTTTTTGGAATTTATATTTCCTATTTTTTTTGTAATCTTTTTTCTTTTGCCTTGTTTATTTTTTAGCATAAAAGAAATTGCTTTCTTTTATTTTTTCGGGGAGGGATGTAATGTAACGAGTTTAAAATATCGTTACATGCTTCTCGTCAGTTAGTCGATTTCGGAACGTTTTTTTGCTGTCATCGATTGTGTTTGGTGGAAGCTGTCAACTTTGACGTGATCACTTTGACGACGAACATTCCTGATGTAGCATTGAACTTTGATAAATTTTTTCAATCGGGATAAATCCTGGGTATTGGCGGCCTATTGATGCCGTAAACTTCTAAAACTTTCCCTCAAGACGTGGTGACGTAGGAATAATCCTTCATTTCTTTGGTAAGATTGAATTCTTTCGGATTGATAAATTGGATAGCGTGACGAGTGCTCGATATCATACTAAATTATTGTTCCAGGCTTCTAAGTGATTTGTCGCCCGCCTGAATTTTGTGGCGCACTTGAATTTGCCATTTGTTGGAAAAGACGGTAAGTTATTATTACTCGTGGAACGCCACGCTTCCCAACGTTTGGGAATCCTGAACAATTTATTAATTCTCTGTAAATTTTGTTTCAGCCGGATTGTGACCGACCCTGGTCCCGACGTCTTTTTTTTTTTCTGTTCTTTTCTATTCCTTTTCTTTACGATTTCTTTACTGGATATATTTCTACAAGGGATATTTTTATCCCTACCATCAACGCCACGATCCTAGAGGTTTTATTTAACCATTTTATTTTACTACCTACCCCTTTTTTTATCAACAAAGATGCAATAGTAATGTAAATTCCTTAATAATAATATTTGTAAATTCAATGATAATAATGTAAGTAATTATAACCTTTTTTTTTTTGTGTTTAATTTCATAATTTTATTACTCTGAAGCTACTGGCAAACATTAAACAAGGTATTAGCAAAGGAAATTCCATTCTTTTATTCATTTAATTAGCTACCTACCGGCAGATTAAAAGTCTGACTCTCCGAAGTGTTCTATCTGGCAAGTTTGGTTTATTTAAAACATATTGTGTGCATCTCCAAGGCGCCCGAAATTATTTTATTGTTTAATTTGTATTTTTTTTATAGGAGAACACACCATCTTTACACATTTTTATTAAATTGGGCAAGCTCCCAACACATGTGACACTCATGTACAACCCATCCATTACACATTACACTGTCACCGTGTTGTGGATACCGTTATTTTTTCTAGTGCATTGTGATATTCTAGCGTTAGCTGTTATTTTTCCCGTAAGGATTGGAGAACTCAGGCGCTGTCGGAGAGTATACGTATGTGGGCGTCCGTAACCCTCCTGGCTTCTAGGGAATGGACCGCTTGTATGATGCAGCGGTCTGGATATATTTGTGTTGAGGTCGTGTGAGTAGACTCCGAGTCCGCGTCGGTGTATACCCTCATTTCTTTCGGGCCTGAGTAGTCACACTGTTCTTCTGTAAGTATTATGTTGTAGTTCCTTTAAAGTGGTGTGTTTTCGGGGTTTTGTCGCAGGGTGATGCCATCATTGGCCTTCGTTTGATCGCATTTTCCTTTATACGTGTGTGCTAAACTCTGGAGTGTTTGCTTAGGGTTCCTGATAAATGGAGCCTAAAGGCGGCCAGAGCCGCCTCCGCCCTCATGATGAGGTGCAGAGGCGGCAGTCCCAGCATTGCTTGTAGGGCGGTAGTGGGTGCAGTTCTCATACTGCTAGTGATTGCAACACAAGCAAACTGCTGCAGTTTTTCGCGATCTCTTTGGGCTGTGCTCAGGGGGCCAACCACCACCTCTTTAAGCAGTATTATTTTGATGTTACTTCAGTGCGAGAAAGAAGTGGAGCTATATAGGACGTCTAGCTCCATCTCTTTCTCACGCTCAAGTATGATTAAAATAATACTTCTAAAAGAGGCGGTGGTAGGGCCCCAGGCCTGTCCTGGGTCACCAGACCAGTGAGCCGTATGTGATAATTGGTCGGAAGACTGTGGTTTATAACCGATGGGTGACCTTGGGGCTAATCCCCCAATTCCTGCCAATCAGTCGTTTGCAATGCTGGTTTTTGTGGTGATATAATTATGTAGTTTGTGTGTTTTGTCCAGTTCAGTTTGTCCAAAAACATGACCAGGTTTTTAGTTTCAGTTGAGAGGCTTAGGGTTGTTCCAAATAATCGTAGTAGTTGTAGTGTCGTCAGTTTTCTCTTTTTTGTGAAGAGAATCAGTTCGGTTCTTGTAGGGTTCACTGAGACTTGGACGGTGCTTGTTGCACCATTCCTCTGCCCTGAAAATAGTAGAGGAATGGTTGCATAGTGTTTTCGTGGGTCCCGTTTATTATTATGGTTATGTCATCGGCGTAGCCTACGGTGAAATAACCTTTGTCATTGAGTGTTTTGGTGAGTCTGTCTACTACCAGGTTCTATAGAAGCGTCAAGAGGTCGCCCCCTTGCGGGCAGACCTTCGCAACGATGGCCCTCGTTGTGTCATTTACTATGACTTGTACACCTCTCAGTTTGAGCATGTGATTATCCAGCCACTCAGGGTCGAGTCTATGCTGTGTATTTCGAGGGCCATGTTTATATGAATGAACATGGTTTTGTCAAAGGCGCTCTCAATGTCAATGAAGGCGGCCAGTGCTGAGTATTTGTGGTCCACTGCGCATTAAATTTTAGAAACCACGTCGTGCAGCGCTGATTCTGTTGATTTGCCTGTGAAGTACCTACGCATGCTGTTGTTTGTGAAGTGGTTTTTTAACCAGAGAGGTCCGTCTCAGATGTGCCTGTCCCGGAGTCTCCCAAGGGGTTTTCAGTAAGAAGGTTGTGAAGCTTGAGCCTTGGGTTGTGTATAATCGGTTTTTCCAGGTTTGGGTATGAAAATGACTCACCTCGCGCCATGCGAGAGGTATGTGTATAAGTGCTATGTAGGATCGATAGATCTCCACCAGCCATGGTGTCAGGTAATCTACCCCCCACTGCAGTAGGGCTGGGAAGATGCCATCCAGCCCTGTTTCTGGGTTGCGAAGGTCAGATAGGCAATCGCTCAATGTAAAATACTGGTATTCAGCTGCATCCAGTTAGACTAAAAGCCGACCCCAACTTAGTTGGGAAAAGGTTAGGCAGATTGATTGATAATTTAATTTTTCTTTTGCAGGCTTACACGGTGTTGGGACAGTTTCTGGTGTTGAAGAAAGACAAAGAACTATTCCAGGAATGGTTAAAGGATACATGTAATGCCAATTCAAAACAATCAGCAGACTGTTACCAGTGTTTGAAAGATTGGTGTGATGAGTTTTTGTAATGAATAGTAATCTCCATAATAATTTTAAATAACATTCTTATCATACATAAGTGTAAATAATATATCTAATAATTTGTAATTACACATAAGCAATAGGTTTTACCTATATTTTTTATGTAATTTTTGCTTTTATTAAAATTTGTACAAGAATTTTATATTTTATTACACTAATCTGTTGTGAAAATTAATTTTCCCATTAAATTATTGTACAGTTTACAGCATTGGATTGTTTCCAATAACTAATTGAGCACTAGAGAAGAGCATTTATTGCTATAATCATAGATCTATGATAGGTTATCATAGTGTTTCCATTGTGTTGGAGACATACACTAGAGCTATGTATGATAAATTATCTTTATGTAAACCAAGTTGCTTGTATGAATTATTTACTAAATTTTTTTATTAGACAGACTTTCTCTTGTTACTGACCATAACAACATTATCCATCAACAAAACGTTCAAAGGTATTACATTGCAGTTTTACACAAAATTGCTGTTCCCCAATAATACTATGGTCTAGTGATAACAGGTGCCCACTAGGCGCGCAGCTAGTACCTAAGCTCGCAGCGCTTGATGTACATGTAGCATGTAGGTAACTAATCCTACATAGAATTTTATTTAAAAAAAATGAGATAACCCGGCCGCACATCAGTGGTAAGAAACCCAGTCTATGCTGGCGTTTTGTTCTATTGAAGCTCCGTAAGTCAGTACCTACCTCAGATAAATACAGATTGGACACTCCGCAAAATCATTTTAATAAAAAGCGACTCTTGCTACGACACAATAAAGTTATATTCACCAAAAAGTTTTCTGTCTATCGCGTGGGTTACGCGATAATATAGATATTAAACCAAGTTCGCACGGACGTAAAAAGATTGCGGCGGGATATTATTGCGCACTGGATTTTCAACTCTCAGTGTTGAGAATCCAACGCGTTGGAACGCACTCTCGTCCCAGCGCGTTGAAAAAACACACTGTTGGATTTTCAACGCTTGTTTCAACACCTTTAAAGGGATAGGTATGTATTTGAATATCGAAGATTAAAATACCTACGCTTAAAATACCAATGTTCAAAACATCGAAAATTTAAATATCGATAAATATCAAAATGTCGAAAATTGTTATAGGTACCTACGCTTAAAACGTCGAAGATTGAAATGCCGAGTGATTAAAATTTCGAATGATCCAAAATATCGAATGACATTATGCCTGTTCAAAATATCAACATTTAATACATTTGCGTACAAGTGTGTTTTATTTTGGGTTTTTATTATGTAAAAATAATTAAAGTAAGGTTTTCCTTGTTTTTTTTGGCAACCCACCTAGTAACTGATTACCATCTAGCAAACAAGCATGCAGCAAACATGCAAGCAAGCATGGTTTCTGTCACGGCTCCGGCGCTGCAGGGCTCAGGCAGTCCCACGCGAGCTTAACGTCGCAGATGGTCTAAAGTTGTCTAAACGCTCACCACCGCTTAAAACCACCTGCTCCTCAGCTCGCGGGCTGCCTCGCCCCTCCACGCCTACGCGATTCTAAATTACACTCTAGGGGTAGGGCAGACAAGACTACGTGGAGTCGGTTTTACAGCGATACGTTTCTGTCACTAACTTTAGTAGCACAACATAATGACTTTCAAGAAAATATTTTAATTTAAAGACCTAAATTCACGATTGACCTATGCACATTGGACACTGATTTTCATGGATAAAATAGGTCGAAATTGTTCCAAAACTGAATTGGGGCATCCCGAATTTACGTAGTCTTTTGGCTGTTACCCCTAGAGTTTATATAAAAATCCGGAGGCGCGAAGGGAGGGCAACCCCCGCCCGCTGTAACAAAGCATAGGCACCCGTGGGAGCCGAAGCTGCGGAGGTGAACATGGGTGCCTATCCTTTGTTACGCAAGGGTGATGGGGTTGCACTTCCCGTAGCGCCGGAGACGTTGCAGAAGCAACCTTTTTCCACACATACCTACTACTTAAATAATAGTATCAAAATTTGTTCGATTTCGATATTTGGATCTTTCGATGTAACTTTTGTACTTAGATATTTAGATTTTAGATATATTGGACGTAGGATATTTAACAATTCGATACAAACTTTCGTTATTTTAATTTTCGGTTTTATGGTCGTTCGATATTTCCATTTTCGATGTTTTGATCATCGATATTTTAATCTTCGATATTCAAAAAGGGTACGTAACCCTTTTATAGAGCTGAATGAAAATCCAGTGTGCGATAAAATCCCACCGCGATAATTTTACTTACGTCTGTGCGAAAGTAGGCTTACCTTCTGACTATGTTAGGGTTTTCATCTTAGAATATTTAAATAATTAATTATGAGGTCTCTTGGTCTATTATATTTTTAAATACTAATCCCTAACTGACCACAGGCGACTTCATAGAAATTCGATTATTAGAATAGAAAAGAATATATTTATTTTCTTTAAAACATGGTAGGTACCTACATTAAGGCACAGTAATATTATCATATAAGGTGTTATAGGTATGATCTTACATGTTTCGCCATGGACTGGCATACAAATAAAATAAAAATATTTTAAACAACACATTTTTTTTCACATGTGTAATAACATTGGTTATTAGGGTTTCGCATCTATTTGAACACTTAACAATAATAAATAGTACCTACATAAAGTTTTCTTTTTTTATTGAATTTCTTAAAAATACAATAGAAAAGAAACCTGAGTGTCGCGTCGCGTCGCCTGCTGCCGCCTGCTGCGGTCGGAACTTTTATTTGTTTAGTCTATTATTTATTAATATTTAGGTACTTACGTAATTGGGCAAATAAAAAAGTACTTATGTACAAATACGCTGTTGTCTATATAATCAAAATCTTACTAAGTACATAATGGTGCCGATCCTCTTGTACCTACACCGAAAAAACTATCACTAAAATTCCTTACATTTGACTGAGAATCTTAAATCTATTCTGCAAAAAAAATCTCTAATTTTAAAAGTAATTTTGAAACAACTAAAACCGAATTTGACAACCGCGACTACGTTTGATGCGTTTGTTCTAACCCGTGAATTTTATTTTAGAGCCTAAAGCCCACCACAGACGTAGCTATAATATATGTATATTATAGCAAGACATAAGTGTGACCGTCAGACTTGACAAGTCGTAGGTCTCGAGTTCGTACCCAAGGCACGCACCTCTGACTTTTCGGATTCATGTGCGTATTAGATAATTATCACTTGCTCAAAAAACGGTGAAGGAAAACATCGTGAGGAAACTGCCTGAGATATATTTCTCGACGGCATGTAAAGCCAAGTCAGAGGCCCGTGGGCGGCTTTAAAACTCTGACACCAGGTTAGTTTACTAACCACACGAAAAGAAGAAGATTTCTAGTACGCACCAAAAACTATGCAAAAAAAAAAGCAATAGCAAAGTAGGTATATTATAGCTACGTCTGTGACGGCCTTGAGGCGCGCTGTGCATCCTCAAAGTGTTTTATATGTTTTTTTTTTACTTTTTGTATGGAAAATATGAACATTTTTTACCTACCTACATGTTGAGTTATAGGGTTATTTTTAAGGAGGTCGAAATTTTCATTATTTTTGCGATAGGAAACACCATTTTTGAGATATAAGCAAAAGAAAAGAAAAAAAGACAGTACTGTTTTTACACCTGAAGTCGAGGTGTTGGTATGAATTTTAGTTCATGACAACTAATTTGTACTCCAAGCCAGATTTAGTTAGACAATCAAAATTTTAGATGAAAAACGTGAAATTCAGAACAAAATAATTGCCATTTTCACTGAACTAATAACTCAGTGCCATCTTAATGCAGTCAACTAAAATATAGATACGAGCGTACCGACCATTTGCCTTTGTCTGTCTTTTTCTTTACGTGTAAAGAGTAAGAAAATAACCACACTTTTGTACTTTTTCAATGCTTTTCGTTGTTTTTTTCATCGTATTGCTCATAAATAAAAAACTATCGCGCATAAAAGCTCCAGTCATTTAGGAACTTTATTTTAGTCAAATCGCCTGCCTCGTTGGTCTAGTGGTCGCAAGCGCTACTACTGAGCATTGAGGTCCTGGGTTCGATTCCGGGTCGGGCAGTGTTATTGGGTTTTTCTATCTGGAATTTATCAGTAGCAGCCCGGAGTCTGGATTTGTGCCCGATTGATGGCAATAGGCTCGCCCCCTATTACATGGGACTTAAACATAACTGGCGAAATGTGGGTGTACCTACTACAGGTACACCTCTGCCCAACCCTTCGGGGAAACAAGGCGTGATGTTATGTATGTTATGTAATCATAATATAAAATTAGTTATTTACCTATATAAAAAAGAAGTAAATGGTATGAAAAAATTACGCGATATGAGGTAACTTTGCCTATTTATTCTATCGAGGCAACTTTATCAAATCGTGTTTCCATCGCGCATAATGTCTAGTATATCTATATATCCCAATATATTTCCCTACGTTTTATTTAATTGTTTACCTACTACTTCAAACAAGCTTAATAAAAACATGTTTGTTTGTAAAAAAAAGCTCGGTGCCCAGTGGCGGATTTACTAATTTTCAAGGTATAGGCTGAATAGTTTTTGCCGCCCTTGCCTCAACAATTTTCATATCATACATTATTTTTACAATGCAACAATTTCGTTTAAATTGCACGTAATATAATTTTTCGGTATATTTTTGAGCTAATCGAAGCTCAATCATGTATGGGCGGGGTTATGTATGCTATTTACACAATAATGAACATTTGGTAAACGTGAATAAATAATCTTTATTGCGCTTTCAAACAGTTAAAAATAATCGACTCAGTCAAGTCGGAATTAATGACCAAGATTACCTACTTACGACGAAATAGAAGTTCGTTACAATGCCTTTTTGCGCGATTTTTTGTTGGGAAAATCATCGATGATGTCGTCATAATTAATCTTGTTAATTAATTCCGACTCTATGCACAAAAGAGTTCCCCAAATTTGCCGCCCCCAAAATCTGCCGCCCTAGGCTCGAGCCTACTCAGCCTGCTGGTAAATCCGCCACTGTCGGTGCCCTCTTAAGTTCTGTCACTTTAGTCTATTTCAGAATGGGAAATCGTCGTTTGACAGGAATTTAAACTAAATTTTGGTGATTAACTCATAATCCGCAATCATATTGACAAAAAATAATATAAATAAAAATCTTTTAAAAAACAAGCTTTTATTGAACTAACAAATGAAATATTAAAATTTTAAAAAAGCCCGACACTAACATTTCCTCATTTCTCTTTCCTACTCCATCACCAGACCCTGTTCCCTATCTACAGGGTGGAAAGGACATCGACGCGAAAACAGCTGTTTCATAGAAAAATTCAATACCTACGCGATCAAAATGTATGGAACAGCTATTTTTTTTTTAAATAACTGACGAAAGCTTTCAACTGAGGGGGGTTCTGAATCCATGGTACCTATCAGTTTTCGCGTCGATGTCCCTTCCACCCTGTATACTTATATACGAGACCATTCCAATGAGCCCAAACACGATACCTGTGCTGTGAGTTGGTAAGGGAGTTGGAGGTCCTGCAAATTCCAGGTGATACTGCAGCATCAGTTCAAGGTTACTATGTTCTTCTAATATCATTGAGGAAACAGAATACCAAATTTCAAATCGACCAGACCTGTGGAAGACGCTTACATCCATTCAACTTGTAAAGAGCTCATAATCTTCAAACAGCCGCGAACCGATTATAATAAAAATGTCTAAGAACCATCGCTTGAAAACCTGCTTTCAAATAAAAAAACCGCATTCGAATAGGTTCACCCGTTTAAGAGCTACGGTGCCACAGACAGACACATACACATAGCGGTAAAAAATTACAGTACATAAAACTCACGTCAACATAGAACAAGCTTGAGGAAAGACGTTCACGCCTTATTTGATATCATTAGAATTTGAAAAAAAATCTGTTCTATCCCTTTCACTTGTAAGGTAGTACCTACCTACTTGTCAAGACGAAGCCAACGAGTCCAAACTAGATGGTGCTATCTCGTTTTTTTTTAAATGAAGTTCATATGGTTATCTTCCGGCTCCATCATCAGACCCTGGACACCATCTAGTGTAATAGCACTTATACATATCCAATGAAATCAAACTCGACGGGGCTATCTAAGTAGTGTAAGTACTTGAAAATTTCGTTCCTGTGCTGTTGACCGCCGAGGACATCTCTCGTATGGAGCCAGTCCTGGCAGACGGTTCGTGGTGTAAGAATGCGATATCAAATTTCGTATTCTGTTGACCGTTTAGGAATTCCTTCGTCTGGAGTCAACCCTGGGTACAACAGACAGATCACGCTTAGAACCGACTATCATAATTAAATACGTAGGTACCTACCCATTTATATAAAATTTCGGGTCTGTACTGTTGACCGTTGAGGAGTTCCCTCGTCTGAAGCCACCTGGGTGCAGCCGCCAGATCATGGTAAAATTTAGAACGGAAAGTCATTAAAGCGTAGGTACATAATTATGATTACGTAGCATAATTTTATTATGCGTTGGCTTCGGAACTGAACCAACATGTAAATGAGGAACAGCTATCTAATTACGCAACACATTTTCGTAAACGATAACGACAATTTGTTTCATTTTGACAGTTCAACATGATCTGAGCTTCAACAACATTAATTGCGTTATTTACGTTGTTGAGCAGATTTTTGTTTCAAACTTATGAAGCAATGGATTAGCATTTTGTTTCAAAACGATTCAAATTCCGATTTATCGTGTAGTATCTACGTAATTAGCGTAGGTACCTAACTACTGGTTCTAATTCAGCTTGCGAGATTCGACCTGAACAAACTAAAAATTACAAGTTATAATAATAAAAAGCTTGTAAAAACAAAATCCATTGCTCCCCACACGCTATGTAAAAAGCATTTAAAAGAAGCATTATTGTAAAGCAATTTATAAAGATATTCCTCCTTACCTACTAATAAACGTTTTATAGCGTCTGTTACAACGCTTTGTCTTCTTCTTTCGAAAGTCAAATAACTGACGACTGAAAGAGAGAAAACGGTGTGTAACTATTCACCTGATATAATAGGACGTTTGTTAGTAAGGCAGATTATCCTTACCGACCCAGACGACCCCATAACCCTCCTCCAGGAGAGCAATAGGGCCACAAGTACAGTGCACAAGAAACACAGACACCGACCCGCATTCCGACCTCGCCGCCGAGGTCCTCCGCGATCGCGACCCGCCCGAGTAAATAATACTCCCCACCGACCCTTGCTCGCAGAAGCGCCAGCCCGCGTTTTGCTGAGAAATGTAGTCTTAAATTCCCCGATTAATAATAATGAATCATCTTTGATCCAGCCTGTCCCAACTTGCTGTCCTCCCCCCAGCGACGCCCTAAGCCGAGGTCCGTACTCCACGGGGGGTGCCCTTAGCGAGCGTTCGCCTAGTTTTAATTTAGAATAGTTTTGCCCCTGGCTGGAGGCTTTAAGTTAGTAGCTTAAGGCAGCCGCAGGATTGACCGGTTAAGTAGTCATCACCTCAGAGGTGAGCTACGAGATGCCCTAGACAAAAAAAAAAAAAAAAAAAAAAAGGCAGATTATGTGCCCTGAAATATTTTTTTATCCCTCGGTTATGGGGAGTGTGCCAGTCTGTGCCACCCCTAATTTCATGTTTGTAGGTTCTTAGAATATACTTTATCGACGAAGTGTATTCTAATTTAGGTAGGTAAGTACTTAGTTTTTTTTGTCTATTCTATTAAAAACACAGCCATTTGGCTACGGAAACCTAAAATAACCGGGTAAGTGCGTGTCGGTTCTGTTCTGTTGTTATTTGACAATAACATTACAAAGCTTAACTTATTTTCTATGACTTTTTTGTGTGCGTTACTCCAGCGAAACGTTGTCACTTTTCAGGATTTCGGCTCGACAGATAATTAGTACCCCATCTCGTGTAAATGTGCCCGAAATTTAGAGTTTGTGCGTCCAGCCGATCCAAAGATATTTAACTTATTTTCTATGACTTTTTTGTGTGCGTTACTCCAGCGAAACGTTGTCACTTTTCAGGATTTCGGCTCGACAGATAATTAGTACCCCATCTCGTGTAAATGTGCCCGAAATTTAGAGTTTGTGCGTCCAGCCGATCCAAAGATATTCACGTAAAACAGATTCCTCTGGAATAACGTTACTCCAGCGGCATGTTTTTAACCGGTGGTCGTAGCTGAGTACAAACTAGCTACTTAGATAGATCGTATTTGTGCCTAATTGTGCCCAAAAAATGTGCATTTTGAGTTTTCAGTTATTCAAGATGCCGCTGGAACGATTAGCAAATTGCTGTGCCTCTCAAATGGCATGACATACAACTACGATATTTTTCACTACGGTGCGCGGTGGGTCTTAAAATTTGTGCGTATGCTGTGCAATTTTATTTTTTCTATAATCGACACCGTTGGAAAATAAGAAATTGATTTTTAAAAACCCTAAAATCGATCCTTGCGCTTCAATGAGAAACCCTAGAAACTTACCAATTATGGTGATTTGTACCTTATATTAGATATATGAACTCAAAGCATCATGCGAAATTAGTTTTCTCTGTGGTTTCTGTCTTCACGCCTTGCAGCAGCGCAGGTTGATTCGATGCCCATCCCCTGAGTTCGAAGCCCGCCTTCTTGTGTATGAAGTTTACTTGATCTCTGTTACACTTCAGAAATCCTCTTCTGAATAGAAGCTGTGTAGATAATCGTCCATGTAGTTATTCAGCTCGATAGCCTCTGGATACTGTTCCTTGTAGTCCGCCGCGTTTCGTTCGTTTGTCTACGCATTTTTTTATTTTTTATTTTTTTATTACTTCCACTTCCGCAAAAATGTTTGGCTATTGGGTGGGTAAATACCTACCATCGTATTGGGTCAATGTCAATGCAACCCATTCAATAAGTTAAATATATATTAAACCCTGTTGCAAAACGGTCCGTAGATAGTCCATCGCGATCTGCTGCTTGCAGCGTATTGTGCGATGAAGTGCACGGATTAATAAATTATGTGTTGGAGCGTGGAAGTCTGGCATCGCTCAAAACAGGTTTTCTTCGTTTCGAATGATATCTAGAATTATCACGCGTCTGTCTCAGTTATTTGTCGTTTTGAATTTGTTTTGTTGTCTTGCAAATTGCAATTACATTTATTATCTAGGATCTAACTATTTTAAACTATTAATTATTATTACCTACTATATTACACAAATTTATTTTATATAAGTATACATACACACGTTGCGGTATAAAACTGATTTACATCCGTCACCTCACACTTCAGGTTCAGTTGAAAACCAGCGTCAGGCACTAGTTGTCTGGCATATATGCTGAACTGGGCCTATTTAGCGTAGCCGCGAGGCACACATTCCTGCTGGTATCAGCAACGCAGTTTTTACACTTTTTATTTTGTATTCTTTTCTTTTATCTTATTTTTTTTCTCTTTCTATTTGTGTGCCTTTGCTTGTTGTGCCAAATAAATGTATTTTCTTTCTTTCTTTATTTTTTTTCGGTTCTTGACGTAGATTGCTGTGCTCGGAGATGATGTTGCACCGAAGATAACTGACGTCATCCTATACTTCTTCGGTGACACGTCGCACAGTGTGGTATTTTCATGATCTAGACGGACAATATTATTTAACTCAATATTATGTGTATGGAATACCCTAACAATTAATCAAGTACGTATTAAATAAAATTTAAACACATTGGGAAGGTTTTAGATATTATATTTCAACATAATAATACAAAAAAAAAACAAACAATAAAAATAAAAAATAAAATAAAAATAATGATTTATTTCTCTCAAAAAGGTACAGACTTTGGTTCATGTCATATTATGTCAAATCAGACAGAATTACATAAATTAGATAGGTACCTATCAGTCAGAATCTTCATCAAATTCTTCGGAATCTGATAGATATCGTCCTAATTCACCGTGGTCAGATGACAAAAGCTCGCGCACTTCAGAAGTAATTTGACCCCGTTTAGTTTTTGGAGGAGCCCTTAAACTTGCAATGAATGGATCTGATGACACAAGCAATCTATTTAGTAAATCAGTGTTTGTATTAACTCTTGACGACTTTCTCGTAAAGAGTTCTCTAAATTTTCTATTGTGCTTATTTCTAGCCTCTTGTGCTTCTTCCGAAAGTTGTCCTATTGGAAGAACACATGCAGCAATGATATCTTTTCCGTGGAAAAGTATTTTATGTACGCTTACAGGCATTGCGTACCATGAGTACTCTTTAATATATAGCTTCCTTGTTTCCTTAGCGTATTTATGAAATTTATCGACATTTATCGGAAACCCGCTATTTATACATTCTAATATGACACGGAAGCGATTGATAAGCTCAACATTAACACCTGTTATTTCTGCTGACATTTCAGCATTTCTGAAAAACTTGCGAGCCGTGTTCCCGTCATTTGTATTGCCTGTCTGTTGTTTAGGCATATCTACCAATAAGCCCAACTCGCGCCTAAACTTCTCTTGTACGTTTTTCTTTTTTTCAGCTACTTTTTTTTTATTATCTGCTCCCCGAGCCTGCCATGTTTTTATATCAAGACGATAAGATATGTGTAAGATGCATTCAAAAAATCTTATCCATGAATGCAGAGGGGACAGGCCCAATGAGAGAAACTCGCTTTTTACCGTCTTTTTTAACATCAACCTTTCGTTGTTCATTTCTCTAGGCTTTGCACCACATAAATAACAGGTTTGTGTGGACGCGCACGAAGTTACTGCATTACAAATTTTGCCATCAATCATGCAGAATATCAATGTTGGCTTTACAAAGACTTCTGTGTCATTTACAACAATTTTAGTAGGCGACAAAGTAGTTACCTGCTCCTTAACTTTGTCAACTTCCGTAAGAATTAAGTCCACGGTTTCCTTTCCAAATACAAACTTAATGGGTCTACAATATCTAGTAGACGATGTGGAAGGATTTTGCCACACAATTGTTTTAATGTCTTGGTCACTCACTGCATACATTTGGATAGGCACCATCGAAATACTGAATAAACTGGCATCACTGCAATGTTCGTCCGAAAATTTTTGTTTGTACCTGGTTTGTTCCGCTCCATCACAACCCCATTTCACAATTATATCCAGGTTTCTCAAGTCGGTTAATCTTCAAGACCTCTTCTTGTACTTTGCATAGTCGTGTAATCGTGTGATCCATTAAAGATTGTAGTTTAATTTCAGCGTGCGTTTCGGTGACATTAATACCACTAGGATAGCACATTTGTTTTGCCGCTTTAACTTTATAATAAGGTGGATATAGTTTTTTATTCACTTCTTTTATTTGCTGGCGTATAACATTATATTGATGTGACGAGAGATTTGCATCTATAATTAATGAGAGAGCTTGTTCTTCTGAAAGTCCGTAATGGATTTTGCATGCAGAACTCTTCCGCGCTTTTTTAATTTTTGTACCTCTCTGAGGTGAAAAGAGACAAAGTTCTCTTACAATAGCAGCTGAATCTTTTTTTCCAGCTTGTCGAAGGCTTACCTCGGTTGCCATCGATAACTCTTCCTGGCTCGATTTGTCAAGGAGCTGTTGAATTCGTCGCCTTTTTGTTTTATCGCTTGAATGTTCAAAGACTTTTTGTGGTCTTCCGGGTCGGTTACTCGTTCCAGGTAGTGAAATATCCATGGTAGGTTCACTGACAATATTTGGAAGCGAAATATTCTCTTCTAACCACGAAGAGCTCGCTTTAAAGAAGCGTTCTCGGTGCCTTCCCGACTTCGACCATTTTGCATCGATTTTTGTGCAATTATTTCTTATTATTGTTCTAATTCTCTTTAAATTGTCATCACTGAGGGGTGGGTCACCAAGTTCTTGTAGAATATGATGTAATAAGGCATCCATTCTCGTTTGTTTTGCGTTTGCAAACCAAACATCGAAAAACGAACGTCGCGATATTTGCGGAGTCATTCTGATAATAAGAAATAATTGTATGAGTGTCGCAAACTTTCGCTAACTAATAAACTTGTTACGTATAGCTTAAAGATGGTTCTTTCATTAGATTATAATACGTGATCGGAATAATGCGGAATAATAAACTAAAACTCAAGTACAAACTAAAAAAACTTTTTTTTTTACCATAAATACCTTGATCTATTCTTTTGAACCTAACGATAAAATTTATACACGAATTAAAGAAAATATGTATGCAAACTTACCTTGAGATTCACGTGGAAACAATAACAACAAAAAATCACTATTAACGTACACAAACACAGCGTATTCATCGAGCAAACTCAGACGAATGACACGAGCGCGAGGCGTACGTGTCTGTGAAGCGCAGGTAGGCGGCCGTTCCGACCCTTGTATCTATTGTTCGGCACGACTTCTGGGTAAATAAACCTTTGTCCATTGTAGTATAACTTGTCTTCAGTCAATACACACTAGTGTTAAGCCTGTTCAGACAAGTACCAATAATTTATAATGTCCGTCTAGATCATGAAAATACCATACTGTGCGTCGCGTCGATCTCCACGCCACAGGAACCTCAGGCTGTCTCGATCTTCTGGTCTGATGCGAACTTGCAGGAACATATCCTTGATGGCGTTTGACCTGGGGTCAGTCATTGCATTTTTCGCTTACGGGTATCGTAAAGAATCCACTTTTCATCACAATTGTCACAATTCGATCCAATATTCCTTAATTTCTGTATATATTCAACTTGGCAACACATAAGTTTCAACACGCGTTTCTTTCTGCAGATCAGTCAAATCATGAGGCACCCATTTCTCATATTTTTTATTTTATTAATTTGACGCAAATGAGTCAATATTGTTGGTAAGGTAACGTTAAACCATGCCGCTGGGTAGTTTGGCTCGGATCGGCTTCCACCATCTCTTTCAATTCATTGTTATTCACCTGTGTGGGCGGTCTTCCACGTGGTTCGTTCTTCAAATCAAAGTTTCCATCACGAAAGCGTTTAAACCAAAATCGCATGGTGCGTTCATTAGCAGTGCACCTCTCCAAACGCAACATTGATATTGCGAAGTGTTTCTGCCGCGTTAGTTCCGCGTCGGAACCCGTCATAGACTACTATGGAACCCGTATTCAAAAATAATTCGAAGTTTTGAAGTATCCATCTTTCTTTTCTAAGCTGAATAAAAAAAAACAACTGAAGTCGATAATCGAATGTTGCAAAAAGAAGAACTTCATAGGTACCATGTGAAAAAAGTTTCTCTCAAAAATCTCAAACCAACCATGAAGGTTCTAAGTCAATTCAATAAAACAACAATTTCATACTTTAACCCCTATTATTAAAGGTACAATAAAACGGCAATTTCATACTTTAATCCCTATTATTTACTCTAAGGTGCGACCACGTTTAAACTCATTTGTTAAGAAGAGGTTTGCAAGCGTTACTCAGACTGGCTTGTATGGGAGATGACGGATGTTTGAATATGTTTGTTAGGAACATGATGTGTGACTTTACTCTGTTATTTTCTGTGTTGTCAAGAAAAACCAAATTAAAGTCACACATCATGTTCCTAACAAACATATTCAAACATCCGTCATCTCTCTTTCCTATCAGTAGAATAGTGAAAACAAAGCAGATAAAGCACATAGAAATTTTAATTTGGTTTTTCTTGACAACACAGAAAATAACAGAGTAAAGTCACACATCATGTTCCTAACAAACATATTCAAACATCCGTCATCTCCCATACAAGCCAGTCTGAGTAACGCTTGCAAACCTCTTCTTAACACTCCTCCTCAAGCGTTTCCCTCTGACTCACTCTTGCACACCCATCTCCTTACGACAAAACTCATGCTTACTCTTAGGCACAGGTTTTGTCATAATGTCAGCGACCATCACATTTGTTGCGAGATATTTCAATTTAATAATCTCCTTCTCTAAGGCTTCTCTAACAAAATGATATCGTAAATCGATATGCTTAGTCTGCTGATGGTGCACTGGGTTTTGTGCTATGGCCATTGCTGACTGACTATCCGTGTAAACTGTGATAGCTTTTTCTTGGGTGTCCACCAGTTCCCCCAAGAACCTTCTCAAAAATATGGCATCTTTAGCAGCTTCCGATAAGCTGACATATTCAGCCTCTGCTGTTGAAATGGCTATACTTCTCTGCTTAGCACTCTGCCATGACACTGCTCCTCCTGCCAATGTGAAAACATTTCCGGAATAAGACTTTCTATCTATTATATTTCCTCCATGATCAGCATCAGAGAAACCTTGTATCTCTGTACTACAGGCATCATTTGAGTACACGAGTCCCATGTTCTTAGTACCTTTAAGGTACCTTAGAATCCTCTTGGCAGCACTCCAATGGATCTCTTCATAGCAGTTACAGAACTGACTCATAATATTCACAGCATGAGCTATGTCTGGTCGCGTACACACAGCCAAGTACATCAGTGATCCTATCAACTCTCTGTAAGGTATTTTGTCACTCGGTGTGTGTGAGCCCTCTGGCTTCTTGAAATGTTGACCAGGTACTGCAGGTGTGGCAACTGTCTTGCAGTCTTCCATGCCATATCTGCGTAGAAGCTTGTCTATATACTCTTCTTGGTCAATCTTTATGTGGCCATTCTCTTGCTTTAGCCGCATCCCTAAAAATAATTCAGCTTTTCCTAAATCTTTCATCTCGAATTTGGACATAAGTTCTTTCTTGACCTTATGCATTTCTCTTACATTGTTATAAAAGATTAGGATATCATCAACATAAACTGCAAGTATTATCATATCATTTTCGATTCGCCTTATGTAGACACATGGTTCATTCTTGCGACGGTGGAAATTCAGACTCTCTAGCTCTGAATGAAGTTTAGAATTCCATGAACGTGGCGCCTGTTTCAGTCCATAAAGATATCTCTTCAATAAGCATACATGGTCTTCCTTGCCTTTCTCTTCGAAATATGGTGGTTGTCGCATGTAAACCTCTTCATTTAAATTGCCATTTAGAAACGCTGTCTTGACGTCCATGTGATTCATTTGCAGATTCATCTGCGCTGCTAGTGCTATTAACAGCCTCAAAGAGCTATGACGCACAACTGGGGAGAACGTCTCATCGTAATCAATACCTTTTCTCTGTCTGAAGCCTCTTGCAACCAAACGAGCTTTATACCGAGTCTTATTTCCCGCCTCCTTTTTGATTCGGAACAGCCATTTCGAATCAATAATGTTACTCGCTTGGTTTGGCTCTACCAACACCCAGGTTTGATTTTTCTTTAATGCATCCAGCTCCTCCTGAATAGCAAGTTTCCACTGTTTTGCATCTCTTCTCGTCAGTGCCTCTTTAACTGTTAGTGGATCTCTTTCTTCCACTATCGCCTCATAGGTGATATGATCCTTAAACTCCACAGTCTTTCTGTTCCTGAGTGGGTATCTTCTCTCTTCTACTACAGGTATTGTTTCAACAGGTTGCTCTTCCTCCGGCCTCTCTTCAAATGATGTCCACTGTTCATCTTGCTCTTCCATGAATTCAGCGTCTCTAACATCATCTGTGTGATCTCTATCACATTGAAGGTCGGTCTCTTCTTGATGAACAACTTGTCTCTCTTCATCATTCTCTAGATGAATTGTTGCAGTATTTCTTTCCTCTTCAGTATTAGTCAATTTATAGTTCATCTGGTTTTCGAAAAATGCCACATCTCTCGCTCTATGCAGCTCTCCATTCATAGGGTTGACTAATCTGTAACCTTTCGATTCTTCACAGTATCCTACAAATACTAGCTCTTTACTCCTCGCATCCCATTTGGTTCTCTTTTCATCTGGGATATGCATAAAGGCTCTGCAACCAAACACACGAAGATTAGACAAATCTATTTTATGGTCACTCCAAACCTCCTCGGGTGTCTTGTTCTTCACTGCGATGGTGGGACTCCTGTTTTTCAAATACACCGCTGTATTTACAGCTTCAGCCCAAAATCGAACGGGAAGACCTGCTTCTTGAAGCATAGTTCGTGCTTTTTCCCCTATGGTACGATTGGCTCTCTCCGCCACACCATTCTGTTGAGGTGTGTAAGCAATCGTAAGCTGGTGTTTAACACCGTGTTCTCTCAAGAACTCATCAAACCTTTTATTGCAATATTCGCGCCCATTGTCGCTTCTTAAAACCTTCAGCTTCTTACCTGTTTGTGTCTCAGCAAAACTCTTGAACTCCTTCATCTTCTCAAAGGCTTCACTCTTTTGCTTTATAAAGAATACGAAAGTTTTACGTGAAAAATCATCAATAAAAGTAATATAATATCTAAAACCTCCAAAAGAATTCTCACTCATTGGTCCACTGATATCCGAATGTACCAATTCTAATAAACTTTTGGCTCGCGTGGCTTTATTCCTCTCAAACGGTTGCCGCGTTTGTTTACCCATTAGACAGGCTACACAGTCTAATTTCTCGTTATATTCAAACTTTACCCCAGTTGCCATTTTATCTCTCAATAGCGTCAAATTCCGTATACCCAAGTGTGCCATTCTCTTATGCCATAGCTCCATTGATGCTGTAGTCGCTATTGCACAGACCTGCTGAGAAGGAAATTTAATTTTATACACACCCTTATCCAGCAAGCCTGTTACACATGGTTGTCCTCTCGACGTATACTCACACTCATTGAATATCTCACAACCTCTGTTGGTAAAAACAACGACATTACCTTTTTTAACAATACTACTAACACTCAGTAGGTTCGATGTCAGTCCTGGTACGTACAACACATTCTCAATGTTCAGATGCTCATCTGTTACATTACCATATCCCTTTCCATACATCTTACCTCCATTTGCACAAAACACTTCAACCTTACGACTTGCCTCCGCAAATTTACTCATCCAGTCTTTTCTGCTACTCATATGCATCGACGCTCCTGAATCAATAACCCATGAATAATCTGCTTGCTTCTCTTGACTTCTCGTGTCAAGCGCTACCGTCGTCGCCGTTCCTGTCTCCGTCGCCGTCGCAGTCGGTGTTGCAGTTACCATATTAACCGCCTTCGCCTTCCTCTTCGGATTATCCGGACAGTCACGAGCTTTATGCGATCCATCGCAAATGAAACATCTCATTTTCTTTTGTTTGTCTTTATTCCTCTGAACAAACTTTTTCTGATTCTGATTCTTTATCTTCGCTGTAAGTGCAGCACTCGTCGAATTACTGGAACTTGCGCAAGATGTGCCTTGGTTCAATTGCAACAGTTTAGTTTTAACATAGTCTGTTGTCAGTTCTACATTAGTGTTCTCCAACGCCAATCTCAGATTATACTCCTCCGGTAGTCCTTGCAACATCAGCGCCGCTAACAGCTCATCCAGTGGCGTAACAATAGGGTGGCAGGGCTGGCAAAATGCCACGGGCCCCCGACCTAAGAGGGCCCCGGCCCAAGAGGCCGCGAGCTCAAAAATATATTTTTATATTGTACCTGGATATTTTATTTTATTTGAAAAGTATATTTTTATAAGTTCTGCTTAAAATCCAAAGTGAGACAACTAAAGACCATAATACAATTTCAAGTTAATCGTTAAGCATTTCAACCAACCTATAGTAGTCTTTGCAACCAACCTAAACAAAAAGATGTTGATTCATTTTTAGAGATGTACACGTTACCCGTGACGAGTAATTTTACGTACTTATGACCGTCAGAAAACCTTCGATCAAAATACCGGTAATTGCACATCTCTATTCATTTTAGAATGTATCCATTGGTTTCTACATAATTATTTTGTCGCGGTACGTTGGCAGCGCGGGTGAGCATTAACGATCGGGGAATTCCCCATTTTTTTTTCACTTTTTTCGTGGCGCTGCTGCTGGGGCGAGCTAGCAACACTATGTTAGAGGATTTGAATTTTTTCTATACCTACCCTTTTGCGGAACAGAAACCCGAATAGATTTTTCATAATAAATATCTTATTGAAATTAAATTGTGATTTTTACTGATAGGGCGCCATCAAAAGAATTTGCCACGGGCCCCAGATGCTATAGTTACGCCACTGCGCTCATCGTCAACTTCTTTTCCGATATCCCTCAGCTGCTGTGCTACTGACATTAGTGCAGTCACATAGTCTCTCATAGATGTGAACTGCTCAAGTTTTAGGCTTACTAGCTTTGATAAAAGTCTGCATCGGTTATGTAGTCCTTTATCCTTAAAAGCTGACCTCAAAGACTCCCACGCCTCCTTTGCCGTTTTCGCATGTCTCACGTGAATCAGGCAATGCGGTTGTATCATCATACATATCCTGGCTCTCGCTTTTTGGTCTCTCTTTAAGCCAAATACATCTGTACTCTCTGGTGTCTTCTGAGTATACTCCCACAGATCATCATGGATTAAATACAACTCTACCATAAACTTCCATGTACTATAATTCGAGTTTCCATCAAGTTTCTCTATCGACATTAAACTCATACCTGTATCTCGTACCGGCTGCGATCTCTCTAGTGCGCCGCCCATAGTCGTGTTTACAACATCTTTCGTTTCCATATTACCTACTCTCTACTACGTATTCTGGGCTCATAACCTGGTGGGTCTTTCCTATCAGTAGAATAGTGAAAACAAAGCAGATAAAGCACATAGAAATTTTAATTTGGTTTTTCTTGACAACACAGAAAATAACAGAGTAAAGTCACACATCATGTTCCTAACAAACATATTCAAACATCCGTCATCTCCCATACAAGCCAGTCTGAGTAACGCTTGCAAACCTCTTCTTAACATCATTAAACCCAGTTGTGAACAGTGGCACGAGATGGGGGGGCTTCATCGTGAAATGCCAATCGAAGTCTATCATAATACTTTTTTGATGACATCGAAAGTCATAAAAAATCATTGTACGAAAATCTCGCGTTAAATTCATGCTGACCTTTATAAAAATTGTACTCTGTGATGCTGACGTGACACAGACAATTTCCAATTTGCCGCCATAACGTAAACAAATGACAAAATAAAATACATTCACATTGACAGTTCCATTTTCAAAATTTGAACTTATTTTTTTATTATATCGCAAGTGGCCAGTTCTAAAAATTTTCAATGTCGCCCTCGTAAGATACTTTTCCCGTTATTCCCACGGGATCGAGACTTATGCGGCTAAAACCGTGGGGCGCAGTTAGTTAGTGTATACTTTCTCAGCAAAAAACAGTTTCTCAGTGGGACACGTGACTCAAACAAAACTTTTTTATAGCTTAATATTTTGCAAACCAAACGGATCCCTGAATCGGAAAATGTTCACCCATACTCATAACAATACCTCACAGCCTCACACAATAGAATAGACAATTTAAAAAAAAAAACATCCCCGCTTTACCTGTAAGGGAGGTACCCACGGATGGCAAATCATAATCAAACCCAAAATCGTCAAGGCTGCCAGTGTATGTAATATTAGTTTATTACCTACACAATACGAGTACATGCGGGTTAAACTGTTATTATGCCTTAGACATTTATGGAGCTAGCTACCTACCTACTTATTGCTCGCAAGAGTTGATAATTAAACACCCTGGGCAAGTGGGCAAGCACCTAAATGATTACAGCAGGCAAGCAGCACATCTGTATGGGTGTGCATGGGTGACTCCTGTAAAAGTACGCAACGGGTAAGTTATGTTCATAGACATATAAAAGCTTACTCTACTACCTATTACGAGTACGTGACGGTCGAGTAAGCGGATCTACAATTTTATTATACACTGAAGTTAGTTATCAAAATACTAAATAACTTATAGTCGAGCGATTAGGATCTAGTTTCATCTACTGAAAATTTTCCAAATGCAATAACCAAAAAACATTTTTAACCCACAGAACCGGATAACGAACCTGGGTATTGGGTAATACGTTCGAGTTCCAATGAATAGAAGCCTTTTTTTATTTACCAGAGACACTAGTCTACTCTTTTTTTCTGACATTTACGTTTGGCAGCAGTAGTCTAGTTTAGTCTGTGGTCTATTTATTTTTGGAACTGGAAGTCCGTGAAAATCGAGGATTTTACGTTTTTGTACGTTGTTAATCAGTTATTGAGTGCTGACACCTTATTGTTTCTACATAAATATAGTGTGTTGAAGTGTTTTACTGTCAATTAACCTGATGTATCCAATACTTTTACTGTGTAATGCAACTCTTTGATTTGACACCAACACTTCCTGTTATTTCTATGAGCTGTCCAAAAAATATTTTATTCAGTAACATATCTTGTACCCTATTAGGATGTTTACTTATATATTCTAATTGTAGCAGTATTTGGGAAGTCTCTGATGTAAATTCCATTCGCTATTATTTGAGTGCACCTAAACTAACACATTTACATTTGCCTATTCTGATTTGGAGTTATTTTTCTAGAATTTATAACATGGTGCCAGGAAATAAGTAAAATGTCAACCGAAAATTGCTTGGTGAAAGCAATCTATTCCTTTAAGGGTAAAAACAATGATGAGCTATGTTTCAAAAAGGGCGATATTATTACTGTTACCCAAAAAGAAGAAGGTGGATGGTGGGAGGGAACTCTGGGCGAGACCACAGGCTGGTTCCCTAGCAACTATGTGACTGAACATAAAGGTATGCATTAATCTTTATTAATTTGCTACAACATCTTACATTAATTGGTTACAATTCTTTAAAAGAATACATTTTACCACAGATCCATCAGGTAGTGTGACAACATCGCCCATACGGGCAGCATCAGAAATACAGGCATTCAGAAATGTAGTTCTCAAAGATATAATAGACTCTGAAAAGGCTCATGTGGCAGAAATGCAGGGGCTGGTCAGCAATTTCTTACAGCCTTTGGAGAAAAGTGACATGTAAGTGTTTGTTTGTATCAGACTAGAAAACACCCAGTCCCAAAGGACTACCTACTAATTATATTTTAACCACAATCACACACACAACATAATCGCACAGTGGAGAAACAAGCCCTTTTCCACAAATTATAAAATATTTATATTACAGTTGACCAAAACAAGTTGACAGTGCAGGTAGATCATAAAGTAATAATGGTTGTGCTATAGAACTGCTGTATAACATTTTTTTTTGTGTATGCATATTTTTGCAAGATTTGATAATAAATAATTACTTAGTCTGTTGCAATAACAAATTATCAATACTTTTAGGCTAACAAGGGATGAATTCAGGCAGCTGACGGGCAATATTAACGAAGTGCTACAAGTACATGAGCAGTTTCTAGCTCTGCTAGATGAATGTGCAACAAAAACAGGACCTGATCAGCGAGTGGGGGGTCTGTTTTTACAATGGGCCCCCAAAATTAAGACTGTTCATCAAACTTATTGTGCTGGCCATCCTAAAGCTGTCTGCATTCTTGATAAGTACAAGTAAGTAAATAATTCCAAGCAAATAGCTCAAACATCTGTTGTTGGAATTGTTGGCATTACATACTTCATTTGCTATTATTTTAAATAGGAATAAATGATGAAACATGTTAATAACATTGTTTTAATTATTTCAAACACTTAAACCTTTTATTTTGATAAAAATCAGGCATTGTATTTCGCTTTCAAAGGGTAAACTATAATAATTATAAAACCTTACCTAAACCCGACTTCTGGATTTGCCCCTGATCCTAATCTTTATGAATCCTGGGAATTATTTTCAGAATTTTTATTTTATAACTATTTTAGGGAAGAACTGAACACATGGATGGAGGAAGCTGGTGCTGTTTGCCCAGGGGTGCTAGTATTGACAGCTGGCTTATCGAAGCCATTCCGTCGATTGGGCAAGTACCCTGCTATGCTACAGGAACTGGCCCGACACGTCCATGAAGCGCACCCTGATAGGGGTGACACTCACCGTGCCTCTGTTGTGTATAAGGATATAGCCGTACGTTTTATTTGTTTATTGTAAAAATTTTTGCTGTTTCAATGCATTTTTTTTTTAAATAAAACTATTTTGTTGTGTAATAAGTATTTTATGCTGAAACAACAGCCTCTTACTTACTGTACAGTAATGTCTTCTTATATTTCTTTGAAAAGTAACAGTATTGAAACCCTTTAAGAACACAAAGGCATGTATCTTACAAGCTGCTTCTTTCAGAGTGGTTGTGCGGCATTACGGCGACAAAAAGAGTTGGAGCTTCAGGTGGTAACCGGTGAAGTTCGCGGCTGGCCTGGCGGTGAACTAGCGTCTCTTGGTGACGTGCTGCATATGGGCAGCGTCGCCGTGGGCCCCTCGCATCAAGACCGCTACCTCGTTCTCTTCCCCTCTGCATTACTGCTACTGTCCGTCAGCAAGAGGGTGTCGGCGTTTGTTTATGAAGTAAGTTATTTTTTAAATAAACTGAAAATACAAAATCAATTTCTACATATACATATTATTATTTGTTTGTGTGACCGCGTTGTTCTTCTAAACTCGGCAACGGATTTTGATGCAGTTTTCACCATCACTTAGAGAATTTATTCCGGAAGGTTTCTCTGTATACACTGTATACTCTGTATACACTAGCTGTTCGTGCCCGGCGAAGCCCGGGTGTATTTTCGACTTTTCCGGTGGATTTTCCAAAATTCTCTTTCATACAAACCTTGTCTAGACAATTACGAATACAACAAAAAAAAAAACATCTAAATCGGTCGAGCCATTCTCTAGTGATGATAGTAGTATTTCCACAAAACGGCACGGTAGTGACACAAACATCGGAGGCGTCGCTGCGCCATCTTTGACGGAGACACCACGATCTTTCATACATGCGGCAATACTTTTTAATAGATAGCATTGTTTTTCATATACTCAAAATAAACTAAATGTGAATTCATGCAACCTAGTGTAGCGGTTACACCGCCACATACGAACTACGCATCAAAGACATGACGTCACACAAATCCTGCATCGCGCAATTAGAGTTTACCGCGTGAACGACATATATAAGACTATCCGAAATCAACAGTCGGGCAGTTGCCCGCCAACACCCGTCTGGTCGGAGGATCCTCCCTTTTCTATGGTGGATGAGTGAACTTTACACCCTGTTCCTCATGCCTCTAAATTGGCGACCCCGACGTGATGTGAACACGCAACCTTCTGATTACTATACTATTTACTTATTGGTAGCTGTAAACATTTTTTTTTTAAATATAAGGACCTACTCAAAATAAACCAAACATGAATTCATGCAAGCCTAGTACTTTTTGTTAGGTTACTCTCAGAAATTGTGCATAACGAGTCGTGAACAGAATACCGTCTTGTATATCGATTACTTTTTTTTTCAACACCCGATTTTAATTAAACAAAACCTATATAAATTTTGCTCCAAATTAATCTCTGTCTAGTGTCTACCTATGAAAACTACATGAAAATCCGTTCAGTAGTTCCGGAGATGTGCGCGAACAAATAAACAGACAGACAGAGAGACACTGGATTCTACTGTTTTATTATATGTATAGATTAATAGTAAACTTACATAATAGTAAATAAATCCCCATGTTTTGTCAAGTCGTAAAAACCGTACTTAAAAACCGCAGGGGTGGATCGCCACTGTCGTTAGTATTAAATAAGTTCTCACAATTTTTTTTTTAGGGTTGTCTCCCATTGACTGGCATCACAGTCTCCAAATTAGATGATACAGATACCAGAAAGAATGCATTTGAAATAGGTGGTCCAATGATAGACACGATTGTGGCAGTGTGTCAGACAAGAGCTGAAGCTGATAATTGGGTGAGCCTGCTGCAGAAGCACTCCAACACCAGCAGTCCGGCCCATGAGCCTGGACAACCTCAATCATTACCACATGTAAGTATCTGCTTACAAATATTGCCTCACTTTGCTTAAACAATAAAGAATAAAAGCGTATAGCCACTCCAGCTAGAATATATTTTGTTTATACCCAAGACTAAGGTTTATTTTTGGTTATATAGCTGACCCGCTCTCCTTCAGAAGGGGCGTTGTCTAGCCTCAACACTAGTCGCCGCAGCCTTTACCACGTCACGTTGCCACCGCCTAGCTACCCTTCGGCATCACCTTACTATTCGTTAACCAAATATTTCGCGAGACTCGTAAAGAAAAAAGTTATCACGAGGCAAATGTTACGTAAACTTTTACATGAAAGACCATGGGCCAAGGCTTTCGAGTTGACTGGATTGCCGGTGAGAAGAAGACATAAAAACCATATTCGTTTAAAAATAGAAGATGATGGCACTATATGCGCAGACGCAGAATATTCCGATTCTGATGATAGTGACAGAGAAACCGACGGGACTGAGTCGTACACAAGCTCTTGCTGTACTGATGCAGAAGCAGTTAGTGGCTCTAAAATTCTGAGACAGAATGCTATGGAAAGTCCGCGAACAATATCATCATGTAGCAGTTGGGGTAGTAATTTTGGTTACGTACGCTATTTCGACAACGCTGCTGATATGCATTTGGATGGGAGTCAATCAATGGTCAGGGCAGATTGTACACGAGATATATTTGAAAGTGTAACGGGCAGTCATGTACCTTATAACACTATAAACACTATTGATAGTGGCCAACAGTACCAGAAATCTGCCCTTGGAGATATGAATATGTTTTCTCCATTTGCCCCACATTCCGAAAGTACTGAGAATTCTAGTTTCGAAGTAAGATCTTACATGGGCTGTGAAGATTTAGTTAACATGGATCAAAGTATACAAATTGATATGCTTGGCAATGAAGAAAAAGATTTCATACCAACAAGACGGAGTTTCCCAAATGTTAGTGCAAAAAATGAAGCAGTAACAAAACTTTGGAAATCAACAGAAGAAAGTTATAAACCTGAAGAAGAAAATGCTGATGAACAATTAACATCTGATGTATTACAGCTTTTAGCTCCTCCGTCACCAAAACAGAGATACAGTAATATAGAATCTATAATACTAGACCCGCCGCCAATGTTTAGAAACGAGGAGGATAACATGAAAATAATCAACGTTAATCTGAACGCCAATGTGCCTTTCCGGAAGCATTCGCTCAATTCCGATAAAAGGATAAGGCGATCTATGTCAAGGTCAATGGTAGAAACTGAGAATTACCATAGAAATGAAGATGCCAGAATGCATAGAATGAGCTCTCAATCCGAAAATCACAAAATGCATAGGAAATGCGAATGTTGTAATAGATCGATATGTCCTAGCCCGCGATCTTCTGATTCAGGTGTTGTGGGAAGTTGTAATCTAGCTTCGCCAGAGTTGAACATGCACGAATACTCGAGTTCTGGCACCACAGGCAATGAATCGGACACTCACGACAAAAGTTCTGATAATTCAAAAGGTTCTTTAACGAATTTATCGCAACGCAGTTTCGATGCTGACCATCGAAAAAAAGTTACATTGTCCGAAATAGAAGCGGCTACCTATGAAGATCAATGTAGGTGTACTTCGCCTTTCGGGTCCACTGCTAGAACATCTTGCGTGACCAGTGTAACTTCGGAGAATAGTCTAGATGTTATGGATTCATCAAACATGAATGTGACGTCTACGTTTGCAGCAGGACCGACCGTACCAACAACGCAAGTCAAGCGTACCTCTATTAGATATAACATTGAACGTTACGTGCCAGAGATCAAGTTGAAACCCGATCCTCCGCCAAGAATGTACAGGAAGCCCAGCACTCACATTGAGATTCCTAAGAACGTGCGTCAACCCCTACCCTGCCAGTGGAGCACTTTAAACATAACAGAACGATCGAAGCCTAGCCTGCACTATCATATGCGTATTTATCGTGAAACGCCCGAAGTTAATAATATGCAGAGGCAATCTCGGGCCAACGCCCCACGCAATCGGGATGTCTTTAACAAGGAAAATATACAAAGCATGAGTGAGAACAATTCGCAAATGCGCAAAACGAGATCTCGCAGTGAGGACTTATCGAAAGTGCAGAAGGGTCTAGCTGAAGCCCAAAGCGGCTTTGTGGTGTATCGTTCAGATTTATACGCACACTGGTGGATGAAAGCAAAATTACCGATTACCGTGGTCACCGACTCAGGCAAGGATTATTCTTTTGTAAAGAGCTACTGATTTGTGTCACTGGTTTGAAGATAATATTGCCTTGAGGATTTGTAACCATTAGATTAATACTGTCATTAGAGTTACCCCAGTGTTGCAGTGCTTTACTTGATCATCCTTGCCTGTGTTTATTCATCTTACTAACTACAAAACAATCACTGCAAGTAGTAATCATGTAATTATACTAACCAATTAAGATGAACATAATGCATGGTAAGGCTTAATGACCTGTTCTTCTCACCAATATTTAGACCTGTACATTGAACGGCAACGTGTTTGGTTTCCTTATTTTATTGAAACCCATTTGAACTGGGACTAGAAGTGATTTTCTCAAGGGCAGATAATGCCATACTTATAATCCTTTGATCTGATGTTTGAAATGCTGCAATGAGACAGCTGGCGAGTGTCCGCTAGATACCCTTGCTTATTTAAGATAGATATGTTTGAACAAGTGCTGCTCCAGAAAAAAACATCATATAAACTACTTGCACAAACGTATCTATTTGCTAACTTTTTAAATATTGATATCAATAACGCGTTTCCGGATTACGTCTTGAAGTTTAAGTAGTAACATATTTTGTTTTTCAACAGATGGCCATGAGCGACAGCAATAACTCTGATTTATCGTCGGGTCTAACAAACCACAAAAGATCACACTCATTCAACAATCATCAAAGCTACACACAACATACGCAACCAACGCAAAAAAATAAACAAAAGAATCAGTCGGCACGATGGCTCTTAAATTCATGCGACTCTCTCGACCAATCACCTGCCAAGCCAAACAAAACTCCTATTGGCAAAAAGTTCTCTTCTGTTGATTTCATCGACACGGCTGGCTCGAACTACAGCAATAAAGGTAAATATGCTCATTTATTTACCACACGTGGTTCACATAAAAATGCGTAAAGATTTTCATGCAATTAACTTGTTGATGATATCTAGATTAATGGTTTTTCAGTTCACCAATAATATTGCGTGTTTCGACGGAGGTTTTATCTGGGCCTCTTAATGTTTCGAACAACAAGATGATTATGTGAAACTATTCTTGCTCCTTCCTTACTTATATGCGATCACTGCCTCGTTGGGCTAGTGGTCGCAAGCGCTACTGCTGAGCATGAGGTCCTGGGTTCGATTCCCGGGTCGGGCAAAGTGTTTTGGGTTTTTCTATCTGGAATTTCTCAGTAGCAGTCCGGAGTCTGGATTTGTGCCTGGTTGATAGCATAGGCTCGCCCCCTATTACATGAGACTTAAACATAATTAGCGAAATGTGGGTATACCTGCTACAGGCAAGGAAACAAGGCGTGATGTTATGTTATGTATTAGGTATTTTTGTATGTGTTGGTAACAAATAAGATTTGTCTACTTACTGCAATATTTCCTTCCATGCACACGTAGGGTGGAGCATAACATGTTTACGGCCGGCGCCGCCCCTCAGACCGCAATCGTTCACGGTCGGTTCGGACGAAAACATTGGCCCCACGCACCCTTATGCGCCGCATCAACGAAAGTCCAATTCTTATGAAGAGGACGCCTTAATATTAAAAGTTATCGAAGCGTACTGTACCTCGGCGCGCTGCAGGAATGCTGTCAGTTCAGGTGAGTATCTTTGATTTGCTCCACCATAAAATATATAAAACATAACCGACAAGCCTTGTTAAAATACTGTAGGAAGAACCTACCATTGATAATATTTTAAACTAGCTACTATTTGCTTCGACGATTATTATTAGCGGATTTAAAAATTATTGTGAAATATAATATGACTCCTTTGTGCCTCTGCAATAAACCCAACAATAAAAGTAGACCGATATCGCTAAGTATGAGATTAATGCATAATAGAACTTCTTTGCAAAGTATGAATAATAGCATAATGGTTGTAGTAATTGAATGATCATTATAAGCAAGTAGAAGGTATCCACTAACACAGCGTATTTATTATGCAGTACCCAATATTCCGCTGGAGATATTCGAGTCCACAAGGAGGAGACATGCGAAGTCAAGAAACCGTATAATCAGTTGGTTCTTAGAATGAAAGATCTGTATATAAACATGAAACCAAATTTTTCGCTAGTCATACAAGTAGCGCTTGAGAATAATATTTGTTCAAGTTTGCTGTTGTTGGTGTAATGACGATAATATTTATTAATTAAGCACTTCGTGTATCAGTATCATAATTTATTACAATACTCAGTATCTCTCATATTTATCGGTATTTATACAGGCACACATATCTAAGTGCATGTGCAGCATGCTTTGATAATCTCTTGTTCACTGTATTAGCTCTCTTAGATCTGGTATCGTTAGTATTAATTTATTCTCAAAATAGAAGACACGGTAACAATTAAACCAATTTAATTTATTGTATCTTTAGTTCGTATGAGTACAAAGTAGCTAGTCTTTGTAGTCGTTACTTATTTATTTTGTATCCGTATCGAATATAGACTCGATTATACGATGTTCATTAGTTGAATATTTTTAGCATTTTGTTACTGCCATCACCAAAATATATCTTGTCACTAACAAATCGCAAGAATCTCTTCAGTCTGCGCTTGTTGTTTATAAACATTAAATAAATGCCGGAGTATCTAATCTAATCTAATAAGGACGTTTTCAAACTCAACCGTCTCTTGACCTGGTAGTCTGAATCTTTCTATTTTGTTACATGCGGCTGCCTTTATATCGCACCTGCAGTGGACTGCGGCCACTTATCTCTCGGTAAAGTACAATATCACGCACCCGCTACTAACATACCTCACTATAACTACACTAAACTTCCGACCGTCCAGCGAAGCAACACGCCCGAATATTCCGGCTGTAGTAAAACGACAAAAGTAAAGCGTAACAAGAGCTCCTCTGCGGCGGACGCATACTTGTTTCGAGGGCCGGATACTAGGAGGCTGCTGTCGGACCGAAAATTCGACATGAACCGCTCTAATCCTAATCTGTGGGAGTGTTCCGAAGAGCGTAGACAGAAGTTAATGTGCGGGCGGGAGCGGCGCAGCGGCTCGCAGCCCAGCCTGGCGCCGCTGCGGGCCGCGCCGCCTGCGCCCGCGCCGCCGCGCGCGCCCCGCTCCGCGCGCTCCTCCACCTGGTGCTGCGGCACTTTTGTCAAACAGCTCACAAAATCTCACCATTTTGATTGACATAAGTAGAAAACTTAGTTTTATGCTCAATTGTTGTTCCTACATATCAATCACCCTTTTCGCTGTTCGCTCGGATTATCTCGTATTTAACCACGTCATGTTATTTTATGACAGGTGTGACCGCTGACATTCTGTTTCATTTTCCTATTTTACATTTAACCAAAGCTGATCCCATTGACTAATATTGTAATTGTTTGTTTTTATTTAAATAATCGCATCCTCATTTATTTGTAGCTGATCGTTGTAGAAACTAAGTGTAAGAGTATACCTAATGAAAATTGTAAGCAAGGCGAATGTTTGTGTAGGTGTGTCCAAACATTGAGCAGTAGTCGTGGTGATTGGACGACTGCCGCGCGAACATTCGTCGGTTTAGTCCTAACTAGAGCGCGGCAGAAATGTGTCCTGCAATCGCGTGTTGCTGCTGCGCTCTTGCCGCTCAATGTTTGGACCCACCCTTATACTATTCGCTTTGATTTCAAATGAGTGCTAGTGCCATTGATGTAGGCTTAATGAAACGGTCGATCAAGCGGCTTATCTGTGTTGACATAGATTTTTCATATACAAATGCATGTGTGCAGTATTATTTTAGTAATTAGAGAGAGTAATTTTTAAATATTGCTTGTATATTTTATAAATATATTTTATGTGGTGCATTATTAAATTATAGCATAATTTGCATGATTATGCTTGTAGCTAGTAGTAGATTGTAAGGAAATAATATATAAAATGGTTAAACGTAATTTATTACAAAAATCACTAATTGGTGAATTCAGTAATGGAATGATGCCAAGGACGCAATTTTTTCATAGAAGTTTATATTTATTATTGAATCCATTAAATGCCAAATGGTGCTTTTTATACGCAGACGTCTATTAGGAGTCATTAAAACTGTCGTTAATTTGTTGAATATAAATATAACTATTAAGAGTATTCATAAATGTATAAAATATTTCCAGTAGATAAATATGACTTGCGCCTTATATGGAAACTTTACCGTTGAACATTTTGTTCCATAAAATAGCTCTGTTTTGACATAAAAGAACGTTTAAAAATAAATCTAAGTTAAAATAACTAGAATGAAACTGTGTTATATCTTTCGTTAAAAACACCTCGATATTGTGATACAACAACTACAAGAATGACAGAGAATTTATATCAGAACTGTAAATTAAGTAGTCAAGACCAAAGAGCATATTATATTCGTAGGGGCTAGGGCTAATAGAGACAAGTTATTAGATTGGGCGGCTGGTGGTCTTAGTGGATACCATCGGCCGCCGCCATTCATTTAATATTGAACGGGATAGCGCAATGTACTGCATGCTACATTTACATACGAACATTACTGTACCGGTGCCAACTGCAATACGGCCTACGCTTTGACTTGTTCCATTGTATCACTTATCTCATACATGTCTTTGTCCTTCACCACTTGTTTTGTCTCGAAAGATTAATCTCAAAAATGTGTTATCTCATTTTATATGTTTATAATTAGAAAGTCACATTGGTGTGTTTGACTATCTATAGATATCTTAATACTCTTATTGAATCACACACACGTCACATTTGCGTCACCAACAAGCATATTATAAGAACTGATTCAGCGAAGCGGTATTCCCACAGCCCATTAGCGAAAAGAGCTAAAACATAGTGAAGCTTGTCAAACATATACTGGCACTGATTAATTGAAGTGGAAACTGGAAATCCGCCTTGTGCTGTTTGCACACACTGCCTCTTTTACTGATTACTGCTGAATTTTAATTAAATATTGGAATAAAAAAAATGATTTTCTGTTCGCAATCAGAGATATTATTTTTTACGTGGTAATAATTTTGCGTAGGTACATCCTTAATTTTCGAAGCAGTCAATTACAGTAATTACTTACTTACGTACTTTTTGTTTATGTTTTGATGCATACCTTGGAGTACTGCTTCGTAATATTTTCAATAGTAACGTGTGGCTGTAAAGTTTGACATTGCACAGCTTTCACTAGACGAGATCATTGACACGAAGGTATCGATTTATTGTTGGTCGCGCAAAATGTACAATGCCTGCCCTGTGCCTAGGTAATTCTGTTCTGATCTGACATCGTAAATTATACCTACGCTTATTTGGAGGGTATTTAAAGAGCCTTTTGGCTATATAATTGGCACATCATTATGGATACGAGTAGTCACACACTTTTGAGTGACCTTTCTGTAGGGATGTGATGCAATAAGTGATAGACAAATTCAGCAGGTTGTAAAGTTAAACAGCTATTACCTGATTTCAATATTTATTTTTGAATACGTGTCTATTACGAATTATGTATATGTTTATTAAACTTTTTCGATATTTGTAGTTTATTAACATTAATATAGTGTGTAATTTTGTATTTGTGTATACCTATGTATTCAACTATTATAACTAACAAATTGATGCCTTTTAAGAGTTGGATTTAATCCATTAATTTCTTTTAAAATACGTGTTGAGTTGTCAAATACTGTAATAAATGATTAAAAATTTACTCTATATATATTACATATTTACTTTTTAGCCAAAATGAGTGTGTTAATGAAATAACCTTAATATTATTGTACGTGTGTTTTCATTGCTTTTGTGCCCAATTTAAGGGGTAAATATCTAGCATATAACACAACAATTTGATATTATTAAAAGTTTTGCATTACATTCTGAATGTTTGTGTAATCGTTATAAGGATCATATTGTACAACTTGTTCCTCGTCTAGTTTAAATGTCTGTCGTGATTTGTCCTTGAAATGAATAAGTATATTGATTCCACTTTTTAAATACACACTAGCACACTAGTTTAATTTCAACATGGATGAGGTATAAGTTATTCGAAAATATTCATTTATCCTGTATTATGTATTACAATTCTAATAATCTTTACATCTTTACCTATATAATGTTAACGAAATTGTGTGGTACAATATTATATATATTTTTCTATGGAACTGTAGTTATTATTAACATCTTGAAATCAATTCTACAATTAATGAGCACAAGATAACGTTGGCATGCCTGAAATGCTACAATATGATCTAGTCGTTAATGTTCTATTGATTTCCAATACCAGTAATAGCTGCACTAACATGGTATCTGCTAATGAGACTTGCCTCGGAAAAAAATCTACAACTAGTAAAATGTTATGATACACTGTAGATAGTCGATAGCATGTTAATTACTTGAACAAGCGTTGATATAAGGTGGGTATCAGGTAAAATATCCATCGAAAGTTAATCGTAAGATAATGCATTTTATACTTTCATAAGTATAATTCTATTTTCAGAATGCGACGACGAGAATCCCGCGATAGAGGCTTTGGTGAGGTCACCGTCGCTGCCGATACATTCTGCGTCGAGCCAAGCTTCGCCGAGTTTGTGGACGATAGTCATGCGGCTGCAGAACGAAGTGAAAACATTGAAAATGGAAGTTAAGAACTTACAACTACAGTTGAGCGAAGAAAAACATGACCGCACTCTTGCCATTGCTACTTTACAGTCGAGAAACATATTGATGGACGCGAAAGAAAGTAAATGCTAATGTTTTTAAGAAGTATTAAACTTTATTTTAAGTATGATTTTATCTTTTATTTTAAAAGCCCTTTTTGGTTTTCCTATGGGTACTTGAGCTTGTTTGATTGAATTGGTCGGTAGTGTCATTTGTCGTTACGGGTAGTCAGAAGCCCGAAATGTTGACAACCAGTCTTACCAATGGGTATTGTGATACCCAGTAACTGGGTTGTGGAGGTCAGATACTGTCATATTCGACGGCACGGTTGGCGCAGTGGTTAAGCGATTGACTGCTGCGTTGCGTGTCGCGGGTTCGATTCCCACACGTAACAAATATTTACAATTAGTTGTTCCGACCTACAAGTAGTTGCTCTGGGTCTGGCTGTTTGTGTATGTGAGTTTAAATGTTTGTAAACGCATCCACAATACACGATTTTTTTTTGTGTGGGGCAACGTTTAATAAAAATAGGCAGTCGTTACATGTAAAATACTGGTATTCAGTTACATCCTGTTAGACTAGAAGCCGACCCCAACAAAGATGGGAAAAGTCTAGGCAGATAATGGTTGAGTAGGTAGTGTTTACTTTGATAATACTTATTTTAACGAATTGAATACTTTTCGTACATTAATAATTTGACACTATCGATATAGATACGATTGGCGCGGAAATGGAATGCTTAGATGAGCATTCCTGTCTGTATCAATTACAACCACTGACATTAATTCAGTCGTCAATCTTATAGAACAGCCGGAATATACAAGTCTTCAGTAGTAGGTAGCTAGCTGCGACCGCTGCAGTCTTAATAAAATAGAACATGGACATTTCTTTTTTTTTCCTTTATTGTATAGATCTGCAATCAGCCTTTCGGCTATAAGCAAATGTGCTGTTTGATTCATGGCGTGGTTGTGCAGGGCTCCACTGAGCACAGCTCATATGGTAACTATTTATTCAATTCGAGGATGTGGTGCCTTTTGAGGCGCAAGGTGATTATTTGGTTGAAGAAGGTCTACGGCCAACTGTTTTTATTAAGTCTGTCCTTGTATGTATTTTCTACCATCAGTATACTCTCCTTTACTGTGTTTACTTTTAATTGCTCGTGGATTTCTGCATTGGTGATGAACAATTGGGCGTTGGAAATTGAGTTCTGTAATCGTTGCACTATGTTGATGTTTGAATCCGAGGCACTACCCAATATCTGTAACCCGTAGGTCCATCACGGCTTTGTAAACCAGTAACTTGTTCTGATAGTTTATGCTTTCTTCTCAGCAAGCAGTACAAATTCCTAAAAGTGATATTAGCTTGGTCTCTTTTGGCTTTGATGTGGGTTTTCCAAATTAGTCGCCTGTCCAAGTGCATATACCTACCAGTATTACCCAGGTACTTCACAACGTTTTTGTATGGCAAGTCATTGCTTCCCACCTTAACCGCAGGGCAGTCGCCTTTTCTGAGTGTGAATGTCACTGGCGTGGATTTTTTTAAGCTTGCTGTAATTCTCCACTTCTCAAGCCAGCCATCTATCAAGTCTAGTGCCTCTTGCAGCTTTCTCTGCAGGCTTCTTTTAGATCTTTGTTACTGGTTATAATGGCTCAGTCATCGGCAAAACTAGCAATTGTAACATCTAGAATTTGTGGCATATCTGTGGAACTACTGCTCTTATTTCATGAAACTCAGAGTAGCCATCCTCTTCTCTTACTGAAGCAGGACATTATGTTCATTTCATATACCTACATAGGACCTTCGATTTACACAATGCCTGCATTAATTTACCTTACTGTATTAAAATAATATGTAGGTATCTAGGTGAGTTATTTGACTTATATGCAGGACCAACGCAAAAATACGATTAATTATAGATTGAACGATATCCTATCTGCAACTGAGGGGTGCCTATTCTAACCTACTCACATAGGTAGGTGTGGTGACGGGTGGCTCGGTTCAACGGGCGCTCATCGGGGTGCATCGCCAACGTGGGGCGTACCTACCACACAGCCATGTAGGAATGCTTGCGGTGTAAAGCTCCTACCCGAACGTTTCCGTTGCAGTTCATTGCTTTCACGTACTAAATAGATAAGTGATGCATGCCTTAATAGGCAACTACTTAATCATTTTTATTCGCAAAAAATACGTGCCTGTGACTGAGTAGGTAAGATGACTCGGTGCTTTTTATGAAACCCGTAAATCGTAAGGATGACCATCCGCAATCAGTTAGACCAGGAGTCACCAAATGGCGGACCGCGCCGCGCCGCCGCCGCACAGTGTTCGGAATGATTATATTACAAGCCACTTTGATTTTTATATGAAATTTTTAATTTAAATGTAGTTAGGTACATGTTTGTGGACTTAAACGATAAAAACACATATATTACTAAGTATATGTTATATTTATAGTGTGTGTACATATAAATATAGTCTTTAAATAAAAAAAGTTTTTTTTACGTTTAAGACATTTAAATAGGCGGCCCTGAAAAAGGCCATTGTCTACTCGCTGTTTGCCTCTTCATCGGATGAGTACGTCCTTTCAGACGCTTCAGGAGCTTTCAATAATTGTAATACTTCTGGCGCCAAAGTACTCGATTTTCTCTTAGGCAATGGTCTGATGTATCATAACGTATCGGGCGGCAGAAGCGAGTGGAGGAAGATCTCGGGTTTTGTCAAAGAATTGTCTCATATTCTGACTGGCTGCTGCTTCCGTCAAATCCCCACTTTGATTTAAGGTAGAATTTTCTGTTTCCATCTTCGATCACTACACCTGCTATTACATCTAGCTGAACTTTAACTAGTCTTTGTGCTGTATGATCAAGCAAACTTTGCAGCTTAACTTCGCATTTCGTCTCAGTTATTATTATGTCGTTCGGGTAACACTCTTTTCGGGCTTTGAGAACTCTATCATATGATGGGTATATATCACACCCTCTCTCTTTAGCTCCTCTGCGAATCTGTTTATACTGGTCCACGCTCAGTTTGGAATTTGTTATCAGAGCTAAAATGCTTCATCGGGAGTATATGGACGTATAAATCTCTGCGTTATTTTCCTTCTTTTAATCATCCGAAGTGATTTAGGTGACGACATAGATACTGCCTTTATAACAGTGGTCATATTCCGCTTACCAATTTTTGTGAAACTTGTTTGAGTGGCATAGGCAAGCTTCTGCGGAGAATGGCCCGCCACCAACATCTTCGTCCGGTTTTTCTTTGCTGATGCACTTAAGCCAACAAAATCCATCCTTCGAGCTACAGCAGATCGAGCAAGTGTACATTCAGATTATCCATCACCTTGATTTTGTACTGACCAAAGCTCTTCTTGCAGCCAGTCGTTGCATGTTAAAACAAACTTCTTTTTGTTCCTGATAGCACTCCATTTCTTGGTTAGCACAGCAGAAAACACCTTTATTTTATTTTTAACAACTTCTACTCGATGTCCTGGAATATCTGAAGAGACATAGTCCACCATCCGAGCAACAGAAGATTCCTTATTCGCTTGATTGACCAGTTTATGACGACATAAAAGGTCGAAAAGGTGAAGGCGAGTTATTCCTCGGGTATCACCTAGTAAACGAAAAAATTAAATTACTCAAAAGTCGCGGCGAGTCGAATATTAAGACTAGATTCATTCGAAAGCTAGATAAATACTCGAGTTTCACAAAAAAACATAGATAGATTCATAGATTCCAGGTTTTTCCCAGCCAATTCCAGCCATCTGGAATTGGCTGGGAAAAACCTGGAATCTATTAAACTTTTAAACTTTTTGCAAATTTCGTTATTTTTTTCAATTCATATTTTATTTATTTTCTCAGAATACGAATTTATATATGATTAACAAATTGGTGTATATCTTACCTTTGGATGTGGAACCCATGATGAAACTATTTTTTTTATTAAAAAACTCAAAAACAGTTGTAAGAACAGAGCGTACCTAAACACATGCGATGATTAGCGGCTAACAAAAGCGACTGACCGGTATTGTTATCGCGTGGGATTAGTGCAGTGCTGAGCGGTGAACATTTCCCGGAATCGGAAAATTTGGTGTGGGAACGAGTTGTACGACTAATAATGTACCTTAATCACTTGCAAATTTCAATTTATATTGCCATGATGTTTGTACCTAAAGTAGCTCGTAATATAATAATTCCGAACACTGTGCGCCGCCGCCGACGTATTTTGTGCAGACCGTAAGTAAATTTCGATCTTGACATACCGATGAACATCTCCAAGTTTTAATGGCAATAGCTTGCACCAACTTTATTTCCAGACTTTAGACACATGGTTCAAAGTAAAAATGTTAATTTTTACATTAATATCTATTATTTACTTAGATACTTATCTACTTTGTTAAAATTGTTCAGGCTTCTTTTCGTTTTATTTCTTAATTTATATTTTTAAGCTTGTTTGTATGGTACCTACTCGTCTACCAAACAGACCGTGACACTCATATTATTATTTTAAATGGACTCCCAATAAACTAATTGGTGATCCCTGAATTAGACCACGGATCTATAACTCAACACACCTAAACTAATTTATGTAGGTACAGTCAGCAAATAAAATCAGTTCCCAATTCCGTTAAAAAAAATTATAACATTAAAATACTTTACACGTTCAGTGCCGTGAACCCTTGGGGAGGGCTCATTTTAAATGAGGTTTTTCTTAGCGAGTATAAACATCAACATCATTATAAACTGAGAAAATAAAATATGTTGTATATTTTAACAAGATTTATTAGAGTACCACTAGCTTTCGCCCGCGGCTTCGCCCAAGTGGAGGTCGGAAATGGTCGGAAATTATCCAACGGGAACGTACTACCGGGATAAAAAGTTAAATCCTATGTGCTAATCCAGGATAAAAACTATCTGTGTGCCAAATTTCATCCAAATCCATTACGCCAAGTTATTCAAACATCCAAACACACAGCCAATATTCCAGGTGTGGAAAGCCGCCGCAGGAGGAGACGCCCTGGGCGTCGGGAATCAATCGCTGATTCCCGGCCACCGTAGGCGCGGGCTTGCGGACGGTGAGCAATGGGTAGCTCGCCGTCCGGTAAGGACCAAGCCCGGGTCGACGGCGCGTTGTGTTCCACGCGCGCCTTCGAGGCGACACACACACTTGGCGTGACACTCTTCAAGAGTGTCAGCGAGTGAAGGGGTCCGATGAGACCATTGCCTGCCGGGGTTGCGGGAAAGTCCGAAAGGGATACCGAGGCCCCCTGGCATTGCACAGCACAGGCAACAGAAGGAACACGGGTGGGTTTTCTTTTAGTCAGTAAGAGTCTGTCACGCCCTCCCGCTCCACCCAGAGCGGGAGACGTCATTTGATGACACACAAAAAAAAATATAATAATACTAGGTATTCTTAATTTTTGAAAGAAGGCATGGGAGGCCGTCACCTCCTTCTGCGAAGCAGTAATGCTCGTGAAGGAGCAGGCGGAACGCGTGAGGGAGAGGCAAAATTCGCGCCCTCACGCCCCTAGCCGCCGCAGGAGGAGGCGCCGCGGGCGTCGGGAATCGATCGCGGATTCCCGGCCACCGTAGGCGCGGGCTTGCGGACGGTGAGCAATGGGTAGCTCGCCGTCCGGTAAGGACCAAGCCCGGGTCGACGGCGCGTTGTGTTCCACACGCACCTCAAAGAGATGTCAGCGAGTGAAAAAGGGTTGCGGGAAAGTCCGAAAGGGATACCGTGGCCCCCTGGCATTGCACAGGCAACAGAAGGAACACGGGTGGGTTTTAGTCAGTAAGAGTCTGACACGCCCTCCCGCTCCACCCAGAGCGGAAGAAGTCATTTGATAATTTCACACGCAAAAAAAAAGGAGACCCTCCCGGGGGTTCACTTCCAATATGTATGGCGGCGTATGAGCTCTATAAAAAGTGTGTAGAGTCGAAAGTCTTAATCGAAACAGTTGATAGTCGACTTTCATTATGATTGTTTATTACGGAAGTATCTAAATTAAAATAATAGCAAAAAATAACCGGCAATAATGATACCTGAAAACAAAATGTGCGCACGGAAATGTTTGGCCTTCTACTGTTCACACATCAGTTAATTAGTAGTTTTGGAAATGGACAGCAACGACAGCGAGCAGCCTAACGTTAATGTGTGGAGTGCCTAGAAAACAGTGATACGAGCTTGTTGGACTTGAAATACACGATGCGGACCCCTCACGCCTGGCGAATACATCGAATGTCAAGCGTTCACCGCAATTACTTATGGGTCAGGTAAATAAAGGTCTCTGTAGCCTCCAATACTTGATTAAACAGGTTTTTATTAAACAAACTGTCCGCTTCGGATCCTGGAAAAGAGTTAGGAAGGGTGGAAGTAGGTACAGTCAGTGTCAAAGTCGGTTAAACGATTCAGAAGAGTTTCATGAATAAAAACTTCGTTATTAGCTTCTTTTAATTTAACAAATGATTGAAGGTTAAGGGAATATTTTGCAGACTAGGACCTACCTATAGCCTGTTATGTAATATATTTAAATCAATAATTAGGTTCTACTACGACGTTAAATTTAAAAAACGTTCGTAATAGACAGTGACTTTCTTTTGCCTACTTAATGGTAGGTATCTATGTAGTATTTCTAGTATAGTCTGGGCGCAAGTGCACCTCCTGAGGTATTTGAGCGGCAGGACGGGGGAGATAGACAAACGTGTAGCGAACTCAGTCTGCCGTCGACCCACACAGCACTTTATCGTCGACCACCGCGCCGGCTACACGACTTAGTTGTTCGCGCCAGTTTGTCCCAAACACACATGAGATAAAATATCCTAAGATGTTTCCGCCAATTACACGAGATGTGAAAAATGTTATTTACAATGTGCACAGTTTTTTCTCAAACGAAAGGTTGACAAGGAAAGTATTAGAACACAAATATGATATGAACATGAAAATATTTTTTTATTTGCTTGAGAAATGTTAATTTGCCACTGTTTTGTTTCGTAAATAATAAAATTTAATAAAGACCTAATACTAATTTTAAATATGCGTTTATTTTTATCTAGCCAGGAAATAAAAAAATAATTGTTATAATTACCTACCCATTACATTAATTAAGACATTTTCTGACATGTTATCCTAATATAAGATTTAGCTGCCCTTAAATACTTATCTAATGTGCGTCTAGTCAACGTCTTTTCAATCGCGCCCTCCCCCGTCTCACCGCCCACATAGGTAGGACCTCAGGAGGTGACTAGCTCTTGCGCTCAAACGGTATGTAACGATTCCGATTCCGATGCCGATATATCGGTCGATATAATCGGCAGGCCGATATTTCGGCATCACTGATTATATACAACTGATGTGAAAAAGCACGTGAAACGACGACGCGCGCGCAACATTGTCGCTCCGTCTTCGCAGGCGGGACTGGCGGTAGAGCCGCGCAGCGCCTGCTTATTGAAATGGCAAATGGCAATGTTTGCAGTTTGCTGAGCGTTGGCTGAGCGATATATTGTTTCGTGCCTGTTTCACGTCACCGCTATTCGTGATTCTGTTTATTCACACAGTTAAGTGGAGGGAACAGGGGCTGCGAGGAATTTGAAAAATAGGTAGGTATTTGACGAAACTATTGCCGTCGCGCTGCGCCCGAAAAACCGAGTTAAACCCCGTAAAGTGCGATAGGGACAACTGCAGCTCAGACCGATTATATCACAAATTTTTTGACGAAAACGACGTTTGGCATTCTCCTTTTTTCTCCTCGAAAACTAAGCCGATATAATAATATTTTACATTAAAATTTTTAAGAAAGAGTATGTCTAGGTTCCTATTATTTTCTTTTATGCTAAAAACTATTCCGAATTAGTCTGGTAGTCCTCTAATCACGGCGGTAAAAATGGGGCATTTTTGTAATTTTTGGAGGGTCATAGTTTCCTTACTTATTAATTGCTGAAAAAAAGGAAGTGACAGGGACATGCCTATAGGCATGTCACTTCCTTTTTTTCAGACCCTGATTTTATTAAAAAATGACAGCTCTAGAGGCATTATTCAGGAAGTAAAACGGGGAACACGTTTGTATGGAGAATCGCGGGCCCTGTTCCCTCTTAAACAGTTGTGCCCCAAATACAAAAGACATTATGTAGCGGTTACACCGCCACATACGAACTAGTCATCAAAGACATGACGTCACAGAAATCCTGCATCGCGCAATTAGAGTTTACCGCGCGAGCGACTTAAGACAATCCGACATCAACACCTGGGCAGTCAGAGGATCCTCCCTTTTCTATGGTGGATGAGTGAACTTTACACCCTGTTCCTCATGCCCCTAAACATACAAACGTCCGAGGTACTTTATTGTTTATTTGATTTATTATCTACTAAGCTATCGATATCGGTATCGCCGATTATTTACTACAATAATCGATATCGGTATCGTATCGGGAAAATTATGTAGGTATCGCTACATCCCTAATTTCTAAGTACCTACTGGTAGTTAAGGTTTTTAATAAAGGTTGAGTGAATTAGTAAGCACTTAGGTACCTACCAGCTATCGTCTATCGCACAATTCCAACTTCCCTATTTCTTAAGTCAGCCCGTACCTGTCTTGGGAATCAAACTCGGGAACTAAAATGAAATAAATTACATTCATGGCTGCGGTAATGTGCACGGAAAGGCTTAGGTACGAATGAAAATTCATATCTCAAGAGAGAATTAAATGAGTGACCTTGTTACCGATTGCCACCGTTTCCTTATCTCTGTAGGCACCTACTGGCAGTTACTAAGTTACTTTTAGATAGCAGATGTTGATCCAATTAGCCGGCTATTCCTCCTACTCTAGCTGATAAAATGCCGGAATGTTTTTATTCCTTATGTAGCAACTGGAAACGAGCGTCGCGGACGCTTCGGCAACTCGGCATGACAAGCAACAAACGCTACCGTTTTTAATTTAATTTTCAATTTACTGTTGGAGGCGGCACCTTCCCACTTCTGCATACCTACCTTTTCGTACATAAATAACGACATGTTTGAAGTCAAGAATTAAAAGTTCACGCTACCTCACTTAACGTCTGTTTATTTCGGACGAGAGCTTAATCGCTAATGAATGGGTAGGTAGGTAACCTACCTAGCAACGCTAATGCATTTCAGCAAGTCATTGAAAATGTATTAATAACTTTCATCGATGATGTTTTTAATACCTAGTTACTGATTTATAACTTGGCATAAATGTCACCTCAATAATAACTTTTTCGGCGATTTATTCCTACATAATAATATGTCCTGCCGACCAGTATATAGAGTTATTACAAAAGGTATTTAATTATCGAATCTAAAACGCGTAGTGTAGTATTACCTCGTAAAACGAAGGTTCAATTTTGTAACAAAACTCTAGGATAAAAAAGAACAAGTTGATGCAAAAAAGGAGATGAGTTTTTGTATTGGGGCGACCGACCGGAGCGTGTTCATGTCTGATACGATCTGAGCCCGCATGTTGCAGTTGATTTTTAATCGTTAAAACCGGTTTTAGGTTCCCTATACCTACCCAATCTGCCCACAAACATCACTCATTTCTCTCATCCATTATATTCATAAATTAAATTGAATTATTTATTCTAGAATAAGCCATTGTGTGAGAATAACTTTGAGGATTTGTGTTCACTTTGTAGTTACCTTTTAATTTCACATACTGCAGCAAGTAACTTCGAAAGGAAGGCAAGTTACAAATCGGAAACAATGCTATATAAATAGCACCTGACTGACCAATGTAGTTTCTCAACTATGCTAAGGCCGAGTTATGTTTTCTTGGTGCTCCTGATTGATATAAGTTTTAGTTGAAATAAACAACGAGTTGGCACTCTATTTTAAGAAAAGGTCAAAAGATGTTCACGGTATGCTAATTTAAACTTGTCTAAAATACAGACCTGTCTATGGGTTATTTCAAGATGGAGGTCTTTGTATAAAAAAACGTTTATTTTATTACCTTGATAAATTTAGGTATGTAAATTGTCTAAATATATCTTTACAAACCTACTTAAATTAGTTACTATTGTGCTCATGGTTTGATTTAACAAAACTAAGGAAGGAATACCTACTTCTTGAAAACCTCTTTTGAGCACACTTATGAACTGGCTTATAAACTGGCCGAACTTCGAAAAAAACTGCATTTAGTAGCCAATTGACCGAAAAAAAATCAAATAGAAAAAATACTTAATGGCATCAAAAATTTGTTTTTGCAAGAAAATTGCCAGCATCCAATACCAATCAATAGGTAATAAAAATATTAAACCTTTTTCCTAAAGAACTTTAAAAATACTAGTTTTGTTTTTAACAAATCCGAATAGTTAAGATTCAAATTAATTATAAAAACTGTTGGTCGTCGTTAGGCTATATTAAAATAAAAACAAATACCAACTCTTGCATAAAAATATTATTTCTTCTTTATATAATATTCAAAAATAGGTAACTCGTAAATTACGTCTTACAAATTAAGATGATGGCACATACAATTTTTAAATAATGTTTTATAGCAGTTCTTGATTAGATGGTCTTTATCAAACATATTTTGTATTATTTGCACGTTAAATGAACGCATTCAGTAGTCGTCTACGCCTTATATTTATAGCCATGGAAATGCACCGGTGAGCATATTCGAGAAGAAAACATTTTTAGTTGGCCACTTTTTTAGTGCTCAACGTAGATACATAAATGATGTTTCGTAATGACCCGCCAAGGAACTATGAACCGTGGTGCAGTCTACTCAGTAGCGTTGTTGTTCTGCGCGTCAGGGTATTTGGCCTGGAAGCGCCACCGGTCGCGCCAGCAGTGCACCTGGTTGCGTATGCGCGACACGTCGGCGGCGTACGTGCGACAACAGCCGCCGATGTACCGCACGCCTAGATCCAGCCACTCTTGAACGAAGACTTCGACTGCCTCGCACTTGTCGCGGTCTATCCATCTGCGATGTACAAAGAGTTAAAGTAAATGAAAAAAAATGGTTTCAATACTATTTGAAAGCGGTCTTTCTTTGGAAGAAGCTCAGTTTTTTGAAAATACAAAACTGAGTTGTAGAATTCGGCACAGTTAGTCAGTTCTATTAATTTAATATTTTAATGCTTTACCAAATAATTATATTAATAATAAGTTTAATTCCAACTTCAGTGTATACTTTCTAAATAAGGCAGTATGGCTAATTCGTAGCTGGGGCTACGTCGTAGTCTCGTAGCACATCGTTTTGCTACGGTCTACGACTCTACTACGTAGTCGCCGCTACGAACTGGCCATTATGCGGATAAAATGTGTAGTCACTATTGTGTTACGCTGTGCTATGAGTAGATTATATAATACAAGATGGTTACGGCTCCGCAGGATCTAATTTCATTAGCAGCTTCACCTACATTAGAATAAGAAATTTTGACAATTACATTCACTTGGGAATATACAAAATAAACCGTAGATAACTTATCCTACTCGGAAATCTTACCCTATTTGAGGGTTGTATTTTTCGCCCGAATTGGGGTAAACGATAAGCGGAATGGGGTCGTGTGGCCGGTCGTCGTTGAAGCCTTTCACGAGGCTCGACACAAAGGACGGCGCGCAGCAGTTCACTCCCACGGCAACGAGCTGGTCAGGGTTCACTTCCCAACATTTCTTTGCGACTTTTTGGAAGCTTTCGCCGTGAGCTATGCTTTGATCGTCCTGTAGAGAAAAGTAACAATAGTCAGTAATAGCAAATAAATAAGCGGAATTTTTCACCGTATTGCGATAGTAAAATGCAAAGGTTTCGTGAAAGTTGTAAAAGTTCGCTAGATGAGGAATCTTACAGCGATACTTGTAAGTATGCCGTGGACTAGCAAATAGCCTAGGCTTTATAGTTAAGTTGTAAAGTTTGTACATAGTGGTGAATTAAAAAAACCAGCCAGCCTGTATTACCTCTTTATATTTTTGAAAAAGATTTGGAATAGGCCGTTGACATGGTAATAGAATTTGTAAAAAAAATGTTCATTGTAGGTACGTGTATTGAAAACAAAATGTTTTTCACGCAACAAAATTTTCTATCAAATCTTTTATCAAGGTGATCGGCTTTTTGTTCCCGATTCGTGCTATTCGTACGAACTGAATAACAAACTCCATTTGAATATTTTGTGCCTAGGTATTCACGGTGTGCTACCATCCCGCCGTATACAGATATCTATGTACAAAAATAAATAACCCTTCCGCAGAGCCCCAGCCCCACACAGCGCCACTAACGCAATACTACGCTCCACAAAGATGCACGATTATTTTCGTTATTTTAAAATTTCAAAATTGGATTAGTGGAGGGTGGAGAATTTATCGAAGCTATTACGTAACTCGTCGATCCTAAGCTTTGAATAGACGAGCCTGGTTATGGTTGGCAGGTTTCTTTATGCTCTTGCGGCCAATATTACTGAAATTTTTTGGAATTTAAAATTATGCGATTCATAATAGATCACTTTCAGCTTACTCGCTTACCTTACAACTGAATGCAATCCAAGCCTTTATGTGAGGGAAGTCTCGAAGTAGGTCGCATAACATTTCGGCTTCTTCTTGACAAGGGATCGTCTCCAACGCCAGTAGGTCGACTCCTGCCTCAACCAGCGCCTGGATCCGAGGTCGGTGCCAAGCTTTCATAGTCTAAGAAACAAATGTTAAGATCGTGTTAGAAAATAATTCTGCAGTATTAAATGCATCAACTTATCCTGACGTGGAAAGTCCATTATAATTCTAAACTAAACAAGGCGTTAATAAAAACAATAAGAGCACTCCAAATTAATTAAGGCGCACATTTTGTTACTTCATATTTGTTTCAGATAGCCATTTGTTCTAGGTTTCGTTAATTAACTGTCCACCCCAGTCAAATGCTGTCGGTACAGGAAAAAAAACAAGAGAAATGAAGTGGAGTTTTTCATATTGCCGATGTAAATTTTAATTTGCAGGCAACTTTACGGCTCTCTTTACGATTTAGCCGCCGCTTTCAATGGCCTTTATTAGGCTATGCATTCATGGCTCTCGGGGTTCCGCAGCAATGATCGAGCGCCTGATTTAATAGTTTTTACTGAAGTTCTATCCAACATTATTTTATTAGATTATCTACTTAAAAGTAGATAATCTAATAACTAGACTTAGTTATCTATTTTCTAAAACGATTTCCTTGCTATGAAAATTTATATGATGAAAATATGTAGCTTGCTTGCAGATTCATGAAAAATCGTCTCGATTTTGCCGAGAACAAACGACTACCTGGGATAGGGGAGTGGTGGGAAGAAGTAAAGTAGTGTTTCCCTTATGTATTCTTTCGAACTTTAGCTACGACAGTGACGAACAATAACTTCCCGTCATTTTTATGGATGGTAAAGAGCATAAGTTAAAGTAAATAATCAGAAAAAGGTAGGTAACTTTTGCTTACTTAAAGGTAATATATTAGAATGTAAGGATAATTACATGCCGAAGATGCACCACTGCGATACCTCGTGATCTTATTTTAGCTCGCTACCTTGATGTCACCTCAATGTACCTAAAACAAATGCATGCTAATAGACACGCACGCATGTGAGCCGCCGGAAAATTCCTCACTGCGATACATAGCCGGCTGTTTGGTTCTTGTGGGTTTACATCGATTGCAGATTGATTGATCACGAGCATCTTCGGCATGTTACTCTAATGTTGTGTGTGCAACAAAAAGATAAAACTAGGTACAGTTTTTAATTAAAAAATGTGTTCCTTGTGTAATGGTCACAATGACAGGGTCCACAATAATCATATTATTTTTGTAAAACCTACCACCTAACTTCACATATTGTGGAAGCAATAAATGTATTGAGTGTTGGGTATTGCGATGTTTAGCAACAAAACAATCTAGGTAGGTACCTAATATATAGCTTTACAAATAGTATTAACGAAAAGGAACCCTAACATCGAACAGCATAGTTAATGTAGAATAATAAAAATACTCACTCAGTGAATTCGGAGCTTTTAGTTAGAAAGCTTTACCTTTAACATTTGAACAAGATCGATTCAACCGATTGCCGCCCTAAAAGCACTCAGTGACAAATATATAGAAATAGACAAAGAACCAATTTCACGCCGGCCACGTTCATTCATTATTAACTACATCTAAGCGACTAGTTTTATATACCTAGAAAAAAAAAACAGATCAGCTGCTTCAATAGGTACTATTAGCAACTGGCGTGCGTGTAGGTATGTATGAACTTAAACGAAGCAAAAGGAGTAGGTATGTAAGGATCGTAGAAGGTGGCGTTCTGCAGTTTCTGCTTACCCCCATGGGAAGAAGGCGTAAGCTTATGGTTTATGTGTGTGTATCTAAGCGACTGGTATAGATACCTAGATAACCATTATTTTTTCTATATACAATGTCTAGAATATTGGCCCTAATAGGTATGCAGGTAACCTATCTGTCTTCATTTTACAGGCGATCTGTTTCGAAGTTACGTAAAAATTGAATAAGTTATTCAGACAAGCACGCTCCATATAGAGAACATAATCTGTGCTTGCCGAGCAGGTAATTTTACCTACAATAAAATAATCATATGGGCTTGTTTTTTTTTTAAGTGGGTATGTATTTGACTGAATAAGACTGTTCGTAATTTTATGTTATTACTTAATATTTAAAATCTGAAAATTGCTTACCTCAACAGTCGTAGTGTCTGCGTAGCTGCCATCATACTCCGAGCCGTCGTGCAGATGAGCACCGTATGGGCCCACGGAGCCCACGATCAGCGGGATACGATCTAAAGGAACAATATACCAAGTTCTTGTTTATAATAATCTCTAGCGCTATGCTCTACGAGTCTACGCGAATACACATAACTTCCAACCCTTGCAAAGTGTAATTAATGCGTGCTTGCACCCGACCCTCGCCGCCGCGGACCCTACAATCTTTGTTTACAGCAAAACACAAACATTCTTGAAATTTTATAAATTTAAATAATAAATTACATCTGCTATACCTTTGACTTTACCTTGTTTCAAGAATCTCTATGTTTAGTACCGAAACTCATTTTAAAAACAGGTGGAAGTAGGTATACAAAGGTACCTATTACGTTCTAAATAGGCACTTGTCATTCTAAAAAGTTATACCGGTCATAAAGTACATGATAAACCCGTGATAAAGATTTAAAAGCGTATTTTCGAGTGGTTTTATAGCCTATTTGGCTGTTTACTAGAAAATGAACGTGGACTTGAGAAATGAATGTTAAAATTAGATATTTGCTCCGAGGGCACTTTCATTATACATCGCTTTTCGTTTGACAGAGTGTCGTCTTGGGGATATTTAAAAAAATCTACCTTGCTCTTTTGTGTCTGTTAGCTTAAAATAAATTTTATGATTTGTCTTTTTACACATTTAGTTTTTTGTAAAAAATATATCAAACAAATATAACAATGGATTTGTGTAGGTTGATAAATGATGCATATTTTACAAGTAGGTATTCATTTTACCTATAGTAAAACCATAACCATGCAATTTTGAATGTCCAAATTTTCGTATGTTTGATGTTTTTAATTAAAAACATCTACCGTATTGTACTTCTACAAATGTAATTTCACTGGCCAAGGAACCATTTGTCATTTTCATTTGATCTTTTAAACTCTCCCATTTACTGCGGAGGCTTCCGTTCCCCGGTATTCATTTATGAAATATGTCACGCCATTCAGGCCCCGTATATTGTAATGTATGGTCGTCGGTACTTGCCGTTCTGCACGTAGTCCTGGTACTCCTCGAGGTACTGCGAGCGCGCGCGCTTGGCCAGCTCCACGGCGCGTACGATCAGCTCGAAGGCCTGCTCCGCCGTCACGCCCAGGTGCTCCACGAACCCCTCCACCGACGCCTGATAAGTGTTCGTTATTACTATATCCGCTCCCGCTGCAAAATAACCATAAAACACGTTTTATAGCCCACAAACAGTCATAACGTTGGGCGCATTAATCACATTAAACACAGGCCGGTATTTAATGAAAACAAATGAATCCCAAGATTAATGCCTTTAACCATGCTACCGATATCTCCATGCTTTTCCTGTCAACGCTAATTAATAGTCCACATACTCCGAAGTCGGTATTACGAAACTAGTTCAATAAATATGGCTAAAGTTGAACTTTGTTAGTATTACGGACTGTGAGCGGGGTGCGGCTAAGAGGCGTAAACAATTAATATTATTAAAACTTAGTAATGCAACACGAGCCCGGTTGGTTCAATATTACGGAAGCGAGGTCGGCAAAGGAACCGTTCTCTGTCGAAGAAAATAATTATGTAATAAATAGAAGACGGCGCACGGCTTGCGAATGGAAAGGTATTAGACAGACAGGGATCCTGCCGTTTTGCCGAAAAGATTTTGCCAAAATTTCACTACCCAAACAAATTTTAGAAACCTTTTTATAAACCAATGCAATGTTTGGAATAATTTTAGTACGCACATTTTCATTTGGCCAAATTTTTACTTGGCAGAATATTATCAAGGATAATGTCATTTAGGCATTTGGTCTTTAATCAAATGATTTATTACAGTAAACAATCTTTAGACAATAAACGTTTGGTCAAATGATTTGTTATGACAAAAAATATAAAGGTTAGGTTAGGTTAAAACTGTGACCTTCTACGCACGAGCCGAGCGAGCGAAGCGAGCGGTGCCGCGGCAGCGGCCGGCGAGTGCCAGAAACAACTAGATTACTTTTGAAAGAAAATATGGAAAAATAACAGGCTACCTGAAACTGAACTAGTTAGACGAGATTAATTATTTTTAAATAAGCTACTAAATATTTGGCAAATTTTATTATACGTAAAATGAGTTATTCCAACTGAAATATTTGACTACATAAAAATTGGTAAAATTACTAGTTGGTAAACGAGTTATTGTTTAAACGTTCACTTGCCAGACATTAGGTTTGCGTTACAATTATTTGTGAAGAGATTTTTTGCTAAGTAATAATTTGGCAAATGAAATTATGCGGAAAATTGTTTGGGAAGTGATAATTTGGTAATTTCTTTTCGATGAAACAAGGGAGACCCGACAGACAAGGTGATTAATGGCAACAACGCTGTGTATCCGGAGTTGTAGTTTGTATACGAGGCGCCTTCGGCTGTACGAGCGGAGTAGCGCCTCCTGCCGCCTGCCGAGCCTGTACTATGCAAATGTGAAGTAGTTAGTAGATGAGGGAGAAATAGCGGCATCACTTGCCAACTTGCTACAGCGTCAATCATAATAATCGCAGCGGAACAGCTGCGACATACCTGCCGGCAAAATATGTGTGCTTGTGATTTTATGGATTACATTGTACATAATCTGGCTACAGTTTACGTAACACTGTATAATACATGTTAGACTCTGATAATGATTGTTATTACTGCGATACTACAGTATAATATAACCAATAATAACCATGTACGCACAGCTGAACATTATGTTCGGTAGTGATAGTAGTGTCTGTTATCTTATGTCCGGCGTTCTCAACGAGACAAGAGTGCAAAGCGTTCATGTTTCCACAAAGTACGCGGTCATATTTTATATTTTTGCACATTATATCTTTTATAAGAGGCGCCAAAGCAAGGCAGTAGGCTTTTCCCTCCAGGGAGATATTTGCTTGCAGACACTTTTCAGCTTTTCCTTATGAAAAGAAACGGTCCGTTTTGTGGCGAAGAAAAGCGCTTTCAGAGGACGATGACACGAGACGAGGTCGCACTCTCGCCGTCAGATGCATGAGCATGACGAGCTAAAAGCGACCTAACATGTAATTCGTCAAAACACGCATGTACACTTGTGCTTAGCCGCAACGCTTTGCGGGTCTATGTAACTATTTGCGTAACTTCCCAGTCGTATGCGGATTTTGTTGAACTGTGTTTCGATTTATTCAAACGTATCGGTGAAGAGCTATTTCTGTCAGTAAAATTTAAGGTAATAGTTACTAGAACTTGGTGTACTTATGAAGTCGTGTTAATGTTAGGTTCTACCAATATTGGATTTAGAACAGTTTTCGAATTTAGCATAACTGTTGTAGTATCTGTTGTGAAAGTGAGTGTTTAAACTGTTTATTTAATTTAGTTCTGACACGTGTTTGCCCACCACTCTAGCAAGACGTTTGATGATGCGCACTCTCCAACGTGGAATAATAAAGCACTAATTTATTATTATAATGCGCGGTTCTATTATTAAATTACATACGATGACAAATATTCTCGGAAAACTGTAACCTTTTAAGCAAACACAAGCAGCTCTTAGATATTTATATTGCACATTATTATGTAGGTGTGTAGGTAGGTATACCGGTAGAATTCTGTATTCCCCGTGCACAGTGCACGCCTCATTAGGTAATTTATCTCTCGACCCTCGTAGAGGAAAATCTGTTTAAAAATAATGTTTGTTACGAAAATGAATTAAATTTTACCTCTTAAGAAGTCGAGGTGGGTGTTAACGACCTCGTCGGGGTGTGTGTAGAGAAAGCGCGCGCTCCAGAGTGGGTCTCCGTCGATTACGTGTCCTACATGGCAGGACAGCTGCGTGGAAAACCCGCCGTCCAGCACTATGATCCGTGGTGGTTCTGGACCTTCGCCGTTTGGCGGTGTCATTCTTCAAAGGGTGCTGTCCTGAAATAAATAAAATAAAGGTCATAAAAAAATATTTCTTTGATAGATTTTGAATATAGTTGGTTTTAGTCTTAATAAAAATCTGCCAAAGAATTGTAAGGAAACTTCTGAAGTGAATCATAGTTAAAGTCAGACTCCGATTGCTTGCTAAAGCTGAGTTGCAAAAATTGTCGCAAAGCGCTTCGGGTTAAGCGGGACTGTCCAGCGCACTTTGAAACTTGCTGGAATCCATTGAACCGTGCATCCAGATAGGATATGTATTCGTAATTCGTAAATAGCTATATATCAGTATTCCGACTGAATATGGTGCTTGTCACTTCGTTCGAGAAGTAATGTGTCGTGTGCATTCTAGTCTGCGTACGGCCGCCTATCGGCGATGAATTACCTCCATCGCACCGTTCGTATACAAAAGCATTCATCAATGTAGATGCTGAGGGGAATTGGAACGTGTAGAGACATTGTGGCTGTGTGGCTCCCGCCGGCAGGGAAATGTAAGAGCAGTGCTAATGCACCTGGTTAGATGCATGGCACATGAACACACCACAAATCCCCAATTCAATCAAAATAAAAGAACGCTAGTTTTATATACATGTACTATTATGCCATGCAGAAAGGCAGAAAACAAAGCTATATTGCAGACAGGTGCTAGTAAAGTATTGATTTCTGGAATTCAATTAATGAGGCTATAGGCCGGGACGCAGTTTGGTTACATCATTTCGAAAGCTAAAGAGAAAAGTCCCGAGTTAATAATACATTGTAAACGTGTCTCCACCAAACGGCAATAGATAGTTGCCACCTGTCTTGAGCACAACATTTATTTATACGAGTATGTTTCCAGCGACACGCATTCCTTCATGTAATGAATGTTTCCCGTTTCCAGGAATCACAACGAAACAAAATAAGTTGGTAAGTAATAAGTAGGTACTATCAGACGGCATTTTATTAATTTCTCAGAAACCGAACGTCTCCATCTAATTAACATGCATTATGTAAAAAAACAATACACTGCTATAATTACTGGAGTAGGTAATGATTGTATTACGTATCTGATAACTTAACATTAGTGAACCTCAGAACACTGTTCGATATATTATGCAGTGAAGGTTTTCAACCAAGCAGATAAGTTGATTTACGAGAGTTCCCGGTAAATAAATACAACTAATCTAACTTTTTCCAGACCTGGAGCTAAAGTTCACCTTGCATAGAAGGTTGGTTTGTTGAACTTATGTGGTTATGGCCACTCAATAACGTCACTTAGTCGCCTCTTACCTACAACATCGATTGAAATTACTTGATACCTAACTACTTTCATGTTATTACAACGTAGATGACCTATGAATGCCTATGATGATAAGACGTGCTTACTGTCACAGTACAAGTAGACAGGTACTTATAGCAGCTGCCGCAAGAGGCTTCGCCCGCGTGATAGCTTTTTAAATTATAGCCTATGTTACTCAGTGATAAATTGATAATATACTTAGCATTCTACTGGTAAAAGATTTTTTTAAATCGGTCCAGTCGTTTTTGAGTTTATTCATTCAAAACAAAAATACATTTTTTTTTCTGTTTATAATATTATTATTATAGTGTAGATTTCAATACAAATATAAAGAAGACCCATAAATATCAAACTGTCAAAAATCCCTCATAAACGAAATGTGTTATAAATTTGTGTTTAGGGTCCCAATAGACTTTGCAGCACAGTGGTTACAGACGGTCATACATAACTGCAGATGTATAGGTTTGATACAGTTTGTAGGAGTTAATTTTGTGTCCACTATAACTAAAGTTAAATGTTGATAGATATTTACTACCGTGAAAGGTCGAAAACAAGAGAAAACATAGGTACATTAGAACGGTAAAAACGGCAGTCTTATAGCTAGAAGCAAATTCTTTCAGAATGAACGTATTTAAAATGTATTGGTTTCAGAATGACTAGAAGAGTCAATAAATACTTTCCAAAAATTGGTTAAAAAAATTAAACTGAATCTAGTGAACTTTCACTTCAATTTATCTGTGCATTAGTAAACTACGCATAATAAAAGCTTTTGTGTGTTCCTACTAAAAGAACGTGACATTTTGGTTTGATTTAAAAAGTACGAAATCTCCCGCTCCGAACAGGGTAACTCGTTTGTTTCCCGTGTGTGTCTGCGGCATTATTAATGGCTTATATCAGCAATGGCTTGGGTACAATAAGTAACATCTGACAGCACATACCACACCGCCTTCTATCTATCCGTGATTCTTGCAATATGGTGTTACTACAAAGCATTTTATATCTAGTAAAACTGGACTTACTACGATAGTCACGAAGATTTTGTAAGTGGCACAGTTTTAAAATTTAGTTGATAGAGAAACCTCTCCTATAACTTTATTTCTTTATTTCTAACTGAAACTCAATTTAAAAGTTCGATTAAAATCCATGCTGGTCGGTATCGTTCTAAAATCCAATGACGCTCTCTGTTTTTTTTCTAATAATAAACGAAGTATGTATTCAGTAGGTACCTAATTCATGTTCACAATAACTAGAACAGTTTAAATTACACAATACCTATCGCGTCTTATTTGTATTGCTACCCACATATCCCTATGTAATGAAATAGATAAATGTTAACACAAACCAGACAATAGAATTATGAGTCTGAAATAGATAGTGCTCGTAAATATTAATTGGTCGCTATCAGAGCTCTTATTGTTTGTCCTAATCAAAGGGTAAGATCAGTGAGAAATATTGGGAGGTGTCCATGTTCGTAACATAATGCGATCGAGCGGAACGGAGAAGTAGAGTGTTGCATTGACAAAGGGAACCCATTATCGAGTGGCTTAACTACCTACCCACGTATTACATACAATACAACTAATCTACTTAAAATACTTCATTTTATGTATTTTTAACCTCGAAGTATAAGAGGTTTGACGGCTATGTCGTTCTGTGTATGTACCTATCTGTGTGTATTTCTGTAACATCGTAGCTCCCAAACGAGTGGTAGGATTTCAATGCGGTGTTTTTATTAGTAGGCTGATTTAATCGGGGCGGTCCAATTTTTTTCATAAGAATCTGTGCCAAGCCATTTTGAAGAAGAAGGGGTATTTTCTGATGGGAAACCACGGAGTAACCAACTTACGGTTTTCTTAATCATAAATACTCAATAGTTAAATTACAAAAAAAATGTGTTTCATGGTAAGGTACATAACGTTTGTCGGGGTTTTTTAAATTTGCAATTTATTAACTTGTTTTTGTTGCATTAAAGAAGTAGGCAAGGAGAATGAAAAGTGGAGGTACCTACCTGTAATTCATGTTATTTGAATTGTGTTCAAAATCTAAATGATGTGAAAACGCCATTGCTGTGTGGTTAAAAATATTGAAAACAGAATAACGTAGATATTATCTAGTAATGGTCTGGCCACGTAATTAACATAACGATAAATAAGTTCAAATAGTAATAAATCAAATGGTCACAGACCTCAGCACAATCAATAACGAGTGTTTATTGTAGTTTGTAGTCGCGACTATTCTTATCTCCGAAGAAAAACAATAAACATCGCACTAATACACGATATAAGGTTAGTATGAAATAGTAGATTATTTGCCTAGGGAGCAAACAACTATTTTTAAGGCGAGAGTGTTTTTTTCCTCGCTGCGTTCAGGATTCTACTTTAGAATCCTTCGCTCCGCTCTGGATTCAAAGTACGTCACTCGAGCTTAAAATAGTGTTGCTCCCGAGGTGAACACTCTACTTTTCATCACCATCTCTGAGAAAAAAAAACGTGTGCGGTCCTACCCTCATCTCTCACGTATGATTTAAAACCAAAACAATATTATCGCAGCCGCCATCTTGGATTTACGTTTTGAACTCTTTATCGACTTATTAGCAGCTTTAAAAACTATAAAAACGATACCCATGATGAAAAATTTGAAAATTTCCGCAGCTGCTATCTTGGATTTACATTTTGACCTCATTTGGCTTTAGCACCCTTGAAAAGTATGAAAACGACACCAATGATGAAAAATTTTAAAATTTTCACAGCCGCCATCTTGGATTTACATTTTGACCGCACTATCAGCTTTCGAACCCTTGAAAACAATGAAAATGACACCCATGACGAAAAATTTGAAAATTTTCACAGCCGCCATCTTGGATTTTCATTTTGACCTCACTATCGGCTTTGGCGCCCTCGAAAACTAAGAAAAGGACACCAATGACGAAAAATTTGAAAATTTTCGCCATTTGTCGTTGCCGCCATCTTGGATTTTCATTTTGACCAGGCTTGGCTGGCAAGAAACTGTGAATAATAATTCACACGATCTCTCTTTCTTGCCAGCCTGTTACTTGTTCATACAATGTTCGTGATTGATCTCTTTGGTGATTGAAACTTTTACTAACAATATCCACATTCCAAATTCAAATCTATATTACTCCCTAGGGATGAAAGTGCTATTTTGGTCCCTGTTTACGAAGAGCAAACATAGCTCTTTTTGAATAGATGTGATGAAAAAACTATTCTTTCTTATTTTGTCGAGCAGTAAATGGTTGGATAACTAAAATCGAAATAAAAATGTGCCCCAATAATATTAATCAACACGTTCAGCACTGCCAACTTAACTTACTCCGCTATAACATACTAGGAATATTATCCTAGTTATTATATTAATCTAAAATAGCAGAGTGTATCAGAAATGTATCATATTTAAGGATGTGGTACAGACCATTAAACTGAACAACTTTCTCGATGGGATCAACATCGTACTCGGGAAAAAATTATCAGATGTCCCATACATTTGGGTAGTACGTATTGAAGTTTTGTATGGAACAGCTAATTATTTTTTCGCGACTGATTAAAGCTTCGTTCAGACTAGCGCGACGCGCCACTGGTTATTGTTATACCGTGAAGTTTTCTTAGAAATTGTATTGTTCGAGTCACGTCGCGCCGTCGCGTCGCGCTGGTCTGCACGAGGCTTTTTACATAATTACCAAAAAAAACATAGGTACTAAAATGTAAAAGCTTGTTGGTGACAGACCAATCCATGAAAAGGGACGAAAACTTATTAATTAATTTTTGTTTATGTAAGTTTGTCATACATGACATTAGACATATCATTCTCTTAGACTTTTATGTTTTTGAACTGAAGTAATTATTATGCTTATGCATCCATGGTAGGTGCATGCAAATATTTTGTTTTGGTCGTTAGTTTGTGATAAATGTAGGCAGCAACAGGGTATAATGTTCACTAAAAATAGATATCTATTTGTTCCTTGAGACCTACATACCTAACTATATCTAATTACCTACTCTGAGTTAATGAAATCGCAGCTCTCAAGACTGATATAGTTAATAAGCATAATATATAAAACATGAATCAAACTACAGCCTCGTTGAATCTAGTGGTCGCAAGCGCTACTAGCGAGCATGACGTCCTGGTTTCGATTCTCTGGTCGGACAAAGTGTTATTGGGCTTACCATTCCCGGAGTCTGGATTTGTGCCCGATTAATAGCTATGTATATATAGACTCGCCCCCTAATATATGGGACCTAAGCATAAATGGCGAAATGTGGGTGTACTATAGGTGCACCTCTACCTAACCCTTCGGGGAATACTGGCGTGATGTTATGTTATGAATCAAATTGCAATATTAAAGCACTATTGCTTATTCCGTCGTTATTACAAAAATATAGATGAAAACGAATATAAACGAGAAAGCACAAGCAAAGATTTGTTCCGAATTTGATAAAAGTGTCACAAAATAATTTCATATCTTCAATGTGGAAACACAACCAGCCGGTACAAAATGTACTCAAACAATAAATCGATGTAGGTATGAATAAACATAATAACTAGTGCAGAGCTATTTAGTTAAAGACTAAAGTTCATATTACTGATATCCATATATTTTGATACTGGTTCACACGCGGACAAATTACACAAAGTACCTACAAATTAAGTTTTTTTGTTGTGCTGAAAAAGTAGTAAGCATGTTGCTAGTGTTACCACCGAGCTCCGTTTTTCGAAAACCGTAAAAATGAAAGCGACGCGACGCCTGTTTTAGTCAAAAAAACTGAAAACTAAGAACGTGTCGGCGGTATAACGCGAAGAGCTACGAAGGACTAGCACCACAAATTTACGACTGGTTCAGGCCCAGTTATACAAATTGATCCAGTAAAACGGAGCTCCTATATCCTAGTCTCAGGTAACTTTACAGTTGTATTACATATTGAGAAGATTAAGACAAGTTTGAGCGAATGATAAATCTCTTCGACCTGGCTATCAGTAGTTACGTGACTCGGAGACGAAAGCGGAGGTCACCGCGTTCTGATCCCATACTACTTGCTTATCTGCTACAATTAAAACTACCTATAGTAGGTACCAACCACTGAGTAATGCATGCGTCTGAGCAACATTGTATCAAATAACGCTGGAACGAAAGGAATTTACGTATCGAAACCTCCCCTTGACAAACTCATAATTGTTTTAAAAGTTTTCGCCAAGCTTTCCCGAAGCCTTCGTCGCGAAGTTCTTAAATTATTTCGGAATGACATAAAAATGTGAAGGACACTCTAATTAAACATAAATCACTACAAGAAAAACTTGGGAAGCCTCCTTTAAAAGCGGTTGAGACATTTTTGCAGCTAAAGAAATATCGTTTTCGGTGACTACAATATTTTAAGCGTGCGACATACACCTGAGGACGAAGGGCGCCGAAATGAGTTATTGTACACCCTTATAACTTGCATAGACCAAAAGCCTTTTAGCTTATTACATTTAAAAAAATTGAATGTAACGGGGAAATTAGTTTTGAAACTAATTCCTTTTTGTCGTAGAAACTATTTATGTAAAAAATAAGGCGTTAGGTTCAAGTAGGGAAGTTGTGCACTGTAAGCTACGTTATAAAACTAGTGTTTTGAATGTTGAGACTAGCCAAACTAAGAGCAACCAAACACGTTAACTCGATACCACCATAATTACACTGTGTTGCACATTACATTAACGCATTGTTATTGAAGATACAATATTTTTAGAACGGAATATTTCAATTTCCATGATGCAATTTGTAATTTTGAGAGAACGGAGTGAAACTTTGCGATAACATGTCATAATTTAGCGACAGTATTTATTGTACCTAGTGATACCAGATGCCTACTTTGAATGTTGATTAAAAAACAAACGTTTTGTTATTTGTGTGTGAGCCGAAGGTTACTGGGTAGGTACCTCTGTCTCTATTTTTGGTGAATGGACCTTGAATTGATGAATGTGTGGAAGTAGGTATGATGTTAATAAAACTCTTCCAAAATATTTAGCAAGATTGGTCCAAATGTTAGACATGATATCTATTGATTGATAAGTCCGTAGGAAAATCATCCGTAAAAAAGAGCATTGATTGATAATATTTTAACTAAGATAAACAAATTACGCATACAACAAATAGCTTAGAATAAAGTAAATAGGCAAAATAATATTTGTTATGGCGTTTCCTATACTGGCCCACTTAACTACCGTATATGGCATTTTATTATAGACAGTAAAATTCAACCAGTTTCAATAAAGTCTATAGTCTAATGTGTTAAAATATCACAAAACAGCTTAAAAAATATATCCAATAAACACGTACTCCATATACTTATATACTCACGTTACTAGCTGTTAATATTCGAGTGAACAACTCGATTCAAGTTCACTAAACGGGGAACAAAATACTATACTCTTTGTATTTAGAAAAACATGATTATTAGGCGACGCGCAAACAAGCACTATCACGAACACACGCGCGGCGCTCGTATCTACAGCGTGATGCCCACACACTGGGGCAAAACCAACAAAACTCTAGACAAAAATCGTGTCAATTTGTCTTGAAGATAAACTAAACATACGATTTGACGACGAGATGAAGACTGAATGTTGAACGTTCCTCAAGACTCGCTACTAGGAGAATACATTAACATAAATGAATACTAAATCACAAAGCTGAGTTATCCATTATCTTTGTGTTATTATTTGTTAATCGTTCGGCATCAATTATTTAGTTTGCTCGAAAGAGCTAATCGAGCTCAAAGGTCACCTCGGATTCCACAAACGTCTATTTGGGATAGGGTTAAGACGAGAGAAATTTTAACGGTCGTTATCAACCAGGAAATATAATTATGGCTTTTGTTTATACAGTAATTACTTATGAAATGATTCCGTTTTTTCCATTACAATAGATATAGACACTAATGTCATGTAGATATCTATTTCATTACATTCATATTTTACTTTAATATGGCTCGATCTTTGTAAATTGTCGCATGAAACTTGTGCTTCGGAAATCTTTACTTACGGTAAATTACCCTTTAATTCCCTAATGTTACAGAACACTTAGGTATTTTTGTAATATTGTACGTTACAAAGATAACTGTTTTTCCTCATTTTGAAGAATAACAGCTTATCCTTAGAAAAATAAAAATAGTTTCTTTCAGCAATATGCTTGTTAACGAGTATTTTTTCCAGCGGCCGATACACTGGGCGCATTGTGCGCCGCGATGGCTGCTGATTGGCTCGCGGAGTACATTTCGAGACACCAGTAGATATTAATAGAGTTATCAACATGGAGCAATGTACTCGCGGCTCGCTCGCTCAATCAACCGACCACCAAAACGCAACTCCCTAATATACTTACTATTATTGATGCAATCCAACTTGATCATTACAACGATATATTGTAGCCAGATTATAAATAAGAGGAAAAAGATTATTAGTACTTGTTTTTGTATAATCAGATATTTTGAACATGGCAATAATTCAGCTAAAAGAACAGCATAGCAACAAGCAGATAACACTAGTATGGTAACGGAATATTAATTAAAAGAACAAAAGAATTACTTATAAAAATCTGGTCTTTTATACCTATAAGTTTTAGATTTCTGTCTACCTTAGATAACTGTAACTTGAATTCTGAATAAGCCCAACCTTCGAGTAATATGGTAATGAAAACAAAATGTCCTATGTAGAAAGCACATATAAAATTAAGTGCAAACAACTGAGGTCGTGTTGTAAAAAGTCAGGCGGCGGGTAGCGACCCGAGTCAATGAAAAGGCTTTACCCACATCGTTAACGACGATACCATGAATCTACCTCGTGCTGAAGGTAATATTGCCTGTCCAGTAGCAGCTGTTGAACCTTTATCGGTCATTCACCACGCTTCGGCTCTATATTTGAAAATTCTCTACATGTATACCTACGACGCTTGTAATAACAATATTTGTTGGCAAGTTTTCAACACTCAATACTTTCACGCAAAAAGTATACTATGCAATGGCTCAAGTCTACTGCAATATAGGTCTCACTATGTTGTCATTGTTACAGTGTTTATTTATTATTTACTCAATTAGAAACCTTAGGTAATTACAATATACAAGCTAACATAGTATGTACAAGTATTTAGATATAATAAAAAATATAAAAATGGGACGAACTCATTGGGCAATATAAAAAAATTCGTTCGCGTCACTGTCAATGGGAACAATGCCCAAAAGGCTAAGAACATTGCCACGTTGGATGGCAATGCTGATTCTTTGAGCTAAAAATAGACCATCGTGAGTATACAGATATACATCTTAATTCGATCAAATCCTGTAGATTATTTTGAACGATCCTACATTTCTGCCAAACACGTCGGATATCTGATAGCAGAAGTAATTGTATTACCTACATAGATATCTAGTCAAATCACAATGGCTGTCTCATGCAAGTCAATTACGTCTATCTGCCGCCTGGTTAGTTATCTGAACACACTGATACAATATGAATTCAGTACGAACGAGTTACAGTTGCTCAAAACTATTAAACATGATTATTTCGTTGGGAAATTGAATTAAAATTCAATTCTGTTATCTGTTATGTGCGGTTGAAAGTCTAGGCGGACAGATACACAAGATACGACAGACTCTGCTCGCTACATGAACACTTGTTTTATCTATTCAATTAAACGCTGCGAGAATGCCATCACAATATTATGATAACAAATATAGTTTGCACGAGACCTCTCTATATCTTTGATGAGATGAATCTCTACATAGTGTTATGTAATAACGATCTTATTTTTGTTAGAATACATTGAAGCTGCGAGTTGAACAAGTATCTAGGTAATGTTGTGTTTTCGATATCAAATAATGAATAATTATGTTTTATCTAGATTAGGTAAGGTTAGTACTAGATAATATTTATTCAAACTATTAGGTAAGCATGTTTTTTCTGTCTCTATTTGGGTATGATGTCTAAGTGATTGTGGTTTGTTTCTTATCTATAATGCACACAAAATCTTTCAGTTACCACAAAAGGAACATGAAAACAATTGGCACAGTTAATAAGTTACGTCATAACCTCTCCCATCATTCAAATTGCAAGATTTTGCTGCACGAGTATAATCGTTTCCGACAATCCAATTTCTTTGTTTAAGGGGTTGCGCTATGGAAGCCCGCATAATTCAAATTTTCTTTCGTTTTTTGCAATTTACTGGTCAGTGTCAGGTTATATGTTGATTAAAATATGATTCACGACCGTAACAAATATGGCTATACAGAATTATAATCATTAGAATCAGCAATACAACTCCATAAGTTAGCATAAGCATCAAATGTAAGCCTCACCTTTGCACGTATATTTTGTTCATTTTTTCTTGTCTGTTTATATGGGTGTACAAAACTGTTAAATAAATGAATAAATAATGTTATGATTTCATGAAATAGTCATTCAATAGGATTACATGAACTTAGAGAGTTGTATTGATGATTTCTATGATTATAATTGTATAAATAGACATTTGATACGGTCGCGAATCATATTTAGATCAACATACAACCTGATAATGACCTGCAAATTGCAAAAAACGTAAGAACATTTTAATTTCGCGGGACATCTTGACGCTTTCGCCTTAAACAACGAAATTGAATATTGAGAAAGCGCTGCAAAAGTCCGTTTCGAAGTATAAGTTTTAGCTTTGTATAGTACACTCGTGGTGAATAATATATTATTATTTACGGTGGTGATTGGGGGCTACGTTCCGATGAAATCCCAGTGCGCTGCGCACACTGCAGGCTATCGCGTCCTTACCCTGCTTGATCTATACATTGTACGGTTTTATATAAGATTTACTTCGATGAAACATATTTTCCGACGTCTCTACATGTCTCTGACATACTAGGGCCTAATAGGTAGCAACCGCATCTTGCTGGTGATGTGTTCAGTCTACGTAATAGAGGTGCTGAGAGCCGCTATTTCGAATTTTAGTTTCGGAAAAAGCCACTTCCACAATAGTTTGCCTGACCGCAAAATTTACCAGGTTCTCGCGTTCGGCAGCTGCGCTTACGATGAGACTAATTCAGTTGATTTAATAAAAAATCTTGAGAAATTACATTTATGGACATGTTCTGATTGCGTTATTTTATTGCTCTACCTTGCGAAGGACGCAAGTTTGTTTGTAAGTACACTCGAGAGCAATGAATCCGGGTCACTTAAAGAATCCTAAAAATCTCGGAAACTAAAAATGCTAGGTTAATGCAATAAATTGTATTTAATAGACAATGTAATACTCCTTAAATGAAGGTATTAAAACTTCTTAGTTATTGTAAAGTTATATCATAAAAAAATCAAATTTGAAAAAGGGCCACTTTCGAAGATGGAACTACGAAATTACAGCATTTGGTTTTGCTTTTGTTTGTAATCTGTCATTTATGTGGGTACATAAACCATGTTGATAGTGCTCTATATTCATTATTCAAGCTGAAATTATGTCGCTTACGCCTGAAGAATGCACCAGAATACTTACAATGCTGGAAACCGGCCGGAGTCAGCGCGATACAGCCAGGACTGTCGGTGTGTCGCTGTCAACAGTACAAAGAGTTCTCCGACGTTACGAAGAAACTGGTTCTAACCTACGCAGACCAGGAACGGGCAGAACCAGGTGTACCACAGCACGAGAAGACCGATACTTGGTGAACACCATGCTTCGAAATCGCTTTCTTACAGGAACTGAACTCACAAATCAGTTTCGACACCTCGGAGGAAGTAACCCAAGTGCATGGACAGTAAGACGTCGGCTTGCTGAATCTAACTTAAAACCCCTTAGACCTGCAAACGGCCCTAAACTGGAGCGTGGGCATCGTATTTCAAGACTAAGATATGCCCAGAGCCACGTAAATTGGAGTATTGAAGATTGGTCAAAAGTTATGTTCTCCGACGAATCAAAATTTATGCTCTACAAGCACGATGGAAGACACAGAGTGTATCGAAGACCAGGGGAAAGATTCAAGCAAGCATGCATCGAAGAAAAAGTAGCCTACGGTGGTGGGTCTGTACTTGTGTGGGCCGGAATTTCTTCTGAAAGTCGCACAGAGCTGGTGATCATAGAAAACGGCTCTTTAACTAGCGAAAGATATGTGGAAGAAATCCTCAATGATCACGTTGGTCCATTTATGGTCAATTTAGGTGAGGATGCTATATTTATGCATGACAATGCCCGACCTCATACAGGTAGGATTGTGAATGACTACCTTCAAGAGATGAACATTACTCGTATGGAGTGGCCAGCGCGCAGCCCGGATATCAACCCGATCGAGCATGCTTGGGACGAGCTAGGCAGATGCGTAAAACAACGAAACCCTCCCCCAATCACGCTTCGTGAGCTCAAAATTGCTCTCACAGAGGAATGGGAGAATATTCCCCAAAATCGTATAAGGAACTTGGTGTACACCATGCCAAACCGCGTAAACGCAGTAATGGAAGCACGAGGAGGCAATACGAAGTATTAAAATTCAAGAAAATCGTAATAAAGTTCAAAAATTTCATGTTTCCTATTTTTGTTTTAAGGAGAGATCAGCAGTTTTTTTCTTTATGTAATTTTGTGTTAATAAAATGTATGGTGACTCATTTTTTTTTTACTTTCATTTAAGGAGTATTACATTGTCTATTAAATACAATTTATTGCATTAACCTATCATTTTTAGTTTCCGAGATTTTTAACATTCTTTAAGTGACCCGGATTCATTGCTCTCGAGTGTATATATGAGCTCATTTTCATTGGTGTCCAGTTAATCAGCATTTGAATTATCTCTATCTCGCTGAGAATATTTTAGATGTATCACTTTGATACAGTTCTTCCTTCTAATCAAGTTGTGTCGCCCGGGAGGTAGGGAGAAACCATTTAAATAATAAAAACATTCGCCTGAAAAAACAATTCAGTGCCGATCCATCGATTGATAAAATGGAAATGTGATTAAATCTTGATTCCAACGATATTTGGGATTTAGCTATCGATATTGAATTAACTGTAGTGATTATTGGGAAAACATTTATTGTAATTCCCATTTTTAAGTTTCCTTGAAACTAAACCTGTGAAAGTTCATTCATAATTTATTTCCACCGAACAAACTCCTGCGTTTGATGGTCCTGTATAATGGCCCCACAAAAGCCGCAAATCAAGAGTTGAAGTTGGAAACTAAATTTTCAACCTATTCATAAAATACCAATACAGTAGATATGATTGATTTTATAACGCCTTTCGAAAGCGACCCTATGCCAACCTTATTTCGGACTTCCATGGTAAAAAGGAATTTTGTCGTAACGTAAAAAATCTTTTCGCGTTAGCTTTTCACCGCCTGTGAAATTTCTTAAAACGGTGACAAATTGAAGGAATCATGAGTTTGTGATATGAGGTCGGATAAGACAGACGGATGGAGGGCCAGGGGAAATTATAAGGTTCCTTATGACTACGGAACCTTGTCAAGATACGCGATTGCAGTGGCGGCCAGTAGAAAAGATTTAGGGTTTTTTTGCTTTGACTAATTTTGTACTTTTACGCATATTTGATTGTTTTTAGTAATACATTATTTTGTTTTTTTTTTTTGCTACCTAGGTATATGTTTATTTTTTGTTTTTAACACACGTCAAATATTTTTTTTTAAACTTTAACAGCTAATAAAATAACGATGAAAAATATTTTTTCTGTTTTCCATTCATGCCCGGCAAAATCATTGTTATTTTTTCTGTCAGAATTAAATTGCTGAAGTACCTTCATTACTATGTCCGGTATATGGCGACAGGGTCGCTAATCTACCTACCCTAACCATTAAACCTCTGTCTACCCTATTCGAGCAAAATACACGTAACCGTAATAATGTAATAAGTAGACGGTATAACAATAAACGTAAGCCTTCCTTGTCTACGCTTTGTGTACCTACTCGTTTAAAGGCTGGCAATTTTTCTCAATTTCTTAACTTCCTGGCATCGGTTCAAAACGAAGCATACCTCAATTTCTCTTTTAGACACCGAACGGTTTATATCTAAGTCTTTATGTAAAACGTTCATTGATAATAATGATGAAGGTAGAACAATGTCTCATATTGACTAGCGATCAAATTATCATCAGCCAACTTCCATTAATGCGACTGGCTTAGATGCGGTAAATATGGGTAAGGACTTCTGAAATCTGGGACTTCACTACACTGCCTTCTGAAATCTGGGACTTAATTACGTGTCTAAATAATAGCCTCCCATCTAAACAAGAGACGGGCTTATCTCACAGATCGATAGTTTAGGGTGATGAATAGCAAAAATGGCTCTTTTTGATCACATACTCCATGCAATCAAAATGAGACATTTTTGCTTTGAAATTGAATTTATATTTAAAATAAATGAACACTCATTAATAATAACCAACACCTACACTTTTGGTAAAATGCATCCGATTATCTGATCACTGCTCATTATCATTAAGCTGAAATTATTTATTCGAACACTAATCTAAAATCCAAACAGAATCTCCGAGATGAAAGTGGTTTCATTAATTACGTAATTAGGCACATGGTACGTAAACAGGTCAGGGTCTTAGATTAAACAAAATATATTCTGGATATATTTTCACTTGAAATGGGGAATGAAGTCTAGAATTTCTGAGAACTACTTTCATTCGCTAGTTCCTAGAGAGCAGGTGACGTGGTTTACGATCTGCACTCGAGAAGGAATGTTTAGTGCAAATTGCACAGAAGACATTCAGTTGTGCCGGTGATAAATATAATGTCAAATGATACCGACAGAGTAACGAGCTCTTTGAAACAAATAAATAGATTTCACGTCCAATAAACACGTACGTGCAAATGTAAGTAGGTATGTTGGACTATATAAATGTAAAACACGGTTCACTAAATTACATGCTCGTAAAGTTACGAACAAAATTGATAGGCTTACCTACCTATTGTTTTGCCAATTGGGGAAACATAACAGCAAAATGATATACTTGTATATATATTTGTTGTTTTCTTTGAAGGTGTTGTTGATTCATTTAAAGTGAGTAAGCACGCTGCTATGGATTTTATTAATCATTTCGGATATTGAAGAATGTTTTGGAAAACTGTAGTTTGGACAACAAAATTCGACGTCGTCCGTTAAAACAAAGATTAAAAGATTTAAGTCACTGTAAGGAATATTTTTTTATTCTATTATAATACAAAACTTGTTTTTTTTTATAGGTGCGATACAATTAAATTCGTAGACTGAAGCCTACGGTGCTACGCTTCTAACGCTACGGTGCTACGGCGGGGGTACTACGAATTAGTTATTTGTGCAACAAGAGAGCAAAGTCGTTTTTTGCTGCGAGTGTTGATTTTGAATCCCGAGTAAGCGAGTGATTCTAGGTTAGAATCCTGAGCGCTGCGAGGGATTCAAAGACACGAGATGCAAATAACTCTCGTGTAACCTGCTTGTTAGAGGTGCTGAGGTGAAAAATAATTTTACAGCAGGTTTTGCTGTCAAAAAACAGGGAACAAAATTCGATTTTGCTGCGAGCGTGAGACAAAGTAACTTTTTAATTATTTTTTTTAAATGCCGTGAACAGTCTGTTGGGTCTACTCACAAAATTATAAAGATTTGAACTTCAATTAGTTTTGTCACTTTCACTTCGATACGAAAAAAGCGAGAGATAGAAACAAGTCGATTTGAAGTTCGATTTCAAAATTCCATATCTAGTAGGCCCAAAAATGAAACAAACAATAAAACGTTCGGATTCACATAAAACCTTAAAATTGAAAATCATCTGAAGGTTTTATTTAAAATCGTTTTTTTTTTTTGGAACGAAGTTCTTTAGGCGGCTTGCGGTAAGAGTGTACTGGCAGAAATCGTCACGGGAAAAGGCGCTTGCGACTGTCTTCTTCTAATTTAAAGAGAAAGAAAGACGGAGTGAGATAGTAAGTGTGAATTTGGTCAAAATGCAAATCCAAGATGGCGGATGCGAAAATTTTCATATTTTTCATAATGGGTTCGTTTTCATAGTTTTCTAGGGTACTAAAGCCGATCGTGAGGTGAAAATGTAAATCCAAGATGGCGGCTGCGAACATTTTCAATTTTTTCTTCATGGGTATCGTTTTCATAGTTTTGAGAGTGCTTATGTCGATAGTGTGGTCAAAATGTAAATCCAAGATGGTGGCTGCAAAATACGAGGTGATGAAGATTATGTAAAAAAAAAACCTTGTCCGATCCGAAAAGGGCATATGGTACTGCAGTAACATTACAAAAGAGTATTTTTTTTATTATTATTTATAATAAAAAAGTTATTGGTAATTAATATTCTCATTTTTAGTTCCAAAATTACTTCAATCCATATAAAATACTACGATGGCCGCCGCACCGCCCGCACCAAACGTAAAATTCGGTAAAATTCACCATTGAAAAAAAATATGGGGAATACTTTTTCCTGAAAATTTCCACATAAATATGCTCACAGTACGATACCTAGTATCACCCTCACGGATCGGACAGGTTTTTTTTACATGTTGAATGTTCTCGCTGCTGAGGTGAAAAGTTGTATGTGTTACACGAGAGCAAAGTTATTTGCATCTCGTTGCAATCAACACTCGCAGCAAAAAAACAACTTTGCTCTCTTGTTGCACAAATAACTATTGTTACTAAATTCAAATACTATAATTTGAAAGTGTTCGAAAGTAGGTGTTTCTCTTACTTTTGTTAAGTATACTGACTAAATGACTTAATTATGGTTCAAATTAAATAACAATATATGTTACGATAATAATTACGCAAGGATGATGCTAATGTTATAAATACATACATACATACATGAATGTGATGTGAACTGCAACACGGGCAGCACTAGACAGTAAAGTCACTTATAATATTGTATGAATATACTTTAGAACTGAGCCATTTTTTTCCATAACAATAGTGCCAAGAATTCTTTATCTAGTCTAACGACCAGATTCACACCCTCGCTCATATTTTTTTACATATCTATTACCTAAATTAATACTTCACTACGTTGTTTAACACCTACTATAAATTAATAGGTAGAATTTGTACAAGATTGAATTATTGGTGCACAATACGATATGCATCTTCTGCAAACTTACCAACTCTATGCCCATTCTTGGAGTGTATAAAGCCGTTGCCGTAAACATCAAAGCATAATTACCGGCCGAACGCTAACAGCAATGTTTACGTGCTCGTGGATATTCGGAATAGTTGCGTTCAGTGCAATGGCGCTGCCTGGTCAGGTGCTGGCCCAGCCATCCCTGTACCCGCCCAACATCACGACCTGCGAGAAATTCGAAATATCAGCACGGTTCAATCCGTACGCACTAATTGATTCAATGTGGAAAATATTTTATTTTTGGTCAAATAATACGGAACTGAACCCGATTGTATTCTCGTTAGCGGGTAAAACCGTAAGAAATATTTTTTTATTATTCTTATTTTTTATATTTTTTAATCTTATTTATAATTCTATCCCGTCGAGTATATATAACACTCAATGTGTAATTGCGGCTACATGTAGGTATATTTATTTTGGTGTATTGGGATGTAATCCAATTTACTTTTTTTGCCTACCTACGTATTGTCTTGCACATACCAACAATCCTTTTTATATGTCCAAGTGTTATTTTGTATTTCAATGAAACTGCTGCCAGTGACTGAAAGCGCTGCAAGTTTGTGATATTTTGCTTTTGTGCAGCTTGTTACGAATAGTTGCCTGTTTTGTTTGTAGCGTTTTTTTGAAACATTGATAAAGAAAAAATATTTATGGGGAAATAAATCTAGTTTTTCAATATTCTTAATTAATATTTCGCATTTCTTTTGCATGTAGAGGGTCAAAAAATTCAAGGAAGTTTACGAGACAATAAGTGGTGACATGGAAGTGGAATGGGAGAGAGCAACCTTATTCATGAACCCGAAGCCTGGTACGGAGGTGCTGTTCATATACGGCGCCACGCCAGGCGCCTTCCGCGCCATCGTCAAAACAGAACAGCGCAATAAAGGTGCGCTATATTGCCCCCGCCCCGCTCTCCCCCCGCTGTCATTTCCGCTCCTAACTTTTCCCGCTCGACTTGGCTCATAATGATAATAAACAGGTCGTATTTTTAACATTTTTTTTCAGTTTTCCATGGTCTTCTTTCTCCTAATGACCTTTACTGTTTTAGTCGTTAAAATCGTAGTCCAGTTTTTTTTTTAAGGATCGCGTCCACTGTTTTACATACAAAAATTCCTTTTCAGTTTGTTTTATTACACTTACAAAAGCCACTCCATTTTCCCAGAATATAGAAATAGTATTTAAGTAGGCATCAAGTTTGCAATTAGGGCATTACAAATGAGAAATGAGATTAGCCACTGTAAGCGAGGTAAACGGGATTAGTAGCACAAACTTAAAGTTAGATGGAGAAGTAAGTAATGGTTTATATTACAGCACGCCCGAACCCCGAGCCGTTGTTCAGCTATGCAGACGTGAGGATGAAACTTGTTGAGCGGTATCTCGGCATGATGTGCTGCGAGGATCTGACGGCATACGGCTTCGCGAGAATGGTGGAGGTGCCCAAAACTGAGGAAGCGTGCAAGAAAGCGGCAGCCGCCATTGGATATCAGGGGTACGAGGGACACTCGTACTTAGAACTCATGGCTCCTGACAATGACGAACTTTAAACTTTATTATACTTGTAATGTGTGATAGGCTGATGATGGATTTTATAAATGTTGTCTCTTTTTTTTATTTTGCGTTGTAAATAGGGTTGCCAACCCTACTATATAATATAGTATCCTACTATTTATGAGGCCTAAATAATATATATCTAAAGAAAAAATGTAGTAGGTGAAACTACTATATTTTTTTAATTTCAATACAAAATGGCGAGATGATCGCAATAGGCCCAGTATTAATCTCATAAAGCCGAGTTCATAGTATTTTTCAGCGTCAAAATATTAAGTAGGCATGAGAAAAAAAAACCTGTTAGTTAAAGTTCATAGTACCAAAAAAATATGCAGTTAAGAAATTTAAATGTTTTTGGAACATACCTACTATAGTTTTTCGCCATCTACTATATTTTTACTGGCTATGGCTTTGTAAATACTATCTTTGTTATAAAAAAAGTTGGCAACCCTAGTTGTAAGCTAGTCTATACTAATATTATACAGAGGAAAGATTCGATTGTTTGTTTGTATTGAATAGGCTCCGAAACTACTAGACCGATTTGAAAAATTATTTTACTATTACAAAGCTTAGTTTTCAGGGAGTAACATAGGCTCCTTTTTATCCCGGGAAAAATAACGGGTCCCGCGGGAAAGACCACGGGAGCGAAGCCGCGGGCAAAGTGCTAGTTGTTTTATAAAGGGACTGCACAGATATGTTTTATATTGATTTAAAATGATTTCTTCAAACTTATTATACCGGCTCTTAATGCATCCCCTTTGAAGAATAATCAACAGGATAAGTCACCTAATAAGTCCCATCCAAAATCTGAGTCAAACCAACCAAAATAGATAATTTAAAAAAAATTACGTCTGCTACTGCTGCTGAGCGTGCGCGCCTGTTGGCTGTGGGTAAATGGGAGTCAGGCCTGTGGCTTCATACACTACCGTCATCGAACTTAGGCACTTGGTTCGACGAGACTACCTTCCGCATCGCTGCTTCCCTGCGACTAGGAGCTCCTTGTTGTTCTCCTCATCGCTGTCACTGTGGCGAAGTTGTCAACAACCTCGGACACGACGGCTTATCTTGCAGCCGAAGTGCTGGTCGCTTAGCGCGGCACGCGAACATTAATGACATCATTCCGACGAGCTCTTGTCACCGTCGGCGTTCCAGCTGTGCTAGAGCCTAATGGTCTGGCACGCGATGAGACCGGACGGCATGTCTTTATTTCCATGGAAGGTGGGTAGGCCTTTAGTGTGGGACGCAACGTATGTCGATACTCTTGCGCCATCCCATCTTCCTGGCTCAGCGTGCTGTGCTGGCGCTGCCGCTGCGGCTGCAGAAAACCTCAAGCGGCGAAAGTATAATAACCTTATATGCAACTATATTTCCGAGCCGTTTGGGGTTGAAACCCTAGGGCCGTGGGGTCCGAGTGCTCATGGTCTATTCACTGAAATCTCTAAACGACTGGTTGACACTTCCCTTGACCCAAGGGCTGGTTTTTACCTTGGCCAGAGGCTAAGCATTGCCATACAACGTGGCAATGCGGCCAGCCTCTTGGGCACACTACCAGTCGATAGCGATGCGGATGAATTTTTCGACGCTATATTTTAGTTTGTATAATAATAATTATATTAGTTTTATTTTTTTATAAATACGTGTATAAATTCAAAAAAAAAAAAAAAGTCAGTTATGAAATACCAATTGCCTACCGTTAGAAATGTCCCCAAAAACAATCTCGCAGTAGTAGAAAAAAATGTACTCAATATTATAAGTCGTTCGTCTAGCGTGTGTACTATATTTACTACTTAGCTTTAGTTCAAAAAATTCGAGAGCGTTCCTAAGTTTAGATATCTGCCATGCACAGCATGTGATCTATCGTTTACATTGTAAGGAACAACTACCCTTACTGTAAAATAACTAATTTAATACCGAATATAATTATTTATCCTCTAAATAGTTACTAATCCCCAAATGGATCTTAAAGTCGTTACCCCAATATCATAATCCAAAACCGTCTAATAATTACAATATTTCAGGGATAAGGAAAATTATATGAAACACCATGTTTTTTTGGTCATTCATTTATATTTCTTTGGCAACATGAAATTCAATATTCTACACCATACCATCACATCTTATAATTCCCCACTTATTATCACTATTTATTTAATATTCGAATATTTACAATAAAACTAATAGGTTACTTTAATTACAGTAGATCTCCAACCATCCTATGCCAATCTATATATTTAAACCGATACAGCACGTCGTACCCTCGTGAGTGCCCGACCCAGAAAGCCGTTGTTCCGCCATTTTTATATATTGAATATTTCAGTGTTGCCAGTACAATATCCAATAATTATGTATTAATAAATTGAAACCTAACTACATCAAACAACCTGTTAACTGCAATCATCTACTATTTCACACCAAAAGCAGCCTAACAGATCACAGGCGAGGGTTTAAACAAAACAAATCTGGATAAAAACAGAGGTAAGCCTACCCGGCTTCCCGTGGCGCTAACGTACATTTTATTTAAGCCACAAAAATATTGGCCAGTGTTAGTAATATATCCCTATTTCCGAATGGCGCGCCATAATATTTGTATGATGTGTATAGTGAGTAATGTGGGGAGCGGGACATCTCATAGTCCCGATCTACCGTTAAATCAATTGCCAACACGCAATACTTTACGGTTACCATAAATAAAATATGTTGTTATTTACACACAACCATAGAGAACTAACCTGAAATTCTGACTGGGAAAGAATCTCGGTGAGCTTGTAAGCCCACGTTCGCACGGACGTAAAAATATCGCAGCGGGATTTTATCGCGCACTGGATTTTCAACTCTTGGTGTTGAGTCGAGCGTTGAGAATCCAACGCGTTGGGACGCACTCTCGTCCCAGCTCTTTGAAAAAACACACTGTTGGATTTCCAACGCTCTGTTTAGCGCCGAGAGTTGAAAATCCAACAGCGGGTTTTTTCAAGTTAATGCAGGAAAAAAAATCGCCGCGATTTTATTACGACCGTACGAACATGGGCTAACTCTAATTAATTAAGGCGAGGTTTCTAATAAATCTTTGTAAATAATGCATACTTATAGACAACGGGCAAAAAAATAGAATATCCTATAGGTACCTATATCTTTAGAGATGAAAAATTTGATGTGAAACTGTCAGAATCATCATGTCGTTATTCCGCGCCCAAACTAATAATTTTTTGGAACGTTGTATTGCCTTGATGAATAACGTTCCACAATTCGTTATGGTTTTAAATTCACAAAATATACAGGTAGTTATAATCATATAATCTTACCTGGTAGATACCTAAAGATTGTTACATACATGACTAGCTGTATAACGACAAACCTGACAACAGTACAAATAAATAGGTGGGTATCAAGTCGACGATCTGCATTCAATAAGATGTCGTTGGCGAGTGCCCCGGGCTCCCCATCCCCAACAGAGCAAATTTATTTTTCTCCCAAGCATACTAGACGTCAACAAATAAGGTTATTTTTCAATATAGAGGTTTTATTCGTTCTTTTTACAGCGAGTATAAGTGAGGTCAGCTCAACAGGGCTTTAACTTGGAGAACTACAATCGCAATGTATGTAGGTGTAATATTATTTATGTCCTGCTGTTGGTCTGTCCTATGTGATATATGTCATGTATGTTCAAATCCATTAAATCATAGATCTCACCTAACATGTGTTCGTGTGTGTCGGCTAGGGATGAGCTATTGTTTAGAAATAACAACCGAGTTAGTCGATATTCAAATGGGAAGCTTTTTCATTCGAATGAACGATCGTTGAAATCCTTTATTTGAAATACATTTTACTGTCAATAAACACTGTTTATTGAATCAACCAATATACACTCATGCATTACTTTTATTATACTTTCAATATTGAATTATTTGTACCCATTTTTACCCGACTACGCCAAAGTCAAAACGAAGGGTTATGATTTTAGCAGTGTATGTTTGTATTTATGTGTGTTCCACCGTAGCGCCTAAACTACTGAACCTATTTTGATGAATAGGTATAATATATTCGTAATAATGTACCGGGTAACATAGATTATGTAAGTTCTCCCTAGATGTGGACTTTACATGTACATTTCTGTCCTCGAAAAAAATTTAATTGAGATAATCATGACATGTTTGGTAACAAATGAGAGGTCTTCACGAGCACATTACAAGTATATCTATATTCATATTGTCTAAGTAAATAAAACAGTTTAAAAGTGAGACTGCACTATGCACGGCGCGGTTGTAAAATTAATACCTATTACACAATAAAACGGTAAAGTATGAAAAAAGGGAAAATAAAAGTGATCAAAAAAGTCCGAAACAAGAAGATATTTCAAATAGAAATTAAGACAGGTGCAAAAATGGTTAAGGTACACCTACATGGTATACACTATACAGGCATGCGTCCATGGCTAAAACTCGAATAATTAGTCCAATAAAATAATCGAATAATAAATTCGAATGAAACATCGATTTCGCCTATCTCAACATCACCGTCGCCGGTGTCTTAGCAACGTTAGTTGAATAGCCAGATAGGATATTGGAGGTCAGTTCGGGCTGACAGCACTGAGACGTAAAGAGGGGATTCTGAGAGGATATTAGCAGACGACAGTTATTATAACCCGAGCCACCGCACACTTATGTTTAGGGGAATATCTTGGCACTGACGCTCATATAAACCTTGGCAAACGAGAAATTACAGTAATGAATAGTGGTATTATATCGCCCATATTATATTCTGTCAGGCTCTTTAAGATAAAATTGCTTATTATTCGATACAAAGTATAATAATTGTACATAATGTTGGCTTCATTATTGCATGCTGGACCAAAATATTCTGGTACTTGTTAATATATCGTAGGCAATTTGTATATTTGTATGCTTTCCAAGTTTGATATCATGATCGAGAGAACACAATGAGTAAAAAGGTTTTTTATTTGTTTCCTTAATAATGATAAATATTTATTGTACTTCATAATAATACTTCGATGTAAGTTGTATATATAGCAGACACAACATATTGTCCTGTACAAAAATATGTTACCAGTTGTAAGCCAGAAAATCTTCTACTACATATTATATTGTATGTGGATCCTCATTCCACACAGTCCTTTTATACCCAATGATACCAACATAAAAACAGGTTTTCTGCTAAAGCCGAAAGTAGAGAGTCCGAGTTCGAGAAAATATTATGAATCCAAATAACACTGTTCCGCTTGCACGTCTTCCTATTTACAGTATCCGAAGGAATTCCTATTAGTGAAGGTTGTTTTCTTTCTGACGGAATCGTAAAAAGTTCTCTGTTAAATGAATATTCTGTCGATTGTCGACACTCGAAACAAAATGTTTACATTGTTTCTAGACTATCATAAAAACAATCGTAGAGCTTTATATTGTTGTTGCAAGAAAACAATTAAAGCTTTCACAGTGAAATGTAAGGTTGTATAAGTAAATAAAGTTAGCTTTCAGAACGTTATAATACGCCAGTCTGGGTATACGACGATGCTTTTAAAATTTTCATTCTGCTGATCACATAGTCGACGTCTTCGGGTATAGGAGCGGTTGGCGTGCGTTTATTTAGTGAGTCAAAGAATACATCTTGTGTTGGTATATTACTCTGGAAGTACCGTGATTAATGTTTGCGTTGCGTTGGCGTCTATTATAGAAGGAACAAACCTGGGTTCTCTCAACATCAATATTACATAATACTAAACGTTTAACTTAAGTACCGCCGCCTATATAATTTGATGTATATGTATCAAGTAAAATTTTACATCTCGACACGTTTCATAAGTATGCAAGTGGAAGTTTGAAGTTTGAAACTTAGTTACAGCTCTGGAGGGAGTTTGATAAAATATACTGCAGAGGCAGAAAGTATCCGAGATTAGTCCATACCGCTGATTATTGAGTCATGAAGAAAACTAGAATAAAGGCAGAGACAAAGGCTAGCGTGCAAAAAAGATCGAAGAACTAGTTCAAAAACAAAACAAACCTTATTAGATAAACTTGTATACTTACTCTATAGTTTTAGCAGCAGTAGGTTCCCAGTTAGGTTCGTGGAATTTCAGCACGGACAGCGTAGATGGGTGCATAAATAGGTACCTATAGCACGACTTCAGAGAATTGTTTCTAACACTGTTTCAGCAAAAACATTACATTTTAGTCACCTTCTAATAGATATAAATTAAAATGACTTGGTTCACATTCTGGACGAATCTGTCAGTCAAGGTGGATTTCAGTTTTTAAATTAACAAAGGCAGCCATAAGCCAAAACACTTTTTTTGTGTCGCGTTTAGTGGTTTAGTTGTTTAATAGTTAAGCAGCGAGCATAGTTTTAATGAACAGCTAAGAACGTAAAAGTAGTTAGTTTAGTTAACGTTAAACGTAGTTTGTCCTAAGTTCAATAAACTGATACAAAGTAATGTGCAAAAAAGGGTTCGCCATTAGTTCGACCCAAGAACGCGGCGACACAACGAGGGTGTTGGTAACTAGTTTTGGGCAGATTCAGGATAATTAAATGATGATGATGACGGTACCTACAATACTTTCAGCCAATACACATCCAAGAAATGTGTCGTCACAGACACATTTCTTAGATGTGTATTGACTTCACTCGGGCCTATGTTTTATATACCCAAATTTTGTGTTTCTCTGTCGCATAGTATTGGTGTGTATCAGCCTTTAGATTTACCTATACGTAGACGGTAATAACACAAAAGCCACCTCTCGCATCGTCGTTTTGTTTCTACAACTATCAAGATAACTGTATTTCCCACAGTTTGTCACAGAACTTCCGCGACCCTTAACTTTGTTATGTTACTGTAAGTACATACGATGACAAAGTTCGGAATGGGACATCGATTCGGTCTACAACACAAACATTACGTACTTGGACGTCGAGTATCTACACGACGCCGGGGTATGTAAGCGCAATAAGTGAGACCCGTGTGTGTTGAGCTATCCCATTCACCGGCCTTCTCATTATTGACCTCAAACACGGCCGTACGAAAACTTAACTACATTAATATCATATAAGCATCAAATATGTTCGTATTTTAGCCTTCCATACCATTTGTAAAAATAATCACTTAATGGAATCACAGCAGTGTCTGTCTGTCAGTTTTCTATGACGGCCTCTTTATTTCGAGCCGTTTGTAGTATTTAATACCTATGGTTATAGGTCGGGTTATCGTAAGCATAAGATACGAAGAGATATGTATTTTACTAAAGCGATTCGATGCGATCCTTTTCATTTGGGAGTTGGAACAATCATCATCTGCCTAGCTTTTTCCCAACTACGTTGGGGTCAGCTTCCAGTCTAACCGGATGCAGCTGAATACCAGTATTTTATATGGAGCAACTGCCTATCTGACCTCCACAACCCAGTAATTGGGTGATACGATAACCCTTGGTAAGACTGGTTGTCAGACTTTCGGGCTTCTGACGACCCGTAACGACTGTCAAAGATCCACGAATGACAGCCGGGACCAACGGCTTAACGTGCGTGTGGGAGTTGGAACAATGTACATACCTAATTGGTTATGACAATAAGCGGCGCGTGTGGCGCTGGTGTGGAGTTCACGCCCGTCTTATATGGCCCATAGAATATAAAAAACCCGAAACAAATCTATGTCATCCATAAATCTCTTAATTCTCGCGGTTATCAAATTCCTATACAATGTAAATATTTGTAAAGTTACGATTCCAGAAGCTGCACATCTTTGTTTCCAGTCTACGGTTTAAATTTTTAATCTGAAACCCTGCAGGAGCTCGCAAAATTAACCCGCGATATTAAGTTTCATATACCACCAAAATTCTTTAAAATAACATAGTTCTAAAAGCATCTGCCGGCTGAGAGTTGAGACGTGTTCATGTTCACACTGCCTCATATATTCCTCTGGTTAATTTACTGTTAGGTAGGCTTACGGTGGATTAAGGTTAACTATACTACTATACGCTCCTCCTAATAGAGTTACTGTGTTTAGTAACGGCGGATAACAAGCTACGATGTTTACTCACACGGTATTCAATATGTATATTATGTTTAATAATGAGGAACAGCGAACGAAGTTGTCTTAGATAGAATGTATGCGGATTCATTATCTGGGGATTGCTATAGACTGGATTGTGAATATAGGCAAATTCACAATCCAGTCTATAGCGCTATTCATTATGTAATCGTTCTGGTTATATATTTACATCATATTACTCATCTATTGTCTTGATATAACTAAAGATAGAACTGAAGCGTTATTTAGTCATCTTTAGGTACATAGAAGAAAATACGTATTTTTTTTAAATAATACCTATGTGAGTAATGTAACATCATGTCATGTAAGACTCGTAATGGTTAACGATTTCATGTTCAAGTTTACGCACGTGTAGGTAAATAAATATTAACAATGGCCACAGAAATATCTTCAAAAATTCTATTAGAATAACAATAGCGTGAGGTTACTGAAGAAGCATCAACGTGTAAAATCTTTTGGTGGCTGTATTGAAAAGGGTGTGAAGCATTCATAAGCGAGCACGTCAGTGACGCGACCCAAACATCTCACCGTACTCTCAAGAGGCACCGATGCCCTTCGTGTCATACACTTTACTCTCTACCTTACCTTACCGCCGTTTCCTACAAAAATTGCTAGAAATATTATATATTTCTCAGAAAATTTTCCCTTCTGCAATAAAACTTAACGTTTTACGAGCCAGCGTTACTCTTTATTCCAAAGTTCTGGACTGATCAGAAATCAGAATATAAAATATTTGGGTTCGACTCGTTGTATGAAAACATTTCAAAACCCTAACATAAAAATGAACATTTTAGATTTTGCTAAAGGTTATTGTTTGCGGTTATGAATAAAAATTGTACGAAACGGAGCAGGCCGGGAGAGCGCGGGCATTAAATCATTCTCAAAAGCCATTTGGACACAAAGGATATGGTCAATAAACAAACAGGACTCGGCACTGATAGCCGCGATCGGAGCGAAGTAACTGGCTGACAAATTTATATTTTACGCTATTTTGTTGGCATATTTTCCCAGATGTTCCATTTAAGGAATTCTATCTGCAGGAGCGCGTCCGATACCCGAAATCTCATTTGTTCGTAGAGCTACCTACCTCGCCTAATGCAGCTACTAATAAACCGGTCACGTCAACGTTATTTATTGTTATAGGAACAACAAAGAACAAGAAACTCGCGTCGCTGGACTTTGTTTGCTGCTCCACCCCTTTTCGATTTTGTGTAAAATTGGATTTGAAGAATCATTCGAAATTACGCGTTGATATATACAAAAAAAAAAAACACTTTTCCTGATAATGGTTAATCCCATTACCCAACCATGAATTCAAATTTGTCAAAAGTATGACTGAATATGACTGTCATTATAGGCAGACTCACCGTTATAATATGTTAGTTATCTTATAGTAAAAGCGTGGGAGATTATCTCCATTCCGAGCGCGAATGCAATCCATGAAGCTAGAGCAAAAACTGGCAACAAGCTACTTAACTACACTAACTTCAAAATCCATAGTCGTTTAGGTAACGATTACCCCTCATTTCCTATGACAAAAGATCCGACTACCCTCATAATTCCAATATTATGGGTGCTAATGATGAATTTGCTAAATTACAACAGGAGGCAATAAAAACGATATTACCGATCTCATCTTTATGATTTACCTTAACCGTACGTGTGATTTATGTTGCCTTCTCCCTCAGACATCCATATAATGAAATATATAGCTGCGGTGATTATGGTGTTGGATATGCTTCACCTACCTATATCGTATATTCGTGTCGTGTAAACAAAGACACATGTGCACAAAGATTTCAAAGCTTTATAAATTAAATTATTTAAGCAGAGCAGTCATACATTTTAATATTTATTACTACCTACTTGTACTTAAATGTCGGTTTGGTAATGTGAATTATGCAAAAATATTCTCCGACGTAATTACCTAAACGATACGATTTCTGGATACGTTCAAATAAGTTTAAAGTAATGCTATTCTAGTTACAGGTCCTACTTTTGAATTTATCCTCAGTTGTCGCTTATCTCAGGTGGTAAAACAAACTTGCAAATTCAACTTTTCTCAACTCTTTGTAAGTTAGATAAGCACGCAGTCAGGTATCTCCTACCTCTCCCCTTTCTCTCTCTTTACCATCATTTTTACAGTTTGAAACTTATATCTTTGCTCATTGCCCATAACTTTTTACCTAATAATTTAGATTTTTAAAGTCGAAGTCGACATTCCTGTCGTTTGTCGTGAATGATAATAAAAGAAAGTAGATTAGATTGATGAATGTTGTAATTTCAGTGACTATATGAGTTTGTTCAGTTACATTCGTTTTCAATCTCAATTAAGATAATCAACATTAAAAATTAGGACTATAAACGTTTGACAGATCCACCGATAGAGTGTTTACGTAACCGTGCGAAGCGCAATCAGTGTACGGGACCCTAAATTATGTGACATTATTTGAAATTGTGTCAACATGAAGGAGCGTGGCGTGCAACGCAGCCGTGGCGGGCGGCTGCGGCGCGGCGGCGGGAGCAGTCGAGCTCGCTCGCCCGACCGCCCTTCGGTCCGGTAAATACAGCCTCCTCGCCTCTCGGGTATGGATTATTCGCAGCGAGAAGCGAGCGGAGCCAGTCCGAGCCTCGCGCCTCCCGCGTCCGCTCGTGCCCGGATCCCGCTTCCCGCACTCGCGATCCCGTCGTAGCCTTATAACCACGCGTAGCACGTCCGTAGCTCGCTGGCTCGTAGCGGTCGTAGCGCGCGCCTAATGTAACCTTCCACCCGTAGCACCGGGCTCGGCTACGCGGCGCTATTAAAAGCATGTCGTTGTTAATACGGGCACCATTGTGTTCAAATGACGAGACTAATGACACATTCAATTATCATGGGGAGCACCTGTGGAACAATTGATATTTGTGAAACTTTCATGTGATTTGCTCCTTAATGTTTCATTTACGTGTAAGTATATCATTAATAACAAAAGTTTACTTTATATATTTTCCACTTGTTTTTGGGGTATTCAAACAATATTTTCAAACAAAAAGTTAAGAAATAAGTTTAAATGTAATGAAAATACATTTTTCGATTTGACGTTACTTTTTTGGGAAAATTACATTTCTGTTTTCTACACAACTGTGCAAAGAATACGGATTAGTTAATTTTTAAAGTAGCTCTATATAAATTATTTTAAAGTTACCCCTTTGTTAAGAATACTCTTGATTACTAACCTATGTAGTTTTTTCATTAGTGAATGCTTATTAAAATTGTAAATAAAATAGATAACAATAATTGACTTGTGTTTGAATTTGTTGATTTTGTAGTTTAAATCACAATAAAATTTTGAGGGCTCAAAACTTCATAATAAACTAAGATAAACTGAAAAATCATATATTTATACATATAAATCTTTCGTATTGTATCTCTTATTTTCCTTTTGGTTAAATTATAGGGGCGCGTGAACAATTAAGAACTTTTCCCTAAAGTTTGGGTGACCACTGTATGTACCGACTGGCAGAGCTTTTCACTTGTATACAATTTAACTTATAACTATAATAATAAAACCTATGTATTTATTTTTAAGTTCGATATTAGTTATGTAAAATATGTAAGCAAGAGTACCTATTAGGCACATAAGTGAATACATTTTTTAACTGCAAATTGCACTTTACTTTATTTGAAGTAACTTTACGAGACAATAATTCCACATTAAATATTACCTTTAAGTACAAAAAAATGGAAATTACATTCATGTGCCTACTTTTATGAAACGGAAGCTGAAATGTTGTTATTAATTAAGCACTGATATTAATTTAATGGTAGGTACGTCCCCAATTCCCTGCGAACGAGATTACAGATTTGTTAACATACCGCAAATCTCCCATATACTCGGCACAGTTTTACGTTGGTATGTTGTAGGTACTACAACATACCAACGTAAAACTGTGCCGAGTATATGCTGTATGTTTCAATCTGCTAAATGTAATGTAATTAAAGCATTAACATAATTAAAATAATAAATCCGCTTAGTGTAATCAAATAAAATAAAATAAAAAGTGTTTCATGATCGACCAGGTCTCATTTCCGCTTTCTATTATCGGAACAAACAGTAGATTGGAAACAACAGCCGAGAATGATTACCAATCAGTAGACTGGCGTAAGCTGCCTATCAGAGTATTGTACCAATAATTATTTAATTCATCAAAGTGGCTAGACATTTAAAATTCCGCGTCGATTGTTTGAGTTTGATCGTGTGATTGAGAACGCTCGCCGCCGCCAGTTGTACCAACCGCAATACGTAGCTATATCTGCTGCCGTCGTTCACTCGATTATTTTTTCTGGACGAGTGAGCATTTTTCTCGACCGCTTACAAATGACCGCTTAGTTACCTGCAGAGAAATCTTTCTCCACATTTTATTTTGCCTCCTGTAGATATTTCCATTATTCTGTTAATGGAACGGTTTTCAGAGATGGTCAAACAATGAAGGCCTATCTAAAGACGCAATATTAGTAGCACATGAGGATAAATCGTGTAGTTTTTGTCTTGCGAAATATGCGTTTATAATTAAGATGGATGATCCTATACGTACAAACATAATACTTACATACATATAGTGGTATTTACTACTTATGTTAACATCAACTTCACAATTGTAACTAAACAGCTTTGGTATCTTCTCGTGACGGTTTTGTGCCGTTGGCATTTGCAAGATTTTGACTTATTTTTATTTAAAATGTGTCAGACCATGTCTGATGGTAAATTGATGGGTAATTCGTGGGAATTATACTGGAATACACGACGGAAAAATATCTTAAAATCTTTGATAATATAACATCACGCCTAGTTTGTGTTTGATGTTGGGACACACTGCATAAAAAGCCTTATTTACCCCCCACAACGTTGTATTCAAATGCATATATGCAAGTTTTTAAATATTAAAATATTTAGAGCATTTTCTGGTTCAGAATGCGAGTAATCTGTTGATAATGAATGTTAAAATGTACACTCGACACAAAAGCTGTATTGTCGTGGCTGAGCCAAACAAACATAAAACAGGAATGGCTTATTCCCGTCGTCGTCGTGGAGGCTGCGTCTCGTACGGATCTCCCATTCACCTCGAGCTCAACGTCGGTAGTCGCTTGTCGCGGATCGCGAGCTTCGCGAATGTCACCGCTTTCGTATCCGAGAAGCGGTACACAACCATCGAAATTTAGGACACGATTTTCATATGGAATAACTTGAAATTGCTCATATATTTTGTGATACGATATTTTGTTCGTCAATCTTTAATTAAATATAAATATCTTTTTATATTGTATCTAGGTATCTACATACATGGACTTACTTGTTGAACCGCCTAGTTTAGAGTTATGGTTTATCAAACTTATCCAATCAGACGCAGGCACTATATTATAATTAGTAGATGTAATGTAATCCTTCGCTAATGGCGGCACGATATGTTTACAAAATAGGAAGCAATTGACGCTGCTTCCTATTTTGTCTCCAATATGTCCTCGGCTGTCGTCATGTTTACATGTTGTATTCGCTCGCCGGAATAGTTCCACTTTTGTTTTCGAAGCGTACAGGCATGTTCTATAGGGAGACGGAAACAATAACTGACCCGACACACCCACTTTATGATCGCACGCCGGCACCATGCTGCCGGTCGATTCTGTAAAAATCTCACCGTGAAAACTTAGGTGAAGTGAGTTTGTTTTTGCTTGGAATTGACACTATTGACAGCTCACTCCACGCTCACTTCACCGAAGCAATGCAAATAGCAACGCAGGTACAAAAAAAAAAAAATATATATATAGGTACCTACGTCGCAGCTGCGGACTTTTAAATATATGTGGCACTTGGTCAAGCTCCTAAGTTAGGTACTCGTACAAAAGTCTCGTGAAAGACAGATGTTGACTGTCAATAAGTGATTTCTCCCCTCAATTAAAACAGTAGTTACAGTTCACAGCTAAATCCAATTCGGAAAAGCTTGAACAGCCGGTTAAGATTCTAAGCTGGTCGGAGCGAACAAAACCTTAATGCGGTGTCGTCAAGCGGCACATTATTGGCGAATGCGGCGCATTTCCTCGAACAATGGTGAATTTTCCCTGCCATCACATTTTCTAGTCCCTTCAACGTATCCAACTTACCTTACACGAAAAAGGAATTAAATTACGCAAATGGGACCGACTTACGCAAAATAAACGAAAGAAAAGCTCTTTCATTCTATAATTACACCAAACTTCATGCCGATCGAAAAGACGTCGGTATCCTTCAGGCACTCTTTTGTGTCTAAAATTGTAAAGAAAACTAATTAGAGCTCGAAGCATATCTTTGTAAGTGTTCCACTAAAACAATTTCAATGCAGAAGGAATTTAAAATGGCATTTAAGTTATTTCTGTAGTGAATCTTGTTTGTAACAAGGATCCAACAAGGGATGTTTGTAGAGCACGATCGAAGCCGCACGAGTGGTCTACCAACATACTCAAAAGAAAAGTTAGACAAGTTACTGTATCGTACCTACTCGTTCGTTGCGTGGTTTATAACACACCACAAAATGGAAAATATCTGTTTACGTACTCTTACGCCACACGTATTCAATCGCAACAAGTTTGTTTTTTATTTTTTATCTGATAGCAATGTACGGATATACACTGCGGTACGGATCACTTCAGATATGAAGCCGTTTATAAACTTTAGATGTTACTTTTCACAAATATAATTGCAGCGATTTCAACTTGCAAATGTTTCTTTTGAGATTAAAAACGTACCTACACAGTACTCGTACTTATACAATTTCACATTCATATTTGAAATGGTATAGAATCTGCAATGCCAACTTTTGATGACATTATTGTAACATTAGAATAAAAATAAAAGTTTTCTTTTCATGTAAGTTTTACCACAATTTTATTAGTTTCATGGAAACAAATTCAAGAGATGTCTAACCTACAGTATGAGCACAAAGGTTAATTATAATGATAGAAAATAGCCTTTTCACGTTAACAAAAATCGTAGGTATAATTAGGCTAACTGGTAAAACTTACACGGTAGAGTAAACGTTAAAAAACACGAAATCAAGGGGTCGGTAGTCAGAGTTCGGGTCATTTAAAACAGAAATAAATTTACACGGAGTTCAGTTGGAGGCAGCTGCCTACATTTGTTGTGCAGGCGATGTGGCTTTATTTATGCAGACCACGGCGTGAAGCGAAAAATATGTAAACTTTAAAAATCACTGGAGAGACCGTTAAAGTCACTTTGGTACTTCGTTGAGAGTTGTTTTAGATTGTTTTTTACATCACGTTTCAGTTATGCACATTTTAAGATAAGATGCTTTCTAGGATCTTCTTTTTTGTTATTGGATGTCTTACAAGCTAACGGTACACTGTAACTGATCACCGCTGCTTATGGACACACAAAGGCAACGCAGATGCGTTATAATTCCAGGGACAAAGCTGAAATGCCTCATGTGCCTGTAATTACGACGATAAACTGGTAGACTGACTGTTTAATGACCGCGTGTTATTCAACTTGTAATCAAATTCCCAAGTTTAGGGCGCGCATTATCATTAGAAGTGTTTTTCGGCCAAAAGTTCTGAACTGCGAGACACATCCCAGCATGGATCAACAATATAACCCCTGTAACATTATCTTTAGACTTATATGAATATGCGAATTATCCCTCATAGCTGTCATCCTACATTTCATTAAATTAATACTCGGGCATTTGTTGCGTATCATTCTAATCCAATCATCTAAATTGGATTGGAGATTATCCGTGCCCTCAAATGTTTGGTGTGTAACAGAATAAACAATTAAACCCGGCTTTGGAATTCACAGATCGTTATGATAACCAATGCCATTAATGGCACTTGTCTATGGACCAACTCGTATTTTACATATATAGTGTATTTCGCTAATGTGACAATGTATTCTTTTATTATATTTTCTTTTTGCAAAAATATAATAACGGCCTTATTTTCATTGTTATCGTGCCTAAAGTTGGGGTATAATCTGGGTAATACAACACTCTTTGTGTCATCACTCATTAAGCTGTGACAACACGCCTTTAATATTTTCCCTCAAACCGAGAGCAACACAAGTAAAGTTACAAGAGTAATGTAGGGATTTTTTATGAGTCCAGATATCCTACATACATGTAAACCATGTATTTATGGTATATTCAATTATTAAACCAACAGGCCCACTGATAAGATATGTTTTTTTATTTCATGGATCTCATTTCAATGCGAATTCGCATCACGTTCCGTACGTAAAAAAAACTGACCGCGCTTTCGATAGATATGTAAGTGAGGTAACTAAACACCTTTGATAGTATCGTTTACATGCTCGCGTGAACAAATAAAATACCATTAGATTTGGGTTCCATTTTTGCCAGAATAGAAAACCTACTGACAGAGTACCAGTACTTCCCAAGTAACACAGACGTGCTGAATAAAGATTGAGTAAGAGCAATCATCAAGAGCATAAGCTGAATAACGTCTGAGTACCGTCTATTCAGCTGGTATTCAAGCAGAAAAAAAACACATTTTTGCAAACAATATTCATACAAATTGTGAAAAGAATTCAATTGGATTAATTATTTACTGTCGATGTCAAATTTAAATGTTGATTTGACATGGTGAACTTATAAAATCGGTAAGTAAATTTTAATTTACAAGTTAGAGGTCTGCTATATGTTAATTGTTAGTGCGCAAGTAATTTTATCGTGAATAATATGTTTTTTTTTTCATTCATTATGACGCGCCGCGTGAATAATCAAGATAACAGATAGTAAGTAGTATTTAATACATACATACTAGGTCTGACAAAAGTACTTGTGACGAAATAGCTAATACTAGCAATTTTAATCCAACAAAATAACATGAATCGAGTTGAAAATGTTGTAGTTGTAAGATTAAGCATTTTGGTGATCTCGTAAATTCCTTGTAAGTATAAATTACAAAGATTTTTAATGGCGATCTATTGTTTTGCTTTTTAATGCTGAATAAAAGTGCACACATGTCTTGTTACTAAGCTATAACTTGAAAAAGAGTAGTCTCATTACACTATCTTCTGAATAACATTTATATAGTTGATCACATTTCTACATTACACAGATTTTTAGGGTTCTCTAATCGATCGAACAATTTTACCGATCAACAATTTAATCGATCGAACAATTTTTTCGCGGAATTTTACCGCCATCTTTCACTTAATTGATTAAATTTAAAACTATAGCGTCTTAGTTTGAACTTTTTGGTGAAAAAATAATCTCATTTATGTTTAAAAATATAGCAGATTTCGTGTGTAATGGGCCCTAGTTTATTCTCACACATGTTTTTTTTATTTGTTTTATGTATAGACGCCAGTACATTAAGCCACCCGAAACTGTCAAATGAAGATTGACATTAACAATGGGAAAAATAATGGGAATGGTCAAGAACATTTGGCAGCAACGCAAAATTTGAATGAAAATAACCATCAAAAAGATGATAACCAAATTGTAGAAGAAAATGATGATGAATTTGACTTTGACTTTGGATTATTCAAGCTACTGTATGACGTCACGCAGATTTTTGTTTTCTACAATTTTGTAGTTGAAATAAACGATTTAACTTTTTGACTTAAATTTATTTAGTTTTAATTTTACTTCGAACTTATTCTACATATCTATACCAATGACGAATGGTGGTTCATTTATTTCATGTATGTTGCACAATATTGGCCAAAATTCGTTCTTGGAACTATTAAAAATTGGAAGACTATCCATGTTTATATTCCGTGATATGTTTTCTGGCACAACGTTTGTGCTATTCAATATGTTTTTAATGTCTCAATGACCATTGTGCAAATATTTACCTTGCTCAATAGACTTTATGAGGATTTGTCTCGGTCTATTTAAAATTGTCCTTGGATTCATTCATTAAAAAGTATGGACTATGAAGCAACTGAAAAATTATTGATTCCCTTAACTTGACACTTCTTACTTACATGAATTATCTCATACAAAACTACTTATTACACTTATTATTATTACACTTACACAAATCAACTTCTCACACATGCACACAACACACATTCTAATTCACGCTTTAAAGCTTCGTACTTATATTGTTATGTTATTCTAATTACGTTACGTTATTTTTTTTTATCTTTTTTGTATTTTGTTTTTCCTTCATTAAGTAATGTTAATTCTCTTCAGTCTCATAAAAGCACCCAATGTAAGCTTATACATAAGAAGCGTTGTCGGGGGACCCTGGTGACTTGTACTACAGGCGTTGCTTGCAATGCCTATCTCAAGCACCAGTCTCTCTCAAATGTAAAGATATCCTTAAGCTAGTTTTTAAGCACTACTAATATACATTTGTGAAGAGAAAAATAAATGAACTTATTATTATTATTATATTATTATCAACTATTTTGTAAATATTTATGTAAATCAATTATTTCAATAAACAAATTATATAATTAATTTATTTATTTATTGTTTGTCAAAGGTAAATAGGCAGATCTTACAATAGTATTAATTATAGTATTGGATCATTAAGTAAAATGTCTGGGAATCTTTGATTAATATTTCTCCCAAATCCTTTAGTGCTACTTGTGTGAGGTTTTTTTCGACAGCCTAATTTCAAATTGTTCTCGAAATATCAAATTTTTCATGTGTTCGGTACATTGTTCTTCTTCGATATCTGTACAGCTACCATCAGATGCACTCTCTTCTTGCGTAAATCGCAATGCTGTTTGACTTTTTTGGGGGACGGAACCCTCTTCATTGCACAGCAACCACGCATGCTGACTGGGACCGGGCTCAGTTTTGTTCAAACTATTTTCACAAATCCTTTCATGACTAGAAACACTTGGCCAATGACTACTGCTGATATTTAAATATTCTTTTAACTATTTTATTTTACTGCAAAAAATAAATACGTACAATAATATTTTAATTAAGCTGCTATTAAGCTATGGGCGCTATAACAATACAAATATGGTCTTTAATTTGAATAAGTTAGCTTGAAACTCTCTATTATACTGAAAAAAGTTTAATAAAAACATAAATAATATTGTTTATTCAGCAGCTGAATAATTAGTTAAACATAGAATCCTATCCAGTTTAAAGATAAAATAAAAACAATTATTCAGTATCAAGCTGTATAATAGAATTATGTAACAATATTATTCAGAAGTTGATACTATATTCAGCAATTAGCTGTTTCAAACGCCACTAGCTTAGTACTGCTTTAATAATAGCAATACAGATTATGGTTATTCAGATAAATGCTACCGACGCGACGGGGCTGTTTTTCAGCTTTAAGCCACCTGGAATGCGTAATGCTAAATAACGTCTGTACAATAATCTTACGGTGATTAATAAAGCGTAAATAAGGGAAGGACAGAAATACAGAATTTATTAAGCGTTAAGAATTTTAAAGGTCTGAACTCAACCTAATTCTGCATTTGGTTATTCCCAATGCTCTTATACAAACTATATTCATCTTTGAACTGTTAAAAAATGTTCTAAATGTGTACTGCTATCTTGCTTGTGTTACTTGGGTTTAAATAAGAGTAGATATAATTTACCAAATTATTTGTTACAGTTGTATATTTCACATCGCATACAATAAAGTGTAAGAGATGATTCAAGTCGAGAGTTTTAAGCGTCCATCGCCGTCGCCGTCTCGGAGTTCCGTGCGAAGTGACAGCAGAGTGTTCCGGCAGCCGCGTGTGATTACGGTGAACCGCGACGCAGCCACCATGGTGGACGGCGAGGCCAGTGGGCCCGGCGCCGCCGCTGCGCCTCCCGCTGACTGGGAGACGCGCCTCACGCAGAACGCTGCCCACTTCCGCTCGCGCACGTTCAGTGACGGCTTCGTCAGGAACACCAGCCTCGAACTCCTGCTTGGAGTCGACTGCGAAGCTTGCCTCGCGCTCGCCGCACAAAGACAATGTCTAGATGAACACATATCAAAACATGATTTTGATCTAGTTTGCAATTGCAATGTGCAACAGAATAATTTTGTTAACTGCCATCGAAACGTTGACCAGCGAGGCCACACCCTCAACATCTACGACTTGGAAAGAATCAAACGGGACACCGGCCGGAGTCAACTCACAATCGGATCACATCGCAGCCTCGACAGGAAATACAACAAAAGTAGGACTATCGGTGTGTCAAACTACATTTCAAAACAGTTAATATCGTACGATCCTAGAAATACACTCGTGCAAAAGATAAAAAGGAAGCTATCTAACTTAAAAAAGATAGGCGGCGAGGCAATATCAAAAAAACATCAAAACGCTGTCCAACTGGCCGAGATAACATCAGGGTCGACAAGCTCGCTCAAGAAGGCATCGATGTTGTCACTGGCAGACAAGTCACAAAGGAGAGTCAACAGCCAAAGTTGTATTTTTACCTCTTCGGGCTATCAAGGAAAGGATGACATGAAAAGCAACGCCTCTACATACGCAAATTTTTCTGGTAATGTGGACCAATGTTTTGAGAAATTGAGAGATTATAATGTAAGTTCAGATATAAATAGACGAACCTCACACAAAATGATAAAAATGAGGAGTTTTGATAATAACGATATACTCGTTACTAGAAACTCACCGGGTTTAGAAAGAACAAAATTTTCTACTCTAGACAATCGTAGTCGATGTAAAAGTATTAAAAGGCAAATGTCATACAACGATTTTCCAAGTGAACGATTTAGAGATAGATTATCGGAGACTTGGACGCGAGACGAGAGCACAATGGAGTCGAGAAGTACTCGCAGTGACTTAGCGGATGACGATGCACAAACGTTCCTGGGCGGCGAAGTGATGGCCATGAGCGGGCCGCGCGGCGCGCACGCACTCTGCACCTGCGACGCTCCTCAGGATACCAGACTACCGTCAATTTTCTACGACACACATGTAAGTACATAGCTTAGACCTCTTTTTTTCTCTGTTGATACGAGGCTGTAACATCTTGCGATGACATTGCCCATTTGTTTTATTGAATTCTTCTCAGCCGTAACTGCAGAGCAAGAAGCTTTCTTACATTGATATCTTCTGCATCATGCAAAGTTTCTAACGTCTACACCTATTGAAATTAAGTCAAGTGTAACATTTTACTTGCAGACCTATCTAAACCATGTTTGAAAAATAAGTAGGACGGATTTTGTCTGATAATGTTTATTTTGGTCTATTCTCGTTCGCTTAGAATCTAACATAAAATGTTTAATTCATTTCTTGTGTTGGCTTAGACAAGATATTTTATCTAATTGCTTTTCTTCAAAGAAATATTCAATCATAAGCAGACTAATTACATATTTGAATCCCGCAAAGTTTTAACGTGAATATTGAAATAAAATTCTGAAACCTTAAAAATGTCAGCGTGCATAAGAAGTATGAGTAAGGAGTCAAATTGTATTCTGGAACGATGCTCAATCTATACTTACTAATATTATAAAGAGGAAAGATTTGATAGTTTGTTTGTATTGAATAGGCTCCGAAACTACTGGACCGATTTGAAAAATTCTCTTCCCATTAGGAAGCTTAGTTTTCAGGGAGTCACATAGGCTACTTTTTAGCCCGGGAAAAATAACGGGTCCCGCGGGAAAGACTACGGGAGCGAAGCCGCGGGCAAAGTGCTAGTCATTAATAACTTAAAACTAGATAAGTAGGTATCGTGGTATAAAATATGTCAGTTTTGATTCAAGATTGAGCTTTGTTTTACTGGGCTTTAGATGCCCGAAATACCAACCTACGCATAAATTTGACCTTAGGTACTACGAAATTGAACTAGAAGCTAAAATATTATTTTCTATATTTTAGAGTAACGCTTTCATCTCTTAAGGTTTTCAACATTAATAAAGTTCAGGTGTTATTAAAACGCTCTCTACATTTCTACATACATAGGCACCAATTTAGAGTACTTATGCGGATAGGAAGGCGAGCGCTTCGCACTACAGGAATTGGAGCAGTCGCTAATAGCCGCACACTCAACAAGGATAATGAACCATTATCTAACGATTAGGACCTAAGAGGGTAGTAGGGTATTATTTGCAGTTGCATTCTTAACCCAATTATGAGTAAATGTTTATTACGCCACCAGCCTGTCCATGTATCTACTTTGTAATAAAACACACACATAGCTACGCAATTTGAATTTGGCATATTTATTGGCTTTTTGAGTTGTGTCCAGTTTACCAATACATACTGAGCACCTTCAAGAAATCTTTAGATACCGGTTACAAAATTAATGCCTAGGCATTAAAAATTAAATTAAATCACGTTGTTACCGTGTAACCGTATAATAAGCCAAAAAAAATTGTGAGCAACGTTTTCGCTTTATCCTTCAAAATCTTTAATGAGATCCGTATGCTATGATTTCCATTTTAAACCCGCATTATAGACAGACTAAATAATAGTCCTTGCCAACGGGACAAATACCTAGCTATGTATGCCGGGCGCGGCGACCGTGGGGTATGCGCCGAGAGCGGACGGCAGCTGGTGTTTGCCTGCCACTGTGTACCCCGCGGGCGATCACTGAACAACATAAAATTGAGCATAAATGTAGTAGCAAGCGTGTTCGAGCGTGTTAATTAAACTAAAACATGGCGTTAGGGAAAGAAGCGGGCCACGCCAGCGCCCGACGTGACGGAGCGCGGCCAGGGAGGTCGCGTGGCGTCCTGCACCGCCTGCAAGTCACCGCAGTGGCTATCCACGGGGACCACCTCCACCACCAGCCACAGTTCCACCACTACTGGAAACTCTTCACGTTAGTGCATATTTAATTATCATTATAGAGCCCCCAGATGACTTCTTTTTGATACTGAATTGCAAAAAACGTTATAATTATTAAAAACTAAAACTAAACTTCAGCTAAAATTAACAAAGAAACTGGTGCCGATTCTCTTGTCACAAATGCGTCTAAACTAGACTAAAAATCACCAAAATTTAGTTTACTCCTGTCAAACGATGATTTCCCATTCTGAAATAGACTAAAGTGGCACAACTTAACTATATTTTAGTTTGACAGCACTATGATTGTACTGAGATTTTAATTTAGTGAAAATGACTATTTTGCTATTCTGAATTTGACGTTTTTTACCTAAAATTTTAATTTTCTAACTAATTCTGACTATTTTTAATCGCCACCGAAAATGGTGTGGAATATTATTAGTTGTCATGAACTAAAATTCACACGAACATCTCGACTTCGGGTGCAAAAACAGTACTGTACTGGATTTTTTTCTTTTCTTTTGCTTATATCTCGAAAATGGTGTCCTATCGCAAAAATAATGAAAATTTCGACCCCCTTTATAAAACCCTTATACCCCTAATTCTCAACACGTAGGTAATTTTTTTTTTTTTTTTCCGTACAAAAAGTGAAAAATTCCATTCAAAACACGTCGAGGCTGCCCCCACTGCGCGCCTCCGGCTCTAAAAAGTATGTACCACGTGGAGTCGCAATTGTCAAATTCGATTTAGTTGTGTCAAAATATTTTTTTTAATTTAGAGACTTTTTACAACAGAATAGCGTTTAAGATTCTCATAGCCAAAAGTAAGGAATTTTAGTGATAGTTTAGTTAGTTTAGTCCGGTGTACAAGAGAATCGGCACCACTATTGGGATTTCAAAGTGAAAACGACCAAAATAGGTTAACTCTCACATAACTTGCCAATAAAAGGTATCTGTAGCTAATAATACTGCAGTGACACATTATTTTATCGTACAAAGCCTTCCCAATACTGTTTCTAAACATGTAGCTAAGCTGCTGCATCCGGGGCGCGCGTCATCGTGATCGAGTAAGTTTGCTTCTGACAGGAAGATTATTGGAAGCACAGTAACAGTAACGATTGCTGCGATGACCCAAATTGATTTTTATAGGTATCTCACAAAATGTTTTGCTTTTAGATTTGAATGTTTAGGTACGTCGAAATGTAGAGCATCTCTACTTATTTAATGAAAGCTCACTGAGGGTATCTTATAATTAAGAGGGTTTTCATTTGTTATAAAGAACTTGGTCTTTATGAGGGACTAAGGCTATCAGTTAAAATTCTTTGTGGATTGGATACAAAGAATTTATTTATCCAACCCCTCTTTATAATACCACAGTGTTTTTGAACCTTTGTAATTTCCGTGACTATTCATCAAAATAATTATATTCTCCTCCATAAGTGAAAGTTTTGCTCCAAAACGATTCGCTTTTCAAAACAAATTCCGAGTATTTGAATAAACATTTGAATATCTGAATGAGTCGCAAAATAGAATATTGTATTTGTCGCGCAAGTTCTGAAACAAATAATATTATAATGTGTAGGTTTGTCGGTGTGGCACCGGCGTTGGTGCTGCGTGGCGATCCTGGTGCTGGTGGCAGGAACGGCGTGTGTAGCCGGGCCCCTGGCCTTGCGGGCCCCCCCTGGAGCACCCCTGCATGAAAGACTGCGCCTTGCCGAGCGACTTTTGCACGACACCCCACTTATAGACGGCCACAACGATCTACCATGGAACATAAGGAAGTTTCTGCACAATAGAATTAAGGATTTTAAGTACGTAATTTTCCCTTTTCTTTATTTAAAACATGCATAGTCTCAAACGCCGAACTGGATGTCCAAAATGTAATTATGACGACTACGAAAATAGGTAAGACACATAAGGATACCCTTATGTGGCTTACCATAAGGATATCGAAAATGTAGGAAATAATTAAATCTTGTTTAGAAATCAAAAGGTTTATTTGAAGTCGTCCTCGTCTTTTTTTTGTTAGCAGGACACGTGACGCTACGAAGAATCAGAGGCATAGTTACCAGGATGTTAGGGGTTAAAGTATGAAATTGCCGATTTGTACTGAAAAATTGAAATTAGTTTTTTTTTTATTTGACATATTTATTTAATCAAAATAATTACCATAATAATGGTAATTACTTATATATACATTGCTGCCATCTAATAGGAAGGTCATTTATGCCTTTGCGATAAAACTCTCGTGATCTACATTCGACAAACTGTGTGAAAGCATTTTGTACTGCCTCCTGAGAAGAAAACTTTTTATCACGTAGAAAATTGTTCAAATCACGAAAAAAATGGTAGTCCGTTGGAGCAAGGTCGGGCGAATACGGAGGGTGACGAATGGTTTTTAATTGCAGTTCCTGTAGAGTTAAAACGGTTTCTCGTGCTGTATGAGGTCTCGCGTTATCATGGAGCAATAATGGTGAAGATCGATTCATGAGTTGGAGCTGTTTCACTGCTAGTTTTGCTATCATTGTTCGGAGTTCGGCACAGTAGACATCTGCCATTATTGCTTGACCATATCAGAGAAAGCTATAGTGAATAACACCATGCTGAGACCATCAAACAGTTACCATTACCTTTTTATTGGTAAGCTTTGCTTAAGGACACTGTTGCGGCGTTTGATCTGGGGTCAGCCATTGCATTTTTCGCTTACGGTTATCTTAAAGAATCCACTTTTCATCACATGTCACAATTCGATCCAATATTCCTTAATTTCTGTATCAACAAGGCAACACAAGTTTCAAGACGCGTTTCTTTCTGTAGATCAGTCAAATCATGAGGTACCCATTTCTCATATTTTTTTATTTTATTGATTTGATGCAAATGAGTCAGTCAATATTGTTGGTAAGGTTAGGTAGGTTTTTAATACATCACGCATGTTTTTTTATTTTATCATTGATTTTTTATTTTTTTCATGTTTTTTTTTCTTTGTTTAGCTTCTTGTTCATTAAGTTATCTCTGCTACAGCTAACGTTTGCTAACCGCTTGTTTTTATTATATAATAATAGTAATCTGTGAAATTCTATGAAAATGTTGTGGGTAGTATATTTGTTAAGTTTAATTTTATGATTTTTCTGTTTATGTTTAATATACTACTGTTTGTTTTTCCTAACGTCATAAATAAATAAATAAAATGTTAATTAAACCATGCCGCTAATTCCTGGGTAGTTTGGCTCGGATCGGCTTCCACCATCTCTTTCGTGTAGTCGTAATTTCTCTTTCGTGTAATCTCATCGGTCTTCCACGTGGTTGGTTATTCAAATCAAAGTATTCATCACGAAAGCGTTTAAACCAAATTCGCACGGTGCGTTCATTAGCAGTCCCCTCTCCAAACGCAACATTGATATTGCGAGCTGTTTCTGCCGCGTTAGTTCCGCGTCGGAACGTGGATTAAAAAATAACTCGAATTTTCGAAGTATCCATCTTTCTTGTCTAAGCTGAATAAAAAAATCAACTGAAAGTCGATAATCGAATGTTGCACATTTTTTAAAAGAAGAACTTCATAGGTACCATGTCAAAAAAGTTTTACTCAAAAATCTCAAACCATGAAGGTTCTATTTCTATTACAATAAAACGACAATTTCATACTTTAACCCCTATTATTAACAAAGAGCTGAACAAGCCGGACTAAAACAAATATGTCATGTAACGTAGTAGGGTGCTGATAAAAGATGAGCAGGGAATCAATCCACTTAGTGCAATGTAAAAGCCTTTGAACCCAACTGTTTTAAACTAGCTAACGAAATCTGTGAGGCGTAATGCCGCTCTCGTTACTATAGCTAGTAGGGATGTGCAACATCAAGTTTTCATTGGAATTTAAACTCGATTATTCGTCGTGTATTAGAATATTCTGTAATATACCAAAACGGTTTGCAATAGTTAAAATAAATTGGTTGTCAAGAATTCGTTTTAGTTCCGTAAACCCATATGTTAAAATTATTTCGAAAGTAGAAAGTTAGCTAACCATACATTCAGATGTTTGGTTAGGTCGATGTCGATAGTTATTTTTGAACCAATCGCACATCACTAGCAGCAAGGAATAAAGGTGAACTTTACTTTGTGTACTCGTATATCCCGTCCGGCGTAGTTCCACTGCCATTAATGTGCGTAGTCTGTAATGTGCAGAGTTTCCTAGCTAATCACCACTTTATCAAAGCTGTAAGAGCACTTAGATCGAAGCAGGATCTTCTTAAAACTTTATTATTTTCTGCACTTATGGAGGTAATATTTACAGAAATAACTCACTGTGTGTGGACTGTTGACATAAAGCACCTACCACTAACGTCCAGATTAAATAAAGGATCTGTCGGGTAAATCTGAAAAAATATGTGTAAAGGATTAGCTGAATGTAGGTGTTATTCCTGGACATACCGACACATTCGAATCGGATTTGGTCACGTTGGTTAGTCATGGCTACCGTCCACCAACTTTATGGGTAACATAGATACCATAGTGATCTATCATGTCGATTTATTTGGAAACCATCTTAATAGCCTGTAATATAAAATGCGAAACGTACGATCTTACAAAATGGAAAAAAAAGGTAACTTCGAGCAGTTCAATTTAAAAAGATTTAGGACATTTTTTCTAACACCTCCTGAGAAACAGTCCACAAAGTGACTGAGGTAATCTGCACATTATGTATTCAAAGCTTCAGTTCAATAGCACTTACAACGAAATCATAGTTCAGACGTAGCGTAAAGAATTGAAATGTTTTTTGACAGACATCTGGCTCAATGCCAGGTTGTTGGCGACGCGTGTGGTGCGGGATTCTATTCCGCTACCAGTGTTTGCTAGATTTTCTATTTCTAGTTTAAATTCGCTTACTTTTCCTACGAAAGTATGTAAATAAAAGTTTTGTTGTCGTATAGTTCTTTTCTTGTTTACAAAAATGTTGTCTTTATATGAATTAATAATAATTAAAAATATTCTCGTAGTTTATTTTAAGTAGATATATTATAAATCTATATTTTGGAGTAGTCAACATAAGCAGTAACCAGGGGCTTATTTGTTTTTAATATTTAAAAAATTCGGGCTGTTTCATTAATTTCTAATTTAACGTAAGAACGAATGGAACATTTTGCGAACGAATTGAAAAATCCACGCAGCTCGCTCATGACAATCACGCAGCGTCAACACCCTGCAATGTGTAGGTGTCTTTTTTTTTAAGAAATCCAATTAACTAGCCATCCTAAAAATACTAACATCAATAAAAGATTAGGAATAGAAATATATATTTTTTGCCTTTGAGTCATAGTGTATATCTGATGAACATAGTTAGTGTATTATTCACAAGTTTTCCCTTTATATGAGGTGTAGTCCAGCTAATTTATCAATCTACTGTAAAATAATGAAAATATTCCACCTATTTTCCTGCCACTCACCCAATTTTCATCGAGAGAATAATATTCTAATAATATAATTCATTCGCAAATAGTTTCGACGAGGATTTGCGAACGATCTCCCCGTGGGCAACAAGTTCGTGGAGCCACACGGACCTGCCGCGGCTGAAGCAGGGCAGAGTGGCCGCACAGGTGAGCGAAATTCCTCAAACCGCACGATTTAATTAATTGTGCATTTCATAAATTGGGTCATTTCGACGTAATCCCACGACCAAATTAATATGTACCAGGTGGATTATAACGCCCACATGATTGTGGCATCAAAAGATATTGGTGTAGGTTAACCAATGTATTTAACTCGTTCAGTGCCTGGAGCCCTCCTCGAGGGTTCACCTAGTCGCATATGGGATGCCGAGAGTCCTCTTGGAGGGCTCATTTTAAATGTAGGTTATTCTTAGCATTATAAACCGTGAAAATAATAAAGTTTACGTTTTTAACCAGATTTATTTTCAAGATTTCACAAAAAAATTAAAAGGTTGGAAACTAAGTATAGCGACCAGATCCCTGAAAACACTTTTTTACTTCGTTTTACAGTGTTTTATAACACGGTTTTAAACCTAATGCCGTTGACCGTCCGCGATGCTTAACTTTAGCGCAAACGTAATGCCGGCAACCCTCCCGGAGGGTTCACTTCCAATATGTATGGCGACATGGCGTATGAGTTTTATGAAAAGTGGGTGGAGTCGAAAGTGTTAATTAAAATGTTTATCTTTACCAATCCAAAAATACTTGGATTTTTACGAATATTAATAAATAATATTTTTAGGCATTTGTGAAAATATTTTCAGATTTTTGCGTAACACTTGCAGACATTCCAATATCCAAATCCGAGTACCTATTGTCAGTTACTTTACATAATTTTCTCAGCAGATAACAGAGCATATTTAAATCAAAGGATTAATGCCTCAATTGTGTCATAATGAAAGGAACTATAATTATATCATGGACACGGTACAATGAACCGAAACAGAACTGATAGGGAGCTAATTGTTTCAACTCCATCGCACAATACAACTGCACGAGATTGATGTTTTGTGTAATACATGTACATAATACAATATGTGGTGGCAGCGAGTTAACCGCCCGTGGCCTCACGTTTGCCATCAGCATCACTGATTCCATTATGGAATCTTTGTCGGTTCGCTGTACCGCTGTATGAGTGGGATTTCAAATTCCGCTCAAGCGTTGCTCAAGTCGTGCGTGATATTTAATCAGTTGTATGTCAGAGTGATCGTCTGTCGCCAGTTCTGGGCCGCGTACGTGCCGTGCGACGCGCAGCACCGCGACGCCGTGCAGCTCACCTTCGAGCAGATCGACTTGATACAAAGGCTCACGGACAAGTACCACCCGCAGCTGACGCTCTGCACCTCCGCTGAAGGTAAGCCCAACCACCTGCTCACCAAGAAGGTGCCGTGATTTCTACAAAACATTTCATAGGTACAGCAATCAGAAAAGGACAAATGTAAATTCGTTCAGTTTATTAGCATGAGAAACCCATTGTTTTCACTTCATAGCCTTTAAAAAATTAAACTGTTTAAATTAATTCGTGCATTTCCTTTAGCTTCATTGTTTTTTTTTTTGTAATTCAAATGAACCCAATTAAAATAAACGGCTTTAGACTTATTTCGCGTATTGTTCGTAAACAAAAACGTGATTTCAAGGTCAGTAAATTTCGGCAAAACAGGAACTTTAATGAACGAATAACTGAGTAGGTAGTGAGTATTTCAAAATAATATAATTAAACTATGAATTAAACATTAAATGAACAGCTGGCTGGCTGGCTACACCTAAATTAGTAGATTACTGCAATGCAGACAGTAAGTAGTCAATGAACAATATACATTTTAGAGTCAACTCTAAATTACTTCATCATAAATCCAGTAACATAAAGTGTCGTTAAAGCTTCTGAATTTTAAATTTAGATGATGATTTCATTTGTACATTTAATGAATACAATATTTATATATAGTTATGTCTACATACTGCAACAGTTTGTAAACATAAGTATTATTATGTTACAAATTATATGTTTACAAACTATCATTGCGGCGTATACTTAAAAAAAACCTATAGAGCAGAGATTTACGTGTAAGTGATGAAGATCTTGGCTCCAGAACATCTATTGGAATTCCTTATCGCTTTCAGGTCATTAATCACGCTAAGTATATTATTAACAATGTGGATTGTGAACAATGTTGCGCTATTCGAAGACGGTGGGGAATGGTGCAATTATGCACAAGAATCAAACAAAGCCAGGTGAAACACGGAGCACCAGGTGCCAAAGACTTATGTTTGAAAAAACAAAAGTAACAATATAAGCTCTCAATCTATTTGATGTTTTGTTTTCCTTGGACCAAAGATAAAGAAAAACACTTGTATAAAAAGAAATCCTGGCGTCCCCTAGCTTTATTAAAAATTCGACGATCTTTCTTCGTATTTCTCTTCATTCGATCACAAAGAAAATAAAAAAGAATGGACTTGCTTCGACAATTTATTTCACAAGTGGTAATTTTACTGTCCATCAGATACTTGCAAAACTTCTAGGTTTCCATTAACAATACATTAAAGTCCGGAACACAGTGCAAAAAGAAAGTTCTAAGAATGAACAGAAATTGACCAAGTTATATTTTAGCTAATCATGTTTTTCAGTAAATTCACTGATTCATACATCATTTCCTTTGTTATTGAGCATACGAGTATAAGGATTCTCACGTCGATTGTCTATTGTCACAGATATAGTTTCGGCGCACGCCAACCACAGGCTATGTTCATTGGTGGGGGTGGAGGGGGGGCATGCGATCGGGGGCTCGCTCGGCGTGCTGAGGACCCTATACCAAGTGGGAGTCCGGTACTTGACGCTCACGTCCACGTGCGACACCCCGTGGGCTGAATGTGCGTCCACTGATAAACCTGAACCGTCGCCGAGGGGTGGACTCACGCCATTCGGAAAGGTAAGTCCTGATACGGCCGGGGTGCTACAATCAGTTACGCCTGGTTATAACTAACTTCGATGCTACACTAAACATAGACGACGGTTTAAAAAAATATAGCCAGGTTTTTGGCGCCTTCCGGTTTTCCGAACAAATGAACGCGACGATCGCGTATTCACGCAACCAAACAGTTTGGTTAGAAGTAATTACGACGACGCGATCTAATTGGGAAGTCCTGCTACGGCAAGTGCTACGGTCAGCTACGCGTGGCTACTTTGGCTACGATGCTACATCAGATAATTAAAGAGTGTTTAGAAGATTATAGACAAGTTCATTGCGCGAAAGGGCACTCATCGGAAAGTTAAGTTCTGCTACGGCGAGTGCTACGATCAGCTACGTTTGGCTACGTCGGCTACGCTACGATGCTACGCCAAACATAAAAGAGCGTTGGCTTTATTTTCAATGTAATTGAATAATTCAAAAAAATAAAATTCAAATGTACTTTTCTTAATTAAAAATTGATTTACGTTCCTGAATTCTAATTTTAAAATTAAACCACTTATATAAAACACCTAAAAATGCAGATTGAAAAGAACTGAAACATTAAAACTTTGATTATTCTTACGGGTTTAAATTGTGAGTTATCTCCCCTAATTCTTTCTTAAATCTCTTAAGATTAGATGAAGAGTTATAATCCTCTTTGCAGACTATACAATGGTAGCTCGTTAGGAGTGAATTTATTGTCTTAGGTACATGCTGGGTGTTATTAAGAATTTGTAGCAAGCGGGCGAAGAAATCTGTATGAAGTTTACAAAGCAATTTGCATAGTATATGACTAACATATGTGTTCATAAAGAGCAATCTTGGGACATGCGAAAGAATATTAAAATGCACGTAGCTAAGTAGTCAGAAGGCAACCGTAAAGATTGAGACGTCGAGTAGAGTGAGTGTGCCATAATCATAAGCATCCTGCGCGCCGCAATATTTCTCTTTGTTGAACTCGGGCTGCTCGCTGCTCGCGAAACCAGTTCTTTGTTTACCTTCAACGATACTTTTCGAAATATTTTCTTTTGTTTAAACTGCACACTGCGTGCAACGTAGCTTGCGTCGCCGTCGTACGTTCAAACTTAAAACCTACCATAAGAAGGTACAGTCAAAAACGAGATAAGTATAGACTTGCAACTTTTAATGTAGCGGGTGTGCTTTGTGTCTTTAATTTAAAAAGTGAGCACATTAATGAATATGTTCACTATGGAAAGAGAAATATTTTTACCTGTATAACAGTTAATAGTTCTGACTACAACAGATCTCTTTATTGTTTTTATTAATGCACTCCGTATATCATCTGAATGCGTTCGCCAGTAACAAGTGGCCATACAAGTTGCTTCTACTTCCTTAACGTTAGAAGCAACCCCAAGCGGTACTTATCTTAATAGGTGAGACGGTAGCGCTACAGTGCTGAATTTAAGATGGCTATAAACTATAAGTAGTGGCTGGTTGTTAGCCCATCATTTACGATCAAGGCGAGAACCGATCTTGTTAGTTCACTCTTAGGTAGGATATTTTATTCTTGATATTTTTCTTTCATTACTTAAGAGGGAACAGGGCCTGCGATTCTCCATGCAAATGTATTCCTCTTTTTTCTTCCTGAATAATGTCTCTGGAGCAATTATTTTTCAAGTCCTGCGTCACACGTCCCTGTTATTTCCTTTTTTTCAGCAACTTATTGGTAAAGAAAATATGGCCCTCCAAAAATTACAAAAATGCTCCATTTTATCCACCATGATTAAAGGACTACTAGACAAATTCGGAAAGAATTTTACATAAAAGAAAATTATTGAATTATAGACTTTCTTAAAAAAATGATGTAAAAAATAATTGAATCGGCTCAGTTTTCGAGGAGAAAAAAGAGGAATACGAAACGTCGATCTCGTATTTTTTTTGTGATATAATCGGTCTGAGCTGTAGCTGTCCTTATCGTACTCTGCGGAGACAGACTTGAGGTAAGACGACGGCAATAGTTTCTTCAAAATTCCTATTTTTCAAATTCCTCGCAGGCCCTGTTCCTTCTTAACGCTTTATGATACTAAACTTGAAAACTAAGTTAACAGAACATTGTTTCTTTTGAAAACTCCATGAAGTCTTTTCGTTGTCTATTCCGCAATGTTTAAAGACTCAACTAGTGTGTCCTGCCAGTTATGACATACGGCGGTGTCGATTGTAGACAGTTACAGCATAGAGGAAAGTAATATATGAGTAACAGGCTTGTCCACAAATTCGAGGTCGCAACTATGCTCGAAGTTTCTTTGAAAGAGAAGATCAGAAATGAAATTATTTGGAAAAGAACTGGAGTTGCCGACATAGCTTGCAGAGTAGGCAAGCTGAAGTGCCAATGGCTGGGAGACCGCTTATCGTCAAGCGTAATTTGGGACACCCCCAGCTACATGGACCGTCGACCTTAAAAAGGTAGCTGGGGACAGACTAGATGCAAAAGATGGAGGAGAGGGTGTTGTAGCGGAGCTTGGGAGAGGCCTATGTCCAGCAGTGGACGTGTAAGTCCTATTTTGTGATAATTCAGCTGCATCTAACTGGATGCAGCTGAACTGACTAGTACCGACCCCAACATAGTTGGGAAAAATGATAATTTAAATTAACAATTGAAACCGCGTGCGGTAGCGGCCGGCCGCCCCCAGCAGTCTAGCTAGAAACTCATCCGGTAAATCATCTGTTAATCTGTTATTGAGCATTACCTACATACAATGGAATATTACTTACCTATTTAACCGAATGGCTGACACTGACGACAGAAACTATAAAACTAACTAAGTACGACAATTTGTCGCTTTCAAAATTCGTCGGCTTTCTGAATTCACAACCACAAAGGTTCTAAGAAGTAAGCAATTAATTTAAAGCAACGCAAACTCATACGAACTTCAAAAGCGGCTGGAACAATAGAGACTTACTTTATGATAAATATGCAAACGGCCAGGAGCAGCCGGAACTGTGTTTGCAGTTCACTTCAATAGCTTATACCGACATGTTTTAAAACAATTTTTATCATCCTTTATGTAAATGGCGTTTTATAGTACTTAAACTTTTCTTGTCCAATAACAAAAAAAACTCAATTAAAAGTGGTTGGAGAAGACACGCATTTTTCTTTTTTAGGCGTCCTCTTTTCCTGTCATCAATCTTATGATAACAAATTGTTATTGATCGGGCGGACAGATAGTGGTGAAGGAAATGAATCGGCTGGGCATGTTGGTGGACCTGTCGCACGTATCGGAGCGCACGATGCGCGACGCGCTGGCGGTGTCGCGCGCGCCCGTGCTGTTCTCGCACTCGTCGGCGCGCGCGCTGTGCAACGTGACGCGCAACGTGCCCGACAGCGTGCTACGCCTGCTCGCCGCCAACAAGGGCCTCATCATGGTCAACTTCTACACGTCATTCCTCACTTGTAAGGATACCGCGACCGTTCAAGATGCCATTGGTAAGAAAACATTTACTCGTCGCCCATCTTGGTAACTCAGCGTCCTCCTTTTTCTTGTGATATTTCCATGCCGCTCTTCTTTTCCTTTTCCTCAAAAATAATGTTTTTGTTTCGTCCAAAACTGTAAAAAAGTACTCTGAAGGCCATTAATTAACCGATACTTTGTGTTACAGCACACATTAATCATATAAGGGATGTAGCCGGTGTGGACAGCGTGGGCCTCGGCGCTGGCTACGACGGCATTAATTAGTGAGTACATATTGCGATGTGTAGCTATCTCCGAAATACCACCGTAGACATGGCAAGGGAAAAATAATTAATTCTGACATGTCCCAAAAGTATTTGAATTATGCACTCTTATTCTAGACTACTTCAACTATACCTTACATTAAAGATTCTAAAATTAAAACGCACCAAAAGCAATAAAATCCTAAATCCCAAAAGCGTAAAGCTTTATAAAGGATAAAGCTTTGAATAAAAGTTTAATAGTTCGAAAGGCTATTATATCTACGGAAGATTTCTTCCTTACAACTTTGTAAATCAAAGTATATTGTTTACATAAACGCTTTATATTTTTCAAAGGGTTTATTTTTTACACACAGCCTCTTGATATTATCATGAAATGGGTTTGTTTAGTAGGGACGGCTAGTACCTACCTACGTACATAAAGTAACTATATTGTACGTACGTCTACGTGAGTCTACGTAGATAGTAGATACCTACTTAATGCGCGCGTTTGACATTAATCTTATAAACAATGCTTACTGTACAGTACTCCTCAAGGGCTGGAGGACGTGTCGTCGTATCCGCTGCTTTTTGCGGAGTTGATGGAAGAGGGTTGGAGCATAGAGGAACTTCGGAAGTTAGCGGGGCTCAACCTGCTCCGTGTGTTGGGGGCCGCAGAGCGCGTGGCGCGCGACCTCGCGTCTGCTCGCGTCGCGCCATACGAAGACGTCGCGCCTAAACTATTCGAAACACACAACTGTTCAAGTCAAGACCTTTAAATCTAAACAACACAGCTATCGTTTATTCAAAAATTAACTTTTCCTGAGATATTTTATATTCAGCGTTTAGACATTTATAACAGTAGATTTCTTATGGAACAATCATTTAATTAATAGTAATTTTATCAGATGAAGATAATTTTTGAAAAGACTTCGTTAGCTTGCATTGGAACTGTTTTGTTGATTGTTGAAATGTAATTCTTAACATCGAACCCGGTGCGATGTGATTGGCTCGACTTGCGATTCGCTTGCGACTTGCGAGTAGGTACTTTATCTGAAATATGCCTGTGAGATTTTCTCGTTTTTAGGTCTGTGTGGTCGATAACGGTCAAGTAGTCTCTAGGGACATTATAGGCTGATAATTATAATGTTTCATGTTATGTTCCGATAGTAATAAAACAATAAACTACTCAATTTCTTATTTGCAAAATATGCCTTTTTTGTAAGTCTTTAACAGCAGCGTTAATCGTTAGGTTCAGGGTCGCCACGGACAAGGATGTAATAGTAATAAATAATAGTCATCTATCTCAGTCCAATCTCGGCCGGGACACAACAATACCCACACATTACTTACCTACCGTATTTAATCAATTTGTAAACACATTGTTTGCACTACGATACGAACACTAACTCTTGTTTTGATCTCCGTTTTGCGTTTATTCTGAAAATGGGCAACAACGCCGCAAATAGCAGTCAAATATTTCGCTGTTTTGATTAATATCGCAATATTACTTTATGGAAATATGAAATATAGCTAACTAAAAAAATATTGATTTTGAAATGCAATAATTACTGTGGTAATATTTTGGGAATGTGATGTTTTACAGTGAACTAACCTCAACAATCAAACAAAATAACAAGTGACAGTGATAGTGACAATGACAATGCAATTATTACGGCTCTTTAGCCAAGCCGAGGCAGCGACACTATTATGCCACTAACGGCACTTTATCCGAGAGACACTGCCATAAAAATATGTGTCTGATTATTAAATTCGTACCTACTTAGCTCGTCATTAAAATCACAATCACAACTTGATGTTCATGATACGAGTTGATCAACAATCAGCGTCCGAATTGCGTAATACACGATCAGTCACAATCTAAATCATTTTGAAAGAGATTGCTAATCCATTATTTCCTTCGTTAGTTTGAAGAAAAAAACTGCTCAGCAACGTAAAAACGCAATGAATGTTGTTGAACTGTCAAAATGAAACAGATTAGTCGTAATTGTTTATCGAAAATATTTTTTACCCAATTAGATAATTCCCATTTTACACACCTGTTTTTATTCGCTCGAATAGTTTTAAAGCTAGAGACTAGTTAATAACAGATTCTCGTAAATAATTTGGGTTGCAGAAAGTACCCTACCCTCGCAAATAATATAGAAATAGCATAAATATGTAAAATAACAGATAGGTACCTTCATATCATTTATTTTTTATCTTGTAATTTATGGTCTGCATACTTAATTTTAATATAAAAGGATTTATACCTACTTAGGTACCACGTAAAAGTCATAAAATATCGCGAGCATCCATTAGGTAGGTACCTATATTGCTCGGCACCGAGTTCGATGAACCGAGTTCTTAAATTATATTGGAATGTCCCCAACATCTCATCAACTTAACTGCGGTCATCAATCTAAATAGTATTGTTATCAAGCTTTAATAAATTAGTCTAATTATTACTTAGATACCTACGTATAATTTTACCCTGTAAATTATTATCGTCCGATTAGATGTGATTTGATATTTTTGTCTAAATAAATGAATAGAATTATTTATTTAGATCTGAGATTATTACCTACATGTTTTATGCATTTACACATATATGTGTATTTATTGTACCTATCTTCATAGCTTTTTAAATATTGCCAATCGATAAAAATGCGACTAGAAATACCTAAGGCAGTAAGTATAATTAACTTTTTAAATAAATATTTAGGTACCTAGTGGTATTATTTATTACCTTTGAGGACGACTTGAGTCATTAAGATAAAGTAACTATAATAATTATAAACTTTAATAATGTTATAGCTATACAGTGTGTTTTTATTCAAATATTTATTGCCTATTGAGCTTAACTGTCACTAACGGGACACAATATAATTTTTATTGTTATCGAATTCTAAAGGCAAATCGACAGTTGAGTTCCTACAAAATTGTTACATTGGGCTCTTTTTCAACCGAGAAATTGTCTTATTACCTGATGATGACGAAATTGTATGTGTCCGCATCACGGATAGCGGCCTTCCGAAAAATACGAAACGCAATTCCAAACTGCCTTTTCGGAAATCAATTTTGAGCGTTCATTGACAACGCTAAATAGAGTAAACGCGACTGAAAACAATATTTCCTAAATACAGATAATATTCTGAGATAAAAACGCACTGCATAAAAAAATAGCTTTACCTTATCAACGACCAATAATAGATAATCGTAGTATTAGAGACATTAGTACTGACCCTATTTAAAAACGTGCAAGTATCGCTGCATCGAGATAACAGCTAAGTAAACTCGAATTACCTAAGTAATTATTAATATCTAGGTACATAGTTATGTATAGGCCATAACATTCACGCCTGTTTTTCCCGAAGAGTTAAGCAGAAGTGTACATACCTATAGTATAGTCAGCCTCAAAATTTATACATCGACAATAATTCATTTAATTGTCTACAACCTTTGTTCCATAACAGTCACAAAACATATTACACATTGGATACTTCATTATTGTAGCTACTCATTGATACAGTATTATGGAACAGATAATGTCGACAAGACCCAGTCAAGACCAAGATCAATTAGACCAAGTCCAATAGGCATTAGGTATGTTTCACAAACTCCATTTTTGAAAAAAAATCGATACGTAAAATTTTCATATTATATCATTTTCTCGAAAGAATTATCCGCTCTGCGTGGTATATAATAACTTTGTGATGATTTATCTCAATATTTTTGTATTGAGTGATACTAAAAGAAAAAACACGTATTTAATGATTTTCGCCAAAGATATCAAAAATTTGGACGGTGACTAAAAATTCAGCCTGTATAATATTTCAGGCTGACTCTACAGACACCCACATTTCGCCAGTTAAGTTAAAAAGCCCCAAGTAATAGGGCGAGCCAATTACGATTAACCGGGCACAAATCCAGGCTCTGGGATGCTACTGAGAAATTCCTGATGGAAAAACGGAATTCCACTTTGCCCGACCTGGGAATCGAACCCAGGACCACATGCTTAGTAGTAGCACTTGTGACTAGACCAACGACGCAGTTGTGATCTCTTCATTTATTCACTGTTCCGCAAACTAGAACCTAGAACTAGTGTACCTGTACTCGTAAGTGTAGCTTGTGGCTACCCACAAGCTACACACAGATACACAGACAGATATTACACACATTTACAGGGCCTCAAGTCTGCTAATTACAATAGTGTCAGAATGGTCTATCATTGATTTCATAATTGTTGATTTTGACAAGTTTGGTAATCTACTAACATATTGGCGTCATTATGACTTTCCAATGGTCAGCCACTGGCAGTCCATTGAAAGAAATGGCATCTATTGGTAATCTCGTACATATTGAACAATGAATAACAATGACTTAGGCGGTAATCTGCTAAAATTTTGACAGTTCCTTTGATCAGTGACCTACCGTTAGAACGTCATTGTGCAGTCATTTCTTTTAATTCGTTACGAGTATCGTGTTTGTGGAATACAATGATCGACCATTATGAATTTAGCAGATTACGAACTTTTATAAAAATGACAGTGGGATCGTGTTGGAATGACGAATTTACTTGGGCCCCTGATATTCTGATAGAGTTCGATGAAGCCATTTGAGACTTGTTGATGCGTCCGATACTTGTCACAATTTGTACCTCCTAACGCAATATTAGTTAGTAATGTAAATAGTTATATTTGTCAGTACACTGGTAATAATAGACGGATCTTAAGACTGACGTGTATCAGAAATAAATTAGTGTACGTTTGCTACGGTGTTAAATTAAGTATAAACAATTAATGTTACGCACTACATTATAATATCTTAAGATGTGTTTATTATTCCTAAAGGGAAGACTAACGCTAATGCCACAGTATAATAAATAGTAACAGTGTTATGTCTCAGCATTGACCTTGAAAAAATTACCTACAACCGCTCGGTAGATAAACCTTCCGCGTTCGTACGTAACTGCCGCGCACTCGAAACTATACATATACACTGAGAGTGAGGCACAGAATAAAGATGGGCAGTATGGAAACTAGGCCTATTTGTTTATATAATTACCTACGGTCCATTGGAGCGTTAGGGTTATCACTCTTAATGTTTGTGAAATTGAAAGATGTTTTGAGTTGACTGGTAGAAATCGTCACTAACGAAAAAAGTAGTTAAAAGCACGAAAAACATTTTAATAACAAATAATAATGTTGTAGTCCGCCAAATTCAAACTTTCTTACGTTTTTGCTATTTGCAGATCAGTGTCAGGTTGTGTCAGGATCAAAATATGATTCGCGACTATAATAGATATGTATTTACAGAATTATAAATCATTGGAATCATTAATACATCTCTCTAAGTTAGATTTTTCCAAAAGAACTTTTTTAACAAATCTAACTTATAGATATATATTAATGATTCCAATGTCAAGGTCGAAGGTTGTTAGTATTGAATTCGCCCGTACGGTTACCTTCTCAGTGCCCCAACGCCTCGTATTACGCTCTACACACACAACTCGTGTGGTCTCCACAGTTCTGTCATAGGTATTACTCGTTAAGTTGTTAGTGTTTAAACCGCATACACTGTAATATTTAGAAGCTGAGTTTAAACTGCCGTATGATACGCAATAGGCTCGTGGCATTTTTAAAAAGATCGCGGCGACCACTCGTCTCGACACGGCACGGCACCCGCAACTGACAGCACTGCGACGAGCACTTAAGATCTCGTAAATGAGCGCGTCTGTGTGAGTGAGCCGTTTCGAACGTTTACTTCGTAGTTTACGTACCTACTGTCCGTATTTATACTGTGACTGAGATTTCGAAGCGCGTTTTCTATGAAGACATAATACTGTTACTTATTTATACCGTGCTAATGTCCTCGCTAGTATAATTTTTCTCAATTCATGAGAAGGACTTATTAAATTATCCGTGAGACATATCTCATTAAAATACCTGATCATAGGCGTTATAATTAATTGCTAAGCAGAATCCTTGTCTTCAATTTAATATTTGATCGTTTTTATAAAACAGTATAAAATATTTAGATACAAGTTTTCATAAATTCATCGCGTTAGGAAAACAATACGTCGTAATAGTATTGCTTTTAGGATTTTTTCTCATAGTTTTATAAAGATTTCTAGTGTGAACCATCAACCATGTTGAATAGGTCCTACCTACCTAAATATTTCTCAAAACTCTTTGAACATCACAAAGCAACTTATTTGACATTATTGTATCTTATTATTTATAGTTGTTTCATATTTGATAATATCATGTACCTATTCTGAAATAACCATTTAGAACTTCATTTGTTTTATTAGCTAATCCAATAAACACCTATTTTTAACATGCTTGTTTTATTATAATTCTGATTTCAAAACAAAATTAACCTTTTTAAGATCACTTTTTTTCCGTCTGTCACAGATTACAGGTTTCGGTATATGTGTAGGTAAGTTGGAATTTGAAATTGGGCTAATATGACTTGATATTACTCGATGACGTGCAAACAGATCGCAAGTTTTTTTTTTTTTTTTTGAATTATTTATATTGCTTTAAAGAAAAGATAAATACTTATTAAGTACCTATAAAATAATATAAATCATATGAAATGAAATTAAATTGTTTATTCTGTAAATAGGATACCGGAATCACTTTTACACATCATATTAAAAAAAAAAAAAAAATTAAGCTGGATGAGTTTGGCGTTTCCTATCTGACTACTCTGAGAAGAAAAGCCGAAACAAACTCAGAGGTCGCAGTCTGAGCTTTTAAAGTCCAGACATAATCTGGGTCAGGCCATATGAGGACCATGTAGATTAGTGTCTGAAATGGTATTTTGAGGAAAGACACACAGATTTGAGTGGACCAGTCCAGTCAGTGCAAGCATTTGTCAGTAATGGTGGAGCTCAACTCAGAACTTAAAGAGCTTAACTCGACGAACAATACCAAAGAAATGGCATTAGGGTAGGCCGCATCAACTACTCAAACTGCCAGACCATCATTAAAACTAACTGAGAAAGAAAAAAAATATGAAAGAGAAAAAATATTATCCACTTATTCCTCACATTCATGTAATCATGTCATTTTGGATATAATTTTCAACAATGTCAAAGTGTTTATGTATAAAACTGGTATATTTTGATGATTTTATATAATAATTAAAATGTCAAGTTTTATCACAAGGCTTAACAGAGCGAGCAGCTTTCCCAAGCTTTTTTATCTTTTAAATAATCTGAAATTCAATAGTACCCTTTTTTAGAACCCTGTTTTAATACAGCTTTTAAATCGTTTAATGGGTAAGTTTCGGATAGGTAGGTACCTACACATGCAGGCGTAGGTTTTCAAACAATTGATTTTATCATCGCAAAACCTACGTGTTACCAAAAAACTTAATCATGGTTCAGAAAAAACAATCCTCTCCCAAATCTATATATATATCTGTCCGTCTAATAAACATAATTTTCCAAACGTTGCTCCAATTTCGTATGTAGGGGCTGGGTAATCTTCGGAACTACTGATTTGATTCCGAACATTCTTTCACTAATGAGAACCTAGAGTACCTATATTGCGCAGTGCCATAGAATATATATTTTATGTTAAAACAAGAAATTTCACGTGGACGAGCTCGTATTTTGTATGTGCATATCGAACCCGCGACCAGCAGCGCAAAAGCCTAGAGCTCAAACACTGCGTCTATTCGTGCTACTGGTTGGTAATGTCATATAGACTGTAGATTCCTCCAAGTGTCTTTATTTTAAATACCTACTAATGCAGGAAAGACAGCCTAGTGTGTCAAGTGTTCGCAAGTGCGACTACATAATGAGCTTGGGGTACTGGGTTCGATCCCAAGGTCGGGTAAAGTGAAAATGGTTTATCCATTTGGAATACCTCCAAAGCAGTCCGGAACCTGGAATTGTACCCGATTATTGCAAAAGGCTCGCACTCATGTAACTTGCGACGTAAATGTAAATGGCGAAATGTGAGTGACTACCTCTGCCTACCCCTTGATTATGTTATGTTATTTAACCGAATGAAAAACGGAACCCTCAAAGGATCACTATTGTGAATGTCAATCTGACATTTGTTCCGAATCTAGATAGGCTGGGGGTTTAATCCCTGCAGCCTCGGTCACACACAGCGAATACTCGCTGCGAGTGAATTCGCTGCGAATTATAGTCGCAGCGAGTGGTCGCTACCTGCCTGTCACAAACAGCGATTTCTACAGAATTTCGACAGAGCGGCGCGCTAAGCGGAATGGCTAGCGAATGCTCGCAGCGAGTTGAATTCGCCGCGAGTAAAATTGAAAAGCTCAATTCTAATTGCAGCTAATTAAACTCGCGGCGAATTAATCTAGTCGCAGCGAATAGCCTGTCACACACAGCTAGTTCTCGCTGCGGAAGCCTAACCGCAACGAGTACTTATTTTATGAAAGGGCAAGTGGGCATACCATAAATAAGAATAAGAACAATTTATTGGTCCATTGTTATAAAATAAAATTCAGAAAATAATGATATTGTACGCTTACTGTAACTAGAATACTTAGGTATTTAACTTTAAAACAGTGGTCCCCAAACTAGGCAGCGCATGTATCTTGGGGGCGTGAGTTACGTGATCTTAAATATTAATTCGAAACATGTTTGCGATAACTTAAATTTTATTTCAGGATGTTTGAAAATTGACAGATTAGTTAATTAAATAAGGGTAGCGAACTATCCAAATAAAATCAAATTGAAGAAAATAAAATAATTCTAAATAATATTGTGGTGTGTGAGTGTGTGCGAGAGTGATTGTGTGTGTGTGTTTGTGTGATTTTGTTAGTGTGTGTGTGTGTGTGGTGAGTTGCAGATCCTCAGTGTCGTTGTATGACAGGGAGAGAAGCCAACTTATTGTCATTCTTACGAGTGCTTATTTTATTGTAGATGTGAGTAAGAGGGGCTCCGCCGGGCCAGAAGACTGTTCGCATTAGGAAGAGGGACGTGTAAGATACGTTTTGAGAGCAGGCTTTTTTAGGATTTGTTTGCATGCAGCGTGGCACTTAATAATAATATGTATAGTTGACGTACTCGAAGAACCGGCAATTGGATTTATAGCTGATCTGTCGGGAACCTAAAAGGCTTTCTAACCATCACTTTAATGACAGCTCTTTGAGCTCTTTCTATTTCAATAAATATGCTTTTCCCGGCTCCGCCCCAGACGGAGATTCCATACTGGAGTACTGACTGACAGAAACCTAGGTATATTATTACTGTATATAATATAATATTATAATAGTATCTACTGACTGACAGAGTTCTAGGTTCCTATATAATTATTATTTAATGAGTATTATACCTTCTAAGTACTTCTTTGTCGGTGCGGCCTTGACTTGAAATCTCACTGCAACATGATGACCACGACTGCTCTCGTGGTCATCATGTGGCAATGAGATTTCGGACAGCCGTGATTTGCCTCACGATGCGATGGCATTCTTCTCTGTCTGCTGTAACATTTGAGCATTCGTGTAATGGGCCGCCCACTGAAGATTTAATCTGGTCGGTCCATCGCATGGGTGATCTACCGCGTGCTCTTGTTCCTTCGAACTTTCCCTGCACTACAAGACTTTCTATGGAATCGTTTCCCCGTCGTGACACATGCCCAAAGAATTGGAGTATTCGAGCCTGTACTGTGGCCGATAGACGCTGCTTGATGCTCTTGGAGTAGGTATAGATTTGTTGGTGCGAAATTCTGTCCACGACACTTCAAGCATTTACATCCAGCACCACTTTTCTAGAGCGTCTTTTTTCTTCTTATCGATTTCTCTAAAGTGTCCACGTCTCAGCAGAGTACAGGAACATGAGAAATACGAATGCTCGAATAAGCTGGGTTTTGGTCGCTTTGGTGATGGTGTGATTCCTCCAGACTTTATTCAGCCTGTCCATAGCAGACCTAGTTAATGCCATGCGTCGCTTGATTTCGTCTACGCAGCCACCGTGGCTCAAGATATATGACTGTACGACATCGCAGTTTGCAATCAGGGTATCTTTGGGCGAATTATTGTTTGCACGGTCGACAATCATCATCTTCGTCTTACTTCCGTTTATTCTCAAGCCGAATGCTAAGCTGGGATGTTCCATTTAGGAAAGCAACTGCTCCGTGTAACGAATACTAGACGCGAATAGCGTTGTATTATCCGCATAGCGTAAATTAGTTATTTTCATTCCATCCAATCCTCGAGGGTAATCCGCATTATCAGCTCTGAGTAAATGAAACAAGAGCGGCGATATGATGCATCCGTGACGAACGCCTGCTCCGGGGTGGAAATCATTCGATCGTACGCCATCTGTTTTCAATGATGCTGTTCCATCCTCATAAAGACGCCTCAAAAGGTGTTCAAGGTGCTTGGGTGTACCCATAGATATCCCGTGCGTGTACCCATAGCGCGAAGGGATCTCCATAGCATCGGCCATTTCACTGAGTCAAAACCCTTAGAAAAATCAACAAAGCATATTATACTTAGTCTGGCCATAATTAATACTGTTACAATTAAAAATAAGAAAGATATTACATTTGAATTTGGAATCTGTCATTTTTATACGATTGTTCATTGAATTTTCTAATTTTGGCGCCAATACATTCTACAATATTTTGCGATATTAAAATGGAGTGGGGTGATAAAGAGAACCGAATCGCTGTGATTGCATTACACAAAGTTGGTATGGAGCCAAATGCAATTTTTAAAACTCTCCATACGCTTGGTATTAGTCAAATGTTTGTGTACCGGGCTATTAATAGGTACAATGAGACCTCCTCTGTTTGTGACAGAAAAAGATCTGGCCGTCCACGTAGTGTTCGTACGAAAAAGGTGGTCAAAGCAGTAAGGGAAAGAATTCGAAGAAATCCTGTCCGAAAGCAAAAGATTTTATCTCGGGAGATGAAGATAGCACCCAGAACCATGTCGCGTATTTTAAAAGATGACTTAGGACTTGTAGCCTATAGAGACGCACTGGTCATTTTTTAACTGATAATTTAAAAAAGAATAGGGTGGTAAAATCGAAACAACTACTGAAGCGGTACACAAAGGGAGGTCACAGAAAAATTTTGTTTACTGATGAGAAAATCTTTACAATTGAGCAACATTTTAACAAACAAAATGACCGTATTTATGCTCAAAGCTCTAAGGTAGCTTCCCAATTAGTCGACAGAGTGCAACGTGGGCATTATCCGACTTCTGCGATGGTTTGGTGGGGTGTTAGCTTTGAAGGAGTGACAGAGCCATATTTTTGTGAAAAAGGTATCAAAACATCGGCACAAGTCTATCAAGATACCTTTCTTGAGAAGGTAGTTAAGCCCCTTAACAACACCATATTCAATAACCAAGTATGGTCCTTCCAACAAGACTCGGTGCCGGGTCATAAAGCTCGGTCCACGCAGTCTTGGTTGGAAGTGAACGTTTCGGACTTCATCAAAACTAAGGACTGGCCGTCTTCTAGTCCCGATCTTAATCCGCTGGATTATGATTTATGGTCAGTTTTAGAGAGTACCTACGGCTTGCTCTAAACGCCATGATAATTTGGAATCCCTAAAACAATCCATACGTTTGGCAGTGAATAATTTTCCCATGGAAAGAGTGCGTGCTTCTATGGATAACTGGCCTCAACAGGACTGTATTGCAGCCAATGGAGACCACTACGAATAAGCTTTTTATATTTTAAATTGATTTATATTTATGTATTAAACTAACACACTGTAAAAGTGATAAATATTATTTGTAATAATAAAAATAAAATATCTTCGTGACAATATTTATGGCAAGACTAGGTATATATATGTCGGCTTGTTGAACCTGACATTTAAATACCTAGAAATGATAGTCCCCGTAGTGGGGAAGAACAAATCTAGCATCATACAACATAAACTCAAGCCTCTTTCCCCATGAGGGTAGGCAGAAAAACTACAAAACGCCACCTACTACGATTCTTACGCGTTCCTATCATAGATTAAGTAAGGACACTGTGATCCTACCATACATGGATTTCTGGCGCTAAATGCTTGCTGGTGGTGAGCTTGTTGGTGGTATTGGTGATTTTTTTTTGTGAAATTGCTTAGCGAAGTTGTTGCATAGTGAAAAAACAAGATTTGACCTCATTCGTTCCGACACTATCTTTTTTTGTGAATGGCATCTCGCAGGTTTACCAAGGAGGTTTTTTTTTGGCCCTAGTCATAACAAGCGCCCGAGGAGAGCGTCTTGTACGTGTTGGCCGCTCAATAAAATTGTATTAATTTCTATGTAACGAATTATAACAAGCGCTGCCTTCAAAAGGCGCGCGTCGAACGCGTGTATGACGCGCGCCCCCTCCGGGTGCCCTTAGCGCACCCTCGACGCGTGGACGCAAGTTCGTATTTTATTATTTTTTCTCGTCGTTTTCTCTTCAACAGTAATGAATTTAAAAGAAGCACAATTATCCTGAGCATATTGAGGGTTCAAAGTTTCAATAAAATGTGAAAATCTAGTTCCATTTGACGAGCGTTCAGCGCGCGCTCCTCGACGCGTAATCTTAACGCAGCGTACTGTGCGCGCCTCGGGCTCTTGTTATAACTAGTCCCCAAGTCTACCAGACAATTTAAAGAGTTCGTATAAATACAATCATAATTTAGTTTGTGAAATCGTGTTTTAAGAGCTATTCTATGAACCTCTACAAAAAGGCAATCCTGGGTTCAAATTTTCCAATACTTACTAATTCCGTGGATTCAAAGACCTGTCACACTCAGCACAGCACTGCCACAGACGGCAGTGCTGTGCTGAGTGTGACAGGTGACAAAGTGACAGCAGTGGTGTGAAAGTTTAGTTCATTCAGTATAGTATATATATATAGTACTCTGTGGTTCATTCATTTCATATTTTCATAGGCGTCGAAGTCGAGGAAAATAAATAAAAAACAAAGTTATCAATCTAAATTCAATTATTGCACTGTAAAAGTTGCATGTAAAGTTGCCTAAAAATGGGGGAGAAGAATACCCCACTTTTGGCTGTATTACAGCTTCTTAGAAAGTATAATTTGAAGGTAACCATAACATTTTAATATCATGGCAAATAACATTATTTCTATCCTCTGGAAGGCTCTATTTTACTGTATATTTTATCATATTTCAGGGTACAGAAGATATCCTAAGAAAAGAAGCTAGCTTAGGAGATGTTGAATTTGAAAACTTAGATCTTCCTGAGGTCGAATTAGCTAGCATTCTTACTTCGCATCACACCGAAAGTGATCCATACAGCTACGAATTCGCTTACGATAACCTGAAGAAGTTTGTTGAGAACTCGCTCGATATTTATAAGGTAATAATGGCTAATGCATATGAACCTAGTCACACTTCTAATTGATGGAAATTGGCTACTTAAATATTGGTCAGTTGGTAACTCTCTGCACTCAATAAAACTAAACCTAGGAAAACGAATAGAATTTTACGAATAGCATTTTGCATTCTCTTGACTTTTTAGATTAATATTTAAATTAAATCCAGTCTATTTAAATTATATTATGTCTTTCTTTTATTCACCATTACTATATTATATATGTTTTAAATATTTTTATTTTTCTAGCATGAGCTATCAACACTTTTGTATCCAGTGTTTGTCCATATGTATCTGGTACTGATATTATATGACCATAATGAACATGCTGTTAATTTCTTGGAAAAATTTGGTCCTGAGCAAGAAGATTATTATCAGGAAGATTTAAAACGATTGTCTATAGTTAAACATAAGGAACAAATCAAAGGGAATGAGTTGGCTGAAATATACAGGTATTTTTACATAATAATCATTTAAAAAGTTCTGTTATTTCTGCCTACCCCCATGGGAAGAAGGAGTGAGGTTGATTATAGTAACTGATGCGTAATGGGGCAGTTAAACCTAGCCTATTATTGTTCATAAACTTAACTAGAACACTTGTAAAATGCATTGTTCTTTCAGAAGCTTTTACAAGTGTTAAAGACGTAACTGTGAGAAAGAGTTAGGAAGTGTCAGACTATAGTGATAACAGCTAAATTGGTTTATTCACATCAATAGAAGCTTAGAAAAACATATTTAAAATTAGTTTTTCTTAAAGTACTGTCATCATTCATCATCATTCTCCAGTCTTTATCCCAATTATAATTTTTTCTTAAAGTATTTAAGAAAAAAAATATGTTGTAACAAAATTACGGTTTTCTGGGATTTCCGTGGGCTTATCCACACTAATAATATTGTTTGAGGTGGTAGACCCTACCACTGCACTACCTAATCCAATCACTGCTGCTTACGCACAGCCTAAATTAATGAAAAATGTAACTTAGACTTTGGAGATACAATACTTAGCTTAAATATAAGCCTGATATAAAAAATTAATTAGTAAAATGCTTGATTTCCAGCACCAACAAGTTTGTTGTACAATTATCGAGAGATGCGTCATCGCAGCTGAAACGTTTTTTACAAGAACAAAAAAGCTCAACCGTAATCATTAACATTATAAACAACCACATCCAAGTTGATGTGCATGATGGCCCCGGGAGGACACAAGCACAGGTGCGCTCCACCACTGGGGGACTGCTTGGTGAAGCCACTAGAAATGGTATGATATGTTATTGTACTGTTTTTTTTCATTTTCCAGAAACATGCACAATATAAGATCATATTTAAGTAAATGCTTATACAGTACCACACAGTTAAACTCCTTTAACTGAACTACAGATATTTAAATAAACTGTAAAATCAAAGTAGTTTTTTGTTTGTAGAAAATCGGACAAAGGTTTACTATGGGCTGCTAAAAGAACCTGATATACAAGTCCTCCCAGCACCTGTGGAAGATGAGGAAGAAGTGGAGGAAACACCAGATAAACCAAAAAAGAAAAAGGCGAAGAAAGAACACATTTTTATGAAAAAACCTAAGTCTGATCCCAATGCACCTCCAAATGACAGAATTCCTTTACCAGAACTGTGAGTTTATTGATATTATTTTTACCTTTTGTAACTCAGGCAGAAGTTTCAATACAATTGTCCTATTAATTTGCAGTAAGGAGACTGATAAAATAGAAAAGGGCAAAGCCCTACGAGAAGCTTCAAAGCGCATTCAACTGGGGCCAGAGAGTCTGCCATCTATTTGTTTCTACACACTGCTAAACAGTGGTCATACCGCCATTTGCACTGATATTTGTGATGATTCTACACTACTTGCTGTTGGGTTCAGTAACTCGAATATTAAGGTATAGCAAAGACAATCGTGTTGGTACCATATTGTAAATAATATTGGTTTTGATCATCATTTCTCATTAATTAAAGTCTTATAATCTAGGTGTGGACATTGACTCCGGTAAAATTACGTGGGATGAAATCTGCAGAAAAATTAATAGACATTGACAGGGAGGCAGGTATGTACATTAACTTATTTGTAATTCACTTTGAGCGCAGGCTTTATCTGAAACACACAGATTACCTAAAAGTGACTACAAGCTGCTGCCCCTACACTTTAAATGCTTACTGAAGAATGATTCTTTAAATGGTCTTATTTCGAAACGCATGGCATGCGCAGTGTGCTTCACTTTATGTCTGAGAGACATAAAGTCCTTACCTAAAATATAAAAGTACAGTTTTAATATGACAAGTTGCACTGCCCCAGATAACTTGGCTTAAGGGCAAGAGAATAATGATGACTACAGGTTTATTATATTATACTAGCTGCGCCCCGCGGTTTCACCCGCATCCGTGGGAATATAGGGATAAAAAGTATCCTATGCCCTAAGTTCCCTGCCCTGGTTCAGCGTTCAGCCGTTTTAGCGTGAAAGCGTAACAAACATACATAGAAACATTTAAAAAATCAAATAGTAGCCCACCGGTATCGGGAGTCAGGGCTCCAGAGAGGAACCTCCTAACAATGCGAGCCGTGTCCAGGAGTACCGCTTTCTGAATCAAGCCCTTAATCCAGCTGCCCAACGAGAGCCTCCTTAGGTGTTGGTCGAAGCTCTTGGCAATTAAGCCATTGGCAGATACGACTATCAGCACAATGATTGCTGAGTCCACATCTCATTAGTTGACAACCTCGCGAGCCTTTATGTTAAGTATAATTATTATTATGTTATTTGAATAATATATTAAACCTTTTTTGTAGGTGATGTACTCGTAAGAATGATGGAAGAAAGAGATAGAGACACTTGTCGTACTCTGTATGGACACTCAGGATCAGTTTATAAAGTAGCATTTGATCCTTTTAAAACGATGCTACTGTCGGCTTCTGAAGACTCCACTGGTACGTCATATTTATGTCATCTAAATAAAACTACAAATACATCATGGAGGTCCCAAAGTCATCTGAAATATTTTTCTAAAGTCCGAACGGAAATGCCTACTAAAAAATAATACAATGATCCTACACACAGATTTTGGCTGCATTCGTGATTTCGAACTTATATTAACTATAAGTTTAGGTTTCTCACGATGTTTTCCTTTGTCGACGTCAGTGATGTTTAAGATAAACTTAGCAAAACTTAACATATGAATTGAAAATTATACATTCTTAGTTGCCCAGTTTCGCACCCCATAACCTCGTACCTGAAAGGCCACAATAAAACACTGAGCCGTCACTATTATGGAATAAGGCCGGCTTTACACCTGTAAGTTTTCCTCACGTAAGCATAGATTAATACAGATGGTTCACTCCGCAAAATCATTTAATTAAAAAGCGACTCTTGCTGCAACACAATAAAGTGCAATTCAGGTCGCACAGCGCTAATTAGCATAGTCAGCCTATAATGTTCCCACTGCTGGGACAGGCCTCCTCTTTGCGCTAATTACGAGTACCTACTTCACCGAGAAGTTGCCTCTTTCTATAGTGTAACTCTTATGTCTTCTGACTACGTTACGCTCACCGAATTGGCCCGACAAGACGGGCCCTCCGCGTAGGTACTTGTAGCTTCAAACCTAAATGCGGAGTGCACCTTCTGTACTATTCTGTGACGTTAGTCCCTTACGTTATTGACTTACGATACATTTCCAAATGTAAACTCCCGAAAGTAGGTAGCTTATCGGAATTTCTTACAACTTAAGGAAGATGAGAAATTACATCGAATTTGCTCACGGAATCCTTTCTCAACTTATCAAGATCGATAGTTGTTTCATAATTGGTCTGTGACTCAGATTTCAATCCTGGCCTATTTACAGGTTTTCGTCTACATAAGGTTTTTTTTTTACTGAACGGTTTCTATTATTAGATATCTGATATGTATTATAAAGACGCCAGCACTTCAATCTACTACAATCTGTCAAATTTCTTTAATAGACTTTCAACTTTATTACTAAAGCATCAGGTTCAAAGTTGATTGGGAAAATTTTACAGTTTCGGGTAGGTTGATGTGCTGGTGTCCGTACCTTAACAAAATGTGTAACAAAGTAGGAAAAACAATAAAATAATTTATTTTAAAGCTCAAAAAGAGGCACATTTATTATATTGGCACATAAATTATTTGGTTATTCTATTAACTACTCCTTCAACTTATTTGTTGCAGTGAGGTTATGGTCTCTGCAGTGCTGGACGTGTCTGGTGGTATACCGCGGCCACGTGTGGCCAGTGTGGGACGTCCGCTGGTCCCCGCACGGCCACTACTTCGTGACCGCTGGACACGACCGGACCGCCCGCTTGTGGGCTACTGATCATCATCAACCACTACGAATGTTTTCTGGACATTTATCGGATGTCGACGTAATGCTTTTCAGGCCTATTATTTTAACTACTAATACAACACCAAAATAACCATAAAGTATTAAGTAATATTTATCAGATTTTAACGAAGCATTGTGTTTATCTTCAAGTATGCATTTATATTTTGAAATAAGCTATATTTGCTCTAGCAAATACTAATAATATATTATTATAATACTTTGAACACTAGTGCAAAGCATGTGATCATGGTGATCTGACAGGCGTTTGCCGCATTTGACGGGCGTTTTTCGGTTAGGACAGGCGTGCTCTAAACTGAGACAAGGACTTTTTTATTTCGCGGTATCACGCTAGCCCGCCCACCCGAATGAAACTGACTATAAAATATAGTCTAAGAATATTGCAGAAGCTGAGACGACATCCAGTTTCTGAAAGTCTTAACGACGTGGTGCAATTTTTAAAAAGTAGGGACATGAATATCTGAATAGTGACATCAGAGAATTTATTAAAAATCTGACAGTTTTTATTTCCTACTAGCTGCGCCCCGCGGTTTCACCCGCTGAAGTCTCGATTCCGAAGGAATATCAGGATAAATAGTATCCAATTGCCTAATTCAGGTCATAGTCTACCCATTTGTCAAATCCGTTCAGCCGTTTTAGCGTAAACAAACAAAATCACTCGCATTTATAATACGGGTAGTAATAAAAGATCTGAAAAAAAAAAAAGTATACAAAAATATTAAATTTACTGCTTTATATACTAATTTCCCACAGCTTATATGCGAATACAAATAAATTAAAAAATTAAACATTTGCTGACGTAATATTAGGTAAACGTATTTGTACTCTCATTCGCTCGCTCTTGCATCCTATTTCTGTCTGCAGGGTTTAAAGGAACCTAACCAAACCGAACATCGGGGTGCCTTTACATTTTCGTTGAAATAAAATACCATGGAAAAACACACCGAACAAACAATATTCGATAAAAACGTAGATAGCTAGTTATTTTCATTAAAATTGAGTTTAATTTTTTTTTCTTTAATCAATAGTATAAATTAAGCTGGTTTCTATAGAGCTTAATAGAAAACGATAATTTTAGCAGAACATAATAATGTTTTCGGAAAAAAAAATCGGAAGTTCAATTTAACACAGCTTAGTGCCTATTACAGTCAACCGCAGATCGTTGGAAGTCAATTTGTTTTTCGGAAGCTTTATTATTTTCCTTAGAATATTAGTTAGGATATTCGCACACAATGCAAACGTGTACAGAAAGGAATTGCTTGACAATAAACGTTCGTTTATTCTAAACTAGCTTCTGCCCGCGACCTCGTACACGTGAAAGTCGTAAGAGACCACCTCATACTAAAAAAACGGCCACATTTTTATAAAACTTCCCTGACTCCCTGTTTACTACGTACGTTTGTAGTATTTTTTTTAACAGCCAAATATAGAGTCAGGACTGATGACTATGGTGAACTGAAGGGGTCTGATAAGACCAATGCCGTTGCGGGAAAGTCCCCTGGCAACGTACAGGCAACTGAAGGAACACGGGTGGGTTACGGACTAAAGTCAGTAAGAGTCTGACACGCCCTCCCGCTCCGCCCAGAACGGGAGAAGTTTTTTTATAATTTCCCATCCAAAAAAAAAAGGACTGGTGACGCGGGAGCAAGCGACGTACACCCGCAGCGTTCAGTGTCTGCCCCTGTGACTTGTTGATAATCATCGCAAAGCAATGCTCACAGGGAACTGGAACGGATAACTGTGGGGAATTAGTGAGAGCGAGATAGTGTTTATACCGCGTGTACCGCGGTATAAACACTGTCTCACCAACGCTACAACATGTTAGAATTTTCGCCTCTTTCTATCGGCTTTCCTATTTGCCATAATGCATCCATCCCATAAGATGAAAGCGCAATACCTAATCACGCGCCTCTTGTCACTGTTGCGTGACAGTCGTGATAAACAGGCGTTTCGATACACTCTAAATCGATGGGAATTTTAAACATGTTGTGCGCTATTTGCCACCAGTGTGGCAGCGATTCTGGAAGACCCTACCGCGATTGCAATTTTGCTTTGCCTCGTGACCTCTGCAAGAATGCCAGTGGTTGTAAATGTTTTTCCTGTTCCACCAGGAGCATCCAAGAAAAACATTTTACCCTGACCGAGCCGAATGCTTTGGAGAACGGTGTTAAAAAGGACCCTTTGCTCTGAGGTGAACATAGATACGTAGTCATCGTAGACGATGGTACTTATTGCGCCTGAATCATAATTAGTTTCGGCGGCGTATTCCCGATTTCCGCGGTCTTGATGTGGCAATGACTGCGGAGCCGGTAACCCATACTCGGAAATTACCACGTCTTGTTAAATGAATTAAGACAGCTGTTTAGAACGCGCTCATCATTTTGTTCGATGTTACCACCATCAGTAGGTAGTACCCCGCAAAGTTCGTAAAAAGTCTTCGGATAGATGATGCCGATATTTCTCCCATAACAGAACTGGGTTTGCGATTCCACAAAACACTAAAATTATAGCCAACAAATGCCGCAGACGAGTATTACAAAATGTAAAAGAATTTAAATAATTGATGCAAGGGCGGATCCAGGGGAGGGGTCATGGGGGTCGTGACTGTGTTCTAATCTCATTGATAATTTGATCATTTTAATAAATGGCCAGCTCAAATTGGCCTTAACGTTTAATGTTATGTCTGTCGACTTTTGGCCATAACATTAATGTAGGGTATCCATGGTTTAAGGTGTAGTAAACATAGCCAAGTAACTGCGAACAACTTTGAAGTAGCGCTCGCCGGCCGCTGGTAGTTTAGTGGTCGTAAATTATTCATACTTAAAATTTTCAGTTTTTAACTAACTTTTGGGTATTATTAATTTCATGACTTGGTTTTTTTACAATAGACAGGCACCCTCGTTTTTTTTTTTACATAGTAGGTACTAAATATAATATCTCTTATTTTCAGTGTGTTCAATTTCACCCGAATTCTAACTATGTGGCTACTGGATCTAGTGACAGAACAGTACGCTTATGGGATTGTTTGACAGGAACACAAGTTCGAATTATGACTGGGCATAAGGTATTTATTACAAGGAACTGCTGATCAGCACCTAGTGGCTTTTCTGAATTTTTCTTTATATTTATTTTTATTTTCAGTCTACCATATTTACCGTAGCGTTTTCTATTTGTGGGAGATGGCTAGCATCGGGAGGTAATGGAGAGCTCATCGTGTGGGACATTTCGACAGGATCCCCCGCTGCCTTACTGCCGCCAATGCATACAGCTCCTATTCATACATTGGCTTTCAGTCGCGATGGCACCATTTTGTCATCAGGTAATTCTATCGGTTTTTCTATTTTGTCTATGGTTTTTGTAAAGACTAATTTATTTGAATTTTTGAAGATCTTAAGAATTGAATTAACCGACTCGAAAACAAACTCAAACTCAAAGCATTTATTTCAATTAAACCATTTACAGGCACTTTTGAATTGTCAAGGGGTCGGTCAGTCAAAAATATGAAGCTAGTTGCCCATTCCAAAGCGTAGTAGGTACCTATGGAGAAGAACGGGCAAGAAACTCCACGGACACTCTTTTAAATAAAATATAAAATTGATACAAAATATTGGTTACATCATTCATTTTGAAATTATGCATGTGAGAACAATGTAATAAGACGTGCACGTTCGTAAAAGCGTCCGTAGTAAAAAGAAAAAAAGAATCATTCAAAAACTTAAAATAAATTAAAATAAGCCATGGCAGCTAAGAGATGACCAGTCCCAACTGACGGCGCCCGTTCATGAACATGACGCATGGATTAGCACCATTTAGCTCAACCATTTTGAAGGGAGCTAAATGATCTAACACACACGCCACCATCAGCGAGACATTTGAGTGAGCATGACATACTCACAGCCGCCAGGGCACATTCAAGTCAATGAAATACTACATATTACCCGGTAAATGGTAGCTCTTTAGTACATAGTACTCACACCTGTGCTATGCAATTATATAATACAAAGGAAATTGAGTTTATACAATATAAACAATACAAAAATTATATTATTTAGAAATATGTTATTTTATTTTCAGGATCCTTGGATTGCAGCATAAAGTTATGGGATTTCAATGCTATCACAGAAGAAGCCAATGGTGAGGAGGCAGGTGCTACAACCACAGTACAGAAAGAGGATAAATTTTTACTGCGGTCATTTGCAACAAAGAATTCACCCATAAAGGGTTTACATTTTACACGACGGAATCTTTTGCTTGCAGTAGGTTCCTATGAAGGCAGTTCATAATCAACTAGTTATCAATAAGTGACAATTAACTATCTAATTTTAAATTCCGTTATTCAATAAAATCATAATTCTTGGACTTGTTTTTTATTATTATCAACAACCAATAAAATTATTACAGTGAAAGTCAATTGATTTTAGACTGAAAAATGTTTAAGGCTCACTTAAACATTTTTGACCCTCAATTAACATAATAATCTCCATCCACAATGTTTATAATACCTGCAGAAAGTAGGCCCGTTCTGAGGTGATAAATTGTATCATTAAATTTAACACAGATTCATTACTTCTAGCCACTTGTGCTTTCATGGCTTGTTTAAAATCTTCTTTTACACCTTTATCAGCTCCACGAGTACCTATTCTTCTTTGTCCCAGATGCTGCTGAGAATTTGGTATAATGTCAAGCACAATATTGTTCCCTGGTTCATTCCAAATAAAATAAAGCTCTTCTAGTAAATCTATATGAATTATGTATGTAGAGAAGAGGCGGTAATGAAACACACCTTTTTGTCTAATTACATCCAATATGTGAATGAATATTGCTTCTTCTTGTGGCCAACCAAGTTGCATCAAAACAAGCATGTGACCATACGTCAGATCAGTGGTATTACCGGTATTTAATAAAATTCTAATAAGCAGAGTACAGAAATAATGCATTATGGCAACTTTAGTGAGTGGCAGGAAATGTAAGTGCCTATGTTTTCCTCCTACAATTAATTCCGGTTCTAGAACACCTTCCACATTAGGTAATTGGAGTAGAGCAGCCAATATACTCTCTATACAGACAGTATAATTCTTTAGAAAATAGTTAATAGACACTCGTACTATGCTTGCGGTCACACTAGTTACTGTAGTTTGAGGCATAGCCTCATCATATTTTCCTCGGTATAGAGCAAACTCATCAGCAAATCCCTCAGACCATGGCTTAATTTGCAATTGATTAGCTAGTTTTGTGAATTCTCTTGAAATAAGTTCATTACTGTGGAGTAACTCCCAACAGTTAGCAGCTGCTTGGAATTGATGGGATGATATACCAGTAACCTCCAGGTCGCCTTTTCTTCTTTTTGATGGTGATACTTCTGGATCTGACAATGCCTCCACAAGAATATGATTGCCTTTTAATGACTTCTGCTCATATAGACATCTAAGGAAGAATGTTGTTCCACAATATAAAAGCTGACGACAGTCATCACTATTCCTCAATGTCAATAATTTTTGGAAGTATGTCTCCTTGTTCAAACTGTTACTATAATTGACAAAAAAAGAATCCCATCCCAATTGCCTGCCCATTAAATCTAAAACACCAAAAAGCCTTTGCCAAGGATCTGTTATATCATGTTCATTTTCATCATATACATAGGAATTATAAAAGTCAATAGCTTTTATTACCAGACGCTGTAGCAATCTTGGTGATTCTAGTGAGCTGAGTAAGGGCAATGTTTCCACTACTAACAGTCTAGCATAGCGATTGTCATAAAAGAACTTTTCAGCATTTATTAATGTCTTCACTAGACTGTCTACTCCTAGTTGTGGAAATTTCTTCAACAACAAAACTAATAAGCGACAATGTTCCATTGTATCGTCACTATTCTCAACACTAGTCTTAAGGATTGTTAATTGTATATCTGGACAAATGTTATCAAACATTTGGCTTAAGAAGCTTCCTTCAGATGATCTCAGAGCATTTGCAATAGCTGATATTTCAGGCAATAAAGACGGCAGGTTCTGCCTTGATTTTATTAAGGAACTAAAACATTCAGCAGCCTCTTGGACATTTCCTGATTGCTTTTCCATTAAATAGGCTTCAAACTGAATTTTAAAATTTGCAGGAAATAAAGTTTTCGCTGTAAGCATCCATGCTTTAGCAGAGTGGATATTGTACTTTTGTGCGTCTTTAGCTTTCGCTATGATGTAGTCCTCATCACTCAATGCTGTATCGACTCCTGGCATTTTGTTTTTAGATTGTATTACTTTTACTGTAAAATAAAATAAAATAACTACAATAACAGTACGTTGCGATTATATATCAATATTTATCTGACTGGGCCAACACCAATCACCATATCAGAGACAGAAAAAGTTTAAAGAACTATCTAGGCCCAGCGGTTCCACCATCGGAATATCGGGATACAAGGGATCCTATGTCTTAACCCAGGTCATGGTCTACCCATGTGCCAAATTTCATAAAAAATCGTTCAGATGTTTTAGCGTGAAAGCGTAACAAATAAACAAACACATTCGCATTTAATAGTTATGATAAAAGCACATTGCTATCACAGCAACACACATGTGATACTGATACGTTGATTCATTATTACCTTTATAATCTTGAATATTCAGATATAAACAAGAAAAGTGATGATCAATCGGCTGTTGATTACCTGAATTCACAGACTACATAGGATATCATAGGAATAACAGTCACAGACTCACAGCACAAACTACATAGAGATTATTAGAGATACAATATTGAAGTAAGTCAATTCTGACATCTGTATTTTTGACTTGGCTTGGCGTTGTTCAAATGTCAGACAGACAAGAGCGATTGAATTCTGGAATCACATAGAATTAGTAAGTACACTACTTCGGCAAACCAGACATGTGCATGATATGGTTAATGATTTGGAGTATGTGGATAGCGGTTTTTCTTGACATGTGGTGCAATTCAAATCTTTATTGCATAACTCATGTGTGTACACACGGCTACACATCAAGCTATATATATCCAGTTTATGCTGATCTCGCATTGTATAGGATTTCCTGTACGAAAATTCTATGCGAGGTCAGCTTATACTGGAAATCTACAGCTTGATGTGTAGCCGTATGTACAGACGCCAGTACATCAACCTACTACGATCTGTCAAATTTCTTTAATAGAATTTCAACTTTAACGTACAAGTTTAAGGTACAAAGTTGATTGGGAAAATTTTACAGTTTCGGGCAGGTTGACCTACTGGCGTCTGTACTAGATAATCATTTAATTTAGTACTTAGTGTAAATAGTTGTACTAAATATTGTAAAATAAATAAGTCAATTTAAATAAATAGTACGAGGGTGGCACTGAAAATTTCGGGAAACAAGGAAGTGACACAACATTACTATTTAAAAATGTATTTATTGCTTCTCGAAGTATTCTCCGCGAAATTTGACACATTTTTCCATACGATGGAACCAATCATTGAAGCAACCATTCCATTCGGAAGTTGGGGTCTCCAAAATGGCCGTTGGCCAAAGCTTCTTCAGGTGATGAAAATCTCTGTCCACGCAATTTATTCTTTATTTTAGGGAAAGTATAGAAATCATTAGGGCTTAAGTCGGGGCTGTACGGCGGATGGTCTAATAATTCTATGTTTTCTTGCTCTAAAAACTCTTTTGTTCTGTGCGCATTGTTCAGAAACGACCTGTGGCAAACAAATGCTAGCATACCATTCTGCATCCGTTCTTTGTCCCTCAAGAGGAATAGTCGTAACATGGCCGGTTTTGGAGACAAACGTGGCCACCATTTTTTTTGCAACACTGTGAACGAACAATTTTTGTTGGCTTTAACTCATTTTCGAACACCCAAACTCGTGACTGGTTTTTTGTTTCGGGTTCGTACGCGTATATCCAGGATTCGTCACCTGATACGATGTTGTATACAGCATTTGAGGATCCTGCGTGGAATCTTTCGAGAGTTCTGACGCACCAATTAACGCGAGCCGCTTTTTGCTCTTCACAGAGCGAATGCGGTATCCATCGGTATTTTTAAGTTTATCATAGTTATCATTCAACATTCAATTCGATAATTAAAAATGTTACAGAAATAATAATGAAATCAATTAATAAAAAAACAATTAATAAAAAAACATAAATCAAATAAAAACAGTCATAGAAAAATAATCAAATGAATAAATGGTGTACATGCACCATTTCATTTTTACATTTCACTTCATCGGTTGACTTTTAATTTCATTGGTTTGAATCATTGACATAAAAATGGTTTGAATTTTTAGTACTATGATGTCATCAAAAAAATCATTCAGTGTATTTTCCAATGACTTAATAAGTCAGTGTGTGTCAATGGTATTTTCTCATTAATCGACCAGTGGTTTTCTGAGCCGTTAATTAGGTAAATTCTATTTTCACGTCGTCGTTAAGTATTTTATTATATTATTTTAATTGATGTTACGTGAGGACTTGTGCTGTGTAATTTTAGCCTAGATTACGGTATTAGTGATATATTACGAGCTTGTTTTCAAATCGACAACGCGGTGCATATCGGTGAGGCTGGGCTGTAATTTTACGGTAGAAGTTTGATATTGTCTAACGAATTTACAGATTATTTGATGTCAAAGTTAGAATTTTAATGTATATTTTCCAAAAATGCGGTCTACGTCATTGTCAATAAACCAATATCGTAATACATTTTTTCTGTAGGACAATTATGTACTATCTAGCTACTATCTAGTGCTAGTTACTATTTAGCTCAAGACCTAACAAAGTATCTACGCATTCCAATTTGATAACATCAAACGTACCTATGTATAGTCAAGGCAATTGAAACTTAGCCGATAACACAGTCTGATAACGATGCTGCGGGGTTATCAGCGGCATTCCGTAACTTGAGTTGCTGACCATGGTTTTGTTATTGTTATTAGTAATTTGTTTATTTATTTTACTTGGATGATCCTAGTTTATCATGAGTGAGTTCGAGTTACAACTATATGGACATAATCCAGCATTCCTTACGTAAGGGTATGCCTTTTATGCCTGGAGGCTTTTATTTAAGTTCTGTATAACTTCGTTTTTATTTTGTATTTGTGCTTACTTCTATAAATAGTAACCCCCGCACTCCCCCGGCCGCGCCGGAGAAACACAGTTATTTTTAAATACGTTTTTAAAATGACCTAATTATATCTCATAGAAAATGTTGATACTTAAATTAAATGTAGAGGGAGGTTGAAGGGAGGAGAATGGAAGAAAGCAAGTCATCCCCAACTTACCAGTTCACAGGAGGTACATTAAATGTCTCGAAGGTCAAGGTAAAAAAGGACCCCACGTGCTTCGTTTTTACCTTGACCTTCGAGACGTTGTTCACAGGGCTCCTATTTCTGTCTGCCGTTTAAAGGAACCTAGCCTGTCCGAGTCGGGGTCATTCAGATGCCCTAGGGTAAAGAGAAAATTGGCTCATTGGAAAACGGCACATCTCACAGACATCTCTTTTTTTTGGCAAACTTTAAATTATTAATTTAGTCGTCAATTTTAGTTGTTTTCTTCGGATAATATTTATAATTGACATGGAACTTTTGTATGCAATCATTCATTGATAATCGCATAATATAGAGACGCTCCTCCCGCATGTGGCCGCTAAAGCTGGTTGTCAGGTGCTACCAAAGGTTTGGCCGTGAATTTACCTAGATAACAGAAAGAAAGCAAGTGAAGCGAGCTCGAAAATTCCAGCACCCCGGCTCGGACAAGTTAACTTTTCCAACAATTTAAAAACCTTTCTAACTTCTAAAACCACATCTCTCGGCATGGAATTAATTAACAGGGACGTTTTAAAAACTAGCGACGACATACAAGATAATATAGTTTTTAGATAGATATAGGTACCATATATATAAATACAAAAATGTAATTAAAAAATTACATGTAGTGATTTCCGTTGGGAAGAGTGTCTGTTTGTTATAACGATTCACGACGTCACACACAATGGATTAATCTAAATCTTCCTTTATAGGGTGGCAAAATTAAGATTATTTTTATTAAAAACGAAAATTACCGGATATTTTTGTATAAAGTACCTATATTATACAGGCTTGGCAATTTTATACGGTGAATAAGATCAGCATACTCTGCTCCTGTTTTATTCCTAAAAATGTGATCGCTTTTCATCATGTTTTTCAAGAAATTTTCGTATACCTACTTTAGGAAGTGTATAGAGTGCCGTTAGCGGCACTTTATCCCAATCGGATAAAGTGCCGCTATTTGCGGCATACTAGTGGTGCTGCCTCGGCCAGGCTAACAGCCTGGACAGGCTAGTGCCGTAAACATTGCATTATCACTGTCACTTGTTATTTTGTTTGATTGTTGGGGTTAGTTTGGTGCCCGTTGTATTGTTTGATCGTATTTGTTTTTGATAAATAACAAAAGTCACCACAGACTGGATTCACGTCATTAAAAGATTTAGTGTCATTTAATGAAGAGTAATGAAAATCAATATTTCATACAGTTGTGGAAGCGTGATACACGTAGGTAACATAGAATCAATGAAAAAAGTATACACATATAAATTGATCAATTACAGAAACAACACACAGTAATGCAGAATTACAATACTATATTGCAACATTTGCGTGTTCAAGAGGAGGTCGGTGGTTTAAGGCAAAAGGTTACACTGCGTAAACATTTAGTTTTTGAGAAAAAATCAAAAAGCATATGAAAATTGTTAATGTATTAGGGGTCTACCGTGAATTATGGATCCTTTGGAGTAAATTAAGCCGTTGGTCCCGGCTGTCATTCGTGGATCTTTGACAGTCGTTACGGGTCGTCAGAAGCCCGAAAGTCTGACAACCAGTCTTACCAAGGGGTATCGTATCACCCAATTACTGGGTTGTCGAGTTTAGATAGGCAGTCGCTCCATATAAAATACTGGTATTCAGCTGCATCCAGTTAGACTGGAAGCTGACCCCAACGTAGTTAGGAAAAGGCTAGGCAGATGATGATGAATTATAAAAAAGAACTTGAGACCCTCATAGTAAGCCCTTTCATTTGATATGTCACACGATAGTGGTACAGTGTTTTTTTTTCACGCTTCACTAAATCTAACTAGTGCGAGCATTGTGGGATAAGTATGTGAAAAAATGCAGAAAAATATGCTACAATCGTGCCAAAGGAAACACTGAACATGGTGCACTTGTACATCTTAAAACAGAAATTTTATAACGCAAGACGTGTCTGTTATTATTGCATTCTAACTATACGTTTGCACCAGAAAACATTCAAGGTGTAGATGTTTCTGTTTTGTTGAATTTGCGTTCGCACTGCGCGCAATATGAGTAAGCTTTAAGCACAGAATAAGTAGTACTGTTATATGAAACATCTAACTGTGCGTTTGCACTGGCGAAACATTCACAACAAAACATGTTGAAATCTTTAGTTTTTGTCAAAGTTCCATACAATATTTGACAGGAACTAGAGATTTCAACAAGTTTTGTTGTGATGTTTCGCCAGTGCAAACGCACAGTAAAGTCATTTTCCAAACATCAAAACATGTACCTAAGTAGTGGACAACATGTTTTTGTATGTCAATATTTCGCCAATGCAAACGCACGGTGAGGTGACATTTTTGAAGCCGATGCAGCATGCATTATTTTGGCGTCGCATGTCTGATAGTTTTGGTGTTACATGCATGTTGGTTGCCTTCCACAAATGATCACATATTTATGCATCGTTTTTGGCTCTTACAACAAAAAATACTATTGTGCTTCCCATGAAATTAGTAATTACAATACATACTAATTCCATGAAGGATAACCATGCATCGAAGACAATGAAAATGACTTTGACAGAATGACCGATGACGTACAACTGACATAATGTTTACGTTTGATTGAGAATAAATTGAGCTTTTGCTATCAGTTTGATTTTATTGATAATTAATTCTAACGTGCAGTACAGTGTAAATAAAGTTATTAGATAAATTCTTCAATCAGATAATAATTTGTGACTTCAAGCAAAATTTAGTTTTGCATTTGTATTTCTAAATGTTAATAATGCATGAATTCGACCTATATGATGACTATGCAATTGCAGAGGTCGTTCCTGATCATATCTTAGAAAATATATTTTCCTTTCTCCGTTTAAAAGATCTCCGCAATTGTGCTTTGGTATGTAAGAGTTGGTATAGAATTCTTAGTGATGAAAATAATGACGTTTGGCGACTACATTGTGTGAAAAGGTTAGCAGAAGAAGTTATGAAATCCGATTTACTATCCACTGTTAATACTTACAAATCAAAACTGAGGGCCTTTTACCATGCGTGGAATCCTCATGACTGTTCAAGAAACATATATGTTAAAGCTAATGGATTTACTTTACACAGGTGGGCTATGATGATAATATTGCTTTATTTTTATTAATTAATATTATAATTATGTTTCCACACTACGCCTTTTTGTATCAATATTCAACAGGAATCCTGTAGCACAAAGTACTGATGCATGCAGAGGAAAAGTTGGATTTTACAATGGAAGACATGCTTGGGAAGTAATATGGGAGGGACCCTTGGGTACTGTAGCTGTAGTAGGTATATCAACCAAAGACGCACCCTTGGAATGCCATGGATATGTGGGGCTACTGGGGTCAGATGAACAGAGTTGGGGATGGAATTTAGTTGATAATCATTTGTTGCACAATGGTGACACTCAAGGTCACTATCCACTCCTAAATAATTGTCCAAAGTACCAGGTGAGAAATTGTCCATACATAGGGTATTAAGCTTATTTATTAAAATTATATTATTTTATCCCCTAAATGTTGTGACGACTATAGCAAAAGTTCTGTAAATTATTTCATAGGCTTGCTAAATATTAATTACTAGCTGACCCGCGCAACTTCGTCTGCGTCACAGAGTGGTTTAAGTAATGAATTTTCCCAGTTTTTTCGCAACATTTTTCATTGATGTGCCGCTCCTATATCATCATAATAGTCATAGCGTTGCCCACGACTTCGTCTGCGTAAATATCATTATCGTGGTTGGATAAATAATATTACTATGTCCTTCGATCTTCGTCAAAATCGGTTCAGTAGTTTAGCCGTGAAAACATTACAGAGAGACAGACAGACAGAGTTACTTCAAAAACTGTTATGACATAGCTGTACCAGCGTTTTGATGAAAAACCTAAAAAAATGGAACTATAGTAAAAAATGGCACGGGAACAGGAATAATAAAGGAACGTTGGGTAAAAAAAAGTACTGGGGGTCTTATAAAAATGTGGGTAAATAAATTAACGATTATATAATTAGTAGTATTTTTTTAAGGTATTTTAAAGTACTTCAGAGTAAATGATATTTTTTAGTTTTATTTTCTTGTGGTAGAAGAACATACTTACTGATTTTCTCCGCAACCTGATCTTGATAACGCGACATATAGTTTGTCCATGTGAGAAGCAGTCTTAACGTAAATCAATTCCTACGTGTTTAAATGTTTGCCCCTGTGCTTTATTAATTGTTACGACAAAAGATACCTTAACGGGAAATTGAATACTTTTAAAAATTAAAAGGTAAATCATTGGGAATCATTGGGATGCGAGGTATTAGCACTGTTTGACCAACTGCTGGACCAGTCAAAACTAATGCAACTCGCAGAACTACCGGGCGGCGGCAGGCCAGCGCCCCTTCCCCTCACCCGCCGGCCAGCGTCCCTCCCCCTCACCCGCCGCGTCTTGCGCGTCATGCGCACGTGAACCCGCACATATCTATTTATTTTGTTGCGGAGTTCTTTTAAAATTATTATATCTCCTAAGATGTTCATTGAAATCAAGTGATGTCAAGGACAATTTTGTTTACATTGAAATTCTTGTGATTAATAACATATTTATTTGGCTATGGATTAATATTATGTTGATAATACTCCTTCGCAAATAATGCATTAATTTCGAACAAATTTGATTACGATAAAAAAGGTTATAGTGAGTCAATCTTAAAAGATAGACATATACCGTCGCGGACTTTTTTTTAGAACTTTTAAAGAGGAACAATTCCGTCATACATGATATTTGCGTAACTTAAACCGTTTACGCAGCGCACGCAACGGAAGCTCTCAAAAAGGAATATTTTTTCCCGTTTTTGTAACATTTTTCATTTATGCTCCGCTCCTATTAGTCGTAGCGTGATGTTATATAGCCTATAACCTTCCTCGATAAATGGACTATCTAACACAAAAATAATTTTTCAATTGCAACCAGTAGTTCCCGAGATTAGCGCATTCAAACAAACAAACAAACAAACAAACAAACTCTTCAGCTTTATAATATTAGTATAGATAAATAATTTTATATTAATTCATATATATATATATATATATATATATATATATATATATATATATATATATATATATATATATATATATATATATATGTATATATATATACACTCGGCGTCACAAAAATCGCACCTCTTTAAGAATTCCCTTCAAAGTCATTTTTACCCCATTAATCAATGGTACACATATGACTATAAGGTATCATTGGAAAGGCAATTTATTTAAATTTCAGAATCAATCAATAAATTTGGTTTTTTGTTTGCCAGGGAATAAAAAAAACACGCTAATGTAAATTATTAAAAACTTAAATTTTATTTTATCAGTGAAAATTTTAAAAAAGTCCATAAAATCAACTTAAAACCTAGTGTTACCCCCCCTAGCTCTGATGACAGCTTCCATGCGTTCTCTCATGGACCTAATTAATGTGACAACAGTCTCTTGAGGAATGTTGTCCCATTCTGCAACGACGGCATCTTGGAGGTCTTGGAGAGTGGTAGGGGTAGGATCACGTGCCCGTACTCGCCGTTTCAGTTCATCCCAAAGGTGCTCGATAGGGTTCAGGTCTGGACTTCGCGCCGGCCAGCGCATAACAGGGATCCCAACTTCTTGCAGGTAGTCTCTTACAATTAATGCGGTGTGACAGCGGGCGTTATCGTGCATTAACGTGAACCCACTGCCAACAAAACCCGCATAAGGGACAACCTGCTCCTCTAAGATCTCTGTTATGTACCGAGGAGCAGTCAGCGACCCTTGCCCGCGAGCACTTCCAGTCCGAGAAACACACACAAGGTTTGTTTTGCCTTCGATTGACATGCCGCCCCAGAACATGCACGACGAGCCACCCCCGTATTCCACTGTCTCTTGAATACAGGCTTGTGCGAATCGTTCCCCTTGCCTCCTGTACACTCTTCTACGCCTGTTGTTGCAGAAAAGACACACCCTCGTCTCATCCGAGAAGAGTACAGCCCTCCATTGGTCTATTGTCCAATCCACATGGTCACGGGCAAATTGCAACCGGTCTCTCCTATGATGTGCAGTCAATTTTGGCCCTGTAGCAGCCCTGTGAGCTGCAATTTTCTTCTCCTTCATTCTTCTTCTAATCGTGGAGACGCTGACAGAAGTTCTGCGAGCTGATCGCAGTTGTTGTTGCAGCTCAACAGCATTGGAGAACCGATTACGTAAAGACGTTGAAACAATGAAGCGATCGTCTCTTTCGGATGTGCACCGTTGTCTTCCAGATCCACGTCTTCGGATATAGCCACAAGTCTCTTGGAAGCGTTGGAACACTCGTCGAACGGAAAAACGACTCAAGTTCAGTTGCCGAGCAACATCACATTGCCGCATCCCTGATTGCAGTAGTGCAATGACTTGAGCGGCTTCATCTGCAGTGGTATCCATCTTCTGGGGTATTTTTCTTGCTGCAGCTGTTCACGTGTGTTCACTTCAAAGGTTGGATAGCGAATGACTCACATTTTTTCGAGTGTAAGACGTCGCGACGCCCCCGTATGGGGGCGTGGCGAGCGGGGTCGGAGCGTCGCCCCTCGCCCGCGGAAGCTATACGGCGGCCCGCCACTGCGGGTCCTCTCGATAGGGTGGCCTATAGCGGCCTAGGCATTTGACGCAGCAAAGCTGCGTCTGTGTAGTGGTTGCTATGAATATTTCTGTAGGCGCGCCACGACGCTATACCATACAGCGTCGTTCTCTTCACGACACCTCGGCGGTCGGTCCCCATCAGGTGAGACCTCCAGTTACCTGGAGGAGGCCCGATGAAGACGACCAGCGACGGAGGTGCCGACTCGACGCACCTACAGGTAGATATGTAGTTTTCCCTCGCCCCGCTTACAGATCTAGCCGTTTACGGATTGAGGGATAAACAGTCGTGTGTGTACGAGCGGTTTGTGTTGTTATGTAACACCGCTCGGCGTCTACGTGCGTCGCGACGCCTAGCGTCGCGGTCGCACGTGTTGTGTATAGATGCATGTATAGTTGCGGCTGTCTGTGATTAGTTGCGCGACGTGCCTATATTAACCTAGAACACGCCGCGCAACAGATGTATGTGTACATCTGTAGAGTCTTATTATTTCGAGTGGGCTGCGTGTAACCTGGGTGCGGCTCACTCGAGACGTCAGTCCGGTGGATGGGGTCAGTCGTCCGCTACCAGGTCGCGGGGCAGGGGTCTCGCGTCAGGTGGGCGCGCGTGCAGTGGCGCTATCTGCCTGACATGGGGCCAGGCAGAGGCGTCGGCACGCGCGAACATCACCGTCGCGAGTCGCCTCACAAACTCATCCAGGCTCTCGATCCCGAGATCCCGATGGAGGACATCGTTCCTCACGAAACGAGGAGCGGCTACTATGGTCCGCAACGCATAGTTTTGTTGCGTGCGGAGCTGCTTCTTGCTCGACTCGCTCGTGAGGGCGAACCAAGCGGGCGCGGCGTACGTCAAGACTGGGCGTATGTACGTCTTGTACACGCTCAGCTTGACGCGCGCCGGGATTCGGGATGTGAGCACTGGCCTGAGCAGGTGACGGGCGACCCCGCCCTGCGCGGCGACCTTGTGGACGTGTGGTCCCATCGTGAGGCGGCGGTCGATGGTCACACCCAAGTACTTGACCTGGGGCGACCAATCGACGGCGGCTCCTTGTAGCTTCAAAGGTGGCGGGAGGTGCGCATACCCAGTGAGCAGCGCCTGCGTCTTACCCACGTTAACCGAGAGGACTCACATTTGACCCGGGTCGCCCGTTTTATACCCTTGTAGGGAGGTGCAATTAGTGGCCGTTGTAATGCGTATTTTGACAACATTTTCTTTAACGTTACGCGCTAATGAGATCTGTTGTGTTTAGGAATTCTAACTGTTGTTAATTTAAAGGTCGTTAAACATACTTTCAATTGATACCAATATTAATAGGGTTTAATGTATACGTTGATGGCGGGACTTGCTTGAAACTTATTTTCGGAGAGGTGCGATTTTTGTGTCGCTGAGTGTATATTAATTCATATTTTCTGTAGAGTGGTCTACAATTCATAATAATACTACTTTGTTTTGGGCAGTTGTGTGCAAAGTAAATATTAGCCATGTTTTAATTATTGTTGTCTCCTGTTTCAGGTTGGTGAGCGCATTCGAGTGATCCTAGACTGTGAAGATAACACTTTATCATTTGAAAGAAATTATGAATTTTTAGGGGTTGCATTCAGAGGTAAACATAAAAATATAAAATTTAATGTACAGTCATGAGCATTAATATATTACTATGGACAGTTCAACAATAATATCTGATTTCATGATTGGTTCATTCATATCTGTTCTTAAGGAGACAGCAAATATAAGTAATCATATACAAGTAGCAAAAAAATATGTGACATTTCAGAAACACCATAACTAGCTGACCAAAGACCATCAAAATAAATGATACTGTATCGGCTTCAAAAAGATGTGTCACCTCTCAGAATGCATAAATAAATATTGGACACATCTTGCGTTATAAATATCTGCCTACTCAAGTTCAGTTCTGAAGAATGTGATACATTTTTGTGATTAAGAATGTCTGACATCATTTTGGCGGCATACAAATGTGACAGTATAATGTTTCGAGCCGTTTTCTTCTTAGCTAAGTGAATTAAGTGCCGCTCATATTGCAAAAAAAGTACATGCCACTGGCAGCATAAATATCTGAAATCACTTTAGCAGTATAAATATCTGACAGAATTATAATGTGCAAAAACCTGTGTGGGGGTGGGTGTACGTGAAGCCTATGTATATTTCATCGGCATCAAATTCAAATTATTTTATTTCACATAAACCAACATGGGCACTTATGAAACGTCAGAAGCTAGGTGCACGGTTCCAATTGGTCGTTTCCTATGGAGAAGAGCCGGCAAGAAACTCCACAGTCACTCTTAAAAATAATTGTCTTTTACAATATTTTCAAATAACAGTGTTATTAGGTATGGGTGGACAGTGTAGGTTTTTCAACAAGTACCAGGTACTTAACAAAATAATGATGTTCAAAAAATCTACAGTCCACCAACTCTCACATTAACAAAATGAAAAGAATTAAAAAAAAATAGAAAAAAAAAATAATAAAAATAAAAACGTATTTTAAACGAAATGACGTGATTGCTATTACAACTGTAACAAATCTGAATAATTATCATGTCCACAATAGCCACTAATATAGAGTTGAAATTAAATTGTAGGTATATAATGCCAAATAATAGCGTGATTATGTCAAGGAAGACAGTAAAAAAATAAAACATGGTAATTTGGGAGCAGTTAAGAGCCCGTATCAAATTCGGCGCGCTCCTAGTTTAGGTAACTATCATAGCGCAGTGTGTCTGTGTGCGTTCGAACTATCGCTGGCAATCGTAGTGAGCGTCGTCGCACGGTGCAGCGGGAACAAAATATATCCTTGGTCCATTACCGCTATTATCAGCACTCCGTAGTTTTTACTTACTAGGTTCCGTAATACTGGATGGATTTTATTGTGATTATGACGTGTTGTTTTGATACCCTATAATAATATCGTTACCCATGTACGGCACACTATAAAGTGTGACGAGCTGAAAATAATTACACGTGTTATTGTACCTATTCCTGTATTATTTAGATAATATATTATTTATACATATTATATAGATTACTACAGACAGTGTAATCCACGACGACGCGCCCCATTCCGCGATGACTCTACTGTAAGCTGTACTTTAGTACGGAGCGGAGCGGAGTGGGGCGCGTCGTCGTGGATTGCACTATCTATAGCTTTTGCCCGCGTGAATGTCGGAAAATATCCCACAGGAACGAGCTACCGGTATTCAGAGCATCCTTTCAACTAAATCCGTTCAGCCGTTTTAATTAATTGAAATTAATTTTAATGAATTAAATACTAAATGTTAATTCAAGATACGGACTATGAAAATGAGACACAAAAAAAAAACAATATTACATATGAATTTTAAAATCACCCCTATTTTACCCCTTTGGGGCATGATTTTACAAAAACACTGAAATGCGTAATTCTTTATTTCTTACCAAAGTCATAAATTTGAATTTTCATATCCCTAACTTAAGAAATGCTTGATTTTCCACACAAACTTTCACCCCCTATATCACCCCCTATGGGATTATTTTGTAGTAGAGGATGCCATCTATCTCCTTGCCAAATTTAATCGAAATTCGTTCAGTGGTTTAGCCGTGAAAAGGTAACATACAGACAGACAGACACTTATTGAATGTATGTAGATTTAGATAACAGTGCGCTTTAAAACTTTTTTATTGGTCTGAGACTCCTGTATAACTTTATTTCCGTTGCTATAAGAACGCAGACCATCTTGAGAGTATAGTTTAGCGAGCCAACTTGTCGTATTATAAAGCTACTAAATTTATTTATATACAAGGTGGAAAAACCGAGTGGCAGAGAAAGTACTTAAATATTTCTTCATTAAAGTATTTTCTCTCCCGCTCGGTAGAAAATTTTACTCAAACCAAACTTTCTTTTGTTTTTAGCCCACCCTTGTCTAATTAAAATATATTTTTAAGTCTACTTCTTGATTATTATGTCTGTATCTTGTTGATTATTAAATTAATAAAACAGGGCTTTAATGCTATGATAGTGTGATTATCGATAACACAGTTGTTTAATTAAATCTGAACTCTGCATCTCAGAACTTTGCATTAAACTTTAAAAAAATAAACCGAAAATATTTAAGATTCTTCTCAGATTAAAATTTGCTACCACTAAGCTATAAAAGCAATTGAAAAACCTGGTGTATCGTGCTTACTTAAAAACGTGTGTTAGATTTTTATTTTTCGTAATTTATATTGAGTAATTATCAAAAATTTTATTCGTAGACTACCTAGATAAATACTTGATAAATAACGTTGCATAAAAAAAAAACCAGATAGCTGAAGGTTATTGAGATTCAACATAGTCTTTAATTTTATAATATGCTTTCTCGATAAGAACGCGTTTAATGTGGGTTTTGAACTTCCCATCGCTAAGTTCTGTAACCGACTTAGGCAACTTGTTATAAAAGCGGATACTGTTTATAAGAAATGACTTGCTTGTTTTAGTTAATCTAAATTTGGGTATCACAATTTCATGTTACTACGTGTATTTATATTTTATATTATGGAAATCGCTTCTTATTTTGAAAAGTCCTAAGTTTTTGCGAACATACAAAATATTTTCTAAGATATAAAGAGAAGGCAGAGTCAGTATTTCAATTTGTTTAGAAGGGATTCGCGAGGACTCATTTTATAGATAGTGCGGATTGCCCTCTTTTGTAAAATGAAAATTGAATCTACGTCAGCTGCCGATCCCCACAGCATAATGGCATAAGATACTGTGGAAATAAGCAAAGTATACTAACCTAGCTGTGGCTATATCAGTCAACTGCCTTATTTTTCTTACTGCATATGCAGCTGAAGTTATCTACCTGAAAGAGTTCTAATGTGGGCGCCCCATTGCAATTTTGAATCTAAAGTAATTCCTAAAAATATAATTTCCGTTATTGCATCTAGTTGTTTGTCATCAAGTTTTAGATTTAGACACACTTGAGGTACATTTTGTAATGAGCAACTAATACATTTAGTTTCGTTCGCATTAAGTAACAGATTATTAGCTGGGAACCATTTCGAAAGAACAGCTAGACTATCGTTGACATGTTAGACATCTGTATCTCTTATATCTAATTTAAAAATAGAGAAGTGTCGTCAGCAAATATAATTATTTCCGATCTTAGCCATCATGTATAGAAGGTCATTTATACAGGGTGGAAGGGACATCTTCGCGAAAACTGATATCATGGATTCAGTACATGGTCAAAATGTATGGAACAGCAGACTTTTTTTAAAATAACTGACGGAAAATTTCAACGGAGGGGGTTTCAGAATCATGTACTGAATCCATGGTATCAGTTTTCGCGTCGATGTCCTTTCCACCCTGTATAGACTAGAAATAAGAAAGGGCCAACAATTGAACCTTGAGGCACGCCCATTTTAACTAGAGACCCCGAGGACGTCACCCCATTAACGTTTACTCATCCTATATTTTTGCGTTGCGTGTCTCGTCAGGTAGTTTTAATGTTTCTTAGATGTCAATGACAAATTGTGTATTTGTGCCGCTACTTGTATATGCCACTTATGATATATTTACCTTATCCTTCCTTATCCTTATCTTATCTTTGCTATCTTCTTGAGAACAAATAATTATGCAAGTGACTGTTTTGTCAAGAAGTATATTTAGCTTTACTTGTAAATTTTTTGCTGTGCTGTTATTTTTGTAGTAAATCTTAGTTATTTTGATCAATGTCTTGAAAGATAATAACGGGAAAAAAACGGGTAAGTGCGTGTCGGACCATGCACAATGAAGGGTTCTGTAGTTAGGATGGGATTAATTTATTCCAAAAAGAAACTTAACATTTATTTGAAAATTTGTACATTTTAGTTGAAAAACATGTTCTTCCATAATACATCGATATACGTCACGTTCAATTTTCCAACTGGAAATATAAGTTTGTAATCACAGTACCTACGTATTTGATATTAATTTAAACTTGATACCTCCACGCGCTTCTGAAAAAAAGGGTCTTGACAGACTGACAGACAGACACTGGAGTGATCCTATAAGGCAGAGGTCCCAGAGGTTTATATATCTCATGGACCCCCATTATTTTTTCCCGCTGATATGGACCCCTTGCAGGTCGTCGTCGACCCCTGGGGGTCTCGATAGACCACTGAGAATCACTGCATAAGGTTTCTGTTTTTTTCCTTTTGAGGTACGGAACCCTAAAAAAAATTGACTTTAATTGAGAAACCATAGAAATTAGGAAAAAATTGCTATTAATAGGTAGCCTTACAAAATATAATAATAAAATATTTTTTTGCTTACAGGACTTCCAAATAAGAAATTGTACCCAACAGTTTCAGCTGTCTACGGTAACACCGAAGTGTCCATGATATATTTGGGTCCCCCAGTGGATGGCTGATAGTAAATGAGTATGTCTAGAAAATTGACAGTTTCTAGTCAAAATGCAATAATGTGATATAATTTACTACTTTGAGGCTATTATTATTTAATATAATTATGGTACTGTAAAGGCTTAAATAGTGGTGGATAAGATTATGTTATAATTTAAAAGTTGGTGATAGTTAAGATATAAATATAATAAAATCATGTTCAACTTCAATGATTAAAGATTTAAGATCGCTTATCCTAAAAGTTGGCAGTGTCGCAAATAGCTGTCAAATATTTACCTGTTTTGATTAATTTGGCAATATTACTGTATGGAAATATGGAATGTGGCTAACTAACTAAAATATTGATTATGAAATACAACAATTAATGTCGTAACACCGAATATTTAGTTTTAGATGTAAAAGAAGTATTTGGGTACTTTCCAAATGCCTTATAAACACTTATAACTGTTACAGCATATTCAATGTTATAATTGCAATTCATTATTAATATTCTAGTTCGCTAGTTAGCTAATTTCATATTTCCATACAGTAATATTGTTAAATTAATCGCTCTTAAATATTTTAGGCAAATCACATAACATCATCACAAAAATTTACATGACATCTGGTAGTATATTATTGATCAGGCTTCATCGGGATTTCAGAAACCTGGTATTACTGTTGGATCTTGTGACATACATGTATTGCCGACAGTTTCGGGTGATTTTTTTGAAAATCCCGAATAATTTATCATAATAACTTTACCATTGTTTGAGTGTTTACAGTAAAGATATGTCTAAACATAGAGCGGCAATCGTGCGCGGGTGCTACGCTGTGATTGGACGACTGCCGCGCAAGCATTCTTCGGTTTAGTCCTTACTAGAGCGCGGCAGAAATGTGTCCTGCAAACGCTGCGTGTTGTTGCCACTCAATGTTTGGACACACCTTAAAATACAGGATTATTGTTTTAACTTTGTTTTTTTTACAGATTGTGGTACATTTGGTTTTTGATCAATTAACTATGATTTTGAAGGTGTGGCTTGACGGCTCTTAGCACACACATTATTATTTTTCCTAATGTTCAAAAAATTATTAAATGCGTTCTTGAATCAAAACTACGTTGAAATAATTGTCCTGCATAGTATACCGGGTTTAAATTAGCTAGCAAAAATTTGCAGACTGGATGGGAGTCGAATTATCGATACCTATTATCTAAACATAATAAAACAAAACAAAAAAAACAGATTTTTTCAACTCATAGGTACTTCAAGTAAACTTTTGGGATGAAAAATATATCCTATCAAAAACAAAACGTAAAAAAAATGCAAGTCTAACAACGCAGTTCTTCTACCGCAAAAAGATAAGAGATTTAATATAAAACCGAGTGTTAATTTATTCAGTACCTCTATCTATTTGTCATCTTTATTTCTTTAATAAATAGAATTACTTGGCCATCGCACGGCAACATAATTTTATCAACTTATACTTCAAGTAAACTTTTGGGATGAAAAATATATAATTTGACCTTGAAGTCTTGATGTTTTTTTTTGTTATATTATGTTTAGGTATCGAACCCCGTCACGTCTGTCGAGTTTCTCTGACTAATTTAATTTGACCATATAAGTACTCATATGTATACCTAGGGAATTTATATAAATAAGCTTTGATTTCTTATGAGGTGAATGTTAAATGCTTTTACGAAATAACAGCACGCTGTCAATTATGACTACATAAAAGATAGTTCTTAATGAATTATATTTTACATAAAATAACCATGGTTTTATAGTATACTTTCTTGGTAACTGCCATGATATTTTATGTATATAATTATGTAAAAACATTTTGAATTAATTGAATTAGTGCAGATTTTTTAATTTCCCGATTTCCGGAATAATTTTGAATTTTTGAGTGTTCACCGTTTTCGCATACAAAAACTGTCAAATGTATGTCGAACGTCAAAAATATAGTCATTACGATACGGCGGACGTGTAGAGGTTTTGTTACCATAGGATGCATCTTGACTATCCAACGTTCCAATCAAATTAAAGTGTTGAAGTATATCAGTACGCAACAGTATCGTGCCAGTATTATATTATATTATGCTCTGGGACTGTGGTATCGGTGCGCGGCATTTACGCACGGACGCGGAATTTTATTTACCGAGCAGCCGTAGGTAATTATTTCAAGGTCACTGCCGAGATAAAATACTGTTAAGTACCTACTTGTTTGTACTGTGGTAGAGTGCTACACAAATCTTTTGACGCTTAAATGACATTGACTGGGGGGCGTTGACGTGCGGCTGTTACTTAGCCAGGAGCAGGATGATTAGTTATATGTCGGTAATCCATTAAGGGGATGTAGGAGAGGTCATTTACAACCAAATTACCCCTTTTCATAGGCATATGTCAATTTTTTTCGGGTCATTTGATATTTTGTACTTCAATTCATTCATAAAAAAAAAAAGTCAAATTACTTGAAAATGGTTGACATTGGCATAGGGGTCATTTGTTTGCAATTGACCTCTCCTACATCCCCCTTACAGGTTTGCCGACATATAACCAATAACCCTGTATATTTTGCAAATATATATTACAATTATTTATGACAAAGAAAGACTGGCCATATTAATTTATGATTATGAATTTATGACCTATACTAAAATTAGTTAGTTTCCGAGGTTTTGAGTTATTTCAATTACACGGTGTATAATTAAAATAGTGTGTAGTTAATTAGTATTACTAGATAGTATTATAGATTAATTATTAAAAAAAACATAATTTTAATGATTAGGTCCAATAATGTGTGTAAAAATTCCGACAATTGTATTCAATGATGCCGACTGTACCTGAATTAATATTTATTGAAATCCTGAGAGTTAGAATGAAAGTTTGTCAGTCGGCCTGAAGGACTGACTCGCTAAGAGCCACGAGATCAAGGTATTTTACGAGCAACGCCGTCACTGCGCCTAGCTTCAAAATACTGGTCAAGTGCAAGTCGATCTCGCATACAAACGGTTTCATACCACCGTACAATATTTAGCAAATACGCCAAAAAAGACGTTTCTTATAATATACCCCCTTAAATTTCTCACTTTATTTTATTTTTTATTGATATAGGGACAATAGAAATATAACATGTAAAAAAAACCTTTCCGATCCGTGAGTGTGTTGTTAGGTATCGTACTGAGTCTATTTATGTGGTAAGTTTCAGGAAAAAATAAAATATAAATTCGCCCCATTTTTTTCGTTATGGGCAATATTACCGGGTTAGTATATGGGGCGCGGGCGGCCGTCGTTTTAGCTAGTGTCTAAAAGTCATAACTTAGGATCTCTGTTGAAAATTTGCTAATTTTTAATGGATGGGGTAATTTTGGTACTAAAAATGTGAATTTTAAATATCATTCACTTTTTTATTTTCAATAATAATAAGTTTTTATTACTGTTTGGTAATGTTATTTATTACCTATGTGCCCCTTACGGATCGGATCGGACACGGTTTTTTTTATATGTTGAATACAATCCTATTACGGTTCATGAGACAGCCCTTTGACAGACGGGACTGACGGACAGCGGAGGCTGGCATCGGGTACGGAACACTAAAAACCGTCCGAATTAGGTACAATTTGTGTGATATATTTTTTTTTTATTAGTCTTCACTTCACTGAGATAAAATAAATCTCGTAGATTTTTTGGAAAGTTGTTAAGGTCGTGATCACTTTCTACATAACATGGAATTGATCGGAAAGTTCAAGATGCACCTGTGAGAGTGAAAATGAATGTCGAGATAACTTAGCCAATTTTTTTTTCATGGTCCTGGTTTTCTAGCTAGAGATCAGAATATTTCACAAGGTGTTTAATGTAGATAGTAATCTATGAAGGCATTGAAGGCCACCCAGATAAAGTGCTTTATTAAACTTTTATATTTTTCTATGAAGTGATACGAGAAAATACATTAAAAGTTACAGTGAAATTATTGTTTTCATGCCAATATGATTTGTATCATTGTAGGGTTGATATCGTAAATATTAGCCGGTAACACTTAAATTCAGAGATGCTGCGAGTATTCGTAATGTCTGCCTTAAACCGTCCGTAATAACTAACCTCTTAACACGGTAATATATCAATTAGGGTTGCCAACTTTTATATATCAAATATAGTATTTTCGAAGCCATAGACTGTAACCTCCCTACTAATAAATGTTGTCTTCTTCTTTCGAAAGTCAAATTACTGACGACTGAAAGAGAGAAAACGGTGTGTAACTATTCACCTATTATAATACGTTTATTAGTAAGGCAGTAAAAATATAGTAGATGGCAAAAAATAATAATATATAGTAGGTACAGATAGTGCAATCCACGACGACGCGCTCCACTCCGCAATTACTGTACTTGTAAGCTGTACTTTAGTACGGAGCGGAGCGGAGTGGGGCGCGTCGTCGTGGATTGCACTATCTATATGTATGTTACAGGTATGGTAGGTTGTTATGTACATTTTTTATTTTTAAATGCATATTTTTGGCTACTATGAACCTTTAATAAAAGGCAAAAAAATATTATGTCTACTATTTTTACACTCCAAATTTAGTTTACAAAATATCAGCTTTTATGAGATTAATATTTAAAAAATAGTCATTTTGTATTGATATAAAAATATAGTAGTTTCGCCTACTATATTTTTTCTTTAGTAATATAGTAAGCCTCTAAATATAGCAGGATACTATATTAAATAGTAGGGTTGGCAACCCTAATGTCAATGTACTTAAATACTTTATTTTCGTACTCAGATACGTCACTTAAAAACAATTGTTCACTTCCTTCGACCAGCTTAATATTATCTTAGCACATGTCTACTAAATGGAAGTGTTCCCAATCTGTTGTATTATTTTTAAGTGCAAGTTTCAACTTATTATAGGTATGTACAGACGCCAGCAAATCAACCTGCTACAATCTGTCAAATTTCTTTAGGCAGCGGCACTCTATCCTTATCAGATAAAGTGCCGTTAACGGCATACTAGTGGCACTGCCTCGGCCCGGCTAAAGTGCCGTCAGATTGTCACTGTCACTGAGTCACTGTCACTTGTTATTTTGTTTGATTGTTGAGGTTAGGTCGCTGTAAAACACCACATTTCCAAAACATTACATTACATATCTTGTGCCTAAACTGACCCTGGCACTCGCCAGCCGCTGCCGCTTCACCGCTCGCTACGCTCGCTCGGCTCGAGCGTTGTGTGGTCACAGTTCTAACCTAACCTATCTAAACTTTTAGCCATTTTAATTTGCTATTTCATTTTTCGTAAATTCAGTCAATATAGTGACTTCTGATATATATATTATTTTTATTTTTTTATAATCAAAATTATAAATTATCTAAAACAAATACGATCAGTTAATACAAAGGGCGGCGAGCTAACGTCAAAAATCAAACAAAATAACAAGTGACAGTTACTATGACAATGACATGCTTACGGAACTTTAGCCGGGCCGAGGCAGTGCTACTAGCATGCCGCCAGCGGCACACTATACACTTCCATTTCTTTAATCGATTTTCAACTTTATGGTTGAAGCATAAGGTTCAAAGTTGATTGGGAAAATTTTACAGTTTCGGGTAGGTTGACCTGCTGGCGTCTGTACTTAGCTCCTTATTAACTAAAGTTAATGAATGTTTATTTTTAAGTGACGTCTCTGAGTGCGGCAGTCAGGGCCATCTTCTCAAACGAAAATTTAAGCAAAATTAATGTGATAATTTGTCAAGCGCGCATAAACTGCTGCGATTGGCTGTTGATAAATCATTCAACCAATTACAGCAGTTCACGCGCGCTTGACAATTTGTCACATTAATTTTGCTTTAATTATCGTTCGAGAAACTGGCCCTTAATAGGTACTTATGACAAAAATTAACAAGTGAAGGCACTAATTATATCTCGGGGATAGGTACATAACATACCTAAAGGGTTCTAGATTAATGTGTATCAACTGAAGTGTCTAGTAAATAACAAAGCTTGTTTCATGTTATTATGTGTTTACAAATACTTTTTCATTAAAACAATGACCTAACAATTAGAATTTGAGATATCCCAAAACAAAAATGCTGTAGTTATATTACTACATATATTTTAACTGGATAAGCCTGCCCAATGGTTTTCTATGGGTAAGTACTTAGGTGCTACTTATATCTAACCTATTTTGTTACGTTTAAGCTGACAGTCCATCGAGGCAGAGAAAATTTTACAAAATAGTCCTTTAATTAAGTATGTTGAGCGTAGTTGACCGGTTCAAAATAAAGGGACATATTAGTTTAAATTCCTCTACGCCGAGCCTCAGTGGAGTGCTAGTCTTGGTACCTTGTCTTTTTAAGGATTTTATTCACATTTTGTCTAAACATTCATGATGATTAAGTTTTAATATAAGTTGTGCAATTTAAATATATAACTAGGAAACTAAGTAGGTACTTACACATTCTACTTACACAGCTGGGCTATGAAAATGTCACTATATATGTATATAACTTAAGTTTTATAATAACTAATAATTAAACTTGTCCACAGTATGTAGTTTGGGGTTGAAAAATAAGGCAGGATATTTTAAAACTTTCAAGAGATTCGCATGGTTTGCAATTCAATAATAATGACTTGTGATTTTAGTTTTTGTGTCATCCTCTGTAGCCTACACAGGATTTACTAACTAAATAGGGATTCAACTTTTGTATATAAACCAAACAAGTAGGTAGGAAGGTACAGTACAACTATTTTCTTAATGTCCCTCGACAATCTTAGTGTTTCGACAGTTATCAGTTGGTGCAGACCAGACGCTCTCAATCGACTTGGAAGCATATAAAGTTCTTAACACTCTTTTAACTTAATGTATTTTTTTTTAAATGGGAGGAAAGCTATTTGTATTCGCAAATGTGATTATTCCGGAGGTACATTAAAAAAATAGTTGTACTGTAGGTAGGTCTGTGTTAAAAATGTAGCCTTGTAAGTTTAGTAGTAAAGAAAAGTTAGATACTTACCTACCTACTTGTTACTGAAGCGCAGACCACACCGAGAGCAGGTAATCTATCTTTTAAAATACATATAGATATAAGTTAGATTACCTGCTCTCGGTAAAACAACATTTTTGGTACCTATTTTCAAACTCGTGATCTGCTCAAGGGCTTCGCCAAGGATGGGGGGAGGGGGGGGGGGGTCAAAGTGGGCACCCGACCCCCCTTTAGAGATGCATTTTTTGTCAAATACAAGGCATTTAAATGTAAAGAAACTACATATCTGTAACGCCAACTTTGTTTAATTGGCCGACTTTTATTTAGTCCGGAGAAGTACCTAATATTTGCATCTGTGTTGATGGTATGCCATAATACAGTCTATCAGTGTATATCTATTATATCGTTTCAGCTCTTTTGGGTAAAATGACCCGAAAGGTCCGTTTCCAATCCATACATTGAAAATGGAAATAATAATTATTTTTCTCAGTTATAGTACCTAGTCCTATCGTGACTACCAAGTTGTAACTGATTTGTCAAAAATCAAATGGTTGACATTTTATTGAGCAACGATATTGGCCGCATTGTGCGCCGTAGAGGTAAGATTCACTACAAGTGTAAAGCTTCATGTGCTCTTGACGGGTATTCCCAGTTGTCCCCACCGTCGACTCCACCTCTGGTGAACTGTACCTACAATACTACAATCATACAATGTACAATCATACTTTTCCCATCCTCCATTTTTATTCATCGTCCGGCGACGCCCTTGATCCTGCTTAGATACCTACGTCTGCTTCAGGAAGTTGATGCACTGCGTGACTGCAGCACACCTGGCGAGGGTTGATATATATGTCCCTTATGACCGTTTTCTGGAGTATCAATACTAATTGGGATTCAATTAAACTCATGTGAGGTGATCCGATTGGCTGCCAACCAATAACCAACACAAGTAGGTAACCAATCACCTGTGATCCGCTCCTGAGTTGAAACCGGCCGTAAGACGCTCGATACATACCTAATTCACCACTAAAACAACTTGCAATTATTGCCAGTTGCGAAACTGTCGTGTTTTAGGGTTCCTTGGGTTTCGTACCAAAATGGTATTTGCGACTTCCTCTGTATGGCTGTTTGCCACGGCTGCTTATTTCAGCAACTACTTACTAAAGCTATCGACTTGAAGGCGGAAATTGTAAAAACGCTTGTCTACTAATTACAAAAGAAAAATAAAAAAATTGCTGTTTTTTATTGCAACAGGAACTGAAATGGGGTCAGAAAATGTAAAGTGGGTTTAATAGGCTAATTAGGGTACCTATATGAAAGAGCTTCATTTGCACGTTCATTGCATTTACTTCAGCCGATAGATAAGCTTGCCGCTCCTTTGCTTTTTTGCTTCATGTCATGTTGCTCAACTGCCTAGTTATAACCGTCGCGGCGTCGTAGGTCGTCTATGTATAGGAATTTTGTATTGTCGATTGTCGTTGCATCTTTATGAAGTACCTATTTTAAAAATCATTCCTCAACCTTAATTATTATCTGTTGTTATTTTACTATTTACACTGTTATGTTTTTCATGCATCTGTATAATACCTAGGTACAGTCAACTGCACATCAGTTACCACTGATAACTTATACGATTTTTGTAAAGCAAGTGTTATCTTACTGCTACGAAAGAAAGCGCTGTCAATGTCAACTTGTTACACTGATGTGCTGGTGACACCTATCTACATAATATCATTTCATTATTGCATTAGCACGAGCGTAGCACTATAAAGAAAGCGGGCAACGTCGCAAATAGCTGTCAAATATTTCGCTATTTTGATTAATTTAGCGATATTACTGTATGGAAATAAGAAATATGGCTAATTAATGAACTAAAATATTGATTATGAAATGCAATAATTAAAATCGTAAAACCGAATATTTAGATTTGGATGTAAAAAAAGTATTGGAAACTTTTCAAATGCCGTTTTTACACATAATACGGTTACAACATGGTTAGCTACTAGTTAGCCAAATTTGTTATTTCTATAGGTACAGAACACCCACAGAAGTTGTAAACATTTTAAAGTTTTGGTATGGAAACCAGATCAACAATGTACGATGGGCTGGGGCGTTTTCTCGTCCTTACGAATTGGAGTGTGCGGTGAGGCAGGGTGGATTGAGCTCACCCACGCTTTTCAACCTATAAGTGAACGAGTTGATTGGCGAGCTCAGCAGTACCAGACTCGGATGTTATATAGACGGTACCTGCGTCAGTAATATCAGTTACGCGGACGACATGGTACTGCTGAGCGCGTCAGTCTGCGGCTTGAGGAAATTGGTTGCTCCATGTGAGGCGTATGCTAAAGTTCATGGCTTGGCATACAACACCGAGAAGTCAGAGCTCATAGTCTTTGAGGCTGGGGGTAAACGTCTTGATGCAGTACCGCCTGTAGTGCTTTATGGTACACCTTTGCAAAGAATCTACAGGTTTAAATATCTTGGTCATATATTGACTCCCGACCTCAAAGATGATGACATTGAACGGGAGCGGAGGGCGTTGTCGGTTAGAGCGCACATGCTGGCTCGCAGGTTTGCTCGATGCTCACTTCCTGTTAAAATTTCGAGCCTACTGTACTGCTTTTTACACGTGCAGCCTGTGGGCTAGATATACGCAATGCTCATACGGCGCTCTCCGCGTTCAATACATCAATGCGTTTAGGATGCTGGTGGGGCTGCCCCGTTTTTGTAGTGCGTCAGGGATGTTCGCGGATGCGCATGTAGATTGCTTTCACGCACAAATGCGTAAAAGGTGCGCTTCCCTGGTGCGCAGGGTGTGGTGCAGCTCCAACATTGTCTTAAGCATGGTTGCGAGTCGCCTGGACTGTGTATACGTGGGTCACTGTTGTGCCGTCTCTCATGGGATGTAGCGACAGTGACCAACCGTTGTTTCGTGAATGTTTTCCTTGTTTTTGTGTAGTGTCTGTATTTACTAACATATTCGTAAGTTTTAATAACAATCTTTGTTGAGTTTTGGTTACTTGAATAAAGAAAAAATATATTTTAAACAGTAATAATGCCAAATTAATCAAAAGAGGTAAATATTTGACAGCTATTTGCGACGTTGCAAACTTTTTGAATGGACGCTCTTAAGTTGGTAATATCGTAAAAAAATACACTTACGTTTAGAATAACTTAATCATTAACAATGTATTTGTATATTTCTGTTATTTAAAGTAATAAAAGACACCTTTGTTAATTATTTATATTTTATTGTTTTATTTCAGCAATACATTCTTTAAATTAGTTGTCATAGGCGATTACAATCTTGCACACATTTTCTATTGATGTTTAGTGTTAATAAAACGGTTTTGAACATTTTTTCTTACATAGGTAGGTAATGATGAAAAAACTATCGGAATAAGTTTTTTTGTGAGTTCTGACTTTTCTAGTATTCAAACCTCAGTTGGTCTGCTAGAGTTTCTTGACCCTTATAAGAAACAGGATCGATTGGCATCAAAATAAGTTTTTCAAAATTGCCGATTTCCTTGCTGACTGTAGGTACATTTTTTTCAAAAACTCAATGCAGATCAAAATGTTTCAAAAAGTTAAGGACAGTCTCCTAAGTCCGTTTTCCTGAAGCTACAACGATTAAGGTAGCTGCCTTTGCTGCCCCTTCTCAAAAATCCACTGTACCTAATATACCTTCAGGGTGGATATTAAAGTATGTAGGTCCGTCGAGGGAAAGTCAGTACTTAGGTAGATACCTACCTCAAAATAATAATAATAGGTACTTAGCAATGCAGCATATGAAAATTCGTTTGCTTCAGCCGGGAATCGCACAGACACGAATGAGTAAACTAAAAACTAACGTTCTGGCCAGTAATCGATTAGGTCAATTTGTTATAAGGATCAAATCTCCAATAAACGTTGTAGACCATAAGATTTTGAACAAGTAGGTAAGTACTAATTGTTAAATAAGCTTGTATCTTCCCCTCCACTGACCGCCTTTTGTTCACCCTTCAGGACGTGTTTGAATATTACTCATTATTAGGACTTATTCACAATGATACATCTTACGTAACAAATAAGAGATACTTTTGTGATTGACTACATAAAAAAATAAAAAATGGTCACACACAATATTTTTGAACGACCTTCCCAACGACGCCCCACTCCATGGGATAGACGAGGGAAAAAAAACATAAAAAACCAAAAAAAAAATGTTTCATGATTTTATTATACCTACCACTGTCGACGTGATTTGTATACCCATGCCAAATTACAGCTTTCTAGTACTAAGATTCTCTGAGCTAAGCCGACAGACGGACAGACTGAGGGACATGGCGAAAATATAAGGGTTCCTTGTTGACTACGGAACCCTAAAAATAGACAATATCACAGCATGTAAGTAAGTACCTACTTTGACGAAGTAGGTAGGTACTTACTTACATTTATCCGACGAATTGTGAAATTCCTCCTATTTTGTAGTAGAAATACCTACAATAACCTTAATGCACCTCTTGTAGGTATTTATCTTATATTATAACTATTTCGTAGCATTCTGTACCTACGTATGAAATATATCTTTAAATTACAAGTTTATTAAAGATCCTGAAGGAATGATAGGAAAAGTGAATAGCGAAGAGATTCAAGGTCCTACATTTAGATGTCTTTCGCGAATAGTAATTACCAATACTTACTACAACAAGTGAGTGAAATAGGGTAATAATGAAGAACGTGGTCAGGTTACAATAGTGAAAATCATAATCGTAAATAACGATTTACATTTTTTTATTTATATAAAGTCATTTTGGTGAGGCCTGTCCGCTCCGTTAGGTAGCTCAAAATTGTGTCGTTCTAACAGTTCACTGTTAATAAAATTTATTTAACCTAGACTAAATGGAATAAGATAATTATCTATAATTTTTTAATTAATCATATAATTATTGTGTAGTGTTACAACGCAACAGATTCGAAAATCATGTTCGCCATACCGGTAAAGCACTTGCCCAGATGTGGAATAGTAAACCTTGGTAAAAAGTGTCTGTCTGTCTTTAATTATTTACCTATATATCTTTCCTGATAGCGAGCATGAGCGTGGCAGCATTAGGTATGTAGGTACCGACTTAAGTGACGACGACGTCAACATTGAAGGCCAAACAGCAAATCGATGACAACGAAAAAATCGATGTGTTAGGTAGTATCTACTTATCCATAATTTATTATTACGAACGATCTTTTTAATCCGGGCATGGCCACCCTTGGTACCTATTTCATTCCAAAATAATAAATGCTAGCAAATTGAATTTTTCCGTTGCAGCAGCAGTTGGTGGACTCTCATTTTTATGGGTAGGCTATTTTTTCCAAATAACAGGGGATTTTCTTTAGGTATTAGGCAAGTGTTATGACTTCAAGTCTAATAGGATTATTGCGTATCACTTCACAGCTTCAAGCCGCAGTACCTATACTATATTCATAGCTACCTACATACTCATTAATTACCTATAAGTACCAACCTACTCTCTTATACCTACCATTTAAATTAGGTCTACTTATCAAATTGAAATTTAATTAACTTCGTCATTCGTCGAGGTCATTGTACTTACAGAACATACAACGATCGTTCATTTTGTACAGACGGCTACACATCAAGCTATACATTTCCAGTATAAGCTGACCTCGCATTGTACGGGAATCCTATACAATGTGAGATCAGCATTAACTGAAAATGTATAGTTTGATGTGTAGCCGTGTGTGCCTGCTCACTTGATAATATTTAAGTCCACTATTTCGTCAATATTGACTTGTATCGTTATATTTTAATTGTTTGTATCTAATGTACTTTCTAGCATAGTCATTGACCCGTGTGGTTCTCGGCAAAGAAAAAGGGCAACCGGGGTCACAATGCTGGGTATTTTCGTTATAATGGACAAAGAGGTGTTATATTTTAGGTCAAAACTAAATGTAAGTGGGAAAGTGATTGGCTGAAGTTGTGAGGGCAGGTAGACGGTAGACTTCAACGAGGTGAGGTTAACTGTATAACATCACGCTTATATTCCCCGAAGAGTTATGCGTAGGTAGGCATTTCTCCAGTTATGTCCATGTAGGACATGGGTTCCCAACCGCTGGGGCGCCCCACGGTGGGCTGAAAATCGGCTTTCATAGACTTAGGGGTTTCAATTTGCAAGTGCCGGATATAGCTTCCATCAGTCATTACTATATACAAAAATGACACCCGAGTTATTCTGCTAAAAAACGAAGGAATTATAATTTTTTTACGAATAATTTGTATGAAGCTAGTATGAAAAATCTAATTATCTCATAAACGGAAAGTTAAATACGAATATCCTTACAGGTGATTATAGTGCTAATTATGATTTTCTTGTTGCCGATTTGCCAATAAATATTATGCCGTTTATAAAAAAAAATCGTCGAAGATTTTTATTTTTACATATGAAACGATCCCTTAGTGTTTATGTTGAAGAACACAGACTTTTAACAATACGTAACATAAAATAGCATCAGCCCTATATCTCCGAAGGAGAGGCAGAGGTTTATAGTACACCCACACGTAGATAACTATTTTTGAGCTAGATATTTATCAACACAAAATTAGTTTTAAAACTGCATATAACCAAAATATCAAATTACAAATTGTTTAGTCTTCTAATAAGTCTGAAAAGAAGTGATTAAGTAACTATACTGATTTGGTCTTCTAATAGGTGATTTAATGATTTGCAATATCTCACAACAATGCCAACTATGGACTAAATTCACCTTTTTCTGATAAGTAAGCTAATTTGTTGATTAGTTGTGCTATGAGTTCTAAGAAATGTTTTTTATGATTATAAATTTTCATTAGCAAATCTTGTAAAACTAATGAGGGTAGTTAACTAATTATCGGCGTTTTGCAATAAAAGGGCTAACATTTTGATTTATAATTTAGATTGTTCAGAACTGTGTAACTACTGTGTACTGTGTAACATTAAATCTTTGATCTGCGACTATAAAATCTTAGAATGGAAAGTTTAATCACCAATTTAGACTTGTTTGTTCTTCTACAAAGTGAGAGTACTTCATTTAATCATGAAGTATTGTTTCGTGCAGTTGTATTCCGCATAGGCGGTTGCCTTTCTGCCGAAGATCGTGTAACTCTCAAAGAATTTTGTCGGATATTTACGCGAGCCGTTTTACATAGGTGGCAGAAATCCAACCGATTCCTTGATAATTTCAGAAGACTCTACGGAAATTGGTTGGAAGCAAATATTGACTGGCCGAGTTGTGTGAAAACTTTAGTTAATCAGGAACCAACTGTTGATGAGATACCAAGAGCACCCTCAGTCTCTCAAGAACCGTCGACATCATCAGCCGTTGGAACAATGACAAAAAGGTCCCGAAAACCATTCGAAGATCTGGGAAGTAAACAGAAAAAAAGAAGATCTGATGATCATACAGGTGAAGATTCCAGTGAATTGGCATATGCAGCTGCAGCACGTTTAAAAGAAGAAGGGCATGGAGATATCGCATCTGTGATCGAATATATGTTGAAAAATCCTGAAGCAGCCGTTAAAATTAATGAAACGCTTAAGAAACCAGTGAAAACAGCCAGGGAAAGCGCTTGGATTGCTTCTTTCACTAAAACTGTCAAAGTGGCAATATATTACGTTGCGAGAGACTGCCATCCGGGAAGGTGCTAAGGATATTTATCCATCGTACTATAGTGCAACAAACTAAGCTTGATTGCTACCCTCCGAAGCAATCAGTGTCAATTATGGATTGATCGGCTAGGATTACAATTCAAGCTTTACTTGACATCACGGTGACGAGGACCCTTCAAAGCCTTTCTAAAGATGTGCAAAATAAGCAGCTAAAGCTGATATCCAAGTGGGGATTTGATGGTGCTTCCAACCAAAGCCGATACAAACAGAAAATGGAGGGTGAGCAAGATGACTCAAGCATTTTCATGACCTCCTTGGTGCCACAAGAACTAACAGGTGGAGGTAACACTTTATGGACGAACCCAAAACCATGCTCAGCTTTGTATTGTCGTCCAGTTCAGTTTACTTTTGTAAAGGAGAGCGAAGGAGTTATCGTTGAGCTGAAAAGACAAATGGATGATGAAATTAATGCCCTTATCCCCACAGAGTGCAGTAATAGTGTGTAAAACAGGATGACTGATCATAAACTCATGATGACAATGATCGACGCTAAAGTCTGCACATACCTTTCTGAAGCCCGATCAAATGAATCGTGCTACCTGTGCTTACAAAAGCTACAGAAATTAACCACTTAGATGATGTAACATCAAAGACTGTGTGTTCTGACGACATGTACGAATTTGGCTTGTCATCCCTACACGCCCGTATAAATTGCATGGAATGTCTGTTACACATTGCGTACAGGCTCGACTTCAAACGGTGGGCAGCGAGAAGTGATGAGCACAAAGAAATGCTGCAGACAAGAAAGAAATGCATTCAAAATAAATTCAAAGATGAGCTCAATTTGTTGATTGATATAGTCAAACAAGGCTCGGGACCCACCAATGACGGAAATACCGCAAGAGAGTCTCCCAATAAAACTGCAGCTATAACCGGTTTGGATGAAGACCTAATTAAAAGATTTGCTGTAATTTTGCAAGCAATAACATCTGGAGAGAACGTCGATGTAATAAAATTTAAAGATTATGCCCGCATAACAGCAGAAAAGTACGTTAAATTATACGACTGGTACTACATGTCGTCAACCGTACATAAATTATTAATACACGGGGCTGACATAATTCAGAAAAACGATATTGTGCCGATTGACTCTCTCAGAAGAAGCCTCAGAGTCTCGAAACAAAGATTTTAGGAGGTTCCGGGAACATCATTCGCGGAAAAATACCAGGCAAGAATCCAATCAAGATATCTTAAATGCTTGTTGTTTCTTCGGATCCTTTGCTAAGTGCACAAAGGCCTAAGTTAGATACCAAGAGAAAGCAGAGCTTTTTTGCTGAAACTCGACTGAATTCAGTTTCAGGAAACTGAGATCGAGTTTTTGGATAGGTATATCCAATCTGGATGCTGTCTCAGAATTGGAGTCCGTTATCGAGACTGATAAGGTTTTTTTTTTAAAACATATGTATATGTCTTTGTGTGTTTGCGTATTTGTTTGTTTTTGTTATTTATCTTACTTTATTTTACCAATGCGTAGTATTAATTCCATAAATTAGTTTTTAAATTATTTTGTATATAATATAACTATATATAGTACTTAAATAATAATTTTGTAACCTCTGTTTTATTAAAATTATATTTAAAAAAAAAACTAATATTTGGGTCAATAACATATTGATTTTCTTAACTTAGCCACTAAAAGGAACCGTTTTATATGTAAAAATAAATAAAAATATTTTGATGATTATTAAAAAAAAAACGGTATTTTTCGGCAAATCGGCAACAAAAAATCATAAATAATTAGCACTATAATCACCTGTAAGGATATTCGTGTTTAACTTTCCGTTTAAGAGATAATTAATTAGATTTTTCAGACAAATTCATTAAAAAAAACAATATTTCCTTCGTTTTTGAGTAGTAATGACTAATAGAAGCTATATCCGGCAAAAAAATCAGCACTTGCAAATTGAAATCCCCCCCCCCCCTCCCCTTGGGAGCGTAGAGAGGCCGATGGGGCACGGAGGCTCCAAAAATAAACTACATTATGGTATTTGTTAAATGTAATTTTCTTGGCATTAGAAAAGGTTAAGAGAAAACGCGGTCACGTGGTCGTTAGCGTTCATTCTATACTAATTTACCTATTCCTGTTTTTTCCCTGGTTAATGATACCAGTACAATTTTTTTGCGATATATTGGAGATATCTACCTTAGCCATGTCCCCCTGTTTTATTTCTTGGAGATTTTTTTATTACATACCTACGCCAAAAACAAAACAAACGTTTTTATTTGGCATAAGTGTTGTTTGCTTGAAGTTAGTGAAAACGAGCATTAATTCTTTAATTAATTTTAAATGTCTGCGACATAAACATAACATGAAGCCTTCTTTCCCCGAAGGGTTGGGTTGGGCAGAGGTGTAGGTACCTATAGTACCACCCACATTTCGCCAGTTATGTTTATGTCCCATGTAATAGGGGGCGAGCCTATTGCCATCAACCGGGCACAAATCCAGACTCCGGGCTGCTACTGAGAAATTCCATAAAGAAAAACCTAATGACACTGCCCGACCTGGGAATCGAACCCAGGACTTCATGTTCAGCAGTAGCGCTTGCGACCACTAGACCAACGACAATTTTTCATAAAAGTACCTACGCCTACCTATTTGAATGAACAAATAACTGATCACTGTACTCACAACCTTAAAACGGCTCAATCAATTAGGGTAAAGTGGTCGCTAGGTTAGGATCATGACATACAATGAATGGAGGTTAGTGCTAAATGCTATTGTAATTAAGAGGCTATTTGGATCGAACACATTTATTTACACCACACTTCCACATTGATTTAATGGTACAACGACTTTTTCTCCTTAACGGAAAAGTTTTTAATGACAGATTCTTAACAGTTTTATGAATCTTAAAACACTGTCATGTAGGAATAGGTACAATCTGCATCACGCAACCAATCTATAGCATGCGCAAGATTACATCACGTATCTAGCACTTATGTTTTACATAATCCTACACGTGCACCCTTAAATTACCGAGTGTGCACAAGTACCTATAGAAATTCCGTTGAAGCTATCATTCACTAATATACAATGTAGCTTTATTACTTAATGCTCGGTTCCTATAAACAAAATCGAATCGTTTTACTTACCAATGGTACCATTTTTTTATTGCCAAACTGTGATAACTACTTCCATATGGGAGGGTCTACTATGCAAAGCTACGAGGTCTTAGCTTCATTATTGGTAAAGATACAAGTTTTAATTTTAACCAAAAACGGTCCGTAAATTATAATATATATTATATAAACAGAAATACAAAACACAAACAAAATAAAACTATCTAAGTAGTCTAAAAAAATCACATCAAAAACAATAATAGATAGGTTTTTAATACCACTCAACGCTGGTTGTATATCTGCATGACAGTGTTTTAAGATTCGAGTACCCACTTATAATTTGTGTTGAATTGGGAAACTCACTCTTAAAACTGTTTCGTAAAGGAGAAAAACTCGTTGTATTTACATTATTGCGGTGTAAATAAATGTGTTCAATCCAAATACTGCAAACGGTGGCGTTAGTTCGAACAAGTATTTTCATACTGGCTGAAAGTCATCAAAAAAATGATTTTCTTAGTGCTTATGAGATATAAGCGTCAGCTGCTCCATTAATGGGGGTCCAAAATTAGAGCATGATAAAGATGTAAAAAAAAAAACTTATAAAAAAAATAATTTCATACTGCGCCAAAACCTTATGCCATGATAACCCGCGAAATTAAAAAAAAAATCTTATTTTTTTTGCTATTCGCAGGTTGTTATGGTTGCGAATCATATTTTGATCAAAATACAACCTGACACAGACCTGCAAATTGCAAAAAACGTAAGAATTGATTGAGATTTTAACAACAAACAATAACAACAACGGCTGTTTCACCTTGACGGAACAGTTTTTAGTGACACATTCCAATCAGTTTTACATGAATCTTGAAACACTGTAGGCATACAACCTTCATCAAATCCAAGCAAATCGGAATAACCTACACAAACCTAGAATTATACTTTCACTTAAGCAAATAAAGTAAATATAAAAAAGTAGTAAGTTATCAGTTAAGGGGTGTAAGGGGTCCCAACTAGCCCGGAGGACACGGTGGAGCATACGGGGGAGGTCTGCCGGGCTTGGGCAGAGCACCGCCGTGTCCTCGTGAAGGCGATCGGTGGCGGGGATCTCTCGCGTCCGGCCCTGGTCCAGGCCATGGTACGGAGCGAGTGGGCATGGGAGGCCGTCACCTCCTTCTGCGAAGCAGTAATGCTCGCGAGGGGGCATGGGAGGCCGTCACCTCCTTCTGCGAAGCAGTAATGCTCGCGAGTGAGCAGGCGGAACGCGTGAGGGAGGGGCAAATTTCTCGCCCTCACGCCCCTAGCCGCCGCAGGAGGAGACGCCCTAGGCGTCGGGAATCGCAGGCCGATTCCCGGCCACCGCAGGCGTGCTTGCGGATGGTGAGCAATGGGTAGCTCGCCGTCCGATTAGGACCAAGCGCGAGTCGACGCTGGCTCGTTGTGTTCCACGCGCGCCTCAAATAGATGTCAGCAGAACTGAAGGGGTCCGATAGGACCGATGCCAATGAAAAGAAAAAAAGTGGTCCCAACTAGCATCTTTCGGAACTCAAGTCAACCTGACAAACCCGTGGTGCACCTTGCTAACAAACAAACAAGGCTATGGTGGTAACCCGCTAACACGCACTGGACCAGTGTGGTGGGTTACAGTCCAATCCCCCAATGGATAGAGAACTAAGAGACAGGCCCAAGTGCCTGGCGAGTCCAGAGGTTGTGCTGGCGTAGCGAGGCGGGGACGCCCGCCGCTCTGGGGTAAGGGGAGCTAAGAATCTCCGAGTCAGATCGGTTAGTCGTCAAAAGACGGCAAAATATATAATGAACACCGATACACTTCACTTTCTCACCTACAATGTTCGGACATCACCTACACTGATGAAAGACGAGCGCTCGTCTTTCATTTCAGCATTTTCAAGCTCAACTGATTAGTTGAGCTTGCTTGTTGAAAGAGACGATACTGTATTCTTCCACTTCGGTGAAACCAGTGGACAACAAGTTTATGCACCGACATCTGGACAAACCGATGAAAACTTAGAATATTTCTATGTTCTTGTCAACCGAGCATGTGATGAAAATGGAGCATGGCTGGAGGATTTTAACGTTAAGAAAGTAAGAAGGCAAGGACTGTACAGCGAAGATATTCTCGGTCACTTTGATTTAGGGGACGCCATGAACGAGGTGTTCGTTCGACTCTGTTTGCCTTTAGACAGCATGCACAGAGCCAACAGCTTATTTTTAAAGAAACCGCAATGGCGATGGACCGGGGTCGTATCAAATGGTTCCACGTGAAACGAAAGTGGCTACGTCTTGGCATTAGATAAGCATATAATCAGGAATGTTAGTGTTATCAATATAATTAATTACAGTTCCGATCGCAGACCAATCCACGTAAAAATTCGGTTGGTTTAAAAATCCACTGAGTGAAATTGTTCAAAAAACATTCAAAAGAGACGCTTATCAACAACCTAAAACATTTTAATGGTGACCAGTCAGTTCACCAAACATTCATTCAAAAATGTTTACTTGACAATCAACGATTGGCATAAACATTATTTGTAATTTCATCATTCTACAATAACAAGTTTACCAAATATTTCACTTAGCAAAATAATTATCCGATAAACTTTTATTTAATAACGTATTATTTGACAAACAATTCATTATTTTTAATTTTATTCCATAAATAACGTTTGGAATAAAGACATTACAAAAACGTAATCTAAAAAAAAAACACATCAGTGACAAAAACGAATTCCTGTAAATCCGACTCCACGCAGTCTTGTCTGCTCTACCCCTAGAGTGTAATTTAAAATCGCGTAGGCGCAGAGGGGCGAGGCGGCCCGCGAGTTGAGGAGCCAGGCCGGCCAGCAAGCCGAAGCTGCAGTGGTGAGCGTTAAAATCATCTGCAACGATAAGCTTGCGTGGGCTTGGGTGGCCCACGCGAGCTTGCACGCCTGAGCCGTGACAGAAACAATGCTTGCTGCTTGCCTGCTGCATGCCTGCTTGCATGTTGCATGCCTGCTTGCATGTTGCATGCTTGCTTGCATGCCGCATGTCTGCTTGCACTTATGTGTTTGTTTGTCTTGCTATTCAGTTTTACAAGTCGTTTTTATTTCGGAATTGTATTAATCGGTATTTTAATAATCGGTGTAATGATTAAATATCATCTGATGCATTTGTAAAAAGAATTGTTTGCCAAATAAATGTAAAACGAGTGTTTATAAAATAATACATTTGCGGAATAAGTTGTTTTCGAAATAAAAAGTATACGAAACGTTGATTATAAAATGATAATTTGTCAATGGAGTTTTGGTGAAACTTTAGTGAACCCATTTTAATCTTGAATATCAAAATAATTTACGGAACTTTGATAAAAACAGACGTTGAAAACCAATATAATTCAATAGTTACCGGAATAACTAAAAGTAGTAAAAACATAAAGAACACACAGCAAACAGCTCATACTGTAGATTTAATCGAAAAACGAACAGAAGAAGAATGGGTACCTACAGCAGAATACAGAATAATAGATAGAGAAGCCAAAGTAGTATTCGGAAAGATCTGAGAAATATTAGCACACATTTAGTCAAAACAGCTCTAGAAAAACACACATCTTTGAGAGTTTTGAAACATGGATACACTAAGGGAAAAACCTGATCAATAGTCTCAAAGACACTGACGGTATGAAACGCCACCGTAGAGATAAAATCATGGAAATAGCAACTAAATTATATACAGATTTATATTCAGACCGACAATCACCACAGAATACAATCTCCCAGATTCCAGTAGCTTAATAAGTGGTTATGAAGTACACAGAACACTTACTAATATGCGCTACAACAGAAGTCCTGGAGAGGATGGAATCACTACCGAGGCATTAAAAATTAGCTTCACCAAATTGTTGCCCCACCTCACCATCCTATTTATGAGTAACTCAATATTAAGATTAGGGAAAGTACCTAATTCCATGTGATATTCAAACAAAGTCCTGCACGAAAATGGCGATAAAAGCGACACGTCTGACATGTCATATTTATAAGGCTTTAAGAAAGGTCATACACTATCTTATAAATGGTAAAATAGTTAAACATCAGCCATCAAAACAAGCCAGTTTTCGACCAAGCTTTTCAACAACCGACCACCTTCGAACAGAACTTCCTAAGGTCTCGTTTAGATCAGACTAGAAAAATACACAGAATACAATAAACTACTATGTCTGACCTCCGTAGATTACACGAAGGCCTTTGACAGTATTGAAAAAGTGAAATATTCACATCCTTAGAACATCAGAAACATGAAAACCATAGGTATCATGTACCTATGGTTTTCATGTTTCTGGTGTTCTAGGTGTAGGTATCGACCTCTTAAAAAACATAAATGACAATAGCTCCGCAAACATTAAACTAAATATTGCTGGACTTTCATTCAGAATCCAAAAAGGTGTTAATCAAGGGACACGCTCTTTCTCAAATTGTTTACGAGCACACTTGAGGAGATATTTAAGACACTGGCAGCCTCATGGAAGACCAAAGGCATTGACGTCGACAATAAGAGACTGATGAACCTCCGATTTGCCGACGATTAGTTTTTTTAGCCCCCACAACTCTAGAACTCCAGACTATGCTCTAAGACTTGCACGAATAGTTTCAGAATGAGACTTAAGATGAATCGGACTAAAATTATACTAATGACCAACAGCTTAGTGCGTAGGATCGAGTTAAATGGGCAGAAAATTCATTACATCGATGAGAATATCAACTTGGGCCAGTTAGTTTCTTAAGAAAACAGATAGGAAAGGGAAATTGGCCACCGAATCGAAAACGCCTGGAAAAGCTACTGGTCCATGAAGACGCTAATGAAGTGTGATCTACTGATCTCTGAAGCGCAAACTCATCGACAAGGGTATCCTGTCTGTCCTAACCTAATGTGCTCAGACCTGGTCACTCACTGAGTTGCAGCAATGACAGCCCAGTAGTGTGACCGTCGGTAAAGTCATAGGTCTCGAATTCGAACCCAAGGCACGCACCTCTGACTTCTCGGATTAATGTACGTATTATATAATTATCAAGCGGTGAAGGAAAACATCGTGAGGAAACCGGCATGCCTGAGAGAGATATTTCTCAACGACATGTGAAACCGAGTCAGAGGCCCATCATGGGCGACATTAAAACTCTGAACTGAAGCATTCATAATTCTAATCATTAACCACAAGAAAAATAAACAAGAAGACCGAGTCGCAAAAGTTCCGCCTTGGGTCTACCAAAGAGCGATGAAACGCAGCATCCTGGGTTTAAAAAGACAGGACAGAATTCGGAACACATGGACGTAGGTAAGAAGGCTGCCAGGCTCAAATGCGACCTGGGCGGGTTACGTCAGTCGCTTTCACATGCACGATGACCGCTGGGTAAAAGTCTCTACACAATGAGTACTTTATGGACGGCGCCGCCGCCGGGGCCGGCCCAGAATAAGGTGGCGTAACCTGGACGCATACCGTGAGATCTGGTTTAAGGTAGCGCGGGAAGAGTTCCTGGAAGAACTTGGGGGAGGCCTTTGCTCAGCAGTGGGACAGTATAGGCTAAATAAAAAAACTGATAAATGCAGGACATACCAAGTTGGACGCTAAGTGCAGTGTGGATGTATATTTTCTACCAATTCTACATCGACTGTGAAGAAATGATTCTACATGGATTCTATATTGAAAAACGTTTCTGCTTATGCTACTGTGGGCTTATTTAAGTGAATCTAGTTACAGGTACGAGTACATATATTAATGACTAGTTGTATTAGTAGGTGTATTATCGTGAGATTTATTGTGGGAATATTTATAAGCGTACCGTTAATTATATTAACCTTACTACGACTTACATGCGTATACCTAATATATAACCATAATACTGGTGGGTAATGAACTTTTTTGCAATTAATGGTTACTTTAGCTTTAAAGGTATGTTAAATATGTGCTAGGCACGGCACAATAAAGGGAAATCACTGATCAACCGTTTGTTAATCAACTCAATAGTCAACGACAAAGTAGATTAGATCACTAAGTAAGTATATAAAGGACAATGATTAAAAGTAGTACCAAAAAGTCTCATGCATCAAGATCAAAATTTAATAGTAATTATTAACATATTTTTTTACAACATTACGCGTCATGGATTTGATTTTTGAATAGGGAATTTAATTTAAAATTTGAAAGTACGAATATTGTTTTACTCCCTTTAATACTCAACCAGTCATAGAGATGTAGAATGCAAAAGAGAGTATTTTGATGAATCGACTAAACAGTCATTTCAATCGTTTCTTGTGTATAAAAGAAAACTATAACGTTTGCTTCAAAAACATTATACAAATTAAATGTGTTTACTTTTGCTTTTTTTTTTTTTGTATAACAGTAACAATTAAGTAAAACCAAAACAGCAAATCAATTTGGTATTGCTAATTGACACAAAATCCCGGCAGGCACATTTCTGACATTTGATCATGTTAATCCGTATTATCTTTGCGCTAGCGAATATCCGAAATACGGATTTTGTTTACAAAAATAACTTTTGTAGAAGTTATTATGATAAGTGTAGACTATAAAAAACAAAGTTTGATTTTGATGCAGCGTGGTAGGTACGGGAGTCCATACTTCCATGAGCATTGTCCTTTCAGAAGACATTTTAATTGAATATTTGCAAATTATTTTTATTTATTTGTAATAAAAATATTGAAGCATAGAGAATAGTTTAAAGACATGCCTACTTTAATACATAACATAACTTATTTTCAAGAAGGTCTTGAAAAAAAGAAAGCTTGCTTGCATTAGACGCAGGTCCATGCTTCAGCCTTCAAGGTCTCGGAATAGAGTAGGTAACGCAGTAAATAGAATATTATTTAAACGCGCACGCATTTCAAGACTCATCTATGTAATAAGTAGTTTCTTCGTAGGTAAATCGACCTGCACCTATGAGCCTATGACCTACGTCAGTAACTACCGGCTTGTAGTTTCTGTACCTACCAAGATTCAAGTACAGAAACTCGCTTCATTATGCAAGTATAAAATACAACGTTGTTCACCGATCGGAATGGCTCGCGCCACATTTCAGTAAAATGCTATAGGTTACATAATCATACACACAATTCTTAGGTCGGCGAATTTCAGCGCCGCATGCGTCTGACACTTGTGGGCCACAAGTGCATGTTATTTTTATTTGCTAAAGTATGGAATTTAAGTCAAATAAATAGGTGTAATGTCGTGGCTAGATCTTAAAATTGATAATTTCATGAAATGAAATATAGGGGTCACATCATGATGTGGCCTGGCCAGATCATTGAATACTCAACGTTTAACGATATGAACAGTTAAACGCATGACCACTTCATGATGGCCAAACATTAGTGATAATTGGGTTTCCTAATATGATATTATGAAAAACGATCAACTTGTAAGTAACGCTCGCCGGCCGCTGCCGCGGTGTGAAATGCAACATGGCACGTAAAATTAGTTTTAAACGTTACAAAATTTACGCTGCCTATGTGGCACCCCGACCAAACGGGTTAGGTTAGAGCTGTGACCAACCGCGCGCGAGCCGAGCGAGCGTAGCGAGCGGTGCCGCGGCTACTTCAATGTTGGACCCAGTTCCTTGGATATTTTTACTACACCTTACACCATGGATACCCAACATTAATGATATGGCCAAACGACGACTGACATATCATTAAACGGTAATGTTTAAACGATAATTATGGCCAATGTTAGCTGGCCATTTCATGAAATGATCAATTCTAAGATCTGTCCACGACAGATATATTCTTTTTTTTGCAATGGCAACAAAAACGTTTTGACAAGTTAGTTTCAAAAACAGGCCTTTGAAAGGCCGCATTATGGGGTCTAGAAATTAGTAGGCCAAACTTGCGTTGAGTTAAAAAGTATCCTATTCTAATGTTTTTTTAAATAATATTTTTTACTATATTTTAATAGAGCTAGTATACCTACCTCGCTCTGCAAATAAAAATAAAGACATATAATGTAGGTATTCTTATACTAAAGTAAGGCTTATAATCTAACACACACAAACACGAAAATAAGATCTTTGGTAGGACTTGGTCGTACATCGCGGTCAAGTTTACATTATATGTAGTGTAGGTAGTTAAGGAATTAAAAACAATTGTAATTACATGGGGCTATCATCATAACAATAAATGTGAAAAAAAAATTGCCACAACGTGTACTCCGAACGACAAAGCGATATTCGAGTCGTAGGTAGTTCGTATTACCTATCTATATTTGACCACAACGCGTTGTGTTAATCAGGACCAAAAGACTTAGTGTCAGAACGTAAGCTGATGCAACTACAGGATACCTACCTGTGGTGATACGATCAACCTACTGCGACAGAAATTGCGTTGGACCGATTTATTTTGTGTTTACCTAAAGTTTGGCCCAAATGAGCAATATTATGCAGGGTGGAAGGGACATCGACGCGAAAACTGATACCATGGAGGAGGAAATTTTTCGTACGGTTATTTAAAAAAAATCTGCTGTTCCATACATTTTGACCGCGTTTGTAGGTATTGAACTTTTCTATGAAACAGCAGTTTTTTTTTTAAATAACCGACGAAAAATTTCAACGGAGGGGGTTCAGAATCATGTGCTTACTGAATCCATGGTATCAGTTTTCGCGTCGATGTCCCTTCCACCCTTTATAGTTATTTACCACGATACGACGGTCAATTTCCTTGGCAGTCGGACTACCAATACTAACCGGGAATCTCCGGCTTTTTGGTCTCCAGTCCGGACTTTCGACATAAGGAGAAACTTGAGTAGAATAAAAATTAAAACCTGAATTGACCAGAATTTGTTGCGAATATCCAATTTATTGACAGCAATGGTAGGCACTACCCAACTTAGTGGCATTTATGAATGTTATTATTCACAATGTGTTGTGGTTTAGGTACATTACAAATGCCTCAACACGATTTACCCGATTTGGATGGTTCTGATGATTTCCACAACGCGTTGTGGACGTTTTTTCGTAATACACGATATTTAATTGCAAGCAATTAAGTGTAAAAATAACAATAGCTATTTCAATTACCTACAGACGTAGCTATCTCGTGAATTGACCCACATGTACTTAGAACAGTTTTGACTTTTGGATATTATAATATAATACCACGATACAATGCTTAAAAGTAACGAAGGCGAGTTTACATGTTAAGTTGAGATTATTGGTACCAATCATTACAATAGACCTAATATTAACAAATATCATCACAAAAATCTTTGCAAAAGTTCATTAATAATCTTTTATAATTCTTACCTTATTAATATAAATATATTAACCACCAAAACCAAATGGACGCGATGAAATATTGTTCTCCAACTCAAAAGGCAATTTGTATTATAGTTTTACCTACCCTAAGAAAGGATTACAGCCATAATTTGTTCCAGCTGCAACAGCTACTAGTCCTCATGGTGGTAGTCAATTGCTTTTTTAATAGTAAAGGTGTCCATAAGAGAATCCTTCATAAGTGGCTTTACTTTAGTAGGCGGAAATTTCGTAAGGCAGAAGTCAGCGATCAGACAAAAAACTTTGCATAGCAAAGGACACAGCAGTGCTTGGTGAACAACCGCTGCTACTCTGAACCAGGGCCCATCAAACGGATCCAATATAGCGGGGCAGAGCATGTGATTCAAGTTCACTTGGGCTGGCTGGAAGGGAAACAAAAATATATTAATTACGAGTATTACGACAGAAAATCTCACTGTATATTGCGGACATTGCCTAATTTATCTTTAGTGAATCGCTGAAAGCTAAATAAATACTAGGTATTTTAATTCGAAGCAAAATATGAAAAAAAAAAAATACACGCTGTTTTTATAGCGCCAATTGATATAATCAATTGAGTTTAACATTATTGAATTAAATTTTCCCTAAAAGATCTGTTGAGCGGTAGTTCGATTTAATCTCCCTTCTGGCCACAACACAGGATCCCGGGCAACGACACCAAGACCTTGATTGTCAATTCCACCGCTGGCGGCTGCCATTCCCGCCAGCCGTAGTACCCGCTACGGATGGCGGGTCATTTACACTGCTCGATTTTTGCCGCACGGCTAGTGATCCAAAGGATTGTTGTAGGTAGGTAGTTTTGGGCCAAATAATTTAGTTTTCATGCCTTTTTAAAAGACCTTTGACGTCTTTTACTGTCAGACCAGCTAGAAAAGGACTCCGGAGCTTAAAATTTAATGATGAAGCGGATTGTGTTCTGGCTGGATACCAGATATTCGTCGGCCGGATTGGTGGGACGTGGAGATGAGGCACGAACAATCGGGCCGATTCGTGTGGTTTCAGGAGTAAAGTAGGAAAATTATATATTTATCCGATTTCGTGTGAAAAAAATCAAGGCAATTTTTTATAGTAATGTATTGAAAATCCTGTGTCCAGCCGGATTGCAAAATAAGGCGATAAAGGTTGGGCTAGCCACTATTGCGGCGATAAGTCGGGGTCTTTGAGGAGTGGCTAGAGAGGCGCCACGGCATCCTCACCTTCCGCCTGACGCAGGTCCTCACCGGACACGGCTGTTTCGGATAAGGCGGGAGGAAACGCCCGGGTGTCATCACTGCGTGGATCGCCCGGAGGACACGGTGGAGCATACGGTGGAGGTCTGCCCGGCTTGGGCAGAGCACCGTCGTGTCCTCGTGGAGGCGATCGGTGGCGGGGATCTCTCGCGTCCGGCCCTGTTCTAGGCCATGGTACGGAGCGAGAGGGCATGGGAGGCCGTCACCTCCTTCTGCGAAGCAGTAATGCTCGCGAAGGAGGAGGCGGAACGCGTGAGGGAGAGGCAAACTTCACGCCCCTAGCCGCCGCAGGAGACGAATCACAAGCCGATTCCCGGCCACCGTAGGCGCGGGCTTGCCTACGGTGAGCAATGGGTAGCTCGCCGTCCGATAAGGACCAGGCCCGGGTCGAAGGCGCGTTGTGTTCCACGCACGCGCGCCTCAAACAGATGTTAGCAATTGAAGGGGTCCGATGGGACCGATGCCTGCCGGGGTTGCGGGAAAGTCCGAAAGGGATACCGTGGCCCCTGGCAATGCACAGGCATCTGAAGGAACACGGGTGGGTTTTAGTCAGTAAGAGTCTGACACGCCCCTCCCGCTCCACCCAGAGTGGGAGAAGTCATTTGATGATTTCCCACCCAAAAAATAAAATAAAATGCCTACATAAAAGGCGTTGCCAGCCACGCTTCTCCTTTAGTGTTATGTATTACCCTACTATCACTGAATATTTTGCTGTACATGAGTACAGACTAAATGCCATGATCTTCACATGACTGTGTTTATCTGAATTGCTTGTATTAAATTCGTAACCACACCTTAATAAATAAATTAATGGCGAAATAATGATTTTATGGAAACACAATATTAATTAAAATTAAGTATTATGACAGAAAATCTCACTGTTTATATTGCGGATATTGCCTAATTTATCTTTAGTGAATTGCTGAAAGCTAAATAAATACTAGGTAGGTTAATTCGATGCAAAATATTTATGAAAAAATAAATTTAAAAAAATATTACACACTGTGTTTTTTTAGCGCAAATTGATATCATCAATTGAGTTTAACATTATTGCATTAAATTTTCCCTTTTTATCTGTTGAGCGGTAGTTCGATTTAATATCCCTTGATGATGAATGATTTTATGTTTCATTTGCATTCTAAAGTAGTTTTCTAACTATTCCATTATTCAGTATGCTGCTGGCAGCATTTTACTTTTATCCTAATTGTGCCTGCTATCCTGTTACTAACCTAACCTATTCCAAATAAGGAACTTTGAAATAAAGTAATGTGGTTTTTCCTTGTTAAGTGCTACAGGATATGGTTGAGTCAAAGCACACAAATTTGGTAGGTACTATATTATTATGAACCTATCTTGCATAATGTATATTAGAAGCCAAAATATATATTTAATGGATTTACTTACGATTGCAATAAGTTGTAATACAATAAAGTGATATATCAAGTTTAGACAATAGCTGAATATTGCCCAATTAAAATCCCAAAAAGGTTCTATGTTGTAGGCACCTAGAAGAAGAAGTTGATAAATTATTATGGAATAGAATAGTATGTAAAATATTAATAAAGTTCAACGCACCGCCAATCCGCAGAAGATAATATGGTACGACAAACATCATTCCATGTTGAATCCAGTAAAGTGCAGCCTCAGCAAATATCTATTATTAAAATACAAAATTAAGTAATAATTATAACAATACAAAAAATACAATGAGTCATTGTGTATATTGCAGATGGTGTGTTCCAGTTAAAAGAGTATGGTGCTAGTAGTGTATTACAAGCACATGGAACATTACAGTTTTGTCTCTGGGTGCTCCTGGTATTGCCCATGTCCAGAAGCAGCAGTGACCACAATCCAACATGTGGGCTGCCTGAATGTTCCTCACTCAACACTATAAAATAGAATGGTGTTTACCTTCCTTGAAGCAGTTTCGGGAAACAGAAATGCTAACAAAGGCCCGTTTAATAAATTCAAATGAATGCGAAATAAAGATGTAATGGTTTTGCTGGGTGGAGCTGCCAGTAGATAGATCTAAAACAGTAATAATACTTTAATGTACAAAAGGCAAACATAATTTATTTATTTATTAAAACTTTATGCACAGGAAAAAAAATACTGTCGAAAGGTGGACTTAATGGCCTGAGGCATTTTCTACCAGTCAACCTTAGTTAATTCTATATAATTATCTTCAATTTAAATGATTATCAAAGGTATTAGATTCATGTGACTGTTTGAAATAAAATCAAATTATAATAATTCAATTTAAACTGTAGATAGTGAAAAATGTACATGAAACATTTACAATACTGCATAAAATATTTTTACAGTTTAAAACATTAGGAATATTTTATTCTTTGATTTATGGGAAGATATTTAAATGAATGAGAAGAAGAAGAATAATTAATAGAAGAAGTAATTTGGCTCAGGAACTAACTGTTTAGAAATACTCACTTGTATCAATGTTGTTACATGGCAAGGATTTAACAAATATATGACGGTGCGTGAAGCAAATTTAAAACCAATTTCCATGCCCCATAGCAGAGCCAAAAGTATTACTAATAATCTTTTACCCCCTCTATCAGTTTTCACATAATTTGTATCTTGAGGCATACTTAATCTTGGAAATGTCTTAATCTGTAACAATTTTTCAAAAACATTGTTTAGTGAACTAGAATCAACACATTAGGTAAATATTGATTGAGATAATATTTATGGCCATACTAATTTAATTACGCTATTATGAGATAGCCTGATGCAACCAGATTTATATGTCATGCATTTAACGTTTTGAGATAAATTAGACCTAATTTAACTCCATTAAACATTTAAAAGCTGCATACTTACTAAAATATATACACAAATCGTAACCACGATTATAGTTTCTATTATTTGCCTCTTAGTCGACAAAAAGTAGGCACATTCTGGGCCCACATTTCTGGGAACAGCTTTATTGGCACCACTATAAGCCCACTCAAACATTTTATGTCGCGTAAATTGATTTTACCGTAATTAATTTTTCATCGATTAAATTATTAATTTTGGAAATGTCTGTTCAAAATTCAATGTTTCAATTCCCGCTACTTTGACAGCTAGCTCACAGACTACTTATAGATACTTACCACAGAGCATGTATATAACTTACGTACAGTGCTGCCAACTAGGCTTATAAGAAATGTGCTAAAGTTCTGTTAAAAAAATGCCAAAAATATGCTAATTTTTTAATAAAGTGCTAAAATAAAATGCCAAATTAATGTAAAATTTTACTCAAAATTATTATAAAATATACTGATTAGCTGTACATAGGATTACACCAAGTTTTGAAATAAACAGTCGATATCTTCCTGATTTTCATCAACAGTAGCTGTAGATGTGGAAGGCTGAGAGTCCGAATCATAAGTCTCTTTGGTACCTATACAGCGCAGTATGTCATCTGGTACTGTATAAGAATAACAACACTTTCTTACCCTCTTTAGGCCAAATCTGACATATAAAATGGCATTTAAGGTTTTCACCGCTAAACGATTTCGAAGCTTAGTCTTTACCAGATTCATTTGACTACAAACACGTTCAATCTCCGCGTTCGAATGAGGTAACGACAGCATAGATATTGCAAGCTGCGATAAATCCGCAAAAGGGTTTTTACGAGCTGCATCTTGATATTCAATGACTTCGTTCCAGAACTGTAGTGTGGAACATGTGCATTCCCATTTTATGTGTACTATGTTTACCCATTGAGATACAAACCTATCTATTGTGGATGCATTTACTCTGACCTCTTCGGCTATTTCGACAATGGAAGGCTTGACTACTTTTAATGTTTCCTGTACAGAAAACAGATATTCTCTGTAGCATTTTGAAATTAACGGGTAATCTCGAACGTAGTTCTTTCACAATTTTTGTTAATGAAAAAAATGCTAAAAAATATGCTATAGGCTAAACGACAAAATAATATGCTAGACAGAATGAAAATCTGCCAAATTTAGCATATAAAATGCTGAATTGGCAACGCTGCTTACGTACCTATCGAGAATGTAAGTCCATAAGTTTTTTACACAAAAGCGAACCTGAAACCCAGTCTTTTCAGTAGCCTATGCTTTGGACGATTCAATATCTAAAGGAACCTTTGACGATCTATCTTCAATCCGTCAATCAAAATTACCATACATAGTAAATCTGGATCAATATCATGGCAGTGGCATATAAATTAGACTAAACGGCACTTACGGCACGCTAAATTCGTCGCCCCCATTTCACACTGACAGCCGGACTTTACCAAGTGCGCGCCACGAAAGGCGGTAAATTGTGGAACTACATTTTTTTGTTATTACAATGTGATGCATTTTTATAGAATTATAGACACTAGCGCCGCCGCGTCAAAAGGACTTCAGTGGTGGCGCGGACTCTAAAACTACTTTTAACTATTGGCGATTTTACTCAAAGAATCCAGGGTACAACAGCATGCAAAGCGGTCTCGAAGCTTACCTCTGATAGGTTAAGTTTTCTTTTGATCAAGACACGCAGCAGCAGTGTGTCAAGCCAAGTTCAAGTCATGAACTGGTGACGCAGCAACCCTGTGTTATATTACACGAACCATTTGAAGCCACTTTTCACCTCTTAACATCCATCCATTCATCATTTATCCATTTAACATAAACACAAGAAAGGACAACGCCGATTTTAGTATGGAGGATGGCGTTTTTTTTTTCTCGCGGCCATCAACCAAACCTATTTGTCTAGTCCAGAATAGTGTAACAAACGAAACTTAATGTCAGGGGCCCAAGTCTGCTATTTTTATAATTTCGTCATTCCAACACGATCCTATTGTCATTTTGCTAAAAGTTCGTAATCTGCTAAATTCATAATGGTCGATCATTGTATTCCACAAACACGATACTCGTAACGAATTAAAAGAAATGACTGCACAATGACGTTCTCATGGGAAGTCATTGATCAAAAGAACTGTCAAAATGTTAGCAGATTACCGCCTAATTCAGTCATTCATTTTTCATTAAGTACGAGATTACCAATAGATGCCATTTCTTTCAATGGAGGCTGACCATTGGAAAGTCATAATGACGCCAATATGTTAGTAGATTACCAAACTTGTCAAAATCAACAATTATGAAATCAATGATAGATCAATCTGACACTATTGTAATAGCAGACTTGAGGCCCAGGTCGGAGGGAGTATGATGATAAAATAGTGCTTTGAGTTTACGGTTCTTTACGAGTATTTGGGCTCTGAGTTGCCCTGCCTTTCGAAATTATAATAGCTAAAACGTTTTCCTTTCGCAGGAGAATAGATTCGATGATGAAAGGTCGCTTTTATTGTTTTGTTTACCAGAGGCCCTCCTCTTTAAGTTCGTCAATGAAGATACGGGCCCGTCCGGAAGTCGACGTCTACAGCCGATTAATTAACTGTTTTCGGACGGGCAAAAACACATTCGGATCAGGGACAACTTTTGAATCGTGGTGTCATTAATTCATAGGTCAGGCCACAAACTTATCTTATGTCCATAGGCGATACGGAGTAGGAATCATGCGGACCTTCGGCCGAAACTAGGGATTTCATGCTTAGGGAGTAGATCTCCAGATTATTAAATTGGAACGAAGTTCTATAACGAGGCTTGCGTTGCGGTAGGAATAAACTGGCAGAAATCAGAAGTAGAACACTTTTATTGCCCGACGATTTCTGCCAGTTTATTACTGGCAGAAATCGTCGGGCAATAAAAGTGTTCATACTTGTGACTGTCTTCTTTTAAATCGATAGAGAGAGGGGTGCTAAAGCCGATAGTGACGTTACAATGTAAATCCAAGATGCGGCTGCGAAAATTTTAAGATTTTTCGTCATGGGTGTCGTTTTCATGGCTTTCGAGGATGTTAAAGCTGATAGTTCAAATTCCTTCATGACACACATAATACCACATAACATAACATTGACGGGTTTGTTCCAGTACTGGTACTCTAACCAGTTAAACCAAGTTCGTCGGGGAGACGTTCTGTCTGAAGCATACAGGTTGGATTGTGGGGTGAGACAGGGGGGGTTGACCTCACCTAAGCTCTTCAACCTGTATGTAAATTAGTTGCAGACCAGTTGGGTGCAAAATAGATGGTACTAGCGTTAATAATTCGAGTTACGCTGATGACATGGTGCTGCTGGTTCCAACGGCTGGGTCAATCAGGGAGATGCTAAACGTCTGTGAAAAATATGCGGCAGCCCATGGCATGGTATAGAATGTGACTAAAAGTGAATAACTGATCTTTGCTGCCCCCGGGAAACATCTAAATGACCCATAATATACCTCAATGGACGAGCACTTAAAAGGGTCGCCCAATTTAAATACTTGGGACATTATGTCACCGAGGACCCCATGGATCAGGTAGATATGGATCGTGAGCGAAGGGCGCTAGCATCCAGATGCAACATGTTGGCTCACAGATTAGCTCGTTGTAGTAACGAGGCCAAAATAACTCTGTTTAAAGCTTATTGTCAAGGATTCTACACGGGCAGTTTGTGGGTCAACGGTACGCGGAGGGCTCTAGATGCTCTGCGTGTGCAATATAAGAATGGCTTTAGGGTGCTGTTGAGGTTGGGCCGGTTCTGCAGCGCGTCTGGCAGGTTTGCTGTAGAAAGAAAGAAAGAATAATATTTATTCGGACACAGTTCGTGAAACACAATAACATAATAAAAAGGTAAAATAACCATAAAGCAATAATAGTGTGTACCTCACGGCACACACGACGGACACGAATAAATAATTAAAAAATAAAATTAATACCCTCTCTCCGACACTAGTACAGCATCATGTCTGCTGGAACAATGCCGAATGAAGGGGCAGTACAGTCTTCCCGCAATCATCGCCAGTACGATGTTGGGGCTAACCCGTACCCTGCGCAACAAGGACGCGGCACGCTTGCGCATGGTCGCGTGAAAACAATCGGTGTGTGCCTCTGCGAACATACCCGAGGCGCTGCAGTGTCGGGGTAGCCCCATCACCGCTCTGAACGCGTTATTATACTGGACGCGGATGGCGCTGTAATTTCTGTTAGAGTAGTTAGCCCACAGACTGCATGAGTACAAGGAAGTACAGTACGCTCTAAAGAGCGTAGCCTTAACCTCATTAGAGCACCGCGCAAATCTGCGGGCGATCATGTTAGCTCTAACAGACAACGCCCTCCGCTCCCGTTCCATGTCTGCGTGATCTTTGAGGTCGACAGTCAAAACATGCCCCAAGTATGTAAACTGGTCAACCCTTTTCAAAGGAACCCCATTTAGTCTGACCGGAGGTATGCTTCCCGGACATTTTGCACTGGCGGTCTCGAAGATCATACACTGGCTCTTTTTTACATTATACAATAAACCGTGGCCACAAGCATATTCCTCGCATATCTGTAACAGCTTCCTCAAGCCGCATACCGAAGCACTCATCAGCACCATGTCGTCAGCATAACTTAAATTATTGACACATGTACCGTCAATGTGACAGCCGACATGATGGCTGCTGAGCGCCACGATCAGCCCGTTAATATACAAATTAAACAGGGTAGGGGATGTTAAACCACCCTGCCTGACTCCGCATTCGAGCTGATACGCATCCGACATTGCCCCCGCCCACCTAACACTATTAGACTGGTGCGCATACCAGTACTGGAACACGCTGATGAGCTCCGGCGGCAAATCTATGCTCCTCAGCTTGTTCCACAGTAGATCATACACTACAAGGTCGAAAGCCTTGGAGAGATCAAGGAAGCACGCATACACGGGTGTTTTACGGTCTGTATAATATTTGACGGTATGCTTAAGACACAGTATTGCACTTTCAGTGGACAGCCGGGGGCGAAACCCGAACTGATTATCGTGTAGTGTTACCGATCTATTTAACTGTGAATTAAGCAAACCGTCAAACACTTTAGCAGTTACAGTGGCAAGAGAAATAGGCCTGTAGTTACTCTTATCAGTAAGGTCACCACCATTATGACTTTAACTAATACGCAATATTAAAGCTATAGGCCTGAACTAAAATGTATGTATTTTAATTTTCTATTTATTGCAATCTATTTATGTAAAAAGCTCCTTTTGCGAATTGTCACAAAAATAACTTCATAACCAACCGTACACAGGAACATCTTAACTTCAGTTCTTCAGTCAATCAGCTCATCACCTTCCTTCGATTTCACAAGGTACCGTATTATGTACCTAAATTATTATAAATACGTAATATGTATATCTCTTAAAGCCATATTGGTCCTATTTTAAAATCAAATTTTAAATGTATTCTATAACGAAGTTATCAATAAAAATGGTGAAATTTTTCATTCGTCTCCCCTGCATTACCATCCGTTCCATCCATTTTTTTGCGAGAAGGTAATGAAAAATTTTGGAAGAAAATTAAGAATTCTTATTTTTATTTAAAAATAATTGTGTTCCAGTAGGTATGTCTAATGTATTATCTACATGATAAGAGACATGTTTTACGTATAATTTACTAAGTATACAGGGTGTTTGGCGCATGGACCGACACAATTATTTGGGGGATTGGGAGCGTCATTTGGGAGGTTTCACCCAAAGACCCCATGTCCTAAGTGTCACGGTTATTGAGATGTTTTTTTTTGTTTTTTTCACAAAATTACCCGAAATCTCGCCTTTAAATAGTCATTACTTTTTTGTTTATTGTTCTAATTGCACGAAATAACTTTTATTGTATTCTGCAATGTATTCTTATTCTAAATAAATAAAGAACTTTTTTAAATAAAACTATGTTCATAATTTTTTGAAAAAATCTAAAAAAATCATATCTTATTAACCGTGACACTTAGGACATGGGATCTTTGGGTGAAACTTCGCAAACGACCCTCTCAACTCCCCAAAAAATTGTGTCGGTCCATGCGCCAAACACCCTGTATATATAAGCTACTGTTTGAGAGTCTGTAGCCATTAATTACCTACCTAATTAAGAACTGTGATTATGCTTCCTTCCACAAAGTGTTTTTTTGAGACTGAATTGAATTAAAAGTCTGATTAAAAATAAAAGATGTTGATTACTGTAAATCATTGTTTTATTTTTCTATATAATGATATATCATTTCCATCTCAATGTATGGATTGTAATGAACTAGGGTGAGATGGTAATGATATATCATTAGCAATCCAGAGTTTAAAAAGTTTTTTTTTTTAGATAGTAATCCAGAGTTTTCCGAGTTACTCGTATAACTCGGGAAGGTAATAAATGGGCTAGGAATGGAATGAACCGTAATAGACGGTAATTTTATATAGAAAAATAAAAGAATGATTTACAGTAATCAACATCTTTTATTTTTAATCAGATTTTTAATTATGGTAATGATATATCATTACCATTTCACCCTAGTTCATTACAATCCATACAGTTTTCATCACCATCCTGTTGTTGATTTTCAGCTAGCCATATCCACTTTTTATGAATGGGACGACGATTTTAACTGGAACAAAAAAAAAACATTTTTAAATCTAACTTTTTTTTTTTACTCCGCTGATCGTCGCAATTTGCACGAAACGACGGAATCACCCTACCCCAGTTCTTAACGATAGGAGTTACCCACCTGCTCCATAAATCTAGTAGCACCGCGGAATCCAAAAATTATTGACCGATCACATGTTTACCGACGGTCTATAAAGTTCTTACATCTATTTTTATTGAAATTGAATTAACTTAATAATTCGGGAGACTAAGCAGACGTGTTTTTTGTGTGGATTATAACGAAATTGATTTCAATAATTACGAATAATGTTATTGCAATAATTTGCGAAGTCAGATTTATTAAGTGTTGAGTGTGTCTAACATCGTTGTGAAAGATGAATTAAATAGTGTTATGGACAATCAGCGTTTTCTGTGTTAGTATTATGTCTAATCCAGGAGATAGCCCCTTTGGCCGCAGCCAATTGGTACGACGAAGTCCCCCACCGACGCCATCGCCTGCCGATCAAAACCAGACAAGAGCACCAGCGCCGCCAGCAGCCACGGAGAGTGAAATACCGACTGAAGTCGTCTCGACGTCGGAGATTCAGAAATGGCTCGGATCCATCGACACAATTTTGAGCGAAGTTTGCTCGATTGTGGCGGATAGAAAAATGAATTCCGAACAAAAACTCCGTGTCCACCAATCTATGTCGAAAAGTCTCACATGGGACGTCTCAGATGGCCGTGCTGTACCAATCCCTGAAGCAGAAGTCCATCCAGGCGCACACTACTATCCAGCACCTTCAAGTACACCAGAATGTTGCGGAATCCCTTTGCAGTCGTAGAAACGAAAATGAGCCGCACCGAACCAGAAAGGTCTTCCTACGCTAACATGGTACCTACAGAAAGGCTCTGATAAATTTATTCGCCCTGCAAATCTCAGTTCGGTCGCTATATGTATATCCTAGTGATAAAACAAAAAGCAGTGACGACACCAAGTCGATAGTACAAAAAAATATTTCGCCTGAGGAATTAAAACTGTCTAAGTCTAAGGAAAATTAGAAACGGAGGCGTCATTATTAGGACGGATAACAAAGGTGATATTGATAAACTAAAAAGTTCCCAGAAGCTAGTTTCCTCGGGCCTTACAGTGGAAGAACCATCCAAACGACGTCCTTGGCTTGCTGTTATTGGTGTCCCCGTAGCGCTTACTGAAAAAGAGGTAGGTATTTGATTGCATATACGTCCAAAACTTTGCAGACAATTTACCGAATGAGTCCTTCTTAGAAACTATAAAATTGAGCCATAATATATTGGAAGTCCCTGCTAATATCAGGAAAATTATGATGGACCAAGGCCGAGTTTTCATAAATTGGACATCTTGTCCAGTGAGAGATTTCACTATTGTGACCAGGTGCTTCAACTGCCAGCAGTTCGGACACGCAGCCAAATTTTGCAGAGAAACTAGCCCGACTTGCAACCTCTGTGGCGAAACAGGACATTCTTACAAGGAATGCATTAATAAATGTGCTCCGCCTCAATGTGCGACCTGCAAGCGATTCAAGAGGAAAAATGATCATCCAACAGGTGATGTAAATTGCCCAGCACGTAAATACGCCGAAGACAATTATATAAATTCAATTGACTATGAAGGCGCCTAGGAGCGCCGTCGACTACTTTGTTATTTAAGCACATAGATAGTAGGTTAGTTTCTACATATATTTGGTTTATGGCCAATCAGCTAATCTGTGATCTAGATAGTTTTTCCGTGTCTGAAGCTAAAATCTGTAATGTTGAGCAATGCAAAGATATACTCTTTAATGGGGATAATACATAGACTTTACTTACACAAAATATACGCAGCGTAACCCGAAACTTTAACGGGTTCAAAATTCTGTTACAAAGTCTTGACATAAGCTGCGACATACCTAATCGTCCTAACAGAATGTTGGTTATCCAAACAAACGGACAATATACCATCTCTCGATGGCTTTACTCTTCAGATACAGTAATTATAGGCCTCCATCCCAAAGTATTGATGGGTTTTTAGATTCCCTTAACAGTCATTTAGAAAAATGATCATCGTTTAAAAATATCATACTGGTAGGTGATATCAACGTAAACATTGCTGCCGAAAAAAATTATACTCATGCACATAATTACCTGAATATTGGCTCATTTCATGGACTTTTACCCGCTCATTATCACCCAACCCATCAGAGCGGCTCTTGTCTAGACCATATCCTTATAAAATCAAAAAGTCCATCCAAAACATTGGTTACTAATTCGTCACTCACCGGTCATCAAGCTGTTGTACTAACATTGCAAATATCTTCACCTAGAAAAAACTGCATGCGCACCTATACTAAACTCAATATAACGAGTCTTGAAACTGACTTACGCAGTATTAATTTTGACCCCGTGTACAATTCACATGATCCAAATGTTTCTTTACAATATTTTGTTGATTTGTTACAATCTTAAATAAGGAAAAATACATTTACTAAAGTACCTAATACCAAGAAGGTATAGTAACATTAAACCTTGGATTACGCCCGGAATTGTTCGCTGTATCAGGCATAGAGATAAACTTCACCAAAAATCAAAATGTGCACCGGATAATGAAATACTTTCAATTACTTACAAACGATACAGAAATTTTTGTAATAATCTGTTGAAAAAGCTAAAAAACCAATATGATAAAAGTAAACTACAGAAAGCAGGAAAAAACAGTAAACTTATATGGAAATTCATAAAAACTAATACGATTGGATCAAAAAATCATGAACCTGCGCTTGATCTTTTGTCTTCTGAGCTAAACCCAAACGAAGCAGCAAATAAAGCCAACAACTTCTTCGTTAACGTAGGGAAAAACTTAGCAGAAAAAACCATATTATCTAATAGATGTTTTTCCATTCAAAGCCAAACTAAGAGTTATGCAACACGAAATTCTTTTGTCTTATTAGATTATTATGTTAATGAGTAGAGAATGTTAGTAAGTATAATAGACGGATTAAAGGAAATTTGTGCCGTAGGATGTCATATGTTATGACATCCTACGGCACAAAGGAGACTGAAACGATTACATACAATCTTGGGCCTGGTTGTAAAAAGATGAAAGTGGTGTCAATTAATAGCTTATATATTAACAACCTTTCACTGAAAATTCTGCAGATTTTGTCAATCTGAGAACAGAGATAAAAGAGATTATGTAAAAGTGAGGTTATGTTACAATCTTTAACTAACAGCTGATTCCTGAAGTGCAAAATATGTGCTTTTGCACTAATAGTTATTATATTTAGTAGGACATATTTGATAAATCATATGAATGAACGGCAATGACTTCAGTCCTACCTACCTATGTAGGTAGGATTGAAGTAGGTAGGTAGACCTATGTAGGTAACAGGTATGGAGTTACGGAAAGGATGTCTAAAATAAAATAAAAAATCATTTAAGTATTAAAGTGTTTTATTCGTCTTCAATTATAATATAATTATAAAATGTCGTCTAGGAATTGTGCAGGTGGTGCTATATGATCTTGGTACCTAGCCCAGCTAAGATACCATTTAATGCAGATTATATGAGCGTGTTATATAAATGTAATTATTGTGTCTAAAAATAAATAATATGATATATAAATGTAATTATACTTGTTATACCTATAAATGTAATTATTATCTACGATTAATTTACTAAACGAATTTAATAACAAACTTATTTTTTATAAGTCAAACACTGATTTGACTCAACTGTTGTTATTGTCTCCAATATCTTGGTTGAATTATGTAGTAGGGTCACACTGATTTATTTGTTGTTCCTATATTTAAATACTAAATGATTGAGGATACAAGTTTTATTAAATTATTTTGTTAAGAATATCTAAGAGATTAGTTTACGTATAAATTATATTTTTGTAAAGGTATTATTACAGTTTATAGTTTAAAAGTATTTGTTTTGTACTAATAGTTCAGTTCATTTTATCTGTGGCAATATTCATGTTAGATAGGGTAAGGTAGACAACTGTCATTTGAAATGTTTTAAAAGGTCGTGTAACTTAATTCTTGTCCTCTTTTCTGTACGTGTCACTGGACTGGTAACAATATAAAAGCTTATGTTAACATCTAAGAACAGACCCTGAGTGATGTATGTCCGTAATATTGAGTTGCTAAAAGCTAATATAAGGAAATAATGTTGCTTATCAGAAGTTCTGCTTTTATTGTAAAATGGATTGAAATAAGGATCATCAGATCACTTCTGATGAAAGATCGACTAACTACAATGTTCATGTAAGTTAAATTGTCATTATATCTTGATTATTGCTGATAACTATGATGTTCTGTATGTATTAAAATATTGCTAATATTGCTACATAAGTGTTAAATCGAATTAAGGAATATTCATATTCTATTTGTCATTGATAAAGTTGTTAGCTTTAAGAAATGGTCCAAGAGATTAATGTAATAACAAAACTAAATGCTAATGTAAAAATATGTTGATAAAATACTTCAAAACAAGCTTCCGTGGAGTTTCTTATCCTTCTTCTCCATGAAGACCTAGATTTGGAACGGATAACTAGCTTTCTCATTAACAATACCAATTTATTGACAAGTCTAATTGAAATAAATGCCTAGTCTTGTCTCCATGTGCTTTCTTATAATCCTTTTCCCTACACACCATATTCATAGATATTAAAATACATAACATAACATCACGCCTTGTTTCCCCGAGGGGTTGGGCAGAGGTGCACCTGTAGTAGGTACACCCACATATTAAAATGCCTACATGATTAAATAATTAACTAATAGGTAACCTGAAAATCCTGACACTCAAAATTTGATAGTTAAGTGGATATCAATGCCTCTAAATGTAGTATATCTAATAATCTTTTTCTCACAAGCGCAGCAGCCTACAGTTCGTCTCTTTACAATACAATTTACAGTAATGCATTACTATAGCCTCCCTTCCTGTACGAGAGCCATTGCCGAATCACTGACAGAATTGTTTCATCGTGTAAGGGTCGTCGACCCAGTGTATTGCAGTGATCAGTTGTTGTCCCACAATTCACACAGCGATCCATAGTTTCACTGTTTTTTCTATTCCGTGGTTTCAACAATATCCAATACACAAGCCGGCGGTAAAATCCAAAATAACAATTCCAAGTCAAACGTGTGAGCGATCTTCGGTGTCCAGTGTGAAAAAGCAAGGGTCGTATGAGGTAGGCAGGGTCGGAATCCGTAAAATACAAAGCAAAGGTCGTGAAAAATGAAGAACAATCGGGAAAGCACTAAAAACGCATCGGAAAACACAAAACGAGTGAGCAAACGAGATCATCAGAGCAGTTGGCAACCACAGACTACATAGGGATACTACGTTGGCAACAGTCTAGTGTCCGTGTCGGTCAGCTGTCATGCCAGTGACATAGACTAAAAATAGAAAACTAATTTTAATCGATATGAAATCGATAATCATTAATATTGTTTTTTCAGTAATTAATTGATATTTTATTTATTCATATGACTGTAATTATATGCACTATATTGCACATAAGTGTATAAAGTGCATTTAATTACTTTGAGTTAATTATTTAGTGCAAAGGTTTTATTTTCGTAACTGTGTAATCGATTACTCAATCGGTAATCTCACGAAAACTATCTTTTCCATATTTCTCCGCTTCCAGATTGAGAATTGAGGTGATTTTTCATATTCTAAGATAGAAAAATATGACTAATTTTTTAGATCATATCTTAACTTATTACATTTGGGCCCACCGTTTTCCATCTCCTTTCCTTTACCTAATAGCATACTCAAAAGATTTAAATACGTCATTGCCCCTCCCTTGACTCACATTTTTCAGTTATGTTTAACAAAAGGAATATTTCCCAAATTGCTTAAAAAAGCCGTAGTCACTCCTGTATTTAAAGCTGGAGACAAAAACTGTATTAATAACTATAGGCCAATTTCAGTTTTAACGGGCCTCTCAAAGATCTTGGAAAAAATTGTAAACAGTAGATTAGTAAAAATATCTTGAAAGTAAAAAAATATTCTCTGATCATCAATTTGGTTTTAGGCATAAAAGATCAACAAGCCAAGCTGTTCACCAGCTGACAAATTTTATAAGTACAAACCTAGATAACGGCATGCACACCATAGGGATATTATTAGACCTAGCCAAGGCTTTTGACACAATTTCTTGTACTTTGCTTTTGAACAAGCTGGAAATGTTGGGAATACGGGGAGTTCAACTGCAACTATTATCTGATTACCTTAGTGACCGCCACCAGTGTGTAAAAATAGGTCAGTACATGAGTTCGGAACTTAAGAATAGCCGACTTCAAATTAATTAGACAGGTTTATTTAGCTTTGTGTCAATCTATTATTACCTACTGCATAACTTCCTGGGGAGGTGCCGCTAAATCAATTTTACTGCACCTAGAACGCGCCCAAAGAGCAGTATTAAAGGTCGCTACTTTTCGTCCATTCAGATTTCCTACACACCAGCTTTACATGGCATGCAAGGTGCTAACAGTACGTCAATTATTTGTTTTGAATGTAGTTTTATTTCAACACACTGTACTTTTAAACCCAGTACCTACAGATAAGAGAAGAAAAGATTTGGTTTGTGCTAACTCTTAGACTAAACATGCTTTCACCAGACGATTTTATTTATTATTAGGACCCTACTTGTATAACCAGTTCAATAGACTGCTAAAGATTTATAGCTTATGTTATAATAGGTGTAATTTACTAGTACAAGAATATTTGGCAAAACTCAATTATACGGACACCGAAAAACTACTAGAAATATTAAAATAAACTTAATATTATTCTCTACCTTATTTAATTTAATATTATTCGTTAATTTATTTAAACTTAATATAATATAATTTAGTTTTAAAATAATATACTTACCAAATTAATTACTCTTACAATCATTGAAAATATTGTATCTTCTTTTTTAAATGTTAATTTGTGAAATGCTGGCCTGAAACACAGGTTTTCATAAACCTAGATCAGGCAAGTCTACATTACATCTAGAATTAATTTTTCCTCAATTGCAATTAATGTAAATCATTATCTTACTTTATACTTGAATAAAAAAAATATTTACTTATTATTTTTTATTTTGAGAGCTAAAATTAACAAACATAATTATAGACACCAACTCCATCATGTCTGCCTCTCAAAATGGATGTAGGAACGGATCCCGCGGTACTAAGGAGCTACTCCTCATTGATATGGCCATTAGCCAACAGGTTCGTCGTTCCCGAAAGGATCTGTCGACCTGTTGAATAGATTATAAGAAGGCCTATGACTCGGTGCCACATACATGGCTCATGAGGGTGTTGGAGTTGTATAAAGTAGATGCAACTCTGCGCACCTTCCTGATGTCGTGTATGGGGCAATGGAGGACGGTCCTTCGCTATCCAGGATGTCGAAATATCCAGAAGAATAGCAAACCAATAAGGATCGAGCGAGGCATATTTCAGGGCGATTGTTTTAGTCCACTTTGGTTCTGTTTAGCCCTGAATCCTCTTAGTACACTGCTGACGTATTCAGGCCTAGGCTATCGGCTGAGGAGAGGTGGTCAGGTTATATCTCACCTCCTCTACATGGATGACCTAAAACTCTTTGCCCCCAACAACTTGAAACTGATGGAGCTACTGAAAGTAACTGAAACTTTCAGTAGAACCATCAGGATGGAATTTGGTGTGGACAAATGTGCATTCATGCATGTAAAGCGAGGGGTGGTTGTGGAATCCGTGGGAACCCAACTCTCGGATTCCATAAGCCTTAGAGCCCTCTCCGCATCCGAAACTATAAGTATTTGGGTATGTCTGTGTAAACGTCGGCAGTTATTATTCCAGAAATGATGGCATCACTTTTACAGTACAAATTTATCTTGTTATTTTCAATAATTGTATCACATATCTTCTTTATTCTAAATGATCTTTAGTCTTACGAATCTCAATATTTATGTGACTGCTCTGTAAAAATGTGACCAATCATCACTGGTACCACTAAGTCTACGTTTGCGACTACGTCATCAATAGAAATACAAACAGCTTTCTAATTACGCAACATATTTTCGTAAACGATAAAGACAAATCTGTTTCATTTTGACAGTTCAACAACATTCATTGCGTTATTTACGTTGCTACGCAGTTTTTTTTTCGAACTTACGAAGCAATGGATTAGCAATCAGTTTCAAAACGATTCAGAATCGGATTGATTTTGCATTACGTAATTAGGGTACAGATTGTTTCCCCAAAGAGAGATCGGTTGAATTGCCAAATCCTACTAGCACTGAATTGTCTACTTCATAACTTACACCTAGCTTTTTAAAACCAGTTAACTACATCATAGTACCTACACTCACTACCTAGATCTACATATATGATTCATATGGAACATTATTAATTAATGCGGCTTTATTAACACGCTTTTATTAAGGTCGACCTGTATGTAACTAACTATGTAATGGAATCTAAGGAAACTAATTTAACCATTTTCCAAGGGTCGTAGCGTAATGAAAATTGGGAGCTGTAGGTATGTAGTTCTGATGATAATACAATAATATGGTATTGTCGAACTGATCTGATGATGGAACCGAAGATATGAACTGGAACTTCATGATGGAAAATCGTATCATAGCTGTTTTGGATTTCTTAGAAAAGTCTTGTAATGAACTTTGACCACGATTAGGTTTCAAGGTCTGATGATGAAGCCGGAAGATAGGCACTGGCATTCCATGATGGAATATCGTATCATAGCCGTGTTTGCAATCTGTTTTTACGTGCATTTATAAAAGCGTGTTTTTCTAGTGTTTTTTTAACTATTAATTTATAATATTTATCATTTCTTTTCCACAAACTAGAGACACGCCTGACTTTCTTCTCAGCCACTGGAAGTTTAGTAAAACAATGATCTGTTTCATGTACAAATCTGTGGCACCTCTGGTACATTTTTTGACAGGTTGTGAGAATTGTTGAATATGATGGCCCTCTAGTTTACAGTTGAAACAGCGCTGAGTTTTATTAAGGAAATGCGATTAATAATCCTGTTTACCGACATTTTTACTGGTGGTAGTAATTGTTTTACGGTCACCAGGATTAACGTTTTTGGAATTTCGTAAATATGTAAGTGTACAATTTGATGACCCTGTTAGTATAACAGGGTCATCAAATTGTACTGCTCCTGCCCCTAATCGTACCGAACGATCGTCAGTCCCATGTAAGATGCAATCTACTGCTCTCCTACCTACTATACCGCACCTATTGATCAATGCTATTATATCATAGTAATAATTTTCTAAAGAATCTCCGAAACGAGCTTGTTTGAAAAGCATATCGCTAAGCATCTGTCCGTAATTTTCATCGGAAGGAAACCTTGTGTACCGGGCTATTAATAGGTACAATGAGACCTCCTCTGTTTGTGACAGAAAAAGATCTGGCCGTCCACGTAGTGTTCGTACGAAAAAGGTGGTCAAAGCAGTAAGGGAAAGAAGTCGAAGGGAAAAAATTGTCTTACTGTTTCGAAAATAATAGGTTCGATAAATTATAGCTTGCTACAGCTATAATTTATCGAATCTATTATTTTAGGACATCGAAATTAGGTACGTCACTTGACAATAAATTATGGCAATTGTTACTTCGTATATAGCCGTCAATATTTACGAATCTTCATGAGCGGTGGGAAATATCCAAAACAAAAAAATATGGTCACAGTATAAGCGAAACAGTAAGACAATTTTTAGCCCATCCAACTTAACAAAAATCCCGACGAAATAAAGATGAAAGTTTGTATGGAAATTCGCCATTTTTTTTCTTAAATTCACTTGATAAAATTCTTAAATTCACTGACAGACAATGCACAACCTAAACCGCTGGATCTAGAAGCATGCAATTTTGCACAATAGTTCTTTTTATAACGAACGAAATTATGACTTTGATATTTTCTATCAAAATTACATTTTGCGTGACCGTTGAGATACCCAGTAGCACTATTATAATTTTAAACTTTCACCTTACTACCGCAAAGTCATGTTTATCTGAAACTAGTTTCTGTCCGTGACTTCATTCGCGTGAAAGTCATAAGACATCACAATATACTAAAATAACAGCCACATTTTATAAATCTTCACTGTACACTGTTTGTAGTTTTGGTCTCGGCGACCAAAATATACAGAGATTTAGGACTGGTGACGCGACTGGCTGGCTAGCGAGCAAGTAACAGAGTTATCCGTGTGAGAAGCAGCTCCTCCTGAGGTCGAAACGCGCAAGTAACACTCGTCAGTAGCAATTTCCCATTGCTTGCGAAGTTTTTCGTTTTAATATTATTGTTATTTAACAAAATTAAATAAAATATCTGACTACAAGACAAATTCGAACAGTTTTTAACATAAAAGAAAATAATATTCCTTAAAATTATAATGTAAAAAAACATTGAATCGGCTCAGTTTTCGAGGAGAAAAAAGGGGAATACGAACTCAAAGTCAAAGTCAAAGTATACGGAATACGAAAAATACGAAAGGTCGATCTCGTAATTTTTGTTTTGTGATATAATCGGTCTGAGCTGCAGCTGTCCTTATCGCACTCTACGGGGGCAGACTTGAGGTAAGACGGCAATAGCTTGTTAAAATACCTATTTTTTAAATTTCACCCTGGCCCTGTTCCCTCTTAAGCCGTTGGTCCCGGCCGTCATTTGTACATTTTTGACAGTAGGTAGTTACGGGTAGTCAGAAGCTCGAAAGTCTGACAACCAGTTTTACCAAGGGGTATGTGTTACCCAGTAACTGGATTGTGGAGGTTCCATGTAAAATACTGGTATTCAGTTGCATCCAGTCAGACTGGGAGCCTCCAATATAAATAATTATTACATTAATACCTACCTATGTTGGACTAACTAGAGCGAAAGGGAAATAAAAAGCGTTCATTTAAACAATTTTAAGGATGATTTATTTACTGGGTTCAAACCATAGATAAAAGCATAAATATAATAACAACGGCAATACATTTATAATTATATTATTACAATTCTCAGTACTTAAATGGGTATTACAGAGCTCCTTACACTTTTTCTGTTGGACAACGAGTGCCTTACTAAAATGGCGCAACCACCTCGTAACTTTAAAAATCCCCCTCCTTGTCAGACTCAAATAGTCAATTGACATCATAATGTCCGGTGGCGCCATAGTAGATAGGAATTGGGCGACCTGGATCAAGTAGATTCAGGTTCGCCCAATTCTAATATTTCAATCATTCATTCAATCATTCTAGTATTCCAATATTTCAACCATTCAGTAATTGAGATCCAGAGACAGCCAATTTACACTATTCACTCATTCTAGTATTCTAATATTTCCATCATCCAAATCAACTCAACATTCATCTAATTCAACGTTCATAATTATTTGTATTCTAATTAGAGTTACATTCATTCAACAATTCAAAGACACGCACATGAAATTCGTGCGACAGTCGGTATAGCCTATTCGACACCACGGCCTAACGAAAATGGAATGCGCTAGCTATTTTTTTTTTTTTTTTAAAGGGCATGTCGTAGCTCACCTCTGAGGTGATGACTACTTAACCGGTCAATCCTGCGGCTGCCTTAAGCTACTAACTCAAAGCCTCCAGCCAGGGGCAAAACTATTCTAAATTAAAACTAGGCGAACGCTCGCTAAGGGCACCCCCTGTGGGGTACGGACCTCGGCTTAGGGCGTCGCTGGGGGGAGGACAGCAAGTTGGGACAGGCTGGATCAAAGATGATTCATTATTATTAATCGGGGAATTTAAGTCTACATTTCTCAGCAAAACGCGGGCTGGCGCTTCTGCGAGCAAGGGTCGGTGGGGAGTATTATTTACTCGGGCGGGTCGCGATCGCGGAGGACCTCGGCGGCGAGGTCGGAATGCGGGTCGGTGTCTGTGTTTTTTGTGCACTGTACTTGTGGCCCTATTGCTCTCCTGGAGGAGGGTTATGGGGTCGTCTGGGTCGGTAAGGATTTGCCTTGGGCGGCGGGTCTGACTGATTCTACTAGTGATATAATTGGCGGCCTCGACAACCAGAGGGTTGCGGTGTTTGGCGGCGGACTCAAAGAAACGCTTGGAATTGCGTTTGAGAAATTGGTGGATTGTGGGGATCTTTAGGTCGAGATGGAGGATCTCGTTCCTAACGTACCAGGGGGCACCGGTGATTTTCCGGAGGAATCTATTTTGGAGTGTTTGCATCCTATGAATATGGCGGGGTTTTGCGTGTGCAAATACGGCTCCCGCATAGGTCATGATGGGACGAACGCACGCCGTGTACGTACGCAATTTGCACTTAAGTGACATTTTGCTACGTGCATTCAGGACAGAGTGGAGTCTGTTAGAATGTGGTAACATTGTATAATCCATCAATATCATGGTGTTGATGAACGGCAACACTGTTGCGGAGTGTCAAGTTACTTTTTTGACACTGACGTTTCTTCTTCTTCTCGTTTTGGACTCCCGGCATGGATAGCCTATGTAATTATAATATCCTTAAATTACTATAGAATTACTACTATTTATCTTGAGAATAAATAGGAATAATTGTATGTACCACTAACGTGCTCTTCGTTTCATTTCGGTTGACTCCGAGTATCTTACCACCTGTTACCACGTGCTGCCTGCATCCACTTACTAACCTTTGTGGATTCCGATTAACAATACACTCGCTATTCAGACCTCTCAACAGGTTATGGGCTCAGTGGATTAAAGGCAAGACAAGCCGTGGTGTTTTTCTACACATCAAGGGTGAGTGCGCACATTGTGCACGTGGTCGCACGTCATCATGGTGGACACGTTACCTGATAATGGAGTAGTGGTTCCTGGCACCGGCGCAGCGATGTACTCGCTCGGTGGAGGTATACACGTCGAAAAATTGGAAGGCGTTGGTAACTACAATTCTTGGAAATTTCAAATGAAAATGTTGTTGACCCTAGAGGGGTTATGGAATTGTATTGAGGGTGAGGACAGTCAGACAGACACATCGCGAGATCAACGAGCTCTAGCACGCATATGCCTTAGTGTGAAAGGTGCGTGTCAACAACATGTGCGGCATTGTGTAAAAGCGAAGGATGCTTGGATAAAGCTCGCAAACGCATTTGAAGATAAAGGTCTTTATCGGCGAGTTTTACTACTGCGGCAGCTGCATCACACCGATTACGGTCAGTTTAGTTCAATGACTGATTATATTGATGGAATTATGACACGAGTTCAACAGTTGGCGGACATAGGCCGAATCATAGAAGATGCAGAGGTCGCTGAGCTCCTGCTCAGTGGATTGCCCCAGGAGTTTGACGCTTTGGTCTCTAATTTGGAGACAGCATGTATCACAAACGCATTGTCTAGTGAGCTGGTTCGTTCGAGATTGATACAAGAAGACTATCGGAAGAAAAACTTTTGTGACAGAAACATTGATACTGCTTATGTATCAAAGAATAGAAAAGTACCAAAAAGTAAGGTTATTTGTCACTATTGTAAGAAGATTGGTCACATCAAGTCGAAGTGTTTCAAGATGAAGAAGGACATGACGAAACCAGAAGATACATCGCTTGTGGCTGCAGCATTTATGGCCAAATCACAAGATAGTTGGCTAGTTGACTCTGGGTGCTCCGCACATATGTGTAATGATAAGAATTCGTTTTCAGAGCTAAAAGATTGTAATAATTCAATAAGCATCGCAAATGATGAGAAGTTAGAATGTTTAGGTAAAGGAATAATACACATTAAGACTGGAAATGTGATAAGGAAACTATTAAATGTTTTATATGTACCTAAACTTGCTCATAATTTGTTGTCTGTCAGCTGTCTTACACAAAGGGGCTTTAGTATTTTATTTAATGACCAGGGTTGTTCCATACATGAGAATAGCAGTAAGATTTCTGGCAACCCAATTGTTTGTGCTTCCAAAGATAATGGTCTTTTTAGGGTAGACTTTGAGGTGTGTCGATCTGGTAGGTATTCGCAAATTGTGCATTCTTCTCTCCTGTGTGATAGACAGGAGGACCAGAGTGCAAAGGATGCTGCTCATACTGTGCCTATTGATATATGGCACAGGAGGCTTGGCCACCTTGGTATACAGGGTATGTGTACTTTAAAGAATGGAAGTGTAACTGGTGTTCTGTTTCAGACTGACAATGTGCAGGATCTGAAGTCATGTGTTCCATGTTTAGAGGGAAAGATGGCTGCCAAGCAGTTTCCAGTTGGAGAGGCAAGGCGAGCTACCCAATCCCTCGAATTGATCCATTCTGATGTGTGTGGGCCGTTACCTGAGAGCAGCTGGAATGGTGCGAAGTACTTAGTAACGTTTACTGATGACTACACCAGGAAGACTTTTGGGTATCTAATGAGGCACAAATTGGAGGTAATGTCTCATTTTGTTAATTTTAAAAGACTTGTAGAGAAACAAGTAGGGTTGCCAATTAAAATTTTTAGGTCTGATGGTGGTGGTGAATATTGCAATGAAAGTTTATCTAGATTTTTGCAACAGCAAGGAATAATTCACCAAAAGTCCATACCATACTGTCCGAGTCAGAACGGCGTCAGTGAACGCCTAAATAGGACACTTTTGGAGAAGGCTCGATGTATGCTGAGAGGTGCTGGTCTCTGTGGGCGCTATTGGGGGGAGGCAGTTATGACTGCCATTTATTTAAAGAATAGGTGCCCCACTGCTGCTCTTTCAGGCCGTACGCCAGAGGAGGTTTGGACCGGATCTAAACCAGATCTAAGTCACCTTCATGTGTTTGGTTGCATAGCATACTCTCTTGTTCCTGACAAGAAACGTCGTAAATTAGATCCTAAAAGCAAAAGGTATTTATTTGTTGGATATTCTGAAACTTCAAAAGGTTATAGGTTAATGGACCCTTCAGTTCCTAAGAAAGTTGTTTTGTCCAGAAATGTTGCATTTATTGAGAATAAATTTTATGATAGTTTCAATGACAATAACAATACTGAAAAAGACTGCATTTATTATGAATTGACTAGTGATGTCAATAATTTGAATTCAAATGGTATTAATGAAATTAATTGTAATAATAATGATAGTAATGTGATAAATTCTAGCAAAAGTGTCTGTGATAATATTAATAATTTGAATTCAATTAATGAAAATGTTATGAATACTAGTCAGCATACAAGTTGTGGTAAGGAAAGGTCTGTATTAAATGATACTACAGGTGAGGTAATAGTTTTTTCAGATGTTGAAGAAGAGTACTGCACAGGCAGCGAGGACGAGAGCATCCCTGCTGTTTCGTCAGTGTGTGTTGTGCACCACGAGAGTGTGTCGCCTTCACACGAGGCGTCGGCTAAGGGCGGAGGTGATTCTTCACCCCCGGTAGCTGAGAGTCAGCGTCCTGTGCGTAGTACCAGATCCAGATTACCGGTAAAGTACAATGATTACGAAACAGACTTCTGTTTGACAGCGCATGATTATCCATTTCTTGAACCTCAATCTTTTGAGGAAGCTGTAAATTCTCCTGATAGTCATGAATGGAAGGCTGCAATGCAATGTGAGTATGACTCACTGCTTTCTAACAATGTATGGAAGTTAGTTGATAGGCCCCATAATGAAAATGTAGTAAAATGTAAATGGGTGTACAAGAAAAAGTATGATGCAAATGGCAATTTTGACAAATTTAAAGCAAGATTGGTTGCCAGGGGTTTTACCCAAGTAAAAGGAGTAGATTACAACGATACATTCTCCCCTGTTGTGCGTCATAGCACCATGAGAATACTGTTTTCTTTTGCAAATGAGCTGAATCTAAGTATAGACCATATAGATGTAACAACTGCATTTTTAAATGGTGACCTCCAGGAAACCATATTTATGGAACAGCCTCCTGGCTTTAGTAATAATAATTGTGAAAACAAGGTGTGTTTATTGTTAAAAGGCATTTATGGCCTTAAACAAGCAAGCAGAATTTGGAATGCTAAAGTGCATAATTTATTAACTAGCAATGGCTATAAGCAATGTAAGTGTGAACCTTGTGTGTATTTAAAGCATTCTAATAAGGACATAATAATTGTTGCATTGTATGTGGATGATTTTTATGTGTTTTACGGTACTAAAAATAATGAGCTGTTTCCTTTGCTTGATGATAATTTCAATGTCAGAAACTTGGGAAGTTTGAAAAACTGTTTAGGAATAAATATTGATAGAAATCGAGCAAAAGGTATTATGAAGCTAAGCCAGTCTGAATACATAAAGAGACTATTACAGCGCTTCGGTATGGAAAATTGTAAAACTGTAAAGACCCCTATGCCTACCAATTGTAAATTAGTTAGGGGAGACACTAATTTATGTGATGATCAATATAACTATAGGCAGCTTATGGGATGTCTTATGTATTTATCTGTATGTACTAGACCTGACATCTCATACGCTTGTAGCCAACTGAGTCAGTTTAACAACTGTTTTGATGTGACACATTGGCAGGCAGCTAAAAGAATATTGCGATATTTAGCAGGGACAATTAACTATTCTTTATATTACTATAAAGGGAGTAAATTGAATTTGACTGCTTTTGCAGATGCTGACTGGGCCAATGACCCAAATGATAGAAGATCATATACTGGGTTTGTTGTAAAATTTGGGAATAATGTAATTAATTGGGAATCACGTAAACAACGTTGCGTAGCACTATCCAGTACTGAAGCTGAATATTTAGCAATAACAGATGTATGTAAAGATATTTGTTTTATAAGAAACTTCATGATGGAGATCATACCTAAAGAATATAATGTAACAATATTTAATGATAACCAGTCTGCTCAAAAATTGTTACAAGTTAAAGAATATTGTCATAAACGCACTAAGCATATTGACATCAGATACCATTTTGTAAAAGACTTTGTTCAAAATGACTCTGTAACAGTTAAGTATTTGCAGACAGATTGTATGATTGCAGATGTGCTTACAAAGCCTTTATGTGCTGTAAAACATGATAGATTTATAAAAGATATGAATGTAAAAGTCTGACTTATTATTTAATATGTTGTTGTGATAATAATACTATTTGACGGACTATGTTGATAAATCTGTTTATAAATAATACCTGCTTATTTTTGCTAAGATGTTGATATTATCTATTGACTATGTTGTAAAAGTTGGTAGAGTGGGTACTTACCTTATATTAATAGAGAGTTGTAGAGTACTCACTTGACTTCTATAAATTATAAGAAAAATTGTAGAGCCATAGAGCAATTTGTTAATTTTATGGAGTTCTAGAGTTAATTCTGATTTTGAATGTAGAGCTCTAGTGTAGGTATTTAAGCATGTTTTTCCGATATTGTGTTATTATAGTGTGACATGATGTTGCATGGATTAAGGGGTAATGTTAGAATGTGGTAACATTGTATAATCCATCAATATCATGGTGTTGATGAACGGCAACACTGTTGCGGAGTGTCAAGTTACTTTTTTGACACTGACGTTTCTTCTTCTTCTCGTTTTGGACTCCCGGCATGGATAGCCTATGTAATTATAATATCCTTAAATTACTATAGAATTACTACTATTTATCTTGAGAATAAATAGGAATAATTGTATGTACCACTAACGTGCTCTTCGTTTCATTTCGGTTGACTCCGAGTATCTTACCACCTGTTACCACGTGCTGCCTGCATCCACTTACTAACCTTTGTGGATTCCGATTAACAATACACTCGCTATTCAGACCTCTCAACAGAGTCTACCGAGAACGAAAGCGGCTCGCGAGCGGACCTGCTTTATGTGATCACTGAAGGTGAGATGCTGATCTAGGACGACACCTAGATATTTGGCTCGCTTCTCCCAAGGGATAGGTTTGCCGAACATGGTGATGGGTCGGGGGGGTGCTGGCTATTGTCCATCACGCTGCCTTATATACAGTGCAGTGGTTATTAATTTTTTTATGACTTAGAAATAAAAAGCAAAATAATATTTAGATCGATTATATTTTTAACATGGAGTTGAACTTAACTTCTTAACTATTTCACTAACTAAATAGAGTCATGTGGTTCAAGTGTGCGCATTCGCGTTTCTTTGAGTCCGCCGCCAAACACCGCAACCCTCTGGTTGTCGAGGCCGCCAATTATATCACTAGTAGAATCAGTCAGACCCGCCGCCCAAGGCAAATCCTTACCGACCCAGACGACCCCATAACCCTCCTCCAGGAGAGCAATAGGGCCACAAGTACAGTGCACAAAAAACACAGACACCGACCCGCATTCCGACCTCGCCGCCGAGGTCCTCCGCGATCGCGACCCGCCCGAGTAAATAATACTCCCCACCGACCCTTGCTCGCAGAAGCGCCAGCCCGCGTTTTGCTGAGAAATGTAGACTTAAATTCCCCGATTAATAATAATGAATCATCTTTGATCCAGCCTGTCCCAACTTGCTGTCCTCCCCCCAGCGACGCCCTAAGCCGAGGTCCGTACCCCACACGGGGTGCCCTTAGCGAGCGTTCGCCTAGTTTTAATTTAGAATAGTTTTGCCCCTGGCTGGAGGCTTTGAGTTAGTAGCTTAAGGCAGCCGCAGGATTGACCGGTTAAGTAGTCATCACCTCAGAGGTGAGCTACGACATGCCCTTTAAAAAAAAAAAAAAAATAGCTAGCGCATTCCATTTTCGTTAGGCCGTGGTGTCGAATAGGCTATACCGACTGTCGCACGAATTTCATGTGCGTGTCTTTGAATTGTTGAATGAATGTAACTCTAATTAGAATACAAATAATTATGAACGTTGAATTAGATGAATGTTGAGTTGATTTGGATGATGGAAATATTAGAATACTAGAATGAGTGAATAGTGTAAATTGGCTGTCTCTGGATCTCAATTACTGAATGGTTGAAATATTGGAATACTAGAATGATTGAATGAATGATTGAAATATTAGAATTGGGCGAACCTGAATCTACTTGATCCAGGTCGCCCAATTCCTATCTACTATGGCGCCACCGGACATTATGATGTCAATTGACTATTTGAGTCTGACAAGGAGGGGGATTTTTAAAGTTACGAGGTGGTTGCACCATTTTAGTAAGGCACTCGTTGTCCAACAGAAAAAGTGTAAGGAGCTCTGTAATACCCATTTAAGTACTGAGAATTGTAATAATATAATTATAAATGTATTGCCGTTGTTATTATATTTATGCTTTTATCTATGGTTTGAACCCAGTAAATAAATCATCCTTAAAATTGTTTAAATGAACGCTTTTTATTTCCCTTTCGCTCTAGTTAGTCCAACATAGGTAGGTATTAATGTAATAATTATTTATATTGGAGGCTCCCAGTCTGACTGGATGCAACTGAATACCAGTATTTTACATGGAACCTCCACAATCCAGTTACTGGGTAACACATACCCCTTGGTAAAACTGGTTGTCAGACTTTCGAGCTTCTGACTACCCGTAACTACCTACTGTCAAAAATGTACAAATGACGGCCGGGACCAACGGCTTAAGAGGGAACAGGGCCAGGGTGAAATTTAAAAAATAGGTATTTTAACAAGCTATTGCCGTCTTACCTCAAGTCTGCCCCCGTAGAGTGCGATAAGGACAGCTGCAGCTCAGACCGATTATATCACAAAACAAAAATTACGAGATCGACCTTTCGTATTTTTCGTATTCCGTATACTTTGACTTTGACTTTGAGTTCGTATTCCCCTTTTTTCTCCTCGAAAACTGAGCCGATTCAATGTTTTTTTACATTATAATTTTAAGGAATATTATTTTCTTTTATGTTAAAAACTGTTCGAATTTGTCTTGTAGTCAGATATTTTCATTACCAATAAGTTTCAGAAAAAAAGGAAATAACAGGGCCGTCTACAGCAGACCTTGATTTTAAGAAAAAAACAAAATGATTGCTCTAGAATTATTCAGGAATAAAAAAGGGGAATACATTTGTATGGATAATCTGGCCCTCTTAAAGCTTCGTGCAGACTAGCGCGACGCGAAACCGATTATTCTTATACCGTGAAAGGAGATGGCTAAATGGAATTATAGACGACTGCCCCAGCAATGTATAAACATGGAACCTTGCAATATATAATGCTGAATAGCTGAATATTAGTATTTCATATAAAAAAGTTTCAAGAACTTTTCATATCTTTACAATCCTGAAAATATATTCGTGTAACTCAAAAACAAAAAACAAATATGTGTATAAAAAACTGCAAACAAATGACATATTGCTATGAACTTTTACCTAGGCGTTTGGATATTTCTGCAATGACTTACGATACTTTTGGCTAGCGACACATCCTGATTTCGCACAGTGGTACTAGAGTATATATATACAAAGAGGTAATTACGGGGCTTTCTAAAATCGGCGCAAAGACCACTCTCGCCTGCGTGAATATATAATAATGTATCCTACCTAGCAGAATTGTTTATCTATCTCAAATACAAAAATCTATAGTTGTATGGGCCAGTCTGTTAAATATTAATAAGTAATATTAATCCCTATTTTCAAATGGGTTCATCATTTTAACCAATTATTTATATATTGTCTGTGAAAACTGTCTTTATTTCAACTCATTATCCTACACGAATGTATGCCTAAACCTTCCGGAAGAACCAATCTACCTACTAGTGACAACCCCTTCAAAATCTGTTTGTTGATACATCCGTAGGCAGACAGACAAACGCGCCAGGGAGACTTAGTTTAGTAAGTAGGTATGGAGTGATTGATAAATCCTGCCTAAACTACGTTATCTAGTTTAGGCCCTGAGTAACCAAGGACATGAAGATAATGAAATAAAACAACAAAAATACGATTTATTTATTTATTCGTTATTCTGTGATTCTTACCAGTAGTGTTATTTCCCCTTGACCTTGTCATGTAAATCAAAAAGCAACTAATATACTTTTTTATGGTTAACGTTCACGAAAGTTCTAGGAAATTATTAAACACTAAATAATTCATGAATGATTTTTTAAATATCACGAGTTAATGTGAGATTCCTATACATGCTTGGGGCAGTCATTTAGCCATCTCCTTTTCTTAGAAATTGTATTGTTCGAGTCGCGTAGCGACATCGCGTCGCGCTGGTCTGAACGAGCCTTTATTGTTATACCGTGAAGTGTTCTTAGAAATTGTATTGTTCAAGTCGCCTCGCCGTGTCGCGCCGTCGCGACGCGCTAGTCTGCAGGAGGATTTGACGTGCTTTCCAAAGCACGGAGGGGTCTCGGTATGTTAAGGATAGTCACCCATCCACGGACCGATCTCGGTAAGCGTTGCTTAAAAATAGCCATTTTTAGCTTGATGTCATAAAACTCAATTAACATTTACAAGTACTTAGTCTGGCCATAAATACTGTTACAATTAAAAATAAGAAAGATATTATATTTGAATTTGGAATCTGTCATTTTTATTCGATCGTTCATTGAGTTTTCTAATTTTGGCGCCAATACATTGGACAATATTTTGCGATATTAAAATGGAGTGGGATGATAAAGAAAACCGAATCGCTGTGATTGCATTACACAAAGTTGGTATGGAGCCAAATGCAATTTTTAAAACTCTCCATACGCTTGGTATTAATCAAATGTTTGTGTACCGGGCTATTAATAGGTACAATGAGACCTCCTCTGTTTGTGACAGAAAAAGATCTGGCCGTCCACGTAGTGTTCTTACGAAAAAGGTGGTCAAAGCAGTAAGGGAAAGAATTCGAAGAGATCCTGTCCGAAAGCAAAAGATTTTATCTCGGGAGGTAAAGATAGCACCCAGAACCATGTCGCGTATTCTAAAAGATAACTTAGGACTTGCAGCCTATAAGAGACGCACTGGTAATTTTTTAACTGATAATTTTAAAAAGAATAGGGTGGTAAAATCGAAACAACTACTGAAGCGGTACGCAAAGGGAGGAACATCACAGAATTTTTTTGTTTACGGATGAGAAAATCTTTACAATAGGGATGATGGCTAAAAAAATGTCTTTTGTCCGTAATGTAGATTGAAAAAATAACGTACACGTATTTTTTCTTTTTTTACGTTATCAAAAGATAACGGCGATACATTAAGTTATAATGTGCCATGACGTCACTTGTATGTAGATTTTATACCTACTTGTGACGTATCAACCCCCACTCCCTAACTTTAATGCGTTGTATCTGAGTATTTTTTTTATTAATATGATAAAGCAAAAAATACGTGTCTAATATTTTTTTATTATCTGACTGACGGACTAAATAGAATTTCTTTTTTTTAACCCAGGCATCATCCCTATTGAGCAACATTTTAACAAAAAAAAATACCGTATTTATGCTCAAAGCTCTAAGGAAGCTTCCCAATTAGTCGACAGAGTGCAACGTGGGCATTATCCGACTTCAGTGATGGTTTGGTGGGGTGTTAGCTATGAAGGAGTGACAGAGCCATATTTTTGTGAAAAAGGTATCAAAACATCGGCACAAGTGTATCAAGATACCATTCTTGAGAAGGTAGTTAAGCCCCTTAACAACACCATATACAATAACCAAGTATGGTCCTTCCAACACGACTCGGCGCCGGGTCATAAAGCTCGGTCCACGCAGTCTTGGTTGGAAGTGAACGTTTCGGACTTCATCAGAGCTGAAGACTGGCCGTCGTCTAGTCCCGATCTTAATACGCTGGATTATGATTTATGGTCAGTTTTAGAGAGTGCGGCTTGCTCTAAACGCCGAAATAATAAATAATTTGGAGTCCCTAAAACAATCCATACGATTGGCAGTGAAGAATTTTCCCATCCATGGAAAGAAGTGCGTGCTTCTATTGATAACTGGCCTCAACGTTTAAAGGACTGTATTGCCAATGGAGGCCACTTCGAATGAGCTTTTTATATATTTTTTTTTTCATATTTATGTATTAAACTAACACACTGTAAAAGTAATAAATATTATTTGCAATAACAATTTTTTTTTTCTTCGTGACAATATTTATGGCAAGGCTATAGGTATGTTTTAGATGTTATTTATTTTTTAAATGGTATTGCCTCCTCGGGCTCTGCTTACAGCTCCGAGTCGATTTGGCATACTGAACACGAGGTTTCGGAGCCGATGTTGGGGAATATTCTCCCATTCTTCTATCAGGGCCTGTTTTAGTGCCCTGAGGGTGGTGATCTGCGGCTTCTGACTAGCGTCCCTAGCTTATCCCAGGCGTGCTCAATCGGGTTGAGATCAGGACTTCTTGATGGCCAAGCCATCACGCTGATACCAACCTCCTGAATATACTCTTGCACAACTCGAGCCGTGTGTGGCCGGGCATTATCATGCATCAGCATCGATCCATCACCCATATTTACTAAATACGGCCCTGCATACTCATTGAGAATCTCCTGGGCATATATTTCCCCAGTCAGAGTGCCATTTTCTATGGCCACTAACTCTGTGCGACATTCTGAAGCTATGCCAGCCCATACATGTACACTGCCTCCACCGTACTGGACTCTTTCTGAGAAGCAGGCTTGAAGGTATCGTTCACCAGGTCGCCTGTAGATACTTCGCCTTCCATAAGCAAAACATAATACATAACAAAATTTTTGGCCATTCTTCTTGGTCCCACTGTATGTGTTCACGGGCGTATCGCAGTCTCGCTACTCGATGCTCTCTCTCGAGTTTGGGGCCACTCGCTGGTCTTCGGGGTTTCAGGTTTGCTTCAGCCAGTCTTCTTCTCACTGTACTGTCACTAATGTAGTCCCTTCGGGTCTGAAGAAGCTGTTGCTGGACTTCAACAGCATTTAGGTGGCGATTTCTCTACACAGTGGAAACAATATAACGGTCTTCTCGGGCACTAGTACAGCTGGGTCTGCAATTACCAGGTCTCCTTAAATGGTTTCCAGTCTCTTCGTACCTTCGCTTCACCTTCTGGACCGTTCGTAACGTCACATCCACCGGTTCTAGGAGTACGACGCACACTGATGCCTATAGTTTCAGAAAAGTTATGATCCTAGCACATTCTTCAGATGAAAGAGGCATGATAAATAAGTTTATGTGCTGTTGTCTAACTTAGCTTTTATAACAAGACTCATCGATAAAGAAAAAAATAGAAACAAAAAATGAATGGTAAAATTTTAATTCGAAAAGGATTATTATGGATTAAAAAAAAACAGCCATTTCTTAAAAGAAGGTTACCGAATATGAAGTTTTTATGTACAAAATTAAACTCTTTTTCGAGTCCTTCTTGTTTCAAAAGTATAATATATCTTGTGTACATAAAAAGTTATTGCAATTTTAAAAGTGTGATACTTAGTTTTGCAGGCCAGTGTAGCTTGTCCATAAGCACTGATTTGGGAAAGGAGATAAAAGGTATTTTCATATGGTAGGGGAGGTATCGAACGGAATTGAAAAACAAATACCAACAACTTTTTAAGTTATTTTTATTGTATACGAATTCTTAAATTCATTAACATTAATCTATCTACAATATGGCAGTGTTGTATAAAAAATATTTTTACTAGGTACTCTCATTTTTTGGCAGATAATTAAAAAATTATATTTACCCAGTGTTAATAAATTGATTATAGGTAAAATAGACGAAATATTTTTTAATAATTTGTTTTATTTATATTTTTACGTGGTAGGTAAGTATCTATTATTTGAAATCATTTAAGTGTTTAAATAATAGACAGGTATCTAAGAAAGTAATTACTGTTGCTAAATATGTAAACGGTAAATCTATAAGTTCTAATTACTTATTTTTTATTTATTATTATATACAATTAGGCAAAACTAAATTATCACAAATCGAGTGTATCTGTGCATGAGGATTTCTACTTTCAAAGTCGGATCGTTCACTTTGGCTAGGTACTGAAATACTTATAACACACAATTTTCAGCAACAAAAGAAAGTAAGTAAAGTTTTATTATAGATATTAAAATAATCAAATAATATTCTACTAGCCGTGCTTGCGTTGCTAATAAGCTTGGGATTCCTACGACAGCGGTGGCCGCCACATAACGGCCGCAATGACGGCCTTCGTGAAAATGATAAAGTCAATCCCCGGGGGGATTGACTTCACGATGTCAAAAACAGCTCTCTCGGGAAACACACTAACTTACTTTCATAAATAACGTTTCGATGGTAAATTGCGGACGTTATATTGCGGCCACCGCACTCTTAGAAAACCCCAGCTTTACGGAGATATAATTTTACCTCTATGTTATGGGGTTTGGTTTCCGCACTCAGTCCGTCAGGTGGAGCATTGTGCGTGGATAATTTTACCTCAATACGTTTCAACTATGTCATACACTACGGCTTCGGTGCGCCGGCATTACTGAGTAACAAACAACATTTTAAAACTTTCGCACTAACATTAGTTGTACTTAGTTTAAAATAAGTAGTTGATTAAGTGAGAACGTTAGCCCAGACCAGATATAGGTACCTATATTCCAATGAAGGTATTGATGACTCAATGCATTTTTTTGTAGAAAGGTAAATAACAGAATTAAGGAATTTAAGTAACAATGCAATAACATACTTTGTAAGACGTTATTTTTATAATAATAAAATAAAATACCTTACGTTTAATTGCTTTGGTGTGTTATTGATAAACAGGAACTCAATTAATAAGTGACTTCGTTTACAAAAGGCGAATAAGACACCTAATCCTTTCAACCTTTTCAAACCTTACCAATAGATGTATTTTCAAATAGAAAATAGAATTATATTGATTAGTTAGGTAATTATAAAAAATTACTAAACAAATCTAGATCAGCGGTGTCGGCTTAAAATAATTACATTACACTATTTGGTGTTCTTCATGCAAACTGCACATCGAGCCACTCGCTGCAGTTGATTTCCTGACTTTAATGTTTCTCGGATTGGCATAGCAAACTGTTCCTCTTCTCTGATGGTAGTTAGCCAAAAGCTGAGCTTATTGGCAAATTTGTGGCATGTACCGCCCTCACCGTTACATTCTATGAATGGTACAGTACGGAAGCTTTCTAAACACGATCCAGGACTCTCCAGAGCTTGTCCTCCACCTTGGCCTCCAGCTCCCGTGTGCTATAAGGTAACATCATTGACATTATTAGTAGGTAGGGACTTTATGGATTGTAAATGTAACTAGATGTTTCATGAAACTAGCGTGTGTATGACCAGCCCCCTAATTGAGGAACACACTTTCAATCACAATCCGAGAATATTGAAGTATATTGCTAATCCATTGCTTCATAGGTTTGAAAAATTCGTCTGCTCAACAACGTTAATTAATAACAACGCAATGGACGTGAGTGAACTGTCAAAATGAAACCTATTGCGATCAATTATCATGTTATGTGTGTTACGCAACTGACCCGCAGATGTATGAACGTAAAAGAAGCAAAGGAAGTGTGTAAGGATCAGGTGATGTTCTGGTGTTTCTGCCTACCCGTATAGGACAAGTCGATGGCCCAGGGGGGGCAAGGATGGGAAAACTACGATTTGTAGGTACAGTCAAGACTCAAGAGCACATAGAGCGACTTGAAGTGCGAGTCTTCTCGTCTCCGCATTGTGCGCCGTAGATGCGGCCAATATCGACGCTGGTGGACATTTGATTTTTGACAAATCAATTTCAAGTTTCAACTCGATAGTCCGATATGAACTGAGAAAAATAATAATTTTCATTTTCAATATATGGATTGGGACATTTCGTGTCGTTTTACCAAAACTATTCAGGACCGAAGAGTTGAAACCTAATAGGTATTATGACTGGGCCTACCAACAAAACATAGATACGAATATTACTTCCCCGGACTCCGGATTAGACCCGTTTAGAAGATATGCAACTTAAAAAAAAACAAATAAAAGTCTTCCAAATAAACAAAATTGGCTTGTAGTTTCTTTACATTAAAATGCCATTGTATAAGATAAAAAAAAAAAAACTCAACGGGGCGCTACGCATCATTATTATGGGGAAATTCTGTTGATACTATTAAAGCATTCCGAGCCCAAAAGAAATGTATTCGATCATTGACTAAAGCCCAACCATTAAAAATTGTGTTCCAATCTTTAAAATATTAAAAATATTACCATTACAAACCATAGAACGATTGGCATAGTGATACATTAACTTTAAAAAACCGGTTAAGTGCGTATCGGACCACGTACAGTGAAGGGTTCTGTAGTCGGGTCTGGGGATTTTGTATTTTAAACGATGACAAATTATTTCTACGGTTTTAAACAAAAATATCCCAAATCTCAAAAACTATAGATTTTATTAGCAAAGTCACTTGATCACAATCTTTTTAATTATGGGATCCAACAAATCAACAATCCATAACACAAGCACACGTGCATTGAATTTCCCTACACCATTGTTTAGCGGTGGGCAGAACACACCTTCTGTTCAATTTTCAACCGACTTCAAAAAGGAGGAGGTTCTCAATTCGGTTCTATTTTTTTTGTATGTTTGTTACGCAATTACTCCGCCAATTATGAATTGATTTTGATGATTCTTTGATGATTTTTTGTTTGGTAGGGCATACTTTAGAAGTGGTCCCATATAAGTTTGGTCAAGATCTGATGAGAGGTTTTTGAGTTAGCTTCAATAATGCGTATTTTTCCCACCTAGTATATGTGGACGATGTCCTAATAGTTCCTGTCACTGTAATTTACATAGCAGGTAGTGGTATTCAAATTTTTGTGGGGGTTTTGTGTAGGTACCACAATTAAAAAGTGAAAAATAAAAACGTTTTTACATAAAATTAAACCGGTGTCTTGGGTTTTTCATTTTCGTTTTTTTGCCACCGACTTCCGAAATCAAAGTTATTTTTCACTTAGAAGTGTTTTTTTTGGAAGTCGGTTTTATTTTTTGTAAAAAAGTTTTTTTTTGTTGAAAATAATCGATATATAGTTCTAATAGTCTCCGAGTAAACTGGCTTTGTCACATCCGGACGAACGTACAGACTGACAGTCGAACAGACGGGCATGACGAAATCATAACGGTTTTATTTTTTTTCCATTTAGCTACGGAACCTTAAAAAGGTTTTGTACGATCATGTGAGTGTGGTGCAGTTATCATGGTAGATGGGCATGTAATGATGCGGAGGACTGAAAAAAATGTGAGGAAAAGCTAAAAAGTAGGAGAAGACTTAAATAAACGTTTGATGGACTGTGTGCAAGATGATATGAAATGGCGAAAAATAGAGATGTATGGAAGAGGAATACATGCTGCGCTGACTCTAAATGAGAAGAGCAGGAGACTGACTGCTGATGATGTGACTATGGTGGAGTGTCAGATGAAGGGTCATAGACCTATTGTGTACATAAACGTTATGAAGTAAGCACTTACCATAACAAAACTGTATCCGATCCAAAGTTCAGCCCACCCTCCAGGACATTCCGGTACACTGTTCGATTGACTGTGAACAGCTATGACATTAGCTGGTGCCTCGCAGACGACACACCTTGAGATATACTTGATAATATCATTCCCTTGTACTGGATTCATGGGAGTTTCTTCATTCGTTGATAGCCAGTAACTTCGGTCATTTCGACTCGCATAATTACACACTTCATTCAGGTCACAGAAAAGGAATGGCATTGTACTGAATTTTCTTACACATGATCCAGCATGTCCCAGGTCTTGATTATGTGCTTTTTCGTTTCCGTCTATATACAGTAAAGAATATCCGTCCCAGAGTTTTATTAAACCGTCGGGACATTCTTGTATATAGCTTCCTTGACTGTGACGCACAACGAGGATTCCCGTTAAGTAGTCTGTTTCGACACATGGAGCTCCAGGCGGTCCAGGTGGTCCTCTTAGTCCTCCAACACCGATCTCACCCCGATCACCTTGTAGTCCTTGCAGACCTGGCGGTCCAACTGGCCCTGGTGGACCTACTCTACCTTGAAAACCAGGTTCACCTTTCATACCTGGCATTCCGTCTATTCCTGGTGGACAGGGTAGCCCATCCTTTCCTGGCATTCCATCTGATCCAGGTAATCCAGGTGGACCACGCTCTCCTTTTGGTCCAAATATAAAACCAGCAGTTTCACCCTTGTCACCCTTTATACCTTCATTTCCAACTTGACCAATTCTTCCAGAGAATCCTCGCTCACCTTTTTCTCCCAATCGACCCATAGGGCCAGGTTGCCCATTAAGTCCATCATATCCACGATCTCCTTTGTCACCTTTTTCTCCAACCATACCTGGTACGCCCGGGACTCCTTGAACTCCTTTCGGTCCTTCATAGCCGATTCCAGTCGCACCTTTCTCACCCCTGTCACCCTTTTCTCCTGGTTGGCCTGGGAGTCCCTGACTACCAGGTCTTCCATCATAGCCGGGAGGACCAGCTACACCTTCTCGGCCTTGATCACCCTTTATTCCTTGTAGTCCCACAGTACCTGGTATTCCAGCCGGTCCAAGCTGACCAGGGAGCCCAGGAAAACCTTGCTCTCCCTTTTCCCCAATTGAACCAGACGGTCCTGGGCGACCGTGTTTACCAGGAATTCCCGGCAATCCCTTTTCGCCAATCATTGTTAATCCTCGTAGACCTGCAGGCCCGGCAGGACCGCGATCACCTGTAATATTTTAATAAAATTTGGTACATTCTTTTGACACGTTACAATACAATTATTTTACTAATGTTGCGACAAAACATCAGTATACAATTGATAAAGAAAGAAGATGAAAAGAACCCTTATAATAAACTGAATAAAATATATTTCCTTAATCATTTTCACTGAATTTGATTATGTAAAAAAATTGGTCTGCAAATACTGGTCCGCACGCTAATAGCGTGCACACAATTTTAATCACAATCTGAATGATTTTGAAGAATATTGCTAATCCATTGTTTCATAAGTTCGAAAATAAATCTGCTCTACAACGTAAATAACACGTATGAATGTTGTTGAACTGTCAAAATGAAACAGATTAGTCGTAATAGTTTAAGAAAATGTGTTACGTAATTAAGGTACTGGTTTCGATTCTCAGGCCGAAAAAAGTGGTATTGGGTTTTACAATTAGGCAATTTTCAGTGGAAGCCCTGATTTGGGCCCGGTTGATGGCAATAAGCTCGCCTCGTATTACATGGCACTACAACATAACTGGTGAAAAATGGGTGTACTCTAAGTACACCTCTGCCTAACCCTTCGAGGAAACAGGCGTGATGTTATCCTATTTAATACATAATATTAGATTATCAGTCGTGTGTGCCGTTTTGTTCCGACTGTACTTTGAGTGCCGAGTTGAATAACACTTTGGAATCAAACTGGCGACAAATAAACTGACGAGCTAAGGAAAGTGTGGTCACTTTTCGTTACTGAGACACGCGTAGTCGTGGACTCAAAAAATATTGTAATTAAAATGGAAAAAATTATTTCCTTCTTTTTATTTTCTATCTGGACGCATCATATCCCAGAGATAAAATCTTACTAGGTTAGGTCAGGAAAAACTACAAAACAAAATATTACCTTTTTCTCCAACATGGCCCATCAACCCCATTTCTCCCTTTAGGCCAATGAAACCACGATCTCCTTTTTGACCTTCTTGACCTTGTAATCCATCGGGGCCTCTATCACCTTTTACTCCTGTTACTCCAGTTAAACCCGGTAAACCGATTTCGCCCTTTTCTCCTTTTTCATTAATCGATACTCCAGGAAGACCTCGATCTCCTTTGTCACCTCTGAATCCTGGGGAACCTTGGGGTCCTTCAGGACCGGTTGGACCTCGTGCACCCGGCTTCCCATCATATCCGTCTCTTCCTGATAAACCTGTATCACCTCTATCTCCTTTAAGACCCTCTGGCCCGGCCAAACCTACATCTCCCGGCATGCCAGGAGGACCATTCAGTCCAGGCATCCCGGGTTGTCCAGGTTCACCTGGCACACCCATAAATCCTTTGTCTCCCTTAATTCCTCGGAAACCTTGGTCTCCTTTTTCTCCGTCTTGGCCCGGCAGGCCATTTAATCCAGGAATACCAAGATCACCTTTTTCTCCTCGAACCCCAGGAATTCCATAGCCAGGGTTACCTGATTGACCTCTATCTCCTTTATCTCCTGATGTACCCGGCCTACCATCTAACCCTCGAAGGCCTGGAACACCTGCGTCACCCTTGTCACCTTTATCTGAGGCTGAACCAGGTTCACCTTTCAGTCCAGCTAACCCAGTAGAACCTCTGTCTCCCTTTTCACCAGTTAATCCCATTTTTCCAGGTAATCCCGGCTGTCCAGTATAACCTTGATCGCCTTTTAAGCCGTCTCTACCAGCAGGGCCAATAAGACCATCCAAACCAGGTGCACCCGGTTGTCCAGCGAAGCCACGATCTCCTTTGTCTCCTCTTTCTCCCGGTGCACCTGCGATGCCTGGGGGGCCATTCCGACCCGAGGGTCCTCGACGGCCAGGGAATCCTTTCTGGCCAGGCATACCTTCAATTCCTGGTTCTCCCTTAGTTCCAGGTAACCCTATGACTCCTTGTTTTCCAACGGGTCCAGGATATCCCTGTTGCCCTTTAGGTCCATCTCTTCCAGGTGCACCCGGTCTTCCTGACACTCCGGGTGGTCCAACTGGACCAGAATCACCCTTTTGACCTGGGGCACCCGGGAAACCTGGTCGACCAGAGACACCCTGATCTCCTTTTTCTCCAGGTAATCCAGAAGCCCCAGAAAGTCCGTCAGAACCTGGCGTTCCTGGAATTCCTATGTTTCCTTTGTCACCCCTAAGTCCAGGTAAACCAGAAGGACCAGGTGGGCCAGGCATGGATAGACCAAGTTCACCTTTATCACCTTTTGTACCAGGTGTGCCTGGATATCCCTTAGGCCCCAATTCTCCAGGAGTTCCTGGGAACCCAATTGAACCCATTTCACCAGTGTCACCTCTTTCTCCAGCGATACCTCGAGGACCGACTGGCCCTTGTTTTCCTGGTAAACCCATGTCACCCTTAGCTCCTGAACGCCCTGAATAGCCCCTATCCCCTTTTTCCCCTCGTTCGCCTGTGAAAAAGTAGTAAAAAAATTGTTTAAACCGTTCTTTACCTACTACTAGAAGACTATGAAAGAGAAGTAACAAAATCAAACATCATTTTTATTTTTATCAGCACGGTTAGCATGATGACCACGAAATGGAATGGGTTTTGTCGACGGAAGAATAGACAAAATGGCGGATAAACAATCACAATCTGTCATTTTGTCTATTCTTCCATCGACAAAACCCGTAGAAAACCCGTTTCTATGGTTGTCATACTACGCATGCAGGAGTAAAAAATATATTATTTTTACTAAGCTTCGTCGCATAAATAAGAATCCCACGTCATTAAAATCTCATTTTTAGTTAGTTATTTTCTGTAGTAACTAGTTTAGCTAGTTCCATCTCACAATAAAAGTGGAATAACACTTAGTAGCATTTTTGTGAGTCGTTGTGCACTTACAAGGTCACTGTAAGAGGATCGTCACTCCCTCTACGAGATCCTCTAACTTGCAATCATACGTAAAATAGAACGAAGGAATATTGCAATGACTATAACCTATATGTACGAGTATGCATTTTTAATACATACAAAAACTACTATAAAAAGTACCAAAAAAGCAAGAATGAAAAATAAATAATAATAATGAAAGTATACCTGGAGCTCCTTGAGTACCGGGTGCTCCTGGTGCTCCTCGGTCACCCCTTGTTAGTTCGGCAAGATTTGCTGGGCACATTCCAGGTTCACCTTTCTTACCATATCTACCAGGGAATCCTTTTTCTCCTTGTAGTCCTGAACTTCCTGGTGAACCTTTTTCTCCTTTGATTGAGAGTCCATCTTTACCAGGAGTACCTGGATTCCCATCTGAACCGGAAGTACCATCGTTTCCAGGGGGGCCCGTTAAACCATGGTCTCCTTTTTGTCCTGGCATGCCAACTTGTCCTTGGTTTCCTTTTGATCCCAAGCTTCCCTTTTCACCCTTCGGGCCATTAAAGCCTTGGGGCCCTCTTTCACCCCTTGGTCCGGCTTCACCCTTTTTAAGGTTCTCAGGTTTTACTACTGCATTATCTCCCCTTTCTCCAGGTGGTCCACGCGGCCCATCATCACCACGTTCACCCTATTCATTAAACAGAGGAATTCATAATATTTTATCACACATAAACCTACACGGGCACTTATGAAACGTCAGAAGCTAGGCACGGTTCCAATTGGTCGTTTCCTATGGAGAAGACCCGGCAAGAAACTACACGGTTACTCTTTTAAAAATAATTGTTTATGGTGTGTAACATCTTTCCTCTCGCTTTCCTGCAATCTCTGGGAGTGATTTCATGAAAAGGGACGGAAGTATGTAACAGTAAACCGGGAAAAGCGCGCAATTTGATTTGACCAATGCACGCGCGTGGTGCTTGAGTTGGCCCTCAGATGGTACCAACCCATTTTCCGAGAGGTTGGTCCTGTCAGCCAAGACGTCAGATGCTACACATGTAAGGTGCGCTCGTTTTTTATAATGTTTCCAAATTACACAGTTAATACTTTAATAGGTATGGGAGGTAAGTGTAGGCCTTTCAACAAGTACAATAAGGTATTTAACAAAATAGAAAATGAATGATAGTACAGATAGTGCCATCCACGAAGATGCGCCCCACTCCGCGATTACTGTACTATAAGTTGTACATTAGTACGGAGCGGAGCGGAGTGGGGCGCGTCGTCGTGGATGGCACTATCTATATAATGTATTCATAAATGATAAATAGAAACATAAGGCAAAATAATACTATCATAATTTAAAAAAAGACCTTACCGGGACCCCTCGATCACCATGTTTCCCGTCTTTGCCATCGGCACCACTCTCGCCTTGTTGACCTTTAGACCCAGGTTGGCCTTTTTCTCCAACAGAACCACGATAACCGTCTGCACCGCGGCTTCCTTTGGGTCCCGCACCTCCAGGTCTACAGTCATTGCATCGTCCACCTATGTCTCCTTTAGCACCTGGACTACCTGGTGTGCCATCGTAACCTGGGCTGCCTTTGTCACCTTTCTCTCCTGGCGGTCCAACCTCACCTGGACTACCGGCAGTTCCTAAACTGGAGTTACCAGGGAGTCCTCGCAATCCAAGGTAACCCTTTTCTCCTTTTTGACCTTTTGAACCGTCCAGTCCATTAAGTCCGCTATCACCTTTCCGGCCCTAAAAGGTATGGAATGTATATTATACTCGTATAATAGAGACCGTTGACCTAGATTAGAAAAAAGGATCATTTTTTATCCCGGTAGGTACGTTCCCCTGGCGTAATTTTAACGAACATTTTTGTCGTGAAATGAAATGTCATGAAATTGTTTGTTCTGTAAATAAGATATTGAAATCACTTTGACTTGTCATAATTTTAAAAAAATACTTAGGTGGAGTCGATATTTCCTATGTGACTACCCCTCAGAAGAAAATTAAATGTCGAACCCCCCCCCCCCCGGACCCCGACTCAAGGAAGTAGAAGGAAGAATCGTGGGGTTTCAGTCTGTAGGAGTCCGACATAATCCTCCATTCTCCCCAGACGGAGGTGGAGTCCTCCTGGATAACCTCCGTCTGGGGAGAATTAAACGGAAAAAAGTACATTTAATCTATATCATTAGTTTCTTGCCTCCAAAATTCCATAAAAAATATGAGTATCTACCTTTTTTATTATTTAAAAACAAATTACATTTGATAATTATGTATCATTTTTGTAATGTCGAAAGTGACAGTTTCAGAACCCCTGTTACGAATTTCTAAAAACATAAAATAACTTACAGGTATTGTAAGACCATCTTCACCCTTAGGACCTCTTATCCCTGTTGGGCCTTGAGGTCCAACAAAACCACGGGGACCAATTTCACCTTGCAATCCATCTCGTCCTGATTCTCCTTTTTCACCTTTAGGACCGGCTATTCCTTCAATACCAGGATTACCGTGTTCACCTTGACCTCCTGGAGGTCCCATTGGTCCCATATCACCCTTGTCTCCTGGCATGCCATCGGTTCCCTTAGGTCCAGGTCGGCCCTGATAACCTCTTTGACCTGGTGGTCCTGGTGGTCCACGTGAACCAGTGCGGCCACCAGCTGGACCAGTAACTCCCTTAAGCCCTCTGGGTCCCGTTAGTCCATCATTTCCAGGTTCTCCTTTAACTCCAGGTCTTCCATCCAATCCAGGTAATCCATCGTTTCCTCTATCTCCTTTCTGCCCCCTTGGTCCAGAATTACCAAACAATCCCTCACGACCCTAAAAAAATAACCCATGTTATATTTTATATTTGTATATATGTCGTGGCCAGATCTTAAAATTGATCATTTCATGAAATGAACATCGACCACTGGTCACATCATGAAGTGGCCTGGCCAGATCATTGAATACTCAACGTTTAACAATATGAACAGTGAAACGAACGACTACTTCATTATGTGGCCATACGTCGTCTGACATATTATTAGACGTTGACGTTTTAATGATATGGCCAATGTTAACTGACCATTTCATGAAATGGTCAATTCTAAGATATATACAAAATAATATTTGTATAACCTTGTCAAAATTAAATCATGTCAAATATTTTAAGAGAACGGTTCCCAAAAAATATTTACTTAACATTACGCCTTGTTTTTCCAATGATTGCAATGATCATCTAGCATAATCTTAAAACAAACAGTACTCTCCTGGGTCTAGTCCACACTTTATGGGAATTAAATGCCACAAACTAACAATGCTTCGTTATGAAATTATGATGGACACCATTCATAACTTAACATAACATCACGCCTGTATTCCCTGAAGGGTTGGGCAGAGGTGTATCTATAGTACACCCACATTTCGCCAGTTATTTTTAAGTCCCATGTAATAGGGGGCGAGCCTATTGCCATCAACCGGGCACAATTCCAGACTCCGGACAGCTAGTGTATATTGGTTACTAAAAAATATGCACAAGAAAATTAACGTACTCTTTCACCGGGATTGCCTATTAATCCCTTTTCGCCCTTGATACCCGTTTGTCCAGGACGTCCTGCTTCACCCGTTAGTCCAGTGTCACCTTTGTCTCCCATTGGTCCAGGTTCTCCTTTATCTCCCTTATGTCCCATATCACCTTGTATTCCTTTTATAACTCCCTTAGGTCCTTTGAAAGGGAAGGGAATAGGAGGACCACTCGGACCTTTGTCACCACGATCACCGCGGTCACCTTTATCTCCTTGAATTGCTGATCCTTTAGAACCTTTGTCACCCTTGTAACCTATTTGACCAGGTGGACCCTTTAAGAAAAGAAAGGAAATACAATCAATGAAGTACTCCGTGCTTGTTTAGAGTTACAGAAAATAACAAAAAGGTTTAACTCAAACTTGAAGATGTTGTGAAAGAGTTTTCTAAAATCAACATCTGAAATGAAAATCAAATTTCGCTGCTTTAGGGATCTCGCGCACTAGACGGCCGTGACCACGACTTTTGGTCACACCGACCAGGTAAACTATACAAACCGGCTAGTTGGCCGTTGCGACAAAATGTGAGATTCGTATCGGTTTCCTTGTTAAGTACAAAACATAGTATACAAATTCTTCATACGTCTTATATCGAATGACACGTCTTTTTCAACATTTAAGTTTAATAGAAAACCAATAATTATATTTTTATCCTCTTAACAGTTCAGATTCGAGAATTTCATCAGTGCATGCGTGCAAGCGAGCATTCACTGATATATTACTTTCCTCTATGGTGACATCTTAAGATGTGATCATTGTCATGGCAGTAAAAATAGGTCAGTCTGACGCGTTTGAGTAATGAGAAATGGCAATTGTTTAAGACATCGCATTTTCAACTAAATACTTATTTCTAACACCTCCTCTCAAAGTTGAACTTTTAAATTAAATTAACTTTTAGATTTGTTTACGTCGTTATAGAATGATTATTGTATACATATTTGTGAGACTTATGTAGACTACCTAATGGTTTTGGTAATAGGGTGTATAGATGTTTTGGGACAACATTTTTACTTTGTATTGGTAAAATAAATTGTATACTATCTTTTGAACCTGGGTGGGTACAATGGAATATGAGCAAAAAAGGGTTCCTTGTCCTTATATACATATTTTTGAGGCTAACTGTACACATCTTACTTAAATTAAAATAGTTCGGTCAGATAGGAATAAATGTCTTTCGAAATAATTTGTTAGGTACCTCTTGTATTTTTGAAAGATTATTTGAGTGTTATAAACGCTGGCTTACCACAGGTCCGGTGTTGCCTTTGTTTCCTGGTAGACCTTGAATACCTTTTGGTCCAGTAAGACCTTGGGTACTTGAACCTTCTTCACCTGTTTCACCTTTTTGGCCTTTTTGATTTCTTCCTGTGTAAGCTGCTTCTCCTTTGTCTCCTCTCTCTCCTTTAGAACCAGGAAAACCACGAGGTCCCTGCACTCCTTGAGGTCCAGTCACGCCAGTTTCTCCCTTCAAAATATAAGAGGTAAGATCATCAATTTGTACAATATTCTAACAATATAGTAGCTTTACCTGTAACTACTAAACTGTTTACTAAATAAAGCACTTAGTAAATAAATTGTCCCCGGGGCAAACGACAAACCTTTAAGTTTTATTTATTTTCTTCACCTAAACTTATGAAGTAGTACTTACGTCTGTTCCATTACAACCGTCTCTGCCGGGGATACCAGGTAAACCTGGCTCACCTTGAGGACCATCTGGACCATTTCTTCCAACGAAACCTCGATCACCGGGTTTTCCTCTATCACCTTTTGGCCCTCGCGGTCCCGGAATTCCTATCTGTCCCTTTTGTCCTTTCGTACCTTGTGGGCCTTCAGGCCCTTCGTGACCAGGAAAACCAGGGCTTCCTGGAGGTCCAGATGTGCCTGGGATACCCTGGAAAAATATTGGTTGGAGCAAATAAGTAAAGAATTCGCAAGTTTCTACACAGTTATAAATAAAATTTTAATGATCGGTATTTACCCTATTTCCTTTTTCCGCAAAGCATTTTGGTACACAACATCCGGGCGCCGTACAGTTGCGGTCGATGGGCGCAACCCGTTGCCTGGTCACAGGATCGTAGACGGCGAAGTTGAGGCCTCTGCTGTTTGGTGGTGGAAGCGGCGGGATGTCTTGCCGGTTATACAATCCGTGTGTGGGACGTTGGGGTGGGTATGGACTTTCTTGTTGCCTGTTCTCTGTGGGCCATTCCACAGCATTATTCCATTCATCGTATGTATTATATTGCTGCAAAGGTGCAAAAAAGGTTAGATGAATCTTCAATTCTTTTTCATATACTTACAAGGTGAAATTGAATTCATGGGCATCCTCTTAAGGGGTCATTGTCTCGCAAGTATTAACGACAACCAATTAATTACTGACGGCACGGTTAGCGCAGTGATTAAGCGATTCACTGCTGCGCTGCGTGTCTGGGGTTCGATTCCCACACGAAACGAATATTTGTATGACCTACAAGTAGTTGTTCCGGGTCTGGCTATTTGTGTAATGTGAGTTTAAATGTTTGTAAATGCACCCACAATACAGGAGAAATTCCTAGTGTAGGGCAATGTTTAACCCTGAAATCACGAAAAAAAACAGCTGTTCCCAAAACTTTGACGAGCGCTCTATGACTACATAAATGTTGGGAACAGCAATTTTTTTTAAAGAGGTTGCCCTTACGTTCAATTTCACCCTGTAGTACTAAAAAGCGCTATTATCTATAAAAGCCCACTTGCGCGTTCATGGGTTAGCTAAATAAATCGGAGTTAACATCTAACTCAGGGTTAATCCAAAGAGAATTATTGGATTAACCTTGAGTTAGCTGTTATGGAGCAAGTGGGCCTAAGTGAATTAAGGTAAAAAAAACGAAACAATGAAAAATAGAGAAAAATAACACGATGTCGGAATAAACACAAAACTGAACCTTTTAGATTTAGACAGCAATCGGTTCGCATTTAAAAAAAAAATAGGTAAGTCACCAGTTATGTTTTAGACTTGTAATAAGGAGCTAGCCCATTGCCACCTACCGGGCACAAATCCAGTCCCCGAACTGGTACTGAGAATTTCTAATGGTTAAACCCAATAACAGTTTAATCGAACCCAGGACATTATGCAAATTAAAACGAAACAATAAATCGCTATTTCAAAACTTTACTAACTAAAAAAAAGGTTCAGTAAAATAATTCGGTTGTACGATTTAAAAAGCACTACTGCCACAGCAACTTGTTTTTGTAGACATACATACCTATATATCTTGGACTTTGACCTAAACCTGATACACTATCTATCGTCGTGTCAGCTTTTCAGCAGTAACTTGATAGGTACCGACGTATTTTCACGAACGCAATACAATTAACTGCACCACAGACACCACAGTGGAATCATTCATAAAAAAATTACAAACTTTCTAAAATTTTAAAAGTAGGAATATCTAGGTACATGTCTCATTATTACAGTCATAAATGGTAAAACACTAACATGTTGATAGTATCACCTAATATCAACATTTTAGTGTTTTCTTTCCATTTGCATCTGTAACAATAAATGAGTAGGTAGGTACTGTATGTATACATAACTTTATAATCTTTTTGGGAATTTTTGTACCTGATCTTCTAAAAACTTATTGACTTTCTAATGATGGACACATTTTTAATTTGATTGATTTATTCATTTCCAGTATAAGCTGATCTCTCATTGTACGGAATATAAGCTTAATTGAGCCTTTCTTTAACTTTCTGGCCTTTTCTCACAGTTGGTCGCTGTAACTAAGTTAGGGTACCCCGTCCAAAAGGTTAGAACTATAACCAACCACGCGCGAGCCGAATCGGTCGGAGTATCTAAGCTGGGCACCCCGATTAAATAAAGACCGAAATGAGTTAGATTATGTTAGAACTGTGACCAGCGCCGAGCGAGCGGAGCGAGTACTGCCGCGGTATAGCTGCTGGCGAGCGGTCGCTACATCCAAGTCGATCGCAATTACTTGGCTGGCTATTGTACAAAATAGGAATTATTTGAGGTTCGGTTGAATACATGCCAATCTTTTTTGGTAAAAGCTCGTACAGTCGGTGCATGCTTTTTTTAGTTAGATAAAATGAATACCTAATCTATTACGATAGGCTAAAAAATAGGTACAGATTCTTTCGAGGAAAGCAGTCTCGTTGCCTTGCTGGCGACTCGTCGAGCTTTCAGTATTTTTTTATTTCAGCTACACATTGCTGCTTTGGTACCTAACCTACTTAATTGAACTTATTAATTATACAGTCTATTCTATTCTACTATTATATTCTTACGATAGGCATACGTCGCGATTATTTCACTTGTTTGAATCGTAAATTCCAATTTTCCTCTACGGTAGGTAAGTATCTACCTATATATTAATGGTAGGTTTGACCAACAACGTTTAATTTTTATCTTAAATGGGCAAAGCTATGAGAGTAAAATTTTACCACCTGTACGTATACCTAGAGTTCCTCAAAAAATAGTGAAGTGGTATGCGCTTTAAAGTCTATGGTGGACAGACAGCACTGCTGCGATCTGACGTCACCACACAGCAGGGACGCCTAACTTAGCTCCATCATGGTTGTTTTGCGTGATATGGATAAAATAATAATTTTGTGTAACTTAACCATTTTTCCACGGGTTTTTTTTTTCAAAACAATATTTCTTTATTTTTTATAGTAGTCAAATACTCAATACCCATCCTATTAGAAAAAAAGCCGACCAAGAGTTACCTAAGTAGTCGGGATGAATATCTGTATGTAGGTACTGATTGTATTGATTTTATACACAGGAAAAATAATTTTGTATTTCATCCTATTTCCCTGAGAAAAAAAAAAGTTATTTCTGTGATTGTGAACTAAAATATCCCATAGATATCTCAGAAACTGACTGCAAAGTATACGGCAGTTACTTAGAAACAATTAAGAGCTTATAAATGTGCATTTTTTTCAATTCGGTTTACTGTATATACCTACTTAAAAATCCAAAATAAAACATTCTGTCAAATTGATGACTTCCTCCTTTTTGAAGTCAGTAAAAAATGGAAGTTGGTAGAATTAAAAAAAAACGCTATTAAAGTGAACGTACCGCAAAGGGATCTTAGGATGGTAATTATTGCGTAATTTGTTGCGATAAAAAAAAGAATCAGAGATTAAATGAACTTTATAATGTACCTATACCTATTAAATGCATTGTTGTCTTTATTTGAATTTGATAACTTAAAATTGAAAACACATTATTCTAATTGTTTTATAACATATCCGAACGTAGGTAATGAAAGACTGATTTCACGTTTTTTGAAAAGTCAATTCACTGTAAATAATGTTACGGTTGACCGTGTATGCAGTTAAAAATTTAAGCGTTATTTTCTCGTATTATGAGGAATAAAGAGGATTAAGGACTGGCACAATAATTATTTGCAATATTCCTCCCTACTTATATAGAACGCACAATGTTTTTGAGATTTCTGAATTTATTTTATGCCTCTAAATTCAAAATTACGGATTTCCATACACACTTTGATGCCCTATATATTTCCTATTTATTTCCTGTCCTATTTATTTTCTTAGCGAGCAATTCCACACAGTGTTAAGAACTTACAAGTTTGCAGGTTCTTGATATTTCGTGATTAGTCAGTCAGTCACTCAGTACGTGAGTGAGTGGTAAGTATTTCGTTTATTATCTGACGAAAATAAGGAGGAGGTTATCAAGTCAACACGCGTATTTGATTTTATTTTATAATGTAGAATTTTGTAGAAGACAAGAAAATTTATAGATTATACCTATATTAAGTTTGATAGTTAACGTTTAAAATTGATTAAGTTACCTACCAATAAACATTTTTTACGAGGGTGCGGAAATTATTAAAAGACGTTTAAATTTAGAGTAGGTATTGAATAGGTCAATATTTTTAAGGACAGTAAAATTTCCTAAAACTACAATACTTATTTAAGTTCTGGATTAGGTACGCTCTACATTTCACAGAAGCAAAGTGTGTCATATACGAGTAACTGTAGGAAACAGTAGGTTTGCGCAATACCGACGCGCTGCATCCGAACGATGATAAACTTTGTCGGTCTTCCATTTACTTACTATGTTATAAATGTTTATGCAATAAGTTAATAACTTATGCTAAGACAGTCAACAAGATTGATTAAGTTATTATATATAAAATTAAATAGGTGATATTATCCACCTTTGTTGTAAAGTAATTTCAAATTAACTTCTTTAGTCTTCGCAAATGTTTGATAGCGTTTGCATTTTGGAGAAATTGCAAAAGGATGAGTTGAAGCGGACAGGCGGGTCAACCCGCCCGCCGCCGCCGCGCGCCCTACCTCACCGTCGCGCAACATTCCCGAATTCCACTAAGGTTTTTCTATACACATTAATTTTAATCACTAATAAATAATACAAGGGTCAATTAAAATATAAATTTAAATTGAAAGTACTTACTTGTGTTTTCACACCTAGTAGTGGTGCTAATGCAGCTATCAACCTATTTAATAAGATAAAATTAAGTTCAAGAAAGTTATGATCATTACAAAAAATTAAATTATTGATTAAAGACGTTGCTGATATACGACTCAATTATTTTAAGAATAATAATCTATCCACCAGTATATTAATGAGAAAAAATAAAGAAAGTTCAGACTATGAAGGAATTCAGAGTATATTTGTTAGATATTTGAAACTTACCATAGCACGGACACCGCCATAGCCCGGAGCGCGCTGCGCCTAATTCCCGTGCGCGCGCGCCGTTTGTGCCGGGATACTAAAGGATAGAGGAGTGCTTGGGCAGCAGTCTGATCACCCCCGCCCCGCGGAGGCGCGGGCGCCGGGCGCGGTGCCTGCGGCCCCGGCAGGCCGAGGGCGCGCATCCAGTAGTGGCGGCGCAGCCATGTCGGGCCCGGCGCGTGCGCGATTCATTGCGCTTCATCTCGTGCCCGCCACACTTCTGGTTTTGTCATGGACTCCTACTCCTTCTTCAGCGGTAAGTACAATAGCTTTAAGAACTGAAAATAACTAACAGTAATGCTTAGGATTTACGAACCGGTTCCATCTTGACCGCCGAAAAAGACATCAACGCGTTAGGTCAATTCAAAGATTCCTACACAACGTATACATAAAATAATTAGTAGTAATAGCATTAGAAAAAACATATAATAAGTATAGTTTGTAAATCAGTGTAAATTCAATAAGTTACCACCGTAAAAAAAACGTTCAACAAAGTTAACACCACAAGCAGATTATTGTTCCTAATGCAGCATTATATTGATGTAGACAGAATGACTGTGAAATGTGGCGGACTAAAAGCTAAGGAAAGTCAAAGTTCCTGAAACTTTTAAATATTTGAAGCATTGCTTGGTTAGACGACGTTTGTGCAAAGATTTACCCGTGAGATATTATTATTATTAGTATAATTATTGCTAATGTTTAACTGTTTATTTTTTTTAATAGTAACGCAACGTGCGTTATGTTAAGAGTTGTATTATATTGTTCAACTTTTGAATAATCTAGACAAGAACTCGGTCAGGTACCTACTTATATTTTTAAACGTCAACAGACAAAACCGACACACAACTTTTTCATTCAAATGCTACGAAGACGCGTAAATCAATCTTACCTTCACTTATTTATTTTACCTCAGCCTAAGCAGTGGATTTGTACTTAGTAGACACAATGGCATTCCACTTGCACATACATCGGCTCACTCAGGATCTTACGTATATGGAAATTATGATTAATTTCAGCGTTTTTCAGCTCCTTATGTCAACTTGTGTATTTCTTTATGAAGGTATCGTAGGCAACTTGTATACTTCTTTATGTTATGCCAATGATAAGAAAGTATGTACATGGTGTTCTTACCCACGCATTGAAGAGCTGAAGTTGAAATAGGCAACACTATTTAAAAAGTCGTCATAACGACACGTAATTAACGCAATGAATATTGTCAAAATGGATGGCATTGGTATTGTGCGTGTGATACGCAATTACCCCGCCTGGTTAGGTATTGCTACCATCATCGATATTTACGCTCACGCAGGTTGTACTAAGTCTCACGCATAATACACATAGTCATTGAAGATGCTGTAATGGTCTCCTATCATTCCTTTTTGCTCAATTCAAACTAATATTATAAAGAACAAAGATTTGTTTTTTGTTTGTTTGTTTGTTATGCTTTCACGATAAAACAGCTGAACGGATTTGGATGAAATTTGGCACATGGGTAGACCATGACCTGGGTTAGGAAAGACACCTAGGTATGTCTTACTAACGCATCAAGACCAGGTGTAACCCAACCAATATTCAGGTGAAAGCGCGGGGCGCAGCTAGCAGAAAATATAAGTAATAATAATATTATGGCTTTGAGATGGAAAATTCAAGACCAAACTATGACAAATTAAGAAAACTTGTCAACAGTCATTTAAAGCTTTTAAAAATCTACGGAGCGTGGATTTTCAATATTGCTTTTAATTCGTTACGAGTATCGTGTTTGTGGAATACAATTATCAACCAATGATCGACCATTATGAATTTAGTATATTACGAACTTTTAGCAAATGACAATGGGATCGTGTTGGAATGACGAATTTATAAAAATAGCAGACTTGGGACCCTGGTGTACTGTCTTACTGAGGAATGGTGGCTCTCCAGTGAGAAATCTTAGTTCAACTTTTCAATCGAGGCTTCCATGAGTTAGATTTTTTTTTGTTGACCTAGGAACCCTAAACAAGATCATTTAGATCAAGGTCGGAAAATGATGGTCAAGGCAGAGTCGATAGGAGAACTGACCTCATTCTAGCATAGGACAGTAGTATAGTGGGTATACAAGAACTATATTAGAACATAGTTTAGTTTAATAGTAATTGGCTCTAGCCCGTTACTTCTAAATAGGTCAGGGTATTAAACTGCCAAACAAGCCGACCCCAACATAGTTGGAAAAAGGCTAGACTAATGAAGATGTTGATAGAGCCCGTTGGCTACAGCGGCTATTCAACTGCACCAAGAATCTACTTATTAAATTAACAGAAATTCTTTCTTAAATAAAGAATTTACTTAAAAAATCTTAAATTCACACACAGTATATAGAGCAGAAATTAGAAAAAATCCGGCTAAGTGCGTGTCGGACCATGCACAGTGAATGGTTCCGCAGTTGAGATACATATCAGGGAGAATATAATATACGCTTGCACGTATTAATTTTACCGGCCGCAAAAATAGGTTTAAATTATTTCATAATAATTCCTAGAAATTATGAAAAATAGTTATTGCTGCGGTTGTAACCTAAAATATCCAATATCATCACATCTTTTTAAATACGGGATGCAATAATAGGTACCCCACACGCATAAGTGCATTAAATTTTGTTTCATCCCTCAGTTACATGAATTTAGTTATTTCACTACCTACAACATAGTTTAGCAGTGCACAGAATACATTCTCATTCCAATCTTCATTGAAAGTGCTAGCAGTCTCTTAGTAGAACAGCTGTGTCACATCCGGACAAACGGATAGACTGACAGACGGACATGAAGAAATTATAAGGGTTCTATTCTTGCAGTTTTGGCTACGGAACACTAAAACTCGCACATCTCTGACTAGTATACAGTTATCGGTGGCGCACTTTGCGGCACTAGTGCGGGAATTCTAAGTAAAAAGCACGCGTGTTAAATACACTGCATTGTGAACCTAAATTCGGTGCAATAAGAGTCACTTTACGAGTAAAATATAATATCCTGCAATGCCCGCATCATCCCCGAAGGGTTAGGCAGAGGTTCACTTATAATGCACCCACATTTCGACAGCTATGTTTAAGACCAGCCAGCCAGTTCGCAGCAGGCCGCAGGCAGTAGGTCGGTCAGTTGTGTTTTTATGTGTAGGTACTTTACGAGCAAGTGTGTTGAAAAATCTTTTCTCATCTCACATCATATTATAATGAAGAATATACCTGCCAGATTTCAAGTAGGTAGGAAGTAGTTATGCAAGGTTTTATCCGTATAATAAAAATCACCGATGCTTCAATTATTAACGTAGCCCTCTCTTGGCCCAAGTAAACTACCAAGGGACATTTATTGAGCATTGAATGGTAGCGTTATGTATCTCTTGTATCACCTTTTCAAATGATCAACCTTTCCTAGATAAGTATGTTATTAAAACTGTAAAAACTGCAACGTAGGTAACGTTGCAAAATTGGTGAGAGCGCGCGGTTGTATTTGAGCGCGATTGATTAGCTATAAAGGTTTTGAATAAGTTTCTTAGGCTTTTATCGAGACCAAAGACAACAGACAGTCCCTAAAGGTGTCAGTCCGCTGTCCTCGTCAAGGAAGTAAGGTCGATCGATCCCTGGGGAACACCCTACTTCGGTACTGGTTAGTAGTAGGTAGTAAGGTAACAGCTATCTTATAGCAGAAATAGCTCTTTGTGAAGGAACTCGTCCGATAGAGAATGACACAGTTAAACAGTTACCATCTGACCTCAAACTCGATTATCCGCTTCCGAACAAAAAATAACGGTTTGTTAAATTAAACTAGTGATAAAATGTCTTCTCCTATACAGAGGCTATCGTATATTCAAAACATTGATGTCATCACTTGATGCTTAATTATAAACTTTAAATAATAATACTGTCACTGTAGGATAACACACATAAAAGTCTGTACTTACTTGACCTATGTGGCTTTATTGAATATTCGCGTTTCGAAATTAATATTTCGTAAACCGAAACTTACTATTCGAGGGTAGAGCATTGTCCAATAGGTGATAATAGAAACAGAACATTAAAGTTAAACCATTCTTGCTGTAAAAGCCTCCGTGTAGGTATTGCCAGTCCCATGTATTATACAATATAGAACATAGTTCATAGAAGAACATAGGTTCCGGTTAAACAAGCAAAAAAACAGGAAATAGGTTTAATTGAGACGTTTTAGATAGTAAACCAAAGCTCATGCCTATGTTGGATCTTTGTATGCAAGCTCAAATACTAAGTTACAAAATATGACCATATAAACTTCAAATTAAAACACCAGATATATTATGATGTAATTCTATTATTATTTACTTAAGTACTTCATTCGTGAGAGGTCAATTAAAATATTCAACAATTGATAAATTATTTTAATTGGTCATTGATAAATTCAAAGTAATTATTATTTTATATTGGGATCTTACTTTATTATCGTTTTATAAAGCATAATAAAGTTTTAAATAGGTAACAATGCAATTTATAAACTTAAACTATACACGTGATAAGTCAATCATACCTACTTTTCCAAGTTCAGTGGCTCCTGTGGTCTATATGATATCTTATTTATTTAAATAGGTAAGTATGTATTTCATATTGTATGTATTCATATGATATTTTGTAATACGAGCCACAGCACACTGAATATACACGAGCCATAAGTCCTTAAATAACTATCCACTGATTTTCTATCGTTCATTTCTTAATGAACGATAGAAAATCAGTGGATAGTTATTTATGGTATAACACACAATACAATATCTACGTATAAGTATTGGTGCAAACTTATTAAATCACAGCATCTGAATCAGCTACACTATATGTAATAATTTATTTATATTAAGATATTTTTTAACTAGGTATAAGGTGTAGATTTAGGATTTAGTTAGTAAGGCCACTCTGTCGCATTGGATCACAGATCTGTAATGATAGTGTAGGCAAGATTGTTATGCCGGGGTTGCGGGAAAGTCCGAAAGGGATACCGTGGCCCCCTGGCATTGCACAGGCAACAGAAGGAACACGGGTGGGTTTTAGTCAGTATCAGTCTGACACGCCCTCCCGCTCCACCCAGAGCGGGAGACGTCATTTGATGATTTCCCACCCAAAAAAAAAAAAAAAAAAGGGGTACAATATATATATTTTAAATTAAAATAGGTCCTGATCCTGAACCTGATCTAAATCTACACTGGACTGCAAAACTAAGTATCACACTTTTAAAACTGCAATAACTTTTTAAGTACGAGTACACAAGATATACTTGCGAAACAAAAAGGACTCGAAAAAGAGTTTAATGTTCTACATAAAAACTTCATAGTCGGTAACCTTCTTTTAATAAATTAATAAAGCTGAAAAAAACATTAAAATCAAAAATAATCCTTTTCGAATTACAATTTTACCATTCAGTTTTTGTTTCTATTTTGTTTTCAAATATTTTTCTTGATCGATGAGTCTTGTTACAAAAGCTAAGTTAGACAACAGCACATAAACTTATTTATCATACCGCTTTCACCTGAATAATGTGCTAGGATCATGACCTTTCTGGAACTAGGCATCAGTATGCGTCGTACTGCAAGAATGGTGGATGTGACGTTACGAACGGTCCAGAAGGTGAAGCGAAGGTACGAAGAGACCGGAGACCATTTGAGGAGACCTGTACCCTAATTACGTAATGCAAAATCAATCCGAATCTGAATCGTTTTGAAACAGATTGCTAATCCATTGCTCCGTAAGTTCGAAAAAAAAAACTGCAGAGCAACGTAAATAACGCAATGAATGTTGTTGAACTGTCAAAATGAAACAGATTTTTCTTTATCGTTTACGAAAATATGTTGCGTAATTAGAAAGCTGGTAATGGTAGACTCCGGTGTAATAGTGCCCGAGAAGACAGTTATATTGTTTCCACTGTGTTGAGAAATTGCCACCTAAATGGAGTTGAAGTCCAGCAACAGCTTCTTCAGACCCGAAAGGACTTCATTACTGACAGTACAGTGAGAAGAAGACTGGCTGAAGCAAACTTGAAACCCCGAAGACCAGCGAGAGGCCCCAAACTCGAGAGAGTAGCGAGACTGCGATACGCCCGTGAACACATACAGTGGGATCAAGAAAAATGGTCAAGAATTTTGTTTACAGATGAGTCTCGATTCTCACTTTACACTTCTAATGGAAGGCGAAGTGTCTACAGGCGACCTGGTGAGCGATACCTTCAAGCCTGCTTCTCAGAAAGAGTCCAGCACGGTGGAGGCAGTGTACATGTATGGGCTGGCATATCTTCAGAAGGTCGCACAGAGTTAGTGGCCATAGAAAATGGCACTCTGACTGGGAAAGATATGCCCAGGAGATTCTCAATGAGTATGCAGGGCCGTATTTAGTAAATATGGGTGATGGATCGATGCTGATGCATGATAATGCCCGGCCACACACGGGTCGAGTCGTACAACATTATATTCAGGAGGTTGGTATCAGCGTGATGGCTTGGCCATCAAGAAGTCCTGATCTCAACCCGATTGAGCACGCCTGGGATGAGCTAGGGAGGTTAGTCAGAAGCCGCAGATCTCCATCTACCACCCTCAGGGCACTAAAACATAGAAGATTTTTTTTTTTTTTACTTTGTCCCACACTAGGAATTTCTCCTGTAATTGTGGGTGCGTTTACAAACATTGAAACTCACATACACAAACAGCCATGAATGAGAATTGGAGAATATTCCCCAACATCGGCTCTGTACCTCGTGTTCAGTATGATAAATCGACTCGAAGCTTTAAGCAGAGCCCGAGAAGGCAATACCAATTATTACAAAATAAATAACATGTAAAACATACTTGTAAATGTTAGAACTTGAGGTAGTTTTATGACACTAAGCTAAAAATGGAGATTTTTATTGTTTTATCTTTTTTTAGATTTAAAATGTTACTAATGTATAATTTACTCTAGTTTCAAAGAAAGCTGATAAAAATTGCTATAAAATGTTTTTTTATTTGAAATCTCTAATTTCTATAGTTTAGAAAAAATTGAAATTTTTAAAATGTAGGTAGTATCTACTTAGTTTTGCAGGCCTGTTTAATTAAACTTTTTTAGCAAGTATTACACTACATATGGTACAATTATCATAAGTTATTAGAGATGCCGCGAATACTTAGTTGTTATAGCGAATAGTCGAATACCGATTAATCACCATTCCCTATGGAGAATAGTCGAATACTGGCCATTATTACTAGACATACAAAAGGAATATGATTTTTTTTTATTTATTCTCAAATAATAATATGGTTTATTTATTTTCTGAGGCAGGTTTGATTTATGAAAAAAAAAGCGTAACCGACTTGATCCCAATCGTACAGAAAAACTAGTTTTTCTGCACCACAATCTGCCCCTTTTGGACTTTAAATATTAAATTAATAATCAAAAAGCCTAACGAATTATCTTCAACATGACTGATTTTTGGCTAACCTTTTAATTAATGATAATAATACTAAGTGTGTTTTGTTTTTAAAGATTAATAAATGTTTAATTATTTTTAAGTCTATAGTTTTTCTGTTCATTAAAAGTTTATTTTTATTTAGATAACCATTTGCCGAATTTCGAATAATAGACACTAATATTCTGTATTCGACGAATAACAACAAAAAAATCGAGTAATACCGAATAAAGATAGTGCAATCCACGACGTCGCGCCCCACTCCGCTTCATTCCATACTAAAGTACAGCTTACAGTACAGTAATCGCGGAGTGGGGCGCGTCGTCGTGGATTGCACTATCTGTACATGGTGTAGCTACGAGTATGTGGCAACAAACCTAGTCGACTCCGTGTCCTAATAATACTAAGTTAGTAGGTACTAAATTAGGTTGAACTTTTTTTCATTTTTTTTCTTCAGGCTTCCTTTATCGATACTGAACCTACCCCTAAGCTATGGCACGCAATTACTTTAACACCCTGTAGGTGTATTATTTTTTGTACTTAGTTCATTGTCATTGTATTTCTATGACCTACAAGTAGTTGTTCCGGGTCTGGCTGTTTCTGTATGTGAGTTTAAATGTTTGTAAACGCACCCACGATACAGGAGAAATTCCTAGTGTGGGGCAACGTAAAAACAAAAAAAAATAATTGTAATATTTTAAAATTGTATTTAATTATTTCGTTATAAGTTTAATGTTCTAAGTCTTTTGCATGTCTTTGTGGTAAAAAATATCTGAACTCTTATATTTTTTGTCATGATTTGCCGTTACCTACCCATATTTGCAAAATAAAACTCTCGGCTTCGCTACAGTCCGGCCATCTAGAGAATGCGTTCCTGACACCTGTCAGTTGGACAATTTCTCGTAGTAATAAGGATCAAATTCGGAAAACACATATTCGTTAGTATGAAACTGACAGGTGTCAAGAACGCATCCTCTCGACGGCCGGACAAGTACCATCGAAGAAGTTCATATCTATAGGTACACCGAAAAAACTATTTCTGCTTGCAGCGCTTACGCTTGGCCGCTATAGAACCGTGGCGGTAACAGATGTGGTCATAGTGTTCACGGGATTTTGTTTTCAAACTGCTTAGATAATTATGAAGTTCTTCGATAGTACCTAAGCGTGTTTTTACATTCGATATAGTGTAGGTAGACAGTACCAGTAGGCTACCTGAGAATAGAGCTAACCTCTTGCTCGTTATTAATTACCTATTTAAACCAGTACCCTAATTACGTAATACACGAACAATCGGATTTGAATTGTTTTGAAAAAAATCTGCTCAACAACGTAAAGCTTCATGCAGACTAGCGCGACGCGACACCGGCTATTGTTAGACCGTGAAGTTTTCTTAGAAATTGTATTCTTCGAGTCGCGCCGTCGTCGCTTCGCGCTGGTCTGCACGAGCCGTAACGCAATGAATGTTGTTGAATTGTCAAAATGAAACAAAATTTGTCGTAATCGTTTACGAAAATGTGTTGCGTAATTAGATAGCAGATCTTAATACAATTTTGTGAATTGAATATTGCTTAATACAAACATATAATTTAAAATAACTTTACTCCAATAATCAGATGTTACGGTAACCTTTGCACTATTATCATATAAGTTTTTATTTGGTACGTATCAACTGGCAACAACATCGTTTATCATTTCATAGCCTCGTGACCTAAAAAATGTTATTTAATTATTTAAAATGTTTTGTTCCGTGCTTGTTTATAATGTTAATATCTTCATCAACTCTTCTTAGTTACATTTGCTATCAATATCTATTAGTTTATTTTGAGCTCTTTGAACCATACGTAGTTCCAATAATCTCATAGATCATTGAACATATCCGCTAGGTACATAAAACGTTCCATTATTCGAATAAACTCATGTTATAAGAAGCACTGTATTATCTTATCACCAAATAATTAAACTAATTTTGATTTTTAAGGTTATAACCCCCCGATAAACTGACGGATGAATGACGCATGACTATTAAATGAAATCCTATTCATTATAAAGATTCGACCTAGTTACTGTGGCTATCCAAATTATAGTCATGTAAGTAGGTAATTAAAGCAGAATGCGTTACATACACAACAATCACATATTTGTTGAGGGCGTTTTTTACCCGACTTCGGCAAAGCCAAAAGAGGGTTTTGATTTTAACAGGCTATGTATGTATGTTCATCTGCTCCCTCATAACTCCTAAACCACTAGTCGTATTTTAATACACGAGGTATAGTTGGAATTTGAGATTAATATACCATCGTGTTTGGTGTCTAATGAAAGGTCTAACTAAAGGAATACTTTTTGCAAATTTATTGGTTTGAATTAAATAATTATAACCCTAAATAAATACAAATCAAGAATGTTTCACTCTGACTGTTTTGAACATAGATATAATACTGTTTTTAATATTTCTGTGGTTTTGAATAACACTAAAAATATATATTTTTTTTTAATGTTCCTAAACCAAAGAAGTGGGGAGGTAACTACTTTCAATGATTCCTAAACCCATAATTGAAATATAAAATAAATTTAAAATCTCAAACCCAATTATGACAAAATGCAAACTAAAAAGGTTATACAATACATCGATATCGATTTTTTTTTTCGGTTTTTCTATAGTTAATTACATGAGTTAATGACGTAACTAGTCATTGCGCTATACATATACGTATAACCGGAAAAAAAAAGAATATGGGGCCGATTCTCTTGTCACAAATGCCTAAGCTAGATTAAAAATCACCAAAATTTTGTTTACTCCTGTCAAACGATGATTTTTCATTCTGAAATCTAAGACTAAAGTGGAACCACAGATATAGATGGACACAACTTAACTATATTTTAGTTTGACAGCACTAAGATGGTACCTACTGAGATTTTAATTTAGTGAAAATGATAATTTTGCTATTCTGAATTTGATGTTTTTCACCTAAAATTTTAATTGTCTAACTACATACTATTAGCTGTCATGAACTAAAATTCACACGAACACCTCGACTTCAGGTGCAAAAACAGTACTGTACTGGATTTTTTTCTTTTCTTTTGCTTAGAAAATGGTGTGTCCTATCGCAAAATTAATGAAAATTTCGACCCCCTTTATGAAACCCTTATGCCCCTAATACTTAACACGTAGGTAATATTTTTTTTATATTTTCTGTACAAAAAGTGAAAAATGCCATATAAAACACGCCCCCCTTACGCGCCTCCGGTTATAATGAAAATCACGGGGTAGGGCAAACAAATATGTACCACGTGGAGTATTAGCAACTGTCAAATTCGATTTTAGTTGTGTCAACATAATTTTTAAATTTAGACTTTTATTGCAGAATAGCTTTAAGATTCTCATAGCCAAAAGTAAGGAATATTAGTGATATTTTTGTTAGTTTAGTTCGGTGTACAAGAGAATCGGCACCATCGATGTCATGTTTATACCTTTTTAGTTGGCATATAAGTCATAGTTGGGTTTTAGTTTTTACATTGTAAGGATGAAAGAAAGAAAGAAAAAAAAATATTTATTTGACTCAGGTCAAGGCACACAATATTCACAAAAAAACAAAAGAAAAACAGAATAACGCTGTTTTTCAACTAGACCTTCAGGATCTTCATTGAATCGGAGGTAAGTAGTTACTTCACATACATCACAGCTCTTCTGCTTATTTTGAAAAACTTTTTTTTGGTTCCTACATCCACACTATCCGTTTGTAACAATAAATTAGATACCTACCTACCTACTATTTTCGGCTGCGGTGCCGGTGGTGCTGCCTACTACTCCCCTAAGTAATTTCTTAACAATGATTTCAGAGGAGGACTTTATTACGTCACACCACGCACCATAAACACCCACAAACCTAGATACCTTTTTGTTCTGAAATCATTCTTGGATCTAAAACCACGATACTTATCAGTTTCTTGAACAGACACATTGTAAGTACCTACGTAAAAATTTGTTCACACGACATGAATCTTGGGGTTCTTGTAATGATTCAACAATCAGTTTGTAAAAACAGTGTTATGTTGAACCCCTTGAGCTTAAAGGCTCGTGTAGACTGGACGCTATACCCCGACGACTCGACGCTGGAAATTGTGCTACCCAATAACCTATCTATCCCCAGTTTTGGCAGACTGGAGATAGAAAAACCTATCTATCGATGGTTTTAACGTCCCAGTAATCTGTCAGAGAATAAGGAATCTTACTGAATGACATTCAATGACAGATATAATTATATTGTCTACCATCAATAACGATCTGTCTTTTACTGAAAACGGGTTATTGCGTTCGGCCATTAGAAATTGTTTGATTAGAGCCTTAAGAGTCCTATTACATTTTTTTACGGAAATTCATGATTTTTGACGTTGTAATTTTCAGCAGCAGTAAGATATTTTAATAATTTGATTATAATAACTATAGTGCCATTCTTTTTCTTGTAAGTTGGAGTTACACATTATTTTCGTGTAATTCGCTGAATTGACGCGGATTATATAGTACTTTAATTTAATTTATTGTAATTTTGTCTTATTATATTGAGAAACAAAAACTAATGAAACGTATTCACTGTAGATCGAAGTTTTAAATCATATTAGTTTATTTGATTTAATTGTGTTTATTTGGAATATAATGGACATGAAAATCAAGACATTTATTGGTTTTCTTTACGAATTTTCCCTGAAAACTCAAGGAATTTAAAGAAATTCTAGAACTCCAATAAACAAGTAAAACATTAAAATTATCGTTTAGTAACTTTCGCTTTTATTAGAACTGAATGAAACAATGTGAATTTGAGCGTCAAAGTTCCATTGCCGACGTTTTTCCTTGTAAACTGAGTTCGTAAAATATTCATAGTAAATTACACGACAAGAAAAGTTAAAATTTGTAATTCCAACTTACAATAAAGAGAATGGCACTATCGTTATTCATAATCAAATAATTCAAATATCTTACTGCTGCTGAAAATTATAACGTCAAAAATCATGAATTTGCGTCAAAAATGTAATAGGACTCTATAATTAATTATAGACTTTGTTGTTCAATCGTTACGTTACTGATTCAAATATGTAATTAATAGAGATCCACAGTGAACTTGTAAGTATCTAACTTGACCATGTTCATAGCTGATAATGTCCGTTTACACTATCTATGGTTCATATCCTGTTAGGAAGCATTCATTCCGGGAATCACGGCAGCAACATGCGCAAAATTTAGATCTGTGCCGCGGTCTATCAATCAAACGGTTATAAATTGGGTCAAAATCAGCTCCCATTGACAAAGCTTTAAAAACGAGGCCGCGCCACGAACAGCAGCATCTGTTATCAAAGCGACAGGAAACTGCTGCTATCAACTTGTCGTTATGTATAAAACACAATTTTTGCAATTATTGCCGAAATAATAACATAACTCCCACGAATTGGTATCTGTAAATGATAATAAGTAGGTAGGTACTTAAATAAGGTTTTGTGTGTCGCGATGATAAACTTGACGACAGATAAAGCAAGACCTTTAAATACCTACTCCCGTACTGCGTGCCTATCAATATAGTACTTAGTAGCAAATATCAGTATTATTATAGTACCTAGTAGTTCATTAACATTTTAGATCAGGTTTTTAAAGTAAGTAGGTAGTAGTAATAAAACCTACTTACCTAAATATTCCTATCTTATAATTTATTTAGGAATAAAGAAGACAAACAAAATTACCTAACGCCAGTCGGAGTTCTAACAATGACAACCTACCTTCTACTAGATATAGTGTGTTATCAACCCTATGAAAGTTGGGGGGGGGCTCTTGCTTACATAATACCTATAAATGTAACATTTTGTCATGATATAGTCAGCGCGTCGGTCCACGTTTAGGTATAGGTAGGTACTATTCACTATTCCGGGGTGAGTCGCCCTGTCAATGCACGAGCTCATTCATGAGTTACTCTTTTATCACCGTGACGTAGACTGGTACAGAACGTTGAACCCAAAGGGAAGTATTTCATATTCCTCATTTTTATATTCTGTCGATATCGCTGCTATGCAACTGTAGGCACGGCTTTATTAATTTACGTTTTTTAAACTGCCTCTACGGATTCACTTATACTTAGGCACATCTTCGTCTTAGAAAGAAACACGTTAGGAAAGATAATTGCACACTTCCAATTATAATGTGTATATTATAGTAATAAGTATAGTGTATATTCCGGTCACCGAGAGAATGCGTCTGACACCTGTCAGTTTAACGTCTCAGTTGCCAAAACGAAAAAAAAAACTTTAAAACATAAAGTGGTCTGTTTAAATCATCCGCAAGTTCCGGAACTCTGTGGCAATTGTACGTTAGTGAAACTACCATGTAATAGACATGTCCCAAACGATTGATTCGGAAGATAAAAGAGTAAAAAAAAATAAAAAAAACCGACTGCTATTAAAAAGTTCAAAAACAGCTCACTTTTCGCTGTAGTTTGTGCCGCGTATGTTAGTTAATCAAACAGCTTGAAAAGACATCTTGTTCACAACTTTTTAGTAACAGTCGTATTTTTTTTTTCAACCTTTGTGTGATGTTAAATTTTAATGAATCACCCTGAAAATATACCTACCTATATTTTTTTTACACCGTACCTATACATATAAAATAGAGGATTATTATATAATGTTTTCTGAAGCAGGAAGGTCACAGTCACAGGCTTAAAAATACTCATCAAGCCGCTTGCAGAATAGAAACATTATAATAACAAACAGTCAAGTTTGTTTTCCTTCATATCAAATTGTGGCCTCTGCTCTACACACTCGTTGAACACTAGCTTCTTGCAAAGTAAGACAGGTGCGACTTGCTAAGGTTGCTAGACTTCTGGGGCCTTATTACTATTCCACTGCGAAAAAAGGATAGTGCTAGCGGCCTCATATAGCTCCGTCTCTCACTCTCACTGGAATAATGGTGGCATTAATACTTCATAATACGGCCCCTGCAACATAATATTTATAGAGGTACGTTCTGCCCTCATCATCGGTAACTGTGCATAGTTTGGAATCTTCGAAAGGTATCGCAGTACACCGGTGATTAATACGATTTCGAGGATCATTATTAAACTTCTCGGTTAATGTGCTTAGCTATGTACATAACCGAAAAGCCTGGAGGAAGAGGATTTCCTCAAAAAAATATTTCACGTAATGGGCAGCTTTTGTACCCACCATTAGGTGGTTTAAAAAAATAATCCAGATCACTGCGAATTTACAAGCAGCTGAGCATAAAAGAAAGAGTTACTTATTTCCAGTTTGTATTACCTACGAGTACGTCCGCGCTTCGATTACTCACGAGTCGGTTTTACGGTGCGAGCGTTGCACTGAAAGTTATTGCTTACTTCCAGTAAAGTGAAATAGGTCAATAGTTTCAGTACTGTAACAAAAGCTAGTTGAATGTGCAGCTATTTCCAAGTTTATATTTAGCGCAGGTCGCTGACAGTACGATGTCAGTTGAAAATTGCTACGACTCACAATGATTTAGGTAATGATTAAAAGTATGAGAAGATCATCGTAAACTAACAACAGAGTTTATTGATCCTTTGATAATAATCCAAAATTAATAAACAATTGAGTAACTAGATGATAATATTTTAGTCGATATACAACCTGATAATGACCTGCAAATTGAAGAAAACATAGGTAAGAAAAAAATAATTTCGCGGGTTAACCCTGGCGCTTTCGCCCTAATAAAATGCAAAATAACCCATATTTGTAAAATCTTTGATCCTCGTTTCTGTAAAATAGGAAAAACGTAGATGTGGTAATACATATTAAAGGTGTGGGCCTGTGCGGTATATTCGCAACATTTCTAAGCATAATAAGATTTGTACAGAAATAAAAAATTGCACATTTCTGACTAACCTGTGGCGTACTTTCCGGAATGGAAAGTAAAACGCCCGCGTGTTAAATAGGTAGGTATACCGCATTGCGAACCTAAAAAGCCGTGCAATACCTACGATGAATACGAAAATACGAGCTACTTTTCGAGCAAGTGTGTTGAAAAAACATTTAATTCTTTGATATAATCATTGTTTACTTACTGCAATTATTGAAGGAAACCATAATGAAAACTGAAATATAATCCAGGCCGGCTGCGTCAAAGTAGTTCAAAGCATCGCGTCATGCGTATTGCCGTATTGTCGTAAAGCAGCATCGCACTGCAAAGCTCCGGCTAGCGCGCTCGACTTGGTACAAACGATTCGGTTTTCAGGTTAGGTACTGCCAAAACAGGGTGTATATTTTAATAATTGTGCTTTAATACTTTTTTATTTTTCGCTCACCTTTTTGTCCTTTTCCTTTGTATCATTTAATCCATAAGGTAACAACTTAAAGTTGAAGTTGTATAGGAATCTACGAACTAACTGCGCCATCTTATGTTTTCATTACAACTTTCACAAAACAATTTTACAATGTTACCAACTGCGGTTAGTCGTGATGGCTTAGTGGTTAATAATGCCTCGCCTCTCGTGCGCCAGGTTCAAATCCGGGCAAATACCAATTTGACTTTTTCAATTCATATGTACTTTGAGTTTACTTTTTTGTCCATTACTGACATCGGTGAAGGAAAACATCGTGAGGAAATCTGGACTATAATAGCTACCTATAAGTCTGAAATCAGCAAAACGCTCGTGCCTTCTCTGTATGAGAAGAGAGAGGCCTTTGCCCTGCAGCCGGACAGTAATAGACTGGTCACTGACTGTCAGTCAAACGTCATAAGATCCATGAGGCACTGTATCTATCCGTATGCTGTTTCCGTGTCCGTTTGTCAATAGTAGTCATTGAAATTCTCTATGATACAAAATCTTTTTATACTACCTTTGGTTATAGCCACGAATATCTATGGTTATAGCAAATCAAAGATCTAACTAAGTATATGAAGCTGTGGCACGCAAGCGTGTCGCGCGTGGCGTCCCGCATGCTCGCGAGCCGGGGCGGCGCGGGCGGCGGGCGCGGCGTATATCGGGAACGCGTTTATGAGCCGACGACGGGGTCACCAGATTCCGGTAAATGCTCGTAACTCTCCACTGTATGCTCCGTTTTTTTTTACTTTTGACATAGTTTCAATAATAATAATTAATAGCTTGTCTATAAATAGGTACTAATCTACACCTACACATTGTTATTAGAAACACGTCATGCTCATGAACACTTGTTCGTTCTATCAAAATGTTTTGCTCGTATGTAGGTATGTGAGTATCACATCAGCATGGCAGCTTAGAAACCACAAAATCATGAAGCATACCTACGTAGGATGAATAACGATTTCGCTTGTTGTGGCAGTCGCGATTTCGCGAACTCTCGGGAACTGGAAGTAATGAAGTAGGGTAGGTAATCTATTTTCAGTAATGACCACGCGGAACTAGCTATTTGATTTATAACTAACAATATTAGTTATAGTCTACATTTTGTATAATTCGAAAATTTTCTGCGAAAATCCAGTAGGGCGGTATGCAAATAAGTACTTGTCTTTTCTTAGCTTCGTAGCATAAGCCCAGCTGCCGCTAACATCTGCTCTACTTACCTAGGGTACATAAATAACTGCTATATTAATCATACAGAATCACACTAGTTTGTAAAAATACTTGGGACATCAAAATAGTATGCAGTAAATAACAATGGTATTAATTAATATCACAGTGTAGCATATGTGCTGGCTCATACACGTGGAAGCAGGGTGTGAGAGGCAGCGCAGCGGGGCGGCGGGGGCGGCGGGGGCTGCGGGATGTGCGAATGGTCGTTATCGCGTTGGACACTGCAATGATTGTTTATCCAGCCTGTTCCTTGAATTGCAACCAATGACTCACCCGTTCTATAATCGCGTGCTGCCGTAATATTATGTTGTCATATTATTAATGGCTAATGAAAACAAGGATTGTTAGTCGAGCTCGAAGTATTTTAAACCTATTCTGTCGTGTTGATAATGGAAACAAATTATCTGTTGATATTGACGTTTACAACTAGGAACCCCAACCATCATCTAGTCACCTTTTATACATGTTATTACATGTGACCATAATAAATGACCCGGGTCAGTTAATATGTTAATTTAGTTCAAATAGTAAAAAAAAAGCTCTCGGTATCAAAGAATCGCCCAATGCATCTACTGTATATAAAACAATCTCCATGCAATAATTATGGCTTTTCAGGAAGATTTTCTCTTTAAATTCGATTTTTTCTTTTAAAAATTCAGCATGTTTAAGACCACCTTCTAGTAGGAACAGATAAACGTGTAATCCTTCAATCCCTCTGAACTCTCCCGGGTATTCGACGAGTCATAATATGATAATCACCTCCTTTTAGACGCGTCGGTCAAAAATTGCTCATCATAACCTGTTCAAACTTTCAAAGTATTAGGTAGCGTCTCAGCAAATAGGTATAACAGCTGCCAGTGCATCCGACGTAGCTTTTTATTCATGTAGTAGCTTCTTCGTCACTCTTAAAGCCTCATAAAGTCATGCACTGTTTATATCTACTCCAACACTGGTTGACGTTGGATCAGGCGCGTGCGCATACGGTGCGGCGGACGAGGAAGGAACGCGCGCCGCCTACGCTCTTCGTCCGGAAGCTACACTACATATAGCAATACCGAACATTGAAGCAACACATTACTCAGGCCCTCAGCCTAATTACACAGTTTCAGATCATAAAAACGCAACTAAATATTTACATAGTTAATTGTATTCTGCAGTGCTATTATGTAACCATCTCACCTTAAAAACTTAGGTGAAGTGAGCTCGGAGTGAGCTGTCAGTCCCTAGTAGCAGGTGGAATGACAGCTCACTTCACGTTCGTTTCACCGTGAGATTATTACAGAATAGATTGGCTGTTCTCTTCATAATTTTAGGTTGTCACGACCCGCTTTTCTGGCATTTGCCACCAAAAACTAAAGGTAATAAAATTGCAAAGTTTGATTTCAGTGTGCATGTACCTATCCTGCATGAAGGTTGACAGAAACCCTTTCAATAATGAATAAGCTGAAAAATCTCATTAGTTTCGAACACCTTCCGGAGTTAAAGAAAAGATAGGGATAGGTACACCCACACGTACAGACACTCTACTCTTCAACTTAATATAACCCCTTAAAATTATAAATATAAAATAAAATAAATTTCACATTCACAACAAATGTACCAAAAGAAACCAAATTGTAACAATATTCACGACTGAACACTGTCACAAAATACAAGCGATAGCTTAGTTTGGGAACCAGTATCACCAACTCCTGCTCTTAAAGTACCTACCTTTTTATTTAGAAATAATAATATAGTGAATTATTTTCTGAAATAAATTGTTTCAATGATGGTAAAAACCGCATCATAATCCATTGTGCATATTATTAGAACTAAGCGGTACGGCACGCAGACGGACATGATAAACGATTTTCAACACACTAGGACCTATCTTTCTGAGGTAAAAAATGCAAGCGACAGTCTGTTGCCATCACGATCAATGGAAAAATACGTAGCATCATTAGCATCTGGTATTGTTGATCGTAGTGAGCATCTGTAAAACAAAACATTTTGACAACAAAAATCCAGTCCAGTCATTTTCAGAAAATGTATTTTTGGCTTACTTCAATGCTGGCAAATACTTAAAAATACAAGCACTCCATCTAGAAGTAGTGGAGTTTGGAGTCTCAGACCACAGAGGAATAGCAATCACTATACCTACCCACGATCCAGTTACTAATAAAAAAACAAATATTATCTTTAAAGAGGATATATACGAACCAAAGCATAGACTCGTTTAAAAAAGAACTGAAAAAACTCGACTGGAGTAAAATAATAAACGAAAACCAAAATTTAACTACTAATTATCTGTCATTTCATAATATCTTACAAAACATATTAAATCAGTGTATACCGAAGAAAGCCGTTAAAATTAAAAAGAGATCATCTACATCATGGCTAACGACCGGATTAAGAGTAGCATGCAAGCATAAAAGACAACTAAAAGTATTAATGACTACAACTAATAACAATATATTGGAAAAGTACTATAAGCGTTAGGAAAAATTACATAAGAGAGCAGTAGTCCACTCAAAAAAACTAAATCACATATGAATAATGAGCAAATCTGAAAATAAAACTAAAACAATGTGGCAAATAATAAAAGAGCGTACAAATAAGAATAACAAAAAACTAATAAATAACATAAAGTTGCGTGTACAGAATACTGTGACAGAAAACGCGACTACTATTGCCAACGCTTTCAATGATTATTATGTATTAGTGGGAAAAATGGATACCGCAAACGGGAATGTTTGTCCAACTGGCCGTCCTAACTCCTCCCAAAGCGAAAACTCCATTTACCTAAGACCTGTTGACCCTAACGAGATTATGTATAATATAAAAAGATTAAAAAACCAGCGAAGTTATGGGCATGACGAGCTACCACCTATACTTATAAAAGCATGTGCTGAAGAATTAACGTTGCCGCTAACTTATTTAACAAAACAGTCTTTAGATGAAGCCTCAGTCCCCGACCTGCTAAAAGTATCAATAGTGAAACCTATCTACAAAAAGGGAGACCAGACTGACACTAGTAATTATCGGCCGATAGCATTGCTGCCAAAGTTGGCAGCTATTACGATAATTCCTATTGCGAAAAATATAAAATATTCAACGATAGCCAGAATGGGTTCAGGAAAAATAGATCCACGACATTAGCAATATTTAAGTATATCCAGGAAGCTTTAAATATGTATAATCAATAACAACAATTATGCTGTAGGGATTTTACTGGATATGAGCAAAGCTTACGACAGAGTTTCATACGAAATTTTACTTAATACATTAAATGCAATAGGTGTTAGAGGTGCAGCACACAAGTGGTTCTGCTCGTACCTAGAAAATAGGGAACAATTCGTAGAGGTAGAACATAGTGACCCACACACAAGCCAAATAACACGCGTAAGATCTAATAAAGCGAAAATAATAATGTCAATACCACAAGGCAGCGTTTTGGGATGCTTGTTATTTCTAGTTTATATTAATGACCTGCCTAAAGAAATTGACGCTCAAAGTATTGTATTTGCTGACGATATTTCTATCATTTTTCCTTACAACAATAAAGTAAACCTAAACTTAGTATAGACGATAAACTCTCTAAAATAATAGCATGGTTAAAAGATCATAACATAGAGTTAAATTTTGACAAAAATAGCTAATTCAATATAGACCATAACAAAAACGCAAATTGGATATGGATTACTCATATAACAACATAAAGCTGCAATGCATAAACGAGCTTAAATTGTTAGGTTTAACTGTAAATACCAATATAAACTGGAAAGCACATATAGATGCATTGGCAAACAAACTAGCCAGCTTTATATATGCTTTGGAGGAGCTTACTCTTTTAAGCTCCTCCAAAGCATAAATAAAGCTAAAAATTTAAAATTAGTATTTTTGTTTAAGCGCAGTGGTTTTTGTTATTGTGACACTGTAGCACATTAAACTATGTACCTAAGTATATTGCTATGCCCTAGCAGGGTTCATGTACGAAACCTATATAATTATCTACTTGTAACAACTTATAAACTACATGAATGCAATAAATGATGATTATGATTATGATCAAGCCTAGCTGTGGAGTAGGACTATTCCATGTTAAAATGCTCGGTTCGGACCAAAAATGGTGTTACCATCAAAAAACCAGCCAAGTGCGTGTCGGACCACGCACAATGAAACTTAACATTGTAGTTGACTAGAGACTCAGACTAATCGACACATTTAGGTCATTGTATGAACTTTACTTAGATGACTGTGATAAACATATGTATAAATAATTGAAACAATGTAAATTGTAACCACAGGTCATTCAATTCTCTGGCTCAAAAAAAAACTCTTAACAGTCGTCGCAATAAACTACTAATTTAAAAGTAGTACGACACTGAGCTCTATTGCATTGCGTCGTCATGCAAATTTAGCAATGTTGTTATTTGATACGTTTGAAATGTGACTTTAATAATCTGAGACCGTGTTGTATACTTTCTATGTCTGCATCACAAGTCACACACTGTGCCAATTATTGTCTACTTAACAAGTTTTTTGTTTTATTTATTTATCTGTCTACTAACTATACAATACTCTTCTTAAACACACGAGCAGACTCCTAGAGCTAGTAAGAAAATGTCTATCATCCCCAGAATTCTGCGAGTAACTATAGGTAGGTACCCGTTGAATTTACTTTCAGAAAACGTGCAATACATAGGTACCTACCTACTTACAGTAACAACACTCTTTAGGCCACAGGTCTTTGTTCCGGTTTAACTAATATTGCTTGGGTGAGAGATATAGGAAGATAATTATTAAAAATATTGGCAATTTAATTGACATTTACCTAAATACAGACACCTTATACTTATTCCCGACTATGGACAGAATTATTACTTTTTCATTGACTTGACTGAATGACTTTAACAGATACACATGTTGTTAAAGGATACAATTCCATTTGACTGCAATAAAACTAGAATGAAGAAGCTGTGCTTAACGTCTGGTTTGTTCAAAAGATGATGTAATGCAAAACGCTGACATCATCTTCAACCATAAACCACACTGCTAAATCCATTTCGGCTCGTGAACAATACCTACGTTATTTTAATAGTATATTTTGACATAATATACATTCAAATACAGCACCCTAATTGCGTAATACACGATTAATCACAATTTTCTAACTAATTACGCAACATAGTAACGTAAACGCTTACGATTACGGATGAACATTAACAACATTCATTGCGATATTTGCGTTATTGACAGGTATTTTTTTTTCAAACTTACAAAGAATCATAAGAAAATAGTGTGTTAGTAACAGAACTGTACCAAAAATTATATTAGTATTGTTAATGCCTAACGGATGCCTATGGCTGTCCTTATCCACAGATTTTGGAAAGGACAGTCGAAACGGGCAGCAATGGCATTTAGGATGCTGTTGTTGCTGCTTCATTGAATGAAGAAATAGATTAGCAATCGGTTTCAAAACCAATCCGATTCTGAATGATCGTGTATTACGCAATTAGAGTACGGAATCATTTTGAAAGAGATTGCTAATTGCTTCATAAATTAAAATAAAATCTGCTCAACAACGTAAATAACGCAATGAATGTTGTTAAACTGTCAAAATGAAACAGATTAGTCTTAATTGTTTATCGAAAATGTTTACCCAAATATATAGGTCTAACCGTCTAAAGTATTTATTGTACATACTAAGTACAGAATTTAGTAAGTATATATCTAAGTAGTAGGTATTTAGGTACACTGAATTGTGATGAGATACTACTGAAATAGATCAATGACTAAGATTATAAGAAACTCGTTTTCATGCTCCATTATAAAGTAGGAAGTGCAATGTTCTTACACTTGCTCTGCGTCGAATGTATGTCAGAGGTCCCGACGATAAGGCACGTTCCTTGTTACTTACACTATAACACAGTATTTTTAATTAATGCGTAATACTTTTTATAGAATTGTGACAATTATTTAAACTTCTTTTTATTTAATCAAATAATTTAAATATTGAAACAATTCGGTAAACTAGTATCTTTTAATATCAACACCATTTCTGGTCCAAATCCTGTGTTTTTTTTACTTGTCGGTTTTCCTATTCTTTCAATGGATTTTCACGGGATGCTATGTACCTATTTTTCCTTTGCTTCTGATGGCGACAAGCTCTCGCGATCGCTTATGTTGTACCATCACGGACATTGGCACCTGATGTCCGTGATGGTACCTAAATCATAATGAATCCAAAAACCGCCCAAGTGCGAGTCGGACTCGCACACGAAGGGTTCTGTAACGTACCAACGTACAATATTCAGAAAATAAATGAAAATACTAAACGACGAATACTTTTCATCTAAAAAAAATCGCAAAGAATAAATTTGTATTTTTTATTGATACTGTGAATTACAAAATTATTTTATGCAGTTGCAGAAAATAAAATGCCCCTAATTAAATAAAATAACGAATGAATTGGCGTTTTAATATTTGTATATTAAATACATTCTATGTTACGTTACAGAAGTTTCAAGTTCCTAACTACTTGTTTAGTTGTTGCGATAGAGCTCGTAGAAAAATTGTCTAAGACTTGAAAAAATAAATATTTAAATTGTTTCTGTTGCAAATTCTGTAAAAGAATAATACTCTACATCTTATGCTAGGTTTTACCTGTATTATAAGAGGTAGCTTATAGACTGCCTTATTCCTTTATTTTATGAAGATAAAAAAAAAAAAAAAATTGAACTCTACTAGATGAGCCAATGACAACCGTACATGACTAGATAAGTTTATTTTATTTTTTTATCCTTTATTTTATGGGGAGGGTTTAATAGTTTGTTGTCATAGCGGCAATAGAATATTTAACTGTCTGACTACCGGTTCATGAGATGACAGACAGAGGCAGTCTCTATGTCATAAAATATCAAAAATACAATATGTATTTGTGATTTTTTATTTAATATTAGTTTATATATATTCCAGAAATTTAAAAAAAAATCGAACGACTAACTAAGTAGATAACTGTGGCGTAATTTCCAGCTCTAGGGCGGGAATGCAAGATGTAATAGTCAATACACTGCATTATGAACCTAAAAGCGGTGCAATAAATCACAGCTTTATTTTTCATGTGTACCTACAATATATCTTGTACTGCTTGTACACCGATTTCTCAGTTATTACGGGGCCAAACTACGTACCTATTAATTACGCCCGTACGGATAGCAATTGTATTATCATTGATTGAGTAGTTTTTGAGTAAGCTTCAATAATAGGCTTTTAATCCAGTTAGTATATATTGATGATGTTGTTACCTTCACATAGGTCATTGCCCGAGAAAATGTGTAGATGTTTTGGATAATATCATGTTTATGAAACCATTAGATACTTTGGTACTATGTATACTGTGCACAGTACTGTGTGTCTATAGCATTTATTGGTGGCAGAAAACATCGATCGTTGGCTCATGGAGTTCGTCGTAACTTAATTTTATATCGTAGCCGGGGCAGAAGTGTTTCTATTTACCAGTTGGAACAATGGTTGCACTAGCCATGTAGGCACTTAGCGGCTCGACGTACCTATAGGCTTGAGTCAAACCCAGCTGGGTTCTGTAGGTCGTCGATCCGTCTAGCATGATAGTGTCTCGCAGTCGGACACGTTCGTCGATGCTCGATATTCTTCCAAGAGCAATCATTTCTAAGACTCCACATTTCTATTCCTATCTATAATAATATTATAATACGAAAGTGAATTTGTTTGTTTGTTACGCTTTCACGCTAAACTGGCTGAACAGATATGGATAAAATTTGGCACATGGATAGACTATGACCTGGATTAGAACATAGGAATTTTTATCCCGATATTCCCACGAAGTCGGACCTTACGCAGGTGAATCCGCTGGGCGCAGCTTGTTAGTACATAAATGTATGCAATTATTTGATAGTAGGCGTGTATGTAGTAAGTACCTATGTGGTACAGTAAATAATAAATTCACAAACGATGTCTATGTTCAGGTGGTGTGCAATCAAACATTATGCGACTGTGCTGGCATCAAAGGCGATCAAGGGAGCATAGGACCTCCCGGTGTTCCAGGCTTTCAAGGTGACTATGGTGAAGACGGACCCCTCGGCAGGCAAGGCCGGCCGGGCGTGTCGGGAGACTATGGCGACAGAGGCGACTTCGGTGATAAGGGAACACACGTAAGTATGCCAAATAACAGGTTGTCTGGTTTCTATTTCACAATATATTTTAAGTAAGTAAGTAATTATAATTGTTTATTTTTATTTTTTAGGGTATCGATGGACCTTACGGACCAAGAGGAGACACAGGGCCGCAAGTAAGAATTTAATAGAATAAGTACAGCAGTTTTGCACATTAAAACATTTTTATAATTTTCTAAATATTTGACTCAATCTTAACCCTTTTCCTTGCCCAGGGCCCATATGGTTTGGAAGGTGTCATTGGGTTACCAGGTTTAGACGGCTGTAGCGGCGTTGACGGTGTTATGGGACCACCTGGATTGAGAGGCTATCCTGGCGATAGAGGTTCACCAGGACCCGCCGGAGAAAAGGGTTCTCGAGGTATGGCTGGTGAGGGGGGCGCAAATTCGAGAGGTGTGAAAGGTGACATCGGTGAAAAAGGTCCACCAGGAGCACCTGGACCTACTGGATATAGGGGTCCTAAAGGTGATGATGGAATTAACGGTCCAGATGGTGATCCGGTAAGAAAAAAAATCACATTAATTTTTATTCAACAATTTTTTTTTATTAAATCATAAAATATTATAGTATGTAGTAGTAGTATACTGTACGGGGAGATTAGGAATTGGATGCATTCCTTGAATTGGGTGATAGTTACTAGAGCTAATTGGCATTGGATAATACAAGTGCGAAATTTCTCAAAAATCTTGAAAAGTTCAATATCTCCAAAATAACCCATTTTGGACCCGATATAAGGAATGCACCCAATTGAAATGAAATGAAATGAAATTGTTTATTCTGTAAATAGGATATTGGAATCACTTTTACACGTCATCTTTTAAAAATAAAAAAATAAAATTAGCTAGATGAGTTGGGCGTTTCCTATCTGACTACTCTGACAAGAAAGGCCGAAACAAACTCAGAGGTCACAGTCTCTTTTAAAGTCCAGACATAATCTTGGTCAGGCCATATGACTGGCCGAATTACTGATCACCCTGTATATACATACTTATTTATCAGGAGAAACTGACTTACATATTACCAGCACACAGTCGAAACTACTGGGACTAGGAAGGTCCTTTTCTATTGTAGGCGTAGCCCAAAAAAGGGTTTTTGGAAATTCAACCTATAGGGGGGTAAAAAGGCAGAAAAGTAGGTATTTTTTGTATGAAAAATCTCATTCCTTGGATTCAAACTTCAAACTCCTCTTTTCTCACTTGGCAACCCTGTGGTGGTGCAATGAGGGGATAAAGTTGATGTGAAAAATCTTATTTCTTTGATCTATCAACTTGAATAAGAGGTATAAATATTTGGGCCAACCAAATATATACCTACTTATCTAAACAAATAATTAAGATCGTAATGTAATGATTATTTTTCAAAAAGTAAGTAGATACTTTTTATAGGGGTGGAAGGAATATTGAAATGTGTAGGGGAACATACGAAATCCACGCGAACGAAGTCGCGGGCGAAGCGCTAAAATAGAATTGCAATCATTATAAAATGAATTTTAGACTCGATTAAGTTTTCAATGTCAAATGTCCACAAACTACGAAAATATATCTAAAGTATAGGTACCTAAGATTGATTCCTGAATACAACTACACTACACATACTTCATAAAACATGCATACACATTACATTAAACTTTTTTGTATAATTAACACTAAATCGTTTTAGGGTCCCATTGGTCGTCTCGGAGAACCAGGATACAGAGGGGATGACGGTGAGGACACCATAGGACCACCCGGTATTAAAGGAGACCAAGGACCAATTGGTGAACCAGGGAGACCAGCGACCGTTGTGGTTGTTGATGACTTTCACGAAAATATTACAGTCATATCTAAAGGAAACGTAGGTGAAAAAGGATTAAAGGGACAACGGGGCGTAAAAGGCCTCAAAGGAATGCTCGGCTCAAGGGGTCAAACAGTAAGTGAACATAATATACTACACGACTACTATCTAGGAATTTTGATACTTGGCAAAAAATAATATGTCTACTTAATATAATGTGGGAATACTTTTTAAGTGTCAGATTTTTTTAAAACATATTTTTACACTATATGCGCTTACAGGAATAGGTTCTTATTCTTTATTGTATATATTTCCAAAAACAATGTTACAATATTATAAGGACAGCTATGTACCCAGAAATAGTCGATTGCTATACAATAATCCAATAGTTCGAGAGCCTAAATAGGTCTTTCACCAGAAATAAGCACTGCTTTTCATTTCAAATATGACGAAAGTAAATAATACTGTAAAATTAAGTAATTGATGGAATTTACTTCGACATCCAAATTATCTGCAAATATACCATTTATTTCATAATTGACTTCAATTTAAATATAATTAGGGGTAACATTTATGGTAGAAAATGGTAAATAAATGTTATTATTATTATTAGGTATTCAGTTTTTTTGTCGCTGTTGTTTTGCTTCAAATTTATTCACATAGTATGCAGTAACTTTTGCCCGTCACTGTTTTTGTTTAAATCATTTTTATTGTTAAAATCAATGTAAATTAACAAAATACAATAGTCCAACTGTATTAGTTTTATACTTTTTAGTTTGGGTGGGATTCATCTGACATTATTTTTTTAAATGTTACCATATTATATAAAGTTTCGATTAAATCTCAAGCTTCAGTCTTTTGCCCGATTATACAGGGTGGAAGGGACATCGACGCGAAAACTCGATGTCCCTTTCACCCTGTATGTGGGTATTTGTCACGGAGAATCCGCAGTGGTATCCCGCGAAATTCATTATAAAATGATATTTGTTATGGTCGGTATCATATTCTGAGGAGCTTGCGGCTAAGTAATAATAGCCGCACGGGTCGATCCATCAGGTTAAGCTACGCTTGCCGAGGTTGGTCCGCGGATGGGTTCTGGATGGATCTTTACATACCGAGACTCCTCCGTACCTCGGAAAACACGTTAAGCCGTTGGTCCCGACGGTCATTCGGGGATCTTTGACTGTCGTTACGAGTCATCAGAAGCCCGAAAGTCTGACATCCAGTCTCGTATTACCCAGCTGGGTTGTGGAGGTCAGATAGGCAGTCGCTCCATGTAAAAACACTGGTATTCAGCTGCATCCGGTTAGACTGGAAGCCGACCCCGACATAGTTAGGAAAAGGCTAGGCAGATTGATTGGCGAATCATATTTTGATCAAACTGACCTGCAAATTGCAAAAAACGTAAGAAAATTTGAATGTCGCGTACCACTGCAGATCCAGATTAAAATCTTTTAGTTAGATCCATAAACAAATATTTATTTTTTCACTAGGGACTTTACGGTCCTGACGGTGCACAAGGTTACAAAGGAGATCAAGGTCTCGATGGTCCAAGAGGAAAGATGGGTCACCAAGGTCGAGACGGCAGTCCAGGTCCAAAAGGAGACAAAGGCGCCCCCGGATACGCAGGTTCGGACGGAACAGATGGAGGAAAAGGTGAAAGAGGTGAAGATGGAATGCCGGGCAATCCTGGACTGCAAGGATTTATTGGAGACCCCGGAATTTATGATGAAAGGCTAGATGTACCACCATCAGTAGGGCCTCAAGGACCTCAAGGCCCTGAGGGACCCTTGGGCCCATTGGGAGCTCCCGGCTATGAAGGACAACGAGGTTTACCTGGTATTGTGGGACCACCTGGATTCCCTGGAATCAAAGGAATTCAAGGCAGGCAAGGAATTCCAGGCACATCTATTAAAGGAGAACGTGGAAATGACGGATTTAAAGGATTCCCCGGGTTTAGAGGACCTACAGGATTTCAAGGAATGCCAGGAGCTACCGGCCCTATAGGATTCAAAGGTACAAAAGTTATTGGTCCAGACGGTGAAGAAGGCGTAGCTGGTATGGATGGGATACCTGGCCAACGAGGCGATCGAGGATATTCTGGCGATATGGGACCACAAGGATTTCCAGGAACTGGCGTTCATGGAGTTGGCCCTCCAGGGGAAGAAGGGCCACCGGGATCGCCAGGACAAGTCGGTGACCATGGTGAATTTGGCCGTCCAGGATTCCTCGGCCCGAAAGGAGAACGTGGAGATGATTGCCCATTTTGCAAATCAGGTAATTAACATTCAATCATTTGTTTCCTTTTCCTATTCTTAGAATTCTTACAAATCTGTGTCTATGTAATATAGACAAGCAGACCTGGGGCCCAAGTCTGCTATTTTTATAAATTCGTCATTCCAACACGATCCCATTGTCATTTTGCTAAAAGTTCGTAATCTTCTAAATTCATAATGGTCGATCATTGGTTGATCATTGTATTCCACAAACACGATACTTGTAACGAATTAAAAGCAATAACTCCACAATGACGTTCTCATGGTAGGTCACTGATCAAAGGAACTGTCAAAATTTTTGCAGATTACCGCCTAAGTCAGTCATTCATTTGTCATTATGTCCGAGATTACCAATAGATACCATTTCTTTCAATGGAGTGTCAGTGGCTGACCATTGGAAAGTCATAATGACGCCAATATGTTATTAGATTACCAAACTTGTCAAAATCAACAATTATGAAATCAATGATAGACCATTCTGACACTATTGTAATAGCAGACTTGAGGCCCAGTTGAGTTGAAAACTAGTGTCAGGCACTAGTTGACTGGCATTTTTGCTGAACTGGGCCTATTTGGCGCAGCCGCGAGACACACAGACTGTGCTAAATAAATAAATTTTATTTATTTTTAATTTTTATAACTTATTAGTTGTCTTCCTTGATATTCGTTGTATGACTCATCCGATCACATAAAAGCATAATGCTAAGTTTGCACGATGAAATTTTGTGGAATTTTGTGTTTTAGCCTGCGGATTGTTTTTCAATCCATGCCGCGTTTTGTCAGAAAGGCGAGTTATTCTTTCTTCATACATCACTTGATATAGCTTTTTGTTTCTTCTTTGCGCGTAAATATTTTCAGATCGTGGTGTGGAGCTTCGTTCAGTACAAACCATGGGGCGATTGTGATTGTTCTTAGAAGCTGATTCTGAAATCGCTGAATGATATATACATAATATATGTTAGAGTGTGATGCTGTTCACCATAACTGAATGGCATAGGTCCATAATATTATAGCTTTGTATTATAAGAGAATTTTATATTCCAGGTATGAGCGTGACCAATTATCCGGTAGAACTTTCTTATTGTCCGTCTAAGTTGATTCCGTTTCGTAAAAATGTGATTTTTCCAAATTATACGTCTGTCGAGGTATGAACCAAGTTATTTGACAGACATGTTCAGCTTAAGGCACATGTATATATTTAACTGTACTCGTAGGCCAGTAGGTACACTATCTTGTAATTAATGGGACATTTAACGGTTTGTTCTCGTTGTCACTAATCTACACTCCTTGAGCCAGAGGGCTATGTCGTCTAAGCAGGTCTGCAGCTGATGCAACTTTAAGATCAGTATGGCACTGCAACACAACCGTGTCATCCGCAAAGGTTCTTGTGGTCGTTAAATTTGATATAGGGTCAGCAGAATTATTTGCATCATCCTGCTGACCCTATATCAAATTTAAAATCGGTCCAAGCACACTGCCCTGAAGAATCCCAGCAGTAATAGGGTTCCTCAGGGCATTGTGCTCTGTACAAAGAAATACCTATCCTTCAACATGTTCTGACCAGTAACCTATCAAAAAGTACTAGGCTTGCATGAATTCAAGATAGTATTTCATTAGTATTATTAAGTACTCTTCATTTGGTATATATTCACATAATAACGCCTATGTCCATCTGGAATAACGTATTTTTACCGTTCAAATGGTGAAATAATTTTTAAATAGGAGGTTCCGGAGTCTATAATTATTCACAAACTCACAAAATTCGCTCTTTCTCTCTATAAAATATTTGCATAGATTGGTAGCTGTTGTTAATAAACTTACTTATATTTTATATTTATTCTCTTAGGTTTAGATGGGCCAAAAGGACAGAGAGGAGATGACGGCTATCCTGGTAGTAAGGGCACCCCAGGACCTGTAGGTGAACTGGGAAGTAAAGGAGATCAAGGCTGGCCTGGTAGATACGGTATAGATGGAGGAAAAGGGCCAAAAGGCATCAAGGGCACAGCTGGCGTAACAGGACAACAAGGACCAAAGGGGCTAAAAGGAAGAGTTATTCTCCCACCACTAGCTATGATCATAGCCGATAAGGGAGCTCCAGGCGACAGAGGTATGATAATACATAAAAGATACTCCAAATCCAATTATGTGTATTTTTTTATGCCTTATGATTCTTTACCTTCCCTTTTGTATATATTTACTTGATCATTTTATTATTTTATGACTGTTAGATATATTATCCTGGAAATTATTATATGTAATACCGATGCTGTGTAGGGGTAAATATAGTTATAAATATAGATACCTATTGAACAGCTGTCCAACCTACTTAAGTAGTAGTAAGTACCCAAATACGTTAAGGCTGGAGTATTCTCGTATTTGATTTGTTTTGTACCTATCCCCGCATCAAAATTTTTCTTCTACTCTCTATTGAGTACATAACAGTAAGCTATAGGTATTTTGCCCTCTCTGGATGTTACTGTCAGTTTAGGTATGTCCGACAGTAGATCAGTCACTGAAGTTGTATTTCAGTACCATCGCGGACCCTGGCGGTGAACCACTTTTCAAAAATAGTACCTACATACTAAGGGTATAAGGGTGAAAAGTGGTTCACCGCAAATGTCCGCGGAATGTAGAGAAGTAGAGCATAAAAAAAAATTGTAAGATTAGTGTAGATTTATTTAATGTGTTTTTTCAGGTTTCGTAGGTTTACCAGGCATTACGGGTGATGCAGGCTGGCCAGGTTATACCGGTGACTCTGGATTCAAGGGAGTTAAGGGACAAATGGGTGATGATGGACACCCTGGCAGGCCGGGTCAAAACGGCACGAGAGGACGAGACGGACAGCCGGGATGGCCGGGCAGGCCAGCCTCTATGCCAATTCAGTTCCTTGTTGGAGAAAAAGGAGAATCTGGACTTAAGTAATTATTATTTTTAATCAAATAACTGTATTGATTTAAAGTTCGCGCGGCCGCTACACGATTGCTGATCGAGTTACTAGGAAAAATTCTGCCTTCCATAAAAAGTCGACATTAATACACCTTGACATTCTAGTCGTCTTACAAAAGCAGCCCACTTCATGTATCCAATGATCATTAAACATTCATAAAACCAAAAATCATATAGGTACAACGTGACATTCTACGTAAAACAAAAATAGGTTTGCTGGTGCTCAGTTTGAAGGCTTATTTACATACTATACCTATGGTTACCGAACGATACTCTCTCGTTGGCTTTAGACTTTTAGAGTCGATAAATACACAGACAAAAAAAATGCAGATAAAAAAAGAACATCCAAAATCTGGGGGCACGCTAGGCCAAGACGAGCCAAGCGAAGCGCAAGGGCACTACCTACCTTTTCTCGAAGCGCTTCGTCGTTTTTTTTAACCCTCATAATTTGGGTTTGGATTCCAGATAAACCAAAATTCTCGGGATATGATGGTAATAGTGGACTTCTTACATTTTCAATTTCATAACTCTTATACTTTAGATTTTATTGATTTTATTTTATTGTCACTGACTCACTCACTGATTATCATTAAAATTCTTAGAGTACTTCCTGAAGTCCTAGAAGGCCGAAATTTGGTATGTAAACTAGTATTAGAACATAAACAACAACAAAAAATCTAAAACTTGGAACTTTTACCTCCCAACCCCTTAAACTAGGGGATGGAAGTTTGTATAAGACTTCCGCAAATTGTGATGCTAAGGGTCTGAAAATTGATATAGGGACTACTTGTTTATCACTCCCCACCCTTTAAATTAGGGGATGGAAGTTATTATGGGTTTTAATCAATAGAGCATTCGTTCACCGTGAACAGTTTCCAATCTGTATCGCGTGCTGTCACCATACGTAAAAGTCAAGGACTAAGTTTGAATAATGCTCTCATTGATATTGGGTCATCCGCGTTCACTTGTGGGCAGGCTTATGTAGTACTAGCATAAATATTAACTTTAGTAGTATTAAAGGGCTTGTAAAATTAGGGCGTGTAGAGTTACAAGCTTGGCTCTACATGAGATCTGATAACTTTTTGACAGTGCGACCCATAAGGCCTCGTCTTGGCAACGTAAATGTTTTTGGTGGGATAAATATTTTCCCGATTACATATCAAAACCATGCCAAATTACAGCTGTATAGTACCAGGGATCTTTGACTTAAACCACGGACAGACAGGCAGACAGACGGGCTTGGCGAAACTATGTGAGGGTTCCTTGTTTTACGGAACCCTAAAGGCTGGCCAAAAGCGAATCGGACTCACACAATAATTATTATTACTACAAAATATCTGAGCAGTCTGCGGCAAGCACCTTGGCCTGCCGTAATTACTGTATCTCCTGTTTGTAATTTATAAACCTGCGCAAGCTCCCAAAATTGAAAGCATCAGAAAGAGCAGCAGCAGCTTCTGAGCAGACTGCGTCTGTGTTTCCGAACGCATACAACCCGAATCTATTCAAAGTAAGAGTGAACAGGCTTCTTCTGAGTAAGCTCACTCCACTGTCGACTTTGTCTCTGTCACCTCTGACCTAGACTAGAGTCAAGTCGTCTGTGTCTAAAAACTTCAAAACAATCTCACTTTTCAAGTTTGATAAAGTTGGTGGCATCAAATCTGAGATTAAACTAATTTAACTGACACCAACTGTGCTCAATTTTGAACTTTGTGAGTAATGTGAGCAATCAACTAACAAAATAGTCAGATATAAGTACCTACACGGAAAATATTCCAAAATAGTCAGATATAAGTAGACGGAAAATATTCCAAAATAGTCAGATATAAGTACACGGAAAATATTCCAAAATAGTCAGATATAATTACACGAAAAATATTCCACAATCAGCCTGCAAAGCCTAGGCTTCCTCTCTTCGATAGGGAGTGGGTTGTACCTACTAATCCACCACGCAGGCCATAATCCAGAACGCCAGTGCGTTTTGGTAGACCGGTTTCCACACGATGTTTTCCTTCACCGATTTCGTTTCCGTCCTGTTCAGGAAGTTAGGATAACATGGCATGAGCCACTGAGCACCGTGACATCCAATACTGACTTCAATTAGACAAAGAACGAGAAAATACCATATTCAGAACACAATTTGTCTTGAATAATTTTTATTCAACAATAATAAAAATCAGTTATTTCTATTATTCGTATACTCGAAGCACTGTATTATTATCTACCGACTATTTAATATTCCGTCGTAGGTACGGCCACTTAAAGAATAGGATATGCCGTGGACACTGACATTTATTACTTAATTTTATTAATAATTTGCCAATTGCCCAATTTGGTGCGCAGTAAAACGGTTACAGTTTTTGAGTTCCTACATGATTTTATGCATGACTGTTCCTGGTTTTTTATTTTTGTAAGCTTTTAGGCAAATATTTGCCAATTCCTATTTACCTAATAAAGAAATATGAAGGAATCAGGATTATACCTACTAATCAGATCAAAGCGTGTTGCGTCTGTGTCGACCTACCGATTTACTTATTATTGGTTGCTTGTGTTCTGTTTAACACACTGAATACATTTCAGAGGTGAAATTGGTGAACCCGGAGAGCCTGGTCTCCCTGGTGAAGCCGGAGAATCCCTTGCTCACGGAATAAATGCGAAAGGCCCCAAAGGTTTCCCCGGAGTATCAGGACCTAAAGGTATGCATTATTAATAGATAATGAAATTGATTAACACTTTTGTACAGACGCCAGCAGGTCAACCTACCCGAAACTGTCAAATTTTCCCAATCAACTTTGAACCTTATTGTTTAGTGATAAAGTTGAAAATCTATTAAAGAAATTTGACAGATTGTAGTAGGTTGATGTGCTGGCGTCTGTATCTACCTATGTATAATAAATAGACTAACACTTCGCCCGCGTGGATTTTGTTCTTTCCCCTTCGAACTCCAACACCCTTGCACCCCCTTAAAAGGGTAGTTTTGAAAAGTTAATTATTACGATCTTTGTTAGGTATTTACCTACCTAGATAAGTTATTTTATTAAACTTTCAAATATCTAACGGAATCTGATTTTTAAACAAACTGTTGTAACCCCGACATGGGTTGAATTTTGAAAAATCGTTTGATACCTTTCCATTTATTAACTTTTATATTAGGTATCTATTATTATTATTCGCGTAGATGAATTTTCGGCCAAAAATCTTTCAACTTTTTACCATCGATAGTTCAGAAGGAAAATACCAATGTGCGAGTTATTCGAAACGTGCAGTAAAATCGTCCCCTAAAAATTTCTACTTACCTACCTCTTTGCACCCAGTCACGGGACTATTTCCCAAAAAAAAATTTACTCATGCAGATCTAATTCTTTATTTTTATCAAGATTATTATTCACTTAGGCAACTTTATAACCTACAAAAGCAATCGAAAATACTCTAAATTTATTGACTCTGACTTGGAATTGTATTAAATTAATTCCTCCCAATTCAGCATTCACTCAGAGTATTTTCGGACAGCCGTCTTTTTCATTGGCCACTCTGGGTACCTCTGCCCAGGGACCCGCGATCCATTGGATCCTCTAGTTCCTGCTAGCGTCGTACCTAGATAAAAGTTGCTAAGATTTTCGAATTCACTACGCTCGCTCACAAATCCTACATTTGCTTAGTTCTACAAAAATTCTGTGTAAATTGACAAAGTACCTACTTAGGCTCGTTTTATTTCTTTATGGATGATTAAAAGAATAGGTACCTAATCTAGCGAAGCGAATTTGAAAAAGCACCTCGTGCTTTTTCAAATTCGCTTCGCTCGCTCATGCATTCTTTTTAATTTCTAGTTTTCATAATTTTTGCAGTCGAATGTTACTTCTATTTCTGTACGAACAGTCAAAAGAATCCAATAAAAATTAGAGTTCAGCTATCTAATTACGTAACATATTTTCGTAAACGATTACAACTAATCTGTTGCATTTTCACAGTTCAACAACATTCATTGCGTTATTTACCTACATTGTTGAACAGTTTTTTTTTTTCGAACTTATGAAGCAATCTGTTTCAAAACGATTCAGATTCTGATTGATCGTATATTACACAATTAGAGTACAGGGCTTCCAGACGGCCCTGTTTTCGGTCATGTAGATACCTACATAAGAAAAATGGCGTGAAGAGAGAAACAGGGCTTCATTGAAATGGATAATAACTGAGCTCCTCATGAATTTGAACTAAGAAATTAATGTCTACATAATAAAAACAAAGTGCATGTCGGACCACGCACAATAAAGGGTTCCGTATATGGGATAAATTTATCCCAAGAACACACCTGACGTGAAGATGAGAGAACATGTTTTTCAACTACAAAGTTGAAAAACATTTTCTCTCACGGCACGGTCAATTCTCCAACTGCAAATTTAAGTTTGTTTTTTTATTTTTATTTTGCAGCGAGACCTTGCTTCTTGCCAAATTTCATGATTCTAGTTCAACGGGAAGTACCCTATATGTTTTGATTTATTTGCGAGTATCAAAATATGTCGGATTTTTTTCAATGCGTTGACTTAGAAGTTTGATTTTTTTAGAGCTCCAAGGGACCTTAGACCTACGTATTTGATTTAAATTTAAACTTGATACTACCTACTACTACTTGTAGTAGGTATTCTATCTATACATCTAACTGTAGGTACTCTGTTTGAGCTGCGTGAGTTTTATGAACATTGTTCATTTATAAATAAACATTGATGAATTTAACGAATGCTAGTTAGAGCAAGTTAGTAGTTTAAAAATTACCAATGTATTTAAATTAAACTAAACTTTTGCAGGTATCTTTGGAATGAAAGGAGAAAGAGGTGAAATGGGATTCGACGGTACCCCGGGTCCATTTGGCGATCAAGGCCCAACTGGCAGGTCTATACAGGGTTTGAAAGGCTATAAAGGCTTTGTCGGAAGAAAAGGTAGTATAGGGCCTTACGGTATTCCTGGCAGTCAAGGGCAACTGGGGCCTGTGGGTGCTGTGGGGAATAGGGGAAAGAAAGGAAGTCGTGGCAATCCTGGTTTAGCCATCTTAGCGGGCGAAAGAGGTTTCGATGGTCTGGCCGGTGAACGAGGAGAAGATGGTGATGCAGGTTATCCGGGCATACCAGGAAGAACTGGATCTATGGGAAATAAAGGACAGCAGGGTCCAGCCGGAGATATGGGTCTCGATGGACCACAAGGACCTCAGGTAAATATGCATACTTATTTTATAATAACTTTCATATCTGGCAACCATGCATTTTACTAGTTGGGATTTGAAATATCGACCGACACTGACACCTTCAATTGGAATTTCATTAATCAAAACTTCCACGCTGACATTGGTACTTGACGGACGAACTGCTTTTATAGTAACTTTTAGTTCCTAATTTACATTCACTCACTTTAAAAAACATGTTAGTTATGGTGCTCCTTCTTTTACTCATAGATATATTTTCCACAAAAAAAAATGTTTGTTTGCCAACAGGGAAGAAAAGGAATACCAGGAATAGAAATACGAGGTGCCCCGGGCTTAGCTGGTCAGCCTGGATGGCCTGGACGCTTAGGTTTGGTTGGAGAACCAGGTTTACAAGGCTCTAGTGGAATAATTGGCGATAACGGTCCTAAAGGAATGAAGGGGAACGTAGGACCCAGTGGCATTCGGGGCCAGCAGGGGCAAGATGGAATAATGGGTCTAAACGGATTCCCGGGAAGATCGGGAATTGTCGGAAATCCAGGTGCTCCGGGAGATCGGGGAGACACAGGTTCCTTAGGATTTAACGGAGAGCCTGGTCATCCTGGAAGAGTAGGACCTTCTGGTCTTAAAGGTATTATTGGTGAAGTAGGTCTTCCAGGGGCCCCTGGCAATGACGGCAGTCCCGGTTTTAAGGGATCGAGAGGAGAATGGGGTTTTCCTGGTTTAAAGGGTATTAGAGGTGATGATGCTGCAAGAGGTCTGAAAGGTGACAAAGGCTTACCTGGTTATGATGGACTTAATGGAAGACCTGGTTTAAAAGGTTTTAAAGGTGCGATAGGTGACTCAGGATCGCCAGGTCTAAGTATTGCAGGCCCACCAGGATTAAAAGGCGATAAAGGAAATACTGGGTACTCAGGTGCATTTGGAAGTATGGGAAGAAAAGGACAAATGGGTGATTTTGGTCTCATTGGAGAACGTGGTGAAGTGGGTGACAGCGGTTTCCTTGGAGCACCTGGTCGTCCAGGAAGAGCGGGTGAAGTTGGAAGCAAAGGTCAAAATGGGAAACAAGGAGCTGTTGGGTTACCTGGTCAGAAAGGCAACCAGGGTTTCGAAGGTACCCCTGGACGCATAGGTTCTCCTGGCCTTCCTGGTGAAGTTGGCTTCATAGGTCGAAGTGGACGCTTAGGCAACCCTGGAATTAAAGGAGAGCGAGGTGATATTGGAATTACTACGTACGTTGCCCCTACCAAAGGTGATATTGGTGACATGGGCATGGAAGGTCTTTCTGGCGTTCCTGGAGTTATCGGTGATGCAGGATTTTATGGACTCAAAGGTATCAAGGGTGAACAAGGAGATGAAGGCCTCCAAGGAGAAAGAGGTGATATAGGTTTAAATGGATACCGCGGTTCAATTGGTGATCAAGGACCTCCCGGTCTCACTGGTATAAATGGAGAAAATGCCCCACGGGGAGAACAAGGAAAACCTGGTTTTGATGGTCTTCCTGGATGGCCCGGTAATAGGGGTCAGAAGGGTAAACCTGGCGAATATGGTTTCAATGGTCCTGATGGGTTACGTGGTCCCCCGGGTCTGATATTCGAAGGACCAAAAGGTATGATTGGAATGGATGGTGCACCAGGGCCGCGGGGTATTTCTGGACGACCAGGAAATCCAGGACTGGTTGGAAACACAGGCATCAAAGGTTATCAGGGGGATACCGGAGAAACAGGTGACTCGTACAACCCCATAGGTGCACAAGGAGACCAAGGGTATCAAGGGTTCACTGGAGCCAGAGGACAAAAAGGAGATGGAGGTGATTCTGGTACACCTGGGCGGTTGGGACAAGAGGGAGCGCAAGGATTTAAGGGATTGAAGGGTGATGAAGGCGAAGAAGGGCCATATGGACCACCTGGCCGTAAAGGTATAAAAGGTGATACAGGAGATTTATTAGGTTCTGAAGAAATTATGCCTGGACCCATTGGCAACATGGGACCACGTGGATATGATGGCCGGCCGGGACGTGATGGTAAACCAAGTGAATTTGGAATTAATGGTGTACCAGGAAAGAAAGGAATGAGAGGCGATGATGGTTTCTCCGGCGAGATTGGAGCTCCAGGACTAATGGGACCAGAAGGATTGAAGGGCGTAAAAGGATTACAGGGCTATGAAGGATATCGTGGACCTGTGGGAGATGCTGGTCCTCCTGCTGTGCAGCCAGTACCCAAATCTAGAGGCTTTTATTTTACTGTTCACTCACAAGAAAGAATGATTCCACAGTGTCCGTCGGGAACCTCTCCCCTTTGGAGCGGATATTCTCTTATTCATATTATTGCAGACGGAAAAGCACATGGACAAGATCTAGGTAAGTTATATTATTATAAAAAATAAAAACTTTATGCACAAGTACATAAATATAACCATACAAGTGCGGACTTTCAATCAGTCTACCTTAGTTATGGTGATGTAGAGACAAAATAACAGAAAATAACCATGAAAATATTTAAAATACAAGAATATACAGGGTGGAAGGGACATCGACGCGAAAACTGATACCATGGATTCAGTACATAATTCTGAACCAGCCAAAAAAACAGCCGTTTTATAGAAACATTCAATACCTACGCGGTCAAAATGTATGGAACAGCAGATATTTTTTTTAATAACCGACGGAAAATTTCAACGGAGGGGGGTCCGTGGTATCAATTTTCGCGTCGATGTCCCTTCCACCCTGTATAAGGCGTTGTCCTAATTGGCTACGATCGTACGAGCAAACGATGCAATTTAAACACACACATTTTCTTAGAGTGTCCTAATTGAAGCTTGCAAGTCAGCGCGAGAACGGGAAATGCTAAATAACGATCGTACGATGGGTTTGATCATGAGATCGTGCAATCAAAGCTACAAATCTCTTTTGAGTGTCCTAATTTTCTATTGATCTGTTAGGACCCCTGTTGGACCATCACACGATCATTTTCATCATGCAACGAAATCGCATCGTTTCCTCGTACGATCGTTAGCCAATTAAGACCACGCCAACGACTGATAGGTGCATATCTACTACACAAAATATATACTTATTAACGTTCAGAGAGATGAAATTAAGTAAATGGATTAAAACTAATCCAATAAATGAACTCTTGATATGATTCTGTCAACTTCTTGCGAATCTGAAAGTTAGTAGGTATCTGATATGCTAAGCTAAATGATAGTGTAAGTAGTAAGTAAAAATAATATGAAAGTTACTCGTTGTAGGACTCGTACCTACTCCAATAAAGCAATTCTTTTTTTTCTTTAAGGTGCTTCCGGAAGCTGCTTGCGCAAATTTTCGACTATGCCATACATGTTCTGTAACTTCAATGAAATATGTAATTTCGCTCAGCGTGAAGATTACAGTTTCTGGTTATCAACTCCAGAACCTATGCCCATGTCTATGACACCCATACAAGCTAAAGATGTTGGAAATTATATATCCAGGTAAGCCTTCATTATAATTTAAACTCCAACTGCATGAGCTGACTAAATTAATAAACATCAGCCCGTTGCTGATGCGGGTTGAATGTCAAACAAGTACGTTTGCGTACTCTACCTATAATAGTGCCTCAATTGATCTAGATTTAGACCATTTGAAGGGGGCATTTTTGCGGGACTGTCTGTAATTTTGATGTTCGAAAACTACTACTACTACTAGTTTATATTACATAAATGACTTTTGTATTTTTTTTTCGGCCATAACTATTTTGTAAAAATAGGCATAGGTAGGTAGAGGGACGACCCGCCCCTGCTTTGCACGGGTGTAATAGCAACATGTCAAAACATCGAGATTTCTGTGTTCAACCTTAGTAAAAAAAAAAAATGTGTAACATCTTACATCTGCAATCTGTGGGAGCGATTTCGTGAAAAGGGACGGAAGTGAGTAACAGGTAGCCGGGGAAGCGCGCGCTATTTGATTTTACCAATGAGCGCGCGTGGTGTTAGAGTTGGCCATCAGATGGTACCAACCCATTTTCCGAGAGGTTGTAAGCAGGATTTTAATGATGGTGATGATGATGAATATTGTTTATCATTTAAACGTCAGTCAAGATGTCAGATGTTACACATCAAAAATATGCGACTACTTGCTGGTATGCTCGCTTGTTTATTTTTTTTTGTTATTTATAATATATTCAAGTATACACCTTCCCGAATATTTACTCGTCTCAATGTCGTTTAGAAGATCTAAGCGGTCACACAAACACAAAAAGGTGTAGGTACATTATAAATAAATATTGTGCACACATACGGTTACATATTCCTCTTTTCGAAAAAAATTTCAGATGCCAGGTATGCGAAGCACCCACACGAACTATCGCCATCCATAGCCAAAGCAACTTAGTACCTGAATGTCCCAATGGCTGGAGGGAGTTGTGGCAAGGTTACAGTTTCCTAATGGTAAGAATGATTAGCTACGCAATTACCCATTGCACTGAATTATTGTTAGATTTAGCTAATTATTTAAGTTTTCAAAAGGTATGGCATTATATAACTTGTCTAATCATTTACAGCACACGGCTGGAGCGCGCCATGCAACAGGACAAAGCCTCATTTCTCCCGGATCGTGCATGAGGCAGTTCCGCTCGCGTCCTTTCATCGAATGCAACGGACTCGGTCGCTGTAACTTCTTTGCAACGGCCATTTCCTACTGGCTCTCAGTAATAGATGATTATAGAATGTTCGAGAAACCAGAACAGCAAACCTTAAAGGCCGACCAAGTATCTAAAGTTAGCAGGTAAGATAAGTGCCTAAAATTTTATTTTGGTAGTTACCTATTACGTAAAGATTCGATGCTTCCGTTACCTACTAGGATTAAAGTAAGAGTCTGCTTAAGTAATTTCTAGTATCCACAAGACTCATAGCCTCACCAAGTGGTGCACTTTTTGCATAAATTCTTGGGAAAATGTGGTTTGTTACCTATTAAGGTATAGCTTGTCCAGTCTGAAATGCGCCCCACAACAGCATTACCGTGTGCGTGAAATGCGGTAGTGGGGCGCGTCATTTCAGTAGACAAGTTTTACCAACATTTCTCTATCCCTACTGAGAAATGTAATGCTTCACCACAAGTCAACAAGGAAGCCCTCTCGTTAACTCGTAGCCGCGACTGTAGTCAGATTGAAAGCTGTAAGAAGCTAACTACGTGGCGACTATTTTAGACACACAATAATCACAAGCAGTTGGTGCTTGGTTGATGGTGTTTGATGGGAATTTGGACACAGGAAGAAAGACTGGTTTTACTTATTAATTACCTAACCTTTTATTAGTGTTCAACATGCTAAGTACCTATACTTATTACACCATCTTGTTCTACACACACACAGGCTAAAAATATAAATATGTTAACAGTTGGTAAGCTAACTTACCAGTTAGAGTTACTAGGTATGGTTTGTTGATACTTACGAGCTTTTTGTTACAGATGTGCTGTTTGCATAAGAGAATGGCCGGTGCCGCACAAAAGCTCGGTACGGGTGCCTACGGTCTCGGTAGGCGACTTGAACTCGGTACCAAACGCAGCTATTCGTCGGCCGTATCGTCCGATAAACCCCCGCCGGCCATATTATCGCCGCGGGGTTCGAGGGAGGCGCCGACAGTGAAGAGACTTACCAATCTTTCTGAGATTCACTTGAAACGTTATTTCTAGTACTAAAATATTGTGATGATTCTATAGGTAATAATTAAAAGAAGGATGAGAATACGGATAGAATAATATATCACTGCCAAAATTAAATAAGTAGCTATGTATAACTACTTATCTAGTATTTAATTTAATTAATTTTGTTCATAATTTTATACACATGCAATACCTACTATCGCAAACTATTATCACAAAACAATTGTCATGCAACCAATTTTCAATCAAATTGATACCTACATACCTACTTAATATTAAGTAGATATATATTTTATGATAATTATATAACTATATAGAATGAAATTAGAAGACTAATATTAGCTTTTTATATGTTTAACTTTTTTTTATAAAACGATATTTTCGAACTAGTAATGTTCACCGGCAAATAGGTGGGTACTACCTACCTAGTACCTACTATATCTAATATAATATAACTCCATGGTATTTTTATCCTAAAAAATCAAGTCTATAACATTAAATGTTTACCAGGACCACAGGATTGTAAAACTGTGCCAGGACATAGTCCGATAAATAAAGCACTTTATTAATAGTGTTGTAAATATAATATTATCGACCTAGTTGCGAATAGAGTAATAATAAAACAATTTAAAATACCCCGTATTTTATTTCGACAATTGTATTTACCTTTTAAGGTTACTCTAGTCGGTCATTCTTCCATACACGCGTATTATGGTGATTACTCGTCTGATTGACGGTGTACGTTTAAAATTATATCAATTTGTCTTGTCATTATCTAGCCGGAAAAATAAATTGGTTTGGTAGTTATGAGCATCGCAACTTCCATATTTCAACACTAATCCCAACTCGTCTTTGAGTGTTATTAAATAACGTAGTAAAAAATAAAAACTACATAAATAAATAATTCGATTAATTAGCATCCATATTAATCACGCCCACCATCGAGTTCGAACCATCGACTGGTGCACCCTTAAGAACGTGCATTTTGAAAGTGGGCAACGTCGCAAATAAAATAAATGTCAAATATTTCACTGTTTTTATTAATTTGGCAATAATATTACTGTATGGAAATATGAAATATGGCTAACTAGTGAACTAAAATATTGATTATGAAATGCAATAATTAATATCGTAACTCCGAATATTCAGATTTAAAAAAGTATTTGGAAACTTTCCAAATGCCTTTTTCACACCTAAAATGGTTACAACATCAAATTCAGTGTTATAATTTGTAATTCATTATTAATATTCTAGTTAATTAGTTAGCAATATTTCATATTTCCATACAGTAATATTGCCAAATTAATCAAAACAGCTAAATATTTGACAGCTATTTGCGACGTTGCCAACGTTGCCAACTTTCAGAATGAACGATCACTGATCAGTCAAAGTAATGTTTTTGCCAGAAATAGTAGGTTCGGATGTTTATACATCTAAGAAAAGGTATAATATTTACTTACACCCATATTCTAAGTCAAAATCTCATGTATAGTCTCTATGTAAAATGTACCTAATTATCCTAGGCCCGTTAGCCAGCAAAGCGGTACAATACTTTATGTAGGTACCTACAGCGGCGGTTGTTTATTGTAGTTTTGGTAAATTAAAAATTACAAAATGCGAGTTTATTAACAAGTTTGACAGTAAAAACTGAGCAGTAAACTAAACAAAAATGAGTCGTTAGTCATAACAAATGTTTAAATTAAGCAGTATGGCTAGCTAGTCGGAATTAATCGGCAAGAAATCTAACTTGGAAGTAGCGCTCGCTAGCTGCTACCGCGGCACCGCTCGCTACACTTGCTCGACTCGCGCGCGGTTGGTCACTGTTCTAACCTAACCAATTTGGTTGGGGGTGCCCTGGCTTAAACGACATAGCTTGATCTCTGCGACATATTATGTCAAACTGACATTCCTAGGGTAGGAATTCATTCATTAATATAGGTCATGCCCATAAATTATGACATTGACAGTTACTGTCTGTCGGTACAAAATCGGGCTATGAATCTCATTATGGACACTTTTTCTGGTGTCTGACTACGGTACGGTTTATTTATACTTAAAAAAATACTTTTAGGCAAAAATGTATTTATTTTTAAACAAAAATCATTTTTTCCCCAAAAAAATAGCATAGTTCACGTAAACAAATGACGATTCTATTTAAAAAAATACTTGATTCTCAAACTGAAAATCATTGAGTAATAATAATAGTGTTTAAGTTAATGTACCTATTAACTCATTAGTACAGCCAAAAGCATGTCAAACTATACACTACTGGCTTAAGTTAAGCTCTGATTTATACTGCGTGCCATACAAAACAGGGTTTTTTAAATTTATTTTTGGGTGGGAAATCATCAAATGAATTCTCCCGCTCTGGGCGGAGCGAGAGGGCGTGTCAGAGTTTTACTGACTAAAACCCACCCGTGTTCCTTCTGTTGCCTGTGCCGGGGGCCACGGTATCTCTTTCGAACAACCCGCAACCCCGGCAGGCATATGCCCTAGCATTTATTTTCGTTCACTGGACCCCATCCATTTGATGCTGACATCTCTTTGAGGCGCGCGTGGAATACAACGCGCCGTCGTCGGCCCGGGCCTGGTCCTTAACGTATGGCGACTATGGCGAGTTGCCCATTGCTCGCCGTCCGCAAGCCCGCGCCTACGGTGGCTGAACACCGGCTATGCGCTCTCGACGCCCAGGGCGTCTCCTGCGGCAAGTAGGATCGTGAGGGCGCAGACGTTGTCTCTCCCTCACGCGTTACGCCTCCTCCTTCGCGAGCATTACTGCTTCGCAGAAGGAGGTGACGGCTTCCCATGCACTCTCGCTCCGTACCATGGCCTGGACCAGGCCAGGCGCATGAGATCCCCGCCACCAATCGGCTCCACGAGGACGCGGCGGTGCTCCGCCCAAGCCGGGCAGACCTCCGCAGCATGCTCCACCGTTTCCATCAGGCGATCCACACAATGGTGACACCCAGGCGTTTCCTCCCGCGCTATCTGAAACAGGAACCTCCCGAAGCATCCTTGTCCGGTGAGGACCTGTGTCAGGCGGAAGGTGAGAACGCCGTGGCGCCTCTCTAGCTACTCCTCAAAGTGGGGAATTGGCTAGTCCAAACAGGGCTAGTCCAAAGAGTCAAGCTTGACGTGCTCTTGACTGTACCTACTAACAATTACATTTAGTCGTCTATGAAAATATTATCAAGAAAACACAAAAACATTATTAAAATCGCCATGTTCTAATCCTTTTTATTGCACAAGTAAACGTGCTAGTAAAAAAGAAAAAATATATTTAAAAAAAACAATATTTTATAAAACCTAAACCCCACGTATTTGAAGGACGTCGCCATAGTAAAAAAATATCTATCCTACTAGACGCTTTAAATTACACTTATTTCAAATCTGTTGGATGGTCGGACGTTTCTTCTCATCATCCTTTATGATTATTATTGAAACGTTAAATAAAATAAGAATTGTAGCACTCAAATATGTATATTTTAATTTTAATAACAATAACTACGTGTACAATTTTTTTTTTTTTTATTGCACAAAAAACATAGCACTTTGCACTGTATACAGTGGCGTAGCGAGGTGGGGGCGGCAGGAGCGGCCCGCCCCGGGCGGCACTTTTTAGGAAGCGGCAAAAGTTAACAATAAATAATAATAGCAGATTGTTTGCCTAGGGAGCAAACAACTATTTTTAAGGCGAGTGTTTCTTTGAATCCAGAGCGGAGCGAAGGATTCTAAAGTAGAATTCTGAACGCAGCGAGGGATTCAAAGTACGTCACTCGAGCTTCGAGCGAACACTCTACTTTTCATCACCCTCTATGAGAAATAAAAACGTGTGCGGACCTCATCTCTCACGTATGATTTAAAAGCAAAACAAAATTTAGCTGCGAAAATTTTGTTTTGCTTTGCCATCTTGGATTTACATTTTGACTTGACTATCGGCTTTAACACCCTCGAAAACTATGAAAAGGACACCAATGATGAACAACTTGAAAAGTTTCAGAGCTGCCATCTTGGATTTTCATTTTGATTTTCAAATTGGATTTTCAAAAATAGTTCTACTCATCTGTGCGTGCGGCGCCATGTGTGCGTGCTCTTGTAATTATAGTGCGGCAGTCGTCGTCCTAGCAACACGTTTCCCTATATCTATTCCCTATACATATATCGCTTTTTGCACAGGTACAGTCATTACTATGACATCGTGACCATGTACCTTCTATAAAGCTACCATTTACTGGGTACGTCTTTCATTGACTTGATGTGCCCTGGCGGCTGAGAGTATGTCATGCTCACCCAAATGTCTCTGGTGGTGGCGTGTGTGTTGGATCGTTAAGTTCCCTTCAAAATGGTTGAGCTAAACGGTGCTGATCCATGCGTCATGTTCGTGAACGGGCGCCATCAGTAGGGACTGGTCATCTCATAACTGCCACGACTTATTTTAATTTTTGAATTGTTTTTATATTTTTATTACGGACGCTTTTTACGTGCACGTCTTTCTACATTGTTCTCACATGTATAATTTCAACATTAATGATGTAACCAATATTTTGTGAGAATATTATGATTTAAAAGAGTGTCCGTGGAGTTTCTTGCCCGTTCTTCTCCATAGGAACCTACGCTTTGGAACGGGCAACTAGCTTCATATTTCTGACTGAATGACCCCTTGACAATTCAAAAGTGCCTGTAAATGGTTTAATTGAAATAAATGCTTTGAGTTTGAGTTTGATTTTACTAAAAATGTCAGTCAAAGTCAAATAATTTATTTCAATTAGGCACAAAAAAGGCACTTATGAACATCAAAATTTACAAAAAAAAAAAATAATTGATTCTAGTCGCCCATTCCAAAAGGTAGTTTTCGTATGGAGAAAGAAGAATGGGCAAAACTCTGAAACTCCACCGTTATCTACTCTTTTAAAATATTTTCACAATATCTTGTATACATTAATTATATAATTATATGTGAAGACGATGCGCCTAGAATAAGTTTACTATACCACGATAGGTAAAAAGAATGAAAAATGAAGGAATGACATAAATTAATTATGTGATAGATGCATGGTGCTTACTTAATTACAAACATTGTAAAATTATACGATATTCCTAACATTTTAACAAGTAGTACTAATAATAAGTCAGTGTGTGAGTTCAAGTAATCACAGAATATAAAATCAATGTTATAAAAAATCATATTATACAATTAAATTGGCAACCAGTTAGATTTTGTCTAGATTCTAAATTGTCCTATGGAGCAGGACCAGCATGTTTCCAAGCATTTTTCATATTATGCTTGTTTACAAAGTGTACTTTTTATATGAGTTTTAAATTTTCTTTCATTTAATTCTAATTTATGTCTAGTTCTACACGGAGAAAATGTTTAAGGAGTCAGGTAATTTTTTATTAATTTTTAACGTGCTCGTTTCGATATAATTAACATTTATTATGATTAAATAATGTAGGTATCCTATAAAAAATATTATTTTTAACGTAACGTATTATTATTGTTTTAGACTCGTGAACCCATTGCCAAGGTATACGAATTTCTGAAAAAAGATGCGACAAATATATTGCAACTTGTAAGTGATCCAGTTAGTACAGGTTCGATTTTAATATCGAAATTGAGTGAACATTTAAACAGCGTACGAAAAAGAACAGCAATGGCAGTGGGGGTATCAGCAAGAACAATATTGGGTGAAGGAATATCAACTGACTCTAAAAAATCTTTGTATACAGACCGCAAAAAACGTGCAAAGAAGTTGGAATTAGACAACTATAACATTGATGTTATGCATTCAACTATTCAAAATTACCATTTAGAACATCACGAGCCAATATAAGTCTGTGGTTGGAATACAAGTGGCGAAAAACTGTCGATAACAGACATGTAATTATAGAGCGGCATGACATTCGAAAACCATCGACATTTTGACATGGAGTCAGAATTCATAATTAACCTTGCTGAGAGCAGCAAATCCGAAAATTCACCATTTGATTTTTCTAGTAGCGATACAGAATAATATGTTCAATAAACATGCATTTACCAAATAAGTTATTTTTTTAAGAACCTGGATATTATCAAACACGGCAGGTTACAATGACCTTAAAAACAAAATAATTTATATTATTTTGTTTTACTATTGTTTTATTAATAGTTACTCCTCGTCACATAGTTGTTCTTTTTTATTTCAGTTTAAATAACTGTATTTGTATTTTGTACTTGTCTGTACCTCTTGGCACGCACACAAAGTTACTGTATAAACAGGCTGAATTTTTAGTCACCGTCCAAATTTTGATATATTAATCTTTGGCGAATTTTTTTTTCAGAAATGGAGTTAGTGAATCATACCTAAAATGATTCACTAACTCCATTTCTGAAAAAAATCGATACGTAAAATTTTCATATTAAATCATTTTCTCGAAAGAATTATCCGCTCTGCGTGGTATATAATAACTTTGTGATGTGATATCTCAATATTTTTGTATTGAGTGATACTAAAAGAAAAAACAAGTTTTCAATGATTTTCGCCAAAGATTAATATATCAAAACTTGGACGGTGACTAAAAATTCCCACTTAGTTATCTACAATCAATGGCAAACCAACTTAACCATTACATTTATTATTTCTTTGATAATTATACCTATATTGTATCCATGTTATTGTACACGTAGCTTTATTGTTATTAAATTTAAAATATACATATTTGAGTGCTACAATTCTTGTTTTATGTAATATTTCAATAATAATCATAAATTTGTATGAAATGAAATGAAATTGTTTATTCTGTAAATAGGATATTGGAATCACTTTTACAAGTCATCTTTGAAAAAAAAAAATAAAAAAAAAATTGCTAGGTGAGTTCGGCGTTTCCTATCTGACTACTCTGAGAAGAAAGGCCGAAACAAACTCAGAGGTCACAGTCTCTTTTAAAGTCCAGAAATAATCTTGGTCAGGCCATATGAGGACCATGTACATTAGTCTGAAATGGTCTTTTGAGAAAAGAACCACCCAGATTTGAGTGGACCTGTCCTGTCAGTGCAAGCATTTGTCAGTAGGTAATCGTGGAGCTCAACTCAGAACTTAAGGAGCTCAACTCGACGAACAATACCAAAGAAAGGACATTTGGGTAGGCCGCATAAACTACTCAAACTGCCAGACCATCATTAAAACTAACTGAGAAAAAAAAAAAAAAAAATATATCCACATAGTCCTCACATTCACAAAAATTTAAATAATATACTTTTCGTACCACTTGCTCAAAAAAGTGACATTCTATGCCACAAAAAGCGAACATAACAATAGTCATTTTTAATCTGTTTTAACAGATTAAAAATGACTGTTTTAACAGATTAAAAATGACTGTTTTAACAGATTAAAAATGACTATTGTTCTTACCCTGTTTTTAAACAGGGAAAGAAAATTGTACTGAATTTCATTCACCTCTAGGGGGAGAATGTGATTTAAATTTGGAATACTTACCGAAATGTATACTGAACTACATCTGTGTTTACATCATTGAGTTTGTATTTATAGCATTACTTATACATCTTTTTGAAAACGGAATACGCATTTATTATGCAGTTATGATTAAATAAAATTACGAAAACCGACGAGGCCGTATTATATGAGCTTGATGCCTTTGCTTTTCCGACAAAAAAATATTAGTCTAGGAATTTGCCGCGTTTTTGTTTTCTTCAAATACGTATACTTACGTTAAGTTTATTTTAATTTTTTTTTTATAAATTAGTTGATGTTCTAAAAATACGTTACGATGTTAAATCAAAGGGACAGTGACAGTGAATTGTCGGATTCCATCAGTGCAAATGCTGCCGCAATTATAAATAATTTGCTTCCAACAAAATCCAAGGAAAATTATTTAAAAACTTATGAAGAATTTTCAACGTGGAGAAGTGCGAAAGGCCTATCAATTTCAGAATCAGTACTTCTTGTCTATTTTGATTATTTATCCAAGACAAAGAATCCGAATACACTTTGGTGCATATACTCAAAACTGAGAGCTACAATAAGCATCAAACACAGCATTGAAATAAATACTCGTAGATTCACGAAATTACTGGCTTTTTTAAAAAGAAAATCAGAAGGGCATTGCGCAAAGCAGTCTAAAATTTTTACGACTCAAAATGTGGAAAAATTTCTTAACGAAGCTCCTGACGATTTTTTTCTGGCCACAAAAGTAAGTATACATGATTTAACTATGAATATTTCGTATCTTAGTAATGGTAATTATCCTATATATTTACCTGTTTTTTATCTTTGTTATAGGTGGCCTTAATTTTTGGTCTCAATGGTGCTTGCCGCGGATGTGAACTTGTAAACTTAAAGGTGGAGGACGTTGAAAATCATTCCAATGAGTTACTGCTGATTAATGTAAAGGAAACAAAGACAAAGAAAAATCGGTAATTCATTGTACAAGGACAATATACTAAAATCATTCATAAATACCAAGCATTACGTCCCACCAACATGGAAAACAATAGATTTTTTATAAACTATCGGAATGGGAAATGTACTCGACAAGCCATCGGGAAAAATAAAATTAGCAATATGCCAAAGGAAATTGCTAAATATTTAAAACTTAAAGATGTTGAACTCTACACCGGGCACTGCTTTAGAAGATCTTCGGCGACTTTCTTGGCGGATTCAGGGGCGGATATTACGTCAATAAAAAGACACGGTGGTTGGAGCTCTGATAGATTAGCTGAGGGTTATATCGAAAGCTCAATGGCGAATAAAACCATATTAACAAAAATATAAAACTTAATCCATCAGAGTCACAACCATTAACTTCCGGCATCTTATCTTCGTCCGTAACTCACGATGCACTACCACCACTATCTCCGACGTATACTATCTACAATGAAATGCAAGACGCAAGAACAGATAAATACTTACCTACTCAAATCAACTACAATAAATGTACCAAACAAAAATGTAACTCTCTATCAATAATTGGACCAATGTTTCGAATGTTAACTTTTACTTTTAATTGTCATTATTTTTAATAAATGCTTAGGTAGGTACTATCTCATATTATTATTGTGTTAATTTTTTCGCAAATGGTACGAAAAGTAGAGTATTTTCCTCGGTGATAAAGCTGTCTGCTGTTAATAATCTACTATTATAAAGTAATCTTGTCATTTTGTATAATATGTTATACAATGTCAATGTTTATACAATACTGGTATATTTTGAATGATTTTACTGAATAATTAGGTAGGTATAATGTAAATTTTTACGATTTTATCACAAGGCTTAGCAGAGCGAGCACCTCAATCCCAAACTTTATTATCTTCTAAATAATCTGAAATTTTATAGTACCCTTTTTTACAAAGTTTGGTTTTAATACAGTTTTTAAATCGTTTAATGGGTAACTTTCGAATGTCGATGGGAAGTTTGTTGTAAAAGCGTATACATTGACCCATGAACGAGTTGCCTACTCTGTGGAGACGAGTGCGATGTACAGCAAGGTTGTGTTTATTCCTGGTATTTAACTATGAATATCGAAAATCATCTTAAAATTTGATATACTTTTGTGTACATACAATAGGTTTTCAAAAATATATTGTGAGGCTACAGTCAGAATATCAATTTCTTTGAATTTTTCTCGAAGGGAATCTCTCGGACCTAGGTTGTAAATGGCTAAAACAGAACTTTTCTGTAGAACAAAGATAGGTAGTATTAATATCCGAACAGGTTCCCCAGAGAAGAATTCCATATGACATAAGACTATGAAAATAACTAAACTATACAATTCTGGCTGTGTCTACGTCAGCTAATTCGTCGCTATTCGTCGTGCTAATTTTTTTTACAGGATAGGCGGCCAAACTTAGCCTTCCTAACAATTTTTCAATGTGTGGGCCCCATTGTAATTTACCGTCAATAGTGATACCAAGAAAAACTGTCGACTCAACAGGGTCCAGCTCTATTCCATTAACTTTAACATTGGTAGTTAGCTGCCTGACATTGGGCGTTGAAAGTTTAATGAGTTTAGTCGTTTTTTCATTCAATAGAAGATTATTTACATTAAACTAATGCACAACTTTAGAGAGCGCATCGTTCACTTGTCCATAGTTGACTAACTGGCGTTTAATTTTAAAAATAAGGGAAGGGAAATAATGCTGCCTACCATACCAACTTTAAATGCTTTGAACACTAAGTTCCGGCAAGATTAGACCTGACAGACCTTTTTGATCCTCTATCGAGGGCATCTTGGTTATTATTTGGCGTATGTTCCGTCAGGGTACTCGATAAGGTATGTTCAGGAGGGGCATATTTTAGGGGTCTGCCAAGTACTTCCGGCAGAGTGCGCAATGGTAGACCCTTTTTTTTACGTAATTAATCAATGATAAACTGTTGCCAGCACCTTAAAGGTACCCGAGTAAGTACCTTGTGACGTAATTTTCACTAAAAAATACGACAAAAAAATATTAATTATTTCCGGATGATCGGCCCTGGCAGATCTGATTTATTTTACGTGTTTAAGTGTCGGTTAGTGATCTAAAGATAGCCTATTGGGGTACCCGATCAGGTAGGTATTTTTGCAGCGGGCTCTCCCACTACTATCTGTGAAATTAAGCAACTGAATACTATGAGAATTACCTAGATTCTCCTTGCACAGGTACAGTGCACATATAATTATGCAAATTGTAACTAACCTGTGGTTTGGACCTTTTAAGGATTAAGGATAGCCAAATATCCTCCGCAGAACTACGCCAACCAACCTCTCCACCACTGTAAGATCATGTTTCACCGCTATCAGTAGGTACCTACACCACCACCACGCAATTAACCGGTTCGGGAGTAACCACGATCGCGACTCCAAACGAGGGATACTTGGTGATAGTTCCAAACTAACATATGAACTACCGAATTATTTACCTAGTTGCGAATTCCAACATTTTTACTGGCCATTCATTTATTACACTACATGAGTAGGTACCTATTTTTGCACTCAAATTGTAGGATTAAATAAACGATCAATGTGTGTTGTTGTCATAGACATTAAATACGTGGACTGGAAATAGGGGACACCAGGGCTACAATTAACAGAGGTAAGTATTAACAAGTGAGTTGCTCAAAAACTATACACTCACTACACATACAACGCGTGCTTTAATACGCCCCGACTACATCACGCCGCATGGCTCGGGGTTTGTCAGCTGCGATCTGGGCGTCGCCGTCGTGCGAATGTGATGTTAGCCTGCGGAATTGACGCCGAATTTTAGGCTAACTGCATTCATTTAAAATAGCTATTTTTTTCATTTTACGTGTAGGGTATGGACCAGGGACTATGTTAAAATGTATATTGTACCGCGAAAAGCTAACCACCGCATGTACTTACGTTTTTTTTTCAGAAAAGATCTAATTACAATTTTAAGTGTAATTTTACCTCTCGTTACACAATTAGATGACGTCATATACTAAACAACTGTCTACTTAACTGATATTAATAAATTCGTCATTTTTCCGAAGCGACTAGGTACTCACACTCCTACATCTATTGCTATCATAAATTAAAGTCGCTTTTCATGTCTGCTGTGTGACCGCGTTGTTTTTCTAAACTACGCTACGCTACGCAATAAGGTTTTCACCATCATTTAAATTTATTCCATCTATTCCGGAAGGTTTCTGTGTTTAACACATTACCATAGTAATCTCGATGTTTTGACATGTCGCCACATCAGTACCTACATAGGTACATTGCACCCGCGCGAAGCAGAGGCGGGTCGCTAGTGTCTCATAAAATGGCTGCCATTGCTAGGATTTTGTCAATCAAGGACTTCACAATAGAAAACGCAGGCATGTTGAATTGCTGTTTTACATGCAGTTATAAAGGTAAACTACTCGTAATTATCTCGCAATTCTCAATAACACAAAAAATAAACAACCATTTGACAGCAAAACTACCACGAAACTCGTCCCTGATGATGTCTGTTAAGGCACTTACCTACCTTCAAGTCCTACAACTGTCACTACGCCACGACAAAATGTTACCTTAGGGTCAGTACACACCGAGACGTGACGCGCAGCGACGCGACGATGCGCGCACTTTTAAGATTGTGATACTAAATATAACTTTATTTACTTACTACTTAATGAGCAAGAACTTAAATATTGTTATCTTTTATCAAATACGATTATTTTATTAGAAATAATGAGACTAATAGTTATTTGTTATACAAGAGTGCAAAGTTGCTTTTTAACCGCGTGTTCAATTTTGATGACCGAGCAAGCGAAGGATTCTAAAATTGAATCACGAGCGCAGCGAGTGATTCAAAATTAGAATCCTGAGCGTTAGCGAGGGAATCAAAAGAGCACGAGGTGAAAAATCTTTGCACTCGAGTGCAACACGTAACTTTTCATTCCACCTCAGCGAGGAAATGACTAAATGCAAAAAAAAAACGTTTACAATCACAAGATAGGTACACTTTTATTTCAGTTTAGGTATTAAGGGGCCTGCGGAGCATGCGTTGTTCATACAAACGTAATACCAAAATAATTTGTAAATTAAACATATTCTTAAGGTAGTGTGTATTTATTCCGATTGGATTATAGCAAATCTAGGCTTCCAAATATATATTTTGAATGGACACTGATATAAAGACGAGATATGAGGAATTTAAAATTTCTATAGAAAACTTATTTTTCTCATAACTCGAATTTAAATCAGTGTCAATTAAAAATATATATTTGGAAGCATAGATATTCTGTAATCCAATCGTAATAAATACACACTACCTTAAGAATATGTTTGATTTACAAATTATTTTGGTATTACGTTTGTATGAACTACGCATGCTCCGCCGGCCCGTTAATTACTACATTATGACAGGTAAGTATTACAGAATAATCTTTAAATTATAACAAAATAATACTAAGGTATAATTAAGAAAATTTTAAAGTAACGTTGCTACAGTTATTTAAATTGAGTGTAATATTTTTGTTTGGTACTGTAATATTGGTGTTAGTCACTTGTGTACTGTTTTTCGGTAAACTATCTGTCATACTTAATAGTTGTACCGATTCATCGGATTCCCTTGGCGTGAATGTTGGAGAGAGAGGGAGATGGTTAGGTGTTTCATAACGGCTTATTTTTGATGTAGAAGGGCCAGTACAAGGATCCGATTGAGGCTCTTTCAGTGTAATGGCTCCTACGATGCCTTCACATATTTTAGACTTATTTTGGATGGAATCCTCTATGTATCCCTCTACAACTGCATTGGACTTCCAGCCTCCGTGGCGCTTAAGGGACAGCAGATCAGCTCCGGAATCAGCCAAAAGTGTGGCTGAAGTTCGTCGGAAACAATGACCCGTGTACAACAGGGGTTCTGGAAGTTCAAGAAATGTTGCTATTTCTCGTGGGATACTGCCAATTTTATTAGTACCCATAGGCTGTCTAACACACTTTCCATTGCGATACTGTAGAAAAAATCGATTGATTGGAGTGTTAGGCGGGCGTAAGGCTTGATATTTCTCAACAATCGTTACGTATTCCTTGCGAATGACGAAGTTGCGGTCTCTTTTTGTCTTTGTATTAGGTAAATTAATTAATAGTAAGTCATCTGAATGTTTCTCAATGTTTTTGACATTAAGTTGTGTTAGTTCATTAGTTCGACATGCTCCGTTTATTCCAATAATAAGAACAACCTGTAACGTAAAGAGTATTGTAGTAGATAAATGAATAAAATTGATATGAACGCATAATTATGCCTATCAACATCTACTAAGTATACTATTTAATTGAGATTAATATACTTAAGTAGATACTGAATGTGCAACTGACTTACTTTTGCCGCCAAATATACGGAATCGGGTGCTTCGTTAAGAAACTTTTCAATATCAGATACTGTGAAAACCTTCGATTTTTTTGGTTGATGACCAGATGAGGCTCTTTTTAAAAATGCCACTAATTTAGGATAGGTATCGATATGTTTGTCTTTTTTCATCTTTATTGTTGCTTTTAGCATCGAATACGTACTCCATAGAGTGCTTGCTTTCTTGTTCTCGGATAATTCTATAAAATATGCCAGCAAAACGTTTTCTGAGAAAGTTTTGGCTCCTTTTGCTAGTCGCCACGTGTTGAACATATCGTACTGTTTTAAATACTTCTCGCGTGATTGTTGAGGGAGAAAGCTCATTTGCGCATTATTAACAGTTTCAGTCAATTCTGTTGGCGTCAAGCAAACTTCCTCGTCGCTAGAATCACTCATTTTAGTTTTTTCACTTGTGTTCAAGTTTCTTGTTTTTAATATACCTAAGGTTTAACAATGACGTGAAAAAATGCCGCGTAAAGAACCGCGTACAAAGCAAATTGAAAAAAGAACACCAAGAAGGTTCCGAGTCTGAGTTTTTAACAAATTAAAAAAAAGTTGTATGATATATTCGGCACCATAGAGGTAGCAGTAAATAGGTTTAATGTTTTTTTTAATTCACAAACTTAGTGCACACGATGTTCTAAATTCAATTTACTTTATCCTCTAGAGAATAAAAACGGCTTTTCCACTCAGATACTGAAGATTAAAAATACTCTTTCCGAGATGGTGGGATGAAAACGATATTTCACATTCTATAACATATTTCACTCAAACTTGTTTATGCAATATATAGAATAATGCGGCGCCTCCATGTTTTTTCTAACTCAAAGGTTATTATTGGTCATGTTTTACTGTCACACTAGGTACCGAAAAATAAAGCGTGTGCCCGTAAATTTTTTAAGTGACAATAATTTCCCAAGCAATAATGACGTCAATGACATCTTCAAGGTCAAGGTCAACCAACACCCCAAAAGTCAAGGTCGAACACCCCAAAACAATGTCATACCAAAAAATGCTCAAATCTTGGAATATTATCTTTATTAGGCTGAGGCCAAGACATTTTCAAAGTCAATGTGAAACGTCTCGAAGGGCAAGATCAAATATAAAAGATAAATTATATGTTGACGGACATAAATTGATCTCATTATTGCTTGGCTCCGGTGCGGCGGCGGTCCGGCGCATAGGCGATTTACATTCGTATACACCACATGCGGTCAGACACAATGGTTGAAATCCTCATCGCGTCTCTCGTCTCATCTGTGATTGGACGATTTCTGCAAGTCTCCGCTCGTCTCCGCTTCAGTGGAAACGCTTCTGCGACATCGTGCGACTTTTTTTTCGAGAGAAAGTGTAGTTTAACTTTCATTATAGAGTCATCTAGTATAAGTTTTTAATGTATAACTTAGAATGTGCTTCTAAAAACTTTAATAGATGGCTCTGTATTAAAAACGCGTGATCGCGAGGAGCTCGTGGCTAAGTAATAACTGCCGCACGGGTCGAACCATCAGGTTAAGCTACGCTTGCCGGGGTTGGTTTTTGGATAGGTGTCCATATACATGCCGAGACTCCTCCGTGCCTCGGAAAGCACGTTAGGCCGTTGGTCCTGGCTGTCATTCGTGTAACGGATCGTCGGTCGTTTCAGTCGTAACGAGTCTTCAGAAGCCCGAAAGTCTGATAACCAGTCTTACCAACGGGTATCGTATTACCCAGTTACTGGGTTGTGGAGGTCAGATAGGCAGTGGCTCCATGTGAAATACTGGTAATCAGCTGCATCCGGTTAGACTGGAAGCAGACCCGATATAGTAAGGAAAAAGCTAGGCAAATTGATTGACGTGGGAAACTGACGGGGGTCCCCCACCGCTATTTTTATAATTGCATCTGCAATACCAGTAGCAAGAAACTTGCGTTTCCACCCTTGAGACAAAACTGAAATATCTCATGTACCTGTCATTACATCGGCACCCATACTAGTGTATTATCTATGACCCACAGTCTTCAAACTGGAACATAGCAACGCTACGTGGCGGCAGATTCAGGTATGGTGGTAGTACAAACCCGAACAAGCTTACAAGCCCCAATACTAATTTCCCATTCCGCCCCACTTCATTGGACAAGGCTACAGTTTCAGGAATGGTGAAGCTGAAGTCGTTGTTTTGTAAGACAAAAACCTTTAAATTAAATAAAACTAATATAATTTTTTACAGAAACAATTTAATGTGGATTTTATGTGAGAACAACATTATTTACATTTCAATGTAAAGTAATCATACAATCTTGCAGGTTTTCTATATTATTCTATATCTTTATTTATTCTCTTATATTTTCTCATGTGTACTTAAATTGTCATTCAATTTGTCTAGATACGGAATCTATATTTTTCAGTTTAAGGTCGTCAATATTTGGCCTCACTTCATAAGTGCATATAGTTACTCCATGTCTATGGCCAGGGCTAAACTCTCCTTTTAATCCAATGTAATAAATTATTGTTTTTTCTGCACCAAAATTGGCAGGGAAATGCATTGTTAAATGATAAACTGAAGAAAATGTTACAATCCTAAAAAAAATACAATAAAAGCTATTAAATAAAAAAAACAAACACACAACAAAACAATCATGAAAAAACCACAAAATCAATTTTTTCATGCCAATTGTGTTAGTACCTATCTTTTTTTGGTGATCTATAAAACCTAACTAATATTATAAACAAGAGATGCTGCGAATACTCGCTATTATTCGATATTCGGCATTACTCGACATTTTTGTTGTTATTCTTCGAATACCGAATAATAGTGTCTAGTATTCGAAAATCGGCGCGAAAGACGCGCGCGACTTGCTTCACAAGTACGGGATTTTTTCGTGCTTGTCAAGCACGTTGCGCGCGTCTTTCGCGTAGGGACGCCATTACGACTTTGCGACCGAATTATTTATTTGATTATTATCCACTAAGCCATCGATATCGGCATCGGTATCGGTATCGCCGATTATTTACTACACTAATCGGTAGCGGTATCGTATAGGGAAAATTATGTATTGTTACATCCCTAATTATTATATAAAAAGTTAGCCAAAAATCTGTCATGTTGAAGTTAATTATTTAGGCTTTTTAATTAATATTTTAAGTGCAAAAGGGGCACTTTTTTCATAAATCAAACCTGTCTCAGAAAAGAAATAAACTTTTTATTATATTCCTTTTATAGGTCGAGTAATATTGACTATTATTCGACTATTCGCCATAGGGAATGGTGATTAATCGGTATTTGACTATTCGCTAACAACTATTTGCGGCATCTCTAATTGAAAGCGACCAACCCCGATTTTTGCGAAAATGAGTTAGAATGCCCATGACAAAAGATTTACTTTCCTTTACTATTTCAGAGCTGAGACACAATTTTTTCAAACCACATTTGTACTCAAGATATTAAATTGTCAAATGAGATCATGTACCATTTTCACCCATTTTTTGTGACGACTATTTTTGGTTTCGATCTATCAAAATATCCAGAAATACGTAATCACTGCCGACCATCGAATTTGGCTGGCTTCTGCAAATTTAGTTTATAATATATTAGTTTGGCTTTTCTATTTGCAGAAGCCGACCATCGCAATGGTCTAGTACTACAAAATAGTTTTTCGCGATTAATGATATTTTGGCACGATACGACTATTTAAAGTGTTTGGATCAGTCTAATTCTTTTCGTTTTTAAATTTTATTGTTTTTGAAGTCGGTTTTTACTTTTTTTTAAAGTTGTTTTATTATAAATTAAGTAAATACAGATCTCGTTAGCAATGTAGTAGCCTAGTAGTATTTTATATTTATTTTATAAAAAAAATATAAGTTTGTAAAAGTTTTTATATAATTGAGTTTCTTGTTATTATTAGTTTTTTGAATCATGCAGAATAAAACCATTATTTTGGCTTTCCTTTTACTTAATTTTTCGACCATATCTCAAAAAGCTGGAATAAGACCATCCCGATAGAAGCATTCTGCAAAAGTGTTTTTTTCAAATTGTGTGATAAAGCAGTTCATGCACAAAACAAAGTATTTTGGTAGATTCAAATAGCTTATTTTGTAGCCTTTGTATACAACAAAGGCTACAAAATAATATTATACTTTGATAAAACTAAGACATTTCAATAATTTTTTTATTGTATAAAAAATTGCAGGGAAAATACCTTAAAACGGCCATATCTCAAAACGCGTTTTTCGTTGATGGTCGCTTTCTGTTTAACTACGCTCAATTATAAATGCGAAAGTAAGTTTGTTTGTGTTTCTTACGTTTTCACACTAAAACGGCTGCACAGATTTGGATGAAATTTGGCACAAGGTTAGGATAACATAGGATACTTTTTATCCCGATATTCCCACTGGATTGATATTTATGAAACTTAACCGCAGAGAGCAGCTAGTAAATAATATATTAAATATAAAAAACTTACTTAGGAGAATATTCCAAAACACCTTCACTATCCTTTTGAAGTTCAAATATTTGGTCTGGTTCCATTGATACATCATCAAATGTCATGTTAGGTTTATTTTTAAACCTAAAATATAAAAAGCATGTAAAGCTTCCTAAAACAACATTTAAATAAATAACTTACTGTATCTCCAATGATTATACTCACAATCTTAATTTTGCAGGATGAGAATCAGAATTTTCAGCAGAAATTTTTATTCCCTTCAGTTTCACATTCCCTGTGAATGGTATATTGAATAGTAACTCTTCGTCAGCATCACTTTCAACAAACTGAAATTTTAATGGTAGGTAAGTATTCGTGAAAAAATTGATCCAATTATTGAAACCTTCAATGCAACTTCTATTCTTCTGGAACCCATGTTCAACATTGCTAGACATAAGTACTCATGAAAGTCCCGTAAGGTTCGATCAGTAATGTCCTCATCCTAATTTTGCCGATGGTTTAAAAAGCAGATCAGGAATACTCTAATATCTCTGTATGAGAAGAGGCCTTTCCTTTCGCCATTCTCATAGGACGAATATCCTTTAATGGACTGATAATATAACACAAATAAATAAATTAATTAATTTACACTCACATGAGTTCTGTCCAGTCGTTTGTCCCAAGATTTGAAGACAGTTTTTCCAGAGCCTTCAATACTTTCGTTTAGACATTGTAAATTTTCTTTATCAATTTTTTCGTATAGGTTATACTGTATGCCAAGTTCGTCGGTGTTGCTGTGATCATGATCATGATCATGGCAGTGATGATGGGACATTATTGTTTAGTTCTAAGTAATACACAGTGGCAATGTAACGTTCAGATTTGTACCAGTCTACCTGGAATAACTCGTATCAAGTACAGTGATCCTTTTCGCTAATGGCTCTGCAGACCGCAACATGCAATTCTGATGCAATCAATAAACTCATAGGTTTAATCATAAATGTATTATTTAAAACTAGCGTTTTATACATATAGCCATGGGTTTATTATCAATTTGTTTGTCATCACATCAATCACTCACTGGATTCACTTGTCGTCAGCGTCACTTGAGTGCTGTCAGTGCCACAGAGCATATATACGTATTACGTAGTATCTCTATGTAGTCTGTGGAGCATATAAATAAATAGTCAGTGCTGTGACTGTCACCACTCACCAGCGCAGGGTTTTCAGTACATACCTATAAAAAAAAGGTCTCTGTGCGCAGGGTGGGCAAATAACCGTATCAATATTCGAAAATGATCGTACCAAATTAAAAATTATCGTACAACTGCCAGAGCCGCGCGGTACGCAGGCAGTTACGCTACGCATATTCTAGTTCGCAACACTAGTTAGGAATTGAAAGAAATGTGTTAGAAATTGAAAAAGTAAGAACCGCATTATTTTGATTGAGTTTTTACGCATTACGCGATAGTAAAGCCTCTAACAGTTTTTGTTGCAATTTTGTTTCTTAGGTATTCTTGGTTTCGTCCCATTATTTATATATATAATAATTTCATTTTCATCCCACTTCGGAGGAGGGTTGCAAATTATCGTACTTTTGCGTACGTTAATATATATTGTATCGTACCTACACACAAACATCGTACCAGTGTCGAAATTATCGTACGTCTGGCATCCTTGCACCACACAGACACAGAAAACACGTTCCACCTTACACCACAGAACACTAATATCCTGACTAAAGCTACGGTTTCCTAGTAGAAAGAAGAGCGGTGCCCGCTCATGAAGTGTCCGCAATTTACGCCGAATGATGTCACTGAAACCGTAAAACGTTGCTTTTCTAGGAAACCGTATCTTTAGACTGCGTTTCCACCAGGAGCGAGGCCGAGGATGCGTAGCGAGGGATGTGTGTGAATCTAGCTATTCTAGGTGCATCGTCTGCACGTATAAGTATACAGGGTGTAAGGGACAGCCCTCCGCAAACTAACAGGGTGCATTCAGCTCCTTCTTATTTAGAATCATATTCCACTGAAAATTTTGTTTTTTTTTATCGTTTTTTCATTTGCTATTCCTATTTCAAATTTTAAAATTACATTATCTGTACGCAGTACTCTAATAATGTAAATAAAACAGCTAAAATAAAAATAAAAACAGCAATGGATATTGAAATTCTCTAACGAACTACGCGTGAAATCAGCTGTTCAACCACCGCGGGGCGGGCGGGGCTCGGGTAGCGGTAAGCTCGCTGCGCTGTCGTTCCCTACGTGCGTTTTGCCACGGTAGCGATACATTTCGTCTAAGTTAATCAAACAAATCAGGTTTATTGGATTCCCTTAGCGTTCCTAAAATAATTTCATGTACCGGTCATCTTAGTATGATTATTCTGAATTCACCCCATCAGTCTGCGGAGGTCTGTCCCTTACACCCTGTATAACTAATGTACTTACCTGTACAAAATTTTGACACAACTAAATTTAAAAATTATTTTGACAAACTAAATCGAATTTGACAATTGCGACTCCACGTGGTACATACTTGTTTGCCCTACCCCGTGAATTTTTTTAGAGCCGGAGGTGCGCAGTGGGGGCAGCTTCGACGTGTTTTATATGGAATGTTTCACTTTTTGTATGGAAAATTTAAAAAAATATGACCTACATGTTGAGTATTGGGTGTTTAAAAAGGTTTCATAAAGGGGGTCGAAATATTCATTATTTTTGCGATAGGTCACACCATTTTCGAGATATAAGCAAAAGAAAAGAATAAAATCCAGTACAGTACTGTTTTTGCACCCGAAGTCGAGATGTTCGTGTGAATTTTAGTTCATGACAACTAATAATAATCCACACCATTTTCAGTGGTGCCGATTCTCTTGTCACAAATGCGTCTAAACTAGACTAAAAATCACCAAAATTTAGTTTACTCCTGTCAAACGATGATTTCCCATTCTGAAATAGACTAAAGTGGCACAACTTAACTATATTTTAGTTTGACAGCACTAAGATTGTACTGAGATTTTAATTTAGTGAAAATGACAATTTTGCTATTCTGAATTTGACGTTTTTCACCTAAAATTTTAATTTTCTAACTAATTCTGACCATTTTTAATCGCCACTGAAAATGGTGTGGAATATTATTAGTTGTTATGAACTAAAATTCACACGAACATCTCGACTTCGGGTGCAAAAACGGTACTGTACTGGATTTTTTTCTTTTCTTTTGCTTATATCTCGAAAATGGTGTGTCCTATCGCAAAAATAATGAAATTTTCGACCCCCTATGAAACCCGCATACCCATAATACTCAACACGTAGGTAATATTTTTTTTTATTTTCCATACAAAAAGTGAAAAATTCAATATAAAACACGTCGAGGCTGCCCCCACTGCGCGCCTCCGGCTCTAAAAAGTATGTACCACGTGGAGTCGCAATTGTCAAATTCGATTTAGTTGTGTCAAAATATATTTTTTAATTTAGAGACTTTTTACTACAGAATAGCGTTAAGATTCTCATAGCGAAAAGTAAGGAATTTTAGTGATAGTTTAGTTAGTTTAGTCCGGTGTACAAGAGAATCGGCACCAGTGGCGATTAAAAATGGTCAGAATTAGTTAGACAATTAAAATTATAGGCGAAAAACGTCAAATTCAGAATAGCAAAATTGTGATTTTCACTAAATTAAAATCTCAGTACAATCTTGGTGCTGTCAAACTAAAATATTGATAAGTTGTGCCACTTTAGTCTATTTCAGAATGGGAAATCATCGTTTGACAGGAGTAAACTAAATTTTGATGATTTTTAGTCTAGTTTAGACGCATTTGTGACAAGAGAATCGGCACCAATATATATTTTAAACGATAGACCTAATGATTTTCGATTAAATAAACGTTATATCCATTAACGTTATACGAAATACATTTTAGAGTACCTACCTTTATATGTCATACGACATGTAAAGAAATTATATCAACAGTAAGTTGGTATAACTCACGTTTATTACCTACATCTTGTGTTGTGAACGTTATTGAAATGAAAATATACCAAATAATTTTATATGGTATGAGACGCACCCATCAGCCGCGGCTTATTTGTATCTGAATAGTACAGATGCTAGCAGGTCAACCTACCCGAAACTGTCATTTACCCAGTCATCTTTGAACCTTAAATTTAATCGATAGTTGAAATCTAAGAAATTTGACACATTGTAGTAGGTCAAAGTGGTGGCGTCTGTACATTTAGCACATTGACTTATTATAAGTCAATGATTTAGCACCACACTATGCAAACTATCAGTCGTAAGTCGCGGACGTGACCTTGGGCAGTCCTTGAGCGTTCGGACGTCTGATAGAAATCTGGCCGGCTGGAGCTGAGAACAACGTGCACACTCATCGGTCGCGCCAAAGTACTCTGTGGGTCGCGCGCGACTGTCAGCCGCGGCTTTCGGACGCGTCCGATAATTTGTTCCCAGCTTTTGTCTGTGCATTCCATACGGTCCTTATATTATTATACTCTATGGACTATGGCCTAGAGATGGTTTGTAACAGGTTAATCACGATATCTGTTATCACTGTTTCTGTTACACAAAAATAACAAATCCAAATTACTGTTATTAAAATATAACAGCCTGTTATTTTTGTACGGACAATAAATACGTACAGTTCTCGCAAAACTTTATGAGCCCTCTGAACGTAGGCCCGAGTACTAAGCCGCGCAGGGCACAGATGAGTGCAAAATCATTTATTGTAAGCTGTGAAACATTTTTTACTTACTGCGCATTCACTCGCGTGCAACTTCCGAGAGCTCAAAAAGTTTTGCGCATACTGTATTTAAATCTCAATTGAATATCTTTATTTATTCTCGTATAAAGTAGAAAATCGTATCCGAAGTTTTGACTAGGAATGACTGGTCATTAACAGCCAGTAGAGGTAACACGAACTGTTGGTGCGCTTCGAGGAATACCCCTAAATTAGTTGTCACTTTTCGTAAATGTTTTTTCTTGTAAGACAACCAACTGCATTTTCAGGGATTAATTCCTAAAAATGCAGTTGGTAATACTTATTGCTTCTCTTTTTTGCGTAGGTAGTTTAACCGGTTAATAAGAGTGAGAAGTAAACATATTTCGAAGTAAATAATAGGTGTTTCTCTATTTACCAAGGGTCATTCTTTAATGAGGAAGAGAGGGACATTGATAACCTTGCTATTCCTTTGTGTGAGTGAGTAAGTAATAGCCGTGATAACAGTCTGTGTGGGGATTGTTACAATGAAATATATAGCACATAATTGCGGATCGATTACTTCTGGAGAAATGAATGCATTGGATGGGTAACTATTAAATTGTAATACTGATGACGAACATATTGTAATATATATTTTTAGTATTGTTCTCAAGTAAGTGACTTATGTCTTTATTGGGAATAAAGTTTCTTTAAACCGAAACCGAAATAACAGTAACAGCCGCGGTAACAGTCTTTGAGGGTCCGTTATTTTAAGTAACAGATAAGTTATATTGTTTGGAACATCTGTTATTTTTAAATATCTGTTACGATAAATACGCCTCACCCCTATTATGGTTCATTTCATAGTCTGTCTGTGAATCAGTTCGAGTCAGTGACAAGCAAAGACTACAATATATATACGGACGTGACAAGTGATAATTGAGTTGTAATTAATTAATCATACTATTCTTACTACAAATAAATTTACATCGTGTTAAATGTGTTATAATTGCTGTGTAATAGTAATATAAAAGTCGTTGCATTTACCGTAAAGTGGTAGCTTCGGTTATAATGTCTTTGTCAACTAATTTCTGTATTTCATTAAGTTTTCTTACAATAGTCATTACCTGTATTATTTTATCTAGCGATAACTATGCGCAAGCTGGTGAAAATGAAGCCGAAAGCATTACTAAAATTGGCCAAGGTGTAGGTCACATTATGAACATTTATTACTGGTGAGGTTATCACGAACTATTTATTACCGTATCTGTATGTTTCTAGGTAAGCTTATAATTAAATGAACAATTTACATGTTTGCAGTTATTCTTGCGGATACAGAAAAGTGTTTGAAGACTATTCAGGAATAATACAACAAAAATATCCTGAAATATCTGTCATTGGAGCAAACTATGATCCTCCAGGCTTAAACATGTATCTATCCAGATTGATTGTAAGTAAATCTAATTTCGTTTAGTTTTCTTTCATTCTAGATATATAGCGGCCGAGCGCTGCAAGCAGAAATAGTTCTAACATGTATAGATATGAACTTCTTCGATGGTACATACTAAGTATCTATAAATAGAATGCAAGTCGTTTTTTGTGACTCTCCTTAATTCTTTTAAACTAACTAAATTTTCGAGTAGAAATCTCGTTGTACCCCAGAGTGCTTATAAGCAAGCATATTCAGTTTTTGTGCTTATTATACTTGCTGAAAAACTTTTTGGGTTCCCCCACCATCTACATTTTGACTAGTCAAATAAAATCACAACTATGCGAAGCAGGGGCAGTCCGCTAGTTTATTATGAGGAAAGAATGAACTTCAGGTGTACTTATTAAAAATATTGTTACCAATAGTATTTTAATAGTGTATTATTATTAAGGTACCTATACTCTTCAAATTAACACATTTCAGTAGATACTACAGCAAGACATCAAAACAGTATAGTCAGGATTTTCATGTTGGAGATTGTGTCCTCCAGAAGTTTACTCACCGTGTTATAAAATCTATATTTTAGGGATCACAGAATCATGAAACCATAAATTTATGGTGTTGTAAGGCTACCTAAATATTTAACTATTCAAAAGATTTTTCAGTATGATTTTACGTTGCAGGGTTTTGGCAAGATGATACTGATCATGTGCATACTAAGTGGGGTCAACATATTTGCCTGGCTGAACAAACCGCAGCCTGCTTGGTGGAGCTGGTGTATTGAGAACAAACTATATGCATGCATGATGATGTTCTTCTTAGCTAATATGATTGAAGGCCAGCTAGTATCCTCCGGAGCATTTGAAATATCTCTTAACAACATTCCACTCTGGTCAAAACTAGAAACAGGACGGATTCCACAGCCTCCAGAGCTGTTTCAGATAATTGACAATACATTGCAGTTCTCAAAAATGGACCTGCCCAATAGTAACTTTGTGCAGTAATAATTTTGTTGCATTTTTGCATACTGTTTATAAAAGGGACTGAGGTTATTAAGATTAATAGGGTGAAATATGTAAAAACTGAAATATTATGTTATTATGTTGTGTATTTCAGAAAGTAATGAAACCCACTAGAATGAAAAACTATGTATTATACAATTGTAATGTAATGTGCACATGTCATGAGGAATTTTCGTAAACCAAAATGTTTATGCTCCAGCCAATAGAAATAGATTGGTTTCACCAAAATGTATTATTTGCTGTAAACACATTGGTTTCTTTTGCACCACATGGGAGGTATGCAGTTACTTCTCATTTAACCTAAGAGTAAGTTTTTCCAGATAGTGAAGATCAAAAAGTCAATCTGCCTAGCTTTTTTCCAACTATATTGGGGTTGGTCTAACTGGATGCAGCTGACTACCGTATGGAGCATGGAGTGACTGCCTATCTGAGCTCCACAACCCAGTAACTGGGTAATACGATACCCCTTGGTAAGACTGTTTGTCAGACTTTCGGGCTTCTGACGACCCGTAACATCACATAAACATCCACGAATGACAGCCGGGACCAACGGATTAACGCGCTTTCCGAGGCACAAAAAGCCTCGGTATGTTAAGATGGTCACCCATCCACAGACCAACCCTGGGAAGCATAGCCTAACCTGATGGATCGAATCATGCAGCTGTTATTACTTAGCCACGAGCTCCTCCATAGATAGTGAAGATACATCTTAATGTAAACAAAGTACTACAAGTTAAAACTATGACTATTGTTTCTTGGTACACTCACAAATAATCATATTGGAACCCTAAAACAGACCTACTAATGATATTATAAATCTACATACCAACATTATCATTGAAACAATACATTAGAACACTAATTGATATATTGTTTATTTAAGTATAGTGTGTTAGTGAATATTTAAATAATATGTATGAAAATAAGCACTACCTATCTAATTGAAATATTCAGAAACATTCGTTTTACGAAAGTTCCCTTGGCACTGCATTTTCACTTTGTAAACCTGTACCTATTTTGGTATAGTTATTGGTTATTCAGTTCTTGTTATTAGGTATTTAGTCCAAATGTTATCACATTTTTTTATTACTATGTGATCATACACTTTTCAATTTGATCAGTTGGCTAAATGGAATTCTGTAACAGTGAACAAATGTCAAAGCTCTGAATCCCAATTAAAGTAGCAGTATGTACCTGAATAATCACCGGTATATACATCCTACTACTTTAATTTCAAAGTACTTACATAAGAAATTTTGCAAGACTAAAGCGCAGGCCACACTGGGAAGTTCGTTTAGCTTTCTTCAGCGGTTTTCCATACTTTTCGGTTCACACCGAAACGAAACGAAAACTGAAGAATGCCTGTGTTTTACAGTTTCATAACAAGATGGCAATATAAATAAAATGCTATTTTATTTAATTCCTCGTATACACATCGAAAGGAAGCGAAGAAATTAGATTTTTCATAAGTTGGTAAATAACTTCACTTCGTTATTATTTACTACAGTACAAATAATTTAATTTGCTCATACAACAATCACTTGGTAATATATTGCTTTTTTTATTTATCTAGTCAGGAGATTATTTTCAATGATGATAAAGAAAACAATTGTTCCTTCTTTGTGCAACCCTGTTTAATTAAATAAAAGTTTAAATAATTATAATATCTACTGCCTTTTCTTTCCTAATACTTACATAAATAAAATAAACCCCTAAAATGGACCCTACCACTACCCGATATAATTTCCGCCCTCAACAAAGTTACAATAGCAGGTATCTAATATACTTTTAATCACATCTATTCAAAAAGAGCTAGTTTGTTCTTCGTAAACAGGGACCAAAATAGCACTTTGATCCCTAGGGAGCAAAGTAGATTTGAATTTGGAATGTGGATATTGTTAGTAAAAGTTCTAATCACCAAAGAGAGCAATCACAATCATTGTATGAACAAGTAACAGCAGACAAGCCTGGTCAAAATGAAAATCCAAGATGGCGGCAACGACACACGAAAATTTTCAAATTTTTCGTCATTGGGGTCGTTTTCATAGTTTTCGAGGGCGCCAAAGCCGATAGTGAGGTCAAAATGAACATCCAAGATGGCAGCTGCGGAGATTTTCAAATTTTTCATCATGGGTATCGTTTTTATAGTTTTTAAAGCTGCTAAAGTCGATAAAGAGGTCAAAACGTAAATCCAAGATGGCGGCTGCGATAATTTTGTTTTGGTTTTAAATCATACGTGAGAGATGAGGGTAGGACCGCACACCTTTTTGGATCTCATAGAGGATGATGAAAAGTAGTGTTCACCTCGGGAGCAACACTATTTTAAGCTCGAGTGACGTACTTTGAATCCCTCGCTGCTTTCAGGATTATAGTTTAGAATCCCTCGCTACGCTCGGGATTCTGCTCTAAAATCCTTCGCTCCGCTCTGGATTAAAAAAAACACTCGCCTTAATAATAGTTGTTTGCTCCCTAGGCAAACAATCTACTATTAATACCGTTCCCCTTCTAACAAGCTTATTTTATTCACTGAAAACAGTGAATAAAAAACACTTGTCACTATTTTGGTGTGTGAATTTAGAACACACCAATATATTCGACCTCCATCTCAATGCTATACAACCTCCTTGCGAAAAAATACTCGATACAAACTCCTCGTGCAAAAAATACAGAATATACAAACTCCTCGTGCAAAAAATACAGAACATACAAACTCCATGCGCAACTATCTCCTCAATATTTGATTTGTCGACATTTTCGACAAGGAGTTTAGCATTAGAATAAAAACTGTTTTTTGTTGTTTGCGCACTTGAATCATTCGCTACGCATCCTTCACTCGATCGTGAATCATCTATGGCCCTCGCTTTAAATCCGTCCTGTATTCACTAATTGAATAATATACTATTTTATCACATATATTAAAAAATACCTCATTTATTCTCCATAAACAGGGACTAAAATTGCTTTTTAATCCCTAGGGACTAAAAGTGATTTTAATTTGGAATGTGTGTGGATATTGTTAGTAAGAGTTCCAATGACTTAAGAGATCAATCACGAACATTGTATGAACAAGTAACAGCAGCTTAGCTTATCCTGATCGATCGACCCGTGCGCCTGTTATTACTTAGCCACAAGCATCATCATCATCCTGTTTACAACCTCTTGGAAAATGGGTTTGGTACCATCTGACCGCAAACTCAAGCACCGCGCGCATATAGGTCAAATCAAATAGCGTGCGCTTCCCCGGCTTCCTGTTACACACTTCCGTCCCTTATCACAAAATCACTCCCACAGATTATTTAGATTTTGCGAGAAGTAACACAAAAAAAAAACGATATACCGGTATCCCGGTATTGACATTTTTAATACGGGTATTACCATCAAACCCAATACCGCTTTACCCTAGTCGCAGGTAAGACAAAACTTAAGTAGGAAGATCAACACGAAAAGAAAAAGTGTCTACAACTTATATTTTTAATCCATACGGCAACCGGCTCGCGACCGAACGAACGAACCGGCTCGCAATAGGCAGCCCTAAGTTCAAATCAAACCAAATCATTTATTAATTTGCGAATATGGGTACAAAATAAAAGGTCGTAAACAAACAATAGTGGCCATTAGCCATATCCTACCTATAAGGCATGCAAATTTACACAAGTATTACACAATTTTATCCTGTAAATATTCAGTGACAGAATAGTACGCTTTTTTTAGCAACAGTGTTTTGATATTGTTTTTAAATCATTTATCTCCAAGAATGAGTTTGGTAAATGGATGTTTATGCGTGGAGCCATACACAGTATACTTTTATTTAACAATGCTGTTTTATTCATTGGTAAACATATTGAATTTGTATCTTCTGCTATGAACCTTATTAAAGAGGTTTTTATTTTTCCTAACGAACATTATAACTTCTAATACATATAAACATGGTAGCGTAAGAATATTTAATTTTAAGAAAAATGGTCTGCAACTTTCAGTCAACTTTATACCAGTTAAGGCTCGTAGGATATCTCTTCTGGGCTTTAAATACCGCTTCTTTATTAGTAGAATTACCCCAAAAAATAACACAATACTTTAGAATAGGTGCAACATAGCCGATATACGCTGTAAGGACTGCAGAAATACTGGCAGTTTGTTTAAGTTTAAACAATGCATAAGAAAAGGTATTCAATCTAGTGCACAATGTACGTAAGTATATGTTCTTTAAAATTCAAATTATTATCTATATTTATACCCAGAAATCTGGTAACGTCTACTTCGATACTACGTTCAATCATCGTAAATAGGTATGCAAGTATCGAATGTTATCAGTCAAAGATAATAACTGTTTATTTGTTACTTTGCACCCACTGACGTAACTTATTTTGCTCATGACCTGTTTTCTCGTATACCAATGAATACTCAATTTATGTCCTCTTGACGAATTACTTTATTTTCTTGAATAACTTAGGAAAGTTGTGCATGACACATAGGACACGAGTGCCGCAATACAAGTTCATGTTGTTGCGCGCGCGCTCCGCAGGTGTTGCATGTCCACACCGTGTGCGGTGCCACTAGCGCGCGGCCCGACACCGCACACTCGGGGAACTCGCTGCTGCATCCAGGACAAGTCGACATCCTATTAACAGACATCAAACATTTGGATCAATTAAAATAAACATATTATTATACATTTAAGTTGGTAGTAAGGTAGGTACAGACAGGCACATCCACCTACTACAATCTGTCAAATTTATTTAATTGATTTTCAACTTTATCACTAAAGTATAAGGTTCAAAGATGATTGGGAAAATTTGACAGTTTCAGGTAGGTTGACCTGCTAGCGTCTGTGCAACCCGCACAACGAGCCCATAAGCTGTGCCTTTGTGTGACTGGGCTACAAAACAAGATAAATAACAATCGAAAAGCGGCGAGTGCGTTTCAAGCCGCATGATGCAATCATGGGCATGGCACTTCCGGGGCAGGGCAGCATCCCAAATGCGTAACACACTTTCTATGACAATCCGAAGCATTTAGAAGGAAATTCCTAATCCAGTGTTGTTCCTTGTTATAAGTTTTAAAAAATCGAGTGATCGACAACGGAAAAAAGTTATGTAACTAAAACCCGACTACGACAAAAAAATCATCTAAAAGGGTATAAACAAGACATCACAGACAGACAAATTAAAATCCGGAGTCACACGTACCTACCTAATCTGTTCGATTGTGCGTGTTTCACGGTTTTAGCTTTATAACTTTTATTTTTATTTAAATTATTTTGGGGTTATAATATATATTTTAGAAATGTGCTGATTAAACCCTTTCATTTGATACCCAACATGGAATGATTAATAAAATTCATCACTTTATGTCGTCTAGAGGGCGCCATATTCAATTTAACGCGAAAACGCATATAATCAGCGGACGATCAAGACGCACCTAACGATACCTCATTTTTCAAATTATGATGAGTAGTTTAGAAGTTATGAAGGAACAGATGAACATACATAATTACTTACAGATAGTGCAATCCACGACGACGCGCCCCACTCCGCGATTACTGTACTGTAAGCTGTACTTTAGTATGGAGCGGAGCGGAGTGGGGCGCGTCGTCGTGGATTGCACTATCTATATAATATAGAGAAAGATAATATTTTATTTGAGGCACGCACAGGAAATACAAAGAGTAATAAAAAGGAGCATTTTATAACTAACAAAATAAATAAAGACCTGTGCGAGGCCAAAATGCTGCTATCTCTGTTTTATGAAAAAATATTGACTGCATGTTAACCCCCCTGTAGAAACTTGTTTCAATGTTTCTACAGCAATGGCGGGCAGGCACTCGCAAATTTTGCATTTGTAATGCTTTTCATTTGCTGTCTGTAATATTCAGATTTATGTTTTTTACACGTGTGTTGTAATGATCTACAAATAACAATCAGAATTGTAAAAGCATTGTTTATTGCTAATTAATGGAATTGTTCCATTAATTAGCAATAAACAATGCTTTTACAATTCTGATTGTTTCATGACTGTTACTAAGAAGGGCCCGAAATACACATGCCAGCTGGTTGCAATTATAAACATCAGCTGCTCAGAAGATTCCACGTGATTCAAACTGTATAGAGTGGTACCGGTACTTACCATTCAGGCATACTGACGTCGCAGTTCGGGCATTCAATCTTGTTTCCTTTCGCGTCTTTAGGTTTATATCTTGTAAATATTTCTATTGCTAAATTTTCAAAAGTTTCAGGCTGGAAAATAATTTTAAGTAATTTTTAATTTGGTACTTTCACAACATTATGACTGTAATTCGTTTGCACATCAAACAAATGCAGAAAAAGATCTACCGCTAGCCCGCAAGCACGGGCCAGTCGCGTTGAGAATCCAACAGAGTGCAATCCCAGCGCATCAAAAAAACACGGTTGGACTTTTAACTCTCATTATAAAAAAAATGTGAGAAAGAGGTGATAAAAAATTGCCGATTTAAAATATCATATCTTAGCGATATTATTGGAACGAAGTTCCATAACGCGGCTTGCAGTAGGAGTTGACTGGTAGAAATCGTCGTATAATAGATAGAGACAGAGTGAGACTTTCTCTCTGTTCTGTTTCTTTCTATTATATACGAGTGTGTGTGTGCGTGAGTATCGGAATTCGAGCAGATGAGCATTTGCGCGGTCGGTTGTATAACCGAACGCGTAGAGATATCGTTAAAACTTATTTGTAATTGTTTTAAATCATACGTGAGATGGAACTTCGGTCCTGACGGGGGTCTCCCGACAGCACACGTTTTTTTTATATGGAATGGTTTGCAAAACTCATTCTCCAAGTTTGGCCGGCAGACCGGTATATCAAAAATAAATAAATAGGTAGAAGTTGCTTACATCCAGTGCTTCTAGTTTAATCAATGCCTTGGAACACAATTCAAACGCTCGGGCTTGAATCGCTATCGATGCTATAGTACACCAAACCTGTAAATATTAATTACAAAAACATTTTAAGATCATCATTTATAATTAATTTATAACGTACATAATCTTAATAGTAATTTTATTTCCTCCTCCTCCTTCTCCTGCCTCCTCAAACCGTACCGTCCTTACGAACGTGCCACCACTTGCACTGGTCCTTATCGCGCTGCCTCTGCGACGCTCTTTACCTACCGCGGGTATACTCGACCGGGCGTGGCGTGACTCTTGATAATAAACGCGTTGTGATAATTCAGCGTTTAGAATTCCCCACACTTATCAACTCTGAATCGGTTTCACTGGTGCACATGAGTAGGTATCTGACTATTTGAAACTCTTATTCCGCAGACATGAAGGAGTTTCTGACCGGCTCGAGCCGATTCCATGTCATTAAGTATTGTGCGATCCCCAGTCAGCAAAAAATCGGTCATATTTTTATGTGGAACATGTCAGTGACCTGCGTTTGCTGCGCGTCGTGTAGCGCTTGGTGGTGCTGCGCAAGGCGCGCGGCGGCCCGCAGCGCGGCGTCGGGGCGCGGGGGCCGCGCGCGGGCCCTCGCCGCGCCCGCCGCCGCCCAGTGCGCCGCGCCCGCCGCGCGCCAGCACCGCGCCGCCCAGCGCCCGTGCGCGCCCTCTGCGCATGCACACTCAACTTCATGTAGATGCCACTTCAAACTAATTAAAAAAATAATTTATTCAAACTAGGCTGAGAATCAGCAACTTTCGAATGTGTAAATTACATAAAACAGTCCCCCAAAACGCCCGCCCTTCACCACGTCCTAGTGATTGAGCTGGGAATAAGAAGTAATAATAATATCCTACCGACCGAATTTCGGTCACGGCGACTTATCTCAATGGAGAATATCCGACACGACCGGGAAGGAAATTCCGAATAGAAAAAAAAACCCTATAACACTTTTCCCGATCTGCAATTCGAACCCAGAACCCCGTCAGCAGTCGCGCTTTCGACCAACGGAGAAAAGCTATAGTACATAATTTATGGGTATGAGGAACAGGGTGTAAAGTTCACTCATCCACCATAGAAAAGGGAGGATCCTCCAACCAGACGTGTGTTGTGTCTGGCGGGCCGACTGCCCGACTGTTGATGTCGGATAGTCTTATACAGGGTGTTTGGCGCATGGACCGACACAATTTTTTCAGGGATTTGGGAGGTCATTAGCTAGGTTCTAGCTAAGTTCAAAATAGCTTTTAGTTTTTTTTATAATTAATTTAGAAGTTGTAAAATTTCATTCATTAAATACAAAAATTAACTTTGGAAGCTTGTAAGGAATTTTCTTGAAACCAGTTGTATAAAACAAAGATGTTTTTAGATTTAAAGGACTTTGGAGAATGCAACAAAATTTGTTTTGTGCCACTACACCCACAAACAAAAAAGTTATTTCAAATTAAAGGACACATTTTGGGAATTTTTTTCATTAAAAAAAAATAATCATATGTAACCAACCGTGACATTTGGGACAAAGGGTGTATGGGTAGAACCTAGCTAATGACCTCCCAAATCCCTGAAAAAATTGTGTCGGTCCATGCGCCAAACACCCTGTATATGTCGTTCGCGCGGTAAACTCTAATTGCGCGATGCAGGATTTTTGTGACGTCATGTCTCTGATACGAAGTTCATATGTGGCGGTGTAACCGCTACAGATGTAAAGAAGTGAGTATAATGCTTACTAACCGACGTTACTCTGGCTGTACAAGTGACCGGCTAGAATATAGAGCTTCTTGATCTTCAAGGGCGATGCCTTCTTCGAAGCTTCTACATTAGCTAACTAGAACCAAAAAAAGAAAAATTGGTTACAGATTTGGTATAGATCGTACTATTTCGCCCGTATGCACACGATGTATACCTACAACATAAATATCAGAAAGGTGTGGTCAAATTTAAGGATATGGTAAATTATCAACAGTTCGATACAAAACTTCATTATCTACTGGAAATGTATGGGAAGGCTGATATTTTTTTCGCAATTACGATGTTGGTCCCATGATGAAAGTTGTTCGGTTTGATAGTCTGTACCACACCCTTAAGAGAGTTCGGAGTTCATTCTAAAACTTGGCAACGTCGCACATCTCTGTCAAATATTTACCTGTTTTGATTAATTTGGCAATATTACTGTACGGAAATATGAAATATGGCTGACTAGTGAACTAAAATATTGATTATGAAATGTAATAATAATATGACCACACCTTCCTGATACGTAACCTACTGTATACAGTTCGCGGCCTTTTAAGGGGGATGCGCTCCCGCGAAATACTAGCGTTCTTTCGTTTTTTTTCAATTTACAGGTCAGAATCATATTTAGATCAACATACTCGTACAACCTGATACTGACCTGCAAATTGCAAAAAACGTAAGAACATTTTAATTTCGCGGGCTACCTTGACGCTTTCGGAAGACATCTGATTATTCTCTGTTTTAGTGCTGGCGCACATCTGGCGAAGCGCAGTGCAGCGCGATTGTTCATACCAAAACAATATCTACATTACGTTTCTTAAAATAAAGTCGAAAATAGATAATTAATTGGACTCTAACCTGAAACGTCCGTCTCTGACCGCTTTGATGCGCCCTCGGACTAATGAACGTTCATTTATTCTCGACTTTATTGCAACCAGCGCAACGTCGATATTTGTTTGGTGACAACCACGCTGCGCTGCGTCCCGCCAGAAGTGCACCGGCCCTAAATCAAAACACAGGAGCGGTGTGGATTGCGGAATCCGCAAGCGGGCGTCGCATAGTGCTCAATTTCCAAAAATTAAGGGGACCAAAATATTCAATACTGAAATCGTGAATTAAAGGCATATTTATAACATTATTTAATGTTATAAATATGCCTTTAATTCATGTAAGTATCGAAAAATCATATCACATAATTTGGTAATTAATATTTTATGTACTTTGTTACGTCACTCCTCATCTAACTCAACTTCTGATTGTTCTAATGTCTCAAAATATAACTAATTAGCTAGTTTATCTTTATTGTCCTTTGATAGCGGCTTCATTGTTCGATGTAATGACAAATTAATATTGAATAAATCAATATTTTTTTTATTGAGGCACCGTTACCTAAAAAAAACACTTTTTTACTATAGAAACCGGTAATCAACGGAAAAAAATGCATATTTTTATATAGCTAATAGCTAGTCCCTGCTATACAGGGTGGATTTTAGAGACGTGGCAGTAAGGACAGGTACCTTAATCGTTGTAGCCACAGGAAAACGGTCTTAGGAGGCATTCCTTAACTTTTTAAGACATTTTGAATGGCATTCACAGATTTTGAAAATAAATTACAGTCAGCAAGATAATGGGCAGTTTACACAAAAACTTTTTTTGATGCCAATCGATCCTGTTTCTTACAAGGATTAAAAAACTCTCGGACCAACTCAGATTTGAGTACTAGAAAAGTCAGAAATTGCCATTCAAAAATACTTTTTTCATACATTTTGTAGGAAATGTGACCCGAACCTACTTTTTTTACGATGGATAGACTGGCAATAAAAAACAAAAAAAAAATCGGCCATGTGCGTGTCGGACCACGCACATTGAAGGGTTCCGTAGTTACTTAACTCCGTTAACTTAACATTGTAGCTGAAAAACATGTTCTCTTTCCAAACTGCAAATTTAAGTCGGTCGATTATTACTCGCCAACCTATAAAGCCTACTTAACTGTGATAGTTTTCCTTTTAACTAAGTTATATAAGTATACTACCTACTGCTGTGACTTTTCACAAATCCAAGTACAACCATTGCTGGCAGGGACACTTGACTCTAACAAAAACTAGCACTTGAAAGCTAAATATTTCGCAAACGGATCCCTGAACTGAAAAATGGTTTTCAGACATGCACAATATTTTTGAACGACCTTTCCAAATGCTCCCCACACCATGGAATAGAGTAGAAAAAATCCCCATTTTACGTGTAGGTACAGTCAACAGCAAAAGTAGATGATCAAAATCAGAAATTCAATACTAATGAACGGAGTTCGCGATGAAGCTTCATGGGCAATAATGTAAACTTCGACGCCACACAGTTCTGACGCGAACTCCGTTCATTAGTATTGAATTTCTGATTTTGATCATCTACTTTTGCTGTTGACTGTACAATTTATTTATTTTTAGCCTGATTTTATTATACCACTTTGTCGACGTAATTAGTATGTATACCCATGCCAAATTACAGCTTTCTAGTACTAACCGTATCTGAGCAAAGCCGCGGACAGACAGACAAAAAAAAACTTTTTCCTTACAAAGGTTTTTTTTTGCGATTTTTGACTTTTGTAGCGGACAGTCTTGTTTAACGGTTCTCATACAATTCTAAACGTTCTTTTTTGGAGGTAATTTTTCTCAGAACGTCGGAAATCACAAGCAACAAACGATCTTGTTGTTAAAGCAAATACAAATTATGACGCGTATTCGTTCGAAGTTATTTTTTTTTTTTGTTATTTTCGGCTGTTCTGTAACTGTATATCATAAAAAAGTAAGCTGGTGTTTCTTACCTACCAAAAGTATGAAAAAAGTTTTTTGCGATTTCTGATTTTTCATTATAAGAAACAGAATCGATTGTCATCAAAAAAAGTTTTTGTAAAAACTGCCAATTTTCTTGCTGACTATACCTATTTTTTTTTAATATCTGTGAATGCAGATCAAAATGTCTCTCAACCGTTTTCTTGTAGCGACATTGGTTATGGTAACTGTCCTTACTGCCCCATCTCAAAAATCCACCCTTTATAATGGAATTGAAATTATAGTTACAAATTTTTACTTTTAAACGTAACTGTGCCACGTTTTTATTTTTTTGTTAATAATGTAATTCGATTTATTTTATTTTTGTTTATATAGGTACCAATAAAAAGTATACACCTTCCATAATGTGCACCATTTTTTTCAATACACAGATTACACTGAAAAACATAACTAACAACTTGAATTGAAGAGCAAAACAACGATAAATTAGTCTTCTATACATAATATAAAACAAAGTCGCTTTTCGCATTTGTCTGTATGTCCGCGTTGTTCTTCTAAACCACGCAACAGATTTTGATGAGCGTCCCATAATTATTTTTGATCACTATGTCGGTATAGTGACTAAAAATAATTATGGGACGCTAACTTTTAATAATTGATCAGGGAGTGTCATAAACACATAATTCCTTTTCTCTAAAGTGCCAGCGGAGCGGGCAGTGTAATCCGCCGCGGAACAGCGGGCTGGCCGAGCGCCGGGCGGCGCGGGCGGGGCGGGAGGACGCAAACCAGTTTGCGTTTTTCACTCAGGAGTTATAGTCACTGGGACGAAATTAGTTGAAGTTAGTTGTCAATAATATTCTCCTCGTATATTTTCCAATATGTAGTCGTAGTACTCTATTTGTATTTAAGCCATGACGACTGCTTTTGGAAAAAACAATATCCCACATAAAGAAAGAATTTATTTAAAAAAATTCAGACACGATATTGCGCGTTTACGCTGAGAAGAACCGCGAAGTACTGTGTTGGTATTCGTATTTAAGTGTATTTACTATGACTGTGTTCACAAGTAGGAATATGCGTTTTCCGCCCTTCCCGCATCCGCTCCCGCCACTCGTGCCGCTCCCACTGTGTTCGTACACTAAGATAGAAGCTGTCACACACATGTAGTTACATAGCGCTTGGCCAAAATCGGACATAACGCCGCCATCTTTTTTGGTCAATACAAATTCTGTGACAATTTCACAAATTTTTACCAACAACGCCCCTCAGTAAATGTCATTCAGGCGCTAAAAGATCCTTGTAGCACTACTTATTCATAAAGGTGACAGAGACGACGCTCTAAAAGCTCAACTTTTTCTAATAAGTCCGAGGCTTTCTTACGCCAGTAGCACACCTCCGCGGCGAAATCGTAGCAGCGAAACCGCAGTAATTCAATTCAACTGACTCGCGTCATGTTTCGCTATTCGAAATTCACGGTACATGAAGCGAGCCAGTTGAATTGAACTACTGCGGTTTAGCTGCTATGGTTTCGCGGCGGAGATGTGCTACCGGCGTTAACAGCCGTGTAACCGCATTCTGTAGGTAACTTGCCTGAAAAGCCATTTCAGCTGCTTGTGTCATCCTACCGCTCTCTTTTAATTGCATGATACCTTGTATAGATGGCTCTTGTCCAATGCAATCATTTAAGTCATCTAATGCATTTTGCTTTGTAACGCCAACCTCCTAATGACAGTAAAAGATATAGAGTTATTCTACTTTATAATTTAATTTGATAGGGATTTAATTGAGATTGGTCATTACTAACGTATTATGTACTTGTTTTTAATACCTTGAGTCTTGGAGAGCCTGTATACAATTTTGATAAGGATTCGTTATCTTCGAGCGCCATATGACATTTCTTCAAGCCTTCCGTGTTATTTGACATAGTGTAATACTCGAGTGCACATGTCCTGTACAATCAGATTTGTTGCATAATTTATTCTTTCATTCTTTGACATGTCAATTCTATAAGTACGTCATACGCTTTTTTAAATAAATTAGCCCCTAAAAACTTTTTGGGCTTCTAATGTGTGTAGGTATTTGATAAATGAGCCTCTTTTTTAACTTACAGGGGCCCTATTATGAAGTATTAATGCCATCATTTTACATGCAACCAGTAAATTATAACTAGCTAAATAATTTACGTAACTGTCATCATGTACCCATGATAATTGTGTGATACGTTTATGTTGTTATCAGTTAAAAAATATCCCATAAAAGCTTTGAAAGGTGAATCGCTAGCCTCATAAAGTGTTTAATTATTGTGAGTTATAAGTGTGGCTTAGGATAAGTGCATTTTTTTGTTCATTGTACCGATGTTAAATAAAGATATTTGAAAATGAAAATGAATGCCATCATTATTCTACTGCGAAAAAAGGGTGGTGCTAGCGGCCTTGTATAGCTCCGTCTCTCACTCACACTGGAATAATGGTGGCATTAATACGTCATAATGCGGCCCCTGGCCGTTTCTCAAAGTTAGTCGCAGGTTAGGTTAGAACTATGACCAACCATGCGCGAACCGTGTTGGTCGCAGAAAGTAAGCGAGGGCACCCCAAATGGGTTAGATTGGGTTAGAACTGTAGCGGCAGCGGCTGGCGAGTGCTACATCCAAGTTGGTGGCAGTTACTAGGCTATTTAGCATTTTTAGGACAACAAATTGAGAATTATTTGAGGCTCACAAAAAGAGGCACATATTAGTATTTTTAGTAAATCAAAATGGGAATTATTTGGGGATCGATTTTTTTTTTTCACTGACGGTATTTTAACAAGGAATAGATATCTACGTATCTATTTAGTCAAATGTATTACCAGTTTTGTCTGTCAATATAATAGTCGCCAATGTTACTATACGCCTGTTTGACCTGCGCATCCGTTGTACTTGCTGACATTTTCAATAGCTCAACTACGCGGAACCAATGCCCTAAACGTTTCCGAAGAGCTATAGCCAAATCTCTGTAATGTAATAAAAATAAGTATAAACGTATAATGTCATACATCAGCACTAGTTTAATTAATAATTGCGTAGTATATGAAAACAAACCGTCTATCTTCATTGTGATAAATCTTTTCAGCTGCATCAAAGTCTTTGAAGTAAGCTAATATCTCAGCTTTTTTAAGAGCATTTGAATGCAATGCGTTCAAACGGGAAACAAATTTGATACCGGCGTAGTCATTACGTCTCACAAACGCAGCCTCAGCAGTATCAAGTGCGGATTCAGACTCGACATTTTTTAAAGCAGCTTCTGCTAGCAACAACCTGGAAGAAGTATTTATTTATAAATACTAGGTACGTAGTAGTAGTTTGTGTGTAGTATCTTACCTACAGACAAATGTTGGAAAGGATAACCAAACACTAAGAGATTGGTAACTAAAATCGTGACTATAGAAAATCATGATTCTACTGATTTACTTGTAAGTATCAATTTTATCAGCATTCCTTTACGTCATAATAAAGAACATAAAAATCATACCATAGTTGCGGATGTGGGTTATCTTTAATAAAGTTTTCCGCTTCCTTCAATCCTACTTTTTCAATGAGCTGTCGCGTGTCTCTCAGAGACTTGACCTCTACTCTTACAATGTGTTGAGGTGTACATTTATCGTCCACATTGTCCAGAAGTGCTGAGGTGATTTCCAATTCCTAGAAACATTTATAATGCAGATATTGCCTTCTACAATGTGGAGCAAAGTAGGAAAGTGGTCTGAAAAATGGGTCTATTCAAACCGCTCGAAACCTTTCGATGTAGATCTACACACGAAGGGAAGTCTCTGACTAGTAGTTGACTACAAATGTAAAGGTGGCGATTGCATGTACCTTAAACTTACACAAATAGCCCTGCATGGTCAAAGGCTCTTCAGGTTCAGTATCTCTCATCACATAGAGCCTAGCTTTTTCCGCCACTGCCAACATTTGCGGATTGTCGGACGCCCAGAGGGCGCTCCACACATCTTTACGTAACGCTTGTCCGACACTTATGTTGTTGGCCATGTCGGTCTCCAACAAATACAGAGAGCCTGGTTGGTCGATCACATAGAACTTGCTAGAAATAAATAATATTGTTTCATAAATTGCTTGTTGTCTCTCAAACAAATCCGCAGAAAAAAAAGAACGACCAGTATGATAAGTTTTTATGACTAGGTAATTTAAGTTATAGTGAATTAAGAGCCACAAGTGAGCTTAAATAATATGTCACTGTAGAAGGTTACAACATAGGTTATTTGTGTGTTTCTTAATTAAATAATACATTCATACCTGGAATTAGAGTTGAGCCCCAACCTATAGGGCCGCGAGTTCATATTTATTGAAGTGATTTTCTTAAAATTCACAAGAGAAAATAGCAATATGGAGCCACTATCCCTTCCAATTAACAAATGAGTATCAGAACTTGCGACACAGCATATCGTGTCGTCCTGAAACCCTGCGTCTGTGGCCGTGACTGGTGACCCATCGGCTTGGTGCAACTGCTCTGTAGCGCCTGAAATATCGTATGACATGCTTTGATATACATAATAAAAATTAAAAAACCATATTCCATTACTTTTGGAATATGGTTTTTTAATTTTTATTATGTATATCAAAGCATGTCATACGATATTTCAGGCGCTGTATAAGAGAAATACCATTTAATTACTACAAACGAAATCTAAAAGCCTGGCTTCTCCAAAATAATCTTTATACACTGAAAGATTTTTTTGATTGTAAGGGTAATAATACATATTAGATTTATTTCGTTTTATAATATCTACAAATATTGTTGTAGTTGTATTTTATTTTAATTTTATATTTAATAGTCTAAATGTAAATGTGTGTCTTAAACGTTTTGTATTGTTATTAGAGTATAAGTAATAAATAAGTTAGGTTTTAACCATGTAAATATTCGTATGCCGCTTTCAGCGGCGGATGTGTCCTGAACATAATTACTTAACCAACTAGGATGTACCATATCCGACGAATAAATATCTTTATCTTTATAAACCCAAGATACACACTCAGCGTCTCAAATCCGTCCGCAAAAAAAGAGTGCACAATTGAAAATTGTGCGCTCATTTCAAATAGTATCACGTCGCCCGCGTCACTGACCGCACGTTAAAACCGCCAGTGTTGCTTGAAAAATATTACGTCTAGAACGTTAGAAAAGGATGGGATATCGTGATTTCGATAGGTAAAAGAGTTTATTGCTTTGTTTGTGTTGTATAAATGACTAAATATAGGGAGAAATAGGTGATTTTGATTTGTCTTAAAACTTCACCCAACAGTCCAAGTATAATACGGCAAATGTCAATAGCCGGTTTTTCAGTGTAAGAACAATGTATTACAAACTACTTTTAATTTAGTCGAATAACACAAATTTACCCTGTTCTTTTCAGTGGAGTCGATTTTTTTGCATAATGTTTATTTTATGGAGTCTGGAATTGTGCCCGGTTGATGGCATATCGGTTGATGCGGTATGTAATAGGGGGCGAGCCTATCGCCCACTATTACATAGGAATTAAAAAAACATAACTGGTGAAATGTGGGAGTACTACAGGTACACCTCTGCCCAACCCTTTGGGGAAACAAGGCGTGTTGTTATGTGTGTTTGTTATTTAATTTTTTATTAGGTATAAAAACTTTTTAATCTTTTTCGTATTTAGTTTTGAATTAATATTTATATAATTAAATATAGCTTTTAACCGACTTCCAATAGTAGAAGAGGTCCTCAACTCGAAGATTTTTTTAAATGTTTGTGTATCGATTACTTATTTTAGTTTCACAACAAAAAATATATATTATTATAAAAGTATAAATATGTGTTTACAACACACATTCATATAAATTTTTAAAACTCTTACAATACTAAATCAATGTATAACAAAATAAAAAGTATAAAAATATTTTCGACTCCACTTCATGCCTTGTCCTACCGGTAAACATCGGTCATAAAATTTTATTGGTTTATAAACATTGCTTTGTAAAAACAACTTTAAAACAAGCGCGTAAAGTTGAATTTTCAAAAAAGTATTATTATATTATGACTATAACTACATAAATGTATAGTTGGAGACCATTTTGAGTAAAAATTATGTTCAAGAGTGTGCATCTTGGGTTTATATATAACAATGATGACATGTAACTAATACAAAAATAAATAATAACAGTACCTACTCCTTATATATACCTTGTTTTTCATTCACTGAAGTTAACTAGCAGTGAATAAAATAAATCGACTCTCTTCAAAGAAGATTTATTTTCAAAGCTGACAGAGCATTTGTATTGATTTAATATTGTTTGGGCACTCATAACTTTTTTTTTTAAGCTGGTTTTTACTTTGTTTTTCATACAATTTTGAAAATAGATAACTTCAAATACTTACGAGGTCTCGTTGGCGTAGCGAACTTCCATATTATAAAGGATTCTTTAGATGCTGCTACTACAATCGCTTTGCTGTTGATAGTCACATATACCACCGGAATACTTACCGCTTTGGCTAAAATTGAATACATAAACATAATCGTCAAAGCTGATGACACTAGATCATGCACTATGAGTACATAACTTAGTTACAAGTTTTTAATGTTTATTTCGATATGATAACAAGTTCACTGATCGGAGACTTGATATTATTGAGTAAAATCATGAATGTTCTCACCATCACACTGAATTCCTTGCTGGTTTGATATTATTACTTGCCCCAAAGTGGCTATCACACAGTATTCGTCAACTGCGCACATATCAATGACATCAGGTATATGATTTATCCAGGACTAAATTCATAAATAAAAAAACAAACATTATTGTTTGTATACTTATATGGAGTATTTAAAAAGCATGCCGTGAAAACATAAGTCTATTATAACCTGATGTGTTACAGTATCCCAAAAGGTAACGGTTTCGGTGCCCGATACATATGCCAATGTATTCCCATAAAAAGCGTACTTGTGGTCCATTTTGACGTTAGCAAAGTATATGAAGGAGTCGATAGCGATTGCAAGTCGCAGTGACCTTTTCTCCCACGATAATGCCCTCATGTTACCACCCGGCACACGCAACGTACGTATATGCTAAAAAAAAAAGAATATTAAAGCCTTTGAAGTTATCGCTTACTTCAAAGCGTTTTTTTTTCTTTTTATACGCTCTTACCTCCCCATACGCGCCGAAAAATTGAACCACGTTGGTCTTTTCTGCCGTACAGCCAGCAGCAGCCAGGATGGTGCCATTATGATTCCAGCGACAATCAATAATCAACATGTTTGATTCTACAACGACGCTATCTGAAATTGAGAATACCTTACATGGTTCTGATAGAATGTAGAGAACAATGAGTATTTAACTTTTTTTTACGTTGATTGAAGGTTGAGAAACCATCCCACCGATGGAAAATAGTTACCATTGCTTATGGGCACCTGCAGCTCCGAATAAAGGATCATTGATGATATTGATGTCCTTGAATGAATTAAGTATCAACTTTTTTCTAAGGTCAGTATCTAAATTAATATCGATTTACCTTCCTCATTGCAACTTTTCATTAACAATATGACGCCACTTTTGTAAGATATTGCTAGAACAGGTCTGTTGGCTGGAGCACTTCCTGAATACCAGTCCATTGTGACAATATCCATTGATCCCGACACACCGTGAATAGTAACTGGCATCTAAAACGGGAAAAATATCGTCTTGGTACTAGTACTCTTATTTGTACTACATTATTTAACTACGATGTATTGCTTATTGCAAAAATATTACTTTATTTAAGATAAATTTCGGATTTGTAGAGTCGTCTCTGTCACTCATACTGGTGTAACAGTTTCTTTGTAAAGCTTGGTGTGTCATTTAACCTATGCCCAAATACTGTACCTATTTTAACATACTTAATATCCACTCAGCAATGGAAAATGTGGCCCAAACCATAAACGGGAATTAGAGAACAAGCTAAACTTATTCTCTGGAATTTTTAATAAGAATCAAGGACCAAAACGAAGAATGAATTCAAACTAGGAATTTACTCCAGGGGGTCGAGCTCTGACCAAAGCCAATATGAACAAGTCATGCGCCCGTCCGATAGGTTTTCCGGTTTTCCCACCGGCAAAAATGTCAAAATTCTAAACAAACTTTAATCTCCTATTGTAACCCCAATAAGGGATGAATTTAAAAAAATCTAATTGGTTCAAATGTATAAACGAAGCAATAGGAGGATGTAAGGATCGTAGCAGGTGGCGTTCTGTAGTTTCTGCCTACCCCCATGGGAAGAAGGCGTAAGTTTATGTTATGCTGAGCTGGTAAAAAAATTATACCAGTGATGTTTTTAAAGTTGATTCCTTTTACTTTCAAGTTTTCAAATTTTCTTTTTACATTTATTTATTGATGGGTAGGTTATACTGATCTTAGAAAAAAAATAACATGCCAGGTAGGGTAAACTCTGCTTAAACCGATTTTACACTATCCTAAAGTGAAATTATTCACATAAGGCGACGATAACCGAATTTTAATGATTTTATACTGAAGATCACGTAGACGAGTAGTGTTAATGATTCGGAAAATATTTATGTTAAATTAGAGCATTACCTTAATTTATGGATATAGATTATGTTTATAATAGGCGTTAAAGTATGAAATTGCCGTTTTATTGTAATAGGTACTTCGAATTGACATAGAACCTTCATGGTTTGAGATTTTTGAGTGAATTTTTTTTCAAATGATACCTGTGAAGTTCTTCTTTTAAAAAATGTGCAACATTCGATTTTCGACTTTCATTTGTATTTTTTATTCAGCTTAGACAAGAAAGATGGATATTTCGAAAATTCGAGTTATTTTTGAATACCAGTTCCGACGCGGAACTAACGCGGCAGAAACAGCTCGCAATATCAATGTTGCGTTTGGAAAAGGGGACTGCTAATGAACGCACCGTGCGATTTTGTTTTAAACGCTTTCATGGTGAAAACTTTGATTTGAAGAACGAACCACGTGGAAGACCGCACACAGGTGAATAACAATTAATTGAAAGTGATGGTGGAAGCCGATCCGAGCCAAACTACCCAGGAATTAGCGGCATGGTTAAACGTTACCTTACCAACAATATTGACTCATTTGCGACAAATCAAAATAAAAAAATATGAGAAATTGGTGCCTGATTTGACTGATCTGCAGAAAGAAACGCGTGTTGAAACTTGTGTTGCCTTGTAGAATCGATACAGAAATGAAGGAATATTGGATCGAATTGTGACATGTGATGAAAAGTGGATTCTTTACGATAACCGTAAGCGAAAAATGCAATGGCTGACCCCAGGTCAAACGCCGCAACAGTGTTCCAAAGCAAAGCTTACCAATAAAAAAGGTAATGGTAACTGTTTGTTTGGTGGTCTCAGCATGGTGTTATTCACTATAGCTTTCTTCTCCAATCTGGTAAAGCAATAACGGCAGATGTCTACTGTGCCGAACTCCGAACAATGATAGCAAAACTAGTAGTGAAACAGCCCCGACCCATGAATCGATCTTCACCATTATTGCTCCATGATAACGCGAGACGTGAAACCGGTAATTATTTTGATTAAATAAATATGTTAAATTTAAAAAAAAACGAATTTCAATTTTTCAGTACAAATCGGCAATTTCATACTTTAACCCCTAATATTACATAGTGAAATTATTTTTTTGTTATGTCTAACGCGGATAAAAAAACTGAGAATCACGCAAAATTTATTAAGCGTATTTTTCTGACCCCTTCACCATTTCAATGATAATTTAATTATTGATATTTTAGTACCTATAAGTGTTTTATTAAAATACCTTTTGTTTTATGTATTATAAATTAATAGTGTGTCTAATTTGGGACAGCGCTCCTTGATGGGCGAGTCCTATTACTGGCTGGACGTACGACGCGTTGCGTGAGCTCAGTTTAGAACACGCAAGCTAACTCAAGGTCACTGGTATATATCTGCGTCTTAAACCAATTGCAGAAGCTACTTGGCATCTATTGTCATTTAAAAAAAAAACTAAGAAAAGGCTTAGTTTGATCACAAATTGGCGTTAACAGCTAGGGCTACATTTATTGCCAGTGAGTGTACAATGTACATACTGTAAAATTTCCTTGATCATCATATATGTGCAGTTCGCCATTGGTCAGCGCGAAGAGAAGCTGTGAATTATCGGGCGACCATTGAACTGCAGCCAGGCCTGGTCCTTTAATGTCTTTGCCCCACACTCGAGAACCATCCACAGAGCCCACAATAACAGCTCCTGTAATAATAATGATATTTTATGTTAACGACGACAAATCACAACCGCGCGTCATGTGACTTATTTCAATGAAGTAAGGTTTAAATTGCAATGACTGTCTCGCGCTCGAAAACTGCAATTAGCAATCATCACTTTCATCTTGCTGTGCTCCCGTCACCACATGACGCTGGCAGAATAGTAAACATCGGCTCAGTTGCCAAAAAAAAAACGCCATTCACAGCCACAGTAAAGACAGAAATTTACTCTTCTACTGGTACTAACAATTTACAGACTTAATAATATAATTAATATTGTCTCACCATCCTCATAGGCTATGCAGATTTTTTGACCATCAGAACCCCAAGCCATGCTTCTTACAGTTGACTTATTTCTGTTATTTATCATTTCTTCATACCAGGACCCCTGGAAAATAATACACACCACATTATGGCAGTTTCCATATCCATCACCACACAGAAAGCATAAATAGGACGACACATTGGCCTTTATTCATGCAAATGTATCAAAATAATCAATTAAATGAATAAAGATGCTACTTTTCAAAGTAAAAATTACCTTATAAAGCATCCATACAATGATGACACCATGCTCATCACTAGTGGTCAGCTTCTGAAAGACTTCATTCCAAATAGCCACACATAACTGACCAGTGTGGCCTTCCAAGCTTAGATTCATTGAAAGATTACCGCCACCGCCTGTAATGTATTAAGTAAAAATGAATTAATCAGCACAGAGGTAATATTCTGTTACCTCAGGCCACCCAATGACCCTGCCCCCAAAATATCATCCAAGCTGGCGACAGCCTATATAACTTGCTTGCTTGCTTTGCTGGTACTTGCAAATGTTTTGATCCAAGTTGACCAACACCATCTTAGACTGACCCAAAAAAAAACTTGGGCTGTGATTGTGCCTGAGTTACTAGTCATTATTGTTTACATGCAATTATATGAATAATTTTGATCATAGTAATTTGCAAGGGCGTCGCCAAGAGGGCAGCTAATCCAAATAAAGTTTTTTTTTTTTTTTTATCAAAAGCCAATTTTGTTTGTTTGGACGACTTTTATTTGGTTTTTTAAAGTTCCATATCTCCTAAACGGGGTCTTATCCGGAGTCCCGAGACTTAAAATTCGTATGATCTATGTGTTGGCGGTAGGCCCAGTCATAATACCTATTAGGTTTCAGCTCTACAGTTCTGAATAGTTATGGGAAAAACGACCTGAAAGGTCAGTTTCCAATCCATACATTGAAAATGGAAATTATTATTTTTCTCAGTTCCTATTGGGACTACCGAGTTGAAACTTATTTGTCAAAAATCAAATGTCCACCAGAGTTGATTTTGGCCCCATTAGTAAAGTAGAGGTAAAGCTTGCACTTCAAGTGTATAGCTTCATGTGCCTTCACTGTACCTACAAATCATACTTTTCCTATCCTTCATATATCAACTTGCCCCCCTTGGGCCAGCCGATGGGCTGGCGACGCCCTTGATAATTTGGCTGGTAGAGAAGTCACTTTTTCTTTCAAGAGGAAAAATTGGAAATCTTTTTATATATTTAGCCTAGGTTCTAAAATTAAAACAAATGTTTATAATGTTACCAGATTCCAATTTTAGAACTTTTAACATGCCATCATCTCCACCAACAGCAATGTACCCAGATGAATGGTTCCATGATATGCAAGTTACGTTTGATTGCTTGGGTATAGCAATCTGAAAAGAAATTAAAACATAAAACAGTCTCTTAGTATCTCTGACCCTTCGTTAATAAAATTAAAAACGTAAGAACCACCTGAACCAAAAATCTTTTTCTGGCTAGGTTTGGAATTACTATTTCATAAGTGCAAAGCTGTGCACCACTAGCTGGCATGAGTATTTTCAAATAAATGAGTAACAATTTCTCTTTGAGGTAGGGTTGATGAGGAAGAGGATGCGGATGAGGAACTATTAGAAATACGATTTGACGAAGCGGGTGAGGATGAGGATACGAGGAGGAGGAAAAGGATGAGGAAGGGGATTCGGATGAGGAAGATAGAACTTCAAATTGAAAATTTAAATAAAATAAAGATTGCGAATGGGCCCTATAATATAAAAAAAAAACAATTTAATAGTCAAAATTCACAACAGGTTGAATTTAATGAAAAGTAACTTTGAAGCTGTTTCTCCAGACGGTTTCATAATTCGTCGTAGACTAATCCGGTGCAACTAAAAAGGCGCTCACTAGGGACACTTACTTGATGGAGGGGCTGAAAGATACTGGCGACTGGTGACACTTCCTCATAAATTCCCCTTAATGAATAAGGAAGAGGAATATGCCTAAATTTTGGGATGTGGAAGAGGATGAGGAATTGCTAAAAAATGAGGAACTTCCGCATTATGAGGATGAGGAAGAGGGTCCTCATCAACCCTAATTTGAGGCTTTGAGCTCTAGATATTTTGTGTTTCCAAGTTTTTTAGTTTGAAGGATTAAAATTTAATAAGGTTGTTGAAATAAAGGTACCTAAATTAAGATGCCAATAGTAAGCAGTTTCAGCTCTTAGCATTTAAGATTATTACTTTTTAACACAGGGAAATAACATACCTAGTTATACTATGCTATGACAGTATTCACAGTCATAAACATAGAACAAAATTACGTGTAGGAGTTACTTATAAAAAAACCGGCCAAGCGCTAGTCGGACTTGCGCACGAAGGGTTCTGTATCATTATACAGGGTGTTTGGCGCATGGACCGACACAATTTTTTCAGGGATTTGGGAGGTCATTAGCTAGGTTCTAGCTAAGTTCAAAATAGCTTTTATTTTTTTTTATAATTAATTTAGAAGTTGTAAAATTTCATTCATTAAATACAAAAATTAACTTTGGAAGCTTGTAAGGAATTTTCTTGAAACCAGTTGTATAAAACAAAGATGTTTTTAGATTTAAAGGACTTTGGAGAATGCAACAAAATTTGTTTTGTGCCACTACACCCACAAATAAAAAAGTTATTTCAAATTAAAGGACACATTTTGGGAATTTTTTTCATTTTAAAAAAATAATCATATGTAACCAACCGTGACATTTGGGACAAAGGGTGTATGGGTAGAACCTAGCTAATGACCTCCCAAATCCCTGAAAAAATTGTGTCGGTCCATGCGCCAAACACCCTGTATATAAAAACTGCAAAGAAAATCATGTCTGTTGTATGGGAGACCAGCTTAAATATTTATTTTATTATGTTTTTAGTATTTGTTGTTATAGCGGCAACAGAAATACATCATTGTGAAATCATGGTTCATGAGATACAGCCTGGTGACAGACAGACGGACAGACGGACAGCGGAGTCATAGTAATAGGGTCCCGTTTCACCCTTGGGTACGGAACCCTAAAAATATACAAACAACTTTAAAGTTTGGTAAACTAGTTTACTAGGTCAACTATTCTACAAAAAGATATTTATAGAATAGTGTCAAATGGTTTCATTTATTACGACGCCTTAGAAGTAATAAAATCTGCGCGAGATCAAATATTTGAATCTTTGCACAAAATCTCTATGGAAACACCGCATAACAACAAAATAAAATAATAACCTTCTTGCTCATATAAATGAACATTTTGAATGTGTATTTCCAATCTATTTTGTTTGCAGAATATTTTGCTTTTCAACTGTTTCTTATTAATTTACAACACAAACATGAAACAGCTACACAGTTTACAAACAATCAAACAATACCAACAGTACAACAACAACAACCAACTGCTAAAGTGCCAAATGCCAATGCCAACTGCTGTCAAAAAAGTTTGCATGTTGGTATACAAATTTTTGTTTTGGATACGATACGATACATAAGTCAATGATATTACGATAAGATAGTACACACGGCTACACATGCCACACATAATATTTTTTCATGTTCTGTGTACTGAAAAGGTATCGATCCCCTGAATCGCTGGAGAAAGTCGCCGTGGTGATCGCCCTTACCGTATTTAATTAAAACTTGAACCACCATGGGCGATACAAATAAATAAATTCTAAAAATCATTGAAACGATTATTAGAAGATTCTAAAAGAACTATATTTTAGCAACTGCGTTTAGTAGAGACAAACAGAGGGGGAACCTGTATTCTCGCAAAACAGGGTATTATACAGGATTACTGGTAATTCGACGTATATCCGTCAGGGGCTGATAAAGGGGGCCAAATGCAACAAATTGAACCCCCCATATGTATGGCCGAAATTCAATAGTATTCGAGATATTTGAATTTTAAGGGTTTTTCGATATTTACCCAAAATTTGACATTTAATTCCAAATAAAAACAAAACTACACATTTGAATGGGTACCATTAAAAATCATGTTGCAGCTAGCACTTCAATTAAGCTATGGACATAGTTAAAACTACTTAATTTAACAAAATAATTAAAATAATTAACGTTATAAGAATAATATCTTACCAATATTTTTATTTTACGCTTCAAAAATGTTGCCTCCTCACAAAAATTTCTATGACATTAATCGTAAAAATAACTAAAAAAACTTGCCTATTCTGTAAGCTTTCCAAAAAGGTATAAAAGTCAATTTTGAAATACATAAATCGTGGCATGGCATGTGTTTGAAACGGCGCGGGGAGATAATTTGTATTTGTATGAAATAAAATGCATTCAAAAATGTACGTCAAATTTTATTAAAAATTTTACACATCTTGTTCAAAATGAGCCCCTCTATTACGAATGCAAGTTCGAATTCTTTTCCTAACTTCGGTTTTCGTCACTCTTGATGAAAACGTTGTTCTCATCTGTTGCGCCGCGTTTATTATTCGCTGTCGAAGTTCTTCGACTGAATTTATTGGGGTCACATAAACTAATTCCTTCATATGACCCCAGACGTAAAAATCAAGTGGTGTGATATCAGGGCTTCGTGCTGGCCACGGAATTGGCCCTCCCCTCCCAATCCATCGGTTTGGAAATCTCTCATCTAGCCACTGTCGGACAGTAATCCGGTAATGTGCTGGGCACCCATCATGTTGAAACATGAGGTTGTTTTTTATTTCTTCGGGAACATCCGCCAACAAATCGTCTAGGTTGTTTCTCAAAAACTCCTCGTAATTTTCGCCGTTCAAATTTTGGGGCAAGAAATGAGGGCCCACCAAATAATTATCAACGACACCCATCCATACGTTCAGGGAAAATCTCATTTGCGACGCAGTTTCTTTTAGTTTTTTTGGATTCCTGCCTGCTTTAGGTGCCCAAAAATGTAAGTTATGGTAATTCGTTATACCATCCCGGTCAAACTTTGACTCGTCAGTCCACAAAATATTTCTTAGGAAATGTTCCTGGTCAGCGTCAGCGTTTAACATAAACCGAGAAAATTCGAGTCGCCTGGCAGGATCTCCCTCGTGCAATGTTTGGACAGGTTGATAATGGTACGGGTGTCCACTGGGACATAGCGAGCTGTCTTGCAACAATGTTCGTTGAGATGTTTGGGTCATCAATAAAACACTGAAGAATGGTGTCCTCTTCGTCAGCCGTATACCGTCGAGGTCTGCCAGCGTTGAATTGTGCTCTCTGAACACTGCCAGTTTCAGACAATCGTCGATAGGTGCTCCCGAAAACAGTAACGTGGGGAAGTCGACGATCGGGAAAGCGGCGTTGGTATTCTCGCCGAGCCGCAGCCGCGTTTCCATCGGCAAAACCATAACAAAACATAATGTCTGCGTATTCGTTATTAGCTGAAGCCATGGTATCCGAAATAACAATGATAACAAAAATAATAACAAGAGAAACAAGAATTAACAATAATGATCGATAACAAATTAACGCGATGAGAGATTGGTTAATAGCAAGATAACAACACACGTGCTTGTGTGCGTGCTTGCGCGGCGTAGAGTCGAAACTTACTAAGGAAGGCGACGCGAGCACAGCAGACGCCGTGTGCTCCCCCACCCTCACACCCCGCCCCATCACGAAGAATTCCGCCAGTAAAATCGGTTGTTTTAGCAAGGATCATAAACTAAAACACACATTATTTCTCTCCCCGCGCCGGTTCAAACACATGCCATGCCACGAATTATGTATTTTAAAATTGATTTTTATACCTTTTTGGAAAGCTTACAGAATAGGCAAGTTTTTCTAGTTATTTTTACGATTAATGTCATAGAAATTTTTGTGAGGAGGCAACATTTTTGAAGGGTAAAATAAAAATATTGGTAAGATGTTATTCTTATATCGTTCATTATTTTAATTATTTTGTTAAATTAAGTAGTTTTAACTATGTCCATAGCTTAATTGAAGTGCTAGCTACAACATGATTTTTAATGGTACCCATTCAAATGTGTAGTTTTTTTTTATTTGGAATTAAATGTCAAATTTTGGGTAAATATCGAAAAACCCTTAAAATTCAAATATCTCGAATACTATTGAATTTCGGCCATACATATGGGGGGTTCAATTTGTTGCATTTGGCCCCCTTTATCAGCCCCTGACGGATATACGTCGAATTACCAGTAATCCTGTATACAGTGAGCTTTCTTACATAAAAAAATATTCAACACAAAAATGATTTGAAGCCTGTGGCGTTGAAATCCCGTTGCACAATTTATTAGTAGTATCTTTAACCATCCACGGTCTCGACCTCGGCAAGCGTAGCTTAAAATTCGATTGGATCGTGTGGCTGTTATTCTTTAGAAACAAGCCCCTCAACAACATTGTACATTCCTCGGGTTTATTCTAATATAAAAATTAGATCAAAACCCCATGACCCCAATTAAAAAAATATATATATTGCGATCGATGACAGATTAACTCAACTGGTAACATTGGGAAAATCAATAATATTTACAGAACTGAAAACATGTCAAAAAGATTTTCTCGAAATCTTCATCAAATAAATAATTTTTCAATAATTTGTATTGTTACTGGTAATTTCGATTTAAACAGTTAATTCAACACTGAGTCCTTTGCATTTTGTAGCTTTTGTATATTTTAAAGTTCGGCTTACACAGCCGATATTTTCAACGCAAGATTTCAAATAAAATAATTATTAAGTTCATGAAAATGTTGGGTCGAAAACAAAGCCTAAAAGGGGAACCGGTACTTGCAGACTACGGTCCAGAAGAGTCTCTAAATGAAAGTGCCGATATTGAATGGGTGAACAAGGTAATTTAAACAATGCTATTTATTTTTAACACATTGAAATATTTTGTCCTAAATTCTTGCCAGATCTCTAGTCGTCTTCAGCACTTCCAGCATGAGTGAGAAATAATTAAGTATTTTAAAAATATCACTGCCCACTGCAGGGTACATACCTTCTAACAAACAACCATCTTGAGGGGTAGCGTAAAAAAAAAGTAAACAGAGGTAATACGGGCTGGTTTCCGCAACTCCACGTCAAAGCGCGTATTTTTCGTACGGTAGTAAATAGATCAAATAAATAATAATTTTTTTTATTTCAGTTATGGGTTAGAAGAATTCTAAGATTATGTGCTTTATTAAGTTTAATGTCTGTGTCACTGAACACTCCAAAGTCATTTGAAAAGTACCCATCTCTGCAAACTATAACATTTGCTGTGGACTGCAGTGTCACACTCTTATTTACTGCAGAAATGATTGCTAAAATGCATATTAGAGGGATACTAAAGGTATGCTTTAAACAAATTTAGGTTGTGGTCAACTAATTATATGCTATAAATAAATGTTTAATAATAATATCTTTGGACTTTCAAGCATTAGCAATTAGTCCTGTTAAATAATTATGGAGCTAATATGTGTTTTATGCTATAAGAGATTTGATCCTAAGATGTTCTTGCAATGTCTTTTTTTTGGTACATTTTTATATTATATTACATCTGTCCCTAATATTAGTTGACCACTACTGAAACAATATTTAAAATTTTAAAAGCTTAGCTCAAGGGAAGACTAGATATTGTGTTTCTTTGAGATTTTGGCTGTTTTCAGTCATCATAATTCTATACTGATTTATTTAAATACTAAGTACTAGATGAAATACTAATTATAATGAATGTTTTCAGGGGGATGTAGCCTACCTAAAAGACCACTGGTGCCAGTTTGATGCCTCAATGGTATTTTTTCTTTGGGTATCTGTTCTCTTACAAATGTTTGAGTTGACTGGTATTGTACCCAGATATAGTTACCTGAGTATATTAAGAGCACCTAGACCGTTGATAATGATTCGATTTTTGAGAGTATTTTTAAAATTCTCTATGCCAAAATCTAGAATCAATCAGATATTCAAGTAAGTGGATTTAATAAAAATATTACTGTTTACTTAAGTCACTTGCATTTTTAAAAGATATAATGAGCTGGTAATAATTTTAATTGACCTTTGCCCAGCAATGGGACTATATTGGTTAATAAAAATAATTTAATATCTTACACACATAATGCTCATACTATGTATCTTGTATTTTACAGGAGATCAAGTCAACAGATCTATAATGTGACCCTATTCTTCTTGTTCTTCATGTCCCTGTACAGCTTGCTGGGTGTACAGTTCTTTGGAGAATTAACACATCACTGCGTCAGGAATGATACAAATCCATAGTTAGTACATAATATAATACTACTAATATTATAAAAAATTTGATAGTTTGTGTTTGTGTGTTTGGATGTTTGTTACTCAATCACGCAAAAACGGCTGAATGGATTTGGATGAAATTTGGCACACAGATAGTTGTGCCAAATTGGATTAACACATAGGATACTTTTTATCTCGGTATTACGTTCCCATGGGATGATTCCTACACCCACGCGGGCAAGCCGCTGGCAAAAGCTAATATCATTTTTTTTTTAAGTTTTGGTTTTTTTAAAAGGGATTTATGTAAAAGGTGGGTAAGAACCCCCTATGTAAAATTTCTAAATTTATGTCTGTAATTTTTATGGTGTACAATAAAGAGTATTCTATCTATCTATCTAAGAACATTTTTGATATGCTTGCAAAGACCTTGGAGAATTTCTTATATCAACCTGCCTAACTCTAAGGCCTCTGCCTCGAATTTTGCGGGCAGCGGGGCGGCAGCGGCGGCGGCGCGGGTGGTCACCGCTTGACTGGAGTGCACCGCTCGTTGGCCGCCCCCGCGCCGCTGTTTTCGAGAACCGGTCCATTTGATTTTACGCATAAGATCCTGCCGCTCCCGCGCCGCCGCCGCCGCCGCCCCGCTGCCCGCAAAATTCGAGGCAGAGGCCTAATGGTTGGCATAGCTGCCTATTCAAAAACCTAAAAAATATTATTTTATTTATACTCTGTGCATAAAATAATTTGCTATAATTTAATAAAATATTTATAGGAATTATGAACTTTCTGTTTTTCAGTGAAATCACTATAAATTCCTTAGCTATTCCTGACACTTTTTGCTCTCCTGTCCCTGGTTCAGGATATCAGTGTCCTCCTGGAATGAAGTGTATGAAACTTAATTTATCCAAATACATCATGGGATTCAATGGGTTTGAAGAGTTTAGTAAGTAGAAAAACAACAATTTTGTTGAGCTTTAAATCAAACCAAGGTACTTATGTTATTAAAAAGATTTTGTTTCTGTTTAGCAACAAGCTTGTTCACTGTCTACCAAGCATCGTCTCAAGAAGGATGGGTCTTCATAATGTATCGGGCTATCGACTCTCTACCAACTTGGAGATCAGCTTTATACTTCAGGTAAAATTAAAGCAATATCCAACTTAATTCTAGCACTTATCAATGTATATTACAAATTAATTTAAAATCTTTACAGCACAATGATATTCTTTTTGGCCTGGCTGGTCAAGAATGTTTTCATAGCTGTGATCACTGAAACATTCAATGAAATAAGGGTACAATTCCAACAAATGTGGGGTGTGAGGAACCCTATTACTAAAGGTAGCACTACCCAGTTTTTCACTGGTGACGATAATGGATGGAAATTGGTTACTATTGATGAAAATAAACATTCAGGTACTCATAAATAATTCTTATTAATCATAAATAATTCTGGATTTAAATGATATATAAAATAGACAAGATAATTTTGTCATATTTTTTTCTTCCAGGCAGTGCACCAGAAATATTCCATAGATTATTAAGGTCCGCATATTTTCGACTACTAGTCATGGGGGTTGTTTTGGCTAATGGAATAATAACAGCAACAATGAACTTCAAACATGATGACAATCCTAGAGAATTCTTTTATGAGAAATACTATTACATAGAGGTAGCTAAGATTGTGTTTTCGTAAGCCATGTTTTTAATCTAGTGTTAAGTATAATATTTAATTAAACAATTATTTTATATACTTTCAGATTGCATTTACCATTTTCTTGGATTTGGAGGCATTAATCAAAATATGGTGTTTGGGACTAAAGGGCTATTTTAAGCACTCTGTTCACAAGTTTGAACTACTTTTAGCTATTGGCACTACGATTCATATAATACCCCAGCTGTACATGTCAGGGTTCACATATTTTCAGGTAAATACAATTTTTATAAGAATATACATTTTGTTCCAATAATGCAGTGAACACAAGGCGTTTGTAAGGCAAATAGAGTGCCATTATTTATTCATTCGTTTTGTTTTAGGTTCTTCGAATAGTAAGATTGATAAAAGCATCACCATTATTGGAGGGATTTGTCTACAAAATCTTTGGCCCAGGAAAGAAACTTGGCAGCCTGATTATATTCACAATGTGTTTACTCATCATCAGCTCTTCTATATCAATGCAACTGTTTTGTTTCCTGTGCGAATTTACTAAATTTGAAACATTTGATGAAGTAAGTAATATCACGAAACTTACGGTCCAGAAATCTACTTAATAAAAATCTTAAATTCATTCACTGACTGACAACGCTCAGCCTAAACTGTTGGTCGGCTTCCTGTACACGACGCCGGAGCCACACCGGCGACGGACCGCATGTTTGTGTATACAAATTAATATCGTCTTTGCGCCACACCGCCCCGCCGCACCGCAGCCGCACGGGGCGCCGCGCCGCGTAGATTTGAGATAAATTATGAAAATTTATCATCTTGCGGTCCAGCGCCGCCCGGTGAGGCTCAAGCGTCGTGTACATGAAGCGTTAGGAGGTTAAATAGTGGATGAAAGTTTGTATGGAATTTCGTCAGTTTTACCAATGCCTAATTTTATCGGGTACACTGCTTGTCATACAATTAGTCCCTACAGACCTTTAGTAGCTAGTAGCTACACACTTACACAATGCTTATAAATAATATTAAAGATAATTGTAGTATTAATAATAATCTTTGACAATAATATTATGTTTTAGGCATTCATGTCTATGTTCCAAATTCTAACTCAAGAAGCCTGGGTAGAGGTAATGGACGAGACCATGGTGAGAACAAGTCAAACATTGACGCCCCTTGTTGCCATTTACTTCATACTATACCATCTGTTCGTTACTCTGGTAAGGAAGCATAATTTATCTTTACAATAATTATGTTTATAATACACTGATTATGATATTCTCATAATTTTGAACTGTATTCCAGATTGTGTTGTCACTTTTTGTAGCAGTAATCTTAGACAATTTGGAACTCGATGAAGATATTAAAAAACTGAAACAACTCAGGTACCGCCAACAGAGCGCGGAAATCAAAGAGAGCCTGCCATTCAGATTAAGAATATTCGAGAAGTTTCCCGATAGCCCGCAAATGACTAAGCTGCACAAAGTCCCTGGCGATTTTAATCTACCCAAGGTTCGTGTATTTGTATTACATATTTATTATTCCACATTTACACATGCGTGCTCGTGATTATTCGACGAATTTTTAGGCGAGATATTCGTGTGGCTTTATACTACATGAGTGACCGAACAGTCCCTCGTGTAGCCGTGTAGAATGTGTAAACACACCGTGTCTATTCATTTATATTTTAGCTTCACGAAATGGACAACGTCATTCTAGCGGCTTTTACAAAGTCAATAAACTATTTAGAGGTGCTACAAAAAATCATTAAAAGAAAACGTCGCCGCAGATGATGGTGGTCCTCCCCTGCACCAGATTTTATTGATGCCAGCTCCTTGCGTTGATGTGTACGAAAAGTAGCCATAAAGATTTTTTCTTTTCATTTTTAAATAGTTCACTGGTACTACCATTACTTCTGATATAGGTATTAGTCCAAGCATTGTATAACTATACTTTCTGCTTATTCTTATGATGAGCATGCTTTAGACTCCCAAAGACTGGCTTTGGACTGCTGGAATTTGGTAAAGCTCCAAAAACATCATAACTTTATTGCTGGTGCAGTCCATTTTGTTATGTTGCGTGATACGAAATGAACTAGATAGCGAATGTATAACACTAGTTCGTCTCGCCATTCTTCTTTTCTTTGACTCGTGTCCAAAAACCCGCTCCCGACGCAAGGGGCACGAGCGGCGAGGCGAAACACTAGGCGAATGGCGAACCACCGTTTACATATTCGTGATCGTGCCTCGACTCGCCGCTCACCTCTCCGCTCACCTCGTCACTCGCACGAATGTGTAAATGCAGAACAATAACGACAGTACTCTACAAAGACGTATGATTACATGAAAGCATATAAAACACAGACAAAAACGCCCGAAGTTACTTGAAAGCGTTCATGTAACTTTTTGTCGCGTTTACACTGAATTTGTCCATGTATCAGTTCAGACTGTTAAAAAGCTTTGGAAATCTACCCATGTACCCAAATATATAAATATGTATTATTAATTATTATATTTATATGACATATAAATAATCAAAGCATATGGTAGGTATTGGTGCGATCTAGGTACCTACTCAATACAAATTTGAATTCACCGACAGGCAATGCATAGCCTAAACCACTAGGTCTAGAAGCATGAAATTTTCCACGAGAGTTCCTTATGTAACGAATGTGAGGACAAAGGAAGATTTTTTATATTCATCCTCTAAAGACAGTGAATGAAGTTTTATATGGAAGTTTGTAATTTTTTGGCGATGGGTAAGTAAGTAGCCATACCATTTCGTCGTATTGTGTACATGTGGTTGTGGTGATACGCAGGTCCGCGAGTCGTTCATGCGTCAGTTCGTGTGCGAGGTGGAAGGCGAGGAGGAGGCGGGCGCGGCGAGCGGCGGCGACGTGTCGCGACGCGCCTTCGAGTACATCGGCGTGGCCAAGATCGCCTTCCCGTACCGCAAGCGCTGCCTCGTGAAGACGCTTCTGGTGGCGCCGCCGTCGCAGCGGCCCAGCTCCGCGCTGCGCCGCCACGTCGTCAGCTCCATCATTGAGTTAGTGCAACACACCCTGCCGAACTATCGGTGGGCCTGCATGATATTTCATCGTGGTAATAGCGTTAAGCGCTGGGCTTTTAACAGCCAGCTTAGGCTGAGTGGGACCCTTTCAGTACAGCGCAATGTAAATGTTTTTTTATTACATCTATTCAAAAAGAGCTAGTTTATTCTTCGTAAACAGGGACTAAAATACAAATACAAAAAATACAAAAACAAAATGGTTTATTCCTTCAACAATTTTTCATTTATATATTTTTTTGTTTGGAGCTCCCCTGTAAGCAAGTAATGCCTGTGTTCGGGAACTCCGCTCTTTCATAGCTAAGCAATACACAATATGAACTAGGAATTTACAAAAACAATAGGTAAGTATATATATTTACAGAAGTATGCTGTCTGCAAGCAGTTACAATTTAATTATGAACAAAATCTTGCTTGCAGGTGTGTGTTCAGTGTTAAATAGCCTTTTAATCTCTAGTAGTGACATTCAAATCCGCTATAAACTATATAGTTACGTGTTATAGACTATACAATATATTTCTCTAGGGCGTTGTTTTATACCCTATCATTGTTACAAAACAGGGGCCCAAGTCTGCTATTTTTATAAATTGGTCATTCCAACACGATCCCATTGTCATTTTGCTAAAAAGTTCGTAATCTGCTAAATTCATAATGGTCGATCATTGGTTGATCATTGTATTCCACAAACACAATACTCGTAACGAATTAAAATAAATGACTGCACAATGACGTTCTCATGGTAGGCCACTGATCAAAGGAACTGTCAAAATTTTAGCAGATTACCGCTTATGTCAGTCATTCATTTTTCATTATGTACGAGATTACCATTAGATACCATTTCTTTCAATGGAGTATCAGTGGCTGACCATTGGAAAGTCATAATGACGCCAATATGTTAGTAGATTACCATACTTGTCAAAATCAACAATTATGAAATCAATGATAGACCATTCTGACACTATTGTAATAGCAGACTTGAGGCCCTGTTCACGTTGTTACAAAACTCGGCCGCAGTCTAAACGCGGAAACGTTATCATTTTATTTGGCAACACGCTAGACGGACTTAATGATGCGCAGTATATGTTATCTCGCAACGCGCTGTACACGAAAGAATATAATAATATCTCATATGAAGCGTTAGAAATCAATGAACTTTCCTTCATACTTTCCAGGCTTAGGATTGTCTATGATTAATTTGATTAAATGTTATTTTAAAAATGTTGTGAGACATTGGTGCCGATTCTCTTATATAGTTCGATTTCTAAGTTAATGGCGCCTCGTAAGTTAGCTGCTCGCTGCGCAGATGCGCGCAACGTGCTTGAGAAGCACGAAAAAGTCCCGCACTTGTGAAGCACGTCGCGCGCGTCTAGGGACACCATTACGACTTTGCAACCGAATTCGGTCATATAGCGATCGCTATCTTTGTCGAGACTGCTGGCTCTCACCTAAAAAAATGCTGTTTGCTCCCTAGGCAAACAATCCTTTCTTTGTTGTTATGTTATGTCTTATATGGAATAAATGTTTTTCTAGTTCTTGGTACTAAAATGGTGGATCCCGCCTGTCGTGCGGAAATTATCCGAAATGTTTTGCTTTTGTTTTTGTTGCTTTGATTTTTTATTTTTATTTACAGGTTTCAATTTTGTTGCAGTTAACTGTCGCGTGATTAAGGTTTATTTGTTTTTTTTTTTACTTTTTGATAACGAATGGTAATTAAGTTTGTAATGAACTATGATTCATAATTCTTTGGTGCTATTTTAGGGACTCCAATAATCACCGACCCCTGTTGGGAGATTCGGCGATGTTAGCGACTGGAGGCAAGTCTGGTCTGAAGCCGCAGGGGACCATATCGAGCGCGAAGCAATTGCGGGTCGATCAGAAGAAGTATGTATTTAATTTGGTTGCAGTATTAAACTTGAATTCAGAATCTTAGATACTTACTATTTTGGAACCAAAAACTCAATGCAAATACATACAAGACATACAGAAATTCTATTGTAACCAAAACAGAAATTATATGGTTCTCAAAAGACAACTAAGATTACATAACGCTAAAGTGATAGTTGAGTAAGTAGCAAAGGAATGTAAATGAATACTAGCAGACCCGACCAACGATGTCCTGACCAATTTTCAATATTTAAAAATCCCACACAAAAAAGGAAGTCAGTTTTCCCAAATTTAAAAAAAATCCGAGAGACTTTTCCGATTCTTCGTTCCATAAAAACCTATTAAAATAAAAATTGCCTAATCTGTCCCGCCGTTCTGAAGTGATGCGCTTACCAACGAACAGCATTAAATATAGATGATTCTGAATTCAAGTAATGGTACGGTGGGGTTTAAAAGATATGACCTGTTTAACGAGTGAGCAATAATATGGCTCTCAGGTTCGGCTCGCGCTCGATACGGCGATCGGTGCGCAGCGGGTCCATCAAGCTGAAGCAGACGTACGAGCACCTGCTGGAGAACGGCGACATCGGCGCGGCGTCGCGCGTCGTGCCGTCGTCGCGCGCGCGCCCGCCCTACCTCGACATCCGCCTGCTGCAGGCCAAGCGCCAGCAAGCCGAGATGAGGAGGTGACCTTTTCATTTATACCTAACTAGCGACCCGCCCCTGCTTTGCACAAGATTCCTTTATTATATCTAAGTTAAATATTAATGTATTATAAACATAAACCTTTCGGAATAAATACTCTAGTGCTGTGACCGTATCTGCGTCTATCGTGACAAAGCAATGCGTGCCAAAGCATCGTATGTTTTGCTCGCTATAAAGTTATCGCGCCAATGCGGTGGGCACATTAGCGGCTGTTTATTATGGGCCGCCACCCGAGCAATAAGTGCGATGCAGCCCGAACTATCGCGACGATAACCGATAGTGGTTGGTCACATACACTGTGCGAAGCTGCGTCACCATAGACGCAGATGCGGCCGTAGCATTAATGATTTGAAAATCGCGTTAAAATTGATCCATCCATTTAGAAAAAGAACGCCGTCACACAGGCAGACATAAAGACTGATTTCAATTTATAATATTTATAAATAGATTATCAGCAGAACAATGCTGATCATTTCGTAGCTCCAAAAATTTAATAATCAAAGAAATAACTTGAAACAAAAAACTAGCAAAATAGCTTTTCGGGTTCTGGTATCACGTCTGTTTACTTATGTGGTCTTATAGTGAACAAAAGAGACAAGCTAACTTGCAGCTACTTTAAATAATGCTGGCGTTAAGTATTCGACTCACGTCGCACTTTCATGTGAGTTGCCAACTTTCGACGCTGAGCCAAGAGCTGAAACTTCTCAAAATACAACTAAGATTACATAACGTTAAAGTGATAGTTGAGTAAGTAGCAAAGGAATGTAAATGCATTATTTATGCATTAGTTTAGGAGAGTGGTAGTGTGTTAATGAAAACGGGCATAAAGCTCAAAAAGTTATGACGCATACAATGAAAAATAATAAGGACAGTTAGTAATAATAAAAATAATTATCCCGTACTGCAGGTCCTTTTTCCACTTGATCCTGAACCAATATGGACCGATCCCCCAGTAGTGGATAGATAATTATTTTGCCAGTATTAACACTCTTTTGTTGACTCTAAATTTAATGAAATTGTATGTTAGGAATCAACGAGAAGAGGACTTACGCGAGAATCATCCCCTGTTCGACACTCCCCTGCTGATAGTGCCGAGAGAATCCCGCTTCAGGAAGATATGTCGCGCCATTGTGGACGCGCGCTATGACGCCCGGCTGCGAGACCCTGTCACTGGCAACGAGAGAAAAGTACATTATAAAAGTTTTCAGTAAGTATTTATCTCTCGTGGTTTCACCTGCATGGTGATCCTACAGGAACCATGCATTGATTCGCAATAAAATTAAAATCCTATATCACTCTCCAGCACATAAAATAACATCGATCCGATGATCCGTCGCTGCTAATAATATATAAATAAGGACAAAACAAACAAACACACTTCCGCAATTTTTTGTCAAATGAGCATTCCTAATCCAAAGATCTGGTAATATGTTAGCTTTCTGACTAAAGGTTCTTGGTCTGGCTGTACGCGCCTTAAAAGTTCAGTTATTTCCTTTTTGTAATTTTAATTACTATTTTAAGAACGTCTTTGACATATCTCAGGACCCTGAGGTCCCGGAACTTTCGAAAGCCTACAAGGGGCCGAAGCCAACTCGCAGAGGCCCCTTAGACAATTTTAAATGATGAGTTGGCACCAACCGACGATTATCCCTGTATGCACTATGCCAGTGTACCCAAGGACAACCCCTGGTTTGTGCAGGACTATTGCAAGATACGGGGAAAAAATAATTGAACTATGAGTTTAGGTAGCTAAAGGGGACCGGTTACCTAGAACTATGGAAAGACTATGGCCCCTGCCTGACCAATGTTTGGGGTGTCTTGCGCACTCAATAATGCGTCCCTGAAAACTGTCGCTAGCACGTGTCGTAGCGACAAAGGGGAACATGGCGGTGCTTATGAGGAGTGGAGAGGTATTCCACGGCTATCAGGACAATCCCGGAAGTACGGTAAAGATTCCTACCCGCATTTTACTGGAACACTTTCTTCCTCCGAGCACGTTTGCTCTTGCGAATCTCCAATCAAGCCGACCAATTACGAAAAGAGAGATGTGGGTGCTCGCCACAAGCTGCCCTGCGGGTTTCTGTATATCTCTAAGTCTGGCTCTTCACCCTAGACCTGTTTCGGCAAAGTACCGGCACAAACCTAGTATAGATACATAGGAGCACGCAAGCCCCACCAGTTTAGTTTTATTACAAACATTTACCTCCTATGTTTTTTATTTCCAGTAATTTCCTCGGACTAGTGACTTACATGGACTGGGTCATGATTATGGTCACTACTCTCTCGTGCTTATCGATGATGTTCGAAACACCTACCTACAGAGTTATGGAAAACTTCGTCTTGCAGGTGAATGTAACCCAATAAGTAATCCTTTATCGGATTCACCCTTGTAATCGTCAACTATAGCTAACTTATTGTGAAAAATCTTAGCAAATAATTGAATTTTTTATTATTTAGATTGCTGAATACGGGTTCGTGGTGTTCATGAGCTTGGAACTGGCACTGAAAATTTTAGCCGACGGATTGTTTTTCACGCCTAAAGCTTATCTGAAAGATGCCGCCGCAGTGCTGGACGTTTTTATCTATATTGTAAGTATCGTCACCGTATTATAGAAACTTTTTACGCAGAAATGTACAATTAGGCGGGTCCACACACAGACCGACTCTATGTGCTCGATTTTGGAGAAAACGAAGACTGTTGTATGAGAACCTGATTTATTGCACCGACCATTGTGAATTTACAATCGCTATCGATAAAACGTCCCTTGTCGATAATCGATGAAATACTAATAATTTTGTAAAGTTTGACGTTCAAAAGTGCCTTTTTTGTGCCTAATTGAAATAAATTATTTGACTTTGACTTTGAAATATATCATCGGGCCACCGAGCACATAGTCTACGAGTATATGTACCATCGAAGAAGTTCATATCTATACACCGTAAGGACTATTTCTGCTTGCACCGCTATAGAACCGGGGCGGTAACAGATGTGGTCATCGTGTTCTAGGGATTTTGTTTACAAACTGCTTAGATATGAAGTTGTTCGATAGTACATGTATAATTTTTCGTGCAAAATGTGAAGAAAGTTTTAAGTATGAATGTGAATGGCTATAAAAGTAGGGAAAGATGGACGGACTGTGTGAAAGATGATATGGCTAGAAAGGGGGTGACGACCGAGATGACGACTGATAGAGAAGTATGGAAGAAAAGGATGTATTCATAAAGTGGGATAAGGGCAAGAGAATGTCGCTGTGGCTGGTGCAGGTGTCGCTGACGTTCCTGTGCTGGATGCCGCTGCGCGTGCCGCCCGGCTCGGCGGCGCAGATGCTCATGATCCTGCGCTGCGTGCGGCCGCTGCGGATCTTCACGCTCGTGCCGCACATGCGCAAGGTGGTCTACGAACTGTGCCGCGGGTTCAAGGAGATATTGCTCGTGAGTAGCGAGTGATACTAAAAAACGAATAGGCCTGCTAATCATGCAAGTTTACGTTACCAGTATTCCTAGTTAATATGCCACATAGAGTCAGTTTTACGAAAAAAAAATTGTCGCAATATTAATGTGACAAATTGTCGAGCGCCCGTCAATGCTGTGATTTGTTGAATGAATTATCAACGGCCAATAGCATCACTTGACTTGCGTTTAATATTGACGCATAGATGACGATAGTTTTAAACAAAAGAGACTGTCTCATAGGTCTGGGTTACATATAGAGGACGCTCTTCAACGCCGAACTTTTCTCTCCATGTGCTATATTAACGGCCACACCGACGAAATAATTCTCTAAGTATGGTACGCACTGCACTTTCGAGAATTATTTCATTACTGTTAAGTCAGTCAAGAATACTTTAACTTTTTGTCTGCTTGAGATTGAAACTGAGCAATTTACTTTTCAACAGGTATCGACTCTTTTGATCCTCCTGATGTTCGTGTTTGCGAGCTATGGAGTACAGTTATACGGTGGCAGGTGAGTGGCAGCATACTTGCAGCGTATTAAATGTAATTGGCTTGGTTTGACAAGATTTGATCCCGATTACGTAATAATCCCTTATATTATCGGGTTTCATAATTGCAAGGTAAAATACCAAACTTCTAGAGTAGGGTTATTTTTTAGTAACCTTTTTTTTGTACCACAGCTGGGAAAAGGCCCCTCCCCCCCAACCCCTTATTCCTTCCAATCCTCTCTATGTTTGGCGTTATCTGACCACGTCTGGCCTGCAAACCTATCCAGATTGTCACATCACCTTCGCTGAGGCCGACCTCGACAGCGATGTCCATTGAGTGGAGTGGTACTTATTGAAATCGAGCACGTTTCAGACTGGCGCGGTGCAACGACCCCACGATAACGAAGCGCGAGGACTGTGTGGGCGTGTTCATGCGCCGCGTGTTCGTCACTAAGATGAAGATCCGGCCCGGACCCAGCGAGACCTTCCCTTCCATGCTCGTGCCTAGAGTCTGGTATGTAACACACACACATGTTTATTATTATAAATTGCCTTTAAAAGGCGGCTGGCTGAATGTAGACCCAAAAAAACCAACAACTCAACGAACATAACCGAAAAAGTTGTTTAGAAGCATGAGGAACAGGGTGTAATGTTCAATCATCGTCTATAGAAAAGGGAGGATCCTCCGACCAGACGGGTGACAACTGCCCGACGATTGATGTCGGATAGTCTTATACAGGGTGTTAAAGAAATTGCGTGCCATAGCTTAAGGGTAAGTTGCCAAAAAAAAATTGAAGTATTAGCACCTACTAACTTAAAATAGCAATCGTTTAGAATTAAAATTATTTTATTTGTTTAAATGCTTTAATTACCTATTATATTTTGTTTAAATGCTAATTAATAATTTCCTAGTTACCTACATACTATAGAACGTAATGAAATACCTACGCCCGAACACTTCGATAACGCCGGGTGAAGGATAGGTAACTAGGTAGGTACGTACAGTTCCAGCTTAATTCTTCTTTTACTTTTCTTTTCTTTTCTGGCTTCCTTTATCGATACTGAACCTACCCCTAAGCTATGGCACGCAATTACTTTAACACCCTGTATATGTCGTTCGCGCGGTAAACTCGAATTGCGCTATGCAGGATTTGTGACGTCAGGTCTTTGATGCGTAATTCGCATGTGGCAATGTAGATGCCGCCACATCCTATGGTGGATGAGTGAACTTTACAGCCTGCTCCTCATGCAACTAAATTGGTGACCCCGACGTGATTTGCTTGTAAAACGGATAGCCGATGCAGCCGTAAAGACACAGCGTCGGTAGCCCTCCACAAGGTGGACCGATGACGTGGTGAAGTTCGCTTGAAGCACAAGACCGGGTGTCATGATATCACTGAATATGCAAATGGCGGAGAATCGAATGCTGTATAATAGAGATTAAATCTTTCTATTCGGTGGTTTGCAGACCTAGGCTAAAACTACCTTGAGTCTATTCCGAACTTATTATATCTATTGTTTCAGGGCGAATCCTAAACGATTCAACTTTGATAACATTGGTGATGCACTCTTAACATTATTCGAAGTACTGTCATTCAAAGGCTGGTTGGATGTCCGGGATGTATTGATCAAAGCATTAGGACCGGTTAGTATGCATAGGATATTTTCAAAACATGTCACATGTTTGTTTCTTTTGGTGTCTCCAGTAATAAATGCCATAATCTGTGTTGCCAGGTACACGCGATCTATATACACGTTTACATATTTCTTGGCTGTATGATTGGTCTAACCCTGTTCGTCGGTGTGGTGATTGCTAACTACTCAGAGAACAAAGGCACTGCTCTGTTGACTGTCGACCAGCGACGTTGGTAAGATACTATTTTATACTGCAGAACCCAAAAAAAAAGTATGCGGTTCGAGAATCATTGCCTATCTGCGGAAATACGAATGCGCAGTAATGAGATCTAACATAGAGCTGTTACAACACTTATAAACATGGAAGTACTCGCCTATTTTGTAGATTGATTGATTACAAAATTATAGATTATCAACTATATGCAATTCCAATAAACTATTCAAAACTTTTAAGTGGCATTTTCACGACAAAAGGAGGAGTAAATAATGCTCAATGATAGGTGCACTACTACAAAGCGGGGTAGTATAAAACTTTGATGCTTTGCCTCTGTGGGGGCAACACAAACATTACCGAAGCGCATACCTTTTCTGGTTTAAATGTTTTTACGTAATGCTTAATATTGAATAGAAATTAAACTTAATTATCTATTTGATCCAGTTAATTTACATTAAATCTCAATTAAACAAATCCAGTCCAAATTATGGACTCTCCAAAATACATTGACTGTTATTATTATTTACAGCATTTATCCGAAAGGTATATGTGTAAAATACATAATGATTTAACTAATATACAGATTTACTATTTTCTTAATTTCCGTCGGGAATCATCGCATTTCCGAATCCAAACGAATGCTAATTTCCGTGTCCATCAATTATTAGATTTATCGTGTAAAATAATTTGAATTAAGAACCACTTTATTGTTGTTTTGTTTTGATATCCGTGTGAACTATATAGAGCTGTAAAACTATTTTCCTTTTTAACCGACTTCAAAAAAAGAGGTTCTGTATTCATAATAACATTTACTCCTTTTCAATATTGTGTATAGTATACCACGGAAATGAATACAAATATAAACAGAATAAAATACTACTTCAACCGCTTTCCAAAAAAAAAAATTGCATAGCCTCAACCAACTTCGATTTTAAAGTCCTCATGTTACGTATGACAGAAACATGGTCCAAATTTAAACGAAATTGTTCGGTCTCTTTTACTATTTTTGGTGATGGGAAGGGAGCCAATTTATATTTTTTATCATTTTCTTTCACAATCCGACTGCAACACCACAAGCTTCAGAAACACTTTTTTGAAAATAACCATTGCTTTCTTTCTTGAATCTATCGGCTTCTTATAAAAATACAAGTATACCTTTAAAATTATCTGTCGTACCTGCGACTTAGCAGCTTTCCTCCCATTTTTTTAATAAATTACATTAAGTTAAAATAGTATTAACATCTCTATATACTTCCAAGTCGATACAAATCCGACGTCTGACGAAATATGACGTTTGCCGAGGGCCATTAAGAAAATAGACACACTGTACTTACATGTCAAAAAATTGCAATCTTTTGACTTGTCATCTATTCTATATAAATGAAAAGCTGTTCGTTGGTGAGCGCGAAAAACTGAACGTCCTTTTTCTATAGGAGTTTTGCATGAACTCTTGGACTGGACAACGTCTGTCGGGTCAGCTAGTTTACTATAAAACTGTGTTCGTTTCCAGGTGTGACCTAAAGAAGCGACTGAAAATCGCTCAGCCGCTGCACTTGCCTCCTCGCCCGAACAAGCGCAAAGTCCGCGCTTTCGCCTATGACGTCACACAAAACTTGAGCTTCAAACGAGTGATCGCGATCGTTGTTCTCATTAACAGTGGATTGTTAGCTGTCACGGTGAGTCACCTTTCACCATACATTGAATTACATGTTTTTTTTTTTTGCCAAAGACACGATCAGCCCGTACTGTGTATGGAACAATGTTAATAAATTTCTTAAATTTCTAAAATTTCTTTCTTTTTCTTTCTGAGCTTGGATCGGGTGGACAGATTCGTGCTTTGAGATGTTTATGTCTAGTGCACGGCCGTAAATATGACACATTGAGCTTTAGTAAGAGACACACACAATGCTCAACAATGACGAACTTTTTCTTAAACTGTAAGTCCCATGTTTATGTACAGCTGGGTGCTGTGTGGTCAATTTAAGTCATGGGTTCCTGTCGGGTGGGGCGCGCCGCCCTTGGTACAGTGACCGACGGGGGGCGTTGCGGATTGCTATTAGAAAAGGTTAAGACTAGATTCCAAAACCAAAACGTTTCATAATACTTACATATGTGCTGTAAACTGAGCTTTAACTTTTCTGCACAAGTCGATAAAGTAACTCGCGGGCGCGTATGTTAAAAGGTTGGGAACCCCTGATCTTACTGATAAAAGTTTCGGCAAAGTATTCTACGTAACTGTATTTAAGTTTGGCCTTCGACATTCCAGTGGTCTCGCTACTCCCCATACACGGAGCAACTGGCCCTCACCTCGGCTCTGCTAACTCTCGTGTTTGTGGTGGAAGTGCTCCTCAAGACCATTGCGTTCACTCCGCGCGGCTACTGGCAGAGTCGCCGCAACCGATACGATCTGCTCGTCACCGTCGCTGGCTGCATCTGGATCTTTATGCATTTCACTTTGAAGGTAACTCATGGTTTTTTTTATGTAAATTTGTGTAACCTGATGGTCACGGTCCCGATTTACGAGTAGGTAGGTCGTGGGTTTGAAACCAGGCAGGCGTTTTACTTTATGTAAATTGTTTCATCACCACTGCTCTCAAAACGGTGAAGGAAAACATTGTGAGGAGACCGGCATGTCCTAGAACCAAAAATTCGAAGACATGTGATATGTACCAACGTGGTGAATTACACCCACTCCTTCTCAAAGAGAGGAGGCCTGAGTCCCAGGGCCGTTATAGGCTGATTATGCTATCATGAGGTGAGGTTTAGATGAACCCATAAACGATACTTGTCGGGCCGTGGCCTATTGTTGGCCTATTTATCATGTTTGAATCATTTATCTTTACCTAATCGTAGATTGCGGTATACAAGGTGAAATTAAAATCACTGGCGAAACTTGACAGACATGCATGATATTTAATGATGCCAGTTAATTTATTTAATTTGTACGTGTAAAATAGTATATAAAATAATGCTCTCGATACCGTCAAAACATCACAAAAACGTTTATAATATATTTTTTGTCTTGAATAGTGGTTATAATTATGTTGTGTGTATAGAACGACCTGTCGTACTTCGTGGGCTTCATGGTGGTGATCCTGCGCTTCTTCACGATCACCGGCAAGCACACGACGCTCAAGATGCTGATGCTGACGGTCGGCGTCAGCGTGTGCAAGAGCTTCTTCATCATCTTCGGCATGTTCCTGCTCGTCTTCTTCTACGCACTCGCTGGTACCATCGTTTTTGGAAACGTCAAATACGGCGAAGGGATTGGCAGGTAAAATTCTTAAAAAATCTTGGGGTGTAGCGTTATGGGTTCTTGTAGTTAGCTTCTAATAAAATGTATCGAATCGTACCGTCTATAATAATATGATTAGGCGAAATTAAGGTGCGTCCACATTTTTGTGACATTGCAATAGACAAAACTTCATCCAACGATTACCCTACTAAACATAATGTTCAATAGCTGTATTAAATTAGCCGTTGCTATTAAAGTAAAATGTCCAATTAAGCCGTAATCAACGATTATCATTTCATTTTATCATTATCATCAGTCTACAGTAGTTCACTGCCGAACATGGCCTCTCCAATTGTACGCCATTTAACACGGTTCTTGGCAACTCTCATCCAGCTGCTACCAGCCACCCTGCGAAGATCGTCGCTCCACGCCCGAGCGCGACCTACCTTACTTTGACAGATTCGCGGTCTCCACTCAAGACCACCGTTTACCCCGACGGTCATCGGTTCTACGGCTAATATGGCCAGGCCATAGCCACTTCAGCTTGATTATTCTGGAAGCTATGTCGACAACTTTTATCTCATTTGCAGGCGCGCAAACTTCAACTCGCCGATCCACAGCGTGGCGATGTTGTTCCGCATAGTAACAGGGGAGGATTGGAACAAAATCATGCACGACTGCATGGTCGCGCCGCCCTACTGCACGCCCGCCGACAACTACTGGGAGACCGACTGCGGCAACTTCACCGCCTCGCTCGCTTACTTCTGCACCTTCTACGTCATTATCACGTACATCGTGCTCAACTTACTTGTGGGTTAGTGCAACGTTTTTGTGTAAATTAAAATAACATAACATCCTGCATGTAATCCCTGAAGAGTTAGGCAGACCCTACATATAGTATACTCACGTTTAGCCAGTTATGTTTAAGTCTCATGTAAAAGACGGCGAGCCTATTGCCATCAACCGGGCACAAATCCAAGCTCCGGGCTGCTACTGACAAAAAACCCTATACACTCTCGATTGATTTATAATATTTTGTAATTTGTTGATTGTAAGGAGCCCAAACTCAAAACGTCAACGAATTATAACGTTGCTAAATTGAAGAGCATAACTGTGACGTAGCATGACAACTGAAGTGACAGGTAATACGTATAGTCGGTTACTTGAGAGCTGTCGCGTCACGTGTTTTTTTTTATTACCTTTATTAAAACTGGAGTATAAATACACACATCGAGTCTGTTGATTTTTTGACATGATCTCATTAATACCCTAGTTATGGGATAATAAAAGGTACATTTCAACTTTGTCTGAACCATCTCCTTAACTTATCAAGCGGCAATCACTTTAAATTCGGCTGTTGCTAGGCAATTTGATTCCCTCGTTGGTCTAGTTGTTGACCAAGATATTTTCAGCTACTCGAACCTAAGTAAAGCATAATCAGCATATAGTGTTTCCACTACTAGGGCACAGGCTTCCCCTCTGTGAGAACGAACCTAAACATCTAACAAAGACAGAAAGAAAAAAAGAAAAAGTATTTATTGGGACAAGCACAGGAGATCAATTAAAACACACACTCATTAAAATTAAAAAAAAAACAATAATAATAAAATCAAAGTAAAAAAAAAAAAAGCAGAAAGTCCTGTGCGAGGCCAAAAGGCACAAACAACAACAACAACAAACAAACTTTCTTATGACTAGATAATATCACCACTGTAACATCATTTTTGTATCTTGCAGCTATAATCATGGAGAACTTTTCATTATTCTATTCAAACGAAGAAGACGCTCTTCTGTCTTACGCTGACATAAGAAACTTCCAAAATACATGGAACGTTGTGGATGTGCATCAAAAAGGTGTTATACCGGTTAGGAAGGTAAGTTCTAAATTAATGAAAAACCCGTACAGCCAACCGTGCATCAATAGTTGAACTTGAACCACAAAAAACGCCCTTACTGCTACGAAATAAAGGCGTTGTCTATCTCAAATTGTTACCATGGCCGAGCGGGTGCACCAGGTTAAAAATAAATTAAGGGTTTTAATCGCATTTCAGGTGAAATTCATATTGCGGCTTCTGAAAGGTCGCCTAGAATGCGACACCCACAAAGAGAGGCTATTGTTCAAGTACATGTGCTATGAGCTCGAGCGACTGCATAATGGCGAAGATGTTACCTTCCATGACGTCATCAAGTACGTAGCCATACTTTATGGTAGGCTTTTTCAGGGTTGCGGAGATTAAAGAGTGAAAATGTTGCTAGTCTATAATTTTGGAAAATATTTAAATATATAAAAAAATATTGAATGATAACAGTATGCTGTCGTACCGCACGGTGGACATTCGCAAGTCACTGCAAATGGAGGAGTTGTTGGCGCGGGAAGAGTTCGAGTTTCTGATCGAGGAGGAAGTCGCCAAGCAAACCATACGCACGTGGCTGGAGGGCTGCCTCAAGAAGATACGCGCCAACAGTAGCGTAAGTTATATGGATAATTAATTAATAATATACGACAGTAAAGCATAGAGTAGCGGTGTAGTAGTATAGAGTAACGGTGGAGTTTGCCCATTCTTCTCCATACGAAAACTACCTTTTGGAATGGGCGACTAGAATCAATTATTATATTTTTTTTGTAAATGTTGACGTTCGTAAGTGCCTTTTTTGTGCCTAATTGAAATAAATTATTTGACTTTGAGTTTGACATAAATAATAATCTTCTACATATTGATTAGAGGCCATCATTTAATCCCCCTTGGTGCTACGTCGTAATGTTTTGGGCTACCCCTCCCAGCATTACGTGACATTTTAGTATTAAAAAAATCAGATACCATTTTTAGATTCTGTTTTAATTTAAAAGATCTGGCTCTCGAGGTTTTACAACTCTTTATTGTGGTAATACATATTTTATATGTCACACATTCAATTTTTTTTTTTCGTCGTACGGATAAATACTCGTGATTGTCAAGGTGCCGCACACCGTACAGCAAAAATATTCCTCTTAGTGGACTCACGCGAGTGAACATTAACAACATGTGCGCGCACTCTATTTGCAAGTTCGCGTACAACCGTGATTTTTTGTTCTCGCTCAAGTGGTGGTCTTGCGACAGCACACACGCACTCAGTTTTGTTTCTACCGCCAAGCGAAAACATTTATTATGATAAATGATAAATGATTTATTTCTGCAAGTAGGTTTGTACAAACACTTTTACACGTCAATCATATTTTAAAAACTAGATGAGGTCGGCGTTTCCTATCTGACTACTCTGAGAAGAAAGGCCGAAACAAACTCAGAGGTCACAGTCTCTTTTAAAGTCCAGACATAATCTTGGTCAGATCATGTGAAGACGATGTAGATTGATGTCTGAAATGGTCTTTTGAGGAAATAACCATTCAGATTGAGAAGACCTGTCCAGTCAGTGCACGCATTTGTCAGTTATCGTGCAGCTCAACTCAGAATTTAAGGAGCTCAACGATTCGACGAACAATACCAAAGAAAGGACGTTTGGGTAGGCCACATAAATTACTCAAACTGCCAGACCATGATAAAAACTAATTGACAACAAAAAAATTAAAACAAAACAAAAGGGAATATCTGCATAGTCTTCACATTCACAATAATTAAAATAATATAATACTTTAAAGTAAATATTCATGTCAATGAATATATAACATTAATTAATGTCAATGTGTATATAATAACCCGGAAATAATCTTGGTCAGAGCATTTCAATTTGAGGACCATGTAGATTTGTGTCTGAAATGGTCTTTTGAGGAAAGAACCATACAGATTTGAGTGGACCTGGCCAGTCAGTGCACGCATTTGTCAGTAATCGTGTAGCTCAACTCAGAACTTAAAAAGAGCTCAACGAATCGACGAACAATACCAAAGAAAGGATATTTGGGTAGGCCGCATAAAGTACTCAAACTGCCAGATTAACATAACAAAAAGTAAAATATAGCTAAATATATGACCCACATAGTCCTCACATCATAATAATAATATTATACTTCACAAAGTAAATATTCATGTCATTTTGTATATAATTTAAAGTTAGCAGAAAAACAAACAAAATTCAAAATGAAAAAAAAAAAAAAAAAATATATATATAATAAATTGGAGCAGCTCAATCCCAAGCCTTTTTGTCCTCAATGAAATCTTTAACGGTATAAAACGCTTTCTGGCACAACTTACGTTTAATGAATGATTTGAATTTATTAAGGCTTAGGTCTTGTACGCGGCTTGGAAGTTTATTATAAAAGCGTATACATTGACATCTGAACGAGCCACCTATTTTCTTGAGCCTTGTTGTAGGTACAACAAATTTGTGTTTGTTCCTAGTATTTATGTTATGGATATCACTGTATTTTTTAAACAAGTTTAAATTTTTATGGACATATAAAAGATTTTCAAAAATATACTGAGAAGGCACAGTCATTACATTAATCTCCTTAAATTTCTCTCTGAGAGAGTGTCTCGGACTTAATTTATAAATTGATCGAACAGCTCTTTTCTGCAAAACAAAGATAGTCTGAATGTCGGCGGCATTTCCCCACAATAGAATACCATACGACATTACACTATGAAAATAGCTAAAGTACACTAAACGGGCTGTCTCTATGTCTGTTAAATTACGAATTTTTCTAACTGCATACGCTGCGGAGCTTAGCTTTTTTGACAATTTATCTATATGTGGGCCCCACTGAAGCTTAGCGTCCAAAGTTAAGCCCAAGAATACTGTGCTATCTTCAGGATTCAATTCTTCGCCCTTTATCAACACATTAGTTTTCACCTGCCTAACGTGAGGCAGTGTAAATTTAATGCATTTGGTTTTTTTTTCATTGAGAAGTAAATTGTTAACATTGAACCAGTGAACTACTTTCGCGATCGCGCTATTTATATCGTCAGTAACCAGCTGCTGACGTTTAAGTTTAAACAAAAGTGAAGTGTCATCCGCAAACAACACTATATCATGGTTATCCTTTACGAGGTAAGGCAAGTCATTAATATAAATAAGAAACAAGAAAGGACCAAGAATTGAGCCCTGTGGGACTCCCATTGTTACTATAGATCCGGGAGATCTTTTTCCATTGACGTCAACGCTCTGAATCCTATTACTCAAGTATGAAGTTAGAAGATCCAGAGCACTGTTTCGGATCCCATAGTGGCGGAGCTTCCTGATTAGCGTTTCATGAACAACGCAATCAAATGCCTTGGACAAATCACAAAAGATGCCCAAGGCATCGCATTTATCTTCCCATGCATTATAAATATGTCCCAAAAGTTCAACACACATCAGTAGTTGAACGACCCCTTGTAAAACCGAACTGCTTGTTATGTAATAATTTATGTCTATTAAAAAACCTTTGCAATTGCTCTAAAACTAATTTCTCAAAAATTTTACTAAAGGTAGGTAGTACTGAAATAGGTCTATAATTTGTGGGGTCTGATGTACTACCTGATTTAAACAAAGGTATTATTTTACTATTTTTCATAAGATCAGGAAACTTCCCACAGTCGATACAATTATTAAAGATAAGAGCTAAAGTAGGTGCTACAATGTCAATAATAGACTTGGCTACTTCTACAGAATTACCCCACAGATCTGCAGTCTTTTTTACATTTATAGTGTGAAAGGTTTTAATTATGTCTCTACAGGTAATATGTTCAAAAAGAAATTCCGAATCGCAAACATTAACATTTTCCTTTAGCAAAGACTCAGCAACAGAAGGTGATGAGTTGAGGGATTTAGTAGTTGAAACGGGAATATCTGAAAAGAAATTTTCAAAAGCCGTGGCGACTTGTGAGTCTGATTTCACTATGTTGTCATTAATAGAGAGGCTGTAGTCAGTATTTCGGTTATCAGACCTTCCCGTTTCACTATTAATAATATTCCAAGTCGTCTTAATTACATTACTACTGTTTTTAATCTTCGAACTCAAATAACGCGACTTGGCCATATAACAAACTTTTTTAAATAATTTTGAATAATTCCTAACATATAAATTAAATTTTGCCGTGTTTACACAAGTTCTTTCATTGTACAGCTCATACAGCCGTGTTCTACTTTTATGAATACCAGTGGTAGCCCAATCACTGAAAGATGCGTTACTATTAACCGAGATAGTCTTGGGAATAAACGTGGAATTAAATTGCTTACAGTATATATTAAAAAAATTATCATATAGATGATTAGGATCAGCATGAATAGACAAAACTGGTAATTTATTTATGAGTTTAACCTTAAAAGTTTCCAAGCGACTTGAAGTTTTTGGGTTAACAGTGATATCCTTTTTAGCCACTTTGTTGTATTGGATTGGGATAGAAATCCTCTGCCCGCAATGATCAGAATCTAGTAAATTTATGATTTCTTTGTGGCTTGGTATAACATTTGTATAAATATTATCTAGGCATGTGGCACTAGTAGGGGTTATTCTTGTGGGCTCCAAAAATAGGTTTACAAGATTGTAGGACTGAAACAGACTTATTATTTTACTACAAGAACCTGAGTTTTCTAATAAATTAACATTAAAATCACCACAAGTGATAATGGACTTATTCGAGTTACAAATCTTGTGTAACACTTCATCCATTACCTTTTCAAAGCAGTCATACAATCCTGAAGGAGGTCTGTACACACTTAATACAATAAACTGCTCCAATTCTATACAAGCTATTTCAACTGTCCGCTCAACAGATAGGCTCACAATATCTTTACGGTCTTTAAATTTAAGCTGGTTACTTACTAAAATTAATGAGCCACCATGTATAGCATTAACTCTGCTGAATGAACTACCAACCTGGTGATTATTAAAATTGAACAAGAACTGGTGGCTTTTAAGCCAATGTTCTGTTATACAAAGAATATCAATACTGTTAAAATTCATAAATAATTCTACTTCTAAATCTTTGTTCATAAATCCTTGAATATTTTGATGCACCAGGTTCATACTATTAACAGATTTTAAACTTTTATTTGATTTTACTTTGCAATTCTGTACACTATTGCTAGAGGTTGCCTCTATTGTCATAATTTCTAATTTAAATTATTAGCAATGTGAATTTTGGATACCAAATTATTGTCTGAATTATTTAACATGCATTGCTCAACAGAAGCAAGTTGTTTAGCCAAATTCTTGGCTGTAATAGAAAAATAATATGATAGCGACACAGCTATCTGTCTTTTACAATACTTTGAAAGATAGTACTTATCCACATAAAAACTATCTTTTGTCAAATATAAATGGTTACCAACATAATTGTTAGTGTCAATTAAATGGAATGAATTATTATTACATGTTAGATTATGTAATGTCATATTCATTTCAGATCTAAAATAGTTTTCTTCCTGTGGCAAACTTTGGCTGTATGGGAATGTGAACATCACAATTTGTCTTAGACTCAGGTTGCACAATGATCTATAATATTGGAGTAATTCTCCTTTGTTCACATTACCCCTATTACCAATAAATATTAATAATATAGTATTCTGGTTAAAATTACATGTTATAACTTTTTTCATAATGTCAAGTAACGAACAACCAGGCATACAGTAGTTCATTATTGAGTGTCCTGGATATTTATTTGTCAACAAGTGGCCTAGATCCTTTCCAATTTCATCACAAAACAATACAATTTCTTTATTTACACTTTGTATAGGCAAACAGTTAGTAATTGATGATGGCAAACTGGCACTAGACTGCGGTATGGTGTGATTACATATTGTCAATGAATGCTCCGGTGTTGGTTCAATAGATGGTGGTTGACAGTGCTCACATTTGTTAGTTTGTGATCTTACCAGCTCATTCATTGCCAATACATATTCCCTCATTTGGTTTTCAGAGGCTGTATATTTGATGGTCATAGAAGTTAGTTTCTCCTGTAGTTGGTCAAGTTCATACTGCAAGTCTTCTGTGTCAATTTGGTATTTCCTAGTACTTTTGTCTAAGTTAAAAGAATACATGTCTAATTGTTTCAGTAGATGCAACCTTTCTCTATTTAGCTTCACATTTTTTATGAAGAACTTTTGTTTTTTGACCATTTTCTTAGTTTTAACTATGTATTTGTTAATTTTTATGTATTTTTTAATTTTATTTTTACTAGTAACTACCCTCACTGATTTACTTGATTTTGAAACATCATGACCTGATAAATCTATTGTGTAAGAGGGGTTTATTGCAGAAACCATTGATGGGGCCATAGGCACCAATTCATTGAATAGACTCTGATTCAACGAGGCAGTGATGTTTAGATTTGTAGTCTCGAGTTGTTCAATCTGACTTTGAGCCTCATGTAGCTGCTGTTGTAATAAATATTTGTGACTAAGAGCTTGTTCATACTCCTGGCTACACTGGCTGAACCCGTCCACAACAACTTGGAGCCTATCCCGGGCTGCTATGGCATCAGTGTGTTGAATATATAACTGAGCCATTTCTGCTTTCAACTTGCTATTTCTTTCAAGGACACCAAGGAACTCCATTTCATTTTCATCTTTTTCCTTAATCAGTTGGTCACAGAGCTCCTGAGAGGCCTTTAATTCGCTCAAAGCCTGACTGAGTTTGGTCTCTTCTAGGCGAGCCCGCGCGCTGCGAGTCATAATCATGATTAAAGAGAAAAGAGAAGAGGTCGGAAAAGAGCAGTAGATTGAATAACAGATGATTAGTTGAACGGAAAATGAAATTTAGATCGTAAAGAAAGAAGTTCTGTCACCAAACTAATTAAGGTTATGTTTACGTTTTTAAGGTCTTTAGCCGTACTTGTAGCCGAAATAAAAATGATCTAATTAATTTTACGGAAAAATATTAGAACGTAAACAATCTACTACCAAGTAAAATATATAGTATTGTACCTGTTAACGAGATGAAAATGCAACATTCGCTTGAGCCGGTACCCAACTGTCAACGAATCACAATGAAATTTTTACACATAATTTGCACTTAGTGCCTAAATTTAACACAGAAAACACTTTATTACGCTTTAAACTAGTTATTAAATTGGAAAAAGGCCTTATTAAGAAGGAAATCTATTATTTAAAATTTAAAATAAAGGGACAAATTCAAATCAGCTGTTAGCTGTAGTGTTGCCACAGGAAAAAAAAAAAAAAAAAATATTACAAGCTTCCTTTCAGCTTTCCATAGAGATCTACGTTTTGGAATGGGCAACTAGCTTCAACTTTGTGACTAACTGACCGACTCTTTGACAATTCAAAGAGCCCGTTAATGGTTTAATTGAAATAAATGCTTTGAGTTTGAGAGTTTGAGCTTGTGCTGCACACTACTTTGGTGGAATGCTACCTTTACAGTATCCCGTGATTAATCGTAACTTTTTTTTGACCTTACGCAGCAGCAGCTCCGTTCAAGAAATATTGCGAACTGTCCATACTTGAATTTAGAATCTTACATGGTAGTTTTATGTTACAGAAACAGCAAACTAGTTTAATCGCTGGATTGAGGAAAACAAATGAACAAGCTGTTGACATGAGCAGCGAGAAAGTGGACAAAGAGAAACTGGAAACTGAAGCTCAGGTAACCTCCATATTATTTGATATTGATAGCTTTAGGTACGGCTACGGCAGTGGTCGGCAAACCGCGGCACGCGAGCCGCATGCGGCTCTTTAGCCTGTAGAGTGCGGCTCAGTCTCAAATGTCGATGAGTGCTAGCGTAGATTCACGCGGGGTCGGGGTTTCGTTCATTAAGCAAAATATCCAGTTCTATTTAAAATTCAAACTATAATTCTAAGATTGATTTCAGATGTAGGTAAGTATTTTCATGACATCGAAAATTAATCATTTGTTTATATTTATATATACTTTATTGTACACTACAAAAATACATAACAAAAAAAAAATAACACTACAAAATAAGTAAATTTATTGCATTAAGTAAATTTATTGCAAAATATACAATGGGCGACTTTATCGCTTTCCGCGATCACTTCCAGGCAACCTTGGAATGGACAGTGATTTGCGTGGACATAACATGGGGCTGTCGTTGGTGCAAATAATAAGTATACAATATACTAGAATGGATACACAGATATATACATATCCTAAATAATAGATACATACATACTTACTAAATATATAAAAAACACAAAAATAAATGAAGACTATAGATAATTACAGTTACGAGAACAATATCACAACGACAAGTAATGTTCCTTCACGAGTCTCTTAAATACTACCACACCTACCTTCTACATTTACTGTACCTTTCAAAGTTGTCTAAGGTTAACTTGTTAATAACACAGATAATATAATACTACGTACTTATACCTAATCCCACACAAAGAAAATGACACCTCCCTTAGTCTGCCTATTGAGCTGGCTATTTTTCTTCTTTCATTTTTTTAACAGATGGCAGCATGAGCGACTCACTAATTGCCAGAGACTGTTGTTTTACAACGCCATCTAGGAGTCGGCCTAGATATTTATGGCGTTCTTTAAAATAGATTCTTTAAATCGCACATCGCACGGTGCGTTCAAGGATAAGTATTAACAATACAACAAAAATATTATCTCGAGTTGGCGGAATAGTTTTATATCTAGATTTTCTTCTCGTTACCAAATCTACTATTGCAAAAACCCTAAAACTGAAAACATGCCTTCTAAGTCCGAAGTCATTATGACAGAAAAGGTTTTTAAAAACATCAAATAAAAACCGGCCAGGTGCGTGTCGAAGGGTTCCGTAGTCAGGATGAATTTATCCCAAGAACAAACTTAACTTAACGTGTTCTCCCATATGGAATGTATGGGAGAACACGTTTTTGTAACTACAAATGTAAGTTGGTCGATTATTACTCGTTATCTTGTAGAGCTTACTTCGTTTGCTGTAATAGTTTTCGTTTTAAATTCGTTATAATTATATACTACTGATTTTTTTCACATATCCAGAACCAACTATTTAGCTGGCAGCAAAACATAGCATTTTAAAGCTTAAAATTTTCTAACGGACTCTACCAAAAATTAGTACTTTAAAGCTTAAAATTTCCAAACGGATCCCTGAATCCAAAAATTTTGAAGGTTTTCAGAAACACAATATTTTTGAACGACCTTTCCAAAAACACCCCACACCATGGGATAGACGAGTACTAATTGTCTCTAAGCTAAGCCGCGGACAGATAGACAGACGGACATGGCGAAACTATAAGGGTTCCTTGTTGACTACGGAACCCTAAAAAGCAGCATAAAGCTACGCTTGCCTAGAAGAGCGGACCGGTCACGTAGCGTCCGCAATTTACTGGTGAATGACATTACTGAAACGTTGATTATGAAAGTATCTTTCCGAATTAGAACATAATCGCTCACGGCGCATCAGTAATTTGCGATCTGATTTAGTTATCACGATTATGACAGTTGAGGGCTGTCAACAATTCGGAACGCTTGTGAACGCGCTCATAGTGCTCGCTCAACGTCAAAATTTGCATAGCATAGGTATTTCTTTGTATAAATACCTCAAATTTCTTCTTCTTCTTTGGTTAGGTGGCGACGGTAGCCAGAAGCACAATTGCGAAAATGCCACGTTAGATTATATATAAGATGCGTATGAAAACAAAACAGCACAACTGTCATATTTGACAGCGCTCACAGTGATATTAATTTAGAGGGCATGGTCGGCGTTATCGCTAGATGGTGCATGTCATGACGACATCTATGACGATTCTCGGGATATCGTTATCGCGCTCACGCTAATTCGGTTCGGCACGCTCAAATCGAGAAAGCGTTGTTGACACCGTAAGCCAATTCCCGGCCCCCATAGATTTAAATCGCTAGATTTGTTACCCTCAGCGTACAAGACAAAGTGTTCATACATGAGAAGAGTGAGCTCACACAATATTAAATAGCGTTTCCATGACAAACAAGTGTATTCACTGCGTCATTGTGTGTCAGAGATGTCATAACGAGAGAGAAACGCGACTTGATACGGTAGGGCGAATCAGACGATATAAATCTATGCCGCTTTATTCATTTTCATGACAGCCGTCACTGCGGCCGTTAAGTACGGCCATCGCTCTTCTAGGAAACCGTAGCTTATGTAGGAGACGACGGTCTAGTCATAGGGAGTAGTCTTTACCAAAATTCCGTAATTCGAAGCCAGAGCAAGCATTAACTGTCAACAACTAGGACTCAGACATGTCGGAACAGAATGGACATTGACAGAAAGAATAGCTATCTACTATTAAAACGTTTTTTGAAATTAAATTTTATAGAAAGTTTTATAGATCTGTAAAATGAAAAAAACTGGTACTTACTTGCCAAAAAAATGTTAATAGATTTTATTCAATTCTTATAATTATGTAAAGTAGGTACTAGATTTAAAAAAATTGTTCTTTGATTTTCCTACTAAACGTACATTAGTAGTGATTGTGATTACAGTTTATGTGATGACAAATTGAATAAAACGCCATCTTTTGCAAAGAGCTCTAAACAAAATGATTAACAGTTGGCTACTTTATCATAAATCTGATTTGATTGTTTTTTTTTTTGGGAATTTCTCAGTAGAAGGCTGGATTTGTACCCGGTTGATGGCAATAGGCTCGCGCCCTACATGGGACTTAAAAACATAACTGGCGAAATGTGGGTGTTACTATAGATACACCTCTGCCTAACCCTTCGGGGATCACAGGCGTGATGTTATGTTATGTACTTTATCATTCTATGGGTTCAAATTGAATTTAAAGGTTTCATTTATCTTTTTAGTTGAAAATACGTGATTTACGAGTTTAAATAGATAAATCAGCATTAAACAAGGAAGTTTTGATTTTTACTAATCTTACTTCAGCCGAAATCTGCCGTTTATCGCTTTTTAGTGATTGTTAATTTCATAATTGTTACCTATTGCTGCCTGTTTTTTTTTTTTCAAGAATAATTATGATTTGTTCGAGTTGAGACCCCATGTTAATACGTAAGATGCCTTCATCATTTATTATTATCAGCCGATATGATGATGATGAAGGCATCCTTCTTCTTAGCAAGTTAATTTTAGGAAGCGCTGTGAAGTAAAAGAGGGTGGGAGTTTTAAGGATTAAGAAAAGTGTATTGAGACAGTTTGGACACAGAAAGGATTGGCTCTCATAAGAAATCTTAGTCGTTATAATGACTAAGATTTCTTGTGTTGATATTTGGCTCTATTGACTAATGAGTTTGCCAACCACTAGGCAATGCCACGTTCGCACGGACATAAAAATATCGCGGCGGGATTTTATCACGCACTGGATCTTCAACTCTCGGTGTTGAGGCGAGCATTGAGAATCCAACACAGTCCATCCCAGTGCGTCGAAAAAACACTGTTGAATTTTCAACTCTCGGCGCTTTAGCAGAACGTAGAAAATCCAGTGCACGAAAAACAATCGCCGCGGGAAAAAATTGCTCGCCTGGGCTGAGATTTTTAAAATTAATTTTAAAATACAAAATCTTAAATTAATTTCCAGCAGGTGATCGCTAACACAGGACGCACTGAAATAACAGAGTCCACTTCACAGCCTGTTATATCTAGTAAGTATTTTTTTAAATGAATTGTTTCCTTATAAAATACAAGTTCTGTATTTGTGTTAGGTATTAATATTTATTTTAATTTTACAGATATATCATCATCGTTTGATTCACAACCAAAAAGATCGTCGACAAAAAGCCAATTCAAGAGACCTGGATTGCCATCCGTCACAATTCCGAGGTAAAAAGACTTAGGAACAAATTTTGCGCTAATGTTATCTCAAAAATAATTTAAGAAGTATTATCCCGATGCCCTTTTTTATTGAATTAAATAACTTGCAGACCGGAAAGCCCGATCAAGAAGTATCTTCAGCCAACTCTCAGTGATCCTCATCCTGCCCTCATAAAGAAGACTTCTTGTAAGTGTGAGTGTTCTATTTTGTTTACTAATATTAGCCTTAGTATAATAAGCCAAATATTGCGTAACAACTAACCAGAACAGTCCAGGTACACTCCTGGACTCTAAAATCGAGCCAACTTACATTTCCATGTAACATATGAAAACCTAACACATCAATCAAGCTGTCAACAGTTTGAATGATTTACGTGTCTTACTAACTAAAAACTGTAGGTACATATGCCACAGTGACCCCAATGGGGATATACAAAAAAATATATTAAAAAAGCCTGTTAAGCAAACTCCGGAACTTGGTCACCACTATGCTCGGGAAAAGGCCAGATTTCAAAACCTAAACTGCTGTAAAACGAGTTTAAGCTTCTAGTAAGTTCTCTTCCTGTATAATGGTCAAAAGAAAACAGAACCTATTCAAGGCGGGTGCAAAATTTTTAAGGCTCGCTTGCCTTAGTTCTTGTGCTTTTCTTCTTAAGTCGACAAAGCAAGTGATTCTCAGTTCCTTTGGAATAATCTAAATAAAATGGAACGTTTTTGGGCTTGCTTGGGCTTTCCTGCATAAGTCGACAATGTCCCATTTCTGTTTGAAAATGTAAATCAAATCCTAACCTATCCGAGAACGCGTATTAAAATTATCGAGTTAGCTTCCCTCTCTCTTCTCACCCTACATTATCTACTGTCCTAATACTTATTATTTATCAAAAAGCTTGCGACCAATTTGGCAGCAACATAAAGTAAAATATAGCTGCGTCCCTGAATCGCATTAGTAATGTCAAGCTGGAGATGTACCTCCCTAAAAATATGGCATGTATTTATAATTTGATCGCACCCCAATTAATTCATATTTTGGGGTCCTTATAATATCAAAAAGTCTAGTGTGAGTAATATAACTATATAGCGTGTGTGTGTTATAAAACAAAAGTCGCTTTTCGCGTTTGTCTGTATGTCCGCGTTGTTCTTCTAAACCAAGCAAACGGATTTTGATGAGGTTTTCACTATCGTTTAGAGAATAAAATTATAACGCGTATTCGTTCGAAATTTGAAATACCATTTTTTTCTTTATTTTCGGCCAGTCTATCCATCGTAAAAAGTAGGTTGGAATCTCATTTCCCACGAAATGTATGGGAAAAGTTTTTGCAATTTCTAGTACTTAAACCCCAGTTGGTCCGATAGTTTTTTTAATACTTACAAGAAGCAGGATCGATTGGCATCAAAAAAAGTTTTTGTGAAGACTGCCCATTTACTTACAGACATTTTTTTTTTCTAAATCTTAAAAAGACTCATAAAGTTAAGGACAGTCTTCTAAGGCTGTTTTCTTGTAGCTTCAATGGTTGAGGTAGCTGCCCTTACTGCCCCATCTTAAAAATCCACCCGGTATACAAGCTCAAACGATTATTCTGCGGTGCGGCTACTGCGCCATACCGTAAAGAAGCCGTGCCGTGCAAAACGGGCCTTAGGGTACTTTTATATCCACTGCCCTAACTAAATAAGGCCGTCCGCTGTGCTAGGAGGACGAACGCGTGCGACGCCTTCTTAACGCAGCGGACAGCCTAATAATCCTTTGATAAGATATCCAATTGATGATTTTTTAGTAGGGATGGTATCTCGTATTGAAGATAATGTATGTGTCGACAGCATCGGTGAAGAGTGGAGTGCGCGTGAGCCACAACAGCGGCGGCGGCGCGCGCGACCAGCCCGTGCTGCGCGACGTGCACGCGTGGTGGGGCGCGCAGGTGGCGCGGCTCGCCATGCTCGACGCAGAGTAGCGCGCGCCACCAGCGTCTGTGGTTTAGCTCATTGTTGTAAGCACTGCATTTGTTTACTAGGTACTCCGTGTCAGTATGAGATAATATTTGTAGCAACACCAAAGTAAAGATTTATATCGGTTTGACTCGAATTGAACTTAATAAAATGAATAGATTTATTTATATTTACATTAGTAACATGTTAATAATTAAGTCTATCTGTGTTAGTGCCAAAATAGTTGGAAACGAAAATAAAAAACCATCAAAATATCTTGAATATTTTATTCAGTAAGTATCCCAAGATTCTGATGTTTGAATAAAAACGTCAGATGATAAAATGACACTTATTTACACAAAGATAATTTACAACTCGTAAACCTGCTAGTTGGTGATTCATTCAAAATAACAAAAATTAAATTAATATCTTATGTATCGATAAATTATTGTAATAAGTGACACATTCCAAGTGAGAAGAGTACTATTACGGTAAGGGTGAGTACGAGACACAGGTACCGGCCGGCGACGGGGTAGTGGAACAGCTCGGCGTGCAGGCGCAGCGTGGACGCGTACAGCAGCACGGCGGTGATGTCGTCCTGCGGCGTGTCCTGGTGCAGGAAGGGCCGCACGCACAGCTCGTGGCCCACCGACTGCGTGCGCCGGCATTCCTTCGACAGGCGGGCGGCCTGCGATTATAAAAGTAACGTTAAACTAATCTATCTATATTGCCAAGGTAGCTTTGATTTTTTCTGTGACGGCAAATGCTCGAAAGTTCCCTTTAAGGCCCGGGCTCCAACAAAGCGGAGACGAGACGATAGTTGAGATGTAATTTAAACAACAAATAGGATTTCGTTATTCACACATCTCGTCACAACTCGGCTTCAGTGGATACCACTGAGCGGAGATGTATTATATTTGTATGGCGCGATCAAAGCGGAAATATGAGCTGTGCCTCGCAAGCTGGCGACACGGCGCGCAGCGGAGACGAGAAGAGATGTGAGCGGCGTGCAGTGGGCGGTCAACATCTAACGTTCCACTCTACCCAGCGCACATCTCCGCTCTAGCCAGCACATATCTCCGCTCCAGACTAGCCAGTACGCATCTCCGCACAGCTTCGGTGGATACACCCTAGCTAAAAAACATCTCATCTCGTCTCCGCTTCGAACATCTCCGCACATCTCCGCTTTGGTGGAGTCCGGGCCTAATTATATAGTTTGGCATTACCTGGACAAATGGTACAACGACCGCTGATATCCACAAGAGCTCATTAAGGATGCTGATACCAATCAAGGGTTCCGTTTCAGTGTCCACCTTGTCTAAGTTGAGTAGCCACATAAGACCAGAGCTCGCCCATGATATGTTCACGATGGTGAACAAACAAACTGCGGGTGCTAGGTCATCATTCAAATATTTTAACAGCTTACGAAATTCTGCTATTTCCTGCAAAAAGAGAATGAGATAGATAGATAGAATACTCTTTATTGTACTCCATAAAAATTTACATAGGATATTCTTTTTTTTTTGCTTGTTTGTTCATATTCTAAGAAGTTCAAAAAAGTTTGGTCAAAAGATAACTCACTCTCATCCAGTTAAGCGGAGTAATGGTTCGGTTAAGAAGGCGCTCTTTGAGGAACATGAGATGAGCCTGCAACAGCTGTGCTTGTAGGCAGTAACTTGTGATGATAGTCGCCTGCACCATGTCGTGAATCAATGTGCATATTATAAGTAAGATCTTCAACAACATTCTTACTTCATACGAACTGGAATAAAGCAACTACTTAAAATCAAAGTCCGTGGTAACAATCTGACATTGTCATCACCTCTAAGTCATATCAGTAACCGAGCGCCGGTGGTAACACTTGAACTACGAAAACCACCCTTTTCGTAGTTCAAGTGTTACCACCGGCGCTCGGTTGACCGCACGTATGTATATGTACATATACATACATGCTGATCTCCCAGTGTATAGGATTTCCGTACAATGCGAGGTCAGCTTATACTAGAAATGTATAGTTTGATGGCTTCGAAATTGTGACATGCGCCCGCTATGTGGGAAAGGAATTTGTTTAAAAATTGCTTAACATTTTCGTTCCTCGACTGTACGTATCTAAAATGTAAGGTTTCTCCTTACCTTGTTTCCATCCATCTGAAGATGATGTTGCCTCTAGCCAGCATTAAATTGACTGAACATAATGATAGGCACATCCACAGGACGCTGAGTATTATGAAAAACCACAACATGCGTAACAGGCGTTTCGGCTTCGTTGTTGGCATCCCTTGAGGTGAGTACGACGACAATAGAAATACCTAAACAAGGAGAGCTACTTATAGTTAACGTCACTTTTTACGCGCCTTATGAACCTAATTTACTAGCTCAATAACACAATGGATTTAAGTTAGAATACTCACTCTTTCCATTAGATTTTGCAATTGTTCATTATCTGAGATCCGAAATAAATATAATGCGTACAAAAATCCCACAAAGTGCAATATGCTGGGTCCAATATAGGTGAATATAATGTTTCCATAACACACTTCCTTATAATTATCATATTCCAGAGTGGATGTTAACGCCAACGGTACTAACTTGTAACAAAACCCTCTGTCCCGTCTGAAACAACTTCGACACTTAAACAAGGAACAAATGGATCTCAATTTACAGTCTAGTAAAATTAAAGTTATATTACCTGAAACATGCCATATATTGAAGTACATATCCTAAAAACATGAGTATCGCAACCTGTATTGAATGAAAATGTGAGCAACAAACAGCGCATCTAGACGAGTTCGATACATCCAGTACCGGGCGCAGTCCCATAATAGTTAACAGTTTTAAGTATGGGAGTAATATCTGCAATAACACACATTTATATTAATACCTAATAGAATAGTCGATAGGAAAAAAATTAAGAATTAACTAAAAAACATGTTACCTTAGATTTACAATAATGTAATATAGCAGAAGTACTCATGTATTCAGTATCAGGGGACTCCGTTATTTCTCCGATCTAGAAAGGAGCATCAAGGTGTCTTTGAAAGTACTTATACATATAATATAATAATAAATATACGCATACGACTTAAAAACACATAATACTGAACATCTCACTTGGAATTCACGAAAGATTCGGGTTCCAATGCACAGTGTCCCCATTGTAGTAAAAAATACAAATGATAAAGGATCACTCACGTCCACGCTATTGGCGTCGAGACTGGACCTGGTAGATCTCTCCATCGCTGGCTCCGCAAGCTTGTCGTTCCCCAGTACATGGCTGTCCAGTAAATCACTAGCTACATAATCATTTAAAAAATTCACATTATCCAGTTTATTACCCATATCTACACATTAATTACCAATACGCACATAATACTAAATGATATATTAATAATTAAACTTATAAGTAGCAAACAACTAAGATTTCAATAATGACGGTAGGTAAGTAAAAGCTTATTGTGCTTACCACTACCGTACGATGCGTTGTCATTTTGCATATTTTCTATGCTGTTAATTCACGAAAATATTTTGGTCAATTCACAAACTTACATTTCACTTTCGGGGAGAGTTAAAAAGGATACATTAACAACAACAGATAACGATTCACTGCAATGTTTTTTTATAATACGTATGTAATAACATCATTGAATGTGTACTTGTAGGTATTGCACTGAGTCAGTGCATTAACTCTGATAATAGCCAATGCGATGTTAATGTCATTGTGTTTACATCGCGACCCTACAAGTATTTTTTTTTTTTTGTATTGGAAAATACATCATGGAGATATTTAGTTAGATTATCAAGATTATGATACTGGAAGGTTTATGTAAGTATGGTCTATTTTAAAGTACATACAAGTATATGTAAAACATGCGTTAGCAAGTACATATACTAAAATTGGAAGGATACTGAGAAGATTAGCATGGCCCCTGCGCAAGGATGACACGCAAAATCGTGAAGCGTTCCACATTTTAGTATATGTACTTGCTTCGGCAGTACATATACTAAAAAAGAGGTCATAAATGGACGTGAACTTAGCAGTTAGCGCTCACTAGGTACGGACAATGAACTTTGATAAGCCCGAAAGAAAGATAAAAAATAACAAATGAAAAAGATTCTAATAATTTGTTTTCTGCGAGGTAGTACATGACCAAACTTTAAATTAGTCTAACAATCCGCATGTGAAGCAGCAAGCGCAGTCTCGAGTCACACACCTTTCTGACTGCTTTGCTTGGCAAGGAGTATTGAAAATTGCAATACTACGGGCAACGACGTAGATATTTTTTTTTCGGGTTGTCTGGTAGCAATCTTAATTAAATCAGTATTTAGCGTTAAGTAGGAAATTCCACTGTAGGTGCGTTACTGCAACGTCTGTCTCTGCCTACCAGCAGCATGGGCTGACACGTGACCAGGTAAAAAAAAAGATAAGTATTAATATGCACACTGCACTTTATTCCTATTTAAATTAATTTTGTCAAAATGATTTAGGGAGCTTCTTTTTCGTTAAAAACCCTGTTCGTCGCACAAATTGTTTTCTCTCTTGATGGTGTTTTTTCATTTGTCGATTATTTTCGGATTCCGATTTCTTCCCTCTCATACTAAACCTCATTTCGCGGTTCCCACCGCTATTGGTTACCATTGTTGAAAAGCTTTCTTTAGATAATCGATCTCCTAAACTAGCTTTGCTCACCCGTGATATGCTTTTAATAATATTTGAAGTTCTTGGGGCGTTATTTGTGGCATAATCTTGCTCCTCATTGGGTTCATCTTCTCTTCGGGATTTATTTCTAATAATTTTGTGTTGTTTTTTAACATCTTTTACCCACGATCGGTCTTCATCAGAACTATCGCCGTCATCACTAGTCTCATACAGTTCCATATCAGAATCTTTATCTTCAGTTTCTTCCACCTGCGAAATGCAAAAGAAAAAATGCCATATTTCATACATATTTATTTAGTCCCTCCCTTAACAGAGTAAAGATAAAGTCCGAAATATTCCGAATAAAAGGATAATAGGATATAATATCCTATGTGTAAAGTGCAAAACACAAACAGTCTATATGAAATACTTCCACATTTATAGAGTAGGGATATTCTTTGTTACCTGCATTGGTTCAGCTTCCACTTTCTTCCCCTTGTTTTTATCTAGCCTAGACAAAACTGGGTTGAGTAAACGATATTCTTCAGCTCCTCTATCCACCTCAAAGTCAGGGTTTTCAAACAAGGCCTATAAAAATAAAGTTATTTTAACCATCAATGATAATTAAACTACATCAATGATAAAAAAAACTAGATTAATTTTCATTTACAATATACATTCAATAACTTAAGCACACCTTAAAACGGTCATCTTTGAGTAGATTAGCTGATTGTTTTTTCTTTCTTCCTCCATCATCCATGAGTTTGGATGCCAAATCTCTGTTAACTTTTGGTAAGTTGTCCTCAACTTTAATTCTAGATGGCCTCTCCTGTTCAATCTTTTCTCTTATCTTACGTTTCTTATATTGTTCAAACGCAAATGGATCCGCGATTGACTTTGCTCTCTTGTACAAACGCACATCAACAAAGTATCTGTAATTTTAATTTGCATAATTATTAGATGAATGAATCAGAGACCCAAAAATTGCAATTTCTTAATTGAGGAAGCAAGTCTTACCCATGCATGTATGCTCTTAATAGATTTGTTCCCAGCAAGTGATCTAATCCTAAGGATTCCAGTTCTTGTTTAGTGATGAATTTATAATCATCATAAACTGTTTGTGATGCTGAGCTCTCTAATTCCTCAGTCAAATTATCCAAGAAAGCACACCATCTGGGTGCAGGACCTGGTAAATAGTGAAATTACTTTTAGTTCAGTGTATACTTATAAGTAAACTTATTTCTAGGGATCAGGAACTATTATTTATTAGTGTTCTGTTCAAGTTGTTATGCACATACCTAATGATGGAATGTAATATATTTGCATTTTTTGATCTTCAACTGCCATCATACTTAATCCTGTGTTTGGAAAAACACATAAATCATTGAAATCCCCTGATGATTCTATGCTTGTGTATTGCTTGCCCTAAAACACCAACATTGTAATTTTAGTGTTAATTAATTTAAAAATTAAATCATCAACAAGTCTTGGTAATAGTTTAGGTAAACATACTGTATTTTTATCCCATATCTTCACAACAGTAGCATCCATGGAATAAACATAATTCATTGTTTTATGGAACTCTAATGATTTTATAGGTATTTCATTCATGTGGTCTTTAACAAGAAGAGGTTTACTTGACCTTATGTCATACAATAGCACATGACCTGTAGATGTGCCCACACCCATTCTAAGAGGACCATCAAATTTAGCAGCAGTTATAGCAGGCAATTTGTCATTTCTATAAACAAATAAATACAGAAAATACAAATAATTATTAAAATTAATCACAATTCTATCATTTGTGTGGATCCGTTTATGTAGCCCGCGAAATTCAAATTTTGCAGGCTACAACTGCGGATCCACCTTAATGCAGTATTGCACTACATACTTGTATTCTGAATCTGTACAGTGCATTGCACAATCTAGTATTCCCTGTCTTGATTTGGTGCGTGGATCCCATGCTTCCACATGGCCAGATTCTGTGCCAAGCATTAATAATCCATGTTCTTCATTCACAGCACAACAATTAATTTCATTTGCTTTTGTAACATATGGTGCTAAAAATTGACCTATTTCCAAATTCAATCTATACACTTCCTGTAAACAACACCAATTGTTATTACTTAATGCAACATATCAATCAATAGTTGTTAGAACCAGTAATTCTAAACAAATTATCTACATACTGATGAGGCACCAACAACAAATAGATCACATGATGGTTGATGGTAAGCTATGTCTCTTCCAAACCGTGGTACTCGAAGGCGATAATGACGACCATGTCCCACATGGAATTCAACATATCGATCACATTGCAAAAATACAATCTGGAAAGAAGAAAATGTATTAAAATGTATTCCTTTCCTAACAGTGGCTCTAGCATAAACAAAGGCATGTGATCTAGCATCAGTCTTTAAACATTATGATGGTACTTACTTTTGAATAGTCTTCACTCAATATTTCAAATGTTATTACTTCAGAGTCAAGACACCGTTCAAACTTCAAGGACAAATTATTTACATCATAACATTTTATTCTTGGTTTATAAATGCCTGTAGCCATTATATACTGCCCGTCCTTAGAAACCCGCAAGCTGGTGCTCACTCCTGGCATGTCAAACTCTTGAATCAATTCAATTCTTCGCCTCAGGTCTACATTCTTTTTCAAAAGAGCACGTTTTTTCCTTTCTGTCAGCCACTGTAAATTTTTAACAGAACATTATTAAATGCAGAGATAAATGTATATTTAAATGGATTTGATTTCAAATGTGTAGTGTAAAATTTAATTTCCTACACTTAGGTTATTTAGGATAATAACACTTACATCAGGAAGAGACTTTCCAACGCTGAGGTTGTAGATCTTAACGTTATCTATTTCGGAAAGCTGCATGATTGTTACGAAAAGCAGATCGAATGTTGAGCTTTACATTAACACGAATTAGAATGATTTCAAAACACGGACATGCTTTTTGTTTTGACACTGACAGCAACAACAACACAGGCTACTTAGAGATACTGAACAACAAACAACCCCCGCATTCCGAGTTACGATGTAATAGATTTGAGCACAGAGTACTTTATACTATACGATTTGAGCGTGCTAACCATCGACATATAAAACATGGACTTGAAAATGTTTGACTATAGAAAAAACAGTTATACAAATACGAGGCATATCGACACCAAAATCAAAAAAATACTGCTATCTCTTTTTAACTTTAATAAATTTGCCTAAGTGAAAAAGGATAATAGTGTTTTTGACAGTTACTATATTGGCAACCCTACATTTTCTAGTCATTGAAATACCTATTTATTTGCGGCCGGTTCGCCATTTTATCCTCTCGGTGTTTGGTACCAAAGTTGGGTACGTAACCTGTCAAATGATCTTGTGTTGTGGTTAAAATTTGTGAATTTTGGAGTTATTTGCTGTGTTATTGCGTTTAAACTCGGCCCTATGGTGGAAATCATCAATAGCAAGATGCCCAATTGCATTATAATCGGATGTGGCATCAAAAGAAGCGGACATCACCCGAAAATAACTTTGCACCAGTACGTACATACATTTCAGCTGAAATATCTTTAGATTTAGACGATAAACAAAAGATTCTGCATTCGTTGAAGAGCTTCAACAGTAAAGCATTCATATTTTCCCTTTTGCCATTATTTTCAACAGTTTTACTTCACGAAATCATTTTCTTGTTATTGAAGGGATAGAGTAGTGCATTTAGACATTTTATTTATCGATAATGCTATTTTATGTTTTATTTTATTGGTTTTATGTTTTACTTTCAAGGTTGCCTGCTAATAAACGAAAAAAGAAAAACTATTGGTGTGGAAAGTTTAAAGAAGGCCACATATTTTTGTTCTTTTCACTTTGAAGAATAATGTTTCAACCGGATACTCAATAAAGTAACATTATGTGACGATACTTTACCTTAACGAACCTTATTGGTAAGTAACATGTTATAAATTTGTCCAACATGATTCTGTAGTGGCTGGTGTTGAAAATGATGGTGATGTCCTCATTTGCAATATTTGTTTGTTTGGTAGCAAAGAGTGATGTAAAGAATGTGTTTGAGTGTGGTCTTAAGACTTAAGATCAATTAAAAATTCTATTAATAAAATCAAGAAACAATAAAAATACTAATAATTTTTTTGCTTGTTTACAGCCTGCGATTTGAACAAATATGTGGCAATATCTGGCATTTTAAATGAGAATGATCAAAATCAGACAAACTCACAATGTTAAAAGAGTTATATATGAATTTGAGATACAAATATTATGGGAGAAATCTACTGTAAGCATATCACATAGAAATTACCTGAACAAAATTGTATTGTTCAGAACTGAATGAGATTGATTTCTTTAATATAACTTTATTATAATTAGTGTTGACTTTTAATTAAAACCCACAATCATTTGCTTGTTAGAAACTTAGCATCAAAAATATTAATTATGGTGGCTCCGCCAATTTTCAAAGTTTCTTTTTCACTGGTTATCCGTGAAATTCAAATCTGTATGTTGATTAAAATGAGATACACAAAGATAAAATAATAATAATATAAATTACAATATTTCATTTAAAAATTACCATCTGCGGGCCATTGACGGAGCCACCTTTTAGAGGTATGAGGAACAGGGTGTAAAATTCATTCATCCTCTATAGAAAAGGGAGGACCCTCCGACCGACGGGTGTCGTGTCTGGCGGGCAACTGTTCGATAGATTTTTTGAAGTGAAAACTTCTTTAGGCGCGTTGAGCACTTTTTGGGTGAGCAAAAATAATGGAAGTCCCGTCATCTTCACCGGACGTTTTCCAAGAGCTATATGTATACTGGGTATATATGTGTACTTTTTGGGTGAATAAAAAGCGTGAAACTCGTGTCATCGTCATCGCACACTTCATATGAGCTATATGTATACTGTGTATATATGTACATAGATATATCGGCAATGAGATGAACTTGTTGCATGGTATACAATGGACTGAAATCAGTTACAGAATACTAGTTCGATAAAAAGCTGTAAGTATATAATATCTGTCCGGTTTCAACCTATTATAATGGGAAACATCAAAATAAGTTCTACTGTTTAGCCGCGAAATAATGACGAAGCAATTAAATTAAACAAACAAATGAAAGGCATCAGTTAGATAAATTGGGGTATTTTTACCCGTAAATATTGTACTGTGACATTATGAAAACATTCTCACAATCTTTTATCGATATTATAACATAGAAATATCGATAAGGGCTGCCCTAGTAGACGCCATTTTATCCTCTCAGTAAAGTGTAGGTATGGCACGTTTTTCTTATATGTATGCCAAGTCCATGTTTTATATGTCAATGGTGCTAACAGCCCAGTGTGACCAGATTAAATTTTACAAAAAAACCGAAGCTCCTTAAAAAAATACTGAAATATACCAACTTGCACAGGGAAAATATACCAATAAAAATACTGATTTTGAAAACATATTATGTTGTGTTCTGAAAGAAAACCACATAAACGCAGCTCCGCTTTCTTGACTTCGTCTTTCAGTGGTGCCTTTTTGAAAAATGTGTCAACCTGGAAACAAGTAAAAACATAAATTATACAATAATTATGATCATAAACTAAATAAAGTACCTCTGAACTTCTCGTCTTTAGGTACAGTAATTCTAATTTTACTAAAAACTAAAAACAAGTTAAGCTTACCTTTGACTGTCCTTTATATTTGTTCAAGTTCGATTTATGCTTTTCAGTATTTGCATGTTGTTTTATAGATACTAATCTACTTTGGAGTTTCGCACTGCACGCTTTATAAAACGAAAAAAACTCCGGAATTTGTTCCCATTTAGCCAAATAACTTTGCTGAAAACTAGACATGTTTTCTGGATTCTGAATTGCGTATCAGTTATCAGCGTAATAGCATGAAGTAAAATGACAAAAAAAAATCGCGCGCTCTATTTACATTACGACGAACACACGTACAATATAAACTTAGAGAAAATCCCGAATTATTGAAACTTTCAATAATTCGGGAATTTCCCTAAGTTTCAATTTGAAAGTTAGAAACCAAACCTTCAAAGATTAAGCCAAGTGCAGAACAGAAATTCATTTTGTGGGTTTGCCAAATAAAAATAAAATTAGCTAGATGAGTAGCGTTTCCTATCTGACTACTCTGAGAAGAAAGGTCGAAACAAACTCAGAGGTCACAGTCTCTTTTAAAGTCCAGACATAATCTTGGTCTGGGGGCCTATTACGAACTTTTAAAAAACCAGCCAAGTTTCAGGCAATTCATTTCACTGGCTGGATATATTAGGACCATATGAGGACCATGTAGATTAGTCTGAAATGGTCTTTTGAGAAAATATCGATTGTGTAGGTCAAGCAGTAAATGTTACTTTAGAACATGATGTCTAAAATGAATAAAATGCATACACACACATGCCACTTGGATGAAGCGACAATAATAAGTTTTGGCTAAGTTTTAAAACAAATAGTGGACATTTCTGCTAACAAAAAGAGGAATCATTTCTAAGGTATTTTTTATGTTAGAAAACTGTAATAAGGTTTTTTTTACTATTGTTAGTTGTCTATGATGGTCATTTTTCGTTTTAATATCATGAAATTGATGAATATTTTAAATCATAGAAGTGACGAGGTTCTCTATTTTGTGAAAAAAAAACGCCAATTTCATAGGTACAGTCCTACCAACTTATCTGTGAACTGAAAGAGGACGGCACCGTCGATTAAGTGTTGCTAATTAATATAAGGTGCCCAAAATTGAGTAAGTTTTCAAGAAGGAAATTTCACATTAGATTAGACATAATCGATTAATAAGAATTACAATTTTAACAAATTAAAAACAATGATTCATATAAAAAAAATATAAAATAAATAAAAAGAATTTGATAATTTACAGTTACGTAGGTACGCTAATCCAATGAAGTAAATTCAGCAGATAAAATGTTCCACGGGGAGGATACAACTTTCATTTAATGTGAAGTTAAGTAGGTACCTACCCTGCAAGAGGTACCTGGATGTCTAGCATTTAGTTATGACCGTACCTAACCCCTAACACCAGATTTGACTAATTATAATTAGCAGTGGTACCTAGTGGTAGTGTAATGTAATTAAAAAAAACAATAATTTATTGCAAACAAGGTTTACAGTAATTGTGATCTTTAGGTGAAACTGCATTGACAACTTCATCCTGGTTGTGAGGTCATACTCCGCTTATATCCTTACCATATCATCATTATCACTATCGCTTTCGGTTTCAGTGTCACTTACCACTTCTTTAATAAAAGGTTTATCTAAATACAAATCATGTTTTAAGTATTCTCCTTCTAACCTGCGAACGTGTTTACTATGCTGTGCCCACTCATGAACTGTAGTAGCGTCAAAAGCTTCTCTAACTAGGCGGGGAATTTCAGCATTTTTGTGCTCAATATTTACTTCAGCAACTTTTCTTTTCATTGTGCTCCATATGAGTTCAATGGGATTGAGATCACAGTGATAAGGTGGTAAATATAAGCATTTGTCTATTGTCTTCTAAAATTTGTTCAATCTACAGTTTTATTTATTTACAGGTTTAGGCTTGTCACTTCACTATTTCACTTATCTATCACCTCTCACTTAATTATTTCTAAAAGCTGAGGTTTAGTCAAATTCTCTCCGTAGTCAATTTTATTTTGGGTCAACCATAATTGCATATCTTTTTTTAAGGAATTCGTATTTGGGACTTTATTCACACAAATACGATGATAAGGAGTATTATCCATCACTATTATGGATGGCTCTCGTAAATTAGGCACAAGTTTTTCAATAACCCACTTTTTAAAGTTGGTACTATTCATCTCGTCATGGTAATCACCACTTTTTGTGTTTGATTTAAACACAAGTAGTGCATTTGTAACAAATCCAGTATCTCCTCCCGCATGAACAATAATACATCTTTGCCCTTTCGATACAGGCTCCAATACTCCGTCTTCACCCTCTCCTTGCCAACATTTACCCGATGTATGCGAAGAGTGAATATAGGTCTCATCTAAATAAATTAAGGGCTGGAGCTGGGGAGATTTATTATTTATATCCACTGCATGCAAGTACTTAGCTCTCCAAGCTGATATTTCATTACGCTCCATAAGAACCTTCCGAATGGACTGAGATTTTTTAACTATTTTTGAAATTAGTCCTTGACTCACACCTGAAATATAAGATAATAAAATAAATGTTAGTAGAAATTTGAAATCTGACAGGTTAGTTGGCTCACTCACTGAGCAGGTTACCTAATAGATGTACGTTAATGTATGATAATTTGTCGACTTCAGCTACCGCCACGGCTTCTGTCTTCTTTAGTTTCCCGGCTGCGTATTTTTCTTGTAATTACAAGGACTTCTACACCGATAAGCTTCTTTGCCAAATTTTCGATGGAAATAGCAGTACCCACTTCTTCGATCACGGGATTTCGAACGTGATCGGCTTCTATAGCGTTGGGTTTGCGGACGGTAATTCTTTTCTCGATCCATCTTTAGCGCAGCTACCTCCTTGGTCAGGGTTTCGATCATGCTGATGATGTTCTGTTCTGACGACGTTTGTTGTTGTACCGTCGAAGGCTGACTGTGGCAGGAACACACGGAATTTACCTCCTTCATTTGCTCGTGCATTTTGTCTGCCATGGCGGCAAGCGAATCCAATTTCGACTCGTCGCTTACGGCTAGTACTGCGCGAGTCGCGGCAGGCAGGTGTCCGATCCATAGCATGCGCAGCGTAGCATCAGGCATTTTGTCACGTGCCAGGTCTCGCATCCGGCGCAGTAGTTGTGACGGCCGTTGGTCGCCAAGCTCCATTTCTTTGAGCAACTGCTGAAACTGTTTCCCTTCTGTTTCTTCGTAGACAGACACCACCCTATTCTTGACTCCTTCATACCTTCCTGTGTTTGGAGCGGTCATGATTATGTCACTTATTTGCTCCACCTCTGGTTTCGTGAGATTCGCAACTACCAGTCCAAATTTCGCTTCGTCTCCAAGCTTCTGGTTGGCAATCATGACTTCGAATTGGGCAAACCACAAACGGGGTTTGTCACGCCAAAATTGTGGAATGCGTGACCTAACACTAATCATTTCGATCGCTTCTTCGGTCATTTTAAACGCGGGGTCACCACTTTAGATCAGAAGGTTGCGTGTTCATATCACGTCGGGGTCACCACTTTAGGGAAACTTCGTGCTGACTCAGAAATGGAACAAAAATACGTTGATAGTGATATATGATAATTATTTATTTTCCTAAGGTTTATAGCATTTTAGATTTTGTACATAGTGTCTTGCGCGCTACTACAACATTTATAATGGACCAATCAGAAGAGACTTACTTCTTTCGTATTTCGGTCCCCGGCTGATACACGTCTTCATATATATACGCGCAGCGCCGCGGTGTCGTCTTCAGTGCCCGATCGTCTCGTGCTCATCTTACGGGACTACTTGTCGAATCGTACTTTCCGCTATCGCATCGAGGGAGCCCTATCCTCTCCCCGCCAAATCCGCGCCGGAGTCCCTCAAGGCTCCGTGCTCGCCCCGCTCATGTTCTCGCTCTTCACAAGCGACATCCCCAAAAGCAATACGGCGCAGTTGGCTCTGTTCGCAGATGACACGGCCATATATTGCAGGGGACGGTCGCAGACTCAGATCCACCTTCTCTTACAACGGGCTGTCAATAACCTTGGCGCCTGGTTTAAGAAATGGAGAATCGAGGTGAACCCCGACAAAAGTCAGGCGGTTTTATTCATAAAACCGCGATCTAGACCCCCTCACATTCCCCGTCCACTCACCTTGTTAGGCAAGCCTATCCCCTGGGAGAAGCAAGCCAAGTACTTGGGAGTCATCCTTGATCATTACCTCAACTTTACAGAGCACATAAGGTCGGTTCGCTCGCGGGCCGCCTTCGCTCTCAGTAGACTTTACTACATCGTTAATGCACGCAGCAAATTGTCACTCAAGTGCAAATTGCGCATCTACACAGCGTGCATCCGCCCCATCATGACCTATGCGGGTGTAGTCTTTGCACACACATCCCCCAGAAACATCCATAAGATGCAGGTGATCCAGAACAGATTTCTTAGAAGAGCCACGGGCGCTCCCTGGTATGTCAGGAATATTAACCTCCACCTAGATCTCAAAATCCCCACTATCCATCAGTTCCTAAAACGCATTGCAAAGCGTCATTTTGATTCCGCCGCCAATCACCGCAACCCTCTGGTTGTTGAAGCGGCCAATTATACCCCCTCCCGCATTAGTCGATTTCGCCGTCCTAGGCACGTCCTCTCCGATCCAGATGATCCAACCACTCTCCTCCAGGAGAGCAATAGGGCCACCAGTACAGTGCACAAACACACCCGACACCCGTCGTACCGACCTCGCCGCCGAGGTCCTCCGCGCGCGCGACCCTCACGAGTAAATAATACTCCCCCCCGACCCTTGTCCGATGAAGCGCCAGCCCGCGCCGCAGCTGAGCGCGTAGCTTTAAATTCCCCGTCTAATAATAATATATCCGTGATCCAGCCTGTCCCATCTTGCTGTCCCCCCCTCAGCGACGCCCTAAGCCGAGGTTCGTACCCCACAGGGGGTGCCCTTAGCGAGCGTTCGCCTAATTTTAATGTAGAATAGTTGCTCCTGGCTGGAGGCTTTGAGTGTAGTGCTTAAGGCAGCCACAGGATTGTTCGGTTAAGCAGTAAATACCTTAGTGGTATACCTGCGAGATGCCATAAAAAAAAAAAAAAAAAAAGGTGTCGTCTTCATTCACTAACTCGGCGCGCCGTTGGAGCGATGTACCATCATCAGTCACGGTCCTCAGTGCGTGGCCGCGCGCCGACGTGGTCGGATGTTTATGCTGCATGTATGCCACTACACCGTTAACGCTAACCTGCAGCAAGAATAGAAACGAATATTTCGTGGACTTAAGTAATTAGTTAAGTATCGGGTAATTTATAACAAAAAGTTGACAGCACTAACCTGTTGCTGCGGAAATCATAGATTAACACTTGACGGAAATTCGTTTGTCTATTTGATTGAATGGAATAATCGGAGAGCCCGCCCGAGCTTCTTCTTCAAAAAAGGTTTTAACCTTTAGAATAATGTTTCAAGCATCACTTTTAATAGCTTTCGGCATATTTAAATTTATAAATTCAGCAATATCACGACAAAACAACCAGAGAACCCGAATGTAGACACTGACAATTGAATGACATTTCAACATGACGGCCGCAGTTCCAATTTTCGCCATTTCACAGATAAGTTGGTAGGAGTGTACCCAATATTTTTAAAAGAGTAACCGTGGAGTTTTTAGAATTTGACAGGACTAAACTAAAATGTATCTTCTGTCCTTTTCTTAATGAAATAGAAAGAAAAAGATGCACTGAACTTAAATTTAGTTTAGTTTGTGAACAACAGAATCGGCACCAATGTCTTTCTAAAATGTCGATATCCTAAAATAATAGATTCGATAAATTATAGCTTTATCAGTAGGTACGTCACTTGGCAATAAAGTACGGCAGTTGTTACTTCATAATAGCTGTCAATATTTACGAATCTTCATGAGCGGTGGGAAACATCCAAAACAAAACAATATGGTCACAGTACAAAACAGTAAGACCATTTATAGCCCATTCAACTTAATAAAAATCCTGAAAGAATAAAGATAAAACTTTGTATGGAAAATCGCCATTTTTTTTCTTAAATTCACTTGATAAAATTCTTAAATTCACTGATATACAATGCACAACCTAAACCACGCTGGATCTAGAAGCATGCAATTTTGCACAAGATTACCTTTTATATCGAACGAAATTATGACTTTGATATTTTCTATCAAAATTAGATTTTGCGGGACCGTTGAGATACCCAGTAGAACCATTGCAATTTTAAACTTTTTCCTTACTACCGCAAGTTCATATTTATCTGAAACTAATTTCTGTCCGCAACTTCATTCACGTGGAAGTCGTTAGATACCACAATATATTAAAATAACATCCTTAATTTATAAATCTTCATTGTAAACTATGTTTGTAATTTTGGTCTCGGCAACCAAAATATATAGAGATTTAGGACTGGTGACGCGACTGGCTGGCTGGTTGGACTAACGAGAAAGCGCTGTCACTTCTAACACGGATAACTCTGTAGTTATCCGTGTGAGAAGCAGCTCCTTCTGAGGTCTACACGCGCAGCCTTCAGTAGCAATTTCCCATTGCTTGCGAAGTTTTTCATTTTAAGTGAATTATTAAACGCCTGCGTTCCTTCGTAAAATACCTAATGGCACAACACTGATACACTAACTGATTCTTACAGATTATTCATGACTACCTTGATATCACTAAAAAAAATCCCGTGTGCAGACTGTGCAGTTTGTACACGGGATTTCTCATTAAAACAGTCCCTAACCATAGATATTGATTTTTATTAAAATTAAAACCATAGATGACAGAAGAGGCCTAAACTTCATGTTTTTCTGTGTACGTTCTACGAACTATCCCATAACACTATAACAAAAGGTAAACATTTTGTTTCTTTAATAAATAAAAATGAATTGATTATCACAACACAGCACATTAGCCGATAACGATACCGACCCGACATCGGCACGATATCGGCGGTCAGATGATCGGATACGTTTAGTGCCTACCAAACGCTTTTACATTGTCTTGCGATTATCACCTATATCGTCGCAGACAGCGACCGACACCGATATAGGCACGACATCTACCGGCGAAGACACAGTGCGGTGAGAGTAGCGGCATTTTTTCACTTGAACACACTTTTTCGCACTGCCCAACTTCAAGACGTCGATACTTAGTAGGTACTGTGGTACTGTGGTTGTTTGGTGCGTCGCGATGGTCACCAACATCATCGGGCCGATAATAATTATATCGGTATCGAATCGATGTCGGTATAATAGCTGCCGACATATCGGTATCGGGCTGATGTCGTTATCTGTTAATGTGAAAACGCTCAATAGGTACACAGGAAATTTTAAGTAATCATTTTAGTTCACTACACCGTAAGTCCCTTTAAATGTACACGTATTGAAAAAAATCGAATCTAAGAAAAACTAGTTTAGTTGGTCAACTGCAAATATTTTATGCTGTGGCATGGATTTTCCGCGAAATGATCGGCGGTGTGAATCGTAAATAAATACGTCACTGCATTTAGGGGAGGCGGAGGTAGCGTTTCAAAGGCCTACAAGCCCGGAAAACGTCGCCTTAAAACATCTTTGGCAAAACAAAAACGCGAAACCGTATACGTGTCGCCATTGTCGGCACACTGTCGGTCTGTCCGCACTAATTCCATGCTGCTTTGACCACACCGAAAAAAGATTTTGACAGTTGACAACTTGACACGGCTCAGGCTCACGACTGTTAGATTTGAGGATAGTGATTAGCCTACAAACAAATTAATTCCATGTTGTGAATTATCGTGTTTTGGAATTAACCACGAGTCTATCAAATCAACATCTGTGAATTTTTTTTTACTTAACACAATTATGACAAAGGTGTAGTCTTTAAATTGTGTAGTAACCAGCAGTTGCAGCTATTGCGGTCCCAGACCTAGCCCATTAAGTCTGATCTATTCTTGAGTACTCATTATTAGCTTTATTGATAAAATAACTATGGCTGGCTTAACCAAAAAATTACAATTACCTAAATCTGTACTGGATATGAAGTTTATGAAGAAAACAAGAGAGAGAATAGAAAAAGAATTAGAAAACACTCAAGACCATGGGAGTTTATACTCTAATATAATTACAAATGAAATGCGATCTGCATCAGGTAACTTTATATCAGAGTCAAGCTTTATATTTTGTGAAACAATGCTTGAGGGCAGACTATCATTCAAAGGTATGAACCCAGAGATCGAAAGGCTTATGGAGATGGAGAATGCAGTTAAAAATGAACCATGCAGTGGTGAAATGGTTAAAGATGTTGCAGATGATATTTTAGCAAAGAAAATGGAAAAGTTTAATAAAATGAAAAGACCAAACACGAATTCAGTAAGCGAACTAACAAATGCTAAAAGGAAAAAATAATTATGTATCTATAGATAAGTATGACAAGTGATATAAAATAAAATATTGTTATATAACTGTTGTAATACATGTACTTAATTCTAAGTATTAATTTGTTTTCATTACTCCCCACTTCTTCATTTATATAAATGTGTGGCACTGAAAAGCTCCGAGAATTGAATGTACAGCTGGATACCTTATTTGAATGTAGCCGTGTGTTTATGTTTAACGTGGAGTTTCTTGCCCATTCTTCTCCATAGGAACCTACTCTTTGGAATGGGCAACTAGCTAGCTAGCAAAGAAAACCAAAAAAAAAAATCTGTTAGAAAATAAATTTTGGGACAGAAAATTAAAAAAAAGAAAATAAAAATATAGAAATTTCTCAATTTTTTTGCACCGCTTTGACCTTGATCATAAAAACCATTTAAGTTCTGAGAAGCATGGCCCTATGATGCACTGTTTCTGAGTTGGAGCTTGATTTTTTTTTTTTTTTTACAAAACGTAGTTTTCACAATGGGAGCTCGGATGAAAATCTTTTCTGGAAAGAAATTGTTGCTCTAGTCGAAAACCATGAGATGATGTAAAAATACCGCGAAAAAAAAAATTTAGTTTTTTGCCACAGAACCTTTTTTTATTTTTTTTGGTTGGGAAATCATCAAATGACGTATTCGTTACGTTACAGGAAATCACCCACATACAAGCAGGACAATGGTGGTCCTCGACACCGGGCTGCCGGCAGTCAAAGGAAGCCATGCCATCCTTGGATAGCAAGCTGACCAGGCGTCTTTTACGCCTGGACAGGAACGGCCTGCGCCTGGTGACAGGGACCATCACGGGACACTGCTCGCTAAACAAACACTTCCATACAATAGGCATAACGGACAGTCCTCTATGCAGGGCGTGCATGGGAGCTGAGGAGACCGTTGCGCACGTGCTCTGTGAATGCACGGGCGTCACCCAGATCAGAACAGACACCCTCGGGTTTCTGTTCTGTAAACCAGGAGACCTAATTACCTTCTGGAGGGAGGTGGGCTGGTTGGAATAACCCCCCAAACGGCCGCCATGGCCCACGCACAATGGTCCACCTGACGGACTAAGTGCGGAAATCAAAGCCCATAACATAACATAACATCAAATGACGTCTCCCGCTTTGGGTGGAGCGGGAGGGCGTGTCAGACTCTTACTGACTAAAACCCACCCGTGTGTTGCTTGTGCAATGCCAGGGGGCCACGGTATCACTTTCGGACTTTCCCGCAACCCCGGCAGGCAATGGTCTCATCGGACCCCCCCCCCCCCCCCCTTCACTCGCTGACACTCTTAGAGGCGCGCGTGGAACACAACGCGCCGTCGACCCGGGCTTGGTCCTTACCGGACGGCGAGCTACCCATTGCTCACCGTCCGCAAGCCCGCGCCTACGGTGGCCGCGAATCAGCAATTGATTCCCGACGCCCTGCAAAAGTCATTTATTCAAACTAGGCTGAGAATCAGCACTTTTCGAACGTCAAAATTACATAAGACAGTCCCCCAAAACGCCCACCCTTCACCACTTCCTAGTCTTCTTTGTCTAGTTCTTTTGCTGGGAAGAAGAAGTGGCGCAACAAACTCCCCTAGCAGCACAGCAGTCTGTTAAGTTAGAAAAAAAATAAAAAATTATTCTATACAACAGTATGCAAGACAATTTACAATATGCAAAAAATAATTTAAATTATAAATTAAATAGCTATAATTAATAATCAATTGCTGATGCGTCGGGGTAGGTGCCGGCCCGAAGCGCTGATTGGCACTCGCTGGCCGCTCCTGCTCAGCCATCACCGGTCCCGCCACGAGAGGCGGGGGCCGGGAGCGGCGGTGCGCGGAGCGGCCACAGCTTGTGCCACCTTCCTAATCGCGCCTGTAGAGGGCGCGGGCGGCGAGACGAACCGCGGCGGTGGAGCAGCGGTGCGTGTTGGGGGTGCGCGGGCCCGTGTGGACGACACGGGGGTACGCGGCGGCGGTGGGAGCGCGGGGTAGGCGGCGCGGGGCGCGAAATTTGCCTCTCCCTCACGCGTTCCGCCTCCTCCTTTGCGAGCATTACTGCTTCGCAGAAGGAGGTGACGGCCTCCCATGCCCTCTCGCTCCGTACCATGGCCTGGACCAGGGCCGGACGCGAGAGATCCCCGCCACCGATCGCCTCCACGAGGACACGGCGGTGCTCTGCCCAAGCCGGGCATACCTCCACCGTGTCCTCCGGGCGATCCACGCAGTGATGACACCCGGGCGTTTCCTCCCGCCTTATCCGAAACAGGTACCTCCCGAAACAGCCGTGTCCTTAGGAGCCCCTTTAGTCGAGGCCCGAGAGCCTCTGAGGCCAGGACCCATGCTTTCCCAGGTAAGCCGTTGGGTCCTGGGGCGGTATTTCTGGCATTCAGCCTACGTACCGCCACCCTCATCACTACCTCGGTCATCTCCAGAGCATCGTCGTCGTCGTCGGCGGTGTGGTCCGCATCAGGCACCGCAGTAGGCGGAGCCATGTTCCCCTCGTGAAGGGAACAGAGCGCTCACCACATTCCCCACAAGCTGCGGCCGGAGACTGCAACAGCGGGGGAGCCCATGGGCGGAGTTTCTGCGCACTATTTTGTATGGGCGTCCCCACGGGTCTCTGTTCAAGAGTCTCCAGCGACTCCTCGTGGGCCACTGCCCTGGCCCGCTGGATTTCCGGTTGGAGGGCGGTCTTCGCCGCTCCGTACCCCTCGTACAGCTCCGCCTGAATGGCTTCCGTATCCGGAGGTCGAATACGGAGCCGCCGGTGCCTGGTGTACCGGCGTCCCGCAGCAACGCATGCATAGCGCAGTGTCGTCAGCTGTCGCGACCACCAGTACACCTGGCGCGAAGCACGTCCGGGCTGGACCCGGGGCATTGCCACGTCACATATCTTGGACATGGCCTCCCGGAACCACTCCGCCTCGTCATTGATGGCGGCAGGCCTGTCCGGTGATGACACCCAGGCCTGCACGATCGAGGCTTCCAGGAGGAGCTCCCGGTCCAGCTGCTTCATCGCCCACCGCGGACCACTCGGACCAGCGCGCTCGAGGTCTGGGCGGAGACGTCAAACCGAATGTACCGGTGATCGGAATACGTCTCCACCCCCTCCATGACGCGCCAGTCAATGACTCGTGGCGACAGAGCGGGGCTGGCGAACAAGATGTCCACCACTGATTCACCCCGCATTCGCACACACGTGGGGACAGAACCCCGGTTAAGTACGACCAGGCCTCCAGCATCCATCTGTGTATAAAATGTAGTATTCCTAAGCATAATAAATATTTCTACTATATTTAAAACTATTGCTTTATCGTTTTTCAAAATTTTGCCTGGAATCCGGTGGGCAGGTCGACACTCTGTAGGTAGTTTGATTTCCGGAAGACGTTCGATAAAGTGGACAAAGATGTGCTATTGAAAAAGTTGGGGGCTACGGGCTTCTCATCTGGCCTTCTTAACTTCTTCGCCGACTACCTACGGGATCGCAAAAAAAGGGTTCGTCCGGCATGGCTGCTTTGAGTCGAAGTCTTATTATACTCGATCGGGCGTGAGTCAGGGATCCGTGTTGGGGCCCCCGCTGTTCCTGATCATGATCAATGACTTGTTTTGTAATATTAGGTTCGCAAAATACCTGTTATATGCCGACGATCTCAAACTAGCTGCGCAGATCAGAACTGAGGCGTTTAATATTTATAAATGTTACGTAAAGACATATGGTCGAGGGTTGAGACCAATAAAATTTGATTATAGTTTGGGGGGTAGGTACAGTGGTCACTCGTGTCACCAGCGTTAAGGAATTGGGAGTGACTTTCGACCGCAGTCTGACATTTAGAGATCACGTGTCTGCCCTTGCAAAGGAATCTTTCCGGCGCCTGGGATTTGTCTTGAGGAACGCTCGTGCCTTTCGCAATCCCAGTGTTATTGAACTTTTATACTCCACTTTGGTTCGGAGTAAACTCGAGTCCAGCGCCTGTGTCTGGCATCCGCATACTGCGTCTCAGACTGATGCTTGAGAAAGTTCAGCTTCCTGAGATTTTTGTATCAAAGGCGGTACCATTTCTTCCCATTCATGTAGGTACCCAACCAAATTATTTACTAGGCATTAGGCTTCAATTCGTTGGAGGTTAGAAGAAGCTTTGATCAGGTCACGGTTGCCTGTAAAACCCTAAGTGGTCGGATTGACTGTGAGCTCCACGGACTTTTCTGCCGTCTATTTGTGCCCGACAAATACCTTGGGCACCGTCAAAGCCGCCGACACAATCTGTTCGCGCCACCGCTATCTAGATCTGTCGCTAGAGCCGAATCCCCAGTATGTCGAACCCTAAGGATGCTAAACGCCCTCCTGACTGCCGACCCTAAATGTGATGTGTTTGCTGATGAATGGAAGAAGATAATACGTGCTTGTCTGGAGTTCTGTGAGATATCCACGTATTGAATGGAATTGCACTGTACGTGTTTATTTTATGTTATTGTTATTTTTCATTTTTATAAATAATGTATATATTTTTTTTCTCAATTCTATGTTAATTAATGTAATTGGACCTGTGCCGTTTTAATTACTTAACTGTAAATAGTTAAATTTATAACTCAAGAACGGCTGGACCGATTCCGCTAATTCTTTTTTTTTGTTGTATGCGTTATTGTCAGGAGAAGGTTTTAGGTAAGGTAGGTGCGCCGTAGTTATGGACTTGGTGCTACAGTTCTCGCAAAACTTTATGAGCCCTCTGAACGTAGGCCCGAGTACTAAACCGCGCAGGACACAATGAGTTCAAAATCATTTATTGTAAGCTGTGAAACATTTTTTACTTACTGCGCAGCCACTCGCGTGCAACTTCCGAGAGCTCAAAAGCAGCTAGTAATTTATAAAAGAAATATAAATATAGTACAATATGTTGAGACCGCTACTCTCAACATCGCCGCGCGCTGGCGGCAGTGAACGAGGAAGGAAGGGACGGATGGCGGGCCCCCACGACACACCAGTCAGCTGTTGCACACCTCCACACACGGCTGCGCTTGCGCGTTTTTATTATAGTCCATATTTTCTTGTTGCTTTTTAACTGACCCCGTTTGTAATTCATATTTTCTCATATTATATCCATGATAGACAGTCCACTCCTTTCATTTGCTTCACCACAATCTATCGTCGCGATCACAATAGTAAAAATCGTTCAAAAGCGTAGGTTAGACTTTTTTGATGTGTGTATTTACACTGGATAGCAAAAATTCCGGGTCGCTAATAAACCTTATATTACATACCTAGATCGCTAGAATAAATAATATGTAGTAAGCAGGTTATTAATGCTTGTTCTAAATCTCTAAAGAGGTTTAATTTGTACAAATAACAGATAAAAAAAAAACTGCTCTGATTTTTTTATTTTTTTTTTATAAGAAAATAATATTTTTTCTGCTTTTGTTTCAAAGCGACCTGTCATTATACATGATTCCTTGGATTGATCAGAGTATTCAGTGCAATATCATGTCGTTAACACCTGAAGAATGTACACGGATTATTACCATGGTACAAGAAGGAAGTCAGCGTAGCACTGCTAGAACAGTAGGAGTATCTTTATCAACGGCCCAAAGAGTACTCCAGCGATTTCAAGAGACCGGCATGAACATCAGGAGACTAGGAAATGGCAGGCCAAGGTGCACAACTACACGAGAAGACCGATTCATCGTGAGCCCTATGTTAAGAAATCGACATCTCATGGCTGTTCAGGTCCGAAACAGTCTTCAAGAAATTCACCACAACAATGTGAGCTCTGATACGATTCTGCGACGTCTTCGTGAAGCTGATATAAAGCCTTATAGACCAGCAAACGGCCCCAAACTGCTCAGAGACCATCGAGTTGCCAGGTTACGGTTTCCTCGAGAACACATTCGATGGACAGATGAAGATTGGTCCAAGGTTATGTTTTCCAATGAGTCGCACGACAGTAGACGAAGAGTATTTAGACGACCAGGAGAACTGTATCATCAAGCGTGTTTTGAAGAAAAGGTGCCATTCGGTGGAGAATCAATAATGGTTTGGGCTGGGATATCTTCAGAGGATCGCACGGAGTTAGTGATCATAGAAAATGGTTCTCTGACTGCTCTCGTCAGATACGTAGAAGAGGTTTTAAATGAGAATGCTGGTCCTTTCTTAGTGAATATGGGTGCAAATTCCATTTTTATGCACGATAATGCACGACCACATACTGCTCGTTTGGTCAATATGTATATTCAAGACGTCGGTATTACCTGCATGGAGTGGCCAGCTCTCAGTCCAGACTTAAATCCCATAGAACATGCATGGGACGAGCTCGGAAGATGCGTGAGACAACGCTCTCCTGGTCCCGTTATAGATAGTGCAATCCACGACGAAGCGCCACGCTCCGCTCCGCTCCGTACTAAAGTACAGTAATCGCGGAGTGGGGCGCGTCGTCGTGGATTGCACTATCTGTACCTTACACGAGGAATGCGTTAGTGGAAGAATGGGCAAACATAGACCAAAATCGTATTAAAAATTTGGTTTACAGCATGCCACCTCGTCTTAATGAAGTGATACGGGCTCGTGAGGAAATACAAAATATTAAATTGACAAAAAATCTTTTATTTTTTAAGATTTACTGCGAAGTGTATTTTTGTTGTTATAAGTTAGAAGCGAAATGTTCTTATTATTTAGTATTTAATTATAGTTATAAATTGTACAAGACGTGTTACACATTGTTTTATATATATTAATCAGTCATCTACAATATACTATAGTTTCGCAAATTAGTCTTATGTATTTAAGAATATAATTAAACAATAAATAAATGAATTGAAATGAATTGAATTGAAATGAATTAAGAAACTATCACGCCATTTATTAGCGACCCGGAATTTTTGCGATCCAGTGTAAAATATTGTTACTGCTTCATACAATTCAACAACATGCTAAGAAGTAGATATATTTATCTTGTTTTCAAATGGAACAAGTGCCACTCTAGCCCTTAAAAAAATCCCATTCCAAAAGACCTCCTTTCTAATACCTAAATATTCCAACAATGTCTAAAAAATAAAAACTGCTAATTATTATACTTTATTGTTAATAAATATATAAGTAGCTGTATATATGCATTTATAACGGTAAGTTCTAAATAAATCAGCTTATGTCAACAGTGAGAAAATTTCATGAAAATTAAATCTATAAAATATTATTAAGAATGGGAAGTTAGTTTGTCAGTTATTTCATTACTTCTGACGTATTTTGATCATGTGTTCCTAAAAATAATAATTTGTCAGTCAAGTCCCTGTTGCATGAGGTTATGAAGATCTCTGAAGGCAGCTCCGAGGCGTCCCTGGAGCGTTTGTCGTTTGAGCAAAAACGCCCGAACGTCAATCAGCAGTCGATGTATCTGCATGCATTTTGAAAACCGCTCCTCCCGAGGAATGTCTACTCCCAATGTACGCACTGGGGCACTTACGTTGGCTCTCACCACTGAGGAGAAGTTACGCACTATGAGCCTCAGCGCATTGCAACCACACTGCATATATCTGTAGTATAAAAAGCAACATTAGTATAAACTGTAGAAATCAAGTATTTTTTTTAGATGACTACTAAACTATACATACGATTCATATTTGCTCTGCAATAATTCATATATCTTAGGTAACATCAAAAGGCAGATATCTAAGTTCCACAACGATCTGCAACAAAATAAATGATAACAAAATTAGTCTCTAATCACTTCAGTATAGATGTATGCATCAGTTAAAACTCAGAACTTACGGTCTATGTGCCATAACATTAAGAATGTCGAGTATCACAGACGTGTCCTCGAGAGCGATAACAGATTCTAGCGCAGATCTCAGACTTTTATTAACTCGGACGGAATGAAATATCTGAAAAATACAAAAAAAAATAATAAGTACCTAAGTAAATATTGAATGCAGTTGACTACGCGTGGCTCGACTGCCCCTTGTTGGGTCTGCGTTTATAATGTTTAAAAAAACATATTTATGTGTTAGTAAGTCTAAATTACACCGCAATTATTAAAACGTTATAAACTTCAAAGTTTGGAGTCTAGGCGCAGCCTTTTTCTCGCCATGGTTCATGCTGCTTCATGGCCTGTTTAATAACAGGTCCGATTGGCAAGATCGCTAATAATCTATGTTACATTACAATGTAACACCATGTGTTAGGTACACCTAAAACTGTGATGCGCCGAGAGGCGCACGTGTGACTGTTCTACACTGCAAGATGCAGAACTCACGCTGGTGTACGGGCGCCTCTCCGACTACATATAACACACATTTCATCACATTCCTTTAAGTTCAAAAGGATGGCTATTGAATCTTTAAAATACCTGTGACTACTTCTTACGTTTCTGTAAAATTAACGCTTATTTCTAAACCATTATTTCGCGGTGTGAATTGTAATGTGCAACTTGGTTAAATGATAACTGCCGCACGTATTGGCGTGCGAGGGGAATGGTTGTGACATGTGTGCGTACCTGTAAGGCGCGCTGCCGGGCGGTGAGCACGGCCATCATGGAGTCGTGCCCGCGCATGACGACGCCCAGCACCTCCTGCTCGCTGGGCCGCCCGGCGCCGCGCGCGCCCGCCCGCGCGCCCGCGCCCGCCAGCCCGCGCTGCCACCGCAAGCCACACGTTACATCACTACACTACTTCAAGATAAAATCTTTCAAGTACAGACGCCAGCACGTCAAGCTACCCGAAACTGTCAAATTTTCCCAATCAACTTTGAACCTTATGTTTTAGTGATAAAGTTGAAAATCTATTCAAGAAAGGACAATGACAAGAATCGGCTCGAATCATGTAGCGTCCGACAGACTTTTAATATTTATGATAATTTATAATATAAAACAGTAAGAATTATAGAGTATAAATAAAATCTGTAGAAGTACACCGTTTAAAAGTCATTTTAAATAGTTATTCAATTTTTCAACACGTTTCCTATCTGCCTGCAATTTCAATTAGAAATGTTGCCAATACCAAAATGAAATAATATAGATACGAAATTGCACTTCCAAATCGATTGCATTAATATCATTATGAAACTAGCTATGTGAATTTATTACATATTTAAGTCGTAACTCGTAATTCTTAATATAGTAAATAGTATTTAGATTTTTGAATATATTAGGTATATATTTTATAACAATTTAAAATAAGTTAATTGGATTTTCGATACAATTTATAATATTAATTATTATAGTGCTGGCAACACGTAGTCTTGTTTTTGTAGTTGTCATTGATCATTGTCAAAAAGTTTTAGTAATTCTCCTGCGCGTTCACGAGCGTCGAAGTGATTACGTGTTTTTGAGTTTTGTACTGTATATTGCTGTGTTTCTGGACTCCGATTTTTCTACCACTTACGACGACCTTGGCTGTTGAAACTGAACTTGAATCTGTATTACTCGCTGACCCGGCTCGCCCAACCAAACATCTGAACCTGCCTACTTGTTGACCTGGCTTTTCTCACACGGACGGACCTTTAGTCTACTAACCATGATTCGCTGCATTAATTGTGGAGTAAATGCCTTTCGAATGCGACGATACTCGTTAGAAACTGAGACTGAAGAGATTCTGATGAACAATAAATTGTTAAAAAGTATCCATGTGTTTTTTTTTCCATACCTACAATCTAAAATAATGTAAATATGTTATAATTATGTATATTTACTATGAAAACATATACTATGCGAGGATAATATGTGCCAAAAATCATTATTTAATTAATAATTTAATAGTTTATTTGTTGTCATTGTTAAAATTAGAAGTATTAAGTGGACAACTTTAAAGAACTTTAACTTTTTTTGGTGTACTTCTTATAGAAAACTAAATATACTATCAAATTATATAATTATTTTCCTTTTTAATGATATATAGTTCATCTTTGTCGGTTCTGGCCGAGTCTTGAAGGCCAACTTGGCATTCTCCTTTGACAGATTGTAGTAGGTTGATGTGCTGGCGTCTGTACATTACATTTTGGTTTGTCAGTACTTGTCGAACTGCTGCTTACAGTCGAAGACAACGCTCTTTTTTTTATTAATAATGTAGATTAGGTATCACATATGTGAGTGAGGTCCATGTTCCAACATTTTATTTGGCAGTGAGAATTGCGGAGTCTGGATTTGTGCAACTCACGGGTAAAAACTCGTCAAGATCGAGTCCGACGGGCCTGTCGGTGGTGTGTGGCACGAACTCAGGCTCCGGGTCCACTTCCGGTGTCTCCACACTGCGAGTCACGTTTTCTCTGCCAACAGACTCCACTCTTCTCCTGGAATCACATTCATAACATTATTTTTACAATATCACGAACAGCTATACGACTATAAGTATCAAAATAGGTTCATACCTCGAAGCATCAGTAGCAGCTCTGGTGAAGGACAATGATCTAGGTCCTAATGTTGGCGGACCCAAGGATATATCACTATTACTTGGCCGGAGATTGGAGGTAGCTAAACAGGACATTATTTTTTTAACACAAACCAAAATTATTTAACATCTTAATGATAACAAAGAAATAATCCATGAAACTTACATAAATCTGTAGTAGACTTGGTCTCTTTATATGAGTTATGTCGATTAAGCGAGTTTGCTGTGAGTGGGCTGGCGGCGTAATCACGTAGTGCTTGCGCTGAAGTGAATGTACTATTTTCTTTTGTATTTTCCGTCACCCCTGATTAAAAGCAAATAGCGTATTATTAAACCCTCAATACCATGTAATGCATTTTATGCATTGCATATCTTTTGACAAATAGGGCTACCTTTTTTCACGAATGTAATATAATTAACAATAATTAAACAGTTAAATAATATTATCTGATAAGAGACGGCACAATATGGCAAATAGCGTCACTCGTAAGAAATCCTTTTCTCCCATCATTGCGAAACATGCGCGATTTGGTATTGGAACTAAGAACTTGTCAAAAATTTTAACATGGGATGGCTTTTACAATTATTTTTGAACGAAAGTAAAACTTGAGGTTACGGCAGGGCGGATCGTAGCATTCGCAACATTGGTTTTCGCTCTTTTCGATTTGCTGGTTCAGTGGAAGTTGCAACAAGAGGTCTCGCCATTACCTAAATGACGATTGCAAAGTAATTTGACGAGCTAGTGAATCCGAGCACGTGTGTTAAAGTGACATTATTGGTCGTCACTTTAGCGAGATTAGAGTTCTCGCTCTCCACAATTAGTAGATTAAGTTCGTTGTTATTAAAAAAATATTTTCTCCTAACCTAACCCAACCAGAGTTATTAATAGCTAGAAGCAAAATCAGTAGTAAATAATGAGGAAATCTTACTTGCGAAACCTTCAGTTTTCTTTTCCACAACAGCGAAATGTTCTTTGGTGGAGGTCGGGATACGTGAGTAGTGTTCTGATCGCTGTCGCTGCGGTGGCGAGGGCTGCGGCAGCGGTCGCGTCAGCGGCACTGGCTCGTCGAGCATGAGGTCGCGCAGGCACGTGTTCACCACTGGTTCCGACTTCTCTGTTGGCTCTTGCACTATGAAGCATATAGAAGAGAGATATGACGCTACCGTCCTTTGTTGATATAATCCACTAGTAAGTATCTAGAAATTTTAAGCTTTTAATATAAGTAGTAGGTTTAAAAAATTGTGTAAGTATTATTGTGAGTAACATTGTTATAACACCCACACAATCGACACCTAGCGATGGTATTGATCAACGTTGTCGAAATTCGACTTTAGTTGGTTGAGGAATTTTACAAGACATAATCAATCATAGATAACCCTGAGCTGCAGTCTAATTGAGCAAGGCATAGTTACAACATGTCGATCGCATGGTACACTTGATAGTGTTATACCCTTAATGATAAGTTTCAGCAAATATGAATTTCACCTGTTATTGAATAATCTTCTGAAGACAAACTGGTAGCGGGCGGAGGTGTGCGTGTTACTAAAAAAAAAAAAAATGAATGTTGCGATTTTTGTAATCGTGATGTTGATTGAGCATATTTTTGTGGACGGGCTGGGTTTGTGTAATCTACTCACATGCTCTAGAAGGTCGGAATATCTCAGTGTAGTCATTAAAATTGGGTATAACAGCACCTGAATCCTCATCTGCTTCCGTTCCTGATGTAGATTCTTCAGCAGTCTTTTCGTCAAGGAGAGTTGGTCTATGCATAACTGTGATGAAATATTAAGATGGATTAGTGAGATTAGAGTTATAATTTAAATATGGGTTACTAGACTTCATAATGCAATCTCCAACCTTGTTTTGGTGGTTTTTCCTTTGAGAAACTTTTACGCACTGAGTGCCCCTTTTGAAAAGGTGAAAGGTCCCTCACAACTGGTGATAACCCTGGAGGTGGTCCACCAAAAGGGTGAACTTTAGTGAGATCAACAACTGATAGAACCACATAAGTTGAATGGAATGATCCAGCTATCTGTAATAGTAAATGGAAATTAGTGAATAAAATATTCTATTGCATCAGAAAATTAATTAGGAATGTTGGTAGTACACTTACTAATTGTGTTTGTGCAACAGTGATATCATGAATTTGACCCCAATGTCCATGAACCGTGTCTAACACTCTGGCCGGTTCCCATCCAACAACATGCAAGCCATCATTAGCACAACCAAGCAAAGTTGCACCATCATCACTAAACACCATGTGTCTAAACAATGGAAATTTACAATTACAGATTTCATTAAGAAAAGGAATATATCACTATAAAATTAGATTTAAGTCTTGCAGCTGATTATTTAAATTTTTAGGATAAGATACCCTTAAAATTAAATTAAACTTATAAGCTGAACTTCTAAGTGTAAATTTGTTTTTTCAATAAAAAACATTTTAACAGTGCAGATTAAATTTCAAGTTGCACCATAGTAATAAGTATGTAACAATAAAAAAATAATGAATGAATTAATGAATGCATGCTATTAATGCAAAGTCAAAACCTTTTGTAAAAGACAGCAAATGATATTGCAAGATTTAAAGGCCATTAGGTGCAACAGACCTGATAGATGTGTTATCCTTATCAAATTTGGAAACCAATTGGAACTTCTCCATATCCCAAAAGTTAACAGTTCGGTCAGCTCCACAGCTAGCCAGCAGAAACTCATGAGGGTGGAACTTGACACATGTCACTGCTGACGTATGCTCTACAAACTCATGGAGCACTTTACCAACACGCACATCCCAAACTTTAACTAAACCTGTAAGTAGATTACCTGTTTTAGTGTCAGGTGATTATATTTACAGCATTATTACAGATTATTATTGTCCATTCAACATACCGTCTTCACAGGCAGATGCAATCCATTGTCCATCAGGGCTAAACTGAAGGCTGTTTACAGCAAGGCGGTGGCTGGAGTAAGTGACAATACATCCTCTCTTCCTTGTATCCCATAACTTAACATTACTGTCACATGAGCCTGTTGTAAGATAATCTCCATAGGGATGGAAGTCCATACATTTTATAGCCCCTTTGTGGCCTGTAAATGTCCTTAACAATTTAGCTGCTTCCAAGTCCCATATTTTTAAGGCACCAGTTTGTGATCCCGCACAAACTAAGTCTTCAGAATGGCCAAAGCATACGCATTCTACAGGAGTTGTATGCCCACTTAAACTCTGTAAATTATTAAAAATATATTAGAACCTTTTTTTGTGGAATTAAAAAAGCAAATTGCAAATTGAGATGATTACATTCTATAAGTACTAACCATGAGGCAACTCTGTCTACCAATGGCCCACAAATTAACTTTTTTGTCGTCGCCGCCAGTTGCCAGTACCTGGTTGGACTTGTGGCCCATAGCCAGGCAGTTGACATTTGATTTGTGAGCAACAAATTCTTCTGCAAATGGTAAAAGTCATTCAACATTAATTATTACAGTTATACTAATGTATTTCTTTATCAATTACGATATGCAGTATACATACGCAGTTTCCATGATCGTCGGACACTCTCCATCGTGATTTCGATTCATGTAAATTCCATGTACGGAAAATGTAACCTTGTAGAACAAAATATTCACTCTAAATCTAATTATTCATTTAAATTATATGTTATAACTTATAAATTAATTTAGTCTTGTATCATTAAAACATTTCACTACTATAATTTACATATTTGTTTTACGTAGATATTTGTGTATAATTTGGCCCTTCAGTTCTTCACTGTCACACACAGTTGACACACTTCACTTCACTTGACATGACACAGTGTCACACTTGTCACAGTCACACTACTTTACAAACCCTGCATTCCGAGTTACGATGTAATCGATTTGAGCGTGCTAACAGTCGTACCGTATTAACGTGGACGCGATAACGTTGCGTCTTGAATCGTCATAGATGACGTCATGACGTGCGCCATCTTGCGATAACGCCGACCATGCCTTTTACTAATATCACCGTGGGCGCTGTCAAAAATGACAGTTGTGCTGTTTTGTTTTGACTCGCATCATATCTATAAACTAACGTGGCATTTTCGAAATTGTGCTTCTGGCTACCGTTCGCTACCTAAACAAAGAAGAAGAAGAAATTTGTGGTATAAACACAAAGAAATATGTTATGCAAGTTTTGACGTTGAGCGAGTACTGTGAGTGCGATTACGAGCGTTCCGAATTGTTGACAGCCCTCAGCTGTCATTATCGTGATATCTTACTCGGAACGCCAGTTATCGATGTCAGCGCTGTGAGCGATTATGTTCTAATACGGAATGCACCCAAAGATGTCATCGATGTCAAGCATTTCATTCTGTCAGTATTCAGTAGTGAAGCGCACCAAAGAGTAATTTGGATTCTAGTTACTGGTTACGGTTAACTATTACTTAACAAGAATTAAGGTATATAATTATATCGCAGTAAGATGGTCAAAGGATATCTAGGGATAGATATGCCTTGCCTAGGGATATCTAGGGATATAGCTATAAAACGTAATATAGTTACATGGAAGTGGTTCATGGGACAAGTCATAAAAAGCGCCCGAGGCGCGTCTGGGACATACATACGCTGCGTTTTGGGTGCTCAATAAAATTGTATGAATTTATATGTACCTAACGAATTATATCAAGCGCTGCCATCAAAGAAGCCACGTCTTATGGAATAAGTCACGTCATAAGTCCACGGAATACGCGTGTGACGCGCGCCCCTCCCGAGCCTCATCAGTGCACCCTCAACGCGTGGACGCAAGTTCCTTTTTTACTATTTTTCCTTATCCTTTTCTCTGCATCAGTAATAAACTTAAAAGAAACACAGTTATACTGAGCATGTTGAGCGTTCAAAGTTCCAACAAAATGTGGAAATCGTGTTGCGTTTGACGAGCTTCCAACGCGCGCCCGAAACGCAGCGTACAGTGCGCGTGACAGCGCGTGCCTCGGTCGCTTGATAAAACTAATAACTATAGTGCGCGCGGAACTAGTTGGCCGCGCCTTAGGTGGCGACAGGGGTGAGGGGGCGGCTTGCCTACTGCTCGCAACGCACATGAGATTAGACAGTGATGACCAATCTCGAGATATCGTGAACAATAATTGTTCAATTATTGAAAATAATAAATAGAAAACAATTGAACTTTTAGAAGTTTATATTGTACCTAATTATATTGTAATTAATATTAAAATAAACCAAAAACAAATTAAGTATATGGAATTATTCTGACATATTTTAATGTTATATGAAATTATTTTATTAATTTAAATGAACTTACTCTGACATATCCTCTGAATCAATTGATTCTGATCTCTCTGAACTTGATTCAGAATCGTCTTGTAAGTTTATAATGATTTCGTCCATCACAGTATCAAAACTCGTAACATGATTCCAGTATTCTTGTTCGTCTTTTTGTACGTGGTCATCACATTTTTGCCATTGTATTTTTCTCGTCCAATGTAGCATTAATGTGATCTAGGCTAGGCAATTTTTAATATTTGTCCACACAAGCTCGATCGGGTTGAGGTCTGGACGATATGGAGGTAGTCTTAGAACAGTATGACCTGCAGCTTTCAGAAGTTCATCAATCGTGTATATTTTTTCTGATTGGGTCGTATTAATCAACCTCAAGAGTTCGGCTTTGATCATCATGGGAGAAAATGGCACGTTATGATTTTGCAACCAGTTCGGCGTATTAATTTTCAAACCGGACATAGTTGGTTTCTTCTCAACTTGCACACAATGATAGTCAGCATTATCCATATGTATGACTGAGTTAGGTGGAAGTTTAGGAATTAATTTTCAATCAACCCAGTTGTAAAAAAAAATAGAGTTCATGTCTCCATGATAATCCCCCGTTTTTGAATTTGATTTAAAAATTAGCAAAGCAACGTCAACTAAACCGTTCCGGCTACCAGCGTGAACTATTATTAAACGCCTCCCGTTGCCTATATTTGTATAAATTCCAGGCTCCGACAAAGATTGCCAACATTTTTGGACATTGTGACCCTCAAATATTTCACTCGCCATTCAACAATGTTTGGTCTCTCTAATAAAAGGGATCTCTTCGATTTACATTTAAAATGAATATCCCAGTTTGTGCAAAAGTTCTCTTAAAAAAGTTAAGTAATCCGCAATCTAAAATTCCTCTTATCACAGAATTTAGTTTTCGAGGACTTGGATTTTTTTTCTTTACCGTAGGTATAAAACTGATTTAAATTTCTTCTTATCACTCCAAAATCATCAACTTGTATTTTCTTTTTTTTTTTCTTTTTTTTTTCTTTTGGTCTCCGCGGAGAACTAAATTTTGCTTCCACTGTATTTTGCAAGGAAGTTTTACTTTCAGCAATCACTCTCCTTACACTTAGTTCTGATATCCCTGTTGCTTCGGCTACTAATTTATGTATATTCGCATGTTTTATATACTAAACTAATGACATCGGCTTTCCATTTTTTTAAAAACGTATGCACTTTAAATATTATTTCCTTAGATTTTCTTTTTATAGGCGGACTCATCTCGCTATTGCAATCTCATGTGCGTTTTGTCTAAACTAGCCGGAACTTTCAACGCGTGTTGTACGGCGACGCACTGAGTAATGACAGCAAGCGCCCCCGCCTCTCCGTCCCACCGCTCACATACCTAAGGCGCGGCCAACTAGTTCCGCGCGCACTATAGTCCTTTGTCTTACTAGGATTATAACTATGAGCTTTAACTACAAGCACAATCTAGTAATGTAACTCTTAGGGCACACTGACCTACTAAACTGTGATCAACTAAACGCGAGCCGAGCAAGCGGTACCGTGGCAGCGGCCGGTGAGCGCTAAATCGAAATTGGTCGCAGTAATAAAATTAGGACACTCCGATAGTTATGAACCGTTTTCATATAACTATGTTACGGTATATAGCTATATCCCTAGGTATATAACTAAATCACGGCTTCAACCATCTTACTGTGACATACATATGTATTTACAGTGAGTGCTCTTAAAATCGCATAATACACACGCAGCGACATGACAAATTGATAATACAAGGTGTATGTGTCATCTGACGCTGATTTTCAGCTGCACTACCTGCAACCGCGACGGCGCGGGCGGCTGTGGCGCGGCGGGTTAGTCACCGGCGATTTCAAAACCAGCGCAACCAGGGAGTCGCTAGGTCGCTAGCGACTAAACTGGCTGTGGCTGCGTGTACCTACCTAGCATTAAATACATTTTAATGGAGGTACGGGTAGTCAGAAGCCCAAAAGCCTGACACCAATGGGTATCGTGCTACCCAATACCCAATAGGTTGTAGAGGTCGAATAGGCAGTCGCTCCATGTAAAATATTGGTATTCAGCTGCATCCAGTTAGACTGGAAGTCGACCCCAACTATGTTGGAAAAAGGCTAGGCAGATAGAGAAAATTAAATGTACAGTCACGAGCTTTAATTTGGGACCCACCTAAGGTTGAATATCGTGTAGCAAACTTTCGCCATTTAGAGCTATTATGTTAACGCTGTCACTGCACAAACAATAAACGTCATAATGTTTACCATCGACAACTTTACGTTTCTAGGGGCTAACGTCAACTGGAGCGAGGGCAAACGATCATTACCGATTTCCGAGTAATAATTACTTTTTGGTCCTGTGGTCCCTTAAGAAAAAAGAAACAAATAAAAAAGAACAAAATTATATTGTCAATATATGATAGCTAGTCAACTAACCCGCTTATTCTTCAAACCTATATTAGTTAAAAAGTTTTGTCTCTTTCTCAAACATAAATATCAAAGTGACGGACCAAAACAACATATTTAAAATAAAATAGGTTTTAAGGCCGTTTATGATTATGGGGGCTTAGAAGATTTCAGCTAAAATATTGATTAATAAAATCTTTAGAAAAACAAAGTTATTTATTCTTTATATTTATTAAGACATTTACGACACAAACCTCAATCTTAACACAATTATATAGAAAGCATGGTTAGCGGTGCACAAAATAAACACTTATCACCGAAGGCTACGACTAAATTAATCTCTCCAGTAATTTTTTTATCATAAATATTCAAAACCGCGTATATCCTTTATATCCATATCAATTTTTTTTGCAGGCCGCCTGTGATGCAGTCCCATAGCTTTAAGATGCCTTCTAATTACTGTTGAAGGGTGGACTTCAAACGCTTCCGCAAAATGCCTCGTTGGCGTAAATCCATTCATCAGGTATTGCCTTTGCATCAAGCGGCTCTGCTCTTGTGTTATAACTTGCGGGTGATGGTTGTTTCGTCGTAAGTCAATAATATTTTCCTCGTTCCCGTGGCGTCGAACCCAGCGGCGAACTGTGTTTCTTGTCACATTTATTCTTCGCGATATCTCGTGAATGCCTACTCCTTGTTCGTGCAAATCAATAATTTGGAGCCTTATTTGGTCACGATTAGCCGCAAGCATTTTATTAATTGGTAAATTATATTTTGTGAAAATATCACATTAAACTATTTTCTTAAATGACACTGACACGACACATGTTCGTAATTAGAAAATCGTAATGATAGCTTTTTGCAACGAGGTTATCATTTCATAGGTCGATTAGATAAGACATTTTATGTCTTAACTTGACATTCAACATTTCAACCTTAAAGCAAAGTTTCAAAGTTTCGACCTTATTGCATTATGATTGTTCTAACAACATTTAACGGAAATGGGTCCCAAATTAAAGCTCGTGACTGTATTATTCAGAATTGAAGATTTTGATACCTTACAAAAAATGGGAATAGATAAATTACCGTTTTTTCTTTCACTATTGATCAGCTATAATGTTGTACTGTTTAATTAAAATAAAAACACAGAATCTAATTATACATTAAAAATACTATACGTTAGAGTTGTCAGATTAAATAAATTTTTGGGAGTAAAAATAGTCAAATAGGGAACATGGAATGGAACTAGAACTACTACTTCTAGTATCTTTTTAGTTACTATACTCTATGGTATATACTAGTTGTACAATGTACATAGTTAGTATCACTAAGTAGTATCCCTATGTAGTCTGTGCTCTAAGTAGTCTGTGGTTATAACTATCAAAATAAACATTTCTGTTCTGAGAATATTTTAGTGTTGATAAAATATTTATCATACAATGGCCTTAAAATGTAATTTGCGTTCAATTTCTAAAATAGTACTAGCATCACAATGTTCCCAGTCGCGATATGTTCATTATATTCAAGGTCAGGAGCCAGAACCAAAAATAAGGGAATATTTTTATTATATTGATCATCAAGGGATGGTAAGTAACCTTTGTACTTACTTCGTTTTTATTGAAATATGAATTTTAGTTCAAAATACTTAGAGAAAATTGGTAGTTGTGATTTTATGATGTGATACTTAGCTTATTAGCCAAAGACGTTTATTGGATCACAGAGTATTAGCCATAACCTTTTTATATTGGATCACCTAACCCTGACCAAACTAGACCTGAATTTATAACTTTTTTTTTTGTTTAGTTATTTTTAGATGATTCTAAGATGAAAAACTTCACGTCGTGCTTTAAGGAAAAGAAGTTTCTACAGTTTTTTTTCAAGAGGGTTCGACTCAATAAGACTGGTAGATATGAAGACTTTCCTTATATTTCGTTATGTGGAAAAGAAAGGAATTTTATACGATGTGATGACGTCCCTATAGTTTATACAAATATCGTTTATATTAATGATAGCGATTTTCTAAGTTATGGATATGCAGGTGACTTACTGATGTCAAAATTGATTCCTGATAAAATCTACATGTTACCAAGTACTGGCAGAGTATATCACCCTGCTGATGACAAGTATGGTGGTGTAGGATTAGTAAAATCCAAGTTAGCCATAGAATTTAGCAAATATTTTGAATTTAATAATAGTGAATTAAATACACCTACACACTTCAAATGGAAAAATAAAACTTATGAACTAGATCAGAGTTGGTTTATGGAACAGGTTAAAAAACATAAATTGACCATAAGGTCTGAACCAGACAACGTTTAAGATAGGAAAATAGCAGTAGGCAAAATTCAGTTAGGGCACAGGTAAGTAAAATTACTTTTATAATATAATAATAATATATTTTATTAGGTGGTCCAAACAATAAATTAGAGAACAATATGAATACTTAATATTATCACAGGATATAATTATGGCGAATTAAAATGAACTTTTGTGATTGTATACATAATTTCTTTGTAAATATTTAGCATGTACGATTAAATATATTTAAAAAAAAATATTATGTTGTTTCTTCTTTAGAAAAAGCTTGAAAAGACCCTGGTTGTACCCAAGATATACCTTGATTAGCACCTTCATTTGGGGAGGGAGTTTTAAGCATTATATTTTTTACAGTATCGTGAACATCTGGGTCGTATGGCTTAAATGTTATGAAATGCTTGTCTTCTGTAGGTGGATCATCATATACATGGTCTATACTTAGCACAACACACTCTCTTACTTTCTCCATAAAGGTTTTTTTATTGCTTTTATATCTGAAAAAAAAAATAGTTTATTTGATGGTCTTAAAATTGCATTTATGTTATGATGATTATACAATGTGTTATACTTACGCAACCGAAGCCTCAACATTTGCAGGTGCTTTAACATTTAAGTTATGAAATATTGAATACACATATTTTAATATTTGCCATATGTGATTCTGTTTCCTGTCCCATTGTGGAAAAACTTCACTTAAATTCAGAACACCAGTATGAGCATCAATTGCTGGGTGGTATAAGTTCGATGTGAATGTCAAGACCTGAAAATGAAGTATGTTTACATACATTTGAAAAGTCTATATGGGCAAACACAGCCCAGATTTAACCTCTTTATAACTATAATGTGAAGGTAAGTATTAATGACCTAGGAAATTACATCACAAGGGCATCCAGCTGAATTCTTCAATTTAACCACAAACTATTCAATATTATTTTTTTCACACCACCTGCTCGAAAATGCCAAATTATAATTATGTCAAGCAACCTTAACCTAAAGTGAGTCATTAGTGGCCAGGGGCACAGCCGGTCAATAATGTTGTACTGGATTTCATTATGACCCGCTGGTCAATAATGTGATTTGAATTTGGAATCTCACATGCTCAGCTAAATTGGCAGTATAGTACTAACAAACACCCTTTGGTGCCAGAAAGAGGAAAGCTATTCTCGATACCCTTACTACGCGTGGATGATATTATCGATTTTAAAAAGAAAAATTTATTATTATTATTATTTTTTTTTTTTCAAATACAAGATTCTGAAGCATTGACGAGCAATATTCAAATAAATTCCAAATCAACATCTATAAACGTACCAAATAAAAACTTAACTTTATCTTTGCACAACTGGACTAATGTCTCAAATGTTACCATTAACTTCAATTAATATGTAAGTGCATATAACTAACTAGTTCTAAATATGTTATTCTTACTGTTTGTTTATTTGATAAATACTTTGTTTTTCGTACTATGGCTATTATTTTCTGACAGTAGGTGTAAAAAGTAGAGTATCATCCTCTGGGCTAAAGGTGTCTTTGCCTTGGGCTAGCTTGAACCCCTCGCTGCATTCAGGATTCTTGTATTAACTCCCTCGCTTCGCTCGTGAGTTAAACTCTTAACTCCCTCGCTGCGCTCGTAAGTTAAATCCCGAATCCTTCATTGCGCTCGAGATTCAATATGACGCCCGTGACATAAGACACAACTTTAGCCCCTCGGTGCATAATCTACTATTAAAGACCTGATTCACTGACCTACAGTCGTGGTCATCTAATTGGAAACACAGAGTCACTTGGTAGTGTTCATTGCTAAGTTATTATTGCAATTAGTTGGAGGTAAAAGATTCATTATCCACATTTAAATGTACACTCGTAAGTCTAGTTTAAAAACGATCATAACCATTCTGTTAATTCATTAAAAAAAATATAACTTGGAAAAACATTCTTATCAATATCTGTAGTACTGACTAATTAGTTGTCCGACGGCCAGTGGCAGTCGGACAACTAATTAGAAACAAAGAATAAATTATGTTCAAAAACTTAATTTTAAAACTACAATACATCTTTCATAATGTCGTCACATTAGGCAATTTACCGCCTTTTCTTATTCATTTAGTTAGGTTACAAGGTTACATTCTGAGTGATTTAATTATCAACAACAAGAAAAATTATTGTGAATTTTCATTGGCAAGCGAAAAAGGGCTTAAAGAAAAATAGCAGCTCACTTAGTCTTCCATAAAGATGGCGTGGAACATCAGATAATGTGCCTAGAAAAGTTCGGCCAAGGAAGACCACAATTAAAGAAGACAAGCTTATGATTCGTTAGGCTAAGATGGACCACTTCAAAGGTTCTAAAGTTATTAGAAAAGTTATTTAACAGAATATTAATGATCGTTTTTAAACTAGTTTGATGAATCTTTTAAATTGCAATCAATAGTCACTATGTGTTTCTAATCCCTCTTCTTTGCAAGATTTGCCTTTTAATGCGTTTAAAACTAAAGTAAAGTCCAACCTTTGTTCAAAGGCATACTATTCTATCAACAACTACTTAATTAAATGATAAGAATAGTTGGTCACTGTGATTAACTCAAGACAATGTTTAAATGTTCTTTCTCCAGAATTAGTTTACTTATTGACAGGGTAGGTATATGAGTTTATTGTTTATAATTTTACTTTCTAAGTAAATTTATTGTTGACAATCTACTCATTACAATGTTTTTTTATGAGTTGTATTTGCAAATGTGGTTAGATAGTGACCTCGACAATTATTTATTTTACCTCGATGGTTCTACTTTATCAATTATAACTTATAGTTACAGCTTTAAATAAGCGGACACGCCTTTTATGCCTGGAGGCTTTTTTTTTTTTCTTTCTTTTTTAGATAAGTATTGTTTAAGTTTAGTTATTTTTATTTCTGCTTGAGATAGTTCTCGATGTTTTTGGTCGATATTGGCGTGTGCTAGCCGTCATATGGCTATTAATTTATAATTTCGATTATGTTTTGCGTAATGTAAATTATCTTGCATAGGTACTATAATTTTTTTCTAACTGAACAGACAGCTGTGCTGCTGGGGAGTTTGTTGCGCCACTTCTTCTTCCCAGCAAAAGCACTAGCAAGTGGTGAAGGGTGGGCGTTTTGGGGGACTGTCTTATGTAATTTTGACATTTGAAAAGTGCTGATTCTCAGCCTAGTTTGAATAAATGACATTTTAATTTTTAATTATATGACCACCACATGTGCTAGACATGATCATTATAAAGTTCTGTTTATTCATAGTAAAGTAATCATTATCAGAGGCCCTAGTGTGAGTTTCTTTTAGCCATCTCGACTTTAAGCATCAACCATGTTTGGCGCTCCGATTAGCCCTTCATCAGTGAAGGCCAGAGTAGGGCAATGCGTAAAGTCGAGATTGTTAAAAGAAACTCACACTCTAGGGCCTCTGTCCTATTTAGTAACAGGTGTTGACAGGGTGATATTGAAAACACCAAGTTGTAAAGGTTCCCTAAAACTAAACAATATCTTATTACTTACAGGGACTTCCTCATCTGGAAACTTTTCTGGCAATGTTAATGTAAATCTAAAAACTCCCCCTTCATAGAAACCAGCTCTCACAAATATAACACCAAACCACACTGAAAAAGTTAATACATATTAGGTATCTGTTATTTTACCTTACAAGACTGTGTTGAAACTATTCTACTTACAAAATGAGTTCTCATACGAAGGAATCACATAAATTCCTTGAAGGTTCTCTGTTTGTAACATACGGCTAAAAAGATAACAGAATTAGTTTAGATTTTGATGTTAGTCTTGTGATCTATAATACACGGAAAAACACAAAATCTACAAGCTTAGCGTCAACTGTTCTAAGATAACGAAGTCTATAGGTATATATTTAATTTTGTAAAAGCAGCCCATCAAAAAATGAATTATTAATAAAAAATATGATCTTACTATTCTGCCATAATAACGTACTCTTGATGAATCATGGAATATAATTCCCTGGTTTCTTTAACATTATTCTTCATCTCGTCATTCATAATATAATAATAACCTATATTTATGTTAACCTATCTAATTAAATGCAACAAATAAACAATTTTCCTAAATTTTTACGTGCTATCGTGATGTCAAAGTCGAAATGTTACGTTAATCCAAGTGAGGGGCTAGGGCAGTCGGCAACCGGACTTACCGTACCGAACCGTATAATCGACTAAAATAATTGCTTCTTAATATGAAGAAATAGGCTAGTTGACCGTTTTTTTGAGAAACCGATTAATAATGTTCCTTGTGGTCTATTTCCCTCAAATATGTGTTTTGTATGAACCGGTCGATGTGGCGGTGCTAGAGAGGGGGGGGGGGGGGGGGGGAATTATGTCCAGCAGTGAACGACTCGGCTGAAATGATGTTTCATCAACGCAACTCTAAGCTCAAATTACCTATCAAATGACAATTTCATGAAATCTTGCAGCCACCACTCAAGTCCGATAGAGGCGGTGTTGTGTCATTGCATTAAAATAAAATGTAGTTCCACAAGTTTTCCGCCGGACTTTTTGGCTCGGCCTCTAGGTGATTGATAATTAGATGATTTAAATTCTGGGAATACATTTTAGTTACGGTCACGAATTATATTTTGATCAATATATATTTTATCAGTCAACCTGCAAATTGCAAACCATTAAGAAATTATAGTACTTACTAATTCCATGGCCACCCTCATGACATTGACGGTAAAATGCCGCAAGATGTCTCTGCTAGCTTTACTTAAATTGAAAGCGATTTGCGACCGTAACAAATATATTTTTATAGAAATAAAATAATCAAGACAACTCGTACTTAGTTCAAATTACCCTATTGAATGACTATCTACTTAATTCATAAAATTATTTGAGGCCAATTATAACTTTAGGAGTTGTGCAGTGTATTGCTAATTCTAGATAATGAATAAAATTCTGTTTCTGGCATTGATACAGTTTAATAGGCGATACTTTGTCAACATAAGCAGAAAAGAGAGAATGCAATATGAAAAGAGTTTGTGAATTTTGGACCCCTCGCAGAATGTTAGAATTTTAGATACCGAAATGGGAGTTACTTCGTCGACTCACGCAGAAAAGTTTGAGAATTGCAGAGGAAAATGCAGGATTCAACTTATGAGTCAGCGAAGCAAGCTCGAAAATTTTAGAACCCCGCCACGGAAAGCTTAGGTTTTGACCATTTATACAGCGTACGGAGTTCTTTACTTTGTTGACTTAGGTACACAGAAAAGTTTGAGAATTCAGCGAATGAAGCGGGATGCTGATAAAAAAAAGAATCTAGTCATTGAACCAGTAGATTTTACAAAAAAAAAAAAACACTGTAAGGATTACCTATTGCACCATAATAATTATGATAGTGTCGCTAATATGGATCAAATTCTGGGAAGCAAGTTATGTAGGTAAATAGGTATTACTCCCCAGAATTTGATGTTTATTAACGGCTTAATCTACGGCAAATTACAAAGTGTTAATTGACTGATTCATATTTGAAAGAAGTGATTTTTTAATGTTATTTTAATTAATGATATTTTATTTATTTAGACAGTTAAAATTTTACTGTCTAAATAAATAAAATATCATAAATAAATATTGTATTTCATCAAATTATTTAAGTACTTTTGTAAACAATTAATTAATTTTAAAAAATAATTTGTGTTCTTACTAAATACGAAAAGTCAGTTATTTTATTTTACCTTTCCATCTCCTTGAACTTGTGAAGGCACGGCGCGCAAAAGCAGCAAATTGAACCACTGAAAAATATCAATTTTTATTTAAAAACAGCCGACTTTAAAAAAACACAACAAAATGAAAAATTACGATAGTGTGTCTGTGTCTTTTTGGATCAGTATTTTATCACTTCTTTCTATGTAAACAACAGTGACAGGAAGTATTACCTAAAACATCATCAAGATACACAACTTTGATTAAAATACGTAGGTGTTAGCGAAGCTAACTCAAAAATTTCCCAAGCAAAATTTTTTTTTTTTTTTTTTTACCCTCTAAATAATTTTCTGAATCTGTCCACGATTGACGAAAATTGGCCTTCAAGAGTACATTGAAAATGAACTCAACAAAATAAAAAAACGCATTACCATCAAAAACACAAACAGCTTAAAAATTCTAAACAATAATTTTAGACAGAAAAAAAGATGTTGCATAAAGTATTAACATTTTATCAAACATGCTTGGAAATTTGAACATTATTTTGACCATCTTCTTCGAGATACCTAAATCGAAATTGCGGTACATACTGGTCGACCGGCAATCATATAAAAAAGTTCTGTGCCGGCAATCTTTGTATGAAAATCCATGTGTTTTATTTTATTTTAATTTTATTTCGGGATAAAAAACAGGAGTACAATTAAATGTTATACATATTATCATACTAATTAAACAAAATACTTATTATACTAAGTACCTACTAGCAACATTATCCACTTATTACTATGTAATTCGTTAATTGTTAATGCTAGGTGAGGTTGAAATAAACAAAAACAGTATACATGAATGAATGACGTGAAAGTTTAAATGATTGAATGAATGCTTTCTATTAACAAATTTTAAAGTAAGTATACTTACAAAAAGAAAAAAATAATAATAATAAAACACCTAATTTAAAAAGTTAAGATAGAGTCGACTACAGATTTCCTAAAGTGATTAAAAATATCAATGTTTTCAAATCTTGTATTGTAGGAATCCACAAGTTGGCGTAGAGGAGCGCGAAAGCATCTCTTAGAGTAAATATGTTCCTTGGCCAGCATTGGAGTTACAGACATGCCTGGTACTTATTAATCGATAGTAAACGGTATGGTCGCGTTTGTCTAGGTACGCACTAATGTCCTCGGAACAATGTAACAAATTGTATTTATTATATCTGAACAATCATATTTGATATTGCACTATTACCATGTAGGAACATTGTTCCAAGAAGCAATCTTCTAGATTAGGGTTAACAGTTTGTAACTCTTAAGCAAAATATCATGCGAACCGTGGCTGTGATAGCATCTGTAATGCAGAGCTCTTAGGAATTTACGTTGAACTGTCTCAATCGAGTCAGTATATTTTGCGTAATAGGGATTCCATAAGGTAGTAGCAAACTCCAGACAAGGGCTAACTAGCGATATATACCTATAAGTATCTATAGGTTGATGGACGTTTGAAATCTTTGCTGTTGCGCATAACAAAACCGTACATTTTAAGGGCTTTGTTGATAATATTGTCTACATGGACATTAAAGTGAAGTTTTTAGTCTAGTACCACCCCAGTAATTGTGTATTTAGCAAGTTATAGCTATAAGTGTGCTGCTTTTTGCTTTAGTCAACATAATCGAATTACATTTGGATAAGCTCAATGAGAGTTTATTCGAGGCTCAGTAGCTAGACAGTCGATCTAAGTCACTTTGAAGCATCAAAAAGTTATCAATACTTTTTGTAGTTTTGTAGACTTTCAAGTCATCCACGTATAGTAAAAAGTTATACATTGTAAACCACAAAGGCCCAAAATTGAGGAACCCAGGATGTGACGGAAATCAGCTCCGATTGAAATCCGTTAATAACTACCTTTTGAGTACCTAGGTACGGTTTGTTATGTAAGAGGTGAACCATCTCAATAGATTTCCGTGAATACCATTGAAGGCAATTTTGCGTAGAAGTAATTCGTGATCCACCTTGTCGAAAGCTTTTTGAAAGTCTGTACCTATATACTGCATCAGTTTGTAAACGGTTATCCATATTTTCAAAAACATAGCCTACAAAAATTAGCAGATTTGTATAAGTAGATCTTTGCTGGACGAATCCGTGCTGTTGTTTAATTATAGCTTTGTGTAAAGTGGGATAAATTTCGTTATAAACCAGTCTTTCAAAAAGCTTCGACAAGGTAGACAGAATCGAGATCGGACGGTAGTTCTCTACGTCATCCTTTGATCCCTTTTTAAAGACGGGGGTTAAGTGAGCAATCTTCCATACATCGGGAAAAACGCCTTCGTTGATACATTTATTGAACAGCAGATGTAGGGGTTCACATAAGTTATCGGCAACACGTTTGAAAAAAGAGGGAGGAATGCCTAGCTAATTAGGAAGCATAAATTCAAAAGACGTCTTCGATCGCGAAGGTATTCTAAACATTTTAATTGTTCCATGTATGGCTTTCTGTAGGAAAAGGAAAAGTCTCTTGTAGAGAAAGTAAGTTTCGTGAAAGCTCGCTTTACCTGTTTTTCATAAAAAGCATAAACAGGACTCCGTACTACACTACTTGTATACCTATTCAAGATTCCTTCACATACCTACAGGAAAACATCGTGAGGAAACCGGCAAGTACCTTTTTTTTTTTCTTGGGTGTGAAATCATCAAATGACTTCTCCCGCTCTCGGCGGAGCGGGAGAAGTGATAGCAGGCGTGTCAGACTCTTACTGACTAATACCCACCCGTGTTCCTTCAGTTGCCTGTGCAATGCCAGGGGCCACGGTATCCCTTTCGGACTTTCCTGCAACCCCGGCAGGCATCGGTCCCATCGGACCCCTTCAGTCGCTGACATCTCTTTGAGGCGCGCGTGGAACACAACGCACCGTCACCGTCGCCGGGCCTGGTCTTTATCGGACGGCGAGCTACCCATTGCTCACCGTCCGCAAACCCGCGCCTACGGTGGCCGGGAATCGGCCTGCGATTCCCGACGCCCAGGGTGTCTCCTCCTGCGGCGGCTAGGGGAGTGAGGGTGCGAATTTTGCCTCTGCCTCACGCATTCCGCCTCTTCCTTCGCGAGCATTACTGCTTCGCAGATGGAGGTGACAACCTCCCATGCCCTCTCGCTCCGTACCATTGCCTGGACCAGGGCCGGACGCGAGAGATCCCCGTCACCGATCGCCTCCACGAGGACACGGCGGTGCTCTGCCCAAGCCGGGCAGACCTCCTCCGTATGCTCCACCGTGTCCTCCGGGCGATCCACGCAGTGATGACACCCGGGTGTTTCCTCCCGCCTGATACCGAACAGGAACCCGGACCTGCGTCAGGCGGAAGGTGAGGACGCTGTGGCGTCTCTCCAGCCCCTCCTCAAAGAGGGGATTTATCGCCACAACAGTGGCGTGCCCAAACCGGCATCTACCTAAGTACTACAAAAAATTTAGACATGTTCCATCTACCCCACTGGGTCCGCGTGGTAGATTATAGCCCACTCCCTCTGGAAGAGGGGAGGCCTGTGTCCCAGCAGTGGGAACGTTATAGGCTGACTCTGTGTGTTATGTGAAGGCATTGTAGAGTAACATAACACCTTGGTCCTCTTGTGTTTTTAAGCCCACTGGAGTTACTCTTCAAAAACCGATGTATCTGCATAGGCGGCCTTTGCCACTTGTTTATCAGCTTGCTGTCTAAGACCACACCCAGATCTCGAATTTCCTTCATTTGCTTCAGTGGTAATCCACTAATATCATACGTCAGCGAGGTATGACGAAGAGTTTTTTTAATAGATTCGACGCCGTCCGGGCCGCCGCGCCTCCGCCGCCCGATAGCCTGTTTCTATCAAAATCGAAGGAAAAATAATAGCAACAACTTTTGAAACATTCAGTGGAAGAACAGCAAAAATGCGCAGTCGTTTTCAGAGAATATATTTTTGCCTTACTTCGATGAACTGGCAAAGAAATACAAGCTAGTAGGCTAGACTAACCACGCTTTGGAGTACCTACCTATGTACTTGTAAGTAGTTCTACGAACAATATAACTCGCGAGCACAAACTTGTTTTGCAACAATTAATATATGTATCTACCACTAAAGTTATTTAAAACGGGTTACCATGTTTTTGTTTTTAAAAACATGGTAAATATTCGGTTTTAAATAAATAACTTTCAGAGCGATCTAGCAGTGCACAGTAGCGCCACCTAGTGACCTTATTGTAAAACTAACATTAATTTTGGTTTGAAAACTGCTTCTTGTTTTGTGATGAGAAGGTGGTCCCAGGTGCTCCATCAATCCCTACCTAGTAGTTAAAGGGCCGATTCACCTGGTAGAAATCTATAAAAGAGAGCAATTTACTGCATTTTTAGGAGCTATTCTGCTCATGACGCCGAAAATACTCATCAGATCTTCAACAAATGTTTTATGAGACCAACTTAAAGTTACTAGGTACCTACCTTTCAAATAAAACAATAAATCTGATCTCGTAAGGCGGTATCTAGTAGTCTCCTTTTTGCCCCTTTTTGGAAGAAGTACCCCTTCAAACAAAAATCACCGCCGACAAAAAAATATATAAAGTCGTAAAACCTAGGACTTCGAGGCCCACCGGCCTCTGATAGGGTCCCAGCTCCCGGCGGAAGTGTGCAGCGCATGAGATGGACACAATCCATCAACGAGAACGTCATGCGCTCATACTATGGGGCTACAGAGGGGGGAAACAACCTGACCGCCTACCGTGTTCGGATGCTCTTCTCTTTTTCAGGTGCTTGAGCCAGCTGTCAACATTTCGGCACAACGACTGTCGGATCAGGTGCGGGTCATCCAGCGTAATCATATGTTGGATGACACTGTACTTGATCGCCTACGAAATGAAATGCGGTATAACTTTGTAGTTGAAAAAACATGTTCTCCCATAGGTACGATTCCGTATCGGAGAACATTTTTTTTTACCGCAAATTTAAGTTCCTCGATTATTACTCGTTAACTTGTAAAGCCTACTAAGCTGTGATAGTTTTCCTTTAAACTTCGTTACATATAAGTACTACTGCCGTAACATTTGTATTACTAACTACAACCGTTTAGTTGGCAGAGGGGGGGGGCGGGGACACTTGACTTGAACGAAAATTGGTACTTAGGTACTTCAAAACTTGATAAGTCACGAATGGTCTACTTAATCAAAAAACGGTCTTCCCAAACCCCTAATATTTTTAAAAGAGCTATCCCACAATATGCGAACCATGCGAAGGACGAAAAAAAAAATATCATGTCCACTTTACATAGGGGAGGTACTCTAAATAATAGATTTTTCAAAATTTTATTTTACCACTTTTTCGGCGTCATTAACATGTATACTCATGCCAAATTACAAATTTCTAGTACCAATAGTTTTTGAGCTAAACGGCGGAAAGACAGACAGACAGACAAACGGACATAACGAAACTATACCTAAGGGTAAGGAACCCTTATAGTTTCGCCATGTCCGTCTGTCTGTTGACTACGGAACCCTAAAAATGAGCCCTTTCCTTTATAATAATTATAAAATGTTTATGTGTACACTTAGAAAAACATACATATGACACTTTAGTTTTCCGTTTGAAATGTCTAATCAGTAACGATTGAGTGCTCGAGAGCGTACACCGCCGCGCGCGGGGATGAGCACCTGATGATCTAGGGATCAGCGCCGCGCGCCCTCAATTAGCCGGGATTATCCTGCACGTGGCGCAAGGATTACATGTTACTATCCTACGCTCTCTATTGAAATATACCTGCAATAATTACATTTAAAAGATTTTTTATTAACAATGAAATTGTTAAGTAGGTTGTCGATAATTTTCCATTCTTTTTCTTTTTAAAGTACCTACTTATTCCGGTCAAAGTCGGTTTAAAGTTCAGTCCTATTTAATATTACGGCTAAAATTCAAATACATCTCTCTTCAATCTAATGAAAAAGCTAGTTCAAGCACCAAAAACGAGAGCAACCTAGTTACTTTGAATTATTGCTAAATTCTATAATTTTAAGACCTTGCAATTCAATTCAAATCCTGCAAGACGAGTTCTAACCAGTTCAATTATTATTCTTTTTTATTATAAACTTACAGTTAATCATGTTTAACGTAGGTACAGCTACCCACGTAAAATCTATAACGAGATTTATGACAGCTGTTTTCTTCGTAGAAAACAGACGTTAATTCGAGGAAACATATGGATGAGATGGCGGTACTCGGTTTCAAAGTGCCGCTGGCCGGCGCTCGCTGGCGCGATGCGGCTCGTCGGCTATAAAACGCAAACATTTGATGTATCTGCTCTGCAGATCAGTCATTAGAAACGTGGTATAAATAAACAGCTTTATCTGTTTTACAACTTCACATAATTAAAATGTTGAGTTACGTAAATAATGTCTTTATCTGACAACATCCTTTAAAATATAGTTTCGTAGCATTCTGAAAAAAAATGTGTCACTCAAACTTTCATCGATCTTTTGATTAGGTGAGATTAAAGTATTTTTATTACCTGCGTTGTGTATTTTCCAAACCAAACAAGACGATGTACAAACGCAGAACGTTCTACGTTTGTACCTCGTCTACCTACGATGAGTGGTTTGCTCCTGCTGAGTGAAGCCGTTGGGTCAGCCTCGGGAAGCCTGACACTTACGTATGCACTCGCGCCACTCAAGTGTGAGACGACACTGGTCGACTCACGTGTCTTAGGGAAGCCTTGTAACTTCGGTTAAGATGGGTATCACATTCAAACAACTTTCAAGTTATCTCAACTTAGATATGATTAAGAAGTGTGACGTCATGTTAAGCAAGTAAAATTAAACCTAAAAATTATGTAAAAGTACCAAAATTTGACCGCAAGGTGTACCTATCTGCTATCATTACCTTGCGTTGAATATTCGGTATGAAATAAGTAGATATTATCGTAATCAAATAGCCTCATAAGCCGATGCGTGGTCGTTCCCACGGTCTGCGCGCGGATTACACGAAATGCCCTTTTGGTGCTTCGCTCCGACACTGACCTGAGCTTTTTGCGCAAAAAGAATGCTCCGATAAATCACGGGTTCATTGTGAGCCGCCTCTGGATAGCGTTCTCCGATTTATGCTTTGTAAAATACCAAGTTTTTTGTGGCATCGATCAGAGATCATGTCCAATAAAGGAGGTACCTGCTCAATTTGACGGTCAAGGTGCCGTACGTCACAATACAACCCTACGATAACATCAATGGTGTCGATGTCGTCCGGATAATGCTCAGTTCCGCGTATAATTTTGCAATAAGTATCTTACAACGTTATCATGATTTCTATAGAGATAATGTAGTGGCATGGCATTAGGCTAGTTCTTATAATATTTTCGAAAATCTACCGTCTATCAGAGCAGTCTGTATCATGTTCTTCATTCTTTGAAGCTTTATTTATGTCGTTATCCGGTATATTTTATAATCTTTCATTCATGCTTCTGAATAAGTCTTGGTAAACACATAGCTATAGGTATAGGTACTTAGATTTAACTCCCATGGCATAGTACTTACGTCTTCGAGACATTTTGCATCGAGTTAAATTCTGACGGAAATAAAAGTACTTATTTAATATAATTAGGAATAAAATACATAAAGCTTACCTACTAATACTTAAGTGGCGATGTTTAATATCTTAGCACAGATTTCTTCGATACGGCTACGCTTCATGGGGGTACCTACTTATATCTTATCTTGTACTCACATCTTTCGGCCAAGTCATGCTTTAAGTTAAAGTGGTGGCCCAGTGTTATCGGCCGCGACCTCCGAGTTGTAGGTCGTAGGTTCGAACCCTGACTGGCGCTTTGTGTAAATTATTTCATCACCACTGCTTTCAAAACGGTGAAGGAAAACATAGTGTAAAATTCGAAGACATGTATCTACCAACCCGCACTGGGACTGCGTGGTGAATTACGGCTCCACTAACTCTCAAGAGGAGGCCTGTGTCCCAACCGTGCAGTGCGCACCTTACAGGCTGAGATGCTACACTACAATGAACACCACGTGGTTCAGTGGTCGCTTATGTGCCGTTCTTAAATATATACCAGTCAAAAGATGCAACTTCATCTTAGCTCAACATATTGCGTGTCACAGTAAAATCAACTTTGCACCTACGTACCTACATTCCACCTACATTAATAATATTAACCACGTAATAAGTGTTAAACTACGAAAATATGCAAATACAATCAAAACCAAATAATGCACTCTAGGTAGGTACACAAACAAAGCGCAAGATTTATGGATTTCAAATGAGTCTCAAATACTGTAATTAAATGTAACATCTACGTTTAAAACAAGCGTTCAATGTGTGTTGTGTTTAACGAGCATGAATATTATGAACATTTCCTCAGTCGGGTAAATTGCGTATAATGAGCGAGGGCGGGGAGGGTCGGCGCGGGCGCAGGTGCGCGCGCGTGCGCGCTCTCCTCGCACGGCGCTGTGCGTCTGGTAGGACTGGCGACTGACATTTGTTCGAAACGTGCCACCGACGACTAATTAAGTCCAATTTTACAATAATAGCGTGTAACTTTCGAGGGACTGCCACCCTCACGTTATAATAAAACGATATCGAAACCTTCGTAATGCTCACATGTTCACAACAGGTAGTTAGGTATCACTTGATTATAATAAAGTATATTTAATATCAACGCTTGGACGGAAATATTTAGTAACGTAGAGTGATACTACGAAACCACTACCGGCACTACTTATGTATGAATAAAACAGGAGAGTTCAAACTTCTTTTCAAGTTATTCTATGATTTTAAACTATTTTTCGAAAATGAAACTCAGTCACTCAGTCGGTTGCTCGGTGGCAAATGTGAATCTATGACAGTTAAGAAACGCTACGAGCCTGCTACGGCAACGCTACGGAAACGCTAAGCCACTGTTACGTCCCCGCTACGGAATCGCTAAGTAGGTGCTACGCCAACGGCGGCGCTGCGCTACAGAAACGCTATGCAGCTTCTACGCCAACGCTACGGAAAGGCGACGCCGCTGCTACGAAGCTGCTACGGAAACTCTACGCAGCTCCTGCGCCAACACTGCAGAAACGCTATGCAAAGCTAGCTTGGGCGTAGCGTTTCCATAGCGAGGATGTAGCAGCTGCGTTTCGCAGCGACGACGTTCAAAAGACAAATAAAAATACCATTTTCATTTCTCTTATTTGGTAAGTCCGCTAGAAGTTACCTGATCAGAGGGATGAAAATAGTACTTTTCGTCCCGGGGAAACGATTTTCCTGCCTTGTCCATGCCAACTTTTTATACATACTCTGTTACATCGCGCGTAAAATTGTACTTAAAAAATATTATCAACACTTTTGAAACATGACTAATTTAATTTACATAGATTTGAGCTAAATGTTCCTCAGTGATAAAAAATATTTGCTGGTGGAATGCCACAGAAAAAGAAATATAATAAAAAAAGCGGCTAAGTGCGAGTCGAACTCGCCCTTGAAGGGTTCCGTAGCAGCAAGTAATTTATGACGTATTAAAAAAAAACTAACCCTAAAAAGGCGGAAAAGCAGCAATTCGATCTTCAGTTTTGTCGAGTGCTAATTATTTACGTATACCTACCTACAGATATTTATATAATGAGTTCATCAGATTCAGATACGGATTTAACGCCTGATTTCATTAGTTATGAAGCTAAAATAGTAATTGAAAACATTTTACCTCCACAATCAAAAGAATAATATATAGGTAAAATCTTACGATGTTTTTATGAAATAGCGCGTTGAAAAAAGAGTCAAGTCTTTTTCGGAAAATGTGTTACTAATTTCAAAGAATTATCTAAGGTCCGTATTACAGAACGTTCCTCAAGTCCAGTTTGATCTTCTATCAGTTGATCACTGTTTATGTATAGAATCAGTACTTGAGCATCAGTCTTATTCCAGAACGGTAATCAATCTATACTCAGCTGAATCGAGCTTCAAGCAGAGATGTGTATTGTCTATACATCAGCCTGTTTTCGTTTACAATTTATTTTATTTACCAACTTGGTTCTGATTAAAATATACCTACCATATGAGCGAAAATTATTATTGAGGAATTGATTTTTATTGAGGAAATCAGCGTTATTATTTCGATCCAATGATATTATAAGTATTTTACTTACCTATAATATCATTGTTTCGATCCCGAATAGTACAATCCCCCATTAATTTATTGAAGTAAAGTTTAGTCATTTTGTAAGAAAAAATAGTCTAGCTTAAAATACTTATCTATGGCCATAAATAAGTATTTTATTTATAATGTCAGTACGTAGGTCAAATATGTGAAAACCCCAGTTTCAAGTTGAAGCTGTGGCCATAATGGCGTATACTTACACACAAGAATTTGCAATTCTGGGGCTATGGGATGCTCGGTTGTGTTTTTCTTAAATCGTGATATATGTTAGGTAGAATTAAATATTTCACCACATCTCGTGAAAAACTGTAGGTACCTACCTATTTTTGGAGTTATCACAATTTTTTTGGGCCTGTGTATTAAATATCTGAGAGGAACGCTAAAGTTCAACCTTCTATTTGAATTATCGTCAAACAAATATGATCTACCTCTTCAATTGCATCCATTTTTATATCAATAATTAGAAAAAATCAACAATATAGAAACTCGACAACACATGAACATTAAAATATACCATAAGAGCCCAATTATTTAGGAAATCAGCGTTTTTATTTCGATCCCGAATAGTACAATCCCCCATTAATTTATTGAAGTAAAGTTTAGGTTTTTTGTAAGAAAAATAAGTCTAGCTTAAAAGACTTATTTATGGCCCAGGTATGTTATTTAAAATGTCAGTACGTAGGTCAAATATGTGAAAACATCAGTTTGTTGAAGCCGTCGCATCAAAACGTAAACACACAAGAATTTGCAATTCTGGGGCTATGGGAAATATTTAATTCTACTTATGATCAAACAAAAAAAACACAATCCTTTTGTGTTTTTCTTAAATCGTGATCCTATTGTGTTTACCTTAAATCGTGATAAATCATAGGTAGAATTAAATATTTCACCACATTTCGTGAAAAACTGTACCTTTTTTTGGAGTTTTCACTATTTTTTTGGGCGTATTAAATATCTGAGAGGAACGCTAAAGTTAAACCTGTTTGAATTATCGTCAAACAAATTATTGTAATAATCTACCTCTTCAATTGCATCCATTTTGATAGTAATCATCCAAAAAAACAACAATATAGAAACTCGACAACGCATGAACACAACAAAAATTTACAATTGGACATGACAATCTATGCTCAAGCGCGGTCTCGGCTACACTTGGGTGATTATATGTAGATCAAATCACTGCTTGGGTTCGATTCGCGAACTGAGTAACGATCTAAAATAAAGCCAAACTCAGCTGAACTATGATCAATGAATCTATGCTTGAGGAACGTTCTAAAATTAAAATCAGACTTAAAACTAGTTTTAAACAGAGATCAATACTTGAGTTTCCTTCTGTAATACGGACCTTAGAATCATAAATCAACAACTTTAAGCAATACAAAACACGATATACATTTGAAATATTTCGCTAAACTATCATGTTTTCTAAAAAGACAGTCGGATGGATTCAAAGCGAAAATATCCAAAGTTTTCACAGCACGAGAGGTCCAAACCTTCTTGCATCAAGCGCCAGTCGAAATATACTTACAAGAGAGGTAAGGAAATCTTTATAATATCATCTCATCTAAGAAATTTGACTTAAACTGTAATAAGGTACCTATGTAGGTATAGATATTAGGGGTTAAAGTATGAAATTGCCGATTTGTACAGATTTTTTTATATTTTTTTTTTTTAAATATAACATATTGATTTAATCAAAATAATTACCATTATTATCTATACATTGCTGCCATCTAATAGGAAGGTCATTTATGGCTTTGCGATAGAACTCTTGTGATCTAGATTCGACAAAGAGTGTGAAAGCATTTTGTACTGCCTCCAGAGCAGAAAACTTTTTATCACGTAAGAAATTGTCCAAATCACGAAAAAAATGGTAGTCCATTGGAGCAGGGTCTCGCGAATACGGAGGGTGACGAATGGTTTCTAATGGCAGTTCCTGTAGAGTTAAAACGGTTTCTCGTGCTGTATGAGGTCTTGCGTTATCATGGAGCAATAATGGTGAAGATCGATTCATGAGTCGGGGCTGTTTCACTGCTAGTTTTGCTATAATTGTTCGGAGTTTGGCACAGTAGACATCTGCCGTTATTGCGTGACCAGATCGGAGAAAGCTATAGTGAATAACACCATGCTGAGACCACCAAACAGTTACCTTTTTATTGGTAAGCTTTGCTTTAGGACACTGTTGCGGCGTTTGACCTGGGGTCAGCCACTGCATGTTTCGCTTACGGTTATCGTAAAGAATCCACTTTTCATCACATGTCACAATTCGATCCAATATTCCTTCATTTCTGTATCGATTCAACAAGGCAACACAAGTTTCAACACGCGTTTCTTTCTGCAGATCAGTCAAATCATGAGGCACACATTTCTCATATTTTATTTTATTTTATTGTTTTGACGCAAATGAGTCAATATTGTTGGTAAGGTAACTCCTGTATTTTGGCTTGGATCGGCTTCCACTATCTCTTTCAACTAATTGTTATTCACCTGTGTGGGCGGTCTTCCACTTGGTATGTTCTTCAAATCAAAGTTTCCATCACGAAAGCATTTAAACCAAAATCGCACGGTGCGTTCATTAGCAGTCCCCTCTCCAAAAACAACATTGATATTGCGAGCTGTTTCTGCCGCGTTAGTTCCGCGTCGGAACTCGCATTAAAAAATAACTCGAATTTTCGAAGTATCCATCTTTCTTGTCTAAGCTGAATAAAAAAAAAACAACTGAAAGTCGATAATCGAATGTTGCACATTTTTAAAAGAAGAACTTCATAGGTAGGTAGGAACCATGTGAAAATCTCAAAAATCTCAAACCATGAAGGTTCTATGTCAATTGGAAGTACCTATTACAATAAAACGGCAATTTCATACTGTAACCCCTATTATTATACATACCTACACAAGAGAACTACCCATTAAAGATTTACATTAAATTTTAAGGTCGTGTTGATTTGGCCATAAGTGGCGTTGGCAGAAGCATTGAACTGGTGAATATGAAGGTACCTACATGTCACAGAGAATCAAGGTGAAATAATACTAGTAAAGTTAAGAGGTCTAAAACAAAAGCTGGCCAAATCTTTGTGGTAAAGAAAGAATTTGTACAAATAATAGAAAAATGGCAGTGTATGTATATAGTGCCGCTAGTGGCACTGTCACGGTAGTGCATTAAGTGCCGCTAACGGCACTCTATCTCGGCAGTGTATTAAGTCCCGCTAACGGCACTCCATCTCGGCAGTGTATTGAGTGCCACTAGCGGCACTGCGGTGATAGAGTGCCGTCAATTTGCGACATACTAGTACTCGTACCTACATTATTTTAAAAAGACGCAAGGGGTAACTTAATATGGTACGACGGGGTACCACTGCATTTTATAACCCGTCGCTTTTTTATAGTAGCATTTTTTTTGGATAGAATAGTCCATTTTTGTTGTAAGTATATTTGAAAACTCCGAAGTGCGCAAAACTGAGAAAAAAAAATTCACCAGTTTCTTTCGAGATTTGTGAGATAGTGGGAGTATTAAGGTTGGTGAAGATCACTTAGCGAGTCAAAATTTATTTGCAAGCAAAAGTCGACGGAGCCCACGCTTTGCTCCTATTTCTGAATAGTTAAAAAAAAAAATAACACGAAGGCGTTGGCGGGGTCTTTGTTCACTAGCTTCGTTCTCTCACTAGACCCCCCCATCCCCTTCGAACCTAACCTATCCGAGTCGGAGTGCCCCAAGTCCCAAGCTCGCTTCGCTCGCTCTTGCATCTTAAGTTTTCCTAGTATCTAACAGTAGTAATAACATTGCCTTTTGTACATATGTTACGGCTAAAGACGGGTGTGGAAATAAACTTAACATTAGCCGGCTAAACCTGAGTTTATTTTTGAGGAGAGAGTAATGTTCGACATAATGTGTATTTTCGATAAATGGTTTCATCTTTAGCCGGCTAAAATTAAGTGTAGCCGTAACCACTTGGCTAAAAATTAAGTAGGAAATGTAAATGGCTAAAAGGTAGGTCAGGTTAAGTTAGAACTGTGACCACACAACGCACGCTATAGGTACAAGAGAATGGAAAACACCACATTCCCAAAACATTACATTCTTATTGTGCCTAAACGGACCCTGGCACTCGCCGGCCGGCGGCTGATGCCGCGGCACCGCTCGCTTTGCTCGCTCGGCTCGTGCGTTGTGTGATTACAGTTCTAACCTAGTACCTAATACTTCCAAAGCCCATCCGGAGCGAAGTAAAAACCTTTAGATTCTATTCCAGCTGAAGTAGTTATATGACAAAATATTACTTTCTCCAATGTTTACAGAAACATAAGAAACTCAAGTTTCGCAAAAAATATCCAACATTAATATACCAGGAAAGAACCTTTCCCTTACGTTTAGTAATTGCTCTAATTTCAATATTAATTTTAAATGGATAATTATCTCATCAATGTTGTATTTATGTTTTATCCAATTTTTTTTTTTAAACGTTGCCCCACACTAGGAATTTCTCCTGTATCGTGGGTGCGTTTACAAACATTTAAACTCACATACACAAACAGCCAGACCCGGAACAACTACTTGTAGGTCATACAAATATTTTTTCCGTGCGGGAATCGAACCCGCGACACGCAGTGCAGCAGTCAATCGCTTAACCAACCGCACCAACCGTGCCGTCCAAAACATACACACATGACATGACATGTCGTCATATTGTTTGTTTGACTAATCAGGTTTTTATTTACTTTCCTCATATTTGAAATGAAAAGCAGCGTGTTTACCTCGGGTGAAAGACCTATTAAGGCACTCGAACTAATGGCGCCCTCGCTATAATCTCGTGCCTAAATAGATCCCTTTCATCCCTTGTATAACAATCTACTATTTCGAATTATGCTGAGAATCAGCATTTTTTTAACGTCAAAAGAAGCTCACACATACAGCCTATTTCTGTTGCCTGCAATCTACTATAAATGGTTGTAGGGTCCCGTACCAAAATCGTAAAAAGGAACACTAACCCTCTTGTTAACAGACACGGTGGACACTCAAAATTTTTCAAAATGATTTGAAGAATTTGATTATATGACTGACAGGTTCGTCGACGACACAAGGTATAACTATGTAATTAAATATATTGTAGGTAGTCGTAAATAAATGTGAGTAGACAATAAGGGAATAGTAAAAAAATTACACATTTTAAAAAATCAGTAAAGATTTATTTACATTATATCACAATACTTTATATTTCGTTACATATAAAATCAACTTAAAAATAAATAACATGTAGGTAGGTACCACAAACTGACGAACGCTAATTAATAATAATTACAAGTAATGAGAAAAATATCAATTCCTAACGACTTGATCCATCAGAATACGAAATGTTACAGAATTTTAATATGTTTAAGATTGCTATTGCGTTAGGTACAACTTGTTCTTACTATTATGTTTTACGGTATTATTAGCATCTACTGACCTAAATTAATAAAAGTTAGCATTTCGGGCTGGTTTTATAATGGAGGCTAATTACTTATGTTGTAACAAAAGTATTTGTAGACAAGTATACAGTATTTATATTTTATTTTATTGAAATTGATTATTTGCTAAGTAGCTAATATTAACGTCGTATTGAGTGTTTCATAAATGTTCAAAGATTATTCTACAACTGGAAATGGACTGATCAAGATTGTCTTCAGATGTGCCTGAAGGAGCTTTGTTTTCGTAACATACTCGTTGCTGATTTCTTTGAACGTTTACAACCGAGATAATCAATACAGTATTGTTTGTAGGTAATGTAAGTCTTTCTTTTGTTTCTGACGATTTTTGAAAGATTGGTGTTAAGTAAAATGTAAAAATAAAATGAGTTTTACATGATAATAGAAATATCTATATTTACTTACAGTTATCTTTACTTAACTAACATTGCAATCGCCGATGTTTTTCATCTCGACGAGTAACGACGACAAAACGCTAAAGTAATAAATGCGTGGTAAAAGTCGTTCTTTGAAATAAGAAGTTGAATATACATCATTCTTTCGTTTCAAGTTTACCGTATGGTGATATTTAATTGAAACGTCAACATTAAAGTAACGTAAAAAAACGTGTACATTCACATGACCTACTATTCAGTTTGATTATATTCAATTCAATTTGATACATATTAGGTATTCAGTTTCATTTTTGATAAAGTCTTTTCCTTAATCGTGTTTCCGTTTTTGGAAGTACCTAGTTATAGTAGATAAAGAAGTAACACTGGTACTTTGAATGCGCATACAAAAACTTTTAAACAAGTTGATAATTACATAGGTTTTAGAAGAGAATCTGGCAGTTGGATAAATAAAAGTCTTAGGGTTTTCTGACAAATAGGTACTACCCACTATGGCTGATTATAGCCATTTGAAACTGAGAACTTATCGAAAACAACATACTCAGATAATTTTCACTATTTCGCTCGTCAACCTTTTCCAACAACGTAACACTTCTCCAGACGTATGAAAGATGAAACATATCGTGTTTGTAACGCAAATTCTTTGTTGTAACACCGTAAGTACCTATATGGTCAGTGAACTCAACTGTAGGTATATGGTTATTAATTCGGGAATACGCGACATCTTGCATGCGTCTCGAGTTCTTCATAGTTCCTCTCACTCATTAATAGTGATGTTGTAGTGGCACTATGTATCTACGAGATGAGCGCACCTTGAGAGTGCGGTTTGATGTGGCCGGGGTGCGGCGGGTGCGGGTGTGCGGGGTGCGCGGCGTGCGGCGCCTGGCGTGGCTGGTGGCAGCGCTGGTGCACGTGCGCGTGCGCACGCAGCTCCTCGCCGTGCTCGCGGTACGCGCGCTGCTTGTCCTCAAAGTCGCGCAGGCGCTGGTTGTACCGCTCGATCTGGTCGCGCAGCGCCGCGTCCTCGATAGCTGCTCGCTCATCGTCCAGTTCCAAACACCCGACGCCGTCGAGCCGCTCCAAATCAATCCAGCCCCGCCACCTCACGCACACGCCGTTCATTATAAATCGGGATACGATGTGGGCCTGTTGACAAAAAACTACTTTTAAAATGTTGCACAAAAAATACAAACAAAAACTGCCACACTGTTGGTGGCAAAAGTTGAAATGCATTTATCAGTCACATATGGCTCGGAAGTGATCCTTAAAAAAAGTGTACAGGTAGATGTGTCCATTCTTGGACCACGCTTTAACAAATCTAACGAATTGGGTTGATAGATTTACATTTTGTTGACAACTCATTATTTAAGTTCATATAAGAAAACACACACACAACAAGTAAGAATGAATTTGTGATACTTATAATTAATAATTAATTTTAAACAGCATGGCAGGTAGGTAATTGTAAGTTTTGGTAACAAAGCAGAAGGACAACACGACAGGAGGCAGACGTCTGTCGATCCAGATCGCGTGCTGCCTTTGTTCCGGCTGCCGCATCCGCTTCCAACAAACCTTTAATTGTGCCACATTCGACCAGGATGCAATTTAACTAATAACAAGTTCTCTTTAGGTTCCTTTAAACTTGTAATACTGAAAACCGACGCCTGCCGTATGTTTATAATTAACAACCGTTGTTACATGCAGAAATATAATTTTGGTCAAAAATTCAATGGTAATGTAAAAGTTCAATGGTATTTTTGAATTAAATAACCTTGTAAGTATCGTCGAGTCGGGATCACGTCGGGATATTGAGAAGGAATTTATTTTATACAGTGACGTCGCGCGGCGGCCATGTTGTCCGGGGGGCGCGGCGCGGCGTCGGGACGCCCGCCAATCACGACGCTTTTCCACTATTGATTTCAGAGGAAATGTTTTTCTCCCTTTCGCAAGGGAGAAAAGCATTGAAGCCATTTTTTTCCTAAGGGCGCCCTCCCTATACAGTCAAGTGCATGGGGGTTCATTACAAGGGGGTGCTGTGATAGACAGATTATCCCTTGGGAGTCTAATCCAAAGAGATTCGAAGAATAGAACAGGAGCCTTGTTAGTGTTACATAATATATCAGTACCTGGGCGACCGAGCTCTGATCCTACCGAGATCTAAAAATAGGGAATGCTCATTTAATAGAGCTACAGGAAAGTTCATACTAAATCCATGCTGTCATGATAGTAGATACCAATTCCATACTGCCATGATAGTTCATACTAATTCCATGCTGCCATGATAGTAGGTACCTACTTACTATTTCCATGCTGCCATGATAGTACGTACTTACTAATTCCATGTTGCCATGATAGTAGGTACTTAATAATTCCATGCTGCCATTCTAAGGTAGCCAACTTGTGCTAAACTTTGGACGACCGAGCTCTGCTCGGGAGAAAATACGGAGAAGACGATTTTTCCTAGATATGAGACCTAGCTACATCATTTTTCGCCCCAGTGAAGCCTTAAAACGGTTTCAATGAAAATAGTGACACTGTATTTTTATGGCATCAATCGATAGGGTCAATCTTAAGGATAAATTAAATGAAAGGAAAACCATAAAACCTAAACTTATAAATTTAATGGGACAAGATAAAGCACTTTTACTCAAAGGTTCATCAGATTACTTATGTTAGTACAGACGAAAGCACATCAACCCACTACAATCTGTCAAATTTCTTGAATAGATTTTCAACTTTATTACTTAAGTATAAGGTTCAAAGTTGATTGGGAAAATTTGTCAGTTTTGGGTAGGTTGACCTGTTGGCGTCTGTACCTAATAAACAAAAATCGAATTTACCAAAAATTCTATGCAACTGTGAACGAGTTATTAACCGAGGTTTACGCTACGGTTTTCAATATTCATCACATCTCGCTATTTAAAGTTACTGGAAATGAATTGAGAATTTTGTGTATCCAACAAAATGGAGCTCATTTCGAGCAACTTAGGTTAGTTTACCTACCCTTTTGTTTCGTTCAATTAAAATAAGTTAAGATTTTATGGTTTTCCTTTCATTTAATTCATCGTGTTTGTTAGAGTGATTTGATCCTAGTCACCCTATCGATTGATTAGACCCTATCGATTGATGCCATAAAAGTACAGGGTGTTATTTTTTCAGAATTTAGCCGGTTCGATTCCCGAGTGTGGCAAGCGAATTTTCGAAAATTCGCTGTTTCTTTTAAAAAATAAAGGAAAGTTTTCTTTAAGTAAAATAATCTATCTTAAGGATTTAAAGTGGGCCCAGAAGCGAAACCCCTGTATAAGTATACAAATATTGCTCGTTTAACAGTATAGGATTTAATTATTTACGTAATTATTGTAGATATTTATAGTTTACTGAATCTCTTTGGTCGGATTGATTTGCAAATTGTAGTCTCACTAACCAGATGCGTCTCAATTTAACAACAAGCTTACAATGTCAAGATACCCAAAAATCAAATAGAGATTTACCAACCATTTTAGATCTATTAAATTAAATTCGAAATCTACAAGTAGTTTGAAGTGCGCTATAATAAAACATCGTTACAAGACGAGGGCTCGTGCACACTCCAGCGCTTTGTTAAATGAACCAAGTGTAAATAAATATAAGAATTCATACAGCGCAGCGGCGCAGCAGGCGGGCTCGACTGTGAGGGGCACGTTCAATAAGTCCGGCACCAAATGTGCTCCTCTATAATATAATAGATTTATACATTATACATACATAAATAGACAAAGAACGTGCTGAAACATACATGCATTCTGGCAGACAGACGCGCCGCTGTAAATATAGGTGTAATTTCTAACGGTTTAAAATCGATTTTCATTACTTACTTCTCTAAAGAAGGGACTGTCCTATATATTTGCATAGAGTAGTTTAGTATAGTGATAATCAAGAATTAGAATTTATTTATTTCTAAGAATGTAATTTTACATAGTAAGTCTAGTCGTTTTATAAAACCTAATGATGACAAAGTTAGGATACTGTGGTATTTTTATACAAAATATCTACTCGTATTAATTAACGACATGGCCAATGAAAGCACTATATATTATGTTGTTACGAGTACTTACAATGAATTAATCTAACTTACTAAAATCTCACATTTTGTTTTTCTTCGATATAAAAGATTTTGAGCAGGTTTATGAGCAATATTTATGCGTAACAAACCAAACCTCCAAATTTTAAGTCTAGAATCGTAGAAATCATGAGAAGCCATATCTCCTAGATCTTTTAAAGTTAGTATATAATTATACTGATTCACTTAGATTTATATGAATGATTTTGATGATTATATTGGTGCAGAGCACATGTGTGAGTACTTTTACTATAAAGCTACCATTTACTGAGTAGATATCTATGTCTTTCATTAACTTCAATTTCTCGCTGATGGTGGCGCATTGTATTGGATCGTTTAGTTTTCTTCGAAATGGTTGAGCTGCACGGTGCTGATCCATGCGTCGTGTTCGTGAACGAGCGCCGCACTATGGGACCAACCGGTATTTTCCATCTCAAAAATCGATAACTCTGTTGTTTTGTGATTTATCTCCTTGATTTTTTTTTCACGTATTTGTGAATATCTAGGCAATAAAAGAAATCAGACAAAGATAAAGTTATACGAAATTTCATACAAAAAATCATACAGTTATATTAAAATAGCAATAAAAGTTACACTTATGCTTAAAATAAGTTTAAAACTAAATTATTATTATTAAACAAACAGTTACATGACAAAAAAAAAATATTACTTAAACTTATCCTACTCATCACTTTCTATTTCCAACAATTCTTTAGCTTCGTCAAATAATTCTTTGGATATTAGAAAACTTGGTTTATTTAAGCTAGATATATAAGGATCAGATGTATATAACAAAATATGCAGAACGTCTTCGTTAGTTGCTGATCTGGAACACTTCCTAGCGTGATGTAACCTACCTATATTTCTTATAATCTTTATTTCGAGCTTCCTGGGCATCTTCGGATAATTGTCCTATAGGCAAAACTGCATAATGCTCTATTATTTTAGCACCATGTATAAGTACTTTATGGACCGAAGATGGCATGTAGTACCAGTTATATTTGCTTACATATAATTGCGCGGTTACCAATGTATACTGACCAAATTTTTCTGCGTTTATAGGAAATCCCGATGACATAGTTTGAAGAATTACATATAGTCTCTTGATTAATTCTTCATCAATTCCGGTTATCTCTGCAGAACATTGGTAATTTTGGAAAAATCTCCTTGCCGTATTACCGTCATTGCTATTACCGGAACCTTGACGTGGTTTATCAATATGCAAGCCAAGCACTTCTCGGAAACGTTTTTGGACAATTTTTTTCTTGTCTTCTTTAAGTTGCTTGTTTTCTGGAGTTGTTGCAGACCACTTCTCAAAACCTAAATTGTAAGAAATATGGAGGATCATTTCCATAAATCTTATCCATGCGTGTAGCGTCGACAATCCGTATTTAAACGCATTTTCATTTTCAACTCTCGTTGTAACTTTTAAAAGATCATTCATTTGTCTGGGAGTTGCTCCACAAACAGTGCAGGTAGCACTGGATGATGTGTTTGTCAACACTTGAGCAACTTTCCCATCAATCATTGTCATAAACAGTTGATGTTTAACTTCGATGACTTTGTCTTCTATTGACACAAGAGTTGGAATCAATTGATTAATTTTGGCTTCAATTTCACTGACAACCGCTGTAGTTTTTTCGGGAGTTTCTTTTGCAAATTCTAATGAAATAGGTCTGCAATATCTAACAGATGAGCAAGTAGGGTTTTTCCATATGACCGTAGAAGTTTCTTCGTCTACTAGTCGCAGTGGTACAAGGGACACTATAAACAAATTAGCGTCCGATATTTGTTCGTTTTCTTCCGGTAGAGTTTGTTTATACTCACTTTGCCCGGAGGATCCATCACATCCCCATTTAGTGAAAAGCTTGAGACGATTGTAAGTCGATCCTGACTTTATCCTTATAATACGGCAGACTGTATGGTCTAAGAGATCTTGCAGGTTGATTTTTGCGCTTATATTTGTCACCGTAATGCTGGATGCAGGCGGATAGCAAGCCTTTTTTGCTTCACTTAGTGTTTGATACGAAGGCAATACAGAACTTAAATTCTTATCAACGAGCCTTTTTCTTAGGTACGCATATTGTGCTTTGGTTAAATCAGTTTCAATGCATATACTCAATGCTTCCTCTTTTGTAAAGGAAAGTGCGTTATCTGGATTGAGTATGTTTTGTAGAATAACTTTTTTCTCTTCTTTTTTTTTTCTCTTTTATTTCTGATAATAGTCACAATCGACGCTTCGTCATTTTCCCCCATGGATCTTAAACCTTGCACATAAGCGTTACGGACATGTCCCATTCCATACTCCTGGACCAGCTCCATATTTTTTCGTTTCTTTGTGTTTTCCGAGCACTCGTCATATTGTTTTGTTGGTCTTCCACGTTCACCAGAAGTATTCAAACCAGAATTTACAGTGGTTGAGGTACTGCAAGAATTCAATGATACTTTAAACTCACCATTTAACCAATTTGAGTATAGGCTCTCGAACCGGTCCGGCTTTCTTTGAGCTTTGGTCCATTTCTGGTTGCAACTCGATGTTAGATTTTTTTGAATACTCTCTATTACAGTATTAACGTCAGTTTCCGATAGTTGAAAATTTTCCAATAAATATTTTTTGAGGTCTGAAGTACTTTTCCCTTTTATTATTTGATCACAAAGATCGCGTCGAACACAAACGAATTCACTCATTGTTAGATAATAATGTTTTTTATGCGTTAATTGTTATTGAAAAGAAGTATCTGAACACTTTGATGAATCGTATGCTGAACATACACGGGTATTTAAAGGACTAATATTTTAGTGCCTTGTGCAAAAACCATGGGACAATTGATTATAACAGTTCTCATCGAAATAGTGTAATCAGTACTGATTGTAATTATTTACCACAACAGATAAAAAGAACTTCCGCAGCAATATAGTTTATCATACTTGTGGTTAAGGTGACCACCCCCAAACAAAATTGCCATGGGAAGATTCTTTCAAATATAATAGCAGTTTTTTAATTTGCAAATGTATGTTTTTATCATAGAAATAGAAAAAAACAATATAGACATCAAAGGATAATAACTAAATATAATATTTCATAATAAAAAAGAAGAACCGTAATTTTCGAGGATTTTTCCCCGATTGACATTATTGCTTCAAAATCACCTCTGGCGCAAAAAACGCGCAAGTTTTTTTTAAATCCTCATATTACTGAGTAGATAAGGTCTCTAATAGAGTAATTAACTTGACACCGGCTGCTTTCGGCAACAACGAAAACTCCAATTGAAATGAACAAAAACTAAATTTTCTTTACTTCACTAAAAAAATATTAAAAAATTAAATAAACATTTTTTTTTTACAAAAACTGAACGTGGTTGCAAAGTGTATATTCTAAGCTATCTAATGATGTATAACACTAATATGTTTCCTTGGAAAACTTCCGAATAATTATGTGTTGAACTCCCTTAACGGTAATTTAATTGGCATGAAAATATTTATGCCCAATGATTGAGGTTCATTTTATAAACGTAAAACTTTATATTTTTTTATATTTTGTAATTTATTCGTAAGTTCCATATTTTGAGAGTATAAAACCATAAAACAATCTATGGATTTACGACTGTCGACAAAACCATTTTTGAGATGGAAAATACTGTTTGGTCCCATAGTGCGCCGCGCCGTCAGTTGGGACTTTGGGACTGGCCGTTATCTTTTAGCTGACACGGCTTATTTTATTTATTTTATTTTTGAATTGTTTGTTTCTTTTTGATTTTACTGTGGACTCTTTTAATTCGTTCTCGCGTATAATTATAAATTATTAATAATGTCACTAATACTTTGTAACAATATAATTTAACCCACAGATCTCTCTATAACTGTGATTTAATTTCGTATTTCTTACTTTTGCCCGCGGCTTCCCTCGCGATGTGGTCGGAAAATATCCCATGGGTACCTAATGCCAAGGAAAAGGTCATTGACTCCTACCGGTGCGCCCGCGTTATCGTCAACCATAATTATTTGGATAGGCGTAATTTTGAATCTGTGATATATTTTAAAGTATTCATTTTAATGATATTTATGTTGTCAAGGCATATTTTAATCTAAATTAAATGCCCAATTTAAATAACATATTTTATTGGATAAGAGTACATATTTAATAATACCGATCAAAATAGCTTCGGAAATAACAATGAAATTTTTATCAAATTTTGAAAGATAAGAATGGGTATTGTGGGTCATCCTTAGTAGATATACCATCGTGAGCTTTATTGTTGAACTGTTTAAGACATATAATCCTGTCGAACATAATTTTTATTTATCTCTCACGGTTTACGCGGCGCACGCAATTAAATTAATCTTATTAATCTTTATTTATATTATAATTAAAGCTCCCAGTCGGCCTGATTTTTTCCGACATCTTCAACAATAATCGTCATATTTCAGCCAATTTACACAAAACTAATTAATTGTACACCAAAACCTTTCTCATGAATCACTCCGTTCATTTGTGAAAACCGTTAGAAAATCCGTTCGGTAGTTTTTGAGTTTATTGCGTTCAGACAGACGCGGCGGGGGACTTTGTTTTATATATGTATGTAGGGAAGTATGGATGGATGTGAGATTGTGGAAAGTTAGAAAGGCCCAAGTGCCCAACACAACGATCCAGTATGTATATGAAACTGTCTACAGTTTTCATATTATCTTCTTTGAATGGAATTGGTAATGATAATGTTAGCTCCTAAATGAATTCGTTCACATGTCTCATCATCATGCACATTACATTAGTGGAACCAGAATTATTCTTTGTAGAAAGATGTCATTCACTCAGAGTGTATTACTAAGGCAGAGCGTGACCGACGCGTTATATGCGGTGTTACGCCTTTATGCTTTATCATTAGCGGCTTCGAAGTTATTTATGTCTTAATTTTGGTTATGAAAATGTGGGCCGGAAGGTCCATGCGTTGATGACGCGCGTCCGAACGGTATGACGACTGACAAATGAGGTTATCAAGTATTACCCACTGCTACATTGGTACTACTAAACAGTCGGCGTAATAACTATGATTCATACAGTTTTATTGTTGTGTTGTATTTGAGAATCGCTGTGCGTGCCTCGCCTACCTAGGTATAAATGTTTTGATTTCCCTAATATTTCATCAAGCTATACCAAAAATCAACAAGAAATAATTTTCTTAGTGTGTATTATTTCCTTGACGACATGTATAGCAATAGATTTATTTACATTAGTCTTTATATTTATGGCTTTCCACGGGTTTCCTTATTCCTGTTATCAAGTTTACGAAATAAAGAATTTATATGTGTATAATATTGCCGGAATTTTTAGTGTTGTTTGTTGCTCCACAGGTTGTACGTGTATTGGCAATAGCTTTTGAATAGTGTGACTAACGTCATCGTGAGCATCGAGCAAACCTGCGAGCAAGAATAACATTACCCCTTACCGACAATGCCCTGCGCTCCCTATATGGTTAGGTCCATATCATCATTCAATTTCTCATTGACCCAGTGACCCAAGTACTTGAATTTGGACACTTGCTGTAGGACGGTTCCATTTAGTGTGATCGGAGGAACAGGGTAGGCTTTAATCCCCGCCTTAAAAAGTAGCAGCTCGCTCTTCTGCACATTGTACAGAAGAGCGAGCTGCTACATTTTAAGGGGGCTAATACCTATCTGTCCCTGTATTTCTCATTTAATACGGTAATTAGTTAGCTTTGAAATTGGCAAAGTAACGAGGGATTGTTATGTTTTCCATTACCTAAGGGTTAAAACGTCAGCGAACATGACTGCAATGTATTGTTATAATACATAATTATTGTAAGAAAATCTCACACGAATAAAATGGTAAAAGCAGATGTCCACGCTCGAGGTTAACCAAAGGGCTATGGAACGGAGTATTTATTTATTTAAACTTTTCACACTACTAAAAAGTACAAAGGCGGACTTAATGCATTAGGCATATAGGAGTATTCTGGTATATCTAACTATATCCAACTATCAGAGCGGGTTAGGAATACGACCATCCGTTCCGTCACAAATATAACTGATGTCACTTGGAAAGCTGCCACGCTAAAATGGAATTGGGCTGAACATCTGCCCCATGTCAGAAGACCAAGGACCAATGTCAGACGGCCAAACTTACGACTACGACCCAATGAGTTCGTCTTAATGGCAAGCGAGATCGTGGCAGGCCCAGACGGAGATGGCGTGATGGGCTGGAGTCAGCTGGACTCCTTCAATAAGAACTGGTCCTTAGCAGCTTTAAACAGATAGAAGTGGAAAAAGTGGGAGGCCTTTACCCTGCAGTGGGACATCACATATTTTTAATAAATAAATACTTAATATGTTATGCCCGGTTCACATTATTCCAGTCCAGCAATCCAGCGAGTCAATCAGTCCAGTGCTAGACTTGATCGTATCGTCTACATTATTCCAGTCATTCAGACAATAAACAAGAATGCGTGTTCACTGTTCAACGTTTAATCCAGCACTTGCTAAGTCTATCAAAGAATTTTCCTTTTACCTTTGATTTACAGGCGATGTGTGTTGTTAGAATCAGCAATAAATATTCTTTTCATTTCTCATACTTGGAAAGTACGGTTGAAGTTACCTGATGAGAGGGATGAAAACAGTACTTTTCGTCCCGGGGAAACGATTTTCCCTGCTGTCAAAAAACTATATAGCCATCTCCCAATTTTTAAAACAGCCTCTATTAAATCACGGCGTAAAATTGTAATTTAAAAAATATTGACAACATTTTTGTAAAATGACTAGAGACTAGAAAATGAGAATATTATTATATATTATTTTTTTATATAATATTTACTTACTTTCACTAAATTATAATTTAATTTATATAGATTTGAGCTAAACATTTACCATCATCAATGATAAAAAATACTGGCTGATAGAATGCCACAGAAAAAGAAACAAAAAAGGCGGCAGGCGTTCAGTTGTTTTGTCGAGTGCTAATTATTTACATAAACAGATATTTGTATTTGAGTTCATCAGATTCAGTTATGGATTTGTTTAACGGCGAAGGCGCCAATAGTTCGAGTTCCTTACATCCCTTGTATAACAATCTACTATTACTCCTTGTTGTAAATATACCTACCTACCATCTACAATAACTATTCGTCTTGATTTTACCTTTCGTTCGATATTCGAGGTTCTTCTGGGCGAACGATCAGCGCAGCGATTCGTGAAATTGTAGGACCCTACATAACGTACCTACCTACCTACCTATGGTAAAAAAGTCTTTTTTATAGCAGAAAACGTCTTTTTTCGTTCAGTTCGTTTCGTTTGTTTATAGAGAACGTAAAACAATTTGTTATACAATATTGGTGGATGTTGAGATCTTAATTAAACAAATACATAGGTACATCTAGGTAATTAAAACGTTATAACTATTACGTGTTTATCGAACGATTAAGGTCGATTCTTTGATTATTGCTAGGTATAGGTAAGCCACCTTTCACTAATAAAAACGTGGCTTGTTTGCTACGCGCTACGACGAGCATGCCTCGCCACGTTTGGAAAAACCGTGGAAAAAACCCTGCCTGGCTATAAGCAACAAATATTTTTTATGAAAATAACCTACTCATTTAGGATACTTAGAACTATACATAATCATCCAGTCAGCTTCATGCTATATTACCATATTATGGACTAATAATGAAGTTATACTCGAACCATACTCGTATGATGTATTGATGTAGTTACGAAGCGATAACAGTTGTTTTGAAAGGAAAATAATGTTATAGTTAATTACCTTGCCGCTCTCTTTCTGGAAGTCGCAGCCTCGGTTGTTGTAGGGCGAGTGGTCGAACACCAGCTGCAGGTTGGTGCCGGTGGCGGTGAACGCGATTTCCGTGTGGCCCTCGCGACACCCGCTCTGGAACCGCATCTGGCGCTCCTCCGGCGGCCGGTCGCGGTACCCCGTGTACCTCACCTGACGTCACCAAAACACCAATTAGCTACTCATGTACTATGTTCCTATTGTGAGGTACGATCTACGGATTACTCTTGTTCATCAAGTAGTTTTGTAGCTTTGAATACAATCAAGTAATAAAATGTGAATACAATATTGTAAAAGGAAAACAATACAAATGAAACAATTACAATGTTTCCAAACAGATGACTTAATAATTTAACTAATTTTCCTGTTAACTTATGATTAAAATGGTTTCAATAACGCATTTAATTAGCTATATATTTACATATTATGACGGTTAAAATGTAATTTATTACATACCTCACTTTCTCTGCTCAGTCTTTTGAAGAGATCGTCTGATTCAAATTTGGCTTTCTGATCTGGAACTACCCGCGGCATTTTAAAGATAAAACGTGGTTTCGGCTGTTCGTACAGTCCGATGGAATCGAAAGGCAACATGCCTGCCAAAGCAGCTGGATCACTCATGGCGTGCATTACACGAAGATTAAGAATACACTAGAATACTATTCACCATCACACCCGAGTGTTACCACGCGCACCACACTGACTCAGCGACGCCGATGATTCAAATGGGTGTTAGTTCGCAATACTCGTACCCGTGCGGCACGACCACCTGCCACTGCGACAAACGCTTACTGAATGACCGCTCGCACAAAGGTTCAGGGAGCATTTCCACCAGGGCGGAGTCTCCGCCGGGTGGGGAACAGTGGGCCAATGACGGGGCCCTACGGCACCGCCCGACGCCTTCTCTACGGACTTTCGGGAGCTTTCAAGCGAAAAGAGGGTTTTCCCCCTCGAAACTGTTCAAAATAAATACTGTAAACGACAAAACACATGAATTTATAATGATGGGCATTATCCTCTTTCGACGTTTGAAGTGTTTTATGTAGTTGTATCAGATCCTTTGTTCCTTTGTAACGAGATAAATGTACGTTATATATAGTTTTATAAAAGGGGAGTAGGATCCCAGGATGCGATAAAGTGCGTGAAACGTGATATTTTTGTAAGGCATGAAAGCTGCATTTATTGGACGCCCAGTAGCCTAATTGTATTCCATCATGGCATAAATTTCAATAAAAGGGTCTCGTATATGTACTACCTACTAAATATTACACGTTCTGGCTATTGATATGGCGTCTGAACTCGACATCCAAGTTTGTGAATAAGCTGCAGCCTTTAGTCGGAAGAAATCAGTATGTAAGCCTATACCTACGAAACATTAGTTAAGAAAGCTGCTAATGGCTAATTGAGTGACTATATAATTGTTTATTTTGGATATGTCTTTTTGGAAATGAAGTGGAACAAGTATTTCTTTATCCTCTTAATCATGTCTATATCAGTAGTCCGCTGTCCTACTGACCATACTTTGTGATCCAAGCACTGTTATAGACCTGAATACTATGATCTACGAGCTGTTCTAAGTTGTAGTGTCTGTTTTCACATCACGTATTTTGTAGGTATAGATATTTATTTATCTTTTTCAATCAACTCGTCAATTTATTTTTCTGCTTGTGTCAATTTATTAATTGGCAAGGACCATAGGCCCGATTTCCTACTAGTGTCTGTTACTTATATGATAATTACTAAATTATTACAGTATTATAATATTTATCCTAATACTTAATTGAATCATCTCTAAGTCAGACTTGGCCTCAAATATAGGTACTTAGTTATTGAAAAGGGTTTATCGTAGTGAATAATACCGTGGTGTAGGTGAGTACCTATCTTCTTACCATCAAAAACTTTTAGATTGAAGATGGATTTTAAAAGAATAGCTGCAGAAAATAAAAAAATGTCTCTCAATAACCTAAGACACCGCACTTATCGTATTATATTGTTTTGTAATGGTTTCCACTGTCCCAGTTGTAGTGGTGGATTAGACAAATATAGTGTCAATTAGCAGATATAGATCTAAACATTTGGACAGAAGTGAAACGTCTCAGTGATCGCAGTGAGGCGAACGTTTAACGTGTCTGTTTGGTAACAAAGGGCGGCGCGCCTTGTGAAATCTATCGAGTGCTGTTGAAAGCGTCCGAGTACGATCGGCACTCGATAATATAGGTACGTTAAGTGTTGGAGTTGTTGCAACTTTTTTTATTGAAGAACTGTTTTTGTTGTCGCATTTCATAGCTACTTAAAAGATGCCCCTCAAACAATACGAGTATAAGACGTAAACAAGTAGGAGAAGGTAGACTGAAGACAGAAGCATATGATAGATAGATAGATATATTGATAAATGATAAATGATAAATGATAAATGATTTATTTCTGCAAGTAGGTTTGTACAAACACTTTTACACGTCAATCATATTTTAAAAACTAGATGAGGTCGGCGTTTCCTATCTGACTACTCTGAGAAGAAAGGCCGAAACAAACTCAGAGGTCACAGTCTCTTTTAAAGTCCAGACATAATCTTGGTCAGATCATGTGAAGACGATGTAGATTGATGTCTGAAATGGTCTTTTGAGGAAATAACCATTCAGATTGAGAAGACCTGTCCAGTCAGTGCACGCATTTGTCAGTTATCGTGCAGCTCAACTCAGAATTTAAGGAGCTCAACGATTCGACGAACAATACCAAAGAAAGGACGTTTGGGTAGGCCACATAAATTACTCAAACTGCCAGACCATGATAAAAACTAATTGACAACAAAAAAATTAAAACAAAACAAAAGGGAATATCTGCATAGTCTTCACATTCACAATAATTAAAATAATATAATACTTTAAAGTAAATATTCATGTCAATGAATATATAACATTAATTAATGTCAATGTGTATATAATAACCCGGAAATAATCTTGGTCAGAGCATTTCAATTTGAGGACCATGTAGATTTGTGTCTGAAATGGTCTTTTGAGGAAAGAACCATACAGATTTGAGTGGACCTGGCCAGTCAGTGCACGCATTTGTCAGTAATCGTGTAGCTCAACTCAGAACTTAAAAAGAGCTCAACGAATCGACGAACAATACCAAAGAAAGGATATTTGGGTAGGCCGCATAAAGTACTCAAACTGCCAGATTAACATAACAAAAAGTAAAATATAGCTAAATATATGACCCACATAGTCCTCACATCATAATAATAATATTATACTTCACAAAGTAAATATTCATGTCATTTTGTATATAATTTAAAGTTAGCAGAAAAACAAACAAAATTCAAAATGAAAAAAAAAATATATATAATAAATTGGAGCAGCTCAATCCCAAGCCTTTTTGTCCTCAATGAAATCTTTAACGGTATAAAACGCTTTCTGGCACAACTTACGTTTAATGAATGATTTGAATTTATTAAGGCTTAGGTCTTGTACGCGGTTTGGAAGTTTATTATAAAAGCGTATACATTGACATCTGAACGAGCCACCTATTTTCTTGAGCCTTGTTGTAGGTACAACAAATTTGTGTTTGTTCCTAGTATTTATGTTATGGATATCACTGTATTTTTTAAACAAGTTTAAATTTTTATGGACATATAAAAGATTTTCAAAAATATACTGAGAAGGCACAGTCATTACATTAATCTCCTTAAATTTCTCTCTGAGAGAGTGTCTCGGACTTAATTTATAAATTGATCGAACAGCTCTTTTCTGCAAAACAAAGATAGTCTGAATGTCGGCGGCATTTCCCCACAATAGAATACCATACGACATTACACTATGAAAATAGCTAAAGTACACTAAACGGGCTGTCTCTATGTCTGTTAAATTACGAATTTTTCTAACTGCATACGCTGCGGAGCTTAGCTTTTTTGACAATTTATCTATATGTGGGCCCCACTGAAGCTTAGCGTCCAAAGTTAAGCCCAAGAATACTGTGCTATCTTCAGGATTCAATTCTTCGCCCTTTATCAACACATTAGTTTTCACCTGCCTAACGTGAGGCAGTGTAAATTTAATGCATTTGGTTTTTTTTTCATTGAGAAGTAAATTGTTAACATTGAACCAGTGAACTACTTTCGCGATCGCGCTATTTATATCGTCAGTAACCAGCTGCTGACGTTTAAGTTTAAACAAAAGTGAAGTGTCATCCGCAAACAACACTATATCATGGTTATCCTTTACGAGGTAAGGCAAGTCATTAATATAAATAAGAAACAAGAAAGGACCAAGAATTGAGCCCTGTGGGACTCCCATTGTTACTATAGATCCGGGAGATCTTTTTCCATTAACGTCAACGCTCTGAATCCTATTACTCAAGTATGAAGTTAGAAGATCCAGAGCACTGTTTCGGATCCCATAGTGGCGGAGCTTCCTGATTAGCGTTTCATGAACAACGCAATCAAATGCCTTGGACAAATCACAAAAGATGCCCAAGGCATCGCATTTATCTTCCCATGCATTATAAATATGTCCCAAAAGTTCAACACCGGCATCAGTAGTTGAACGACCCCTTGTAAAACCGAACTGCTTGTTATGTAATAATTTATGTCTATTAAAAAACTTTTGCAATTGCTCTAAAACTAATTTCTCAAAAATTTTACTAAAGGTAGGTAGTACTGAAATAGGTCTATAATTTGTGGGGTCTGATGTACTACCTGATTTAAACAAAGGTATTATTTTACTATTTTTCATAAGATCAGGAAACTTCCCACAGTCGATACAATTATTAAAGATAAGAGCTAAAGTAGGTGCTACAATGTCAATAATAGACTTGGCTACTTCTACAGAATTACCCCACAGATCTGCAGTCTTTTTTACATTTATAGTGTGAAAGGTTTTAATTATGTCTCTACAGGTAATATGTTCAAAAAGAAATTCCGAATCGCAAACATTAACATTTTCCTTTAGCAAAGACTCAGCAACAGAAGGTGATGAGTTGAGGGATTTAGTAGTTGAAACGGGAATATCTGAAAAGAAATTTTCAAAAGCCGTGGCGACTTGTGAGTCTGATTTCACTATGTTGTCATTAATAGAGAGGCTGTAGTCAGTATTTCGGTTATCAGACCTTCCCGTTTCACTATTAATAATATTCCAAGTCGTCTTAATTACATTACTACTGTTTTTAATCTTCGAACTCAAATAACGCGACTTGGCCATATAACAAACTTTTTTAAATAATTTTGAATAATTCCTAACATATAAATTAAATTTTGCCGTGTTTACACAAGTTCTTTCATTGTACAGCTCATACAGCCGTGTTCTACTTTTATGAATACCAGTGGTAGCCCAATCACTGAAAGATGCGTTACTATTAACCGAGATAGTCTTGGGAATAAACGTGGAATTAAATTGCTTACAGTATATATTAAAAAAATTATCATATAGATGATTAGGATCAGCATGAATAGACAAAACTGGTAATTTATTTATGAGTTTAACCTTAAAAGTTTCCAAGCGACTTGAAGTTTTTGGGTTAACAGTGATATCCTTTTTAGCCACTTTGTTGTATTGGATTGGGATAGAAATCCTCTGCCCGCAATGATCAGAATCTAGTAAATTTATGATTTCTTTGTGGCTTGGTATAACATTTGTATAAATATTATCTAGGCATGTGGCACTAGTAGGGGTTATTCTTGTGGGCTCCAAAAATAGGTTTACAAGATTGTAGGACTGAAACAGACTTATTATTTTACTACAAGAATTTTTTTTTTTTTTTATTGTTTATTTGGTGCACACAAAATACATAGCACAAAATAGAAAATCACGATTAAATAATTACTAAAGACATGGTGCCAATAAACAAAAAAATAAATGAAGAAGAAAACAAGACATTGTGATGACACTATTGGCTAGGACACTTTAAAATAATGAAATAAACAAAGTGCGGTGTGCGTCTCAAGGTTGCACCAAATGGGCCAAGTACTCTTCTCTATGGCACAGTTACCAAGCTTGAAGTACTTATATTACTTGGCCATTACTAAATGACATTTACCTACACTACAGCAATGGTCTGTAATAAGCAGAAGTGATGATCAAGAGATTTATGGAGCATAGGTAAACCTTCTAGATATGCCTGCATGATAAATCAAATCTAAATCTAATCTAGCAGAAATAAATTTAAAAACGTTATAATTAAAGTTCTAAAGGAACGGCAGTAGTAGGCTCCATAGGATTTACGCAATGTGCATAGGTATGGCAATTATGAATACATTACCTACGCATGTTTTTTTTTAATTTTATCTTTTTTTTTTCTCATGTTTTTTTTTTGTGTTTGTACTTCATCTTTAGAATATTGTTTATGTTTTTTTTTTTCTCTGTTTAGCTTCTTTTTCATTAAGTTAGCCCTGCTACAGCTAACGTTTGCTAACAGCTTGTTTTTATTATATAATAATAGTAATCTGTGGAAAATGTTGTGGGTAGTATATTTGTTAAGTTTAATTTTAAGATTTTTATGTTTATGTTTAATATACTACTGTTTGTTTTCCCTAACGTAATAAATAAATAAATAAATCATATCTGGATAATAAGATTGTGTAGCGCCGGCTGCGTGCTATAAAGTTAGGTACCTATACTTCGGAGTGAACATTGCATAAGTGATTCACAGATATAGAAGAACACAGTAAACTATCTGCGAAGTTAGTAGCTACATAGATGTTAACATTAGATCTCAAAAGCGTTACGAAAACAAAAATATAAGTACTTCGTGCTCAACATCAAAGAACAACACTTGCCTATTTGTTCTAATAATCATACTAGAAATATTAACATTCGTCACGTATATCTTTATTGTGAAGGGATGGCCACGTGGCCAGCGCGCAACGTTTGATCTTTATGCAAGCCGTAGCGCGGAGCTTTGAAGAAACTAGAAACACCCTCACACGTGTCAATAAAGTTCATAGGTAGTAAGAATTTTATTAGGGTGTGCCATACAGATTTTTGTATTTTATTATCATAACTAAGTAACTTTAAATCAAGGATTTTAGTAGAAAAAACGACGTTGTTACGTCCTTTTCTGTTTATTTTGTAATAATATTGATCTTTGTTCCAGGATGACAAAACTGTCTGACAATACCCAAGGTTTACAAACACGCGGTTCTACTATATTGATTTAAGTTTTGGTAAAAAAGTAAACTTTAATATAGTCTTTCTTTTATATTCATATTTTCAGCATCGGAGCTGGAGTCTGGACTACATTATTGCTTTTTTATAACAATAATAGTAAAAATAAAAGATGTTCAGGAAACCTGGGATGAAGTAGGAACCTGTACCCTAATTACGTAATACACGATCAATCGGAATTTGAATCGTTTTGAATCAAATTGCTAAACCATTACTTCAAAGTTCGAATAAAAAATCTGCTCAACAACGTAAATAACGTAATTAATGTTGTTGAACTGTCACAATGAAACAAATTTCTGGTCTAATCGTTTACGAAAATGTGTTGCGTAATTAGATAGCTAATTGCTAAAAGCAGGCAGGCGGAGATGTTTGTTCGGCGATAAATAGTTCAATATAAAAAAAAAAAACTACGTCGCCTAGTATCATAAAAATAATTGTAACATAAATGCAATTTGCCATGTTTTAATAATTAGGTTATGCAAAGCGTTATTGGGTTTTGGACTGCCTATCTGACCTCCACAACCCACTATCGGGCTTCTGTCGACCCGTCACACAACGACTGCGTCAAAGATCCACAAATGACAGCATAATTATGTCTCCATAAATCTGAGTGCACCAAATTATTAAAAACTGTTTAATAAAAATATCTAATTGATAACGTAGTTCCCATAAAAATATTCTCACGCCCACGAGTTATGATATCGACACTGCTGTCCATATAGGTAGTACCCGATAACGATTTATGAACTGAACTAAAACTACAAAGTTAGATTTAGTTTTAAATCTAACTGCTGGAGAAGGGTTTTTTAATAGATATTCAAACCATATCGTTTTGTTATAGTTTTAACCATCAGCGAATGCTGATGTCAATCTCAATCAATTTATTTAGGGTCGACGCAACTTGTCTTCTTGCTTACTCCTCTATCAGTCGTCATCTTGGTAGTCACCCCCTATCTAGCCATATCATCTTTCACACAGTCCGTCCATCGTTTCTTTGGTCTCCTCATACTCTTATAGACATCCACATTCACACTCAAAACTTTGCTCACACCATTTTTCTCATTCCTCCGTATCACATACCATGACAACTGATTTTCACACATCATTTTAACCAACAATAATATTTTTTTCTGTTCAGTTAGATTCACTGCCACTAAGTTATCTACGTTTTGTTTCAAAGTTACATTGTTATTGCGTGATAGTTTTGACAATGCTCTTTCCATGGCCTTTAGCTTTCTTCATTTATACCTCTGGTTGCCAAATCTTGGGTCTTTATTTCGGTCAAAGTTGTATAGCCTCATCCTGGTGTTAAGCGAAAATATTGTTTTAAAACGCGCTTTGATTTAGAATGCGGACCAGTCAGCTGTTCTTTCAGGCAATACTATATACTATTGTTTGTCCTATCTGAAGTGGAATACATCTTAATATCCGCAGCACCTCTTCATCAGTGCACCGTTTTAAAAGATATTTCACATCTAACTCTATAACTGAATCACTGATCCTAGAGATGAAAGTGGATGCTGGCTGATGAAGATCACTTAGTTTAGCTTTCTAATTTTCATAGTTTATAGCTACCTTTGCCTAGTCCGGGGTTTATAATTACTCCGCACCGACATAATAATTATGTTGTAATTAGCCACGACGCCAATGCAAAATCGCAAGAATCATGGTCATTATGAATGGACTGATCATGTTACACTGTAAAAGTTCACAAAGTGTGTTTTTTATCTACTTACAAGTTACAATAACTAATATTAGTAGATAATATTAACACTTTTATAGTGTAGCTAATGTGATATCGCGACGTAAACCACATCCTTTTAGATAAGTTCCTACTCGTAAATTTAGTAGAAATATGTGTCGTTTTTATTCCATGCCAAATATGTGACATACGAATTACATGCTAACTTACAAAAAAAACGAGGAATGATCTAAATAGGTAGGGTAGGTAATAAAAATAGCTACACATAATCGTCTCATCGACGGTCGTAGAACCAAAAAGTTTTTTCAGGCTAGGATTAGGTACTACAATACTACATAATATATTCAGTATTCCCATTAAGCATGGACTAATATTTTTATCAGTACACCATTAAATTAAAGATTATTCCTCGTTGCACCCAGTCCGGTATAACCCTGTTCTGTCATTGTTAACATGTCGTTCATATTGTTTAACCTACTGGTGCCCTGAGCAAATGTTCCGTATTTCTCACCTCGGCTGGTACTAATACAAGCTTTTTATGACCATGACCAATAAATCACAGCTTTGTTACTTACTAGCTCATTTACATATTTACACAGTGACAATGACCGTGGACACATTTAATTAATTGATTCATAAACCTTTTCATAGTTGTAGAGCAAAAAGTACGCATTGACCCCTGAATAAAACAAAAAGTACACAATAAAGAAAAGGGTTACAACAACGTGTTGCCATTAACATGTATTTTAATGTGAGGCGCGTTCGGGCAGTTGAGTCATTTGTTACGATCTTTTATTTTATTGCCACCCTTCCAAATAACGTTTTTTGTTCCTTAATTTCTTTACTTAATTTCGTTTTGAAACATTTTGCTGTATGCTGTTGTTCTTCTGTCAGCTTGATGCCGACAGTTGTACACGATATTCTACGAAGAGTCAATACTGAGAATGAAAAATACCCAAGAACGAACAAAAACTCAGAGCAGTTAAAGAAATCAGTGTTGAATGGGCTCATTCCACACTGCATATACCTACGCTCACAGTAGACGATGATCTACATCTTTCGACAAGAGTGGTAGGTATAGGTACCTACTACTAAGTAGGTACTAATGTCTACCCTGGCAGTAAATACTTAAATTGTAAGGAATTTAAGACACTACGGTCAACTGTTTGAATTTTTGCAGCTTTGTCTAAAATTATTGTAGGCCTGAGGTAGGTGTTCTGAAACTGTAAATTTTCCTAAGACCACCCAAAAATGCTACTGAATACCTTGTTATCCATGAAACTCATCATCCGGCCGGGGTGACGAAATTACCCTAATAAAATGATCTAATTGGAACTTGTCCATACATCCATCTAATTTAGTATTTCAAGCATTCATTTTACGAGGCATGCGTGTGCAAATTCAAAGATTATGGTCGTTTCATTAGAGCGGGCCGCCTGCTGCAACCCAGCGGCCGTGGACGGTCGTAAACCGGCAAAGAAGCCGTCAGACGTTGTTTATGCGAGCAATTCCGGTCACCGCTTTGTCTTTCACCGCGCGGCCTTCAGACGACACCCTAATAAAAGGCGTTGCAAAAAGTGCCCTAATGGGTGCTGATCCTATTTCAAAGTAATAAAATGCAACAAAATTAGCCTTTGTTAAATTTAGAACTGTAAACGTGTAAACTGCAGACATAGTTACGGACGGGTCCGACTGGCTCGCCGTTTAGACGGACTATTGTTTTATGGGCGTGTAACTTTCAACTATTATTATTTTATAATGAGGGTGCAGTGCAGCGCGTAGCGGTACCTTTTAGCAATTGTTTAAATTCTGGATACCTGCCAACAGTGCCAACATGCAACATTACAATGTTGGATTCACAATCACAATATTCATGAACAAAAGTAACTTTCTCTTTTAATTTTTGTAACTATTCTGCCCTCCTAAGCCGAAAGGCGATAGCTCAATCGGAGTACTTACCTAAGTTTTGAGAAAATTGATTTTTGTAAATTGTGACATAAGGATTTAAATAACGTCTGAGGAGTGGACTTAGATAGCGGTATTTGGCTTATACCATTAAATGCGAAATTGTTATAGCTATTGAATGGTATAAAAAAAACTAAAATGCCCTGCTTAGCAGGGCAGTATTGTGAATGCTAAGGAAACCCTTTTTTTTAATAAAATGTTTTTAAAGTGCATTTTAAATTGTTGTGAAACAAACTACTTACTGTAGAAGTAAGGTATTACCATACAATAGTAAGTACTTATTTGTAAAATGATCAAGTGGTACAACTTCGCTATGAGTTCGTATGGTGTGTTTATCTGACTCATAGACCGTTCGCATTGAATGCTAATGTGTAGTACGAGTAAATCCAAACCGGTTTGCTGAGTTCCGTTTGCGTCTGACTCGCCGTCATCTCGATTGTCCGAAGTGACGCGGGACGAGCTCGGGGAGTTCCTTCGATTTTTTTCCTATAAATTTTAAACACATCAATAATTAAGCTAGTAGAACTGTGACTCAGAATCTATTTCTATTTCTAGCCTTTACTGGCATATTGAAATGTTGTCGAACGTGATCATTTGATTATCGCTTACTTATTTCAATTAGAATCCACATCTAGAATGGAATACTTCTACAAATTCTATAATTATTTTATATACATATATTTATGTATATTGTTAGGTATATATAATATAATTAAAGAGAAATAAAAGCATAATATATACCAATGCTTTTCTGATATAGGTATTTTATGCCGTTTTTGTTACTAAACGCTTGTCGGATGCTTTGAACTATTTGAGATACTATTATTCAATTAAGTGCAGTAGGTAACTACCTTGACAGCTCGCCAGTAGTAATAGTACCTATCACTATAAGTACTTCTTATACCTACGGTATAAAGAGCTACATGCTGCTTATATTCACAAAAATTAAAAACTTTCTCGCAAGTAGTGCTGTGGGATTAGCTTGTACTGCTATAAGGAAAAAGATGTTTGGTATTTGTCGTGAAAGTGAATACGTTCTCCACAACATTTGTTCGCTGAGGTGTCGTCGACGCGGCACGGGCCTACCATATTCATGTTTTGGAATTCCCTGCATGGCGCATGGCGTGTCCTTGTCGATAAGTAGGTAAATTATTCATTGTGCCATTGACTTGAGGCATTGTATGTCAATGATCTCGTACAGAAAGCCATGACGCCTAAAATGATTGCACTGTCTATAGAACAATCAAACATAAAAATAATATTTCTGCAATTCAATTAGATAATTACAATTGCAGTTGAAAGTTGAATGTGTCACATAACTGGATTACCCATAATAATTACTATAATACCAGCCAATGAAACAGGGCAAAGGCCTATTCTCATACAGAGAAGGATTATCCACGTATCTATAGATTTCGTAAAATCCTACCGCCTCAATTCACTCTTCTGCGGAAAACAGTGTTCCTGTTTTCCGCAGAAGAGTGAACGCAACGCCGCGTGCAGAAAATCGCGTCATTTCCACAACGCCATGTATCGAAGACATTGGTAAACTCAAACTCTGCTCTGGTTTAGTATTTTCAAATAATCTTTTTTTTAATAAGTAAATAAAAAAGCCGGGAAATTATGGAGGTTCTTAGACTGGCCCTCACAGTCGCCTGAACTAACTTTTGAATCCGGTTAGTACCAGGCGACTGTGAGGGCCCGTCTAAGAACCTCGATGATTTCCCGGCCAGTTTCTTTTCTGTGATTTTAAAGTGTCTTGGAAGGGAACTGTAATTGAGATCGACTTCCACTAACCGTTTCTTCCCGTATCATCAATAGTTCCTGGCCGTAACGAATAGATAACCGTGGTATCTGTTTTTATGTTGGTTGCTTTTTTCTTCGACAGGACACATCCTACACATTGACATTTTTAGTTTACATAGGTATATCGTTTTGTACCTACTTAGTTATGAATGACTTTCACTTCTTCAATAGATGCGAGTGCAGGAACCTGGCCGTGGAGGCCAGGCCTGCACGTGGAGCGCCAAGTAAGCGACACTCGCGCGAGAACTGCTTTTTCTGAAAACCTACTGGAATGCATTGTGACAGCATAGTTCGTTTATACAGTATACTGTTACGATGCATTCCAGGCAAAGAGTCCCTCTAGCTCTACTGGCTAAGTGGCTACAATAATTTATTTTTCGATATATTCATCGAAAGTTAAAATTATGCCGGTCATGCTATTGTCGTAGACAAGACGCTATTGTCGCCGAGAGGAGCTCGTGGCTAAGTAATAACTGCCGCACGGGTCGATCCATCAGGTTAAGCTTGCTTGCCGGGGTTGGTCTGTGGATGGGTGACCATCTTTACATAACGAGACTCCTCCGTGCCTCGGAAAGCACGTTAAGCCGTTGGTCCCGCTCCCGGCTGTCATTCCTGGATCTTTGACAGTCGTTACGAGTCGTCAGAAGCCCGAAAGTCTGACAACCAGTCTTACCAAGGGGTATCGTATTACCCAGTTACTGGGTTGTGGAGGTCAGATAGGCAGTCGCTCCATGTAAAATACTGGTATTTGGTGCATCCGGTTAGACTGGAAGCCGACCCCAATATAGTTGGGAAAAGGCTAGGCAGATTGATTGCTATTGTCGTAGACAGTGCCTCATGCTACCTCAAGATACGGACTATGACTAATATTTCCAATCCATTAAATCTCTTTAAAAAAGGCGATGATTTTTCAAAAACGCTGATACACGAAATTATTTAGTTCTTACCAAAAACATAACTTTGAATTTTCATATCCCTAACTTAAGGAAATGCTAGGTTTCCCATACAAACTTTCATCCCCTATATCATTTTTCAAAGAAATAGTTACTTCTGTTTCAACCTATGTTCTTCCCCAGGATGCCATCTCTCTTTGCCAAATTTTATCGAAATACGTTCAGTAGTTTAGACGTAAAAACAGTTATTTTCACATTTATAATATTAGTAAGGATGAAGTTTGAAGAGGAAGGAGGTTTGTCCGTAATCTCATCACGTCTACATTGCAAGCTTTACCCGGTCCGGCTTCGCACGGGTAGCACTAAGTAGGGTAATTCCAGGATAGGTGCCCCAATGGGATAGGTGCCGCGACTTTGAATACTCAATGTTAGAAATATCGTAGGCTAAAATCGTACTATACAATAGGAACCACCCCCCCGGAGACCCTAGTGCCACAGCAACCGTAGGGGATACGCGCACGCGTTTCGTCCGTGTGTGTAAAAATCTTCCGCGGCGAGACCTCAGCAAGCGTTGAAATTATAATCGTAAGTACTTACTATTGAATATCTTTTTACACAGTCATAAATTCTATTTTTTTAAAATTTATCTGATTATATTACAGTTTAAAGTACACGGAATAATGCTTTAAATTATAGATTTATTTTTATCTAATTTTTAATTTATAAAGGCATCTATCCTGTGCCAAAAGTATAGTTGCCCCATCTGCTGTAGCCATAGATGCCCTTAGGGGCATCTATCCCTAACTATTTCTATTAATGTTTTCATGTGTAAAATAAATAGCCAGAACTTACAGAATACCCTCTCGGACATTAAGAAGACGATTTGCAAAAAATAACAAGGAACAGTTAACCTTAGTTAGTTTTTTACTTAATCGGCCGCTCTTAGATCACAGATTGAACTTAAGTTATAGCTTAAAACTATGTGTTAGGCATAAAATGATTAAGAAATAATAAGAAGAAGAATAATAAGAAAAAGAAGAATTAAGAAGAAGAAGAATAAAACTGATACAATTATCTATGTTAGTTCTGAAAAGTAAGTATATTGATTGCGTTAAGTAGACGTATAAGATGAATTTAAAAAATAATATTTTATTGGAGAATTCTAGATTATATAATTATAAAAGAAGTCACAAATTAATGTTAAAACATTGAATACAAACTGATTACATTGAAACTAGTCTGTTTTATTTCAATTAGCATCTAATATTGAAGCATTCATACAGCGAGTCTTCTATCCCTCACGGTAGGCTTCTATCCCATGACGCATTTTTACTACGAGTCTTCTATCCCTCACGGTAGGCATCTATCCTACTTTTGAGAGGGTCAAAAAGACATAATTTCCTCAAAATCTATGAAACTTATGTACAAACAAAAGGGGTACCATCATAGATTAAAGATCAAAGTTACCATATGCAAAAGACGTATAGCCAATAGATTATTAATTAATAAGTTATGGCTTCCTATCAAAAAGTAGGGCAGCTATCCTGGACTTACCCTACTTATCTACGGCGCACCTTACCTACCTACCCTACCAAAACTCAAAAGTCATTTATTCAAACTAGCCTGAGAATCAGCCCTTTTCGAACGTCAAAATTACATAAGACAGTCCCCGAAAACGCCCACCCTTCACCCTACTTACCTACTCTACCTACCTACCCACCTAGCTACCTACCTACCCTACCCTACCTACCTACCCTAGAAATCTTTGTGGGCTCATGCACAACACTTTGCTGAAGATCATCACATGATCAAATGCATAGTTTACGATTCTATAAAGGACATACAGACAAACATTCATTTTTATATAATATACTCGTAGATGAAATAGCTACAAAGTGTGATTTGATTGCGTAAGATCTGCCTCTATCGCTCGACCTCCGGAAATACCTGCGTTGGGGGAATACCGATAATATTTATCTACATAACTGTTCGTGAAGATAGGAATGTCTATGCATTCTATTCTCTAGTTATTATTCTACTTATAGTAGCTGCCGGATAGAAATGCTATCTGTAGGCTGGAGATATCTTTTAAAGTTGGAGTTTATGTCCACGATAACCAAGAAATCATGCTGCGTAGGTATCAATCCGGCAGTTGTTTTTTCCAAGAACTGGCAATTGGTCTGAACACCAAATAAAAATGGCCCCATTCTGATGGACCTATTACCATCAAAGCTGTGCCCGACGTCTATAAAAAATTGAAAATTGTAACGGAAGACAAGAAAAACCGGACGTTGCGTGTTGGACCACGCACAAGTTCCTAATTGGGATGAATTTATCCCAAGAACATACTTACTTACAACTTTTTAAGTTGTGAAAATGTTCTCCCATACATCGAAATACGTCACGGTCAATTCTCTAACTCTCTTGCAAATGTAAGTCTGTAATAGCAAAAAAATGTTTTTGTTATAAACTACTAATTAACGATTTTCGAACTGATTCCTTTACTTGTGCTGCGAGACCTTGCTTTTTGCCAAATTTCGAGTATCAAAATACGGCCATTTCGCTGTACATTTGCCGGAATGTGTGTTTTTCTGGCCATAGGGTAATGATGTTGAATTCTTAAGGGGCCTGCGGAGCATGCGTTGTTCATACAAACGTAATACCAAAATAATTTGTAAAACAAACATATTCTTAAGGTAGTGTGTATTTATTCCGATTGGATTACAGAATATCTAGGCTTCCAAATATATATTTTGAATGGACACTGATATAAAGACGAGATATGAGGAATTTAAAATTTCTATAGAAAACTTATTTTTCTCATAACTCGAATTTAAATCAGTGTCTATTAAAAATATATATTTGGGAGCCTAGATATTCTGTAATCCAATCGGAATAAGTACACACTACCTTAAGAATATGTTTGATTTACAAATTATTTTGGTATTACGTTTGTATGAACTACGCATGCTCCGCCGGCCCGTTAATCATCCAGAAAAACGTTCATATTTCTACTTTACAAGTTTACATTTAATCTTGATAGTTTGTTACACAGCTCACTATTGTTTTATTTGCTCTTTAAAACAAATTAATTAAGTTTTGTCTCTTCTATCTTGATAGGTAGCACTGTCCGCAGTCTATTATATAAAACCTACATACCACTATACTACATACCTTGATGCATTTGTAGAGTATTAGTAATATTGGAATTCCCCTATTCCGTGTTCAAAAAAATATTTCGAATGTATTACATGATATTGTAAAATCCCAGTGAGATTGCGCTATTTACATAATTGGACATAAACAAGGCTTTAGCTAAATACTGGTTCTGTTCCGGTTGTGTCCACATTAACAACTTACTGTCTGACTTATGAGTCAGACAGTAAGTAAGACGTGTGATTGTAAACGTCGGATCTTGCAATTGTAGGTAGGTACTCATTTGTTTTCTAAAGCAGACAGTCTGACAGTCAAGATAGGTTCATAAATATACCAAAAGCAAATCTATGCGAAATAGTGAGCAAAACTCGTAGACATCTACGAGTTTTGCTCACTATTTCGCATAAGTTTCTTTACTGCCCACACGCACACAACGCATATTCTTGCATGCTTCTTATATTCTAGAATCTAGATGGAGAAGTACGACCAGACAATAAATAAATTCTTACTATAGAAAACTCCACAATGCGTCTTTTACAATTTTTTTTCTTAACAAGAAAGCCAACGGCGGTGTTTTATCGTCGAAATCATCAAAACCAACGGCATCTGGCCGTCGACTACGCTAAACCTACACTGACTATGACTACGCATCATCTGAGCAGTGCTTACGCTGCAGGGCCTACCCAGCGCTTATGCTACGATGGCCTACGCATTATCGGGTTAGTAGTCGATTCGCACGAAAATTATTCGTACGATCGTGCGAATCGTCCCCTTTCAATAAAAATATTTTTTTAGTAGGCGATTCGCACGGAAGTATTTAAATTGCGTGCGAATCGACCCCTTCAAGAATTAGTAGTATGCGATTCGCACACTTAACAAAATGTGCGAATAATAAATCTAAGTACAGTCATGTACAATATTCTAGAATATTAATATTAAAATTCAATAATTCTCTATTCGCATCGCAGTCAGGCACAAAATACTAGTTAAGAGGTAAGATGAAAAGTTTTGTCAGTATTTAATATGAAAACTTATAATATGAACACCATAAATGAGAGATTATATTATTATTGATTAGTTGATTGTTATTTTTTACCTATTAGAGCAAAATATTGTTGTTATAGTAACTGTGATTTTGTGACTGTTATTTTATTACATTTACTATAATACTCCAAAATTGTACTAGTTAATACTTAATAGAGAAAAAATATTTTGTTTTTGTTTATTTAATTGCCACATTTAAAACCATACCTTAGCTAATTAAAACGATTTTTATATTGTTATTACGAATATTTAAAAAGATTTATATATTTATAGTTTCGTTATATTTTTCGTTGTTTTTAAAATTAGCTTTTAGACCATTATAACGTTAATTATTTAATTTTGACTTACCTTTTCTAAACAACATTATTTTTAACAAGACTCAGGGGTTCATAAAAAGTTGATTTCGGTAAAAACTCTAATAAGTAGTAATTTGTGATGATTTAAGGTAAATGCAAGTGTACGGAAAAAGAGTACTTACTTGTAAAAATGCAAAACCAAATATTTGATTATAAATCGTACCTACTAACTGTGATTTTATTTGTAATCTTGGTTATAATTATGGTTTTAAGTTATTTAAACTGTGAATGATGTAAAATCACTTTCTGATAGATACAAAGTAAAATATAAAAACTTGATTTCCTTAAAAATCGTTTTATTTGTGTCCTGTATTAAAAGAAAGCATTTTGTACGTGATAGTACTTTTTTCTTGAAACTTTTCGATAAAGTATAGGTGTGTGCGAATCGCATACTACTAATTCTTGAAGGGGTCGATTCGCACGCAATTTAAATACTTCCGTGCGAATCGCCTACTAAAAAAATATTTTTATTGAAAGGGGACGATTCGCACGATCGTGCGAATAATTTTCGTGCGAATCGACTACTAACCCGCATTATCAATGCCTGCGTGTACCTATGTATAATCTAAAATTCTAAACCCTTTTTCGCAACGATATGTCTCTAGTTTTACTCAGCTCATATTCAAAATGAAAGCCTACCTTATCCGTAGTTTTAACTAAACCGTGAATTAGGTAAAGTAAACAACCTACCGTTTAATGTAGGTATGTATAACACAACGGTGACAAGTTTGTACAGATACTTATATTCTTTAAATAACTAAAGTAAATAAGGAAAACCGTCAATTAATGGCAGGCTGGACTTTACGTGCTTCTTAGAAATAGACGGCGCGCCAAGCCTCCGGCAGACCTCGGCGGCGACGGCGGCGCTCGGTTACGTCAAGCTACGGTCGGAAATACCTCATCGTGACTGTCTATTTCGGCGCGAGTCTCGACCCGATACACCTGTCATGCTGACTGTGGCTTGTGGCACAGATTGTAAAGTAAACAGAATCAGTCGCTCGGCTAGTGGCCTCGGGACTTCTCAAGTCTCTCCGCCATGGGTTTTACCTCTCGTTTAAAAAACTCATTGCGTAGGGTTTTCGTTAAAAATATAACTGAAACGACTTTTCACTTGTCATAAATAAAAAAAACGTATTTCACAATCCTAATCGGATTTGTTGCTATCGATAGAGCAAAACATCATTAATCAACGGTTTTTACGAAAGCATTCGCTTACACATTATTACATAAAGCTTATTTTGTTGTGAACGGACGGCACCGTTTATAAAACGTTATCTTCAAATGAACACAATAACAAGTTTAATAATAGGAGTGATTAATGTGCTCACAGGATGACGCGCACTTTGCGCCGAGGGTTAAGGGAGGCGCGAACACGACACTGCGCGACTGCGCAACACTGCCGGTCCTGCTGATCTCCCGCCCGACACAAATGACCAGACATTATTTAATTGAAATGGAAGTAAAAGGGTGACAATTGTAATAGAAAACAAAAAAAGGGTTACGTTTTTGCCGGAACGACGCGATGAAATATTGCGCCAGCCGTGCATTGTAACAGTTGTTCCTCACTACCTATTTAGACAAACTATTATAAACTTAATAGTGTTTATAATATTAATATCACTGTCAGTTATGTAGGTATCTGTACCACTAACTAAATATGCACACTTTTATTTTTAAAAGACGTAAACTAGGAATATAGGATCATACATACATAATCCTAATTTTACAATGAAAAAAAATTAAGCTCCGATAAGGAATGTTCAGTAGAAACAGTAACAAGTGAAATACAAATAAAGCTTTATTAAAAGAAACTATAAATCACGGTTTAAGTTGCAGTTGTTTACCTACTTGTTTGACTTAACGTCTTGTAAGGCTGTTTGTGTAATAAAAGAAGCGGATTCGGGCTTGACATTTGCTAACTAATGATTCCGTGTGACAAAGCTGCTGCTCGCTCCCTGTCAGGCAACTTTAAAAGCCCTTTGTAATCAGAAAATTTTAACACTTCAATGTTTGATTTGTGCGAATTTGCGACATCGACAGAAAAAAAGGCGATTGATATGTCACGTTTTTATTGTTGTTTGTATTGCTACCTGAACTTGTGTGTAAAAAAACAAGGGTAGTTCGAATTGCGCGTCGACAGTTTGGAGCCTTTCACGCCGCTCAACGAAAAGTATGACAGTTTCATGGAGGAGTCGTTGACTTTATTGTAGTCAAAAGTATCATGTCGGCGGGATAATTGATGCTGATTCACAGAATTCATTTATATTTTGTTGAATTTTATAAAGTAGCGACTTGCACGTAAATAATGCATTCACCTAGCCTCCTTTATGACCCAATTTTACATAAATCGTTGATTTATTTAGATCAAATAAAAAACAAAGCCGTGTAGTAACATTGTATTAATATTTAATATCGCGGCATTGCAGGGTAGCGAGGCCGAGGGCACGAGGCGTGAAATCAAATTGTCAACGCGGACTCCAGTGAACATATTGATATTTTAATTAGATTTACAAAGTCGGTGCTCGCAGTTCCGTGGGCACACCCAACTCTTTGAGCCGCTCTAATGGCACCCCGCGGACCATAGTTAAGGGTTGTCGGAGCCCGCTTTGTGCCTCCTCAATATTTACTCCCAAATGCATTAATGCAACAATACTTACTTGGTTTTTTAAGTTTTCGTAGCAGCTTCCGCGTTATCGTTTACAAAAGCTTTGGAAATGTCACTCACGGCGTAATTATAGAGCAGCGCAGCAGGTAGCATCATACTAATAGTAGCGACTATGAACTAAATCATAATTGCTTTTTCGTCTATACATATAAGCTATAAAAACATTTTTTGTGCACACCTTTTGTTATTTTAGTAATAAAATTCGAGGAAGAAATAATTACTCGTCGACACGACGACACGGTGTTCAGAATGTTCGCAGGTAGGTAGGCAATAAAAGTTACACTAGGCAAAAAGAAAAAAAAAAAAACTAGATTAAATTAAGGTAGGTTTAGATAAGTAATCTTATAATGTGCGAAATATTTCACAACGTCTTGAGGCTCAACGATTTGAGATAGTCAAGTGGGCTGGGTAAATAAACATAGGTACATGTACATCATCACATAGTACAATTTTAATATACCTACTAATAGCATTATTTATTTGCTACCATCATAATAACAGACTACCAAAAACCAGTTTGTCAAAAATACAATTTACGGAAACAGACAAAAATATCTCAGCAGGAGCAAAACATGTTGGACATTCTGAGTGGAATTGTAGAGAAAACATATGCACGTGAAAACAAAAACGACACGAAAAAACATCTGCAAAATCATTTTTGTTCCAAAACAACACGATCAATTTGTCTGAATACGCAATGAGCAGAGTGCAGGGGGTGGCGGAGCCCTACTGCGTCCCCGGCGCGCGCCGTCACTTCACGCTGCGCCGTCGGTACACAGAACTCTAATTGACACACTAAAATACGTCATGGTGCATAAAAGCATTGATCGCGGCGATCCCTTCCATTTTTCTAACAATATTTTATGACAAGCGAAAGGTTAATTTATTTTCTATAGATCTATTTTCATTTTATTTTGCAAACTGTTAACAAGATTTTTTAGTTTACCAAAACTTAAGAACTAAACCGATGGATTGTAAATATAGTTATAAATTACTAGCCCATCAATACTTAAACTTGTCTTCTTAGAACACGGTCCGGTCCAATTTCTCCGGTTTGGCTTCATGAACTGCTGTTTGGAACCTGTAGAGCGGTTGTTTTCGCCCATAGTTCATCCACCATGCTGCAGACGTATTTAATTGATCAACCCTTTTGCTTCCTATGACGACACGAAATCTTTAAAAAAATCCTTTTTTTTTGGAAATTCATATTATTATTTCGCAACACTATTAATTAGTATAAGAAAAAACTAACGAGAGCGTCAAGTTATCTAGGTACCTACAGGCCTGAAATCTGATAATATATTGTGTAGATTACTCGAATCTCACATACATGTATTTACTTTAGATAAGTAGGCACAAACCTCAGCATAATGTAGAAGATTAACCAAATAAAAATGTAGCTTGGTGTACCTCACGGGACTATACTAGGTCCTTCCCTTATTGCAACCTCACTATATCCCAGAACTTTTAAATCGATACTTTGATTGTATTATGTTTATATTCACTCAAATCTGTAAGAGGCTGATCTTAAATCTGCCCTGAAAACTAAAAAAATTGTGAAAAGCATTACTGAATAAATAATTAACGTTATGAGTTTTTAATTATCCTAGGATAAAATAATTTTATTCTAAAAAAAATTTTACGTAACCCTAGTAGGAGCATTATTAAATGGAATTCCTAACATGCTCTAATATAACGAGATTTTTTTACGCAAGAGCCCCCTGGTACCTATACAATCGTCAGTTGCTTTCCTCGCCCCACGGCTGCCCGAGGCAAATATCTGCAGAATGCGTGTAATTATTTATTTGCCCTCTGAGCCCTCACTGCCCCTACTTCCACTCAGCCTTTCAACAGGCATACAAACAAATACAATGCGAACGCAATACAACAGAGAAATTCAAGGAATGTGGAAACTGGGCTTTTTGTCAAACCTACTAGCGTTATGAAGAGAAACATTTTTGGGAATAGCAATTTAAAATTGATATTCAATAAACAAACATTACACAACAGACATTATATACTTATAATTTAATTTCAACTCTTTATTAGTGGTTTTTGTGTACATGATAATTATTCAGATTTGTTACAGCTGTAACGTAATTTATTTTTAATAATTTATTTATCTCTTTATAGATTCTATTCTATTTTGTGAATGTGAGAACGCTGTAGGCTTAGTGGACTGTAGATTTGTTGACCATCATTATTTTGTTAAGTACCTGGTACTTGTTGAAAGACCTACACTGACCTCCCATACCTAATAACACTGTTATTTGAAAATATTGTAAAAGCCAGTTATTTTTAAAAGAGTAACCGTGGAGTTTCTTGCCGGCTCTTCTCCATAAGAAACGACCAATTGGAACCGTGCACCTAGCTTCAGACGTTTCATAAGTGCCCTTGTAGGTTTATGTGAAATAAAATATTTTGAATTTGAATTCAAAACTGCCGGGAGAATACAATATTGTTTCTGCACAAGAGACGAAATATAATTATAATTACGATTAGTACCGCCAATATAAAATTACGATTAGTGCCGCAGTATGGAGAAGCCTTTTTTATGTCTATGACTAGGTACTTCATTGAATATTATTATTATAAAATTATCAAATAACACAATATTGTATGATTAGTCAACATTACTACGGGCTAGGCCGGTATTTTTTGTGGTGGATAAAAAAGATTATGCATAAGTTCAGTCACTTAACTTACTATTGTAAAATTGTAAAGTACGCATCTCTTGGTATTTCCCGGTGTCACGGGTTTCAATCAGAATCGAATGTTTTTATAATCCCCTATGTTCAAACACATTGATTAGTGTGATGTAAAAAATGGAGTTCCTTTTTATACTCTTTCTTGTATCGTTTATTTTTATAGATGCAGAGCTCCATAGTTATAAGCGATGACTACGATAAATAAAAATAAAATCTAGACATATAATAAAATCGTAGCGAAATCAAAACTGTACAATGGTGCCGAATCTGCCGATTCTCTTGTACACCGAACTGAACTATCACTAAAATTGTGATACATACTTGTTTGCCCTACCCCGTGATTTTTTTTAGAGTCGAAGGCGCGCATGGGGGCAGCCTCGACGTGTTTTATATGGAATTTTTATCTTTTTGTATAGAAAATATAAAAACAATATTAATATTACCTACGTGTTGAGTATTAGGGGTAAGGGTTTTATAATGGGGGTCGAAATTTTCATTATTTTTGCGATAGGACACTGTTTTTGAGATATGAGCAAAAGAAAAGAAAAATATAATTATGCAGTACTGTTTTGCACCTGAAGTCGAGGTGTTCGTGTGAATTTTAGTTCATGACAACAAATAATATACCACACCATTTTTAGTGGCGATTAAAAATGGTCAGAATTAGTTAGACAATTAAAGTTTTAGGTGAAAAACGCCAAATTCTGAATAGCAAAATTGTCATTTTCACTCAATTAAAATCTCAGTGCTATCTTATTGCTGTCAAACTAAAATATAGTTAAGTTGTGTCACTTTAGTCTATTTCAGAATGGGAAATCATCGTTTGACAGGAATAAACTAAATTTTGGTGATTTTTAGTCTAGTTTAGAAGGCATTTGTGACAAGAGAATCGGCACCAAGAATCCTTTTGAAAAAAAAACGTAATTGCTACGAGGTCTGGGATCGATTCTATAATGTCGAAAATATAGTTTTAGATTTTTTTTCTGTTTGTGTGAATGTAATTCCAGCATCACGCAAATTATACGGGATAGATTCTGTTCAAATGTTGCATAGATATTCCCTATAAGTCTGGTAAGTCGGTAGGGTATATTATCACGCTATTTACTATGGGGAATGAGCAATGAGCTTGCATATAGAGGATGGACTTTTGAGTGAGATGGCGCAGTAAGGGTTAATTTAACCGTTGTAACTACACGAAATCAGTCTTAGGAGACTGTCCGTAACTTTTTGAGACATTTTGAAAAAAATACAGTCAGCATGAAACTGGGCAATTTTCACAAAAAATAAATAAGTAAAAGAAATTTGACGCCAGTAGATCCGGTTTCTTATGAGGATCAAAATACTCTAATATACCAACTGAGGTTTGAGTACTAGAAGAGTCAGAAAAAAAATCCCATATATTCCGTCGGAAATGAGACTCTGAACTTATTTTATAGGGTTCCGTACCACAAAAAGAAAAAAAAATGGAACCCTTGTATGATCACTTCGGTGTCAGTCTGTCCGTCGTTAATTTGTAGTTTCATAACATTATTTTTTTTTACTATTAGATAAGTACCACACTTACGCTTACATAACGTAAGTTGATCGATGTATGGGAGAACATTTTTTCAACTAGAAAGTAAAGTTTGTTATTGGGATAAGTTCATCCCAACTAGGGAACCCTTAAGTATAGGATCATTTCTTTGTCCGTCCGTCTGTCTGTCAATACCCTTTTTCTCAGGAACGCGTGGAGATATCAAGTTTAAATGAATATCAAATACGTAGGTCTTGGTTCCTTGGAGCTCTAAAAATATCAAAACCCAAAAAAAAATACGACCGACGATTTATGCGACATACATAATATTTTGACACTCGCAAATAAATCAAAATCAAGAGGGTGCTTCCCGTTGATCTAGAATAATGAAATTTGGCAAGAAGCAAGGTTTCATAGCACAATATAAGGAATAAGTCCGAAAATCGTTAATTTATGCTTATAACACATTAAAAAAATATGTTTTTGCGATTACAAACTTATTATCACATTAAAAAAAAAGTTTTTGCGATTACAAACTTACATTTTGAGAGTTGACCGTGACGCATAACGATGCATTCGAGAACATTTTAACTACAATGTTAAGTTTGTTCCTGGGTTAAGTAATTCATCCTAACTACGGAACCCTTCATAGTGTGTGGTCCTACACGCACTTGGCCGGTTTTGTATGATAAATCTGACCGCTACAAAGTCAGAAATCGCAAAAAAACGTTTCCCTTAATAGTCTAAACGTTCTATATTAATTAAGGCCCATATCTCGATTGAGGCACTTCTCAGATTGTCAGAAAAATCACAAACTAGGTACTTAACTAAATTCTGTCCTCAAAGCAAATAAAATTATAACGTGTATTTGTTCGAAATTCGAAATTTAAACATTTTGGTTATTTTCGACCAGCCTTCATTGTAGCGGACAGTCTTAGATACAGTACGTATATTATGTTAGGTGACTGTTAATGAGAAATCCCTTGTGTTTACAATCTTCTGACTATTCAATTATTTTAATGATAGCCGTTTGACAGGAATAGAATAATCTGTAAGAATCTGATGCATTCTTACAGATTTAGTGTATCAGTCACACGACAACAACAACGACTACAATTATATATAGTTTCAGTGTTATGGCATTAGGGAGTATACAACAAGGTACCTAATACTGAAAGTTTTTAGAACTGACTGGTTAGAAACAAATCCAATGAAAAATTAATTTAAATTTCGAATTTAGAACACTGGTAGCCTGATGAAGTTTATTGAATTCATCTGTCTTTTATTCCTTTATATTGGCGGCAATTTGAAAAATGCGTGAGCGCGTCATATCGTATGATCGACTTCGATTAGCCTTTCATGATGAAGCCTCATCACGTGCCACTGTTTACAACTGGTTCAGTGAGTTTAAGCGTGGTCGTAGGAATACAGATGACCTTCGTGAAGGATGTCCAGCAACGGCGATAACTGACGACATCGTCAGTTGTCGTGCTACTGTGCAGCGCATGATAGAGGCTGATAAGAGAGTGACCTACCAACAGATTGGGGCAAGCTTAGGCATTGGTATGACTCAGTCATGCAAAAAATCTTACATGAGCATATAAGCGCCAGGAAGCTATGTACTGGATGGATCCTCCATAATTTGACCGAAGAACAAAAACGCCGTGAAATGACGTCAACGTTTGGTCCGTAACTCAGTGGTTCCATCGAATGTGACGTTGCTTAAAAAGGAATGGAGAATATTTCGAAAAACAGTAAAAGCCTTCGCAACTTAATGCCTCATTCAGTTTTTTTTTTTCTAAGAACTTTCAGTGTATCCAACGTTTGCAGGAACGCAGGCGATCATTAACTCACTAAAAACGAAAAACTTCGCAAGCAATGATAAATTGTACTGACGACTGTGGAATAACTAATATAACTAACTGACTAACAGCTTCTCAACTGAACGCCGCTTGGTCCCGCGTCACCGGTCCTGAGTCTCTGTTGGGCTACTGAGACCAAACGTACAAACGTAGTACACAGGGAAGTTTTATAAAAATAACATAACTCAGAAGTGTAGGTACCTATAGTACACCTGTCACGTACATTTCGCCTTTAGGTCTCATGTAATAGGGGACAAGCCTATTGATATTAAGTGGGCACAACTCCAGACTTTGGACTGTTACTGAAAAATTCCAGATGGAAAACCCATTACATAACACTTTGCCTGACCCCAGGACCCTCAAGCTCTGTTAGTAGCGCTTGCCGACCACTAGACCAACGACGCAGTGTTTTATAAAAAATGTGGCTGTGACATAAAAGTAAAATCTAATAAAGCTAGTTTTATGTCAAAATATGAATATTAGGACATTCTGTATAAAAATAAACATAATTATGTATGACGCGTAAATAATTAAGATTTTTATAACATGCCGCTCACATTAAACTTACACGAGGCCGGGAATGAACTGGAATGTAATAAAATAAAATCTCATGTTGATGCTGTGAACACTGATGTACCTACTCGTATCCGGCAGCATCGGCTGTTTACGGCGCTCTGCATTTTATTACCGACTAAGAACTTAAGGATACACCAATCACTGTGTATTGTATACGTAGTGTTTTATTACTTTATACTGTGCCAAACTATAATATAGTGGCAGGTAGGTGCCGAGTTCTTTAACGTTAGTTTTACAGATAATAAAGAGCTTAAACGGTATCGTTTTTCATGAAAGCTTTAAAGAATAGAAAATACACAATGGCGTCTGATAAAGCCGGAGACAAATACAACGCGCCGGGTCGCTACTATTTTGACATTTTAATTTCACCCTTGCTCAAAATCCGTTTTGAATGGCGATAGATGGGGGCGCGACGTGATGTTGAGCTCTCTTGATACATGTATCACAGTCGCAGGAGAGACTTGATTGACGTTTATCGCCGGGATTAAAATACAATTAAATTTAATTTTAAATTGAGCACAAAATTCTCTGTAACCCTTCACGGGAACCGGACGTGCTAGTAAATAGCACGAAACCACGTAAATATCTATCCGTCGTTCTTAATAACAGCAGTCGTGCTCTAAGGTGCTAACAAAAAATATTTATTGTATAATTGTGCAAAAGTATCGACAATGGTTTTAAATTTATGGATTGGAACGGCCATTTGGTTGGATGCTCTCGATTAGAGGTAATTTGTGTCAATCACTGGTGCATTGTGCCATCACGTCCGCCTGCGCTGCGGATGGCCATTCGCTCTAATTAAACGTCGAGCCCCTATTTACAAAAGTCAATCGCGGGATTAAAGTTTGACGTGAACAGAGCTTTTCCAAAGACTTTTATGGTCTTTTGTAGTTTTTGCTATTAGGACGTCAATCTTAAAGAGATTAATTTGCCCTTTGATATTAGTTTGCGGAAACAGATGTGTACGGTATTGATTAGTAGTTGTAAAATGTTGAATTACTTACACTAATTCCTATTCTTGGTAGGTATATTCATTCCTACAATTTTCTACTTTGTATTAGAGTGTTTGTCTAATATAGCGTTCCCACAGTCTAAGCTTAACTAGAAATCAAAATTTATTGCTTTCCGCGTGTCTAAACCCGTGTCGTAACGTTATTATCGCCAATAATAACTTATTTTATCGCCTACACACAACCGATTTCATGTCCAAATTTGTTTGCATTTTAGATTTGCGCAATTCTTGATTTGCGGTCTACTGAGGTCTTCGTGTAAAATAGAAATTCTCTGTCCTTTTTCATCACACACATTTATGTACGTGACAAAACGAGACAGAATGAATCAGAGAAGGGTTTGGTAACACAAAGTGTGCAGTGGCTGCAACCCTTTCATTTAGTGTGTGACTGGTAAACGGTAATTTGATTTCACGCTAGTCCAGTGATTAATGTCGGTGCCTTATCGCTCCATATTTTACCGATTTAGACCAATATCACTTTTTATTTTGTTATATTTATAACGTGTGAAAAATTGCTATCCGAATAATGAAAACTACTCAATATCCGCAATAAGTAACTAGCTCAAAATAAATTCTAAGCAGCTTGCGAATCTGTGAAAAATATGATTGAATGAGTGAGATATGATTCCATAATATTATAATATTAATGAATGTTAATTGAAAGCCGGCACGTGGCGCAGGCGCTGCTGTTTAAGGAGACAAAGCTGTATCTGCACTTAGATCACCCTCATTTAGTTTTTAATGGTCTAGTTTAGTGTTTTATTTGATAGAACGTAGTACATTTCAATTAACATGGATTGCATTATGGTAATCGGTTTCAATAATCAGGTTTTCAACATAGATGTAAGATATTTATTTTAAAATGTGATCATATAAAATAAATTGCAGAGAAAAAAGTTTAGTTTAAGTAGTACCTAAACAAAAGTAAACTTTTAAAGATACGCGTAGCTGTGGTCACAATTACAGGTTGTCTACGCCAGATATACACTCTTGGATGAATCGGTTCATTACGTAAAGGCTCCTAATATACTGTCGTGACAATATCAATCATCACTGAGAGAGTAAGTTGTAGTGAGTTGAAAACGTGTAGGTACGTGAAGTCTACGTGTATCGATCGCGCCGTGCTCCGTAGGCACGCAGGCGTAGCGCAGCGTAGCGTGCAGCGCGCAGGCGTGCGTAGGCGAAACACACGCGCTACGAATGTGACATTAAAGCAAATAAATAAATAAATGCAATCTTCACTAAGTGAATTTTGTGAATGTCAGTGTATTCAGAACGCAAATAAAGACTATGCATTTACATTACACACTAAATAAAATACGAATTCCTACAGCGATAAATAGTGTTATTATTATAGTATAAAGAATTAAAATAATTTCGAATATTTTGACGTATTTTATGTTTATTGGAGTGAAAACTTCTTTAGCGGCGTTGTGCACTTTATTAGTGACAGGTAAAAAATGTTAAACTCGCGTCACGTGAACTGATCGAAAATTCGTAAGACGGAAAAATGCACAAAACGTTAATATTCAAGTTTTCACTTCTGCCGGCACTCCCGAAGTGCAACCCATTTTTATTTTGGTTGCATGTGGTGGATTTTTTTGCCATACAATCATTAATTACCTACGTGTAGGTAAGGTACGGACCAAACTACCAACATAATATTTTTACAAAACTAACATAAATATAACTTATTATTCAATAGCACCTTAAAATTAATGTTAAATAAGAATATAAGGTCTGAAGTTTGCTTGTTTAGGCTACTTTACCGCTTAAATCCTCTTAAGTGAACAGGATCGCCTCTTTTATGTAATATTAAGAAAAGACTCCTGCAATGTTCTCATAGTCGTGTATGTGTCTAAGTAATCAAATAACGTTAATACCCATCCTAATCCTTGGATAATGCTTTTGTTCGTCAGTTTCATGCTCCGCTACGCCCTCGCTCAAATATTTGTTTATCTTTATGCGCCCACTCCTATCGCGATCTAAGCTATTGTTGAATTTCGAATGTTTTTTGGACAAAATAGCTTTTTTTATCGAAAAAACGTTCGATGTGTAAGCACGTGTCGGGTGATCGATCACAGAGTTCCGTCATACGCTTCGCTACGAAATCTGCGGCAGAATCATACTCTATACTCCCAATAGAATACATTTCCACCATGCGGACAGAAACAGTCCTCTTTGCATAATGTAATTTTTTATTCCATTAGTTTCAATTTTAAGCTTAAAGAGCTTACATCGCCCTGTACCTATGCACAATCCACGCGATCCCTAAGTGTGAACATCTGTATTTGCGTATGGCGCTCCCACTCTTACGCGCATTGCTATAAAGCCGTATTCAAATAACTTTAATCGCTTAAGTACACAAATCCATTCTCGCTACTAACGAATTATAATTATTCATAGGCGACACCGACATCAATCCTTTTCATCTACATACAATGCTTGCATGATGCTCGCCCGAACTTAGTAAACTATAAAATATAGTAAAGTTAGCTAGTCCATCTGCAATATCGCGACTTATCATGTTTCATAATTGATTTAGAAGTAAGTACTTCCTCAGCAAAGTATAGAGCTATGATATCAGACACATCCTGTCACGGATCATAACATAAATTGCTGTAACAATGCCGGGGTTAGTATCCATTAAACCCTTTTATACAGTTTTTTATTGAATTCAGTCGAACGTGTGCATTAGGTAATCAATAAAATTATCCGAACTCACGCTTCCCGAGCGCAATCGGGTGAAAATGTTAAAGCGGGCTCTTCATTTCATGCATGGCGGAGTTGCTTGCCGTGACATGTTCTCATGTGACATGTCAATGTGAACATGAACGCGTCGATCGTTCGACCTGACGTGTATTATTGTGCAAAATGAATACTGCGAATAAAGATTTTTACAAATATTCAAACCTGAATTATAGGAAATTATTGATGTGTAGGTAATCGAATATCTGGATGGTGTCTCCAATTTTTAGCTTTTATGTGAAAATATATTTAACTAGGCAGACACTACTACTTTCGGGGACATCCTAAGGGCAAAAAGAGAAAATACAACACCTTTAACAACTTTTATAAAATAGGTAAAGAAAACAGCATTAATAGAACATTAACATCTACATAACAATAAAGTTTTCATTTCCACCAGATGTGCGATAAACGTTATCAAGGGGGTTAACCGTGACCTCATAAAAAGCAGAATTTATTACATCTCACGACGCGACCCTTGCCCCGAAACTAAGACAGCGCACAAAATAATAGAAAAATATCGTAATTAAAATCCAACCCTTCCTGTTCTGTGCTTTTTTATGGAGGGATGAAATTGGAGCGAGGCGCGCGTGACCGATGCGATGATATAGTGAGGTCCTGCCTTTGAGTGCCCGCAGTTGGCGAGGGCGGGTCGCGCCGCGCCGGCTCGGCCTGAGCGATCTTTAATGACTCTGTTACCTCGTTTATTGTAATGATAAGGATAACATATGAAGTCTACAATTAAGTCTAAACGATAAATGCCTATTTCCTGAAGCAAAACGGTCTGTTCAATACAGGCAAGATACTTTACAACAGGGCACTAGGGATGATAATAAGCTAAAATCCTATTGCCTTTTCTTCGTCTACCATCACATTTGCGACAGTCTCGTATTATAATTTATTTATGAGATTCAATCTTGAAAACTCCAGTTCAAGGACTCAGCCAAAGCAACAAGAGCTGTTCTGATCAGTTGAAAAAACAAATTATTACTCAAACAAAAGTATGTTACTCTCTGCAGCTTGAACTAATTTCCGTTGATATTCCAATTGTGGATAATGCATGGGTACTGCTGCTGGCAAATAACAGAAGCTTAGTCTGCGGCAGCGCGGACGTGCGGGGGCGGGGCGGGACGTGCACTTGCGCCATCACGTTTTATATTGCTCACTAAGATGAAGCGTAAACTGGCAGCCTATTACGATTGCCGTAATCACTACCTTTATGCAGACGCACATAATTGTCTCTACCGATACGAAATTCAATCAACTTGTAATTTTAAAACAATAACGTCTCTGAATGCTGATATCATTGGTACAATGCGTAGACACAGACATCCTCACTATTATACAGATGAAAAGATCAAACGAAAAAAAAAAGTGGATATGTTTCGATTCTCAATTATGTTTGGAAAGAAACTATTGTATAAGTAGGTACTGTAAATGTATTCAGCAGAAACGGATTTTCTTTTATCGAATTACTAAAGTAGAGCCAAACATTTCAATAAAAGTTTTTATAAGGACTTAAAGTTGTACAATGGATTATTGAAGAAAAGGTAACATTACCTTGTGTCATGATATGCCGCCTCCGATTTTCTAAAGATTGAACCAAAACATATCCTTAAGGTTGTTGGCATAAGGACGATACTCAAATAAAGTAATATCAGCCCTGCGAGCGAGGTGCGATGAGCAAGTTGCAATATTGTTTGTTGTTTGTTAAAGTATGCGTGAATAAGAGATCTTCAGACAAGTATTGATTGGTATTCAATGGCAATTCGATGAATGGCTGCTTGACAATGCCATCATTCTGCTACTTATGCGTAGATTTATTTTATTGTAAAATATAAAGAAATATGTAAGAGAAATGTTCCACGAACAACGTCAGCTTTTAGATCATTTTGACATCATCTGTGTCTGCTCCTAAATATCATTTACCTAGGTACATAGACATTAATCCGTTCGTCTATTATAAATAGATATAGGTATATGATATGAAGGAATTTTCGCCTATAAGTCACTCTGGAACGAGAATTAGGCCTAAACTCTATCATCGGGAATCATGACATGAGTTTAGGATGAACTTGGATTTTATTTCAAAACAAATTCTTTCGGAAAGCAGTTTCAGATAGGAGGTTTATTTAAGTAAGGATACGAAATATGACAATAGTTTAAAATGGCTACTACTACAGTGTGCACTGATGAGTTAAGCGGAAGAGCACGCTCCATCGCGCGGCTTGCGAAGCGCCGCCGACGCCGGTGGTCTCCGTTCACTGCCCATCAATGTCCTCCACTATTCTTATCCATGTAAAGCTCTACTCTCCAGAACTTAAGAATCAATGAAAACTATTCATTGTATACTCGTTATCCGAGTCTCAATCGAGTGCATTCGACCGGACTGCTTCACTTATTGAGTATGGTAGACACAGCGACGTCACTGCTTTGTTGGATATTGTTAGCATTGTCCATTTAGATACGTTTAAAATAGTAGATATGAAACGGTTTCGTTTTAAAGAAATCCTTATAGTAGGCTCACAATTTATTTGAGGCGAAGTAAGTTTGCCTTCTGTGAATAAATAACTTAGATATGCCAATTGTCATGGATTATCGTCATCCAAAAGTCTCCTTCCATATTTGTGTGGTCTCAACAGAACTGACAGCTACAAGGAATACTTAAATGAATTAAAAATACTTACCGTGCCATCTTTATACAGGATTTTTTCTAGGCATTAGTTATGATTCACTAACTTCATTTTTGAAAAAAAAATCGATACGTAAAATTTACATATTAAATCATTTTCTCGAAAGAATTATCCGCTCTGCGTGGTAGATATATAATAACTTTGTGATGTGATATCTCAATATTTTTGTATTGAGTGATACTAAAACAAAAAACACGTATTCAATGGATTTCGCCAAAGTATCAAAATTTAAACGGTGACAAAAAATTCAGCCTTTATATTCTTGAAATGGCCTTGCTTAGACATCGGCCATCACTATTTACATTAGAGCTCAGATCGCGAAATAGAAGTCATTTGTATAAAAACCTTGCCAGTCAATATAGAACTACCCTCTTTGGGAAAAGTGTCTTTGCTATCGCCACGAAGATCTACGATAAAATAATGTAGCAATATTAATATCTTTACAAATAAAGTGTTCCAATTTCTTATGGAAAAGTGTTATTACTCTGTAGATGAATTATTATCGACTAGAACTTTTTAAATGTTTAATGTCCGCTTGACGATAATTTATTGTTGTTGATTGTCTTGTGTCTGTCATGCATGACTCATAGTATTAATATAATTTGTATTTAATCTGAAATGGAATTAGAATTTTAGACTCATATTTTCAATATGTTATTTTTAACAATTTGTATGCCCAAGTGGCTGATCATGGAATGAACATTATTACTATATAATTATGTAATGAACACCTGCATGTAACCCATGTATCACAAATAAACGATTTGATTTATTTCTCCTTAGTCAATGTCAGTCTTTCACAGTTGAGTAAATACCCTTTCTCATTTCGCTACTTGCTATACGGTCTTTGACAATAGGTCTACCAGTTGCCTTAGTCAACCAATAAAGGTTGATATTTTGATTTTGATAAATTTTGATAAAGGTTGATTGAGGTAAAGGAGATTGTTTTGTAGAAATTCTATCTACAAACTTCTGCTTTTTTCAGATTTTACTTCCATCTATATTTCGGTCGCGTACTATGGTTGCTTAATCGGGTAGAATGTTGCATTTAGTCGGTTATTTTTTTCAATTATTACTTAATTTGGTTTCGTTTGATAGACTCTTCGATCTGGCCGAAAATGAATCTAAGTGATTTTTAGTTATGAGCATTGGCTATTTGTGTTAGTAATTTAAGGATTCTTTTTCAAGAATGGGGGAGGACATAATGCCTGGAACAAAGGGTAGCGCCGCGCCGCGAGAGCAGTCTCGTCGTGTATTGCGCACGCGCCACTTGAGTCTCGTTAGCGACTCGATCCACAATCGACTAAAACAATACGTTACCATTACGCTAATTGCACACACTAGATGTTTTGTTTTCCATCCACTTTTTAATGTTCAAAAACATTGACGATTCTTTTGTTTAATTAGTTAGTAGACCCAAGTAGACCTCTTTTTGACATAGACGTTTACGCAATTACCTAATCTTTTCTCTAATTGAATCTAAGGAAAACCCAAAAATATTCCTAAGGTTAAACTTAAAATGAATGTACCCACATTCTCTGCCCCCTAATTTGACCTAAGCACAACGAAAAAGCATGAGTGAACGCATCTGACGTAAATTGTTATTTACAGGAACGAATCAAATTTTTGACAATCGCGTAGGTCTACAGACTGTACTTCAATTTCTAAAAGACCCTTTTTTGTAACTGGTCAATCAATTAGAACTGTTTATGCACCAAATTTGTACCTATTTAATCTACAATGGGCATATTGTGAGGAGGATCGACAGGCGACACACGCCAATGTGTCGGCAATTAAGAACCGGCGCAGGAGCATTTAACGGCTAATGTGTCTATTAACAAATGTATTTGTCGTGTTGAAGCGCGCTCGTAAATTCCACAGACAACTGAGCAGTTGGCTCGTGTCGTCGTTAAACATATATCATTCGGCTCTAAATTGTCTAAACATGATACTAGTTTTGTTTTTGTTTTAAAGAATGAAGAGTTGTGATGAATCCTTTTTAACTTAATATAGTTATCTAGGTATCTAGATAGCTCAAATATGTGACCACTACGAGATACTTTTCTTCTCTTTTTTACTGTAGGATTATTATTTCTTGTGGAATTGCAACGCAGGTTTCCAAGTGTGGTAACTGGTAACACAAAAAGCGGTAACTGAAAAATAGTCTTTTAAGCCACCATGTTTATAATTAGTTAGGTAAAACCATCTACAAAACATTAGGTAGGTACCTATGTAGTACCTACATACAGTTTAAGAGAAAATCACCATAGATTCGATATTTAAATCTACTCGATACCAATGTGGTAAAATATAAAACGGAAAGGTTCCTCCCGGTACACGTTGTATATATTGTAAGTATATAACATCATTTTACTGATTTGAAAACGGAACTGAACATTCGAAAATAGGATCAGTCTGAGTGCAATATTTGCCTTGAACGGATTTTAAAATGAAAGAAACACGGAAACGGGCAGATGCTTAGGAATGGCGTCACAGGAAAGTAAAATAGTAAATACATAGCTACAGAAAGTATTAAAACAACATTCTTCGTTTGCATCATCTGTCTCCGAAAGCAATATATTAGTTGACAGGCGGCTCGTCCACAGTCCCACCCGCGCCGCCACGCGCCCTTCGAGACAGCTACTCGTATACTACGAGACTAATAACTTAACCCCCTTTTGTTTTTCTATACAAAGCGCTTAGTTTATTTAAGAGATCTACCGATTATGCTCTGACACGCGTCTCGGCCTAATCGCTCTCAACAAAATGAAATCTCTTAAATATCTCAAGCTTTAGTTAAACAATAATTGGGCAAAACTAGAATTGATGATTTCATTCGTAGTGTTGGTGAGCTTAGAATTGCATTGGTAAAATTGTAATGGGAGAGGAGTAAGTACGTGTTTTTGCACCATAGCTGAACAGTTAAATTATTTAGCATAAAATAATGGTGAAAATTAAATGGTGGGAAATCATTAAGGTGTTTCGAATATTGTCTGTCTCTGCTATTCCAGAATATTAGCCAGACCCGCCTGACTACCATTAGTCATTAACTATACCTTTATGCGTGAAGCTATTTTGATTGTTATGAATGTTAAGATTCTATACTGTTTACATACTGATAAATACATGGGAGTAACAGAATAGAAAATAGTTGATCCGCGACGAATATTCTTTTGCTAATCGTCCCGCCTACGCCGCGCCGTAGCTGTTTTGCTACGAGTCCTAAATTATTAGGTTTCAATTACACTCGAGAGCAATGAATCCGGGTCACTTAAAGAATGTTAAAAATCTCGGAAACTAAAAATGATAGGTTAATGCAATAAATTGTATTTAATAGACAATGTAATACTCCTTAAATGAAAGTAAAAAAAATATGAGTCACCATACATTTTATTAACACAAAATTACATAAAGAAAAAAACTGCTGATCTCTCCTTAAAACAAAAATAGGAAACATGAAATTTTTGAGCTTTATTACGATTTTCTTGAATTTTGATACTTCGTATTGCCTCCTCGTGCTTCCATTACTGCGTTTACGCGGTTTGGCATGCTGTACACCAAGTTCCTTATACGATTTTGGGGAATATTCTCCCATTCCTCTGTGAGAGCAATTTTGAGCTTACGAAGCGTGATTGGGGGAGGGTTTCGTTGTTTTACGCATCTGCCTAGCTCGTCCCAAGCATGCTCGATCGGGTTGATATCCGGGCTGCGCGCTGACCACTCCATACGAGTAATGTTCATCTCTTGAAGGTAGTCATTCACAATCCTACCTGTATGAGGTCGGGCATTGTCATGCATAAATATAGCATCCTCACCTAAATTGACCATAAATGGACCAACGTGATCATTGAGGATTTCTTCCACATATCTTTCGCTAGTTAAATAGCCGTTTTCTATGATCACCAGCTCTGTGCGACTTTCAGAAGAAATTCCGGCCCACACAAGTACAGACCCACCACCGTAGGCTACTTTTTCTTCGATGCATGCTTGCTTGAATCTTTCCCCTGGTCTTCGATACACTCTGTGTCTTCCATCGTGCTTGTAGAGCATAAATTTTGATTCGTCGGAGAACATAACTTTTGACCAATCTTCAATACTCCAATTTACGTGGCTCTGGGCATATCTTAGTCTTGAAATACGATGCCCACGCTCCAGTTTAGGGCCGTTTGCAGGTCTAAGGGGTTTTAAGTTAGATTCAGCAAGCCGCGGTCTTACTGTCCATGCACTTGGGTTACTTCCTCCGAGGCGTCGAAACTGATTTGTGAGTTCAGTTCCTGTAAGAAAGCGATTTCGAAGCATGGTGTTCACCAAGTATCGGTCTTCTCGTGCTGTGGTACACCTGGTTCTGCCCGTTCCTGGTCTGCGTAGGTTAGAACCAGTTTCTTCGTAACGTCGGAGAACTCTTTGTACTGTTGACAGCGACACACCGACAGTCCTGGCTGTATCGCGCTGACTCCGGCCGGTTTCCAGCATTGTAAGTATTCTGGTGCATTCTTCAGGCGTAAGCGACATAATTTCAGCTTGAATAATGAATATAGAGCACTATCAACATGGTTTATGTACCCACATAAATGACAGATTACAAACAAAAGCAAAACCAAATGCTGTAATTTCGTAGTTCCATCTTCGAAAGTGGCCCTTTTTCAAATTTGTTTTTTTTATGATATAACTTTACAATAACTAAGAAGTTTTAATACCTTCATTTAAGGAGTATTACATTGTCTATTAAATACAATTTATTGCATTAACCTAGCATTTTTAGTTTCCGAGATTTTTAGGATTCTTTAAGTGACCCGGATTCATTGCTCTCGAGTGTATTTTGTGACATTTCATAATGTGATTTGCAATATCACTGATTTTATATGGAAACCCTACTATCACATGTTACCTTCCTTAACTTGATTCCCGGGTTCTGATTTTGCTACTCTGACAAAAAAGATACCTAATTGCAATTAAACTAAGAAGCCATGATGGAAATCTAAACGCTTTATTTGATGATATTTTATAGGTACCTATAAAATATCATCAAATAAACTGTTTAAATTTGTAGTACTTGGTTCACAGGGATTGTAATGAATGAAGAAAAGCATTTTTTTGGAAAGTTTGAACAAAACTGCTAACATATTTCCTACCTAATAACCAGTGATCAGAAATATGTGAGCTAAAATACTTCAAGCTCGAAAAACAACAGAAACAAAGTGGAGACGCTTTACGACAAAAAAAAATTTCGGGACTAGTATGCACGTTTTTATTTGTTTTTAAAAAAAGGTAATCTCCTTATCTTCGTTTGAACGATGTAAGTAATCGCGGAAGCTGATGTAATTTACATACCAGCTTTAATATATATAACTAACAAGGTAAAGGTAAAAAAAAAAAACAATTTTATAGCTTTTCATACCATTCATTAGGTATGTACAATTATTGGAACTAAACGTAAACAGAAATCAGCCTCAATAATTAAGAAAGTCACCAATCTTAAGACTCAGTCAGAATATTATTTCCGTTGATGTTGAAAGTTGCCCTTAAGAGTTCAACTGCTACTAATGAGACACAATATAAATTTTAATTGTTATCGATCTCCTGGAGTCTTTGTAACGGACGGGAGGATCTGAATCGGTACAGTTTTCATCAGGAACTGAGTTTTCTTTGTCATCGCAAGATTTATTTTCTTTCAGAGAATTAAAATAAATAATGAGGAGTTTTTCCATCCTTCTAATGATTTATTTTTGTACTTAAAATCCATTTATAGATAGAGATTTATAGATTTTCAACATCAACTGAAGTTATAGGTACCTACATATTTATAGTACGACAATGATTCATTTTCATGGTCAAATCTTTTTTCTATACTGTCACAAATGTGTCTTAATGCATCTAGATATTCTAGATCTGGATTTCTGTTTATAACGTTTTATAATTTTCATTAATTGAAGCAATTTTTTTTAAAACGATGTCCAAATAAATTTTCCTCAATAACGATTCATCGGGAATTATTTTAACTTTTGTAAAGTTACAACATATGTATTTAAGTAAAAAAATAATTAAACGCTGGTTGATTTACTCGTGACCAGGGTATGTTACACAATTTAAAGAATTGAATTCAATCAAGAAAAAATGCTTTATTCACTTTTCTAGCAGCACCTCGGTGTTTGGGTCCGTCAATATGCCTCCTGATATTGATTTTCTTGCATAAAATAGGTACTATTCTCACATTTTTTATTTAGAACAGTATCAGATCCAATAAACAATAAAACAAGTACCTACAGGTAAAAAGAAACAATTCTCGAGTCAAATATAGGTATGCGTACACAACTTGAGGAACTACAGGAGTGAGCGATGCGCGCACGACAATGCTTGAAGTGCGAAACACACCGGCGGATCCAGTTCTTTACCTGAATTAATAACAATAGAAAACGTATCTATTGGTTTTTTGAGAACGTTCTCATTGTTTTTGGAAGTCGGTTGAAAGGAAAATTAATTCAATTAGTTTAATCTATTAATAACATTAATATTAAATTTACTTAAATGATATTCCGAAATCCCGACATTAGTCCCGAAAAAAATATTTTAGTCCTAAATAAGGCTCCACTTTTTTGTCTCTGTTCTTTGAACTTTAGGTACATTAGCTCACCATTTCCGATCACTGTTAATAACAGTACCTAGGCATCTATATATTTTTTAAGTTTATTATTTCATAGAACTCTCCATTGGCGTCTGTCCAGTTTCATACGTCTAAACAAATTTTCATAACATATTTTCCAGTCCGCATCAGACACCTCTTCAATCCCATTCTCAATTGCAGCCAGTGCATCTTCTGGTGATGAAAACAGTTTTTTGACGAGTTGTTTTTTTTTGGGGAACTAAAAAAAGACGCACGGAGCCAAATCAGGACTGTTAGGAGGATGACCTATAAGTTTGATGTGCTGTCCAGAAAGTCTCTAGTTTTATGGCGTTTTAAGCGTTGTCATGGTGAAGCAATAGGTACCCAACGGAGGCCGGTGTTTTCGGTTGCTGCTTGCAGAAGTAAAAACTTCTGGCAAACATTTGGTAACATATCATTCAGCATTGATGCTCCTTTGATCTCGTAAGGGTAGGTACTTGCACCAGATAACCCGTCAAAGAAAAAAAAACTTGCGATCTAAACTTTGCCTGCACTTCTCGCTCGCTTCAGTTTGGTAGGCGTCGTTGGTTCATTTTGAAACAGCCACACGGTCAACTGCCGCCCCGTTTCTGGATCATACTGATAAATCTATGATTCATCCCTCGTAATGACATCGTAAACGCGCCGAGACGAGCCTGCTTTAGATTTTGCTATCGAGACATGATAGCAAAACTTGAAGATTTTGAAGCAGGCTCGTCTTTGCGCGATTACGATATCATTACGAGCACCATTCAACCCGAACTTCCATCTGAGCCTGCGTTAGATTGTGCGGTACCCAGCGTAAAACTATATTCCTTACCGAAGAACTTACATTGTATGTGTAGTGTAGAATTTCATGCCTACTTCCCGATCCAATCTGCAGTATATGCTCGATCCCTTCATATGTAATTCGCCTATTCTCTTGAATTTGTCACAGCCAGCATGTTTTCTTCAGTAAGAGCCGTCATAGGGCGGTCACTTCTTTCTTCGTCCGCCAAAGTTACTCGACCACGCCATTCGAAGTCTTTCAAACGATTACCTACATTTGAAATCATACAAAATCATCGCGCGAAAATGTTCTCGAAAATCCATTTTTCAGTGAGACAGAATACCTATTTTAAGTTTTCTGGAAAAAAAATGTTGAGGTAATTTAGAATTTGGAATGTTTTTTTTTGTAATAAATAGTACTTTTAATTTACATCAAAACTAGCCAGTATCCCATAGACCAAAAATGTTAGTCGCATCAGAGTAACCTGGTATTAAAAGTAAATTTTCCAAAAAAATAATAGGTATCAATAATAAAACTTTAGTTTCTAAGTATCGTAAGTTTCATAACATAAAGTAATGCCTCCACCTAGATTAAAAGACCTCTAAATAAAAATGTTCAGAATCGATCCTCTAGAGAACGATTACGAACCATTTTTAATCAAGTCTTCAAATATTTCAATTGAATATTGTGACCCCTCATTTTCATCTGCAGTAATGAGATGCTTCGAGTTGCGATTTGAAGAGGCATTCATTGAATTGTCGAAAATATTATGCCTTACACGTCGAACTGTGCACCAGTGTCGCATTGCTTGTCATTTAAATATGCAATGCAGTGTACTGTAGGGTGACACATTACGAGTCACGGGTGCCCGAAGGGCCATTGTCATTGACGAGTCAAAACAAAGCTCTCAGCTCTCCCAGCATCAGTTAAACGTTGGCGATATTTTTAAATATTGTTATTATTTTGTTCCTACGTTTAATAAATTTCTGTGGTCTACAGTCATAAAATACCGCAACAGCGAAGTTTCTAAAGATAATTCAGATTCTTAGGAATGACGGCGATGTATGCGGGTGTCGCGGTCGGGACGAAGAGCTTGCGGTTTGGCCAGCACTGCGCAGTCGTCAATGTGATGGATGCGTGCTCGTGTAATTTCGCGGTTTCTTTCAAATATGCGGACATTATTTTCTGCAGGCGAAAGCGGTTGTAAATCAAAAATCTCATTAGAATTACAACGGCTTTTAAGACATTCTAGCATAAACGAGGTCACCGTTCACCGTGGTCAATTGTTTGTAACCTGTTGAAGGCTTTCAGAATCTGTAGATATTATAAGTAAAACACAGACTCTTGAAGCCCTCTGACAACAGAGTTGAAGGATGCCTAAAGAGGCTTAAAGAACCAAAATCTCGTCATCTTCCAGTCTTATTAAGGGACTCGTTATTATGACAGATGTCTGGACGGACATTTCAAAACTGTAATAGGTAAACTTATAGGTATATGGATATACAACTCACTCACTCAACTCTGTTCTATAACAAAACTCATAAAAAGGAGCAGTAGGTACTTACAAATCTTTACTGTTAAGATACACTGTGTAGGTAATTGTAATAATCACAGAAGCGTTTCACGATGATACGGCCCGAGTGTAACCCGACGCCTATCGGTTAGTATCGAAAAGTAACTATTTGATAGATCGGAGACCACACGTGTTGTGGTCGGCTGACATCAAGTCTCCGGGCTATCACACACACGACATGCGGGGCATTCAACTGGAACGGAAACTTATTTTACTTTGGAACTACGAGTCAAGTTGCTATGATTTACCCTTTGGGAAACGGATTGTTTAGCGACCCTGACTGTAGGTAGGGAGTACGGTCAGCAACGAAACATGATATCCCCCAAAAATCCTACACTGCTTTTCGCTTTTCGTGTAATAGCTAACTAAGAGTGTCCATTACCTAGGTATCTTAATTTTACATCTTTTCCGGTTTTTAAATACTATGCTCAATATTAATGATTTAAAAACTAAACTGCTAATCGATTTTCGTTATTTACTGAAAAAAAAACAATTGAATTAGTCACTAAGAACAAGAAGACTATTGCAAGGAAGGTGAGGAGGTAAACCTACTTAACATACAAAAACAAAATAGAATAAAACAAAGTCGTTTTTCGTGCGTGTTTCTTTAGTTCTTCTAAACTAGGTACCTACACAATGGATTTTGGTCCGGTTTTCACCATCATTCAAAGAATTTATTCCGGGAGATTTGGTAGATATAATAACTTTAATATTTAACTTTAGAAATGTCGCCACATCAGTAGATTGCACCCGTGCAAAGCAAGGGCGGGTCACTACCTAGCTACCTATTTATCTATACCTACAATAAAATAGTACTTAGACATAATGTTGATCTTTCAAATTCAATGCACCATAAGCATTGAATTTATTTAATTTTGGCCAACCCAGCGTCCTATAGCAGGAAAACTAGGTATATACAAAGACATTATTATTTATACACATCTAAATATCTCCTGCTACTTGCTACGACCAACGTTAACGTGTTTTATTTTTGTAGTAAATAAGCGTAACATAAGCTCATGAAATCGAGGTCGATCCAGTCGCGGTTGCCACAGGAAACCGCAAACTATCCATCTAAATAACTACAGTGCAACCAGAGTTGTGTTATTTTTTACTTTGTTGAACACAGAACAGCCAGCTCGGCTTCGAATAAAAAGTTGATCTGTTCAAAACCTTCCGAAAACAAATTACAACATTATTAGTAGACACACGACGAATTGTCATTGCTGAAACTTACAAAAATAATGTTGTTCTTATTACATTTATCATACCTACCTTTATTCTCGGTAAGAAAAAAAAACCCTAGACGAATTGCCTTTTTTCGATGTAAAATAAAATAAAATCAGTCCTTTTTTTCTTAAATTATTTGTTAATTAAACAATAAAAGCACCCAGTCGGTTTCAAAAAGTATTAAGTAAAGGAATTTATTAGTAGCCAGCCAGTAGCAGTCAACAAAAAAATATTACCTAAACATCGCAAACGCGCATGTAACTACGATTTTTAGCAAAAGGAGAAAACGGAACCCTTATAGGTTTCACTCGTGTCATCGTGTGTCTATCTGTCTGGCTGGCTGTCCGTCTGTTACAGCCAATTTGCTCCGAATCTAATGGAGCAAATTGGAAAATAAATAAATAAATGCAAACTGTACCGTGAAAAGAAAGGGCTTGTTGGGACGATCTCAAACATATATTTTTAAATAATTTTAAAATAAATACCTTTTAAGACTTACAGATTTAAGAAAATAGATGAAAATTTACCATTACTGCTGAGGAGTTTATTTGTGAAGTGGTGATGGATTGGCGTTTTGGGGGACTTTGGGATTCTCAGCCTAGTTTGAATAAATGACTTTCGAAATTTTGAATTGTCACCCACCCTTATCTCCGAAACTATCGAACCTAACATTATGAAAAAAATATAGGTAGGGAATGGTTCTTTACTCATAGATTTCAGGAAAACCTATAAGAACTCTATGATATTAAAATAACATGTTACATCTATTGTGCGTACAAACTTACATTTGCTGTTGTTGGAATGTTTGGGAGAACATGTTTTTCAACTACAATGTTAACTTAGTCCTTGGTAATTTGGGATAAATCCATCCCAACTACGGAAACCTTCATGGTACGTGGTCCGACACGCATTTGACAGGTTAAAAAAAAAAATATGTTGTTAGGGGCCCTGAGAGTAGTTTTACCCAAGTTTGCAACCCTGAAAACCTTGTGCTGGCCCTATTTGCTTGGACGCCCACATATTATCATCACTGAGTAACATAGGCTATAATTTATAAAGATATCACGTGGGCGAAGCCGCTGGCGAAGCTAGTGTAACATAATTATTTGTATGGCGTAATCGAAGCGGAGGTGTAAGCTGTGTGCCTCGCCAAGATTGAGCTGGGCGGCGGTACAAAGCGGAGATGTGAGCTGTGCCTCGCAAGCTGGCGAAGAGTACCTACCATCCGGTTTATTCTGTAATCATCTCACGGTGAAAACTTAGGTGAAGTGAGCTCGGAGCGAGTTGTCAGTCCCTAGCAGCAGGTGGAATGACAGCTCACTTCACCTAAGTTTTCACCGTGAGATTATTACAGAATACCCGCTCAGGTGACTGGTACCAAACTCAAACCAACCACAACCTCGGACTGCCCAGGTCCAGCAGTGTAGACACGCTAGACAGAGCGAGTACCGTACTTTATAAGCTGTATTGTAGTAGTTTTTTTGTTAAAACAATGTCGTTTGGAGCCGAACACATTACAGAAAGTTTTCAAATGTCTGTGGTGTAATCGTGTTTGTAATACTTTATTCATACGGACGCGGCTGCGTTACAGAACAGCTAGGTACTTACTGTTTGTGTTTGTTGCATCCGCCTTTGTATTTACGCGTCCGGGCCTAACAACATTTAGTATTTAAAAAATGTAGGTTTGCATGCGCGTTTGTGACGTTTGCCTTTTTTGTGTCGATAAAGACTGTAGGCTTTAGGTAGAAAATAATAAAAGAGGCTTCTAACAAATGGCTAGAGTTAAGTGAGCTTTTTCCTGAAACAGAAGGGTTTATGTTAGCCATTCAAGATCAAGTCATAAATACAAAAAAAATAAAAAAATACATAGGTAATAAAAGATAGTACAGTAAGAAATTATTGATGCAGAAAATGTCACAGCAAACCTGAAATAATACAACATATCACAGGAGCTTGTATCACACAGTCACACTAACCCAAAACGACTGTACGAATAGACATAATTCAACTTGTTACTCATATACCAAAAATTCTCAACTAAACTTAAACTCATGCAAGATCCCTACACACCATATTACAAGTATGTACACGGCTAGACCTGTTTTAGAAAACCAATTCTACAGAATATATTATGATCGCACTATAATTACAGACCACATCATATTATATGTATAACAACATACCTGATATAACACTAGTTGATAAAGTAAGCTAACACACATTTATAATAGACAGCAGTCCCAAACACTAATAAACATAAGGTACCTGCGGTAAATAAGGGCCAGCGGCTATCAAGGACCATCACCGAAATAACATACATTCAATAGTTTTATAGGTTGGATCTCACGCAAACATAAAAAGGACCAATAGTTTTGCTATATGATCATGTCAGGAGCCCCGAGTGACTCACTGGGGTCGGTCAACGTCACATTTTTATTAAAAAAAACGCCTATGCAAAAACGTTCACTATAAAGAAAACATTGTATTTTACAACAATCGAACACCTAATGATTGTAAAGTGGACATTAGAGCTGTCAAGTAAGTTGTAAGTTATTTTATTTTGTTGATTTTTGCTAACTTTCAAATCACGTTTTGTAAAAAGTGACGCCTTTGCTAATAAGGGCTATCTGGAAGGAAGTGAATAAGGGCCGGCCCTTATTGGCCTGTCTTACAGCCTGTGTTATAGGATAATATATCATTACTGAATCTTAAGCAGAATAAAAGTTTGAAATCTCCTTTCTAACAGCTAATACCCACTCCTAATAATGCGCTGGTGAAGCAAAATAAACCAAGACTATTACTAGAGACATTATTTATGGAAAGAGAGAACAATAAGAAGAGACAAAAGAGACAGCAAACTCCTAAAGAGGGCAAAACTGACAACGAAAAATAAAAGAAACAAGGGGAATCCTGATGATACGTGGTACTGCTACGCATGTCATATGGAAAGCATCCAACGAAAGCCGATATCAATTTTGTTTGCCTCGAATGCAATTAAATGACAGCTTTAGTTTGCAGGCCAAAACCGAGGTAAAACTAAATATCTCTTTGATTATAGGTAGTTGATTACCATAAGTTAATAATTAATAATGATAATACTGCGAATCCACCGACCATTGATATTTGATGGTCTCATAATTCTATTTCGATTTTTCGTGCTTGTTGCTATTGCATTATTTTGATAAAGGCTGGAGCATTCGCCGGGCAAAAATGAAGCATTTATTTTTAATTTTTGTTAAGCAAAATTTTTGGTTAACAGGTTTTTAACTAAAAATAGTATAAATTTGTTGATTTTACATAAATAACAACTCTTTGTTACAAAATGTTTATTATTTTAGTTTTGTAAGGACCGATTTGTTTTTTTTTAGATATAAATGATTAATGGTAAACTCAACTGTTTAATTATTTTGTCTGAAAATGTTAATTATGTTGAGTTAAAGAAGAAAAAAAATTGTTTTATGTTTTATCTGCTTAGTTTCTTTTAATTTAGTATCGGACCTGAATAGACTACCTGAGTTTATTAAGGTCCTTAGCAAAGGATTTTTTTAAGTTTATTTTTGTTCACAAAATGTTTAAAACCTAGCCATAAAGGCATCTTTTCAAGATCTCTAATAAATAATGTTCGATAATATTCTTGATTTTTATTTCAACTTCATCTATTTTTTTCAATATTTAAGTTTAAATTATGCCGGCTCTTATTTACCGCAGGTACCTTACACACAAAAACTATCACAAAAAAAAAATCAGGAAGTATTAATATACAGAATTACAAGAGGAAATTACCAGAGTTTGGAAAATGAATAGTCATTAAGTATGTATAGTATCTACCAATAGTATAATATCAACAACAGGTGTTATTCCGAAACAAATATTCAATAGTTTTAATGCACTCAATCTATACAAATACCAAACACCAAATACCTAACACTACAAAAAGCTGCCATATTAAACACTTGCCGCATAGTAAGATTTTTGTTACAACTAGTGTTAGATAATAATTTCACTGCAGTACAGAGCAATTTACCTTCTCAGAATAATAACTAGAATCTCACCTTGGTTAACACCCGTGAGATTCTAAAAATACCAGGAACTTACCTGAGAAAATTAAATTTAAAAACAATAACCCCACAAAATAATAAACCCACCCACGCTATCTCCACGTCGTGGTGGGGCTTGCGCGCTCCAAACTCTAGGTCTGTGCCGGTAGTTTACTTTGCCGGAACCTGGGGCCCAAGTCTGCTATTTTTATAAATTCGTCATTCCAACACGATCCCATTGTCATTTTGCTAAAAGTTCGTAATCTGCTAAATTCATAATGGTCGATCATTGGTTGATCATTGTATTCCACAAACACGATACTCGTAACGAATTAAAAGCAATGACTGCACAATAACGTTCTAATGGTAGGTCACTGATCAAAGGTACCTACTGTCAAATTTTTTGCAGATTACCTCCTAAGTCATTCATTTTTGATTATGTACGAGATTACCCATAGATGCCATTTCTTTCAATGGAGTGTCAGTGGCTGACCATTGGAAAGTCATAATGACGCCAATATATTAGTAGATTACCAAACTTGTCAAAATCAACAATTATGAAATCAATGATAGACCATTCTGACACTATTGTAATAGCAGACTTGAGGCTCTGGGTCTAGGATGAGGAGCCAGACCAAGAGAGATACAGAAACCCGCAGTTGGGCAGTAGCGACACCACGCACCCTATCTCCCGGGAGAAATCTTGTTCCTCATCTCAGGCTTGCCTTTATTGGAGTGAACACTGACGAGGAACAGAGCTCCCACCTCATTCTTGCCTTAATTGGCCGGCTTGAGAGGAGATTCGCAAGAGCAAACGTACTCGGAGGAAGGAAGTATTCCAGTAAGTGCTCGTAGGGATCTTGACCATCTTCCGGGCTCTGGGATTGTTCTGAAAGCCGTGGAATACCTCTCCACTCCTCAAGCACCTCAGGACATGTTGCCCCCTTGTCGGTACGTCACTATGTGCTAGCGACAGTTTTTGGTATTCATTATTGAGTGTGCAAGTTACCCTTTTTTTTTTGGGTGGAGAATCCTCATATGACTTCTCCCGCTCTGGGCGGAGCGAGAGGGCATGTCAGACTCTTACTGACTAAAACCCACCCGTGTTCCTTCAGTTGCCTTTCCGTTGCCAGGGGCCACGGTATCCCTTTCGGACTTTCCCGCAACCCCGGCAGGCATCGGTCCCATCGGACACCTTCACTTGCTGACATCTCTTTGAGGCGCACGTGGAACACAACGCACCGTCGACCCGGGCCTGGTCCTTATCGGACAGCGAGCTAGCCATTGCTCACCGTGCAAGGGCGCCTGGAATCCTCCTTCGCGAGCATTACTGCTTCGCAGAAGGAGGTGACTGCCTCCCATGACCAAAAGGTCATGGGAGCAAAAGCTCCGTACCATGGCCTGGACCAGGCGGCCCTGGTCCAGGCCAGACGCGAGAGATCTCCACCACCGATCGCCTCCACGAGGACACGGCGGTGCTCTGCCTAAGCCGGGCAGACCTCCACCGAATGCTCCACCGTGTCCTCCGGGCGATCCACGCAGTGATGACACCCGGGCGTTACCTCCCGCCTGATACGAAACAGGAACCTCCCAATACAAACGTGTCTGGTGAGGACCTGCGTCAGGCGGAACGTGAGGACTCCGCGACTATGGGACCAACCGGTATTTTCCATCTCAAAAATCGATAACTCTGTTGTTTTGTGATTTATCTCCTTGATTTTTTTTTCACGTATTTGTGAATATCTAGGCAATAAAAGAAATCAAACATCATCAAAAAAAATGACAAAGATAAAGTTATACGAAATTTCATACAAAAAATCATACAGTTATATTAAAATAGCAATAAAAGTTACACTTATGCTTAAAATAAGTTTAAAACTAAATTATTATTATTAAACAAACAGTTACATGACAAAAAAAAATTATTACTTAAACTTATCCTACTCATCACTTTCTATTTCCAACAACTCTTTAGCTTCGTCAAATAATTCTTTGGATATTAGAAAACTTGGTTTATTTAAGCTAGATATATAAGGATCAGATGTATATAACAAAATATGCAGAACGTCTTCGTTTGTTGCTGATCTGGAACACTTCCTAGCGTGATGTAACCTATATTTCTTATAATCTTTATTTCGAGCTTCCTGGGCATCTTCGGATAATTGTCCTATAGGCAAAACTGCATAATGCTCTATTATTTTAGCACCATGTATAAGTACTTTATGGACCGAAGATGGCATGTAGTACCAGTTATATTTGCTTACATATAATTGCGCGGTTACCAATGTATACTGACCAAATTTTTCTGCGTTTATAGGAAATCCCGATGACATAGTTTGAAGAATTACATATAGTCTCTTGATTAATTCTTCATCAATTCCGGTTATCTCTGCAGAACATTGGTAATTTTGGAAAAATCTCCTTGCCGTATTACCGTCATTGCTATTACCGGAACCTTGACGTGGTTTATCAATATGCAAGCCAAGCACTTCTCGGAAACGTTTTTGGACAAATTTTTTCTTGTCTTCTTTAAGTTGCTTGTTTTCTGGAGTTGTTGCAGACCACTTCTCAAAACCTAAATTGTAAGAAATATGGAGGATCATTTCCATAAATCTTATCCATGCGTGTAGCGTCGACAATCCGTATTTAAACGCATTTTCATTTTCAACTCTCGTTGTAACTTTTAAAAGATCATTCATTTGTCTGGGAGTTGCTCCACAAACAGTGCAGGTAGCACTGGATGATGTGTTTGTCAACACTTAAGCAACTTTCCCATCAATCATTGTCATAAACAGTTGATGTTTAACTTCGATGACTTTGTCTTCTATTGACACAAGAGTTGGAATCAATTGATTAATTTTGGCTTCAATTTCACTGACAACCGCTGTAGTTTTTTCGGGAGTTTCTTTTGCAAATTCTAATGAAATTGGTCTGCAATATCTAACAGATGAGCAAGTAAGGTTTTTCCATATGACCGTAGAAGTTTCTTCGTCTACTAGTCGCAGTGGTACAAGGGACACTATAAACAAATTAGCGTCCGATATTTGTTCGTTTTCTTCCGGTAGAGTTTGTTTATACTCACTTTGCCCGGAGGATCCATCACATCCCCATTTAGTGAAAAGCTTGAGACGATTGTAAGTCGATCCTGACTTTATCCTTATACTACGGCAGACTGTATGGTCTAAGAGATCTTGCAGGTTGATTTTTGCGCTTATATTTGTCACCGTAATGCTGGATGCAGGCGGATAGCAAGCCTTTTTTGCTTCACTTAGTGTTTGATACGAAGGCAATACAGAACTTAAATTCTTATCAACGAGCCTTTTTCTTAGGTACGCATATTGTGCTTTGGTTAAATCAGTTTCAATGCATATACTCAATGCTTCCTCTTTTGTAAAGGAAAGTGCGTAATCTGGATTGAGTATGTTTTGTAGAATAACTTTTTTCTCTTCTTTTTCCTTATTTCTGATAATAGTCACAATCGACGCTTCGTCATTTTCCCCCATGGATCTTAAACCTTGCACATAAGCGTTACGGACATGTCCCATTCCATACTCCTGGACCAGCTCCATATTGTTTCGTTCCTTTGTGTTTTCCGAGCACTCGTCATATTGTTTTGTTGGTCTTCCACGTTCACCAGAAGTATTCAAACCAGAATTTACAGTGGTTGAGGTACTGCAAGAATTCAATGATACTTTAAACTCACCATTTAACCAATTTGAGTATAGGCTCTCGAACCGGTCCGGCTTTCTTTGAGCTTTGGTCCATTTCTGGTTGCAACTCGATGTTAGATTTTTTTGAATACTCTCTATTACAGTATTAACGTCAGTTTCCAATAGTTGAAAATTTTCCAATAAATATTTTTTGAGGTCTGAAGTAGGTACTTTTCCCTTTTATTATTTGATCACAAAGATCGCGTCGAACACAAACGAATTCACTCATTGTTAGATAATAATGTTTTTTATGCGTTAATTGTTATTGAAAAGAAGTATCTGAACACTTTGATGAATCGTATGCTGAACATACACGGGTATTTAAAGGACTAATATTTTAGTGCCTTGTGCAAAAACCATGGGACAATTGATTATAACAGTTGTCATCGAAATAGTGTAATCAGTACTGATTGTAATTATTTACCACAACAGATAAATAGAACTTCCGCAGCAATATAGTTTATCATACTTGTGGTTAAGGAGACCACCCCAAACAAAATTGCCATGGGAAGATTCTTTCAAATATAATAGCAGTTTTTTAATTTGCAAATGTATGTTTTTATCATAGAAATAGAAAAAAACAATATAGACATCAAAGGATAATAACTAAATATAATATTTCATAATAAAAAAGAAGAACCGTAATTTTCGAGGATTTTTCCCCGATTGACATTATTGCTTCAAAATCACCTCTGGCGCAAAAAACGCGCAAGTTTTTTTTAAATCCTCATATTACTGAGTAGATAAGGTCTCTAATAGAGTAATTAACTTGACACCGGCTGCTTTCGGCAACAACGAAAACTCCAATTGAAATTAACAAAAACTAAATTTTCTTTACTTCACTAAAAAAATATTAAAAAATTAAATAAAAATATTTTTTTACAAAAACTGAACGTGGTGGCAAAGTGTATATTCTAAGCTATCTAATGATGTATAACACTAATATGTTTCCTTGGAAAACTTCCGAATAATTATGTGTTGAACTCCCTTAACGGTAATTTAATTGGCATGAAAATATTTATGCCCAATGTTTGAGGTTCATTTTATAAACGTAAAACTTTATATTTTTTTATATTTTGTAATTTATTCGTAAGTTCCATCTTTTGAGAGTATAAAACCATAAAACAATCTATGGATTTACGACTTTCGACAAAACCATTTTTGAGATGGAAAATACTGTTTGGACCCATACCTAGTGCGCCGTGGCGCCGCTCTAGCGACGAAAGAAAGAAAGAGGGGACTTATCGTCGCAATAGTGGCGTCCCCAGCACTGGGTTGCGACAATCGCTCTCCATGACACCATGATCATGACATGATCCCGCCGGAGCTCTGTCCGCTGTGCCGCGATTTCTCGTGGCATCGGAGTCAAGCCCGGCGTCTCGCCTCCTCGCGCCATTCCCAAATGTGCGCGAGGACTGCAAGTCACCCCCTGCCATTTTATCCGTGTGCATATAAAACATTAATCAGACAGGGGCCATACTGGTACGAATTTCCATTGACGTCCAACGAATTTAGGGTGGGAAGAGGGTGGGGGGAGGGGGAGGGAGGGGTACTACCCCCCCCTTAAAAGGAAAAGTTGCGGAGCCCCCCCCCCCCCCCTTTTGAGTTTTTTTTTTATTTTTAATTCTGAGGAAATTTCCCTCATTTTAGGGATTAAAATTAATAATAAGTGTAAAAAACCAGAGGGGACCCCTTGGGGGAAGGGACGTTCCCCCCTACAGAAAGGGGGACCCACTTCATCAAAAAAAAAAAAACGAGGAACACTGATTCAGAGGGATTTCTGTATCTATTTTGAAACTGCAACTTCTCCGGCACTGCGGGAAGAGCAGCCTCTACGCCCTTGCGTAACAAACCGCAGGCATCCGGTTACGGTTTGTTACAGCAGGCGGAGGCTGCTCTCCCTACGTGCCTCCGGCTCTATAAAAACACTCTAGGGGTAGGACAGACTCGTACCAGGTGGAGTCGGGGTCAATCAATTCGGTTCTGTGACATAAGTTGAACCTAACCTATTTTTTTGCGTCTGTCTTACGTTTCGTTCCACAAGCCGGCAAAGACTGTAAACACTAAACATTATAATTTTAATAGCTCGTAATGAAAATAGCGCTGTAATTTAATGACAAAATTGATTTTCAATATTTTTTTTCTCAAAAAGTACACGTCTCCGCGTGTTGAAACTTTGCGTGAGTGCTTATAATAAAATACCCTTTCTGTAAAAAAAATATCAACCTCCAACTCGTTGGACGTCAATGGAAATGTATGCCGCCATACTCCTTCCATAGTTTCAGGTCACCGTTCAACTTTTTCAAACCCATACTTAGTCCAATATCTTTATTTCCTTAACCATATGGGTGATATATTCCATATGGATGAACTTACATAATAATAGGGATAATCATCGGTTGGTGTCTCATTTAATTAAAAACATCTAACGTGCCTTTGCGAGTTGACTTCGGCTCCTCGTACGCCTTCATAATACGTAACCGATTCCATTTTCGAAACGGAAATATTTAGTTGACAATGAAATAGATATCTACTACCTACACGATCCCTAAAATAGGTGATATATTCTCTCACTATACAACACACTGTTACAGACATTAGTTATGAGAGGCAACGAATTTGACTGTTGCCTGAATTTTGCAAATTAGGAGATCTCTTGCGCCATCTATGATTTTGCCCTGATACAAAATCAAAAAGAAAGTATTAAGCCGTATTTGCACTTCACCCAAGGACTTCACCTTGTAACACAGACTACATAGGGATACCCTTGTAAAATGCTTGTCAATCCTTTTTATTTTTTATATTAAATAGCCTGTTAAGATAAGTCATTGATACAGACAATATTACCAGTATTATTATTTCTCAAACGAACGGCAAACAAAAGCATTATGCCCCCTCCGAAGTCCCTCTTATAGGGGGCCTTTAGACGGTCAATCTAACTGAGTGAGAAAAGTCAAAACGGATGGATATTTTGCGTACTATGTAATAAAGCACTACGCGATTCTCACATCAACCTAACCCTGTGATTCCCAGTGATCCAGGTGTTCCCCCAGAGGTCCACTGGAAACACGACGAGGCACACTGGAACCATACTACGAAATAACGGACATAGGGTTAAAGGTCAAGGAATCGAACAGATTTTTTTGTGGTAAACTGCTGACGTCATTACAAACACCTTTTACTGATGTAGTTTTTCTGAAAAATGCATTATTTTCTGAGAAAAAAAATATTGAATTATTTTTTTATGGAGAAAATAATGTTTTTGTCAATTACTTGCGTAATTCATATTTAAAATGAAATTTACTAAAGGTCATTGAGGGAGTCACGGCCAACATTTTCTGTATTCACACTTAACTGCGAAAATGTGCGCGTTGGAAACTACAGGCACTTGAAATTAATATTTTTGTATGTAGAAAATAATGTTTTTGTCAATTACTTGCGATTCAGATCATGAATTAATGGATGCTTGATAGATCATCTAAAGTCCCCCATGGACTATCTCGAGCAGTTATGATGTTGCCACACATTAGGAAAATATTAGTATTATTCGACTAAAAATAACCGTAATTACTTGGTGAATGCAACAACACTAAAACTGTCAGATGGCAAACTCAAATGTCAGTTGCACAGGTCAGTTGTCACTACAAAAAATAATAAAACACTTTCGACATTGTTTTTGATCAAAACTGAATTGTTTAATATTTTTTTATAAGGTAAAATATAATCTAGTGTAAATTGTAATATATTGAGCTTAGCATTGACTGCAAACTTTCAAAATCGTGTTATTAAAGCAGTCTTTTTTTTCCAGGAATACTAGTGTATCGAGTTCTATCTAAAACATACACAATATGAAAAATCTTGCTAAAATTATGGAAAAATATACCTTGCCAAACATTCCGACTACTCAAGGTGTGTTGGAAGATTTATTTGATGACGAGATTTTGCAAGTGAAAGATCATCCTATTAAATTAGCTGAAGGTAATGAAAGTTTACTAAATGCACATTGTTGTTTCAAAAATTTCAAGCAGTTGCAAGAGGATGTGATGAAACAAGATGGACTGAATTCTAAATTAGACGAACTAAATCAAAAGCTAGTAGAAAATATAGCAAATATGAAACAACAAACATAGATTTAAATATTTATTAGGCAAATTATGATTTTACCATGTCATGTAGGTATGGAACACGTGCTTAGCACTTTACTTATATATTTAATTCATAAATTAGTTTAAATAAAGTCATTTCTATTTAATTCTATAACTTAAATACCCATTGAAGTGTTTTCTAAATTACCAAAATACTTGTACATGTATACTAGTCTGTCTCAGACATTAAAACCTGCTTCCTCCAAATAATCTCAATGGAAAGAGAATAGTATTGTATGTTGTTGTAATATAATAACTGCATTGATTTAAAAGTTCATTTTATTATACTTCCAACCTTAACCAAATCATCTTCAGTCATCAATCCTAAGTGGAATAAACAGACTAAAGCTGCACCCTGTTCAGCAAATTTCTTGTTCTTCTCCCAAAATGAAGATGTGTATTTTTTGCCATTGAAAGTAATTATAGTACGGAACAACTTTTCCACTTGCTGTGTTTCATACAATGGCAATTTTTGACCATTCTTTCCTGCCCATGCATGTAGTTTGGATTTGGGTAAATTAAGGTCATTGAAATTAGCTCTAACAAAACATACCTGAAATTTTAATTTAAGAAATAGAATCAAATCTTTGTCTAGGTACTATAGCCAGGACACCAAAAATGTAATAAACAGTATACTCCTTACCTTCATTTGGACTACATCAGTAAGATCAGTATGAAACAATTTCATCTTCTTTTGTGGTGGCTCCAGGTCATCAGGAGTCACTTGCCATCGTCCCTGTATTCCCTGTTTCTGATAACCTGACTGTTTTTCTTGACAATATTTTCCTAAATCCCAAATGGCACTACAAAAAGAAAAATGAAAGAATTTTTTACTTGAACTATTCATTTCTTTCAAATGAAAGAAATAATATTATTATGATTAGGTACCATATTTGTTCAAGTGTTTGACAATCTAAAAATTGCCTTCCCCTTGGAGTGTCTTGCAATTCTCTTAAAATGTTTTGGACGCAGTACTTTGAGTTTGCAGGTGAATTATCAAAGTCAACAGCCAGCTTAAGATACTCTTGAATGACGGTATCCATTGGGAGCATGCCTTCTCTCTTAAAAATGGAACAGTTCCATTCAGCTGCTCGTGCAATCATCACACTGGAACATCCAGTCATTTCCTTGAATTTGTAAATATCATTATGTTTCTCGATTTCCTTAGAACCTCCACTGAAATTATGTAAAAAATTAATCAATATAATTATACCTACACAAAACACATTTATTGAAAAGCTAAATTGATTGAAGCTTTTCAAAAGAAGACATACTTTGCTATGACTGGTATTGAAATCCTTTCAGCAATATACTTTATTATATCTGTATGTACTGCATGTTGTGGACGTTCATCCTTTGTCCTGCCATGAATTCCAATAGCTTTAATTCCTGAACTCACCAGTTTCTGTACAAGCTTTAGTGTCTCCTCTGGTGTTTGAAGAATTCTAATTTTACAAGTAACAGGTATAGATAAATTATTAACTAAAGTAGTTAAGATATTATAAGCTTTCTCTGGTTGAGCAAGCAAGGCAACTCCCATGCCTCCTTTTATAGAAAATTCTTTTGGACATCCCATATTTATATCTATAGCAGCCACGTCTTTTTCTCTAAAAACAGAAAACATCTTTAGGATGATTGTTAAATAAGAGAACTACAAACCAGAGCTTGGAAACATCATCTATCAAGTCTTACACAAGTTTAGCTACTTTTAAAGCTCTTTCGGCATTACATGTTCCTAACTGTAGAATAACTTTATCCTTTTCTTCATCACAAGTTCGAAAGACTATCGTTCCATCCGTTTGGTCTACATAGTCAACTGTGTTTAATATTTCTGAAAACAAATTTGTTAATGTTTATTAATTTAGTATTTGTCTTTATGACACGTCTAAATGTTAATTCTTTGTTGAACATGGGTTTCCCGCTATAAATACATTACACCAGCATCCTTAATTTTTTTGCCACTGATAGTCATTTCTTCCTTTCTTATACTTGTAGATTATGGACGCGATTATAACAAGGACTCTAAATCTAACTTTCTCATATTTATTAATTGAATCGAACGCTTGAAATAATAATTAAATTAAATAATTGCGAGCAAACATAACCTATGTTTGCTCGCAATTATTTATATTTAACAACAACAATTAAAATTCTGTTTAATTTTATACATAGATCAGACCTTTTTTAGACTTTTCTATGATTTAATGAATTGGATAACACTAACCGTTGTATTTGCGCTTTGATCTTAAAAATTTCCAATCAATTAGTTCTTCGGTATAAACCAAATCTGCACCATATCTTAGTGCCAAAAGACGCATGGGTAAGGTCCCAATACGCACCATAGGCGCAAGTATTATTTTATTTTCGTATGATATCATTTTGATAATTTTATATTTTTTTTCAAAAACGTGTGAGCATGTCAATATTATTATCAGTAAGTAACTGTCACAATCCTATTAGTTTGACAATTGACATAAAATTGGTAATTAGGGTTGCGAGGTACAAAATCTTGTCTAAGGCTGCGTTCCGAGTTACGATGTAATCGATTTGAGCGAGCTAACATCCGTACCGAATTAGCGAGAGCGCGATATCGATGTCCCTGGAATCGTTATGATGACGTCATGACGTTATTATGTATTTTTCCACTATTTAATTTACCTTAATATTCCCTTTATACTTAATTCCTTTTTTTACCCCACCTCCAGGATCCCTCTTACTCAAAATTAAAACCACTGATATATAATATTTGTTCATATAACTGTAGCTACTTAAAAGATATATTTCTATCAAAATTCCCTGTAAACTTTTAGACCTTTCTCTTAAACGTTTTAATATGTCTTCGTCCTAATTAGTCTGTGGTCCTAATCTTCAATGACAAAATACTTCAATCAAATTCAAAAGCATTCTTTTTAAATCATCAACTCAAATCATAAACTGAATTCCAGCCAGTAAATACCATAGACATGAAATTCTATCAAATTTATATTTCAACACCATTTTGCGATAACGCCGACCATATCCTAAATTATTATCACCGTGTGCGCTGTCAAAAATAACAGTTGTGATGTCTCGCATCTTATTTGTAAACTTATGTGGCATTTTTGAAATTTGTGTGTCTGGCTACCGTTGGCGTCGCCACTTAACCTGTCATAATCGTGATATCTAAATCGAAACATGATACTCCTTTCCTAGAGTATGTCAAAAATTATTCAAAATTATTTAAAAAGGTTAGTGTTTTTGCTAAATCTAAATTTTTAAGCGATACAATTAAAAATTCCAATAATAAAGTAAAAACCACTTGGAAAATTATTAACAATGAAACGGGTAAATCGGTTAAGCAAGATAAACAACTTGAGATTATGGTCGACAATAAATTAGTTACTAAAGCAGCTGACGTAGCTGAGGCGTTAAATGAGTTTTTTGCCAACATACCTATAACTACGACTCGCTCCTTAAATTCGTCCCCATCTAAAGCTGAAAACCTTTTGTTTAGTAGTGTGTCTAAAAGTAGTCGCTTATTTAGCTTCGAACATGTAACGCCTCGTGATGTAGTTAATGTTTTCAACACACTCAAGTCTAAAAACACTGGTGATTACTGGGGAATCTCCATTAAACTTTTGAGTAATATAATAGACATCGTAGCTCCCTATCTAGCTGTTACTTTTAATAAATGTGTTGATTTAGGAACTTTTCCTGACCTCATGAAGAGTAGTTACTACTCTTCATGAAGTCAGGAAAAGTTAAGTCAAAGGTAAGTCATACCATTATTTAAATCAGGTAATAAAAATGACGTTGGCAATTTCAGGCCTATTTCTATTTTACCAGCATTCAGCAAAATATTTGAAAAGTTAATACTCAAGCAGTTGCTAAGACATTTTAATTTAAATAGCCTCCTTCATAATGAACAATATGGCTTTACAAAGGGTCGTTCGACTACAGATGCGGGTGTTGCTCTCCTGAAACACATATTTAACGCATGGGAGAACTCTCAAAATGCTATTGGAGTTTTCTGTGATCTCTCCAAAGCCTTTAATTGCGTGCACCATGACACGCTTTTGCGTAAACTGCGTCATTATGGTGTGCTAAACGAAGCTCTCAACGTTTTAAATTCATATTTAAATAATAGGTCGCAATGTGTAGATGTTGATGGTGTAAAATCTTCCGGGCTACCAGTTCAGTTAGGTGTACCTCAAGGCTCAATACTGGGTCCATTCTTGTTCTTAGTATATATCAATGACTTACCATTCTATTTAAAGGGTATCTGTGAAGTTGTACTGTTTGCAGATGATACCTGTCTTATTTTTAAAGTAGACAGGAATAGACAAGATTTTGACGATGTAAACAGTGCACTGTCAATGGTTACGGATTGGTTTACGACAAATAACCTAGTTCTCAATGCCAAAAAAACGAAATGTGTAAAGTTTGCCCTTCCAAATGTTAGAAATCTAGGACCCAACATCGTCTTAGATAAAGAGGTGCTTGAAACTGTAAACTCGGCAGTTTTTCTAGGCATAACAGTAGATGCCAAATTTCAGTGGGGCCAACATATATCGAGCCTAGCGAGAAGGCTCAGTTCGGCCGCCTACGCCGTCAGAAAAGTAAGACAATACACTGACGTTGATACAGCTCGGTTAGTCTATTTTAGTTATTTTCATAGCGTTATGTCCTATGGTATTCTGCTGTGGGGCAAAGCTGCAGATATTCAAAATATATTTGTCCTCCAAAAACGAGCTATTCGAGCAATTTACCAGCTATGTGCCAGAGTTTCTCTGAGAGATTTTTTCAAAGATATCGGTATTCTCACAGTGGCAACACAATTCATCTTCGCCGACATCTTATATATTAGGCAAAATATACACTAAAAACAGTGATATTCACAATGTTAACACAAGAAGTAAGGATGAACTACGTGCTCCCTTTCACCGGCTTCATAAGGTTCATAACTCATTTGTGGGGCTTGGTATAACCTTTTATAACAAGCTACCCTCTTCTTTGCTAGATTTGCCTTTTATTGCGTTTAAAACTAAATTAAAGTCCAACCTTTGTTCAAAGGCATACTATTCTATCAACGACTACTTAAATGATAAGAATATATGGTCGCTGTGATTAACTCAAGACAATGTTTAAATGTTCTTTCTCCAGAATTAGTTTACCTACTGACAGGTTATATGAGTTTATATAATTGTTTATAATTTTACTTTATAAGTCAATTTATTTTAATTTTATTTTAATTTAGTGCTGACATAATCTACTCATTACTATTTTTTTTTTATGAGTTGTATTGCATTATGTGGTTAGCTAGCGACCTCGACAATTATTTATTTTACCTCGATGGTCCTAGTTTATCAATTGTAACTTCTAGTTACAGCTATATGTAAGCGGGCACGCCCTTTATGCCTGGAGGCTTTTTTTTTTTTTTTAGATATTATTAATAGATTTTATAGATTTTATTAATAGAATTTTTAATTGATCTTAAGTCTTAAGACCACAAAACACATTCTTTACATCACTCTTTGCTACCAAACAAACAAATATGGCAAATGAGGACATCACCATCATTTTCAACACCAGCCACTACAGAATCATGTTGGACAAATTTATAACATGTTACTTACCAATAAGGTTCGTGAAGGTAAAGTATCGTCACTTAGTGTTACTTTATTGAGTATCCGGTTGAAACATTATTCTTCAAAGTGAAAAGAACAAAAATATGTGGCCTTCTTTAAACTTTCCACACCAATAGTTTTTCTTTTTTCGTTTATTAGCAGGCAACCTTGAAAGTAAAACATAAAACCAATAAAAAAAAACATAAAATAGCATTATCGATAAATAAAATGTCTAAATGCACTACTCTATCCCTTCAATAACAAGAAAATGATTTCGTGAAGTAAAACTGTTGAAAATAATGGCTAAAGGGAAAATATGAATGCTTTACTGTTGAAGCTCTTCAACGAATGCAGAATCTTTTGTTTATCTTCGGGTGATGTCAACTTCTTTTGATGCCACATCCGATTATATTGCAATTGGGCATCTTGCTATTGATGATTTCCACCATAGGGCCGAGTTTAGACGCAATAACACAGCATATAACTCCAAAATTCACAAATTTTAACCACAACACAAGATCATTTGACTTCGGTGTTTGGTACCAAATTTGGGTACGTAACCTACGTACCCAAATTTGGTACCAAACACCGAGAGGATAAAATGGCGAACCGGCCGCAAATAGGTATTTCAATGACTAGAAAATGTAGGGTTGCCAATATAGTAACTGTCAAAAACACTATTATCCTTTTTCACTTAGGCAAAAGTTCCCAAATTAGTCGACAGAGTGCAACGTGGGCATTATCCGACTTCAGTGATGGTTTGGTGGGGTGTTAGCTATGAAGGAGTGACTGATTTTGGCGTCGATATGCCTCGTATTTGTATAACTGTTTTTTCTATAGTCAAACATTTCAAGTCCATGTTTTATATGTCAATGATTATAATACAGAAACAGATGTAGTCTGTGGTGTAACTGACAACGTCACTGTGTGACACTGACAGTGACGTTGTTTACTTATTTTCAGTTTTACGTTTTGCAAAAATACAGCGTGAAATATTTTTTGTTTCTTGAAGTTACGCCTAACGTAATATTTTATAGTTATTTTGTAATTGCGTATAGAACGACTAACTCTGTCGTAGCTGCTTGTTTTGATTAAATATGAAACCAACAGTAGCTGCTGATGAAATGTTTCCTGAAGGTGTTGGACCTTACATGGATTTAGAAGAAGTGAGTTAGTTTAGAAGACAAATTTCTTGGTTTCAAATGCCGTTCTTAAGCAATACTGAACTTATCGTGCCACTGTTTTTTTTCAGTTCTCTGCTGGCAAAAATCGTAACTTTATATAATGTTAAGTAATAAAAATGATAATGAATCTCATTTTTGTTTTCTTTGTCAACAGGCTGGAGGTCCCTCCAATCTACTAATGGACTTGGCTGCTAATGAGAAGGCTGTCCATTCCGATTTTTTTAATGGTAAGTTGTAATCTGGCTTTTAAAATGCAGCGAAAATGTGATTGGACTGCAGCCCTGTCACTTTGCCAGTTACAAATTTTACACATGCATTATTAGGCACTTGTGTGAAATGTAAAAAAAAAACTTACTAAAGCCTCAGCAGCAGCAGCAGTCTTATGTATTGTTTTTGTCTAGCGTCTTAAGAAAAAATCTTTAGTCTATTCAGAATATATGGTAATGCGGCATTACAAAACATTGTGTAGCTAGAATTAATTGTTTTCAAGACTAGTGTGTACATACTTCAGCCTCTCTTATGAATAAAACATTGTACCTTTCAAATCAATGTGAGATTTCTCTTGACTATCTTTAAATTATCAATATAAATTTATAATGGATTCTCAAAGCTAATAATTTTCTTTTCATTTCAGATTTTGAAGACTTGTTTGATGATGATGATTTGAAGTGAATTGTTCTTCAAATGTGTTATATCTTTTTATAACTAAGTTAAATAGATAAAAATAAAAGTATGTAATATTTTATATTGACATTTATTCCACTTATCATTAAAACAATTCCATGTCTAAATAAAAAATATCTTTCTATAGTCAATTGGGAGTGATTCTTTCTATCACACACATGTTGGTTTCACTGTGGCTTTATTGTATTTAATAAAGACAATATTTCTTAGGAAGTGCATAATCATACATTGAGAAGTACATATTCCCAAATTGTAATTTATAGAACAAGGAAAAATCATAACAATACTTATCAAATTATAGCAAAATAGGTGGTCTTGAGATCTTTTAGCAAATGTAGAGTACAATAAAAGTATTTGAGATGGCAAAAAGATAGTTGTTCAGTTTTTTTTGTCATTGATTTACCAATACCATTTTTTCACTACATCATCCAAAATCCAAATTTTATGTAGTTTCAAAAAGCATGTTTTGAAACTACATAAAAAAAGTACTGTATAATAAAAAAAATAATGACCAGAATGGGATATTTTTTGTAAATATTAAATCATGTTTGTTTCATTGGAATTGTTTTAAATATAGTATTAACTTATTACATTGTGTCAAAATATGTTTAAGCTAATATAATGTTTGAACTTGTGTGGCATATTACATAAACTCAGCCCACATGCAACAGTAACACCTAGTTAATATAAACAAAATAGTTATAAATGCGCATTTCTGCGCACGGCGTGCTCGCTACACGTCGACATCACTGCTGTCGTCGCTGTACTCGTTGCCCTCGGCTCCTTCCTCGTGCTCCTCTTCCACCTCAGCCTCTGCTTCTAACACTTCTTCCTCCTCACCTACTTCATCACCGAGTTCCTCTTCTTCGAGCATTGTTGAAAGCTTTGTTATGACTCCCCTACCCATTTCTGAAATCAGAGCAAGTAGTCTATTAATTAATGATCCATGCATTTTTCAATTCAAGCGAGGACAGTGCGCTTGGTTAAAGCTTAAGTTTACCCATAACCCATACACACTAAAACCAATGATTAGAAGTGATTGACAAAACAATCCAAGATTTGCGAACTAGGCGCAAGTGGAATTTCCGCGCACTTGATTGGTTTGATCCCCAAGCGAAAAGGTTTGATTTTAATAAACTGATACTTACGTTCTACATATGTCTTTAAAGATTTTGGAACCATATTTTTTGCTCTCTCTATGTCCTCTTCTGAACATTCACCTTTATCTAAACCTGTGAAAAAATAAAAAAATAAATGAGGAAATGAAAAAAAACCCTGACTATTAAATGGGAGTTGAAGCATGTGTGGCTATGATTTTAATAGAATTTGATAAATACTAGTAGCAATGCACGAATTTACTCTGTTACATTGTTTTTTATGTGATGGAAGGATTCTTCAATCTAAAGCAGCATGTTCCAATGTTTCGCAATTGTTTTGAATGAATATGGGTTTTACGCTTTGTATATAGCCTGGGGTATTTACGTCGAATTTTAGGCTAACTATGCATTCATTTAAAACAACGGTTTTTTTTTTTAATTTATCGTTTTTGTTAGTGACAGGGGAGTATGTAAAGTTAAAATATATATACCGCGACAAGTTCACTCTTACTTGTTCTTTTTTTAGAAAACATCTATTGTCAATATTAGTACGTACTTACGTACTGTGTAGTCAAAGAGATTAGGTAGTACAAGTAGGTAGATTTATCATTTTCGTTCACGGAAAATTAAGATAAAAATAAAATTATGAAATATTTTAATTATTGTACATCAAGCAAAAATATTAACAGCGGTTTTTTACATTATATAACCTAATTATTTTAATACACTATCCAACAAAATTAAACAGAATTATTGTACTAGTGCAAGATATACCTAAATAAAAGTTTTTATGCAATAACGGTTCAGGCAAAAATGTAACATAGATAGATAGAATACTCTTTATTGTATACCATAAAAATTACAGACATAAATTTAGAAATTTTACATAGGGTGACACAATGGGCGGTCTTATCGTTTAAAGCGATCTTTTACAGACAACCTTTTGATTATATTTAACATAATTAAATTTAACTTTTATTTAAGGCTCTATTTGACTTAATTACAAAAAAAAAAAAAACATTTAAGCAAATCGTCATATATTCAACAAATCACAGATCTTTAGACCTTCGAGGTACATTGGTTGGTGGTACATTACATTTATATATTACTAGCTGCGCCTCGCGGTTTCACCCGCATAAGTTTCGATTCCGTGGAAATATCGGGATAAAAAGTATCCTATGTATTAATCCAGGTTTAAACTATCTATGTGCCAAATTTTATCCAAATCCGTGTAGTAGTTTTAGCGTGAAGAAGAGACAAACATGCACACTCAACAATTTCGCCTTTATAATATTAGTGTGATTAGCTTTACCCGGCCCGGCTTCGCACGGGTAGCAGTAAGTACTTATCGACGGCGCACCTACCTACCCTACCTAACTACCTATGAAATAGTTACTATCGTGAATTCATTCTAATGAATTATACACCTAAACCTTTTTCATGAATCACTGTCCATTGGTGTTTGAAAATCCGTTCGGTAGTTTAAGAGTTTATCGCGTTCAGACAGACAGACAGACACGGCGGGGGCCTTTGCTTTATAATATGTAAGGATTTGTCATCAACATTCCACATTTACGTGTAATTTTACTGACTAAGCCCCGGAGAGCCAGCATCGCAGTCACGATTCGTGAGTTGTATCTTGCATTCGAAAGTCTGTATGTTTCAGACTTCCAAAATTTAATTGAAATTCTAATAAGTTTCAATGTTGTAATTTAATGTATATAATGTAATTTTTTATTATTTCAGTTCTTGACTATAGTCAAACCACTATCAATGATATTTAATGATAGTAAAGAAACTTACCAAATAAGAGACCCATTCTTTTCAAAATGTCGATGTCATCATGTATTTGGAACTTTTTGTTGAAATTGAACATATATTCTGTCCTGTAAAATATATTTTGAAAAATGTAAATCACATCGGGAAATTGTAATGAATAGTCCAATTCGCATCAAGTCAATCAATCAAGGCATTTATTTAGTCTAGGAAAGTATTTTTTACTCACTTATCATTAGAAATACTGCAGTCAATTAAAGCTTTATCACTAGTATTCACAACAATGAATGGCAAATGGATTGCTGATGAAGGAGATGGCTTAACTCCTTTGCTCTCGGCTTCTTTGTTTCTTTCTATCAAACTCTTAAATGAAATGTGCTGAAAAGAGAACAATAATAGTTTTTATTAATTTTGGGCACAGGATTGAATATTTGGTTATGGTGATTTATCAAGTTCTGTGCTGGGAGCCCTCCACGAGGGTTACCTCTAGTCGTATTTGGGATGCTGCTGTATTTGACCTACATTTAAATTGAGTCCTCGCGGAGGGCTCAATTTAAATGTAGGTTTCTCTAAGCCTCTAAGCAAACACAGTGCTATACAGTGTGAAAATAAAATCAGTAATATATGCAAATTAGCAGGATATTGGTGATAGAGGTTTCATCGATTAAACTATTAAGAGACCTTTGCGTTTTTTATAGAGGAGTATTTCAGGTCAGGATGTTAATTATTGCTGAGATAGGTCAGTCACAGCATAAATCTTCATAGAAAACTACCGAAACGACGCGCTTCGAAGTTCAGTGTATATCAGTACCCAACAGTATCAAGTTTTTTTTTGAGAATTTAGCTTTCATGGCAGCATTAAAATGGATTGATATTTTCCATCAGAAATGTCTAATGTCACGTATGGTGATGCCGACGTTGATAGAATTACACCCATGCCGGCTGGTCAGATATTCAACCAAGTTCTTCTAAAATTAGAATGTCATACAATTTAAAAGCATGTTTTATTCAAGTACTAAATAAATGGTTAATTTTAGCTTAATCCATGATAGCTAGGAATAAGCCGACCAAGACAATAAGACAACATATTGGGATGCGCGTCCTCCCCAGCATGAATCCTTTAGGGTCAGTTCACACCGAGACGTGACGCGACGCGACGATGCTTAGGCCAGTGTGGTATCGCGCTGCATAGCGTGGCGCCGCGACACGCAGAGCGACGCCGCGAGGTATTTTAGAATTATGTCAATTAAATGTGTACCTTTTTTAGTAGTAAATAAAGTAATTATATAAAGTACTAACGCTAAAGAGAAAAACTAAATAAAAAACTAAAAAGCTGAAGAAAAAAAGTTATTTAAAAAAACTAAAAAACTCGACCGCAAAAACATATTACTGAATAGAGAATAAATACAAGATAATATTATAATCTATAGAAATTTGGTATCGCAGGCGGCATATCATACAGAAAACAGAAGTTTTGCAAAATGTGGACTGAACATTAAACCATCAACTTTAACAACTGGTAACACCTGTATTTTCTGCAAAAAAAATCAATGCAAATCTATCTGGGCCAAATAATAAAAATAAATAATAGGCCAAATAATTGTCCAGGCGTGACAAGACAAAGAAGTTGCTCGACGCACTGAGAGCGCCTGGAGGAGCTATTGATCAATGAAAGATATTCTAAAAAGAGATCCACTATGTCTCAATCGGAGAATTATGGGCATGTGTATTCTCCCCATTCTCACTTATTTCAGCAGAGGTCCAAGCTCGAGGTTTGCCAGCGACTCATGGAGCGCAGGTATTCTGGGGGTTCGAATTTCGGACCGTATAAGGAACACAACACTGCGCGCCAAAACCAAGATCACGGACGTTACCCAGAAAGCCGCCAATCTTATGTGCCGATATTATTCATATTCAATATCTTTATTTGCATTCCATAATGTTTAAAGGTGTGTTACAATGACAAAGCTAAGCACAGTGTTTTATAAAGACCATTTTTCGGACATTGCTTTTTATATTAAAAAAACCGGCCAAGTGCGTGTCGGACCACGCACAATGAAGGGGTCCGTAGTTGGAATGAATTTATCGTAAGAACAAACTTAACTTTGTAATTGAAAAACATGTTCTCCCATACGGAATATATGGGAGAACATGTTTTTGCAACCACAAATTTAAGTTGGTCGATTGTTACTCGTAAACTTGTAAAGCCCACTTAAGTGTGATAGTTTTCCTTTAAACTTCGTTATATATAAGTACTAATGCCGTGACATTTGAATTTCTAACTACAACCGTTTAGTTGGTAGAGGGGGGGACACTTGACTCGTAACGAAAATTGGTACTTTAAAGCTTGATAAGTCACGAACGGTTTACTTTATCAAAAAACGGTCTTCGCAAACCCCTAATATTTTTAAAAGGCCTATCCAACGATATCCCACACTATGGGAAGGACGAAAAAAAAATTATCATCCACACTTTACATGTAGGGGAGGTAGGTACCCTAAATAATTGATTTTTTCAAATTTTTATTTTACCATATTTTCGGCGTCATTAACTTGTATACTAATGCCAAATTACATCTTTCTAGTACCAATAGTTTTTGAGCTAAACCGCGGACAGACAGACAGATGGACATGGCGAAACTATAAGGGTTCCTTGTTGACTACGGAACCCTAAAAACGGATAGTTTAAGTTATTTAAATGTAATATTTCGTATCCCCATTTCACTAGCATGTTTAGTTTTTGAGATTTTTTTTGTTGAAAATCGTCTTTTTTTCAACCGGGTATTTAGAAAAAAAAATCTCTGAAACTAAATATGATACGCAATTGTGACCTTAGAAACATCGACGGCGTTTTTATGCTGGATATTTTAGAGTACAAATAAACCTCGGAACTTCGTTAGATTCAGGCTTATACGAGGTTTTTAGTTTTTATTTTTTTTCTCGGTAATTCCGTCGATTTTGGAAAAGTTATATATACTGAAATTATGCCCTTTACCTTCCTATATACCACAAAAATGACACGTCCTAATTGGGTGGAATCTAGAAACCACAACATTTTAAGTTTGATCCATATTCTACGTCGTTAGGGTTGTCACGCGATCATATTATATTAGTTCTTATCCGGATCTGAAGTTATCTCTATATATAAAAGGAGAAATTGACTGACTAACATACCAACGCATAGCCGAAACTACAGGGCTAGGAACATGAAATGAAATTTTGCACACGGTTTGGTTTTTACCGACTTCAAAAAGAAGGAGGTTACATGTTCAGCTGGATGTATTTTTTTTTACACAGTAACCCCTACTGTGTAATGATTATACATCGGAATCAATCCAGAGGGGTTATTACGCAAAAAATATTGAAAACACAGCTAAGACGTTGTTTTCCTCTCACGAATTCGCTAAAAATACAACGTATCGTAAACAGTTATTTGAATAGGTGCTTGCTATTTATATTCTTTATTTATTTATATTCGATAGGTCAAACCAATAACCTGAAATGCGGTGTAACTTCTGTTTTCTGTATGATATGCCGCCTGCGATACCAAAATTCTATAGATTATAATATTATTTTGTATTTATTCTCTTTTCAGTGTTATGTTTTTGCGGTCGGGGTTTTTAGTTTTTTTAAATAACTTTTTTTCTTCAGCTTATTAGTTTCTTATCATTTCTCTTTCCAAATTACATTTATACATATAATTTGTATATATTTTTGTAATCACATTTCAGAACCCTTCATTTTGACACCCCACTCGATAGGGTAGGGAGATTATTTTTAAACATCCATTTTTGCGTTAATTTTTTATTAAATTAATATATATAGGCCCAGTAACACTCGCGCAATAAAGACGAATGTAACGACATATCATTTATCAAAATTGGTTCAGCCGTTTAATAATTCCGAGGGTACGTAGAGACAAAAAATTAATTAAAACAAAAATTGCTATTCTAAATATAGCGACCAGATCCTTCTGAAACACAATTTCATTACGTTTTACAGTGCTTTTAATCTTGGTTTTAAACTAAATGACCAAGACCCTCCTCGAGGTTCATTTTAGCGCAAACGTAAACGCCGGTGGACCCTCCAGGAGGGTTCACTAGTAATACGTATGGCGGCATGGTATATGGCCAATATGAAAATTGGGTGGACTCGAATGTGTTAAGGTAATAAATAATAAGTACCTGTAATATGAGTTCTTGTAATTGTTGTGTCTTCTTTTGAATCTGCTCTAACTTTGACTGTTTTTCTTTTTCTAATGCAGTACATTCTTGCACACTATTTGTTGGTAGTCCAAGCCATCTTATTTCTTTCTTTTCTTTAGATATTATATTCATTGCCATTAAGACATTTAATGCATCATATACTCTTCTGCGGATATTCTTTTGGTCATATTGCTGCAATGTTAAATTAATCTGAATTACATTTTTACAAATTGAATTTGCTATTGAACCTTTTTTAACAAATTTGGTACACATTAGTTTTTTGGAAATAAATACTATTGGATTAGAAAAATTGTATAATGGGAGTTTAAATGTACTAGAGTTACGCCAGTAACATAAAAATAAAACAAATAACACTTTAATTCATATACATACTTGGCTATCTGCTGAACCATGCATTCCTGCAGCAAATTCTAGCACTAATTCATCTGCTACTTCGTTATAAGAAGTGAAGCCTTTATTTCTGACCTTTTCACATACTTTCATTGAAAAATGCCTCAAACCTTTGCCAACTTTATCCGCATGTTTACGTCTCTTAGTGGTACTGAAAATATACATAACAAAAATGTATTACAAGGTGATGACACTGAAAAAAGTGTAATAATATTTGGGATGTGCTACAAGATAGCAGCGGTGTAGAAACGAATCTGTATTTCAATAACTTAATCTTATGCATAATGTTTGCTGATTGCTTCATTTCGCTAGTATGCTACATGGACGACGGTGATCACAAATGTTGGCTAAATGAACTTTTACTCTAGTCTATGATCAGCGGGGCGTGGACAGAGTTTTTAGACAGGGTAGGCAGAATTTTTTTAAAGCTATTATCTAACCTTCGTTCGTACGTTCGTCGTCTTGTTGATTAAATAATGATGTGGGTAATTGCTACCTCAAATATCCATAGATAGAATTTTATTGTTATTTGCACACATGGGGTGCAATCGACATTTTAAGAGTTAACTGACTTTATATCCAGTTTACGAATATTCGAAGTGGCCTTTCGGCGCGTTTGTTTTATGTTCTGTATTGGCATCTGTAATGGCGATGAGGACAACTAAGGCCTTATAAATCTGCCAATGGCGTCAGTTTCACCCTACCATTTCCCATATTTTGTGTCTAGCAAAGCAAAAGTAGTCGCTACGCTATTGTTTATTTAAAACTATTGAAAACATATTATTATTTGGTGCGGATATCGATACCCGCACAAAACTTTAATAACAAAATATTAAAAAGTATTACTAAAAAGAAATGCACATTTTTATGAATAGAAAAAAAAATCGTTTACACTACCCATACCAAAACATTTAGAAAATAATAAAACAATGAATTTTACTACGACGTTCGGCAATAAATAAATCATATAATATACAGGGTTACAGGGAAAGTCGTACTGAATATTAAAGGACTTTATTACTCACGTCATTTCTGATGGATTTGATTCGGTAATAATAATAAGGTGTCCGAAACATAACCGATATGGAAATATTAAACTTTAAAGATTTTTAAAAATCAATCTTTATGTTTTGGCTTTTAATCTTTTTTTGAGATTAGAGCTCCTAGAGTCGGTTTTTTTATGTATCTATGTTGTTTGTTATGAATGTTTTATTTTATTTTTATTTACGTATTTTAGCTACATTTACCTCAAACTAAAAATGTACCCTCTGCTACCTTAACTGTTATTTGGTGAATGTTTTGCCTATTTAATAGCAAGTGTTATACTTTTTTGAATAGCTAGAGACGTAAAACTTTTTAAAATTTATTGCAGAATAAGTTTCATACAATAATGTTTTTTAAAAGCTCTTCAAAGTTACAAACACCATTAGAAAATTCTTTAATTGTAACTGTTGTCGAGCAGTTTTTTTAAGCTCAAAGCTGCAGTTTCTGTTGATCATTTTTATTAATGGACATGTCTTCTAACTAGATACATCAAAAAAACCGACCCTAGGAGCTCTAATACAAAAAAAAAACGACTAAAAGCCAAAACATATTTATGTTTTTTGAAAAATCTTTTTTTTTTATCGTTGCCCCACACTAGGATTTCTCCTGTATCGTGGGTGCATTTAAAAACATTTATACTCGCATTCACAAACAGCCAGACCCGAAACAACTACTTGTAGGTCATACAAATATTTGTTCCGTGCGGGAATCGAACCCGCGACATGCCAACGCAACCACTGCGCTAACCGTGTCGTCAATATCTCTTTATCGGTTAAGTTTCGGACACCTTATTACAGAATCAAATCCATCAGAAATGACCTGAGTAATAATGTTCTTTAATATTCAATACGACTTTCCCTGTAACCCTGTATAAATCAGATCCAAGCTAACATCATCAACATATGGCTACTTTCTAAAATGGTTATTATCTGAATAGGTACCTATTTGTTTCTAAAACATTTTCATAAACTGTTTTTTTTTGTATTAATAATACGTAAGTCTTACGTATCTACGAGGGGAAGTAATTTATTTTCAATAGAGTATAACTCTGTGCGGCTGTGTGCGTTATCAGAAGAGAGAAGTCAGCGTAGCACTGCTAGAACAGTAGGAGTATCTTTATGAACTGTCCAAAGGTACTCCAGCGATTTCAAGAGAGCATCAGGAGACCAGGAAATGGCAGGCCAAGGTGCACAACTACACGAAAGGACCGATTCATCGTGAGCACTAAGTTAAGAAATCGACATCTCACGGCTGTTCAGGTCCGAAATAGTCTTCAAGAAATTCACCACAACAATGTGAGCTCTGATACGATTCTGCGACGTCTTAGTGAAACTGATATAAAGCCTTATTACATCAACAAACGGCCCCAAACTGCTCAGAGAACATCGAGTTGCCAGGTTACGGATTGCTCGAGAACACATTCGATGGACAGATGAAGATTGGTCCAAGGTTATGATTTCCGATGAGTCCAGATTTTGTTTATTTACGCACGACGGGAGACGAAGAGTATTTAGACGACCAGGAGAACGGTATCATCAAGCGTGTTTTGATGAAAAGGTGCCATTCGGTGGAGGATCAATAATGGTTTGGGCTGGGATATCTTCAGAGGATCGCAAGGAGTTAGTGATCATAGAAAACGGTTCTCTGACTGCTGTCAGATACGTAGAAGAGGTTTTAAATGAGCATGCTGGTCCTTTCTTAGTGAATATGGGTGCATTTTTTTTTTTTTTAATTTTTGTGCATGGTAATGCGCGACCACATACGGCTCGTTTGGTCAATATGTATATTCAAGACGTCGGTATTACCTGCATGGAGTGGCCAGCTCGCAGCCCAGACTTAAAACCCATAGAACGAATAAAAAAAAGAAAACAGCTTTTCCCTACATTTATGTTCGCATAGCTCGTCAAAATGTAGGGGGCAGGCTGACTTTTTTTCGCGATTTTAGGGTTGGTCACATAGTGAAAATTGTTCATAATGATGAGTACAATGACCCCTTAAGAGATTGCCCATAAATTCAATTTCACCCTGTATATATTAATCAGTCATCTATAATATACTATAGATTCGCAAATTAGTCTTATGTATATAAGAAACTATGACCCGGAATTTTTGCGATCCAGTGTATAAACATTTAGACGCGAATAGTTTGTCTTTTCCAAGGCACTCAGCAGCGCTAGTGCAGCGACATACGAAGTTGCGCCAAATTGTACCCGATATGTGGAGCTGATTTATGATTTTTTTGTTTATTGATAGTAAGTATTCGTAATTAAAATAATATTAGCTACCAGAACAAGATTATAAATATGTATCTGAGTGAGAGAGATACTGCCTATTACCTGGGTAGGCAGTGTCTTCCTGTCTCTATCAACCGCACGCCGCTGATTATGAGTATTTTTGTAAACCTACCTAAACGTGAACTAAGCAGCAAGTCGCCATAAAAAAAAAAATGCTTAAAAATAAGGATAGCTAAATTGCTAAAGGAAATTCGTCCAAAGAGACTAGTTAAAAAAAAGTGTACTCACTATTCTGCCGGGGGATCATTGTCGGAATCGTGTCTCCTTCTAGAGGCATGCGACATAGTTGGAGATATGCTATTTGCAGTGCTAGCGCTTGTTACTTGATTTTCGGAGTTTGATGGTAATGAAATTAGATCTGGCACAGTTTGTGCAAATTTCAGTTCAGTCAGTGGTTCTTGTTTTACCTAGAAAATAAAGTTTTACGTTTTAGTATTTGGTTATTTAGTTTGGTAACAATTTGATTATATCTGTGTATTTTTTTTATTAAAGCTAAAAAACAAGTAAGTACCTTAAGTTCTTCAACTTCTTTTGGCTCAACTTTAATTTGTTGCAAACTTGCTAAATTATCAATATGCACAAACTCTGAAATATAATAATATCCAGTATAAATAGATTAGACTATCATAAAAAAGCTGATCATTAACTCCTCTCCTAAGCTTTATAAAAACAGTTATCTACACCCAGTCAGACAACGTCCTTGGATACTTCGAAGGCCCCTCTATCTGAGGGACCACAAGCAGAACAAACTTTGCATGCTCAAATGCTCTTCCATTTGAAGCCTGCTCTCAAGAATTGATACCACATATTGAGATAGCAATGATTGCTATCATTTAAATTTGTGGAATTTTAACCTTATTTTCTGTAGTTCCTTTTACTTGCTTAAGCTTGAGAAACCATACAGAGAACCTCAAAATATTGCGCAACATGTGGGAACATTGAAAGAAATCTATTGTGTTCTGTAATCGAACTGCCGCCTTCTTTAAGAGTCCTATTACATTTTTGACGCATATTCATGATTTTTGACGTTGTAATTTTCAGCAGCAGTAAGATATTTGAATTATTTGATTATAAATAACGATAGTGCCATTCTCTTTATTGTAAGTTAGAGTTACACATTTTAACTTTTCCTGTCGTGTAATTTACTATGAATATTTTACGAACTCAGTTTACAAGGAAAAACGTCGGCAATGGAACTTTGACGCTCAAAATAACATTGTTTCATTCAGTTCTAATAAAAGCGAAAGTTACTAAACGATAATTTGAATGTTTTACTTGTTTATTGGAGTTCTAGAATTTCTTTAAATTCCTTGAGTTTTCAGGGAAAAGTCGTAAAGAAAACCAATAAATGTCTTGATTTTCATGTCCATTATATTCCAAATAAAAACAATTAAATCAAATAAACTAATGTGATATAAAACTTCGATCTACAGTGAATACGTTTCATTCGTTTTTGTTTCTCAATATAATAAGACAAAATTACAATAAATTAAATTAAAATACTATATATTCCGCGTCAAATCAGCAAATTACAAGAAAATAATGTGTAACTCCAACTTACAAGAAAGAGAATGGCACTATAGTTATTATAATCAAATAATTAAAATATCTTACTGGTGCTGAAAATTACATGGTCAAAAATCATGAATTTCCGTTAAAAAAATGTAATAGGACTCTTAACGCGGAAGTCATGTCAAATTCAAAATATTTATCTATACTAATATTATAAAGAGGAAAGAATTGATTGTTTGTTTGTATTGAATAGGCTCCGAAACTAATGGACCGATTTGAAAAATTATTTTACTAATAAAAAGCTTACTTTTCGAATCCCGCGGGAAAAACCACGGGAACGAAGCCGCGGGCAAAGTGCTAGTTAGTTACATAAACAACAGGGCACATCAGGAACTTCAGAAGTTAGGTGTCCATAAAGGAGACGCCAGAAAGGGAATTAGCGAAAACCACTCTTCCTACTGCGAAATTGTATTGGCTGGAATGACGAGACATGCCTATTTCGGGGACTCCGCCGCCCGATCATGTGGCATGCTGCGCTCTACGTACAATTCTGGTGGTGAGTATGGCTGAAGAACTAAGTATATCTTGGTAGTTTTAATTTCTGTGTGAGTATGCAAGTACTAATCCAAAGCGTAAGTTTTAATATTTCTACACTAATATTAAAAATACAAAAGATTTGTATTTTTCTTAGTACTGAATAAACTCACAAACTACTGGACCGATGTAAACAATTATTTCACCAGTATAATGTTATTTGTCACTGAGTAACATAGGCTATAATTTATACGAGGGTGAATCAAAAAAATCTTGGAATCAATATTAAAAATCGGTAGTGTAGTTACTTGAAGTAGTTGAGAAAATCTGTTTTTTTTTTATTGTTTAGATATTGATTCCCATCACGTTTCTTCTGTGAAGTTTTTTCGGAACACGCACAATAAAAGGTTCCGTAGTTGGGATGAATTTATTCCAAAAACTAACTTAACATTGCAGTTGAAAAACATGTTCCAACGTACATCGATTTAGGTATGTCACGAACAATTCTCCAACTGCAAATTTTAACCTTGCTTCTTGCCAAATTTGATGGTCAACAGGAAGTAAGCTTATAGGTTTTGATTTATTTGGGAGTATCAAAATATGTCGCATAAATGGCCGTATTTTTTTACTGCGTTTTACTTAGAAGTTTGTTTTTTTTTAGAGCTACAAGGGACCGTAGACCTACGTGTTTGATATTAGGTAATTTCAACTTGATAACTCCCCGCGTTCCTGAGAAAAAGGGTCTTCACAGACGGACGGACAACGAAGTGATCCTATAAGGGTTCCGTTTTTTCCTTTTGAGGTAACCCTAAAAACAATGCATTATCTTGATTTTACGTATTATCGTATTTAAATCGAAATCATTTTTTTTTGCAAATAAATATACCTAAATGGGCACTTATGAAACATCAGAAGCTAATTAGGTGCACGGTTCCAATTGATTGTTTCTTATGGAGAAGAGCCGGCAAGAAACTCCACAGTTACACTTTCAAAAATAATTGGCTATTACAATACTTTCATATAACAGGGTAGGTATGGGAAGACAGTGTAGGCCTTTCAACAAGTACCAGGTACTTACAATTCTACTAGATATGGATACCCATCACATCTGGGGAGTTTCAGTACCTACCTAGCTAATTTAATTTTACCCTGTGTATACAATCTAAGCAGTTCCAAGATTTCAATGAAATCATGTTTTTTGTGAAATACATGCTGAAACATAATATAAGAAGTAGGTACCTATAACAAGTCTCACTAGCTGCACTGATAACCAATTAACCATACCAAATGATAATGATGATCATTACAACAGGTTAAAAATAAAGGCAAGAGATGGTGTAATAGATATGTTTCTTACTTGATGCACATTTGAGTCCAGTCAACTTTACTGCTCGGTATAATGATGTCTGCAACGTAAAGAGAAATGTTTGTATTATTGATGTGTATTTTTTTAATATTTGGAATGCTGCTATTACAGTTTGAAGTTTTCAATGAGGAAAAGAGATCAACATGAAAACTAAAAAGTCAGTTTCATATTCATTACAATTACAAGTATTGTATTAACATTTTTATTTGCTGTTGTTATCCAGTCTCATAAAAAATATTTTACTTAAGACACATATTATAGAACCTTAAATTACCTCAATGTAATAAACAACCTGATCATATTATTCCCATTTTGCAAGTCTGTATCATACTGATCAATCATTCATTAGGATTAAACATTAATCATTTGAATGCTGTCTTAGATATTGCTTTAGGACTGACTAATTTTGCTGTACAAACCTGTCAGAACTTACTTAATAAGTTATCATTAGGATTTTAAACAAATCGAAAACAAAATATCTCCCTGTGTGATCCTTAGCTATTAATAGACTATGTTTCACTTTGATGAAGGGTACTGAAAAATATGTTATTTTTATCACAAAAATAGTTTAAAAGAACAATAACTTAAATTAGAAAGCTCTTCACAGGAATGTCCCTAAGCAGTGTGCTTAGTAATATAATTGTAGGCTAAAATATCTTTGGTTTCCAACAAATTGGCATTTAAGACCAATGATAAAATGCTGAGTTTTGACTTCCAATGGTTTTAAACAACAGCAATATTAAAAGGATTATAAGAAATGCTATCTTAAAATAACACTTGTAATCCATCCAATAATTGAAATTTTTGCTTATCAAGACAGACAGTAAAGTGGTGTTGCAGACTCTTATTACAATGGATATTTTATATTCAATAAACAAAATCAATTTTGATTGCATAAACAACAAGCTTACTTTAAAAACACTTTTGAAGGTTTGCAAAAGTCATCAGTATCATAATAACAACAATATTAGAGCTCTACAAACATAACAATCTAAATAAAAAAACTGGTTTCAAGGTTTCAGGTGTCTCATGGCTTATTACAGTTCTAAGTACTTAAAATAGTATTTAATGAAATCCTTTCAAGCTTTGATTTGGGTTTAGGCTAAAATTGGTAAGAAGGAAACATGATAAGCAAAAAAAATAAGACAAGTATGTATGTAAAAATATAATGACTATGGCTTAGCACATACCTTAATATTTCCTTCTACTGAAGTAGGCAGTTTTATAATTTTCACAGGATTAGGTTTAATTTTGATCTGACCAAGTGTCTGGTTGTTTATATTATTTTGGACGACCTTTACCATTTGTGGATGCCCTAAAATAAAACATGATAATTAGGCATGACATGCTAGCTCCCCATTCTTTAGTAAGCGATTACTGGTGGGCAAGAAGGTACAATACTACAAAACAAATTTACATTAGAAAGATTATCACAATCATTGCTATGAAATAATTCGTAGAGCGACAAGTTTGAAGAGCAACAAACGCAAAAATAAACTGACAATGGGGAACACTGCCCAAACGGGCGCGTCATTTATCCACTTTACGGATTCTGTAAATTTTTTAAATTGCATGGCTATGGAAAGTTACGAGCAGAACTGTAAAACATTATGTGATAATGATATTATAGTAAAAAGCTTCACGAAGATAGCTTGGCTACTAACCATTAGCGTCATGTATAAGAAAATTTACAGTACTATTCGTCTGAGACATTTTCTCCGTATTCTTCGCAAATGTACGGCCATTTACGCAATTCACTAATGTAGCATTCAAACATTTGTTGATGACCAAACAAAATAATAATACCTACTAAACTCGATTTGTATGGTCAAAATGGCGACATTACTTTTGGGTTAACTTCGAAGGTCAGAAAAATCAAACGAAATTCGACTGTTTAATCTATAAAACACTATGTTATAAATATCACTAAGCTTGTCTTAATCAGGTATACAAAACGTTAGCACAAAGGTATAAACAACACACGCAAAAGCACGATTTTAAAACAACGGAAGAGTAAATAGACAGAGGCGGGCGGGCGGTTTTATGATTTACCAGCTGATTGGACAACTGCTGTTGTGTTCACGTGGTAATCGCGGTGGCATCCACCGGGAGTTTTGTATTCTGGAAAAGGCGCCAAATAAATTATAAAATACTGCCATCTATTGGGTGAAATTTGTATTTCTTCACAGAGTATTTAATTGTATTCCGTTTTTTTCAATGGCAATAATAACAACTTTTAAAAATATTAATTTGGGAAAGGGCCTTTTGATACCCACATTCTGTAAAATCGATATGCGAAGAGGGCACAGAGCACTATATCACAATAAACAAATACTGGTACCATTACTTTCCTCTATGACTGGTACTAAATTGCTGTGAACATGTAGGGAATATTACCCCCCCTGCCTGAGGGCCCAGTAAGAACCGCCCTTGCCAACCCAGGGGGCTAGTTGTTCGCCAGTTCTTTCCGTGTTCGGATTTCAATAATCCCGACCCGATATATTACTTTCCTCTATGGTCCGTGCTATGCACCGAGACCCCCTCTTGAGTATTAAATATTCTGTGCTGAGACCATAATTTCTAAACAGAATTAGAAATATCAAAGTCATAGGAAGTTTGATTTGTGCGGTTGTGCCTACCTCATCTAAGTCATTTGTCAAAAAGCTTTCAAAGTTTGTTTCACAGACTACAATTTTATATGTTTGTATTTTCCTGAGACTACACTACAATAATTATTAATAAAGTGTGTTGTAGGCCCATAAAAACTAAATGAAAGTTGTAATAATGTGGCTGCCGTTTTATTTTTTATATTTTTTTATATTATTTATTAGCATTAGTTCAATAGGTATTGATGATCTCAATGTACCTCCAGAACATGTAACATATGTTTTCAATGCTTTCCCTAGTGTTGCTGATGCTTGTCTATCAGAACCTCAATGTATATACAAAGATTTAGCAGGGATTAAAGGATGTTGGGGCTATGAACATGACTGTTATAGAAATGTTTCATACCCTCTGCAAGCTGTCTGTCCTGGTGATCACCGGGGCTGGGTAAAGACGAAAGAGGCTCAGTATGATACATTCTATACTCAAGCTGATTTTGGTAAGTACTGATCTGAATATACTAAACTTTATTGGCTAGGGTAAACTGTTTTTGATAAACAGAGTATTGTTTAAATATTTTAATCTGTGAACCTAATCATTTGGATGGTTCCATGTGATAGGATTTCAAGGATTTGTGAATGTCAGAATATTGCTACAATCAATACGGCTATTTCCTAAGTGATCCTCTAGAGATAAATATTTTAATACTTACTATAAAGTACCTATGTGGCCTGCTCATTTTCTCTGAAATAATGTTACTTTTAAATACAAACATTTACTTGGAGTGAGATGTCTTGAGGCAATATTACCCACCCTATCAAATGTGACTGATTACTATAAGGTCTATTTATCTTACTTTCTGCTCTTGAAATCTACTAATTAAAATCAGCAAAATAAATAATAATAATATATTTTTGTATAATTTTGTTTCAAGTAAATTGTGTCTAATTACAGGATATGTAAAAGAACAAATAGACGATTTGATGGTCATGTGTGAAGCTACCTATCCTGATGACACTTCCCTGGAATGTTCAAAGTATTTAAGGTATTGATTTCAATTTCATATCAGCTAATTTGGATGTAAGATTAAAGTTTCACTGTTATTAAACTCACCTATTACAAGGTGCTAGACACCATTAGAAATATGGTTTATTAGTACCTTCATATATTAAAATAAGGCATAACATTGATTTATATTTTATTATAGTACCCTTAAACTCATAGTTAATCATGAAATTATGTTTGAATTGCAGATTTTGTCGCGGTCGGAACATGATGTTAAATTTTACAGGGCTTGTGGGTCGTGGAGACAACTTGCGTTATAAAATGGATATTCTTGGGCCTGGTCAGATAGGTATGCATCTTTTTATTATTTACACTGGATGAGTGTTTTTTTATAGTAACAATTTTTTTTAAACCTGTGGAATTAATTGTTATAAGCCTGTTACTAATCCATACTTGTGATTCACTAGAATTATTTAATAATATTAATTCTTTAGTTTTCAATGAAGAATCAAATAAGCTCGCAATACTCTCTGGTAAAAATTGTAAGATATTTTCATTAGAAAAGAATAATTTATATATTTAAAAGGATTATTAGTTTCTAACAAAAAATTATAAGTCAAAATTTAAGCTGAAAACATAAAACCAAATTGACACATGCATATTTGTAATGTTTCAGGTGGATTCTGCAATTTTTACTCTGAGCGGCTAATGAAAGAAGCAGAACACATGAGTGCTCTACAATCGTGGGGTCCCGAACTTGTGCATTTTGTCAAAACCCCTCAAAGACCCATATCTGATGGAATGTGTGATATAATTATAAATAAACCAACATACATAATGAAATTAGATGCAAGTATGTTAATTTTAAGATGCACATAATCTGTATCATCATCAGCTATGCCTACTTATCAATAATATATTTCTGTGTTTCAGCTGTTAACATGTACCACCATTTCTGTGACTTTTTCAATTTGTATGCATCTCTACATGTGAATTCAACACATCCTTCTACTTTTTCTAAAGACAATCACATATTGGTCTGGGAAACATTCACCTATGAGTCTGCCTTTCAAGAAACATTTGAAGCATTTACTGATAATCCTATTTGGGACTTAAAAACATTCAGAGGAAAAGTAGTATGTTTCAAAAATGTTGTGTTACCTCTTCTACCTAGAATGATCTTCGGCCTTTATTACAACACTCCCTTGGTAAGTTTATTCCAGTTTCTAAACATTAGTCAAGAAGCAGCCCAAATAAGTAAAAAAACCCTGCCCTAATACATGCACTTTTGCAAGGCATATTTTATTGAATAGTGCATCTATCGTCTGATGACAATTGTTTAGTCGTTATCAAATCCGTTCATCATGCAAAAAATATTTTTATTACTGTTCGTCTTTTGCAGATATATGGTTGCGAAAGGAGTGGGTTGTTCCATGCATTCTCAAAACACATAATCCACTCTTTACATGTAAAACTATACCCACGGACCAGCGACAAAGTGCGAGTAACCCTGCTATCAAGAGGTACGATGTATCGATCGATATTGAACGAGAAGGCCATCATTGACGCTTTGGCTAAAGTTGAGGGGTATGAAGTGAATCGGGTGGTGTATGATAAAACCGTGCCTTTTCTGAAGCAGCTGGAAATAACTCATAATACAGATGTTTTCATTGGCATGCATGGGGCCGGATTAACGCATCTACTGTTCTTGCCTGATTGGGCGGCCGTGTTTGAAGTGTGAGTACGATTTTTAGGATACGAATACACGTGTTATTTTTGTATAATAATACATAAGAATAATGAGTGAAACTTTATCACATAATGTATATTTTTGTATAACAATACATAATATAGATGAGTGAAAACTTTGTCACATAATGTATATTTTTGTATAACAATACATAATATAGATGAGTGAACACTTTGTCACATAATGTATATTTTTGTATAACAATACATAATATAGATGAGTGAATACTTTGTCACATTGCAATTTTTTTCAGTTATAACTGCGAGGATCCTAACTGCTACTTCGATCTAACGAGACTTCGCGGACTTAAATATGTAACTTGGGAAGATAAAACAAAACTTGTGCAACAAGATCAGGTAAATTTTGATTTAATATTGCTTTAAACGTAAGCATTTGTGTTGATTAAAGGCATGCGTCCCCCTCACGGCACGGGACGGCAAGGGATTTTTATGCGACGCATAGGAATATAACTTAATAGTATGACAATCAAATTGAAATTTCAATAAAATTGGAAAAGGACGTCGCGGCATGCCTAAGGATACCGCGGCATCGTTGCCGTCAGTATGCTCTTGCATGTAGTGCTCCCGAAGGGTCGCCTGCCGTGCAGTGCCGTGCCATCAGGGCCTCAAGTCTGCTATTACAATAGTGTCAGAATGGTCTATCATTGATTTCATAATTGTTGATTTTGACAAGTTTGGTAATCTACTAACATATTGGCGTCATTATGAATTTCCAATGGTCAGCCACTGACACTCCATTGAAGGAAATGGCATCTATTGGTAATCTCGTACATATTGAAAAATGAATGACTGACTTAGGCGGTAATCTGCAAAATGTTTGACAGTTCCATTGATCAGTGACCTACCATGAGAACATCATTGTGCAGTCATTTCTTTTAGTTCGTTATGAGTATCGTGTTTGTGGAATACAATGATCAACCAATGATCGACCATTATGAATTTAGCAGATTACGAACTTTTAGCAAAATGACAATGGGATCGTGTTGGAATGACGAATTTATAAAACTAGCAGACTTGGGCCCCAGTGGGTGCTGGCTCTAAGTGTGCCCTAGTCAGTCAGGCTCGCTACCGCGTTCCTGACTGGCAAATATTTTGACCACGGCATGAGCCGACACAAAATAAGAAGTCGGCCAGTGTAGAACTAGATTTAGCGGCTAGGCTAGTCCATAGCGACTTCTAAACATTCGCGACTTCTGCCATGTGTAATATGAAACATTATTTTCAGGGTCATGGGCCCGGTGGCGGTTCACATGCAAAGTTCACAAACTATTCATTCGACGTACGTGAGTTTGTGAGGCTAGTGGAGAAATGTGCGGAACACGTGCGTCAGCAAAAAGCCTTCAATGATTTCCTCGAAGCCTCCGGAGTAACGCGAGCACACGAGGAATTGTAAGACAGCCATCAGTTTCTGTTTCCTAACTTGTGATACTTCTTTTTAATTGTTTTATACTTTCTTTAAATCATTCCATTTTTAATGAAATAATTAGTTATTAAGTAGGTACTTTTGTTACGTATTTTTGAATCTCGTTATAATGCAAATTGTATGTATAATGCCAGTATTATAAATGCGCATTGAAAACATTGTATGAAACGCTTACTACGCTTAGTGCGGTAGCTTTATCGTTCATTCGCAACGGTATTATTACAAGATGTCTGAGGTTTAAGTACGTAAAAAAGTAAAATTCAGTTGTGAGTAAAGCTAAGGTTCCCTAGGAGAGCGCCATTGGCACACAGCTATGACTGTCATAAAAATGATGGCAGTGGCAACGATTTAAATCGATAGATTCGCCCTACCACCGCGTCCGCGTCAAAGATAGTCGCGTAGGTATTTGTTTCGTTTTGACACCTCTGACACCTCATGACGCAGTAACTTGATTGCCATGGAATCGCACATTTTCGCGTGACTAAGTACGGTGGGTGAGGGCAAATCTAGCGATTTAAATCTTTGAGCAGCGGGGTTCGACTTTACGGTGTAAAAAATGCTCTTTACGAAAACACACCAACTTAATTGCATACCTATATAATATAAAGAGCTGTAATTTAGTGAATTAAGCTTTTTACTGTAGTTTTGTTGTCATCTTTATTATTATCGTTGTTACTAGTCATGTTGTGCGATTACCTACACTTAGAATGATAATCAGGTCGCAACCTATAATGTGAACCTAATGATATACTGTGATTGTTACCTGTTGTAGTGGCCTTGTAAAAATTAAATACCTAAATAGATAACGTTTCAGTGTCGTCATTCGCCGTTAAATTGGACACGCGCCGATAATGTGGCGACCACAACTCTTCTAAGAAATCATAGCATAACAATACTCACTATTGAATTGCATTAAATGGCCCATTACAATTTAATAGAATCGTACATTCGAAATTTCCAGCAGAAAATTCACCTCCATTTAGAGCCTAATCTGTTTTATAACCTCGCGAAAAGTCAATTAATTTGAAATTTACCACGCCTGATTATATTTAGCACTCATAATGCAATGACATTAAGCGAATTATATTTATGTAATCCTCAAGAAGTGCATCTAACGGGTAAGGGAAGGGTATGTCGACCTCACACTTCCGCGGCCACAGCAGTCGTTTTGATATGTGCAGTGGCCAAAGCTTCTAGAAGCTTTTAGAAGCTAGCTTCTAAACACGATTTTCGGCCGAAACCGGAACCGGAAGGTGCTCATTTGGTGATAAATAGTAGGAGGTTGGGCTAAGTATCTCCTGCCATAGTTTGCGACGGGCCTCGATCGGGGGTCGTTTTAGGGCCTCAGGCTTTTTAATATTTTCGCTGAATAGTGTGTCTTGTGTCAGAAGCCAGTTTGTATTTTTTTTTCCACTGCGCATGAGATTTCTCTTCGAATTTGTGCAGGGGCTATATGTACCAACTGTAAGATAAATTACGTTGAAACCGATGAGTGGGGTCGGTTTGAGGCAACCTGTGATAGTGGCATGTTTTGGACATTGCAATGTCCACTTCGTCGGAAGACGAAAGTCAGATATTTAGAATTCATCTTGGTTCGATTAATGTCTTAGCCATCAGTGATGGATGTCCTTTAACATAAGAGCTGTTCTTGTTTAAAGATTCATGCAATGCATTTCTCACAGTTCACAGTTGCGGATTAAGCCTGTATGAGGCTCGGGCGGCAAAGCTAAATTATACGATGAAAGTAAGAGAATGTAGGATGCTAGAGTGAGTGAAGTGTGCTCGTTTTTTGCATACGGATACGTAAGATTTTCTGTAGACAATCATACAGAAATAAGTGATACCTTGTCGATTTATGCAGAAAAGCGAGAAATGCAGGATGCAAAAGCAAGCAAAGCTAGGTCGAAATTTTACGTATCGTTGTTGTTGTAATTGTGTTTTGAACATTTGTACAGAAATTTGAAAAGTTTGAGAATTAAGAGAATGTAGGATGTAAGAACGTTCCAAGTGCACTCGAAAATGTTTGCACACTACATTTAAATTTTGCATACGTAGTGGGCATCCAAATACAAACTGCTAACTTACAAACTGAACATATTTTAGCTATGTTTAGGATTTTATGAAAAAGTCCATCTTGATATTTGGATCCGAGGAGGATCTTAATTTTCGTATTGAATTTTTACTTTGGTTAAAGTGGTATCTTTTGAACACTGTTGCTTCACATATTCTTCTCTACTTTTCATGATCAAGCTAGTCGTAGCTTTTATCGTTTCGATGGTCATTAGGATCCTTACCGCCTGTGGACCAAACAAAGGAAATCAAAATTAGGTGGTCTTTAGCCTCCAGTTTTTTCGTACATGAGACGTGTCCTTTTGTATTTTACACTCAATAAATATTTGCTTGAACATACTCGTAATTCTCCTAAAAGCTCACACTTATGGGGTGTTTTCTAAACTAATATTATAAAGTGAAAAGATTTGATTTTTTGTATGTTTAAATTTGTTTTTTGTGTTTGGTTGAATAAATCTCAAAGAATACTGGACCGATAAAAAATGCTATATTATCACTGTTTATCATAGGCTATCTATATTAACATTATAGAGGAAAGATTTGATTGTTTGTTTGTTTGTATTGAATAGGCTCCGAAACTACTGGACCGATAAGAAAAATTCTTTTACCATTAGAAAGCTTGGTTTTCAGGGAGTAACATAGGCTACTTTTTATCCCGGGAAAAATAAGGGTCCCGCGGGAAAGACCACGGGAGCGAAGCCGCGGGCAAAGTGCTAGTAATTTATAAAGATATCCCGCGGGCGAAGCCGCTGGCGGAAGCTGGTAGGTATATAATTTCAAAGAGCTAGTAATAAAATATTTTGTTTGTTTCGAATATCCGAAACTACTCTATATGGAAGTACCTATTACCATAGAATACAATATTTTTATTTTTTTAAGTTCGGATACAAGACAAGGGCCCTAGTAAATACATTGTTGAACACTATTTTTAAGTCTGCTATCAGAAATCTTCGCAAGCTTTTCTTCAGAAGTAGTGCAGTGCCTGAGGATTTTGACCTCGGATTTGTGTTACAGTGAATGATTTTTTTAAATCGAGGTGGGATTTTGTTTCTTATACTATAAATTCCAATGTTTACCAATTTTTTTTGTGCTTTCGTTTGTTAGCATTAAAAATGCTTTTTCGATAGCTTCCGCCCCCCGGTCATGTACCCACCCGTTTTCAAGAAAAGTGCGACCGGCTAGCTTCCTCAATTATTAAGATAGAGAAATGAAAATGATATAAATAGATGCGTTACTGAAAAAAAAGAAAAAGAAAAAAAAATCAATGAGACTCTACGCGGGCGTCGTGCGGTCCATGGCCCTTTACGGGGCACCGGTGTGGGCGCGTTCGTTGAGGCGGCGGCCAGCCCGCCGGTTGAACGCGTCCTAGAGTATTATGGCTATCCGGTTGGTCCGGGGATACCGCACGGTCTCCGTTGAGGCGGCGAGCCTCCTTGCCAGATTGCCGCCATGGGATCTAGACGCAAAAGTGGTCCAGGCCATATGGTACGGAGCGGGAGGGCATGGGAGGCCGTCACCTTCTGCGAAGCAGTAATGCTTGCGAATGAGGAGGCGAAACGCGTGAGGGAGAGGCAAATTTTGAGCGCTCACGGCCCTAGCCGCCGCAGGAGACACACTGGGCGTCGGAAATCGCAGGCCGATTCCCGGCCACGTAGACGCGGGCTTGCGGACGGTGAGCAATGGGTAGCTTGTCGTCCGATAACGACCCGGCCTAGGTCGACGGCGCGTTGTGTTCCACGCGCGCCTCAAAGAGATTTCAGCACAACTGACGGGGTCCGCTAGAACCGATGCCTGCCGGGGTCGCGGGAAAGTCCGAAAAGGATACCGTGGCCCCTGGCAACGTACAGGCAATTGAAGGAACACGGGTGGGTTTTAGTAAGTAAGAGTCTGACACGCCCTCCTGCTCCGCCCAGAGCAGGAGAAGATATTTGATGATTACATTCCCCTAAAAAAAAAGTATGCTCTCTAGAAATATTTGTTTCAATACTCCACCTAACATTCAAATAATTAATGAAGTTGAAGAAAATATTTGATAAATAGGCAACGATGTAAATCTAAATTGTTTAAATACAAAAACAACAATTGTTTTTGTTGTTTATTGTTTTTTTTTGTTTTTATTTTATTAATCATTTTCTTCTTTATTTAATTTTCCTTAATTAACTTCTTTTTCTCGATTGCTATATCATATAAATAGATAGGTTAACTTAATTTCGATGTACAAAAATATTCTACAGTCCAAATGTCATGTAAATACCTACTACTTGAATTGTACCAAAAAGGTTTTTTTTTTCAAATTAAGGTCAATTTTTAATAGGTAAACTTTTATACTTATAGGTATATATTATTAGCTAAACATACCATTTTGAATTTTTAAATTTCGTTCACTATAACAGAAATCCCAGGTTTTCATGTTTTTAACGCTCCACTAAAGCAGTTCTCCGACGTTTCCATCCAGTAGCGGTGTTGTAAGTCAAGGGTTGGAGGCGTCGGATCAATCGATGTCAAACTTCTGTGGTCTGAGTTGTCATGCAGTTGCGGCCAATTGTTGTTCATTTCCTTTTTATTTTATAACACTACTAGAGATTGATGAATTTTCTCAAAAACTTCCATTTACAAAGGCTAACATTGTCTCCTTATCAAAGCCGAAGATTGCACATAAATCAAATTAATGTTACTTACCTACATAAACTTATAGTGAAGGTCGACAGTAACTTACAAGTAATAATCGTTGAAAAATTACAATGAATGTTGTTGATGTAATCTGGTTAATTTATTATTTGGTGAAGGCACCGCTAGTTTAATTGTAACAGCGCACGTCGAACGTTAAGTTCAATAATTACAGTTCGCGATATTCAGATAAATGTTCACAACATCGGCAGAGAGCCCGTGTCCATTTGAGTTATTTACATGTACGGTTACACTTAATGTTGGGATCTTGTAATTCTTATATTGATTTAATTGTTTGTTGTACTTATACTGGATGGATCCAGAAAAAGTTTAATTTGATTTTGTGATTTTGTTGGAAGAGCGCAATACTACAAACACAAATAGTACAGCCCGATTCAAACTTAATGGCGGCTCGGAACATGAGGCGAGTCGCTGCGCAGTAACGATTTCTTGGGTCAGCGGGGGTGAGGGGTGGAGTACTGCGAGTAACTAACTTCCGAGCTGCCATTAAGTTTGAATCGAACTATACCTCTAAGGTACCATAGTACACCTTGTGTAGTACACATGTACCAAGACAAGTATACAGTCAATTAAAAAAATAAAACCACAAAATATATAGGTACACGAATTTTTTTATTTACTGCAAAAACTAAATTTGCTGACAAACTAACTGCAAAACTAAATTTGCTGACAAAATCAGCAAATTTAGTTGATAGTCAATTTAAAAAATCAGTTTACCTAAGTTAGTCTAATCAAATATCTTTGTTAATTTGATAAAGTCAGATTATCAGTATTAGAAATAGTGATTATCAAATATAATTATTGATCTTTAAAAAGGACTAGCAGTGTTCATGTCCAAAAAAAACTGTAAAAGGGGGAATTTGTTAATATATTAAAGCGTACAAATGTTTAATTATTTTCTCACCATAATGGGTACGGACCCCTAAATTGAAAAGAGGTCGGAGGAGAGAGCATTAAATCGTATAACAATCGCATAATGTGGAGGCAATATTTACAGAGGGAAATTAATGAGAGATGCCCGCGCGCGCCCTCAGGCCTCCGCGCTCATAACTTTTTGGCATAACCAGATCGTATCGCGAAATAAAAACCGAGAAGTTAATTGAAATAATATACATTTTCAAATTAAATTACGCTGAATCGTGTTACATTAGTTATATAAGTCTGTGATCTGTAGTAGGAATATCTGCGGGCAAATAACTAAATAAACAACGTATTAATCATGAGTCCTAGCTAGAGATATTTTAGTCTAAAATTATTCATTTTTAATTGCAATATGAACCTAAGTGATACGTAATGAATGCTTTACTTTTATCGTTATTATTGTGATGGTATTATGCTTACGATATTTGTGACATCGCATTTCTAATTAAAAAATTGTGTTGTATCAGTAAAATATATTACATAGTAACTAAGACCTAATGTTTTGTACTTAATGTTTTTGTATTAAATGTTTTTGAATAAATGTATGTATTTTTCAATAAACTATATTTCTTATCTGCGGTCATAACTTCTCATTAAAAATATATAAACCTGTTCATATAATAGAACAGAAATAACATAAGAAATGATTGTAATGTTTATGTATCTAGTAAAATTATAACGCCAAGGATGATGAATTGATGAGTCACGAGCTACCGAGTCCTAGGCAAAGATTAAAGTTCCAAAATAAAGTACCCATGCTTATGACGAAAATGGACTGTTGTTTACAAAATGATATGTTACTTTATTTGTACGAATAAAATCTCTGCAGAGAATAATGTTGAGGGTGTATAGATATTAGAAGCATTAGGGCAAGGGGCAGGCGAAGTGTAGGCGCAGGCGCAGGCTGGGCCGCGGGCTCGCAGTGGCGTAGAGCCGGGTGGTCGCCGAAGCGACGACGCTGATTCATGTCGCTGATAGCTATCGCAGGCGCCGGCGCCCAGTGCTATTTTCTAAATTTATCACCATTCGTATTCGCCTACCACGCGTACTGTAGTTTTGAATAAAGGCATCTATAATTCTAGCCGAAGAAAAGATCTTAGCTCGATCTGGACCTGGATCTGATTTATGAATCCATAATATTATTGAATAAAATACTCTAGAATTATTTCGAAAACAAGTTAATCAGACGGGATGTAAAATGTGCGCTGAAGTCAATTTAAAGGGGTTTAACTTCTTAATCCGGTAGGTCGATTGATTCATAATTTATGGATTATGATCTCCTACAACTTCGTTCATATCTAATAAGTAGTTCGTTGGGCATATGCATCATCATCTTCCTGCCCTTGTCCCATGTTACTTGGGGTCGGCGCAACACGTTTTCTCTTTCCACTCTCCCCTGTCAACCGGCACGCTATCATTCACTCCCTTCTCTTTCATATCATTCCTCACACAATCCATCCTCCACTCCTTGGGCATATACATAATTATGCTTTTAATATTGAGTCATTTTTAGCCTTCTTAATTGTTTCTAATGTTAATCTTATTCAATGAAAAGTTTAGAATTAGAAATTCTTTTAATGAACATGAAGAGGGCCTTCGGGAACATTTGAAAACAACCGATGCACGTTCTTGCGAAATGCTCATAACCATCCAAAGACACTAAAACGTGCTGCTATCTAATTTTAGACCGGTCCAAGTGGAGCCCCCGATGGCCTGTGACATCCTTGACCACAAAGGCAGCCTTGATAATTACCGTACCACCACACCAGGGGTTGACTTTCTTATGCAGGTGCTTCAAGCGTTAGGTTGATCTGCCTGTTGCTTTGAATCAGCAAACGTTGGTCTTCATTCAAAGCAAATAATAGATAAGAGGTACTCAAAAGCTAGCTAGCTAGCTTCAAAGAATAACCAAAGTGGCCATGTGGCATTGTGGCCAGCGTATACTGACACTAAAGCATGCTTATTCTGCAACCAATGCTGACGACTTCAGTAATTTTCAGACTAATCTAATTTGGGATCTCATCCGTGACTGAAATTGCGAGCATAAGCTCGTTGAGATAATGTACTAGTATTGGCAATAACTGTTGCAGTAAATCACATAATGCGAAAGCTAATTTTCCAATCAAAACAAACAGTTTCGACATTCGCACTGAAGAAAGAATAAATCTAAGCTCCAATATCCTCAATAGTTACACAACCAATTGAACCATGTTTTCCATCAACTATGTCAAGTGGATTAACGGCACCTGAGAATGCCAAGTGTACCAACGAGAAAAAGAATTAATCTTGAGTCTACAAGCAGTTATTTATATAATAGCAGCGCGAATTAAGGCAACAAGTCACAGATTAACAATAGCAACAAACAAACGGAAGGTAACAGAACGAAGACAAACATTCGTGGCTCTTTCAAAGGCACACAATAGTCGTCATCAATTACAGGCAATAGATCGCCCAACATCATTTGTCCGTCCGTCCGTTACTCGACTGGGGCATTCCCACGGCTCTCGGGACGATCGTGTTTGTTGTCGGAATATGTCCAACGAGAAATAGTAATAGAAAATTGTTTCTGATTGCCTCGCTCTACCTACTTTGATCGCCTACTAGTCCACGTTCCTATTTTTATTAGGTACTCATGGTACTGATCTTTCGTTTGTCTTCTTACCGCATCAATGTTGCATTACTCTTCTACTAAATGTAAGTAGGTACCTTTTATTCACAAAAATCCCATTCGCGTTTGCTGATTCAGTGTAGGTACCTAGATACCTAGCAGCCAGATCCAAATCAGCTTTTTTGTTATTTTACCCATTTACAATGTTACTAAGGTTTATGACCCCTCGGAATTCGATGTACCTAAACAACAACATCAAAAATAATAACGAATGCCGTGAGTCGGTACTCACACGGTAAAATCACGGAGTAAATTCCAGGTTTATAATTATGCAGAACGATGCAAACCGTTGTTCTCCAGATGTTATCAGACACAAGACCGAAGAGAAATTGCTCCGATCAAAAGATAATCTCGCCGGAACCAAAATTGATCATTGATAGGAGGCGCGCGCGCGTCCTGCCGCCTGCCACCAGCCCACGCCCACGACAATGTTAACTCTTTTTAATTTCAAGAAGTTTGTATCTGAAAATTGGCAATTTATTTTAATAACACCAATACAAGAAAATATTCATGTAGGTAGTAGAAAATCTACTTTCAACCACCCAGAGACAACAGGAGAAGAGTATAGGCCTAGTTTGTGCAGGTTAGGAGTCTAAGCTACACCATATTATTAGTCTGCATATTTAGGTCACCTCTCAGTACAGCCAGCTTCACTCGATCTCTCGGCCAATAAATATCAGATTAAAGTGCCGCTATTGTAGCCTTCACGCACAAACTAGTACCGTGGCTTTCAATAACGGTTCGCACTATGCAGATTATCACTGGGGCGATAACCACGTCGTGAAAGCGATAGCGGCGACACGATGCAGTGGAGCGGGTGGCGGAGCTGTCCCGTGGCGCGGGCGCAAGTGCTCCGCGGCTCATGCGCGAGGGACGCGTGTCGTGCCTTGACGTGTCGCCTCACCCACCACCACACAGCCAGTTTCAATAACTCATACCTGCTGTTAGACTCCTGTTTCTGAACATGTACCGTGCACGATCTGTGTTTGGCCCAATTAATTAATTTGACAGTTTGCTTTAGAACGTTCATAGCAGGTAATGTTTGACAATATTTTCCATGTGCTTGTAATTTGTAACTGGACAAGGAGGATTATTCTTCTCAAGGATTTGGTGTCTGGTAACAGATTCTCTGGGGAACAGAAATGTTTTTTAAGTTACAGAAAAAATCAACTTCACACGAAAGGTCTACAAAAATTTCGGCGACGACATGGCCAGTCTATTAGTGCCAATGCTATTTCAAACCGCCTTTCCTGACCGCCAGGAAAAGTAGGTATACATGAAACTGTTTACGTGTATCATCTAATTCTAATATTATTAACTTGTCTATACTTCAAAATAATAAATAATAACAAATATAACGGAGTCCTTTTTCAAAAATCTGTGTTATGGTCATGCGAGGATTAAAAGATTCCTGAAATAAAGTACCTATCTTACCCCTATCTTCCCAATTCCTTGCCCCATGGTCCCAAAGTAGGACTATGATAACAACTGCGGAAAGGCAAGGAATAGCGAAGCTGTCAAGCATTTTGACCCTCATTAGGAAAGAGAGGCAGATGTATGGGTAATATCCACAGTTCACGTTGTTTGGTCAAACTAAAGCGATTGAAATAAGTATAAGTATCCATTTACAGATCATAATTTGAGCTTTAGGTACTTTCTATAGGTAGGTAATGACATTTATAGTTTAATGATGATGATATGAATTTGTGACACTTGGCGCGCTTACGACAATATCAATAAGGCTGTAGAAGATTTCCAAACTATTCCAAAAGGTCAATGTTATCTTCGATACGAAAAATAAGTTACACAGATTTGATGAAGTAGCCAGTAATGTTATTTGAATTTCACAAGATTAGAAGAGATGGACGTATGACCTCAAACTTGTCGCCTGTCCATGTTAAAAAGCAAACGATGTTTATTGAAAACCGCATCTTGCAACCGATATCGACTCAAATATTGCTTAATCATCTATTATTATTTTTGGTCGTCGGTGTTGATTTTATTACGATGAGCCTCGACCGCATTTATGAAATAATTGTACCTGTAGTTTGTTTGCAGGCCAAACCAGTACCAATTTGGCCGACCGTACCAATTTGGGGGCTCGCGTTTGACTATCGCTCACCTGGGTTTTCGGAAAGAAATACAGGATGGTACCGAAGATTAGGGCATTATGGGCAGCTACCGCTCTAGCAACAGGAAAACGTTTTAGGAGACCTTTGTTTACTCCTTTCTCAGATTTTGGAAAAATGGTGCAGTAGGTACCTACTCTAGAAAAATTATAATTCTCACGTTTTATTTTTACGATGCTAGTCCATGCAGATGATCAGAGTATACATTAGACAAGTCATAAATCGTAATAATTTATTTTCATACACCTCCACTGTGTCTTGGAGGTTTTAGACTCGAAACAGCTACATGAAGTGCCCTGAAGGGATCGACAGATTCTATTTCAGATGACGTTCCTTAAGTCATCATCATACCTCACCTTTGGTGCGTATACTTACTCGAGACATTGTTCCATATTCCGAGCAACTCAACCCTGGGCTCAACCTGTCGAGGCCAACCTGGAAGTCCTTAAATCGACTCCGGACCTAAGTAGGGCAAAGCAAGGAAAACTTGCTCAGAAGGGGTTTTTGCAGGACGTGGATGCAGACAACTCCGAAGTAAAATGTTATTGCGGTATTTAGTTACAAACCACGGCATGATCTCACTTCTTGTCCTGTGTACCCTACTCGGAAAACATAAATCCCCTAAAACCCAGGTAACTGATGATGATCGCTGACGAAAACGCCGTCGCGCGTCCTTGGGACCCAATACTGGACCAAGAAAATAATATAATAAATAATTTATTTCGGGCTACCATAGCTCATATAGGTACCTTACAAACTAACACAATATAAAGTAAATACAACTTGTGTTAATAAATTAGCCTTAAGTAAGACACTCCATTAGCCTTAGTAGCACTTCATTTTACACCAGATTGTCCTTAAACATTATCATTACATAATTATGTTTTATTTTATTTTATTTTATATAGTTTTTTTATTTTATATAGTTCCTTGCTCTTATAATTTTGCGCATGTTTATAATTTTATATATGTATACGAATAAGTTTATGCTTTATGTATGTATTTATTGTATATGGTACACCACTGTAAAAGATCGCTATAAGCGATAAGACCGCCCATTGTGTCACCCTATGTAAAAATTCTAAATTGATGTCTGTAATTTTTATGCTGTACCTACAATAAAGAGTATTCTATCTATCTATTCTATCTCTGTGCTGTCCTGTGGTACTTGTCCGCGGAATGACGGAACAACGTCGTACGGCCAAGTCTTTTACCATGACGAGGGATATAAATTCGATACTCGCACCACAAATGCCTTGTAGTTGACGTTGCGGAGCGACTTCAGTAATTGCACCCTCTCGGTGTGTGAGTTTTGGCGCATATGATAGGCACGAGCCATCAACACGATAGAAGAAGAAACTGCAAATTAAGGCGACGATAACCGACTTTTAATGATTTTATACTGAAGACCACGTCTAAACGTGTAGTGTTAATGATTTGGAAAATAGATATGTTAAATTCGAGTCTGTTTAATTAACATGTTTAATTTTATATATGAATATTATAGATTTTGTTTAATATTACATATGTAAATTAATTTGTAAAGTTACGTCTAACGCGGATAAAAAACTGAGAATCACGCATAATCTATCGAGCGTATTTTTCTGAAATCGTATCTTTTAGTATACGTGTTTTATTGAAATACCTTTTGGTTTATGTATAATAAATTAATAACACTATACTAATTTGGGACAGCGCTCCTGGATGGGCGAGGCCTATTACTGGCTGGACGTACGACGCGTTACCTGAGCTCAGTACAGAACACGCAAGCTAACCACTCAAGGTCACTGGCATATATCTGCGTCTTAAATTATTATTCTTGTATGCGTTTTTTTGCATAATGTAGGTAAGTACAGTAAATACCAAAATGTTAATTATTTCAATGATACTAAACTAAAAATACCTATACGTGTTTCGTCCAACTCATGTTATTGACTTACACATATAGATCAATACAAAAGGTTGTGACAGCAAGATGTATTATCTGAATAGATGCTCATAAAAGTTCAAAGGTGAATTTGCTTAGATTTTGTGTCAATCAACTTTAGTTTAGCACCTACGCATAAAAGCAAAAAAGTCAGTGAATGACCCCACGTGTCAAGGTATTGGCATATATCTACCCAATAAACGTCTGTATGGAAGTAGCACTCAATTAAACAAGCAAGGTTACCTACTGTCAATTGCTTGGAAAGTTTCACTTATATTGCAAGGTGCTCTATTAACAACTATTGTAATATTTGAATGAGTAATCTTCAGATGTGACGAAATTTATACATTACGATGCTTATAAATGTATTGAATTACTATAAAGAGATTTATATTAGCACGGTACCTACATTGCAAATCGATACGTAGGATGATGCGTGAGAAATTAAATGAAGACATCAGACTTGTAGATCGGTAAATAGGCGCCTATCTAATCTGCAAGTGGTATTGCGAATAGGATTTCAATTTGAATTGATTATAGAGTATTGAATGTGTGCACTAGTTGAAAGCACTAAGCACAGCGTGGCGTGGGTGCTGTCCGTAAACAAAATATAATGAACTGAGTAAAGGTTTCAATGGCACTTAACCTTTTGTCCACGTGCGGCTCTTCAACAAGCCATTGTGCTATCTGACTGTTCGTTCTTTTACCACTCTCAAGTGTTTTCTTGGTATACCAAAGCATTGTTGTTATAAGAATCTATCGGGGCCATGCTGTGATGTGTGATATGTTTATGTGGTTTCGATCCATGTGATTTATTGTTGATTGTCAGGTGCTATCGATTTTAGTATCTTGAACGAAAATTGTGCGCCGCTTTCACTCAAATAGATGACTCAGTCACACTCTTAAAGCGCTTGTTCGTATCTAGTAGGTGAAGTTTGTCTCGTTGCGTTGATCTATAATATTTAGAAGTAGCTAGCTTTGCAATTAATGGCCGATTGAGTATCTTTAAAAGGAATAGAAAACCAAACATTAATATCACGAATTACGAAATGTTTACATAAAGTGCGAACATACCAACTGGATTTAATTAACAGAAACAATTGAATTCTGGTAGTACCTACTTAAGTACTTATTAGCCTGATTCACATTATTTTATGCTCTTCAATATAATAATGTTCGTTGAGAGTTTTATCAATATTTTAGCTTATTATCAATTTGAGAACGGCAATAACATGACATAGTACCTATGTGATGCGGCACAGATAGCGAATGCGTGGCGTTTGCTGTGGACACGTCTGATGCACAAGATAAGGCGGGAGGCAGCGCGTGTCCTGCGAAGCGCCTAATGGCCGACATCGCCGCGGGCGCAACGTGCCTCACAGTTTAAATTGAACGTCAAGCTATCGATTTGCATAAATCACACCGTTACCATTTTCAATTATTTGACTGGTTACATTTAACTCAGACAATCAAAACATCTTTGATTGTTAGTGACGTTGATGCTCCAGATCACCTTCCGACGAAACAGGATGTAGAGCATAAAGTCAAGCCGCCGTTGGTCTTCATTTTATTGTTCTAATTTGGAAGGTCCTAATACAACTTGATAAAAAAATGATAAACGATTTTTTTTTCAGAGAGAAATGGTTTTAACAAAATTCATAATGTTAAATATGTATGACATGAGTATTAAGGGAAAGTTGACGACGTGAATAATTTTTTATTGCGTCGATTCATTTATTATTCGAAGTTCGACTTCCATAAATTACGTCCTTTTATTTTGACAACATACGTTGTAAGCAGTATCTTTTGAGTAATACTTACTTTCAATTACTTTGATACTTGCGCTTCATTTTCCTCGCTGTGTAACAAGTTGATTTCGGTTATGTTTGCAAATGAATGTGGGACAGGCAAAGATTGTGTTCTGGCTAAATGTTTCGCGGTGGTGCTTATGAATTTATATGAATGTATCAAATATGATATGTGAGAATCGTCGTTAGGAATATATGCAGCGCAGATCAGGCCGCGAAGAACAATGGCCTCAGTATAATAGTGTCTCGCGCCGAGCTGCGGAGCCGGCGACCACGCCTGCCGCTTTCCGCGAACAACTTGACGGCTCTGATAAACGTGTACCTTATTTAAATATTTATGAATGCGACCCATTCGGTACCTCGTCATTGAAAGATAACATAATTAAGACACAAATACTTATTATTATGCAGGGAGGGCTTAGTGAACGTTTTCTACGATGACGATGCAGAATTAATAATCTCGAAAGAGCCGCCAGTAATAAATTTGTTTCTACTCAACTCATTGAATAAAGAGACTAGTTCATCAACTAAAGTCTCTTAGAAACTAAGTTTTTGGATTGTCTTCACAATTGCGCAGTACCAGGTGATACAGTTTTAATCGCAATAAGAACATATAAGTAGGTACCTTGATGTAAGTAGGTACCTACCATACATACAAGTATAGAAGCAGGTTGAAGGCAGACGTTACTATTGACATTATTTTCATGCATACGGTTATAATTTAGAATAACCGGTGCGTTTATTATAGAGAACAAAAAATATTTAGATAGCAATAAAAACAACATAACCACCGATCTAGTCATATTCTATAGGTACGGATATTATTTGGAATGGCCGTTGATGGGCCTACTGTGAAGTTTATAACTCTAACTAAACATGATGTTGTGTGTTCTCGATTATCGCCTGCACATGTCCATCGTGGGTGTTGATTGTTGCGGTAAAGAATCCGGAGGTGGACATAAGCATCAAAAACGTTCACTGCTAAAGTTTGTTCAGTATAATGACGGAAGAAAATCGTCAGAATAAAAATACCAGAATCCTCATGTTTGTCTATTTGGTACCTATACGATTTACTTAATGTTCACAATAACTTAGTTTAACGAGGAAATTGCTGCTCTTTCTTTTGCCGTAGTCCATTATCTACGGGATTAAAGGTGACCTGTGTTATTCCGTTAAACACGTGAAATGGCATTGCGACAATCATAAATACCTTATGATATACGAAACTACTGTGAATTTTAAATACAGTTTTCACTCCACGTTTTTACATATTTTTTTCAAGGAGAGTTTCCTGTTCATTATATTAACATGAGGCGAAGCTGTCGTACGCCCTTTAAACAAATTGTTACCAATAAGAGTTTTATTTTCTAGAAAACAGTAAGGGGCAAGTGGCTGATTTACAAATTTCTTAAAATACTTCTACAGATTTTGTACTTTCGAAAGTACCTGCTTACTGTAGTAGGTATTTATTAAAAATTATAAAGCTTGTAGGTAGCATAAGATTGTTTTTCAACAACCTTGTACATATATAAAATAAAATAAAATATTTATTTAAAAGTATTGAAATTTTTCTACTTTCTTGAAGCCGTACAGTAATTGGTAGCGGGCACGCGACCGCGCACCGCGCGACACCGCACACCGCTGGACCCGATAGAGCGGCACACTAGTTATTGACATTTTATGACTCGTTTACTTAGATAATCCATTTTATCTGTTTGTAAAATCTACTGGTAAGAAAGATGAATCAAAATGTATCAAGTTTCTTTATATTCATTGCTTTTGACCAACTCAAAAAAAACATGAAACATTCCGCTTATGGTTTTTTTTGAGTTTCCCATAGGATAGGCACAAGCAGACGTAGTAGGGGGTTGTGTTTTAAAATGTAAATACACGTTTTCCCCCTGTTACAGCCTATAACAAACGTGATTTTTAGAAACGAAATAGGTAGGTACTAAATCATTAGATAACTTGGTATGATTACCAATCACTATTTTTGAAAATTAAATTATATTTCTTATCATGTCTGCCAGTTTACAGCTCAATTTCAAACTCTATAACTGATATATATTTAAAGGTTGAGAAAGCATTAATTATATACAATTTTCCGGTCATGAAAGCAAATTTTCATTAGAAGACCCTTTTTGTTTTAATTATTCGATTTCCTCCCTGTAAATGTTGTTTCGGAGAAGTCTCCTTTTCGAATTCTTACCATAATTTAATTTAACGATTACTTATTGAACGACCTTATATCATCCTGAAATGAGAACAATGCACTGACGGCTGATAAGTCACTGATGTCTGATAAGTCAGATTGTCAATCTCATGATATGCTGAATTTCTGAATATTCATTTGAATCTTGCTGCCCATTCATACTTATATTATAAATGCGAAAGTAACTGTCTGTCTGTCGCTGGTACCCGGCTGAAAAGATTCCAAGGAAATTTGCCACACAGTAGACCATGACCTGGGTTAGGACACATGAATACTTTTTATCCTGGTAGTACGTTCCCGCATAGGATAATATCCGACCTTCACGCGGCTAATGCCACGGGCATAAGCTAGTCCTGAATATAATGAAAAACAGGTAAACTCTACTTCTCCATTCTCGCTAGACGGCGAGACCTAAACGGTTTCATTATTTTTTTGTGGAATCCGAAGTCTTTACGCTCAATAACAAGAAAGCCTTTTATTTTAACTTGTGTTACAATACACTCGCATCTCTATTCCATAACTGCACCGAGACCTGTTGCATTCTCATTTAATCAAGCACTATTAGCGTACCTGGAAAATTAGCTAAGAAGCATGCGCTAACCGCCGGCAGCTCAAAGCCGACAATTAAAGCAATCATAATTCTTAAACAAAACAAGAATAATGTCTACTTAAACTTAAATACCCTGCTTTAAACGCTACAATAATAAACAGTCGACATTTCCGTAAATATATAGGTACAGTGTTTGATACTCGCGTGTGTTGCATTACACTACGGACATGTTAAAAGTGAGATATTATCTTTTGGAACTAAATACTCCGCGCCGCCGCGTATGGCTAATTGACAGTGAGGCAATGAGATTAACTGTGATAGCTCTGTCTTGTTGTTGTTGGTGCCTCACATACGTACATTGTTTTACAATCTTACGCTTCTGGAAAACTTGTTTTCGAGACTTTATAGTGTATCTATGCGAAAAATCAGGGACAATTGTTTTCTTCTTTCTTACCAACTTCAGTAATGCGAGTTTTTGTCGAAAACCTGTACTTGATTGATTGAATAAAATGGGTCACGGTGGTGGTTGGTTGGAAGTAGAGTTCTTATGACCTTTTATAAGGTGCTAATGTACAATTGTGATGTGTATCCTGTAGGTAGTAGGTACCTACCTACAGATCACAATTAATCACAGTACTATGGTACGCCAAGATGTCAAGTTTGCCACAAGAGATGACTACATAGTTGTCATAAGTATTTCAGGAAGTCATTATGAAGGAGCAGCTCGTGACAGATTTACTACATTAACTTTTATGGTTCCTTCATAATGTTTGCCTTCATATCTTAACACTTAGTTATAGTTAGACATTGGTGCCGATTCTCTTGTACACCGAACTAAACTATCACTAAAATTCCTTACTTTTATCTATTCTGCTAAAAAATATCTCTAGATTTAAAAATAATTTTGACAACTTAAATCTAATTTGACAATCGCGAATCCACGTGGTACCTAGTTGTTCCAGCGCGCAGGGGGTAAACCTCGACGTGTTTTATATGGAATTTTTCAATTTTTGTATAGAAAAAAATGAAAAATTAGTACCTACATGTTGAGTTTTAAGGGTATAAAGGTTCTTTAAAGGGGGTGGAAATTTTCATTATTTTTGCGTTGCAAAATCGTGTGTCCTATACTCGATTTTCGAGATATAAGCAAAAGAAAAGAAAAAAGGATACAGTACTGTTTTTGCACCTGAAGTCGAGGTGTTGGTGTGAATTTTAGTTTATGACATCATATTATATTTCACACCTTTTAAAACCGCGATTAAAAATAGTAAGATTTAGTTCGACAAGCAAAATTGCCATTTTCACTAAATGAATAACACTGAGTTACCTTAGTTTTGTCAAACTAAAATTTAGTTATGTTGTGTCACTTTAGTCTATTTCAGAATGCGAAATCGATGTTTGACAGGAATAAACTAATGTTGGTGATTTTTAGTCTAGTTTATAGACATTTGAGATAAGAGAATCGGCACCATTATTTAAGTTCGTTCAATGTTAGGTACTCTAGTAAAAACAGCTGAATCTGATGATTCATTCTATTGTTCAATTGAATCATCATGATCTCAGTTTAATTTGTTGTTGGATGTAATTCGTTACCGATTCCATTTTGGGAACGGAAATATTTAGTTGACAATTAAATAGAAATCTACTACCTACACGTTCCCTAAAATAGGTGTATGATATATTCTCTCATTATACAACACACTGTTACAGACGTTAGATAGGAGAGGCAACGAATTTGAACACTGTTAAATAAAGAATAGTTATGATTTGAATTTCTGTTAAGGCTCGAGTCCCAGCCGCCCGACCATTGTTTGAGACATTATGGCCCAAATACGGCGTGCACACCTGTTAGTGTTGCCCGATACCTTACTAACTTAACCTACTTTATTAACTTAGTAGTCTAATAAATGTATTTACCAGTTTACTTATTTAAGTTAGAAAGTCCGCGCGCTATGGTATAATTCCATTAACGAATATGGCAGTATGAAAGTAGAGACCTGCATAGGTAGTTAGTAGAATCCAAATAGTATTTTGCGACCACAGAAATATTTTCTTGGTAATGATGCGTTGAGGGGATAATATTTAATAAACACCATAAAAAACAATGCAATGATTGCTTTTGTGGGTTTTTTCGTTTCATTGTATGTAGGTACCATTCTTTCTATGCTATCGAAATCCCAAGCTCAACATGCACCCGTCGCTGTAGGTAGAAAACGAGGCTCCACAAAAGGAGCGTTTACACTTGCAGCAGGGCTCCTAAATTGGTTGTGCGTGAAGAGTATTATGGGATGTGTGTTGTAACGATGTAGATTTAGATGCCGTTACAATATGTATCGGGCTGTGGTGCGGGACAGCGATGGCCGCTGCCGCCGTGGCCGAGGTGCGACAAGGGCGTGCGACGGACCGTTCCAATTTACGGGTCACGAGCGGACCGCTCGCGCGCCGACCTATCTGCCTTTCCTCCATAATTGAATCCAATGGCGTGGGAGACTCGATACAACTAAATAAAATATTTTACGATATGTACGCTACCGATTTCCCTGTCACTGGCATATTACTTATACCTACCACATTTACTGGTGCTAAACGATCGTTTGAGCTGTTCTTGTAGTAATTTAATTTATAATTGTGCAATCATTGAGAAGATCCAGTTCAAGTAAAGTCCTATTAAAGTATACACTACATACGTGAAACTGACACTCTCACGTCTGTTGTAGTTGTATATCCGTATATTAAACAGCAAAAAGCTTTCAGAAAAAGTTTCTGAATGTGTACCTAATTAAGCTAAATTTATCATTTATCATACTTAATCACAACAAACAGTCGATGGATATGTGGTTAATTTAATGAACACCTGTTTACGCAAATTGGAAAATAGAGCATGTTACAAACAGCTAGTGTTAACTGACTATGTCCGTACGTAAGCCTTTTTTGAAAGTGCGTCGGCGTCGGCGCCGCCGGCGCGGCGCGGCGCAGGTGCGCGATTGTCGCGGATCGGCCTCAGATAACGCCATAGCATTAAACTTAAATACGAGATCAAACTCTGAACACTTGTGCACTACGATATTGCAATTGATTGCTTGTAAAATTACCTGGTGATTTATCAATAAATGTCCATAGGTTCAACACTTAGGTTTCCTATTACGCGCTATCGCATTATAAATGTCAAAGTTCGTTCATAACACAGACTTCTCAGAATTTAGATATTAATGCTATTCATAATAGGTATTATGATTTGGTTGCACGTTATTACATTATAATACTTTGACTCAAAGATACACATTTGCAATTAAAACACAGACTGAGATTAAATTAAAACGGTTTGTGCTAAATCACAGTTCTGTTTTTGCAGTAGGTTGTGCTGTTTTATGCCTGTTGTAGGTATACCGGTAACTTGACGTAAATACAAAAATAAGTAACTTTGGACCGACTACTATATATTCATTAGACAAGCAACAATATAGGTAATATTAAATAAATCCAGTTGCTATTAAGTTTTTATTGATAAATTTAAATACCTACTCGTCTTCGTAAATCAGTAAACTTGCTTTTATGCACGGCAAAATATTGTAGGTCTGTAAGAGCTTTTTTCCTTAATTGTGAAGTGGTAGCTATTGCTCCAAATTTAGACAAAACTCGCAGCCGTATAAGCCTGTAAGGAGAGCGCATTATAAGGCGCATAAACCGCGATACGGCCGCTGCAAAGGTTAAGGGCACAAGACACCACGTGGGAGGTGCCAGTTTAAGAAATCCGATCCATTTTCACTGCAACTTTGTCCTGGAAATGCATTAAACAGGTACTATAGTTTACCATGTGGAAATATGGATACAACAAAATGTACTTGAGATAGTTGCTCGAGTAAAATGTGGAATGGGCTATTACAGTATCAATAATATTTCTTAGAAATATTAAAATACTAGGATTAGTACCTACGTACGGTAGGTAGCGACGTAATAACATGCTACCTATTTTTGCCACTGAGTTACTTTAATCTTGATTTCCAATTGTTAAGAATTGAATAGTTAAAATGGTTAAAAACTCACAGTAGATAGCGATTTCATTTGAATCTATGTTTCAGTACCTACTTACCTAGCCTTGACTTTTCGGAGTGTGGCATCTACGAGTATGACAGCAAAATGCTAGAAACATTTTGTAGAAATTGCAAACAATCGCTGATAGTAGGTATCTGCTACACTTGTAAGGTGCAGGTACTTCCGCCAAATATCATGTGAAGGGTGGTTTTATAAGTTAACGCTGCAGCGGTGCGCCGGGTGAGCACGACTCTCGGTGAGGATAGTGGATTACGTGTGAGTGCGCTGGCGCAGTCGTGCACACGAGCTGGTTCATTATCGCGCGTGATGCATTTCGCTTGCCGCCCACCGTCGCCGCGTCCCATAATGTTCGCTCTCCAATGTAGTTTCAACAATCATCGTTGATTTCGTATGTCTCTGTCTTATATTTATTTTATTGAATGTAGGTATTGTTCAAAGTTACCAATATAACACACATATTGGTGTGTAGTGACATCCTTTTACGTCAAATTTTGCTATACATTGCAGGCGGTTCTGTAGATATGGTACAGCCCATAGGATTTGAAATTATAGAATATTCAGCAGTTGGTGGAGTTTTTAGTTCAACAAGGAACAGAATGTCCTGTCTGTTTAGGTAAGAACAACGAGAGCTACCTTGACACGTATCACAAAACAGCTTCAAAACATAATTTAAATAGGATTCGGTCGTTTCCTGGAGTTCGCATTAATGATTCATGAACTGAATAGTAAGAATCAACAACAGTAGCATTAGTAGTCAACTTAAATGTTTCTGTTTTTTCAAGTAACAGGTTTCTTGCATTTTTTATTTGATTAGGGTCTTGTCTCAATATATTTCTTGTGACTTGTAAAAATATTAAAGTAAAAGTACCTATTTAAAATAACAGATTTAGTAAATTGCTTGGTATACAGCTTCGTAATAAAACTAGTTGAATCAATTGAGACATGCAAGGACGGTAAGTAGGCACCAACCGAGCAATACCATTAAATTATATGGACACAAACATAAATATGTTAGACAGATCAAACACAATTGTTTAGTACTGGGAGAACTCGTAATTTTCACGTCATGTTTTCAAGTATAAATATTTCTTAGGTTTTAACTTATCCTACGTTTTCAATAGCACACCTACAACATTAAATACATATTTATTTTAGATGCATAGGTACCTATCGCTGTTAGACAAAAACGTGGTACTTTTTTGAAATAAGTGTTCTCATTTTGTTTTCGTGAAAAAATCCGGTCCTATATGTATGACTTACCACAATATCGGCCCGTGTTATTGCTAATTTCATGGATGACAAATCATTCTGGCACTTAGGGTACCTACAAAACTGTAGTAGGCACCTAGGTACTTTTTTTAAATACCTTATTTTTATTTACGAGCTCGTTAGTTGGCATAGGCTGTCTCATAGTTACGTACATCTGATACTAATGGAAGAAAAATAAAAATAATTCCTTAATAAATTGTAGCTCAATTAATTTTGTTTGTAACAACAAATTGTGATAATCGAGATCTTTAATTAATGTGGCTAACTGATCACTGGTATACGTTATTCACACATTTCAGCCATTATTATCGACTTCGTCAACAAATCCTGAACAGTCAGTTGAACGTGGTCTTAATTCCGATCGATGATTTACAACTTGTTAATAATACCGCAGGCGCAGGTTTAAACCGCACATCCATAAATCAAGATCCGAACTGTAGCTTAAACGAAAATATTGATTGTAATGCTCCGGTTTACGCAGTTCGATGTTTATATGTAAGAGATTTTTGCTCGAAGTAAACGAATTTACGATGTAACGGTTATCGGCCCTTACTCCTCCATTTTTCCCGAAAGTAATGATAAGTAACTATGTATTATTTTAAAATTTCAGCGAAAGGCATCTTTTATCAGGTAACGTTTTTTGTTACAATCATTAAGGTGATGTTTCTCAAACAGGCTAATTGATTGTTTGATGCGGCGAGCAGGTATCACGCGGCAGTCATTACCGCAGTGACAGATGGTGGTAATAAATACAATTTGAGCACGGTTAGGAGTAAAGAATTACTTGCGAGAACATATATCCGTGCCAGACGTATTAGTAACGCAGGTGTAATTTGTGCAGTGATGGGCGTTCTGCCCTATTGGTGTTTCTAATTACTAAAGGTAATTTAACCACTTTATATCGTGCGATCTTTGTATACTCAGAGGAAATCTGATCGGATTCTTTAATTTATGACAAATGTAATGTAGCGTAACATAAGAGTGCATATAAATGTTTATGTTTGCACGATGCGTGTGTGTGAACTGTAGGATTCTAATGTTGCAATTTCCAATCTGCTAACCCGGCGCGACGTGGACGGACATTGTACAGCTGATTTACTCAACGACTTATGAATATGGAATGACTGGGACGAACGTAGATGACAGTGCGAACCACCGAATAACTCATGACAATAAATGTGTGCTTATGGCTTTTAGCTCAGTTCATTTGGTACAAGTGAAATTTATTATCCTCGTTAGAGTAAATTGAATATTCTATTAGGTCTTGTCCATAGAAATATAATTATTAATGAAAGTATCATAGGTCCTTAACCTACCCAGCTGTGGGAAGACAAATAAGATGATCAATTATTGAATACCATTAACACGTTCAGTGCCGGGAGCCCTGCTGGAGGGTTCACCTAGACGCATATGGGATGCCGAGAGCCCTCGAGGAGGGCTCATTTTAAATGTAGGTTTTTCTTAGCGAATGCAGCATTAAAAACCGTGAAAATAAAACATATATATCTGATGTATATTTTAACAAAATTTATTAGTAGATATAATTATATGCGTTAGTTTTAATTTTTTTTTTTTGTGCACGGTTACAAATATAAAAAAAATAAAAAATACCTTCAGTTGTACATAAACACTTAACTAAATACTATGCAGCGTTACAACTAAGGGAAAGAGTGTTTTCGATGAACTCTGGCACCCAGCGTAAGATTTTACTTGTGTTTAGGGTGCCAGTGTCCTCTCCTATAATTTGAACATATCTCAGTAGTTGTAGGACGAGCACAGTATCATGTTATCTAATTACTAGCAAATGCATACAATATGATGTGACCTATTATAGTATAGTATAGATATAGTATTGAGAGAGACATAAATATGGCGAAAACTTGTGTTTATGTAAAACTTAGGAAACTGCGTACTTATAGCTATTATACAAGACCCCCTGAAAACACAATTTTACTTCGTTTTTTAGTGTTGTAACACGGTTTTAAACCTAATGCCGTTGGCCGTTCGCTAAGGTCATCTTTAGCGCAAATGTAATAACGGCAACCCTCCCGGAGGGTTCACTTCCAATATGTAGTGCGGCATGGCGTATGAGTTCTATGAAAATGGGTGGAGTCGAAAGTGTTAAATAGATCTACTATGTATTATATGTAAAACATCTCCTAATTAAATTATGCTTGTGTGGCAAATTCGGAATTAGCGGATAATTAAGGTGATTTATGTGACAGATAACCTAATCAGAAATCCTCGCTACTTGTTAATGTAACATGTTGAGTTAAGACACGTAACAAGCAGCACTCGTCATAGGTCGGGAGGTGGAACAATGAGGCTGCAGGCGCTGCAGTCGCGCCCGCGCCGCGCCGCGCCGCCGCCGACGAGCGCCGCGTGCGCCGGTGCCGCGCGAGGTGAGCTCCGGGGTCACTGCTCTGACCTGCGCGTGGGCGCGCCCGTTTCCGCCCGCGAAACCGAATCATTGCGCCCCACACTCCTAATCTTTAACGATATAGCACATACACACATACGGCCTACAACACTTGCTGTTATGCCTTTATGACGGATATAAAAAGTTATTCAACCGACGCAATTCTTTCAAAAAGGATGTTCCAGTAATGTCACTTGTCACAGTGAAAGTTGTCATTTACTTTGCGTGAATTTTATGAAGTTGCATATTATGAAAGTTGTGCGCCTACAGGTGTTTACACGATCAGAATGCAATTTATGAAAGTAGAATTCTTCCTGAAACAAATATTGAAGAGTTTATTCGGGCGATGACCATAGAAGAACGTAGTGTCAAATCTCGCTTACCTTTACAAATTAGTTCATCCACTGTACATGTGTATGAAATATACTTTAATAACTACGTTGCGAGAGCCACGACGCGTAGCCGTAATTGACTGTATGGTGAGACGTTTAAGAGGCCAAACCTTACATCAGTGCAAAGATTTTTCCGGTTTCATTGTTACTTAGTGCGTGTATTGTTCGTGCCACTATCGTTACAATTAATAGTTTAAAACAATTGCGTTTACAAAAGCTCCGTTAGCTCACTCTATCTGCGTCAAGAGAGCTCCGTGCCGAAATATGTTTATCGACCATCACCAGATCGAACGCTCGAAAGTCCTACGACATCGCTCGCCAACTATGGAGATGGCTCGTCTTTATTTTAATCCCATCTTTCGGTGCATTCTTGTGATATCGTAATGTTTAAAGAGTATATCTGCGAATTGAGGCATCTCTGCAGTGCACGAATCCTGTTTACGTAGGTTTTGGACAATGTTGTAGGCGTTTCATTCCACTTCCGGTGGTAATACAATGAATCTGTTTCCATATTATTGCATCTCAACCAGATAATAAAAAGTACATTTGCATACACACGTAGGAATCACAATGGCCGATTTAATTACGGTTTATTTTTTATATGAATTAATAGCAGGTCCAAATGTGAATGGGCCATCGTTGTAGACGTTCAATATATTGTATTGCGAATGTCATACAACTTAATATTCAACGGGGATAACCAAGTTGTACGACTTCAACATGTCAAACTGTCAACCATATTAAATCAAATTGTAATTTTTACATTCCAGTTTTCCAATTTTCATGATTTTTCCAAGGAAAATGACAAAACTTAGACTAACATAGAATGAGTCTTTAGGCCCATGAGGGTGTAAAGTTCACTCATCCACCATAGAAAAGGGAGGATCCTCCGACAAGACGGGTGTTGTGTCTGGCGGGCCGACTGCCCGACAGTTGATGTCGGATAGTCTTATATTATGTCGTTCGCGCGGTAAACTCTAATTGCGCGATGCAGGATTTGTGTGACGTCATGTCTTTGATGCGTAGTTCGTACCTATGTGGCGTTGTAACCGCTACAAGTCTATTTCATTGCTAAGAATATCCTCAACACAAACACCAACACGTAAAGCGTCAGCTTCCAGCACCTACTCAATTTTTATTCTCTTAGTTTAGAGGAAAAGCAACCCCTGTATTATAAAGAGTGTGTCTTTAACCGATCAGTGATCGATATCATCCACTATTAAAATCTTGTCAGTACAACCTGCTTAAATGTCAACCGAAAGTGGTAGCTACCATTAATCTTGTTATACCTCAGCATTGTATAAACGTACTCGCGCTAGCGCTGGGTATATACAACCTACAGTCACATGATACATATAACTAGTATTATATTGTCACAACAATATACTGTACTGTATGCATATACTTATTCATAATAATAAATCGAAAAAGAACTTTCATAAAAGCGTTCGTGGTAAGCGTTTACACTCCAATATTTTTTGGCACCAGACCATTGTATGCAAATGAAGTAATGAATGTTTTCACTGCAACAAAACACGAGTAACGGTTCCCTTAAGTGAAGATTTGTCGGCCAATAATAATTATCACCGGCTTGTAACAAATCCACGCGCGTGTCGGTACCATCTACTTATCAAGTCAATGATGTGTAGGTGCGGTATGGTAATTTTACTTTCGAAAAGTGACAGAAATTAAATTGTTTGTAGACATATGAATGACTGAATTTTTACAGAATGAAACCGTTAAACTTTTCATAGAGAATATTACCTAAAGATGTCGTTATCGCCAAAACAGGAAATGCTCTTTTGTTATAAAAGCAAAGTGATGCTTTATCGGTGGGTGGTACTTGAAGTGAACTTAAGGGCGTCAATGAGACGAAGTAAAGTATCGAGTAACAAGTGTCTGTAAATAGTGACAGTGTTGAGTCAGAGTTATGATGACTCTCACAATGTATGCGTGGTGATACAACACACGATAACTGCAATATCGATTAGCACAGAAACAAGTAAACGACATTGATTTAATTGCATCGTAATTATCGCTGACTTACTGACTGAAACTGTATCTTAACTGATGCTTTATTTCCCAGCTGATGAGATTCGACTTCAGATGCGCATAGTTACTTATCCGGCTGCTACGGGCTGCTACTTGGGCACTCATAGCCACGCATTGTCGGCAGTATCGCGGTTTCATCGGAGATTCTTCGAAATCTGTTAGTGTGATAACGCGGAAGAAATCATAATTTCGTCAACTGAAAGTGATGTCAAGCTGAGGTTACCATACATTTATTACTATTGGGACATCGCTGGGACACGTTGGACTTTGGTTATAAACACAATTTAAGAAGAATACATATATTTTTTCTAGTTAGTACTACATTTTACAAAAGTTTCTGCTTAACGGCTACGAACTTCTCGTAGCTTTCACCAGATTTCGTAGCAGCTACGAAAAGAGTTATGAGCTTCAGTTAAGTGCAGATTGTGTTGATGTTGATATCTATTTGTAACCTCGTTCATCTGGATTTTAAGACAGAGCTACGAAAACTTTATTTTTCCTCTGTTGATTGTAATCCACAGAGGAAAAAATAAAGTTTTCGTAGCTAATTCAAGTGTAGCGCTGTTATTTTTTTATTATTAATTAATGTTAACGTCTTTATTTCGACGGCTAGGATTCTCTTAGCTAACTTCTATCAGCATTTTCAGTTTCTGTTCCAACTTTTCAATATTTTTCTTAATAATATGATTACGATAGTACCTTAGGTATCCATGTCTGGAAAAACCTCAACGAGTCTGGGACACATTGATGGTTATAGATTTTTGACACAAAAATCTCAATAATTGATTTTAGTCATTACCCTAATTAATTATAGGTACAGCACGGCAACTTTGTATATTGGCAGCTTTTAATCTTGCCATTTACAATCTACGTTGTGGTTAGTGTGACATGAGTCATGGCACTGCTCCCTTAAATGTCCCGTATTTAGAAACACAGATGGGGGCCCTACATGGTGCATGCCGGTGGCGATGACTAGCGACTGATTCAATTAGTGATTGCGTTCACTTGTCGGCGGGCGCGGGCGCGGGCGCGGACATGGCGGCGCTGCGCACTGCGCAGGCGCGGGAGCCTGCGCGCACGCCGCACTCCGCACCACTCACTGATGCAATGATACCATCTACTTTTCAAGCGAGACAATGTCGTGATGTTTTAAGCTGTGATCTAAAAAGTAAATGGCCGGTGTTTTAAGGTTGCCATTAGTCGATCTTTATTGTTGGGGTTGTTATTAAAAAGAAAACATCTAAACGGTCTAGCGTAAATCTTTGATAGTTATTATAAACTTTAAATGCCACTTACCAAATATATTTGAACAGTAATAGTGCATTATTGTCCTTATATGGACTTTTATACACACTCGTTCCAAATTTTGTTGCGAATACAAGCTCACCCACTAATGCAAGGAGACTGGCGTTATTTGGACGTTTTGTTGTTTAATAAAAGTTACTTGGTCATACCGTTTTATGGTAACTAGTTGGCGTAAAATGTAATACTGTCGAAAAAGTAAGAACACCAAAAGCTTAATTTTAAGCAGCGATGTAGATGTATCTATGCAAATCTGTGACGTGCGGTAGATGTTGGTTTCTGTTTATAATTTGTAGCAGTAAACTGATGCAATCGTTTTGCAAAATGAAGTGAAGAAGAATAAAGTCAATCTACCTGCGATAATGTAACTCGTTATGAAGTTGTGTGCATTTCATAATCCAGGATGTATGCAAATACGATTTTAATGACTCTTGTTTTTATTTTCGTGAAGACATTTATGTCTTTCGCACATCGTCATAAAAATTATTACTTTCGAATGTTAAATAGTTCACGCTGCATGAAGCCAGAAGATTAAAAGACGTAAAGTATTATAATAAATAATAATTCGCTTCTAGCAGAGACTAATGTCAGCCATTATTATTTTAAAACGCTTAAAATATTTTAACGGTCTCGAGATTATTAGGTATCTGTCATCATTATCCGATTAAATGCTCACTCTAATTGATGGAACTGACTGGAGCGGGCGGTCTGCTGAATCAAAGAATGTACTGCCTATTAAATTGCCGAGTGCAATGACTGTTTATAGTGTTTATGAGTGTTTACATACGAATTCATGTTTTAAACTTTTATCTATGACCCAGTGACTTTTCATTATTGATTTGTTATACCTACTCAACACGTTAGTTGATTTACATCGTCCAGCCTTAAGAAATACGTTGTTGAAGCATGGGTTTGTTTTATCTTGAGCATCTGTATAATCTATTTGCTAAGAAATTAATGTGCTAGTATTTCGACAAATGAAGTTTTATTGGAGAATACCAAGTGGAATGAATAGCAAGGTTTGTAGTTGAATTGTTTGTCTATGATCGGCGCGAACGTAAATTTGTCTGGCTAGATATACGCGGCGCGTCGTACACTGGCGCACTACAATGATTGTCTTGTCACTCCGGCGGAGTTACGCGCTCCATCCACTCGGTACATTTGCTTTATGTGAGATCAACCATTCCGGAAATGCATGTATGATTCTATTTAAATAGAGACAACACTCAGGACAAACTGCTTTGCTGTCACAATTAAGATATCTATCCAGTGCCATATTTATTTAAATTGAAAATAAGAATGTGCAAAAGTTATGGTTAGTTTTAATATTCTAAGTTTTAAGCAAAAAAAGCTCTTGTTATTGCACTGTTACAATAACTCGGTAAGCTTCCTACTTATAAAATAGATTTAAACTTAATGTACTGTTTATGGGCAGCGTGCCAGAGCAAACTAATCGATAAAAACTTAACCGTCCGTGTATATTGGCAATATAAACAAAAATGAGCCATTACGTTACAGACCTATAATAAAGATAATAGTCAAAAAGCAGTCCACTAAATATAGTGGTGTAATTTGCTTTTGTGAGCAGGTTGTCAGTGAGGTGAGGTCACGGCGTCACGGCGCGGGAGAGCACTCGTGGGCGGGACCATTTTGACTTTTGGTAATTACATTCGGACACCTTAGACGGACATTTGGATGAAATAGGCAATTACGTTTCATCATGATGTTGTACTTACGGTTTACCTATTCAACTGGCGCCTTGTGTTTCCATAATTCAATGTCAAACAGCTAAGGTGGCGGAGATTTATTGGCCTCCACTTCATGTTAAAGCTGATTCGTAATATCAATATTAGATATTACATTGATTTGTTTACGACTCTACCTGTAATTACATGATGTGCGCAAAGATACTCGACGAATAAAATTTCACCAGAGTAGGTATTTGTATAACCATAAGAGTAGGCAATATTTATCTTTTCGACCGTCGTCGTATCTTGATTTTCTGTTATGTTATTTATTAATTTGTTAATGCTAATTCGATGAAACATACGATATAATCGCAAAACTATGTGTCTGTAAGTCAACAAATTTCTTTTAATGAGATGGCTACAACTTTGGAACATAAATTATTATTTTAGAAATCATTAATTGCGTGTTTATATAGTGGCTACTTCGATCTCCTTTGTTTCACGAACAATAGGTAAGGTCAGTGGGAAATCGTTTTATTTTCTGTTCTTAAAATGCACTTTCACCAATAAACTGTGTTGTCCAAAAGCACCAATTTGAAGAACGGTGGCCGTTTATGGCTTTTATATGTGTTTTTGGTTTATTATAACATTTCAGAAACAGAATAGGTATATGATATTTGTTCTGCTTTAATTTTTATTATTATATTAAAATCATATCATGTCCGATGATAATGGTTGAGATGTAGGTACAATTTATTGCAAAACTTTTACTTTATTGACTAAATTTTGTCTGATTCTATTCTAACATAAATGCGGGATATAAATCTTCACTCGTACAACTTCGCAATTACTGCTAAGCAGTGTAAAGGTAGGTAGGTATTCCATCAATACATCAAAATGAAACCAAACGTCACAGCAAGTGGCTGCCGCAGTTTACAAATGGACTAATATTTTTTGCGTGAAGTTTAGCAGAATAGTTGGGAATGTAAGGTTGTGTACAGTGAGTGTCACCGGGGGGCGAGGGCGGGGGTGCCGGGGGCCGCGACGTGGATCGTGCGCGTGCGCTCGTGGTCCGATGATCATGCCCCGAAGCCTCCCGATCGCTGACACACGATCTATTTTCAATGGATCTACAATTCACTTCATTTGCATGCTTTACCTATATTGTTAGGTTTTTAGGAATTAACCTTGAGTTCGAACGTGTGTTGTATCTGTAGATGGCCGCGTTACGATGGTTGTGCTTGCGCAATCGTTACTTTATGATGTTTTGTTCCAAACTAGCGAACGTTACCCACGAATAGTTGCTGTGGAAGTATAAACTAGCCTTCAACGCTCTTTTCAGAGCGCTTCGTCTTTAGCTAATTCGTAGTAACTAACTCGGGTAGTGTAGTTATTGCATAAAGGCGTTATTAATAAATCAATAACAAATTTTGATACCTATTCAGATTTTAATTTTAATCATAATATATTGTTATGTGGATAAAGTATAGTCCTTAAAAACAAGGTTTCCAAATACTATCGTAAAAATGTCGCAACGATAATAATGGTGAGCATCTTAACAGAAAATAACTAATTAACATTTATGTTAAAATTAATAACATCTATTAATTTTAGGACGTTGACAGGCGAATAAGCTTTGTGTATAGCAACATTGTAAAAAATTTGGTATTCTGATTTTATTTCGTTAGAGTTTCTAAGAAGCGAGACAAAGAGTCGTGTTGTTTATGCTCTGCTATAGCCTACATTCACAGTCTCGTTTTGATCTCCAAACACCTTCACATACCTACGACCTGTTATATAAAGAATTGCCAGTATTTATAGAAAACACGTAACGTATGTTCATTATAAAAATATTTGTTCCAAGTATTTGTGGAACGACGGCTCAAAAGCGCCGATGTTCGATTGTTGTGCCGGTGCCGGCCCAGCGAAGGTAATTTTTCGATACATATCTATCTAACGTAGGATTTATCACCTTGTTCGATGGGTAGATATCGTGTTGCTACAGATTCAAATGGTGTTACGGTTTATAATATCTGTAAGTAACATTATATAAAGTTTTTGACGCTGAGCCATGAGAGTACCTACAGATCCTACAATTTAGATAGCGTTTTATACTCGTATGTAACGTTGTTTATCAACCTCTTATGTGCATGTATCAATGTAACCTCTCTATCGCAGTCCAGTGCTACCGCACCAGAATAAGAATAGGTATATTCTAAGCCTAATCCCAATAGGCCTCATTTGGAAATGCAGCACCACATCCTCAACCTACTTTTTGTTACTCAAATAGGCCATCATTTATGATCTGGTATTAAGATAGCAGAGCTACTTGACATGATTAAAGAAATTAGGGGCATTTTAAATGATAATGGATTAACACGTAGTAGTGGGTTGTAAGTAGCGGCGGGCGGTGCGGCGGCGGTGCGGTGCGGTGTGGTGCTCAGGTGCACACAACAGTTAAGTGAGACGTTCACCCCGAGCGGCGCGGGCGCAGCAACACGCGCCGACCCGATCCCGCGCTGGTTAACTATGTAGATCTTCCCACGATTTATGCCGAACCACCTTCGATTTCTTCTAGTACGGACCTCCAACTATGTGGGAAATGGACTAGCATCGTAACACAGAGTGGACTAGATACTTTTTATAATAATTCCACACAAATTGTTATAACGGCTAGTGAAATATTATTTCCGCACATTAATTTTGATCGTTAACATTTTTGATGTCGTTGATGTCTTTTGTTCTGAGTTTTGATTTTAGTTTTAGAAGAGGTACTAAATATAAATGTTTTGTGTAAAAATATGTCATGGTAGCTATATATTTTACCTAAGTAGGTAAATAAGAGCTTTTAGTAAAATAACAACATTAGTAAAGGTTATCTTTAACTTTTCACGAGTAGGTAGGTACATCATCCATGACCTAATTTATGGAATTTGTTTTATTTGTTGGAGCTGATCAATAATCATCCAGTCTATAATAAAGCAATTGCACAAACCTCTTGCTAAAACCGTCTTATTGTAATAGTGATTTTAAACGACCAATAATTAGGCAACTGCGTTTGATACTAATTTATTCCGCAAGTAGAGCAAAGTGAGTTAATGAAGACGTTCTTTCTGAGATGACAACATGACACAAGTAAACAGCATCAGTGACTCCGTAGGTACGTCTTCTTTACAATCGTAACATGATTGTTTTGTTGTTACGTCATTTCTGCGATGCCGTATCGATAAAGTTGAACGTGACTTAGCCAACTACGTTACTTAACACGATACACGCTTTTAATACAAAAGAAGTTATAGATATCTGATCATAACTCATTTGTGTATACCATCATCAATTTTAAAATATGTTCTGATGAAAATTAACAAAGAGTAAGTTTGCTTACACAATCTAGTAGTAGTTTTTAGTGTTATTTGTAGGTTGTTTATACAGTAGCTTGATTAGAATAAGGAGTCTACACTTACTTATCTGGGACTAGTTAATTATCTTATATACCTACTTATCGTCTGGCAAGAGAAGTAAAAGCTCTCGTAAGATAGTTTAGAAAAGCTCGAAGTAGCAGATTCACGAGCCTTGTTTGCAGCACTTGTTTTTTATCACTCTTGTTTCTTATCACACTTGTTTTTATTTAGAACGCAATAAATGAATATGTATATGAGGAAATGTGAAAAGACAACCCGCACCGTTATCTTTTTAAATATAGAGGTTTGAACCATACTTCTGATCCTGGTATAACCCTACCTGGCATGACTGCATAAATTTAAACCATTCAAAACATGGAAATCATTTCAACAAACCAGAAGGAAAGAGGACATTTTACGGAAAGTTTCAGGAAGCGTGCGAGTTGCATGTGATCTCCGTAAGTTTGCGGTGTTGCGTTACGTTCCGGCGTGGTCGCGGCCGGTCGCCGGTCGCTGGTCGCCGCAGGTAACCGTTGCAGGCTGCGGTCGCTCCCGACACCCTACACTAATTAGCAACTACGACACGTGTCGGGTTCGCGGCTGACACTATGCGCTGCTTTCTCCTGACATTCGAGTACTTGTAACTCTGCGGCGCGCGGTATGACGAGCTTTCTTGTCTTCAAGAAAATTGTTTACTGTTAAGTTATTTTCTTTTCGTTTTTCTAACCTTTGAATGTAGTTGTAGAAACTTCAGCAGCGAACACCTCTCTAATAGCTCTAAAAAGGTAAGACTTTTTCACACAATAAGCTTAGCGAGCTAATGCCCAGTTTCTGGAACGAAAATTATCGACGACACAAAATTAAACGCAAGTCAAGTGACGCGATTAGGTAATGATTATTAATTCAACCAATCACAGCAGTTTACGGGTACTTTCTTAGTTCGTTCCAGAAACTAAAATAATCATTCGACTTCAATAAATATTTCGTTGCATCTCGACAAACTCTCAAATAGTTTTCAACAATCTTTATCGCGTAATCCAAATCTTTTGCTAAATAAATTAGTGGATATAAAAAGGCTTTATCAATAGCACGATGAGAACCGGTCTCATGAGCTATTATCGTAGTAATGTTGTTTGCTATGGACACTAATGATACGGGGAGTACGAGCGGCGTCCAGTCGCGCCGTACTAATGGCACCAATCTGAATCTACGGCTCTATAAACATGGCGAGTCCCGCACTTAATGCCTATTGACACTCGTAAAAATCATCCCTTCGTCATTTTAATGGTGACAATAGTACTAACACTTCGAACTATATTTAAGGTAGTGGTCCTTTTATCCTAAGTTATAATATGAACCTGTCGTGGAATATTTTGCTACTGCTCTGAAAATGTTTCGTTTGGTGTAAGAGGTTTTGTAATGATAATTATTTTCATGTCATAGATACATAAATATTGTACTTTAGGTACCCATGAAAACAAATACTTATGTAGCTCATAGTTTAGCTAATAACTATCATAATAGCCTTACCTAAGCGTTTATTTGGTAACAATTTCAACTCATCACAATGCAGTCATGAAAAATAAAATTTAGAAAATTTAGAAAGTCAACTGTCTCAATATAGTTTAAACTCGGGCTTAGGACGATTGACCGTGATCTTGATAACGGTTCTAACTAAACTGCGACGGACAGAGTTCACGACTCGTTTTTATTACACGCTAATATAATAATGGGTGTTTGCTCTGTTCTTAAGTTGGAAACCCAAATAGATGTCGATCAATAGCGCTATAACTGAATTCCTCGAGCAACTGGCAATAATAGCTCACGCCGCTGCTACAGTCAATAACGAGGGCGAATATTTTTGAATAACTAACAAATATTCTAATATCGAACGAAGCCATCGACAGAAACTAACGAATGTCTAACTTCTAGGGACCTTCACCATTGGTATTTATATACCACATGTCAATACTGCTCACTATGCCATATTATAATTAGTGCGGCGCGCGGATTTCCACAGGCATATTAGTCACACCATAATGACTTAACTGTCCGATTTCATCTGAATAATTACAGGCGTTTGTGATATAAGAGGACCATCGATCACAATGTATCACACAGTTATTAAAGGGAAAATATGTATATTAATTTATGCTCATATTTTTATTCGTGGAAGAGATGCGACTACGCATCCATTGATATTTAACGTAAGTTCGTTGCGTTACGTCACATGTGGATGCTGAGATGCAATTCTGCACAAAGAGAAAACATTGCATCATTCACGAGGTTATTTTAGGTATGGTAATGTTGCTGTACGTAGATTGCTGACTAGATTTCACGAGCTGCAGTAAAATGTTATGATGTGGAGAACACTGCTACTTACAACAACCAAATGGCTTTGCTCGTTTGTCCCGTGTGTTACTTAACGAACGCTAAGTAATTTAAGCATTTATTACATTAACTTACAAATTATGTTACTCGTAAACGCAAAGTAATTGTTGTATTGATGGACAACGAGTACTTTCGTGTATAATTATAATCCTATAAATCAGCCTGTACAAAATTTAGGAGCGTTCCGTAGCCTTCATTAGTTGTTGAATACTGCAGTTTGTTAGTACCTAGTACATCAACGAAGAATAGATTGATTTACAGCTTGGTATAAAAATGTTACATATTACTTACAAAAGAAGTCCGTACGTAAATGGTAGATAGATACTTTTAGCGCAAAACTTTTAGAAATGACTTGAGTCCAACCAAATTTTTTTTTCAGTTTTAGTTTTCATCATTTTCGGCCGAGGCCGAAAAAATGTAAAAGAATACTTACAATATATTTATTTAAAGAAAATCTAATCTACAACTGCCAAAAACAATAACTGAATTGCAGTTTTTTTTTTCGGTCGAATAATGACTTGTAAGTCAATGAAAATTATTAAATTCAGATTATCCAATTCAAGAATCAAGTGCATGTATGGTCGTAGAACCGACCTACGTCCCTTTACAAAGTTTACTTTTACAATCGATGATTTGCGGCTTGCTCTATAATAGCAATAAAATTAATACGAGCATTACGTTCCAATTTAGAATGTGAGCTTTAGGGTTGCTCACCTCAACCACATTCCGTAATTATTGTCATTTTTACTTCTCATTTATTCAAAGAATATTGTATTAAGTATATATAACATTCTATGCGTGAGCAATAAAGACAATTTGTAGTATAACATATATTTTGGAATTACTCCAGCAAAGATAAGAGATACAGCTTCGTTCAGTTTTATTGTTTGTTGTAACACCTATGTCGATTCTATCACCTGTGATACTTATGATATCTTGTAAACGATTCGAGGCATGTGTGTAAAACCATTTACGATGGATTACACAAAAATACGACACGTAAAAATAAAAATAAACATAAATCATGGTCATAAATATCTTCTCTTTTATAGATGTATTTCCTACTCGCGTTCGTTTTTCAATGAGATAATAAAGATAAGATTTTTTTGTATTGATCAGGAGAGCTCGTGCCACCCGTGATTCAATAATTGTTGATGTTGGTGGAGGCATGACGTCGATACTGTTTGTTGAGAGGTTGCGCGTCCTAGCCGGCCGCACTAATAACAATGTGTAATTGAGTGTAAACGTGTGATGCGAGAAGTTGCGGCTCGGGAATATCTTCCGGCCAGCGACATTGGAATTAATACACTACAAATCTTCGGTGTGTTCAGTAAATCAAGGTGTTTATGAGTCATTCAAGTCACCGGCGCGAGACCGCGCGACCTCCGTACTGATTTGCAATCTTGAGTGCTTATTTCTCAGTCCATCTCTGCTCTTCAATCTGTATCTACTATGTTATCCAAAACATTTATTTTGTTGACAGAGAAAGTTAGGGCTTTCAATATAAATCATAGCATTTCATGACTAACCTTAAGTAAAAATTACTAGGAAAGATGGGCTTTCCCACTTGCGGCGTGCCGCAGGTGTCTAAGTGTACCAACTGAATTAACAGCATTTTCAGATATTTTACAAAACCTTGCAGTTGCCTGAGGTTTTGCAAACCGCAGTGGTTGTGGATAACAGCAGCCGTTGGAAGATCCATATCCTTGGATACGGACCGGCTATATCGGCTTTGTTTGATAGCGCATATTGTTTATCGACATGATAGTGGTTGAATGACAACCATCAAACCGTAATTAATTATCATCATCTAACTAATAACTATTACCACATCATCGCCTGGCTAAAGTAAAGAATAATGGGCTTCAAAATAATTCACGAGGGTGTCTTAGTAGGGATATAAATGGTGAGGTATGTGGGATTAGGAATTATATGAAATGTCTGGGCTCTGTCTCGCATAGGGTCGCAGCATTATGCTGAGCGATGGCCATTTTGCGTGGATGTGACGCATATTTTCCCCCAAATAATTATTTTCGTGTTTTTTTCTTTGCTTGCGTCATGTATTGCCGCAAATAAACGTATTTTATTTTCTTTCTTCTTTCTTTCTCTAGGTATTAGGTGAACCAGCAGTAGTTTCTGTGATCATTGAAGATTTCTCCAAAAAGGTTTGAATCTGATCAACAGAGAAAAACGTCCCTAAATGTGCCAATGGTTGTGCCTGAAGCGATAATTATAAAATGTTAGTTCTGTCTACAAAACTATATAACAATAATACACATACGGTATTACCATAGATAGTCTTAGCAATTAAGTAGTGGTTGTTTCTGCCATGTCATGTGTAGGCATTTGTTAGACACGGGCACATATCCCCGTGGTCCTTTTGTAGACAGCACTCTACGTGCGTTAATGTTACCTTCCAGTTTTGGGACCGAGCACGATGACTGGTTTCATGAATATTTAGTTAAGCTTCATTAGTGCACTCACTTGTTCGAAGGAAGGGGGTGTGGCGAGATGTGCTTTCACTGTTTCTTGTACCATAATAAAGCACTGCATCTAATGATTAGCATTAAATTATTTTGTTAACAGCGGCGGGTGCAGGCTATTCTATGTTATGGGGTTTGGTTTCCGCACTCAGTCCGTCAGGTGGACCATTGTGTATGGGCCATAGCGACCATTTGGTGGTTATTCCCGCTAGCCCACCTCTCTCCAGAAGGTAATTAGGTCTCCTGTTTTTTTTAGAACATCTGTGTATGATCTGGGTGACCAGGGTATCTGTTCTGATCTGGGTGACGCCCATGCATTCAAAGAGCACGCGCAACGGTCTCCTCAGGCTCCATGCACGCCCTGCACAGAGGACTGTCCGTTATGCCTATTGTGTGGAAGTGTTTGTTTAGCGAGCAGTGTCCAGTGATGGTGCCCGTCACCAGGCGCAGGCCGTTCCTATCCAGGCGTAATAAACACCTGGTCAGCCTGCTATCCAAGGATGGCATAGCTTCCTTTGACTGCCTGCAGCCCGGTGTCGAGGACCACCATTGCCCTGCTTGTGTGTGGATGAGATCCTGTAACCACCTACGTATTTCATTGAAGGGGATGGGTTTGGGTACGATAGGCTCGGGTCCACAGACTGCCGTGCTGGATCCTCGTCTAGCAAGTTCGTCAGCTGCGTCGTTACCTAGTGACCCGCTGTGTCCTTTTATCCATTGCAGTGTCCATTGAGGTAATTTTTTTCCGTAAGGATTGGAGAACTGAGGCGCTGTCGGAGAGTATACGTTTGTGGGTGTCCGTATCCCTCCTTGCCTCCTCTAGGGCATGGGCCGCTTGTATGACGCCCACACACTCCGCCTGATAGACGGTGTTGAACTTTCTCAGTGGTCTGGATATATTTATATTGAAGTCGTGTGAGAAGACTCCGACACCGGTACCGGAGTCGGTCTTCGAACCGTCGCGATCGGTGTATACTCTCATTTCTTTGGGGCCTGAGTAGTCACACTGTTCTTCTGTAAGTATTATGTTGTAGTGCCTTTGGGTAATGGTAATGGGTTGTTTTGGAGGTTTTGTCGCAGGGTGATGCCATCATTGGCTTTCGTTTGATCGCATCCTCCTTTATGTGTGTGTGCTTAATTCTGGCGTCATTACTTAGGGTTCCCGATAAATGGAGCCTAAAGGCGGCCAGGGACGCTTCCTCCCGCACGATTAGGTGTAGAGGCGGCAGTCCTAGCATTGCCTGTAGGGCGGCGGTCGGTGTAGTTCTCATACAGCTAGTGATTGCGACACAAGCAAACCGCTGCAGTTTCTCGAGATCTCTCTGGGCTGTGCTCAGATCTGACCTGGGACACCAGACCAGTGAGCCGTATGTGATAATTGGTCAAATGATTGTGGTGTACCAGTAGGTGACCTTAGGGCTGATCCCCTAGTTCCTGCCAAGCAGTCGCTTGCACTGCCACAGGGATATGCTAGCTTTTGTAATGATATAGTTCGTGCAGGCTATTGTGACGTTTATCAATATTTTTTCGTTTACATCTATCTATACTAAACAGAACATACATGCATCTGAGTGAATGAACAATTATTCCTTAATAAAAAGAGAATATGGCATTAATTAGACTAAGGTAGTGTGTTCTGATAACTTTTCACTTAAGCTGGAATTTACATACAAAACCCATTGGCATTCAAAGAATTCGAAGAATTTATAATAAAACGTTACGTGTAAAATTACTGTGCTTTCACACTATTATTATTCATCATATTATTATCTCCACTGTCAACTAGACAAACCCCCGCGAATACATCACCATTGTTCCGACACCGAAATGAAAGTTCTTTATTTGCATATCTTAAACGCTATAGTTATCATGCCAGCCATCAAAATTATAATATAATAATATCTCTGCGGAGAATGTATTAGTAACTATAAGTACATAATTGAGAAAGTCTCTTTGATATACATAAGTACGAATATGAATTACTGTCATGAAAAACACATTGATCTTTAACAATTCAATTGCTTTTTTTTAAATACGGGGAACTGTGTTTGTTTAAAGTCATGCTCAGTTGATTCTCATGAATCCAAATCAATTCAGTGACGATGTAAAAGTGGCAACATCCAAAGGACTTTCTAGAACCTCCAGTATTTTTGCTATAACAAAAAAGTTTATTCAAGTTTTAAATGAGATCAGTGGATGTAAAAGGTAAGGCATCACAGCAATCATTGCAAGATTGTAAATCGCAATGCACGGAGCCGACACAGACGCGTGCCTTATTGTTGTCCAACATGATGAGAACTCGACGTTTGCTTATTACAATTGTGAAAGTAAGATATTTAAGCGGTTGAGCATCGCGCCGGTGACACGGACAAGTCGCTGTTCCTGGCGCTGCGGAGTCGCGTGGGCGCACGGCTCCCGTACTCCGCCCCGACAATACACCGCCACCGCACGCGCAGACCGCCTCATCCGCGGTCGCCAAAACTAACAAACCTATTGTTCTACCTAAACATTCGTGTCAACTTCCGAAAACCACCCGCGTATGTCACACAATATTGTTTTGACAACTAACAGTAGTAGTATTCCTTCTGCTCCAGTCATCCATCTCAAATGACAAACAGCTTTAGAGATGGAATTCTAAATAGACGGAGTTATGGCAATCTTATAGTTGATTTAAAAATAACAGGAAGTAGGTAGCATGTTCGGGACGGGTGGAGTCCATGCATTGTAGCGGTCAACATTCGTATTCGTGGAGTCAAAACAAGAAATAAAAGAGGATGTTCATCAGGCACAAGACCATAAAACGAGCCCTAAAATGTTAAACGACTGCTCAAAATTGGTGGTAAGAAGAAATTACAAAATAAAAGGACGAGATTACGGTACTTTGAATGAATTTTTGAGAGAGAGACCGTCTTAACCTATATTTCACTTTATGGGTGAACGATTTTTACAGCCTTCTCGCGGACAATCCAAATGACTACAGCTCTGTAGAAAGTTTCTGAAATTGTTTCGAAATAATCAGACAATTCAGAAAGCCAAATTTTCCTTATTGCAATGACCTCAAGTTCATGTCATATCTACGACATTTCATTGAGTAAACCTACTTCATATTTTGATGACTAGGAGTTCAGATGTAGCAAGCGCATGATACACAGAGTATGCCTGCAGCTATATATGTTTTTTGAAATCAAATAATAAACACGTAAGTTTATCGGGTGAGATATTTACGCACGCTTGTTTGTGGGTCGGACGGGCCCCGAGTGTCGCGGCAGTTAACAAATCGGAGCAGGCTGACAAAGCGTGTCGGCCGGTGATCGACGCGTCGTTGTCGCGCTCGCTCTATGACAAACGCAACGCTATGAGTGATTGTGTCCGTCCGTCGCTCGGCACTCGATCTCTTTGTGTTCTCAAATAATCCGCCGCGTCGTGATCTGGAGTCTAACGGTGCAGGTCTGCGAGCCTATTGAGTGCGCTCTCTGTAATAGGCACAATTTTTCAAGCTTTCACATAAGTCCACACTAATACCCGGTTAAGCCCAAAACCCACGAATGATGTATTATCCAAGATTGCTGATTTTTTTAATAAATGACTTTTAATTATTGTACGTTTAAACAGTAAAGATTGGTGCTTTGGAGTCTTCAATTCACGGTTACATTTATCGAATGTTGACACTTAATTTATCGATCGAATAATCCTCGTGTGGATATCCATACACATGAGGATTATTTATCTTGTACGTTAGTCTGTATTTTACAGGTGATCGTCTAATTTCGTTCACTATCGATAGAATTTTAATTGTTGCTGTAACTAAATCAATCAGCTCAGACTTCGAAGTTCATTATGTAGTACTTCCAAGTCACGCTACAACACCCGACAAATTACGGGCGTATAGGTACGTCTTATAGGTAGTTCCAATATCACACTCGACTGTTTGTAAGTGTCTTAAACTGATCTTAGCCTCTTTACAAATATATTGGGATCGGCTCCTTAGTTTAGTCGTTATTCTATTTATATGAACCACATAGGTATATATTATGTGTAGGCATGTTTTGGATTATATTGTAGATACTTGTTGATACGATCTGTAATAAATACTATACCCAACTGTTTTTAATCTCAATAATATCTCATACCTACCAGAAAACTTTGCAAAATAACTACATCATTTGTCAACGATAAGACATGCCCCAATATATTTTATATAGTCCTTGGGGAACGAACACATTTGAGCTTGAGAGCTTGCAATAGAGACGTTTATCGTTTTGATGATGGCTACTCTTTTTTCCCGCTTCGACTAGCAAATAGTATGTACCAATATTGACTTCTCATCGTAATAGTATATCGTAGTGTTTTAGTTTCAGGGTATACCTATTATGTATGTATGTATGTCGCAGTAAGGTGATTGAAGCCGTGATATAGTTATATCCCAAGAACAGCATTTCCTAACTGTTTTTAGCCACGGACCCCTTGAAAATCAAGCGTATTTATCAAGGACTTATTAAAAAACCACCAATCAATTTCAGACTATTTATTTTAGTACCACAAATATAAAAAAAAAACTTTTGCAACTAAATTAGTGATATTCGATCGATGTTACTACAAATTTGTATTCTCAAATCGGATTCCACTTGTGATCTGTTTCTGTATTTCTTTTAGTGTATACAAGAGCTGAAAGTGCCTTTTCACACAGAAATGTGGTTAGTAAAAGTAGTAAATGTTTCAGTGCTTCTTCTGATGTTTCTTTATAATCTTTCTTTACATTCACCCAAAATATAGTCCAGAGATCTCACTGCAGACCCCCATACATATACTAGGGCACCCCCAGGGGTCTGCGGACCACAGGTTAAGAAACACTGCCCTAGGATATAGTTATATGAAAGCGGTTTATAACGATCTTACTAAGAATATAATTATAATACGATTCAATTAGATGTCATATTACTATTAGGACACTCTGACCAACTACGTCGAAATTGGTCGCAGTAACAAAATTAGGCCACTCCGACAGTTAACCGCTTTCATATAACTATATTACGGTATATAGCTATATCCCTAGGGATATGACTATATCACTGCTACAACCATCTTACTGCGACATATATCTACGTATTTCTTGATTTAGATGATCAAACGGCTCAGAAAGTTCTAAAAGCAATCCTGTGCTTTCTGCTTCCTGCTGCAGGAAAATGCAAAAATATTGAGGGTCTTGGCCTTCAGTAGTTTTTATATTTCGTAACAATATTTTAATTTATACGAATTGCCTCGATCCTTTGTATAAGAGAACACTTAAAGTAACGAAAACATACTTCTAAAAGTTAATTACTGTAATAACCAACTCGATATTTATGTATCGCTATACTCGTATCATCATGGCTTTATTAATTCACTTGTGAACATAGCCTTTCCTCCGCGACCCACCCACCTGATTATCCGTTAAAATTCAACTTGTTTGAGCTGTCACGGTGAGTTCAGATAAGTTACGAAGCTTTTCTTTAACCGACATTGTTTAATTTTTTTAATTATTTTCATTTGGTAGAGGAAACTTGCGCGGTGGTCCTTTGGAGGTATGAGGAACAGGGTTTAAAGTTCACTCATCCTCCATAGAAAAGGGAGGATCCTCCGACCAGACGGGTGTTGTGTCTGGCGGGCAACTGCCCGACGATTGTAAAGTTTTATAATATATGCTGATCGCGTAGTAAACTCTGCTTGCGCGATGCAGGATTTGTGTGATGTGAGGTCTTTAATGCATAGTTCGCATGTGGCGTTTTAGATGCCGACATAGTCCCATATAAATTGTATTAACTTTGTTTGGGTAGTTTTTGAGTTAGCATCAATAATTCGTATTTTTTCCACTTAGATGATGTTTTAACAACTTCCTGTCACTGTTATTTACAGCACGTAGTGGTATACGAATTTGTCGAGTCCCAAAAAACAATACAAAGTGAAAAACAACTTTAAATTTTTTTTAAAACGAAAAGACTAAACCAAAGACCGACACCGACTTCTGAAATTAAAGTTATTTTTCACTTCATAGTATTTTTTAGGAAGTCGTTTTTTTGTAAAAAGCTTTAAGTGCCTGAGGTTTTTGCTTTTTGTTAAAACTCAATTATGATTATCTATTGATCAGAATTCAGGAACCTTTTATATATATATTTTTTTGTAATTACTACAAAATAATAATATATTGCTAATATTATAATGATTTTAATGAGTTGAACTGGACCTTAAAAATAAGAAAATAATTAATGGATAAAGATAGCACTTTTTGCACCGTAAACTTTTAAACTAAAATTTTTATTTAAAAGGTATAATCAAATTACATGTTTTTTGTAGAAATTCGATCCGATCGAATTTCTACAAAAAACATGTAATTTGATTATACCTTTTAAATAAAAATTTGGAACATGTTAATTGGCCTGGTAGCACGCGTAATTTTTCACACAGAGGTGAACCTGACGCGAGTTAAAATCTCAGGTCTCACCTGCACACGGCCAGCCACCTGTTAACTGCAACTCAGCAATATAAAAAAAGAAAAGGAGCGAGCGCCAGCCAGTGCAAAAAACGAGAATCCAAGACGACACGTTTGGAAAATAAAAAAAGCTCTCGCCCACCAGATGGTCGCCTCGACGCGTCGAGAAACCCGCTTTTGAGCAGGTTGTGACTTACCACGCATATTTATTCGCGCTTTTGAATACAGGGAAAATTGAATAACAAATACGATTAATCGTTACGAACTGTGAACAGCCAAATGTCTCTTGCACTGTAGGTGGAGAAATTTATTCAAGGTCGTAACTCCTCGTCTGCATACTTAAATTTGCATAGCCTTGGCAGTATGGCACCCAGGGACTACCCATATTACGTGCTTCTTGTTTCTAATATGGGTATATTCTATAAATAGTGCTGTAGGCTCGTGCCATAAGGCAGTGCAGATCTAACATATTATTGCACCTTTCAAATTCGTTCCAAATGTGTTCATTTAGAAGCTAGCAGAAATTAATTGGCCATATGTTTTCGTTGTTCATTAAACAGCCTATTTTAGAGACGATAAGACTCCATATGGTGTAATATTTTTTGTGTCCCTGTGCAAAAACAGGATGGAACTACACCGACAAAACAATCAAACAACGAATAAAAATCGGACGTATGGACCTGTTTCGAATTTAAATAACGTGTCAAGTCATCTCATCAGCTTTAGTTCCTGTTCCATCTTTTGTATTGATAAACGGTTTATTCTTTATTTAATCGATTTCGACGTCATGCAGAGAGTATGTAAGTACTTGTAACTTTCCATATAGGTAATGCTAAAAATATTACGTTTCCTGATCAAGTTTATTTTGAAAAATATTGTCTGCTACTCACAACTAAATAAGGCAACAAAGTGTGGGACATAGATAAATAATATCGTTATTTGTGAAATGTGTCATCGATCTGTAATGCACTACGAAGAGGGGATCGGCGCTGTTGATCACGTTGCGAGTATTAATTGCTTCGGCACTAGCTAGGAAATCGGCCCGCCTCCGCAATTACTCCCTAGTTTACTAATGCTCGTGTAACTTATTGCCGACGATAGCAGCCGTCTCATGTCGCTCATTAATGGATAGTTTCCATTACTAATCGACTGCAAACAACATTTCACATTGTTATTTAAGAGACTGGTAGGCACCTAATTATCTTATTCGACTATTATTAAATAGCCATTTGAAATCGAGCGAGTCAGGTCAAGTCGCACTTATGTTTATGGCACTACAATTTTAGATAAAACTAATAATGCACACAGCGGGACCGTTAAAGATTACTATCGCTGTTTTTTTGGACACCCTCTGGTTATAAGTGTTAATCAGCACCGTCTGTGGAAGCAATTATTTTTTGTTAATCTTTGGTTAGTTTTAGTGATGTTGGTCAGTGTTTAGGAACACAGGTGGACAGGAGATGCGAGGTGTGAGTGGCAGAGCGGCTACCTGCGCGATGTCGGCGCGTGCGCACCTGTGCCCGCATACCCGCTTCTACATAAATGATGATCACGCAGCATGAAACATTCGTCCACTTGCGACATACTTACTTACTTACGTTTAGAATTGGATTTATTATTATTACGTGGGTTCGAGCGATATCGTACACACACACCATGCCACATGCAACGTAATGAAGCTATTCATCTCCATAACAGGTGAGAAGCCTGTACCTTCCAACTCTGCGTTTGTCACGAACACTGAATACCTATCTCGCAATATACCTACTGCACAGATTGTAGAAAGTAAAAATATATAATTACTTACCTAAAATGATTGTTTAGGTATTTATTAGAAACTTATAGGTACCTACAAACATAAAAAGATCAAAAAAAAATATTTTGAAAAAGGATAAAATAAAATGTGTTTTGATGAGCATGCAAATGTACCGTTGCATGTCGAACATACAGCGGAAGGTTATGAGGCTGTACTTAAATTGAATCAGTGTATTTTCAAGAATATCTGAGGTATGTCTGTCTGTAACATGAACTGAATCAAAAACAAGATTCAATCATACGATAAAATAATAAATGATCCCACTCCCGCACATCAACACTCAAGTCGTTAAGGGCACTTCACATAACACTGCGCACGCGCTACTGCCATGCACTTACGTCGTACGTATTACGGTGGATTCAATTTTTTTTTAACATATGTTGAGTCACGATAGTTGGTAAATTTGAGAAACGTGAATTTACTTCTCTCGCTTGGTTTTAATCGTTTGTTGACAGCTTAGCTTCTTTTTATGGGGAAATTTTGCATACTGCTAAGCTGTATCGAATTCGTAAAAAAAAAACACTGAACAGAAAAAGATACAAAGTACAAACTAAGTTCGTATAGTTAGAAAGAAATAGTTCTACAGGCACATACATCTTTATATAATAGCCGGCAGTGTGGCTGTGTGGCAGATAGTTATAAAGGCTTCAGATGAAGATGTCTTGGGGATAGTTGAGTGGGAGAGGGGGTTGCGCGAGGAGGCGCGAGGAGGAATGAGAAGAGCGGGGCGCGGAAGTGCGCTGCAAAACGACGACGACAACGGCCGCGAGGCTGCGTCGGATCTTATCGCACTTATCTGCTATATTGATTGCGCCCGTGTCGAAAGCCTCGCCTGGCCAAAAGCGGCGCAAAGCAGATTGAAACCTGAACGTACACGATGATTGATTATAACGTAATGGACACCGACGCCTGCCTGCGACTCACTCAATACGGTATTTTAAATACCATTGCGACTACACTATGGAATTTGTAATGCGAGCGCCAATATTCCAGTTAGTACCTACCTTGATATAATTTGTTTTTTTTTCTTATTCTGTGAGTTAAAAAATACTTGATAATCATTCTCAACGTGTAAGTAATTTTGAGCGCTTTTTAATATAAATTCTTTCTTGGAATACGTAATTGTACAAATCTCATGGCGGTAGTAACTAAGAATACTCTATTATTTATAGGTATATATACTCGTAATAGATAAGTTAGTGATTTTTTTTCAACATACTTTTGGCGTAGCTTACTTAAGGGTACGCTAGTCGGTCATTCTTCAATACAAACGTAGTATGGTGATTACTAGTCTGTTTTAAAAATAATATCAATTTGCCTTGTCATTATCTAGCCCTGTATGGAAGCAGAATTGGAAAAAAAAATATTGGTTTTGTAATTATGAGCGTCGAAACTTCCATATTTCGACACTAATTTTATCTTTGGGCGTAATTTTTTTTTAAATAAATTGATACCAGACAGATAATTTATGCAAAAGCTCAAATAATTTTATTTTGATTAAATAGGTACATCCAATAGTTTTTCCATAATATCTATACGCCCAAAGATCTGTTCATGAAATTTTACGTGTTCGTTTTCGTTATAAATCATCGTCTATTTCACTAAATAAATGAATAAATATATAAATAAATAAATAAAATGTAGATAAATAAATACTAAATAAATAAAGAAAAATAAATAAATAATTAGACTGATTAGCATGCATATTAGTCACGCTCACCAACGAGTTCGAGCCGTCGTCGACTAGTGCTCCCTTAATGGACAATGTTTGTGATTTATTTTAATTATTTTGATTGAGGGTATAGATAGGTACGGATATAGAGACGCTATACAGTCCTTGTCGATACGAGAGAAGAAGATGCATAATTGTCAGAATATGCAGACGGTATAGTATACGAACATGCGCAGGTACCTCAACATTACCAATTACCAGAATTTCACGCTGTTATCGGCCCATAACGGAGGGGTAATGAGTTTTAAAGAGTTTTTTCGATCCGTGGAATTCAAAATCATTGCGGACCGACAGGATCTTAATCTGAAGATCCAAGATGTACCCAAGATGCACTGAACTCGTTTATAGTGAGACTCATCTTCTACGAAACATTCTTCACGGCGTCATGTGATTTATGTTCGCATTTGGGAAACTATTAAGCTGGAAATAACTCTTTGTTCTGCTGGAATTACATATTTATTTAAGAACACGATTAAAGACAATATCCTTTTAATTGTTTTCTTCAGCAATGGAAAGGCCGTACAAATTATGATCACGTAGGTAGGTAGGTATGAAAAAGCTCACGAATTTCGCGAGGTTAATGCGTTGTCGCCGTACCTACAACATGTTATTAAGAATAATAACGGGTGATAAAGCTGTAAATTGTTATACGTGAGTTCGAAGCACTCTCGAGCAGGCACCTCGGTCCCTCGAGCCGCGTGTCCACTCTCAAATGGAAGGATCGGCGGCCGTCAAATAAATCGCCAAAACATGCGACTCATTTGCACTTGTCATGACTTCACGATTGATCCACTTCTGTAACATTTAAAAATGATATTTAAAAGTGACATTAAAACTTAATGTCGCGTTTGTTATATATGAAGATAAAGCACCCGTTAAGGTCACACCAAGGCCACTTTTAGTTAAAACATAATGTCTGCTATTTGACACCAGATTTTAATACGTTTTAGCACTGGGTCAGTTGCACCACTGAGGTTTAAGAAAACGTAAACAGAAATCTATACTGAGAAGTTGAAATTAAGAATTGAATCAGACAGTGATTAGAATAAAATAAAGCGAAAGTTTTTAATAAGTAGACATATTTATTTTCAAAAACCTCAACTTTAAGGAAAACAAACGAACATTTTTTTCTAAATGGAGCCTTGAATTCAATACATATTTGTATTCCCTTTAATAAGAGACCAGCACAACACAGTCTTAAAAATTTCTTGCACCGCATGACCCATAAAACGAGCTTTAACAAGAAACCTACAAAAAAACTTCCAATATGTTCTTTCTTCTAGCGTTTCTATTAAGTATGAGTGACTATTCAAGTAGTAGTGACATTAGTACATGTATGTAACGTTGCATGACGTCCACCTGTCGCGTGCTGGCGCGTGCCCAACTGCCAGCGACGCTCAACCGTGGCCGGCGCGGGCGCCTGCACTTGCCGCCGAGCGCACCCACCGTGGACAACACCTGACGCGCCACCACAGCCGCATAGCGTCACCCGCGACGTTACCATGACAATCCATTACAGAAGACACATACACACCTGCCAGCGAACACTTTAGATTTGCAATTGAGAGTTTGATTTTGAGATAGAATTGAAAGTTCATTTGGCACAGTGAATGGTTTTGTGTGTTAACATGGAAACAAGGAAAGCATCTAGCTTAGGGTGTCTCTATTCTAGCCGAAGGATGGCCATCCATAATTGTTTAGTTATCCACTATATTCGCACCTTCGTTCATTTTATTTGCTTGGTCCCTACTCTAACTAAAATACAAGGTGAAGGTTGTTTAAAAGGAGTTAAAAGCTTCTCGAAGAAGAAGGTCAACTCGGCAAGCCGGTTCACCCCGACACGGCTACCTTCATTAGTTTGCCTGTTCCAATATTCTGTAACACGAAGCATTCTAAGCCTAAACCATCACATTTTGGTTCATGTTTGCCAGTCCTTCCTTCCCCAGGGGTGATAATTATGCTCGATTTTGTAATTAGGGACAAATTTTCGAAGGCTAGTTTAAACTCCCTGTAAAAAGATCCATACCTTAGCAGTTATAGTCCTCGTAAGAACCTTTAGATAGAACGCGAAATTCCCAAAGTGGTTAATAACTAAGTACTTAGTCCCTTAACATTATTTTCTTTATTATGATAAAGAAAACACTGTAAAGGGACTACTTTGAATTATCTGTCCAAACATTATAATTAGGCTAATATGCACACTAATGATAGATTCCCTAACCGATAAACAGAGAAACTGATATTATACTTGAAACGATGCATCTTTTTACAGTTCGGTGATACCTGAACTGAGAATAGCTGAAGGTAGGAGAATCGCACCACCGAATATGTAAAATAACATTTTGGCTAAGCTTGTCAAGGTGAATATTAACCCTTTTGGAGATAATGATTGGGCAAATAAACTTATAGGAATAGTAAACCGTCCTAAAGTGTGATGTGACACCGTGATTCTCGTTTAAAGGAGGCCGCAACACACACAATGTTAAATGTGCTTCAGCGGGCCTGTATATTTCGCTTGAGACTAGAAAGCGTTGCACCGTCATTGAATTATAACCAGTGCACCGGCAAGTGTCCTCACAACAATTCTACAATTCTATTCCACGCCGCATGTGTTCTAGAAATCATGCGGGTACCCGCTTAGCTGCCACACATTCACCTGCTTCTAACCAGAAATAGACAAGATGTTAGGAGGATATTGATATCTAACGCGTTGCATTTATGTCATTAATTATAGGGTTCAATAAGAAATCGTTTAAAAAAAATGCGTCCTCGTTACGGATGGACTTCAAATCACGTGCCTCTCTATATACCTACGTCAACTAAGGGCCAAATACTCTATATACGTCAACTAAGGGCCAAAACATATACACACGATACGACGCGTCGTATCGTGGCACGTTGCAACTGACGTTGTTACATACTATGTTTGTAACTATTTCTTATTGATAACTACAACTCGTTTTATTTGTAAACGGTAAACGAAAATAGTAGACTTCTATATCCTATATCTTCGTTTATCAATTATCATCACAATGATATATGTAGTGAAACAATCATTTCCTTTGAAGAAATTTTACTCGTACGCGAATTTCTCAGTCTAGAATAAAGTTTATTATTTTGGCAAACAGCGTGGGTTTAAAAAATAATTGATATATTTGCAAAAACTTAAAAGGCTATAAAGAAAACCAATAAAACAAGAAAACATGTAAAAAATATGAAGGATAATATCGGCACACTGGGTGGCCGCTGTGAACAAACAACTAGATCGCCTACGCTAACTTCATTGAGGCAGGCGCCAAAGGTTATCAGCGACCACCAGTTGCCATGCAAAAGAGTTTACGCAACTACGTTTTAGTTGGCTGTCGTTACTTGAACAGCGGTAATGAGAAACAATGTCCAACGGTCTAGTGAGTGGAAAAAGTGATGAATTCAGCGCGTGCTGGTCGTGTGTCGCCGCGCATGTCCTGCGCACGCGCCGCCCGCCACGCTTCGCCGCATCACACCCTCTACCCCTATCCTCTACGTTACCACTTGTTAAATTTTTACGAATACTCTTCTAACCGTCATGTGCGCGACAGTTGGACTTAGACGCTGATAACTGATAACGCTGCTATAGCATTAACACGCCCGTGTAATTAAAACAACGGGGGATGCGTAAGTTATGGCTGTGCATATTAAAATATGTCAACTGGCCCGAGACCAGCATAGTTATTTTATGTAGTCGTAACATACGATTCCATACCATACCCTATTTAAAATTGACTATTTGGGGGCACTCGTCGCATCTACCGAAGGCGAACGATGCGCTGCGCAAACGCGACGATTACGCCGCGATTAGTGTTTTCATACAGTTAAGGACAAGGCACCCATAATTTACCTATGTGACTTCCTTAGGTACAAAATACTAAAAACCCGTGCTCGTAAATTGTATAATATGAAACTTACAGATCGACTTTATTCTTCTTCACTTCATTTTGCAAAACGATTGCATCAGTTTACTACTTTTAAGCAACAAAGTCTAAACAGAAACCAACATCTACCGCACGTCACAGGTTTGCATAGATACATCTACATCGCTGCTTAAAATTAAGCTTTTGGTGTTCTTACTTTTTCGACAGTAGGTATTACATTTTACGCCAACTAGTTACCATAAAACGGTATGACCAAGTAACTTTTATTAAACAACAAAACGTCCAAATAACGCCAGTCTCCTTGCATTAGTGGGTGAGCTTGTATTCGCAACAAAATTTGGAACGAGTGTGTATAAAAGTCCATATAAGGACAATAATGCACTATTGTGCTCTGAAAGCAGTGAGTAAAGTAAGTGTCGGGAGGAGTGCGGCGCGACGCGGCTTAGTGCGGCGCGGCGATGCTCGGCGCGGCGCGCACGCAGCCGCGCGGGGGCGGCGGTGCTGCGCGGTTGCCGTATTTTATTTATAATTACGGACGACGACCCGAGACCCGGACCTGTCGCGATTTCACCTGCTATTATTGCCATTTTATTCATTGTTATTGCATTTATTACGTTGCTTGTTACAGATTTTACTGTCTGTAGGTTTTAACGAATGGCTCTTAATGATGAGACTATATCTCCGTGCTGATTTCTCCTTATAAACGCGCACGTGTAACGATCTCATCTTATAGTGAGCGGTGCCGATTTAATTGATATGATTAAGTTTTTAATGCTCCACCAGTCCAGATACACAATGTAAAAGGAAAGTAAAAGAGAATTTACCATTAATGTTTAACTTTCATATAATAAATGTTCTTGTTCCTTTGGTTGATATTGATGATCCTTTTCATTAATTATTAATATTCTTGGGATATCAATTTAACGTCGACTCATGTCAGGACATACTTTCTAGTTATTTAATAGTTTGTATGAGCACTTGTGCAACTAACGTAGCGTACAGTTACAAATCTCAAATCTGAAAGTGACCCTACCCACTACAAACTACACAGTCACACACTGAACTTCAGGATCCAAAACATTAATTGACATGTTGTGATGATGCTCGCCATAAACTAATAACGTGTCTTTTATAAACAGGATGCGATTTTACAAGTATAGGGTAATTGGGAATCTGATTACAGTACCTCTGTAGTTTCCAACCTACCTAACACTATCCCATTGTGTCACAAAATATCATACCAAAACACTTCTCGACACTACTCGTATTAGCGTACATAGGTACAGCTAAACAACGGAATGACCACCTGTCTTGTCAGTGCTAGTATCTACGGCAGTGTCCAAATCAATTCGGCAATTTGAAACGTTAATGGCGTAACTTTAGATACCTACCTAGTCGCAAAAAAATCGCAATCGCAAACCAGCACTAATTTTACTTGTCGGGGAGTTCACGTATGTAGTACCTAAGTTACAAAAAGGCGTAATACCGGAATGACATAATTAGTAATACGTGAACCTGATGTAGGTATCGTTGCCGTGATCCGAGTGACGAGGCAGGTCGGAGGTGAGGGCCGGGCGGGCGCGGCGAGGTGCGCCTCCTACGCGCGGTACCGTTACACACCGGTTAATTTTTATGCAGTCACCAGATTATTGTATTAACGCCCGCGCCCTCTAGCGAACAAGGAAACCGACCGAGAACAAAAGACCGCTTCGATTTGATCCGAGTAACTGTCTCGATCTGAAATGTAAAAAATAACTCATGCCCCGAGCGCTTTGTAATACTTAATCATATTAAATTCGTATCACAGTTTTACATAAATGTCACGTCATTCAAGAAAATGTTGATAACGGATTTATGTTCGTTTGATTTGCATCTTGTTTTCTGTATGACCATTTACAAAAGTGTTCCGTGGGGGACAGGAAATTCAAAATCACAGAGCTACCAAATTTTCGTTGCTTTAATTTTACGACGCGCGACGGGTCAATCAGAACTCTCTGACATATTGGGATTTACACTCAGAGGGTGATACTACCCACTTCATGATACTCGCATATTTTAGCGATGAAAAATTAAAACAGTAGGCGTACTTATTAGTTTAAGTAATTTTTATTTATTTAATTTATTTTTTTACTATTTTTTTGCGACAGCAATATTTAATTCAATATTATTATTTAATATTTATAATAGGTATTATAAATGCGAAAGTGAGTTTGTTTGTTACGCTTTCACACTAACGGCTCAACGGATTTGGATGAAATTTGGCACATGGGTTGACCAAGACCTGGAGAAGGACATAGGCTATTTTTCATACTGGATGGCAGACGAAGTCGCGGGCAACAGCTAGTATTAAAATTATAAATGCGAAAGTGAGTTTGTTTTTGTATTTGGATGAAATTTGGCACTTGGATAGACCATGACCTGGATTAGGATACATAGGATACTTTTTATCCCGATATTCCCACGGGATCGAGACTTATGCGGGTGAAACCGCGGGGTGCAGCTAGTAATTAAATAATTGTACTGTATGTACCACGAAATATTAACATTACTAATGACTAAAATGGCGGATAAAAACTTAGCTGCAAATTTTTATTATCTGGTTCGCATAACCACAATGAGAGACGTCGCGGACGGTCCGTAATTAACATCGGATGCTAATGTTAGCGGCGGGTGCTCAAGTGCCCAGTATAGGTAAGTATACTTCAGAATGTATGTTTTTATTGCGAGTCTCAAGATGCTCGACACGTGACTCATCCTGCCTACACATTTCCATAATCTTTGTTTATTTATTGGTTTCAAATAAAAATGTCAATGAAAGTTACGAACAGCAGATTATACCTACTTCCGATTTTACATCACCGTGATAAATTAGAGACTATTATGTTGAAAACCATTCACATTTATAACCTTTGAAACATTTCCATGTTAATGATGTAAACGAGCTGCCCGTTGATGTCTTTTGTTAGCGGCAGTCCACCCGACCGCTATGTAACTTTTATTAGATTAACGAAATGTTTAAACTTGATCGAAGTATATAAAAGTTTCAAGAGTTAGAGTTAGTTATTTTTACACAGGCTGTAACTTAAACTTGTCATTATCTCCATATTTAACAATAGTAATTTTGCTGAAATTAATGTCATTATTTATATATTCACACTAATGAAAAGGTAAGCATCTCGTACAAGCATTACAAACTGACGTTTAGATGATTCTTACTTAGCTCATGAATTTAAATTGCGTCTTTCACTATCAGGCCCGCATCGAATTCCTGAACGGTAAATTAAAATATCAGGTAAGTATTGTATCAAAAACAATGAGCTATAGACATCTGAGGTTCTAAGCTATAAATATTTGTTTATATTTCACTTCTGTTTATCGAGTTGATACAAAACTAAGATTGCGCAATCACAGCCTCCAAGCTTAAGGAAATAAAGCATCAGAATCCATTTACGCGGATCCACAAAGCATCGCTACCGGTGAATAATCTTTTCAGAGTCGTTGAAGCGCGACGTCGCCGCCCACGCGCCGCAGCTACCCATAGCTCACGGGCCGCTGTGTCGTGCTTATTGGCACAGGATCGCGCGATTTATCGCGTCGCCTTCACACCTCCGCCGCGACACTCGCTCTCTGGACACTGCGGACACTGCGATACTCGTCGACACTCCAGTGACACACGTGGCTCGCACCTCGATCATTGCGAGCTAACGACGCCATCTGTCTCCCGCGTAATCATAAAACGTACGAGATGACGTACTCACGCGTGTTTGTTCTCTGATTGTAGTCGGCCGCTACTAATGTATTCATGACATTATATTTATATAAAACCAGACTTAGATGTTATACCTATCTTGTTAGTAACTTTTTAGGGTTCCGTACTGAACGTTAACTGAACTAAAAAGCTGGCCAAGTGCGAGTCGGACTCGCACGCGAAGGGTTCCGTACCACCGTACACCGTACCTATTTAACACTACATATTTTAGGATTCCCAAGATAAAATAAAGTTAAAAATTAAAGGGGTTCCTCATAAAAGAAACGTGTTTTTTTCGGCGTTTTTTGCTACTTGTACGGTGGTACGGATAAATTCTTGGCCAATTTTTTAATATTTTTTCATTTTTAATATCGTATAAGGAAGTTAATCTCCTTTTGCTACGAAATAGACAAAACGGTGCAACAAGTGGTACAGGTCAGTGGTTTTACAACGCAATGTACCTAATAACGATATCAAGATTTTATGGGTAGGTACTCGCTCAGAAATTGATCAATATAATGTTATTGGTTAAGAAACTCGGAGCAAAGGATATCAAACACAATTAACAAAGCTATAAATTATTGGTATTAGTGCCATAATGTGTTTGCGACTTTGTGACGCGGCTGTCGTATTGACTGCGGGTTGTAACAGTTCGTGCTCCAGCTCTAGTGACGAAACTACTTATAATTTAGATATAGTAGGGATACAGATTTGATATTTGTAAACTCCTAAAAAAATACACTGTACAGCCCATGTACAGGTCTTGTAAAGCTCTAAACAACTGTTAACAAGCTACTAATGTTTAGGGCTGATTAATTTGGGGCCAAATTTAGAATTTTAAAAGCCGTGCTGTGTAGCCGGCTTCAAAGCCCTTGCACAGAAAGCAATGCATAGGTAGGTATAGTGAAAGCGTTTTGGACGTTGTCTTCAGGTTTCAATAGATACAATTTATTTATGCTGTACAAATAACCGGCCACGCCTAAACGAACATGTAGGTATAATTCTAACCCGGGTTTGATTCCTGGGGAATTAAAAAAAAACAATTAAGCACCCACCTACCTTATTTATGTAATGCTTTCTATTACTTTAATAAAGTAAAGTAAAAGTAAAAAAGGAAGTAAAGTACGGTACTGTTTACGAGAAAGTTTTCAGGATGTTTGTTTTTTTTTTTTGTTTTTTTTTTTAAAACGTTGCCCCACACTAGGAATTTCTCCTGTATCGTGGGTGCGCTTACAAACATTTAAACTCATATACACAAACAGCCAGACCCGGAGCAACTACTGTACTACTGTTGTTTATGACTTTATCATAAATATTTACGGGCACAGAAAAATAGCTGTTCAACTTCACATTAATTTAAAAAAATTGGTAATGCCCTGATCATCATCATTATTATTTATTTATATAGTAAACATGGAGGACTAACAGCTACATTAATACAAGATGGTAATAGAGTAGTAAACAGTGAGCCAGTAATAAGTCCTCACGTTTAGAGACGGAACGAAAAAAAAAGCAGCCTTGGCTTGGCCGCCTTGTTCCACCCAATGCTGAGTCGAGGCCCTTTTGTGCTACGCTTCCCTGGTCTGTGCAACTCTCATCCAGGTCTTCCCCGCGATCTGCTGTAGGTCATCCACCCATCTGGCTATTGATCTGACAATGCTCCTTCTACCGTCCTCGGCAACCATTCCATTCAAAACAATTAAGATAAATGTAAAGATTACTTAGGATTTTAAAACGTAGGTGCAAAGGAGGCATGCAGTTTCGTAGCTTACTTATACGTAATTATGTACCTAGCACAAATCACAATACAGCAGAAACACGAACACACATAAAATATTAGTTTAAGGATGAAAAACATCTCATATTTATTGTTAACACATGATTGTTTATTGTATTTCTATAAAATTCCTATTAAGGCATAAATTAATCTAAGTATTTAATAGTATTTTTAGTATCATCAAACAAATGAAACAACTTTTATAATGCTGTACCTATCACGAGCTATATTAATGTGATTAGTGCATGTAGCTGTTACTAACTTTATTGGCCATGTTCATAGTATTGATTAATTGTGCTACGATTATATTATTGTGTAATTGCAATGCGCCGCATAGACACGCCGAGTCATATTACACACACCTATTAATAAAAGTAATCAACACTTAAATTATTGTATGATAAAATCAAGGTACAAAATATTTATCATGATTCAAAATGTTGTCCAATAGGTATTCCCGTACTGTCTGAAAAGTTCGATGTGACAGTAAACAACATCATGTTGACGTCGCAGCATGTTCCAGACAAAGGTTTGCAGGCGGAAATCTTCAACATCAAAATGTATCGAGTGTGTGAGGAGATTATAAATCGTTACAATGTCATATCAAGAGTGGGTTAGATAATTTATTGAGAGGTGCGCATTGAAATCACATTTATTTGTGCGCACGCGCCGACGCGACGCGCGACGTTACAAATCATGCTTATCGCCGCAGCTTGACTTGGTCCATTGCCGCCGCCAGCCCTAAATCTAGACGGATCTAGATATTTACGTACGACGTGGCCTCTTCAGTACTGCACATAATATAGTACCGAACGGTAACACTGCGCCGAGCCGCCTTGCGCAACTCTGCAAATTGGTTTATTTCACGAACAAGTACGTACACACGCTCATGTTATTATCTATCTAAAATCTCCTTACTACATTAATAATGTTTCTAGTTTAAAAGATATAAATAATTAAACATAACAATACCAAAGCTCTTCTCGAACGAGGTCAAATTAGTGTCGAAACCCGTTTGCGTTATCTTTAAGGCGATCACTTATAAGTTATAACTAATAGAAAAGTTCAAAGTTCTATTAGACTATTAGGTGTGAACTCTAATTGGTACCGCATATCAGCGATCGATATCGGATTAGATAATCACGATGCAAATAGGAACAGAATTAATTAATGAGAATGCATTGGATTGGCCGCAGTGCGGGGACGCAGCGCACGCGCCGCGCTCGGAGCGGGCGGCCGCGGTGCTCGTCGGTGACCAATCACTGCGGCTCGCACACGCATTCGCGCTCTCAACAACACGTCTTCACTGACTACCACTAATTGGCATTCGTATAAGATAATGTGTATTTTCTCCTATTATTGCAGCCAAGTGTGTTCTCGCACTATCGTTAAAGTAATTTAACTAGGCTCCAGCTCTAGGTTGATTGCGTTGAGAAATGAATATAGTATCTACCTTAAAAAATACTAATTACCATGATTAACCGAAAAGAGCACATTTTCTCTTTTTGAGAACGTAAAGAGCCACTTTTATGCTTTAACTAACTAAATAAATAAAAACTTTTCAACGACAGAAATTAGAAATCAACACGTGTTTTTCTTCTCGTTCTATAACTGTCACTACTCGTCAACAGATGTCGCTACGATTTAAGAATGTCGCATTGCTTAATACATTGTTACAATATAATATATTATGTTTCGTAAATGGCTTCGATATTATCTTAATTTCAAACAAATCTATAGAAAAGTGCCAATAATAAGTACGTATCTGACGTTTCAGAAACGTGCACTTGCCTGACAGGGTCAGAGGTTAACGGAGAGATTAGTATCTTATTGGACAACTATCGTACCAGTAACCCTCATGATCTGCTTTATGTTCTGATAAACTTATTGGATTATGATGTCAATTAAATTTTAAATGTTCATTGAATGAGTCAGTGGTTTGCGTAAATGTTGGGAAACAATGTCTTGAGCTTAATGACTTGAATTAGGTAGGTACTTACCTACCAAAGTTTAATTTGGAGGTACAAAATCAATTGTACCTATAGCTATTGGAGCGGTCAATAGGTAGTTTAGCAGATAGGTACTAATAACATGATGGTGAATTTTAGTGAGCTTAACTTCATTCACAGTTGTTATCATATTCACATAAACAATGTGTGATTCAGTTAGCTTTTGCTATGATAACAATGACTAAATATGTTATCCATAGCAAAAGCTAACTGAATCTACAGTTACAACTCATTGAGGCTTTTCAATTTTCCTAAGTTTTTCCTGCCATAAAGAGGTAAGTGGGCTTCGGAGCTTCTGATACCAGCCATGGAAAACCAGCACCCTAATTGCGTAACACATGATCAATCACAATCTGTTTCATTTTGACAGTTCAACAACATTCATTGCGTTATTAACGTTGTTGAGCAGACAAGTTTTTCGAACATTTAAAGCAATGGGTTAGCAATAACGTTCAAAATGATTCAGATTATGATTTGTCGCGTGGTAGGTACGTAATTAGGGTGAAGGCCTGGGTTCAGACCTAATGAAGAAACGTTTTGTTCACCCTTCTACCGTTTTCGGGGTATTTTCTGGGAAATGTGCATTTTTTTTGTCGGTTTCGTCATAACCCTTGCGTATTTGCAGGACAAGGAATATTCAAAATTTTCCCTTTGCTTGAAAAACCGTAGCTTCGTATACCTAAAGAAAATCATGCGAGGTACGGGTTACGGGACGATACATAGCTCGTTGCCTCATTATTATGAACCGTAAAGTACCTGCATACTTAGTCTTTTCTCCTTACCGCGTACACGCAGAAAAGTAGTTATAACGGTAACCTTGATATCTCAAGGATAGCTTTAAATATTTTTATGCGAGTTCGTTAGATATTATGTTAGGTACTGTGAAATTGTGATCCAAAAGAAACATCCTCATAACACGAAAGTATCCCGGACATATATGTTAATTTGAAAAATGATGACAAACCTGAAGAAAGTTTTGCACCTTGAGTAATGTTGGTGTGAATTTTAGGTATTTCCATTAATTAGGTATAGGGGAGGTGGCGGCGGGTGCGGGCCCGCCGTGACCTCGTGGCCGGGTGACCGGCGGCGGCTGGCGCCCACCGGCTAATGCTCGACCCACATCAGACCGGTGCCCGTGCTTTGCTCTATTGTCTCGATAAACTCGATGCCGCTAAATAACCACTTACTGAACCACAAATTGCGTCTAAAGTAGACGCGACGTGAACTTTGTTTGTTGCCTATTAAAACATTGCTTATGGTTTATAGTTTAGATTATGATGCTACATTGTTTGTTTAGCGGTAAACGATGGAAGGTTCGAGCTCCCATACAATTCGATTGTCTTCTATTTTGGTACATGATGCGACGTTTGTAATAATCTTGGGAGTTCGGGTATAACATCAGTTTTCAACAGCCGTAGATATAAGAATAATCGTTTGATTAAATAAGTTAGTACTTAGACCTACCACTGCGAACTTTATTAATTTAGCACGTCATCATCATCCTCCTGGGTTTGTCCCAATTTATTTGACGCCAGCGAAGCTTATCTTTTTCGTTCGTACCTACTTTAGTACATTTCTCTTTCAGTCTCATTTCAGTATTTCAACTCGCACCATTTATAGCAGTTGTTATTGTAAATATTATTTTGAGCCTGTGCTGCCCACTGCAGGCCTAAGGCCTCTTTACGTTTCCCAGTGCTCTGGCTCTTGTGCTAGTGCACAAGATTCGATGATGAACGTAGATAGCGGAACGAGCCTGTTCGTATTAACTCGGCTCGTTCCATCTTCGTCGAGATCTGCCGCGAAGCCGTTGCACGTTTTCCGGGACCCACAGCGTAGTGATTGTTCCGAATCTTTTTGGTACTCGTATTACCTCAAGGTAATACCAAAAATATTGATATCATTTATTTGTCAGTGTTAGTTCTGGGCTGTTTAAGGGTACCTAACTAAATTAAATGTTACCTGGTATTGTTTTGTATAATACCAGGAAACAACCGTAAGTGAAATTTTCGTGGTGTTGTAGTAGCGATTTCTACATAACGAACTTGCAAAAGCACTTATTTCCCAAAAATGGAGATCACGCACCATGATCATGATCACGCGCATCCTGCATTGGGTTTCATTGTTTCGTAGAAAATAATATGCCCAATGCTCATATCCAGATGGCTTGTGGAATGCTAGGAAACACAGGATTATATGAAAGAATACAGCTAGTTAAGTTTATGACATGTTTAATTTTCTGCATATGGAGGTAACAGAAAGGAACGCGATTAAACCATCGGCTTAGCTATAGCCTCATTGATAAGTATTATTTTAATACAGTACATTAAAATAATAGCATAATGTTATACTTTTCTCCGAATATATTAATCATTTATACTTAAGGCACTTTGTACATGGCTTAGGATACGAATATAATTTTAATAAGTGTATGACACTCGGCAAATGCCATCTGACTAGCGTAGCCACGGTTTGCGTGACTGAATATAACCTTACATCTACTTATTCTAACTTATGCCAAAAAGTCTAAATTTACAGTGGTCACGAAAGAAACGTAAAAATATAAATGTACACACAGTTGAGATTTAAACCATTTACAAAAATAATTTAATTTTAAATACTTATACTAGAGCGTCGTTCAGCTAACGCCTACACTTAGAGGATGTTACAGCTAAATAAGAGATCGAGGGTCCTGTGGGGCTCAGTCTTTTTAATAGGCATGCACAGGAGCGGGCGGCGGGATGGGCTGGTGCGAGTGCGACGAGGACATCGCTTCCGGGTGGTACTCGTAAGGCGAAGCCCCGGGGACTCCGCACCCTCCCTCCAGGTGCTTGCTCAGCAGGGACATTCGAGAGAATGTCTTTCCGCAGCCGGAACAAGAATACTTCTTAACGTCTGAATGAGTTTGGAGGTGAGCGCGCAAGTTCGACCTGTCGGCGAAAGCGCGGCGACAATGATGGCAAGAGAACGGCTTTTCTCCAGTGTGCGTACGGATGTGTCCCTGCAGCAACCAGGGCCTGGAGAACGCTTTGCCGCAGAGGTGACATTTACAAGGCAGGGTGTGGGTTCGGATGTGCATCTTCAGCGCTCCAAGAGATGTGTATACCTTAGCGCAGTATTTGCAGCTGAATGATTTCCTTGCAAGGCTGCCCTCAGCCGCAGCACAGTGGTATTGCTGATGTTTCGACAGACCGGAGTAAGTCGAGTATGACTTCGCACAATCCGGGCACTGATAGCGAGGGCGTCGAGGTGCAGAGACGGATATTCCGGAGTCCGAGGAGACTGATCCGGGTGAGCGCAAGTCTTCGGGGCAAGGTGGCGGTGACACTGAAGATGGTGGTGAGGCGGGCGTATAATGATGCGCGTAAAGTTGCGGGTGCGCAGGTGGGGACAGTGAAGGTGCTGCCGGGTACAGCTCTTCCAGGGGGTAAGGTGCGTACAGCGTCGGCAGGTACGCGTACTGTGGTGTGGGGCGAGCCAGCTCTGCCGGCGCAGGCTCCAGGCGAGCGCGACACGCAGCCAAGTACTCGAGTTGTTGTTGAGGCCACTCGCGAGGTTCTACCTTGACTGCTGTGGTCGATACCGGCGATGAAGCTTTGCTTGGGTAGTTGCCAGTTTTAGAAAGGTCTTCAGGTTTTGTACTAAGATTTTGGGGTTCATCGTTTTCTGTCTCACCTGTTGACAAAAAAAAGGACAATTTAGTGATGGTACTTAATATTTTAAATAAGTACCTACCTACTTGTTTTCTCTTTTACAGAGTCAGTAAATAATTATTAAAATTATTGATTTAATGTTTTAAGATTTTAAAAGGGTCAATATTTTTTTATTTATTTAAAGTAGATAAATGTTTACAACATTACTTGATGGCGTTAACCATGAGTCTCCAAGGAAACTTGTATTACTTTGAAGTAGGCAAGAAATCTATTTCTTAAGATGTTTCAATTTGACGGTAATTATTTACTAATTGATCATATAACACGATACTTACAATGATAATCGTAGTAAAGTCGCGTGGCGAGGTGGGCGGGGTGAGGCGGCGTAGTGGGCGGTGTCGCCGGCCGCTCCTCCCGCACCAGCACCGGCCGCTTCTTTAGCGGACAATGTGCGTATTTCTTCGTCATCAGAGCGCGAGTGGTCTGTGAGTCCTCCACGAGCATCTTGCACAATATTCACTAACACTTAAAAAAAGTCTTCAAAAAATGTTCGTAAAACGTATCACAAGTTCACTTATAATCGTAACAATCCAAACATCACAAGATATCGTCGAAATCGCGTTAACAGTGTCGTGTTCGGGACGCGACAAACGTGTACGTGCACTCGTCGGCGTCCTGAGCTCGAGTGGTGCGGTGAGGGAAGGTTCGCCGTTTATAAAGCGCTCCCCGTCAGCAGCACGGCCAGGTGGCGGCGGGTAGGCCTCGCACGTGCGGCGTACCCAATCGGCGGAGGGCGCGGGGCCGCGGCCAATGGCGGCGCGGCGCGGCGCGGGGCGGCCGGCACCTGCGCCTCCGCACCCGGTGCGGCGGAACCGCTGCCTCTCAGTGCGATATGCCCAGCTTCTCCATCGCACCGGTGCGAACGCTCTCGCTGCAAATGAAACTATTTTTTGCACAAAACTTGGGGTTAAGCACCTTTGAACTGAACCAATGCCGTTTTTTGAAATGCCTCCGATACCTTTGTTCGGTTCCATCTATTGTAAATTTAACTTGACGACATCAGCAACAGCTGGACCTTTCTCGTACGAAATCTGTAATTACCCAGAATACTTTTGTATTTAATAAGATTATGCTAAAAGATGAAAAAAAAATAGAATAACAATTCAGTTCTAATGGCATAATTGATTAATCAAAAGTATCGTATAGTAGGTACTTAACTTTGTATCTTATATTGGATTAATCAGTAGATAAAATTACATAAGTGGCAAACTTTCTTGTAACTACGCGGCTTATAGCACGCCTACCTATATAGGTAAACATATAAGAAGTAGAAATAATTATAGCTACTTACCGCCTACGACAATAGTTACTTTGGATAATCTTACGACTTACACCTAGCTAGTAATACCTAGTTGTTACAAACAAAGCTGACACACTTAAACTTTACAAGGAAGCACGGGGAGGGACTGGCGGACCATGGAATACGAGATTTATTAATATGGCTAATGAATGTTTGTGCACTTCAAAATACATTCGCAGAATTCACTGCTGTAACGCAATACAATGCAGCCCAATGTGACGGCCCGTAGTTTTCTTAATTTTCATGAAAAATTATCTATCGCTTTGGATTCTGTATATTATTTCTAAAAGCTTAAGTATGAGTTAAGCTTTTAGAAATAATAAACAGAATCCAAATCGATAGATCCCCTTTTAAAGTTAATTATCGATCCATAACCATCGATCGTTGTTATCGAGCCATAACATCGGAGACATGGCAAAAAATGTAAAGCAAGGTCACAAATACTACTGAAAAAATTAAAATTGAGTAACATGAAAAATATTAAAGATAGAACCCCTTTTTAAAGTTAATTTTCGATAATTTTTCACTTGTATTCAGAAAAATACGGGCGGGCACATGCCGCGGCATTGTATTACCTATATTATAAACTACAGTGATCGAATTTTGAACCTACCTAAGTAGGTGAATATGTTAATAATAAAATATCAGTTACTGTTAGTTAGGTACCTATTCAATTCTGAATGTAGATACCTACACCTATTTTTAGGAGAATTCCGTGGATATTAAATAAAATGCATTCTATAATACCCATAGAGAGAAACCTACAATCATTAAGGATTCGCCACATTATGAAAGTCCCAGAAAAATTAAAACATCAGTTTCCTGTTAAAGATAATAAACTCAACAACTGAAAAGCACAAACAAAACATTAAAAAGTACTACTCAAGTATTATCCTCTTAACACTTAAGATGTTATCAAACAAAGAACGCACTTATAGGTACCTACGCAACGACGGGATCGCAGATAAATGAAACTTGATTGAAATGCTACAGTAACTTGATCAAAATCATATAGGTATGATTATGTATCGACCTAGTTAGCGAAAAAGGTATGTTATATGAAACCACGATGACACACGACGAGTTAATAGTAATTATTCGACACGGGACGAACTTATCGTCTCATTTGACCTTGTCCTCCTTCCTGTTGATTCGTCTTCCTTTTAAGATTGTGCGCCAGAACCAACAATTACATAAGTGTAACTCTTATCATATCTACAAGTTATAGGTAAATTTTATTTGCATATCTCACCAGCACTTGCCTTTTGCAACGATCGGAACTAAAAACATTGATAACCTAATGGTTGAGTTGCTTGAATAAAAGTGATTTTAAGAGAAAAGAGCTACGTGTTATTGTGGTAGGAATGCTGGATCAGCATTTTAATACGTCTTGTGAAGCAGGTTCATACGTGTACAATATTTAATTTATTTATCTGTCGGTTTTCTTTAAGACTCCCGCAGACAGGCGCGACGCGACGCCGCTAAAACAATTTCCGTAAAGTTTTCAAAAAAATGGTTTCACCCGAGTCGCGTCTGGCCTGTCTGCGGCAGGCATAAAGAAAGCCTTTAATGAGTAAAACTACTATCAAAATCGAAGCACTGATATAAAGCAATGCAGAAGATGAAAATGATTATGTTTAAACAAGCTTGTATGTCAACAGTCAGATGTCGTCAATAATAAGATCGTGTGAAAGTGAACATACAATATATCTATTTCAACTTTGACCAAACAATACAGAGCTCAGATAAAAACTACTCCCGGTACAAGTCACAGAATCATGCTGGAATGTCCACTCAGAAAATCACACGATCCTAACGGATTACTAATTCAATAATAGTAATAAACGGGAACCGGAAGGCTGAGAACCCGTTTATACTGCAGATCTTTAACAAAAACCGTTCCTTGTGTGTATCAAACCAAACAAGATATTTTTACAACCCCTTCCCAACGCGGAAATATAACGTCCATAGAGTCTTTGTTATATTTTTTATGCCACCAGTGTTAATTCCCACAGGTCAGACTGTTCGTCGGGCAATTTGGGTTTCTCACAGAACAAGTTCACAGTTTACAAAGGCAAAGTGCTATGTGCATCCCTTTCAGGCAAGCTATTATGCACTAATGTAGACCGTATACGGGCTTGGGTATTTCAGAAGCTAACTTTTGGTAAATTACGAACACTTCTCATGTTTATAAATCACAACACAATATGACGCGACGCTACTGATTGTCACGACGTCGAACAGCCTACGTTACAATTTCTTTTGTTCTATTTTTTTAGGTTTGTCGCTATTAAACTCGAAGCTGAATTTCAAGAGATTTCCACCCAAAGTAAACATAGTTGAGTACTTACAAATGTAACGTACGTATACATAAACAGAGCCGGATGAGAACATTCTCAGTATTAGTAATCCCACATATAAACATTAATATCTGCATACGATATGCATAAAGAAATTGACCCTGTTTTTTCTAATCTAATATTATGCATTATTTTTCGATACTATCGTCGCCGTTTCATTGTGAGATTTCTATGAATAAGCAAGGAAGTTAATCTTTGCGATATGATTTCACCGTACGTTTTGCTGGCTATGCAAGTTCAACGTTCAAGTCGCTTATGATATCATGATGTCGAGGATCATGGCGCGAGGTGAAATTCACTTCGTGACTCAGCGTACCTACAAGTATGTGTCAAGGGATCGACGTGTAATTGACATCAATATCTCGATTGTATTTAATAATACTGTGACTAATCGCTTCGATCGATGGTCAACAATAATACTTGGTATGGTAAAACGAGAGCTCTTCATTATCGAGTCATTGCAGGCTTTCGACACTGTAAGAAGGCGATAATGACACGACTAATATAATAACAAACAGACAGTCACTCATTAACTAATTATTTCGGGTCCCTGTGAATGAAACGTTATCTCGATTACGCTTGGGAAACGTAAACATAACACCGGACGATGGTTGATGGTAAACAACATTAGACATATTGTTTTATCGAAATGAATGGCATATTGATAATGGACAAGTACTTAGTCAACTCGTTAAGAGAATAAAATTGTCTTACTTGACTAATGTTTATCACGTTGTTTCCTTATTGACAAAACTAATAACCAATTCGTAGAATGAGTTCAGTAAAATTTTGTATTGTATTGTGAATTAGACCAATGACCGTTGGTGTGTTACACATGCTTACGTGGTCATACATACTTCGGTAAACTTCTTTGCTAATGCAAAGAAGTTTAAGCAAAAACGAAAAGTTCCTGACCGTGAAAACGTGAATGAAAATATTTTTCTTCTTTTGTGGGAATCGTAAATAATAGTTATGCTTATGTTTTACATATTTAATGGGTGTTAAATACGTTGGTGTCACCGTATCTTCGTTATTAACAAGTGTGATATGTGTCGGGGCGGCTGCGCAGGGCGGCCAGGTGCTATGTCGCGGGGGCAGGGGCGCGTGCGTAACGGTCGCGGCACGAGCGGCGCAGGCGCAGGGGCCGCGCGCCGCCGTGCGCTATGGAGTATGGCGGAAATAGCGATGGACAGGGGCGCCGCGCCCGGGGCAGGTGGTGCGATACAGCGCTCTCAATGTCACACAATTGGCGGTTAATTCCTCGCATACATTACATACAAATGAACCTAATGTGCGCTGAGTTTCATTTTGAGGTTCATCTTAAATAATATAATCATTTTAAGGCTCCGTGCACGAAAAAAAAACCCTTTTTCTTCAATAACTTATCTAATTGTAAGAAACCTTGAAATAATTGAAACATTAAGTCTTACAGTTTTCGTGTTTCCATTCGTGTCAGTCACAGCACTCACAGCACGTGGTACTTGTATCACTTTTGCGCTCTCGAAAATAAGGTTTATTTCGCCTTTGATTTACTTAATGAAGATAATCATAAAATAAAATTGTGATTTTATCTCTAGGATAGCTGAAGACTATGTGTGATTTACAAATTTCTTGATATGGTTTGCTAAATAATAGGAAAAAATATATTAGGTACTGGCAGAGCTTAAAAACAAAATGTTTTTTTCAACATTATTTTTCTGCTATAATTTGTATCGAAGTTGAAAAAAGTGGTTCAGCCACATGTACGTAGACTAAGCGATGTTGATGATATTTTCAAATGGTCAAAATCAAAAATGGTTTCTTGTAAAAAAAAGTGATCAAACGTCAGTCCCGCGTCATTTTTCGGAAAACTTGTTGCGAATATTTGTGATATTCCATGAACTTATTTGAAAAATCCCTTTCAGCCACATGCAAAACAAAGAACTCGACTTATCGAATCACAAATAGTTTTGTTTAAACTCTTTTTCCCTTTCTCACAACTAATGAATAAAATTGATCAAAATCTGTTGATTTCGTGCACTGCACGGATATGATTGATAGAATTACTTATAGAATAACTATTTGCCCATTATCAGCAGTCGACATTTACTTCGACAACCAGCTTCGTTACAAAAATGCAAAGGATGACAATGACTGTACATACACACCGCGTTTTTAGTTTTTAGGTAGGTAATCAATTTCTTCCGAAAGCTGCTGTATTCGGCATTTGATAGGTCCATAAACTGAAACATACAATACAGTTCTAAGAAATAAATTGATCCATAAAAAAAACCGACATTAAAGCAGTAGTTCATGACCAATTAGCACTTTATAGGGAACAATTTAGTTTACGTGCAAAACTTAGACAATAAGTAAGCCATAAAGTTTATCAGTATTATTATCTAGACAATTATCTGTTATTATTATTACATCGAACGATCGACCCATGGCACACCTGAACTGTACCTACCATTGTTGTTGTATGGATTTGTATCATTGTTTGTTGAGCTTGCCTACACATCAATGTTACACAAAGGTAGGCACCCACGAGCTGAGTCCGACCCTGCATTGTATTGAATCAGTGCACAGCTATGCCAGCAGCTGGCTGCGCGTGCAGAATCACATGTCTGTACCCGAATCGCACATCTGCATGGAACCGCCGGCTCGCAACCAAACAGTATTAACGCCATACCAACCCCTACAACGGCACGACACGTAGTACCTTCTGGAAATAAGCAACTCGATTAGGGTCTCCCCCATTCATTGTTTCGCTCCCGGACTACGAAAGGTCTCAAGCACCGCTCTGCTCGTTGCAACTTTGTCACTTTGGAAGTGAGAAATCTTTATTTCGGTTATATCGTTGTAATAAGGGAAGAAGCAAAGATAAACCGTATGAAACTTTAAATATGGTATTAAATGGGATGCAGCAGGGTCCTATCGTAAAAATAATATGTTGGTCGTAAGGTCTAAAATAGAATGGAAAAATGTTGTATGAGTTATGTAGTTTTGGAACCCGTAGTGTTGCGTGCAGGTAGGTGAGTAGTTTAATTTTAAATAATGGCATAGCTGTAGAGTTTTCTATATAAAGCGCACAGGGCCATTCAACGCTTTTATAAACACTTTTAGTACAGATGGATTGAGTCTTATACAGGCCGTTCATTAAACTCAGGTTTTAACGTTTTCATTTACATGATGGGATTTTGAAGGTATTTGTTTTGTTTTGATCCGTTTAGTGATGGTTCGCTATACTTCCAAATATGTATATTAGAACTTGAAACTGATACTAATTTTATTCTACAGTAAATAATTAGTTCTCTTTTGTGGAGACCAATTTAAAAAATACATAATTTTAAATAGACTAACTGTCATATATGATATTTGCTAGTACAGTTTATTTTTTTTTCGCTGTCGTCCTACGTTTATTTAAGATAATGTTTTATTAACATTTCTTTTTTACCGTTCTACGCCGTAGCAAGGATAATTCACGGTGCGTTTATGTCTTTATCCTTCTCAATGCGGGCCATTGCTTTGCTCATTTCAAATAAGAAATAATTACTAAATAAAAGCATCAGCCTGTACAGTTTGTCGCGGCAACAGCTGAGATTTGGGCACACGCTACGCGGCCGGTGCGTCACCGCGCCGCGCACCGGCCACCTTTCACCCCTCGCGCATTCCCTTGCGACTTGCGGCCTTCTTGTATGCGCAGACGCACTATTTATATCTACGCATATGTGCAACGTCCTATGTATTACGATTGCTTGAGGTAGGTATCGAGGAGATCAATGGTTTTTGGTGGTAGGTACATAATGTCAATGTAATTGAAAGCTCCGATTTAGTGGTAAGTGTGGTAACATTTAATTTAACGAACTGTTCTTTGTTTTTTTTTTTTTGTGAATTTAGGAAACCCTCTAGTTTTTGGGGTTATGGGACATCTTGCCCACGCAAAAACTGGCCCGCGGGCCAGATGTCAATTTTTTAAAATGTGTGAGGAGAAATTATTAGCCTGTTGTTTTACAATCGCTTGATCTATGTACCTATATCGGAGAAATAGAGAAATAGAATGACTTTTAAAAAGAACTGGCAAATGTAATGCTAATTTGTTATTGAGACAAACATAGTTATCTAATGACTTGTTTTTACACATAATTATTTTATGTTTTATACATTTAATTAATTAGTCAATGCTGGGACTCACTCGAAAACATATAAGTGTTTGTACTACAGCTGCACCTCTGCCTAACTCTTCGGGACTACAGGCGTGACGTCATGTTATGTTAAGTTTATAAGTCAATAATTGACAAGTTTTGAAGAACAATATATTCAAATAAGTTAGATACTACATCTAATATAAAAAAATGACTTGGGTAGGTATTTCATCATTTTCTGCCGCTTCTGCGTCTATCGTGACGAAGCTTCGCACAGTGATACGATACACGCAGATATGACCAACCATTATCGGATATCGTCGCGAAAGTTCGGCCTGCGTAGCACTTATTGCCCAGGTGGCGGAACATATTAAAGTGGCGAAGCCACTAATGTGACCACCGCATTAGCGCGATAACTTTATAGTGAGCAAAGCATCCGAAACTTCGGCACGCATTGCTTTGTTACAATAGTCGCAGATCATACGGCCGCAGCATTATACATAGTTTATTACTGGACGAGAGTTTCCTAAGTTGTTCAAAAGTTTGGAACTTCGAACTTAGGTAACCTACATACATATTTATTTTCAAGGCAAAAAGTGATCAGTTTGTGTTATGAACGAATACGAGTAGTAGGTAAACAACGTCCTATACTTAGTGCCAATAACCTCAGTCTACTTCTTTGCTGAAACTTTAAATACTTAAATTAGTAACTACAGATTATGAAGAGTTATTTAGGCAAAATAAACTATAACAGCTATTAAATTCGTACCTATCGTCATGGGGAATTTAATAGCTGTTAAGATTATTTTCCTTTCGAATAGCAATAGGATAATTTGGTATAAGATCTGCTACGTCGGCAGAGGAATTACGTAAATACTAACTTCGTGGACTGCATCGTAGCACATAATAATGTATTTTTATGTTTTTAATAAACGGTGACTAAACTTTTAAAAAGTTCTATTATTTTGTTGTAATTTTCTCTCTTTTAATTATTTATCGAGTAGGAAAACCTCTAAACTAGTCTTGAGACATACCTGCATATACATGTGTGTAGGTACCTATCTAGTACCTGGTCGACGAAGCTCTGCCCGGGTGAAAATAGATAAACATATATCGTCCATGTATATCAATATCAACGTTGTTATTACATTCCCGAGGCTGTGAAAATAGAGAAAACAAATTTTCCCAGACATAGGACCTAGCTTGATCGATTTGTCGCCCCCGTAGACCCTTATTTTGCATCTTTAATCGACATCGTTAGAGCCGTTTTCGAGAACGTGATTTCAAATAGGTATATGTATATTATATAGGTATATTACTCATTTAATAGTTATAGGACAGTGCTCCTAATTGTATCCGGCAACACCGAAACAGAATAATTTTCTTTCTTTTCGTACTTTGTTGTGTGTACCTACCTGCCTACAACAAAGTAATCTTTATAATATAAAGATTGCATCAAGCTTACGTCACAAGCGTGACGTATCTGCGTTGTACCCCACATGTGACGCCATTCAAACAGTTACAACGTGTAGGAAGAATAACGTTGCAATCTAGGGAAACAGGAATCGTCCGTTTCCCACATTCGATATTTTTTTCGAAAATCTCACCGTTATAGGGATTTTTTTTGCATTTCTTAGTTCGAAAAGGTATTTATAGTGTTACGGTATGAAGGGGAGAGAAGACCTGGGGTCGCGGGGACAGCTGCATCCAATGCGCCGAAGCTAGCTCGAACAAGTAGATCATTCGGTACAGGATTAACAGAACCGTAAATGACGAATAACGGTTACATTATTATTTTTTATCTGCAACAAATGGGGCACTATTATTACCTGATGTGCAAGAGTTTTGCCTGTGCCTAGTTAACACTATTTCCGTGTTGAAATAATAATGTTATCCTTGGGAAATGGTAATAATGAACTATAATTTCCCTCTCAGTAATGGACTGCTGTCCATTGCCGAAAATATGAAAGAATATCCAAAGTTATTACAAAAACTTGGTCCTTTTCCAAATATTTTGAATAGTATTTTCACCTCTTTATTAGCGAAGGCCAAGAGGTTCAAAATCCATTTTCTACTGACAACAACAACGTAAAGTGCAATTATAAAAACATAACGTCGTTTCTCAGCATAACAAACATATTGTTCGTAAGTCGTCTATGTACTTACTTACCTACATAGCTAACATTTTAGCTACGAAAATTAATTAACCGCGTTCAAACGGCATAGTTAGAATGTATTTAGGCACAGATATCAAATGAAATGTAATTACTTTGAGCAAACGACGGACACACCCGTTCCGGGACACCTTTTCATTTAATCAGAACTTGTTTGCACACCCAACAAACGGTGTTTTGTTCGCGGAGGGCGACCGATCCGCGCTGCATACTTGCACCCGAACACCGGTTGATTTAGTCGCCATCTTTTGATAGATCCTTTTTTATAAATGTACTGAAATTTATTAAAAGCGCACCGAGGGTGCGCGTGCGCAGCGGCAACTGCCGAGATTGTTGCGCGCACCTGGCCCCCGCGCGCGCTTAACTTGCACACAGCACATGAGATGTACCTACCGTGTCCTCTGCCCTTGTCAATTATGTTCATGCATAAAGATTTGAATAATATACATCTATCAAAACGTTAAATTTATTAACATTTTTGTTCAACGCTTTTTATTTATTTAGAAACTTTTTATGCCAAAAATTTATATATAAAAAACTTTAGCTAGAAACTCGACAAGCAAACTGGTAATTTAAATTATTATGAGTGTTATGACAAATTGCTAATTAGGGATGTACCACGTACTTTTGAACGTTGAAAAACAATTAGAAGCGTGAGGGTATGTTGTATATCGATGTAGGTATGTAAGCAATGGTGTCCTTACATATTATAAAACAACGTTCCCCGCCGCGTCTGCCTGTCTGTTCGCAATAAACTCAAAAACTAATGACCGGATTTTCAAACGGTTCTCATTAATGGACGGAGTGATTCATGAGGAACGTTTAGGTGTATAATTCATTAGGTAATTAGGTTTTGTGTAAATTGGCTGAAATATGACGATTATTGTTGAAGATGTCAGAAAACATCATGCAGACCGGAAGCTTTACTGGCGTGCGCTGCATAAATCGTAAGAGATAAATAAAATTAATGTTCTACAGGATTGTACATCTTAAAAAGGCCACAGTAACCACTTTGATCTTTCAGAATGTGATAAAAATGTAATTGTTATATCCGAAGCTATTTTGACCGGTATTATATCAATCCTTATCCAATAAAATATGTTATTTATTTGGGCATTTAATTTAGATTAAAGAATGCCTTGACATCATATCATTTAAATGAATACTATAGAAGATATGACAGATTTAAAATTACGCGTATCAAAATAATTATGGTTGATGGCGGCGGGCGCAGCGGTAACAGTCAATGACCTCAGCCATTAGGTATGTAATCCCGGTAGTACGTTCCCGTGGGATATGTTCCGACATCCATGCGGGTGAAGCCGCGGGCAAGAGCTATTTATAAGTAAGAAGAGCTAGATAGGTTATACACGCTCCGCAATACGCAGTGGGCACGTCAAAACTTGGCTAATTAGTCTAGTTACGTATCGTCTTCTCTTTTTCGCTCCCGATAATAACGACTTGCCGTTCTACTTCCACGTGTCATCTAATAGTGTGACTTTGTATCGTTTTTGAAGATCGAATGTTGGGTAGGTAACCTATCTATGTCGTTTTACTTATTGTAATATGGAAGTATATTTAATCTGTATGGTTGATAATTTGTTTGTTTGATTATTTTCAAATGCAATAAAGTGCAATAACTCTCATTACAACTGGATTCCAGGAAATTAGAATGTATAGCCATAGGTATAGTGTTATAAATGATTCTCATAGCACCTTACTCTTTGTACTGAGAATTGTTTATGTACTATACCAGTTAGAAATTATACATAAAGTTGCCAAGACTGCAACAATCTAGTAGACATATTATGTCGTAATATTAGTAAGCTCTGGGGGCTCTGCTGAGCGCAGCGTCAACTGCAGGACCACACGGCCGGCGATCTTGTGCGCGGAGTGCAAGCCACACTGCGTCACTTTGTGCAGAGAACATTGCGTGCGCGCGCTCAACGGTGAGCCGTAACGCTGCGGCCCTCGTGTACGCTAATGTTGATACGTGTCATGTTATCGACCGCCCACCGAGCACTGACTATGTGGTCTCATATCCTACGATACTGTCGTTTACCTAGCATGTGCAAACCCAACCATCAGGATATTCCACTGACCCACAATGACCGCTTACCACAATCTCATTACCGAAGAAAGTTACACGAAATCAGAAAGTTTATATCTCAATTTAAAGCTATTATCGTTTACAAGTAGGTATATAGGAATGAGTAAAATCATCCAATTTTGTGGCTACGTAAGTATTTATTTACAACTTCATCATCCCGGACATAAAGATGCAGACGTGAGCTGGGTTGAACGGTACAAGAATTCACTTGTATAATGAATGATACATACAATGATGTGGTTTGCATTACTTTTAACGATTAAATGGCCAGTCACCAAATGAGCAAAATAAAATGGTTAACCGTAAATCAAAAACATGTTCACTTTTAGACGAAGGTTTCGTCTATATCTGTACTACTAAGTACTTAGCCACCCTTGCCTGAATCATGTTCGACTTTTCATAGGTATATAGGCATGCTCTAAGAGCATCCTAAGTAGGTCTCATTTTCCTACCTAAAATGACACAGAACACTACTTTGTCATTGTGTGTGTGCTGTAAAGGTTACGTTTTGTCGCTATTTGAAATCAGTTATTGGAACGAGTTTCTTATCAAATAGACAGATTACATTTAGTTATTGAATATACAGCAGCCAGGAAATTATGAGTTCAGCAATCAAATCCATTTCACAGAATTGATCTGAATGTCGATGGAGGTCGGCTCCGGCGGGTCGCTGTTGCAATGGGTGCCTTTGTCCGCGAGGCATCAATGTCGTCCTCTTTGCCGGCGGTACGAGTATAATGCGGAAACAATGCGCGGACCACATTCGTGCATCGCGACCGCGACCGTGTCGTGTTCGGCTGCGGCCCGATGTTTGTGCTCATAAAGTGTCATTATGGTAACAGTACCTCATTGTTGTTTTCGGCGATGCCCGTCTCCCTATTTTCTTCGCTCGCCGTGTAAAAGCTCGGCACGTCACGGCGAGTTATAACCAAAATGGGTTACGACCGACTCTTGCGAAACTTTTACGGGCCATCGTCTCCGTTGAAATCTCGTTCGCTTTAATGGCCTTCGAATTTTAAGTGCTAAAGAAAGGTAAATCACTTTGACGTGTCTTGAACTTAAATCCGTGATTTGAGAAGGACTCGATGTTTTGGGCTCGTAATAAATGACGACCAGTCGGTAATTTCTTAAAGATATTACAGATTTTTCTTAATAGTACCTAAATAATCATGCTCGTGTATGATCATTTTTAAGATTGAAAACGAATACTTAAATGAAAGTTCTGTGAATCGCGGTAGGCATGTAGGTATCCCGACCGTGAGAAATAACGACTAAACTAGGTACGATCATACCCAATTGTATTGGTTACCTAAGATAATTATCTGAGTACAGTCGTAGCCTAAACTAATCGACTAGCGATTTCAAATATGTGATTGGATTAACCTAGTCTTTACCATCTCTCCTCAACGAACATACCTAATGGAACAATAGCTGTTCTAAATAATCAAATGGCATTTCGATACGCACCAGTTTTAACTACTCGTGATTCCTTTGATTCTTTATGGCCGATTCCTATACTTAAATACCGTCCGTTATTGGTTAAAATAAAGACTTGTATCTTTACCAATAATAAAGCATAGACATCATTGCTTTGCATAGTAGACCCTCCCAAATGGAAGTAGTTTTTACAGGTAAAATGTACGAACCCACTCGTATTTATAAGCAAAACGATTCGTTTTTGTTTAAAGGAACCAAGCATTAGTAAAGATCCTAGTGAACACGGACTCTATGTTCACCCCAAATAGTTAATCAAAGTATCGATACAAATTACAATGTAGTGAAGGACTTCGGTTACAACTAGAGCCGTTGTTTATTATTAAATAATTCTCCTTTGTACTTTGTCATTGACCTCTTTACTTCGCCTGACTCAGGAATTTCGTTGGAATATTGCGCGGAGTCAATTATAAAAATGTATGCCAAACTTGTGTCGTTGATCGGTGTCTTATGACTTCGTTAATTGCAAAAAAAATAGTAACAAGATCTTTTCAATACCGGTATAATTCCAAATAGGTATGACATAGCATACCCATTGTAATGAGCTTAAGTATAATTCTGGTGATAAGTACTCGATAGCCGTATTGATAGACAGCACAAACATTACAATCAATTAATGTGAACGTCTGAAACAATAGAAAGTCACATCTAACCCACTTTCTTTTCACATCCTACGTACCCGGAGCAACCCCGATATCGCTTTCTGCTTAAGCAAATTATAAAAGAGTCGAGGTTATTATTAGTATTGTGATTACAGCTATTGTTTGTGAATCATAAAACAATGATTATTGAAAATCATTATGAAGATGTCAGCCACTGATCAAAGGTATAATAACAAATGATAAAAGCACGCTTGAACAAGCAAATATAATGGCCTTAATGATATGGAAGACAATGGGATGGTTCCTCAGGGCGCGCGGGCGCAGCGTCGCGCCTCGCCTGCGTGCAGACGCACTTACGCATTGCCACTTGACTGGAACTTGACTCGCTCGAATAGACTTGACGGAGGACGGAAGATATTGTCCTTTTGTTTTACTAATATTTATCAACATAGTTAATATCCGTCTTGATAATAACACATTTTATCTTAGATAAGTTCTCAGCGCGTACGGTCGTCAAATTAGTTTAATGATTACTAGTCATCACACTCATCACACAACACGTGCGCCATTGAAGAAAAAAATATAATTTATTTTAGTTGATTTATAGCTGTTCGTATAGAAAGGGCCGAAAAGGCGTTCAGTCGAGAACAGCGGAAGTAGCTCTCAGAGAGAGTCGCGTGGCGCGTGCGCAACACTACGCAGCGGAAGCGGATATGGCAATTGCATTCAATAAATCTACACTGTAACTGAATACTTTAAATGGCACTTTAATATTTGCATGATTACTCTTAAGATTACGTTATAGTGTGGAATCAAAAGAATAATGTGTTTTATAATATCAAAGAAACGTACTTTTTGTATGTATATACCTACACCCGAAAAATATAACACTTTATTACTTGCGTAATTTTTGGGTGCATACAAAGGTTGTCTGGAAAAAGTTGCCGCGAGCGAAAACCACCACCTTGTTTTTACAAATGTTTTAAGTAAATATATTTTGTAGTAGTTATTTTTTTGTTGTACAGTAATTCTATTCTTGTCTGTCTGGCTGTTCGAGTACAATATATATATTAACTGAACATAAAATACTAAAAATAAAGAAGTACCTAAGATTTTCAACTACACATTATTACAAACCGGTAACATTTGATCGAATGGGTTTACAATTTAACATATTTGATTATATACGTATAAAAGTGATTTATTAATAGGAACAGGTTGTTCGAGTATAGCGCATGTTGAATGGCGGTGTAATCAGGGCTATTGAGCGGCCGTCACCTGCAGGACTCGTTGTTATTGTGACTGCGAGCTCCGCGGCACAAAACAGATTGGTGCAGTAGGCCGGCTTCATACAACGAGTGAAAACCTACGTACACATAGACGCGTTCGTACGGCGATCTCAAAAGAAAGCTGCGAAAGTCACGACTGCGCTTGCCATCACTGTACGTAGATATTTGTCTATGAGTATGTCTGTTTGCGTCTATATTATGGAGTCTACTTTCTGAACTTATCTATTTTGTGGCTCGGGGCTGTCGGGGCTGAATGACGCCGTGGGCCGCGCCTTCGCCGTGTTGCGTCGGGGTGCCCCGCTAGGGTCGCCGACAACCATGTACGTTTAACAATTTATGACTATGATTATTGTAATCAAAATTTTCAAGTAAAGTTTTAATGAAACCATTTTATGATATGCTGCGGTGCTGTTCTTTTCCGGCAATTCAATGAGTAATTAAAATAAAATGCAATCTTTTATAACGCATGTACCAGAAAACAGCTGAATCGTGAACGACACGTAAGTAGTAAACGCAACCCTAACACTAGCCCAACGCTACGCTACCTAGATCCAGACGCTAAGTATCCACGAGGCAGACGTAATGCAACCGCTTCGTTTACACTACAAAAACACTATGGATTTTCTACGCTTACCATCTGCTACTTCCGTGCTACGGCAACGCTACGCTACCGTTCCATACACGCTAAGCATTGTGCGTCTACGAGGCAAACGCAATGCAACAGCTACGGGAACGCTTTTGTTACGCGCTACGCCCCCGCACTGTAAACTCTACGAATCTGCTACGAGTACGCTACGCAACCGTTTCGTAGTGCTATGCAACCACGAGGCAAACGTAATGCAACCGCTACGATAACGCTACGCTTCAGCTACGGAAACACGGTCTATTTGTTACATCCGTGCTACGCTACCGCTTCGTAGACGCTACGGCCAGCACTACGTGGCAGACGCGATGCAACTGCTACAGGAACGTTAAGCTTTTGCTAGCGCTACGACTATGCTCCTGAAACACGAGGTAGCTGCTACGCCAGCGTTAAAGAAACGCTACGCTGCCGCTTCCTAGATGCTACGAAACTGCGTAATGCAACCACTACAGAAGCTCTACGCATCCGTTACGATAGCACTACGGCAACTGCTGCGCCTAATCTAAACACACTACGAAAAGACTACGCAAACGGTACGCGAGCATGATACTTAACGCTCCTCAATCGCAATGTAGCCTATCTTACATAATATTTAATTTGAGCATAATTCATTATCTCGTCAGTATTGCAATATTTTTATACGTAATAAATATCAAGCAAGCAAGTTTATAATAACTTTACGTATTTTATAATCATACTTTGTTTTGTTATTTATTTTTCAATCACACACAAGCCAAATGTGGTCACCCTATGTTCAGTGTCTATTCATATTATGATAATAAGCGCTCCCTAAACCCCGACCAATAAATTTATTAAGGAACCGGTTGATATAATTATTTTCAGCTACATTTTAGGTAGTTACAGGAAACAAGTCCATCAGCGTGATGTTCCATACTTTTGGAATCTTCCAGCAGATGGATGACTGAATAACATAACATCATGCTTGTTCTTCCCGAAGGATTAGGCAGTGGTGTACCTATTGTAGTCGTTTCGCCAGTTATGTTTAAGTCCCATGTTATAGGGTTTGTCCTTATATCACGTGAGGCTCGAAGGAGGGGGGGGAGGCAGTAGTGCTTGCGACCACAAAACCAACGAGGCAATCGAAGTATTGGCAGTATTGATGACTGGCTGTAACACGTTTTGTTATCCATTTAGTTTGACAATCAGTTCTGGTGCATACGACAAGATACTAATTTAAAGTGACAATGTTTTGTTGGTCTCACTTTAAAGTGATCGCCTTGCCTTGTAGAATCTATGTTGTGTAAACAGCCTAATGTAGATTAAGTATAGGTGAGCAAATACTTTTTGCTAAGGAACATAATTATATTATAAATGTTCTAACGAAATAGGGTCACCAAGGGCTTACCAAGTCAAAGGATTTAAATACTCGCATTTGGAATCCAATAATTAAACGTATGAGTAATGTGAATGTGAGTTTGTAATTCCAAACCCGAACAGCAGAAGTAACAAACAGACCGTCTGACCAGCACTTCCGTCACATCTCAATGTAGTATGTTCACAATCGGTTCTCTGTATTCGTGACGATGACGCTCGAAACTGAAATGAGATCCGCCGATTAATCGTAGGATAAGTTGCGCAAGAGCGCCGGATATCGCGTCATGACCGGAAACACTTGTTTGTGCGTACTCGCAGGTAGGTTCCCATTGCCGCCACGTACACATACATACAGGAGGAGGTCGCGGGACCCTTTCCATGAACACGTGCACGCTTGTACGTACTCACCGTAATCCCCTCACTGAGATCCGGATTTTATTGCGTCGTTCTTCTTTAAATGTTTACAAGTCTTTCACATAAGTACGTTCTCGCTGTCGAACAACGAACACTATGTGATGTGACCTACTATAAATATACCCCGCATATCTACTTAACTTCACAGATCTACCAAATTTTTAAAATGGGTCATTATTCGATTTAAGTATTTATTATTTTTACACCTGGATGCAAATTCCTTGTATTTTTTTTTTTTGAAAATGTGTCTTGTGTGAAATAGGTAGCAACCTATTTCTTTAATCTTACCGTTCCTTTAACAAAATATATATCAAGATAATTTACTACGATGCAGTTCTATAAACAATGATATAACAAGTTTAGGACAGAATGAGGACACACCGGCCAATCTATGAACTTCTCGTTACATCACTTACGACAAATAATAATATATCAAGTTGCTCACAGATATTATTAATCAAACAATAGGCATTCCGTGAAACAGTGTGTCGGCGAGATGGGCGATAAGGGTCAGGTACTCCGGTAGCGCGCAAACGACTCCCGGTGCGCCCGCGCCACATTGATTCAGTCGCAACGAGTATTTCATGTTTATAGTTGAATGGTTGAGAATAATTGAAGAAGTTATTTATAAGTTTCCTCTTTAGAAGCGAATCGTGTGCGCGATCGGAGCCGGATGCCGCCACCCTTCGGAGGGCATGCCTTCACAAAGGCATTTAGTCTATTTAAAGACATCCTGCTTAGTGCGGGGGCCCGAGTCCGCTCTCGCACGTGCGTCAAGTGTCCTGCGCCCGCCGACCTGTCAATTACTGTCACCCTCACCTATCTGTGTGCTCGCTGCGTCTGTCTCCGCTGATAAACCGACGGAGTCCATCATTTTGAATAGCGTCGCTTAGCACAAAGTGCCACTCCGCAGGTTTCACTCAATCATGCGATCGTTCAGGATACACAATCAGATTATGCAGGTACTATTTACATACCTACATGAATCGAAGATAAATTCTCATAAAACTTGCCGAACAATCATGTCTTCAGGAAATTAACTTAATAGGAATCTTGTTTCGCTCAATCAAACACAATATTGCTCAACGACGGCTAAATTTATCGAAGGAGTATATCTGACAATATAATGGAGTTGGAAACAATACTGAGCGATTATAAAGAGCAGTGGAGCGAAGATTATGGCGTTCGCATGAGACAAGCACAGGCGCGGCCGCCGGCCGACCGCGGCGGCTAATGGCTCGGAGCAGCACCGAGCCACTTGCGCCGACCACCACCTTCATCAATAACATCACATGACGAACTTATCGAAAAAACAAACGTTTCATGACTATTTCGGATTTTACATCATTGCGAAATACGGTCTGTGTTGGTCATGTGCTGTATAATTTGTATAATACATTGTTGTTGTTCAAGGTAAAGTCCGTCTCAAGAAAGAAGTCCCGCGGCAATAAGTGGAACTAATTACCTATTATTATATGTAGGTATAGTTCCGACAACAACCCTCCTACCTCATACAGCTTTCTCTATTTAAGATTGTGGATTTTAATAACCAGTGCCTGTACTACATGAGATGTCGAGTTAAATAAATATTTATGAATCCGTCTCCTACGACAAGTGGCGCCGCCTCTGCGAGACTTCTTTCGTGAGATGGAGGTTACATAAGTTTTAACTTTGAATTTACCTGGGATTACCTACTTATGTAGGTATTTAGTAAATTAAACATGGTTTTAAAATTAAAGGTCGCCTTAATTCTGTCTCTGACCCTCAATGTACCCGCTGAAGTGGTAAACATGTAAAACCTAACTCATAAACATGAAGTAGAAAAGCTTTGGGATAGTATACGTTATGTTGTGACTAACAAGCGCACGTACCATAAAATTTAAATATCATTGTAAGGAAATCGTACACCGACTGATATCGCGAACAAGATCGGCCCGCTCGAACATACATCTATCTGTTTATTGTTTATTTTATTGGCAATGTCTCTCTGATCTAACAGGACATCAATACATATCGTAAAAACGGCAAACGTTATAAATCATCATCTGATGCTAGTCACTAAGCTTCGTAAAATACGATATTGTAACATTACCTCTTACTTAGGTACTCACTATATCTACTTATATCCTAGTGAATGACATATTGTACATATCCACCACACCCTAAGTCTTACAGTTATAAAAATAGACACAACAAAGTATATTTATCCGTAGGTATTACAAAATTATTTAAACAAATCTGTGGCTTTTTCTGTCCTATAGTAGTATATATTTATATAATTATATATATATATATATATATGTAATCACGTTCTCGAAAACGGCTCTAATGATTTCGATGAAAGTTGCATTACTTATAGGGGTTTACGGGGCGAAAAATTGATCTAGCTGGTCAACTGGATCGATTTTTCGCTCCCGTAAACAAAATACGGAGAAAACGAATTTTCCCAGATATAAGACTTCATATTTGGGAAAATTCGTTTTCTCCGTATTTTCACCCGAGAAGAGCTCGGGCGCCCAAAGTTGAGAACAAGATGGCATGGATGGATGGTACCTTAGAATGTCATTACATGGCAGCATGGAATTAGTAAGTATCTACTATAATGGCAGCATGGAATTACTATGAACTATCCTGTACTATTAAATGAGCATCAAGCATGCTCTATTTTCACCAGAGTATAGCTCGGTCGCCCAGGTACTATATACATACCTAATCGGGACAGCTCTGGATAGTACACTGTTGTTTAACTTTGGTAACAGAACATACCTACCCATATTGTTGGTAAACAAAACAGCTACTCATTTACATTTACCTATACTTTATTATTACATAACAATAATACTGTAAAGTCATCGTAAAATATTGATGTACCTAAGCATTTTTTCATTTAGTTTGAATAAAGTTCAATTTACCTAGGTAATTATTTTTAGTGGAAATTACAGTCATCAACGCAATATGATACGCAGAAACAGGCGTGAAAAATAATGTTATAGTTATAAACACAACTTCTTCAATGGTTACCTCAGTCCATCATAATTACCTACTTAGAATAAATGTTCCAATTTAGCAATCAAAATCAAACGTAAAGCGTGAAGTTCATTAGCCTAAAGTAATCTAGAGTCGTTTTATGTTGCGGAATTCTATTGTATGAACGTGGAGGGATTGTGAGGAGTTCTATTCTATACAACAGTATGTAAGAGGTCGTCACCTGCGCGGGCGCTTCCCGAAGTGCGAGTCACACAAGGCGACCTCACGTTATCCCACGTAAGCGTCGCACCGCACGGTGACAACCCTCCTTTACATCAAACAGAGCGTTGACCCCGGCGCGCAGCTTGCTCCCCTCATGAAATTCAAAAATATCGGAACCATATGTTCTTGACCTTTCTCTTACTTTTACCGAGCTTAGTGAGAATAATGATCTCTTCCGATCCGTATCACATGGCAGTGTTTTTGTACATTGATAAAAAAACTCAGGTGTGTCATGTTCTGGAAACAAGTTTCTCAATATACATGGGTACCTAATTTCCAGTAGGTAATACTGAATTGAAAAAAAAACACATCCATTTCTACTTATTTTTAGAGTTTTGTTTTATCTTGACATTTAATAACATGATGAAATTATGATCCTACCAATGAACCTAATAAGTACCTATAGCTTTACTCCTAATCAAGTAAGTTTAGCTTAGCAAAGGAATTTACTTGATCTGCCTCTAATACTGTAAACACTTTCCATGTTTACATATTTTCATTTCTTCGTGGAAAATGCTAGTGCAAAATATCTTGAAGTGTCCTTAATTTTTTCGGAAAATATCATTTAATGTCATAGTACGATATTAAAAAGAGATAATTATTACATAAAAAGCACATAAATAACAATACCAGCCATTCTGTAATTATCGTGTAACTGCCTTCAAATAAATTATATGGTAGCCAGACTGTGGTTATGTAGTAATTGAAACATACAACACCATAATTTGTTGATTAAAGTAATGGTGGCTACGCCGTACATCTCAATTTTCTCACATAGTTAACTGTTTTCTACCATTCCTATTGATTATGGGATAAATAGATAATTTGACAAAAGTATCACACGACTACGAATGTTTTAAAGTTTGTTTGGTCGTCTACCCGTGTTTGTTTATTAGGAGGTTTACTCATAACAGTTCTTTTTTGTTTCTTATAATCTTCTACAGGCTTTAATTAAATTACAAATATTGTACGTATCGAGTGTTTGTTTACTGCTGTCCAATAAATCGTATTGTTTAATTAAGTACATATGATGTATACCCACTACTATTGTTATATTCTCAAGCTTTATCCATGATAGTCCATCATTTTACTAAAATAAAAACACCTGATCATGTCTTTTCAGGCCGAAATTATCCTTTTACCATAGTCAGAAGCAAGCTAATTCGCCGGCTAATATGGTACGTTCGCGGACGTGACATGCGTATGCACATTATTGTTCGACCGGTTCTCTGCACATACCTACGTAGATGCCATGCTTCAAATAATGTAAATTCATTACTCGGTAATATAACAACGTTTCGTTAAGCAACATTTAGGTAATATTTTATTTGTTTACAAAATTGTGTATATTTTCCTTATTTGACACTAGAATTGATCAATTTGACAATAACGTCTGTCATCTTGTCACAAATGGATTTTATGAGTTCTGTATATGTATACTAAACTTGTACATAGATATATTTGAGCGTAACAATGACACGATAGATTATTGTCACATTATTGTAATGTGTAGTTAAAGCCTATTATTTAAAAAAGCAAGTCCTAACTGCATATACCTATGCATCAGCAGCTCCGACACAATATACTCTGTACTCATATCTATTGTAGCTTGACATTTTTTTGTAACAATGCCTAACGATCTTATTCTTAGAATGCAGCTCTGACATTGTTTCCGGCATCCATTACGTAAGTAAATCAATCGAGTTCAAATATCGCACACAGGCCATCTCATTTTCTAATCGAGTCACTTGCATAATTGGACCGATTTGCACAGTAGTGGCCGCATCGGGCACAGGCAGGCTTCGGTGAGCTCAGCCGCCGCTTGCGCAATCACAATAATCGATGCTCCGCCGATGAAACAGTGAAATCAATGCTTCGACGTCAAGTTACCGCATCGCTTGCTCTATATTCACTGACATCATAACTTAATCAGATCTCATTAGCCGTTCAGGTTCGCATTAGGCAATCTTTATTGGAAATTTTTTAAACCTACTTAGTAACAGAATTAACCATATACACAGAAGTTGCAGTGCATTTAAATATGTTAACCAACGGAATAAACGACGGACAGGTTTGATGAATGCCTATTGAATTTTGTCATGAGTGTTGACTGAACGAGTACAAAGACAAAATATGTAGTTTTTACGATGTATAATAAGGTGTTGTTATTGTCCAAATAATATAGTAAACGGAGTTACAAATACATTCGTAAGAAATATGGGTAGTTAACGTCAAGGTGGAGTGGTACAGTAGGACAGTGGTCGCGGGGCGAGCGGCAGCCGCACCCCCGGGAGCTGCGCAAGCGGCGTTGTTTCTCGTGATTTAATTGTACCACACAGACGGTGACTCGCAACTGGCCTGTTTCGACTCGCTGCACAATTTCTCGCCACTTGGCAGCTACAAGTGTATGCGAACCTATACCATTTGCATGTCACATTCAATCACTTCAATTTGCCTACGGCCGCTTGCTCGTAAAACGCCATTAGCATTAGATAGAGTTAATTAGATCGATATCTTAAGGTGATTAATAGTCTATTTATATTTAAGTTAAGTATAACTTAGGTTTAATTTAGTATACCACATTGAAATTTAAAGTATATTCTTAAAGTATTGAGAAGTAGTAATTACGTACTTCCATGTAATGAATTGTTGTGTTTAGTAGCGGATCGATCAATATTCGCTGAACATTCACTTGCTTTATAGGACGCACTAATTGAGACACAGCTACAATATCCGCCCCATGTTTATGACTCCCATATAGCAAGCTATCAAATAAATTCCGAACATGTAGGAGATACTGCCTCGCGTGTAGCGATTATAAGAACCTCATTTTGTTATCTCAGCATCATCCAGACATAATGTAACTTTATAGAATAGTTACGTAGGATCACAGTGGCCGGTAGTCTGAAGAGAGCAGTACGTATAAACTAGCATGAAGGTAGTGTGTCAGAGTGTGTCGGGCGCTTGCGCTACGGACAGCGGGTAGGTAGATAACTTATTAGGGTTGGTTCGCAGATTGCGTGAATGCGTTCACTTCACGGTCGCGTTGCCTTTGTTGGTGCACCGCGCTGGGTGGGCCGCTCTATCGCATGCTCCACATTGCTCGCCGCAGGTACCACTGTACCGCCGCCGCACCGCTGCACCGCTGCACCGTCGCTCCGCTGCATCGCACCACACACCACGAACATAAATACGCAGACAATACGTTTTGCGCAATTTGTTTCGCTTTCTTAGATCGGGATTACGGCCGATAATCACGAGCCTCTCTGTTCCCTTTGTCACTCATTCGTATGAATCGTAGGGGTTAATTTATTAGACAAGATAGTGTCCATGAAGATATAAGGCACCAACATTGACCTTGTTAATCACAGTTCACACACTTACTTCCACACACAACTGCAACATAATACCTTATGAAGTACATACCAGGATAAGGAAGCCAACGTAGCAAGTAAGCAACAAAACAAATCTGATGATTTGGAATCACCGTTCGTAGCGATTTATGAATCAGCGATAGTGTTGTTTAAGCTTTGGGAGTAAGTATAAAACAATGTTAAATTATGCTATCGTAGTAACATGGCGTTTTGTCTGAGAAATAAACTAGACACAGATTATTTGAGTTGTCTTTATAGCCAACCGGTATTATGACTCACCGTGATTGTTTAATTCAGTGCTTCTAAACGTGTCGTTGCTCGTGGCTCGTGGCGCATGCGCCCAGTCACTACTATGTACTACTTTGATTCATAAGCTTGCGCAGATATTAGTTTAGTTTGTATTTAGTCAATTAAAATTTAGCGGAATTTTGCTTGAGAATTTTAGAGCGCCGTAGGATTTATTCTACAAACATGTTGTTGAATATTTACATTAAGTAAGACCTTCATATGCGTTCTTGTAACTGCATTAATTTCTAGATACATGCCAAAAGTGTGTATAACATAACTCATAATGCTTTTTACGTTTCAAGTAAAGGTGGTGGTGGTTTCTATGGTTCCAAAGGCAAAAACTTATAGTTAGAAAATTGAAAAGAGGCGACCACACGTCACCTAAACTAGAAGATAATCGCGGGGGCATGTACCTGTTGCGTTGCGCACTCCTTTCATGGAATATTGTTCTTGTTATAGAGAGCACACGACACAAAGCGGGTTTATCTAGACGCATTATGAGAAGCATCTCCGCTCCCAGATCGCGCGATAATACTCGTCGTCGTCGACTCACAAAAGTATAGAGCGGCGGCGGCGGCGGCGGCGGCGGCGCGGGTCCACGATGCATAGTGGTACGATGCGCGGAGGAGCGCGGTGCGGGCGGCTGCGACCGATGTAAGGTGATCTCGAGCCGAGCTGACCTTTGTGCATTACGGGCAACCGCCGTCGATCTTCTTTGTGTCGCGGCTTGCTTGTCAGCGTCCTCGCAAGAAGGAACTTTGTTGTCTTTCTCGAAAAGAAAGTAGGTAGAGATGTCGATGTAAGCATTGTTCCGCCGTCGAGTTAATTCAATATAGTGCTGCTGTCTATCGAACGCCATTTTTGTTTAACATTTGAATAGGTCTTATTGTCCTCGCTGTTTGGCGTTCTGAATAGAGAGCAGGTGTGTCTTAGGAGGTTTACGGTCGCTGATCTATGACGTCTCGTGAGTTCGTAACCTGAACATTAGGTATTCATATTATGGTTCGGGCTTTTCAACTTTAAGTGATTGAAAGTTCGGGGTCCGGTATCAGATTTAACAATACTAAAATACGCAACTGAACAGTTAATTACTTTATTATCTTGACTTTGATTGTGGCACAAACAGTAGAAACTTGTTTGCATGAACTGTACAAAAGCTAAAAAGCCATTAATATCTATCTTATCGCTTAACTACGTTATAACAACAATCGTATAAATAATGGTCGGAATATTAACGTAGATAGAAAGCGATTTGGTGACTAAAATTAAAGGAAGTTAGTAAGCTATTGTGAAATCATAAAACGATGAAATGCCATTGGAGATTACCATTTCTATGGTCACCCGCTTCCAATGTGCGATGAAGAACTGAGATGTGTCATCGGATTTTACTATAGAGAGCGACATGTTGTCAAATGTGGGACTTTGTTGCGCGTGAGATCGTCGCGGCATTGCGTGGCCAGGCATTCATATAAAGGCTTACTAACTTCATTCATATGGGAATGAGCTAAGGCTTTAGTTCTATTGATTTTTTTCGTTTACGAAGTTATAACTTGTTGAATTTGTTTCCACGATAACCATAAACAATTGTCTGTTTAGTAAGCGTTGTCTTGTCACGTCACTAATCTAACGTTGGCTAGCATAATTTACATCACAGAGATTATATAAATGTCGCGAATACTGCATGGGCTCTCCATAGCCATAGCTATATCATTCGTATGAGTTTGAGTTCAGAATAAGAAATGAATCGAAGCCATAAAAGATTGTGAAGTTCACTGTTGCGCCTAAGTTAATCAGGCCGTTTTAGATACCTCATTTCATTTATTCAATAACAATTTACATTGTGTCTGAATGTTTTACAAAAATACTGTTTCACAAATAATTAAAATAATAAAAAATTAAACAGAATTAAATTAGTTCCATACAATGTCATTGCCTACCTACATTATATTATTTACACTCACAAAAGTTCAAAATAATTAAAATTAACAATATTTTATCAAAAATTCACTACATTAATTCAAAAATGTCAGAACCAGTTACTATTGTCAATAAGATTAAAAATTCACACATCCCTTTATTTCCCTTATTCAATGTCACAATTACAATAGTTAATGTCAGCATTTCAAATATGTTATGTTAATTTTTTTAATAATGGTCCAGCTAAAACACATCATTGAGAAACTCATCAACAGTATTATTATACTGTGTGTGTTTGAAGCAGCAAGTTAAACTTAAAGAACGAAGATTGATTTAGATTAGGTTAAGATTTAACTTGCTGCTTAAACTGGTTTTTTATTATAAAAGGACTTTAATTCCATAGATATTGTATTGTACAATTTGATCGATTGAAAACTTGCCGCATGACTAACCACTTTCATAAGTGGGTGTATGTCATACAGCAAGTCCTTACGCCTTGTAGCTTCTCGTTTATTTCTTTCTTCTGCTGTTTCGAACCTATTCAGTTTTTTCATAAGGTCAGTGAGTACTACTAGAATATACAAGCACGGCACCGTTAATATCTGTAGATATTTAAAATACTCCTTGCACGATACCCAGTGTGGAATTCTCACTATAGTTCTTAAGGCCCTTTTTTGAACGACAAAAGCTGTGTTCACATTGTACGCGTAACTGCCTCCCCATAGAGAAATACTGTACCTACCTGAGCCTAGACTCTACAAGCGAATAGTACACTACTTTCAATTGTTCGATAGTGATCTCCTCTCGAAGACTTCTTAGGGCATAGCAAGCCGAACTAATTGAACTTTCTATTGCTGACAGTTATTTTTTCCAGTTTAAACTTTCGTCAATGTAAATACCTAAAAAATTTATGCTATCCACTAATATTATATTATCATTATTCAAAGTTATGTCAATTGTATCCTTATTTCTCGACCTTGTTCTAAATAACATTGCATTTGTTTTACTAGTGTTAAGATTAAGAGTGTTGATGGTAAACCAAGAATGGAAGAGAGCTAGAGCCATGTTTACTTTACTAGTTAGAGTTTCTATGTCATTAGCGGCTATTATAGCATTCATATCGTCAGCAAAAAGAACAAGTCCAGCATCTATATGCTTTTGCATATAATTAATTAAATCATTAATGAACAATATGAAAAAGATTGGCCCTAATATTGAACCTTGAGGAACTCCCTTCTTTATTAGTTTAGAACCCGATTTGTATACTTTTTCACAATTTTCTTCAGTCACTTTAATTTCTACGTATTGCTTTCGATTTTCCAGATAAGATTTAAATAGTTTTAGAACCGGTCCTCGAACTCCATAGTATTGCATTTTTGCTAAAAGTAGCTTGTGTGTGTGTGTGTCAAAAGCAGAACTTAAATCAAGGAATAAGCCTGCAACTTTTAGTTTCTTATTAATTTTGTCAACTGCTTCCTCCATTAAAGTAGCAATGGCGTCATTTGTACCCACGTGTTTCTGATAACCAAATTGCCTGAGATTCAAAATTTTATTGCGATTTAAATGCTTTAGTAGCCTAATTTTCGAAATTATTGGTAACAGCGGAATCGGTCTGTAATTATTGGGATCTAAATGGGAACCTTTTTTAAACGTAGGTACTCGTAAAACTCGGGTTATTTTGAGTTGGTATAGATATGAGTATATTCCCTATATACTCTTAACTATACACATATTGACTAAATGTGTTAGTGGAGCTGCCATTATGGCGATATGACCTTTTATTAATTTTATTGGTATTTCATCATGACCATAAGATTTCTTGTTTGCCATTGCATTGACGATTTTTGTCATTTCAAATGATGTTACTTGCTCGCAGCTCATTTCTACGCTCACTCTGTTGACATTATCTTTGTCCAAAAGTGTCAGTATCAATAACTAGCTCGGCTTTGTCAAAAATATTCGAAAAAATGTCTACATTTTCTTGGGGATTTGATATGATTGTATCATTAAACTTAAGCAGAATGTTTTTTTCACTCGCTTTGATTCTTTATTTCTATGTCTATTTATAACTCGCCATATAGCTTTTGATGACATATTTGCTTTTTAAATTTCTGTCCTGACTGCCATCCGCCTTGCTTTTTTTAAGACTAGTCTATATATTTTAATGTATGTTTTTGTATATGTTCTTATGTTCTAAGTCTTTTTATTTATACTTTGCAGAAGGAACCGTTTCATTTTACTGGAAACCTTTATTCCCTTTGTTATCCAGGGTAGCTTAGAACACTTTTTATAATAGGGATGATGCCTGGGTCAAAAAAAAGAAATTCTATTTAGTCCGTCAGTCAGATAATAAAAAAATATTAGACACGTATTTTTTGCTTTATCATATTAATGAAAAATGACTTAGATACAACGCATTAAAGTTGGGGAGTCGGGGTTGATACGTCACAAGTATGTATAAAATCTACATACAAGTGACGTCATGGCACATTAGAACTCATTGTATCGCCGTAATCTTTTTATAACGTAAAAAAAGAAAAAATACGTGTACGTTAATTTTTCATAATCTACATTACGGACAAAAAACATTTTTTTTGTCATCATCCCTATTAACCCTTTTTTGCTTCTTTTTAAAACTAGCGCAGTATGTTTGTCCAAATTTATTTAAAAACCCGTTTATACCTTCTTCCATCCAGTTAATATTCAGTATACGTTTACTAAAAACTTCTGAAATTTTTGCACTATACTGTCTAATCTCAATGTTTAAAAAGTTTTGACTATCATTGAGTCCTATTTTCTCGGTTTTTAAGTCACAAAATAACGCTGCATGTCCGTCAGCCAAGCAATTATGATCAACGAACTGTTCATTGATGAAATTTTCCGGTAAATTCGTTAAGAAATTATCTAAACATGATTGGGCATTATTCCGTCTATAGGTAACTTCGTTAACTATAGGCCTAAAGTTGAAGGAAGTCAGTAGAGTTAAAAAATTGATATCTTTTTTCAATAAGTCAATGTTAAAATCTCCACAAATAATACACTTTTTCCTAAAAAACTGTTCAAGTAACTGTTCCAACCTGGACAGAAATGTTACAAAGTTCAGATCAACCGGATTCCTATAACAGCGGAAGATGTATATATTAGTATTAGCATCTTTAACACCACATAATTATCTTAAAGCATTCAATTTTGTATATTTTTTTACAAAAAGCACCTCTTCACAAATAATATAATTTCTTGTCATTATCAGACTACCACACCTTTTTTATTTTTTCTATCACTAAAAGAAACCAATTTATAATTTTCCATGTTGAAACAGCAAGCTGACTGCATTGTCAAAAAAAAATCCGTTTCACACTCGTACAGTATAGTAGACAAATAACAAATTGAGTAGGCAAGAGCTATTTTATGTCTTTGTACTCTGGAGTTTAAAAACCATAGCAGCGTAGCATTCAAATGAAAGTTGAGAATATTATTAAACTAAATTCAATTGTTCATTTAATTAACGTATTTATACTTGCCTTGCTATTAAAACCAGAAAAAGTCATATATCTCCTAGGGACCGTTCGCCGTGGTTCGCACTTCGCAGATGACGCTCGTAGCGCGGGCGCACGGCCCCGCAGGCCTCAGCTAGGTGAGCAATGACAGATGTGCCAATTTAGTCCGTGTCACCTCGCCCGCCTCCCTATAACAACTATTAACTTCGTCTGTATAGGAAACGGTCAGCTGGCATATTTTTTTTACCAATCTGGATCAGTTGGTCGAATTTTATGCGTCTACTGACCCATATGTCTCGTAAACGTAACGAATTTCGACACATCAATATAATAATTATACGCTATATAAATTATAAGAAACCAGGCCATTATGAGTATTAAAATTAATGAAGGAATTTATGAAACACCTGATAAATGGGGAAAACAGGTAATTAAGGACATGTTTTTATCTACCTGAAGAGATTTAATTAACGTTTCTAGAGGAAATCAACCACTGCAAAGTGGTAAAAAGTAACATTAATCCGGATTTAAAATACATTACCGTATTACTTGTCGATATTCCAAATTTCATCCACGTGAAAGCATTGAAATAAATGAAACACCTTCAGAACAAAAAAACAGACTCAACAAACAATAAGAAGCATTTTATAACCGTTTAAAGAATTGCTTACATTCGCTTATATGCATAGCACGACATTACAATGTAAGTAGGTAGTCGAGTACATACATATGTACATACGCAACACGGCTCAGACTGCATGTTCGGAGGGACACGCCACAAAGTATTCCATGAATGTGTAATCAGAGAGTTTATTGATCGTGGCAAGATTAACACCACTCCGCATTGTCTGAGTTGGCACGTCTTAAATTTTCCCTTTTTGTGCCAATAACTTAAGGAATTCACGAATTAATTTTTTTTCTTCACCTTTATGAATGTCGTCGTTTATCACAACTGGAAAGAAATATTCCTTCTTATGTTGCGCTTTCGTAACCGCTTTTCAATTGTAAATTGTGATGTTTAACGACTATCTTTCGTACCCAAAATAGAATACCTTTACTTACACATAAATACATCGACTGCGGCCTCGCTGCCACGACAAGGAAGTACCACCGAACTTGAGGGATTTTTCTTAAATAAATTTAAATTATCACTTTAAAATAAAACGTGAATTATTCAATGAAATGCTTAAATAGCCACTTCAAACAGCTTCCTATTAGCTAAACTTAGGTACATAAATCAGGGCAACGCGAAGTGAGCTGGTAAAGTGCAGTTTCATAGATGCGGGAATGTATTTGAGTGCAGCCTGGGAGGATCGCTCGTTACATAATTGCAGCGCCACGGAAGGGCGCACTGCGCACATGCGCATCCTGCGAGCACGTGCCGTCCACGCGGCCGGAAGTGCCTCGCATCGACCCACTTACCGCGACCTTCGCGTATTTCTATACTATCTATTTATCCCACTACTTGTACTACAACTTTGTTACTTTCGCCAACCCAATAGAGCACGCGCCAAATACACCGTGTGCTACAACAGAGCTGTGGTCGGTCATTCGTAACAAGCCAATGTCATTGTCAATACCTGCCTCCAAGATCAGCAACTACTGTCCGCTATAAACAAATTGAGATGCGATTTACGATGTAATAGCAAACTAGAACGTTCTACTTTAAATATATAACAGACTTCCAAAATACATACATTTTGCAGGCAGGTATACAATTATACATAGTATTAAATTAACTAAAGTTCGGTGAGGTACCTACTTACTATAGACATAACTGCATTTCGGTTATATTCTTTATCAATTTTACAATACAGGTTTATTTACTGCCACTTACCATAATGCAGTGGGAATTTTATTATCTACATGTGAAAATACACATCTTTAACATAGGTATCTGAATATGATTGACACTTCAGGGTTGCATCAAGTTATTGTACGTTAAGTTTAATAATAAAAATCGTATAGAATCTATGTGTTATTTGCATAGGCACTGTTGACTGAACTTAGGTACGTCGATAAGGCTTGGACAGGTTGTGGGGGCTTATCTGTTGGCGAGGACATCCGCACGATGTTCGGACGTGCGTTATCCAACTAACACAGTTTTATTATCGCGCATCCCCGTCTTCATCGCGATCGCATCGACGTATCGGTGACCACGTGATAAAATGCTCGTTTCAAATCAACATCACATTTGAACACGGAAGTTTGTGTCATATCAAGGGCAACGGAGACAATGATGTTAACCAAAGATAAAATAAAAGCTTATGTTGCTCTCTTTTATGTTATGTTATGGGTCATACGAAAATGCGAACGATATCATCATGACGCAGTGTACCGTTTTTTGAAGATTGCAATCACTAAAACAATAAGCAGTGACGAGTGTTTCACCCATCCTCGTTCCTGAGCATCACAACTACCTCCTTTGAAAAAAATTACTGCAAGACTTCTGAGGTAAAGGCTTTTTCTGGTTTGTAATGGCTGTTACCTTTGGATATCATTTAATTATATAGCAACGTACCTATCTGAATTGGGTCTGCATCCTCGTATGTCTGTTCTGTGCTCGTGAATTCGTGATTATAGATCAATCAATCTGCCGAGCCTTTTCCCAACTATGTTGGGGTCGGCATCCAGTCTGCATAACTGACCCCCACAACCCAGTAACTGTGTAATACAATACCCCTTGGTAAGACTGGTTGTCAGACTTTCGGCTTCTGACGACCCGTATCGACTGTCATAGATTAACGAATGACAGCCGGGACCAACTGCTTATCGTGGTTTTCAAGGCACGGAGGAGTCTCGGTATGTTAAGATGGTCACCCATCCACAGACCAACCCCGGCAAGCATAGCTTAACCTGATGGATCGGACCGTGCGGCTATTATTACTCAGCAACGAGCTCCTCATCGACTCTCGTGATTATAGATCGTTTTTTTTTTTGGTTGACTTTATTTAATTTTGGTGCCTTTTTTTTACTACCTATTTTTCTTTCTTCCTTATAGTACATAATGTAAATAGATTTTCTATCGTGGCGGCTGCAGCCTTATGTGGCTTTTTTTTTTGGTCTCGTGTGCAACCTATTCTGACGAAATGCAGAATTTTGGTTCACGTTTTTAAAAACGTGATTATGTTGGATAAAACACCCAGTAGTCAGCCTCTCAAGTAGAATTAAAAAATAAATCCCAACTTAATATAATTAATGTGAAAGTGAGTTTGTTTTTTGTTACGCTTTCACGCTAAAACGGCTGAACGGATTTGAATGAAATTTGGCACATGGGTAGACCATGAGCTGGGTTAGGACAGAGATATTTTTATCGCAATATTTCCACAGGTTCGAGATTTATGTGGGTGAAACCACGGCGCGCAGCTAGTAAACTATGATAAATAAAAAAGGGCGCTTTTCCGCAGTAGACAGCCCCTTTGAACCTGAGGTCAGCCTTTGCGTATCCACTTATTCGCATCGACTCGAGGGTATATTTTCCAGTATTTTTCTGATAATCAAGATTTATTTTTATGAAGCAGTATGATACCATTTTTTTTCTGGACAACTATGAACAAATGAGATTGGCCTTTTTATTTTAAAATAACATGTCAACATATAGGTAGTTTGTTTTAAAGCTATGCTAAGCTCAGTCTCTTATAAAGTTTTCTTCCTTGGTATGTAGTAGGCTGAAAATAGGCCATTCGACGGCATTTCTAGAATGAGGTATACCTATCTTAAAAGTCCTCGTGGGACGCTAACGCTTCCTATATCTTTATACCATCTCGAATTGCCGCCATAGGATTCAATAACTGGTCTTCCGTATAAGGATGGATAGAATTTAAATCATGATGTTTTTTTTTTTAATAAATAAAAACCGTAACGTAACATTTTATAAAAACTATGTGTGTTTTAAGTTTAAGTCTCATGCCTTACAGTTCAATATACTGTCACATCATATGTTTCTGACTACTATTTGTGCAGACTAGACTAACCTTGGAGTAAGTCACGAGTAACTCAATGGATGTAGTTGGAATGAACGCGTTTGAAAGAATGAATGAATGAGAATTGATTGGTAGTAATTATGTACCTACTTAAGGCCCTATCAGTACTATTTATATTGAAACGAAGCTTGAAAAGGCTGATTATTGGGTGTTTTACGCTATTATTCGGTGCAATCCTTATCCTTACATCCTTACATATTATAAAACAAAGTCCCCCGCCGTCTGTCTGTCTGTTCGCTATAAATTCAAAAACCGGCCAAGTGCGAGTCGAACTCGTGCACGAAGGGTTGCGTACCATTATCTATAAAAACGGCAAAAAAATTATGTCTGTTATATGGGAGCCCCCCTTAAATATTTATTTTATTCTGTTTTTAGTATATTGTATTTGATTTGATTTGGGAGAAGACACTTAGCACTATGCTCAATTTATTTTCATTCCTTATCTAGGGAGGCAAATTGTTTCTCCTTAATACAGGTTGCTCAGCTACCTAGCTAGGAGAACAGTAGTTCACCCCTACAAATATTTGTTAGTTTAAGTTCTATGTTTACTTAATTATTTAACTATAATATGTACGTACCACAAATACCCTTTACGCAATAAATATTTTTATTATTATTATTAGAAATACATCATCTGTGAAAAAATCAACTGTCTGTCTGTCAATCAATTTCATGAGATACAGCCTGGTGACAGACTGACGGACGGACAGCGAAGTCTTAGTACCGAACGGATTTTCAAACGGTTTTCATCAATGAACGGAGTGATTCATAAGGAAGGTTTATTTGTATAATTAATTAGGGTTTTGTGTAAATTGGCTTAAATAATATGACAATTATTGTTGAAGATGTCGGAAAAGGAAAAAAACATGCTTACTGGGAGCTTTACTGGCGTGCGCTGCCTAAACCGTAAGAGATATACCTACTTCAACTAACTTATACAATAACCGCTTTTATCTTTCAGAATAAGATATATATTTTTTTTTTATATATCCGCAGGCTATTTTGACCGGTATTATATTAATCCTTATCCAATAAAATATATTATTTAAATTGGGCATTTTAATTTAGATTAAAGTTTACCTTGTTATCATATCATTTAAATGAATACTATAAAATGTATCACAGATTCAAAATTACGCGTAACAAAATAATTATGGTTGATAGCGGCGGGCGCAGCGGTAGGAGTCAATGACCTTTTCCTCGGCTATTAGGTATGCAATCCCGGCAGTACGTTCCTGTGGGATATTTTCCAACATCAATGCGGGCGAAGCCGCGGGAAAAAGCTAGAAACTAGTATAGTGAATCAGCAGATGAGTCGACGCAAACAAAGCATTAGGTTTTTTGAGTTTTAAACATGTGAGTTTTATAGTCGAGAGAACCCTATTAACAAAAGTGATCATTTTGTTTAATAATCTCTTTTTATCAATTGAAATGAAATTGTTTACTCTGTAAATAGGATATGCGAATCACTTTTACAAGTCATCTTAAAAAAAAAAAAATGCTAGATGAGTTCGGCGTTTCCTATCTGACTACTCTGACAAGAAAGGCCGAAACAAACTCAGAGGTCACAGTCTCTTTTAAAGTCCAGACATAACATAATCTTGGTCAGGCCATATGAGGACCATGTAGATTAGACTGAAATGGTCTTTTGAGAAAAGAACCACACAGATTTGAGTGGACCTGTTCTGTCAGTGCAAGCATTTGTCAGTAATCGTTTAATCTCGTCTCGTCTAATTAATAAGAAGTTTTAGGGTTCAGTACCTCAAATGGAAAAAAAACATTTTGTTATATTATGCTAAATATACTTCGTTGTCCGTTCGTCTGTCTGTCTGTCTGCCAGTCTGTTAAGACCCTTTTTTCTTAGAAGCTCGTGGAGTTATCAAGTTGACATTAATATCAAATACGTAGGTCTACGGTCCTTAGGAGCTCTAAAAAAATCAATCTTCAAAGTCAAAGCATTAAAAATACGACCATATAAGCGATATATTTTGATACTCGCTAATAAATCAAAACCTAATAGGGTACTTCCCATTGACCTAGAATCAAAAAAATTGGCAAAAAGCAAGGTCTCACAGCAGAAGTAAGAGAAAATCCGTAAATTGTAGTTTTATCATGTTTTTTTTTTAATTTAATTGACCGCGGCGTATATCGATGTATGGAAGAACATGTTTTTGAACTACAATGTAAAGTTTTTTTTTTTTACAATGTGAAGTTACCTCTATAAGCGTCCGCTGTCCGTCTGTCTATCAAGGGGCTATCATATCTTGGGTATCTCATGAACCGTAAAGTTCAAATCACAGATGGTGTATATTGCCGCTGTAACAACAAATAATAAAAATAAATTAAATTCAAAATTAAAGGGGGGGGGCCCCATACAAGAAACGTGTTTTTTTCGGCGTTTATTGCTTAATATCGTTGGTAGGTACGGAACCTTTCGTGTGTGAGACCGACTCGCGCTTGGCCGGTTTTTTATCAAATCACATTTGTAACAATTACGCAACAAGTGAAATAACAAAGAAGTCCACAGGTAAACTAAACAACACCATTTGTCATGGTTAACTGGAAACACAACAGTGCGATTGTTCCTCTTTAGACCTTGAACAATAACCTGTTCGAGTGCAGCGTCGGATTTTTTCCAAAATCTCCTTTTATTCGTATTCAAAAAGTTTAATGGAATTTCGCATTGCGCCAGTCGGCGTATTGTACAACGGCGAAGAATGTGGATAAAATCAACAACGCATTAAATCACACATACCCGATTATTCAATAGTAGGGTAAAAGAATATTTACGCCTCACGGTAAGAAAAAATGTTGGAGATAAAATATATCTCTACAAAGAGAAATTCGGTAGAGCCGGGAAGCTTTGTGCGTGGGATAGACGGCTAGCAAATTCGTGAGTGGGTTTGAAGCGTTATGCAGTAGGTATGTGGCATTGCGCAGGGTGCAGGTAGTGTTGGGAGCTGTGTGCATAAATCTGCAGGTCGAGCGGCCGCGGCCGGTGCGCTGTTCACGCCTACAGCGCGGGCTGCGGCGCGGCGCTCGCGCCTGCCGAGCCGATCTGCACGTTCTTAGCATATCTGAATCTGTCTACACGCGGCGGCACACCGCCGCCGCCGCTGCCAGATATGGGCAAAAATTGAAACACGGAACGTACATATCTGAGTGGGCCTCTTCTGCCTACACATAAAGCGTTGCGTTCGTGCTTTCTTTATGTCCCGCCCCTGTATGGTAAAGAAAATAAAATCTTGTCGACGATCTGCATATCACGCAGGTTTCACAGGCTTTTTACTACAAATTTCTATTTAAGTGAAAATAGTTTTAAGTCTTTTAGGTACTTACTTAAAATATTGCCGGTACCTACTTAATCAGCAGCACTCGATCCTCAATTAAAACACTTAACATACCTGGGGTAATTTATTATGTAGGTACTTAGTTATTTATTTACCAATGGTGTCTCATGTCTGACCTATAAGCAAGCATTCATTAATTAAATCCTCGAGCAAACAGACGCGACGCGACTCTAATAAAACAATTTCTAAGAAAGCTTCACGGTAGAACAACGAGCTGTGTCGCGTCGCGCCAGTCTGCACGAGGCTTTAAACATCGGTAAGGATACCATACATGTCATCTTCTTACACTAGGTTGTTTCCCCGCATTCGGATGCCAATAGAATTCGGGCTAGCGACCAAAATATGGGATGTCAATCAAGCACAATATTCGTCCAGCTTCGGCGCCCAACTCCATACCCACATGTCTGAATTCGGGTAAAGACATTCTGATACTCGAATGGGGGCTAAGCCAGGCGACTTTAGCGTAGCTTGTACTTTTTTGGTTCCGTACCAAACCCCTCCTTCTGTCTGTCTCTGTAATCGTAATAGGTAGCTAGATGTAAAAAGAACTTATGTAGGTACCTAAAATACTTACATATACCTAAAAGTTTTGGTGGTACGGAACTCTTACCGCGCAAGTCCAACTTACACATGGCCGGTTTTTACTAATGATCTAGTGCTTGTTCTGTAACTACAAGAGAAGAATAGGTGCCGAATAAGTACCTTACCTACCCACCGTAGTTGAAATTAATCAAACTGTAATGCCGAATCTCTAGATATTCGGCAGATCTGTAATGCCGAGTATCTAGATATTCGGCATTACAGATCGTAAGTACAATAGGTCGGTTTTTGCGCGTCTCCTTACCTGCATGAGTCGTATCCCACGGCCTCGGCGCCTCAACAGGTGTGCACCTGAGCCCAGACGCGCTTTTTCATTACGGACATACAATCAAACAAAACGAACTACATGCCCGTTTGAGAATGATGCCCGATTCATTCATCGTTGGCCGAGGAATTCTTTTATATTTGCTGGCCGAACTCGATCTTATTTTTATTGTCTCGTTCGTTCACATTGACGATAAGACCGTGCCTCGACGATGGATATGGAGATTGTCTTATTGATCATACTTATATACCTATATAGATCGAGGACATTTGAGTTTAAGGAATAGGTACCGTCCTTCGAAACTATCTCCGACTTAATTAGACGGTCGTCCAGTCGACCAAAACATAGATGACAATAGTCAGCACACCTTTGAAGTTTATGTCTTTTTAAAAATCTAAACAATACCTATACCTATTTGTTAAATCATAATAACATAGCACAGGTGTGTCAATTAATTTAACGCACGGTAAGCGCAAAAACAAACGAATATAGTAAGTAGGTACTTACCTACTACGTGAAATTGGAGAGTACTAAGTAGTAATAGGTAAGAACATACATAACATGCATTGTTATGAAATTGATTTCATTGAACCTATATAGGTACGGTTTAAACAATAGAGTTGTCACACGTGACATTTTGGGATGTGATTTGCAGTTCCATAATATTTTGCGCGTCACGTGCTGGCGGTAACCTTGATAAAGTGCTGGTCAACACATTGCGAGCAGGGCGTTGTCGCATACCGATGGCCCATTTAAACCCGACACTTCCACACGACTCGCCTGCGCTCTTAACTTTAATTCCTTTGCACTTAAATCCAGACAAAAATATTTACAGAACCATCCTACATTATTAATTCGGCAAACATTACGCCTAACATACTGATTCCTTAACATAGATTTCATGGTATCTATCCAGTATCCATACCTACCTACTTTAAATAACGACAGTTTTTCCTACACTCGTGAAGTTAACCTTGAATAATTCGGCCGGAACATGGTTAATATTTATTTTATATATTTACATATGCATAGATATCTGTAGAATATCATAAACAAACAGATCAACAAGTCGCAGTGTTAGCTTTATACCATTTTATCGATAAATTTGTTCTTGATTTACAGTCCCATAAAAGATAAATGCAGCCGTAACCTTGATCTACACACATCTTGATATTGGAAAATGTGAGCAAACAAAGGTGCGTTAGTGTTGCTTGTGCTTGCCAGCTCATATTCCACGAATTATATAACTTTTGTGTCAATGATAATATGGATTAACCTTCAAGATTAAGTAGGTAGGTACTGTGGTTTTGAATGTGACGCGTTTTCTCCTAGTCCAGATAAGAACGCAGTGTTTTGTGAGTTCTCTAAAGCATGCTGCAGAGTTTCTGCACCTCGACCGCAGCAAAAAGAGGATCATGTCGAAACTAATGGTAATAATAATCTTCAAAGCTAAATCGATCAACGAGTGGTTCTTTTTGTATGTTTCATGTTTGGTGTGTGTGTATGACCAGTAATATACTTTCTCACGCCGTCAGTCGGTGACTCCAAATCGTCCTTACAAACCGATTCTCTTTGCGGAATATGTTTACCTGAATCAGCTGATTTTGGGAATTTGAACGGCTTGAATGAACACAGAAAAAGTATTCCATAGCCGAACTACCTGTTGTTGAATCGAAATTGCGTTGAGAAACACGCACCTTACTGTGGGAGAAATATCAATGTGCACTGAATATAATACATAGATAAGTATTCAATAAGGCAGTCGACTCGTAACTTTCACATGTCATCGAGGAGGTCCAGGTACAGATGTTCTGCATCCTTATACCAAGTGAATTGGGTGTAATAGAAGAGTGATTTATTTTCTAATTAAATCGGAGCGTGTGTAGGTTGATTTAGGCGCATATTGTGGTGTCTGGCTGCGCGGTCGGTTGCGCTGGCGCAGCGTGGCATGGCGGCTCGCTATCGATGCCAGCCGATCGCGTCGTGTTAATTACTTTCATTAAGGGCAATTGTCCTGCTCAATCGGTCTGATCAGTCAGTTTGCCGCCGCTCGATATTTCTACTCAATACCATTAGCCCGCCTCGTACGACGCAACTCTTGCATGAATTGCGTTACATGCGCCTATCTGAGCTTTAATTTAGTTTGCGATAGTTTATGACCCTTGCCTTTAGTTAACAATGACCAATGTTGACATAAAAATTCATACAATGAATGCTAATAGGTACTCTCCTCTCTACAACTACACTACCTACTGTGCTCCTGACTCTTACAAAACTCTATTTATGGTGTTTTACATGAAGTAGGTCCATCCGGACTGGAAGGTAGGTTATCTGTGACGCAGTATTAGGTATTTCCTTCTGCTGTACTGAGCATACTTTAAGGGAGTCCTCCATTCACCATTTGATTGGTCTCACTTGAATTACTCCTTTCATACGTTCGAATAAAGTTACTGAAATCAAAGTTCAGCTAGCTTGGGCCATCCTGGTCGATTAATTAGGCCGTACAGTCAGCCTCAAAAAGATGTTCTGTAGTAGTATTGTAAAGTAGTTCTGCCGTCCACCGCAGTGTGCTAATCGCATTCACGTCATCAATCAGTGAGGAAAAAATGTTGTTTTCGTTCCTTCTAGTGGGACCACGTCCTTATTAGTGCTCTCTCGTCTTGTTTACTATTCCCCTACCATCAAACTATACTGCTCTATCCACCAAGTCTCTTCTAGTATTTTACCCTGGCCTTGCCCAAATCCACTACATTGTCTATAGATATTTCATTTCATTTATTTATAAAGGTACACCAACGGCTTCTGTATATAAAATAACAGTAGTTAACAGTTATGTGCTTATACAGTTGCCAATAACAGGTGAACCAACATTCTCAAATACAGTGATATGATAACCTAAGGTAACACCACAATATACACCACATATTATGCGTGGTACTTACCTACGCTTACCCACACACCACCAAACAAAATAATATAGGTAATACAAATCATTAATTACGCCTGAAGCGATGTTGAAGTTGCGCCGACGCATAGCTGGTAGCAGCCGTAGCAGGATGGGCGGCTGAAGTCTATGAACAATAAACTATATTTCTCGATAGGCCATTAACATATCATTGTAGTGCGCTAATCGAATGGCCGCAAGCGCGGGTGTACACCGCCGGAGCCTGACCGCTGCCAGCCACCAACAACTAACGAAGCTACTCGTTACAACTTAAACAGTTCAATGAAATGCTATATTATCAGTTCTCTTTAACTTAACATTCATATCCGGGTAATAAAAATTATATGCAAACACGCATCTGTACAGTTTACTACTATCCGTAAGACGATGTTTGAGATAGTTGGAATTACCCAAATACATTATTAAAGAAAGGGAGAAAATGAAGGAATAGAAAATGTTATGGAATAATTTCCGGTAACACTCCCGTCTCGTCTGAATTGACTCGATATTTCGAACGCGAACGTAATCACGTGAATCATAGGCAAACATGATTGCGACATCAACCGTCAATGTGTGCAAATCTTATAATACTTTTTTTTTTTGTAAGTTATTTTAGACAATAATTAATTTTTCAACATACTTGCTCGTAAAGTGTCTCTTATTGAACCGGGTTTAGGTTCATAATGCAGTATATTAACCACGCGTGCTTTTTTATTTATATTACCGCACTAGTGCGGTAATGTGCGCCAGAGATAACTATTTACTAGTCGGAGTAATAACATGGCAGTATGGAATTAGTAAGTACTATCATGGCAGCATGATGTTATTATATTTTTATATAGGCTATTTAGCGGTCCCAGTGCCTTTATTTACACCTCAGCGATGCGCGGAAAAAACAAGACTAGGTCGCCATTATCCATAAATATTTGTTAACGTCTTTGTTGTACTCTAGTATTATCAAATACGAAATCTAAAGTATTGTCACCAACCGACGCGTGACATTGTAAAGTTTTAAATAAAGCTCCGGAAAGTCAGTACCTGGCAACAAAGTTCAGTTGAACTTTATAAATCTAAATGTATCATCTCTATCAATCAATAATAATTATGCTCCATCTTGATTTATGTTAATTATTCTTGGTTTTTTTAAAATTCAAATTCAAATTAAAAATATTTTATTTAACATAAAGGTTTATGTGAAATAAAATATTTTTCATCCCACCATCTCGGAAAGAGTATTTTTAATCTTCAGTATCTGAGTGGAAAAGCCGTTTTTATTCTCTAGAGGATAAAGTAAATTGAATTTAGAACATCGTGTGCACTAAGTTTGTGAATTAAAAAAAACATTAAACCTATTTACTGCTACCTCTATGGTGCCGAATATATCATACAACTTTTTTTTAATTTGTTAAAAACTCAGACTCGGAACCTTCTTGGTGTTCTTTTTTCAATTTGCTTTGTACGCGGTTCTTTACGCGGCATTTTTTCACGTCATTGTTAAACCTTAGGTATATTAAAAACAAGAAACTTGAAAACAAGTGAAAAAACTAAAATGAGTGATTCTAGCGACGAGGAAGTTTAATAAAAAGTGAAATAAAAGTGTACCTATCTTGTGATTGTAAACGTTTTTTTTTTTGCATTTAGTCATTTCCTCGCTGAGGTGGAATGAAAAGTTACGTGTTGCACTCGAGTGCAAAGATTTTTCACCTCGTGCTCTTTTGATTCCCTCGCTAACGCTCAGGATTCTAATTTTGAATCACTCGCTGCGCTCGTGATTCAATTTTAGAATCCTTCGCTGGCTCGGTCATCAAAATTGAACACGCGGTTAAAAAGCAACTTTGCACTCTTGTATAACAAATAACTATTACACATGGGCACTTATGAAACGTCAGAAGCTAGGTGCACGGTTCCAATTGGTCGTTTCCTATGGAGAAGAGCCGGCAAGAAAATCCACGGTTACTCTTTTAAAAAAAACGTATTATAAACGAAATGACGTGATTTCTATTACAATTCTGAATAATTATCATGTTCACAAAAGCCACTAATAAAGATTTGAAGTTAAATTGTAGGTATATAATGTCAAATAATAGCGTGATTATGTCAAAAAGAATGTAAAAATAAAAATGTAAATAATATATATTATGGTAATTTGGGAGTAGTTAATAGACTCTACACAATTTGCCGTTAATGAGCTACCAGGGAAGCCACATGTGCAGAAGGAATTATTGCCAAACTTGCTTGTCTTCAACGTAGTCTTTAATTTTATAATATGCATTCTTGATAAGATCGCGTTTAATGTGGGTTTTGAACTTCCCATCGCTAAGTTCTGTAACCGACTTAGGCAACTTGTTAAAAAAGCAGATACTGTTCACAAACTTGGAAACTGTTTACAATTCATAAACATAACATCACGCCTTGTTTCCCCGAAGGGTTAAGCAGAGGTGTACCTATAGTACACCCACATTTTGCCAGTTATGTTTAAGTCCCGAGCTTATTGCCATCAACCGGGCACAAATCCAGACTCCAAGCTGCTACTGAGAAATTCCAGAAAGAAAAACCCGATGACACTTTGCCTGAACTGGGAATCAAACCCACGACCTCATGCTCAGCAGTAGCGCTTGCGAACACAGACCAACGAGGCAGCCAGTCAGTTTTTTAATTTCGTCATTTATTTTCTTTATTTTTATTTTTCTCCTGTTTACACCTTGTTATGTGTGCATGCTATGGTCTCCTGTAATTGAAGGAGCACACATGTGTTGAGGCTATAACAGCCGCAACGGTCGATCCATCAGGTTAAGTTATGCTTGCCGGGGTTGTCCCGTGGATGGTTGACCATCATTTACATACCGATACTCCTCCGTGTCTCGGAAAGCACGTTAAGCCATTCGTGTATCTTTGACAGTCGTTACCATTCGTCAGAAGCCCGTCTGACAACGAGTCTTACCAAAGGGTATTTTATTACCCATTTACTGGATTGTGGAGGTCAGATAGGAAGTCGCTCTATGTTAAATACTGGTATTCAGCTACATCCCGTTAGACTGGAAGCCAACCCCAACATAGTTGGGAAAGGGCTAGGCCGATTGATTGCAGTGTGTTGAAAAACGTCATAGGATACGCGTGTGCATTGATTATAACACACTCGTGTCATAATGTATTATTTCAACACACTTGATCGTAAAGTAGCTCTTATTGAACCGCTTTTAAGTTCATAAAGGACTTTTACAAGTCAAGGTTATGTGCGCTTTTTTAAATCTCATCAAATAGACTTTATGCCTTTATATGCCTATTAACTGTGTTAATAAATACAATATGATAAATTAACATACAATTTCATCAAATTATTTATTTTTGTCAAAAATTTAACATTTTTTCGTGTTCTACGAGTACATACGAAAATATTCAGTTTTATGCTTTTAATAATACCTATTAGACTACTCGACGGCTTCGTGCCTCTGCCTCTCCTTCAACCTGCGAACACGCCGCGATAAAAATAATCCATATTTAACCAAAAAAATTACATAGTTATTAAAACTTGTCATTTTTTTCCTCGCAAGAAAAACGTCGTATGAAACGCGTAATGCATTGATCATTACACCTGAGACGGTAGATATTATGCGTGCGAACCGTAGCCTAGCGCGATAAGCGAGCCGAGTGTGTACCATCATAGCCCACTAGTATCATAATGTACTATTATTAATCTTAATTTATTTTGAGAAATATTAATCTTAATTTTTAAAAAGACTATGGTGACAAAAAAAGTCTACCCATATCTCATAATAACTTTAAGGATCTTGCCTGGATTATTAAGTTCGTAATAGGCCCCATATACAGTTGCCTACTTCAGAAGAGGCATTCCCGTATTTAATTAAAACGTTAGAAATCTAGCTAGTAGCATCTCATCTCAGCGACAATCAATGTCAAAAACTTATCAATAATGTTGGTAGGTATAATTAGAGGAATTTTTGAAAGATTGAGACTGACATCAGAATGCGAAATCGTCCTTAAAAATACGGAAATTGTCTCTTAGATTTTGTAACATGAATAGGACCGTTTTGGAAATAAAAACCGCCTCTGTGGTCTAGTGTTTAGACCACTTGTCTCTGATCCAGAGGTTCCAGGTTCGATTCCCAGTGGCGGCCAATTTTTCTGCTCGATAGGGCTCGATTGTTCTAAGTCTGCCTGGCTAGCTTCCACCATCTTATCTAAGTCTGTCGCTATAACAACAATGCTAACAGCATTGTTGTGTTTCGGCAGTTAGATGTAAGATAGCCATTTCCTCTGTGGTTCAGGATTCCGGTTGAAGCTCGCTTCCACTTTCGGCCTGATCATCACTTACCATCAAGTGTGATGCAGGCCAAGAGCTACACCGTCACGTATAAAAAAAAACTTGAGTTTTATAAAAACCGGGCAAGTGCGAGTCGGACTAACGCACTATGGGTTCCGGATCACAAACTATTTTAGTTAATCTCCTTTCTACCATGATTGAGGCTACAGTAACAATGCAGTTTGGAAAAAATTCAACTGGGTAGGTACATTGTGATATACAGATGGACAGATAGGCAGCCGTAAGGTTGGTAATAGGGTCAGCACGCGTTGGGTACGGAACCATAATAACAACAATTAATGTATTTACAGTAATTAAGTCCATTAAGTTTAGTGTAGGTAATTAACTTCATATCTTTATCTAAACTACATGTCTGTTTGTAATTTCAAAATATCAGCTTTTAACCATATGCATATGAAAGTATATACGGTACCTACTGATAACAAAAAATCAATTTTTGAAATTGTTTTTGTTCGTCTGACTGTCTGTTTGTTCCGGCTAATCTCCGAAACAGCTGAACCGATTTTGACGGTACTTTCACTGGCAGATAGCTGATGTTATAAGGAGGTAACTCAGGCTACTGAAAAATAATAACGGTCCACGCGGACGAAGCTGCGGGCAGCTGCTTGTCATCACAGCATAATATCTCTTTCCTATATTAATTTGCTATGGCACTTAACATGAAAATGAACTACTAATAATATTTTTCTAAATACCTAAGTACCTCATTTATTATGTATATGGCAACGCATAACAACAATAAGTTAATTTGATAAATTGCTAACAATTAACAGTCATAATGTGTTCGGAATGTCTGATATGAGAACATAGTATACATAGTCATAGATAACAAATTGATTACATCGACGTGGTGATTCTATCGGCAACTATTAACATTGTTCGATATAGCTATTTCTCAAACAAGTGTTAAACACCATGATGTTACTAACGCAGTAAAACCGTAATAAATTACATAAATTATGACGCAATTCTCAAGTTCATCTACTTCCTCATGAATGGATGGAGTGTCAAGGGTCGAGGGGCAGGGGGGAGGGGGCACATAATCAGCCTATATGTCCTCGTTCCTGAGACAGAGGTACCTCAGGCGAGGTGAGAGGAAGTGGGCTGTAATCCACCACGCGGTGTTTTTCTTCACCGTTTTGAGAGCTGTGGTGATGAAATAATTTAAACAAAGTGAAACGTCTCTCTGGGTTCGAACCTACAATGTACAACTCGTAAGCAACGGTCGTTACCACAGGGCCATCACTGCTATCGGAGGGGGCATTGTAATTTGGACAAGCCGACCATCGCTCCAGTGGCGCAATTGGTTAGCGCACGGTACTTATAAGACAGTGTTCGTGAGCAATGCCGGGGTTGTGAGTTCGAGCCTCACCTGGAGCAGTCTTTTTGCTTATATTTTTTTTAATGTTTTTAAAAATATAATGTTGGTAAATACTTGTTTGGTATGCTATAACGCATGGTTAATAGGTTATATGCAAACATTTGTAGTATCTTTATAAGTATAAAGTACTTGGGGAAATAGGTACTTACAGAGTTATATATATGTACTACATAAATATAACATATTAGTTTTCATCTTCTTTTCCTTGTCCGTAGTCTGAGTTAAATAATTTAATAAGAACCAAATTAAAGAAAAATTGCGCACCAAAAAGATTTAGGTTTTTACGAGCGTTCCGTAAATGTGAAAACAACAGGACAGGATAAATCATAAAAAAATGGAAATAAATAATTAAACTTTCGGTTGGCAGTACAGACGCCAGCAGGTCAACCTACCCTAAACAGTCAAATTTTCCCAATCAACTTTGAACCTTATATTTAAGTGATAAAGTTGAAAATCTATTAAATCAATTTGACAGATTGTAGTTGGTTGATGTGTAGGGGTCTGTACATAAAAAAGTATAGTTACCAAACCAGGCGTTTAATTAACAAAAAAACATACTTATATACTTTAAAGTTTAATTAGTATAACAGGTACCTACATGGTAGTAATGAGTGAGCGTGCGACAGGTATTGTTCTTGTGGGGCGAAATATTGATGACAACTGAGCTATTGCGCGCACTTTACAGTAGGCACTTACTGAAACTGTTTACTGTTATAAAAATAAAAATAAACGGATGTTAAATATGTTTTTTTTTATATTTATAAGAATGGTCGGGCAACGCAGGTAAGTTATTTTTTTGTTTTGTTTATTGAACCGTGGAACCATCAGATATCTGCTTTCTTTTGTTTTCTCTAGATTAACCAAATACTGATACCAAAGCGCCAGCACGCTTTTGGCCATTTTGGTTCGCCGTTGAAACAGTGATGGTGAGTACTTACTCACCATCACTGTTTCAACGGCGCACAGACACACACTACACACACACACACACACTAGACACTAGGACACACTAGGTATTACGTAAGATCAATTAAAATGTGTTAATAATGAAAACGACCAACACACAAACATTAACTTAGTATAATAATATCATTGTATAAACAACTACACCACGTAATGTGGCGAGCACGTGGTGTCTAAATTGCGTGATGTTATTTCATTGAGATTGGAGATTGGGTAGCGCCGGTAGGTACCACTTCCGTGCATGAGGTCGCGAGTTCGATCCCCATGTCGCAAGACTCGCAAGTGTTTTCAAGGTTATCACTTTTAGGAAATAATAACTTACAGTAGGTACTGTATTGTAATTGGTGGCAAACGATTAGCTCAGTCTCACAAAGACCCTCTGTAGAACCATATTTTGGTACATTGTTTTATTAAATTATTACATCAATAGTTGTAGTTTTGTTACAAAGTTTCTTAACTTTTTCTGTTGTATTATGTTATTTAGCGGCAATAGTCCAACACTCATCTGCGTGAACTGGCTGACGAAGTGGTCGTGAGTTCTAACTAGAAGCAAACCGAACCCTGTGCACTACTGACTTAGCAAAGGGACTTGGAGTATTTCCTAATAAAATAATTTTATCCAGTTATGTAGTCCTACACTGAAAAGTTCATGGTCATGCATGAGCGACATGAATTGAAGTTTATGTTGAAAGTTAAAGAAGCTTCACATAAACAAGTTTTATTCAATAAACTTCAATGACCCTTCTCAAAATCAATAAAAATCGAGAATGCAGTTGTAACAACGGCCTTACTAGCTCACAGTGCCTGCGGCCGCTACTGCGACATCTCGTCATTAATCCTGCACGAAGCGCAGGGACTCAATGTATTGCCAAATTTGTCGAGAGCCGATCGCAGGCTAATAGCTCACTTATCTGAGCAAAGTCAATAAACTGAAACAATAGCCTGATGTAACCGCTTTCTGAACGGTATCGGGATCGCGGTACTGCACGTTAATAAAAACAAGTTGTCAAAAGAATCGGACAAGTTTCTAATAAAATAATTTTATTATTTTACATACTTACCTATATATCTACATAATATAATATCATCACTACAAGATAGGTACATAACAATTATTACATAATTTTTATTTTAAAGCAATGCTATTATTTTGATGTCAGTGCTGTAAGAATTTCTAATTGTTATATGCTTATTAAACAACAATTTAAAAAATACCTAATTAAAACAGATACATAGAATACTCTTAATTATGTACATACACCATACAAATTACAGACATCAATTTAGGAATTTTACATAGGGTGACAAAATGGGCGGTCTAAAATAATCACGAAGTGTTTACTAAATTTAATAATTGGTGATTATTTTATCTCTGTAGATCTCCACTTACATCATATCAATACAATACCCCAAATACCATGTAATTAAAATTCTGTGTCTAATAAATAGATGCCGCAAGCCGTCTAATTATTATACAAACAAGAATGCTCCACAACAATAAGTAGGTACCTACCTACAACAGTTACCGCTATGAAGCAGTGTCCGTTGAACCGATGTGTCGTTTCTACGAGTGTTGTAGTCTATCAGTAGTCAGGTACGTCCAGTAGTCAGCTGGAGGGTGCACGACGTCGCGGTACTAAACCACTAACTAATCGGGCAGCCGCTGCACGCTGCGTGACCCCTGATCCTGCCCGGCCGCCCGCCCGGCGCCCGCGCCGCAGCCGCCCCCTTCCTGCCTGCTATTTGTTTAACTCGTGCCCTCATCTGATTAGAACAACCTCTCGGGAATTGAAGATTTGTACCCATTTACTCAAAAATTCCTATGGTCAGTTTAACAATCATTCCGTGAAACACGCAGGTTTCTGTAAATTCCTAATGATTTCTTTTGTCACGATTTTTTATGATCCTTTACATGTAGAAATCGACCCGACCCCGGCATGCCGACCTCAAGTCGTGAGGAATGTAAATTGTTGACCGTGCGCGAACAACCCCCGACACAATATTCCTTCTTTGATTTTTTCTGTCACCTACGAGAGAATATTCGGGAGGGCAGTGCTACGTGCGTAGCCAACGAAAATGTGGACACATTACAAAAGCCACGCATCCACCGTTTTTCAAGACTACTTGTGAATCGGACGTGCCTACCCCGGGACATTATTAATAGTACCATTCTAATGGGACCACTATTTAATTGATCAATTGAATACAGAGAGATTGGATTGGATTAATTGGAGAGTAGGTTACAAGTTTACACAAGAAAAGGTGTTTTAATTAATAAAGAAACACTGATGTTTGACATAATTATATACCTTTGATAAACACCTATTATTTTGAATAAATATTTATAATGTGTATCTCATTACTGCTACCAAACTTAGAGCTCACATATAAGTATTTAAATACTAGGTAATGATCTTGAATGTCTCCGGAAGTGCAGATAACGAACAAAGTAAACAATTGCCATACAATTGATTCCATCTTATATGCGTATATTTTGATTTCAAATTGACATACAGATAGAAGGCAAACATGAACAAAGATAGAAAGGCAATAAAGATAAGGGCTCTGTCCGGATATCATATGATCAGCAATAATATAGTCTAGGGCCATAAAATATGTACTTTGGGAATACGCCATGGCATTGTACTGTGCCGATATTAATAGAATATCAATGGGTACAGGCGTACTTAAACATTTATTTTATTTTTTTCAGGTTTTCATCACAATCTTCATTATTGGTGGGAACAATAAAATATTCATTCATAACGGAGTACCTACTAAGATAATTATGTTGAAAAGACTTTAGGTTCATATATTTATGCCTGTAACCAGAAGACGAGGTGGCCGAGAGGTTAAGGCGTTGGACTGCTAATCCAATGTGCTCTGCACGCGTGGGTTCGAATCCCATCCTCGTCGTAATGTGGGTTTTTTTTAATATTTTTATATTCCATTTAATGAAATGAAGTCCCATTGAGGGTCAAGCACAATAATGTTTTAAAGAGATATAGCAAAAGAAACACAATAGTTTAAAAATAATTTGATTTAAGATTACCATATTAAAAATAATTAGATTTATGATTACTTTATTAATCTAATTTTATTCATCATGATGAAATGTTAAATTGGAACACATTCTGTAATTAAATTACTGATTAGTTTTCTGATAAAAAATCATTGTCATTCTAAAATATCTTAAGTAGTTAATAATGTATATTGAACCAATGCCTTCCACGCTACCGGTCGGTAGCGACTAGCGACAGTAAAAGCAATGAATGGATAGGTCAGAGGTCACGACTACGCGTAACTCGTAAGTGGCGACAGGTTATTAGCCTATCGAGTGCCGGCTCCGCAATAAACTACATTTTGCGCGTTTGAATACCAAACAACTTTGTTTTCGACGCGATATTTACGTGACTTTCGTAGTGTGCTCAGTGTAGGTACCTAGCTGTTATGATAGGTAGTGTCGACTGTGTAATTTATTCCATGACAGAACGATAATGATACTTAACACTTAAGATTCATGACTATTATTAATGATGGGAACTCCAGACCAAATAACGTATACAAAGATTTTTAAATCATCCAATACCCACCCAGTTAGTATAGTTTAGTTACCCACCAGTCACCACACTTCACGATACCTTAAACCGTAATTTTTATACTCATTACCAAAAATATTTTGATACAGTCTCAATAGGTCAGATAAGATACAAAGAATTCATGACGAATTAAAATTCCGCTGTAAGTGGGTACCCATACAATCCAGTCGTAAAGATAAGCTTGGGACAACTGTGTTTAGCATTGATTTTGGAGCACCGTTGATCACGAAGTGGTCTGCTTTCGTCACCGGACAGAAGTCGATCAATTCATAAATAACAGGCTAACGGAGCCTTTTAATTCACGACGCTATTAAATGCTGCATTGTATTTATAATAATGGTTAATTAAGGCTTTGTTTTTTGTTCATGGATCCGGGTGTCAAGCGCAGCACTGGGTGACGATACTGACGACTAACGAAACTACCTATATTATGAACCCAATATTATGCAGGCGAGTTGTATTTAATCCTGCCTTTTCCAAAATTCTTCGAATTAAGCCTTCTTATTACAAGCCCGGCTGCATATATCTCGGCTTATGTGCGTTGCTATGTGGGTGATCGACTTTCTAGACTTATAGACTGCCTTTTTTTTTCTTTTTTTTTCGGGTGAGAAATCATCAAATGACTTCGTCCGCTCTGGGTGGAGCGGGAGGGCGTGTCAGACTCTTACTGACTAAAATCCACCCGTGTTCCTTCTGTTGCCTGTGCAATGCCAGGGGGCCACGGTATCCCTTTCGGACTTTCCCGCAACCCCGGCAGACAATGGTCTCATCGGACCCCTTCACTCGCTGACATCTCTTTGAGGCGCGCGTGGAACACAACGCGTCGTCGACCCGGGCTTGGTCCTTACCGGACGGCGAGCTACCCATTGCTCACCGTCCGCAAGCCCGCGCCTACGGTGGCCGGGAATCCGCGATCGATTCCCGACGCCCGGGGCGTCTCCTCCTGCGGCGGCTAGGGGCGTGAGGGCGCGAATTTTGCCTCTCCATCACGCGTTCCGCCTCCTCCTTCGCGAGCATTACTGCTTCGCAGAAGGAGGTGACGGCCTCCCATGCCCTCTCACTCCGTACCATGGCCTGGACCAGGGCCGGACGCAAGAGATCCTCGCCACCGATCGCCGCTACGAGGACACGGCGATGCTCTGCCCAAGCCGGGCAGATCTCCACCGTATGCTCCACCGTGTCCTCCGGGCGATCCACGCAGTGATGACACCCGGGCGTTTCCTCCCGCCTGATACCGAACAGGAACCTCCCGAAACAGCGTCAGGCGGAAGGTGAGGACGCCGTGGCGCCTCTCTAGCCACTCCTCAAAGAGGGGACTTATCACCGCAATAGTGGCGTGCCCAGCACTGGTTTGCGACAATCGCACTCTCCATGACGCCATGAGATCCCGTCGGAGCTCTGTCCGCTGTGCCGTGATTTCTCGCGGCATCGGAGTCAAGCCCTGGCATTTCGCCTCCTCGCGCCACTCCCAAATATGCGCGAGGACTTTTGCCTCCAGATCCCATGGCGACTTATAGACTGCCTGTGGTTGTAACAAACCTTTACAGACATTCTTTGTAAGTAGATGTGCGCTCAAATTCCAATCTACTTTCGTGAACCCGGTGTTATTAACTGACTTCACTAACGGGAGCCCTACGGAGTGTTGTCCGATGTCTTCCACGCCAAGTTCGCTACAATATAGAACATTGTTATAAAACCTCACCTGGACTGTCTAATAGAAGTATGGGGCACAGCGGCCAAAACCAATATTGAAACGCTCCAAGTAGCACAAAATAAGTTAATAAAGACACTCTTCCAATATCATTACAGTACACCAACACAATAAATATACAATGAAACAAAGGTAATGAACTTATCACAAACATAGGTACAAAAATGTATCTCATTTAAATTTTAATAAAGACATTCACACACAAATACAATTTACAAAGAAACATCAAATACACAAAATTAGGCTCAGAAATGCAAATTACATAGGTACAATTATACTTACCACGCACCAGCTATGGCAAAAAAATGTGATGTACGAAGGTGCTGCATTGTATAATAAATTACCAAAAAACATCAAAAATGCTAAATACATGTCAATATAAACACTTAAAATTACATTATATTTAATCAAAATAAAGCGAGCGCACCTTAGTACATTACATACCACATCTAGTTGCGCGCGTTCCGTGTATGTTTACGTCTTACAAAATTATTAGCGGTTACCCGACACTTTTGGAATATTTTAGTGTTGTAATTTTTTTTTTTTTTTTTGCAGAAGCTGTACGTCAATCAATAATGATTTTAAATTAGTTAAATACATACTCGTATTTCTCATGTAAGTGAAATTTCTTATGGGTAATAAAGATATCTCAAACCCGATCTACATACTCCCAAAAAATAAGATAACGTCCCCATTTTCTAACAATCCCGAAATAGCAATTTCCTTTTTTGTTTTTCCATCTAAGGAATACAATTTACAGTTGTGCAAAGTAGTGACAAGTTATTAGTGAATCATTTTGCAAATACCGTAATAATTTTAATCTTTACTCGCCCATCGACAAACAAAGATTTCGAAATAAAATAAGAAGTAAGAAAGTAAAGGAAGTTTCCTCAATCAAATTCAAACGACGATTTAATCCGTTTAAAAGGATTCCCGTAAATGCTCTCATCCATCAACGGTTCACTGGTACGGGGTACCTACAGTCAGCAATGAAAGTTGATTGTCGATTCAATTTGTAAATTATAATTATTTATCACGATTAAACAGAAAATGTCGATTGCACCCCATGTGTGCAAATAACTATAAAATTCTATTGTGTCTGCTAATTGCGCGTGCGACGGGTTAAACAATGTGTACCTCCTACCTACTTAATTGAAACCATCTCAAAACCTCAAAAACCCATAAAAAATGTATAGTAGGTTATACAGGGTGTTTGGCAGAACGTTGAACATACGAAAATGGTGGATAGATTGGGTCATCTGCTACTTACTCAGCCCTAATTTAATTGGCCCTGGACCCCAGGATATTAAAAAAAAATTTTTTTTGCTTTCTTCTAGTTTCACCACTTTCTTAACTTTAGAGTGTATTTTTTATCACAAATGGATGAAACAGGCATTTTTTTTTTATCGTTAATGTTGGTAGATTCTTATAAAACTATTGCTTTATTCAGATGTTAGCTAGAAAAAAAGTTATAAGTCCTCAAACTTACAGAAATATGTAAAAAAATACTTGAAACTAAATTTCAACTTGCATTTAAAAAAAAAAAAAATGGGTTGTAGCAGATAACCTATCCACCATTTTCGTATGTTCAACGTTCTGCCAAACACCCTGTATAAATTTATCAGAGTTAATGACAATCGTGGTAAACAATAAAAGTAGGTAGGTACATGTGTCTAATTGATTGTACAGATTTGTCTGTATTCTGTACTGTACACATACTGTACTGTACCGAATGTTCTCGATGCCCGAATGAGAGCACCATGCACATTGATGACCACCTTAGTTCGTCTCAACTGATAGGTAAGTGAACTAAAAATTTAACCGGTTAATTGTAATGACTTTTCTTTTTGGCACAGTTCGTGGCTGTCACAATAGAATGGACCGCTGACAATCGTCGGCGCGCGGACGCTGATTGTATCTGTCAAACAGGAGCGTTTGTTTATGAGCCGCGCCGCTACCGTGCCGCGGCCGCCGCGTCCGCCGACACCGCCCCGTTGTCATCGGGGACATGTCCGCACTCCACTATCAGCTGTCCATCACTCAGAACAACGTACTATTTTCTTCCAACTTTCTAATAGCACCACGTGCGAGAATTAGCATAAGTATTTAGGTAATTATTCGCATCTCAGATTTATTTGTAAGTAGGTACATGATTGACAATTGTCGCAAATCATTCGTGCTTGTCAGATTGGATTACCCTTTGAATTTGAACAAAAAATATCGAGAAAGTTGTTCTATCAGATGACGCAAAGTGGGTGGGCTGCTGCAACGGCCTGCGACAATTGTTACTTTCATATCAATAAGCCCGAGAGTTTCTTTATGGAATCAAAACACCAGCATCTGTCTTGCATAGTATTATCCCTAACATGCAGTGTCCGAACAATCTTAACGCTGACAACATTCTTAACTTGTATACCTACGAAAGGGTGAAAGCAATTTTAAATATAGGTTTATTTGCATGTTATTTACTGTTACATTTAATCATGATTCATGCTGATTTTACGACTCTTGAACACCTACATCACCCGTGGAAATGCGTTGCGAATCGCTAATACTTAAAAGTTTGCCTAAACCGATTTATCAAATTACGGTCAGCGCGAGCTGTGCGGACCGTACTGTCATATGTAATTCACGAGTGGTACAAAGAATTGAATCATAAATATTAATCAAGATCGCAATAAAATCAGTATGGTGCGGCTACGTAGTACCTGCGCAGGCGCGGTTCTCCGCGCGTCAAGCGCCGCATGCCGCGCCCGCCAGCCGCCCGCCCCACTAACCAACACTTGCGATGTTTATATACCTATAAATTATTTTTAATAAACACAGTCAAGATCCATCTCTATAATAAATTGCTAGAATGACAAACTTTTAATTGTGACAAATGATACCCAGTCGAGAAAACAATATGTCGAGCGTGGCGTATGGGCTCCGGGCACAAACAGTCGACATTTGCAACACCGCGCGTGGGTCGTACTGGCTAACGATCGAAAGGTGATGCTTGTGGGACTGGGGCCAGTTGTAACGAACATTATGTAGTGGTAGCTTGCAGCAGTCATCACCTAATAAAGAATAGCTCGAATTTAAGGAGAAGACTTTTCCTTGATAAACATGGTAAGCATTTGTGAATAATCTATCTATCAATATAATCTAAAACTTTCCGGTATGGTCGATACTCAGGCTAAAATATCGTAACATCATGTAGTCGAGTCGCACAATATGACTTGTCGGGAGACGGCACTTGCTTATTAGTGACGCAGCTGTGGCCAACGATAGCTGAAACCTTAGATACTAAACATACTAATTATAATTCTAAAACAACTACCGTTTATCATCTATTTGATTTATCAGCATACAACTGAAGACTGACATCATCTATCTATGTCTATACTTAATACTAATAATAATATATTACATCATATAATAATAATAATAGTCTCCGGAACTTCAATTAATTAATTAGTATTTGTTTGTTTGTAGGGGGTAATATCCGGAACTACCAATCAGATTTGAAAAATCTTTTTGCATTGGATAGCCAAATTTTTGAGCCAAGCACAAAGTCAGAAAGAACGCTAAGCGAAAGCGAAAATGAATATAGCGCGCGGGTGAAGTCGCGGCCAGAAGTTAGTATAATTATAATAAAAATGACTCACTTGAGCACGGCTGGACCGATTTGGAAAAAATTTAAGGGTTTTTAAGGATATTTAGTACTAAGCTTCCTCTCTCCGACTTATTTAAAATTTTGCTGTGACCGACCACCTGTATATGTACATTATGGATTGCAATAAATATAAATTCAAATTGATTTTTTTTAAGTTTCGCAGAAAATGTTCAAATTCGGGAAAAAAGTAAACGTCTTTTTTATAAGGGATTCTTTATGAAGGACGAACGTCTGTCGGATCAGCTAGTTATTAATATTTATTTTATTTTATATTATTTTACCTCCTCAGCTTGGTCTTCTTCTTTTCGTGTGGTTAGTAAACCAACCTGGTGTCAGAGTTTTAAAGCCGCCCACGGGCCTCTGACTTGGCTTCACATGTCGTCGAGAAATATCTCTCAGGCATGCCGGTTTCCTCACGATGTTTTCCTTCACCGTTTTTTGAGCAAGTGATAATTATATAACACGCACATGAATCCGAAAAGTCAGAGGTGCGTGCCTTGGGTTCGAACTCGAGACCTACGACTTGTCAGTCTGACGGTCACACCACTAGGCTAACACTGCTTGGTAATCTTTTTAGAGTTTTCAGTCAAAGACAAGGGTGGTATGTAAGGTACGATGTAAGTAAAAATATGTTTCTAGCGGATATGTCATGTTCCAGTTGTATTATTCAACTTAATTGGGGCTGTTCAGATAGTAACCTACTTAATTATATAAGCTAACTCGCAGAATGACTTCGAAGATACGTCCTTTTCCACGGTATATCAATAGTGGTAATGGTAACAATAATTATACTGAAACGTAATTTAGTCAATATGAATATTATAATATTCAACGAACGGCATACAATGCGCCGGTCGCCGAGATTTAACAACTGTAAATCAACACTGACATTTATCGCCAAACAGTAAGTTCAAAGACAATGCGTTGGCAGATCGTTTGGGCATAATGTTACGGTGATAGTACAGTGGTAGTTGGTACAAAACAGGAATCCATGGGCATGAGTCAGGCAGTGAGGCGAGTGGCGGCGACGCGGCGTCGCGTGCGCACCGTGGCGCAACACTAGCGTGCCGCCGCACCGCCGCGTGCCGCCGCGCTACCGACACCCGCATCGACAATGTCGAGGTGAGCTACGTGGACGTAATAATAATACCAGTTTATTATCGTCCCACTGCAGGGCAAGGCATCTTCTCATACAGAGAAGGCACGAGCATTGATCACCACGCTTGCTCAAGACGGGCTGGCGATTTCAGACTTAGGTATAAACACACTTATAAAGTACACGTTTCCTCACAATATTTTCTTTCACTGTTGTCAGTAATGTCTAAGATAAACTCAGAAAGTACATATGAATTGAAAACGTCAAATTGGTACTTGTCCAGATTTCATCCCACAACCTCGTACCAATGGTAACCTCGTACCTCGTCGCATGTGAGGCGAGGCCTTATCCACTGGGCTATCGCGACTATACGAGGACGTGCTTATCATTAGCTAATGTCCTAGCGTCTTCCACAGTTTTTTCTCGATTGAGATCTTGTTTAGGTCTATCTCCAGCTGTAAATGGCAGCATGTTTGCTGATAGATAAGGAAAGATTCTAATCCAAAAATCCGTCTGAATAATACTTTTTATATACTTTACATATTATTATTATCTTTTATTTCATTTTGAATACTTATTATTTACATTAAATATTTTTATAAAATAATCAATTTAATAATATAAAAAAACGATTATCGGCATCAGGAACAGGGTCCATTATTATTATTATTATTTTTAGCTTGTTAACTTTTAAAGTATGTAAATATTAAACTATAGGTACGTTATCTGGAATATTTTAAGTCATTCAATTTTGCCATGAAATTAAAGTTTCCATATCATCCCAAAAAAAAAACGCGTATTTTTACTACGTCTCTATATCTTTCACAAAAACTGTGAATAAAAATACATAGCAGAGTAGTTATGACACTCTAGTGCACAATAAAAATCGACACCTTCTTTTTGAAAATCGAATCAGTAGTTAAGCTGCGACCGAACATTCATACCTACATACATACATAGAAGCCTGCCTATATAGACGGTTAAACTCATTAACCTTCCTTTTCCTGTGTCTAGTAAAAAAGAATGGGAACAACACTTGTAACACACACAACAAAAAGCCACGGGTGTTGTACAAAAACAAACAAATATGCAACAAAACAAAAAAATACCTTAAAAAAACTGTAAAGTAACGGAATGGGATATGGTAATATGAACAAGGGTAGTTCATGGCGATGCTACGCTCGGTATTAACTATCTACGTCTTACCTTACTGCTTTATGTAGTATTTTTCGGTAAGGAACTTTGCGTAGCAATTGTCTTATTTGACAGGTACGGTTATTAAAAATGCGTAGCCCGTAGCGTAGCGCGTAGCACTATAGGCTCTACGTAATGGAGAAGAGTTGTGGTAAAAACTATACTGTACTTACCTATAGTTAACCTGTAGTTTAAGTACGTACGAGTACTATAATTTTATTTCAAAATCTTCTACTGAACACTTGTGTTAGTGTTTTCCAATTTTTTTACGAATCATTAATAAGAATGCAGATAAATAATGTCTGCTATCTTTCAAGTAATAAAAAGTCCAGCCACCCGAGCAGTAACTTCATAGAAAAATACAAAAGGTAGCTAATTGGCAGAGATTCAAAGGTTCGACCAACTTAGAAAAGTATCGGCCAGTGAATGGTAACCTGATATTATTTTATTGATTCCCGCTAGTGGATCTCCCAGTGAGTTGGGAGCACATTTGATGAATTCTCACGATGCGTTTGGGAACGAGGTTTTTTCTCGTTTCATTTCTCTCGGCAAACAATAGATCACCGAGCGCGGATGTATGGAGGGTTGGAAGTACTTACCTCGCCGCTCCGACCGACCAATAATGTGTGCGTAGTTGCGTACAGAGAGTGACGTCGTTGTGTATTGGCCTAAATAACTCACTTTTATTTATTTATTTAACTTGTAAACTGTATAAGCTTTTATGGGACACTATAGTTGTAATTTGTAATAGATTTTCATATGCTAAGTAATTCTTTTTTTTCAAACCTTTTCTGTCTCAGTGCTGGCAAAGGCCTCTTCCAAGTCCTTCAAGGTATCTACTCTTTTCTTGCGCCGTCTCCGCACTCATTGCACACCTCTAATTCATCTCACCACCTCTTTTTGGGCCAGTCTCGACACTGCTTTCCCTCTCTAGTAACTCTTGCGTGGTCACTGTGCATGCTGATGTGCCCCCGATTTTCATTACATTACAATAACTCCAGACAATTGTTAACTATTTCTGAATATTAGACGACTTTAAACTTACACAAAAGTGAAATCCCAATCGGACACCAATAATGTGAGCCTTACCTTAGAAATACCTAAATAGATTCTATATTGTAGACTAAAACGACAACCTGAACGGACGTATTGTAGCAGTGGCAGTGTGCACTCCTCTACAAGCCCAGTATACACGTGTGTTGCTCCCCGGTGCGGCGCGCTCCCTGTTCCGTCTGCGTGACTACAACTTGTTGCTGTGAACCAGTTCCTGAACTAAGGTGACCTGTCAAATTACTTCCTCAATTATTTATGCAATTTATGCACTTTATTTTTTGCATAACACTGCATCTTACCGTACCTGCATAATATTTTTTAATATCAGTCGGAATAGATTTAAATAAATAATACTTAATTGTTACAGTTTCAAAAAGATTTTGCATATTATTATAATATTTAGGCATATATGCAGATAGTAGGTACCCGGAATTTGCATTCATGAAAATGAAGTAGTTATGGTAATTTTATGGAATTTAAAACTTTATTATTATTTTAAAGTTTAAATTACTTTTTCCATTTCCCGTCAAAATCGTTGAATACGACTATATAACCACTACCTACTAGCTTTCGTCGGGATATCATCATTGAAGTTTTTATTTTGTATAAACTTCGACCACCATCCACATACAGTGACCAGTGTGTCATAATCTTTAAAATGTAAATCAATAGTAAAGCTCATGTCATATCGATATCAAAACAATCAAGAGTCGGACGCCGAGCCAGATCAAATTGGACTTGTCTCATTAACTGTGATACATTTCGCTTGAATCACGAGGCGGGAATGTTACCTGACCGGTAAAGTTACCCATATCCTACATTGCACACACTGTAATGATTATCCTCAGTGTGTTTAATAAAAGATTCAACGGAAGCTGCTACCTGTCTCGTGAGAATTGACAGCGGATGTTGCAAAAGGTGCCCCCGTTTTTTTATGAGTGTTACATATTGATGAAATGGGATTAAGGGTGATTCCGTCTCCTGTTTAGTCACTGCTGAGAACTGCTCTTCAAATTGTGATTGAACAATATGGTATGCAAGGAAACAGTGGACATTTTCCATTAGGTCACAATGTTCTTACATTGAACTTAATAGTTAATACCGTTATAGTTTACAACATAAGTATAGCCTGGCCTCAATTATAATATATAGGTCGCTACCTACTTACATATAAAATATAAACTTATTTACTCTTATAAGTTATATGTATAAAGGTAACCGAAACGACTTTTTCCTTTGCTCAATAGACTTTTTAGGGAAACACATGAAAAACAACCAAAATCGCAAAATCGTATCTAAAATCTCCTTAGAAACATCTCATTATTTCAAGACGTAACTCGTGTGAAATTCTGTTCCCTTCACCTGCTACAGTGTCGCGGTTGAAAAACTCAAAGCAAAAAACACAAGAAGGAAACATAAATGGTGCCGGTTATGATGAGTACGTACGATCAGACAAAAAAGTATTTAGAGTTGCACTTGTGAGATCCGTTCCCACAGTGCTTTATCGATTATAGGAGCATCATTTGTGAGTACTTACAATATCGTGCCCGCCTCCATATAAGCCGTAGAAAGTTCAGTAACCTTGATGTTCTTATCTTTATCATAATAAGGCATTAACAATATAAAAGCAATCTATCATTTGAAATTAATATGATCAGTGATCGGCGGCGCGGCGGCGGTGGTGCGCGCAGCTCGCCGGCACTCGATATCTGCATGCCGGCCGGAATGGCGGTTAATCAGGTGGCCCGTTATATTACATTGTGCTCGCCGTGAGCTCCAACCCGAGAGAACAGGTTGCTCCAATGACAAAGGAGCAGATTCCATCGTCCGCAATCCGCGTCTCCGAGCCCCACATTATAAATAGTCCGTCGAAATAATCCGTTGCTACGTGTCGCTGCGGCGCCCACCAACGTCGACCGGTACACTTCCATACTTAATGATATCTAACACGAAAAAAAACAATTCATAAAAAACTGCTAACAGTGAACATTCCGTTTCCGCGTGCAGCTTTGACCTTACGGTGATTGATGGTCCAAGAATTATTAATAGTTTATCTACGTAATAGATGGTAATAGTTGAGACCGCGATCGATATTAAAAATCTTACTGTGTCATCTTCTCGTTATTTTTTGTTTCGATTTAAAACAATAACTAAGAATTGGCCTCAAATGTTATTTTTTATTACTTCGACGTTCAAAAGGGTATATTACGTAGTGTCAAAATTGCTGTCAGAATAGGAGTGACGTTGTCCATTTGTATGCACCCTTGGAAATCAAACCTTGTTCATTCTTGCTGACTGCCAATAATTATACCTACCTAATACAGGATAATCCGTTGAGACATTGAATATCTTTGAATCTTTTTTTAACTCTTAAATCTACGACTTGTTAAACTCCATTTTAGTTTTAGTTTTGTCCATACTGATCCATCTCCACAGATATTTTTATTGAGTATGTTTCTTTATTTATAAAAAAAATACAGTAGTCGTAGTATGGATACTTAATAAAAATAGGTATAACCTAGCTGGTTTATTTTCATTACGATAGGATAGAACTAAATTGACAGGCCTATTTAATAACTAGTGTAATGACCATTCTAAACCGTGTTTTTTTTTTTGTCTAAAACAGCTGAAATAAGTAAAATCCTGAGTACTAGGTACCTACTAGACGTATTTGTTAACAAACTCAGCACCAAGCAGAAGACATATTGCGCTGACCCACAATAAATTGGGATAAGGGCGAAAAAGTGATGATAAGTTGATGACTCAAAACCAAGAACTGTGCTGAGCAGCTGACCAACTACGGCTAGCTCTAGGGAACTCAATAGACGGACGACGAGGAAACGATAGAAACCTTTTTTTTTTCCCACTAAAATATTTCTCACAAATGAATTATTAAGAAAAGCACTGTAAAATCTTGAGTAATAATCGTAAAATACAAACAATCGACTTTCATTTTAAAACAAGGATGTTTGCGCCACCTGCGGGCCAGGCGCGGGCGCGCCCAGGCGCGGGGCGCGCCGCCGCTGCACCGCCGTGCTTTACTACCTACCGCTGCCGGAACAATGGACCTAAGGCCACTCTGTCGTCGGCTGCAGCACGTGGTGCCTATGTTGTAGGCACAACGGCTCCGCGACCACCTGATTTAAATGACTTTATTACTTAATTTCCTTAAACGTGACATTAAGACAACGAGACGCTCTTCCGGCGGCCCGCTGTCACTGAATTCACACGACTGTCAAATACCATTCACACAGGTTCATATTTTGACGAATACTTATTTGTATTGTTTTGTTTTGTTTCATCCCAGATGTTATTCCCATTGAGATTTATCTTCGTCTTGATTAAACTTGAGTACTTTATTATCTCTGGAAACAACTTTAATTAGTTTCACAGCCAATAGCGTGGTGTCTAGAGTTTAGGTACGGGTTTCTTCCAGGTGGCTTGCCTTCGTTTGGCTGAGTCACTTTGTGATAGCTGATTATTACACAGTTAAACAAGCGGACCATTCCCCTTGTAGAGTGGACACAGAGTGGATTAATATAATATGTTCAAGATACTGCGTTATTATTCCCCATTTAGAATCTGCCTACCTAAGCTGATTGCAAATTTCGCTCGTATTATGCATTGACTGTTGATTATGATCTTAGCAAGGGGTATCGTATTACCCAGTTACTGGGTTGTGGAGGTCAGATAGGCAGTCGCTCCATGTAAAATACTGGTATTCAGCTGCATCCGGTTAGACTGGAAGCCGACCCCAATATAGTTGGGAAAAGGCTAGGCAGATGATGATTATGCATTGACTGTTGACATAAACGACGATTCCACAAGTAAGTAGTGTCCGTGGAGTTTCGAACCTACTACAATACTTTGGAATAGCATTCACCTTTGTGACTGAACGAATTCAAAAGTGCCTGTAATTGTTTTATCACACTAATCACACTAATATTATAAAGGCGAAAGTTTATGAGTGTGTATCTTTGTCTCTTCTTCACGCTAAAACTATTGAACGGATTTGGATACAATTTGGCACACATATAGATTATAGCCTGGATTAACACATAAGATACGTTTTATCTCGATATTCCCACGGGATCGAAACATATGCGGGTGAAACCGCGGGGCGCAGCTAGTTTGAAATAAATGCATTGAGTTTGAATAATTCACAAATCAGTCGTTTCGTCCCACTGTTGTATGTATGATAACATCATCATCTGAGGCTTTACAGCTGCGGGTGGGCCTTAGCCTGGTCAAGTTTATTATTTCTCCAACTTGACCTATTTCCGGTTTTTTCTATATGGTATTATTGAGGTAATTACTTGAACTATCTTTTTTTTTTGTCTAAACTTTACAACGTGACGGGTATCGATATCTTAACACCATAAAATAAAAAGCCAATGATTTTCTAAACTGAATAGGTACTTCAAGTAGGATACTAGAATACGTCGTGGTCGTTGAACCTAAAAACATTTTTTTAAATGTTTCGTCATGTTTAAATATCGATATTCAACTCGTCTGTGGAGTTTCGCTAGCTAATTTTATTTGATCTTGTAATAATATATTCGATCCATGATAACATTGTAGATACGTATGATGACGAAATATAAGTTAGGCAGCGTCAACAAAAGAAATGAAAAAAAAACAAACAGACCAATTAACTAACAACCGATCAAATGTCAACTGAATATCAACGAATATTCTATTTTAAAGACATTAATGTACTAAATCACATTGATATGAGCTATTCAACATGAGAACCGCATCGAAGCAGTCTATTTCATAATTGATACGGTTCATAAAATCATAACACTCATCAAGGTGGACCAAAATAGAATTCAGTTAGAATCACAGCTGGTGCGAGCGCCACAGAGCCCACAGATCATAAGGCGATTACACACTATTATGAAACATAAATGATTGTAACGCCCTCACTAAAAGGGTTAACCCGTGCGGCGGAAATTGATTTAAATTATGCTATTAATAATATTAATATCATGTTCCAGTAGGAGGATTTTTTTCCAAAAAAGCTGCCCTGTATCATTACAAAAAAAATAATTATAGACACCTGAATTAATTATACGTTGATTTTAAGAAAATTTATTGAATTCAAGAAAACAAATATTAATTTTGAGATAAAGGAACTAGTGATTAAAGTTGTTTTTATTGGGCTTTGACCAAATAGAACTTTAAATAGCTTCTTTTTTTACTAGTCTTTCATCACCTGCTCTGTAAAATGGTCACTGAAATCATGCAACTGAAGGCCAAATAAAAATTAATCAAAACCTAATCTCATCTAATCTCAATGGAGCTACTTAATTTAAAAAAATGTGTTAAGATTAGTTCTAAACAATTTTAAGTAAGATAAGTGGTTTTCAGGTTCTATTTCACAGATTTCCGTTTAATCGATGCAACCCGAACGATTATGATCGTAGGTATATTCATATGTGATGATGTCCAATCTTCTTTATTCGAATCACCCTTAGGGATCACCTCATCTCTTCGGCATCGTAGGTATATAACGTTTGTAACCTACTTATATAAAAGAAACACTGCCTTTATCTCAATTATCATAAAGTTAATACCTACACGGACTGAAGTACCATAATGTGTATTTTAGATAGATTAGTAATCGACCAATTTTAATGATAATTCACTCATTCGTAATCATTTACATACAAAAAAACTTAATATAGAAAACACAATGTCGGCGGTCAATTACTGACCCAGCAGGCGTTATCCTGACCGCGGTTCAACAGATGGTTGTTTTTTATCAGCCGCGGTGATGGGGCGCCGAGCGTGGCGCGCGGGGGTGCGCCCTATAACCGTATAATTACACGTTGTAGTTGCGCGCGCGCCGGCACGCACAATTGGCTTAAACGAGTGTTTGCTTTGATGTGCCGCCGGCCACGGCGGTTATCCACGTGCGGTCGCTACAACCCGTTCTCATGTTAAGCTTATTAAGAAGACGCTACCCGTTTTACGGTTGTTTATACGTACGACAAGAAATGCCTTCACGTGGCAGATTTAAAAGGCATCTGGATAAAAGCACTGGGCGAATTCCACGTCCCGCGTTATGTCTGTGAGATTGCCCACCTACTCTTAATCTGTACGCGCTGCGTCTCGGTTCCTCGGCTCTCATTATTTATGCGTTATGATTAATCAATATAAACATCGTGTCAATCGAGCAACACTCGTAACTGTGCCGTGTACTATCTGTGTCATCTGTTTGTTATAAAGTGTACAGTTATGTCGCACAAATGCCAAGGGCTACATCGATCAACCCGGTGTTGGCGCAAGTGATTCTTAATCGACAGCCGTAGTCGAAAGTTGAGTAGCGACATCGTGATGCCGAACTTAGCCTCCTTCTTCGTACCGGTACACATAGCGCGTTGTGAAAAAGTCGCCTCGCTCGTCTCGATAACGACTGCGACACCGCATAAAATATTATTAATCTTCAGATCGTGACTAACGGTTTCGGATCATCGTTTACATGAGCGGAGGCTGGGACGAAAGAATGACAAATATTGGAGCGATTGTTATTCGTTTGCACCGTGCAAAAGCTTTCAAAAGTGCGTGCGCAAGCCGGCACATAACCGACTCGCGCGCTCGTCCACTCCGCTGAAGTTCAGTCACGCAGCGGTGCTTGATACCTCCGTTTGTACTGTACGTATGTCATGTTTGCGATACAATATGACGCATGACCAAATGAAAAAGTAGATTTTTTTCTTTTATTGTATGTAAACCATAACAAAGAAATAAACAATACAACAACAAAAATCTCACGTTTCCTTTGGGATCCCGATTCCTGAAATATAGCTTTAAAGATGCTGCTTTTTAAATTAAAAATTTTCATCTTATTTTAATTTGTTTTTGTTAAAATTTTATTTCTGATTTATTCTAATTTTGTTTTTAATTTAATGCCTTTTGAATTTGATTTCATTCTGATTTCAATACTAAACTTTTATTTTGCTATTAGACTTAATTTTGTAATATAATTGTATTACCTTTGCTGCATAAAACTTGTTTAATTGTAACCTAAAAGGAGGAAATCACTGACTCCTGAAACATTCTGACCTAGCTCCAGGAGTCAGGATTTCAATTTTTTTTCTGTAACTCGTGTCTATGCCAATAAAACCAAGCGTAATTTTTGTAATGAATTTTCGAATGGATACTGGATTCATAATCGAAAAGATCGGATATATTTTTATTACTTAAGTACCTACTTATAATTATCATTTCAAAATATATCCGATTTTTTATGAATAATCTTTAAGTATTGATGATTACCTACTAGATGATACCTACTATAGTTTTTTGTAGAACTAAAGCTATTAAAAATATGAAATGATTCCGGTATCAGTTATATTTATCTAAATAATGTGTGAGATTGACTTTTCACCACGTCATCAATTCCATCGGCAAACAGTGTAGGTACAGGATGGTTTGCAATAAATATTATACCTAGAATTAAAATATTTTAATTCGGTTTCGCATAAACTGGCATTTTATTATTTGAATACTATTTATTGGTGAAGTCTATTTTAAGAAGTTAGTTAATTATATGAAACAAGCTGTATGCCTGATGGGATTTTCCATCGGCAAAAATGACGAAATTCCATACAAACTTTCATCCCCTACTTAATTCCTATAGATAGGCGATGAATTTTCAAAAATCCTTCCTTAGTGCACTTTCGTTACTTAAGGAACTCTTGTGCAAAATTTCATGCGTTGTCTGTAAGTGAATGAAAGAAGTAAAGATTTTTATTAAGTAGATACCTTCCATCTCAATCACATCTATTCAATAGAGAAATTATCAGTGAGTACCTAAATAATAAGGAATCCAAAAATAATTGCTATCAACTCTAAAAACAGGCTTTTCTTTTGGTGTGTGACTTTGTTGATCAGTGACCATCCTGTATGTTCACCGATGATTTAACGACGCGATGAACACGATCGCCTCATATGTTACGATTGGATATCTGTGGCAGGTGTTAAGATCGGGCTTCTAACACACTCGATGGTACCTTGTGCCCCCAAACCGCCGATGAGTCTACTTAACACCTTGATGGATCGTTTTGACCGTACAGATAGTTTACAACGTTAATGAAACATAATAACTGTTGATAAGTATCATAAAGTGAACATAATGGAATTAATCACGGACCTTAAACGTTTAGCTCGCCGTACTAGGTGAGTATCTTTAATCTACCGGTGATTTATTTACACCTGCTACGATATTGTTCAGCCACTGAACCTTACGCGTACCATACAGATACGGTAAGTGTTCCAACTGGAAATACATGGAACAATGAAATAAATGAACTGTTTAACCTTATGGGTACCTACATTATAATTCTAGAATTGCACAATTACTGGCGAACAATTAATGCTAAAAGTATTGGACATTCTAACATTGACCCGCAGCCACGCTTGTAGCAACCTTTCATGACACAGCGATCAAAGTTACACAACTTATTAATCCGGTTCAACACAAGAAGTTGCGGTAAGCATTCTCTTTATTAAAAGTTTATTGTTTTACATTTCATATTGCTACATGCATTATTGAATACGTCTGTATCTAGGCTAACCGAGATAATGATAGATAATACGGCACAATGAAGCACGCGCCGCACCGTGCACCGGTTCGTTAGTGTAACTGTTGAGTCACGGACCCAAAGATCACCTGACGGGGTGCTTTGACAGCGCGCGAACCAACACGCACGCGCACCTCCGCTGTACGCTACAGGCTACACACACCGACCTCCTAACTGTGCCTGAACTAGTACACGTACACTGTAAGCACTGAATACTATAAATCACATGCTACATCCATGCTCTAACGTAATAGCGTTTCAAAACAAAAATATAATTGCTCCAAGTGAATCATCAAGTCATCACCTACGTTTTTGTAACACTATAACAAACTGCGCGTTTAATCAAATTACGTGTTGAAAGTTACAACAAAACATCGAAATTAGCACCTTGTTACTGCATCCTGCAGGGTAATGCCTCTATAATCAAAAAGGTAGCAATTTAGCGTTTACTCGCCAAAGCAAAAAGTGTGAGCAACAAAAAACAACAAAATGAGTGTGAAGCGAAGTTTGAAAATAACCTTTATTAGACAGAAATTTATATAAAAAGTCAGTTCCGATTATTAAATTCGGATATATTATTAAGTTGTGTAAAAAATTGCATACTTAACATAAAAAAGTCTTCCACTGATGGATCTAAGAATCAATAAAATCCGCTAGGTTGAAGTCTGATGGGTAAGTACCACTGCAAACCACTGCATTTGTAAGTTGTTCATAATCAAAGTTTATACGCATAATGTAGGTTGTTCGTTTAATCGACGGTTTCGCGTAAAACTTTCTTGTTAGTAAGCAAACGTACTGAACTTTGCAGGTAGGTGATGTTTAGCTAACAACATTGCAGGTAGGTGATTTTTAGCTACATAAAATTGCAGATAGGTGATGTTTAGCTACACAACTTTGCAGGTAGGTGATGTTTAGCTACACAACTTTGCAGGTAGGTGATGTTTAGCTACACAATATTGCAGGTAGGTGATGTTTAGCTACACAACATTGCACTTAGGTGATGTTTAGCTACATAACATTGCAGGTAGGTGATGTTTAGCTACACAACATTGCACTTAGGTGATGTTTAGCTACATAACATTGCAGGTAGGTGATGTTTAGCTACACAACATTGCACTTAGGTGATGTTTAGCTACGTAACATTGCAGGTAGGTGATGTTTAACTACACAACATTGCAGGTAGGTGATGCTTAGCTACACAACTTTGCAGGTAGGTGATGTTTAGCTACACAACTTTGCAGGTAGGTGATGTTTAGGCTACACAACATTGCAGGTAGGTGATGTTTAGGTACATAACATTGCAGGTAGGTGATGTTTAGCTACACAACTTTGCAGGTAGGTGATGTTTAGCTACACAACATTGCAGGTAGGTGATGTTTAGCTACATAACATTGCAGGTAGGTGATGCTTAGCAACACAACTTTGCAGGTAGGTGATGTTTAGCTACACCACTTTGCAGGTAGGATATGTTTAGCTACACAACTTTGCAGGTAGGTGATGTTTAGCTACATAACATTGCAGGTAGGTGATGTTTAGCTACACAACTTTGGAGGTAGGTGATGTTTAGCTACACAACATTGCACTTAGGTGATGTTTAGCTACACAACATTGCAGGTAGGTGATGTTTAGCTACACAACATTGCAGGTAGGTGATGTTTAGCAACACAACTTTGCAGGTAGGTGATGTTTAGCTACACCACTTTGCAGGTAGGATATGTTTAGCTACACAACTTTGCAGGTAGGTGATGTTTAGCTACATAACATTGCAGGTAGGTGATGTTTAGCTACACAACTTTGGAGGTAGGTGATGTTTAGCTACACAACTTTGCAGGTAGGTGATGTTTAGCTACACAACTTTGCAGGTAGGTGATGTTTAGCTACACAACATTGCAGGTAGGTGATGTTTAGCTACACAAATTTGCAGGTAGGTGATGTTTAGCTACACAACATTGCAGGTAGGTGATGTTTAGCTACACAACATTGCACTTAGGTGATGTTTAGCTACATAACATTGCAGGTAGGTGATGCTTAGCTACACAACTTACTTTGCAGGTAGGTGATGTTTAGCTACACAACTTTGCAGGTAGGTGATGTTTAGCTACACAACATTGCAGGTAGGTGATGTTTAGCTACATAACATTGCAGGTAGGTGATGTTTAGCTACACAACATTGCAGGTAGGTGATTCTTAGCTACACAACTTTGCAGGTAGGTGATGTTTAGCTACACAACTTTGCAGGTAGGTGATGTTTAGGCTACACAACTTTGCAGGTAGGTGATGTTTAGGCTACACAACTTTGCAGGTAGGTGATGTTTAGCTACACAACATTGCAGGTAGGTGATGTTTAGCTACATAACATTGCAGGTAGGTGATGTTTAGCTACACAACATTGCAGGTAGGTGATGTTTAGCTACGCAACTTTGCAGGTAGGTGATGTTTAGCTACACAACTTTGCAGGTAGGTGATGTTTAGCTACACAACATTGCAGGTAGGTGATATATGTTTAGCTACACAACTTTGCAGGTAGGTGATGTTTACCTACACAACATTTCTGGTCACTTGCAATATTCTCCATTGTACAATGTCCTATATTTATAGGTACATACAGTAAAATCATAGCGAAGTCAAAACCGTACATTGAATATTAAAAAAAAGGAATTGCTACGAGAGAACGATTGTAATGCCAAAATATTGGTATTGAAATTTTTGATATCGTTTTATCAGTTTTTCTGTATTGTCTGTTTCCTGCATCACGTAAATACTATCGGATAAATTTTGTTCAAATTTTACATGGCTATAAATTATCACTTATCACGCTATTTGCTTTGTGTTCGTATAATTCTTCTATAGATTACCGGAAATTGTAAAAGAATGTCCCAAAATATTCTGAATATTGCAGAATTGTAGATAGTTACAGATTTAATGACCTTTTGAATGATTACCATCACGACATACCTTTATGGAGCTAAGCCGTCAATTCGGACATACAGGGTGGATTTTTTAAATGGGGCAATAATGGCAAGTCCGTAACCGTTGCCGGTACAAGAAACCGGTTTTATAAAGGACTGTCCTTAACTTTCAGTATACAGGGAAGTTTCATTAAAATGTGGCTGTTATTTTAGTATATTGTGGTGTCTTACGACTTACAAGCGAACGAAGTCGCAGGCAGAAGCTAGTCATAAATAAGTACTTACCCATTCTGAAACTCTTGCATTTGACAGGGCAGCAGAATGATCAGCTTTCTCGAGTCCTCTTTGTAATAGATACCACGCCGACCTTCGATGGCGTGCGGCCACTTCACGACTTTACACAAAGACTGTCAAGAATAATTAAAGTAATTACTGTTTACAGTAATTAATGACCCACATAACGTGATATGGTTTGATTGATCTCAGAACTGTGACGAGATAATTGTGGCTTGCTGGCGTTATTGCCACACGCCATCTTGCAGACGGTTTTCAATTAATGAATAGGTACGTAGGTACCCACTTCGCCTATCATCGCGTTATGAAACGACGTTTTGTTCGAACGAGTCTTTTATATTTCAATTGTTTTAGCGCTCTAACGATAGAGTATCGGCTGACACTAAGTACTATGTTTCGCTTGCAATGTTATACGATTGCGTCTTATACATTCTATGCGGTTATGACAGATAGGTTTTAATTGTTTCAATTACAAATCATTCATCTGAGTACTAAGAATCACAATTCTTTTCTAACAAAACATATAAATTTACAGAGCCGTAATTTTCTAGAAACCTCGTAGGTACGAGTAGCAAGGGTGATTAGTGAGGCTTTTAAATAAGATCTTCGAAGCATCGTCGTAAGGGTTATCGATTGTAATTCTGCGTGAGTAGCGGTGCGCGGTGCGGCGGCGCGGGCGCAGGCGGCGACGCAGATAGCCGCCGGCTATCCGCGTACATAGACACTGCATTAGGGCTCCTACGCCCGCCCGGCGGCTCCTTTGCCGCCATAAGCGCATTTAACATGTAATCGCGCTTGCATTTCTCTTTTGTGTGCACAAATAAAGACTAAAAGAATAACTTAAAAGGCAGTTAATTATTTAAGCCCCGTCGCCTTATACATGTAAATATGGAATAAGTTTTAAACGCTTGCTTTTAGATATTAGATACAGATAAGGTCCACTGAGATTTATGCATGCCGTAGTTTACTACTTTGTGCATATCAGTTGAAAGTTTTCTTCTTAGCGAATAGGCAATGTTTGTTTATATTCGTAGTATCTAAGTAAAGTAAAACTGGTTGTGAAACTTTTCTTAAGTTTTTGAAGTCACCTGTATTGCTAAGACGTGCTCTTCTGTGGCCTGTAGCAATATAAAATCTCACTCTGTGTTTAATGAAACAAAAGGAGAGATAATGTTAGTATGACATAAACTTTGTAACCATCGCTAAAATCTTTTATATCAGTCTGTACCTAACAACTCGAATGAATCGCAGACCTAACGAACCTTATTTTTCTGCAAAACTTGAAGAACAATGAAGCTGTTTTCAATTAAATTGTTTTAAGGTTTTGTTCAGACTGGGGTACGTTATTAAAGACAGCGGCGGCGACAGTTTGCGTGGGCGCGATTGACTCGTCAGTGGCTATCGGGGCTCACCGGCTCACTTAGCGCTAACGTGGCGCTGGCTTTATCGTAGCGCGACGAGGCCGCCGCCGCCCGCCTGCGCTTCCAACATTCACTTAACTCAATCTCGACTAAATTAATATAAAGCATTCAACTTAGTACGTCTTCGCAGAAGAATTGCGATTCAATAAACGAGGAAAGTCTACTGCGGTTTAAGAAAGAGTGTCTAATTCTTTGCATCGTTATCTTTCCACGAATAAAAGCTAATTGATAATTTATGAAGCTTTAGTAGTAAAGGAAAACACTAGATAGGTATTAGCAGCTTTCAATTCTTATAAAATCGTAGTGGATCGTGGATCTCAGTAGAAAAAGTAGAACCAGAGAAAAGAAAAGTTACGCAAAGCTTTACACTAAACGAAACTTTTTACTAATGACGTTAAACTACCAACAACATTGTTTCCTACATCTCGAAAAACAGACACAATAAGACCATAACTGTATTCTAACTAGTTTGCACGATATAAACGAGTGGTAAATTAGCTCCTTGAATCTATTCTTGTAGTGAAATAAAGCCACTTTCTATCTTTTATTTAGTGTCGCGCTGCCAAGCAAGCCCTTTATCTCGCTTGACAAAGAGGCGGGTAATTGCCATTCGTACTGCGCCAGGGATTTCATTAAAACTTGATAATACTATTTAAATATTAAGACTAAGTATCTCTACTATAAATTATCTGATGTTTATTAGGTTTTAGTTTTACATAATTTTGTAACGTTTTCTTTTTATTTGTAATAAAGTTGAATGTTCGCGTCTCAGACCTCGATCTCAGACCAAAAAAAAACCAATTCAGCGCTGTCACAGTATAATAAACTAACAGTATTATATCTCGGCAATAACCATGAAATAAACCCGGTTGATAAACCTTCTACGTACAGACACTAGGCTGAGATTTAGAAGCGTATCGTTTGGGCCGTTTTCTATCAAGATATAATAATGTTACTTATTTATACCGTGGCGCTGTCAACAATGACGTGAGTCCGGTTTCGTAAACATGTGTGCACTTACTTTCCTAGCGATGAGGTGTAGTTTGGTTATAAATTGATTGTAAATGTGTGCGTGTGATCGTGTACCTATATGTGCATGCGAGTGAGGTGTAGATTTTGCATGCTTCACTGTATTGTACGCTGTCTTGGTTTTTATTCTGTGTGAGGACTAGGAACGTCACGTCGTGTATGTAGGTATAGTGTACTCCTACACTTGTAATTGTTGAGCCTATTATTTATTACTCACGCACCACGTGTTTTGTTCGGAAATACGCAAATTGCTTTTTTTTTATGAAATCGAATCTTGTCGGGACAATCCCGAAATAAACCCGAGGGAATCCCATAAACAATAAACAACACTACAACAACGATAACAACCACCGGTAATAACATTACCGATTCCTATTTAATTTTGTTCTTTTAGTCATATACCTACCTACATGGGAAATAATTTATTTTGAACCCTTTTAGCAAAAATGATTTGCGGGCACACAAAATTATAACAGCCCTGCATAATAATGGGTGCAATTTCGTTTTGTTCGTCTCGAGTGAATGTTTTGTCGATACCTAATCGCTCTCCCCTGTGAACTTGAAATGAAGCAATTCTGAATCTGGTACACCCATGAGAATATTTTTATTTGGTATATTATGATTTAAATTTCCGATTGTTCCTTAATGAGGGGATCAAAATCGTAATAACGGGTAGCGCTTACATTAAATGGGTTTTATAATATAAACCTACAATATTAAAACGATTTGGAAATATAACTCTTTAATCGGACCGAGGTGTAACAAAGGACACAATTTTAACTTTAACCGTTAAATAAAGGTGAAGTTACAAAAGGATCAATACAATTTACATTACTATAGGTACTAATAACAACGATAGTATTCGTTAGAACGACTTAATTTAAGTGTATATTTCATTAAACACAGCTCAGAAAAGTAAGCAGAATCACCAAAATTTTATAAAAACATTTTAATTAATTATTTATTAATTCGCTTGGGACTAACAAAATAGCGTAGAATCATCTTAAATTCATTAGAGAACGTAAATGGATATTGGTTAATGAAAATTAATCGAGACTACCACGCTCCGAGTGAAGGGGTGGTCGCAACAGTGATGTGATGAGCGGCACTAATGCACGCAGGTAACACCGAGCTGGAACCATTATTATTATCACGTTTTGTTACTATTTGGGCATTTTATAAAAACCAGTCAAACATACAAGTCTATCTAACTTCTTTAAATTCGCCAGCAGCTTTCATTGAAATAACTTGAAGTGTGAGTACTTAGATATAAATATAATAAGCAAGTAAGTACTTTGTTTGTACAATGAGACTTGTGAATGCCTATTATTTCATTTTATGCTAGGTTTACTTCTTTTTAGGTTGCCGATGAATGACACAAATTACGTTTTTATAATAAATATTTATTCTAATATAATAATTAATAATATAATTCTAATTAAGTTTATTTCTGCATGTTCGTCTGTCAGTCCGTTGTCTCTCTGTCCGTCTACCCGGAAGTCACACGGTAATTTAGCTTGGAGACTATTTGCACTCAATCTATCTGGCTAGCCTTTTTCCAACTATGTTGGGGTCGGCTTCCAGTCTAACCGGATGCAGCTGAATACCAGTATTTTATATGGAGCGACTGCCTATTCTGACCTCCGCAACCCAGTAACTGGGTAACACTATACCCCTGGTAAGACTGGTTGTCAGACTCTTGGGCTTCTGACGACCCGTAACGACTGTCAAAGATCCACGAATGACAGCTGGGACTGCTAGGCACTATTTGCACTATATCGATGAAAATTGGAAAGAACGTATATTCTGTGTACCGCTAGAAATGATGTAGTGATGTGAAATTAATAAAAAGTAATTAGTGCCACCCCTAACTTATTTTTTCGCATTTTCACTCCCACACATCCATACCTATAGCATATAACTCATTCAAAAAGAATTCAATGCGCTTTTGCGTTTGGGGTATTGTTAGACCCATAATTAAAAAGATTATGATGTTACTTAGTGACTTTCAATTGTTTTTGAAATATTTTATGTTTCAGTGTTTCAGAACAAAAACTTCATAAGTTCTACAAAAAAATCTGCTCAACAACGTAAATAACGCAATAAATGTTGTTGAACTGTTAAAATGAAACAGATCAGTCGTAATCGTTTACGAAAAAGTGTTGCGTAATTAGATAGCTGGTGTGAATATTATTTGATCTCCGTTAAGAACTTCATGCTTTGAATATGAAAAAACCGTTTACTTGTAGTACCTACTACTTGCGAATATAATAAACACTACGTAGTTGTATACCGGTATGTTTTTTCTATTAGTCGCAGCGCTGACGTCACAGTGTGTTTGTTGCGGAGAGGCGCACGTGCGTGCGCGCAGGTGACAGTATCGGCGCGCCGCGCATCTGTGGCGCTTTGTATAGGTATCTATCGCTGTTTTTTCTGCTAACCTTTGATTTATTGTGTTACTTACTTGTAAATTGTAACCGTAGCAGCCGGCCCTGGGGTCACCTCAAAGGATGTAAAACTACGTCATGGGTACCTACGCGCAATACTGGATTGTTATTAATAACCAATATGATTTTAAAAGTAATTTATTTGTACTTATTCAGCAGGCTGCAGGCTTTTGCTGGTTCTTATATCGCATGCCTGAAAACTGTATAAAGAAAAGCAATCTCCTTATCGCAGCAGGTCGAATCCCTGACCTGCTGCGATAAGTAGGTAGATTGTTTTTCTTTCCAGCCAGTTCAAAGGAGCGTGAAAGGATAACCGTGTCCTTCGTAAAAAAAAGTGAAACTATGAATTCAGTACATGTTACCCAACTACTCAACTAGTAGTTCAGAAACATTGCTACTTATTTATTTAGGTTTAATAAAATTTTGTTAAAATTTTCAAAACCACGATTTCTCGTAGTATAAGTAGGTACCTAACCTATATTTAAAATCCACTCCTATTGCAAGAATGTTGTGTTCTTGCGCAAGTAAAATTTAGCAAAAACAGGTGCTCAATTATCCTACACTGCTTACAATTATTACAATTACAATACTCGAGACACATTTTCTGAACAGTTGTTTACTTGGATTTTGTTTGCGTGACAGTCTAGAGATAGTTGTGCTAAGGGCCAGTGCAGCAACAATTTCATATTTGCATATGTCGCAGGAATGCGTCAATCGAAATTGAACCATATGTGATGGTATTAAGGCGTTTCGTGGTATTACGGCTTTGTTTGATAAACAAAGTTATCTGTGTAAAGTGGGAGCGCGAACTTACTCACCGGCTGGCTGCGCACGTGCGCGCGCGCCGGCTCGCCGCCGCACCGCGGCCGCGGCTGCGCTAATCGTTCCCAGGTTAGTGCCTTACCTAACAATCATGTCGATAACTTCTACTCTACGTGTAATGATGGACACGTGCTAAGTATACACTGCAACACGTTATTATGAATGTTCTAACTACATTTTGGTAAATCGTATTCTTTCCGTTAAAAAGACATCAACGAGCAATCACCACATTTTTTAACACTTTCGACTCCACCCATTTTCATAGAACTCATACACCATGCCGCCCTACATATTGCAAGTGAACCCTCCGGGAGGGTTGCCGGCATTACGTTTGCGCTAAAGTTAACCATCGCGGACGGTCAACCGCATTAGGTTTAAAACCGTGTTGTAAAACACTGTAAAACGAAGTAAAATTGTGTTTTCAGGGGGTCTTGTCGCTATACGTAGTTACGTACCGACCTTTTAATTTTTTGAGAATATTTGTAAACCCGTTTTTTTTTTAATGAAAATTAAAGTTCTTGGATTTTAAAACCAACGCATATAGGTATTATATGCCTACTAATAAATCTTGTTAAAATATGTAATCAGATTTTATTTTCACGTTTTATGATGCTGTATTCGCTAAGAAAGCCCGGCTCATTTTCAATGCCTACATTTCAAATGAGCCCTCCGCGAGGGCTGACGGCATCCCATATGCGACTAGGTGAACCCTCCAGGAGGGCTCCCGGTACTGAACGTGTTAATCATTTTGATTAACTGAAACATATGTACCGGATAATTATAGGAATTCGGCCGATCGCCCACTGACGCGTTATTAACTAGTGTGTGATTGGTTGCGTCGTGTAAGGACCGCCATTGAAATACCAGTAGGTACCTATTGTCACATTGGTGGTTTGAGTTTATAAAACGTGTGAGTAGCGTCAGTACGGGCATTTTCAATTGAAAAGATGGCCATTCGATAGATTTATTCCTAAAGATCGTACACTCCTTTAAAGACAAGACAAGAGTTCTCTAACAATAATACTCGATAGAAATTATTTAAGTACTTTAAGATTTTACCAATAAAAAGTATCGATATGTTCAGTTTTGGAGTGGGCCAAACAGCACTAGAACTGGCGTCTCGGCTCGTAATCGTAAATATCAGACATTTAACACACAGTGGTCTCGCCGGCCGGTGATTATAAATAGATTGTTGCGATACTGACGACGTGTTTACAGCCGGTATCTGTCGATAGCTGATCCAATACCAAGCACTAACGTCATGCAATTAACATCATGGAATGAACGCCGTACAGACAAATAAGCTATGAATGAATCTGATCGCCGCGCTCAATGAATACTTGCTGACGCCTAGCGTTTTCCTGCGAGACGCCTTAAGCGTAATCAGTTCATTAGTCATGTTCCTTACTACTGTTCGTACTCATAGTAGTCACTTGCGAATCTTGTTTGAACATAAAACCGGCTCTCGTTCGAAATTATCTAAACATTACAAATTCTAATGCACTTATTGAATAAGTTACTTCGGTAGATACTACCTCTTCTTGTAATTACTACTGTACAACACTACTTAGGTACTCCTTGTCTCTAATAAAATTAAGATTACCTACCGCCTCAAAGTTGTTTTCATCAAAATTTGATATTTCTTAATATTTATAGGTAATGGACTCATATATTCTGTAACTGGTACTTATAGGTAAAAGTCGGTAAAATTTTGCTAAATATTTTTCTTATATGATATTATATGCCTTCAATTCGATGTGATGTTCAAATATTCTTCATCAGCATCTATCAATCAAGGTACTGTGGCGGCATCTAAATCGCCACATGCGAACTACGCATCAAAGACTTGACGTCACACAAAATCCGCAATTAGAGTTTACCGTGCGAACGACATAATACGACTATCCGACATTAACCGTTGGGCACTCGCCCGCCAGATACGACACCCTGTCCCGTCTGGTCGGAGGAACCTCCCTTTTCTTTAGAAGATGAGTGAACTTTAGACCCTATTCCTCATACCTCTAAAGTACTTTAAGCTTTAAATTCCTCGCTCGACTTCTTAAGCCATTTTTCACCGATTAACGTCCGTTCAGTCATAAAAACCACCAACTGATTGTCAACTTTACATCACGTAAAAACGGTACAACTGAAATGAAGTGCAGTTTGTAACAATATAATAAGGAGGACGCGTCAGTTAACATCTTCACTCAGTTATCTGCGCTGTCAGTAACAAGAAATAATGATGTACGTATAATATTGCGCATTGCGTGCAGGAAACGATTGTAAGCAATACCATAGCGCTGAGAGAAAGCCACAAGTTATAAACTGCCTAACGCCAACTGGATTGAATTAAAATAAGCCATGGCAGCTAAGAGATGACCAGTCCCAACTGACGGCGCCCGTTCACGAACATGACGCATGGATCAGCACCATTCATCTCACATATTTTGAAGGGAGCTAAATGATCCAACACACGCGCCACCATCAGCGAGACATCTGAGTGAGCATGAAATACTCACAGCCGCCAGGGCACATTCAAGTCAATGAAATACATATTACCCGGTAAATGGTAGCTCTTTAGTACATAGTACTCGTACTCACACATGTGCTATGCAATTATATAATACAAAGGAGATTGAGTTTATGCAATACAAAGATGGTCTTACAATCTTAAGCAGCTCCAACAGTATTTTCAAAATGTTAATTGATTAGTTGTGGTTGCGTATCAGGACCAGCAATGAGCCAAGTTGGGGGATTACATCACTGATAAAATCAGTGATGTAATCCCCCAACTTATAATATACCTGCCTACATAGTGTGCGTTATTTATAAGATTTAAATTTCGTCTCATTCAGTTGAAGTATGTGGGAAGGAATTTTATTGTAACATTTTAAACAGTACCCCATGAAAGATGAGTCTACCTTAGCCAGTCTGAAACCTGGTTGTACTAATAGGTCCCTATTTCTTGTACTATAATTATGTCTATCACCTCTTTTACTAAAAATATGTAATTTTTTTTCTTACGTACATTATGTTTTCATAGATATATTGAAAAGGTACGTCATGATGTTAATATCCTTAAACAGTTCCCTTAGAGTCACGCCTGCGGAGATAATATATGGCTCTGATCGCTCTTTTCTGCAGAATAAAAATAGATTTGATGTCTGCAGCCCGTCTCCACAGTAAAATACCGTAAGACATGATACTATGAAAATAACTGAAATAGACTAGCCTCGCGGAATCTACATCAGTAAATTGACGGATTTTTCTGATAGCATATGCTGCTGAATTTAGCCGTCCTGCAAGAGATGTTAAATGAGGACCCCATTGTAGCCGTGAGTCGAGCGTGATCCACAGGAAAACAGTTTTATCGACAAATTCTAGTTTCTCTTGATTCAATATTATCTCACAATTACTACTTTATACCATAACAATATCATGCTCTCCGCCAAAGTACACGAATCATGAAACAGCAGTCATGCTTTTTCGAAACCATGTTGGGGCCGGCTTCAAGTCTTTACCCGGATACAGCTGAATACCAATATTCGTCAACAAACAGTCAAAGCATTAAAAACACTCCAACAATTTAGCAACAAGCAAGAATTGCTTTTGTATTAACAATAGTTTATCAAATAATACGTTTCGCCGCTGACTTGCACCACTGCGCAGGAGTGCAGATCAGATCGGTGCGCGGGCGCCGCACCGCTTTCCGATTGTTCCTCCGTCCGGCGCGACGAGCGACATGTCATCCACTGCTATGTGCTAATAAGATATATTGACATAACTCTCCAGTTTTGAGTCCAACTGCATTTAACGGTACCATTTATTACCTACTTACTCTTGCGTACCTGATTGCAATAACTGCTGATAATTCTACATTAATATAGGTAATGGGTACTAACTTTTACGTAATTATTTACCATGATCTAATATTAAATGCCGCTAAAATGTAGTTTACTTAGATTTGTAAGACTACCTGTTTAAAACAGTTAAACTGAGTACAATATCATTTACGTAGCTACATAGGTACATTGGATTTTTGAAATTAATATTAGAAAAATAGAAACCAGACCCTATTGTGTAGAAATAAAAGCAGGAAAATACCCGCTATTTTTCTTTTATAGGTGTTTACGGTCAATGTTTAAATAATTGATGTATTTGAAGATATTTTTTTCTAGACCACATCTGTCTACATTAATGAATCATAATGTATCATTTCATGCTAATATTATGCGGTCTAGGCAATTCAGAGAATCAGTTTTACAGCACAGAGGCTACAGATTTATCTAGCGCCAAAGTGTCAGCTGAAGTACTGACGTAGCTGAAGAAAAAAAATTACAATCTCGTAGCGCGGACGCGCGCCGGCTGGTATGCGCACGCGCCATCTCGTAGCACTCTGTCGAGTCTGTACTAGGTTTCAACGAGCCAACGTGCAACGCCCGGACTGACTCCACCCTGGCCACTTGTTCTATTGTTTGTAATCCGTGCAAAATTGCGGAAATAGAAGCCAGTTCTATAACTAGTCCTATAACTATCGCAATAAATAATAAATTCTGCTATTATTGGGTTTACGTCGTCGCTACCAAGAGTTGGTGCCTAGCTAGGTAATATGTGTTTGCAATCGGTTGTTTACCATAAACTTTAATAATAAAATATATTTGTGCTTGTTTATTACTTGTTTTCGGTCTCGTTGTACTTACATGTTTGAACAACCAGGCAATAAAATATTTTCATATCGTAACTTTCGTGAGACGCATTCATATTTATTCATGTCTACGGTTGCACTGACGTGTTCAGCTATCTAATTACGCAACACATTTTCGTAAACGATTACGACAAATTGTTTCATTTTGACAATTCAACGACATTCATTGCGTTATTTACGCTGTTGAGTAGATTTTTTTCGAACTTTTGAAGCAATGGATTATTACACAAAGAGGCTACGTAGTACGTAAGTAACTTAAATGTAAACAGTTACCTATCTTATTGATGCACTGGGGTTTGTGGTTTGGGGTGATAGATCCATATAACCACATTATAGATACATATCAATATCTATTGCAACAAAACATTAACTAAAATACCTTTAGACTTCCTCGTAATGGAACTAGTCCAGCTCCAGCTGTTACGGTAATTGTGCAGGATCAATATCTAGACGAATGTGAATTTCGTAACTCGATTGTGAGGTGGTCAAGTTGATCGATGATGTGTGCGCGTGCGCGGGCACCGCTTGTCAATTAGGTTAGCTGAGTTCAGGGCCTGAGCAACGAGCGTGCCTATCTGCGCAACGGATCTGGCGACGTTTGCGCAACTTCATGTTCGAGAAAAACATGATTTGTAGAAAAATCTTCTACACTTTATATTCTTAAAAATCGTTCGATGTGCAGTAGGTAGGTATGTCATAGCGGCACACAGTCGCACACAAAGCATTCTTCGCCTAAGTATTCGCACAAAAACTGGCATGTGCTGGCGCACAGGTAGGACGGTGAGCACAATGCAATCGGTTCTTTATGTCACAAAATAAATAAAAGCCGTTTTCATATAAATTCTGAGCACAAAAAATGTCGTTAAATAAAATCACAAAATCTTCATTCATCTTTTATAAAATTTAATGAAAATAGGCAAGCTACTACTGTTTTATTCCTTGGTATCAGAAAGCAATAGAATTAGCTAGTTAGTAGCTTAGTTAAATAAAATCCATTGCTAATGATAATAACTTAGGTATTCATACTTTTTCATTTTAAATTAATTCTGTTTTCAGTCATTGTGCAGTCTTGAATAGTCTATAATTATATTTTGTATGCTATGAATATATAGAAAAAGGCTATCATCTAACTTGATAAGTTATCGATAGGTAAATATCCACATCAACTGCAGGCTACATCTTGGAGTATCAATGGCAGTAGAGGGAAGCGTGCGCGCCGTCGCGTCGGCAGCTGCGCATCTGATCCTTCCCGTACAATGGATTCTTTGCAGGTTGTTGCAACGCTGCAAATGGTCTCACTTTCGAAGAAACTCACCTTCGTTCGAATGCACCCGCCACACAATGTGCCGCTGTGATTGTTTAACATCGATTTTTTGTCGACGATCGTTGAAATCAAGAAACGTTGGTTTTTGTCAGCTTATAAGATGATAAAAATAAATGTTTATGTTTAATGGTTATAGAAAAATACATAACATAACATCACGAGTGGTATTCCCGAAGTTTCAGGCAGATGTGTACCTATGCTACACCCACATTCCGTCCATATCGCGATCGTATTGCCATCAACCGAACACAACATTCAGACTCCAGACTGCTTCTGCAGTGTTCCTAAAATAAACCCACAACACTTCGCGGTTCGCGGTTAAAAGACTCCTACGCAAAAAAAAAATTGTCTTGTGCTATGCCTAGCTATTACGAGAGCTTCATCACGTATGCGATAGAGGAATTCAGGGGGTCTACTCCGTATGCGGAAACAGTAGTTACGGGCGCTTCGTACACCGTCTAACTTACGGACATACCGTTAGTGAGACGGAGTACGATTTTTGTGTAGTTATACATTATGATGAAAGAAAAATCATTAGCGCTGCATTCAGGCTAGTTAATTAGGTATGATCAAAGTTATTATTTATCTATAATAAATTAATATGTTTCATTTCTTTAATACAATTAAATGACATAGGTATATATTCATACACTGGTCCTTATTTCAACCACTTTTCCTACAAATCGCAACAATAAATGTGACTGTTAATTCTTAAAGCGTTGCACAAGGCGGGCGTGGTTTAATGTTACTCTTGTGGAAACAGCTGTACGCTTCCCCTTCACCTGAACACCTATGTGGCGAGCACGTGTTGTATGTGCCCTCGCCTCTTACGTAAATACGATTCGTGTTTGAAGTCCTTACATCCGGAGTAGGAGCGAGTACCGTCGACTTCGGTACCTACAACTTGATTTTATTTGCATAGGTTCATGTGCCCCGGCGCACATTGAATATGGAAGACCTTAGTGTGGGCATTGTACCGATAACGGATGAAACACACTATTTTGTTGAAGTGAAGCAATAGGATATTATACCTACATTAAACACACCTGCCGACTACTTCCGATGATTTATTGACATGGCAACGTGATCTGTCCAATATAACCGTGTGTTGGGGTCTACCGGCCAGTCGGCCACTCGCTAGCAAGGTACTTATGACATCCTGGGCGTAGGGCCCAGGATGTCATAAGTACCTGCCACAAAACAACTCGGAAAATCCTTACAAATGTATTAAATTGTAGTGACAAACAAGTCCACAATCCTACAAAATTGTTATTTTGTAGAAAAATTTGCAACACCGAAATTACAAATATGTATGTTCCAAGTTCCAATATTATAGACTTGTCACTACAATTTAACATACTTATGTAAGGTTTGTCCGTTACAATTGTGTTGCTTAGTTTTATGGTACACGCGCTGTATCTTATAAGTGCGTGTTACTGAGAATGGGCATCGAACTATGGGTTTCTGCCCAGAAGTGGGATCCAGGGCAGAAACACACTCACAATTATACCATTCATGTTGTGTCCGTAACTAAAACTATTATTAACTATTTTTTTTTATTTTTATAAGACAACAAGTTCAATATAGCGAGAGAATGCATAACTGAAGATTTTGCTCACCGTAACCTGGTCTTAAATCATATAACCAGAGAAGAGGTGGAGGTTAGATCTTCTATCCCAAGTCATATTTTTGGTACACAGAAGAGCGAAATTCCTTTTTCTTAAGGCTATTGGGGGATGCGGCAGGCTTAACGTTCTGTCTGGCCGACCGACTCTTAAAACATTGTTCCTAAAACGGCATCCAGGATGCCAATATTTTAAAATATCCGTATAGATGCTAAAAAGATGATGATTGCAAGGCACAGAATTAATAAAAGTTAATTAATTGACGAAATACCAGAATTTCAATAATACTTTAATTACTCACATTTAGAGCTCTGTAGCTCCTTACGTACTAACAATCAAGAGTTCAAGTCTTATATAATAAGAAATATTCTCCAAGATGAGATCTTTCCATTGGTATTTTAACGCGATTGGGATTCAGGGCAGAATCACCCATTCTCCTTTATAAATGGTAAAAAAGTTTTGTGTTAAAGGACGGGTTTTAAAATTCGTTACGAATAAAAGAAGCTTTCAGTGTCACTTTGCCTTGTCGTAATAATTGTTTCAGTCTTCAATGCAAGTCCCTACAAAAATCCTAATTTTAGTACCTATCTTATACTTGGATAACAAAAGAGTCATAGAGAGAGAAGGATAATTTTCATGAATTAGGTTTAAATTAACATTAATTAACCTTTCAACAGACTGTATCTACTCTTTATTATGGTGAAATTTTTGAAACAATAAATAATATTTGAAGATATAAAATATCTTTTGATGCTGAGTAAGTAGGTAGGTATCTACGCTCTTTTGAAGCAGAACAAACCTCTGAAATATTCCAGTTATATTACATTTAAAAGTTATAAATTAATGTATATAACAAAAACAGTATATTTGGAATATAACCCTTGGCGTAACAATAGAATTGTTACCGGTAACAATATATCACGTTGCTTCAGACAAGATGTTAGTTCGTACACCTCGACAAAATCGATCGGCAGATAACAAAAGAAGCTCGATAAAAAAGTAGTGCATATTTATGTTGAATTAATTATAAACCAGTATACATTGTTTGAGAGAATAACGATGACTGGTTGTCGGGTCGTACGGGCTCTCCCTTTCAAAGTACTCAATCGGAAGCTGTGTGCAGGTGTGCGGCGAGCCCAATCCGTCTCCGAGATCACACGATGTGGAGCACTTAAAATACGTTACACAACAATTAACTGAACTATTCCATAAATCTTTTTATATTGAATATTCATAATGTAACGTAAAGTTAAAATACTCTCACGTAAACAAGTCTGTATTGATTATTTTAATGCAAGTGCAGCAGTAATCTTACTACTTTATATTTTGGAAAATAATATTATAATTATTTGTTAAAGCAAGCGCATAATCGTGACCAAGAGCATAATTATATATATACATAAACAGACCAGGACCTCAAGTCTGCTATTAAAATAGTTTCAGAATGGTCTATCATTGATTTCATAATTGTTGATTTTGACAAGTTTGCTAATCTACTAATATATTGGCGTCATTATGACTTTCCAAAGGTCAGCCACTGACACTCCATTGAAAGAAATGGCATCTATTGGTAATCTCGTACATAATGACAAATGAATGACTGACTTATGCGGTAATCTGCTAAAATTTTGACAGTTCCTTTGATAAGTGATCTACCATTAGAACGTCATTGTGCATTCATTGCTTGTAGTTCGTTTAGAATATCGTGTTTATGGAATACAATGATCGACCATTATAAATTTAGCAGATTACGAACTTTTAGCAAAATGACAATGGGATCGTGTTGGAATGACGAATTTATAAAAATAGCAGATTTGGGCCCCAGGGTCCTAAGGCATATTAAATTAGGTCGATGGAGGTAATTAACATTGTTTTCATATTTTAGGTCAGAGTAGGACGTATGGATTTTATATCTACTTAGTTAAAGTATATATGTATACATATATCTATGCGACGTATAATTCAAATAACTGAAACAGAATGTAAAACAACGGTGTTGAATGAGGAATTCACTTAGTGGAATCATCCCAGTGAACCAGATGTGTTACCCTTATGCATTTAAATATAGTATCTACCTTCGTCCCTAGTACCCTAACTGATAACCTAACTGGCGAGCGCCAAAGTCAAAACATAAGTGTTGTTAATAAAATACATAAGTATAGAGATCACTGTATTTTGCCGTTAACAGCGTACAAATATTAATTAAGTAATACATATTAATACACTTAAGTTCCTAACACAAATATTTTTTGTTAAAATTAAAAGACAAAATTATCATCTTCTAATCAATCATTTGTGATATAAATAAATAAGATCTATCAACGCTACTTATAGCTTGTATTTAGTGTTATGTTGCGTGTCACAGATATAAAAAGACAGATATAAAAAGTTTATTTAACTAACAATATTTGTAAATTGTTAGTTAGTTATGTATTTCAGCATCTGAAAAAGTAGATAGATAACTAATCTGTCGTGCGAAAATCGCAGTGGCACTTTTTATGGCAATTTGACCATTTGATAATCGTATATCATGTCCATCTATTTAGAAAAGGAGTATCATACATACCAAAGTTCAAAGTCTCGTGTAATTTTATGTTTAAGTTCGAAGACAGATCTTCAAAATAATTTGGTCTAGCAATTGAATCATTACTAAGCTATTTTTGGAGGAGCGTCGTCAGTAAGTAGAGTACCTAATTGTGAGTTTACAGGGTGCAACGTGTTCGTATAATATAGTAGATCAGCTATCTAATTACCTACATAACACATTTTCGTAAACGATTACGACTAATTTGTTTCATTATGATGACAGTTCAACAACATTCATTGCGTTATTTACGTTGTTGAGTAGTTTTTTTTTCGAATTTGTGAAGCAATGGATTAGCAATTATGTTTCAGAACGATTCAGATTCTGATTGATCGTGTAATATGCAATTAGGGTACAGGGTGTTTTGCGTCTACAAATTTCCAAATTCCTACCTATTCATGCTACCCATAAAACCAGAAATAAATGAAGCCTTCTTTTTTGTATTTATTGCTTTATCTACTTACTTATAATGAAAGAGAAAATATCTCAACACTTACACATCGGGACATTTGAGAAATAAAATATGCTTGTAGTTCCCGAAACATGGGACGAAAGATGAATGTTTCCTCGTAGTAAGTGCTAAAAGCGTTTTATCGTAATAAATCCAATAATGAAAGGAATTTCATAAAACGGCAGCACATCTTACCTATGTAAATACAATTAATTATAAATTTTAAATCCTACAAGTCATAAGCATTGCGTGGACATTAGAGATGACTTCGTGATGCGTTTCTTTATAGATAATTTTATTTTTTTATATTTTAAACCTAAGTCTTTTTCATGAAAAATCAAATTGACCATTGGCAATTTTACTTTCGGCCCCATGATTCGACCACGATGTCAATTTTAATAACATAGGTAATGTTTTAGTCAAACGAGAATGCACCATTAGGTAAAACCGCCTTTTCCGAATGGTGTCAAATGTGCTACTTTTCAATCTTGTCACTTAATTACCTCAGAGCTTCTGCTTATCTAATCAGGTTCTGAAAGGAGTCGGTGTGAAACTGTGAACACTGTCCCACTTGTGTTTGCGAGACCGCACGTGTTCCTTCACGTAGCTACTACCCGTCCCCCGTCTTGCGAGGGCTCGCATACTGACTATGGGACATTAAGCAACCCGTAGATAAACACCACCATGTGCGGCCCTTGATAATGTTTACAAAGAAAATCTTTGTACTCCACTGGTGTACCAACCAATACTAAGGTACAATTTGTATGTAGAGCGTGGAAATCTGATAGTAGAAACATGGTTTAATGGTTGGGAATGGACAATATCATGCTCATATTTCGTAAATATTATTTTTATCGTAGGTATCTATCTTTATTTGCTGAACAAAGTTAGGGCGGAGTGAAAGGTTATTACACTGCTCCTAACCCTAGAAAAAAAAAACCTACATAGAGAAAAAAAAGCGACCTAAGTAAGTAACGGGTGGGGCCATCTAGTGTTTTAAATTTGAATCGGCTATTTAAAAAAAAACTACTGATCATTTTTTCAAATTTCTGGTTTTATTGGAAAGGGTGAACTTTGTCATTTAAGAATGGAACACAATATCATTCTTATGTCTACCACGACCCATCCGATCAACCAATTTTTCAGTACATTTTCGATTGTTTCGGCTTGAATCTCTTCAATGGCAACTTCGATTTCATGTTTCAACGCTTCAATTGTCTCTGGATTGTTTGCGTAGCATTTATCCTTAATGGAACAGCTCCGAGGCGGCCCATTGACATCAGCATTTCGGCTGATTATTCGATTTTCAAAAACAGTGCGCATAAGATCATGATGAAATTTATTTGGAAGAATTGTAGTACATTACAGTTGTTCGGGTTATTTATCAGTTTCTAAAACAATTCGCTAAAACTAGCATGCAAACATTATATGAATTAATTAAATGAAGCTAATAAAGTTGGAAAAATACATCTTATAAAGTATTAAGAATACGAATGTCAATCATTTGTCAAATTATTAAAGTAAAATGTCAGTGTGAGTGTTTAAAGTTTAGGTACGGTACTCATTCACAGAATAAAATGATTTATCTATAAGCCATTTGAATAACGCTGTTTTAAAACGATTAATTGGCAGTTCCCTATATGATTTTGGTAATTTATTATATATCCTTATAACCATTGGAAAGCAACTTCTGTGATATAAGTGGCTTTTCATTGGAGGAATCATTAGTCTCTCAGGATACCTTGTGTTAAACGTAACAGTGTCTCCAAGACGTTGAAATAATTCGGAGTGCATTTTAACAAATTTACAACATTCAAATAATATGTACATACCGGGAACAGTTAATATCTTTAAATCTTTAAAAAGAGGTTTACATGAAGTCAATGGTGGCACATCACAAAGAGCACGGATACATTGTTTTTGGGCTATAAATACCCTATTTATAAGAACAGAATTTCCCCATAGCACAATGCCGTATCTAATGTTAGACGCTACGTAACCATGATACGCTAAGAGGGCGGTTCTGAGGTTAGTTATTTAATCTTATTTGTAACCTTTAAGCACTGAGCTTTCCATGTGCAGCCACTGTCCACTGTTATACCAAGAAAAACGGCTTCGTGTGCTTCTTTAATTCTCTGATCGGAATAAGTAATCATAAGGTCAAAATTTGATTTTTGAAGGAGGTTTTATCAATATTTACTTTTAAATTATTATTATTAAGCCATGTTATGATAGCATTAACTGCTTCATTAACCTCTGTATTATAATTAAGCATTTTATTCTCCGTGATAACCACCGCAATATCATCAGCAAAAAGTGAGTAGAAATGTTTAGTCACATTTGGTAGGTCGTTAATATATAACAGAAAGAACAATGACCCTGTAACACTACCTTGCGGCACTCCTGTATTGTTGCTCCTTAAGGTAGACTTACATAATATTTCTTCTTTATTTGAATTTATTTCGGAAATTGCTGTATATTAAGTCCTATTTGAGAGATAGCTTTGCAGCCACTTCAATGCTAGGCCGCGAAAACCGTACAACTCACATTTAGTGAGCAGAATATGGTGGTCAACAATGTCGAAGGCCTTGCTCATATCGAAAAATTACATTGGCTGTGTGACATGTGGCCCTGTCTTGTTGAAACCAAATGTGGCCCATGTCATTCTCTCCAATTTTTGGAAACAAATTGCCATTGAAGAGATTCAAGCCGAAACAATCGAAAATGTACTGAAAAATTGGGTTGATCGGATGGGGTAGGTACTGCCGAGCCAGTCGTGGTAAGTAGTCATATGAAAGATATTGTGTTCCATTCTAAGTAAAAGACATGGAGGTTATATATTTATATGTCACCGGATAATTGCAATAACCGTTACTTTATAATAAATTTCTCGAGATTATTTACCGTTGAAAAATTGCACGTGAATTACCAAGACGAGGGTTTTTTACCCGACTGCACCGAAGGAGGGGGGGGGGGCTTATGTGTTTGACCTGAATGGACCTAGGTATAGTTATCTATGTCAATCTTAATGGCTAATGTTTAAATTGAATATTTAAAAAAAAAAATACTCTCAAACCTATAAACTGGGGTATCAAAATGAAGGGTTTTAAAAGGTTATTACAAAAATATACACAAAATATATGTTTAAATGTAATTTTTTATGAGAAAAAAAAAAAAAATCCTAACTGTTTAAAAATAAAAAGTGAACTTTAAAAAAGATGGAAACAACAGGAAACTCCTGCAGTCGGAGGCATCTTAAATTGTAAAAAGAGTATCCATGAAAATGTATAAAGTATCTACTTAGAATATTTTCCTATGTCTAGACTAACGAAGTACATACCTACCCTCATACAAATAAACAAATGCAAATGACAAAAAAAGTAAATTACATAACTACCTATTGTTTAATTCGTTAATACGTTTTCATTTCCGACGTGGTGCAACAAGCATGCAGGTACTACATTAATAGTAATTTATACGACAACAGAGGGTAGCGGATCAAACAACATACTATATTTGTAATTGTTACGTTTTTGTTGGTCATCCCCATCAATATGGCGCAGTCGTTAATTTCATTAAGAGCTTATTAAGCGGGCACGCGACCGATGACAGTTGCGCCCTGCGCACGCGCGCGATCTAATCGAAAAACTTATGGTCCGGAACCGTAACACTATTCAACTCACTCTCATTTATTTAGTTTTTGTAATTTCTACTACATTTATACTCATGTTGTTGCCAGCTAGTGCAACTAAGTATATGGAAAATAATTCCCCAGCCTTAACTTTGGGCACGTGATAGTTATTTTCGATTATGACACCCTTTCTCTTCGTCAGAAAAGAAAAACCGGCCAAGTGCGTGTCGGAGCACGCACAGCCCAGGGCAGAAAATATACTATAGGTATCTCAAATAAGTAGATATTACACGACATATCTTATTCAAAATAATTTTATTTGAAAGCGTTTTAGGGTCACGTACCCAAAGGGCCCATTACTAAGGCTCCGTTGACCGCCCGTCCATCCGTCCGTCTGTCACAGAGCTGTATATTTTGAACCGATTACGGTTAAACGGGTAAACCTTGAAATTTTTACAGCGTGTACTACTACGGCCGCTATAACAATAAATAATAGAAAAATAAAGGTAAAAATTAAAGAACCTCCCTACACAAGAAACGTGTTGTGTAAAATACTGTTGGTGCTGTGGTACGGAACCCTTCGTGTGCGAGACCATAAATGGCCGCTTTTTTTTCAGATTTTTCCACCGTTTATTCCAAAAGTGAATCCAAAAATTTTGACACTTTCGAAGTGCTGCATATCTCATTAACTAGAAACTTGCCATTTAGAAACTTTTTTTTTATAGAATGCAATTTGCTGCCAAACATCTATCTACTTATAGTGCCAATAGACCAATGACTGTTGTGGCGTTCAGACGGACGGACGCCTAGATGAATGGGACGAAATTATAAGGGTTCCGTTTTTGCCTTTTGACCCGTAAAAAGGCTGCTAGACATAAATCTTCTTTTTTTTTAAATACTATAAAAATACTTAAATAATGCAGCAGTTACTCTTAGCTAACACAAGTAAAGACGCAGTGAATAGTGCTAACCAAAAATGCACCATGCATCAAATGATTAGTTCTAAATTACATAACTAAAAACATGTTACTTACCGAGTATTAAATACAAATGATAATATCGTACATGCGCACGCGTTTATTGTGGTCACGCACAGCTCATCACGGGCGTCAGGTGGTGGTTGGCCACCCCTGCAATGACCCGAAAGCATATTACCTCCGTCAGTTAATTAATTAATATTTTTTGTTAAACAATTTCTAAGTAATATTAACTTTAATCATACTCAGTAATCGCTGAAAAATGACAAATTGTCACCATTTGACATTTTACAGCGATTACAGAATACGATTATCAAAAATTATACTCACTTTCCAAAAAGAGAACCTACTTTACCAGAAAAATTACACCTAGGAACTACATATAGTTCCAGGTTCCAGTTAGGTACCATATTATACCTAAAGTTAATATCCAGACATTTTAACTAAAAAAACGTTTTATTTTAATATTTAACTACTACTGTTTTATTTTTTGTATCTATATTATTTAATACAAACCTAATATTTTGCATGCCGTAAGGTAAAATGTATCGGGACACTTAATAAATATTCCAACTTTTCTTTCTTTCTTTCATTAATCCCGTTAAGCAAAAGTGTATTGCTCAATAAAGCGTCACACATAAAACTTGCTTCCGGTCAGCGTACTTGTATACAAAAGTTTACCCATTATCCCACCCCACATCGCACTCGAGGACGGTTTGTTTAGATTTAGATGGGGATTTGCGAATGATATTATTAATTGCGTGGTTCCCACAGCTTCCAGAGGGGTGAGCTGCCACGTCGGCTCGTTGATTTGTGTGTTATTGTTGGCGCGGTGGTGCGATCGGTTTCCGCACGCACTCCCACGACAGGGAGCAGATGCCGCGCGGCCGCACATCGCCCGGCGCCCGCCCGGCCGCGGCCGGGGCGCAGCCACTGTCACTCACATTGTTGTCTCACCAGTGACCCCCGTGGGAGCTGTGGGAAATGAAGCCGCCTGTGGGAATAACAATGCTCATCACTGTTACACAATTAGGTATGCTGAGTACTTTTCAACCCATAGTGTATCTATTGAGCTATTGATAGTAATTCAATTAATAGTAAATACGTAGAACTACCTATGCAAGCACAATGTACCTACATATAGCATAAATCACTTACATAGTTAAACAGGTGTAGTCACTTACATAGTTAAACAGGTGTACCGAGACCATACCGTTACCACGCACACTGGACACTACACTGTCCTAAATTGCCGCTAAGTCGAAATTATTAATACTTTTATGGTGATCACAAAAGTATAAAACAATAATATGATTGAAATGCTTAAAAATAATGAAAAAGGGTGCGTCTGTAAAATAAATAGTGATACAACAATCGGACACTTGACCCGTCAAAACAGCACATTATTGAGTGTGTCGTTTATTCATGATCGGCTGCCGATGGCATGAGACGCCATTGCATATGCGACGCCCGCGCCCCGACGCGCGACGCCTGCGCCGCCAACCTCGCCACCCAGCAGATGCTCCATTAATATTGTATCAGGCATAACATTGAACATCAATTTATAGTCCGGTTGCTACCGTCAAACTTTTCATCGACACATCTGTCTACTGAAACATGGAAATTTATCATCTCCTGAAAACATTTAAGGAAATTTATGTGGTACCTACTGGTGTCTATCAAATCTTCCTAGATTTTCTATTCATTAAACGAGAAATCTAGACATGAACACATAAATTATGCATGCACACGTCTGGTATACCGTCAACAACCGTTTATAAATGACGAAGATGCATCTATGATTCCCAAAACACGCTCTCACTTGTACACACGGCTACACATCAAGCCATACATCTCCAGGTTTTGCTGATCTCGCATTGTATAGGATTTCCGTACAATACGAGGCCAGCTTATACTGGAACTGTATAGCTTGATGTGTAGCCGTGTGTAAATGCGTAGGTATTCACTGGAAAATATTGTGCTGAATAATTTGACATTAGTTTCAGAGTTCCATTATTCAGCTCGCACGATTTTATTGAATGCGTATTTTTGTAATGCTTTGCTTAGCAATAAGTACTTAGCTACCGATTTAATTATTTCAGGTGATTTATTTCAGGCAGCAGGTATGTAATAAAAGGAAAATAGGCTGCTAATATTCGAATGTGTTAATATAGGTAAGGTACCCTGAGAACATTAGCGTCGTCCGTCCTGAATTAAACACTCGGGTCGTCGTTGAACTTTCATGCATTTCGTTCTGAATAATGTACCAATTTGAATCGTCGCGTCGTCGGTATAAATCATGTTAACAGTTTCGGTTACCAGAATAATAATACGTTCAGTAATAAATGTTTTGTTTTTGCAACTACGAACGGAGATTGATGTGCAACAATTACGGGATGCTCCTGAAGCATACATTCAAAATGTGTTGCATCGACAAACAGCTTTTTTTAAAGTCTGTGATGCTAATATGTAAGTGGAAATAAATGGTAACACAGGATCAATCCATCGTCCTACTAAACATTTCATCTGCTTTTTATATCGGGTGTCTACATTTATATTGAATGTGATTTTTATGATCTGCTGTTTTAACTTTAATATTCTATTATTTAGAATGATATATTGTAATGAATGACGCTTCATAAACTTAACTATGTTTATGGGAAAGAAGCGAGGGTTGAGATTATTATAGAGACCGATTTAGTACCTAATCGACTTCACCGAACTAGGTGCTAACGGCACGCCTAAAATCTTTCATAATTATTTTTGAGGAGAAAGCTCCAACACTCACTTTGTACCTACTTCTTCTTTCCAATATACTGCCTTAGTAGCTGCATCAATGGTACAAACCTCATACCGCATGTCCTTTGCGAACTACCTTCAGATAACGCTTTAAGTTAAAAAATTGGAGAACGGTATTCCAGCAACTATTATGTCTTAGTACCTATAGAACTTATTAAGGCGGGTCCACACTATCGCACGCGCACGAACCGTGCAGGCTAGGCGCCTCGAATGGCTATGGACACATCACATTCTACGCGCACGCGTATGTTGCGAACGGTTCGCGTGCAAGAGGTCCACACCTGCGCAATTGAACCTCATGCGCACGAACCGTGAAGTGAAGGTGTCCATATACCATGCTCCTAAGATGCACGCAAACCGTACTGTTCGTGTCCGCGAGAGGACATTAAAGTTGCACAAATGAATCGCTAACCGCTCGCGAACGTGTGCAAAGAAGTCTATACTATGTGCCCAAGATGCACGCGAACCGTGCGCAAGTGTGGACCCGCAGATGTACCTCCTTACATCGGTTTGGGTTCTTTTTTCCCAGACTTAGGCGTAGCCCTAAATGAGGGTAATATGTAAAATAATTACTTGAAAACAATCAATTATAACATACCTCCTTAACAATAAGTGTTATGTCTTGGAGGTAACATGACCCTTCAATCACAGCCAAGTATAGATACAGAGTCAAATTAAATTAGCTAGCGAAACTGACGTGATGGGTATCGGTATTTAATGACGATAAAATAAACGTTTTTATTTATTTTATCTTTTCTAGGAGGTAGAAGGTAGATATTGACGACGGGGTCTACGGCTACTTGTAGTGTTAATTTAGTTTGACCCTGTAGGTAAGTACTTATATTAAATGGCGTCGTATCATACACTTTCATCTGGTGAGTGCGACGCCGGCGCAGGACCGAATACGTCGAAGTTAAAATCAATTACGCCTCCGCTTTAAAGCTATGAATATTTTAACTGTTCCGTGTGATTGACTCATTGTTGAGTTTCGGTGTCATAGGTACCTACCTATCTAACGTTCGTACTTGATCCGGAAAGAAAGTTCGCTATTGTATCGGCTAGGTACCTACCTGCATATGTTCCAGGCGCGAATCTAGGTTATTTCCCAAAGGGAGGAGGCATTCTGAGTTAATAAGATTTTCAACACACTTGCTTGAATAGTAGCTTTTATCAAGTGCTTTTTACTTTGCACTCCCGCAATTAGTGCGCCACAGATAACTACATATAATATATAGGGTAGGTGCGCCGGTTTCCTGACCAACAACAGTAAGCGACCTAGGTACTAGAATGTACTTACTGCACTAATATTTAGAAAATAAGAATTCTATCCTCAACTTCCATATACATGTAATCCTTGTCCGGGAAAGAAGGATAGCTATTCCATTGTGCCACTGGCGGACTATAGGGGTTGTTTTTTTTTTTTTAATTTCGTGATCGCTTCGCTTTCTGCTATAGTATTTCTCAAACTTTTCTGCATACCTGGGCGGGCCCATTTAGTTTTGCCGCCCCGGGCCCTCATCAGGATTGTCCGCCACTGAATTTTGCAGACTATTACTAATTGGTAATTTAGGATTAGGTACCGGAATAGTTTTGCAGACCGCCTCGTCGGGCGGCTGGTGCGGGTGGGGCCGGATTTGGCGGAGAGCCAGTTTGGTTTCCGCAGGGGGCGCTCCACGGTGGACGCCATCATGCGCGTGCGAGCCCTCACGACGGGGGATGCGGTGGCTCGGGGTGGGGTCGTCTTGGCGGTGTCTCTAGACATCGCCAACGCCTTCAATACCCTGCCCTGGAGTTGCATCAGGGAGGCACTCCGGTATCACCGGATGCCGACCTACCTCTGTCGTGTGGTCGAGGCCTATTTGACGGACAGGGCCATCATCTACCCCGGTCACCAGGGAGAGTGGAACAGGCGAGAGATGTCGTGCGGTGTCCCACAGGGATCGGTCCTGGGGCCGCATCTGTGGGACATCGGATACGACTGGGTGCTGCGCGCCGACCTCCCCAATGGCGTCAGCGTCGTTTGTTACGCTGACGACACGTTGGTCCTGGCGCAGGGGAGGTCGCACCAGGCGGCGGTTGAACTAGCGACACACGGGGTTGCGACAATCGTGGCCAGAATCCGGCAGTTGGGACTCGAGGTGGCCTTGCACAAGTCCGAGGCCATGTGTTTTCATGGTCCTCGGAACGCGCCACCGTCGGGTTCCCAAATAACGGTAGGAGGGGTTCACATCGGCGTCGAGTCGACGATGAAGTACTTGGGACTCGTCCTCGACAGTCGGTGGAACTTCGTGGAGCACTTCCGACGTTTGGCTCCCAGACTGGACCGGGCCGGAGCTGCCTTGAAGCGGCTCCTGCCCAATCTAGGGGGTCCAAACGCCTCCTGCCGGAGGCTATACGCGGGGATCGTGCGGTCCACGGCCCTGTACGGGGCACCGGTGTGGGCGCGTTCGTTGAGGCGGCGCGCGGCGGCCTGCCCGCCGGTTGAACGCGTCCCAGAGGGTCATGGCCACCCGGCTGGTCCGGGGATACCGCACGGTCTCCAGTGAGGCGGCGAGCCTCCTTGCTGGATTGCCGTCATGGGATCTGGAGGCAAAAGTCCTCGCGCATATTTGGGAGTGGCGCGGGGAGGCGAAACGCCGGGGCTTGACTCCGATGCCGCGAGAAATCGCGGCACAGCGGACAGAGCTCCGACGGGATCTCATGGCGGCATGGAGAGTGCGATTGTCGCAACCCAGTGCTGGGCACGCCACTATTGCGGCGATAAGTCCCCTCTTTGAGGAGTGGCTGGAGAGGCGCCACGGCGTCCTCACCTTCCGCCTGACGCAGGTCCTCACCGGACACGGCTGTTTCGGGAGGTACCTGTTTCGGATAAGGCGGGAGGACACGCCCGGGTGTCATCACTGCGTGGATCGCCCGGAGGACACGGTGGAGCATACGGTGGAGGTATGCCCGGCTTGGGCAGAGCACCGCCGTGTCCTCGTGGAGGCGATCGGTGGCGGGGATCTCTCGCGTCCGGCCCTGGTCCAGGCCATGGTACGGAGCGAGAGGGCATGGGAGGCCGTCACCTCCTTCTGCGAAGCAGTAATGCTCGCGAAGGAGGAGGCGGAGCGCGTGAGGGAGAGGCAAATTTCGCGCCCTCACGCCCCTAGCCGCCGCAGGAGGAGACGCCCCGGGCGTCGGGAATCGATCGCGGATTCCCGGCCACCGTAGGCGCGGGCTTGCGGACGGTGAGCAATGGGTAGCTCGCCGTCCGGTAAGGACCAAGCCCGGGTCGACGGCGCGTTGTGTTCCACGCGCGCCTCAAAGAGTGTCAGCGAGTGAAGGGGTCCGATGATTGCCTGCCGGGGTTGCGGGAAAGTCCGAAAGGGATACCGTGGCCCCCTGGCATTGCACAGGCAAGAGAAGGAACACGGGTGGGTTTTAGTCAGTAAGAGTCTGACACGCCCATTTGATGATTTCCCACCCAAAAAAAAAAAAAAAAAAAGTACCGGAATAGTTGGATAGTTCATGAGATAAAGAATATGTGCATGCTAATAATGAATTTGTTTGCTTAGTGTCATAGCAAAATTTCAAAATAATTATCCCGGTTTATAGTGTGTACTACCTACTCCCACGACGTTCTAATATTGCTAGGTCACTTTTAATCATTACTCTAAAGTGTTTGATATTTCCAAACCTCTGAATACTGACAAACATTCACAAAAGTTTCAGCTTCGCATTAAAATAGTACCTAATTAAAGCTATTAGATTCTTTGAATTAGAGATAGATACAAAAATATGGCCACTTTTGGGTACTTTTCTGAATCAATAAAATTTCTTCTTATTTGCCAAAAAGGCTCCATCAATCCGTCAGATATTCACTATCAGACATAGGACTCGTAAAACTGGGTGGGTACTGCACACAAAGATTATTATCCGCCCAGAATATCGTTTCAAAAAGTGTACAAATCTGAGTTTTAAAAGTCGTCAGATTTACGGAAAGCCCACAATGTATTCGTCAGATTTTCTTGTTTAAGTCATTACATTAAGTAAGTACTTACCTATGCGCCAGGCCGCACACAATCTTATCATAATAAACGGCGCTGCAGATGACGTTATGTTTTGACAATTTCGGAAATGTGAAACCGGACCCATGACCACGGGGCCTATCACCTATCTAAAACATATATTTGAAAAATATTTTCGGTGTTATTTCATCATACCGCATCTAATCTAGCCATCATCATTTCGCCCTGTATATTCTAGTATTCTTAGGTACCTACTCAAAAACGCTCTGGGCTCATATTAATATGATAACAAAAATTAAAACAGTTCTAAAGTCAGTTCGCGACCACTATAAAAGTATCCATTTAGTTTCTTGCCCGTTCTTCTCCATAGGAACCTACTTAAACACTTTGGAATGGGCAACTAGCTTCATCATTCTGTTGACGGGCCCCTTGACAATTCAAGACTGCATGTAATTAGTTTAGTTGAAATAAATGCATTTAGTTTGAGTTTGAGGTACCTACGTGACTATCCAGCCCCTTACAATTTTTTAAATATAACTCAAAAAATCTTATCAAAATGCATTTGAAATATGAATATCTAGCAATTAAAACAAGTCACAGATAAATAAAACCAGATACTTAGCTTGTAACCAGCACGTATCTAAATGTTTTTTCGGTTGGCGGTGCAGCGGTGCACGAATTTTACAAAATTTTTACTTATTCAATTATATTTTATAAGTTGGTCGACTATTACCTACTCGTTAACTTGTAGAGCACACTTAGCTGTGATAGTTTTCCTTTTTAAGTATTCGTTACTAGCTTTCGCCCGCGGCCCGTGGATGTCGGAAAATATCCCACGGGAACGTACTACCGGGATTAAAAGTACCTATCCGATGTGTTAATCCAGTTAACAATGTATTCATTCCGTAATTGGTACATTGTTTTCATATAACTTTATTGGTTTTCGCGGCGCATGCCAGTAGGAGTACCTAAACCTCCCAATCGGCATGATTTTTTCCGACATCTTTAACAAACATCGTCATATTTCAACCAAATTACACAAAACCTCAATGAATTATACACCTAAACCTTTCTCATGAATCACTTCGTCCATCAGTGAAAACCGTATGAAAATCCGTTCGGTATTATCGCGTTGAGACAGACAGACTGACGCGGCCGGCGCGGCGGCGGTGGAGGGACTTTGTTTTATAATATGTTGATACTGATAGATAAATAAACAACGTGCCGCTACAATGGCGCGACGGGTAGTACTAGTGGCCAGTAATCATAAAAACTAAAATAAGATAAATTAATTCTTAAATTGAAAGAAAAACGCTCGCTGACATAGGGCTCTCGCTTTCCTTCAATTCGCCTATTGATGCAAGTATATACAGTTCTTTAAGTATCTACCTACAATTTGATCCAAAATGCTATTTTAGAAAATTATATACCTATAAATCAGTCAATCTGCCTAGCCTTTTACCAACTATGTTGGGGTCGGCTACCAGTCTACCCGGAAGCAGCTGAATATTAGTACTTTACATGGAGCGACTGCCTATCTGACCTCATCAACCCAGTAACTGGTCAATACGATACTCCTTAGTAAGACTGGTTTTCAGTTTTGTTTTTACTTTTGGGCTTCTGACGACCCGTAACGACTGTCAAAGATCCACGAATGACAGCCAGGACCAACGACATAACGTGCTTTCCGAGGCACGGAAGTCTCGGTATGTAAAGATGGTCACCTATCCACGGACCAACCCCAGCAAGCGTAGCTTAACTCGATGGATCGACCCGTGCGGCTGTTATTGCATAACCTAATATTATTCTAACGTTTAATAAAATTAAAATATCTTCATAAAACGACAATGCGAAACCGTATACCTACGTGTGTCGCGACGCTGTACTAGACTATCGAGAATACTTTTCACATTTCCAAAAACTAGCTTTTACATTTAGCTGGTGGGGGGAACCACGTGACTTTAACAAAAATTACCACTTTAAAAAGCACCACATACCACAATATTTTTGAAGGACCCCAGTGGGGTGTCTCAATTTGACACAATGGAATTGACGAGTAAAAACCCGCTTTACCTACGTGTAAACTTTTTTCAAGATAAATATTTTACAACTTTGTACCTACCTACGCTTTATTAATATGAAGGTATAAGCATGCCAAGCAGCTTTTCAGTACTGAGTCTCTAAATTAAACAGCGGAGGGATACACGGGCTTGGCGAAACTATAAGGGTTCCTTGGTTTAATACGGAACCCTAAAAACAATTTGAAGCTCATTCTGCTCGGGTATTGGAAACTTTTTCATTTCTAATTTTAAAGTCGATGTTGTCGTTTTTACCTTGGGTCAGTAAATTGATGCGTAGGTAGGCAGTCCACGTTTCTGGGAGATAAAAAAGGTGTACGCGGAAATATTTGGAGGTCGAGGAGTGCGGGTTCCCGTGTCAAGTGTCACGGGCAGGCGGAGCGGAGGGGCATCGAGGGCAGGAGGCACGACAAGCTATTGTCCGCGCTCGCACGACGAGACGAATCGCAACGCAGGCATCATGACCCATTAAACGCGGTCACGATATCATTTTACCAGACTCTTTCACTAACACCAGCCACCAACTTGAACTGCCAAAAAGCTTGCTTTGTTCCCACGAACTCTCACTGTGAAACTATTTTCGTTTTGCCTATCTACGTTTGAAATTTGAATTGATATTTCCTGGTAAAAAGGAAGGCATACATAATGTTGAATAGATAATGCCACGGTTATGCATAGCATAGCTACTACATAGCTAGAATATTTCCAGTAGGTAAGTACTCTTTTAGCAGTAGGTAGTAGCGCTAGCGCAGAGTAAAGAAAGAAAGAAAAGAAAGAAAATATGTTTATTCTGCACAAACGAAACGCACATTATAACAATAGAAAAATTATACAAAAAAACAAAAGTAGCCAAAAGCCTCGTATTCAACCAGCAAAAAAAAGTACTTTTTATTACATTTTTACATAAACACAAAAAACAGTGATATTCACAATGTTAACACTAGAAGTAAGGATAAACTACGTGCTCCCTCTCACCGGCTTCATAAGGTTCATAACTCATTTGTTGGGCTTGGTATAACCTTTTATAACAAGCTACCCTCTTCTTTGCTAGATTTGCCTTTTAATGCGTTTAAAACTAAAGTCCAACCTTTGTTCAAAGGCATACTATTCTATCAACGACTACTTAAATGATAAGAATAGTTGGTCGCTGTGATTAACTCAAGACAATTTTTAAATGTTCTTTCTCCAGAATTAGTTTACCTACTGACAGGTTATATGAGTTTATATAATTGTTTATAACTTTCCTTTGAAGTCAATTTATTTTAATTTATTGTTGACATAATCTACTCATTACAATGTTTTTTTTAAAGAGTTGTATTGCAATATGTGGTTAGCTAGCGACCTCGACAATTTATTTTACCTTGATGGTCCTAGTTTATCAATTATAACTTCTAGTTACAGCTATATGTAAGCCTTCACGCCCTTTGTGCCTGGAGGCTTTATTTTCTTTTTTAGATATTGTTTACGTTTAGTTATTTTTATTTCTGCTTGAGTATAGTTCTTGATATTTTTGGTTGGTATATTGGCGTGTGCTAGCTGTCATATGGCTATTAATTTATAATTTAAATTATGTTTTGCGTAATGTAATCTATCTTGCATACTATTTTATAGAATCTTTTTTTTTCTAACTAAACAGACAGCTGTGCTGCTGGGGAGTTTGTTGCGCCACTTCTTCTTCCAGCAAAAGCACTAGGAAGTGGTGAAGGGTGGGCGTTTTGGGGGACTGTCTTATGTAATTTTGACGTTCGAAAAGTGCTGATTCTCAGCCTAGTTTGAATAAATGACTTTTGAATTAGGGTTCCTCTTCTACATTGATTAGGTATTTTAAATTCGAGCCAATTTCATTTTTACTTTTATTGATTATTTTCACTTGGTTTAGAAGACCATGAACAACTTTACATGTCGTTTCCATTTTCTGTTTTGGTTGATATTTAAGAAGACATCTTTTAATTAGAAACTACTTTAAGAAAATCTTTACATATGTATTATAAAACAAAAGTCCCCCGCTGCGTCTGTCTGTCTGTCTGAACGCGATAAATTCAAAAACCACCGAACGGATTTTCAAAATATTTTCATGCTAAAGGTTTTGGTGTATAATTCATTAAGGTTTTGAGTAAATTAACTGAAATATGACGACTATTGACACACCCTGCGCACACGCATTAAGGTTTTGAGTAAATTAACTGAAATATGACGATTATTGACACACCCTGCGCACCTTTTGCGCATGGTTGCACTACAGAAGCGGGGCAGTCGCACCAGCATCCTAAACGCTTTATTGTACTGAAATTATATACTGTTATTATATTTATTGGCGTGCTCCGCGTATATAATTATAATATTCCTAAAAAAACTATGTTCTACAGGATTGTTCATCAAGTTCAACAAAAAAGTCCGCGATGGCATTAGGTCTATCCTCTAAGGATGACTCACAATAACCTGTCCTTTCAAAATTTGATAAAAAAAATCATTGTTATTTCCGAAGCTATTTTAACGGTTATTATATTTATGAAATGAAATTGTTTATTCTGTTTATAGGAACGGAATCACTTTGACACGTTACGTCATCTTAAAAAAAAAAATTAGCTAGATGAGTTTGGCGTTTCCTATCCGACTACTCTGAGAAGAAAGGCCAAAACAAACTCAGAGGTCACAGTCTCTTTTAAAGTCCAGACATAATCTTGGTCAGGCCATATGAGGACCATGTAGATTAGTGATTAGTGTAAAAGTGATTCCAATATCCTATTTACAGAATAAACAATTTCATTTCAGTCTGAAATGGTCTTTTGAGAAAAGAACCACACAGATTTGAGTGGACCTGTTCTGTCAGTGCAAGCAGTTGTCAGTAATCGTGGAGCTCAACACAGAACTTAAGAGCTTAACTATCTTTATCCAATAAAATATGTTACCTACTTAAATTAAGCATTAAGGTAATTTAGATTAAAATATGATTTATATAAAATATGACATCATACTTATCATTTAATTTTTTATTTAAATGAATAGTTTAAAAGATATCCCAAATTCAAAATTACACGTAACAAAATAATTATGATTGACGATAGGAGTGAATGACCTTTTCCTCTGCTATTAGGTATGTAATCTACGTAGTAGGTACGTTCCCGTGGAATATTTTGCGTCAACCACGCGGGCGAAGCCGCGGGCTAAAGCTAGTACTTAATAAAAAGTTTATACTTACTACAGTACGTACAGGAGCTCGTGGCTAAGTAATAACTGCCGCAAGGGTCGATCCATCAGGTTAAGCTACGCTTGCCGGGGTTGATCTGTGGATGGGTGACCATCTTTACATACCGAGACTCCTCCGTGCCTCGGAAAGCACGTTAAGCCGTTGGTCCCGGCTGTCATTCGTGGATCTTTGACAGTCGTTACGGGTCGTCAGAAGCCCGAAAGTCTGACTACCAGTCTTACCAAGGGGTATCGTATTACCCAGTTACTGGGTTGTGGAGGTCAGATAGGCAGTCGCTTCATGTAAAATACTGGTATTCAGCTGCATCCGGTTAGACTGGAAGCCGACCCCAATATACTTGGGAAAACGCTAGGCAGATTGACTTACTACAGTACGTAAAACAGCTATGTACATAGCTGTTTTCAATATATTTCTAAACTATCTATGTAGGGGAGGTTTGTAACAATCTTCACATATCTCAGACGAAAATAGTCTCAGCTCTATGAAAGTTTTAGATACAATTACAAACGGCTAGTTCTATCCTCTAAACGATTTTGATTGAAAAAATAGTACAAATCTAGATCAGGAAATAAATTTAATTTTAATGGACAAAAGTACCTATAAAAAATAAGTAGGTAGCTTTTGCCCGCGACTTCGACCGCATGTTTATAAATTGTTCCCCTGACCCACCGCGTCGCATCGCATCGCCCGTCCGCGCTATTACTTCGTTGTCACTTAGCGTTCTTTCAGACTTTTCTTTTTGCTTGGCTCTTAGGAGTCATAGCGTGATGTCAAATAACCTATAACCCTCAAGAAATGGGCTGGGGAAATCTACATCGCCACAGGCGAACTACGCACCAAAAGACCTGACGTCACACAAATCCTGTATCGCGCAATTAGTTTACCGCGCGAACAACATACTCGTATATGTACTTTTAAGACTATCCGACATCAATCGTTGGACAGTTGCCCGCCAGACACGACACCCGTCTGGTCGGAAGATCCTCCCTTTACTATAGAGGATGAGTGAACTTTACACCCTGTTCCTCATGCCTCTAAATTGGTGACCCGAGTATCACCCCTTTGAGTATCGAGGCCCTTTTGGCATTATAATAATTTGTTTTCTGTTTTTATAGTTAATAATGTATTTTTTGTAATGCCAATATACGTATTTTTTTTCTTTCTATCTTTCTTTTATGAACGGCAACGCAGCCTTCGTGCAACTACTTCAGCGTGACGACATCGTCATCATCACTCCCGCAAGCTTTCGTGAAGCTGTGCTGTGCCTGGCTGTTCTGCTGTGTGACTCACACAGCCAGCCAGCACCCACAGCTTCAACGGTTATCCTGAGCACCGGCATGCAGCGAACGCGCATTCCTGGTCATCACCCTCATAGCAACCTTGCCACCTCTCCTGGTCGACGCCAGCAGTCAGCCACAACCCAGCACTGTACCACATCCGACTCACTGGATAATGACGCAGTGCCACCCCAACTCACTGGGGAATCACCACAATCACCACAAACAGTTCCGACGCACCGCGAACTATGCGGCACCCGGTTCCGAACTCAAACTCAAAGCATTTATTTCAAGTAAAACTTTTACAGGTACTTTTGAATTGTCAAGGGGTCAGTCAGTCAGAAATATGAAGCTAGTTGCCCATTCCAAAACGTAGGTTCCTATGGAGAAGAACGGGCAAGAAATTCCATGGACACTCTTTTAAATCATAATATTGTTACAAAATATTGGTTACATCATTCATGTTGAAATTATACATGTGAGAACAATGTAGAAAGACGTGCACGTAAAAACCGTCCGTAATAAAAAGATAAAAACAATTCAAAAATTAAAATAAGCGGAGGCAGCTAAGAGATGACCAGTCACTACTGACGGCGCCCCTTCACGAACATTACGCATGGATCAGCACCGTTTAGCTAAACCATTTTGAAGACTCACTGGACCAACTCTCTGGAACCTCAGCCGGCACTGTGAAGCATCGCAGGATACAAGACTCAGCCCACTATCGACCTCCGGTCTCCGGAGGGGAGTGATATGGCGGCTTCTAGATCGGCTACAATGATGCAAAAAAGAAATACAATGCGACTGGTAGTTCCAGAGATTAGCACGTTCAAACTCTTCAGCTTTATTATTAGTACCTATAGATTTTAAACGACATGCCGTGATGACTGATGAAGTGATGACCCACCCAGTGGGTTAAAGCCTCAATCAAAATAAATACTGACATAGGTATCTATTTGTTTTTAAAAAGTTTAAAGTTTATTTCATAATCAAAAGGTTTTAACAAAAAATAAGTTGTAGAGGCCTTCTTTTAAGTATGGAGATCCTGTACCAGAAGACCTCCCTCTTCCATAACTATGTGTACAACATACAAAGCCTGTTAATAACAGAATTTAAACAAAGTAGTTTCAATAAAAAAAACTAAAACTATAGAATTAAAAACGTATATATTTAATTAGATACTTGAATTCGTAATCTCAGGTAATTTATACTTCATCCCCACTTACTCAACTGTCTATTTCAGCATTAGTCATTCTAAGTTGGTTTTGATGTGAACGGGCTTTGACAAAGGTTCTAAATAACAAAAAAAAAAATGATGCAATGAAATTTGAACGTTGTCGTGTATGACATTGAGCTTGTTTTTATAAATTTGTTAATTATCTCGCATTCCGATTTCAGGCAAAGACGAATGAGTAGTGTGTGTGTGCGTGTCTTTGGGGGTGTCTTTCTGCGTGCGTGGTGGTGTGGTTATGCGTGAGAGTGTGTCTTTGTGCATGTGTTTGTGTGAGCGAGTAAGAAGCGATAGAAAGTGGAAACCATTAGCATATTATCAGTGTAAAGTTCAGATACCCAAGTGTTGCGATGTCGGTAATGGCACCGCTCCATAGCAGCCCACTGCTAAGCTACGCACGAGCTTCGCTTTGTATTCAAATGTAGGTGGGAACTTCCACTGCGACGCACGGCCACGCTACACACGAAACAAATGAACCGGGTAAAACCGCTCCATGCACATCCTACTAGGGTTGCCAACCCTTCTATATAATATAGAATCCTGCTTTAATAGAGGCCTAAATACTATATTTCTAAAGAAAAAATATAGTAGGCTAGGTCATCGAAAAATCGTTTTCTCCGTATTATCACCGGAGCAGAGCTCGGTAGCACAAAGTTTAGAACAGGATGGCTACCTTAGCATAATGACATGGCAGCATGGCATTAGTAAGTACCCACTATCATGGCAGCATGGAATTATTATGAACTTTCCTATACTATTAAATGAGCATTCTCTATTTTCACCAGAGCAGAGTTCGTTCGCCCAGGTACTAATCATAATTACGGTCTAATCCAACTTACCAGCGAAGTGCGGCCTCGTCATAATCTACCGATTTGTTACCTCGTAAGCTGTGAACTAGTAGGTTTACCAATAACCTAAAAGCTAGAAATTATTATCCCTATCATGCAAGTTACGTTTTGTTTGGAGCAACTTAAAACAAATAAAAACATATTTTACTTGCACTTTATTGTTAATTAAATAAAAGACATAATTATTGTAACTGCTACAATATTTTCACATACAAAGTAGATCAATACCTCATTTTAACGAAGACTGTTAGTTAGTCACGTTTGTATTATTACCTACTATTATCGTATTCTTTTTCTACTTACATGTTTTTAATCGATACAAATCAATATCAGTTTGATGAATGAAAATGATCGCTTTTCATTCATCAATATTTCTGCAGGTCAATCACTAAATGATACAATTGCTTTAAAAGATCTCATAATATTCAAATGTTCCGAACCTTAATTAGGCTGATTTGCCTTGTTTGGGTTTGACCGACTGTAATAACCAGTGATCGGATTAGACAGTGCAATTTAGGATAAACAACCTCAAACAATATCATTAGTATGGATAAGCCCACGGAAATCACGGAATCCTGGGATTTTGTAATTTTGATTTTTTTTGTGTGTTGAAGTGTTTTGCACATTGAAGCAGCGAATCAATTTTCACGCCTCCAACTTTGACCGAGGCCAATTTTTTTTTTTTTTTTTTTCAAATTCGGATAGCTCATGACCTAAAGAGGTGCCATACAGAATATGAATTAAAATCTTGACTAAGTAATTAAAAAGTAATGCAACAACGCGAAATTCCGCGGGTATTCACAGTAGCGTAGCATGAGGGGGGCAGGGGGCATGGCCCCGGGGGGCACATGAAACGGGGCGGAAAATGACGCAATTTAAAAAAAAATACAAAATTAGAAAATACTTTTTCAAATCGCGTCTGCGCTTACCCGAGAACGACGAGGAGGCGCGGGCGCGAAAGAGTGGCGCGGCGCGGTTGTTGGATTATCGTATGAAGACGACTTGAGACGAATAATGTTTTTTTCAATAGACAGAGTAACTGCTGATTGAAAAATTCCAACAATTGAAAACTAACTGCTGATTGAAAGATTCCAACAATTGAAAAATCTGGCAAAAAAAAATGTTGAGAATATTCATAACAGCTGCCATTAGTATCTCATGTCAGTTGCGGGAGAAGCTTCTATAAAGTTAATTAAAAATTATGTAAGATCGACTATGTCCACGTTAAGACTATCTATATAGCTATAATGGCAATCGAATATGACGTACAAATTAACATTGACAATTTCATAAAATTTCTTGACTAATGATGAAAATAGGGGGGGGAATTTCCGGTCGGCCCCGGGCGGCGGAAACCTACGCACGCTACGCCACTGGGTGTTCACTCGTGACCAACAATAGTGCGGCAAGCTTTGACTTCCCCATGGACAGCCTAACTACGCGTTTTTGAGAATAAGCAAACTTGGTTTAAAAAAATTATGTCAGTGACCTACTAAAATTGACCTATGTAATCGATATTTCAATTTACTATAACATTGCAAATTCGCAATTCCCGGGGCACCGGAATTATGTGGTTTATCCATGATCCGATAAAATCGTCATTAATTCCCAGTAGGTGCTCCCCAAAATCTCCCCGATCACTGGTGGAAATACAACAAGTCACTATTCAAAAACTGTATGGTGAAATAAGATGTAAGTAATGCCGAAACAATTATTTTAAAGGAATTACTAGTTATCTCATTAAAACCATAACCAACAACGCTACTCATACTGTACAACCTTCTCTAAGTATTTCTTTATTTAAGGATTACAATAGGGAAGATGACTAAAAAAATGTTTTTTGTCCGTAATGTAGATTATGAAAATATAACTAACACGTATTTTTTCTTTTTTTACGTTATCAAAAGATTACGGCGATACATCGAGTTATAATGTGCCATGACGTCACTAGTATGTAGATTTTATACATACTTGTGACGTATCAACCCCCACTCCCCAACTTTAATGCGTTGTATCGAAGTCATTTTTTATTAATATGATAAAGCAAAAAATACGTGTCTAATATTTTTTTATTATCTGACTGACGGACTAAATAGAATTTCTGTTTTTTGACCCAGGCATCATCCCTATTGAGTTTATTTAACATAAATATTATAAGCTTTATTTTATCCGCGCTCTAGCTATGTGTATCTACCATTTTAGATTTATGCGTATGGATACAACAGACCATTTAAAAGTAGATTATAACTTTTATGTACTTTACAATAAATCAATGATTTAAAAATAATAAGGGCTGACCCCAAACCATGTTAGGTACGAATATTGTTGGAAATAATATAGTCATAATATATGATCGTTGGAATACTATGATAAAGTTATATAAAGACAAGTAAGCTATATTATTTACATATTGTTTTTCTATGATGAAAATATAATACATTCCTCCCACTGACCAAAATATATTCAATAAAAATATGTAAACCTTAATATATAAGCCTTATTATTAGTATATATTGTGGGAGCTTATTTAACAAGAAAGCAGTAACAGGCGCAATAAATTTTGAAGACAGTCATTTACATAATACAATATAATTGGTTAAAATGGTGTCTTGATTAATTTTACTCAGACTTACTTTTAACAGTGTATAAGATTTGATTGGTTTGATGTATCAGATATAAAGCACTCACGAAGACTGCGTTGGCCCTGTAAACATATAAAATATGTACATTAGTAAAAGTGCAGTTTTTACTAATTTTTTTTGTGAAATAATTATATTGCATCAGGGCCGTAGCTAGACTTGATTTTTAAGGTAGAGCAGCTGTTGTTACAGGTTGGCCAGAAGTAATTTACTTGTTCTGTTCTGGTCAATCGATTTTTGGTTTTCTGACTTGTGTGTGAACATATTGTGTGAGTCAGATAATACTTTAATTTTGGGGGTGACTATAGATAAAAATAAAAAGTAATTTACTCTGATTTATATTATTATTTCCCCAATCACATTCAATATAACAAATTAACAGTCCTTCCTTGAAAAAGCTGAATTCTGCCATTCGCCATATTATTAAAAATACGAAAGACTTTATTCAGATCAACTGACTAGGTCCTTTTCTTTTCAAAGGCCATATACCATGCCTGATTTTCTTTCGTGACTCATTGATTGCCAAGGCCGCTGCCGATTGCAGTTTAAGTTGACAATTTATATTCACACATAGCATTATTTTCCAATTTTTCATAACTTAGCTTCACAGTACGATATTTAATTAAGGTAGGGCATTGCCACACAATGCCCCCCCCCTTCGCTACGGCTCTTTGTTGCAATCTTAAAAAATTTACTAACTTACAAATACCACAATATTTTCACAATAAACCTTTAGCAAACGACACAAACCAGCACGAAATATATTCCTTTCTTTTACATAATAATAACAGTAAATAAAGTGAACTTACTGTCCCTCCTTGAAATATTCCTTCAAAGTGTTAGAGAATCTCTTGGAATATTTCACAAACTCTCGCTTCCTTTGTTCTAGAACCTGTTTGCCTGTTCCTGGTGTGTATGTGGATACTTCATTCACAGCATCCAGTAACTTCTTGATTGCTGAAGCAATTTCTCTGTGGGCAGAACATTTAACTTGATTGAAGCAAAAAAAGAGGAGGAAGATGTACATTACTCTATCAACTTATTAACACAGACCATTCAAACTGGCCACTTGGTTAAATAATAAAATATTTATTCAAAGTAGGCTGACAATAAGCACTTTTCGAATGTCAAAATTACATAATACAGTTCCCAAAAGGGAAACAGAAGAAGAAGTGGTGATCAAACTCCCCAGCAGATCAGTATCATATAACATGAATCTAGTGAGATTCATAATATTTTTCAAGCACCTTGATACACTGATGTTTTTGTTTTTTGTCACATACACACACTTACTTAATGGTCTCCAAAAAAGTCTTCCGGTCAGTGATTTCATCGGGAATGCGACTCAAGATTTTTTTCAAAGCTGTAGACTTTTTGTTCAATTCTTGGAATGCTTCTTCTGTCCTGTTCAGTCTTAAATCCGCACCTGTAATTAATTTAATACACATTTAAGAAAACAACCAATACTACAAAGTATCAAATTAAATAAATGTTAATTGTTTAATCACTGTCACTGAGGTAGGAAAATATTGTGCGAAATCAGACTATAATATAATGTAGTAAACCTGACCATATTATGTTCAGGTTAGGTCAGACTATAATATAATGTAGTAAACCTGACCATATTATGGTCAGGTTTACTACATTATATTATAGTCTGAAATCGCCAGCATGCAAGGGTTGTGATCAATACTCGCGACTTCTCAGTATGAGAAGATGCCTTTGCCCGGCAGTGGGACAGTAACAGACTGGTATTTTTACTATTATATTATTAACTAGCTACCTATCTCAGTTTTGCATGGTTTTTACGACTGCACATAACAGTATTTTTTTTTATTATTTCAAAGTTTAATATGAATGTTCTATACACATAAATGCTCCAGGATTAAATTCTTTAAATGATGATGGAAACTGCACAAATATTGGTTGCATAGTTTAGAAGAACAATGCGATCACATGGACATACACAAAAAGCAACTTCATTTTATAACTCAAGGCCTGTTAGTTTTGAATAAAGTTGACCTGAAATAAAATAATCCATACATAATGTATAGATTATTTCAGGTCTTGAGTGTTGTTTTATTACTATTTAAATCTTTGATAACTGCATGAAATGCATTATTCAAGTCACATTATTGAAATTACACACGAAATCTCACTTATCTTCTATATTTTTAACCATAAAAGACTGAAAAGGCTACTAACACTCAGCTTCTGTCAAGGTTCCTTGAAGCCGCAGCAAGCTTTCATTCATGTTGACAGGTATATCAGCTCTTCGCATGATACCTGCCACCAAATCATAGTTCAAACCTGGGACGGCCGCTTCTGCCTTTGTTAAGGCAGCACGGAGCGTCTGAGAAGCTCCCAAATCATACTTCTCTAACTGAAAAATAGCAATTATTCCTTAATTAGACCACCATGTGTTCTTCCTTTCAGTGAACAACAAGAAAGTCTATCAATCTATAGCTGTTCTAATGAATCATAGATATTATGTAAAACAATTGTTTTATGTTAAGCACTTACAATCAAATCATGAGTATCACAATCTTATCTTGATATTTTGGATAATGTAAGTATTGTACCAACATGAACACTATTTTTAAATATGTACACACAAATTACAACATTGCTCAGGTTGCAGGCATGGGTAAATTAATTGATGACAAATAATACTTAACGTATATGTGTCAAACTTCGCAACAAGATTCACTGATAATTAAAAAGCTGTCCCATTCACTTCCTACTTACATTCTTCTAACATAAGAAACAGCACCTACATATTTTGATTTCTACGCTAAAAATCCATTTACGAATGCGTCATGAGTCCAAAAAAAATAATTTAATGCTAAAATACATATCAATGCTTGTTTTACGATATAATTTACAAAAGGCAAAACGAACTGAATACAACATACCTGAGTTAAAACGGGACGTATGAGAACGGGTAAAACTAAAGAAGTAACAGGTAGTTCATCACCCATTGTCATTGTGGTTACGAAAATGTTATTTATCAATAAACAAAGTTGCAGCTTCTGTTTTTCGTTTTATTGGAAAAAACCAAGACAAGGAAATCCACTAAATATTTATTGGCAATCAGCAGTTTGAGACCACAGATTACTAATATTTTGACACCTGTCTACCACAGCTGTCTACTGGCAAAGCAAATTGTCATTATTTCACAACTCACAATGCTCCATTGACATATAAAACATGGACTTGGCATACCTACAAGAAAAACGTGCCATACCTACACTTTACTGAGAGGATAAAATGGCGTCTACTAGGGCAGCCCTTATCGATATTTCTATGTTATAATATCGATAAAAGATTGTGAGATTTTTTTCATAATGTCACAGTACAATATTTACGGGTAAAAATATAAAAATTTTACCTTCAAATAAAATTTGTATTATGTTTCCTAAGACGTCCGAAGTCCATTATGAGAGAGTGCACGCTTCGTTCCTTGAACAGCTGCTAGATGTCCTTCCTTTTCCGCCTAGTAATCGCGCCACTAGCGCCCTCAACGTCATATCTGTGAATTACTTTCAAAAACCGCATACAAGCCGCCATGATGGAGTGTTATGTCATTGTTGGGCTCATAATGATGCGAAGGTAGGTAGGTATGCACCAGGAAGACCTTACCTGGACTTCGGACGTCTTAGGAAACATAATACAAATTTTATTTGAAGGTAAAATTTTTATATTATGTGTTCCGTTTGACGTCCGAAGTCCATTATGAGAGATATGTTTGTTATCTCCTGGTGGATTGTATGAATGAAAGCAACAATGTGAATTATAAACCAATATTATTTTTTAATCACCATCTTATATCTTAGGTACATTAATATACACAGGTTTTAAATATGAACAAAAATCTAGCCATTTCAGCACTGGCAGTATAATTACATTAATAGAAAACGTAAGTACCTAAGTAAGCAATCGTACAATATCTTCATGAGTAATTTTAACCTAAATCAATTTGATTTGACATATCGGTTGACTTAGAATCAATTGGGGACTTGGAATAATCTTGATAACGAATGCGCCGAGGACATTTCGTTATTAGATCTGATTTCTTTACGGTAAAATTTTCTGAAAGTTGATTCATGCCTCCAGTTTGCCTTAGATAATATGTCATTTATAGGATAATTTTCTAGCCAATTTAATGATGAGACAGCCGATCTAAAGCTACCTGGAGAGGCTTGTATTCCAGCATCAGATAGAGCACGTTTTACCCAACCACCGATTATAGTTGGTGTGGCTGCTCTAACGGGATCTCTAGTAGTTATGAACAAATTTTTTTAATGAACCCCGTCTTTCCTCTGATAAGTTTTTTAATGTGCGGAGCCAATATAATGGATTTGTATTTTGATCTTGGGATGCCAACAAAACCCAACTGGATTGCTGGAAAGTCGCACTATCTGTCTTTGACCCGAATACTGGGTGTAAAGTAATGGAATCCCCATTATCTACAAAATGATCACAGTCAATATGCAAAAGGGATAGGTCGTGTATACGACGACCCGAACATAATAATAAAATAGTCGCCGTTCGCTTAGACACCTCAAACAAACTACTGATGCAAGGAGTTTTATCTTTTAAATATGTAATTAATTCCCTGGCGTCCCATGTGGGCACCTTAGGTGGCAACGGCTTTGCAATTGAAATTGCTTTCAAAATGTGCTTAACAATGTGACTAGAAGAAATTCTAATATTTTAAGCAGTTTCACAAATAGATGCGATAACGGACTTGTGCACAAGAATAGTTCTGTAGGCTAACTTTTGATTTAGATATAGATATGCTAGATATTTCGCAACATCTGTCGGATTTGGTGTACGGAAATTTACATTATTTTGACTACACCACAAAGACCACTTACCCCAAATAGGTGTGTAAGTTTTAATTGTTGAAGGTCGCCAGCAAGATAAAAGAAGATCTTTCTCTTGTGGAGACCAATCGCTTGTCATGGTGTCCCAGCCGAAATGAGCCAGGCTTCCAACTGCAGATCTTTGACATGAGATGGTGGTAGGCCGGTCACTGTGTCCACCAAGGTCTTCTTCAGGTCTCTGATCTTCAGCGGCCGTGCCAAGGATCGATTCCTCAGGTCTGGTCGCCAAAAGGGTTTCTTCCACTTGGGTGCTACTATTACTATGTACCGACCTGATGCCGAGTTGAGGTGGTGAAGAACTCGTGGAAGCAACGCCGGCGGTGGGAACACCCATGCCAGGACGTATCGCCAGTATCTGCTGAACGCGTCGTGATAACAGGCGTTGGAGTCTGAGGAATCTAGAGAAACGTAATTTAACACGACGTGCGCGGTTTGTGACGCGAACAAGTCTATGTCTGGTTTTCCCCAAGTCTGAAATATCTTTGAAGTTGCTGCCACCTGCAGGTGCCACTCGCTGCCGGCGCGATTTCGCGACAAGTGGTCGGCTTCCGTGTTGTATACCCCTGGTAGGTGGTGAGGGATCAGTACAACATTGAGATCGTCTATCAGAGTCAACAATTCCCGCGTCAATTCCATCAATCGGTGTGATTTCGTGCCGCCTTCCTTCTGAATGTACGAAACCACTGTCTTGTTGTCGGTCTGTAGAATGATCCTGGAGTCCCGGAGAGCTCTGGATTCCTTTGACAAAACAGCTATCACAGCATACATTTCTTTGAGATTGCAATGCCATTTTTTCTGGTCGGGTTGCCATGCACCTTGTACCTTGTTGTTGTTGACCAGGGCGCCCCACAGAATGTCGGAAGCGTCCGTGATGACAAAGTTTGTGGGTAGCACATCTGTGTGGATTGCTGTCTTTTGACCTACATTCTCCATCCACCACTCGAGTTCTTGGCGAGAGTCTTGTGTCAACTGTACTGCTCCGAGAGGATTTTGACGCAGTACTTTGATGTGACATTGCAGCGCACGGCAGTGCATCCTTCCCCGGTGGGTGATGAAAGATGCAAAGTTGAGAAACCCTAAGAGGCGTTGCGCCTGCTTGAGGGTCCAACTGCCCGCTGCGAGTCTGGTCGAGAGGATCTGTCGAATTTTTCTTACCTTCTCTGGTGGTAGCGACTTGCGGTTTGTTTGGGTGTCCCAAACGATGCCGAGATATTCGATCGACCTCGTTGGCCTGGTGATCGATTTCTCGTGATTTACACACCAACCCAGACTGGACAGGAAGCGTACAGCTATGTTTAGATGCGTGCTGAGTACTTCCTTGTTCTGGTGGACTAATAAATAATCGTCTAAATACACGACGAGGCGCAGACCTTTTGTGCGAAGGTATTCTGCAGTCCAGTTTGTTATAGTAGCAAAAATTCTGGGAGCCGCAGCCAGGCCGAATGGTAGACATGTCATCTGCAGAAGTTGACCACCGTAGCTGATGCGCAGAAAGCGCCTGTGTTCTGTGCGTATTGCGAGGTGATAATAGGCTTGGCTGAGGTCTAACTTGACCATCCAGTCGCCTTGTTGCAGAAACGAAGGCATTTGTTGATGGTGGAAAAGATGGAAATGCTTTGGCGCCATGTATAAATTTAATGCTTTTAAGTTGAATATCACTCGAGTTTTGCCATTGCTTTTTGTGACCATGAAAAGGGGGCAAATGAACGATGGGGTCGAAGGAGCAGGTTCTAATACTCGTTCTTGAATCATCTTGCGAATTTCTAGTGTCATTTTTTCCGAAACAGGGGTTTTTGAAATTTTGACAGGTTGTCCGAAGTAGGTAGAATTAAGGGCGGTGCCTGATTGAAGGGGATGCGAGCTCCCAATATCATTTTTAAAATAGTCTTTGGAGGGTCGAAACGATTCCATATTTCTATATAATGCTGAAGACAGCCGCCCCAAAATCTCGGTATTAAATAGTCATTTATGTTTATGTCCTGCTCGCCTCCCGTTCTTATCTTTTCGCCCCCCCTTCTTTTTTGAAGAGAAATCGTAATTTCGTTTGTTGTCTTTTTTGTCGTTTCGTTTCGGTTTGTATTGTCGGGAACGAAAAGTATTATTTTGAAAAGACGTCGAAGGCTCTAAAGTTATCGGACGACTAGTTCCTAAACTATTATTCTGTTTTTCTAATTTTTCTATACCCCCAATTTTTTGTACGTAGTGCGATAAATTTTGAGGATTAAATATATGTTCGATTGAGGGTGGAATTTTTTCTATGTCGTCGCGTATGTATTTGCTTTTAACATTTTTCAATAACGATCGGCGCCGCGTCTCTATGACTTCAGCTCGTTTACCGCAAATAATTTGGAGAATATCATGAGATACCGTTTTATAAGATGACTCAGCACCAAACAACTCTTTTAGTTTGTCATAGAGATTAGTTGAAGATAATTGGACGTTCGAATTAGCAGACCAATCAATTAGTGTTTGTAATGCCGCGTTCACATGCTCATTTTGAGTTAGGAAAGCATTAGATAACGCCGCAAAACTGCGTTCCATTTGAAACCATCTCAATGGTGAAAATGGATCTTCAAAACGCCGCAATTCTTCGTTCACTTTCAATTCGACAAAACTAGGAAAAGCTACATATTTTTTCTGTACTTCTGTGTAACGTACAGCATTCCAATCCGGGGAGTCGAACCTCTGCATTTCTGCTATTTTCGTTACACGTTCTGGATTTGCTTTAGGTACACTAGGTTCCTTAACGGAAACGTCTAGGTTTGCAATATTTTCTAAGCAAGGGGTAAGCTGCGGCGGACGTAAGAAATTTTCTTGTAAATTGAGGGTAGGAACAGTCGATGTTGAAGGTAACGCGGTGCCAATATAATTTTGCGTGGCGGGTAGGCTTTGTGCTAATGGAGCATTATTTGCGATCATATAACTTGTTAAAACATTATTAACATGACTCACCAACTGCTGGGATAGTAGATCAAACCTGCGATCCATTTCAGAATCTTGCGAGAGGGAACGCTCGCGTACCTGACGGGGGCGTTTTCGTGGCGCTGGATGACCTACATCGCTCTCCGATGACACCGTATCACCTCTTTTCGATGACGATGAAGAACTCGAACTCCGAGTCCTTTTCCGTGAAGTATCATTTGGCGCGATAGTTTCGTCGTCCATTTTAAATAAACACAGTTCACGAGACGGAAAATTAATTTAAGTTATAAAACTACTAATCTAATGAACTTTCTACTTTAATCTCAAAAGTTCTAAAAATAAAAAATAAAAAATATCGCTTTAACCTTTATAATACTGGTGTCTCATATTGGAGACAGATAACAATAAAATTCTATTGTGTCTGCTAATTGCGCGCGCGACAGATTAAACGATATTTAACTGACAATCTAACAAAGCTGCGCACAGTTCGGAAAAAGACGCAACAATGACATAACACTCCATCATGGCGGCTTGTATGCGGTTTTTGAAAGTAATTCACAGATATGACGTTGAGGGCGCTAGTGGCGCGATTACTAGGCGGAAAAGGAAGGACATCTAGCAGCTGTTCAAGGAACGAAGCGTGCACTCTCTCATAATGGACTTCGGACGTCAAACGGAACACATAATACCCCAATTTATCTAACTGATGCCTTTCATTTGTTTGTTTAATTTAATTGCTTCGTCATTATTTCGTGGCTAAACAGTAGAACTTATTTTGGTGTTTCCCATTATAATAGGTTGAAACCGGACAGATATTATATACTTACAGCTTTTTATCAAACTAGTATTCTGTAACTGATTTCAGTCCATTGTATACCATGCAACAAGTTCATCTCATTGCCGATATATCTATGTACATATATACACAGTATACATATAACTCATAGGAAGTGTGCGATGACGATGACAAGAGTTTCACGCTTTTCATTCGCCCAAAAAGTACACATACAATGTGGATCTGGACTTACGACATTAAATTAAAACAAGCACAGTACTAGTCCATAGAAACATTTTAAAAGACGAAGATTAGTAGTTAATGGAAAATTGAAAAATTGCAATTTTCAAACAAAATAAATAGCAGAATCAACTGCATAAAAAGTAAACACGCTTTATCTACGAAAAGTCACTAACCTGTTGCGCGGCCCGATGCGGGTCGCGGCGGGGGGCGGCGCCTGCGCTGCGGTGCGGGGCGTAGTTGGACGTGGGTAGGTAGTTTAGTCGGAGAACAACAAATTAGCGGCATAAACTCACTAAGTTGCGCGTTGTTAATTAAAAGATCACTGATTGAATAATTAATCACATAATATCACATCACAATCAGAATTTACATCAATAGTCAAATTTTCAAGGTTTCCACCGTTGTTCATTATGCACAAGCGACATCGATACCTAATTAACTAACACTGAACAATAAGTCACACTAAATCGTCTTTAATCACAAATAACAACAATTTTTTTTTCACAAAATCTCGACAATGCGCGCGCTGCTCGTCTCGTAATAAACAAAGTAGCGGTGTGCGCTCCTCAAAGGGAGCCGCTGCACTGACACTGACCGAGTCCCGAGACTTTTTGCCGAAAAAATTCCGCTCACACACACACACTCGCAATTGTCTATGCACCACTAATGCATAATTTGCGTAAGTAATATTTCTTTTTCTTTCTAATTGTAGTATTATTTTGTGGGACTGGGCGAGGCGCGTCAGAGTGGAATCGTATGACACCTTTCTCTGTCTCTCAAGCATATTGAGACGTAGAGGATAGAATCGTACGTTTTGCACAGGTTCTTGACCTTACAATGTTTACCTATTATTACGGACTCAGATCTACATCATGTTGAAAAATAAGAAAATGAAAAATAATTTCCTGTGGCTAAAGTATTCATTGGATTTGATTGATTTTTTGTATACGGGTAAAGAACATGACACTCTTTACGTGGTTTTAAGAAATGTCAAGCGTCCTGCTCCACGTAGTATATACACAGTATACATATAGCTCTTGGAAAACGTCCGGTGAAGATGACGGGACTTCCATTATTTTTGCTCACCCAAAAAGTGCTCAACGCGCCTAAAGAAGTTTTCACTTCAAAAAATCTATCGAACAGTTGCCCGCCAGACACGACACCCGTCGGTCGGAGGGTCCTCCCTTTTCTATAGAGGATGAATGAATTTTACACCCTGTTCCTCATACCTCTAAAAGGTGGCTCCGTCAATGGCCCGCAGATGGTAATTTTTAAATGAAATATTGTAATTTATATTATTATTATTTTATTTTTGTGTATCTCATTTTAATCAACATACAGATTTGAATTTCACGGATAACCAGTGAAAAAGAAATTTTGAAAATTGGCGGAGCCACCATAATTAATATTTTTGATGCTAAGTTTCTAACAAGCAAATGATTGTGGGTTTTAATTAAAAGTCAACACTAATTATAATAACGTTATATTAAAGAAATCAATCTCATTCAGTTCTGAACAATACAATTTTGTTCAGGTAATTTCTATGTGATATGCTTTCAGTAGATTTCTTCCCATAATATTTGTATCTCAAATTCATATATAACTCTTTTACATTGTGAGTTTGTCTGATTTTGATCATTCTCATTTAAAATACCAGATATTGCCACATATTTGTTCAAATCGCAGGCTGAAAACAAGCAAAAAAATTATTAGTATTTTTATTGTTTCTTGATTTTATTAATAGAATTTTTAATTGATCTTAAGTCTTAAGACCACACTCAAACACATTCTTCAGTCTTTGCTACCAAACAAACAAATATTGCAAATGAGGACATCACCATCATTTTCAACACCAGCCACTACAGAATCATGTTGGACAAATTTATAACATGTTACTTACCAATAAGGTTCGTGAAGGTAAAGTATCGTCACATAATGTTACTATAGTGAGTATCCGAAATTTAATTGAAACATTATTCTTCAAAGTGAAAAGAACAAAAATATGTGGCCTTCTTTAAACTTTCCACACCAATAGTTTTTCTTTTTTCGTTTATTAGCAGGCAACCTTGAAAGTAAAACATAAAACCAATAAAAAAAAAAACATAAAATAACATTATCGATAAATAAAATGTCTAAATGCACTACTCTATCCCTTCAATAACAAAAAAATGATTTCGTGAAGTAAAACTGTTGAAAATAATGGCAAAAGGGAAAATATGAATGCTTTACTGTTGAAGCTCTTCAACGAATGCAGAATCTTTTGTTTATCGTCTAAATCTAAAGATATTTCAGCTGAAATGTATGTACATACTGGTGCAAAGTTATTTTCGGGTCCGCTTCTTTTGATGCCACATCCGATTATATTGCAATTGGGCATCTTGCTATTGATGATTTCCACCATAGGGCCGAGTTTAAACGCAATAACACAACAAATAACTCCAAAGTTCACAAATTTTAACCACAACACAAGATCATTTGACAGATTACGTACCCAACTTTGGTACCAAACACCGAGAGGATAAAATGGCGAACCGGCCGCAAACATTGACATACAGGGTGTTTGGCGCATGGACCGACACAATTTTTTCAGGGATTTGGGAGGTCATTAGCTAGGTTCTAGCTAAGTTCAAAATAGCTTTTAGTTTTTTTTTATAATTAATTTAGAAGTTGTAAAATTTCATTCATTAAATACAAAAATTAACTTTGGAAGCTTGTAAGGAATTTTCTTGAAACCAGTTGTATAAAACAAAGATGTTTTTAGATTTAAAGGACTTTGGAGAATGCAACAAAATTTGTTTTGTGCCACTACACCCACAAACAAAAAAGTTATTTCAAATTAAAGGACACATTTTGGGAATTTTTTCCATTTTAAAAAAATAATCATATGTAACCAACCGTGACATTTGGGACAAAGGGTGTATGGGTAGAACCTAGCTAATGACCTCCCAAATCCCTGAAAAAATTGTGTCGGTCCATGCGCCAAACACCCTGTATAACATATGGACTTGGCATACCTACAAAAAAAACGTGCCATACCTACACTTTTCTGAGAGGATAAAATGGCGTCTACTAGGGCAGCCCTTATCGATATTTCTATGTTATAATATCGATAAAAGATTGTGAGAATGTTTTCGTCACAGTACAATATTCACGGGTATAAATACCTACTCCAAGTTTTCTGACATATGCCTTTCATTTGTTTGTTTTTAATTTAATTGCTTCGTCATTCTTTCGCGGCTAAACCGTAGAACTTATTTTGAAGTTTCCCATTGTAATAGGTTGAAACCTGGAGGACAGATATATACTTACTGCTTTTATCGACCTAGTATTCTGTAACTGATTTCACTCCATTTTATACTATAAGCAACAAGTTCATCTCGTTGCCGATATATCTATGTGGGAAGCGTGCGATGACGATGACGCGAGTTTCAAGCTTTTTGTTCACCCAAAAAGTACACATATATACACAGTATACATATAGCTCTTGGAAAACGTCCGGTGAAGATGACGGGAATTCCATGATTTTTGCTCACCCAAAAAGTGCTCAACGCGTCTAAAGTTTTCACTTCAAAAAAACTATCGGGCTGTTGCCCGGCAGGCACGACACCCGTCTGGTCGGAGGGTCCTCCCTTTTCTATAGAGGATGAATGAATTTTACACCCTGTTCCTCATACCTCTAAAAGGTGGCTCCGCCAATGGCCCGCAGATGGCAATTTTTAAATGAAATATTATAATTTATATTATTATTATTTTATCTTTGTGTATCTCATTTTGATCAACATACAAATTTGAATTTCACGGATAACCAGTGAAAAAGAAATAAAGAAATCTTGAAAATTGGCGGAGCCACCATAATTAATATTTTTGATGCTAAGTTTCTAACACGCAAATGATTGTGGGTTTTAATTAAAAGTCAACACTAATTATAATAAAGTTATATTAAATAAATCAATCTCATTCAGTTCTGAACAATACAATTTTGTTCAGGTAATTTCTATGTGATATTCTTTCAGTAGATTTCTTCCCATAATATTTGTATCTCAAATTCATCTATATCTCTTTTACATTGTGAGTTTGTCTGATTTTGATCATTCTCATTTAAAATGCCAGACATATTTGTTCAAATCGCAGGCTGTAAACAAGCAAAAAAAATATTAGTATTTTTATTGTTTCTTGATTTTATTAATACAATTTTTAATTGATCTTATGTCTTAAGACCACACTCAAACACATTCTTTACATCACTCTCTGTTTCCATTAACAAATATTGCAAATACGGACATCACCAGTTTCAACACCAGCCACTAGTAGAGAATCATGTTGGACAAATTTATAACATGTTACTTACCAATAAGGTTCGTGAAGGTAAAGCATCGTCACATAATGTTACTTTATTGAGTATCCGGTTGAAATATGATTCTTCAAAGTGAAAAGAACAAAAATATGAACAGTTTATGTTAACATCTTTAAATTTTCCACACCAATTGTTTTTTTCTTCTTTCGTTTATTAGCAGGCAGCCTTGAAAGTAAAACATAAAACCAATTTAAAAAAACATAAAATAGCATTATCGATAAATAAAATGTCTAAATGCACTACTCTATCCCTTCAATAACAAGAAAATGATTTCTTGAAGTAAAACTGTTGAAAATAATGGCAAAAGGGAAAATTATGAATGCTTTACTGTTGAAGCTCTTATCGAATGCAGAATCTTTTGTTTATCGTCTAAATCTAAAGATATTTCAGCTGAAATTTGTGTACGTACTGGTGCAATGTTATTTTCGGGTGATGTCACGCTGTGAACGCTTCTTTTGATGCCACATCCGATTATATTGCAATTGGGCATCTTGCTATTGATGATTTCCACCATAGGGCCGAGTTTAAACGCATTATCACAGCAAATAACTCCAAAATTCACAAATTTTAACCACAACTCAAGATCATTTGACAGTTGACGTACCCAACTTTGGTACCAAACACCGAGAGGATAAAATGGCGAACCGGCCGCAAGTAGGTATTTCAATGACTAGAAAATGTAGGGTTGCCATTATAGGAACTGTCAAAAACACTATTATCCTTTTTCACTTAGGCAAAATTATTGAAGTTAAAAAGAGATAGCAGTATTTTTTTAATTTTGGCGTCGATATGCCTCGTATTTGTATAACTGTTTTTTCTATAGTCAAACATTTTAAGTCCATGTTATATAAGTCAATGGCCGCAAATAGGTATTTCAATGACTAGAAAATGTAGGGTTGCCAATATAGTAACTGTCAAAAACACTATTATCCTTTTTCACTTAGGCAAATTAATTAAAGTTAAAAAGAGATAGCAGTATTTTTTTGATTTTGGCGTCGATATGCCTCGTATTTGTATAACTGTTTTTTCTGTAGTCAAACAATTATTAAGAAGAAAGAAAGTTTCAAGTCCATGTTTTATAAGTCAATGTCCACAGACTACATAGAGATACGAGCAGTCCACAGACTACGTATGAGCAGTCACTTGTCACTGTCAGTGTCAGCAGGACTGCAGCAATTTCTTCAAGTTTCGTGTAGCACTTGTGATTTGAAATAAATATTGTTTAAACTGTAAATAAAAAACCGTATACATGGCGAAAAATACTTCCAGTTCTGCCTTTCGTAAGATCGATATCGATCAATATAATGAAGATAACTTTAGAGAAGATGAAGCGGAACAATCCATACCCACTGGACCGGATGAGGGAGAAGTTTGCACTTTACTGAATCAATATCCTTTTTAATAAACAATAGTTTAACACTTATTTGTAATAAAACACATGAGCGACCTTATGATAAAAACTTTACTTCTGATACTGGTACCTACCTACTTTGCTTCACGTAAAACATTCATTTTCCTTGTAACAATTCATATGAATCATCCTATTTTTTATCAATATGTCTACGTTGTATGTATGGATTTTCAAAACATGTTTCGTTGTTGTAAATATGCTCTAAATTAAATACCGTAACATCCATCGAAACTTTATTCAGCTTAGTGTTTGACAAAAATGGTGTAGGAATAAAACAGACCATTGGTTGTTGTCCTACAACTTTGAAATGTACTGCAATCAACTTTGCTAGGTTTGTTTTGGGATTCTTCCAAATACCTATTTGGTAAATCTGTGGTGTTTTGACTTTTAACTTGAACAATCTTATTACAAAACAATGTTTTAACTATAGTACTGCCTCGTTGGTCTAGTGGTTGCAATCGCTACTGGTGAGCATGAGGTCCTGTACCCTAATTACGTAATATAAAATCAATTGGAATTTGAATTGTTTTGAATCAATTTGCTAATCCATTGCATCATAAGTTTGAAAAAAAGATCTGCTCAGCAACGTAAATTACGTAATGAATGTTGTTGAACTGTCAAAATAAAACTAATTTGTCGTAATCGTTTACGAAAATGTGTTGCGTAATTAGATAGCTGGGTTCGATTCCCAAGTCGGGCAAAGTATTATTGGGTTTTTCCAACAGGAATTTCTCAGTAGTAGCCCGGTGTCTGAAATTGTGCCCCGTTGATGGCAATAGGCTCGCCCCCCCTATTACATGGAACTTAAAAATATAACTGGCGATTGTTATTTATTATATTATTCCATTTTTTTTTTTTTTTATGAAAGTTGCCCCTAGGAATTTCTCCTGTATTGTGGGTGCATTTACAAACATTTAAACTTACATACACAAACATCCCAACACTACACCTCTGCACAACCCTTTGGGGAAACAAGGCGTGATGTTAGTCATAGTAGAGTCCAAGCCAATTTTGGTATTTCGAATTTTATTTCGATTGAAGTAAACTACTAATACAAAACTGACAAGAATAGACTCAGATTACAATTATTTTTTTGTATTTAGAATTTGAAATTTGTCAGAATAAAGTTCACAATTCAAAAATAGTGTGATGGTGAAAAAATGGTCTAAAAATTATCATTGTTTGATAACAAGGCCGGAAAAGTTTCATTCTACTGCTATGGGCCTATGGCCATTATTATGTTTGATATCCTTAACTCTACAATACAGGTCGGTATATTGATGCCCTGAAAATTGTATTGAACAATGCACCAGTAGGATCAGCCAATCAGCAAATCAAAGTAAGTCATACTTGTATTATTTACCCCAGATCTTATCATAAAATTATAATGTTTTCATTCAGCTTCAAAATAATCCCAGGAGGTCCAGTCATGTTCTTGTAGTTGCACTACAAAGGCAACAAAGATATTTAATATTATAAATATGTATGGAGTAAAAATAATATATAGATTGGTTGTAAATAGATTGTTGTCATTGATTGTTATTTATTGTTTGATTGTTATTGTAAATACAACATAAGTAGTATAATAAATGAAACAGGTGTGTTATGTTATGTGTATAGTATGTTCATACATTCATCAAAGATGTTTTCTTTTCAGGATAATGCACTGCAACTGACTTTGAAAGTCCTGCTTGCCATAAAGTCTACTCAAATCGAAGAGGCAGTGGGAAACCTGTGTTTGGATGATGTAGACATTCTGATGAAATATATTTATAGAGGATTTGAATTCCCCACTGAAGGATCAAGTGGACATCTATTGCTGTGGCATGAAAAAGCATTTAATGTCGGTGGATCCGGATCCATAGTCAGAGTACTGTCTGATCGAATGAGAGTTTAATTTTTTCTTACAGTATTAATATGTTAAGCTAATTAAATGGTTTATTTATGTCATATAAATATTATTTTCAGTCACAAAATATTGTTTGTGTGCATGTTTTTTGCATAAATTCAAATTGTTAACGCAGAGTAATGAAAGCATAACTATTGGAGCCATTATTGATGTAATTTATGCAGATGTGCTCCTGTCTGTCTCTAAACAGATAAAGTGAATTGTATCAAAGATGTTATCACATTGCACTTATAGAATAAAAACCACCTAATAGTAAAACTGACCTAATAAATAACATTACAAAACAGTGAAAGTTCATCATTCTTTTTCTTCCTAGATTTATGTTATGTTTGTAAGTCAGGGAAATAAATTGGTAGTAGTAGGTACCTACCATACCTACTCAATTTTGCGCAAAAACATTAATTTGTGGTTCCTGGCAGACACGTCTAATTTGACCAAGCCAAAACCCTTAGCGGTTCTTTCTAAAACAGACATTTAAAAAGTGAGAAATCTATCGAAGTACCTATAAAAGTGATGCAAAAGTCCTAATGCCAGGTACAGATTGGTGAAACGTAACATGAAATGTAATTATGTTTCAGTAATATGTAACAAGCATAATAAGTAAAAATGATCATTTTATATGTGTATCAGAGATGAGAGTTAAAATACTTATAACTGTTTTGACTAACCACATAATAATTGGGTTATTAGTACTTATTACTTTTGAGTCACCCATTATAATCTTCTTTGTAAATACATAAATAAAAATGAAATGCTGCTCGTTGGTGAGCGCATCACTTGTGAACGGTTGGATTGTTGCGGATAGTTTTTAGGGTTCCGTGCCTCAAAAAGAAAAAACGGAGCCCATAAAGGATCACTTGGTTGTCCGTCGGCCAGTCTGTTAAAAAACTTTTGTTAGGGTGCGTTATAGGTTATAATAGTATATATGAAATTAAATGTTCATTAAATATTACACAATGAATTATGAAGTTGCTAGGTATAACTAAACACGGTTTATAAACAAGTACCTAACTAAAGGTATGACCAGTATGACAATATAAAATGACGCGGTTAGCGGCTATGACCGACTGTGTTTTTAGTATCATACCTAGTATCTCTATCTAGTAGTCTGTGGTGGTGTGGTGTACCTATCGTATTCTCTTTGACAGTTCGATTCGAATCAAATAATATTATTATTTATTTGATTCGAATCGAACTGTCTTTGAACCAAGGAACTTATATCCATCCTGGAATGTGCATTGTCAATTTGACACCAATATAAAAATAAACCTTATGTATATGAAGTTAAGTTCTATTACAAACAATCACTTGGTCAAAGAGAAATCCGGTCCGAGAGAGAAAGCGCTTCGACAGCCCTGTCCCTTTCTAAAGTGTTGCCAGGAGGATTATTCCCGAATTTAGTAAAAATGGTAGGAAAAAATAATAATGTCATGTCTTATTAAAAAAACATTCATTTTCGTTCTTATATATTTCTAATATTTTTCAATTATCTGTTAGAATGAGAACATTTTTTTAGCAATAATTTGGACACTGTATTGAAATGTAATTAAAAAAGAAAAGAGATTATTAGTAGAATATATATATCAGTTAGACTGGCAGCCCGTCAGCCACATTAATATGTTGTTATTAGGGTGATCAATTTGGTTCTTCTTCTTTTCGTGTAGTTAGTAAAGTAACCAGTAGAATTACGTAATGCAAAATCAATCCGAATCTGAATCGTTTTGAAACAGATTGCTAATCCATTGCTCCGTAAGTTCGAAAAAAAAACTGCAGAGCAACTTATATAACGCAATTAATGTTGTTGAACTGTCAAAATGAAACAGATTTGTCTTTATCGTTTACGAAAATATGTTGCGTAATTAGAAAGCTGGTGTCAGAGTTTTAAAGCCGCCCACGGGCCTCTGACTTGGCTTCACATGCCGTCGAGAAATATCTCTCAGGCATGCCGGTTTCCTCACGATGTTTTCAACCGCAATGCGACGATAAAACAATCAATTTCTTTATTCGGACGTAATAAAGATAGTTAAAAAGTGTGCGATTCAAGGTTGCAAAAGTGAATCCTATCCAGGATGCGGTGTTCTTTCTTCAAATAAGTATATTTTCAATTCTTGAAGTAGGGTGCCCATAATGAACGAAATTCTATGAAGATTTACACAATGCAGAATATAACTGACTAGACTGTTATAGGTATTTTATGTTTAAACTAGACTGATTTTAGCATTTATTTCAGTAATATGTGTGTCGAGAGTGTCGAGACCATAGATATCCAGAGATCTGCCTTCATTGCGAAATAGTAAGGAATCCTAGTGCCACCGCTTATCTCCCAACAAAATAATTACAACATTAAAAAATAGTATACTTACGACACACACTTAAAATTAGAACACGCACACTAAGAAGAAAGCAGCTACACTAAATCAATTTCTAATAGCACACATACATAGAATGGGCGGGGCATTCAGTTGTAAATACTTGCTATTTGCGAACATTCAATGCACACGCATGCAATTAGGGAGTCGAAAGCGATGGTCGATAATTTTTATCGATATTTAATTTTAGCACATTTTTGTATTATTATAACTTCGTTTAATTTTCTTTATATAATTTATTTTGTTTTTATATACCTATCCGAAAATATGGGTTATTTTTACTAAAATAAAATGGGAATATTTTTTTAAATATTGTATTACTTACCGGTTAAAGGGAACCCTCTCTGTTAAATATTATGCTATGCACGAGTAACTGTATTGAAATAACAATGTCTTTATTTGCTTCAAACAACATTACTAATTTAACTCTTATACTATACATGTAATACGAAAATATCCATTGAGTTCTGTAAAAAAATATTCGACTGCAATAATACGCATGTCGATAAAATCAGCCACACGCACTCGAGACGAGACGGGAAGATTCGGGCTAGTTCGTATCGCTCCGGACGTAAGTTAATAAATGATTTAAAATGTTAAACTGTGACTGAAATGTTTACTTACCGATGGTAGGACACGCCATTTGTCTTCAGGTTGATGGTACTAGACCTATTTTCACAAATTATTACTGCACAACTCGGCGTTTTGGTTTTTTACGCATCAATAGCACACTGTACGCAATTGCAAAATCGACTGAATGAAGCGTACAGCCGCCGTTCGAACATAAGCCCAATTAAGCAATATCGAGGCGCCACGTGCCACGCCTTTAAGGCATATCCCTCGATATCCGTGGTCGAGACTGTTCTGTAGTAGGTACACGCCACGCATATAAATTTATAAGGAATGGTGTACCGAATACTCAATAGACGTGATCATGAAATTTCACAATTCCCGAGGAACATTGTTACCTCCACTGTTCCTCGGGAATTGTGAAATGGCAAAAAAGTTGCAACTTCCCATATTAATCGCGGATTTAGGTGTGTCACTTCGTATGTTTTAAATAAATTTAAAAAATATCATTTCAGACTGCCTGGAGAAGAATCAGTGTTAAACTCAAACATTGAAAATTATAGGTCACAAATCAAATTTAAGGCGAAATGGGTCCCAAAGAAGAGGTTTTGACGCATTTCGGCTGCACGCAAAATCAATTTTTGTCCTCAAAAACTACAAAGTTGCCTTATTTTTTTTCATGATTATTAAAATTGAAGATATTTTTTAGTGAATTATGAGGGCCAAAACACGATTGACATAATTTGGCTCGATACAAAAAAATCGCAAAGTTTCCGCAAAATTTAGAGTTTTTATGAGAAAAAATGGTTTTATTCGATTGTAATTAAAGCAATTTCAATAAAATTTCGTCTATACGTTCACCATAAAAGACTTTAGGGGATTATGGATTTATTTTAATGTAACTGCAAATAGAATCTTAAAATAAACCCAAATATAGTAAATCGGGCTAAATCGGCTCGCGCTCAGAGTCCTGCGGGACGTCATCGAGGGTGAACCTGTGTCAAAATTTTTAAAAATACGCTCTCTCTGCAGTTGTTAAAAAAAAATCAAATAAAAGAAGAACAAATTAGATATGAAATTGCGACAACTCAGAAAAAATATTTCGTAATTTTAATATAGTTTTAATTCATAATATTGTTTTCGAAAGTGTGATTATTTCTATGCGATAAGATGACGTTTAATTGTCATCTTACAATAGTGTTAGACACATTACAAATTATTATCGATAAAATTATAGTCAAGTGCGAGTCTTATATAATTTTTTATCGTCGTTTATGAAGAAGTTTTTTTAAAGATTTTGTAGAAGTTAGTCCACAAATAAAACTCCAAAAGTTCACTAAACAACAGTGTATTTTATATTTGAATTCACAAAAGTCACAGAAGGATAGGAAGCACGAAAACACAATAGATACAAGTTAGAAAGTCGAAAGCACCGAATAGAAGTTCAAAGAAAGATATGTGGAAAGATTTGAAAGCGCGAAATAACATTTACACACACGATAATAATGGCTGATGGCGGTTATTTATAAGCGGGTGAAAAAAGCAAGCGCGGGAGTGCCTTGCGCAGCGGCGAACAAAGGACTGGCGTGCGGACGCGTGGTAAAACCGAACGGCGCCCGGCCGCAGCGAAGACACCCGAAGACACCCGAAGATTCGCGAGCCCGCCGTCGCGAATCGCTGTGGCGGCTGCGCCGCTACAGTAGCCCCCTGGCGAGACCGTGACTACGGTCGATAGAAGTCCGGGAAGTGTACTTTTCTGCCGCTGCGAGTATGAGTTGCAGGCTTGTCTGCCGGTGTAAATGAGGTGCCCGAGGGTGAGCATGCTGGGACAGTGGCTGTGTCGTTAGTGTGCCTGTCTTGAGTGATGAAGGCTGGTTTCAGGCGATCTAAAGAAATGTTTGTGTCTTTACCTCGTACCTCAACCTTGAAGTATTTAGCCTTCCTGTCCAGTACTTTGTAGGGACCAGCGTATGGCGGCTCCAAAGATTTCCTCACGTAGTCCTGTCTCACGAAGACGTGGGTACAGTGTTGCAGGTCTTTGGGAATGTAGAATGTCCCCTTTCTGTGCCACGCAGTCGGCTTCGGAGACAAGCTGGCCATGTGTTTAGCAAGTCGAGTAGCGAAGCTCGTGATGTCTTCTACAGTGTGGTCGTCTGACGGTGACAGGAACTGGCTTGGCAGACGCAGGGGCTCGCCATAAACCAGTTCGGCCGAGGATGTTTGGACATCATCTTTCCAGGAGCTGCGTATGCCAAGCAGAACGATGGGCAAGACTTCTGTCCACTGTGCGTTGTCGTGACACATGATGCCTGCTTTAAGCTGTCGATGTAACCTCTCTACCATCCCATTTGATGCAGGATGGTACGCTGTGGTGCGGAAGTGACATGCGCCGAGCAGGGATGCTAGGGCCTTGAATAGGCCGGACTCGAACTGCCGACCGCGATCTGTGGTGATCTGTGATGGGCAACCGAACCTCGATATCCACCCGGATACCAAGGCGGCCGCGCAGGTGTCAGCAGTGATGTTCTTGAGTGGTATCGCCTCAGGCCACCGTGTGAACCGGTCAACGATAGTGAGGCAATATCTGAAATCTGAAGATGGTGTTAGTGGCCCTATGATGTCGAGATGGACATGGGAGAATCTCGACGAGGTTGAAGGAAACTGGGAAAGAGGAGCAGATGTGTGACGAGTTACTTTACAGCGCTGGCAATGAAGACAGCACCTGCACCACTCTCTACAGTCCTTGCGAATCCCTGGCCACACGAATCTCTGCGTGACCAGTCGCACGGTAGCTGTACGCCCAGGGTGACTCAAAAGACAGTGCAGTGAATCAAAAACCTGCTTCCGGAGTTCAGGCGTAACGTAGGGTCGCGGTGGTTGAGTGGATACGTCGCAATATAGTTTCGTGTCTGAGCCTACCTGAGTAATTAACTGTAGCTTCAGCGACGATCCTTTTTCAATGAGCGTTTGAAGTTCGGAGTCTGACTCTTGAGAGCGGGCTAAAGCCTTATAATCAATTGTCAATGTTATTTCTTCAATACGCGACAAGGTATCAGCTACAACATTTTCAGAACCCGGTATGTACCGTATGTCTGTTGTAAATTGTGAAATGAAGTCGAAGTACCTGTATTGTCGAGGCGAGCAATTCTCTCTGGGGTTTCTGAAGGCGTAGGTAAGTGGGCGATGGTCGGTGAAGACAACAAATTCTCGGGCTTCCACCATGTGCCGGAAGTATTTTATCGCCTCGTAGGCAGCAAGAAGCTCGCGATCGTAGGGACTGTATTTGCGTTGAGCTTCATTCAGTTTCTTGGAGAAGAACGCTAGCGGCTCCCACTGTGTACCAACACGTTGCTGAAGCACTGCCCCTACGGAAACATCCGATGCATCTGTAAGAACAGAGAGTTCTGCCTGCGAGGAAGGGTGTGCAAGTAGCGTAGCTTTTGATAGTGCCCTTTTACATTCTTCAAATGCGTCCAGCTGCGGCGGGGACATCTGTACCGGTTGTGAGCCTTTGACCTTGTCTCCCGCCAACATTGAGGTAAGTGGGGCTTGACTTTTAGCAGCGTTGGGTACAAACCTTCTATAAAAATTTAGCATGCCCAGGAACCTCTGTAACTCCTTCACCGTGCGTGGAACTGGAAATTCCTGAATAACCTGGACCTTTGTATGAAGTGGTTGGGTACCGGCTGCTGACACCTGGTATCCCAGAAAAGTTACCTCAGGCTGTCCCCATACACACTTTGCAGGGTTGATGAGGACACCGTATTCCTTTAGCCGTGACAGTAGCTGATGCAGGTGGAGTCTGTGCAGGTCTGGAGAAGGAGAATACACCAAAATATCGTCGACGTACCCGTAGCAGAAGTCGTCTAAACCGGTAAGTACCTCATCTATAAACCGTTGAAAGGTTTGGGCTGCGTTTCTGAGTCCAAAGGTCATAAAAGGGAACTCAAATAGACCGAATGGTGTAGTTATGGCAGTTTTTGGTATGTCGGCTTCATTTACTCTAATTTGGTTGTAGGCTTTTATTAAATCAATTTTACTGAACGTCGTGCAACCAGAAAGTCGGTGTGAGAAGTCCTGAATGTGAGGTATAGGGTAACGGTCAGGTACAGTGCGGGAATTAAGTGCGCGATAGTCGCCACACGGTCGCCATCCGTCATCTTTTTTCTTTACCAGGTGTAGAGCTGAAGACCATGGGCTTTCAGAACGCCTCGCGGTACCATTGTCAATCATGTCATTGAACTCCCTTTTTGCAATTTTCAATCGTTCTGGGTCTAATCGCCTAGGTCTGCTAGCAACAGGCGGTCCACATGTAGTTTTAATAAAGTGCACTGTATTGTGCCTTGGTTTGCATTGGTTTACAGTACCTGCCGGGCGCGTCACCTCTGGAAACTCACGTAGCAGTTGGTGAAATACTGTATCCCCGGTGACTGTCTTCACAGAAGCCACATCATCGGGAATCTGCTGCGTGGACGCTGCTACGAAGCATGAAGTGGTGCCATCTACGAGCCTGTGGTTGCGGCAATCTATAAGCAGATTATGGAAACTTAAAAAATCTATTCCGATTATTGGTTTCGACACATCAGCGATGGTAAACTTCCAAGTAAATGTACGCCGCAGTCCTATGTCTAGGCTGAGCTGTACTGGACCGTAAGTATTTATAACACTGCCATTTGCTGCGGTTAAACTGTACTTCGATATGGTGCAGGGCGTCTTGATAGCCGACCGAGGGTACACACATAAATCCGAGCCGGTATCGACTAGGAAAAGCATCTTAGAATGACGGTCAGTAATAAAAAGACGGCCTGATTTTGATGGGCAGTCGTAGGCCGCTAATTCCGGCTGCCTTTCGAGTTTTCCGACGGCCACGTGCAAGGCTTTGTACACTTCTTTGCGCGGGTACCGTAGGTAAAGTGGTACCAGCAATGTGGGTGGTTTTCCGGTGGCTGACGCGGCCTGGATTTAGACCTGCCCCGCCAATTACTGCTCTTAGACCGAGAATGTGATCGACCACGTACCTGCCTTTGACTGTCCACTCGAGTAGACAGTGTAGCTACCTGCCTCGTTAACTCTGAGATCTGGTTTGCCATTTCCTTTATGAGGGTAGACGTATTCGGTTCCGCTACGCTTGCTACTTGCAGGGGTCCGACTGGCGCGATCTCAGTAATCGTGTCCGCCAAGTCCGCCAACTTGTCCAGCGGAAGGTCCGGTTGTGATGCCAACACTGTTTGCAGACTGGTCGGTAGCCTGCTCGACCATATCGTCTTCAAAAAATCTTCAGGTATAGATGGTCCTGCCAGGTGCCGTAAATGACGTAGAAACTGCGAAGGTTTACGGTCACCTAACTCTTCGTGCATCAATAATTGCTTTACTTTTCGTTCTCGAGACGCCGACAAACGTTTTATAAGCTCGCTTTTCAGCTTTTCATATTTATTTGTGGCCGGCGGATTTGTAATCACATCCTTTACTTCTGCGACGTAGCGATGTTCCAACACTGATACGACCTGGTAGTACTTGGTTAAGTCTACGGTAATATTTGCTAAAGCAAACTGGCACTCCATTTGAGCAAACCACATTTCTGGGTCATCCGGCCAAAACGGTGGTGGACGAACGCCTACACGTGAAGTTTCAGCACTGTTACACTCTTCCTTTTGCGATGCCATAGTCGGGGTCACCAATTATGTAGAAGTTAGTCCACAAATAAAACTCCAAAAGTTCACTAAACAACAGTGTATTTTATATTTGAATTCACAAAAGTCACAGAAGGATAGGAAGCACGAAAACACAATAGATACAAGTTAGAAAGTCGAAAGCACCGAATAGAAGTTCAAAGAAAGATATGTGGAAAGATTTGAAAGCGCGAAATAACATTTACACACACGATAATAATGGCTGATGGCGGTTATTTATAAGCGGGTGAAAAAAGCAAGCGCGGGAGTGCCTTGCGCAGCGGCGAACAAAGGACTGGCGTGCGGACGCGTGGTAAAACCGAACGGCGCCCGGCCGCAGCGAAGACACCCGAAGACACCCGAAGATTCGCGAGCCCGCCGTCGCGAATCGCTGTGGCGGCTGCGCCGCTACAATTTTTTTATCAGATTCATCAATGTTACTATATTTACTCTCCACCGAACTGTCTTTGCTTATATCATATTCTATATTAATAAACATATAATATACAATTGGTCCGGTTGTAGGTTGTATAAAAAATATTTAAAACAACTTTCACTCTGTCAAGAACAATTAAAATTAGAAAAAAAATGCTGTTTCGAACAAAAGTGCTATACTAACATGATCAAATGTATAGAACACGATAAAAAAAAATTATACACGATAAAAATAATTATATTTTTCGAATAGCTGAGCCAGCAACACAATTTTTTCTTGAATGATTGTATCGTATTGGCTCAGTATGAACCATTTTCAGTTTTGAATACAAAAAGTCACTGGTTACGATATCGTATACGACACTTCTGTATACGATAAAATGTCGTTCTAAAATGTCGATGTCCTAAAATAATAGATTCGATAAATTATAGCTGTAGCAGTAGGTACGTCACTTGGCCATAAAGTACGGCAATTATTACTTCATAAAGAGCTGTCAATATTTACGAATCTTCATGAGTGGTGGAAAACATACAAAACAAAAAAATATGGTCACATTATAAGCGAAACAGTACGACCATTTTTAGCCCGTATAAATAAAGATGAAAGTTTGTATGGTTTTTTTTCTTAAATTCACTTACTTGATAAAATTCTTAAATTCACTGACATACAATGCACAACCTAAACCACGCTGGGTATAGAAGCATGCAATTTTGCAGATGATTTCCTTTTATAACGAACGAAATTACGACTTTGATATTTTCTATCAAAATTACATTTTGCGGGACCGTTGAGATACGCAGTAGAACCATTGCAATTTTAAACTTTCACCTTACTACCGCAAAACCATGTTTATCTGAAACTAGTTTCTGTCCGCGTCGTCTTCATTCACGTGGCAGTCGTAAGATACCACAATATATTAAAATAACAGGCATATTTTATAAATCTTCACTGTAAGTACAATAGGTTTGTAGTTTTGGTCTCGCCTACCAAAATATACAGAGAGTTAGGACTGGTGACGCGACTGGCTGGCTGGCTGGACTAGCGAGAAAGCCACAGAGTTGTCCGTGTGAGAAGCAGCTCCTCCTGAGGTCTAAACGCGCAGCCTTCAGTAGAAATTTCCCATTCCTTGCGAAGTTTTTCATTTTAAGTGAATTATTAAACGCCTGCGTTCCTTCATATAATACCTAATGGCACAACACTGATACACTAATGGATTCTTACAGATTATTCATGACTACCTAACTATCACTAAAAAAATCCCGTGTGCAGTTTGTACACGGGATTTCTCATTAACAGTCACCTAACCATAAATATTGATTTATATTAAAACCATAGATGACAGAAGAGGCCTAAACTTCATGTTTTTCTGTGTACGTTCTACGAACTATCCCATAACACTATATCAAAAGGTAAAAATGTTGTTTCTTTAATTAATAAAATGAATTGACTGTCACAACACAGCACATTAGCCGATAACGACACCGACCCGACATCGACACGATATCGGAGGTCTGGTGATCGGATACGTTTAGTGCCTACCAAACGCTTTTACATTGTCTTGCTATTGTCACCTATATCGTCGCAGACAGCGACCGACACCGATATAGGCACGATATCTATCGGCGAAGACACAGTGCGGTGAGAGTAGCGGCATTTTATCACTTGAACACATTTTTTCGCACTGCCGAATTCAAGACGGCGATACTTAGTAGGTAACCATCGCGATGCACCAAACAACCACATTGTTTGGTGCGTCGCGATGGTTACCAATATCATTGGGCCGATAATAATTATAATTATCGATGTCGGTGTAATAGCTGCCGACATATTATCGGTATCGGGCTGGTGTCGTTATCTGTTAATGTGAAAACGCCCATTAGGTACACAGGACATTTTAAGTAATCATTTTAGTTCACTACACCGTACCTAAGTCCCATAAAATGTAAACTTATTGAAAAAAATCGAACCTAAGAAAAACTAGTTCAGTTGGTCAACTGCAAATATTTTATGCTGTGGCATGGATTTTTCGCGAAATGATCGGCAGTGAATCGTAAATAAATACGTCTTTCTGCATTTGGGGGAGGCGGAGGTAGCGTTTCAAAGGCCCACAGGCCAGGAAAATGTCGCCTTAAGACAGAAATTGCATAAAACTGTTTTATTTAGTAATGTGTGAACCTGACTGTAATATCTACCAAATAAATATTTATAAATTCTCCATAATGAATGCGTTTTAGTTTAATCCATCCTTAAAGCATAATAATTATTATTTTATTAAATCAAATTATTATATCCTATTATATTAGTCCCTACCTAAATCATATTGTTTGGTCACCCTAATGAAAGGTTCAGAGGGCTCTCGCGGAGCTATCTCGCTCAGACCATGCATCGGCAGCCTGTGCGCATTCCAGGTTGGACATAAGTTCCTGGCTTTGAACTCACACAAACAATGACCTCCGATGACGGTAGCATAGATACCTCCGTCGCGAAACCGTAGCAGCGAAACCGCAATAGTTCAATTCAATAGACTCGCGTCATGTTCCGCTACTCGAATCGGATGCGAGTACCAAATGCCTCAGCCCACCTAGATGTGTGCCATGTGGGCAAGAGGGCCACCCAGCCAATTACCGTGGCTGTCCCAAGGCCCCCAAATCGTTTTCCCCTAAGTTGAACAAGCGTGCAAATGCCCATCAACAAAGGGAATCTCTCTCAGCTTACCCGCTGAATCCCGTCCTCTAAAATTCCCGAGCGACTAAGGCCACAGCATGACTCGCGTCATGTCCCGCTACCCGAATCGGATGCGAATGCGAGTAGCGAAAAATGACGCGAGTCTATTGAATTTAACTACAGCGGTTTCGCTTCTTTTCGTGTGGTTAGTAAACTAACCTGGTGTCAGAGTTTTAAAGCCGCCCACGGGCCTCTGACTTGGCTTCACATGCCGTCGAGAAATATCTCTCAGGCATGCCGGTTTCCTCACGATGTTTTCCTTCACCGTTTTTTGAGCAATTGATAATTATATAATATCTACGCACATGAATCCGAAAATTCAGGGGTGCGTGCCTTGGGTTCGAACTCGAGACCTATGACTTGTCAGTCTGACGGTCACACCACTAGGCTATCACTGCGGTTTCGCTACTATGACTGTTTAAAGCCTCCAGCCAGGGGCGTAAACTAAAACAAATTAATATTAGGAAAACACTCGCAAAGGGCACCCCCAGTGGGGTACGAACCTCGGCTTAGGGCGTCGCGTCACTTGAGTGATAATTTGCTACGTGCATTCAGAAGGGAGTGGAGTTTATCGAGAGCGAAAGCGGCTCGCGAACGAGCCTGCTTTATGTGCTCTGAGAATTAGAGCTTCTGATCGAGCACCACACCTAGGTGCTTGGCTCGCTTGTCCCAGACGATCGGCTTGTCAAACATGGTGACTGGTCTTGGGAGAGTGGTTTTGAGTTTGAGTCTCGGTTTCTTGAAGAGAACCGCTTGACTCTTATCGGATATGGACTTAGATTTTCCACTTTCGGAACCAGGCGCCGAGCTTGTTGACTGCGGTTTGGAGCGTGAGTTTTACCTTTGAACTCACAGACGGCTGACGTCGAACGTACCTACTCGAGTTCCAAGTTTGTGTGCTTGTGTGGGTTAGGCGATTAACACACGGCACCGCGCACCGCCGCGGTAGGCGGTGAAGCGGATCTCATGTTGCATTGGCCTCTAATAAATCCGTAGATGCCTAACACACGTACACCGCCCGACCGCGCGGTCGAGCGGTGCTCGTTTCTACCGCAAACTGCTCCTACCGCGCGGTCGAGCGGTGCCGTGTGTTAATCGCCTTACATGCCACTACACTGTCAAGACCCTTTTTCTCAGGGACGCGTGGAGGTATCAATATCAATTATGTAGGACTACGGAGTCTACGGTGCCGGTGAAAAATTTGAAAAGTAGAAGTGTTGGATATCGTGCCAGCGTTCTTTCTACTCAACTTTTACTACATAATTATATTCTTCACAACAAGTGAATTTCTACTTCTCCGTTAATACAGGGTGTAACGTAAATAACGCAAGACCTTAAGGAGTCATTGTACTTGAGATACACCGCGATTACGTGGCGATTACAGTACAGTAATCGCCACGTAATCGTGGAGTGGAGCGCGTCGTCGTGGATTGCGAAATCGCCAACCCGTCTTGAGCAATGGATCAATGCGCTGCTGCGAAAAGGTGATCAATGCTCATGCCTTCTCAGTATGAAGAGGCCTTTGCCCTGCAGTGGGACAATAATACCTATAGGCTGATATTATTATTATAATTACAGTGGGGAATTTATTTGGCTACCTACGCACATGGTTGGTACCTATTATTATTGTTAGCCTGTTTTATCATCCTACTGCAACAAATTTTTACTTTACAATACATAAATAATCAAAATCAAACTTATAGGTAAGCAATTAATCTGCGTAGCCTTATCCCAACATGTTGGGGTACGGCGCGACGCGACTCGAACAATACAATTTCTAAGAAAACTTCACGGTATAACAATAGCCGGTGTCGCGTCGCGCTAGTCTGCACGAAGCTTAACTCAGGGATCATTTGGTCAGGATATCTGTTATGTACTAGGTAGGTAGGTACCGACGAACATTCGATTACTCTTACCCACGAGCGCTTCCGGACCGGGGTACCTTTTTTTTTTTTTTTTTTTTTTAACTATGGCATCTCGCAGGTATACCACTAAGGTATTTACTGCTCAACCGAACAATCCTGTGGCTGCCTTAAGCACTACACTCAAAGCCTCCACCCAGGAGCAACTATTCTAAATTAAAATTAGGCGAACGCTCGCTAAGGGCACCCCCTGTGGGGTACGAACCTCGGCTTAGGGCGTCGCTGAGGGGAGGACAGCAAGATGGGACAGGCTGGATCAAGGATATATTATTATTATGCGGGGAATTTAAAGCTACGCGCTCAGCTGCGGCGCGGGCTGGCGCTTCATCGGACAAGGGTCGGGGGGGAGTATTATTTACTCGTGAGGGTCGCGCTCGCGGAGGACCTCGGCGGCGAGGTCGGTACGACGGGTGTCGGGTGTATTTGTGCACTGTACTGGTGGCCCTATTGCTCTCCTGGAGGAGAGTGGTTGGATCATCTGGATCGGAGAGGACATGCCTGGGACGGCGAAATCGACTAATACGGGAGGGGGTATAATTGGCCGCTTCAACAACCAGAGGGTTGCGGTGATTGGCGGCGGAATCAAAATGACGCTTTGAAATGCGTTTTAGGAACTGATGGATTGTGGGGATTTTAAGATCTAGGTGGAGGTTAATATTCCTGACATACCTACCAGGGAGCGCCCGTGGCTCTTCTAAGAAATCTATTTTGGATCACCTGCATCCTATGGATATTTCTGGGGGATGTGTGTGCAAAGACGACACCCGCATAGGTCATGATGGGGCGGATGCACGCTGTGTAGATGCGCAATTTGCACTTGAGTGACAATTTGCTGCGGGCATTAACGATGTAGTACCTAAAGTCTACTGAGAGCGAAGGCGGCCCGCGAGCGAACCGACCTTATGTGCTCTGTAAAGTTGAGGTAATGATCGAGGATGACTCCCAAGTACTTGGCTTGCTTCTCCCAGGGGATAGGCTTGCCTAACAAGGTGAGTGGTCGGGGAATGTGAGGGGGTCTAGATCGCGGTTTTATGAATAAAACCGCCTGACTTTTGTCGGGGTTCACCTCGATTCTCCATTTCTTAAACCAGGCGCCAAGGTTATTGACAGCCCGTTGTAAGAGAAGGTGGATCTGAGTCTGCGACCGGCCCCTGCAATATATGGCCGTGTCATCTGCGAACAGAGCCAACTGCGCCGTATTGCTTTTGGGGATGTCGCTTGTGAAGAGCGAGAACATGAGCGGGGCGAGCACGGAGCCTTGAGGGACTCCGGCGCGGATTTGGCGGGGAGAGGATAGGGCTCCCTCGATGCGATAGCGGAAAGTGCGATTCGACAAGTAGTCCCGTAAGATGAGCACGAGACGATCGGGCACTCCGAGTTTGTAGAGCTTAAAAACTAAGCCGTTGTGCCAGACCTTGTCGAATGCTTTCGCTATGTCGAAGAAGACCGCACCTGTCGACATGCCACGGTAGAAGCCGCCGCCGATGAATTCGACGATGCGGTGGACCTGATGCACGCTAGAATGCTGGGCTCTAAAGCCGAACTGTTCGTTGGGGATGAGGCCTTTGGTTTCAGCGTAGTCCCTGAGACGCTTATAAATAAGCCTCTCATAGATTTTGCCTAATACCTTGAGCAGACTGATGGGGCGGTAGCTGAAGGGTTCGGTTTTGGGCTTGCCAGGCTTAGGGATACCTATCACTATGGCTTCTTTCCACGCTTGGGGGAAGATATTGTTGCTTAGAGCACCATTGAAGATGGTGGTCAGTAGCATAATAAGGTGGGCGGGGAAGAGTTGGATCACCCTATTGGTGATTCCATATGAGCTGGGGGCTTTACGGATGTGGAGACCTTTGATAATGTCATGCACTTCGTCTAGAGTGACGGGAGGCAGAGGACTTTCGGGGTCTTCGACGGGGGGCAGAGAAGCTTTACGTTCGACTTCAGCGTCTACCTCTGTGAGGTGAGCTTGGTCTACTGGTAGGGAGCTGGGAGAGCATTGAGCCTCGAGACTGTCGGCTAGGCATTCCGCTTTGTCGATGTCGTCGAAGGCTATGGTTTTGTCGGGGCGTACTAGGGGGGCATGGCAGCTATCTGCTTGGATTTGAGTTTTCTCTGGAGTTCCCAGAAGGCCTGATGGGTGGGCTGTAACTCGCTCAACATCTTATCCCAGCTCGCGTCACGCAGCTCCGCCATGCGTGTCCTTACAGATCTCTGCAAGTAGCGCATGTGGGCTTTGTTGGCGGGACAGGGAAAGTTGCTGTAAGCACGGGTGGCCGCGTTCTTCTCAGTCAACAGAGCACGCGCATCGTCCGGGAGTTTCAAGTAGCGGTTATCCGCTTCAGGAACCTCCCTTGAACAGTCGTTCAGGACGGTTTGCACATGGTCAGTGAGCGAGTCGATCGCAGCCGTCGTGTCCGCGATTGAATCAAAAACGTTTGGGATGGAGTCCAATTGGGGGGACGTGTTGGTTTTCAGCTTATCGCCTACTTGCCTCCAGTCCGTCACCCTTTTGGTGGCAGAGGGACCTATGCGGGGAGCCAGTCGTATGACTACTGGTCGGTGGTCCGAGGTAAGCTCGTGGACCGTTTCTATTGAGTCTAATCTTAGGTTGACGTTCTTAAGGAGCGCCACGTCAAGAATGTCGGGGGCATGATTAACTTGGTGGGGATAGTGGGTTGGAGTCATCGGAGCGATGACGTCAAAGTTTTGAGCGAAGGAGAGATTGTACAATTGATGCCCTCTGGAGTTGGTAAGGGAGCTATTCCAGGAGGGATGTTTTGCGTTGAGATCGCCTGCTATGATAACAGAGTCACTCATGCCGAATAGAATCTTTAGGTCGTCCGCGATGGGTTGGAATCCCCCTGCGGGGTTGGGAGGGATGTAGGCCGATACTACGGTGACCGGCTGATGGCCAGTCATAGCTAGTCGGCAGATGGAGACTTCTAATTGTGCTAGCGGGGGAGGGTCAATAGGGATGCAGTACAGATCCTTTTTGTAATAAATTAGTGTGCCGCCCAGGTGGGCACGCGACCTATCGTTACGAATTACACGGTAATTAGCGATGGCTGGATTACGGTGACTGGGTTTTAGGAAGGATTCCTGTATGAGGAATAAGTCAATTCGATGATCACGGAGGAACTCCGATATTTCATCTCGTTGACCTTGGATGCCGTTTGCGTTGAAGACGCCGAGGTTGAGGGATCTGGGTTTGAATCTACTTAAGGCCGTGTTATTCATGATGAGATAACAGAAAGGGCTTGGGTGATGTCCTGGTTCGCGACTAATACGGCCAGGAGAGATTGGATGTCGCCGCTTTGCTTAGCGGCGACGATATCGCTTGCCATTTGAGCCGCACGGGGCGTGCTGAATATGGCGAAGGCGCTGGCAATGATGTTGATGTTTTGCGCAGCGATATTATAGTTGATCGCGGGGTGCGGTGCTTGAGGAGCACGTACGGGTTTCGAGGCGGGCGCTATGGGTGCGGGGGCGCGTAAGGCGTGGTAGGCGCGGATGGCGCGGGGGGCGCGGCGGGCGCGGCGGGCGCGGTGGGTGGGGTGGCCGCTGAGGGCGGAGGGATACGGTTACGCGGGTCCATGAGTGAGTACATGGGGGTTTGAGGGAGCGGGGGCCTCGCGGTGGCCATGGCTGGAAAAGCCTGCTGGTGGTGGAGTTGAGTCCAGGGGCTAGGTCTTTGAGGACTTAGCCGCTGGGGGATTTGGGAGGAGGAAATGAGGAAATCCCTCTGTTTAGTCTGCCAAGCGTCGAGACGCTGGGTCAGTTTGCCTGGGTTCGATTTTGGTGCCTTGGGGCATCCGCGATAATTGGCAGTATGCCCTACATTCCCGCATAGCACGCAGCTAGGTGGGCTATCGCAAAGGTTGCGATCCTTTGGCCGTGAGCAGTCTGAAGTGCCGTGGTCGCCCAGGCACTTGACGCACCTGGGTTTGGCATGGCAGTTCTTCTGCGCATGGCCGTACAGCTGGCAATTATGGCATTGCCCTATAGCGCTGTTTTTCCAGGGCTTCTCGATGGTGAAGCCCATAAGGTTACAAATAGTCTTGACATTAAAGATGGGGTAATGCCCCTCGGTCGGGGAGCACACGACTAAAATCATGTCGTATGCCTCTCTACCGCGCGAACGGTGCATGCGGTGCACTTCATCTACTGGTATCCTTTGCGACTGAAGGTCTGCTAGGATGTCGGATGGGGAGATTTCCTTGGGGATCTTCTTGATCACCACACGGATCTGTCTGTCTTCTGGGAGGGAGTAGGTGTGGAATGACACACCTCTCGCTTGCAGAAGGGTATTGAAGTCCCTATAGTCACGGGACGTCGCGAGTGTAACTTTAATACCCTGTTGGGTCGACCTGGCGTTGGTGTAGCCGATCCTCTGGTCGACACCATTTGGAGATGGCCGTCCACTTCTCCTTGTCTTGGATGAAAACAGGGGGAGGAGGCGCGACCTTCTTGGGACCGGGGGGGTTTTTTGCGGGGGCATCCTGCGCGGAGGATGGCGTACTCGCGATCGGGCGGGACCGGGGTACCTATAGTTCGATTCAAACTTAATGGCGGCTCGGGAGTTAGCTACTCGCTGCGCAGTAGGTACTCCACCCCTCACTCCCGCTGAGGAGCTGACACATGAATTCGTTACTGCGCAGCGACTCGCCTCATGTTCCGAGCCGCCATTCAGTTTCAATCGGGCTGTACCTACACATACACGAGGTTTGTTTTTCCGTCGATTGATACGCCGTTCCAGAACATGCGCGCGCTCCCGTATTCCACTGCCTCTTGGAGTCTTAGCTTGTGCGAACCATTCCATTCATTCTGTATCCTTTATACTGTTTTACGCCTAGTCTATTGTCTCAAAAAAGATACCCTTGTTTTAACATAAAATATATATTTTTGCTCGGCTTCTAAGGGCTGTTGCGTGATGTTAAATTGATAAAAGATTTTTCAAAATCGATTGCTAACATTTTCGACTCTCTCGAATATAGGTAGGTACCTACCTAGGTACATAGTTAGGTACCACAGAACAGATAATGGATAGTTACATTATTCACTAATAATTCAAGAGAGCAATAACAACCGACTTCCAATATAATATAACACTACCAAGTTTATCTTCAGTTTCGAAAGTCAGTGTCTACCTTAGAGTAGGTAGCTGCCAGCAACTTATTTTAATTTTCCTTATGATAGCTACAAGTACCCCAATCAGATGAACATGAAACAGAATATGTAGGTAAGTACTCGTAATTGTATACCTACTACTGTTCGTCATTTAGTACTTTCGTGGGGTTATTAGGTAAGCACAGATTACGTATAAGTTCTTTAAAAAAACCGATTCATAAACCGTACCGAGGTTCCTTAACCTTACGAAATCGTTTAAAAAACTACGGGCCCCGATGCGATGGCCCCGAATCCATTTTCACGGAAAACAATAATAGTACCTACCTACCTAGGTACGTATTACACGAATAATAGCGACTCGAATCTCGACGCATCGACGCGACGGGCATAGGTAGCCTAGCCTACCTACCGCTTGGCGGTTAGTAGCTGCGGCTATGGAATAGCCGAAAAACCTAGATACTTACTGTTTTCCTGTCTCTTTAATTCCGGTTAATCAGCAATAATCCATATTGTATGAGGGTTTTATAAGCGGTTAATCAATATACAGGTTTCTTTCTCATAAGTAAACTTTAAACCCGATTAATTAATCGGTCGCCGGTTTTTTATATTCAAATCGTGAACATCTGAATGTTCACGATTTGAATAGCCCTGAATACGGTCACAAAGACTGCGAGTCTGACCACTTCTCTAGCCTGATGAAGAAAGTAATTGGACGGTCGCGGCGTCGAACGTAACCCTGTCTCTCGCCCAGAGAGAATGTGCGATATATAAGCAAGTAAGCTGACTCGCCATTCGGTAGTTTTTTAACTGCGCCGCAGACGCACACTTGTACGAAATGGAAATACCGGTTAGTAAACAATTCAATTGCTCTTATTACACTTACCACGATTGCGCTCATTTTTTTTTTTGTCTAGTCTAAAGTTGTCGATCTTATGTAACTTCTTATATAATACTTCCTGTTTTTACACTAGGTGTTACGTAGGTCAGGAAAAAAATGATTACCTACAGTTGACAATATAGTTGCAGACTTATTAATGCAACACTTATATCAACTGTTACGAGTTGTACACAGGGTTGCACGGACACTGACGCGCAAACTGTACCTAAGCATGAATTCAGCACATAATCTTAACCCCCTTGCGTAAAAAATGTTGAACGGTTATTAAAAAAAAAACTGCGTACAAAGTGCAATACTTACGCGAAAAAAATGTATAGAACATTTTATTTTTTGTTTTTTTTATATCCGACGAACAAGGGGTCCAGAACCATGTACTGAATCCATGGTAACAGGTTGCTAGTCGATGTCCGTCACCCTGCATACCTACCTCAAAATTCATTACAAGTGGTATTGGGTTTTTCCCACCTGGAATTTGTCAGTGGCAGTCCGGAGTCTGGATTTGTGCCCGGTTGGCAATAAAAAAATTAAAAAAAAATGCCTCGCACCCTTACACGGGACTTAGATAAGCACAATGTGGTGTCACCACACACAATCCTCACAAATTTGGGTGTGTAGGTCACACCTATGGCCTAACCGGGGAAAACAGGCTTGAGATTATGTTACTTATATTACGTAACTTATGATGGCAATAGCATTGGGTGAATTATTTTCATGAGTGTAGGTTATACCTTAAATACTTTTGGGACAGCATATTTATAAAATTAAGAAGTGCGCATCCTTTAATTAGATTTTTATCGAGAGAAAGAAAAAGAAAATGCACTTTAAAAAATTGCCTATTTTTTGTAATTATTTATATTTCTTTATTCTTTCAGAAAATTATTATATTGCTGTGCTGCTCATATTATGGGTTTGCATCACATCATTCACACCACGTCCACACTATACCTGTGGAAAACTATGAAACTGAATTGCAAGTTCTCGGTGAACACGTCGAAATTCCTGAAACCCCCGTCAGAGTGATAAAAATCACGAAAACTGTAGCTGTCAAGGTACCAGTGCCATATCCAGTGAAAGTGATCGAAAAAGTACCCTACCCCGTTCACATTAACAAACCTTACCCAGTACCCGTGCCACAAATAGTTAAGGTTCCCCATGTTGAATCTCCTCCGAAAGTGCACGCACACGAACCGTACGGTAGCCAAGGAAGCCAAAACGACTATCCTGGTAATTCTTACCAGGTGCAAGAAGCACATTCCCGTGACGGGCCTTCAAACGAAGACTCATACGGTCCTGAAATTCAATCCTACAATGGAGGAAATTCTGGTCACAGCCAAAGTTTTGCACCATATAGTGATGAGTATTCTTCGGAGGGATCCTCTGGTAATTCTTACGGAGCACCGGCAAGCAGATATTATGGAAATACCGGCGGGAATGATGCAGAATCTTTTGAATCCAAAAATTATGATCAAGCTATAAAAGATTACCTTCATAAAATGAACCCAAGCGGAGATAGCGCTGGAGCTGGGCTCAAAACTTTTAACTATAATTAAATCAGTTTTATATAAAACTTTGTAGGAATGTACCTGACTGGACTGTTTATATAATAGTTTTAATTTCCTGTACATAAATAGTTTTTGTATTGTGAGTGTGACTCATATGAGCTGCTTGTTCAAACAGTAATATGATTGTTAACTTAGTATATTTTTGTTATGTTATTGTTGTTGCTAGATGTGTATAGCGTGTTGTTAATTTTTCAATAAATTATTACAAATAAATAATATCGAAATCCATTTATTTTCCATAAAAATGTTTTAAAAATACATACATTCATACATAAACTCAAGCCTTCGTTCCATGGGGGAAGGTAGAAACTACAGAACGCCACCTGCTACGATCCTTACATTTTAAAACTGTTTCCCTTAAAGGATTTATGCAAGGAGTGTTTGTTACCTTTCACAGCATGGCAACACTAATAACAAATACATTATTTTTAATATTAATTACTTTACAAGCATTAATTAGGCAACTAACTTAAAATTTATTGAATGCATAAAGTACCTACTAAATGTGTGACGAAAAGGTGGACTTAGTCCTCTTTCGCATAATGTTACAATGAATAAGTTGTATAATTTTTAATAACGTTACACCGCCGTCTAACACTTACCATTCTATTCTCTTGTAAAAATACGAACTAAAAAATCTTAGATAAATATATTAACTTTGATTTACATAACACGGTATGTATAATATTATCTATTAGCCAAAAACAAGGAATGGTAACAACATTACACAAATCTATGAAAAAGGATTACGAAAATACGTTTCCACGTTTGATTTGCAACATAATAAACATAACATAAAGAAATAACAAAAAGATAACTTTTACAACTTAATTTAAAAAGGAGAAAAGAAAATTACGCATTTTCCTGCATTTTCTTGATCCAAATCATCGCATTGTTCAACAACAATAGGATTGACTTTAATGATGGGTCGCACCACCTCGGGCTTCTCATCCTCGTCCGACACATACATCCGAGTCAGGTCGGAAGCGACTGATGCCGTCTCGCACGCGCTGGGAACAATCCATAAATTAATTATTAACGTTATCACTCGACCTGTTTCCCTGTATGTTAGATAGATAGATAGATACTCTTTATTGTACACCAAAAAAAAAAAAAAAAAACCGACATAAATTTAGAAATTTTACATAGGGTGACACAATGGGCGGTCTTAACGCGATCTTTTACAGACAACCTTTGGATGGATTAAAGGTAACAGGAGAGACAATAGGTACTGCAGGTGGTCAGCGGTGTACATATACAATAAATATATACATACATAAAGCATAAACTTTTCATATAAATATATAATATATGTATAACTATAGATATACTTATATATGATTATAAACATGAAACAAGAGCAAGGAACTATATGTAATGATGATGTTCTTGTATTTGAATTCAATTTATAGGTATGTTACTGTAACACACATGAAAGTTCATAAAGTCCAGGAACTAAACATGTTGCCAAACACTTTTTTAACGAAGCTAAAATGTAAAAAAAGAAAATTCTTATCATACCTATAATGTTCGGAGTCAGGGACGGGCAAATTAAAGTGCGTGGTATCTTGTTTGATGCTCATGATTGTGGGCATCAGGAGGGCGACGCCGGCCGCGCCGCCCGTCGGCGCAGCGCCCAGCTGCAGCGGCGACACCGACACTTCCGCGTCTTTCACAGGCAGCTGCATGATGATGTCCGACTGAGCGTCCTCGTCGTTTTTAATAATAGTACTAAAAAAATAAGACACGTTTTTTAATTATGTGTCTGTGCGGGATCGATTTCATATAAAAAAATAAAGAGTACTAAATACAATGTACTTAATAAATACAAGATGTGTATAAACGAAGACAGCGTCGTATTTCTCATAGTATAAGTATTTAGCAAACACGCTAACTAGGTACTTCTTTTGCGCGTGGATTTAGTTTTGTGTTGGTAAATCATAATAGTGTACGAAATTAAATTTTATTTGAATTGATGAACAATAAACTACAAGATCTACATTAAAATTTGGTAGCGAAACTCCGCGTGATATTTAAACATGATCAAACAAACAAAACAACGGGTTAAAATGGGTTCAACGATAGCTGGTGGAGTAGTTATTTGATGAGTTGAGAAAATCCGTTCTTTGTTTCACCGTGTAAAGATATTAAAAAAAAGATTAAAGATTAAAAAAAAACTGGTATAACTGAAATCTGTGTTATTTCTCATTGAGAAGTAAATTTACTGCCTCGTTGGTCTAGTGGTCGCAAGCGTTATTCGATTCCCAGGTCGGGTTGTGTTTAGGCTCCGTATTCGACCTCCGGATACGGAAGTCATTCAGGCGGAGCTGTACGAGGGGTACAGAGCGGCGAAGACCGCCCTCCAAGCGGAAATCCTGCGGGCCAGGGCACTGGCCCGCGAGGAGTCGCTGGAGACTCTGAACAGAGACCCGTGGGGACGCCAATACAAAAAGGTGCGGGAGAAACTCCGCCCATGGGCTCCCTCGCTGACACAGTCTCCGGCCGCAGCTTGTGGGGGACGTGGTGAGCGCTCTGTTCCCTTCGAGAGGAGAACATGCCTCCCCACCCATGGCTCCGCCTACTGCGGTGCCCGATGCGGACCACACCGCCGACGACGACGACGATGCTCTGGAGGTGACCGAGGTAGAGATGAGGGTGGCGGTACGTAGGCTGAATGCCAGAAATACCGCCCCAGGACCCGACGGCTTACCTGGGAAAGCCTGGGTCCAGGCCTCAGAGGCTCTCGGGCCTCGACTAAGGGGGCTCCTAAGCGCATGCTTGGAGAGGGGCCAGTTCCCGCTTCGTTGGAAGACGGGGAAACTGGTCCTTATCAAGAAGCCGGGGCGCCCTACGGACTCTCCGTCCGCTTACCGGCCCATAGTGCTGCTCGACGAGGTGGGCAAACTCTTTGAAAGAGTCATTGCAGACCGCCTCGTCGGGCGGCTGGTGCGGGTGGGGCCGGATTTGGCGGAGAGTCAGTTTGGCTTCCGCAGGAGGCGCTCCACGGTGGACGCCATCATGCGCGTGCGAGCCCTCACGACAGGGGATGCGGTGGCTCGGGGTGGGGTCGTCTTGGCGGTATCTCTAGACATCGCCAACGCCTTCAATACCCTGCCCTGGAGTTGCATCAGGGAGGCACTCCGGTATCACCGGATGCCGACCTACCTATGTCGTGTGGTCGAGGCCTATTTGACGGACAGGGCCATCATCTACCCTGGTCACCAGGGAGAGTGGAACCGGCGAGATGTCGTGCGGTGTCCCACAGGGATCGGTCCTGGGGCCGCATCTGTGGGACATCGGATACGACTGGGTGCTGCGCGCCGACCTCCCCGGTGGCATCAGCGTCGTCTGTTACGCTGACGACACGTTGGTCCTGGCGCAGGGGAGGTCGCATCAGGCGGCGGCCGAACTAGCGACACACGGGGTTGCGACAATCGTGGCCAGAATCCGGCAGTTGAGACTCGAGGTGGCCTTGGACAAGTCCGAGGCCATGTGTTTTCATGGTCCTCGGAACGCGCCACCGTCGGGTTCCCAAATAACGGTAGGAGGGGTTCACATGGAACTTCGAGGAGCATTTCCGACGTTTGGCTCCCAGACTGGAGCGGGCCGGGGCTGCCTTGAAGCGGCTCCTGCCCAATCCAGGGGGTCCAAACGCCTCCTGCCAGAGGCTATACGCGGGAATCGTGCGGTCCATGGCCCTGTACGGGGCACCGGTGTGGGCGCGTTCGTTGAGGCGGCGGCCTGCCCTTGGTTGAACGCGTCCCAGAGGGTCATGGCCACCCGGCTGGTCCGGGGATACCGCACGGTCTCCGGTGAGGCGGCGAGCCTCCTTGCCGGATTGCCGCCATGGGAACTGGAGGCAAAAGTCCTCGCGCATTTTTGGGAGTGGCGCGAGGAGGCGAAACGCCGGGGCTTGACTCCGATGCCGCGAGAAATCGCGGCACAGCGGACAGAGCTCCGACAGGATCTCATGGCGTTATGGAGAGTGCGATTGTCGCAACCCAGTGCTGGGCACGCCACTATTGCGGCGATAAGTCCCCTCTTTGAGAAGTGGCTGGAGAGGCGCCACGGCGTCCTCACCTTTCGCCTGACGCAGGTCCTCCCGGACACGGCTGTTTCGGGAGGTACCTGTTTCGGATAAGGCGGGAGGAAACGCCCGGGTGTCATCACTGCGTGGATCGCCCGCAGGACACGGTGGAGCATACGGTGGAGGTATGCCCGGCTTGGGCAGAGCACCGCCGTGTCCTCGTGGAGGCGATCGGTGGCGGGGATCTCTCGCGTCCGGCCCTGGTCCAGGCCATGGTACGGAGCGAGAGGGCATGGGAGGCCGTCACCTCCTTCTGCGAAGCAGTAATACTGGCCCCCTGGCATTGCACAGGCAACAGAAGGAATACGGGTGGGTTTTAGTCAGTAAGAGTCTGACACGCCCTCCCGTTCCACCCAGAGCGGGAGACGTCATTTGATAATTTCCCACCCAAAAAAAAAAAAAGGTCGGGTAGTGTTATTGGGTTTTCCATCAGGAATTGTGTCCGGTTGTCCGGTTAATGGCAATAGACTCGCCACCTATAACATGGGACTTAAATATAACTGCCGAAATATGAGTACGACTCTGCCTAACCCTTCGGGGATTACATCCGTGTTACACATGTTATGTGTTACATTTATTTAACCATAAACGGGATGGGGTGCCCACTATACCCATTAATTTAACCTTTTGCTGTAACTGTTATAATGTTCCGTAATATTCATAAGCTGCTTCAACTAAATCACATCATCACAAACAATCGTTAATAATGGAACATTTTAATTACATTATTTATAAGCATATATTCTGTTTACCTTCCCAAGTTGAGAGCTATTTTGTACTTGTGTGATTTTTGCACCACTTCCAACCAGTTGTTCTTATCGATATCACCACTATCCGAGTTAAACGAAGAGCCAGGCCTGAAACAGAATGTATATATAAAAAACCGGCCAAGTGCGTGTCGGACCACGCACAATGAAGGGTTCCGTAGTTGGAATGAATTTATCGTAAGAACAAACTTAACTTTGTAATTGAAAAACATGTTCTCCCATACGGAATATATGGGAGAACATGTTTTTGCAACCGCAAATTTAAGTTGGTCGATTATTACTCGTAAAACTTGTAAAGCCCACTTAAGTGTGATAGTTTTCCTTTAAACTTCGTTATATATAAGTACTAATGCATTTGAATTTCTAACTACAACCGTTTAGTTGTTAGAGACACTTGACTCTAACGAAAATTGGTACTTTAAAGCTTGATAGGTCACGAACGGTTTACTTAATCAAAAAACGGTATTCGCAAACCCGTAATATTTTTGAAAGACCTATCCAACGATATCCCACAATATGGGAAGGACGAAAAAAGAAATTATCATCCCCGCTTTACATGTAGGGGAGGTACCCTAAATAGTTGCTTTTTTCAAAATTTTATTTTACCACTTTTTTGGCGTCATTAACTTGTATACTCATGCCAAATTACAACTTTCTAGTACCAATAGTTTTTTAGCTAAACCGCGGACAGACAGACAGACAGACGGACATGGCGAAACTATAAGGGTTCCTTGTTGACTACGGAACCCTAAAAAAGACTTGATGCAATGCAATTGTTTAGTTTTGTGTGTATTCACGAATATTTCACGAGTCTGACTTCTTGCACATCTAGATGCGCAAGGAATGCTACAAACAAAAGTAGTTAAAAATTGAGTCATTCATAATTCCGTTAAACCACCAAATGCTAACACCTTCATTACCTAAATTAAAATGTACAAATAAGTAGGTACTTGATTCTCGAAAAACGCCGACCGTTTCGTGCTGAACAGATGATTAGGTAAAGTCAACCGCACATTAGTGGTACACTTGTACTACAAAAAGTTGGGAGGTGCCGTAGGACACCCTGTTGGAACGAAGTTCCTTTCGCATTATAATATGTATTGAATAACAGGCACAATGACATTAATTAACCACGTTTGATAGAAACTAAATAAAAACAAAAAAAAATTGACACACGTAAAAAACACTTTTTTCGAAGTTTCTTTGAGCTCGCATAGACTGTTTTACCCACCCACAGATGCGTTTTTATTGATTTAATATACTAATAAATTCACACTTTCTCCCTCCCAAAGAAAGAGACAGAGAGAGAGAGAAAGTCGCATGGAGTCCCGCATAACGCATTTTCGTTACGTGACGATTTCTACCAGTCAACTCCTATAGAGAGCTTATAGCCGCGATAAAGAGCTTCGTTCCAAAAACCACCCTTACTGCCACGACATACAGGCGCTGTCAATGACAAATTGTTAACACGGATTTGCTGTTGCATAATAATGGTTGATAGGTGTAAAAAACGAATATAGGACAATTATACTCACATTGGTGTGAAGTTGACCATAGAGGCAAGGTGCTTCTGTTGGTGTATTTGATATACACTTTCTGGACTCACTATCATGGTGATATCTTTTGTGATATCAGGCAACAGTAGTAAACTGTCTTGTTGCATTGAGCTCGAAACGCTCCTGTCCGATAAATCATTTATAGAGAACTTTAGTTTAGCTGCAAAATACATTAAAATATCTTAACCATGTTATTATTGAAACACAAAGATGATGAAGATGTCCGTCACTAGATAGATTTAAATTTGGCTTGTTCATGGAAACATTTTACTCGATAAGGATAAGGATTTTAAGTCACTTACATGTATCTATCGGCGAAATATTTCCTGCTACATCATACAGAAAATCAGCAGACCAGAACTGGGGTATCCGAATGAATAATTTCCCGGAATCCACAGGCATGTGGAATCCCAATTTATGCAGTAGCTGTAGAAATTTCAGATCCTTACAAATGGATGCTTGCTTGCAGTTCCACGGCACCAGTGGTACGGAGTGATTGAGAACTAGAAACATTGACAACACTTTAATAAACATAATTTAAAAAAAACACACAGGCAACGCTCAGCTTAAACTGCTGAGTTTAGAAGCATTAATCTTCGACTTAATAAAAATATTAAATTCATTCATTCACTAACAGACAACGCACAACCTAAACCGCCTGCGTCTAAAAAGCATGAAATGATGCACAATAGTATCTTACTATACCGAAGGTGAGTGGAGTGCTAAGGAACGATTTTTCAGAATTTTTATGAGATGTTCGTCGCTTTTGCCGATGGGGAATGCCATCGGGCACATAGTGGTTAATAAAATGAATGCATACCCACAAATTTTAACAGCCATCAATTAGGCAGAGAAAGTAGAACGGACGATAGTAGATTACTAATAATATCGCAAACGCAACGAGCTCGCTGGCTTGTTGGTGAAAACTACCGGTATTGAATGGCGACGTTGGGCGATACGTTGGTTCGAATCCACGTCAAACCAAGCTCTTTTTTTTCAAATATGCTTTATGAATAGTCGTAACGAATTCAATGTTATAGCAGTATAATATTTTAATATGGGTCCCATATATAGTGACGCTGTCTGTATCAAATTCGAGTGAAAGTGCAATAAATTACCATAGTATGGCAGAGATCCCTATACCGATCAGAAAAGAGCTGATTATATTCAAAATGGATGATCAGATTTTCTTGAACCATAGCTAAGAACCACCCCGATTAAACCAGCTTTCTAATAAAGAAAACCGCATTGGAATCAGACCGGATCAGGCATCAATAAGTTCAATATGTCGCTAGTGCTAGTGCTGCAATGAGTTCAACATGTTGCTGGGGAGTCAAATCCAAAAACAAAACTTACGAAGGGAGTGATATGAGACTGGGGACAGTATGTGTAAATCATTCGATTCCTTCAATGTGGTTAATTTTATTTCATTTTCATCTGTGGTATTTTCAATTTCATTTTTTCTGGACAATTTATCCAAGTATATTTTAGCGTAACAGGTTTCCAATAATACTTTTTGCACCCAATCTAAATACTTTGACTTTCCATCTTGTGTAAGCTGCTCACAAAGCTTATTTATTTCATCATCTCTCATCTCTTTCATAACCTGTAGAGTTTTGATATTCCTGTCGGTTTCCCCTTTCACATATTTATCGTAATCTTCTTTGTTTATCAGATTCTGCATGTAAAGCTCCTTGATTACAGAATCTCTCGATTTAATGACACCGTCTTCCATATACAGCGTGATGATTTCGCCGACTACGTCAGGTAGAGCACTACACTGCATGTAATTCCAACTTAACGATGATAGTTCATCTTCCGACCACCTGCAGAATTATACAATAATATGAAATAATTATGTAATAAGTTCTAAAAATTATGTGTTGTGATTGTGCTTATTAAAACATTTGAACACAAGATATCCGGGTCTGGATGTTTGTGTATGTGAGTTTAAATGTTTGTAAACGCATCCACGATACGGGAGAAATTCCTAGTGGGGCATCGTTAAAAAAAAATAAAAAAAAATTACCTCAATTCCCCCTTTTCTTTGGATGTCCAGCTTGCACTACTGTCAGCAGGATTTCTTTTCTCCATAGCTTCAGCCTCAGTGGTGTCTGGATTGTTTTGTATTGATGGAGTGACGGTCGGCTTTGGTACGATCTCGACATCATCAAAATTCTCAATTTCAAGACGAACGTTCGCCGTACTTTGTAGAGAATGGGGTTTTTTGATGAAAGTGTTTATCACATACTCAATAAGATCGGACCAATCCTAAAACACATCAAAACCAGAAGTGAGTGAGAAGTAAGACTTGCTTACAGGGACATAAGCGCCAGCCGCGTCCAGTACAAGAACGCGTTCAGGGCGGTGATGGGGCTACCCCGACACTGTAGCTTCTCGGGTATGTTCGCAGAGGCGCGCCGATTGCTTTCACGCGACCATGCGCAAGCGCGCCGCGTCCTTGGTGCGCAGGGTACGGTTTAGCCCCAACATCGTACTGGCGTTGAATGCGGGAAGGCTGGACTGCACCAATCGGCATTGTTCCAGCAGACATGTTGCTGTACCAGTGTCGGAGAGAGGGTATTAATTTTTATTGTTGAATTATTTCTTTATTTTTAAATTTTAATGATTTATTTTGCTTTTGATTTAACATAATTTATTTTTATTTGATTTGATTTTATATTTGATGTTTGATTATATTGTATTTTAATTAATCTTATTAATTTGTTAATTTATGTTTGGCTATGGGTGTCATTTACCTCAATATATAAGAGACGGACAACCGTTACACTCAACTTGAACATGTCTATTTTACAAGATTTTTATTTAGCTTACAAATATTAATGGTAAACTGTTGGTATCACATTAAAAACCGGCAAAGTGCGTGTCAGACCACGCACAATGCGGGAAAGTCCGAAAGGGATACCGTGGGCCCAGAACAAGCATCCACCCAGAGCGGGAGAAGTAATTTGATGACTTCCCAGTCAACAAAAAAAAAAAACACGCGCAATGAAGGGTTCCGTAGTTGGGATTAATTTCTCCCAAGAACAAACTTAACATTGTAGTTGAAAAACATGTTCTCCCATACATACCAACCGCAAATGTAATTTTGTACGCACAATATTGAGAGATAATTACCATGTTATTTTAAGACCATACATTTCTTATATGTTTTCCTGTAATCTATGAGTACAGAAACTGATTAGGTATTTTTTTTTTAAATTAGGCTCAGTAGTTAAGGAGATAAGGGAGATATGGTAATTTTTCATCTATTTTCTTAAATATCTATAAAAGTACTTATGGTACTTATTATAAGTATTTAAGATCCCCATAAGTATGTCACACGGTACAGTTTGCAAAACTTTCCCCCGAAATGTACGTTCAAAATTAATTAATTTACATTACACGTCCGTGATTGGGTCACAGAAATTCGTATACCAAATTTCAACTAAATTGGTCCAGTAGATTCGGAGCAAATTGGCTGTGACAGACGGACAGCCAATCAGACAGACACACGAGTGATCCTATAAGTTTTTCGTTTTTTGTCTTTTGAGCTATGGAACCCTAAAAATATAAGTTATTACTAGCACGTAGTTGAAACTTGAGCTTAAGAGGAGTTGATATCGTCGTATTTTAATGTAATATTAACAACAAGTTTACCTCTATAATATTTTATTAGGCTACCTATCGCTCTCTGGTCTTCAGCAAAAATATGGATTGAAAAACTTACGTCACAAATCTCGAATTCTGATTTCCAAATGGAAGTAAATGTCTTCAAAATCTTTGGCTGGAATAAAGTGATGACGCTTTCAAGCTCTCCCCCCACGTGATGCATCAGTGTAAATATACAGTCGTTCACGAACTCTCCGTTAGCGGCGTAGTCCTCCAGCAGCAACCCGTACTGGTACATTATTTCAGATGTAGCAAACCTATTGGAAATCATATCTTATAATAATCATAATAATAATCGACCAACGTCTCGCGAGGCTGTCGTTAGGCGGTTGGATCAAGGGCCTGATTCAGAAGGCAGTACTTCTCGATACGGCTCGTATTGTGAGTAGGTTCCTGTCTCTACAGCCCTAACCACCGATAGCTTGGACCCTGCTCCCGATACCGGCGGAACACTATTTTTTATATTTTAAAATGTATTTTATATCGTTTTTTAAAAAATATTTAAAATTTATTTTATATGTTAAAAAGCTTAATAAACGAAATATTAATTATTAATGTTATCTTATTTGTCTTAGAATCATTTAATAACAGGTAGGCGATATGCCTATTTGCTTCTTAGGCCTCTGCCTCGAATTTTGCGGGCAGCGGAGCGGCGGCGGCGGCGGCGCGGGAGCGGCAGGATCTTATGCGTAAAATCAAATGGACCGGTTCTCGAAAACAGCGGCGCGGGGGCGGCCAACGAGCGGTGCACTCCAGTCAAGCGGTGACCGCCCGCGCCACCGCCGCCGCCGCCCCGCTGCCCGCAAAATTCGAGGCAGAGGCCTTAAGGCTGATTTAATAATGATGGTTATCAGTCATTTAATTAAGAAAAAATTTAAAAATTGAATTGATTGAAATTCCTAGTATGGGGCAACGTTTAAAAAAAAAAAGAAAAAAAAAAGTCATCATACATACTGTCTGATATGATCAAGCATATTCGTAGAACCATTGTATTCCGGCAACTTCATTGCACCGTCCAAGAACATCAACAATATGTGGTTTGTAACTATGACATCCTGAAACACAGTATAACAAAAGCATCATTATCATACTCATGGGTAACAAAGTGAGTGCTTGCAAATTGTATGTTTGCAAGAGTCCAACTACCTAAATAGTTTAGTTGATTGTACCTGTAGATATTGTTTCGAGTGATACTTCGGATTATAATGACGTAATAGCAGCACAAGAAGTGATCTGAGTTCTTCAGTCTCGCACATTTTAAGTTGTAACTTGAGAAGTGCATCTTGATCTTCGTTGCTTATGTGTGGAAGCTTTTTGTACACATCAATAGCTTGTATTATTTCCCTTATGGCCGTAACAATCTAAAAACAGATATAGTTTATAATAGATAAATAGAATACTCGTTATTTTACACCATAAAAATTACAAACAAAAATTTAGAAATAGTTTTCGGTTTCTGAAGTAGGTAATGCCTGCTTTGATTTATTACCTAATAACCGTGGTCTGCGATTAGAGTTAGACACGAAATTAGGTTAACACCATCCAAAGTTTCAGAGGAGATTCATTAATAAAAAATTGTTAATTATTTCTTCTTTTTTACAAATGATTGAAGAGCAGGACATGCTTTGAAAGCTATTATAACGTATAATGGGTATATATTATTCAAATGCATTAAAAAGTTTATCTGATATACTTAAAATAATTAAAATTCGAAAATGATCTTCCAGTATCGTCGCTAATTAAGTATACCCTCAAAATGTTAACTCATCGAAATTGTGTAATAAACATCACTATGATGTCGCTGACTGTACTCTAAAGTCTGGCGCACATTTGGGCGGGCCTTGCCTCATTGCGAAAATGCTTTCACATCACTTTCATTGATTTTGTATGAACCATCGCACATTGCTGGTCGCATGGCACTTTTTTGTTTTTTGTGGAATGCGACGCTCTCCGATGAAAGTGTAATGTAAGCGCACAACCGCAGCTTAATACCGTACATATAATACTTTTACATTGTCGCAGATGGACTATTTAATCCGCTGTTTTCCATAACTGCTAGCTGTTTTACAAAACAGCTCGGTTATTTAAAACAGATGAGTGAAGTTTAGCGATTTTCACACGCAGATCTTTAACACGCAGAATTGCATAAACGTTTTGCTTTCATCAGCGACATCGTCAGCTTGCAGCGGGTCAACGATTAGAGGTTATGTAAAACAGTGTGAAATGAAACGTCAGAAGTTCCGAACGTAGATTTTATTTCTAAATTTTGTCGCTCGTGACTGTGTGTCATCATAACAACAATAATGGCGTCCGAAACAGAAATAAATAAAACGAGTAATATGATTGAAGTGAACAGATGTTTTAAGGACGATAAACGTAACGTTGTCAAAGTTTTATGAAGGTCAGTCCTAAAAATACTTAATAGCCAAGCAACTTAGAAGTACAGGTTGGTCACAGTTCTTAACTTTTTTTTTAAAGTAATTTAAATACCTATTAACCTAACCTAAATCAATTGATTTAGGTTTTACGTAGTAACTAACGAATGATTTGGCATTAGAAGCCACACCAAACGCTTATTGTGACTGCAGATTGCTTATCTAGCTACTGCTTATCTAGGTAGATTTAGGTTACGTCTAAACGTGGGTAGCAGTTATATTAAACGTAAAGGAATGACAAACGTAACAAAGTGACAAATTTTTTACTTAACGGAGCTGTTTTGTAAAACAGCTAGCGGTTATGTAAATCAGCGGATTCGACAATTCATTTGACGTAAAACACATTATTAATGAATATTTGAAGAAACTTTGACACTTACCAAATGAAGTCGCCTTATGTTATTCTTTAAATCATTACCATCTAGTTTTATGGCCAGTTCAAACTGTTCACATAGGTTGACCCCCTCTGCAGTCAAGTACGACACGATATCGATAGACAAAACCGAGCCAACATTCTCAAAGTCAAGTTCGATTTGCGTCGCGAACTTCAGAAAGTAAGTGACCAGCCAGAAGAAGTGCGAGGTGTCTATTTCCAGTTGAAGATTAGATAGAATTTGGTTATGAAGTGTCTGGACTAATGAATTATATCCTTTCAAAAGAAAATCCACAGTAAACTCTTTTAAAATGTTAGAAATGTCATCATCTGTCGGTGTCTTATGCGATAATCCTTGAACGTTAAGTCTGGAATAACAAATATCAGCATAACTACATGTTCAATAAATGCCGGATTTACTTACAGCGACATCGTCGAACGAACTTACATGTTCGATTTGCCTCTCTTGACAATTTTCTTCCGCTTCCGATCATGCATGGAGACGCTTTGGTGTTGCGCGCGCGCCTTGGTGTTGACCCTCTGCTTGGGGTTATGCGGCTTCTGGTGGACAGGTTTCTTTGACGGTAACTCATCCTCATTGCTTGATGTAGAAATGGACTCTTGATTTTCGATCTGTGTGCCATAACCGCAATCAGAAGTTTCAGAAATCACAGGTTTCTTTTCAGTGTTGCCAGAAGAGTGACCATGACTGTTTATGTTAGACTGTACGCCACTGCTGCAAGACATCGCTATTTCCTTTAATTAACAAAGTTGGGAATAAATAAATTGACCATGAAATAACTAAATTGAATGAGTACCAACGAAAAAATATAAAAAATCCAGCGTACATTATCGGAGAGCACTATATTATTGTTGGGACTTTCCAAAGGGTTTTTTTTCTCTTCCGTATCGGTCTCTTTTTCTTCAGGTGTCCGGAACGGTGGACTACCATTCTCACTGGTGTTGTTCATTTGAGAGGACGCATCCCAATCCTTATTTGCAGAATTGGGATCATCGTTACTCTTTCCGCTGCCACCAGTGTCTGATGAATCCGACGTCGGCTCAGAGGTACACATTGGTGAGTCACTACCTGTGATCAAAACGTATTTTTGAGTAAATACCAATATGTTTAGCAGACGCAAAATGAGTATGTTTAGCAGACGCAACGTTGCGGACCTTGCTCATCAAAAACAGAGAAGTTACCTATCTACAGTATATACAGGGTGTTTGGTGCATCGTGTGCCAAATTGAAATGGTCGACTGAAGGGGTCATCCGCTAGTTTACTATTTTTAAGTAAGATTTACAATACTTTTTCTTTGTAAGTAAGTAGTGCTAATAATAACAACTACAACAAACCAGAAGTAGGTACCTACTCAAATGTCCTTTCTTTCTTATTGTTCGTCGAGTTGAGCTCCTTAAGTTCTGAGTTGAGCTCCACGATTACTGACAAATGCTTGAACAGGTCCACTCAAATCTGTGTGGTTCTTTTCTCAAAAGACCATTTCAGACTAAACTACATGGTCCTCATATTATTATGGCTTGACCAAGATTATGTCTGGACTTTAAAAGAAACTGTGACCTCTGAGTTTGTTTCGGCCTTTCTTCTCAGAGTAGTCAGATAGGAAACGCCGAACTCATCTAGCTAATATATATATATTTTTTTTTTAAGATGATGTGAGTGATTTAATATCCTATTTACAGAATAAACAATTTAATTTAATTTCACTCGTAACTCGTACTCAATATTTGTGCTATCAGAGGCCCTAGTTTGAGTTTCTTTTAACCATCTCGACTTTACGCATCAACCGCGATCGGCGCTCCGATTGGCCCCTCACTGGCCTCACAAAACTCGCCGAAACTCACACTAGGGCCTTAGGTTATTAGTACTCGTTCACGTTATCTGGCAATCATTTCTTAGAAAAAATTAGATACGCAAGCCCTAACAATTTATTTCCGTCAACTTTGGATTCAGCTGAATACCCGTTTAGGAAAGTGTAGATTAAATATTTTTAATAAAAAATACCTCTGTCTGGTGGAGAAGTATTACTCTCATTATCTTCTGAACTATCGGATAAAGAGGCTTCAATCCACACATTGAGAAGTTTATGCAGCGTAACAACATGTTGATCTTTGTACAACAATGCTATTAGTTGAACCATTGTCACTGCCCATTTATTCTGGAAGAAAAAACAAATACAAAACACACATCACGACTCTTAAAACTTTTTCGCGTACCTACTTGTAAATATGTTACTTGTATCACTGCCACACTGTTGCGTCTATACACATTCAGTCTAAAACAGATTAATACAAATTAAAATTAAATTAAATACAGCATTCATTCCACATAAAATAATATTTAAATATGTTTACCTTATAAACGAATATAGTTTTGCATCACTTACCGCATCAGGAATAATCATTAACTTAATGAGAATTTTATCAATACTTTGGCTAAATATGTTCCATAAAATTTGATTCTGTATAGCGTGAGGAGGCCCATTGTAGGTTGGACCACTAGGCTCCTCTGGTATATGTAAGATGTTCCGCAGCAACAAGAGGCTGTTACTTATATTTGTGCATTGGTCGGATGTTAACTTTGCTTTTTGTTCGCTATCAACATTTTTCTTTAAAAAGTCTATAATCACTTTTGTCGCACGCTGATCCGTAAAAGCTACTTTGGTGGAAGAAAGCAGATTATTTATTTCAAATATTGTATGTCTTCCAAAATCATTTCTGGAAATGACGTCTACGGATAGCAAACACTCTATTGGAATTGTTAAGTTTACTAGTATTCTAATTAACAGCTCTATCGTTGCATCTTCCTTCGCGTTAATTAACAATGGCAAAAGGTCTTTCTTTATATTTTGTCCAAAGCTAATACTTCTACGATATGTACGCAAGCATTTATCTTCTGTTAGGATATTGTGAAGAATTGTCTCCAAAGCAGCTAAAACGTATAAAAAACACGGTATCACTTAGGGTACAAAAGTAGATATTAAACAGTTCAACTCAAGCAGCTGTAAGAAAAAAGAAATACCATTGCAGTTTTCGTTCACGTGATATCCATCTGGATGTAGAAATCCAAGGTTGCCGAATGTGCTATGAATTTGTGGACTGCGAAGGACCCATTCCATCTTGTATCTGAAACAATATGAATGATTATATTTTAATGTTACCTACCTGTATTGTATCGGTCCCCTATTCCACTGCAGGCTCTAGGCCTCATCTTATATAGAAGGAACGGAACGAGCATAGATCACAAATACGCACATTTGAGAGTTGGCAATTGCTAAGTTTTCGTTAAGTTACTACGTTTGCCTGGCCAAAAGTGAGATGTGAACGCGACAATCGCGGGACGCGGAGCAATAGTGGTGTCGTATTTGGTTATAATTATACATACGAACAAATAATATTGGTTTCCGGGTTTTGTACTCACAAATTAGTGCATAGGCTATAACGTGCCTTAAAACCTCTGACCCTCTAGGCCAGGGCATCTTACGTTAATTGAGTTTCAACATTATATTATTATGAGCAATCATTATTATTGATGTATTGGTATGAATATAGGTACGTCCGTAGCATCTCATCTACGTATGTGGCAGTTTTCTTTTTCATTTAATTCGGATAATTATGATGCCACCAACTACAGACTGCTTGAAAAGTGAACATCATAGTTCGTGCTAAACTATTTTAAATTTTAATATAGGTAAGTCATTCAAATTTAAAAAAAAATGGCACGAACTCGAATTGAGAATCTCCTCTTTTAGAAGTCAGTTGAAAATCCATCAATCCATTTATGGTTCAGAGCGTACCAAAAAAATAGTTATACCTACATAAGTACATACCTACATACATACACTACTAATCCGGATGAAGATGGAGAGGGGGATTAAACTACTTGGGGTTTTATGACATGAGAGCAAGAGTTTCTCAAGGCTCTGTTTTGAGAAACTCTTGCTCTCATTATAGAGACCCATTCTCTGATCTAAATTAAAAACACAATACTGTTCTACACACAGAAATCTTCTTTATTATATCTATGGTTCTACACAATCGTCTCTGCAAGTTGATTTAGAATAGATGAACATTTATCAACAACTTTTCTGAAATCTGTTTTGTATCTACTGCAGATGATAACATGTACCTGTCTAGGTACTTATAGGTAATGTTATCATCTGCAGCGACACCTTTGCGTGCCTTGATATTTATTATTATAAATACTTACTGCACATGGGTGAATATAATTAGTAGTAGATATATATTCCCATGAAGTGTCCGAATGCAAACACACAATAAACACACAACCGGAACAATGTAGGTACAACTTCTATAAAAATATGTTCAATAAATCTATGAACAGTTTGCCTCAGTTTTTACCCGACTGCCCCAGAAGGAGATATACTTAATGTTTTTTTGCAGGTAAACACCATGCTCTTTAAGACATTTTCTTTTAAATTAAAGCATAAAAACTTTCGATAAACAGGTTAAATACGCCTTGAATTCACGGATCAATCTGTGGTAGGTGTAACCCGCACGTGAGCCAAACAACGTTTGTTACCCAAAGCGTCAATAGTAGGTCACGCTCACGCGGTCGCGTGTACACTGCACGTGCGAGATCGTCGTCAACTCAGCGTCAGCGAGGCGAGGCGAGATGCCACCTACCTACTCCTCCCACTCCCCCGTGCCTCCGGTGACGTCCGTTCGCTGTAATGTACTACAACGTCACGGGCCCACGGCGAACAATGAATGGCAGAAAGGACTTCGAATTTCCTCTAAGATTTTTTATTTCCTCTAAGATTTTTTATTGTATCGAAACGTTTATCCCTCTACAATAATGTAAACAATTTAACTAATTTTATTAATCATAGTTTTTAACTTTGTATTGTCCATGCTGTGGTCTCCTAAAGTGAAGGACCTACTTAATACGTGATGGTGCCCATTATTTACCTAAGTGTCATGTAATCATGTAAACCCATAGTACCGTAGGTATTGTGCAGGTACATCTTTTGTTGGAGATCAAATTTAATTTCATTGGTCGTCACCTTCCCCGATAACTGTTGTATCTCACAAACTGACGTATCTACAGAGACATTACCTAAGTGTTCATAAATTTTCGAAAAAAAGTCTTATGACCTTAGGGCTTTAGGGCAAAATATAATAAAAGTTATTCATTCATTATTATAGCCGCCACGGCTAACGCAACGAGAGTACCATGATTGTAGCGCCCGACTGAAAATCTGTTGCCCTAGAAAAATATCAATTGCTAGATAGGACAGTTAGCGGGGAGGGTGACGTGGTGATATATTTTATTTGAGATTTAACATACATTTAGGTACTATGTCTAGCAGTGGACTGCGATAGGCTGAGTTGATTGATAGATCATGCAAGTGTTGCGCAATCCAATCGCATAAGCGTGCGATTTCCATAAAAAGGCATACAAAAAAAGTATTTCTACAAAAAAAAAAAAACAACCGACTTCGCAAAAAACACTACAAAGTGAAAAATAACTAAAATTTCGGAAGTCTAGTTTTGTATTTTAGTTATTTGCCAAAGACTTCTTCACCGAAATTTAAGTTATTTTTCACTTTGTACCTACTGTTTTTTTAGAAGTCGGTTGTTGTATTCTGTAAAATAGTTATTTGTTATACAAGAGTGCAAAGTTGCTTTTTAACCGCGTGTTCAATTTTGATGACCGAGCAAGCGAAGGATTCTAAAATTGAATCACGAGCGCAGCGAGTGATTCAAAATTAGAATCCTGAGCGTTAGCGAGGGAATCAAAAGAGCACGAGGTGAAAAATCTTTGCACTCGAGTGCAACACGTAACTTTTCATTCCACCTCAGCGAGGAAATGACTAAATGCAAAAAAAAAAACGTTTACAATCACAAGATAGGTACACTTTTATTTCAGTTTAGGTATTAATTACTACATTATGACAGGTAAGTATTACAGAATAATCTTTAAATTATAACAAAATAATACTAAGGTATAATTAAGAAAATTTTAAAGTAACGTTGCTACAGTTATTTAAATTGAGTGTAATATTTTTGTTTGGTACTGTAATATTGGTGTTAGTCACTTGTGTACTGTTTTTCGGTAAACTATCTGTCATACTTAATAGTTGTACCGATTCATCGGATTCCCTTGGCGTGAATGTTGGAGAGAGAGGGAGATGGTTAGGTGTTTCATAACGGCTTATTTTTGATGTAGAAGGGCCAGTACAAGGATCCGATTGAGGCTCTTTCAGTGTAATGGCTCCTACGATGCCTTCACATATTTTAGACTTATTTTGGATGGAATCCTCTATGTATCCCTCTACAACTGCATTGGACTTCCAGCCTCCGTGGCGCTTAAGGGACAGCAGATCAGCTCCGGAATCAGCCAAAAGTGTGGCTGAAGTTCGTCGGAAACAATGACCCGTTTACAACAGGGGTTCTGGAAGTTCAAGAAATGTTGCTATTTCTCGTGGGATACTGCCAATTTTATTAGTACCCATAGGCTGTCTAACACACTTTCCATTGCGATACTGTAGAAAAAATCGATTGATTGGAGTGTTAGGCGGGCGTAAGGCTTGATATTTCTCAACAATCGTTACGTATTCCTTGCGAATGACGAAGTTGCGGTCTCTTTTTGTCTTTGTATTAGGTAAATTAATTAATAGTAAGTCATCTGAATGTTTCTCAATGTTTTTGACATTAAGTTGTGTTAGTTCATTAGTTCGACATGCTCCGTTTATTCCAATAATAAGAACAACCTGTAACGTAAAGAGTATTGTAGTAGATAAATGAATAAAATTGATATGAACGCATAATTATGCCTATCAACATCTACTAAGTATACTATTTAATTGAGATTAATATACTTAAGTAGATACTGAATGTGCAACTGACTTACTTTTGCCGCCAAATATACGGAATCGGGTGCTTCGTTAAGAAACTTTTCAATATCAGATACTGTGAAAACCTTCGATTTTTTTGGTTGATGACCAGATGAGGCTCTTTTTAAAAATGCCACTAATTTAGGATAGGTATCGATATGTTTGTCTTTTTTCATCTTTATTGTTGCTTTTAGCATCGAATACGTACTCCATAGAGTGCTTGCTTTCTTGTTCTCGGATAATTCTATAAAATATGCCAGCAAAACGTTTTCTGAGAAAGTTTTGGCTCCTTTTGCTAGTCGCCACGTGTTGAACATATCGTACTGTTTTAAATACTTCTCGCGTGATTGTTGAGGGAGAAAGCTCATTTGCGCATTATTAACAGTTTCAGTCAATTCTGTTGGCGTCAAGCAAACTTCCTCGTCGCTAGAATCACTCATTTTAGTTTTTTCACTTGTTTTCAAGTTTCTTGTTTTTAATATACCTAAGGTTTAACAATGACGTGAAAAAATGCCGCGTAAAGAACCGCGTACAAAGCAAATTGAAAAAAGAACACTAAGAAGGTTCCGAGTCTGAGTTTTTAACAAATTAAAAAAAAGTTGTATGATATATTCGGCACCATAGAGGTAGCAGTAAATAGGTTTAATGTTTTTTTTAATTCACAAACTTAGTGCACACGATGTTCTAAATTCAATTTACTTTATCCTCTAGAGAATAAAAACGGCTTTTCCACTCAGATACTGAAGATTAAAAATACTCTTTCCGAGATGGTGGGATGAAAAAGTTTATTTCTCGCTTTTCGGTCGGTTTCTCCAAGTTACAATAGCTTAATGTCACCTTTTACAAAATATTGCTTTTCCCAAAGCAGGGACGTTAATCGTTGAGGAGCTCTCTTGGTACCATCTGCTCCACTTCTCCATACGCATATTGACGAGCATAAATTGCTTGGCAACCATATTAAAGTAACCGAATCGCAACCCGTGGAATACTTATTATTGAGCAGTTCCAGTGGCCATCTGTGGTCTTCATCATCAGTTCAACTTTACCAAATGGTACTTTCCGAGAGCAAGTGCACGAGTTACTATAAAAAATAATCAAATCGCTATAGGTGTGCCTATAATAATAAATAAATAAAATAAAATAAAAATTTATTCAAGTATAAAGTAAGATAATGATTTACATTAATTACAATTGAGGAAAAATTAATTCTAGATGTATAGTAGACTTGCCTGAATAATGGTTGAGGAGTTCCCTCAATTTCTCCAGGATACCATCATTAGATCCTGACCTGATGACCCATGTCCCATTGTCATCAGGTCAGGATCAGGACCATCTGGGAAGTAACCTTTTACAAAAAAAGAATTTTGCATGAGTTATGCCCGAATATACATAATATAAAAATAATATATATACTCGTATATATATACATCAGAATTGATAACCTCCTCCTTTTGGAAGACTGTTAAAAATTTAATGCAAGTTTTGCCAGTCACACTTCACAACACTAAGGCAACTATTATTGTAAGGCGATTATTGCTATTGCATAAAAAATTTGCATCGTCTAAACAAAGAGTTGTATAGATAGTTCAACTCATCTGTGCGCGCGGCGTCATGTGTGCGTGCGCTGTAATTATACAGCTTTAATTTGTGTGGCAGTGACGCGGCAGTCGTCGTTCGAGCGCAATACAAATGAAAGCTGTATAATTACAAGCGCACGCACAGATGAGTTGAACTATCTGTACGTAGGTACTGGTACCATTTTACGACGGTAAAAAATATTCGAAATTCAAATCATACGCTTGAATAGAATCGAAAGTATAGAATTCGTCGGTCTTTGGGGGTTCATGCTCTGGTATCCATGCTCTGGTATCCGCCAATGGTTGTGTAACTGTATATCAAAAAACTTTTCATTATCTCGAAAATGATCCAAGCAAAATCTAATGTCGTACATTCGAATTTTGCTTGGACAGGCTTAGAGAGCAAAGAATATAGATAACGAAAGTTTACAATTAACCCCCTGGCTGCTATTTGAGTTTGAAAGTACCAAAAATCATATTTTTGCCAACAATATTTTGGACATTCATCCAACAATATTTTGGACAGATGCAAACATTTATTGCCCATGGTAGAAATGGACATGAGCATTGAGCGTTAGGTTTAATAAGGTAGGATAAGTTGATAAGTATTAAAAAAATACCGAGAAAAATATTGAGGGAAATGTTTTTACTATACAACTAGCTTCCGCCAGCGGCTTCGCCCGCGTGATATCTTTATAAATGCTTATGTTACTCAGTGATGATAATATGGCATTCTAATGGTGAACAAATTTTTAAAATAGGTCCAGTATTATCTGAGTTTATTCATTACAAATATACAAAAGAAAATCTCCTTACAATATTAGTTTAGATAGCAGGTAGCTAGGCCGATGCAAAATCCGTTCTTAAGCCCCCCGGAAGCTGTTTGATTCCGTCATACTCGAGGGTAAAACGCCACAGGCAGACACAAGCGGACAGAGGTGTGGTGATACTCTTCTTTAAAAAGGGCGACAATGAATCATAGGCCCATCTCACTTCTGAGCCATGCAAGCTGTTTTCAAGAGTCATCAGTCATCACGAACCGTCTCGCGCGCAGGTTTTACGACTTCCAGCCTCCCGAAAAACCAGATTCGGTAAGCCTTTACGTAATCCGGCTAAAGCCTTTTAGCACCGTAGACCACATACATACGCTGCGGCAGGTTATACAGAAAATCGAAGAGTATGACCTGCCCCTGCTTAGCGTTTGTGGACTACGAGAAAGCCTTCGATCTATCTTCTCATCTTACATACCGCAGTCGTGATCAGTGCGTGTTGCCAGTGATGATCTAAGGAGCTGAAACGTGGTCGCTCACAATGGACCTCATTAGATGGCTGAAAGTCGCCCAATGGGCAATGGAGAGGGCTATGCTTGGAGTTTCCCTGACGACGTGATCGAATCAGAAATGAAGAAATCAGCAGGAGAACCAAGGTAACCGACATAACCCGAAGAATTGCCAAATTTATAAGACAGTGGGCAGGGCACATTGCTCCTAGAACAGATGGCTGATGGAACCGAAAGGATCTGGAGTGGCAACCGCGTACCGGAAGACGAAGCGTTGGTAGGCCTCCTACAAGGTGGAGGTTCCTGCGGTCTTTACCAAGCCGATAAATTGGTGACGAACACAGGAATCCGCTGGATGCGATCACAGAACCGGTCGAAGTGGCGATTTTTGTCCAGCAGTGGAAGTCTTCCGGTTGAAATTATGACAATGAAGAGGAATCTAGGTTGTTTATTAATGCTCGAAATATTTTAAGTCAAAATATGATTTATAGTATTTTCAAAAATGTTGAGGGTGTTATTTCCCATACGAAAACCTTTTTTTTTCTGAACATTTATACGTACCCAAAAACTAGTTTTAGTACGAAATGTTCGAAACTTGTTTTTTTTTGTTTTTGGTTGGAAAATCATCAAATTGCTTCTCCCGCTCTGGGTAGGGCGTGTCAGACTCTTACTGACTAAAACCCACCCGTGTTCCTTCTGTTGCCTGTGCAATGCCAGGGGGCCACGGTATCCCTTTCGGACTTTCCCGCAACCCCGGCAGGCAATGGTCCCAACGGACCCCTTCACTCGCTGACATGTCTTTGAGGCGCGCGTGGAACACAACGCGCCGTCGACCCGGGCCTGGTCCTTACCGGACGGCGAGCTACCCATGCCTCTCCCTCACGCGTTCCGCCTCCTCCTTCGCGAGCATTACTGCTTCGCAGAAGGAGGTGACGGCCTCCCATGCCCTCTCGCTCCGTACCATGGCCTGGACCAGGGCCGGACGCGAGAGATCCCCGCCACCGAAACTTGATGGTTTACTTAAAAATGTTGTTCAAGTTAAGTAATAATTAACGTCAACTTAACCCATATTAATAGGGGTTAAAGTATGAAATTGCCGTTTTATTGTAATAGGGACTTCGAATTGACATAGAACCTTCATGGTTTAAGATTTTTGAGTGAAACATTTTTCACATGGTAGGTACCTATGAAGTTCTTCTTTTAAAAAATGTGCAACATTCGATTATCGACTTTCAGTTGTTTTTTTATTCAGCTTACAAGAAAGAAAATTCGAGTACTTAGAAAATTCGAGTTATTTTTGAATACGAGTTCCGACGCGGAACTAACGCGGCAGAAACATCTCGCAATATCAATGTTGCGTTTGGAGAGGGGACTGCTAATGAACGCACTGTGCGATTTTGGTTTAAACGCTTTCGTGATGGAAACTTTGATTTGAAGAACCAACCACGTGGAAGATTTCATTGTTATTCACACTGGTGACTAACAATGAATTGAAAGAGATGGTGGAAGCCGATCCGAGCCAAACTACCCAGGAATTAGCGGCATGGTTTAACGTTATTTTACCAACAATATTGACTCATTTGCGTCAAATAATTTATTGATTTGACGCAAATGAGATAGATAAAAAGATATGAGAAATGGGTGCCTCGTGATTTGACTGATCTGCAGAACGAAACGCGTGTTGAAACTTGTGTTGCCTTGTGAAATCGATACAGAAATGAAGGAATATTGGATCGAATTGTGACATATTGTGATGAAAAGTGGATTCTTTACGATAACCGTAAGCGAAAAATGCCATGGCTGACCCCAGGTCCAACGCCGCAACAGTGTCCTAAAGCAAAGCTTACCAATAAAAAGGTAATGGTAACTGTTTGGTGGTCTCAGCATGGTAATGGTGGTCTATAGCTTTCTCTGATCTGGTCAAGCAATAACGGCAGATGTCTACTGTGCCCACGGATATCGAGGGATATGCCTTGGAGGCGTGGCACGTGGCGCCTCGACATTGCTAAATTGGGCTTATGTTCGAACGGCAGCTGTACGCTTCATTCAGTCGCTTTGCAACTGCGTACAGTGTACTATTGATGCGTAAAAAACCATAATGCCGAGCTGTACAGTAATAATTTGTAAAAATAGGTCTAGTACCATCAACCTGAAGACAAATGGCGTGTCCTACCACCGGTAAGTAAACATTTAAGTCACTGTTTAATATTTTAAATCAATTTTTAAATCATTTACTAACTTACGTCCGGAGCGATACGAACTAGCCCGAACTAGACCGAATCTTTCCGAACGGAACGAACGTTTTGGATTTAGAGAGGTGCAATCGAGTGCGTGCGGCTGATTTTATCGACATGCGTATTATTGCAGTCGAATCTTTTTTTACAGAATTCAATGGATATTCTCGTATTACATGTTTAGTATAAGAGTTAAATTTGTTATTAATTTAATTTTGTTTGAAGCAAATAAAGACATTGTTATTTCAATACAGTTACTCGTGCATAGCATAATATTTGACAGAGGGTTCCCTTTACCCGGTAATACAATATAAAAAAAAAAACTCATTTTATTTTAGTCAAAATAACCCATATTTTCGGATAGGTATATAAAAACAAAATAAATTATATAAGGAAAATTAAACGAAGTTATAATAATACAAGAATGTGCTAAAATAAATAGATACCGATAAAAATTATCGACCATCGCTTTCGACTCCTTAATTGCATGCGTGTGCATTGAATGTTCGCAAATAGCAAGTGTTTACAAGTGAAAGCCCCGCCCATTCTATGTATGTGTGCTATTAGAAATTGATTAAGTGTAGCTGCTTTCTTCTTAGTGTGCGAGTTCAAATTTTAAGTGTGTGTCGTAAGTACACTATTTGTTAATGTTGTAATTATTTTGGTGGGAGATAAGCGGTCGCACTAGGATTCCTTACTATTCCGCAATGAAGGCATATCTCTGGATATGTATGACTGTGCCGAACTCCGAACAATGATTGACTGACTGGTAGAAAATACCTGTGGCATTAAGTCCGCCTCTGTACATTTATGTGCTTGAAGTATTAATAAATAAATAAATGATAGCAAAACTAGCAGTGAAACAACCCCGACTAATGAATCGATCTTCACTATTATTGCTCCATGATAACGCGAGACCTCATACAGCACGAGAAACCGTTTTACCTCTACTGGAACTGCAATTTGAAACCATTCGTCACCCGCCGTATTCGCCAGACCTTGCTCCAACGGACTAGGTACCATTTTTAGGGTTCCGTAGTCAACTAGGAACCCTTATAGTTTCGCCATGTCTGTCTGTCCTGTCTGTCCGTCCGTCCGTCCTCGCTTAATCTCTGTGACCGTTAGCACTAGAAAGCTGAAATTTGGTACCAATATGTATATCAATCACGCCGACAAAGTGGTAAAATAAAAATTGGAAAAAAATGTTTTATTAGAGTAGCCCCCCTATATGTAAAGTGGAAAGTGATTTTTTTTTTAAATTTCAACCCTAACGTGTGATATATTGTTGGAAAGGTATTTAAAAATGAATAGGGGTTTACTAAAATCATTTTTTGATAATGTCAATAATTTCGGAAATAATCGCTCCAAAAGTAAAAAACAATGTGTGTCGCCCCCTCTAACTTTTAAACCATAAGTTTAGAAAATATGAAAAAAATCTGAAAAGTAGAACTTTATAAGGACTTTCTAGGAAAATCATTTTGAACTTGATGGAAACAACAGTTTTTGTACAAAAATGACAAAAAGTTGTACAAAATAATTTCTGGACTGTTTGTAGTATAATCGTATATGCAAGCAGGAACACTTATTGTGACGGACGGGAAACTACGGAACCCTACACTGAGCGTGACCCGACACGCTCTTGGCCGGTTTTTTCCTTATTAGATGGCAGCAATGTCTAAATAATAATGGTAATTATTTTGATTAAATAAACATGTGTAGAGGATGTGGTCCTGGTCACCGTCTCCGGCACAAAGATGTCCAGTCGTTTTTATGGCAAGAATTTATTTTTAAACGTGCGTACACTAACAATATTTATTTTATATAGGACGAGCTCACGCCACCTTTTCCCAGTAAGGACGAAGGAGGGGAACGGAGTCATCTAGACCAAAAACTGACCTAAGGCTTTATTTATACTATAGTAACTTAAACTAGAGGAGTCTCATGTAATTATTCCAATTAGGACGTAATCCACGAATGCACCAATAGTTCAGTCTTACAAAATTTAGATATTTTAGCGGAGGTCATTAACTCACGGAGACTTAACACCGCGATTCAGAAAAGTGACGTCAGGGGGTCAGCGCCATCTAGTGTCGAGTAGCGGCATTATGTAGTGTTCCACTTATATAATGGGTGGAGCTGGTTTATTAAAAGTAGGTTTGCTATACATGTTAATTTTTTTTTTTTTTTTAAACAGTTCAAATCGGCAATTTCATACTTTAACCCCTAATATTTAAATATTTATTTATTTTTAACCTATTGCACGGCAAAGGCCTCCCTCTCTCCTTTCCCGACCGACATTTAAATATTTAAATCTTAAATCTCTTTGGCTTAGCCATACTTTTAAAGCAATGTTTATGAATAAACAAAAAAAATAATTAAACACGCTATCCACTTTGGGTCTAGTATAACTTTTTATGTCATAATATTATTTTGCTTAACAGCGGATAGCATAAACTTCATTTCGCAGACACTCATTTATCAATTTTATCATACATTCTATTGTCTTTTATAAAACACTAAATAAGTATCGTAATTTGTGTATTGAGCTAAGTAGCCTCGAAATACAAGCAAGTAAATCATAACTCATAAGAGTAGGGTAAGAACAATAATATGATGGATAGAACCTAATAGACACACAACTTATAAACTACGAAGTATGTAGGTACCTATATACAACATACCTTTCCCCCAAGTATACAAAATATATTTAAACTTTAACATACACATAAAGTCAACAATTTTGTATTTATTTAACTAACATTAACATTCTTCATTACGAGTACAAGTCTATTCGATATACATTTTATTTTTTTATTTTTTTTTAAATGTTGCCCCACACTAGGATTTTCTCCTGTATCGTGGGTACGTTTACATACATTTAAACTCACATACACAAACAGCCAGACCCGGAACAACTAATTGTAGGTCATACAAATATTTGTTCCGTCTGGGAATTGAACCCGCGACACGCAGCGCAGCAGTCAATCGCTTAACCACTGCGCCAACCGTGCCGTCATTGACATTGAATCAGGCCTTTTATAAGAGCCTTTGTATGAGATAAAACTTTACTTTTAATCTTACCCCCAGAACACCCAGACTCATAATCACTGGGCATACCTAACATCTCCGCCCATTTGTCCTCGAGCCCGTACCTCACAATTCCCCATTTCGATTTTCCATTTCCAAACTGGCCTCATTATTTACTTCTTCCCTCTCTCCTCGGTCTGTATCTTCTGTGAATTTATTTTTAACCAGTTGGTCGATGTGTCGGTTGACAACATTACCATCACCGGTTGCAACTTGATAATTGAATGGCCCTTGCCTCTTAACCACCGTTCCAGGCAACCAACGAGGTCCACCGGTTTCTTCACCACAGGTTTTATACATCACACTTTGACCCACATTCGTTTCTCGAGTTACACGACGATTACGACTTTGTTTCATTTTGACAGTTCATCAACATTCATTGCGTTATTTACGTTGTTGAGCCGATTTTTTTTCGATTTTCTGAAGCAATGGATTAGCAATTTGTTTCAAAACGACTCAAATTCCAATTGATCGTGGTTTACGTAATTTTGGTAGTTTTATTTTGAACACGATTATCCGAATGTATAACATATAACAAGGTATGTAGGCGCCTATTCATCAAGAGTTCAGAGGAGCTCTTATTACACTCGAGAGCAATGAATCCGGGTCACTTAAAGAATGTTAAAAATCTCGGAAACTAAAAATGATAGGTTAATGCAATAAACTGTATTTAATAGACAATGTAATACTCCTTAAATGAAAGTAAAAAAAATATGAGTCACCATACATTTTATTAACACAAAATTACATAAAGAAAAAAACTGCTGATCTCTCCTTAAAACAAAAATAGGAAACATGAAATTTTTGAACTTTATTACGATTTTCTTGAATTTTAATACTTCGTATTGCCTCCTCGTGCTTCCATTACTGCGTTTACGCGGTTTGGCATGCTGTACACCAAGTTCCTTATACGATTTTGGGGAATATTCTCTCATTCCTCTGTGAGAGCAATTTTGAGCTCACGAAGCATGATTGGGGGAGGGTTTCGTTGTTTTACGCATCTGCCTAGCTCGTCCCAAGCATGCTCGATCGGGTTGATATCCGGGCTGCGCGCTGGCCACTCCATACGAGTAATGTTCTCTTGAAGGTAGTCATTCACAATCCTACCTGTATGAGGTCGGGCATTGTCATGCATAAATATAGCATCCTCACCTAAATTGACCATAAATGGACCAACGTGATCATTGAGGATTTCTTCCACATATCTTTCGCTAGTTAAAGAGCCGTTTTCTATGATCACCAGCTCTGTGCGACTTTCAGAAGAAATTCCGGCCCACACAAGTACAGACCCACCACCGTAGGCTACTTTTTCTTCGATGCATGCTTGCTTGAATCTTTCCCCTGGTCTTCGATACACTCTGTGTCTTCCATCGTGCTTGTAGAGCATAAATTTTGATTCGTCGGAGAACATAACTTTTGACCAATCTTCAATACTCCAATTTACGTGGCTCTGGGCATATCTTAGTCTTGAAATACGATGCCCACGCTCCAGTTTAGGGCCGTTTGCAGGTCTAAGGGGTTTTAAGTTAGATTCAGCAAGCCGACGTCTTACTGTCCATGCACTTGGGTTACTTCCTCCGAGGCGTCGAAACTGATTTGTGAGTTCAGTTCCTGTAAGAAAGCGATTTCGAAGCATGGTGTTCACCAAGTATCGGTCTTCTCGTGCTGTGGTACACCTGGTTCTGCCCGTTCCTGGTCTGCGTAGGTTAGAACCAGTTTCTTCGTAACGTCGGAGAACTCTTTGTACTGTTGACAGCGACACACCGACAGTCCTGGCTGTATCGCGCTGACTCCGGCCGGTTTCCAGCATTGTAAGTATTCTGGTGCATTCTTCAGGCGTAAGCGACATAATTTCAGCTTGAATAATGAATATAGAGCACTATCAACATGGTTTATGTACCCACATAAATGACAGATTACAAACAAAAGCAAAACCAAATGCTGTAATTTCGTAGTTCCATCTTCGAAAGTGGCCCTTTTTCAAATTTGATTTTTTTATGATATAACTTTACAATAACTCAGTTTTAATACCTTCATTTAAGGAGTATTACATTGTCTATTAAATACAATTTATTGCATTAACCTAGCATTTTTAGTTTCCGAGATTTTTAGGATTCTTTAAGTGACCCGGATTCATTGCTCTCGAGTGTAGTTATTGTGCAAGGAGTTACCCGTAATCCTAGTAGCATTCGAGGAATTTTAACATACCAAGAGATGCCATCCATTTTGCGCAACTTGTTTTTAACAGTTTGCACCATTCTTTCGGCTAACCCGTTTGTTGCAGGATGATAAGGCGCTGTCTTGATATGTTTTATTTTATCCGCGTCCAAAAATTTCTTAACTTCAGCTCACACAAAGGACGTTTCGTTGTTGGAAACCAATGTCTCACACAAACTATGGATGGCAAATAAATTTCTGAGGTGTCTAATGACCGTTCCCGCTGTCATATTGTTTACCAAGATCACCTCAGGCCATGTGGAATATGCGTCAACGATTACAATATATTTACCTTGGACAGGTCCCGCAAAGTCCACATTTATTCGAGCCCACGGCTTTGTAGGCGTGATCCACTCAGATTTCGTTTTCGGAGGCAAGTGCGGATTTTCAAGACATTTGCTGCATCCGCCTACTTATGCCACAATATCTTCGTTCAGTTTTGGCCACCAAACAAAACTCCTGGCCAGTGATTTCGTTTGGACGATGCAGTTATGTGTTTTATGTAAAGCACGTAGTATCGTTTCACGCAATGATGACTGTACCACAACTCGACAACTCAGTAAGATACAATCTTCATGCATCGAGAGTTCCGAACGATGTAACCAGTATGGACGCAGTTCATCATCGGTAACTCTAGCTGGTAATGATGAATGACACACGTAAATAGCCTATCTCGCTTCGTTGCTAATGCTATTTGGTCAGCATCCACAGGGAAGTTGGTAGGTATTTCTGCCATCAGCAACACGTCACATAACTGCTGTTCAGGTTTTCAGCTATGTAAATTTTTTCAGAACGACTTTTCTCTTTAGTGGTGCATATTCTCTCGATGTGGCCTTTCTTCTTACAAAAGTGGCACACGGCGTTAACAAAGCAACATTCGGCCGCGTGCTGGTCTCCACATCGATAACAGAATTTATCATTTGCTTTGGATTGCACGGCGTTGAAGTCAATAGGTTCACATGACGGCGGCGTCGGCATCGCCGCGGTGTCCACTGCCGTCGCGTCGTAGCTAACGGCGGTGGCGGCACCGGTGACGAACGCGCTCTGCATCATACGAGCGTCCCTGCCCGCACTTTCGGCCTATAGCATAGCATCCACTACATCATGGTATCGCAAATTATCTTTAGCAATTCGTACTTCAAATTGTGATTGTTCCATACCGCATACCAATCTGTCACGAAGCATCCTTTTCATGTCCGTAAAGTTACAACCGGCACTGATTTTTCCGAGTTGCGTTATGTATTCCACGGCGGATTCGCTGTGTAGTCGATCGCACTTATAAAATTTGAACGACACAGAAATCTCATTAGGTTTTGGGCTGTAATGTTTGGTTAGGATCGCTTCAATTTCAATGTTTTTAGGTGTAATCAACGCCAGAAGAGTCTCGAACACTTGTAACACATTGAACTCATGAAATTTCACTGATTGATTTTTCATTTCATGAAATTTCACGCTTCACCACTCCATTGCAGTGGTGAGGCGTGACAAACAAGACGAGAGGTAGGTAAGCAGGAGCAAAAAATAAAATCCTTGTCTAATAAAAATTGTTATGACGTCACTTCGGACTTTCGATGGCGACCACAGTCGTCCAAAGTCGTACGTCTAAATGCAGTAAAGTAAATCTCTGCGATACGAGAAATACACTCAACAAGGAGTTCCCCATTATGAAAGCCATAAATGACCGGGTACCCAAACAATTTATCTTTGATAAAAAATACAGAATCCAACTTTACGAGGATCGCCGATGTGAGGGTTTGCGCCCAACAGGGCTGCGCATCATCACGGATGGATCCAAAACAGGAAGTGGCACAGGTGTTGGAGTCTTCTCGGAGGACTTCTACATTCACATAGCTATCCATCGTGCCACTTCCCTTCGGTTACCTACACACTCTGGTAAGGAAACGTATTAATAATAATTAATGATTATGTAATTAATTAAAAATGTGAGTGCAGGCAGGCTAAGGACATTTTAAATTAATTATTGCGAAGCAGTAATGCTCGCGAAGGAGGAGGCGGAACGCGTGAGGGAGCAGGCAAATTTCGCGCCCTCACGCCTTAGCTGCCGCAGGAGATGCCCTGGGCGTCGGGAATCGCAGGCCGATTCCCGGCCACCGTAGGCGCGGGCTTGCGAACGGTGAGCAATGGGTAGCTCGCCGTCTGGTAAGGACCAGGCCCGGGTCGACAGCGCGTTGTGTTCCACGCGCGCCTCAAAGACATGTCAGCGAGTGAAGGGTTCCGATGGGACCATTGCCTGCCGGGGTTGCGGGAAAGTCCGAAAGGGATACCGTGGCCCCCTGGCATTGGGAACACGGGTGGGTTTTAGTCAGTAAGAGTCTGACACGCCCTCCCACTCCACCCAGAGCGGGAGAAGTCATTTGATGATTTCCCCTTAATCAATAGCCGCCTCACGAAACAGGGGGCCAATTCTCGATTTTCGCCATTTATCTCGAGTTCGAGATCGTAAGTCTATCTCTATGTCTATTAAAAATATCTCTATCTCTACCAAAAAATGTCGAATTGAGCAGAATTCCGTATTCTCAGTCAAAATAGAAATAAATGTCACGAAAATGTCGAGTCGAGTGAAGATAATGTTACCATTATGAAGAACCGCACGTTCCGTTTTAGGTAGCTATGAGTTAATGAATGATTTTGTTTTAAAACGCTGACTAAACCTAATTATTTAAGTATAAAACGAAACGTTTAGTGTAAAAATAATAAGTTTGACAAATTGACAGTTGACTGTCTGTCAGTATCAGAATTTGCGCCTTTTTGCGGTTCCTTCAAAACATTTGTTATGTTTACATGTACTCTGTGTTACATCATTATAGGGTGCTGTTTTACATTTCACAATTTTTACATAAGTAATTTAGGTATTTTAGGGTTTAGCGGGAGACATCATTTGATGATTTCCCACCCAAAAAAAAAGGTATTTTAGGGTGTGCAATTAGTATTTTTGGTGGGTAAGGTTAGTTTAGTGAACAGTTATACATGAATAATAAAATTATGAAGCAGACGATTATTTACCTTCGTTTTCAGGTCTATTTTCGTGGTATCCTGAATTACAGGAGCCAATAGATCTATTTGAACCCTTATTAAATCTTTATCTAATCTGAAGTTTTTAATGACTTCTGTTTCGCTCAAGTCGTAAATATCGACGGTGGGATAAGTGCGCCGTCGCCGTGTATTGGCCAGTTGCTCGCCACTTTCCAACAACCCCGAGATAAAAATGCTAATAAACTCGTCCATCTTTCAGTGGTTTCAAGTCTAATCGTGGGTACACAAATGACAGAGTCTGTTATTTGCGCGAAGGTCGTCGTTTCAAGAAAACACAATGCATAAATCAAAGAGTATAAATCGAATTTCCAGTAGGTATGAGATGCCAAGCCGTATTTTATTTAAAAATTAAAGAAAAGAAAACACAGTGTACAATCCAAAACTCAACGAATTCACTCAGAAATGACGTATCTCTACAATCGACATGACATCTCTACTGCTCAGAAGCACTCGACATGAACTCTAACGTTAGCCTTCGACAAATGTCGAATTCGACATCCCAAGAATAGCAACTTTTAAAATTTGTCGATAAAATGACGTCATTAGAAATTTTTGTCGAGTTCGACACCATCTCTAAAATCGAGAATTGGCCCCCAGGTTCTCCGATTAAGGCGAAATGGGTCCCAAAGAAGAGGTTTTGACGCATTTCGGCTGCACGCAAAATCAATTTTTGTCCTCAAAAACTACAAAGTTGCCTTATTTTTTTTATGATTATTAAAATTGAAGATATTTTTTAGTGAATTATGAGGGCCAAAACACGATTGACATAATTTGGCTCGATACAAAAAAATCGCAAAGTTTCCTCAAAATGTAGAGTTTTTATGAGAAAAAATGGTTTTATTGGATTGTAATTAAAGCAATTTCAATAAAATTTCGTCTATACGTTCACCATAAAAGACTTTAGGGGATTATGGATTTATTTTAATGTAACAGCAAATAGAATCTTAAAATAAACCCAAATATAGTAAATCGGGCTAAATCGGCTCGCGCTCAGAGTCCTGCGGGACGTCATCGAAGGTGGACCTGTGTCAATTTTTTTTAAAATACGCTCTCTCTGCAGTTGTTAAAAAAAAAAACAAATAAAAGAAGAACACATTAGATATAAAATTGCGACAACTCAGAAAAAATATTTCGTAATTTTATTATAGTTTTAATTCATAATATTGTTTTCGAAAGTGTGATTATTTATATGCGATATGATGACGTTTAATTGTCATCTTACAATAGTGTTAGACACACTACAAATTATTATCGATAACATTATAGTCAAGTGCGAGTCTTATATAATTTTTTATCGTCATAAATGAAGAAGTTTTTTTAAAGATTTTTTTATCAGATTCATCCATGTTACTATATTTACTCTCCATCGAACTGTCTTTGCTAATATCGTATTCTATATTAATAAACATATAATATACAATTGGTCCGGTTGTCGGTTGTTTAAAAAATATTTAAAACAACTTTCACTCTGGCAAGAACAATTAAAATTAGAAAAAAAATGCTGTTTCGAACAAAAGTGCTATACTAACATGACCAAATGTATAGAACACGATAAAAAAGGTAATTATATTTTTCGAATAGCTGAGCCAGCAACACAGTTTTTTCTTGAATCCGTGATTGTATCGTATTGACTCAGTATGAATAATTTTCAGTTTTGAATACAAAAAGTCACTGGTTACGATATCGAATACGACACTTCTGTATAAGATAAAATGTCGTTCTAAAATGTCGATGTCCTAAAATAATAGATTCGATAATTTATAGCAGTAGCAGTAGGTACGTCACTTGGCAATAAAGTACGGCAATTGTTACTTCATATAGAGCTGTCAATATTTACGAATCTTCATGACTGGTGGGAAACATCCAAAACAAAAAAATATGGTCACAGTATAAGCGAAACAGTAAGACCATTTTTAGCCCATTCAACTTAATAAAAATCCTGAAGAAATAAAGATGAAAGTTTGTATGGTTTTTTTTTTTCTTAAATTCACTGACATACAATACACAACCTAAACCACGCTGGGTATAGAAGCATGCAATTTTGCAGATGATTTCCTTTTATAACGAACGAAATTACGACTTTGATATTTTCTATCAAAATTACATTTTGCGGGACCGTTGAGATACGCAGTAGAACCATTGCAATTTTAAACTTTCACCTTACTACCGCAAAACCATGTTTATTTGAAACTAGTTTCTGTCCGCGTCGTCTTCATTCACGTGGCAGTCGTAAGATACCACAATATATTAAAATAACAGGCATATTTTATAAATCTTCACTGTAAGTACAATAGGTTTGTAGTTTTGGTCTCGCCCACCAAAATATACAGAGAGTTAGGACTGGTGACGCGACTGGCTGGCTGGCTGGACTAGCGAGAAAGCGAGAGAGTTGTCCGTGTGAGAAGCAGCTCCTCCTGAGGTCTAAACGCGCAGCCTTCAGTAGAAATTTCCCATTCCTTGCGAAGTTTTTCATTTTAAGTGAATTATTAAACGCCTGCGTTCCTTCATATAATACCTAATGGCACAACACTGATACACTAATGGATTCTTACAGATTATTCATGACTACCTAACTATCACTAAAAAAATGCCGTGTGCAGTTTGTACACGGGCTTTCTCATTAACAGTCACCTAACCATAAATATTGATTTTTATTAAAACCATAGATGACAGAAGAGGCCTAAACTTCATGTTTTTCTGTGTACGTTCTACGAACTATCCCATAACACTATATCAAAAGGTAAAAATGTTGTTTCTTTAATTAATAAAATGAATTGACTGTCACAACACAGCACATTAGCCGATAACGACACCGACCCGACATCGACACGATATCGGAGGTCTGATGATCGGATACGTTTAGTGCCTACCAAACGCTTTTATATTGTCTTGCTATTGTCAACTATATCGTCGCAGACAGCGACCGACACCGATATAGGTACGATATCTATCGGCGAAGACACAGTGCGGTGAGAGTAGCGGCATTTTATCACTTGAACACATTTTTTCGCACTGCCGACTTCAAGACGGCGATACTTAGTAGGTAACCATCGCGATGCACCAAACAACCACATTGTTTGGTGCGTCGCGATGGTTACCAATATCATTGGGCCGATAATAATTATAATTATCGATGTCGGTGTAATAGCTGCCGACATATTATCGGTATCGGGCTGGTGTCGTTATCTGTTAATGTGAAAACGCCCATTAGGTACACAGGACATTTTAAGTAATCATTTTAGTTCACTACACCGTACCTAAGTCCCATAAAATGTAAACTTATTGAAAAAAATCGAACCTAAGAAAAACTAGTTCAGTTGGTCAACTGCAAATATTTTATGCTGTGGCATGGATTTTTCGCGAAATGATCGGCAGAGAATCGTAAATAAATACGTCTTTCTGCATTTGGGGGAGGCGGAGGTAGCGTTTCAAAGGCCCACAGGCCAGGAAAACGTCGCCTTAACTAAACAACAGCTGCTACACGCGTACTGTTACAGCAGCTATAACTGGCCATGGGACATTTAATAAACACCTCTTTGTCTTAGGAGTCATAGACAGTCCACTTTGCAGGGCCTGTATGGAGGACGACGAGACAGCAGCTCATGTGCTGTTAAACTGCCCGGCTGTCGTCCACTTACAGGGCAAAGTACTTCGGTAATCCAGGTACCCTATGCGAGATTGCTAGTAATATCAAGGCGTTGCTGGCCTTTGGGGAGCTGGGGTGGATGGAATAACCGATTTTCCCACCCGTACGCAAAATACGCGCTTTGGCGTGGAGTTGCGGAAACCAGCCCGTATTACCGATTACCTATCATTAGAGTATGGTAGGAACAATAATGTGATGGAGGGTAGACATAGAACCTAATAGACATGAAGCAGCCATCTGGTTAAATTAGCCAGCTAATTGGACGCCTAGGCAAGTCATCTAAATGAATGCCTAGGCCGATAGTTAATTTTAATAAAATCATTCAACATTTAACAACTTGGCATCTTGAAAGTGAGCCTTTTGAAGGTGACTGACCAAGACTCTGGCAAGTGATTCAAGTGGTGAAAAAATCTCTGCGAGCAACTTGGAAATAGCACTCGCCGGCCGCTGCCGCTTAACTGCTCGCTCGGCTTGCGCGCCAGTTTAACTAAATGTCTACACGACATTCAGCCATCTAGTTATACGTTGTGCTCAACGACTTGACGAGTTGTCCTTTAGTCATTCAATTAAATGTCAACATTCAATGAACGCACTAGTCATTCAATCAAATAGCAGATTCAACCAGATGACTGCGACAGACACACAACTTATAAACTATGAAGTATGCACGTTCCCTCTAATGGCAGAATCTTGGTACTCCGAAATTTATTTGGCATAACGCACTTGGCATAATCTTCTTTAAACAAATATCTTAAAGGTATAAAAAATATTTAGTATAATTATTGTTTGGCCAATGTTTATACATCCAAATTTACAATGGCATACTTTTAGAACGGCAGAATTTTATTTGGAATAATATTATTAGGCATATTGCGATTTCTAAAAAATAGCATTTTTAAATTGAAATTAAAATATTGTCTTAAAAAGTCATTATGTTGTGCTACAAAAATTTGTGACAGAAACGAATCTCTGCAAAACCGACTCCACATAGTCTTGTCTGCTCTACCGCTAGTGTAATAGCCCGTGTAGGCGCGGATATATGATAAATTAGTTTATGCCAAACGATTTTCTGCGAAATGTAGATTATGCTATCCGCTGTTTTGCAAAATAATATTATAACATAAAAAGTTCTGCTATAGAAGGTAGACCCGATTAATTACACCTGTACAAGAGTAAATAGATGTGTAGTGTCTCTTACATTATGATGTACGATCTACGATGTACACTGTGACTGTGGAAGTGTCTGAAAATAAACCACTCAACAACTGACAACCGTCCACTCCACAGGTCCACACACCGGCCGAACTGGCCAAACAACAAAAACTAAATAAAAAAATGTGTGGAACACACAGAAGTTCAAGTGACAATCACTAATCAGTGACAATAATCCACAGACTACCTAAAGATACTACGTATCAATAATCTGACAAGTCAATATTTGTATCAGACATAGAGATTTGCATCAGACCACAGAATATATAGGCCGCTTTCCGAATTAGAACATAATCGCTCACAGGCAGCGCTGACATCGATTATTGGCGTTTTTAACGATAATGACAGCTGAGGGCCGTCTACAATTCGGAACGCTCGTGAACGCGCCATCTAACCCTGCATTCCGAGTTACGATGTAATCGATTTGAGCGTGCTAACAGTCGTACCGTATTAACGTGGACGCGATAACGTTGCGTCTTGAATCGTCATAGATGACGTCATGACGTGCGCCATCTTGTGATAACGCCGACCATGCCTTTTATTTATTATCACCGTGGGCGCTGTCAAGTTCATCTCATTGCTGATATATCTATGTACATATATACACAGTATACATACACGGTGACATTTGAATCACAGTTTTGCTAGAACAAACGTTGTTCAGACCATGGTCTACTACCATTCCATAACGTCCAATAAGAAAAAAAACGTCATTGGTTTTTGAAAAAACACAAAAAAGAAAAAGTTAAAAATGTCGGGATTATCGTTACTACCTATAACATAGACACGTCTCAAAGTAGATGCGTGTGATGTTTGTGTAGTGAATACTTCGTAAAAGTACGTAGGTAAGTAGGTACCTACATGTTTATTTTAAACGTTGCTCTAAGCTAGGTTTTAAACTCAAATCACACACACACAAACAGCAGACCCACAACAATTATTTATCCGAATGTTATTAAACAACATTTAATAAGTACGATAAAAGAGTTAAACTAACTACTTGATATTACTATTTATTCAATAAAATATTTTATTGTGCCAGTTACGATTTAAAATGACTGTGAATATTTAAAACTAGTAATTAATTTATTTTAACATGAAACTGCTATGTGAATTCAATTCAGTACTCCCAATCAGCTGTTTCGCCAAAGTTCACGCGCGGCCATCGCAGTTTAGGTACTTTACTAAACATCTAAACGCACGTGCCGGCCGCGGCGGCGGGCTGCGGCGGCGAACTCAAAGGTACCGAATAACCGATGAACCGGTGTCATATTATGTCGCCCCGTGCTCCGCCATCGTGCGGTTACTACGACAGAAAGCGTATCAGCAGTCAGCCAGCAGGGCATGATACAAGGATACAGCACTCGCGTCATTCATTAGGCATTTTAAAAGTCAGTTTTGCTGTTTTGCAATTACAATTGAGATTATTATTAGCGATAATATTTTTTGAACACTTTAACCGACTTTAGTGCACATAACTGACAAAATAAAATGTGTCTACTGAAAAAAAAGTAATTTTTAATGATATTACAATCATCACATGAACCTAATTTGAAACTTTTTTTAACTTCTTTTTTTATGAACTTTTGTTTCGAACAATTCACCAAAGATTATCCACTTTCTTCGTCATTCTTTTTTTATAACGTTCCCGACGCTAGTACCTACTTAATTACTTTTGTAGCTAATGTGGGTGCGTTTACAAATTCAAATCTCACCTGCATCTTTCTGTGGGGGAATCGAATTCGCGACACGTAACGTAGCAGCCTATCGCTCAGAAACTGCGCCATCGGCATCGGTACGGACAATAATTATTAGGAAGCACAGCACTACTTATTATTACTTGAGTTTAGCTTTCTCCTATTTCATTAATTTAAGCGCCGAAGAGTTTTTAACTTACTGTCTTATGGGTGCTAGTGTGCTTCGTGATTTTCTGTCATTATTTTAGTTATTTTCGGAACTTCTTAGTGTGTGTGTGAGTATGTGTGTCGTAATCGAAGCTGCTGCCTAATCGCGATCAGAGAACATTATCCCGTGCGGTTCGCTCCCGCACGGGACAGCATTGTCTACAGGGAAATGTACCTTCATAAACGAAATTTAGTAAGCACTTATTTTTGTACGTCTTACTAGAAAATACCAAAGTTAAAAATTAACTTCGGTGGGTATTTTATCACTGATAATTGGCTACTTTAGAACACATTTTTATGGCTTGCTATGGCTTTGGCTATGGGTATTTTCTGGCTATGTACGGCGCGGCGAGGTGGTTGACCTCTAATAATTTTATCATTTCGTTGTAGGTGCGAACTTACGGTAGGTACTATGAGACGTGGCTTTCATTCTTTCCTGTAGGTACTAGGTATGGGTACCTATTGTATCTAACGTGATATTATTAGGTATTATTTATTTATTGGGAAATTACAGGAACAAGACAAAAACAAAACTTAAACCACAAATCCGAGTCAGCTCCGTGTGCACCAAGACAACATTGATTTCAATTTTCCACATTCCAATAGTTATAACACATTTTCACAATAAACGCGCGATCCTTGTAGTCCACGTGGACTCCTCATAACTCTTTTGAATGCCATATTGCTACCGCGATGAGTACTTTGATGTTACGGTTAATGTTTGAACACGTTTGAGCAACATAAGACTTATTTGAGAACGCCTAGTTTAGTTTGTTTTAATTACATATTTGATGCAATAGAATGGTAGTAGACCATGGTCTGAACAACCTTTGTTCTAACAAAACTGTGATTCAAATGTCACCGTGTATAGCTCATAGGAAGCGTGCAATGACGATGACGCGAGTTTCACGTTTTTTGTTCACCCAAAAAGTACACATATATACACAGTATACATATAGTTATATCTACTTGTGTACATTTCTGTAACTATTTTGGTAAATAAACTTTTACTTTTACTTTACATAAAGCTCTTGGAAAACGTCCAGTGAAGATGACGGCACTTCCATTATTTTTGCTCACCCAAAAAGTGCTCAACGCGCCTAAAGAAGTTTTCACTTCAAAAAAACTATCGAGCAGTTGCCCGCCAGACACGACACCCGTCGGTCGGAGGGTCCTCCCTTTTTTATACAGAATGAATGAATTTTACACTCTGTTCCTCATACCTCTAAAAGGTGGCTCCGTCAATGGCCCGCAGATGGTAATTTTTAAATGAAATATTGTAATTTATATTATTATTATTTTATCTTTGTGTATCTCATTTTAATCAACATACAGATTTGAATTTCACGGATAACCAGTGAAAAAGAAATAAAGAAATTTTGAAAATTGGCGGAGCCACCATAATTAATATTTTTGATGCTAAGTTTATAACAAGCAAATGATTGTGGGTTTTAATTAAAAGTCAACACTAATTATAACAAAGTTATATTAAAGAAATCAATCTCATTCAGTTCTGAACAATACAATTTTGTTCAGGTAATTTCTATGTGATATTCTTTCAGTAGATTTCTTCCCATAATATTTGTATCTCAAATTCATAATATTATATCTCTTTTACATTGTGAGTTTGTCTGATTTCGATCATTCTCATTTAAAATGCCAGATATTGCCACATATTTGTTCAAATCGCAGGCTGTAAACAAGCAAAAAAAATATTAGTATTTTTATTGTTTCTTGATTTTATTAATAGAATTTTTAATTTATCTTAAGTCTTAAGACCACACTCAAACACATTATTTACATCACTCTTTGTTTCCAAACAAACAAATATTGCAAATGAGGACATCACCATCATTTTCAACACCAGCCACTACAGAATCATGTTGGACAAATTTATAACATGTTACTTACCAATAAGGTTCGTGAAGGTAAAGTATCGTCACATAATGTTACTTTATTGAGTGTCCGGTTGAAACATGATTCTTCAAAGTGAAAAGAACAAAAATATGTGGCCTTCTTTAAACTTTCCACACCAATAGTTTTTCTTTTTTCGTTTATTAGCAGGCAACCTTGAAAGTAAAATATAAAACCAATTAAAAAAAAACATAAAATAGCATTATCGATAAATAAAATGTCTAAATGTACTACTCAAACTCAAACTCAAACCATTTATTTCAATTAAACCCTTTACAGGCACTTTTGAATTGTCAAAGAGTCAGTTAGTCAGAAAGTTGAAGCTAGTTGCCCATTCCAAAACGTAGATCTCTATGGAGAAGAACGGGCAAGAAACTCCAAGGACACTCTTTTAAATATAGAAATTACAAAATCCTGGGTACATTACTCTTGTTGATTCTATATGTGAGAACAATGTAATAAAAAAATAAAAAAATATATAAATCAAAAACGATTAAAAACAAGCCCTGGCAGATAAGAGATGACCAGTCTCAACTGACGGCGCCCGTTCACGAACACGACGCGTGGATCAGCACCATCCAGCTCAACCATTTTGTAGGGAACCGAATGATCCAACACACTCGCCACCATCAGCGAGACATTTAAGTGAGCATGACATACTCTCAACTACCCTGCTCTTTCAAGTCAAAATCAACATAATAACATAGTAAAACGACTCCATGGTACTCACATTTACAAAAATTGAAAATAAAAATGCGTCTAAGTTATACAAAACTATAGTTTGCAAGAATTTTACAACCAAAAGAAAGAAAATCAATATTATCTATTGGAGTATTCAATAATTAAAACTTAGTTAATAAAAATAAACAAAAAGTTCGTAGTCAGAAAAAATAAAAAAGGGGAAGCAACTCTACCAATTTTTTTCATTTTTAACTAGTGAGCCCAAGTGGCTGTGGAGCAGGACCAGCATTTAGCCAAGCATTTTTATCTACGATATAATCATCCAGCTTATAGTATGCTTGTCTACATAGTGTGCGTTAAATGCAAGTTTTAAATTTCTTCTCATTTAGTTGAAGAATATCGAGTGGTATTTTATTATAACATTTTACACAGTACCCCATAAAAGAAGTGTGTACTTTAGACAATCTGAAACGTGGTTGATCTAATTTGTTCCTATTTCTTGTGTTAAAATTATGCCTATCACTTATCTTACTATAGAGATGTAGATTTGGTTAAAATTTCCATTATGGGCCGTCGATTTAAGGGTCGGGGAGGGAAAGGGGGGAGGGGGGGGGAAGGGCTACCCCCTGTCCCATTCCCACCCTGCAGAACCCCATGGTTATGGAGATATCCATGGTCAAAGTTTTGAGGTTAGGTTAGGTTAAAACACTAATTTCCATCAATTTGAACTCTAATTTCCAAAGATTTATGGGGCGGGGAGGGCGAGGATGGGAGGTGCCTACCCACCTGTACCAATCCCAACCCGCGGAACCTCATGGTTACGGAGATATCCGTGGTTTAAATTTTGAGGTTAGGTTAGGGTGGATAGTTAAAATAAAACACAAGGAATATTATTATTCTTATATTAATCATATAAGAATATCGAATCGTTTGGAGAAAATCTTTCTCCAGTTCCACATAGATCTGAAACAAATAAAAAAAATGATTTAAATTAGTAATTACTTCTGGGTAGTTATTTGTATATTTTTTTTGTGGATGTTGTACTGTGTACTGAGTCGGACTCCGGGTGTGCTCCCGCCAAAAGCTCTCGGTCACCCCTGAGTGTCGCTACAACACACTCGACCTTCGCATCGCTATGGAGGTCGCCGGCTCGCTACGCTCGCCACCTCCCCCCTTCGCTCTGCTCGGCCTCGTGTGGCTTGCTCCACTCAGGAGCTCCCTCCAGCTTCTGGCTCCCGCCTTTATAAATACACTCTAGGGGTAGGGACCAAAAGACTACGTGGGGTCGGGGTGCCCCGTGTCGGTTCTGAGGCTAAGTTCTGTCTATGTAGTAAGTAAAATAAAATCTTAACCTGCACTATATTTACTAACGTGAGAAAATCTGCAGATTAACAACTCACGCTAGCATATATACAATAATTAAAAACTTACCTTAACTCATCCGAGCAGATTCACGTTCCGTTCCAGTGTAAAAAAAAAAACGTTATTTTTTATGTAAAAAAGTCAATTTAATTGCATAGTACAGCGCGTTTTTGTTCACATTAATTACGTATCAAATTTACATTTTTTTTTTAAATTTAATTTGAATTTTCTATGTGAAAATATAAATATATTTAAAGTTAGAATATGATAAAATTGAATGTTACAGACCTCCACCGTCAACGGAACGTAAAACGTCAAATTTGACATCTACCATGACATTGATAACTATCTAAATTGCGTGTTATTTTTAACTTTCTATGGAAAATTTAAAAAATTATATCTCGTAAACCGTGAGTATCTGCTACTTAAAAATTTGTGAAAAGCCTTCTGTTAATGAGTGCTATCTACAAAAAAAAATGAACTTCCAACTCGACGGCCCATAAAGGAAATTCTATCCCAGTTCCCTAAGAGATTCGCGTCTGCGGAGGTTGTAGATGGCTCTAACAGCCCTCTTTTGCAGAATAAATATAGAGTCAATATCTGCGGCCCGTCCCCACAGCAAAATACCGTAAGACATGATGCTATGAAAGTAACTAAAATAGACCAGTCTCGCGGTATCCACGTCTGTTAGTTGGCGGATTTTCCAAACAGCGTAAGCGGCTGAACTTAGCCGCCCTGCAAGTGATGTTAAGTGAGGACCCCACTGTAGTTTTGAGTCAAGCGTGATTCCCAGGAAAACTACTCTACCCCTTCAATAACAAGAAAATGATTTCGTGAAGTAAAACTGTTGAAAATAATGGCAAAAGGGAAAATATGAATGCTTTACTGTTGAAGCTCTTCAACGAATGTAGAATCTTTTGTTTATCGTCTAAATCTAAAGATATTTCAGCTGAAATTTATGTACGTACTGGTGCAAAGTTATTTTCGGGTGATGTCCGCTTCTTTTGGTGCCACATCCGATTATATTGCAATTGGGCATCTTGATATTGATGATTTCCACCATAGGGCCGAGTTTAAACGCATGAACACAGCAAATAACTCCAAAATTCACTTATTTTAACCACAACACAAGATCATTTGACAGGTGACGTACCTACCCAACTTTGGTACCAAACACCGAGAGGATAAAATGGCGAACCGGCCGCAAATAGGTATTTCAATGACTAGAAAATGTAGGGTTGCCAATATAGTAACTGTCAAAAACACTATTATCCTTTGTCACTTAGGCAAATTGTTTAAAGTTAAAAAGAGATAGCAGTATTTTTTTGATTTTGGCGTCGTTATGCCTCGTATTTGTATAACTGTTTTTTCTATAGTCAAACATTTCAAGTCCATATGTTTTATAAGTCAATGATTGACTTATAAAACTTATGTATGTTGTCAATCGTGAAACCTATCTCCATAAGTCAATGATCTCCTCAGATACAGTTGTCACGTAAAAAGAACGCTGAGCGACACTGCAGGGGATGTGTCTGCGCACGGGTACAGTCACATCGTAATGTTCTAGGCTATTGTTTTATAATTGTAAGGGTAATTGTTTTATAGTAGAATCATAATAAGTACTTTATTAGCTACTTAGTACTATGTAATAGACTGGAAAAAGCAGTAAGTATACAATGTGGAGCAGGACGATTGACATTCCTTAAAACAACATAAAGAGTGTCATGTTGTTTACCTCAAATCCAATGAATACTTTAGCCACAGGAAATTATTTTTAATTTTCTTATTTTTCAACATGATGTAGATCTGAGTCCATAATAATAGGTAAACATTGTAAGGTCAAGAACCTGTGCAAAACGTACGATTCTATCCTCTAGATCTCAATATGCTTGAGAGACAGAGAAAGGTGTCATACGATTCCACTCTGACGCGCCCCGCCCAGTTCCACAAAATAATACTACAATTAGAAAGAAAAAGAAATATTACTTACGCAAATTATGCATTAGTGGTGCATAGACAATTGCGAGTGTGTGTGTGTGAGCGGATTTTTTTCGGCAAAAAGTCTCGGGAAGTCGGGACTCAGTCAGTGTCAGTGTAGCGGCGCCCTTTGAGGAGCGCACACGGCTACCATTTTTATTACGAGACGAGCCGCGCGCGCATTATCGTGATTTTGTAAAAAAAAATAGTTGTTATTTGTGATTAAAGACGATTTAGTGTGACTTATTGTTCAGTGTTAGTTTAATATTAGTTAGTTAATTAGGTATCGATATCGCTTGTGCATAATGAACAACGGTGGAAACCTTGAAAATTTAAAAATTTGACTATTGATGTAAATTCTTATTGTGATGTGATATTATGTGATTAATTATTCAATCAGTGATCTTTTAATCAACAACGAGCAACTTAGTGAGTTTATGCCGCTAATTTGTTGTTCTCCGACTAAACTACCTACCCACGTCCACCTACGCTCCGCACCGCAGCGCAGGCGCCGCCCCCCGCCGCGACCAGCATCGGGCCGCGCAACAGGTTAGTGACTTTTCGTAGATAAAGCGTGTTTACTTTTTATGCAGTTGATTCTGCTATTTATTTTGTTTGAAAATTGCAATTTTTAAATTTTCCATTAACTACTAATCTTCGTCTTTTAAAATGTTTCTATGGACTAGTACTGTGCTTGTTTTAATTTAATGTCGTAAGTCCAGATCCACATTGTATAATATCAGTCCTCCAGGTTTCAACCTATTATAATGGGAAACATCAAAATAAGTTCTACGGTTTAGCCGCGAAAGAATGACGAAGCAATTAAATTAAACAAACAAATGAAAGGCATAAGTTAGAAGGCTTGGGGTATTTTTACCCATAAATATTGTACTGTGACATTATGAAAACATTCTCGCAATCTTTTATCGTAATTATAACATAGAAATATCGATAAGGACTGTCCTAGTAGACGCCATTTTACCCTCTCAGTAAAGTGTAGTTATGGCACGTTTTTCTTGTAGGTATGCCAAGTCCATATTATGTTTTATAAGTCAATGGGTTTCACATATCTCTATGTAGTCTATGATAGTTTTAGTCTCTATTCTGTGCTTGGTCTGTGGATAGTTACATTTATTCATCCATAAATAAGTAGTCTGTGATTTATTCGTAGTCTGTGGTTTCATTTAATTTGTTGTGAAATCTGAAATGTGGATTGGATTTATTTTCTAAATTTTCTAATCATCGATTTAGAAGAAGTTAAAGACATGACGAAGAATTTTAAGGAATTTGATAAGAACTCGTCGGATGAGGACAGTTCATCTAGCATCTATATTGATTCCAGTGATGATGATGATGGTGCATTATCAGTTAATAATGGTTAGTTAATACGGCGCATTTTGTTTTTTTATTATTATTTGGTAATTTAATTACAAGCTCGCATTTGACCACTCCAACTCGAAGTGACACTTATAAGAAGCGACGATGTGGTGAACGATAGATGCATAATTCATTAATATTAATCCAGTGTAAAAAACGAAAGAAATCCAACACGGTCGAGCACGTTACCCCAGATGAGAACACTGAACATGATACATTTTATTTCTAAGAAGGCTTAGAAGATTGTTGTTATTTTATAAGTTGTGGGTTTGCTAGTATTTTCCATAATTGGTTAATGGAAGAGCAAACAATTTAAATCTTGGACATCATAAGGGCTAAATCTTTACGGAAGAGGTTATGATATCGTTCCGTCAATGTACCTATTTGCTTATTTATCTATGAATTAATCGAATGCACGCCAATATGGACTTCTGGTTTATACAAGGGCTGTATCAGGAAGAGTATAATATATAACAGAATATAAGATTGTTTAATAACACTCCTTCCCACAGGGACCTAAATTTGAAACATCAACACAGTTGTAAAGAATTACACAGAAGCTTATGAACATGGACTTCACTACTACATGATTGTTAAGACAATCCAGCTGCTCAAAAACTGGAATAATTTATCTGTTTAATGACAGACCAAATGTAGTGATAAGTGCTGCTCCTAAAGAACACATGAACTACTTTCCCAAAGAAAAGTCATTTGATGCACTTACTTAATTGTAATAAAAATAAAGTATATTTCATGGCTCTTCATTATGTAAAATACTAGCAATCTGCCCCTGCTTTTCATGGTTTGTAAGATTTAATAAAAAAACCAAGAGATTTTTTTTTATTATGTAAATATCAACACCGTCACATAGACAAACACGAAAAGCGACTTCAATATATAATATGTATAGATAGTATAGCAGTGCTAGCTTTTACACTCATTAATTTAATAGACAATATCGAGCAGGCTTCCACACAACCGCTTATGTGTGAAAATAGAGAAGAACATCTTTCGTTATTAATCCATTACCTGATGATGTGGTACCCTGAGGCCTGAGATAGGGTTAATTGGCTCATCTACTTGTCATTAAGAAAAATAAATTAAAAACCTGGTGTTTTATGGCACTTTATAGTCCATGTCTTGTAGGACTGCATAGGTGCTAGTGTGAAAATGGCATTGTAATATTAATTTAATTTTCAGATCCAGATGAAAATGATATGAGTGAAGATGAAACTAGTGAAAACAAAATTGAAGAGAAAGATGATGAAGATGAGGATGATGTTGTCAAAGCTATAAAAGCTGAAAAAAATAAGCTCCGAGATCATCCTCCAACCATTATATGTGAAGATTTTATTGTTGATATATCTCTTCATCCTTCCAAGAATTTAATAGCAATTGCCAACATTGTAGGAGATGTGCTATTCTATGAATATAACAATGAAGAGACAAAACTAGTGAATACATTAGAAATGCATTTAAAAGCCTGTAGAGACATAGAGTTTGATGATGAGGGAACCACTTTATACTCAACTGCCAAAGTGTGTAATGTTTTTCTGTTAAAAATCTTATTAATTATTCCTTTGATCTATAAACATAAAAATTGTAGTGGGGTGCATCATTTTATAGTGGACAAGCTATAATTGGTTATAATTATGATGCATTCCTTAAAATGGGTTGTACTAGAGCTAATTTGCAACTTTGACCCAATAATTTGATGTCCAAACTGGGTTATTCGGCTTCCAGTCTAATCAGATGCAGCTGAATACCCATATTTTACATGAAGTGACTGCCCATCTGACCTCCACAACACAACCATGACACCCCTCGGCAAAGCTGGCTGTCAGACTCTAGATTCTGACTACTCTTAAAGAGAGTACTATCAAAGAACTATGAATGTTAGCCTGGGGACCAGCTGCTTAACCTGCTTTCCGAAGCACGGAGGGGTATCGGTATACCGGGTCACCCATTTCAGTCAACCCTCCACAAGCTGACCTCGGCAAGCGTTTCTTATCCTTGAAGTTCGACCCGTGCGGCTGTTATTATTTAGCTACGAGCCCGCACGAGCCGAACACGAGCTATGTAACTGTAATACTGTATAATAATGATAAACATACTTAAATTATTTTTTTAATTTGAAGGACAAGACAATTATGGCCACTGATGTTGAATCGGGGAAGCTGAAGAGGTGCTACGAAAATGCACATGATGAACCAGTTTATCGACTTTTGAATTTAGACAGAGATAAAATTGTTACTGGTATGTTGATTATTTTAGAAAACTAGAAATTCTTTGGTTTTTCTTCGTGAGATGTTCATTTAATATTTCAATTTATTTTTAATCAGGTGATGACGGAGGAACAGTCAAATTATGGGACATGAGAAAGCCAGATCCTGTTTTTAGTATAAAAATTGGTGAAGAACATGTTAGTGATATGATAACAAATGATGCTCAGAAGTATCTAGTTTGTGCAAGTGGAGATGGTGTTCTGACATCAATTGATCTTAAAGGAAGGTAAATAAATCTACTGGACGGTTTACACATGGGCAATAATAATTAAATTCTGGATTATTCCACTTTGCCCCCCCACCAAGCTGTCCCACCAGTGGGATTGAAAAGTTTACAAAATTCGGAATTAATTTTTTTTGTTGGAAATTAGGTATGGACGTCATTAAATATTCTATTCTTTCATTTATAGACCGCGCGCCCAACCCCTTTTTACCCGACTGCAAAGGGTAATGTTTTTCTTTCAAAAACTTGGGTTTCTTAATAACCCGGATTAATTATGTTTGATACCTACATGAACTGGATCCACATTCTAAGACGATATAACCACCATGGCCATGGATGGTGTATACAATTTGTAATAAAATCCCTGTCCAATCCGAAAGGGGATTTAAAAATATTCATGTTTCTAGTATCCAAGTTACCAGTTTCTAGTGCATAAAATTTTGCTGAACTATGTTATGAGTTGATACAGAGTGCAGATAGGACATTCCGCAAAATCATTTAAATAAAAAGCGACTTGCTGCAGTGTTAATTACCTAACATTTATATTCGCTTAGAAGTTGCCACTCTATTGCTCAGCTCATAATATCTTCTGACTACGTTATGCCCACTGATAGAAGTCGAGCTCGCCGTTTACTTACCTACTTGTAGCTCCATACCTAAAATGCGGAGGGTCCCATCTGTATTTTTGAGCTGACGCTTTGTGAATCATGGAGTCAACAACTCCTAGGCAGCGGCTGATCGATGGCCGCCCACACCAGCGCTTCATGTCTTATTTTTATTTTTTTGGAGTTAAAAACCTGAATTAATCATATCAATAAACCTATCAGTACCCACACGGAACGGACCGGATTTTTCTACATATTGGAGGAAATTTTGAAAGTTTTGTTTATGTATAAATATTAAGTCAAATTGCATATTGGTAGTTCAAATATAATGTTAATACTAATTACTTAATTATTGTTTCAGCAAAATTTACACAACATCGGAAGAATATGATGCAGAGTTAACTTGCTTGGGATTGTTTAGATCAGACACTAAGCTACTTGTAGCCTCATCAACAGGAAAATTATATTTATTTAATTGGAAAGAATTTGGACTACACAGTGACGAATATGTTGGACAAAAACATGCCATTCAGTGCATGATACCTATCACCCAAAATATTGTGGTGACGTCAGGTGAAGATGGCATTTTGAGAGCAGCGCATATGTTCCCGCAACGTCAGTTGGGTGTGGTAGGCCAACATAGACTTCCTGTAGAACACCTCGACATAAGTCACGATGGCCAATATGTCGCTTCATGCTCTCATGACAATGACGTAAAATTTTGGAATATCTCATACTTTGAATCTATCGATTCCATTATCGACGTTACTGAAAAACAAAATAAAAGACGAGACTTGAGCAACAACTTACCATCAAGCAGTTTAAAGAATGCATCAGATTTCTTTTCTGGTTTAGTTTAATACACAGTACTGTCTATATTTTTTGTTTTCTTTTTACTCATTTGTAAGAAAACATTCAGCAACAGACTTCGGGAGTTTTCCAAAAAGAACAATATAATGTACATACAAACTTTCATGGTGATTGGTCAGACAGTTTCGAAGCCTATTAGGGCCGGCGCTCACTGGTGGCAATTTTAGTCATATTATTAAGTTATATTTCTATTCGTCGCATAAATAAATATCCTTTGCCGTGCCGTGCCGCCGCCATGAGCCTTTAGTCTCAAGCAAACTGATGAGACCAATTTTCACTCAAGGAAAACATTCCATTTTATCGAAATAATAAAGCTTTTTTTTTTAAATATTTCTTCATATATTGCAATCCACGACGACGGACGCGCCCCACTCCGCGATTACTGTACGGTAAGCGGTACTTTAGTACGGAGCGGAGTGGGGCGCAGCATCGTGGTTTGCACTATCTATATCAGCTTGAGCCCTTAAAGGCCGGGTCACACCGGATGCGTAGCGTGACATGACGTGCGCACGCGCGTGCGAGCCCTGTCACACCGGCCAAGACCGGCGCAGCACACGTCGCGCGCGCACGCAAAACGCCACGCAGGTAACTGCTGCACGCGCGTGCGAGCCACCTTGTCAGCAGCCATATTGAGTTGAGAGAATTTGGCGAAAATATGTTAGACAAGACAATTGAAATTTTCTAATTATTGTACTAAATTACATAAATAAAAACAATAATTGGAACTTACCGTCTATTTCCAGCGTTGTCCCGATTTCTCCCATAATAATAATTTATAAGTTTTATTTTTGTACTCTTTTATGTTTGGTGTTGTAGAGACACATATTTGCGAACTATTTCTATAAGTTTTTCCTTTAAAATTGTCTCCATTTCGAAAAAAAACACTCGTAAACTGTATTCTGTTTGTAAATAAATACAACCTGCCGTTCGTGCGCATGTGCAGCAATGACCGATGCGTGTGCGTGCGTGCCCGGTCTGGCATCTAACAGGGAGCGCCCTATAATACAACGTCATAACAGCAGGCGCGTGTGCTACGTTGCCGTTCCGCTACACACGCGCGCGGACTCTGTTTGTGAGTAGATGCGGCTCTGCGTGCGTGGGTCACGGACGTGCACACGGCACGCATCTGGTCTGGCATCTTTCTTACAGTTTCATACATTACAACTGGTGCGTGCACGCTTCACGTCACGCCACGCATCTGGTGTGCTTCGCCCTTTACCTGCGTGACATGTTGCGTGTGCTGCGCCGGTCTTGGCCGGTGTGTCAGGGCACGCACGCGCGTGCGCACTTACGTCGCAAGTCATGTCACGCTACGCATCCGGTGTGACCCGGCCTGGGAGAGAGAACTGTTCCTCCAGTGAGGAAGCTGTCTCTTATTAATTGGGATTTGTTAGTGATTATGGTCCCATGTGTTCTTTTGAGCTTTCTGTCATTTATTGATTCACATATCGCTGTTGCTAAGGTGTTAGTATGAGCTATAATATGATCTTAGACTAGTATGCTATTGCTCCGTGTTCGACTTCCTTTTCCTTTTTTTTTTTAAACGTTGGAAGGAATTTCACTTGTATTGTTGGTGCGTTTACAAACATTTAAACTTGCATACACAAACAGCCAGACCCGGAGCAACTACTTTTAGGTCATACAAATATTTGTTCCGTGCGGGGATCGAAACCGCGACACGCAGTGCAGTAGTCACTGCGCCAACCGTGTCGTCAAAGTTGTTCCTCCTTAACTGTTTTAATTTCTGTGTACTCATGCTATTCACTGGTTCTGATAAATATAGGTGTATTAGTTGTAATTTTGAGTGCTTTATTCAGGAACCGTTATAAAATCTCCACTAATACCCATAACTCAATGCCTATAAACTATAATCAACTATACTCAATAATAATCAAGCCGGTTTGGACATGTCCAAACCGGCTTGATTATTATTGAGTATAGTTATATTATTATTGATATTGATTATAGTTTTATAGATGTGATCTTCTGATCGCATGTGACCATAGAAAATAAGATACTGCCACTGTCCATCTGTATTAATAGACAGAAGCCTATTAGCACAGATTAATACAGATGGACACTCCGAAAAATAAGATACTGCCACTGTCCATCTGTATTAATAGACAGAAGCCTATTAGCACAGATTAATACAGATGGACACTCCGAAAAATAAGATACTGCCACTGTCCATCTGTATTAATAGGCGGAAGCCTATTAGCACAGATTAATACAGATGGACACTCCGAAAAATAGGATACTGCCACTGTCCATCTGTAATAATAGGCGGAAGCCTATTAGCACAGATTAATACAGATGGACACTCCGCAAAATCATTTAAATAAAAAGCGACTTGCTACGACACAATAAAGTGCAATTCAGGTCGCACAGCGCTAATCACGTTAAATGGAAAAAATAGCTGCTACATTTTAATGCAGTTAGCCTATAAAATTCGGCGTAAATTCTGAAGTTGATTGATTTTATCCTAAACCTGAATACTACTACGGGAATCTTGATATGGTGTATGGCTTCTAAAATTACACTCCTGTAAAAATTTACTATCAATATTTTGAACTTTGAAAATATTCTGCTACTCCTGCAGGGCTAACATGACAAGCACGAGAAAGCTCTTTATCTCGTTTTGTCGATATTTGTCTACAATTCTGACGTCATTCTTATCATTCATCATCACTCTCATTCTATCTTCTGTATTCTGTTGAGATAATTCTGATGCATCAGTGAAGAAACAGTTCCATCCTTTCCAGTTCCTAACGTTTGTCGGCTAACTAAAAGTCGCGTCTTGCGTTTTGGGAATTCTTTGATTAACTTAGTCCCAAAACGGCTTTTGTTTCGAAGTAAATCGTTTCCTATGCAGCGGAAAAGACAAGGAGAACTGTATGTACGAGGGGGCGTTTTTAAGTTCGCGGAATGGAGGGTGAGAAGTCAAAATAAAAATACTAAATTATTTTTCTTTTTCAATATATTCACCTGCTACCCTTATACATTTTTCCGATCTTTCAATTAGCTTAAGTATACCTTCATAAAAAAATGTTTTGTCTTTGTCCGAAAAATAAGCTGAAACCGCGTCCTTCACTTCTTCATCAGTTGAAAATTTCTTCCCACGAAGTTCTTTTTTCAGTTTTGGGAAGAGGTAATAATCACTGGGAGCCAGGTCTGGGCTGTAGGGTGGATGGTCTAAAATATCGAAGCCCATCTTATGCAGGGCAGCCAACGCAACACGACTCTTGTGAACAGGCGCGTTGTCGTGAAGAAGATGGACACCTTTGGTCAATTTACCCCTCCTTTTTTCTTTAATGCTTTCTTTCAACCTCTCGAGGATAGAAGCATAGTATTCTCCGGTTATAGAAACGCCTTTATCTTTATAATCGGTCAACAGGATCCCTTCTGAATCCCAAAACACTGTTGCCATAATTTTTCCAGCCGATTGTGAAACTTTAAACTTCTTGGGTGGCGGTGTGCCTTTTTTGTGCCACTGCATAGAGTCCTGTTTCGACTCAGGTTCATAATGATGAACCCAAGTTTCATCTCCAGTAACAATTCGACTTAATAGTCCATCCTTATCTTCGTTACAGAGGTCCAAAAACGTGCGAGAACACTCCACGCGGTGTTGTTTTTGAGGCGGCGTGAGCATTCTTGGCACCCATCTTGCACTGACCTTTGTCATGCCAAGATGATCGTGTAGAATTTTGAAAATTGTCGTATCCGATACTCCAATCATTTCTGCAAGCTGTTTCTTCTTTAGTCTGGCATCTTCCAATATTATTTTTTCGACTTTTTTAATGATTTCCGGAGTAGTCACCTCGATCGACCGTCCGGGCCGTGGGTTGTCTTCAAGTGAGGTCCTGCCTTGTTTAAAGAGACTGTGCCACTTGTAAACCATGGTTTTACCCGGGCAAGAGTCCCCGTAAACGGATTCCATCTCTTCCAGTATATTTTGAACTGACTTTCCTTGCTTGGTAAGGAATTTTATTACGGCACGGTACTCGATTTTTTCCATAATTCACACTTTCTTCCCGATTGAGTTGTTTGCTTGACGATAGTTCAACGACTAATGATCCAATTAAGATAAAACCTGGTATTTATACTAATATTGAGTATCTGAAGTTGTGACCATCCCGATAATGACCTATTGTTATCCCCTCCCTCCCATTCCGCGAACTTAAAAACGCAACCTCGTATATTGACAAATAGGCGAGGAGAGGTGCTAACAGTACGCGTTATTTGCTATTATAGTTTTGCAGGCGTCGTCAATCCTTAAAAGTTACGGGCTGGATCCCGTACTGCCGTCCACTAACTAAAAGGCCGCTAGGCGCAAAAAGTAGTTTTCGAGAAAACGCAAAAATAAGTGGGAATTGATGTCTCTTGAAAAGTATGCTACCTAGGAACAAGGTTGCATGTTATTATGTAGGCATAGTCAATGTGCATAATATGTGATAATTTCATTCATTTATATTTATCACATTTTATTTAAATTCATTTTTTAACTTTTAGCTAAGCCATTTTTTTTCATTTTTATATTATATACTGCATTATAAGGCCGCTAACCATAACTGCTTTATGGCAAAGCAATTTCTTGTAGCCGCCACGTCTTGTACTTATAGTAAAAATTATCAAAATAAAAAAGCAAAAAAAAGTAGCAGTAGTAGTAGTTTAGTTATAAAGCAGTTAAAGGATTTTTAAAAGTGAAAAACGGCCAACTGTGGCTTAACGGCTTTTTAGTTAGTGGACGGCAGCGTAACTTTTAAAGATTGACGACGCCTATTAAAACTACTTGATAGATAGGTAGCAATTATTGATCAAAGAAAATTTCTTTAATTCCATAGTTTGTATATACCTAGAACTAAGTACTTATTTCAAAGTATAATATGAGTGGTGACGGTGACCGGTCATCCCGACGGTCACCAGAGATCGCACATAATGAGGTATGGAAGGTGGTACCTACTTACATAATAAAAAACTATAATATAAAAAATTGTACTTATTTTAAACAAATCAGTATTAACTATCTTAAATCTCAAAGGTGCCTATTTGTAAAATAATAACGAACCAGAAACAATTTAATGAGAAATACATTTTTCACATGACCCGTCTTTTCTCGAAACATACATTCATTGAGTTACCCATTTTTGGCTTAAGCTACGGCTTCCTAGGACTGCGGTGAACGCCACATAGCGTCTAAAATTTACCGTCGAATGACATCACTGTATCCTAGACAACGTTTTTACCTTAGTCAAACCCCGGTCCCATCATTTCCTCTTTTTTTTGTTGTGGGTCGCGGTCATCGCTCTTCTAGGAAACTGTAGTTTTACGGGGTCGGAACGTGGGGGGCACAAAAAAAATAAACATGAAGAATTGTAACGTCATGCTCCCCAGCAACCCCATCATCTATTTTTCTATTTATAAACTCATGTACCAATTGTACGCAATTTGTACGCAGATTTTTTGCAGAGTATCTCTCCAGCAACCCCAAATATTTTTTTTATAAATTTTACATACAAACTTACCTATTAAATTAGGCAAACAAGTCGATGATAAAAATTGTACTCTTATTTTCAACCGACTTCAAAAAGGAGGAGGTTTTCAATTCGGTTGTAAGTTTTTTTTTTTTTTTTGTTTTTTGTTTGTTTGTTACGCGATTACTCCGCCAATTATGAATTAATTTTGATGATTCTTTTGTGTTTGATAAGCCATACTTCAGAAGTGGTCCCTTATAAATTTGGTCAAGATCTGATGAGGGGTTTTTGAGTTAGCTTCAATAATACGTATTATAGAATTTGAAAAAAATATTTTAACCTATGTAATATCCCGCTACGAGGCCTACGACCCTTAGGCACAGTAATATAATTATATTACCGTGCGGGCGTAAGTAAAAACGGAAGTTATAGTGCGGGCGTGCGATGGGAGTCGGTGTCGACCGAAATTTCACGCAGACGAAGTCGCCTGAGCAGAAGCTAGTATAATTATTATTTTATTTATAAAATAATGTCGTGTTAGTTACACTATTTATAACTCAAGAACGGCTGGACCGATTTCGCAAATTCTTTTTTTTTTGTTTTTGTTAATGTCAGGTGAAGGTTTTAGGTAGGGTAGGTAGGTGCGCCGTCGATAAGTACTTAGTGCTACCCGTGTGGAGCCGGGGTGGGCAGCTAGTTATCTATAAAATTACAACTCTTCATGTTTACTTTTTTTTCTGTGTGGAAAAGACCAAAATTCTGAGGGTAAACCTCTTGCGTCTCTTTCTCTTTTCACAAATGCCGAATATGATGACACGCAGTTGCCAATAAAATAGTTAGCTTGACCAAGAATTGCTAAGTCTAGATGTGGATTCATTGGCTGTAACCTGATAACTGATACTTCAGTATGATGTAGTGCTTTCTTGAAATCATTTATCATATGATTTGAGTCTGATGCCACAAATATGTATTTTATGTTATCCAGTTTCTTGATGGCCCTCTTCACTTGCCTGTAATTTTATCTTACATTAGTTAAATAGTTCCTTTTTTAAGGGAACGAAGAAAGGAGGGAAGGGGGTTTTTTTGTTTGGTAAGGGCACTGCAGCATGCCACAGAAGTTACAGATTTTTAAATGTGGCTTGTATTAAAGTCAATAGAGGGACCCGCCGGCAGGGGCCCATAGTGTGACCCAGTCCTAGTCTAGAATTTCAAAGTATTCATGGTGGTAAGAGTAAAAAACTATCACAAAAAGTAATGATATATAGAATAGAAAGAATACTCTTTATTGTACACCATAAAAATTACAGACATAAATTTAGAAATTTTACATAGGGTGACACAATGGGTGGTCTTATTGCTTAAAGCAATCTTTTACAGACAACATTTGGATGGATTAAAGAGTAATGTCATATTAATTCAAAGTGCTTACTTGATTATATCAGCAGGCTGTGGTAGACACATAGATAATGACAGTGGTCCTCTTTCATTTTTATATCCGACACACTGTGGGGCAGCAAATAACATAGTGCTGTCTTTAACATGCTGACAAGCTTTTACCCAATCCTGTCCATTTCTCAAATGTATACCCAAGAAACCACCTCCATTCATATTCTTCTTTATAAATAATCTTGTCTTATTGACTATATCATCACTCCACCATAGGTGCTTTTGTAAATGGACATTTTCTTTTTGTACTGGGAAACTTGCAGGGGCTCCTGTGGTTTATATAAACATTATGCAATTTAGATTAATCCCATTTTTGTTTGAACTTACATTGGAAGAGCTATAGCAGAACTGTGCAGCATTCTCATCTACAAGTTTAAAGATGATAGATAGAATACCTACTCTTTACATTATGTGAACTATGCACTTGTTTAATATTCCAGTCCAGCATAATAGGGTTGTTTCCTGGAAGCTTCGCCACAAGAGAGGGAACGGAGAGAATAATAATAAGAATGCACTTACCAGTAAAAGCCAGAACTGGCCACTGTTTAGGAGGATATTTATGTTTCCATTTATCTATCATTGCTTTGTTATATACATCATAATTCAATGGCCCATAAAATTCAGAATCAACAAAATCAATGTTGAATGTATCCCAGAATGGACCAAATGGGTTTCCAGATTTTGCATTGCAACTTTTTTCGTGATCACCCATTCTTTGAGTGTAACAAAATGAGATTCGTTTCATAACTGGCCAAATATCAGAAGCCAAATCATTCATAAAGTTCTCCATTGTAATCACATTATGATATAAAGATAAACCTTCAATTTTAAAATATGTAATGAAAGGTACTTGTACGGATTTAGGCTCTCCAAATCTGTATTCCACCCATGGAGGAAGAACCAAAGTTCTATTCAAACTTTTACTAAATGCCAATGCTCCCAAAAAGTGATCTGCTTGGTTACCAAATCTGCCTAGAAAATAACATTTATTGTAATAAAAGTAGAAAGATTGGTATTTACTAAATCAAGTAGAAATTTTGGATCTAACAAATGCTTGAATTGTGTTTACTTACCCATACAAGGACAGTACAGAATGAAGCCATTTTTGTCATAACAGTAAACACTAAGGAGAGTATGAAGTATTATAAAAATATAGTATTTTACCATATTGAAAATAAGTTGGGTATACGTTTCATAAAAAAATAAACATAGTTTGTACAGTATTTGTTTGGTAGACAGACAATGCATATGCCACAGAGTACTTTATGGCATAATATGCCACTCATGCCAGTGCCCACAGACTACATAGGGATACTACCCAGACCCAGTGCCAGAGTGAGGAATCTATCTGGGAGTTCCGTATATAAAAAGGACTATGTGACTGGGAGGCTGACCAGACTGTGGTGCGGTCGGTCTCGGACTCTCGGTATGTACTCTGTGGGTCTCGGTGCGGTGGTCAATGTGGTGATGATGTACAATGATGTACTTGTACTCTGACACTGACTCTGTGCTAATTAATTTGAAAAATATTGAAAAAGAGCGGAATATTTAATAAATTTCTTCTTGTTCTCACACACTATTTGTCTACATTTCTTTCTCATTTCTCCTGTCGCAGGGTGCTGTGGTGGGTGGGAGGATTGCTGATTGGCGTTTGACTCAATCCAGTGTTGCCAAATGAGCATCTCGCGTTCTCCCCAAACCATCCCCAAATTTCAGGTTATGAAAAAAAAAACCCCACAATTGATAAAATATTTTTTTATAAATATATTTTTTTAAATTAAAATTAATTTTCTTTCTTTTTTTAAATTAATTTGATTAATGAAAGATACAATTTTATACTATTTCAGCAATAGCTTCCATTACTGAATCAGCCTCTTCACCCGCGTCGTTTGCAGTTCCGTACATTTTATCTGGATTAAATCTGTTTAGCATCTTTGAACTGTTAGAATGTGGTAACATTGTATAATCCATCAATATCATGGTGTTGATGAACGGCAACACTGTTGCGGAGTGTCAAGTTACTTTTTTTGACACTGACGTTTCTTTTTCTTCTCGTTTTGGACTCCCGGCATGGATAGCCTATGTAATTATAATATCCTTAAATTACTATAGAATTACTACTATTTATCTTGAGAATAAATAGGAATAATTGTATGTACCACTAACGTGCTCTTCGTTTCATTTCGGTTGACTCCGAGTATCTTACCACCTGTTACCACGTGCTGCCTGCATCCACTTACTAACCTTTGTGGATTCCGATTAACAATACACTCGCTATTCAGACCTCTCAACAGGTTATGGGCTCAGTGGATTAAAGGCAAGACAAGCCGTGGTGTTTTTCTACACATCAAGGGTGAGTGCGCACATTGTGCACGTGGTCGCACGTCATCATGGTGGACACGTTACCTGATAATGGAGTAGTGGTTCCTGGCACCGGCGCAGCGATGTACTCGCTCGGTGGAGGTATACACGTCGAAAAATTGGAAGGCGTTGGTAACTACAATTCTTGGAAATTTCAAATGAAAATGTTGTTGACCCTAGAGGGGTTATGGAATTGTATTGAGGGTGAGGACAGTCAGACAGACACATCGCGAGATCAACGAGCTCTAGCACGCATATGCCTTAGTGTGAAAGGTGCGTGTCAACAACATGTGCGGCATTGTGTAAAAGCGAAGGATGCTTGGATAAAGCTCGCAAACGCATTTGAAGATAAAGGTCTTTATCGGCGAGTTTTACTACTGCGGCAGCTGCATCACACCGATTACGGTCAGTTTAGTTCAATGACTGATTATATTGATGGAATTATGACACGAGTTCAACAGTTGGCGGACATAGGCCGAATCATAGAAGATGCAGAGGTCGCTGAGCTCCTGCTCAGTGGATTGCCCCAGGAGTTTGACGCTTTGGTCTCTAATTTGGAGACAGCATGTATCACAAACGCATTGTCTAGTGAGCTGGTTCGTTCGAGATTGATACAAGAAGACTATCGGAAGAAAAACTTTTGTGACAGAAACATTGATACTGCTTATGTATCAAAGAATAGAAAAGTACCAAAAAGTAAGGTTATTTGTCACTATTGTAAGAAGATTGGTCACATCAAGTCGAAGTGTTTCAAGATGAAGAAGGACATGACGAAACCAGAAGATACATCGCTTGTGGCTGCAGCATTTATGGCCAAATCACAAGATAGTTGGCTAGTTGACTCTGGGTGCTCCGCACATATGTGTAATGATAAGAATTCGTTTTCAGAGCTAAAAGATTGTAATAATTCAATAAGCATCGCAAATGATGAGAAGTTAGAATGTTTAGGTAAAGGAATAATACACATTAAGACTGGAAATGTGATAAGGAAACTATTAAATGTTTTATATGTACCTAAACTTGCTCATAATTTGTTGTCTGTCAGCTGTCTTACACAAAGGGGCTTTAGTATTTTATTTAATGACCAGGGTTGTTCCATACATGAGAATAGCAGTAAGATTTCTGGCAACCCAATTGTTTGTGCTTCCAAAGATAATGGTCTTTTTAGGGTAGACTTTGAGGTGTGTCGATCTGGTAGGTATTCGCAAATTGTGCATTCTTCTCTCCTGTGTGATAGACAGGAGGACCAGAGTGCAAAGGATGCTGCTCATACTGTGCCTATTGATATATGGCACAGGAGGCTTGGCCACCTTGGTATACAGGGTATGTGTACTTTAAAGAATGGAAGTGTAACTGGTGTTCTGTTTCAGACTGACAATGTGCAGGATCTGAAGTCATGTGTTCCATGTTTAGAGGGAAAGATGGCTGCCAAGCAGTTTCCAGTTGGAGAGGCAAGGCGAGCTACCCAATCCCTCGAATTGATCCATTCTGATGTGTGTGGGCCGTTACCTGAGAGCAGCTGGAATGGTGCGAAGTACTTAGTAACGTTTACTGATGACTACACCAGGAAGACTTTTGGGTGTCTAATGAGGCACAAATTGGAGGTAATGTCTCATTTTGTTAATTTTAAAAGACTTGTAGAGAAACAAGTAGGGTTGCCAATTAAAATTTTTAGGTCTGATGGTGGTGGTGAATATTGCAATGAAAGTTTATCTAGATTTTTGCAACAGCAAGGAATAATTCACCAAAAGTCCATACCATACTGTCCGAGTCAGAACGGCGTCAGTGAACGCCTAAATAGGACACTTTTGGAGAAGGCTCGATGTATGCTGAGAGGTGCTGGTCTCTGTGGGCGCTATTGGGGGGAGGCAGTTATGACTGCCATTTATTTAAAGAATAGGTGCCCCACTGCTGCTCTTTCAGGCCGTACGCCAGAGGAGGTTTGGACCGGATCTAAACCAGATCTAAGTCACCTTCATGTGTTTGGTTGCATAGCATACTCTCTTGTTCCTGACAAGAAACGTCGTAAATTAGATCCTAAAAGCAAAAGGTATTTATTTGTTGGATATTCTGAAACTTCAAAAGGTTATAGGTTAATGGACCCTTCAGTTCCTAAGAAAGTTGTTTTGTCCAGAAATGTTGCATTTATTGAGAATAAATTTTATGATAGTTTCAATGACAATAACAATACTGAAAAAGACTGCATTTATTATGAATTGACTAGTGATGTCAATAATTTGAATTCAAATGGTATTAATGAAATTAATTGTAATAATAATGATAGTAATGTGATAAATTCTAGCAAAAGTGTCTGTGATAATATTAATAATTTGAATTCAATTAATGAAAATGTTATGAATACTAGTCAGCATACAAGTTGTGGTAAGGAAAGGTCTGTATTAAATGATACTACAGGTGAGGTAATAGTTTTTTCAGATGTTGAAGAAGAGTACTGCACAGGCAGCGAGGACGAGAGCATCCCTGCTGTTTCGTCAGTGTGTGGCGTGCACCACGAGAGTGTGTCGCCTTCACACGAGGCGTCGGCTAAGGGCGGAGGTGATTCTTCACCCCCGGTAGCTGAGAGTCAGCGTCCTGTGCGTAGTACCAGATCCAGATTACCGGTAAAGTACAATGATTACGAAACAGACTTCTGTTTGACAGCGCATGATTATCCATTTCTTGAACCTCAATCTTTTGAGGAAGCTGTAAATTCTCCTGATAGTCATGAATGGAAGGCAGCAATGCAATGTGAGTATGACTCACTGCTTTCCAACAATGTATGGAAGTTAGTTGATAGGCCCCATAATGAAAATGTAGTAAAATGTAAATGGGTGTACAAGAAAAAGTATGATGCAAATGGCAATTTTGACAAATTTAAAGCAAGATTGGTTGCCAGGGGTTTTACCCAAGTAAAAGGAGTAGATTACAACGATACATTCTCCCCTGTTGTGCGTCATAGCACCATGAGAATACTGTTTTCTTTTGCAAATGAGCTGAATCTAAGTATAGACCATATAGATGTAACAACTGCATTTTTAAATGGTGACCTCCAGGAAACCATATTTATGGAACAGCCTCCTGGCTTTAGTAATAATAATTGTGAAAACAAGGTGTGTTTATTGTTAAAAGGCATTTATGGCCTTAAACAAGCAAGCAGAATTTGGAATGCTAAAGTGCATAATTTATTAACTAGCAATGGCTATAAGCAATGTAAGTGTGAACCTTGTGTGTATTTAAAGCATTCTAATAAGGACATAATAATTGTTGCATTGTATGTGGATGATTTTTATGTGTTTTACGGTACTAAAAATAATGAGCTGTTTCCTTTGCTTGATGATAATTTCAATGTCAGAAACTTGGGAAGTTTGAAAAACTGTTTAGGAATAAATATTGATAGAAATCGAGCAAAAGGTATTATGAAGCTAAGCCAGTCTGAATACATAAAGAGACTATTACAGCGCTTCGGTATGGAAAATTGTAAAACTGTAAAGACCCCTATGCCTACCAATTGTAAATTAGTTAGGGGAGACACTAATTTATGTGATGATCAATATAACTATAGGCAGCTTATGGGATGTCTTATGTATTTATCTGTATGTACTAGACCTGACATCTCATACGCTTGTAGCCAACTGAGTCAGTTTAACAACTGTTTTGATGTGACACATTGGCAGGCAGCTAAAAGAATATTGCGATATTTAGCAGGGACAATTAACTATTCTTTATATTACTATAAAGGGAGTAAATTGAATTTGACTGCTTTTGCAGATGCTGACTGGGCCAATGACCCAAATGATAGAAGATCATATACTGGGTTTGTTGTAAAATTTGGGAATAATGTAATTAATTGGGAATCACGTAAACAACGTTGCGTAGCACTATCCAGTACTGAAGCTGAATATTTAGCAATAACAGATGTATGTAAAGATATTTGTTTTATAAGAAACTTCATGATGGAGATCATACCTAAAGAATATAATGTAACAATATTTAATGATAACCAGTCTGCTCAAAAATTGTTACAAGTTAAAGAATATTGTCATAAACGCACTAAGCATATTGACATCAGATACCATTTTGTAAAAGACTTTGTTCAAAATGACTCTGTAACAGTTAAGTATTTGCAGACAGATTGTATGATTGCAGATGTGCTTACAAAGCCTTTATGTGCTGTAAAACATGATAGATTTATAAAAGATATGAATGTAAAAGTCTGACTTATTATTTAATATGTTGTTGTGATAATAATACTATTTGACGGACTATGTTGATAAATCTGTTTATAAATAATACCTGCTTATTTTTGCTAAGATGTTGATATTATCTATTGACTATGTTGTAAAAGTTGGTAGAGTGGGTACTTACCTTATATTAATAGAGAGTTGTAGAGTACTCACTTGACTTCTATAAATTATAAGAAAAATTGTAGAGCCATAGAGCAATTTGTTAATTTTATGGAGTTCTAGAGTTAATTCTGATTTTGAATGTAGAGCTCTAGTGTAGGTATTTAAGCATGTTTTTCCGATATTGTGTTATTATAGTGTGACATGATGTTGCATGGATTAAGGGGTAATGTTAGAATGTGGTAACATTGTATAATCCATCAATATCATGGTGTTGATGAACGGCAACACTGTTGCGGAGTGTCAAGTTACTTTTTTTGACACTGACGTTTCTTTTTCTTCTCGTTTTGGACTCCCGGCATGGATAGCCTATGTAATTATAATATCCTTAAATTACTATAGAATTACTACTATTTATCTTGAGAATAAATAGGAATAATTGTATGTACCACTAACGTGCTCTTCGTTTCATTTCGGTTGACTCCGAGTATCTTACCACCTGTTACCACGTGCTGCCTGCATCCACTTACTAACCTTTGTGGATTCCGATTAACAATACACTCGCTATTCAGACCTCTCAACATGAACTGGGTTTAAAATGAACACATCCTTCTAGCAATGTATATAATATTATTCTCAAGATGGATTCGGCAGTTGAAAATTTATTATAGTTTGACAGGTTGTAGGAGGTTGACGTGCTGGCGTCTCACGGTGGGCTGAAAATGAAGCTCCATAGACTTAGCGTCGCTCAAAATGATGTGCTGACGTCTGTACCTAACTTTGAAAAAAGAAAGATCCCAGCTTGTTCCTTTACTTTAGTAATACTTTATGTTATGGAACTTTTTTTGATAAAGCTATTATTATTTTAACAAGTTATCTGCGATTTAATATATTTTTTTATGTAGCTAGACAGTTTTTTAAATTTCCTTATTCTTATGCAGTCTCCAAATATAACTTTCCGTGTCATAAAATAAATCATATAGGCTATAATTATCACTAAAGCGTCTACATCAACCTAAGGCCCCCCCCTACCCCACCGATCTATCTACCTATACCTTACCAATGCAACTTACTTTAAACAACTTACAAATGCAATGTAATTTGTTTGTTATTATTATTTCTCTGACTGAATTTAATTGTTACTAAGGGTTTAAAGTTAATGTACCTACAACTTTAAATTGACCGAATTGCGCGTAGCAAAACAAATGATACATCTTTTCCGATAAATAAATGCCACAAACAAGTTACAACACTGTTTGTGACATCTATTTCTCGGAAAAAAAGTGCACTTTTTAAGTGGAACTTATTTTGATAAAGCTACTGTTGAATAAGTTATTTGTGATTTAGTTTTGTATGGAGTTGAACCGTTCTTTTTATTTTATTCTTAATTCTTAAGCTTTCTTAAGATATATCTTCCCGTTTCATGAAATGCATCTTAAAAGCTATATATCCACTAAAGCCTGGATCTCGAAAACCTTCGGAACATTGACATTTTCAACTTTGAAAATAAATACAAATATTTTATGCAAGCACGTCATTTAAAAGTTACTAACTGCCCTGCTGCTACTGCTGGCCTTTCCACCTACGGCCCCCCTCCCTCACCTACCTTATGCTTTAGTGATAAAGTTGAAAATCTATTATAGAAATTTGACAGATTGTAGTAGGTTGATGTGCTGGCGTCTATACCTACAACTATGAACTAACCAAATTGCGAAGTCGCAAATAACTTAAACAATAGCTTCATACCAAAAAAATACAAATCGCAGATAACTTTTTAAATAATAGATTTATCAAAAAAGTTCCACTACATAAAATATTGCTATTACGTAAAGGAATAAGCTGGCATATTTTTTTTTCAAAGTTGGGTACTTGATTTTTGAGCGACGCTAAGTCTATGGAGCTTCATTTTCAGCCTACCGTGCGTCTGTACGATGCAAAGCATTCCATTCTTGCCACTGAGTCGACATAATTGCAGACGGTCTTAAAAAAAAATGTTAGCCGCGGCTTTGCCCAGACTAGTTATGTTAATAAAAATCCCCATAGTCCCTCCACACCCAGTTTTCTCCCTCCAAATATCCCCCAATTCTCCCCCCATAACTATTAAAAAAAAAACAAATTTGGGGGGACTCCCCCCAATCTGGCATCACTGACGCAATCTACGGTTTGACGTAGCCTAGGCATTGGCACCACTTATAATGGCAGTGCTGCCAACTCCAAAAATTCAAATTATCGAGATCCCACATCGAAATTATCATTTTTTGGCCAAAATTATCTTACAATAGAATAATCAAAATTCAAATCAAATTGCTATCAAAAGACAGTGAATAATTTTATATATGAGTCAAAAGGGGAAGTATATGCTTCACCAGTAGTGGCTGTGAAGATATACAACCTTTGTATAGTATAGATAGTTGGTTGCTTAGCAATGTTTGTTTTAACTGTCTTGTCATCATGTTAATTATAAAATATTCTATACTAATAAAACAAAGTTACATTAAAGGTACAAAATAATGCCCTTATGTAAACCTATCACCTGTTGATAAATCTCGTTGGGGCCTGCCAGATAGACCCACACCCTTATGGTGTGGGTCTATCTGGCAGGCCCCTACCTATAGAAAATAAATAAGATATAATTTGTACCTGGACAGTTTTTGATTAAATGACGTTTCTATAAAGTGCCTTGCTAGCGGGCCCCTTATGATTATTTTTATTTTTATTATACTTTCAGAACGCCCAGTAGTGCTCGGAGTTAGAAACTATTATGTACCTTACAAACCCAAAATTTCGACTTTCTGTGAGCTTATACTTTAGAAGATATTCGTCAAATAGACAAACGTCCGGCCAGCGGGCCCCTTTTTTAAATACTACTCTTTTATATCATACAATAGCTTTAGGAGCTTAATACTATTATGTACCCTACAAATCCAAAAATTTCAAGTTTCTGTGAGCTATACTTTAGAAGATATTCGTTACTTAGACAAACGTCCAGCCAGCGGGCCCCTTTTTTAAATACTACTCTTTTATATCATACAATAGCATTAGGAGCTTGATACTATTATGTACCTTACAAATCCAAAATTTCGACTTTCTGTGAGCTATACTTTAGAAGATATTCGTTACTTAGACAAACGTCCAGCCAGCGGGCCCCTTTTTTAAATACTACTCTTTTATATCATACAATAGCATTAGGAGCTTGATACTATTATGTACCTTACAAATCCAAAATTTCGACTTTCTGTGAGCTATACTTTAGAAGATATTCGTTACTTAGACAAACGTCCAGCCAGCGGGCCCCTTTTTTAAATACTACTCTTTTATATCATACAATAGCATTAGGAGCTTGATACTATTATGTACCTTACAAATCCAAAATTTCGACTTTCTGTGAACTATACTTTAGAAGATATTCGTTACTTAGACAAAGTCCAACCAGCGCGGCAGCGGCCCCTTTTTTAAATACTACTCTTTTATATCATACAATAGCATTAGGAGCTTGATACTATTATGTACCTTACAAATCCATTGTTCTATTAAAATTTATAATTAATCATTAAAATGTTACTTTTATGTACTTAATTATTTTAATTTAACGAATTAGTTCTAATTGTGTGCGTAAAGTACCTAGTAATTTAACATTATTGCCTTTATTGCATCAAAAACATTATTGAATTCGGCTGTTTAAATAAATGAGTGACTGTAATTTATTTCGATTTAATTTAAGGATAAAAAGTTACCTACATCTAAAATTGCTGGAATTGATTCAGTAGCCGATTTTGAAAAAAACTACTTTCAGGATGTGCGTTTATTATGTTACATGTTGTATAAGGTTTTTGATGTTCTTTAAATTTCTAAGTTCTAAATTGGCAATTGGTAGGAGTTGTAATTTTAAAATTTCAGTTTAAAGTTATTTCTATTTTTATTGTCAACATCGACATATTATTTTGTTCTTATACAATATCTTTAAACAGATATCATTTACGCATTAAAGATAATAATTACTATTAAATTTTCTCTTTTAATAATTTACATAACGTCCTACTTAAAAGAACTACTCTTTTTCTTACTCCCAGTTTTGTTGTTAAAGCACTGTTGAGTGATTATGAAAGTAGGTACAATTTTTGAAAACGGGCTTGCTAGCTAGGCACTTATTTTATTAACGAATACCTTAAAAAAAGTTCATAGGAAGCTGAAATTTTGGATATGTAAGGTACATAATAGTATCAAGATCCTTATTCTATTGTATGATATAAAAGAGTAGTATTTAAAAAAGGGGCCCGCTGGCTAGACGTTTGTCTAAGTAACGAATATCTTCTAAAGTATAGCTCACAGAAAGTCGAAATTTTGGATTTGTAAGGTACATAATAGTATCAAGCTCCTAATGCTATTGTATGATATAAAAGAGTAGTATTTAAAAAAGGGGCCCGCTGGCTGGACGTTTGTCTAAGTAACGAATATCTTCTAAAGTATAGCTCACAGAACGTCGAAATTTTTGGATTTATAAGGTACATAATAGTATCAAGCTCCTAAAGCTATTGTATGATGTAAAAGAGTAGTATTTAAAAAAGGGGCCCGCTGGCCGGACGTTTGTCTATTTAACGAATATCTTCTAAAGTATAAGCTCACAGAAAGTCGAAATTTTGGGTTTGTAAGGTACATAATAGTTTCTAACTCCGAGCACTACTGGGCGTTCTGAAAGTATAATAAAAATAAAAATAATCATAAGGGGCCCGCTAGCAAGGCACTTTATAGAAACGTCATTTAATCAAAAACTGTCCAGGTACAAATTATATCTTATTTATTTTCTATAGGTACAAAATAATGCCCTTATGTAAACCTATCACCTGTTGATAAATCTCGTTGGGGCCTGCCAGATAGACCCACACAAAATTTCGTCTCATTTTATTTGTGTAAATACTAGCTGAATATCAATTGGATTAATAAATTAGTTGTTTTTTGCCCTTTTACTTAAGATAGTTTCGTTAAGCACCTCGTGTTTGTGCATGAGGCTGATTAACCTTAAAATTTGTAAGTATGGGGTGGTACAGAATGAACCACTTTGAGAGAGTACACAATGAACCAGTGATTCATTGAGTACCATCCTTGGTTCATTGAGTACTTACTTACCTTTAGTAAATTGAGTATTAACCCACATATTTTACTTTTTATAATAAGTACCTAGTTATTTTACCTAATAAAAAAAAAACTAAATTTCAGGATGGGCCGAACAAAGTTAGATACCTAGATCTGCGAGGAAAAAAGGATCCCACCTACTTCAAGCTACGACGGCTGCTGTTAATTAACATCATAACGTTAAAAAATTGAAAATTCTAGCAATCGACGTCAAACTACCTACAGATTTCCTGTTGATATCTCTCTTTTAAGTATGCGTTATTAAAGTTTAATTTGTTGTTTTAAAAGGCTGAAAGAAAATAATTATTGTGATACTTAAATACGAACATAATGACTGATTAGGATTACTTCAAAAACTTGATTGTAAACAAGATCTCATTTAGATTTAGGGATTTGTTAATTAATGATAAAGGAAATAATATGTTAAAGGTTACCTCTACTTACTTACAAACTTGTTGTCAGTTGATTTGTACCTACGTAAAAACCTGATTGTTGATTTCTAAGAAACTAACGTTAATTTTTACGATATTAGGTCTCTTTTAGACAAAAATGACGCTTTTTGATTGTTACACAAATAAATAGGTACTTTATATAGATTAGTGAGTTTTATTTAACAACATTTATTATATTCCAATATTTTCAATGCTTTGGTTATTGGCATGGTTCATTGTTTGCACACACGATTCACTGTGTACCAGCCCCCGGTTCATTAAGTACCATTAAGTGTAGGTACACAGTGAATCATTTTCCAATAAATAAAAATAAATAAAAACAAAAGAAGCTATGGTATTTTAACAAAAATTAAGTACTACATAATGTAGCCAGTTATATTATCTACAATTATATGTAAAAAGTATATAGTTAGGGCCCCTAGGAGTAGAGTTACAGCTCTTCAAAATTTAGGTGGTTCATTGTCGACCATCTTACCCTACGGCAACTAAACAATTTTAAGCTAACACTTTAATAAAGCTTAACATTGTAGCAGAGCGAAAAATGTAAGATTCGAAGAAAAACGAAAAGATAAAAATTCAAAATGTCTTTTGTAAGAATTCAACCTTTAGGAAAAGAAAACTATGATACGTGGTGTATGTATAGGTACATGCAACAGCATATTTAATAAAAAATAAACTATGGGCATGTGTAAAATAATACCCAAAGGTAGATGTGTCAAAAAATGATCTTGACGATGACGAAATGGCAAAGTCAGAGCTGATGTTGTTGATAGCGCCTTCAGAACTGAAACAGATTAAAAACTGTAAATTTGCCAGAGATGTGTGGACGACTCTTGAATCCATCTATGCTAGTAAGGGTCCAGCCAGAAAGGCTACCCTACTAAAACAACTAATATTAGCCATACTATTAGCTAAACTAGAAGAAGGTTCAGATACACGCGAGCATTTAAAGAAATTCATGGATACTGTAGATAAATTAAAAGATATGGATATTGTTATCAACAGTGATCTGTTATCAATCATGACGCTCTATAGCCTATCTTCGGAATACGAAAATTTCAGGACTGCAATTGAATCACAAGACTCGCTTCCAGACCTTGAATGCTACAGAATGTAGTAATGACGTAGCAAAAGAAGTGGAGTCAGATGCTATTAAACAATAGCACTGTAAAATGGGACACATGAGCGAAAGGGACTTGAAGCTCGCCTTAAAGAATGAAAGCTTGATTGGATTAGACTTCAACCGTAATAGTTCTTTAGGTCAATGCGAAATATGCATAGAAGGGAAATTGAGCAGTGCCTAGCAAGAAGAGTGACAAAAATATTTCACGTACGAGTCAGCGTCTTGAGATCGTACACAGTGACGTCTGTGGACCACTTAAAAACAACCTTCACTGAATGATAAAAAAAAAAAAAAAAAAAAAATGGTAAAGGTATTTTGTAAGTTTCATTGATGACTACACTAGATACTGCCGAGACTTTATTAAAAATAAAAACGAAGTATTACAAAAATTCATAGACTACAAGGTAGAAGCAGAGAACTTCACAGGAAACAAAATTAAATGCCTACAGACCGATAACGGTACAGAATACAGAAATTTGAAGTTTGACTCATTTCTGAAGCAAAATGGTATAGCAAGAAGATTGACAGCACCATACACTCCACATCAAAATGGAATCGCTGAAAGGAAAAATAGAACCCTTATAGAAAAAGCAAGATGCATGATGTTGGAATCAAAAGCGCCTATGTGTTTATGGACAGAAACGGTTTATACTGCAAATTACTTGACAAACCGAAGCGTTAACCAGAGTATTGAAAACCAAACACCATTCGAAAAATGGGTAGGTAGAAAAAACCCTGCGTTAATCATCTATATGTATTTGGTGCTAAATCGTTCATCCTAAAGAAAGGAAAACATGAACACAAACTTGCTTCAAAGGCAATTCCTGTTATGTTCGCTGGTTACTCGGAAGTTTCAAAAGCGTTTAGAATATAGGTACGTCCCATCGAAGAAATGCATTCTTGCTTCCAAGGATGTTCGAATTTTAAAGAAAATGTTCTACGAAGATGGTAAAAATGTGATTTCTGATATTTTTCAAGAATTAAATGATCACAAGCGATCAAACGAGACTGACAGTGAACTGCTATCTAATTACGCAACACATTTTCAATAAAATTCGAGTGGAATTGATATCATTTAAACTGGAAATTGAAAAATTTGACAGCTTTCGTATTACGTAACTCTAAAATTTTTGATATCAACTGCAGTCTGAATGAGACGCTAAAGAGTGAACGATACGCGTCTAAAAAGGCTATAACTGGAATTACGTAACCATTTTGACAGCGCTGAATTGGTTTAGAATCAACGAGTAATTTGTTTCTTCTGTCAGTTATAATAGAAGGCAATATACTCCTCGCATTTGATTTTCTTTGTAATATTTTTGGGATTTACTCGTATAATCTCCTTAATTATTACGAAATTATGTAAGTGAACATCGTTCTAATAAATTGTGAATGTGTTTTTGTGTAAAACCTCAATGATAAATCAATAATAGTGATATATTAAAATAATATCGAAGCGGTCGATAAATTAATAATATTGTGAAAATTATCCGCCCATAAGACGACCCACTGACCAAGTTCTCTTCTGTTACAACCTACTAAAGATATATTATTATGATATTTCAGAAACGAGGTATTATAATGAAAGACGAATTCGTACCTCGTACTGTACCTATCCATTGTACTGAGCATAGAAGACAGTGGATTATGTAAGGAAGGACATCAATGAACATACCACACCACCATCTAAGGTACTTAAGTAATAACAATATTATTTTATTTCTAAGTGTTGAACATTGAATGTGTGTTTAGCACAATGTTTTATTTATTTAAACATACATACGTGATATGTTGGTGACTACGAAATGCACGATCAAACATAAACTTTCATACATTTAATAAAGTCATTGAACCTAATAATTGTTGTATTCATTGAAGTGTTTAAGGGAGAGGCCAATTAGAATTTATTTTGTGGATGGATGTAATGGATCTTGGAATATACATAATATAGAAGATTTACTTAATTTCTTTTTTTTTTTCAGTGGTCAGGCTCAACTTCATTATTGAGGAAAAGTATAAACTCTCATGCGCTTACAGCAAGAATTAGCAAGCAGTACATACATAATCCATGATGAATTCCACAGGAATACAATAAATTTCACTAATCCATACAATATATTTTCCAATTTCTTTTTGCCCCATGTGTAAATATTTCATAAATGTGAATAAAGGCTATTGTCAGTTATTGTTTGCTTTGTTTACCATAATTTATTTCGCTCTATTTACTGAACCTAATGAAAATACATACATAATATCACTGTTTCTCCGAAGAGTTGGGCAGAGGTTTGCCTGTACACACACATTTCACCAGTTATGTTTAAGTCCCATGTAATAGGGGACGAGCCTATTGCCATCAACCGGGCACTACTAAGAAATTCCAGGTGGAAAAACCCAATAACACTATGCCCAACCCAGGCATCGAACCCAGGACCTCATACTCAGCAGTAGCTCTTGCGACCCCTAGACCAGAGACATAATTTTATTAATTGTTGTGTTAATGAAAAAAAAAACTTCAATTCTTACATATTTTATAATAAGTTATTTTTTTTGTAGTTTACACTGTTAACATTATCAATTAACAAAATAGGAACATACATTTATATTACTGTCATTCAAGACTCAACAGTTTTCTAAAACAACAATTATATTTCAAGAACTATCTTCAGTTTCTAAGTAGCAACGCAGCAGGTGCCTTCATTCATGCTGCCTTCATGTCTTCGTAGGTGAAACTCCCCAGGAACTCTACAGTTTTAAAACAAAATCATATTATTTTCTGCTCAAATAAAGTACTTAAACATTATGGGGTTTATTTATAAACGTTACTTAAAGTTAAGTAATGATTAGCAACTGTATAACCATACATTTTTGACATTTGAACGTCATTTAACTTTAAGCAATGTTTATAAATAAACCCTGTGGCAAAGTAAAGTAGGCATTCATTGGGCCCATGGCTGGACAAAAGCCATTAGCCTAGTTATTGCTGCTGTTTGTATAATTTCTTCTTTACTTAGGGCTGATTTTTCAATGTCCAGATATTTTGTAATACTAAATTATGTAAACATTAGTTAGGTATACATAAAATATAATTATGATGTAGAAAGTTCGGCCAAGGAAATAAATATTCATAACTTTATTATAAAGTAAGTTGCCTCACTTGATTCTTAACTATGTGACTAAAAGCTTAATTTTCATTCACAGCATTTTTGCCATCTAGCCATCCAACTTCTTTGTTAGGAAATTAAGAAGATTCATGTTGGGTAGTGTTCCATTCATGTATTTTCAGCTCTAGCACCGTCTGTGAAAATATTATGAATATGTTTTGTAGTTAGGTTAGTGGTTACTATAGTTTATTTCAGCATGTAGGTACATAATGTACAAAAATATCAATTAACAATTTCAGTTAGAATGTGAGGTTGACGGACAGAGGGACTCACGTTATTCCTATTTATATTGGGTTACTTACTTGTAGTGATAATCTCGACGTATTTTTCGCTATTGAGCAAAACAGTATTGATTTAATGAGAGAATTTTCCAGTTCATCCGGCTTACACAAGCCACAAGAAAAATGTTCCAAAACTGCCTAACATAGGCCCACGTTTCATATAGGATATTAAATTATAATTTGTAAATATAATACAATTTTGTGTTGTTCTCAGTGTTGCCATTTTTTTTCCCCGAGTGCTATAAAAAGAAATAAGATGAGACATTTTTTATAATCCGTTCAACCGATTTTGACTTCTATTGCGTTGGTGACATGACAAATGGCAGCTTCAGTAAACACTTGGTATTGTAACCACTTTTTTGCTTTTAATGTTCAACCGAACACGAAACGGTTTATTTAAATGTGTAATCTTATTTCAAATAGAGTATAGTTTAGTCATAATTTTTTTAATTTTATTTTTCTGTTACTGACATTCGGTCGCTGTTTTGGAGGTCCATTTGAAAATTTGAGAATTAAAATAAAACAAAAGGTCAAAGTATTTTTTTAAACATCATCCAACTTAATCTACAATAATTAATGAAAAAGTTAGTGAAGATGTTTGAATGTTTGTTAGATCTATACATAACTTAGGCATAACGGCAGATTTTTTTTACCCCGGTAGTATATATTTTCCCGTGAAATATTTTTAGAAATGATTTCGTTTTGCGATCACTACTCGGGTGGAGCCTCTGATTGGTTTCAACATATTCACACATCATGGTGAACAGTTTTGCCAAAACAGCGTTCGAATCTGCAGTGGTTTCGGCATTTGAAAGAAATACATCGTAAAATTACTGACACAGGTTTTAGACAAACAATAAAACATGCCATTATCTTGTTATTTTAATATTTTCTCGAGTCAGTTTTAGTAATTGATTGTATTGTTTTCTACAAATAGAATTAAACTAACCACTAGACAAAACCACCAGCCACTAAAAGCAACCCGCAATTTCAAGCAATTTCTTCGCCAGTAGGGGTGTCCAAACTCCCAGGTTTAGTGGAAATCCCACTAAGATGACAACACTGCTTTTCTACGATTTTGTCATTGGCTACAGATAAAAAAAACCGGGGAAAGGAAACGTTTTGTTACGTATTTCAATTATGGTAGTTTTTGGTAGAAAGTGTTTAAAAAAATGGTTTTAAATTTTTCGGCAATCATTGTACATTTTCATTTATAAGCACTATTATAGCATCAGTTATAATTAAAACAAAATTAAATTAAAGCACAATAATTTGGAAATTAATCATGCCTTTAAGGTGGAACAAAACGTATAAATCAAAGACGTATAGCCGTTTTATAAGAACAACCCTATACAATTTCGGTCGATTGGTAAAAAATGTTTATCGTAATTCCAATTATGGCATGCGATTTAAATTGGACTTGGTTTCGATTCGGAATTGATATCAAAAATTAAATGTGTTGCGCAATTAGGCTGCTGGATGAAAAAAGAAAATGCTAGTAGACAGCAAGCAGTACAAGATAATGTTATTGCTGATATGAGAGGGTGTTCAATATATACAAATGGAGAAAAGAAATTAATTTTATTCGGACATTTTTGCACATGCTAAGACATCAGTTTATTGACAACTGTTTAAAAAGAACAAAAAGTCTACTTGACTTAGACAATGAGGTTTTAATCACAACACTACCCCTTAAACTATTGTCTTATAAAAACACAAATGTAACTAGTTAATTATTACTAAAATATTATGAGAAATATTACATTACATAGTAATAATTAGAATAACAATATTACACTGATAAAAGAGACAAACAGAACTTAACATGTTTCTCTTTATTCAGCGGTTTAGTGAGCAAGTCAGCTACCATGTCACCTGTAGGCATATAACAGACATTAATTAGTTGATTAATTACAATATCCCTTATAAAATGGTGTCTTATATCTATATGCTTGGTACGAGCATGAAACATTGAGTTAGAGCATAGTTTTTGTGCCGACTGATTGTCATTGTATAAATTTACCTTACAATGAACTTGAAGACATTCATTCAAGAAAGTATGTAAAAACAACGCTTCTTTGCAAGCATCTGAAATAGCCATGTACTCTGCTTCCGTACTCGAGAGAGCCACAGTCCTCTGCTTACGGCTTTCCCAAGATATAATAGAATCACCTAATTTAAATACATACCCTGTATATGAACGACGGTCAACCTCATTGGATGCCCAATCAGCATCCGTGTAGCCATTTATGACCAATCCGCTCTTAACATACTTAAGAAAGTAATGACTTGTACCTTTGAGGTATCGCAGGACCCTTTTCGCAGCTTTCCAATGTGTTTCATCGAAACATTCGTTAAATTGGCTCAAAACACCTATTGCATGCGAGATATCTGGTCTGGAACAAACTGAAATATACATTAAGCACCCTATGAGATTTCTGTAGTCGAAACGAGTATCCTTGACTTCACTTTTCTTCAGTTTCGATCCTACTTCCATAGGGGTCGGAGACGGTTTGCATTCAGTCATATTAAATTTACGTAGAACAGTTTCAATATAATGTGACTGATCTAAAGTAATCGATTCCTTATTCCTGCATACTCTCATGCCTAATATTTGATGAGCAGGTCCCAAATCCTTCATCTCAAACTCTGACATGAGTTTTTCTTTCATTATATCTCTTTCTTTGGATATTGGTGAAGAAAATAACATAATGTCGTCGACATAAAGAGCAATTATAACCATTTCCCCCTTTTGTCCTTTATAATAGACACATGGTTCTGAAGGCATCCTATTGAAATGGAGTTTGTTTATTAATACTCCATTAATCTTTTCATACCATGACTTTGCAGCCTGTTTTAATCCATAAACGGCTTTTTCCAACTTATACACCTTATGTTCTTGTCCTTTCTTTACGAAACCTTGTGGTTGTTCTATTAGCACATGCTCTTTAAGATCACCATTCAAAAAGGCTGTTTTGACGTCTAGGTGATTTATTTCCAGATCATATTCTGCAGCTAGTGCTAACAACAAACGGATAGTAGAGTAACGGTCGACAGGCGAAAAAGTTTCATCATAGTCAATGCCATACCTTTGAGTGAATCCCTTAGCCACCAGCCGTGCCTTGTATTTGAGGAGACTGCCATCTAAATTCCTCTTTTTCTTAAAGATCCATTTGCATTTTATTGCTTTTTGATCTTTAGGTAGATCCACAAGGCGCCAGACTTTATTGGTGATAAACGATTTATACTCATCTTCCATGGCTTCCTTCCATTCTTTAGCTTCATTGCCACCAAGTGCTTCCTTAACAGTCTCCGGATCGCCAAGATCCCTGTACTGTTGACCTACCAGATGTGCATAAAGATCTTCATTTACAGCATCAGTGAAGTCTGTAGACGTCGAGTCTTCACTTGAACTCCCTGGAATATAGGTTTCATCCGACGAGTTATCTGCTTCAGATGAAATTCTACTGTCATTGATACTAAATACTGTGTCCCTGTTCCTATTTCTGTCATCAGAAGGACAATTTTCAGACACACCCTGTGGACTTTCATCCCCAGTGTTTTCGTCTGATCTACATGTCTGTTCTGTATGCGAAACAACATGAACCACTTGGTTAGCATCATCATCTGACAGATCCTTTTTCCAGAAACGATCTTCTAAGAACCTCACATGGCGTGCTCTAATGCAATGCTCAGGGTTCTCCGGATCAATGAGTCTGTAACCCTTTGTATCGTTGCAGTAACCTACAAATATATATTCCTTTGCCCTCGAATCCAGTTTCTTGTGATTTGAAGTCAAAGCATAAGCCAAACAACCAAATGTACGAAGATGACTTACGTTTGTCTTTGTGTTAGTCCATTTCTCCAGTGGTGTCATGCCCATGACAGCTTTTGTGGGTGAGCGGTTCTTCAAATACACTGAAGTGTTTACGGCCTCTGCCCAAAAACGTTTGTCAAGACCAGCATCTTCCAACATGCAGCGAGCTTTGTCCATGATGGTACGGTTTGCTCTTTCTGCCACACCATTCTGTTGACTACAATGCGGGACAGTCGTTTGGTGACGGATTCCTTGCTGTTGCAGAAACTGCTGAAATTTTTTATTAATATATTCGCCACCGTTGTCGCTACGAATACATTTTATTTTCTTATCAGTTTCATTTTCAACAAGCTTTTTGAATATTTTAAACTTTTCAAAAACTTCACTCTTTGTTTTCTAAAAATAAATAAATGTTTTTCTTGAACAGTCATCAATGAAAGTAAGAAAATAACAAGCACCACCAAATGACTTATTTTGCATTGGACCACATAAATCTGTATGTATTAAGCCTAAAATCTCCTTAGACCTACTATGAGACACTTTTGGAAAAGCTAATTTTGTAAGTTTTCCTTTAATACAGGCAATACATGATTGAAAACGAGTACTATCATATTTAATACCAAAGACCATACCTTGTCTCATGACATTCATGCTCCTAGCGTTGAGGTGCCCCAGCCTGCGATGCCATACTTCCTGTGACACCAAACTGCTCTGCTCTTGCTCTGACACATCACAGTCCAGTAGTGTTTTACTGCTGCTGTCAGACACCATGCATTGAGGCTGCACTCCAACATCAGCTCTGCTGCTATTCCCTAAAGAATCTAATTGAAAAATACCATTCACATAACTAGCAGTAGCTATGATTTCATGCCCGTCCATTATTCTACAGGTTTTAGAATTAAAATTGACTTTATAACCTTTCCTTGTTAACTCACTCACTGATAAAAGGTTAGTTGACAGTTGAGGAACCAAATAAACATTAGTTATTGTTCTAAAAACGCCGTCTAACTTAATTCTAACTTTACCTAATCCTGCAGTACATAATTGATCACCATTTGCAATGTTCACAGAGAGGTCCTTAGTTGATTTGAACTCCAACATAACACTCTTGTCGTTGCACATATGGTTGGTTGCACCAGAGTCCACGTACCAGACATCCTTCTTGAGATTTACCGACAATGCTGACAATAACACCTTCTTCTTATCCTTGACATTACTCACTGGAGTCGTAGAAGCAGCATTCTTCGGGCAATTCTTCTTTGTGTGTCCTGGTTTCTTACATCGGTAACATTTGATCTTCTTAATGGTAGTCAAAGCCGATGCAGTCTCTGTCTTATCATCTCTTCTGTAAAACTCCTGTAATAATTTCGTTTTTACTGTTTCACTTACAAGCTTGTCACTGGAATTCTCCAACGCCATAATGAGCGGGTCGTAATCGGATGTCAGTCCGCTCAACATGATGACTGCTATGAAGTCATCGTCTAGTGGAGAACCTATGTCATTCAATTGTTGTGCAATTTCTGTTATTTTCGTAATGTAAGTTTCCATGTTACAAGCATTCTCTTCGAGCTTAGTTCCAAAAAGCAATCGCAGTAATCCTAAGCGTCTGCACAGACCCTTGTCCTCATAAGCCTTTTGTAAACTTGTCCATGCTTCATAAGCTGATTTTGCGTTACGCACAAGCGAAAAAGCATTGGTTTTCACTGATAGACAAATTTTAGCAAGCGCGCGCTGATTCTTTCTAATATCTTTGCTTCCGTCGGTGGACTCGATACATTCAAGTAGGTCCTCGTGCATCAGGAGCATCTTCATGGAAAATTTCCAGTTATTATAATTTTCCATGCCCTGCAGCTTTTCGATTGGAATTCCTGTCGAACTATGTGCTTCGCTGGTCATTTTTAATTAGTTTAAACCAGATAGAAAAAACTCATGGAAAAGAAAAAAAAAGTGCCGGTCTGCCGATCGTTTTTTTTTTTTTTTCTTCTTACCAAAAATAACTTTTGTCTCGAAATGAATCAAAAAACCTTACTTGAGTAGGTCTGCTGGGCCCATAACCTGATATGAGAGGGTGTTCAATATATACAAATGGAGAAAAGAAATTAATTTTATTCGGACATTTTTGCACATGCTAAGACATCAGTTTATTGACAACTGTTTAAAAAGAACAAAAAGTCTACTTGACTTAGACAATGAGGTTTTAATCACAACAATTGCAAGCTCTAACGAGGTACCTATACAAAATGAACGTAACGAGTTGTTTTATGACTCTCTCGGGATTGATGACGGCAGTGAGACTGCTGATCAACCAAATGAAAACGACATAGATGTCGATGCATCTGTTCTTGTCCCAGAAAAACGGAGGTCATACAATCTTCGTGATAGATCACAGATTGACAGACCTAAAATATTTGAGGATTATGTTATGGCAGCCATGAATATGAATAATGAAAGAGAACCTCAAACGTTTAATGATGCTATGAATAGCAAGGATAAGGTCAAATGGTTAGAGGCTATGAAAAATGAAATGGAATCATTGAAAGAAATGAAGACTTGGGAATTAGTCGACCCTCCGAAAAAGCGTAAACCATTGCCATGTAAATGGGTTTACAAAATAAAGAATAATCCAGATTGTACAATTGGGCGACATGAGGCCAGACTAGTAGTAAAAGGTTTTTCACAAAAACCTGGCGTTGATTATCAAAAGACTTTCAGTCCGGTAGCCCGCCTCAGTACTATAAGAGCTGTCTTAGGAATAGCTGCTCGAGAAAACTTGGTACTTCAACAGTTCGATGTATTGACTGCGTTTCTAAACGGAGCTGTAAAAGAGGAAATCTTTATGAAGCAGCCAGAGGGATTCAATGATGGCACTAAAAAAGTGTGCAAACTTAAACGCAGCCTCTACGGGCTGAAACAAGCTCCTCTATGCTGGAATGTCTGCATATCAGAGTATCTTATAAATTCAGGATTCAAGCAAAGCACTAAAGATCCTTAAGATAGATGGGATGAATTTATCCCAAGAAAAAACTTAATAGTGTTGTTGAAAAACATGTTTTACAACTTTTTCAACTTTTCAACGGCAAATGTAAGTTGGTTGATTATTACTCGTTAATTGGAGAACTTACTTAGGGTCGATTCATACTAGCGCAGAGTCGAAGCGCATCGAAGCGTCTATCCAAAACTGAACATAAAAATTCAACCTTAACTCCACAGCGTAACGCACACATTACTTCGGAGTTTTTAAAAAGACGCGCGCATTCGTTGGAATTCGCGCGTCTGCGCGCGAACAACGCTGATTGGTGCGCGCGCATTCTCGTGTATCCACGCGCCCACTAGCGAACCAACGCGTCATCAGTCGGAAATTGGCCTGCGTCGGTGTTAATCACAATGGACTCGACGAAAAATTAATTTACCTGGTGCAAAAATATGAATGCCTATTTAATCCAAAAGCTAAAAATTATAGTGACAAACATTCCAAAAATAATGCTTGGGAAAAAGTTAGCGGGGAAATGAAATTAACTGGTAAGTAAAGCAAGTATTTATTACTACGCAATATTTTCGCTGTCGTGCGATGTTGCCGTTGTGGTGCGGCGCGGGGTGGCGCCAAAAAAAACTTTTTGACAATTATCTCTTGCTTAACATCGTGTTATCATTTCATTTTGCCATGGTACTGCCCCATGTTCAGAAATTAAATAAGTTTTGAAGTTCTCTCTGATATTCATCGCGTCCACGTTTTGATTACCGGTTATGTACGTGTCTTGGCTGTCAAATGAATAATTTTGTAAAATGTTGTTATTAGACAGGGCAACGTCTTCAGACCCAAAATCTTCCAAAGTGTAATTATGCAGGCACGTGCATGCAAGAATCAGCGTATCTAAAAACTTTGGTTGCATTCTTATACGTTTTTGAAAAACTTCAAATTTCTGTTGTAATATTCCGAATGAACTTTCCACTAGACGCCTTGCTCGACTTAAACGATAATTAAAGATTTTCTTCTCGCTATCGTTTAATAATCGCTCCTATACAATTAGGGTAATTCCATAATCTTCTAAAATCTTCCTCGATTTTAACCCATGACTCTGTCGTTGGTTTTGGCATAACAATGGGTATTTCCAAATTGCGGCACAAATTTCGTGTACAATCTTCCAAACTGTAGCATAGCCCATTCGAAAAGTATGAGCCAGTGCTTTGAAACTGATAGCAGTAGTAAGAAATCTGTAACAAATTAATGAAGTTTACTAGATACCTATTTTTATTCAACTGTTTTTTTTTCTAGTGGCCGAATGTCAGAAACAATGGAAGAAACTTCGTGACTGTTACAAAAAGGCTCTTAGATTGAGACAATATAAAAGCGGTTCTGCGCGAAAAACTGAAAAACCAATTAAATTTGAGAAGGAGTTAGAATTTTTAAAGCCACACCTTCAGGACAGATCACAGACATCAAACCTTGATTTTTCTGATAGTAGTTTAGACGTGGACACTGAAGACATCTCAATTATAGAGTCACAAACATCTGACGTCGGGGAAAGTTCACGCTCTGATTCGGCATTATCAAACCTACTTACTACTACCTGAAATAAAACACTACCTCTATCGCAGAAATTATTCAGACAATATGTCGAGGTCAAAGGAAAGGAAGAAGATCCATTAGATGCGTTTTTTCTATCTATGAGTAAATCAGTAAAAAATATGCCTATACGAATTCAAGCTGAATTAAAACGGGCAATAGGTACTTGGCCTGGTTACTGACGCAGAAGTAAAACTTGCCTCCGAGGAAAGTAGCGATACTCCATCATCTATGACTAACTGCTATGGAACACAACAACAGCAAATTTATTCCTCACCATCAACTTCAACTTACATCCCATCCACTACTTATTGTCCACCACCTACTTCAACCACGCCACCCAACCATACAAATTACGGCACTATATCCAACACAACATCATCTGCTCCACCATCGCCTTACATACCACAACCTATTTCGAGAACACAGCAACAACGGCAATCGAAGTTTGACGATTTCGAAGAATCTACTTTTAATGACTGATAATAATGATTAATGACCATAATAACTGTGATTTCACATGGTGAATAATTATTTCAAATTTTTAAATAAAGATTCTTGAAATACAAGCTTGTTTAATTATGCTATTATATCTAAGGCATGAAAATATTGATATTTATGTTGAACAACCAAGAAGTGTTTAACACCTTGCGTGTAAGTTAATAAAGTGCTACAATCGTAAGAAAGCATAAGACTCACCATAAGCAGACTGATATTCGCTCTTCAACGGAAATGGGTATCGTTAAATTTGTTTCTTGTTTCTCAATGTGTGGTCTCAAAATATTGACTAAGTTTGTAAATTGATCGTAGTCCATTTTATAATAGTCGTTTAAAAAACTCGGGTATCGATATAAATCAACGCAAAAAGTAGTAAATTCACCACAAATACGTCTTTTCTTCCACAAGTTGTGAACACTATAATTCCGCTTTCTTTTTCTTCTTTCTTACTCGGGTATCGATATAAATCAACGCAAAAAGTAGTAAATTCACCACAAATACGTCTTTTCTTCCACAAGTTGTGAACACTATAATTCCGCTTTCTTTTTCTTCTTTCTTCGTTTTCTTCTTCTTCAACTTCAGATATAAGTAATATCATAGCAAAATCAAACGCAGCGTGCGTTTAGGGCGCGCGTTGGACGCTCGTCAAACGCAACAAGATTTTCAAATTTTGTTGTAGGTAACTGTTTTTATTACCTACTGATGCAGAGAAAACGACAGAAAAATAGAGTAGAAAAGGAACTTGCGTCCACGAGTTGTTTTTTTTTTTTTTTTAACTATGGTACCTCACAGATATACCACTAAGGTAGTTACTGCTTAACCGGACTGTCCTGTGGCTGCCTTAAGCTACTACACTCAAAGCCTCCAGCCAGGGGCATTATCTATTCTAACTTATAGGTATTAGGCGAACGCTCGCTGGATCAAATTTATATTATCATTATTATTAATCGGGGAATTTAAATCTACATTTCTCAGCATAACGCGGGCTGGCGCTTCTGCGAGCAAGGGTCGGGGGGGAAGCAAGGGTCGGGACGGTGCCCTTAGCGGCTTTGACGGCAGCGCAATATTCAATCAATCTGCCTAGACTTTTCCCAACTATATTGGGGTCGGCTTCCAAAAAATAAGCAATCAAAGCTATACTAAGTAGTATGATATTTTTTTTATACTTTAGTGAAACATTTAATAATTTTTTTTTCAAGAATATGACTTTATTAATTACCTAGGTACCATATAATTTAGAAATATTTAAATTAGTCTCACCCTTAGCCCTGTTAAAAAACAAATCCGTATGTATATAAAGCTATCCTTTACAGGCCTCTAGATAAAATAATTTAAATTGATGGCCAGGAATTGGATCAAGAGTTGTGCCATTGTCCCAAACGGCGGCCCTAAGGAATGTAAAAAAATCCGTGTCGCTCTCCACCAGTGGTGGCGAATGGAAATAATTTACAAAGTTGTGACGCTGTCACCCAGTGGTGGACAGCGAGAATAATTTTTTAAAGTTGTCTCGCTGTCTCCCAGTGGCGGCCAGACAAGTGGTGGACATCGGGAATAATCGCTTATACTACATAGTAACCTCCACATAGAGTAGGTATATTCTTTGTGAAGTCTGGAACAATATCTTTGTAAACATTTTTTGGGTCGGGTGTCGATAGTACTCGATAGCTGCGCCACAGTATTTTACTTTTGTGGCTATCTTCGTTTTCATTTGTAAATGTATTGTTCCAAATAAACTTTTTTTAAAATTAATATGCCTCCACTGTGTGTGCGTCTTACCCCAGCCAGATAATGTCGAAAATCGTCATCTAAGTGCAATAGATAAATTAGAAATTCAGCTTCTGTAATTGGTAAGCAGATTTTTAAATTTGGTAAGCTGATAGTTTTTTAATTATTTGATTAAAAAAAACACTTCCGGCTGGAGTAACGTTCCTACCCCAGCCAGATCATTTGTTTTTTGGATATTTTGAAATAAATTTTACGAGGGCTGCACTAAAAGTATCGGGAATGGTATATTTCCACTATTCCTGTCATATTAAAATCTTTTTAATTGAAAACTCCTCGGTTTTAAAAATCGAATAAGTACCTACCATTTATTTGTTTATAAAAAGATTCTCGGTCTTGTCACAAGGTTTTGTCAAACTTGTTTAGTCGTTGAGAAAATGGAATTGACTCGAGAAAATTCAAGAGCGATGATTTATTATGACTTTCGAAGTGGTTTAACACAAAAACAGTGTGTTGACCGGATGATTTCTACATTTGGTGATGAAGCCCCATACAAAACGTTTGCTGAATTTCAACGTGGACGTGTCAAGCTCAGTGATGATCGTCAAGGTCGTCCAAAAACTGCAGTCACCCAAGAAAACGTTGATGCTGTGCGTAAGCTGATTGAGGAAGATCGACATGTGACATACCGCGAAATTCAGGCAACTTTAGACATTGGCATGAGTCAAATACTTACAAATAATCTTGCATGAACAATTGTACACAAGGTGTAAAAAAGTTGTTTTCCCGATGGATACCGCATTCACTCTGTGAAGAGCAAAAACCGGCTCGCGTTACTTGGTGCGCCAGAACTCTCGAAAGATTCCACGCAGGATCCTCAAATGCTGTATACAACATCGTATCAGGTGACGAATCCTGGATATACGCGTACGAACCCGAAACAAAAAACCAGTCACGAGTTTGGGTGTTCGAAAATGAGTTAAAGCCAACAAAAATTGTTCGTTCACGGTGTTGCAAAAAAAAATGGTGGCCGCGTTTGTCTCCAAAACCGGCCATGTTACGACTATTACTCTTGAGGGACAAAGAACGGTTAATGCAGAATGGTATGCTAGCACAGGTCGTTTCTGAACTCCGTAAAGAGAACTGCAACCGCCGCATCATCCTCCATCACGACAATGCGAGTTCTCACACCGCACACAGAACAAAAGAGTTTTTAGAGCAAGAAAACATAGAATTATTAGACCATCCGCCGTACAGCCCCGATCTAAGCTCTAATGCTTTCTATAGTTTCCCTAAAATAAAGAATAAATTGCGAGGACAGAGATTTTCATCACCTGAAGAAGCTGTGGACGCCTACAAAACGGCCATTTTGGAGACCCCAACTTCCGGATGGAATGGTTGCTTCAATGATTGGTTCCATCGTATGGAAAAATGTGTCAAATTTCGCGGAGAATACTTCGAAAAGCAATAAATACATTTTTAAATAGTCATGTTGTGTCACTTCCTTGAATCCCGAAATTTTCAGTGCCGCCCTCGTATCTAAAAAAATTAGAATTCAATTTGAAATAAATGGTTCAACTTAATTTGTATTTGCTATGGTTGCGAAGATATTTAAAATCCTGCTAGGGTAACGTTTGCACGATTGCTGTCTCGGAATTGACTATATGGATGATGGTAATATTTGTACATGAGATCTGGCTAATTAGTTATAATTTGTTACGCAATACACGAATCCACTATAATGCACCGTTTTTAAGTTATTTGAGTAAATAGAAAATTGCTTTAATAGGTCCTAGCACTTCCATTATGCGCCCCAAAAACTAAACTTAAACGTTATTATATAGATAATTACTGTCTAGGGTACTGAAGATTCATTAGTATCCTATATGTACCTAATTAAAAAGTTAAGATGATTTTCCGGCCACGGCGCGCAGCTGAGTTATTGACCACCGATTAACCGAGTTTACTGTAGTAGTGGTAACTGAATTTTACATCAATGATTAGAAATACCTACAGTTCAATTATATACATGTGAAATTTCAGACTTGTACACTAATTAATTAACGAGAATCGAAAAAATGATGTATGCGTGGTAACCCGACCAAATCTAGAATGTTATAAAAAAGCGGGTGCGCAATACATTACACCATAGATATCCAGAGATATGTCTTCATTGCGGTATAGTAAGGAATCCTAGTGCGACCGCTTATCTCCCTCCAAAATAATTACAACATTAACAAATAGTGTACTTACGACACACACTTAAAATTTGAACTCGCACAATAAGAAGAAAGCACCTACACTAAATCAATTTATTATAGCACACATACATAGAATGGGCGGGGCTTTCACTTGTAAACATTCAATGCACACGCATGCAATTAGGGAGTCGAAAGCGATGGTCGATAATTTTTATCGATTTTTATTTTAGCACATTCTTGTATTATTATAACTTCGTTTAATTTTCTTTATATAATTTATTTTGTTTTTATATACCTATCCGAAAATATTGGTTATTTTTACTAAAATAAAATGAGTTTTTTTTTTTTTAAATATTGTATAGGTAACCGGTAAAAGGAACCCTCTCTGTTAAATATTATGCTATGCCCTAGAGTATTGAAATGACAATGTCTTTATTTGCTTCAAACAAAATTAAATTAATAACAAATTTAACTCTTAAACTATACATGTAATACGAGAATATCCATTGAGTTCTGTAAAAAAGATTCGACTGCAATAATACGCATGTCGATAAAATCAGCCGCACGCACTCGATTGCACCTCTTTAAATCCAAAACGTTCGTTCCGTTCGGAAAGATTCGGGCTAGTTCGTTTCGCTCCGCAAGTTAGTAAATGATTAGAAATTGATTTAAAATATTAAACAGTGACTTAAATGTTTATTTACCGGTGGTAGGACACGCCATTTGTCTTCAGGTTGATGGTACTAGACCTATTTTTACAAATTATTACTGCACAGCTCGGCATTTTGGTTTTTTACGCATCAATAGTACACTGTACGCAGTTGCAAAGCGACTGAATGAAGCGTACAGCCGCCGTTCGAACATAAGCCCAATTTAGCAATGTCGAGGCGCCACGTGCCACGCCTCCAAGGCATATCCCTCGATATCCGTGCATTACACCAACCTTCTAAAATTATTAGCATAATTGTCTTTAAAAGTTCGTACAGTCACGAATAAAATTAGTTTGATTGAAAAATTAAACCTACTGAACAACCCGTTTATTAGGCGTCTCAAACTTTCACAGAAAGACACTTCTGCAGCACTTTTTTACTCAGTAGGGATGAAGATAATAAAACACCTCAAGTGATTTACAACCGTGTATGGAACTCATTTTTGCCTGACAACATTTTTGACCCAGTCAACTCACGGAGAATCTCGACACAAATGAACAACGCCATCTATCGGCACATAGTTTAACAATTGGGTCAAACACCTACCATACTAAATGTTTAAATAAACTTTAAATTGCTCAAAGTAGTGTCCACTATGCCATTCTTCATATACGAGTACCTACCTACGTTTAACCATTACATCGATGAGGTAGTTAGGTACCTACTTTCACACCTGTTGTAAGTAGCAGAAACATCTTGATAATATTATATAATTTACATGCAATAAGACTTAGTTACTCAAAAAGTTCGTATTCTAAGAAGTTGACTGCATTGTTATGTCGTTTATTTTTAGTATGGTAAATGTTTTATACAATAAAACTCAATTAAGAATACGGCTATCTTTATTTAAGACATTTATGATTTTTTAAATCATATTAGATAAAACAGTAGAACCTATCTACCTACCTTTTGTAAAGTTCTATGATATGTTAGTACTTACTGCACTGTGATGTTATTATTGTTGTTATTACTTATTACATTTTATTATTGTTGATCTGTGATTTATTACATTATTATTTTTGAAATGAATATTCTATTATAGGAGTCATGAGAATAAGACACATCCTACCGGCGGCGCATTGGTCTACTGACAAAAAAGTAGGGTAAGATGGTCGACAATGAACCAACTAAATTTTGAAGAGCTGTAACTCTACTCCTAGGGGCCCTAACTATATACTTTTTACTTATAATTGTAGATAATATAACTGGCTACATTATGTAGTACTTCATGTTTGTTAAAATCCCTAAATCTAAATGAGATCTTGTTTACAATCAAGTTTTTGAAGTAATCCTAATCAGTCATTATGTTCGTATTATGTATCACAATAATTATTTTCTTTCAGCCTTTTAAAACCAAAAATTAAACTTTATTAACGCATATTTAAAAAAGAGATATCAACAGGAAATCTATAAGTAGTTTGACGTCGATTGCTAGATTTTAACGATGTAAATTAACAGCAGCCGTCGTTGTTTGAGGTATGTGGGATCCTTTTTTCCTCGCAGATCTATCTAAATTTGTTCGGCCCATCCTGATTTTTTTGATTAGGTAAAATAACTAAGTATTACTTACTTATAAAAAGTAAAATATCTGGGTTAATACTCAATTTACTAAAGGTGTACAGGTGGAGAGAGTACTCAATGAACCAAGGATGGTACTCAATGAATCACTGGTTCACTGTGTACTCTCTCAAAGTGGTTCATGCTGTACCACCCCATACTTACAAATTTTGAGGTTAATTAGCCACATGCACAAACACGAGGTCCTTAACGAAACTATCTTAAGTAAAAGCGCAAAAAACAACTAATTTATTGATATTCAGCTACTATTTACACAAATAAAATGAGACGAAATTTTACTTACGTTATTTTTATACAATTTTCGCTACAAAAACAAAACACGGGCGCGAGCGGCAGCCTGCGCCGCTAGCCCCGGGTCCAGCCCGGACGTGCTTCGCGCCAGGTGTACTGGTGGTCGCGACAGCTGACGACACTGCGCAATGCATGCGTTGCTGCGCGACGCCGGTACACCAGGCACCGCCGGCTCCGTATTCGACCTCCGGATACGGATGCCATTCAGGCGGAGCTGTACGAGGGGTACAGAGCGGCGAAGACCGCCCTCCAAGCGGAGATCCTGCGGGCCAGGGCACTGGCCCGCGAGGAGTCGCTGGAGACTCTGAACAGAGACCCGTGGGGACGCCCATACAAGATGGTGCGGGAGAAACTCCGCCCATGGGCTCCCCCGCTGACGCAGAGTCTCCGGCCGCAGCTTGTGGGGGACGTGGTGAGCGCTCTGTTCCCTTCGAGAGGGAAACATGCCTCCCCACCCATGGCTCCGCCTGCTGCGGTGCCCGATGCGGACCACACCGCCGACGACGACGACGATGCTCCAGAGGTGACCGAGGTAGAGATGAGGGTGGCGGTACGTAGGCTGAATGCCAGAAATACCGCCCCAGGACCCGACGGCTTACCTGGGAAAGCCTGGGTCCTGGCCTCAGAGGCTCTCGGGCCTCGACTAAGGGGGCTCCTAAGCGCATGCTGGATGGAGAGGGGCCAGTTCCCACTTCGTTGGAAGACGGGGAAACTGGTCCTCATCAAGAAGCTGGGGCGCCCTGCGGACTCTCCGTCCGCTTACCGGCCCATCGTGCTGCTCGACGAGGTGGGCAAGCTCTTTGAAAGAGTAAATGCAGACCGCCTTGTCGGGCGGCTGGTGCGGGTGGGGCCGGATTTGGCGGTGTCTCTAGACATCGCAAACGCCTTCAATACCCTGCCCTGGAGTTGCATCAGGGAGGCACTCCGGTATCACCGGATGCCGACCTACCTCTGTCGTGTAGTCTAGGCCTATCTGACGGACAGGGCCGTCATCTACCCCGGTCACCAGGGAGAATGGAACCGGCGAGAGATGTCGTGCGGTGTCCCACAGGGATCGGTCCTGGGGCCGCATCTGTGGGACATCGGATACGACTGGGTGCTGCGCGCCGACCTCCCCAGTGGCGTCAGCGTCGTTTGTTACGCTGACGACACTTTGGTCCTGGCGCAGGGGAGGTCGCACCAGGCGGCGGCCGAACTAGCGACACACGGGGTTGCGACAATCGTGGCCAGAATCCGGCAGTTGGGACTCGAGGTGGCCCTGCACAAGTCCGAGGCCATGTGTTTTCATGGTCCTCGGAACGCACCACCGTCGGGTTCCCAAATAACGGTAGGAGGGGTTCACATCGGCGCGGCGGCGTCGAGTCGACGATGAAGTACCTGGGACTCGTCCTCAACAGTCGGTGGAACTTCGTGGAGCATTTCCGACGTTTGGCTCCCAGACTGGAGCGGGCCGGGGCTGCCTTGAAGCGGCTCCTGCCCAATCTAGGGGGTCCAAATGCCTCCTGCCGGAGGCTATACGCGGGGATCGTGCGGTCCATGGCCCTGTACGGGGCACCGGTGTGGGCGCGTTCGTTGAGGCGGCGGCCTGCCCGCCGGTTGAACGCGTCCCAGAGGGTCATGGCCACCCGGCTAGTCCGGGGATACCGCACGGTCTCCGGTGAGGCGGCGAGCCTCCTTGCCTGATTACCGCCATGGGATCTGGAGGCAAAAGTCCTCGCACATATTTGGGAGTGGCGCGAGGAGGCGAAACGCCGGGGCTTGACTCCGATGCCGGGGCTTGAATCGCGGCACAGCGGACAGAGCTCCGACGGGATCTCATGGCGTCATGGAGAGTGCGATTGTCGCAGCCCAGTGCTGGGCACGCCACTATTGCGGCGATAAGTCCCCTCTTTGAGGAGTGGCTGGAGAGGCGCCACGGCGTCCTCACCTTCCGCCTGACGCAGGTCCTCACTGGACACGGCTGTTTCGGGAGGTACCTGTTTCGGATAAAGCGGGAGGAAACGCCCGGGTGTCATCACTGCGTGGATCGCCACACGGAGGACACGGTGGAGCATACGGTGGAGGTATGCCCGGCTTGGGCAGAGCACCGCCGTGTCCTCGTGGAGGCGATCGGTGGCGGGGATCTCTCGCGTCCGGACCTGGTCCAGGCCATGGTACGGAGCGAGAGGGCATGGGAGGCAGTCACCTCCTTCTGCGAAGCAGTAATGCTCGCGAAGGAGGAGGCGGAGCGCGTGAGGGAGAGGCAAATTTCGCGCCCTCACGCCCCTAGCCGCCGCAGGAGGACACGCCCCAGGCATCGGGAATCGATCGCGGATTCCCGGCCACCGTAGGCGCGGGCTTGCGGACGGTGAGCAATGGGTAGCTCGCCGTCCGGTAAGGACCAAGCCCGGGTCGACGGCGCGTTGTGTTCCACGCGCGCCTCAAAGAGTGTCAGCGAGTGAAGGGGTCCGATGAGACCATTGCCTGCCGGGGTTGCGGGAAAGTCCGAAAGGGATACCGTGGCCCCCTGGTATTGCACAGGCAAGAGAAGGAACACGGGTGGGTTTTAGTCAGTAAGAGTCTGACACGCCCTCCCGCTCTGGGTGGACCCAGAGCGGGAGGAGTCATTTGACAATTTCCCACCCAAAAAAAAAAAAAAAAAACCTGCGCCGCTAGCTCGCTGTCGACTGGGGAAGGAGGAGGGCGCCTCAAAGACGCTTACTTAATGCCGTTTGCACCAAACGGCAACGTCACATTTCTGAATTATTTGCATGGTTCACTCTGTACTTGTAACTAAACTACATTGTTAACCACTCTACCCTACTCTGTGTCTATTGACGAGCTGCGCCGGTATCGCAAATATTTATGTAGTGCGTACAGACAACGCTATAAGTCGCGCACGCGCCAGAGCGAGATGGGTGCCCGTTCAACGCAGAATCATTGTCACAGAATGTTTTAAGTTTAATGTTCTCCCATTGGTCAATTAACCTTTTCACCGCCACGGACTTCATTAGAAGCTCTTATTTTTAACTATGTTATAAAATTAAATTTACTTTATATAACAGGTTTATTTTCATTTTATTATTTTAAAGCACCGTCTAAGACCTGTTTTTTTTTTCCACACAAAAGAAGCCCTTAATTGTCTTAAAATTGGCAAAAACAAAAACTCCGAACATTTTTAATATCCCCAGAACGCCAAGGACTATAGATATAGTCGGCCAGTGATGTGACGCGAAAGGTAACGCTGTTTGATTTCACCCGTTGAAATATTTAGAAATATTATTATTGAAAACAATTTGAGGTCAGTAAAATATGAACTTGGATAACTACTTTATAACAAAGGGAAAATAGACGAATTTCCATTTGTTTACCCGTCTGTACTAAACACGTAATTGGACCTACTTATGCAAAAGGGAACCAACCGACACAATGACAGTTTTGAGAAAAAGCGATTTTTAATAAAATAGTGTACCTATAGAAAGTAAACTGTTCATTATTTTGATGGGATTACTTTGCAATATTGTGTAAGATACTGCGTTTTATGAATCAATTTAAAATGTGTTTTTTTTTGTAATTCCTTCTGGTTCCTTGTTAAAAACAGATAATTTGTGGGTTGGTTCCTTTTTTAAATAATATACTTATGAATATTATTGGAGAAAATAAGAAAAGGTCGTGGTTTTTAAGGACATTTTATTGAAAAATCACATGAGTACCTAAATACATCTTAAGTCGGGTAGTTAGAAGCTTGTGAAAGCTACAAATTTTCACTCATCTGGTTCCTCTATAGTCGGGTAGTTAGAAGCTTGTGAAAGCTACAAATTTTCACTCATCTGGTTCCTCTATAGCGAAATCAGGTTGCCCTGAAAAACCTTCCAGATCATCATCAATTTTATCATCTCCCACAATATTCATTTATAAGCCATGGGATTCTTTAGGAATGAGGTGCACAAGGTTCTTTAAGTCCTGTAACTTAGACTCAAGAACAGGCTTCCCGTTTGGCCAGAGGTTCCATTATCTCCTCGTAAGTAAAAAAGTTGGCCTACTGCGAACATTTATTTTATGCCATAATATATAAAACCACCACTATTTCTACCCGACTACGAGTATACAGGGTGGCAGGGACATCGACGCGACGGTGAAAATGTATGGAAAAGCAGTTTTTTTTTTAAATAACCGACGAAAAATTTCAACGCAGTGGGTTCAGAATCTTGTACTGAATCCATGGTAACAGTTTTCGCGTCGATGTCTCTGCCACCCTGTTATAAGTATTTAGGTAAGTATATAAGTGATTTGTCAATAAAATTTCGTAAAAAAATATGAGGTTTTTCTTATTTTCATCAATAATAATCACAGTTAAACAAAGAACCCACCCATATAATATCTATTCTGCAACAAGGAACCAGAGATAAAAAAACACTTTTTACATTAAAAAACTTAAAAAAATTCACGAACATCCATAAAACGCAGTATTTTACATTATAACGCAGAGTAATCTTAGTAAAATTATGTACAGTTTACTTTCTACACACAATTTTATTAAAAATATTTTTTTCTCAAAACTGTTATTGTGTGGGTTGGTTCCCTTTTGCATAATACGAGTACGTCGAAATACAGTATTATGCCATTTTTAATTATGTAAACAAGAACCAACCTGCATGGTTCTACATAATTACCAAAAAAATAATAAATACAAGGGACCATGTGGTATGGGTCTTTATAAAAAAAAAAAAAACTATTGCAATGATTGTGTAGATTGTCGGGTTACCATGGGGCATGAATCTCGTTAGTTTATTGAACAACTGTTGATAAGTGGGTTGATAACTTTGTCATAGAAATGTTTTGTTCTGTCAAAATTGTCAGATCATTTTGATCTTTACAGGGTCGATAGAAGGAGCATTTTGAAAGCTTTCTGTATACTTATCTCGATTTTGGCATGTGTGTGGATTGGTTCCTGTTTGCAGTAGGTTCAATAAAATTATTCTCACGTATTATACTGTAAGTTTTAGAAGGTTGGTATAATGTATTGCGCGGCCGCTTTTTTATAACATTCTAGATTTGGTCGGGTTACCACGCATACATATTTTTTTTCGATTAGGTATCTAGTTAATTAATTAGTTTACAAGTCTGAAATTTCACATGCATATAATTGAACTGTATTTCTAATTATAGATGTAAAATTCAGTTACCACTACTACAGTAAACTCGGTTAATCGGTGGTCAAATAACTAGGCAGCGCGCCGTGGCCGGAAAATCATCATAACTTTTTAATTACATGAAGGATACTAATGAAACTTCAGTACCTACCATTTAAAGACAGTAATTATCTAAATTTTTTATTCTCTATTTTAAATGTCATCTAATTATTTAGATAAGATTTATTTCAAAATATCCATTAGAAAACAAAAGATCTGGCTGGGGTAATGTTACTCCAGCCGGAAGTGTTTCTATCAAATTATTAAAAAACTATCATCTTACCAAATTTAAAAATCTACTTACCAATTACAGAAGCTGTATTTCTAATTATCTATTCAAACTCAAACCATTTACAGGCACTTTCGAATTGTCAAGGAGTCAGTCAGTCAAAAATATGAAGCTAGTTGCTATTGCACTTAGATGACGATTTTCGACATTATCTGGCTGGGGTAATCAGTAGTTTTTTTTTTTTCTTTTTTGTGGCTTCACACGGTTTGTGCATTTAGCCAATGTCAAGTTAAATTTCGGAGCAACAAAGGTAGGGAAACGAACGGTAGACAGTTATAAAAATTGAATAAGGATATGAGCACAGAGCATATAAATGATATGAGTGTTTATACCAAAAGTAGGCAACGTCGGAAATAGCTGTCAAGTATTTCGCCGTTTTCAATATTAAGAAATATATCTAACTAGTCAGCAAAAATATTGATTTTGAAATGCAAGTGGTACTTACAAGGTACAAGTGAATGCACTTTATGTACACCTCTGCTTTTATCCATTCGGGATAAGGGATTAGTATAAATTAAATGCAAAATTTAGTTAGTTATTTATTAAGCCTTTACAGCATAAACACGAGGAGGGAAAAGAGACTTCTTTCTAATCTCTTTCCTGGTCTTGATTTTAGATTCGTGCTTGCTAAGAGCCTTTCGCATAGCACGGGTCTTCTTGGTCCTCAAGTCTAAGGGCTTGTACTTCTTGTTTTTGTAATGATTTCGGAGATTAACTTTCATTTTCTGGTGGTACACAATGTATACTCGTGCAATTGCTTTCCTCACAACACGTCTAAAACAATGTAAAATAAATGTAAGAAAACAAAATTAATCATGTTAGTTATTTGTGTGCTAGTATTTATTTACAAATATGAAATCTCTTTTTCTGTTGCAGCCGACGATCCTGAACAAATAGGTGCAGTTTAAAATTATTTATAGCATTTCTCCTACTGGTATGTTTCATGTATATTGGGCTGGTGTCTGCAACGCCATTTGAGCAGGTATTTAGTGAATGGTACAAGAGTAAACACAACACAGAAATTCTTATTTTTTAATCCTAGCAATGCAATTTGTAAGGTTTAGCAACAGTTACACCTTCAACTGATTTGACCAGAATAAGGCCAAGGGTATTATTTAGATAAATACATTTCATTGGCCGCTCCTAAGACGACCTATTTTTTTATGCATATCTTTAAAACTTTGTGAATGAAGGGAGCACAGATCAATTTTTATACGCTCATTAATACTGTCCTGCAAAAATGCAGAACATGAGTGTAAGAAAAGATATGCAAGAATTGTATTCACAGTCCTTATGTGCCATTTTGAAAATGCCATCTGATATAGTGCTGTAATTCATCAACATTGAATAATGTAGTAGAGTATATTTACATAAACTCACGCCTTCTTCCTAAGCACTTTCGTAAGAGTATATTTATTCTGAAATAATGGTTCACATGACACACTGAAATTAACCAATTCATAAACTTACATTTTGGAGAGTTTGGATGCAACGCCTCCTGTCACTTTAGCAACACGAAGATTCGTCAACTCTGTTTTCAATTCTTCGAGCTGTTTGAACAGCTCCTTCTTGTCTTTCGTGCGTAACTCAGAGCACTTAACCTTACCCTGAAATAAAAACAACGCTAAGTAAACAACAAACTGGTGATTTCACTTCACTAAATATACATAGAACGAAAATAACTTCATCTAAACACAATGTTACAAACACATTGTTGAATAAATCACATTTATCACCAAAACATTATAACATTAGGGTATGGCCTACGGCCGGTCTAGTTGTATGACTTTCATACAGCATTCCGTCTAGAAATATATCAATTCAACTATGTAATTAATTTCACTAATTAGTTTTAACCCTCGACAATCTTTCATTTTATGAAGATTGGTCTTAATTATAAAGATGAGAAATATTTTCACAAACCATTTTGAAAACGTCTCGACTCGCGTTTTTGACGTATAGAAAAGAACACTATTGAAAGAACGATGATCAGTGTTGCCCACAAACACACCCACATACCTAACAAGAATTTTCAGATTCTGTATTCCGTTCTGTCAGATACTATAATAAAAGGCGTTACATGCTTACGGCTGTTTATAAAGGTAATACACTAAAATAACTAACAAATTAAATCTACAGCCTGAAATACCTCTCTATAAAAGTGGCGAATTAAAGTAATTTTAAAATAAGACCCTCTATTAGGGATACGTAATTTTCTTTTTTAGGAAATAGATGCGATAAATGCGACTAAATAGGTCAGTCATGATGCGAAATTTACTAATTAATTCGAAATGTCGTGTTTTCTAGACTTTGCCACGAAATATTGACGAAAAACATTTTTTAAACGCAACAATCCCGTAAAGCTGCGCTTTCCTAAAAGAGCGGTGACCGCACTTAAAGGCCGCTGCAGCGCTGTGTCGGCAGTCATGAAAATGATGACAGCGGCAAAGATATAAAATCGTCAGATTCGCCCTACCGATACCGGGTCAAAAGATGTCGCTTTTCTGTTTGTTTTGACACCTGTGACATACAATGACGAAGTGACTAGACATGTTTGTCATGGAAACGCTATTTAATAATGTGTGAGCTCACTCTTCTCAATAAGGACACTTTTTCTTGTGACTGAGTACGGTGAGGGCAAATCTAGTGGTTTAAATCTTTGGGGGGTGGGGTTTGCTTTACGGTGTCAACAACGCTCTCTAGAAAACCACACCAACTTACTTTCATAATAAACGTTTCAGAGACGTCATTCGGCGTAAATTGTGAACGCTACGTGACTCACTACTCTTCTAGGAAACCGTAGCTTAAAGGGGCCGGCGGCGGCGGCGGAGCATGCGTAGTTCATACAAACATATGCTTGCCTAGATATTCTGTAAACCAATCGGAATAAATACACACTACTAACTACTACATAAGGATATGTTTGATTTACAAATTATTTTGGTATTAAGTTTGTATGAAATACGCATGCTCCGCCGGCTACTTAACTAAAGAAGCGCGTCTCACGCACGTTGCCACCGACTTTGTTTCTGACTATAATTTGACCTCTTACCCCTCCTACCCTCTCCATTCTTCAATGAGATACTACCTGTAGCTGTGAAATTTTAGCCCAGGTACGCACGGGCGATTTTTTCCCGCGGTGATTTTTTTATGGACTTGGTTTTCAACGCTCTTCTTAGCGCCAGGAGTTGAAAATCCAACAGGGTGTTTTTTCAAAGCCCTGGGACGAGAGTGCGTCCCAGCTCGTTGGATTCTCAACGCTCGGCTCAACACCGAGTTGAAAACCTAGTGCACGATATTTTTACGTCCGTGCGTACGTGGGCTTAGATGGATACGCTCAAATGTAGCTAACCTAGATTTGCAAATGCAGCTATTGTATATTGCAGTATTGTTCAGAACTGAATGAGATTGATTTCTTTTTAATATAACTTTATTATAATTAGTGTTGACTTTTAATTAAAACCCCCAACCATTTGCGTGTTAGAAACTTAGCATCAAAAATATTAATTATGGTGGCTCCACCAATTTTCAAAATTTCTTTTTCACTAGTTATCCGTGAAATTCAAATTTGTATGTTGTACAAAATGAGATACACAAAGATAAAATAATAATAATATAAATTATAATATTTCATTTAAAAAATACCATCTGCAGGCCATTGACGGAACCACCTTTTAGAGGTATGAGGAACAGGGTGTAAAATTCACTCATCCTCTATAGAAAAGGGAGGACCCTCCGACCAGACGGGTGTCGTGTCTGGCGGGCAACTGTCTGATAGTTTTTTGAAGTGAAAACTTCTTTAGGCGCGTTGAGCACTTTTTGGGTGAGCAAAAATCTTGGAAGTCGCGACATCTTCAACGGACGTTTTCCAAGAGCTATATGTATACTGTGTATATATGTGTACTTTTTGGGTGAACAAAAGCGTGAAACTCGCGTCATCGTTATCGCACACTTCCCATGAGCTATATGCATACTGTGTATACAGGGTGTTTGGCGCATGGACCGACACAATTTTTTCAGGGATTTGGGAGGTCATTAGCTAGGTTCTACCCATACACCCTTTGTCCCAAATGTCACGGTTGGTTACATATGATTATTTTTTTAAAATGAAAAAAAATCCCAAAATGTGTCCTTTAATTTGAAATAACTTTTTTGTTTGTGGGTGTAGTGGCACAAAACAAATTTTGTTGCATTCTCCAAAGTCTTTTAAATCTAAAAACATCTTTGTTTTATACAACTGGTTTCAAGAAAATTCCTTACAGGCTTCCAAAGTTATTTTTTTTATTTAATGAATGAAATTTTACAACTTCTAAATTAATTATAAAAAAAACTAAAAGTCATTTTGAACTTAGCTTTATTTTAAAAAGTTCTTTAGTTGATACCCTTAAAGACTTTTTAAGGTTATTTGGTTTTTATTAAACTAAAGTTATAAAAAAGGAGGCAAAACACCGGGAAAGGTGGAAAGTAATGGGGGAGGCCTTTGCCCAGCAGTGGGACAGAATAGGCTAGTTAAAAAAAAGTTATAAATCTTGTTCAAATTGACCTCCTCCATTTCGTATGCATGCACGACATCTGTTTCTTATTTCAACTGTCGTTGTACGTAGTCGCATTTCTTCTTTCATAGTTTGGAACGCGCCGGTTATTCGTTCAATCAGAACTTCCCTAGTGGGCACTTCTGTCTGGTAAACCAATTCTTTTGCACGTCCCCAGACGTAAAAATCCAAAGGTGTCAGGTCTGGGGACCGTGCGGGCCACGGAATAGGGCCGCCTCTACCAATCCATGCGTTTGGAAAGGCATTATCTAAATGCTCTCGCACGTTCAGTTGGTAGTGTGCTAGACAGCCGTCATTTTGGAAAACTATCGGCACACCTTCTTCCAAAACTGGCACAACAAGTTCGGGTAGATCATTGATTAAAAAATTTAAATAAATGTCTCCATTCAACCTTTCTGGCAAAAAATATGGGCCGATGAGATTGCGTCCAATAACACCAGCCCAAACGTTGACACTGAACTTTCTTTGAAAAGAACTCTGCCTTTTAACGCGAGGATTTTGGTCTTTGTGACTCCAGTGGTGAAGATTGTGGAGATTCACTATTCCCTCACGGCTAAAATTTGATTCATCGGTCCACAAAATTCTTTTCAAGAAGTTGCCATCTTCGACGTCTGTATGCAGTATAAATCTGCAGAAATCCAGCCGTCTAGCATTATCACCATCTTCGAGCCCTAAAACAAAAAAAAATCCTTGAGGTACTGCCAATACCACAAAAGATTTTCGTTTTTCAGGAAATAACTTTAAAAAAATTCAAACATGAATAAATAACTTGTGAAACAAAGAAAATCAAACGTCTAAAAATTTATTAAGTATCTTTACTTGGTCGCGGGACTTATTACCGTGACCCCGGAACGTAAAGGGCTATTGAAGGAACACTGTGGATTTTAGTCAGTACAAGTCTGACAGTCCCTCCCGCCCTGCCCGGGGTGGGAGGACTCATTTGATGATATTACCACGAAAAAAAAAAGTATCTTTACTTGACGAAATAACTAGTCATTGAAAATTGAAATAGGTTAAAACGGGTTTTTTGTTACAATAAAAAAGGGCTGGTGTGTTATTTACCTTGAACAGGGGTGTAATGAAATGCATGCCTCCCATCTGCCCGAAGAACCGCCCAGACTTTCCATACTGTTAAGTTAAGTCTTGCAGCAACAGTTCGTATGCTTGTTGTAGGTTCCTCATCAAAAGCTTGAAGAATCATTTCATCTACGGCTACATTATGTTGCACGGCACTCACTCGAGGTTCTTGATGATTTAGGTTTCCTGTCTCTCTCAAACGTCGATAGGTTGTAGAGAAGGTTTCGTGGTGTGGTATACGTCGATCAGGATATCGCTCCTGATAAATTCTTCGCGCTTCGCGCGCATTGCAGTTAGCCCTGCCATACGCGAGTAGCATGTCGGCGTTACTGAAGGTAGGCATTTTACTATCAACACCGAATATTTTATATTAGTTTATATATATAAACACAACAATAAAACAGTTTAAATGCGGAAAAAACAATAACAATAACAAGATTTAACAAACAAAACAATGAAAAAAAAGAGAAGAATGTGAAACACACGGGCACTTCCAACAGCAGAGATAGTCAGACCTCAACTGACTGCACCGTACCTGTCACATCCCGAACGTCCAACTCAATGTTAGACAAAGACAAAAATCATTTTACATGTGCAAGAAAGAGACGAACTTTTTACCTGCGCTTACATTGACGCGACGGTATCGTTCAAACTGGTTCCATTGTTTTGTGCGGTTCGGCCGTGGCATAGTAGTATCCCTTATTTTTACAACATAAATGAATAATTTCTATGACATGTAGCATACCGTTAGAAAGGGTATCAACTAAAGAACTTTTTAAAATAAAGCTAAGTTCAAAATAGCTTTTAGTTTTTTTTATAATTAATTTAGAAGTTGTAAAATTTCATTAATTAAATACAAAAATTAACTTTGGAAGCTTGTAAGGAATTTTCTTGAAACCAGTTGTATAAAACAAAGATGTTTTTAGATTTAAAGGACTTTGGAGAATGCAATAAAATTTGTTTTGTGCCACTAGGCCACTACACCCACAAACAAAAAAGTTATTTCAAATTAAAGGACACATTTTGGGATTTTTGTTTCATTTAAAAAAAATAATCATATGTAACCAACCGTGACATTTGGGACAAAGGGTGTATGGGTAGAACCTAGCTAATGACCTCCCAAATTCCTGAAAAAATTGTGTCGGTCCATGCGCCAAACATCCTATAAATGTAGGTACATAGATATATCGGCAACGAGATGAGCTTGTTGTTTATAGTATACAATGGAGTGAATTCAGTTACAGAATACTAGGTCGATAAAAAGCAGTAAGTAAGTATATATCTGTCCTCCAGCTCCAGGTTTCAACCTATCACAATGGGAAACATCAAAATAAGTTCTACGGTTTAGCCGCGAAACAGTGACGAAGCAATTAAATTAAATAAACAAATGAAAGGCTTAATGTTAGAAAACTTGTGGTATTTTTAAATATTGTACTGTGACATTATGAAAACATTCTCACAATCTTTTATCGATATTATAACATAGAAATATCGATAAGGGCTGCCCTAGTAGACGCCATTTTATCCTCTCAGTAAAGTGTAGGTAAAGTCCATTTCACGAAAGAAGTCCCGCGGCAATAAGTGGAACTAATTACCTATTATTATATGTAGGTATAGTTAGCAACATTCCGACAATAACCCTCCTACCTCATACAGCTTTCTCTAAGATTGTGGATTTTACTAACCAGTGCATGAGATGTCGAGATAAATAAATATTTATGAATCGTCTCTTACGACAAGTGGCGCCGCCTCTGCGGGACTTCTTTCGTGAAATGGAGTTTATACACGTTTTTCTTGCCATGCTTTTCATGCCAAGTCCATAATATGATTTCTAAGTCAATGGATTGGTCAGCGTTATCGCAAGATGGCGCATGTCATGACGTCACCTGTGACGATTCACGCCAGTAGCACCCCTCCGCCGCGAAACCGCAGGAATTCAATTCAACTTGCTCGCATCATATTCCGCTACTTGAATTTCGAGTAGCGGAACATGACGCAAGCCCGTTGAATTGAACTATTGCGGTTTCGCTAATACGGTTTCGCGGCGGAGGTATGATACTGGCGTCAAGACTCATCGTTATTGCGCCCACGATAACAACGCCAGCGAGTAATTGTCGCGTGTGTCATGTTAGGCCTTAACATGACACACGCGACAATTACTCGCTCTCGCGTGAGTAATTTTTGTCTATTTCGGTCACTTTCTCGTTTTCTGACAGTGCTTCCATACAAAATAGTCGACTCCTTCTGTCAAAATTGATGTTTACTCGACAAACCCTAACATGGCACCATAGTTATCTCGATTTTTGACAATTCAACACGAGATAATCTCCGATTTTTCTATCATTTACTCGTATTTACTCGTCGTCGATTTTGACGACGAGAAGAGTAGACAAAATTATGATACAAAAAAAAACTCCAAAATAACATGGCAGTTTCATAATTGTACTTATTTTAGTCATCATTTTATTTTACAATATAATAATAATGAAAATACTTAGTTTTGAACTACTATTTATATTGGAACGCCGTGTTTTATATGGAATTTTTCGTTTTTTGTATGGAAAATATGAAAAAATATTACCTACATGTTGAGTGTTAGGGGTTTATGGGTTTCATAAAGGGGGTCGAAATTTTCATTATTTTTGCGATAGGACGCACCATTTTCGAGATATAAGCAAGAGAAAAGAAAAAAAGTCAGTATTGTTTTTGCACCGTCGAGGTGTTGGTGTGAATTTTAGTTAATTTTTTTATCGCGATTAAATACTTAGAAAATCAAAATTTTAGGTGAAGAACATCAAATTCTGAACGACAAAATTGCCATTTTCACAAAATTAATAGCTCAGTGTCGTCAAACTAAAATATAGTTAAGTTGTGTCACTTTAGTCTATTTCAGAATGGAAAATCGTCGGTTGACAAGAATAATCTAAATTTAGGTGATTTTTAGTCTAGTTTAGAGGCATTTGTGACAAGAGAATCGGCACCATTGAATTAATGAAACGGAATCTCAAGCCGATGTTGCTATCATAAAAATAATTTGTTTTTTAATAACTTGCAACATCGGTTTATCGTCGCGAGATATAAAGTGTCAAACTGCCTTTTTCGAGATATCTCGTCGTTGACGGTCATGTTAGGGATTAGAATGACGTCAGAATCGTCGACAAATTTCGACAAAACGAGATAAAGAGCTTTCTCGCGTTGGTCATGCTAGCCCTGCAGGAGACCATTTTTTGTTAGCAAGGTCAAAGTCGGCGACGTCGGCGTTCGTGCGCCGTCCTTGAAGGAACGCGCGCGTAATCGGTGACGCCTGCTTAAACGGCGGTATGGATGTTAGCACGCTCAATTAAATTACAGTGTAACTCGGAATCAGCTTTGCCATTTATACAGATTTCTCAGTATTTATACAGATTTTCGATGTGGAATACAGATTAGCACGTAGCAAAATAAATCGCGATTCTAACAATCGTGATTTATTTTGCTTTGTTTCGTATTTTGGTATCTTCTGTTCTGTCAGTTCAGTTATATTCTGGAAACTAACTATGCGTTTGCACCAGAAAACATTCAACATGTACATGTTTCGAGACTTGTCACATGAAACTAATCATTACTTGTTTTGTTGGACTTGCGTTTGCACTGCACGAAACATGAGCAAGTCTTATGACAGATGTCAAGATTTGTTGTTATCTGCGTTTGCGTGCGAGATTTGTCACGTTTGCGTTCGCACTGTTGTTTGTTTTGGTCAAATTATGCCTCGCAACTTGTATAATGTTTAGTGTTATCCGATTATGGCGGTAAACATCCCGTGTTTATATCGAAACATGGAGTGGTCCAAAGTAGACACGATTAAGTTTATAGAGCTTTGGCAAGGCTTTCCATGTTTGTGGAATACAAAATCGCGGAAAGCGATAAGGCCGCCCATTGTATATTTTGTAGTGTTAATTTTTTTCTTTTTGTTATGTGTTTTTATGTGTACAATAAAGTATACAGGGTGTTTGGCAGAACGTTGAACATACGAAAATGGTGGATAGGTTGGGTCATCTGCTACTTACTCAGCCCTAATTTAATTGGCCCTGGACCCCAGGATATTAAAAAAAAAATTTTTTTGCTTTCTACTAGTTTCACCACTTTCTTAACTTTAGAGTGTAATTTTTATCACAAATGGATAAAACAGGCATTTTTTTTAAATCTTTGATGTTGGTAGATTCTTATAAAATTATTGATTTATTCAGATGTTAGCTAGAAAAAAAGTTATGAGTCCTCAAACTTACAGAAAGATCTAAAAAATATTTAAATCTAAATCAAACTGTCCTGCAGTTTGGCAGAAGATTTGTGAAATACACCTATGTAACTTTTGTTGAAAAAAAAAAAAAAAAAAAAAAAATATCAACTTGCATTTTAAAAAAAATGGTTTGAGTAAGTAGCAGATGACCCCACCTATCCACCATTTTCGTATGTTCAACGTTCTGCCAAACACCCTGTATATAAATAAATAAAATGTGTGGACTATAAAAACCGAGTAAAGCGTCGAGATTCTTTATTACAACTAGCTGAGCAAATGGGCTTGGATAGTGTTATTCCGATCGACAAGAAAATTAAATCTTTGAAAACTCAATTAGGCAGAGAATTAAATATACGGCTCCACTTTACGGCTGTACTTTAGGAACCGAGCGTGCGAAGCTACTTTTTTTTCGCTTAGAGATGTCTTCATAGACAACACTTTTACAAAATGACACAGCTAGCAAACGCCTAGTTTCTGAGAAAAAAATCCTAGTTTCTAAAATTCAACTATTTACGTAATAAAATTGACATTTTGTCATAGATAATGTAGGAATTCCATTCCTAGGTTGTTCCGTTCTATGTTCAGACAAAGTGACAGCGGAATTTTAATGGTTTTTAGTATAATTATAGTATGGATGAGAACTTAAGATGTAAGAGCGATGGATGAACTTAGGAGGCAAGGGGATGGCGGGTTCCTAGACCCCGCCATTCCGTGGTTATTTTTTTTTAAACCACATAGAAGTACTCCGCGACAACGCCTTAGTTCACATTGACCTTGAAAATGTCCATGACCTGAGAGCTTGTTACAAGGTATTATTCAGTTTCTTTTTTGTTTGACCTTGACTTTTGGGGTCTAGACCTTGCCCTTGAAGATGTCATTATTGCTTGGAACCTAATTTAGACTCGCCACGTAAACTTCCCCACCATTAAAACTCCCATAAATCCTGAAATAAACTTTTGGCGATTTTTCTCAGCACCTATGGTTTTGCTAGATTTGCGGTTTTCAAAATTACAGTAAAAAGGATGTACTCGACCAAAAAAAATACCTACTATAAAAAATCGCCGGTCCCTAAAGTACAGTGCTTCCATCCTGAATAAGCAACTCATTCCTTAAATACTGCAGGCACCATGTGTTTCTCTCTTTTTTAGAAAGTCGCGCATCCAGTACCTAGGTTTCTTCCTAGATTTTTGCCGTTCCAGGTATGCAATACTGGCAGCTACAAACAATAAATCGTCTTCATCGCTTAAATTCATTTTATTACCTACTTTTGATATTACCCAGTTAATAAACGTTGCAATATTTTTGGCTTTGTTTTAATAAATAAAGTAATTTTGACTTCGCTATGATTTGGCCACAAATAAATCACTGTCACTATCAGTATGATTCACAGAACATAAAAGTCGGCACAAAATAAATCTTACAACATGTTGCTAGATTCATACAGATATATTTTTTGCTATGAAATTGGTTTGTAAAAAGATGTGGCAAAACATGTCAAATGATAGGAAACGTCAAACATGTTTCGCGTCAACAAGTTGCGTGACAGTGCGAACGCGAGTCGATACATTGACTGAAAACAGAGATTTCAACATGTTTTGTCGTGAATGTTTCGCCAGTGCAAACGCACAGTAAGCTTTACAAGCAATGGTGCCAACATGACGGCAAGGGACAAGTTTTAATTCGGGATACCTGGAAGGTAGCTTGGGATATCGGGAGCCAATCAAAGGGCCGATATTTTTCGCTTATTCAACCCGACGTTCCGGAAAAACCGTGGTTTAGCAGGGCGAAGTTTGGCAAGATGGAGACATCCGTTCTTATACGGTTGAGACTGGGTCATGTTTGCTCCCCAGCCCATCTTGCCAAACTTCATATCATCGACGACCCCATTTGTTTGTGTGGTACAGACGTAGGCGACATAAATCACATTTTTTTCTCCTGTCCCTTTTATGACCGTTCTTCTTTTCTCAGTAATCTCTTGTCCCTCCGTACTCCTTTTCCTACCTCAATACTTTCTTTACTTTGTACAAATAGCTTTCCTGTATACAGGGTGTTTGGCGCATGGACCGACACAATTATTTGGGGGATTGGGAGCGTCATTTGGGAGGTTTCACCCAAAGACCCCATGTCCTAAGTGTCACGGTTATTGAGATGTTTTTTTTTGTTTTTTTCACAAAATTACCCGAAATCTCGCCTTTAAATAGTCATTACTTTTTTGTTTATTGTTCTAATTTCACGAAATAACTTTTATTGTATTCTGCAATGTATTCTTATTCTAAATAAATAAAGAACTTTTTTAAATAAAACTATGTTCATAATTTTTGGAAAAAATCTAAAAAAATCATATCTTATTAACCGTGCCACTTAGGACATGGGATCTTTGGGTGAAACTTCGCAAATGACCCTCTCAACTCCCCAAAAAATTGTGTCGGTCCATGCGCCAAACACCCTGTATAAATGTATAGTCTCATTCATTACATTAAATAATAGTTGTAAATTTTAGTCATTGTAATTTGCTCATTATTCATTATAAATATACTGATCCTATATAATCGTCCTATCCTAAATCCCGTTTTAATTTAATATTATTTTTGTTTCCCTACCTTTGTTGCTCCGAAATTTAACTTGACATTGGCTAAATGCACAAACCGTGCGAAGACACAAAAAAAAAAAAAAAAAAATTAATGAACGTTCTGTACTGTCTGTCTACGCTAAAAAAATGCCACGTTGTCTCCTTCTAATATTTATGGTAATTATTTTCTAACAAACTACGTCCATTTTTATGCGTGTTCTCCAAAAAAACTGCGCTCTTGAGATGCATTTGTCGGAAATAATTAAAATATCTTACAAACTTTAAATGGTAATAGATATTAATTTTTTATTTGTACGATAATCAAACCTATTCCCTTCTTTTTCAAAAGAAGCAGAATAATGTAACTTGACTGCTTATGGTATATTATTATGTTTCGGTTCTTCTGACCATACAGATTTCAAGTTAAAATTGCATACAGATAATACAGATTTTAGCAGCTTCTAACTACAGATAAAAGGTTCAATGCGTCTGGCAACACTGCTCGGAATGCACCTTAAGTAGTCTGTGGTGTCAACTGGTATCAAGACTATCAAATGTCTGTAGCGTAGTATCCATGTAGTCTGTGGTCTGTAGTATCCCTATGTAGTCTGTGCGTAGTATCCCTATGTAGTCTGTGAGTCTGTGTCTGGCTGTGTCACTCGTAAAGCATTTTGTTTTGTTGTCTGGGTTCACAAAAAATAATTTTAGTTACACTATCATTTCAGTATTTGCTATTGCTAGCTATCTACAGCAGTCGTGTGATCTTTGTATGTCCATGACATCTAATTTTGTACCATAATCCCTCTCACTCATTAGTACATTTACACTTCCAAATTGGTTTAGTGCATCATTATGAACGACAACAATGACGTCTTTAGTATTAATTATAAAAAATCCTTAGAATACTGGGCAGACATTCCACCTACGGTCGATGGAGTACTTGGGGGATTTGGATTTATTTCGAATGCAGACATTGAAGGATCTGAACTGTTCTTAAAGTCATTACTTTCTTCTGGCAATGCTCCTTCTACGAACACGGCATTAGACTGTGGTGCTGGCATTGGTAGAATAACAAAACAGTTATTATTACCTCATTTTGATCTAGTTGATGTTGTAGAACCTGATGAAAAATTTGTCAATTCCATTAAAGAGTATGTGGGAGAGCTTGGGTCGAAATTAGGCACCTTGCATAAGGTTGGCTTGCAAGAGTTTATACCTTCAAGGAAATATGATGTTATTTGGAATCAGTGGGTATTAGGATATCTTAAGGATGAGGATTTAGAGGCTTATCTAATACGATGCAGGTAACTTATTTCAAAATATTGTTTTATACAACATATACCCAAATTATTATTAGGTATTGGAATAATCACATAAGGAATACAATGTATTTTTAATTTCAGGGATTCTTTATCTGAAAGTGGCTTCATCGTTGTAAAAGAAAATGTTACTTCCTCTGGAAAAATAGAAAAGGATTCTACTGATTCATCAGTCACACGAACATACAAGCAATACATTAGAATATTTAAAAAGTGTCACTTGAAGAGAATCAAACAATGTAAACAAGCTAACTTTCCTAATGGCATTTATCCTGTGTATATGTTTGCACTAGTACCTAATCACAAAGAATTAGAGAGGTCAATAACTAAAACAAATGGTGCACTTAAAAATTCTTGTAATATTCCAGAAAATAAAATGGAGTTATGAAATAAAATTTAAGGTATTTTGTATTGGATGCAGTGCTAGCAACCATGCTGTAATTATATAATAATAATAATAATAAGCCTCTAATCAGAAATTGTTACTATTAAATAATATAGGTTACGAAAATAAACATTTTTTAAATTTCCATAAGTACCTATTGTTATATAAAAATAACTAGACTAGAGTAAATCATTGTTTGGTTTACTCTAGTTATCTATGTTCTATTCTATGTTATGGGGTTTGGTTTCCGCACTCAGTCCGTCAGGTGGACCATTGTGCGTGGGCCATAGCGGCCGTTTGGGGGGTTATTCCAACCAGCCCACCTCCCTCCAGAAGTTGATTAGGTCTCCTGGTTTGCTTAGATCATCTGTGTATGATCTGGGTGACCCGAGGGTGTTTATTCTGATCTGGGTGACGCCCGTGCATTCAAAGAGCACATGCGCAACGGTCTCCTCAGCCTCCATGCACGCCCTGCACAGAGGACTGTCCGTTATGCCTATTGTGTGGAAGTGTTTGTTTAGCGAGCAGTGTCCCGTGATGGTCCCTGTCACTAGGCGCAGGCAGTTCCTGTCCAGGCGTAAAAGACGCCTGGTCAGCGTGCTATCCAAGGATGGCATAGCTTCCTTTGACTGCCGGCAGCCCGGTGTCGAGGACCACCATTGTTCTGCTTGTGTGTGGGTGATTTCCTGTAACCACCTACATATTTGGTTGAAGGGGATGGGTACGACAGGCTCGGGTCCACAGACTGCCGTGCTGGATCCTCGTCTAGCAAGTTCGTCAGCTGCGTCATTACCTAGAGACCCGCTGTGTCCTTTTATCCATTGCAGTGTCACCGTGTTGCGGTTAAGGACCGTTATTTGTTCTAATGCCTTGTGACATTCTAGTGTTAGTGTTGAGGTAATAATTCTTTTCTGTAATGATTGGAGAACTGAGGCGCTGTCGGAGAGTATACGTATGTGTGTATCCGTAACCCTCCTGGCTTCTAGGGCGTTGATGCCCACACACTCCGCCTGATAGACGGTGTTGAACCTTCCCAGCGGTCTGGATATATTTATGTTGAGTTCGTGTGAGAAGACTCCAACTCCGGTACCGGAGTCGGTCTTCGAGCCGTCGGTGTATACCCGCATTTCATTGATGGGGCCTGAGTAGTCACACTGTTCTTCTGTAAGTAGGTATTATTTTGTAGTGCCTTTGAAAATGGGTTGTTTTCGGGGCTTTGTCGCAGGGTGATGCCATCATTGGCTGTCGTTTGATCGCATCCTCCTTTATGCGTGTGTGCTTAATTCTGGAGTCATTACTTAGGGTTCCCGATAAATGGAGCCTAAAGGCGGCCAGAGCCGCTTCCTCCCGCACGATTAGGTCTAGAGGCGGCAGCCCCAGCAGTGCCTATAGGGCAGCGGTCGGTGTAGTTCTCATACAGCTAGTGATTGCGACACACGCAAACCGCTGCAGTTTCTCGAGATCTCTCTGGGCTGTGCTCAGGTCTGTTCTGGGCCACCAGACCAGTGAGCCGTATGTGATTGTTGGTCGGATGACTGTAGTGTATAGCCAGTAGGTGACTGGGGCTAATCCCCCAATTCCTGCCAAGCAGTCGCTTGCATTGCCACAGGGATATGCTGGCTTTTGTAATAGTGTAGTTTGTGTGTTTTTCCCAGTTCAGTTGTTTGTCCAAATACACACATCAACACGGTCTAGGGATATTTCATACTCAATTAAATAACTCGAAAAGTACTGGCCGCATTGGAATCTTTTATACACCGATTTGTTTGTAATTTATCTCAGACTAATTCCAAATTTAAATTTTTGAAAATTCTTTTGTTTCGGTGGCATAAAAATGTCTTGATGTATAGGAGAGGGAATTTTCATTTGTGCGAAATTTAGAAAACAATACGAATTACGTTTAGTTACAGTTTTTTTTCATTTTTAAACGAAAGATAAAGTTAAAATTGAGGTATTGTAGCCATGCAACGCCGACATTTGACGAGGGCGGAGATGTTACGAGCTGTGGGAATGCTGGAAGCTGGATCTGTTCAGCGTAATGTTGCTGAGGCCATAGGGACCCATCAAAATGTAATTTCAAGATTATGGACACGCTATCGTGCCACAGGTGAAGTAGCGGAGAGGCACCGGGGGCCAAGTCGCATCACTACCCCCAGACAAGACCGATTTTTGCAAATTACTGCGCGAGCTCAACCAAATGCAACGGCGACTCAATTGGTCCAAAGGCTGCGAGTGGAACACCAAGTGCTTGTGAGTGACCAAACTGTAAGAAGGCGACTGCATGAAAGCAATCTACGCTCTCGTAGACCACTCCGGGTCCCACCTTTACGGAGAGGCAATCGTGGACGACGATTAGAATGGGTTCGGAACCACGTGGACTGGGGCCGTGAGCAATGGTCCAATGTGCTGTTCACGGATGAATCCAGGTTCGGCTTCCATCCAGATTCACGAAGGACGCGTGTTTGGCGAGTTCCTGGACGATGGAGCCGTCTCCAGAACCCTCAGGAAGTTCACCCATACCAAGGAGGAACAATTATGGTTTGGGCAGGAATTCGTCTTGGAGGACGGACGGATCTCGTTTGGGTGCGGGGCAATATGACGGCAGAACGATACGTCCAACAGGTGCTGGGGCCCGTAATCTTGCCCCACAGAACACAAATGGGGCAAGATTTCCTGCTCATGCACGACAATGCCCGGGCACACACGGCGAGAACGGTAGCAGCTTGGTTACATACACATAATGTTAGGGCCTTAGACTGGCCTGCTCAATCGCCAGATCTAAATCCCATTGAGCATGCGTGGGATATGCTGCAAAGAAGAGCTCTGAAGGAAGTTCCTGAAAATCTGGCTACAGAAGATCAACTTTTTGCGCACCTCAGAAGGACATGGGACAATATTCCGCAGCAAGACATTGACAACCTTGTTCTGAGCATGCCGAATCGTTGCCGATGTGTTATGAACATCATGGGCGCTTTCTCAGACTACTAAATTCAAGTTTATAAACACAAATTAAATGATTTTTCTATTTTTTTCAGTTTTTACTCACAAATTAAAAGTTAATTCATATACGGTTTCCGTCTATGCTTCATTTTTTTTCCATAAAATCCTGAAATTTTAATCTAAGTACCTTAACCATTATTAAAAAATGGTAGAATATTAAATAACGTATCTTTTAAATATATACATGTCATATAAATAATTAACACATTGATAGTAATTCGCATTTTTAAAAATATCCCTAGACCGTGTTGATGTGTGTAGATGCCCAGGTATTTGGTTTCAGTTGAGAGGCTTAGGGTTGTTCCAAAGAATCGTGGTAATTGTAGTGTCATCAGTTTCCTCTTTTTTGTGAAGAGAATCAGTTCGGTTTTCGTTGGGTTCACTGAGAGTTGGTGCTTGTTGCACCATTCCTCTACTATTTTCAGGGCTTGACGCATAAGGTTGCATAGGGTGTTTTCGTGGGTCCCGTTGATTATTATGGTTATGTCATCGGCGTAGCCTACGGTGAAATAACCTTTGCCATTGAGTGTTCTGATGAGGCTGTCTACCACTAAGTTCCACTGAAGCGGCGAGAGGACGCCCCCTTGCGGGCAGCCTTTCGCAACAATGGCTCTCGTGGTGTCATTTACTGTGACTTGTACAGCCCTTAGTTTGAGCATATTGGTGATCCAGCCACTCAGGGTCGGGTCTACGTTGTGTCTGTCACATTCGATCTTAGAGACCACGCTGTGCAGCGCTGATTCTGTTGACTTGCCTGTGGAGTACGCATGTTGTTGCTTATGAAGTGGTTTTACCCGGAGAGGTCCGTCTCGGATGTGCCTGTCACAGAGTCTCTCTAGGGTTTTTAGTAGGAAGGATGTGAGGCTTATGGGTCTGTAAGCTTTGGGTTGTGTATAATCAGTCTTACCAGGTTTGGGTATGAATATGACTCACCTCGCGCCATGCAAGAGGTATGTGTCTGAGTGCTATACAGGTTCGGTAAATCTCCACCAGCCATGGTGTCAGACAATCTACCGCCCACTGCAGTAAGGCGGGGAAGATGCCATCAAGCCCTGCTGACTTGTAAGGCTGAAAGGTGTTAATAGCCCACCTTACTCGATCTTCTGTTACTATGTTGCGGGCACTTGACCAGTCCTGATCCGTTGGGGCCCATTCTGGTTCCGCTTCCCACGTCCTGTCCTCTAGGACTCTACAACCTGGGAAGTGAGTTTCGAGAAGGACCTTACTAGTTTCATAGTCAGATACTGTGTATGAGTTGTCGGGTTTCCTAAGTGTGGGGGAATTTCAGGTGACTCTTCAAAGAAACTTCAAAAATGCTGATATTTAGTCTAATATGTATTGCCTTGATGACGAACAAAATGAGAAGAAAAAATGACAAGCCAGTACATAAATTCCTTACATCTAACTACAAACTAATTAGTACGCAACGTTGATTTGCTCATTCCAAACGAGCAGGCGTTAGCTCGAACATGCCCCCGGACGTTGGAAGCAGCAGAGGCGCTTTCAACCAAGCGCAGAATCAACAGGCAGTAGGCAAATCCTATTGAAGGCTCTTCTGATGACTCCAGTGGATGTTTTGACGTCTGCCACACGAACAATTCCATCCGATCCCGGATGAACGGCGACGACTCTTCCCAATCTCCATTTAAGAGCAGGCAGATGGTCCTCCTTTATGACGACCAAAGAACCTAACTTGAGCATATCTTTGCTGGTATGCCACTTGGTCCTTTGCTGCAGCTCGGACACAAATTCTTTACTCCAACGAACCCAAAAATGCTGACGTAGCTGCTCGATTCGTTGGAAACGAGACAATGAAGCAGCGGAGTGGTTCTGTAAATCTTGCTGCGGGAGTGACGTCAGCGGTCGACCAACAAGAAAATGACCCGGAGTCAGTGGTGTGCAATCCGCTGGATCGGATGACAGCGGCGTCAGGGGACGTGAATTTAAAATTTCCTCAATCTGGACTAATGTGGTGTTAAGTTCTTCGAAGGATAAGTGACAATTTCCCAACACTCGCCTGAGATGATATTTAGTTGATTTTACACCCGCTTCCCAGAGTCCGCCAAAATGAGGAGTATACGCGGGTATAAAATGAAATTTAATTCCGTCATTAGCCAATTGCTCGCCCAAGAAATTGCAATTAGATTTAAGGAACTTCGAAAGTTCGTTGCAGGCACCAACAAAAGAGGTACCGTTGTCGGAGTAGATGTCAGTGGGTTTTCCCCGTCGTGAGATAAATCTGAATAAAGCTAGTAAATACTTATTGCTGGTTAAGTCACTCACCAGCTCTAAGTGGATAGCCTTGGTGGTGAAGCACACAAAAATGGCTATGTACACTTTTACCAGCCTACATCCCCGACCCTGCCTACTAGCAGCCATGATGGGACCAGCATAATCCACACCAGTGGTTTCAAAAGGATAGCCACCTGGAAGGAGACGCTGCTGCGGTAAATTACCCATTAAAGGAGTAACTGTTCTACCCGACATGCGACAACAACGCACGCAATTACGATAACAACTCTTTGCTAGGCTTCGTCCGCCTATAGGCCAGTAAGAATCCCTAATTGAAGCTAGCAATGACTGAGGGCCTGAATGCATAAGCTTTATATGTTCAAATTCGAATAGTAACTTCGTAAATTTATGAGTGGACTGTAAAAGCATGGGGTGCCTTTTATCAAAAGAAAAGGTTGAATTTTCTAAGCGTCCTCCAACACGCATGATTTTATTATCATCTAAAAATACGTTAAATTTTATTAAGGCGTTTTTATGAGGCAACTTCTGATTACTAATGAGTAATTTGTACTCGGGAAATGATTCGATCTGACTTCTAATTACTATAATATTTAATGCATCCTGCAACTCGACTTGTGATAGAAAACTGGGAGCAGGAAGCTTCCTACACAATTTTATGAACCTTAAAACTGTTGCTACACTACGGATTAACATTAAGTAACTAGAAAAACGATCAAAATCGATGATTGTATCACATTGATTACTATGACTAACACTGGCGCTCAATAAAGCGTGAGGTCGAGTTTCAGGCAGCGTGTCTGACTCTAATGTTTAAAATTTATGTTGAGACGGCCAATGAGACTGGACTTGTTTCAAAAAACTGGGACCACTCCACCACAAGTCCAAAGATTGCAGAATACTAATATCCACGCCTCGCGATATTAAGTCTGCAGGGTTCATGGCGGTTGGGATGTGTCGCCAAGTACAGTGCCCTGCCTTGTCTAAAACTTCAGCAACGCGATTGCGCACAAATGGCTGAAGCTTAGAAGGTAGCATCTGCAACCATCCCAACACGACGGTGGAGTCAGTCCAGCAATAAACATGACTAAACTTTAGTCTCATTGAGCTCACGATCTTCTCGCATAAACGAGCTCCGACTACTGCGCCACACAATTCCAATCTTGGAATGGTGGTCGGCTTAATGGGCGCCACTCGACTTTTAGCGGCTAAGAGACGAACCATGTACTCACCCTCATCATTGGCACTACGTACATAGACACACGCACCATACGCACGCTCTGATGCATCTGTGAATACGTGTAGTTCCAGTATATTATGTGCATCACATATAACGTGTCGTGGAACACGATAGTTATTGATAAGCGGCAATGCTTTGACAATAGCATTCCAACTAGCATTAAGTGGCGGGGATAATGGCTCATCCCACGAGAGCTTGTCTAACCACATTTGTTGTAGAAACATTTTCATTGTGACTACGCAAGGAGATAAAATTCCTAGGGGGTCAAAAATACGTGCTATGGCAGAAAGTACATCACGCTTTGTAACAGAATCCTTAGAAGGTAACGTTAAACTTAAAAACCCAAATTCGTCGGAACTAGAATACCAGTTAAGCCCTAATAACTTATTAGGTTCATTAGGTCTCATTTCTAAATCTAATGACGACTGAGAAGCTCCGGAGACTAAGCTAGGGACGTTGGATCTCCACTTTCTAAGCGGCATACAAGCAGATGCTAGTGCGTTGGTGACCTCTGTGCGGATAAACATAACCTCATTCAAATCATCACTTCCTGTCAAGAGGTCGTCAACGTAAAAATCATGCATGATGACGTCAGCAATCTTATTTCTGCTACCTGTGGATGACTCACCCATTGAACGCGAAGAGATCTTAGTGTCATTGGATTGATAATCCATCCCTATTTGCTTGAGGCAACGAGTAGCAAGAAATGGTGCACTAGCCGTACCATATGTGACGGTATTCAATTTGAAAACCTTAACAGGATCGCATGCATTATCACGCCATAGAACCTGTTGGAGGTACCTATCAGATGGGTGGACGTATATACATCTATACATTTTCGCAACATCAGCTGATAATACGAATTTGTGTTGTCAAAACCGAAGAAGTATAGATATAAGATCGTCCTGCACTGTAGGACCCACCATCTGCACGTCATTGAATGATACCCCTGAAGAAGTAACACAACTTGCATTAAAAACAACACGAAGTTTGGTAGTTGTGCTACATTCACGCAGTACCCCGTGGTGTGGTATGAAATATCCACTGGGACTATCATTATTTTTATTTTCGGTCATATGTCCTAAAGTCTCATATTCAGACATAAAGTCGCGATATAATTTACCAAACTCTGGCTTGGACTTTAGTCTGCGTTCCAGGGAAAATAGACACATAGAAGCCCTTTTGAAAGATTCTCCTAAAATAGAGGGATTTTGCTTAACAGGAATACGAACACAAAATGTCCGCTGTCTAAACGTGTCGTATTCTTGACAAAATGCTCTTCACACAACTTTTCCTCGGGTAAATAATGCGAGGATTGTGAATTAATCTCTTCTAGATTCCAGAATTTTTCTAAATCTGTGCGAATTTTATTTAAATCACCGTTACTGGGGGAATCAGTATGAGGTAAATTGCACGAAATATTAATATTCGACAGTAATTCACCATTATTATAGGTAACAGGGCCAGAAACAATCCAGCCTAACAGCGTTTCACACAACACGGGCTTACCTACTCCTAGTCTAATTCTCTGTGAACCAACCAAGTCCCAGAAGAGATCCGCTCCTATTAAGACATCTACTTCTGAAGGTCTGTAAAAGTTAGGGTCAGCCAAACAGATGTTATTTGGAATATTCAGGTCTGAAATGTCGACTTCACGACAAGGCACAACAGTCGTTAACGATGGCAAAACAAAACAATAAAACTTAGCAACATAACTATTATCTAATGACGTCATTTTTACATGACATGTTTTGCCTACGCGAGAACTTACGTTATTAATGCCATAGACCGATCCATTTATCTGACTAGTATTTAAGTTAAGCCTTGTACATAACCGTTCCGTCATAAAACACGATGTACTACCGCTATCAAGCAGGGCCCGCACTACGTGCTGACGATCATTCTGATCACATAACTTGATAAGAGCGGTGGACAATAACACAGCGTGTTGTTTACGCTCACTACTTAGCGAACTGAGATCCGCAGACAAAGTTAAATTATTTGCATTTGCTTTCACATCAGTGCTAGCCACTTATATGCTCTGTGCTAGCCACGGCGTCAGTGGGTGATGACGTTGCTACGGAATGGGACGAGCTACCGTTGGATTTGTTATCATTATTGCAAGAATTCGCCGTACCTTTATTCTCCGACGAATGAATTAAAGTATTATGTCGGCGTTTACATATCTTGCATCCCAGCTTTTTGCATCGGTTAGCAAAATGACCTGCATGAAAACAGTTATAACACACTTTATAGTTAGGTATTAATTTGAGTCGGGCGTCGGGGCTAAGTGAAAGGAATTGTGAACAACTACTTAACGTGTGATCAGGGGCCCAAGTCTGCTATTTTTATAAATTCGTCATTCCAACACGATCCCATTGTCATTTTGCTAAAAGTACGTAATCTGCTAAATTCATAATGGTCGATCATTGGTTGATCATTGTATTCCACAAACACGATATTCGTAACGAATTAAAATAAATGACTACACAATGACGTTCTCATGGTAGGTCACTGATCAAAGGAACTGTCAAAATTTTAGCAGATTACCGCCTAAGTCAGTCATTCATTTGTCATTATGTACGAGATTACCAATAGATGCCATTTCTTTCAATGGAGTGTCAGTGGCTGACCATTGGAAAGTCATAATGACGCCAATATGTTAGTAGATTGCCAAACTTGTCAAAATCAACAATTATGAAATCAATGATAGACCATTCTGATACTATTGTAATAGCAGACTTGGGCCCCAGCTTTACAGTGCGGGCACAACTTACTTAATTCGGTGCTGGAATTATTAGAATCTTGTGATACAACCATAGACTTCATCTTATTAGAATGGGAACTAGGCTTACCGGGAGTGGGATTAGTGCTATTTCGTGCTGTTTCTAACGTTTCTAATAAGTCAGCGCGAAAGCGAATAAATTTAATGAATGCAGCAAATGTTATTTTGCTATCCTTGTCTATACGACCTTTGTGCTCCTCCCACTCACGATAAGTTGAGCGATCGAGCTTCTGCGTTACCATGAATATTAATAAAGTATCCCAATACTTGATGGGCTCATCTAACGCTTCCAACGCACGGAGATTTTTATTAAGTTGATCAATCAATCCTTTCAACGCAACAGAGGACTCTTTTGTAATAGCATTCAAATAATATAAGGACGACACATGATTTTGAACTAGCATTCTTTTGTTATCGAAGCGATCACAAATTAACTTCCAAGCTGTATCGTAATTACTTGCGGAAAACTCAATCCCATGGATTACAACAGCAGCGGAACCTTCCAGAGACGCTCGCAAATAATGGAATTGGTTAATTTTATTAATTTCATTGTTACAGTGAATGAGGCTAGTAAAAGTGTCGCGAAACTCCAACCAATTGCTAAAACTCCCATTAAATTTAGGTAACTGTATCGTGGGTAACTTAACAGGCTTACGTTGACTAATACGGGTACCTTTTGCACTACTTAAAGACTCATTATCGCTGTTATGCTTACATAACAGTTCCTGTGCCCTAGCCAGTGCTTTGTAATACTGTGAATCAAATTCAGCACGCTCAGAGACTTGAGCTTTAAAATCATCTACTAGACATTCCAATCGCAACTGTACCTCATCGTATTGCTCATACAAGGACTCGATTCTTCCAATCCGTAACTGCAATTCCTTGACCTCACAGCTAGTCAACTCCTTGTCACTGGATGCATCAAGGTAATTGATAAATACAGTTAAGCGTCCCTTTATGCTTCCTCGTTTTTTAATAAGTTCTCTTTCTTCGGACATACTGGGAATCGAATGTAGTCAACCTGGAATTTATACAATAACAACTTAAGGTATATTTTTATGCAATACTGAAATAACTTACGTTATGAACCCTACGTCTGGATACGTTGTAATGACAACAATTTAATTATATTATATTGACTTCTACCTGTTGTAAACATTAAGTGAATACAAAATGAGATTTTTAATTTAGACTTGGTTTAAGCTAGGTACATAAATTCCTCAAAACTTGAATACTTAATTACCTAACGTACAACTTTAAGCAATACAATACCAAATGAATAAGTAACTAAATTGACTAATACGGTTTAAATAACTGAATAAATATTAATTATGACTTGTTGTCATCTAACACCAACCTACGCACTATAACTATTTACTAGGAATAGAACTAAAATACTGCTATACAATTTTAAATGTAGCGAAATATCTACTGAACTTTCACGCTAATAATTTGAAAGAACGTATAATTGTATTTGCAAAATAAGTATCATCAAACAAATGGTAACCTACTAGAAACTATTCACATGTAATAAGGTAATTAAGTTACTTTGAACAATATTCAGGAATATAAAATACTAACCTTTTTAAATCCTTAATTATGGTTATATGTATACTACCTGAAAGAGTGTTGGGTGATGATATTTTAACTGAAATATTCTTAACACCGTAAATTAGCTTGAAGTCCTTTGTTCACAGTCACGTTGCCGGCTTATAACCTCGTCGGCATATCTCCCGGGTAATATTTATACAAATCCACTGATTTTTAGCAATTCTTCATGTGATTTTCAATCCGGCTCGAAGGACCAAAATGTGGGGGAATTTCAGGTGACTCTTCAAAGAAACTTCAAAAATGCTGATATTTAGTCTAATATGTATTGCCTTGATGACGAACAAAATGAGAAGAAAAAATGACAAGCCAGTACATAAATTCCTTACATCTAACTACAAACTAATTAGTACGCAACGTTGATTTGCTCATTCCAAACGAGCAGGCGTTAGCTCGAACACTAAGCGCGCCTAGAGTTCGGTCCTCATCCGTTGATAGGATCTTCCTTACCCTTGCGGCTTCATTATTAGTCTCGATGGATTCGCAGAATTTACGCCATGCTGTCCTCCTGGCGTTTCTGATCTGCTTTTTGTATGTGTATTGGGTCTTTTTGTATATCTCCCAGTCGTCCGGAAGTCTGGTGTTTTTGGCTCTGTTGAATTGCTTACGCAGCGCATCTCTGAGTTTACTAAGTTCAGCATTCCACCAGGGGTTCTTCTCGTTCCTGTTTCGTGGCGCTCTCAGTTTGCAGCATGCGTGGTATGCTTCGGTTAGGTATTCTGATAGTTTTGTCACGGTGTATTCTAGTTGTGCCTGGTCTTTTATGGTTACTTGTGTTAGGTGTCTAGTTAATAGGGAGGCCAAGAGGCGTCTGTATCCGGGAACATTAGTGCGCCTCGGGTTTCGCTTCGGCTCGGGTTCCCTACATTTGGTCATCAGTGTAAAGCGGATCCTTCTGTGATCTGAGCAAGAGGGCTCGTCTGACACGTGCCAGTTTGTAATCAGGTTTGTCGCGATTTCTGTAGCAAGTGTTAGGTCTATAATCGTCTGTCCTCGGACCGTGACCCAAGTGGGTTCCGAGCCGCGGTTAATGATGTTAAGGTTAGTAGAGAATAAATAGGTGGATAGTACCTCTCCCCTGGAGTTCGGTGCGTCGCTGCCCCAGAGCGGGTGGTGGGCGTTCGAGTCAGTGCAGATGATCAGGTCCAGATTGGTGCACTCGCAGTGTTGCACCAGGTCGGCCATCTGTTTTGGTGGACAGTCTGCGTCCTCGCCAGGCATGTACACCGAAGCCAGTACAACATCTGGGGCGCTACCTTCGGTCTGGAGCCTGACAGCTGTCAGGTCTCTGGAACAGAATTGGGTGAGTGGTGTGGTAGGGATTTCTTTGGGTATATAGACGCAGGTTCTTGGTTTGTCTGATGTGTGAGTGTTGAGGATTATCTTACCTCCGATGTTACCGAGGCCACATATTTTGTTATTTCTGATCCACGGCTCTTGGATCAGTGCGATGGTTCGGGGCTTTACCTCCAGCGCCCTGCGTAAACTAGCCGTGGCAGTCTGGCTATGTTGGAGGTTGGTTTGGATTATGTTTAAGGGTGGTGGCGGCGGTGGAGTGGAGTTAGTCGGAGATTGATCCATTGGACAGTCTCTCCGTCTCCTCCACTCTGTTTTGGTCGTCGTTTCCATCGCCCGGCGACGAGGTTAGGAGTAGCTCGTTCCAGCCAGGTGATGCAGGGGACAACGTCTCGGTGTCGTCGGCCATTGCCGCTCGGGCCATGACCTCCTCGAGTTGTGCCATATCCGTGTCGGTCGTCTGTGTCGTCGTCGGTACTGTCGTCTTCCCGTCTGTGCTGTCGGTCTGGGTGTCAGAGGGTCGGGTCGTGGGCCAGAAGCGTACGTATATCGACCCTAGCATGTACGATATCCGTCGCTCCCGTCCCATGACCTTTTCAACTTCCTCCGGTGGCAGCCCTAGCGTCAGATAAGTCCCACAGTGGTCGCCACCGACGGTAGTTGCCCTGTATAACGACCACCGCGATATGTCGTACCAAGTGTTCTGACGGATCAGAACACTCTGGAGCTTGGCCACGTCACCTCTGTAACGAGGGACGAAAAGCGAGGCTCGGACACGGGTGGGCACGTCGGTCTGTTTCATGACGGTAAGTCTCTGGTTAGTGTCTGGGAGTCTGATTTTGGGCACATTCTGGGTCAGCCAGGTCAGGGCATTGTCGTCTTCACACCACATCTGCACTGTACCTTCCGTCACCCGTGGGTAACCGCTGAAGGCCGGGAGTGGTGCCGACAAGTCTGTGTCCACCACCAGGTTCTCAAGGTCCGTCTTAATATAGTCTGCCTCTACCTTGGTCAGCTCCCTGCCGGGGTGGGGAAAGCAGATTGCTACGGCCAGCCGCGCCGGAATATCCTGGTTGGCCCGCGCGTAGGTTCTCTGCCCCCCCTGAGCGGAGTGGACCCTCACACGTTTGGCGTCCCCCTGAAACGTACTTGGCGAAGCCGTGTCGTCAGGTCGATCCCTCTTCGCCGGCCCTGTACGCTCGGTCCAGGCTGTGGCTCAGAGGTGCCTGGCAGGGTGGTCGTTGCCGGCAACGCCTTGTGTGAGGCTCTAGACCGCTTTCCCCTAGCATGTCTAGGTCGAGGTCGGTCGTGGGTTTTGTTGGAGTTTTGGGGTCGGCTAGCTGCCCCGGCAGGCTCCACCACGTGCGGAGGCGCTTCGCGCTGGGTTGCCCCTTCGCGTACCTGCTCCCGCCCGCTTGGTTCCACGTCCGGCCGCTTTCCGCGCTGGGTTTCCCCTTCGCGTACTTGCGGCTGGGCGCGTGGCTCCGCGTCCGGTAACTTTGCGCGCTGAGTTGCCCCTGCGCGTACTCGTGACCGGTCGTGTACTCATCAACATCTCTTCGGCGTCCGATCGCGCTTCGCGCTGGCCAGTGCCTTCGCGGGTAGTACGCTTTCGGTCGCCTACTTCCTTCTTCTCCCGGGCTGAGGTTTTTCCGCGCTTTATCAGCGGGCGTACTTCACCAACAACGACCGGGAGAGTGGTAAAGCTGCCCGGTTCAGTGTCCTTCCCCGTATCGGTCTGTCTGTGTTCAAATTGGTCACTGTCTGGGTAAGTGGTGCTGCTCCGCACAATGCTCTGTTGCCAAAGGTTCGTGGGAGGCCCATACTCTGTCGTGGGTATTGGCGCGTGTATCGCAGCCAGGGTTAAGTGCAGTGGCGCGTTAGTCGCAGCCGCGGTAGGATTTGGGGGCGCGTTAGTCGCAGCCTGTGATGTGGGCGCGTTAGTCGCAGCCTGTGATGTGGGCGCTAAAGCAGCAGCCGGCCGCGCTGAGAAGTGCGGCATTAATGGGTCCATAGAGCAGTTTGACGCCCCCCCCATAATACGATGGCGGCTAACCGCCGGAGCGGTGTGGGATTCCCCGGCTTGGCCGGGACCCACCTGGGTAGATTTTTTATCTTGCTGCATGTTCATGGTAGTGGGGGTGGGCTTTTTTGGAATCGAGGTTACCCGTCCTCTGGGACCGACAGGGGTAAAGGAATGGGAAGGAAGGCATTTTGTGGATTGAGGTTGTGGTTTCCTAGGGGGTCACCCTAGGCCTGGGAGTTGGCCTAGGGATTTTAGGATCGATGGGATCTGTATGGATAGGGAGGGATGGCTTAGTCAGGTTGTGGGTTCACGGGAAGGGGTTTATGGGTTACCCTAAGCTTGGGATTTGGCTTTCGGGAACTTCTCTTGTCCGGGATACCCTAGGGGAGATGCTCCGAGTGCGGGACCGCCCACTAACGGCCCAAGGTTGCCGTCAGTGGTCGGTCCCGCAGCCGGAGTTGGGCTATCCGCAACCTGCCCACCCGCTCGGTTGCAGGAGAAGAAGTGCCTGGCAGTCTAGGTCGCCCCACCACGGATGTACGTATACATTCGCGTTCGAGCGACCCAGACCCCCCCGAGTTACTCTAGTTATTTTTTATGGTACCAACATGGGGCCTGGACCAGGAAAAACGAAAAAACTCTAATTACATCATAATACTAAATAATGCGTTTCCAACGGTGTCGATTATAGAAAAAATAAAATTGCACAGCATACACACAAATTAAGACCCACCGTAGTAAAAAAAAAATTAGTGCCGTCATGCCGTTTGAGAGGTACAGCAATTTGCTAAACGATACCCCAGCGGCATCTTGAATAATTCTGAAACCTCAAGACGCACAAATTTTATTTATTGGGCACAATTAGGCACACATATAATGATCTATCTAAGTACCTAGTTTGTACTCAGCTACGACCACCGGTTAAAAAACATGCCACTGGGGTAACGTTACTCCAGCGGAATCTGTTTTTCGTGAATATTTTTAGATCGGCTGGACGCACAAATTCTAAATTTCGGGCACATTTACACGAGATGGGGTACTAATTATCTGTCGAGCCGAAATCCTGAAAAGCGACAACATACCGCTGGAGTAATGCACACAAATAATGCCATAAATTCTCATAGATTTGCAAATAATTCAGACGATTCAGTAACTATTGCAGAGAGCACTATGTTGTCTATGTTATGGGGTTTGGTTTCCGCACTCAGTCCGTCAGGTGGACCATTGTGCGTGTTGCAGAGAGCACAAATCCGGTAGGTACTAAACCACACTGGTTTTTTTTTAAAATTGGATTATCTGTCTGAGCTTTTTCAGTCTCATTTTGTTCAGTGTACCGGAACGCATGATCACGCCGACAGAGGGCGCCATCCAGTTTTCCTTTTCCGAACAAAAAGTGATAGTTAATGGACATAAGACTGAACGATGGTTCTGTAGTGGTAAAGGAGATTGCCACGGAGCAGCACGTCGATTCTGTAAAATTCAAACAAAAACTCGCATCTCACTTCGCTATTCACTCTCACTTCGCTTAAGGTTCAAAATGACCTTGATTTTGCATTCTGTAAGCATCACCTAGTCACTTGCGAAGTGAAGTGAGCACCGAAGTGACCAATGACAATACTAGTGACTACCATACTCAACAAAATGTTAGTAAAGTTTTATCGATTCCAGTTTTTTGACACGATTGTTGAGTTTTTGGCACAGAATTTTAGCTTAAGATGTTTAAATTTAAATTTCTTATATAAAGGAATTTGAGGTAGTTAATAATAAGTAAAAAAACAAAAAACTCTAAATTCTTGCCATGAATTTATAATCTATGCTTCGCTTACGAAAAAAATATATGTCACAATATGTTGACAGTACGTTGCGTTGTTTTTGTTGTTGTGTTTGTCGAAAATAATTGTGAAATAATCATGAAGTAAGTTTAAATTTTGGTATTTTTCTACTAGGTACATACCCACTACTATAAATCTGATGTGTCTAGATTTCATTCTATTAGATCTAAATGTAGTACTTACCTATCTTTAATATAACTTTATCACCATGAAACACCTTACTTCTACATTACATTAATTCATTACTAATATAATTCAAATACTAATTTATCTTTAGAGTACCTACTATTTTCAGTCAAAATATTTCTCACTAATTTTATTCCACAAGAAAGATAATTATGGAGTAATATTTTATCCAATTTACTTTTCAGGGTTCTGAACTGATTGAGGATAGTCAAGAGCACACTCATAATTACAGACTACCTGATCCTGCAATTTCGAGAAGACTGTTTGCTTCGTCATCCAGCTCAACTGTTGGAACAAGCTAAAGTATTTTGCAGGTATGTGTCTGGGTAGAGAGAGATTCATGAAGACTCAAATCATATCTTGAGAACAGGTCCGCTACACTCTGACCCGAGCTATAGTTTTAGGAGGTAACAACTTATCTACTTTACTTTTTTATTTTTGTTGATTATTATTAAATAACATCTACGTTAAGAGATTTTTTTAAAATTTCTTGTTGAAATTTAAAGTGCTATTATTTACTAGCAACTTTCTGGAATTGGAAATGTCAATACTTAATTATAATATAGGTAAACGGGGTTCCTTTTTAGGATTGTTTCTGTTGTTTCAGAAGATCCAGTTAGTTCGACTAAGTGCACAAATCCTGCAACCCTTTATGGAGAGGAGTGTGGAAAGAGAAAGGGCCATGGATGAAAGGAGTGCAGAGAGAGATAATATCTTAGCTGAAGCTGTGGCTGCAGTGGGAAAAGGGCTGCAAGCATTGGCAGAGGCTAAAAATAGAGATAGGGTGTAGTAATATAAGTTAATATAATATATATTGTAAATATGTGAGAACCATGTCTCTATCACATAGTTGATTTACCTGTCATTACTTTATTTTTGACCAGACTGCCTCGTTGGTCTAGTGGTTGCAAGTGCTACTGTTGAGCATGAGGTTGTGGGTTTGACTCCCAAGTCAGGCAAATTATTAATGGGTTTTTCCAACAGGAATTTCTCAGTAGTAGACCAGTCTTTAATAATTTTGCCTGGTTGATGGCAATAGGCTCGCCCCCTATTACATGGGACTTAAAAAACATTACTGAGGAAATGTGGGTGTACTACAGGTACACCTCTGCCCAACCCTTCGGGGAAACAAGGCGTGATGTTATGTTATTCTTAATTTTTCTTTTTACCTTTGTGTTAGACTAATTTTATTCTAGGTGCATCATCTTCACATATAATTATATAATGAATGTATACAAAACCTTGTAAAACATTTTTAAAGAGTAACGGTGGATTTTCTTGTCCTCTCTTCTCCATACGAACACTACTTTTTGGAAGGGGCGACTAGAATCAATTCTATTTTATTGTAATTGTTGACATTCAAAAATGCCTTTTCATGTGCCTATTTGAAATAAATGATTGACTTTGAATAAATAAAACACATTTAAACGGATACTAAAGCGGTTTTATTGAAAGTCCATTGGTGATTAGTTTGGATTTGGTTTCATTTTATACATTTCCTGATGTGCTAAAATAGAAATCTATTGAATCTACCACTATTTCACAAAATGGCCTCTCCGTAGAGGCCTCCCATTTTATCCCAGTAAATATAAGACAGAGGTCAACAACCCTTTCTAAGTTGGGGTTAAGGGTTGTTGACCTCTGTCTTTTACATACATATATTTATCTATCTATTTACAAAAACAACTAACTATCATAAGAGTTAGATCCTGCAGTGTGTGTTTTGGGGTGGGGCTTTAACTTATGAATTTATCACTTTTAACGAATACTAGCACAGTTTTATTGAAAGTCCATTGGTGATTTGTTTCGATTTGGTTTAATTTGACACTGCAGACTTATTATCGCACCTATGTTCATGTTAGCTACATGTTCTTTACCGTGTGCATCACGTTTAGAGTGAACATGACATAGGTACTCAATTATCATCCAAACATAGTCAATTATATTATTATTATCACAACGGTAATGTTTTCCCATTTTTTCTTATTTGTGCTTATATTTATATATAATTAGGTGTATTTATTATATTTAGTTTTAATAGGTATATATGTATATCATTATATTTAAATAGATGTTTTTTTCCTCAATTCTCGCTATTGCACCTACACCTGTTTGTCTCTACATCATCCAAAGGTTGACTGATAGAAAATGCCTGTGGCATTAAGTCCACCTCTACATTTTTGTGCTTGAAGGATAAATAAATAAATAATTATAATACAATATACTACCCGTTCCCACTGGCGGCACCCGTTCACGAGCACGACGTATGAACCAACCATCGCTCCGCTGGGGAACGTAACGACCCGCCTCACACACAAAAAAATAAATAAATTATGATGTGAACACCATAGCATATTTACTTAGTTTCGCCTACGTAGTTGCCCTAGAGCTAAATCGGCGTTAGATGGCAAATCCCTAGTTTGCCTCATTTGAACTTCAGCAATTGTTTGGAGCTCTTCTAGTCTCTCTTCTTCTGAAATTGTCAATTCATACGCGATTGCACATGTTGTGCAAAACACAACATGCAATAAATATTTTGCAAATACATCTGGATGATAATTGAGCACTCTGTGTTCTAACAAGCACCTAAATCGTCCTTTTAGGATATCAATTGTTCTCTCTACTGAATTGCAAGCAGTTAAGTGACGGTCATTATAGAAAGCTTCTGGGGAATTATCTTCAGCACCACTAATTGGCGTCATAAGGTAGGCGCGCTGAGCATATCCTGAATCACCTGAAAATAATTAATAGGTAAGTAACAAATAATTATGTAGTTTTTATACCTAATTAGGCTTATATTCTGAAGTAGGGGTAGGGAGGGATTAACTAACCAAGGAAAACAACTTCTTCACCAGCATTTGTTAATGCTTAGTGGGCTTTTATAACACCATAGTTAAAAATGAAGCTATCATGAGTAGCTCCACCATTATCTTGGATCCACATTTAAAATATTTAGATCTGCATCTGTTATCTGAAAACTAAAAATATAAAAAAGAAATAATATGAAGACTAATTGAATACTATAATAATAGTAATAGATTACAATATTGGAATCCATTTTACCAATTGCACATATCTTGCATGGTAACCTTTGCGGCAGCGGCAGTAGAAACATTCTTCATTCTCTTCTGGTTTTTTCAATGCCTGTTTTTTCAACCACTAACATAATTAACTATCACAAATATGTAAAAATCAAAGAAGGGTCACTTTAGTTTTATTATACCTAGGTACTAACCTTTCTTTTAACATTTGTCTTTCTTGTATACTTTGAGGGAACCTTATATATATTTTTACTATTGCTGGATTATTAAGAGCTTCCACTACTTCATTTATGCAACGAGGTGCTGATGGTTGCGATAATTATGTCCTTATATTTTCTTTTATTATTTTCTGATAACTGCCATTAGCCAAGAATGACAAAGTGCATAATATCTGTGAAACAATAAATCAATAAAAAAATTAAGTAAGTAATCTAGATCTAGTAAAAACAAAATAGGGACCAATTTGGTTATTTACATGCTAAATAAATACCAAGTACCTTTATTATAACTATAAATATAGGGTCCTTAGACTAAGATGAAAACATAGCTATCAGGAAAACAACCTAAAGAGTTAATCCTTAGTATGAATATTGTTTTCTTGAGTTTTATGCGATAAATTATGTTGGTGTGCTTGGTAAAAAATCTATCAGCTGTAAACTGTGTATATACTTACAAAAGTAACTTTATACTTAATAAAATGAAGCACTTACGTTTACACGAGTCTCGACGTTTTGTGGGCTTTATCAGAAGCAGTAACTCATACTCTAGCTAGTTGGTCAATTAGTTCCTTTGATAATCTATATACGCTCACATATGCGTCATTTCGGGTTATTTATTAAAGATAAACTTCGGATTTGGTTAGATTGTCGACGCTTTTCTTGTTTTATCCAAAGCATGAGCCTCTTCTAACAAAAACATTCTGGCCATCGTTATCGCTCATTCTGGCTATTCACGTTATCGTAGGTATTCACATAACACAAACGCCTAAAAAGTAGTTTTTAACCACAAATTATATAGTTATTGTACTAATTTTTATCACTGCGACATACAAATATTATTTTAACACTGTTTTTATAGGATTTCTTATAATCTCACTCGTAAAATAGATGCTTTTTATTTGACACTTTGAATCGTGTTCGAGTGCGAAGTGACCGTCGAAGTGATGGCGGAATTACCTTACTGAATACCACTTCTTACGTCATCTCATACTTTATCTGTCAAAATCTCACTTATATTTAGTTCAACTCGCTGACACGCTCGCAAGGGCAGCGCTAGTGTAAGTTCGAACTATCAACCGAGTTTATAGAATGCCAATCAAGAAACTCACCGCGGATTCAGATTCGAATTTTAGAATGAGGTCTTACAGAATCACACTGCAGGTCCCTTTTGTGGTATCGGGTGCCTGATTTTAATAATAACCAAAAAATATACTTAACTATTTTTTTTGTGTACAGGGTATTTTTTATACAATTTATTTCATCCTGGGAATAAAGATAAAGTTAATTAATAGTTAAACATTACGTCGACATCCGTTTGATTCAATTTAGTCTGTGGTTTGGTTGGCATACAAAAAAAAGTTGCCAAGTATCAAAGAATTTAATAACTAAAGCTATCTTTTAATCAATTGAGTAATCGATATTAATTAAATCGATAATAAATAATAAAAAAAACTTTTTTTTTTTTTTAATTATATATAACCTATGGGTAGTTTACATCTCAATTAGATCTCAACATTTGACTTCAACGCTACTGTGTTAGTATTTTGTTTTAGGACAATGAGATAGAATGATGTTATCCCTGTCCTTATATACGTATTATTGTACCATATATATATCTGAAATGAACAACAATACGTGTACGCCAAATATGAGTTTATGTAAAGTATTCTTGATGACGAACACTATTGGATAAATAAACAATGCTCATAGTCGATGCGAGTAAAACCGATGGAACAATGACAATAATAGGTTGCTTAAACTCATAATACTCATTGATAAATAATAAATGTTCAGAAAAGTAATAGACACAAAAATAATAGCCATGTTTATTTAGATAACTCCTTAGTAGAAAAGTAGTTTTTATCGATTGATCTGTAGCGATTTATTAATAAATTATTAAAAAAAATATCTGGCAACATTTACTTGTGCATGTCACAGAACTCGCAGACTTCGTTCTGTGCACAGACTACATAGAGATACTTACGTATGTTCTGTGGTTCGTTACGTGCGTCATTGCTTTGTTTAGATACTTTGAGTTTTGAATTTCGTAATCTTTTACTTAGTTATTATTTACGATACGTGCTTTTTCTGCTACTACCGAGTTGAGCTATTAAGTTCCTGGAGTGCATTATGTTTTGTGAGATATTTGACTCTTAATAGTGCTGTTCTTTGTGAGATATTTGACTCTTAGTGCTACAACAGAAAAACAATGATATCTCTTGAACCAGGGTGAATAAATGAAAAATGGTTTCTGATTATGAAAATACTATGTTTTTACTATTATTTAAAATAAAAATCTTCAGGGCACAACAGTTTTCCAGTGGGACCCAACGTTCCTTACAAATCGGGCAATCTCCTTTATGTCATCTTTGTTCCCCTGCATGCACAACATCGTTAAATTGTTGTAATTAGGATGGTTGCTATTCTTTGATTGCTACTAGCGTACTTACCGCCCCTGCCTCGCACGGTTTTTACGACTTCATCGAGATTTCATTAAGTATCCATACTTCCATACTTACTAATATTATAAATTAAAAAGTAACTCTTAACCCAACAACTGCGGCCAACGCGCATACCTATGCGTTTTTCGGAGTTTTACCGTATGCGCGTCCATACAATTTACATAGCTTGCTTCGAGTGCGTCGCGCCGCACCTATGCGATCATTGTTCATCAAAAGGCATCTCTATTGTTTCGAAAACATCGTAAAATAAGGGTCGGTAAGGGTGTCTGCACACAACAGTGGTTAAGATTGATAACTGCGTTATTCGGTAGTTACATAAGTAATACAACGTTTGTCAGGGTAAAATAATGTTCGTTCGTGATGAGTGAAAAGTTATAAATATGTAATAGAACCATTACTTCGATAATCATCTATGGTAATAATAACTTCAAAGAAAACTACATACACTTAACTAATAAACATATTACAGCAAGAGTCATTCGGGTCAAGTCAAGAGCACGCACTTTATTTTCTATGGTCTCAACGAACTATTAAAAATGAGATAACTGAGTTGATTGTACATAAAATTGGTCGAGGATATATTTTCATTATTTAAGTAAATTTACGTTAAAGATTAATTCGATTTTTTTCTACATGTGTTTACAGTAACATGTTCCGAACGCGTACTCCGGCCCCGTCACGCGGGTAAAATTACGCAAGCCTTAGGATAAAATTACGCGTCCGGGGTAAACGTACGCTTTTAAAGAAATCTAAATGGATGGTGAAATAAAATAAAGATTGGCGATAATCAACGTTTATCAAACTTAAGAATTAATGGAAACTTTACTATGTACTTATATCTGTAACTTGAAAAAAATTGGAACTTTGGTCATTAATCAATAAGTGAATGATAGTGAAATTGCGGCATTAGAGTCACCTTTTGAAGAAATAATTTGTTTGTCTGATGTCAGTTTTTCTTTAAATCATAAGCAACACTTAAGTTTTCTTTGTTGAACCCAGTTATCTTCAACGTCACTTCCTAAGGTAGACTAGGTAAATATAGTTGAACTTACAGGTGATGAAACGTATCTGATATTCAATTGTATCTTGAAGTTCGATCATCTGAGATCGGGGGTCGTTGTGGTGCTTTCCTTACATAGTTCCATTCATAGATGAATTTTAATATGTTCTGAAAGAAAAAACAACTTTTAAATAACTGGATATTTTTATTACAAATTGGGGTATAAGTAGGTACCTACGCAACATAGGTAAAAATACGCGTGCGTACTTTTGACCTCGCACTCTTACCCAACTGGCAAAAATATTAAGAGGGAACAGGAGCTGCGAGGAATTAGAAAAATAGGTATTCAAAGAAACTATTGCCGTCGCGCTGCGCCTGAAAAACCGAGTTAAACCCCGTAAAGTGCGATAGGGACAACTGCAGCTCAGACCGATTATAACACAAAATTTTTGACGAAAACGACGTTTGGCATTCTCCTTTTTTCTCCTCGAAAACTAAGCCGATTTAATAATTTTTTACATTAAAATTTTAAGAAAGATTATGTCTAGGTTCCTATTATTTTCTTTTATGCTAAAAACTTTTTCGAATTAGTCTGGTAGTCCTCTAATCACGGCGGTAAAAATGGGGCATTTTTGTAATTTTTGGAGGGTCATAGTTTCCTTACTTATTAATTGCTGAAAAAAGAAAATGACAGGGACATGCCTATAGAGACCCTGATTTTATTTAAAAAAAATGCCTATTGCGGCGATAATTCCCCTCTTTGAGGAGTGGCTGGAGAGGCGCCACGGCGTCCTCACCTTCCGCCTGACGCAGGTCCTCACCGGACACGGCTGTTTCGGGAGGTACCTGTTTCGGATAAGGCGGGAGGAAACGCCCGGGTGTCATCACTGCGTGGATCGCCCGGAGGACACGGTGGAGCATACGGTGGAGGTATGTCCGGCTTGGGCAGAGCACCGCCGTGTCCTCGTGGAGGCGATCGGTGGCGGGGATCTCTCGCGTCCGGCCCTGGTCCAGGCTATGGTACGGAGCGAGAGGGCATGGGAGGCCGTCACCTCCTTCTGCGAAGCAGTAATGCTCGCGAAGGAGGAGGCGGAGCGCGTGAGGGAGAGGCAAATTTCGCGCCCTCACGCCCCTAGCCGCCGCAGGAGGAGACGCCCCGGGCGTCGGGAATCGATCGCGGATTCCCGGCCACCGTAGGCGCGGGCTTGCGGACGGTGAGCAATGGGTAGCTCGCCGTCCGGTAAGGACCAAGCCCGGGTCGACGGCGCGTTGTGTTCCACGCGCGCCTCAAAGAGTGTCAGCGAGTGAAGGGGTCCGATGAGACCATTGCCTGCCGGGGTTGCGGGAAAGTCCGAAAGGGATACCGTGGCCCCCTGGCATTGCACAGGCAAGAGAAGGAACACGGGTGGGTTTTAGTCAGTAAGAGTCTGACACGCCCTCCCGCTCCACCCAGAGCGGGAGACGCCATTTGATGATTTCCCAACCAAAAAAAAAAAGAAAAAAAAAGGTACATGCCTATAGAGACCCTGATTTTATATTAAAAAAAATGACAGCTCTAGAGGCATTATTCAGGAAGAAAAACGGGGAATACGTTTGTATGGAGAATCGCGGGCCCTGTTCCCTCTTAAATGATCGGTCACAATCAAAATACACAGGTCAATGAATTTTAGAGAATATGATACACTTACATAAATACTACGGTAATCAAACAATAGAAATGTAATAAACTTACTGTCTTAGATCCATGCATGTAACTTCAACACATTTTCCCCGGCACAAATATTAAAGGATTTTTTTGCAGATGACGCCGGTGTGACAGGTCACAGGTGGCTCCAAAACGGCGAATCGTGCGTTACTAAGTTCCCCGAAAACAGACCTCATTCCCTCCATCCCTGTCGGAGATCGGGCTACTGCGCACTTTTATCCGCCGCGAGCTCTTACCCCCGAATGAAGCTTCGTGCAGACTAGCGCGACGCGACACCGGCTATTGTTATACCGTGAAGTTTTCTTGGAATTTGTATTGTTCGAGTCGCGTCGCGCCGTCGCGTCGCGCTGGTCTGAACGAGGCTTGACTCTAAGCCTTTGTATTTTTATTTTTTTGTTTTTTTTATAGGGCTTTGTCGCTTAGCGGCCACGTCGCCCAGTGCAGAAAACACAAAATTGTAGATTACGATCTACCTTGTACAATTGTTTAGCCTTATCGGACATTGGAAAAGCAAGGATGGTATTACAAAAGCCAATATTAAACCTTAAAAGGTTTTATATTGGCTTTTGTAATATCGTCCGAAAACATTAATTCTAGTATTTTCATTCCTAACACACTCCATCAGAATGTGGAAGACGTCATCAACCACTCCGCAGTCATCACAATTTGGGGACAAAGCTCTCCTCATTAAGTAATAAAACTTATTTGATGGAATATGTCCGGAACGAAGTCTTAAGGCTAAGGTAATTAGGTTTTTATTGAGGTTACAATCAATCCACGGATCCCGAGAAATCTCTGGCTGGATAGTTCGATACCATATCCCTTTTTCTTTTGATCTTTCATCAAAATACTCCTGCCATAGATCTAAACACTTTTTTTAGCCTTTCCAAAATAGTCTGAATAGTACAGTGGAGTAATATTCATGAGAACTCCATCAACACACGCTTGTTTGGCGAGCATATCAACCTTATCATTTTCTTCTACCTGACAATGCGACGGAATCCATTGAAGACATAGATACCGTTTTGGAATTAAACTGAAGCTTTAAGAGGAATTCATATAGTTATAACGTAGGCTGTCGGAATACCTCGCATGTGAGAAGTGTGCCGAGCCAAATGTTGCAGCGAACTTTTGGAGTCTGTCAGAATCACAAATTTTTCGCCATCGATTGATAGAATATAGGACAAAGCTTCCAATATCGCACTCAATTCAATGTGCATAATAGAAATATCTGAATCAATCTTAAGCTTCATGTGGTTCAGAAGAATGGGATCAAAAAAGGCAGCGCCTTCCAAATGTTTATTTTTGGAACCATCAGTAAAATTTTTATGATATCTTGAATATTGTTCTTGAATATATGAAGTACATAAGTTTCTTATATTTAAAGTACTGTAGCGGCGTTTAGCTTTAGAAATAGTAGGAATTTTATCGAAGACTAAATGAGACATATTTATACTACTTATCCATTTATTAGATAAGTGAAAACATTCCGAGTTGAACGCTTGAGTGTATTGGAACAGAATTATATTGAGAAAGGATGTCAATAAGTAATGGCAGCTTCTTGTTCAGCCAATAGTTGGAACCTGTAACTATTGAAAGATTTATTAGTGATTCTATAGTTATATTGTTACGAAAATATTTTGATTTTAACATAAACTTGCTAGCCAGTATTTCCGACGAATATGAAGTGGCGGTATGCATAACTCGCTTTCCATGGCATGTATCGGGGTGCTCCTTATAAATCCGCCGATAACACGTAGGTAATGCTTGATTTTGGACCCTATCTAGTTTGATTAGCTTAGACTTACAACTACAGTCAAATAAGAAACTGGCATAATCAATTCTAGAAAATAGTAAATTCATTAAATTCATAGTAAATTCATGAATTTCATTACCTTTTGTGAGGTTTCATTGATATGTTTACCCCATCTTAATGAGCTACCAGCCACAAACCCAAATACTTCACATTATTAACAACTTCCATTGAAACATCATCAAAAACAAAGTCGACAGACCTCCTAAAACAACCCTTTTTAAAAACACAAATCTTAGTTTTATTCGGAGACATGCACTGGTCAGCAAATAAACCGAGCCACCCGCTACCTAGGAACTCTGATTCGATTTTCTCAAAAAGTATAAAACTTACAACTATCAAAGTTATACCTAAAAAAAGTGCGTTTCATGGTGATTAAAATTACTACAAATTAATTCGAAAGTACTGTCAACTCACATTGTAATCAAGCAACAAATACAATGCTAACGATTTGCTCTGTTTTCACCAGAGTTTGAAATTAGCGTTCTTTTTCTCTACAATGAGGGTAGTCGGATATTTCTTATCATTTCTTTAGTTTTTGTCCATCGTTTGCTCAGACGCGTGTGTTTTTGCTACTTTTTTCGATTAATAATGGATACAACACCTCAGGAAGCAGCTCAAGCTGTAGGTAGCATTACTTCAAGCAGGCATTGCGCAACGTGAAGTCGCTCGAAGGCTTCGAATCAGCAGATCTTCGGTGCAACGAGTTTACAGACGATACCTAGAGACCGGAGCATTCGATCGCCGTCCAGGTACGGGCAGACCTAGGGCTACATCGGCAGCAGATGATCGTTATATCCACCTTACTGTTCTGCGAAATCGCCACCTCAATGCAGTTCAAGTCCAACAAAGTCTGCGTGACGAACGCCAAGTGGTCATAAGTTCAGATACCGTCAGAAGGAGACTTGTTGAACGGAACCTGACCCCAAAAAGAGCTGCAACAGGCTCAGCATTAACGGTAGCACATCGTCGAGCTCGACTTGAATTTGCTCGAGAGCATAGGGATTGGACATTAGAGCGGTGGAGTAATGTACTCTTCACTGATGACGATGAGACCAGGGTGAGTCTACATGGAAGTGATCGACGTCAAAGAGTATATCGTCGCCCTGGAGAACGTTATTCTCAGTGTTGCATCGAGGAAACTGTTGCTTATGGAGGAGGATCTGTAATGGTCTGGGGCGGCATCTTGTTAACAGCACATACAGTGTTAGTTTTCACCGAACCGACGGGCCGTACACGTGGACTGACTTCTCATCGCTACATTACTGAAATCCTCGCAGGCCATGTGGTACCTTAAGCAGGATATATCGGACAGGATATGCAATTGATGCATGATAATGCACGGCCTCATGTTGCTCATGTGGTGACCCAGTATCTACGTAACGTCAGCATTCGTACGATGGACTGGCCAGCTCGAAGCCCGGACTTGAATCCGATAGAACACTTATGGGATGAGCTGAAACGTCGGGTTCGAGCCCGGGTACCTGCTCCAACAAGGCTTCCAGAGCTGCGAATCGCAATTGAAGAGGAGTGGAATACAATTCCTCAAGATTTTATCGTCAGGCTCGTAAGGTCGATGAATACAAGGATGCTGGCAGTTATCCGAGCAAGGGGAGGGAATACGGAATATTGATCAAAAACTTTTTTTTGATTTTATCTTTGTTTTTGGCTTTAATTTTTTTTTTCACTTTATCATTAGGTAGGACCGGGGCTGGTTCCAACGGAGGTAAGAATTAACTTGAATATTCCCGCTAAACGGTAAGCGTTACAATCATAATACTCGGTTACCCAGCACTATTTACGCCGCCAAACGTGTCACGACTCGTCAGTCCTCGGCCAATCGCCTCTTGCGGGAGTTGTGAGCAGCGAGCCCAGATTGCCAAGTAAACGAAATTTTCGTGGTTTGCAATAATTTGACTCAAGATGTAGTTATTCACTCAATCGAATATATTATTACCACGGATATCGAGGGATATGCCTTGGAGGCGTGGCACGTGGCGCCTCGACATTGCTAAATTGGGCTTATGTTCGAACGGCAGCTGTACGCTTCACCCAGTCGCTTTGCAACTGCGTACAGTGTACTATTGATGCGTAAAAAACCAAAATGCCGAGCTGTGCAGTAATAATTTGTAAAAATAGGTCTAGTACCATCAACCTGAAGACAAATGGCGTGTCCTACCACCGGTAAATAAACATTTAAGTCACTGTTTAATATTTTAAATCAATTTTTAAATCATTTACTAAGTTGCGTCCGGAGCGATACGAACTAGCCCGAACTAGCCCGAATCTTTCCGAACGGAACGAACGTTTTGGATTTAGAGAGGTGCAATCGAGTGCGTGCGGCTGATTTTATCGACATGCGTATTATTGCAGTCGAATATTTTTTTACAGAACTCAATGGATATTCTCGTATTACATGTATAGTTTAAGAGTTAAAGGAGATTGTTCAAAACCAGTTTCGAAAAGTTGCACGTATGAAAACCAAATTAATACACAAATTATTAGCTTATTTTTTACAAGCTTTTCACTTCAGGAATTTTATTTTCGTATCCGGAATTATGATTTTAAGATAAACAGTAAATTAACGATTGCTAGGTACATTTCCGTAATAGTCATGATGGACGTTTCATTTTCTTCTTTTGTACGAGTTACGTAAGTATGAGCCTTTACATAAAAACATCACAAAAATTATAATAAACTCATAGATAGCTAAATAATTAGTAATATCATAATCATAACGAAGGTACTGTATAATTAAGTATTTTATAGTTCCGTTGTGAAAATATTTATTTTTGTGTTTAGTCTCACGCAGATGCAACTGTCAAGGCAGATGACAGACGTACCGGTAGGGATGACGATTATTCCTAAACAAGATCGATTTTTAAATCTATCCGAATTGCAGGAAAGAATCGATTCAGCAATAAATTGAGTTCTGATAGGTCTGTTCCCGCCATTATTCTAGATCGACAGCTTTACTATAGATAATCACTTATTTGTTGCCAGCATAATTAGTCAAATGAAATGAATAATCGAATACAAAATAAATTAAATAATATTCTTGGTTACAAAAAACAGAACAAAGAAACTGCGTATCAAAACTTACAAGTTGCAATCCGCAGGAAAAACATCGGAACGCGTTTTCAAGTTTCGAACAAAAAAATCTATAATTCATTGTGTATGATCGATAAAAAAAAAACAATTTTCTTAACCTATAAAAACGATTCAAGACCGCCATCCCTAAGCCGGCGCCTGCGGAAGTCGCCATTACTGTTTATACGTCGATTGAGAATCTCCGAATTTGTTTAATTACTTTAAAACTCTGATACTTGTGTGAAAATGAACACTTTTATTTAATAGTATATATAGCGTAGTCTATAATAAATAAAGATTTATTGTGTTTCAACTTAAGACGGATTTCCATACAACATCGGTCATGATCCTTTGTTATTAATTTAATTTTGTTTGAAGCAAATAAAGACATTTTCATTTCTATACAGTTATTCGTGCATAGCATAATATTTAACAGAGGGTTCCCTTTACCCGGTAATACAATATTTAAAAAAAAAAACTCATTTTATTTTAGCAAAAATAACCCATATTTTCGGATAGTTAAATAAAAACAAAATAAATGTATAAAGAAAATTAACAAAGTTATAATAATATTAACAATACAAGAATGTGCTAAAATAAATATCGATAAAAATTATCGACCATCGCTTTCGACTCCCTAATTGCATGCGTGTGCATTGAATGTTCGCAAATAGCAAGTGTTTACAAGTGAAAGCCCCGCCCATTCTATGTATGTGTGCTATTAGAAATTGATTTAGTGTAACTGGTTTCTTCTTAGTGTGCGTGTTCAAATTTTAAGTGTGTGTCGTAAGTACACTATTTGTTAATGTTGTAATTATTTTGGTGGGAGATAAGCGGCCGCACTAGGATTCCTTACTATTCCGCAATGAAGGCATATCTCTGGATATCTATGATTATTACCCAGAACGAAGCTTAATTTTTATTGATAATATTACTGTGCTATGCGTATGTTATTATTCCTATTGATTGTTTTTATGTGATTAACTTTGTAAAAAAAGTGACATTGGGGCTAAAACTAACAAATTGACCGGGGTAAATATTAACATGTTAATACATACCCCGTATGTGGGGCAAGTATTAACAGATGATTAACGAGCATAATACCTAAACTCGTGTCTTTTTATAGAATGAGGAACTACAAAAGGAAAAGGTACAACGTCAAGAAATAATAGAAAGAAACAGAGAGTGCAGAGCAATTGCCAGATAATACGATATTTGTCATGTGACACTTTACACGTACGTCAAGAAGAAAAGTGAAGGCATTTCTGTTGAAATGGGTTATAAGAAAAACCGTTTAGTATCACCAGAACAAGAAGCTATGATGGCAGAATACCTAATCCATAAAGTTACTAAAATCTAATCATCGATAGATTTTGCTAACTTGTTATATTATGCACAAATTGTTATATTTTTATACAAATAAGCTTTACTTTGACTGATTGAAGTAAGTTCCTAAAGACATATGTAACTTGACTAATAATATAACACATTATATTTGTTAAAATATCAGTTATTTTACGAGATAAAAGTTGTTTTACTAGTTGTTTAATTATTTTTAATTAGCTCTTAAGGCTGCTCCTACATTTTACATCTTCATACAAACTCAAAATCGCTATAAATTAGTAAAATTAGTGTTTTTTGAAAATGTCCGTAATTTAATATCTTGATAAATGTGTCTTCCTCATGAATGTAAAGTTTCATTACTATCCGCCCTTTCATTTTTAAGAAATTTTATGATAAAGTTTGTATGGGGACGCAATATGTTCGAGCAGCCTTAACGGAATAGATAGTGTAACTTACATTTTGAATCTGTGATTGAAAATAGGTTAATTTGATAGAACCTAAGTTGATTAAAGATATTCATGAATAAAAATGGTGTTTTTTAAATATGGGGTAAGTATTAACAACTGAATTTTTTCTTTTAAATGCATGTAATTCTGAAAGTATCTGTCTTATTCACGTTTTCTGTAACTTTATTAATAGCTGAATAACTAACGTATGATATTAATCGAAAACAATGTAAAAAAATCTATTAAGATAGAAAATATAAACCAAAATACAAATTTTGTTAGAACTGGCCCCGGTCTCCCCTACTAACGATTGTCACGACTGGAAAACGACTCTTCTTTGTAAAATCCTTAATAAACACAGAAATATTGATTAAACCCAATGAGTTTCCTTTCATTTTAATCACCATGAAATGCACTTTCTGTATTTACAACTTTGATATTTGTAAGTTTTTTAGTTTTTGAGAAAATCGAATTAGAGTGCCTAGGTAGCGGGTGGCTCGGTTTATTTGCTGTCCAGTGTAGTTAAACCCAGCTTATCAATTAACACTTTGGTATATCGTAAAGCAGACCGAAGTACTTCAAACGCTGAATCTATTTTTTTTTTTGAATATAACACAAAGTCATCAGCATATTGAGATATATTAACCTGGCTAACGTTCTTACATATGTGTAGTGTTAGAATATTAAATAAAAGTGGAGCCAACCCACGACCAGTAAATCTAACAATCTCACAATCGCACGTCGCCACTTGCAGATGTCTATTTGATAAAAAGGACCACAAATAAATACAGATTTTTGACCCGACCCCAAACTGATCTAAAATACGTAACAGGCAAGGAATATCAACATTGTTATAGGCGCTTTCGATGTCTATAAAACACGCCGCTGTAACCAAGTTTTTAGAAAATCCTAGTTGAATTTCAGAAACCAACCTCGTAAAAGCCTTTGGATTTGTAGTTATAAAAATTATGAATAGGTAAGTAGGTACCTATTCATAATTTTTGTAAATTAAATCCTTCGGATTCCATTATGAGCTAATAAAAAACTGCAGCTGTACCTGAAAATTTTACGCGCTAAGGGCTAAATAGCAAACGACAACGTACTATCTTTTTAGTTTATGGCCATTCAATATCACGCTAAAAAAAGTAACAGGTAACGCTTGATTCTTGAGGTACCATGTTAAAAACACAACTGTTGAGTGAAACCTTTACTTTTAGCGTAATTGTTGTCATAAAACACGAATATTTTCAATCTCACATGCGTCGTGCCGCACTTGACAAAGTAGGTATTATATCAACCATAGATATCCAGAGATATGCCTTCATTGCGGAATAGTAAGGAATCCTAGTGCGACCGCTTATCTCCCACCAAAATAATTACAACATTAACAAATAGTGTACTTACGACACACACTTAAAATTTGAACTCGCACACTAAGAAGAAAGCAGCTACACTATATCAATTTCTAATAGCACACATACATAGAATGGGCGGGGCTTTCACTTGTAAACACTTGCTATTTGCGAACATTCAATGCACACGCATGCAATTAGGGAGTCGAAAGCGATGGTCGATAATTTTTATCGATATTTATTTTAGCACATTCTTGTATTATTATAACTTCGTTTAATTTTCTTTATATATTTTATTTTGTTTATAAATACCTATCCGAAAATATGGGTTACTTTTACTAAAATAAAATGTGTTTTTTTTTTTAAATATTGTATTACCGGGTAAAGGGAACCCTCTCTGTTAAATATTATGCTATGCACGAGAAACTGTATTGAAATAAAAATGTCTTTATTTGCTTCAAACAAAATTAAATTAATAACAAATACGAGAATATCCATTGAGTTCTGTGAAAAAAAATTCGACTGCAATAATACGCATGTCGATAAAATCAGCCGCACGATATCGACGCACTATTGCGGCCAGCCGCACTGTAATATTATAGCTAGTAATATTATAAATGCGAAAGTGAATTTGTTTGTGACGCTTTCACGCTAATACGGCTGAACGGATTTAAATGAGATTTGGCACATGCGTAGACCATGGCCTCGCTAATACGGCTGAACGGATTTAAATGAGATTTGGCACATGCGTAGACCATGGCCTCGCTAATACGGCTGAACGGATTTAAATGAGATTTGGCACATGCGTAGACCATGGCCTCGCTAATACGGCTGAACGGATTTAAATGAGATTTGGCACATGCGTAGACCATGGCCTCGCTAATACGGCTGAACGGATTTAAATGAGATTTGGCACATGCGTAGACCATGGCCTGAGTGTCCGTCAGAAAGCCCGGTCACTACTCATGAAACAATTCGAAATGGTTCCTAAAAATTGCTACCTATGTAGTTTACAAAATAAACCAGTTTTCAGTTTCTTTGTAGAAACTACAGGGAATTCACGAAATCTTTGACCAATCATTGCTATTTATTTATTTAAGGAAAAACAGAAATACTTATAAAAAATAAAAAAAACTAGCTAGTACCTAACACAGATACAATATCTATACGACAGTCATTGTCCTAGAAGGGCGAAAGGATCTGGATTCAAACTTAAAAACAGAAAAAAAATGTTAAGGAAAAGTACCTAAATTTGCGTGCGTACATTATTAAACATTAGGTACGTTATAAAGTTATAATACTAAATGTTGTTATAAATCACTTTGCTGATCCTTTAGGGTTGCTTGGATTTGCTCCTTACATGCATTTTTACTAAGAAAAAGAATGATTGAATTAAACTCATTGATGTCTCAACCAAACGATGAAGTGGTGAGCGCGAGCCAGCGTTAGATGTACAGAGGCTAGTTAGCAAATACCTAAGCGTCGAGTGCGGTGTGCGTTACCCCAGCCAGATAATGTCGAAAATCGTCATATAAGTGCAATAGATAATTAGAAATACAGCTTCTGTAATTAATAAGCAGATTTTTTAAATTTGCTATGCTGATAGTTTTTTAATTATTTGATAAAAACACTTCCGGTTGGAGTAACGTTACCCCAGCCAGATCTTTTGTTTTCTAATGGATATTTGGAGGATAGCACTGGTAACGTGGCTGTGGAGCGTATCGGTAGGTAGGTACTGTCGTATTATAAAATAAAACCTCCTTGGTTGAACTAAATCTGAACTGAACGTTTATTTTTTTAAAACACCCTACTTTATACATTCATAATCAAGACCGTCAACCAATAGCGATGCGCCGTAGGGCGAGCCGCGCGCGGGTCGCGGGGCGCTGAGATCAGAGATGCACACGGCACTATTCGCCGCGAAGGCATAAATAGGAGTCGCGTGCCGAGCGCGGGCCTACCCTGACATTACGCAAGCCCTATCAGCCCTCAGCAATTTCAACAAAAACCCATAATGTATAACGCCGTTATTACTAGGTTTAAACCCCGATCCCTCACTCTAGGCATCTTCAATGCAAATGGCATAGAGGGTCAACGAGATGAGATCGCGGATTTCCTCCGCAGCCATCAAATTGACATCCTCATACAGGAATCTTTTTTAAAACCTCACAAACGAGATCCATCAGTCGCAAACTATCGACTAGTTCGCAACGATAGGACTCGATGTCACAAGAGCGGCACCCTTATCTATTACAAAAAGGAACTCTATTGCATCCCAATAGACCCTCCCTCCTTCTCCCGACTAGAAGTCTCTATTTGCCGACTAGGTATGTCCGGCCATCAGCCAATTACCCTAATCTCGGCCTATCTCTCGCCCCAAAGCTATTCAGAGGACCTCCGCCTCCTCGAAAGCGACCTCTCTGCCCTATTCGGCCTGAGTGACTCCGTTATCATAGCGGGCGATCTCAACGCCAAACACCCCGCCTGGAACAGTACCAAAACCTCCACAAGAGGGCAACACTTGTTAACCTCTCAACCTCTATGACCTTTGACGTCATTGCTCCAATGACTCCCACTCATTTCCCTCACAACCCTAATTTCACCCCCGACGTCCTAGACTTGGCGCTCCTAAAGAACGTCAATCTACGACTGGATTCAATAGAGTCGGTGCATGAGCTTAACTCTGACCACCGTCCTATCATCATCAAAATGGCCCCGCGCATAGGTATTTCCGACCCCTCCCAACCTCCGTGTACCAAGAGGGTAACGGACTGGAAGAGAGTAAGCACCCAGCTGAAATCCAACACGTCCCCCCAATTGGACTCTATCCCCGACCAGTTCGACTCTATCGCCGACACGACGGCCGCGATCGACTCACTCACCGACCGCGTACAATCTGTCGTGAACAATCGTTCACGGGAGGTTCCAGAGAGGGGCGACCGCCTCTGGAAGCTACCCGACGATGTACGCGATCTGTTGACTGAAAAGAACGCGGCTATCCGTGCCTTTTTTTTTTTTTTTTTTTTTTTTTTTTTTTTTTTTTTTTTTTTTTTTTTTTTTTTTTTTTGGTCTCGGGGTGGAAAATCCTCATGGATGTCCTCCGCCCTGGGGCGGGCGAAGGGGTCTATCAGACTCGTACTGACTAAAAACCACCCCGGTGTTCCATCTCACACCTACGTCGGGGGTCGCGGGAACGCAGATACTTCCGCGACCCTCGGCTGGTGCCGGCCCGCCTCTGCGGGCCACCTCGAGTTTGGGGGGAGTGAGGTGTTAAGCTCCCCCCTTACATCATAGAGAGGCGCGCGTGGAACACTACGCGCCGCCATCTCGGGTCCTAAGGAGTAGGGGGCGATGGATTTCCCCAGATCCATCGCCCCTGGACCCATTTAGAGGGGCTGGAAGAGGGCGTTATCCGCCCTCCGCCGACGCCCGGTGCGTCTGCTGCGGATCGGGTTAGCAGAAGCAATCTCCCGCTCCCTTTCCGCAGCCTCCTTCTGCGAGATGACTGTCTCGCAGAAGGAAACCACCGTGTCCCAGGACTCCTCGCTGCCGGCCATGGAATTCACGACGGCCGGCAGCGAAAGGTCACTGCCTACTCCAGAGACGAGGGCACGGTGCGGCTCCTCCCAAGCGGCACACTCTGCCAGCGTATGTCGCGCCGTGTCCTCCCGACAGTCGACGCAGTGGTGACACCGGGCGTCCGGCTCCCTGTTTATGCGACACAGGTACTTCCCGAAGCAACCATGCCCCGACAGCACCTGCGTCACCCGAAACGACAGGGAGCCGTGCCTCCTCCCGAGCCAAGTGTCGAGCACCGGCCGGACCGCCTCAATGGTATTGAGGCCGGCGGTAGGGCGCGAAAGCCTGTCCCGCCATTCCGCCACCAGGACCTCGCGAAGCTGAGACCGATGCAGCTCCACGTGTCGCTGCATCGGTCACTCGCCCCGCGCCCGCGCTTCCTCGCGCCACCGATACGATGACGCGAGTACTTTCGCCTCCAGGTCCCAGGGCGGGGATCCGGCCAGTGCACAAGCCGCCTCGTAGGAGATCGTGCGATACCCCCGGATGACTCTGACGGCCATCGCCCTCTGCGGTCTCCGCATGACGGCGATGCTCCCGGCCGTCAGGTCAGCCGCCCAGATCGGGGCCCCGTAAAGGGCCATCGATCGCACGATCCCCACGTATAGCCGCCTACAAGCGGCGCTCGGGCCCCCCAGATTGGGAAGCAGCGTTGAGAGCGCACCAGCAGCGCCCAGCAACTTGGGCGCCAGCCGTCGGAAGTGGGGCCCGAAGTCCCACCGGCTGTCGAGGACCAATCCTAGGTACTTCATGGTACCCTCGACAGCGATCCGGGCCCCCCCGACCACGATATGTGAGCCGGGTGACGGCGCCCGCCGGGGGCCATGGAACACCATAGCCTCCGACTTGCTGAGAGCCACCTCCAGGCCTAGGCGACGTATGCGGCTCACCACCTGTGAGACCGCAGCCGTCGCCAGCAACGCTGCTTCCCTGTGCGAGCTCCCCCGGGCAGTGACCAGCGTGTCGTCCGCATAACACGTCAGGTCTACCCCCGGCCTGAGCTCGCCCCTCAACACCCAGTCGTACCCGATGTTCCACAGGAGCGGCCCTAAGACCGAGCCCTGTGGAACACCGCACGACATGCGGCGCTGGTATCCGCCATCACGTCCCTGGTAGGTGACACACCTCTCCGACAGATAAGCCCCAACGATGCGGCGGAGATAGGGAGGCACACCATGATAGCGCAGTGCCTCCCGAATACAACTCCAGGGCAGGGTGTTGAAGGCGTTGGATATGTCCAAGGACACCGCCAACATCACCCCGCCCCGAGACACCGCTTCCTCCGCCAGGACTCTAACCCGCGACACAGCGTGTATCGTGGAGCGCCCATGCCGAAACCCAAACTGACTGTCGTCCAGGTCCGGCCCCTCTCTGCACAAGTGGCCGACGAGGCGGGCTGCGATTACTCGCTCGAACAGCTTGCCTACCTCGTCTAGCAGCACTATGGGCCGGTACGCGGACGACGAGTCCACCGGGCGCCCCGCCTTCCTGAGCAGGACCAGACGACCAGATTTCCACAAAGTGGGAAACTGGCCCCGCTCAAGACACGCTGTGTAGAGTCCTCTCAGTTGGGGCTCGAGCTCCTTCAGAGCGAGGGCCAACACGCAGCCGTGGATCCCGTCGGGCCCCGGAGCCACGTTCTTGGCCCGGAGCCGCATCACGGCTGCCCCCATCTCTGCCTGTGTCACCTCTGGGACGCTGATGGCGTTCTCCTCCTCTTCTTGTGCAGACTCTGCGGCCGTGGGCAAAGCCATCGGTGGTGGAGTGTGCTCCGCTCTGGCCGGGAAGAGGGCTGCAACCACCTCCTCCAGCAGCTCGGGTTGGAGACTCTCCGTAAGCGGAGGCGCCGCGGCTCGAAGTTTCCCTCGAACCGCGCGATAAGGGCGCCCCCACGGATCCCCGTCTAGAGTCTCCAACATCTCCTCCCTGGCTCGCGTCCTCGACTCGCCGATGGCCAGCCACAGAGTCTGCTTGGCCGCGCGGTACACCTCATACAGCGCGGCCTCTTCGTCAGGGACCCGACGACGTCTCCTCCGGTATCGGGTGTACTGGCGTCTGACCGCCACGCACGCGACGCGCAGCTGCGCGATCTCGGCGGTCCACCAGTACACCTGGCGCCTTGCGGACTGTGCGTGGACCCGGGGCATGGACGCGTCGCTGATTTGCGTCATCGCCCCGCGGAACCGCAGCGCCTCCCGCTCGACGTCGACGGGTCCGTTCGTCGCCGACTCCCGGCTCCAGGCCTGGACAATAGCGGCCTCCTCGAGAAGTTCCCTGTCTATGCGCTTACGCGCCCAACGCGGACCGTCCGTTCGCGGGGCTGGTGGACCGCGGCCGCCGGTGGTCTGGGCGGAGACGTCGAATCGGATGTATCGGTGATCCGACAACGTCTCCACCTCCACGGCGACACGCCAGTCAGCACACGGCTCGCGACAGCGGGGCTAGCGAACGAGACGTCCACTATAGACCCGCCCCGCTGCCGCACGCACGTGTGTACCGAGCCCCGATTTAGGACGGTCAAGCCAGTCGTGACCGCCCACTCCTCCAGCACCTCGCCCCTAGCATCGGTCACAGAGGATCCCCACGCCGCAGACTTGGCGTTGAGATCCCCCAGCAACAGCACAGGGCGAGGGTGGAGTCGGCCCACGACGGCACCCAACTCGACAAGGAACCTCTCGAAGTCGGCGAGACTCTTGTTGGGCGAAAAATACGCCCCAACGGTGCCAATGCCGTCCACGAGGGCAGCTACCCAGCCGCGACCTCGGGACGGGTTGACAAGAGCCCCGCCAATGATGGCCACCAAACCGTCCAAGTCTCCCACCCAGTTATCCCTGGGGGGGACGAAATACGGTTCGGCGACCACGGCCACGTGAATCGACCACTCTGCCATGCTCTGGAGCAAAAGATCCTGAGCTCTAGCAGAGTGGTTGATATTGCCCTGGAGGAAATGGTACAGCGCCATTAAGCGCAATCCATTCCCTCCACCGCACCGTTCCTAGGCCGGGAGTCGGCCGAAGGGCAGCCAGGCTGCGGGGGTCCCCAGCAGCTTTGGCACCCCTTCCCTTTTTCTGGGCGGGTGCGCCACAGGCCCGTCCACCTGCCCTGTGCCCAGCAGGCCTCCCTGCAGCTGTACAGAGGCTGCAGTTTGGAGCTGCGAGGCACTGGGCGGACTTGTGGCTGGGCTGACCGCAGCGAAAGCATTGCTCACTGCGGTCTATTGTGGCGGTGCACTTCGCCCGGACATGCCCAATGTCCAGGCACCGGTAGCACCGCAGCGCCCTAGGTTGCAGCAGTTTGGCCCTTGCCGCAACCCACCCGACCAAGAGTCGTCCACCGTCGGCGACTTTATTGCCCGCCGCCACCGGGCACCGCACCCAAACGACGCCGAGCCCGGAAGCGTCGGTGCGGATCTCGCCCACCCGCACATCATCGGGCGGACATCCACCGACTTTGGCGACGGCTGCCACAACCTCAGCCGGGGTGGTCGAGTCATCCAGGCCATCGACACGCAGCTCAACGGTCTTCATAGGCCTGGACACTCGAACATCCTCGGGGTTGAGTACCTTTTTTTTTTTTTTTTTTTTTTTTTTGGTCTCGGGGTGGAAAATCCTCATGGATGTCCTCCGCCCTGGGGCGGGCGGAGGGGTCTGTCAGACTCGTACTGACTAAAAACCACCCCGGTGTTCCATCTCACACCTACGTCGGGGGTCGCGGGAACACAGATACTTCCGCGACCCTCGGCTGGTGCCGGCCCGCCTCTGCGGGCCACCTCGAGTTTGGGGGGAGTGAGGTGTTAAACTCCCCCCTTACATCATAGAGAGGCGCGCGTGGAACACTACGCGCCGCCATCTCGGGTCCTAAGGAGTAGGGGGCGATGGATTTCCCCAGATCCGTCGCCCCTGGACCCATTTAGGGGGGCTGGAAGAGGGCGTTATCCGCCCTCCGCCGACGCCCGGTGCGTCTGCTGCGGATCGGGTTAGTGGAAGCAATCTCCCGCTCCCTTTCCGCAGCCTCCTTCTGCGAGATGACTGTCTCGCAGAAGGAAACCACCGCGTCCCAGGACTCCTCGCTGCCGGCCATGGAATTCACAACGGCCGGCAGCGAAAGGTCACTGCCTACTCCAGAGACGAGGGCACGGCGCGGCTCCTCCCAAGCGGCACACTCTGCCAGCGTATGCCACGCCGTGTCCTCCCGACAGTCGACGCAGTGGTGACACCGGGCGTCCGGCTCCCTGTTTATGCGACACAAGTACTTCCCAAAGCAACCATGCCCCGAGAGCACCTGCGTCACCCGAAACGACAGGGAGCCGTGCCTCCTCCCGAGCCAAGTGTCGAGCACCGGCCGGACCGCCTCAATGGTGTTGAGGCCGGCGGTAGGACGTGAGAGCCTGTCCCGCCATTCCGCCACCATGACCTCGCGAAGCTGCGACCGACGCAGCTCCAAATGTCGCTGCGTCAGCCGCTCGCCCCGCGCCCGCGCTTCCTCGCGCCACCGATACGATGACGCGAGTACTTTCGCCTCCAGGTCCCAGGGCGGGGATCCGGCCAGTGCACAAGCCGCCTCGTAGGAGATGGGGTTGAGTACCTCCCTCAACTTGGCGGCCAGGATGTCCGCCTTCTCGCCGCTAGAGGCACCTCCAACAGCCGCGCCCCCGTAATCGCCGGCCTCAATCTGAAGCCGGACGGTATGCCAAGGTCGGGGAACGCGACTTTGGCTTTGGCCTCCAATAGGACCGCCTTATACGAGACGCCCCTTTCGACGGCTCCGGGCTGCAGTGTTATTACTACAGCCGCAGAGCGTGGGGCTCTCCCCCTAGGCGGCCTTTGGGTCCTCTGGTTTGGTGTCGGTGCCCCAGCGGATGGAGGCGGCGCCACCTTCTTTTTTTTCCTTGCGGCCCCTCTTGACGACCGTTGTCCAGGCCTCCGTGGAGGACCCGGGAGCGGTCGCCGGGGGACCAGCCGTCTGGGATGTGGGAAAGGGCACGGTCGCCGGGAGAGCTCCCGTCTGGGAAGTGGGCGCAGGCTTGGCCTTCACAGGCTTACTGGCCCCCCTCCCGGACCCGCTCGGCTCAGCCGCCACGACCGCTAACCCCGGTTGGGTGGGTCCAGCCGACCTCCGCTTTTCTGCAGCGAGCGGTGGGCGGAGGGTTTCAGCCGGGAGGAGCCTCGCCTCGATAGCCTCCAGCCGAGCCCCCACCATTTGCCCGCACTGCATCATGCAGATGCGAACGACCTTCTCGACCTCTGCATCCACAAGTGCAGGGGCCGTTGATGGGGTCAACGATGGAGGCGACGGCGGGACCGGCGATCCGGTGGCCGCGAGAGCTGCCCTCTGGGCGGCAAACTGCCGCTTGAGGTCCTCCAACTCAGATTGGAGACGGCGGTTCTCTTCCCAAAGCTTCGCCGTCTCCTCCGTGGTCGAACGACTAAGGAGGACCTCAACGGCCTCCTTGATGCCGTCAGCCGCCTCCTTTAGGGCGCGTGTGAAGGTGCCCTTCAGGTTGCCCGATTCGGTGGCAACCTTCAGAACGACATCCACGCCGTCCAACACTTGGCGACTGAGTGCCACCGCCGAAACGCTCCCCCCGGCTGCCATCCGGGTTGAACGCCGCTCCCGCGCTTGACGGGCCAGCTCGCTGACCTTGTCTGCCGCTACAGCCCTCCGCTGCGCCCGCTTGGCAGCATTGGCCTCCGCTTTGTTGGACCCCAGCTGCAAACCCTCGCTGAGGTCCGAGATCGTAGCCCCGGAGTCAGTCCCCACGCTTTCCATGCTCTCCGTGAGTTCCACAGGAGCCGGCGTATCGGGTCGGGATACCGACACGGACCGATTTCGCCCACCGCGCTCCGGCAATCGAGCAGAGGCTCCGCTCACCACTGCGCGACCTCGCCCGCTCCTGCCCGTTGGCACTTTAGCGGCAGGCAGGCTCTCCTCACTATGTGACCGGGGCGAGCGCTTCCTTCCTCCTTTGGAGGGCCGCCCGGCCATTCCCTCTTCAGGCCGCGAGCGCTCCGAGCCAATGCTCGAAACGCTCGCAACACAGTTCCTTTCCAACGCGGTGTCGGATTCAGACACCACACCCACACTCAACCGCTCGACCAACACGATCGGCCTCTTCTCCATCTTGTTTTGGTTTTTGTTTGATTTTTCGTTTTCCATATTAATTCCCACGAGTATGGGGGATCTAAAAAGTCCTTCCTAGGGTTACCCCCTGTCCCTAGGTAAGTGTACATTTGTTTCCCAACCAGGGGGTCCACTAATCCCTGGCTGGGGGTGCGCTCGCGACTGATGCGCCACCTACAACTAAAAAGCTGTAGATGACACTACTCCTCAGCCATTCATACCCTCGCCGCGCACCAGAACTTGGTGTTAGAGGAATTTTTTATAGAGGTTATCTTCCTCGCGATCCGGGCGATCAAGCCAAGATCCTCGTCCCGTTCCGAGTCATAAAACATGACCATGATCTCTTTACGGATTACGATTTCGACGGTTGCAGTTGAGAGAGTCAGATCCCCCCCCACTGCAGCTCGTTGGCAGGGTGAGTGCACAACGAGCGCCGCCCATGTTTCTCCACCATGTCCTCTATTTGAAACAGACAGACATGTGAAGAAACGTCCTATGTCCACTCAACCCACCCTCTGTAAGCAGAGGGGGTGAGTGGACGACCAGGAGCATATAGCTCCCCCCCCACGCAGAAATTCGCCACAGTCAATACCCTCTCCGACAGGGAGAGACTATTGGCCGTACCCAGGATGCACCGGCCTGACGACTGCCCTTTCCCCCGAACGTATTCGAAAGGAACGAGCAGTACTTAGGCACACGAGGAGGTTTTCTGCACGCACCCCCGGCTATCCGTGCCTACAGTAACTTTCCCTGCGACGCGAACAAAGCCCACATGCGCTACTTACAGAGAACTGTAAGGAAACGTGTGGCGGAGCTGCGTAACGCGTGCTGGGACAGGATGCTGAGCGAGTTAGAGCCTACCCACCTTGCCTTCTGGGAACTCCAGAGGAAACTCCAGTCCCAGAAAGTCACTTCCATGCCTCCCTTAATACGCCCCGATAAGTCCATCGCCTTCGATGACGACGAAAAAGCTGAGTGCCTAGCCGACAGTCTAGAAGCCCAGTGCTCACCAAGTTCCCTACCAGTAGACCAAGCTCACCTCGCAAAGGTTGACGCGGAAGTTGAACGTAGGATAATCCGGATAATCCTCTGCCTCCCGTCACTGCAGACGAAGTGCAGGATATCATCAAAGGTCTTAAAACCCGAGAAGCCCCCAGTTCAGATGGACTCACCAATAAGGTAATCCAACTCTTCCCTGCCCACCTAATAATGCTACTGGCAACCATCTTCAATGGAGCCCTTAGCAACAACATCTTCCCACAATCGTGGAAAGAAGCCATAGTTATAAGCATCCCAAAGCTTGGTAAGCCTAAATCTGAGGCCTCCAGCTACCGCCCCATCAGTTTGCTCAAAGTTCTCGGCAAGGTTTATGAGAGATTTATTTATAAGCACCTCAGAGACTACGCTGAGACTAAGGGCCTTATCCCCGACGAACAGTTCGGCTTTCGAGCCCAGCACAGTAGCGTGCATCAGGTCCACCGCATAATCGAGGACATTAGTGCTGGGTTCCAGCGCGGCTCGATGACGGGTACTATCTTCTTTGACATAGCGAAAGCATTCGACAAAGTCTGGCACAACGGCTTATTATATAAGCTCTACCAACTAGGCGTGCCAGACCGTCTCGTACTCATCTTACGGGACTTTTTGTCGAACCGCTAATTCCACTATCGCATCTAGGGAGCGCTGTCCTCCCCCCGCCCCAACCGAGCAGGAGTCCCCCAGGGCTCCGTGCTCTCCCCTCTCATTTTCACGCTATTCACTAGCGATATCCCTTCTAGTAAAAAGGCGAAGTTGGCTCTGTTCGCAGACGACACGGCCATTTACTATTCAGGCAAAAGCCCCATAGCGATAGCTCACACTCTCCAAACCGAAGCCAGCCAGCTCGGCTCCTGGTTCAGGAAGTGGAGAATCGAAGTTAACCCCGATAAGAGCCAAGCGGTCCTTTTCAGGAAACCGAGACTCCGAAGAAAAATCCCCCTCCCCCGACCAATCACCTTGTTTGACAAGCCGATCCCCTGGGAGAAGCAAGCCAAATACCTAGGTGTGGTCCTAGATGAAAAACTGTCATTTTCAGAGCACATAAAGAAGGTCCGCTCGCGAGCCGCTTTCGCTCTAGGAAGACTCCACTCCATGCTAAATGCGCGTAGCAAATTGTCACTTAGGTGCAAATTGCGAACGTACTTGCATGCATACGCCCTATCATGACCTATGCGTGCGCCACCTGGGCACAAGCCAAACCCCGACACGTGCATAGAATGCAAACACTTCAAAACCGTTTCCTACGAATGGCAACGGGAGCCCCCTGGTACGTTAGGAACGAGATCCTCCATCTCGACCTAAAAATCCCCACTATAGCCCAATTTCTAAAACGCAATTCAAAGCGTTTCTTTGATAAAGCCGCCCTTCACCGCAACCCTCTGATTGTTAAAGCGGCCAGGTATGTCCCCTCTAAAATCAGTAAGATTCGCCGTCCGAGGCATGTTCTCTCTGACCCTATAACCCTCCTTCAGGAAAGCAATAGGGACACCAGCACGTTACAACATAATAAAAAAAGACCCGTATCCCGACCTCGCCGACGAGGTCCATTGCGCTCGCGTCACTCCCGAATAAATAATACTCCCCCCCGACCCTTGCTCGCAGAAGCGCCAGCCCGCGTTACGCTGAGAAATGTAGATTTAAATTCCCCGATTAATAATAATGACAATATAAATTTGATCCAGCCTGTCCTCCCGCCAGCGACGCCCTAAGCCGAGGTTCGTACCCCACAGGGGGTGCCCTTAGCGAGCGTTCGCTTAGTTTAACATAGAATAGTTTATGCCCCTGGCTGGAGGCTTTAAGTTAGTAGCTTAAGGCATCCACAGGATAGTCCGGTTAAGCAGCTGCGACCTCAATCTGAGAGTCAACTGCGTGATGCCATATCAAAAAAAAAAAAAAAAAAAGAGTGCGGGCCTTTTCGCCGGACGCCGTCGTAGATTGAAGGAAGACCCAGCAGACTGCCTACCGATCCGCGGGACGCGAGTGTCGTCAGAGTTATGTGGCCACGTGTCCATCTGCGAGGTCCCGAAGCGTGAAGTGAAGATACGGAGGGTGCTGGTGCTTCTGCTTGCACTGCTTGCGCTTACAAACCGCTTCTTTCGAAGCGAACGCCGACGTGGGCGGCGTTGTCATGATGCTCGTGCCGCGTCGGTGTTAACTATCTGTTCCATGTTTCTTACGGACTGTCTAAAACGTGTATCTAGTTCGGCGGCATGTGGTAGCTGGCTTTTTGGTGACTGTGTGCCAGGTACTGTGCCACTACAGATATTTTGAAATAAATCTTTTAATCTCTAAATAATTAGATATCAATTTGAAATAAATGGTACAACTTAATTTTTAGGTAGGTATTTGTATTTGCTATGGTTGCGAAGATATTTAAAATCCTGCTGGAGTAACGTTTGCACGATTGCTGTATCTCGGAATTGACTTTAAGGATGATTGTAATATTTGTAGATGAGATCTGGCTAATTAGTTATAATTTGTTACGCAATAAACGAATCCACTTTAATGCACCGTTTTGAAGTTATTTTAGTAGGTAAATAGAAAATATGCTTTAATAGCACTTCCAATAAGCGCTCCAAAGACTGAACTTATATTATATCTGTTAAACATGACTCTATACTTGCATAAATCTACACCACTTAACCCAGCAGACCTGGGGCCCAAGTCTGCTATTTTTATAAATTCGTCATTCCAACACGATCCCATTGTCATTTTGCTAAAAGTTCGTAATCTGCTAAATTCATAATGGTCGATCATTGGTTGATCATTGTATTCCACAAACACGATACTCGTAACGAATTAAAAGAAATGACTGCACAATGACGTTCTCATGGTAGGTCACTGATCAACGGAACTATCAAAATTTTAGCAGATTACCGCTTAAGTCAGTCATTCATTTTTCATTATGTACGAGATTACCAATAGATGCCATTTCTTTCAATGGAGTGTCAGGGGCTGACCATTTGAAAGTCATAATGACGCCATCGTTAGTAGATTACCAAACCTGTCAAAATAAACAATTATGAAATCAATGATAGACCATTCTGTCACTATTGTAATAGCAGACTTGAGGCCCAGGTTAAAAGACGTAATAATATGGTGGCGCATTCATTGCGGGTTCGTACGGCTTTTGCTGAGCGTCAGTATGTTTCTCAATCTGCCTTTGTCTACAATAAAATAAATTCAAAATTAAAATTTCATCCGGAGGCTCAACATAAGTGCAAGAAGATCATAACTGACTGGTTAAAAACATTAACATACGAGGAAATTGAACAAATATTGATCAGAGCATGCTAAAAAGGAATACATAAAAACAAACCACAAGCACAAACATGCACGCACAAATACACCCACACACGCACACACATTAACACACAAAACACGCGCGGGCGCGCGCACGCACACTCACACACATACACACACAATTGAGCTATCTTGAACTTAGATATCACAGTTTTAATTTGCATCCTGTTTTATTTTCTTTTCTTTTATATTTTTTAGTATATTAGTCTCCATTATGTTAATGTAAAATAGGGGAAGTAGCGAGTCGGCCCCAACACAAGTATTATTAATAACTTAATGGGGCCGCCTCATAATAATTTATGTAATGATTTTGGAACAATAAACAATTTATTATTTATTTATTATTTAAAGCTTTTTAATTACGTATAGGATACTAATGAAACTTCAGTACCATTTATAGACAGTAATTACCTATATAATAACGATTAAGTTCAGTCTATGGAGCGCTTGTAGGGGTTACACCGCCACATACGAACTACGCATCAAAGACATGACGTCACACAAATCCTGCATCGCGCAATTAGAGTTTACCGCGCGAACGACATAGATAAGACTATCCGAAATCAACAGTTGGGCAGTGGGCCCGCCAGACACAACACCCGTCTGGTCGGAGGATCCTCCCTTTTCTATGGTGGATGAGTGAACTTTACACCCTGTTCCTCATACCCCTAAATTGGTGACCCCGAATATGAACGTCAACACAGCCTTCCTGCAACTACTTCAGCGTGACGTCATCATCATCACTCCCGCAAGCTTTCGTGAGGCGAGTCACACAGACAGCCAGCACCCTCGGCTTCAACGGGTATCCTGACCACCCACATGCAGCGAACGCGCATTCCTGGTCATCACCCTCAGCCTCATCACCCCGACTCACTGGGGAATCACAGCAATCATCTCAATCAGCGCAATCACCGCTATCACCTCAATCACCGCAATCACCTCAATCACCGCAATCACCACAATCGCCGCAATCACCGCAGACAGTTCCGACTCACCGCGAACTGTGCGGCACCCGGTTCCGACTCACTGGAACCTTAGCTGGCACTGTGAAACATCGCAAGATACAAGACTCAGCCCACTATCGACCTCCGGTCTCCGGAGGGGAGTGATGTAGCGGTTACACCGCCACATACGAACTACGCATCAAAGACATGACGTCACACAAATCCTGCATCGCGCAATTAGAGTTTACCGCGCGAACGACATAGATAAGACTATCCATAATCAACAGTAGGGCGGTGGGCCCGCCAGACACAACACCCGTCTGGTCGGAGGATCCTCCCTTTTCTATGGTGGATGAGTGAACTTTACACCCTGTTCCTCATACCCCTAAACGCTTATTGGAAGTGCTAGGACCTATTAAAGCATATTTTCTATTTACTAAAATAACTTCAAAACGGTGCATTGTAGTGGATTCGTTTAAATTGCGAAACAAATTATAACTAACTAGCCAGATCTCATGTACAAATATTACAATCATCCGTATAGTCAATTCTGAGATACAGCAATCGTGCAAACGTTACTCCAGCAGAATTTTAAATATCTTCGCAACCATAGCAAATACAAATACAAATTTAGTTGTACCATTTATTTCAAATTGTATTTATTATATTGTATTTATTGTATTTGCATTATAATTTCATCATTTTTTATCGACATTTGGGCCCTTTTTTTCAAATTTCTGTTATATTTGATTTCTATTAGTCTCTAAATCGATTTTTTCTAAAATTGTCAGGAGACGATGTAATCTAACTGTGTTTTATTAATTGATCTATTTAATTTTGCATGCCATCCTTCGATAACATTATTAATTTGTCCGACGACGTTGACCGAAATCGCATATAATTTTAACTACCAGACAAATTCGAAAAGTTTTTAACATAAAAGCAAATGATAGGAACCTAGACATACCTCAACTCTTTCTTAAAATTTAAATGCAAATCATAATTGAATCGACTCAGTTTTCGAGGAGAAAAAAGGGGAATACGAAACTTCGTCTCTCGTCATTTTTTTTGTAATATAATCGGTACAGCTCACGGATATCGAGGGATATGCCTTGGAGGCGTGGCACGTGGCGCCTCGACATTGCTAAATTGGGCTTATGTTCGAACGGCGGCTGTACGCTTCATTCAGTCGCTTTGCAACTGCGTACAGTGTACTATTGATGCGTAAAAAACCAAAATGCCGAGCTGTGCAGTAATAATTTGTAAAAATAGGTCTAGTACCATCAACCTGAAGACAAATGTCGTGTTCTACGATCGGTAAGTAAACATTTAAGTCACTGTTTAATATTTTAAATCAATTTTTAAATCATTTAATAACTTACGTCCGGAGCGATACGAACTAGCCCGAATCTTTCCGAACGGAACGAACGTTTTGGATTTAGAGAGGTGCAATCGAGTGCGTGCGCCTGATTTTATCGACATGCGTATTATTGCAGTCGAATCTTTTTTTACAGAAGTCAATGGATATTCTCGTATTACATGTATAGTATAAGAGTTTTTTTATTAATTTAATTTTGTTTGAAGCAAATAAACACATTGTTATTTCAATACAGTTACTCGTGTATAGCATAATATGTAACAGAGAGGGTTCTCTTTACCCGGCATACAATATACAAAAAAAAGTTTTAGTAAAAATAACCAAAACAAAATAAATTATGTAAAGAAAATTAAACGAAGATAAAATAATACAAGAATGTGCTAAAGTAAATATCGATAAAAATTATCGACCATCGCTTTCGACTCCCTAATTGCATGCGTGTGCATTGAATGTTCGCAAATAGCAAGTGTTTACAAGTGAATGCCCCGCCCATTCTATGTATGTGTGCTATTAGAAATTGATTTTGTGTAGCTGCTTTCTTCTTAGTGTGCGAGTTCAAATTTTAAGTGTGTGTCGTAAGTACACTATTTGTTAATGTTGTAATTATTTTGGTGGGAGATAATCGGCCGCACTAGATTCCTTACTATTCCGCAATGAAGGCATATTTATGGTACAGATACAGCTGTCCCTATCGCACTCTACGGGGGCAGACTTGAGGTAAGACGACGGCAATAGTTTCTTCAATTACCTCTTTTTAAAATTCCTCGTAGGCCCTGTTCCCTTTTAATGAAAAAAATATCAGTTTCTAAGCCTACTTCCATTGTGGAAGAACAACTATACACTCCACATAGATAAAAGGAGCCAAGGAATATAAACAATAAAATAAGATGCTCTCTTAAAAGCAGAAAATAATAAATGTGAATGCCAATAGGCTACATATTTTTTAATCTAAAACATTTTCCTGAATAAAGTTTACATGCAAAATAAATAGTCACTTTAGTTATAATAGAACCACGGGTAAAAAAAATTGCCAGTAGTACTATTCATAGAACTTGATTTGCCCATGGTCCGATTGATAGAACCACCGAAAAGAAAAATACCCTTGGTCCTACCAGTAGAACTACGCGGTCGATCCACGGGGAATAAACGCAATTTTTAACGTTTCATATTAAAAATTGCATGGTAAATACATAAGGTACATGGTAAAGTACATAACATAGGGTGTTCATGATGACGTGTTCAATAGGCTATTAAAATACCTTCTAACGAAGATTTCTTTAATTAGGTACCTATTCCAAAAAAAAAAACTCAAGGTGCCAACTTTTACCGGTGCGACAGGGGTGAAAATACGCAAATTAGTCGAGTATGGTAAAAGTCAGAATAATAATAATATTATGAAGCTTTTGCCTTTCTTGATCTAGCCATGTGAGGTAAAAGTCCGCAAATCATCATCATCATTGTATAGCGGACCACTGCTGGACATAGGGCTCTCCAATTGCACGCCTTTCAGCTCAATGAAATGCCGCAAATGCGGAAATAGTACAATTTGATGCAGCATGTGGAAAGTTTGTCCAGCCCGAGCCGAAGGTGAGGGTTCATTGGGGCAGAGATGAGAGTGCATTACAAATGCACACAAGTGTCTCATACGACGTCTTTCAACATACTACATAAATGAAACAAACTTTTTGGTTAATAAAATATTTAATTAATGAAACAATTACTTTTTATATTATTATACAAACTAAAATATAGCGTCGAAAAATTCATCCGCATCGCTGTCGACTGGTAGTGTGCCCAAGAGACTGGCCGCATTGCCACGTTGTATGGCAATGCTTAACCTCTGGCCAAGGTAAAAACCAGCCCTTGGGTCACGGGAAGTGTCAACCAGTCGTTTAGAGATTTCAGTGAATAGACCATGAGCACTCGGACCCCACGGCCCTAGGGTTTCAACCCCAAACGGCTCAAAAATATAGTTGCCTATAAGGTTATTATACTTTCGCCGCTTGAGGTTTTCTGCAGCCGCAGCGGCCGTGCCAGCACAGCACGCTGAGCCAGGAACATTGGATGGCGTAAGAGTATCGACACACGTTGCGTCCCACACTAAAGGCCTACCCACCTTCCATGGAAATAAAGACATGCCGTCCGGTCTCTTGCCATCATCGCGTGCCAAACCAGTAGGTTCTAGCACAGCTGGAACGCCGACGGTGACAAGAGCTCGTCGGATGATGTCATTAATGTTCGCGTGCCGCGCTAAGCGACCCGCACTTCGGCTGCAAGATAAGCCGTGGTGTCCGAGGCTGTTGACAACTTCGCCACAGTGACAGCGATGAGGAGAACAACAAGGAGCTCCTAGTCGCAGGGAAGCAGCGATGCGGAAGGTAGTGTCGTCGAACAAAGTGCCTAAGTTCGATGACGGTAGTGCATGAAGCCACAGTCCCGACTCCCATTTACCCACAGCCAACAGGTGCGCACGCTCCGCAGCAGTAGCAGACGTGTCAAGTAAATTGTTCTGTACTACTCTGCAGAGCGGCTCATCCCACAGTCACTGGGAAAATTATAATATATTAGTTTTATTTTTTTATGTATATTAAACATTTAAGTGAAAATTAAATTATTAATTAAGTGAAGTGTGCATTAGAAAATTACTTTTTTGATATGAAAACCATTTTTGGCCCTTACCGTAGTTTTTTTACGTGAAATAGAAACTGCACAGTGTGCTTGGCTTGGTACACATTTAATGTGAAATGTAAAGGTGAAACAACGTTGAAACAAATTCACTAGTAGTTGCTGTGTTACATTTCATATTGCATTGCATATACTTGCGCAAACTTACTGCGCATACTTGGCATGTTCGATTAATCGTATGTTACATTTCACTTATCTAATAGATACACACATCAACACCGTCTAGCGATATTTCAGATTTTCTCAATTTACTCAAAATTTGTTTTAAATAACATAGGTACAACATGTATATATTTTTATAAAGCCCATTTTATCAGACCTCATTTCAGGAAATAACATTGTTTTTGCGTAAACAAAATCGAGTTTCTGACTATATGTCTTGCTATTTTATTGAACACTCCCTAAATAGTAATGTTTAATCTAATACTAGCTTTAAAATACCTATTAAAAAATGATCAATAGAATTAGCATTAAATAAAATGAAATAAAATTCACTTAATTCAGGCAAAACCCATATTACATAAAATAAAATTTTCACTATACCTACCTACTGCAACAGAATAAATCAAAATAGAATAAAATATCAATGCAATTAAAATGGGTACTAATTATAAAGGTCACAGAATTCAAATTAAAATAAAATGTCTAATGCAATTCAAATATACGAATGAGTAATACAAAACGGGTCACAGAATCGAAATTAAAATGATATGTCAAATTTTAAGGGTCACAGAATGAATATTAATTTAAAAAAAACATCAAACAAGTCATTATTAAAAATATAGGTACGTGTCAAGTCAATCAGATTAAGTGCCCTGGCTATAAACATGTCTGTTACAGCATTTTCGTATATGGGGGCAGCCAAATCGCTCAGCGATCATTTTCAGGACAGTATTGGAGCTGGCCCGCACCCTGCGCAATAAGGGCGAGCACCGCTTGCGCATGGTGGCGTGAAAACAGTCGGTGCGCGCTTCCGCAAAAATTCCCGAGGCGCTGCAGAAGTGAGGGAGCCCCAACACTGCCCTGAACGCGTTGTTATACTGGACGCGGAGGGCGCTGTAGCACGCTTGTGTGTAGCGAGCCCACAGGCTGCACGTGTTGGTCAGTGAGGTGCAATATGCCTTGAAAAGGGTGACCTTAACTGGATCGGAGGAACGTGCAAACCTGCGAGCTAACATATTCGCTCTTTTCGACAAGGCCCTCCGCTGCCGTCCGATGTCAGCATGGTCCTTGACATCAGCTGTGGCTATATGCCCTAAATATTTAAAATAGTCCACTCTGTCTAGGGGAACACCATTAAGAAAGACTGGTGGTACATTTTCCAGCGATTTAGCACCGCAGGCTCCAAAGACCATGGCATGCATTGGCTCTTGTCGACATTATATTTGAGCCCATGCCCACGCGCGTACTCCTCACCACCATGTCGTCAGCATAACTAAGATTATTGACGCAGATACCATCAACGTGGCACCCGACATGACGACTGCTGAGCGCAACGTCCAGCACATCCATGTAAAGGTTGAAAAGGGTTGGCGAGGTCAATCCACCCTGCCTCACTCCACAGTCAAGCTGATACGGTTCCGACATTGCCCCCGCCCATCTGACGCTGTTGACCTGATGCGTATACCAATACTTGAAGACAGTCACAAGTTCCCGTGGCAGGTTTATCCCACAGAATATAATACGCAACCAGATCGAAGGCCCTAGACAAGTCGAGGAAACACGCGTATACAGGGGTCTTACGACCCGTGTATCTGACGGTATGCTTAAGACACAGTATAGCACTTTCAGTAGATCTAAAAACAAATACTTTAATTAAAAACATTAAAAAAATACTTTATTTCTGTGTCAAAGTCAAATAATTTATTTCAAATAGGCCCTTGGGCACTTTTAAACGTCAAAATTTACAAAAGAATTTGATTCTAGTCGCCCCTTCCAAAAGGTAGTTTTCGCATGGAGAAGAATGGGCAAGAAACTTCACCGTTACTCTTTTAAATTGTTTTACAATATTTTGTATAGGTGTACGGACGCCAGCACGTCAATCTACCCGAAACTGTCAAATATTCCCAATCAGCTTTGAACTTTGTTTTTGTGATAAAGTTGAATATCTATTAAAGAAATTTGACAGATTGCAGTACCTACCCGAAACTGTAAAATTTTCCCAATCAGCTTTGAGCCTCAGTGATAAATTTGAAAAACTATTAAAGAAATTTGACAGATTGTAGTACCTACCCGAAACTGTCAAATTTTCCCAATCAACCTTGGGCCTCAGTGATAAAGTTGAAAATCTATTAAATCAATTTGACAGATTGTAGTACCTACCCGAAACTGTCAAATTTTCCCAATCAACTTTGAGCCTCAGTGATAAAGTTGAAAATCTATTAAAGAAATTTGACAGATTGTAGTACCTACCCGAAACTGTCAAATTTTCCCAATCAACTTTGAGCCTCAGTGATAAAGTTGAAAATCTATTAAAGAAATTTGACAGATTGTAATACCTACCCGAAACTGTCAAATTTTCCCAATCAACTTCGAGCCTCAGTGATAAAGTTGAAAATCTATTAACGAAATTTGACAGATTGTAGTAGTTGATGTGCTGGCGTCTGTACATTAGTTATATGATTATAACTTTGTGAAGACGATGCACCTAGAATAAAATTACTTTATCACAATAAATAAAAAAATAAAAATGAAGCAACAACAGATAAATTAATTATGTGATAGATACATGGTGCTCACATATTTACAAACATTGTAAAAGTAGCAAGACGTTTTTCCTAAAATTTAAGTCTGTGCCTGAGGAAGTAATCACAGAATGTAAGTAAATCAATGTAATATATTTAAAAAAAAAATATATATATAAATTATACAATTGAATTAGCAATCAGTTTGATTTTGTCTAGATTCTAGATTATCCTATGGAGCAGGACCAGCATGTTTCCAATAATTCTTATCTTAGATATTATAATTCTCTAATTTGGAATAAGTATGCTTGTTTACAAAGTGTACTTTTAATATGAGTTTTAAATCTTCTTTCATTTAATTGCAATATAACACAGGGTATTTTGTTGTAACATTTGACACAGTACCCCATAAAAGATGTATTACTTTAGATAATCTGAAAAATGGTTGATCTATTTTACCTTTATTTCTAGTATTATTCCATTATTATTATGTATTATCTGTACCAACCTCTAAAATATACATAATTAGTCGTATCAAAATACGACATAATAGGCACTACGTAATATGATATAAGTTGGTACGAACGGTATGATAAGAAAAAATAACTATGAATCATATCTCCTGATTGGAGATGTGTCTATGTTATAATTATTAACTTTTATATAATTTCTAACGTATTCACGATCATTTTCAGTTAACAGAGACCAACTCTCTAACTCTACCAATATCTCTAAACTCATACAGCTTTGTATAATTCTCTCTATGGAAATCATTGTTAAGAAATCGGACTGCATTATACGCAGTTCTTTTAAATAAATGAGTGGATTTTTGTCTAGTATTTTGAACATTACGTCGTCGGTAAGTTGTATTGCGGTACCCATGTGAATGAATTGTATATTCAAGCAATTTGTAAAAATAAATAATAATTGCTCTTCTGAACAAGTACATACACAAGTAATCTTTTTAAGGTTACGAAATGGTGTTATTTCTAGTTTTTTTGTATACAAGGACGTGTGCTGTATTAAGGTGCAATTATATAAAGTTAAGGATTCTAAAAAAGGGCACATTTGACTTATATACATCAGAGCATTTAAATCAATTTGATCAACATGCTCCAGGTGTAAATGAACAATATTACAGCCCTTTACTTGAAGAACTTGTTTTATCTGATCTGCGTAGAAGTCGCATGATAACAATTTAAGTTCTTTAAGATCCCTTAAGCCTATAAGAACCAATAAATCACTTTGGAAGTCTCGGTTGTGAAAAACGGTCATACTTCTTATATAGGGACACATTTGTACTGCTAACTGCAATTGATTGTTTGTCGCGAAACGACTGACATATGTTTTCAAATTTAATGTCAACACTTCAGAGTAATTTAAGTCAATGTGCTCCAAAAGGCGTCCGATTTCGTCACATCTTCCAATATCTTCGATGTTTTTGCACTTTATAAGCACTTTAAGGAACCCCTCTAAAGTCACAAAAGTTCTGTATAATTGAATACTTCTCAAGCTTTTAATTTTCACAACAATATCCATACTGTCATTGGTAATGCATTTCGAACAAGACACGTCCAATTTTTCTAATAATTTACAATTGTCAACAATACATTGTAATATGTTATTTGTACAGTCATAATTCATAGTTAAATATTTTAAGCAGTGAAGTTCCTTTAAAGATTTAATTATGGCATCTTCCATATCTGCAGTTTTCCATCCTCCGGATAGTGAACCTAGATTAAGGCAAACGAGTCCGTTTAGCATGTTTAGCTTAGAATAAAATATTGACCGCAATATCTTTGGAATGGTGTCAATAGAAACTATCGTTAAGTTTTTGGTAAATAACACTTCTGCCATTTTTATAATAACATTCATTTGGCTGACGAATTTTCCCATGCAACCTCGAAATCCTAATGATTGCTTAGTTTTCTCCAGTAGGTCTGACAATGCTCTGATTGTTTCTTGGACCAATAAGTCATGAAGCATCCAAGGGACGTTAATGTCCAAATATGTCCGTATGGTCTCAACATTGCGTGCCAGTGTCGTTTGGGCTTCGTTAGTATCTCGCTGCGTAAGCATTGCTATGGGCAACATTTGCTGCTCAGCCTGTTGAGCCACCCAATCTCCAAGTCTACCTAATGCTAGGGTTTCCAGCTTTTTAGGTTGCTTGTACCGTGGCATATTTACCTGAAAAAGTAAAAAGTACCTATAGTTATAATGTCGGTGACTCAGTGTGTGTTTTCTACAATACCAAAGAAAGGACATTTTGGTAAACCGCTTATAGTAGTTACTCAAACCCTCAGACCATCACACGCCACGGCGTCACGGCGTAGGCGCGAGGCACACATTCCTGCTAGTAACATGCAACGCAGTTTTACACTTTTTATTTTGTATTCTTTCCTTTTACCTTATTTTTTTTTTTCTCTTTCTACTTGTGTGCCTTTTAGTCTGTGCCAAATAAATGTATTTTCTTTCTTTTTTTCATCATTAAAACTAACTGAGAAAGAAAAATAAATAAAAAGAAAAATATAATAGGTACTTTACAAAGTAATCATGTCATTTTATATACATGGTGACATTTGAATCACAGTTTTGCTAGAACAAACGTTGTTCAGAACACGGTCTACTTCCATTCTATAGCATCAAATATGTAGGTAATTAAAACAAACTAAACTAGGCGTTCTCAAATAAGTCGTATGTTGCTCAAAAGTGTTGTTCATACATTAACCGTAACATCAAAGTACTCATCGCGGTAGCAAAAAGTTATGAGGAGTCCACGTGGACTTTCGGACATTTCGGCCCGCATTAGCCGGACATCCTTGTATGTCCGGCTAATGCGGGCCGAAATGCAAATAAATCATTAGACATTGACATGCAAACGCGCCAAGTATCGTTCCGCCCATTTCTTTTGTTAACTGCCGCGGGCTGCCCGCGCCACCCGGGCGCCTAGCCAGTCTACCGAAAGCTCTCGAGCGGGCATGTGCATCCGATGTACTTACGTCACAGGCATGCATCGCGCGTTTTTAGTGAAAATGAGTTCTAACTATTGGAATGTGGAAAATTGGAAACAATGTTGTCTTGGTGCACACGGAGCTAACTCGTTTTGTGGTATAAGTTTGGTAGGAAGTGTTTTTGTCTTGTTCCTCTAATATCTCAATAAATAAAACCTATTAATCTCACGTTTTTCACTGAAATCTCTAATCGACTGGTTGACACTTCCCGTGGTTTTTACCTTGGCCAGAGGCTAAGCATTGCCATATAACGTGGCAATACGGCCAGTCTCTTGGGTACACTACCAGTCGACCATTTTTCGACGCTATATTTTAGTTTGTATAATAATATATTCGTTTTTTTTTTTTTTACATAATAACAATAAAAAATATGTTCATTTAAAAAAAAAACACGTTAGATACCTACAATAGGTACCCGTAATTAGTACCTACAGGAAATAATGAAGACTATGTCTGATAGTACCTGCCGTAAGTTCGCACCTAGAACGTGCATAGCCAGAAAATACCGACCAAAGTTTACCATAGCCAAAGCCATACCATACCAAGGCATAAAAATCTGTTTTAAAGTAGCCACTTAACAGTGATAAAATAGCTACCGAAGTAAATTTTTAAGTTTGGTATTTTCTGTAAGACGTACAAAATAAGATATATCGAGGTACATTTCCCTGGACAATGCTGTCGTGAACCGCGCGCCGCCGGTCGTGCCGCAACTACGCAAGCGCTGCAGTGTCTGTGTTGTAGGGAGTAAAGGCGATAATCCCGACTATTTTAGCTTTGTTTTTATCAAAAACAAATGACTTTTTTTATTAGGAATCCTTAGTCAACAAGGAAGCCTTATAGTTACGCCATGTCCGTCTGTCTGTCTGTCTGTATGTCTGTCTGTCCGCGATTTAGCTCAAAAACTATTGGTACTAGAAAGTTGTAATTTGGCATGAGTATACAAGTTAATAACGCCAAAAAAGTGGTAAAATAAAATTTTGTACACCCTTACACCCCTACATGTAAAGTGGGGATGATAATTTTTTTTTTCGTCGTTCCCATAGTGTGGGATATCGTTGGATAGGTCTTTAAATTTAATATTAGGGGTTTGAGAATACCGTTTTTTGATTAAGTAAACCGTTCGTGAGTTATCGAGCTTTAAAGTACGAATTTTCGATAGAGTCAAGTGTCTCCCCCCTCTAACAACTAAACGGTTGTAGTTAGAAATTCAAATGTCACGGCATTAGTACTTATATATAACGAAGTTTAAAGGAAAACTATCACACTTAAGTGGGCTTTACAAGTTTACGAGTAATAATCGACCAACTTAAATTTGCGGTTGCAAAAACATGTTCTCCCATATATTCCGTATGGAAGAACATGTTTTTCAATTACAAAGTTAAGTTTGTTCTTACGATACATTCATTCCAACTACGGAACCCTTCATTGTGCGTGGTCCGACACGCACTTGGCCGGTTTTTTTCAGGGACCATTTTGGTTACCCATTGAAAGGGTTGTCGATAGGGTATTTCTAAGCAGTTAGTTAAAAACCCATACGATGTGGGTAACCCATTTGAACGGCTTAATGGTTTTCGATGGGGTTTTTCTAAGCAAAACTCCATCGAAAACCATTAAGCCATTGAAGCCATTGATTTTAAAAACCCATACGATGTGGGTAACCCATTTGAACGGCTTAATTTAAGCCATTAAAATTTTGGTTACCGATTGAAAGGGTTTTCAATAGGGTTTTTCTAAGCAGTTCATCTAAAACCCATACGATGTGGGTAACCCTTTTGAACGGATTAATGTAAGCCATTCAAAAGGGTTATACTTTCAACTCACTTAAAAATAACAGCGTAACATTCTGACTTGGAGCAATGTAATATGATCTCTCGATGATGGGCATAGGTTGCAAAATAAAATAGCACGCGTTAAGCTTCGTGCAGACTAGCGCAACGCGACAGCGACGTGGCACCGGTTATTGGTATACCGTGATGTTTTCTAAGAAACCGTGTTGTTCAAGTCGCGTCGCGCCGGTGCGTCGCGCTAGTCTGCACGAGGCTTTAGGCGGCCGCGGCGGCGTGCGCCTTCGTGGCTACTTACCGAGCGGCTTCTAAACAGGGATCTATGATGTAATAATTAGAGTTAATTTAAGCTTTGCTGGCCGTATATCGAAATTACATAATATTATGATTTTTTTAATGTCTGTACTTCATTATACTTTATTGCAGGCATTTGAAGGCATTTGCAGGGACCGTACAATTGTCATTCTTGCTGTTTGATTTTTTGAACCGGGACCTCTTTTGCGATATTATTAGTCAATCCAAATTTGTGAATTATGAAAAATCTATAAAATGCCAAAACCAAAAGGAGATGCTGTACATCGCTATTATTTATATGTTTTCCCTTTGCCCTAGGGTTCAACAATAGGATGGACCCTAATCTTATTACAATCTAGCCCTATAAATATATATAATAATTTATTTTAGGAACATAAAGCTTCGTTCAGACAAGCGCGACGCGACACCGGTTATTGTTATACCGTGAAGTTTTCTTAGAAATTGTATTGATCGAGTCGCGTCGCGCTAGTCTGCATGAGGCTTAAATGGTTTGAAGTAGGTACCTACCTACACACCACTTTACTATGTACTATGTAGGCATATCAATCTGAAATGTAGGTAGCACGTGTAGACGAAATCTACAAACGTACGATGTCTAGTTAAATAAAGGCAATGTACGCCAGCGATGGTGGATGGTGCGTAGTGTTCGCTCCACCCCACCCATCACCAACGTAGCAAAATTTTATTGAATAAATTTAAGGTAACCCTAACAAAACCCTTATAATTATATAGGTTATCATAATGAAGGGGTAGCCCTTTCACTGGTTTCATGAATATAACCCATTGAATGGGTTACCATGTAACCCTTTCACTGGGTTTCAAGTATAAAACCCATTCAATGGGTTATCCATATTGAAGAGATAACCCTTTTACTGGGTTTCAAGCATAGAACCCATTCAAGGGGTTACATCATTTAAAGGTAACCGGCTTACCCCTTCGAAAAGCTTAACTCTTAACCGGGGTTGTATAGTCCCTGGTTTTTTTATTGGATGCTATAGAATGGTAGTTGACCATGGTCTGAACAACGTTTGTTCTAGCAAAACTGTGATTCAAATGTCATGTAAGTATAATATTCATCAATGTCAATGTGTATATTTAAAACTTATATACAATACTTCGTGGCCATGATGGTCATGTCATGTAAGGGCAGTAGAGGTCACAAATTCAAAGGGATACCCATGTGCAATCTGTTACAAAAGTTTGTATCTTACCTAGATGATAATGTTTATTGATATTTTTACTTTACTAGCATAAGGTAGCTAGAACTCTAAGATTTTGCTTGTATAGTTCCTCTCGTAAGCCGGAGCATGTTGGAATCCCAACACTAAAATATTACTATACGAACATCACTAGCGCTCGCAGTAGCCATTTATTAATTTGAATCGAGTTTTCTCGTTCACTTTCCTCACGGGTCCGGGCCGCGACAGGTCGACAATACAAGTAGGTATACAAGCAACGACCTGCGTGCGTGCGTGCTCCTGCTTGCCTGATAAATTATTGGTGAGAATCTACTTTATTCACAAGAAACTGGCTTTATTTTCCTTCAAGTACTCATCCACTAAACAACACACATCCCAACATTATAATAAGATGATTTTGCATAATAATTATAATGTCTCGTTTTAAGGATTTATGGTCGGTCGTTGGACGTTGAAGTGCACGGACGTTCCGATAGTGCTCCGTCACAATTTTTTAATGTAATAACTCATATAAGTAGGTACTCATTTATTTCAAGAGATTACAAAGTTATTCATCATCATCATTATCATCAGGCTATAACGTTCCCACTGCAGGGACACGGCCTCCTCTCAATGAGAGGGAGTGGGCTATAACCCACCACGCGTGCCCACTGCCCAGTGCGGATTGGTAGATGTCACATGTCTTCGAATTTTTGGTTCTAGGACATGCCGGTTTCCTCACGATGTTTTCCTTCACCGTTTTGAGAGCAGTGGTGATGAAATAAATAACACAAAGTAATGCGCCTGTCTGGGTTCGAACCCACGACTTACTGTTCGTAAATCGGGGCAGCCACCACTGGTTCACCGCTGCTCTCAAAGTTATTACATAGCTAAATTAAGTGAAGTGACTGAAAAAGAATTTACAAAATGCTGAGCTCCCTACGCGAGTTAATAGCGTAACCATACAATATCTGCAGTTTATGAAAAATTAACAGGGTAAGTACCAAACAGTTTTTATCCGGCACAGCCGGAGAAGCTAAGGGAACTCCAAAAGTTGGAGACGTATGGGGGGACTTCAAAAGTGGAGAAGCTCAGGGAACTCCAAAAGTTGGAGACGTATGGGGGGACTTCAAAAGTGGAGAAGCTCAGGGAACTCCAAAAGTTGGAGACGTATGAGGGCACTTCAAAAGTGGAGAAGCTCAGGGAACTCCAAAAGTTGGAGACGTATGGGGGGACTTCAAAAGTGGAGAAGCTCAGGGAACTCCAAAAGTTCGAGAAATCTAAAAGATGGCAATGTATGGGGAACCTACACAAGTTGAGAATATATATTTTCACCTCAGCACCTCAAACAAGCAGGTTTTGCTGTCAAAAAACAGTGAGCAAAATTCGATTTTGCTGCGAGCGTGAGACAAAGTAACTTTTTAATTATTTTTTTTAATGCCGAGAGCGGTGTTGGGTCTACTCACAAAATTCTAAAGATTTGAACTTCAATTAGTTTTGTCACTTTCACTTCGATACGAAAAAAGCGAGAGAGAATCAAGTCAATTCGAAGTTCGATTTCAAAATTCTATACCTACATATTAGGAACAAAAAAGAAACAAACAATAAAACGTTCGGATAGGTACATAAAATATTAAAATTGCAAATCATCTGATATGGTTTTATTTAAATTCTGTTTTATTAAATTTTTGGAACGAAGTTAATTTTTGGAACAAAATTCCTTAGTTCTAGTAGGCCCAAAAATTAAACAAACAATAAAACGTTCGGATTCACAGAAAACCTTAGTTGCAAATCATCTGATAAGGTTTTATTGAAATTTTTTTTTTTTTTGGAATGAAGTTCTTTAGGCGGCTTGCGGTAAGAGTGCAGTGGCAGAAATCGTCACGCGAAAAGGCGCTTGCGACTGTCTTCTTCTAATTCAAAGAGAAAGAAAGACGGAGAGAGATATTAAGTGTGGATTTGGTCGAATTGAAAATCCTAGATGGCGGTTGCGAAAATTTTCACATTTTTCATAATGGGTGTCACTTTCATAGTTTTCAAGGGTGCCAAAGCCGATCGTGAGGTCAAAATGTAAATCCAAGATGGCGGCTGCGAAAATTTTCAAATTTTTCTTCATGGGTATCGTTTTCATAGTTTTCGAGGATGCTAAAGTCGATAGTGAGGTCAAAATATAAATCCACGATGGTGGCTGCAAAATACGAGGTGATGAAGATTATGTAAAAAAAAACCTTGTCCCATCCGAAAATGGGCATAATATGGTACTGCAGTAACATTACAAAACAGTATTTTTTTGATTATTATTGATAGTAAAAAAGTTATTAGTATTTAAAATTCACATTTTTAGTTCCAAAATTACCCCAAATCCATAAAAAATGGCAAAACTCATAACTTATGACTTTTAGACACCCGCTAAACGACGGCCGCCGCCCGCACCAAATGTAAAATTCGGTCAAAATCACCATTGAAAAAAAATGTGGGGATTATTTTTTCTTTTTTCCTGAAAATTTCCACATAAATATGCTAACAGTACGATACCTAACAACACCCTCACGGATCGGACAGGGTTTTTTTTACATGTTGTATGTTCTCGCTGCTGAGGTGAAAAGTTGTATGTGTTACACGAGAGCAAAGTTATTTGCATCTCGTGTCTTTGAATCCCTCGCAGCGCTCAGGATTCTAACCTAGAATCACTCGCTACGCTCGTGATTCAATTATAGAATCCTTCGCTTACTCGGGATACAAAATCAACACTCGCAGCAAAAAACGAATTTGCTCTCTTGTTGCACAAATAACTATTTTTCCCTTTTTAAACGTTTTGTATCAACATAATTATTGCCCTTTTGATTATGTATTTATAGTGTGCAATTAAATTATATTATTATGTACAGAGCCGAGTGTTAGGTTTTAGTCTTTACTTGATACCGTGTATGAGGCGAGGCCGTGTATGAACGATGTATTCGATCCATGTGTGGCTTAAAAACTACTGAATCTTGCGCACCCCATTTTAAATCTTTAAAATTACTAACATTACCAGCTATGTACATCTACGAAACTGCTTTGTTTGTTAAAATGAATTTACACCTTTTCACAAAAATTTCTGATGTAAAAAAACTCCAATGCGCTCTCAGTACATAAATCAATTGTGCGGTATAAAATGCAGAACCGCTTTGATGATAAAAAGTTTCTTTGGAATGGCTTCGAAAATTTACAACAAAATACCTGATAGTATTAAAAACATGCCATTAACAAAATTTAAGAAAGTTCTTGCCGCTCTATTATGAGAAAAATGTTATTATGCTGTTCAAGATTTTATAAATGATAATTTTTAATTTAATTTGTTTTTTTAATTTTAGTCTTGTTGTTTATTGATTGTTTTATTTAGCTTTTAAGTATTTTTGTTTTATTTTGATTTTAAAATTTATATGCCTACACGGCAAAACATAGCGCTCAAATATGTTAAACTAACACCAATATGTAAATACCTATGTTTAACAAATAAAGATTTTGATTCTGATTCTGAGGACATACACGTTGTCAGGATGGACGAGTGTTAGGTTTTGATTTATAAGTGGATTATTTGACGCAATTTATTATAATATTTTTAATTTATTTTTGTATTCGATTATTTGTAATCGAAGAAAGAGAATCGAGTCGTTTCTCTTTGGAACGGAGTTCAGTGGAAGGTAGTGGCGGGGGATGGATTTGAGCATGGTATAGTAACATATTTTTCATCCCACCATCTCGGAAAGAGTATTTTTAATCTTCAGTATCTGAGTGGAAAAACCGTTTTTATTCTCTAGAGGATAAAGTAAATTGAATTTAGAACATCGTGTGCACTAAGTTTGTGAATTAAAAAAAACATTAAACCTATTTACTGCTACCTCTATGGTGCCGAATATATCATACAACTTTTTTTTAATTTGTTAAAAACTCAGACTCGGAACCTTCTTGGTGTTCTTTTTTCAATTTGCTTTGTACGCGGTTCTTTACGCGGCATTTTTTCACGTCATTGTTAAACCTTAGGTGGGTCATTGTCAAGCTTAGGGATTTTTTTTGAAAAAAAAATGAAACACGTGATTTATAAAAATCTAAGGTATATTATAACACTTACTTTACGTTACAACAAAACTGAGTATCAGTCTGAGATCAATAATTCGAAAAAGGCGATTTATAAGGAAATAACAATAATTCGGTTCCACCGAAAAGACTAATATATCCACCGAGTGGACTAAAATGTTAATTATTGAAACAAAACTAAACAACAAGTGATTAACATCTTGAACAAAAATAACGTTAATGCTATCTTCACATAATCACAAACAAATCAGTCACTTAAAGCATTAAATAAGTAAATAAAAAAATGTTTTGTGTTTGTCTACCGAAAATATAATTCATTTCGGTGGTCAAAATATGTCTTCGTCGTCAGAAGACCAGAAGCGTTTAATCCGTTCAGCCAGAGAAAGGGGGATTGGTGGCTTCTCTTGTTTTGATGTTGACGTATCTGAGCTGTCAGAATATACGTCCGAAAATTGTATGCGCTGGACATTACCTCCAATCAGCAGTGATGGACTGTGTTCGCCAATTTTCAATGGTTGCTGCATCGAGCCACTCGGCTTGACACTGGACTGTGCATAGGAGTCAAGGTTGGACTCGGTGAATTCATACTCTCGGCGGTAGCTGGTATGTCATTCCGAGTAGGACTTTGCAGAGGAGTCGTCAGGACTGGACTTGATAGAGTAGGGACATTATTTTGGAGTGGCCTAGGACATAGTGCTATGTCAAGCTTTTTGCTACCTAAACCGTAATGTATGCAAGTATTTTCTGGACTACATTTCATACACGTCAACCTACTAAAATGAAGCATCATTGGTTTACGGCGACTCCAAATAACCTGATGGACTTTAATGGTTCCACGAAACGGCGTAATATTTGCTGTTTCTTATTTTACTCTCAATAGGCTCCACATGTGTCTCATCTACTCTAATGCCTTCAATGCCTTTATAGTTTTGAAGAACACACTCCATGAAGGCATCCAAACTATGGACATCGTTTCCTTGAGCGACGTGCTTATCAGCCGTACGCTTAAGACAACCACCCACGCCATCAGGGGCTCCTTTGCAGTGTCCATTCTCACTGTAATTCCAGATTATGTCATCTACGTTAGTCTCCTCGCTCAAGTAAGCAGTAATTAGGTGGAACATCGTCTTGTTTCTGTACTGGGTTGAAGGTCCGTCACTCAAAATATGCATCCGTTTCAAATTTGGAACAAGGGTCTTCATTGCAGCTATAATAGGCTTCAAATGGATACAAATGTAAATGGGATCGTGATTCCTAATCTCACTAACGGTACAAAATGATTTTGAATTTTTCTCTGCGTCTTCTTGCATCCTCTCTCCATTTCCTCCTCAAAAGCTTTTTTTGCACTTCTGGCAAATCTTCTACAGTTTTTATTTTCCCTTCAGCTTTCTTCCGAAGGTAATATTCTCTGTGCTTTCTTCGCTTTTCTTCCAAGGCTTCTGGATCCTGTTTAAGCTTTTCACGGGCCTTCCTCATACTTAGTGTTTTTTGCTCATGCTCACGGCGACGTTTCTTTTTTCTGGGTATCGGTAAGTTTACTTCTTGTTTTCGCCGTCACCTGAAAAATCACAATAAGCAATGCACACAAACGAAAAGAAAGTAAAGCTGTGCAAAGGAAGAGCAAGAGATTTCTTTAGTAAAGAACTTTGCATACGACCATGCTAATGAAAAAATATTATTTCCCATTCCGTTAGAAATGCATTACAGGTGCCAATCATTGTTAACTTAGAATATGTAGCTATGGATAACTACATTAACTACAAGTCGACATGGTGTAGAAAGGTGTGAGGGAAAACATATTTACTCATAAAAATAAAGCGAAAATGCAACAAAAATAGGTCATTAGTCCTTAACTGATAAAAACAACAGTAATCAGAAGCAGTTTTATAAGTTATATAGTAACTAAATAACCCACATTCAAGAAAACAATCTACTCGGTGGAAATCTGTCGTTTCGGTGGACAAAAGTTCCACCAAAAAGATGTCCACCGAATGGACTTATTTCGCAAAATCATTCACACCTTGCGCCGTTTATAGGTTATGTCAAAAGCCAAGGTAAATTCATAAAGTTTCATTGTTTAACTAGTTACTAAGAATGTTTGATGAATTTATAGTGATTTACTTACCAAAATACAGCAGTAACCGGAAAGACAACTCAATTTTGACACCACTAAATATTTTTCTTTGTACAACAACAACGTTTTCTGCGTACGAGCCGCGGCAAAATGGCCTCTGACAGGGATACTACGATATTGGCTGCGCTCAATTTTACGTTCCGTTCCGTCATTTGACATTTACTTAATTTTAGTCAGTATCGAAAGCAATGTCCACCGGAAAGACAAAAAATGTTGTGACAAGATTAAATGATGCAAAAAGTGTGTTTTATTTCTATCATTTTTTTAAATACTTTTAACTTTAAAAGGAAAACATACGTAGATTACGAAAATATATCATTTTTGTAAAATAATAAAAAACACGTATTTATTTTAAGCTACATTCTATTGAAAGGTAGAATCCGAACAGTCCACCGAAGTGGACAATTCGGTTACATGGTGGTGGTATAAAATAAAAATAAATAAATTTACAGTAAATCTGTTACAGTTATAGTCTAGTACGTTTCGTTAACTTTATTAATATGTTATTATTAAGATGTAATTATTAAAAGTGTCTTAGATGATTCGTATGAACAGTTTTTTTTAGGGTTATGACATGACCCAGGTATATTAAAAACAAGAAACTTGAAAACAAGTGAAAAAACTAAAATGAGTGATTCTAGCGACGAGGAAGTTTGCATGACGCCAACAGAATTGACTGAAACTGTTAATAATGCGCAAACGTTTTTTTTTTTGCATTTAGTCATTTCCTCGCTGAGGTGGAATGAAAAGTTACGTGTTGCACTCGAGTGCAAAGATTTTTCACCCCGTGCTCTTTTGATTCCCTCGCTAACGCTCAGGATTCTAATTTTGAATCACTCGCTGCGCTCGTGATTCAATTTTAGAATCCTTCGCTTGCTCGGTCATCAAAATTGAACACGCGGTTAAAAAGCAACTTTGCACTCTTGTATAACAAATAACTAATACCATGGATTTGAGATTGATTCTTGTTCGTTGTCGCATCGAGGTCGGACGCACAATTGGTTCCTTACATTTTATTTCGTCTATCTGAATAAATATAATAAGTTAACAGAGTTATTGTATTAACAAAATAATTAATATCTTTACTGGAGTGAAGCAGTTTTATTACACAAGTTCTTACAGACCAACAGATTCTCTCTCCAGTTGGACGAACAAAAAACGTGTGCGGTCCGACCTCATGTCTCATGTGTGCAGTACTTGGGCCCCTGGTTGCAACGCAACATTGAAACACAGTATCCTACATTGTGGAACATTGCTGAAAAATACCTTATCGCTTTTCCATCATCATACCAAGTTGAAAAAAGCTTCAGTGTGGTAACAAACATTTTGACGAAACAAAGAAACCGTTTGAAAATAAACGAACGTGGAGATTTAAGGCTGCAACTCACCAATATTGAACCGGATGTAGCTAGATTGGTAGATAGTCACCAGGTTCATCCATCACACTGAATGTTTTATTTTCTCTTTGCGAATTAATACTTTTTTAAATATAATTTCCTACCTACTTAAGATTCTTTAAGTACCTAATTTGTAATAATTATTATAAATTAAACTTGATATTTACTGAATTGTATGTCTTTTTATTTTGTTAAATTTTGATGAGAAAATGAAGTCAACTTTACTCACTTAACCAAGTGCAAAGTTTTCCAATTGGTACTAGGTATTTAAGTACCTAGGTATTTTGTATCAATAGGAAAAAACTAAAGATAGGCCCCCTTATTCATAATAGTCTGCTAACTTAAAGCATTGATAATTCTCACTCTGTCTTCTTCTATTGACCTAAGTCAGAATGAAAAATAAGACTGTAGCAGCTGTTTTAAGTTAGCTGACAGCAGTCAAGTACTACCAGTCCCGAACTCATAAAACAGCTACGAATAAGTTTTTCAGTCTGCACATTTTAATGAATTCGTCAGATAATCTGAGAAAAGTAAACAGGGGAAACAATACATTTTTATAGGGGTTAAAGTATGAAATTGCCGTTTTATTGTAATAGGTACTTCGAATTGACATAGAACCTTCATGGTTGGAGATTTTTGAGTGAAACTTTTTACACATGGTACCTATGAAGTTCTTCTTTTAAAAAATGTGCAACATTCGATTATCGACTTTCAGTTGTGTTTTTATTCAGCTTAGACAAGAAAGATGGATACTTCGAAAAATCGAGTTATTTTTTAATACGAATTCCGACGCGGAACTAACGCAGCAGAAAAAGCTCGCAATATCAATGTTGCGTTTCGAGAGGGGACTGCTAATAATAATAATGGTCCGGGACCCTAGGGTCCCGAGAAATGTCAAAGACGTAATTAAAATAATAATATATCTTTATTTCCCATAAATACAGATAGGGAACATTTACATATAACATTTGGATGCTGAGAAATCTGTACACAATTGATTAAACTGTCTCATAAACTAGGGTATCTTGTATCTTAAGGGGCCTGCGGAGCATGCGTAGTTCATACAAACGTAATACCAAAATAATTTGTAAATCAAACATATTATTAAGGTAGTGTGTATTTATTCCGATTGAATTACAAAATATCTATGCTTCCAAATATATATTTTGAATGGACACTGATATAAACGCGAGATATGAGGAATTTAAAATTTCTATAGAAAACTTATTTTTCCCATAACTCGTCTTTAAATCAGTGTTCATTCAAAATATATATTTGGGAGCCTAGATATTCTGTAATCCAATCGGAATAAATACACACTACCATATGAATATGTTTGATTTACAAATTATTTTGGTAATACGTTTGTATGAACTACGCATGCTCCGCCGGCCCGTTAAGAGACAGTGATTCGCAAAGAGGTTCCAATTGATATTATGGTTGACTGTGGACTGTGGTGTGACTGTGTCAATTTACCTTCAGAAGGGAAAAAAAAAGAAGATATTTTACGTTACAGGTATTAAATTTTGTGAAATTGTGAGGGTGGGGGTAAATTAAATTAAATGAATGTGATTAAAGGTGTGTAGGTGTGTGTTAGTGGGGATAAGTAGGTGATGTGGTGTTGATGTGTAAGTGAGTGGGGGAGTTGTATGTGCGAGTGTGTATGAATGCGAGGATAGAAGTAATTCGTGCGAGCATGGAGTTGAGTGTGTGTTTATTATTAGGCGATGTAGGTCAGTAAAGTCTCCGTTGCGGTATAGTCCTGTTCACAGTTAAGTAGCCATTCTGTCACTTTTAATTTTAGGTTGTGTTTGTTGAGGTCTAAGATATTCAGTTTTATATTAACCTTTTTGTAAATACCTATGAGCGCTAATTACATAAGACTGATGCTTTGCGAACGTGGGTTGGGTGCCTGGGGGAAGGTTTGTGCGCTTTTTTGGGTTAGACGGGGAAAGGCTGCTGTGTTTCCTAAGAACAGATTGAAGCACCAAGAGCTGACGGGGATGATCTATGGGGCTTCCTTGTCATTACTTTTAGTACGGCTCTTTGTGCTCTCTCTGCCCTCAGGAGGCAACCTTTCGTGGCAGCACCCCACACAGAGATGCAGTATCCTATGACCGATTGGCATAGTGCAAAATAAATCATTTTCAAAATATCGACATTAGCAGAGTTTCGGAGGTATTTAAATATATGAATGAGGAGCAGAGTTCTAGCCGTGACAGCGTCAAGTTGTTTTTTTCCATGTAAGTCCGTCATTTATGTGGACACCTAGTTAAGTATTTTACGCTGTCACTTCTAGTTAGTGCTAGACAACGTCATGGTGCAGATCGGTTTGAGCATGAATGGGCAGTAATTGCAGAACTGTGAGATGTTGCGGCATTTCGCCCAATTGCGAAAGGGATGTAGCAGTATTAATTTATGTTTAAGATAAGGAGATTAAAATTGAGCCATTTCATTATTTCCGCTACTGCTGATTCAGCTATAGATTTTATAGTATCCCAAGTAGGTCCATGAACTACTTGGGATACTATACAATCTATAATGTAATGAACGCTCCGTGCGATTTTGGTTTAGCCGCTTTCGTGATGGCAACTTTGATTTGAAGAACGAACCACGTGGAAGACCGCCCACACAGGTGAATAACAATGAATTGAAAGAGATGGTGGAAGCATGGTTTAACGTTAGGTACCTTACCAACAATATTGAATCATGATTTGACTGATCAGCAGAAAAAAACGCGTGTTGAAACTTGTGTTGCCCTGTTGAATCGATACAGAAATGAAGGAATATTGGATCGAATTGTGACATGTGATGAAAAGTGTAAGTAATCTTTACGATAACCGTAAACGAAAAATGCAATGGCTGACCCCAGGTCAAACGCCGCAATAGAGTCCTAAAGCAGAGCTTACCAATAAAAAGGTAATGATAACTCAAACTCAAACTCACAGCATTTATTTCAATTAAACCATTTACAGGCACTTTTGAATTGTCAAGGGGTCGGTCAGTCAAAAATATGAAGCTAGTGGCCCATTCCAAAGCGTAGTAGCTAGTAGGTACCTATGGAGAAGAACGGGCAAGAAACTCCACGGACACTCTTTTAAATAAAAAAATTGATACAAAATATTGGTTACATCATTCATTTTGAAATTATGCATGTGAGAACAATGTAGAAAGACGTGCACGTTCGTAAAAGCGTCCGTAATATAAAGAAAAAAATAAAGAATCATACTAAAACTTAAAATAAATTAAAATAAGCCATAGCAGCTAAGAGATGACCAGGCCCAACTGACGGCGCCCGTTCACGAACATGACGCATGGATCAGCACCATTCAGCTCAACCATTTTGAAGGGAGCTAAATGATCCAACACACGCTCCACCATCAGCGAGACATTTGAGTGAGCATGACATACTCACAGCCGCCAGGGCACATTCAAGTCAATGAAATACTACATATTACCCGGTAAATGGTAGCTCTTTAGTACATAGTACTCACACGTGTGCTATGCAATTATATAATACAAACGAAATTGAGTTTATACAATACAAAGATGGTCTTACAATCTTCAGCAGAACTGGGGCCCAAGTCTGCTATTTTTATAAATTCGTCATTCCAACACGATCCCATTGTCATTTTGCTAAAAGTTCGTAATCTGCTAATTCATAATGGTCGATCATTGGTTGATCATTGTATTCCACAAACACGATACTCGTAACGAATTAAAAGAAATGACTGCACAATGACGTTCTCATGGTAGGTCACTGATCAAAGGAACTGTCAAAAAATCTTAGCAGATTACCGCCTAAGTCAGTCATTAATTTTTCATTATGTACGAGATTACCATTATATGTCATTTCTTTCAATGGAGTGTCAGTGGCTGACCATTGGAAAGTCATAATGACGCCAATATGTTAGTAGATTACCAAACTTGTCAAAATCAACAATTATGAAATCAATGATAGACCATTCTGACACTATTGTAATAGCAGACTTGAGGCCCTGTTTGGTGGTCTCAGCATGGTGTTATTCACTATAGCTTTCTCCGATCTGGTCAAGCAATAACGGCAGATGTCTACTGTGCCGAACTCCAAACAATGATAGCAAAACTAGCAGTGAAAGAGCCCCGACTCATGAATCGATCTTCACCATTATTGCTCCATGATAACGCGAGACCTCATACAGCACGAGAAACCGTTTTAACTCTACAGGAACTGCAATTAGAAACCATTCGTCACCCTACGTATTCGCCAGACCTTGCTCCCAACGGACTACCATTTTTTTTCGTGATTTGGACAATATTCTACGACCTTCGTGATAAAAACTTTACTACTCAGGACGCAGTACAAAATGCTTTCATACAGTTTGTCGAATCTAGATCACGAGAGTTCTATCGCAAAGGCATAAATGATACGGTTTGATGGTTTCGGGTAAGCTCTTTATTACTCGTAATCGTACATAAAAACCGCAATACGACTAGCTTTCGTCAGCGTGGATGTCGGAAATTATATAGAAAATATCTGTGTGCCAAATTTCATCTAAATCCGTTCGACCGTTATTGCGTGATTGAGTAACAAACTCACAAACATATACTTTTATATTTATAATATATAATAAGTTGTCTGATTAGTAACGTGAGCCACGAAATTATTCTGATATTATTTTCTACATGTAGGCAGCCTTTTTCATAATGTCCAACAGTTTTCAGATAGAACCAGTGAACGAAAATTTTTGTTCACTGGATAGAACGCTATTTTACCGATCGGTAGAATTTTTCATCACGTTCAAAATTACTATAGACAACTTACTTATAACTTAGTCTTGGTGGTTCGCGGTTTCGAAAATAGAACCGCCTGACTTTTGTCGGGATTAACCTCGATTCTCCACTTTCTAAACCAAGCGCCAAGCTTGTTGGCTGCCCTTTGTAGATTTAGGAGCATCTGGGTTGAGCTATGGCCTTTGCATTGGATAGCTGTATCGTCTGCGAACAGAGTCAACTGCCGCCTACTGCTTTTGAGGATATCGCTAGTGAATAGCGTAAATATGAGTGGGGCGAGCACGGAGCCCTGAGGGACTCCTGCTTGGATAGGGCGGGGGGAGGATAAGGCTCCTTCGATACGATAGCGGAAGGTGCGATTAGACAAGTACTTAGTATTTTTTTTTCTTTAAATACTTCGATCAATTTAATGTCACAGCCACAGTCATGGCCAAACTATAAGGCTTCTTTGTTGGACTACGGAACCTTAAAAAGGGATATTAACCATGTTTGTTAAAACAAAAACCTGGTAAATATCTCTAAAACAAAAAACAACTTTAGAACTTTTAAATAACTTTAGCGGTTAATTGTTGCAAAAAAGTCTGTGCTCGCGAGATCTACTGTTCGCAGAACTACTATTAATAATGTAGGTATGAACCATGGGATAGTAGCAAATTGCTAAAATATTATAGTTCACAAAATAAAATAAAATAAACTAGGTACAAATGTTCAGTCAAAAAATGCGATCACCTGAGGTGATCATTTGGTCCTCAGGTGATCGCATTGTCAATATCTCGGTGACGGTGTACCTAAGCTGTTAGCTAGGTTCACCCTCCGGAGTTGTCACGACCGTGCAACACGTTGCGTCCCCGCAATTTCAAATTAACAGCACAGCAGCCACTCCGGCGATGATTGAAAAAGGGTAATAATATTAAGTAGGTACCTACCTGCTCTATCATTATAAAAAAGGTTTAATACCTAATTTAATATTGCAAAATATGTGACGTTTAGGGTCGGCCAAAACAGGTTGTAGAAAGGTAAAGCCAAAAGGCAACTTTGAATATCTACATAATACAGACCTACTTCATGATACCTAAAGGCTCGTGCAGACTAGCGCGACGCGACGCGACTCGAACAATACAATTTCTAAGAAAACTTCACGGTATAACAATAGCCGGTGTCGCGTCGCGCTGGTCTGCACCAGCCTAATAACTCAATGATTGTGGCGATGAATGGTGGCATTTTGTTGTTTTCCGACATTCATGTGGATGGGGACTTGAGGTGGGAACAGCTAGTTTAAATACGTGCCTTAAAGCATGTTCGCATACTTAGCACTACACTACCTTTATCTATCTAAACCTCGTATAGATAGTGCAATCAACGACGACGCGCCCCACTCCGCTCCGCTCCGTACTAAAGTACCGCTTACAGTACAGTCATCGCGGAGTGGGGCGCGTCGTCGTGGATTGCACTAATATTATCTATATCCGACTATCAAAATGTGTTGACGTAAGTAGATACATAAGTACCTCTATATAGGTATGTACCTACGTATGTACATGTTGAAGTATTTTTAAACTTAATTAAAATAGAAAAGAATTGAAATATCTGTAAACGCCTGTTTACAGCTACCTATTTCTAATCATTGTATTGAGGTAGGTAAATATAAGTACTTACCGACATTTTGGTTCTCCAACAAATGATGATCCGTCAATGTATCCGGTCTAATGATAATATCCAGTTTAATAGGACGATTTTGCCAAAACTACGGACAAATCAAACCATGAGAACTAAAAGCTTTTATTTCTGCTTTCTTAAAAAAAAAAGCCGTGTTATGAGTTGAGCGACGTGCTGCGCATGCGCATATAGTTGGTATTTTTAGCTTTGAAACAGAACGCTGGATTGTATCGCTGTATCTATAGATGTCGGAAGACTGATGTCACGTATCGTAGCGACTTACTTATCACGCATTAAGAAACTTGCCCAGCTGGTGATAGTTAGAGCTGAGGAGGGTATGAACAATGACGAGGTAGCATTCTGAAGCAGATCAAAATATGCAATGTTAAGTATGACAAGTTTTGTAGTATTCAGGTAATAAATTAAAGACACTGCCTTGACTGAGACTTTTGTAAGAATTAACTACTATTCCTATGCTTCTATTGGGAGCTTATTGCATTTAGAAATGTCTGATATGCTTGCAATACTTCAACGCCAATTGGCAGCTAACTACCAATGTTCAAGTTAATGAACCGTTGTACCCTGTTGAGCCAACAGTTTTTCTTGGAATAACTATCGACGGTAAATTACAATGGGGCCCACACATAGAAAAAAAATCAGGAAGGCTTAGTACGGCCGCGTATGCTGTTAAGACAGATAACTGGCGTAGATACAGCCAGAATTGTTTATTTTAGTTATTTTCATCGACTTATGTCTTATGGGATTCTTCTCTGAGGAACCTGTGCGGACATTATATTATCTTTGTTCTAAAGAAAAGAGCTGTTCGAGCCATTCACAACCTAGGTCCAAGAGATTCCATTCGAGAAAAATTCAGAGAAATAAACATTCTGACTGTAGCCTAAAACCCACCCGTGTTCCTTCAGTTGCCTGTTCATTGCCAGGGGCCACGGTATCCCTTTCGGACTTTCCCGCAAGAACCCTTCTGACTGTAGCCACACAATATATTTTTGAAAATCTAATGTATGTAGGTACACGACAATATATCAAATTTTAAGAAAATGTCCTATATTCATAGTTTAAATACCAGGAATAATCACACAATCTTGCTGTACATCGCACACACAGACTACTTATGGATACTACGTATATCGCACACGTCTCCACTCATACACGTACACTTTTACAACAAACTTCCCATTGACATTCGAAACTTAACTTTTAAATCGTATAATGGCGATTTAGAAAAGCTGTATACCTACTTAAAATTTCAGATTATTTATGTATGAATGAATGAAAGGCACTGATCCCAGCGTGGTTTAACCAGACTCGATAAATCGAATGAACCCCAAGATTTGCAATAGCCGATGAAGTCTCATGTTTCATGGGGCTACAAATGCCATTGCATATCAAGGAGTAGACCGGGGGTTGCGGTATGGTAAGGAAGACATACCCTCAGGATAGGAAAGGATTTACGAGCCATACTGGATATGCATCCTTGAGTGAGCAATGGACTAGTGGAGAGACGGGTGTTATTTGTCTATGGATGAGCATCTTTTTGAGACATCGGCGTTATGTTGTTTCGAGTCGCATCTTCACCGGTGAATCTTGAGACGGGGTTACGTTGCTTACTCGTCGCCTTTCTATATCACTGCTGTGCGGTGTTGCATTTAGCCGATTCTATGTCTTCGTCAGAAACTACGCTGCTATCCGTTTCTGGTTTCTTGTAAATCTCGCTGGCAGCCTTCATGATCTTGTATCGGTCTGTAGCCGTGTCCATCCAAAAGTTGAATTCCTTGTCGAAATAGGTCGAGTCCTGTTTAATGATGTCGTTCCATGTGTAAATAGGACGGCCTATTTTCTTGGATTTGGCCTTGTACTGCATTGCTGCGTGTAACAGGTGTAGGTTGCCGCGCCTGTGAACGTGTGCGAGATAGCACATCCTGTGATTCTTGATGCGTTTGGTTACTGTTTTTCCGTCTAAGATTTCATGCATCTTCTTTTGTCTTGGTTTATTTCTGGCGTGGTTAATCAAAAGTCTCTCATGATGACTCTCTCATTGAATATCTTCTCAGTCTTGACCTGTTAGCTTTGGTGATTGTCGACACTTTCAAACCGTATATCATACAAGGTACGATCACCATTCGATACATGAGTCTGGCTAGTTTCCAGTCCATCTTTGATTTTATTATGAATGGTAATAGTGACTTTGCGTTTCTAGTGGCCTGTTCACATCGTTTTCTAATTGTGCTTCTCCTGTTTAATGCAGATGTTATGTATGTGCCTAGGTATTAAATTTCATCGACAGTATGAAGATTTAATCCGTTAATTGACACGTAGGTCGTTTTCTGTTTAGCTATTGGGTCTCTAATCAGTATTTTTGTTTTAGTTTCGTTTATTTGTAGGCCGACACTACCTAGTAGGGGTTTCATATGGTATACGATTCCTTCTAGCCCTTTTAGATCATCTGTAATGAAGATGAGGTCGTCCGCGAACGATAGCACTAGGGGGAGTGAGATTTCGCGATCTTGGTCTAGTTTGATTAATTGAGTTTCCTCTTCGAGGGTTCTAAGGACCTCATCCATGACCAGTGTAAAAAGGCGAGGGGATATCGGGAAACCTTGTTTGACTACCTTTCCTTTAATAATCCAACTACTTGCTGACCACACCGTTTGATTTGTGTACGTTCATTCAAGCAAACCTTGACTATCCTGTTGTTTAGTGACTTGTTTGTTCTTTGTATTAAAATGCCCCGCAGTGCTTGGAGGTCGACGTTGCCAAAAGCTTTTTCGATGTCCAGACTTCTAGAGCGAGTACATAAATTCTTTTGCCTGCGCGCCATACTTGCTCCAGAACCCTTTTTATTGTAATTATGTGATCGTTTGTAGATCTGTTGTTTAAAAAGGCTGCTTGGTAGCTGCCTAGTTCTTTTATTGTTTCGTCTATTTTTTTTAATACGTAGGAGGCGTAGATTCTGTAGCCCGTATTGCAAGCCGATATTCGTTGATAGTCATATATCTTTAGGGTTGTTTTTCTTTGGAATTGGTAGGTACTTGCATCTTTCTAGCCACGAGTCGGGAGCTTCATTCTATGTCCAGGCTTTGTTCATATGCTTGGTGACGGCTTTCTGTAATATTTGGGGCATCGCTTTGTAGAGCTCAGTTACAATTTCAATCAATCATTCATATCAAGTTCAATTACAATGAACAGACCAAGTGGGTCTGTTCCGGGCGCTGTTCCGCTCCTCATGCTGCTATTATGTCCTTTATGTCGTCCACCGTGGGTCCTTCATTTTGCTCGACTGTTACTGGTTTTGTTATTATAACCGTTGGTATAGGCCCTCAGCTTTTTATGAATTTGTTCCCTTTTGGACATTGGTATATTATAAGCGTTTCTTTTCCGGCGTTTTGTTGCTTGCTTGTTTTTCCTGTAAAATACACTCAGCGTCACAAAAATCGCACCTCTCCGAAAATAAGTTTCAAGCAAGTCCCGCCATCAACGTATACATTAAACCCTATTAATATTGGTATCAATTGAAAGTATGTTTAACGACCTTTAAATTAACAACAGTTAGAATTCCTAAACACAACAGATCTCATTAGCGCGTAACGTTAAAGAAAATGTCAAAATACGCATTACAACGGCCACTAATTGCACCTCCCTACAAGGGTATAAAACGGGCGACCCGGGTAAAATGTGAGTCACCTAGGAGACTACTTCGCACAGCCGGTAGCTCCCGAGGAGAACCCTATCTTCTTCTCGCCTGGCGCAGTTAGACGCGCCATCCTAAGAACGAAGCCCAGAAAGGCCCCCGGTGCTGACGGTATCACCAACACAGCACTGCGCCACCTGCCGTTCCGTGCAGTAGCGGCACTGGCGCGCCTGTTCACGGCGATACTGCGCACGGGGGTCTTTGCCACCTCGTGGAAGGAGGGGCGCGTCATTATGCTGCCCAAGGCGGGAAAGAACACAGCGAAGCCGGAGAGCTATCGGCCTATCACTCTGCTGCCGACAGTCTCCAAGGTGTTCGAAGTACTCCTGCTGCGACACCTCACTCAACACATCGCCCCACGCCCCGAGCAATTTGGGTTCAGGGCGGAGCACAGCACGACGCTTCAGCTGTCGAGGGTACTGCACCACCTGACGACAGCGTTAGATAAGAAGGAATGCTCGGTGGCAGTATTCCTCGACATGGAGAAGGCCTTCGACCGTGTGTGGCACGACGGTCTGATTTACAAACTCGCCACCTCCGACGCGCCCCGTCGCGTTGTAAAGGTGGTTGCATCCTTTCTGTCCAACAGATCCTTCAGGGTGGTGGTCGACGGGGCGCTATCCGGCGCTCGCCCAGTGCTGGCAGGTGTGCCGCAGGGCAGTTGCGTGTCGCCTGCGTGTTACACGCGTTACACCGACGATATCCCCACCACGACAGAGACGACGCTCGCGCTGTATGCTGATGACGCCGCGTACATCACCACTTCGCTCAATGCGAAGCACGCGGCGCTCAAAATGCAGCGCGCCCTCGATCTGCTTCCCGAGTGGCTGTCAAAGTGGCGGCTATCGGTGAACGTGGGTAAGACGCAGGCGATGGTCGTCGGATACTCGCCCGTCCCGCCACCCCTGAAACTACATGGGGTCGACGTCGATTGGTCGCCCCGGGCCAAGTACCTGGGTGTGACCATCGACCGCCGCCTCACGATGGGGCCCCATGTCCGCAAGGTCGCCGCGCAGGGTAGGGTCGCCCGCAACCTCCTTAAACCTGTGCTCTCATCCCGCATCCCGGCGCGCGTCAAGTTGGGCGTGTACAAAACGTACATACGCCCAATCTTGACGTACGCCGCCCCAGCGTGGTTCGCCCTCACGAAGGAGTCGAGCCGCAAGACGCTCCGCGCGCAACAAAACCTTGCGCTGCGGACCATTGTTGACGCTCCTCGCTTCGTGAGGAACGACGTACTCCACCGGGACCTCGGGATTGAGAGCCTGGACGAGGTTGTAGGGCGACTCGCGAAGGTAATGTTCGCGCGTGCCGACGCTTCTGCCTGGCCCCATGTCAAGCAGATAGCGCCATTGCACGCGCGCCCACCTGACGCGAGACCCCTGCCCCGCGACCTGGTAGCGGACAACTGACCCCATCGCACCGGATATGACGCCTCGAGTAAGCCGCACCCAGGTTACACGCAGCTTACTCGAAATAATAAGACTCTACAGATGTACACATACATCTGTTGCGTGGTGTGTTCTAACTTTCTAAGTTAATATAGGCATATCACGTAACTAAATACAGACAACCTTAACTACACATGCATCCAACATAACACGTGCAGGCGCGACGCGGGCCGCGACGCACGTTGACACTGAGCGGTGTTACACAACAACACAAGCCGCTCATACAAACACGACTGTTTATCCCTCAATCCGTAAACGGCTAGATCTGTAAGCGGGGCGAGGGTAAACTACATATCTACCTGTAGGTGCGTCGAGCCGGCACCACTGTCGCTGGTCGTCTTCATCGGGCCTCCTCCAGGTAACTGGAGGTCTCACCTGATGGGGACTGACCGCCGTGGTGTCGTGAAGAAAGCGACGCTATGTGAAATAGCGTCGCGACGCGCCTACAGAAATATTCATAGCAACCATTCACACAGGCGTAGCTAGCTACGCCAAATGCTACAGGCCGTACTTAGGCCGAACTGAGTGAGAGGGTCCGTAGCAGCGGGCCACTGTATGCCTCCGCGGGCGAGGGGCGAAGCCCTGACCTCGCTCGCCACGCCCCCTGGCGGGGGCGTCGCGACATCCCACGATCAATGTGAGTCATTCGCTATCCAACCTTTGAAGTGAACACACGTGAACAGCTGCAGCAAGAAAAATACCCCAGAAGATGGATACCACTGCAGATGAAGCCGCTCAAGTCATTGCACTACTGCAATCAGGGATGCGGCAATGTGATGTTGCTCGGCAACTGAACTTGAGTCGTTTTTCCGTTCGACGAGTGTTCCAACGCTTCCAGAGACTGGTGGCTATATCTGAAGACGTGGATCTGGAAGACAACGGTGCACATCCGAAAGAGACGATCGCTTAATTGTTTCAACGTCTTTACGTAATCGGTTCTCCAATGCTGTTGAGCTGCAACAACAACTGCGATCAGCTCGCAGAACTTCTGTCAGCGTCTCCACGATTAGAAGAAGAATGAAGGAAAAGAAAATTGCAGCTCACAGGGCTGCTACAGGGCCAAAATTGACTGCACAGCATAGGAGAGACCGGTTGCAATTTGCCCGTGACCATGTGGATTGGACAATAGACCAATGGAGGGCTGTACTCTTCTCGGATGAGACGAGGGTGTGTCTTTTCTGCAACGACAGGCGTAGAAGAGTGTACAGGAGGCAAGGGGAACGATTCGCACAAGCCTGTATTCAAGAGACAGTGGAATACGGGGGTGGCTCGTGCATGTTCTGGGGCGGCATGTCAATCGAAGGCAAAACGAACCTTGTGTGTGTTTCTCGGACTGGAAGTGCTCGCGGGCAAGGGTCGCCGACTGCTCCTCGGTACATAACAGAGATCTTAGAGGAGCAGGTTGTCCCTTATGCGGGTTTTGTTGGCAGTGGGTTCACGTTAATGCACGATAACGCCCGCTATCACACCGCATTAATTTTAAGAGACTACCTGCAAGAAGTTGGGATCCCTGTTATGCGCTGGCCGGCGCGAAGTCCAGACCTGAACCCTATCGAGCACCTTTGGGATGAACTGAAACGGCGAGTACGGGCACGTGATCCTACCAAGACCAAGACCAGATCCAAGACCTCCAAGATGCCGTCGTTGCAGAATGGGACAACATTCCTCAAGAGACTGTTGTCACATTAATTAGGTCCATGAGAGAACGCATGGAAGCTGTCATCAGAGCTAGGGGGGTAACACTAGGTTTTAAGTTGATTTTATGGACTTTTTTAAAATTTTCACTGATAAAATAAAATTTAAGTTTTTAATCATTTGCATTAGCGTGTTTTTTTTATTCCCTGGCAAACAAAAAACCAAATTTATTGATTTATTCTGAAATTTAAATAAATTGCCTTTCCAATGATACCTTATAGTCATATGTGTACCATTGATTAATGGGGTTAAAAATATCTATGGGTTAAAATGACTTTGAAGGGAATTCTTAAAGAGGTGCGATTTTTGTGACGCCGAGTGTAGATAAAGTATCTGCATGCGTCTTGAAGGGGTTTTTTTCCCAATCCAGTAAAGAAGATCCTGCATTCTTTATAACCAAACCCCTCCACCATTCTCAAAACGTTGGCTGACAGGTGGGACTCTCCGATCTTGGGGCGGTGGATACGACTGCATGCAGTCAAATAGACATTCCCAGGATCGGCGAGCCTCACGCTTGTATAATACTCGTAAATAATGTTACTAACACTAGTTTATAAGTTTGCACGGTTACTAACAAATATGGAATTTATTCTGAAATAAATGTTTTTATTATTTTTTTATTTTTTTCCTTTCGGTTTTAATATTTTGAAGTGGTGCCAGACATTCTTTTACACGATTATGTCTATTTGGGTTATCTAGTTGTCTTCTATGAAAGAATTTAGCCTTTTGGAGGTTAGCAAGAGCTAAGATGATCCCTAGAGTGACTCGGCTGAAAAATCAAGGTACATTCACACATGGTACACCATGTTATTTCGATGCTTTCATCCGTTGAGTCTATTCCTATGTTTTCCAGTTTATTGATTATGCAAGCTTGGAATTTTGTTTTGTTGGATTTGATATTGAGAGCGGCATGTAACATTGTTTGTAATTTCCTTGGTTTCTATTGTTGTCTCATTCTTTTGTGTCTTGTGTTTGGTGTCGTCATATTTGTTTATGGTGCGAATTGTTCTTATCTGCCCCCAAATTATTTTATGGTCGGAAATGGCCCTACGTGCCCATTCGCCTTTAATATAGTTAAAGAGTTTTTGTGTTGCCTGTTGCGTAATAATGTGGTCCAATTGTGATTTCTGCGTGCCCTTTGACCATGTTATTCTGTATGATGATCTCGCTTTTGTTGTTTCTATTTGCAATTTTTCCCTGTTGGCTATATCCATTAACATTTCCCCATTGTAATTGGAATAGTTATGATGAAGATTTTGGTGAATCAATCCTTTGCGTTGAAACCTTATTGTATCTTGTCTACCAATATGTGCGTTAAAGTCGCCTAGGATTACTAAAGTACATTTCCTTGGTTTTTGTCTAATCATGTTTAGTAACCCTGTGAAGGATCTGGTTGCTTTAGAGGTACAGCTGTTGATGTGGGAGTTAATTATATAAAGCGGTTTGTCACTTATCCCTATCAACTTTCAGAGTGATTGACATCGCGTCGGTATCGTTCTTCCTGTTTATTATTTCAATTTGGGCATCCTTTCTGATTACAATTGCAAGTCCCCGGTGAGCTTTACCTGCAGTTCCAGATAGGTGCCATTCGTAGTGGGCGGAGTTGTATGTTCCTACGTTCATCCCTGTTTCTTGTAGGCAGCCTACGTGAATGCCCCTATTTGAAAGTTCCGCATCTATTTTATCTTTTTTGGCTGGTTTCGAGGCCCCGCGGACGTTCCAAGTTGCAATACGCAGGTCTGAGCAAGTGTACTTAGTTGCTGTAGTAGGCTGATTCCTGAGTATTGTGAATCCCGTGTCATCCGCGACTTCAACCGACAGCGGTGTAGGTACCTAATGTAGATGTTAATTGTTCATACGGTGTTAATGAGCTATCTAATTGGGGGCTGTTCGGGAAGCGGGGTTTTGTAGACTGCCCTTGTTCGTCTCTTTTGTTATATTTGTTACCTACCGTTTCTGTATGTTGTAGTGTAGGTACTTTTGTTGGTTGATTCTAGCGTTCGTCTATGCAGATTATTGTTGAACTGTTCGGCGGCGCTCATGACCTAGCTATCATAGTGATGATCTTTGTAAATGATATGTATATTTCGTGGTACGCCGGCAGGTGAAAACATCAGTGTGTTTCCGTGATTTATGTGCACATGCACATTTACTAGATAATATTCGGCCGCGGCGATTAGGATGTCTTCTTCTCCCCCAAACGTCTCGTTGAACTGCGCGGATATGTATTTTGTTATCATTTTGTTCCTGAGAAAGCTTGCTGCTAGGAATAAAGTCTTGAACGTTATTCCTTAGTGCTAAACAAATTCTGGCTTCTCCACGGTTATCCGAAACATAGGTAGCGAGGCCTCGGCGGACAGACATGGTCGAAAGTTAACGCCTAGTCATAATGATCGTTGGGCGCGTTATCCGAGTGTAAATATTGTTATTACGAAAGTTTTTTACACTAAATTACGAATATTTAGGCTTAGCAGAGCGAGCACCTTCTATCACATGCTTTTTTTATCTTCTAAATAATCTGAAATTTTATAGTAACCTTTTTTACAAAGTTTGGTTTTAATACAGCTTTTAAGTCGTATAATGGGTAAGTTTTGAATCAATCAATCAATCATTTATTTTGTTAAACATAGGTATGGTTACAGATAGTATATTGTCTAAAATATGTGCACTATGTTTTGCCAATATATGGCGTACATAATTAACATAAACAAGCAATTACAATTAAGGTGGCATGCCAATAGATTACATTTAAAAAAAAAACATTCAATTTAAAATATGTTAGTTAGATAAAGAAGTCATTATAATTTTAGATAATAAACACATTCATACTTTATCAATAAATAAAATCATAAGTGTATTAGCAAGTCGGAATCGTCATATTCGTCATACCTAAGTTTATCAGTAGTAAACTCATTATTGGAGTAGTTACATCTATCTAAAAGGAATCTAAACAAGGATCTCATAAAGGATCCCATACACTGTTTATTTCTAATAGCTGCTGGTAGACTAACATATATTTTTGGGGCCATAACTAGCACACTTTTGCCGAAAAATGCTGTTTTATGAGAGGTAACATGAATGGTATACTGGAGTGCGATTCTCTAAGGCAAAACATCTTTACAACCAAGAAATCATCGTTGAAACATCTGATGAAAACATTCCGGTATTATTTAGTTAAAACTGCGCGATCGTAGCGTCTCAACGATGTCGACGGCGCGACATAGAACTAAAATATGGTTCCCAATGTATGAAAAACGGTATTCAGAGACACAAAACATCCTCGCCTTCGACGACAAGCGCCTACGCCTTCGATTTGAACTGTCAAACCGTAAAGCTTGTAAATTGTAGATGTTTCCTTGGTTGTAGACAGTTAAAATGTAAGTAAAAAAAGTTCTTTTTTTATTTAAATGCGTATTGTTTTGTTTATCGTACTTTAATTCCTGAAACCTTTATGCGTATTTGTAATGTTCTAGATGGCTGTTCGTCTTTCCTGTATGATTTTTTTGTTGGAAGAAGCTAAGCGTAAAGATAATTTAGAAAAAAGACGTCAGGCACATGTGATACGCATTATGGATCTTCTTACTACTGATATAAACTATATTATGGTATTCAGGTTGACTGAAGAGCTAATTAAACAATTGGAAGAAGATATTTCCCCATTCTTAGCAAAGGCGAAACGTCGAGGAGGAATTAGCAACCAAACCAAGGTATTACTATTAAATTAATATAATATAAATCACCATATGTGCAAAAATGTCTAAAACTTACTCTCATTCCAGGTTTTATGTACTCTCGCATTTTTAGCTAGTGGGAGTTAACAAAAAATATTATGTGAGAATGCAAGAACCTATAACTCGCAAGCATCGGCCTCGAGGGCGATAAGAACCGTAGTAGATGCCATCAACCACCCAGTTATTATTAAAAAGTAGGTACATATGTACGATTTCCTCAAAATACAAACTAAAGGCAAATTCTCAAAGAAAAGTAAGTAGGTACCTACCTATTTCTTAAGTTTCACACTTAAGTTTTATTTTTTACTAACTAAATACTTTCATGAATCAAACCTTATGGCTATTTATTTTTATGTTTTCAGCCTTTGATTGCGTGCACCATGACACGCTTTTGCGTAAACTGCGTCATTATGGTGTGCTAAACGAAGCTCTCAACGTTTTAAATTCATATTTAAATAATAGGTCGCAATGTGTAGATGTTGATGGTGTAAAATCTTCCGGGCTACCAGTTCAGTTAGGTGTACCTCAAGGCTCAATACTGGGTCCATTCTTGTTCTTAGTATATATCAATGACTTACCATTCTATTTAAAGGGTATCTGTGAAGTTGTACTGTTTGCAGATGATACCTCTCTTATTTTTAAAGTAGACAGGAATAGACAAGATTTTGACGATGTAAACAGTGCACTATCAATGGTTACGGATTGGTTTACGACAAATAACCTAGTTCTCAATGCCAAAAAAACGAAATGTGTAAAGTTTGCCCTTCCAAATGTTAGAAATCTAGGACCCAACATCGTCTTAGATAAAGAGGTGCTTGAAACTGTAAACTCGGCAGTTTTTCTGGGCATAACAGTAGATGCCAAACTTCAGTGGGGCCAACATATATCGAGCCTAGCGGGAAGGCTCAGTTCGGCCGCCTACGCCGTCAGAAAAGTAAGACAATACACTGACGTTGATACAGCTCGGTTAGTCTATTTTAGTTATTTTCATAGCGTTATGTCCTATGGTATTCTGCTGTGGGGCAAAGCTGCAGATATTCAAAATATATTTGTCCTCCAAAAACGAGCTATTCGAGCAATTTACCAGCTAGGTGCCAGAGTTTCTCTAAGAGATTTTTTCAAAGATATCGGTATTCTCACAGTGGCATCACAATTCATCTTCGCCAACATCTTATATATTAGGCAAAATATACACTTATACACTAAAAACAGTGATATTCACAATGTTAACACAAGAAGTAAGGATAAACTACGTGCTCCCTTTCACCGGCTTCATAAGGTTCATAACTCATTTGTTGGGCTTGGTATAACCTTTTATAACAAGCTACCCTCTTCTTTGCTAGATTTGCCTTTTAATGCGTTTAAAACTAAATAAAAGTCCAACCTTTGTTCAAAGGCATACTATTCTATCAACGACTACTTAAATGATAAGAATAGATGGTCGCTGTGATTAACTCAAGACAATGTTTAAATGTTCTTTCTCCAGAATTAGTTTACCTACTGACAGGTTATATGAGTTTATATAATTGTTTATAATTTTACTTTATAAGTCAATTTATTTTAATTTTATTTTAATTTAGTGCTGACATAATCTACTCATTACAATGTTTTTTTTATGAGTTGTATTGCATTATGTGGTTAGTTAGCGACCTCGACAATTATTTATTTTACCTCGATGGTCCTAGTTTAGTTTATCAATTGTAACTTCTAGTTACAGCTATATGTAAGCGGGCACGCCCTTTATGCCTGGAGGCTTTTTCTTTTTTTTTTTTTAGATATTGTTTACTTTTAGTTATTTTTATTTCTGCTTGAGTGTAGTTCTCGATGCTTTTGGTTGGTATATTGGCGTGTGCTAGCTGTCATATGGCTATTAATTATAGCTATTTAATTTAAATTATTTTTTGCATATTGTAAATTGTCTTGCATACTGTTGTATAGAATCATTTTTTATTTTTTTTCTAACTGAACAGACAGCTGTGCTGCTGGGGAGTTTGTTGCGCCACTTCTTCTTCCCAGCAAAAGCACTAGGAAGTGGTGAAGGGTGGGCGTTTTGGGGGACTGTCTTATGTAATTTTGACGTTCGAAAAGTGCTGATTCTCAGCCTAGTTTGAATAAATGACTTTTGAATTTTGAATTTTGAATTTTGTTACATAAATTGTCTATCTTTTATTTCGATTTTATGAAAAGTTCAAAATGCCTGGAGCCATTGGTTGTGTTGATGGTACCTTAGTATCAATGGTTCGGCCCAAAGAACATGAAGAAAGATATTATTGTTGAAAAGGTTATGATGCTCGAAATGCTGTTATTGTAAGTTTTTATTATTATTTCATTTAACTTATTGTAGGAATAGGAACCTATCTGTTTCAAACCTTTTATTTTTGCTTTTTAAGATAAATGATCCAGACTTAAATTTTATATAATGCATGTGGATGTAACTTTTGGAGGTGCAACACATGACAGCTTTATATTTAATCATTCAGTCATAAAAACGCATTTGGAGCAGCTAAATAATACAGGAGAAACAGTGAATCTGCTTGGTATGTATTTTAAAATGTTTCTTTACCATCAGAAATTGTACCTGTTTTCGGGCATATTTAAATATTAATAAAAAAATAATTCATTTATTTTTATTATTTTAAAATTCAATTCAATTCAGTCTCATCGGACCCCTTCACTCGCTGACACTCTTTGAGGCGCGCGTTTAACACAACGCGCCGTCGACCCGGGCCTGGTCCTTACCGGACGGCGAGCTACCCATTGCTCACCGTCCGCAAGCCCGCGCCTACGGTGGCCGGGAATCAGCGATTGATTCCCGACGCCCAGGGCGTCTCCTCCTGCGGTGGCTAGGGGCGTGAGGGCGCGAAATTTGCCTCTCTCTCACGCGCTTCGCCTCCTCCTTCGCGAGCATTACTGCTTCGCAGAAGGAGGTGACGGCCTCCCATGCCCTCTCGCTCCGTACCATGGCCTGGACCAGGGCCGGACGCGAGAGATCCCCGCCACCGATCGTCTCCACGAGGACACGGCGGTTGCGTCAAATCGGAAAGATAAAAAAGCTAGAAAGGTGGGTGCCACACGAACTAAGCGACCAACAGCGAGATTTACCCGTCGAAGCATGCATAGCACTACTGAATCGGCATAGAAACGAGGGAATTCTTAATCGAATTGTTACCTATGATGAAAAGAGGATCCTGTACGACAGCCGTAAGCATTCGTCTCAGTGGGTGGACCCGATTACAGCACTTAATCAGTGCGCTAAAAAAAAGATTACTCATAGGAAAATGATGGTGACTGTCTGGTGGACCAGTGCCGGACTTGTCATACACACATCACAGGTTCTTACCGAATGGCACCACAGTGACGGTGATGTGTATTGCCAAGAAATGCAAACAATGATGGAGAAGCTCGTAATTCAACAACCAAGACTGATCAATCGCTCTTCCCCATTGCTTCTCCACGACAACGCGCGAGCTCACACTTCACGACAGACCATCGCAAAGCTACAAGAGTTACAGCTGGAAGCTCTCCGTCACCCACCGTACTCACCGGACCTTACCCCAACAGATTTTTACTTTTTTCAAAATTTTGACAATTTTTTAAGTGTGAAAAAATTCAACAACCGAGAGGCAGTACAAAACGCTTTCGCTGACTTAATCGCCTCCCGTCCGGCAGACTTCTACAGTAAAGGGATGAACAAACTGCCATCAAAATGGCAAAATTGTATAGATAATTTGGTTTAGTACTTTGATTAGCTAAAATAAAATAAAATACTTACCATTTTTATATTTTAAAATTATAATACAAATCTCCAATTTCATAGGTAAAGACCTAATGTATTTTTTTAGCTGCTCCATTAAAACCAGCCCATGATTTGTAACACATTTCTTTAAAATAAAGTTCCCACCAACTAGCTTTTCATCCCCACTAACACATTCTATAAACACTCCTCATCAGAAAAATCGAAACACTTCCGTTCTTATGGCTACTGTCATAATTTAAAACAAATGAGTTTTCATAAAAAAAAAAAAACATGTTTGTATAGCTGGCAGTTTCTCCATTGCAGTGACAAGCGAAAATTCAAAATTATAATTTCATTTTTTTAACCTAAATAATAAATTTAATATACATATATATATATAATAAAATAAAATATAGTAAATGCATTGATGTATTAAACATCAATGAGTAAATGACTAAATGAAATGATTCACTGTTTTGAGACAAAATAGTTGGAGTACATTTCACCCTCAAATATATAGAACAAAAAAAAAGCAAAAGAAATGCATTAAAAGCATAAGGAATCTTCCTTAATAACACCATCATTGTAATACCTGAACGATAGACTTATCTGTTCGGTATGAGAAATATCTGTAGTCTCGTCAAAAGGAATAGCGAAAAACTTAGCTTCTGTCACGTTTTGTAAAATAGTTTCCTGGATCTTTTCTTTACAAATGTCTATAAGTTCGTTTTGTACAGTTTTGCGTATGTAAGTCGCTGTAAAACTTGTTGATGAGAAATGGCGTTCGAGAACTGAGTCACCTGTCTGGATGGACATGGACGGAGGACACGGTGGAGCATACGGTGGAGGTATGCCCGGCTTGGGCAGAGAACCGCCGTGTCCTCGTGGAGGCGATCGGTGGCCTAACTAACTATCTTCATTTGAATTTCGAATTGCGCGCCAATCCACAGATAATTAAATCTGAAAATGCTGGTTATAGTAAAGACCTATTATAACATAACAACACTCCTTGTTTCCCCGAAGGGTTGGGCAGAGGTGTACCTGTAGTACACTCGCATTTCGCCAGTTATGTTTCTTACCTCCCATGTAATAGGGGGCGAGCCTATTGCCATCAACCGGGCACAATTCTAGACTCTAGGCTACTACTGAGAAATTGCTGTTGGAAAACCCCAATAATACTTTGCCCTACTTGGGAATCGAACCCAAGGACCTCATGCTCAGCAGTAGCGCTTGCGATCACTAGACCAACGAGGCAGTCAGCTAAAAAAATATGTGCTCCAAAGTTACTTCAACCAACCAACCCTTATTCGCAAAGCGCGTAAGCGGACCTCAATCCAGATTTATCTGACTTGGGTTACAAAAATACCGGAAACAACACATTGGTGGTCTCATCTTTGGTTTTTGGCGTGGTATTATATATTATAGTAGTCTACGGAGTATACTAATTCCATGGACTTGACATTGCATTGACATTGACAGTTTGTTGGTTTGACACTTTGACATTTCGTGATTGAACTGGTGCTTCACAAAGAGACAAGTTTTTACGTTTATTTGCCTGTAGTTTATTTTATTTGTTGCAGTGATCTTGTAAGGATTTAGGTACTTTAAATTAATTATTACTCGTTGCTCTGAATTTAAACTTGAACTATTTAATCGGTGGTCATCAAGCACTACTTTTCAAGTTGGAAAATAATTTTCAAAAACATGTACTCATTATTGTTTCAGTTCTCTATTGTCATAGGCAACGTAAGTGATGGCTTTGCCGTTACCTATACCTCCGTGTGCTAAAAGAGATGGTCTTAGTGGCTTAAGTTGCGAACATTTCGATTATGCTAGTACTATGGCTACAACTTTGTTGGCACCAGTCAAAACTGAACGTGAAATACTTGAGCATTCTATGTCAGAAGACGACCCAAATGCAAATACGCAAGTACCAAGTGTGGTGGGTAAGCAACCTCGCTGGGGTCCGCGACATCGTGGAGCTCAAGAGTTAGCTGAACTGTATAGTCCAGGTCAGTTGCTTCCAGTTGTTGGCAAAGTTGTTCTTTGTCTGTATGGGACTTAACACTTACATTATTCACATCAACAATGTTTAAGAATAATGTCAAAAAGTCTAAAACCTCAGACCTTAAATAAAAATCTTTTATTGAGGTTTCCAAAATAAATTACCATGTTTTGATTTGAAAGAATTATCCTGAATAACAAAAGCTTTTTGTTAACACAAATTGTGATTTGAAGCAGTTTTTTTTTTTTTTTACATTGTAATCAAACAAAGCATTTATTTCAAATAAACCTATTACAGGCACTTTTGAATAGTCAGTCAGAAATATGAAGCTAGTTGTCCATTTCCAAAGCGTAGTAGGTTCCTATGGAGAAGAAAGGGCAAGAAACTCCATGGACACTCTTTTAAATCAAAATATTGGTAACATCATGCATCCGCCCTTTAGTCGACCCACTGACCAATTATACATAATTATAATATGAGACCAATGTAGAAAGATGTGCACATTAAAAACGTCTGTAATAAAAATAAAAAAAACAATTCATAAATCAAAAAAGGCATGGCAGTTATGAGATGACCAGTCCCTACTGATGGAGCCCGTTCACGAACATGAAGCATGGATCAGCACCATTCAGCTCAACCATTTTGAAGGGAACTGAATGCTCCAACACACACTCCACCACCAGCGAAACATTTGAATGAGCATGATATACTCTCAGCCGCCAGGGCTGTACTCACAGTATAGTATACAGGGTGGATTTTTGAAATGAGGTAGTAAAGGCAAAGGCAATTATCTAAACTATTGAAGCTATAGGAAAACAATCTTAGGAGACATTTTGGGAATTTTTTATCTTATTTAATACAGTTTTTTTTTTTTACATTAGATAAAAGTTGTTACTTCACATTTATTACTATCGAAAGAGTGGGTCATCTAGTGTTTTAAATTTGAATCGGCTATAAAAAAAAACTACTGTTTTTTTTTTAATTTCTGGTTTTATCGGAAAGGTTGAACTTTGGAACACAATATCATTCATATGAATACCACGACTGGCTCGGCAGTACCCCATCCGATCAACCCAATTCTTCAGTACATTTTCGATTGTTACGGCATCTGTTCAATGGCAACTACATTCCTGACGGGGGTCTCCAGACCGCACATGCTTTTTTAATTCTGGGATTAAATTTTTGCCAAGTGTCAAGTTTAATACGGAATAAGATTTTCACATCAAGAAAAGCACTCTTTTTTAGCCACTTAACCACCCGATAGAGCGATGATAATAGTTATTTAAACTACTCTTTTTACTCTATAATCTGATAAACAAATCATTAGCGCCGGAGCTGCGTACATTTTGAACTGTCTCCTTTAAAGGGGATAAATAATATTTTTTTCGGTTAGAAACGTGTTATCTACTAAAGTTAGTTGTATCATTCATTGTTTTTTGGAAGCACTGGGCTGTGCTTCCAAAAAATGATACAACTAACCTCCCGTTCTATTTCTGATTGCTGTCATGCACGTTTTTCCTCGTTGGTTCTCTATCTTATCGAACATAATTTGATAAGAACTGGCTAGAGATAATTGAAATTAAAAGTAAGCAATACAACACAAATCGACTTTAAAAAATACTCCCCAGAACTGCACACCTCGCGATTAGGGAGGATCTTAGCATTTAAGTACCATCGACACTCCCCGTACTTCCGCGGGGTGTACAATCTCAAAACCGATGGTCGTGGTTGATGCATCCCGTTTGGGGTCAGCAGTGTACGGACCCTCCTTTCCAAGGCGACGACGAGTTCGGTTTTGAGTCCATTTAAGTATACCGAAGGAGTAACCCAACCGCTGAAGGCGTGAGCGCTATTGAGATAGAAGCCGTGTACCCGATGAGATTTTCCATCTTCTAAAATTACGAACTTAATGGGATGAATTTTCACAAATTATTCCTTAGTGCTGCTGTACTTTGTTATACAGGATGGCACATTTAGATCGGTCAGTATGGGAAAGTCTGAAATTATAAGACATACGAAGATCTCTTTTTAGGAACCATGTCATCGATTTTAGTAACAAGAAAAACTGCATTCATACATTTAAAAAAAAACTTGTACTCAGCTCGGGAAACGAACCCGGACGTTTTGAAAAATAAAACTAACACTATTTCTATTTAGATACCGATTGTGTAGGTCTTAAGCAGTAAATGTTACTGTAAAACATAATGTCTAAAATTAATAAAAAGACGCGTAATCAGACCTGTCACTAGTCCATAGAGGCCGAAACTTTAGAAAAACTAGTCATCATCAGCTATATACGATTTAATAAATCAGTTTGCCGTAAAAAAAAGGCAAGAAGAGTGTATATTTAATTTGAATAATTGTTTGTAAAAAATTTGGAATAAGTGACAGATAATTATGATTAATAAATATTTATTTTAATTTTATGAAAACTTTTATTTTTATTTTGTGAGAAATCTTTACCCTTCCTAAGGGCCCCCAAACAATTTTTTATACGGGGCCAGGCCAAGGCACGCTACGCCACTGTCTGGAGCCTGGTATGTGCTTCCAAAAAACGATAATACAACTAACTTTTAATTATAAACATAGCAACTACGACGTTTCCAACTAAACAAATTAAGAACTTTCATACAAACTGTAATCCCCTATTCAACCCGTTTATATGAGACTGTTAAAAATGTACCCAGATCCGGCGCTAATGATTTGTATATCAGATTATAGAATAAGAAGAGTAGTAATATTATTATATACTATTACCATTGGTATCGGGTGGGTAAGTGGGTAAAAATGAGGAATTTTGTTTATATGTAAAATGTTATTCCTTAGGCTTACAAACTTGAGACCTGGCAAAAAAAAAAAAAAAAAAAGTTTTACTTAGTCTTAAAAATTATTCCCTCGAAGGGTTATTAAAAGAAATATAAAGTATAACTAGTTAAAGTAAAGTTTGACGAAATGTAACGCGCAGTCAGATTAATATGAAAGTTCTTTAAAATAGGCAGACGGTGGAACGTTCTAAAATGACGAATCTGTGGGGCCGTCTGCTACGTGTTGAGGCCCATTAAGAAGACCCAGCTTTCTAATTACGCATCATATTTTCGTAAACGATAAAGACAAATCTGTTTCATTTTGACAGTTCAACAACATTAATTGCGTTATTTACGTTGCTCTGCAGTTTTTTTTTCGAACTTACCGAGCAATGGATTAGCAATCTGTTTCAAAACGATTCAGATTCGGATTGATTTTGCATTACGTAATTAGGGTACAGGTCACACGGATTTTCGAAATTCGTCGTTGCTCAAACTTCATTCGTTAATAATTTCATTTTTTTAAATCCTTGTGGCCGTGGTCTTGTTATTGGGTCTAAACACGTAGCAGACGGCCCAGCGGATCCGGCATTGTCGTATGTTCAACCGTTAACCGAACACCCTGTATAATGTCCCATAACTCTAGGGAATTAATGAGATCATGTCAAAGAATTAACTAACATAAATAACTTTTTTTTTACGATAGCTTACCAGTAGACTCTCCATGTGTGTATCTACTCGTAAGTTTCATACATAAGCACGACTAAATCATTTTCATTTAAACCAATCATTCATATTTAAAGCTAAGAAAATGCGACGTTGTCATATTTTCTTTTTATGAACAAAAATAGTCTGTTTTTTTTTAATTATTTTTATATTTTACCTAAGGATTTTTTACTTATTAATCGTAACTGTCGAATAAAATTTAGTGAAAAAAAAAACATGCCAGTTGATTCTTTGATATGATAATAGACAGAGTTAGAGTCTAGAGACCCATAGATAGAGATATGGGATATAAAAAAACACCTTATATATTCTAAAGACAAAAATATCAGGGTTTTCTAAAATCCACCCCTAAAAGGGCGAAAAAGTAATAACGAATAAAGGGGAGGATTTTATACTGCTACTAATCTTAGTCAAATAATAAATTCGTACCAAACGATTTCGCGAAAATTACAATGGTATACATACCATTGTAATTTTCGCGAAATCGTTTTAAACTGTATACAGTTTAAAAGTCACAAAACTACGAACCTTTCATCTGTCAGATAACAACAGACCGCGATAAATCCGCAATTATCGTGCGTCAATGCATGCGGGCAATCAATGTCACTATTTAGGACGGTACTACGTAGTCGGAACGAGAAGGAGGACAGTAACCGACCAAAACAGCAAAAGCGCAGGGTACGCGTAGTTTGAATTAGTATTTTAGACTAAAATGTAATGAATTATTAATAGTAGATTAATCACTGAGGGGATAAAGCAGTGTCTTATGTTACGAGTGCTACGAGTATATTAAATCCCGAACGTAACGAAGGATTCTATGACTCCCGGGCGTAGCGAGGGAGCCCTGAGTTAACTCTTGGTCTTGAGCTAAGTGAGGGTTAAGACAGGGTGAATCCAGAGTGCAACGAGGGAAATGAGAAAAAAACTACCGTGTGATATATCAATAGACTAAAGGGTTAACTGTGAGGGTCTCAATTTTTTTTAAATTATTTTAAAATTAATGGTTTTAAATGGATTTAAGGCGCAGAGTTCCGATTTGCCTTTGTCTCTGTCTTTTTCTTTACGTGGAAAGAGTAAAGAAAATAACCACACTTTTGTACTTTTTCAATGTTTTTCGTTGTTTTTTTCTTCATATTGCTCATATTACTCATTATAATCCATCACTCAATGCAGATTGACATTAGACATTTTATGGTATATTTTTAATTATAATTATAATTGTTAGTGAAGGTATAAACTGCTTTTAAAGACAATTAAGAGGTGTGTTTGAAGATTTTTTTGAAGCATTAATGTATGTTTAATTATGATTTGAGTTCCATCACTGTATTAAAATAGGTCTTGAAAATATCATTTTTTTTTTTTGGTCAAAATTATTTACGGTTTCAGAGATACACTGCTTTAAAAAACCCCGTTTTCGGAACCCTGCGCCTAAGGAAATAGAGTCAATTTTACCGCACCCTCTTATCTCCGAAACTACTCAGACAACTTAAAAAAAAACAAAATAACAAATACATAAACTCACGCCTTCCCATGGGGTTAGGCAGAAACTACAGAACGCCACCTGCTACGATCTTTACGTACTCCTTTTGCCTATACTTATAGATTACAGGAAAACCTATAAGAAGTCTATGGACTTCAAATAACATGGTAAAACTTTTTATGTTGTTCTTACAAACTAACTTGGCAGTTGGAATGTATGGGAGAGCATGTTTTTCAACTACAATATTAAGTTTGTTCTTGGGATAAGTTCATTTCAACTACGGCACCCCTTATTGTGCGTGATCCAGCACGCACTTGGCCGGTTTTTGGTTTTATCTAGTTAATCAATATACCTACATTACTGTTACTTATTTTTCCATCTCTATTAATATAGTTGCGTAATTTAATTATTTTGTTCGTAGACAATGCCGTTGTCTAACTAAAACCTATAAAGTGAGAATTATTTGGTCGAACTTAAGTTTTATTTTATCACATATATTCAAAAAGACCTAATTTATTCTCCGTAAACAGAGCCTAAAATAGTTTTTTAATCCCTAGGGACTAAAAGTGATTTGAATTTGGAATGTGGATATTGTTAGTAAAAGTTCCAAGCACCAAAGAGATCAATCACGAACATTGTATGAACAAGTAATAGGCTGGCAAGAGAGATAAAGTGTGAATTTGGTCAAAATAAAAATCCAAGATAGCGGCTGCAAAAGGACAATGATTAAAAGTGGTACCAAAAAGTCTCATGAATCAAGATCAAGATTTTATAGTTTATTATCATATTTTTTTACGACTTTACGTGTCATGGATTTGATTTTTTAATAGGGAATTTAATTTAAAATATAAAAGTACGAATATTGTTTTACTCCCTATAAATGACTCACACAACCGGTCATAGAGACGTAGAATGCAAAAGAGAGTATTTTGATGAATTGACTAACCAGTCGTTCCAATCGTTTCTTTTGTATAAAAGAAAACTATAACGTTTGCTTCAAAAACATTATACGAATTAAATGAATCTACTTTTGCTTTTTTTTTGGTGAATAACAGTAACAATTAAGTAAAACCAAAACACCAAATCCATTTGGTATTGCTAATTGACACAAAATCGATTTTCTTACTAAAGATTTTGATTTATCGATCACATCCCTAAATCCCGGCAGGCACATTTCTGACATTTGATCATGTTAATCCGTATTATCTTTGCGCTAGCGAATATCTACGTCCGTTTGTGTTTTATGAGTTCAGATTAATTAATTATAACTCGTAATTCTTACTAATATAAGCGGATTACTAATGGGATTACTCTGTTTTTAGAGCAATAATGTTCGTATTGATGTCGGAGCTCGTGGCTAAGTAGTAACTGCCGCACGGGTCGATCCGTCAGGTTAAGCTACGCTTGCCGGGGTTGGTCTGTGGATGGGTGACCATCTTTACATACCGAGACTCCTCCGTGCCTCGGAAAGCACGTTAAGCCGTTGGTCCCGGTTGTCATTCGTGGATCTTTGACAGTCGTTACGGGTCGTCAGAAGCCCGAAAGTCTGACAACCAGTCTTACCAAGGGGTATCGTATTACCCAGTTACTGGGTTGTGGAGGTCAGATAGGCAGTCGCTCCATGTAAAATACTGGTATTCAGCTGCATCCGGTTAGACTGGAAGCCGACCCCAATATAGTTGGGAAAAGGCTAGGCAGATTGAATGTTCGTATTAATGTGTCGATAAAATATACCTCCTTGCTTTAGATTTTATAAAATTACTCCGAAATACGGGTTTTGTTTACAAAAAAGAACTTTTGTAGGAGTTATTATGATAAGCGTAAACTATAAAAAACAAAGTTTGATTTTGATGCAGCATGGTACGGGATTCCATACTTCAATGAGCATTGTCCTTTTCAAATTGTTCGTCATTGGTCTCGTTTTCATAGTTTATAAAGGTGCTAAAGCTGATAAAGAGGTCAAAACGTAAATCCAAGATGGCAGCTGCGAAAATTTTGTTTTAGTTTCCAATTATATGTGAGAGATGGGGGTCGGACCGCACACGTTTTTTTCTCATAGAGGGTGATATAAATTAGAGTGTTCACCTCGGGAGCAACACTATTTTAAGCTCGAGTGACTTACTTTGAATCTCTCGCTGCGCTCAGGATTCAAAGAAACACTCCTTAAAAATAGTTGTTTGCTCCATAGGCAAACAATCTACTATTTTTGGTAAAAGTATTCATACAACTTGTTTTGTTGAGGTTCCAAATTCAATTCACACTATTACTGACCAGCGGGTTATAATGAAATTCAGTGCAATATGATTGCTAGAGCCTTGGGCTAAAATGACTTGCTTTAGGGTTTGCACGAAATATATTTTGACATCATCGAGCAGGTGATGTGAACATACATTAATTGCCTTTATTTCGTCCCACAATTAAGGAAAAAAAAACATGTGCACGTGTTGCGTAAAATATCCCTAGACATTGTTGATGTGTTTACTTATATTTAGTAATATTTTGAATGTGTAGGTTTTGAACAATGATTTTACAAAATGTAAGTGTTGACTCACCTGAAAGTCATTTTGTTACGTTTTACTTTTAATTAAAATTTTAAAGAATTGAGACTGAAATTTTTGTTTTAACAGGCAAAAGACTACAAGAATGGGTCTGTGTGGTGATTTGTTGCACGTTGTGTGTGTGTGCTGGTATTCTCATGGCCAGACACGTACAAGCGGATGCCTCATTATTTTTAGCGGCAATTTCTGGTGTTCTAACAGCAGATTTTGCTTCAGGCGTAGTGCATTGGGCTGCTGACACTTGGGGAGCAGTTGATCTACCTGTCATAGGCAAAGTAATAATTATGCTCATTACAACTTAAGTACTTATTGTTGGCTATGTTCTTGTTACTGTGCTATGTCTATACGTATTCACACAAGCTTAATATTATCTATATCTATGCCACTCATTGCAGATATTCCGTGTTCCTTATAAATCATTTCTCATTTATTGATACAAGCACACGTACATTTGCTATCAAAGATTAGATAAACAGAATTTATATAGCGAAAACAAAAATACATAGGTACTTACATTTGAAATAATTGCTCTTAAAACGTACTTATTAAATGCTAAGTCATGTAAAATTAAGGCACTCACAAACCACAGCCCATATACAAATACCAAAAGTTTAGATGTACCTACCACGCAATGCGATCTACTACAGCTTTGCTAATCTATAGTCTTTTCCAAAAGTATCCGATATTAATATAAACAAATGGATCAGAAAACGCACTTCTGGATGCCAATTTGTAGTGCCATCTACAAATTGACTGCTTTGATTTCATTATTTGAATTTTAAAACCAGTAATTTTTAATCACCTTAGAGATGACACTAATTTGACAAATTGTTTTATTACTTAAATATTTTTACCTCAATTTTTGTTGATACATTTTGAATTACATTTATGTGAAGTATTTATAAAATTTGTATTTTCCTGGATGATTTTTCATTTACAGTTTATGTTATTCAAACAATAATTGATGGACAAAGTTGTGATATATGAAGTTGTAACCTTCTAAATACTGATGAGTGTTAGTAACCATTCATTTAACCTGAACAGGATTTGTTTACACTTTTATTCGATAATTTTGGAACAGACCATCGGATGCGTTGCTTTCTGACGAAATCACACATGCGTAGCTTGTCGGAGGCGTCGACACATGTGTTGGATGACGTGTCTGAAAGTAAATAAAAACAAATTTAAAAGTTAAAGTTTGTAATTTATTGAATTAGTTTTTATAGTGTTTAGTAGTTTTTTTAAGAAACTGCTAGTTAGAGTTTCGTTCTTATTAGGTATTGGTTGAAAGTATGTATAGAGAAACTTCAATCAATGCTAAATAATTATTCCACATTTTTCGCGTTGTAAACTTCGAAGATATTTGCGAGAGATTGTATTTTTATAGACATGTTTCATTATACAAGGTGTTTCTTTTGATATCCCATAACTCTAGGGCAGTGGGCGGCAAACCGCAGCTCGTGAGCCGCATGCGGCTCTTTAGCCTATAGAGTGCGGCTCTGTACATATGTCTATGAGTGCGAGTGTAGATACGCGTGGGGGTCGGGGTTACGGTCAGTCGGTCGGCCGGTCGACTGACCGCTGTGGTCGAATGGCATCTTCGACCACAGCGGTTACTCATATTATAATCCGCCGATATGATAATGATGATGAAGGCATCCTACTTCTAAGCAAGTCCATTTTGGGAAGCGTTGCGGAGTGAAAGAGGATAGGAGTATTAAAGGATTAAGAAAAATGTGTAGAGATAGTTTGAACACACAGAAAGGATTGGCTCTCTCTTAAGAAATCTTAGTCGTTATAGTATTGATATTTGGCTCTTTTGACTAATTAATTAGTTTGCTGACCAATGCTGGTATTAATGGGACCATGTCAAAGAATCATGTGCGTCAGGATTGCTCCGCCAAGTTATCAAATCAGAAAATGGTTTTAGCCAAAAATTTGTCGATATTTGTCAAAATCGAAAGAAACAAACCCCGTATTTGTCAAAGCAGAAATAAAGAAGTTATAAGCGTTTAAAGTTGGCCGCGCAATCCTGACGTCAAGGACTGCGCGGCCACGGAGATCTCAGCAACTACTTGGGATAGAGAAATAATTCCTTTTGTCAACTCAAGTCTGTATTTGTCAAGATTTGTCGAAAAATGAATCAAAGCTCTATATCAATATTATAATTAAATATTCGCCTTGAAAGTCATGGCCGCGCAGTCCTTGATTTGCTATTTTGTTTTTAGTATTTTTTTTATTAAAATTGAAGACTTCATATAGTATAGGAGTTAAAAGGAGAAAGGTCTTAATTTGTCGAAACTGACAAAAGCTTTAAAATACGACTAAAGTGTAATTAAACAGACGAAATCAATTTAAAACACAAAACTCGTGGCCGCGCAGTCCTGACGTTACTTTAAACCATGATATCTCAATAACTATAGTAGCTAGGATTTTGCTGTAGACGTCCATATAATCCTTATATTAACCCCATTAAAATGACATATCCTTTTACCCTCAACACTGTTTGGGACGCGAGTAATCTCAAGAATTATGTTACCCCATACAATGTTCTAGTAGAGTGACCATAATTTCAAGACCATAAGTTCAAGACAATACAGTCTAAGCGCATTTCTGTTCTGGTTTCTATTGTTAACTGATAAAAAACTTTTTTAATATTTAGATATTCTTATACATTATAAACAAAATGTACAGAATTATATTAATAGAATCTTGCAAGTTACTGCTCGTGGAAATGTTAATTATATCTAAAATAACGTTTCGTTATAAATAGATATACACTATTTTAACAATTACTTACAGTAGAAGCACTAAAAAAAAATATCATTTAAGACGTGCTCAAGAATAAATGCAGCGTTACATTCACAATTATAATGATATATTTTAAAATATATCGAAGCAATTCTTATTCTTAATCTGTTTGATTCTTCACTGTTAATATAACGCTGTTATATCGTTATTTCTGTGATTATTGTCAAATAAATTGAGTATACATAAATACTCTTTATTCCCAGGGTCAGTAAAAAAAAACACTGAATCAAATGCACGAGTAAATTTAATATTTTTTACAGATAAATCAGTAAAATTACTATTTTAACATTATTCTAAGCTCAGACCAATAAAAAAGTATAGACGGAGCCGTCGTAAACAATCGCGACGAAATAACTGAGGCCAATTCTCGGCTTTGTGTGCGTAACTCGGTGTAAGATATCGTAGATTTGCGCATGTGTGCTAGAGAAAAATGTTGCAAGCATTGTGTTGCGACTCCCAAGTGCGAGAGATATACTTGAATGAAAGTTTTATTATTTTGTAGTATTGTGTTTTATTTGTATTGGGTGAATGAAATGAAAGATTAATAAGTTGAATGAGTCATTTATTTTAATATTAACATCAATAATTAATTTTACAACACACAAAACTTACGTAAATTAAAATGGCTAATGCTCCTTAGGTTGTGTCAGTTTTTTATATGTCTTGCGTTTTGAGTCATCACCTATAAAGTTTCTTGTTTTGCAATATGGTGGAATCTTATGTTTATGTATTTATTAATTACAGGTCTTATTAAACTTGTTTGGTGCTCTACGCCATACACGTTATGTTCATCTTCTAAGTTTGAAAAAATATCCTGAATACCAATAAATCTTCCCTTACTTTTGGGAAAAGATAATGATCTTAACTTGCAACACTGACACGATGGCGTCTAGAATTCTTGTTCCGAGAAATGATGACAAACATTTTACGATTTTGTTTAAATTACACATCAAATCGGATATTTACTTGTGAAAAGTAATCCCAGAAGACTTTTTCTGAAAACAGTAATTATTTTTGCAGCAGTTTATGACGCAGGACGGCATAATTTCGCAATTATAATTTCACCAAAATTACGTCTTGCACACTGGCTCACTCGCGGCCGACTACCGCGCGGCCGTCTTCATATTGCCGAATCGTCTTCATATTACGTGCTTCACTTTTTGAGCGCAATGTTCCGTCTATACTTTTTTATTGGTCTGAGATTCTAAGTTGGTCTCTTCGGCCGCACTACAGGAGCATCGACGCGAGTTTGCCTATTGCGCTCTCTTTCTAATATTGCTTTTCATTCGCACAACTGCTGGTCAGCGGACCACCGCGCTCGCGTCGAATCGTCACGATACCAGTATTATATCTCAACGGACTGTTACTGCTGTACGTTGTGGATCCGACAGTGATATTCCGATAAAAAGGACATAAGTGTGTATTCAGTGAGAGACTTAGTGTATATTTAAACGTGATATAAATAATTACGTGATATTAATCAATATGGTGAGTTATTTATTTTTGAATTAAATTTGTTAACGATATTTATTTTGTGTTATCTACCACCATACCATGTTAAAACTTTTACCAGTTTTGCTGTAGTCAGTACTTTTACATAGGTACCTAGTTAAAAAGTAGATCGGAATAAAGTCCTAACAAATTAGGCCTTAATGAACAAGGATGGAATTTATTGTGTTTTATATAATTAATAATAATAAATAAAGCCTGGGTAAGGTAAACCTTTCCCAGGCTCTCTATTTAAAAACTAAATAGAGCGTTTAAGGTTTTGCCTAAACCAGACGCAACTTTTAACTCCTGGTAATCTCAAATTATTAAAAAGCAGTTATAAATAAATAGATATTTAAAAATATACTTTTTAATTTAATTTTCAGATAAAAGCGGGTCGCAAAGGAAAAGTCAATAGTGAAAAATTAAAAAAAATATTTCTTAAGTACGGAGATGTATGCAGAAATCGCAGTATTAAATATAATGATCCAGTATTTAAAACAATATCTAATGAGTTAGATAATACGATAGCTCCTTATGCAATCTACAAAGCATTGAAAAGGCACAACGACGAGTATTTTCAAAATGATGAAGATGATAACCTTTATTCACCCCGAGTTCAGAGTAGTTCATCTTCTTCACCGTCGCGTCATAGTGTGGCTTCATTATCGCTGACATATCAAGACAAGGTGAAAACATTTAGTTTTACAATGGACGAGCATGAATGGAAAAAAATTCAACCCGTGATGGTACATTATGCTAGAAGAGATATAAGGACCTCATCGACACACCAAAAATACAGGAGTCTGCCAAAGTTTAAGTGGGCGACTTTTTTGAGAGAAAAGCTCTGGGAGTTATCTAAGCTACCATGTACTTGGAACTTTAAAAATAAGAAAGTTGACGGTGAAAATAACATTTCGTTATTTGGAAAGTGCTCACAATGTCAAAGAGAAACAATAATAAAAACCGAAGCAATTTCTGAAAAAACTGTAAGATTTACATGCGATATACTTACTTGTAAGGAAGAGAATGTACCACACAATCCTAAAAAAAAATCAAAATTAACTCCATACAAAAGAGGTAAATTAGCAAAAATTCTACAGTATAAGCCTGCCGTAGTCGTACAAAAAGAACTTGCGGCCAAATTAATTAAAGACCCAAATCAAGTTTGCCCACCAGTGCTGCCAAGTTTAGCAGCTCTCCGCCAGATCAAGTATGAGAAACGACAAAGCAAGAGACTTCATGCTCACCCAATTTTAAGTATACTCATGATGACTCAAGAGGTACAGAACTTTATCCGTGAAGTGACATTGATACCGTGTTTTCATTTATATTATTGGTCTGATCAGCAAATAGAGTACTATACTAACTATTGTAATAGTTTTTCTAAAGTGACCATTACTGTAGATGCAACTGGATCTTTTTTTCAGGCTATAAAGCTTCCCGATGGAACTACACTAACAAAACGACTATTTGTATATATTGGCATGATTGCTTCGGATTCAATTAAATCTACTCCAATTTTTCAAATGGTTACCGATTCTCACAATAAAGATTCAATTGCAGCGTGGTTAAAAAAATGGTTAATTCAAGTAAGGAGCCCGCCACATGAAATTATTACCGATGACTCATCAGCATTAATTGCAGCTAATGTTTCAGCATTTACTACGTTTAGCAGTATAAAAGATTATGTTAAACGATCTGTTTTAGTCTTAAGTGGCCGCAATTATGCATTACCTGAAGTATTTATTAGGCTAGATACAAGTCATTTTATCAAAACAATTTATAATTTACGTTGCTTTGAAAATAGGGATATAAATGTTAAAATGTTATACGTTCGTTGCATTTTGTATATGAAAGAATGTGAATCGTTTCAGCAAATTAAAACTCTCATTACTGATGTTGTAAGACTATGTCTAACCGAATACGATAACCCAGAAAACCCTGTTTCTGTTTATATTCAGAAAATAAGTTGCACCTTAGGTAATACTACATATACGGAACCTAATGAAGACACCGATGAGAAGGAAAATATTCACGAAAACATAATCCTCGACGATGATGACGGTTTGCTCTCATGGTTTGATGAAATTGTTGAGAGGGAAAAAAGCCTAGATAAAACAAAAAGTTCGTCAGAATCACAAAACTCTTTCTACATGCCTCATTTAATAACAACGCTCAAACGGTTACTCCTAAAGTTACCCCTCTGGAGTAATATTATGTGCCCATTATATAAATCACAAAACAAAGTACCAACATCTTCAGCTATAGAGAGCTATTTTAAAACTATGAAAAATTTGTTATTCACAACAAGGTCGAAGAAATATAACATTGATGAATATTTAAATATGCATTATGATTATTTATTAGGTGAAATAAAAATTGCTTTAAATTGTTTAAATAATTTCGCCGACATTGTAGACAAAAAGGAGAAAAACATTAAAAGAAAACGAGGTAAGACTAGGAAGCGAAAAATGTTACCATTTGAAAACAAATGCTGCAAACAAGAAAAACCTAGTGTAACCAAAACGTTTTTAAATGATTCGGTATTCTCAGTAATTCCTACGTATGTTGAAAACTGGAGAGGCGAAGGTGTTCCTAAAGATGATTCTGCAAATAAACCTGTAAATATAATGTTTTTAAAAAATAGTAATTTTACTGTACAAGATATATCTGAAAAAAATATTAAATTAACAAACACTTGTGCATTTGATTCCGTATTTTTTTTATTGGCCCACGGATTTAAAGAGTATTCATGCATACGCGATTTATTTGACAATAATTGCAGAAATAGGGATATAACAGCGTTTTTACAAATCCTCTGTAACTCTGATAATAACAGTGAACAAGCAAACAAATTAAGAATAAGAATTGCTTCGATACATTTCAAAAACAATCATTATGATTGTGAATGTAACGCTGCATTTATTTATGAGCACGTCTTAAATGATATTATTTTTAGTGCTTCTTCTGTAAGTAACTGTTCAAATAGTGCATGCATAAATTCTACCCCATCAAGAAGAAAACATGTGTTTATACCGTTAAATTTAGATATAATTAATATTTTCACCATCAGTAACTTGGAAGATTCTATTATTATTCATGATTGGGAAAACAAGCAATGCAGAAAATGCAATGAAGTAGTTCTATTTCATTATACCTTGTCAAAAATTGTTACATTCGATTTAAATGGCACGCAAATGGTGTTTTTACATGAGGTACCTAAAAGTATAATAATTAAACAAAACATTTATAAATTATTAGGTGCCGTAGAATATGTTCCTCCAATACTTGGAACAATAGGGCATTATAAGTGTCATATTATAAGAAATAGCGGAATGCTTTGTTACGACGATAACAAGAGTAAATTAGAAGAGAGTACAAACGATTCTGTATATATCCATTTTTTAACGTATGTTTTAGTAGAGGTGTAAGAGCCGATGAAAAACATTTAAAGTTGAAGAATAATGATTTTGTTGATTTTTGAAATCTTTATATTTGTGCAATGAATAAAAATATTCAAATATTAAACAAGTTTTTTATTTCGTCTTATTTAGTATTTTATTTAAGTTTTTGACTAACAGAACAGAATGCCCTTGAACTGTGCTGTCATAGCCAGTTTGACAAAGATTAAAAACAAATCGAAATTATGGTCACTCTACTAGAACATTGTATGGGGTAACATAATTCTTGAGATTACTCGCGTCCCAAACAGTGTTGAGGGTAAAAGGATATGTCATTTTAATGGGGTTAATATGAGGATTATATGGACGTCTACAGCAAAATCCTAGCTACTATAGTTATTGAGATATCATGGTTTAAAGTAACGTCAGGACTGCGCGGCCACGAGTTTTGTGTTTTAAATTGATTTCGTCTGTTTAATTACACTTTAGTCGTATTTTAAAGCTTTTGTCAGTTTCGACAAATTAAGACCTTTCTCCTTTTAACTCCTATACTATATGAAGTCTTCAATTTTAATAAAAAAAATACTAAAAACAAAATAGCAAATCAAGGACTGCGCGGCCATGACTTTCAAGGCGAATATTTAATTATAATATTGATATAGAGCTTTGATTCATTTTTCGACAAATCTTGACAAATACAGACTTGAGTTGACAAAAGGAATTATTTCTCTATCCCAAGTAGTTGCTGAGATCTCCGTGGCCGCGCAGTCCTTGACGTCAGGATTGCGCGGCCAACTTAAAACGCTTATAACTTCTTTATTTCTGCTTTGACAAATACGGGGTTTGTTTCTTTCGATTTTGACAAATATCGACAAATTTTTGGCTGAAACCATTTTCTGATTTGATAACTTGGCGGAGCAATCCTGACGCACATAAAGAATCAACTGGCATATTTTTTTAAAAGTTTACATAATTTTTGACTCAATGTGTGTCTGTCTAAGTGTCATTGATAAGAACAAGTAAATCGTTTTCATTCAAATCATTATATTTAAAGTTAAGAAAATGCGGCGTCGTCATGTTTTTTTATGAAACTTAATTTCTTCATACATACAGAGACCCAAACACTTTAGTAGATGCGATGATAGATTTGATTAAGTCATCTCTCCTCCAAAACACTAAGGTTGTCTCACTTTCTAGTTCTAAACGTACTCTAAAGCCCTGGATAACAACGGGGGCTCTAAGATATTATCAGGCTTAGAAACAAATTGCAGCTACAGTCGAGAAGAGACCCATATATTGTTATTTTGATCATAACGTATAAGCGTTATCGCACATTTTGCTCCAATCTAAGGGCCTATGCACACCACGTTTTTTAAACGCGCCGTCGACGCGCGTTTTGGGAACGCGCGTCGCCGGCGCGTTTTTATCCTGCAGAGCAGTTTGTTGTCGTTTGTATATTTGTTTTGCGTGCGTATCGCGTCTGTATCGCTACAAACGCGCGTCGACGGCGCGTTTAAAAAACGTGGTGTGCATAGGCCCTTATTAGAAACTCAAAAGACATTAGGTATCATAAGAACCAAATTATATCTTCTGTAAAAAATAATTCATTTGCCAGTTGATTCGTTGACATGGTCTCATTAATAACCTAGTAGAGTTAAAGGATATCAAAATAAACACCTTGTATAATTCAAAAGCTATTATAAATATACAGGGTGACTTGTAATTCGGCATTTTCCTTCCAGCAGGGCTAACATGACAAGCGCGAGAAAGCTCTTTTTCTCGTTTTGTAGAAATTTGTCTACGATTCTGACGTCATTCTAATCCCTAACATGACCGTAAACGACGAGATATCTCGAAAAAGGCACTTTGACACTTCTATATCTCGCGACGAGAAACGGATGTTGCAAGTTATTAAAAACAAATTATTTTTATGATAACGGGATCTCAAGCCGATGGCAATTTCGTTAATTTATTGGTGCCGATTCTGTTGTCACAAATGCCTCTAAACTAGACTAAAATCACCAAAATTTAGATTATTCCTGTCAACCAACGATTTTCCATTCTGAAATAGACTAAAGTTACACAACTTAACTATATTTTAGTTTGACGGCACTGAGCTATTAATTTAGTGAAAATGGCAAATTTGCTATTCTGAATTTCACGTTCTTCATCTAAAATTTTGATTGTCTAAGTATATAATCCCGATAAAAAAATGAACTAAAATTCACACCAACACCTCGACGGTGCACAAACAATACTGTCTTTTTTTCTTTTCTCTTGCTTATATCTCGAAAATGGCCGGTCCTATCGCAAAAATAATGAAAATTTCGACCCCCTATTAAAAACCCATAAACCCCTAACACTCAACATGTACCTAAGTAATATTTTTTCATATTTTCCATACATAAAACGAAAAATTCCATATAAAACACGTCGTTCCAATATAAATAGTAGTTTAAAACTAAGTATTTTCATTATTAATATATTGTAAAATAAAATGATGACTAAAATAAGTACAATTATGAAACTGCCATGTTATTTCGGAGTTTTTTTTTGTATCATAATTTTGTCTACTCTTCTCGTCGTCAAAATCGACGACGAATAAATACGACTAAATAGAAAAATCGGAGATTATCTCGTGTTGAATTGTCAAAAATCGAGATAACTAAGGTGCCATGTTAGGGTTTGTCGAGAAAACATCAATTTTGACAGAAGGAGTCGACTATTTTGTATGGAAGCGCTGTCAGAAAACGAGAAAGTGACCGAAATAGACAAAAATTACTCACGCGAGAGTGAGTAATTGTCGCGTGTGTCATGTTAGGCCTGCAGGCCCGGCAGTCTCGACATAGATAGCGATCGATACCTATATATATAGATAGCCCTTCGCAACATCGTTAAACACCCCATATTGCACAGGGGAAATCCATGGGAATAGAGAAATCCAAGTTTTGTGTTTCTGAAAATTACCCAGAATTCTTCAGAAAATATCAGTTAACTCTCAAAGTGAATGGCATTAATTTCTTTCAATGGCAATCACCAATCCGTCGTCATAAACATCAATGGTGTCTACATGTCGCATCTTCGGTTTGCGGATAGGTAACCTACTTTTCACAGTAAGTTTGGCAAAGTCAGTCAGAAATGCAAAACAGATAACCAGAAAGCACAGTCGATGATATTTTCAACAAAACATTCATGATAATATGACACACGTTGACGTAGCAACTAGCACCACAGGTTTTAAATAAAAACGAAATTGTCTAGAGTCCGCGCCACCACTCAAGTCTAATAGACGCGGCTCTAGTATCTATGTCATTGCATCAATTTGTTTAAAAAAAATGTAGTTCCACAATTTTCCGACGGACTTAAGTGGTGGCGCGGACCGCGCGGACTCTACGCTTAATCTCTACGCCCGAATACATACCAAAGGGCCGAACTCTAGCAAGGTTGCCACAATCGTGGACAGGATCCGGCAATTGGGACTCGAGGTGGCCCTGTACAAGTCCGAGGCCATGCGTTTTAATGGTCCTCGGAAAGTGCCACCATCGGGTTCCCAAATAACGGTAGGAGGAGTTCACAGAGGCGTTGAGTCGACGATGAAGTATTTGGTACTCGTCCTCGACAGCCGGTTGAACTTCGTGGAGCATTTCCGACGTTCCTTGAGGTGACGGCCAGCGCGCCGGTTAAACGCGTCCCAGAGGGTCATGGCCACCCGGCTGGTCCGGGGACACCGCACGGTCTCCGGTGAGGCCGGATTGCCGCTATAGGATCTGGAGGAAAAGTCCTCGGCGAAATGCCAGGGTGTACAGAGTTCTGGCGAGATCTCATGGCGTCATGGAGAGTGCGATTGTCACAACCCAGTGCTGGGCACGCCTCACTTGCGACGATAAGTCACCTCTTTGTGGGGTGGCTGGAGAGGCGCCACGGCGTCCTCACCTTCCGCATGATGCAGGTACTCACCGGACACGGTTGTTTCGGGAGGTTCCTGTTCCGGATAAGTCGGGAGGAAACGCCCGGGTGTCACCATTGTGTGGATCGCCCGGAGGACACAGTGGAGGTCTGCCCGGATTGGGCGAAGCATCGCCGTGTCCTCGTGGAGGCGATCGGCGGCGGTGATCTCTCGCGTCCGGCCCTGGGGTTCTACTCCCTAAGTGAAGTCCGTAGTTTCGACGCTTCGCGCTCCGTCTAACTTACGGTAACTCCGTAAGTCAGACATGTCGTAAAGCGTCCATATCATCGGCCGATACTACGGATTTCGCTTCGGGAGTAGACCCCGTGGTCCAGGCCGTGGTACGGAGCGAAAGGGCATGGGAGGCCGTCACCTCCAGGCGGAACGCGTGAGAGAGAGGCAAATCTCGCGCCCTGACGCCCCTAGCTGCCGCAGGAAACGCCCTAGTCGTCAGGAATCGCGGCCTGTGAGCTTGCTGACGGTGAGCAATAGGTAGCTCACCGTTCTTCGTTGTCCGTATGTATGTCAAGAACCTTTTTCTAAGGAACGCGTGAAGGTATAAAGTTGAAATGAATATCAATTACTTAGGTACTTGGAGCTGTAAAAAAAACAAACTTCTTAATTATTTATGCCGCATATTTAAAAACTCGCCAATAAATCAAAACCTAAATAAAGGGTAACTACTTCTCGTTGAGCTAGAATCATGAATTTAGGCAAGAATTGCTTCTTGCCTTTCTTTCTTTCTTCCGTAAAACGTTAATTTGTAGTTATATCAGTTATAACAATTATACATATTAGTTTTTGCGATTACTAACTTACAATCCCGTTTACATTTAGGTACAGTTTAATTCAACGACCGTGATGTAGAACGATTTAGGGGAGAATATTTTATTTTTACTGGAAAGTTTAGTTTGTCCTACAATCCGAAATGACAAATTCAAAGGGAGTCGTAATCTCTATCACATTCAAATTGGTCGTGACCACACTCGATCAAAAGTTTTTTTCGACTACAAAGTTAGGTTTGTCTTTCAATCCGACTTTTTTTTCGTTAGTAACTCAGACTCCTGTTTGCTATACTTGCCTAGACCTACGGTGTAATTGCGTAACACACTTGTACAGTATGGCTTTCATTTTGACAGTTCAACAACATTCATTACGTTAATTACGTTAGTTTTTCGAACATAAATGAAGCAATGGATTAGCCAATAACCTTCAAAATCGTTCAGATTGTGATTGAAGTTACGCAATAAGGGTAGACATACACATACTTAGTCTGACACGAACATAATATTTTTTTACTGTCACAATGTAACTTATATTGCGTACAACTATAACGCTTTTAAAAGTGAGTATTTCAATAGGTTGTATTTAACCATTCTTGTGAATCATCAAAATGCTCTTGTTTAGCCTCACATGCGGCAACCCGAAGGTATTGCGTTACGTGCAGTTACCTACTTACTTACTTTCATCTTTGATTTACCTGTTACAGAATTTCCTGCGCCCATTTCGTGAACATCACATCGATCCGACATCAATTACTCGACACGATTTTATCGAGACTAATGGCGATAACTTCGCGATTACCATACCTGTTTTAGCAAGGATTGTGTGGCAACTCCTTACCTATGACGATGAAAACATCAATACACAATTTCATTGGATTGCTTATTGGTATTTGTGTTGTATCTTCGTAGCAATGACCAATCAGGTATTTTTTTATTTTTTTTTACCTTTTTTAATATAAGTACGAACAGTGGGGGTACTCGGTGAAACGCGTGGCACAATGTAAAAATCCGCTTTAAACTGACTAAACTAAATGTCTACCTTTAACTTATCATCATCATTTCAGCCATAGGACGTCCACTGCTGAACATAGACCTCCCCCAATGATTTCCAATTAGGCCAGTTGGAAGCGACCTGCATCCAGCGGCTTCCTGCGACCTTTATTAGGTCGTCTGTCCACCTTGTGGGTGGACGTCCTACGCTGCGCTTGCCGGTACGTGGCCTCCATTCCAGAACCTTTCTGACCCATCGGCCGTCAGTTCTGCGCGCTATGTGCTCCGCCCACTGCCACTTCAGCTTGCTAATCCGTTGGGCTATGTCAGCGACTTTAGTTCGTTTGCGGATATCCTCGTTTCTGATTCGATCTCGCAAAGAAACACCGAGCATAGCCCTTTTCATAGCGCGCTGAGTGACCTTGAGCTTTCTTATGAGGCCACCTATAACTATTCAATAGATATAGCCCGCCGACAGACAGGAGGCTTAGTAATAGGGTCATTCTAAGTTAAGAGGTACTTTCGATGGCCAGGACAAAAACAATACTTTTTTAATATTAACTTCATAATTAACCTATTCATTACTTAAAACTAAGTGTTTTCTACGTGGTCACTCAAATTTATTACATAAATGTACGTAGTTTAGGCACAACAAGCTCTAATATAAGAAAAATGTCTCTCCCCTGGTCTGTCCCCCAACCGACTTTATTTGTAAACCAGTAATTATGAATGTATTAAAATTCAAAAATTACTTCAGCATCGTTAAATTTATACAGAAAGATAACTTAGTAACAGCATATTACAAGTAAAATTGCATATATTTCAATTTTTCATAAAAAATATCAACGTCGAAATTTGTCCTCCGTGTTTCGTGTCTCGTCCCCTGGCTTTTTGTTTTCGTTTAAATATCAGTTTTGTTTTGCTAATCTGTGGAAGTTGTGACCTAGAGTACATAGGATGTAACGTGAACTAAGCAGCAAGCGACGCAAAAGCCGACTGCGTAGCCATTATATCGGTCATTTTAGTCACGCCACTCGCTGGTTGCAGAAGTGTTGAGTGAATGCAGTCTTTCCTCTGGTAAGTTTTATTTAGCAATTATTTGTTAAAATACTAATATATACTCAAATATTCACTATGAATAGTGCATACATTGTTACGTTTGGTTGTGAATTACGTACGAGAAACACTTTTACAGCTATTTTAGATAACAATCGAAAATGTATCTCCCCTGGCGTATTTCCCCTGGCTCTCTTGATGGCAGGGGAGATACTTAATGTCCAGGGGAGATACATTTGTACGTGTTTTCATTAATACCTCTACCGTGTTCTCTGAACCTTTACTTGGCATTATGTCTATCTTAGCTTTACAATGTAATATGACTTTTTTACAGAAAGTTCACATGGAATTTTCATGAAGCAGGTCAAGGCAAGGGAGCTCCCGTTTGAGTGGGTGCTACTTGCAAGAGAACTGCAGATAGATTAGTTCCGAGTGGCACCGATATTTCATCAATAGATGATTTTGCTAAAGCCCTTGAGAAAACCTGCCCGATTATTAAAATTTTCACCGTAGATGATGTAGACATATCTGCAAAAGCAGCAAAAATGGGATCTGCTGAAGGTATAAAGACTTTTTCAGGCACCCTAAAGGTACGGAGCGAGAGGGCATGGGAGGCCGTCACCTCCTTCCGCGAAGCAGAGGAAGCGGAACGCGTGAGGGAGAGGCAAAATTCGCGCCCTCACGCCCCTTGCCGCCGCAGGAGGAGACGCCCTGGGTGTCGGGAATCGCAGGCCGATTCCCGGCAACCCTAGGCGCGGGCTTGCGGACGGTGAGCAATGGGTAGCTCGCCGTCGCTAAGGACCAGGCCCAGGTCGACGACGCGTTGTGTTCCACGCGCGCCTCAAAGAGATGTCAGCAACTGAAGGGGTTCGATGGGACCGATGCCTGCCGGGGTTGCGGGAAAGTCCGAAAGGGATACCGTCGCCCCAGGCAACGTAAAGGCAACCGTAAAAAAGGCACCCTAAAGGTTCACCAAGTTACCATAGTTTAAGTACAGACGCCAGCACATCAACCTACCCGAAACTCAAATTTTCTCAATCATCTGAACCTTATACTTTAGTGATAAAGTTGAAAATTGTAGTAGGTTGATGCTCTGGCGTCTGTACAAGCAAAGTTTAATACTATTATTCAAAAGAGATGCTTTTGTTTATTTTTAATTCATTAATGTCTATTGATAGTAAAGTTATTTTTTTGTTTTGATGGAAAGGAAAAGTTAGAACCTTTTCATGTTTTGTACGTAGCGCTTAAGAAACATTTAATTTTATAAACAAAAAATGCTAAGAAATGAAAAGCCTGATTATAAATAATTCATAATTAAAAATAATAAATAAAGTTGATTCTTTAAAATATCTCTGTTTTTATTATGGCGTATCTCTTCCCTGTTCATAAAGTATCTTCCCCTATGTATCTTGTCTCTCCCCTGTACTGAGTATTTCCCCTGGTCACTTATAAAACGAGATAAAACCAACAAATTGACTGGCCACTTTGTAAACATTTTCAACTTAAAAGTTTCTATAAAAAAATGTATTCATAAATAAAAATATTTAAAAAAAATGCCGTGCCGTGGCTTCATACAACGTATTACCTCTTAACTTAGAATCACCCAATAAGGTCCCGTTTGGTACCCTTCGGGGACGGAACCCTAAAACGTATAAATCATCGAGGAAAAGTTCGTCTTTTGTTTAAATAATAGTATGGTCCTTTTATTAAAAAAAAAACCCGCTTTAATTAAACTTAATCAAATCTGAAACAAACTCCACTATTTAAACTAAATTAAAACTATTCTTAAACAAGTTTGCAAAGCGCTCTTAACGTCAATTATATTTAACGACTGTGGTCACACGCTCGCCTGTAATTTAATTTTTAATGTTTTGGGAGCGTGTGCGTAGTCGCTGCGAAAAATGTCGAATTTCTTAATTTCAGTTTAACAGATATTTAGTGTGTGACGTCGTGTAATTGTGTATGGTAAGTACAAATTTGTGCATCCAACCATTGGGGAGCTATTCAGCAAAAACTGTTTCCTCTGGAACTACACTGGGCATCACAACAATCGCACCGCTTTAAAAATTTCCTTCAGTCATTATAGCCCTATAATCAATGGTAGACATATGACTATAAGGTATCATTGGAAAGGCAATTTATTTAAATTTCAGAATAAAGCAAATTGCAATGGCAAGCAGATTTGGATTTTGTTTACCAGAAAAAATTACATCGTCCAATTTAGGATTATAATTTTTGAACGCACTCAAAGAAAGAAGCCTGTGAAAGAAGTACATTTTGTTTACGTGCGATTTTGATTACTAAAAAAAATTAGTGATTTTAGTGAGGAAGATTTAAGTTTAACTCCAAGAGAGTTAAAAAACATTGTTTCAAATGCCGAACTAAGTTTTTTGCCCAAAAAATCGAAGGAAAGATATCTTAAAACGTTCGATACCTTCAATAAATGGAGACTTTAAAAAAATGCGAAAACTTTCTCCGAAACGGTTTTGCTGTCTTATTTCATGGAAATTTCAAACACGAAGCAACCCAGTACATTGCGGAGTATTTATTCTATGATATTATATTAGTATTGGTAACGAAACATAACATAAATATAAAAGAATATCATAAGCTGATTTCATTTCTTAAAATACAGGCCTTTGCTGCAGGGCTAACATGACAAGCGCGAGAAAGCTCTTTTTCTCGTTTTGTCCAAATTTGTCTACGATTCTGACGTTATTCTAATCCCTAACATGACCGTAAACGACGAGATATCTCGAAAAAGGCACTTTGACACTTCTTTCTCTCGCGACGAGAAACCGATGTTGCAAGTTATTAAAAACAAATTATTTTTATGATAGCAACATCGGCTTGAGATTCCGTTTCATTCATTTAATGGTGCCGATTATCTTGTCACAAACTAGACTAAAAATCACGAAAATTTAGATTATTCCTGTCAACCGACGATTTTCCATTCTGAAATAGACTAAAGTGACACAACTTAACTATATTTTAGTTTGACGGCACTGAGCTATTAGAAATAAAATTAATTTAGTGAAAATGACAATTTTGCTATTCAGAATTTTACGTACCTCACCTAAAATGTTGATTGGCTATGTACCTATTTAATCGCGGATAATGAACTAAATTTCACACCAACACCTCGACGGTGCAAAAACAATACTGTCTTTTTTTTCTTTTCTCTTGCATAAATCTCGAAAATGGTGCGTCCTATCGCAAAAATAATGAAAATTTCGACCCCCTTTATGAAAGCTATAAACCCCTAACACTCAACATGTAGGTAATATTTTTTCATATTTTCCATACAAAAAACGAAAAATTCCATATAAAACACGTCGTTCCAATATAAATAGTAGTTTAAAACAAAGTATTTTCATTATTAATATATTTTAAAATAAAATGATGACTAAAATAAGTACAATTATGAAACTGCCATGTTATTGTAGTGTAGTTTTTTTTTGTATCATAATTTTGTCTACTCTTCTCGTCATCAAAATCGACGACGAGTAAATACGAGTAAATGATAGAAAAATCGGAGATTATCTCGTGTTGAATTGTCAAAAATCGAGATAACTAAGGTGCCATGTTAGGGTTTGTCGAGAAAACATCCATTTTGACAGAAGGAGTCGACTATTTTGTATGGAAGCGCTGTCAGAAAAGGAGAAAGTGACCGAAATAGACAAAAATTACTCACGCGAGAGTGAGTAATTGTCGCGTGTGTCATGTTAGGCCTGCTGGGTTGCAAAGCACGAAATCAAGTTTTTACGGCAAATCAAGTTGAGATTTTTTTTAAATGTTGCCCCAGATGATACTTTTCTCGTATTAAAAGTAAGTTTAAGTTTACTATTTTGTATTTCCTACAATTTTTCACCCTGGTTAAAATAACTTGCTTGGCTTTTGCTAGTTCTGGCAAAATTACACAAATGGCGCTGATTTAATTATTTTGCTATACCTACTTATTACAAATAAAATTACATTGTTTCAGGTATGTTTAATAATTGGAATATGTGGAGCTTGTCGTTCTTCAGAAATGTTAAATCTGCGCATTCAAGACGTAGAGAAACACTCAGAAAAATTACTGCTCATAAAATTACTTGAAACGAAGACCAAAATTAATAGATATTTTGTGTTAAGGGAAGAATACTGCGCTATTATCAATAAATACATTGCTTTACGACCTGACAAAATCAAAACCGACCGTCTTTTACTGCAATATTTGAATTGGACGTGCAAGAGACAGCCCATGGGCATTAATAAAATTGGCGAAGTGCCAAAAAAAATGCGCAATTTTTTAATCTAGAGAATGTACACCTCTACACGGGACACTACCTAAGAAGGACGTCGGTAACTCTTTTGTCCGATTCGGGAGCAGATCTTACATCATTAAAACGACACGGTGGCTGGCGGTCTAACACAGTCGCCGAAAGTTATATTGAAGATTCAATAGAAAGTAAAACAAAAATCTGCAACAATATAATAAAATCAATAAACCTCAAACTATCAAGTAGATCTTTGTCGCCCCAGCCGTCAACATCAAGGAGAGGTCTTGAAGTGGAACCTACAGATTCTTGGCCGACGCCGTCTACGACGACGTCGGCTAGTGTTGCGGCAGAAGATACTGTAAATGCCCCACCTCAGGCCCCTTCTAACGATACAGGAATATCAAACACTCAAGTGAATAGTAATAAAACAACGATAAATTTACCCAATAAAAACGTTACTTTTAACTTGAAAAATTGCAGTAATTTTACATTTCATTTTTAAATTATTTTCATGAATAACAGCTCTTTTTATTTTATAATAAAGAATTATTTTGATTTGCTTTGTGACTATTTAATTTATTTACCTATGATGACTGAATACTTTCTTGCTGGGAGTGGTGAAAAGTTTTGTATGCAACATGTGAGCAAGTTCATTTGCTATTCGTTTTGTTGAGTCTTTCGCTTACTCAGGATTGAAATTTATAATCACTCGCTGCGCTCGTGATTCTATTTTTCAATCCTTCGTTCGCTCAAGACTCAAAATCAAAACTCATAGGAAAAACGAACTTTCCTCACATGTTGGATAAATAACTATTTCTCCGTTAAACGAAAACTTTGCTATCGTAAATATAGCAAATATTGAACTAGTTCGACCAAAATGTTATTCTACGGGTAATACTATACGCGAAGCGAAGCTATCATATTTACTGCATTTTTTTTAATCTTTATGTTTTTCAGATTTTAAGTTTTCGTCTCCTTCACCAAAATTCTCACTTTTGAAATCTTCATGAAAATCAATTTTGAGATCGCCAAAATTTTTTTAAGAAATTGTCATAATTGGTCACAAAGGTTTTAAAATAGTTGCATTATGATTCCAAAGTTATAGCTATAAGTTGGTCTCTACACAATCCTCACCTCAGTGCTAGCAAACGGCTGGGAGTATCGACTTGGTTTCAATTCCAAAAAATAGTCAAGAAACGCTATGCCAAATCTCGAAAATAGTAATTGAGGAATTCCAGATATATAAAGGTGTCTTGGTGAGGATTACGTGGTGAGCCTTTCTCGCCACAATCCTAATCTGATTACCGCGGTACGGTACGCCTGGTCGATTTCGACCAGTACCCTAATTACGTAATGCAAAATCAATCCGAATCTGAATCGTTTTGAAACAGATTGCTAATCCATTGCTCCGTAAGTTCGAAAAAAAAAACTGCAGAGCAACGTAAATAACGCAATGAATGTTGTTGAACTGTCAAAATGAAACAGATTTGTCTTTATCGTTTACGAAAATATGTTGCGTAATTAGAAAGCTGGTCCATCTTGATCTTGATGGGGACCATCTGCATAAATCATAAATTTATCATAACTACGGAACCCTTCATTGTGCGTGGTCCGACACGCACTTGGCCCGTTTTCCTTAATTAAGTATGTTAAAATTAGTGTCAAGGTCGGCTTTCCCTTATTGTTTCCAAAGAAATTGTATAAATACCCTTTTTTATATTTAAATCAAAATAAGTATATGTTTCGTTTGATTGTAGGTACCCCCATTGTTCTTAATACTGTCTATTAAGAACCGATTCGTATTTAAACATACCTATAACAAATACACTTTTTTTCAGATCCATAAATGGTCCCATACATATTTTGGTTTACCAGTATGGGTGGTGTGGTTACAAGAATGGCACATAGTGTTGCCACGTCGTCACCATCGTATTCACCACGTAGCGCCGCACGAGACTTACTTTTGCATCACCACTGGGTGGCTCAACTGGCCTTTGGAATTACTTCACTTCTGGTCTATACTAGAGACTCTGATAGAAGCAGTAACTGGTTGTAAACCCCGAGCTGACGACATGAAGTGGGCGCAGAAACGTTCCTAGAACAGAATGTCCTGAATGGTATACATTTTTTATAAGTACAACTAACACTCGTCCACATCTACTGAATCAATTAATAAGAATAGGTTTAATATTTTGCTATGAAAGATGAAAGCCATAATGTGAATTAATTAATAAGGGAAATATTTAACTGTAACCTCTAAAAACTTATTGACCTTCTAATGACGTACACGTTTTTAAATGACCGAAGCTCTAAAAACTTGAGTCTTTTTAAATTTCTGGCCTTTGCTCGAAGCTGGTCGCGGTAACTAGGGTACAAACCAAACGGGATAGGTTAGAACTGTGACCAACCACGCGCGAGGCAATATATGGCAATATATAAGGCAGTATATGGTTCTGGACGCCCGCCCCTGCGTAATTTTTATTTGTCGGCTATTCAGAAGAAAAAAAAATGCCATTTCATACACTTTGACCGCGGAGGTATTGCGCTTTTGTAGGAAACAGCAGTATTTTTTTTTTCAATAAATGACTAAAACTTTCAACGCGCGGTGGTTCAGAATCATGTTCTGAATCCATGGTAACAGGTTGTACGTCGATGTCCCTGCCACCCTGTATAGTATTTAGAATACTTGTAACATTAATGACGCAGTATGTAAATTCTAACGGCCTAATAAATGAGACAAGTAGTAAGTATAACAAAATTAATTATTGAGATATTTCTACTGGAGCCTATTCAATTATATAGAATGGCTATTGGCGGGTTAGTAAAATCCCATACTTTAGTGGCTATTCTCTTTTTTCAACTTAGTTACCTACCAATCTCTTTGGATGACAGAAATATGTTTCTATATTAATCTAGTATTCGATTCTTGTACCTACAAATATAAAAACTCGTAATAAATACAATTAGGTAGGTACTTTTGTTAGGTACTTCTTATTCTATTAGGTATGTACAGATCTCCCAACAAAAGTATGCGCTTCGACTATTATCGTCTATCTTCGGAAATAGGAACCCGCAATTTATGAGATACAACCATGAAAGTACTTTCCTATTTTTAACCGACGAAAAAAGGGAGGTTTGTAAGTCGACGCGAAGGTATATTTTTAATTTCTGATTACGTAAACATTTTACACAAAAGTCCAATCTTAATCATTCTTTTTTTTTGGGTTCTGTAGTAAAACAAGGATCCCTTATAGTCGCCAAGTCCGTCTGTCGGTCTGTATGACTGCCATTTAACTCAGAGATTATACATAGTAATCACGCGTACCTACCTACAAAGTTGTGAAATAAAATCATTTTTTCTAAAATCTTTTTCCCTCCCCCCCGGTGATACGTGGTGAGGTTTTAGACTAACCCCCTCTCCCCCTACCCAAAGTAACTTGTGTTTGTTTGGTGCGTACTAAGTATCTTAAAAAAATACAGAATACTTTATCTTGTATAAATAGAAAGAAAGAAAGAAAAATATTTTATTTCGGGGGTCACATTTCATTAAAAAAAAAAATATACGTGATGTCTTACTACACCCCCTCCCCCTTGTGATATTTCGTGATTTTTTCCGAACCGAAAGGGGGGACCTTTCGAGCCTTACGTGATTTATAAACGACTCAAGAGAGGTAACCAAAAAAATCTTTTCGTTGTGTCGTTGGATAGATCTGTCAAAAATATTAGAATTATTGGTTTATTTATGTGAACATTTTTCGATTCAGGGATCCGTTTGCAAAATATTAAGTAGCAAATTTTTGTTTAGACAACATGAATATTGAACTGAACTATTAATACAAAACAATAACTTTTAAACTAAAATTGTAACAATGGCTTTACAAAAATATAAATGATAAGTAAATTAATCTATTTGATATTCTTAACAACATAATTTAATTATTTAAAAGATCACGGAGCACTAATCGACACGAGACTAACTTTTCATCATCACACTCTTCTGAATCATAAGTTCATAACGGAGACTAGCACCCCGTATTTGCGTAACACATTTTCTTCCACAAACCGAAGGATTTAAAAGGAAATTTCTGATCCATTGCTTCATATGTTTTAAAATTTCGTCTCCTCGACAACGTATTTAACTCAATGAATGTTGTCGAATTTTCGAAATAAAAGACATGGGGAAGGCAACTGTCAAAATGGCACTCTCGTAGCTAGTTCCCAAAATAACAAACTTCTCACAAGGCGTGAGGTGGTTTAATTTTATTTTTGCGAAAATGACGTTTTGTTTTCTTAAATACCTACTCCGAAATTGGAGTCCACCATTTCCCAAAAGACTTTAAAATTAAAAGATTGTTCCATATAGCTATTCGTGAGTTTTTTTATTATTATACAGAGTTCGAGGTTATGTCGAAAACATTTTAAAGAAAGTTTTACGAGGAAATATTTCAAGGGTTAAATTTGGACACTTTCCATGATTTAAAATATTGAAATCACCGATAACAACGAAATAGTGAAATAACACCAAACTCATAAATGAACACAAAATCGCATGAATGAACGAAATGTCAAATTATTTTATGTAAATTTTATTACCTATCTATGTAGGGACCAGCTATGATCACACCATCTACAATTAGCTTTACCATTTACCCATTTTTGACGTTCAAAAGTGACTTTTTTGTGCCTAATTGAAATAAATGATTTGACTTTGACATTACCCGGCAGGTTTTGTTATTCGAAACAGGGCCTAAGTCAGGAGTAGGCTAAGCTACAATCAGCTGCATTGATTCGGAATCCTTTTTATTTTATTCTATTGTTAGAGAGCACTTAAGTTTTACTTCTTAAAAAAAGGTCAATACTCTTAGAATGCAGTTGTTCAAGATGACAGATGCAGATGGAAGCTAATAGTGTGTGCAGGCTACAGGGCAGACGATTAAAACGTTTTGAATAACTTCAACGCAACTATTTATTAAAAAAACTGATAAGTTAGGATGCAAATAATTACTTATTATAAAATAGTAAATTAATTAAATACGTGCTATAGCGACGACGCAGCAAAAAGAAAAGAACAGGGATAAGGAAGTAAGTGTTGCCACAGTAAAGCTTACAACAGATTAAAAAACTTTTACACTTCCCCTTAAGCTTTACGTTTAAAACAGAAACATGCAATACAAACATATAATGCATACATAATGCTACATCACTATAGTTTACAAACACATACATCTTGCTCTTTGAGTCTAATTTCTTGCGTTGCTGCTCAGGTATGAGAGAATAGGTAATGCAGCCAAAAACACGGAGATGACTTAGATCAATTTTAGATCCAGTCCAAACCTCCTCAGGAACAGATCCTGACAAAGCAGCTCCTATTTTTTAAATAAATAGCAGTGATAACTGCTTCACCCCAATAGCGCTTGCAGAGACCACTTTCCTGCAGCATCCACCTTGCCTTCTCCATAATAGTCCTATTTAGGCGTTCACTTACTCCATTCTGAGCAGGACAATAAGGTATAGTTACTTGATGAATTATACCTCCCTTCTTTAAATAGTCTGCGAATCTAGCACTGCAGTATTCGCCACCTCCGTCTGTACGTAATATTTAGATCCGCAAATCAGTCTGCTTCTCTACTAGAGTTTTAAAATCAATAAAACTGGACATTACCTCTGATTTGGCTTTTAACAAACATCCAAAAGATTTTCTTGAAAAATCGTCAGTATAGGTCACTAGGTAGCGAGCACCTCCCCAGCTGCTTTCAGACATCGGGCCGCAGACGTCACTGTGGATGAGCTCCAAAAGCTGATTAGCTCTCTTAGCCTGTCCCTTTGGGTAAGACTTGGCCTTAATCTTCCCCTCAAGGCAAACGATGCAGTTGGGTATGTCATGCTTCTGGTTGTCCTGAAACATTACACCAGAAACCAAACCACCCCTTAAAGCAATCATACCACGTCGACTGAGATGGCCGAGCCGCTTGTGCCACAATTCCAATGGCACTGTGACAGCAGCATTTGCACTTGGTGCTTCCTGTTCCTCCTGCAGGATCATCGAAGAGTGTACCTGAGAATTACACCTATATCTAATGTTGTTTAAAATATAAACGCCATTTTTCTTTAAAGCCATTCCCACCAGTTTACCATTTCTATCCAGAACATTACAAAATTCATTAGAAAATTTAACTGCATAGCCTTTCTCAACGAGCTTGCCGACAGATATCAAATTGTTGGACAAATTTGGAACAAATATCACATTTTTAATTACAAAATTATTACTATTAAGACATTTTTATGTCACCCATACCTTCACAAGCGAGTTCATCAGCATTTGCTATAGACACTGAACTATTATTTGCAATACTAAAATTAATCATAAAGTCTTTACAATTAGTCATGTGCGAAGTACATCCACTATCAATAATCCATTGGTTCTTGATGGATTGTGCAACTAGAAGAACTTGCTCATCATTCCTCTTTAATTTTGTGTCCCTCTTCACCTTAAAGCACTTGGATTCGATGTGGCCTTTCTTTTTACAGTAATTACACACTATGGTGCTCTTCTTACTTGCATAGTATGCACTTTGTTGAGTACCGGCCACATTTCCATTGGATTTTTTTCTAAATTCTTCTTGTAGCAACCTAGTTCGCACCAGCTCGCTTGATAAAGTGTTAGTGATGTTGGCAGTCTCCAGGTTCGCTACAAGCACATCATATTCTTCGGGAAGCCCACCAAGAAGTAATTCCGCTACCTCACTGTCTTCAATTGTTCTACCAATATCTACCAACTGTTGTCTCAGAGTCATGACTGCCTCAATATAAGTAGTCATACTGCTATATTGATTAAATTGAATCTTATGAAGTTGTCTCAATAATGTAACCCTTCTCTAAAGAGATTTATCCTCGAACACAGTTTTGAGGTTATCCCATGCGGTTTTTGCTGTCGTAGAATCCCGTACATATTGATAACAATGTGGCTTGATTGAGCGGCATATTCTAGCGAGAGCTTTCTGAATTCGTCCCGCATCAGTATCTGTGCCCTCAACACAACCCCATAAATGTTCTAATATTAGTGCCATCCGTACCTGAAACTTCCAGGAATTATAATTCACCACTCCTTCCAGCTTGTCCACAAAGCTGCCACCGCCGTAGGGTAACATCGTCCCCGGCGTTCCAAAGGTATGGTCAGCTGCACTGCCAGCATGACTCCTGCCGTCGCCGCCACGTTGGTCTTGATCCGTCATTAATAATATAATACGGATGATTCCAATGAACAATCAGCCCTATGCCTTGTATTGGCACCACACTATAACTTAGTACACCATTCACTTTTCGTTTTTATTTGTGTCAACGTGTCGCCCTTTGTTTGCTGGGCCCATAACCTCTTAGAATGCAGTTGTTCAAGATGACAGATGCAGATGGAAGCTAATAGTGTGTGCAGGCTACAGGGCAGACGATCAAAACGTTTTGAATAACTTCAACGAAACTATTTATTAAAATAACTGTTAAGTTAGGATGCAAATAATTACTTACTATAAAATAGTAAGTTAATTAAATACGTGTTATAGCGACCATGCAGCAAAAAGAAAAGAACAGGGATAAGGAAGTAAGTGTTGCCACAGTAAAGCTTACAACAGTTTAAAAAACTTTTACAAATACCTAGGCTTTTTTATGTTTTCATGTAAGGATCATTTCATTGTATGAAGTGAAAAAAATCAGGATAGCCATTTTCGATCAATAGTACTATTATTGATCGAAGACAGCCATAGTGGGCAAAATTTGTTTAAAAAAAATATTATACATGCAATTTGTACAGAAGTAGGTAAATTAACCAATATTTTTTTAATGCTGATCTACTCATTTTCGTGTAAGATCATTTTATCATTTTATCGCAAGAAAAAAGAACATATTCTCTTACTGACGGGCTCAAGCCGATTCCGCTTTGATATGTGTGGCCCCTCCCTTAATCGGCTATTATTATAGGAAGGAATTGTTATCATTAAACCGACAATAATTTAATTATTTATTTTTATCGGTGTCTGAAGACTATTCTTTAATATTAATACCTTTACCTGCCGTAAGTATAGCTTTACATATTACCTGCCTTACTAATAAACGTATTATATCAGGTGAATAGTTACACACCGTTTTCTCTCTGTCAGTCGTCAGTAATTTGACTTTTGAAAGAAGAAGACAAAGCGTTGTGTAACTACACAGACGCTATACAACGTTTATTAGTAAGGAGGTATAAGTATAAAAAACCGGTGCTTAATTTAACTTTTCTAACAGTGTATTTGGAGATCGATTACCGATTTTTTTATTATATATGAATCTTAAATTTTCTGCCTGACTACGTACAGCCTAAACCGCTGAGTCTAGAAGCTTGAAAGGATCCCATTCATATTGGGTCCAAAAATCCAAAACGAAAATACAATATTTTGTCCTGGTCGGGGATGTCCTCTTAATCATTTTTTTACTATGGCTCCGAACCTCTACGACCATTCCTTCAGCTGTTTTTGAAGTTGGAATATCGCGTCTGGGAGGAACATTTTAGTGACGGAGCCGTTTCGCCATTCTTGTATCTTCGGTTCCACACGTCGAGCGACCCCATATGGATCTGTCAGTTGATGAATGAAACCAGGCAGCGGTCATAGTCCGGCTTCTTTTTCAACTTGAGTGTAGTCTCTTTGGCAAGGTGGTCTGCGCGTTCGTTGTCCTCCAGCCGTGCGTGAGCTTTTACCAAGGAAACATCGTTGCTCTGGGACAAGGCCGCGCCCACGTTAGCTCTCGCCTCTGCCGCCAGGAAGTGGAGGGAACATTGGTTCGCCGGATGTGGAGTTTTCGCAGACGCACCCACACGCTCAATCTCCCTGCCCGCAAAGGCTGGCTGGGGTACTCTTTACCTCATACATTTTTGGGGTTTTGAGCAAGCATATCCAGAGCCAAACTTGATAGACGCAATAGATAGTTATAATTTATGAAAATACATTAACTTTGCACGTACCACATCCCTATCGTTGCGTGGTACGTTACATACATACCTACAGTACGGAGCGTATCTAAGTAGGTAGGTACTTAGGTGACGGTCGTCGAGCTGGCTTACACCATATTTGTGATGTTCAAGAATAAATAATAATACAATTAAATAGACAATAATATCTTTATGAATCTTGATCGTAAGCTGCATATTTAGTAAATATTACCTAATAACACTGTTTTAACTGTTAATTAAAAAAATGTAGGTAAATAAATTCTAAAGTGAAATACATTTTTGAATTACATAGGTAGGTACTAATAATATGAAAAGGTATTTTGTTACTTAAAATTGAGCATAGTTACAGTCGTTTACCAGACAAAATTGTACTCTTATACCTACAGGGTGGATTTTTGAGACGGGTCAGTAGGTAGGAGCGCCGAGGTGCCTTAACCGTTGTAGCTACAAGGAAACATTCCTGGCACAGATTTTGGAAAATGATACAGTCACTAGAAAAACGTTAATTCTCGTTTAATTTTATAAAGTTAAAGTCAAATAATTTATTTCAATTAGGCACAAAAAAGGCACTTTTGAACGTCAAACTACAAAAAATAATAATAACTGATTCTAGTCGCCCATTCCAAAAGGTAGTTTTCGTATGGAGAAGAATGGGCAAGAAACTCCACCGTTACTCTTTAAAAAAAATCATTATATCTTGTATACCTACACTAATTATATAATTATATGTGAAGACAATGCACCTAGAATAAGATTACTATACCACGATAGGTAAAATAATGAAAAATGAAGGAATGACATAAATTAATTATGTGATAGATGCATGGTGCTCACATACTTACAAACATTGTAAAATTATACTTTAATTCTAACATTATAATAAGTAATACTAATAATAATAAGTCAGTGTGTGAGTTCAAGTAATCACAAAAAATAAAATAAATGTTTAAAAAAATAATAAATAAACAATTAAATTAGCAACCAGTTCGATTTTGTGTAGATTCTGAATTGTCCTATGGAGCAGGACCAGCATGTTTCCAAAGTGTAGGTACTTTTTATATGATTTTTAAATTTTCTTTCATTTAATTCTAATATAGCACAAGGTATTCTATTGTAACATTTAACACAGTACCCCATAAAAGATGTATTTACTTTAGATAGTCTGAAAAATGGTTGCGGAAAACGTGTGCGGTAGGGGAAACCCCGTCAGGAACGAAAAGCCTTACCTGAAACTCGCACGCACACACACTCGTATATAATAGAAGGAGAGAGAGAGAGAGAGAAAGCCGCATGGAGAGGCATAACGCATTTTCCTTACGTAACTATTTCTACCAGTCGACTCCTACTTTAACCCGCGTTAAAGAACTTCGTTCCAAAAACTAAGTGTAATCTATCTAAAATATTCATAATAATATTTTGGTCTCGTACATTTTTTAAATAAGTACCTACTACACTAATTGAGGACTGAATTTTCAAAGGGGCTTATTTCCATGATAAAAATATGTCAGTAACGGATAAAAACCAGTATGTCCTTAGGATATATCTACTTTTTGTATTGGATTTTGGACTAAAGGCTGGTTAACATGAGAGTGACGATGGCATTCATAGATTATTTTCTAGCAAAAATGGAAATAAGCCCTTAAAAATCAATCCTCAATTATATATTTTAATTTGAGCTAAACGAGCAATGAAAGAAATGTCATGCAATGCTTTAATACTTTATTGAATGATGTATTCATAACACAGATTATTGTTACGTTACGATAATAAAAACTACAAAAAGTTTGTTTTTGTTTTATTTTCCCAAGTACTGGTTGATTCAGTTGCAAGCGCGATGCTAAACAATGAACATGTCCCTATGTTCAAGCAAAGTTATGTGCATTGTAGAAGTACCTACAGTCAATCGCACCAAAGCTGCAAAGTGGTAACAATTTAACGTTGCATGGCGGGCCTAGCCCGAAACCTGTCGGGGTTGTAGGTATACCTTAAAAACAGGCCAAATACCTGGGCCAATCACCGCTTCATTATATATAACATCTATCCCAATAGTAAACTCCGAGCTCGTGGCTAGTAATAACAGTCGATGTCTGATACATCGACTGTTATTACTTAGCTAAAGCTTAAGCTTAAGCTACGTTTGACGGGATGGGTTCGTGGATGGGTGACCATCTTTACATATAAATACCCAACACGAGGGGTGTTGGGTTACGGCGTGCCTCTGAAAGCACGTTATGCAGTTGGTCCCGGCTGTCATTCGTGGATCATTGACAGTCGTTACGGGTCGTTAGAATCCCGAAAGTCTGACAACCAGGCGTACCAAGGGCTATTATTGTTGTAAATATTTAAATTATTATGCCTGTAATTATTTATGGTTGTTGACTAATTACTATGAACTTGTATAGACTTGTGTGTTTCTTGTAACTTATAAAATTAGTTATTTGACTTCATGTGATTGGTCGAGACTGACAGTTATCGACGACCAATCATAAGCAAGTAAAATGGCGGGGATATAAAAAATACTCTGCGGGCATTTTAGTGATATGCCCGGCAGACCCGACCAGACCACGACCATTCGTGTTTCGACATCGCGCGGTGCGTCACATGCATTGTATCTGTGTTACTGTACTGCTTGTAACTATAGTAACACAGTGTAAAAAGTAACAGTGGACCGACGCCTTTGATGTTTACGTAAATGCCGACACCACACTAGGCCACAGTACTTACCTAGGGTTGTCACAGACTTTACACAACTGATGCCCAGAAAAGGAGGGTAATGTTTTTAGGGTTTCATGTATGTACGCATGTATGTATGAATGTATGTAGGACGTTTCTTTGTTCCGCCATAACTTCAAAATGTATCAACAGTTTGGACATTTTATTTTATTTTATTTTTATTTCTTCAGGATAACAAACAATTGCGCAATAATGCTTAATATTCAGCAATCCAGATCCAAGCAAACACAGAAAACAATTATTGTCTATCATAGATTAAGTATCGTGTCTTGTGAAATAATATGTGACAAACTAGATGTGTGATTATAACAACTAAAACTAGTTATGTTGCGTACAGCACGCAGTACGCGATTAGTCGGGTAAAATGAAAAACAGTTTAAATGGTATTATAGTGTGAGACCCTGCGGCGGCGATTAATATGAGTAGGTCGCGGGAGATCGCGAGAGCGCGCACTATGTTGCGCCCCGTGCAAAGGCGGAAGACGGACTGACACTAACACGACCGGGACCGATTGGTCGTTCAGAAAACGACGCGCGCGAATGAAGTTCGCGCTTTCGAGTGAACGATGTACTACTGAACTATGACTCTATGAACTATGATCGTGTAATTGTGCAGCGGCGGGGCCTCGGTGCTTTTTTATTGTGAATGAAAATATAAAATAAAGACAAATGTTTTCCATACGTAACAAGTTATTTAAAAGGATTTTAAAATACTTTTAAATAAGTACCACATAGTTTATGTTTATGAAACGTTTATTGTTAACGTTAGTTGTTGGATTAATTTTTGGATAACGATGCTGGTTGCATCCCTAAGACATATGGGGTATCGTTACCCCAAGAGTGGTCGGGGAATGTGAGGGGGTCTAGATCGCGGTTTAATAAAACCGCCTGACTTTTGTCGGGGTTCACCTCGATTCTCCATTTCCTAAACCAGGCGCCAAGGTTATTGACAGCCCGTTGTAGGAAAAGGTGGATCTGGTCCTGACTATAGCCCCTGCAATATATGGCCGTATCGTCTGCGAACAGAGCCAACTGTGCCGAGGATGTCGCTTGTGAAAAGCGAGAACATGAGCGGGGTGAGCACGGAGCCTTGAGGGACTCCGGCGCGGATTTCGCGGGGAGAGGATAGGGCTCCCTCGATACGATAGCGGAATGTGCGATTCGACAAGTAGTCCCGTAAGATGAGCACGAGACGATGGGGCACTCCGAGTTTGTAGAGCTTAAAGATTAAGCCGTTGTGCCAGACTTTGTCGAATGCTTTCGCTATGTCGAAGAAGACCGCACCTGTCGACATGCCGCGGTAGTAGCCGCCGCCGATAAATTCGACGATACGGTGGACCTGATGCACGCTAGAGTGCTGGGCTCGAAAGCCGAACTGTTCGTTGGGGATGAGGCCTTTGGTTTCAGCGTAGTCTCTGAGATGCTTATAAATAAGCCTCATAGATTTTGCCTAATACCTTGAGCAGACTTATGGGGCGGTAGCTGGAGGGTTCGGTTTTGGGCTTGCCAGGCTTAGGGATACCTATGACTGTGGCTTCTTTCCACACTTGGGGGAAGATGTTGTTGCTTAGAGCACCATTGAAGATGGTGGTCAGTAGCATAATAAGGTGGGCGGGAAAGAGTTGGATCACCCTATTGGTGATTCCATCTGAGCCGGGGGCTTTACGGATGTGGAGACCTTTGATAATGTCATGCACTTCGTCTGGAGTGACGGGAGGCAGAGGACTTTCGGGGTCTTCGACGGGGGGCAGAGAAGCTTTACGTTCGACTTCAGCGTCTACCTCTGCGAGGTGAGCTTGGTCTACTGGTAGGGAGCTGGGAGAACATTGAGCCTCGAGACTGTCGGCTAGGCATTCAGCTTTGTCGATGTCGTCGAAGGCTATGGTTTTGTCGGGGCGTACTAGGGGCGGCATGGCAGCTATCTGTTTGGACGTGAGTTTCCTCTGGAGTTCCCAGAAGGCCTGATGGGTGGGCTGTAGCTCGCTCAACATCTTATCCCAGCCCGCGTCACGAAAATCCGCCATGCGTGTCCTTACAGATCTCTGCAAGTAGCGCATGTGGGCTTTGTTGGCGGGACAGGGAAAGTTGCTGTATGCACGGGTGGCCGCGTTCTTCTCGGTCAACAGAGCACGCGCATCGTCCGGGAGTTTCAAGAAACGGTTATCCGCTTCAGGAACTTCCTTTGAACAGTCGATATGCGACCACACCCATACGGAGTTAAATAGGGAATAGAAGTTTGTACAAAAAAAACATTTTCGGGCACATTGTATTTGGTATAAATTGGAATAACTGACGAATGACGACTTTTTCAGAATACGAAATGTTAAATATTACCTACCTACATAACGTTCACTGTTTGCGGAATTGTAGGTATCCCGGATTTTTAATAAATAATTTGTTGTAAAGATTGTGTGGAAGAATAATATTTGTCTGTTTCATGCTTGCCAATTTTTGGAACATTTTAAAAGAGTCACGTGTCTTTCATAAATCGTATCTCTTTGCAAATGAATGAGACCTATAGATGATGATGGCACTTCATTGCCGAAAAATGCTAGTAGGTTTTATTTTGAGTCACCCACAAGCAGCGTTTTACTCGCGTTCCCATTGAGGGACCACATTTGAATTTTGAGTTTTTGAATGCATCAGCTTTTAGTAAAAGTTCTCGAACAATTGTAAATTCAGCCTCTAGTTTGTAAAAGTAGCCACTCAAAAGATACAATCGGTTATAGGTGGTCCCTCAGTCGTGACTGACAGGCATCCATATCTCAAAATCTAGTTAAAATTTATAACTGCTATAAATTACTACTCTTAGTAAAAGATTTGTAAAACTAATTTAGTGAATATCAACCCTTCCTTTTCACAGAATAGAAAGAACTAGCATGCGGAAGATGGTCCCTCAACCGATCACCGTAAGGTTCACCCTGAGTGGTGACCACAATCGAATTTGAAATTTACTAGGGTCTAGCTTTAGTAAAAGTACTTGAACGGTTGTGAATTCAACTTCTAGTTTGTAAAAGAAGCTATTCAAAAGTTACAATCGATTTAAGGTGGTCCCTCAATTGAAATGTTCACTAAAAGAAAAATCAATTTACGTAGCATTCGGAAGTTAAATTGACGAATGCTATAGTCTATCCTTTAGTATTTTTTTACTAACGATTACTTTACTAAACAGTACCTATCAAAATATTTACCGTTTTATTTCAAATAATAATCGAATTCCTGGGAAACACACTAAATTAGTTTTACAAATCTTTTACTAAGAGTAGTCATTTATATCAGTTATAAATTTTAACTAGATTTTGAGATATGGATGCCTGCATAGATATAATAAAGAAGGAGATATGGCGTGGAGTTCAAAATGTATAGAAAACCGATGAAGCTACAATTGCCCCTCCATAACGCTAATATTGCACACACAGTTCTGTCAAAACAATACTACGAACAAGTGCACACACGCGCCATCGATAACTCAGTCATTTAAATATAAACCTTATTATTTAAACCACAGCGTACTTTTTCCGTATAATTACTCACACTAAAACAATTATCATTGTGTGTTGTCGGGACTCGGGGGCGGATACGACATAGTGCTTGACTAAATCGAAGAGTTATCGATAAATATATCGATAAATTTACTTTAAAGGTTTTGGAAATAAAGTAAACAAAAACGATATGAAACCAACAAAACATTATTTAATTAATTTATAAAAATATTTTAAAAACAATTACAAATCAAACGACACGTAGTTATATATGATTATGATGCCATAAAATGTTCAAAAAAGAGATTCTCGTTTTTGTAGAGAACCAGTTAGCTGACCTTCCTATGGCATCAATCCATTGATTTTTTACTTGCTTCTTTTGGGAAACTGAAACGGTACAATTACAATTTGTTAGTGACTTACGGAATTATATGGGTACACGAAGCTAATCATAAACTTGTAAGTTTGCAGGCTCTTAAAAAACCCGTATTTTTAAGAAATTAAATTCTTCTTTCTTTAGTAACTAGGGGTTTATGTGAAAATAACACACACGCATGCATAAGGAATAAATAGCATGAATGTTGACCCATTGCCAAATCTTTAAAAGTAATTTTCATATTATAATTGTTTATTTTAGAGCATGCATGACGTCACAATATGGCTTCAAACCCTCTTTAGAAATTCTGCGGCATAATACATAATTATGACTATATGATGCTGATTATTATAATGCATCCGAAGCTAATGGTGCATTTATGAAGACTTCAGTAAAATACCATAACCATAACAAATGACGAAGTAACTTGAGGCTAAGGCATTACATCTCATAATTCAAACCCATGGACATTCCATAGATTACTAAACTAAACATTATTGAACTTACTTCACGATCTTTGGTTACGCATTTGTCTATTACGCTGTAAAATAATAAAAATGGGTAAAAATGCATAGAACCACATCGGCCTTCCAACCGGATTACAAGAGTGTACAAATTGAAGAAAAATCAATTAAATGAAATTGTAATATAACAATTCGCAGTCGACTTTCTTGTCGATAGACTTTGTCAGACCTCCACAAGCACATCACTAGCTCGCGCTCAAATACGGCGGACCAGAGCAGCGGACGCACCATGCGACATTATGGCTTATTGAGGTTTCGTTATGTCAGATTTACATTGCTTGTTCAGTCACTCAGTAACAGACTGAGGTGGTTGTAAAAGAGCAATGTATTTAATCCAAAAATAATACTGTCGGGATAATATAGGAAAACAAAAATAAAGTAGTACAACTCAGATATATTTTACGGCTTGTTGTTTTTCGTGATTTTTAAGACAAATATTGTAAAATACTTGTGTTTAGCTGTGGTAACTGATGCCATGACTTCTAAAAATTTTGTTTTGGCTTCTATTTTTGCACGAACCCACTTAACAAGACGGCATAATCGTTTTTTTTACGATCGCGGTTGACAACACACTAACTCGCGGTGACGGCCATTTTTTCAATAGCTGAGCGATAAGCTCAGGTCCACGTGGTCGGCGACACGCCCCCTTGCCACTTCTCCTGTTTTTAATATTTCTGTGGATGCCTGTCAGTCACGACTGAGGGAACACCTATATCCGATTGTATCTTTTGAGTGGCTACTTTTACAAACTAGAGGCTGAATTTACAATTGTTCGAGAACTTTTACTAAAAGCTGATGCATTCAAAAGCTCAAAATTCAAATGTGGTCCCTCAATGGGAACGCGAGTCAGCGTTTTTTGTTGCACGTTTAATTTAACAATTTATTTTCTATTCAAAACTACATATGTGCGATAGTAGCGCCCAGATTTTTTCCAAACTCTTTTTTGCCAAGCTGTACTGGCAGGACCTTACTCGCCAGTCAGACTTATGCGCCAACTGGTAAGCACAAAAACGATAGCCCCGTTGGACTGATCAGTGCTAAAGTAATAGGGCCATTTTATTGGGTAAAATTTGACAATTCATCAAAATTCAACAACGTAACCTTGTAACGGCGGGCATAAAATAATATATTTTTTCGTTTTGTTAGAACTGCACAATTGCTTAACTTTTTTCAATTACGATTAGGTACATATTTATTGAATTACCGATACGAGTAATTTTACGATTTGCTTTCACTAAACTGACAGACGTCAAATGTTACCTACCTATTAAAATGGCCTGACCATGGCCTAACTTTAACTAATAACATTCCAAACTAGTTATAAATAAAGTATACATTGGAATAAGAGTCATGTAGGCATTCACGGGTAGCGCGGTATGGTGCCATTGGTGCACTATGCTCCAGCAGCACGTCGTCGTGCTTTTATCTTAAGTAGGTCTTATTATACTGGAAATGTACCTACATATAGCTTAATGCGTAGCCGTGTGTACCTACACGGCGTGCTCGCCGGCTCGAGCTCGGGGCACGCCGCGCACGCGCTGCACAGCTGACTGCTGTGAGCACCCACATATCACTTACACTGTGCCATGCCATGCCGTATATAATAGGTTGGGGAAAAAAATGCTTCGCATTTTTTAAGAAAATTAAAAACATTTTTAGCATAGTTTATTTACATTTAATTAAAGTATTTAGGTACCATTTTGTTCGATAACTTTTTGCCATCTTGTATGTAGGACTAGAAACATGATCCCATTGCTATAGAAATTTTGGGACTTTTGATCAAAATACCGCGACAAGTGGTTTTGGCAGTCCTCTCGTGATGTTAACCTGACACTGCCTAAGGAATTCTGAAGAGACCGAAACAGTTGGAAATCTGAAGGTGCAAGGTCAGGACTATACGGCGGATGCATTAACACCTCCCAGCTAAACTCTCTTAATTTTTGCTGAGTGTCTAAAGATGTGTGAGGTCTAGCGTTATCATGATGAAAAACCACACCCCTTATGTTGATTAATTCCGGCCACTTTCTCTCAACTTCTTGCTTTAATCTCATCAGTTTGTTCGCAGTAGAGTTCAGAATCGATGGTCCTGCCTGTTGGTAACAGCCCATAATGAATAATGCCCTTCCAATCCCACCACACACACAGCATCACCTTGTTGCGAGTTAACCTGGGTTTCGCCACAGTCTGTGAAGCCTGACCGGCCTTTGACCACGACCTTTTTCGCACGTTCTTATCGTACCTACGTGATCCACTTTTCATCACCAGTTATCAGCTTCTTCAAAAATGGTTCGGTTTCATTACATCGTAATAAAGAATCACAAATGAGTATGTACACGGTTCATTAGGTTTCTTTCAGTGAGCTCGTGAGGTACCCAAATATCGAGATTTTTTGTGTACCCAGTTTTTTTCAAATGCGACAAAACTGTTTTGTGGTCAATTCCCAGTTCTTCAGCTACGACGTCGTAACTACTGATATCCGATCAGACGATCTTGCTCCACTTTTTCAAAAATGGCATCCATTTTATCCGTAATAGGGCGACAAGAGCGAAGTGCATCTTTGACACCAAAATTTCCAGATTGAAAAGGCTTAAACCAAATTTGTGCTACTCTCACAGACACTAGGTCCATAAACATCGCAAATTTTTTTCGCGGCTTGCGTTGCATTTTTACCTTTTTTGTAGTAAAATTTTAAAATGTATCGAATTTCTTCATTAGATTCACTCATCTTGACGGTACGAAAAACAAATGAAGATCACACATTTTCCTAATTTGAATTTGGAATTATGTTTTTTAAAATTTAAACTTTCAATGATACCAAAACCAGCCAGATACAAATAGTATAGCAAAGAGTATAGTAATATAGATTAGTATAGCCAAAGAGATTTTATCACAAGTTCATAGATACTATAATGCGAAAAGACTTTTTCCCCAACCTATTAAATAGTAGTCTATGACCTACACTATCAAGACATCTTCCAGACAGATTTGAACTAGTTACGTCGCAAATATTGTTCAATCGAAGTGAGTGTAAAATTTCTTGAAAATGATTAAATTAGCGAAATTTTCTGAATTGTTGAGAATATCCAAACTTTTAAATGATAGAAGGCCACCTCCGCTTTACCCCATTTTCCTTTGGACCACTACGTTTGAGACATGTGCTTAATGCATGGCATGCAGCCGATTTGTCGCTATCGATGCCAAAACCTACGCGTGGACGTGATATTTTAAAATCGCCAGCGTGTCACTGACGACTAAAGTTAAGACGTGTGTGTGACCCGAAACTGTCAAATTTTCCCAATCAACTTTGAACCTTTTACTTTACCAATAAAGTTGAAAATCAATTAAAGAAATTTGACAGATTGTAGTAGGTTGATGTGCTGGCGTCTGTACCTAGCATTACTCTATGCACGGATATCGAGGGATATGCCTTGGAGGCGTGGCACGTGGCGCCTGGATATTGCTAAATTGGGCTTATGTTCGAACGGCGACTGTACGCTTCATTCAGTCGCTTTGCAATTGCGTACAGTGTACTATTGATGCGCCAAAAAACCAAAAGCCGAGTTGTTTATAATTTGTAAAAATAGGTCTAGTACCATCAACCTGAAGACAAATGGCGTGTCCTACCACCGGTAAGTAAACATTTAAGTCACTGTTTAATATTTTAAATCATTTTTTAAATCATTTACTAACTTACGTCCGGAGCGATACGAACTAGCCCGAATCTTCCCGAACGGAACGACCATTTTGGACTTAGAGATATGCAATCGAGTGCGTGCGGCTGATATTCTCGTATTAAATGTAGTGTAAGAGTTAAATTTGTTATTATAATGTTGTTTGAAGCAAATAAAGACATTGTTATTTCTCAAACTCAAACTCAAAGCATTTATTTCAATTAAACCATTTACAGGCACTTTTGAATTGTCAAGGAGTCAGTCAGAAATATGAAGCTAGGACACTCTTTTAAAAAAATTATATTCTTACAAAATATTGTTTTCATCATTCATGTTGAAATTATACATGTGTGAACAATGTAGAAAGACGTGTACGTAAAAAGCGTCCGTAATAAAAAATAAAATAAAAAAACAATTCAAAAATTAAAATAAGCCGTGGCAGATAAGAGATGACCAGGTCCCTACTGATGGCGCCCGTTCACGAACATGACGCATGGATCAGCACCGTTTAGCTCAACCATTTTGAAGGGAACTCAACGATCCAACACACACGCCACCACCAGCGAGACATTTGAGTGAGCATGACATACTCTTAGCCGCCAGGGCATATCAAGTCAATGAAAGACGTACCCAGTAGTTTCAATACAGTTACTGTCATTGTCAGCATCAACTACCTACTATTCGTCTAAAATTTAATCTAGTTTGCTAGATGGCGCTATTTTAAGATTAAGTAATATATTATATAAATAAACAGCATAGTATTTAACAGAAAGCGTTACCTTTAACCGGTAATACAATATTTAAAAAAATATTCCCATTTTATTTTATAAAAAATTATTTATATTTTCGGATAGGCATATAAAAACAAAATAAATTATATAAAGAAAATTAAACGAAGTTAAAACAATACAAGAATGTGCTAAAATTAAATATCGATAAAAATTATCGACCATCACTTTCGACTCCCTAATTGCATGCGTGTGCATTGAATGTTCGCAAATAGCAAGTGTTTACAAGTGAATGCCCCACCCATTCTATGTATGTGTGCTATTAGAAATTGATTTAGTGTAGCTGCTTTCTTCTTAGTGTGCGTGTTCAAATTTTAAGTGTGTTTCGTAAGTACACTATTTGTTAATGTTTTGCTCTATTGCTTATACATTACTTTGATTAAATAAATAAAAAATGAACTCATATATCATTCAATTTGGCCATAATTATGCAGTTTACATAAAATTTTGGGAAATTCCGAAAATAAAATCAAATATTCGGTTAAAAAAATTGGTAAGACTTCGTCTGAGACAACCATGGCTTAAATGTATAGTACCTGTATAGTACTTACTAATTCCATGATTTATGAAAGCCTCACTAAAGTGTCCACTCTCTAGAAAGAGACAAAGCGACCGGGCGGCCAATACCTCTCTTCTGACTTACAGTTGTAGATGCAGTGCAGAACGATACACTCCAAGATACAAAACTACTGCTCTAAGTCCAATATCTAAGATGGTTCCTTTGTCCACACCCCAAAAGATCCGATGTTGACTAATCTGTTACCACCATAGACATAAAAAATATTTTCTATCTCAATGGTCACCAAGTAGTGACAACTATATGTCATGTCAATGTCACAAAATTCCTGATTTAATTTCATCATTCATTCAATCTGATTGTGACGAAGACGATTGCGAGTTAGCACGAGTGTGCGACGATTGGCATCACACGCCACAGGGCCCACAGTTTTCATCATGGTCATAACGTGATAATATTTATTGAGTGTTGTGTTCAAGTACAAAATTCAGACCTTAAATAAACATGAAGGACACAAAGGAAAGGACAATGTCTGGTAGCAGCACATCGCTTAGTAATGAATATACGGTCGCTTTTAGCTCTATTAATGAGAGACCGGTGGACGATATTTCGTTAGAATTTTTCTATAAACCTCATACTATTACGCTGTTGGCAGTATCTATCGCATCAGTAATCTACACAGCATTTGTAAGGTATTCCACTATATGTAGCATTTTTTTTATAATTAAGTTATGATGATAACTTATGATGTAACCACACTTCTTCAGACACCACAAAACTATCAAATTCTAACTAAAACAAATATTTATATGTTTGCTTGTTGATGTGCCTATAAGTAAAGTCCTTCAGTATAAGGTTTTCCTGTAAAATAAACAGATACAATATATTTTATGGTGTCTATATAAAAGGCAACTTACTATTTTATTTAACTATTCAATGTATTTGTGCATAAACAGAATAAGTAGATACCTAGGTACCATACAATACTTAAGAATTATATTTTATGATTTAGTTAATTTATTCAACCATGTACATTTTCTTATTATTTCAGAGATACATCCAGTATTCAAGATAATATATGGTCAGGAATATGCTGCGTAGTGTTTTTTTTTCTTATAGTATCAGTACTTACATTCCCCAATGGCCCATTTACACGACCACACCCAGCTGTTTGGAGGATTGTATTTGGCTCATCAGTACTATACTTGCTGGCACTATTGTTTCTTTTATTCCAAAGTTATTCTACTGTTTATGAAGTAATGTATTGGATAGACCCAAATCTCCGCAACTTCCACATTGATATGGATAAGGTATGTTCTTACATTCATTGATAAATGTCAACATTAATATTTTCAACTATACTTTGAACAAATTGTGGATAAAAAGACCAACTTTGAATGGAAGACAGTTCTCATTTATTTGTGTTGGTATGTTTAATGGTATAAATTGATATAAAATATATAAACTTAGTAGGCACAAATAAACTTATTTTCTTTCTTTCACAATAAATAAGTAAAGATAATCTTTTTTGGAAAGATGCAACAATATTCTTCATCTAAAAATACAATCTTTTATTTTTGCCTTTTTTTAAGATCTTTGACACTAAAGTAATGTGAGTAAAGAATAATAACAATAACCACATACAAAGTCATTCTAAAATTGTTCAATTTTGGTTTTGTAATGATGATATATTTTTCAAATTCAACTGTGTATTTGTTACTGGCAGTGGCTCCTCTTTGCTTGTACCTTCATTATTAATGCTTATTTTTGTTCTTTAGTTCTAGTAATTCTACTAAATCAGCATAATTTAAAACCTACTAGCTTTAGCCGGCTTCGCCCGCGTGGATGTCGCGGGAACATACTACCTGGTTAAAAAAGTACCTTATGTGCTAACTGACACCCAGTCAGACAAACAGAGTTATTTTCGCATTTATAATATTAATAAATGATATATGTATGAAATTATGTAAATATTTATGTTACATTTTATATGTTTCAGGAGTATGCGGTTAATTGCTCAGATATAAGCTTGGCAAAATTCTGGTCTCATGTGGATGTATTTGCTTGGGGACACTTCTTAGGGTGGCTGTTTAAAGCCATATTATTCAGGCATGCAGGATTGTTATGGGCTATCTCTATAATGTGGGAAATAACCGAAATAGCATTTGCACACTTGCTTCCTAATTTCTTAGAATGTTGGTGGGACTCGGTTATATTGGATGTTTTAATTTGCAATGGTCTAGGAATATGGTGTGGGCTAAAGATATGCAAAGTCTTAGAAATGAGAGAATACAAGTGGGTCAGCATAAGGTAAGACTATAATATGTATCAAGTTTTTTCTCTTAAAACCAGCGATAAGGGAAGATTCACGGATTTAATGGATGTTGGATTGCGTCTATGAGGGAAAAGTTTTTTTTTTGCGATTTGCGGCTTTTCTAGCCTATGTTGGTCTTTAAAATAATCCAACATCAATAAGCATCACAAAAACATCAAGTGAAAATTTAAGTTTTTCTAGCTGGCTGTACCAGTTTCTCTAAATCTGTGAATGCATTAAGAAATTCCTCAAAAAGTTAAGCACAGTCTCCATTGTGGTACTGCCTCGTCTCAAAAATCCACCCTGTATGTCGCAAGATAACGGAAAAATCGAATCTTGGTGAAAATCCAAGAATTTTCCAATATACTGGATTATTGGAGAATCCATCCTTCTATTTTCATTTGTGTGTTTGTGTCTTTGACATAGGTACTCACTAAAGTTGAAATATATCCGTAATATTTTTCAACATAATTATTAGTCAAAAGCGATTTATGAAAAATGTTTTCTTTTACTCGTAAATTATGCCTTTTAAATATTTCTTTAATTCATATGATACGCTAATTTACCTAGTCACCCCATTTTATTAATAATTTTATTAATTTCAATCTCTCATTTCGATTCCGGTTGCAAGGAAAAGATTATTTTTAACTTTTCAAAATTTCAAGTCGCTAGCATTATAAGTTCCTGAAATAACATGCTGTGACAAACAGACAGTCAGTCAGTCAGACGAACCTTAAGGGTTCCTTTTTTATTACTATTTTTGTCTGAAACCCTCAAAAGTGTAAAATCTAATATTTTAGAAATAATTATCATGTTCAAGAATCATATTCATACTAGCGAACCGCCCCTGCTTCGCACGGTACACCCGTGCCGGCATGACGACATGTCAAAACATCGGGATTCCTGTGCTTTATCTAAGTTATAATTTTTTTTTTTTTTTTTTAATATATTTATTAAAAAAATTACAAGGCATAAAAATTAGTACAGTTTTGCTTAAATGTAAATTATATTCCTAAGACTTACGTGCCTGAACTAGGTAATCCTGTGTTTCAGGCGGGGAATTTAAATTAAATTAATGTATGTACTGTGAGGGTTTACACCTCACTGAGGGCTTGTATCTATAAATAATAAACTGCGGAGGTCCTTTAAGGGGTTCAGAGGCCCGCTGTATTTCAAACTCTTAAGTAATTACAACTCAAAGAAGAAGGCTTGCTCGACACGGAGCCCTAAACCGAACTGTCTCCTAGAACAAATGCTAGACATCTTTCTATTCAAAAGTAGTTTTATATTTGAATGTTAGAATGTCTGCCAGTCTTAAATTAAACTGCTAGCCAGCTAATAAACCTCTACAGTACTGACACTTAAACTTTCAGAATAAATGCTGTAAATTATACCTCGATTTTGGAGAAAAATATAAATGTTTATTGAGTTTTTTTTTAAAGCTTCTGCCTGGGGCCCTGGGCAAAGAATCGAAACCGATACCTTTTGTAAAAAAAACATCCTGTATTTTAATACTGTGCGATAGTGTTGCTGACTAAGATAAGTACTTAAATAAGTACTTACCTACTGCAAATGATCATTATTTCTAAAATCCAAGGAAGTGCCAGTTTTTTTATTTTATTTTTTACGTAATGTTCAAAACAATTGCGATTTCTTTTGATTTTACGCGTTATGTTAGTTTGCAGCATTTTTAAAAAGGGGAAGTTGTTCGTAGGAAATATCTTTTCATTTTCCTTAAATTAAACTAAAAACATTAAGGGGTCTTATTTATAACTTCATGGTGGAGAGGTTGTTAATAGTAGAGGAAAATACGAAATCCATTCGGGTGAAGTACCTACCGAGCAAAGATCCTTATAAAGTAATGTAGGTACTAGGTACCTATAGCGTGCTTTTGCGGTAATTCAACTCTTGAATTTTTTACAAAATAGTTAGGTAGGTACCTGGTGTTGTATTTTGCAGAATCAAACTTTATAATTATAATTAATATATTTTTTTTAGGGATATTTCGTCTACTACTGGAAAAATAAAGCGAGCTATATTACAATTCACACCGGTACAATGGACACCGGTCCGGTGGTTGGATCCTACAAGCACTTATATGAGATTCTGCGCATTGAGTCAATTGGTGGTGTTTTGGCAAATTTCTGAATTGAATACATTTTTCTTAAAACATATATTTGAAATGCCACCTTCTCATCCACTGGTCATCGCACGACTTTGTCTAATAGGAGTTATTGTAGCTCCGTCTGTAAGGTAATGTATTTTTTTTATCACAATGTATCCACTTATTTTATTGTTCTTGATACAGTAGGTTACTCAGTACAATGGTCTTAGTAACTTGTCCACTACCGTATCCAAATTTTACATGAAAATCAGTTATATTCTCGATAATATTACTTAATTGTATAATAATGTTCATTTGCAAGTACCGTAGACCGGGGTTACTTTGATCAATATTAAACTTTGAAGGTTCATATCTTTTAAATTTGTGGGTGTAAAAAAATACTAAATAAATCTAGTGATCGGTTTTTTTATTACTCTCGATTCCTGTAATAATAAGTGAAAAAAATTGGCTTGATTTTGAGAAAAAAAATTTAAACTGCCTGATCAAAGTTATACGTAGGATGGGGTTACTTTGATACCCCTTATTTTATTGCGTAATTACAAAGTAATTATTGCGTAATTGCAAAGTAATTACGCAATTAAATAAACCCAATTACAATGCCAATACAATTTAAATATAATTACCCAATTATAATGCCAATACAATTTAAAAAATAAAAACATATCAACGAGAAAAATAAATATTGTCGCATGGGGTAACTTTGATTTAACAATTGATTTGATTGTTTGAATGACAATATATTTACCTTTTTCAATTAAAATGATTGGTGGATTCCCAGCGTGTCCTCAGGAAAGGATTAAACAGTTGTTCAGTGTTCATAACTCAGAAAAAAAACTACCTAATTGCGTTTCGTTTTAAGTAATTCACAATTTTATATGAAACGGAAGTTTCTATCAAAGTTACCCCGCGATTCAAATAAACCCCGGTTTACCGGTACCTTATATAGGTACATACTCCAGGAAAATGAACGTATTGATAATAATATAATCATAGACAGGAAAATCGTAATTAAACTGGATTTTTGTGCACATAACGGGATACTAAATGTTAAAAAGAACCTACCTACCTATATAACCTGTCACAAATAGGTATAGGTATAAAACAAAGAGAAGTCATTTGTAGTTTTAAAAAAATGTTACAAAAATGGTATGAATTGATTTTTTATTAAGGGCAAACTAACTTATACTTGCCAGATCGGGCGGCCTGCCGGCCAAGGTCTACATAGCTTATACTGCAGGCTGCAGGCAATGATCGCATACCGGCTATTAGCTGGCAATCTCTATATCAATAAGTTTTGAGCCAGCAGTCTGCAATCGGCGGGACGTCGCCTGACGAGGTCACCACAAGTGCTTTAACGAAAGACCACGCTTGCCAGGCCGCCGCCGTCTGACTACCCGTGTGTGTTTGAATCGGCCTTGAGGTCACGGCCGGTCCGGCCTAGACCTGTCGGTATCGTAATTATTCGTAATATGTCACAGGCACATTCAGTTCACAACAAGCCAGTCTCTGATATTCAGATGACTGTTCGTGAGTGGCGGACTGTTTAGTTAGTGGGGCCCTGCAGATTATTTGGATAATTTGATTCCTTTATGGTTGGCCCGCCTACATATTTCGATGAAATAAAATCACGCTCGTATTCCCCAAAAAGGTGTACACCCACATTTAGCCAGTTATATTCCAAATTGTGTGGCAAGCATAGACTTGCCACATACTTGGCTTGTAGTTAAAGGCAATAGTGCCTACAATGCTGAGCATCAAAATGACAGGATCAAGTCTCCAATTTAAAATGTTTGTACTATTTGTACCCTAAACAAAGACATTTGTACCGCTTAAGGTAAAGGAAGTATGTCAAGACTTCCCGCGTCACTTTGACGTCAAAGTGGCGGGACCATAGAAGTCTAGGTTTTACTTCCTTTACCTTTAGAGGTACAATGTCTAGTTTAGGGTACAAATAGTACATTTATGTAGTACAAACATTGATATACCTACTAATATATCAATTACAAACACTTTATTGTGATACATTTTAAATTGGGGACTTGATCCCGTCATCTTGCTCACCTACAATGAGCACGAAACGAGACTCCGGACAGGTACTAAGAGATTCCTAATCAAAAAACCATTTTCATTTCGCTCGACCTGGGGATTTAACTCAGGACCTCAGCTCAGAATGTGCTTGCGACCACTCAAGAAGGCGTGCCTCGAAGAACACGTAGGTAAACCGTCGGTCCTGATTTCATCCCAGTAGTGTCGGATTGCCGTCCCTTCCGACTATGAGAGGGAGGGAAGGAGAGTACACTTGTGTTTGCGCACACATTTGTGCACTATAATAATATCTCCTTCGTACTTAGCTTGTCTTCTTTAATACTGAGATTAACCGCCGCGGCCAAACTCCAGTCAGCGGGATATTATTTATTATGTATTTAGGTTTAAATAACCTTTCTATTTCATTGGTTTCAGACAATATTACACGTATGTTACGGATCCAAATTGTAAGCGAGTCGGTACCCAGTGTTGGGTATATGGAGCTATTATGGTGACTGAGTCTATGTTGTGCATCAAGAATGGCAAAGAACTTTTTGGTCAAGCTCAAGTGGTCAATGTAATTATATGGCTAGTCATTCAAATTTTAGTCTCAATTGGCTGTGTGTACGGTGTAGTGTTATACCATAGATATTTTGAGGTAAGAAACTTTTTTTAAAGTATTGTATCCGTAGGTAGGTACCTAAATAGTCATAGCTAGGAGCACAGTACAGGGGCTGTCATTTATAAAAAAAAATGTCGTGTTTGTAATGGTGTGGTTAGCCATAATAGCCATGCAGTGACGCTGCGTGCTCTATGAGGAACCCAGGCTTGCTCACATTATGACTGCTCTAGTCTAGTTATCTTAATAGTTAGCGGCTTCAGTAAATTAAGAAACATTAAAAAAAAAAACGAATAATCTCTATAAATTATTTATTTATAGTGATTATTAGTTTATCGTATCGGTTTCGGGCGCACGTTATCGGTGTCAGCGCCAAAATAGATAAACACCATTTAATTAAAATCGGAACATAAGTAAAATTAAAGAACCTAACCTAAACTCTTAGCTATTATATGAAATTCTGAAGTACAAATCGACACCTGAAAAGAACAATATTGTAACTCATTTTGCAATGTATTCTCACTATACCTTATATGCATTAATTGAAAAAAAAAGGTATCTTCCAGTCCGGGAGCTGTATTCCTACGACCATTAAAGCCATTTTTGAATGGCAAAAAATAAGTAATCCTACTATACAATATACTAGCTGCCCGTCCCGGCTTCACACGGGTAGCACTAAGTACTTATCTACGGCGCACCTACCTACCCTACCCTACCTTACCTGCCCTACCTTACCTGCCCTACCCTACCCTACCCTAACCTACCCTACCTACTCTACCTACCTTACCTACCCTAACCTACCCTACCTTATGTAGGTAGGGTAGGTTAGGGTAGGTTACCTAGGTTACCTACCCTACCGGGATAAAAAGTATCCTATGTCCGTCTCCTGATTCTAAGCTACCTCCCCACCAATTGTCAGCCAAATCGGTGCAACCGTTCTTGAGTTATAAATAGTGTAACTAACACGAGTTTCTTTTATATAGATATCGTGTATATGTATATTATAATATAAATGTGAAAGTTCGGATGTTTGTTACCCAATCATGCGAAAACGGCGGAACGGATTTGGATGAAATTTGGCACGCAGATAGTTTATAACCTGGATTAACACAGGATACTTTTATCCCGGTAGTATGTTCCCGTGGGATAATTTTCGACCTCCACGCGGGCAAAGCCGCGGGCGAGAGCTAGTTCGAAAAAAAATCGGTTGTGTGTCTTAAAAACATTGTATTTCAAATAACAAAAACCTTTATACCATCATAATCGATTTAGTAACAATGTAAAAATAAATACCATGTTATTGACTATAAATAAACTCATAGCGAAAAATTAAAACTATTAAAATTTTGTACTCACACGACTAGAACTATACATACATTACAATGTTGTTGTTTTAAAATAATTAATTATTTAAACATTGTAACTTGACCAACAACTAGTTTCTGTTTCATGTTCGTAAACATGCTTATTTTCAAACTCAAACCATTTATTTCAAATAAACCAATTACAGGCACTTTTTAATTGTCTAGGGGTCGGTCAGTCAGAAAGATGAAGCTAGTTGTGTGTTCCAAAGCATGTTAGGTTCCTATGGAGAAGAACGGGCAAGAAACTACGGAAAATCTTATAAATCAAAATATGATTACAAAACATTGGTTAAATCATTCATGTTGAAGTTATACACGTGAGAACGATGCAAAACATTAAAAGCGTCCGTAATAGAAATAAAAAACAATTAAAAAATTAAATTAAATTAAATGCCGTGGCAGCTAAGAGATGACCAGTCCCTACACCATTCAGCTCAACCATTTTTAAGGGAGCTAAATCCAACATAAGTGAGTAGGTACCTACTCTCAGCCGCCAGGGCACATTCAAGTCAATGAAAGACGAAGTCTTTTTAAAGAACGCCAAAAAATATATACAGGATTACTGGTAATTCGACGTATATCCGTCAGGGGCTGATAAAGGGGGCCAAATGCAACAAATTGAACCCCCCATATGTATGGCCGAAATTCAATAGTATTCGAGATATTTGAATTTTAAGGGTTTTTCGATATTTACCCAAAATTTGACATTTAATTCCAAATAAAAAAAAAACTACACATTTGAATGGGTACCATTAAAAATCATGTTGTAGCTAGCACTTCAATTAAGCTATGGACATAGTTAAAACTACTTAATTTAACAAAATAATTAAAATAATGAACGATATAAGAATAACTTCTTACCAATATTTTTATTTTACGCTTCAAAAATGTTGCCTCCTCACAAAAATTTCTACGACATTAATCGTAAAAATAACTAGAAAAACTTGCCTATTCTGTAAGCTTTCCAAAAAGGTATAAAAATCAACTTTAAAATACATAATTCGTGGCATGGCATGTGTTTGAACCGGCGCGGGGAGAGAAATAATGTGTGTTTTAGTTTATGATCCTTGCTAAAACAACCGATTTTACTGGCGGAATTCTTCGTGATGGGGCGGGGTGTGAGGGTGGGGGAGCACACGGCGTCTGCTGTGCTCGCGTCGCCTTCCTTAGTAAGTTTCGACTCTACGCCGCGCAAGCACGTGTGTTGTTATCTTGCTATTAACCAATCTCTCATCGCGTTAATTTGTTATCGATCATTATTGTTAATTCTTGTTTCTCTTGTTATTATTTTTGTTATCATTGTTATTTCGGATACCATGGCTTCGTATGCTAATAACGAATACGCAGACATTATGTTTTGTTATGGTTTTGCCGATGGAAACGCGGCTGCGGCTCGGCGAGAATACCAACGCCGCTTTCCCGATCGTCGACTTCCCCACGTTACTGTTTTCGGGAGCACCTATCGACGATTGTCTGAAACTGGCAGTGTTCAGAGAGCACAATTCAACGCTGGCAGACCTCGACGGTATACGGCTGACGAAGAGGACACCATTCTTCAGTGTTTTATTGATGACCCAAACATCTCAACGAACATTGTTGCAAGACAGCTCGGTATGTCCCAGTGGAAAGTGTGGTCGGTAGTACATCTATCAGGTAGACACCCGTACCATTATCAACCTGTCCAAACATTGCACGAGGGAGATCCTGCCAGGCGACTCGAATTTTCTCGGTTTATGTTAAACGCTGACGCTGACCAGGAACATTTCCTAAGAAATATTTTGTGGACTGACGAGTCAAAGTTTGACCGGGATGGTATAACGAATTACCATAACTTACATTTTTGGGCACCTAAAGCAGGCAGGAATCCAAAAAAACTAAAAGAAACTGCGTCGCAAATGAGATTTTCCCTGAACGTATGGATGGGTGTCGTTGATAATTATTTGGTGGGCCCTCATTTCTTGCCCCAAAATTTGAACGGCGAAAATTACGAGGAGTTTTTGAGAAACAACCTAGACGATTTGTTGGCGGATGTTCCCGAAGAAATAAAAAACAACCTCATGTTTCAACATGATGGGTGCCCAGCACATTACCGGATTACTGTCCGACAGTGGCTAGATGAGAGATTTCCAAACCGATGGATTGGGAGGGGAGGGCCAATTCCGTGGCCAGCACGAAGCCCTGATATCACACCACTTGATTTTTACGTCTGGGGTCATATGAAGGAATTAGTTTATGTGACCCCAATAAATTCAGTCGAAGAACTTCGACAGCGAATAATAAACGCGGCGCAACAGATGAGAACAACGTTTTCATCAAGAGTGACGAAAACCGAAGTTAGGAAAAGAATTCGAACTTGCATTCGTAATAGAGGGGCTCATTTTGAACAAGATGTGTAAAATTTTTAATAAAATTTGACGTACATTTTTGAATGCATTTTATTTCATACAAATACAAATTCTCTCCCCGCGCCGTTTCAAACACATGCCATGCCACGAATTATGTATTTTAAAATTGACTTTTATACCTTTTTAGAAAGCTTACAGAATAGGCAAGTTTTTTTAGTTATTTTTACGATTAATGTCATAGAAATTTTTGTGAGGAGGCAACATTTTTGAAGCGTAAAATAAAAATATTGGTAAGATATTATTCTTATATCGTTAATTATTTTAATTATTTGTTAAATTAAGTAGTTTTAACTATGTCCATAGCTTAATTGAAGTGCTAGCTACAACATGATTTTTAATGGTACCCATTCAAATGTGTAGTTTTTTTTTTATTTGGAATTAAATGTCAAATTTTGGGTAAATATCGAAAAACCCTTAAAATTCAAATATCTCGAATACTATTGAATTTCGGCCATACATATGGGGGGTTCAATTTGTTGCATTTGGCCCCCTTTATCAGCCCCCGACGGATATACGTCGAATTACCAGTAATCCTGTATAAAGCGTCTACTGTAATACTTAGTGTTTTATTTCATAGCAGTAGGACGACATTGAAACTTTAGGGAAACTTCGTGCTGACTCAGAAATGGAATAAAAATACGTTGATAGTGATATATGATAATTATTTATTTTCCTAAGGTTTATAGCATTTTAGATTTTGTACATAGTGTCTTGCGCGCTACTACAACATTTATAATGGACCAATCAGAAGAGACTTGCTTCTTTCGTATTTCGGTTCCCGGCTGATACACGTCTTCATATATATACGCGCAGCGCCGCGGTGTCGTCTTCATTCACTAACTCGGCGCGCCGTTGGAGCGATGTACCATCATCAGTCACGGTCCTCAGTGCGTGGCCGCGCGCCGACGTGGTCGGATGTTTATGCTGCATGTATGCCACTACATTACTCCCCGCTAATGAATCGTACCGGGGGTTTCGATGTTCTGCCCGCTCTAGTTATGTGAGTACGTTGGTTTTGACGTTTCCGTTGCTACGTCTGGGTCCATGTTCAATCGGAACGCAGGCTTCAATCGATCGATGGTTATATTCGCACACCTGTTGCGCAACTGTATAGTGTAATATTTATCTGTGCGCTTGAGGACTTCGTACGGACCATCGTATGTCGACGTTAATGGCTTGTTTGATGCGTCATTTCGGATATATACATAAGAACATTTACGTAGCTCGTCATGTATAAACGTTGCTTTGTTTTGGTTGGATTTCCGCTGTGCCTGTGCTTTCTTAAATGCCTCATTCAGCTTATGCATTACGCTTGAAGTCGTATCATTAAATCTTGTGCATTGTTGATAAAATTCTCCGGGTAATCTTAATGTTTGACCGTATAATAATTCAGCTGTACTTGCGCCGACGTCTTCTTTGATCGTTGCTCGCAGTCCTAGTAGCACCGTAGCTAATTCTTGCGACCATGTTGACGAATTGCATCGCGTAGTGAGTGCTGCCTTGAGTGTTCGGTGCCAACGTTCTATCATCCCGTTACACTGAGGATGGTAAGCAGTGGTCCGGGTGCGGTGTATGCCCATACGATGCATTAGTTTTTTGAACAAATCTGACTCAAATTGTCTGCCTTGATCGGTTGTAATTGTCACTGGGCATCCAAATCGGGCGATCCAATAATCGTAGAATGTACTGGCGACCCTTTCTGCGGTCATGTCTTCCATAGGGCAGGCTTCTGGCCATTTGGTAGCCCGATCTATCATTGTTAATAGATAACGGTATCCGTTGGAGATAGGTAAGGGCCCGACAATGTCGATGTGGATATGTTCCAGCCGATTTGCTTGCTGAAATCTAGCTGCTGGTGACTTCGTGTGTTGCTGTACTTTCGCTCGCTGGCACGGATCGCAGGCTCGAGTCCAATTGCTTACGTCGCGGTTCATTGAAGGCCAAAAGTAACGGGCAGTGACGAGCTTCCTAGTAGCCCTTATTCCGGGGTGACTAAGGTTGTGAATCGCTTGGTATGCTATTTTTCGGAATTCTTGTGGCAAGTACGGTCGAATGCAATTTGTTGACATGTCGCAAATGATCTTCGTGTTTGAATTTGGCATGACGATACTTTTAAAGTCATACTTTCCCAAATTTCTTAATGTTTTCAATTCTCCATCTTCGGATTGTTTCTTATCTGATAATATGCCTTTTGGAGATCGATTTTGGAGAAAATCTTCTTGCCTTGCATATTATAGGTGAAGTCATGCAGACGTGGGATTGGATAGCGGTCTGGTATGGTTACCGCGTTGAGTCTGCGGTAGTCGCCACATAGCCTGTATTTGCCGTCTTTCTTCCGCACCATGTGTAGTGGACTTGCCCATGGACTGTTCGAAGGTCGACAGATGCCTTGGTCCATCATTAATTGTATTTCTTCCTTGGCTGCGTTATATTTGTGTGGCGCGAGAGGGCGAGCTTTTGCGTACGTTGGTGGGCCGGTTGTCTCGATGTAGTGTTCGACTTCACTGTTGCACAATTTCCACGAGCTTGGTCTTGTGATATCAGGATACTTGGCTAGTAGGTCGTGATATGGAAGATTGTCGTCGATGGTGCGTATGCTTCCTTCTGATGCAGGTAGAAGGGACCCAGATGTTGATAAGGTTGTATTTTGGTCCACCAGTCGCCGTCCGTGTAGGTCCACCATTAGTTCGTAGTGATGCAAAAAATCAGCGCCTATGATCGGCCTACTGACGGTTGCGATCACAAATCGCCACTTGTACTGACGCCTTAATCCAATATTCAATACGACGGTTCGCTCACCGAATGTAGGTATTTGCGTTCCGTTTGCTGCGTAAAGATAGTTGCTCGGATCTCGGTTCTTTTTTTCGTTCACACTTGCGGGTAGAACCGAAACATTTGCTCCCGTGTCGACGAGGTATTGTTGGCCGCTTGTTACGTCTCTTATGAATAGGCGGTATGTAGATAATTTGTCGACTTCAGCCACCGCCACGGCTTCTGTCTTCTTTAGTTTCCCGGCTGCGTATTTTTCTTGTAATTACAAGGACTTCTACACCGATAAGCTTCTTTGCCAAATTTTCGATGGAAATAGCAGTACCCACTTCTTCGATCACGGGATTTCGAACGTGATCGGCTTCTATAGCGTTGGGTTTGCGGACGGTAATTCTTTTCTCGATCCATCTTTAGCGCAGCTACCTCCTTGGTCAGGGTTTCGATCATGCTGATGATGTTCTGTTCTGAAGACGTTTGTTGTTGTACCGTCGAAGGCTGACTGTGGCAGGAACACACGGAATTTACCTCCTTCATTTGCTCGTGCATTTTGTCTGCCATGGCGGCAAGCGAATCCAATTTCGACTCGTCGCTTACGGCTAGTACTGCGCGAGTCGCGGCAGGCAGGTGTCCGATCCATAGCATGCGCAGCGTAGCATCAGGCATTTTGTCACGTGCCAGGTCTCGCATCCGGCGCAGTAGTTGTGACGGCCGTTGGTCGCCAAGCTCCATTTCATTGAGCAACTGCTGAAACTGTTTCCCTTCTGTTTCTTCGTAGACAGACACCAGCCTATTCTTGACTCCTTCATACCTTCCTGTGTTTGGAGCGGTCATGATTATGTCACTTATTTGCTCCACCTCTGGTTTCGTGAGATTCGCAACTACCAGTCCAAATTTCGCTTCGTCTCCAAGCTTCTGGTTGGCAATCATGACTTCGAATTGGGCAAACCACAAACGGGGTTTGTCACGCCAAAATTGTGGAATGCGTGACCTAACACTAATCATTTCGATCGCTTCTTCGGTCATTTTAAACGCGGGGTCACCACTTTAGGGAAACTTCGTGCTGACTCAGAAATGGAATAAAAATACGTTGATAGTGATATATGATAATTATTTATTTTCCTAAGGTTTATAGCATTTTAGATTTTGTACATAGTGTCTTGCGCGCTACTACAACATTTATAATGGACCAATCAGAAGAGACTTGCTTCTTTCGTATTTCGGTTCCCGGCTGATACACGTCTTCATATACAGGGTGTCCAAGAACCTGGCGTCCAACTGGATTCCCACGATGCCCCAAGTTCTAACAGTACTCAGAAAAATATTTTAAAAAATCCACCCCATGTACTTACAGAATTATACTGATTTAAAAAAAAAAGGGGAAATGAGCACCCTGTGACATACTTTTGAATGCTGTGACTGCTAATGCTGATAATTTCGATATTTCTTGGAGGTTTTGTAATCTAGGGTATTGCTGTGTCTAAATAGAATGTAAAAAAAATGTACTTATTGTACCATTTTAAAATAAAATATTATTTTAACTAAAGGTGATATGGAAAACTATTGAATTTCGCAACTTTGACCGACTGTAGTGTAAAAAAAATGTACCAAAATAGTATGGCAAGTGACGTCAAATTTTGACGCGTTTATTCCTCTTTTTAAAAAGGTATAATACTTACACATTAATTTGAAAAAAAAAAATTTTGATAATATTTTTACTCAACAACCCAATTTTTACGATGTCTTACAGAATTCTTAGAAAGAAAAATTTTCGACGAATTGAATCTAACCTCTAAAGAATTACTATTGTATGCTCATAAAAATAACAACAGGCCTCTCAAAAAACAGGTTAGACCGTAAGGGACGGTATGTGCATGCATCTCACCATAGTGATTCGTTATTACAACAGGAGGGAGCAAGACAGAAACTATCTTTGCGATTTGCTGGTTCTTCTTTATGGTACCCCATTATTCAGGTAAGAGTGAGGGAGAAAAAGGTTAGAGGTGCGAGTGAGATAGATAGTGACGCTATCTGGGATCGTGCTATTTAGGATAACAGTACGGTCAGTACGCGTCACTGCCTCCTGCCGTTACTACGCACCTCTCTCTTATTGTTACCATTGATCACGTACTACGATTTAAAGCTTTGTTTATTGGACTCGATTACTCTTTGTGCTCTGGACTTTGAAACGAACTCTTTACGACGACCTTTGCCTGTGTTTGGACAGTTTGTGTTTTGTGTGTGCTACCATGGCGACCTACACTCCGCAAGAATACGCAAATATGCACTACATTTATGGAGAATGTAGAGGTAATGGACGAGCTGCAGCGAGACTTTACAGAGAAAGGTATCCGAGGGCTACGCGATATCCCGACCATCGAGTTTTCATTAATGTGCACAGATCACTATGTGACGGGCGGTTGCCCAATCAAGTAGCTGGTGAAGGACGACCCGTAAATGACTTCATACGCGATGAAGTTTTAGAGGCGGTGTCGGCAAATCCAAGCATCTCTGTGCGAGGAATAGAAGCTGATACGGGGATACCGAAGAGCACAGCACACAGTATTCTCCAAAAAGAAGAATATCATCCGTACCACGTACAGCGAGTGCAAAGTCTTTTACCTCGAGACTATCCGAGCCGAGTCGCGTTTTGTGAAACAATCCTGCAAAAACATCGAGAAGACGAAAACTTTATCGACAAAATTTTGTGGTCAGATGAATCAACATTTAAGAAGGATGGCTACATGAACCTACACAACTTGCACGAGTGGCATGTGGAAAATCCGCACTTGATGCGAGAAGATAGATCCCAGTACCGGTTCAAAGTGAACATGTGGACCGGTATTCTCTGTGGGAATATTATTGGTCCATTTGAGATGCCCGAGAATTTGACTGGCGAATCATATTTAAATTTTCTTCAAAATGATTTGCCAAACTTACTAGAAGAGACCCCACCAGATATGTGGTTCCAACACGACGGCTGTCCAGCACATTTTCGCGTATCCGTTAGAGAGTTTTTGGACGAGCAATACCCGAACAGGTGGATTGGGCGATCAGGAACAATCCCGTGGCCAGCCCGCTCACCTGACTTAAATCCGCTGGATTTTTTTTTCTGGGGAACTATGAAGGAGCTCGTTTATGCGAAGCCCATTAATGACATCGCTGACCTTCGTGAGAAGATAACACAAGCAGTGCAGGTGATACGTCAAAAAAGTTACTCGCGAAACATAAAGCGGTCCTTTTTAAGGAGAGTGAGAGCTTGTATTGCCGCGGGTGGTCAACATTTTGAACATTTATTGTAATAAAATATCTTTAAACTAACATTCTTTGCTTTTATTCTACTGGGAACCCATCTACCTGTGTGTATTTCCTTCTTGCTCACTCTTGGAACCGAAGTAAATAATAGTAGTAACATAACAGTTTCTAAGATAAGAAAGGGTCCGACAGTTACCGTTAGTAGGTAGGCACTTCGTAAAAATTGGGTTGTTGAGTAAAAATATTATCAAAATTTTTTTTTTCAAATTAATGTGTAAGTATTATACCTTTTTAAAAAGAGGAATAAACGCGTCAAAATTTGACGTCACTTGCCATACTATTTTGGTACATTTTTTTTACACTAGAGTCGGTCAAAGTTGCGAAATTCAATAGTTTTCCATATCACCTTTAGTTAAAATAATATTTTATTTTAAAATGGTACAATAAGTACTTTATTTTTACATTCTATTTAGACACAGCAATACCCTAGATTACAAAACCTCCAAGAAATATCGAAATTATCAGCATTAGCAGTCACAGCATTCAAAAGTATGTCACAGGGTGCTCATTTCCCCTTTTTTTTTGAAATCAGTATAATTCTGTAAGTACATGGGGTGGATTTTTTAAAATATTTTTCTGAGTACTGTTAGAACTTGGGGCATCGTGGGAATCCAGTTGGACGCCAGGTTCTTGGACACCCTGTATATACGCGCAGCGCCGCGGTGTCGTCTTCATTCACTAACTCGGCGCGCCGTTGGAGCGATGTACCATCATCAGTCACGGTCAGTGTCTCCAACAACGCCGTAATTACGGTAAACCTACCGTAATTTTAACATATCTACCACCTACCGTAGACATGTTCAATTCTACCGTAATTTCATCTTTATGAGTGGCGCCTTAAAAATGATGTACCCAACCGTTTTACATAGAAACAGTACATGTACACATCACATAACATGTACAGTACAAACAGTACATGAATACAGTTTATTTTTATTTGAAACAATGTTTGAAAATGACAACACTGTATCATTCCCTGAGGTATTCCCCGTACGATCAACTTGTGTGCATAGATAAGTAGACGAAACGTATGCGACCAAATTACGAAGTTACTGAATACAGTACTGTAGTAGAACTTAGTCGTATGTGATTTAGACGTCAATGATCCTCCAGATGTATTTTGGCAGAGGGTGTCAGAAATCAAAACTAAAGTCGCGACCAGTCGGACCACTCTATAATTTAGCACATTTTATGCTAGGAATGCTGTTATTGCCCCACTCTAACACCGATTGCGCATTTTCAGCCACATTACTGCCTTGAAAACAAAAAAAAGGAGCCAATTGTCTACAAAATCTATTGCTGGGAATCTATTTACGCCGACAAAACTGCGTAGATTTCCATCCTACTGATAAAATGATTAAAAGTATTAATGTTTCTATGTACAAAAAGGCTGATACGCCAGAAATTTAATGTTTGATTGTGAAATAAAGCTACCGTAAATTTACCGTATTTTTAATTTTCAATCTCCCGTAATTTTCCGCCAAATACCGTATTTTTAGACTAGCAACACCGTAATTTTGACAAATAGAGTTGGAGACACTGGTCACGGTCCTCAGTACGTGGCCGCGCGCCGACGTGGTCGGATGTTTATGCTGCATGTATGCCACTACAAAACCAAAAATAAAACACTCCTGTGAGGGCTTCTTCACACGTACCACAACCACACGACGTCGCGTCGCAACGACAAAATGCTGTCAAGCTGTGGTTACGTGTGAATAGTGTCGCTGCAGCGTTTTGTAGTTGCGTTGTGGTACCGACAAAATGTCGATGTGGTTGCGTTGTCGCCAGTAGTTGCGATGCGGTTACGTGGTGTGCACTGTGTGCAGTCACAGTTCGACTCCGGTTTTCATAGCGGAAACACGTGTTGACTGACCAAACTCATGGTTTTGCGATGCGGTCGGCCACTAGTTCGCAGTGTCGCTGGTGGTTGCGTTGTGGTCGGTATCACACACACGGTCGATAACGACTGCAAAATGTGGTACGTGTGAATAGTCCTATTAATGTTCCATACGAAATATACGCCCGGCCGCGTGGTGTGGTTGTGGTACGGGTGAAGAAGCCCTAAACCTAGGGAAAATAGATACAATGTTGTTCTTATCAGGTGTCGAAACATACTCAAACTCAAATCATTTATTCCAAATAAACCAATTACAGGTACTTTTGAATTGTCAAGGAATCGGTCAGTCAGAAAGATGAAGCTAGTTGCCCATTCCAAAGCGTAGTAGGTTCCTATGGAGAAGAACGGGCAAGAAACTCGATAAGATACAATGTATCGATGTGTCAATTTAGATGTTATGTAAAAGTAGCAGTGTTGGGCCGCGAAGCAATCGTCGGTGCTCTACACGTTCAGGTTCACCGAACAAAACTCGCACGAGCGTGTATTCGCGCGACGATTGCTTTTAAATAGGACGCGGGGTTAGTCGACTCTTATCGCGTACCGTAGGTACCTACCTCGTTAGTAGGTACCTTCTTTGTTTGATAATTTACCTATTTATTAGGCACACCAACGACCTAATTTAATAATTTATTTCTCAATAGTTTTACTTTGTTCATTGTTCTAAGTGAATAATAATGTCACGTAAATGTAGGTACACAACATATACGTACATTTAAGACGATATGTAAAAGATTAAGGTACCTGATTTATTAATTACACAAGCCGTGTGCCCAGTGGGGTCTCCATCGGCAAAAATAAGGAACTTCCCCACAAACTTTCATCTTCCATTTAACCCTTTTTAGGGGATGAATTTCCGAATAATTGTGCAAAATTTCATGTTTCTAGACCTAGCTGTTTAAGCTGTGCGTTCTGATTTTGTTTAGTTGTGTTTAGTTGTTTAGTAAGTTTAATTTAGATTTTTTATTATTAAAATATAATAGATGTTTAAAATTGTAGAATACTTTTCATAACAAGAAGTATGAGAAAATAATGGTTATGATTTGTCGCGTTTTTTAGTACCTAATATAGAGAAGCGACAAATCATAAAAAAACTTTTGACAAGATCACTCTTTAACTACTCTCAAGACGCACAGCGCCTGATAAAAAAAAACCTTAATTTATTACTATTTGTTTATCGTAACTGTTTTATTCTGTTACAGCCAAATAGTGACTCCAATGCAGAAAGTCCAAAGAAGGTTGACTAAAAGTCGGTAAGTACAAACCAAGGCTTTAATCCAATCTAATATTTGCAAGCTGTAAATTCATACGTCATTTCATGAAAGTTTTTTTTTTTTCTAAGATTGTCATAATAACCTAGGTCAGCACAAGAAATAAATCTTTACCTAATGGAAATTAAAATGTTGATTTTTATTAATTTATTGCAACTTCATAAAATTGACAACTTTTGATTGTCATAAATGGGAGTACGATCTACCGCATATTTTCGAAAACCGCCCTTTCTGCCAATCTAGTCAATTTGATACCTTTTTGATGGCTTTGTGGTGGATTTGCTTCATGCTCGAGGCGAAAAAACTTAATTTTAGGCGTGAAAATTATGTCAGAAATCCTTTGATGCAGTTTTAATACGGTTAAAGAACTAGAATTAGAATTTTATATTTTTGTACAAGACTGCGGTACTTATATAGGGCGTAACTTCCATATACGTATTCCTAATATTATAAACTAGCTGCGCCCCGCGGTTTCACCCGCATAAGTCTCGATCCCGTGGGAATATCGGGATGAAAGGTATTCCTATGTCCTTTTCCAGCTCATGGTCTACCCATGTTCCAAATTTCATCCAAATCCGTTCAGCCGTTTTATCGTGAAAGCGTAAAAAATAAACAAACAAACAAACTGACTTTCACATTTATACTATACTAGCTTTTACCCGCGGCTTCGCCCGCGCGGATGTCGGAAAGTATCCCACAGGAACGTGCAACCGGGATTCAGAATATCCTATGTCCTAACCCAATGAGTTTGTGTAATAGCACGTAATGGGTTATGTCATTTGTTAAAACAGAAATTTTATGGAGCGAGCATAGTTTTTTGTTTTGTTATTTTATTTTTGAACGGGGACTGAACTACTTTCTCCATGGGGCCAACATCATACGCTGTTGGCCCCATGGAGAAAGTAGTTCAGTTTGATGGTCTGTGCTACACCCTTAAATTTGACGACTCCTTTCTGATACATGCTATTTATTAGGTAGGTAGGTAATCAATATTGAATTAAAAAATTAATTAAAATAACAAACAAAATCATTTTTGAAGTGAAATGCATCAAATAAAGAAAACATCGTCATTTCGAGAACGTCATCATCACTAAAATTACATTAATTTATACTTACTTTCTTATTTCGAATCCGTTGGTTGGTTTCATATAAAGTTACCTTTTTCCTTTGTTGGGTTTTCTTGAAAACCCATGACGTAAGCACATGAATACGATATGGGTTACGAGCCACGAAAGATGAGACTTGACCGTGCCTCCCGCGCTCTTTCCGCCTCCCCGATGACGCCCCGGCGCAGACCTCATACCGCTAGAGACCTATAAATCTGCTAAGTTACTGTACAAGTCAAACCACGTGGTGTGTCAAGTCTCATCTTTAGTGGCACGCACTGTATACTGTCAGCACTACTTAGTAATTGTACAATTTTCACGTAGAGCTGGGGTTCGCGCGGCTACAGAGACCGGAGACCGAGACGGAAGACAGAGACCGTTACTAGTCATTAGGTTTTGTATTGGTACCAGTTCGCGAGCAAGACATAGGCAGGAGAGGAAGACGCGAGACAGTGAGACAGAAGCCCGCGAGAGTACGGTCTCCGCCCAGGACCAGTAGAGTCGTGCGTCTCGCTCGAAAAGCCGAAAATACGTTCTGAGACTGCGTCCACTCCGCGATGACTGTACTGTAAGTTGTACTTTAGTACCGTACGGAGCGGAGCGGAGTGGGGCGCGTCGTCGTGGATTGCACTATCTATAGTTGCGTAAAATATATAATTCGTTGATAGGCAATCTTTTGTTAACTTCTATAACGATAACTAGCTTTTGCGTGCGGCTTCGCCCGCGCTGACCGTCAACCAATGGTTGACGGTCAGCGCTAGCACAGGGTCAATGACCTTTTCCTGCGGTATGCGATCATTGCTTCGTTTCCTTTTAATCCCGGCAGTAAGTTCTTGTGGGATTTTTCCCGACATCCACGCGGGCGAAGCCCGCATTCGATATACTTACGCAATTTTGATCTGTGATATATTTTAAATTATTAATTTAAATGATTTGATGTTATGGCATATTTTAATCTAAATAAAATTCAAATAACATATATATATATTGAACAAGAATTAATTAAATACCGTTTAAAATAGCTTCAGAAATAACCATATTTTTCCTTAGATAGATATAATATATGCCTACGCGGACTATGTTGAACTTTTTAAGATGTACACTCCTCTAAAACATGAATTTTATGTATCTCTTATGGTTTACGCGGTTCCCAGTCAACACGATTTTTCCGGCATTTTCAACAATTATCGTAATCGTCATATTTCAGTCAATTTACACTAAACCTTAATGAATTATGCACCTAAACCTTCCTGATAAATCACTCCGTCGATTAATAAAGAAAAACGTTTGAAAATCCGTGAGATAGTCTTTGAAATTTAACTCGAATAGACACAGACACACAGATAGACAGACGCGGTGACCTTGTTTTATAACATAATTATAAGGATATAATATCAAATCATCGTCTTCTTACTCCAATAGTAACTTGATAACTTGGCCTTCCATTACATACAATGTAGATGACTGAATAATAACTTTCAACAATACAACTGACTCCAACGACTGAATCGACAATATTACTGTTACTGTAACAGTCTTTAGTTTTTGGTTTCGGTCTCGGCCCAGAGGTACACCAGCGGAACCGGGCCTCAAGTCTGCTATTACAATAGTGTCAGAATGGTCTATCATTGATTTCATAATTGTTGATTTTGTCAAGTTTGGTAATCTACTAATACACTCGAGAGCAATGAATCCGGGTCACTTAAAGAATGTTAAAAATCTCGGAAACTAAAAATGATAGGTTAATGCAATAAATTGTATTTAATAGACAATGTAATACTCCTTAAATGAAAGTAAAAAAAATATGAGTCACCATACATTTTATTAACACAAAATTACATAAAGAAAAAAACTGCTGATCTCTCCTTAAAACAAAAATAGGAAACATGAAATTTTTGAACTTTATTACGATTTTCTTGAATTTTAATATTTCGTATTGCCTCCTCGTGCTTCCATTACTGCGTTTACGCGGTTTGGCATGCTGTACACCAAGTTCCTTATACGATTTTGGGGAATATTCTCCCATTCCTCTGTGAGAGCAATTTTGAGCTCACGAAGCGTGATTGGGGGAGGGTTTCGTTGTTTTACGCATCTGCCTAGCTCGTCCCAAGCATGCTCGATCGGGTTGATATCCGGGCTGCGCGCTGGCCACTCCATACGAGTAATGTTCATCTCTTGAAGGTAGTCATTCACAATCCTACCTGTATGAGGTCTGGCATTGTCATGCATAAATATAGCATCCTCACCTAAATTGACCATAAATGGACCAACGTGATCATTGAGGATTTCTTCCACATATCTTTCGCTAGTTAAAGAGCCGTTTTCTATGATCACCAGCTCTGTGCGACTTTCAGAAGAAATTCCGGCCCACACAAGTACAGACCCACCACCGTAGGCTACTTTTTCTTCGATGCATGCTTGCTTGAATCTTTCCCCTGGTCTTCGATACACTCTGTGTCTCCCATCGTGCTTGTAGAGCATAAATTTTAATTCGTCGGAGAACATAACTTTTGACCAATCTTCAATACTCCAATTTACGTGGCTCTGGGCATATCTTAGTCTTGAAATACGATGCCCACGCTCCAGTTTAGGGCCGTTTGCAGGTCTAAGGGGTTTTAAGTTAGATTCAGCAAGCCGACGTCTTACTGTCCATGCACTTGGGTTACTTCCTCCGAGGCGTCGAAACTGAATTGTGAGTTCAGTTCCTGTAAGAAAGCGATTTCGAAGCATGGTGTTCACCAAGTATCGGTCTTCTCGTGCTGTGGTACACCTGGTTCTGCCCGTTCCTGGTCTGCGTAGGTTAGAACCAGTTTCTTCGTAACGTCGGAGAACTCTTTGTACTGTTGACAGCGACACACCGACAGTCCTGGCTGTATCGCGCTGACTCCGGCCGGTTTCCAGCATTGTAAGTATTCTGGTGCATTCTTCAGGCGTAAGCGACATAATTTCAGCTTGAATAATGAATATAGAGCACTATCAACATGGTTTATGTACCCACATAAATGACAGATTACAAACAAAAGCAAAACCAAATGCTGTAATTTCGTAGTTCCATCTTCGAAAGTGGCCCTTTTTCAAATTTGATTTTTTTATGATATAACTTTACAATAACTAAGAAGTTTTAATACCTTCATTTAAGGAGTATTACATTGTCTATTAAATACAATTTATTGCATTAACCTAGCATTTTTAGTTTCCGAGATTTTTAGGATTCTTTAAGTGACCCGGATTAATTGCTCTCGAGTGTATATTGGCGTCATTATGACTTTCCAATGGTCAGCCACTGACACTCCATTGAAAGAAATGGCATCTATCGGTAATATCGTACATATTATGAGTATTTTCGCTATTTACGAACTTCCTACTACTTCAGATTGCTTATAACACTAATAAATAATATGTAAAAATATATATTATACAACGTTGATACGACAGAGGGGCTTTTCTTTAAACTGCCTATACTAGGTACCATTTTCAAGCTATGTACCAAAAATCAATTAAATAGGAGCAGTAGTTTAGCCGCAAATGATTTTTTAAGTTTTTGCCCCGTTTGAACACGATGTATCTTTCATAACAGCTGATTATGTCTATACGCATAGGTCATCCACCTTAAAACGATAAATCTGAGTTTAGCCTACGATGCGTTGTTGCCGCTCTGACGCAAGTCACAAGTACAACCAAATATTTTTCGCAAAAAAAATGGCAAAGCAAACAAGAGAGACAGAATCATAGCAAAACATCCCGCGCGTAAAAGAAATAGAAATAGGTCAGTCTGTGGTTATTGCATCCTAGATCCTTGTGCGATCGGTAAGTAAGTGGGGGCAGTGGGGCCTCAGTCAGTGCGCCAACGCTATCCTATCGGAACGTAAAATTCAAATTCAAAATTCAAAATATTTTATTTCACATAAACCTACATGGGCACTTATGAAACGTCAGAAGCTAGGTGCACGGTTCCAATTGGTCGTTTCCTATGGAGAAGAGCCGGCAAGAAACTCCACGGTTACTCTTTTAAAAATAATTGGTTTTTACAATATTTTCAAATAACAGTGTTATTAGGTATGGGAGGACAGTGTAGGTCTTTCAACAGGTACCAGGTACTTAACAAAATAATTATGGTCAGCAAATCCACTAAGCCTACAGCGTTCTCACATTCACAAAATAGAAAATAATCTATATAAAAATAAATAAATTATTAAAAATAAAAAAGTATTAAAAACGAAATGACGTGATTGATATTACAATTCTGAATAATTATCATGATCACAAAAGCCACTAATAAAGATTTAAAGTTAAATTGTAGGTATATTATAATGTCAAATAATAGCGTGATTTAAATGTCAAGGAAGAATGTAAAAATAAAAATGTAAAAATATATATATATATAAACATGGTAATTTGGGAGCAGTTAATAGACTTATACAATTTGCCGTTAATGAGCTACCAGGGAAGCCACATGTGCAGAAGGAATTATTGCCAAACTTCCTTGTCTTCAACGTAGTCTTTAATTTTATAATATGCATTCTTGATAAGAACGCGTTTAATGTGGGTTTTGAACTTCCCATCGCTAAGTTCTGTAACCGACTTAGGCAACTTGTTATAAAAGCGGATACTGTTTATAAGAAATGACTTGCTTGTTTTAGTTAATCTAAATTTGGGTATCAAAATTTCATGTCTACTACGTGTATTTATATTATGGAAATCGCTTCTTATTTTGAAAAGTCCTAAGTTTTTGCGAACATACAAAATACTTTCTAAGATATAAAGAGAAGGCAGAGTCAGTATATCTATTTCTTTGAATTTGTTTCGAAGGGATTCGCGAGGACCCATTTTATAGATAGCGCGGATTGCTCTCTTTTGTAAGATGAAAATTGAATCTACGTCAGCTGCCGATCCCCACAGCAGAATGGCATAAGACATAATACTGTGGAAATAAGCAAAGTATACTAACCTAGCTGTGGCTATATCAGTCAACTGCCTTATTTTTCTTACTGCATATGCAGCTGAACTTAATCTACCTGAAAGAGTTCTAATGTGGGCGCCCCATTGCAATTTTGAATCTAAAGTAATTCCCAAAAATATAGTTTCCGTTATTGCATCTAGTTGTTTGCCATCAAGTTTTAGATTTAGACCAACTTGAGGTACATTTGGTAATGAGAATCTAATACATTTAGTTTTGTTCGCATTCAGTAAAAGATTATTAGCTGCGAACCATTTCGAAAGAACAGCTAGACTATCGTTGACATGTAAAACATCTGTATCTTTTCTATCTATTTTAAAAATTAGAGAAGTATCGTCAGCAAATAGAATTATATCCGATAAGTTAGCCATCATATAAGGAAGGTCATTTATATAGACTAGAAATAAAAAAGGGCCAAGAATTGAACCTTGAGGCACGCCCATTTTAACTAGAGACCCTGAGGAACGTATGTTACGTAACACGGAAGCTCTTGCGCCGCTTACGCGCGCAGACAATTGGTTTTGTTATTGTGATAGTCTTAAACTTATGTAGTGTCCTACATAAGTTTAAGACAATATTTCTTTTTATATTGTGACAGGACACACGTAACATCGGATTATTATTATTTAGTGTTAGTGTTTTTTTGTGATTTACTGTTTTTTATTGTGATAGGACACGTAATTAAACATTGGTTGTGTGTGAGTGTAATTAAAATACAATTGTTGAACTAAAAAATAGGATTATTTTAGCATTTCACAAATTAAAGTGCTTAGCAACGAACAGTGATTTAATTATAATTGGGTATAATTTGTGCATTAATGTGAATGGAGTTTTTGTTGTGATTGTTGTTGTGTGCGTACTTATTTCAAAACCGTACCTATCATAAAAGCCGAGCGGAGGCCTAAGCCTCCGCTCGCGCCAACGCCCCGGCCGCCCCGCCTTGACACGTGATAACACCGCGCCGCGGTCCGGCGCGCGCGCGACTTTGCCGCTTTGTTACCTAGGTATCTAAGGTCAGTTAAATTTATTTACACAGGGTGGTTACGTTTTACTCTGATAAGTAAGCTATTTAGTTTGTTTGAAAAAAAAAACTCATTTTTGATGCTTTTTATTTTTATACCGTATCGAATTAATACTAAACACTTAGTATACGTAGTGTAATCTTTTATTTTTATTTTTTTTTAAACGTTGCCCCACACTAGGAATTTCTCCTGTATCGTGGGTGCGTTTACATACATATAAACTCACATACACAAACAGCCAGACCCGGAACAACTAATTGTAGGTCATACAAATATTTAATGCCCCTTTGTCATATCAACTCTGTATATAAAATCTAGCATGAATAAATGTTCAAATTTAGTAGTAGTTTATCGAAAATCATTTCTACTAACGGGTTTTATAATAATGGCAATACGACAATGCCATTATAACATAATTCTATTACGAGACCATTGACCGACCAATGATCTATCATTATGAATTTAGCAGAACGAACTTGGGGCCCCGGTCTCCTGTCTCTGTCTTGCGTCTCGGTCTCCCGTCTCTGTCGCCGCGCGAACCGCCAACTTAACAATTATGTCCAGTTTTGAATGTTTGAGTGTTCGGGTGTAGTTAATAGAATACAAGTTAGTAATAGTTGCTTGGAAGTCGATGTGTACTAGAATGCGACGACACTCAACTGAAATGATGATCATGATATTTTAATAAGAGCTTTTCGTTCACTGGCTTATAATGTATTGTATGTATCAAAAATATAATACTGTTTTTGTATACTTGTTTCAGAACTGACATATTGGATATAAGAAGATATTCATTAGTTTATTCTGTGATGTGTATGACCATTTAAAAGGTCAGCACCAGGTGTAGTGCTCTTAGTGAATTATGTGTGAGTGTGACTATAAATGTAACGGTTATTCTCTTCAAATGACTGTAGGTATCAAATACGAGTAATTACACTAAGTGTTGAAACGTATGAAAAATGTGACAGCGTCCGCAGACCGCTGCCATTTGCTGCTCGAAATCTGATAAACTGCCGCTCAGTCAAATCCCTTTATCCGCAGCCTAAGTCATGATATTTTACAATATTACGGCATGCAGTAGGGTGCCTACTGAAATAAATGCGTACGTCAACTATTCAGATAAAAATGTATTTATCTGCAGTAACTAGGTACCAAACCATGTTAAGGTTTGAAGTAGAAACAGCACATCACCATACAATCAAGTTAATAAACGACGAATGTGTCTAAAGTTTCTAGCATAGTAAATATAATTATATAAGTAAAGTGTGTATTTTTCCTTCTAGAATATTTGCGGTTTTAAGATGAATGTGCAAGAAATTTCTGCAACCAACGTTGCAGAAATCAGGGTCGGGGACAAATAGTTTATGTAATACCATAGATAAAACAAATAAGTGTTTTTTTAACGACTAAAGGAGGAGGTTCTCAGTTTGACGGAATATTTGTTTTTTCTATGTGTATTCCCCGATTAAGTGATGGTGTGTCTAGAATTTTCTAATAATTTTGTAGTTTCATATTGAGACAAAATTCGATCTAAAGAAAAGCGGTCACATTCCTCTAGATCGTATTTTGTTGCTTCGTGTCTCAATATGAAACTTTATAAAAGGCACTTGTTATAAAATTGTAGACATATTTACCGAGGGTCCTTAACTCCTTACTAGCCGTTATTCTATGTCAGTCACGAGATAACATATTTTTTAAGGAGTTACGCTAGTGGCCCTTTGAGCGCCCCCTTAAGGTGTCATTATACTCATCATTATGAACAACTTTCACTATGGGACCAAACACGAAATCGCTCGAAATCGAAAAAAAAAAAAAATCTGCTGTTTCCTACATTTATGTTCGCAAAGCTCGGCAAAATGTAGGGAACAGCTGTTTTTTTTTAAATATATATATGAAGTCGTGTCTCGTATCCCAATAACTCTTGAACCAATCAGTCCAAGAGCGAGCGAAGCGAGCTAGACTATAGAAATAAAAAAAAAAATAATAAATACGGGACATTATTTGGTGCAATCAGAGTTCGAACGTGTTAGGTAAGGCAAAAACACAATAATGTCTTGTCATTCCTCGTAAGTTGGTAATACAAAAGAAAGTATGTGTTTCCAGTAGGGTATGAGCTTAGACGTATAAAAAACGGTCGGACAGATTCTCGCTAACAAAAAACTGTGTCACTCCGAGTCGGCAGCTCGCTGTACCTACGTACAACCGCTGTCCGCACACATTCACACAGTAGTCAGTCATTTACGCGCAAACGCCAACACAGGCGATACGTTTATGCGGCGAAATATTTTTTAAGATACATCATGTCTTGTGTGTTGAAATGATGTAAAACCGTGGTGAACGGAAGAAAAAAATTGAGGAATCACGTTTCTTATGTAAATGAATAAGTAATTCAATCATTTAATTCCCGATTTTATACATCAAAATCAATCTTCATTCACCAAATTCGTCACAAGGCCAGTGCTGCCAATATTCACGTGTCCAAATTACCCGAAATATGGGAAATTTATATAAACTATAAAGTGTGGAAGATGTTACTGGTTTGCTAAATTGTATTGTTATATTTTAGACCTATTTTATTATATTTTTATTAGATCGTGAGTAAATGGTTAGAAATCGTCACGGAACGAAAAAGCGAGTGTTCAGCGACACGACTCCGTCGACGCGCCACCACCGCCCCGCCCGCCGCGTCTGGCTGTGTATTATGGCGGCGCGGCAGCGGTCTGGCAACGTTGCATATACACAGCTTAGTATTGTTTGTAAGTTAGGTAGTGATTGTTTGTTGTAAGCTGTTCGTAATCTCAAGTTTAACAGGAAATCAATGCTAAATGCATGCTAATTAACTAATGATAGTAATTTAGTCTCACCTCATTAGTGCAAATTGCAAATATTGTTAACGAGTTAAGATACAATAGTTAAGGGCTATTTTTAAGTGTTAACTACTATTAATTAAGATACGATTAAGAGGGATAATTTTTATATAAATAGGGACAACAGCGTCAAAATCATTAGTTTTTGTCAGCAACTGTTCGCGCTATAATAGGGACAACAGCGTCAAAATCATTAGTTTTTGTCAGCAACTGTTCGCGCTATAATAGGGACAACAGCGTCAAAATCATTAGTTTTTGTCAGCAACTGTTCGCGCTATAACATTAACTTCTTGCTTACGTACTTACTTATTATCATGGAAGGATTTTATAAATACAAATTTGGACATATTCATATTTGTGAAAACAAAAAGTTGCTTTTCGCAGCCCAACTTCATTAAAGACAGATTTGTACAAAGTGAAGAAATTGGATTGGTATCAATCGACTCTGTTACTGATACTGTTGAACTTTTAACCTCAAGTGATAGTGGTATAAATGAAGGTGCATCCACGTCCAAAGTAACTATATGTACTGTTAGTACTACAACACTAAAAAGGAGCCCAAGAAAAACTTTCTCAAAACTATGCCAAAAACAGAAGAATATAAGAACTTTTAACGCACGACTCTCAGGTACTTGCATATGCTGCTGCAGTGAGTTGTGGTGAGGAGAATGAGGACGTGAAAGATTTAATAAAATATATTACCGATCATCCTGAAAAAGCAGCAGAGATCAAGAATTTTTTGAAAGGCAAGACAACTACTAACAAGTCATTCAGCAGAGAAAGCGTTGGGTATATTGATTTCTTTGTAATTGTCGAAGTGGCAGTTTATAACTTTAAGGGAAACTGCGAAAGAAAGTGGAGTAACTGTAGATGTGTACCCAACATATTATTCAGTTTTAAATGCCAAGAAGGCATGCTATCCTCCTCAGAGCGATATTGAAATGACCGAACGAGGAGTTAAAGTAAAACTTCAAGCTATTTTGGACATCACTCACTCGACTTGCCAAAACATTAAACTTCGACCATTTGCAAGATAAAGAACTCATCTTAATCTGCAAATGGGACTTCGATGGTGCGTCAAATCAAAGCAACTACAAGCAATGCATGAAAGCAGATGAAGACGACTCTAGTGTTTTTATGTGCTCTTTTGTGCCCTTGCAGTTTATGTGTGGTGACGATTTGGTCTGGGAAAACCCAAAACCTTCTTCTTCAATGCTTTGCAGACCAACCCATTTCAAGTTTGTCAGCGAAAATAAGTTGGACATGAAGGAGGAACTGGGTTTGATCGATGCTGAAATTAAAGCATTGAAGCCGGTTCTCTATTGTGTCACCTTACTTTTTTATCCATAATTTAAAGTGCCATAATTTTTTCTGTGTCAACCATGCCCCGAGAGCACCTGCGTCACCCGAAACGACAGGGAGCCGTGCCTCCTCCCGAGCCAGCGCTCAAACACGGGCCGGACCACCCCGATGGTGACGGGGCCGGCGGTTGGGCGTGAAAGCCTGTCCCGCCATTCCGCCACCAGAGCTGCGTGAAGCTGTGACCGACGCAGCTCCATATGTCGCTGCGTCACCCGCTCGCCTCGAGTCGTCGCGCCACCGATACAGTGACGCGAGTACCTTCGCTTCGAGGTCCCAGGGCGGGGATCCGGCCAGTACACAAGCCGCCTCTTAGGAGATCGTGCGATACTCCCTGATGACTCTGACGGCCATCGCTCGCTGCGGCTTCCGCAGAACAGCGATGCTGCCGGCCGTCAGGTCAGCCGCCCATATCGGGGCCCCATACAGGGCCATCGATCGCACGATTCCCACGTAGAGCCGCCTACAGGCGGCGCTCGGGCCCCCAGATTGGGAAGCAGCGGTGAGAGCGCCCCAGCCGCGCCCAACAATTTGGGCGCCAGCCGCTGGAAGTGGGGGCCGAAATCCCACCGGCTATCGAGCACCAATCCCAAGTACTTCATGGTGGAATCGACAGCGATTCTAGACCCGCGACCATGATATGTGATCCCAGCGGCGGCGCGCGCCGGGGGCCATGAAAGACCATGGCCTCCGACTTGTTGAGGGCCACCTCCAAGCCTAGGCGCCGTATGCGGGTCACGACCTGTGACACCGCAGCCGTCGCCAGCAACGCTGCCTCCCTGTACGAGCTCCCCCGGGCCGTGACCAGCGTGTCATCCGCATAACACGTCAAGTCCACTCCCGGCTGGAGCTCGCCCCTCAGCACCCAGTCGTACCCGATGTTCCACAGGAGCGGTCCCACGGCCGAACCCTGTGGAACACCGCACGACATGCGGTGCTGGTTTCCGCCATAACGTCCCGTGTTGGTGACACACCTATATGCCAAATAAGCCCCAACGATGCGGTGGAGGTAGGGACTAGGGAGGCACCCGATGATACCGCAGTGCCTCCCGAATGCATCTCCAGGGCAGGGTGTTGAAGGCGTTAGATATGTCCAAGGACACCGCCTACATCACCTTGCCCCGGGACACCGCTTCCTCCGCCAGGACTCTCACCCGCGATATCGCGTGGATGGTGAAGCGCCCGTGCCGAAAGCCGAATTGGCTCTCGGCCAGGTCAGGCCCCTCCCTGTACAAGTGGCCGACGAGGCGGGCAGCGATTATCCGCTCAAACATTTTACCCACCTCGTCAAGCAGCACTATCGGCCTGTACGCGGACGGTGAGTCCGCGGGGCGCCCCACCTTCTTGAGCAGGACCAGACGACCAGATTTCCACAAAGTGGGAAACTGGCCCAGCTCAAGGCACGCAGTGTAGAGTCCTCCCAGTTGGGGCTCTAGCTCCTTCAGAGCGAGGGCTAGGACTATGCCGTGAATTCCATCGGGCCCCGGAACCACGTTCTTGGCCCGGAGCCGCATCACGGCCACCCTCATCTCTGCCTGTGTCACCTCCGGGACGCTGATGGCGTTCTCATCTTCAGGCTCTGCGGGTGTGGGCAAAGCCATCGGCGGCGGAGTATGCTCCGCTCTAGCCGGGAAGAGGGCTACGACTACCTCTTCCAGCAGCTCAGGTTGGAGACTGTGAGTGGAGGCGCCGCGGCTCGAAGTTTTCCTCGAACCGCATGATAGGGGCGCCCCCACGGATCTCCATCGAGAGTCTCCAACATCTCCTCCCTGGCTCGCGTCCTCGCTTCGCCGATGGCCAGCCACAGAGCCTCCTTGGCCACGCGGTACACCTCATACCGCGCGGCTTCTTCGTCAGGGACCCGACGACGTCTCCTCCGGTATCAGGTGTACTGGCGTCTGACCGCCACGCACTCGACACGTAGTCGCGCGATCTCGGCAGACCACCAGTACACCTGGCGCCTTCCTGAATGCGTGTGGACGTGGGGCATGGACGCGTCGCTGATTTGCGTCATCGCCCCGCAGAACCACAGCGCCTCCTCTTCGACATCGACGAGTCCAATCGTCGCCGAATCCCGGATCCAGGCCTGGACAGCGGCCTCCTCGAGACCCTCCCTGTCGATGCGCTTACGCGCCCAGCGCGGGCCGTCCGTTCGCGGGGCCGATGGGCTGCGGCCGCCGGTGGTTTGGGTGGAGACGTAGAAGCGGATCAGATATATCCGCTTCGACGTCTCCGAATGTCTCCACCTCCACGGCGACACGCCAGTCGCGGACACGGCTTGCGACAGCAGGGCTAGCGAACGATACGTCAACGATCGAACCGCCCCGCTGCCGCACTCACGTGTGTACCGAGCCCCGGTTTAGGATGACCAGGAATAAGCCTAAATCAGGCTTCTACCATTTATCAAATTATTTAATGATCGAGTTAAAATATTCAATATCAGAAATTGAAAAAATAATTAACGGCGTTCCTATTCCAAATAAAAAGAAAAAATAATAATTGACAAAACAGCAAGAATTCAAAACATTTTAAAATAACAATCAGAATATAAAAAATTTGATCTTGTTAAGGCAATCGCAGCTAATATAAAATAAACTTAGAATCTGTCTACGAATTAAAATTAGTCATTATAATTAAGACTAAATTATTTATTAATTATTGTATAAGTTATAAATATAATTTTGTTAAAATTAAAAAATATCTGATTTTGCATTATGATTTTTATTATACATAAATAAATATATTATACATGTACTCAATAAAGCAGTTGATTGTGAACATGTAGTGTTTGTAAGCAAGCAAGCAACCATGCCTGCTGCATACTTGCTTGCATGTTGCAACATGCAAGCAAGTATGCAGCAGGCATGGTTTCTGTCACGGCTCCGGCGCTGCGGGGCTCCGGGGCTCCGGCGGTCCCTCGCTAGTTTATCGTCGCAGATGGGTTTAACGCTCACCTTCGGCTTGCTGGCCGGCAAGCCGGCCAGCCTCAGCCGCGGCGGCGAGTGTTACAACCACCTGCTTCTCAACTCGCGGGCCGCCTCGCCCCTCCGTGTCTACGCGATTTTAAATTACACTCTAGGGGTAGAGCAGACAAGACTGCGTGGAGTCGGATTTACAGCGATTCGTTTCTGTCACTAAAACCAAATTTGTAGCAAATGTTTTAGGACTAAAAAAATTATTATAAATGAACATTCGGAATCATACACATTATTTAACACAATACTTAGGACATATGACTTTAGGTCATGTAAAATTAGGAGATTCAATTATTATAATACTCGATATTATGACAGAATACTTTTAGAACTAAAGATAATTATGTTAAACAAAATTTCGGGATTTTGAACATTATGGTTACAGAAGTTTATAGCAAACGTGTTATGGATAATGATTTTTGGACAAACAATTTTAGGAGAAGAAAGGGAGTACCATTGAAGCCATCTATCATTGAAAATAATATACAAGTTAAAACATTCAATGTTAATGACCATGCATGATAGATGGCAAAATAACACGTCTCACCTGTCACTAACCTCTATGCAAACATGTGACATCTGTAAAGCTGTACCAAGTGAAATGAATGATTTGGAGAAGATTCACATGTAAGTTGAATATTGGAAATCTATGTTAAAATATATATATTTTTTTTATTTAATTGAAAAACACTTTTAACCTTTTTATTCATATTTTAGGAAATCTGTATCATCTGATATTTACAAGTACGGTTTGTCGACTTTGCATGCATGGATCAGATCCATGGAATGCCTGCTGCATATCACTTACCGATTAGATTTTAAACAATGGCAAGCCAGAGATGAAGCTAGTAAAGCAGCTTTGAAAAGTCGCAAACAGACGATACAGCGAAAATTTCGAGAGGAAATGGGACTCCTAGTGGATATCGTAAAACAACGTTAGTTGATTTATTTATTTTGTAAGAATAAGAATAATATTTATTTGCTTTAAAAAGATGTTATAATACAAAATAACAAGAGCATACATGTTTGTGTGAGCAACTCGTTTCGTACGCTTACAACTGTAACAGTTATAAGCGTACGAAACGAGTTACGAGCGTGCGTGTATCATATCAAAGGGTTTTTTAGTTAGTGTAATATTATAAAACTTATCTAATAATGTTCGCATATCAATATTTTTATATAAAGGTGCTGGAACCACGAATGATGGCAACACGGCTAGAAAAATTTACCAGTGTCTTGAGAAGACTGCAAATATCACTGGATTGAGTCAGGAGCTCATCCAAAAATTCACAACTATTCACCGTGTTGTATCATCAGGACAGTCTATTAATATTGATTTGTTTGCCAATTATCTTGACAAAACTGCGCAGCTGTATGTGGAACTGTACGGCATGTCTTCCAGTATCCACAAACTTCTGCTGCATGGAGCCGAAATTATAAAACATTTCAACATTTTGCCTATAAGAAAGCTATCAGAAGAGGCATCTGAGGCCCGAAACAAAATATTTGAGAAAACTCAGGGAACATCATACGCGGAATTTTTCAAAGACAAACCAAGACATCTTTAATTGTTTCATCATATCCTCAGACCCATATTTGTCAAGCATTCGAACTAAACTGACAAATAAGAGTAGAAATGATTTAACTGAAGAAATGAAGTCTCTGCTTTTAATTGACCCGGATACCATGGATAAGGAAAACATTGAATTTAGGTGCCAAGTATGATGGATTCTGATTTTGAATTCTTTGATAGCGATGCCGAAACTCAGTAGAATAGATTTTAATGTTTGATGTTTTCGTGTAAATTTTATATATTTGTCAATTATACAATTGCCTATGCTTAGTATTTTTCTGTATTATATTTTTATGTTAATTATGAAGTCAAACTTTGTATCTACTAACATAATCTACTAATAACGAATTAAATTATCATAAGAAATATTGCAAAATCTATTTATATTGTAAATGAGTCTCTATTTGAGTGTTTTTTTTTTAAATATTGTACATTCCATTATTTCTCATTATAATTAATAAAATTGGCACACTAACGTCAATTACTTTGTATATTTTCAAGATCACACCTAAATCAACGTAAAAATCTCGTAACTGAATTTCTCGAAATTCAACACTGCTGTGAGTGAAGCGGCGCGCATGGTTGTGCGTGTTATAGCATTTCGGAATCGCCTCATGTGGGACAACACCCCATGTACGCATGTTAAGTTGTGAGAAAAAACGACTTTTGTAATTCTTCATACATGTTTTTTTTTTTTTTTTTTTCGGAGATGGTGCTGTCTATTGCTGTCATATTAGGTACCAAATATTATAAACAATTCTGAAATTAAAGCCGTTCCGGTTTTTATTTCTCGCCTACAGAAACTTTGATTTTAATGTCCACGGAGCGTCGATTTCGAACCTCTGTGCGACGGTGCGGTGGCGGCGCGGCGACAGGCGTCGTGTCCCTGAGCACTAAAGGCCCTCCATGCGACATTATGTACACAAAATCCAAGATGGCCGCTGCAAGCCGTGCTCCTCGGCTCCTTAGCCCAGGTTCGCACGGACGTATTTTTATCGCGGCGATTTTATTTCGTACACTGGATTTTCAACTCTAGGTATTGAGCCGAGCGTTGAGAATCCAACAGAGTGCATCCAGCGCGTATCCCAGCGCGTCAAAATAACACACTGTTGGATATTCAACTCTCGGCGCTAAGCAGAGCGTCGTAAATCCAATACGCGAAAAATATCACCCATAACCTGTGCATAGTAGCACAGTCTATAAACGTATAACGTCATTCGACGAAGCCGTCTAGACAGGGCAATCGTGCGGGGTGTGAGGGGCGTGGGGCGGGTAGGGCGAGCCCGAGCTGCATACGTCGCGTCGCCATTGTTAGTACCTCCGGACAGGACTTTCAGGGCTAACGCGTGTTTGTTCTTTTAAATGTTTTGATTTGTACACAATTAAAATGGTGCATACGACATGTGCTGTGCGAGAATACATATGTGTATATTACTAATAGAAGTCAATCTGTAGATTAATATGAATTAATGAGAAAACGGAATCTGATTCAATAGGTAAAGTATTAAACACTGAATAATAAAATAGTTTTTTATTGATATTGTTTTCAAGCTCTTATTCCAAAATAAAATACAAGACTGCCATGCAAAAAAAAACAACCAGCGTCACTCGGGACGATTGTAAAAATTGTAACGATACCCCATATGTCCAAACTGTTGAGACATTTAGAAGTTATGGCGGAACAAAGAAGTATTCATACATACATATAACCTAAAACATTACCCTCCTTTTTTGGGCAGTTGCGTAGTCTGTGACAACCCTAGGTAAGTACTGTGGCCTTGTGGGGTGTCGGCATTCACGCAAAAATCAGAGGCGTCGTCGGTCCACTGTTACTCTTTACACTGTTATAGTAGGTTCAGTAAAATTATAACAATTAAAATATATTCAATTATCTGTTTTATTTTGTTTTTTTTTTACTTTTCATAGGTTCTAACCATTAACCTTTTGAAATGGCACGGTATAATTTTACCTAAACACGACTTGTATTATTTTGTCATAATAAAATAAATTTAATCAATGGGTAAATTTGGCTTACATGGCAACCCTAAATTCACTCACACATAAATTAGTCAAACAACTTGCTGGCATCCGATTGAGTTGAAATTTGGCATATAAATATGTATCTTCGGTGACAATGTTATATATCTTCTTTCCATCGGTGATTCCACATAAAATCTGCTTTACTATAGTTTCGATCAGGACTCAGCCACGTCGATAGCGTTAGTAGAGCCCTCTCTAAGGTTTTTCATAGTGCAGGTGTTGTTGCATAGGTAGAGAGCACTAAGGTTTGTCGTCAACGGGGTGTCAACGAGAAAGAGATGACGGCGCGGAAGTAGCGATACATTTACTATGGCCGCGTGTCCACCGCACAGCACCGCCGCCGCCGTGACGTCACGTTAGGTTTGAATAATCTCGTTTTTGGACGGTCGGTAGACAATCGGATGCGAGTAGCGAAAAACGATGAGCGTCTAATGAATTTAACCACTGGTTTCGCTGCTATGGTTGCAGCGGAGTTGTAATACCGGGGTGACGAAGCGGTACGAATATTATTAGTAAGTACTACAGCGTGTAATCGTTGCCGGAGCGCGGCTATTCCGTGCTACGCAGGAGGTAGCCATAGGAAGTTCTTGACTAAACAAGTATGTTAGTCCCGAAAAAAAAATGTCACATACATTTATACATAAATCAAATATATTTATTATAAATAAGACAATACAGCTTGCCCTTATCTTGATTACAGTTGTGTAAACTTATTTATTTTTTTGAATATGTAACAACGACCACAACAAGGTAGTTCAGTACTTATATCGAATTTGATTATAAAGATTGCTAACTACCTAAATTGTTTCTACAAGTGATGGTGAGTTTAAATTTGATTTGCTGTACTTATGACAGGTGCCGTGCCTTTGCAGTTGAAGTACCTATAAGCAAAAGTATGAAGCCGCCAGAGCCTAATATAACCGTGATACACGGATATCGAGGGATATGCCTTGGAGGCGTGGCACGTGGCGCCTCGATATTGCTAAATTGGGCTTATGTTTGAACCGCGGCTGTACGCTTCATTCAGTCGCTTTGCAATTGCGTACAGTGTACTATTGATAGAAGACAAATGGCGTGTCCTACCACCGGTAAATAAACATTTAAGTCACTGTTTAATATTTTAAATCATTTACTAACTTACGTCCGGAGCGATACGAACTAGCCCGAATCTTCCTGAACGGAACGAACGTTTTGGATTTAGAGAGGTGCAATCGAGTGCGTGCGGCTGATTTTATCGACATGCGTATTATTGCAGTCGAATATTTTGTTACAGAACTCAATGGATATTCTAGTATTACACATGTAATACTAGAACATCCATTGAGTTCTGTATAGTAGGTATAAGAGTTAAATTAGTTATTAATTTAATGTTTTTTTAAGCAAATAAAGACATTGTTAGGTATTTCAATACAGTTACTCCTGAAGTGTTGAAAATATTCCCATTTTATTTTAGTAAAAATAACCCAGATTTTCGCATAGGTATATAAAAACAAAAGAAATTATATAAAGAAAATTAAACGAAGATAAAATAATACAAGAATGTGCTAAAATTAAATATCGATAAAAATTATCGACCATCGCTTTCGACTCCCTAATTGCATGCGTGTGCATTGAATGTTTGCAAATAGCAAGTGTTTACCAAGTGAATGCCCCGCCCATTCTATGTATGTGTGCTATTAGAAGTCGTTTGTCCATTCTATGTGAGTGTCGTAAGTATACTATTTGTTAATGTTGTAATTATTTTGGTGGGAGATAAGCGGTGGCACTAGGATTAGTAGGATTCCTTACTATTCCGCAATGAAGCCATATCTCTGGATATATCTATGCCGTGATACAATTAATGTAACATCTTGCATGCCATGTGTGTGTACCTATACTCATGTTTGGACAAATAAATGATCTTAACAGATTTTTTTTTTCTATTTAGAACACAAATTAATTTGTTAACAAAAGTAAATAATTAGATGAAATGCAATGTTTATTTTAAAAAAGTATTTACAGTACTATTTGCCGAGATTTAAAAAAAAACACATTTCTGACTAGTATAAACAGGGTGAAATTAAACTAGTTAGCCGTGATGGGTATCGATATCCTAAACTTACAACATCACAAAAACATTTAAAAAAAATGGTATGGCTAGCTTTTTTTTTGGTCAACAACCGCTGGTAGTGTTAGTAGGTACTTTAAGTATGAAATGAGTTTTTTTTTTGTCGTGTTTTGTTATCGATAATATGCATACTACCCCAATCACGTTTGTGAAGACTACACAAAAAAAAAATGGATTTTTAATAATATATTTTAAGTAACTATACTACGGTCGTTGCGTTTTTTTTTTTGTTTTATCATGTTTATAAATCGATACCCATCACATCTGCGCAGTTTCGCTGACTAATATAATTTGACCCGGTGTGTCATTCGTAGATCTTTGACAGTCGTTACAGGTAGTCAGAAGTCCAAAAGTCTGACAACCAGTATTATGGGGTATTGTGTTACCCAGTAACTGGGTTGTGAAGGTAAGATAGGCAGTCACTCCATGTAAAATACTGGTATTTAGCTGCATCCGGTTAGACTGGAAGCCGACCCCAACATAGTTTGGAAAAGGCTGGGCAGATTTAGGTATCTGTGACGCATTTTCCGGGGGCCCTATATGGTAGTAGGGCCCCCGGCCCCCTTCAACAGAACAATCTTGTTTTTCAAGTTTATAATAATATTACTCGTATTCGTACGTACTACCTCAATAAACCAATATTGTTTCAGCACTGCTTCGTGCTGGGAAAGAACGAACGATTTGTAAGGATAGTCTATTCCATGCTATGAAAGCATAGAAACAACAAGCTATATAAACTATGGCGCTCTCTTTCACAATTTCACGCGGTCCGAATCGCACCTGCAAAGTATAGTCTTGTAGTAAATTATTAATTAATATTAATTAAACATTTTACTTTGCAGAAAAATCTCATTTGTATGAATATGAAATAATTAATATCAAAATGAAGGGGATTGCGTGTGAGTGAGTAGGCAACATAATTGGGGTGCAGGTCGAATCGACACCCTTTGAGTAAGGTAATTGCGTAACACACATTGACAATTGATCGCAATAATTTTTATTTTATCAGTTCACCCACGTTCATTGCGTGGTGAGGTACGTTGTTGAGCAGACGAAATCTTTCAAACCTATGAAGTAATGTTAGTCCTTCAAAAGTCGGATTGTGATTATTACGCAATTATTAAAATAATGCTTGGCGTGATTATATTTTTTATTTTAGCATCGAGCGCTAAAATCACGCCAAGCATTATTTTGACAAATCGAAGCGAAGTTTACGCTAAGTTTCCTCCGAGCCAAATTCCGTCAAATCCTAGTGCACAACTGAAAGTAGCGGTAGCGACTAACGGACCTATTGCAAGGTAAATAATATCACTCGCTGCTCCGCAGACCGCGTATAATGAAAGACCAGATTTTCAGTCTGTTGTCAAGTAAAGTATAATAGTGTTAAAATATGATATACATATACACAGCCTATACATCAATTAGTTTACCAGAGCAACAGTTACAAGGATAAAAGTTTTTGAACTCAATATTTTTCTTGTTAGTATCAATTAAAGAATTATTCTTAAGATTGGAAAGTAGAGTCATAATATTCTCCATATCCATTCGCTTTGACTCAATTTCAAAATAAAAAGATAATTCTTTATCTTCAGCAAATCGAGCGAGAAGTCCACCTAATTCTTCCAACTCACGTTTGAGCTTGCCACATTCCTGTTGGAAAACCTTTAACTGAGCACTTCTTTCCTCATCTCGCCGTTTCAGTAAACTTCGTTGCTGCTGGTATAATGCAACATATTCACAAATGGTATCAGTTTCGTTCTGAAGCTGTAAAATTATGTGTTCTAGCCTGTGCTTTTCATCAGATAAATCAGCAACTTCTCCCATTATTTTTAGGAAACGGTCCTGAAGTTTCATCATTGCATCAGCCCTTTGGAGATTATCGCTATGGCTGATTTTTTCACCTACTTCCTCCATTAAAGGTTTGTATTCGGTTTCTGATCGTTTATCCAACTCAACTGCAACACCAGAATCAATTTCCGTATTTGCATCTACTACTTCTGGGACTATTACATTTCCGTTTCTCTCCTGATTCATCAACTCTTGACACTGTTTTTCGATTGCTCTATAATTTGATTGTAATCTCATCATCTCTTCATCCTTGGCCTTCAATTTAATTTGCATATCTTTTGCCTGTTCTTCTACTTCAGAAAGTTTAATCGTAAGTTCTCTATTAAGATACTTCTCGGCTGATATTTTTTCTGTTAATTCCAATTTATCTTTAGTCTGAAACATTTTATAATTGACTCAATTACTTGTTACATGATGTTTCAAATTCATGGTTGGTATTTAATTAAGGATATATAAGGAAATACATAAAAGGTGCGCATCAATTACTCGTGGCTACCTCTAATCGCTTTTAAATAGGACGCGAGGTAACAGCCCGCTCGCGCGGCTGCACACGATCAGCACATCTACTCTCACAGTTATTTGACCTCTGACAGCAAATAAAAATGTCAAATCTACTAAAGCTTGAAATTTTTAACAGTTTTAAATAATTTTCTTCAAGCAAATATTTTTTAGGGTTCCGTATCGGAAGAGTGCGAAACGGAACCCTATTACTAAGCCTCCGCTGTCCGTTCGTCTGTCTGTCAGCGGACTGTATCTCATGAACCGTAATAGGTAGACAGTTAAAATTTTCACAGATTGTGTATTTCTATTGCCCCTAAAAATTAAATAAAGTTAAAAAATTATAGGGGGTCCCCATACAATAAACATTTGTGTAAATGAATGGTTTGCCCCGGCGAATAAGGACCGGGGCCGCCGTGCATAATTGGTACGTAACCTAAGGTGTTGATAGTTCAATCTTATATATGACTGAGTGTTGAATACACATTTTTAGTTACGACCGTATTTCAAATTTAGTTAAATTAAAGGTACAGTTCCGAAGGCGACGCCAGACCTCAGACCGCACGCGGCAGTGCCACCCAACCGCAATGACTGACCGTTGCAACACTGCTGGTTTCTTTAAATTTATATGAAAAATCTTCCGTAGATGGCGACAGTACCGCCTGCTGCTGTGGTCTCCCGTAGCCTTCGGAATACCTTTTAGGGAAATTATTGGAAAAAACCAACGAAACAGTTAAATTAATTTTACTCCTAAATATTGTAATGCAATATACCATTTTCACAAACGCGTCTTCCAATCCCTGAATATCTTGTTTTAATTTCTTGTTTTGTTCGGTAGCCCTTTGCGCAGCAACTTTATCACTTGTCATATCAGCATTTAATTTGGACAGACTGATATTGTCATGATTACATTCTGCTTCTTTTACTTCTGATAGTTCCTTAACTTTAGCAACACTTTCGGCATAATGATTTTGAAGTTCTTCATGCTTGCTCCTCAGTTCTCCCAAATCATCCTACAAAAACAATATTCTAGTAAAATATATATTATACGAGGGCTGCTGAGAAAATTCAAGAGCGATGATTTATTATGACTTTCGAAGTGGTTTAACACAAAAACAGTGTGTTGACCGGATGATTTCTGCATTTGGTGATGAAGCCCCATCTAAAACCACAATTTATCGCTGGTTTGCTGAATTTCAACGTGGACGTGTCAAGCTCAGTGATGATCCCTGTCAAGGTCGTCCAAAAACTGCAGTCACCCAAGAAAACGTTGATGCTGTGCGTAAGCTGATTGAGGAAGATCGACATGTGACATACCGCGAAATTCATGCAACTTTAGACATTGGCATGAGTCAAATACAAATAATCTTGCATGAACAATTAGGTGTAAAAAAGTTGTTTTCCCGATGGATACCGCATTCGCTCTGTGAACAGCAAAAAGCGGCTCGCGTTACTTGGTGCGTCAGAACTCTCGAAAGATTCCACGCAGGATCCTCAAATGCTGTATACAACATCGTATCAGGTGACGAATCCTGGATATACGCGTACGAACCCGAAACACAAAACCAGTCACCGAGTTTGGGTGTTCGAAAATGAGTTAAAGCCAACAAAAATTGTTCGTTCACGGAGTGTTGCAAAAAAAATGGTGGCCACGTTTGTCTCCAAAACCGGTCATGTTACGACTATTCCTCTTGAGGGACAAAGAACGGTTAATGCAGAATGGTATGCTAGCATTTGTTGTGTGCGTTACCCCAGCCAGATAATGTCGAAAATCGTCATCTTAGTGCAATAGATAATTAGAAATACAGCTTCTGTAATTGGTAAGCAGATTTTTAAATTTGGTAAGCTGATAGTTTTTTAATTATTTGATAAAAACACTTCCGGCTGGAGTAACGTTACCCCAGCCAGATCTTTTGTTTTCTAATGGATATTTTGAAATAAATTGTATCTGAATAATTAGAAATGAATTTGAAATAAATGGTATAACTTAATTTGTATTTGTATTTGCTATGGTTGCGAAGATATTTAAAATCCTGCTGGAGTAACGTTTGCACGATTGCTGTATCTCGGAATTGACTATACGGATGATTGTAATATTTGTACATGAGATCTGGCTAATTAGTTATAATTTGTTACGCAATAAACGAATCCACTATAATGCACCGTTTTGAAGTTATTTGAGTAAATAGAAAATTGCTCTAATAGGTCCTAGCACTTCCATTATGCGCCCCAAAGACTAAACTTAAACGTTATTATATTATAGATAATTACTGTCTTTAAATGGTACTGAAGTTTCATTAGTATCCTATACGTAATTAAAAAGATAAGATGATTTTCCGGCCACGGCGCGCAGCCGAGTTATTTGACCACCGATTATCCGAGTTTACTGTAGTAGTGGTAACTGAATTTTACATCAATAATTAGAAATACAGTTCAATAATATACATGTGAAATTTCAGACTTGTACACTAATTAATTAACGAGATAATCGAAAAAAATGCTGTATGCGTGGTAACCCGACCAAATCTAGAATGTTATAATAAAGCGGGCGCGCAATACATTATACCAACCTTCTAAAACTTACAGGATCATACGTGAGAATAATTACGTGTTTAGTACAGACGGGTAAACAAGTGGTAAAGTAAAATATATTTATAATGGAATATTCATCTCAAAAATAATAATGCGTAGGTACCTAATAACAAATATGGAGTATCTAACTATGTAGATGATGATGATCCTATGCAGATAATTATTTTAATTAAGGTAAGTAAGTAAGTATATAAATTTACTTCAGAAATAATCACAGATATTTTTTATGGACTAATATGCAACGTAGCTTGCTTATCTGAAATTAAAATTAAGAACTGATCAAATTCAAATAAAAAATCAGTTTTATTGTAATAAATCACAGATCAACAATATTAAAATGTAATAAGTTAATAACATCACAGTGCAGTAAGTACTAACATATCATAGAACTTTACAGAAGGTAGGTAGGCAGGTTCTACTGTTTTATCTAATATGATTTAAAAAATCACAAATGTCTTACATAAAGATAGCCGTATTCTTAATTGAGTTTTATTGTATAAAAATATTTTTTTTACAATACTAAAAATAAACGACATAACAATCAACTTTTTAGAATACGTACTTTTTGACTAACTAAGTCTTAATGCATGTAAATTATATAATATTATCAAGATGTTTCTGCTACTTACAACAGGTACGTAAGTAGGTACCTACCTACCTACCTCATCGATATAATGGTTAAACGTAAGTAGGTATATGAAGAATGGCATAGTGGACACTACTTTGAGCAATTTAAAGTTTATTTAAACATTTAGTATGGTAGGTTTAATTTTTCAATCAAACTAATTTTATTCGTGACTGTACCAACTTTTAAGGACAATTATGCTAATAATTTTAGAAGGTTGGTGTAATGTATTGCGCGCCCGCTTTATTATAACATTCTAAATTTGGTCGGGTTACCACGCATACATCATTTTTTTCGATTATCTCGTTAATTAGTGTACAAGTCTGAAATTTCACATATATATTATTGAACTGTATTTCTAATTATTGATGTAAAATTCAGTTACCACTACTACAGTAAACTCGGATAATCGGTGGTCAAATAACTCGGCTGCGCGCCGTGGCCGGAAAATCATCTTATCTTTTTAATTACGTATAGGATACTAATGAAACTTCAGTACCATTTAAAGACAGTAATTATCTATAATATAATAACGTTTAAGTTTAGTCTTTGGGGCGCATAATGGAAGTGCTAGGACCTATTAGAGCAATTTTCTATTTACTCAAATAACTTCAAAACGGTGCATTATAGTGGATTCGTTTATTGCGTAACAAATTATAACTAATTAGCCAGATCTCATGTACAAATATTACAATCATCCGTATAGTCAATTCCGAGATACAGCAATCGTGCAAACGTTACTCCAGCAGGATTTTAAATATCTTCGCAACCATAGCAAATACAAATACAAATTAAGTTATACCATTTATTTCAAATTCATTTCTAATTATTCAGATAAAATTTATTTCAAAATATCCATTAGAAAACAAAAGATCTGGCTGGGGTAACGTTACTCCAGCCGGAAGTGTTTTTATCAAATAATTAAAAAACTATCAGCTTACCAAATTTTAAAATCTGCTTACCAATTACAGAAACTGTATTTCTAATTATCTATTGCACTTAGATGACGATTTTTGACATTATCTGGCTGGGGTAACGCACACGCATTTGTTTGCCACAGGTCGTTTCTGAACTCCGTAAAGAGAACTGCAACCGCCGCATCATCCTCCATCACGACAATGCGAGTTCGCACACCGCGCACAGAACAAAAGAGTTTTTAGAGCAAGAAAACATAGAATTATTAGACCATCCGCCGTACAGCTCCGACCTAAGCCCTAATGATTTCTATACTTTCCCTAAAATAAAGAATAAATTGCGTGGACAGAGATTTTCATCACCTGAAGAAGCTGTGGACGCCTACAAAACGGCCATTTTGGAGACCCCAACTTCCGAATGGAATGGTTGCTTCAATGATTGGTTCCATCGTATGGAAAAATGTGTCAAATTTCGCGGAGAATACTTCGAAAAACAATAAATACATTTTTAAATAGTAATAAAAAATTACGTTTAATGTTGTGTCACTTCCTAGATTCCCGAAATTTTCAGTGCCGCCCTCGTACAGGGTGAATTTTCTGTGTGGATGGCCAAATTCGAAACTAAAAAAATTGCGGATGTTACTCAACTCGGAAAAAAGTATCATTTTAGCTGAAAACCTTTAGGCTTCCTGTGACGCCAAACCGCGACCACAAGATGAAACATTTTCAGAATATCTCGTAATGAATGTAAAATCTACGCAGTGTAGATTTTACATGGGTGATATCCATTCGTATCATGCGGTACGGTTTCGGCGTTATGTACAAGAAGCCTTACTATACATCCCGTCCGAGCCCGTAATTTCAGCCAATAATTTCATCACCAGGGAGATGAACAAGTTGTGAACTTTATATAAGGTGGGTTTTTGAGTCGGGGCGACGGGGCAGTAAGCCCCCAGTTGGAGTAGGCACCTTTGTGACACCCGTCTGGTCGGAGGATCCTCCCTTTTCTATAAAGGATGACTGAACTTTACACCCTGTTCCTAATGCCCTCTAAGCATCTTAACCGCTGCAGCTACAGGAAAACGTTCTAAGAAGACTATCCTGAACTCTTTGGGTAATTACTAACTGCATTCCCAGATTTTGGACGGTTCAGTCAGTTCACTCAGTATATTCGTTCGGGGGTAAGTTCTATATAATGTAGTAAAATCTGTAGTTTTAGAACTACTAGAAATGCAATAAAAGCATAGTTTCGGTTTTATTTTTATCACACTTACATTACATCACGCCTGTATTCCCCGAAGGGTTAGGCAGAGGTGTACGTACAGCACAACCACATTTCGCCAGTTATTTTTAACTCCCATGAAATAGGGGGGCGAGCCTATTGCCATCAATCGGCCACAAATCCAGCATCCGGGCTGCTACTGAAAAATTCCTGATGGAAAAACCCAATAACCCTTTGTCCGACCTAAGAATCAAACCCAATACCTCACGCTCAGCAGTAACGCTTGCGCTTGCTCAATATTAGCGATAATTTGAGATACTTCTCTTTACTGCCACGACATGGACATATTTACGCAAAAACAGTATTTTTCTTCATAGTATATTTTTCGAATTAACTGAAAAAAAAGTTATGACTGCATACATCTAAGAGCGAGCTGAGTAAGCTCGAAAACTTCTGCAACCTCTCGGATACCTTAGATTTTTGTTTGATCGTTCATGCAGAAATAGGAGTTACTTTGTCGACATAAGTAGAAAATCCCAAAAAATAAGAGAATGCGACAGCAAGCTCGTAAATTTGTACACCCTCTCGGATAGGTTTGATTTTCTCTGATCATTCAAACAGGAGTTACTTTGTCGACATATTCAGAAAAGCCCAATAATTAAGATTATTAGACAGCAAGTTCGAAATTTTTATTCCGTCTCGGATAGGTTAGATTTTCTTTTGACCATTCATAGAGAAATAGCACAATGCAGGAAACCTTTAAAAGCTTGTCTTACATCACATATATACCTAAGTATTATGAAACGCCCGCGCCGGTTGGGGTTTCTGAATCACGAACGAGGTGCCTGAATTCTCGACTTGGCCTCACTCGCTCTTGCATCCTAAATTGTCTTCTTATACTTAGTCTGGCCATAAATACTGTTACAATTAAAAATAAGAAAGATATTACATTTGGATTTGAAATCTGTCATTTTTATACGATTATTCATTGAGTTTTCTAATTTTGGCGCCAATACATTGTACAATATTTTGCGATATTAAAATGGAATGGGTGATAAAGAGAACCGAATCGCTGTGATTGCATTACACAAAGTTGGTATGGAGCCAAATGCAATTTTTAACCCATTCGCTTGGTATTAGTCAAATGTTTGTGTACCGGGCTATTAATAGGTACAATGAGACCTCCTCTGTTTGTGACAGAAAAAGATCAGGCCGTCCACGTAGTGTTCGTACGAAAAAGGTGGTGAAAGCAGTAAGGGAAAGAATTCGAAGAAATCCTGTCCGAAAGCAAAGGATTTTATCTCGGGAGATGAAGATAGCACCCAGAACCATGTCGCGTATTTTATAAGATGACTTAGGACTTGCAGCCTATAAGAGACGCACTGGTCATTTTTTAACTGATAATTTAAAAAAGAATAGGGTGGTAAAATCGAAACAACTACTGAAGCGGTACGCAAAGGGAGGTCACAGAAAAAAATTGTATACGGATGAGAAAATCTTTACAATTGAGCAACATTTTAACAAACAAAATGACCGTATTTATGCTCAAAGCTCTAAGGAAGCTTCCCAATTAGTCGACAGAGTACAACGTGGGCATTATCCTACTTCAGTGATGGTTTGGTGGGGTGATAGCTATGAAGGAGTGACAGAGCCATATTTTTGTGAAAAAGGTATTAAAACATCGGCACTATTGAGAAGGTACTTAAGCCCCTTAACAACACCATATTCAAAAACCAAGTATGGTCCTTCCAACAAGACTCGGCGCCGAGTCATAAAGCTCGGTCCACGCAGTCTTGGTTGGAAGTGAACGTTTCGGACTTCATCAGAGCTGAAGACTGGCCGTCGTCTAGTCCCGATCTTAATCCGCTGGATTATGATTTATGATCAGTTTTAGAGAGTACGGCTTGCTCTAAACGCCATGATTTGGAGTCCCTAAAACAATCCATATGATTGGCAGTGAAGAATTTTCCCATGGAAAGAGTGCGTGCTTCTATTGATAACTGGCCTCAACGTTTAAATGACTGTCCTCGTATTGCAGCCAATGAAGATCACTTCGAATAAGCTTTTTATATTTTAAATTGTTTTATATTTATGTATTAAACTAACACACTTTAAAAGTAATAAATATTATTTAAAATTTAAATCATACAGGCTCTCGACAGCTAGAATTATTTCGGAAATATTTTTCATGTTGTCGAAAGCTGCATAAACTATGGAATGAAATTTTGCAAAAAGTGCCGCCTGTGGCACATAAAATCTGTCATCATACTCGTAATAAAAAAACGTAAGAATTGACGTTTTTCTAACTACCTTTTTACAAAAAAAAAAATGTGAATGCAGTTAGTAACGAATTAGGTACTTAAAGGGTAGTTCTTGTTTTGCTTGGACCTTAAAACTATGCTTAAGCCAAGGTGGCGTATCTATACACAATCAAAAAGATTGTTTAAAAAACCTGATACTTATACCTAGTCTTGCCATAAATATTGTAACGAAGATTTTTTTTTTAAGAACACAGACTCCTAAAAACGTTTCCATGTAGGTAACAGTAAAAGTTAAAGCATAGCAGTAACAGTAGCCCTGCCCTGCCCTGCCCTTGCTGGGGCAACAAGGAAACCCTGTTTAGACTGTTAGGGTTTGACGCAGAATGGCACTTCGCAAAATGTGCACTTGACGCAAAATGTTCACTTCACATAATGTGCACTTCTCAAAATGAGCTCATCTCGAAATGAGTGTGAATTTTATCACAAGGGGTCAAAATAAAAACCGTTTGCTTACTTTTTTTTTAAATTATTTTCCACGATTTTTAGCACGAAAACAGTAGTTTATTTGTGAAAAGTAATAACGTTCAGGAAATATTTAATTATGTATTTTCAGTACACTTCAGCTATACACATAGGTAATATAAGTACTCCAGCCATTCATTGTAATATGCTGTGCACTGCATCTATCTGTATTTTTTTTAATAAACATAAATATAATATATTATTTTAACAAATTGTATTCATCACCACTGTTCCAATTCATTGTATTTTTTTTATATTGGCAACACTTAGTTAATTCGAAGAAACATTTATTTTTCTCTGAGGGTAGAACTGAATTTATTTTTATTTATACTTAGGTATTTAAAAAATACAGATCGATGCAGTGCACAGCATATTACAATGAATGGCTGTAGTACTTACATTATGTGTATAACTGACGTGTACTGAAAATACATAATCAAACATTTCTTGAACATCATTACTTTTTACAAAGAAACTACTGTTATTATCGGACTAAAAATCGTGCAAAATAATAAAAATAAAACATTGTAAGTTAACGGTTTTTATTTTGACCCCTTGTAATAAAATTCACACTCATTTTGAGATGTGCTCATTTTGAGAAGTGCTTATTTTGCGAAGTACACATTATTCGAAGTGCACATTTTGCGTCAAGTGCACATTTTGCGAAGTGCACATTTTGCGTCAAACCCGACTGTTTCAACATAGCGAGCCCCCAACCAACATGTCCATTGTTGAATATCTAACTATGTTTGTTATTACTTAGAGGTTTTGTATTACTGTAATCTATATTACAAAAAAATCCACACCTATGCCATTATAATCAATAATACTTATTATAAGCAAAAACTGGTGAGGAGATAGGTTATACGGACTCCGCAAGTGACACGTCAAAACTTGGCTAATTAGCCAAGGTTTTCGTCTTGTCTCTTTTCGCTCCCGATTACGACACGTCCTACTTCCCCGTGTCTTCTAATCATGTGACATTGTGCCGTTTTTGAAGATTGTATGTTGGGTAGGTTAGGCATCCCATCTACCACTTTTTACTTATAATATCATTCATTGATTACATTAGTTATAAATTCATGGATTTATATATCTTCTAGTAATACATTACAAATTAAAAACCGTTTCATATTTACCTTAGCTTTTCTTAAATCATCTTGCATGTCTTTTACAATGCTTGTGTTGCGATCCAGTTCAAATCTTTTTTTATCCTGGTTATAATTCTGTAATCTGATTTCCATGTCACTTATTTGCTCAATTAAACTGTTCTCTCTATTTGATAGATTTTCAACTTCCCGAGTAAGTTCTTCATTTTTCTTGATTACTGATCTTAATTGTTCATTCAATTCAGCAACATAGTGTTCATAATGTAGGTTTATCTGATCTCTTTCTTTTTGTAATGAGTTTAATTGCTGCTCTAGATTAGAATTTTTTTGTAATATGGCTTCTGTTTTATCACTGTTAATGGCTGTAGCAGTTGGTGGACTAGCAGGTGAACCATTTGTTAATTGTTGCAGCTGCAAGAGTATAAGATCATATTGGTTTTGGAGATTAAATATTTGTTTGTGAAGGGAATCACTTTCTGCCTCTTTAGCATTTAAAACACTTTTTGTAAATTCTAGCTGTTCAGCCAAATTACCATTTTCTTCTGATAATGATGAATTTACTGAATTAAGTTCATTGAGTTTTGAATCTTTTATCATAATTTCTTGCGTAGCATTCAAGTATTTGTCGTTTATATTTTCAATTTTGATTTCTAATTCATTGAGTTTTTGGGTGCATTTTGTATAATCACCGACTACTAAGGCATGTTTCTGTTCTAGTTGGTTCAATTTTGTCTGTAAATGATGTACTTGCAATTCCAGATTTCTTTTATTTGAAATCAAGATTTCTGTTATATTCACATCTGCTTCTGGAATTGAATTATCTTCTATAACATCCATATTTTTTAATTGGTTTGTATTGCTTACAGGTGATGTAACATTGCTTGTTTTACTTGTTTCAAAAACATCACTGTGTTGAGTGTCCAGGGTATCTTTTGTGCTTCCAGTGACAAAACCGTCATCACATTTCAATTCTGAATGCATTGGATTATTGCTATCATTGATTATAAAACCTTCTGATTTATAAATAACATCATCTTTTTGTCCAGAAAATTGTTTCTTTTCCTGATGATCTTTCAGCTGAAACATAGCAATCATAATATAAATTTTAATGTTTTAATTTAGTTTAATTAATTAACTAAGTTCTATACAGGGCAACTTTATAATTTTGTATGTTATATAATTTTGTTTATAATATTGTAAGTTACGATAACGTTTTGTGTGCATGCAGAGTTTACCTATAAGTGATTGTTACACTTTATTCTGATTTGTTGTTGCTATTTAATTGGCTTATACCAGTGTATACAATTGTTGGTGAACCAAATAAATAAGATAAAAACAGTAACTTCCAGTAGGTTTGGTCACACATGCATCATATACAGGTGGATTTTTGAGATGGCGCACTGAACCAATGGGAGCTGTTGTCGCTCCAAGCAAACGGTCTTAGGACTGTCCTTAACTTTTCGAGATATTTTGATCTACATTCAGATTTGGTTCATTACAAATACTGAAACACACAACCAACTTCAGATGAACTCGGTAAAAGAAGAAATCTTGGCCATAACCAAAACATACTTGGAAAGGCTGGAGAGGCATCCAAATGAAGTAGCAGCTGGACTGACAACACGCACGTACCAAAAGCGTCTCAAAAGAAAAGACATTCTGTCTGTACCCCCTCTTGAGTAGCAAGTTCATGCTACACCTATGAGTAGTTGCTCTCGCTGGAGAGCACACTCCATCTGCCAAATGTCACTTACCACATCTGCTTAAAGTATTCAAGACTGATTGCAGACACAAAAGGAAAAAAAATGCTGTTTTTGGAAAAAATGCACACATAGCAAGAAAATGGGCAATTTTTACAAAAACTTTTTTGATGCCAATCGATCCTGTTTCTCAGAAGGATCAAAAATCTCTATAGGACCAACTGAGGTTTGAGTATCAGAAACTTCAGAAATCGCAAAAAAGCTTTTCCCATACATTTTGGAGGAAATGATACTTCAACCTATAAAACAAACGATTGGGTGAACCTTACCAAAAAAAAATTGGAACTTCAAATTTCGAACGAATATGCGTTCTAATCACGGATATCGAGGGATATGCCTTGGAGGCGTGGCACGTGGCGCCTCGACATTGCTAAATTGGGCTTATGTTCGAACGGCGGCTGTACGCTTCATTCAGTCGCTTTGCAACTGCGTACAGTGTACTATTGATGCATAAAAAACCAAAATGCCGAGCTGTGCAGTAATAATTTGTAAAAATAGCATCAACCTGAAGACAAATGTCGTGTTCTACGACCGGTAAGTAAACATTTAAATCACTGTTTAATATTTTAAATCAATTAATAAATCATTTACTAACTTACGTCCGGAGCGATACGAACTAGCCCGAACTAGCCCGAATCTTTCCGAACGGAACGAACGTTTTGGATTTAGAGAGGTGCAATCGAGTGCGTGCGGCTGATTTTATCGACATGCGTATTATTGCAGTCGAATCTTTTTTTACAGAAGTCAATGGATATTCTCGTATTACATGTATAGTATAAGAGTTAAATTTGTTATTAATTTAATTTTGTTTGAAGCAAATAAAGACATTGTTATTTCAATACAGTTACTCGTGTATAGCATAATATTTAACAGAGAGGGTTCCCTTTACCCGGTAATACAATATTTAAAAAAAAAAACTCATTTTATTTTAGTAAAAATAACCCATATTTTCGGATAGGTATATAAAAACAAAATAAATTATATAAAGAAAATTAAACGAAGTTATAATAATACAAGAATGTGCTAAAGTAAATATCGATAACAATTATCGACCATCGCTTTCGACTCCCTAATTGCATGCGTGTGCATTGAATGTTCGCAAATAGCAAGTGTTTACAAGTGAATTCCCCGCCCATTCTATGTATGTGTGCTATTAGAAATTGATTTTGTGTAGCTGCTTTCTTCTTAGTGTGCGAGTTCAAATTTTAAGTGTGTGTCGTAAGTACACAATTTGTTAATGTTGTAATTATTTTGGTGGGAGATAAGCGGCCGCACTAGGATTCCTTACTATTCCTCAATGAAGGCATATCTCTGGATATCTATGGTTCTAATTTTATTTGCTTTGAGAACATCAATTAGATATGTAATTTGTTGCTTTTGGAAAACTTTCCATTCAAAAGTTTTTGCAATTTCTGACTTGTAGCAGTCTTTTTTGACCTGTGCATGACCAATGTGTGCATTTAAGTCTCATATTGTATGTGCATGCACCATCTATATGGGGCATGAGTCCATACAAATTTATAGTCTTTTAAATTTATACATGTGGGAGCTTATTAGTTTTTATCGACATACACATATGATCATTGATGATTTTGCAATTAGACGAAAGGGGTGCTACCCATAATCCTAGCTACACAGGGAACGTGTTAACATTTCACATACCAGTCAAGTTCAAAATTATTTCAGGCAATTTTTTTCACAGAACGTCGGAAATCACAAGCAACCAACTATCTAGTTCTTTGTAAATAAAATTGTAACACATATCGTTTGAAGTTTACATTTTTTATTTATTTTCGGTTGTCTGTCCATCATTAAAATGTTGAAGTTTCTTCCCTACCAATAGATAATATGGCCAATAGTCTTTTGGTCCTTGTACCGTGCTGTAACCTAACCTAACGACAAAGTATATATATATGTATATAAACATCTGGAATGCTCAGCAAGTGATTCAGAAATTCAGAAGCACCTTGGCTCCAAGCCACCAGCCCTCATACACCACCAGCTGTCAGATTGATCTGAATAATTCAGTGCCAGAAAATACGGGCAAGTTGTTGACATGACAGAAAATAATATGCAATTCTTAATATTCTGGTGTCAGTTTCCAAATATTTCATTTATTCACTTGGTGAGCATACCAGGAGGATAAAGAAAATGATAGATAAACAATCACAATCTGTAATTTTGTGCTATGCGTGAAACCAAACACTTACAAATAGAAAATTGTGGGCATCCAAGCAAAAAGGGTCCAGTGGTGGGGTATTGAGTTAAGACTAGATTCAGTACCTAGAATAGTGAAATGATAGTAAGGATTGAAAAAATATTCAAAAACTGGAACATATATTTTTTATCAGACATTTGAAGTTGAAATTCTGAAAAATCGTATATAGTCATTTACTATATGAAATTGTAGATAATTGAACATTTATTAATAATCAATAAATCGCGAAATGCAATTTTTTCACCCAACTACAAAACTTCTTATATCTCGGAAACTAAATGCCGAGAACTGGACCCTTTTTGCTTGGATGCCCACAATTATATGCGATAAACGATAATATCGACCAAAACAAACAAAATCCCTGTGGCAAACATAATAGAAACACCGAGCCGAGTGCGGATGGATGGACCTATTGGCACTCAACAATGCTGGTATGACGTGTCACTTGGAAAAGATAATGTAATAATAAAGAAATATCTAATATAGAACACACAAGACTAGACGAAATTACAACTTATTCGTTGTTGATATTAACAAGTATATTCTGGAAAACATACAATAATTTTATTACCTTCTTTCGTGCCAGTGCTAACTTCGCTGCTCGGTCTTCCATTGTATAGTTGAACACCTAACTGTTATCCAACAGGAGAAACATTACAAACAATGGTAAAATCGCTCTGACACGTAATGTAATTACCGTATTACTTTGGAATCACTGGAATCAATCTCTTCTCTAAGTAGTCTGTGACTGGAATAGTAGGATGAGTTTATGACAGTACGTGTCATACTTTCAGTTTCTTCATAAAAAAGTTCTCTATGGTTTCTTCACCGCCACCGCCACATCGCCACATTCTATGTTTTATAAGTCAATGCTCAATATTTTCAACAGTTTTACTTCACGAAATCATTTTCTTGTTATTGAAGGGATAGAGTAGTGCATTTAGACATTTTATTTATCGATAATGCTATTTTATGTTTTTTTTTTTATTGGTTTTATGTTTTACTTTCAAGGTTGCCTGCTAATAAACGAAAAAAGAAAAAACTATTGGTGTGGAAAATTTAAAGATGTCAACATAAACTGTTCATATTTTTGTTCTTTTCACTTTGAAGAATCATGTTTCAACCGGATACTCAATAAAGTAACAATAAGTGACGATGCTTTACATTCACGAACCTTATTGGTAAGTAACATTTAACATGATTCTCTAGTAGCTGGTGTTGAAAATGATGGTGATGTCCTCATTTGCAATATTTGTTTAATGGAAACAAAGAGTGATGTAAAGAATGTGTTTGAGTGTGGTCTTATGATCAATTAAACATTCTATTAATAAAATCAAGAAACAATAAAAATACTAATCATTTTTTTGCTTGTTTACAGCCTGTGATTTGAATAAATATGTCTGGCATTTTAAATGAGAATGATCAAAACCAGACAAACTCACAATGTAAAAGAGATATACATGAATATGAGATACAAATATTATGGGAAGAAATCTACTAAACGAATATCACATGGAAATTACCTGAACAAAATTGTATTGTTCAGAACTGAATGAGATTGATTTATTTAATATATCTTTATTATAATTAGTGTTGACTTTTAACCCACAATCATTTGCGTGTTAGAAACTTAGCATCAAAAATATTAATTATGGTGGCTCTGCCAATTTTCAAAATTTCTTTTTCACTGGTTATCCGTGAAATTCAAATTTGTATGTTGATCAAAATGAGATACACAAAGATAAAATGGTAAAATAATAATAATATAAATTATTATAATATTTCATTTAAAAATTACCATCTGCGGGCCATTGACGGAGCCACCTTAGGTATGAGGAACAGGGTGTAAAATTCAATCATCCTCTATAGAAAAGGGAGGACCCTCCGACCAGACGGGTGTTGTGTCTGGCGGGCAACTGCCTGATAGTTTTTTTGAAGTGAAAACTTCTTTAGGCGCGTTGAGCACTTTTTGGGTGAGCAAAAATCATGGAAGTCCCGTCGTCTTCACCGGACGTTTTCCAAGAGCTATATGTACACTGTGTATATATGTGTATTTTTAGGGTGAACAAAAAGCGTGAAACTCGCGTCATCGTCATCGCACGCTTCCCATGAGCTACATGTATACTGTGTATATATGTACTATCGAAGAACTTCATATCTAAGCAGTTTGAAAACAAAATCCCGGGAACACGATGACTACATCTGTTACCGCCCCGGTTCTATAGCGGCCGAACGCTGTAAGCAGAAATAGTCCTTACGGTGTATAGATATGAACTTCTTCGATGGTACATAGATATATCGGTAACGAGATGAACTTGTTGCTTATAGTATACAATGGAGTGAAATCAGTTACAGAATACTAGGTCGATAAAAAGCAGTAAGTATATATATCTGTCCTCCAGGTTTCAACCTATCACAATGGGAATCATCAAAATAAGTTCTACGGTTTAGCCGCGAAAGAATGACGAAGCAATTAAATTAAACAAACAAATTAAAGGCATATGTTAGAAAACTTGGGGTATTTTTACCCGTAAATATTGTACTGTGATATTATGATCTAAACATTCTCACAATCTTTTATCGATATTATAACATAGAAATATCGATAAGGGCTGCCCTAGTAGACGCCATTTTATCCTCTCAGTAAAGTGTAGATATACACGTTTTTCTTGTAGGTATGCCAAGTCCTTATTATGTTTTTTTATGTCAAAGGTTTAGTTAGTGGCTTTTGTGACTAGTGAATCGTCACCAATTACTTATTTATAAGTCAATGGTGGTGATGAGTGTGATGACGCCATAAATGAATAAGTATCAAATTAAAAATCAAAAAAAAAAAAAAAAAAAACTTTTTTTTTGGTAATCAGTCATATAGAGGTAACCTAACTTAATTTCTGTTTTTTAGCTTTTTCATAATTAGTCAGTTTTTGGATGATTGATTACCGAATAACCGACCTATTTTTAATTTTTTTCAGTTTGACAAGTTTGTCTTAATAATTATCACATTTTTTGGTCAGTTATTTTGTAATCAAAAAGATAACTATCTACCTACATAAACAAAATTAGCTACAAAATTTCTGTTTTTTTGTATCTTGATTAAATTTTTGGAGAATAAATAAATGTTTAAAGGACGTAACCAGTAAACGAAAATAAACATGTTCACTGGGCGTAACGCCCAGCTACAAGTTCTTAGTAATTACATCAGAAAGTCGAAAGCATTGTTGCTGCTAATAGATTGACATGATCTTTGTTTTTATCCGGGTTTATCGTTATTGCGGCTGAACGTGGTATTTCTATAAAACCTAAATGTTTTCCATGATTAGGTACATAATTAATTTCTGCCCACCTAAGCATTTGAAACAGCATGATGTTTTCAAAGTTAACCTCTTACAGTGACGCTCCCACAGGACCGATGATGTACTTTAAAAGTACCCTTAAACTAGAATCGGCAACGTTTTATTTGATTATGAAAAGTTTTAGGTTACTCCATATCTAATTTTAAAAATATTTTCAGTAAATAGACAACAGACATCGGGCGCTTGAATAATTTGTTATTATTACATATACTTATTCACAGTGTACTTACCTTCGCAGTAAAAAGTCAACTTCTGAGTCCACTAAGTTCAAACTAAAAGAATTAAGTACTTTTAATTTCACTTTCACAAACGAATGGCGGCATTTTGGATCCGACAAATATTAACTTCAGCACTATTCGCACGTAAAAACGAGAAGTTGATGTAAAACAAAATATCCTTGGATGCTATAAAATTGTTAGAACCTGAGGCCGTTTTTATAGCCTTTGTGGATCTATGCTAGAGCTCAAAGCGCTAATAATCACCTATCTGCCACCCTCTTATCACTTAAAAATATAGTGAGCGATATCTTACTCTATTGTACCACTAAAGGAGTCAATTGTCGCCTATTTACTACGTTTTTATTCCTTGTAGTTTCATTTATCGCTATTATAGCTCTCCTATTGCTTTATTATACCCCTTAACCCATTCTGTAACTGCTTTACCGCCATTAAACATCCTAAGGTGATAAAAAATCTGTGTCCAATTCGGGGGGTAGAGTAGAGTTATAACGCGCTCTAACTCCTAATGAGTAACACTTATTTATAACTTAAGGATCTGGTTAGCGCTCTAATAGATTTACTATAACTCTTGTCTTAGCGCCTAAATGTTAGTTGGGTAGTCTCGCCATAGGATCTGAATTTGGGAGTGGCACGAGAAGGAGAAACGCCGGCCGGGGTTTGACCCCGATGCCGCGAGAAATCGCGGCACAGCGGACAGAGCTCCGGCGGGATCTCATGGCGTCATGGAGAGTGCGATTGTCGCAACCCAGTGCTGGGCACGCCACTATAGCGGCGATAAGTCTCCTCGTTGAGGAGTGGCTGGAGAGGCGCCACGGCGTCCTCACCTTCCGCCTGACGCAGGTCCTCACCGAACACGGCTGTTTCGGGAGGTTCCTGTTCGGTATCAGGCGGGAGAAAACGCCCGGGTGTCATCACTGCGTGGATCGCCCGGAGGACACGGTGGAGCATACGGTGGAGGTCTGCCCGGCTTGGGCAGAGCACCGCCGTGTTCTCGTGGAGGCGATCGGTGGCGGGTATCTCTCGCGTCCGGCCCTGGTTCAGGCCTGGGACAGGCATGGGAGGCCGTCACCTCCTTCTGTGAAGCAGTAATGCTCACGAAGGAGGAGACGAAACGCGTGAGGGAGAGGCAAAATTCGCGCCCTCACGCCCTCAGCCGCCGCAGGAGGAGACGCCCTGGGCGAAGGGAATCGGCAGCCGATTCCCGGCCACCGTACGCGCGGGCTTGCGGACGGTGAGCAATGGGTAGCTTGCCGTCCGGTAAGGACCAGGCCCGGGTCGACGGCACGTTGTGTTCCACGCGCGTCTCAAAGAGATGTCAGCAATTGAAGGGGTCCGATGGGAACGATGCCTGCCGGGGTTGCGGGAAAGTCCGAAAGGGATACCGTGGCCCCCTGGCATTGACAGCAACAGAAGGAACACGGGTGGGTTTTAGTCAGTAAGAAACTGACACCCCCTCCCGCTCCACCTAGAGTGGGAGAAGTCATTTGCTGATTTCCCAACCAAAAAATAAATAAATGTTTCGTTTGGAGAGGGGGCTGCTAATGAACGCACCTGCTATTAAACGCTTTCGTGAAGGAAACTTTGATTTGAAGAACGAACCACGTGGAAGACCGCCCACACAGGTGAATAACAATGAATTGAAAGAGATGGTGGTAGCCGATCCGAACCAAACTACCCATAGGATTTAACGGCATGATTTAACGTTACCTTACCAATAATATTGACTCATTTGCGTCAAATCAATCAAATAAAAACTATGAGAAATGGGTGCCTCATCATTTGACTGATCTGCAGAAACAAACGCGTGTTGAAACTTGTGATCTGCAGAAACAAACGCGTGTTGAATCGACACAGAAATGAAGGAATATCGGATCGAATTGTGACATGTGATGAAAAGTGGATTCTTTACGATAACCGTAAGCGAAAAACGCAATGGCTGACCTCAGGTCAAACGCCACAACAGTGTCCTTATACCTTATTTCGATTGGATAAATATTCAATTGATAAGTTTAAAATCTTCTGCCGCCCCATCCGCCAGCCTACGCTGGCCCTTATTGTGTAACGATGGGTATAGTATTTACCTATAATTTAGCTCCTACAACTTGTAGGAGCAAGTAAATAATAGGTCAGTACTAAGGAGGTTTTCTGTACTGGGTCTGAGTTGTAGGCTAAAACTCAGACCCAGTACAAAAACCTCCGCCCCCCCCCCCACCCGGCGGTTAAAAAAATAGCTAAATACGAGGCATTTTAATGTTACCAAACTACATAATCCAAAAAGCCAATTTTGTTTACTTGGACGAATTTGACTTGGCTTCTTAAAGTTGCATATCTCCTAAACTAGTGTTGCCCAAAATCGGTCTTCGTCTTGCATTTTCGCAAGACCAAGAACCAAGACCAAGACCGAATTATTATAGCAAGACTAAGACCAAGACTGACCCCTGCAAGATCTGAGCAAGGACAAGACTAAGCCTGCAAGACTCTTGCGTCTCGCAGTTAAGTCAAACTGAGATTTGGGCGTTATTAAGTAGGCATTTGGTTTCAATACCGATTTTGATAGACGTTCCCCAGTATCAAAACCGTATCGTCATAACACTAAAATGTATTGTATTGATTATTATATTTAGAATATTTAATAAGTAGCGTGTTACACACAATTATGTTCCCATGTGATAAAAATATACCTAGCATAAAATAAAATAGGTATCTTTCTAGCAAAGTTCATACCTTATAGCTATAGGTAGGTACCTACCTATAATAATATATGCTTGTATAAGTATTATGTGCAGATCTAACGTTAGTAGGTTGGTATGTGCTTAAAAATGTAACCAATGAAATTATACAAACATTATGCAGATACTTATTTTTCAAAGTTATTATTTTTCTATTCAGCAAAATTCAAAACTAACAGCGAGTCGAATAGATCTAGTAACACAGTTTTTGCGCCTGCCAATGTTATGGTACATCACGCGAAAAAACCGTTGGTCGGTCGGTGTACTTATTTGATAATTTACCGACAAAGACGCCACTTTATCAAAGACTGTGCGACAAGTGTATCACAACATTTGACACTGTTTGATCGTCGCATTCGCCGCCACAGAGTATGGACAGAGGTATACAAAATGTTCACCTATTTTGGTAGGGTTGGCACAGGAGGATAAAATTAAACGACGTTGAAGATGTCTCAGCAGTAGGTAGGTATAAATTGAATGCTCTGAGTTTCTTGTATACATACATTCTCACACTGGCTCGAACTCGGACAGTACAGCGTTTAAAGCTGTCCGGCGAGATGATAATTATGTATATTATCTTATCTTTTACAAAACTAGTTGATTATAAAACAATGTAACTAAAAAGATACTTATCGCATTTGTTGAATTTCGAATGTAAAGTTAGTAACTACGCGTAGGTATAAAATAGCGTATTTTTTAAAAATTATTGTCAAGTTAATTTAATTATTTTGGTGGTTTACTATGCCTATGTCAATAGCTCAAAATGTACCTACTCTGTTACGTTGTTCTAAGATATTAACTAACATGTTTAATAAATAGCAATAGGCTATAGATGATTGCAAGACTTACAAGACTTGCTGCAAGACCACGACCAAGTGTATTGACGCAAGACCAAGACCTAGATTGGTCTAAGTCTCGTCTTGGTCTTGCATTTGGGCAACACTATCCTAAACGTCTAATCCGGAGTCCGGGGACGTAATATTTGTGTAGGTATATGTGTTGGTGGTAGGCCCAGTCATAATAGTGTGCGTTACGCCAGCCAGATAATGTCGAAAAACGTCATCTAAGTGCAATAGATAATTAGAAATACAGCTTCTGTAATTGGTAAGCAGATTTTTAAATTTGGTAAGCTGATAGTTTTATTATTATTTGATTTTAAAAAAAAAACACTTCTGGCTGGAATAACGTTACCCCAGCCAAATCTTTTGTTTTCTAATGGATATTTTGAAATAATCTTATCTAAATAATTAGATCTCAGTTTGAAATAAATGGTACAACTTAATTTGTATTTGTTATGGTTGCGAAGATATTTAAAATCCTGCTGGAGTAACGTTTGCACGATTGCTGTATCTCGGAATTGACTACATAATTATACGGATGATTGTAATATTTGTACATGAGATCTAGCTAATTAAGTTATAATTTGTTACGCAATAAACGAATCCACTATGCACCGTTTTGAAGTTATTTTAGTAAATAAAAAATATGTTTTAATAGGTCCTAGCATTTCCATTATGCACCCCAAATACTAAACTTATGCGTTATTATACAGGTAATTACTGTCTATAAATGGTACTGAAGTTTCATTAGTAGAATCCTATACGTAATTAAAAAGATAAGATGATGTTCCGGCCACGGCGCGGCGGCGAGCAGCTGAGTTATTTGACCACCGATTAACCGAGTTTACTGTAGTAGTGGTAACTGAACTTTACATCAATAATTAGAAATGCAGTTCAATTATATACATGTGAAATTTCAGACTTGTACACTAATTAATTAACGAGATAATCGAAAAAAATGATTTATGCGTGGTAAGATTTGGTCGGGCCAAATCTAGAATTTTATTAAAAAAGCGGCCCCGCAATACATTACACCAACCCTCTAAAATTATTTGCATAATTGTCCTTAAAAGTTGGTACAGTCACGAATAAAATTAGTTTGATTGAAAAATTAAACCTACTATACTAAATGTTTAAATAAACTTTAAATTGCTCAAAGTAGTGTCCAACTACTTTGAGCAAGTTAACGTTTATTTCGTTAATTAATTAGTGTACAAGTCTGAAATTTCACATGTATATAATTGATCTGTATTTCTAATTATTGATGTAAAATTCAGTTATTACTACTACAGTAAAATAAAATAAATAATATAATAATAAAAACGTTTATTTTCTCTACCACATAATGAAAAATTGGTATACCTACTCGTAATAATAATACAAAAAATATACATTGATGTTGTGGAGACTGGAGGCTGTACTAGGAATACCTGTGTTACAGGTCTCCAGGCCTCCAAACTACACGGACAAGTCACACAGATAGAAATGTATACTAACAGATGATAATGATAATGGGGTGAACAATAAAAAAAAAACAAAAAAAAAAAAACAAAGAAAATACACAGCAAATAATTAATTAATTAGACAACAAAAAAGGGTCTGTGGAAGTGGGTGTGAGTGCGGGAGTGTGTGGGTCGGGGTGGGTGGGTGTGTCGGTCTGGGTGTGTGGGTGTTTGTGTATGGGTGTGGGTGCGTAGTGAATGTGTGTGTGGTACTCAAAACTTGTCTATAAGTAATGGTATACCTGTTGAGCACATGTTGAGCTGCTTTTATAAGATGACTTCCAAGAGTCTCTCAGTGGCTTCATAATCGTGAGATTGAAGCCAATTTCGGACTTTAGTTTTGCAATTGAATATGGATAAGGAGTGGATGGAAATGGGTTTATTGACTTTATTGTAAAGGTAATCTCCTAGGAAACAAAAGAATCTACGACTGAAGCAGGTTTTGAAGGACTGATTTACAAACTGTGTGTTTGCGTCTTTTGGTAAGGATTTCGACAGGATTGTATGGAAGTTGAGAATGCCTACGAATGATTGTACTTAAAATGAATAATTGGCGAACTGTCAGTACTTTACACTGCTGGTAAAGTTTTATCGTTGGAAAGAGAAAGGGAAGTTTACGACTGACTTTAAGAACAGCTCTCTGAGCTCTTTCCAACCTTAGCAAGGATGTTTTTGGGGCTCCGCCCCATGCCGTTATGCAATATGATAAGATTGACTGAACTAGTGCATAGTATACGGTGTTGATGGTCCTAGTTTCCGCCACATGACGTAGCTTCTTGAAAACATATATCAATTTTCGCGTTATCGCTGTAAGTGCGTCTATGTGCGGCTGAAAACTAAGATAATCGTCAATTTGAATACCCAAATATTTGATAACAGCCGTTTTTTAAGAGAAGGACATGAGCAAGGAATGTCTTGCTGGGAAGAGCAAGTGTGCGATGTTATAGAAAGACTTGTAAGAGATGGGATTGCGTGATTTTTCATGGTAAAGGGAATATACATAGTTTTAGACACGTTAAGAGTGAGTTTGTTATTTTTTTACCACTCTGCGACCATGTCAAAACCAAGCTGAGCATTTGAAAAGACTTCTTCCCTTGAGTCCGCGTGAAAAAGCAGAGCTGTGTCATCCGCAAATGTGATGATCCTGCCACCATGTAATTTGAGGTTACAAAGGTCGTTGATATACGTCAAAAATAATGTGGGACCAAGTATACTGCCCTGTGGTACCCCATGTGTAATGTCAAGATCATCACTGCACATATCACCAAGCCTTACTCTCTGCATGCGGTTTGTGAGGTAATCAGAAAATAATTTAAGTTGCGTGCCTCTCACTCCATATGCCTCCAGCTTCTCGAGGAGGAGCGGAGCAGAGACTGTGTCAAAAGCTTTTGCTAAGTCCAGAAAGATAGCCAGCACCTTTTGCTTACCATCCAGATTTGTGGAAACAAAGTTCACTAGTTCTTGGACGGGCTCACTAGTTGACTTTCCGGAACGGAAACCAAACTGAGAAGGTGATAACCATAGATATCCAGAGATATGCCTTCATTGCGGAATAGTAAGGAATCCAGTGCTTATCTCCCACCAAAATAATTACAACATTAACAAATAGTGTACTTACGACACACACTTAAAATTTGAACTCGCACAATAAGAAGAAAGCAGCTACACTAAATCAATTTCTAATAGCACACATACATAGAATGGGCGAGGCTTTCACTTGTAAACACTTGCTATTTGCGAACATTCAATGCACACGCATGCAATTAGGGAGTCGAAAGCGATGGTCGATAATTTTTATCGATATTTATTTTAGCACATTCTTGTATTATTTTATCATCGTTTAATTTTCTTTATATAATTTATTTTGTTTTTATACAATGTGGATCTGGACTTACGACATTAAATTAAAACGAGCATAGTACTAGTCCATAGAAACATTTTAAAAGACGAAGATTAGTAGTTAATGGAAAATTGAAAAATTGCAATTTTCAAACAAACTAAATAGCAGAATCAACTGCATAAAAAGTAAACACGCTTTATCTACGAAAAGGTGTCCCTTCGTCCAGCATACTCACCATGGAATCCTGATATTTCATGAATGTCAAAAAACTGTTCTGAAATAGTGCTAAATAGTGCCCAAAGGAAAAAAATAGTGCTCTTGTACTTGCGAAGTTATAGCCATAGTTCGATGAGTATGCTGGACGAAGGTTTCGCCCAGCATACTCACCTCCGTCCGGAGAATCTGTATACGCTTCAAACATAATTCATACTTCAAAAAATAGTTCCCAAATAGTGCCAAACGGTGCCCAAAAAGAAAAAACAGTGCTCGAATAACTTCGGAGTTATAGGCTTCGTTCAGTGAGTATGCTGGGCGTAGGTTCTACGCCCAGCATACTCACCTCAGTGCGCGAATATCGAACGAGCTATAGGTACAATTTACGTCTCAAAAAATTGTGCTTGAAATAGTGCCCAATATCAGTCCAATTTTTGCTTGACTTTTGACCTAGAAAACCATTAAATTTGATTGTAAACTTCTACATACATTACATTGAGTACAGTCGAATACAATATTATTAACTTTCTTTCTAACAATTTTTGTCTTGTGTAAATTATTAATTGTCTATGTAAGGGAGTATTTACTTTAGAATCGCAATATTATTAATTACACATTATTTTAATAATACTTTATAATAATATGATTAAGCCTTCGCGCGTCGCATGGGACCCCGGTAGCTAGGAACAATGATTTTATATATTTTGTCTAGATCACGGCGCTTGAAGGATTAAGATATCAAATGAAGTAAATCATGCATGAAAAATAAAGTTGCTGTTATTAATGCTTACATTACAACTGACAAAATTATTCAAAATAATCATTTTCCGGATCAAGGACGGTACCACAACGTTTACGGAATTGATCTGTATTCCTCATGTGATAAAGTTCAATATAGTGTGGCAGTAATGGATGCACGTACGGTCAATAGGTATGGGGCTTACGACGCGCGGCGCCCGCGACGCAAATGAATATGTTTATGTTTAAATACTAGATGGCGCTGCCCTAACATCTTACGATTATTAGACAAGACTGATCTGTATTTTGAAGGTGATAAGGGTCCATTTTGTGTCACAAAGCGACGCGCGGCGCCCGCGACGCAAATGAATATGTTTATGTTTAAATACTAGATGGCGCTGCCCTAACATCTTACGATTATTAGACAAGACTGATCTGTATTTTGAAGGTGATAAGGGTCCATTTTGTGTCACAAAGCAATCGAAACGAACAAGCGCTTCTCAGTTTCTTTGTTTGTTTACTTCGTCGCACATCATTATAATAACGCCGGCTTTTGAGTTTGACTACATAGTGGGTTGCAAAACCAAACAATGTGTTGGTGATGTCATTATTTACCTATATAAAATTGTGTATCTAGTACGTAATCAATATAGGAGCTGCACCCAAATCACTTGACTTTTGACTTAGAAAACCATTAAATTTTAATGTAAACTTCTACATACTAACGTAAAATGGGGTACAGTCGTCGACACATGTTTTTGGACAAAAATAAAAACTTTCTAATTGTAGACTTCATGTTATTGGAAATAATTATGGTATTTTCTCACATGTCAAAAACTTTCGATTAAATGCATTATTATATATTTTATAAATAATAATAAATGAATGAAACTTTAAGCGTAAATGAAGTCTATTACTTCATTGCATTGTGTGTTTGTCTGAATAAAAACAGTCATTTGCAGCCAATAAAATTAATATCTTGAAAAATTGTAAAAAGGAAATTATACAGTTTCTTTTTGTATATATGTTGCAGGCAAAACTTATAACCAGTCAAAACTAGTACTGTGACATAGTTATACAAATTTTTAAAACTCTTTCCAATAGTTTCATCAATGAAAGGTTTAGCAATAAAAAACATTTTTAATTACTTACGTTATTTATTACTATTTAAAGGGCCAAAGTAATCAGAATTCTAGTTAACTAGTTCACAGCTTTTGTTAACATTCATAATATAATCAATGTAAATAGAAAAAATTGTAGTTTTAATATTGTATATAATATACATATAAAAAAATGTTTAGCCAAATATTGGTAAAACTTTCTAAAATATAACACGTAGGTACTTGTACTTTGTTTTACTGCTACAACGTTTTAATCACAATAAAATTATCTTACAAATAAGTATAAATTGAGCAATCACAGTTTATAATCACGTTTTTTTTATTAATATTAAATACCCTATAGTAATTACAAATTAACAATCACAGTTTATAATCACATTTCTGTAAGTTATTAATAAAATAACTTTTACAAGAACAAAAAAAAAACAAACAAACAATAACAAAATAGGAACTAACAAGTTAGGACCGATCTTCATCTTACATTCGCGTATAAATAATGCAGTGTGGTACAGTATATTGGGAATTACTACAAACTTTTTTACTAAGGTCATCATAGCAGTTCCAAGTTCTCTTTAGCAATCGATAGCACTTTGACTTGTAATGCCCCATGCGTCCTGATTCACCATTTGTAAAATCTATTACCGACAGAATTTTAAAGGTGTCACCGTTTATTATGATCTCTTTAGGAATTTCATCAATTTCTATTTCAATTGAAGTATTAATTTCAATAAATACGAAGTCTAGTACTTCATATTTGTATGCGTTTTTACCGTTACATAATTGGTATTTACATTTCCTTTCAGTATCATTTACTAATAGAGCTTCATTAAGGGCTCCAATACCTTGAGTCGTCAATATGTTTACATTTATTGGAATCCAACTACATTTTGTGCCAGAACCTTTATTGATTTCACAGTTCTGGTTTGTACAATTTAAGTATCTATTAGCACTATAAAAACCATAACTTTGTATGTTATCTATTATAAAAGTTACATTACACTCACAATTTTTGCAACTACTAAAATCGGATTCCACAGTATCATATATTTTAGCCAATACCTTAGAACGAGTAGTGTAAATATCTTTTGGTTTTCTAGCCTTCTTAGTGATTTTCTTTAGATTGTCATACGTGATCAAACTTCTGGTCAGTTGTGAAAGATCGTTTTTTTTATCATTGATATATTTTCTAATATTAGGTCTATCTAAATATGCAATTGAAAAACTTTGGACCACGGAATCAAAAGCACACGTATTAATAAACGTGAATCTGTATGTTCCTGAAGTAGAAACACTGCCGTTTTGTAAAATATGTAATTTTGTACGACGATTGATTCGTTTTTTATTTTTCTTCTGTTTAGACACCAGTCCCCGCCAGTCTTCAATATAATTTGGTTCGCTCCTAAAAATTGAGTTTTCATAAAATGATTCATCATTGACGAGAGTATTTATTTGTGGTGTGTTATGGTCACTTATTTCATTTTTTTCATCGACAATATTTTCAGTTCCTTCTTGAACATCAATCAAGTCACTTTTGGCTAAGCGTATGGAACCGGTTATCAAAGGCTCGTGTTTAATAATAAACTCATCTACGCGGTACTTATTTGAATTTGTTTTAAAAAATAACTTTTTTACGTCTTTCATATAACTTTCTACATTTGAACTGGTTGGAGTACAATAATTACTGTTAAAATAAGTCATCATTATATTTGCCCATAGTGGAAGTTTTTTAAGAATCCTAATCAAAGTGTCCTTTATTTCCGGCAAGTAATAAATATTTTCGATTTCAGTTTCTTGATCACACAATTGTTTAATTAAATCTTCTTTCTCCTCAAGATCTTTATACATTTTCAGAAGCGGGTTTTCTTCTTTATCTAATCCCTCCCATAAAGAATGTTTAATTGGAACGTGATTTTCCGAATCTACATTTTGTATTTCACATTCCTGCAAATTAGTTTTGATCCGGTTTTTTAATTCTAAAATCGCCGTTTCACACCGTGTTAAATTTCCATTTCTACTGCCGCGGTGTTTATTATTTGCTATAATATAAACATTTTCTATAATTTTCTTTACCTCTCCGTATGAAACACATTTTTTAATCAGAATCATACAATCAATAAAAAATTTTGTTACTCTAGTGTCTATATTTTTGAAAATACTTTGATTGTAGGTACAATGTTTTTATGAAATGCGAAGTATCAAGGCGAACATAACAGGTTGGAATTTTTTTGGTTCTATTTTCTAAAATATTAAAACATGTATTTAAGTAGTCAGAGGTGGATTTATAACCACAAAATACTTTTACCACCGCACCTACTAAAGCTGCGGAATCATCAGTTACTACTTCATTTGGAGGTTTTCCATTAGCCAACCAAGATTGTAACCAGCTAGCAATAGTATCTAAAGAGTGACTTTCTGATATACACTGTGAAATTGGCACGCTACTTTTAACGGTTGTATCTGTCATCATAACATACAAAAATATAGGACTTTGCGACTCTTGAGATAGTTGTGTGTGTTCATTGACGACAGGCCGAAGATTTTTATTAAATATAGAACCTGTTGCGTCTATAGAAACTCTAATATAATTAAACTCTTTTTGGCATTTTTTATAATAATTCTTTTGATCGTCCGTCCAGTAAAATGTATAAAATGGAAAAGCAGAAACATATCTAACACATTTATCAAAAGGTGGTGAAACACACATACAAGTAAGTGACAATATTGGGTTGGGATGGAAAACATCAACTTTTTTATTTTCATGTTTAATTCGATGTAGTGTTTGTAATTTTGGCAATACTGGAGGTTCCTTGTCATTTTTCTTCATTAAAGTTGAGGCTAATTTATATCTTATAGAAGCTGCTGCTTCGTGTTGTAATTTTTCACCTAATTCCCTTATTTGGTAATACCGTAATCGGTTTTTTTTACTGGTGTTATGAGAGTACTTTTTATTTTCATTAATTATGCAACATTCTAGTTTAATTAAATTTTCCGTTTCTAAGTTAGTTGTTATAATTATTTTTGCGTGACATTGATTACAATATCCTGTGCATTTGATTTCGTAATTGTCTTTCACAATATTATTTTTAAAACACCAAGTGCATAAAGATCTTATTTCTTTCCATAGATGCATTTGAATTACATTAGTCCATTGGTTTGGTTTTAATTTACGTCTGACATTATACAGACTACCAGGGGCGATTTTGCTATTTCGGTGATAAAAATACCTTTGAGGCTTAATACTATCCCAAGTTATTGTATCCATATAAAATGTATGCGTACTGGTGTTCTCCGAAACACTATTAATGCTTTCGTTTGATGACGATGTAGACTTTTGATTTATCAAATTAGAATCATTATTACGAATTATTTCTTTTTATGCTTAATATGATTGATTTAATACTCATTTTGTAATTTAACCGTGTTTGAATTTGTTTATAAATTGAGTCATTTGCGGAAGGAATATTTTTAAAAAAGTCATCTTTGAATTCTGAAATTACTAATTTTTGCGTTTCTAATGAAACCTTTGGTTTAGGCCCTCGTTTTCCTTGCTGATCCATGTCGTTAGATTCACAAGAATTATCACAAATTATTATGCCATTTGTTTTCAATATTAACATAATATGAAATAACAACTAACTAACTAACATATAAATCAACATCAATAACATTATGAACACTTGTGTACTTATACTACCTATATTACCTGAAAATACCAACTATAGATGTAAAAAACATAACGGGCCCCACCGCTCACGCAGTACGAGTCAGAAAAAGTTGTCTTCTAACGTGGTAAACATTGTGTCTTCAAGATAATCTGAAAATAACACGTATTTAAATAATTTAATATAGGTATGACAGGCTCCAGCCTTCCTCTAAAGGTACTTAAGCACTTACGTGTTTTCCATTATTTTAGCGTGATTTCTATTATAAATAGCGAAGGGGCAAAACACGAGGCTGAAGACGATTTCCCGAAGTCACAACTCCCATAGAAAATGTGATGAATAGGTTGACGACACTTAAAAGTTTAAGTGCATTCGCCGGATGACAATCGGTAATAGTCTTCACTTCACGTCATATTATCTAAAAAATACATCTGTGTTAATTCTATAGTTACGTTTATACTTACTACCGACGCTCGCGCTGACTGATTCTACCTATTTCGATATTGAAATGTAACTAACGTGAACTTAAGACGAGAACAGATCCTGACGGGTAACGAGGACAAGCTTGTAATAAAAAAATTGAAGAAAAGTAAATTATATCCTAGCAAATAAGACAGTGTTTCATTTCCAGTAGAATTGGAGGATAAAACCAGGCCTCCGCAGAAGTAGGTATATAAATAGGTATTTGAGATCCAATTAGATAAACAAACAAGTTACATTACGTTATTATGTGTGTACCTACCTACATCAAACCTTTAAAAAAGTAACTAAGTAGGTACCCATTTTCAACCGACTTCAAAAAGGAGGAGGTTCTCAATTCGGTTGTATTTTTTTTTTTGTATGTTTGTTACGCGATTACTCCGCCAATTACGAATTGATTTTGATGATTCTTTTTTTGTTTGGTGGGGCATACTTCAGAAGTGGTCCCATATAAATTTGGTCAAGATCTGATGAGGGGTTTTTGAGTTAGCTTCAATAATACGTATTTTTCCCATCTAGTATATGTGGACGATATTCTAATAGTTCCTGTCACTGTAATTTACATAGCAGGTAATGGGTATTCAAATTTTTGTGGGGGTTTTGTGTAGGTACCACAACTAAAAAGTGAAAAATAAAAACTTTTTCACAAAAAATAAAACCGACTTCCAAAAAAAACACTACAAAGTCGGTGGCAAAAAAACGAAAATAAAACCCCAAAGACACCGACTTCCGAAATCAAAGTTATTTTTTACTTTGTAGTGTTTTTTTTGGAAGTCTGTTTTATTTTTTGTGAAAAAGTTTTTTAAAACTTCTTAAGCATGTCCTTAATTTTAAGTGTACAGTGTCATATTCAACGAAAAAATGAACGTGTTTTTGTAAAAAACAACTCGCTTGCTACCTAGTTTTACAGTGCAATTAATGAATGAGTGTAAAATCAATTTAGTTAAATGCCACTATTATAAATTGAAATATACTTACTGATTTGGGTGCAGCTCCTATATTGATTACGTACTAGATACACAATTTTATATAGGTAAATAATGACATCACCAACACATTGTTTGGTTTTGCAACCCACTATGTAGTCAAACTCAAAAGCCGGCGTTATTATAATGATGTGCGACGAAGTAAACAAACAAAGAAACTGAGAAGCGCTTGTTCGTTTCGATTGCTTTGTGACACAAAATGGACCCTTATCACCTTCAAAATACAGATCAGTCTTGTCTAATAATCGTAAGATGTTAGGGCAGCGCCATCTAGTATTTAAACATAAACATATTCATTTGCGTCGCGGGCGCCGCGCGTCGCTTTGTGACACTAAATGGACCCTTATCACCTTCAAAATACAGATCAGTCTTGTCTAATAATCGTAAGATGTTAGGGCAGCGCCATCTAGTATTTAAACATAAACATATTCATTTGCGTCGCGGGCGCCGCGCGTCGTAAGCCCCATACCTATTGACCGTACGTGCATCCATTACTGCCACACTATATTGAACTTTATCACATGAGGAATACAGGTCAATTCCGTAAACGTTGTGGTACCGTCCTTGATCCGGAAAATGATTATTTTGAATAATTTTGTCAGTTGTAATGTAAGCATTAATAACAGCAACTTTATTTTTCATGCATGATTTACTTCATTTGATATCTTAATCCTTCAAGCGCCGTGATCTAGACAAAATATATAAAATCATTGTTCCTAGCTACCGGGGTCCCATGCGACGCGCGAAGGCTTAATCATATTATTATAAAGTATTATTAAAATAATGTGTAATTAATAATATTGCGATTCTAAAGTAAATACTCCCTTACATAGACAATTAATAATTTACACAAGACAAAAATTGTTAGAAAGAAAGTTAATAATATTGTATTCGACTGTACTCAATGTAATGTATGTAGAAGTTTACAATCAAATTTAATGGTTTTCTAGGTCAAAAGTCAAGCAAAAATTGGACTGATATTGGGCACTATTTCAAGCACAATTTTTTGAGACGTAAATTGTACCTATAGCTCGTTCGATATTCGCGCACTGAGGTGAGTATGCTGGGCGTAGAACCTACGCCCAGCATACTCACTGAACGAAGCCTATAACTCCGAAGTTATTCGAGCACTGTTTTTTCTTTTTGGGCACCGTTTGGCACTATTTGGGAACTATTTTTTGAAGTATGAATTATGTTTGAAGCGTATACAGATTCTCCGGACGGAGGTGAGTATGCTGGGCGAAACCTTCGTCCAGCATACTCATCGAACTATGGCTATAACTTCGCAAGTACAAGAGCACTATTTTTTTCCTTTGGGCACTATTTAGCACTATTTCAGAACAGTTTTTTGACATTCATGAAATATCAGGATTCCATGGTGAGTATGCTGGACGAAGGGACACACGAAAAGTCACTAACCCGTTGCGCGGCCCGATGCGGGTCGCGGCGGGGGGCGGCGCCAGCGCGGCGGTGCGGGGCGTACGTGGACGTGGGTAGATAGTTTAGTCGGAGAACAACAAATTAGCGGCATAAACTCACTAAGTTGCGCGTTGTTAATTAAAAGATCACTGATCGAATAATTAATCACATAATATCACATCACAATCAGAATTTACATCAATAGTCAAATTTATAAATTTTCAAGGTTTCCACCGTTGTTCATTATGCACAAGCGACATCGATACCTAATTAACTAATATTAAACTAACACTGAACAATAAGTCACACTAAATCGTCTTAATCACAAATAACAACTAAATTTTTTCACAAAATCACAACAATGCGAACGCGGCTCGTCTCGTGATAAAAAAAAGTTGCCGTAAGTAGGTGTGCGCTCCTCAAAGGGCGCCGCCTGACTGGACCGAGTCCCGAGACTTTTTGCCGAAAAAATTCCGCTCACACACACACTCGCAATTGTCTATGCACCACTAATGCATAATTTGCGTAAGTAATATTTCTTTTTCTTTCTAATTGTAGTATTATTTTGTGGGACTGGGCGGGGCGCGTCAGAGTGGAATCGTATGACACCTTTCTCTGTCTCTCAAGCATATTGAGACGTAGAGGATAGAATCGTATGTTTTGCACAGGTTCTTGACCTTACAATGTTTACCTATTATTACGGACTCAGATCTACATCATGTAGAAAAATAAGAAAATGAAAAATAATTTCCTGTGGCTAAAGTATTCATTGGATTTGATTGATTTTTTGTATACGGGTAAAGAACATGACACTCTTTATGTGGTTTTATGGAATGTCAATCGTCCTGCTCCACATTGTATACCTATCCGAAAATATGGGTTATTTTTACTAAAATAAAATGATTTTTTTTTTTAAATATTGTATTACCGGGTAAAGGGAACCCTCTCTGTTAAATATTATGCTATGCACGAGTAACTGTATTGAAATTGCAATGTCATTATTTGCTTCAAACAAAATTAAATTAATAACAAATTTAACTCTTAAACTATACATGTAATACGAGAATATCCATTGAGTTCTGTAAAAAAAAGATTCGACTGCAATAATACGCATGTCGATAAAATCAGCCACACGCACTCGATTGCACCTCTCTAAATCCAAAACGTTCGTTCCGTTCGGAAAGATTCGGGCTAGTTCGTTATCGCTCCGGACGTAAGTTAGTAAATGATTTAAAAATTGATTTAAAATATTAAACAGTGACTGAAATGTTTATTTACCGGTGGTGGTAAGACACGCCATTTGTCTTCAGGTTGATGGTACTAGACCTATTTTTACAAATTATTACTGCACAGCTCGGCATTTTGGTTTTTTACGCATCAATAGTACACTGTACGCAGTTGCAAAGCGACTGAATGAAGCGTACAGCCAGTGTTGCCAGATGCCTTGAACCTTTTATCTGTAGTAGAAATTGCTAAAATCTGTATTAAATCTGTATGCCATTTTTAACTTAAAATCTGTATAAAATCTGTATAATCAAATAAACCAAAATATATTTTTTGAAGAACAAGGGGTAATTACTAACGTGATAAAGTATGATTGTCATATATTAAATTAAACAATACATTAATTGAAAAAAAATGACTTTTTATTTGAGTACTTATGTACCTACAGTAAAATTAAAAACATTAATTTAAACAAAAAAACATATAACTCAAACAGTTACAATAAACGAACTAATAATTACTTTATTATTTTCAGTCATACATATTTTTGTTAAATTTCAACAGTAATTTATTGTCAACCTCTAGGCTATAGCAAGGTTTTGCACCAATCAGTTGCTTTGTATGTAAAAGACCTTCAATAGTATTTGTATTAAGTCTATTGCGTTGTTTTGTCTTTATTAAATTTATCGAAGAGAAGATCCTCTCTACAGCGGCACTGGAATGAGGTAGACTTAATATTGCAGAAACAAATTTGGACAGCGTAGGATATAATTGATTGCTGTAGTTAGCAGGATCACGGGCTGCAGTGACTTTACACCAGTAGGTTTCGACGTCTTCTGATTCATCAGGGGCTAGATCTTTATTATTACGCAAAATCCGCCACTCTGTGTCTAGTTGTTGCAGTTCATCAACTGAGATCAAATTTGGAAACTTTACTGCCAAAGTGACCAATGAATCAATTCTACGAGACTTGATGACATGTGGGTCAAGAAACTGCATTTGTTTAATCACATCATTGCTGAAATCGTACCTTTTTTTTACCTGCTTTGCCCCTTCAATAAAAAATTCAAGGCATTTGAGTTTGAATGCTTTAATATCTTCTTGATTTAGAGCGTTTGAACTCGTGGAGACAAGGGAGGCTGAAACTTTTGCTCCTAGGTAAAGGTTGTCTATTGATTTATAATGACGTGGATTGTCAATCTGAATTAATCCGACTTCAGTTCCCGAAACATATTCGTCGTCCATGTAACATTCCAACAAAGTTTTAAAAACAGTTACCATGTTTTCATGCATTTTATGAATTTGCGGCCGCTCTGACTGCATCAGCTTATTCATGTTATTAAATATCTCTAACGAAAATTCCAAAAACTCTAAATAAAGCTTATTATATGGATTGTTTAATCTAAACAAGATCGAATCAGCATTCAAGTGGTCCGTAAGAGCGGCTTCGGTGAAATATAATTTTAATGCGCCATACTGTTCTAGAATACGGCAAACTGCTGCTCTAAGCGAAAGCCATCGAGTCTGAGCTGGATGCAGCATTTTATGAGGTTTTAGATCTAAGAACTGCTGAAACTCTTTTAGAATTCCAGTTCTTTTGGGGCTGTTATTAAAATAACTATAAATGTCTCGTATGAGAGTTTCGGGCTCTCTGGACAATTTTAAGCACGCATATGATGCACAAAGATGGAATGAGTGACATACACACTTCAATATAAACAGGTGAGGGTTTTCGGCAACTAGACGGGATGATAATGAGTTGTGTTGTCCCATCATGGCATTCGCACCATCAGCTGCAAATCCGATAAGATTGTCCATTGGGATGTTATTGTCACTCAAAACTTTTTTAATATGTTGGTACAGCTTTTCGGCAGTAGCCTCTTCAAGGGGTATTAGACAAACAAATGCATCCTCAACTTTGCTTTCAAAAAATCGTGCTAATATGCATAAATGCTTAACACATCCCCTATCTGTGCTTTCGTCGACGATTAATGAAAATTTAAGTTTTTGTAACTTTTCTATTAAAATCTGTTTTGCAGTTATGCCAGTCACATTTTTTATAATAGCTGTAGTTTTTGTTCTGTCACAACTAATGTTTTTTGCAATTACTGAATCGGGACACACGTTTTTTATTAATTGTGGCAAGTGTTCCATAACGTTCATGGGAATATTATGTTCAGCTATAAACGCTGCGAGCAAAACCTCTCCTCTTTTGACTGGTTCAATGTTCTTGTTGGAAAATAAATCTGTCATTAATGTTTGCGAGCTAGTAGATCCACCAGGAATTGAATTTATGTGTTTGTTTGTTTTTGTGTGTCTAAAGAGATCATTCTTCCCAGCACTTCCGATTGAAAGATCTGTGTTGCAAAATGTACAAAAAGCAAAGTAATCACCTTTATTACTAGGTCTCAACCACGCCTTATAGGAAGAATCTTCCATCCAGTTCCGATTAAACTTTTGCATCACTCGAGGTTTTTTAGATGCCATAATGGTTCACTAAAACACAATCAATATTATGTCTGCACTCAACACTTTCGATCTATGCGCACTACTGCGTATTTAGAGATGTGTCCCTCACTCATGAGGTGCCTCGTTTGAGGTACTCGTGATCGCAAATTGAAAGAGTTACTCGAATTTCAACATTGAACCACCTCACTCGTTAACGCGTCCTCAAAAAATGACATTGACAATATTGACGCATCGCGAGTACTCGCGAAGTCAATGCTCGCGAGTGAGTATTGAGTGAGCTTAGTGAGCGAATGAACCGACTTATTACATAATTAGAGGATGAGTGAGGTGAGTTCGCGAAATTTGGAAAACACAGTAAACATTATGAACTCTAAAAACATTAGCATTAGATTGGTAATAAAGTGTCATTCATTCGTTTATGAGCGAAAGAAAAAAATCTGTGTGAGGGAGACGTATAAATTGGAATCATGAGTACTCGTGAGTCGTCACGCCCGTCCGCCTCGCTGCCTCGCCTCGGATGAGTTCGGCTAGGGCTCGGCTCGTGAGGTGAATACAGCCGAGGTGAGATTACTCGCCTCAAATGAGGGGTACCTCGTGAGGACCTCACGAGGTAAAATGAGGTACTCCCTCAATCTCATATAAAAATGATGAGTTACCCATCACTATGCGTATTTCACTCTCGCAGCGAGAGCGAAGTACCTTGGTCAGCACGCAAAGATCTTCGGGGGGTTTCCCGAGCAGAGCGATTGACACTTGTAATGCTGCCATACTAAAAAATTACGTTAGTGAAAAAAAACTTACCATAAACAATAGAATCATGCAATGATGTGTGTACTAATCATGTGTTTTTTTGCTTCGTTCTGTTTTGAGTTGAATATTATGGTAGTTTAATCAATCGAGTTAGAAAACTCTGTATAAAAATCTGTATCCAGTGCTAATCTGTATTACACATCAAAAATCTGTATAAATACGGAGAAATCTGTATATATGGCAACACTGCGTACAGCCGTCGTTCGTACATAAGCCCAATTTAGCAATGTCGAGGCGCCACATGCCACGCCTCCAAGGCATATCCCTCGATATCCGTGGTGATAACAGTTTGTTTGACTCGAGGTATTTAGTTAATCGTTTATTTATTAACCTTTCTAGAATCTTGGATACCGTTGGCAAAATATAAATAGGTCTAAGGTTGTTGACACAGCCCCTGTCCCCCCCTTTATGTATAGGGTGAATTTCAGCAAGTTTCAGAGAGTGGGAAAGCGTCAGTTAAAAAGGCAAGATTACAAATGTAAGACAAAGGTGGAAGTATAATCTCTCTATAACGCTTTAGGAAAACAGCAGGGATGTGGTCGCGACCAACCGCACAGTTGTTTTTAAGGCCTTGGATGATTTGTTCAACCTCAGCAATATCGGTGGGAAGTAAAACAAAAGATATTACATGTGTGCGTATCTCAGGGAATCGATTATTGCTAGGTAGAATTTTTTCAGCAAGATCCTTGCAAAAAATGAATTTATATGGTTCAAGTCGTCGCGGGGATTGCTTTTAGTTATTAGTTCAGTAGGGACATCCTTGTATTTTTTTGTATTTGTGACTGTCTTTACGGCTTCCCACAGCTTTTTGTTGCTGATAGCGGCAGCCTTGCTGATTTCGGATCTCTCATATTCTATTCTTATGTTTATTAAAAGATCATTGCAGAAATTCCGATATCTGTTGTACGTTACCTCTAGCGTTTTGATATGTTGGTCTTTTTAGGGTTCCGTAGTCAACTAGGAACCCTTATAGTTTCGCCATGTCTGTCTGTCCGTCCGTCCGTCCGTCCTCGCTTAATCTCTGTGACCGTTAGCACTAGAAAGCTGAAAATTGGTACCAATATGTATATCAATTACGCCGACCAAGTGGTAAAATAAAAATTGGAAATTGTGACGGACGGGAAACTACGGAACCCTACACTGAGCGTGGCCCGACACGCTCTTGGCCGGTTTTTTTTCTTAAGTTCTTTAAGTTTTTGATGCATATTGTCACGGTTCTTCATAAATTTTAACAAACCCTTGGTGATCCAAGGCTTTTTTATAATTTTCTTATTAGAGGTCTTTATCGTAGAAGTATTATTTTGAATTGATTGATTCAGGGTGGAAATAAAACAATTTGTAGCTGTGTTGACATCACCGTCGCTAAATATTGAAGAAAGGTCGATTAAGCTCATGTCGAGTAAACTCGGTTAATCGGTGGTCAAATAACTCAGCTGCGCGCCGTGGCCGGAACATCATCTTATCTTTTTAATTACGTATAGGATTCTACTAATGAACTTCAGTACCATTTATAGACAGTAATCTATATATAAAAGCTAAAGGTCACTCACTCAATCATTCATCACGAAATATTGAAAACCGCTTGACGTATAAAGATGAAAAAAGGACATTGTTAAAAACGGCCTATGAATCAACACGCATGAAACATTTACTATAATTACTAGATTCTTTTATCATGTACTTTACAAATATTTTAATAGCATGGACACTTCTTAATTTCGAAAACATTTTAAAAAGTATTCACTTCCGTCATAATCCTCGGTGTTATTATTTATTGGTTCAATTTGATGTTTTAATAGGCGAAGATATTATAGATCATACAGCCAAGTCATTGTAACAGCACTCCAGAGTTTGACACAGACAAGCGTCAGTATTCTCAACACTTGATAAACGATAATGGTTTTTAGTTACAAACAGTCCGCTATGATGTGAGACATCATAGCACGGCTTATCAAAAAAACTCGATTGAAAGCACTGTTTGAAACGAGCAATAATATCGACATTGACAGTTGATGAATTGACAGATGACAACATTTGACATTTGGTAGTAATGTCACTTGGCGCGCGCATTCTGTGCTCGATCTGCGTTTGCGTTGGTTGCGTACTGAATTCGTTTGCATTTTTTTATTATTCTTTCCGATTTTATCTAACAACTTGGCGTGAACAAAGGACTGTGATTTTCTCTTGAAATATCGAGCTCTTGAAATATTATGACTGACCTAGCAGTGCGGCAATAAAACGTTTACCTACAATTTATAATCCAATGTAAGTACACACTTACATTCAGTAATAAATGCTTAGTTATTCCTACATAACGAATGTTTTTATTGACGTAATTATAACCTCAAAATCCGAAAGTATTTTGATTTTTTCCGAATTCTCAAAAGTGTCCGTAGTTTTAATTTAGGTTCAATCGAATATATACATTATCTAAAACCCAAAAAGTAAAAACACCTCCCTGTTGGATCTTAGGCCAACTATGTATGGACGACGAGCAATGTCCTTTGGCAGGGAGGTAGTACCTATAGAGTTAGTAGACGTCCGCTAAGAACGGAATTTTGGAAATTCGACGTTTAAGGGGGAGAAAAGGGGGTGTTTATTTGTATGAAAAATCTTATTCCTTGAGTTAATAAACTTGAAACTTGGTACGAATACTTATGTATAGAAATTATAAACTTCGCCATTTTTAGTTTTTCTAAACTAACTAAAGGAGGATTGAGGGGTATCAAAGTTTGTACCTATGGAAGAATTTTAACGCGCGGTCTGGTTAACTCGAAACTTAGTATTTATACTAAAAACTGAAAATAAATAATAATATAAATAAATAAATAAATTTTCAAAAAATTTACCCCTAACGGGGTGAAAAGGGGTATTAATTTTTACAGCGGAGGATTTTACTGTGCGGCTTGATTACCTTGAAAATTGGTATAAATTAGAAACGTTACAATAGACTTTTCAAAAAATATTATCACGCTATATGCTATGGGGGATGAGCAATATTGCATTATGTTCGTATTCTTCTATAGATTACCGCAAATTGTAAAAAGGCTAGCCAAAAGGTTAGAATATTGCAGATAGTTACGGATTTAACCTTTTAAAAGATAATCATCACGCTATAGCTTTATGGATCTAAGCAGTCAATCATAACATGTCCAGGGTCGACGGCGTAGGACACGGTGGAGCATACGGTGGAGGTATGCCCGGCTTGGGCAGAGCACCGCCGTGTCCTCGTGGAGGCGATCGGTGGCGGGGATCTCTCGCGTCCGGCCCTGGTCCAGGCCATGGTACGGAGCGAGAGGGCATGGGAGGCCGTCACCTCCTTCTGCGAAGCAGTAATGCTTGCAAAGGAGGAGGCGGAGCGCGTGAGGGAGAGGCAAATTTCGCGCCCTCACGCCCCTAGCCGCCGCAGGAGAAGACGCCCTGGGCGTCGGGAATCCATAGCCGATTCCCGGCCACCGCAGGCGCGGGCTTGCGGACGGTGAGCAATGGGTAGCTCGCCGTCCAGCAAGGACCAAGCGGGGGTCGACGGCGCGTTGTGTTCCACAAGCGCCTCAAAGAGTGTCAGCGAGTGAAGGGGTCCGATGAGACCATTGCCTGCCGGGGTTGCGGGAAAGTACGAAAGGGATACCGTGGCCCCCTGGCATTGCACAGGCAAGAGAAGGAACACGGGTGGGTTTTAGTCCGTAAGAGTCTGACACGCCCTCCCGCTCCACCCAGAGCGGGAGAAGTCATTTGATGATTTCCCACCCAAAAAAAAAAAAAAAAAAATGGTCGACGGCGCGATGTGTTCCACCCGCGCCTCAAAGTGATGTCAGCAATAATAATAATAATAAATAACAATAATAATTAAATAAATAATATTAATTTACAATAAGTAACTTAATAATTAAAATAGTGCTCGCATTGTTAGGAGGTTCCTTTCTCTGGAGCCCTGACCGCCGGTAGCTTGGACCCTGCTCCCGATACCGGTGGGCTACTATTTTTTTATATTTTTAAATGTTTTTATATTTTCTTTTATTCTAATATTTAAAAATATAATTTATATGTAATAATGTAAAATAAAGAAAATAGTGCACTTTTGCTTAATTGCCTGAACTAGGTTGAACCTGTGCTTCAGGCTAGGAAGTCCATAAATACTTTATGTAATAAATTAACAAGGAGTTTAAAGTATATAAACTAAATTAAAATTAGGTCAATCAAAGTAAGGCAAGCAATTGAAGGGGTTTGATGGGACCGATGCCGGGTTGCGGGAAAGTCCGACAGGGATACCGTGGCCCCTAGCAATGCACAGGCAACTGAAGGAACACGGGTGGGTTTTAGTCAGTAAGAGTCTGACACGCAGCAGGAGAAGTCATTTGAGGATTCCCCAACCAAAAAAAAAGATTGATTTTGAGATAGGGCAATAAGGGCACGTACATTAAGAGGGAACAGCGCCCGCGATTCTCCATACAAAAGTATTCCCCGTTTTTCTTCCTGATTATTGCCTCTAGAGCTGTCATTTTTTTTAAATAAAATATAGGTCTCTATCATTGACTTATGGTCTCTATAGGCATATGTCCCTGTCATTTCCTTTTTTTCAGCAATTAATAAGTAAGGAAACTATGACCCTCCAAAAATTACAAAATTGGCCCATTTTTACCGCCGTGATTAGAGGACTACCAGACTAATTCGGAAAAGTTTTTAGCATAAAAGAAAATAATAGGAACATAGACATACTCTTTCTTAAAATTTTAATGTAAAAAGTTATTAAATCGGCTTAGTTTTCGAGGTGAAAAAAGGAGAATGCCAAACGTCGTTTCCGTCAAAAAATTTGTAATATAATCGGTCTGAGTTGCAGTTGTCCCTTACCTATCGCACTTTACGGGGTTTACCTCGGTTTTTACGGCGCAGCGCGACGGCAATAGTTTCTTCAAATACCTATTTTTCAAATTCCTCGCAGCCTCTCTCCGTCTCTTCCTCTTAACCGTTGTCGATACAAGAAAACAGTCTTAGGAGACTGTCCTTAAGTTTTTGAAACATGTTGATCTGCAATCACATATTTTGAAAAACAAAATTACAGTCAGCAATAAAATGGCCAATTTTCACAGAAGCTTTTTTGATGCCAGTCGATCCTATTTCTTATTACTAGGGTCAAAAACTATATCGGGCCAACTGAGGTTTGAGTACAAGAATGTCTGTCTGTATGTTACCTTTCCACGCCTAAACCACTGAACGAATTTCGATAAAATTTGACAAGGAGATAAATCGCATCCTAAGGTAAGACATAGGTTACTTTTTGTCTCAAAAATAATCCTAAAGAGGGTGATATATATATAGGTTGGCAGGAAGGTAGGTTACGGCAGGTAGTTAGTTGACGTCCGCTAAGAACGGATTTTGCGACAGGGCCAGATTAAGGCGAAATTAAATTAAATGAAATTGTTTATTCTGTAAATAGGATATATTATTGGATTCACTTTTACACGTAGGTAATCTTAAAAAAATAATTAAAAATTACCTAGATGAGTTCGGCGTCTATCTGACTAATCTGAGAATAAAAGGCCGAAACAAACTCAGAGGTCACAGACTCTTTTAAAGTCCAGACATAATCTTGGTCAGGCCACAAGACAACCATGTAGATTAGTCTGAAATGGTCTTTTAAGAAAAGAACCACACAGATTTGAGTGGACCTATCCTGTCAGTGCAAAATGATGTTTAATGGCTCTCGCAAGTTTGTATGAAAGTCCTTAATTTTTTGTGCTACAAACTTAACATTTGGCTGTGAGGTAATTAATAGTTAGTAGTCGTTTGCTAAGAACGGATTTTGCGACAGGGCCGGATTAAAGAGGTCTAAGTACTCTCGCAAGTTTGTATGATTCTGATTTTTATTTGTACTGCTGACCTGAAATTTAGCAAGTCTAGAGTTTATGAGTATGAGACAGTAGCTAAAAAAAAAATTTGTGACAGCCTGGACTCAATCAATCTGCCTAGCCTTTTCCCAACTATATTGGGGTCGGCTTCCAGTCTAACCGGATGCAGCTGAATACCAGTATTTTACATGAAGCGACTGCTTATCTGACCTCCACAACCCAGTAACTGGGTAATACGATACCACTTGGTAAGACTGGTTGTCAGACTTTCGGGCTTCTGACGACCCATAACGACTGTCAAAGATCCACGAATGACAGCCGGGACCAACGGCTTAACGTGCTTTCCGAGGCACGGAGGAGTCTCGGTATGTAAAGATGGTCACCCATCCACAGACCAACCCCGGCAAGCGCAGCTTAACCTGACAGCCTGGACTAAGGGCTCTTATGAGATCTTTGTCTTTTTGTACCTGAAAATTGGTAGAGACATAGAATATAGTTAAGACATGTCTGGTAGGAACAGATTTTACGACAGGGCCGGTATAAGGGAATATAATCGCTTTCGCAACCCTATTGTGTTCAACAAACTTTTATTGATAACTTCTAATACAACAAACTGAAAATACTTATAACTAAATTAAATTCAAACGAAGATAGGTTTTTATATATTTTTTTACAATAGCATTAACGTAGGTAAGTAGTTTCATCAAATTATAGCTCATTTTTTTTGTTTTTTCCCTGGTTACCTCCGTCACGCTTTTCCGTGGTAAAAAGTATCTTATAGTACCTACCTACGGTGAACCTCGTATTCACATATCACCATATTAAATACCAAATTCCAAACTATATTTTATACCTAAATGTTTGTTTATCCCACATTCACCATCAAAATTCAAAATTCAAAAGTCATTTATTCAAACTAGGCTGAGAATCAGCACTTTTCGAACGTCAAAATTACATAAGACAGTCCCCCAAAACGCCCACCCTTCACCACTTCCTAGTGCTTTTGCTGGGAAGAAGAAGTGGCGCAACAAACTCCCCAGCAGCACAGCTGTCTGTTCAGTTAGAAAAAAAATAAAAAATGATTCTATACAACAGTATGCAAGACAATTTACAATATGCAAAAATAATTTAAATTAAATAGCTATAATTAATAGCCATATGACAGCTAGCACACGCCAATATACCAACCAAAAGCATCGAGAACTATACTCAAGCAGAAATGAAAATAACTAAAAGTAAACAATATCAAAAAAAAAAAGAAAAAGCCTCCAGGCATAAAGGGCGTGCCCGCTTACATATAGCTGTAACTAGAAGTTACAATTGATAAACTAGGACCATCGTTTTCTGTAAAACTGTAGATTAAATTTTCGAAAACCCCTATTTACAATCTTTATTATTATCACTATATAACCACGCGGACGAATTAAGTTGTACCATTTATTTCAAATTTAAGTACCAAAAAAACAAATTTAAGTATTATTTAGATAAAATTTATTTCAAAATATCCATTAGAAAACAAAAGATCTGGCGTATATAAATTTGAAATAAATGGTACAACTTTTTGTATTTGTTATGGTTGCGAAGATTTATAATCCTGCTGGAGTAACGTATGCACGATTACTAAATTAAAATTTGATCACGAAATTGACATAAATAATACTATTGACAACATTTTAGAATGGCTACAGGTAAATAAATTAAAAATCAATCTAGATAAATCTATGTACATTCAATTTAATAAATCTAAACATGCCAAATACAATTTCAAACTTAATATTGATCGATTAAACGAAGTTTCACATACAAAATTTCTGGGTATACTCATAGACCAAGATTTGAAAATACATGTAGATAATTTGTGCAACAAGTCTAATAAGTTCGTTTATGCTCTCAGGCAAGTCAAGAATGTGACGAATAAAAAAACCGCCATTATAACCTACCATGCTTACATAGAATCGATTTTGCGTTAAGGACTTATTTTTTGGGGTAACAGTACAGATAAAAACAGAGTGTTTATCGCGCAAAAGAAATGCATCAGAGCCATTTGTGGGATCCGTACTGACGAGTCCTGTAAACCGCATTTTAAAAGGCTTGGTTTATTACCACTTCCTTCACTGTACATCTACGAGATATGTAATTTTGTATATAATAATAAGGAATTATTCAAGAAAGTCGATCAAATATACTCTCGTAATAGGGATCCATGTAGGATACTCCTAAATCAGCCAAGTACTCTAAAAGTTTTCTGGTGATGTGTGTACGCATTTATAATAAAATTCCAAAAGAAATGAAATTGTTATTTAATATTAATTCTTTTAAAAACGGACTCTTTAAATGGCTGAATGAACATAATTTTTATGACATTAAGGATTTTTTTGACATTAAATTATAATTCACAAATAATGACATACTGGATCGTCGATAATGTTTATAATTTTGACATTTTTAATTTTATATTTATTGATTTTATTGATTTCCTTTTTTTACTTTAAGTTATGTTATGTAATGTTATGGAACTGTTGCGAATAATGTTTACTTTTATAATGTTTTCTTTTATTGTGACTTTTTGATTTTGTTCGTGGAGATTAATTTCTGACATTAAATAATATTATGTTATGATGATTGTATTGTGGAGAATGTTTTATAGCTTTGACATTTTATTTCTACTTACTAATTAATTCTAAGTATTTTGCATGCAATTGATACACGATGTTGTATAGCTAAACATGTGGACTATATTACTGTAACACCTTTTATACCATGTTTAAGGCAAATAAAGACTTACTTACTTACTTACTTACTTACTGTATCTCGGAATTGACTATACGGATGATTGTAATATTTGTACATGAGATCCGGCTAATTAGTTATAATTTGTTACGCAATAAACGAATCCACTATAATGCACCGTTTTGAAGTTATTTTAGAAAATATGCTATTTTAGGTCCTAGCACTTCCAATACGCGCTCCAAAGACTAAACTGAATCGTTATTATATAGGTAATTACTGTCTATAAATGGTACTGAAGTTTCATTAGTAGAATCCTATACGTAATTTAAAAGATAAGATGATGTTCCGGCCACGGCGCGCAGCAGAGTTATTTGACCACCGATTAACAGAGTTTACTGTAGTAGTGGTAACTGAAATTTACATCAATAATTTAGAAATGCAGTTCAATTATAGACATGTGAAATTTCAGACTTGTACACTAATTAATTAACGAGATAATCTTCGATCAATAATAGCACTAGATTCCCGATATGCGCTTCAAAAACGGCCCGGAAAATAAGAGCACAAATACTTTTGTGGTCTTATTTCAAATTAGTATGGGCCAAACATAGCCAACGTTAAGACATCAAAATGCCGCAGTGCGCGTTCAAAACTTGTGTAAATAACCACCGTAACACCAAGATTTTGGAAGGAATATCTTTTTTTCGGTAAGTTTATATCATGGTGGTTGGTATTATGTATGTGTTTTTCATAAAATATTAACAATTAAATAGTAAATATACATCATTTAGTAAATATAATGATTGTTTGGCCAATGTTTGCAACAACGCGCCAACTTTTGTAAAAAACATCGACTGTTCTGGAACAGGGAAATGCATGGAGTAGTATTGTTATTTTATATGTTATTTTTGTTTGTAGATTTCCTAGCGACCCATTTCGCAATGCAGAATGGGCATCTATTGTCGCGAAAGAAAGAGAAGAAATATACAAACCTTGTAAAAATTCCACAATTTGTTCGATTCATTTTGATAAATTGGACATAACCGGAAACACGCAAAGGCGTAGATTAGTAAAAACAGCGGTTCCCATTGCTCCCAAGTTGCAGGTAATTATCATAAAGTATTAAAATAGTTGGTGTAAGATAACGTTTGGCTAAAATAGTAAGTTGATTATGATTTATTATTTCTTTTTTTTTTGTAGATTCACGGACCAATAAAAGTGCAATCAATATGTTCAGAATTGACGAATGATTTATCAAATCAGGTAAATTTTGTAAAAATCTTTGTCGGAAGAAAACTATTCCTGTAGGTATTTTCATGAAATAGGTATTTTAGAACTGTTGTCAGTAAGCTGCGAATGTTTATTTACAGGCTACATCATCAGCAACTTTAAATTTTGAAGATGACATGACATGCCTCGGGCTGGTGCAGTTTCTTTTAGGTCTCCTGAAGCATCATTATCTGATTTAACGTCTTTTTGTGACACTCCTAGAAAAGGGTATTTAAAAAAGAAATTGACGACATGTCGCAGAATTATAGATAGTAAATCTAAGAAAATCCATAATTTACAAAAAGTAAATAAGCGACTAACTAAAAAAAATCTTTCTTTAAAAAACATAATTAATTCGCTTCAAAAGAAAAAATCGATTGATGATTCAATATTTTTAGATTTGACAAAAAATGTTGAAGTTGCAGAAATATTTAATGGAATGTACATTAAAAATAAAAAAAATCGTACGAGGCCCTTCATAAAATATCCTCCAGGTGCAAGAAAGTTTGCTTTAACGCTGCATTTTTACTCGCCATCTGCTTACAAATATGTACGTAAAATGTTTAATACATGTTTACCCCACCCCCATACATTATATGAATGGTATCGAAGTGTTAATGCGGAACCTGGATTTTGCACCGAAACGTTAAATAGGCTTGAGGAAAAAGTAAAATTTAGTGACAAAATTATTTTATGTGCTTTAATTGCTGATGAAATGTCTATTAGGAGGCAAAAGATATGGACAGGTAAAAGCTATGAGGGCCTAGTAGATATGGGTTTAGGTAGCGACGACAGTAGCCAAATGGCCACCCAAGCTTATGTTTTGATGTTAGTCGCTATTAATGATTCCTGGAAACTACCATTAGCTTATTTTTTTATCGATAGTATTAAGGCAGACATGAAGGCCAATTTAATAAAGATGGCTTTAGAAAAATGCGATAAAATTGGTGTGCAAATTCGTTCTGTCACGTTCGATGGCTGCAAAAGCAATATTGCAACTATGAAAAACTTGGGTTGCGTTTTGGATGATGTACAAAACTTGAAAACTAATTTCAAACACCCCAGTGCTGACTATAATGTAGTTGTATTTTTAGACGCGTGTCATATGTTAAAACTGATGCGGAACACCTTCGAATTTAAGAAAGTAATATATATACTACTGGTGAAAAATCAATTAGATGGCAATATTTATCGGAATTATATAATCTGCAAGAAGAAAACTGCTTACACTTGGCGAATAAACTTTCACATCGACATGTCCATTTCAAAAATCAAATAATGAACGTGAAATTAGCAACGCAACTTCTTAGTAGAAGCGTTGCCAAAGCTATAGATTTTTGCAATAAAACCTTAAATATTCCCGCATTTAAAGAATCAGAAAGCACAGTAGAATTCATTAAGATACTAAATGATCTTTTTGATACTCTAAATACTAGAAACTTTAAAGACTTTGGATTCAAACACCCTCTGAATAAGGGTAATTCACAAAAAATATTGTCATTCTTGTTCCAAATTAAAGATTATTTATTATCATTAGCAATTAATGTTACAAATAAAAGAACTCTTAAAGTCGGTACCAATATAAGAACTGTGTTTTCAACCAAAAAAGTGCCACTTATCAAAACACAGAAAAATACTGGATTATTAGGACTATTAGTGTGTATCGATAGTCTGACTTTTTTGTATAAAAATTTAGTTGCAACTGACATACTTTCTTTCTTATTAACATATAAACTCAGCCAAGACCACGTCGAGCTATTTTTTGGGAACATACGGAGTCAAAGTGGACATAACAATAATCCTAACACTAGAGAATTTAAAGCCAGTTTTAAAAAGCTGCTGTCTCATTTGGAACTGGGCTCCAAATTTACCGGAAATTGTATACCTATAGAGAACGTACCAATTTTATCCGGATTATCATCACTAAACAAAATTAATAACTTGTCGATAGGTTACCGTTTTGAAGAAACCGAGGAGAAAAATTTAAGTTCTGCAGAAATTTTAAACAATAAATCTATAGAGCAAAATTTCGATAAATACCAGACAAATTGCACAGAATTGAGTGAAAAACTAGATCATAACCCAACTTCAGATATCGTTACGCAAATAGTAGGTTACATTTCCGGTTTTGTAGTCAGTAGCCTTGTTAAGAAAATTAATTGTGAGGACTGTAAAATGGATTTATGGGCTAAACAAAAATTATGGTTTCATAAATTAATCGATTTAAGAGACATGGGTGGTTTATGTTATGCTTCCAACGACGTGTTCGACGTATGCATGAAAACCGAGCGAATTATACGCAATTGTCTTCGCATGAGTGGTGGCAAAACAATTAAAAAAAAATATGATAAAAACTTTATATGTGTCAATGTTTTAAACGCATATATTGAAAAGGATGTGTTTTCTGGGGGAAACGAACACAACCATAAAATCTACTTGATGAAACTAATTATATAAAAATTCATTGATGTAAGATTACATTATATTTGTAAAAAAGAAACTGCTCAAATAAAAATGGATTCTAAAAGACAACTTTATAACAAGCTGAATCTGTTTATAGGTAATTAACATACATTACGTTTAAGGTTACGTTTAAGGTACAATAACAAATGTATGGATGGGACAATAACAAATGTCTATTTACATAATTAGAACCATATGAATCATCAATACATCTCTCTAAGTTAGATTTCCTCCGGATTGGTCTGATTACGGATTGGAAATCTAAATTAGAGAGTTGTATTGATGATTCTTATGATTATATTATGTAAATACACATTTTTTATTGTTGCGAATCATAGTTTGATCAACATACAACCTTACACTGACCTGCGAATTGCAAAAAACGCAAGAACATTTGAATTTCGCGGGCTGCCTTAGCGCAGAGAGACTGATAAAAAAAGACTTAAAGAGACCGATTACGATCGTTCAGATACATTATTGAAAGCATTCACCTTGCACGCACCTTCAGTCATGGTTGTTTACCTACCATACATTCTTATTTGCAGTTTAATTTAAATGCGAGTCGGAATCGCGCACGAACGGTTCCGTACCAGTGTCTATAAGAACGGCAAAAAAAAACACGTTTGTTGTATAGGAGCCTTCCTTAGATATTTGTTTTATTTTAATTTAATAACTAAATACCGTAAAATGGGGTGAATAGATAGGTCTTCGAACTTTGGTAACGATTTTCGTAACGTTGCAGAATTGATACCCATTTTTTAAAGCATGTATTGTTTGAGTCTCAGGCCAAACTATTGAACTATACCGTAAAACGGGGTGAATAGAATTGACGGGGGGAATAGAGAAAAATCTTGAGATAATTTCTAACTTTTTTTATGGCAAACTCGATATCCCCAATAAAAAACCCGCAATTTTAATAATTTGTTGGTGTAATTTTTCTTAGTCTGGCAACTTCTTATTTGTGGTAACATCGCTAAAAACGTCCAAAACTCAATGTCAAAGTTGACAACAAAACAAGTCGTTAAGTACGAGTGAGTTTGAACCTCCCTAGTTCGGTGAATTTTGGTCATAATAGTTTAAAGTTATCTTCAAATGACGGTCAGTGCTGTTATAAATATATTGTGCTATAATTATTAAGGTAAGAATATGTATTATTATATAAAATTGTTCTTATTTCGTAAGCCTTGTTTTCTTTAATTTTTTGAGGTGAATAGATACACGAAAGAGGTGAATAGACACGCCTGAGGGGTTAATAGGCACGGAAATATGGTTAATAGACACAGCAAAGGGGTGATTAGTTACGAAAGAGGGGTGATTAGCCATGATTATGTCAGGGCTGCCACAAAGTTTGTAGTGGTTATCTACAGTTCAAATTTCACTTTTAGTTACATAAAGCGTTTTTAATGTTCTTGATTATTTTTTAACCCATTCAATATTCATTCTTAAATGATAATCTTAATTATAATTTTAATATGGAAGAAGAGGCAAAGTGCATTTTTTTGTTTTAATTCGAGTTTGTAGTTCATGTTTAGGATATGTTGATACTAGTAATTATTATAAATAATTGTTGATTTTGAATGATATTCCTGACTGATTTAATATAAAAAAAAATATTTTAAAGTCACATGCATTTCTTTTTTTAGTTTTGTTTTCGTGATACTCTCTAAATTTATTAATTTTTTTTTAATCATTGATGATTTGAAATTACATATGATTTTTCTTTAAAACTAAATTAAAGATACCTTCTCGAGTTTGCTTGCCTTTATCCTAAAAAAATATTTAGGGAAACTGCAATGAGGCAGCCCTACGAAATTTTTCTAATCACCCCTCAGGTGTGTTTATTGTCCCCTGATGGGTGGTAATTAGAAATCACGTATATTTTGTGTCTTTTCTTATTAACTACAAACATATCCGAATAGAAACAAATATATTTCAATAGTTTGGCCTGAGACTCAAACAATACATGCTTTAAAAAATGGGTATCAATTCTGCAACGTTACGAAAATCGTTACCAAAGTTCGAAGACCTATCTATTCACCCCATTTTACGGTATTTGTTTATATTCGGATATGTTTGTAGTTAATAAGAAAAGACACAAAATATACGTGATTTCTAATTACCACCCATCAGGGGACAATAAACACACCTGAGGGGTGATTAGAAAAATTTAGTAAGGCTGCCTCATTGTAGTTTCCCTAAATATTTTTTTAGGATAAAGGCAAGCAAACTCGAGAAGGTATCTTTAATTATTAGTTTTAAAGAAAAATCATATGTATGCATAATTGTACCTGAGAAATAAAACAATGTAAATATTAACAAAATATATGAAATACCTTTTTAGTTTATATTTTTCATTTAAGAATGAATATTGAATGGGTTAAAAAACAATCAAGAACATTAAAAACGCTTTATGTAACTAAAAGTGAAATTTGAACTGTAGATAACCACTACAAACTTTGTGGCAGCCCTGACATAATCATGGCTAATCACCCCTCTTTCGTAACTAATCACCCCTTTGCTGTGTCTATTAACCATATTTGCGTGCCTATTAACCCCTCAGGCGTGTCTATTCACCTCTTTCGTGTATCTATTCACCTCGAAAAAAGAAAACAAGGCTTATGAAATAGAACAATTTTATATAATAATACGTATTCTTACCTTAATAATTATAGCACAATATATTTATAACAGCACTGACCGTAATTTGAAGATAACTTTAAACTATTATGACCAAAATTCACCGAACTAGGGAGGTTCAAACTCACTCGTACTTAACGACTTGTTTTATGGTCAACTTTGACATTGAGTTTTGACGTTTTTAGCGATGTTACCACAAATAAAAAGTTTCCAGACTAAGAAAAATTAAACCACCAAATTATTAAAATTGCGGGTTTTTTATTGGGGATAAAAAAAGCCATAAAAAAAGTTAGAAATTATCTCAAGATTTTTCTCTATTCCCCCCGTCAATTCTATTCACCCCGTTTTACGGTATTCTGTTAATGTTTCAAGCGTCTACCTGTTACCGTTATCAATATCGAGCAAAAACGAGCAAAAAAATCACGTTTGTTGTATGGGAGCCCCCTTAAATATTTATTTTATTCTGGTTTTTAGTATTTTTTCTTATAGCTGCAACACAAATACATCATCTGTGTAAATTTTAACTGTCTAAGCATCACGGTTCATGAGATACAGCCTGGTGACAGACGGACAGACAGACGGACGGACAGCGGAGTCTTAGTATTAGGGTCCAGTTGTACCCTTTGGGTACGGAACCTTAAAAAAACTATGTGATTTAATACAAATATTTTTTATAACTTCAAAATCGCGTACAAAAGTAGACGCACCCATTTTTTTATACGGGTTGATTACGATGAGCCAACCCGCAGACAATTAATAGCAATGTCTTAATAAAATAACTATTGTACTAATTTAGTCCTACTACTTTTATAAATCGGTCGAAAATATTTGCTACCTTATAAAACGAACCTTGGCCTAAAAAATATATTATTATTCTGCAACTTTCAATACTTACTGTGTTCCGAGTATTGAAATGTAAATACCAAGAACTACGTCTAGTTCCAAAATAGAGTAAGCACGAAATTGTCAACAAAATGTTTTTAACCTTATTAATTAGTTTTTAAGATTCATTTTAGAATAAATATTTTTGTACTTATTATAAAAACGACTTTTTATTTTCAAGCGACATCTTTAATTTATTACTTTTACCTTTCTCCTATGATATAAGGACTTAAATATAAATATTTTGCAATCGTAATTAAACTTTATGCTTGAGTGTTAAGGTTTATAATGAATTGAAGTTGTTAATATTATAAAACTTTTTTCTATATTTCGTATTAACAAATGTAATTGTTTATGTGTGTGTAAACGTGGCCACCACTACAGCGACTAATTTTTGTTCCTGATCCTGTATCTAGTGCTATTATTGATCGAAGGAGATAATCGAAAAAAAATATTTATGCGTGGTAACCCGACCAAATCTAGAATTAGCCAGATCCGCCAAGATCTCATGTACAAATATTACAATCATCCGAACTTATAGTCAATTGCGATTGCGAGATACCGCAATCGTGCAAACGTTACTCCAGCAGGATTTTAAATATCTTCGCAACCATAGCAAATACAAATTAAATTGTACCATTTATTTCAAATTGATTTCTAATTATTAAAAAAAAAAAACAAAATATGCATTAGAAAACAAAAGATCTGGCTGGGGTACTAACGTTACTCCAGCCGGAAGTGTTTTTTTATCAAATACCTAATTATAAACCATCAGCTTACCAAATTTAAAAATCTGCTTACCAATTACAGAACCTGTATTTCTAATTATCTATTGCACTTAGATGACGATTTTCGACATTATCTGGCTGGGGTAACACACACTAGAGCATAGAAATAAAATTAGGGGGTGTCATGTTCATCACCACGCTGAAATTTGGACAATGCATTAAAAAATCTGCTCTGCCCTGCGCTGCGTGGACCTGAGTCACTTACGCCTCAGGATATTGCTTAGCCTTATCCATCCGTAGTCAACTGGCCAACCATGATCTCGTGGCCGGGCCCCAACGAAGCATACTGATTCTGGCTGAGAGGGGGGAGCTAGAGGGAGGAGAAAACACGTGACCTTTAAAATTAAAACTAATATATTAGGTCTATGTTTATTTATGATTTGTCACATAATTATATAATACATTTCATCAATAAAGCAGTGTAAAATAATAAGAATACATGTAATAAATAATTTTATCACATTCAGTGTTTGACTTAAATCTTACAATAATAACTAACTAAAAAATGAGAATAATAATAAAACCAGGAATAAATTTTAACACAATTTCACTCGTCATTTATGATTTAATATTTACTCGACATTGCTAACTTACTTTTAAAACAAATAGTAGTCAAAAGGAAACTGAGCTACAGTATTTGCAAGAGATCTCTAGTGTCAATAGTTTATCGTATAAACTACATTATGAAATTCTAAACCACATTTCTATATTATTGTTATCCATTCCGGAAGTGATTGCTAACGCCGTATATTTTACTTTGTTCCAATTACATTAGAATCCTTCTTATCTAATACAATAATGTAGGTAATGTCCAAGAAATTTTAGTATAACTGTGGATCTGTGTATGTGGAACATCCAGTCTTCTGTTATTAATTATTATACAAGTTATAAATAATAATATTATTCATATTACTAGTCTAATTTATTAATTCATAATGTAGAAACAGCTGGAATTCGAAAAAATGGAAAATAGATTTATTTATCCGAAACAAATGATTGAAGTAAGTAATATAAAACTTCATAGGTATTATTTGTTAAAAAACAGCCACTGGCGGTTAAATTCTTACGGGCCTTTTTACTGTCCTGCGGGTTTGCGCCGGGCGTGCGTGCTTCACCCGCATGCGTTAGCTTAGCGAGTGTGATGCACTCATGCATATACGAAACGATAGGATGCGGGCGGCGCGCAACCGGGCCAGATACGCACCCGGACACAAATACGCAACATGGGAAACAGGCTCTAACAAACACAGTTATACTTTAATACATTTTGTATCTCGGTGATTTCTAATAACATCGTTCGAGCCATATTACATTTTAATGGTTTGTATTAATTGACTCCGTCGATTGGCGTCCAGAGCTGGATCTTAATTCACGTCGCGGGCATGTCGATGACATTTCTTCAGATGACTTACGACTTTTCTTTTTATTGCATCTGCGTCCCCCATCATGAGAAGACAAATCTCCAATACTAGCATCATCGTCGTTGGAGCAGTTGTCTTTTATTTCATTTTCTATTTTTGCATTGCAGTCTTCACCCAATGCCATGTCTTGATTTAGAAGGTTAGAATCATCTGGATAAGAACTTGGTAGCTTTGTTTGTGATTTTTCATCCTTACTTAAACCAGATGTTGAAGTTGTCATTTCTGTTGGAGTCAATTTAGGAACAGTAGTATCGAAATCAGGTTTCATACCAGTTTTAATTACAGTTGAAGGAGCTATTAAGTCTTCAAGGTCCATTTCGCCAGTATGCGTCGAGTGATCAGGTTGCTTTTCCATGGATGTTTTTTTTTCTGAAGCAGAATTCTCTTTTACTTTTTTAGTGGGATTTAATTCTGTTGATGATAGTGCTAAGTTTTCTGGTTCATTCATAACTTCTTCATGGGGTCGTTTGTGAGCCAAAGAACTACTTAATGCTCCGTCTTCAGACATTAATGTCCTAGAAATGTATTCTGAAGAATTCTTGATTAATTTTTCGGCAACGTCCTTGTCATCTTTGCCCTTTTTAGACTCTGCAGAACTCACAAGGCTAGCACTAAGGGCACCAGAAGCCATTTGTTCTAATAACATTTTACTTATATCAATATCTTTTTTATCACCCTTTAATAGCTTCTCCTGGACAGCCGCAAATTCCGGAGGGACTTGTGACCTCATTGCATCAAATGGCAGTTTCTTTTTATCGGTCTTAGAGAGATCGGTTGCTATGGTTTCGTGGTTATCATTATCCCGCGGTCTCTTTTCTTGTCTCATGATCGATTCGTAATTTAAAGATTGTTTTGATAAAGATTCTAAGAGATAGGGATCTGGTGGCAAATGTATTTGTGTGAGTTGACTTGATTGCTGTCGATCAGACACTTTTTGCTGTCGGGAGGTGGATGAATTAGTAACTATAGTTGACGACCGTGGTGTAGTGGTTTTCGCAGTACTACGTGAAGCGCTATGGCTTGAACCTTGTAATGTAGAAGCACCCGAACTTACTGCTGCATTGTTACTCAATAACCCTAATGTATCATATGCTGACGGCATACCAGAATGCATACCGAATGGATTTAGACCACTTAGCCCTAATTGAGGATACAACATATTTGGATTAGGAAAAACAAATGGAAACTGTGAGTTGGATGATTTAGAACTAGAGGGATTTACACTTTCTGTCGTTTTTCGAGATTTTGATTTACTTTCACTTGCAACGCTGGACCCCGTAAGATTATTTAAGTCTAAAGAAGAGAATCCAGGAAGTCCCAATCCAGCTAAATTCGCAAATATATTTCCACCAGCTATATTACCTAACAAATTTGGCATACTATTGAATGAATTTAACAGAGGATTATTTTTAGGATCAAAACTTCCCAAGCTTGAAAGTAACTTTGGGTCGAAGGTGTTCAACAATTTTGGATCAAAGCCTGTTAAATTAGAAAGTGTTGCAGCTAATGTTTTAGGATCAAATGCACTAAGGCTAGACAGACTTGCCAAAATAGCGGGATTTAAACCAGCCAAACTTTGATTCATATGAGAATTCGATGACATTACATTGGAAGACGGAGAATCAAGTGTGGGTGGTCGTCCTTTTTTGCGTTCATTCATTCCACCGCTGGATTGCATTGGGGAATGTCTTTGACTGCGAACATCCTGAGGCAACTTAATGTGCTCTTTTATGCCTTCAGTCCACTTGGAATCTATGTCATACATAGGATTTTCAGCAATCCATTGGGCTAGATGCTTAAGTTGAGGTGCTTTGGGGCCAGCTATTCGCTTTCCAGTTACCCGATGTACTACTGGTACGTGCTCTTCGGGAGCAAGCCGAGGTGCTACACCTCGGCGACGCGTATCCACGCTAGCTTGTTCAGCTAACCACTTGTTTACCTTTGCTTCATGAGAATACGATTTCATCGGAGGCACAACTGGAGCTTTAGGAATTTTCGCTTGTTCCAAAGATTGTTGCAAAAACGAAGACAACTCCTTGGAAGAAGCCTGTGGAGACGGCACATTTGTCACCGTAACCGAAAATGGTTTCTGTATTGAAGAAGCCGCGGATGAAGTAGGAGGTGCTGCTGGAGTCACCGTCACGTCAGGCAGCACGTTGGCACTACGTCCACGCAGGCTCTCTGACGAAGTAGTAGGGCTCTTACATTTAGCCGCTGATAAGCCTAGTACAATTTCGTCTAGCTTCTTTCTTTTCTTTTCTTTTCCAACAATTTGTTCGGGTGCAGGCTGTAAAATTAAAATAAAAGCAAGTTTGTTATATATTCCTCAATATTGTTCTTTTATGGGAACAGAGACGAAGCTACCAGTGGTTGTGACGTTGGTTAATAATAGTCGTTGTATAAAAAACTGGGTGTGTATACGTCACACATTCTCTAACTGCAAATGTTAATTTGTAAACTCAAAGACCCCCTATTACATGGGACTTAAACATAACTGGCGAAATGTGGGTGTACTATAGGTACACCTCTGGCCAACCCTTCGGAGAAACAAGGCATGTTATGTTGTGTTAAACAACAAAAAAAAAATGTTTTATATGGTAAAACTTCAAATTATCGATTTTCGAAGTTTTTCCTTTATTTGTGCTGTGATACCAGGGATTGAAACTGCTACTAATAGTATAGGTTCTGTATCGGTACTTAGCGGTTCGTGCTATTTCGGTACCTGGGTTCCAGACGGGTATCGGTACTCCACCTAACAAGTACCAGTACCAAATTCAGGTACCCGGCACGCACCACAAATCTCATATCTGTACAGTACGGTTGGCCAAACAATTTATTTTACTAATACTTATTCATATTTTATTTTTACTTACTAATCTGTTTTCTCACTCTAACTTACGGAAACATTAGTTTGGTACCGGTACAGTACCGATACTGGTGCCGATTCTCTTGTCACAAATGCGTCTAAACTAGACTAAAAATCACCAAAATTTAGTTTACTCCTGTCAAACGATGATTTCCCATTCTGAAATAGACTAAAGTGGCACAACTTAACTATATTTTAGTTTGACAGCACTAAGATTGACTGAGATTTTAATTTAGTGAAAATGACAATTTTGCTAAAATTTTAAGTTTCTAACTAATTCTGACCATTTTTAATCGCCACTGAAAATGGTGTGGAATATTATTAGTTGTCATGAACTAAAATTCACACGAACATCTCGACTTCGGGTGCAAAAACAGTACTGTACTGGATTTTTTTCTTTTCTTTTGCTTATATCTCGAAAATGGTGTGTCCTATCGCAAAAATAATGAAAATTTCGACCTTCTTTATGAAACCCTTATACCCCTAATCCTCAACACGTAGGTAACTTTTTTTTTTTCCATACAAAAAGTGAACAATTCCATATAAAACACGTCGAGGCTGCCCCCACTGCGCGCCTCCGGCTCTAAAAAAATTCACGAGGTAGGGCAAACAAGTATGTACCACGTGGAGTCGCAATTGTCAAATTCGATTTAGTTGTGTCAAATTATTTTTTATATTTAGAGACTTTTTACTACAGAATAGCGTTAAGATTCTCATAGCCAAAAGTAAGGAATTTTAGTGATAGTTTAGTTAGTTTAGTCCGGTGTACAAGAGAATCGGCACCACTGATTAGAAATACCAACAGTACAGGTAAGGTATATCTCTCTGGTAGTCCTGACGTTCTTAATAGTACGACGTTCCCAGGTGCGGGCTCCATTGAGGGTGGGAGCCAGAGAGATGAAATTTAAATTAAACAATAACATGGATAACTTAAGGCCTGTTAACAATTCAGCATGCGGAGTGGAGGCGAAAGCCAAAGAGACTCCCAAGGGAGGTGCTTGCACTTCCCTTGCCCCTGGTGGCTTTGCAGCTAAAGAACTAGTCATGTTTATCCACAAACGAGCTATGGGCCCTTTCTGCCCAAACTGTTCGATACAGAGCTTCAGTTAACCAACAAAGTCAAGTACCTCGGGGTCACTTTAGACAGTAAGTTAAACTGGAGTAGTCATTTAGACAATAAGCTAAACAGGGCCTGCATCACCTTCTGGCAGTGCAGGAAAATGATAGGTAAGAAGTGGGGCCTATCCCCTAAAATAATACTATGGATGTACACAGCAGTGCTCCGCCCCATGATAGCCTACGCGGCCGTGGTCTGGTGGCCCCACACCAAGCTAGTTACAGCCTCCAACAAACTACAACGCATGCAAAGACTGGCCTGCATGAGGACTACTCCGACTGCTGCAATGGAAGCCTTGCTGGGACTACCACCGCTGCACCTGTTCACACAGCAGGAAGCGACGATGGCGGCAGTGCGTCTAAATGCAGCAAATCTCTGGGGTAAAAGAGACACACAACACACCGCGCTGCTTGAGGGACTCTGCAAGGCGTTCCCCATTACGAAAGCCATAAATGACCGGGTACCCAAACAATTTATCTTTGATAAAAAATACAGAATCCAACTTCACGAGGATCGCCGATGTGTGGGCTTGCGCCCAACAGAGCTGGATCCAAAACAGGTAGTGGTACAGGTGCTGGAGTCTTCTCGGAGGACTTCAACATCCACATAGCTACACCATTGGGAGTCCATAACACAGTGTTCCAGGCCGAATGCATGGGTATTTCTCTTGCCACTTCAGCTATTCTGGATAGGGAAGTTTAGGACCACTTGATACGTATACTCTCAGACAGCATGGCTGTTCTGCATGCGCTGAACAGTCACACTGTGGACTCTGGGCTGGTATACGAGTGCCACCAGCGCCTTAACCAGGTGGGTGACCACAATAAAATAACCATTCAATGGATCAAAGGACACAGCGGTTCGCTGGGGAACGATGCTGCCGACAAACTTGCCCGAAGGGGATCGATCATGGCACCAGTGGGGCCTGAGCCCATCGTGCCACTCCCCTTGGGTTACCTACGCACTCTGGTAAGGAAACGAACTAGGGATCAGCATCACAAACTATGGTCGGACCAAGGCGAGTCAGGCAGGCTAAGGAGGCACTCCCTTCAATCGATGGCCGCCTCACGAAAAAGGTTTTCCGATAAACAACAGATGCGTATGGTTAAGATAAACACCTCTTTGTCATAGGAGTCACAAACAGCCCGCTCTGCAGAGCCTGCATGGAGGACGACGAGACATTTTCGTGATTCTAGGTCAACGGAACCCTTTTGGTTTATGGTTTTGATTAATTTGCTAAAATCAAAATATGTCGCATAAATGGCCGTATTTTTTTATTGCGTTAACTTAGAAGCTTGATTTTTTTAGAGCTTCAAGGGATCATATACCTACTATTTGATATTAATTTCAATGTGATACCTCCCTCCACGCGTTCCCGGGAAAAAGGTTTTTAACTGACAGACAGAAAAAGAGACGGACGCGGACGGTAGGACAACAAAGTGATCCATAAGATTCCGTTTTTTCCTTTTGAGGTATGGAACCCTAAAAATCAGTCTGAACTGAGTTATTACAGTTTATACAGGCAGATTTTTGAGATGGCACATGAGAGCTACATCTGAAACTATGAGTAAAAAAACTCTTTGTGACTTTTAAAATTAAATCAGTTTTTCAGATAAATTTTCAGTTACAACAGCAGTATAACTTCATAAATTGTTCGAGAAATACTGCGAAATACAAATTTATTTTTGCAGCCGAAAACATAAATACTGTTGCATGCGTAAGTAAATATTCATCCCAACTACGGAACCCTTCACTGACACGTACTTGGCCGGTTCTTAAGCTTTACCGCTTTTCTACTGCTTAGTTGGACCAGTGGTCGCACCACTGCTGAGCATGATGAGGTCCTGGGTAGTCAATTGTAGGCGTAAACTTCATCACATCATAACAATCGAATTTCAACTCACCACATTCTTTCTTTTCATGAGCCTGGAAAGAGTGTCGTCGAGTCGGCTGCGCGAGGGCCCGGAGGAAGGCGCCGCGTCCGGGCTCTGCGCGCGGCGGGCCACCGAGAAGTCGTGCACGTCGCTGAGGTCCAGCGGCGCGGACAGGTCCACGGGCGCGGCCGGGCCGGGCGGCGCGGGCGGCGCGCGCTGGTGCGCGGGCGGCGGCGCGCCGCTGTCACCCGGCGCCGCGCCCGCGCCGCCGCCCGAGTGCGCGGCCTGCGGCACGGACAGCAGCGCGTGCAGCTTGGCGCGGTCGGTCTCGACGTCGATGGCGATGTGGCGCTTAGGCCCCAGCTTGCGATCGTCGAGCGCGTCGGGGGCGACGCGCGTGTCCTGTTTAGCGGCGGCGGGCCACTCGCGGTTCTGTACGGCGTGAGCGATGTGGTGCAGGCGCGTCTCCAGCGCCCGCTCTGAGAACCAGCGCTCCGGAGGCAGTGTCTCCTCGATCCGCCCGAGCTTGGCTAGCGTCTCTAGTTCAGAGAGGGCGTCTGTGTCGTCCTCGGTGGTCCGATCGCAGTTATTGGAGGTTCTCTTGCTTCGCCTCAGCGACATGCGCGTTTCGCCGGCAGCCTCTTCAGAGCCGACCGCGTCTTCCTCGTCAGAAGATATCTTCTGTGCTTCACTCCTAGCCGCGCTCTTGTGACTCGCATACCACTTACTAGCGCAATCAGCGAATGGCATTTTGGGATCGCAAAACAGCTTACTATACGTATCACCCAATCCGTGCCTGAAAAAAATATTTTTGGTTAGAATAAAAAAAAATAATGCAGTTGTTTAATGGAACGGCATAAAAGAAGCACCAAATTTTGCTCATTGGCTTTTAATAATGCTAAGTCATCCGGATGTACCCTATCGGTCTTATTATAAAACAAGGGTTTTCTTTTGATATGGTTTAATTAAACCATCAAGTCAGTTTTTTGTTAAAAGAACTTACTGTGATGGAAACACAACTTAGTCCGGTACTACGGCTTTGTATTACGGAATCGGTTACGGAACAGATTGCTTTCACAATCGATGCCTAAGTATCCGCTCGTATTCCTGCGGGGTAATTGCGTAACATACTTACAATAGCTATGCCTTTCTTAAAACTTTGAAAATTTTACAACAACATGCGTGATTCACGTTATCGACGAGACGATTTTTTCCAGATTGTGAATGAAACTGCGTTATTGGTTAGGTTTGAATCAGTTTTGAAAATTGGGAAAGTGTCCGTTTTTCTTTTCATCTCTTTTAAATCGAAGGAAAACGTATTAATTGAATATAAACGTATAACACTTGTCTCGAAGCGACAGCTCCGGCTTACTCACGAATAACCTGTAACGTAAAGCATGCTTAGAATTCGTGTAAACGCGTTTGCATGTGCGTGTGAGCCGGCCTCGTTGAAATACTGTATGTTACTACTATTATGTCTACTGTGGTTTAAACGTGGGTCAGAAGATGAACCTTATTTTATAATAAGACAGTAAAGATTTTGGTATTATCAAATTATGTGACATACATTACCGTATGTTTTGATTGCGTCGACTGAGAAGCTAGTTTAAAAAAAAAAGATTCTAAGTTAAGGTTCTAGCTTGAATTTTTTACTCGTCCAAGTGACTACAGACCTTAGTATTTGACATTCATTTCAACTTGATACCTCTAATCGTTCCTGCGAAAATGTCACTGGGTGCTTCACAGACGGACAACAATGTGATCCTATAAGGGTTCCGTTTTATTGTTTTGAGGTATGGAACCCTAATTGGTTTTTTGTTGGTTATATTATAGTTTAGTGGTAAATATTATAACATCACTAATATAGACATTGATAATACCAGTATTATTGAAGCTACTCAGTTATGGAGATGTTTCAAAACAGCTTAACACCATGTCCAATGCCAATGCCTTTGATTATTCATTTTAATAATCAGCAGTATTGAATCCGTTATTCACGTTGTCGCGCAGACGAATTTTTGAAGCAATGAATTACTAATGTCCTTCAGATTGTTATTTTAAGTGTGTAACGCGATTGGGGTGGCTATGAGTTAATCTTCCGTAATGAAGTTAAATCTAATAATTGAATGCAAGAAAACGAATAATTAACATTTTTATAAAAGACTTACGCCCGGTTTCAGGAATGAAAATCAACACAAAAATTTGCTAATAAATGTGTAGCGCGCGTATCCTGCTGTGATTGGTTGAATTAATTATCAACAGCCAGTCGCATCGCTTGAATACCGTTTAATTTTGACACATCGATAATTTTCGTTCCAGTAACCGGACGTTAGTGGTTAATAAGACACGTTCTTGTAATCACTATTTGAAAAGTAGATCATTCTTTGTTTACATAAACCCCCTTATAAAAAAACCAGAATAAAGGTATGCCAATTTTAAACCCAAAAAAAGGTATACTTAAACTGGACTTAATACTAGTGGCAACTTTAATCCGCGTTTATTGTAAAGGGGTTAGGGGATTCAAACATTTGAAATATCGTACTTTACGTTAGTAGACCTTACGTTACGTTAGTAGGCCGCACGTTAGTGGTAACAAAACCAGTATAAACGGGAAAGTAGCATACGAGGATATTATAACTATACCTAACAACTTTGTATGCATCATATCCTACGAATACAAATACCGAATATAAAACTTTGCCTTCATCAAACACGTTGCAAAAACAGCAAAACTGCATTGTTTTTTTTTTTTTTTTTTTTTTTTCTTAAAAACGTTGCCCCACACTAGGAATTTCTCCTGTATTGTGGGTGCGTTTACAAACATTTAAACTCACATACACAAACAGCCAGACCCAGAGCAACTACTTGTAGGTCATACAAATATTTGTTCCGTGCGGGAATCGAACCCACGACACGCAGCGCAGCAGTCAATCGCTTAACCATTGAGTTATCCGTACCGCCAATTAAAAGCAATGCAAATAAAACTTACTTGCATACACCTAAAACCAACAGTTTGTCGTGTCGAGCCGGTTGCCACCACGGTGGAGTGTCCGGTGACCGCTCACATAAAGCCAATCGAGTATCTAGTGCAGGATGTGGTGCCACTTCTTCACGTAATACTCGTAGAAGATCAATCCTGTTAAAAGGTAATAGATTAGAAACTAAATAGGGTCTTGACGCAGAACGTCTGATTCGCAAAACGTCCGGTTGAAATAAAATTTCGATTTGAAAAATCATTTATCGGCCGCCATTAATGAAACTTTATTATAAGAACAAATTATTTAAAAAAAAAACATAAAAAGCGTTGCAAGACGGTAACGCTGTAAAGTAAGTATCCGTTAAGTTAAATCAATTTATACAGGGTGATTTGAAACTATGGTTAGTAGAGCAAAATGGATTTAGGATTAGAAAATATAACATCATTCACGTTGAAATTATAAATAATAAATAATAATAATTAAAAAAAAAAAAAACGAAATAACATAAACTTTGACAATAGACAAGTTATACAGAATGGTGTATACAAAAGGTAGGTAATGAGGTCAAGTCCAATAAGAGTAGGTACCCTGCCCCCCTAACTAGGAAAATCCTGTATCTTGGGCGGCAGTGACTTCGCATACTTTAAGGTCGAGCCATTATTGTGAGCGTACAAGTAAATGTAGAGTGAGATATTGTCAATGATAAGGTTATGTACTAGTGAAAAGAAAAATAAATAATAATAAATATATAATTGAAAAAAATATTGATTCAAAAACAAGTGATACAACATTTAGAAATTACTGATTGATTTGTTTTTTTTTTTTGTCAGTACGATAGTACTGTTCGATAGTATAATGAAAAGATAAAAAAAAAACAATTCAATAAGAGAAGCAGCTAAGAGATGATCTCCTGAAGGCGCCAGTTCACGAAAATGACGTATGGATTAGCACCATTCAGCTCAATCATTTTGATGGGAACTGAATACACTTGTGTCCCAAAACATGCAGTCAAAGTGAGCTGTGCTCTGCCACCGACGACGCTGAAGCGCCAACAAAATTTGAAATGTTGTTGTGCCAACGACACGAAGAAGATTGAAAGGCACTATTGTTTTATTTCGGCTGTTAGTTTAGTAGTATGATTTCGTTAGTTAGTTTACGAAGAACGCGACTGACAAACCCCCTAAAATTTTGCAAATATACTTGGCTAAAGGCAGCAGTCAAAATATTATAAAAACTTTACATAACTATTTACTTCAAAAACGTTAAAATTTGGTAACAGTATTTTAGCAATAATAAGAATACAATAATTAGGTTGTGTTTAGAAGTCAAAGGACAAGTTTCAGACTTGACGTCTTCATACTGATCGAATCTACCTGTCAAAACTTTCCTGTTTTCGATTTGTGGCTAAGATTTAGAGGACCTTTTGATACAGTTTACAAAGCATGTTTATTCGAAATAAGTAATATGAAACCATTACCTTTCAAGAGTAGCAATAGCTCGCTCTTCACCAATAGGCTCTGCTTTTAAATCTGCTCTTGTCGGTAGCTCAGCTTCTCCCACAGAAAGTCCACACTGACGTTTGCACATGGCCATAAACGCCTTTAAATAATCAGTTAAAGCGTCATCACTTTTAGTGTCTAATCGTGCAAGTGTTCTAAAACGACTCCAGCGAAGACTTTTAGTGGTTGGGTCGAACTCCACTCCATAGGAAGCAACGGTACGACGGAATGCTTCTTCGTCTGCACGCGTCCAACGCCATTGTGACACCTCATCTCTGGCCAACTGATCCATCCGCTCTCGTCGCTCCATCTTCTGAATGAAATTCTTACTTAATAATCTTACACATGTCCCCCTTATTTATAAATGTTGCTTAGAGTTAAGTTATGATTAAACGACAATATGACCAAATTTTCCGTCCGTATGAAAATGTCCTAATATGTAACAAATTAGCAACGATTGCTGTATTCACTTGTCAATAGGAATCTTGTTTAGTCTATGTACAAATACAACGTTGATACGACAGAGGGGCTTTTCTTTAAACTGCCTATACTAGGTACCATTTTCAAGCTCTGTACCAAAAATCAATTAAATAGGAGAAGTAGTTTAGCCGCAAATGATTTTTTAAGTTTTTGCCCCGTTTGAACACGATGTATCTTTCCTAACAGCTGATTATGTCTATACGCATAGGTCATCCACCTTAAAACGATAAATCTGAGTTTAGCCTACGATGCGTTGTTGCCGCTCTGACGCAAGTCACAAGTACAACCAAATATTTTTCGCTAAAAAAATGGCAAAGCAAACAAGAGAGAGAGAATCATAGCAAAACATCCCGCGCGTAAAAGAAATAGAAATAGGTCAGTCTGTTGTTATTGCATCTTAGATCCTTTCGCGATCGGTAAGTAAGTGGGGGCAGTGGGGTCTCAGTCAGTGCGCCGACTTTATCCTTTCAGAACGTATGTTACGTAACACGGAAGCTCTTGCGCCGCTTACGCGCGCAGACAATTGATTTTGTTTTGTTATTGTGATAGGACACATAATAAGTTTAAGACAATATTTCTTTTTATATTGTGACAGGACACACGTAACATCGGATTACTATTATTTAGTGTTAGTGTTTTTTTGTGATTGACTGTTTTTTATTGTGATAGGACACGTAATTAAACTTTGGTTGTGTGTGAGTGTAATTAAAATACAATTGTTGAACTAAAAAAATAGGATTATTTTAGCATTTCACAAATTAAAGTGCTTAGCAACGAACAGTGATTTAATTATAATTCGGTATAATTTGTGCATTAATGTGAATGGAGTTTTTGTTGTGATTGTTGTTGTGTGCGTACTTACTTCAAAACCGTACCTATCATAAAAGCCGAGCGGAGGCCTAAGCCGCCGCTCGCGCCACCGCCCCGGCCGCCCGCCTTGACACGTGATAACACACGCCGCGATCCGGCGGACGCGCGACGTTGCCGCTTTGTTACCTAGGTATCTAAGGTCAGTTAATTTTTTTTAAACAGGTTGGTTGCGTTTTACTCTGATTTGTAAGCTATTTAGTTGGTTTGAAAAAAAAAAAAAATTTTGATGCTTTTTATTTATATACCGTATCGAATTAATACTAAATACGTATAGTATACGTAGTGTAATTTAATGCCCCTCTGTCATATCAACTCTGTATATTGTGAGTGTAAGTAAATATCGTACCTATTTTCTGAACTGAATAAGACAAAAAAAAAAGTCTGTTCTTACTTTTTAAAGTTTATTTAGTGCCAATATTCTCCGTTAAAATGGCTGTAACAGTCAGACGCACAGACTTAACGAAATTATTTTGGTTTCATTTTTGCCATTCCACTACGGGAACCCTTAACCGAGGGTGCCGGGTCTTTTTTAGGAAACATGCACACATCCAACACAATCTATAGGTACCATCGAAGAATTTCATATCTATACACCGTAAGGACTATTTCTGCTTGCAGCGCTCGGTCGCTATAGAACCGGGGCGGTAATAGATGTGGTCATCGTGTTCACGGGATTTTGTTTTCAAACTGCTTAGATATGAAGTTCTTCGATAGTACTTGGACTGTTAATCGTATTCAATAATTTGACATTTCGAGACAAAATAAAGTTACCATCCATACCCACCCAGGATGGTATAAATAAAGAATCTTATAGGTATCTTGGATTTCGTAATTTTTATAATGTAATGTATATTTGCCTCGTTGGTCAGAATTGCGGCTGCTGAGCGCGAGGTCCTGGCTTCGATTCCCAGGACAGGTATTGTTATTAGGTTTATTTTTTAATTAGAAAATCCAATGACCAAAACTGTTCGTTTTTGCGTTCAGTGGCCATTAACGAAACTGAAACATTCAGTAGAAACTAACATAAAAAACGAAATTTTGTATGGTAAAGCTTAAAAATCAGTTTGAGCAGAGTTAAATCACTGTATACAAAGTGATCAAAAATCACTTTGTGTACATGGGGCTTCAAAGCATAATCCGAAACTTTCAAAGGATTCAAAGGACTCGTGACCTTGATTTTGGTGGAAAATAAAACTGCATTTTTATTTTTTGTGCTTGCTGCTTCTGCCTGAGGCAGGAATCGAATTCGAACCCTTTTGTAAAAAAAAAAGCATTTATACTGAGCCATAGTGTTGCTGATAAAGATCAAAACCTAGGTCGGGGTTCCATTGAACACTTTGCTACCCATAGTTTCGGATTTAGCCCTGATGTGCCATCGTAAAAATCACTCTGTATAAACTAAAATAAGTCCGTTCCAACAGTTTGTTATGGTTTACCGTGACTTATTATTTAGTTAGTGATGTAATAATGTACCAAATTTTAAAGTTTCATTAATGGCCGCCAAGATAAAAACAAAGCACCATTGCTGTATACATTTTGGTAATTGTCTTATCTCAGTAGCTGCCCGAAGTATGGATGAATAAGAAAAACATAATTGGAGAAATGTGGTACACCTCAGCCCCCAACCCTTCGGAGGCATGATGTTAAGTATAATAATTATAAAAATAATTACAATTAAAATTGCTTTTATATTACGCACCTTAGCTCTTTGTTGCATTTTAAGCTCCTCTCTTTTGTAGTTTCTTTGATATGCAGTGATTAGCCTCCGGAGTCTCGTATTCAAATCTTGCATTGAGGGCCATAAATGTCCACCACTACTGCTTTGAGTACTGTCATCATCCGGCCGAGGAGAAGCTGCGGGGGATGTTGCTCCAGCTCCACTAGATACATCGTCTGTGCAATCTTCGTCTCCTACTACACTACCTCTCACCTTCCTTTCTTCACTCCTGTTACACATCATACATGTCAGTCACAGTCAGACCCGCGGATACACATCCCCGCTGCACCTGCACGTTGCCCCTTTCTCACATTTACAATTGTATAGGCGGCAAGGTTAGTATTCAATTTTTTATTTTTATTAGTACCTATTGACTAGATAAAATTTGTGATTAAAAAATCACCGGTACAATGCATTCATTTGAATTTAGAAAATTCTACTGTACGTAGCTTTATTTTCAGACGAGTTGGTGTCGAGTAGTTAGGGTATGCGATGGCCATAATGTCTGATAGCGACTTCTGCACCCCAATTACGTAACACACTTTTTTACAAATTACAAATCCATTGTTTATTCGCGCTAAGCAGAGGCGAATAAACAATAGATTTGCAATTTGTCCAACTATTTTGGGATAGGCTTCCAAAACATCTATGGATGTTTCGATGTCCAGCAGAAGACGCAATTAATGTTGTTGAATTGTAAAAATGTGTGTTACGCAATAACCCTGCTACATAGAATTGCAATAAATGAAAGCAGAAAGTATTATTTAGCTGAATGATTGATTATATTGCTAGTTTTGTTTTATTTAATCTTACATAAGTCGGATTGGGTGCGAAATCCTCATTAAAATAAAAAATAATTCTCATGTACTCACTTGATATCAGTACATTCAGCATCATCTGGTGGCCCCAGTTTGTCTACAAAGCAAAGTTGTGGATCTGAACGCATAGCCAAATAATTTTCGTAACCATGGACGTATGTTCCTACAAGCAAGGACACGTCACACTCACTATCCCACCACAGGCGTGGAGGTGTGCTGTCCACACCACGAGGTACGCGCATTCCCAAGGAACTGCAAAAAATAAGAAAAATTGATCTTAGAACACGACGTTGTCAACTTGTGGATGTGGATAGTCGTTACAGTCAATGATCTTAAGGGAGTTTTCACATGGGAAGATAACGACCATTTCTAATGTGATTGTGATGGCTGTCGATCATTATCGTTAATGTCTGCCAATGTAAAAAGCGACCAATAGTCGTGCAAAAAGGATGAAGAATCAGTAGCTAAAGATGTATTCACTGGAGAAAATTGTCAGGTTCTAGCCACGAACCTGTTAGTGCCTTCCATGAATTACACAGTTTTTGAAGTGAACACTTCTTCAAGTTGAGCGATTATTGACTCGAAAACTTATTGATTCACGTCACCGACGCGCCGTAGTGCATTACTATAGAATATAAATGGCTAATACCAGTTTTAAGTTTTCATTTCTGTTGGTTGTCCCCATGACTAGCATTTTTTTAACTTATATAACTTGAAATGATGTGTTTATCTCTTATTCAATTGGCACTCCGTACCGTACTACGCCAGGCCAGCTCAAGGTCAAAGTGTTACCACTGATCTACGAACTGTTAATTACCTTTCGATCTGTTATTGGTTAAAACTTTAAAAACTTTTAACCAATGACAGTTCGAACGGTAATTTGACCGTATTGCGTAAAAATTATACGTGTTGTTTACACGGTGCTAGTCGATTGCCTCAATTTTTAGGCATGCAACAGGAAAAAAAACTTGCAATGGGTAAATGGCAAACTTTCTAGTTTAAAATGACAGAATATTAATTATTTTACCTGGCATGAACTCCACTCTCGATTTGTGTCGCGTAGTCACCTATGACCTCATGTTTGATGTAATACATCATTCTTACTCGTAGTAACACCCTGAAAATATAACCATGTTCAATTTCGAAAGAAATATATATTTAATAGAATTGTATATAATTTAAATAATATAACAAACCGTCCTATTCACTGAGTACATTATGCTCCCTATTTCTATGCTATGCTGATCATGCTTATGTCAATGTCAAGAAAAAACATCTAATAAAGTGGGTTTAACAAAAATCTTATAAAACAATTATTGAGATGGGCGTAAAATCAAATGAATGACATGCAACTTTATCACCGATGTTGCTATGATAAAAATGATTCGTTTTGAATGACTTTATAGCAAGTCAGTCGTTATTTTTTTCGAGCCTTCTCGAGCTTGGTGTGCATGTTAGACAATAGGGTGACATCAGATTTGCAGACACATCTTGTTGAAACGTGATAGAGTGCTTTGTCGCTTTGTACAAGTAAGCTCGCTGAGCGATCACACCAATTCTATAGCCATGTCAATAACTAAAATACATCCAGCTGTTAGGATGCTACGAGTGAATAAAGAATCCTACATATATACAAAGATACGCACGAAAAACATAACCTAATATTCTTGGCAGTCGGGTAAAAAATATGTACTTACTTATTAGCATGTCTAAACAAATGCTTTTTGTAACTGTTTTCCAGATACAATTCACAGTCATATTTTTCTGTCGAACTCCAATGAATCGGATCTTCCCATTTTTGAAGATCATTGGATTTAGGCAAATCCTTAGGTCTGTTTTTCTTTTTTGCATTTCTTCCTCGAGGCACAGGATTATGTAGTCCACTGTGATTTCTAGAGATGGTAACTTCCCCGTTTTCACAAGGTTCAATTAGATCCCATATGAAATTTCTTATTTTCTCATCACCTTTATAATGGCGTAAACAATATAAAACCTGAAATTGAAACGACACTATTAACCAAACCAGCCAATGTACCGGTGGTGTTGCAAATATTACGTAAAATTATCAGGATAAATTTCAACTCAGTCAAAGTCTTAAACTTTCTCGGTATTAGCATGGCAAATCATCATATAAAAACGAAATTGTAAGAACAGAAAATCCTCATAAAATATACATTATACGTGTGCTGTTTTTAATAATGACGCATCAGCATGCATTCTTCACTTTTTGGAGACCGATCTCACCTGACCTATAATACCGGATAAGTGCGAGTAGGATTCGCGCCCTGATGGTCCATTCGAAAGCAGTGCCTGGCTGCCCGCGGATTTACTCAAATGACACGGCCTATTAATTTGCAATTTCGGATTGAAAGACAGCAGTTGACAAAAAACTTGATAGAGTAGAATGATTTGAAATAAAGACTAAATGTTACTTCAAGATACAGTCAATGAATTTTCTATTACGGATTGAAGGACAAACTTAACGGTTGAAAATAAATGTTCTCCCATACACCTTTCCACATCACGTCGATGCTCCAACTGCAACTGTAAGTTTGTAATCGCATCAACTAATATTTTATGTGATATAACTACAAATTAACTCTATTCGGATTTATCCTAGACCTACTTGTACTGTGAGACTTTACTTCTAGTGAAAAGTCAATGACTAAAATTGTTCGGTAAATATCTTAAAAAAATAAAACTCACTATTATTCGCGCACAGTCTTCTATAACAGGAATTGTCCAACCTTTTCTAAACTGATTTTTCTCTACGATTTCTTCCCACCGCGCCCACCTGCAAAAACATTTCGAAGAATCAACATGTGAAGCCGTAGTTTACCTAACATAAATTATGACAATATTTTATATGTAATTAAAAGGTCCTCGCGCACTACTTCTTCTGCGGCCACGTCGCAACTTTGGCCGCAGAAGCTCCGACCAAAATGCGGTCGTTCATAGTAGATCACAAAGTTTGGTCTCAACGAGTCAGACGGCAAGTCTTGCGCCAAATCACGATGTGTATTGGGTTAAGATACATTGCTAGGATGCTGCTACCACTGGCCGTGTTCGAGGCCGCGCAGTGTACGAGGCATTAAGATATACATAAGATAGAGTAAAAAAAAAAAAAAAACTTCATCATCACGCGTGACAAAATACCGTGCCACTTCACTCAAGAGGACGTAGCGACGTTAAAACCACTACTAATTTTGAACAAAGGACATACATCTATCTCTTTCACACTAGTTCGCAAGCAACTGGCAAACGTTACGTAGATTGAGAAAGTTTTATGACTTGCCAATGCAAGTTCGGTGTTGTCCACCACTTGCTTTTTTTTTTTCAGTGAGAACTTTATTCAGCCTAAGTATTTAAAATATTGATAATATTCAATTTTATATTTCAACTGCCACGCGACATGTATAGGGTTCACCATGACGAAATTTACGCATTCTGTAGTCGTGCCATTAAAGTTGAGACTTGACCGCGCCTCCCGCCGCTCTTTCTGACGCTTCGACGGGGACCTCAAACCGCTAAATAGACCCATAAATCGTCTACTGCGTAAGTCAAACCACGTGTGCGTCAAGTCTCAACTTTAATGGCACGACCTGGACATGTACTACCTAATTAATCTGCATTCATTTTAAGACAACAGAAAGTACCACTAACACAGTTACACTTAATAACAAAAAGGTATTTTCTAGCGTAGTTAGCTGTACAAAAGGGGCTAAGCAGAAATCCTTGAAATTATTTCATCAAAATATTCAAGGTTTTTCTTCCAAACAATTGGAAATTGAATTGTTTTTAGAAAAAACAATGTTTGACATTATTTGCTTAGCTGAGCATTGGTTAAAAGATTATCAAATGTTAATTAACTATGAAAATTATAGTGTGGCCAGTTGCTTTAACCGAAAATCAATGCGGCATGGTGGTTCACTAATCTTAATTAAAAGTTGTATTAAATCAAAAACCCGTAATGACATAGTTGAACTATCGGTTGAACATAGCATTGAACTGTCTTGTGTTGAGCTAGATAAGCACTTCATAGTGTGCGTTTACAGACCCCCTAATTATCAAAACTACTCTATATTTGAGTCAGTAATGGAAGATGTTTTGGCAAAACTTGCAACTGGTAATAAATCAGTAATTATCTGTGGTGACTTTAACATTAATATTTTAGAAAATAATTCAAATACCCCTAGATTTCTAAATTTGTTCAAATCATTCAATTTGTCAAATGTGTTTGTAGAACCAACCCGAATAACTTCGACTACTGCTACATGTATTGATAATGTGTTTTGTTGCTGCGAATATTTAGATATAGCTATAGTTAATTATCTCCCTTCTGATCACAGTGGTCAAACCATAACTTTTGAGTCCAACATTCCAATGCAAAAAGTGCAGATACAATACAGACCACACATACAATACAGACATCTGTTAAATTAAATAAATTTAATAGCACTTTAGTTTGTAAGTTAAGTAATCAGGACCTTACAATGAACAATGTTAATATTTATCCACTCAACAGTCCAAGGGTACTACATTCCCCGAAAAAACTCTTGCCTTAACTGTCCATGGGGAATACATTCCCCGAACGAAATCGTTCATTTTAAACGTGTACAGCACTAAAGTCCGGTGATATTCGTACAGTAACAAAATACTAGATGGCGCTATATGAAATTTGTCATCCGCAAGAGTAAATTTAACCTGTGCAAGGAAAACATAATATTTAGAAAAAAAAAAGTGAAAGTGACAGTTCGACTTTCTTGTAAACAAACTGTTATTGTGTGTGGAGCTCAAAGCAAAGTGTGTAAGATTGCTGTTTTTATACCTTATTTCTATTGTTATTGTACATCAAATTAAACGTGAAGATATTTTCTTAACGAAATATGCATTACTACGAAAATTTCAAAATGGTTACATAGAATAATTTTGCTGGAAAAGCTATATGATCACTACGCGATCATCGTTTGATGATTCTATATTGTTTACAATGTATTCTAATTGGATTCTATGGATTATATAAGATAATTCTTCACTATTAGTACGATAGCCATTAACAAACGAAATATATTGAGATGGGATCTAGAAATGATTAAAATGCAACTCGTTACAGTGTTGGTGAGTGGACCTTTTGAGACGTACTTGACTTTGTTTATTTTTTCATGACAGAAAACTAAATATTTATACTGAGATATTGGTGTCATTTTAAAGGGTATATTATATACTATCAGAATAGAAAAAAATTGTAACCAGTAACTGTTATAATTTTCATGTAAAACTCGAAAAAACTACTTACTTAGAGTAATTTACTTGTAATTAAATTAAAATTTGGATTCTTTGAGCTTTCCGTGAGTATTTTTTATTCGAATGTAGCTATAACAGTTTTTCAGTAGTAATCGTTTTTGTTGAGAGCGTCTCGCGCGGTCATAAAAAAGTAAGTGACATTTCCTGCGCGGACCGGCGGGGGGGGAATCACCGCGCGGCTCGGACCGTCCAAACCCAGTTCGATAATTCTTTTAAGAAGAACACTAAGATTATCAGCCCTAAGTTTTTATTTAGTGACTGGGCAACTAATGGACTCAGGAAAAGTAGGGATAGACTTTTCGAGCTGTATGACCTTAAGCCTTATAATAACACGGAAACTTTTAGTAAATATGTTGCTACTTACTCTAGAACTTTTAAGAACACTTGTAAGGCAACTAAAGCCTTATAAATTAGTAACAAGGTTAAATCAGCAGACAATAAACTACAGACGGTTTGGAAAATTATCAATAATGAAATGAACAGGAACAAAAAGAATAATTCGGAGTACATCCTGAAGACGTCATGTGGTGGTCTCATTGACGATAACAAAGAAGTTGCTCAAGAATTTGTAAATTTCTTTACCAGTATCCCACTTAAAACTACTGAAACCTAAAATTCCTCACCCTCGCTCTCTTTTGATTTATTAAGGGCGAACGTTTCAACATGCCCGATTGAATTTAACTTTAAGAATATTAACCCCATAACAATAATAAAAGATTTTAAGCAAATCAAGATCAAATTGACCAAAGATCTTTAAGGAATGTCCATTTAAATCTGTACCTCCATAATTGAGACCATAGCGCCTTACCTAGCCTTAATATTTAATTTGTGTGTGAATCAAGGAATCTTCCCGGATTTAATGAAATACAGCAAGGTAATACCACTTTTCAAATCCGGGGACAGTAAAGACACCAATAATTATAGACCCGTATACGTGTTGCCGGTTTTTAGCAAGGTGTTTGAAAAGGTAATGCTTAATCAAATGCTCAATCATTTTAACAGAAATGAAATCCTCCACGATCAACAGTATGGTTTCACCAGAGGATGTTGTACCACTGACGCCGGTGTTACCTTATTAAGACACATTTTTAACGCGTGGGAAGAGGCCCAAGACGCAATAGGAATTTTTGTGACCTCTCTAAGGCGTTTGATTGCGTCGATCACGAAACCTTACTTTTAAAACTTGAGAATTACGGACTTTGAAAACTTGCACTCAATTTAGTAAAATCTTATTTAAATGATAGACAGCAGCAAGTTCAAATAAACGGTATCAATTCACTAGGTTTAAAAGTAAAAATGGGTGTGCCACAAGGCTCAATATTGGGTCCATTCTTCTTTTTAGTGTATATTAATGATCTACTCCATTTATTAAAAAATCAACCACAAATGGTGTTATTTGCTGACGATACTTCCTTAATTTTTAAGGTAGCTGGACGTGCTACAAATTTTGACGACGTAAATAACGCCCTACTGCAGGTCCAAAATTGGTGCATAAAATTTTCTTTACCAAAGGTCAAAAGTAGTAATTGTGATAGTATTGAATCAAGAGAAACTAGAATTTGTCGATAAAATTGTTTTCCTGGGGATCATCACGCTCGACTCAAGGCTACAATGGTCCTCATTTAACATCTCTTGCAGGACGGCTAAGTTCAGCAGCATATGCTGTCAGAAAAATACGTCGATTTACTGATGTAGATACCGCGAGGCTAGTCTATTTAATTTATTTTCATAGTATCATGTCTTACGGTATATTACATTGGGGACGGACTGCAGACATCCGAGTCTATTTTTATTCTGTAGAAAAGAGCGATCAGAGCCATTTATTATCTCCGCAGGCGCGATTCTCTTAGGGAACTGTTTAAGGATATTAACATCATGTCCTTGTCACGGTACCTTGTCAATATATCTATGAAAACATCATGTACGTAAGAAAATTTTTACATCTTTTTTGTAAAACCGGTGATAGACATCATTATAGTACAAGAAATAGGGACCTATTAGTAAAGGTTAAGGTAGACTCATCTTACATGGGGTACTGTTTAAAATGTTACAATAAAATTCCTCCCCACATACTTCAACTGAATTCAAATTCAAATCTTGTATAAAACGCACACTATGTAGGCTATTATAAGTTGGGGGATTACATCACTGATAAAAATGCTTGGCTCATTGCTGGTCCTGCTCCACAACCACAACTAATTGATTAACATTTTGAAAATACTGTTGGGAGCTTCTGAAGATTGTAAGACCATCTTTGTATTGTATAAACTCAATTTGCTTTGTATTATATAATTGCATAGCACAGGTGTGAGAACTATGTACTAAAGAGTTACCATTTACCGGGTATATCTCAAAAAGTTAAGGACTGTCTCCTAAGATCGTTTTCCTGTAGCTACAATGGTGAAGGTACCTGCCCTTACTGCCCCAACTTAAAAATCCGTCCTATATCTATAGTATGTAAATTGTAAAATTGCTGCGCGCTTAATAACAGATGTGCTTACGTTTGTATAGGGGACGGGGAACGTCGCATTCTAGTGTTTTGATACAATGTTTAAAATATTTTTTCATACATAACTTCGAAAAAGTTACAACTGCAAATACTCGATATTTCCATACACAGTAGGTTCTCAGGCATATTTCAGTACAAAAAATGATTTTACAATGACGAGAAGAATAATGAACAAGACGAAAAATGGCAAATATGGAGTGAGCGTATTGGTACCCGTACCGGTTGAGAGTACTACGCACCTAACCTTTATTAATAACATCGCTCAGGTCAGTTTAGGATGTATCAAGAAGTACCCAACAGCAGTGATGTTTAGTAAAGTTATTCCTTAAAGGGTTCCTTGACTACAGCATTTTATGCTATGGAAGCTCAGAGCAATCTTGTCTCAGGTCTCTGTTCACATAATAATGAACAATTATGGTTGTTACAAAAAGGTAGATAAGATATTTTATAACTAAGGACGCTTATTTAAAACCGTGACTGCAACTCCATCAGCGTGAATTGAATGTCTATAATAATATTTATAAACACGTCGATAAAACCACAACCAAACAACCCTCGTTGTCTCTTTGGGACATAATTGATGTAAGCGTGGAACAAACTCGCCATTTGAATACGTGTTGAGGCGCCAAACCGCACATCGTGTCGCCCTCAAAACTGAAAGCAGCCTACCACTTTACCAATACTAACTAACTATAATTAAAAGTCCCAACTCACCCAAATGTAAGTAGACCTCTTTCTATTTTAAAACATTCTGATCTGGTCCATGACCCATACACAACCTCTTCATCCACAGGAACACCTTCATGACGAGGTATATAATCATCGCTTGCGTATCTGCGTCCCTTTTTACCAAGTTTTTCTTTCTTTCTTTTACTTCTTAAACTTATTCCTGAAAAAAAAACAATATTTATATTAATTTGTCTAAAAATTTTTACGTTAACCATCTGACGACCATATACAGAAAAGTTATTAAGACAAAAGTTATTTAGTTAGGCATCCCTAAAATAAAGTATAAAACCAACAAATCCAATCACTATTATCAAAATTAATTTTTATTTATTTATTTTAACATATCAATATTATTGACCAAACCTGTGTTAAACATGATGAGCGTTACGCTAATGTATTTTTACAGTTACCATCGAACTAACATTTGCAATAGAAGGGACAACATAATGCACTCAGTGGCAGAAAATATAGTCAGATAAAGTTGCGGTGAGTTTTATTTATACATATTATTAAAATAAGTCACTTTTCGAGTTTATCTGTGTGACCGCGTTGTTTTTATAAACTTCGCAACGAAATTCAAGCGGTTTTCACCATCATAAGAACGTAACCCGGAACGTTTGTGTATAATACATTAATAATAAACTTACATACAGGGTGTAAAAAGACCTATCACATATTATCTACACATTCTGTACATTAAACTAAGTAACATTGAGCAAAAGTTATTGCTGGAAAACGACGATTTTTGGTGTATCACAATGACGAGAAATGCCTCGGCTTCGTGAAGCGTCTATTTACACCCAATAGAGTAAGAAATCTCGATGTTTTGCCATGTTGTAAAAACCGTGCGAAGCAGGGGCGGGAAGCTAGTATGATATAATTACAAATTCTATATTTGAAAGAGGTTAAAACTGAATCAATAATTTTATTTGTTATAACGATCAGTAAATATTCTCACCTTCCTCATCCTCGTCAGAATCTGGGGTGACCTCCATATCAGACATTTCCATGGGACCATCATCATGGCCGTATCTTTTAATGACTGTCCGTTTCCTGGGTTCTGTAACGATTAAATCTTCGTCTTCTTTTTTCTCTGTAGTATCAATTTCTGCTTTTTTGGCCCATTTATTCCAGAAATCAGGATCTCTAATGTCAATATCTGAACGTTGGTCTGCTGCAGAAAAACTAGCTTTAGAAAATGTTGATCCTTTTTCTGACTCCATCTGAATAACTTGAGTTCTGCGCGCTAATATCATTTCAATATCTTCCTCACAAAACTTGTCACCAGCATTATCTTCGTCCATCACAGCGCCATATGCACCTTTTTTAAGCAAATCTTCAATTTCTTTTTTAGAGAGTTGCTTTACGCCTGTTTCTTTTCCTTGTATTGTATTCATACTCTGTAATATTGCTTTATCTAAACCAAGTTTTAGTGATGCTTTATCAAACATCTCTCTTTCGTACGAATTACGACATATTAATCGATATATTTTAACCATTTTTTGTTGACCTATACGATGGCATCGAGCTTGTGCTTGTAAGTCATTCTGTGGATTCCAATCGCTGTCATAAATTATAACCGTATCCGCAGCTGTTAGATTTATGCCCAAACCACCTGCTTTCGTACACAACAAAAATACAAACCTATCAGAGTCGGGTTTAGAAAATCTATCGATTGCTTCTTGTCTCAAATTACCCCGTATACGTCCATCAATCCTTTCAAAGGGATATTTTTTGAATACCAGGTAATCTTCTAAAATGTCTAAGCATCTAACCATTTGGCTAAATATCAAAACTCGATGGCCACCTGCTTTCAATTTTGGAAGTAATTTATCAACCAGTACCATTTTACCAGATGAGTCAATGAGTGCTTTATAATAAGCTTGTTTATCTTCCCCGTTGGCTTGTTTATAGTCAAATTGTATTTGATCTTCTGCTCCGTTTAGCAGATATGGATGAATGCAACACTTCCGCAGTTCCATCATAGTATTCATCAAATTGGGAATATTAGCTGCCGAAGCAGTACCTTTTTGTAAAAAACTGAAATTTCTCTCAAGTATTGCTCTGTAATACTTTTTCTGTATGTTAGTTAATTCAACTTCAATTATAGTTTCTTCCTTTGGAGCCAACGTTTTTTCAACATCTTCTTTTAATCTTCTTAACATCATTGGTTTTAAAAGTGCTTGCAACTTGACCACTTCCGATTCACTTTTAAGTTGACCAAATTCATTTAAGAACGCTTCACTACTAGAAAATTGTGATGGTTCAAGAAAATTGAGCAGAGAGAACAGTTCATTGACATTGTTCTGCAGTGGAGTGCCAGATAATAAAACCCTATGCTCCAAATGAAGCTGACGTAATCCCTCCAATAACTTACAATTGCGATTTTTCAGTCTATGAGCCTCATCAATTACACATATTCGCCAGTTAAACGATTTTAATTCCTGAAAGTCTGTTACAATTATTTCGAATGTTGTTATGAGAACGTTGAATTTAGTAATTTCTTTGATTGGCTCGCCTTGTTCGTTCTTGTAATAATATTCATATTCCTGCAGCATACTCTTACTCTGTTGTGAACCATGATAAACGACAACGTTCATTTCGGTCCATCCTTCAAATTCTCTCTGCCAATTAGGTATAGTGGACAGAGGAGCTATAATTAGGAACGGTCCTCTTACACCATATTCCCAAACAGAATTTACAAATGTTAGACTCTGTATAGTTTTTCCTAATCCCATTTCATCCGCTAATATGCAGTTACGATTATTATGCCAAGAGAATAGCAACCAGTTAAGCCCTTCGAGTTGATAAGGCCTTAATGTGTTTCCTCCTTTATACAAAGGTGATTCTTTTAACTGGACCCACTGATCTGCAGAAGGTCGCTTCTTAAACTTCCACTTTTCTTTTGAGGGTAATTCACTAAATGTCTTATACTGCCTTATCTTATCGACATCAATGTCTTCTTCCAATTCCCATGTACTGTCTTCATATTGTAAGCTTTTCCATTTGACTAAATAATGTTTTACAATAGTATTATTTGCAGGGTCTTGATTTTCTGACATATCTAGAATTCTTTCCACCTCAACATAGTCAGGATTGAATGGTTCGTCATCTAACAACTCAAATATATTCAATTGTTGAGCCTGTTTTTGCTTAAATCGTTTAATTTTTGAAAATATCCGTTTATCACCCTTGTAAAGTTCTTCTTCAGTTTTCCATTCACAATGTAAATATGAAAAGTTCCTGTACTTCACAAAATATTCCTCTACATCAACCATAACTGGCTTAATGCTTTTGCTTTCTTGATTTTCTTTATTGCTATCCGCAGTAATTTCTGCTTTAATAATTTCTTGAGTGAGCTCGATTTTGTTACAAATGTTCTCTTCATTAGTTTCCTTTTTGGCTTCGTTACTCATTACCGGTTCAATATCATCATTGGTATCCTTACAAGAAACAACCGTTTCCGTTTCGTTGTTAGAAGTATTAGCAGATGGCTCACTGTCACCAATTTCTAGTTTTGGTATAACTTCACTAGTTGATGGTTCAATTTTGAATTCTCTTTTCCCCATACGACAGGCTAACACATGTTGGACAATCATGGAATCTTCTTCCGTTATATTTACGTAAATATAGTTAGGTTTAGGCACACCTTCCGATCTGCTGTTCTTGATATGATCTTTGGTATCTAAGTCTTCAGACTTACTTTCTTTTTCGACCTTGGGAGTGGCTATTGTAAATTCATCATCTGATAAACGTATCATGACATCATCTGTGTATTTTTTACGTTGCGTATTTCTAGCAGATCTTCTTTTTAAACTATCGTCACCTTCCGGTGGTGGAGACGGGGGAGGTGTGGACATCATATCGTCGGGTTCGCCATCAGAATCAGGAATTAGCCCACCACGTTTCTTTCTTCTTCCACCTAAAGATTTTCTAAGAGTTAGTTTCTTACAACTTCCCCCAGCAGACGTCCGTTTTTTTGAAGACCTTCTTTTATGAGTTATTGAATCCATATCATCGTCTTGCTCCCGTTTAGCTTCAGCCTCTTCTAACAAATCTTTGATTGCTATTTTTGAAACAGGAATATCATCAAAATCCGTTACGTTGGATTCATCTAAGGAAAGTTCGGGCATAATTTTTGATACATTCGGAGTTTCAATGTTAGATATATTTTGAGTCATTGATAATTCACTTGGGGTAGTGTCCTTGTCAGTTTCCAATAGTTCATAAGACGTTGTAGTGTCCGCCTGAATTTCCAAAGCATCCTTCTTTGAATTTCTTTTCTTTCTAGGTGCGCTTGGATCTTTCGGTTCACGTTTTTTGCGTTCTTTCACTGGTTTGTCACCTAATTCTTTTACTTTAGGTTCTTTAGGGGTGCGGGGCTTTCGCTCTTTGTTTTTCCGAGGTCCTCTTTGTTTTCTTACTTTACCACCATTTATATCATCTATAGAAATTGCACTGCTGTCTAAGTTAGTAATATCTTCATTCAATTCTAAGTCAAGTTCTGAGGTACTTTGTAATCCAGTCCCAGCTGTTACACAATCTTCAGAAACAGGTAACTGATCTAATGGTTGCGCAGTAGCAACCAATTTCTCCTTTTTGGCTCTTGGCTTTCTGGGTTTAGCAGGTCCTTTTCCACGACCTCGTCCAGTTGTACTGGTAACTTGAGGACTTTCTACCATTTTCGTTCCATAAACAGGATTTTGTAAAGTACAATTTGGGCCCCCATTACACTTATCGTTAGATTCATGCTGCTGAATTAACGCTAATCGTTCTTGTAGGCACCTCACTTTTTCTTGGTTATCATTAGAAGGCGGCAAACAGTAGATATCTTGTATTTGTTGTTGTAATGACATCCTCTCTTGTTGATGAGACGCTGGGTATATGTTTGGGATATTAGGGTGAGGCATTGAATTCGGCCCTAACATTAACATAGTTGGATTAATATTATGAGACATATTTGAGATAATGGCTGGTTGGTTTGGTGGTATTGGTGCATGCAAATTTGGAACGCTCATTGGTAAGCCCACGGGAACGTTAGGAATATTTGTTGCTACATTTGACTGAACAATTGGTGTAATATTACTGGGTATGTTAGGCATATTTGTAAGAATATTACCTTGGATTGGAGGAATTAGTGGTATATTACTCTGCTGATTATGAACAGGTATACTAGATGTTACAGTATTAGGAAGGTTTCCATGTTGCATCGTATGATTGGATGGTAAATTTGCTTGTACGTTAGGTACTGCTTGCGTAACAGATGTGGGACCACTTTGGTAAGTAGAAGATACATTATGAGCAGCGCTGGTGTTAACAGGAGATGGAATACTAGTTGGAAGATTTGCTGATAAACCTTGTGTTACATTAGGCATATTTCCTGAAACATTTTGAAGGTTGCTTGCTGAATATCCTGGATTTCTACTTACATTAATGCTTGGCATACTTTCGTATTGGCTAGTTGTGTTAGCGTTTGTCATTGATGGTACTTGCATTTGTTGAGATGCTCTTATTTGTGAAATATCACCCATTGAAGAATTTGTGTTTGTCATTGTAGGGAGAGATAATGCCGTAGCGTGAACAGTCTTGGTTTCTTGCGTAATAGTATTTTCAGTTGATTTCTGTTTAGGTTCTAACTTTTGGTCATTGTTATATGTTTTTTGAAAACTAATATCAATATTTTCATCTTCCTTCGCCAAAACAGTATCCATTTTATTATCTACAGACTGACGAGACCCAGCCAATTTTTCATGATTATCGATAGTTTCTCTATCAACATTAGCGGACGAATCGTTACAGCTTACTAAAGAACTATTACTTGTTGATGCAATTACAGGTACGCTTTCTTTAATAGTGCTGGTTCCATTAGGTTGGGGTAGAAAACTTCGAGGTGCATTAACATTTTCAGCTGACCGGACACCTTCCGTTTCAATTTTATCGATTGGTTTCGTATCGATATTTGTGGTATTCAAGGGTATATTTTTTGCCAAATCTGATTTCAGCTGTGGGACGAGTGCCGTAGGTTCAGAAGCCTTGGGTGGTTGTTCGATGTTCTCAATTTGTGTAATGCTACTAGCTGGAGTTATTTTGTTTTGGTTCCATTGAGATGGTGAAGAAACAACATGTGCCACAGCTGGAGACGATGGGTTACGTTGGTATGGGTATTCTGTTCCAGTTGGTAAAACCATTTGTTCTAATGCTTGTAGAGTATTCTGCGATGGAAAAGATCCTGGTGTAGGTGGTGCGCCAGTAGAAACTGGTGACTGCACCATATTACGTGCACCATGTGGTGATGCACTTGGACCCTTAACCGGCGACATTACAGGCCGGGGAGATAGTTGAGATTGTGATTGCTGTCTGGGTGATATTTGGGCCCTAGGCGACATTTGAGGAGAAAGCTGAGGAAACGGTGGGCGATATTGTGGACTCCCAGTTTCTAACCCTGATGGTTTGACAGTACCGTATTGATTTGAAACATTGACATCTAAGGGATGTTGTAATTGATGAGATTGATAATTCATTGATACAGAGTGATGAGGTGATGCGTAAGGCATTTGTGCCGGTACTGAGGAATGCGACGGCGCTACTGAGGATGGCGGCACCGGTGACTGACGAGGTACATGATGTAGAGGTGGCGCACCGGGGTGATGAAGATGCACATTGGGGTGGTTTTGAATTCCTGGTGTCATACCACCTGAATGACCACCCATACTTTGATGAGATTGGTGTTGTGGAATTGGTGCATGGCTTTGTTGACCATGAGGTATACCATACTGATGTGGATTTACTTCCATTTGCTGGTGATAAGTAGGATGTTGACTAATTCTGGATGCAGTTGGAGGATGCATCTGTGTGTAATTAGGATAGTTCTGAAAGAATCAAAAATACACATCACAATACATAGATTTTCGCTCCTTAATAAAACTATACTTATAAATGAATTCCTTGACCTGACTAAATGATTGATTCGACATGCCAGCTTATAAAAATCCGGTCAAGTGCGGACCACGCACAGCAAACCTTAGTTGGAATGAATATTTACGGATGAACAATATTAATTATATCGACAGAAAAATAAGTTTGTATTTTATAGTATTGCTCAAAAAATCTGAAACAAAGGTTCTAAGCCCATATCTCAAAACGTGACCAAAATAAAAAAATTAATTAGAAACATCATGTTTCAAATACTATGGGATCCAACAATACCCACTTTTGTGAACAATTTATTTTTATCCCTCTGTTACATATGTGGCACATTAAATTATTGTACGTTTACAAACACAAATCTGTCATACAAAAACATTCAGACCAGCACCCTAATTGCGTACCACTCGATCAATCATAATCTGAATCATTTTGAAGGTTATTGCTAATCCATTGCTATTCGAAAAATTTGTATGCTTAACAACGTAAATAACGCAATTCATTCTAAAAACCAAACCTATTCCATGATATTTTTATGAGAATACATGCCAGGTCATCATTGCAGCCGAAGGACGTCCACTGCTGGACATAAGCCTCCCCCAATTTTTTTTGAGGTTTATGCCATAATCGCCAACGCTTAGCAGGCGGGTTGGCGACCGCAGTATGGCGTTAAAATGCATAGAGAACGCTGCTGCCCATTCTCTAGTGAGTCCCTTAATCACCTTTTACGACACCCACGAGAAGAGATAGGATGGTACGTCCGGCACCACACGGAACGAACAGGCCAAGTAGCATCGGTTTAATTAAATACTTTAACAATTGGTTTGTAAGAGTGTTCTATGATGTGTCATAGTCATTAGGTAATAAGATGATACATGTTAGAATTTCAATTTTACTCTCTTTAATAGTTCATTCGTTTTAATATACTTGACGTTGACATAGAAATAAATAAGGTCGTAATTCTATCATCATCGCCTTGTCGAATATGAATAGTTTCTATTTCATTTTTGAAGTGACACTTCTTAGGCGGCGATTCGATAATTGGACGAGAATTGAGAATGAAATTTCGTGTACGAGTCACGTTTAGGCACATTTCGTTACATGAGAAAGAAGAAACATATAATTCTATGTTTCTCACACAAAATCTCTCTTGCACTTTTGTTTTTTTTTGTAAAGGCATTTTATTTTCGGCATAATATTTGATTAAATTGTGAACATTCCACCTTGTCTCACTGCCTGTTTTTTTCCCTCTGTGTTACCCGGTGTTAAACTTAAGCGACGATATGTATAACTGAATGCAATACATCATTATTTTTACCTGTTGTTGCCCATATATTTGCTGTGATGTCGGTTGCGCAAAATGAGGTTGTCTTGGTAAGTAAGTTCCATTCTGTGCTTGTAGACTTCCTAAATTAGCGCCCTGTTTAAAAACAAACAAGAAATTCAAAGCATTAATGTCATAGGACTAGGGATACCTCTGACAATGAGTATGAGATAAATTGGCATTAAATACAATATCTGCATTTATTAATTTTGTAAATCTGGAAATTGCTTTTCTCATTAAAATAAATAAAAATTATTGATGACTATAAGCAATGCGGTCTAATATGCTTGAAAACGCTAGATAATAACAACAAATCGTTTTAACTGTAACTTTATGCAGCTGCTGATAACTTTAATAACATGTATCTGTTTTTGTATTCAAGTCAACTTATCTTTTTTATATGCACGTGTTTCTGTGACAAATCTACTTTCTTTTTCTTACTGTTATTAAACTCACAATTTGTTGGTTGTTAGTGGCAGTATAATAAAATCAGTGTTGATATTTTTTTTAGATGAAATAAATCGGCGTTTCTCATGGTAGACATTTATATTGTTGACGATCTTAGGAACATCACTATTTTAGCTGGACGCCATGAAAGGTGGGCGTTTTGGGGGACTGTCGTATGTAATTTTGACGTTCGAAAAGTGCTGATTCTCAGCCTAGTTTGAATAAATGACTTTTGAATTTGAATTTGAAAAGCCAATGACCAAAATGTATGGAGTAATGGTGCTTTTTTTTTCTTGGCAGAATTAATGAAACTTTAAAATTTAGATACAATTATATTTACAACGGTAAATCATAAAAAATTGTCCGAACTGAGTTAAGTACATCAGCGTATACAGGTTCGTTTTTGCTATGGCACTTCAGGACTTAATCCGGAACTATGGATGTGCTAGCCATACTTCCGGATTAAGTCCTGTCTTGTAGCAGGGCAAAGTAGACACAAGAACCATAACCTCGATTTTATGCAATGCGTTCTAGATAGGGGTAATTTTATATGGCAATGAAATAATTGGGTGTTATCAAAGCAATCTTCAATATCAATTTATTTAACGAGTTCGGTTATTCCTATAAGGGTATTTCTTTTAAAATTAATCAATCTACCTCATTTTACAGCATTCAATATACATAGAAAACCACCAACCTGTTGAGGAGGATATTGATGCATTTTTTGCTGGTGTTCATAGCTATGTCTGTAGCTTGGTGTTATAGGTGTATATCTATTCGCACCGGGGGGACCAGACCATACACCCATTTCTCCAATACCTAAAAATGATTAATTATAAAACAATAATTATCACCACCAGCACATCACATTACCTATTGAGAATTACTACAAACTTAAGACTCGTAAGACTATAATAATTAAGATTCGATCATTATTTAAAAAATATAATTAAGAGCCCGTATCAATTTCGCGGTCTCAAAATAGAAAATTCTAGATTTTTCAGAGCAAATTTCTCAATAACCTTAAGATATCTGTTTTTTTTTTTAATGCAAAGTTATTTAACAAGTATTTAACTAGGTAGTCTACGAATTAAAATTTTGATAACTACTCAATATAAATTACGAAAAATAAAAATCTAACACACGTTTTTACGTAAACACGAAACACCAGGTTTTTCAATTGCTTTTATAGCTTAATGGAAGCAAATTTAAATCAGAGAAAAATCCTAAATACTGGGAATATAGTATAACTAGGAAGCCTACGATTTATTTTCTTAAAGTATAACGTATTCTCTGCGTGGTTCACCTTTTTTTTAAGTACCCATTACTTAAAAAAAAGGTGAACCACGCAGAGAAAACGCAATAAAATCATGTGTAAAATCGTCGTCTACGGGTAAGAATTTATTGAAAATAACAATAAGTGTTAAATATTAAAAAAATTGAGGTTTTAATCTACCAAACTCAATTTTTATATTTTATTTTTGACTTCTTATTTAATTGTAATAAAATATCAAACTAATGCCTTATAAACCGATGCGCTCGCGCGAGGCAATCAGTCGCGCCCGAAGGCTTGTCAACGTCGGACCTGTGTCGCCCGTGACTGTCACCACTCCCAACGTAACTCGCGAATAAATTGCGATTTTGTACTACGCCTAACAGGTTTTAAGACTGAGTATATATTTTTTTTAATTTATTCATAGTGTGACACTGTGATTTGCTTATGTTATTCTACCTGTGAATGTTTTGTATGGTACTATTAGTAAAATAGTGTTTAACTTATAGAAACCTCCTTAGGAGTCTCGAAGCGCACCGTTATCTAAATAATCTTTATAAATAATGGTGCCGATTCTCTTGTACACCGAACTAACTAAACTATCACTAAAATTCCTTACTTTTGGCTTTGAGAATCTTTAAGTTATTCTGCAATAAAGTCTAAACTAAAAAAGTAATACCCCAAATTTATAGTTTCCTTTGGCAATGTTACAGACACCCCTCTAAATTACTGTTTCGAGACACCTTCTGGAATCTGCTGTTGGTTGTCAACAGGGTGACACCCTCGGGCCAGTGATTTTCAGTTTACCCATTCACCCAATTATTCGTCAGCTAAATTCCAAATTTAACGTTTGGTACCTCGATGATGGAACCTTGGGAGGCGATGTAGATACTGTTTTAAATGACCTTAAATTCCTTAAAAATGAACTACATTCCATTGGTCTTGAACTCAACCTTTCGAAATGTGAACTATATTTAGCGGACAGTACTGACAGACATCACACACTTTCCAAATTTAACGCTGTAGCCCCAGAAATTAAAATAATTGAAAAAAGCTCTCTCCGACTGCTTGGGTCACCTATCTTCGAGGATTCCTTTCCCGTTTTTATTGAGGAAAAAATTAAAAATTTCAATGACGTTTCGGAAAGATTGCTCCAAATTAACATGCATTCGGCCATAACCTTAATTCGATACTGCTGTTTCGGCCCTAAATTAATATATTTCGTGTGTTTCCATAAATGAGAACATTGGAAACACACTCATCTTTTAGACAAAATGGACCAAATTATCCGGCATACATTAACTTCAATCTTAAATGTGGCCATGGACGACCGAGCTTGGGCACAAGCTACTCTTCCTATCCGTATGGGAGGCCTCGGCGTTCGCAAAATTTCCAGTATTAGTTTACCGGCTTTCATATCCTCGGTCCACGGTACTGAGAAATTAATCAGGAAAATCCTAGCCCCCATACTGATTAATATTGATGTGCCGTGCCTCACCGAGGCTATGAATGCCTGGAGACTCGCGTGCCCGAATTTAGATTCACCTGACAACCCATTTTCCCAGAGACGGTGGGATGAGCCGCTCTGCAGAGTAGTACAGAACAATTTACTTGACACGTCTGCTACTGCTGCGGAGCGTGCGCGCCTGTTGGCTGTGGGTAAATGGGAGTCGGGCCTGTGGCTTCATGCACTACCGTCATCGAACTTAGGCACTTTGTTCGACGACACTACCTTCCGCATCGCTGCTTCCCTGCGACTAGGAGCTCCTTGTTGTTCTCCTCATCGCTGTCACTGTGGCGAAGTTGTCAATAGCCTGGGACACCACGGCTTATCTTGCAGCCGAAGTGCTGGTCGCTTAGCGCGGCACGCGAACAATAATGACATCATCCGACGAGCTCTTGTCACCGTCGGCGTTCCAGCTGTGCTAGAACCTAATGGTTTGGCACGCGATGATAGCAAGAGACCGGACGGCATGTCTTTATTTCCATGGAAGGTGGGTAGGCCTTTAGTGTGGGACGCAACATGTGTTGATCTGATACTCTTGCGCCATCCCATCTTCCTGGCTCAGCGTGCTGTGCTGGCGCTGCCGCTGCGGCTGCAGAAAACCTCAAGTGGCGAAAGTATAATAACCTCATAGGCAACTATATTTTCGAGCCGTTTGGGGTTGAAACCCTAGGGCCGTGGGGTCCGAGTGCTCATGGTCTATTCACTGAAATCTCTAAACGACTGGTTGACACTTCCCGTGACCCAAGGGCTGGTTTTTACCTTGGCCAGAGGCTAAGCATTGCCATACAACGTGGCAATGCGGCCAGTCTCTTGGGCACACTACCAGTCGACAGCGATGCGGATGAATTTTTCGACGCTATATTTTAGTTTTAATTTCTTATATATATAAACATACATGTGAACACTTAAAAGTAACTAATGAAATAAAAAACATAAAAGTCTCTAAATTTAAAAATTATTTTGACACAACAATCGAATTTGACAATTGCGACTCCTCGTGGTACCTACATACCTGTTTGCCCTACCCCGTGAATTTTTATAGAGCCGGAGGCGCGCAGGGGGCAGCATCGACGTGTTTTATATGGAATTTTTCAATTTTGTGTGGAAAAAAAAAATAATACCTACGTGTAGAGTATTAGGGGTATACGAGTTTCATAAAGGGGGTCGAAATTTTCATTATTTTTGCGATAGGACACACCATTTTCGAGATTTAAGCAAAAGAAAAAAAAGTCCAGTACAGTACTGTTTTTGCACCTGAAGTCGAGGTGTTCGTGTGAATTTTAGTTCCATGACAACTCATAATATTCCACACAATTTTCTAACTATATCTGACCATTTTTAATCGCGATCAAAAATGAATGAATATAGTTAGAAAATTAAAATTTTAGGTGAAAAACGTCAAATTCAGAATAGCAAAGTTGTCATTTTCACTAAATTAAAATCTCAGTACAATCTTAGTGCTGTCAAACTAAAATATAGATAAGTTGTGCCACTTTAGTCTATTTCAGAATGGGAAATCATCGTTTGACAGGAGTAAACTAAATTCTGGTGATTTTTAGTCTAGTTTAGAGGCATTTGTGACAAGAAAATCGGCACCAATATCTAAATAATACAGGAGTACACGTGTAATTAGTTTATAGTTTGCTATTACTATAGTGAATGCCGTACTACGTAACGATATTTTTAAAGGGTACCTAAACATAACACGTCATTCACAATCACAATAAAATCCATCCAGTATTACGGAACCTAGTATATAAAATCTATGGAGTGCTGATAATAGCGGTTACGGACCAAGATTATTTGTTCCCGCTGCGCTGTGTGCGACTACGCACACTACGCTTGTCAGCGATAGTACACACTACACTGCGCTTCGTTAGTTACCTAAACTAGGAGCGCGCCGAAATTGATACGGGCTCTTAAGACGCTGACAACAGCTGAACCACTGTCACTGTCGGACTGCATAGAAAAGAAAGAGAAACACAATCGACACAACGCTTGTAATTTATTGCAAAATATGAAGTAATTATCGATTTATTCAAAAATGAGTTGAGTAATCGAAAATAAAAAACAACCAAGTTCTGCATTCAAATAAGACATTCTTGTTATTAATTAAAATACTATTAACCGACACTATTACTATTAACGATATTTAATACAGATATTTTGGATAAGAACTCCAATTAAAAGGTTAGTTTACCGTTAATTTGTATCGAGATTTTTCTTTGTAAACGTGTTTTGGTAACAACCAAGTTCTGAGAAATATGTTCAAGATTAACATATTTTTTTCCCGCTACCACAAACTATCTAGATTTAGCGTATTTTTTTGGTAAGTCAAGCCTACTTTTACCGTTTACCTGTTGTCAGCGCCTTAATACAAAAAAATTTTTCAACACACTTCCTCGAAAATTAGCTGTTTTTGAATCAGAATCAGAACTTTATTTGCTAATTTTTTTGAGCTAAGCTTTTTGTTCTCAATGCAATATATTGAACACGCGTGCCTTTAACTTTGCATTTCCGCTCTCGAGCTTGAAAGTACGCCACAGATAACAATTCATAGATGTGCGATATTGTTCAAATCCCAGCAAATAGCCTTAGCCACCTTGGCTGAGATTTGCAGTTGTAGCGGGCCTATTTGAAAGAAATGATTTGACTTTGACTTAGCCCGCAAAATTTAAATTTTCTGAGTTTTTTGCAATTGCTACAAAATTGGCTACAGTTACGGCATCCAGCTTAATGCCAAAAAAAAAATGTAAATTTAAAAATTAAATATGATAAATAAACATTGTGTTTAAAATTGTATTGCAACGCTAGTAATACAATTTCTCAGTAAAACAGATAGACCCGGTATCTCAAAAGCAGTAAACTAACCCATTGAAACCTTAAAATATTTGGACTTAAAATATCAACATCAAACAAACAATGTAAGTACTATTTACCTGGTTGTTCAGGCATGGCATACATAGGCTCTGGACCAGGATGATATCCTGGATATGCGTGTGAAGGATGCACATGATGTGGTGGATGTAGCGGGCCATGAGGAGGCTGAGGCAAGCGAGGTCGCGGCGGGTAGCTTCCGTAGTCTTGGTAATCGGGCGCAGGAGGACCTGTACCTGGATTAGGCACTGGTTGAGCACTGCCAGCTGGAGGCCCTCCAAACGAAGCCAGTTTCTGAATTGATCCTTCTTGCGGTACAGTATTTTGACTATAAGGTTGCCTGTAACTAAATGAGAATGTTTGGTAAAGAATTTATTAGTGTTGACAATTTAATTAGTTGTGCTGCTCGTAGTCACCTATTATCAGGAGTATCTTTGTTATCTCCAGCTACTCCACCCGACGCGCCACCAGCAAAGCTGTCTGATCCACCAAGATCAGTAAGTCCTTCCAACATACCGCTTCCATCATCAAATAAATTATATGAGTCCATCACTCTTTTAAGAGTGAATTATGGTTTCTTTACTTTCAAGAAGTATCCAATGAATATTGGGTACGGCCATCTTATCCTGCAAAAAAAAAAACAGAATTTTACTAACTTACGTTATTCCCCGACTGTGCAACCTAAACGGCATAATGGATTTTGTATGTGGTGTCGTCAGATATCTCTTAGACCACGTTCGCATGGTCGTAATAAAATCGCGGCGATTTTTTTTCATGCACTGTATTTAAACGCTCTGTTTAGCGCCGAGAGTTGAAAATCCAACATTGTTTTTTCAACGCGCTGGGACGAGAGTGCTTCCCAACGCGTTGGATTCACAACGCTCGGCTCAACACCGAGATTTGAAAATCCGGTGCGCGATAAAATCCCGCCGCGATATTTTTACGTCCGTGCGAACGTGGGCTTAATAGTAGGAGTGAGAATAAAAGAAAGGTAATTTTTGGCGAGGCAGTGGTTATTCCACTTGGGCATTATTTTGGCCTAAAATAATGAATTTGAATAAATGAAGTTCAAGAAAATTTTAAAAGGGCTACGGCAAAAATATATGGGCCTTAGTCCAAACATCCCTATGTCACCGAATAAGGAGAAACTTTTGCTAAACTATAAAAAAAAAAACAAGTGGCCAGCATTATCCGCCAGTAACTTGTAAATTCTGAGGGTCCTTATTACAAGCACAGTGTAAAGAGCAACAGTGGACCGACGCCTTTGATGTTTGCGTAAATGCCGACACCGCACAAGGCCACGGTACTTACCTAGGGTTGTCACAGACTTTACACCACTGCCCAAAAAAGGAGGGTAATGTTTTTAGGTTTCATGTATGTATGTACGTTTCTTTGTCCCGCCATAACTTCTAAATGCCTCAACAGTTTGGACATATCGTTACAATTTTTACATTGTCCTGAGTGACGCTGGCTTTTTTTTTTTTTTTCTTGTATTTTATTTGGGAATAACAGCTGGTAACAATACAAATAAAATACAATTTTAATATTCAGTGTACTTTACTTTTTACATATTACCTATAAATGGGCAACCGACAAATATTTTCGGATTTTAGATTTACTAGATTTTAAACTTCTGTTGTTGAACTTAACTATATAAAAAATTCTCATCATAATAAATAATTTTAGCAAAAAATCTATTGGAAAGCATGCACATGATTTGGTCTTGAATTTGATTGTGCTTAAATGCTGAAATAGTTTGTTTCCAGTAAATGAAGTAAACTTCGACATCAGTTCTGTTTCCAAGCTATGGATATAATCCACAAAATCATCCGGAGGAGCTTGTAATCCTCCGAAGGGATCACGGCTAATTATGTTCGCCATCTTGGATTTCAAAATTAATGTCATTTTCGTAATGAGCACCCCAAGGAACCTCGAAAATGACACCCATATCATTATAATTAAAAAGTACGTCCGCCATCTTGGATTTCAAAATTAATGTCATTTTCGTAATCAGCTCTCCGAGGTACCTCGAAGATGACACCAATATCGATTTTTAATAAAAATGAACGTCTGTCATCTTGGATTCCAACATGGATATCTTTTTCGTAATTAGCACCCCCAAAAACCTAGATAATGACAACCATATCATTGTTGAAAAAAATCATGTCCACCATTTTGAATTTGAAAATAAATGTAATATTTTTGTTTACACAGAAACAAATAATTTGCGTATTTTTTATTGGATATTTTTGCGGTGTTTCAATTTTTGCTGGCAGGCATCACTCTTTTACATCCGCCATTTTGTTTACGTTGCCATGACATGACAAAAATGTTATAAATTAAGCACTATAAAATTATTTATTCACCTTTCTCCTGCCTGAGTGTGGAAATTGATGAAATCGCAGTTCTTTATTTATGCGAGATGATGAATCGCATTCTCGCACAGCACATGTCGTATGCACCATTTTGGTAACAAGTAAAGATTTGAAACAAGACACGTGTTAGCCCTGAAATTCATGTCCCGAACTACTAACAATAGCGACGTATGCAGCTCGGGCTCGCCCTACCCGCCCCTCACCCCTCACACCCCGCACGATTGCCCTGTCTAGACGGCTTCGTCGAACGACTGTATTGGTCTCTAGACTGTGTTACAAGTATGTCTCCGATCCAATTCTCGAAAATGACCCTCGTCGTACTGAGAACGGTCATTATTATTAACAGGACCCCATCACTATCTGCATAACCTTTTCCCAACTATGTTGGGAACGGATTCCAATCTAACCGGAATAAACCGGATGCAGCTGAATATCAGCATTCTACATGTAGCGACTACCTATCAGACCTTCACTACCCAGTTGGGCAGTAGGTAATTCCACGAAACCACGAATTCCGTAGTATTACACCAATACGGAATTCGTGGACAAGCTTCTGACCTTGTTCTTTCCTATCTATCAAACAGGCAACAAAAAGAAAACGTTAATGGGGCGACGTCGTCGGGGTCTCTAGTTAAAATGGGCGTACCTCAAGGTTCAATTCTTGGCCCTTTCTTATTTCTAGTCTATATAAATGACCTTCCCTACATGATGGCTAACTTACCGAATATCATTCTATTTGAAGGCGACACTTCTCTAATTTTTAAAATATAAAGAAAAGATACAGATGTCTTACATGTCAACGATAGTCTAGCTGTTCTTTCGAAATGGTTCGCAGCTAATAATCTTTTACTTAATGCGAACAAAACTAAATGTTTAGGTTCTCATTACCAAATGTACCTCAGGTGGGTCTAAATCTAAAACTTGATGGCAAACAACGAGATGCAATAACGGAAACTATATTTTTAGGAATTACTTTAGATTCAAAATTACAATGGGGCGCCCACATTAGAACTCTTTCAGGTAGATTAAGTTCAGCTGCATATTATGCAGTAAGAAATCAGGCAGTTGACTGATATAGCCACAGCTAGGTTAGTATACTTTGCTTATTTCCACAGTATTATGTCTTATGCCATTCTGCTGTGGGGATCAGCAGCTGACGTAGATTCAATTTTCATTCTACAAAAGAGGGCAATCCGCGCTATCTATAAAATGGGTCCTCGCGAATCCCTTCGAAACAAATTCAAAGAAATTGATATACTGACTCTGCCTTCTCTTTATATCTTAAAAAGTATTTTGTATATTCGCAAAAACTTAGGGACTTTCAAAATAAGAAGCGATTTCCATAACATAAATACACGTAGTAGACAAGAAATTGTGATACCCAAATTTAGATTAACTAAAACAAGCAAGTCATTTCTTTCTTATAAACAGTATCCGCTTTTATAACAAGTTGCCTAAGTCGGTTACAGAACTTAGGGATGGGAAGTTCAAAACCCACATTAAACGCGTTCTTATCAAAAATGCATATTATAAAATTAAAGAATAAGTTGAAGACAAGGAAGTTTGGCAATAATTCCTTCTGCACCTGTGGCTTCCCTGGTACGAGGTGCATTCAATAAGTACCTAGCCTCATCGCCAGAGGGCGCTGTAGTTTCAAAAGAGTTTTACCACAGTGTAGCACATTCTTTGTTAATTCTTTTTTCCAATTTTCATTCCAATCCCTTCATTTGTTTTAATTTGACAACTTATGGAAGCGAACGTGTCGATCGGTTTTACAAAAATGGAAAAAGAGCAATATCGTTCGGTGATTCGATTCCTATTCTTGGAAGGGGAAAAGCGCATCGAAATCAAAGAGCGCTTGGATGCTGTGTACGGTGACTCTTCTCCATCGATGGCCACCGTCAAGAATTGATTCAACGAGTTTGCACGTGGCCGTACGTCGGTTTTTGATGAACCACGTCCAGGTGCACCGAAAACAGCTGCTACGGAGGAAAACATTTAAAAAATCCATGATTTCGTATTGGCAGATCGCCGATTGAAGGTTCGGGAGCTAGCTGAGACTGTAGGCATTTCAGAAGGAACAGTGCATCATATTCTTCACGAGGAACTCGGCATGAGAAAGCTGTCGGCGCGATGGGTGCCGCGTTTACTCACACCAGAAAACAAGCGCAACCGTGAGACCACATCGGAGACGTGTTTGGCGCTGTTTAAGCGGAATCCAGCGGAGTTTTTGCGTCGTTTTGTGACCGTCGATGAAACCTGGATCCACTGGTACACACCAGAGACCAAGGAGCAATCAAAACAATGGATCCAGACCGGGGAACGTGCTCCAAAGAAGGCGAAAACTGTAAAATCGTCCGGAAAAGTTATGGCCACCGTTTTCTGGGATTCACAAGGTGTGATCTACATCGATTACCTCGAGAAGGGTAAAACAATTACAGGGCTTTACTATGCAGATTTATTGGGCCGATTCGACGCCGAATTAAAGAAAAAACGACCCCATCTGGCGAAGAAAAAAGTGCTGTTTCACCACGACAACGCACCGGTTCACACGTCTGCCGTTGCCATGGCCAAATTGGTCGAATTACGCTACGAATTGCTGCCCCATCCACCGTATTCTCCAGATTTGGCCCCTTATGACTTCTTTCTGTTTCCTAATCTGAAAAAATCACTCGCCGGGAATAGATATGGATCGAATGAGGAGGTCATCGCCGCCACGGAGGCCTATTTTGCAGAGTTTGACAAAAACTATTTTTCGGACGGGTTAAAAAAGTTGGAGCATCGCTGGGCTAAGTGTATCGAACTAAAAGGATGAATGTTGAAAAATAAATTGCCACTTTTCCAAAATATTCGTTTACTTTTTGTAGGCTAAGTATTTATTGAATGACCCTCGTATGGTTGTTGATGTGTTGACGTCCTCAACTCCTCAGTGTTATACATTCCGGAAAAGTCTACATTTTCGAGATCAGCAAAAATGGCTGGATAATTTATGCGAGTGACTGTGTGGGGAGCTTTGTGCGGTGGGTTGTAGTTAGCAATATTCAAGAGAGTAGGTCTGTGGTCAGTGATATGCGATTCTAGGATGAGAGAGGTAGATTGTAGGTTGGACTTAGGAAGATATGGTCTAAACATCGATCTAAGCGAGTAGCGATGAGATGGGTGGGCATTAGTCCGTGAGAGGCATTTAGTGATAGATATTCGAGCGTTCTGTCATTTCTATTGGTTGGACTCAGGTCCAAGTTCATATCACCCTTATGAGAGATGTTAGAGTAGCGAGAGATACTATTATATAGACTGTCCAGATTAGACAGAAAGGAGTTAAAATCTTTATGTATTCGTCATGTCTGTCTGTGCGTCCGTATGTCACAGCCACTTTTTTCCGAAACTATAAGAACTATACTGTTGAAACGTGGTAAGTAGATGTATTCTGTGAACCGTTTAAGATTTTCACACAAAAATAGAAAAAAATCAATAAATTTTGGGGGTTCCCCATATTTAGAACTGAAACTCAAAATTTTTTGTTCATCAAACTCATACGTGTGGGGTATCTATGGATAGGTCTTCAAAAATGATATTGAGGTTTCTAATATATTTTTCTTCTAAACTGAATAGTTGGCGCGACAGACGCTTCCAAAGCTATAACTTCTAAAATAATAGAATGATAAAACTAAAAAAAATATATGATGTACATTACCAGGTAAACTTCCACCGAAAAATGGTTTGAACGAGATCTAGTAAGTAGTTTTTTTGAATACGTCATAAATCGTAAACTATTATTAAAACATCGATCAAAGTTACAACGAACTACCTACAAGAACTTTTATATTATGTTACTTGCTGCTACGGAACCCTTCATTTTCGGTAATTTCAATATTTTAAATGAATCATTTGACATGGAAAGTGTCAGAATTTAAAACTTTAAATATTTCCTCGTAATCACTTTCTTCATAATGTTTCCGACATAACCTCGAACTATGTGTTATTTAAAATAAAACTACGAATAGCTTTAAGGAACAATCTTTTAATTTTGGGGTCTTGCGGGAAATGGTGGACTTCCCTTATCGGAATTTAAAAACACAGCAAAGCATAATTTTTGCAAAAATAAAATGAAACCACCTCAGGCTTTGTACTATTAGTTTGTTTTGGGAACTAGCTACGACGACGGCGCTATTTTGACAGTTGCCTTCCCCATTAAACTTTGAATTTCGAATACGCGTCATAATTGTATTTTCTTTGAAAACAAAATTGAGCCATTCATTATTTAAAAGAAAGCTTTTTATAAGTCTAAGGCCCGATTTCACCAAACGTGTTTTTTCCGAGAGTAACTAACTACCCCTAGACAAGAGTTACTCTTTGTAATTAACTCTTGGTTAACTGATACACGTTTCACCACAATATTTTAGAGTAAAGTTATTCTCGTATTGTTACACTTTGACGTGAATGAGTTCGAACGAATGAATGTATAATCCACCTAAATAAATGAACCGCATTCTCCGTACTTGTACTATGTCGTTTTTGGTAACATTTGATTTGTTAGGTTTTTAATGTCAAAAATTCTAACTTCAATTTAATTCAACTTGTTTGCGTGCTGTTAATTTTAAATTTTATGATATGGGTGAAACCGGTGAACCAAAAAGAAAACGAATCCCAAATTGGCTGGCTTCGGAAAAAATACTTTATTAGATTTAGTGCAAAAACATATTTCTGTAGAAAATAAAAAAAGATGGTGTTACGATGAGGCAAAAAATGCGGACTGGGTTATTATGACTACTGAGTATAATTCACAGACTGCATTCACATAGGACTGCTAAGGTCATTTGTAAGTAATAAATTGAACAAAACTCGTGGATATAAATAAATAAACAACACTGCTAACAATAAAACCAAAGCTTTATAAACAAAACAGACGCCATATTGCAATCTTATTCTTGGGTTAACATGAAACTCTATGGAAATCGGCGGAGTAAGGATTTACTCTAGATTACCGATTTTATTCATAGATTAGTCGTTTGAAAAACGTGAAAATAGCTTATCCTTAGAATAACTATCACTATACTCTCGAGTGATATTTATTCTACTTTGGTGAAATCGGGACTAAGCGTTCTAAATTATTGGAGATAGGTTTTGTCACCAAAAAATCACAAGTAACAAACTATCTAATCTGAGTTCGCAATTTATTCTCCAAACATGTAAACAAACACGAGTTTTAGGAAAAACAACTGTAATGCCTACACATAAGGTTCAGTTTGAGCTACAACTTCATATTTTTTTTATAACTTTTCAACAGTGCTAGTCAGTCTAAGATCAACTTTATTTACATTTATATAAAGTTGATGTTTGTCTAAGAGGAAAACTCGTGTTTATTTACATGTTAAATTGCGAACGAAGAAAAGAAAAACGTCAGTGCCTGCCTTAGTCGAATAAGTGAACCTAAAATCAATTAGGGAGACACAGTCGATGATAAAACCGGTGGAGCAGTGGAATAATACATAAAAAAACTAATAATTGTCTTACAACTTATTTAACTACAAAATTACATCCTAAATCAAATCACCATTACCGAAGTTAACTGCAGTAAGTAAGCAAAAAGGTATCTTCCAATTTTCAATTCTTCCATTATCTTCCAGGCGACGTTTCCGGCTTGCATAACCAAGGGGAAAAGCTATACGCTTATGACATTACTATTAACATATAGCAGTACAACTTATCCCGTCCAGTTACACAGCAATCTTCAAAAAGATGATAACGATTTTTCACCTTTCAAACTAAACATTGCAAACACTTTATTGAAAAGTAACAAGTACTTGCTATATTCTAGAAAATAAAAATAGCTTAATTCAAGTAAGTAACATATTGTGTGTAAGTAGTAAGTAACATGTAGTGATTTATTTAAACAAAACAAAAATATCAAATAATTCAGCAAAAGATTAGGTTATCTCAGTAACTGTGGTCATCAATGACGACGATGACAAACCAATCAAAATTGATGATATAGAGGTGTTAGAGGCGCTACTCGCATGTTCGGGTCGGCACAATTCGGCACAGCCGGGCGGCATCATCGCATAATAATAATGTAGATTCTTCGGGAAAGAGCCGCTCGGCTTAGCTTGAATAGTGCGGAGCCGACCCGACACCGAATATGTGTATATGTCGCAGTAAGATGGTTATAGCCATGATATAGAGCTATATACCGTAATATAGTTACATGAAAGCGGTTCATAACTGTCGGAGTGCCCTAATTTTGTTACTGCGACCAATTTCGACGTAGCACTCGCCGGCTGCTGTCGCGGTACCACTAGCTTCGCTCACTAGACTCGCGCGTAGTTGGTCACAGTTCTAACCTATTTGTTCGGAGTGCCCTAGAATTTATTTATATTATTAGATCGGTTCTGTATGTTGTAAGAAATAATAAACAAAATCCAAATCGAGCCCACAACATCAGAGATATGGCAAAAAATGTAAAGCAGTCACAAAAAATTAAAATTGAATAACATGAAAAATATTTTATAGTAAATTTGTGATCATTTTTCATGAATATTCAGATAAGTACGGGCGGTCACATGCCCATAACTATATTACGGACCCTAGGGATATAACTATATCACGGGTATAACCATCTTACTGCGACAAAAATAGTTGTTCACAAGATCAATCACAATCTGTTTCATTTCAACAACATTCATTGCGTTATTTACGTTGTTGAGCAGATAAATTTTTCGAACATTATGAAGCCATGGATTAGCAATATCCTTCAAAATAATTCAGATTATGATTGATCGTATGATACGGAATTAGCGTGCTGATCTGCCGTAATGACTGTATTGCGCGTAAATAATAAACCTGAGCTAGGTAAACAATACATCCAAATAACATAGTATTTCGAAAATAATTGATCTGCACTTTTTACCTACCCACTATTTACTAACCTAACCTTTTTAGGGTTCCGTACATCCAAATGAAAAAACAGAACCCATCTAAGATCACTCGTGTGTCTTGTCTGTCTGTCCGTCTGTCACAGCCAATTTGCTTCGAATCCAATGGACCGATTAAGGCGCAGGGTTCCCAAAACGGTTTTTTTTAAAGCAGTGTATCTCTTATACCGTAAATAATTTTGACCAAAAGAAAAAGAATGATATTTTCAAGTCTTATTTTAATACAGTGATGGAATTCAAATCATAATAATTAAACATACATTAATGCTTAAAAAAAATCTTTAAACACACCTCTTAATTGTCTTTAAAAGCAGTTTATACCTTCACTAACAATTATAATTAAAAATCTACCATAAAATGTCTAATGTCAACCTGCATTCAGTGATGGATTATGATGAGCAATATGATGAAAAAACAACGAAAAACATTGAAAAAGTACAAAAGTGTGGTTATTTTCTTTTTCTTTACACGGAAAAAGACAGACAGGCAAATCGGAACCCTGCGCCTTAAGACGCAGATATATTCCAGTGACCTTGAGTGGTTACCTTGCGGGTTCTGAACTGAGCTCACGCAACGCGTCGCACGTCCAGCCAGTAAAAAGAATCGCCCATCCAAGATCGCTGTCCCAAATTAGCCGCATTATTAATTTATTATAAATAACACAAAAGGTATATATTTGAATAAAAACACGTTTAATAAAACACCAAAAATTAAATTATCTATAAAATGGTGAAGGTTTCTTTAAAATACGCTTCAATTTGCCAACTGTGTGGCCGCAAACATATTTTTTTTAATATGAACAGATTAGTTATTTAACAATATACAATGAAAACTTATCGTTTCCCAGTAATAATCAGAAACTACAGAGCATAAAATTTAAAAAAAAAATACAGAAAATCGTTCTATACTTATAGACTACAGGAAAACCTATAAGTCTGTGGTTTTGAAATAACATGGGAAATCTCTCAATATTGTGCGTACAAACTTAGGTACATTTGCAGTTAGAATATACGGCAGAACATGTTTTTCAATGTTAAGTTTGTTCTTTGAATAAATTCATCCCAACTACGGAACCCTTCATTGTGCGTGGTCCGACACGCACTTTGCCCGTGTTTTTTTTCATTTGGTAAAGATTAATACTACGTAGGTCAAAAGGCCTTCGTATGAGAACACAAATTATAGGTATTTTAATTTTTTGTCAGCAACTATTGTATAAAAATAATACGGAGTGGCACTCACCATCCCCATACATGTAACCGAGCCATCAAAAACAAAAGTGCAATGCCCATTAAGCATGTGGGGTCTCGCCGTTGTGTCCCATAAATTTAAAAACCGGCCAAGTGTGAGTCAGACTCGCACACGAAGGGTTCTGTACCACCTAACGTACATTATTTAGCAAATAAATGAAAATACTAAACGAAGAATATTATTATTTTTCATCTTAATGAAAATCGCAAAGATAAATTTGTATTTCATAATGATACTATGAATTACAAAGTTATTTTGAAGTTGGAGAAATCACCCATTTTAAAATAAATACCTTATGAATCGGCGTTTTTAGCATTTGTTGATTATATATAGTTTAAGGTACATGACATACAGAAGATTCAAATTGTTGTGGAGATAGAGCTCGTACAAAAATGGTCTAAAACGGACAAATTTTACGGCTCTCTATTTCATCATTTTTGAAGATTAATAAAAATAAAAATTATAGTTGTTCTCAACTCGATGAGTTCTAGACAATGACACCCAACATGCCAAGAGTTAGACGTTTTTTTTTCAAAATCGAAAGTTTGTTGTATGGAGACCCCCTTTATTTTTTCATTTTATTTAATCGTTACTATTTGTTGTTATAGCGGCAACAGAAATGCATAATCTGTGAAAATTTCCACTGTCTAACTATCACGGTTCATGAGATACAGCCTGGTACCAGACGGACGGATGGACAGCAAGTCTTAAATAGGGTTCCATTTTTACCCTTTGGGTACGGAACCCTAAAAATCGGCAGTGCGTGCGGACTGGGAACCACGCACAGTGAAGAATTCGGTAGTCGGAAAATATTTACGTATGCAGTTATGATTTTACCGGCCGCAAAATTAACTTTGAATAGTATTTTTTCAAAACTCACATCACAATCCCAACCTTATAATATTCATCCCGCCCACGGAGCCTTTCACTGTGTAAAGGCCGACATGCACTAGGCCGGTATTTTTATTCTTAGGATCAAATTGACCCCCCAAATAGTTTTTTTTTTGTTTTGACTGGGAATCTGTCATTGTCACCTAACAATATTGCAATATATGTTGCATAGATCTCGAAAAAAACCTCTGTGACGGAGAGATACAAAATATAAATCCTATAAAGGTTCTGTTTCGCCTTAAGGCCCGAACACCAATCATTATAAAAAGCCACAAAAATATTCAATTTGTTTGAAGTGTTAACTTGTCTGATATGAAATTGTCTGTAAATAGAATCACTTTTACACATCATATTAAAAAAATATGGAAAATAAGCTAGATGAGTTCGGCGTTTCCTATCTTATTAATTATATCAGCATAATCAGTCTATAATGTTCCCACTGCTAGAACACAGGTTCCTGTCAAATGTCACCTGATGCCCCCAGTGCGTGTTGGTGGATGGCACGTGTCTTCAAATTTTCAGTTCTAGGACATGCCAGTTTTGTCACAAGGTTTTTCTTCACTAATTTAACAACAGCGCAGTTATGAAATAATTTACTGAGAAAAGTGCATGTCTGGGATTGAACCTATGACCTACAAAGTTAAGCTGGGTTTCCACTGGGTCACCATTGCTCTAATAATGGCCAGTTAGCATGGTTGTAGCACACAGGCAGACGTATTGGTCTAAGAGCTTCATAGTTCCTAAGAAGTTCTGACGTATCCCTGTTCTCATTGGTACTAGGTGAAACCTAAATGAATGCATAGTTTGAGTGAAAACTTGCAATACCTACTCAACTTTAGAGCAGGGTATCAGTGTTTTTAAATTACAAGTACTTACCTACAGTTAGCCCCTAAGATGAATCTCGGACCCAATTAACACTTCAGTTTATTTATCAAAATAACATAAACTATCTAATCTCATATTATAAAGAATTAAATTTGTTTGTTTATATTTCTTTTTAAGAATTACTGATATTGATAACAAAAAATCTTTCATTGATAGAAAGCTACACAAGTTCACAATAACCGAGTGTCATAGAATAATAATATATGATAAAACATTAAATTTTACGCGGGCGAAGACGTGGGCAGGAACTATACGTTACATGAAATATTGAAAAACAGTGCATAAAATATTTCTACCAAAATTAATCGACTTTCGTTGTTGACCGACAAAATTAGATAAGTAAAAAATTTCTCCAACTATTCCAAAAAAATTAAGCGCAGTGTTGAGAACGTCGTTGATTTCTAACGCAAAAAGGAAAGCCATACCAACTCTATACCTATGAAGACTAATGATAAAACATAAAAAATATGCACCGTAACTAAATTAGGTACATTAACATAGATTAAATGCCTAATCCCATACAGTAAAAGAAAGTACCTAATATCTGCGCGACGATACCCAGTAGAAACACCAATACTAGTTATACATACAATACATTACAAAAATACCTATGCAGAAAATGGACATAAAATATGATAGTCAATCATGAGTCAATCATTAAAATTCAAATTTTAAAAGGAAGAATGAAATAGAACACGTAAATTACTAGCAAATAAATCACACATTAAATAATGTAGACAATACTTACTATAAACGCCACACAACAAGTTGTTCACAAAATGGATACCATACTCCAAAAATCTAGGTCCGTAAAATGATCAATGAAAGACGGTCACAGTTTTGAGAATAATATAACGGTGGAGATGATTTTTACCGTGTATCTTCCGGATTACTGATTAAATGCCCAATGCAGCATAATATCTCACATCACTAACAAATACGAGAAACGCCATTTAGGCACCGTCCATTTTGTTTCCAAAATGAGTTTTTTTACATGTGCGCTTTCAATAAATGTTGCTATATCAATAAATCAATCAAGAACCCATCAAGAAACACCGGTCAAGACCGTCAGATTATTTTAAGTTAATTGTTAGAAAACATTGCAGCACATCTAAAATGGTGCACATGGTTTTGGAAATAATAGTACCTATAAATAATAGGACCGATGGCCGTTGGAACAATCAAGTCCAAATAGAGACCGCGGATCAACAAGCGTAGTGTGGGACGCCCTCCAGCTAGATGGCCATGAAGGTAGCTGGGTTTGACTGGATGCAGAAGGCGGAGGACAGGGTGTTGTGGCGCGGACTGGGAGAGGCCTATGTACAGCAGAGTGGACTGCGATAGGCTGAATTGATTGATTGAGTAAGTACCTACTACATCGACCTACACAAAATTGTGTTTGGCAACAAAGATTTATGTTTCAATGATATTCATTGAAAATATTAAAACACATTGGCCAAATGCGAGTTGAAGTCACTCCGATTCTTGGTATGATGTTCACACCTAACCACATAACATTACAGTTTTCGTCAAATTATTCACAGCGTTGGTGTCATAGAAAATAATTCTGTGGTTGGTGTTCTGGCGACTAGCCGCCACACAGATTTAGACATCGCTTGCGACAAATTGGCTGTCAAAATATGTGCTAAGACGTGATTAATTTGGCAATATTACTGTATGGAAATAGGAAATGTGGCTAGCTAGTGAACATAAATATTTGTTATGAAATGCAAGTTTTAAATCGTAACATCGAAATTTCATTTTAGATGTTCACACCTAACCACATAACATTGCAGTTTTTGTCACATTATTCACAGCATTGGTGTCATAGTAAATGTTATGTACCAGGCTCTATGGTTGTGTGATTGACACATTGTTTTATTTGCTACGCAATTACATAATATTAGGAACCCTGACAGCGACGACTGTTTATCAGAATCTTCTACAAGCTCATACGATAGTGAAGATGTCTACAAGATTGAACGCAAAACGAACAAGAACAGCAAGCGCATTGACGTCACTCTCAACGGTGTCAGATGTACGTTGGACTGGGACCCGGGATCAGTATACTCCATCATTAGCACAGAATTTTGGAAACGTATTGGAGCACCCCCTTTAACAAAGGCACCGAAACTACGTGCATATGGGAACCTCAAACTCAAACCAAAAGGACTTACAGACGTAACAGTTGAAATCCTTGGAAGACAGAAAATTTTGCCCGTTGTAGTTATGGAAGACGCCAACCCCATGCTTTTTGGTCTCCAATGGAGCGAGATATACGACATGACGTTTCCGGAACCCGTCTATTCAGTTAAACCTACTCCACGAGATACCAAAACACTTAAACAGGTATTAGACACTTTCTCGCCTCTTTTTGACAAAAAAACTAGGAAAAGTTAAAAATTTCGCAGTTAACATCCATATTAAACATGGTACCGTACCTAAACACGTTCCTGCCCGACCCGTTAAGTTCGCTATGCGCAAAAACATAGAAAGAGAACTTCAGCGTTTAGAGGACGAGAGAATAGTTACCAAAGTTGATCCAAATATGACCCCCTTGGAATGGGCAACACCCACAGTCAACGTGGTCAAAACAAATGGCCACATCAGAATTTGCGGTGACTTTCGCAGTACTATTAACCCTGCCATGGTAACACACGCTCATCCAGTCCCGCTTTTTGACCAGTTACGTCAAAACCTTGCAAACGGAGTTAAGTTTTCGAAAATCGACTTAAAAGACGCGTACTTGCAATTTGAGATCGCTCCAGAGTCGAAAAAGTACCTGACAATATCTACTCACATAGGATATTACCAATACAATAGAATGCCTTTTGGAATATCCACAGCACCCTCGATTTTTCAACACTACCTTGATGAACTACTCGGTGGTATACCAAACGTAGCGATTTACTTCGATGATATCGCCTTAACAGGGAAGGATAACGCTGAACATCTCGAAACACTGTGTACTGTGTTTGACAAATTACAAAGGGCTGGCTTAAAAGTCATTTTAACAAAATGCTCATTCTTCCAAACAGTTAACGAGTACCTGGGACACACAATCAGCAAGGAAGGAATACGACCAACTAGATCGAAGATTGAAGCAATAACAAAAGCGACGCAGCCTACTAACGCTCAAGAACTACGGTCATTCCTTGGCCTCGTAAATTTCTACGAGAAATTCATACCTCACCTGCACAGCATCTGCGCGGACCTGCATGCACTAACTGGCGTGCGCCAAAAGTGGCAATGGACAGATAAAGAAAATACAGCATATTCTGTGGTTGGTTTTCTGGCGACTAGCTGCCACACAGATTTAGACATAGCTTGCGACAAATTGGCTGTCAAAATATGTGCTATGACGTGATTAAGGCAGCCGCAGGATTGCAGGATTGTCCGGTAAGTAGTCACCACCTCAGAGGTGAGCTACGAGATGCCATAGTCAAAAAAAAAATAGCAATTGAATATTATTATAAAAACTGTTCAATAAACCATATGAAATTAGGTAAAATGAAATTATATCAATAATTCATTACATAATTTGATCGTAATATTAAAAAAAAAAATTTTAATGAAATTAGGTCGTATGATCATTAGAACTTTTGTTAATTTATCAAACGTTACACACCCGTTTCAATGGCGCGGCCACGATGTTTTTTTTTTTTTTTTTTAAACCATGCCAATATTTTTTAACAATTTGTAAAAGTTGATTCCCAAAACCATAAATTTGTCAAAGCTTTGGTTAAAAAGTTATAAGGGTTTGAACGTGGCCGCGCCATTAAAACGCGGCGAACCGTGCGGCCACGAAGATCTTTAAAACTAAGCATTGGAGAGACCTGAAATTTGGGAAAATATCAGATTGAATTTGTAAAAATATAGAAAAAAATCCTGGGTTTATATTTTCGGAGCTGCAAGACTTAAAACCCTATGTCCGCGCCATCGAAACGGTGAAAAACACATTATCGCCGATATCTCGCTGAAAAACGATAACGAATGCCAGTTACACACCGTACATCCGATTGCAAAATACACCACACACACGCGCGTCCACACACAGATTTTGACATTCAATCTGTCGCTAGGGATGGGGATGGCCTTAAATAATTATCTGTAGCTGAAAGTTGGCAACTCTTGCGGTGACAGCGGTGTGCGCTGAGCTTCGTTTTAGAATTTATTGTGATTAAAATTTACATTTTGTTTTGTATGTTTTTACAAAAAGAATACCTTTAAAGTTTGAGGCAAACGTTTAAAAAAATATTACAAATGATGAAATTAGTGGACCCAGTTGTTCGAAGTTTCAAAGTGGCAAAAGTGTTTCGAGAAAACACAGACAAAATAAACAGTATAGACTTTTCTCCTAGCGGGGAAACGTTAATATCTTGCAGTGAAGATGATCAAATCGTAATTTATGATTGTGAAAAAGGCACACAGATGATCACAGTGAACAGTAAAAAATATGGTGTTGATCTTATACATTTCACACATGCCAAGAACACTGCTATCCACAGTTCAACCAAAGTTGATGATACCATAAGATATTTGTCACTTCATGACAACAAATATATAAGATACTTTCCTGGACATACAAAGAAAGTTGTGACTCTTTGTTTGTCACCTGTTGAAGACACATTTCTTTCTGGATCTTTAGACAAAACATTGCGTTTATGGGACTTGCGTTCACCCAATTGTCAAGGTTTAATGCACTTGTCAGGAAGACCAGTAGCAGCTTATGATCCTGAAGGTCTGATATTCGCAGCAGGGGTTAACTCAGAAAGTATCAAACTGTATGATTTAAGATCATTTGACAAGGGTCCCTTCGTCACATTCAAGTTGAATCAAGAAAAGGAATGTGACTGGACTGGATTAAAATTTTCCCGTGATGGCAAAACAATGTTGATTAGTACAAATGGATCCATTATAAGATTAGTAGATGCTTACCATGGCACTCCATTGCAGACCTTTACTGGTCATCTTAATAATAAAGGCATACCTATAGAAGCGTCATTTAGTCCTGACTCCCAATATATCTTCAGTGGCTCAACAGATGGAAGAGTTCATGTCTGGAATGCTGATACTGGTTATAAAGTGTGTGTCTTGAATGGTGATCATCCTGCCCCAATACAATGTGTACAATTCAACCCTAAGTTTATGATGCTGGCCTCTGCTTGCACCAACATGGCATTTTGGTTACCTACATTAGATGATGTTTAATATTATGTTTGCTAGTATCAACAATTCTGAAATAAGTGTTATCATCAATGATAAAGTACTAGCCAAGTTCAAAACTGAAAGAGTTATCAGAAGAATCATATTATACTCTGTTAATTTTATGATGATTGACATGACACAATAGTATATTGACAATAAAATTGCTATTATTTACATTTTTAACATAAAAAGTAACAATCATAATAATAAGTATCTGAATCATTATCAATCACTATGAAATGAACAGACTAGCTAAAAGATGATTAAATTATAGAAAACATTAGAAGTGGTTCATGTATTTAGTAGTTGGTATAATTGCATAACACCAACAATCACAATCCCTTTTTTTTGTAATAATATTCATTGCATTATTTACATTGAAGAGCAAGCATTATTTCAAAACTAAGCAAATGGTAATGAACCACTACAAAATGAAGGGGATTTTGAGTGAGATGCATTTGGAGTGCATTTCAATCCTTGGTGAGAATACTGTTGAAAATAGCATGAAGATTATGAGTTCATGTTTTATTTTTATTTAAGTATGTCAATGTAACTATTAATAATTTTATTGTATAAATAATAATTGTGACTGAATACTTATTCAGGTTTTTGATCAATTGTTTTAAGTACCTACCTATTTAGTATAAATGATAGTTGTATCATAAGTAATACATCAGTACATTATGTGTATTAGAACCCTAGTATAATGCATTTAAATAGTTTTCATTCCAATTTAATATTCGCCTATAAATTGTAGGTAAAATCTAAATCCTACTATGTCACATAAACCAACTCTACATTACATACTACTAAAATGTCTTGCTATCAAAGAATTCTGTGAATGTCAATTTTTGAACGTAAACATTCCTAACTAAAACCAGTTAGAAGTGTTAGAACACTATTAAAAACTGATTATAATACCTAACAATGACTTTGAACTTTAAAAAATGTGGCCTTGCTATTTAGTATGTATTTACAGTCAGCATTAAAAGGCGACTAAAAGCTCGCGTCCACTAGCCTGGCAGTCGAGACGAATCGAATCGCTGAAATTCGTCTTCTATATAATGTTATTGACTATGAAACTGCGTCCACTAGCGACAAACCGATGCGCGCCAAATCGAATCATCCACGCGCATTGCTTGACGGGCGAATTTCTTCGCCGACGTGTTTCGAATAGGTACTCGGTGCGCCTCAGTCGACGCCGCGCCGCCCGCCGCCCCCGGATACGGACGCATGTTGACGCGCAACGTGCAGTTTTCAAGTTATTCGAAATTTAATCGAAAATACTAAAAATAAAATCTAATAGAAAAAAAAACAACCGACTTCAAAACTAAAACGTAAAAAGGTTAAAAAAAACTTCGATTTTTCGGAAGTCGGTGTCTTGGGCTCATTATTTTCGTCCAACGACTTCCGAAATTAATTAACTAGGTAATAATTACCTACCTGAACTAAAACAAAATTGTACGGTGGTAACTGAATGGAAGGTACCTACTCCTTTTCTTCTCCTAAAATTGTTTGTCCGAAAATCATTATCCTTGGCGATGTTTTCCGAGCCTGCAGGCCTTTCTTTGAAACGCTACCTCCGCTTCCCCCTTTTTTTTTTTTTTTTTTGTCTAGGGCATCTCGTAGCTCACCTCTGAGGTGATGACTACTTAACCGGTCAATCCTGCGGCTGCCTTAAGCTACTAACTCAAAGCCTCCAGCCAGGGGCAAAACTATTCTAAATTAAAACTAGGCGAACGCTCGCTAAGGGCACCCCCTGTGGGGTACGGACCTCGGCTTAGGGCGTCGCTGGGGGGAGGACAGCAGGTTGGGACAGGCTGGATCAAAGATGATTCATTATTATTAATCGGGGAATTTAAGTCTACATTTCTCAGCAAAACGCGGGCTGGCGCTTCTGCGAGCAAGGGTCGGTGGGGAACCGCCTCCCCCAAATGAAGTGACGTATTTATTTATTTACGATTCGCCACCGACCATTTCGCGGAAAATCCATGCCACAGCATAAAATATTTGCAGTTGACCAACTGAACTAGTTTTTCTTAGGTTAGATTTTTTTTCAATTAGTAGGTATACATTTTATGGGACTTGTAGTGAACTAAAACGAATACTTAAAATGTCATGTGTACCTAATGGGCGTTTTACAATGATTTCAAAAGGAAGGATACGCCCATCAGAACATTTCACCTAAACCTTCATACAAGAAAAAACTAGCGCCATCTGTGACAACTCATACGAACTACGTGAATGCCGCTTTGCATAGGTCCACGACGTAACCTTGTACACACGGCTACATTTATTTAATCCTACACAATGTGAAACTGGAAATTATAGCTTGATATGTAGCCGTGTGTACGTGCGAACATGATTTTTAAGTCACATTTTATCGGAAATAAGTTATGGCGAAAGCGTCTGAGTAGCCCGCGAAATTAAAATTTTCTTACGTTTTTTGCAATTTGCATGTCAGGTTGTATGTTGATCTATGATTCGCGGTCGTAACAAATATGGCTACCTTAGCGCTTCCCCCTTAAATTCCATTGGGATCATAGCGAGGTTGCGAATTACATACCTAGAAATTAAACCTATTAATCTCTGTCATAAAAATGAGCAGAGCATACTCTTGTTTTTATGAGGCTTGAAATAAGGCTCTTCGTTGTTTCCTAATAATGCGACTCCAAATCTCTTTACGCGTTCAATCATTTGGAAATCCGTAATTTAAAATTATTTGAAACCTAATTCGCCATCGCATATTTGTATTTTTATAAATCTCCTCCTATCCATTTTTACCAGAAGCAAGCTTCCGGTAAAAAATGGCGCAAGCTGAGCGAAGCTACTACCGTCATTGATGACGGCAGTAGCTTTGCTCAGTTTGCGTGAATAAATGAAAATAGCATTTCAAAATATTTTATGAATTCGATTTTCATATCACTTCTAAACTTCCTCTTAAATTTTTGTACTCTTTTTGTTTCACTCTTATGTTGAATATAAAACATATTAGGTACGTAAACAAATTCAAAATTACTTACTAAGTTCCTAAGACAAAAATAAAACACAAATAAAAAATTACGTCCGTACAAGGTTACTTCACGCGCTGCCGACAGCGCGCGACATGGCCGCCATTGTGTATTTCGGTAGTAAAATTATCACTTTAAAAATATGTTTATTTAATAATTGAATTGCAACAAAAGTAATGTAAGATTATTTTCCGATGATACGATATCCCATGTTCCTTTTTAACCTTAGTATCATAATTTTTGCTGCCTTTTACTACGCAACTGGGAATTTTAATGATAATACTGTGCCGACTAACTCATCCACGTGCGGACCGCGTTCGACTGAGTCGCGCTCGGTGTGACCAGATTAAATTTTACAAAAAAAGCTCTTAAAAAATACTGAAATATACCAACTTGCACAGGGAAAATATACCAATAAAAATACTGATTTTGAAAACACATTATGTTGTGTTCTGAAAGAAAACCGCATAAACGCAGCTCCGCTTTCTTGACTTCGTCTTTCAGTGGTGCCTTTTTGAAAAATGTGTCAACCTGGAAACAAGTAAAAACATAAATTATACAATAATTATGATCATACACTAAATAAAGTACCTCTGAACTTCTCGACTTTAGGTACAGTAATTCTAATTTGTCTGTGACTGTCCTGTATATTTGTTCAAGTTCGATTTATGCTTTTCAGTATTTGCATGTTGTTTTATAGATGCTAATCTACTTTGGAGTTTCGCACTGCACGCTTTACAAAACGAAAAAAACTCCGGAATTTGTTCCCATTTAGCCAAATAACTTTGCTGAAAACTAGACATGTTTTCTGGATTCTGAATTGCGTATCAGATAACAGCGTAATAGCATGAAGTAAAATGACAAAAAAAAATCGCACGCTTTATTTACATTACGACGAACACGTACAATATAAACTTAGAGAAAATCCCGAATTATTGAAACTTTCAATAATTCGGGAATTTCCCTAAGTTTCAATTTGAAAGTTTGAAACCAAACCTTCAAAGATTAAGCCAAGTGCAGAACAGAAATTCATTTTATGACTAGATGATTCGATACTATTTGTAATTCTAGGGGGCCCACCTGTCATGTCCTATCTGTAACTTACTGATCTTTGCTCCAAAATGAAATATAGACTAAATCCGGAAATTCCCCTGATTATCAATGTACGCAGTTTTTTTTTAAATAATTTTATGCATGGTATTGCCATAACTTTTTTCCAAAATATACCCTAAAATACTGGCTTACGCCAATAAACCTATAAAAATACTGACTCTTGGAAAACTTACTAAAATATACTCAAAAAGTATTAAAATACTGAATCTGGTCACACTGACTACTCGTGCTGGCCCTAAACTAATATTTTAGGGCCAGCGCGCTGGTGCCATTTCGTCGCGCGTTTAGCCTGGTCCTTACTATATATGTCTATGGCGTTTTAACATTAACAGTTAGCGACACCAGCCCGATACCGATATGTCGGCAGCTGCTATTATACTGACATCGATTCGATACCGATATAATTATTATCGGCCCGATGATATTGGTGACCATCGCGACGCACCAAACAACCACAGTACTTACTAAGTATCGACGTCTTGAAGTCAGGCAGTGCGAAAAAATGTGTTCAAGTGAAAGAATGCCGCTACTCTCACCACACTGTGTCTTCGCGGGTAGATATCGTGCCTATATCGGTGTCGGTTGCTGTCTGCGACGATGTAGGTGACAATAGCAAGACAATGTAAAAGCGGGTCTACCCTTTAAAGCAGAACTTTTTATGTCATAATATTATTTTGCACAACAACGGATAGCATAAACTTCATTTCGCAGAAAGTCGTTAGGCATACACTCATTTATCATAATTCAAAACTCTTAATTTTGTAAGTCAGAATCATCTTTAGTCATAAATTTCATATTCCTAATAATTAAAAAGCAGAAACATCATATTGCAAAAAGTTCACACAAACATGCAAGAAAGCATACACCATGCATGCAGCAAGCATGCATCAAGCATGCAACATGCAGCAGGCATGGTTTCTGTACAGCTCCGGCGCTGCGGGGCTCCGGCGGTCCCACGCAAGCTTATCGTCGCAGATGTGTTTAACGCTCACCACCACAGCTTCGGCTTGCTGGCCGGCTCGGCCGGCCAGCCTCAGCGGTGGCAGTGGGTGTTGCAACCACCCGCTCCTCAGCTCGCGGGCCGCGTCGCCCTTCCGCGCCTACGCGATTTTAAATTACACTAGGAGTAGGGCAGACAAGACTACGTGGAGTCGGTTTTACAGCGATTCGTTTCTGTCACTAACTTTTGTAGCACAACATATTAAGACAATATTTTAGTTTAATTTAAGAATTAAAATGTTATTTTATAGAAATGGCAATATGCCTTAAAAAAATATTTCAAATAAAATTCTGCCATCTTAAAAGTATGCCATTGTAAATTCGGACATCAAGATTCTGCCAGATAGAGGGAACCCTGTAAAAGCGTTTGGTAGGCATTAAACGTATACGATCATCTGACCGCGCCGATATCGTTTCGATGTCGTTATCGGCTATGTGCTGTGTTGTGACAATCAATTCATTGTATTTTATAAAGAAACAATTTTTTTACCTTGTGTTACGGGATAGTTTGTAAAACGTACACAGAACATCATGAAGTTTATGCCTCTTCTGTCATCTATGGATTTAATAAAAATACTTTATTTTTTTTAATCGTTTCTTTTTTTTTAAACGTAACTGTGCGTTTTCACTGGCGAAACATTACAACAAAACATGTTGAAATCCCTAGTTACTGTCAAATAATGTATGGAACTTTGACAGCAACTGAAGATTTCAACATGTTTTGTTTGAAAAAAAAAAGGGCGGGAAACGTCAAACAAACCGCGCGTACTTTTTATAATTTTAAATTATTTGTACAAATTTCTAGTGGTTTCGATCAGATAAGTGGTAGTTTGTATATATATTATAAGTTAGTGTATATTTTTGTGTAATTTGTATATATATCTCTGCATAACTGGTAAGTCCATAACATTTAATTTTCTCCCGTCCTGGGATGGATCCCCCAGATGATCCTGGGGGATTACCCCCTGATATTGGCCACGTAATAACAATAACATCTAATAATGATGAGGGAAGTACCATGGATACAGACTGCTCCATATCCCAAGTTTCTAGTGGTCGTAAAAGAGCTTCAGCTCGTCCAAAAATCTGCCGACACTGTAACAAAAAAAAACGTAGGAAAAGCCGCGTTGATGTAACAGATTTCAAAGAAAGTGACTGTCAATGTATTGATCATCAGACTAAAATAAATATTCAAGAAAATATTAATCCGGTATTTAATCAAACTACTGCTGTTGTTAACAGCCAGAACGATGCCTCTCGCCCGCTTCCTCAGCCCCCTGTTACTCGTCTATTATATAAATCTTCAGATGCAGCTCCTTATGTAGTGCACGTCCAAAAACAATTTTCATCTCCTGATGATAATGTTACTCTACATCCAGTTACCTTCGGTCGATTCATAAAAAGGAACTCTGTGAATAACATTGTCAACGGAAGTTTAAAAAGAATAGGAAGAAATAGACTGTCCATTTCATTTTCAAAGTTTGAAGATGCTAACTCTTTTGTCGATAACCCAAATTTAGAAACAGAAAAATTCAAAGCGTTCATCCCATCATTTTCTGTCAGCAGAATGGGCATAGTTAGAGGGGTTCCATCCGAGTGGTCAGATGAAGAGGTGAAAGAAAATATTTCTGTTCCTATAGGATGTGGGCAAATTCTCAAGGTTAGGAGATTGAGAAGAAAAATAATTATTGATGGACAAACTCAACTCAAAGCTACTGAATCAATAGGATTAACTTTTGATGGTCAGGTACTACCCAAACGAATTTTCATGTGCTACACTGCACTGCCTGTAGATTTATATATTTATCCTACCATCCAGTGCTACAATTGTTGTAGGTTTGGTCATGTGAAACTGCAATGCAGATCAAAACCCAGATGCTTTAGATGCGGCCAAGATCACTCCGGAGATAACTGTTCAGTTCATGAAGATTTTATCACATGCTGTTTATGTAAAGGTTCTCACAAAGCCACAGATAAAAAATGCCTTGAATATGAAAGACAGAGAGCCATTAAGGAGTCAATGGCTAAGAGCTGTATTTCATATTTAGAAGCTTCTAAAGTTCATCCTCCAGTTTCACAAATCTCCTATGTTGATGCGTTGCTATCATCCCCAGATGTTACCCCTACTACTTTCGCCTCTCCACCTCAGAGTTCCTCTTCTAAAAACCCCACGAATATATCATACAAAAAAACAGTATCACTAAAACCCCGCTCTCCTCCTACCTTATCTAAAGGTTATGATAAAATTGCCCATCAAGAGATTATTAGTAACTTTGCTATTCCTCAGCCTTCTAATGGGTGTGCTTTAATCTCTAAGTCAAATGAAAACTCAAATGATACTGCTGTAATTGATTTAATTATATCTCTCATTAAATCCCTTAGTCAATCTAATGGTATTTCACCGTCCAACGCTGCCCTGGTAATTAATGCAATTTCCTTACTATTTAAATCAAACAATAATGGATCAAGTCCTTCAATGGAACTGCCAGAGTGTAATTCGTAAAAAAAGTGATCTCATTCATTTATTAAACAAATATAAACCATCTATATGTGCCTTACAAGAGACATGGTTAAAACCAGATTCTTTATTAAAGTTTCGTGGTTACTCATGTCTCAGAGAAGACCGTTCAGATGGTCATGGTGGAGTAGCCATACTGGTGAAACACCCCCTTTCCTTTTCCTTTTTTCCTATCTCTTCTCACAGCAATGATTTTTCTATCATCGCTGTTATAGTGGAAAACATTTGTTTTGTATCACTTTACATTCCTCATCCTTATTCCTCTCTTTTTAATGAAATAAGTCATATTTTTTCGACTTTACCCAAACCCTTCGTGATTCTGGGAGATTTCAACTGTCGACATGAATCCTGGGGTTATTCTTCATCTAACAGTTACGGTAATGATCTAATTAATGTTTTAGATTCATGTAATTTATGTATTCTAAATGACGGTCGCCCTACTCGTAGGTCTGGTCCTGGAGAAGGGCCCAGTGCCCCTGACTTATCAGTCACTACAGCCAACCTTGCTTCTTCTTTATCTTGGAATCCTCTTAGTTCTACTTTTGGTAGCGACCACTTTCCCATATTGATTTCTTTCCCTATCTGTAACAATAACAAATCATCACATATCTTGCCTCCTCGGTTAAAGTTTAAACTCAATGATGTAGATTGGGATTTATATAGGAATCTTTTAGAACTCAAAATTCACTCATTACCTAATGTCACTAATGGTTCTGAATCTCTTTGTGCAGAAGAACTAGCCAGAGCCTTTATTGATGTTGCTAATAACATTTTCCCAGTTAAAAATAGTTCGCTAGGTTTTATTCCTTCTCCTCCTTGGTGGGATAAAGATTGTACGGCAGCTGTTAAAAAAAGAAAAGAAGCTGAAATTAGATATTGTGAATACTCCTCCACTGAAAACTTTGATAATTTGTTAAAAATTATGTCAGAGACTTCTGTTTTGTTAAAGAATAAGAAATATGAAGGTTGGAAAAACTTTTGTTTATCTATTTCTCCTGATGTGAAACCATCGCTTGTATGGCAAAACATCAGAAGATTTAGGTCAGCTTTTAAGGAATCAAACCCACCTTTTATCTCGCCTATTTTAGGAAATCATTTTTTAGATAAATTAGCCCCGCCTTATGTCCCTGAGAATATAATAATTCATACACCACTGTTGTCTAACTTCAATCTTGAAAATCCTTCAGATTTAAATTGTCGCTTTTCTCTCACAGAACTCCGAGGTGTACTATCACACGTTAAGGATTCCGCTCCTGGTTTGGACGGAATTCCGTATTCTTTTGTTTCTCATCTTAGTGATGATTCTTTATCTTATTTTTTATCAATCATAAATTCTGTCATGTTATCCGGTAATATCCCCACCTCTTGGAAACGTCAAGAAGTTCTCCCCGTTCTGAAACCCAATAAGAGTCCGTCAGATTATACAGCCTATCGGCCAATAGCTCTTTCATCCGTTTTAATGAAAATTACGGAACATCTTGTTAAAAATCGCTTAGAATGGTTTGTTGAGCATAATGGTCTTCTAGGCGAGTCCCAATTTGGTTTCAGGCGTGGTAAAAGCACTATTGATAGTGTAAGTATTTTTGTGTCGGATATACGATTAGCCTTTTCCTATAACCAGTCAGTTATTGCTGCTTTCCTTGATATAAATTCCGCCTATGATAATGTTATTTTAACTATACTTAAAAGAAAACTATTATTACTTAATGTTCCAGTATTACTTTCTAATTTTATAATAAACATGCTTTCTGAAAGATGCATTGTGCTTAAACTTCCTGATGGGCATTCTATGTCTCGTCTGGTCTGGAAGGGCCTCCCTCAGGGATCAGTTCTCAGTCCTATTCTGTTTAATATATATGCTTATGATTTAAATTCTTCTCTAAATAATGTAAGTGTTCTTCAGTATGCTGATGATTTGTTAATATATTGCAGTGACAATTCCGTGGACCGAGCTTGTACATTTCTGTCGCAATCTTTGTCTAATTTTAAATCTTGGTTAGACAACAATGGCCTTGACTTATCTCCTGAAAAAAGTTCAATTGTCTTATTCACGAGGTCACGACTTCCTCCTCCTATTTCAATATTTTTTAATGGAAATGAAATTCCAGTTAAGGATAGTTGCAGGTTTTTAGGCGTAATGTTAGATTCTAAATTAACAGGTAGCGCTCACTGTGACTTTATTGTTAATAAATGCGAGCGTATTCTTAACATGTTAAGATGCCTCTCAGGAGTGTGGTGGGGTGCACATCCTTTTTGTATGAAACTATTATATAACGCCTTAATTAGAAGCATCCTAGATTATGGTACATTTTTACTAGATCCTGGTAATGTTATGGCATTCAGAAAGTTAGATCTTATACAATCTAAAGCTCTGCGAATTGTCTCTGGTGCCATGCGATCTAGTCCCATCAATGCTCTGCAGGTAGAGTGTTGTGATCCTCCGTTACATCTTCGCCGTCAATACTTGGCAGACAAATTCTTATTTCGATCATTTCAATTTCTTAACCACCCCCTTTATGACAAACTTCAACAACTTTATGATTGCATTGAGTCATCTGCTTACTGGGCTCGTAAAAAGCATCCTTGTCTAATCAAGAGTCTTAGTAAATTTATTAATATAGAAGCCCCTAAATATCGATCTATCATTTTTCCGCTTTTTAAATGTAATTTTAATGCTTTAATATCCACTCCTAATATTCTTTTGAATTTGAGCTTAGATAAATGTGACAGTTCTGTAAATGTTTCTTTTAATATATAAAAGAATAGTATTTGGAATGAACACCATCACATTTATACTGATGCATCAAAACACCCTTCTTCTGGCCACGTGGGTGTGGGCGTTTACCATGCCCAGTTTAAAATTATACAAAAAATTAAATTTCCCCCAGAAGCAACTGTATTTACTGGGGAATGTTATGGCCTTTTTAAAGCTGTTGAATACATAGTAGTTACTTCTGAAACTTGGAAAATCAATAATATTTTCTGATTCCAAGAGCGCTTTGCAGGCTCTTATTAGATTTCCGTTTACGTCAAAGAATAACTCGCCTATTATTTTAGAAATCAGAGATTTATTATATAGATGTGTTCAGTTGGGTCTTTCAGTGAACTTTGTGTGGATTCCGAGCCACAGAAACATTCCTGGTAATAACAAAGCGGATCAACTTGCTAACCAAGCAGTTAGCGATGGCGACAGGCATCCATACCAGAATTATTGTCAGGATCTTGTTACTCTTCCCAGAGTCTATCTTCAGGATTCCTGGAATAGGCTTTGGGCTGATAATAACCAATCAAAAGGTAGGTACTATTTTAATCTGCAGCCTTCTATTCCTACAAAACCGTGGTTTTTCCGTGCAAAATGTAATAAATTGATTTGTTCCATAATTATTCGAATGCGTTTGGGCCATGTATGTACTCCCGTTCATCTGGCTAGACTTGGCATTGTGTCTAGCGATACTTGTGAATGCGGCACAGATACGGGTGACCTAGATCACATTTTCTTCTCCTGTCCGTTGCTTGATCGCTCCTCATTCCTTAATGACTTGGTGTCCTTAAAAGTTCCATTCCCTACCCGTATATCTTGTCTAATTATGTATCCACTTCTTTTTTATAATCTATTATCTTCTTTTATTCTTCACAACAATGTAAAATTATAAATAATATTATGTTCCTTGTATTTATATTATAATCCTTATCTGATCCTTACTCCTTCTCCGTGTTTCGCTGTTTTTATTATTCCTATTCGTTTCCCTAACTTTTATCGTCGTTGGCAAAAAGTTAAAGCTATTGCCATAAAAAAAAAAAAAAAAAAAAAAAAAAAAAAATATATATATATATATGTCATGCCCCTGGCTGGAGGCTTTAAGTTAGTAACTTAAGGCATCCACAGGATAGTCCGGTTAAGCAGCTGCGACCTCAATCTGAGAGTCAACTGCGAGATGCCATATCAAAAAAAAAAAAAAAAAAAAAAAAAAAAAAAAAAAAAAAAAAAAAAGAGCATGTTACTCGTACATACGTAGTATCTCTAAGTAGTCTGTGATGTTACTTCTATCTCTATTCAATGCTTTATCCAGTTATTACTCTGTGGTCTACCCGGTGGCCGGGGATGTCAGATTGTAGTCTGTGTATCTCATTGACATGGTTTATATTCAATGGGATACTACGATTGACATAAAAACATTGACATATATAACATGGACTCGGCATACCTACAAGAAAAACGTGCCATACCTACACTTTACTGAGAGGATAAAATGGCGTCTACTAGGGCAGCCCTTATCGATATTTCTATGTTATAATATCGATAAAAGATTGTGAGAATGTTTTCATAATGTCACAGTACAATGTTTACGGGTAAAAATACCCCAATTTATCTAACTGATGCCTTTCATTTGTTTGTTTAATTTAATTGCTTCGTCATTATTTCGCGGCTAAACAGTAGAACTTATTTTGATGTTTCCCATTATAATAGGTTGAAACCGGACAGATATTATATACTTACAGCTTTTTATCGAACTAGTATTCTGTAACTGATTTCAGTCCATTGTATACCATGCAACAAGTTCATCTCATTGCCGATATATATATGTACATATATACACAGTATACATATAGCTCATAGGAAGTGTGCGATGACGATGAAACGAGTTTCACGCTTTTTATTCACCCAAAAAGTACACATATATACACAGTATACATATAGCTCTTGGAAAACGTCCGGTGAAGATGACGGGACTTCCATTATTTTTGCTCACCCAAAAAGTGCTCAACGCGCCTAAAGAAGTTTTCACTTCAAAAAATCTATCGAACAGTTGCCCGCCAGACACGACACCCGTCGGTCGGAGGGTCCTCCCTTTTCTATAGAGGATGAATGAATTTTACACCCTGTTCCTCATACCTCTAAAAGGTGGCTCCGTCAATGGCCCGCAGATGGTAATTTTTATATGAAATATTGTAATTTATATTATTATTATTTTATCTTTGTGTATCTCATTTTAATCAACATAAAGATTTGAATTTCACGGATAACCAGTGAAAAAGAAATTTTGAAAATTGGCGGAGCCACCATAATTAATATTTTTGATGCTAAGTTTCTAACAAGCAAATGATTGTGGGTTTTAATTAAAAGTCAACACTAATTATAATAAAGTTATATTAAAGAAATCAATCTCATTCAGTTCTGAACAATACAATTTTGTTCAGGTAATTTCTATGTGATATGCTTTCAGTAGATTTCTTCCCATAATATTTGTATCTCAAATTCATATATAACTCTTTTACATTGTGAGTTTGTCTGATTTTGATCATTCTCATAAATGCCAGATATTGCCACATATTTGTACAAATCGCAGGCTGTAAACAAGCAAAAAAATTATTAGTATTTTTATTGTTTCTTAATTTTTTTAATAGAATTTTTAATTGATCTTAAGTCTTAAGACCACACTGAAACACATTCTTTACATCACTCTTTGCTACCAAACAAACAAATATTGCAAATGAGGACATCACCATCATTTTCAACACCAGCCACTACAGAATCATGTTGGACAAATTTATAACATGTTACTTACCAATAAGGTTCGTGAAGGTAAAGTATCTTCACATAATGTTACTTTATTGAGTATCCGGTTGAAACATTATTCTTCAAAGTGAAAAGAACAAAAATATGTGGCCTTCTTTAAACTTTCCACACCAATAGTTTTTCTTTTTTCGTTTATTAGCAGGCAACCTTGAAAGTAAAACATAAAACCAATAAAAAAAACCATAAAATAGCATTATCGATAAATAAAATGTCTAAATGCACTACTCTATCCCTTCAATAACAAGAAAATGATTTCGTGAAGTAAAACTGTTGAAAATAATGGCAAAAGGGAAAATATGAATGCTTTACTGTTGAAGCTCTTCAACGAATGCAGAATCTTTTGTTTATCGTCTAAATCTAAAGATATTTCAGCTGAAATGTATGTACATACTGGTGCAAAGTTATTTTCTGGTGATGTCCGCTTCTTTTGATGCCACATCCGATTATATTGCAATTGGGCATCTTGCTATTGATGATTTCCACCATAGGGCCGAGTTTAAACGCAATAACACAGCAAATAACTCCAAAATTCACAAATTTTAACCACAACACAAGATCATTTGACAGGTTACGTACCCAACTTTGGTACCAAACACCGAGAGGATAAAATGGCGAACCGGCCGCAAATAGGTATTTCAATCAGTGTTGCCAACTAGGCTAATACGAAATGTGCTAAAGTTCTGTTAAAAAAATGCCAAAAATATGCTAATTTTTAAATAAAGTGCTAAAATAAAATGCCAAATTAATGTAAAATTTTAATCAAAATTATTATAAAATATACTGATTAGCTGTACATAGGATTACACCAAGTTTTGAAATAAACAGTCGATATCTTCCTGATTTTCATCAACAGTAGCTGTAGATGTGGAAGGCTGAGAGTCCGAATCATAAGTCTCTTTGGTACCTATACAGCGCAGTATGTCATCTGGTACTGTATAAGAATAACAACACTTTCTTACCCTCTTCAGGCCAAATCTGACATATAAAATGGCATTTAAGGTTTTCACCGCTAAACGATTCCGAAGCTTAGTCTTTACCAGATTCATTTGACTAAAAACACGTTCAATCTCCGCGTTCGAATGAGGTAACGACAGCATAGATATTGCAAGCTGCGATAAATCCGCAAAAGGGTTTTTACGAGCTGCATCTTGATATTCAATGACTTCGTTCCAGAACTGTAGTGTGGAACATGTGCATTCCCATTTTATGTGTACTATGTTTACCCATTGAGATACAAACCTATCTATTGTGGATGCATTTACTCTGACCTCTTCGGCTATTTCGACAATCGAAGGCTTGACTACTTTTAATGTTTCCTGTACAGAAAACAGATATTTTCTGTAGCATTTTGAAATGAACGGGTAATCTCGAACGTAGTTCTTTCCCAATTTTTTTAATGAAAAAATATGCTAAAAAATATGCTATATGCTAAACGACAAAATAATATGCTAGACAGAATGAAAATCTGCCAAATTTAGCATATAAAATGCTAAATTGGCAACGCTGATTTCAATGACTAGAAAATGTAGGGTTGCCATTATAGTAACTGTCAAAAACACTATTATCCTTTTTCACTTAGGCAAATTTATTAAAGTTAAAAAGAGATTTTAGCAGTATTTTTTTGATTTTGGCGTCGATATGCCTCGTATTTGTATAACTGTTTTTTCTATAGTCAAACATTTCAAGTCCATGTTATATATGTCAATGCATAAACATCATTTATATGACAATGACATATTAGCCCTATGTAGTCTGTGCATAATACCGAATGAACTAGTAAAACACAACACCACAACACCGACAACACCCAACCCCAAGAGCCAAGACACATAAAAAGTACTCTGTGCAAGACACCAACAACAGAGTAGATTACATTGACATACTGTGTGTGACTGTGGAAACTAAATAATAGCTTTCTTCGTATAACTACTGTGACTTGTCGATCATAGCTAGACAGATGTTGAGCAGTGTCAAAGTACAGGAGATTCAACATCAAGATTGTGAAGTAAGTTTATTGATAAAAGTTCTTACCTAAGCCTACTTGTTGAACTTTGAATTTCCTACATGTTAAAATAAAACTAAGCAAGTAGAGTGCATGGTAGAGTGGATTTCCAATAAATTTATTGAAGTAGGTAGGTATTTACAATTTTTAAATGTTAACAGAGTTTGATTTTATTTACTTTTGTACATTAAATTCTCATTGAAAATCTTTAATCAAAATCTTTAACTAATTCCTACTAATCTACACTAATATTATAGAGTAAAGGTTAGTATTTTAAACTCGCAAACCGATTTTCAATTTTCTTTCACCATTATAATGCTATATTAACACTGAGTAACATAGGCTATCCATATCCATAATATACATATATCCATCCATCCATCCATATCCCTAGTATCCTTAATACATATTTTCATCCATAATAATATTATAAATTCGAAAGTAACTTTGTCATGTCTGTCTGTGATACCTTTTCATGGCTAAACCACTGAACAGGTTTCAATAAAATTTGCCAAGGACATAGATAGCAGTCTGGAGAAGGACTTAAGGTACTTTTTGTCTCAAAAATAATCCTATAGAGGATGAAAATTTGTATGGGAAACCCAGCATTTATTAAGTTAGGGATATGAAAATTCAAATTTATACTTTTGGTAAGAAATAAAGGGAGTACTCAACATTTTTATAAAATTGTCCCCCAAGGGGGTAAAAAAGGGGTTGCTTTTAAAATTCACATGTAATAATTTTTCGTGTACTTCTTTTCAAGAGATCTAAGGGATTGGAAAAATAGTCAGTCCATAATTCCTGAATTAACATTTAGTTTTTATTTCATTAAAATCAGTCCACTCTGTCAAAAGTTATTATAATTTAAAGTCATGAACCAACCTTTCCAACATTTAGGTATTAGGTCAATAGTAAGTATACTCAATACGGTTGCATTAAAGTAGGTAAAATTAATAATTATGCAATACATTTTTGACAAATGTGAGTAGGACTCGCCATTGGGTCCAATACTCTTTTTAGTGTATATTAATAATTACTCCATCAAGGAATCAACCACAAATATTGTTATTTGCTGACGATACTTCCTTAATTATTAAGGTAGATAGATGTGCTACAAATTTTGACGCAGAGATTGTGAGATAGTATTGAATCAAGAGAAACTAGAATTCGTTGATAGGTACAACTGTTTACGCGGGGATCATGCTTGACTCAAGTCTAATATAGGATCCTCTTTTAACCTAACTTAGCAGTCCGCTAAGTACAGCAGCATATGCTGTCAGAAAACAAGTGCGTGTCGTGTGCGGCCAAGTGCGTGTCGGCCCACGCATAATGAAGGGTTCCGTAGTTGCGATGAATTTATCCCAAGAACAAACTGTGTGTTCTTGTTTTTCAACTACGAGGGCGGCACTGAAAAATACGGGAATCAAGGAAGTGACAACATTACTATTTAAAAATGTATTTATTGCTTTTCGAAGTATTCTCCGCGAAATTTGACACATTTTTCCATACGATGGAACCAATCATTGAAGCAACCATTCCATTCGGAAGTTGGGGTCTCCAAAATGGCCGTTTTGTAGGCGTCCACAGCTTCTTCAGGTGATGAAAATCTCTGTCCACGCAATTGATTCTTTATTTTAGGGAAAGTATAGAAATCCTTAGGGCTTAGGTCGGGGCTGTACGGCGGATGGTCTAATAATTCTATGTTTTCTTGCTCTAAAAACTGTTTCGTTCTGTCCGCTGCGGTCTGAGAACTCGCATTGTCGTGATGGAGGATGATGCGGCGGTTGCAGTTCTCTTTACGGAGTTCAGAAACGACCTGTGGCAAACAAATGCTAGCATACCATTCTGCATTAACCGTTCTTTGTCCCTCAAGAGGAATAGTCGTGACATGGCCGGTTTTGGAGACAAACGTGGCCACCATTTTTTTTGCAGCACTCCGTGAACGAACAATTTTTGTTGGCTTTAACTCATTTTCGAACACCCAAACTCGTGACTGGTTTTTTGTTTCGGGTTCGTACGCGTAATATCCAGGATTCGTCACCTGATACGATGTTGTATACAGCATTTGAGGATCCTGCGTGGAATCTTTCGAGAGTTCTGACGCACCAAGTAACGCGAGCCGCTTTTTGCTCTTCACAGAGCGAATGCGGTATCCGTCGGGAAAACAACTTTTTTACACCTAATTGTTCATGCAAGATTATTTGTATTTGACTCATGCGAATGTCTAAAGTTGCCTGAATTTCGCGGTATGTCATGTCGATCTTCCTCAATCAGCTTACGCACAGCATCAACGTTTTCTTGGGTGACTGCAGTTTTTGGACGACCTTGACGGGGATCATCACTGAGCTTGACACGTCCACGTTGAAATTCAGCAAACCAGCGATAAATTGTGGTATTGGATGGGGCTTCATCACCAAATGCAGAAATCATCCGGTCAACACACTGTTTTTGTGTTAAACCACTTCGAAAGTCATAATAAATCATCGCTCTTGAATTTTCTCGAGTCAATTCCATTTTCTCAACGACTAAACAAGTTTGACAAAACCTTGTGACAAGACCGAGAATCTTTTTTTAAATAAATAAATGGTATTCGATTTTTAAAACCAAGGAGTTTTCAATTAAAAAGATTTTAATATGACAGGAACAGTGGAAATATTCCATTCCCGATACTTTTAGTGCAGCCCTCGTACAATGAAAAGTAAGTCATAGACATATATAGAAATCATTGAAGTAAGTTGAAAAACACGTTCTTCCATATATCTGCAAATGTAAGATGGTACGCACAATATTGAGAGATTTACCAAGTTAACATTACATCACGCCTTGTTTCCCCGAAGGGTTGGGCAGAGGTGTACCTGTAGTACATCCACATTTCGCCAGTTATGTTTAAGTCCTATGTAATAGGGGGCGAGCCTATTGCCATCAATCGGGCACAAGTCCAGGCTCCAGGCTGCTACTGAGAAATTCCAGAAAGAAAAACTCAGTGACAATTTGGCCGACCTGGGAATCGAACCCAGGACCTCATGTTCAGCAGTAACGCTTGCGACCACTAGACCAACGAGGCAGTCAATTACCAAGTTATTTAATTCGAATTCAAAAGTCAGTTATTCAAACTGATGACTGGCTGAGAATCAGCACTTTTCGAACGTCAAAATTCCATACGACAGTCCCCCAAACCGCCCACCCTTAAACACTTCCTAGTGCTTTAGCTGGGAAGAAGAAGTGGCGCAACAAACTCCCCAGCAGCACAGCTGTCTGTTCAGTTAGAAAAAAGAACCATATATTTTAAGACGTTAGACTTCTTTTAGGTTTTCCTGTAATCTATGAGTAAAGAACCATTCTCTGTATTTTTTTCAGAATTTATGGCTAAGTAGTTTTGGAGATAAGGGTGCGGAATAGTCAATTTTATACTAGGTACTAATAGAACGCGTTCAGCTGCTTATACGGGCGATAGTCAGGTTTATACAGGATCAGTATTAATAGATAGATATTAAAAGAAAATAATACTCGGTATCCCGAGGTGATTTTCCAAAAATAAAAACTGGAAAATATGCGCCCTACCAAAATATATTTATATAAAATAAATATCTCGTAGTTACGTTTTCAGAACTTATTTTAATTTTTTTAATGAAAAGATCAAATAAACTTCATCATAAAAAAAAAAAGTATTTGAAATGGACACGTGGGTGTTTTACTCGTGCATTATAAATGCATCCCTTGATCGATAAATAAAAAAAAAAACGTTTTTTTTTTAAATCAAATGGAACTCTGTGATGGTTCATGTTCGTGAACGGGCGCCGTCAGATGAGACTGGTCATCTCTTCGCTGCCATGGCATACTTTAATTTTTAAAGTGCTCATTATTTTTATCTTTTTATTACGGACGCTTACTAACGTGCACGTCTTTCTATAATGTTCTCAAATGAAAAATTTCAAAATGAAAGAAGTACTTATCCAATATTTTGAAACATTTTTTTTATTTAAAAGAGTGTCCGTGGAGTTTCTTGCCCGTTATTCTCCATTGGTACCTATAACCTACTACGCTTTGGAATGGGTAATTAGCTTCATATTTCTGACTGACCGACTCCTTGACAATTCAAAAGTGCCTGTAAATGGTTTAATTGAAATAAATGCTTGAGTTTGAGCTGAGGTTCTGTCTCAAAGCTGTGCTGGCTCGACGCGGCGGGCGGCCCAACTTTCCAATTCTTCTTCTTTTCAGTTGAAAAATAACTTGTAGTAGAGTGGAGTGGACCGATTTGAATGAAATACAGACTAAATATAACCTCAAGACAGATTGAAGAACAAACTTTACTTTGCAGTTGATATAGGTAGGTATAACTAGGTATATATAACAATTTTCGAACTTTTCTCTTGACTTGAACTGTAAAATCTACTTGCCAAATTTCACGCTGCTAGGTGAACAGGAAGTAGGAAGGAGTGTCAACATTTATGCGGCATAAATGGCCGTATTTTGTATTGCGTCGACTTTGTTTACAGCTCCAAGGGACCGTAGATCTAAGTTTTTGATATCTATTTCAACTTTAAAGCTGCACGTGTTCTGGAGAAAAAGTGCATTGACAGATAACGAAGTCATCATATAAGGGTTAAAAAAATATATTTTGAGGTACGGAACCCTAAAAAAGATGACATATTTGAATTTATTATCTCCCTGTCTGTCTGTTACCTTTTCTTCCGTAACGGCTGAACAGAATTAGATGAAAGGCATTCGGATAGCCCATGACCTGGTTTAAGACAGGATACTATGAATCCGTTCTATTAATACGTTCCTGTGGAATAATTTCCGACCTTTACGCGGGCGAAGCCGCGGGCAAAAGCTAGTACATAATATATTATGTGAAAATTATATCATCATTTTGATAAATGGATTACTTTCAGGAAAACAATAAAATGTTACGTGGGATTAATAAAGCTGTAAGTACCGTTTATTTTTGTTTTTGCTAGTAATAGTGGACGGTGCCTATTCAGTACCTACCTAATTATACAAAATTATTCTTAAGTAGTCCAATTCACTTTAATTTGGTTGCTAGAACTGAATTAAATCATGGACCCTTGACATGACCATGAATAACTAATTCTAAAGACTAGTTTTAAAATTGCTGATTTGTACAGCTCTGGTGGTATTTTTAGCCTCTTCCGTGATAGGGGACTATCGCAACCCCTACTTTTTCTAATATCACCTTATTTTTTTTTATAATGCTGTAATGGGAGCTAGCCAGAGCGATAGGGTAGCTGATACTGACAAGTTGGGGCAAAGCGGATGACTTCCACCTGCAGGCCTAACATGACACACGCGACAATTACTCGCTCTCGCGTGAGTAATTTTTGTCTATTTCGGTCACTTTCTCGTTTTCTGACAGCACTTCCATACAAAATAGTCGACTCCTCCTGTCAAAATTGATGTTTTCTCGACAAACCCTAACATGGCACCTTAGTTATCTCGATTTTTGACAATTCAACACGAGATAATCTCCGATTTTTCTATCATTTAGTCGTATTTACTCGTCGTCGATTTTGACGACGAGATGAGTAGACAAAATTATGATACAAAAAAAAACTCCAAAATAACATGGCAGTTTCTTAATTGTACTTATTTTAGTCATCATTTTATTTTAAAATATATTAATAATGAAAATACTTAGTTTTAAACTACTATTTATACTGGAACGACGTGTTTTATATGGAATTTTTCGTTTTTTGTATGGAAAATATGAAAAAATATTACCTACATGTTGAGTGTTAGGGGTTTATGGGTGACGGCCCGTGCCTGCGGAGGACCGGGTTCTGACCCTGGTGAGGCAGGAGATGGCTTCTCTGCGGTCCCGTTTTTCCGCGATAGAAGCCATCGTCCTGCGCCCTCCTCTAGCGGCGAGCATGCCGCCGGCCTCTGGCCAGCAGAAGACGGCTTCGTATGCCACCACCGCAGCTGCCTCGGCCAAACCAGGCTCGTCGGGGCAGACCAGGGGTGGGGTGGCTACAAAGGCGGCGAGGGCCCCGGCCCAGGTGGCGAAGGTCCCGGCCCAGGCGGCGAAGGCCCCAGCCCTAGCGGCGAAACAGCTGCCCCCGTCTCCTCCTAATTCTACCCCGGCTGACGCCGAACGGCAGGTAGCCGGGGAGAAGAGGAAGGCGGCAAAGGCTAAAAGGGCGGCCAAGAAGAAGGAGAGGAGGCAGCGGCGCAAGGAGCGAAGCGTCGCGGCTAGGCTCCGCGCCCCGAAGTCCGCAGCTGTAGTGATTACACTACAGCCAGAGGCGGAGAAGAAGGGCGTGTCCTACCGCGACGTGCTCGCCAAGGTGGGGGCGGCGGTGGACCTCAAAGAGATCGGCGCCGCTGATGGCATCCGGGTGAGGGTCACTGCGACTGGGGCCCGGATGCTGGAGGTCCCCGGTGCGGCAAGCGGCCCGGCCGCTGACGCTCTGGCCGAAAGGCTTAGGGCGTCCCTAGATGCGGACGAGGCCCGAGTGTCCAGGCCCACCAAATGCGCAGACATGCGTATTCTGGGCCTGGATGACTCAGTGACGGAGGGACAGGTGGTGGCCGCTGTTGTTAGGGCTGGAGGGTGCTCTGCCGAGCAGGTTAGGGCGGGCGCCCTCCGTCCTGACTTCACGGGGTTGCGAGCCATTACGATGAGCTGCCCCGTGTCAGCGGCCAAGAAAATAGCCGGGGAGGGCCAAAGGCTTTTGGTGGGCTGGGTTTCGGCGCAGGTCAAACTGCTGGAACCCAGACCTCTGAGGTGCTTCCGCTGCCATGTGGGCAACCACGTGGGAGCTAAATGCACCTCGGAGGTGGACCGCAGCGGTCATTGTTACCGCTGTGGTCAGCCCGGTCACAAGGCCGGCTCGTGCGAAGCCACGCCGCACTGCGTCGTGTGTGCGGCGGCTGGCAAGCCAGCCGGCCACCGGATTGGGAGCAAGGCCTGCGCCCCACCCACCAAGGCCAGAGGCAAGCCCTCTGCCACCGCCGTCATAGCCGCAACCTCCGCCACCGCCGCCGTTGCCGCCTCCACAGCCGTCATCGCCGCCGCCGCCGCCGCGGCAGGGCCCTCACAGAGGGCCCAGGAGGGAGCTGCAATGGAGTGCCAATAATGGCCCCATTTCGCCTCCTCCAGGCGAATATCAACCACTGCGCCGCAGCTCAGCATCTGTTGCTCCAGAGCATGGCGCAGTGGTCGATCAACATCGCCGTGGTCGCTGAGCCGTACTTTGTCCCGCCCAGGGATGACTGGGTGGAGGACCTGAGCGGCTCAGTGGCCCTAATTTCGTCGGCCGCCGCCGGTACCCCGTCCCTCGAGGCTGTTAAGAGAGGACGGGGTTGCGTTGCAGCACGGTTCGGGGAGATTGTCGTGGTAGGGGCATACTTCTCCCCGAACCGAACTCTCGCCGAGTTCCACAACTCCCTTGCGGAGTTGAGAGTCGTCGTCGTCGGGTTCTGTTCCCTCCCCGTGCTCGTCCTCGGGGACTTCAATGCCAAGAATGTGGCTTGGGGTTCCCGGTATACGGACACACGGGGCAGGATGGTGGAGGACTGGGCGCTGGAGACAGGCCTGGTCGTCCTTAACCGGGGTTCTGTCCCCACGTGTGTACGGATGCGGGGTGAATCGGTGGTGGACATCTCGTTCGCCAGCCCCGCTCTGTTGCCACGTGTCATTGACTGGCGCGTCATGGAGGGGGTGGAGACGTATTCCGATCACCGGTACATCCGGTTTGACGTCTCCGCCCAGACCTCGAGCGCGTCGGTCCGACAGGCCCCGAGTGGTCCGCTGTGGGCGCTGAAGCAGCTGGACCGGGAGCTCCTCCTGGAAGCCTCGATCGTGCAGGCCTGGGTGTCATCACCGGACAGGCCTGCCGACATCGATGACGAGGCGGAGTGGTTCCGGGAGGCCATGTCCGAGATATGTGACGTGGCAATGCCCCGGGTCCAGCCCGGACGTGCTTCGCGCCAGGTGTACTGGTGGTCGCGACAGCTAACGACACTGCGCAATGCGTGCGTTGCTGCGCGACGCCAGGACACCAGGCACCGCAGGCTCCGTATCCGACCTCCGGATACGGAAGCCATTCAGGCGGAGCTATACGAGGGGTACAGAGCGGCGAAGACCGCCCTCCAAGCGGAGATCCTGCTGGCCAGGGCACTGGCCCGCGAGGAGTCGCTGGAGACTCTGAACAGAGACCCGTGGGGACGCCCATACAAGATGGTGCGGGAGAAACTCCGCCCATGGGCTCCCCCGCTGACGCAGAGTCTCCAGCCACAGCTTGTGGGGGACGTGGTGAGCGCTCTGTTCCCTTCGAGAGGGGAACACGCCTCCCCGCCCATGGCTCCGCCTACTGCGGTGCCCGATGCGGACCACACCGCCGACGACGACGACGATGCTCTGGAGGTGACCGAGGTAGAGATGAGGGTGGCGGTACGTAGGCTGAATGCCAGAAATACCGCCCCAGGACCCGACGGCTTACCTGGGAAAGCCTGGGTCCTGGCCTCAGAGGCTCTCGGGCCTCGACTAAGGGGGCTCCTAAGCGCATGCATGGAGAGGGGCCAGTTCCCGCTTCGTTGGAAGACGGGGAAACTGGTCCTCATCAAGAAGCCGGGGCGCCCTGCGGACTCTCCGTCCGCTTACCGGCCCATAGTGCTGCTCGACGAGGTGGGCAAGCTCTTTGAAAGAGTCATTGCAGACCGCCTCGTCGGGCGGCTGGTGCGGGTGGGGCCGGATTTGGCGGAGAGCCAGTTTGGTTTCCGCAGGGGGCGCTCCACGGTGGACGCCATCATGCGCGTGCGAGCCCTCACGACGGGGGATGCGGTGGCTCGGGGTGGGGTCGTCTTGGCGGTGTCTCTAGACATCGCCAACGCCTTCAATACCCTGCCCTGGAGTTGCATCAGGGAGGCACTCCGGTATCACCGGATGCCGACCTACCTCTGTCGTGTGGTCGAGGCCTATTTGACGGACAGGGCCATCATCTACCCCGGTCACCAGGGAGAGTGGAACCGGCGAGAGATGTCGTGCGGTGTCCCACAGGGATCGGTCCTGGGGCCGCATCTGTGGGACATCGGATACGACTGGGTGCTGCGCGCCGACCTCCCCAATGGCGTCAGCGTCGTTTGTTACGCTGACGACACGTTGGTCCTGGCGCAGGGGAGGTCGCACCAGGCGGCGGTCGAACTAGCGACACACGGGGTTGCGACAATCGTAGCCAGAATCCGGCAGTTGGGACTCGAGGTGGCCTTGCACAAGTCCGAGGCCATGTGTTTTCATGGTCCTCGGAATGCGCCACCGTCGGGTTCCCAAATAACGGTAGGAGGGGTTCACATCGGCGTCGAGTCGACGATGAAGTACTTGGGACTCGTCCTCGACAGTCGGTGGAACTTCGTGGAGCATTTCCGACGTTTGGCTCCCAGACTGGACCGGGCCGGGGCTGCCTTGAAGCGGCTCCTGCCCAATCTAGGGGGTCCAAACGCCTCCTGCCGCAGGCTATACGCGGGGATCGTGCGGTCCATGGCCCTGTACGGGGCACCGGTGTGGGCGCATTCGTTGAGGCGGCGGCCTGCCCGCCGGTTGAACGCGTCCCTGAGGGTCATGGCCACCCGGCTGGTCCGGGGATACCGCACGGTCTCCGGTGAGGCGGCGAGCCTCCTTGCCGGATTGCCGCCATGGGATCTGGAGGCAAAAGTCCTCGCGCATATTTGGGAGTGGCGCGGGGAGGCGAAACGCCGGGGCTTGACTCCGATGCCGCGAGAAATCGCGGCACAGCGGACAGAGCTCCGACGGGATCTCATGGCGGCATGGAGAGTACGATTGTCGCAACCCAGTGCTGGGCACGCCACTATTGCGGCGATAAGTCCCCTCTTTGAGGAGTGGCTGGAGAGGCGCCACGGCGTCCTCACCTTCCGCCTGACGCAGGTCCTCACCGGACACGGCTGTTTCGGGAGGTACCTGTTTCGGATAAGGCGGGAGGAAACGCCCGGGTGTCATCACTGCGTGGATCGCCCGGAGGACACGGTGGAGCATACGGTGGAGGTTTGCCCGGCTTGGGCAGAGCACCGCCGTGTCCTCGTGGAGGCGATCGGTGGCGGGGATCTCTCGCGTCCGGCCCTGGTCCAGGCCATGGTACGGAGCGAGAGGGCATGGGAGGCCGTCACCTCCTTCTGCGAAGCAGTAATGCTCGCAAAGGAGGAGGCGGAACGCGTGAGGGAGAGGCAAATTTCGCGCCCTCACGCCCCTAGCCGCCGCAGGAGGAGACGCCCTGGGCGTCGGGAATCGATTGCCGATTCCCGGCCACCGTAGGCGCGGGCTTGCGGACGGTGAGCAATGGGTAGCTCGCCGTCCGGTAAGGACCAGGCCCGGGTCGACGGCGCGTTGTGTTCCACGCGCGCCTCAAAGAGATGTCAGCAAGTGAAGGGGTCCGATGAGACCATTGCCTGCCGGGGTTGCGGGATTAGTCCGAAAGGGATACCGTGGCCCCCTGGCATTGCACAGGCAACAGAAGGAACACGGGTGGGTTTTAGTCAGTAAGAGTCTGACACGCCCTCCCGCTCCACCCAGAGCGGGAGACGTCATTTGATGATTTCCAACCCAAAAAAAAAAAAAAAAAAAGGGGTTTATGGGTGTCATAAAGGGGGTCGAAATTTTCATTATTTTTGCGATAGGATACACCGTTTTCGAGATATAAGCAAACGAAAAGAAAAAAAGACAGTATCGTTTTTGCACCTTCGAGGTGTTGGTGTGAATTTTAGTTCATTTTTTAATCGCGATTAAATACATAGACAATCAACATTTTAGGTGAAGAACGTAAAATTCTGAATAGCAAAATTGCCATTTTCACTAAATTAGCTCAGTGCCGTCAAACTAAAATATAGTTAAGTTGTGTCACTTTAGTCTATTTCAGAATGGAAAATCGTCGGTTGACAGGAATAATCTAAATTTTGGTGATTTTTTGTCTAGTTTACGAGGCATTTGTGAAAAGTAAATCGGCACCATTGAATGAATGAAACGGAATCTCAAGCCGATGTTGTTATCATAAAAATAATTTGTTTTTAATAACTTGCAACATCGGTTTCTCGTCGCGAGATATAGAAGTGTCAAAGTGCCATTTTCGAGATATCTCGTCGTTTACGGTCATGTTAGGGATTAGAATGACGTCAGAATTGTAGACAAATTTCGACAAAACGAGATAAAGAGCTTTCTCGTGCTTGTCATGTTAGCCCTGCTGGTTAGACTGAAAGTAGACCGAAACAGTTGGGGAAAAGCTAGGCAAATGATGAATCTTATATGAGTGCCCTTTGTTACGTTTATGAATTTTCTGTTCCCTTATGGAATCTATAGATAAAGAAAAGAATATAGAATACCAATACTTCTTGTTTTGACAGCAATGTTGGCAGTGTGGTTGGCAACATTGTCTACCTCATCGTTACCACACCAAAAGTGACTAGACTTTTTAATTGTAGAAAAGCGCGTTACTAGTCCATATAAAAAAAAATGTGTGGTTAAATAGGCGCTAACCATTACTTAACTTTAAGCAGCGTTTATAAATAAGGGGGTAAGTGTATAAATTCAACTATTCACTGTAAAATTTCAGCTCATTACTCAAGAGATATAATAAAAATTAAATACTAGAACAACCGCAATACATGGATAAACCGTCCAAGTTTGATTGGCTACTTGGCTACAAAAAAGCGTTCTAAAATTTCCAGTATAGTAGCTTTATTGTGTTTCATAGTTTCGTACAGGTGCGTACTTACATAATAGTTTAGCAGAAAATAAAACTGCATTAATTTTGTACACTTAAAAGTATATAATAGTTACATAATGACTAATAAAAACTACATTATTAACAAAGTAATAATAACAATGATGTAATGAATCAGTTTTTTTTTTATTAAATTAAAAATAACAAATATTATTTCATTGCCTACTGTAAAAACCCATAGACGTATGCAAATCTTAGGTTTTTTCGTAAAATTAGTCATTATTACAATAAATATGTAATCGTTATTGAAAAAAATTAAGCAATTGTGCATTTCTAACAAAACGAAATATTATTATGCCCGCTGATATTAGGTTACGTTGTTGAATTTTGATGAATTGTCAAATGTTACCTATTAAAATGGCCTTACTTTAATAACCTTATTTTTCTTTTACATGTAGGTACTATCTTCTGAACGGTATTTTTTTCAAATTCTGTTATCACAAACATTACGTACTCACAAATTCAAAGCAACGTGCGTAAAAATTACAACTCACTAAACCGTTCTTTATGATTTTCATCAAAAAGCCAAACGGCAGCGTAGCGGAAACTTGATTATCTTCGCGGTATTATGACACACAAATTTCATTTAAATATACACATTTATCTCTTGTTAAACACTAATTATTGAATGTAGGAACTTTTTTTCTTGTACGTCCACAGCTCCGATTAGCTCCCCAATGGTTTGATGCACAAATTAGTACTTACCATACACAATTACCCGACGTCATACACTAAATATTTGCTAAGCTGACATGAAGAAATTCGAATTTTTTGCGGTGCGACTACGCACACCATTTTATACAGTCCAACCCTATCATCCCCATTGACCTAAACTTGTCCATATGGGGTAAACATTATTTTACAGGATTTTTTTAACCAGTGCGATGCCATATGGGGGCTTGGGGGTCGCAACAACAAAAAGGGGCCCCCTTTCTGTTTTTGCGACCACCCCCCCTTTGAATGCTAAATATAAAAGTAGGGTGCTAAAATTTTCTTGAACCAGCATACCAACCAGACATGAGACATTTCTGTTTAAGTGTTCAAAATAAAATTTAAGTTATGCGGTGTGTAATAATTATCGAGTTCGCTTCGCTTGCTCTACCATTCTCTTTTCATATGATGCTCTACCATTTCTGTTGTCAACAAATTATCTCCTATTTCTGTATCAATAGTCAAAAGAATACCTAACCTTTTGGAGGCAGTGTGATAAATATTTCGACGTTCATTCCAGCAGGGCTAACATGACAAGCGGGAGAAAGCTCTTTTTCTCGTTTTGTCGAAATTTGTCTACAATTCTGACATCATTCTACCCTAACATGACCCTAAACGACGAGTAAACTCGAAAAAGACACTTTGACACTTCTATAACTCGCGACGAGAAACCGATGTTGCAAGTTATTAAAAACAAATTTGTTTTATGATAGCAACATGGGCTTGAGATTCCGTTTCATTCATTCAATGTTGCCGATTCTCTTGTCACAAATGCCTCTAAACTATCCTAAAAATCACCAAAAATTAAATTATTCCTGTCAACCGTCGATTTTCCATTCTGAAATGACTAAAGTGACACACACAAGACACAACTTAACTATATTTTAGTTTGACGGCACTGAGCTATTAATTTAGTGAAAATAGAAATTTTGCTATTCAGAATTTTACGTTCTTCACTCTAAGTATTTAACTTAGACAATCAAAATTTTATCGCGATTAAACAGGTGGAAATTAATTGTCATGAACTAAAATTCACACCAACACCTCGACGCCGACGGTGCAAAAACAAAACTGTCTTTTTTTTCTTTTCTCTTGTTTAAATCTCAAAAATGGTGTGTCCTATCGCAAAAATAATGAAAATTTCGACCCCCTTTATAAAATCCATAAACTCCTAATACTCAACATATAGGTAATATTTTTTCATATTTTCCATACAAAAAACGAAAAATTCCATATAAAATGTCGTTCCAATATAAATAGTAGTTAAAAACTACGTAAGTAGGTATTTTCAATATTAATATATTGTAAAATAAAATGATGAATAAGTTGTAAAATTAAGAAACTGCCATTTGGAGTTTTTTTTTTGTATCATAATTTTGTCTACCCTTCTCGTCGTCAAAATCGAGGACGAGTAAATACGACTAAATGACAGAAGAATACGAGGTGCCATGTTAGGGTTTGTCGAGAAAACATCAATTTTGACAGAAGCAGTCGACTATTTTGTATGGAAGCGCTGACAGAAAACGAGAAAAGTGACCGAAATAAACAAAAATTACTCACGCGAGAGTGAGTAATTGTCGCGTGTGTCATGTTAGGCCTGCCAGGAGGGGGGACGGGGGGACGGTATTTAGTTTTGTCGTCCCGGACTACCGGACAGGCTTAGTCCGCCACTGCCATCATGTATTTATATTTTCATCACCTTTCTTCAAGCTTTCAACTTTAAAAACATGAGTCTTTACACTTGAAAGCTTGAAAAATTCAAAAGACTTTAATTTTCAGTTTGGACACAAGGGGTATTTGTTAGAACCCTACGTCACGTCCATGCACTTATCCTGCAATTATACCACTGCACATCCGCAAAGAAATGTCCAGCAGCTGCCAAGATTACCGGTACCAAAACTAAACGATACTTTGACGAGGTACCTTCTCACTGTCCGACCAGTTCTAAATGATGAAGAGTTCGTCAGGACTACAGCCCTCGTAAAAGACTTCGAGAGAGGATCAGGACAACAACTGCAAGTAAGAAAATTGTTATTATAATATTGTTTGTATTGCAAGAAGCTCGGCTCGTAGTCGGCATAAGTGTTACTGTTAAAGTAATTTGTATTGATATATGATAAACTTTTGAGTCTCATCGTCAAGAAGCTTCGCACTACGACGTGACCGTGCGTTTGCACTGGCGAAACATCACAACAAAACATGTTGGAATTTCTAGTTCCTGTCAAATATTTTAAGGAACTTTGACAGAAACTAAAGATATCAACATGTTTTGTTGTGAATGTTTCGCCAGTGCAAACGCACAGTGATACAGAAGCAAAGGTTGGAGACTACGCCCGGACGTACTAAAATCGCCGCGGAATAAAAACGCCTAGATAACGGGATTTTTTCCCGCCTTCAACAGCGTTAAAAAATCACTTGGAACTGACTCTTCGTGCAGTACGGACGTTCATAATTTTTCGGAACCCATCATGGGTTCCATTTTATTGTTTGAATCATTACAGACGCTACACTGGAGATTAGGTCATTTTGAATTCGATTTGATAAACCCGTAAATGAGCTAGTGCAATAAAATTTTGCTAATGGTTTTCCAAAACTTGTCGTCGACCAGCTCTAAATAATTTCCCCTATTCTCTGACGAAGCAGATTCGTCATGTCCACGAAAAGCGAGCTCTTGTTTCCCCAAAAAGCAAACACTGTCAATAAGTCGCTGAAAAATATTTCGGTTCCGATCGACTTTCGCGTTATGTCTATCAATCTCGATTTTTACCTGAGAATTTAAACGCGTCTCAATACGTTTTTTTCCAAAGGTGTGTATTTAAGGGAAGCTTCTAGGTGTTTTTCAGATTGGTCATGTTTTTTTAGCTGGTGTAGGGAAGTTATGAATATTGATGTAACCGGTATCGTTCCAGACCGTTTTATTGTTTGAAAATAGTAGACAAGGGAAACACAACAAGCTATTGCTGTTTATGCAACTTGTGAGCCAATAATATGAATCATATTGTTTTGTATTGAATTTACGATTGACTTTACCTTTAGTTTGTTATCGACGTTAAACTCTTAAATACCAAATAATATGGTTCACAAAACAAACCAAAACGAATCAAACAAAAAAAATGTGGCGATTAAGTCACGAACTCGGAGACAGTGCAAATAATAATACGACAAAAAAAATGTGTAAGTTATGATGCAATATAAAAACAATACTGCTTTTAAAAATATTTGTCTATCTAATTTCGGTTCGGAAAACATCGATTAATTTCGTAATTTGTCGAGCTGTAAAAAAGACACTGTCTGTTCTGTACGGTTGTATGCGTTATTGTGACATTGTGTGCCACGTATTTATAGAAACGCACACCCATTCAATCCGCATGACCACGAGAGCACACTTATAAACATTTAGACCCGAATAGTTTGTGTTTTTCCCGAGGCACTCCTGGTACTCAGCGTAGCGGCGCTAGTGCCGCGCAATGTCACAATACTGAACGAGCTTGCTTGGAGCGACTGTTTATGATTTTTTTGTTTATTGTTAGTAAGTAGGTACTCGTCGTACTAGTAGATAAAATAATAATAGATATCAGAACAAGATTTATACTGAGTTAGGTAGGGTAGGCAGTGTCTTTTTGTCTTTATGAAACGCACGCCACTGCATGTGAGCAGGCGGCCGGTAATGTTAGTATGAAAATCCATCTGTCGTGTTTAGCGGCCGAATAAAATAATAAGAAAACTCATAAGTTGTCTAATTTAAACAAACTTATTACTTCGGCACATTATGACAACCAAGAAGGTAACTTATCAAAGACTTAAAAAAAAATCGAATTGGTTTGCAAATAGAGCTGTTTAATGTAAAAAAGAAACAAATTAACATTGGCGCGCGAATAATTATCGTTGTTCGTCATTGATTCTGGAATTTATAATTAATTAAATTTTGATTTGCGTGCATTATTTAAAAAAAAGTACTATACAAGCCATACAGGCCAAGGCTGTAACCTGGCATTGATTCGACCCACATTTTGACGTTCGTCCATCAATGCCTCTTTTGCAGGCCGCGGCAGTAATGTACCTACCATAATTTCATCATTGTTCTCATGTGTCAATGAAAAATATCTCGGCAACGTGACAGGGCAAATATTACGATACAATTTTTGTTCGTTTTCTACCCATCTAACGCATCTATAGGACCAGTCTCATAGACCATCATAAACCTTTCGTCGACCGTCATACACAACTTAAAAAATCAATCAAAATTGCTATGCCAATAACGTTTATAATAAGTTTCTAAGATGAGGAGGTAATAATGATCAATTGGATTTTTATACGTTAGTTCGTAAATCGACATCCCGAATAACTGGTATTCCGAAAGACCGTAATTCCGAATAACTGTAACCGGCGAAGCTATACCTATCCTAACAGTGTGGCTTAGCCATATGCTTGCTTAGGGTTGACGCTTGACGCACATTAGCCCGTGCTGAACGAGCCGATGTTTCTGAAGCCCTCACAAAATGGCATCAGTAAAAATTGCTGACGAGCAGTTCTGCAATGGCCAATCCCACCTCGACTGCAGTGACTTTGCACACTTATTAAACCTACAATTTTTTCCAGATTTTGTTAGAAAAGAGGGCGCAGGAACATCTGAACTGGCTTGAGGATTGGTGGTTAAATACAGCATATCTGGAATACCGTAATCCAGTTGTTGTGTATTCCAGCCCTGGCCTGGTATTTCCTTTCAGAAAATTTCAAAGCCAAAACGATCAATTAAAGTATGCTGCTAAGACTTTACTGGCTGCTATGGATTACAAGAATTTAATAGATAAGTAAGTTTGTATTATTTTAATAGATACTTTTCACACCACCAGCTCAATAATGTCAAATTAAGCTAACCTAAAGTAAGTAATTTAGGCGGGTAGCACACCTCCGCCGCGAAACCGCAGTAGTTCAATTCAACAGACTGTCAGTGTTATCCCTCTAGTCGGGTAATATTATTGTACTGAATTTCATTAGGCTCTCAGAATGTATAATGTCGGACATGTCTTGCGTTATAAATATCTGCCTAACATATCTTGCGTTATAATGATAATAAAAAATAAATGTATATTTTGTATTAATTTACCTATAGTATTTCTTTTTTATTCTAGCAACAAAATCCCGGTTGAAATGATGGGTAAGAATCCACTGGATATGGTACAATATAAAAAAGTATTTGGAACATGTAGAATACCACACGACAAACGAGACAAGTTATCATTTAATAATAGTAAGCACGTCACAGTCATCCATAACAACCATGTAAGATGTTTTTCAATCTTTTAAAACCATTTAAAATCAATTTGTAATCTTCACTAGGTGCATCGCCACTTAGGCTCGTGTAGACTAGCGCTACCGACGCGACACCGGTAATTGTTATACCGTGAAAGTTTTCTTAGAAATTGTTTTGTAAGAGTCGCGTCGCATTAGTTTGCACGAGCCTTAAAATGATAAACTTCACCTTGCATGGACGCAACATATTGTTATGTGCTACAAATGAAGTACCTACTTAGAAGCATTTATGATTATCGATTAAATATGTGTTTGAATAAAAGGCACTAATTCTGTCCACTTTCTATACATTAGTGGAATAAGTACTCATTTCTTGTGAAATCAATGGACATCGGCAACGTCAACATCATAATCGTGATTGCTTATTCTATTAAAAAGCCTTTGTATTAGGTTCCCACCTATGAAATCAGCGTTTTGTATGGAGAATTTTAAAGAAGTTGCATTTTTCATACTAACATTTTCTTAATTTATTTAACAACCATGAACACTAATGTTTTAAAACTTTTATGCACTAATGTTTAAAACTAAGATAACTATGCCACTTAGATTAAGTGACAAAAATAAGTTTTGGCTAAGTTTAAAAACAAATAAGTAGGTAGTGGTCATTACTGCTAACAAAAAGAGGAGTAATTTTTAAGGTATTTTTGTTTAGAAAACTATGTAATAAGGTTTTTTTACTATTGGTAGTTGTCTATGATGGTCATTATTCGATATAATATCAAGCAATTGATGAATATTTTAAATCATAGAAGTGACGAGGTTCTCTATTTGTGAGAAAAAAACGCCAATTTCATAGTGGGGACCCAATATTTTATAATCTTAAACTATTTACATGGAGACATTGAATTGGCGGACAATATGTCCGTCATCCGTGATAGTTGTTGACCTTTTTGTACCAAGTGCTGTTGGCCTTGTCGAAAAAGTCACTGGCATCCTAACCAATATTATAAATGCGAAACTGAGTTTGTTTGTTAAGGCTCGCGCAGACGCGCCAATCTGCGTGAGACTTAACAAACAATTAACTCACTTGTCGCGACCGGTAATTTAATTGTACTACTGTGAAGTTTTCTTAGAAATTGATTTATTAGAGTCTCGTCGCGCCTCTTTACGGAAGCCTTTATGCTAAAACGGCTGAACGGATTTGGATGAAATTTGGCATATGGATAGACCATGATAGGGTTAGGACATAGGATACTTTTTTTATCTCGGTAGTACGTTTCTGTGGGACAAATTCCGACCTCCACGCGGGCAAAACCTAGTTAGATATACAACAGTACTAAACTACACTCGAGAGCAATGAATCCGGGTCACTTAAAGAATCCTAAAAATCTCGGAAACTAAAAATGCTAGGTTAATGCAATAAATTGTATTTAATAGACAATGTAATACTCCTTAAATGAAGGTATTAAAACTTCTTAGTTATTGTAAAGTTATATCATAAAAAAATCAAATTTGAAAAAGGGCCACTTTCGAAGATGGAACTACGAAATTACAGCATTTGGTTTTGCTTTTGTTTGTAATCTGTCATTTATGTGGGTACATAAACCATGTTGATAGTGCTCTATATTCATTATTCAAGCTGAAATTATGTCGCTTACGCCTGAAGAATGCACCAGAATACTTACAATGCTGGAAACCGGCCGGAGTCAGCGCGATACAGCCAGGACTGTCGGTGTGTCGCTGTCAACAGTACAAAGAGTTCTCCGACGTTACGAAGAAACTGGTTCTAACCTACGCAGACCAGGAACGGGCAGAACCAGGTGTACCACAGCACGAGAAGACCGATACTTGGTGAACACCATGCTTCGAAATCGCTTTCTTACAGGAACTGAACTCACAAATCAGTTTCGACGCCTCGGAGGAAGTAACCCAAGTGCATGGACAGTAAGACGTCGGCTTGCTGAATCTAACTTAAAACCCCTTAAAGTCAAAGTCAAAGTCAAATAATTTATTTCAATTAGGCACAAAAAAGGCACTTTTGAACGTCAAACTTTACAAAAAATAATAAAATTGATTCTAGTCGCCCATTCCAAAAGGTAGTTTTCGTATGGAGAAGAATGGGCAAGAAACTCCACCGTTACTCTTTTAAAAAAAATCATTATATCTTGTATACACTTATTATTTATTTATATGTGAAGACAATGCACCTAGAATAAGATTACTATACCACGATAGGTAAAAAGAATGAAAAATGAAGGAATGACATAATTATGTGATAGATGCATGGTGCTCACATACTTACAAACATTGTAAAATTATACTATATTTCTAACATTATAATAAGTAATACTAATAATAATGAGTCAGTGTGTGAGTTCAAATAATCACAAAATATAAAATAAAATAAATGTTTAAAAAAATAAAAAATAATAATTATACAATTAAATTAGCAACCAGTTCGATTTTGTCTAGACCTGCAAACGGCCCTAAACTGGAGCGTGGGCATCGTATTTCAAGACTAAGATATGCCCAGAGCCACGTAAATTGGAGTACCTATTGAAGATTGGTCAAAAGTTATGTTCTCCGACGAATCAAAATTTATGCTCTACAAGCACGATGGAAGACACAGAGTGTATCGAAGACCAGGGGAAAGATTCAAGCAAGCATGCATCGAAGAAAAAGTAGCCTACGGTGGTGGGTCTGTACTTGTGTGGGCCGGAATTTCTTCTGAAAGTCGCACAGAGCTGGTGATCATAGAAAACGGCTCTTTAACTAGCAAAAGATATGTGGAAGAAATCCTCAATGATCACGTTGGTCCATTTATGGTCAATTTAGGTGAGAATGCTATATTTATGCATGACAATGCCCGACCTCATACAGGTAGGATTGTGAATGACTACCTTCAAGAGATGAACATTACTCGTATGGAGTGGCCAGCGCGCAGCCCGGATATCAACCCGATCGAGCATGCTTGGGACGAGCTAGGCAGATGCGTAAAACAACGATACCCTCCCCCAATCACGCTTCGTGAGCTCAAAATTGCTCTCACAGAGGAATGGGAGAATATTCCCCAAAATCGTATAAGGAACTTGGTGTACAGCATGCCAAACCGCGTAAACGCAGTAATGGAAGCACGAGGAGGCAATACGAAGTATTAAAATTCAAGAAAATCGTAATAAAGTTCAAAAATTTCATGTTTCCTATTTTTGTTTTAAGGAGAGATCAGCAGTTTTTTTCTTTATGTAATTTTGTGTTAATAAAATGTATGGTGACTCATATTTTTTTTACTTTCATTTAAGGAGTATTACATTGTCTATTAAATACAATTTATTGCATTAACCTATCATTTTTAGTTTCCGAGATTTTTAACATTCTTTATGTGACCCGGATTCATTGCTCTCGAGTGTATATATATAAAATTAATCAAATTTGAGTAATTTTTCATCGACTCGATTTTCTGATCATGCGTTCGTTAGCATTGCAGTGTAGGTATATATATATATTTTTTCTATTGTTAGATATTTCATGTTGACCTCTGGGGCGAAGACAACGTATTGCTGAATGAAGACCAAATTGCTCAACAATTGAAAAAAGTTATTGATCTTTCTAGCTCGCCAAATAATGAGGGCATTGGAATTCTTACTTCTGAAAATCGTGACTCTTGGGCACAAGCTTATCAACTCCTCGCTAAAGGTACGCACATATAGCTATATTTTTTTAACTGGGATTGTATGGAGAAATCTGAGAGAAAGGATACGGGAGAACTCCCAAGAACGACAATTTTTTTCATGAAAACAATTTTGTCATGCATCTATGACAAAATTGTTTTCATGAAAAAATTTATACCAACCTCTGTTTTAATCAGGGACCATTTCTCACCTTTCTAGCATAACAATGTAGTTCTAGCAAATAAATGTTGAATTTGATTTGATTTCATTGTATCGGAATAAAAAAAGTCTAGACAGCAGAAGTGGGGTCATAATTAACCCATTAACTGTTGTCCAGACATTTTTCCTATCTAAAGTTTACCAATTGTATGAGTAAATATTGTCATAACTATCCATACTAATATTATAAATTGGAAAGTAACTGTCTGTCTTCGCCTTTTCACGGCTAAACCACTGAACGGATTTCGATAAAATTTGGCAAAGAGATAGATGGCATCCTGGAGAAGGACAAAGGGTACTTTTTGTCTCAAAAATAATCCTTATTCTTTAGTTAGGGATATGAAAATTAAAATTAAGCTTTTGGTAAGAATTAACGAAATACGCATTTCAGCGTTTTTGTAAAATCATTATGCGTTTTCCCCCAAAGGGGTAAAATAGAGGATGATTTTGAAAATCACATGTAATATGGATTTTCTTGTGTCTTCTTTTCAAGGGATTTATAATCCCAAAATATAGTCATAGTCCGTATCTTGAATTAACATTTAGTATTTATTTCATTAAAATCGGCCCACTCAGTAAAAAGTTATTACAGTTTAAAGTCATAAACTAACCTTTCTAACATGTAGGTATTATTTATGTTCAATGGCGGCACTAGAGTAGGTATTACAAATTAATTGTGATAGTAATATTTAAATGAATAATTAGTATTTTAAGTAAGGCATTTAGAATCATATTATCCTGTATTATTTATTTTAAAAAACCGGACAAGTGTGAGTATGACTTGCGCCCTGAGGGTTCCGTCTCAAAGCTATGCTTGTTCGGCAGTCCGAATTTCCAAATCCGGATTGAAAGACAAACTTAACTTTTCAATTGAAAAATAACTTTTAGTATAAAAATGAAATACAGACTAAATGTTACTTCGAGACACTGCCTATGAATTTTTGGTCCCAGACTGAAGAACAAACTTAAGTTTGCAGTTCATATTATTATAACTATAAATTACCAATTTTCGGATTTTCCTCTTTACTTGACCTTGCTGCTCGCCAAACTTCATGCTGCTGGGCCAACGGGAAGTACCAAATAGACTGGTTTATTAGCGAGTGTCAAAATATACGGCATAAATGGCCGTATTTTTTATTGCGTTGACTTGGAAATTTGATTTTCGTTACAGCTCCAAGAGACCGTAGATCTAAGCTTTTGATATCTATTTCAACTTGATGCCTCCACGCTTTCCTGAAAAACAACCCTATTTTATGTTTATGTATCTTATGTTTATTTGTTGTTGTCTTGACAGACAACAAATTCATCCTTTAAGGGTTTCAACTTTTTATTTTGAACCCTACAAACGGATTTATTATTTTTCTATTACATTTTCATGCCGTAACGGCTGAACGAAACTAATGCTGATTTCTATATCAGCAAATTTAAAATAGAATAATAAATAAATAAAACAACAACAATTAGTAAACAGGTATATAGATATACCCTTTCATCTCTGAAAGGGTATATCTATATACCTTTCATCTAAATCCGTAGGCCATGACCTGAGTAAGTACATAGTTAGCACGTTCCTGTGAGATATTTTCCGACATCAACGCGGGCGAAGCCGCGAGCAAAAGCTAGTAATATTATAAATGCGAAAGTGAGTTTGTTTGTATATTTGTTTGTTACGCTTTCACGCTAAATCGGCAGAACAGAATTGGATGAAATTTGGCGCATGGGTAGACCATGACCTGGATTCGGACATAGAATACTTTTATCCCGATATTCCCACGGAATCGTAACTTATGTGGGTAAAACCGCGGGGTGCAGCTAGTATTAGAATACTTATTTACACATACAATTGGTAAACTTTTTATCTCTATCAGTAGTCTATACCGTTTTTTTAATGGTGGGAAGTGGAAATTAAAAATATAAAATAACTTAATCATTATTTCAGACAAAACAAACAGAGAATCTTTAGCAGACGTAGAAAAAAGTCTAGTTGTTCTTTGTTTGGATGAGGCGGTTGACTTGTGGAAGTGTAAGGATTCAAACGCCCGTAGAAACCTAGCCGGAGCACAGACAATACATGGCGGTGGCTCGCGCAGTAACGGCGCCAACCGTTGGTTTGACAAAACAGTACAAGTAAGTATGAATTAAGTGTGTATAAAAATCGTTTTGAAGAGGGAAATGTGTTTCATGAGGGTAATTTGTTACATGTAGGGGATCTATGCATGTTATCGAACAGCCTAAACGCATCGAGCAATTTTAGAATAGGTAGGTACCCGGGCGTTAACACGGAACATCAAGTTTTGTAGAAAGACTATAACAAGTAGGTATAGTACCTACGTATGATCGGTACAGACGACGCTATCCGACAGCGGTAAACAAAAATGTATCCTTGTTGATGCTGAATGTATGGAGATTGTACTCGAATTGGAATGAAAGATTTTCTTTTTAACTTCGAGAACTTACAAAAAAAAAAATCGTCTCCAATATGCAATTTTCAAACACAGGTTGATGTTGGATAGCAAAACGTAATCGTAGACGCCCGTATTATTGGAAACAAAGTTACATAGCATTGTTTCCGCAACATGCGATTTTGCTGACATGATAGATAAAGTACCTATACTTACTTACTTATTGCTCAACTCGTTTAACCTTTTTTTTTTTTGGGGGGGATCAAATAACTCTCCCGCTCTGGGCGGAGCGGGAAGGCGTGTCAGACTCTTACTGACTAAAACCCACCCGCGTCCCTTCAGTTGCCTGTACGTCGCCAGGGACCACGGTATCGGGATTTCGGACTTTCCTGCGACCCCGGCAGGCATCGATACTAGCGGACCCCACCAGTTCTGCTGGCATATCTTTGAGGCGCGCGTGGAACACAACGCGCCGTAGACCCGGACCTGGTCCTTATCGGACGGCGACCCTATACCATAGCCATACCCATTGCTCACCATCCGCAAGCCCGCGTCTACGGTGGCCGGGACGCCCAAGGCGTCTCCTGCGGCGGCTAGGTGCGTGAGAGCGTGAAATTTTCCTCTCCCACACGCGTTCCGCCTCCTCCTTCGCGAGCATTATTGCTTCGAAGAAGGAGGTGACAGCCTCCCATGCCCTCTCGCTCCGTACCATGGCCTGGACCATGGCCGGACGCGAGAGATCACCGTCACCGATCGCTCCCACGAGGACACGGCGATGCTCTGCCCAAGCCGGGCAGTCCTCCGTGTTCTCCGGGCGATCGACGCAATGATGAGACCCGGGCGTTTCCTCCCGCCTTATCCGGAACAGGAACCTCCCGAAACAACCGTGTCCGATGAGGACCTGCGTCAGGCGGAAGATGAGGACGCCGTGGCGCCTCTCTAGCCACACCTCAGAGATTATCGCCGCAATTGTGGCGTGCCCACAACTCGTCTCCCTTGCAAACAAATTTGTGCCATATTTTTCAGCAACATGTTTAGGTATGTGTTGCGGAAAACAACGCTGGCCAAATGGAACGTTGCAGGTTACTGGTAACATGCTAATGAGTCGTATTTAAGGTAAACAAAATAACTCGCTGCATCACATGTTGCGGGAAACAATGTTGCGATTGCGTTGTTGCTCAACATTGTTTTCAGTGTTCACGAGGATTTATGGTTACTTGCAGCATTTTAATAAAAGCTCAATTTTCTAATTGTTTATTTCAGTTTATTGTTGGTGCTGACGGAGTCACGGGTCTTACTTATGAACATTCACCAGCAGAAGGGCAGCCTATAGCTGTTTTAACGGATTTCATAATTAAATATATGTAAGTTCTTGAATGTATTATGATAATTATCCAATTGGGAATATGCAAGTATTTCTTAAATTAACAAGTTAGAATAATGTTCTAGTTTATATTCATCATCGCCATTAACATTTTCACTCAAGTATGTGTGAAAACTGTTGAGGCTAACTGAAGTTTTAAAAATCCAAGAAAAAAAAAAAGGTAAATTCAACTTCTGTTTGTTGCTCAAAACAATGATAAGTCCTACAATGGACATGTCCAGGGTTTTCGGTATGATTTAAAATTTACGATCTAAATTACTATAGATTTGATAATCCATTTAAAAATGAGGAACAAAAATAAAACTATAGGTACAAGCTTTCGCCTTGTCATCTTTAAAACAAAGTGCTAAAATATTTTTAACTATCCATTTTTTCCATTAATTACCTTAAAAGTGTGTGAAAAGCCGTATATATTTCAAAGGAACATAGTAACGTAATTCGTGTACGATGAAGAATAGATCTAAAACATTTGTGTGTACCACATCAACATTTCTTTTTTAACACCCACTTCCAAGATTGAAGGTATTTGTTAGAATATATGTTGTAAGAATATTTTCAGACTTATCAGGACTGCTTGTGCCTTCCCTGGGGTAAGCACAGCCATTTTGGGAAGGAGAGAGTAAGGGCTTGATGAGCCTGCTTGTCATAGCTAGGTGAAAGAGGGACATGAGATTTGGATTTTAGAACGACCGTTTTACGGTATGATTTTGGTACTTGGGAAGCTGAACGGGGATAGTGGGGCGAGCTAGGTATTGGTTTGGATTTTTGGGATGCTCTAGACACTTCAGCATACGATCTTGAAACTGGAGGGAAAACCTGACTTGCTTCCGTATAAGAGACAGATTTCTCGGCTATAAGAGCTTTTATGCCCTTCTGCCGACCCAATTCAGGACAAGCCTTGTCGTTAGCATAGTGATTGCCACACATTTATAGGTTTTGAGCTACATACTGTCCGCGTGTGACCGAAACAACAAAAATTAAAACATTGAATAGTCGGGTACATAATAAATATCTCTCGACTGAAAGGGCAGAATAAAAGCAATAAACTCGCTTAGGCAAGACTTGCCCGTCAAAAGTGAGTACAGTTTGAGTGGGTTTCCACTCTGTAACACCCAGACAAGTCACCTTTCGGTTCATTCTCCTTGCCTTTATAACAGGGCCGCATCCATCAGGAACCTTGATATTTTCTATTACCTCATCCTCAGTCCATTCACAGCGTACATCTCTAACAAGACCCAAGCGAGTAATGTTGAATTGCGGAATCGTCGCAACATAGTTATTTTGGGTTAACGTACGACTTGAGGAAGCTGTTTGCATCCTGGTGAGACTTAAACTCAAGGACCGAGACTGAGCGCTCACATTTAGTTTTATTTATTTATTTTTATTAAATATACGTATATTGTTTGTTCTTTTACAAAATTACTCGCCAAACTTTCAAGTTTGATGGCGAGTAGCGCTTGTTACATACCCACAGTTAAAAAATCCTTAAAACTATCAACTAAGCACTATTTCACTCAAGAAGGATCGGTCACACCGCCACGGGTTGATCGCGGACGAGCCGCGATTTTGCTTTTGCTTTCGGACAGGATTTCTTCGAATTCTTTCCCTTAATGCTTTGACCACTTTTTTCGTACGAACACTACGTGGACAGCCAGATCTTTTTCTGTCACAAACAGAGGAGGTCTCATTGTACCTATTAATAGCCCGGTACAAAAACATTTGACTAATACCAAGCGTATGGAGAGTTTTAAAAATTGCATTTGGCTCCCTAACAACTTTGTGTAATGCAATCACAGCGATTCGGTTCTCTTTATCACCCCTCTCCATTTTAATATCGCAAAAATTGTACAATGTATTGGCGCCAAAATTATAAAACTCAATGAACAATCGTATAAAAATGACAGATTCCAAATTCAAATGTAATATCTTTCTTAATTGTATCAGTATTTATGGCCAGACTAAGTATTCTGTCAGTTTTCTTTACAACTTTGGATGTCTCGGTACACTGCTGCCTGTTTCCTATATAACTAGATATCCATTCATAAACTTTTCCTCTAATACCGTAAAGTCTAGTTTGTTTAGTAGCTTATCATGGTTAACAGAATCAAAGGTCTTACTCATATCTAAAAAAAAACCGGCCAAGTGCGTGTCGGACCACGCACAATGAAAATGGTTCCGTAGTTGGAATGAATTTATCGTAAGAACAAACTTAACTTTGTAATTGAAAAACATGTTCTCCCATACGGAATATATGGGAGAACATGTTTTTGCAACCGCAAATTTAAGTTGGTCGATTATTACTCGTAAACTTGTAAAGCCCACTTAAGTGTGATAGTTTTCCTTTAAACTTTGTTATATATAAGTACTAATGCCGTGACATTTGAATTTCTAACTACAACCGTTTAGTTGGTAGAGGGGGGGGACACTTGACTCTAACGAAAATTGGTACTTTAAAACTTGATAAGTCACGAACGGTTTACTTAATCAAAAAATGGTCTTCGCAAACCCCTAATATTTTGAAAGACCTATCCAACGATATCCCACACTATGGGAAGGACGTAAAAAAAATTGTCATCCCCATTTTACATGTAGGGGAGGTACCCTAAATAATTGTTTTTTTCAAAATTTTATTTTACCACTTTTTTGGCGTCATTATCTTGTGTATTCATGGCAAATTACAACTCTCTAGTACTTATAGTTTTTGAGCTAAACCGCGGACAGACAGACAGACGGACATGGCGAAACTATAAGGGTTCCTTGTTGACTACGGAACCCTATTCAAATTCAAATTCTTTATTGCTAACTATGTGTACATAAATAAAGTTCTTAACAGAGGATATCAGTTCTTAGAACATAGTGGCCCTGTTAGGGCATTGCAATTTCATCATGCATATATGCTTACAAATGTAACAGTAACAGTTGAACATGCATTATTTACATTCATTAATTAAAAAGAAAAAAGTTATAAATTTTTAAATTTTATATAGGACATCGTTTTAATTACATTATATAATTTTATCATTTACATCATATTAATTATAAATTATTAAAGTCATACCTAAATAAAAATACACATGTCATGAGTTACCTGATTTAAAAATTATCATTATTCATTAATTCAATTATGTCACAGTATTGTAATCATTTAATATTAATTATCATAATCCTTTTAAAAATATTTTACTGAATTATATTCACTTTAGTGATAGGTACTGTAATGAACAAAATTATTTTTCCTCAAGAAATTCTGCTATTGAGTAATAGGCCTTTTTAATTAAGAAAATTTTCAGCATTCTTTTAAAAATAATAATTGAATTTATAATCTTAATGTCCATAGGTAGCTTGTTATAAATCTTTGTGCTCATACAGAAAACACTATTACTGTACGCTCTAGTGTGGGACGTTTTATCTCTTAAGGTATGTTTAAGTCTTCTGCTTTTTAACGTATCATAGCTTGTAATGTTTGATTTAACTAAAATTGAGGCCAGGTAGATAAATAGAGCAGGGAGTGTTAAAATCTTGAGATTTACGAAATGTGGTTTACATGAATCCGTTTGGCGTAACCCACATATAGACCTAATACACTTTTTTTGGGCTTTGAACGCAATTTCTTTATCAGTCGAGTTTCCCCAATATAGTAACCCATACGACAGAGTGGATCCCACATACGCATGGTAAGCAGTAAGAAGCGCGGTCTGGTTGGATACTTTTTTAAGCATGTATAGAGCGTAAGAAAAATGATTAAATTTGGTACATACACTATTTACATGTGTTTTCCATGACATATTCGAATCTATATGGATTCCTAAAAAATTTGTATTTGCTACTTCAGCTGCTGTTTCATTATTGTATGCAATACTTAAAGGAATAGATGTCGCGTTTTTATTTTTAAAGTTCATGTAATGTGTTTTTGTGAGATTAATTTGTAAATTATTTATTTGAAGCCAATTTATTAATTTAGATAAGGAATCATTTATTTCTTGTTCATGATTTTTGTTTTTATTATTTGTGAAAAGAACCGTACTGTCATCTGCAAATAAAACCATAGGTTGCTGAATAGCATTAGGTAAATCGTTTATGTAAATGAGAAACAGTAGTGGTCCCAGTATTGACCCTTGAGGTACACCATATTTTATAAATCTAGGACTCGATGTATACTTAATCTCTCTCTTTGTAAATGGACATAACTGTGTTATTTCAGTGAACTGTATTCGGTTACATAGATATGATTTGATTATTTGTAGTGCTTTACCCCGAACTCCGTATATTTCCAGTTTTTGCAAAAGAAGTTCATGATCAACATAATCAAACGCTTTTGTCATGTCCATGTATAGAGCTGTAACTTGTTTTTTTTTATCTAGTTCTGTAAGTATTTTTCCTAAAAACTGATGAATTGCTGAATTTACCGATTTCCTTTTTCTGAATCCTACTTGATTATCTATTATTATTTTATTTTTCTCGAAATATTCAGTAAGATTATTATTTAGTACTTTTTCAAATATTTTGGCGAATATTGGAATAAGAGCAATCGGCCTGTAACATCGTACATCTTCTGGGTTTCCTTTTTTAAATAGTGGTGTAACCACCGTAGTTTTTAAATATGTTGGGAAAATGCCTTCCTCAAGACACTGATTTAATATGAGTTATGATTGGGGCAATTATGTACACTACACGTTTTATTATTTGCCTTGAAATTCAATCATAGCCCGTACTTTTGGTGTTTTTTAATGCCATGATTAATTTCACAACATCGTTTAGGGTAACTGGTGTTTAAGAAACAGGAGTTTGGTTTATTATAAGTTAGAATCTTTGCGTAATTTATTTTATTATTTGTCAGTTTCGAGATGTCATCAATAAAGAAATTGTTAAATGTTTGTGCAATAGTATCAGGGGCCGCTTTTCAAGTTTGCGTTCCGTTTCCCTATAAACGCACCGTAAAATAAGCAACGTATTAAATACCGTAAAATAAACCGAATAGTAGGTATCTTACTCTATAAAGAGGTATGAAAAACAGGGTGTAAATTTCACTCATCCTTCATAGAAAAGGGACGATCCGTCGACCAGACGGGTGTTGTGTCTGGTGAGCAACTGCCAGACGATTGACGGGACGTTATTTATTATGCAGATCGCATGCAAGATTTTGCGTGACGTCAGTGAGATGCGTAGTTCGCATGTGACGATGTAGATGCCGCCAGAAAATGGCATATTATCATTTAAATAGATTTAAATCATGTGAATTTTTGAATTACTTGCATATTCCCTGTTGTGTACTGTAGTCGACCTCGTAATTGATTTATCATCCTAACGTTGAATGTCAATTGCATGTTATAAAATGACAAGATATAATTGGGTTACCGTTAGTGCTCATATAAACGAGCGGCACGTTTCCAACGGCAGTGGCAACTGCAGCCGGCGACAGTTCGACACACGTCGGCGGCAGCCGTAGACAGCCTCTGCTGTTGGCAACGAGCCGCTCGTGTTTAAGAGCACTTAGATAATTTCAACTGAAGTGAAGTTTCAAGTTTATGGGAATTGTAGTTAAAAGTGGTAAATAAATTAAGAAGTCGACTGTACTTACATTTTGAATCGTTATTATTGTTGTTGTGCCAACTTCCTTTTTTAGTGAACAAAATAAAGCTACCGAAACGCTGTCATCAAGTCCTAAACAACCGACTCAGTTGAAATTTAATGTGACCGCAGATGTTAGTCGTATGATTGAAGATGCCAAAAAGAATTTAGACGGGTAAGTTTCTTTTTTTTTAACCTACGGTCGTACGTGTCATCTGAACGTAAGCCTATTATATGTATATTATTATCCGAGTTTCGTTTCCTTGTAGCACGGGAAGTGTCGTTGTATTCTATTTAAACTAATAATTAGTTTATAATATTATTATAATTATTATAATAATATTATAAAGAGGAATGATTTGATTGTTTGTTTGTATTGAATAGGCTCCGAAACTACTGGACCGATTTGAAAAATTCTTTTACCATTAGAAAGCTTAGTTTTCAGGGAGTAACATACCTTTTTAACCCGGGAAAAATAACGGGTCTCGCGGGAAAGACCACGGGAGCGAAGCCGCGGGCAAAGTGCTAGTTACTCATAAAGACGAGTCCTTTCATTCATCTATCGACTAGATACTGACGGCGCACACGTTTTTTTTGTTCAGGTAAATGTATGTTTCTTCGTCAGAGACCACCGTGAAACCTAATGAACAACACTATCGACTCGAACGAAGCGGCAGCATCGTTATTTTATAAATATCAGCCGGTATATTATTGTATAAATATCATTATTTTCTGTAATGTGATTATGCATGTAGGATGTAGGAAAAGTTAGTAATGCTTTATACTTATTAGTAGTGCAGTTCTCAGGGATTACGACTCAATTAATAATTAATAAATGGGCGGACCATAATTAAATATAATTATGTATTGGTGTTCGGTGCAGTTGCTATACCTAGTCGAATTATTTGTACTCTCGTTTCTCGTTTTTGTGTTTCATTTAACTTTTTGATCATTATACCTAATTGGTCGTTGTTATTATTATTTCTGTACCTACGTGTACTGTAGTTATAGCTTGTCCACTCTGCCGCATTACCCATAGAAATCTGCATTACCGTATACGTAAATGCGATAGTGGGGCGCGTCATTTCAGAGTGGACAAGCTCTACCAAGAAACAGCAAGTTTCGGATACTATGGCGTTGCGTTGCAAAGTGAGGGTTGCCTGTGTCCTTTAGTGAACTTTAATAGGTTGGTTGAGTTTAGCGGTTAATGTGCATTCAAATTTTTCAGCTTAGTTCAAAACTTAGAGTTGAACTGCTTCCAGTACGAGAAGTATGGCAAGAATTTTATCAAGTCGCAGAAGTTAAGCCCAGATAGCTATCTACAGATGGCTATGCAACTAGCATTCTACAGGTCGGTAAAATCATACTTACACACAAGGATCAGCAGTTTTCTGTGTCTTTATAATTATCTTTCTGTCACTTACATGCTTTATACGTTAGAGCGGGAAGTGCGCTTGCAAACATCCACATACATTCACATCAAAAGCACTTCTACATGCGCCTATAGGACTTCTCGCTCTAGTAAACTGCACTTGAGCGATAGAAAGGTATAGAGAAAGATAACAACAGGCGCATGGGTCGATGGAAGGTTAAGCGATAGATCCAAAGTAAAATGTAACAATTCAATTACTTCACGCCACTCAATACATGTCTGTTTCGTACGCAGAGGACAGAATATTTCCCATAAAGGTTGAAAGCGGTTATTTCGATAGCGGTTATACCTACCTACGCTATTAAGTTTTTGGTCCAACATCCGTTTTTTTTTAGGTTACACAAAGTACCTGGAGCTCATTATGAATCTGCAGCAACAAGGATGTATGTCGGAGGGCGAACAGAAACCATACGATCATGCTCAATCGAATCCATAGAATTTGCAAAAACGATGTTGAATTCTCAAAGCAGCCCAAAAGAGAAAATATCTTCATTAAAAAGCGCTATCAATTCTCATAAAAACTACACAGTCCAGGTAAACATAATATTAAGTTTAGTTATTTTTAAAGAGTCGACGCCGAAAATACAAAAGAAAAAATACAAAATTTTGTTTACTTTTACTTGTCAAAAATAGGGAGGACAAGTCAGTCAGTCAGTTTATTTACGTCAGTGCCGGTTTTTTAAAGTAAAATCATGTATTGAATTAAAAAAAAAGTAAAAGTAAAATCTTAATCTACAGGGTGAAATTGAATTCATAGGCATTATTTTAAGGGGTTATTGTACTCATCATTATTAACAACGTTCACTATGGGGCCAAACCTGAAATCGCGAAAAAAAAATCTGCTGTTTCCTACATTTATGTCCGCATAGCTCGTCAAAATGTAGGGAACAGTTTCTATTTCGCGTTTAACGGTTGGTCCCATAGTCAAAGTTGTTCAGAATGATGAGTACAGACCCCATAAGAGGATGCCCATGAATTAAATTTCACCCTGTAGATTAAGAAATTTCCAACCAAAGTATGTCAATTCCATGAAAACATGAAGTTTGCGATTAATTTGATCTTAGGGAGATTGATGATTTTAATGATTAGTATTCTGTAAATACGTATTGTTACGATAGTAACATAAACGTAAGAAAATATTAATTTCGTGCGCAGCCCTTTCGCCTTAAATAAGACATGTACCTACTACCTACATAAACAAAAAAAACTGACTGACTGCCTCGTTGGTCTAGTGGTCGCAAGCGCTACTGCTGAACACGAGGTCCTGGGTTCAATTCCCAGGTCGGGTAGTGTCATTAGGTTTTTCTTTCTGGAATTTCTCAGTAGCAGCCCGGAGTCTGGATTTGTGCCCGGTTGGTGGCAATAGGCTCGTCCCCTATTATATGGGACTTAAACATAACTGGTGAAAATGTGGGTGTACTATAGGTACACCTCTGCCCAACCCTTCGGGGAAACAAGGCGTGATGTTACGTATGTATGTAAACGAAAATAAAAACTTGTTGGATTTTTATTACAGGCACTTCAAGGATTCGGTGTTGACAGACATTTACTAGGATTAAAATTAACTGCAATCGAAAATGGCGTTGAAATACCAAAATTATATTCTGATCCTGGATTTACAAAAAGTGCCCATATGAGGATTTCTACTAGTCAGGTAAGTTTAATTAAAAAATTATACACTTTTTAGCCAAGATTTAGAACAATCATGGTCCGCAATTTTTATGTACTCGGTCACGTCATGATTATATGGTCAAATTATCGGTCTGCAGCGCACATTGACCAGCAAAATCCTAAAGCATATTCCTTGCAGTCAAATTTATAGTAGAGTATTAAAACAACCGACTTACAAAAAACCGGACAATAGGCCAGTTGAGTGTTTTTGAGAAACAAATTAAAAATGTGCCTTGTGGTCTATTGCCCTCAAAATATGAATATTTCAGCAAAATAGCAACATCAAAAGCTAACTTTTCATTTTTATAACGCAATTTTTTTTTAACTCTTATAACGGGTCATTCTGTTGTGTGGCTGATTTTAATTTTGATAACACAAAAATTTTGTCGCTAATTAGTCGAAATTAGTCGCCAAATATCAGAATTGGTCGGTCACTGGTTCAAAAGATATAAGGGTTTATAGGTGGCCGATCTTGAGGGAGCCTACCCTAGCAGAGCCACATTTAAATCTCAAAAACTAGAGCACCTAACGAAGATCTGTTTTCTCCCATATTTAGTCGAAATTAGTCGCCAAATATCAGAATTGGTCGGTCACTGGTTCAAAACATATAAGGCTTTATAGGTGGCCGATCTGGAGGGAGCCTACCCCAGCAGAGCCACATTTATATTCTCGAAAACTAGGGCACCTAGCGAAGATCTGTTTTCTCCCATATTTAGTCGCTAATTAGTCGCAATGCGTCGCCAAGTTATAGATTCAGCTGGTGTGTAATTAAAAAGATATTAATGAATTCAATTTCCACATACAGTGGTACAAGCAAGTACAAAATACTTTAAGTAGTTTCTAGACAAGTAGGATCTATGACTCTGGAGGAATGTTTGATTCGAAAAATATAAATTTATTCTATAATTTCAACCCACCAAAGGAAAGCTGTATTCATTACCTTTAAACAGGTCTACAATAAATATATGTAATTATTTGTCGAACAAAATGTGTGCACTTAGTCGCTGGAAGATAGATCGCTGCGATCAGTTTCATTTACGATAAGTAAGAAAGAGATAGATGCGCGTTTACAGACGAACTACTTAGAACGAGTTGCCCGTGACGTAAGTTAAAGTCAGCCAGGTTAAAGTGAAACATTTATGAATAGTTAGGAACTAGAGTGTTGTCGGCCACCTATAAACCCTAATATCTTTTGAACCAGTGACCGACCAATTCTAATACCTATTTAGCGACTAATTTCTACTAATTAGCGACTAAATTTTTGTGTTATCAAAGTTTAAATCGATGATGGTGGCTCTGCCAGGGTCAGTCACACGGTCACACCATTCTGTTATAAATGTTATTGGCTCGAGTGACTTCTGTTTCTGCGTTCTATCAAATCCGAAGGTTTTTTTAGGGTTCCGTACCCAAAAAAAAAATCACAGATTATGTATTTCTGTTGCCGCTATAACAACAAATACTAAAAACAGAATTAAATAAATATTAAAAGGGGGCTCCCATATAACAGACATGATATTTTTGCCGTTTTTATAGTTAATGGTACGGAAACCTTCCTGCGCGAGTCCGACTCGCACTTGGCCAGTTTTTATTTTTTTGTGTTTCCCGCACAAACGCCATTGTTTAGCAGTGCACTGTGCACAGATAGATGGATAAATCGTTTATTTAGTGCACAAAAAAAAAAACAGCACAGCATACAAATGCACGATTAAATAATTACTACAGATTATGCAATTCACGGAATAAATACAGAATACACCTTCTTTCCAATTTCTAAAAAACTCTTCTTACAAGTATCCATTTCTGAGTTGAGACTAATTTCTATTACTTGTCTATTTCAGGTCGCTTGCAAGTGTGATGGATTTATGTGTTACGGACCGTTAGTGCCTGATGGGTATGCAACGTGTTACAATCCCAGAGATAACGATATAAATTTCGCCACCTCCGCATTCGTCGAACATCCAGACACCGATTGTAACAAATACAGAAATGCTTTAGAACAATCCCTTCAAGACATGCATGATGTTCTTTTAAAGAATGTTACTTCGAAACTTTAAATCTTTTGTATACCCCTTACCTATGTGTATCGATCGATAATCGTATTGCTCAACTATAATAATATGGCGAGACTCTATGGTAGTGTGGAACTACGTTTACTTGCTTTGGGTTTTATTTTCCTATGCGATTAAACAGTATGGCAAGTAAAAGAAGGGACACACTTTTACGAAGTGTAGTAGGTACCTACTCATGAGCATGAAATACTTTTGTTGTGGGACCAACTATGAATAATACGAAATTAGCTGTTCTATATATTTTGATCATTTTAGTATAGTACTTTTGTATGAAACAGCAATTTTTTTAAATATTTCTGAGTTGTTCCAACCACTTTACCTCTCAAAAGTATAATCGACCTCGTAATTGCTTCAACTACCTACCAGCTGCACCCCGCCGTTTCACACGCATAAGTCTTGATCCCGTAAGAATATCGGAACAAAAGTATCCTATGTCCTAACCCAGGTCATGGTCTACCCATGTGCCAAATGTTATCCAGGCTGGATTCAGGCCTGGCAAGTCTTGCTCCAGTCAGGTCCTGCGACTAACACAATATTTAGAGGATGGCTACGAGGCTAACGGGGTGTCCTGCATGAGCGACGAATACGATGCGACGCGACGCAATACAACACGATGTAATGCGACGCGATGCTACACGCGACAAATGTCCTACGTGATTTTGGTCATTACTTCTCGAATCATGGAGAAGTACAGTACAATTTTGCTTGAAAGTAAAGTAGTTCGTGGTGTCGCTTCTGGTCGCCTTTAGAACAAGTACGCGTTACGTCGCGTCTCGCCGCAGACTGCCATATAGGCCGCAAGCAGGGTATGCCGTTGAGTTGATAGCGTTCTTCGCGTTCGCAGCGTCGCGTCGCGTCGTATTCGTCCCTCACGCAGGACACCCCGTAACTGAAACAACTGATGTCATATTTATTGACCTATCAGCAGCTTACGGTACCATCATCTGCCTAGCCTTTTCCCAACTATATTGGGGTCGGCTTCCAGTCTAACCGGATGCAGCTGAATACCAGTATTTTACATGGAGCGACTGCCTATCTGACCTCCACAACCCAGTAACTGGGTAATACGATACCCCTTGGTAAGACTGGTTGTCAGATTTTCGGGCTTCTGACGACCCGTAACGACTGTCAAAGATCCACGAATGACAGCCGGGACCAACGGCTTAACGTGCTTTCCGAGGTACGGAGGAGTCTCGGTATGTAAAGATGGTCACCCATCCACAGACCAACCCCGGCAAGCGTAGCTTAACCTGATGGATCGACCCGTGCGGCAGTTATTACTTAGCCACGAGCTCCTCAGCAGCTTACGGTACCATAAACATCAAAAGGCTACTTGAGAAAGTAAAGAACGTTACCAACGATCAAGGTTTCATGCACATACTGAGCGAACTCCTACACAACCGCAGGTATGCTTTCATTCTGCTAAGAGCAGATGGCGACGACAAAAAAACAGTCTTCCTAAAGGCAGTGTATTGGCGCCAATACTTTTTAACATTTATACAAACGACCAGCCTGTCACCCAATACACTGAGCGCTTCCTGTACTTAGATGGCATGGCTTTGGCGGCTCATTCAGCAACTGTCGACGATGTTGAACATAAACTGTTACTGGCACTAGATTCGCTGGGAAAATACTATGGCAGTAATGCCATCCGACCAAACCCGTCCCAAACACAAACTTGTGCATTTCACTTCCGCAACAGAAACTAAGTCTAATAGGACGCTTAATATCGCGTGGCGAGGAACAAAGGTCGACGAGGTGACTGATCTAGGTGTAACCTTAGACAGAGCTTGAACTATAAGTCACAGTGTTATAAAATAAAACAGCAGGTCGAGACCCGAAACAACCTGCTTCGTCGCCTAATTTCCACCAACTGAGGTGCAGCATGCGACGTTCTTCGCATCACTGGCATGTCTATGCTTCTCTGCTAGCAAATTCTCGTGTCCAGTGTGACACCGTACCGCTAACGCAAAGCAAGTCGACATTGCCCTAAACGAGACGTGTCGTCGCCGTTGGTCGGCATCGCACCACCTGCCGTTCGAAGGGAAGTCGCATGTACGCTTGAGAAACATAATCAAGAAGCCGATTCCCGGCACCCCTTCTACGAACACACAAAAGCGCCGCCGCCGGGTAGAATTAGAGCCGGAAGAGCTGCCTCCTCTGTACACAGGCTATCCAAGACCAACAAGCCTAAGGTGAGAAGATACCTACGAGAAAAAAAGCACCCGCCACCACCCGACTTCGTTCAGCCGCAGGAGCATCTGCCACCCGGACGTGACCTATGGTGGCCTATATGGAAAGCAATCAATCGACTGCGGACCCAAGTAGGCCGCTGCAAGCATAATCTAGCAAAATGTGGGATTATAGATCCCACCGATACTTAGTGCGAATGCGGTGCTCCTGACCAAACCATGTCCCATTTGTTTGGAATGTCCAGTGTCCTGTACTTCTGTGGACCTAAAAATGCCACTTTTGCCGCGATTGGCGTGGCCACCTACTGGGCCCCACTCATTTAACTAATACATGTAGGTCGTAGTGTGTACCATCAACTCGAGATCCTCCCCCTAATGTGACATTCAATCTTAGGGCGGTAAAACAATTACGAGGTTGACTAAGCAAAAACTTCTGAATTAAATTAGGTATATTTGTGTGAAAACTATACGATCATGTTTTTTTTTGTTGAAAATAATTAAAAAGTCAGTGCGCCCAGCTGCTCATTTCAGGAACTACTGTTGATATCGACTTGAAAGGAATAGTTTTAAATCATACTTGCCCAACTATATTGTAAGTGAAAGACATGTTAAATAATTTTTATTTTGAATAACAGAGGCCGAAAGGAGTATGACAAGAATGGGCCTAGCTTGAGAAAATAACACGGAAATTGTAAGACAAACAAAATGGCCACGTTTGTTCCGATTTTTGGCCACGCGCCAAAATAACCTTGTAGTGTTTGTATAAACTTTATTTGGAACTAAGAACACAATATAAACCTACTGTCTATGTTATGTACCTACTACAAAGAATAAGTGTCTATGGTTGTGGGACTAAAATAATTTAAAAAGGTGGCGGATCGAACTTTTTATCAGATACTTTGGGAACATAAAAACGTACTTATTATCAAGAGAATGATTTTTATAGTTTCCGTTTTTGTAATTTAATGTAAGGCTAAATGTATTCTGCTTTTTAATAAAAAAGTTTTAAGCATTTGATTTACACATTCATCACATTGCTATGAACATCCTAATAGAAAACGATCCGAAAACCAGAACTCGCCCGGCGTGACTACGCATTCGGTTTCGTCGAATAAAAAAACCCGAGTCGCGCATGTCTCGCGAGGATCACGCATTAGGACGTGAACCTAATTTATAACAATTACAGACGTTTTATAAAGCCAGAACTCCAGTGAACTAACTAATCAAGGCACCGACATTCGACAAACAACCGCCATAAGAATAGACGTGCTTAAAAAACGTACCGTGCGTTTGCACTGGCGAAACATTCACAACAAAACATGTTGGAATCTCTATGTTTTGTCAAATTTGACAGGAACTAGAGATTTCAATATGTTTTGTTGTAATGTTTCGCCAGTGCAAACGCACGGTTAAAATACATCTGGAGGTATCCTCACCAAGACAGACCATCCAAGACACATTTAATAAAAAAAACTTGTACTCAGCTCCGGAATCGAACCCGGACGTTTTGAAAAATAAACATAACATCACGCCTTGTTTCCCCGAAGGGTTGGGCAGAGGTGTACCTGTAGTACACCCACATTTCGCCAGTTATGTTTAAGTCCCATGTAATAGGGGGCGAGCCTATTGCCATCAACCGGGCACAAATCCAGACTCCAGGCTGCTACTGAGTAATTCCAGAAGAAAAAACCCAGTGACAATTTGCCCGACGTGTGCGTTACTCCAGCGGAATGTTGTCGCTTTTCAGGATTTCAGCTCGACAGATAATTAGTACCCCATCTCGTGTAAATGTGCCCGAAATTTAGAATTTGTGCGTCCAGCCGATCCAAAGATATTCACGAAAAACAGATTCCGCTGGAGTAACGTTACCCCAGCGGCTTGTTTTTTAACCGATGGTCGTTGCTGAGTACAAACTAGCTACTTAGATAGATCATATTTGTGCCTAATGTATCCAAATGCTCGGTAATATCCTTCAGTCGTGCGCGCACCCCTGTCCGCTATGAGTACAAAGCAGAGGCGGTACCAATGCAGCGAGTAACACAAGTGCGTGATCTAGGGGTACATCTTACTCCAGATCTTACGTTTCGCGAGCATATCATTAAGATATGTAAGAAAGCGTACAGAATCCTCGGTTTTGTACTTAGGCAGTCACAGGGGTTCACTAATATTACGACTATTAGGGTATTATACGACGCTCTAGTCAGGAGTCACTTGGAGTATGGTGCTGTCATATGGGCTCCACATGAAGCCAAATACTGTCATGCTGGAGCGCGTGCAGAACCAGTTCACGCGTCACTTGTACTTCAGGCTGTACGGGGTTTATCCATTGTACCCGCTGATGTACCCCACCCTGTTTGTACTGGGCATGGTCGGGTACAATGAGTTGAGGGTGCGACGACAGTTCACTCTCGTCGTATATTTAATTAAATTACTCCGGGGCAAGGAACACAATCCGGGAGTGCTGCAGTGCTTGCGGTTTTCTGCTCCGGACCGATACGTGTGGAGGCGGCGGCGCCCGCCACTGCTGGCTGTGCCAACTGCCAGAACCAACCTGCTGGCCAAAACACCTCTCACGCGAGCAATTCGTACTTTGAACGAAATCCAGAATAGGTTAGACATTTTTTCGTGTTACTTTAGTGAACTCGCAAAGGTAATTTTATATGTAGTATGTTACGAATGGGAATAAAGATTTTTTATTGATTGATACGTGTATGTACGACGGAGGATTATAAGAATATTTAGAAAGTGTAGAATAAGATATTATTGTTTAGTTTTAATTTTGTGTTCATTTATATGTCTAAGAGTTTTAATTGTAGATATTTATATAGTATAATGTACATTTAATTTTATAATAATAGGCCTAGCTATCGCATTAGGTTTAAGCTCCTGTAATGATAGTCTTAGAGTTTTAAATAAATAAATAAATTGTGCCCAAAAAATAAAATTTGTGCGTCTTGAGGTTTCAGAGTTATTCAAGATGCCGCTGGGGTAACGTTTAGCAAATTGCTGTACCTCTCAAACGGCATGACTTACAACTACGATTTTTTTTACTACGGTGGGTCTTAATTTGTACTTTTATCTACTGTGCAATTTTATTTTTTCTATAATTGACACCGTTGGAAAATAAGAAATTGATTTTCAAAAACCCTAAAATCGATCCTTGCGCTTCGATGAGAAACCCTAGAAACTTACCAATTATGGTGATTTGTACCTTTTATGAACTCAAAGCCTCATGCGAAATTAGATGTTCTATTCCAACTCCTCAGAGAGCTATTCCATTTCTGGCTGCGCTAAAATGTAACACTCCAATACATGAGTTATTAATAAGTGACGGTAATTATGATTTGGCAAATAGTTAGTACCTTTATTCAATTGCTTATCTTTAAAGTTTCAGCTGAAAAATCCTACACACAGATATAAGAAGAAAACCATAGGAATAGAAATTTCTCGATTAACCGAACAAATTCGAATGACTGTAAAGCGGCCGCGCAGTAGGGTAAGATGGTCGACAATGAACCACCTAAATTTTGAAGAGCTGTAACTCTACTCCTAGAGGCCCTAACTTTATACTTTTTACTTATAATTGTAGATAATATAACTGGCTACATTATGTAGTACTTCATTTTTGTTAAAATACCATAGCTTCTAATGTTTTCATTTATTTTTATTTATTGGGAAATGATTCACTGTGTACACTCAATGGTACTGAATGAACCGGGGGCTGGTACACAGTGAATCGTGTGTGCAAACAATGAACCATGCCAATAACCAAAGCATTAAAAATATTGGAATATAATAAATGTTGTTAAATAAAACTCACTAATCTATATAAAGTAAGTACCTATTTATTTGTGTAACAATCAAAAAGCGTCATTTTTGTCTAAAAGAGACCTAATATCGTAAAAATTAATGAAAAAATTAACGTTAGTTTCTTAGAAATCAACAATCAGGTTTTTACGTAGGTACTAAATCAACTGACAACAAGTTTGTAATTATGTAGAAGTAACATTTTAAATATTATTTCCTATAACATTAATTAACAAATCCCTAAATCTAAATGAGATCTTGTTTACAATCAAAATGATTTAACATTCGTAGGATTGAAGGTTAGGGCTCGTGCAATCCTTACCCGCCGTTCCCTTTTCTTTCCAACTAGTAGGGTATTCGAGTTTATTAATTTCCGCCATTTGCAATGCGAGTTTTCTGCATTCCTTTGTATTTAAACCATTTTTTTGGCACAATCATGAAGATACATCTTTAGACTTGTTTCTTGCTCTTCTGTAAATATTTGATTTATTTATTTCTCAAGCTACCGTTAAGATGTAAATTAACAGCAGCCGTCATTGCTTGAGGTAGGTGGGATCCTTTTTTCCTCGCAGATCTATCTAACTTTGTTCGGCCCATCCTGAAATTTAGTTTTTTTTTTGATTAGGTAAAATAACTAGGTACTTACTTATAAAAATTAAAATATCTGGGTTAATACTCAATTTACTAGAAAGAAAAAAAAAAAGAAAGAAAATATGTTTATTCTGCACAAACGAAACGCACATTATAACATAAGAAAAAAAATAAAAATTATACAAAAATACCAAGGTAGCCAAAAGCCTCGTATTCAACCAGCAAAAAAAAAAAAGAAACGTTTTGAAATGTTGTTCATTGGTTGATGTCAAGGCCTCGGACCAAAGAAAATATTGCGTAATTACTGTTGCAACATTACATCATCTGTGGTTGCGACATTGTCAAATGACAACAAAAACATAACAAAAACAAAATGATTACAGTTACAACTACATTTGTAATAAATAATATGAGAAATTAAACTGTGCGTCGTATCTGTGCAAGAACAGGTCATTGCTCAGCGAAATGCTGTGACTTCGGGCCAACCTAACGTCAACAGCGCTGGTTTTCAGCAATTACCTATGGAATGACATAATGACGTCCCCCTGTGTGATGTAATTTATCGGGTAAGTACTCCTTTTCACTGGATTATGTGTGATTCAACCGAACGTAGTGTATGTACATGTAATAACAATAAAAATATACCTTTAACTGTAAATGTGCGTAACATAAATTTATGAAACAATAATTTAATACATAAACTAAGACATTAAAACAATGAGAATATAAAAAAGTACCAAATTACTAATTAAACGATGTGTACAGCGTGGTGTGTTTTCCTCTTCATTCTTGTTTTAGTAATTATAATAATTATGTTAATTCACTAACAATCCATAATTAAAATAAGCCTACATTTATACACCATAGATTCCTAGTTGCACTATGGGAATTGCGATTTGTCACTCGATGGCGTGGCGGCCATTTGCATAGCGGTAGGCAATGTAGGCATCGAGGCATGGGGTTGGTAAAAGTCAACCATGCTTTTTCAATGTTTTTCAATCAAAGCGGTAAATAAGCACACACGCTTGGTACAGCTTGATAGTGTTATATTTATGGATTCCTTAATATTATTCTAGTGGGATGATCCATTGATCTACGAAGGAGTAAGAACCACCGACATACGTAATGCAAAAACGAACCGCCTTCGAAGCCTCCTGATCTTAATCGTAAGTATAACTATCGGTATTAATTAGTACCTATTGTATTATTATAAACTAAATGAAGTAGAAAACCAGCCTAATATTAAATAAAATGGGTATATAATACTTTCACTTTTACCTACAGACCAGACCTAAACAGGGAGGAATCAAACAAAGGCCACTCACACTGCCGGAAATCCATACTTATCCATTGCCCGTAGTCCGTGACCTTTAAGGTAAGTACAAAAAGAGCAGCTATTATTACTAGTTTTAGTTTAAGTACCAATCATGTAGATTGTTGTATCTTCAAGAAATATTTCTTTAAGATATTCAGAAAATGCTTTTTTGTTCTCAGGACTCTTACCGGTGGAGGAATATTATTCCAACAGTGTGTGGCGGCGTATTTGAAGCTTCCCCTGAATGCTGCGGTCCTATGCTTTGATGTACCAAGAGGATTGGTAGAAAAACGTGGTTCGTATTTGCTCTGTCTCCAACTTAACTTCTCAAAAAGGTAGTGTGGCTTTTGTGTAGTTACCACTCCAAAAAGTAAACTGGCCATATGTAACTTTCTCCTAGCAGCCATTTTCAAAATATTATTGTCATTTATAAAAGGAGTGACATGACTTCTACGAGGTATCGTTACACAGAACCGTGTACATGCATTTTGTATGCGTTGTATCAGCTTCTCAGTTCTTGCTAACAGGCATGGACCATACACGGTATCGCAGTAGTTAAGTCTTGATAAAATTAAGCTATCTACTAATTGTTTACGTAGGTCAACACTCAGATAGTCTCTAATTGAATACAATAGTTTCAATCTATAAAAACAATTTCTCATGGAGTTACTTATGTGTTTCTCAAATCGAAGTTCAGGATCCATGGTTAACCCAAGGTTGCATGCTATCTCCACCCTATCAATCTTGTCACCCCTGATGATAACTTCTGGCTTGGCTGACAGTATAGCACTGATCATTTTCCTACTTCCTAAAACCATAAATTTAGATTTCTGTGGGTTTAATACGAGTGAGTTATTATCTGACCATACCACCACTCTTTCAAGATCATCATTCATTTTTTCCACTGCCTCCAATGTATCAGCTGGTTTAAAAGTTATGTATAATTGAATGTCATCTGCATACATATGATACCTGCAATGCTGGAATGACATAATAATGTCTGCGCTGTAAAGAATATACAAAAGGGGCCCCAAAATTGATCCCTGAGGCACACCACGTAACACCTGACGAGGGGGGGAAGACACCTTTGATCCATCCTCCCTCTGGATTTCAACGAGCTGTGACCTATTTTGCAAGTAGCTAGCGAACCACAGTATTGTTTCCGTTGTAAATCCATAATAGGTCAACTTGGAAAGTAACAAAGTGGAGTTTATTGCATCGAAGGCCCGCGAAAAATCAAGAAGTGTAAGGATTGTTCCTTCCCCCCTGTCCCGTGCTTCTAGGATATTTCCTACCACGTCAGATAGAGCTGTAGCCGTGCCACGGCCTTTCCTAAAACCAGACTGAAGATCTGGGAGCATATTATTGGCTTCTAAGTATTCCAGCATTTGGTTATAAACCACCCTCTCTAAGACTTTCGATAGACAAGGCAGAATGCTAACAGGTCGTAGGTCTTTAAAAGTACTTGGGTTCCCAATTTTGGGTAAAGGACGGACAATAGCACACTTCCATAAGTCAGGGAAAGTGTGGGTATCTATTGACTTATTTACTATTGTGGTGATAGCCTGAAGGGTGGTTGGTAACGTTAGCATTATCATATCCAGACTCACTCCATCAATCCCTTTAGCATTTGAACCCAAACTCTTCATAATTTTCGAAATTTCTTCCTCATTAATATTTCGTAGCTCAAATTGGGTTTCACTAAATCTATTAGTATCAAAATATGATAGTTGCGATGCGGGCAATATACACTGACCTGGTACATTCAAAAATGCCTTGTTTATTTCGTCTGGTTCATTAAATTGACTGGGAAGCATACCATCACTATGCTCTGAGAAAACATCTGATTTGAGACTTTTCCAAAGCTTTTTGGGGTTTTTTATTTGAGTATTAATGTGCCTGTCAAAGTATACCTTCCTTTCCTGCATTAGTGCTGTAGCAGCTTGTTTTTTTAAATCCAAATAATATTTCTTTGTAATATCTAGCTTGTCCTTATGATAATTATTTTTTGCCTCGTCTCGCAGCCTAAACATCAATTTAATATTATCTGTGATCCACGGCGTGGGTCGGTCTCTAAATGTTCTACTTTTTATGGGGGCATGTAAATCATATAATTGGGTGATAAAGACATTAAAATGTTCAATCATGCTATTAACATCTGGCAGTGAATCAATTTCAAACCATGGCATTAATTTCAGATCCACTGCAAAGTACTCCATCAATATATCTCTTAGCGGCCGATATATAACTAGCCTAGGTTTGCTATTTACCTTCTTTATGACGGTATCACATACAATAAATGAATGATGACCAAGTTCACTGACATGACTGACTAGTACATTACGAACCCCTACATCGGTACAGATCACGTCTATGAGAGTACCACTATCCCCTACAAAATGTGTTGGTGACTGTACTACCTGATTTAGATTGGTGTAATTTAGGAATTCCATCATCTCATTTGTTTTTGTACTATTTGTATCCAATAGATTAACATTGAAATCCCCCAGTAACACCAAATGATCGTAAGGAGCCAATGCGCTAATACTGTCAGTTATACCATCCAAAAATTTTGCCAATTCAAACCAGGGTGGCCTGTATGCAGTGCCAATCAACAATCTTCTACCATTGATAGTTAGATTCAACCACATTTGTTCCACATCAGACTGCTCTGAGTATGACCGTACGCGCGCCCTAATTCCCGTTTTAATGTAAAACGCGACTCCTCCGCCTCGTCCCCCACGTATAGCCACAGGGCGCGGCACGTGCTTCAACCTATATCCCGGAACCTTTGTCGCGCGTCCCTCCTCCCCAGGTCGCAGCCACGTTTCGTTGATTGCCATTATATCCACTGAGTGTTGTGACATTGCAATTAGAAACTCGTCCTGGTTAGTTGCCAGAGAGCCCGCATTAAATAAACCTAACTTTAATAATTTTGACTTAGTCATGGAATGCAAATAGTAATGGCTGTATATGTGTATTTAGATAGTAATAATAATGTTTTGTTAATATATATATTGTGTAAATAATAATTATTGTACTTATGTGTTAGTTCTGGTAGTAAATAAATAACTCTGTTACCTTTAAAATAATTCTCCCAATCATTATGAGTTGAAAATAATAAAATATATATATTATTTGTAAATAATGTTGTTGTTTGTGTGTAGATAATAATATGTATAGATAATATAACTATGATCCTGATTCGGTTGCAGTACTTACTTTGATATTTCCAGCTACCCAGATCACGACAGATACGACACACAGACACCATGTTTACTACATGATTACAGTTAGAAGAGATATGGATTATTACATAATAATGTGCAGCATCAAACAAGGATTTATTTATTCGCGTCCGTGTAAGGTCCAATAAACTGACTAATATCTTCCTCAGATGCAATCCTGTGTGTAGGTTCTCCAGGCTTTTGCCGGACCAAGATGCGACCGCGCTTTGTCCATACGAACCGCCAGCCCTGAACCCCTGCAGCTGCCTTTGTCTGACGAAACAACTGCTGATTCAACCTCGTCAGCCTCTCATTTACGAAGAAGCGTACGGGTTTCCCAGTGAGTCCGAGACTTTCTGTCGTGGCGTCACGTCGCACGCGGGCGCCGTTCAACACGGCGTCACGTTGGTCACGTCGAGCGAGGCGCACCATGATAGCACGAGGGCGGGGCTGTGTTGAAGCTATGGGGCTTGTCGCTTTAATGTGTCTGCCGCCGACTCGCTCTGCGCACACGATGTCACGGTCCTCCAAAGCGACTCCCAGCTTTGCGGCAATTAGCTGAAATAGGTGTGTTGGGGTTTCTGCTTGCGACTCAGGTACGTTCGCTATCACCAGATCGTTTGCCATAAGCTCCTGATCCCTGTCATTGAGGTCCCTCTTGAGCTGTTGGACCACACTCTCCACCGCATTTAAATTTGCTGTCGGGTCGCATCCGGCATCGTGACGCTTTTCAAGCGCCTCTAGTCTCAACTCAATGCCATCCATGCGCGTGTGACACGAGTCGTTAGATGCCTTCAGCTCCGCTACGTCTTTCCGAAGCTCTGAAACTTCAAACCGCAAAGTACGTATCTCCTCCACTACCAATCTTAGAGTAGAGCCCACGTCCGGCGGGAACTCAGCGATCACAGGCGACGACGGTGCAGCGATTGACTGGGGCGTCAATGGTGCAGCAGTTGACTGAGACGTCGGCGATGCGGCAGTTGACGTTTGCGTCGTCGTAGGCGTCGTGGGCTCCTCACTCTGTACTTCTGCCACACAACCTCGTACCGGCGTTTCGGCCTTATTGTCCCTACGGACATGTCTCTTGCACTCAGGGCAATGCCAGGCAGAGACTATGGGGCCTTTCGCAGGGAGGGCGACGCACACTCTGTGATATGAGACGCTACACTTTGAGCACCTTGCAGTGTCAACCGCTGACACAAATTTACCGCATCCACCGCACTTCACCGCCATTCTAATAGCAGGACTAAGTTTAATGAACTTCCCTAATGTGACACACAAAGATTGATTACTTTAACAGTTTATTGTCGCAAACTTATTTTTATAAAAAATTGAGGGTATTTATATTGTGTTATTTATTGTATTTTGGTTTATACTAAAATTATGCACTCCAGGAGCACTCACAAGACCTCACTACACTGTTTATGCTGTATTATGTTGTTAAAGATTTAATTAAAGACTTTTCAGACACTTTATCGACGTAATTTTATTTTATTTCCGTAAAAAAAATCAGAACGATCCCACTAGTAGAAACGTCAAAACGTCACACCATACTAAAGGTGGTATGCAATGAACCAAGGATGGTACTCAATGAATCACTGGTTCATTGTTTACTCTCTCGAAGTGGTTCATTCTGTACCACCCCATACTTATAAATTTTGAGTTTAATTAGCCACATGCAGAAACACGAGGTGCTTATCGAAACTATCTTGAGTAAAAGCGCAAAAAACAACAAATTTATTAATCCAATTGATATTCAGCTACTATTTACACAAATAAAATGAGACGAAATTTTACTTACGTTATTTTTATACAATTTTCGCTACAAAAACACAAAATACGGGCGCGCGCGGCCGCTTGCGCCGCGCCGCTAGCTCGCTGTCGACTGGGGAAGGAGGAGGGCGCCTCAAAGACGCTTACTTAATGCCGTTTTCACCAAACGACAACGTCGCATTTCTGAATTATTTGCATGGTTCACTCTGTACTGCTGGTTCATTGTTAACCACTCGACCCTACATTGTGCCAACCTTCTTAAATTTGTAGTATTATAATTAAATTTTGATGGGTACAGGTGCGTACAAATGGTTTAAAGAACTATTTACTTACTTTTATATAAATATGTAACGTAGAATTATCAGTGAGTAGGTAGGGACTTTATTGACGTGTTTATTACAAACATAATGTTAAAGTTTAGTTTATATTTTGAACATTTTGATCTAAGTAGCTAGTTTGTACTCAGCTACGACCACCGGTTAAAAACATGCCGCTGGGGTAACGTTACTCCAGCGGAATCTGTTTTTCGTGAATATATTTGGATCGGCTGGACGCACAAATTCTAAATTTCGGGCACATTTACACGAGATGGGGTACTAATTATCTGTCGAGCCGAAATCCTGAAAAGCGACAACATTCCGCTGGAGTAACGCACACCAACTACTCTGCCCTGCTAAGCCTAAAGGCGGTATCTCATTCGAAGTAAGTTTTGAGAAAATTCTTTTTGTAAATTGTAATTTGGAAACTTATATAAAAAACTTCTGAGTGGTTTTTTTCAAATGTTTTAACTTCGATAACGCTTTTCGGCTTATACCATTAGATGCGAATTTGTTATAGCTATTGAATGGTTAAAAAAAAACTAAAAGGGCGTATCTCAGAGATAGCGCCTTTCGGCTTAGCAGGGCAGTACTGTACTATATTTTAAATACAAAAGTGTCTACATACAGTAATCAAGCACATTTTTAGCGAATTACTGCAAGTGAGGTTCTTAGAATGTTTTTTGAAGTGATAACTTCTTTAGCGGCGACATTGTGCCCTTTTTAGTGATGGGTAAAAAATGTTAAACGCGTCAGGACACGTCACCTGATCGAAAATGCGTAAGACTGAGGGAGAGTAGACCGGTGCAAAATTATTCCCTAACCATTCCAAAATATCAAAAATGCACGTTATTATTCAAGTTTTCACTTCTGCCGGCAATCCCGGAGTGCAACCCGTTTTTTATTAATTCCTATTGATTCTTTTAAGAAAATTAGTGGCATGATTCAAACTTTTGGTACTTACATTTGTTTTTACCGCTCACCGCGCCGCTCTAAGGCCTCTGCCTCGAATTTTGCGGGCAGCGGGGCGGCGCGGCGGCGGCGGCGCCGGCGGCGCGGTCGGTCACCGCTTGACTGGAGTGCACCGCTCGTTGCCCGCCCCCGCGCCGCTGTTTTCGAGAACCGGTCCATTTGATTTTACGCATAAGATCCTGCCGCTCCCGCGACGCCGCTTCGCTGCCCGCAAATTTCGAGGCAGAGGCCTTACGGTCTGGTCACGGGGAACGCCGCGGCAGGCCGCGCGCGGGTGTGGGCGGCATCTCACGTGCACACAGTTGCACGCCATGGGCAGTTGCGTTCGCCACCGCGACCATAGAACGAGCACAAAATGTCTTTATCAAAGTTATCTTGTTATTGCTTGAAGAGTAGTAGTTTTTTGGTTCAAGGCATATCTAATTTGGAAGAAATTGACGAGTAGGTTGTATATGAATCGGGGTAAGTAAGTATAGACTGAGAATTCTACAATGCTGGTTTAGCTAGTATTTCGCCAATAAAAGTTTCAGTTTTCATTATTACGCGGCGAATACAACTATTTTGGTTTTCTGTACTATTCGCCGCGTCTACCAATGGAAACCGTGGCATAACGTAATTGCGGCGGCGTTAAGTACCCTGACCAAGAGAGGGACCATGAAGAGCTTCCTCATGACACTCAGTCAGAGATGGCATTGTTCCTTTCAACATTATTTAGGTGGGCCTTTGCTTCAGAGGCCGTCTTACCTTCCTTTCCCCTACTTTAGCACTGAATGGAGTCCAGGGTCTGATAGTGGATCTGTCCTAGTTGGAAGGTTTAGTTCAATAGCTCATAATCAAAAGCTTGTTTAAAAATGTTTGTTTATGTTTATTTTAAAAGCACACTTCATAAATCTTATTCAAGAATAGCATAGCGATTTTATTGTACGTGCTGATTACACCAATACCAGTTTTGAACGGTAAACTTGCCCGTATTGAGCAACAATTGTCCGTGTTGTTTAGACGGTGCCATCAGTCAATTGTCGCTTCAATTTTATGGTATGCCATAGGTGTTAATGGGGCTTAACAGTGTTAGAAATACTGTCGGTGAAATAAGACTATGGATCTTAAGGTGAATGCACTAAGGTAGCCTATGAAATCCATATACGTTTTTTAAATTTGCAGCCTAGTATTATCACAAATATTATGTCTTAGCCAAAATTGGTATGAAACGTGATGTTATAATGAAATACTTAGTCAATATTTTCGACCAATTACAACTAAGAGAGTTAATATTATATTATGATTCTTATTCTATGAACTCATATTCTGTAGGTACTGTAACCAGAAGATCTATTCTATAAAAATCTTACCGTGAAAACTTAGGTGAATTGTTGTGATTGACACCTTACATGATGTTCAAAGTTATAGATACTGAATAAACCGTTTCTGACTAATAACTTAACATTTATTTGTATCTCTATCCCTTTCCATCAATCGCAATTTGAAACACACTGAAGCAATCGATGCGAATAAGGGCGGATGCTTATGAGCGGACTTCTTACTCTAACAAATGACGCTTCTAAGTGACAGAGCGGTATAGATACAGTACAGGAAAATGCTGGTCCGTGCTTTTATAATGGATTATGATTACACCCTAAGGCTTCCTGTACACGATGCCGGAACCGCACCGGCGCGCCGGTGCGGTTCCGGCGCCGGACCGCATGGTTGTGTATACGAATGAATATCGCCCATGCGTCGCACTGAAAAATTATGAAATTTTTTCATCATCGCTAGACTTCATGTACAGGCGCCAGCACGTCAACCTACTACAATCTGTCAAATTTATTTAATAGATTTTCAACTTTATCACTAAAGCATAAGGTTCAAAGTTGATTGAGAAAATTTGAGTTTCGGGTAGGTTGATGTGCTGGCGTCTGTACATGAAGTCTAGAGAGAAGCATTTCGGTACGTTAGTGCGTTTCTACCTACCTAAAGGTGCCCTGGCATTGGTCTGTTGTACCATAAGCGAAGACGCCATTTAATTCGCCGACATGTAGGTACAATCATGACCGAACCGACTATAGTTAGATGGTTATGGTTATCTACTTATCTTGGAGGCGGACGCTAGGGTTGACGCCGCTTTAAATTGAGATATTAATAAATATTTTGTGATATGTATGATTAGGTCTTTTTATACCATTCTGTTCGTGCCGCGAAGGCTTGCATGCCAGATAGCATATGACTTAACACGATGTGAGCAAAATCATAATATAGGTACAAATATTTTTAGATAATATAGCTGTAGGTACTAGCTTTTGCGACTGCACCCGCGTGGAGGTCGAAAATTATCCCACGAGATCCACTTTTTTTCACTACCACCAACCGGCACTGTGTCCGCGTGGTGGATTATGGCCCTCTCACAGAGTGGAGGCCTGTTTCCCAGCAATGGTAACGTTCTAGACTGATTATGCTATGCAAACCTCCCCTGTGCTGCACGAGTTTAGAAAATTATTTAAAAAAAAAAACTTTTATTCAGCTTGAAAACCATAGCGTCGGTCTACAGTGCCATAACGCTCTTAAATTAACAATGCAAATAACACTCAGCTCAAGTTCAATAATAGTATCTTTGAGAATCGTCGCAAGATGAGACGACTGGTTACAACTGAAAATGTCAACAATGTATTACAGCGTGTAATAAAAGGAATGAATATTTTTGATTGCCAGCCAAAAACATACTGGTCATAAATTTAATGGCCAGTGAATGATGACCTTTTAAGGGCGCGTTCCTATGAAACAACACGCGCACGTGCACGCGTTGTGCAGTCGCATTTATGCCTCTTGTCTTACATATTTTAATGACCAAGCACTACACGCATCGCGATGGCGACGCGGTTGCTATTCGGGCACCGAGCTTGCGCGGCGTGTTTTTTTTTATTTTTTTTATAGGGCTTCTCGTAGCTGACCTCTGAGGTCATGACTACTTAACCGAGCTATCCTGTGGCTGCCTTAAGCTACTACACTCAAAGCCTCCAGCCAGGGGCAAAAACTATCCTAATTAAAACTAGGCGAGCACTCGCTAAGGGAATTATAATACCCCTGTGGGGTACGGACCTCAGCTTAGGGCGTCGCTGGGGTTGGACAGCAAGTTGGGACAGGCTGGATCAAGGATAGTTCATGATTATTAAACGGGGAATTTAAAGCTACTGGCTCAGGATCGGCGCGGGCTGGCGCATCAACGAGCAAGGGTCGGGAGCTTGCGCGGCGTGCTTGATCATTAAAAATATGTACACACGGCTACATATCAAGCTATACATTTCCAGTTTAAGCTGATCTCGCATTGCTTAGGATTTCCGTACAAAGAAATGTCAGCTTATACTGGAAATGAATAGATTGATATGTAGCCGTGTGTACATTATGACAAGATACAGTGGTACAGAATGAATTCTAGTCTCTGAGGAGAGAGCGGAGTATGCGCGGACCGCGCATGGCACCGTGCCGAGAAAATCGTGGTCGTGTGAACGCGCCCTAAAGGAGTAGCAGAAGATTAATAATGTCAACTTGCCGTAGTGACACTAACTAAAAACAAAACCAGATTTCACATAATATATTGCACGCAGGAATGACAAAAAAGCAAAAGCTTAAAAATGCATAGGTACATTCTTATTACCGAGTTATTTTTTTTAATTGTCGAGGTGATCCCTTGTGTAGAAAGTACAATTGTACACAATGTTATTAACTCGTAACATAATTGCCCTCGGCAGAAAACAGGTTATAAATGAAATCTGTAAGTATACCATCATTCAAGGGAGAAAAACACTAAGCCCCTTATTAATAAACGCGGAGTAAAGTTAAAACCAGTATTAAGTTTAGTTTAACCATAGAATTTTCGAGGTTTAAGATTGGCATAAGTAACTTTATTCCAGGTTTATTAGGTAATAAGGGGATAATATTGTGTAAACAAACAAGTACCTACTTTTCAAATATTGCCTTGTTATGAACCTGTCACATTAACCACTGTAAGTCTTCGCAATTGAACGTAAAGAAACAGTGGTTAGCTTCTATTAATATTTTTAATGTTTTATGGCATCCAATAACAACAGCTAACATGAGATTTAACCTCATTAAGAGCAGATTAACTAATCGGCTCCCCAATTGCGTAACACAGTACAGACGCCAGCACGCCAACCTACTACAATCTGTCAAATTTCTTTAATAGATTTTCAACTTTATCACTAAAGCATAAGGTTCAAAGTTGATTGGGAAAATTTGTTAGTTTCGGGTAGGTTGATGTGCTGGCGTCTGTACAATCACAATCCGAAGGATTTTGAAGGATATTCATAATTCATTTTGAAGGATATTCACATTCATTAAATTGCTTCGTTTGAATGATTCGTCTGCATGAAAACGTAAATAACGCAATGAATATTGTTAAATTGTCAAACTACAAAGCTTTACCATTGTTTATGTGTTATGCTTACCTACGCAATTGGACTGCTGATAAAAAAGTGAAATTGATGCCAATACAAAAAAATATATATATTTATGTTAATTTGGGTAGGTACTATAATCTGGGCCCAAAACTAAATACTTAAATCATTTTATTTTGACAAAAAAATGTTTCACACCAGGTTTTCGAAAGGCTGATCAACACTAAAATTAACTAAAATGCTGTTAAATCTCATGGCAAAAGGGAATATGGAAGTAATTTCAAAACTTTTTCATTACATAAATATACTATAGGAGTCAAGAAAGAAATTGTTATTTTTTACATATTTTTATTTATTACTTATTTTACAATTCATTTATTATTTTATATTATGTTTTGCTGTTGGAAAGGAACGCAAACTCGAAACGTCTTCGACAATGCCGGAAGTTAGGTACCTACGTAAAAAGCCATGTACTTAAATAAACCTCTATTCTTTGCAAAGTGCTTGAAATCTCACTAAATTATATCCATATCTGTGCGATTAGTGCTTGCATAAAAAAGCAGTAGGTATTGTGGGAGTCAAAAAGCAGTATTGTGGATAATAACGTCACATCATGGCCTCCCCCGGCGGACAGTGACGGAAGTTTGAACTGTAGTAGACAATTGTAAGAGTTAAAAACATTTGACTATTAGTAAGTATTTTTCTTGGTTTTATATTACTGTCTTATATTGATTAAGTTAAAAAAATACATGCATATTCCCTGTTGCGGTGATAGGTTGACCGAAATAACAAAAGCCATCAGTTTCGATACATCGCGATCGTTGCCGGTGTATTACAAAAACCGCAAAAACGTTAAAGTATAGTAGTATTTTGTTAACATTCAAACAACTTTCTTTTACTTCTTTGAATAAAATCTATCCTTCGTTTTTCTTATAATAATTGTCTTCTCTTGTGATTAATAAAATTCTTCTGGTTCTAATTCATCTGCATGCAGTGTTCAAAAATATATCTACTTAAAAAAACTTTACTAACAGTATATAGATCATAAATAATAATACATTTACAATATGGACAAGCCCAACTTTGTAATAAAGTTTGCAGCGAATACATTTGTCAAACAGACCTAGTCATTGCCAAATTACTTATTACATTTAACGCCTTAGCGCTTGTATGGGTTCCATTAGGAGCGCACGTTAAAAGCCGCTACATTTTTTATGATTTGGCGGGAGCCATACTTTATTATCTTTAATCTACTATTTGTTGCTATTTATCTATATCTGCTCGTGTGACTCCCAGGAGTAACAACAGTAGATAATTTACGTGACAACAGTGTCTCATTAGTGAATACTTGATAGATACCTATATGATCCAGTTCCTCTATGCAGGAGAAAATATTATTGCTATCATCATCGGCAAAGTAAATAAAAAAACCGTGCGAGACGAACTCGTGCTCTGAATTTCCGAGTCTTAACATTGAAGTCTAAAAAATGTTGATAGAGTGGGAAGATTTGAATGAAATGTCGACTCAACGTTACTTCAAGATAGGGACAGCGTACGTATTTTTTTTGGACAGTGTATTTTTCGTCCTCCAGGACGAGAAATGTTCGCCAAAACATCGTTCTACATCACGGTCGATGCTTCAACTGGTGAGTTTGTAATCGCAAAATAATCTGATTTGTCCCTTTACTTGTACGGACTGTAAGACCTTGCTTTTTGACAAATTTCATGCTGCTTACTCAACGGGAAGTACCCTATAGGTTTTACAAAGAGAGATAATCATCAAAGTAATCTTATTTTGTATTTTAATTTTAAAAGTTAAGTGACATTATTGACCTTATCTCTTGATTGCATTGACTTAAGAGTTTGAATTTTTCACCCGTCCAAGGGACCGTAGACCTTAGGGTTTGTATTTATTCATTAATTTAGACCTGAATAACATCTATCTACATCTAGTCTACCCGTTCCGGAGAAAATGGGTTATGCTCATGAAAGAAGGACAGATCGACAACAAAGTCATCATTCATAAGTCTCCAGTTCTTTTTCCTTTTGAGGTAAGGAACCCTACAAACATCTTATATTTTTAATCAGCAAAGGGTAACGAATCGGTCGGCATCTCTAAGATTTTCTCATGTATAGAGGAACTGGAGTTAATGTAGTCCACCTACGGAAATAGCAGAATATTGAAATACATAAATCAATGGAATTTCCCAAGGATCTAGCGACATTGATAAATCGAAAGTTAATCGATACCACAAAATGTGAAATAGGCAACAAACAAACTGAAAGTAACACAAGTTCAAGAGACAATCGTTGAGGTTATATTAACGGATATACTGTTTGAAAACAACGGGTGTTATATCCATTGCTTTGAAATAAAAGTACTATCACTTCCATAAATTAAAGATTGTTTTTATTGAAAAGTCTTATCGTGCGCTTCCCATGGGACATCCATAATATTATAAACACAAATATAACGTGGAATGTACACTAATATAAATTATGTCAAAACAAAACAAAATTTATGACAATTAAATTTATTACTAGGATAATAATTCTTAACCATTATGTATGATTTCTGTTTAACTCTATTTATCGCGAGATCGGTTAGCAAGCGCAATTATCCCGCGCGGCCGGAGGCGCGGCGAGCGGGCGGCCCGGCGACGCCGGCTTGTGCTGCACGCCGGATTCAGCAGCGTTCAGGTCCAGTCTCCCATCTTGAATGCTCTGATATATTTTCTTAGCTGTCTCAAGAAAGGCTTCCTCCACATTTTGACCACTGGAATCAAAAACCGTGACGATAACTATCATCATCACAAAATTATTGTACGAAAAAATATCATCCCTGTATTTTTAAGCCGCTCCGAATCCGAGAAATGTCCGTCAAAAGTAGCCGTAGTATTATTTTATTCAAGGCATGGCACGTAAAATTTGGGTCGGAGGAGTAACCGGATGGCGACTGGTCTTCTTCTTTTCGTGTGGTTAATGACTAACCTGGTGTCCGAGTTTTAAAGCCGCCCATGGGCCTCTGACTTGGCTTCACATGCCGTCGAGAAATATCTCTCAGACATGCCGGTTTCCTCACGATGTTTTCCTTCACCGTTTTTCAAGCTAGTGATAATTATACAATACGCACATAAATCCGAAAAGTCAGTGGTGCGTGCCTTGGGTTCGAACTCGAGACCTGTGACTTGGCAGTGCGACGGTTACACCACCCGGCTATCACTGGTAATCTGGGTCTTCAAGACAAGTGATACCGAACCCCCTCGTACCGTCCGAATAGACCCCAAATGGACGGAGGCGGAGATATGGAGGGAGGGGCAAACATAATTTTTTGACGAGGCAACCGAAATAAAATACGGTTGCTTTGAAGTTTAGACCGTATTTATATAATTTATCTTTTTGCCATTCGAAACAGGCGGGCCGTTTTAGCACTCTGGAATTTAGAAACAAAAAAGATGTTATGAGGCAACCGCTCCAAAATTGGTGAACTTATCTATTCGTAAGTACCACTATTTATGTTATGGCGACTTTGAAGGCTTGTTTCTCAGAAACTGCCCAGCAGGATCGAATAGACCTTTTTTAACATTATAGTGGTACCAATAAATAAGCTCACCAATTTCGGAGCGGTTGCCTCAAACTTTTTTTTTAGGGATCCGTACCTTAAAAGGAATAACAGAACCCTTATAGGATCACTAGTGTGTACAGACTAAATGAATTCCTGGGTACTGCCCTGAGGCCGCATCCAAGACATACTCGAGTTTAGAAGACCTCTGGACGTCAAGAACGTTAGATTTTTTTTCAGATAGTTTAGGAGGGGGAAAAATAATGGCTTAGGATCTCTAAAAAAAAAGTCTGAGGCAAATACCGGCCATTTGCCTCAAACTTTTTTTTTAGGGATCCGTACCTTCTAAGGAATAACGGAACCCTTATAGGATCACTCGTGTGTACAGACGTGAGTGATCCTATATATAAGGGTTCCGTTTTGTCTGTCTGTTCATTTGTCACAGCCAATTTGCTCCGAATCTAATGGACCGATTATGTTGAAATTTGGTATACATAATATGTATTTCTGTGAGCCAAACACGGACATGAAACGTAAATAAATTAATTTTGAATATCCGGTCCATTTTGGGGGAAAATAAGAAAATTTAAAATTGGAACCTGTACCGTGTGACATATCAAATGAAAGGGCTTGTTGCAAGGATCTACTTTTTTGCTAATAGTTTTAAAATAAATAATTTTAAAGATATTTACGAAAATAGATGAACATTGAACATTCCCCGCTTATATCCGAAACTGGTTATTTACTCATAGATTACAGGAAAACCTATAAGAAGTCTATGATCTTAAAATAACATGGTAAATCGCTCAATATTGCGCGTACAAACTTACTTTTGCAGTTGGAATGTATGGGAGAAAATGATTTACAACTACAATGTTAAGTTTGTTCTTGGGATAAATTCATCACAACTACGGAATCCTTTATTCTGCGTGGTCAGACACGCACCTGGCATTTTTTTTTTTCTAAATTGACGTGTGTTAGTCGGCCCACGTGTATCGGATGAAAAAAAATAATATAAATAGAGTATAAACTTCAAAGCAACCGCTTTTTCATCCGGCCATTTTTTTTTATGTTTCCCCCCATATCTCCGCCCCCGTCCATTAGGGGTCTATTCGGACGGTACGCGGGGGTTCAGTATTACTTCAAAACCCAAATTACCATTCGCCATCCTGTTGCCTCTCCGATCTAAATTTTACGTGCCATGCTTTAACTATTTGCATGCAGGATTGCGCACTAAATACGAAGTCCACCCATTTGAATATGCACACATCAAGTGTGCTAAGTAGCTTTTAGTGCAACTATGTTTTAGTTTCGTTGCAATTGGGGATTATTATTTTAACTTTTTTGGATCGTTATTGATATATATGATATTATATCAAATATATCAATAACGATCCAAAAAAGTTAATATATATATAAATATATACAGGGTGTTTGGCGCATGGACCGACACAATTTTTTCAGGGATTTGGGAGGTCATTAGCTAGGTTCTAGCTAAGTTCAAAATAGCTTTTAGTTTTTTTTATAATTAATTTAGAAGTTGTAAAATTTCATTCATTAAATACAAAAATTAACTTTGGAAGCTTGTAAGGAATTTTCTTGAAACCAGTTGTATAAAACAAAGATGTTTTTAGATTTAAAGGACTTTGGAGAATGCAACAAAATTTGTTTTGTGCCACTACACCCACAAACAAAAAAGTTATTTCAAATTAAAGGACACATTTTGGGATTTTTTTTCATTTAAAAAAAATAATCATATGTAACCAACCGTGACATTTGGGACAAAGGGTGTATGGGTAGAACCTAGCTAATGACCTCCCAAATCTCTGAAAAAATTGTGTCGGTCCATGCGCCAAACACCCTGTATATATTATATATATTGATCTCTTTTTTATAAATCTATGTATTTACCCTCTCTGTTATCAGAAATAAGTACTACATTTTTTACAAAAAAATCTTGGCACTAAATGAATTCCTGGGTACTGCCCTGAGGCCGCATACTAGACATACTCGAGTTTAGAAGACCTCTGGACGTCAAGAACGTTTTAATTTTTTTCAGATAGTTCAGGAGGGGAAAAATAATGGCTTGGGCCGGTATTTGGATCGGTGGAAGAACCGATCTCATTTGGATCAGGGGCAACCTCAATGCTCAGATTTATGCCGAGAGGATTGTTTCCGACGTGATCATCCCTTTGCGTGCCGGTTGGGTGATTCGTTTCGACTAATGCACGACAATACACGTCCACACACGGCTAGAATCGTGACACACACTCTTGCCGATGCTCGCATCGTTCTTTCGTAGCCTGCTCAATCGCCAGACGTCAACCCAATTGAGCACGCACGGGATATGGTCCAAAGAAGAGCTCTGCCGAGTATGGATGTGGTGCATACCCCACAACAACTTTTTGACTTGTTAGAAAGAACTTGGGCGGCCATTCCTCAAAGTGATTTTATGAACTGATTTTAAGCATGCCAAATCGCTGATTGTATGATTCGTGTCAATGGTAGAAACACAGATATATTATTTTTTTATCTTTACAATAAAAATTTAAAAAATCCTCATTGTTCCCTTTTTTGTCATTTTATTGACAACATTAAGTAAAATTAATTACCCATAATTTGCAAAAATTGCATTTTTTCTAAATTTTTACAAAATATAGGGATAAGTTGTAAACTAAATTTAATCCCTATGTTTAATAGGAATTAAATTAAGAAGCCAGTCTGGAAGACTATATTTGGTAAATATTAATTGGATATTTTGTGTAGAACATTTCCAACAGGGTTAAAAACTGAAAGGTTCTCCGTGCGATGACAGCACATTGTTATTTACTATAGTTAAGCTGTCAATATTGTGTCTGTTGATGTTTAGATTTAATCACAAAATATAAAACGTGTGCAACTTGGATCGTTTCCAAATTTATGAAAAATAAGGTTAATTTTTAACTCTAATTACATTCATCCAAGTGATCAAACATATCAATCATGAAAATGTTTATTTGAGTTATTAGTCCAGTAGCCAGAAGAATATGCTCCTCGATAAGAAGCAGAGTTTATTATTAGGATATCTAGGCGCAAAATTAAAAACTTATACTCAATATTTCGCATATAGCAAATTAAAAACATAATTACTCACACTACAGTGCAACATATTACATAATTATATGTTAGAACTTTTGTTGTAAGGTATAACTAAGCCCTATAGTGATTTGAAAAACGTATTTTTTTATTGAAAGAGTTTTCCATTGTTCCACATTACCTATCTGTTAGCATTTTCACTAATAATATATAATAAATCATGCTTGCCCACACGATCTTTGGGGATAGAGGATGGAACTTATCAATCGATTAATAGCAATATATTACTTTTGTTTTCATTTGATTGTTGATTGTCCTACGGATATCTAATTTAATGGTTCTATTTATAACACAGCGCGCGGCGCGACGTTGGTGCAGCATATGTTGACCCCTGAGGTCAACATAATATGCTGTACCTACGTCGCGTCGTATTATCACTAAAAATATCGTTTAGAAAAGTCTAAAAAACTTACGTCTTGGCGCTAGCTTCAACAAACATAAGTCCATTTTCATCAGCAAACTGTTTTGCTTCTTCATATGTAACATCTCTTTGGCCATCTAAATCTGATTTGTTGCCAATTAAGAATATCACAGTGCTGGGGTTAGTCAAGTTACGTGTGTCTGTAAGCCAGCTACTTAGATGATTGTAAGTGGATCTGAAACAGCAAAACATGAACGCATAACATAAAATAACATCACGCCTTGTTTCCCCGAAGGGTTGGGTAGAGGTGTACCTATAGTACGCCCAAATTTCGCCAGTTTTGTTTAAGGCCCATGTAATAGGACCCAATAGGGGGCGAACCTATTACCGTCACAGACTAGCTTAAGCATCAATAAATCCTAGAATTACATTGACGTTCGATAATTACGTAACTTAAGCAACCTTTATAAATAAATAATAGTAGGGGAGGCCATGATGCCATAGGCGTACCCACGGTGGGACAAACTGGGGCACCTGACCCACCCTGGTCCCTGACTTGAAGCTCATTCATTTGAAAACAAAAAACAAAATGACCGCGTGAAACAATGCAGTTTTGATGAATCGAGCGTGTTATATAAATGTAATTATTGTGTCTAAAAATAAATAATATGATATATAAATGTAATTATACTTGTTATACCTATAAATGTAATTATTATCTATGGTTAATTTACTAAATGAATTTAATAACAAACTTATTTTTTATAAGTCAAACACTGATTTGACTCAACTGTTGTTATTGTCTCCAATATCTTGGTTGAATTATGTAGTAGGGTCACACTGATTTATTTGTTGTTCCGATATTTAAATACTAAATGATTGAGGATACAAGTTTTATTAAATTATTTTGTTAAGAATATCTAAGAGATTAGTTTACGTATAAATTATATTTTTGTAAAGGTATTATTACAGTTTATAGTTTAAAAGTATTTGTTTTGTACTAATAGTTCAGTTCATTTTATCTGTGGCAATATTCATGTTAGATAGGGTAAGGTAGACAACTGTCATTTGAAATGTTTTAAAAGGTCGTGTAACTTAATTCTTGTTCTCTTTTCTGTACGTGTCACTGGACTGCTAACAATATAAAAGCTTATGTTAATATCTAAGAACAGACCCTGAGTGATGTCCATGTCCGTAATATTGAGTTGCTAAAAGCTAATATAAGGAAATAATGTTGCTTATCAGAAGTTCTGCTTTTATTGTAAAATGGATTGAAATAAGGATCATCAGATCACTTCTAGTGAAAGATCGACTGACTACAATGTTCATGTAAGTTAAATTGTCATTATATCTTGATTATTGCTGATAACTATGATGTTCTGTATGTATTAAAATATTACTAATATTGCTACATAAGTGTTAAATCGAATTAAGGAATATTCATATTCTATTTGTCATTGATAAAGTTGTTAGCTTTAAGAAATGGTCCAAGAGATTAATGTAATAACAAAACTAAATGCTAATGTAAAAATGTGTTGATAAAATACTTCAAAACAAGCTTCCGTGGAGTTTCTTATCCTTCTTCTCCACGAAGACCTAGATTTGGAACGGATAACTAGCTTTCTCATTAACAATACCTATTTATTGACAAGTCTAATTGAAATAAATGCCTAGTCTTGTCTCCATGTGCTTTCTTATAATCCTTTTCCCTACACACCATATTCATAGATATTAAAATACATAACATAACATCACGCCTTGTTTCCCCGAGAGGTTAGGCAGAGGTGCACCTGTAGTAGGTACACCCACATATTAAAATACCTACATGATTAAATAATTAACTAATAGGTAACCTGAAAATCCTGACACTCAAAAGTTGATAGTTAAGTGGATATCAATGCCTCTAAATGTAGTATATCTAATAATCTCTTTTTCTCACATCAGAAGTGGGATAGTGCCCTGTCTTACATAAGCGATTTCTAATGAATTTTATTTTGCTATTTTCATAATCAATGTTGGAGCTATTGGTGATTTTGCTGGAAGCCGTGGTGTCGCCGGAAGCCCTCACCATGAGGATGACATCATGCTGCCAACTCCTGGAGTAGGACTCTATTGGTGATTTTGCTGGAAGCCGTGGTGTCACCGGGTAGCTGTCTAAACCCTCGCCATGAGGATGACATCATGCTGCCAACTCCTAGAGTAAGACTAAGTGGGAGCTGCAGGGCCGGTAAGGCCTTTAGAGGCTCTGCTTTGATATTACTTTGAAATCTGAGAACATCAACTGATGGTGCATCATAGAAAAAGTTTTGTAACCTTTAAACTAGAATATTTTAAAACAGGACGGTGCCGATTCTCTTGACGCAAATGCCTTTAAACTGGGCTGGAAATCGCCAAAATTTAGTTTACTCTAACTTGTCAAACGATGATTTCCCATTCTGAAATAGACATAAAGTATATTTGACTATATTTTGAAACAACCAACTTAACTATATTTTAGTTTGACAGCACTAAGATGGTACTGAGATTTTAAATTTGGGGTAAAAGACAATTTTGCTATTCTGAATTTTGCCTAACTGAGTCTGACCTTAAATTAGTTGTCATGAACTAAAATTCACACGAACACCTCGACTTCGGGTGCAAAAACAGTACTGTACTGGATTTTTTTCTTTTCTTTTGCTTGTATCTCAAAAATGGTGTGTCCTATCGCAAAAATAATGAAAATTTCGACCCCCTTTATAAAACCCTAAAACCCCTAATACTCAACAAGTAGGTAATATTTTTTTTTATATTTTCCATGCAAAAAGTGAAAAATTCCAAAAAAAAAGGTCGAGGCTATAAAAAAAAATAAAATAAATAATCACGGGTTAGGGCAAACAAGTATGTACCACGTGGAGTCGTAATTGTCAAATTCGATTTTGGTTGTTTCAAAATATTTTTTGGGTTGAGACTATTTCGGAATAGCTTTACGATTCTCATAGCCAGGAGTGAAGTCTTGGTGATAGTTTGGTTGGTTTTGTTTTGTGTACGGGAGAATCGTTACCAGTGTTTGTCGTTAAAAGTTAAGCTTCAATTGGTATTTTAACAAATTTCAAAAACAAAGGTCTCTGAAAACAATGTTATCTACTTGCATAAAAATATACTTATATAAAAAAAAAATGTGCCTACTTACAATGATTAAATATGTTGAAAGATCATTAGGTAATGAACCAAATAATAGTGAACATCTAATTGAAGCTTAGCTTATAAAACCAATAATAACTAGGTACGTTGTTACTCTAGCTAGATTATAATTAATTAATTTTTGTTCTCACAAAGATGAGACTGAGAATAGGATACAAGTGTTCACTTAGATGAAACTTGGCATTACAAGAGTACTAATTTAATGTATATATAAATTAGGTAACACAAAAAAAAAACAAAAATGAGATTAGGGTTCTGAACAGGACATTGCGAGGAATTGTGTACTGAATTACTTAGACCATTGTTGTCAATCTTTGATCCTGCTCTAAGAACAGAGTTATATACTGATGCTACTGAATATGGACACACTACACACACACAATGGCTACACTAATGGACACACTATGGCTACTGGATATGGTGCTTTTTTAAGCCAGAAATACGATAGTGATTCTTAAGTCGTCACTTATTTTAGTAAGAGAACTACACCTGCAGAGTCAAAATATAGTTCTTATGATTTTGAAACTAACTATTCACAATGCCTTGAAACACTTCCGTGTCTATTTACTAGAAATTAACTTTATAATTATAGCAGATTGTAACACTATGTGCAATGAAGTCAGAGTGGCCGAACGTTCTGTGGAAAGTACAACAATTAATTAACACAACTGTACAAAAATCCACGGGCTCTACCTCTTTGCTATTACTTACGACGTACTAGAAGAAAAATATAGACAAAATTCAAATAAATTAGAGGCTGACCGAGAAATAGCTAGACAAATAGCAGAAAAATTCAATAAACGTTTAGATGTCACTCGTCGTAACAACGTAAACTTTTACGTAGGAGATGTAGTGTATGTCTCGCGGAATCATAATGCGTAATGATGAATTAGCACCTAAATTATAGGGCCTTTGCAATATCTTCTATCCTTTCTAATGATCGTTTTGCTCTGCAAGGTCTAGGTGATTTACGAAACATTTCAGTAGCCAAAGAAAAATTAAGATTCTGACACTTTACCTAATTACATGTTCTTATTTTTGTGTTGATATTTTGTTCTATTAATCTGACATGTTAAGTTACTAAAAGCATATTTTAATTAATCACACACTGATGTGGATTTAATTCGGAAATAAATAGAAAGAATTATGTATAATTATATAACTTATAATATTATATATATACTGCTGGTCGGTCACTGCCCTGATACCTTTCTGAAATTCATGCGCAGCAGGTGATAGGACTGGTATGTCAAGGCCAGAGGCTACTTATAACATTACTGCTGGTCGGTCACTGCCCTGATACCTTTCTGAAATTCATGCGCAGCAGGTGATAGGACTGGTATGTCAAGGCCAGAGGCTATTTATAACATTACTGCTGGTCGGTCACTGCCCTGATACCTTTCTGAAATTCATGCGCAGCAGGTGATAGGACTGGTATGTCAAGGCCAGAGACTTCTTGAAAACAAATATTTATTTATTTTAATATAATTAGTTGGGTACTTCGAGAGCGAAGTACAGGTTTAAACAATCACAAATTACCATTTATGATTGTTATTTTGGTACATTTCAGTTTAATAGAACATCCAAACAATAGATTTAAATATACTTTTAATTTATCCTAGTAAAATATGTGTTATTAGGAGCTTAAAATCCGATGAGATACACTTATAATGATTCTTCACCTAATTACATATATATAACAAAATTCAAAAAGAAAAAAATCTTTCCGCTGGTCGGTCATTTGCTTGGTGCAAGTCTATCCCACTAACAACGGGTGGAGGGGACTTGACACGTCTAGGCAATTGGCAAAACAAAAGTAAAACAATTGTAGAAAAAGGGTCTCTAAGGTACTTCGAGAGCGAAGTACTTGTCAGCATGGCCGTGTTATATAAATGTAATTATTGTGTCTAAAAATAAATAATATGATATATAAATGTAATTATACTTGTTATACCTATAAATGTAATTATTATCTATGGTTAATTTACTAAATGAATTTAATAACAAACTTATTTTTTATAAGTCAAACACTGATTTGACTCAACTGTTGTTATTGTCTCCAATATCTTGGTTGAATTATGTAGTAGGGTCACACTGATTTATTTGTTGTTCCGATATTTAAATACTAAATGATTGAGGATACAAGTTTTATTAAATTATTTTGTTAAGAATATCTAAGAGATTAGTTTACGTATAAATTATATTTTTGTAAAGGTATTATTACAGTTTATAGTTTAAAAGTATTTGTTTTGTACTAATAGTTCAGTTCATTTTATCTGTGGCAATATTCATGTTAGATAGGGTAAGGTAGACAACTGTCATTTGAAATGTTTTAAAAGGTCGTGTAACTTAATTCTTGTTCTCTTTTCTGTACGTGTCACTGGACTGCTAACAATATAAAAGCTTATGTTAATATCTAAGAACAGACCCTGAGTGATGTCCATGTCCGTAATATTGAGTTGCTAAAAGCTAATATAAGGAAATAATGTTGCTTATCAGAAGTTCTGCTTTTATTGTAAAATGGATTGAAATAAGGATCATCAGATCACTTCTAGTGAAAGATCGACTGACTACAATGTTCATGTAAGTTAAATTGTCATTATATCTTGATTATTGCTGATAACTATGATGTTCTGTATGTATTAAAATATTACTAATATTGCTACATAAGTGTTAAATCGAATTAAGGAATATTCATATTCTATTTGTCATTGATAAAGTTGTTAGCTTTAAGAAATGGTCCAAGAGATTAATGTAATAACAAAACTAAATGCTAATGTAAAAATGTGTTGATAAAATACTTCAAAACAAGCTTCCGTGGAGTTTCTTATCCTTCTTCTCCACGAAGACCTAGATTTGGAACGGATAACTAGCTTTCTCATTAACAATACCTATTTATTGACAAGTCTAATTGAAATAAATGCCTAGTCTTGTCTCCATGTGCTTTCTTATAATCCTTTTCCCTACACACCATATTCATAGATATTAAAATACATAACATAACATCACGCCTTGTTTCCCCGAGAGGTTAGGCAGAGGTGCACCTGTAGTAGGTACACCCACATATTAAAATACCTACATGATTAAATAATTAACTAATAGGTAACCTGAAAATCCTGACACTCAAAAGTTGATAGTTAAGTGGATATCAATGCCTCTAAATGTAGTATATCTAATAATCTCTTTTTCTCACAAGCGCGTATGCATAGTTATTAACGAGTTTTATCGAAATAAATTCCTACTACTAATCGAGTTTATTTACCCCCCACCCTATCAAAATGCTGGGTACGCCCATGCATGCATGATGCTAAATGGAAATTTACTCGAGCATCGTGGGGGACCTATTGTATTTTGAAGATTAAGGTGAAGATTTAAGGTGGAAAAAAAAAGGTCATGAGATTTCACCCTTTCACCGATGGGGGAAGCATCTACAGGCTTTCAAAAATGTAAAAAAAACCAGTCACATGGAAATACTCGTCCGCGTCTGATTATTATACAGACGGTTCAGCTTGATGTCCTAGTCGTGCTGACTAATAATCTGACTATTATTTGGAGGGATTTTCTTACACAGACGTTTTGAAAAAAAAAAGGGATTTTCAGAAGAGATGTTAAGTGAACCCGAAAGAAGCTCCCATTCAAAAGACTGACGATTCGGGCGTGACGCAAGCTCGTGGCAGCGCCAAAAAAAAACGCTATTTTGAGATATTCGAGTGCGTCTGATTATTATACTGACGGTTCAGCTTGATGTCCTAAACTCAAACTCAAACCATTTATTTCAATTAAACCATTTACAGGCACTTTTGAATTGTCAAGGGGTCGGTCAGTCAAAAAAAAATATGAAGCTAGTTGCCCATTCCAAAGCGTAGTAGGTACCACCTATGGAGAAGAACGGGCAAGAAACTCCACGGACACTCGTTTAAATAAAAAAATTGATACAAAATATTGGTTACATCATTCATTTTGAAATTATGCATGTGAGAACAATGTAGAAGGACGTGCACGTTCGTAAAAGCGTCCGTAATAAAAAGAAAAAATAAAGAATCATTCAAAAACTTAAAATAAATTAAAATAAGCCATGGCAGCTAAGAGATGACCAGTCCCAACTGACGGCGCCCGTTCACGAACATGACGCATGGATCAGCACCATTCAGCTCAACCATTTTGAAGGGAGCTAAATGATCCAACACACGCGCCACCATCAGCGAGACATTTGAGTGAGCATGACATACTCACAGCCGCCAGGGCACATTCAAGTCAATGAAATACTACATATTACCCGGTAAATGGTAGCTCTTTAGTACATAGTACTCACACCTGTGCTATGCAATTATATAATACAAAGGAAATTGAGTTTATACAATACAAGGTCTTACAATCTTCAGCAGCTCCAACAGTATTTTCAAAATGTTAATCAGTGTGTATGTCAATTAGTTGTGGAGCAGGACCAGCAATGAGCCAAGCATTTTTATGAGAGATGTAATCCCCCAACTTATAATATGCCTGCCTACATAGTGTGCGTTTTATACAAGATTTGAATTTCGTCTCATTAAAAGTATGTGGGGAGGAATTGTATTGTAACATTTTAAACAGTACCCCATGAAAGATGAGTCTACCTTAGCCAGTCTGAAACCTGGTTGTACTAATAGGTCCCTATTTCTTGTACTATAATTATGTCTATCACCTCTTTTACTAAATAATGTAATTTTTTTCTAACGTACATGATGTTTTCATAGATATATTGACAAGGTACCGTCATGATGTTAATATGAGAGTCGCGCCTGCGGAGATAATAAATGGCTCTGATCGCTCTTTTCTGCAGAATAAAAATAGACTCGATGTCTGCAGCCCGACCCCAAAGTAAAATACCGTAAGACATGATACTATGAAAATAACTGAAATAGACTAGCCTCGCGGTATCTACATCAGTAAATTGACGGATTTTTCTGACAGCATATGTTGCTGAACTTAGCCGTCCTGCAAGAGATGTTAAATGAGGACCCCATTGTAGCCTTGAGTCGAGCGTGATCCCCAGGAAAACAGTTTTATCGACAAATTCTAGTTTCTCTTGATTCAATACTATCTCAAAATCACTACTTTTGACATTTGGTAAAGAAAATTTTATGCACTTAGTTTTTTTTCCATTTAATACTAAATTATTAGCAGTAAACCAATTTTGGACCTGCAGTAGGGCGTTATTTACGTCGTCAAAATTTGTAGCACGTCTATCTACTTTAAAAATTAAGGAAGTATCGTCAGCAAATAACATCATTTGTGGTTGATTTTTAAATAAATGGAGTAGATCATTAATCTGTCGCGCGCGCAATTAGCAGACACAATAGAATTTTATTGTTATCTGTCTCCAATATGAGACACCAGTATTATAAAGGTTAATATACACTAAAAAGAGGAATGGACCCAATATCGAGCCTTGTGGCACACCCATTTTTACTTTTAAACCTAGTTAATTGATACCGTTTATTTGAACTTGCTGTTGTCTATCATTTAAATAAGATTTTACTAAATTGAGTGCAAGTTTTCCAAGTCCGTAAGTTCAAGCTCAAGTTTCAAAAGTAAGGTTTCGTGATCGACGCAATCAAACGCCTTAGAGAGGTCACAAAAAAATCCTATTGCGTCTTGGGCCTCTTCCCACGTGTTAAAAATGTGTCTTAATAAGGTAACACCGGCTCGGGGGGGTCTGGGTCGCTCCAACGCGAATGTATACGTACATCCGTGGTGGGGCGACCTGAACTGCCAGGCACTTCTTCTCCTGCAACCGAGCGGGTGGGCAGGTTGCGGATAGCCCAACTCCGGCTGCGGGACCGACCACTGACGGCAACCTTGGGCCGTTAGTGAGCGGTCCCGCACTCGGAGCATCTCCCCTAGGGGATCCCGGACAAGAGAAGTTCCCGAAAGCCAAATCCCAAGCTTACGGTAACCCATACACCCCTTCCCGTGAACCCACAACCTGACTAAGCCATCCCTCCCTATCCATACAGATCCCATCGATCCTAAAATCCCTAGGCCAACTCCCAGGCCTAGGGTGACCCCCCCAGGAAACCACACCCTCAATCCACAAAATGCCTTCCCTCCCATTCCTTTACCCCTGTCGGTCCCAGAGGACGGGTAACCTCGATTCCAAAAAAGCCCACCCCCACTACCATGAACATGAAGCAGCAAGATAATGTAACTACCCAGGTGGGTCCCGGCCAAGCCGGGGAATCCCACACCGCTCCGGCGGTTAGCCCCCATCGTATTATGGGGGGGGCGTCAAACTGCTCAACAATGGACACATTAATGCCGCACTTCTCAGCGCGGCCGGCTGCTGCTTTAGCGCCCACATCACAGGCTGCGACAATCGCGCCCACATCACAGGCTGCGACTAACGCGCCACTGCACCTAACCCCGGCTGCGATACACGCGCCAATACCCACGACAGAGTATGTGCCTCCCACAAACCTCTGGCAACAGAGCATTGTGCGGAGCAGCACCACTTACCCAGACAGCGACCAAGATGAACACAGACAGACCGATACGGGGAAGGACACTGAACCGGGCAGCTCTACCACTCTCCCGGTCGTTGTTGGTGAAGTACGCCCGCTGATAAAGCGCGGAAAAGCCTCAGCCCGGGAGAAGAAGGAAGTAGGCGACCGAAAGCGTACTACCCGCGAAGGCACTGGCCAGCGCGAAGCGCGATCGGACGCCGAAGAGATGGTACGCGACCGGTCACGAGTACGCGCAGGGGCAACCCAGCGCGCAAAGTTACCGGACGCGGAGCCACGCGCCCAGCCGCAAGTACGCGAAGGGGAAACCCAGCGCGGAAAGCGGCCGGACGTGGAACCAAGCGGGCGGGGGCAGGTACGCGAAGGGGCAACCCAGCGCGAAGCGCCTCCGCACGCTGTGGAGTCTGCCGGGCCAGCAAACCGACCCCAAGACACTAAGACAACCCACGACCGACCTCGACCTAGACGTGCTAGGGGTAAGCGGTCTGGAGCCTCACACAAGGCGTTGCCGGCAACGACCACCCTGCCAGGCACCTCTGAGCCGCAGCCTGGACCGAGCGGTACAGGGCCGGCGAAGAGGGATCGACCTGACGACACGGCTTCGCCAAGTACGATTCAGGGGGACGCCAAACGTGTGAGGGTCCACTCTGCTCAGGGGGGGCAGAGAACCTACGCGCGGGCCACCCAGGATATTCCAGCGCGGCTGGCCGTAGCGATCTGCTTTCCCCACCCCGGCAGGGAGCTGACCAAGGTAGAGGCAGACTACATAAAGACGGACCTTGAGAACCTAGTGATGGACACAGACTTGTCGGCACCACTCCCGGCCTTCCGCGGTTACCCACGGGTGGCGGAAGGTACAGTGCAGATGTGGTGTGAAGACGACTATGCCCTGACCTGGCTGACCCAGAATGTGCCCAAAATCAGACTCCCAGACACTAACCAGAGACTTACCGTAATGAAACAGACCGACGTGCCCACCCGTGTCCGAGCCTCGCTTTTCGTCCCTCGTTACAGAGGTGACGTGGCCAAGCTCCAGAGTGTTCTGATCCGTCAGAACACTTGGTACGACATATCGCGGTGGTCGTTATACAGGGCAACTACCGTCGGTGGCGACCACTGTGGGACTTATCTGACCCTAGGGCTGCCACCGGAGGAAGCTGAAAAGGTCCTGGGACGGGAGCGACGGATATCGTACATGCTTGGGTCGATATACGTACGCTTCTGGCCCACGACCCGACCCTCTGACACCCAGACCGACAGCACAGACGGGAAGACGACAGTACCGACGACGACACAGACTACGACACAGACGACAGACACGGACATGGCACAACTTGAGGAGGTCATGGCCCGAGCGGCAATGGCCGATGATACCGACACGTTGCCCCCTGCATCACCTGGCTGGAACGAGCTATTACTTACCTCGTCGCCGGGCGATGGAAACGACGCCCAAATCAGAGTGGAGGAGACGGAGAGACTGTCCAATGGATCAATCTCCGACTAACTCCACTCCAGCGCCGCCACCAGCCTTAAATATAATCCAAACCAACCTCCAACATAGCCAGGCTGCCACGGCTAGTTTACGCAGGGCACTGGAGGTAAAGCCCCGAACCATCGCACTGATCCAAGAGCCGTGGATCAGAAATAACAAAATATGTGGCCTCGGTAACATCGGAGGTAAGATAATCCTCAACACTCACACATTAGACAAACCAAGAACCTGCGTCTATATACCCAAAGAAATCCCTACCACACCACTCACCTAATTCTGTTCCAGAGACCTGACAGCTGTCAGGCTCCAGACCGAAGGTAGCGCCCCAGATGTTGTACTGGCCTCGGTGTACATGCCTGGCGAGGACGCAGACTGTCCACCAAAACAGATGGCCGACCTAGTGCAACACTGCGAGTGCACCAATCTGGACCTGATCATCTGCACTGACTCGAACGCCCACCACCCGCTCTGGGGCAGCGACGCACCGAACTCCAGGGGAGAGGTACTATCCACCTATTTATTCTCTACTAACCTTAACATCGTTAACCGCGGCTCGGAACCCACTTGGGTCACGGTCCGAGGACAGACGATTATAGACCTAACACTTGCTACAGAAAACGCGACAAACCTGATTACAAACTGGCACGTGTCAGACGAGCCTTCTTGCTCAGATCACAGAAGGATCCGCTTTACACTGATGACCAAATGTAGGGAACCCGAGCCGAAGCGAAACCCGAGGCGCACTAATGTCCCCGGATACAGACGCCTCTTGGCCTCCCTACTAACTAGACACCTAACACAAGTAACCATAAAAGACCAGACACAACTAGAATACACCGTGACAAAACTTTCAGAATACCTAACCGAAGCATACCACGCATGCTGCAAACTGAGAGCACCACGAAACAGGAACGAGAGGAACCCCTGGTGGAATGCTGAACTTAGTAAACTCAGAGATGCGCTGCGTAAGCAATTCAATTCAAGCAATTCAACAGAGCCAAAAACACCAGACTTCCGGACGACTGGGAGATATACAAAAAGACGCAATACACATACAAAAAGCAGATCAGAAACGCCAGGAGGACAGCATGGCGTAAATTCTGCGAATCCATCGAGACTAATAATGAAGCCGCAAGGGTAAGGAAGATCCTATCAACGGATCAGGACCGAACTCTAGGCGCGCTTAGGAAACCCGACAACTCATACACAGCATCTGACTATGAAACTAGTAAGGTCCTTCTCGAAACTCACTTCCCAGGTTGTAGAGTCCTAGAGGACAGGACGTGGGAAGCGGAACCAGAATGGGCCCCAACGGATCAGGACTGGTCAAGCGCCCGCAACATAGTAACAGAAGATCGAGTAAGGTGGGCTATTAACACCTTTCAGCCTTACAAGTCAGCAGGGCTGGATGGCATCTTCCCCGCCTTACTGCAGTGGGCGGTAGATTGTCTGACACCATGGCTGGTGGAGATTTACCGAACCTGTATAGCACTCAGACACATACCTCTTGCATGGCGCGAGGTGAAAGTCATATTCATACCCAAACCTGGCAAGACTGATTATACACAACCCAAAGCTTACAGACCCATAAGCCTCACATCCTTTCTACTAAAAACCCTAGAGAGACTCTGTGACAGGCACATCCGAGACGGACCTCTCCGGGTAAAACCACTTCATAAACAACAACATGCGTACTCCACAGGCAAGTCAACAGAATCAGCGCTGCACAGCGTGGTCTCTAAGATCGAATGTGCAGTGGACCACAAAGGCTCAGCACTGGCTGCCTTCATCGACATCGAGGGTGCCTTTGACAAAACAACGTTCAACAGCATAAATATGGCCCTCGACAGACACAACGTAGACCCGACCCTGAGTGGCTGGATCACCAATATGCTCAAACTAAGGGCTGTACAAGTCACAGTAAATGACACCACGAGAGCCATTGTTGCGAAAGGCTGCCCGCAAGGGGGCGTCCTCTCGCCGCTTCTGTGGAACTTAGTGGTAGACAGCCTCATCAAAACACTCAATGGCAAAGGTTATTTCACCGTAGGCTACGCCGATGACATAACCATAATAATCAACGGGACCCACGAAAACACCCTATGCAACCTTATGCGTCAAGCCCTGAAAATAGTAGAGGAATGGTGCAACAAGCACCAACTCTCAGTGAACCCAACGAAAACCGAACTGATTCTCTTCACAAAAAAGAGGAAACTGATGACACTACAATTACCACGATTCTTTGGAACAACCCTAAGCCTCTCAACTGAAACCAAATACCTGGGCATCTATTTGGACAAACAACTGAATTGGGCAAAACACACGAACTACACTATCACAAAAGCCAGCATATCCCTGTGGCAATGCAAGCGACTGCTTGGCAGGAATTGGGGGATTAGCCCCAAAGTCACCTACTGGCTATACACTACAGTCATACCAACAATCACATACGGCTCACTGGTCTGGTGGCCCAGAACAGACCTGAGCACAGCCCAGAGAGATCTCGAGAAACTGCAGCAGTTTCAGTTGTTTTAAGTGGGATACTGGTAAAGAAATTTACAAATTCTTGAGCAACTTCTTTGGTATCGCAAATGAGACCACCACATGACGTCTTCAGGATGTACTCCGAATTATGCTTTTTGTTCCTGTTCGTTTCATTATTGATAATTTTCCATACCGTCTGTATTCTATTGTCTGCTGATTTAACCTTGTTGCTAATGTATAAGGCTTTAGCTGCCTTACAAGTGTTCTTAAAAGTTCTAGAGTAAGTAGCAACATATTTATTAAAAGTTTCCGTGTTATTATAAGGCTTAAGGCCATACAGCTCGAAAAGTCTATCCCTACTTTTCCTGAGTCCTTTAGTTGCCCAGTTACTAAATAAAAACTTAGGGCTGATAATCTTAGTGTTCTTCTTAAAAGAATTATCGAACTCGATATGGACTAACGAAAAGAATTCTTTATACAAAATATTAACATTGTTAATTGTACGGTCCTGATTACTTAACTTACAAACTAAAGTGCTATTAAATTTATTTAATTTAACAGATGTCTGTATTGTATGTGTGGTCTGTATTGTATGTGTGGTCTGTATTGTATGTGTGGTCTGTATTGTATCTGCACTTTTTGCATTGGAATGTTGGACTCAAAAGTTATGGTTTGACCACTGTGATCAGAAGGGAGATAATTAACTATAGCTTTATCTAAATATTCGCAGCAACAAAACACATTATCAATACATGTAGCAGTAGTCGTAGTTATTCGGGTTGGTTCTACAAACACATTTGACAAATTGAATGATTTGAACAAATTTAGAAATCTAGTGGTATTTGAATTATTTTCTAAAATATTAATGTTAAAGTCACCACAGATAATTACTGATTTATTACCAGTTGCAAGTTTTGCCAAAACATCTTCCATTACTGACTCAAATATAGAGTAGTTTTGATAATTAGGGGGTCTGTAAACGCACACTATGACATGCTTATCTAGCTCAACACAAGACAGTTCAATGCTATGTTCAACCGATAGTTCAACTATGTCATTACGGGTTTTTTATTTAATACAACTTTTAATTAAGATTAGTGAACCACCTTGCCGCATTGATTTTCGGTTAAAGCAACTAGCCACACTATAATTTTCATAGTTAATTAACATTTGATAATCTTTTAACCAATGCTCAGTTAAGCAAATAATGGTGCAGATTCTGTTGTTCACAAACTAAACTAAATTTAAGTTCAGTGCATCTTTTTCTTTCTATTTCATTAAGAAAAAAACAGAAGATACATTTTAGTTTAGTCCTGTCAAATTAATCAGCGCCTGACGTAAATTGACGTAATTTTAGTGGGCAAGTTTTTAATCACGTCAAAACTTGTATGGATTAGTGTCAGGGGCTGATTAATTTGACAGGACTAAACTAAAATTTATCTTCTATCCTTTTCTTAATGAAATAGAAAGAAAAAGATGCACTGAACTTAAATTTAGTTTAGTTTGTGAACAACAGAATTGGCACCAATGTTTAACTTTGTTTTTTCTAAAAACAATTCAATTTCCAATTGTTTGGAAGAAAAACCTTGAATATTTTGATGAAATAATTTCAAGGATTTCTGCTTAGCCCCTTTTGTACAGTTAACTACAGTGCTAGAAAATACCTTTTTGTTATTAAGTGTAATTATACTGTTAGTGGTACTTTCTGTTGTCTTACAAACTAGTTTAAACTATTTGAGTTAACCACCTTAACATTAGTATTATTACTAATTGTGGTGCTAATTATAAATGACTTCGACATACTACTTATGTCTGGGTTAATATTAAAAGCTAATAGCCTAGCTATTTGACGTCTAAAACTAATAGGCAGATACACAGTATCCCTAGTCGACCTTAGCTTATCAACAAAAATGTTGGTATCAAAAAATATAAACTTGTCACTATGGTGTAAGAAATGCATGTAATTATTTAACATGTGAATGTAGTTGTTTTGCCTGTTTGACAAGTGCTCAAAATATGAAAAAGCACACAAAATTACTTTCTTACAATTTAACTTCAATAGATCGGTGACACTATCAGTAATGTCATCTTTTTTAACATTAAAACTATTACCTATAAGAACCGTAATAATGGCATTTGAATCATATTCCTTCCTAGTTAATGAAGACATTATATGTTTGTAGGAATTCTGAGGCAAGCAATAGTTTTGAGAAGAATGACTCGGGTAGTAGTAGTCATGCTAAACCATAATCTGAAGATTAATTGGAGGAATTTGGAATGACGGTTTGAAAAAAAAAAACAGAAATAGTCTCCACTACTTTATGTGGGGATTATGTGCTCAAAACTGAAATGTTTTTATTTGCATAGGAATAAAGGATGTAGGCACTGCGTGACACGTTGGAGTAACGCTTGCCACGTGCTTTAAAAACAAGTAAATCGGCCTTTTCAGCATTATACCAACTCGAGTCCCTGAGTCACCGCATAACTTTCACAAATTTGCAGGAGGCATCTGAGAGCACTGAGTGAAAGACTCAGCAATACCATACCGTCAGCGTAGCTAGTATTATTGGTACAAGGGGCCAACCACCACCTCTTTTAGCAGTATTATTTTGATGTTACTTCAGTGCGAGTAAGAAGTGGAGCTATACAGGACGTCTAGCTCCATCTCTTTCCCACGCTCAAGTAAGATTGAAATAATACTGCAAAAAAAGGTGGTGGTAGGGCCCCAGGTCCCGTCACTTAAAAATAACGCTGGCCGTTCACCTGCGCACTAAGCTATTTATATATTAGCTATTCCAGCCTATTCCATAGTTCTAATTAGCTAATAAAGTACCTATTATGATTCTACATTAAAACAACTAAACTTATAAATTATAAAACAATAGCCTAGTACTTTAAGAATTGCCAAACTTAACTGGCAATGGGCAGGGCACATTGCTCGCAGAACAGATGGCCGATGGGACCAAAAGGTTCTGGAGTGGCGACCGCGTACCGGAAAACGTAGCGTTGTTGTAGCACAAGATGAACCGACAATCTTGTAAAGGCCGCAGAAATCCGCTAGATGCGGGAAGCAGGAAGCGGGAACAGAATCGGTCGAAGTGGCAGTGCTTGGGGAGGCCTATGTCCAGCAGTGGACGTCTTTCGGCTGAAATGGTGATGATGATGAGCCTAGCTCAACGTTCTTTTTACGTGACGAAAACTGTAAAAGCCCCACCAATGTGACAACCGATATTTGTGTTGCTGAGTTCACCGATCAGCTGGTTGATGTAGAAATTAAAGAGGCGAGGTGAGGTTATCCCCCCTGCCTCGCTCCGCATTTCAATCGGTACTCCACAGATAGTACCACCAAACACTTTACTTCGTTTAGATTAGTCTGTCGTTAAATAACGTCGCTTTAATTTTTTCTGAAAACTGCCAGGAAAAAATATTGATCAATTTATTTCGATTACAGCTACTTGTATTCTGCAACAAGTGCAAAATATGATTGCATATTTATATCTTTGTTCGTTTTCATGGTTTACATTAGGAATATATTTCAATGGAATTACAAAAAAAAATGTTTTTGATTAGAAAATTACTCAATATAAAAAATACTGTTGGACAATTTAATAAATCGTAACATCGATAGCACCAAAACTTAAGTCATACGACCGCATCACTAAACCATAGACAATTACAAGCGGTACGTTTTATAAAAAAAATAGCATGCAATAGCATGTGAGGAGAGTGGCCATTGTGGTTTCGATAACTACGTAATAATAATAATTGTCGTCAGAAAAAAATATTTTTTCACACCACCTGCTCGAAAATGTCAAATTATATGTCAAGCAACCTTAACCTAAAGTGAGTCATTAGTGGCCGGGGGCACAGCCGGTCAATAATGTTGTACTGGATTTCATTATGACCCGCTGGTCAATAATGTGATTTGAATTTGGAATCTCACATGCTCAGCTAAATTGGCAATATAGTACTAACAAACACCCTTTGGTGCCAGAAAGAGGAAAGCTATTCTCGATACCCTTACTACGCGTGTATGATAATCTCGATTTTAAAAAGAAAAAGTTATAAAAAAAAAAAAAAAATTTTTTTTCAAATACAAGATTCTGAAGCATTGACGAGCAATACTCAAATAAATTCCAAATCAACATCTATAAACGTACCAAATAAAAACTTAACTTTATCTTTGCACAAGTGGACTAATGTCTCTAATGTTACCATTAACTTCAATTAATATGTAAGTGCATATAACTAACTAGTGCTAAATATGTTTTCACCTCAGCACCTCAAACAAGCAGGTTTTGCTGTCAAAAAACAGTGAGCAAAATTCTATTTTGCTGCGAGCGTGAGACAAAGTAACTTTTTAATTATTTTTTTTAAATGCCGTGAACAGTGTTGGGTCTACTCACAAAATTCTAAAGATTTGAACCTCAATTAGTTTTGTCACTTTCACTTCGATACGAAAAAAGCGAGAGATAGAAATAAGTCGATTCGAAGTTCGATTTCAAATTTCCTCTAGTAGGCCCAAAAATGAAACCAACAATAAAACGTTCGGATTCACAGGATAAGGTTTTATTTAAATTCTGTTTTTTTTTTTTTGGAACGAAGTTCTATAGGCGGCTTGCGGTAAGAGTGCATTGGCAGAAATCGTCACGGGAAAAGGCGCTTGCGACTGTCTTCTTCTGATTCAAAGAGAAAGAAAGACGGAGTGAGATTGTAAATGTGAATTTGGTCAAAATGCAAATCCAAGATGGCGGATGCGAAAATTTTCACATTTTTCATAATGGGTGTCGTTTTCATAGTATTCAAGGGTGCTAAAGCCGATCGTGAGGTGAAAATGTAAATCCAAGATGGCGGCTGCGAAAAATTTCAAATTTTGCTTCATGGGTATCGTTTCTATGGTTTTCAAGGTTGCTAAAGCCAATAGTGAAGTCAAAATGTAAATCCAAGATGGCGGCTGCAAAAATTTACAAATTTTTCTTCATGGGTATCGTTTCTATGGTTTTCAGGGTTGCTTAAGCCGATAGTGAAGTCAAAATAAAAATCCAAGATGGCGGCTGCGAAAATTTTCACATTTTCGTCATGGGTGTCGTTTTCGTAGTTTTCGAGGGTACTAAAGCCGATAGTGAGGTCAAAATATAAATCAAAGATGGTGGCGGCGAAAATATTCAAGTTTTTTTATCATGGGTATCGTTTTCATAGTTTTGAGAGTGCTTAAGTCGATAGTGTGGTCAAAATGTAAATCCAAGATGGTGGCTGCAAAATACGAGATGATGAAGATTATGTAAAAAAAAACCTTGTCCGATCCGAAAAGGGCATGTGGTACTGCAGTAAAATTACAAAAAAAGTTATTGGTATTTCAAATTCACATTTTTAGTTCCAAAATTACCCCAAATCCATAAAAAAATTGCAAAACTCGTACTACGACGGCCGCCGCCCGCACCAAACGTAAATTTTGGTAAAATTCACCTTGGAAAAAAAATGTGGGGATTCTTTTTCCTGAAAATTTCCACATAAATATGCTCACAGTAACTTACGATACCTAACAATACCCTCACGGATCGGACAGGTTTTTTTTTACATGTTGTATGTTCTCGCTGCTGAGGTGAAAAGTTGTATGTGTTACACGAGAGCAAAGTTATTTGCATCTCGTGTCTTTGAATCCCTCGCAGCGCTCAGGATTCTAACCTAGAATCACTCGCTACGCTCGTGATTCAATTATAGAATCCTTCGCTTACTCGGGATTCAAAATCAACACTCGCAGCAAAAAACAACTTTGCTCTCTTGTTGCACAAATAACTATATTCTTACTGTTTGTTTATTTGATAAATACTTTGTTTTTCGTACTATGGCTATTATTTTCTCACAGTAGGTGTAATAAGTAGAGTATCCTCCTCTGGGCTAAAGGTGCCTTTGCCTTGGGCTAGCTTGAATCCCTCGCTGCATTCAGGATTCTTGTATTAACTCCCTCGCTTCGCTCGTGAGTTAAACTCTTAACTCCCTCGCTGCGTTCGGGAGTTAAATCCCGAATCCTTCATTGCGCTCGAGATTCAATATGACCACCGTGACATAAGACACAACTTTAGCCCCTCGGTGCATAATCTACTATTATAAACTTCAATTTCACAAGTGTGCGGTCCGCAGTTCTACCTCCCCAGCCCCCCACATTTTCTTATTGAATCCCTTGACCAGAATAGTGTGACAACCGCTTAGATATTATGTTGCATGTCCATTATGTGACTTCTGTGAGAACAAGTAGAAATTGAAATGATGGAATAATCACCTTCTAGTTATGTCGTATACCATAAGAGCTCCAGCTGCACCTCTATAGTAAGACCGAGTTACGGCTCTAAATCTCTCTTGTCCTGCTGTGTCCCATATCTGCAGTTTGATTTTTTGCCCCGCAACTTCGATAATGCGAGTCCCGAATTCTACACCAATTGTGTGTGGACAATCTGCCATGACTGAAAACAACAAGTTACCGTTTTAAAGCAAAATAAAATATACAGATCTTAATATCCTAGGGAAAGGTCCTAAACATGGGGTCCACGGAGTCTTCTACTCGTTTAATTAACCTATAATTTCGAAATGATTAAAAAAAGCGGCACTGGCACTACATATACAGGTTGTTCCTGGAAGTATGGATCAAATCGAATAGGGTCGTGGGCAAGGTCATTTCCAAACTTTTTAACCCTGAAAATGAGGGTGCAATTTTTTACGGTTAAAAAGTTATGACCAATTATCGTTTTGTTCAATGACTTCGCATAGTGCTCACAGAAGAAATCCTTTTTTTAAATAAAAAACAAGACGTGAGGCCGGTTAAGTAAACATGTGTGCACTTAGTGACGTGTAGTTTGATTCTAAATGAAACGCGATTTAGCAGCGCGAGATCTTGTATTTTTATTTGGTCTGAGTTCGTTTTACCGGTTCTCGCATGTATTATTATACAAGCATTCACTATTCCTGTTTTTTTTCTTCTTTAAATACCTGTTCTTTACATTTATTATACCAGTATTCACTATACTTTATTGATACTTTCCGGTATTATTTAGTAAATGTACCATCGAAGAAGTTCATATCTATACACCGTAAGGATTATTTCTGCTTGCAGCGCTCAGCCGCTATAGAACCGGGGCGGTAACAGATGTGGTCATCGTGTTCACGGGATTTTGTTTTCAAACTGCTTAGATATGAAGTTCTTCGGTAGTACTTACGTACTGTAACTACTATACGTTCGTCGTCCTGTCAGTCAGACATGTGCAATAATATTGAAGAATATTATTGTTGTTTGTTTTGATCAATAATACTGTATAACAAACAATAATAATGTCCTCGATATGACATAACGCAACTGAATACGTTCGCGTAAATTTCCGACTCCATCTTGGCCGGGGGTGGGGTGCGCGGTGCGTGGGCAACTCCGGTGGCGGATTCGCGGCAATTTTTAGTCGTTCTCTCGTATTGTGCGTGAGACGAAGTTTCGCTGCTGTTTATATCTTCTTCAATATTATTGCACATGTCTGACATTGTCTGACAGGACAATGTACAGTCGGCACTTGGGCACATAATTATATAATATCCATCGTGTAGTACCTACTACCTAGGATACGCAAGAAATGAAGGGTTTACTGCTCCTGCAACGTTTCTTGACGATGTTATTGTAGATAATCATTATGTTTAAAAATAGATATATACATTTTTCTTAAAACTGTATTTTTATATTTACTTTCATCATCCGGGTCAACCCCCACCTGATGAGGCACCCTTCAGTTAAACAAGTATACTTATTACAATATAGTATAAAATACAGTCTATTTGCGAAGTAATACCGGTATTAATAGAAAATATACAGATATTTTAAATACAGATATAATACAAGAAAAATACAGGTATTAATCGGAAAAAAAAAATTTAACATATGCAAAGAACCGGTACAATACAGGTTATTTACGAAAGAATACCATTATTTATCGAAATAATACAAACATTGAAAAGCGGTATTTTTACAACCAAGACGTTAATAATTTCCGAACGGACAAGGATTTGAAAAAAGTCACCATAATAAATATTGCTGCACTTGGTCAGTAGAATCATTTCTATTAGACGGGGTACCAATATGCCCATCCTCTTGAAAACGCCTCCATTTGTTTCAGCTTAACTACCGATTTTATTTCAATCCCTAGGCATTGGTTGTCTATCAGAACAATAACGTGATGTGGCGTGACGGCAATCAGGTTAAGACGATCGAGACAAAAAAATACCTAGCTAGATTCGATAAAATTATACCTAGCTGTAGCAGTATCTACGTCACTATAAACAATAAAGTACGGCAATAATGTTCCTTCAGCAATACTGTTATTTACGGATCTACATATGCTGGTAAATGTCAAAATGGCATAGGTACTTATGGTGCAGCGATTTGTCATTATTATTAATGGTTTTTGGTCTATCTAAACTAAAGTATACCTATCGGTAATATCGGGCAGCCTCGCAACTCCTCGTCTGAGTGTATATTTTGGTCCTCAAGAAAAGTGCTGTTACAGTCGATCTCATGATACTCTTCTACCAACCATGGAACTTTTTACGACTATGTATACGGTACCCAGCTACAGACAGCTCCAAAAATTACATCGGTGGCAGCGGTGGCGTGCGTTTCATAAAGACAGAAAGACACTGCCTACCATACCTAACTCAGATGAAAATTTATAATCTTGTTCTTATATAAAATGTTATTCTTTAACTAATAATATTATCTACTTACCTACGTGTACTTACTATCAATAAAAATAAACTTAATTCAGCTCCACCTATCGGGTACAATTTGACGCAACTCCACATTGTGCACTAGCGCCGCTGAGTGCCTTGGGATTTTGGGAAAGACACAAGTTATTCCCGTCAAAAATTTTATATTGTGTTCTCGTGGCCTGGGTGTGTGTTCCTTTAAATACGTGGCACCCAATGTTACAAATGACGCACACAACCGCAAAGAGTAGACACTGTCTTTTGATTTCGGAGTTCGATCCTCGCCGCGGCAACAAGTTATAGATGATGTTTTTTTTAATTTTTTTTAAACCGTTTTGAATAGAGATTACTTCCCCTCGTAGGTCGTACGTATTACTAACACTGTCCCAAGGTAATTGGTAATCCCCTATCACCATACATCCAATCCAATAAGGTCGGTTACTAATTCTATGACACTAAAAATTCGTCTATCATCCTCATAACCATAACTAGTTGAATTTATCCTATATAATAGGACGAATAGGACAAAGGTACAAAACTGTATTTGATAAAGTTTTGTCATATTATCTATCTTTCTAGCTTGTATTGTCCCACTGCAGAGAAGCCTTTGTCCTATTATAAATTAAAAGATAGGATGAATTCAACTAGTAAGTTGCACCAGATGACCCAACATACTAATGATGCAAATAAATGATTGAGGTATCTAGATAGATACCTCTATCTAGGTACCTCAATATAGATAAAAATAAGAATATACTAACATTTCTTGTCCGTAAACTGGTGCAATAGGCATGATTTGCCAACTCCCATATCTCCAATGATAATATATTTGAATATGTAGGAGTAGTTGTATGGTCCTGACGTCATTTTGATTCTGAAAGTAATAAAATACAGAAATTAAACAAATGACACGGAACGCAAGTAAATGAATATGAATACAACCCACCACATCCGTAACACAATCAACATGAAAAACAATCCGATCTCAACTAATATTGTATAGAGAAAACGATTTGATTTTTATTTTAAAAAATCTTTCACCTTTAGAAAGCTATATTATCAGCGAGTATTAAGGGCGTACTTTATTTTAAAAAAAAATTGAGATCCCTACGAAAATTGCAATAATGTAACCCAAGCTATCATAAATTTGGCTATAAGTCTATAATTGGCGTGCGCTACTAAAACTACTGATGATACATAAAATAATGTACTATCGAAGAACTTCATATCTAAGCAGTTTGAAAACAGAATCCCGTGAACACAATGACCACATCTTTACCGCCCCGGTTCTATAGCGGCCGAGCACTGCAAGCAGAAATAGTCGTTACGGTGTATAGATATGAACTTCTCTGATGGTACCTTTTAGATGTTTTTATAAGGTACTCATCATTACCCACAAAAAGGTCCACAAGGCTTTAAAGACTAACTCTATTATCACAGATTAATACAGAAGGAACATTCCGCAAAATCATTTAAATAAAAACCGACCAAGTGCGAGTCGGACGAAGTCGCGCACGAAGGGTTCCGAACCATTACCTATATATAAAAACGGCAAAAAAAACATGTCTGGTGATGGGAGCCCCCCTTAAATATTAATTTTATTCTGTTTTTAGTATTTGCTGTTACAGGGGCAACAGACATACATCATCTGTGAAAATGTCAACTGTCTAACTATAATTTTTCATGAGATACAGCCTGGTGACAGACGGACAGCGGAGTCGTAGTAATAGGATCCCTAAAAAGCGACTTGCTACGACACAATAAAGTGCAATTCAGGCCGCACAGCAAGTTTCCCAACTGTATTAATCTGTGCTATTATAGTTAAGTCACAAAAACCGTGTAGTGTTCAAATTAGTAAATGCAGTATATACACACATATACACTACATATGCATACATGTGCATAAACACTATCCCACTGGACTCACTATCCTACTAGTGCCGCTAGCGACAAAATGGTGGCGCTGCCTCGGCCTGGCTAAAGTGCCATAAGCATTGCATTGTCACTGTCACTTGTCATTTTGTTTTATTGTCGAGGTTCGTTCGCTGTAAAACACTACATTCCACAGACTACAATTTTTTAATAGGGTACCACATTCCCAAAACATTACATTCTCTTGTGCCTAAACGGACCATACGACTGGGCGCTGCGCGCCGACCTCCCTAGCGGCGTTAGCGTCGTTTCTTATGTTGACGACACGTTGGTCCTCGCGCAGAAGAGGTCGCGCACCAGGCGGCGGCTGAAATAGTGACACGCGAGGTTGCGACAATCGGGACTGGAAGTTGCCCGGCACAAGTCCGAGGCCATGTGTTTTCATGGTCCTCGGAACGCGCCACCGTCGGGTTCCCAAATAAAAGTATGAGTTCACTTGGGCGTCGAGTCGACGATGAACTACTTAGGACTCGTCCTCGACAGCCGGTGGAAATGCAGTGAAATGCCCGTGGAGCAGTTCCGACGTTTGGCTCCCAGACTGGAGCGTGCCGGGGCTGCCTTGCAGCGTCTCCTGCCCAATCTAGGGGTCCAAACGCCTCCTGCTGGAGGCTCTACGCGGGGGGCGTGCGGTCCATGGCCCTTTACGGGGCACCGGTGTGGGCGCGTTCGTTGAGGCGGCGGCCAGCCCGTCGGTTGAACGAATCTCAGAGGCTCATGGCCACCCGGCTGGTCCGGGGATACCGCACGGTCTCCGGTGAGGCGGCGAGCGTCCTTGCCGGATTGCCGCCATGGGATCTGGAGGCAAAAGTCCTCGCGCATATTTGGGAGTGGCGCGGGGAGGCGAAACGCCGGGGCTTGACTCCGATGCCGCGAGAAATCACGGCACAGCGAACAGAGCTCCGGCGGGATCTCATGGCGTCATGGAATGCGATTGTCGCAACCTAGTGCTGGGCACGCCACAATTGCGGCGATAAGGATTTGAGGAGGCGCCGTGGCCTCCTCACCTTCCACCTGACGCAGGTCCTCACCGGACACGGTTGTTTCGGCAGGTTCCTGTTCCGGATAAGGCGGGAGTAAACGCCCGGGTGTCATCACTGCGTATATTGCCCGGAGGACACGGTGGAGCATACGGTGGAGGTCTGCCCGGCTTGGGCAGAGCATCGCCGTGTCCAAGTGGAAGCGATCCGTGGCGGTGATCTCTCGCGTTCGGCCCTGGTCCAGGCCATGGTACGGAGCGAGAGAGCATGGAAATTGGGAGGCCATCACCTCCTAATGCTCGCGAAGGAGAAAGCGGAACGCGTGAGGGAGAGGCATACTTCGCGCCCTCACGCCCCTAGCCGCCGCAGGAGATGCCCTGGGCGTCGGGAATCGCAGGCCGATTCCCAGCCACCGTAGGCGCAGGCTTGCGGACGGTGAGCAATGGGTTGCATAAGGACCAAGCCCGGGTCGACGCCGACGACGCGTTGTGTTCCACGCGCGCCTCAAAGAAATCTCAGCAGAACTGGCGGGGTCCGCAAGGACCGATGTCTGCCGGGGTCGCGGGAAAGTCCGAAAGGGATACCGTGGCCCCTGGAAAGTACAGGCAACTGAAGGAACACGGGTGGGTTTTAGTCATTAAGGCCCGTAAGACAGAACCTCACTCAAAACTCAAGCATTATCTAAAACTCGTTTAGAGCCTTTTGATCGGTTGAAACTAGTTTTAAGTAACGCTTGAGTCTTGAGTGGGGTTCTGTAATACGGAACTAAGAGTCTGACACGCCCTCCGGCTCCGCCCAGAGCAGGAGATGTTATTTGATAATTTCCAACCAAAAAATAAAAAATAAATTGCTCTAGTCGGTAATTCTCATAAATAAATAACTTATGTAATAATTATTCAATCGTTAAAATAATTTTTATTTTGAGTATTTACTCAGCGCATTCAGCCGTTTTAGTCGTTCATATTATTATTTATACGCCAAAAAGTCTGTTCATGAAATTTTACGCGCTCGTTTTCGTTATAAATCAGTCTATTTCACTAAATAAATTAATAAATATATAAATAAAAACTAGATAAATAAATACTACCTAAATAAATAAAACTAAATACACAAATAATTAGATTAGCATGCATATTAGTTACGCCCACCAACGACGTCCCTTAGGTATGTATTTATGTAACAAAGGCCAATAACCAAAAGTGGGGCCAATTTATTACAAAATAGTAAACATATTATTATGAAATTTTGTGTGGAAAGTGTAAAGCAAAAAAATATCAGTCTGACGTAAACTGAGTTAAATCAATATAGTACAGTCGAGCGCACGCAGTCTAACTAAACCTGTATTAGCTGGCCTAGTATTCTATGGAAATTTGGAACTATGCAATGTTATCGGTCACATGCGGTCAACAAGTGTTATGGCCTAGGGTTTTTTTTTAAGAACCTTGTCATCTGACGGTGTGTACCAAAATACTATTGGTCCATGCCGTCCATGCATTGGAAGGCCTATGGAGGCAGTATATACCAAGTGGTCCACACTGTGGAAGACCGCTTTACTTGAAGACGCGTAGTATGTAGACGCGATTACCGTAGTAGTGATCTTCAACCGTGAGGGAATGACAAAGAAAGAAAAATACATCGAGGGTTATTTTGACAATCACACAATGTCAAAAAAAAAATTGATAAAGCTTATGGTTTCGCCAGGAATTTAACTCATATTTTTTTTTACACACAACACCTTTTTTTTTGCAATAATATTATTGACACTGGTAAGGATCAAATGGTGAAAAGAAACAAAAAGTTCAGTTTTCTGTAGTTTACAAAAATAAATTATATTGTAAAAACTGGTACCTACTCTCTCTGATTTTACACGTAACATTCCTTCACAAACAAACAAAAGAAGTTTTTTTCAGGTTTCCGTAGTTTACAAAAATAAATTCTTCATTCTAGGCCAAAAAAATACATATTTCATTGTCATTTGCTTGCTTCATTTCTAACACCAGCAAGACTCAGAGCTTTTAGCAGCCAAAGTAGAAGTTTCAGACATCAGACTTGCTTTCAACAGAAAATAATTTCTGTCGGTAGACTTTACTGCTTCATATCAAATTTAACTGTCAACATTTTCCCATTTTCGATTTGTGAATAGTGATTAGAGGACTCATAAATGATTAAAAAAAACATAATATTATATTATTTGATAAAATTACTGCTATTTTCCTTCTCTAATTAATCACTCAATAGAGCAGCACTTAAGTATAGAGCACATAAACATTCTCTATTAGTTACCATTTTGTAGCAATCCCCCTAAACTAAACTTAACAATTGAATGCAATAGTAAATAAAACGATTGTGAATAGCTGTGCTGTAAAATAATTTATTTAGGTCATCAGCACCTGTCTAGCCTTTTCCCCAGTGTTAGGGGTTCAGCTTCCAGTACAACCATATGCAGCTGAATACCAATACTTTACATGGAGTGACTACTTATTTGACGACCACAACCCAGTTTCATGATATCACAACTGATGATACCTCTGCTTTCATAAAACATGCAGATGTAAATTGTGTCATACATAACAACAATTTAATCAATATATACTACTAGTAAGCAATTGTAAGTAGGTACTTTAGACTGCTATTTTGCTATTTTTGACCATTTTTCATATACATTAGTACCAAATACGAAAAACTTCAAACTCGAAAATAATTTGGCCATTGTCACAAATTTTTTACCTGTTATCACTATCAGTAAACATCTTTATTTTTTTTAGCAAGTGGTAACCTATCTTAACTAGAAGGTAAGGTAATTCTATTATAAGTAACAATCAAATCAGTGTTTATGGATGTCCAAATATCTGCAACCTTGATGAGGTTTGCTGAAAGGATTTAACTTTCGGTTTTATATTGATGTATGAGTCATCACACATTGAATTCAGCGAATCTATGTTACAAAACATAATGGTATAAAATATTTATCTAAAAAAACATATTCATACGAAATATCAAAGTCGTCAGGTACGTACGTAGCAATGTTTATAGGAAAACCTGGGAAGTTTATTTGTAACTAAGCACAGAGTTATTTGCGTTCACTTACGTCCCTCTGCTTTAGGAGTATCAAAAACACTTGTAGATCAATCTATAGACCGTCTAGTATTAAAATAATCAATGCAAAATCGATATCTTACTTTGTTAAATTCCACAATGCAACGTATGAAATTCAGTGAATCTTAATCTTCTTCGCAATGCAAAACAAAGGCTTCCTCCTCTTTCGTCAAATATGACGTATTTAAATCGGTTGTTGCCATATTAAATATACACCTTTTGTGAAAAGGGAATCCATGGCTGCAAAGCTATCAGTTTATAGCCTATTCCCATTGACTTACTAAGTCAATGCCTATTCCTCACCATAAACTGCTACAATGAAAACATGTATCCCAGGGATGCCAGACAAGTGCGAGTGAATTATCACGTCATGCTCCCCAGCAACCCCATCATCTATTTTTCTATTTATAAACTCATGTACCAATTGTACGCAATATGTACTGAATTAGTACGTACTTAAAAAAAATTGTACCTTATCAGGTTAAAAGGTACAGGCAATTGAATTTGGGTTGCTGCAGAGCATCTCTCCAGCAACCCCAAATATTTTTTTTATACATTTTACATACAAGCATACCTATTAGGCAAACAAGTCGTTGATAAAAATTGTACTCTTATTTTCAACCGACTTCAAAAAGGAGGAGGTTCTCAATTCGGTTGTAAGTTTTGTTTTTTTTTGTTTTTTGTTTGTTTGTTACGCGATTACTCCGCCAATTATGAATTAATTTTGATGATTCTTTTGTGTTTGATAGGCCATACTTCAGAAGTGGTCCCTTATAAATTTGGTCAAGATCTGATGAGGGGTTTTTGAGTTAGCTTCAATAATACGTATTTTTCCCACCTAGTATATGTGGACGATGTTCTAATAGTTCCTGTTACTGTAGTTTACATAGCAGGTAATGGTATTCAAATTTTTGTGGGAGGTTTGTGTAGGTAGGTACCTACCACAACTAAAAAGTGAAAAATAAAAACTTTTTTACAAAAAATAAAACCGACTTCACTGACGACATCTGGATGTGCTAGCTATGGCTTATATACAAAAGAATCATCAAAATTAATTCATAATTGGCGGAGTAATCGCGTAACAAACAAACAAAAAACAAAAAAAAAAAAACTTGCAACCGAATTGAGACCCTCCTCCTTTTTGAAGTCGGTTGAAAATAAGAGTACAATTTTTATCAACGACTTGTTTGCCTAATAGGTAAGTTTGTATGTAAAATTTATAAAAAAAATATTTGGGGTTGCTGGAGAGATGCTCTGCAGCAACCCAAATTCAATTGCCTGTACCTTTTAACCTGATAAGGTACAATTTTTTTTTAAGTACGTACTAATTCCGTACATATTGCGTACAATTGGTACATGAGTTTATAAATAGAAAAATAGATGATGGGGTTGCTGGGGAGCATGACGTGAATTATCGTATCAATCGGAAATTATCGTACCAGTACCAGAAGAAAAATCATCGCACAACTAGCTAGTTCGCAAAACTAGAATTATGATAGGAATTTTAGGAAGTTTCGAAATGTGAAAGAAATTACATTTTGATTGAATTTTCACGCATTGCGCTGAAAGTAAAGTTTGCAAGTTTGTTTCTTATTCTTGGTTTCGTCACATCATTTTGCTAAATAGAAGTTTCAACCCACTTCGTATGAGGGGCGCAAATTATCGTACTTTTGCGTACGACAATACATATTGTATCGTACCATCGTACCAGTGTCGAAATTATCGTATGTACAGACGCCAGCAGGCCACTTACCTGAAACTGTAAAATTTTCCCAATCAACTTTTAAGTTTATCCCATAGTGATAAAGTTGAAAATCTAAGAAATTTGACAGATTATAGAAAGTTGATGTGCTGGCATCTGTACAGTTCTCGCAAAACTTAATGAGCCCTCTGAACGTAGGCCCGAGTACTAAACCGCGCAGGACACAGATGAGTGCAAAATCATTTATTGTAAGCTGTGAAACATTTTTACTTACTGCGCAGCCACTCGCGTGCAACTTCCGAGAGCTCAAAAAATTTTGCGCATACTGTACATGTACGATAATTATCTTGTCTGGCATCTTTCGTATCCGTTGGCAGGGCGCTCGAATGACGTTTAAAGTTTATGGGGTGCTATTGGTAAAAACACAAATCAATAACAACCGTTTTCGTTCCGTTCTCTTTTAAATTTATCGCACGCAAAATCAAACATGTGAATTATGTATGACCGCTATTTTTAATAAAATATTATTAAATTTAAAACTTCGGAAAAAAGCTGAATTGAGCATTTTTACTTTTTACTTAGGTACGGTACAGACGCCAGCACATCAACCTACTACAATCTGTCAAATTTCTAGATTTTCAACTTTACTATACCTATGTTTACGTCATAGTAGTACACGTTCCCTTCAGCTGTGGCAGGTCCATATGGACTACTAAAATTTGGGCCCGCTCTGTGGATGGTCCATATGGACCACTTTTTTATAGGCCTTGGTTTTGACGTAAATGTCATATTAAAACTGCGCCTATCTTGCTTATACTTGCACAGAGTCTAGGAGACGAAATGAGAAAGACATATTGCCTCCGTCCAAGTATTTGAAATGAACTGATGACGCGTTCTAGACGAAACAGATTCAGTCATTCGGTTCAGTGTTCGCACGCGCCACAGATGCGTGACATCGGAGTTATTAAGTGTATTTTAGTGAGTGTGTGACTGCTTTATGTGCCTTCTAGTACCTGCACAACATGCCTGGGTAAGTCATACACATTTTTTAATCCCTTTCATGTGTAATCAATAAAGATGTCGGACAACAATTGTAATTTCGACATACATCGTAAGCCGTTGCGGCGCAAAAATGGCGGCTGCAACACATTTTGCCGTTTACGCTTCATAGAAGCTGATTGCTAACATTTGACATCTTCGGGTGGGTTGAACTGCTGGCGTCTGTACCCGATCGCAGGCGGCAACTGCAGGAGACGTGTCACACGACTGGTTTCTATAAATTTATATGAAATACCTTCCGTAGCTAGCGACACGTTTGCAGCTACGGACGAGCCGCTGTGACACGTCGCTTGAAGTTGTTGCCTGCGGTCGGCTACGGAATTGTACACACGGCTACACATTAAGCTATATATTTCCAGTTCCAGCTAATCTTGCACTGTATAGGATTGCACCGTACAAAGCGAGGTCAGCTTATACTGGAAATGTATAGCTTGTTGTGTAGCCGTGTGTATGTACCTTTACTGTGAGTTCGCACTGGCGCTGGCGCGGTAACTGTGCGTTTGCATTGGTGAAACATTCACAACAAAACATGTTTAATCGTTAGTTTCTGTCAAAGTTCCGAACTTTACACAACATCACAATTCTAGTACATACCATGGTTTAGAAACATAGGCGAAGTATGTATGTAAGTATATATATCATGGTATATACTAATTCCATGCCTGACACTGATAGTGACACTGACAGTCGGTCTGTAAAAATAAAATTTATTGTGGGCTATGTAGTCTGTGGCTACTGATAATTTGTTAAAAAGTGCTATCTGCTTCTGCAAGTGCACAATAAAAAACTTGATATTTATATTAATTCAACCTCAGTGCAACTATGAATAATACCGTATCCCGATTCCCTGTCAAACAATGTATTGTGATGAGAACACGTCATGTTACTAGCCGTTGTATGGCGTCTAAAATTCAAGATGTTCCCACCCATACTGGCCAAGTAATTATTAACTTCTAACTTCTTAAACTTAGTAACGAGATTCCTAATTAATATAGCACTTAATGGCATTGGTATATAATGTCAAAAATATGAAGTATATTATTATTGTATCGAGATGAAAACTAATAAAATCTGTTCTTATATAATAGTAAACATTGGAATAAAAACCTCGAATGTAAATGAAAAAATTGACACTATTATAATGACACCATTATTATTGATTATTAGCGTCGTTTATAATGTTGCACACCTTATAACAGTATATCACCTAGTATAATCTTTCTTAAAGCTTATAGATTGAATTGATATTAGTAATGAGCCATACCTCACCGGGATGCCAGGGCAGCGCAGCCTACATAATGTATGGTTGGCTGCATAAGCAAACAGACACCAGGTTAGTCACAAGGTCAGGATATATTTGGCAGTGAGCTGTCGACGTTGCCATGGCGTTCTGGTGAGGTATGGCTCTAAAGGTCTTTGTGTTCTGTATCACCCGCTTTGAATTTTTTGAAAAAAAAAATTATAGTAGTAGCTAGTGATAGCAGTGAACGCCTACATCTTTTTTTCTTTGCAGAAATGGCAATCTAATGACTACCGGTTGGCACGATTCATGAATGCCTCTAAGCAAGTTAATCCAAACTGGGCAGTTAATTTGATAGCAGAAGTGCCACCAAAACAAGTTACAGAAAGGGTAGTCTGGTGTGACGGAGGCAGCGGCCCTGAAGGACACCCACGTGTTTTCATCAATTTGGTATGTATTAAATACACATTATCACTATGTAGAAATATATGTAATAATTTAATAAGATAAATAATGAATGTCACACGTCGTCAACCTGACATGAGTCCTTCTAGGTGGCCAGTATATAACAGTCCTCCGCCGCGATTCTTAGCTCCAGGTGTCTGCGCCATTTAACACCACCGTCAGTTCGCACTTCATAGTGCAGATTGCCAAGACGATGCATTATGGTGCCGAACTCCCATCCTCGTCTCTGGTCGTGCTAGGCTCTGGCCTAAACTCGATCACCTACGGAATAAACTGATGAGAGGTGGTGTGTTCTCTGATCTGAATGCTGTCGGGCCAGTTGAGTTCTCTAAACATCATGTGCAGCTTTGTTCTTAAGTCCCGACTGAACATCAGTCCATATGGAGTATGTCAATTCTGGTTTGGTGTACCTACATCTGAGCCGAGTTTTAAGCACAAAGGAGCTTATCTGTAATGTTGCCCCTGTCTGGTGTTTCTAATTCTATTTCATGTCATTGCTGTAACATTTCTTGAAGCGATTGTAGTCTTGACTTTGTTTCTTCATATGGTAGAGTTTCTTGGGTAAAAACGTAACAAAAATCAATTTAACAGAAACTCCCGTGTGTACTGGGGCGTATTGTTTAGCAAAGCTCCGTCGCGTTGGTCCTAAGGCCGATGCTAACTGGCGGCACTGCACGGCAAAGGATATTTATGCGACGAATAGAAATATAACCTAATGGTATGACAATAAAATTGAAATTTCAATGATGATGCCTAAAGACGTCGCGGCATGCCTAAGGATACTGCGGCATCGCTAATTTTAAATTTATTGTCATAATATTAAGTTATATTTCTATTCGTTGCATAAATAATATCCTTTGCCGTGCCGTGCCGCCAGTGAGCGCTTATAGTTTCGTCATGTCCTTCTGTCTGTCTGCCTGTCCGTCTATCCGCGGCTTAGCTCAGAGACTCCTTGCACTAGAAAGCTGTAATTCAGCATGGGTATACATATTAATCACGCCGACACGAGTGGTAAAATACACGTAAAGTGGAGATGTTGTTTTTTTCTCATCTATCCCCATAGTCATTATACGTCTATGTCTATCCCATGGTGTGAGGTGTCATTGAAATAGTCGTTGAAAAATATTGTGTGTGTGAAAACTATTTTAGGATTCAGGGATCGATTAGCGAAATATTAAGCTATAAAGTGCAATTTTTTGTTAGTCTAGTCATGTCGTCGTCGCCCCAAGTTAAATGGTGGGTTTTGGATCTGTGAATCACGGCAGTAGTATATACTTTAAAGTAGGTATAACGAAAAAAGGGAAACTAGCACAGCTAAAGTAAGGCCATTTTAATTGGTAACATTTGACGCCTGTCAGTTTAGTGAAAGCAAATCGTAAAATTACTCGTATCGGTCATTATTACAATAAATATGTAATCGTAATTGAAAAATGTTAAGCAATTTGTGCAAATCTAACAAAACGAAAAAAAATATTAATTTATGCCCGGCGTTACAAGGTTACGTTGATGAATTTTGATGAATTGTCAAATGTTACCTATTAAAATGGCCTTACTTTAAGTAGGCTTTACAAGTTCACAAGTAATAATCGACCAACTTAAATTTGCGGTTGCGCAAATTTAAGTTTGTTCTTGCGATAAATTTATCCCAATTATGGAACCCTTCATTGTGCGTAGTTCGACACGCACTTGGTCGGTTTTTAATTAAGTCAAGCGAGCGTAAGCTGCTGTGATTGGTCGAATGATTTATCAACAGCCAATCGCAGCAGTTTGCGCGCGCCTTAACGCACATTAATTTTGCGATAATTTTCGTTCGAGAAACTGGCCCTAAACGTATTTCTTTACGTGTGATTTTTTATTTTTTACAGGACAAGCCAGGTGATCATTCTTGTGGATATTGTGGTCTGCGATTTGTCAAAAAGGATAGCCACTGAACATGTTGATATTATAAATACATCTTTTAGAAGTTATCACAACCATTTGTTTTCCTATTTATTTGTTAAAGTAGGTACCTAATGTTGAAAATAAATAAATAACGCAAGTAATGCAGCTGTTTCGTTATAAACTACATGTTACATACTTTACGAGTCATTCTGTGACAGCGTTGTTCTTCTAAACTACACAAGGATTTTGATGCAGTTTTCACCATCATTTAGGGAATTTATTCCGGAAGGTTTATGGGTGTAATACGATAATATTGTAATACATAAATTCCAGAAATAACGATAACTCATTGGTAGGTATCTATGCACATTACAGACTTATGAAATTCGTGTGGAACGTATAATTAGTGCGTAATCTGCTGTAAATGTGTGTCACATAAAAAAATTGTGCACTCTGTCGTTTTTGAGACAAATGGAAAAAACGATTCCTGCTGAAGTTATGTTCTTGCAGCAGGAAAATTCTAAACGAATGATCTGAGAGAGGAATATTGTGCATGGCAGAGAGCTTATATTTGTGCAAAAATGTGCGCCGAAAATAGGGTAAGGGTGTGCAAGATTGCGTAGTGTACAAGAATCATTGACTTATAAAGAATGCGCAGACCGATTCTCGAATCAGGAAACGGTCTTCTACAGCCAACTTCAGTTGACAGCATATCATCAACGTTAAACACGTGCTGGCGCAAGATTTTTCGTTTTTAATATAATTTCCCAGGATATATTCGAAAAAAACTGAATTTGAGACCTGTGTCATAATATTTAAGTGATTTGAAAACGTGATTGTAATAAATGTAAGCTGTTTCTGTGTTTATTTTATGGAATGCAGAACTGGTTCTGTTTTAAAGAACCGGGATTTTGAGACCTTCTGGCTAAAGAACCGGGATTCGCGGTAATTTCGATACTTGTAAGTAAGCCTTTATAAGATAGTAGAGTTAAAAGTATTGAAACGGAGAAAGATCAAATCAAATAAAACGTTTTATTACTTGTTTTATACACTAAATCAGTTTTATTTAGTACTAGCCGTGCCGCGGTTCCGTTCACGGGCATGTCGGAAAACAATAATGTGTCGCTAAAAGAAGGTGTAGGTACCACTCCTCCATTGAAAAGGAAGATTCTTCCAATCTTGCTTGGTGGGAATCGAGACTTGGGGTTCTCTACCACAGCCCTTTCGAATGCAGTCACTACGTCTTCAGGGTTTATAATTTCAGTGCGACGGCGACGATTTTGTTTGATTATTGACAATAAATAAAAATCATGGTGCCTAGGTATGCCCGGCTTGGGCAGAGCACCGCCGTGTCCTCGTGAAGGCGATCGGTGGCGGGGATCTCTCGCGTCCGGCCCTGGTCCAGGCCATGGTACGGAGCGAGAGGGCATGGGAGGCCGTCACCTCCTTCTGCGAAGCAGTAATGCTCGCGAAGGAGGAGGCGGAGCGCGTGAGGGAGAGGCATATTTCGCGCCCTCACGCCCCTAGCCGCCGCGGGAGGAGACGCCCTGGGCGTCGGGAATCGGTTGCCGATTCCCGGCCACCGTAGGCGCGGGCTTGCGGACGGTGAGCAATGGGTAGCTCGCCGTCCGGTAAGGACCAAGCCCGGGTCGACGGCGCGTTGTGTTCCACGCGCGCCTCAAAGAGATGTCAGCGAATGAAGGGGTCCGATGAGACCATTGCCTGCCGGGGTTGCGGGAAAGTCCGAAAGGGATACCGTGGCCCCCTGGCATTGCACAGGCAACAGAAGGAACACGGGTGGGTTTTAGTCAGTAAGAGTCTGACACGCCCTCCCGCTCCACCCAGAACGGGAGGAGTCATTTGATGATTTCCCATCCAAAAAAAAAAAAAAAAAAAAAGTTGCCTGGTCGAGGCTCAGTATTTGTGCACATGCCGTACTTAAGACTGCGGTGACAGGTGAACGTAATACCAAAATCATTCGCAATCTGAGCATATTTCCACCATGATAAGTTGATATTCGGATTTAAACAGTATTTATCTAGGCTCCTGCGTCTTTTTTTTTCTCCAAAAAACTTACCTAAAATGAAGTTTAAGCGAATTGAATTTCGCACATTTTTACAGCGTAAATGACTGGTTTTCATATTCTTTTTCTGTATTATAAATAACAATATTTGTAATATTGTTTCGGCAGAAGCATAGCTTTTATTATCAAGTTACAAATTATTGAAAACAAAATGGAAAAACATTGAGTTTCCATTCATAATTTTTTGTATTACGGAACACATCCAAATTATCATTAATTTTCGATAGCTAGTAGTGCTATCGCGTCAAGCAGTAATTGTCAATGTGAGCGTGGTCATACTGCTCACTGTAGGTGTATATCGCTCCGACAGACACTCACATTAGCGCAACGTCCTTGGTTGGAATTCGTTCGGGGTATTTTTGTCAGTATAGACGATTAGGCTACTTTACTGTGCTGTACGTGCGTACTTATTTGTTTGCTAAATTGTATTGCAATATTTCTGAGACTATTGACTTATTTTATTTTTATTGGAACGGGAGTAAACTGGTAGAAATCGATCCCCTCGTGCCCCTCCACGCGACATTCTCTATGAGAAAGCGTGAATTTGGTCAAAATGTAAATCCAAGATGGCAACTGCGAAAATTTTCAAATTTTTCGTCATGAGTGTCGTTTTCATAGTTTTTGAGGATGTTAAAGCTGATAGTGAGGTCAAAATGTAAATCTAAGATGGCGGCTGCGAAATATTATAAATTTTTCCTCATGGGTGTCTTTTTCATAGTTTTCGAGGATGCTAAAGCCGATAGTGAGGTCAAAATGTAAATCCAAAATGGCGGCTGCGAAAATTTTCAAATTTTTCGTCTTGGGTGTCGTTTTCATAGTTTTTGAGGATGCTAAAGCCGATAGTGAGGTCAAAATGTAAATACAAGATGGCGGCTGCCAGTTTTCAATTTTTTTGGCATGCAATCCGAACCTTGGGGATGTATCTCACAACAAGTTTCTCGTACTCAATTATATAAGTTAGGTACCTACTTACTTTCTTAGCTACTAATTGCTTACATATTTTTAAACAGAAAATAAAGTTTTTTTTTTTTTTGGTCTGGTTTTTATAATAGACGTAAGATATCTAAGTATATTTTGTATGCATTAATATTTACCTACCTATCTTTAGATAAAATTAGACCTATGTACCTATATGCTTACATCCGTATCCAGACAATCGAGTTTCCGTTTCATCACTAATATTAATCGGTAGGTACCTACTTTTATGTGTCTAAAGAGTCTCAGCGAGTGCTGACTGATGATACGATGGGGCGTTTTTAAGTTCGCGGAATGGAGGGTGAGAAGTCAAAATAAAAATACTAAATTATTTTTCTTATTCAATATATTCACCTGCTACCCTTATACATTTTTCCGATCTTTCAATTAGCTTATGTATACCTTCATAAAAAAATGTTTTGTCTTTGTCCGAAAAATAAGCTGAAACCGCGTCCTTCACTTCTTCATCAGTTGAAAATTTCTTCCCACGAAGTTCTTTTTTCAGTTTTGGGAAGAGGTAATAATCACTGGGAGCCAGGTCTGAGCTGTAGGGTGGATGGTCTAAAATATCGAAGCCCATCTTATGCAGGGCAGCCAACGCAACACGGCTCTTGTGAACAGGCGCGTTGTCGTGAAGAAGAAGGACACCTTTGGTCAATTTACCCCTCCTTTTTTCTTTAATGCTTTCTTTCAACCTCTCGAGGATATAAGCATAGTATTCTCCGGTTATAGAAACGCCTTTATCTTTATAATCGGTCAACAGGATCCCTTCTGAATCCCAAAACACTGTTGCCATAATTTTTCCAGCCGATTGTGAAACTTTAAACTTCTTGGGTGGCGGTGTGCCTTTTTTGTGCCACTGCATAGAGTCCTGTTTCGACTCAGGTTCATAATGATGAACCCAAGTTTCATCTCCAGTAACAATTCGACTTAATAGTCCATCCTTATCTTCGTTACAGAGGTCCAAAAACGTGCGAGAACACTCCACGCGGTGTTGTTTTTGAGGCGGCGTGAGCATTCTTGGCACCCATCTTGCACTGACCTTTGTCATGCCAAGATGATCGTGTAGAATTTTGAAAATTGTCGTATCCGATACTCCAATCATTTCTGCAAGCTGTTTCTTCTTTAGTCTGGCATCTTCCAATATTATTTTTTCGACTTTTTTAATGATTTCCGGAGTAGTCACCTCGATCGACCGTCCGGGCCGTGGGTCGTCTTCAAGTGAGGTCCTGCCTTGTTTAAAGAGACTGTGCCACTTGTAAACCATGGTTTTACCCGGGCAAGAGTCCCCGTAAACGGATTCCATCTCTTCCAGTATATTTTGAACTGACTTTCCTTGCTTGGTAAGGAATTTTATTACGGCACGGTACTCGATTTTTTCCATAATTCACACTTTCTTCCCGATTGAGTTGTTTGCTTGACGATAGTTCAACGACTAATGATCCAATTAAGATAAAACCTGGTATTTATACTAATATTGAGTGGCTGAAGTTGTGACCATCCCGATAATGACCTATTGTTATCCCCTCCCTCCCATTCCGCGAACTTAAAAACGCACCCTCGTAATACAGTACATGTAAAATTTATACCTACGATATATGCAAAGGTATCTTGAGATATTATTTGGCTGTAGCACATAAACATTCCGCATTGAGCTGTTATCGAGCTCAGTACCAATAAATTTCGTATTGTGTCGCATTTACTTTGCTTGATGGGATTTTAATATTATTTATATCTATATATAAAAAAGAAAGTCGTGTTATTTACACTATTTATAACTCAAGAACGGCTGAACCGATTTGGCTAAAAATTGGTGGGGAGGTAGCTTAGAACCAGGAGACGGACATACTTAGGATACTTTTTATCCCGGTTTAAAAAAAAAAAGGGTAGCTATGTAGGTAGGGTAGGTAGGGTAAGTAGGTAGGTAGGTAAGTAGGATAGGTAGTTGGGGTAGGCAGGTAGGGTAGGTAGGTAGGTAGGTGCGCCGTAGATAAGTACTTAGTGCTACTCGTGCGAAGCCGGGGCGGACCGCTAGTACTTAATTAAAATTACGGTTGACTATCATAGTATGTATTGTACTGCAGATAACCTATGGTAACAAGCCAAATTTTATAAATCAGCGTATTTAGTTTGGATCATTGACACTATGTATTCTGATTACCATAATCGTATTTTTTGTAACCTGAACAAGGTCGATAATATGTGGGCGTCCAAGCAAAAAGGGTCCAGTAGTGGGGTATTGAGATAAGACTAGATTCGGTATCTAGAATAGTCAATTGATAGTAAGAATTGAAAAAATATTCAAAAACTGGCACAAATTTTTTAGTCAGACATTTGGAGTTGACATTCTGAAGTCGTATATAGTCATTTACTATACGAAATTGTAGATAATTGAGCATTTATTAATAATCAATTAAAATCGCTAAATGCAATTTTTTCAACCAACTTTACAAAACTTCTTATATCTCGGAAACTAAATGCCGACTGGACCCTCTTTGCTTGGACGCCCACATTTTATGGTCACCCTACACGACTATCACTTTTCAACTTTATTTTTTTAAATGATTACTATATTTTATTTTATTTTATAAAACGTTGCCCTACACTTGGAATTTCTCCTGTATTTTAGGTGTGTTTACAAACATTTAAACTCACATAAACAAACAGCCAGACCCGGAACTACTAATTGTAGGTCATACAAATACTTGTCCCATGCGGGAATCGAACCCGCGACACACAGTGCAGCAGTCAATCGCTTATCCACTGCGCTAACCATGTCGTCAAACAATATCAATATCTCTGAAGCAAGAACATAACTAAATAAATGGTTATTCAAAATCCTTGCTTTTTATTAGTCTTAGCTCGGAACGCTGTTATTTATCTGAATTTACCGACGTAGTAGCGTAGGTAAATATAAATTATTGGAATATTTGTCTTTTTACTAATAGGAACTTTGAACTTTGAACATATTATTTGAATTGTATTGAATATTTAGTAATAACAATATTTGAAGTTTAGTAAAAGGAACAGGTACTTACCTACTGCAATAAGACAGAAAAAGCCTTAGTTTTTCTTAATTTTTAGACCATGCTAAAAGAAAAAAATAAACATATACAGGCTTAGCCCACGTTCGCACGCAAGTAAAAATATCACGGCGGGATTTTATCGCGCACTAGATTTTCAACTCGGTGTTGTGCCGAACGTTGAGAATCCAACGCGCTGGGACGCACTCTTGGATTTAAAAACACACTGTTTGATTTTCAACTCTCGGCGCTAATTAAAGCGCTGAAAATCCAGTGCATGAAAAAAACCAAAATCGCCGCGGAGAAAAAACACCCGTGCGAACCTGAAAAAAAGCGCAAATGCGAAGCGAAACTGAAATAAATGAAGACAATACTAATAAATATCGCAATAATTTATATTTATGCGACGTGCGTACCTTATTATTTGTATGACGTATCTACTAGCTATATTTTCTCTACAAGGCCTAGATCTCGAGATTAGTCGAGATATCCTAATATGTTAAGATATCGGCATAGTAAAGAAATTTCAAAAAAACGCATTACTAGTCTGTACATAAACTAACGATTCCCCAAAGTAGTCAACAAAAATAAAGAAAATAGTGAATATGTACTACTTATAAAAAATATGAATGCCGTCGCAAGTACAGCTAATAATAGCTATCAATCCATTCACACACACACACGGCTGCACACTAGTGCACACCAAGTCCACCGCACCGCGCGCTTTTGTCGAACAGAGATAGCAATATTTCAAACGAATTTTGCAAATATCACGACTTGAGTTTCGAGCCGTACTCCCCGCCCTCTTAAGAAATTGTCTGGTGGAGTGTGCTAAATGAAACGTTATCATGGTGAAGAACGATCACTCGATCAAGAAAACAGGCAAAAAAACTGTGAAATTGTCAAAATTATATTACTGTGTTTTCTATTGTATTTGTTTAGCATTTGTTGGAGATCTCAGATGATTAAAGAAATATCTTATAAACTTGTTTTAATTAAGAAAATGCTTCTTTTTAAACGATGTAAATCCATAGGTGATATTCGGGAAACTTTAAGTTCCATGGAATGATTTGCGTCAGATTCGTAGTAATCGGTTAATTTCGGTTTTTTCTTTGGTATTATTTCTATAGTTACCTATTTGTCGATTTTAAAGGAGACTCGACATTTTGAGGGACTTGATCATCGGTTCAAGCTTATCTGATGCACATTTTTCGCTACCGGCCACCCCTACCGCCTCGAGATGCTACCTCAGAAACAGTCTCAGTTGACCCTGCAATACACATGCTAATACTAAACATGCTAGTTGAATGCTACTAAGTAGCATTTGCTTGAAAGTAGCATGTTCTGTTGGTACCTACTACCAGGTAGCATGTGTATTCCACGCTTTTAAGCGGTCGGCCTTAGGCAATAAAATTTGAATATTCTAAACGCGAAGTATCTTTCCCGAAAGTACCGGGATTCGGTTTTTATAATCCCGGTTCCTAATACGACACATATTTCGGGAATTCCCGGTTCTTTCGGTTCCAGGATTTCCCTTATTTCTATCAAATTACTATCGAAACGTGTTTCCGTCGTATTGGCCAAAAGATGGCAGTAGGTAGTGGTCTTTCAAAGCACTTTAGTGCTCTATGTGCAAGAGTGCAGCATATATACCTAGCCATCACGTCTGATACAGTGTACAAGACTGCGCGAGCAATCTTGTACACTGTATCAGACGTTTATAAGATGTTATGTGTTTTATCATGACATGTGTTTACTGCTATGCTAATAGCTAATCATTTATGTTTTCAGGATGTCAAGAAGACAAAGAACAACAGAGAGAAAAAATGTGGATTCGAGTGTAATCGAAGAAGCTCGTAAAATGATTACAGAAGGAAAAAGTAAGCGACAGGTAGCAGCACAATTTGGTATGCCTGAGTCTTCTCTTAGATTAAGATTGAAGCAAGCTAATTCGCCGCAATCCTTAGATAGGTTGGATAGATATACTTTATTTTTTATCGGAAATGCTTAATTATGTCCAGAAGCTTGATGCCATGTTCTATGGAATGACTTCGAAAAAGTTAAGGGTGTTGGCTTATGACTTTGCTTAGAAAAATAAACTTGCACATCAGTTAACAAGCAGCTGAAAATTGCTGGGAGAGATTGGCTTAGAGGTTTTATGAGGAGGAATCCTTCTTTAGCACTAAGGCTAACAACTTCAACCAGCGTTGCAATAGCCATGGGCTTTAAATAAGCCACAGGTAGATCGCTTTTATAATAATTTATTGGATCTTTATGACAAATATCACTTTCCCTCGCACAAAATTTATAACATGGATGAGTCTGGCTTCTCTACCGTGCCCAACCAAACCCCATAAAGTTCTATCTACTAAAGGCAAGCGATGTGAGAGAGGCCAAAATGTTAGTGGTTTGCGCAATGAGTGCTGGTGGACAGTTTATTCCCCCAAATTTCAATATTCAAGAGAAAGAATGAAGGCAGAACTTCTGGATAATGCCCCCCCGTCGGATATTGGAATGACTTCTGACAGCAGCTTTGTAACAAGTGATCTGTTTCTTCGCTGGCTTCAACATTTTAAGGAGCACGGTATGCCAACTCAAGAGCAGCCGGTGATTTTGATCCTTGATAACCATTCATCTCATTGCACCCTTGCAGCAGTTGATTTCTGCCGTCAAAATCATATTATTCTTCTTTCATTGCCGCCGCATAGTAGCCATAAAATACAGCCTCTAGATAGATGTTTCTTCAGCCCGCTAAAAAAATATTACGCTGCTGAGTGCAAAAACTGGTTGAGGATGCACCCACGCCGAACAATAACCACCTTTCAAATTGCTGCGCTATTTACCCCTGCTTATGCTAAAACTGCAACCATTGCTAATGCTATTGAAGGATTTAAGGTGACGGGAATATGGCCGTTTAAAAATGATATTTTTTCTGACATCGACTTTTTAGCTAGCAGCGTAACAGAGACAGACCATTACAATCTGATGATGTTGAGATGAATGTAGCATCGCTGACTGTAGAAGACCTTGTTTCAACAAGCATACCAACAGAACCGGAGACAATTGCCGACGACAATGAAAGACAACTGCTTTCAATAGAAGAAGACATATTAGAGGCAGCAAGAAAGCTATGTGAAGAGAAGGAACTCTCCGACTGCGATACAAACCAACATTTGGATTTGCAAAGCATAGCATCAATTCCGTCAACTTCTTCAGTCACATTGTTGGAGTTGTCGCCGTATCCAAAGTCATCTGTCGCGCGACCCTATAGTAAGAGAAGCAAAAGGTCTGAAATTTTAAGCAGGTCTCCACACAAAAGAATTCTTGAAAAATAACATAAAAAGAAAAATTAAAAACAATTACTTACCTAAAAAGATCAAGACTATAAAACAAAAAAAGCCAGCAATTGCACCCAAAAAGAAAAATTGGGCATGTCCAGGTTGCTCTGAAGTGTACAGACATCCAATTATTGCAGACTGGATTGAATGTATTTCATGCAAAAACTGGTGCCACGAAAAATGCACAGCATACGTAGGCCATGGTATCTTCAAATGTGACATTTGTGAGTGATGCGCACTTTTGACCTACGTGCGCAAACTTGCACACTTTTTTTTATTTTATTTTTTTTGTTCGGAAATCATCAAATGACTTCTCCCGCTCTGGGCGGAGCGGAAGGGCGTGTCAGACTCTTACTGACTAAAACCCACCCGAGTTCCTTCAGTTGCCTGTGCAATGCCAGGGGCCACGGTATCCCTTTCCGACTTACCCGCAACCCCGGCAGGCATCGGTCCCATCGGACCCCTTCAGTCACTGACATCTCTTTGAGGCGCGCGCGGAACACAACGCGCCGTCGACCCGGGCCTGGTCCTTACCGGACGGCGAGCTACCCATTGCTCACAGTCCGCAAGCCCGCGCCTACGATGGCCGGGAATCGGCCTGCGATTCCCGGTGCCCAGGGCGTCTCCTCCTGCGGCGGCTAGCGTCGTGAGGGCGCGAAATTTACCTCTCCCTCACGCGTTCCGCCTACTCCTTCGCGAGCATTAATGCTTCGCAGAAGGAGGCGCGCCATTCCCTCTCGCTCCGTACCATGGCCTGGAGCAGGGCCGGACGCGAGAGATCCCCGCCACCGATCACCTCCACGAAGACACGGCGGTGCTCTGCCCAAGCCGGGCAGACCTCCACCGTATGCTCCACTGTGTGCACCGGGCGATCCACGCAGTGATGACAACCGGGCGTTTCCTCCCGCCTGATACCGAACAGGAACCTCCCGAAACAGCCGTGTCCGGTGACGACCTGCGTCAGGCAGAAGGTGAGGACGCCGTGGTGCCTCTCCAACCAATCCTCAAAGAGGGGACTTATCACCGCAATAGTGTCGTGCCCAGCACTGGGTTGCGACAATCGCACTCTCCATGACGCCATGAGATCCCGCCGGAGCTCCGTCCGCTGTGCCACGATTTCTCGCGGCATCGGAGTCAAGCCCCGGCGTTTCGCCTCCTCGCGCCACTCCCAAATATGCGCGAGGACCTTTGCCTTCCAGATCCCATGGCGGCAATCCGGCAAGAAGGCTCGGCGCCTCACCGGAGACCGTGCGGTATCCCCGGACCAGCCGGGTGGCATGACCCTCTGGGACGCGTTTAACCGGCGGGCTGGCCGCCGCCTCAACGAACGCGCCCACACCGGTGCCCCGTAAAGGGCCATGGACCGCACGACCCCCGCGTATAGCCTCCGGCAGGCGTTTGGACCCCCTAGATTGGGCAGGAGCCGCTTCAAGGCAGCCCCGGCCCGCTTAAGTCTGGGAGCCAAACGTCGGAAGTGTTCCACGAAGTTCCACCGACTGTCGACGACGAGTCCTAGGTACTTTATCGTCAACTCGACGCCGATGTGAACCCCTCCTACCGTTATTAGGGAACCTGACGGTGGCGCGTTCCGAGGACCATGGATAGATAGTGCAAGCCACGACGACGCGCCCCACTACGCTCCGCTCCGTACTACTACAGTACAGCTTACAGTAGGTACAGTAATCGCGAAGTGGGGCGCGTCTTCGTGGATTGCACTATCTGTACCTTATTTGTATGATGTACCTATCTAGGTACTAAATTTTGTCTACAAGGCAGAAATCTCGAAATAACCTTATACGAGTTAAGGCATGGCAACCCAAGTAGCAAAATTTGGTCATATAAAATATCCTAGGAGTATGTATTTTTTGTCCTATTGGCATTCCACAAACGTTTACAGAACCGCATTTGGGCGCAGTTTATAGGACTATTATGCCCTATAATCATTTTTTTACAGTCCGGTAAAGTGCAATTCGATTTTATAATTATCTTATTAGGTGTTTTTACAAGATATAATTGTCCTATAAAGATCCGGTAAACGCATTGAATAAGCGCGATTAGTCCTCTAACGATATGACGAGTGCTGCTACTGGTGTAATTGATCCAACAGTTGGCAGCGTGATGCCATTACTAGAGCATTCATTCGATCACTTTTTGTAGGTAAAGGTGAAATGCTGTCAATATAATATTTTCAAAGGGTTAAGTATTGGCCGCGCGTGAACTTTGGCGAAACAGCTGATTATCTGGCTGGGAGTACTGAATTGAATTCACATACCAGTTTCATGTTAAAATAAATTACTTACTAGTTTTAAAGTTTATTCACATTAATTTGAAATCGTAACTATGGCACAATAAAATATTTTATTGAATAAATAGTAATATCAAGTAGTTAGTTTAACTCTTTTATCGTACATATTAAATGTTGTTTAATAACATTCGAATAAATAATTGTTGTGGGTCTGCTGTTTGTGTGTGTGTGTGTGATTTGAGTTTAAAACCTAACTTAGAGCTACGTTTAAAATAAACTTGTAGGTACCTACGTGTACTTTTACTTTTGCTCGAAGTGTTCACCTCCTCTCTGTACACAAACATCACACGCATCTACTTTGAGACGCGAGCGCCGCGCCGCGCGCCGCAGTGTCTATGTTGTAGGTAGTACCGGTAATCCCGACATTTTTTACTTTATTTTTTTCAAAAACGAACGACGTTTTTTTTTTATTGGATGTTATGGAATGGTAGTAGACCATGGTCTGAACAACGTTTGTTATAGTAAAACTGTGATTCAAATGTCACCGTGTATTTACTAACGATTCCCCAAAGTAGTCAACAAAAATAAAGCAAATATTGAACATACCTAATCAATAATAGGTAAATGGCGTCCAATCGTTGAAGAATAAATGACAAGTAGGTACAGCTAATAATAGTTAATCATACATACACACGGCTCCGCACCGCGTCCCCCGCTCCTCATCTTTTGTCAAACAAATAGTATAAGTACTTACCGTACAAAGTAAAATACATAGGTACTGCACAACATATAAAATAATTATGTAAGTTCATAGAATTAATTAAAATTTGTATGAGAGCCATCTAGCGTCGAGTAACTGCAACGCTGGGTTTTCCCAGTGGTCAGATTGATGGTCAGACTAGTCTTTCCAACGGGTTTTTTTCCCGTTGGTCAGTTTATTTGAAAGCTAGGAAAACAACAGAAAAAAAGTACAATGAATGTAAAAAACTGTTTTTCATTTTAATAGACCGTACCTATCTTACAATTTTATCTTAGGCGTTCTAAAAAATGACCAACGTTCAATTCTGCATTAGTTAACATCATTTGTGAATACATTATGAATTAGTCTCTCGTTACATTTTCTTTCGTCCGTTTATTTGTTATTTTAAGTAAAATCACTTTTCAGTAAAATTCTCAGTAAGTTCCATCCTATAATCCCGGGTCCTTTTCTTGTTATTTTTTTATTTAGTTCTTTATGCCAACTTTCTAAACAGTTACTAGTTCTGTGCCTCTGCCCAAAAACAGACCAAGTTTGCTTAAAATTAGACTTCTCTAGCCACTGTTTTTGAAAATATTTTTAAATTTTTTGTATGTTTGCCGAATCGGGAGCATCATTAATTATATATTGCCATTTTGGTTCCCTAAACGGCAGTTGTGATCGTAGCATGCTAAAAGACTGATGTAGCTTTGTTTCGATTTATGGGATATCAATACTTACATAAATTAATGGTATAATATTAGTGGTGTCAATGCTGCTTCCGTGTTTACTCGTTTTAAATATGCTTTCGATTGCGGCGTACAAAAAACAATTATTCGTGTTCTTTGGTCAATAAAATCCGCCAAAATAAAATTTTGAAATTCTTCAGGGATTTCAACGTTAATAGGGTTGTCGTGAAATATAGATAGCGCAATCCACGACTACGCGCCCCGCTCCGTACTAAAGTACCTACAGCTTAGTCTTTACAGTAATCGCGGGGTGGGGCGCGTCATCGTGGATTGCACTATCTGTAGTTAGGTAACAGTGGCTTTATTTCGTTGACGGTACACCGTGCTTTTAATAGATTTTAAAGACGGTATATTCGTTAAGTTTAAGCCGGAATCTTTTTAATTTTGTGACACTCTTTATAAATTGTTGGGACTGGTTGAAACTCCTTGCAAGCTTGTTCCCGCATGTTATGGAATGAAACTTCTATCTCATTCTTGCCAACATCTTGAACGCAGGTGTAATTTTTTGACTTAATAAGTTGATTGCGGTTCTGATCTGAAAAACATAGACTTACTTATAGCAGTCGGGACCCGTACCTATAATGATCTACATACATATACCTGTACATTATAATTGAGCATTGAGATGGACATGAGTTTATCAATTATAAAGTGATCAAGGTTCTTGAACGGACTGCGAACTAAATAACAGAACTAACTCCTTGAGGTAAGAACCAGTTTACTCACTTGAATCGTCACAGATCCCAAGCATCGCATTCTTTTGAACTGACCGCAAAGCCAAAATTCGTTTCAGTTTTGTTTTTATAAAATTGATACCCATTATATAGCACCCTTTCTATTTATAAAATTAAGATCCATTTTGACCGAGCACATTACTCCACTTCTTGTTAAAAATAGTATAGTAATAATCAGACTACATAGGGATATGATAATAATCTAATAATAGTACACAGACTACATAGGGATACTGTACATGATGTGATTGATATTTCATGACAAACAGGAAAATTTGTTAAGTATTAAATTTTGAAACAACTCAAAGAATTTCAACCAGTGTCAACCAACTCCATAATGTCATAAATAAAACCTATTTAATCGTTTTATAACCTCTTCGTATTCAACAGTACTTTACTAAATTACGAGCTGCTCTGACCAACGGGAAAAAAAAACCCCGTTGGAAAGACTAATCTGACTGTCAATCTAACTACTGGGAAAAACCCCCGGCGGCAGGTGGAATGACAGCTCACTTCACCAAGTTTTCACGGCTGATTTCAGACGCCCGAGTGGCTCTCCCTTTTTTCTATCTTAATTGAGCCAACGGCCAGGGCTAGCACGGCAAAGGCCAATTTTTTGGTGTCTAGACAATACTGGACCTCGTACACGGTACGTCCGACTTCGTCACGCTATAACTAGTAATTGATTCAGAAAAATAAGGACACTGTGATCAGATGCAAATTAGAAATTTTCTTCTAAAGTTGCTTTTGAATTCAGACGACCAAATTCAGCCAAGTGTAATAAGAGCTTTAGGAGAGAGAAGATACGCTCTTTCATTTCAGATGCCTCCTTTATTGCATCACTTCCTTGTCGAAGTTATAACTTTTGAACCAGTGACCGTCAAATTCTGATATTTGTCGACAAATTTCAACTAATTAGCGACATTTTTCGTGTTATTAAAATCACTGATGGTGGCCATGCCATGCATTGTCAGTAACACATTGGAGAGCAGGCCCTATATTTATTATTTCGTAATTTCCAGAGAGATAATATAAAGATCATATTTTCACGCAAATGAAAAAAAAAAGATTTTATTTTTTGCTAATATTTCTTTGTCAAATCGTGTTTTAGGAATTTCAATTATTTTACACAAGGTCAACAATGACAAACTATAAGTTTTATTTTATATTACTAGAAATTATATACATAAACAAATAAATTAGATAGGTACACATTTGATTATAAATTAATATTAACTTCATATCATTACAATTTATACCCAAAACAATTAAGTTTTGGAATCTTGCGTTACTTATTTGAATTAATTATCTCCAGTTGGTTCTGCATTTTCTTTGCGTAGTTCTTGCCTGATATCGATATTCGATTGCAGCAGCTCTTTCAATCTTTCATTTATATTATCATTTTTTTGCTCCAAATAGTCCAATGCAGTATTCAACTCATCCAATTTAGAATCCAACTTGACGTATTCTGAAAATGAATAAAAATAAAATAAAAAAGTAAGTATCTACCTACTTACTGACTGATATAGGTACCTATATCACAAAACCAAAACCATGGAGGTCAATACTGATAATCGGTCAAAACCAGTTTTTACTGGTTAATACTACTAGCAAGTAAAAACGGTTTTGGCTGTATTAACTTAATAGAGTTAGGCACGTGACTTTTAACCTGCGAACCTGCTTGGATGCGACGCACATGCAATTAAAATCCCGGGTTGGGTTTAGAAACGTGTCGAGTCTCAAGAAAGAATATGAGGCTATTTGGGGGTACTATGGGTCTTCTGAACCCTCCATTTTGTTTTTTTTTTCGTGAGGCGCGTATTTTTTTGTTTATAAAAAATAACACGTGGTATTTTTTTTAGGTGATGAACGAAAATGTTGGCTCAATTGTACTTTTGGACCGCGCGTGAGAAGACTCAGTTCCTTTTTACTTTCGAAAAGATTAAGTAAAAACACAATTATTTTAGAACTTATAAAGGATGCAGAGCCCAGCCAGCTTGAGACTTGGGGCACCCCTCGGACATAACAAAGACCCCGCCATCCAATTCGAACCTTACCTGTCTGTATCCGAGGTATTCCAAGTCCCGACTAATATATTTATATCGAATATTAAAAAGGCAGTGAGAGCGAGCGAAGCGAGCTCGGGACTTGGAGCACCCCGACTCGGACAGGTCAGGTTTGAAGCAGGGACCGAAACCGATGAAAAAACATATGATTACGGGTACTGTTTCGGTTACAACATTTATATTTTTTACAGGTATTTTAAAGGTTACCTTAAATTGAATAATACCAGTATTACAGGTTACCAAAATAAAAATTACTTCTATCTTACACGTCCGTCGGCATTAGTCAAAGGGCGTGCATCGCCTGTGTATGTGTGTATACCGGTTACAGTATTAAAACGGTAACCTAAATAGACTTTGATCAATAATACCTAAATAGACTTCGATCAATAATAGCACTAGATATCGGGTCAGCACAAAAAATACGTCTCGGTAAATATAAGCGCACTTGAGACGTGAGCTTTTATTTTGTTTAGTTCGCTTGAAACACAGCCAATGTAAACACGTCACAATGCCGCAGTGTGTATTTAAAAGTTGTAAAAATAATCCCCGAAAAAGCAATACAGCGGCCGGAGTATCTTACTTTCAGTAAGTACATGAAGAATAAGTTATAGGAATAAGAATATATAAGAATAACAAAGTTATCGATTTTAAACCACCGCTATAAATGTTTGGCCAAGGCTCGCCAACATACGCACAAACTTTTGTTCAACAGAACAGTAGATGCATGGAGTAGATTTGTATTGAATAATTTTATAAAATTTGTTACCAGAACTTCTAAATTGGTTAATGCTACTTTTGTGTCTGTTTGTTGGACTCTCATTGGATACTTAGCTTTCCTTTTTTATTTTTGCTTTCCTAGCAATCCATTTACGTGTGCAGAATGGATCTCGATTGTCGCCAGAGACAGAAGAGATGACTTTTATAAGCCAGCAAGGAATTCGGTTATACTATGTTCGGATCACTTTGATAAATCGCATATATCCGGAAATACTAACCAACGTCGATTGGTTAAAACAGCAGTTAAACAAACATACACACACAGACACACCCTCGCAAACTTTCGCCTTTATAATATTATTGTGATAACTTCTAAATCGCGTACTTATGTAGACGCACTTATTTTTTTATACGTGTTGATTACAATGAGCCAACCCGCAGACAATTAATAGCAATGTCTTATTAAAATAACTATTGTACTAATTTAGTCCTACTACTTTTTTTAACTTCACTTTTTCTTTTTTACTTTTCTTTTTTTACTGCCTCGTTGGTCTAGTGGTCGCAAGCCCTAGTGCTGAGCATGAGGTCCTGGGTTCAATTCCCGGGTCGGGCAAAGTATTATTGGGTTTTTCCATCGGGAATTTGTCAGTAGAAGCCCGGAGTCCGGATTTGTGCCCGGTTGGTGGCAATAGGCTCGCCCCCTATTAAATGGGACTTAAACATAACTGGCGAAATGTGAGTGTGCTACAGGTACACTCTGCCTAACCCTTCAGGGATTACAGGCGTGATTTTATATTATTATAAAATAAAAAAATTAAATTAAATTTTTTATTTATTATTTTTTATTATTATTATTATTTTATGTACTTTTTTAAATCGGTAAAAATATTTGCTACCATTTATAACGAACATTTGCCTAAATAAATATATTATTATTCTGAAACTACGTCTTTCAATTCTTACTCATACAATTCTTAAGAACTACGTCTAGTTCCAAAATAGAGTAAGCACGAAATTGTCAACATGTTTTTAACCTTATTGCTTAGGTTTTAAGTTTCATTTTAGAATACATATTTTGGTACTTATTATAAAAATGACTTTTTATTTTCAAGCGACATTTTTAATTTTTTGTTTTTACCTTTCTCCGATGACAGAAGGACTTAAATATAAATATTTTGCAATCGTAATTAAACTTTTTGCTTGAGTGTTGAGGTTTAGAATGAACTGAAGTTGTTAATAATAAAATAAAAAAATCTATAACTAGCTGACCCGCGCAACTTCGTCTGCGTCATAGAGTGGTTTAAGTAATGAATTTTCCCAGTTTTTTCGCAACATTTTTCATTGATGTGCCGCTCCTATATCATCATAATAGTCATAGCGTTGCCCACGACTTCGTCCGCGTAAATATCATTATAGTGGTTGGATAAATAATATTACTATGTCCTTCGATCTTCGTCAAAATCGGTTCAGTAGTTTAGCCGTGAAAACGTTACAGAGAGACAGACAGACAGAGTTACTTCAAAAACTGTTATGACATAGCTGTACCAGCGTTTTGATGAAAAATCTAGAAAAAAATTGAACTATAGTAAAAAATGGCACGGGAACAGTACCCTAATTACGTAATGCAAAATCAATCCGAATCTGAATCGTTTTGAAACAGATTGCTAATCCATTGCTCCATAAGTTCGAAAAAAAAAACTGCAGAGCAACGTAAATAACGCAATGAATGTTGTTGAACTGTCAAAATGAAACAGATTTGTCTTTATCGTTTACGAAAATATGTTGCGTAATTAGAAAGCAGGAATAATAAAGGAACGTTGGGTAAAAAAAAGTACTGGGGGTCTTATAAAAATGTGGGTAAATAAATTAACGATTATATAATTAGTAGTATTTTTTTAAGGTATTTTAAAGTACTTCAGAGTAAATGATATTTTTTTGTTTTATTTTCTTGTGGTAGAAGAACATACTGATTTTCTCCGCAACCTGATCTTGATAACGCGACATATAGTTTGTCCATGTGAAAAGCAGTCTTAACGTAAATCGATTCCTACGTGTTTAAATGTTTGCCCCTGTGCTTTATTAATTGTTACGACAAAAGATACCTTAACGGGAAATTGAATTCTTTTAAAAATTAAAAGGTAAATCATTGGGAATCATTGGGATGCGAGGTATTAGCACTGTTTGACCAACTGCTGGACCAGTCAAAACTAATGCAACTCGCAGAGCTACCGGGCGGCGGCAGGCCAGCGGCCCTTCCCCTCACCCGCCGGCCAGCGTCCCTCCCCCTCACCCGCCGCGTCTTGCGCGTCATGCGCACGTGAACCCGCTCATATCTATTTATTTTGTTGCGGAGTTCTTTTAAAATTATTATATCTCCTAAGATGTTCATTGAAATCAAGTGATGTCAAGGACAATTTTGTTTACATTTAAATACTTGTGATTAATAACATATTTATTTGGCTATGGATTAATATTATGTTGATAAAACTCCTTCGCAAATAATGCATTAATTTCGAACAAATTTGATTACGATAAAAAAGGTTATAGTGAGTCAATCTTAAAAGATAGACATATACCGTCGCGGACTTTTTTTTAGAACTTTTAAAGAGGAACAATTCCGTCATACATGATATTTGCGTAACTTAAACCGTTTACGGAGCGCACGCAACGGAAGCTCTCAAAAAGGAATATTTTTTCCCGTTTTTGTAACATTTTTCATTTATACTCCGCTCCTATTGGTCGTAGCGTGATGTTATATAGCCTATAACCTTCCTCGATAAATGGACTATCTAACACAAAAAGAATTTTTAAATTGCAACCAGTAGTTCCCGAGATTAGCGCGTTCAAACAAACAAACAAACAAACTCTTCAGCTTTATAATATTATAGTATAGATTCGTAGTAAGAAATGTAAATGTTTATGTGTGTGGAAACGTGGCCACTTTAGCGACGTATTTTTGTTCCTGGGGGCCAATTCTCGATTTTAGAGATGGTGTCGAACTCGACAAAAATTTCTAATGATGTCATTTTTTCGACAAATTTTAAAAGTTGCCATTCTGGGGATGTAGAATTCGACATTTGTCGAAGGCTAACGTTAGAGTTCATGTCGAGTGCTTCTGAGCAGTAGAGATGTCATTTCTGAGTGAATTCGTTGAGTTTTGGATTGTACACTGTGTTTTCTTTAATTTTTAAATAAAATACGGCTTGGCATCTCATACCTACTGGAAATTCGATTTATACTCTTTGATTTGTGCATTGCGTTTTCTTGAAACGACGACCTTCGCGCAAATAACATACTCTGTAATTTGTGTACCCACGATTGGACTTGAAACCACTGAAAGATGGACGAGTTTATTAGCATTTTTATCTCGGAGTTGTTGGAAAGTGGCGAGCAACTGGCCAATACACGGCGACAACAGCGCACTTATCCCACCGTCGATATTTACGACTTGAGCGAAACAGAAGTCATTAAAAACTTCAGATTAGATAAAGATTTAATAGGGGTTCTAATAGATCTATTGGCTCCTGTAATTCAGGATACCACGAAAATAGACCTGAAAACGAAGGTAAATAATCGTCTGCTTCATAATTTTATTAGTCATGTATAACTGTTCACTAAACTAACCTTACCCACCAAAAATACTAATTGCACACCCTAAAATACCTAAATTACTTATGTGCACCAAATTCTTTCTATTCTTTGGTGTACAATGGAATTTTTAGAGTACAAAAAAGTAGGTATTTGTAGTTATTTTTATCAACGAGTTGAATCAGTAAATGTTTTTGTTGTGAACTGGGGTATTTTTTCCCCTCCATGTTAAAATAAAAATTGTGAAATGTAAAACAGCACCCAATAATGATGTAACACAGAGTACATGTAAACATAACAAAAGTTTTGAAGGAACCGCAAAAAGGCGCAAATTCTGACACTGACAGACAGCCAACTGTCAATTCAAAAGTCAAACTGATTATTTTTACACTACTCGTTTCGTTTTATACTTAAATAATTAGGTTTAGTCAGCGTTTTAAAACAAAATCATTCATTAACTCATAGCTACCTAAAACGGAACGTGCGATTCTTCATAATGGTAACATTATCTTCACTCGACTCGACATTTTCGTGACATTTATTTCTATTTTGACTGAGAATACGGAATTCTGCTCAATTCGACATTTTTTGGTAGAGATAGAGATATTTTTAATAGACATAGACTTACGATCTCGAACTCGAGATAAATGGCGAAAATCGAGAATTGGCCCCCTGATCCTGTATCTAGTGCTATTATTGATCGAAGTAAATAGAGGTAACATGTTTCTTCTTCTTGTTTACCTACAAAGCGAGAACCTTAGTCGTAGAAGTACTGTAGAGATTTAATGGCTGGCAGTATGTATGACTGGCCGACATTCTAATATTAAAATATAGAATTACTTTTGAATATTTACTTGTCTAGTATTTGTTCTGTGACAGATCGGTTTAGGGCTCCAGGTCGTGCAAGCGTGTTATTGTAATTACTTGAGTTTGAAATATTGCGGTCAAAGTACCTCCGCATATTTTAATTCATACCTACTAACCCTCTGTGAGGTGAAAACCCTCACAGTACCTAACCAAAATTCTTCGATACCTGTACTATAATTTATAAAGCTTTTCGGTCCCTGGTTCGAAAGGGATGATGGGAATTCAAGTGAGCGAGCAAAGCTAGCGAACAAGCCCCCGTCGCCGTCGTCTCATTCGTGTTACTTACACGACGACGACGCCTATAGCCTATAGTAGGTACCCCAGCTCAAATTCACTTTTTATCTCTCTCGCACCATACTGCTCGCAGACTGAGTGCCCGCTTGCGGCTCCAAGACGCCAATAGTTTAAGGACTTTGTTTTTATAATCATTTTTTTAAACAAAATTTGTTTATAATTTCGCAGTTTGGATTTTTATTTCTCATGTAGGGAACCTAAAAAGTATTTTTTTTTTAGCTTCTTAATTGATGCTCGAAGCAAAATTATCAATACTACTGTCCAGTTATCTTGATAGAATACACAAATAGTCAATTAATGTAAAAAAATCCTAACTAAGTATTTAGACAACAATATTTCCTAAAATAATTAGTATATGTTTTTAAAATAATGTTTGATGGATATTAACTGGGAAGAAATGTACTGTTTTTGAGCCAAACAGCGCGCGCACGTATGGCTTAAACCGCTCTTAAACACTGCAGACTCCGACTCCGAGATCCGTAGACTTAAGACTTACTACAAACATGTTATAATATGTATATTTAACTTTTTTTTTTGTAGACCTTGAAAAAAAAAATACTGCGCGAAATCGAAATAGCTTTTCTTATCTTCCAAAACATGCATATATTGTAAGTAGGTAATTAAAAAAATAATTACCTAATACCTACTTGTATAATACAATATATAATAATAATAATGGGGCGGCATTTTTTACGCTGCCCAGGGGCCGCGCTAACGTTGAATCCGGCACTGGTTAGTTGGGATGAATTATTTATCCCAAGAACAAACTTAACATTGTAGTTGAAAAACATGTCCCCCCCTTATACATTTCAACTGTATATGTCAGTTTGTACACACAATATAAATATTGAGAGATTTACCATGTTATTTTAGGACAAGGCTTTTAATTTAAAAAAATCTCTAGGTTTATGGAAAATATTCTTTTGAGATATCGTGATTTTAAATAAACAGATAGTTAAACAAAGAAAACAAATTTTTGACTTTATGTTACTTTATAATTTCCAATGTGTATCAAATGTAAAAAAAACACGTACTTATCTTGTATGGGACCAAATTTTTTTAAATTAATTTAATTATTTCTTGATAAAGCGGAAATAGAAATATACAATCTGACAAATGTAAACTGTCGACCTATTATGGTTCATAAGATACAGCCCGCTGACTGAGAGACAGCGAAGGCTTAGTAATAGGGTTCCGTTTGGCACCCTTCGGGCACAGAACTCTAAAAATGAAATAGATAAGTACCATGATTGATGCAGGACATTGTGGCCTCTCTAAAATATTAAAGTAACTGATTTCTAAGATCTAATGTTTTGTTAAAACCTCCACATTATTTATAGGTATTACTCTACTAGCTGTTGACACACACTGTTACATCTGCTGGATGCGAGAAACACAGAACCGGTAGAAGTGGCTGTGCTTAGAGAAAGTGTAGGTCCAGCAGTGGAGGTCTTTTGGCTGAAATGATGATGATGACTAGCTGTTGCTCGCGAGTTCATCTGCATGTCTATAATTATGTTATAATTTTTTTATACAAATATCCAGGATGAAAAGAAGCCTATGTCCTTCTCCAGGTTCCAGGCTTCGTATCTGTTATTTTCATAACGATATAACGGTCGGTTCAGTGTTTTACACACAGGCATACTAACAAGGTCTACTTACCTTCAACATTTTCATCAGTCTGATCAGTAGGTTCAATCTTATTGTTATCTATAATGCCATTTTGGTTACTGTTGTTCTTATCTTGACCAGCCATGCTAAAGTAGTTAAGTTTTTTGGTAAAGAAACTTGGTAAATTGCGTATTTTGCGTTCCTTTCTGCTTCACTTGTTCACATAGAGTAGGTTTAATAAAAACTATGTTTACTGGGTGGGCTGACTGGGCCAATAATAGAGCCAGTGATAGAGTGTAATATTATCTATGGCTTCACAGGACATGTGACAAGACTTGACACAGTGTTGCCTTATCCAAAATTTATAAGACGATTTCGACCATGTTTAGTGATGAAAACAAACTAAGAAAATAAAGAGCCATTTCACAAAAGTTTGACGCTCGAGTTTAGGTAAAAGACGGCAGCATTGTTTTTTGTGTGCTTAGCTATCCACACTTACAAAACACAAGCAGTGTAGCGCGAGTGTTTAGGCGGACTAAACATACTTGAGTCGTTATAATCGTAATGCACTTTTATGAAAAAAGTGATTTCATTTATTCAATGGAATTCAGGTTTTTATACTAATAAAAAAGAAACTAATATCTGTTGTATAAAGTATATAATATAATAAAAAAGATGAATAATCAAATATTCATTTAACTTTTTTACGTATTATTAGTTGTTTTAACGTAAAGGTATAGATATTGCCTTTCGAGGGTCTTTAATTTCAGTCAATACACATTTTTGATAAAATTTAGTAAATTTTGGAAACATTTTTTCTTCCCAATAAAACGTCATCTTTTGCGACCCTCACGACTTTCAACGGAAAATCAGGACCAGTCCACAGGGAAAATAACTATATGTCGTTTTTGGTAATGTGCAACAGACCCTGCACCTGGTAGTACCAGTCATGTTTTTCGTTCATCGTGACTTTAAACTGACTGTCTAATTTAAAACATTTCAGTTTTTTTCCTGTATGGCGGTATCGGGATCGTCGGGATCGATTCCGGAAAGTGAGCTGGGACATTTCACCTCCACTAATCCTTCACTACACAATCCATCCGGTGTCGCGCCTAAATAAAAATGTATCTCATCTATAAAAAGGCCACATTTTGCGATAGCAATGTTTTCTTGCACACTCAGTTGTGCCAACGCCATTGGTTCATTGTCCCTGCCATGTTTAATTGAAGGAATGTGGTCCAATTTGTATGATTGTGTAAAGAATTAATTTAACCAGGGGGGCAGAGTTTTGGTTCGCTCGCCTTTTGCAAACTTTCCCAAAGGAGGACGCGGTGAGTATGCACCTTCTGAGTTCAAGCCACAAAGAACTTTCTGCTTTTAACAAAGTAGCCCTCTCAATTTAATGACGTTTTGATGCCTGTTCTTATTTATTTATTTAACCATTTATGTACACACCTTGAGTGATATGGGTCGCAGAACATCTGGATACTTCCTCAGTATGTCGTGGTATGCATGGTTACGGTCGATTAAGTAGATGGCTTCTTCTGTGGCTTGAATTCTTATGGTGTTCACGGCGATAAACAGACAATATTAAAAGAACAGAAAAATACGTACAAAGGTGATGCTTATTTCTAAAGAAATCTCTTCCAGCATACCTGCGATAGGATAGAGGGTAAAAAGAGTAAGTAAGTTAAGTTAATCAAAAATAATTATTTTCCTTGTTCATAATCGTCGGGGTCCATATCTGGTCTTTCACATTCCACTCCGTAGTGAGCATCTTTAGGATTATAATTTATTATTTTGCGAGCACTCCCTGTTCGAGCCCTCACTTCACGCAAATTTTTAGTGTCTCCTGGCTTCCAATACTTTGAGGGATTTTCCTGGACTAGAGTGACAGATTGACTTGTAAAATGTGTATTGTGGCTTGCCGGTATTAAAAGATACCACTGCTGCGTAGCATCCGTGTAGTTATGTAGTCTATGAGACTTTCAACGAAAAGTTGACTCGTTAAATATACAATTTCTGTTACTGAATCTAACTTACTTTCCTCTATGATCTAACTCTTCACTAGTACCCGCTTCAGCGTCTATTCCCGAAGTACTTCTCTCCTTTAACCGGCGAAATACCACATGCCCGCATATGCAATTGCGCGATTTCTCATTTTAAAATCATAAACATAAAACGTAGCTAAGTAAGTAGTAATTTATGATACCTAAGAAAAGTTATTATTATTATTATTCAATAATGGTGTCGATTCCCCTGTTCACAAACTAAACTAAATTTAGGTTCAGTGCATCTTTTTCTTTCTATTTAATTAAGAAAAGGACAGAAGATACACTTTAGTTTAGTCCCAAAGACTTGCCCACTAAAATTACGTCAATTTACGTCAGGCGCTGATTAATTTGACAGGACTAAACTAACATTTATCTTCTGTCTCTTTCTTAATGAAATAGAAAGAAAAAGATGCATTGGTGCCGATTCTCTTGTCACAAATGCGTCTAAACTAGACTAAAAATCACCAAAATTTAGTTTACTCCTGTCAAACGATGATTTCCCATTCTAAAGTGGCACAACTTAACTATATTTTAGTTTGACAGCACTAAGATTGTACTGAGATTTTAATTTAGTGAAAATGACTATTTTGCTATTCTGAATTTGACGTTTTTCACCTAAAATTTTAATTTTCTAACTAATTCTGACCATTTTTAATCGCCACCGAAAATGGTGTGGAATATTATTAGTTGTCATGAACTAAAATTCACACGAACATCTCGACTTCGGGTGCAAAAACAGTACTGTACTAGATTTTTTTCTTTTCTTTTGCTTATATCTCGAAAATGGTGTGTCCTATCGCAAAAATAATGAAAATTTCGACCCCCTTTATGAAACCCTTATACCCCTAATACTCAACACGTAGGTAATTTTTTTTTTTTTTTTTCCATACAAAAAGTGAAAAATTCCTTATAAAACACGTCGAGGCTGCCCCAACTGCGCGCCTCCGGCTCTAAAAAGTATGTACCACGTGGAGTCGCAATTGTCAAATTCGATTTAGTTGTGTCAAAATATTTTTTTTAATTTAGAGACTTTTTACTACAGAATAGCGTTTAAGATTCTCATAGCCAAAAGTAAGGAATTTTAGTGATAGTTTAGTTAGTTTAGTCCGGTGTACAAGAGAATCGGCACCATTGAACTTTTTATTTTAGTTTGTGAACAAATGCGTCTTCTCTTGTCACAAATGCGTCTAAACTAGACTAAAAATCACCAAAATTTAGTTTACTCCTGTCAAACGATGATTTCCCATTCTGAAATAGACTAAAGTGGCACAACATAACTATATTTTAGTTTGACAGCACTAAGATTGTACCGAGATTTTAATTTAGTGAAAATGTCAATTTTGCTATTCTGAATTTGACGTTTTTCACCTAAAATTTTAATTTTCTAACTGTTTCTGACCATTTTAAATCGCCACTGAAAATGGTGTGGAATATTATTAGTTGTCATGAACTAAAATTCACACGAACATCTCGACTTCGGATGCAAAAACAGTACTGTACTGGATTTTTTTCTTTTCTTTTGCTTATATCTCGAAAATGGTGTGTCCTATCGCAAAAATAATGAAAATTTCGACCCCCTTTATAAAACGCTTATACCCCTAATACTCAACACGTAGGTAATTTTTTTTTTAATTTTCCATACAAAAAGTGAAAAAATCCATATAAAACACGTCGCGGCTGCCCCCACTGCGCGCCTCCGGCTCTAAAAAAAATCACGGGGTAGGGCAAACAAGTATGTACCACGTGGAGTCGCAAGGTTGGCTTACTGAGGAGGGAAGAATCGCATGTGACTAAAAGAGTGATGAATATAAATGTTGAAGGATGGAGAGGGAGAGGAAGACCAAAGAAACGATGGATGGATTGTGTGAGGAGTGATATGAAGGAAAAAGGTGTAGATGATTGCGTGACGGTTGACAGGGGAGAATGGAAGAAGAAAACGTGTTGCGCCGACCCCAAGTAACATGGGATAAGGGCAGGAAGATGATGATGACTTTTAAATTATTATTATTAAGTCATGTTATGATGTCAATAACTGCTTCATTAACTTCTGTATTATAATTAAGCATTTTATTCTCCGTGATTACCACCGCAATATCATCAGCAAAAAGTGAGTAGAAATGTTTAGTCACATTTGGTAGGTCGTACTTAGTCTGGCCATAAATACTGTTACAATTAAAAATAAGAAAGATATTACATTTGAATTTGGAATCTGACATTTTTATACGATTGATAATTGAGTTTTCTAATTTTGGCGCCAATACATTGTACAATATTTTGCGTTATTAAAATGGAGTGGGGTGATAAAGAAAACCGAATCGCTATGATTGATTAACACAAATTTGGTATGGAGCTAAATGCAATTTTTAAAACTCTCCTTAAGCTTGGTATTAGCACAGTGTAAAGAGTAACAGTGGACCGACGACGCCTTTGATGTTTGCGTAAATGCCGACATCGACACCGCACATGGCCCCAGTACTTACCTAGGGTTGTCACAGACTTTACACAACTGCCCAGAAAAGGAGGGTAATGTTTATAGGGTTTCATGTACGCATGTATGTACCTATGAATGTACATATGTACGTTTCTTTGTTCCGCCATTACTTCTAAATGCCTCAACAGTTTGGACCTATGGGGTATTGTTACAACTTTTACATCGACCCGAGCGACGCTGTTTTTTTTTTTTTTGCTTTGCTGTCTTGTATTTTATTTGGGAATAAGAGCTAGAAATAGAAATATTTTATTATTCAGTGAGTTAATACTTTACCTATTGAATCAGTTTTCGTTTTCTCATTAATCATTCATTAATTCATATTCATCTACAGATTGGGAACTGCATTCTCGCACAGCACATTTATAATTATGTCGTATGCACCATTTTAATTGTGTACAAATCAAAACATTTAAAACAAGACACGCGTTAGCCCTGAAAGTCATGTCCCGAGCTACTTACAATGGCGACGTATGCAGCTCGGGCTCGCCCTACCCGCCCCTCGCCCCTCACACCTCGCACGATTGCCCTGTCTAGACGGCTTCGTGGAACGACTGTATTTGTTTATAGACTGTGGTATTAGTCGAATATTTGTGTACCGGGCTATTAATAGGTACAATGAGACCTCCTCTGTTTGTGACAGAAAAAGACCTGGCCGTCCACGTAGTGTTCGTACGAAAAAGGTGGTCAAAGCAGTAAGGGAAAGAATTCGAAGAAATCCTCTCCGAAATCAAAAGATTTTATCTCGGGAGATGAAGATAGCACCCAGAACCATGTCGCGTATTTTAAAAGATGACTTAGGACTTGCAGCCTATAAGAGACGCACTGGTCATTTTTTAACTGATATTTAAAAAAAGAATAGGGTGGTAAAATCGAAACAACTACTGAAGCGGTAAGCAAAGGGAGGTCACAGAAAATGTTTGTTTACGGATGAGAAAATCTTTACAATTGAGCAACATTTTAACATACAAAATGACCGTATTTATGCTCAAAGCTCTAAGGAAGCTTCCCAATTAGTCGACAGAGTGCAACGTGGGCATTATCCGACTTCAGTGATGGTTTGGTGGGGTGTTAGCTATGAAGGAGTGACAGAGCCATATTTTTGTGAAAAAGGTATCAAAACATCGGCACAAGTGTATCAAGATACCATTCTTGAGAAGGTAGTTAAGCCCCTTAACAACACCATATTCAATAACCAAGTATGGTCCTTCCAACGAGACTCGGCGCCGGGTCATAAAGCTCGGTCCACGCAGTCTTGGTTGGAAGTGAACGTTTCGGACTTCATCAGAGCTGAAGACTGGCCGTCGTCTAGTCCCGATCTTAATCCGCTGGATTATGATTTATGGTCAGTTTTAGAGAGTACGGCTTGCTCTAAACGCCATGATAATTTGGAGTCCTTAAAACAATCTATACGATTGGCAGTAAAGAATTTTCCCATGGAAAGAGTGCGTAATTCTATTGATAACTGGCCTCAACGTTTAAAGGACTGTATTACAGTCTGTTCTTGACAGTCTGGAGAGCTCACTGGTGTTGAGAGCTGGTTCAGCTGTAGTTAGTGTAATGAGCGGGTCTCGCGGGTGCGTAGGGATTTTTGAACAAAAACTGATTGTCTCATTACGGCTTATATTTTCTTAACACATTTACAACACATCTGATGACGAAGAACTGAACGCTCGCGCTTGTGCGTCGTCGTTTATAAGTTATCAAAAATCAGTAATAAAAAATACACACAAAAACTGTGACAAAAACAACACATAACAACAACACACACGTGCGGAGGCAGGTACAATAAAACTTCCACTGCGTCTTATGATTGTAGGTACCTACCATCCGCGCAAACAGATAAACCATTTATTATTACCTAACTAGACTTATTTAACTAACAATAGCTAACAATATAATTAACAATTATATACTTTTTTTAATAAACAAGGTAGGTACAAAATCAGTCTCAATTCATTGTGGAACTGCTACCGAAAAGTAACAACAAACTAATATACGACCTTAAAAGTCTCTTACACATACGTATAAAAGTTGAACCACCAAGACCAGTGCGGACTATACCACAATGTGCCAAGTGCCAGCAATATGGGCACACAAAAGCATACTGTCATCGTTCACCAAAGTTCATAAAATGTGCAGGCAGCCACTTATCAGTCAATTGTACCCGAAAAGAACGCTCTGATTCAGTGAAGTGCGCACTTTGTGATGGAAACCATCCAGCAAACTATAAAGGTTGTAGCGTATACAAGGACTTACAAAAACAAAAATTTCCACCCATACGAAGGAAACAGATTGAACAGAAGGGTAACCCTGAAAATGCTGAAGAGCCTTTAACACAAAACAATACAAAAAACCCACAACATAAAAGAACCTATAGCAATGTACTTTTGAACAAGGAATATGAAACACCTAAATCACACGTAATCCATCCATCCGACCAATTAAACGACATGAAACAGCTAATGGAAATGTTCAAACAAATAATGAATCAAATGGGTACGATAAAAAATCTGCTTACAAGTCTATAATGTCAATAATGTCCAAAAATTTAACCAACTCAAATTAGTACTATAATATGGAATGCCAATGGGCTGTCACAACACTTCCATGAAGTTAAACTGTTTTTCGAAACGCAATTATAGATGTTATGCTAGTAACAGAAACACATTTTACAAGCAATAGTTATTTGTTATACAAGAGTGCAAAGTTGCTTTTTAACGAGCACGAGGTGAAAAATCTTTGCACTCGAGTGCAACACGTAACTTTTCATTCCACCTCAGCGAGGAAATGACTAAATGCAAAAAAAGAACACCAAGAAGGTTCCGAGTCTGAGTTTTTAACAAATTAAAAAAAAGTTGTATGATATATTCGGCACCATAGAGGTAGCAGTAAATAGGTTTAATGTTTTTTTTAATTCACAAACTTAGTGCACACGATGTTCTAAATTCAATTTACTTTATCCTCTAGAGAATAAAAACGGCTTTTCCACTCAGATACTGAAGATTAAAAATACTCTTTCCGAGATGGTGGGATGAAAATCATATTTAAATATATCAAAATACAAATTTTACCAAACAATGCACCCAGACGGAACAGCTCACGGTGGCTCAGCTATAATTATCAAAGAAAATATGGCAGTATTCCTCGACATAGTGGCATAGTGGCCTTCGACCGTGTGTGGCACGACGGCCTTATTTACAAGCTCGCCACCTCCGACGCGCCCCGTCGCGTTGTAAAGGTGGTCGCATCCTTTCTGTCCAACAGATCTTTCAGGGTGGTGGTCGACGGGGCGCTATCCGGCGCCCACCCGGTGCCGGCAGGTGTGACGCAGGGTAGTTGCGTGTCGCCTGCGTGTTACACGCGTTACACCAACGACATCCCCACCACGACAGAGACGACGCTCGCGCTGTATGCTGACGACGCTGCGTACATCACCAATTCGCTCAATGCGAAGCACGCGGCGGTCAAAATGCAGCGCGCCCTCGATCTGCTTCCCGAGTGGCTGTCGAAGTGATAGATACTCGCCCGTCCCACCACCCCTGAAACTACATGGGGTCGACGTCGATTGGTCGCCCCGGGTTGAATACCTGGGTGTGACCACCGACCGCCGCCTCGCGATGGGGCCCCATGTCCGCAAGGTCGCCGCGCAGGGTAGGGTCGCCTGCAACCTCCTTAAACCTGTGATCTCATCCCGCTTCCCGGCGCGCGTCAAGTTGGGCGTGTACAAAACGTACATACGCCCAATCTTGACGTACGCCGCCCCAGCGTGGTTCGCCCTCACGAAGGAGTCGAGCCGCAAGACGCTCCGCGCGCAAGAAAACCTTGCGCTGCGGACCATTGTTGACGCTCCTCGCTTCGTGAGGAACGATGTACTTCACCGGGACCTCGGGATTGAGAGCCTGGATAAGTTTGTAGGGCGACTCGCGAAGGTTATGATGTCTCGTGACATCTCGCGTTATAATTAAGTCTGGCCAAATATACCGTTGTGGAACAAGGTTGCTGCGTTTTATTTAAAACCTTCGGATGGTGCACCCGAAGCCCTAAGCAGACCCTGGCTGGACATCATCAGGTCGAACAATTATTGGGTTCTATATTAGGAAAATGTATATTTTGTGAGAGTAATTTTTCTGACAATGTTTTAACTACATTTGCAAAAATTAACTTACTCTATTAGTATAGGTTATATTTTTAATTACTTACCAAAGTTTTTAGTTGTTTTTCCCTGCTTTATTAATGATATCTTGCTCATAACTTTGCCTAACTTTCTAGAATATGTCGTTGCAAAAATTCCAGTATCTTTTGTAAGTGTAAAGTGCTATCTCATTATCTGGATTTTTAATGGTTTTAATATGTAATTGAAAACGATTTCGCATGCATTTTAATAGGCCCAGTGTTATGCAAGGCTTCAAAATTATTTTACGTCTAGAAGTCTTGATTAGTCTGTTTTGTGTTATCATTTATAGCTTGACCTAGGGAGTGTATAATAAAATAATAAGCTAATATGGTAAATACACAATACAGTACAATCTTACTAATCCAGCACTATTAAAAACCAGAGGGGTTATTGAAATGTTCATAATGTCAATAATCCGACAGATAAGATAGACGACAACAGAGCGCATACGCGGTGCGTGGCGAAGGGAGGGGCGTGGCGTAGGGAGGGGCGAGGGAGGCGCGGGCGGAGGGTGCCGGGTAATTGGACGTATCGGTCTATTGAACTGTGGGATTAGTGAGATTGTACTGAACTTCCATGATAAAATGTAAACATTTTATTTATTAGATTTATATTATATTGATTAGTGTACAATCCATTTTATAATAAATACATAGGCATTATATTGAAAGTGAGATCCACATTAGGCAAAAATATTAATGTCCTTTGAAAAAGTATCATTCTCAGTAGACCTGATTAGAGAATTTTCTGTTCCGCCATAAAAATCATCTGCTCGATCATCCAAGGTGTTTCTGAAAAAAGATAAGAGGTTTTAATTCAAAATAATACCTACTTGAGGTAACAGTTAATTGCCCGGTAACATCTCGGAATGAGAGACAATATTCTGAATTTATTCATATAAGTACCTTTCTTTTCACCTTCAGTTGTACTCAAAAAATTTCAAAGGGTAAGTATTTAATTGATCACCTAAAAACTTTTCAATTCTCTAATGATGGTCGCTTTTTTTTAGTCAATGATTTTCTTAACTTGGTATTTTTAGAAGCTATATTTATCGGTAAAGTTGGTTGCTGTACCTAAGCTAAAAGCTAGGGCACCCTGATTAAGAAGGATTAGGTTTATTAGGTTTGAGCCGTAACCACACGCGGTGATGCCGGAGCGCCCGGCTACCGCTACATCCAAGTTGGTCGCAGTTACCAGGCTAGGGCACATCACTTTTAGGCTAGGACAGGATTCAATGTGTTGTAAACTTGTAACTTTCAGCCTCTCCGGGTTGTCTGACTAGTCACAGCCCTCATAAGACGCAAACCGAAATCAAGTGCTTTCGATTCATAAAGTAATGAAAAAGTAATCGGGAGTAAACATTACTCACTACTTACCTGCTATTAACGCGATGCAAACTAACATCTCCAGAAAAGCTATCGGAGTCGTCATTTAACGATGTTTGGGAATCTGTAAATATTAGAAATCTGTGATTAGATATTCATGTTCAAATCAGAGATAATCATCATCAAAAATCGTTTAATCCGTATTATAAAAAATTAAATTCGATGTTTGCTACACTATGGATGGCATGGAATAAATCAATTATTAATAAAACCCTCTAGTAGCAGTAGTTCGGTTGTTGGTCCGGTTGACCGAACTACTGAAACTTTAATATGTACCCCTTTAGTTAGGCAAATAAACTAGGCATATAATGTAAACAAACTATATCTTAATTTTATTTTTAACACGTAAAAAGAGCGACTTTGTGTATCAATATACACCTATAGCAACAGTTCTGCAAATAGTGTTAAACTCCCTCCTTACATCATAGAGAGGCGCGCGCGAAACACTACGCGCCACCATCTCGGGTCCTAAGGAGTAGGGGGCGACGGATTTCCCCAGATCCGTCGCCCCTGAACCCATTTAGGGGGGCTGGAAGAGGGCGTTATCCGCCCTCCGCCAACGCCCGGTGCGTCTGCTGCGGATCGGGTTAGCGGAAGCAATCTCCCGTTCCCTTTCCGCAGCCTCCATTAGAAACAGCCATTTCGCAGAAGGATACCACCGCGTCCCAGGACTCCTCGCTGCCGACCATCGATTCGACAACGGCCGGCAGCGACAGGTCACTGCCGACACCTGAGATGCGGGCACGGCGCGGCTCCTCCCAAGCAACACACTTTGCCAGTGTGTGCCGAGCCGTGTCCTCCCGACAGTCGACACAGTGGTGACACCAAGCGTCCGGCTCCCTGTTTATGCGAAGGTACTTCCCGAAGCAGCCATGCCCCGAGAGCACCTGCGTCACCCGAAACGACAGGGAGCCGTGCCTCTCCCGAGCCAGTGCTCGAGCACTGGCCGGACCGCCCCAATGGTGGCGGGGCCGGCGGTTGGGCGTGAAAGCCTGTCCCGCCATTCCGCCACCAGGGCTGCGCGAAGCTGTGACCGACGCAGCTCCAAATGTCGCTGCGTCAGCCACTCGCCTCACGCCCTCGAGTCCTCGCGCCACCGATACAGTGATGCGAGTACCTTCGCCTCGAGTTCCCAGGGCGGGGATCCCGCCAGTACACAAGCCGCCTCGTAGGAGATCGTGCGATACCCCCTGATGCCTCTGACGGCCATCGCTCGCTGTGGCTCCCGCAGAACAGCGATGCTGCCGGCCGTCAGGTCAGCCGCCCAGATCGGGGCCCCATACAGGGCCATCGATCGCACGATCCCCACGTAGAGCCGCCTGCAGTCGGCGCTCGGGCCCTCCAGATTGGGAAACAGCTTTGATAACGCCCCAGCCGCGTCCAACAATTTGGGCGCCAGGCGCTGGAAGTGGGGGCCGAAATCCTACCGGCTGTCGAGCACCAATCCTAAGTACTTCATGGTGGACTCGACAGCGATTCTAGACCCCCCGACCACGATATGTGATCCCAGCGGCGGCGCGCGCCTGGGGCCATGGAAGACCATAACCTCCGACTTGTTGAGGGCCACCTCTAAGCCTAGGCGCCGTATGCGGGTCACGACCTGTGACACCGCAGCCGTCGCCAGCAACGCTGCCTCCCTATACGAGCTCCCCCGGGCCGTGACCAGCGTGTCATCCGCATAATCTCTATAACACGTCAAGTCCACGCCCGGCTGGAGCTCGCCCCTCAGCATCCAGTCGTACCCGATGTTCCACAGGAGCGTTCCCACGGCCGAACCCTGTGGAACACCGCACGATATGCGGCGCTGGTTTCCGCCATCACGTAAGTCTTTGAGATAGTAACTCATAAGCAGCCCTCAAATTCCGCGAATAAAAAGAAAAGAAAGAAAATACATTTATTTTTTAGTAAATATGACGCAAAGCAAAAACCCAAAAAGAACAAGTATAGATGGATGGAGACATGGTATAATAACATACTTCGCCAGGTATTCTCTTCCCGTGACAGCTGGGTCACGTGATTGGCCTAAGAATACGTCATCAGTTGCGATGCGGTTCTCAAACTTTTTTAGTGGGGAAAAAGATAAAAATAAACAGGTACTCAATTTTTATCATTTTTAATAAATCGACATACGAAGGTGACACTGAAAGTCCTTAGAAAATCAAAAACTGAACAAACTAACAAGTTATCTGTTTTATTATATCTTTTCAAAATAGTGTCCATTTACATCAAATACATCGCTGCATCCGATGGAACCACTGAGAAAAGCACTTCGCCGACTCGTCCTTAGGCCTCTTCGACGGCATTTTGAAACGCAGCCACTACTTCCTCGGCGTCCATAAAATGTTTTCCTCGAAACTTTTCTTTTATTTTCGGAAATAAATAAAAATCGCAAGATGCGATGTCGGGGCTATAGGGCGGGTGACCCAGTAATTCCACGTCTGACGTCGCCAAGTAGTCGATTGTTTGCTTGGCGGTGTGCGACGAGGCGTTGTCGTGGCGAAGGAGGATCCTACTGCGAGTTCGTTTCTCCCGAACTTTTTCCAAGACAAGTGGCAATCAATTTTTAGTGAAACACTCTGTAGTAAATGTTTTTGATCCTCTAAAACAATATTGTTGCGTAATGACCTGCCCTTCTGAAGAACGAGACCACCATCTTTTTTCCCACGCTTCGACCACTCTTCACTTCAGTTGGCAACTCCTCGGATGGAAACACCCAGACAGCAGACTGTCTCTTAGTTTCAGGATCATAACAATAAATCCAGCTTAATCCAGTTAAATCTTTGAACCATTTCACGACACCAATCAATACGACGGAGTTTTTGTGCTTCTGTCAAATTATGAGGTATCCACCGGGCACAAAGCTTCCTGATCGCTAAATTTTCATGGAGGATTTTGCGCACTTGACTCATACCGATGCCTAAGCTTGGCCGAATCTGCTGATAAGTCACTCTTTTGTCAGTCTCTATCATACGCCGCACAGATGTTATCTTCAGTCGTCGCTGTAGAAGGCCGTCCCTCACGCAGATCATCGGTAAGATTAGTGCGACCGCGTTTAAACTCATTAAACCAGTTGTAAGCAGCGGCACGAGATGGGGCTTCATCGTGAAAAGCCAATCAAAGTCTTAACTTTCTTGTTGACTTAAATAACATCGAAAGTCATTAAAAATCATTGTACGAAAATTCTCTCGCGTTAAATTCATGCTGACGTGACACAGACAATATCACCACATTCTTCCAAGCTTTTATGAGAACGATTCAGTTTAGAACGTAGTCTCCGTAGCGGTCGGGAAGCCTTCGATTTCTAGTGGACCTTCGTTGAACAGTAGCTGGATTTTCAGTAGCCGCGTGTTCGGCTTCGACAGTTAGGTGGTTTCTATATCACCACACCAATGTTTGGGAACTACAGTATTTTGCTCACCGAGCGAAACAACACTATAGATAAGAGCGACACGACGATAGCGATGAAATGGCGGGCTGTCAGTATGACACTTGTTTTTTTTTTTATAATTTTTATTCATGACCATAGATACAAGTATTTCAGTCGGATACATAGATGTGTTTAAATGTAATAATACAATAGCCAGCAATATTAAAATCTTGTCAATTCTATGTGTGGCCACTGTGTGTGATTGAATTACCCGAGCAAAATGCATTTTTAACTTAACAAAGCAATTATGAACTAATAATTCAATATTTTAATTAATTTACAACTAAATAGATTATTCACACCAATTTCTAAATAGTTAAGCTAGTTAGTAATTTATTTTATTTTCATTAACTAAATGAGAAAGTTCCTAAATTTACTGAAAAGGACAATCAATGGCAACACTTATCGTGACGTAGTCTTAGGTCATCGTCAGAGGAGAATACCAGGCGAAGTAATATTATTATACCATGGATGGAGATAGATTGGGATTGAGATAAAATAATAATTTCTGGCGATAAAATAACATCACGCCTGTTTTCCCCGAAGGATTAGCCAGAGGTGTACCATAGTACACCCACATTTCGCCAGTTATGTTTAAAACCCATGTAATCTGTTATATATACCTGAAGTAGTAAGGCGATGAGTGGTTAGGTACTCGGCTGACAAATATGGAGGCAAGTCGTCAGTAGCATCGCCTGTGCCACCCTCAGCGCCAAGAGTCTCTACTACCGACAGCCACTGGCCATTATGACAGCGAAATCTTTCCACCTAAAATTAAAAAATAATACTCTGTTGTAATAACCGTTTTGGGATCACGTTCATTAAGCGTTCAGCTAAGGAGTGAACTCTCTGCCAGGGTCTGTGACTTAAAATGTGAACACGGTTATTTCTAGACAAGCGTGCACCATCGAAGTCTTTATCATTTGCCAGCTCATTGAAGTAAGCCTAAAATTCAACCACAGATTGCATATATCATCATTTATTTATTTACACATTTTATCGCACATCTCCGACTAGTTTATAGTTAGTTGTGGCGGTGTGTATTATACCGACACAAATAACAGAGCCAGTTTTCGAACAAATATTTTACACGGTACAGCGTGTCCGGTTGTTGACTGGACAAACTTTTACAGAACACATGAATATGAGCAACTTTCACGCTGGGAAAACAGCAACCGAATAAAAATTTAAATATAAACAATAATAAGTAATCTACCAATTAAAAAAACATTTCTATCTAAAATATTTCTTATCATGATTGGTTTAGCGGCCTTAAAGATATAGTTCAAAATTTGCAAAAAATGCCCGTTCCCCCCTTATTTCCTAGGTATTTAAAGCAACCATTTTGATCCGACCTGAATTGCACTTGATTGTGTCGTAGCAAGAGTCGCTTTTTATTTAAACGATGCCTTGTTTCGCGGAATTAACCTTCTGTACTAATCGGTGGCAGGACAGTAATTAGGCAGGCTAGCGATCCGTTTCACGGACTACATAGTGTCCTATGGTTTAAAACCTTAATTGTGCGAGTCCGACTCGCTCTTGGCTTTTTTATTGTTGTTGTTGAAAGTTGTTCATATTCATTCAACAACCAAAAATCGCAAAAACTTTTCCGTGTAGTAGTGATCTGTCATTTTATCTACGAATTCCACGATCTCAGTTGACTCCACAAGTCTTTTAAACTATTATACGAAACCGCATCGATTGAAATCATATAAAATCACAACACTTTTGGCTTTGCTGTAGTCGGGTAAAAATAAAAAGAGAGAATTTACGTACATGATCTCTATTGTAAATACTATATTTTGTTTTTAAAAATACTATATTTAAATGATCCGTACCTTAATCCTGACTGCCCACTCATTTTGCATCTGTGATATGATGTCAAGACAATTGTCGCACATTTTCCTTATCTCCGCATTCTTATCTTGCATCAGGTCAATAAGATAGGCTGGAGCTTCTGCAACACAAAACATCTAAAAGAACTACCTCTCCTTCATTCAGTTGCAGAAGCAGAATATTGAACAAGGATATTGATCTTGAGAGTATCTAGTACATTTCAATGTCAAAGTAGAATTTGTGCACAAATTTGAGACTTCAGGGAGTCCTCAACTATGATAAATAGAGTAAATTGGTTAAAGGAAACATGCGCTCAACATTGCAGAAATCTATGGGTACTGTATCTTTTTGGTATTTTAAATATTTCCTAGTATAGCGAAGAGACCGGCATGTCCTAGAAATAAAAAATCGAAGACATGTGACATCCACCAACCGGCCCGCACCCTCTCACCGAGAAGAGAACTCTGCCCCAGAAGTGGGAACATTATAATAGCCGAGAGTGACCCGAACAGGCTTTTTTAGGGTTTCGTACCCTAAAAGTAAATAACGGAACCCTTATAAGATCACTTTACTGTCCGTCTGAAAGACACTTTTTCTCAGGAGCAGGTAGAACTATCAAGTTGAGTTAATATGAAATACAAAGGTCTGCGATCCCTTGGAAGTGTATTCATTCTTCGTCAACGCAACCATAAGATACAAGTATTTATGTCACATATTTTGATACGCGCAAAATCTATACAGTACCTATTCAGGTCAATCACCGAACAATAATAACATGTCAGCGTAATTGCGACACCGCGCTCTATGCCTTGAATACTCGAAACTATCTCTGAAGCAGCCATCAACATGAGAAAGGATTCGCATTTAACTATCACCGAAACGGATTTGCAGTCATGCGTATTACAAAAGCCTGTGCTGTGACTATTCTGTGTCATATCAGAAGGCCTATTCACCACATAAAAGACGATCATATCCTTTGTGAGAAGATCCCAGTCACAAGTACTTGTAAAACTAGCTCGTGCAAGAATGACTGGAGAGAGTTAACATCAGAAAACAAATATTATTATTTGTGCTGCAATTAATGTAACGTAAAATTTCTGTGTGAAAATCAAGTTGAGGCAGTTAAGTTATCAGGCGCTGGTCTGTTGCGTGTTGTTGTTTAGTAAAAACAGAAGATTTTATGGTGTACTCAAACAAGGTGGTTGTCTAGTAAAATTAGCACGTCGACAAAGATTATCTCGCCAGAAATATCACCAATCAATCACATAATAAATATTACTATGCCAGAAATCTCATATGAACATAATCCCAATAACTCAGACAACCTCAGACAATTTGAACCTATTAAGATAAGTCTTGAGATCATGAAGCAGAGTAAACCTTTGAGCACCAATATCTCTTACCACAACATCCATCTTTGTACTGCTAAATCATATGTGGAATCTTGTTATTGGTGGCAGCTTACTGTTTTAAACGTTGGCGGCAAAGGCAACGTAAAGGAAATCGTTCCACTGCTACAGCAGACCGGTCGACAGCCTCTCATCTTTTAACATAACGAACCCTACATAACAATTTTAGTATTATTTGAACATTGTTTTCACCTTGTTAATTCCATTACCCATTTAACTATATCTACTTACTAACATCATCTTTTTCTCCCTCGGGAGCATGTTCAGGTCAATCACCGAACAATAATAACATGTCAGCGTAATCGCAACACCGCGCTCTATGCCCTGAATATTGTATGTAGTAGGTACCTAAGTAAAATAGTCAGTACGCTTTCGGATAGTATATCGGGCGTGACTCAATCTGCACTCTTCCACCTCATTAGTTTTAATCGTTATCCCATTTGTATTACTGAAATATACCTATCTTTATAATCTTTTCTATTTATATCTTTATCTTTTCTCTATTTTTTACTAGAATCATGAAAGGGGGTTTGAATTTTTTTCTAAGGAAGCTAGCACAGATGGCTATTATGTTTTTTCTTGAAGTTGCGAAGATATTTGGAGATAAAGATTGCTATTAAGAGACCTTTCCCCCCCAAATATCCAATATGGAGGACATGAAAGGGGGTCTCTTATAGCAAGCAATCTTTATCTCCAAATATCTTCGCAACTTCAAGAAAAAACATAATAGCCATCTGTTGTAACTTTTGTTAAATGCGAATGACAATAAAATCCATCACTTTGCTGGTATGGATCTAATCCTGCAAAGGAATGCTGTCTTAGATCAAAAGTATCTTTGTCTCGTACCTGTGCGTGAAACGAGGTAATCGGCGGCGCGCGGGTGCGACAGCAGCTGCCGGAAGGCGAACACGGTCTGCAGCACGTGGTCGTCGTCGGCCTGGCGCAGGCGCAGCAGCGCCACGAGCGCCTGCGCCGCGCCCGCGCGCAGCAGCGCCGCCGCCGAGCGCTCGTCGCCGCTCAGCGCGCCCGTGCCCACCACGCCCTCCAGCACCAGCTCGGGGTCCACCGAGCTGTCTGCACACGATACGAATGCATCAAACCAGCGGTGCTAGCACGGATCTTTTTTAACGATCAACCAAAAATGGAAAATTAAGAATCTTACGATATGAGATATCGTAAGATTCTTAATTTTCCATTTTTGGAAGTCATTTTTTATCAAATAAAAGACACATAACAACAAAACACAACTGAAAAGAGTTTCAGTTGTTTTAAGATTTTTAAATTCTTATTTATATGTTCAACTTTTTTGTTTTTTTCATTTCTCATTTTAAATTACATTTATTCATATCATATTATTGTAATCACCTTTCAAAACCCTTCATTTTGATACCCCACTCGATGGGATTGGGAGAATTTTTAATAGGGGGTAGGGGGGGAACTTACGGATTCACGTAGTGCTGGGCTATAGAATATAGATGGCGCTAATACCAGTTTTAAATTTTCACCTGGAAAATAGGCCCATGACTGCCTTTTTTTATTTTGAAAACATGCATTTTGTCACCAAAAATTTGTCATTTTGATTTTTATAATTTTAATATACCCAGTGACACACGCGCATTATAGAAGAATTAGCGACATATCATTCATCAAAATCGGTTCAGCCGTTTAGTAGTTACGAGGGATCACAGAGACGGCCATACATACAGGTCAAACACACAACCCTATTTTTGGGGTTCGCCGCAGTCGGGTAAAAAGATAGGATGAAGGAAAAATTTATCAGTACTATAATAATAATAATTAAAAATCCATCTTATCACAATACTTATCTACATTTTAAGCAAATAAATTATTTATATTTCTAATGTTTGGGACATTCCGTTATTACTCCTTTCGATTTTTTTGGTGGCCTGGACCAGCTTTCTAATTACGCAACATATTTTCGTAAACGATAAAGACAAATCTGTTTCATTTTGACAGTTCAACAACATTCATTGCGTTATTTACGTTGCTCTGCATTTTTTTTTTCGAACTTACGGAGCAATGGATTAGCAATCTGTTTCAAAACGATTCAGATTCGGATTGATTTTGCATTACGTAATTAGGGTACTGATTTCATATAAAGTTGCTCATCCTCTTTTGGTTGCAAATTGTAATGTAAATTTAGTTTTTTTCTAAAACATGATAATTATCTTAGATCCTGAATTCAAGTGTGGGGAAGTTTAGATGCAGGACTGATTAATCTGCTTTAAGGCGACAATAACCGACTTTTAATGATTTTATACTGAAGATCACGTCCAAACGAATAGTGATAATGATTTGGAAATAAAAAAGTGTTAAATACGAGGATTTTCTTAATAACTTAAACTGTGAATATTTTAGAATATGTTTGTATTACATAGTGTAATAAAATTGTAAAGTTATGTCTAACGCGGATACAAAACTGAGAATCACACAAAAACTATAAATTTTTCTTAAACCTTCACCATTTTAAACATAATTTAATCATTAACCTTTTAGTATATGTGTTTTATTAAAATACCTTTTGTTTTATCTATAATAAATTCATAATGAGTCTAATTTGGGACAGCGCTCCTTGATGGGCGCGTTATATTACTGGCTGGCATTACGACGCGGTGCGTTAGCTCAGCACAGAACAAGCAAGCTAACCACTCAAGGCCACTGGCATATATCGGCGTCTTAAATGTACAGTTTCCCCCACATGTGGAAAGCAAAACTTCCTTTTCCGTTTTTCCTACAAATGGTGGAACCCGAAACAATGGTGCCTAATGTACTGGTTATGGTTATGGCCTAGTTAAGACATCAGCGTATTTTGAACCTATCTGTACCATACCCATACAAATATTCTGTTACAGAAATTATTATTACCTATTAATGTTTTTCTGTTTTTAGGTTGCAAATAAGCTTTTGCTTGATATTATCATTTAATTACCTGGATCTAAAATCTTCATAATGCAGGGAATCAAATTGTATCGTTCGACAACGGCGAATATATCGATGTTGTTATTAGTGTTCAGTATATTATTGAGAGTTCCCAAACATTCCACCATGAATTCTTCAGCTGCATCACCATTTGTGACAGCTCCTGCTATATCTCCAACAAATTCCTGCAAATTAAAAGTACCGGTAAACCGGGGTTACTTTGAATCGCGGGGTAACTTTGATAGAAACTTCCATTTCATATAAAATCGTGAATTACTTAAAACGAAACGCAATTTTTTTTCGTTTTTTTTCTGAGTTATGAACACTGAACAACTGTTTAATCCTTTCCTCAGGACACGCTGGGAATCCACCAATCATTTTAATTGAAAAAGGTAAATATATTGTCATTCAAACAATCAAATCAATTGTTAGATCAAAGTTACCCCATGCGACAATATTTATTTTTCTCGTTGATAGATTTTTATTTTTTAAATTGTATTGGCATTTTAATTGGGTAATTATATTTAAATTGTATTGGCATTTTAATTGGGTAATTATATTTAAATTGTATTGGCATTGTAATTGGGTTTATTTAATTGCGTAATTACTTTGCAATTACGCAATAATTACTTTGTAATTACACAATAAAATAAGGGGTATCAAAGTAACCCCATCTTACGTATAACTTTGATCAGGCAGTTTAATTTTTTTTTCTCAAAATCAAGCCAATTTTTTTCACTTATTATTACAGGAATCGAGAGTAATAAAAAAACCGATCACTAGATTTATTTAGTATTTTTTTACACCCACAAATTTAAAAGATATGAACCTTCAAAGTTTAATATTGATCAAAGTAAACCCCGGTCTACGGTATTCAAAATATATTTGTTTTTTTTGTCTTGTTCTTGTGTGTGTGTTGTTGTTTTTATATTGTTTCAAACATTATTTTTATGTAGATACAGTGGGCGGCATCGGCAGTACGGCCGTTAATGTGGCATAATTATACTAACGGCAGTTTATGAAAAAGTTTAGCTTTGCAAAACGTCGTCTCTCTCGGTCTTTCACAGGTACCTTTGTGAAAACGACTTTCTTAAGCTCAATGTGCCATATTGACGTGCGCGTACCTATGGTTATAAATATCCATACGTAACAGTTGTGTTTTTCATATTTACTAACATACATAGTATACATACAGTAGGTATGAGGAATAGAATTATTTTCACTAATTTGCATGAAGCTCTAATTAGAAGTAGATCTAAAAGAATCGGTTTATTGACACCGTTATTTTGTTAGGTAAACAAGAAGTAACTTTTCACGCCCACGATGAAAGTTGAAGTGACCCCTCTCGTTTTACTACGCTCCGCCACTGATGCATACCTACGTTAGTGTAAAATCTACTTAAAATCTTTATAATTTATGTCTAACGAGTTCCAAAGTGATGAACTGATGACCAACAGCAAGGAATACGATATAGGTGTAGTAAAACTTACAACAAAGAGTGCTTTATTCTGCGGATGGTGTGATAGATTGCGCACGAGTTTCATGAGCATAGCATTGCGGTGTCGAAAGGCGCGCGCCAGTAATTCGCGCAGGCGTCCCTCGGATGCCATCTGGTTGGCGGCGCGCTCGCACCACGCCAGGTTGATGCACAGCGCCAGCAGCACGTCCGTTGTGCCCGCACCGCCAACGCCGCCCTTCGTGCCGATACTCTCCCCGTTCACGTTCAGCAGCAACATGTCTGTGAGCTGTGAAAATATTACTTAACGTTTTGAAATTAAATTCAGTTGCAGCCTAGTCACCAGATTAATCACTCATAACATAACATCACGCCTTGTTTCTCCGAAGTGTTGGGCAGAGGAGTATCTATAGTACACCCACATTTCGCCAGTTATGTTTAAGTCCCATGTAATAGGGGGCGAGCCTATTGCCATCAGCCGGTCACAAATCCAGAGTCCAGGCACTGCCCGACCTGGGAATCGAACCCAGGACCTCATGTTCAGCAGTAGCGCTTGCGACCACTAGACCAACGAGACAGTCCCAATCAACTATCTGTATCTACCAGTATGTAAGTAGTAAGTACTTACCAATTTGACACAATCCGATTGTGTAAACATCAACTTGACTCTATCGTCCATGCTCAAATGGTATAAAATTTTCATTGCCAAATTAATGTGTTTGTCATCACCTGTAATTTTAAATAGATTAAATCTATGTATTAAAAATGTCAAGCAACAAATAATATCCAACACTTTTAGAAGCAACTTACTTGTAAATTGTATAAACTTTGGCAGTAATCCCAACTTTATCATCTTGTTGCGTAGTTTTGTATCAAAAGTTAAATTAAACAACAATTTCAAAGTAACATTAACTAGATCAGCGTTATTAGAATTCATCAACGGCGCTAATTTTTCAACAATTCCTCTAGATGCCATACTTGTTTTATTTTCTATAAAAATAGAGAGTTTTTGTAAAAATGAAACTATGAGAATGAGGAGATCTATATTTGTATGTCTCTCCATCGCACCAATAAGCAGGCCAACAATATCTTTCTTGTGCATTTTCTCTTCCACTTTTATGTTATCTGCTATATTAAGCAGCATGTAAAAGGCGACCCTCAGTAATTGCTCCTGTCGCTTTGATAGTGTTTTTAATTTGCGTTTCATTTGTTCTTCATCGCTTTTTGATAGAAATTCATCAGATGCACTGCATAGTTCTTCATGGTAGCTGGATACTAGTGACCTAGATTTTTGCATATTCACATCGGCGACAGCCCATGTGCCTGATTTGGGGCGACGCTTTGGCTCAGGAATACGACTTTTTGGTGGCTCATTCTATAATAATAAATTACACTTGTATTGCATTTATTTTGAGATGTAGTAACATTCAAAATCAAAAGTCATTTATTCAAACTAGGCTGAGAATCAGCACTTCTCTAACATCAAAATTACATAACACAGTCTGCCAAAACCACCGCCCTTCAGTATTTCCTAGTAATTTAGCTGGGGAGAAGAAGTGGCGCAACAAACTGGCCAACAGCACAGCTGTCTGTTCAGTTAGAAAAATCCTCACCTTATCAGGTGTCACCACCTGCTTTTTTCCTTCAACTTTCTCCTTCCATTGATCATATCTCTTTAATTCATAATCAATTACATCCATACACAAAGATCCAATTTTATACTGAATAATGACAGGATGAAATTCATTATAAGTAGAGAAACAAAAAAATGTGTACACTATGTTTGTGCTTAGTTCGATGCTCCTTTTCCATTCTTCTCTCAGAACCCGTGAAAGTGCACTTAACAATGCCTCTGAAATTTCAATAAGTATCATAAATACTACTTTTTTTTAGGATTTCATTGGACAGTAATATGGCTCTTTTCTCAAATTTACTAGCATAGTATGTTTACTATGCTTGCAAACCAAGATGTAACACAATAACACAAGTTTTTTTTATAGTAATAGCTTTTCCTGCAACTTAGATCGCCTCTACGCAACCCCCAAGTTCTCAGGGTTTTTTTTTGCTTTTTACTCAATTGCCAATCACTCTGTACATGTATAGTGATAGAAGATAACAAATAAATAATAATAACGAATGATATAACACTAATAATTATTCAAAGAAAAACAATTTATACAAATGAATAAACAGAATTATATATAATACATAATAATATGTACAGTTATAAAAAATAATCTATCTATATAATCATTTAAGTACATTTTGCAGATAAAATAATACATAAATAATAGATAACCGAATATGCAATTATGTAGTATCTTATTTGCGATCTTCTGACTTTGATTATAATATGTAAGTTAAAATTTGTTCCCACAAAAACAACATAATTATCTCGTAAAACAGGACTTCCTCTCTCCTACCCTTTTGCTGCGCCCTACAGTCCATCCCTACGGTCCGTAATGATCTAAATTATATAGTTACCACCTAAGTTCACATTATGGTAAAGCAATAAAGATATTGAGTATTTAGAAGATAGTATATTTCTAAAGCTAGAATTTTGAGTTTAAGAGGTAGTAGACATTGAGCCATATTTTACAGGAAAATTATAGCAGATTGCGACAGTGTAGGTATAGATGTTGAAAAAGATTTTTTACACTGGTTAAATGACAAACTTTCATACACAATTTCATCCCATATAGGAGATACATTTTTAAAAAAACCTTTGTGCTTACCTTCGTGGTTATAAGGTGCTCTTGGGCAAAATTTCATACTTCTAGACCCAGCGGTTTAGGCTGTGCATTGTCTGTCAGTGAGTGAACAATATAAGATTTTTATCTATTCAACTTACCATTTCGTGCTAGCTCTATTAAATTATCAGGATTTCTAGCAAGTTGCAGTATCAGAGCAGATCCTTTTATTTTTTCTGGGATATCATCATAAAGTAATTCCACATAGTCATCAATACTATTTAACACAGCAACTGGAACACTCTCTACTGGACTCATCCTCGAAAGAAGCCAACTATTATGCCCCAGGTAATCTTTAAAAGGTAAATTGATTATGTAATATCATGAATTCTAATTAAATTCAACTCCACCCCGAAGACGACCCACCGACCAATCCAACAACTGCATATTATCTAATTTCTTAAAAGCGACTATGTTGGTTTGGTTTTATCAAGTCCATCAACCATGACATGCCTACAGCTGTTAGCAGCTGGCTAGTTCTTATTCACAGGATGCACCTCACAATTAGTGGGGTTTATTTAAAACCTTTGCTTAAAGTTAAGGGATATTTTAACGTCAAAAATATATGGATAGGCAGACGTTAATCATTACTTAATTTTAACAACATTTATAAATAAACCACAGTATGTCCTAATAACCCACCATAAAGCAAAAATAACAATGATTAAAAAGATCTTTACTTCTATCAGTATTGCGTATTTGATAATAGCACTTAACATAGTTTAGAAAGTAAATCCGTCAAGGTAAGCAAATATGTGTGTAAGTCGGCAATCAAAACATAAAAAAGATCGTATTATTTCATTACTTTAATTAATTTTGAAAACCTAGGATGACCCTCATCTTGATTATCAACTTAACATAACTTGATTCTCAATGGAAAATGTTGATCATCAAAAGTATAAATCTAATTCTGTGCGAAATATAATAATTAATTAAAAGAAAAAAATGACTCAGAATCTCTTCTCTACTTCAATAAGTTTGTCCTTGTTGTAAATAAATTGGCGTTAAATCATGAAAATGGCTTTTTACTAACTTGGCTTATTGAATACTAAAATCAAAAATCCTGCTGAAGTATTAGATCTGAGGAGAACTATTTATTTTATCGAAAAATCAATACAAAACACTGGGTCAAAAAATCTATACACAGAATCCCACTTCACAGTGACAGTGTCACTGTCACTAATTAAAGTTGCATGCTCTGTGTCACTCATGGCCATGGAATTAGTATGTACTGTATAGACTGCATTCCCAGATAAGCTGTAATCGTTTCGAGCGTGCTAGCACCCATACCGAATAAGCGTGAGATAACGATATGCCGTGAATCGTCATAGATTACGTCATGACATGCGCCATCTTGCGATAACGCCGACCATGCCTTACACTCAATATCACCGTGAGCGCTGTCAAAAAGGACAGTTGTGCTGTTTTGTTTTGAGTCGCACCATGGTATTTTCGAAATTCTGCATCGCCGCCTAACCAAAGAAGAAATTTGCGGTCTAAACACAAAGAAATATGGTAGATGAAAATAAAAATAATTTATGTTGCCAGTTTTGTTATCTTTTAATGATATTATTGAAAGTTTGAGTATCGTAGAAAAAAATGTAAAAAAATATTTTTTTAAATCCGTGTGGCCAGGGTCTTGATAATGGGCATACGTAGCATAGCAGACGGACCCACAGATTCACCATTTTCGTATGTTCAACCGTCTGCATATCGAACATGAAATCCAGATGGCGCTACTCGTGACAGCTTGGCAGAAAAATCCTTACTGTGCGTTTGCACCATTGACCTATAAAATATAAGTCAATGGTTTGCACTGGCGAAACATTCACAACAAAACATGTTGAAATCTTTAGTTTCTGTCAAAGTTCCATACAATATTTGACAGGAACTAGAGATTTCAACATGTTTTGTTGTGATGTTTTGCCAGTGCAAACGCAGAGTTAGAATGGCACTATATACTAATATTTAGTGCTCTGTGGTTGCCAGTCTCTAATCCAGTCTCTAACTGTGCGTTTGCACTGGCGAAACATCACAACAAAACATGTTGAAATCTCTAGTTCCTGTCAAATATTGTATAGAACTTTGACAGAAACTAAAGATTTCAACATGTTTTGTCGTGAATGTTTCGCCAGTGCAAACGCACAGTTACACAAACCATGACACAGACTACAAATAGGGATATACGTCTATAAATAACTTTGCCGCTGGCTGCGCATACAGTGTGCTGACATACGTGCAACTGTTTTTTAAAAGATTGACTACTGCGCAGTTATTTGTAGCTTACTTCAGAGTGGCAAAGTTATTAGTTTGACATTTTGACGCGAACTGTACAAAGCGATGTGGAGGAAATGTTTGACGCCATATTTCAGTTAGGATATTTAATTATATTTTTTTACCCGGCCTGGCTTCGCATGGGTAGCATTATGTACAGACGTCAGGACGTCAAAATACCCGAGACTGTCAAATTTTCCCAATCAACTTTGAAACATAAGCTTAATGTTGAAAATCTATTAAAGAATTTTGACAGATTGTAGTAGGTTGATGTGCTGGCGTCTGTACATATCTATGGAACCTACCTACCTACTCTACTTATCTATATACATACCTTCTTAAATATACCTACCCTACCTACACCTACACACACAATGTTGAAATCGCCGGTGATTAGAGTGCCTGTGTATCTGCTATTTGGTAGGTATAAGTTGTTATGTACATACAGTATAGTCGTGAGCATAATTTTTCAGGGTTTTATGCTGCCAAAGTGATGTCAGATAAATAAGATAGCAACGAGGCATCACATTCTTCTGAATTTAACGGAGAAGACAGATATTTATCACGCAAGACATATCCGATAATATTGAAATTAAAATTAATGCATTGACACTTTTTTTTTAAAAGCTTGTGCAGAATCCTATAATTTGGCGTCGCGGTAGTCTCGCTGAATAGTTTTGATGTTCCTTAAATGTCACATATTTGGGCTGCCTTTTGTTATTGCCATCATAAATGGCAGAATCATGAAATCAGATATTATTGCCGAACTGCCCACATAGTGCCCACGAGTGGTCCACCGTCCAATCTGTTCTTGTAAAATCTTATTATTAATAAATAAAGAAATTTGAATTCATTTTCAATCGAAACACCTACTCTACTAACATTGCATAGACAAAAAAGGTTGTCGTCTAAAGTTTGGCATCACTACGCTAGAGAAGGATGGACGGCGGACAAAAGAAGGAAAGACACAACACTCAAGCAAGACTCAACAGTGCAGTGACTAATTTCGGGAATTTTAATATTTCTAATCAATTTAAATTATTTATAGTTCTGGGAAGCATATTTTCGTGTTAAACATTTCGAGTTTCCCAACTATTTCCTTGTGATATTATTGTGAATAATTATTTATTGACTTTAAATCCGCGATACGAATGTTCCGTGACGATACAACATTATTTGTGTATTTCCTTTCAGTGAGATAAGAACAACGATATGAGATAATTTGAAGGACTTCAGTCCTTTGGATCGCCCCATTAATGGTATTTTGTGATTTTATTTTCTATAAAAATGCTTTCCTAACATAATTACTTTTACGTCGCTCATTTCACACTCTCAAGTTGTTTATTTTGCAATAGTCGTCAATCAATACATTGAACTCGATTTATATCTATGGCTAAACTATACTATCCAAATCAATAGCTAGTAATTAAACAAATAAAAAAATGTTTGCGAAAGTTCTTACAAGTTGCAAATAATTACTGTTGCAGGTTTTGAGGTAAATGTATTTACTTTCGATTATTGTAATCCTATCAAAGAGCCTGCCTTATCAAGGCAGAAATTACCTATATCTTTTTTATCTAACCTAGTCATAAGTAATTAGTACCTACTCCTTTTGTTCCATGTGTAATTTTGAGATGATCATCAAAAACCCATTGAGGTTTTGTAACTTCAACAATATTTTTGATATAAAAGGGAATTGTTTATTGATCAAAGTATGTACTTACTTACCATGAGGAAGAGTGATCATTACAATCACAGGATTGAGGTACTTGACGCAGCACAGTCTGAGTCAAATACCTACTGAAATCTAATGATATATTTAGTCAATTATGACATGTAAATAGATTTAGTTATTCATATTAATTTATTTGTATTCTAGGTGAACAGATTGTATACTGGAATGCTATCCCTATCATAATATGAACTGAAAAATACATCACAATGACTGAAACTGTCCCAACTTTAACAACTCCAATCTCTTTGTCAACATATCATCAACTGAGTCTTACAGGTATTTTCTGGTGCTCACTTTATTATTATCTCCTATATTCATTAAAAATAAATTAGATTTGATTTGTTCTGGCATTTTATTCCCATCTCGTTGTTATGACAACTTTACAGTTAATTTAATTTCACGTTTTAGTATGCTGAAAAGATACATTAAAACTTTAGTTAGAGACACTCATACATGACTCACTCATAATAATAATTATTTTAACCTTAACTAACAGAAAAATGATTCCTGATCTCAGTAAATCCAATTATTTCTGTGTTAAGTTAATTACCATTTGTTATGTCAACCAGTGTAACATCGGCAGCACTTATTATTTTTTTTACTTCAATATTAAGTTTCAGCAAGACCTTTGTGTGTCACTTTAAATTGTATTGACTGCTGCTCTAAGTTTCTTATTGCTAACAAGACTTGTTTTATTTTCCATTAGTTGAATCAGCAAACATCAAGAATTCTGGGCTCTTCAAACCTAATCCATATTTACAAGTGATAATCGATGACAAAATTTCAAGACGCACTGAAGTTATAAAGAGTACCTTGCACCCAAAATGGAAAGAAGATCTTACAGTGCTTGTAACACCACAGTCTCAGTTATTGTTCCGGCTTGCAGATTATCATAGTTTCAGGAAAGATAATGTTATTGGTGAAAAACGAGTAAATTTGTTAAAAGTTTTGCTTTACTGCAATGGAAAATGTGATAATGTGGAGTTGATCATAGGTAAATATATTTTTTTTATGTTATTATGATAATACCAGCAACATAACAATTGAATGGTTGGCAAAACATTAACTTACACAAATTGATTTGTTGGTTTATACATGTCTTCTTCTTCAGTATCAATGGCAAATAAAAGAGGTGCTGAGATAGTTCAAATATTATGTATGGGCCATAATTCAGCCATGTGAACATTGCTTGCTGATGCAATCATAAGATTCTCAAGTACACAGGCAACAGGGCATGCATAAGGTGGTTGGTGGGTCATTTTCTGCATTGAGATGCTGCATATACACTCGAGATCTGAGCCGTGTATGAACCCTGGTAGAGACTAGAGATTGTTTATGCTACAACTAGTCTTGCGCCTGCTCGATCATTTTTAAGAACACTCCGTACTAGTTCATTTCGGATGGTGAACTAGTTCATTCCATTAGTTCTAATAGTTCTATTTGGTCTTCGTTCTCAGTCAGCATTTCCATAGAGCACAGCGCGGACCATAGAGCAAATACGCTCTCTAGGTTCTACCAAAGACATTGTTATACATAAATCACTACTTAAAAGTACTTACTACAGAAAACTACTATTTACTCTAGTGCATTTACTAGAGTAAATAACTTTATTTAATTCTCATAGAGTACTTATTATTTGCACGACCAAAAAGGCGCGACGAAACATCGGTTGTTTGTTTGTACCATCGTCTCGCGTGTTGGGCGATAAAATAGAAATAACGCGCATCTCATCTCATTCTTACGAATTCGGTCGGTCGGGTTCGGGTAGCATCGTCAATCGTCGGCTATTCTCTCTCGTTCTTATTCATTCACAGACATCGAATGAAAACGTATATCGCATGGTATAACGTTTCTGCATTTCTGTCAAACAATCAGTCAGACTATAATTCATTTCTCGTTCACGCGATTGCACGAGTTCGAAAAGAGCTATTTTATTTGACCTATTAGACCGATTACAAGCCAGCGTTCGGAAACATTTCTTCTAGTACAGTGCGTAGATACTGCGCCTATTCGTAAATCGTTCACGAACTACACAAGACTAGCTACAACCAACTGGGTTTGGAGTCTGTTTAGGGATTTCAGGTGAAAAACCCTCGGCTCGATAAAGTTGCCAGGGGGTTTAATCAGTTCCCGCCAGAGGTCATCTCTTGCTGTAGAGGCGTTGCCATAGCTGGACCCACGCACCCAAGAATACTTTCACGGGTTTTAAACCTCTGAGGCACTGAGTCGTAGTTGTGCATTGGGTGGCATGAGTCAGCCTGTACCTTGGTCCTAATTTCTGGAGGCGCAATACCTGTCAGTGATTGCCTTAAACCAGCCCCAGTACGAATGTGTCATTTAGAGCTGTATCCTCTAGGTTGCCGTGGGCTGAACGGTCCCATACTTGACAGGCATATATTGTTTGGATATTGTGTTGCATTTTATTTGTGGATCAGGTTTTTCTTAGTTTTTTTGTAAGTAGGATAACTAAGATATTTAACGTTATTGCGATGATTTTGAATTAATTTTTAAAACGTTTTAAACACGACTGTACCATGCGAGCGACCGCATAGTACCTACCTAGCGAATGAGTACGTGCGAGCGAGACGCACGCACAACTTTCATTCATGCGCGATCGCAGCCTACGCCCCGTTTACTATTCCTATTTTGGCTATTATTAGTTTTACGCACGGGTAAGATGGATAGTTTTCATGATTTTTTAATGATATTTGGAACTTTTGTATCTCAATGGTACTAAGCAAATATTCTCAGGCATGGCCTCTGTTCCACTTACACAACACAACATATTATTCTCGAGCCGGTAAAAAATGTCATCCGGTGTAGACGTATTATATAGATCATCAAACAATTCAAATTAAAACGTCATTTATTCAAACTAGGCTGAGAATCAGCACTTTTCGAACGTCAAAGTTACAAAAGATAGTCCCACAAAACGCCCACCCTTCACCACTTCCTAGTGCTTTAGTTGGGAAGAAGAAGTGGCGCAAAAAACTCCTAGCAGCACAGCTGTCTGTTCAATTGGAAAAAAATGATTCTATTGATGATACGAGGGCGGCACTGGAAATTCCGGGAATCAAGGAAGTGGCACAACATTACTATTTAAAAATGTATTTATTGCTTTTATAAGTATTCTCCGCGAAATTTGACACATTTTTCCATACGATGGAACCAATCATTGAAGCAACCATTCCATTCGGAAGTTGGGGTCTCCAAAATGGCCGTTTTGTAGGCGTCCACAGCTTCTTCAGGTGATGAAAATCTCTGTCCACGCAATTTATTCTTTATTTTAGGGAAAGTATAGAAATCATTAGGGCTTAGGTCGGGGCTGTACGGCGGATGGTCTAATAATTATATGTTTTCTTGCTCTAAAAACTCTTTTGTTCTGTGCGCGGTGTGAGAACTCGCATTGTCGTGATGGAGGATGATGCGGCGGTTGCAGTTCTCTTTACGGAGTTCAGAAACGACATGTGGCAAACAAATGCTAGCATACCATTCTGCATTAACCGTTCTTTGTCCCTCAAGAGGAATAGTCGGTTTTGGAGACAAACGTGGCCACCATTTTTTTTGCAACACCGTGAACGAACAATTTTTGTTGGCTTTAACTCATTTTCGAACACCCAAACTCGTGACTGGTTTTTTGTTTCGGGTTCGTACGCGTATATCCAGGATTCCTCACCTGATACGATGTTGTATACAGCATTTGAGGATCCTGCGTGGAATCTTTCGAGAGTTCTGACGCACCAAGTAACGCGAGCCGCTTTTTGCTCTTCACAGAGCGAATGCGGTATCCATCGGGAAAACAACTTTTTTACACCTAATTGTTCATGCAAGATTATTTGTATTTGACTCATGCCAATGTCTAAAGTTGCCTGAATTTCGCGATATGTCACATGTCGATCTTCCTCAATCAGCTTACGCACAGCATCAACGTTTTCTTGGGTGACTGCAGTTTTTGGACGACCTTGACGGGGATCATCACTGAGCTTGACACGTCCACGTTGAAATTCAGCACCAGCACCAAACCAGCGATAAATTGTGGTTTTGTATGGGGCTTCATCACCAAATGCAGAAATCATCCGGTCAACACACTGTTTTTGTGTTAAACCACTTCGAAAGTCATAATAAATCATCGCTCTTGAATTTTCTCGAGTCAATTCCATTTTCTCAACGACTAAACAAGTTTGACAAAACCTTGTGACAAGACCGAGAATCTTTTTTTAAATAAATAAATGGTATTCGATTTTTAAAACCAAGGAGTTTTCAATTAAAAAGATTTTAATATGACAGGAACAGTGGAAATATTCCATTCCCGATACTATTAGTGCAGCCCTCGTCGTATGCAAAATTATTTACATTACGCAAAACATAATTTAAATTATAAATGTATAGCCATATGTCAGCTAGCACACGCCAATATATACCAACCAAAAATATCGAGAACTGTACTCAGGCAGAAATAAAAAAAGTTAAGACTAAACGTAAACAATATCTGAATAAAAGCCTCCAGTCATAAAGGGCATGCCCGCTTACATATAGCTGTAACTGGAAGTTATAAATGATAAACTAGGACCATCGAGGTAAAATAAATAAACAGTTAATTACTTAGGCTTAGATTAATAGACATACTGAGCACTTGCTTTGGCTCACATGTTATCCCTTCTCTATCTTCCACTTGTAGTTTGATAGTTGTGCGACTGTGACAGGAATAATGCCTACTATGCCTAGCCAAAGCACATTCCTAACAATTATTAACATCGGCCTTAGGAATAACTTAAATTTGCAGCTGAAGTTCTAGTCCTTTGCATGCTTGTTTTCATGTTATATTAGGTTACTGTGTTTCAAGTTATATTAGAAAAAGTAATAAAAAATGAATGATGAGGAAGTTTAAATTTTTATTGAAACTAATTTTTTTCCTCATCTTTTATAATTTTCATGGTTTCATACAGTAACGATTTTATGATATCTTCTGAAACATACTATGATATGGTTTCTTTGGTATCTTTCGACGCTTTTTCTGTAGCCTTTTTCGAGAGCTGCTGAGCTTAGGTACTACAGCCCTCGAAAAAGGCTACAGAAAACGCGAACTTATACAATGTACTGTAGGACATTCTATGTTATAGGGTCTGGTTTCCGCACTTAGTCCCTCAGGTAGATCATTGTGCGTGGGCCATGGCGGCCGTTTGGTGGTTATTCCAACCAGCCCACCTCCCTCCAGAAGTTAATTAAATCTCCCAGTGGCGTTCCTAGGGGTAAAAATTAGGGCAAGCCGACAGAGTTGGTACGATAATAAAAAAAACAGAAAAATATCATGCCGCTTAGGAACCTTTTCACCATAATTCATATTCGCTTGTCACATGCAAAATTTTTCAACCAAAGGCACTGGCCAAATTATTTATTGGTTGTTCTATTGCTGTACGTAATAATTTCATAATTTTATGACTAATTTTAATGTGGATAGAAAATGTTAACATGAGATATTTTTAACTTTATTTTGTACTGATAGGCTTTGTTCTTTTGATCTATGGTTTTATTACGGCAAGCCGGGCTTTTTGGCTTCTATGAAGGTACTGCCACTGATTACGCGCATTTATTAGTATAGATGGCACTTAAGACAATTACGTAGTAATGCTTGAAATAATATGTAGAACTTCCGTGCCTCGGAAAGCACGTTAAGCCGTTGGTCCCGGTTGTCATTCGTGGATCTTTGACAGTCGTTACGGGTCGTCAGAAGCCCGGAAGTCTGACAACCAGTCTTACCAAGGGATATCGTATTACCCAGTTACTGGGTTGTAGAGGTCAGATAGGAAGTCGCTCCATGTAAAATACTGGTATTCAGCTGCATCCGGTTAGACTGGAAGCCGACCCCAATATAGTTGGGAAAAGGCTAGGCAGATTGATTGCTTGAAATAATATGTAGAACTAATCGCATTTTAAAGGTTTTCTAACCAAAATTATAATAATGTTGTACCATGAACAACATAATGAAAATCAGTCAATCCCTTGACTGGTTTTTTTTTTATCGTAAAAAGTCTTTCGGCTTACGCTAATTTTGGCCCCTAGGCACGCCACTGCTTACACCGCGCCCCGCAATACCCAAATTGTATTTTATTTATTAAAGGAAAGGCATAGCACGTGTATGTTGTTATATTTTTATATTATATTAAACTGTGTATAATATGGGTGACCCGAGGGTTTCTTTTCTAATCTGGGTGACGCCCGTGCATTCAAAGAGCGCGTGCGCGATGGTTTCCTCAGCCTCCATGCACGCCCTGCACAGAGGACTGTCCGTTATGCCTATTGTGTGGAAGTGTTTGTTTAGCAAGCAGTGTCCCGTGATGGTCCCCGTCACCAGGCGCAGGCCGTAACTGTTCAGGCGCTATAAACGCCTGGTTAGCCTGCTATCCAAGGATGGCATAGATTCCTTGGACTGCCTGCAGCCCGGTGTCGAGGTCCACCAGCTCTCCGCTTGTGTGTGGGTAAACTCCTGTAGCCACCTACGTATTTAGTTGAAGGGTCCACAGACTGTCGTGCTGGATCCTCGTCTAGCAAGTTCGTTAGCTGCGTCGTTACCTAGCGATCCGCTGTGTCTTTTTATCCATTGCAGGGTCTGTGGGACATTATTTTGATGTTAAAAATCTGTTGGAGAGTTTGTAATATCTATCTATAGTACCTACGGTTGTTCCTACATTTTCTATGCAGAAGCGTGCATCTCGACACCCGCTTGACGCGATTAGTAGGAAGTCACATCGCATCGTTGCAAGTCGTGCGTCATATCGCGCCCGTACGGTAGCCTTACTAACATAATATATGTATGCTTTAGTCAGCGTCACTATAAGAGCGATTATTATAGCTTGATTACAAAATTCCACTACCCATAAACTAAAAATGTATTACCACCACATGTATTACAAATGTCGCCCAAACCGAATGCGGTGTTGTCCCAAAATATGTGGACAAATGTGGAGAAGCAACTTAGTTTTACACTATTGAAACACACTGTTAAATAATTGAAACCTATTTTTTCAGATTTGATGAAAACCGTGTCCCAAGAAAACTCGTCTACTGTAAGTGGGGAAGTAAAAGCCGCTGAATTGGTGATACTTCTGGATGGCCTAAGAGTCGATCCATCAGTTTTAAGTCAGTCACATGAGTTACTCGGAGAATCTACTAACAGCAGTGGTCCCCTTAATGACGGAGTTCGGGCTCGGATTAGGTTACGGAGCAATGCGGAATCTGCTATGCGATCTATTATTCGCACACAAAACCTAAGAGTAAGCGTTGTGATAATTTAGAATTAGATGCACTTATGTCTGATTATTTATTTGTCTTGTAAATCTATGAATAAAATAACTCGTAAATATCTAGCCTCCACCGGGACCGCCGCCGCTTAGCAACGGCACACTGCAGCACGGAGGCCCGAGCGGCGCGGGCGCGGCGGGCGGCGCGGGTGTGGCGGGCGGCGCGGCGGGGCCGGGCGCCGCGGGCGGGCCGGGCGGCGCGGGCGCGCTGCCGGACGGCGGCCCGGGCCCGTCGCACGCGGACGCGGAGCCGGCCGCGCCCGGCGTCGCTGTGGTGTACGCCAACCCCGCCGAGGAGCCGCTGCCCGCCGGCTGGGAGATGCGCTACGACGTGTACGGCCGCAGGTACCATGACTTGTCTTTATTAACCCCCGACGTATAAAGAAAGGACAAGTTTGACGGATGTCGGTCTGTGTGTCTGGCGTCCTTTGTCATTCTGTGTATCTGTGCCGGGCATCGTAGCTCCCAAACGGATTTCAATGCTGTTTTTTTTATTAGAAGGCTGCTTTAGTCGGGGTGGTTCTTAGCTATGTTTCATGAAAATCTGTTCGCCAATTTTGAAAATAATCAGGTAGGTATGTTCTGTTTGGTGTAAGTATCACAGCTACGTAATAGGGTGTTTTACTCTATAAGAGAAAAGATCTAAAAATATATTATTGAGATAGCTTAGGCAAAAAGCAGTCGGGAAACGTTAGTTTTAGTTCGTAAAATAGCAAACTAAATTTAAAAATTCAATTCAAAGGTTTCAGCTTTTTTAATCTGTTTCATAACACCATTAGATAATAGTCGCCATGTTATTACGTCATACGGCTATGTAAACTTAGAAAGTGTTAACTGTCAACTATCAGCATACCTTTAATCTATAAATTTGTTTACACAGCCAACTGATGTCATGACCACAGAGCAATATGGCGTCCACTGCGTCCAGCGTTTTCGTCAAATTACGCGCGAAATTTGAAAATGCAAAATTTTAATGCATTTTAATGACACTTAACGATTTAATAATAAAAAAAAATGATTTATTAGTGGTTCATTAGCACTATTAAACTATAGAATCTAATTGAGACACTTTTCAAAAATGGGTGTAATACCCTATTGTAATCCTAACTAATATTATAAATTCGAAAGTGAGTTTGTTTCTTTGTTACGCTTTCATGAAGAAAGAAAGACTAATATTTACTTGGACACAGTTCGTGAAACACAATAACAAAATAAAAAGGTAAAATAATCATAACGCCATAGTGTGTGCCTAACGGCTGCACGAAAAAGGTTAAAACGGCTGAACGGATTTGGATGAAATTGGGTCAAAACCAAAATTTTGTAACATAAAGGAAAATAAGGCTGTCTTCGTGATGTAAGAGAAAAACAGTCAAATAATTTATAATATTTTTTATTTAATAAAAATGTAACATTCTGAAAGATTGAAAAAACTCACTTCGACGCTTAAAAGAATAACTGAAATGCCGTCAAAAGCATTTAAGTTTTTCTTCTAAGCTTTTATTATATAAAGCTTTTATGATATTAATTTTAAAATAACAGGTAGTCAATGGGGAATGCCGACAGAAGTGAAAAGTTTTACGCTGATTACCACACTGCTCTGCGGTACGTACTTAGCGCGCGGCGCAGTGTCATAATTGCCTAAGAAACTATAAAAAGGCGCACACGACATACTCATAGCTACCTGGATTTACTGTTAACATTTGTATGTCTATGTTGGTGACGAGACCCATTTACAAGATTTTCGCCACTTAGACAGCACTCAACCAGCTTAAAAAAGGTTTCACTTCGAAAAAATAATAATAATCATATTGAATTTTTAACATTCTAGAGCGACAACCATTTCAATTAGGCGCTTGACGAAGTACGGAACTGAAATCAATCATTTTGATGTAATCGAAAAATCACCCGGTATGTTCATACAGGGTGCAATTGGAAGCATGGGCAGGCACTTTTAATGAATACCGTGGTCATGAATATGAACAACTTTTATAAAATAAGGTTTTTTTTATAAAATTAGATTTTTCGATAATTTAAAAGTGTATATAATATAATATGAATAAAGTATCGGTAACCGGTAAACAAACATGTCATTGAATGGATAAAAATATTTACTAACCGTATAATATCTTATTAAAAAGTACATGCCTGTGTTTGTGAACACACCTTAATGCAATTTTTATGTAACGTAACCTAAAAATGTAACATAAATGTGACATAAAGGAAACATGGACGATGTTTTTGAAGTGTTTCATTTGAATTCAAGACACACTATTCACTTAATGATTACAGCTCGTAAGCGACTGAATAGCACAAACAAAACGGTTTTCCGATAATAGGATATAAATCAAACATAGTTAATGTTGTTTTTTTTAGGAATTATCACCGAAAATCCAATAAATGTGTTTTTTTTCGCTCCGCACACAACACCTTTGATTTGCTTGACAACAATATGACTGCCGCGCAGTGATTGGTGGTGTAATGGCGTGACATTTCCGTCAATGTTAAAGTAGTAAATAAAAAAAAAGCATTATATTATATTCATTAATGCGTTACTTAGATGTAACATAATATATTAACTCATTTTGAGGGATATTTTTTTATTATTAATAATATAATATTTTGACTTGATATTGAGTGATTTTACGCACCATTAGGCTGATTAAGATCATAAATACTATTTTGAATAAATAAACCTCTTTTCGACGTTTTTTTTAGTTTGAAACATTGAAATCGATAGTTGGACACAGGTTTTTTGAGGGAGAATAATATGGTATTTTCCATTCAATTTTATTATTTACATAATATTTCTTAAATATCACTGAACAACCAACAGATCAATTAAATATCGAATTTAAGGTAGTATGGCGCTATGAAATCTATTTTTTTAAAAGCATTATATCAAAGAAACTTTGTAGGAACAAGGAAAAGTCGGTGGACATGAAATTAATATGAAATGGTCCAAAATTTTGGTTTTGACCCAATTGGTAGACCATGACTTGGATTGGGACATGGGATTTTTTTATCGCGAAATTCCCATGGGATCGAGACATGCGCAATAGAATGCTACGTTATCACTGAGTAACTGAGTCTTATAATTTATAAAAATATCACGCGGGCGAAGCCGCTTGCAGAAGTAATTGGGTTTATAATATTCTGTTAACAATTATATGGTAAACTTTACCTGATGCTGCAGCCAGGGAAGTCTGGGGAATAACCAATTCCTCAACAACTTGCAGCAGCCATATCGTGTTTGGCCTTCTTCAATTGGTCTTGACACATAGTGGACTTAGTAGAGATGATGAACATAGTCTAATGATGGAGCAGGAAGGTGGTCACATGAACTTGGCCTTATAAATCGTAGACCAACCGAGTTTGGACCCATTGCATTGGTCTAGCCTAGATAAGTATTTGATAGACAGCAGGTGTAAGTGATCTGATGATGTAGGCAAGACCGTGTTTGGTTTGAGTATCAAGTATGTCAGGTTTTTGAATTGTAGACCAATACTTCCATGTTCAAAGCAAGCAACTTATGGTTTTCACACTCATTGTAATATTCAATAGGTAAATTATATTAAGGATAAGGAATTATACGAATGATAAAATTGTTGTGTCATGGTAGAAATTGCATAGTAAAGTGTGTTGATCAGCGGTTTGAAAATTAAAGCTTATTTCTTCAAATTTCTACCTGTTGTTCGATAACAAACCACTTTCCTGAATGTTCTCTGTGCTTCCTACTAACCATGCACTGCAGATCCGAACCTTTGTTGTCGTAGCATTGTCACACACATCATTCCATACTAATACCGGTCCTCCATGTGTAATACTTTAATGCTTTTCACGGCGGATTTTTATGAAATTGAAACACTGGTAGACCATGACCTGAGTTAGGACATAAGATATTTTTTTATCCCCGTAGCACATTTCAGTGGGATAATTTCCGACCTCCACGCGGCCGAAGCTGAGGGCAAAAGCTAGTTTGAGTTAAAATAATGATCGATTAATGTTTTAACTGTTACTAAAACGCTTTTAAAATCAGCCTGCTACTTCCAAGGCAAGAGGTACATATTCTCGGTCAGGGATTGAAGTAGACATTCCAACCGCCAGATACTACGTGGACCACAACACGCGGTCGACGTCGTGGGAGCGGCCGCAGCCGCTGCCGCCGGGCTGGGAGGTGCGGCGCGACGCGCGCGGCCGCGTGTACTACGTGGACCACAACACGCGCACCACGACGTGGCAGCGCCCCGACACGGAGCGCCTGGCGCGCTTCCAGCACTGGCGCGGCGAGCGGCGCCACGTGGTCGCGCAGGGCAACCAGCGCTTCCTGTACCCGCACCCGCAGCCGCCGCACCAGCCGGACTCCGAACACGATCTCAACGTTACCGGTACGTTACTTGTTTACCTACATAATCGAATCACCTTACTTATTCGACAAAAAATATCGGAACTTATTCCACTTATTACGGCCATCGGCATCGAGATAACAATGAGGTAAACGAGTACCTATTATTCAAAAAAGCTGCTCGCCTTTTAGATGTAATCCTTTATTTTTCTTTATGTTACCTCATAAAACTTTTTAAGCCTCCTATTTTTTTTGTGTTCCTGATAATATCAGAGCCAAATAAGTCATACATATCAGGTTTTAATGACTTATTTGGCTCTCTCAGTGATATCTGTATATACAATCATGCATATTTACGTTATCATACTAGTTACGTAAAACAATCTTATCACCTTAATACCATTCTACCTATGTAGACTTACAGTAAAGAGTATGATAAGTCCTAGTAACAAAATTAATTATCTACTTACCTATATAATTCGCATCTCATTTTCCTTTTATAAATTAAAAACTAAATTTATATTAATACCTACTTTATACTGCGCTGACCATCCACGTGGATTTGCACGTTAGCCTCTGCATCACATTAACGAAACCCTTTACTACCCTTTTCATACACACGCACTGTTTTCGAATCGGTACCAGGACGGTTCAGTGAAGTAGGCATTCTTATGAAAGTTCTCACACGTCACCACGACCGCGCCTTGATACGTTGCAGCCGTTCTAACTGACTGTTCCACGGCGCGTGTAGCGGACGATTGCGAAGTATTGCACCTTTCACATATGCGGCATGGCACGGTCAAGTCAATTCGCGATATTCATCTGAATGTCCCGTGTATTCTGCCCACCGGCAACCGTCTACATGTGAAAGCTCTGCAGCCGTGTGAACAGTCGTCATATAAACGGAATCCCCATGTGAAAAGGGCCTAAAACTGCCGTCTGTCTTACACAGGACTGTATATTTTTACCCGACTGCGCGAGACGGTTAAGACATGCGTATTGATGTGTCTTTGTTTAAGTAATTCTTTATACCCTCGAAGCCAGTGGCGTGCCTAGGGGTCAGAATTAGGGCAAGTCGACAGACTTTTTACGATAAAAAAAGAGCCAAGTGAGGGATTGACTTATTTTCTTATGTTGTTCACGGTAACACCATTATTATAATTTTGGTTAGAAAACCTTTAAAATACTAAGAGTTCTACATATTTCAAGCATCAGTACTTAATTGTCATAGGTGCCATCTATATTAATGGATGCGCCTAACCACACCGCTTAACCGGACCTTTCCATCTGTATTCATGTTCGCTTGTCACATGCAAACAATTTCTTCAAAAGCCTCTATATGGCCCCTATATTATCGATTTGTTCCTTTCGAACTCTTTGCTTATTTTCTCCGTTAAAGTAAATGATTTTTCAGTTTCTGCTGCTGGTAATCAATGAGTGCTATGTCACCATCTCTGTCATCAACTGAAGTCGAGCTCTAGACAAAAGCACTTGAATTTTCTTTATAATGAATCTACATAATAATTGTGTCATTAGATGGATTTATGAAAATATAGCACGAAAATAAAATGGTTCTCTATTGTGTCACCTTACTTTTTTATCCATAATCTAAAGTACTATATTTTTTTTTGTCCTAATCATCATTTGTCCGAATGATAACTTACCCGAACTTAATATCACATATTATCACATGCCATACAATTAAAATCCCTAAATATAATATGTCCTAAATCCGTTTGTCATAAATATTACAATCAATAATATACAAAAGACATAATACCGTTTTCAATAAAAGTTATAAGTCCTAAATTCAATTAATTCAGATTTTGCATTATATTTTTTTATTATACATAAATAAATATATTATACATGTACTCAATAAAGCAGTTGGTTGTGAACATGTGGTTTTTGTAAGCAAGGAAGCATGCAGCATGCAAGCAAGCATGCAGCATGCAAGCAAGCCCGCAACATGCAAGCAAGCATGCAGCATGCAAGCGAGCATGCAACATGCAGCAGGCATGGTTTCTGTCACGGCTCCGGCGCTGCGGGGCTCCGGCGGTCCCACGCGAGTTTATCGTCGCAGATGGGTTTAACGCTCACCACCACCTGCTCCTCAACTCGCGGGCCACCTCGCCCCTCCGCGCCTACGCGATTTTAAATTACACTCTAGGGGTAGGGCAGTCAAGACTGCATGGAGTCGGATTTACAGCAATTCGTTTTGTCACTAAAACCTAATTTTTTGTAGCAAATATTTTAGGACTAAAACATTTAATATAAATGAACAATCGTAATAATACACATTATATAACACTATACTTAGGACATATGACTTTAGGTCATGTAAAATTAGGAGATTCAGTTATAGTACTCGATATTATGACAGAATACTTTTACAACTAAAGTTAATTGTGTTAAACAAAATTTCGGGATTTTGAACATTATGGTTACTGAAGTTTATAGCAAACGTGCTATGGATAATAATTTTCGGACAAACAATTTTAGGAGAAGAAAGGGAGTACCAAATAAAATAGGTATTCGCAATCATGATAAAACCAAAAATGAGCAAACAATAACAACATTTAACGTTGTGTTAAATGTTATATTATTACTTATTTCGATGTAGGTAATAAATTATAGAAAAGAAACCAAGGGAACTATCCGTACTATTAATTTTATCCGGACAGTAAAACAAATTTTATCCGGATAATATTTTCATAGTATATACGGATAATTTGGATATCCGGATAGCATGCCCTAGCCTAGCGTCTCCTAAATAAAGCCTTTTATTTTGATACCCCTAGTATCAAAATAAAAGGCTTTATTTAGGAGACGTATCCAAACATACCACACTAAAAGGATTAAAATAAATAAAATTGAATAAAACCGGATAACACATTTTCAAGCTGTCTGATGTAGTTGGTGGCATCAAATTTGAGATTGAACTAAAGTGACTGCCTAATGATTTCAGGGAGTAGTGGAGTGGCCGGCACTAGTGTTACGGTGGCGAGTCCGGGCGGCACGCTGGCTGCCCCCGCGGCGCCGGGCCCCGGCGGCCCCGCGCCCGCGCCGCCGGGCCCCGCGCCCCCGGGCCCCGCGGGCGCCGGCAGCTCGCCCGCGCCCGACGACTCGCTGGGCGCGCTGCCGGCGGGCTGGGAGCGCCGCGTGCAGCCCGACGGCCGGGTCTACTACGTCAACCACAAAAATCGCACCACGCAGTGGGAGGACCCGAGGACTCAGGTCACTAGCACACCGTCACTACGTTTTTTTTTAAGGTTCCATATCTTAATAGGAAAAAACTGACCTCTTCGAGCTCACCAGGCGCTATGGCGCGGCATGTCGTGGCAAGGAATTTTCTTAGAAGGAAATGACTGACAATACGTTTGGTGTGAACATGGCCTTAGTGTGTGGGCTATTACGATAACTGACAGACGAATATCTGCCGCCGGACTGTTAGTAAGTGGGGCTCTTAAGTTAGCGTTTGTTTATGTAACGGTTCTTTACACTGATGAAGTCTTACCCTTTTCCTACTTACTCATCAGTAGTTCCTGGATTGACGGCTTTCCGTTATAGGGATCTGAACTTAATTGCAAGGTGGTATTATCATTGTAGAGATTACTATCGATATATCAGGAGCTATATGTGCCTATATGCAGAAACGTTAACGATGCGGGAACATTTGTATTTTAGTAAGGTAAGAACCCCTGAAGGCTGCGCCTTTTAAAGTAATTTATCTCTGCCCCCTAAAATGGCTCTAGCGAGGCAGACGTAGAGTATAACGTAACCACGATAACTGTTCGTGTCATGCACAGGGGCAGGAAATGAGCGCTCTGGAAGAAGCGTTGCCACCGGGCTGGGAGATACGGTTCACGGAGGAGGGCACGCGCTACTTCGTGGACCACAGCGCGCGCAGCACCACGTTCCAGGACCCGCGGCCCGGCGCGCCGCAGGGCCCGCAGGGCGCCTACGGCGTGCCGCGCGCCTACGAGCGCTCCTTCCGCTGGAAACTTAGTCAATTCAGATATCTCTGCCAGAGCAATGCCCTCCCCAGTCATATTAAAATAACATTGTCTCGACAGTCGCTTTTTGAGGATTCTTATCATCAGGTGAATATTTCAACTATATTTTATTAGCATATTCATGGTATCATTATTGTTTCCAAAGAATAGCCCACAACTGGGATCAAACTTAATACTAAAAACCTTTATGAATACTTTTTATTTGATCTTATTAATTATTAGATCAAATAAAAGCATTGATACTGATTGATGTTATTGATACAATTAGACCCCACACTAGGCTTGATACAAACTACATACTAGCATATAAATATTCCAAAACGTATTGTTTTAGAATATTTATATGTAAGTATGTAGTTGGACTGTGACTTAATCATAATGATTATATTTCTATTTCAGATAATGAGGTTGCCTGCATACGAGTTGCGCAGACGATTGTATATAATATTCCGTGGTGAAGAGGGGTTAGATTACGGCGGCGTCAGTAGAGAGTGGTTCTTCTTACTATCTCACGAAGTCTTAAACCCCATGTACTGCCTGTTTGAGTACGCCAACAAAAACAACTACAGCCTTCAGATTAACCCAGCCAGTTACGTCAACCCCGACCATCTCCTTTACTTCAAATTCATTGGCAGGTTTATAGCAATGGCGTTGTATCACGGTAGATTTATTTATTCTGGATTTACAATGCCCTTCTATAAGAGAATGTTAAACAAAAAACTAACCATGAAAGACATAGAATCTATAGATCCGGAGTTTTACAATTCTTTGGTATGGATCAAAGATAATAATATAGACGAATGCGGCCTAGAGATGTGGTATAGTGTGGACTTTGAAGTGTTAGGTCAAGTCATACACCACGAGTTAAAACCGTCCGGTGATAAAGAACGCGTCACCGAGGTAATTATATATTTACTGATGCTTATCTGTTATTTTGTGTCTATGCATACTTCAATATAAATGTTTTTACTGTTTTTAGATTAATAAGGAGAACTATCTCCAGTTAGTCACTCAGTGGCGAATGACTAGAGGAATCGAAGAACAAACTTCAGCATTCTTGGATGGATTTAATGAGGTGAGGCTGTCCAAACAATAATTAAATTATTGATGAATAAATATTGTTTTAGTTGGCTTAATTCTATATTATTTTTATGACTTATGATCCGACAGTACACTGATAAATGCATATAGAGGAAATAAATAAAACTTATTTATACCCTATAGGTATACCCTATTGCATATAAATATAAAACCTTTTTGGGAGAAGTTCGATATTCAAATTAAAGAGTGTCAATCACACAATATTTAAGCAAACTGTCACTTGTTTTTTGTTAGTTCGTTCGCACGTAATAAATTGTTTGCAAAAAGCTTTTCGCATACTTTTCGTAGGAAATGAGACGCCAATCTTCTTTTCACGATGATGGATAGACTGGCCGAAAATAAACAAAGAAAAAAAAATGGGATTTCAAATTTCGAACGAATACGAGTTAGATTTTTATTAGATTTGAGAACAAAATTTTGATAGTTGGTTGCTTTTGGAAAAACTTTTTCCATACAAAGGTTTTTTGCGATTTCTGACTAATTCTGACTTTTGTAGCGGACGGTATCTTTTAACTCGTTAGATATAAGTATGAAAATTCAAAATTATTTGAGGATTTTTTTTCTCAGAATATCTGAAATCACAATAAAAAAACTATATTGTTCTCAAAGGACATACAATTATAACGCGTATTCATTCGAATTTATTTATTTTTTGTTTATTTTTGGCTCCTCTGTCCATCATTAAAAAAAAGAAGTTCGTGTTTTTTTTTACTACCTTAAGTATGGGAAATGTTTTTTGAGATTTCTGTCTTTTATAGTACTAAAACCTCAGTTGGTCTAATAGTTTTTGATCTTTATAAGAAATAGTATCGATTGGCATCAAAATAAGTTTTTGTTAGAAACTGCCTATTTTCTTGCAAACTGTATTTTTTTTTCTAAATCTATGAATGCAAATCAAAATGTCTGATAAAGTTTAGGACAGTCTTTTAAGACCGTTTTCCTATAACTACAACGGATAAGGTAGCTGTCCTTGCTGCCCCATCTCAAAAATCCACCATCCATGGTTTTTATGCTACCAAAGGGATGTCAGATTTTTTCGATCACAACGAAGTATCACATTCTTCTGAATTTAACTGAGTAGGCAAATATTTATGACTCAAAACATGTTATATATGCCTCACAAATTATCAGATAATATATTTACCGTCATATATTAATGGATGAATCATGAAATCAGATATTTTTGCCGAGCTGTTCATAGTAATATCTTTATGCTCGTGACTGTACTTATTTTTCCACTGATTTTGGTAGCTACAGGCTTTTGCAGGCTATCGCTTGAATTTTGTGCCTCAGTAAGTGTAACCGGCGACGTCAAATATAAAAAAAAACCGGCCAAGCGCGAGTGGGACCACGCACAGTTTAGGGTTTCGTAGTTGAGATGAATATTTACGGCATGCATTACATACACTAGATTCGATAATTGTTTGTTTCTGGAAACTCTTGATTTTGAAAATCAGAATACTTATCAGTTATTATTTTGCTTTCTCAGGTTGTGCCTCTGGAGTGGCTGAAATATTTTGACGAGCGTGAGTTAGAATTGATGCTGTGCGGAATGCAGGAGGTGGATGTAGATGATTGGCAACGAAATACTATTTACAGACATTATACTCGCACGAGCAAGCAAGTTCTTTGGTTTTGGCAGGTTTGTATTATTTTCTACTTGTCACATCACTATCACAGGCAGGCAGTTTTTTTTTTTTTTTTTGTGTGTGGGTAGTCATCAAATGACTTCTCCCGCTCTGTGCGGAGCGGGAGGGCGTGTCAGACTCTTACTGACTAAAACCCACCCGTGTTCCTTCAGTTGCCTTTCGGACTTTCTCGCAACCCCGGCAGGCATCGGTCCCATCGGACCCCTTTAGTCGCAGACATCTCTTTGAGGTGCGCGTGAGACACAACGCGCCGTCGACCCGGGCCTGTTCCTTACCGGACGTCGAGCTAGTATTACTCACCGTCCATAAGCCCGCGCCTACGGTGGCCGGGAATCGGCTTGCGATTACCGACGCCCAGGGCGTCTCCTGCGGCGGCTAGGAGCGTGAGGGCGCGAAATTTGCCTCTCCCTCACGCGTTCCGCCTCCTCCTCTTACTGCTTTGTAGAAGGAGGTGACGGCCTCCCATGCCCTCTCGCTCCGTACCATGGCCTGGACCAGGGCCGGACGCGAGAGATCCCCGCCACCGATCGCCTCCACGAGGACACGGCGGTGCTCTGCCCAAGCCGGGCAGTCCGGAGGACACGGTGGAGCATACGGTCCTCCGGGCGATCCACGCAGTGATGACACCCGGGCGTTTCCTCACGCCTTATCCGAAACAGGAACCTCCCGAAACAGCCGTGTCCGGTGAGGACCTGCGTCAGGCGGAAGGTGAGGACGCCGTGGCGCCTCTCTAGCAACTCCTCAAAGAGGGGACTTATTTATTTATTAATACTTCAAGCACATAAATTTACAGAGGCGGACTTAATGCCACAGGCATTTTCTACCAGTCAACCTTTCGCCTTTTCGTCTTTTTTGCGTTGCGACAATCGCACTCTCCATGACGCCATGAGATCCCGCCGGAGCTCTGTCCGCTGTGCCGCGATTTCTTGCGTCATCGGAGTCAAACCCCGGCGTTTCGCCTCCTCGCGCCACTCCCAAATGTGCGCCAAGACTTTTGCCTCCAGATCCCATGGTGGCAGTCCAGCAAGGAGGCTCGCCGCCTCACCGGAGACCGTGCGGTATCCCCGGACCAGCCGGGTGGCCATTACCCTCTGGGACGCGTTCAACCGTCGGGCTGGCCGCCGCCTCAACGAACGCGCCCACACCGGTGCCCCGTAAAGGGCCATGGACCGCACGACCTCCGCGTATAGCCTCCGGCAGGAGGCGTTTGGACCCCCTAGATTGGGCAGGAGCCGCTTCAAGGCAGCCCCAGCCCGCTCCAGTCTAGGAGCCAAACGTCGGAAGTGCTCCACGAAGTTCCACCGACTGTCGAGGACGAGTCCTAGGTATAGATAGTGCAATCTATGACGACGCGCCCCACGCCGCTCCGCTCCGTACTAAAGTACAGCTTACAGTACAGTAATCGTGGAGTGCACTATCTGTACTACATCGGACGGTGGCGCGTTCCGAGGACCATGAAAACACATGGCCTCGGACTTGTGCAGGGCCACCTCGAGTCCCAACTGCCGGATCCTGTCCACGATTGTCGCAACCCCGTGTGTCGCTAGATCGGCCGCCGCAGCCAAAGTATTAAAGTAGATTCGATACTTTTAGCATCGATGCAGCGATAGAAGGCGATGTAATCACGTTTATGAAGATAAGTTTTTAATAAAATAATGTTCAATTAAATTTTAGTTTGTTCGGCAAATGGATAACGAGAAGCGAGCAAGATTACTGCAGTTTGTGACTGGTACGTGTCGAGTTCCAGTGGGTGGATTTGCTGAACTTATGGGATCAAATGGTCCACAGAGATTCTGTATAGAGAAGGTAATTTCATTGAATTAATAACTAGGGTTTCCTTAATGTATTACATTTGTTTTGTGCTATACAGTATATATGAGCTATACAATATAATTTGTGTTATACAGAGTGGCGATGAAGTAATCACATTAAATAGTACAGCGGTTGATACAAGTTGATATGTCCAATAAAATAGTTATTATACTATTTTAACAGTATAACACAAATTGTATGGTATTTATTTTGGTCCAATTAATCACTCTAATCCCTGCAGTTGAATAATTACCACTTATCTGTCGTGAGGAGAGTTTTGAGTATGTGGTTATGGCTATAGACTAAAGAAACGATGGCTGGACTGCATGAAAGATGATATGGCTGGAACTACCGAGATGACGACCAATAGAGGAGTATGGAGGAAAAAGATATGTTGCGTAGACCACAAATAGATTGAGATAAGAGCAAGAGAATGATGACAATCTGTTTATTTTTAATTTAAAACTTGAAATAAAGATAAAACAAAACTGTAAAGCGCCCAATTTCACATTAACCGTCACACCACTTCACTTCACTAACCTACAACGACTGTTATCGTATAAAGTGTCCTGTTGTGCAAACAAAACAAGAAACTCTTTCAGTAACTAATCACATGTTATAATATTCTTAAATACTCAATATCTTTATTGCTTTACCATAATGTGTACTTAGGTGGTAACTACCTATATAATTTAGATCCTGTAGGGCACAGCAAAAGGGTAGGAGAGAGGAAGTCCTGTTTTACGAGATAACTATCACCTATAGCTTTATCTAGTCTAAGTTGATTTTGTGTGACCATTTCCATTAAAAAGTTGCTTGTTAAGTTTTAATTTAAACTTTGTACTATGTATGACATTAATTCCGAATTGAAGTTGTAGTGTTTGTTCTTTGTTTGTTTTTGGTTATCTTTTATCTAATAATCTATTAAATATTTGATGCTTTGACATTTTGCAGGTTGGAAAAGACACTTGGTTACCCCGGTCACATACGTGTTTTAATCGACTGGACTTACCACCTTACAAGAGCTATGAACAATTATGCGAAAAATTGAATTTTGCTATCGAAGAAACTGAAGGCTTTGGACAGGAATAATTTAATTGTTATATATTATTATTAGAATCACTAAAATAGTTATTGTAAATTATTATAACATGAATGCACCACCTCAAAGTGAGGATAAATCACCAATGGAATTGGTGCTGTCATAAAAAGACCAACCAAATAATTATATGAATATATTTGTAATAAATTACTTCTATATGATAAAACTATGTAGATATTGTTAGTGTATTATGTCGGTTGTTTAAGAAATATTTGTTTGAACTACCTTTTAAACGAAGTTCTTCTAAAAGTTCATTAAATAATTTTTAAACAGTATGGTCTTTTTATTTCCTGTCTCTGACGAAGTTTCGGTCACAGAAACAAGGCTCCGAGCGAATACATCTGTTACCAAGACATCCGGTTTATGAGAAAAACAAGACCCCTCAAATTTACATCGACAAGTCCGAAAACCCGCGTCGCGGAATTTACATCATGAAGATAATTAATTATATGAATACATATTTTGATTAAAAAAAACAATCCCATTGTCCGTCCAAGGTTTTAAACTACTGGGATTTTTTCCCACCCCAGCCTCGTTCACACAGTGGTCCAAATTGGAAAAAAAAAACTTGAAAATATTAAAGGAAGCTTTAAAAAAATTACGTTCGTGTGATACAGAGTAGAAATTTCAACTTAAATAAAATTTGAAAAAATATTTCCCGGTACCTAAATCATTTAAAAAACTTAGGCGGAATGTAGGCAAAAAGTTGACTCGAAAATTTAGACATCACACGAACGTTAATTCCTCCTTTTCGATCAAAATTGTTGTATTTTGAATATAATGATAGGAAGATAATTATTTTATGTCGGGATTCGGTCGTTGGACGTCGAACAGCACGGTCGTTCCGGGAACGACCTCCTTCCCGAATATATTACAAAAAAAAATACTATACGTCGCATCGCTTGCCGGCGAAATCGAACAGTGCTTTGATACTGGTGTTTTTAGGGTTCCGTACCCAGAGGGTGAAACGGGACCCTATTACTAAGACTCCGCTGTCCGTCTGTCACCAGGCTGTATCTCATGAACCGTGATAGTTAGACAGTTGACATTTTCACAGATGATATATTTCTGTTGCCGCTATAACAACAAATACTAAAAACAATAAAATAAATATTTAAGGGGGCTCCCATACAACAGACATGATTTTTTTGCCGTTTTTATAGATAATGATAGGGAACGCTTCGTGCGCGAGTCCGAGAGAAAATTTTCTAAGGAAAACGTATCTTTATCATTTTTTCAGTTACTATTCGTTTATTTCAATGTAAAATTACATTCTTTGTACGTAGTACCCTATTAATGTAACTAAGACAGCTAAAAATAAAAGCAGTGATGGATGTTGAAATTCTCTAACGGACTACGGGTGAAATTTTCTGTCTAGCTGCAGAGTTCCTCGAACTCACCGCATAACCACTACCCCTCCCAACCAGTACAGACGCTCCGATTTGTGTAATACTAGCTGCGTCCCTTTCGGTCGGATGATCGGCGTATCGCAACAGTATTGCCAACTTATTAGACCACAATTTGTTAACGAAAATGTTAGAACTTACTTGTTTCACCTTAAATCCAAGTACTTTAGTACCTACTCCTTTATTGATAAATGCAATTCTTTTCGCGCACTTAATTTCTAAAGGAAAAGCGCACTTAATGTGCCCTTGAGTATTCGTGTCATGTACATAATTAATTAATTCTTCTTTTCAAGCGACCACAGACTAGTTTCCTAGCCACCCAAGGGGCTTTTATAGTTCGCGTCAAATAATTTGCCGCTCTGAAGTTATTTGTAGCTCTCATTATATAGTATATATTAGTCAATCTTACCTAGAAAACAGTAGCGCGCAGGCCACCACGCATGCGCAACTTAAATTCAGAGCGGCAAAGTTATTTGACGCGAACTGTACGACAGCTACCGATTGATAGTCGAGTCGGGAAAGCCCTCTGGATTTGGATTTGAAGCCCAGCTATCTATCACACTGGGCTTTCACTACTCTTAATTTACTTATCATGAATTAAATTTACGTACATATTTTTCTCCACATATAGGTAGATAGTGCAATCCACGACGACGCGCCCCACTCCGCTCCGCTCCGTACTAAAGTACAGCTTACAGTACAGTAACCGCGGAGTGGGGCGCGTCGTCGTGGATTGTTGCGCTATCTATAACAGAATGATAATTTTTAGTCCTAAATGGACAAAAAATTGTCAAGCATTAAGTTTTGCACAACATTTTTGCACGAATTTTCGTGTAGTTGGCAACAACAGTTGGTTTGTGTCGCAGTGTCGCAGTTGTCGCTTTTGTGCCGCGAGCGCATGTTGGTGCGGAATTGCGGATCAGTCGCGTTGTGAAGTTACGTTACGCTTTTGGATTTATTTTTTGTTGTGGTGTTATTGTGCGAGAAAAGGGTATACATTTAGTGCTCGTGAGTTTGGAGAAATGCTAATGTGCTACGGGGAAGCGCTCAGAACTTATATTGATAGGAATACTGACCGTCGGCATTCATCAGATTCCCGGATAATTACCAATAGGCAAGCATACGAATTGGCAACAAATAGTTGTCGATGATATCCTTGCCGTGTATGAGAACCATATGCACTGTTGGTGTCATAGCATACCACCTGTCTATATAGGTATATAAAATCGAAAGGTCACTCACTGATTCATCACAAAATATCGAAAACCGCTTGAGGTAGTTTATAGTTAGTAGACGTCCGCTAAGAACGGATGGAAATTAGACCTTTAAGGGGGAGAAAAGGCGGGATTTTATTTGTATGAAAAATCTTATTCCTTGAGTTAACTTGAAACTTGGCACGAATACTTATGTATGGAAATTATTAACTGCCATTTTTAGTTTTTCTTAACTACCCCCTAAAGGAGGATTGGGGGGTGTCAAAGTTTGTATGGCGAATTTTAACGCGTAGTCTCATTAACTCAAACTCAGTATTTATACTAAGAACTGAAAAGAAATAAAGACGTATAAATATCAGGGTTTTTTGAAAATTTGGGGTGAAAAGGGGTATTCATTTTTACAGCGGAGGATTTTACTATGCGGCTTGATTACCTTGAAAATTGGTATAAATAATTTATAAGTCAAATAATAGAAACGTTACAATACTTTCCAAAAAATATTATCACGCTATATCCTATGGGGGATGAGCAATATTGCATTATGTTCGTATTCTTCTATAGTTTACAGCAAATTGTAAAAAGGCTAGCCAAAAGGTTAGAATATTGCAGATAGTTACGGATTTAAAAGATAATCATCACGCTATAGCTTTATGGATATAAGTAGTCAATCATAACATGTCCAGGGTGGATTTTGAGATAGGGCAATGAGGGCAAGTACATTAACCGTTGTCGCTACAAGAAAACAGTCTTAGGAGACTGTCCTTAACTTTTTGAAACACGTTGATATGGATTCACAGATTTTGAAAAAAAAAAAAAATACAGTCTGCAATAAAATGGCCAATTTTCTCAAAAGCTTTTTTGATGCAAGTCGATCCTATTTCTTATTACTAGGGTCAAAAAACTATATCGGGCCAACTGAGGTTTGAGTACAAGAATGTCTGTTTGTATGTTACCTTTTCACGCCTCAACCACTGAACGGATTTCAATAAAATTTGGCAAAGAGATAAATCGCATCCTAGGGTAAGACATAGGTTAAGGGACTCTCACAGTCAGTTGTATGTGGCCTGTTGTAGAGTAAGTTCACCTGATAGTTTATATATACTGCAGCCTGAAAATAAAACCAAAAATATGGTGTACAGAGGTTTTACTAAAATACCTAACAAAATCTATTTTTTTAATAATTGGTGCCTATAAAAAAGTTGCTTAGTGTGATAGGCATTTTCTGTTGACTGAAATATAAAAATAGTTAGCGTTAAACATCATTAAACTTGATATCTTCATAACCACGCGGACGAAGTCGCGGGCAACAGCTAGTATATAATAAAGCTACGTCTTTGGTGGACTTTACTCGGGACTTACACTTATTAGCCGGGTCCGCTGCGCCATGTTTTCGTGAACCACAGAGCACTGAGACATTTGCTACTAGAGGGTGAATTATCAACGCTTGATAATGGTAATCACCACAGAAGTTGTGCGCTGAACGCACTTTCAGTGCCACGAATTTTATTAGAACTGCCGTCTGTAGACGCTGCCGGCTCGGCGATTCCGTGCTGTGGTATGACCAGTAAGTTTTTTTTATTGCATCTCGCAGTTCATCCTAGGAGGTTGTCGGCTGTCGCTGGCTGGTTGCTGTTGTGGTTTAACCGGACTTTGCTGTGGGTGCCTCAATAAATTAAAGCCTCTAGTCAGGGCATAAACGTGTGACTGACCCTGGCAGAGCCACCATCAGGGATTTTAATTTTGATAACACAAAACATTTGTCGCCAAATATCAGAATTGGTCGGTCACTGGCTCAAAAGATAAAAGGGTTTATAGGTGGCCGATCTGGAGAGAGCCTACCCCAGCAGAGCCACATTTATATCTCGAAAACTAGGGCACCTAGCGAAGATCTGTTTTCTCCCATATTTAGTCGCCAAGTCACAGATTTAGTCGGGTCTTAGTCTATATCTATACTAATATTATAAAGAGATAACATTTGTATGTTTGTATGTAGGGGGTAATCTCCGGAACTAATGATACAATTCTAAAATTTTACTGGTAGACAGCTACATTAATCCTGAGTGCTATATGCTAAAAATTATATTTATATGATACATATTACCCGAGCTATCACAATTTTCGTCTAGCAACTCGGAAAGAAATACCTCCGAAAACAGAATTATTTGCATGCGCTGCCTAAACAGTGGTTTAAAATTGAAAGCAATGTATGGCAACCTGGTTCGCCTTAATTATTTCTACAAAAAAGTCCGCGACACCATATTCCTATCTTTTGTATTTTAACTTTTACATTTCATTTTATGTTTTAAAAACGTATTTTTTTGACTTAGTTCTGTTTGTCTTCTGTTTGGATGATTATTTAAACAACAAAATATCAATTCTTATCAAATTAAATTATTTTATGATCACAAGGACATCACAGAGATAAGATTTGCCCTTTACAGTATGTCAATTGGTCATATATTTTCCGAGATAATATAAAATTACATGATAAAACATTCGCTAAGCTCAACTTTCATTAGGTATACATGCTTTATGCGGACGTTTTATCCATTTACCCATAGATGGCGTTGTGCAAATACGTAATTTTTTTTCATCACGGTGAGAGATTTTATGTATAAAAGAGTAAGATTTTCCGCGGATTGATTACCCCTCTTGGTTTATTTTTACATCATTGTCGATAGTCGGGTGATGCAAATTGTTGATATTGTTGGTTATTTTCGGTCTTAACGGTTCTTTCGTTGAAATAGTTGTTTCGTTCGGTTGTACTTTGGTTCGAATGTTCGTTTGTTTTGTTGTACGATTGTTTAATGTTCAATTTTCTCAGGTTGCATTCAATAAAATTGAGTTGATTTGAGATAGTTTAGAATAGATAGAACAAAATACTAAAATACCTATATTATTTTTAGTCTTTTGTCTCTTTCTATGTTGTTAACTTTAAATTTACGTACTAACATGAGAGCCCACCTTATCGGAAATACGGATAATGATTTTCCACAACAGCTGCTCAAAGTTGGAGAAGGGTCTTTTTCTTCGGGTGCTAACGCTGCGGAAATCGTTATAAATGAAACTGAGTTGTATAGTTCACAGTCTGAATATTTACTAGATAGAGATATTCATTGGCTTCGTTCAAGGGCTATCGTCTCACTTAGGAACGATACAGTACGGATTAAAAATACATAAAAGGCGATTAAGTTGAGCAAACAAGATCACTTCGGTAATCTTTGGAACAATTGATCCGATTTCAAAAATTCTCTCACTAATGGGAACCTACAGTACCTATTGCCGAGTGTCATAGGATATTTAATGAAAGAAAGTAAATAAATCAGGATACGCACTTTTCCAAATTGCTAGGAAAATTAATATGGATGCGCTACTAGCTGCAGCTGCATGGCTTAGTAGCCTCAATTTTGCGATACGGCATTCTTTTTTGGGGAAATTCTACTGATAAAGATATCGTCTATAAGGCACAAAAAAGATGCATAAGATCAATGTGTGGTCTGAAAATTGATGATAGCTGTGTACCTTTCTTTAAATCGCTGAAAATACTTACCTTACCTTCATTATATATTTTTGAAATTAGTATTTTCGTCAAAACTAACAAGAAGTTATTCGAAAAAGTGTCAACGTTACGAGATGTTGCGATTCGTAGCCAATACGCATACTCTGCGTTGTAAGACTGCCTTAGTGAGAAAGAGCGTTTTAGGCCTCTGTCTCGAATTTTGCGGGCAGCGGGGCGGCGCACGGTGGATCGAAAATGGGCTGTAGAAGACATAGGATCTCGATTTCTTAAATGTTATTTTTTTTGCTGGAAATGACTTCTGCTGATCATTACTGTTCTATAAAATGTCATATGAAGTAAATGTGTGCACAAATGGAAGAGTTATAATTTTTATAAGAAAAAAATGTATGGAGCTAGTATGAAAAATCGAATTATCTCCTAAACGGCATGTTTAACCGTACCATCCCTGGAGGTGGTCATAGTGCTAATTATTTATAATTTTTTGGTTGCGGATTTGACGAAAAATTTAATGCCGTTTTTTTAAAAAAAATCGTCAAAATATTTTTATTTATTTTTACATGTAAAACGATCCCTTTTAGTGTCCAAGTTAAAAAGTTCGATATGTTATTAACCCAAATATTAAGAACACACAAAACAAGAAAAATTAAATAAAAAAATTGCTGTTTTTTGACACATTTTTATTAATTTAAATAAAAAAAGATTACCAAACTCTTATTTAAGTAACATATAAAGTTATATTATACACAAAATAATTTAATTGAAGGAATTAATACTAAGCATTTGTAAAATAAAGTAAAATAAATAAAAAAAAAGACAAAATATCATTAAATATTACAAAAAAAAAAACCAAACAGACTCAAATACAAATTTACAAATGTATAATTTTTTTACAAATTTTCCTTATCACTCTCGTTGTCAGACTCCAATTCTGAGTCAGCATCCAGATTGGATATGTCCAAAAACTCGAACTCAGTTTCCTGAAATTGAATTAAGTCGAGAGTTTCAGCAAAAAAGCTCTGCTTTTTCTTGGCATCTAACTTAGGCCTTTGTGCACTTAGCAAAGGATCCGAAGAAACAACAAGCATATTTAAAATGTCTTGATTGGAATCCTGCCTGCTTCTTTTCCGCGAATGATGTTCTCGAAACCTCCTAAAATCTTTGTTTCGAGACTCTGAGGCTTCTTCCGAGAGAGTCCCAATCGGCACAATATTATTTTTCTCGATTATGTCAGCCCCATGGATTAATAATTTATGAACGGTTGACGACATGTAGTACCAGTCGTATAATAATACGTACTTTTCTGCTGTTTTGCGGGCATAATCTCTAAATTTTATTATATCGACCTGCTCTCCAGATGTAATTGCTTGTAAAATTACAGCAAATCTTTTGATGAGGTCTTCATCCAAACCGGTTATAGCTGCGGTTTTATTAGGAAACTCAAAGAATTTTCTTGCAGTATTCCCGTCATTGGTGGTTCCCGAGCCTTGTTTTACTATATCAATCAACAGATTGAGTTCATCTTTGAATTTATTTTGAATTATTTTCTTCCTTGTCTGTAGCATTTCTTTGTGCTCATCACTTCTCGCTGCCCACCGTTTGAAGTCGAGCCTGTATGCAATGTGTAACAGACATTCCATACAATTTATACGGGCGTGTAGGGATGACAAGCCTAATTCATAAAGGTCAGAACACACAATTTTTGATGTTACAGCATCTAAGCGGTTCATTTCTGTAGGCTTTGCTAAGCACAGGTAGCACGATGCATTTGATCTAGCTTCAGAAAGGTAAGTGCAAACTTTAGCGTCGATCATCGTCATCATTAGTTCATGAGTCACCCTATTATTATTATTGCACTCTGTGGGGATAAGGGCCTCAATTTCTTCATCCATTTGTTTTTTCAGCTCAAGGACAACTGCTTCACTCTCCTTTACAAAAGTAAACTGAACTGGACGACAATACAAAACTGAGCATGGTTTTGGGTTCGTCCATAAGATGTTGTCTCCATCTGTCAGTTTAAGTGGCACCAAGGAGGTCATAAAAATGCTCGAGTCATCTTCCTCACCCTCCATTTTCTGCTTGTATCGGCTTTGGTTAGAAGCACCATCAAATCCCCACTTGGATATCAGCTTCAACTGCTTGTTATGCTCTTCCTTAGAAAGGCTTTGAAGGATTCTTGTAACTGTGATATCAAGTAAAGCTTGAAGTGTAATCCTAGCCGATGAATCAGTAACTGTCACTGATTGCTTCGGAGGGTAGCAATCAAGCTTAGTTTGTTGCACTTTATAGTAAGATGGATAAATATCCTTAGCACCTTCCCGAATGGCAGCCTCTCGCAACGTAATATATTGCCACTTTGAGAGTTTTAGCGAAAGAAGCAATCCAAGCGCCTTTTCTGACGTAAATATGATTGTTTTCGCTGGTTTCTTAAGCGTTTCATTTAATTTAGCGGCTGCTTCAGGATTTTTCATCATGTATTCGATGACAGAGGCGATATCTCCATGCCCTTCTTCTTTTAAACGTGCTGCAGCTGCATATGCCAATTCACTGGAATCTTCGCCTGTGTGTTCATCAGATCTTCTCTTTTTTTGTTTACTTCCCAGATCTTCGAATGGTTTACGGGATCTTTTCGTCATTGTTCCAATGGACGTTGATGTCAACGGTTCTGGAGAGACTGAGGGCGCTCTTGGTATCTCATCAACACTTGGTTCTTGATTAACTAAAGTTTGCACAAAACTCGGCCAATCAATATTTGCTCCCAACCAATTCTCGTACTTTCTCCTGAAATTATCAAGGAATCGGTTGGATTTCTGCCACCTTTGTAAAGCGGCTCGCGTAAATCTCCGACAAAATTCTTTGAGAACAACACGATCTTCGTCAGACAGGCAATCGCCTATGCGGGATACAACTGCACTGAACAATACTTCATGATCAAATGAAGTACTCTCACTTCGTAGAAGAACAAACAAGTCTAAATTCGTGATTAAACTTTCCATTCTAAGATTTTATAGTCGCAGATTTAGTGTTAGCAGTTACACAGTTGTGAACAAACTAAATTATAAAACAAAACTTTAGCCCTTTTATTGCAAAACGCCAATAATTAGGTAACTACCCTCATTCGTTATCTTCTCATTAGCTAATGAAAATTTATAATTGTCACTAACTATTCTTAGAACTCATAGCACTGCTAATTAACAAATTAGCTTACTTATCAAGAAAAGTTGAATGTAATCCATAGTTGGCATTGTCGTGAGATATTGAAAATCATTAAATCACCTATAAAGACTCATTAGAAGACCTAATCAGTGTAGTTACTTAATCACTTCTTTTCGGACTCATTAGAAGAGTAAACAATTGGTAATTTGGTTGTATGAAAGGTTTTAAAACTCATGATGTGTTGATAAATATCTAGCTCAAACATAGTTGTCTACGTGTGGGTGTACTATAAACCTCTGCCAACTCCTTCGGAAATATAGGAGTGATGCTATTTTATGTTACGTGTAGTTAAAAGTCCGTGTTCTTCAACATAAACACTAAAATGAATAGTTTCATATGAAAAAACAAATAAAAATATTTTGACGATTTTTTAAAAAAAAACGGCATGAAATTTTTCGTCAAATCCGCAACCAAAAAATTATAAATAATTAGCACTATGACCACCTCCAAGGATGGTACGGTTAAACATGCCGTTTAGGAGATAATTCGATTTTTCATACTAGCTCCATACATTTTTTTCTTATAAAAATTATAACTCTTCCATTTGTGCACACATTTACTTCATATGACATTTTATAGAACAGTAATGATCAGCAGAAGTCATTTCCAGCAAAAAAAATAACATTTAAGAAATCGAGATCCTATGTCTTCTACAGCCCATTTTCGATCCACCGTGCGGCGGCGGCGGCGGCGCGGGAGCGGCAGGATCTTATGCGTAAAATCAAATGGACCGGTTCTCGAAAACAGCGGCGCGGGGGCGGGCAACGAGCGGTGCACTCCATGACTCCAGTCAAGCGGTGACCGCCCGCGCCACCGCCGCTGCCGCCCCGCTGCCCGCAAAATTCGAGGCAGAGGCCTTAGGCATGGCACCGCGCATCTACAATAAATAAAACCTGATTTCATAAAACATTTGAACGTTACACAATTAAAAAAAAAAAAAAAAAAATTAATCGAAAAATTGTAAATTTTTTGTATACGACTGATGAATTTCTAAATGATAAATTAATGCAGACTTATTTTATTGTAGAAACCCTTTTGACTATTGTGACTAATTGTAAATTTATGATTATTTGTTTATGAATTGACTGTAGAAATTACTGCGTATTTTTCCTTTTATTTATACATCATTTTATTAATTTTGACATACCTACCAAATAATTTGTAATTACCTCTCGCATGATTAATATTGTTATTTTTTTATTCTATCTTCTTTTGCATGCAACCATATTAAAATTTGTACGCTTCTTGGCATAACATAGCGGCCGACTGTATTCACTACCTACGTTACAGAAATAAAAATGATTACTTATGATTAAAAAATGTTAAAACAAGAAATCCGCGGACGAAGTCGCGGGCAGAAGCTAGTTTTAGTGAAGATATAATGAGTTCAATTAGTAAGGTATAGTCCAAGAGCTAGATCAAAGAGTTCACGAAAACCTGCGAAGAAAAAATAATTCTATTAATATGTGTAATATACTTCTAGTTTTATCGGTCCTAAAGTCCTTAGAAATCCGAGAGATAAATTCTCAATTAAATATATGTTTTAAATTACTAGGTTAGAGTGGCTTAAACTTCATTGAAAATATTAAACCTTGCTCTTCGTCTATTTGGTGTCAAGATGTACAGTCGCATACAACTGTTTTACCAATTCACAATGTTAATATTGTTTATAATGGCTCTAATTAATTTTATTTATTGCTCCTTAGAAATATAACAAATGTTGAACAGTATTTAAATGCCAGAAATAATATAAATCAAAATCAAATCAAATTAATTTATAAAAAATATTTTCCAAAGTTGGTTTGATTATATTTAATTATTATCAGTTTGATTATTATAGAATAGAATATATTTATTGTAAAAACATGATATAAATCAAATAATATGTTGAATAATATATTGATGTGTGTTGTGTTTGTATTTTGAGGTCATTGTGAGTGTTGTGTTGTGGGTGCGTGTGTGTTGTGCCGTGTATGTAGAGTTTGTATGGACGGGTTGAGTTTTTATTTTATCTTAATTTAGGTTAGAATAATAAAACTTCTGTTGTCGAATGTCGGAATACCTAAAGATAACAACACTCTAGTTCCTAACTATTCATAAATGTTTCACTTTAAACTGGCTGACTTTAACTTACATCACGGGCAACTCATTCTAAGTAGTTCGTCGGTAAACGCGCATCTATCTCTTTCTTACTTATCGTAAATGAAACTGAGCGCAGCGATCTATCTGCCAGCGACCAAGTGCACACATTTTGTTCGACAAATAATTACATAGATTTATTGTAGACCTGTTTAAAGGTAATGAATACAGCTTTCCTTTGGTAGGTTGAAATTATAGAATAAATTTATATTTATATTTTTCGAATCAAACATTTCTCCAGACGTCATCCTACTTGTCTAAAAACTACTTAAAGTATTTTGTACTTGCTTGTACCACTGTATGGGGAAATTGAATTCTATTATCTTTTTAATTACACACCGGCTGAATCTATAACTTGGCGACGCATTGCGACTAAATATGGGAGAAACCAGATCTTCGCTAGGTGCCCTAGTTTTCGAGATATAAATGTGGCTCTGCTGGGGTAGGCTCTCTCCGGATCGGCCACCTAAAAACCCTTATATCTTTTGAGCCAGTCTACCGACCAATTCTGATATTTGGCGACTGATTTCGACTAATTAGCGACTAAATATGGGAGAAAACAGATCTTCGTTAGGTGCTCTAGTTTTTGAGATATAAGTGTGGCTCTGCTGGGGTAGGCTCTTTCCAGATCGGCCACCTATAAACGTGTGCGTTACCCCAGCCAGATAATGTCGAAAATCGTCATCTAAGTGCAATAGATAATTAGAAATACAGCTTCTGTAATTGGTAAGCAGGTTTTTAAATTTGGTAAGCTGATAGTTTTTTATTCGTTTGATAAAAACACTTCCGGCTGGTGTAACGTTACCCCAGCCAGATCTTTTGTTTTCTAATGGATATTTTGAAATAAATTTTATCTAAATAATTAGAAATGAATTTGAAATAAATAGTACAACTTAATTTGTATTTGTATTTGCTATGGTTGCGAAGATATTTAAAATCCTGCTGGAGTAACGTTTGCACGATTGATGTATCTCGGAATTGACTATACGGATGATTGTAATATTTGTACATGAGATCTGGCTAATTAGTTATAATTTGTTACGCAATAAACGAATCCACTATAATGCACCGTTTTGAAGTTATATTAGTAAATATAAAATTGCTTTAATAGGTCCTAGCACTTCCATTATCCGCCCCAAAGACTAAACTTAAACGTTATTATATAGAAAATTACTGTCTTTAAAATAAATGGTACTGAAGTTTCATTAGTAGGTAGATATCCTATACGTAATTAAAAAGATAAGATGATTTTCCGGCCACGGCGCGCAGCTGAGTTATTTGACCACCGATTAACAGAGTTTACTGTAGTAGTGATAACTGAATTTTACATCAACAATTAGAAATACAGTTCAATTATATACTTACATGTGAAATTTCAGACTTGTACACTAATTAATTAACGAGATAATCGAAAAAAATGATGTATGCGTGGTAACCCGACGAAATCTAGAATGTTATAATAAAGCGGGCGCGCAATACATTATACCAACCCAAATTTCAGAATTGTACACTAATTGTGTATTGTACTTCGATGACGATTTTCGACATTATCTGGCTGGGGTAACGCACACCCTATTAAAAACCCTCATATCTTTTGAACCAGTGACCGACCAATTCTGATATGTTAAAATTTTGTGTTATCAAAATTAAAATCCCTGATGGTGGATCTGCCAGGGTCAGTCACACGGCATAAACTTATAAACTGCGACTGCACGCTAAGGGCACCCCTTGTGGGGTACTTAAGAGCGTCGCTGGGGGAAGACAGCAAGGGACAGGCTGGATCGGATTAAGATTATTTGGGGACGAATTTAAAGCCAGAGGCTCAGCAGCGCGGCCTGGCTCGATATAATATATTGTACTGATCATCGCCGGGTGAACGGGCCCTTTGACGTGATTTCTCGGCTTCTAAAAACAGTTTTAGACCACAGTAAACGGGCCACCTGTATTTGGGTAAGATAATGAACAAAAATGAAAAAAAAAATGTATGTATTTAATTCAATAATTTAAGAAGTGATCAAATATTTTAAGCAAAATAGGTAATGTTAGTAATAAGTATTAAACTGGAGGTCTACCACCACCTCTTATAGCAGTATTCTTTTAACCTTACTTCAGTATGGGAAAGAGATGGAGCTGTACGTACTGTACGCAATGAAGTAAGATTAAAATAATACTGCTCAATGAGGTGTTGGTAGGCCCACTGATCTTATAATTTAGCACAGTTTCAAATTAGCAAATTCCTCTGCAATTTTCATCGCTTCCTCAAGATTGGAGTAATTATTTCCGGAAGCCTGGCCAGATTCTGCTTTGCCACCACCCTTTCCACCTATAGCTGGGACAACAGACTGAATCCATTCAGAAGCCAACAAACCTTTCTGAATTGCATTTTTAGGCACTGCAGCAAGACAAAATATCTTGTTTGTTTCATTGTCCACAGAAAAGAACATAGCTGCAGTAGTTGGACAAAGAAGCTTTACTTGTTTTAAGGCACCATCTAAAGCTTTGGTATTACCAAATGCCTTTAACTCTGTAACAATAACTTTGCTTTCTTTCTTCTCCTCGCAAATTTCTTTAGCTTTTTCTGCAACCTCTGTAATTGTCACAGCTTTTGCAGCTCTTTCTTTATCGTCCAGTTGCTTTTTTAAATTTTTAAGCATAGTTCTTAGTTCTTCTTTTTTCCAATACGAAATCTGAGCTTGAGATATATCGTTTGTAAGATCGACAATTTTTCTAAGAATTTCCTTCTGATTCACATTGTCACTCTGATCTTTAATGAAATTAGCAACATTATTGACTTCATTTTCTAATATACTCGATTTACTTATAGCTTTCATTGCCTCTGGTCCAGTCAAAGCTACGATTCGCCGAATTCCTTTTGCGATGCCTTCTTCGCTAACAATCACATAATCTCCAATGTGTCCTGTCTGATTTAAATGAGATCCACCACAAAATTCTACAGATGTTTCGTAGGCAGTTGGTCCATCTGGATTTTTCTCCAAATCTTCAACAGGTACACCAACAGATACGACTCGAACTGGATCCGGATAGTGTTCATCAAACATAGCTCTCAGACCTTTTATTTTTTTGGCGTCATTTAAGCTCGTATGTTTAGCATAGACAGTTTTATTTTTATTTATAATTTCTTTAATCTGATCTTCTGTTTCTTTAATTTGTTTTATAGACATTGGGCCCTTGTTGGTAAAATCAAACCTAAGGCGATCTGGCATGACAAGGGAACCGCGTTGATCAGAATCATTTCCAAGAACTTTTCTTAACACATTGTTTAAAACATGAGTGCCCGTGTGATTATTCATTACAAGTCTTCGCCTTTCAGTATCAATATGCATTGATAACTTATCTCCAACTTTTACAGAGCCTTCAAGTTTTCCAGTATGTAGTACATATCCTCCCTTAACTTGTACATTATTTACCATGAACTCAACACTCTCGTCGTCTATCTTTACCATATATCCCTCGTCATAAATTTGCCCACCCTGTTCAGCATAAAAATTTGTTTTGTCCAGTATAATTCCACATTCTTGACCAGATAAGGCCTCATTAACAAATTGTTTGTCCTTTCGCAAGGCGACTATAGTTCCAGTACAAGGAGAAAAATTATAAACTGCTTCGCTTTCGGTAGATGATGGCACATAGTTATATTTAGGTGAATCATCTGTTGGAGGCACACCAGAGTCTTGTAAATGACTAATAGCATGTACATCGAGAGCCAATAAATCTTCTTGACCTACAACTTTTCCTTGTGAAATTAGTTGTGATTCTTTCTTTGATTTTTCATAAGCATCCATGTCTATCGTAAGCCCGTTTTCTTCACACATTAATTGTGTTAGATCAACTGGAAAACCGTAAGTATCATAAAGACGCCAGGCAACATCACCAGGTATAACTTTGCCACTTAGTTTCTCAACCGTTCTGTTAAGCAAATTTCTTCCACGCGAGAGGGTTTTCAAGAATTGCACTTCTTCTTCATTTATAAGTTGAATAAGTGATAAAGGATCTTTTGTTATTTCAGGAAAAACATCTCCCAACAATTCGACAACCGTGTGAACTAAAGATCCAAAAAAGCCTGGTTTGGCATTCAGTTTTTCGGAGGCGTAACGTACTCCTCTCCTTAAAATTCTTCGAAGTACATAGCCTCTACCAGTATTGTCTGGACACCCACCATCTGATAAAGCAATAGTTAATGTTCTTGCATGATCAGCTAAAACTCTATACGCCATGTCTATTCCATCAACATCTTCCGATCCAACTTTTCCAGAATAAGGTCTCACTCCTGTGCCAATTTCAATTGCTTTAAATATAGGCATAAAGAAATCTGTATCATAATTAGCTCTCTTATTTTGAATCACTGACACTAATCTTTCCAGACCTAATCCACAATCAATATGTTTTTTTGGTAGAGACTTTAATGACCCATCTGTTTCTCTGTTGTATTGAATAAACACTAAATTCCAAATTTCCAGTACATCAGGGTCATCCATATTGACGAGATGAGCTGCCTCACGTCCTCCAATTCTATCATAATGCAACTCTGAGCATGGACCACATGGACCTGTTTCTCCCATTTCCCAAAAGTTATCTTTCATACTCCCAGGAAGAATATGTGATTCAGGAAGACCTAATTTGAGCCAAATTTCTTTACATTCCAGATCTGGCTCTAGCCCTGAAGAAGCATCTCCTCCAAAATAAGTAACATACAATCGATCCCCTGACAATTTAAAAACTTCAGTCAGAAGTTCCCAGGCCCATGCGCATATTTCTTTTTTGAAGTAATCACCAAAGGACCAGTTACCCATCATTTCAAAAAATGTATGATGGTAAACATCCTTACCCACATCATCTAGGTCATTGTGTTTACCACCAGCTCTTATGCATTTCTGGGTATTAACAACTCGTACATATGATGCCATATCAGAGTTAGGGTCCACGGACCCTAAAAAGACAGGCTTAAATTGATTCATACCTGCATTGGTAAATAATAGCGTAGGATCGTCCAAAGGTATTGTAGAAGACGAATGGACATATTTATGCCCCTTATTAATAAAGAAATCAATAAAGGTTTTTCTTATCTGGTTGCCACTCATAGCGGTATCCATTTTTGGGTAAATCTGAAAAATAAGAAGGATTTATGAGAGAATGACATATAAAACTCGGTAACGGTTTGAATAGGAATCATATTTCTTTAATGAAATAAAGTAATTTATGGGGCCGGAGCACAGATGAAACAGGTTATTGGCTGGATTGATAATATGTATATCTAGAATGGATCACCTAATCATATGTTTTTTAAAAATAATATAAAAATTTAAAGATCGTATAAAAATAAAACAACAGTATGTAGCTATTTGTGCTAAGAAAAGTTAATGACAAACACCTTAAAAACTGACTGAGGTGAAGGTAAAAGAATTATAACATTTTACTGAAATCCTAATTAGGAAGGAACCCAAGAGAATCATGAAGACAAGAACATCCTGACTGGATTAGAATCCTGCCTTAGCTCACTTTTCTAAATTCAGAGTAGTGTAATAAAGTCTATGCTAGATTCATCAGTTTCAGATTTTAATTTTCGATGTAATTGTGTACATCTTTTTAAAACTATTAAAATTATTATGTAGGTAAACAAAAATTATATATATTTTTTTTATCTTTAATTTTAGTTTAAAACCATTTGATACCAAACAATAAATAAAATGTTCTTATTAGATAATATTCAGCGACTTTCTAAAAGGACCTAAAAAATCAATTCCTACTTTCTCCTTCAGATGGGTTATTGCAATTGGCTGCAGCTGAGCCACCTATTTGAACTTCTTCCGCTCCTGGCACAACATGCAGCTTCCCACATACTGATCTATTTCAGTCTCTGCATCTTTAATTAAATATCCTACTCTACATTTTGGCGACTTTCTAAAAGGACCTAACAAATTAATTCCTACTTTCTCCACATCTATAGTGAAATATCATGTCCATAATGTGTTATCCAAAAATAACATTTTATCACAATATCTTACAATTGCATCATGCTGTTGTCTGATATTATATATGTACTTGGTTTAAATACATATACAACAGACTAATAGAAAGATAGATAAATTTTATTGTTATTACCAAAAGTTTACAATTTATTCAATTACTTTTATCTTTTATCACATTTCTATTATCAACGAAAAACTTGTTTTTATTACTTCAGATAAATTTTACAAATAAATACGTAGTACAAAAAATTAAAATGATGCCGTGTACCATATGGTAAGTAAGTATTGTTACATGAAAGGTTCTTTGAAATTCCTAAATATTTATGAATATTGACGTGCGATCACAGAATACGTAATGCAAGGTAATTGTTAAATTCTGAATAACCACCTCATGAAAACTTACCGGTTAGATCGTGCCGTGCAGGAAGCTTGCGTTGCGACTTTATGCCACCAATGACAAATCGCTGTTTGTCAGTGCCAGTCATTGACGTAGTGTAGTGCCAGTCAGTCCCACAGAGCATGTAATATATTCAGCCCCATATCTATTATCTACATTGAGATAGGAGAACTAATTATCTACTTAGTAGTCTGTTGTCAGCCAGTCCTGCCACCGTAGCACAGACTACATATGGACACTACGTGTCACCGTAGACAGTATTATTACTTTCCTGGACAGAGTATTCTACTGTCTGTCTACACCAGTCACCAATAATTGTATGTAAGTGCAACTTTCATTTAAAGTCCCCGTGGAACATTAATATTTTGATCTGCTGAATTTCCACCTTATTGGATTACTTTTTAGATAAAACCAGTTTATTGTTGAGACTAAACAGTTAGCGTACTACGTAACAGTAAATTGACAAATTCTTTTTATTTATTTTATTCGTTTTTTATAGGTATCATTGTTTTTAATTTGTAAAAACTGTAATTCTTATTATACGATTATGTATAATGTGAAATTTCCTTATTGAAAACTTACTCAATTTTGGGCACCTATTAATTAGCAACACTGAATCGACGGTGCCGTCCTCTTTCAGTTCACAGCATTGACATAGAAGTCAATGGTTACAGCGCAGCCACTACTTCCTCGGCGTCCCTAAAACGTTTTCCTCGAAGTTTATCTTTTATTTTCGGAAATAAATAAAAAATCACAAGATCGGAAGCGAGATCGAGCGAGGAAGCGAGGTCGGGGCTATAGGGCGGGTGACCCAGTAATTCCACGTCTGACGTCGCCAAGTAGTCGATTGTTTGCTTGGCGGTGTGCGACGAGGCGTTGTCGTGGTGAAGGAGGATCCTACTGCGAGGTCGTTTCTCCCGAACTTTGTCTAAGACAAGTGGCAAACAATTGTTAGTGTATCACTCTGCAGTAACTGTTTTTCGATCCTCTAAAACAATTGTTGCGTAATGATCTGTCCTTCTGAAGAACGAGGCCACCATCTTTTTTCTTACGCTTCGATTCACTTTAGTTGGCAACTCCTCGGAAGGAAACATTCAGACAGCAGACTGTCTCCAAGTTTCAGGATCAATACAATAAATCCAGCTTTCGTCACTCGAAAAACACTGATTAATATTTTAGATAAGCCCAAAAGGCCTTGAAGCCAGAGCCGTTAAACTATATTATATAAATGAAATAATATGCAGTAAAGTATTTATCAGTTCATAGTGTTGTTTTTGGTCTACAATATTGAAGCCACGCATTTGTTAGCATCTCTTTGGGAAAAGAAAAAAACCTTTCACAGTAACTAATGTTTGGGAACCACAGTATTTTGTTCACCGAGCGAAACGCTCTTAAGTATGAGCGACACGACGATAGGGATGAAATGGCGTCAAGTCAATGGCGAGCTGTCAGTATGACACTTGTCAATTCTATGTGTGGCCACTGTGTGTGATTGAATTACCCGAGCAAAATGCATTTTTAACTAAACAAAGCAATTATGAACGAATAATTCAATATGTTCGTTAATTTAAAACTAAATAGATGAATCACACGAGTTACTAAATAGTTTAGATAGTTAGTAATTCATTTTATTTTCATTAACTAAATGAGAAAGTTCCTAAATTTACTGAAAAGGACAATCAATGGCAACACTTATCGTGACGTAGTCTTAGGCCATCGTCGGAAGAGAATACCTGGCGAAGTATGTTATTATACCATGCCCGCACGACTAGTATATAGTTATCTGTGGCACAGACTACTTAGAGATACTACGTATCATGTCAGTATCCGTAGTATCCCTATACGTAGTATCTCTAAGTAGTCTGTGATCCCTATGTAGTCTGTGTGCTTTTCTGATCGGAGTTATTTGTTTCACACGCGATAATAAGTTAATTTGTGAATATATCCACAGTAATGGCGCTGTCCTCGGCTTTTTATAAGTTTTATAAAAGCTTCAGAAACAGGGAAGTTACAAAACAATTTTGTGGCTATTTACAATACGCAACGACTAGCAGCCTGGTTATGAATGAGGATTTCGGCGCGAATGCATTGAAGCCCGTATCTGAAGACTTGTCCACTGTCACCCCTTATTTTTCAAATACTTTTAATTTAGCAGCCTATGTAAATCGATCTGAAACATTGAAGAATTTAGTTAACCTTAATGTAAACATAAGTAAAATCGAAAAAATACCATACAATGTTGACAAAATTTTAAAATTGGATTTTGAAAAAGACATGAAAAGCCACTTAGTATATATAAACGACTTTGTTGGAATGGAAGAAATTGGTAATTTTCTAACTAAGAATCCAATGATTTTATGCGAGCCATTAGAAGACCTTCAAGTAAGAGTTAATTATTTATATTCAAAAGGTTTCAATGAAAATCAAATCAAGAGAATTATTACAAAAAATCCCTTCTGGTTGATGTTCAGGTAAGTTCTATATATACCTAATCATTTTGTATTTTTAATTCCTAAGACGACCCACTGACCATTTAATTTGGTACTTTCTTAACATTCCGCACTGTCTACTCAAAGAAGCAAAAACGAATGTTTGTCAAATAAATAGCGGCTTTTATTGTTTTAAACTGAGAAGGTATCTTGTTACCGTCTCCCTGCATGGCAAACCCTTCTTGTCATACAGAGAAGGCACCATGCTTTCTCAAAGAAGTTTGTCGATTTCACTTATTGTATGTATGTAATTATGTGAGTGGGTCTAGCTCTGCCCGGAAGCTCCACAGGGTTTGCGGAGCTACCTCACTGTTCACAGGATACGTTCCTGTTGGGTTATGTAGCTTCTCTCAACCTAAAGGTTTTATTTTAAATATGTACTCTCTTCTTCCAGCACTCAAAGGATTGACAAAAGATTAGGGTTTTATCAAGAATGCTTGAGCTTATGTGGCAAAGAAGTAAGAGATTTGACTGTTAGGCAACCTAAACTCATAACATACAAGTTACATGCTGTGAAATGCAATCTGTTTGTAATAAAAGAAGAGATGGGCTTTGAAGATATTGAAGTGAAAGAACTAGTGGTAAACAAACCTAAACTGTTAATGTTGAGTAAGTATTATATTATATTATACCTTAGTTCAGTCATTATCTATATACGGTGTGTCCCTGGATAAAGTGCACAAACGAAAATGGGTGTAACTAGACCATTATTCATTAACAACAATTTGGAATAGAATAGGGTGTTTTACTCTTCAGAAAAAAACTAAATAGCTTATGCAAAAATCAGTCGGAAAACGTTAGTTTTAGTTCATAAAATAGCAAACTAAATTTTTAAATTCAATTCAAAGGTTTCAGCTTTTTTAATCTGTTTCATAAGTCATAACACCATTAGTAGTCGCCATGTTATTATGTCATACGGCTATATAAACTTAGAAAGTGTTAACTGTTCAGTTTATCGTAACCAATGTAATTTTTATTGAAATAAATACCATTGAGGACGGTTTTGTAGAAGGAGACAACACAAATTTATAACTTATAAAATATCACTGCATTTGTTTACACAGCCAACTGACGTCATGACCACAGAGTAATATGGCGACCACTGCGTCCAGCGTTTTCGTCAAATTACGCGCGAAATTTGTAAATGCAAAATTTAAATGCATTTTTATGGCACTTACCAATAGAATAAAATTTTTGTGAATTTTTTAGTGGTTCATTAGCACTATAGAATCTAATTGAGACACTTCAAAAATGGGTGTAATACCCTATTGGGACTTTTTGTAAAAATAAAAATTCATAATTTCTTCAAAGAAACATGTTTTTTTTTACTTGATGACTGTTTTTTAAGTGTCTTTTTATTTGCCATGCAACATCAATTATCGTTTGCGTTACCCCAGCCAGATAATGTCGAAAATCGTCATCTAAGTGCAATAGATAATTAGAAATACAGCTTCTGTAATTGGTAAGCAGATTTTTAAATTTGGTAAGCTGATAGTTTTTTTAATTATTTGATAAAAACACTTCCGGCTGGAGTAACGTTACCCCAGCCAGATCTTTAGTTTTCTAATAGATATTTTGAAATAATCTTATTTAAATAATTAGATATCAATTTGAAATAAATGGTACAACTTAATTTGAATTTGCTATGGTTGCGAAAATATTTAAAATCCTGCTGGAGTAACATTTGCACGATTGCTGTATCTCGGAATTGACTATGGATGATTGTAATATTTGTACATGAGATCTGGCTAATTAGTTATAATTTGTTACGCAATAAACGAATCCACTATAATGCACCGTTTTGAAGTTATTTCAGTAAATAGAAAATATGCATTAATAGGTCCTAGCACTTCCATTATGCGCCCCAAAGACTAAACTTAAACGTTATTATATAGGTAATTACTGTCTATAAATGTTACTGAAGTTTCATTAGTATCGTATACGTAATTAAAAAGTTATGATGATGTTCCGGCCACAGCGCGCACCTGAGTTATTTGACCACAGATTAACCGAGTTTACTGTAGTAGTGGTAACTGAATTTTACATAAATAATTAGAAATACAGTTCAATTATATACATGTGAAATTTCAGACTTGTACACTAATTAATTAACGAGATAATCGAAAAAAAAAATGTATGGGTGGTAACCCGATCAAATCTAGAATGTTATAAAATACATTATACCAACATTCTAAAACTTACAGGATAATACGTGAGAATAATTACGTGTTTAGTACAGACGGGTAAACAAGTGGTAAAGTAAAACATATTTATGACGGAATATTCATTTCAAAAATAATAATGCGTAGGTAATAACAGATACTCCAGTATCTATGTAGATGATGATCCTATGCAGATAATTATTTTAAGGTAAGTAAGTATATAAATTTACTCTAAAAATAATCACAGATATTTTTTATGGACTAATATGCAACGTCGCTTGCTTATCTGAAATTAAAATTAAGAACTGATCAAATTCAAATAAAAATTAAGTTTTATTGTAAAGGTTCTACTGTTTTATCTAATATGATGATGAATATAAGACTTGCATAAAGTCACTGTCCAACATTGTTGGACAGCAGGGCTTGACGGATCGGGCGCAGTGTCAAACATTGTTTGACACCCGGGCATAACCGGACCTTCCTTCCAGACCCCTTACACCTCTCATGCCCAGTGGATTTTTTTAAATCGACTTTATTTTGTTTTATAAAAAGAGACCCAATTTTTAGATTCAAATACAAATTTAAAAAAAGGTATAACGCTTAGACTGAGTTAAAATTTTAAAATCTGCTTGCCAATTACAGAAGCCGTATATCTAAATAACTATTGCACTTAGATGACGATTTTCGACATTATCTGGCTGGGGTAACACCTTTTAGGGTGCTTCACAGATCTGTTTTAGCCAAGATTTCAAAACATGTTTTATTAATAGCTATAAAACTAATCAATAATTAACGTTTTTCAATGTCATATTTTTAAAGTTAATTATTGATTCGTTTTATGTACTTAACATCTCTGGGAGTAACGAATAATATTAAAAAAAAATATATAATATTATGAATTATTGTTATTTATTACAGATCAGAGAACCCTGCTGGAAAGATTCAAATTCATCCACAATGTGATGAAAATATCACACGAAAATATACTGAAATCCCCGGAGATATTATTAAGTAGGAAATTCAGAATGAAACAACGCCATTTATTTTTGGAAAAGTTAGGTCGCGCTCAATATAATCCAAAGAAAGAAAATTATATTCCAATTAAATCTCTGATCGAAGATACAGATGCAGAGTTCTGTAAATTGTTTGCAAAATGCAATGTTAATGACTTTAATACATTTTTAAAAACTCTTTAATTTAACCAGCTTTACCTAATACAATTTTATTTTGGAAGGCATTCAATGAATGATACAATAGCGCATCAAGGATTCCAGCAACTGTGAACACTCCTCCAATTATAGCACATATGTTTGTGGCAAAATGGCCAATGGACCTAAAAATAAATAAATCAAATTGTTATAATATTCCATAATGTTTTTGTTATTTTATTACCCATAAGTAGTAAGCGCGAAAACTGAAATGTAAAATCATAAATAGTTACCTTTCCTTTTCGGTGTATTTAACCATAAGGGGCGAAAGTTCATAACTGAAAAATGCTCCTGGCATCCCAGATTCTGCATTAATATTGGACACTGATTTCTGATGTCTTGTAACTGAAAACTGGTTTGTGTGTAACACAGTCTGGTCCAACTTTACATACATAGTTGGGACTATTTTTAAATAGTATTGAAACATTACAGCACCTGAAAAAAAACAAAATTATTAAGTCAAAGACTGCGCGCATTTCACGCATTGTTGGTCGAAGTGGAATATTAGATTAGAAGAACATTATTTCAAGGACATGTTTTTCGTTGTTATTATTTAATTATGAAACTTAACTAATTGTACCTATTGTTTTATTTCATTACGTTGTAAAATGATAGAGAATAAAAACAAATGCTGGTGCCAAAAGGGCCTCACCTCAGCGTATTGTCAGATGGCAACACTTGACGGTGTAACAATTATCAGCGTTCGGTTTATAGCAGCTGTCACAGTTTTGACTGATTTTCAGCTGTAGCACACGGGTGCCAAGGGCTTGTTCGGCTTTCGAGGTACGTAAACCAGGCCCAGGGCCGCATCGCCATTAAAAAATACCTGCTAAAGAGGCACCGCGAGTGGGGCGTAGCGGATGAATGTCACGACTGTTGACTAATGTATTTTCTTGATGCGCTGGGATACGCGCCGGATGCGTTCTGTTGGATTCTCAATGGTCGGCTCATTACCGAGTGTTTACCATAAAAAATATCTGTGTTTAAAATCCAGTGTACGAAAAAAATCGCCGCGACAAAAATACGTCCGTGCGAACCTGGGCTTAGTCCTACCATAGATAACCGACTCCTACTCTGTAATAATACAAATGTGCGCGGATTACAGAGCGCGCGCATTGTTCGTTGTCGTCCTGCAGTCCGATTATTATTTAATCGAATAAAGATTTTTTACTTTCCAAAAAATCTGTGTTAAAATAATTTCTTACTAGCTTGCTGAATTTTCCTATAGAAATCCAATAATCCGGTTTCCAATAATTCGGCATGGGCGAAAAAAAAGGGGTGCCGGATAACCGAGCGTCTAATGTATGTTAAAAGGCAAGCGCCATAAAACATACATTAGGCGCTCGGTTCGCCGTAACCAATTGAGGTTTGTTGTTAATTTTTGACAGATTTAGACAGGCTAAAACGCGAACGTTCTTAAAAATACGGGAAATGTCGTTTCCCGTAAAAACTTCAACACCTCTAAAGGGTTAGTATTTTTGGAACTTTCATTATTTTATAATTTACGTTAAGGTGGATTCGGAAAGGTAGCCCATTCGCGACCATAAAAAATATGTACTTACAGAATGATATGAATGAACGTAACGATTATAATTATCTAAATAAATACATGATTATTTGTTATGGTCGCGAACTCGTGAATCATACTTTGATCAAGATACAGCCTGACCATGACCTGACACACCTGCAAAAAAAATTAAGGAAATTTGAATCTCGCGGGCTTCCTTTGCGGATCCACCGATCAAGTAGGTATTTCTGTCAACTCAAGTTTATAAACGGAAAGAAGTTTTCTTTCTGTCCGTCCATCTATTATAATATTAAATATTATAATACACAAAGAAAACTTCTCGACTTATCGAAACTCGATAAATTTTATCGAGTTCGGAAATTGTTCATGTCACATAATGGCAACAATGCATGAACAAATTAAAAAAAACAATCTATCTATGCCAGTTTATGACAACTATGACGTTGACGTTTCTCTGTGCTTGAAGTATTGATAAAATACACATAATTCTCTCTGACTCTGGAAAAAGACTGATCAAAGATGCCCGTGCCAGGCGGAGTCTATCAGAGTCAAGGACCATCTTGTTTTGACAAAATGAAAATGGGCTTTATGATTGGATTTTGTGTCGGAATGGCGAGCGGCGGCCTATTCGGTGGTTTCACAGCTTTGAGGTTAGAACTGTCATATTAGTTTTTTTTTTTGGGCATTTGGCGTTACCTAATTTATCGTCCGTTGCAGATATGGAGCAAGAGGAAGGGAATTAGTACATTCCGTTGGAAAAGTCATGCTTCAAGGTGGGGGAACCTTCGGAACTTTTATGGCCATTGGTACCGGGATCCGTTGTTAATGTTATGGTAGTCAAATACTAATTTTGTACATACAGTAATTTTAAATAGTGCTTAGTGTGCACCTGTCTATGCTTTTAAATAGTGATTTAATATTGTTTCATTAACAGTTTGTTATTAAATATTGTTATTGAAAACATTTTTATTATTTTTCATCTTAGGTTGTAATACCTACTTGAGTACAGAGTTTCAATAAAAATACTTCTAATAAGTAAGTATACAAGTTACCAGTCTTGGTGAGACAGTGGTAACAGTATTACAGACCGTGTTAACAGAATATACTTATAGTCATTGCTTCAGTTTGGAAGATTATGGTACCTTCATGAATTAATTAATCTATCTATCGCTAGTTGTTTTGAATAAATTCAGTTGCTACTTGGTACCTTCATGAATTAATTAATCTATCTATCGCTAGTTGTTTTGAATAAATTCAGTTGCTACTTACAATATTGCTGTCACAGAGGCAGACTAGCACTCAGGTACCACCTTCTGCTGGTTTTGCACCATACAATTTTAAGTAAAAAGCAACATTGTGTTCAATTCAACTCATACAAGCTGCCACAAAATTATTATTTATTTCCGAAACATTGTTTGCATTACTTACTATGTAGTTAGCAGTCAATAGCTCTACTATTTACGTAGCTAAGATATTGCCCGATGTAGGCACACGTTGCATATCTGGCCACCCTGGGCCCATGCCTTGTCAGCTTTATGGAAATTCTACTTCTGGTATGTATCTACATGCTGCAACCCTTTAAATATCACTTGGCCCGCTACTATTCATAAAAAAAAAACTTAGAATGATTAATAATCCCTTACCTTCCTTGGCTACACCATTAATTCCATCTAATGGCGCTGTGTTTGTACCTTCAATATCTGTCCCAAAAGATAAATGTTTAATAATATGGGTTGTATTAAATACTGATGATGAATATGGCTGTACATCATGTACATGTACATGATTAATTGTAAAACTTTTTCCTGGAGCTATATGAAAACTTCCTCCAACCTGGAATGAAATAAAAACATTATTTTTCACCACTCCCGCACGAAAGAAGTGTCTTTTCTCTACGAAAACAGTGAGGAAAGTTGGTTTTTCCTCACTGTTTGAACAGTGAGGAAAGTAATGATCCCGTTCAGAAACTAACCTTGCCTGATTTTTTAATGTTAAGTTTTAAAGATATTTTAAAAAATAAATAATTATTTTGATTTGCTTTGTGTCTATTTAATTTATTTACCTATGATGACTGAATACTTTCTTGCTGGGAGTGGTGAAAAGTTTTGTATGCAACATGTGAGCCAGTTCATTTGCTATTCGTTTTGTTGGGTCTTTCGCTTACTCAGGATTGAAATTTATAATCACTCGCTGCGCTCGTGATTCTATTTTTCAATCCTTCGTTCGCTCAAGACTCAAAATCAAAACTCATAGGAAAAACGAACTTGCCTCACATGTTGGATAAATAACTATTTTATCGGCGAATAAAAGGAGGTTCTCAAGTCGACGCGTATGTATATTTTTTATGTATGTCAAGATAATTACGCTACCATCAATTAAAATTTGCTCGTTTGTTTGTTTGACGCCGACTCAAAATTAGTTCATATTAATTTAGGAGCTTAGACAGGTTTTTTTTCAATTTCCCTTTTCTGTTTCTTTTATCGTTGCTTAATTTTATTGTTAAAACATCTTAGATGTAAACAGTCTAAGTACCTGATTTAATGTCAATCAATTCAAGCATTATTTGAATGAGTGAGTGAATATGTTGCTATAAATACCTAATCGTTGGCGACGCTCTTTGGGCGAGGGTGACATCTATTGAAGCCTAGATAATTATAATTATTGAAGTTTTAAAGAAAAAAATGCGGCTAAGACTCTGCCATGAAGGGTTCCGTAGCAGCAAGTAACATAATATAAAAGTTCTTGTAGTTCGTTGTAACTTTGATCGATGTTTTATTACCAGTTATTTTTTATATTTTACTTGATTGAATGAAAGGTAAATTACGGTTTACGATTTATGACGAATTAAAAAAAAAACGACTTACTAGATCTCGTTCAAACCAATTTTCGGTGGAAGTTTACATGGTAATGTACATCATATATTTTTTTAGTTTTATCATTCTCTTATTTTAGAAGTTACAGGGGGGAGGACACACATTTTACCACATTGGAAGTGTCTCTCGCGCAAAATGTATTGTTTTTTTTCTATTTTTGTGTGAAAATCTTAATGCGGTTCACATAATACATCTACTTACCAAGTTTCAACAGGTTCTTACAGTTTCGGAAAAAAGTGTCTGTGACATACGGACTAGATATGAGCGCCGATGGCCAATTCCACGGCGGCGGCGTGGCCTGAATATTACCACAGCGGCGGTGGCGTCGCGGCGGCGCGGCGTGGCCGGCCGTGGGCCTTATTTTATTTAATCAGGGATATATTTCTTAGAAAAAACTTAACGAAAACCATATTGTTGTTACAAAAAATAGCTTTATATATCATTTTTGCCTCATTCGCACTAAAATCATTATAAAAACACGAGTTACTGATACAAAAAATAAAAATCATATATTTGTCGTATATCTTCAAGGGTGGACACTAACACGGTGAAGCATAGGGTCGAGGTCTGCTCGGCTTGGAGAGAGCACCGCCGTGTCCTCGTGGAGGCGATCGGTAGCGGGGATCTCTCGCGTCCGGCCCTGGTCCAGGCCATGGTATGGAGCGAGAGGGAATGGGAGTCCGTCACCACCTTCTGCGAAGCAGTAATGCTCGCGAAGGAGGAGGCGGAACGCGTGAGGGAGAGGCAAAATTCGCGCCCTCACGCGTCTAGCCGCCGCAGGAGACGCCCTGGGCGTCGGGAATCAATTGCCGATTCAAGGCCACCGTAGGCGCGGGCTTGCGGACGGTGAGCAATGGGTAGCTCGCCGTCCGGTAAGGACCAGGCCCAGGACCACCACAAAACCGTACCTACCTATCATAAAAGCCGAGCGGAGGCCTAAGCCGCCGCTCGCGCCACCGCCCCGGTTGCGTTTTACTCTGATTTGTAAGCTAAATAGTTTGTTTGAAAAAAAAAAAACTCATTTTTGATGCTTTTTATTTTTATACCGTATCGAATTAATACTAAATACATATAGTATACGTAGTGTAATTTAATGCCCCTCTGTCATATTAACTCTGTAAGTATATGAACTGCAAAGTGATGTGCGTTCTTAAATTATGGGATCAAAAATGTATAGGCCGTGTCTTGAAGTAACATTTAGTCTGTATTTCATTCAAATCTTTTTCAATTGAAAAGTTAAGTTTGTCCTTCAATCCGGATTTGGGAATTCCGGCAGCATAGCAAGCACTGCTTTGATACGGAACCGCTAGGGCGCATGTCCTAATAACACCTTGTACGATTTTTTCAAATAAATAAAGCAGGTTTTTATGATTCTAAATTCCTTTAAAATACGAATTATTTATTTTTACTATTATTATCACCATTAATAATTCGTAATTTACCTACTCAGTGCCGCCGGATTGACCACGCAATACTATTACTATTAGTTAGTTTATGACTTTAAATGTAATAACTTTTGACAGAGTGGGCCGATTTTAATTAAATAAAGAAGAAAAGTAAATTCAAGATACGGCCTACGACTCTATTTCCAATCTCTTATATCTCTTGAAAAGAAGACACAAAAAAATCTATATTAAACGTGAATTTTAAAATCAACCCCTTATTGTACCCCTTTGGGGGGATGATTTTATAAAAACGCTGATATCCATAATTCTTTATTTCTTACAAAAAGCATAAATTTGAATTTTCATATCCCTAATTAAAGAAATGATGGGTTTCCCATACAAACTTTCATCCCTCACCCCCTTAAGGGTTATTTTTGAGAAAAAAAGTACCCTATGTCCTTCTCCAGGATGCCATCTATCTCCTTGCCAAATTTTATCGAAATCCGTTCAGTGGTTTAGCCGTGAAAAGGTAACATACAGACAGTTACTTTCGAATTTATAATATTATAGTATAGATGGTCCTAAACCAGGTCATGTTTATGGTCACCCAATGTGCCAAATTTCATTCAAATCCGTTCAGCCGTTTTAGCGTGAAAGCGTAACAAACAAACAAACTCACTTTCGCAATTTATTATATTAGTTAGGATACATACCCTGTTGACTTCCATGTACCCATAGATTTGACAGCCCTCTTTGAGAGCCAAATTCGTTTTTTCAATGGAGTCATCGTTTTTACATTGTTCTATGGTAGATAAATCAGGTAAGGCCCACCGTCTTAATCTGTATGCTTCTTTCACCTCATCACATGTATTGCAACATCTGATACAAAAAATATAAGCTAAGTATAGCCGGTACCTATAGCCTTTGCAAGTCACAAGCCGCATCATGTGTAGATAGTTTATTTTATTGATATAAAGTATGGTTTAAATTGCAATGTTTTACGTACAGTGAAATTCAACATCCATAACCCAACGTTTACACCCATTATACAAGTTGTGATACTTGATTTTAGGTTTTTTATTTCTTTATTTACGTATAAATTATATTTTTAAATATTAGGGGTTAAAGTATGAAATTGCCGATTGAAAAATTGAAATTCGTATTTTAAAAATTTAACATGATTAATAAATTTAAGTAATCAAAATAATTATATTTTGATTACCTACTTAAATAAATATGTTAAATTCAAAAAATACGAATTTCAATTTTACAATGCATTATTATCTATACATTGCTGCCATCTAATAGGAAGGTCTGCCTTTGCGATAGAACTCTCGTGATCTAGATTCGACAAACTGTGTGAAAGCATTTTGTACTGCCTCCTGAGAAGAAAACTTTTTATCACGTAGAAAATTGACCAAATCACGAAAAAAATGGTAGTCCGTTGGAGCAAGGTCTGGCGAATACGGAGGGTGACGAATGGTTTCTAATTGCAATTCCTGTAGAGTTAAAACGGTTACTCGTGCTGTATGAGGTCTCGCGTTATCATGGAGCAATAATGGTGAAGATCGATTCATGAGCCGGGGCTGTTTCACTGCTAGTTTTGCTATCATTGTTCGGAGATCGGCACGGTAGACATCTGCCGTTATTGCTTGACCATATCGGAGAAAGCTATAGTGAATAACACCATGCTGAGACCACCAAACAGTTTCCATTACCTTTTTATTGGTAAGCTTTGCTTTAGGACACTGTTGCGGCGTTTGACCTGGGGTCAGCCATTGCATTTTCCGCTTACGGTTATCGTAAAGAATCCACTTTTCATCACATGTCACAATTCGATCCAATAAGATGTTCTGTATCGATTCAACAAGGCAACACAAGTTTCAACACGCGTTTCTTTCTGCAGATCAGTCAAATCATGAGGCACCCATTTCTCATATTTTTTTAATTTATTGATTTGACGCAAATGGGTCAATATTGTTGGTAAGGTAACGTTAAACCATGCCGCTAATTCCTGGATAGTTTGGCTCGGATCGACTTCCACCATCTATTTCAATTCATTGTTATTCACCTTTGTGGGCGGTCTTTCCACGTGGTTTGTTCTTCAAATCAAAGTTTCCATCACGAAAGCGTTTAAACCAAAATCTCACGGTGCGTTCATTAGCAGTCTTCAAACGCAACATTAATATTGCAAGTTGTTTCTGCCGTGTTGTTGTTTCGAACTCGTATTAAAAAACAACTCGAATTTCCGAAGTATCCATCTTTCTTGTCTAAGCCGATTAAAAAAAAAAACAACTGATAGTCGATAATGGATTGTTGCACATTTTTTAAAAGAAGGACTTCATAGGTACCATGTGAAAAAAGTTTCACTCAAAAATCTCAAACCATGAAGGTTCTATGTCAATTCGAAGTACCTATTACAATACAACGGCAATTTCATACTTTAAGGACGCTGTAACGAAATGGGTAGTTAAATCATTACACACCAAATTCCATGGTGCTACTGAAAGTCACTTACTTCGAGTACCTCCATCAGTTACAAATTGTTGCAGTTTATAATTATTTTTATTTACTTTATTTCATTATGTATTATACATAATATTTTTAAATATTAAAATAAATAAATATAAAAACATTTAAACATATAAAAATAGTAGCCCATAAAAATGGTATCGGGAACAGCGTCCAAGCTACCGGCGGTCAGGGCTCCAGAAAGAGGAACATCCTAACAATGCGAGCCGTGTCCAGGAGTACCGCCGCTCTCTGAATCAAGCCCTTAATCCAGCTGCCCAACGAGAGCCTCCTCAGGTGTTGGTCGAGGCTCTTGGCAATTAAGCCATTGGCTGATACGACTATCGGCACAATGATCGCTGAGTCCACATTCCACATGTCGACAACTTCGCGAGCCAAGTCAAGATACTTAATTTGTTTATCTTTCTCGGCTTTCACGAGGTTCCTGTCATGCGGGACCGTTATGTCAATAATCATTGTGCGCCGCTCTTCTCGATCCACCACCACTATACCAGGCTTATTGGCAACAATATTCCTGTACGTTATGATGGATCGATCCTAGTACAATGCGATATTTCCATTTTCGAGAACTGGGTCGGGCACATGCCTGTAGTACGGCACTTCCGATTCCACAAGGCTGTATTTCAAAGCAAGTTGCTGATGGATAATCCTGGCTACAAGGTTGTGTCTATGCAAGTACTCTTCGTTAGCTAGACGAGAACACCCGGACACAATGTGTCGGATTGATTCCCCCGGCCGGTGGCATGCCCGACAGATGTCAACCGTGCCGTCCTTCACAATGAATCTCCGGTAATTGTTCGTCATCATAATAGTTATTTCGTTTATTCATCTTTAAACAGAATGTATTTTATGTTCTTTTTTTTTTTAAACGGTATTATAACATTTAAAAATATAAAAAAGAATATTCCGCCGGTGTCGGGAGCAGGGTCCAAGCTACCGGTGGTTAGGGCTGCAGAGATAGGAACCTCCTCACAATACGAGCCGTATCGATGAGTACTGCCTTTTGAATCAGGCCCATGATCCAACCGCCTAACGAGAGCCTCGAGAGATGTTGGTCGACGCTTTCGGCCATCAGGCCATTGGCCGTTACGACAATTGGCACAATGATAGCCGAGCACACATTCCACATGTCGACAACCTCGTGTGCTAAGTCAAGATATTTTACTTGTTTCTCTTTCTTAGCTTTCACGAGGTTCTCGTCATGTGGAATGGTAACAACAACTATCATTGCGCGGCGCGCTAATCGGTCTATCACCACTATATCAGGCTTATTGGCAACAATAGTCCTGTCAGTAATGATAGACCGATCCCAGTACAACGAAACATGGTCATTTTCGAGAACTGGGTCGGGCACATACTTGTAGTACGGTACCTCAGAATCCACATGACTTGTGGATTGAACTTGCTTTGAAATATAATCTTAGTTTATATTTCAAAGCAAGTTGCTGGTGAATAATCCTGGCCACTTGGTTATGCCTGTGCAAGTACTCGCCGTTAGCCAGACGAAAACAACCAGAGATAATATGTCTGATGGACTCACCCGGACGGTGGCATGCCCGACACACGTCAACCGTCCCGTCCTTCTATGTCTCCGGTAGTTATATAGTTATTTTATTATTATCATTATTTTATTAATCTTATAAATCGACTCTTTTCTATTTTGTGAATACAGCTATCCATTTTCTTGGTACTTATTGAGGCCTACTCTGTCCTCCCATTCTTATTAAGGCTGTAAGCGTGGAGTTTCTTGCCGACTTTTCTCCATAGGAAACGACCAATTTGCACAGTGTACCTAGCTTCTGACGTGCCCATGTAGGTTCATGTGCAATAAAGTGATCAGAATCACCTTTGATTGATGGATTAATAACTTACTGAGATTCATTAAGTGCAGCTCCATAACAACTTCCACATGTTATAATTGCGACTTCTGAAGTGTTTTGTTTTACCTAAAATAAAATACAATAATATATTAATTACAACACACACAACGACAAAAAGTATAATGAATAATAAATCGTCGATCTCGTCTTTTTATGCAGGGAAACCACCTCGACTAATGGTTTTAATCAATGGAGAACTTATTAGGGTTCCGTTTTATTTTGGTAGTCAGTTCGATCGTAAGAAAATAAAGATTTAATAAATGTATCGTTATAAGTATCATTTGAACGAGTTTTCTCTAAGGATCCAAAATTATTTTTTGGTCTAGTTGTCTTTTTGTTGTAGGTAGCTTATTTCCAAAAAAATACCGCCCTTATATCTCTTTGGTTTCTTAGGCTAAAATAATCTTAATATGGTTATTAGGTGACAAGTCATGCGGCGAAGATGGCCATCCGCCGATTTTCAAACCAATACTTTTTCTCCACTCGTGTCACCACATCACAAACTTATTCAACAAAATTCTTCATTAGGGTATTTTCCCCACAAATTCCATTCGAATATTATTTTGCTGCTTAAGAAGGGAGACAAGTCGGACATAAATCAATTATTTATTTATTTAACCTCCTATTGGAACGCCATACAGCAATTACGCCAATAGAACAAAAAATATTTTATGTGCTGCTTCCTATATTATTATGGACCCATCATTGAAAAAAATATGATTGTATGTGTAATCAATAATATATATTTACATAAATAACTTGTATGCAAACTGTTAATAAAAGTTGTTTTTGTTAATAAAATAAATAATCGTATCGCTGGATAACTAGTTAAGTAATAACCTCCTGAACAAGCAGGCTCCCGTCTTGGACTTTCTTTGAGAAAAACATCTTAATATCCCGCTATATCTTGCATTTGTGGAATACTCAAAATCAGTTGACTAATATCACACACTCTGCCATCTTTGACGCTCTTAGTAACAATCCACATAAATACGTCATTTACAGAATGTATATACCAGCAGCAGTACAGACAGCCGATATAAAATTACAACGCATAGGACCAAGATTTAAAATTCTTAAGGGAGTCAGGGCGAACCGCTATCTCCAAAGCCAGTACCCTAGAAGTAGTTTTTAGAAAGTTGGCGACCGCCTAGGCGAAGTTGACAAATCTACGCTTCGCTGATGATATTGTCCTCTTCTCTTCGCCACCTGCGGAACTGTAAAAGATGCTGCAAGAGCTAAGCAATACAAACCTTGAGATCGGACTGAAGATAAACATGTCGAAGACTAAGCTCATGAACAACTGCTCACCGATCAGCGTGGTATAAGGGTACCGTTTTTACCATTTGACTTGTTACATAGCTGAATCGATAACATCCTAGCAACCGAGTATTTCGAAGACCAAGTTATAACGGGTTCAGATTGATGAAACATCACATGAAAAATGTAATATAAATGAGCAGTCTTTTGTACAGTGCAATGTGAAACCTAACACAACAATTAGGCCAATTTGTTTCAACTTGTCTTAAATTTCATGTTACGAGGGGCGTTCAATTTATTCTCGATAAGGGTGTTAGAAAAAAGATAAAACCAAGAAAAAATTTTTTTTTTCAATAGTCTCCCATGATATCAATACGAGGGTGAATCAAAAAATTCTTGGAATCAATATTAAAAAACGGCCAAGTTCGTGTCGGACCACGTACAATGAAGGGTTCCGTAGTTTGGATGAATTTATCCCAAGAACAAACTTAAATTTGCAGTTTGAAAAACATGTTCTCTCATGCATTGCGCATGGGAGAACATGTTTTTCAAACTGCAAATTTAAGTTGGTCGATTATTACTCGTTAATCTGTAAAGCCTACTTAGCTGTGATAGTTTTCCTTTAAACTTTGTTATATATAGGTGCTACTGCCTTGACATTTGAATTTCTAACTACAACCGTTTACTTGGTAGAAGGGGGGGGGGGGGGCACTTGACTCTAACGAAAATTGGAACTTTAAAGCTTGATAAGTCACGAACGGTTTACTTAATCCATAAACAGTCTTCGAAAACCCCTAATATTTTTGAATGACCTATCCAACGATATTCCACACAATGAGGACGAAAAAAAAAATTATCATCCCCACTTTACATTTAGGGGAGGTACTCTAAATAATTGTTTTTTCAAAATTTTATTTTTTGCCAATTTTTCGGCGTCATTAACGTGTATACTCATGCCAAATTACAACTTTCTAGTACCAATACTTTTTGAGCTAAACCGCGGACAGACATACAGACAGACGGACATGGCGAAACTATAAGGGTTCCTTGTTGACTACGGAACCCTAAAAATGCAAAGATTTAAACAAAAATATTTTATTTTTCTACATAATCTCCCTCCAATGCAATGCATTTAGAATAACGCGTTTCTAACTTCCTAATTCCTTGTAAATAAAAAAGTTTTTCTTGACTCTCGAAAAACTCCTCTACGGCAGCCATAACCGCGTCATTATCGTAAAATTTTGTTCCACGAATGTCCTTGGGAATAAGTGAAAATCACTTGGGACTAAGTCCGGAGAATATGGTGCGTGGTCAAGGAGATTGAAGCCAGCACAGCTGATTGCGTTGAGCGCAACTTCCAATCGATGAGCAGGAGGCTTATCTTGAAGAAACAACACGCCCAACGATAGTTTTCCACGACGTTTTTCTTTATTCGCTTCACGCACTTTCGGGATTAAATTTGCATAATAGGGTGGACCCTATACCCTATACCAGACGATCTGGCCTTTTGGCATGTAATCAATAAAAAGGATTCCTTCACTATCCCAGAACACTGAGGTCATAACTTTGCCAGCGGCAGGAGCAACTCGAAATTTCTTAATAGATGGAGAGGATGGTCGTTTCCAAGACATGCTTTGTCTCTTAGTTTCAGGATCGAAATGGTGGACCCACGTTTCATCCATGGTGACAAGGCGACGGCAAAAAATATCCGATTCACGCTGGAACATTTCGAGATTACGCTTAGAAATTTCCAAACGTCGCTTTTTTTTTTCGTCGGATAACATTCGTGGCACCCATCTTGCCGACACTTTTTGAACCCCAGTGAATCAATTAAAATGGATTTAACGCTACCAAATGATAATTATCTTTAGGATCTCAGCTATATGTATTATAGTTATTCTTCTGTCTTCCAAAACCAGATTCTCAACCTTTTTGACATTTTCTTCCGTAACGGAGGTTGAAGGCCGCCCAGAACGCGGGTCATCTTTACAGCTTGATCAATCTTATAATTCAGCCACGGATACATACGGATGATCCGTAATGTCTGCTGAATGTCCGAAAAAAAATCCTTTCGTAGACATTTTTTTCAAACTGAGATATTTTATCACCGCACGTAACTCACTTTTATCCATAATTTTGGGTTTTTAGCAACTCGTTGCAAAAAACATTTTATTACGTGCGAACGAACTGACAAAAACAAGTGATTGTTTGAATAAATATTGTGTTATTGACACTCTTTAATTTTAATATCGAACTTCTCCCAAAAAGGTTTTTATGCATTCTAAGAACTTTTTGATTCACCCTCGTACATTTGTTTGATCGCGAAATAAGTTTTTCTATAAACTTTAAAAAAAAAACTTCTTGGTCTTTTTTTACATTTGGAATAAAAAGTAGTCACTGGGGGCCAGGTCTGGGCTGTAGGGTGGGTAGTTAATTTCCTCGAACCCGCACTCTCGTACAGCAGCCATGGAGAGCCGCGCAGTGTGAACCGGTGCGTTGTCGTGAAGAAGCAGCACTTTCTTTGCCAGCTCTTCTTTTTTCTTTTATTGCTTCTATCAAACGGAGTAAAGTGGTTGAGTATTTTTCTGCGTTGATAGTTTAAGAGAATCCCAGAAAACTGTGGCCATGATTTCGCTAGCTGATGGAGTGACTTTGAACTTCTTCGGAGGCTCTGATCCCTTTTTATGCCACTGCATAGACTCCGGTTTACTCTCAGGGTCATAGTGATGAACCCACGTTTCATCACCTGTAACTATCCTTTCGAAAACACTAGCTACACTTGCTCCTTACAAGTGTCAACCCGCGCTTGCTTTTGAAGCGCAGTGAGCATGCGCGGCACCCATCTTGCACTGACTTTTGTAAGGATGAGATAATCATGTAATAGTGTGTATAGTACCAACGGATAGCTTAGTTATTTCTGCCAAGATCTTGTTTTTACACGTGCATCTTCTAATACCTGTTTTTTGATAATTTTCACATTTTCTTCGGTAGCCGCCGTGATTGGCCCACCTGGGCGGCGGCGGTCACCTTCGATACTTTCCCTGCCTCTTTTGAATTCACTTGACCACTTTTGTACGGTCGAAGGAGTAGAGTCTTGATACACGGCTACCATTTCTTCATGGATAGTTTTTTTAGATTTTCCATGTTTAGTGAAGAATTGAATCACCGCACGATGCTCGATTTTCTTCAACGTTGTTGCGTCAGTCATTTTCGTTCTTTGACTGGAGGTCGCAAACTAATGATGTTAACAACATATTTTTTACCCTCAGATAATGTTGGTAGCTAATTATATATTTTAATGATCCACAAAAATATCAAATCACCCCGATACCGAGAATACATTGGACGGCCCTCGTACCTACGTTTCAACAATATGTATCGCTTTACGCACCAAAATGCTCAAGCAATTTTCATTGATAAATACTTACTGATTAATGAGATTGAGAACAGATTTTATGATACATGATTGCATATTATGCATTTGTATATTTTGGCAATTTGTTAAGTTCTTTTGCATATTTTACCTATAATCTATGGATTGTCCATATTTGGGCATTTTTTCTATATTCTAACTAGAAAATACAAAGATGTAGGTACACACGGCTACACATCAAGCTATACATTTCCAGTATAAGCTGACCTGGCATTGATCGAAAATCTTTTATAATGCGAGATCAGCATAAACTAGAAATGTATAGCTTGATGTGTAGCCGTGTGTACATTCATGAACATTATGTTATAAAATTATGCATTATAAAAATACCTACAATTTAAGAATATATTTTAAGGGATAGAAGGCACAATCCTAGTACTGAGCATTTAAAACAGCACGTTTCAAGAACAAAAAGCAGCCAAGTGCAAGTCGGACTCGCACATGAATAGGTCCGTACCACAGTACAATATTTAACACTACATATTTATTTAAATAGTTTTATGAAAAACACATTTCTTGTAAGTATGGGGACCACCTTTAATTAAATTATTAACTTTATTTTAGTTTTTATTATTTGTTGTCATAGCGGCCATTTTGAAAATTTCAAGTGTCTACTTACTTATTAGAGTTCAAATGATACATCCCTGTGATAGGTAGAGAGACAGACGGACAGCGGACGCTTAGTAATAGGGTCCTGTGGGCACCCTTTGGGTACGGAACCCTAAAAATGATAGGTAATATCTCTTTGAAAATGTTGTAAGGGAGTAAGGGCTTTGGTAGGTATATTTGGGCTCAGACCTGTGTATTCTTTTGGGAATCTGGGCTGTCCAGGCTGTTAATGTTCATGAGTTTATTTTGACATAACTACATAGATTTAATGACTGCAGCAAGTAAATTTTCAAATCATAAATTCATTAATGCAGGCAGCATTGATAAACAAATTCAATAATCTTACAGTGGTAGAAGTTGCAATTTCTTGCTTTTTTGGTTCTTCTATTGGATTTCCATTCAAGTCTAGTCTCCTCTTATGGATATTTTGTTCCATTTGTAGATGCTGCTCTCCCGATGAGTCCATAGCATCAAGCACTAAGTCTGAAATAGACACAAAATATATTTTTAAAAATACTGGGAGGACTCTATCTACAACAATTTTTTTTTCCAACTTAGGCACAAGCAATTTTTTTATTTCCTGCTGCCAGTCAGTTTTTAAATTCTGTCATTACAAGCATCCTATTGAGGTTAAGTACTTTAAATCTACCATCAATTAAACATGCCTTCAAAGTGGAACTGTTATCAGCATTCAATGAATTCATGAATAAACCAAAACTATCCCAAAACCCTCCATTTTCCTTGGTGGAAAAGACATCCAGGGATCCTTCAGTTTCAAACCCATAAAAATATTCAATGAAATTCCAAAGCGATATAAATGTTTTTAATATTTGTATTTCAACTCAATTGTACAAGTACATACTCAGAGTTTATAAATATATAGGTATGTATAATATCTCAAATTACAATTGCATGTGACTGGGCTCTGCTGGTAATGGATGCTGATCCACTCATCATGTTTGTGAATGGGTGCCATCAGTTGGGACTGGCCGTCTATCAGCTGCCAGGCTTACTTTGACTAATTAGTAATCTTGCAATGTCCTTATTTGATATAAATGCTTAAAAAAGAGTGCAATTAAAGTTAAGTACTTACAATTACATGAGATTGATGGAACAATGATATCTAAATTAATTCGTAGTTTATGGCCTCTTGAAGTGTCTACGAACAATTCCTCCGAAATATTAGGGGACATATATGTATACAGTTCAGAGAGGAATAATAACACCATTATCAGCCCACCGGTTACAGTAACTGCAATGTGAATACATTTCAATTAGTATTTTATAAATAACGAAAGTTAACAGGAAAGTAAAGTGTAAGAATGTTTTACTTGCTGCGCCGGTAGTGGTTTTTATTCTAAAGTCCTCTAGTGTCTTCGCATAAGCATCTAATTGCTTAAATTTATCAATTAATTGAGATGACATTTTGTCATTCACTTAGGTACCAAATAACTTTGTTAAATTTCCACAATTCGTTTGTTTCCTTCTTGAGATAAGTTTTTAACAAACAGTGTTAGTTTAATAACCACCTGCAATCCGTCAATCTCACTGTCAGTCAAGTGTCAATCCAAAAGATATCCAAAAAAAAAATGGAAATCCAAACACATCAAACAGTTTATAGATGTACAAGGCTCTTTTGGCGCGTGGCCAAAATCGGAACTATCTTGTTTTTTAATACATTTGCACATTTTGTACTTATTGTTTACCACCAGCGCCACCCTGTCAATGTCATTCGAGTTGATTCGAGCGCCTGATTCTTGTGTCGACTTGGTCGACATCGAGACGATTGTCAAAATGCCAAAAAAAACTGAAATAACGGCAACTATGGCAATTACACGCCGCGTCCGATCATTTGTCAAAATTATACTAAGTGAGTTAAATCTAGAATGGCAATTGGCCAAGACCAACAATGTGTATGTTGACCAATCAACACGCTGGCTGTCGTTGTGGTTTTCTACCCGGGGTTACCACACTGTGATACCAATCATCCTTTATGGTTTTGCGATTTTCTTACTGTGCGTTTGCACTGGCGAAACATCACAACAAAACATGTTGAAATCGCTAGTTCAGCCTGTCAAAAATTGTATGGAACTTTGACAGCAATTGAAGATTACAACATGTTTTGTTGTGAATTTTTGCCAGTGCAAACGGACGGTTAGAAGATAGACGAAACATCACAACAAAACAATGTTGAAATCGCTAGTTCCTGTCAAATATTGTATGGAAAATTGACAGAACATAAAGACTAACATGTTATTTTTATATATATTTTTTTGTTTTTGTGTAAATATTGTGTGCCTTGACCTGAGTCAAATAAATTTATTTTCTGTCTTTCTTTCTTTTGTTGTGAATGTTTCGCCAGTGCAAACGGACGGTTAGAAGATAGACATATGCCATCGTAGACTCTTGTTGAACTTTTTAAGATGAACCATTCTGTAGAACATAATTTTAATGTATCTTTTACGATGTATGCGGCGCACACCAGTAAAGCTCCCTGTGGAGTCGGCCAGTCGGCATGATTTTTTTCCGACATATTCAACAATGGTGCCGATTCTCTTGTCACAAATGCCTCTATACTAGACAGAAAATCACCAAAATTTTGTTTATTCCTGATAAACGATGATTTCCCATTCTGAAATAGATTAAAGCGATAGAACTTGACTATATTTTAGTTTGACAGCACTAAGAGCACTGAGATTTTAATTTAGTGAAAATGACAATTTTGCTATTCTAAATTTGAAGTTTTTCACCTAAAATTTTAATTGTCTAACTAATTATGACCATTTTTAATCGCCACAAAAAATGGTGTGGAATATTGTTGGATATTTAGCTGTCATGAACTAAAATTCACACGAACACCTCGACTTCAGGTGCAAAAACAGTAAGGGACCAGTGCGGGTTGGTATCATGTCATATCGAGTGAAAATCGGCAACAGTTTTGAACTTTTTGAGATTATCGCGTTCAGACAGACAGGCAGACGCGGCGAGGGACTTTGTTTTATAATATGTAGGTAAGGATAACGATAACTGGTGCTAAAGATAACATACTTTTACGCATCAGTGCCGTGCGTGGTTGATCTTGATACACATAATTTATATTGTTAAAGATATGATACTTTTACGCATCAGTGCCGTGGTTGATCTTGATACACATAATATATTGTTATCCCGTCGATTGCGGATTAATTTAAACGTCTGATATTTTTTTAAATAGTTTAGGGTTGGTTTGTACGAAATTAGCCACCGTAGACTGGGGTTACTTTGATCAATATTAAACTTTGAAGGTTCATATCTTTTAAATTTGTGGGTATAAAAAATCTAGTGATCGGTTTTTTTATTACTCTCGATTCCTGTAATAATAAGTGAAAAAAATTGGCTTGATTTTGAGAAAAAAATATTAAACTGCCTGATCAGAGTTATACCTACGTAGGATGGGCTTACTTTAATACCCCTTATTTTATTGCGTAATTACAAAGTAATTATTGCGTAATTGCAAAGTAATTACGCAATTAAATAAACCCAATTACAATGCCAATACAATTTAAATATAATTACCCAATTATAATGCCAATACAATTTAAAAAATAACAATCTATCAACGAGAAAAATAAATATTGTCGCATGGGGTAACTTTGATCTAACAATTGATTTGATTGTTTGAATGACAATACATTTACCTTTTTCAATTAAAATGATTGGTGGATTCCCAGCGTGTCCTCAGGAAAGGATTAAACAGTTGTTCAGTGTTCATAACTCAGAAAAAAATACTACCTAATTGCGTTTCGTTTTACGTAATTCACGATTTTATATGAAATGGAAGTTTCTGTCGAAGTTACCCCGCGAGTCAAAGTACGGTTTTCCGCACTTCAAAAATAAACAAGGATTAAAATACGGTTTGCAACTGCGGTATCCATCCAAGATAATAAAATAACGATGAGAGGTTCCACTATTAAGATTAAACGAGACAGAAATGTATTTTTATCCGACTACGACGAAGCAAAAAGGAGGGTTATGATTTTGACCAGTATGTATGTATGAAATTAAATATTAACTGGAAAGAACACGTAGATAATGTACCTAAGCACTAGAATTAATAAATTCGTGTATGCACTAGAACAAGTAAAAAATGTAACGAACGTAAAAACTGCTATTTTATCATACCACGCGTAAATATGTGGAATCATTATTACGCTATGGTCTTGTAATGTGGGGTAATGGTACAGATCTAAACAGAGCATTTTTCGCTCAAAATGCAATATGTGGCCTTCAACCTGATGACTCATGTCGATCAGTGTTTGAAAGGCTTGGTTTGTTACCGTTGCCATCTCTGTACATTTATGAAATATGTGTGTTCGTAGTTAAGAATAAAAATTTTTTTAAGACAAATGATGTAAATCCTCGGAATAGACGAGATCCATATAAATTAGAGCTGACTGATTTGCCAAGAGTTGCCAATATAACAAAAACGCAATGTGCGTGCATACCAAGTCAATTCAAAATATTAAATTCTAGATTGTTTAAGATAAATTTTCATCCCACCATCTCGGAAAGAGTATTTTCATCCCACCATCTCGGAAAGAGTATTTTTAATCTTCAGTATCTGAGTGGAAAAGCCGTTTTTATTCTCTAGAGGATAAAGTAAATTGAATTTAGAACATCGTGTGCACTAAGTTTGTGAATTAAAAAAAACATTAAACCTATTTACTGCTACCTCTATGGTGCCGAATATATCATACAACTTTTTTTTAATTTGTTAAAAACTCAGACTCGGAACCTTCTTGGTGTTCTTTTTTCAATTTGCTTTGTACGCGGTTCTTTACGCGGCATTTTTTCACGTCATTGTTAAACCTTAGGTATATTAAAAACAAGAAACTTGAAAACAAGTGAAAAAACTAAAATGAGTGATTCTAGCGACGAGGAAGTTTGCTTGACGCCAACAGAATTGACTGAAACTGTTAATAATGCGCAAATGAGCTTTCTCCCTCAACAATCACGCGAGAAGTATTTAAAACAGTACGATATGTTCAACACGTGGCGACTAGCAAAAGGAGCCAAAACTTTCTCAGAAAACGTTTTGCTGGCATATTTTATAGAATTATCCGAGAACAAGAAAGCAAGCACTCTATGGAGTACGTATTCGATGCTAAAAGCAACAATAAAGATGAAAAAAGACAAACATATCGATACCTATCCTAAATTAGTGGCATTTTTAAAAAGAGCCTCATCTGGTCATCAACCAAAAAAATCGAAGGTTTTCACAGTATCTGATATTGAAAAGTTTCTTAACGAAGCACCCGATTCCGTATATTTGGCGGCAAAAGTAAGTCAGTTGCACATTCAGTATCTACTTAAGTATATTAATCTCAATTAAATAGTATACTTAGTAGATGTTGATAGGCATAATTATGCGTTCATATCAATTTTATTCATTTATCTACTACAATACTCTTTACGTTACAGGTTGTTCTTATTATTGGAATAAACGGAGCATGTCGAACTAATGAACTAACACAACTTAATGTCAAAAACATTGAGAAACATTCAGATGACTTACTATTAATTAATTTACCTAATACAAAGACAAAAAGAGACCGCAACTTCGTCATTCGCAAGGAATACGTAACGATTGTTGAGAAATATCAAGCCTTACGCCCGCCTAACACTCCAATCAATCGATTTTTTCTACAGTATCGCAATGGAAAGTGTGTTAGACAGCCTATGGGTACTAATAAAATTGGCAGTATCCCACGAGAAATAGCAACATTTCTTGAACTTCCAGAACCCCTGTTGTACACGGGTCATTGTTTCCGACGAACTTCAGCCACACTTTTGGCTGATTCCGGAGCTGATCTGCTGTCCCTTAAGCGCCACGGAGGCTGGAAGTCCAATGCAGTTGTAGAGGGATACATAGAGGATTCCATCCAAAATAAGTCTAAAATATGTGAAGGCATCGTAGGAGCCATTACACTGAAAGAGCCTCAATCGGATCCTTGTACTGGCCCTTCTACATCAAAAATAAGCCGTTATGAAACACCTAACCATCTCCCTCTCTCTCCAACATTCACGCCAAGGGAATCCGATGAATCGGTACAACTATTAAGTATGACAGATAGTTTACCGAAAAACAGTACACAAGTGACTAACACCAATATTACAGTACCAAACAAAAATATTACACTCAATTTAAATAACTGTAGCAACGTTACTTTAAAATTTTCTTAATTATACCTTAGTATTATTTTGTTATAATTTAAAGATTATTCTGTAATACTTACCTGTCATAATGTAGTAATTAATACCTAAACTGAAATAAAAGTGTACCTATCTTGTGATTGTAAACGTTTTTTTTTTTGCATTTAGTCATTTCCTCGCTGAGGTGGAATGAAAAGTTACGTGTTGCACTCGAGTGCAAAGATTTTTCACCTCGTGCTCTTTTGATTCCCTCGCTAACGCTCAGGATTCTAATTTTGAATCACTCGCTGCGCTCGTGATTCAATTTTAGAATCCTTCGCTTGCTCGGTCATCAAAATTGAACACGCGGTTAAAAAGCAACTTTGCACTCTTGTATAACAAATAACTATTGTACATTGAATGAGTGTAGCTTTTATTGAAAAAAAAGAAAAGAAGAAGAAGAAGTGTTTAAAAGAATATATTGATAAAAAAAGTTGATGTAGGTACCTACGGTGTAACATTTTCAATTTTTCCATGCGGTTATATCAGCTATTACATGTTTGTACCATTATAATTATATTTTAACACCATTTTATACCATGTTTTATGCAAATAAATCATTTATTATTATTTTGACATTTATTTTATAATCTCGCATGAATATAACACGACAAGAGCTGATAGCACGGGCCTAAGCCAAGTGATTATCAGTTGGATTAAGTGCGGTCACGTGCAGAAGATTGCACAGAAGATGGTAGCGTATTATGTTTTGATGAGGGTTTTCTGATTCACATTGCAGAAACTTTCTCACGAGTCTGCATGTGTTTAGTATCACTGTCTTCTGCAGCAGATGGTAGGTATTTGGAGGTAAATTATGAGACTGTTAAAGTTGTTTCGGTATTACTCTTGTTGTAGACAATACTATTGGTACTATTACTTACTTATAACTTTATGCAGATGCCAAAGTCGGGCTAGGTAGGTACTTCATCTTTTTCCTCGATTTAACCACGCGTTCGACGCTTCTTTGTCGACATATAAGTGGCATAAGTTTTGACGATGTCTTCCGTGTAGGGATTTCTGGATCCAATCTAAAAGCTTAATTTTAGTCGTCGATTACTTTTCCATTTCTTTGTTTCTGTATATTTTAGGGGTGTTAACCGTTGGTCGTTGTGTAAGTATTATAATTTTGTGAAGAATAGAAGTTTCGGTTTTTAGGGTTCCGTAGTCAACAAGGAACCCTTATAGTTTCGCCATGTCTGTCTGTCTGTCCGCGGTTTAGCTCAAAAACTATTGGTACTAGAAAGTTGTAATTTGGTGGCATGAGTATAAACGTTAATGACGCCAAAACAGTGGTAAAATAAAATTTTGAAAAATACAATTATTTAGGGTCCTAACGTCTACATGTAAAGTGGGGATGATATTTTTTTTTTCGTCCTTCCCATAGTGTCGCATATCGTTGGATAGGTTTTTCAAAAATATTAGGGGTTTGGGAAGACCGTTATTTGATTAAGTAAACCGTTCGTAACTTATCAAGCTTTAAAGTACCAATTTTCGTTAGAGTCAAGTGTCCCCCCCTCTTCCAACTAAACGGTTGTAGTTAGAAATTCAAATGTTACAGCAGTAGATAGTACCTACATACTACGTGGAGCAGGACGCTTGACATTTCTTAAAACCACGTAAAGAGTGTCATGTTCTTTACCCGTATACAAAAAATCAATCAAATCCAATGAATACTTTAGCCACAGGAAATTATTTTTCATTTTCTTATTTTTCAACATGATGTAGATCTGAGTCCGTAATAATAGGTAAACATTGTAAGGTCAAGAACCTGTGCAAAACGTACGATTCTATCCTCTACGTCTCAATATGCTTGAGAGACAGAGAAAGGTGTCATACGATTCCACTCTGACGCGCCCCGCCCAGTCCCACAAAATAATACTACAATTAGAAAGAAAAAGAAATATTACTTACGCAAATTATTATGCATTAGTGGTGCATAGACAATTGCGAGTGTGTGTGTGAGCGGATTTTTTTCGGCAAAAAGTCTCGGGACTCGGTCAGTGTCGTGTCAGTGCAGCGGCTCCCTTTGAGGAGCGCACACCGCTACTACTTTGTTTATTACGAGACGAGCCGCGCGCGCATTGTCGTGATTTTGTGAAAAAAAAATAGTTGTTATTTGTGATTAAAGACGATTTAGTGTGACTTATTGTTCAGTGTTAGTTAATTAGATATCGATGTCGCTTGTGCATAATGAACAACGGTGGAAACCTTGAAAATTTAAAAATTTGGCTATTGATGTAAATTCTGATTGTGATGTGATATTATGTGATTAATTATTCAATCAGTGATCTTTTAATTAACAACGCGCAACTTAGTGAGTTTATGCCGCTAATTTGTTGTTCTCCGACTAAACTACCTACCCACGTCCACCTACGCCCCGCACCGCCGCGCAGGCGCCGCCCCCCGCCGCGACCCGCATCGGGCCGCGCAACAGGTTAGTGACTTTTCGTAGTTAAAGCGTGTTTACTTTTTATGCAGTTGATTCTGCTATTTATTTTGTTTGAAAATTGCAATTTTTCAATTTTCCATTAACTACTAATCTTCGTCTTTTAAAATGTTTCTATGAACTAGTACTGTGCTTGTTTTAATTTAATGTCGTAAGTCCAGATCCACATTGTATAACGAAGTTTAAAGGAAAACTGTCACAGCTCAGTAGGCTTTACAGATTAACGAGTAATAATCGACCAACATAAATTTGCAGTTTGAAAAACATGTTCTCCCATACATTCCGCATTTAGGAGCTCCTTGTTGTTCTCCTCATCGCTGTCACTGTGGCGAAGTTGTCAACAGCCTCGGACACCACGGCTTGTCTTGCAGCCGAAGTGCGGGTCGCTTAGCGCGGCACGCGAACATTAATAACATCATCCATAATTACCTAATGTTACTCCGTACTAGTTTTTGTATAAATTGGGAAATGTATTAACAGAGAAAGCCATGGCACCCATAACACAAGTTAAATCTTAGCTTGGGTGCCATTGGAATAATCAGTGATTTATGCAATTTTAAAAGAATATTGTCATAGAATTAAGTTATTACCATAGGCAAATTGTAAAATTGGAAATAAAGTTATTATTATTATTATCCGACGAGCTCTTGTCACCGTCGGCGTTCCAGCTGTATTAGAACCTAATGGCTTGGCACGCGATGCTGGCAAGAGACCGGACGGTATGTCTTTATCAAAGTCAAAGTCAAATAATTGATTTCAATTAGGCACAAAAAAGGCACTTATGAACGTCAACATTAAAAAAAAAATATAATAGGTAATTGATTCTAGTCGCCCATTCCAAAAGGTGGTTTTCGTATGGAGAAGAATGGGCAAGAAACTCCACCGTTACTCTTTTAAAATATTTTCACAATATCTTGTATACATTAATTATATAATAATATGTGAAGACATTGCACCTAGAATATGATTACTATACCACGATAGGTAAAAAGAATGAAAAATGAAGGAATGATAGGTATAGGTAAATTAATTATGTGATAGATGTATGGTGCTCACATATTTACAAACACTGTAAAATTATACGATATTCCTTACATTTTAACAATACTAATAATAAGTCAGTGTGTGAGTTCAAGTAATCACAAAATATAAAATAAATGTTAAAAAAAATAAGAATATACAATTAAATTGGCAACCAGTTCGATTTTGTCTAGATTCTGAATTGTCCTATGGAGCAGGACCAGCATGTTTCCAAGCATTTTTATCTTGGATATAATCCTCTAATTTGTAATATGCTTGTTTACAAAGTGTACTTTTTATGTTACAACAGAATACCTTGTGATATATTAGAATTAAATGAAAGAAAATTTAAAACTCATATTTAAATTTTCTTTCATTTAATTCTAATATATCACAAGGTTATAGATTGTTAATCTCTGCAGACATGATCGTGGGTGGTGTTTGCGGAATTTGGTCATTGTGGTATAAATTTTTCGTTGAAGGTTTTTCAGGTCAGTTTTGGTACAATTGATTACTTACCAAAAAAGAATATGCCGAGAACCAGTATAGCGATAATCGCTTTGATAGTATTTCGAGAATATAGCTTCGTTTTCAGAATTGTATTTAATCTGTGTTGAAATTGTTGTGTTAATCTTTTTTTAGTTTCTATTTGTATTATTATTATTTTTAAATTATATTTTTCGTACCTATCTGTCGTGATTGTGTGTAGCCTAAGTATTTATAACTATCTTGTTCCTCTAATGGTTCTATATGTTCTCCTGTTCCTAAAGCCTATTGGTGTTGGGAATTCTCCTTTAGTCCAATTCGCAGTTGGTCCAATTCACAATAGGGCCAATTCGCGGTTGGTCCAATTGGCGGTTGGTCCAAAATGAACAATGTTTCCGAAATTATAGGTACAATTATATATTTAACAATGAAATTGATCTTATCCAAAATTAACCTTAACGTTCCATCTAAAACACGGTTTAATCCACAAGTACGGGTGCCGTTTAGCTCAACAAACTACAGGCAAAACTCATGTATTGTGCGTGCAAGCAGAATCTTCAACTCTTCTGTAAATAAAAACAATAAAATACTATTATATTTAGAAATAATCAACTTTATTAATAAAATTTGAAGAAAAAGTAAAATCAATTTTAAAAAATTTGGCCTCCAGTACCGGCCATTATAAAAATGATCATTTATACCAGGCAAAAATCACAAATGTATTGATTTGTTAGCTCTGATATATTTGCACAAGCCTCATGGACCCAAACCTTGCAGTTTCCACATTGAATCCAATCCTCTTCATGAGATTCAAGGCACAAAGGACAAATTGTCTCTTCCTGGTTCATTCTGTGTGGAGGGCTCTGGTTTTCTATTTTCTTATTTCTTCCTTTCTTGCTGACATCTTTTTCTGAAGCTAAGTTCTTGCCTTTTTTACTGGTATGTTGTCCTGAAAGCAAACTCCTGCCTCGCTTAGCTGAATCAACACTTTTATCTGCTCTTTTCTGTTCCAGCATCTTTTTGTATGGAGAACTTGTGTAATTTCAGTACGTCGTGCAGTAGCTCGTCTCTTTGAAGCATCAGGAACCGGTGACAATTGTGCAACTATTGCCTTAAAATTGTCAACCGATAAGTCGATTTCATCTGTAGTTTCTTGGGACTTAGATTATCTGACATAACTGCGGCCTGACGCGCACTCATTTCATTACTTAGCACCTTTTGCACGGCTACATGCATATTAGCGGGATCCCAGTCACCCTTCTTTTTCTTCGCCTGAACATCACTATTATCGCCTGGCATCTTTGTGTACCTATAAGAAAATAAAATTACCCAAAAGTAAACTTAAATAGTGGCCGGTACTGGAGGACAATTTTATGGCCAGTACTGTAGGAAACGAAAAAATAAGAATGTGCGACCCTAGAAAATAATTTACAAATAAATATTCAAATTAAACATATTTTATAATAGCTTTATAAATAATCAATACATGCCAGGTTTAACTTTTTTCGAACTCGTTCTATAAACATCTGTAATCACCCACAGAACTTTAGTTGTGTATCGTGCGTTCACCATGCGCAACACAAATCGGCGTACTGACAGTAAGCGTGTCGCGACATGTCGCCGCCGCGCGGGGCATATACTTGTAAGAACGTATTACTTTAACGCCAAAAACCATATCAGCGGCATCTCCTATAGAGTTCTGGAAACTAACTGGCCAATACTGGATGCCGGCCGGTACTGGAGGACTTTCCCCCTATCTGTTTTTATACACTGTTAGTGTTACCCAATAAAACAGGACAAACTTACCTACGTGTTTTCGCATTTTAAAGGAAAAATTGGGTATTAACGTCAAATCTTTTAAATGCGATTATATTTCGACGTTTCATTCTTCAGTTATATAATAACGAAAATGTAGTAGTTTTTATCCTACTGGCAACTTCGCACTGGTTCTATGTTCTATGTTATGGGATTTGGTTTCCGCACTCAGTCCGTTAGGTGGACCATTGTGCGTGGGCCATAGCGGCCGTTTGGGGGGGTTATTCCAACCAGCCCACCTCCCTCCAGAAGGCAATTAGGTCTCCTGGTTTGTCTAGAACATCTGTGTATGATCTGGGTGACCCGAGGGTTTTTGTTCTGATCTGAGTAACGCCCGTGCATTCAAAGAGCACGTGCGCAACGGTCTCCTCAGCCTCCATGCACGCCCTGCACAGAGGACTGTCCGTTATGCCTATTGTGTGGAAGTGTTTGTTTAGCGAGCAGTGTCCCGTGATAGTCCCTGTCACCAGGCGCAGGCCGTTTCTGTCCAGGCGTAAAAGACACCTGGTCAGCCTGCTATCCAAGGATGGCATAGCTTCCTTTGAATGCCGGCAGCCCGGTGTCGAGGACCACCATTGTTCTGCTTGTGTGTGGGTGATTTCCTGTAACCACCTGCGTATTTGGTTGAAGGAGATAGGTACGATAGGCTCGGGTCCACAGACTGCCGTGCTGGATCCTCGTCTGGCAAGTTCGTCAGCTGCGTCATTACCTAGTGACCCGCTGTGTCCTTTTATCCATTGCAGTGTCACCATGTTGCGGCTAGAGACCGTTATTCGTTCTAATGCCTTGTGACATTCTAGTGTTAACTTTGAGGTAATTATTTTTTTTCCGTAATGATTGGAGAACTGAGGCGCTATCGGAGAGTATACGTATGTGTGTATCCGTAACCCTCCTGGCTTCTAGGGCGTGGACCGCATGTATGATGCCCACACACTCCGCCTGATAGACGGTGTTGAACTTTCCCAGCGGTCTGGATATATTTATGTTGAGTTCATGTGAGAAGACTCCGACTCCGGTGCCGGAGTCGGTCTTCGAACCGTCGGTGTATACTTTCATTTCTTTGGGACCTGAGTAGTCACACTGTTCTTCGGTGAGTGATATGTTGTAGTGCCTTTGAAAGTGGATTGTTTTCGAGGCTTTGTCGCAGGGTGATGCCATCATTGGCTTTCGTTTGATCGCATCCTCCTTTATGCGTGTGTGCTTAATTCTGGAGTCATTACTTAGGGTTCCCGATAAGTGGAGCCTGAAGGCGGCCTGGGCCGCTTCCCCCCGTACGATTAGGTGTAGAGGCGGCAGCCCTAGCATTGCTTGTAGGGCAGCGGTCGGTGTAGTTCTCATACAGCTAGTGATTGCGACACAAGCAAACCGCTGTAGTTTCTCGAGATCTCTCTGGGTTGTGCTCAGGTCTGTCCTGGGCCACCAGACCAGTGAGCCGTATGTGATAATTGGTCGGATGACTGTGGTGTATAGAGCCAGAAGGTGACTTTGGGGCTGATCCCCCAATTCCTGCCAAGTAGTCGCTTGCATTGCCACAGGGATATACTGGCTTTCGTAATAGTATAGTTCGTGTGTTTTGCCCAGTTTAGTTGTTTGTCCAAATAGATGCCCAGGTATTTGGTTTCAGTTGAGAGGCTTAGGGTTGTTCCAAGGAATCGTGGTAATTGTAGTGTCATCAGTTTTCTCTTTTTTGTGAAGAGAATCAGTTCGGTTTTGTTGGGTTCACTGAGAGTTGGTGCTTGTTGCACCATTCCTCTACTATTTTTAGGGCTTGACGTATGAGATTGCATAGTGTGTTTTCGTGGGCCGTTGATTATTATGGTTATGTCATCGGCGTAGCCTACGGTGAAATAACCTTTGTCTTTGAGTATTTTGATGAGGCTGTCTACTACTAGGTTCCATAGGAGTGGCGAGAGGACGCCCCCTTGCGGGCAGCCTTTCGCAACGATGGCTCTCGTAGTGTCATTTACTGTGACTTGTCCCTTCGCTTGAGCATGTTGGTGATCCAGCCACTCAGGGTCGGGTCTACGTTGTGTCTGTCGAGGGCCATATTTATACTAACAGTAACATTGTTTTGTCAAAGGCGCCCTCGATGTCGATGAAGGCAGCCAGTACTGACCCTTTGTGGTCCACTGCACATTCGATCTTAGAAACCACGCTGTGCAGCGATGATTCTGTCGACTTGCCTGTGGAGTACGCATGCTGTTGTTTATGTAGTGGTTTAACCCGGAGAGGTCCGTCTCGGATGTGTCTGTCACAGAGTCTCTCTAGGGTTTTCAGTAGGAAGGATGTGAGGCTTATCGGTCTACTTCGCACGGGTAAAGAGTAATTTAATTACTTTTTTTTTTCTACCTCCAGGTAGGCACTTTATCGGCTCGTCATTATTACTCGTCAAAAATCTAAGAATGTTCTTGATATTTATTCTTGTTGACTACCCAAAAACAAAAAAAAAACAAAAAAAACTGATAACGGAACGCAAAACGTAGAACACATTGATGTCGATGAAACTAGTGGTGGTTAATATATCATAAAGCAAAATAAAGCACCGTGTTTAATACACATAACATAAAGCAAATGCTATTTTGGCTCTCACAAGTTGCTATGCGACGGACAGAGACAGAGAGTGCGATTTAAAGCATTAAGCAAATGCTTTAAATCGCACTCTCTGTCTTTGTCCGTCGTGCGAAACGCAATAAGCAATGAATAAGCATTAAGAAGAATCGCAGATTCAGTGTTGCCAGATGCCTTGAACCTTTTATCTGTAGTAGAAATTGCTAAAATCTGTATTAAATCTGTATGCCATTTTTAACTTAAAATCTGTATAAAATCTGTATAATCAAATAAACCAAAATATATTTTTTGAAGAACAAGGGGTAATTACTAACGTGATAAAGTATGATTGTCATATATTAAATTAAACAATACATTAATTGAAAAAAAATGACTTTTTATTTGAGTACTTATGTACCTACAGTAAAATTAAAAACATTAATTTAAACAAAAAAACATATAACTCAAACAGTTACAATAAACGAACTAATAATTACTTTATTATTTTCAGTCATACATATTTTTGTTAAATTTCAACAGTAATTTATTGTCAACCTCTAGGCTATAGCAAGGTTTTGCACCAATCAGTTGCTTTGTATGTAAAAGACCTTCAATAGTATTTGTATTAAGTCTATTGCGTTGTTTTGTCTTTATTAAATTTATCGAAGAGAAGATCCTCTCTACAGCGGCACTGGAATGAGGTAGACTTAATATTGCAGAAACAAATTTGGACAGCGTAGGATATAATTGATTGCTGTAGTTAGCAGGATCACGGGCTGCAGTGACTTTACACCAGTAGGTTTCGACGTCTTCTGATTCATCAGGGGCTAGATCTTTATTATTACGCAAAATCCGCCACTCTGTGTCTAGTTGTTGCAGTTCATCAACTGAGATCAAATTTGGAAACTTTACTGCCAAAGTGACCAATGAATCAATTCTACGAGACTTGATGACATGTGGGTCAAGAAACTGCATTTGTTTAATCACATCATTGCTGAAATCGTACCTTTTTTTTACCTGCTTTGCCCCTTCAATAAAAAATTCAAGGCATTTGAGTTTGAATGCTTTAATATCTTCTTGATTTAGAGCGTTTGAACTCGTGGAGACAAGGGAGGCTGAAACTTTTGCTCCTAGGTAAAGGTTGTCTATTGATTTATAATGACGTGGATTGTCAATCTGAATTAATCCGACTTCAGTTCCCGAAACATATTCGTCGTCCATGTAACATTCCAACAAAGTTTTAAAAACAGTTACCATGTTTTCATGCATTTTATGAATTTGCGGCCGCTCTGACTGCATCAGCTTATTCATGTTATTAAATATCTCTAACGAAAATTCCAAAAACTCTAAATAAAGCTTATTATATGGATTGTTTAATCTAAACAAGATCGAATCAGCATTCAAGTGGTCCGTAAGAGCGGCTTCGGTGAAATATAATTTTAATGCGCCATACTGTTCTAGAATACGGCAAACTGCTGCTCTAAGCGAAAGCCATCGAGTCTGAGCTGGATGCAGCATTTTATGAGGTTTTAGATCTAAGAACTGCTGAAACTCTTTTAGAATTCCAGTTCTTTTGGGGCTGTTATTAAAATAACTATAAATGTCTCGTATGAGAGTTTCGGGCTCTCTGGACAATTTTAAGCACGCATATGATGCACAAAGATGGAATGAGTGACATACACACTTCAATATAAACAGGTGAGGGTTTTCGGCAACTAGACGGGATGATAATGAGTTGTGTTGTCCCATCATGGCATTCGCACCATCAGCTGCAAATCCGATAAGATTGTCCATTGGGATGTTATTGTCACTCAAAACTTTTTTAATATGTTGGTACAGCTTTTCGGCAGTAGCCTCTTCAAGGGGTATTAGACAAACAAATGCATCCTCAACTTTGCTTTCAAAAAATCGTGCTAATATGCATAAATGCTTAACACATCCCCTATCTGTGCTTTCGTCGACGATTAATGAAAATTTAAGTTTTTGTAACTTTTCTATTAAAATCTGTTTTGCAGTTATGCCAGTCACATTTTTTATAATAGCTGTAGTTTTTGTTCTGTCACAACTAATGTTTTTTGCAATTACTGAATCGGGACACACGTTTTTTATTAATTGTGGCAAGTGTTCCATAACGTTCATGGGAATATTATGTTCAGCTATAAACGCTGCGAGCAAAACCTCTCCTCTTTTGACTGGTTCAATGTTCTTGTTGGAAAATAAATCTGTCATTAATGTTTGCGAGCTAGTAGATCCACCAGGAATTGAATTTATGTGTTTGTTTGTTTTTGTGTGTCTAAAGAGATCATTCTTCCCAGCACTTCCGATTGAAAGATCTGTGTTGCAAAATGTACAAAAAGCAAAGTAATCACCTTTATTACTAGGTCTCAACCACGCCTTATAGGAAGAATCTTCCATCCAGTTCCGATTAAACTTTTGCATCACTCGAGGTTTTTTAGATGCCATAATGGTTCACTAAAACACAATCAATATTATGTCTGCACTCAACACTTTCGATCTATGCGCACTACTGCGTATTTCACTCTCGCAGCGAGAGCGAAGTACCTTGGTCAGCACGCAAAGATCTTCGGGGGGTTTCCCGAGCAGAGCGATTGACACTTGTAATGCTGCCATACTAAAAAATTACGTTAGTGAAAAAAAACTTACCATAAACAATAGAATCATGCAATGATGTGTGTACTAATCATGTGTTTTTTTGCTTCGTTCTGTTTTGAGTTGAATATTATGGTAGTTTAATCAATCGAGTTAGAAAACTCTGTATAAAAATCTGTATCCAGTGCTAATCTGTATTACACATCAAAAATCTGTATAAATACGGAGAAATCTGTATATATGGCAACACTGCGCAGATTAAGCAGGTGTCGTTGATTGCTAGTGATTCCTGTCGGTCACATGCGTAATCGTTTCACGCATTGCGTGCGAATTTGCGATATCGGGCGGCTCACGTAAATACGTAATATACATATTTGAATGCTATTTTCAGTGATTTTTTAGTGTTAATAAATTCAGTGATAGGACATATTTAATTGCTTTAATTAGGTACTAACTTATTTTATTTCATAGTAACATTTATTCAAATATAGACAGTCCTAAGCCTGGAAAGAATCAAGGAAAGTTCATTGTATTTTTAACGGTTCTGTTTTATCGTAATTCATAAACGCGATGTAATAAACTTATAAAGCATGCTCCAGTCTCCGCGCTTGCTTTATTTGCGCCCGCCCGTTTTGCCGTTACAAGTCAAGTACCTACGCGTACAAAAAAGCATGCTTTAAATAAAGCATATAAAAAAGCATGCTTAAAATATAAAGCATATAAAAAAGCATGCTTAAAATATAAAGCATATAAAAAAGCATGCTTAAAATATAAAGCATTAAGCAAGTGATTGCCATATAGCAACTTTGAACACTACTAGATGAAACACCACCAGATGTGCCATCAACCCGCAAGTCACCCGATAACCAGCCACCAGCCTCAGAATAGTAAACACTGAGCCTGAACTCAGCCCAGAGCTACTAGAAGCTTTGGGCGATGCTGCTGTCGATATTCCAGTTTACGGCCCGCCGGACATACCTACACGATAAGCTGGCTCAACGTTGGTTACCAATTCTTAAAAAAGGTATTTATAGCGAAGCCAAGGAAACGCTTCAGAAAGGATATACGATTCCTATTAAAATTTCAAGCTACTCAAAGCAACTACTTTGAACGTCGAAATATCAGCTGCTGTCACTGATTTAGTAAGAAACAGAGATAAACTTCAAACCAAACAAGACCAACTCGGCCTGGGCATTTTGGCCATCATCAGGCAATGACCCTGCTGCTGACCAGTGATGACAAGGTACAAGCTGTAAATTTTTTGTCAGACTGCCACATACTTACTAATCTCCACTTTACCGAGACGCAAGTAAGAACAAAACTTATGACGCCAGGTTTGGACAAGTCGTACTTAACCTTAATACAGCAGGATCAACACTGAGATGAAACCCTCTTCGGAAGTAAATTACTGGATAAAATCAAGGCCTCAAAAGCAATCGAGAAACAAGGACTGCAAATAAAAAAGCACCCTATTCCGAAACCGTCAACATCAAACATTCCGACGTCGAGTACTTGTTTTCAGAACCAGGGAAACTGGTCAGGGCCTCCTCGCTTCCCGTCATCGAGAAGGGGGGGCGGACATCCTCGTACCGGGCACCAGCACACCAACCTTACCGCCGGGCGTCACCGGCGCCACCGACGTCGACGCGTGCCCCTACGAGGTGAGAATCCAGAGGAACACGAAGCCTTGCGCTCGACTTAATTATGGCATCGCTATTCCTATAAACTATTACGGCAGTTCTGTGAAGCAAACAGTCTTAACCCTTACACTGGTTCACCATCAGATATTATGTTATTTTTAACAAAACTATTTAACAATGGTGCCACTTACGGATCTGTGAATTTTCATCGCTCAGCTCTTTCCTTGCTGTCAGGCAGTATTATAAGTTCTAGCGACCAATTTAAGGGTTTTTAAAAGGCGTTTATAAATTAAGACCTGCCACTCCAAAATACACATGTACCTGGGATCCACAAGTACTTAGTTCAAAATTTTGTCGCAGAATGGATACCCAACAAAGGATTGTCAATTGTGAAAATTACAAAGAAGCTAGTGGTTCTCCTAGCATTATGTACAGCGCATACAGTACAGACGTTCTCTCTAATACAATTAGAAAATATTGTGGTAGGTCCATCTGGTATTCAGATAGGTATTTCAGATGTCCTTAACATCCGCGGCTGGACGCGAACAACCTGTACTGATATTAACGTACTTTAATGAGAATAGGGTTCTACCTAAATAGAAGATTATATGTTCGCCACAAAAGATATACGATCTAAAGCGAGAAACAGCCTTATATTAACTTATAAGCGTCCGCACAAACCAGCAACTGCGCAAACCATCAGCAGATTGATAAAGCAGGTGCTGTGTGCTAGCGGCGTGGATGTGTCCACGGCGGCTGCCTCTGGGGTCTCGTTAGATGCCATTAGGAAAGCAGCTGGCTGGACCAGTATTCTCAAACATTCGCAAAGTTCTACCACCGACTGCCAAGTAGTGGACGGAGGTAACTTTGCTCGGTCAGTATTACAGACAAACAATAATACTTTGTGATTTTATTAGAAAAAAATAATTAAATAACTTAGAACAGAATTTTGAAAATTTTATTAAATTTTAATTTATTTACAATTATGTTGTAATATTTAAGGAGTTATTGATTAAATAGATTATTAGTAGTACCGTATTTTACGTACTTGTATGAATAATAATTAATATTTAGAGTATTCATTACCTACAGAAAATAAAATACGATGTTTTTTTCCTTTCGAAAATCTGCTTTCACAAAATTTTCATCTCTTAACATCTACATTGTTGTTATTATAATATCTGAAGAATGAAACGTCGAAATATAATAGGTACCTATATGATCAAACGAACTTGCAAAAGTGAAGTTCTATAGATATTACATATATGAGTAGGTACGTTTCATTCGACCACCTCCCACCCTCCCAATACCCAAAAATGAAAATTTTGAAAAATATTTTTAGAGAAGTGCCTACAGCAATTTTCCCTGCTCTGCTAACAAAGCCCATATGCGCTATTTACAGAGAACTGTAAAGACACGCATACAGGAGCTGCGTGACACGGGCTGGGACAAGATGCTCAGCGCCCACCCACCTGACATTCTGGGAACTTCAGAGGAAAATCAAGTCCCAGCAAGTGGCCTCCATGCCCCCTCTGACACGTCCCGACAAGTCCATCACGTTCGAGGATTTGGAAAAGGCTGAATGCCTAGCAGACAGTCTCGAGCCTCAATGCTCCCCTAGCTCCCAACCGGTAGACCAAGCTCACCTCCTAGAGGTCGACGCTGAGGTCGAACGTAGATCCTCTCTCCCTCCCGTCGAAGACCCTGATAGTCCTCTGCCTCCCGTCACTCCAGACGAAGTGCATGACATCATCAAAGGTCTGAAAACCCGCAAAGCCCCCGGCTCTGATGGAATCACCAATAGGGTGATCCAGCTATTCTCTGCCCACCTGATAATGCTATTGGCCACCATCTTCAATGGTGCCCTAAGCAATAACATCTTTCCCCAAGCATGGAAAGAAGCCACGGTCATCGGCATACCGAAGCCCGGCAAGCCAAAGATCGAGCCGTCGAGTTACCGCCCAATCAGTTTGCTCAAGGTACTCGGCAAAGTCTATGAGAGGCTTATTTATAAGCGTCTCAGAGACTATGCCGAGGGCCTCATCCCCAACGAACAGTTTGGGTTCCGAACCCAGCACTCTAGCGTGCATCAGGCCCACGGATTATTGAAAAAATATGCGCTGGCTTCCAACCGGTGCAATATTCTTCGATATAGCGAAAGCGTTCGACAAAGTCTGGCACAACGGCTTATTATATAAGCTCTACAAACTCGGTGTGCCAGATCGTCTCGTGCTCATCTTACGGGACTTTTTGTCAAACCGCACCTTCCGCTACCGTATCGAAGGAGCGATATCCTCCCCCCGTCCTATCCACTCAGGAGTCCCTCAAGGCTCTGTCCTCTCCCCCCTAATCTTCACGCTTTTCACCAGCGATATCCCAAAGAGTAGAAGCGCGCAGTTGGATCTGTTCGCAGACGATACGGCCATCTACTACAAGGGTACTAGCTCTGACTCGATAGCCCGCACTCTCCAAACCTCAGTCGACATGCTTGGCGCCTGGTTTAGAAAGTGGAGGATCGAAGTCAACCCAGATAAAAGCCAAGCGGTTCTCTTTTTGAAACCGCGTCAAACCCCCCCGACCTATCACCGTGTTCGGCAAGCCTATCCCCTGGGAGAAGCGAGCCAAATACCTAGGTGTTGTCCTCGACCAGCATCTCACCTTTAGCTATCACATAAAGCAGGCCCGCTCGCGAGCCGCTTTCGTTCTCGGTAGACTTCACTCTGTCTTGAATGCACGTAGCAAAATGTCACTAAGGTGCAAATTGCGTACGTACACGGCGTGCGTTCGTCCCATTATGACCTATGCGGGAGCCGTATTTGCACACGCAAAACCCCGCCATATCCATAGGATGCAAACGCTCCAAAATAGATTCCTCCGTAAAATCACCGGTGCCCCCTGGTACGTTAGGAACGAGATCCTCCATCTCGACCTAAAGATCCCCACAATCCACCAATTTCTCAAACGCAATTCCAAGCGTTTCTTTGAGTCCGCCGCCAAACACCGCAACCCTCTGGTTGTCGAGGCCGCCAACTATGTCCCTAGTAGAATCAGTCAGATCCGCCGCCCGAGGCAAATCCTTACCGACCCAGACGACCCCATAACCCTCCTCCAGGAGAGCAATAGGGCCACAAGTACAGTGCACAAACACAGACACCGACCCGCATTCCGACCTCGCCACCGAGGCCCTCCGCGATCGCGACCCGCCCGAGTAAATAATACTCCCCCCCCGACCCTTGCCCGTTGATGCGCCAGCCCGCGTCGATGCTGAGCCAGTAGCTTTAAATTCCCCGATTAATAATAATTAATTATCTTTGATCCAGCCTGTCCCAATTTGCTGTCCTCCCCCCAGCGACGCCCTAAGCCGAGGTCCGTACCCCACAGGGGGTGCCCTTAGCGAGCGCTCGCCTAGTTTTAATTAGAATAGTTTTGCCCCTGGCTGGAGGCTTTGAGTTTAGTAGCTTAAGGCAGCCGCAGGATTGTCCGGTTAAGTAGTCATCACCTCAGAGGTGAGCTACGAAATGGCCTAGTCAAAAAAAAAAAAAAACAATCGGTTCATTAGTTTCTGAACTACCATCAGGCATCAACCAAGCAACTTAATCGGGAAGGCAGCATTCACAATGGAAAAAATTGAGCACCGCGTCGTTATAAAGTTCCTTACCAAGCTAGGAAAAAACGTCCAAACCATTACGGAAGAGATGTCCTCCGTTTATGGAGACTCTTGCCCTTGTAAAACTATGTTTTAAAAGTGGCATCGTCTATTCAAGCAAGTAGAAGACGATCACCGGCCTAGGCGCCCCATCGAGGTGACCACACCAAAAATCATCGCTAAAGTCAAAAATTAATATTGGACGCTCGTCATAAGAAGAAACAGCTTGCAGAAATAGTTGGAGTATCCGATACAACCATTTTTAAAGTTCTTCATGACCATCTCGGTATGACTAAGGTCAGTGCAAAATGGGTGCCGAGAATGCTTACACCGCCGCAAAAGCAACAGCGCGTAGAGAGTGACACGCTGAGAGTTAATCACGTGTGTTTTTGGATCTCTGTAATGAAGGTCAAGAACTATCTTGACTCGAATTATGACTGGAGACAAAACTTGGGTTCATCATTATGAACCTGAAACTAAACAAGACTGTGCAGTGTCTTAAAAAAGGCACACCACCACCTAAGAAGTTCAAGGTGTCGCAGTCGGCCGGAAAACTCATGGCGACTGTTTTCTGGGATACTAAAGGAATCCTGCGGACAGATTATAAGGACAAGGGTGTTAATATAACTAGAGAATACCTACTATGCGTCAATTTTAGAGCGTTTGCGGGAAGCCATCAAAGAGAAAAGACGAGGAAAATTGACAAAAGGCGTCTTGCTCTTGCACGACAATGCGCCTGTTCACAAGTCTGGCTTCGAAAAAATTAACCACCCACCATATAGTCTAAGCCTGGCCCCCTTTTTTTTTTTTGGGTGGGAAATCATCAATTGACTCCTCCCGCTCTGGGTGGAGCGGGAGGGCGTGTCAGACTCTTACTGACTAAAACCCACCCGTGTTCCTTCTGTTGCCTGTGCAGTGTTGAAAGTCCGAAAGGGATACCGGGGCCACGGTTTCCCTTTCGGACTTTCCCGCAACCCCGGCAAGCAATGGTCTCATCGGACCCCTTCATTCGCTGACATCTCTTTGAGGCGCACGTGGAACACAACGCGCCGTCGACCCGGGCTTGGTCCTTACCGGACGGCGAGCTACCCATTGCTCACCGTCCGCAAGCCCGCGCCTACAGTGGCCGGGAATCCGCGATCGATTCCCGACGCCCGGGGCGTCTCCTCCTGCGGCGGCTAGGGGCGTGAGGGCGCGAAATTTGCCTCTCCCTCACGCGCTCCGCCTCCTCCTTCGCGAGCATTACTGCTTCGCAGAAGGAGGTGACGGCCTCCCATGCCCTCTCGCTCCGTACCATGGCCTGGACCAGGGCCGGACGCGAGAGATCCCCGCCACCGATCGCCTCCACGAGGACACGGCGGTGCTCTGCCCAAGCCGGGCATACCTCCACCGTATGCTCCACCGTGTTCTCCGGGCGATCCACGCAGTGATGACACCCGGGCGTTTCCTCCCGCCTTATCCGAAACAGGTACCTCCCGAAACAGCCGTGTCCGGTGAGGACCTGCGTCAGGCGGAAGGTGAGGACGCCGTGGCGCCTCTCCAGCCACTCCTCAAAGAGGGGACTTATCGCCGCAATAGTGGCGTGCCCAAAACCTGGCCCCCTGCGATTATTATCTGTTCCCAAACATGAAAAAAGAACTTCGTGGCAAGAAATTTTCAAGTGATGAAGAAGTGAAGGACGCAGTTTTAACGTATTTTAAGGACAAAAATAAATCTTTTTTTTTATAGTATGCATATGCTTATTGAAAGATCTCAAAAATGTATTAGGCTTGCAGGTGAATATATCGAAATAGAAAAATATTTGCGAATTTTTACTACCCTGCCATTCCGCGAACTTAAAAACGCACCCTCTATATCATTATATTATCATACCTTTGGTCCAATATTGATTATTGATCATAGTTCTTTCTCCCTTATCTTATTGAGATAAGTAAGAAAAATAAAATATTTTTTTGATGAAAGATCTGATAAAATAATAATAATCATACCTAATGTCAAGTTGGTAGGATCATTATACACTTATTTTTTATTTCGTTTTGTTGATTTTTTACGAAAGTACAAAACTATTAATACTTATTAAGTAACACAAAACACAAAATTAACACAAAATAAAGTAATATATAAATATAGTAGGTACAGTATGTACATAAAAGTGTGTTATTTTGTTTAATTTTGTGGAAATATTTTATATTGGACCAACCGCGAATTTTACCAATTACGAATTAGACCAACAGCGAATTGGACCAATCGCGAATAAGGTGAATTGGACCAATCGCGAATTGGACCAATTGCGAATCCCTAATGACCTAAAGGGGAATTCTGTGCTGCTCTAATTGAATTTATTTTACATCTAACTATGCCGAATTCCATTTTAATATCGTTTCAGAATTGTTCTGTCAAGTTTGCTACTCGTAATTCATAGAGTTGAGTTGTTTGAGTCTCACTTTTGGCGTATAATTTAATATCATTTATGTAAAGTAAAAAGTAAGTAAAAAGTTTTTATTTTGGAACATAAACAGTTGGCACAATTACAAAGGAAAACGATGATAGCTACAAAAGTTTATACCTACAATAATTGTGTCGCAGCTATCAACGCACATGTAGACAAGAAAAAAGTTGTACCAGACTTAAACTAAAAATATAGTAAAACCAACATTGGGGTAAACTTTAGTAAATAAAAGTAGATAAAAGAGGGGGTGTGTGGGTGTGCATGTGTGTACAGATGATTTAATTCTATTTTTTGAACCTCATTATGTCGTTGGGTAGTTGTATTTTTTATTAATAGGATTCCTATAGCAGTTGCGTTTAATATATTAGATAGGGGATTTAGAGCAAAGCAGAACCACAGCCATGAAAGATACCTCTTTGAATTTTTATTGGGTATCTACTGTTTTAGTAGACGAAGTTAGTTTAAGTACAGTGGGCCAGGTTGTCATCGTAACCTTCAGGATCAGGAATGTTAGGTACTATTATTGGATGTATTTTGTATATCTCTAAAAAAAGGGTGCGCCAAAGTTCACCTAAATTTTCAACTCCGATAATTGGAAATCCGAAAATGTTCTTCCTAACATTTTTCATCCTAACAATCACAATTCCTAACTACTCTGTCTCTAATGTTCATAATTCCGAAGCATTCAACTTCATAATGTCAGTAGCAATAAACATCTAACTTTTATTTGTTTTCCTATATTTTCTCAACATAACCATCTTTTACACTATTATTCAAAGTCATATCTTTTTGTTTAGATTTATTTTTATTCATAATAATCAGTATTATATACACTAATTTTGCGTAACTTTGTTGTCACATAACGTAGGTACAATAAGAATAATAGTACCATGGTACAAGTAGTTAAATACATGTTTTCATATACACTTTTCAATTAAATTAGTTTAATATTAGCGGCTATAGCTTTCAAATAATCACTTTTATTGATGTATTTTTGGAAGCCAGAGTCACGCTCCAGTCATTCAGTCAAGTTCCAGAAACGAATCGGTCTTATTCATAATTATTGGTTTAGGTTAGGTTAGAACTGTGACCACAACGCACGAGCCGAGCGAGCGAAGCGAGCGTGCCGCGGCAGCGGCCGGCGAAGTGCCAGAACCGAATCAGTCCTATAGTTATTGGTTTAGGTCTACCCACATATATTTTTTATAACACTTGGTAAATGTTTCTTTCTGAGTATGAGTGAAAATATTATGGTAATTATGTTTAGGGATAAAAGCGTTATGATAAAAAACAGTAGGAGTTTAAATATATTTACATTAATGATATTATTAATTACAATTTTCGGAAACATGAGTGTTATGAACATCGCCGGTAGCACTACAAATAGTATGAATGAAAACTTTAGGATGAAAAATTTTAGGAAGAGTGATCATTCGGATTACAAATCGTTAGGAAGAACAATTTCGGGTAAAGAACTTTAGTTGAGCCAATATGGACCCCTAAAAAAATGTTCTTTTAACCTTTTTGAATTGTTTTGAGTTTGAAAAATTAAATTAAATAGGTGGTGCGTTGTTTGTGAGTGATTTATTTTATTGTCCTTTGTGCTGCTAGAACCTAGAATACTCCCATTACTCCCATAAGTTATAAACATCTGGTAGGACCACCCTAATATATTTCAGTAAAACCACTCAATTTATTGCCTTTAATCTTTGTTTAATACACTCGAGAGCAATGAATCCGGCAGCCTAATTGCGCAACACATTTTATTTTTGATATCAATTCCGAATCGAAACCAAGTCCAATTTAAATCGCATGCCATATTTGGAATTACGATAAACATTTTTTACCAATCGACCGAAATTGAATAGGGTTGTTCTTATAAAACGGCTATACGTCTTTGATTTATATGTTTTGTTCCACCTTAAAGGCATGATTAATTTCCAAATTATTGTGCTTTAATTTAATTTTGTTTTAATTATAACTGATGCTCTAATAGTGTTTATAAATGAAAATGTACAATGATTGCCGAAAAATTAAAAACCATTTTTTAAAACACTTTCTATCAAAAACTACCATAATTGAAATACGTAACAAAACGTTTCCTTTCCCCGGTTTTTTTTATCTGTGGCCAATGACAAAATCGTAGAAAAGCAATGTTGTCATCTTAGTGGGATTTCCACTAAACCTGGGGGTTTGGACACCCCTACTGGCGAAGAAATTGCTTGAAATTGCGGGTTGCTTTCAGTGGCTGGTGGTTTTGTCTAGTGGTTAGTTTAATTCAATTTGTAGAAAACAATACAATCAATTACTAAAACTGACTCGAGAAAATATTAAAATAACAAGATAATGGCATGTTTTATTGTTTGTCTAAAACCTGTGTCAGTGATTTTACGATGTATTTCTTTCAAATGCCGAAACCACTGCAGATTCGAACGCTGTTTTGGCAAAACTGTTCACCATGATGAATATGTTGAAACCAATCAGAGGCTCCGCCCGAGTAGTGATCGCAAAACGACGTCATTTCAAAATAAAATTTCACGGGAATATACTACTGGGGTAAAAAAAATCTGCCGTTATGCCTAAGTTATGTATAGATCTAGGTAACAAACATTCAAACATCTTCACTAACTTTTTCATTAATTATTGTAGATTAAGTTGGATGATGTTAAAAAAATACTTTGACCTTTTTTATTATTTTCATTCTCAAATTTTTAAATGGACCTTCAAAACAGCGACCGAATGTCAGTAACAGAAAAATAAAATTAAAAAAATTGTGACTAAACTATACTCTATTTGAAATAAGATTACACATTTAAATAAACCGTTTCGTGTTCGGTTGAACATTAAAAGCAAAAAAGTGGTTACAATACCAAGTGTTTACTGAAGCTGCCATTTGTCATGTCACGCAATAGAAGTCAAAATCGGTTGAACGGATTATTAAAAATGTCTCATGTTATTTCTTTTTATAGCACTCGGGGGAAAAAAATGGCAACACTGAGAACAACACAAAATTTTATTATATTTACAAATTTTAATTTAATATCCTATACGAAACGTGGGCGGCGTGGGCCTATGTTAGGCAGTTTTGGAACATTTTTCTTGTGGCTTGTGTAAGCCGGATGAACTGGAAAATTCTCTCATTAAATCAATACTGTTTTGCTCAATAGCGAAAAATACGTCGAGATTATCACTACAAGTAAGTAACCCAATATAATTATATAGGAATAACGTGAGTCCCTATGTCCGTCAATCTCACATTCTAACTGAAATTGTTAATTGATATTTTTGTACATAAGTACCTACATGCTGAAATAAACTATAGTAACCACTAACCTAACTACAAAACATATTCATAATATTTTCACAGACGGTGCTAGAGCTGAAAATACATGAATGGAACACTACCCAACATGAATCTTCTTAATTTCCTAACAAAGAAGTTGGATGGCTAGATGGAAAAAATGCTGTGAATGAAAATGTAAGCTTTTAGTCACATAGTTAAGAATCAAGCGAGGCAACTTACTTTATAATAAAATTATGAATATTTATTTCCTTGGCCGAACTTTCTACATCATAATTATATTTTATGTATACCTAACTAATGTTTACATAATTTAGTATTACAAAATATCTGGACATTGAAAAATCAGCCCTAAGTAAAGAAGAAATTATACAAACAGCAGCAATAACTAGGCTAATGGCTTTTGTCCAGCCATGGGCCCAATGAATGCCTACTTTACTTTGCCACAGGGTTTATTTATAAACATTGGTTAAAGTTAAATGACGTTCAAATGTCAAAAATGTATGGATAGACAGTTGCTAATCATTACTTAACTTTAAGTAACGTTTATAAATAAACCCCATAGTGTTTACGTACTTTATTTGAGCATAAAATAATATGATTTTGTTTTAAAACTGTAGAGTTCCTGGGGAGTTTCACCTACGAAGACATGCAAGGCAGCATGAATGAAGGCACCTGCTGCGTTGCTACTTAGAAACTGAAGATAGTTCTTGTTAAATATAATTGTTGTTTTAGAAAACTGTTGAGTCTTGAATGACAGTAATATAAATGTATGTTCCTATTTTGTTAATTGATAATGATAACAGTGTACACTACAAATAAAAATAACTTAATACGAAATATTTAAGAATTGAAGTTTTTTTTTTCATTAACACAACAATTAATAAAATTATGTCTCGTTGGTCTAGGGGTCGCAAGAGCTACTGCTGAGTATGAGGTCCTGGGTTCGATGCCTGGGTTGGGCATAGTGTTATTGGGTTTTTCCACCTGGAATTTCTTAGTAGTGCCCGGTTGATGGCAATAGGCTCGTCCCCTATTACATGGGACTTAAACATAACTGGTGAAATGTGTGTGTACAGGCAAACCTCTGCCCAACTCATCGGAGAAACAGTGATATTATGTATGTATTTTCATTAGGTTCACTATATAGAGCGAAATAAATTATGGTAAACAAAGCAAACAATAACTGACAATAGCCTTTATTCACATTTATGAAATATTTACACATGGGGCAAAAAGAAATTGGAAAATATATTGTAAGGATTAGTGAAATTTAATGTATTCCTGTGGAATTCATCATGGATTATGTATGTACTGCTTGCTAATTCTTGCTGTAAGCGCATGAGAGTTTATACTTTTCCTCAATAATGAAGTTGAGCCTGACACCTGAAAAAAAAAAAGAATTTAAGTAAATCTTCTATATTATGTATATTCTATGATCCATTACATCCATCCACAAAATAAATTCTAATTGGCCTCTCCCTTAAACACTTCAATGAATACAACAATTATTAGGTTCAATGACTTTATTAAATGTATGAAAGTTTATGTTTGATGGTGCATTTCGTAGTCACCAACATAACACGTATGTATGTTTAAATAAATAAAACATTGTGCTAAACACACATTCAATGTTCAACACTTGGAAATAAAATAATATTGTTATTACTTATGTACCTTAGATGGTGGTGTGGTATGTTCATTGATGTCCTTACATAATCCACTGTCTTCTATGCTCAGTACAATGGATACAGTACGAGGTACGAATTTGTCTTTCAATAAAATACCTCGTTTCTGAAATATCATAATATATATCTTTAGTAGGTTGTAACAGAAGAGAACTTGGTCAGTGGGTCGTCAGGGCGGATAATTTACACAATATTATTAATTATTTATCGACCGCTTCGATATTATTTTAAATCACTATTATTGATTTATCATTGAGGTTTTACTCAAAAAAACATTCACAATTTATTAAAACGATGTTCACTTACATAATTTCGTAATAATTAAGGAGATTATACGAGTAAATCCCAAAAATATTACAAAGAAAATCAAATGCGAGGAGTACATTGCCTTCTATTATAACTGACAGAAGAAACAAATTACTCGTTGATTTTAAACCAATTCAGCGCTGTCAAAATGGTTACGTAATTCCAGTTATAGCCTTTTTAGACGCGTATCGTTCACTCTTTAGCGTCTCATTCAGACTGCAGTTGATATCAAAAATTTTAGAGTTACGTAATACGAAAGCTGTCAAATTTTTCAATTTCCAGTTTAAATGATATCAATTCCACTCAAATTTGTATTGAAAATGTGTTGCGTAATTAGATAGCAGCAGCCTAATTGCGCAACACATTTAATTTTTGATATCAATTCCGAATCGAAACCAAGTCCAATTTAAATCGCATGCCATAATTGGAATTACGATAAACATTTTTTACCAATCGACCGAAATTGTATAGGGTTGTTCTTATAAAACGGCTATACGTCTTTGATTTATACGTTTTGTTCCACCTTAAAGGCATGATTAATTTCCAAATTATTGTGCTTTAATTTAATTTTGTTTTAATTATAACTGATGCTATAATAGTGCTTATAAATGAAAATGTACAATGATTGCCGAAAAAATTAAAACCATTTTTTAAAACACTTTCTACCAAAAACTACCATAATTGAAATACGTAACAAAACGTTTCCTTTCCCCGGTTTTTTTTATCTGTAGCCAATGACAAAATCGTAGAAAAGCAGTGTTGTCATCTTAGTGGGATTTCCACTAAACCTGGGGGTTTGGACACCCCTACTGGCGAAGAAATTGCTTGAAATTGCGGGTTGCTTTTAGTGGCTGGTGGTTTTGTCTAGTGGTTAGTTTAATTCAATTTGTAGAAAACAATACAATCAATTACTAAAACTGACTCGAGAAAATATTAAAATAACAAGATAATGGCATGTTTTATTGTTTGTCTAAAACCTGTGTCAGTAATTTTACGATGTATTTCTTTCAAATTAATGCCGAAACCACTGCAGATTCGAACGCTGTTTTGGCAAAACTGTTCACCATGATGTGTGAATATGTTGAAACCAATCAGAGGCTCCGCCCGAGTAGTGATCGCAAAACGAAATCATTTCTAAAAATATTTCACGGGAAAATATATACTACCGGGGTAAAAAAAATCTGCCGTTATGCCTAAGTTATGTATAGATCTAACAAACATTCAAACATCTTCACTAACTTTTTCATTAATTATTGTAGATTAAGTTGGATGATGTTTAAAAAAATACTTTGACCTTTTGTTTTATTTTCATTCTCAAATTTTCAAATGGACCTCCAAAACAGCGACCGAATGTCAGTAACAGAAAAATAAAATTAAAAAAATTGTGACTAAACTATACTCTATTTGAAATAAGATTACACATTTAAATAAACCGTTTCGTGTTCGGTTGAACATTAAAAGCAAAAAAGTGGTTACAATACCAAGTGTTTACTGAAGCTGCCATTTGTCATGTCACCAACGCAATAGAAGTCAAAATCGGTTGAACGGATTATAAAAAATGTCTCATCTTATTTCTTTTTATAGCACTCGGGGAAAAAAAATGGCAACACTGAGAACAACACAAAATTATATTATATTTACAAATTATAATTTAATATCCTACAATATAAACGTGGGCCTATGTTAGGCAGTTTTGGAACATTTTTCTTGTGGCTTGTGTAAGCCGGATGAACTGGAAAATTCTCTCAATAAATCAATACTGTTTTGCTCAATAGCGAAAAATACGTCGAGATTATCACTACAAGTAAGTAACCCAATATAAATAGGAATAACGTGAGTCCCTCTGTCCGTCAACCTCACATTCTAACTGAAATTGTTAATTGATATTTTTGTACATATGTACCTACATGCTGAAATAAACTATAGTAACCACTAACCTAACTACAAAACATATTCATAATATTTTCACAGACGGTGCTAGAGCTGAAAATACATGAATGGAACACTACCCAACATGAATCTTCTTAATTTCCTAACAAAGAAGTTGGATGGCTAGATGGCAAAAATGCTGTGAATGAAAATTAAGCTTTTAGTCACATAGTTAAGAATCAAGTGAGGCAACTTACTTTATAATAAAGTTATGAATATTTATTTCCTTGGCCGAACTTTCTACATCATAATTATATTTTATGTATACCTAACTAATGTTTACATAATTTAGTATTACAAAATATCTGGACATTGAAAAATCAGCCCTAAGTAAAGAAGAAATTATACAAACAGCAGCAATAACTAGGCTAATGGCTTTTGTCCAGCCATGGGCCCAATGAATGCCTACTTTACTTTGCCACGGGGTTTATTTATAAACATTGCTTAAAGTTAAATGACGTTCAAATGTCAAAAATGTATGGTTATACAGTTGCTAATCATTACTTAACTTTAAGTAACGTTTATAAATAAACCCCATAATGTTTAAGTACTTTATTTGAGCAGAAAATAATATGATTTTGTTTTAAAACTGTAGAGTTCCTGGGGAATTTCACCTACGAAGACATGAAGGCAGCATGAATGAAGGCACCTGCTGCGTTGCTACTTAGAAACTGAAGATACTTCTTGAAATATAATTGTTGTTTTAGAAAACTGTTGAGTCTTGAATGACAGTAATATAAATGTATGTTCCTATTTTGTTAATTGATAATGATAACAGTGTAAACTACAAAAAAAAAATAACTTATTATAAAATATGTAAGAATTGAAGTTTTTTTTTTCATTAACACAACAATTATTAATAAAATTATGTCTCTTTGGTCTAGGGGTCGCAAGAGCTACTGCTGAGTATGAGGTCCTGGGTTCGATGCCTGGGTTGGGCATAGTGTTATTGGGTTTTTCCACCTGGAATTTCTTAGTAGTGCCCGGTTGATGGCAATAGGCTCGTCCCCTATTACATGGGACTTAAACATAACTGGTGAAATGTGTGTGTACAGGCAAACCTCTGCCCAACTCTTCGGAGAAACAGTGATATTATGTATGTATTTTCATTAGGTTCAGTAAATAGAGCGAAATAAATTATGGTAAACAAAGCAAACAATAACTGACAATAGCCTTTATTCACATTTATGAAATATTTACACATGGGGCAAAAAGAAATTGGAAAATATATTGTATGGATTAGTGAAATTTAATGTATTCCTGTGGAATTCATCATGGATTATGTATGTACTGCTTGCTAATTCTTGCTGTAAGCGCATGAGAGTTTATACTTTTCCTCAATAATGAAGTTGAGCCTGACCACTGAAAAAAAAAAAGAAATTAAGTAAATCTTCTATATTATGTATATTCCAAGATCCATTACATCCATCCACAAAATAAATTCTAATTGGCCTCTCCCTTAAACACTTCAATGAATACAACAATTATTAGGTTCAATGACTTTATTAAATGTATGAAAGTTTATGTTTGATGGTGCATTTCGTAGTCACCAACATATCACGTATGTATGTTTAAATAAATAAAACATTGTGCTAAACACACATTCAATGTTCAACACTTAGAAATAAAATAATATTGTTATTACTTAAGTACCTTAGATGGTGGTGTGGTATGTTCATTGATGTCCTTCCTTACATAATCCACTGTCTTCTATGCTCAGTACAATGGATAGGTACAGTACGAGGTACGAATTCGTCTTTCATTATAATACCTCGTTTCTGAAATATCATAATAATATATCTTTAGTAGGTTGTAACAGAAGAGAACTTGGTCAGTGGGTCGTCTTATGGGCGGATAATTTTCACAATATTATTAATTTATCGACCGCTTCGATATTATTTTAATATATCACTATTATTGATTTATCATTGAGGTTTTACACAAAAACACATTCACAATTTATTAAAACGATGTTCACTTACATAATTTCGTAATAATTAAGGAGATTATACGAGTAAATCCCAAAAATATTACAAAGAAAATCAAATGCGAGGAGTACATTGCCTTCTATTATAACTGACAGAAGAAACAAATTACTCGTTGATTCTAAACCAATTCAGCGCTGTCAAAATGGTTACGTAATTCCAGTTATAGCCTTTTTAGACGCGTATCGTTCACTCTTTAGCGTCTCATTCAGACTGCAGTTGATATCAAAAATTTTAGAGTTACGTAATACGAAAGCTGTCAAATTTTTCAATTTCCAGTTTAAATGATATCAATTCCACTCGAATTTTATTGAAAATGTGTTGCGTAATTAGATAGCAGGTCACTTAAAGAATGTTAAAAATCTCGGAAATAAAAATGATAGGTTAATGCAATAAATTGTATTTAATAGACAATGTAATACTCCTTAAATGAAAGTAAAAAAAATATGAGTCACCATACATTTTATTAACACAAAATTACATAAAGAAAAAAACTGCTGATCTCTCCTTAAAACAAAAATAGCAAAACATGATATTTTTGAACTTTATTACGATTTTCTTAAATTTTAATACGTCGTATTGCCTCCTCGTGCTTCCATTACTGCGTTTACGCGGTTTGGCATGCTGTACACCAAGTTCCTTATACGATTTTGGGGAATATTCTCCCATTCCTCTGTGAGAGCAATTTTGAGCTCACGAAGCGTGATTGGGGGAGGGTTTCGTTGTTTTACGCATCTGCCTAGCTCGTCCCAAGCATGCTCGATCGGGTTGATATCCGGGCTGCGCGCTGGCCACTCCATACGAGTAATGTTCATCTCTTGAAGGTAGTCATTCACAATCCTACCTGTATGAGGTCGGGCATTGTCATGCATAAATATAGCATCCTCACCTAAATTGACCATAAATGGACCAACGTGATCATTGAGGATTTCTTCCACATATCTTTCGCTAGTTAAAGAGCCGTTTTCTATGATCACCAGCTCTGTGCGACTTTCAGAAGAAATTCCGGCCCACACAAGTACAGACCCACCACCGTAGGCTACTTTTTCTTCGATGCATGCTTGCTTGAATCTTTCCCCTGGTCTTCGATACACTCTGTGTCTTCCATCGTGCTTGTAGAGCATACATTTTGATTCGTCGGAGAACATAACTTTTGACCAATCTTCAATACTCCAATTTACGTGGCTCTGGGCATATCTTAGTCTTGAAATACGATGCCCACGCTCCAGTTTAGGGCCGTTTGCAGGTCTAAGGGGTTTTAAGTTAGATTCAGCAAGCCGACGTCTTACTGTCAATGCACTTGGGTTACTTCCTCCGAGGCGTCGAAACTGATTTGTGAGTTCAGTTCCTGTAAGAAAGCGATTTCGAAGCATGGTGTTCACCAAGTATCGGTCTTCTCGTGCTGTGGTACACCTGGTTCTGCCCGTTCCTGGTCTGCGTAGGTTAGAACCAGTTTCTTCGTAACGTCGGAGAACTCTTTGTACTGTTGACAGCGACACACCGACAGTCCTGGCTGTATCGCGCTGACTCCGGCCGGTTTCCAGCATTGTAAGTATTCTGGTGCATTCTTCAGGCGTAAGCGACATAATTTCAGCTTGAATAATGAATATAGAGCACTATCAACATGGTTTATGTACCCACATAGATGACAGATTACAAACAAAAGCAAAACCAAATGCTGTAATTTCGTAGTTCCATCTTCGAAAGTGGCCCTTTTTCAAATTTGATTTTTTTATGATATAACTTTACAATAACTAAGAAGTTTTAATACCTTCATTTAAGGAGTATTACATTGTCTATTAAATACAATTTATTGCATTAACCTAGCATTTTTAGTTTCCGAGATTTTTAGGATTCTTTAAGTGACCCGGATTCATTGCTCTCGAGTGTATTTGTCTTCACTTAGAAAACATAATTGTCTCACCACCTTAGTGTTACAGTGACAGCTGTCACAAAATACAATTATAGCGGGACTGATGTTGCCATCAGTATATAACACACCCACCAGATGTTTATACCTAACCTAAGGCAACCTTTCCTCCTCAGGATGAGTATGATATCAACTAATAGGTAGTTTGGCTTAATTCTGCTCAAAAAGAGTTAAATAAAGCTAAGTATTTTTCATAAAATGCGCGTAAATCGCATTTTCATATATTTAATACAGCCGCTGGTGAAAATACACACAAAATTTCGTAGCTTCACTGTTTAGCGAACTCGCAAATATTTGTTGGACAGGAGGCATTATTCTCCGATTTCAAAAATATACATTATTCTCACATCAGTATTGGTGCATTTTTATCTACGACCAAGCCTTACTAGGTCATCGTTATTTTTATCTAAATCGGAATTCGTTAGTAAAGTTATCGTGTGTAAAAATGCCTGATTGAAAATGATTAGCAATTAATAGTTCAATGAGCTTTGCGCTAAAATTTTCGAACTCGCTTCGCTCGCTCAAATCACACAATAAGTATATTATCGTATATAGTCCTGCCGGCACCCATGGTGACCACCCCGAAATCTGAGGTTGTGACTGCGTTTGTCTGGAAGGTGTGAAAGATCTTTCAGCAAATTAAAATGATTAAAAAAGTCTTTACGATCGCAGATTGGTCACGATTGAGTATGACATTGCAAAAAGTATTGATTTAGACCGTGTAGGCCGCTGCCCAACCAATTTAGGCAGGCATAATTTTGATTCCGTGTCGGCCGGCGGGACATCTTAAAACTTGCCTACGGATATGGTAGAATACCTAGCTATAAAAATTTAATGAAACTTTAAGTTACTCATAGTTTGAATAATGTAAAAAATACTTCATTAATACAATAACTTATCAATATTTGGTAGGCCGCTAACCTAGGGTTGAGCAGCCTTGGTTTAGACCATATTATTGACAAATTGGCCCCAGAAAAAGCCAGAAAAGTCCGGTCTTTCCCCTGAATTTGACATAATTTGACATTAAAATGACGTAAACCACGCGTCAAACATTTTTCTGAATTTTTCGGTGTTATCTGTTTGATAATTTTTGGTCTAATTGGCGAGAATATCCGCTATACCATAGGTTAAAACAGCTCACAGACGATAATAGCCATTATTTAGCAGCACTTTTTCCCGCGTCGCCAATTCGCGACGTTCTACTTTTACGGTTTAAATCACTATTTTTACTGCTAAATTAAGTGTATTCCCGTTCGTCCCCTCGACTTCGTCCCCCTCGGGGGACGAACGGGAATTCGTTATTTATTTTCTCGATGGTCCCCTTAAATTTTTTGGTGGGACGAACGGTAATTCATTAATTCTTTTTTTTTTAGTTCTTTTGCTCCCTCCAAATAATATAAGACTTGTGGTTTTAATTGGTAAAAAAACAAATTTGAAATAAAAATCAGTCATTTAGGAATAAAAATCACAGAATCAACTTTACTCGCAATATTTTTATAATATAGGTTTTTTTTTATTAAGAATAAAATTCTCCATATAACTAAAAATTATGATTAAGAAATCAGTTAAAAGAGCTGATAATAAAAAAAGTATGTATTATATTACAATTAAACGCTACACACAGACTTTTTACCATTCCGATTGTTTCGTTTTGAAATATAAGTCACTATTTTTTGTATAAAAAGACACTTCTCTCGCACTCTTTTGTTAAGCATCGCATCCCGCCAGAGCTGTTATATTTAGTGTACGTAAACATTTTAAATGAAACAGTGTTAAGCTTAGGATACGTTTCATAATTCATAAAAAAAATAGAGAAGATTTTTTAAGAAATAATGATTAAATCTAACGAAGTAACTAATTTAAAAGTAAACTACGAAACAACGAAGAAACATAATATGCATAAATCTTTTTGGTGGGACGGATGGCACTAATCGAAGAACATATCCCATTCGTCTGAATTAGGATTGAGACGATCGGGAACAAATTAAATATTATTTTTGTAAATTCCCGTTCGTCCCCCGAGGGGGACGAAGTCGGGGGGACGAACGGGAATACACCCTAAATTATGACTATTATGTTATACTTACGGATATTCTCGTCGATCGCTGCAACAAGACTTAAGGCGAAGGAGAAGGGATATAAGTACTTACGTGTGGGTGAGGAACGGCAGGATATTTGTCAGAAAGTCGGACGGCGACGAGCATGTTTTATTAGAAGCTTAGACATTTTAAATAAGTTAAAATAATGTGTACCTGCTTGATAAAAACAAATGATTTAATTATTATTGCGTGCACTTGTAAACTAGATAATTTAAATTCAATAATATGCAAATATATTATATAAATAAATAAATAAATAAATATTACCAGAACAGTCGAGGGTTAAGAACTAAGACACATACTGTATCTCGTAATATTGCCTGTAATAATTATGACATAATAATTCTGTCTGAGACTTGGTTGAATGGCTCTGTGCTGAGCAGCGAGCTGTTCGACGATAGGTACGTGGTATATAGAAGAGATAGAGAAACTTCACATTTTCAGAGTGGTAAAGAAGGGGGTGGTGTTTTAATAGCGGTTAATAAACAAATCAAGTCTAACATTAAGAATTGGGAAAGGGGCTGTGAAGACTTAAGGGTAAGTATTGACTTGCCGATATCAGGTACTGTTCGCCAAATGGTTCTCTGCGCAGTATACCTGCCTCCTCCTATACGCCGTTCTTCTCTGGAGCACTTTTTGGATCACTATAATGCTGTTTTTGAACAATGCTCAAATTCAAGTGTTTTTATTGTGGGTGACTTCAATTTGAGCAGCATTGATTGGACTTTAGTAGGAAAATCGGAGAATAAACTTAACTGGTACTAGTGAAATATTAATTGATTTTACGAATGTTAACAGACTTAGTCAGATGAATTTAGTAGCAAACGACGCCGGTCGCATTTTGGATCTAGTTTTGTCAACACATTCCTTGTGTAGCGTGAGCAAAAGTATTAGTCCAATAAGTAATGTCGATAAGCAACATCCACCTCTTGACATAGTTGTTTCCTTGAGTAGGGACGCCAATCTGCCATACAACAGTGACAGAATTAGACTTAATTTTCGTACCGGGAATTATGAAACAGTTCGAATTTTTTTAAGACAATTAGATTGGGTTAAATTATTTGAGGGTAGCGATAATGTGAATGAGATGTTGGATGTTTTTTACAAGACGCTTAACGACGCTATTCATCAGTTTATTCCCTCACGTGTACCAAAGAAACGTAAATATCCTCAGTGGTTTAACCATAAACTTATTAAAATGTTAAATTCTAAGAATAATATTAGAAAGCGATACAATAAATATAAAAACCCAATGGATTTGATCGAGTTAAAATTAATTAGTAAGCGTTGTGATGAATTGGCCACTTCTTGTTACAATGTTTATATTGAGGGTCTTGAAAATGAAATAAAAACGAACCCTAAGTTATTTTAGACGCACGTAAAAAACAAAAGAGGAGGGTCTAGTACCTACCCTATGACCATGAAAAATGGATCAGTGTCCACGTCTGATGGTACAACAATATGTGAGATGTTCGCTACCAATTTCTCGTCAGTTTATAGCCCCGAGCAGGAATTGAGCAAGGAATATGATACTAATGTATTATTAAAATCTGTCAAAAATAGTAGTTTATGTTTAACAAGTTCAACAATTAACAGTGAGACATTACTTAAAAAACTTAAAAGTTTAGATATTAACAAAGGAGCTGGCCCTGACGGCATACCGCCAATATGTATTACGTCTTGTGCGGAGGAGTTAGTGTGCCCTCTTATTCTTATATACAGCAAATCCATATCTTCTGGCGTATTCCCTCTAACATGGAAAATGGCTAAGGTGGTGCCTATATATAAATCAGATAGCAACGATGACAAACTAACTATAGGCCTATCTCAATCCTTTCAACATTCGCTAAAGTGTTCGAGTCACTGCTCTACCCGTATTTCCAAAACCATCTAAAATTATTCATTAGCGATCATCAGCACGGTTTTGTTGGATCACGATCCACAAGTTCTAATTTGGTCCCGTTCACGGAACTTTTGATTGAAGCCGTTGACTCTGGTCACCAAGCTGACGTCATTTATACTGACTTCAGCAAGGCTTTTGATAAAGTTTCCCACAAAATCTTATCTTGTAAGTTGCGAGCTTATGGTATTACTGGTGGCTTGCTTGAATAGGTGATTTCATACTTGAGAGGTAGATCTTTTTATGTTGTGGTAAACGGTTATCAGTCTAATGTATATAATATTTCATCTGGAGTCCCTCAAGGCATCTAGGTCCAATATTATTCAATTATTTTATTAACAACATTCCCAAGTGTCTACGGCACTCTAAAATTTTTATGTATGCTGTCGATTTAAAGTTTCTTAGAATTATTAAATTAAACAGAGACACGTCACTTTTGCAGATGGACCTTAATAGTCTTATTCAATGGTGTAAAAGTAACGAAATGTATTTGAACTCGAAGAAATGTTACCACATTAAATATACAAGAAAAAATCATCCAATAAAGACAGTGTACCTATTACATAAATGAGGACAAAGTTAATGAAGTAGATACTATTCGTGACCTTGGAGTTATTTTTGACCAAAAACTAATCTTTGCACCACACTTAGATTCTATTTCTAAAAAAGCATCCAGGATGATGGGGTTTGTCATAAGACAATGTAAGGGTTTTCGTCAAATTAAAACTAAAATCTTACTTTATTAGAGTTTAGTACGTAGCATGTTGGAGTATTGCAGTGTGGTGTGGCGGCCACACTACGCTACAAATAGTTTGCGTCTAGAACGTGTCCAAAAGCGCTTCGTTTGGCATCTGGCCTTTTCTGTGGGAATAACCAAGAAAGTGCGTTCTTACAGGAAGAGATTAAAATTCTTCAACATGCACACCTTGGAAGAACGAAGATGTTTGAATGACGCAATGTTTGCTAGCAAAATCTTGAAGGGATATATCGACTCACCGCCGCTGCTTGCACTCATTAACTTTCGTGCTCCGTCGAGGATTCCGCGCAAACCTATTACTCCACTTTGTCCTCCAATGAGAAGAACGGTGTTAGGCTCAAACTCTCCATGTGCTAGGGTCTGTAGGGTTTTGAATGGTTGCAGTGATGTGGTTGATTTTCACTTAGATTCGCTCAATAAGCAGAAATGTAAATTTCTCAAGTGTATATCAGTTTTGTTGTAAGTTTTTTTCTTTTGAACTGTGTACTTAACCTATATAGAAATAATACTTTTGATGTTTGACATATATGTTATTGGTTATTTTCAGTAACCTATGTGCTAGATATTGAAATATTAATATTGCATAGATGTAGCTTACAGAATAACTTCATAATATTGTTTTCTTTTTTGTTCATGTGGTGTTTACCTTTAAGTAATTGTTGCACTGTGTAGAGTTTAAACGCATGTTTTATTTTTGTTTGTAATTAGTGTAAACAATTGTTGGTAGACCTAATAAATAAAATAAAATAAAAATAAAATTAGACCAAAAATAATAAAAAAATTACAAGTAACACCGAAAAATTCAGAAAAATGTTAAAACCGCTCAATGTCAAACAATGGGAACTGACCGGTTAGTAAACTTTAGGAGATTTTATAATGCATAAAAGAACGAACCTGTGTTGTATTTTTTCCCTTCTTGCATACTAGTACGAACTATTTTAATGTTTAAATGAATATTTATCTGAAATTACACTTCCGAAGTTATTGTGTCGTTTCACTTCCTAGAAAAAACTTTAGTACAAAAAAAAATAACCGACTTCCATTTTTTTCAATTATTATTAAGTACTATTTTTAACTGTCACATAATTCGTATACCACTAAAGATAGTGCAATCCACGACGACGCGCCCCACTCCGCGATTACTGTACTGTAAGTTGTATTTTAGTACGGAGCGAGCGGAGTGGGGCGCGTCGTCGTGGATTGCACTATCTATACAACTATACATGCTATGTAAATATCAGTGACAGGAGGAGGTTATTATAACATCATCAATTGAAGCTCACTCAAAAACTGCCCAAGCAAAGTTAATAAAATGTCGTCCCGTGCGAGCTACAAATGCAAAATGAATCACGTACAAATCAGTCCACTAATCACGGAGAAATCGATGAACATAAATAAAAATAGTACAAACGAACATAGAACATTTTTTGAATTCGGTTAAAAATAAGTATTGGGAGGCACCGAGGCACAAAATTTAAATCTTGTCAGAGACGGTCATGACCCTAGCTACGATTGACCTATTAGAACGATGTATTAGTATTATTTTGTATCATGTAATTTTGAAATCTGAGAATTAGGCTGCCTTTCCATGAGAGATTTGCGAGGTCTCTAAGCATTGAAGCTAAGCTACGAAACAAAGGAAAATAAAATAAATCATCCTCAAAAATCGCAACCCCCATTTTATTAAATATTTTTTCATACTCAACTCAAACTCAAAGCATGATTGTATTCTAAAACAATTAAAAAATATTATCTAAATGAAAATACGCCTTAACAGTGAAGGCCCAACTGACGACATGCGGCGCCCGTTCACGAACATCATGCGTGGATCAGCACTTCTTAGAAGTGAACTCAAACTCAAAGCATTTACTTATTACAAATACCAATTACAGACACTTTTGAATTGTCTAGGGGTCGGTCAGCCAGAAAGATGAAGCTGGTTGCCCATTCCAAAGCGCAGTAGGTTCCTATGGAGAAGAACGGGCAAGAAACTCTACGGATACCTACTCTTTTACATCAAAATATTGGTTACATCATTCATGTTGAAATTATACATGTGCAAACGATGTAGAAAGCCGTGCACGCGTCCGTAATAAAAAAAAAACAAAAATTTAAATAAATTAAAATAAGCCGTGACAGCTAAGAGATGACCAGTGCCACTGACGGCGCCCGATCATGAACATGACCCATGGATCAGTGCCATTCAGCTCAAACATTATCAAGGAAACTTAATGATCTAATACACATACCAGCACCAGCGAGACATTTGAATAGGCATTAAGCATATAGTTTTTTCAGTGAACCAATTTTGGACCTGTAGTACGGCGTTGTTTACGTCTTCAAGATTTGATGCACGTCAGCTAATAACACCATTTGTGGTTGTTTTTTTTTTATAAATGCGGTAGTACATTAGTACATTATTAAGTATACTCAAAAGAGGAAAGGACCCAATATCGAGCATTGTTCGCTCTGGCCGCTGCTTGAGTTCATCAAAAACATCAAAGGGACGGTCAAACACCCTCTCCTTGACGTAGCCCCATAAAAAGAAATCCAGAGGATTTAAATCTGGCAATCGTGCAGGCCATGCCAAATCGGTCTCACGATGTGTGGTGGTGCGCCGTCATGCCACAAATTTCACCGCTGGATCAGTGGCACGGCTTCCAACGTGTCGGCCAGGTAACTATTAAGCAGGTCGAGGTAGACCGGTCCGTTCATTCTGGGTGGCAAGAAAACGGGGCCCAGGATCTGGTTTCTCACAATGCCTGCCTATTATGTTTCCACCGTGCTTGGAAGCCCGTTTCCTGGGTTTGATTCATTCATTTTCTGGGGTTTCGCGGAGCACCAATAGTGTGAATTTCGGCGATTCCATATGCCATTATTTGAGGAGTTACTTTCGTCCGTTTTACCATTATTTTGTTAACGATAAAGTGATGATATAACTTTTATTTTTTTTACTTAATTTACTTTACTTACCTACAAATCTACAATTTTGATTTGTTGATTAAGGCGGAAGCATTAAGGTATCCCGCATAATTCAAAATTTTGTACGTTTTTGCAATTTGCAGATCAGTATCAAGTTGTATCTAAATAGGTATGATTCGCGGCCGTATCAAATGTTTATTTATAGAATTATAACCATAAAAATGATCAATACAACTCTGTAAGTTCATGTAACCCTATTGAATGACTATTTCATGAAATCATGACATTTGAGGATTATGCTAACTTAAGGAGTTGTATTGCTGATTGTAATGATTATAATTATATAAAGCAATATTTTTTGCGGTTGCGAATCATATTTAATCATCCTGACACTGATCTGCAATTAGCAAAAAACTAAAGAATATTTGAATCTCCCTTAAATAGTTAACTCAAAATAATACTTCTCACTGCTCTCATTTCCCAAACTCAATCCAAAGACGAGGCTTGCTGTCTCTCATCGGGGTCGTTAGTTCGATTCCTAGACAAACAACAGTGGATTTCAGATCCATTCAAAAAGTTTTTCGCATTAGCGTGTTCGCGATAACGTCATTCATTATAGCGGTTTTCGATTCAATGTGTTTTCGAACTGGCGTAACTTTTTTTCGAGATTGCGTCCGTCGAAACAACGACATTCGAATCTTCATCACTCCCTGCTGATCGTGTAATTTGTTTGGTTTGAAAATGATTAAGAATTTGATTGAGCATTACCTTTTCGTACACCTTGCTGATGCTTAACTTGCTCAACACATGCAATGTTCAACTGATAAACCAACTATGTCAATACATTACGTTGCTTAGATTATATTTAAAAAAATATCAAGATTAGAGAACCACCACGCAAATAATGCAGCATAGATTTACTGCCCATACTAGGTACCTATAGTTCTCATAATTAATTAGCATTTGTTCAGTAAAACAAACAATGACAGACTTTGTTTTTTCTAAAAACCATTTCAGTTTCTATTAATTAGTAAGAAATACCTTAATATTTTCATGAAATAATTTCAATGCATTCAGCTGATCTCCTTTTTGATAATTACTTATTTTAGAGCAATATATTGCTCTATAAGAATATTCTTACTGGTACCTTCTGTTGTCTTCTAAACTAATTTAATATTAATAAGAGAAAAGATTAGATATTTGGTGATTGAATATTTGTACCTATGTCGAGCTAGCCCTGGTCACGTGAAGTGTCGACCAGTCAGCGAGAAATTTCCTTAAAAAGGAGACGCGAACTCGGGCCCCATGACCCGAGCGTTTCGACCTCAAACGGCTCAAAACTGTAGTTACCCATAAGGTTACAGTATTTACGCCGCTTGAGGGTCTCAGCAGCCGCAGCAGCCCGCCGTGTTAGGAACATGAGATGGCGCAAGGGTGTCGACACAGGTTGCGTCCCATACCAGAGGCCTACCCACCTTCCACGGCAACAACGTTATGCCGTCTGGTGTCTTCCCATCGTCACGTACCAAGCCGTTTGGTTCTAATACCAGCGGTATTAGAACCAAACGGCTTGGTACGAAGGCCGGTAAACTTATACTTTGAAATTTTGCGGACACCAAGACTACCCAGGCGAATGGGAAGTGTAGCCTTCTGCCACGCTCGGTCGTCCATAAAGGGTGTGCGCGTTTACATGTGCATTGTGCAATGCTGGATTAGCTTCATATAGTTAGCTGAACTCGAAGTCACAAATGATAAACTAGAACCATCGTAGAATTAATATATATTGTATAGTAAATAATAGTTAATTCGATAAACTTGACCGTCTTCTCAATAACTGCATTGGATTCGTTTTCAATCTGCGTAAATATGATCATGTCTCTGCGCATCGGTCGCTTCTAAGGTGGTTGCCCATACGCCAGCGCAGAGAGCAAAGAGCGCTGACCACCTTGTTTTCATTTCTTGACTCTCCCTCTTCCCCTAGTTATTTGGCCCCCCACTTTCAGTACATTTGCGCCAACCACAATAGAAATCTACGTTCATCTCACAATCGTCTTCTTCAATGAGTGGGAACTCACCGCACAGACTTCATTCACTCTTCCTTCTTCATTCAGTCTATCTCTCTGTGGAATGCTCTCCCCCAGGAAATCAGGATGGCGAAAAACCGACTATCTTTTAAAATTAAAGTTCGCGAGCACATTCGCAAGAAGCTGGCAGTATCATCACATGATGTTTTCCCATTGTTTGTCTTATTTGTGCTTATATTTATATATAATTAGGTGTATTTATTATATTTATAGTTTTAATAGGTATATATGTATATCTTTATATTTAAATAAATATTTGTTTCCTCGCTATTGCACCTACCACAGTTTGTCTCTACATCACCCAAAGGTTGACTGGTAGAAAATGCCTGTGGCATTAAGTCCGCCTCTGTACATTAAAATGTGCTTGAAGTGTTAAATAAATAAATAAATAATTATGAATAACAATAACAAAACCATGATAAGCAAGATGTCGGAGTTATACGGGAACTTAGAATACAGACGAATTGATAAACTCCGTCTCTTTTCGTTTTTGTTCCTTTAAATACACCAAGAACCGTTATGCCAAATTTCAAGTTTCCCAAGTTTCTAAGTCACCTGGAAGTGTTAGGTTTTTGATGAGTGAGTCATTGACTACCTGGATCAGTGAGCGATCAGTGACAAAAATAGTGATTTTTGGACGGCAAAATATCAAGAGCTGTAAAAGTTACAAATTAAATTGTGTATTTGATTTGATGATTGTAATTGGGGGGACGTTAATAAGTACATTACATTGTACATTGTATTGTATTTGTAGTTCTATTTCGTTTCGTCGTCGGTTTGAGATTGAAAGTAGCTCGAAATAGTTGGTGTAAGATACGGGTGCGCAACAGACGGATGTTCATCGTTCATCTCCTAACGAACTTGGCTTGACACAATGCCGTGTGTCTAGATTAAAGTGATTATTATTCAGAAAGTTAATCGATCATCTCAGGTTCTATTCTCAATTTTATGTAAATACCTCACCTAGGTAAACACATATTTTACGAGGTGTAAGTTTGACGTGCCTAAGTTACTTCCCTATTCCAAAGAGTTTTATACAAGTTGTAATCGCTTTCAAAAGTGCTTTCAAAGCATTTCGTATTTCTGTAACGACTTTCAACAGGATTACTATCTGGGGGCACAGCAGTGCCCCCGCCAAGTCGAGCAAAAACAAGCGGCACCGCCGTATCATCCTTTTCTCGAAGCAGTTCAGGCCATTTTCGACCTAATCTTTTCAGTTGCTATGTCAATTCAATACATTTTTGACTTTTCCATTATCGTTATCGCTGAATAAAAGTTGACTTTGTCTGGGTCAGGTGTATTGGATAGGGGTTTGTAGGGACGGGAAAGGGTTTGACGACTAAATAAAATAACATTACGTAAAATTAAAAATTTATTGTCCATATGTAGGTAATAACCTAATTTACTATGAAACGTCAGTTTTTACCTATATTTGCTAAAAAAACCAGTAACGGCAGTTGGTATTACTTGAGCGGTAGTCACTTTTTCACTTGTATTTAATATATCAAATAAAAACAATTTTCACTGCAAGATGACGCCTTGCCACATTCATAATAATTACTGTAATTATTATTAACATTATTGAGTATTATTTACATGTGTACAGTCTTTTAATTTATCTTAAAGAGATCACTTCTTCACATTGAAGCCTTCACCCGTGGGGTCTAGAATCCATGGATAGTTGTTGGGGCATTCCATGCAAGTGAAAAGACGGAGAGTCTCTCCTGGTATCTCGCGAGTTGTAAGGGGGCATGCATTTGGTAAAGAGCAGAAAGGTTGACCTTTCACGTCACATTTGTCTTGTTTCCACTCTTGGAAATCTCTGAGTGACGTCAACTCTGTGGGGTTCTGCATCCACTGGATTACTTGAATGAGAGAAGTGAAGTAAACGTCATTCTTTTCCAACATCTCCTCTATAAACTTAATGAGCTCATCTCTGAACTCTTTCTTGGATTTGAGCCATGAAGCGTGGAAGTGGAAACCTAGCGGAGCACGGTTGGTACTGTAGTGGCGGTTGAAGTTGTGACGCAGAAGACGTGCGAACTGGTCTCCGGTTTGGATGTTAGAGCAAGAGTCAACCACATGACAACCAGGAAGAGATTCATCGAAAGTTGGGTCGTCTCTTCTGTCAAGTTCATTCATCACCATTTCCCAAACGGGGTGGCTTCTTGATGGGCAGTTGTGAGCGTTACCATTACATTTGTGGGGCATACGGAAGTATAGTGTGTATGGCCAGATGGGAACACGATTAAGAGGAGCGGTAATCGACGCATCGTAAACAAAGTACTGGTCGGCCATCATTTCGAATTGCCTGTTTCCACCTACACGCAGATAAGGTGCGCGGACGCCAATGATTGACGAGTCAGTTATGTTAGCAAACCGTTCTACGATCAAACGCCCTCCAGCCATCTCAGCGAGCCAGTCGTCGTAGCTTCCACTGCTCCAGTAATTTGGATCATCCTTGTGAGTAATAGAAAATACGGAGATTTCGTGACCTTTACGGTGTAACTCCTGAACGGCAGCGTAGTTAGTGTATTTGTGGGACACGAAGAATGTACCACGAATCTGGCAACCATTAGGATTTTGGCGTTGTCCGTTAAATATTTGGTCATATAAGTCAATGTTGTCAACGTTTACGGCACCATTGAAAGTAATTGTTATCATTTGAGGGACTTGGTTGACCTCGATTCCTCCAGGGATACGAGTTCCGTCTGCCGAGCAGAAACAATCGGGAAGTGCACACTGGTTGGGGTCGCAGTCAGGAGCTCTGTTGGGATCCACGTCGACCGCTGTAAAGAAAAGTAAAGTTACATATTGGTCTCGAAACTAATATATTTTTATGCTATTTATGTTAAATTCCTTATACTTACTGCAAGCGTTTTCGTCGGACTCATCCTTGCAGTCAGGCTTTCCATTACAAAACAGTTCCTTTTCTATACAATCGCCACTTCCGCAGGCCAATTTTCCTTCAGGGCAGATGGGCTCATCTGTTTTCAGGATAGGCAAAATTTTCCTGGGTTCTGAAATACAGAATATAATAAATCTAACGAATTCACATATTTTTATTTAGTTTGGAGGTTTTTGGTGTATCGCTTATACACTTACGCAGGTGCCACTTACTTATTTACTTCGTTTGTGTTTTCATTGTAACAGTGTTCAAGGGTCAATAAGAAAATAGAAGGAAATCAAGCATGAAACAATGATCAAGTTAACAGAAGACAAAAAAGTAGGGAATAGGATAGCTGATAAATAAGTAGGTTGGTATTTATTGTCAATTATATTTAAATGGTTATGAAACAGTTACAGATTTATTAGATGATTAAACTGTAAAAAAGATAAGAAATATTGGTATCGTATTATGAGTTCAAGATGTTATGGTGTATTAAGAAGAATTTTTATTTCGATGAAAGAAATCTCCGGTTTTGAGTGATGAATTTCCCTTCCAACCAACGTTTATTTAATTAAAATATTGGAAAAGACTAGCATTCAAATATATTTTAACTGACGCTGAATTTATTTTAGTGCTTTAATTTCAGGAATACTGTATTTAGTACAGAGTTGGAATAATAAAATATCCATTACAAAATATATTTACATGCTATTCTAGCTTTTGAAATGAAATTATATATTTCAAATGGCAAGTAACTCTCAGAAATACCTTATTGATATATATAGCAAATTACTTCGGTTAAAGCAGATTTGGTGTATAATACATACGTAGCTAAGTTAATGTTGTGAACACTATTTAATGGTTAGTATAAATTAGGTTTCCTCCACGAAAAAGAGTATTTTGTACATATTATCGTTAGTCAGTGTCATGGTAATGAAGCTTAAGCCATAAGTTAGCAAGTTTTGAAGGAATACTCAGTAGAAATGTAGAGTGTATATGATAACAATTCTTAATTGTTTTTCAGCTAAATAACAAACTTTTATTGAGAATGTCCGGATTTATAGAATCTCTTTGTGCACTGGTTTTTTTAAATCAAATTTCAGCAGATTTTGATTTCAGTAGTTTACTTATATTTTATAATTTGTGATCTCAGAGATTAGTGAAGTACCATAATTCCATTTTGAAATATTTTGATATTATGTTTCGTTTATATTATCAATACAGATAGATGGAAAAAAATGTATTTAATTTTTATTTTGTGATAATTAGGTACTTATTTTTTATGTGGTTCGTAGGTTAAAGGTTTTAAATTATGTATGTTTGTGCAACGTGTTACATGTCCATAATTACATTGAAGTGTGTGCAAATGTTAATAGTCTGTGTTTGGTGTACTTTAATTTTGTTGTAGAAGTAATGTTAATACGTAATAATCGGGTCGGTCCACGGCGGCCGCTCCCTCTGTACGGGGCCTCATGCAATACACCTTAACTACAGTGCGACGCGGCCCCTTCACCCAAGCCTAGTTGCTCGCTACGCGCCAATAGCTTCATTTCGGCACTTACTCTCAAGTTTGTCACAGTTGGCCACTTTACCCTTCCAGTCGCAGGTTTGTTTATCAAGATCGAAAGCCAGTCCAGACGGGCAAGTGATTTGTTTAAGACCTGACCTAGTGCACCTGCGTTGACAAGAAATGTGACATTTAATGAAATGCATAATAGCAGGAAATGGACATTCGGAAGGCTAACAGGTACTCCGGCTTGCGACACTGGACCGGGTCCATAACGGAAGCTTAGCCCTCCGCACGTCCACTTCCGCCATGTGGCGGAACTTACTTTCTATTTGATCGCAATTCTTAACATGTGTTTTCCAATCACAAGTTTGACGGTCGATATCGAAGGCGAGACCGCCGGGGCAGCGCACTGAGGCGAGCCGAGTAACGCCGTTCTCACCGCCCTGGTCGCACCTGTACACAGCGATACTCTTAGCAAACTCTGCCCAGATACACTTATTATAATGTGGGTAAACCTTATAGCAACATTAATAACATGAAGACACAGTTCTGCAGCTAAATGAAAACAACAAGAATATATTTTATTAATTAAGGTTTATTAAGCATCGTCCACATTAGTGACATTTCAACGGACCCTACTCCGTGACACCTCCATGGTACTAGCTAGCTACGTTCAATGTACACATACAAAGGGGTCATACGTCGGAAGACCTCGGTATGGATCGCTCGGTATATTTGTCACAGTCCGGTATTTTGTCCATTGAAATGTCAGTAATGTGGTGGACGTAGCTTTACATGTAAAGTACACAGTTATACTACATATGCATAAAAAGGGAACTTACTTGTTTTGGGGGAGGGTGCTACTTACTGTCACGAACCTTACCCTGTGTCTTAAACAAAATTATCGGTCGTGCGAATACGCGATCGCCGCGTTCACCCGTAGTAGTTCAATTCAATAGACTCGCGTCTTGTTCCGCTACTCGAATCGGATGCAAGTAGAGGAAAATGACGCGAGTCTATTGAATTTAACTACTGCGGTTTCGCTGCTATGGTTTCGCAGCGGAGGTGTGCTACCGGCGTCATATGTCACTCTCTGCGCGACCATGCGCTTGGGGGCTCAAAATGAACGCGATGGACGCATGTTCGCGCGACGACCGCTTTGGTTTGGACGCGGTCTTAGTAGTGTCCTAATGGCTTGTATAACGTAAATGTAATGCTATTTAACTAATATAGTATATAACTTGTAGAGCAAGAAGCTTTGACGAAACAGATAGGTACTAATACAAGTAAGTAGGTAATGCTGATAGTTGAGTCATCAGTATTTAAAAAGTGTAGTTACAGTTCGTGCACCTAAGCTTTGACGTTGTAGAAGTTCAACATTAATTCAAATATTCATGGCACGAAGGTGACCGTTCTGTGCACAGACTGGAATATCAGTCATGGCCTTACTGCATACTAAACAGCGTCCATAAACAAATCGAACGGCAAACAACGGTCCTTGGTCACATTCACAGCTTTAATAAATTAAGTATGTACCTACCTTCATGTAAATATTTGGAAGTAGTCAACTATTAGTACCTCTGCAAGGGCCTTTGTGCTAACTTTCTGTTGCAGGTATGTCGTTAATTTAATATCAGTACTAAGTGTACCTATAATACCCATGTATGCAGCCTTGCTAGCTTTCATCATGACTGTCTGATTCATGGAACTGGTTCGGTGACTAAACAGTTCTCTCTAGACTTTGATAGAAGTACATGACAAAGTTATGACGACAGAATAACATTGCAACTCAGTAATATTTCAAAACTACTATATCACAATATTCACAGCGTGGCGTGGGTATATTAAGTCGTTACAACAAATGAAGTATGCTAAGCCGTAGTTGTGCAAAACCTACCTGACTACATCGCGGCAGTCTCCTTCGGTGGTAAGACGGAAATATTCCTCAGCCGGGCGACCATCGCACAACTGTTCTGGGGTGGCATCATCTCCGCCGTCATCCTCCTGCCGCTTAACCCGCGTCTCGCCATTCACTGCAGCAAAAAATAACATTAGAGACCATTGATTTTACGGGGTTAACAACTGGGACTTACATAACCAAGTATCTACCTATCTAATATTTTGAGCCAGAAACAGAGTACCAACACTACAGTCTTAACGTCCTCATTAGGTAACACCACTAAACGTAAGCCGCTATTACAACACAGCGGGCAAAGGAATGCAGCTTCATAGCATGTAGGTATATAGATTCATGCCGTGCTCATTAATTGCAGTAACTAGGCATATATCGTTTTTTCTATTCACTGCGAATGCGCTATGTTGTTCACTTGTATGAAATACGAATAATGAAAGCTTTATTTAATTGATTAGTTAATAATGCATTTCAGAGCTGTGAAATGTAATTGTGAGCTTTGTTATATTTACGATTTGAAACTAAACTACTTAGGTTTTTTGCGGGAGTTCTGAGTTTAGAATATTCAGTCAATTGCAGCTCTATTTCATGTCGGCATTGAAAGTTGAAACGTTGAAAAGAAATCGAGGTCAAGCGAAGTAAACGAGCCACGTCGGTAGCCGGCGTTCTTTCTTTGTTGCTTTAAAGCGAACTTTAACTTATGTAAACGTAGTCATTCGACTACATAATATATTTTATAAAAAAATAATATATTCATATTCAAAATTGTAAGGTTGTTGAAAACGAAACAAGAATATTATAAACTTTAATCACCATTAACATTTAAAAATAAATGCAATTCACAAAAATTATCTAGGAAGGTATGCATTTAAAATAAAATAAAACCCTATTAAAAAAATACGGATTGCAATTGACTGATAAACATTTTTATTATTATATAACGTCATAATAAATGTAAACAGCGGCCTTTTTGCCGGCACAAAAAATAAAAGATAAATATATTAATTTGTTAAATAAAAATTAAATAGATACATATACTTAATATTAATGTATCCAGAAAATTCGGTAAAGGATACTAAAATATTTAATGTAAAATAAATATATTTATCCTCTAGATTTATAGCCCCCTATTTTGGTAATAAAAAAAGAATAGTTACCGAGACAGCTGAGCAACAACACACCAAGACACAGACACGCGTGTCGAGCCATGATGCTCGGCGAGTACTGGTCGCTGCGACGTTCGCCGTCAAGAAAGTGCAAGAGGTCTCCGTCGCCCCTCTTCACCTATTTGTATTTATATAATCTGGCAGCGAACACTCGACACCCAGCAAGCTCAGACACATCAGCCGTCCTATAGGTACTACACCTCCGGGCGTTATAAACTATTGTACTAAGATCACAGCTTTTAATAAGCCTTCGATGCCCACTGGAAACAACGTAAATGATAATGATGCTATTGCTAATGATTTCAGTAAATCACCTTCAAAAACTTTCTTTTGAATTTCGACGAATGCAGATTAAATAGCACACGTTGCATTATCATATATTACTTAACTTGTAATATATTGTAGTGAAGTTAATGAAGGCCGCAGGAATCCGCTGGATGCGGGAAGCACAGAATCGGTCGAAGTGGCGGTGCTTGGGGGAGGCCTATGTCCAGCAGTGGACGTCTTATGGCTGAAATGATGAACGATGATGATGAAGTTATGAATGATTAGGTACAACGGTATCTAAATCACTGTCAAACTTTACGTGCTTGAGCCTTACTACTACAGGTAATAACATATTCATATTTACTCTTCAATAAATGTGTTTCAGTTTACTTAAATATATATAAAATATAATATTTTCCATAAATACCTAAGTATATTTTAAGTATATTATGTGGTTTTTAGTATATTTTTTTTTTGCTCAACATGGTTTTCTGGGTTTGATTCCCAGGTCGGGCAAAGTGTCATTGGGTTTTTCTTTCTGGAATTTCTCAGTAGCAGCCCGGAGTCTGGATTTGTGCCCGGTTGATGGCAATAGGCTCTCCCCTATTACATGCGACTTAAAAATAACTACATAACTGGCGAAATGTGGGTGTACTATTAGGTACACCTCTGCCCAAACCTTCGGGGAAACAAGGCGTGATGTTATGTTATATTTTTCCAGTTCATTCGGAAAACAATTTAATTTATATGTGGACTAGCGACCCTCCCCTGCTTCGCAAGGGTACTCTACTGACAGAAGATCTGAGACCGAAATCTGAGTTTAATTATGTGTTAAATGTAAAACCTTCCGGAACAAATGGTCTGAATGATAGTGAAAACCGCATTCAATCCAGTGTGTAGTTTAGAAGAACTACGCGGTCACACAGACATACATACACTTAAAATATTGTATATTATTGGTATACATATCATTATTTGTTCAACAGTTTAATGTAATCTTGAAGCCAGGAAGTTTTAGCCACGGCGAACGCAATCAGCCAAGCGGAAGATGAAATTGATTGAATTATACACACACCTTTACCTAACGCTAGAAGACAGACATAATAGAACCCGCGTATCTACATTTAAATTATGATATCTACATAAAGTGACTGATCTTTGAAAACATACAATAGTGAAAGTTCTTCGCCTATGTCATTTACAAGTATGCACGAATAGGAAATTTTTCCATCAGTTGTATAAAAAAAGCGTAGCTGGTATTTATCTATCTTGTTCTTAGAACACATACCAACACATCCTGAAATTGGTAGATAATAGTATTTCCATTTCCGCTTACACGGAAATATATATACTATACCATACTATACTATAGTTTCTGAAGTACCTACAAGGGGGTGGGTTAAAATGTTTTTAACATCGATGACACTTACTGACCATCACTTACTGTATACTAGGGAAAGCTGCATTATTTTAAACCTTTTACGAACTCATTAAGACGAAAGATAACTGGAAAACCGGTCACCATGTGGGTCTTATTAGCATCTATTTAGTTATGTAATAAAACAGCATAGGAAGATACTAGTAGGTAAGTATCTATGGAAGTATACGTACTTATCATTGCCAGAACATTTGAAACGTTTAGCTTTGTAATTGATCGTCTGAATATTATATAGACTGCCAATATAATGTGTGGATTATATTATTACTAATTATAAATGATAATTGTCACAGACGGCAGTAGCGGGTGGGTATAACGGGGCCCCTAACAACATCACTAACTTGTTTTACGAGTCAAGATTCTGGGTAGGTACATGAGCAAACATGTGGATATGTCCACTTATAACACACTTATACATTTCTTAGAATTACTGGGCTTATAAATATTCCTCATCGCTACAAATTTAATATGTTTGGATCTAAATAAATAAATGGATAATTAGATAACTTAGCTGCGATTAAAGATTTTCAATTAAAATTATCTATCAAGTACTTAATGTTATGATAGGAAATAACTAAATATTATGTTATATACTTTTAAAATAATGTATAGTATTCCTTGTATTATTATTTACTATCCTAATTTTTGAAATATACTTTCTGTAGGTTACTGCGTTGACACAAGATTGGTGTTATAATTGTGTGAGCACCACGTATGCAAGTTTTCGAGATAATACCAACTTTGTTAGTCAGCTTCTATTCTAACCCATATTTTTTGTGATCTGATCGGTGAATAAAAATTACTGGGCAATACTTTTTATTCCTTTACGAGTACATGACATGGCATTCACTGTAGGATAATGTTTCGGCGATGGAGAGTATTGGAGAGTACCTACGTACGCTATGATTGGCAGTTCAAATAACTAATAGAATTTTATTTAGGTAGGTATAATCCGTGATCAACGGGAGAGTAGCCGGGAGAGAGATGATAATCTGTCCAACATATCGGTTAGCTACTTGCCTACTCGTAAATAGGTAACTGTTATAAGGTATAGTTTAACAATATCAATAGATAGCGCTAGATCATCATTTCAACAGCTACATCATATATCTATTAAAAAGTCACTAAACTAATAACATCACGCCTGTATTACCGAAGGTTTGGGCAGTGTTGTATTTAGTACACCCAAATATGTGTTAGAGACGGCCCTATTGCCAACAAATCGGGCGTATACCCAAACTCCGAGCTGCTACTGAGAAATCCCTAATGGAATAACCATCAATACTCAATACATTTATTGCTTACACGTGTGAACTTTTGGTAGGTTTTACAAAGATATGATCACTGTGGACTCTGTCGGGCACAGCAAAGTAGGAGAGAGGAAAATGACTTTTTATTTTGACTACTTGGTTGTTATTATTCTATATACCTAATAACATGAGTTGGTAATCGAACCCAGGACTTCGTGATTAGCAGTAACGCCACACACGAGGCAGTCTATTAAATAAATAAAATATAAAGACTTTGTCGAAGGGTCGCCTGAGTATTAACAGCCGCACGGACCTACCGAAGGTTACTATGCTTGCCGAGGCCAGTCCGTGGATGGACCATCCTTTACATATCGACACCCTTCCGTGCCTCGAAAAGTGCATTAAACCGTTGATTCCGGCTGTCACTTGTAGATCCTTGACAGTCGTTATGAGTAGTAAGCGCGGAACTCGGACAACCAGTCTTATACTCAGTAACTGGGTTATGGAGGTCAGATAGGCAGTCGCTCCAAGTAAAATACAGGTATTCAGCTACATTCGGTTAGACAGGAAGTCAAGCCCAACGTAGTTAGGAAAAGACTAAGCTAGGCTTTCAGAAACTTTCGTCAAAGTTTTTGTTTTATTAAAATACGAGTAGGTACATTCTAAGACTATGTATCTAAGGATCTTAAAATATATTTAGGTGTAACAAAAACTTTTGACACATAAATAGGTACATTTAAAGATTATTTATAGATACATATATCTACTAAATATTTTACAACTGCGTGTAGTAGTCCTAGGTAGATTTTATATGTTAATAGGTTAGACGAGACCTTCAGAAAAAAATCGTTTTCATTTTATAAAAATTATAATCGTATAGTATTATGTTAGGTTCCTTTTTTGCATACTTGTTGAGTGAGACTCGCTTTCGATTAACGATGGAACCTGTTTTATACAAATTTATGTCAATGTCAAATAAAGGTGGAAGATCCCGAAATAAAGGTAATAAATGTATATGCATATCAGCTTGAGATCGGCTTAATGTTATTAGAACATGATATGTAATCCCATCTCGAGCTAAGTGACTTGTGAATAACATACAGTGGATTGTTCAATAATTATTATTATTCATTCTATATGTGTAGTCCTTTGAATAGCGGCCATGTAAAATATGCACAACTGTATATCTTTCAAAATGTCTACATATGTAAAAGTTTATCTGAAAATGTCAATATATTCAGAGGTCACATCTATTTAATATACCTACATATTAAAAAGATGTATCTTCAAAAGTCAAGGGCATCGAATTACTTGTCACCATGATGGAATTTTAAGTAAAACATTAACGTGATTTCCCGACCGATGTAGGTATGGCAGTTCAACAAGTGTAAGTTGTATTACATGGTTGTACAGTGTACACCTAGGCAAGACACGTTTTATATTTGATATATTTCATGTAGGTTGTAAATATGTCAGATATCTAAGAAGACGTTCTATTTGTGGTCACGTTGAAGGTAGACGAGTGTAGTGCTATAGGTAGGTACCTACTGTTTTGTTGATTTATGTTTTTTTAGATAACTAAGTACTTAGGTATCTACATATAATATAAGTTTACCGAATTTGAGAGGCAACAGATTTTCTTATCTTCAGTCTAAGAAATCGTAATGTACATAATGTGTAGTATTTGAATGTGTTTGCATCATTGTAATGACTAGCTAGTGTTAAACAAATGTTTGCTTGTTTGTCATTTAATGACTATAGAATCGTTTGAAATTAATCAAATGCAGTGATTGGTTTACCTGTGGGTACCTAATTTGGAAGAACATCAGACCTTGTAATTGTAATACACAGAGATGAGATGATTATTACATTATTACAGAAGTAGGTTCACGGTATTATTATAACAAGGTTCTTAATTATATGGTTATGTACTGTTCAGGAAAATCATGAAGAAAATGTTTAGATTTATATTTTAAACCAGACATCATCAGACTTACCACGTTACCAATTTCATTAGTGACGAGGCTAGGTACCTACTTGTACTGCGAACTGAATACACGGAACTTTTAACAACGTAATTATTTAATAAGTATTGCATGATTCATGTTTCATGTGCATAGTTTGTCGCTTCGTTTACAAGGATATCGGAACAATCTGGAACTTTAAAGCTTACGTCACACAAGTTACGCACAGTTGTAAACAACCGAATTTAAAAATGTGCGTAATGACGTCGGTAATAAATTAAGTAGATATTTGGGTCCCTTAAATTAATTCCCGGAACACTAAGTAGGTAGCTACTAGATATTAAGGGGGACCTAATTGGTCTGTTGCAGGTTCTTGAAAATGTTTACAGCGTTTGATAGTCCTTTACCAAGTGCAGTTAGTATTTTCAGATTAGCATACAGTAAGACCCGTTAGACAGGCTCAATTAATTTATGAAACTATTTTAAGATGACTGGAACTAAATGCTAGTTGATGTATGGTTGGCCTTGCGGCAACATCCGGGTATCACAGTTATGTAATGTTCGAGGAACGAGGCTCACGAGATAGAGATACACACGGTCAGGCGGCGCGCGCTGGCTGCGTGCGCCCGCCCCGCCCGTACCGCGCTCCATCGAACCTCAGCGCGACTTTTCTCGCAAGGGGTCAACGTGATGCGGCAGTGAATGGTTCGGCTGTGTCTCACATAGGCACGCTGAATTTAATATGACAGACAAATAAAGTAAATAATTGAGATATCACCAGAACGTTTTAGGTATATGTCCACTTTCACCAGATATGCCAAAATTTTAGATCATTTTATCTTCTTGCTGAATTCTAAACGCACCTACGAAGCATAGCTACTAGTTTGGATGTCAGTGGCTGATCTCGATAGACCTTTTATGCTTCTGAAGTTCTGACTATATTATAACTGTTTAATTAATATTCTAATGACAGTTACTGCGACGAAGTGCCTTCCTCTCCATGATTTGCAAAAAGTCACCTACATCGGGGGTTTACTCATCAGATCGATGGGAAGCCCCTATCTATATAAAATTGAGACTCGTGGTACCTACCCAGCTATACTTATATCAGATTTGAAACACGGAAGCAGACAGCAAGGCTTTGTATCTTATTAAGTAGTGTTTTAATTCTTCGAATTCGTCTCTAGGTTACTGTATTTTTTATTAGTGAAGATGTTTCCCTTCTATTCATAGGAACGATAGAAAATGTTATATTGTTGCTACAAGTAGGTCTCGCATAGTACGGAGTTTCAATAGAATAAGAGGCCAGCTTGCTTTGCAGCTTATACTGGTTTTGTTTCCACTGACGTGCGGCCTATTGTATCTACATATTATGTACTCACGAGCTTTTTTGGTGGATTTTGATTAATTTGCTTGACTGCAACTGAAAATAAATTCTAAATTCGAAGTCCAAGTCTAGTCAGTCATTTGCACTTTCGTGAGATATATTATTCGTTGCATAAGATACTGAAGATTTAACATTTAAACTGCCAATTGCTTATCGAAATGCGGTTGTTACGTGTATATTTGACCTGGATGTTAGCTAGACTAGACCTACTCTCAGCCTTAGATGTTTTATACTAATATTATAAAGAGGTATTGTGAGTTTGTATGTAGTCGTAGTAGGGGGTAATTTTCGGAAAAACTGATCCAATTCCGAAAATTCTTTCACTAATGGAAGGAAACAGTATTTCCGAGTGCCACAGGATAAGAAATCTCACGTGGGTAGAATTTAATTTTGTATGAAGATGAAGATAATTTAACCAAAAGCATGACATTATTACGAAATCCATAATTTATTGCAACTGCAGACCGTTACAAAAAATATCCAGGAAGATACCTAATTAATTATTTTACCAACATATTGATTTAGTTGCTATGTGTGATTTCGAATCAAGCACCCAGCTGAAATACGATTTTAGTCTTTGCATAATACATGATTCATAATGTGATTTCGCCGAAGAATATCTTTTTATTCTTGAATAATGTTGCGAAATAACACATTTAATTGATATTCATTAGGGAGATTAGTATTCAAAGAATATAATCAATTTATAACATTCAGAATATAATACCGTAATCGCAACTTATAATATTAATATTCTCATTTTAAATGAGTAGGTACTTATTGATATTTAGTTCAAATTATTTTGTAAGTACTTTGCCTAACTATGTAATAGTACAATGAATAATGTTCCTGACACAATTACTCAGCTCGTTTAGTAATAAGGGACATGAACTTTCCTAAGATGCACAGTGGAGAGCATGCAGAGGCTCACGGCTCAGAGTCACCGCCACTGCGTCGCAAGTAGGCGCGCGCGAGTCAAGGATTCTACAAGATATTTCCTTTCACTTGCGACAATGCATACATATTATACGTATTGGTATGTATGGCTATAGCGTGCTTGTGCCGACATCGACATCACAACATAGCTAGCCGGGGTATTTATAGACTATTAAATAAATATGCGCGTCATATTATAATTGTGAAGGCTACAGGTAACACCCTTCTACCAGGTTATGTAGTTACCTATGTAGACGCTAATGCATCACATAAACTGTTTTGTTAGGTATTCTCCAAAAAGCTCCAACTAGAATGTTTACTTCATCAGCTGTGAAGCTAACTACCACACAGTAAACTTCAGATTAAATCTTCTGAAAACTGACTTGCAATTAGTTGAATGTATTATTCGGTAAATCAATAATATTATCTACCAAATATGTAATACTAATCACAAAATAATTTATTATGTTCTGCTTTAGTTCCTTCGCAGAATACCTTATAAAAAGATAAACATCGAAGTCCGGGCTGATATACACATTTTTCCTTGTTGTTGCAAGCTAACCAAGAACGAGCAGGACAAAAACATGACTTCATACGAAGCGTCAGCGATCACTGAATTAACCAAAAATGTGTTACTATACAATAAAATGGTTAAAATGATTTTTCAATTAATAATTTTGTAATATTGATTGTTATTCAACATGGTATTTTCATAGTAGATTGTAATTTTATGTGTAAAAAATGCAGAGCATGGAGAACATTATCAAAACATGTAGAACATCTACACCGGTACCCATGTTGGCAAAAATAAATAGTTTGATTTGATTATACATTTCTTCAGGACATAAGTAAGCAGCGATATAAAAGGAAATATGATTATCTATAAACTATCTGCAGTCTACAAATCTTAGGTCTTCTGGAATGTTCTAAAAACTTCGTAGCCTCTAAAGTAATTAATATTCCATGAAGTGGGGACTATAGGTACCTACATAAAATCAATTGGTGTTTTGCGGCCAAGGCCTTTGCAAAATGAATCAGGATCAATGTTTATAAAATAAATAATGTTTGCGAGTTTAATTTTCTGGTTAGATTCCTTTTTGATTGCATAGGTATATACCTATAATTATATTATGAGTTTTAGTTAAAAACAAGTATTCTAATTCGACAAACCTACCACTGCTGTTCAAAACAGAATATTGCTGCTACTTGTGGTATTGGGTCAAATACATATTTATGTGGATTTTCTTAAACATCTACTCAATATACTGAACTTAAAAACGACTATGTAATACGTCTTGCTGATCATGGTTTTGTTATTGTTATTAGTAATTAACTGTTTATTTATTTTACCGCGATGGTCCTAGTTTATCATTTATAAATTCCAGTTACAGCTATATATCTACATATAGCTATATGTAAGCGGGTACGCCCTTTATGACTGACTGGAGGTTTTTATTTAGATATTGTTTAGTCTTTATTTTTTTTATTTCTGCTTGAGTGCAATTCTCGATATTTTTGTTTGGTATATTGGCGTGTGCTAGCTGACATAAATGGCTATTAATTTATAATTTCAATTATGTTTAGTGTTGCGTACTGTAAATAATTTTGAAGAAGTACTATTATATAGTTTTTTTTTTTTGCGAGTTTGTTGCGCCACTTCTTCTTCCCAGCAAAAGCACTAGGAAGTGGTGAAGGGTGGGCGTTGTGTGAGACTGTCTCATGTAACTTTGACGTTCGAAAAGTGCTGATTCTCAGCCTAGTTTGAATAAATGACTTTTGAACTTTTGTACGACACAAAATCATACGTTCAAACTTACCGAAGGATGAACGAACTTTAGAACCACTAAAAGCGTAGCTTGTGGGAGTTTTATACGTTCAGAGATTGATGTGCCAATTTGACCTTTAAATCGGGTATACGTTTTTTGTATTAGGTATACATAAATGTCATTTCATAATAAGCGTTAACAACAAACGCTGTTTTATGAGTGCGAGTGCGCCGCGCCGGTGCTGAGGAACACTTTCACTGCTTTCACTGTCACAGGCTGCATCGCGGCTCTCCGTGCCACCATGCCCACACCACCCGCGAGCGCCCCGTGCTCCAACTCTCTATTTATTTAGATGCTGCTAACAATACAATTGTTTTCATTGTCCTTATTCTCTACTTTGATAAACGTTGCGCGTTGCAAAACAAAATGGAAAGTTGGTAATGGAGTTGAGGATATGTACCTACATGGTTGGAGGTGATGATGTGCAACGCAAGTCTCCGCCCACAGATATCAGAGAGATTAAGGTGTTGGTGGCGCCCGCCGCCGCCTATTGTTCCCCTCGCGCCTGTCACGCACGCATACCACGCGCATGTGTCAAAGTCATACAAACTGATGACATTTTGACGCGCAGATGTGGTAACTGCGTTTGCACTGGCGAAACATCACAGCAAAACATGTTGAAATCTCTAGTTCCTGTCAAATTTTGTATGGAACATTGACAGAAAATTGAGATTCCAACATGTTTTGTTGTGAATGTTTCGCCAGTGCAAACGCACAGTAACACTATCACAATAAGCCGAAATTTCATAGGATCATAGCGATAGACTGCACAGTGTGATCTAGCAACCTTTTTTACGTGATATTTGTCAGAAAGAGACGAGCAAGGTCGGCTGAAATCCCCAAATTAAGATGATTATTTTATTTTACCCTTTTGTAGGGTTCCGTACCCAAAGGGTGAAACGAGACCCTATTACTAAGACTCCGCTGTCCGTCTGTCACCAGGCTGTATCTCATGAACCGTGATAGTTAGACACTTGACATTTTCACAGATGATGTACCTATTTCTGTTGCCGCTATTACAACAAATACAATACAAAAAACAGAATAAAATGAATATTTAAGTGGGGCTCCCATACAACAGACATGATTTTTTGCTGTTTTTATAGATAATGGTACGGAACCCTTCGTGCGCGAGTCCGACTCGCACTTGGTCGTTTTTTTTTCTTTTACATTATTCCTTGACATAATCTTACAATTAGAACAATGCACCTAGCTTCTGACGTTTCATAAGTGCCCTTGTAGGTTTTGTTAATATTTTGAATATTTTTTTTAATAAAAATAAAAACGTGCAAGTGCGACAAAAAACTTATTCGATCTCTATTACGTTCCGAACACTTTTAAGTAATTGATTGACAGGACTTTGTGGACTTTGGTTACTTAAAAAGTATAGGTACTTGATTTTATTTCATGTTTGCTGCGAGGTGGTGGGCGTTGGCGATGCACCTAACGGGTGTAAGTAAATCATTTGGTCAATACCCTTTCAAATCGGATTTGCATTTATTATGGGCTGCCATGTTTGAAATGTTGTCGGGATACCGAAGTAGACATAAAAACGAGAGGCTAATGGCTTTTGCACCCAGGTAGGCACTTGTTTAATTTTAGACGCTCAACTCGAATGACCCACGCGACTTTTTATGATTTTAGGGATCCAGATCTACATACATTTTTAATTAAATTACAAATAGTATTAAATAGCCTCATGCATTTGAGAGCTTTGTAATGTATTTACGATAGAAGAGGATATCTAAATGATAAATTTTATATGTGCAAACGAAATGTAAAGGTAGGTACGAGATACACTATACCACGAAATGTATCCAATTTACTAATAATATAATTGTTGAACTCTGACATGCAATTGATTTAAGAATTGAATTATGATGATGAATATCACCATTTTAAAAGTGGCGCCGTAGGCGGAGACGTCTCACAGGCAGCTGCGGTGAGGCGCGTGTGCGCGGGCGCGCGTGCGCGGGCGCGTAGCAAGCGTAGCGCGTAGCGCCCGTCTTGGGTCGCGTGAGTTTTCAAGTTACGATTCTACGACTTTTCGAGATTAGTACTTATCTTGGTAAAAATGTAGATTCGTAGACGTATATAAGCTATCTTTTCCAAGCCTAGATGTTTCTAAATGTTAACCACATGTAGTAACACAATATATGATCTACGAACTAAATTATTGACGTATAATATTACAAAAACGAGCACTCGAAATAAAATAAATGTCCGTGTAGACACGTATGTCATATCATCAGTTATTGGAACTTGTATGCAAGAGAGAAGTATTTTCGCCTATCAATGATTTGCTTGAAGCTAAGTAACATTAGTTACTTTACCTACGCAATCTAAAGGTTTTTGCTCTACTTAATATGGGTCAATTATTGTTTTTATCAAGTTCTTTCATAACACACTAAGTAGTTTTATTTATTTATAACGCTGCGACGTAATACACTAGAAGACACATACATACATACATTAACTCACGCCTTCTTCCCATGGGGGTAGGCAGAAACTACAGAACGCCACCTGCTACGATCCTTACATACTCCTTTTGCCTCGTTTACGTTCACAGAAGACACATTCTATTCTAAATGATTTAACTTGTATGAAAAAATTACACCTTTATGTACGGAACTCAATGAAAAAGCTTACATTAAATCGATGCGCGCAAGCTGCCTAATCTCGAACAGCCTCCACGTTGTCATTGGCACACCAGGTAGTAATAGGTATACATACGATCTTATAGCCGAAGCGAGTCATTGACCGTCCAGAAGTGTTTGCTCTTTGTTCAAATATTCGTGCAGGTACAGGTCGGCTGTCGCCATCAGTTTTATATATCTAACTTACCAAATTAAGAATAAGTACAGTTTGGTAAGTGTATTTTTTTGCTAAAAATTCTTGTATCACTCGTCACGTTCTGAGGCGGCAAACTTCCGAGCCGCTATCAAGTAATTAAATATCTTGGCATACATGCCATGCTAATACATATTTTGAAGACTAACATTGTTGCTTAGTAATCTAAGGGTCAGTTCACACCGAGACGTGATGCCCCGCGACGCTGCGCGCACTTTTTAAGATAGCGTTACAAAATATATCTTTTTTTACTACACGAAAAGATACACATTTAATTGAGATAATTTGAAAAACTCCACGCCGCGCTGCACCTCGAGATACCTCGCCAGTAGGCGTAGCGTTTCGGTGCGAACTGAACCTAAGAGACTTAAAGGCTCGTGCAGACCAGCGCGACGCAACAGTCGCTACGCGACTCGAACAATACAATTTCTAAGAAAACTACACGGTATAACAATAACCGATGTCGCGTCGCGCTGTCGCTTCGCGCTAGTCTTAACGAAGCTTAATTTGGGTACGATGACTTGAACACTAAGCTTTAACAGAGTTAAATGTTCTAAATGACTCTATTTTTTATTATATTTGTCTAATCCAATCGGTTCAACTAATTAGTTTGTTGCATTTTTGATAAAATATTTCATTGAGGTAAAAAAAGCACTGTAAATTTTTATATTTTTTAATTTTTTATAAATTTATAAAACAGACTTACATTAGAAAAATCACATAAACTATTAAACAGACCTATTAAATATTTATGTGAGTCTATATTACATACAGTAAGGTAGGTACTTATGCTACGGACGGGATTATGACCCGGTACATTTGAGAATTACTGGAAAACATAATCGCAGTTGATAAAAGTTTAGTTACTTAGATAATGAAAGTTCAATTTAAGTTAAGTTGTCTTGTTAAATGTTTTGACTGCGCCTATGTTATCCATGCAAATGACTCATTAGATTTTATATGAACTACTTAGAGCACGAGAGGCGTGAGATCATGGCTCTGTTAGTAATGGCCGTCACCCGAGGGGTCGTTCAGCCAGGGGTAGTTGACTGGGCATCTCACGCACGTCTGCAGGTTGATGGTCTCACCGGGAACCTCCTTGGAGGTAAGCTTGCAAGAGTGGGGTACCCAACAAGCTTGGTATCCTTCAACGGAACACTTTTCCCTCCAGGGCTCGAAGTTCTTCGCTTCGGTAACAGTACGTGGGTTTTGGATCCACTGGATTACTTGAGTCATCGTTACAAAGTATACGTCATTGTGGCTTGAGAGAATTTCGTCAATCCAGTACAAGAAAGCCTCTAAGAATTCGGGGTTGTTCTTAAGCCAAGCGGCGTGGAAGTATAGACCCAATGGGGCACGGTTTTGATCGTAGTGGCGATCAAAGTTGTGGTTGAGGAAGTTGTAGAACTGATCTCCAGTCAAAATGTTGGAACAAGAGTCAACCATGGCGCACCCTGGCAAATACTCATCGTTGGTGGGGTCCTCACGACGGTCAAGTTCGTTCATCACCATCTCCCACACGGCGTGGCTCCTAGTGGGGCAGCTCTGTAGGTTTCCGTGGCAACGGTGAGGCATTCTGAAGTACATTGTGTATGGCCATAGAGGGGGGTTTGAGAGGGGAGCAGTAATGGTACTGTCGTACAAGAAAGCTTGTTCTTCCATCATGGTGAATTGGTTGTTACCACCGACTCGGAGATAAGGAGCGCGAACACCTACTACACTGTTATCAGTGATGTTAGAGAACTTCTCAATTATGACACGCATGCCAGCCATCTCCTTGCCCCAGTCGTCCACGGTAGCGTTGCTCCAGAAGCGTTCATCATCGTTGTGCCTAAACATATGAAAATTTCAATTAGTAAAATTAAATTGAATGAACTTTTGAATATTAGAAAGTGTTAATTCAGTTTTAACTTACGTGATTGAATGTACAGCTATTTCGTGTCCCTTTCTGTGGGTTTCCTGAACGGCTGAGTAGTTGGTATACTTGTGTGAAACGAAGTATGTACCTCTAATGTCACAACCATTAGGATTTTTACGTTTTCCGTTGAAGATCTCCTTGTACAATTCGATGTTGTTATTGTTGATAGCATCATCGAAGGTGATGGTAACCATCTGGGGCACGTCTCTGGCGGGTAGGTCGCCGGGGATCACCGTGCCGTCTTCGGAGCAGAAGCAGTCGGGCAGCACGCACTGCGACGCGTCGCATGGCGGAGCCCTGTTGGGGTCGTTGTCGATGTCTACGACAAACAGAAAATCAAAATTATTTATATAAAAAGACAATGTAAAATTCACACGATTAAATATACCAATACCTATGCAATTATGAACTTTAAATTAAAAATATCGTGAGAAAACACACTTGAACTGCGCAACAGGGTCTAAGATTATGAAATGCAGGCCTCTAAAGAAATTAATGTATTTTCGGTCACAATTCTTTGTGAGTCTATGCAATATAGCTATTGTTGCTTCAAACGTGATAAGAAGCTTTGGCGTTCAGATTGCGATATAGTTTGTCATTGAGAGATATTAACTACAAGTCATGTGCAGCTGCAGAGGCGTATGAATCTCGGGGCGCGCGAGAGTCGGAACCAGTATGGGTACTTTCGCTTGGTCAAATCAGTCGACACAGCTGACACACACGTTGGATTTCACTTTTGATTCAGTAATACATTCGTACATACCTACATCTCTTGTGTTACGTACACAACATGTTGTTTCTTTTAAATCTAATTCAATAGAGATACATTACATTTTTGTTGTCATTTTATTGACTTTAAATAATTACTTTATTAGGTAACCCATTCTATTTGGAAACTCAGCAGTCGTTTATGTTGATATGCACATACATTATTTCAAAGACGTGAGCTAGAAGTACCTATTATGTTGCGCTTACAGGCCAGTGTCTTCGCGGTTTGGTGAATGGAGTTTTGTATTCTTGTCATGTACGTAATTACAATTCGAAGTGATTTCAAGTCATATAGCGCAGCAGAGAATTGTATTGTATGAATCGTGTTTAAAGTGAGGCGATGCATACCGACTAGCTTGTTGAGGTGTGAGGCCATATTTATTTACTGCTGAGCCCAAATTCACACATTCCATGTAGGTATTTCTAATTTAAATAACGCCAAAAGTTATCTTATTTAATTAAGTAAATAACCTATTTGTGTTACGACATAACATTGAGTTGTTTTTTTGGGCCAAGTGATTGGCATTTCAGGCAGGCGATGGTCACGCATCACGAGCTAGTTCTTATTTGTGAATTTTCCCGTTCAAGTTCATTTGCGTTTTAATTTTAGATTAAAACCAAGATTAGATTCGATCCAATGTATTGACCAACTGGCTAGATAAAGTCACAAACTGGTTGGTAGAATCCATAAGGAAGACTGCGAGTGTGAGGGTACTTACCGCAAGAGTTTTCGTCGGAGCCGTCGGCGCAGTCTTTTTCGCCGTTACAGAAGAGTCCACGCTCGATGCAGTTGGAGTCACCGCACGCGAGGAAACCATCTTGACACAACGGCTCTTCAGTGTACAGCAAAGGTTTGATTTTACGCTCCTTATTTTTCAATTTGCAGTTTTTGACGGCGTCTTTCCAGTCACAGGTCTGTTTCTCGATATCGAAGAATAAACCAGCTGGACAACGAATGGCCTGGATGCCCTGTTAGAGAAACAGAAACGATAGGTTTATAACAATAACTGCTTCGTTTCGTTATCTAGTACCTACATAGAACAATCAATGTGCCTCGCCTTTTCCCAACTATGTTTGAGTCGGCTTCCAGTCTAACTGGATGCAGCTGAATACCAGTATTTTACATGGAGCGACTGCCTATCTGACCTCCACAACTCAGTAACTGAGTAATATGATACCCCTTAGTACCTACATAGAACAAAAACCTTTTAAAGTGTTGCAACAGCTTGAGTCAATTCTAATGCAAATTCCAAATTATATTGTTACTTCAAAATTACCTAGATAAGTCAACAGAAAGTTAAAAATGATTAACAACACAATAGTGGAATATTTTAATGATATCAGCAAAAATTCGTAAAATTTTGATGGTACAGTGGCAATGTATGTGTGTACATTTTATTCTACAAAACAAAGTACTACATGTTGTCCCTGACTGTGCGGTCGAGTCAAATGCGTGGTTGACAGGCGCAGACATCCGCGCCGGCTGACGACGCGGCGCGGCTTGGTCATACATTACCTTGAACGGCGTTAGAGCCCAACACCAGTACCTACCCATTGATACGCAATGCTCTTTTGTTTATGTTGAGAACAAATTTCTAAAGTTTACTGCGCTTCGCATATATTTAATTAGATACTGACTTATTTACACTCGTATTAAAATTCCATACTAGCTAACTATTAAATAATTAAGTACTCAAAATAGCAGACTCATATATTAATTTAAACTGTTGGGTATTTTCAATGTGAGCCAGTTTTAAGGTAGCTTACATTCCAGGTTTTGTCGGTTGTACTTGTTATAAGGACATATTTACTAGAGAATGCGTGTGTAAAAGTGTAGTTGTATATGTAGGCACTCACCGAGGCGGTACACTGGATGACGTCGCGACAGTTGTCGCCCTCGCCGGCCACCAGGCGGAACCACTCGCCGGCGTCCTTGTCCTTGCATAATTCTAACTCCAAGCTGTCCTCTTTCTTCGCTGAATCGTCAGCTTGCCGCCGCAATCGGTGAATATCAGCATTCGCTAAACAAACAATACATAACAATTTCATTGAACAACTGTTGATAATTTTATAATTGATCATAACGATCTGAGCAATTGAAGAAACAAACTTGCTGCTCAACTGAAGACAGGAAGTATGAAAAGGATTCTTATTTTTTCTACTTTTTTTCGTTAAACATCAATGAACGTATTCAATAGATTTACATAACAACACGTGGTTAATCGTTATACATTCACTATTTACGGTTTTTTCGGAATTAGAACCGAAATGTCACTTGGAAACTAGTATCTAAATGTCAAAGGTGAGGTGAGCGCTCGTGACATTTGACTCGCATCGAAATGTCAGCGCTTGGGCAAGCGACAAGGACGACTCTTTCTATGTCTTCTGTCTATGCGAAATTGTACATTATGCATGGCATTTGATTTGTGTGCCGATTACGCTGACGAAATTATTATAATTCAGAAAGGTTACGGAATAGTAGATTTCCTTGAATCATCATCGTGTTTCAGGAAACTTACAACGTGCCTAATAACAAACTACAATTATTATAAAACCAGTTGAAGAAACTGTAAAGCGCTGCGTGATCTTAAAACTACAAATTTTACTGTTGTGTGTAATATTACACGGTGTTCTAACACAGTTCATTGTGTCTGCAAAGGTTCTCATAAAATTATGCGTCAGGTGTCGACGTTGTCGTTTTTGTCAATTGTGTACTGCGCTTGGGTAATGTTTGCGAAGGCAATAAGAAAGACGTGTACCTATTGCGATTGCGAGCGGGTGTAGGAGCGCATGCGAGCGGCACGTAACACGAGGAAACTGAGCTCTCGCAACGTTATCTAACTATCTCGCTGTACCGAGCCGCCAAAGCTGCAGTAGCGGATATATAACCATATATTTAAAGAAATATAATAATATTGGAAAATACTCTAATTAAAAAACAAACCCTTTAACTGCTTCACCAAAGATTATTTATACAAGTCGAGACATGAGACGTTAAAGTGGCACATTCGCTCACGGTGCATGATTGTTCATAAAGCAAGCTATGTGGGTTAGATGTTGCACGCTGCCAATGCAATCGATAGCTCGATTAATACATGACATGCTAGCGTGTATACACATACATAATTATATTATTTTCATTGTTTGCTATAGCAATAGCTTTGCACAACAACTGCTACGTTAATGTAGCATAAACTACTCGGCTGATTATAGTTTTTGCACGCTTGCTTATTGGTCTTGATTATTTGAAAAATAATTCAGAATGGATCATAACAATCTGTTTTCGCTATAATTAATATAAATTAGACAAGATTTCGTAATATTACGATTCAAGGTCTTAACTTTTGCTTATTTTAATTAAGTAGTCAATCCACACCATTATCTTAACAAATGGCACCCGGATTATGCCTAAATCTAAATATTTGCAAAAATATCATCATAACTAAACCAGTTTTATAATCTAATTTTAGCTTGAATCGTGTCAAAAGCATACAAACGAGATACGAGTACCTCGTCAAAATTATCATTTTATTTTTTCGGTTCTGGTTGCAGTGGTAAAATCTAACTAGTTCTCTTTGACCCGGATCTACCACGTGTGTGATTATGAGATATCGATAACTTGATTTGATAAATTATACCCTACGATATGGAAATGTCAGATCTAAGAAAACTAACACAATAGCGATGACGAAATACAAGTTTCACTTTGTTTCTAACAGTTAGCACCTTTTTATTCGTAGCAATAAGAGCGCGTTGATGTCTTTTGCACTGAAAAAAATATTCTCGTTAAATCATTATCATGTTTTCTTTGTGTATTTTTTTTTTTTATTCAGATAATTATTTACTTGTAATAAATATTTCCGCGCTTAAGACTGGTTGTCAAAATAAAATTTTCTGAAAACTTTTTTTGTTCGATATACATATTTTACTGCAAGGTTTAATGGAAATAAAGCCTATGTTATGGTATCATCAATGTTATAATGAGAATAAAAATCAATGCAGTAAGCTAATACATTATCAGCAAAGAAAAGGGAATTGATTTTTGAACCGACATGTTTCTTGAAACAGAAACAATATTTTCATCAAACTTGTCACTCAGGAGCGATACTAGTCCCCCAGAGTTGACTATTGTATGAATAATAAAGCATGAATGTGGGAACAACTAGGTATGCGAACAGCTCGGGCGTCGACCGGGCGCGTTGTTGGAATACCAACTGTCGACCTTATGAATATTTAGCACCAACGCTCGACTTTCCTTCTGCGGCACTCCCTTCAAGCGAAGTTAACTTGTGATAACGGGAGACTGGCGTTTCCGCACGCGGAAGTAAACAGCGCTCACCTTGTCGGCGTCACTTACATGCGATCGCGACAACCTCTGGGCTCGCGATCAATATTCACTTTTCACTTTGTCTCCTCTGTGTAATCAACACGAGACATAATGTAAGGTGACGCTAATCTGCTCTTTGTCTTGAGACATGCTCTTTTATAATGTGAGAGTTGCGCAGATAACCCAAACAAAGAAGAATCTACTCGTACGTGCTAGAAATACAAGACATGAGTGTCTGCGACGTGAACTACATTACAGTATAGGCACTTAAACTTGACCGAGGCCGTGATTGCCGTATTGTACATTTCTCCATAAAAGTGATGAAATCCATTTACAACATACTACAGTTTGTTGTTAAGCTTGCGAAGAGAATATTTAAATTCAATCACTTAACACACGATAATGTGAAATGACTAAGTTCAACGAATGAAACTTGTGTTATGTGATAAGCAAATAAATTAAGCAACTCCAACATTCACTTAAACAAATTTTATATAACTGAGTAGAGTGGATTGCATACCTGTCTATCGTCACTACAAGCTCACGGATGAACAGCGGACGAAAAGGATGCATCATGAACAAAATAAACTCAAAAGTCTTCCTTAGTATTCAAGAGCTGGTGACCGTATTTTACTTATTTATGTAATTTCCGTTTTAGGAAAGTGTAAAATAACTTTTGCTCAACCAGCGTAAACCGTGAACGCGAACGTTTACAACATTAGACATATGCTAAGTAGTTCATTCAAATGTTAAATTAATTGGCGCACAGTCGTATTATGCGATGTTATTTCAACACACTATCGACTAGTTTGGAGCCTGTCTATGTATCTCACGTGGTGGTTATGTCGCAACAGAGTTGACCTAGAGACCTAAAGATCTGGAAACCTACCATAAGTAGGTAACTGATAAAAAGTAATACTACCTAACCTTACGAATAGCTTATGATGTAATTTGTGAGTAAGCTATGATATGAAATGTTTTAAGACCAATACACAATTTCCACGCAAGCTCCGCCCCCATGCACCCCGCCAGTCCACTGTGTGCTAAACGCTAACGCATCAGTAATAAAGTTGAATATTGCGTGCACTCTTTGATCGTTTTCGAGCACGAAACTATAAATAATATCTTTAAATATTATCAAATTATTCATCAATACTTTCCATCTATTTAATAATTCAATCATTTATTAAAGTCAAAGTTATTCAATTTGATTAAAAATCATTCGTTTGTAAGTACTTAATAACGATCGCTCGCGTCCCGGTTCCAATTAATTTTCCAGTCAATTATAAAGCCGATTTTCGAAGCAAATAAATCATACTGTCTGTACATAAGATTATTTATTCATAAATAATTAAATAAACTACAAAATGTGAATATTCGTAGATTCAAGGTTAAATGTGATAATTGATTGTTTATTTCCATAATAATCGAAAGGAAGCTATTATTGGTGACGCCCTTGAGCACTTTACTCTTAGTTCACGTGAACTGTGTGACTCTATGACATTTAAGCTGTCGCACCTGAGCTCTACAAATATGTCACGTATGTGTGAACGGAAACAAGAATCAGCTAAATTGTTTTAAACGTATAGTAATAGTACGTATAATAATAGTATATTAATATAACTTATGTGTGGATCACCCTAACAGTTGTTAATTGTTGTAAAAATAATTTGTTTCACTTGATGATTTTTGAAATGTCAAATGAAACCAATTGTGATTGCATTTTCAAGCTTTCAATCACAAATTGTGACGATAAAGAAAAAACTTACAAGACAAACAGTTGTGTTATTCGACTCAATGTTTAAAGTAGTATCAATTAAATCAATCATGATACAGACCAAAAGTTTATAGGCGTACAATAACAATTTTATTGCGTCTGGCGAAATCGCTTATTCGCGAAAATTGAAGCGTGGTAAAGTTTACAGACCTTAATTACTGTTGTAGAATCTAGATATGATCGTTATCAACGAGAACTTTAACCTACGGCAAACAAAGAGCGAAATAGGAAAATAATACCGATTTCAGATGCATAATTTTTTGGTACTCCCTATATCTTCGTCTATATAAATTGTCACGTTTAAATTAAATGACGTTTTCAGGTTAAACTGAAATTAACGTTACCGAATAGACCTAAGATTATTTTTTTTATATTTCCGAGATACTCGTATCTTAGACTTACATTATTATCAAAGCATTGTTTATTCCTAGCAATACTTGTACATGTAGCAAGATGTACATTTTGTTGTCGTTAATAGTTCCTTTGTTTGTAAGGTTAAACTTAAAAATACCTTTACAAGGCTATGGAATGTAATGACATTTTCCACCAAAATAACATTATGAGAAAGGACATTGTGCAGCTTTTCATCTTGAAATGAGCGGCGCCGAGTCTAAGAGCTAGAATAACGCTCACTGTGATATCTGATCTTTATGTTACACGCCTGGCGTATTCATAAGTCGTCGGCCTAAATGTAAATTTCGAGAAATCAATAGGGCCAGCTCATGTAACGTCGCCTCGTCGTAGCAGTCTCGCTGCCCTCGACACTATGTCGAGTGTGACGTCACCAGCGCAGGCGTAGCGCAACACGGAACGAATGTGAAAGTTCTCCGCAACCGCAGCGCAGCCGCAGCAGGTGCTAACCAATAGTTCAACTAAACACGTCCTAATGACAGCCTATTCAGATGAAGTAATCAAACATAAATGTTGTCGCCTTGTCCTCGCCTCGTCTCAGTTGTCTAGACTGCGTCCCAAACCTTGTTTACAAGCATCAAAGTGGTACCCGATGTACCGAATGCTCAACAACTGTTACGGAAAGTTCGTATACAACTAATAATATGTTTTCGCAACATTGCAACGTTAAACATTACCAAAATTTGCTAAATTCTATATTTGTTTTCACAACACCGACGCCAATGTATAAAAGATACAGTTTACACGCTAGTGACATGCCGTGACTATCCTTGAAGGGTTCGAGTCACTGTGCGTTGATATCCTTTAGTCGTTCAATGCAAGACGATCGCGGTCGGCTGCATTCATTGGTAAACTCTGCGGAGACACAGTCAATCTCGCGATTGTCGAGAATGGGCAACTTCACTGTTCACTAAGTGCGACACTGTATTGACGCAATCACTAAATTATTGGCAGATGTGCGGATGTGACGTCGAGCCACCCGTGACGTCGAGATGGACGGTGTCTGGATGCGTAAGATAAAGGTTAGGACTCACCGCAGGCGAACAAGAGACACGCGGCCAGAGTAGCGACACGGGCGTAGCGCGCCATGACGGGATCACAACAGGTCGTTGCGCGGCCGTCGTGCGGTTAAATAGTGGCCTCAATCTGCGCCCCGCCCGCCCCGCTCGCCCACTGCGCTCGCACCTCTGCCAACACCCTTCGCACTCATCAGCTGTGAATCACCTGCATCATCAGGACTGCAGCGCATCTGCAGTATTCTGCACGTACGGGCCCGTGCTGCATGCTACACTTTCGTAGTCAGTCAATTTCTTAGATGTCTTTAGTTGCGCCAGAAAACATATAATAAAACACACACTAAGCAAGTATTATCCAATTTTATGAAGACGAATCAACGTTTTACGCATCACTAAAGTACCTACAGTTGCATACTAACTCTCGCGTTGATGCATTATTTTATTACACCTATTGCAATACAAAGCGATTGTTTTTGCTCAGAGATTCAGGCATGTAAACAGTGTTGTGATTTTTTGTACGCGTGGAAAGTATAATAAGTACCTAGGGGATGTACGAGTACATGTGAAAGTTCTATTATTTATCTTCAATTAACCCGAACTTTTACAAATTTAAAGTAAACGTCTTCGTTATTTCAAAAATAATCTCAATCAAAAGATGTATCAAGTAAATTGACTTTTGCAAAGTCAATTAACAATTACTATTTTATTAATTATTGAGATTATTTTTGAAATAACGAAGACATTTAACTTAGCTACGCGTGAGTAATGTATGTCAAAGTTTATAATACGCAACTAGTGACCCGCCCCTGCTTCACACGAGTGCGATCAGTGGATTCACGTCAAAATATCGAGATTTTGTGCTATATCTAAGTGCAAACTAACTTAGTTTAGCTCGCGGTGGACGGCTTGCGTTATACTTACACAGAAACCTTCCGCAAATTATTGCGGAAGGTTTTAGGTTGTCACCATCACTTACAGATTAATATCTGTTGACAACCGCATCAAAATCTATTGTGAACTCTAGAAGAACTAAACCGATAAACAGATAGACACGAAAAGGAACTTTTTTATATTATTCATAAGTATAAAATAATTTCAGGATCATATGTTTGCATTGCGCAAACACATTTGATTTGTGTTGGTAGGCGCACCAATTCTCACGTTGATCTCCATTGAGAGTGCATAATTATGTTGATTGAAAGATACAATTGCAACAACCGATGAAGCGTGGGTTCGGCAATCTTCTGCTAAGTTCATCATCACCTATTATTTTATTAAAGTAATGAAATTCAGTTCTGCGAAAGAGCATTGCTAATCCAATAATTCTAGAGGAGGGATTTCGTTTCAAAAAGGGAAATGAGAAACTAAAAATCCATATTCAGAGGCAATTATCAAAGGTATATCGGATGACCAAACTGATCTTAGTTAGATTATCGACATTTTAGTAATAAAATTACATAAGTTACTAGACAGACATAAGCGCATCAGTAGTTAACGCCCGAGAGGCATTTGGGCCAATTGCCGAGCAACGCCTGGAAGAAATCCTGGAGGATTGTAGGATACTGTCTTGACCTACGTATTCCTTAATAAGTATAACTCAAACAGGAAAATGTCAACAAGTTCATCAATCTTCAAGTCATCGAAAAAATCAAAGGGTATTTAAAAGATTCCTATTATTAATTTTTCAGAGGGTTTGGTGCTCAATGGACAATTTTTGAAACTCACAGTACTTAAACAGAATATAAAGTACCTACTACTAATGTACCTTCATAGAATCTTTATCCTTCTTCTTTCTTATCTTTATATCATTAGACTGGTGTTCATTTAGGAGTAGGGATCTTGCTTTTATTACCACTCTTGGCAATGGTTATTTATTTTGTTTTTTTTTGCATTTATTCGCTGGTTCTCATTCTTTTGGCAGAAGCATTTGGGCACCTCTTAAATATCCTATGGCCTATCGCTATTTTTCCTTTTTTCCTGAATTTATAATACATGTTCTACTGTATGCTGCATTGTATTAAAATGTGAAGGGTGCGTTTCCAAGAGAGGCAACCAGGGATGTGCGGGGAAACGTATCAAGGGATGTGTGCGATGCCCACCAATAGGATAACTTCATTTTCGTAGCCTCGCAAGCGCAGCACTGGTGGATTTATAATGTTAGTTTAGACTAGCTGAGCCGACAGGCATTGTCCTGTCAAAATTTCAATATGGTCTATATGTCATAAAAAAAAAACATACGAACGACGACGCAGGTTTCAGGTTTCCGCAAATTTCCAAGAAACTTTCCTAATTTTTCTTTCCATAAAATCCTAATTCGGATTATGAAAAACATTTTAAAACAATGAAAAGACAAATTGATTTAGCTGTTCTTAAGTGATCCGCTCAGATACCAACGGACAGCATTTATTTTTTATTTATATAGATTTGTATTTTGCCATCACTAAAACTTTCGTCTTCATTTTAGAATAACACAAATACATTGAAACTAGAAAGCACACAGGAAGGGAAATTTCTATACCTACCTACATACTGTTTTAAATTCCCACGCCTAATAATGAATTCGTGAAAGATACGTCGGAGTCCAGAGCTAATAATAATGAAAGTTATGAAAGGTATCACTTAATCAGGTACTATGTCATAATCCATAACTAGCTAACGACTTTTTGTTACCATCACATTGTCTAGTAATAGCCTTATGAATAGTATAATAGTAATCAAGACAATTACTCAATTTCTTTTTCCTACTAATTGCTTTTTTTCTTACTTAAATACATTTCGTAAATTATTAACAGGATTTTAAATATGATATTTACGAGTCATTATATTATTGGACTAGCATCCACCAGTGGCTTCGCCCGCGTGATATCTTTACAAATAGCTTCTTTTTTTTTTGTGTAGGGCATCTCGTAGCTCTGCCTTAAGCTACTAACTCAAAGCCTCCAGCCAGGGGACAAATGATAGCTATATTACTCAGTGATAATATAGAAATGTACCTACTGGTGAAATAATTTTTAAAATCGGTCCTGTAGTTTTTGAGTTTCTTCGTTACATTCATAAATACAAATCTTTTCTCTTTATAATATGTAGATTACAAGTTTAGTGTAGTGACTCTTAAGAAAACTTCACAAAAAATAAAACCGCCTTAAAAAAAAAAACACTACAAAATGAAAAATAACTTTGATTTCGGAAGTCGGTGTCTTTGGTTTTTTATTTTGGTTTTTTTGCCACCGACTTCCGAAATCAAAGTTATTTTTCACTTTGTAGAGTTTTTTTTGGAAGTCTGTTTTATGTTTTGTTAAAAATAAGTTTTTATTTTTCACTTTTTAGTTGTGGTACCAACACAAAACCCCCACAAAAATTTTAATACCACTACCTGCTATGTGACAGGAACTATTAGAATATCGTCCACATATACTAGGTGGGAAAAAACACGTATTATTGAAGCTAACTCAAAAACTTCAATTGAAATTGAAATGAATGAAAATTGAATTGAAATTGGACCACTTCTGAAATATTCTGAAGTACCTATAAAAAAAAACGAGTCATCAAAATCAATTCATAATTGGCGGAGCAATCGCGTGACAAGCATACAAAAAAAAAACATATAATCGAATTGAGAACCTCCTCTTTTTTTAAGTCGGTTGAAAATATAGGTTACAGTCACAGCTCAATTTAGTAGGTAGGTACAGTTACCAGTCTGATTTTTAATTTCCATGGAAATAACTACTACCGGAACGTTATAGTCAACCCTACCAAAAGAATCAAGGAGAAAGACGGGCCCATTTGCCAAACCAATTCTTTAGCTAAAATTCCATGTAAAGCTTAAGTTTAAGCCCCTTATGGATACATTATAAACAATATCGTAACGTTTTTAATTTTATCGAAAAAGGTAACCTTTCAAAAATTAAAACTAAAATTAGTTATGACCTTATCTGTACGACGGATACACATAAATACCTATATTATACTCGTAGTTGTTGACCGACACTTAAATATATATATATGTTTTAAACATATAATTTGTAGGATAGGGATACACATCTATACTAATATTATAAAGATGAAAGATTTGATTGTTTGTTTGTATTGAATAGGCTCCGAAACTACTGGACCGATTAAAAAAAAATCTTTTACCATTAGAAAGCTTAGTTTTCAGGGAGTAACATAAGCTACTTTTTATCCCGGGAAAAATAATGGCTCCCGCGGGAAAGACCACGGGAGCGAAGCCGCGGGCAAAGTGCTAGTATACGATGAAATAACGTGAAAATAATCATTTAAAGCTGATAAAAAGCTTAACGCACTTCTGTATGTTAAACTAACTTCTACCCGCGACTTCGTCCGCGCGCCTATGACCTTCCTCGAGAATTGGGCTGTCCAATGTAAATATATTACACCTACATACAAACAAACAATCAAATTTTACCTCTCTACAATCCGCGTGGATGTCGAAATATACTCGTATTCTTATTTAGTAACGCGTAATGTTGAATCTATGATATCTTTTAAACTATTCATATAAATAAGGATTTCACGGCATAACTTAATCTAAATTAGATGCTCAATTTAAATAACTTATTTTATTGGATAAGGATTAATATGATACCGGTCAAAATAGCTTCGCATTGTTATTTAACAATGAAATTCTTATCAAAATCTGAAAGATAATAATGGTTACTGTGGGTCATCCTTAGAAGATAGACATATGTCATTGCGGACATTGTCATTGAACTTTTTATGATTTACAAACCTGTAGAACATAAACTGTATGTATCTCTAACGATTTACGCGGCGCACGCCAGTAAAGCTCCCAATCGGTATGATTTTTCCGACATCTTCAACAATAATCGTCATATTTCAGCCAATTTACATAAAACCTTAACCTTAATTATACGATAAATTCCTCATGAATCCGTCTATTGGTGAAAATTGTTTGAAAATCCGTTTCGTAGTTTTTGAGTTTATCGCGTTTAGACACACAGACAGACGCGGCGGGGACTTTTTTTTTTAAATATGTAAGGATAAGGACAGATAAAACGATAGCGTTGCGGATACGCTCCTTGCTGCAGCTTCAAGGGTTGATGAGACTATCAAATAAATCTTAACAGACAGCTGTGCTGCTGGGGAGTGTTGCACCACTTCCTATTCCCAGCTAAAGCACTAGGAAGTGGTGAAGGGCGGGCGTTTAGGGGTAATTTTGACGTTCAAAAAATGTTAATTTTCAGCCTCGTTTGGAACAAATGACTTTTGATTTTGACTTTGAAATGTATTATCAAGGAACGAGTAGGTACATACCAACCTTCAATTTAAAAGAGCTAAGCTTCAAGCAGAAGTTTAAAAGAGCTTGGAAGAATCCATCTGGATTCTACCTAACTTAAATACCATGTAACTAAATGATTACTTTTGAATAAAATTGTAAAGATTTAATTTTAATAAAAAAAACACTTACACGAGGTTTTTAACAGTAGGTATTTAACAACACAGGACAACATAGAATCTATGTTATCATATCCTGCACTACTATCCGTCTAACTGACTTCTATCCGTCTCTTACAATTTTAGACGGAAATAAAATTTTAGATTATCTTATTAGTTAGACGGAAAGTTTGACATCCTTGGAGGCCACCACCAGGATAAACTCAAAATCAGAGCATTGATTTCAATTAAACCATCTACAGATACTTTTGAATTGTCAGAGTCGGTCAGTTTGTCAGAAGTTGAAAGTTGAAGCTCCCCCTCGGCCTTTCCAAAACGTAGATCTTTATGGAGAAGAACGGGGAATAAATTCTAAGGACTCCATTTTAACATGTTCAGTGCTGGCGAATATAGCAATACAAACCATGAAAATAAAATCTGATGTATATTTTAACAAGATTTATTAGTATGTGTTGGTTTTAAAAACCCAAGCATTTAATTTTTTTTTTCATCTTTGTTCACGGTTACCAATATTCACAAAAAAATTAAAAGGTTGTAAACTACTTAAAGCGACAACATCCCATGAAAACACTATTTTACTTCGTTTAACAGTGTTTTATAACACGGTTTTAAACCTAATGCCGTTGACCGTCCGGGATGGTTAATAAAACGCAAACGTAATGGCAACGCTCCCGGAAGGTTCACTTCAAATATGTATGGTGGCATGGCGTATGTTCTTCAAGATATTACAAAATCCTGGGTACATTATTCTTGTTGAACAATGTAAAATATAAGATTAAAAATTTGCCCTGGCAATTAAGAGATGACCCGTCTCAACTGACAGCGCCCGTTCACGAACATGACGCGTGGATCAGCACCATCCAGCTCAACCAGCAAGCTCTTCTGTAGGGAACCGAATGATCTGACACACGCACCACCATCAGCGAAATTTGAGTGAGCATGACATACTCTCAACTGCCATGCTCTTTCAAGTCAACATACATCATAATTCTATACTATTAAATAAGCAATAGTAATACACACATCAAAAGTGTCTAGGGAACAACTTCTAGTCTTGTACGTTTTAGATTATCGCCGCAATTGAAGATTATTATTTTAACTTTATTGGATCGTTATTGATTATTTTTTTGTGAATTTCACTATTTTCTTTAAATTTTGATTAAAAATATTAAATCAACTTTAAATCAGAATTCCTATAAAAATGTGTAAAACCGTACAAAACCATTGCAATTTTTGCATCGGAACTGATAAAAATAGATATCATCAATCATAAACATCGATATGGAGCGACGACATCATTTGACTCGAAAAGAGGTGATGAGAGCCGTCGGAATGTTGCAAGCTGGTTTCAGGCAACGTACTGTGGCTGTCGCTCTGAGCGTCATAAGCCGCCTCTGGACACGCTATCGTATCACGGGCAGCGTGGCCGAGCGACATGGAGGACGATCTCGCATCACTACATTCACTACTCGCAGACAGGACCGGTGCATCCAAAATACTGCTCGACGGAATCGTACCATGACGGCCATGATGTTGGCTACGAGGCTCCACAGCTCTTCAGGCTTGCTGATAAGTGACCAAACCATCCGAAATCGTTTACGCGAAGTGGGTCTGCGTTCCCGAAGGCCGCTGAGCGTTCCACCTATAGCATTCCGTTTATAATGGGCTCGCGAACACAGAACTTGGGAGGAAGAAGGCTGGTGTTGTGTTAGCTTTTCCGATGAATCTCGTTTCGGTATGAGGCCGGATACAAGACGTACTCGAGTTTGGAGGAGCTCTGGACGTGAAGAACGTTTGAAATGTTGTCAGGAAGTTCATTCATGGAGGCGGAACAATAATGGTTTGCGACGGTATTTGGATCGGTGGACGAACCGATCTCATTTGGATCAGGGGCAACCGCAATGCTCAGATTTATGCGGAGAGGATTGTTTCAGACGTGATCATTCCTTTGCGAAGCCGGTTGGGTGATTCGTTTCGACTAATGCACGACAATAGAACATACACACATATGCTAACACACGACTAGAGTCGTCTGCCGAGTACCTATGGATACCGTGCATACCCCACAAAAACTTTTTGATTTGTTAGAAAGAACGTGTTCGGCCATTCCTTAATTATTATTTTTGGGTGGGAAATCATCAAATGACTTCTTCGCTCTCTTCTTGTCAGACTCTTAGTGACTAAAACCCCCCTTTTAACGTTGCCAGCGGCCACGGTATCCCTTTCGGACATTCCCGCAACCCCGGCAGGCATCGGTCCCATCGGATCACCCGCTGACATCTCTTTGAGGCGCTCGTGGAACACAGTGCGCCGTCGACCCGGGCCTGGTCATTACCGGACAGCGAGCTACCCATTGCTCACCGTCCGTAAGCCCGCGCCTACGGTGGCCGGGAATCGCACGCCCTCACTCCTGCGGCGACTAGGGGCGTGAGGGCGTGAATTTTGCCTCTCCCTCACGCGATCCGCCTCCTCCTTCGCGAGCATTACTGCTTCGCAGAAGGAGGCGACGGCCTCCCATGCCCTCTCGCTCCGTACCATGGCCTGTACCAGGGCCGGACGCGAGAGATCCCTGAAACCGATCGCCTCCACGAGGACACGGCGGCGCCCTGCCCAAGCCGGGCAGACCTCCACCGTATGCTCCACCGTGTCCTCCGGGCGATTCACGCAGTGATGACACCCAGGCGTTTCCTCCCGCCTTATCCGAAACAGGAACCCCCGAAACAACCGTGTCCGGGGAGGACCTGCGTCAGGCGGAAAGTGAGGACGCCGTGGCACCTCTCTAGCCACTCCTCAAAGAGGGGACTTATCGCCGCAATAGTGGCGTGCCCAAAACTGGGTTGCGACAATCGCACTCTCCATGACGCCATGAGATCCCGCCGGAGCTCTGTCCGTTGTGCCGCGATTTTTCGCGGCATCGGAGTCAAGCCCCGGCGTTTTGCATCCTCGCGACACTCCCAAATGTGCGCGAGAACTTTCACCTCCAGATCCCATGGCGGCAGTCTGGCAAGGAGACTCGACTCACCGGAGACCGTGTGCTATCCCTGGACCAGCCGGGTGGCTATGACTCTGTGGGACGCGTACAACCGGCGGGCTGGCCGCCGCCTCAACGAACGCGCCCACACCGGTGCCCCATAAAGGGCCATGGACCGCATGACCCCCGCGTATAGCCTCCGGCAGGAGGTGTTTGGACCCCTTAGATTGGGCAGGAGCCGCTTCAAGGCCCCGGCCCGCTCCAGTCAGGGAGCCAAACGTCGGAAGTGCTCCACGAAGTTTCAGCGACTGTCGAGGACGTGTCCTAGGTACGGGTTCACATCGTCGACTCGACGCCGATGTGAACCCCTCCTACCGTTATTTGGGAACCCGACGGTGGCGCGTTCCGAGGACCATGAAAACACATGGCCTCGGACTTGTGCAGGGCCACCTCGAGTTCCAACTGCCGGATTCTGGCCACGATTGTCGCAACCCCGTGTGTCGCTAGTTCAGCCGCCGCTTGGTGCGACCTCCCCTGTGCCAGGACCAACGTGTCGTCAGCGTAACAAACGACGCTGACGCCGCTAGGGAGGTCGGCACGCAGCACCCAGTCGTATGCGATGTCCCACAGATGCGGCCCCAGGACCGATCCCTGTGGGACAACGCACGACATCTCTCGCCTGTTCTATTTTCCCTGGTGACCGGTGGGCGACCATTCCTCAAAGTGATTTTGATGAACTGATTTTAAGCAAGCCAAATCGCTGTGATCTTGGGATCCGTGTCAATGCAAATGGTGGAAACACAGATTATTTTATTTTTTACAATAAAAAAAAAAACCTAATTTTTGCCTTTTTTTTGTCATTTAATTGACGACATTAACTTAGGTTAATTTCCCACAAATTGCAAAAATTGCATTTTGCTAAATTTTTACAAAATATAGGGATAACTTAAACATAGAAATTAAAGTGAGAAGCCAGTCTGGAAGACTAGATTTAGTAAATATTAATTGGATATTTTTTTATAATTAAAAATGTACTTGATCCCTAGACACTTTTGATGTTTGTATACTCGTATTTGTAATCATGTTCTCAAAAACGGCTCTAACGATTCCGATGGAAGTTGCAATATAGGGGTTTACGGGGGCGAAAAATCGATGTAGCTTATTCTCAAATCAAAAAAAAATAATCATTCATAGGAGAATGCAACATACTTTTTTACACTCTTGCTCGTTAAGTGTCCTTTATTGGCCCGCTTTTAGATTTATACTGCAGCGTATTAAACACGTGTTTTTTTACATTATATTACCGCACTAGTGCGATAATGTGCGCTTTTAAATTCCAGCACTTTTTCCTCATCTCAGGTGTCGGCAGTGACCTGTCGCTGCCGGCCGTTGTCGACTCGATGGTCGGTAGCGACACACCTCACTCCCCCCAAGCTCGAGGTGGCCCGCAGAGGCGGGCCGGCACTAGCCGGAGATCGCGGAAGTCGCATTAGATCCCGTGATCTCCGGTGCAAGTGTGAGACGGAACACCGGGGTGGTTTTAGTCAGTAAGAGTCTGACAGACCCCTCCGCCCTCCCCTGGGCGGAGGACATCCATGTGGATTTCCCCCCGTAATAAAAAAAAAAAAGTTAAGTTAGGTTCCAAGTTAGTTAGTTAGTTTATAGGTCAAGGAATACGATATTCCTCCCACTTTCACCCAGACAGAGCTTGTTTTAAAAAACAATTTTAGTACGTTTCCATTACTTGACTTAAATATTAGGTATCTATATCCATTTTCGAATTAATTGAAGTAGCACGCAGTTCAATCATGCCAAGCATGCCCCGTTTTATATTTTTAATATTAGACTATTTGGCGATTTCCTCAGTGATTTTCATTCAAAGCAGTAAAATAATTATTTGTGTTGATGCTAACTTTGGCGATCGTAGTTAGGCGATTTCCATTTACAATTTTTTTATGCACATACAGCTTCATCAACTAGATACCCAAGCAAAAGATATGCAAGTTCAAATTCGACATAGCGAATAACAGCTTTTTTATTTTTACAAATGCATTTTATAATTATTAGATTTAACAAAAAGAAACAATACAGAACAACATTTAAATAATGTTTGTATCGCTTGAAGCGGATATGATTGGAGGTTCAAAACCCGGCAACGTAGTTTTCTTTTTGACATTATAAAATTAATGTTTTTAAATGCATAATCTTCTCTCCTACTTTATTTTGCGATATTTATTACAAAAATGTCACAAAAGAAATAACAACAAGTAAATAAAGTTTTACTTAATAGTTACCTTTTACTTAGTAGTAGGTAGGTATTTTAAATTTATTGCTACATAATATCACAAACATTTTGTTAGAATTAGAAATAACTTTAATAAAATAACTTGATGTGAATCGTAGTCGGTACCTTGACTATAGTTTACTTTTAAAACTCAGTTAATTTAAAATTAATCATACCCTCAAATTACCATACTATCAATTAGACAAAGACCGAATGATAAAGAATAACGAAAGATAATAAAGGTACAATAAATTAATCGCAATCGCAACGAGCTTGCTGGCTAGTTAAAGTGTCAGTTATGAATCTTATGATAGTCCTAACAAATTCAATTTTATAGCAGTACCTATATTAGTTTAAAACTTGAAGGGTTCCAACATAGTGACGCCTGTCTGTATCAAAACAAAATATGCAATACAACCTACTAATTTAGTAGTATCTCGCGTGAATGTAAGAAAATATCCCACAGGAACGTACTACCGGGATTGAAAGTAACCTATGAGTTAATCCAGTTTATAAACTAACTGTGTGCCACATCTAAATCAGCTTAGCCGTTTTTGCGCCAATCCAGAACATATTTCCAGAAAAAAATAAAAAGGACAAACATTCTAAAAACTATATTTTCGGCTAGGGAACGAATCTCCTCACCTCGAAACAATGACTTTTTTTTAAATTCTATGTACAGTTTTGATTTCGTTACTATTTCATTATATACTTGCTTCCGCCAGCGACTTCGCCCGCGTGATATGTTATTAAGTTATAGCCTACGTTACTCAGTGATAATAATATATCTAGCATTATAATTGTGAAATATTTTTTTAAATCGATCCAGTAGTTTTTGAGTTTATTCATTACAAACAAACATACCTACAACAAATCTTTAGTTTAGATGAACATTGGCACATTTTGCGAGCCGCTTTCGCACAATGTGGCTCTACCAACCAGAGTTGTTCCTTTCAAGACTATTTTCTTTTGTACGTCGACGTCGGTTGGTAATGCAAAAGAAACTATGTGTCATGAACTCATGAAGTAGTGACGTATCGTTCTCTGATTCGCGTGGATGTCACGTAATCAATTATTAAGTTTTATTTGTAAGCAAGGAATTATATCTCAAAATTCTTTATTTTTTTGATTTAGCCTATATTGTCCCACTTCTAGACAAAGCAAAAATATTACAGAACATTACTTATACGTACGTTACGTTCCGTACGTTATGTTTGTATTCCCTGAAGATTTAGACACGAGGTGTACCTATATTAAACCCATATTTCGAGATTTATATGTAAGTCCCATGTAGGGCGAGGCTATTGCAAAGAAACGGGCACAAAAAAAATGTTAATTTATATTTCTCAAAAATAAAACCTTTTGTTTGTAATTAGTGTAAAAAATTGTCGGTAGACCTAATAAATAAAAAAAAAATTAAGTAATCTAAAATCATTTAGCATATAATATTTTTTATTTTTTTAGAGTAGTATAATGGTGGTGACCATTCTTTTATTTATAATATCATTGCATTCATGGTGATGATGATGATCATTGCATTCTTACAAAATTCCTACGAGTATTTTTCTCACTGTCACCTAGCCTATTCCATACTTACAAATGAAGAAGGATCTTTTGACGCGTGGCAAAATTAGGAACTAACGCCGCCATCTTGTTTTGTCATAGAAAATTTCCATTAAAATTGTGGGTTACCATTTATGTACAATAAATAAATGTGTTATTTTTTACCAGCAACGGCCACTCTTTCAATGTCTTTTGAGCGTCAAAAGATCCTTGTAGCACTGTTTTAGTTACCAGGGTTACCAAGTCAATAAAGTTCTTGACAGAACGATTATTGTAACCTCATTTCCTACATAATCTGTGCTATACATGTTCTGTGATCATAACATAGAATAAAGTACAGATTGTGAAATCATTGTTTTGCAGTTTCATAATTGGAGCTGAAAAAGACATTCGTTGAATTGCAACCTAAAATGACGGAACCTACTGATATATTACAGCTCATAGCCTATCAAGTAAAGATGATGACGAGTGTCCTGCATCATTTAGATTTTACTCAGCAAGAGATCAGTGAATTGCCTCCTGCTACCAAAACTTATGAACCTGTTGGCAGAATGTTTCTTTTAACTGATTTAAAAGATTTGAAGAACAATCTTGAATCCCAGAAGACTCACTTAACAGCCCGTAAAACAGAATTAGAAGCCCGTATACCGTGTCTAGAAAAGGATCTGCTAAAAGGTAAAGGCAACAGCTCTGCAACAAAAGTAGAAGCAAAGTGAATTGTTATTGTGTTGTGTATTGGGTCCCTATTTAACACAATGTATTTAATTATAAAATTAGTATGTATTAATAAAAATATTGGAACTAAAGTTCCCTAATAATTGTAATTTTTACTTGCATTTATAACCTAAAATTAAACCTTGAAAATGATCAGAGATTCAAGAGAAATAAATGTCTTTGAAAATAATAGAATAATATTATTACCCGACTGCGGCGGAGTCCAAAAAGAGGGTAAAGTTTTTGGTTGGTATGCATTTAAATACATATGTTTGTCTCTGTGTTCTTAAGGCTAAACGAGCGGACGGATTTAAATAAATGAAAATATAAATGAAAAATGTTTATTTGTCTCAAAACAGTTACTTAGATTATAAATTAGACATCCCCAGTAAGTAATTGATGATACTTGTGTTGGGGCTCCACTTCGATTATCTCCCCAATCGTGCGGAGCTTCAGAATTTTATAGTGTGTAGATGTCTTCAAATAAAACGTTTTCCCAAAATGTCACACTGCGCAAACGCCTAGATTTTGAGAAAAAAAATCCTAAAGTTTCAGAAATTTTATCTAATTTACGTAATTTAATTGTCATTTTACCACAGATAATGTACGAGTTTCACTCCTAGGTTGTTCCATTTTACGTTCAGACAAAGTGACAGCGGACTCTTATGGATTTCTGTATAAATATTGTAAGTTTTTAACTTTCATTCACTTTTAAATAGCTGCTACCGCAATTAACTTAATTATGAAGTAAATAATATAGTAAATGAAATTTAAAAATGATAGTTTATTTGTACTCTTAAAATATTATCTGTAACGAAACGTAATCGAATGTGAGTGAAGCAAACGTTTGACACTTAGATGAATGATTGGTCTCGCTGCGCTCGACTAGATAACGTGCAATCTAAAAACAATAGCTCCGTGAATGCGGCAATTCAGTATTGTAGTGTATGTAAGATATTGTCACGTGACAATTTTTAGTTGACATTATTGACTACTATTGTGCATGAAGAATTGTGCTACCAGCTGCTCAACTGTTACCCGAGTTAATAGGAAAAATATTTTATGCTGTGGTCTATTAGTCAAGTTTTAAATTTAATGTAGGTCAGAAAATACTTAAAAATTAACAATAAATTAAAAGCGAATGTATAAATATACATATTTGTTTAAAGGTTAGGCGTAGGTTTTTTCTATAGAAAAATGGTAGGTATGTATATCAATGATTAGGCCTCATTTTACATAGTTTATTTTATTCTTTATTTACATGTAATATTTACAAATTATTATTAAAAATAATCGTATAGAATATAAGGTGTTACATATTTATTAATTTATTTAACAAACATGGAGGACTAACAGCTACATTAACACAAGATGGTAATAGAATAGCACAGTGAGCCAATAATAAGTCCTCACGTTTATATAACATATAACACTGCGTTTTCCTGGTTTCCACCAACTTTCTTCTCGACTGAGTCGTACTATAGCAGTTCAACGGTCACAAATTACAGGATCAGCAGGAAATCTGTACCAAGCAAACATAATACGATAATAATAATGACTGCGTTACACATATACCTAATCATTATCTGTAACGTTTTCACAACTCAACCACTGAACTGAATTTGGTAACATTTTGTACGGAAACACACGCTTGACCAAATTATTTAATTCAGAAATCTTCCCCGCCGTGCGCACAACAACTCACCCAAATATCATCTCAATCGAATGAACACATGACATAGAAGACAATCGCACCCGTCACAAGCTTGAGCAAATTATTAAGTACCCTATAAATTACCCCGACCATAAGGTATACCGGTTCTCGGTTTAATAAAAATCCGTCCAGCAGTTTTTGTGTGATGCGCGTACAAGCAGATAGACAAAAATTCCAAAAATTGTTGTAATGTGTCTCACGCATCCTTCACCGCAGTAGCACACCTCCGCCGCGAAACCATAGCAGTGAAACCGCTGTAGTTAAATTCAATAGACTCGCGCCATTTTCCGCTACTCTCATGCGATTCGAGTAGCGGACCGTGACGCGAGTCTATTGAATTTTACTACAGCGGTTTCGCTGTTAAGGTTTTGCAGCGGAGGTGTGCTACTGGGGTCATCTCCTCGATTATTTTTTCGCAAATATTTTCTCTATGTACAGACACGAAGTTTACATTTCAGGAACATTGGTCGAAATAAGAAAATCATTTTTTTTGGTTTCCCTTATTAAATGAATCAGCTGATTGCGCACTTTGTATGGGAAGACGACAATTTTTTTTTTTTTCATTTTTCGACCTATGTTCCTTGGGGAAAGATGTTCAGATTCATGGGTAGAATCACCCCTTGAAATAGTGTCAGCTAACATTTTTACACCTTATGTGTATAGATTACAAAGATAAACATTAAATAATTTATAGAACTAGGTTAAGTATATAATAAAAAGGCTAGATAAATGAAATAGGTTATATAATAAAATACAAAAACCACAAATTCACAATATAAAAATCTCAACCACAGGGAACTTGATTCTTGTATACGCGGCAACTCTGAATGGCGTTTAGGGATCATGTTATTTTATGTTGAAATTTCGAAATTATACGATACTTACTGATGGTATGTGACCCCAGTGTGAAGGACACTGGGGTCACATTATTTCTTGTAGTATTATTTTAACACCGTTTCACTACGCAAACTGGCATTTAAGATTATGCCCAAAATTTAATAAAACATTCAGCACGTACACGTCACACACAGGTTGCAGTGTGACTGGCTCGGGTACGCCTTTTTTTTTTTTTTTTTTTTTAACTATGGCATCTCGCAGGTATACCACTAAGGTATTTACTGCTCAACCGAACAATCCTGTGGCTGCCTTAAGCACTACACTCAAAGCCTCCAGCCAGGAGCAACTATTCTAAATTAAAATTAGGCGAACGCTCGCTAAGGGCACCCCCTGTCGGGTACGAACCTCGGCTTAGGGCGTCGCTGAGGGGAGGACAGCAAGATGGGACAGGCTGGATCAAGGATATATTATTATTATGCGGGGAATTTAAAGCTACGCGCTCAGCTGCGGCGCGGGCTGGCGCTTCATCGGACAAGGGTCGGGGGGGAGTATTATTTACTCGTGAGGGTCGCGCTCGCGGAGGACCTCGGCGGCGAGGTCGGTACGACGGCGACGGGTGTCGGGTGTATTTGTGCACTGTACTGGTGGCCCTATTGCTCTCCTGGAGGAGAGTGGTGGGATCATCTGGATCGGACAGGACATGCCTAGGACGGCGAAATCGACTAATACGGGAGGGGGTATAATTGGCCGCTTCAACAACCAGGGGGTTGCGGTGATTGGCGGCGGAGTCAAAATGACGCTTGGAAATACGTTTTAAGAACTGATGGATTGTGGGGATTTTAAGATCGAGGTGGAGGTTGATATTCCTGACATACCAGGGAGCGCCCGTGGCTCTTCTAAGAAATCTATTTTGGATCACCTGCATCCTATGGATATTTCTGGGGGATGTGTGTGCAAAGACGACACCCGCATAGGTCATGATGGGGCGGATGCACGCTGTGTAGATGCGCAATTTGCACTTGAGTGACAATTTACTGCGTGCATTAACGATGTAGTAAAGTCTACTGAGAGCGAAGGCGGCCCGCGAGCGAACCGACCTTATGTGCTCTGTAAAGTTGAGGTAATGATCGAGGATGACTCCCAAGTACTTGGCTCGCTTCTCCCAGGGGATAGGCTTGCCTAACAAAGTGAGTGGTCGGGGAATGTGAGGGGGTCTAGATCGCGGTTTTATGAATAAAACCGCCTGACTTTTGTCGGGGTTCACCTCAATTCTCCATTTCTTAAACCAGGCGCCAAGGTTATTGACAGCCCGTTGTAAGAGAAGGTGGATCTGAGTCTGCGACCGGCCCCTGCAATATATGGCCGTGTCATCTGCGAACAGAGCCAACTGCGCCGTATTGCTTTTGGGGATGTCGCTTGTGAAGAGCGAGAACATGAGCGGGGCGAGCACGGAGCCTTGAGGGACTCCGGCGCGGATTTGGCGGGGAGAGGATAGGGCTCCCTCGATGCGATAGCGGAAAGTGCGATTTGACAAGTAGTCCCGTAAGATGAGCACGAGACGATCGGGCACTCCGAGTTTGTAGAGCTTAAAGATTAAGCCGTTGTGCCAGACCTTGTCGAATGCTTTCGCTATGTCGAAGAAGACCGCACCTGTCGACATGCCACGGTAAAAGCCGCCGCCGATGAATTCGACGATGCGGTGGACCTGATGCACGCTAGAGTGCTGGGCTCTAAAGCCGAACTGTTCATTGGGGATGAGGCCTTTGGTTTCAGCGTAGTCCCTGAGACGCTTATAAATAAGCCTCTCATAGATTTTGCCTAGTACCTTGAGCAGACTGATGGGGCGGTAGCTGGAGGGTTCGGTTTTGGGCTTGCCAGGCTTTGGGATACCTATCACTATGGCTTCTTTCCACGCTTGGGGGAAGATATTGTTGCTTAGAGCACCATTGAAGATGGTGGTCAGTAGCATAATAAGGTGGGCGGGGAAGAGTTGGATCACCCTATTGGTGATTCCATCTGAGCCGGGGGCTTTACGGATGTGGAGACCTTTGATAATGTCATGCACTTCGTCTGGAGTGATGGGAGGCAGAGGACTTTCGGGGTCTTCGACGGGGGGCAGAGAAGCTTTACGTTCGACTTTAGCGTCTACCTCTGAGAGGTGAGCTTGGTCTACTGGTATGGAGCTGGGAGAGCATTGAGCCTCGAGACTGTCGGCTAGGCGTTCCGCTTTGTCGATGTCGTCGAAGGCTATGGTTTTGACGGGGCGTACTAGGGGGGGCATGGCAGCTATCTGCTTGGATTTGCGTTTTCTCTGGAGTTCCCAGAAGGCCTGATGGGTGGGCTGTAACTCGCTCAACATCTTATCCCAGCTCGCGTCACGCAGCTCCGCCATGCGTGTTCTTACAGATCTCTGCAAGTAGCGCATGTGGGCTTTGTTGGCGGGACAGGGAAAGTTGCTGTATGCACGGGTGGCCGCGTTCTTCTCGGTCAACAGAGCACGCGCATCGTCCGGGAGTTTCAAGTAGCGGTTATCCGCTTCAGGAACCTCCCTTGAACAGTCGTTCAGGACGGTTTGCACATGGTCAGTGAGCGAGTCGATCGCAGCCGTCGTGTCCGCGATTGAATCGAAAACGTTTGAGATGGAGTCCAATTGGGGGGACGTGTTGGTTTTCAGCTTATCGCCTACTTGCCTCCAGTCCGTCACCCTTTTGGTGGCTGGGGGTTGGTTGGGGTCAGAGGGACCTATGCGGGGAGCCAGTCGTATGACTACTGGTCGGTGGTCCGAGGTAAGCTCGTGGACCGTTTCTATTCTAATCTTAGGTTGACGTTCTTAAGGAGCGCCACGTCAAGAATGTCGGGGGCATGATTAATACAGTGGGGATAGTGGGTTGGAGTCATCGGAGCGATGACGTCAAAGTTTTGAGCGAAGGAGAGATTGTACAATTGATGCCCTCTGGAGTTGGTAAGGGAGCTATTCCAGGAGGGATGTTTTGCGTTGAGATCGCCTGCTATGATAACAGAGTCACTCATGCGAAATAGAATATTTAGGTCGTCCGCGATGGGTTGGAATCCCCCTGCGGGGTTGGGAGGGATGTAGGCCGATACTACGGTGACCGGCTGATGGCCAGTCATAGCTAGTCGGCAGATGGAGACTTCTAATTGTGCTAGCGGGGGAGGGTCAATAGGGATGCAGTACAGATCCTTTTTGTAATAAATTAGTGTGCCGCCCAGGTGGGCACGCGACCTATCGTTACGAATTACACGGTAATTAGCGATGGCTGGATTACGGAGACTGGGTTTTAGGAAGGATTCCTGTATGAGGAATAAGTCAATTCGATGATCACGGAGGAACTCCGATATTTCATCTCGTTGACCTTGGATGCCGTTTGCGTTGAAGACGCCGAGGTTGAGGGATCTGGGTTTGAATCTACTTAAGGCCGTGTTATTCATGATGAGATAACAGAAAGGGCTTGGGTGATGTCCTGGTTCGCGACTAATACGGCCAGGAGAGATTGGATGTCGCCGCTTTGCTTAGCGGCGACGATATCGCTTGCCATTTGAGCCGCACGGGGCGTGCTGAATATGGCGAAGGCGCTGGCAATGATGTTGATGTTTTGCGCAGCGATATTATAGTTGATCGCGGGGTGCGGGGTGGGGTGCGGGGTGCTTGAGGAGCACGTAGGGGTTTCGAGGCGGGCGCTATGGGTGCGGGGGGCGCGTAAGGCATGGTAGGCGCGGAGGGCGCGGGGGGCGCGGCGAGCGCGGTGGGCGCGGCGGGTGCGGTGGGCGCGGCGGGCGCGGTGGGTGGGGTGGCCGCTGAGGGCGAAGGGATGCGGTTACGCGGATCCATGAGTGAGTACATGGGGGTTTGAGGGAGCGGGGGCCTCGCGGTGGCCATGGCTGGAAAAGCCTGCTGGTGTTGGAGTTGATTCCACGGGCTAGGTCTTTGGGGACTTAGCCGCTGAGGGATTTGGGAGGAGGGAATGAGGAAATCCCTCTGTTTAGACTGCCGAGCGTCGAGACGCTGGGTCAGTTTGCCTGGGTTAGATTTTGGTGCCTTGGGGCATCCGCGATAGTTGGCAGTATGCCCTATATTCCCGCATAGCACGCAGCTAGGTGGGCTATCGATCTTTTGGCCGTGAGCAATCTGAAGTGCCGTGGTCGCCCAGGCACTTGACGCACCTGGGTTTGGCATGGCAGTTCTTCTGCGCATGGCCGTACAGCTGGCAATTATGGCATTGCCCTATAGCGCTGTTTTTCCAGGGCTTCTCGATGGTGAAGCCCATAAGGTTACAAATTGTCTTGACGTTAAAAATGGGGTGATGCCCCTCGGTCGGGGAGCACACGACTAAGATCATGTCGTATGCCTCTCTACCGCGCGAACGGTGCATGCGGTGCACTTCATCTACGGGTATCCTTTGCGACTGAAGGTCTGCTAGGATGTCGGATGGGTCGGGTACGCCGACTTCGGCGTAGTATTTGTTGCCGCATTTGACAAGCACGCCGGCGGTGTCAGGTCGAGCGCAGCGAGACCAATCATTCGTCTAAGCGTTTGACAGTTGTCATTCATCGTATGTACACACATTCTAGAGCGTATATCGTACTCCTGTTTGCAACAACGATTGATTGACACCATGGCGTCCCCGATGTTCCCGTTCGTGTTCTGCTGCGTCATCTCCAGTTCGCGAAGTTTTAAGTGTCGTGCAAGTTTTTTTTGGATGTAAAAGCGAGCTAGGCAAGCTCGGGACTTCGGGCACCCCGGCTTGGACAAGTTAGGTTACAAGGGGATCGCCATCCCCTTCTAACCTAACTTGTCCAAGCCATTGGGTCTAGCGAGCGAGCGCAGCGAGCGAATAGACCCGCCATCCATCAGGTAATATTCCAAGATTTGAGCATATTTTGGTTTGACCTTGACTTTTGAGGTGTATGACCTTAAATTTTGGGTGCTGACCTTCACCTTGAAGATGTGTTTGACCTTAGTATTGCTTGGAAACTAATTTAGACCCGCCACGTGATCTTCCCCACCCTTAATACTCCGGCGATTTTTGGCCATTATTTTTAAACTTTGGCAATTTCTTTCTCAGCACCTATGGTTTTGCGCATTTTGGGGATTTCAAAAATACAATAGAAATGGTCTACTCTACCCAAAAAAAAAGCCTACTATAAATAAGAACTGGGGAGAAAACCGCAGTGCTTCCGTTTCCTCGTATGTTAAGGTTTTTAGCCACTTGGTTATTACCTTTTTGCCAATGTATGAGATTTAAAAAAAAATGAGGTAGGTACCTATCGCTAGATTCCTATTGATGATAATTACACTGCAAATTTTTCTGTTTATCAAAGTAAACGCGACCTTATTAAAAATGTCTCATTGCAAAAATCATATACGTAAAAAAGTAGCATACTATGTATCTTAATTTGATTATAACCATCTAAATAATAAAAGTAAATAAATAATATACTATTTGTTTATGGTAGGTATCTTAGATACTTAATACATAAAAGCACTTGAATGTGATACCTGAGATACAGGTTTATTCCTAGTTCAGGTAGAATCCATTAATTTTATACCTACCTCTAGTCCAATTTTGTAAATATTTATGTAAATCAATTATTTAAATAAACAAATTATTATTATTATTATGTCTTTGACATTTCTCGGGACCGGAACTTTGGAAGGCGTACGAGGGGCCGAAGCCAAGTCGCAGAGGCCCGTTAGACGTATCTAATGAAACGAGGCACTATTATTATTATTATTTCTACTAAACTTTGACATTTCTCGGGACCCTAGGGTCCCGGACCTTTGGAAGGCGTACGAGGGGCCGAAGCCAACTCGCAGAGGCCCGTTAGACGTGTCTAATGAAATGAGGCACTAACCGACGATTATCCCTGTACGCACTAATCTAGTGTACCCAAGGACAACCCCCGGTTAGTGTAGGACTATTCCAAGATATGGAAACAATGATATTGGATTATGGGTTTGGGTTACTACGTGAACTGGTTATCTAGAACTATGGAAATACTATGGCCCCTGCCTGACCAATATCTTATATAAAATACACAGGTAAAATGGCAGGGGGCGACTTGCACACTCAATAATGGACCCCGAAAACGGTCGCTAGCACAAAGTGTCGAAGCGACAAGGGGGCAACATGTCCTGAGGTGCTTGTAAGGAGTGGAGCGGTATTCCACGGCTATCAGGACAATTATTATTATTATTTTTGAGTTCTTTAATTTTCTTCTCTTTTAGGAGAGTACAAAAACCTTTCACACGGGCCGGAACCAAGTGTGTAAGGGGGAATTTAAATAGAGAACGTTGATGATATTGTGGAAGAAGTAAGGAACTTCCGGGTGATGCGACAGGTGTTGAGAATTGTGGCTTTTTGTATCAGGTGTAGGCTATGGGTGGGCATGTGTAGAGTGTTAAGGCTTTGTGTAAGAGATTTTGGTACTATACCATGTGGATGAGAGTACTATAGGGACGATGTGAACGGTTTGTGCTTTCCACTGGGTCTTTATTTCTATGGCGAGGTCTTGATATTTACTTAGTTTTTCAGATATTGTGGTTTGGATGTTGTGTGAGTTAGGGATAGCTATATCTATAAGGTAAACTTCTTTATTAGTTTTGTCGTGAACGGTTATATCTGGCCTATGAAATGTATAGTTTTATCTGTTATTATCGTCCGATCCCAATAGATTTTCTGATTCCTATTTTCTAGTATGATTTCGGGTTTATATTTATAGTACGGTATCATCTCACTTATGAATTTATATTTATATGCTAGATGTTGGTGTATAATTGCGGCAACTTGGTCATGTCGGTGCTTATAGTCAGTCTGTGCAAGTGATCTGCAGGCTCCTGTAATATGTTGTATGGTTTCAGAGGCATTGTTGCAATGTCTGCATAAGTCTGTCGGCTGACGAGGGTCCTTTATAATGTACTTTCTATAGTTGCGAGTCGCTATGACTTGGTCCTGTATCGCCAGCATGAACCCTTCGGTCTCATGAAACAGCTCGCCTCGTTTGAGCCATTCGTTCGAATTAGATTTGTCGACGTGTGGCTGACTCAGGTAGGCTCGGTGTCTTCCGCGAAGTGCTTTGGCAGACCATACTGCAATTTTTTGCTGTGTGGTTATGAGATTTTCATTAATTTGAGTGTTTCTATTTTGTAAGTTGAGTGGTGTAAGTGTTTTTATCTGCGTCTGTTACATATTTGTGTAGTGATTAATGTTCCGATTTGTTATGGAAATAAGATCTGAGTGAAAGTATTTGTTTGTTGTGCAAGTTGTGTATGTCAATTAATCCTCTTCCTCCTCCTTTTTGGTGAGGCAGGGTTAGTCGCTGAATGCTTGATTTTGGATGGTGTTTATTATTATTAATTGATACAAGACAAGTAAGACTGGCTACGTAAATGGAAAATTATAGTACAAGAAATAGGGACCTAGTACAACCTGGTTTCAGACTGGCTAAGGTAGACTCATCTTACATCCTACTGTTTGAAATGTTACAATAAAATTCCTCCCCACATACTTCAACTGAATGAGACGAAATTTTTCCTTCCAATTTCCTTAAAAAATGCTGCTTTTTAAATTTTGCTTGGCTCATTGCTGGTCCTGCTTGCCACCCACAATGATTAACATTTTGAACATACTGTTGGAGCTGCTGAAGATTGTAAGATCATCTTTGTATTGTATAAACTCAATCTCCTTTGTATTATATAATTGCATAGCACAGGTGTGAGTATTATGTACTAAAGAGCTACCATTTACCGGGTATTTCATTGACTTGAATGTGACCTGGCGGCTGTGAGTATGTCATGCACACTCAGATGTCTCGCTGATGGTGGCGCGTGTCTTGGATCATTTAGCTCCCTTCAAAATAGTTGAGCTGAATGGTGCTGATCCATGCATAATATTTGTGAACGGGCGCCGTCGGTTGGGACTGGTCATCTCTTAGCAGCCATGACTAACATTAATTTATTTTAAGTTTCTGAATGGTTCTGTATTTTTTTTCTTTTTATTACGGACGCTTTTACGAATGTGCACGTCTTTCTACATTGTTCTCACATGCATAATTTCAAAATGAATGATGTGATGTAACCAATATTATGTATATTTTTTTAATTTAAAAGAGTGTCCGTGGAGTTTCTTGCCCGTTCTTCTCCATTGGTAACTACTACGCTTTGGAATGGGCAACTAGCTTCATATTTCTGACTATGAAATAATTGCTTTGAGTTTGAGAATTGGAAAAAACAACGTAGCGGATTTAAGGAGCTATTAATAGAACTAAAAAAATATGTAACATGTTCATTTGGGGTATCGAAATCCGAAAATATAACTCTAAGAGGTTAAAAATGCAAATAAATTTAAATAAGTTACCGCTTTTCAAGTGAAAATTGTTGTAGTAAAATAAAAATAAAATAAGTTCTCTCATAATACATTTACAAACTTTTTGGTAACATCGGTTTAACGAACGAGACAACCATTGGTGCCGATTCTCTTGTCACAAATGCGTCTAAACTAGACTAAAAATCACCAAAATTTAGTTTACTCCTGTCAAACGATGATTTCCCATTCTGAAATAGACTAAAGTGGCACAACTTAACTATATTTTAGTTAAAATAAAGAGATTTTAATTTAGTGAAAATGACAATTTTGCTATTCTGAATTTGACGTTTTTCACCTAAAATTTTAATTTTCTAACTAATTCTGACTATTTTTAATCGCCACTGAAAATGGTGTGGAATATTATTAGTTGTCATGAACTAAAATTCACACGGACATCTCGACTTCGGGTGCAAAAACAGTACTGTACTGGATTTTTTTCTTTTCTTTTGCAAATATCTCGAAAATGGTGTGTCCTATCGCAAAAATAATGTAAATTTCGACCCCCTTTATATAACCCTTATACCCCTAATACTCAACACGTAGGTAATATTTTTTTTTTTTTTCCATACAAAAAGTGAAAAATTCCATAAAAAACACGTCGAGGCTGCCCCCACTGCGCGCCTTCGGCTCTAAAAAAATTCACGGGGTAGGGCAAACAAGTATGTACCACGTGGCGTCGCAATTGTCAAATTCGATTTAGTGTCAAAATATTTTTTAAATTTAGAGACTTTTTACTACAGAATAGCGTTAAGATTCTCATAGCCAAAAGTAAGGAATTTTAGTGATAGTTTAGTTAGTTTAGTCCGGTGTACAAGAGAATCGGCACCATTGACCAGCAAGTTGCTTATGTAAACCTACCTATGAAAAACAAAAAGCGATTTCAGTAGATGCGGATATGGTAGAATCGAACTGTAGGTACCTACTTACTCTGTACCAAAATTGTTTCTACATTAGGTACAGGATTCATTATTACCACACAAATCACAATAAACAAACGAATTGTAGATATTGCTTTATTTAATAAAATTATAGCCAAGAGAAGTTCAACCTCCAGATTTAGTTTGAGCTAGAACATGTATAAAATTATTAATAGTCACAAATCACAGGAAGTAGGTAATATCACTAGAGAGAAAGAAAATAAAATCATCTTTCTACATACACCTAAATACGAATTACAGTAATAATATCACCACTGAGATACCTACATTGTATTTTAAATATCTATGATAGATCTGTGTAAGGGCCTACTCCAAACATGACAACTAGTATTACATCCTAGTAGATACTTTATAGTCTAATACAAAAGTACACAATCAATACTTAGGCTAAGAAGATATTCTAGGCGAATTATGAAAGCACAGTTTTAGTGATGATACAATATAATTCTATTATTGATACTAATATGTATGTAGTACACAATTATCTACTTTTATTTGGTTACACACTGCCACAGACGCGTTCGTCTGTATGAGATTCAAGCGACACTGATACTATAACTTTCTAAGTACCTAACAATCAATATCACAATATAGCTACTTAAATACGTGAAGATTTAAAGATGAGGCAACACCAACTATATAAGATTTACTGCAAAACGGTGTTATATAACTGAAACTCGTCGCCTTTACTCGTGCAGGTATGACTGTGAATCACTATGTGTATCAGTTTATTCACGATGCTTATTCATCAATTATAAAAATGTGTAAAACCTAAAACACATTGATTTTAAAGTGTTCATAATGTAACGACGGTGTTTTGAGTTATTCCGTATATGATGTTTAAAATATGTGTTAAAATAAAGCTAATATAAGCTTCGTGTGACTTGTTTCGCTTTTCATATTTTAGTATATCAATGCTTTTCGTAAACAGAATCTAGTCTCACAATGCTCTGCCCCTGACTATACAGCGTGGCTGGGACATCGTCGCGCAACCATAGATTTAATAACCGACGAAAAATTTCAACGCAGGGCTCCAGAATCATGTAGTTACTGTATCCATGGTAATAACAGGTTGTGTGTCGATGTCCCAGCTATCCTGTATAGAACCTCATCAGTATAGGGGTCGCAATCGCGGAGGCATAGCGAGAGGAACTAGGATAAAGATTATGGTAAAGAAAATCGTTACATACATATTTTTTGTAGTTCAGTCTGAATTTGTACAGTGTTGAAATTGGTCATACGAAAATGTAGTGTGAATCAGAAACGACATAAACAAAGATAATATGTAAGCTATCTCTCTCCTAACTCTACGGTAATTACCTACAGAGAACCGTGATTTAATATTCGTGACACGGTAAAATACTATACCTACACATATTTTTGGTATAGTTTATACCTATGTAGGTATACGTAAAAACAAGATAGTGATGTCTTAATTAGAAATTAGTTAACACGTTAATTATAGCAATGCATTGTGTGACCAGCAATTATATTAAAACCGAAATAATAAATATTACGAGCTTGTTTCATTATTTAACAATTTAAATGTGGTATACATTGAAATAAACTATAAGAGTGGTTCTATTCGTGTACAGCATGTAATGTAGATAATAATATTTGGGTTTTATGCAGGTGCAATGATAGTATCTTAGTCATAACCACACGAATTATGAAATGACGGTAATACCTAAGTTGAAAATGTTATTGGATGGTTGCGTTGTGTATTACACAATAGCGATAAGTCCCAAATTATGTTTTTAAATACCTACGACTTTTGCTAAAGTCTGCTATTGTAATATATTCGGAAACTGGGCCCACCCTATTTAATACCAACCACATACCAATATAGTATATTTTCCTTTGCATATTACTAGTTTTTTTTAAACTCCTAGATTTTATGCCGGCTGCGAAGTGATAATGATAATTACCCTGAATTATAATTTATTATTGCTACGCTTCTTACGTATTAATGAAATAAGACATTAATGTATAATAATTTATCCCTAAAATACTGCACAAGTAGGGCCTGCTGAAAATATATATGAGGCGGCGTTATAACATCACATTATTTTCATCATATTAGTAGTAATATTTTAAATATAGGAAAGAAATATTTTTATTTCAGACAGTATCTAGGATGATATTGAGTACTTTTGTTATAAAAATCGGAAAGGGCATTACTAAACTGAATAACTTGTGTACATTGAACTTTTGAAAACAACGAAATAATTGATGATTTTTTCCAATTGGGTATGAATTAGTCACTGTTATGTAGGTATGGATACATTGGATTACACATAAACGTTACAGGCCTAAGCAGATTATTATTAAACCTTACGTAACAACCATTAGACAGCACTCACTTTCTCATTATTATCAACCATAGATAACAGGCAATTAAAATGCCTCGAAAGCAACATTAAAGCACTCAATTCTAAAAATTCTTGCACTTTCTGGAATTTTACTTTGTGTCGAAAATATTCGGCGTAGCCATGTTATATTTACTTCGTTACCGGCCAAACTGGATTTAAGGATAACGAGTTTAGTTTAGTCTAGGTCAGATGCCTTTGCCTACCCATAATGAATAAACAAGTTTCCCTTATTATTTTATCATTGTTAGTTAGCTCCTATATTATTTATTTCGTGTTTTCGGACTATGCAACATGTAAAAAAAAACCAGTGTGATCCCTGAGGGTGTTGTTAAGTATCGTACTGAGTCTATTTATGTGGTAATTTTCAGGAAAAAGAAAAGAAACAACGCCTTATTTTTGTTAATAATTGGAGAATTTTACCGTGGTTTAGCGGGTGTCTACTTGCAAGTCATAACTTATGAGTTTATGACTCCTATTGAAAGTTTGCTAATTTTAAATTAAATTAGGGGTCATTTTCGTTACAAAAAATGTGAATTTTAAATAGCAATAACTTTTTATTTTCATTAATAATTATGAATAAGATGATTTTCATTACTTTTTGGTAATGTTTTTGCAGTAGGTACCTATGAAACCCCTTTCGGATCGGACAGGTTTTTTTTTTAAAATATTGTATACCATCTTGAATATATTTTCTGAGCTAAGAAATCTAGCTATATGCAGAATCTGGCATAGGTAATATTTGTTCATCCCCCAAAGAAAGAGTCACATTCAGTTAGCAACTAATTACTAAAAGTAATATCTTACTATGAACCTTACCATAATTTCTTTTTTGTGTATGTTTTCACGTGCTGCCTGCATCATTACCTTAGCAATAATAACAGCATTTTTGCCCTTTTTATCGGCACACAAAAGACAAGAAGGACACTTTAAAAAAGAAGACAGTACATCATACATTATTTTGTACTGTTTTACCGATATGAAACGGCTGAATTATTAATACTCTGGTGAGATACATCTGTTTTCTGACCTATTTAATATACAGGGTGGCCCGTTTACAGTGGTTTAGAACTATTTTTTAAGGAGACTCTTCTCAAGAACTTTCCGAAACAGTCCCATGTTATGTGTAGGTAGGTATTCTGCGATTATTTAAATTACAGTTTAGGAGAAAACTAAGCTTAAAGGGGAACATTCGACAAAATTTGTTCCAGATTTACAGTCCCTAAAAATTAAATAAAGGGCGTGTGTCATAGACTTCCCAGTAGTTATAAACACTGTAAACGGGCCACCTTGTATTTAATTGAAACCGGTTTGAAGAATGTACGCACATGCATTCGTAACGTATCTACTAAATCCATTGACAACAGCAACGACACAACTCAAAATAAAAGCAGTTAAGGAGTGAAACCCCGTGCTGAATTTTTCGTATTTCAATAGATATACTCGTAAGCTATCTTCACCGGTCTTCACGTCTCGAGTGAATAGGTTCAGTTAAGCTTGCACCATCGTCGACCGAATCATCGCGTACATTCAGATGAGATAGTGGTGGTCAAGAGCCTCAAATATTTGTAGGTAGGTACGGTACCATACCTGCATAAAAAAAGTTGTAAAACCGTTTTGTAAATCCTGATTTTATCGAAACGTTTTAGAGTATTTCCATTTAAAGCAACCAATTTATAGGAGCCATGTAATTGTTGCTAAACACGAGAAGAACATTACTTTTCAACTATTAATGTAGCTTATGATTGTAACATGGAATGCGAGGGCAGTGTTCAGGCGGGCAGTAGAGGCCGGTCGGCGCCTGCGCCGGGAAGCGCGTCGCTGGTGTCCGCGCCGCCGTTGGCCAGCAGCGCGTCGCCAGCCTCCGGCGCCGGCGGCTCTTTCTGTAACGTAGTAACGGGAACTGTACACTACGTCATCTTATGTCAACGTTCCTTGCGGGAAATGACTCTCCTTTCTGCTTCTGATTTTACCGCTTTATCATTGGTAAGAACAGCAATAGATACAATGAAATCTCAGAACAGTACCTACACTGCCGTTAAAGGCAAATAGAATTTTAGACAGAAACACTTTTAACTCTTAAAATGTCGATTGCACCCCATGTGTGCAAATAACAATAAAATTCTATTGTGTCGCTAATTGCGCGCGCGACGGTTTAAAATAAATACGACGCTAGACTTCGACAACGCAAAACTTTTTAAAAACTTAATCTGCCTTCTTAAAGGCTGCGCAGGTATACTGTAGAAACACAAACAATATGCTTTTACTAACCCGAGAATATTCTATACACAATCACGTCAATAATACCTAAAATTTCACATTACAAGCAAAACAAACATTACCTACATATTAAAATCGTTGTGTAACGTTTTGATAACATTATACCTATTATAAGATAAAAACTTTTTCACAAAAAATAAAACCGACTTCCAAAAAAAACACTACAAAGTGAAAAATAACTTTGATTTCGGAAGTCGGTGTCTTTGGGGTTTTATTTTCGTTTTTTTGCCACCGACTTCCGAAATCAAAGTTATTTTTCACTTTGTAGTGTTTTTTTTGGAAGTCGGTTTTATTTTTTGTGAAAAAGTTTTTATTTTTCACTTTTTAGTTGTGGTACCTACACAAAACCCCCACAAAAATTTGAATACCCATTACCTGCTATGTAAATTACAGTGACAGGAACTATTAGAATATCGCCCACATATACTAGATGGGAAAAATACGTATTATTGAAGCTAACTCAAAAACCCCTTATCAGATCTTGACCAAATTTATATGGGACCACTCCTGAAGTATGCCCTACCAAACAAAAAAGAATCATCAAAATCAATTCATAATTGGCGGAGTAATCGCGTAACAAACATTTAAAAAAAACATACAACCGAATTGAGAACCTCCTCCTTTTTGAAGTCGGTGGAAAACTAGCTCTACTGCGGCTTTCCTCGCGTAGACGTCGGAAGTTATCCCACGGGAACTTACTACCGTCTTAAAAAGGTGTTTTTTTTTTTGTTTACCTTTATTTAAATACCTATTTTAGGGGGGTTTATTTATAAACGTTGCTTAAAGTTAAGTAATGATTAGCGACGGTTTTACCATACAGTTTAGACGTTTGAACGTCACTTAATTTTAAATAACGTTCATAAATAAACCCCATAGAGTTTAGTTATGTTGTGTTTTCGTTTAACTGCACAACCAATACAAAAGAAGCCGCTTGTAACCAAGCAAAGAAACAAAATTGATTAATAGAAATAGAATCTTCGTTTCAGCAACTGATGTTCGGCAAAGATGATGTCGCGTACGAGGTGGGCAGCCTAACCGTCCAGTGCGACGAAAGGCAAATCGCCCTGTCCGGGTAGACTGTCCACCGCGACGCGCACTACAGCCCCCCCCCCCCCCCCCGCTCCACCACGCAACTGCCTCCGATGACGATCCGTCATGGAGGCATAACTCGTGTAATTGTGTCATAATAATATCCGTCGATTACGTTATTATAATTGACCATAAAGTTCACAGATGTTTATGCATGAACACACACACAACGTTAGATTTATATTGGAAATTCCTTTGAGACTTACGGTCTTTCGAAAAACAAAGAGCACGACTAAAGAAACCTATAAAAATACCTTGCATCTCGTGGATGTATTCTTTAAATTAACAATATTAAGTCATAATCATATAGAACTAACTATATAGAATACAGATATATTAAAATAAAAATGATCGGAGGTCACATTTTTAGTTCAAGTACAGTTTATTCGTATTTTCCACTGCATCGCACTATTAACATAACTATTTGGTAGCTTATAACTGATTAGATAAAATGTTCACATTAGGTGTTACTGACGGTGTGTTTGTCCGCGGGGCAGGTGGGCGTGTCTCGTTTGCCCTGCAGGTAGTAGGTCATGAGCTGGCCCTTGCCCTTGACCGCGACCAGGCCGCGCTGCTCGAAGTAGTAGCCAAAACTTTGCAGAATCTCACAAGTCTCCTCTGTAACCTGCGACAGACAGAAACATTGACATGTTGAAAAAGTCTCCGATTTCTTTTTCGTTTTAGTGGATATTTTTGAGAAAGTCTCTTGAAGTAGTAGTCTACCTCTCTAAAGGTGAGTACTCATTTTACTATAGTATTAAGAATGTGACGTCCGTCGTCGGTTTCCGTATAATTCTTTATTACTTGTTGACTTTGTGCCTTTTTTCTTAGTTTTGTTTTAAACTTGAATGTATCATACCTGAATGCATCCAGCTTTGCCAGTGCTTTCCATCCGTGACGCAACGTTGACGGTGTTGCCCCATATGTCATAGTGCGGCTTGCGCGCCCCGATGACGCCGGCGGTGATGGGCCCGTGGTTGACGCCCATGCGCAGCACGAAGTGGTTGAAGGACTGCTCGTTGATGGCGGCCAGCACGCGCTGCAGCTCCAGCGCGAACTCCACCAGGCACGCCAGGTGCGCCCACCGGACCAGCACCCCGTCTGACGGCTGCACACCACGTAGCATGTAGGTAAAGCGAAGGAACTCGATTGATAAGCAATCTGACTATCAACTTGACTTGTCCCGGGTAAAGCGAAGAAACTCGATTGATAAACAATCTGACTATCAATGACTTGTCCCGGGTAAAGCGAAGAAACTCGATTGATAAGCAATCAGACTATCAATGACTTGTCGGGTAAAGCGAAGAAACTCGATTGATAAACAATCTGACTATCAATGACTTGTCCCGGGTAAAGCGAAGAAACTAGATTGATAAACAATCTGACTATCAATGACTTGTCCCGGGTAAAGCGAAGAAACTCGATTGATAAGCAATCTGAATATCAATGACTTGTCGGGTAAAGCGAGGAAACTCGATTGATAAGCAATCTGACTATCAATGACTTGTCCCGGGTAAAGCGAAGAAACTCGATTGATAAGCAATCTGACTATCAATGACTTGTCCCGGGTAAAGCGAGGAAACTCGATTGATAAGCAATCTGACTATCAATGACTTGTCCCGGGTAAAGCGAAGAAACTCGATTGATAAGCAATCTGACTATCAATGACTTGTCGGGTAAAGCGAAGAAACTCGATTGATATGCAATCTGACTATCAATGACTTGTCCCGGGTAAAGGGAAGAAACTCGATTGATAAGCAATCGGACTATCAATGACTTGTCCCGGGTAAAGCGAAGAAACTCGATTGATAAGCAATCTGACTATCAATTATTTGTCCCGGGTAAAGCGAAGAAACTCGATTGACAAGCAATCTGACTATCAACTTGCGTTGTCCCGTAAATCTTTCATCATTCTCTACTTAGTCGAATAATAAATACCGTAGTGTTTCAATCTGCTTAACCTCCCTGATTTCAACTCAATTTCTCGTTCTCGGTCAAACAGACAGTTACAGTTTATAAGTACTGTGTAATACGTATTCTGTACTGTACTGTATTTTTACTAACAAGGACAAGAGGTCAAGCAGACTGCACATCAACAGCTCGCTCTTTACACTGCGGCTAAGCCTCGTTGACACAATGGCAGACAGTGGTCGATACACAAATATTAGCGCAATAAAAACGAAATAGTTAACATTAGCGGTAAATCAAACTTTACGGAAGGAAGGAAGGCTTACCTACAACGAGAAGGTTAATCAATTAGCGCTCGTAAAACTTTGTTGCAATATATTATAAATTGAATGAGTGCATTTCATATTCACAGTTTACTAATTAACAGTCATGTGACGCTATTGATAGACGAGTGATTTGACATTTTGTTCACTGGTTTCAGATGCAAAAAATACTTTAAAACTATAACATATAAAACAAACGTAATAAAATAAAAATGTTATAAATCACTCAGTTCATTCTTTAAATCTATAGAGCTCTGTTGGTTTTGGTTTATTTGTTATTAGACAAACGTCTGTAAGATTAATTACACTCTCACCATTCCAGTTGATTGATTAATGACTCACCTGCATTTGTCGCGTAGGATTTAGGCCTGACGCAGCCATGTATGTGGAGCTGATCGTTTTTATTTTGATTATGTCCTTACTGAACTTGGAATCTTCGAGTAACTGTAATTAGTACGTAATAAAATTACAACGTGCAAATCATTAGCTATAGTATGATTTTATGGTGTTGACACAATAATTTAATGAAACAACGAACAGACGAAACATTGTTGAAACTGATATTGGAATTAAAGTATGTTACACAGACAGTATATATTTAATACTAGTTTCTACCAGTGGATTCCCCCGCGTAATATCTTTATAAATGATAGTCTATGTTACCCAGTGATAATATAGCATTCTACTAAGAAAGAATATTTAAAATCGGTCCAGTAGTTTTTGAGTTAATACATTTACAAACAAAAATATAATATCTCTTCTCTTCATAATATTAGTCTAGAAATGACCGATTAAATTATACACGTTAACAGTAATCCAATAAATGTAGTCGTGTAAAATGCCGTACAAGACTAGAAACATTGTAACCGAAAACAAATTGATGGGTCTAAATAACAGGAAAAAAATCTAAAGGTTATCTAAACGCATGAAAACGCCCAAACCACAATTTGCGCTACGCCGCCGTAGCAAAGCGCATAGGGGTTGTTAGCGGTACGCACCCTGCCTGCAACGATTTCTACCTTTTGTCACAAGACTTAGAATTAAAAAAAGGAATTTGTAGATAATTCTGTCGCACTATTTTCATTAGAATTCTGCACTCGATGTGCTGAATTTCTAGCTCGGTCACTTCCTTGAATTTGTTCGAAAGTTTATGAAACATTCTGATCTCGATCAGTATGTAAATGAACACCAAGTATGTAGTCCAACCTATCGCTTGGTGACTAGTTTGTTACTATGCCCTTCAATTTTCTTTATAACTTGTATTGTAGAAAGCAGTTTCCTTTACGACAGTACCTACGTATTTATATTGCATCCGGAAGAACAATAGAGATAATCTTAAGTCCAATTAATATTAAAAGAATGTAATTACATCTTATTTATTACTTAATCGTGCAGTGTTGACGAAACTTTAGAAAACGGATACTAGTACAGTACATCTCATAAATAATAGAATAATTTGGTTTCGAGAGTTGAGAATAAACGTCGTCAGTGTCCTCCAGGCTATGGAGGACAATGCTAATTCCTTGTTTATAAATCACATCTGACCGCGGTTCAGTAACCCCAATAACTTCGTGACTTCTACATGTGAGGTAACGCATCAAACCTTATAACATACATAATATTACGTCCATTGTAAATTCAAAAAAGAGTTGTAATAAACTTTTTATAACCGCAGATGCGACCTACGTAACTTTTATGTATGTTATTGTTAGGTAAACTGTAAATAACAATTACCTACCAAATCGAAGTCTGATATAACTTCGTTGAGAAACCGTAAACATTCTAGGCCTTGGTTATTGACAGTTTCTTCCGAGTAGAACTCTGCAACAAATGTTCATTATATGTTTACATTTTATTTATTAACTCTTTTCATATCTTGGTCAAAGTCAAACAATAATTAAAACTTTAGTACCTACATAATTACTAGATGAAATATTAATATAAAACAATAAAAACATATAAATGTCTAGTGACAAAAATATTCAAGGCAAACTACGTAAGCTATATTTTTTATAGTAGGTAGGTAGTGTTGTTGAAGATGCATTTATTATACAATACATGACCTTTGAGAATGATTAATTAACATAACTGATAAGGTAGTAACAAATATAACATACCTATTTTTTAAATGTTATTGACGAATTTTTAAATTGTTTTGTAACGCTGACACGTGTACAGTTGTTACATAACACAAAATATGTGTATCGGTACCCTTGCGACGGCGAAACACCCCATTATCCCAAACAGAAAAGGAGCGCACTTTGGACACCACGCTTGCTCGCTATGTGTTAGAAAAATTATAGATCATATTTTCCTGTTCTCGATGACTCAGTCTAGATATGAGTGAGAGAGAAAATATTCGAGCCAAAAACATAAAGCTAAGTCTTGACCTGAAAAGTTGGGCATGGAGGCGAAAAGCACGCCGACCTCGGCGTAGCTCTGGCTGTAGAGGTCGCGGTGGTGGTGGCGCGCGCCCATGAAGTGGCGCGCCACGTGCGGCGGCAGCACGTTGTGGATGAGCGCCTGGTTGCGCCGGCGCAGGTCACCCGCCTGCTCCGCCTGCGCGCGCATGCGCTCCCCGCGCGAGTGCCGGGCGCGCTCCAGGGACTCCACCTGCATTGTGGACATAAGTATATCCTATGTCGAAATTAATTATAACGCATGTTATGGTGAAGGGATGAAGATAGTGTGAAGTTTAGCTTCAACGACACGGATATCGAGGGATATGCCTTGGAGGCGTGGCACGTTGCGCCTCGATATTGCTAAATTGGGCTTATGTTCGAACGGCGGCTGTACGCTTCATTCAGTCGCTTTGCAATTGCGTACAGTGTACTATTGATGCGTAAAAAACCAAAATGCCGAGTTGTGCAGTAATCATTTGTAAAAATTGGTCTAGTACCATCAACCTGAAGACAAATGGCGTGTCCTACCACCGGTAAGTAAACATTTAAGTCACTGTTTAATATTTTAAATCATTTACTAACTTACGTCCGGAGCGATACGAACTAGCCCGAATCTTCCCGAACGGAACGGACGTTTTGAATTTAGAGAGGAGCAATCGAGTGCGTGCGGCTGATTTTATCGACATGCGTATTATTGCAGTCGAATCTTTTTTTACAGAACTCAATGGATGTTCTCGTATTACATGTATAGTATAAGAGTTAAATTAGTTATTAATTTAATGTTGTTTGAAGCAAATAAAGACATTGTTATTTCAATACAGTTACAGTCATTGTCAGCATCAACTACCTACTATTCGTCTAAAATTGAATCTAGTTTGCTAGATGGCATTTTTTAATATATTATATAATTATACAGCATAATATTTAACAGAGAGCGTTCCCTTTAACCGGTAATACAATATTTAAAAAAATATTCCCATTTTATTTTAGTAAAAATAACCCATATTTTCGGATAGGTATATAAAAACAAAATAAATTATATAAAGAAAATTAAACGAAATTATAATAATACAAGAATGTACTAAAATTTAATATCGATAAAAATTATCGACAATCGCTTTCGACTCCCTAATTGCATGCGTGTGCATTGAATGTTCGCAAATTGCAAGTGTTTACAAGTGAAATCCCCGCCCATTCTATGTATGTGTGCTATTAGAAATTGATTTAGTGTAGCTGCTTTCTTCTTAGTGTGCGTGATCAAATTTTAAGTGTGTGTCGTAAGTACACTATTTGTTAATGTTGTAATTATTTTGGTGGGAGATAAGCGGTGGCACTAGAATTCCTTACTATTCCGCAATGAAGGCATATCTCTTGATATCTATGTTCAACGACTATCTTCCCCCCGGTGAGTCCAAGCACAATTTAAATCCCTGGATAATCATCATATTATGCATAGAAGTTCATTAATCTAAATCTTGTGTTCGATCTAGGAATCGCACTAAACAAGAATTCAGTATTGTCTGACTCTCAGTTAGGGAGGTGGGCCTAAGACGGGTACCCCGCCTGAAGCGGGTAGGCTTTTAAATTTGCGCGCCGTAAGTAAAATTGCAAATGTGTGAGTGCAGTGTTGTGTCTCGAGCATCAACCAATCACATGCAGTCGGCTCGCTACAGTGATACAAGCGCTTTCAAGGTAAGATAAAAAAATGTTTTTTTGCTATTTCCACAAAAAAATATTGGTTTGGAATGGTTGTGTTTATTTAAAAATGGTGTATGATATGTTCTCAAAAGTTTTACGTTATGATTTTTCTAGTATTGTGCTATTTTATCTTCAAAAACTTGTGGCTACCTATGTTTACATTTTAAGATTATGAAGTGTAAAAACTAAAACATGCTCTTGGGCAGAACGGGTAGGGGTAATCGGGTACCTGCTTTGCCCTTTCCCGTTTTACCCTATATATGGCTTCTTGGGTTGGCAGGAGTTACTTTATTTAGTTTTAAATTCATAAATGAATGAAAAATTAGAATATTGCTTGATAATGTTACCTACTGCTTCTTCTTTTTTTAGATGGTAAATAAATATAAAAGAAAAACTACAAATACATCCCCTGAGACGAGGATATTATGAAACGGGCAATGGAAGAAGCTGGCAAGACTTCAGTCAAAGGTGCAGCCAAGAAATACGCATCAACCTATCAACATTACAGCGGCACATCAAAAAAGGATGCCCGAAAAAAAACACAAAGAGCCACGCCAATAAAAGATCAGCAACGAGAAAAAGAAAGTTCCTATGAGTAAAATCCAAGCAGAGAAGAAAAATTTGAAGGTTGTAAAAGCTTCTACTAGTAAGACAAAGAAACAGAAAAGGTCCAAGCGAGGTCCAAAGGATAATGAAGATCACGGAGCCGAATACCCAAGCTTGGTTTGTTCCGAGTTATACTCATACCCGCCTATAGAGGACTGGATCAAATGTGACGATTGTCAAATGTGGGCCCACGAGGCGTGCACAACATATTCTGGTAGAGGTTCCTATTACTGTGACAGCTGTCAGGAATATTTATAGATAATAACTGAGACGTTAAAGTTGATTTATGATGAATGATGATCCAATAAAGTACAATAAGTTTAATAATGAAGACTGAAATGAAAATGAAGACTTAATAGTATTAATAATTATAATTAGTTAGTTAACAAAATTTCGTTGTAATGTCCATTGATCTCGATAATTACCTTATACCCGTTTTGCCCAAACGCCGTACCCGTTTTAGGCACACCATAGGGGAAAACGGGTAGTTTAAAGGTTTTTTATTGTTTTTTGTTTTTGGTAGAATTATGAAGAAAATGTTTATGTTTGTTCTTATTTTAGATTCTTTATTAATTAAATATTTGAAAAGTAAAAATAGTAGTTAAATTTTCTTTTCTAGGACTTTTTTGTTGTACATATCCCTTAGCGTACCCGTTTTGGGCCCACCTCCCCTACGTGCTTAATATGGTACAAGTCTCCAGGATTCGGTTCGTTTCTAAAGTATCTAGGTACTTCAATTCTTAGTTGTTTGTTAAAAGTTACGGTATACGCACGTATCTGTTGAAAATGAGGAGCGCCAGCACAATGAAGAACAGCATTATTATGTTGCGTCCACCATGAATCCGGGCCCTGTAAGTTAAAAATGATTCATGCAATCTTTTGCCACCTACTTTAAGATATTGCATAATATTGAGTGGTCTAATTTATTCTATCAGAAAAAAATGGAAGATAAACTTACAGTATAGCCAGTAGATCTTCATCGTAGTCAGTGGTGGCGTTGTACCGCACGCGGTACGGGTCGCGGTCGAGGCTGGGCCGCGACAGCAGCAGCGCCGGGTGCAGCAGCGCGGGCACGGCGTGCGCGCCCGCCAGCAGCGCCAGCAGCGCGCCGCGCGCGCACACGCCCAGCGGCGACACCCACAGCGCGCCGCATGCCGCGCCCGCACCCACCTGTGAACGCATACAAGTCATATTATAACTAATTTTTACACCGAGCATCTAAAATCGTTAGTCAAAAATAACCTTCACTACGAAAAAGAAAATACGATTACCTGCTAAGATAATCAAGGCAGAGATTTCTGGCTGACTTGAACTAAGTACCAAAGCATCTTTTTAGGAGTCTTTAACTTTTGGCAAAGCCCACAAATCCTCCGAATGCGGTCCTAATATTTTGTAACTAATCATTAGTTTTTTTTACAGTAAATAGACCATTCTTTTGTTTATGTTTCAGTTCCATGGAAAGTGAATTCATTTTACTTAATGGACCGTTGCCGTTGACCCGACCTCATTACACGTGGGTAATTAAGTCGAGATGGCTCGTGTTTGTGAGGAAAATTACTCTAACTACGAAAAATAGGGCACATTGTTTTTCTTTCGTATGTGCATACCATTAATTAATTCAATAAACAAGAAAGTAGTTATTAATAGCACGTCGTAGCTATTATTGATATACTTACAGTTTAGAAACTATGTAGGTACCTACATTACTTCCTAGAACGTTTCGACGTGGATATATGGAAGATAGATATATCTCAAATCATGCTTTCTAGCTGTAGTTTTATTGCATTTATAATGAGTTACGTGATTTATCATGTTGAACTACCAACGAAAAAGTTGAATTGTACGCATCAGCTGGTTGTATTCCCACGATGCGAGATTATAAAAGTCGAACGGGGGAAATAGGTTACTATGATATTACACCCACCGATGAGAAACCTGTCACCAGTTTGGCGTTGTTGTTTTGTTGCATTCATTAAACCCAGTGATTCCCAAAGTGGTCTATATCGACCCCCTGGGGTCGACGATGGCCTGCATGGGGTCCATGTAAGCGGGAAAAAAAATGGGGGACCATGAGATGTAAATGGGGGTCAACGATAGTGGATCTCATTTAAGCAGGTCGTGACTTAAATTTTGGCTTTCCATGAATGGAATAATCCATACTTGTACACAGATAATACGTACATACTTATTTAAATACATAATACTTTCCTATAAATATATAAATAAATACAGATCTCTCTATGTAACGTTTTTATTTTATAAAAAATATTTTCTATGTCAACTTTTTGGTTGGCTAGACCTCCAACTTTATCTGTACAAAATAATCACAAAGATTTGTTGCTTAGTTTTACGTGAAAACGTAATAAAAAGACCTACCTTACTAGTTACTACGGTTTTGTATACAAACTTATTTTCGCAATTATAATATTAGTACCTAGCGAATATTATAGTGCACAGAAAAAATGAAAATCTTAGCCGTAGTATAAATATTCTGTTTCTTGAATATTTTTTTTTTTATTTTTCACACTACACTTCACTACAGTTAGAAAAATTAATGTTTCAAAGTTACTTAGCTCTCGAATTTACAAAAATTCAATATAGCAGGGCAGGTAAGCAGGGGTAGGGGGTCTACCCAAAACCGAAAAACATGCCAAGTGGTCGACAGCATTAAAAAAATTGTTGACCTCTGGTTTAACCCAAAGAACTTTGGTATACATAGGTATAAGTAACAGTTAACTGTTTACGACTATGTGAGAAAGCTAGGACGCTTGAAAGGTCAACTAAGTTATACAACCTCAACATACCACTGAAAATATAATATATAAGTATAAGTAATCTGTTTGGTGGGTATGTAGATTGTTTTATATAATACCTATGCGTCTGCAGCGTTTATAATTATAGCATAGGTAGAACTATACTCCACATCTGCATACTAAAATTAGCCTTTACATCATAGTGAAATAGTATCTAAGCTATGCAAATACATTTAATTTGTTGACTTTATAATATTAATATGAACTCAAATGCCTAAAAACTTAGATTGTTGCGACAGCATATACATAAACAATTAATTATGTAAGAGTCTAGTCAAGTCTAGCGCTCATGCGTTTTAGCATGTTTCTGTTAATTTTCAACAGCTGTATAACTTAAGGCTGGTGTGTCAAATCGTTATATTGGTCGTTAGTTTGCCATCATCAGAATGTGAAAGTAGAAAAGGTACTTCACGTGATAGTAGTAAGAAGGATGTATGCAGCGACGTGCGCCGCTGTGCGCAGGCGCGTCGTCTCGCAGACCGTCCTCCAGAAGCATCGTCTCGAAATTACCGCAAATTATCTGCACAAACATACGTGCACATTTAAGATCATCGGATACGATACCAGGATTGTGTTTCCGAAAAACTTGCTTACGAAAAACTATTTGAAATCGTAAGAAAATATCGTTATGTAGCAATTAATCTAATAAAAAAATGAACATGTGTGTACTCGTAAGTTCAATGATTTCCAACGGGTGATAGTGACAGTTGTAGCGATAGTGATAGTGATCGCGACAGAATCTCACCGCGACGGAAACAGAAATAACGAGTATGATAGTGAGAGTGGCGGCGATAGTGGAGATAGCTTAGATAGTAGGTATATTAGCGCGCACTTACCAGTGGCGCAATGTTCGCGGCCACAAACATCGCGATGTTGAACGTTCCGCATGTCAGCTTCCAGTAAGGACTGACTGTTTTTTTCTGAAAGATTAACAAATAGTTAAAATTAGGGTAACAAGAAAAAACCTGGTCCACTGCAAATCCTGACATGTTCTGATAAATCTAGAATTAGCAGATAGTTAAGTTTGGCATACAAACTATTACCACTACTATTCTATTACTATTAGGAACGGATACCGGATTAAAAGAAGTTTGTTTGTTTTGAAACGATTATTAACTGTATGTTATACTTAAATACCCAATAACCTCTTATAAGGTCTTTAACCTCTTTGATATAGGGGAATACAGTACGATCAAAAGAACTACCGCCAACACAAATTTATAATCGATAGCCAGGCTCCCTAGACGATTTTTTTTTTCTGAATACATAACACAACATAATATCACACCTGCATCCTGAAGAGTTGGGCAGAGGTGTACCTACCTATAGTACACCTCTGCTTTTTCCGAATATTACTAAATATTGATAAATCTACAACTGATAGTATTACCATACCGGAAATCTACAGCTGTCGTCGTAAGCCGTCAGATTATTTTATTTACCAGAAGCTAACCTTGTATTGTGAATATCGATAGCACGTGTAATAAACCACGTTGATTAGGCCGGTCTCTAGCACGAGCGCGAGGTAGACGGCATGCAGTGACCAGGTGGGTGGTACTGCGAAGCTGGCGAGCGCGACCACAGCTGGCAGCAGCATGAGCGGCGGCGCGGCGATTGCCAGCGGGCACGGGTCACTCCGCCGAGCGTACACCTCCTCCGCACCCGAAGCTTTGAACGTCAGGCATAACGTTGTCCCGTCTGCTAGTTCCCTGTTTATGTTATGTTTTCATTAAACACATTCAGATACTAAACATATTATTTACCAAAAGAAATAGGGTTAAATGTAGCACAGTTACTTACTGCCTATAAAAAAATTAAAAAATATATCTGGAAAATGAAAATCTTTTGAATAAACAAGCATAAGTTTTATAGGTCCTATAAAACTGCTTCTATAGTAAAGAAAACTATGTGCCACTGTATGTACCAAGGACTGGAATGGTAAATGTGTTTATTGACACGGTTCCATTACAAACGCCTAAAATAGCATATTGTAACTATTTGCGATATATACGCTGTGTCCGAACAGATCGATCTTCACTCGCCTACAATTCTACAAAAAACGTAAGGAACGGGAAATGTGGGTACATATTCATCCTTATCGAGCGTATTCGTTGAAGTTAATACATTGCCTATTTTCTCATTAAATGTTATAAGAAGTGTAAATGTGTAATGAAGTTTAAAATTAACCTTTTCAGATCATTTTTACAGCAAACTTTTAAATTTTGACAACTGCTTCCTAATTACGCAACACATTGTCGTAAACGATTACGACTAATCTGTTTCATTTTGACAATTGAACAACATTCATTGCGTTATTTACGTTGTAGAGCAGATTTTTTTTTCCAACTTGTGAACCAATGGATTAGCAATCTTTTTCAAAACGATTCAGATTCTGATTGATCGTGTATTACGCAATTAGGGTACTGGTTAATTCAGCAATGTACCTGACACCGTCGACGTCGTCGTCTCACAAAGATGAATGCGGAAATGTTAACATCGAAACTTACTGATTAGCTTACCTACCTATTAATGTTTCTGAAATCGCCGTGGATACTTTTACAATTTTTTCCAAACCAAAATCCAGTAAAAAGTACCTAACAATTTGAACAGATGAATTAACTGAGTTTGAATAAAAGAAGTACCTAACTGAGTTATAAGATAAAAGTGCATTATTTTATGTAAATACAATGGGAGTGATAAATTTCGATTAGGTATTATCTTTCAGTTTGGTTCAATGAGCAAAAATTAGACAAACGGACATGCTAGTAGTCGAACGATCCTATCAATTATACTCGAGATGGTTTTGCCCTTCACATTCCAGCGTATGTGTGAAAAGAAACAAACATTTTGATGCGCTATTTCACAAAGAAGACATAAATCAATTCAAAATGTATACATTACTGATACTTTCAAAGATAAAAACAAAAAAGAAATATCGTTGCGTCGTTTGAAGAATAATATCAGGGGAAAGCAATATAGAACTGGAAAAATACATAATGAACATTGGTGACCATCAAATTGTGTATAAGTGTATATTATAAATTAGCTGCTCATTTCATTTTGTCTTGTTTGGCATTGACAGGGGCACCCTTCACTGGGCACGCCACTATTGCGGCGATAAGTCCCCTCTTTGAGGAGTGGCTGGAGAGGCGCCATGGCGTCCTCACCTTCCGCCTGACGCAGGTCCTCACCGGACACGGCTGTTTCGGGAGGTACCTGTTTCGGATAAGGCGGGAGGAAACGCCCGGGTGTCATCACTGCGTGGATCGCCCGGAGGACACGGTGGAGCATACGGTGGAGGTATGCCCGGCTTGGGCAGAGCACCGCCGTGTCCTCGTGGAGGCGATCGGTGGCGGGGATCTCTCGCGTCCGGCCCTGGTCCAGGCCATGGTACGGAGCGAGAGGGCATGGGAGGCCGTCACCTCCTTCTGCGAAGCAGTAATGCTCGCGAAGGAGGAGGCGGAGCGCGTGAGGGAAAGGCAAATTTCGCGCCCTCACGCCCCTAGCCGCCGCAGGAGGAGACGCCCCGGGCGTCGGGAATCGATCGCGGATTCCCGGCCACCGTAGGCGCGGGCTTGCGGACGGTGAGCAATGGGTAGCTCGCCGTCCGGTAAGGACCAAGCCCGGGTCGACGGCGCGTTGTGTTCCACGCGCGCCTCAAAGAGTGTCAGCGAGTGAAGGGGTCCGATGAGACCATTGCCTGCCGGGGTTGCGGGAAAGTCCGAAAGGGATACCGTGGCCCCCTGGCATTGCACAGGCAAGAGAAGGAACACGGGTGGGTTTTAGTCAGTAAGAGTCTGACACGCCCTCCCGCTCCGCCCAGAGCGGGAGACGTCATTTGATGATTTCCCACCCAAAAAAAAAAAAAAAAAAAAAAAAAAAAAAAGGGGCACCCTTCAAAAACAAGACTACTATTTCTGATATTTTTGCAATGAAAGTATATGTTTACAATGCTTGCTGCACTGTAAATCCAAATACATTGGGTTCTATTTGAAATTTGTTTTATTTTCAGTTATATTTAAATTCAGTTTCAGTATACATAAACATAAGTGAAACAAAAGAAAAAACAAAATGTCCACGTAACAAATACAACAAAACAATAATATTGTGCAACTCCTGTGAACTTACTTGTCGTCGTCTCTATTCACCAGTTCTTCTTGCAACATGCTAAGTATTTTCTGTTCTTCGTTGTCCTTGCTCTCGTCTTGTGGCGACAGAACCTACGAATAATGTACGAAGCATGTCTATGTAATTAACAAGCGAAAAATCAATATGAGAGCTCATGATCGGCGTACTTATAGCATCAATAATTAAAATATGTCCGAACATGATGAGCAATCGATTCGAGTGAGATTATTTTAACCTGCTACATTAGCTAAACTAGGAACTATCTAGCTCAGGCCGCCTAGTGCCCTAGTGTCCTATTTATTTAGGCTGGTGGCGGGGGAGCGGTGAGGGGGGTGGGGCAAGCGCAGCAGTGCACTCACCGAGTCCTCGTCATCGTCTCGGAGGTCGGAGAGCGTGTCGGCCGAGTCGCCTCCCTCCGCAGCCTCGCCCTCCAGTGCACTCCTCTCCTCGCCTCCTTGAAACTGCACGATACAATCAACGTGAATCTTGTGAAGATGACAATTTAAATAAACACAGTCTGAAACGTTTTACATGTTTGACTAATCATGGATATCACCGAATTTATTGAAATGATGAAATACCATAATTATTATTAAAAAGGGAACTTTATGGAAACAAATTAAATAGTCTTTAGCCTATAAATGGGTGACTGTAATTACTACTGACGTCATACAAAACGAACGACATATTTATGTAAATTATATTATATATATGATAAGTGCTATACATTGGGAATTATTTCGTTATTGATTATTCTATTGTCGCCATACCTAACCTGCTATTAGAACTGTCAATATGCTAATTAAACTTTTAACAACTCGCTTTAAGCAGACAGCAAGATATAGAAGAAAATCATAAAACTTTCATTCCACTTTGTTGACATTCTTAAGCTTTGTCGAGCCAATTCGCTTCGTCGTCCGTTCTAAATAGATAAGTAAAAGGACGTTTTATGTAACAGTCTTGGTCGGAGTAGCTACATAATTAATTAAGGCAGTTTAGTTCATTTTCGTCGTTCGATATTCATCCATTATTTTAGTAATCAGGTAGGTACCTAAAGTCTGTTACTAGGGCCGGCGGAAAAACGCAAATAACTAGGAATTTTAGCGTTTAAGTACTGAAAACGATATTGAGAAAATATAATATTTAGTAGGTGGATTATAAAACACATAACGTTGATTTGCATTTCTTTAACAAATAAGTAGTCTGGTATGGGTATGTAAGGTCAGACAGAAGATAAAACAGAAAAAATAGGAAAAAGGTAGCTCTCCTCCATGTTACAGTGACGAGCACTAATATGTATACAGTAAGCAACTTTTAAAAGTCATTTTCTCCTACTGTGTTCATTTTAATTTTATGTTTTACGAACACAATATTTTGGAACCCACACTAATTTGAAATAGGTCTTATCTCAAAGTTGCAGTCAATATTCCACAAGAAAATCGCTTTTGCACTTTGCTGAGTGGATACTGTATATTAGCGCTCGAGACTGTACGTTCAAAGCTACCCTATTGTTCGTTTTCCGCAAATAAATAGTCTATAATAAGATGATGAAAACGATTACGAATGTTACACATCTACTTATGTACTTTTGTAAAAGTGTAAAATGTGTATATTTAACGAAATTAATATTAGACCCGGAACATAATATTTTTGGTTGCTACAGGCCGGGTACTACTATATACTTAAAATACTTCCTTGCAAATTGTCCGGTTACTACGGTAACGTCCGGTTACGCTTTTGATTAAATGGCCGCCAAAGTGAGTTTTTAAATAATAACTTCTGTACTTCCTTGTTAAATGTGCCTTTTCGATAGTACAACAATGTGTATTTATGGTTCTTTACTATCTAGTTCCCTTACCGATATCGTAATATGTATGTACACTCAATTAGATAGCAGCTTAGTTATTAAAATCGATTTTCCGTATGACCTAACATTCTCGACGCGACGACGAGTAACTAATACTTAACGTAGAACAAATAAAAACGGTTCAAAGATTCCACTGCTAGGTATTTTACCAATGTAAGCTATAATAATAAGCTAAAAATATGCTATGTGATAAGCTCGTAGGTACTGACAAAATTATCACAACTTACTATTCACAATACCTACAATATTAACGGTAGAGCCCAGAGGGTTTTTGAGCAAGCATGTGCAGGGCGAAAAGTTGTTGGCTGAGTAGGTGCGGCATGATAAGAGAACACCGAAAATATATTTGAAAAGTTTCAGATAGGAGCCCCGTGCTCAGGAGTCCATTTTCAGATTTCCAAATTGGGTCAAAAATAAAGTGATCTTCAGAGCCTTTGATTTTGGTATGATCGTGTGCGGCCTAAAAAACAAAATGATTGTGAGGAGACGCCGGTTTCCTAGAAATAAAAATTCAAAGACATGTGACATCCGGCACTGGGCCCGCATTTGTCCCAGCAGTCGGAACACTGATTATGCTACTCGCGACTCAAAATCAATCTGCCTAGCCTTTTTCTAACTATGCTGGGGTCAGCTTAAAGTCTAACTAGATGCAGCTGAATATCAGTATTTTAAAACCCTGTTTATGGGTAACACGATACCCATTGGTAAGACTGGTTGTCAGACTTTTGGGCTTCTGACGACCCGTAACGACTGTCAAAAATCTACGAATGACAGCCGGGACCAACGGCTTTACGTGCTTTCACGTGTTTGCACTTTCGATGTATTCAAGCTAATTAAAGCATAGCAAATTCAAATGACTTAATTTGATTTGTCCATTAGCATCCAAATTAAAGGGCTTTTTGATTAATGTCATCTGTATTAATTACAGACATATTAATATTTTTGAGTTAGTCTACATAAATATATTTGGGTTGTTTCATCTTAAACTTTCTTCAATTCCAATTTGAATTCACTCGAAACACAAACAAACCTGTTAAGATCTAGCCACACTGAAAGCAAATCCCGCGCGGGATGCAGGATGAAATTAGCTCGCGCTGATTGTGACGCGTGTGTTGGATCATTTAGCTCCTTTCAAAATAGTTGAGCTCAATGGTGCTACGTGCATTCATGCGTCATGTTCGTGAACGGGTGCCGTCAGTTGGCTAAGAGATGACCAGTCGGTCATCTCTTAGCTGCCATGGCTTACTTTAATTTTTGAATAGTTCTTTGTTTTTAACTTTTTATTACGGACGCTTTTAACGTGCACGTCTTTCTACATTGTCCTCACATGTATAATTTCAACATGAATGATGCAACCAATATTTTGTTACATTTTTTATTTATTTATAGAATGTCCGTGGAGTTTATTGCCCGTTCTTCTCCATAGGTACCTACTACGCTTTGGAATGGCCAACTATCTTCATATTTCTGACTGACCGACTCCTTGACAATTCTAAAGTGCCTGTAAATGGTTTAATTGAAATAAATGCTTTGTTTTTTTTTTGTTGTGTCAACTAACTTGTATAGAGGTGTTCGAATTGGCGTGAATTTTCGCGTGAATTCTTAAGGCGGAGACTAGACTTGCAACGTTTGTTTAAAATGTATCATTCGAGGCGAGCTTAGTCACAAAAGACGCGGTGAACGCTCGCGCGCTCCATTTCTTTTTCCAAAACGGTGATACACTAAACGTGGCGAACGTTCGCTTCGAGCACTTGACTTAAGCTTACTCCATTTTTATTCAGAATGGCGGTTGTAGAGGTTGACATGTGCTTGCACTGACTAACTACTGTAACGCGTTTCAAAGGAATTCACGAAAAAGCCAAGAGTCCAGTGTAGGATCCGCATCGCATCGAGCGACTCGACTCGCTGCACTGACTACTGTAACGCGTTAAAAAAACTCGATACTTACATTACAAACAAACAATTGCAAGTCAATCTCCGACTCTAATCATTAAAACAATCGACGCGCGCTTTCGCATCTCGTGTCCCGCGCGGGATTCGCCTCAGTTTATCCAGAGCTTTATGTGTATCTTGATTAGACATGAGTATTTATTGACAGATAATAGGTTAGCTACGAGTACTGATCGACTTTAATCACTTCTCATGAAATCGAGATGCCAAACAAAGCAGTCTTGTTTATAGACTGTTTAAGATAATCGCGATTTCTATAAGGGTTGGGTATATGCTACAAAGGTCACACTGTGGTTGTGTAGCAAATAAAAATTCATCGCATTATGAAAGAATTTGGAAACCAAATGCGACTTTTAAATAAATAAAATATACAACCTACTTCTACTTAGTATCTATTTATTTGAAAACTATCCACCTGCTTTTGTTATAACAACAAAAAATCTGTCGAGAATTCGTTGGCAACAGCAACTGCAGAGTGAACTGAAGTGCTTGCGAGTGATTCTCAGAAATACGCACGTCCACGTTTAGTGTAAATGTTTATTTCTCATTACACGTACGTACGTACCCACCTCCTAGAGTAAACGCATTGAAATTACGATACACTGAAAGCTACTGAAATATGTCATGAAAAAACATACAAGGTATATCCATATGTTGTTATAGCGTCTGTAGTTCGCTAGATAGAATATGTTCATTGTATTGCACATCATAAAAATATTAAAGTAGTATTGTCCGTTAATATTATTAGAATACATACATATAATAATCTATAGATAAACAAAGAACTTACTGGTTTGAGAACTTTTACAATAAAGTATGTCTTGATGCCCGCTTGCCGTAGCATTTCTTCGCGGCGTTCACCATGAGCGGGCTCGACCTCAAACTCGTTGTTCAGAAAACTCAGAGTTACTTCGGAAACATGTACGCGTCTGTAAACAACACTCTTATTAATAGAATGTAACTACGTATACCTAAACAGAAACAGCTACTAAAGTCGTTGAATAAATAAATCTTTTACAACTTAGAATAGACGAATTATCACCTTATGATGATTTTTTCTACAGGTATTGTATCTTTTTGTGTAGGTATTTATGAAAATAGTAATTGAGTGGGATGATAAGCTTTGTCTCAATTACAATTTAGAAGAAGTACAAAGTTTATATTAATACATTACGTAGGTACCTTCCCTATCTTATACTTATTTGTTGTTTAAATTTCTATGTTAATTATTAATGTAACGTAATTGTACTGTTTAATTACCTAAGTATAAATGAACAAAAAAAATATCCTTTGAAAGATTCCGGTACAAATACGTTAATCTAGAAACATAAAAAATATTAACATTATTTGTCAATAAGTCATTTATTTTCAAACAAAATTACTTTTTTTGTTTTGAGCTGCTAACTTTAAAAGTAAAAAAACTTATCAGGGAAGCTAGCACTAACCCAGCCATTCCACTGCTCTCCATCTTATTAGCGAGTTCGACATCTCGCGAGTAGACGTCGAACTGCCACTGTCTCTGCCCCAGCACCCCTGCGAGAACTGCGCCCGTGTGGATGCCCACGCGCATGTCCACCGGCGAGTTAGTCGTCTGCTGAACGTATCTGAATAATACAAATTATGGTTCAACTCATATACATGTTACCCATGTACAAATGGTGCTCATATTGACATCCTAAGTCTTCGTAACCTTACTTGATAGCTTTAACCATAGATAGTCCCATGTGCACGCAGAGCACTGCGTGGTCCGGACGTTCAACAGGCGCGCCGCTGATGCAATAATAACAGTCGCCGAGAATTTTGATGCGAAGTTGTTGATATTTCTACAAAATAAAATTACAATTTACGGAAGTCGAGACTGGCGTAATAATTTACGGCGGACGAGACTTGGAGACGAAATAATAAATTAAATTTTCTTTACCTCAGCAAGTCGATCAAAACGAGCAAACAGCTCATTCAATATTGCGACGAGATCTTGCGCTGAATAAGTTGAGGAAATAGCCGTGAAGCCTACGATGTCGGCATACAGAATACTGATGATGAACAAATAATATGTTAATCATAGTTGGAATCAAACTAAATTTAATTATGATGTTCTAAGCTGAAGACATAATACCTGACATTTTCATGGCGTGACATATAAATTTTTTTGAACTGTGTGTCAATCAGTCCCAGTTCTTTCCGCATCTGAACAGCAACGTGTTCTGGTAGCACCGATAGAAGTAGCCTCTCCTACAAATAGTTAATAGTTATGTTAAAATGTATATAAATGTGTTAAGTGTTATAGTTAAATTACTCAATAGTTAAATTGTGTGGTGTGTTTTCTAAAGATTCCAATCTCTTTAAAATACTCGTAATAATAAGAACGCAGGCAGTATTCCTAACATTTTATCATCTCTTATTTCATTTCATTCTTCCAGATTAATATATTTAAAAAAAACTATATCGAGTTGCGAACGCCCTATTCTTGGAGAAGACTGATTACGATATAATTGTTTAGACTTTTAGTGGGTTTCTATTTGAATGTGGGTCAGCGCGATTTGACAAAATATTGTTCTACAAAAATGTACCCCAACTGTACCTACTCCTGCAAATGTAATAACCACGGATATTATGGTAATAACTCTTGTTTACATAAATTCAAACTGGAGAAATAGGCGTTGCCTCAACTGCAACGCATATCGACAAAAATATTTTAATTAAAAGTTCTGTTTGTTCTGTGTATTTCATGTGCCCTCGTGGATGATGAAACTACGCATAGGTGTGAGATATGTTAGCGGCACACATCGCTGCGCATGAAGCCAGCTCGTTGACGTTTGCCGTGATTTCATGGATCACAGGTAGTTAACGATTTGATTGCAGCCGGAGGCTTGCCTATTGAACACAATCATACACAGTACTGCTGTCGCGAAAATTGCTCAAATACGATTTGTTGTGGAATTTGGATTGAGGAAGTGTGTTCAGAGACTGAAAGAGAATTTCTTGGGGTAAAAATCAGTGGAGAAGCGAGACATAGCCTCATGATCCCGATCCACAATCGATGTTTTACTACATTTGGCTTTGTGTTCAGAAGTAGGTAAGGTAACGCACCCAGTCTCTCGTTAACACTGACATTTCGACAGGTAGGAAACCTAGTTCTTACGTAGAGCTGTTACGTTGCAAATTAGTTGATTGGGCTTGGTTCATAAACTGCTTCCGTTAGATCAGCGCTCGCTAATATGACCGAGCCCAACTACTTCCATGTTCCGTCCACGTTCCAACGTATAATCACATTCTCCGAGAAGAACGTCCGTAGTCAGACGGGCATCAAGCGCCACCGAAATAGTCAGACGGGCATCAAGCGCCACCGAAATAGTCAGACGGCCATCAAGCGCCACCGAAATAGTCAGACGGGCATCAAGCGCCACCGAAATAGTCAGACGGCCATCAAGCGCCACCGAAATAGTCAGACGGGCATCAAGCGCCACCGAAATAGTCAGACGGGCATCAAGCGCCACCGAAATAGTCAGACGGCCATCAAGCGCCACCGAAATAGTCAGACGGGCGTCAAGCGCCACCGAAATAATAAATATTGGAACAAAACGCATAACTAGCCTATAATGTTCCCACAGCTGGGATACAGGCCTCCCCTCGGTAGATGGAGTGGGCCTTAATCCACCACGCGGGCCCAGTGCGGGTTGGTTATGTCACATGTCTTCGAATTTTTGGTTCTAGGTTCGAACCTACGATCTACAACTCGTAAGTCACGGCCGTTACCACTGGGCCACCACTGCTTAACAAAACGCATAGTTTCAAAATAAATAAAAACCGGAAAAGAGCGATTCGGGCTTGCCCGCCGATGATTACGCGGTACCTTGGTACGATAAAGATAAAGATAATTTTAATTGTCTAAACATGCGTATACATGCAAATTAGGCATGCAGGATGTCACAAAATTTCGTAGTTTTTGTACGTACATGTTTTACCCGTAAGGCGTACAAAATAAAATTTACAAAAAATAAAATTTAAACTAAATTACAAACTAAAACTAAATTATTAAAGGCACTTTAATCCGAGTTCCTATATAGTAGCGTCATTCAAAAAGTCACTTATATATAATAACATTTGCCTGCCATCTTTTTTTTTATTACAAATTTACTGGCAATGTTTTGTGACTATTTTATTTAAAAAAATTGGAGCCATTCAGAAAACGCTTCTTCCCATTAATACCGTCTTTGACGTATGCGAACATAGTTGATTTTTGTCACGTCTGTTACGGGGGAAGGTGTACTGAGTCGTGGAAATAGAGCTTGATTTACCCTAACAAATGCCGCAATTTCAAAAACATACAGAGATGGCAGAGTTAATAGTTTGAGTTTTTTAAATAATGGCATACAGCTGTCGGTCGACTTCAAATTGAACATAGCACGAATGCATTTCTTTTGGGACTTAAACGCAATTTCTTTGTTTGTGGAATTCCCCCAAAATATAATACGAAAAATATTTTTCCATCTTCAGAGTAAATATTTACATTTCAGGCTGATTACTAAAAAACTGTACCTACTAGTTAAAAATCGTTTCATTTTCAATCTCCACCAACTAGATTTACTTATTTCAGATTTTTCGCTTTGCAAGCTTCGGAAATAATGGTACGAGTATGTTTACGGAAATTTTTCATCTTAAGCCAAGCCACTCATGCGGCATACCTAAATGAAAATAAAAATACTTATGATTTGTAACGTGCAAATATAAGAACTTTCATACTATGATACCCCTTAACCTAGTTACCCAACTTTAACATTTCAACCCCCATTTTGGCTCCTATTGAAATGAAAATAGATAACAATATTTATACGTGCTACATATAAAGCTAATAGATATATTTATAAGTATAATAAAACTAATAGCAGAACACAGCCCAGGACCCGACGGAGTGACAAACGAATGATAAAAGCTGTAAGAGAAACGAATAAAACCAGTAATTAAGCTCTTTAACAGTATTTTGAAGCCAAGTCAGAGGTCTTAGGTTACTAACCACACGAAAAGAAGAACACCGTATTTTAATAGCAAAAAAACTACCAGAAACATCGACATTCTCGGAAATAGTATACATTACAAATCAGCTGTACTCAATCTATGGTTCATATCTATTGGAATTTTACAGGGTATTAAAGTAATTGCCTGCCATAGCTTAAGGTTAGGTTCAGTATCGATAAAGGAAGCCAGAAAAAAAAAAGAAAAAGAAAAGAAGAAATACTTGGAATTGTACGTACCTACCTAGTTACCTATCCTTCGTGTTCGGGCGTAGGTATTTCATTGCGTTCGATAGTATGTAGGTAACTCTAGGAAATTATTAATTAGCATTTAAACAAAATAAAAACACATATTATCGCATCGCCGTACGAAGGGAAAATTCGAATTGTAATTTACATACCGTCGTAGCGTTAGTTCGATTCGCGTTCGATAGTAGGTAAGTAATTAAAGCATTTAAACAAGTAAAATAATTTTAATTCTAAACGATTGCTATTTTAACTTAGTAAGTGCTAATATATCTATTTATGTTTTTCTGGCTTCCTTTATCGTTAATGAACCTACCCCTAAGCTATGGCACGCAATTACTTCAACAGCCTGTATTTTATAAAAATTAAAGAAATTTTAACTTTAACTTTTCAATAATCTTTGATGAACAGGATCGCTTTTATATCAAGTTTCAATGCTACTGTCCTTTGTCCTTCCCTACCAAACTACCAATCCAACTGGTAAAAAGAAATCCTTATGGTGCGACTTTGTCTGCCTTATCCCTGTCTGCCACCGCTGGTTATTTCAGGAAAACTACTAATGCCATCGACTTGAGGAATAATTATAAATAATGCTTTAATACACCTATATAGCACGTAACATTTCATTTTATTTTTAAAATAATTATTTCCTTTGGAAGACTTACAGCTAAACAAAACAGACTAAGAACTTGAAAATGTGACTGACAGCCAGTTACCAGTCTTCACATTTATAAGCTTTTAGCTTTTTTTTATCCCTTACATGTAGTTCTTACCTACTGTTTTGTATTGTGTACTTATCTGTTAGTAATGTTAGTTTTGCAATTAAATATGGTTAGTATTATTAGTTGTAAAGGCTGCCTTTTGCGGTAAAGCTTCCTCCAGACCGCAGGTTTTTTTTAATATATTGGATACGAATTTGTAATTATTAGTGACCATCTTTCATCCATAGCTGTCTGATTATGACCTGGTCATTTTTATTTCAGTGTCAGGACCTGTTGGACCGTATGTCTTGCCTTTTCCTTATCAGTGAACTTTTGACGCTATCTTTCAATTTGATGTTCATGTAAACAAAATTCTATTATTCTATGATTCTATTATTATTTTTCTCTTGAACAGCTTCTTATTTTATTTATGAAATATTGATTTTCTGAGAGAAGTCCAGGAATAAAACCATTAATTAAGCTCATTAACCGTATTTTAATAACAAAAGATCTACCAGAAACATTGGACATGCTCGGAAATTGTTCAAATTAACAGGGACAAAACGAAAATAATGACTAACCGTGAGGAAATATCTATATCCATACAGTCTAAGGCGACAGAGTATGTCGCAGACTTAACTTTACCTTGGACATCTAATTTTAATACAATCCTGTCCAGAAAAATAAATCGATCGCAGAGTGAAGAATACGTGGAAAAAATACTGGGCTATGAAGGAAATAAAGGTCCCATACCCACAAAACTGAAAACGAAAGCGATATCTACCTTAAGTATGCCAGACCTGGTCTCTCAAAAAATCAGTCTTAAATATATAAAATAAGAAGCTGTCCAAGAGGAATAGAAATGAACATCAAATTGAAAGATAGAGTCGAAAGTTCACTGATAAGGAAAAGAAACAGGCAAGACATCCAACAATGTCCAACAGGTCCTGACACTGAAATAGAAATGGTCAGCTCATATTCAGAGAACTATGGATGAAAGATGGTCACTAATAATTACGAATTCGTATTCAATATACAAAAAAAATCTGCCAATTGCGTGTCGAACCTCGCACAATGAAGGGTTCCGAAGTTGGGATGAATTTATCCCAAGAACAAACTTAACGTAACGTTTTTCTTAAATATCTTTAAAAGTGTTTATTTTATATTTTAAATTTTCGCATTAAGCCCTTTCAATTAATATGTCACACGGTACACTTAACAAAAGTTCTTTCTTTTTTTCTTTTTTGGCCCCAAAAGTGACCCCCATATTAAAAATTCATTTATTTACATTACACGTCCGTGTTTGGATCACAGAAATACATATGTGTACCAAACTTCAACTTAATAGGTCCATTAGATTCGGAGCAAATTGGCTGTGACAGACGGACAGACAGACAGACACACGAGTGATCCTGTAGCTATAAGGGTTCCGTTTTTTCCTTTTGACGTACGGAACCCTAAAAAGAAAGGGAAACCATTTAAAAGATGGAGTGACGACAACGTACAAATAGCCGGAAACTTATGGCTCAGACGGGAAAAGGATAGTTACCCTGGAACGGTCTGGAGGAGGCTTTCACCGCAAAAGGCAGATCTTACACCTAATAATAGGTACTAACCATGTTTAAGTAAAAAACTAACATTACTTACAAATAAGTACACAATACAAACCAGTAGGTAAGAACTACATGTAAGGTTACGTGCTTTACTAGGTACGTAAGTAGTAAAGCTTTATTTATAACTATTCCTCAAGTCGATAGCATTAGTAGTTTTCCTGAAATAACCAGCGGTGGCAGACAGGGATAAGGCAGATAAAGTCGCACCATAAGGATTTCTTTTTTACCAGTTTGGTTGGCAGTTTGGTAGAGGGAACCCCTTCAAACGTTAATTTCCAGTACAATCGCATTGAACTTGAAACAAAAACGAACCTGTTCATCAAAGATTATTGAAAAATATTTTTTTTTTAAATAAAGTATACTTTATTTTTTATAATATTTATTCCAAGAGATATGAACCATAGATTGAGTATAGCTGATTTGTATAATGTTTCTTTTGACATGAAAGAATTATTAAAATGTTTTCTAAGAGATCTGCCGCGCGAGACAAAAAGGTTATTTCAAGAAGAAACAGGAAAGTGAAACTTTTTAGAACATTTCGGTTTATGGCTTTACTTAGAAGGTTTAGAACTACTGACTAATGTACCTAAATGCTTAACACGGCTGTAAATTGAAAACAATCACCTGTTCTTTGCTTTGTTGTTCAATGGTAAGTTTATCACGCAAGCTTCTCTTGGTTTCTTGGAAAGAACTACGTTGCTGCTTTTCACTAATAGCATATGCAGTTCCACCAAGCAAAGTAGCGCCAAGCAGCAGTGCACCGTTTGCAATTTGCTGTTGAAACGTTTGAATATTAAGAGACATCGAATAATTATGTAGAGTAGGTATGTAAATTAAGTCATTTATACCTAATAGTTATTGTAAGGTGTAAATACCTGAAAGTAAAAGTCGTCGGCCAGCCTGCTTTCAGATGTCGAAGCGTTGTAGTACTGCACCAGGAGATATCCGCAAAACGAAATTGTGCTATACAATATGAGCAACACATGATGTAACGGAAGGGTGGCTAGGGTAAAATATTGAAGCACTACGGCCCAGCCTAGTAACTCGTTGTAGGAATCCCCCAGACGTCGGGACGCGCTCACCAACAGCTGAGTCCACAGCACTAGCCACGCGACGTGGTTGAGGATAGTGCGCGCGGGGCGGACGCACACGTACGTGGACGCCAGGATCAAGTTGGCCACCAGTGCCACCGCGACTGAGGCGTACGCGAACGACAGGTCGCGCTCGCCGGGCACGAGCACCGCGAACGCCTGCATGAGCGCGCCGGTAGCCAGCAGACGCGGCACGGCTCGTTGCCGCTGTCGCTGCGTGTACGCCGAGTATAACTTTTCTTCTTCTCGGTCTGTGAATCCCCATGGTGGCACTAAACATATCCAACATGTTGATTTGTTCCACGCTCTCGCCTGCATTTGTTTCTCCATTGCTTTTAGTGTTTATTTATGTACAATTTCACCAGTTCAAGCGATTTATTGCTAAAAGTGTTCTCCATTATTGTCATGACTCTGTTTTCATAAAATTAATTTAAAACCGAAAATATTAAGGCCTGCGTTTGATTTAGAGAATAGATAGTAGGTATAATAGTTGATTATCGATTTCCTGACCATTCAAAGGGAAATGAAAAAATAGTTAAAGTGATTTATAATATTCTCAAATCTACATTAGTATTAATTTAAGTATGTGTCGTATCATTATTTATTACTGAACTAGTTAGATTTAATTTTGATGTCAACAGTTTAACGCCCTTGGACGACGAGGGGTGACGTGAGCGGTTATACGAATGACCTGCTCAAATTGATAAATTATTTATGTCATAAAATGCCACAATCAAACAAACATAATCCTCAGAAGTCTGCTATTAAGTTAATAACTCCTAGTATTCCTGTTAGTGACATGAATCATATTAAGAAGTTAAGACTTTAAAGCATGAATCTTTTTGGGTCAAAGGCAAAATCAAGCCCACAATATCAAAATCGATTATATTAGCCATATTTTGTGTAATATAAATCAGTTATTATTTTACAAATATTGTGTTAATTATTACAAGAAACCAGCCATCCTTTAAATGTTAAGGTTAAATATTATAAACAATAGGGAAGTCATATTACTAAATATAAAGAAGCGTGAACTTGAACAACGTGTGTCTCATCGTATATAATATGAACGTCAGAGAGATCATCAGGCGGAGACTTTCCGTTAGCAAGACGGCTTGATCGAGGACGCCTGTGTAATGAATAAATTACACGCTGAAACATTGTTCCGATATCCATTCATTAACTGGGCCGTTTGAAGACACATAACGTCCCATGGTTTTGTCCACACTAATTTCAATATTGACAATTGTTACGATGGATGTTAGTAAAGTGACCGTGAAACTAGAATCACAAGTTATTTGTTTCACTTATCCTGCTCATTGCCAACGCTGATGAGTTAGTTAGTCACGCGTTCTAATAGTGTCGAAACTTCAAAAAAATACCTGAATTAAATTAACTTTATCTTTGTCTTAAATATCAACCGTTCATAGTTCTTGTGAAACTGTCGAGATAAACTAGGAATTATTTTGAAAGATCAGTTAATCCGTATTAGATGCTCATGTACTAAATAATATAATATTAGAAAGAAAGGGAAAGAAAGAAAAGAAAGCAAAAGTATTTATTGGGACAAGCACAGGAGATCTCAATGTAAACTAAACACACACACACATTTAAAAAAAAAAACAAAGTTAAATTAAAATAAAGCAGAAAGTCCTGTGCGAGGACAAAAGGCTCCTATCTCAGCATGATGCTGCGACATTTAATAATAAATGTCGCAGCGCTGGTATTCTGATAGGGCCCGCAGTGATGTCACGGAAAGATACAGAAATAAATACTAAATAAAAATTAGCTCTGAATTAGGTCATCACTTTCATAACGAGTCAATAAAATGTGCTAAATGGCAGTTTAGTAGTTTCCTGTTCCACTTGTATGTGTGAATTTCACATCACTTCATATAACGTGATCTCTTTATTGATTAAGATATTTCATTACTACTAGCTGTGCAGAATGCTTTTCAGAGTTCAGTATCTGTTGCATACTAAATTAGGTTCATGAGATGAAGAATTATAATAAAATTAGCTGTTGCTCGGCTTCAGTCGCGTGGAGGAAAACGACACAAATAGCATCAATATTATCTCAAAGGAACGTACCTACTACTGGGATAAAAAGTATACTATGTATTAATTGTTTTCTGTTGTAATGCCAATAAACGCATTTTTCTATCTTTTCTTTCTACCCGTGTGACGGAGTGACTCGTTTCATCTAAATCCGTTCAGCCGTTAGTTTATTAACTGAAATCCAATTTGATGAACTAAATTTTAATATTTTCATATTTATTATACTAAGCAGGATCTCCTTAATTGATAACGATTTCTTTTAAATGCTTGTTTTCTTCAGCAAAAAGTAAACCCATTATATATTAGCGTATTTCCTAGCGACATACTCGTAAGTACAGCTAGACTCTACCTATATACATTTAGCCAAAAAACAAGTCTAAATTTAGTAGCTTTTAAAAAGCATTCCTGTTTCAAAAGCAAAACATGGAGACGAGACCATGACCACGGGTCATGATCATGGTTATGGTCTCATCTCCAAATTTTGTTTTTACAAATTAATGCACCCTTATTTATCTGTGTATAGTATTGTAAACTGCACCTGACTGTAGGTAATTTCCAAATATTGACCTTGAGTAGTTTTTTTATTTAATAATGAGACAAAATACATAATATCTATGCTGAGTCTGAGTACTAAAGAAAGTTTTATGATAGGTTACAAATTAAACAGTACCTAACTCCGAAAGATTAAAAGCTAGTAGATACAGAAAGTCTTCATCATTTCTTCGCTTTAAATGGGAAGATCAAATTTAAGCAAATAGTCTAGGTAGGTACTTGTACTTTAAAACTAGGGCCAGATAAGAACTAGGGTTCCCATTTAGTACAATTTATACCTCAAACGGCATAGAAGAAACTATATGACAATGACTTATTCAGTATAAACTGGATCTGCACCTAAAGCAAGTTTGATATTCTATCAGATAACCAAGGGAACGATACTTAGAAATGTACTCTATATAAATATACCTATGCAATTTACCAAGATGCATATAACAAAAGAAAACCGTTTGTGTTAACGGTCATTTATTTTGTTTCGAATACCAAAACACCTCTTCAAAACTGAAGTATTAGTATTAGCTAATTAATCAAAACATATCCTTATGCAGACATTATTAATTTATCTAGCACGCACACTTAAGGAAGACACTCTGGTCGGAGCCACGGTTATTGTCAACAAAGGGTTTGAACCGCTCATGATAATATTGGAAGTGTATAGGTACCAACATAAAACCACAAGAACATGAGGCTATGTGAGTACGACAGCGGGCAAGTGCCGATTAGTCTCTTTACAGGCTTAACATATCAAATGTAAACCACAGTCATGAAAAATAACATTTTATCATTTCCTTTTGTTGTAACGTCATTATAACATAAAAGATTACTCAGTTATATACGTAATTTTAATTTTCCCGCCTAAATTATGATTCCGATGATGTAAGCAATCTCAGTAAAACTCTTACTATTGACCCATAAATACTTAAATCGCGAGAGGATGACCCTTATATTACAAGATCGGGCGTAATTCAGCAAAAATGTAAACAGTCGGCCGTACGTTTTTGGTAGATTATTATAGGAGAACTAATTCTAATGGTGTCAGAATATTGAGCGCGTTGGGATCACAGGGCGCGGGTGATGCGGCGGGCACCGGGCGCCGGCGATCGGGCGGCGCGAGGGCGGTGCGCGCACGTGCTGGCGTGCGACTGCCGCGCGCCGCCGCCGCGCCCGCCGCGCGCCTCGCCTCGCTCCCGAGCCCCCGAGCCCCCGAGCGCCAGCACCCCAACCACCCTTCGCAACCCATCCGCTTCAGCCCATTCCACTACACATTGATTCCACTTGCTGTATTTTGCTAACATTTCAGTGACTATTACATTTTTGTTTGCTAGTCAATAGTGAAGTATTCTCGAGTTTTTTTAGTTATACATCAGTGAAATTTCTTAACTTTTTGATTTAAGACATCCACTTAAATAAATATTAAGTGGGTATTGGGTACACTGTGTGTGTGGTGACATCTGGCGTCCTTACTCTTACCTCTATGACACTAGCGCAGAGCAATTGACTACGTACGTCCTATTTAGTTATGAGCTCTACATTAAAAGCCTGAAAGGCTAAAATACCTCACCAGTAGCTATTGATTTCAAATCCAAAAAAATACAGAGGATTATAATCCCGATTTATTTATTTATTTAATACTTTAAGCACAGAAATGTACAGAGGCGGACTTAATGCCATAGGCATTTTCTACCAGTCAACCGATTCCACACTTGTCAATTGTTTTATCCAAGGTCGAGGGTCGAGGGGTCCTGTTCACATGCCCTTGATCTGTGTCTGTCACCCCCCTTGCTTGCTTGAGTACAATTCTTGGAAATATTTCCCTAATCTTTGTGATGAACTGATGACTCATATATCATTACTAAAATAGGAATCTCTAAATGGGCTTTACTAAGTAGTATCTTCTGCTCATTAAATTAAACTTAGATGTAAGATTGTGAAAGGTGTTAGGTTCTATAGTATGATTCATTTCAGAGCAATAGTTTGAACTATATAATATCCATAGCCAAGATGGACATAGCTTTATGGTTAGGAGCAATCAATCTAGAGATATTATATTAGCGTAGGTGCATATGTCTATGTTTCGGGTTTTCAGGTTTTCGGCGGTGATTAGAAGACTTGCGAAGTTCTTCAAATGCTGCCTAGCCTAACTGTACCTCTAATAGTCTTTCTTCGATGTTTTTCTCGCAGTTCCTTCAGTCCCAATGTCATTACAAAAATCTCAGTAATAACTAACATTATTACTAATAACCAAACACTGCCGAAATAAGTGGCTCTTGCCTTGTACCTTTAAACATACGCAACCTTACGTGACCCGCAAATAGCCTAACGATAAGATTTCAAGCGATGTTTGAGCCCTAATACATTTTTATTAAATTAAGATTTCGCTTTTTAAACTGAAAATGCGATCAATATTTAGGTAGGTTGAATAGCTCGAAATATTCGAAATTCTGTTATTCAAAATCAGCACTTCTTGGCATTTATATGAAGATAGCGACCCTGCCTAAAGTTATAAGATAATAGGTTTTTTTTTTTTTTAGTTCTATATTTCAGCAGTGAACTACTTGATATGTTATTATAGCTACGCGATGCCATTATCCCTCATCCAAGAGGCAGCTAATTTTACTGCAGACATTTATCATGTGCTTTTGACAAAGAAACCCAAGATCATTAATAATTACAAGAATCCATACAATTTTGCGTGCTACGCAGCTTTTATTTATCCAGACATTTTACTTTTACGTAGGTTTTACATTTGTGGGTTTCGTGTAAGGCATAGTCATTACGTTTCACTTGAATAAAAGAACTAACAGCACATAGACTCAAAACAAAACATTTCTGTGAGTAGAACCTATCTTTGTTCCTGCGAGTTTGAGAGCCTCTACGCCGTAGGCGCTGCGTAGCACAGTCTACGAAACAGTAACGTATTGAAATCATTTTATTTTCACATTTCTTTGTAAAGACCTACATAATTATGGAAAAAGCATGCGATGAAAGTTGCGGTATAGGGGTTTACGGGGGCGAAAAATCGATCTAGCTTGGTCTCATATCTGGGAAAATACGTTTTCTATATTTTCACAGCCTCGGGAATGTGATGCAACGTTGGTATTTCTGTACGATAAATGTTTTCTATTTTCACCCGAGCAGAGCTCGGTCGACCATGTACTTACTGGTCTATATTAGGTAGCTTAAGTTTTGTATGCGGCTAATGCGCATGCGTAATCATGTATAATAAGTGAAGCTTATGTAGGTAATACAAGTAGCAGGTAAAGCAAAGTTTTTAACCGAGACAGCTAACCTCGCGGATGGATCTCAATATCCCAATACCTATAATCAGATAAATGATGAATGGTATATTCAGTTCCGAGAGAAATATTTACGTTCGTAATTAACACTTCTCATCAAAAAAAAAAAAAAAAAACATTTCCGTTTTTATGGTTTCTGTCGTAATTTAACACAAAATAGTTTTCATTCCATGAAAAAAATCACATGATTGTATAGCTGGCAGTTTGGCCATTACAGTGATAAGCGAAAATTCAAAATGAGAAATTTCATTTGTTTTTCCTATAAATGAAATGATTCACTGTTTTGAGACAAATGAGTGTTTAAGGTGTTGGAGTAAATTTCACCATTGGAAACTAAGAATCAGTGCTTATCTTAAAACTTTTTGTTCTTTATTTGTTTACTGTGACTTTGGAACATCTGAAAAAGTTTTTTTTCTAAAACATAAGGATACTTTGCCCGCAGATGCCGCCCAAGTGGTGGCATTGCTGGATTCTGGACTTGGCTGGCCCAGTCAGCGTGTGGCTGAAAGATTGCATCTAAGCCTGTCGTCTGTTCATAGAGTCTACAAACGCTATCGGGAGACTGGTTTGTTCACGCGCCGTTCAGGATCTGGCAGGAATCGGGTCACTTCTGAGCGAGATAATCGATTTATTGTAACAACTTCTTTACGAAATCGACGCCTTAATGCTTTTCAACTGCAGCAGCAGCTTCATGTTGTACGTAGGGTGGCTGTAAGTGACTCTACAATTAGAAGAAGGTTGAAGGAACCTGGACTGGTACCGCACAAGCCAGTAAATGGGCCGAAATTAACTGCAAACCGTCGAAGAGCGCGCCTTAACTTTGCACGTGAGCACCTAAATTGGTCATACCTCCAGTGGAACAAAGTCCTCTTTTCTGATGAGTGTAAAATTGTGATGTATGGTTACGACGGAAGCAACAAGGTTTACAGAAGAGATGGAGAACGCTTTGCACAATGCTGCATTGAAGAAAAGGTCCAGCGATGGTGGCGGTTCGTGGACGGTTTGGGGAGGAATCAGCGCCGACGGTAAGACAGAGCTTGTCTTTGTGTGTGTGAGCCTCACGTGATGCCCTATGCACATTTTATTGGCAACGGTTTCATATTCATGCACGACAATGCTAGCGCTCACACCGCGAGCGTCGTACGAGATTATGTTACCGAAGTCGGTATCTCCATTATGGAATGGCCAGCAAGAAGTCCGAACATATCCGAACAGATCCTGCCCCAGAAACACTTAGCCAGCTGCAAAATGAAACCCAAGAGGAAAGGAATGGAATGCCACAACATTTGATCGTGACTCTCATCCGATCGATGAAGAACCGTATGGAAGCAGTAATAAGATCTCGGGAAGGGAATACAAGTTATTAAATAAACGTTTTTTTCATTTACTTTTGTTTTTTTATCAATTTCCTTCATACAGGGTAAAAATTACTTGTTAAACAACAAAATAAGAAACCTATGGAAATTTAATTTGAATTTAGAACATTAACATTAGGATTTGAAAACCTCATATTATTCACTATTAGACGACATTTGACATATATTGCTAAATATACACATTTTTCTGATAATCCTTACAAAACATAAACTTGCAAGGTGTTTCGATTTTTCTGATGAGAAGTGTATTAATGGCGAAAAGTTCTTGCAGTTGGCGCATGAAGAGCTACTTAGATAGTCCCGGCCGGTGCATGCACAGTAAGACGTTCACGTTCCTAAATACGTGAGCATAACAGCTTTTAAAATCTGAGATGACATGCCCAGGTGCCTGATAGAATGTGCCGATATACGATACCTGTAGGTATTAGCTGTGCGTCTAGAAAAACAACTTAGTTCAGGTTACGATAGGTCCTAGTAAACGTAACATAAATTAAATAGTATTTAAAATTGAAAATACTTGTTTCGTACATAATATTTACATAGTTTTAAGACTTAAAGGTGATACTTATTGTGCTTGTAGCAAAAATTTAAACCAGAGTGCTATAGATAGTTGTATTTTCTATTAAAACATCTTTCGAATTTACCGTACGTTTACGACGTGCATTCGTGCTCTGGTCCTAGGACCATTCCTGAGTAGGTAACTCTTGTTGCTCTTCGTCGCCAACTCGGGTCATAGACGTACGTTTGATGTAAGTACCTACTTACGTTATCAGAAAGTTTTCTAACATAATTACTTAGATAGACAGGTAACAATATAAATGTTAGCATAAAACAACTTAGTATGCCTATCATCCCTCAAATGTCTTAAAAAACAAAACCATAATCTGCTATGAATATCAGGTAAAAACTAATCCTACCCTAAGGATTGGTTTTTGGACAAAACTACCTCAAGCTACATTTTTTTTATTACTATGGTAACTTGATAAAGAGCTACAATTTTTTTTAAAACGTAGGTAGCCACGGGCTACCCTGCGAACCACGGGGGACCCCAGTCAGGTACTAAGTTCCTTAGCGATACTCGCACGCAAACATACACTCGTATATACACTGGCCTGCAAAACTAAGTACAACACTTTTAAAATTTCATGTTTTTCTAAACTATAGAAGAAATAAAAAACAATTTATAGCTATTTTTATCAGCTTTCTTTGAAACTATAGTAAATTATTATAATTATATTTTTTTTTTTTAAACTTTGCCCCACAATAGGATTTCTCCTGTATCGTGGGTGCGTTTACAAACATTTATACTCACATACACAAACAGCCAGACCCGGAACAACTACTTGTAGGTCATACAAATATTTGTTCCGTGCGGGAATCGAACCCGCGACAATTATATGTACTTACATAGTAACTTTTTTAAATCTAAAAAAGATAAAACAATAAAAATAGCCATTTTTAGCTTAGTGTCATAAAACTCAATTAACATTTACAAGTATGTTTTACATGTTTTTTTTTTTTTACTCGTATTGCTTCCTCAGGCTCTGCTTACAGCTTCGAGTCGATTTGGCATACTGAACACGAGGTTTCGGAGCCGATGTTGGGGAATATTCTCCCATTCTTCTATCAGGGCCTGTATTAGTGCCCTGAGGGTACTGTGGTAGGTCTGCGGCTTCTGACTAGCCTCCCTCTCATCCCAGGTGTGCTCAATCGGGTTGAGATCAGGACTTCTTGATGGCCAAGCCATCACGCTGATACCAACCTCCTGAATATACTCTTGCACGACCCGAGCCGTGTGTGGCCGGGCATTATCATGCATCAGCATCGATCCATCACCCATATTTACTAAATACGGCCCTGCATACTCATTGTGAATCTCCTGGGCATATCTTTCCCCAGTCAGAGTGCCATGTTCTATGGCCTACTTACTCTGTGCGACCTTCTGAAGATATGCCAGCCCATACATGTACACTGCCTCCACCGTACTGGACTCTTTCTGAGAAGCAGGCTTGAAGGTATCGCTAACCAGGTCACCTGTAGACACATCTGTAAACAAAATTCTTGATCATTCTTCTTGATCCCACTGTATGTGTCCACGGGCGTATCGCAGTCTCGCTACTCGATGCTCTCTCTCGAGCTTTGGCCCCAAGCTCGAGAGAGAGCATCGAGTAGCGAGACTGCGATCGCTCGCTCGCTAGTCTTCGGGGTTTCAGGATTACTTCAGCCGGTCTTCTTCTCACTGCACTGTCTCTAATGTAGTTCCTTCGGGTCTGAAGAAGCTGTTGCTAGACTTCAACTGCATTTAGGTGGCGATTTCTCAACACAGTGGAAACAATATAACGGTCTTCTCGGGCACTAGTACACCTGGGTCTGCCATTACCAGGTCTCCTCAAATGGTTTCCAGTATTTTCGTACCTTTGTTTCACCTTCTGGACCGTTCGTAACGTCACACCTACCATTCTTGCAGTACGACGCATAATGATGCCTTGTTCCAGAAAAGTCATGATCCTAGCACATTCTTCAGGTGAAAGAGGCATGATAATTCATGTGCTGTTGTCTAACTTAGCTTTTGTAACAAGCCTCATCGATCAAGAAAAAATGTGAAAACAAAAATAGAAACAAAAAATTAATGGTAAAATTGTAATTCGAAAAGGATTATTTTTGATTTTAAAGTTTTTTTCAGCCATTTCATAAAAGAAGGTTACCGACTTCGAATCCTTTTTGTTTCGAAAGTAGGTATATCTTGTGTACTTAAAAAGTTATTGCAATTTAACACAATAAACATGTGATACCTACTGAGTTTTGCAGGCCAGTGTAGATAGTGCAATCCACGACGACGCGCCCCACTCCGCTCCGCTCCGTACTAAAGTACAGCTTACGGTACAGTAATCGCGAAGTGGGGCGCATCGTCGTGGATTGCACTATCTGTATAATAGAAAGAGACCGATAGAAAATTTAAGGGAAAACAAACAGTGACACATTACATTTTGTAGGAGGAAATACTAAACAAGATACGGCCAAATATGTAACCAACAACATTTCCCACGGAATACACGTAAAATAGTTATTTGTTATACAAGAGTGCAAAGTTGCTTTTTAACCGCGTGTTCAATTTTGATGACCGAGCAAGCGAAGGATTCTAAAATTGAATCACGAGCGCAGCGAGTGATTCAAAATTAGAATCCTGAGCGTTAGCGAGGGAATCAAAAGAGCACGAGGTGAAAAATCTTTGCACTCGAGTGCAACACGTAACTTTTCATTCCACCTCAGCGAGGAAATGACTAAATGCAAAAAAAAAAACGTTTTCATCCCACCATCTCGGAAAGAGTATTTTTAATCTTCAGTATCTGAGTGGAAAAGCCGTTTTTATTCTCTAGAGGATAAAGTAAATTGAATTTAGAACATCGTGTGCACTAAGTTTGTGAATTAAAAAAAACATTAAACCTATTTACTGCTACCTCTATGGTGGTTTGTTAAACACTCAGACTCGGAACCTTCTTGGTGTTCTTTTTTCAATTTGCTTTGTACGCGGTTCTTTACGCGGCATTTTTTCACGTCATTGTTAAACCTTAGGTATATTAAAAACAAGAAACTTGAAAACAAGTGAAAAAACTAAAATGAGTGATTCTAGCGACGAGGAAGTTTGCTTGACGCCAACAGAATTGACTGAAACTGTTAATAATGCGCAAATGAGCTTTCTCCCTCAACAATCACGCGAGAAGTATTTAAAACAGTACGATATGTTCAACACGTGGCGACTAGCAAAAGGAGCCAAAACTTTCTCAGAAAACGTTTTGCTGGCATATTTTATAGAATTATCCGAGAACAAGAAAGCAAGCACTCTATGGAGTACGTATTCGATGCTAAAAGCAACAATAAAGATGAAAAAAGACAAACATATCGATACCTATCCTAAATTAGTGGCATTTTTAAAAAGAGCCTCATCTGGTCATCAACCAAAAAAATCGAAGGTTTTCACAGTATCTGATATTGAAAAGTTTCTTAACGAAGCACCCGATTCCGTATATTTGGCGGCAAAAGTAAGTCAGTTGCACATTCAGTATCTACTTAAGTATATTAATCTCAATTAAATAGTATACTTAGTAGATGTTGATAGGCATAATTATGCGTTCATATCAATTTTATTCATTTATCTACTACAATACTCTTTACGTTACAGGTTGTTCTTATTATTGGAATAAACGGAGCATGTCGAACTAATGAACTAACACAACTTAATGTCAAAAACATTGAGAAACATTCAGATGACTTACTATTAATTAATTTACCTAATACAAAGACAAAAAGAGACCGCAACTTCGTCATTCGCAAGGAATACGTAACGATTGTTGAGAAATATCAAGCCTTACGCCCGCCTAACACTCCAATCAATCGATTTTTTCTACAGTATCGCAATGGAAAGTGTGTTAGACAGCCTATGGGTACTAATAAAATTGGCAGTATCCCACGAGAAATAGCAACATTTCTTGAACTTCCAGAACCCCTGTTGTACACGGGTCATTGTTTCCGACGAACTTCAGCCACACTTTTGGCTGATTCCGGAGCTGATCTGCTGTCCCTTAAGCGCCACGGAGGCTGGAAGTCCAATGCAGTTGTAGAGGGATACCTACATAGAGGATTCCATCCAAAATAAGTCTAAAATATGTGAAGGCATCGTAGGAGCCATTACACTGAAAGAGCCTCAATCGGATCCTTGTACTGGCCCTTCTACATCAAAAATAAGCCGTTATGAAACACCTAACCATCTCCCTCTCTCTCCAACATTCACGCCAAGGGAATCCGATGAATCGGTACAACTATTAAGTATGACAGATAGTTTACCGAAAAACAGTACACAAGTGACTAACACCAATATTACAGTACCAAACAAAAATATTACACTCAATTTAAATAACTGTAGCAACGTTACTTTAAAATTTTCTTAATTATACCTTAGTATTATTTTGTTATAATTTAAAGATTATTCTGTAATACTTACCTGTCATAATGTAGTAATTAATATCTAAACTGAAATAAAAGTGTACCTATCTTGTGATTGTAATAGTTATTTGTTATACAAGAGTGCAAAGTTGCTTTTTAACCGCGTGTTCAATTTTGATGACCGAGCAAGCGAAGGATTCTAAAATTGAATCACGAGCGCAGCGAGTGATTCAAAATTAGAATCGTGAGCGTTAGCGAGGGAATCAAAAGAGCACGAGGTGAAAAATCTTTGCACTCGAGTGCAACACGTAACTTTTCATTCCACCTCAGCGAGGAAATGACTAAATGCAAAAAAAAAAACGTTTACAATCACAAGATAGGTACACTTTTATTTCAGTTTAGGTATTAATTACTACATTATGACAGGTAAGTATTACAGAATAATCTTTAAATTATAACAAAATAATACTAAGGTATAATTAAGAAAATTTTAAAGTAACGTTGCTACAGTTATTTAAATTGAGTGTAATATTTTTGTTTGGTACTGTAATATTGGTGTTAGTCACTTGTGTACTGTTTTTCGGTAAACTATCTGTCATACTTAATAGTTGTACCGATTCATCGGATTCCCTTGGCGTGAATGTTGGAGAGAGAGGGAGATGGTTAGGTGTTTCATAACGGCTTATTTTTGATGTAGAAGGGCCAGTACAAGGATCCGATTGAGGCTCTTTCAGTGTAATGGCTCCTACGATGCCTTCACATATTTTAGACTTATTTTGGATGGAATCCTCTATGTATCCCTCTACAACTGCATTGGACTTCCAGCCTCCGTGGCGCTTAAGGGACAGCAGATCAGCTCCGGAATCAGCCAAAAGTGTGGCTGAAGTTCGTCGGAAACAATGACCCGTGTACAACAGGGGTTCTGGAAGTTCAAGAAATGTTGCTATTTCTCGTGGGATACTGCCAATTTTATTAGTACCCATAGGCTGTCTAACACACTTTCCATTGCGATACTGTAGAAAAAATCGATTGATTGGAGTGTTAGGCGGGCGTAAGGCTTGATATTTCTCAACAATCGTTACGTATTCCTTGCGAATGACGAAGTTGCGGTCTCTTTTTGTCTTTGTATTAGGTAAATTAATTAATAGTAAGTCATCTGAATGTTTCTCAATGTTTTTGACATTAAGTTGTGTTAGTTCATTAGTTCGACATGCTCCGTTTATTCCAATAATAAGAACAACCTGTAACGTAAAGAGTATTGTAGTAGATAAATGAATAAAATTGATATGAACGCATAATTATGCCTATCAACATCTACTAAGTATACTATTTAATTGAGATTAATATACTTAAGTAGATACTGAATGTGCAACTGACTTACTTTTGCCGCCAAATATACGGAATCGGGTGCTTCGTTAAGAAACTTTTCAATATCAGATACTGTGAAAACCTTCGATTTTTTTGGTTGATGACCAGATGAGGCTCTTTTTAAAAATGCCACTAATTTAGGATAGGTATCGATATGTTTGTCTTTTTTCATCTTTATTGTTGCTTTTAGCATCGAATACGTACTCCATAGAGTGCTTGCTTTCTTGTTCTCGGATAATTCTATAAAATATGCCAGCAAAACGTTTTCTGAGAAAGTTTTGGCTCCTTTTGCTAGTCGCCACGTGTTGAACATATCGTACTGTTTTAAATACTTCTCGCGTGATTGTTGAGGGAGAAAGCTCATTTGCGCATTATTAACAGTTTCAGTCAATTCTGTTGGCGTCAAGCAAACTTCCTCGTCGCTAGAATCACTCATTTTAGTTTTTTCACTTGTTTTCAAGTTTCTTGTTTTTAATATACCTAAGGTTTAACAATGACGTGAAAAAATGCCGCGTAAAGAACCGCGTACAAAGCAAATTGAAAAAAGAACACCAAGAAGGTTCCGAGTCTGAGTTTTTAACAAACCACCATAGAGGTAGCAGTAAATAGGTTTAATGTTTTTTTTAATTCACAAACTTAGTGCACACGATGTTCTAAATTCAATTTACTTTATCCTCTAGAGAATAAAAACGGCTTTTCCACTCAGATACTGAAGATTAAAAATACTCTTTCCGAGATGGTGGGATGAAAAACATATTTTTATGTCAATGGTGGACAGAAATGATATTATTTTCTATTGACATACGTCAATGATGTTTTCATTTACAGATGGTGACAGAGCGATCACGTATGTTGCCAACTGACAAAAAGTACAGTTATATTTAGGGCCTGTTTCACTGTGTCCGGACGTATGAAATTATTTGCCGTGTAATTCAACGGGAAAAAGAACCTTATTCAATTTTCGGAAAGCGGAATGCAAAATAATAAACTGTAATTGTACCTACAAATCTACGCCCTTCACTTATTAAGAACTCCCAAAATAGAATAGAATAGCCGAAGGTGCTTCAAAGTTTTTGGAACGACCGCGACGTTCCTCATCGCGTCTTGCGGTAGGAGTTGGTGTGGTGAAGTAAAGAAAAGGGGGAATTCGTAAAGAAAAGATCAACTCCCACAAATTTGGATTACTTGTGGATTCTCGTGTTCAAGTGGATGCTATTTACACCGAATTTCGGAAAGCATTCGACAAGATTGATCATGAGTTCCTACTGAATACAATTTCATTTAACGGTATACCTACGTGGTGATTGACTCCGTTTACTCCGATAGTTCATATGTCACGAACAGAACTCAAAGGGTAGTAGTTAACGGTTTCAGGTCTGCTACAATAATTATTGTAACTTCCGGTGTACCTCAGGGTTCGATTCTGGAACCCTTTTTATTTATCTTATTTATAACGATATTGACTTTTCGAAATTCTAGCCTAAAGTGCTGACGATCTCAAAATTTTTAGGGCCATAAAAATTTGCAAAACTGCGGAATATTACAGGATGGCTTCAGTGAATATTGCAGGTACAATAAATTGCAATAATGTCTGCCTAAATGCACCCTAGTACCCAAGCACCCGAGTACGTAGTGCTAGTGTGGCATCCCTTTTACAATAAGTATTCAGAACGTATTAAAAAAAGGTTCAAAGAAAATTCCTAAAAGCCATGCATTACCGTTGTTTCCACACAGTTCCACTGCGTCTGTCTGTCTGAACGCGATAAACTCAAAAACTACCGAACAGATTTTCTAACGGTTTTCACCAATGGACGGAGTAATTCATGTGAAAGATTTTAGTGTATAATTCATTTAGGTTTTGTGCAAATTGGCTGAAATATAACGATTATTGTTAACGATGTCGGAAAAAATTATGCCGACTGGGAGCTTTACTGGTGTGCGCTGCGCAAATCGTAAAAGATACATAAAACCCATATAAAATAATAAAATTTCATTGTTATTTCCGAAGCTATTATAACCGGTAAGTATTATAATCCAAAACCAATAAAATATGTTATTTAAATTGGATATTTAATTTAGATTAAAATATGCCTTCAAATCACATCATTTAAATGAATAGTTTAAAAGATATCACAGATTCTAAATTACACGTAAGAAAATAATTACCTATGGCTACGCGGGCGCAGCGGTAGGAGTCAATTACCTTCTCTTCGGCTATTAGGTATGTAATCCCGGTAGTACGTTCCCGTGGAATATTTAGTGATATTCACGCGGCGAAGCCGCGGGCAAAAGCTAGTCCGTATTAAAATAAGTTACATAGTTTCTTATCATGGACAGTGGCGGATTTACCCTAAGGCCCAGTAGTCCCGGGCGTAGGGCGGCCGATCGTGACAAAAAATTCACTAATGATAACAAGAAAAAAAGCATTGAGTTTTTTTTTTTAATAGTGCTTATACATATATTCTAAACGTTCGCGCACATTATGGCGGGCCGCACTGCACCGCATCTTATAACAATATTAACTTAAAACCATTTATAAATATGTCCAAATAACTAATTGAAACGCGTCATAGAATTTCGCGGCGCCAACCCGACTCATAGTTAACTAAATTTCTAAATTCATTACGTAGTCTTTAAGATGGGTGCTGAGAAAGTACTACATGGCCTGGGGCCTAGGGCGGCCAAGACTGCAAATCTGCCACTGATCATGGGAGGGCAGCTGCCCACTCCTGCATTTCGTATGCTTTTTGTCGATAAAAGTTATGTTTTCCTGGGGATCACGCTCGACTCAAGGCTGCAATGGGGTCCTCATTTAACATCTCTCGCAGGACGGCTAAGTTCAGCAGATATGCTGTAAGAAAAATCCGTCAATTTACTACTGATATACCTAGATACGGCAAGTCTATTTCAGTTACTTTCATAGTATTATGTCCTACGGTATTTTACTATGGGGACGGGCTGCAGATATCGACTCTATTTTTATTCTGCAGAAAAGAGCCATTAGAGTAATATATTGCCTCCGTAGGCGCGATTCTCTAAGGGAACTGTTTAAAAATATTAATATAATGACGGTACCTTGTCAATATATCTATGAGAACATCATTTACCTACCTAAGGAAAAATCTTAATCTTTTCAGTAAAAGAGGTGAAAGACACAATTTATAGTACGAGAAATAGGGACCAATTAGTTCAACCGGGTTTCAGACTGGCTAAAGTAGACTCATCCTTCATGGGGTACCTACTGTTTAAAATGTTACAGTAAAATACCTCCTAACATAATACAACTAAATTAAACGAAATTTAAATCTTCTATAAAACTCACACTATGCCGGGAGATTATATCGCTGACAAAAATGCTTGGCTCAATGCTGGTCCAGCTCCACAAGGGCGCATAAAATAATTGATGAGCATTCTAAAATATTGTTGGAGCTGCGGAAGATTGCAAAAACTATCGTTGAATTGTATAACTTCAATCTCTTAGTATTGTATAATTGCATAGTACATGTGTGAGCACTGTGACAACGTACCTTCAAGCTACCATTTGCTGGGTAGGTACGTCTATCATTGACTTGAATGTGCCCTGGCGGCTGAGAGTATGTCATGCTCACTCAAATGTCTCGCTGGTGGTGGCGCGCTGGCGTGTGTGTTGGATCGCTAAGTTCCCTTCAAAGTGGTTGAGCTAAACGCTGCTGATCCTTGCGTCATGTTCGTGAACGGGCGCAGTCAGTAGGGACTGGTCATCTCTTGTCTGCCACGGCTTATTTTAATTTTTGAATTGTCTTTAAAATGTATCTTTCTATTACGGACGTTTTTTATGTGCACATCTTTCTACATCGTTTTTACACGTATAATTTCAACATGAATGATGTAACCAATATTTTGTAACAATATTATGATTTAAAGAGCGTCCGTGGAGTTTCTTGCCCGTTCTTCTCCATAGGAACCTACGCTTTGGAATGGGCAACTAGCTTCATATTTCTGACTGACTGACCCCTAGACAATTCAAAAGTGCCTGTAAATGGTATATGAAATAAGTGCTTTGAGTTTGAGTTAGTCACGTTAAGACTTAATTTACGTAGTTTTTAGTTTTCAGGTAATTCATTGTTGAGTAAGTCTTATCGTAGGTTTTTTCTATTTAGAATAAACCTACGTTAAGACTTAAATTTTAGAAAAAACGTCATGTTATTATTTTATTATATCATGCAAAATACGCGAACCCACCTATAGCTTAGGATCCCCTGCAGGTGATTGCTCTACACACTACATGCAGGGTAAAACATGTGCCTCGGTCTGTTTTGTCCAAAAGCTGGGTACGCCCATGTGGTTAGTACTTATAAAATGCCGCGGGGTGCGCGCACGGCCGCCATGTCGAGTAAGTACCTCTTGTCGCTGAAACGTAGGTATGCAGGCACCTCTGTGTCGAATAAGACATAATTATAATAAGAAATTCCATCTGAACGTTGTTTGTTCTTTCTGCTGGTAGATTCAAAAATATTGTACTCAAAACACATATTGTCATGTAATGAGTTTTTCTTTGTTTACTTTTACTTTTGTTTTAATAATGAACACAATAAATAATTTCTAACTTAAATTTGTGTAGTTTGTTTTAGTTTAAATATAATCTTACTATTATAATATTATAAAGGCGAAAGTTTGTGAGTGTGTATGTTTGTCTCTTCTTCACGCTAAAACTACTGAACGGATCTGCATAAAATTTGGCACGTATGTGATAATCCAGATTATAAACTATCTGTAGTTTATAATCTGGATTATCACATAAAATACTTTTTATCCCGATATTCCCACGGAATCGAAACTTATGCGGGTGAAACCGCGGGGCGCAGCTAGTGATCTATAAAGATTATTTTCATCCCACCATCTCGGAAAGAGTATTTTTAATCTTCAGTATCTGAGTGGAAAAGCCGTTTTTATTCTCTAGAGGATAAAGTAAATTGAATTTAGAACATCGTGTGCACTAAGTTTGTGAATTAAAAAAAACATTAAACCTATTTACTGCTACCTCTATGGTGGTTTGTTAAAAACTCAGACTCGGAACCTTCTTGGTGTTCTTTTTTCAATTTGCTTTGTACGCGGTTCTTTACGCGGCATTTTTTCACGTCATTGTTAAACCTTAGGTATATTAAAAACAAGAAACTTGAAAACAAGTGAAAAAACTAAAATGAGTGATTCTAGCGACGAGGAAGTTTGCTTGACGCCAACAGAATTGACTGAAACTGTTAATAATGCGCAAATGAGCTTTCTCCCTCAACAATCACGCGAGAAGTATTTAAAACAGTACCTACGATATGTTCAACACGTGGCGACTAGCAAAAGGAGCCAAAACTTTCTCAGAAAACGTTTTGCTGGCATATTTTATAGAATTATCCGAGAACAAGAAAGCAAGCACTCTATGGAGTACGTATTCGATGCTAAAAGCAACAATAAAGATGAAAAAAGACAAACATATCGATACCTATCCTAAATTAGTGGCATTTTTAAAAAGAGCCTCATCTGGTCATCAACCAAAAAAATCGAAGGTTTTCACAGTATCTGATATTGAAAAGTTTCTTAACGAAGCACCCGATTCCGTATATTTGGCGGCAAAAGTAAGTCAGTTGCACATTCAGTATCTACTTAAGTATATTAATCTCAATTAAATAGTATACTTAGTAGATGTTGATAGGCATAATTATGCGTTCATATCAATTTTATTCATTTATCTACTACAATACTCTTTACGTTACAGGTTGTTCTTATTATTGGAATAAACGGAGCATGTCGAACTAATGAACTAACACAACTTAATGTCAAAAACATTGAGAAACATTCAGATGACTTACTATTAATTAATTTACCTAATACAAAGACAAAAAGAGACCGCAACTTCGTCATTCGCAAGGAATACGTAACGATTGTTGAGAAATATCAAGCCTTACGCCCGCCTAACACTCCAATCAATCGATTTTTTCTACAGTATCGCAATGGAAAGTGTGTTAGACAGCCTATGGGTACTAATAAAATTGGCTGTATCCCACGAGAAATAGCAACATTTCTTGAACTTCCAGAACCCCTGTTGTACACGGGTCATTGTTTCCGACGAACTTCAGCCACACTTTTGGCTGATTCCGGAGCTGATCTGCTGTCCCTTAAGCGCCACGGAGGCTGGAAGTCCAATGCAGTTGTAGAGGGATACCTACATAGAGGATTCCATCCAAAATAAGTCTAAAATATGTGAAGGCATCGTAGGAGCCATTACACTGAAAGAGCCTCAATCGGATCCTTGTACTGGCCCTTCTACATCAAAAATAAGCCGTTATGAAACACCTAACCATCTCCCTCTCTCTCCAACATTCACGCCAAGGGAATCCGATGAATCGGTACAACTATTAAGTATGACAGATAGTTTACCGAAAAACAGTACACAAGTGACTAACACCAATATTACAGTACCAAACAAAAATATTACACTCAATTTAAATAACTGTAGCAACGTTACTTTAAAATTTTCTTAATTATACCTTAGTATTATTTTGTTATAATTTAAAGATTATTCTGTAATACTTACCTGTCATAATGTAGTAATTAATACCTAAACTGAAATAAAAGTGTACCTATCTTGTGATTGTAAACGTTTTTTTTTTTGCATTTAGTCATTTCCTCGCTGAGGTGGAATGAAAAGTTACGTGTTGCACTCGAGTGCAAAGATTTTTCACCTCGTGCTCTTTTGATTCCCTCGCTAACGCTCACGATTCTAATTTTGAATCACTCGCTGCGCTCGTGATTCAATTTTAGAATCCTTCGCTTGCTCGGTCATCAAAATTGAACACGCGGTTAAAAAGCAACTTTGCACTCTTGTATAACAAATAACTATTACAATCACAAGATAGGTACACTTTTATTTCAGTTTAGGTATTAATTACTACATTATGACAGGTAAGTATTACAGAATAATCTTTAAATTATAACAAAATAATACTAAGGTATAATTAAGAAAATTTTAAAGTAACGTTACTACAGTTATTTAAATTGAGTGTAATATTTTTGTTTGGTACTGTAATATTGGTGTTAGTCACTTGTGTACTGTTTTTCGGTAAACTATCTGTCATACTTAATAGTTGTACCGATTCATCGGATTCCCTTGGCGTGAATGTTGGAGAGAGAGGGAGATGGTTAGGTGTTTCATAACGGCTTATTTTTGATGTAGAAGGGCCAGTACAAGGATCCGATTGAGGCTCTTTCAGTGTAATGGCTCCTACGATGCCTTCACATATTTTAGACTTATTTTGGATGGAATCCTCTATGTATCCCTCTACAACTGCATTGGACTTCCAGCCTCCGTGGCGCTTAAGGGACAGCAGATCAGCTCCGGAATCAGCCAAAAGTGTGGCTGAAGTTCGTCGGAAACAATGACCCGTGTACAACAGGGGTTCTGGAAGTTCAAGAAATGTTGCTATTTCTCGTGGGATACTGCCAATTTTATTAGTACCCATAGGCTGTCTAACACACTTTCCATTGCGATACTGTAGAAAAAATCGATTGATTGGAGTGTTAGGCGGACGTAAGGCTTGATATTTCTCAACAATCGTTACGTATTCCTTGCGAATGACGAAGTTGCGGTCTCTTTTTGTCTTTGTATTAGGTAAATTAATTAATAGTAAGTCATCTGAATGTTTCTCAATGTTTTTGACATTAAGTTGTGTTAGTTCATTAGTTCGACATGCTCCGTTTATTCCAATAATAAGAACAACCTGTAACGTAAAGAGTATTGTAGTAGATAAATGAATAAAATTGATATGAACGCATAATTATGCCTATCAACATCTACTAAGTATACTATTTAATTGAGATTAATATACTTAAGTAGATACTGAATGTGCAACTGACTTACTTTTGCCGCCAAATATACGGAATCGGGTGCTTCGTTAAGAAACTTTTCAATATCAGATACTGTGAAAACCTTCGATTTTTTTGGTTGATGACCAGATGAGGCTCTTTTTAAAAATACCACTAATTTAGGATAGGTATCGATATGTTTGTCTTTTTTCATCTTTATTGTTGCTTTTAGCATCGAATACGTACTCCATAGAGTGCTTGCTTTCTTGTTCTCGGATAATTCTATAAAATATGCCAGCAAAACGTTTTCTGAGAAAGTTTTGGCTCCTTTTGCTAGTCGCCACGTGTTGAACATATCGTACTGTTTTAAATACTTCTCGCGTGATTGTTGAGGGAGAAAGCTCATTTGCGCATTATTAACAGTTTCAGTCAATTCTGTTGGCGTCAAGCAAACTTCCTCGTCGCTAGAATCACTCATTTTAGTTTTTTCACTTGTTTTCAAGTTTCTTGTTTTTAATATACCTAAGGTTTAACAATGACGTGAAAAAATGCCGCGTAAAGAACCGCGTACAAAGCAAATTGAAAAAAGAACACCAAGAAGGTTCCGAGTCTGAGTTTTTAACAAATTAAAAAAAAGTTGTATGATATATTCGGCACCATAGAGGTAGCAGTAAATAGGTTTAATGTTTTTTTTAATTCACAAACTTAGTGCACACGATGTTCTAAATTCAATTTACTTTATCCTCTAGAGAATAAAAACGGCTTTTCCACTCAGATACTGAATATAACTAAAAATACTCTTTCCGAGATGGTGGGATGAAAACGTTTTTTTTTTTTTGCATTTAGTCATTTCCTCGCTGAGGTGGAATGAAAAGTTACGTGTTGCACTCGAGTGCAAAGATTTTTCACCTCGTGCTCTTTTGATTCCCTCGCTAACGCTCAGGATTCTAATTTTGAATCACTCGCTGCGCTCGTGATTCAATTTTAGAATCCTTCGCTTGCTCGGTCATCAAAATTGAACACGCGGTTAAAAAGCAACTTTGCACTCTTGTATAACAAATAACTATTTTATGTCAATGCTGTCCACAGACTACTTACCCGCATTCCGAGTTAGGATATAATCGATGTTAGCGTGCTAACATCCGTACCGAATTAACGTGGACGCGATAACGTTGCGTCTTGAATCGTCATAGATGACGTCATGACGTGCGCCATCTTGCGATAACGCCGACCATGCCTTTTACAAATATCACCGTGAGCACTGTCAAAAATGACAGTTGTGCTGTTTTGTTTTGACTCGCATCATCTTAAAACTAACTTGGCATTTTCAAAATTGTGCTTCTGGCTACCGTTCGCTAACAAAGAAGAAGAAGAAATATGTGGTATAAACACAAAGAAATATGTTATGCAAGTTTTGACGTTGAGCGAGTACTGTGAGCGCATTTACAGCCCTCAGCTGTCATTATCGTGATATCTTACTCGGAACGCCAAATATCGATGTCAGCGCTGTGACTGCTGTGAGCGATTATGTTCTAATTCGGAAAGCGGCCTTAGAGATAATGTTTCTGTCTGTGTCAAAATTGTCAAATGCTGTCAATGTGGGTGGTTTGTTTTCTTACTTTTATCTTCTTTCATTCATTGATTCACTGATTTCTGGATACGTGAACGCAAACAAATAATGATAAATTAAGAGATAACATTTATAACCCTGTGTATTTTTTGAGAACTAATGTTTAATCGTATCGAAAATGGAAAAAACATTTCTGCAACCTGTACAACCTAAAGTTTTCAAAGCAATCAAGGATTTAGACATTAGTGCCATTAAGAAATTCACAATAGATGAACTAAGACCTATAATACCATGTCTAGTTCGTATGGCACTTATTGCTCCGCTAGACACAACCAGAGCCTGTGGTGAAGCCAAGAAAGATGTGCTTACTTTGCTCTCCGGTATAGACCTAGTTAATTTTATTGTTTCTCTCTTGTCTATCGAATTTAATGCATTAGAAACGGACGTCAAGAAAGAACAGCAAATGAGGTAAGGTATTGTTGCATTTATCTTTACCAGCTGTGTTCCTAATATTCTGAGACTTAATGTTTCTCTATTTCAGACTAAAAAATGGATCACAATGCACAGAAACATTTCTTATACAAAGTATAACCAATGGCATAACTAATGATTTTGAGCAGTCTGACTCGTCCCGGCGAGTTCGGCTGATTATATCTGAACTTTTGCTCATGCAAGCACAACTAGTTGAGTACAATCAAAACAAGAACACCAACATTGAGTGTTGTGTGAAGCCATCCGAATTATTTGACAATGAGGTGTACTTGGAAGAGATTTGTGATGTTATCAACATTAGCCTTGCAGAGCTGCCGAACTTACTTAATGTTATTGACATTGTTGAAGTATTACTATACGTCAATAAAGGTCCTATATTGATATCATGGGTAGTAGCCAATATGCCTGATACATTACAAGAAGGTGGGTTTTATAATATTTTAAAATTGTCAATTCATCTCATTTAAAGAAATTTTTCATACAAAATGTATCAAAAACACACAATCAACAGACTGGTGAATTGTTTGTAAATTAATCTAGAGGCACTATGATTTCCCCTGTGATAGCTCCCAAATTGTAAGAATATGGATTGGATAAATTAAAGTTCAGTGATATGTCAATAATGTAGCCTGTACAGCAGTGTAGTTGCCACATTTAGCAGTCAATATTGATTGATGGAATTTCATGAAAACTTGGATACTTCAAGCAAAAATTGTGCTTGAAGTTTTCAAGTGTGTAGTGTAATTAAGGAACTGGTTTAATGACCATAACTTCAATTTGTTTCACTTGTGTTTCAGTGGCTGAATCCCTAGTAATGAATGCTGATAGAAGCGAGGAAGGTGGCATTAGAGCTAAGACACTGAGCACCCTGTGTGCAGCCTGCCCCCACTTAGCAGCTGCTGTTAGAGCTAAAGCAGCATCAGCTTCCAGGTTGCCTTCATTGGTCATCACCTTCACCTTGACACACCACCAGGATGACTTGGTGAGATACTTTTTTGCAGGGTTAACTAAATATTCTACAAAAGCAACAATCAAACAAGTCACAATCTAAACTCACAACCGGTCAAAACTAATATCACTCAAAGGTACTTTTGACTGTTGGCCATTACTTAGAAACCTTCGAAACATTTTGTGAGCCTTCGAAAAACGTCAAATGGTTTGTAGTGATTCTGAATAAATACTTAAATAATGGTTTTGTAAAAACTGCTTTTAATAGAAACCGCGTGTTCTTACAAGCAAGGGTTTTGACTGAAAGCAGTTAAAAGTACTTTATTCTGGTTAACAGTTTTGACTGAAACATACATACATAAACTCACGCTTTTTTCCCATGTGGTTAGGCAGGACCTCCAGAATGCCACCTGCTAGGATCCCAACATACTCCTTTCGTCCACCTATCTGGTCATTCATACATCTGTATGCACGCCCATGCATTTATAATTGTTACAAAAGATATTCTACTATTTCACTGCACTACACAAATAATACGATCTTTGTTAAGTATATAAAAATAGAAAACAACAGGATAACATTTTCTGTGCAGGTTTCATTCATGTCTGGACTTTTACTTGGCTCCGATCAGACAACCAGAGCATGGTTCGCGACTTTCTTGCGTAACTCTCATAAGCGCGCCAAAGGCGATGGACATGCAGCCTTAACTAAACTTCGTCAAGAGTTATTGAACAGGCTGAAAGATGCTACTGCTGGTGTTGAAGCATCAGCATTATTGAGGCTGTACTGTGCTCTCAGAGGCATTGCAGGGATAAAGTTTCAAGATGATGAAGTTGCCGGTCTCTTGAGACTTGTAACCCAAAAGCCACCACCTACACCAGCTGGAGTCAGATTCGTGTCCTTGAGTCTCTGTATGATTCTTGCCTGTCCGTCACTCATGGGTATGTATTAAATTAAAGTTATGCAAATACATTAAATTCTACCAACATAAATTAAATTATACATCAACCACTTGTAATCTTGCATTAAACCTAGCAATATGAAATTCTCAGCTGTTTAACATTTCCAAGGCAATTTTAAAAAGGAAGTATATAGAGTGCCGCAATTTGCGGCATGTGGCACTGCACGGCCCGGCTGAAGTGCCGTAAGCATTGCATTGTCATTTGTTTTTTTTTTTTTATTGTTGAGGTTAGCCCGCCCTTTGTATTGATTGGTCGTATTTGTTTTAAATAATTATATCAGAAGTCACTACATTGACTGAATTTATGAAAAATGAATTAGCAAATGAAAATGGCTGAAAGTAAGGTTAGGTTAGGTTAGAACTATGACCACACAACGCACGAGCCGAGCGAACGTAGCGAGCGGTGCCGCTGCAGCGGCCGGCGAGTGCCAAGGTCAATTTAGGCACAAGAGAATGTAATGTTTTGGAAATGTGGTGTTTTACAGCGAACTAACCTCGACAATCAAACAAAATAACAAGGCACAGTGACTCAGTGACAATGACAATGTAATTCTTACGGCACTTTAGCCGGGCCGAGGCAGCGTAACTATTATGCCGCTAGCGGCACTTTATCCGATAGGGATAGTGCCGCTGACGGCACACTATACATTGCTATTTTAAAATACATTATACAATATTTTATTTCTTTCCAGCTGCTCCCGACCATGAAAAGAAAGCCATAGAATGGGTGCAGTGGCTAGTCAAAGAAGAAGCTTACTTTGAGAGGTAATAAAATACAATAGGCTGGGTTGATTTGATGTAATAAATATACAATGAATGCATTGAAGCAACTGCAACTGTTTTTTTCATTCTGTTACAGCAATTCGGGAGTCACAGCATCCTTCGGCGAAATGTTACTGTTGATAGCAATACATTTCCATTCTGGACAGCTGACTGCCGTGGGTGAACTCGTTTGCGCAACCCTGGGAATGCGCGTACCTGTGCGACCCAACGGGCTCGCGAGAATCAAACAAGCTTTCACACAAGAAATATTTACAGAACAGGTATGAGATAATACCGTTTTGATTACTTCCATGTCATACACGATAACAATAATTTGTTGAAATTAATAGACTTTAATTGCCTTATTTTTTATATTCCAGGTTGTAACAGCCCATGCCGTAAAAGTGCCGGTAACAGCGAATCTCAACAGCAATATACCAGGATATTTGCCTGTTCACTGTATTCACCAACTATTAAAATCTCGAGCATTTTCGAAACATAAAGTCCCCATAAAAAATTGGATATATCGACAGATATGTAACTGCACTGCACCCCTGCATCCGGTTATGCCAGCTTTAGTTGAAGTGTATGTCAACTCTATCCTTATTGTTAACAACAAAGGCACTAACGAATATGTAAACAAGCCAATTATGGAAGAAGAAATCAGAAAAGTTTTCAGAAACTCGATTTTCGGTGCTAATTTCGATGTGCAGAGAAAACCGTTTGCACCAATGGAAATCGATAATGGAGAGTCAATCGAGATTAACATTGAAAAGCCAACTTTAGCATCTCAGTTGCTCCTAATTTACTACCTTTTACTGTATGAAGACGTAAGACTGTCCAACACAGCCACACTTATGGCTAATGGGAGGAAAGTAAAGAGCTACTCTGCAGCTTTTCTATCTGAACTACCGATCAAATATTTACTACATCAAGCTCAGAAAGACCAGATGAGTTACGGTGGTTTATTCAGCCCCCTCCTTCGTTTGTTAGCCACTCACTTCCCTCAACTGTCTCTAGTTGATGATTGGATGGACGATCAAGTCTTTGGCGATTTGAATCGTCACCAAATCGATATAAATCTTTCGGAAATAGCTATCAATGATGCATTCCGAACCATCGAAGAAAATCCTTACAAGACGGGAAAGATTTTAAAAGCTATGTTAAATAAAAATCCTACAGATATATGGCCATATGCAGAAACATTTGTTAAATATTTCAAAAGCGTACTTGGAGATCAAGTGCCGCGACATATCCAAGAGTTATACCACGAAGTTTGGTTACGGCTCAATACAGTGTTGCCACGATGTCTGTGGATTATGACAATCAATGCATTATTGGACATCAATGGTGGCGTCAAGAATGTTACCATAACCCAAGAGAATGTTTTAGTAGACCCACTACAAGTTTTGCGCTGTGACATTCGGGTATTTAGATGTGGCCCTATTTTGAAAATAATTCTTAGAATTCTAGAAGCGAGTTTGGCTGCTTCAAGGAGCCAATTAAGTCGACATTTATTAGATAAGCCTCTGCTCGAAAAAAGCGGGCAACTGACGTCAGACGCAGAGAGGGAAGAATTAAAGAATGCTTTAGTTGCGGCACAGGAGAGTGCCGCCCTGCAGATATTACTAGAAGCTTGTCTGGAGACGTCAGAAGACGAGGATAAACCTGAACTGATGTGGTCTCTTCGTGAAGTTAGAAGCATAATTTGTTCTTTCCTACATCAAATATTTATTTCGGAACCATCACTTGCTAAACTGGTACACTTTCAAGGGTATCCCAGGGAGTTACTGCCGGTCACAGTTCAAGGAATACCTTCAATGCACATTTGTTTGGACTTCATACCAGAACTTCTTAGTCAAGCGTCACTCGAAAAGCAAATATTTGCTGTAGATCTCGTGTCACATTTGTCTATACAGTACGCCTTACCAAAAGCTATGTCTATTGCGAGATTATGCGTGAACACTTTGTCGACACTTCTATCGGTTCTACCAAGTGACTTACGATTGGAACTGTTTCAGCCAGTACTAAAATCTCTAGTGCGGATCTGTACTGCATTTCCTTCTCTATTAGAAGATATAACTTCCCTGTTATTACAACTCGGGAGAATATGCGAGTCTCAGGCGTCTCTCGGTCACTGCTGGAATGATACGAGTATACTAGGTGAAGGAGCCTACGTTCCCTCCGAGCTGCAACCAGAAACAAAGGTTCTAGTTGCTGAAGTTTTATGCCGAGACATAAAAGTAACAATGTCTGAAATAGTTGAAAAAGCACTATTGAATGATAAGTTGTATTAAAATTAATAAAATCGATACGTGGCTATGCCACACGTGATTTGTAATTATTTTAATAAATATATTAAGCGTATATTTTATTTTATCGTAGTATTATTTAATGTGCATGATTTCATCATCATTCTCCTGCCGTTATCACAATTTCTTGAAGTTCGCGCAGCATGTATTCTTCCATAATTCTCTATTAGTCATCTCAGTAGTCACCCCCTTTCTAGCCATAATTATCATCTTCCACACAGTCCATCCATCGTTTCTTTGGTCTTCCCCTACTCTTATAGCCATCCACATTCATACTAGAAAAAATCCACATTTTCCTCATTCCTCCACATCCCAAGCCCGTACCATGATTTTAAATCGAGTTCAGATCGGAAACAAAATCAAAATTGAATCGTTTTCGGGAGCAAAACCCCTGTATATTTATCCAGAACAATTTTAACTAACTTATTTTCACTGAATACAAAATGAACAACCACCATTTCAAAATAAAACTTTAATACATTACTAGCAACATATTTGATGGCTCAACAGAATTCTGCAATTCCAATTGTCTATACATCCAAGCGCATTGATTCCTTGCTGCGTGGTTTCCGATGTCGTGGTATAATTGGGCCTGAAAACACAATTAAAACTGTTAATGAATATAAGTAAAAACATGGGTTTTTACTTCCGAACGAAGCAAGCTATAATATACATAGACATTTAGGTCAGTATGGGAAAGTCTGAAACTATAAGAAGTACGAAATATTCTTAGGAACCATGTCATCGATTTTAGTAACAAGAAAAACTGCATTCATACATTTTAAAAGAACCCGGACGTTTTGAAAAATAAATCTAACACTATTTCTATTTAGATATCGCGCCGCCGCATCAACGTAAGATAGTCTCAACAGATGGATTGTAGAATTCGCTGTTTTACAAAACCGCTAGTTGTTTTACATAACAGATCCGTTTTATAAAACAACTGAACAACGTTCAACTGGATTGTCATTGTGTTACGTTTTACAAAACAGCTACCCACGTTTAGACGTAACGCAAAATGGCTTAACTGCAGTCAAAATAAGCGTTTGGTGTGGCTCTAATGCCGAATCGGTCGCAGTAACTAACGTAGGGCACGCTTTTTTTCTTCCCCCTCTGGGCGGAGCTGGAGGGCGTGTCACCTGACACTTCTTACTGACTAAAACCAACCCGTGTTCCTTCAGTTGCCTGTATGTTTCCAGGGGCCATCCTTTCGGACTTTAACGCGACCCCAGTGGGCATCGGCCCTAGCGGACCCCATCAGTTGTGCTGACATCTCTTTGAGGCGGACGTGGAACACAACTCGCCGTCAACCCAGGCCTGGTCCTTATCGGGCGGCCAGCTAACCATTGCTCACTGTCTGCAGGCCCGCGCCTACGGTGTCCGGGAGGCGCCAGGACTTTTGCCTCCAGATCCCATGGCGTCAATCCGGCAAGGAAGCTCGCCGCCTCACCGGAGTCCGTGCGGTATCCCCGGACCAGCCGGATTTCCAAGACCCTTTAGGACGCGTTCAACCGGCGCGGGCTGGTCGCCGCCTCAAAAAACACGCCCACACCGGTGCCCCGTAAAGGGCCATGGACCCTCTAGATTGGACAGGAGCCGCTTCAAGGCAACCCCGGCCCGCTCTAGTCTGGGAGCCAAACGTCGGAAATGCTCCACGAAGTTCCAACGGCCGTCGAGGACGAATAACGTAGTTCACCCTGAACAACCGCGCGCGAGCCGAGCGGGCGTAGCGAGATGTGCCGCAGTAGCGTCAGGTGAACGCTACAACAACTTGCTGCAACTTGGACGCAGTTACTTGGCTATTTAGGACTCTCATAAAACTTTGATAACTGTATGTAAAAAATTCTTAAAATCACTGTTTTCACTCATATTACTCATTTTATTTTATTCTGTTTCGGATGCCATTATTGTTGTAATTACGCACAGAGCTACGAGCGACAAAATGTAGCTAAAACCTACAATCTGATGTTTCATTTCACGCTGTTTTCAACGATTAGACTTTATCTAATCGTTGACCTGCTGCATTGATAAATGCAATACGTTTATACAATTTATGTTTAAGTTCAGTTATTATGTAACACCGCTGAACGTCGTTTAGTTTCAAAATTCAAGTCATTTATTCAAACTAGGCTGAGAATCAGTACTTTTCGAACGTCAAAATTACATAAGACAGTCCCCCAAAACGCCCACCCTTCACCACTTCCTAGTGCTTTTGCTGGGAAGAAGAAGTGGCGCAACAAACTCTCAGCAGCACAGCTGTCTGTTCAGTTAGGAAAAAATGATTCTATATAATAGTATGCAGGATAATTTACATTACGCAAAACATAATTTAAATATTATAAATTAATAGCCATATGACAGCTAGCACACGCCAATATACCAAACAAAAACATCGAGAACTATATTAGGCAGAGATAAAAATAACTGAACGTAAACAATATATTAAAAAGAAAGAAAAAAAAGCCTCCAGTCTTAAAGGGCGTGCCCGCTTATACAGGGTGTTTGGCGCATGGACCGACACAATTTTTTCAGGGATTTGGGAGGTCATTAGCTAGGTTCTACCCATACACCCTTTGTCCCAAATGTCACGGTTGGTTACATATGATTATTTTTTTAAAATGAAAAATAATCCCAAAATGTGTCCTTTAATTTGAAATAACTTTTTTGTTTGTGGGTGTAGTGGCACAAAACAAATTTTGTTGCATTCTCTAAAGTCTTTTAAATCTAAAAACATCTTTGTTTTATACAACTGGTTTCAAGAAAATTCCTTACAGGCTTCCAAAGTTAATTTTTTTATTTAATTAATGAAATTTTACAACTTCTAAATTAATTATAAAAAAAACTTTTGGGACAAAGGGTGTGTGGGTAGAACCTAGCTAATGACCTCCCAAATTCCTGAAAAAATTGTGTCGGTCCATGCGCCAAACACCCTGTATATAGCTGTAACTAGAAGTTATAATTGATAAACTAGGACCATCGAGGTAAAATAAATAATTTTCGAGGTCGCTATCTAACCACATATTGCAACACAACTCATAAAAAAACATTGTAATGAGTAGATTATGTCAACAATTAATTAAAATAAAATTAAAATAAATTGACTTATAAAGTTAAAGTATAAACAATTATATAAACTTATATAATCTGTCAGTAGGTAAGCTAATTCTGGAGAAAGAACATTTAAACATTGTCTTGGGTTAACCTTTATAATACTGGTGTCTCATATTGGAGACAGATAACAATAAAATTCTATTGTGTCTGCTAATTGCGCGCGCGACAGATTAATCACAACAACCAACTATTCTCATCATCAATAGTCGTTGATAGAATAGTATGCCTTTGAACAAATTTGCTGTTTTACAAAACGGAGCTGTTATGTAAAACAACTAGCGGTTTTGTAAACCAGCGGATTCTGTAATCCATCTGTGACATTAACATTAAGACATGCCGTACTACTTCCAAGTGCTACACTTGCGAAATGTGTCACATCACAATATTACGTCATTTATGTGTGCGTTAGTAGTGTTTTAGTTATGTTCTTACTCCCTCTTCCTCTTTTTACTTAGGTATGTAAAACTCATGAACAGTGGCACAGAGAACCACACGTCTTTGGTAACAATTTGATTTTGGCAGCGCCTTTATCTCGCTATGCGTGTGGCTATGCGTAGCAGTAAGGGCCCGTTCTAACGTACCACAACCTCACCAAATCGCAGCGGCAAAATGTGGGCAAGCAGTGGTTACATCTTGCAGTTGCGTTGTGGAAACTTCTTGCAGTTGCGTTGTCGCTAGTAGTTGCGATTGACTCCGGCTGTGACAGTGTCGTCGCGTCGACGCAACGTTGCGGTTGCGATGTAGCTGCGACGTCACCTTGATGTAGTCGATATCGCACTCGGTTGATTTTGACGGGCAAATGTGAACTGTATGAATCACACATTTCCATACAAATTAGCGCCCGTCCACGTGGTATCGTTGTGGTTGTGGTACGTGTGATCGGACCCTAAGGGCGGTTTTCGTATTTTAAGTGTGGTTGATCATAATTATGTAAGTATCAAAAATGAAATTAGGTACTAAAGCGCGTTTGCTTGTCTTAATTTTGGTTAAGTTCAAGCCAAAAATCTAGCTTACCTGTAAATACCATGTTTGTAATAACCGAACATGAGCGCCAACTTTTGAGAAATTCTTTTTGACAAATTCTAATGCTTCACAACACGACTGCAGCACTTGCAGACGAGCTTCACCACACGGCGCTGCAGTTGCGATCCGACACTTCGTGTACAGCAACATAGCTGAAATTAAATGGAATCCCAATAAAATAAACCTCCACACTAAAATCTACATGGATTCTGAAACAGTTCTACGACATTCGTTTCTCCGATGAACGATTCTCCGACAGAACGATTCAGTTTTAGATTTTCGAAGACACGTAGAACCTTTCAACATTGATTCGCTGACTTAACTGTTCGTCTAACCCGGGTTTATACCACGGCAAAAAACATTTATTCTACTTGTAGTAGTGTTTTAATTTAGTGTTTACACCTAAACCAATTTGTGACAAGTTTTGTATACAACTAATCTTCACAAGTTGTATGTGAAATCAATAAAACAGTACTAAATATAGAATAAATGTCGTAGAACTGTTTCAGGATCAAATATAATGTTATTTTATACTGTTCACGTTTACCTCGCGCCATGTCGTACGCACTGCCATCTGCCATAATAGTAGGCAAAGCTTTCCTGACAAGAGATAACGCGTTCTTCGCACATCCCATGCTCAGTTGTACATTAGCTAAATGCATTTCAGCTGTGGCAGCTAAATTATGCAAATGGTATCCCTTTGCTAGCCACAAGGCTTCATTCAGCAACATTATATTTGTAGATTGAATATTACTAAACGAGTGCTGGACTTGTGACATTAATATCATGGCTTTCACTCTCAGAGATACAAAGTGTAGGCTGTCATCCTCAGTCTTGCAGTAATCTAAGATGTCGTACAGGGATTCCAGCGCTTCGGTCGAGTCGCCCTTCAGGTAATACATCTCAGCTTTTAGGATTTGACTCTCCCATCGATCTGAGGAGGCCAACTGTCTGATACTCTGATCTGCTTCCTCCCATTTACCTATATAATATAAGGCAAACATAAAGAACCATTGCACGGGTCAATGAAATGCAGGGTCTAATTAAATTAGCTGACAAAACTTCACAGCCGTGATGGACATCAATATCTAATCACGTTAAAAGAAACAAATAGTTTAACGACTCTAACAGCTCTATTTGCAACCCAAAATGTTTTTTTAATAATCTTTTATAGGTTACCTCCTTGGTTGTCATGTGTCGAAGTAAAAAGTTTGTTCCATTTTTAAATTACGCGACAGATATGAGTTTTCATAGTAACTTATTCGGCAGCTAAACACGACAGATATGGATTTTCATAGGAACATTGCCGGCTGTCTACTCGCATGTATTTGACTAGTACATACATTTTCGATTTATCTCGAAAAAGGTTGTAAAAATAATGCTCGACTTTCCAAGCATATTGAGAAAAAAAGTGTGCTGTCGAGGGATCCCCGTCAGGAACGAAGTTCCTTCTCACGTATAATTTAAAAAAAAAAAACAAAATATTCGCAGCTGTTTCCTTAATTTACATTTTGACCTCACTTTAAATCGACTTAGCACCCTCGAAAACTATGAAAACGATATCCATGACGATGAATGTGAAAATTTTGGCTGCCGCCATCTGGGATTTTCATTTTGTTTTCACTATCGGCTTTAGCACCCTCAAAAACCATGGAAACGATACCCACTTTTTTTTTTTTTAATACGCGTTTTGACCAAATTCACACTTTCTCTCTCTTTCTCTTTGAATTAGAAGAATACAGTCGCAAGTATGAACGCTTTTACGCGTGATGATTTCTGCTAGTTAGAAAATCATTTATAATTTCAGTTAACTACGAGTTAAGAAAATCTTTTTTCTTTTTGTTTTATCGTCGTTAGATTTAGATTCCTATCACGTCTGAGTAGTTTTGTTAGCTAATTTAATTAGACCCTGACGATGGAGTAGGATCGTGAAGCTAGCACGGACCGGCGTTGAGCGCCCGCTCGGCGTGGTAGCGCGTGGCCACGGCGCGCGCGCGCGGGCAGCGGCGGCGCGAGCCCAGCGCCTGCGCCAGCGCGCCCGCGCCGCGCCACGCCGCGCACGCCGCCGCGCCCGCGCCGCCCAGCGCCAGCGCCTCCGTGGCGTGCCACACGCTGCCGCTGCCCACGTTGCACTCTGCGCAGGGCACGACAAAATAAATAAACTGTATTCATAATCGTGTTACGGTATGATTCCGAACAACACTGCACGTGATAGTACAACCGCGTCACTAATGTTGTATGAAACCTATAGGAAATGTATGGGGACCAGTAGTGACGCAGCAGTACTGCTGCTGAATCATACCTGACAGGTACATACACACAGGTGAATACTTTTTTTTTAATTTACATAACATTACATCACGCCTTGTTTCCCCGAAGGGTTGGGCAGAGGTGTACCTGTACACCACACCCACCTTTCACCAGTTATGTTTTTAAGTCCCATGTAATAGGGGGCGAGACTATTGCCATCAACCGGGCACAATTCTAGACTCCGGTCTACTAATGATAAATCTTTATTTATATAAAAGATTTTCGTACACATATGTATGGAACTATGTCAATTCCATCTTACTTAGGTGAATACTTAAAATCTAAAACCAAATGAGACTCAAATATTCTTCCTTTTGTACCAGACTCAGCTGAATTGCAATTTCAGATATCGAGCCAGTCATCATACACCTCTATCAAAATCAATTCGACGGTAAACGAGCTGACGGCGGGCCACTGCCTCGCTTGCGGCGTCGCGTCTTCGGCGATGAACTGATCCGGTTACGTGCGGTTGACGCCTGGTTGACTATGTGCCGATGATGTGAAGTGCTTACCGCTTATATGTGTATGATGACCAGGACCTTTAAAGTGGAACTCCCAAGCCAATCAAATGTTTCATCAAAATAATATAGTTACATACTGGTGTTAAGATCAAGTAAAAGTTGGCAGGCCACCGACGCCATTTCGGTCTTCCCATAGAGAGCCCATAACGCAGCCGTGTTCGCGAGCCCGGCCATCGTGAGGTCAGTCATCGAGTGCAGGTAGTTGATGGAGTCGCCTCTCATGATGACCTGTAAACATTAGGTACAGTAATACACAGTGTTTGAGTAAATTGAGCATTGTTTTATTTATCGTGCAGGTATATACAAACCTATATTGTAAGATATATAAATAAATACTTCATCCTATTATTTATCTAAGTAGCTTTTATTGAACATTTTCAGTTAGAATCGAGATATTTTTAAAGTATAAATTTTAATGCTATGAAGTCAAGGCATATTTGTATCTGATTTTAAATGCCCATTTTTTTAATAACATATTGGTGAAGGATAAATATAGTACCGGTCAAAATAGCTTCGGGAATAAAAATGATTTTTTTATGAAATTCTGAAAGATAACCGGCCAAGTGAATGTCGGTCCACGCACATTGAAGGGTTCCGTAGTTAGGATGAATTTATCCCAATAACAAACTTAACATTGTTGTTGAAAAACATGTTCTCCCTTACGGAATGTATGAACATGTTTTTCAAACAGAAAATTTAATTTGGTCGATTATTACTCTTTTACCTGTAATTTTAATTTACTTAGCTGTGATAGGTTTCCTTTTAACATCGTTACATATACTACTGCTGTGAATTTTTTCACAAATCCAAGTACAACCATTTAGCTACTTGACTTTACCAAAAATTTGCACTTTAAACCTTAATATTTCGCAAACGAATCCCTGAATTGAAAAATAGTTTGTTTTTTTATGGATGGATTAATGGACATACCCACAATATTTTTAACGACGTATCCAACGACACCCCACACCATGGGATAGACGAGAAAAAAAAACAATTCCAATTTACGTGAAGGGGAGGTACAGACGCTAGCACGTCAACCTACCCGAAACTGTCAAATTTTCCCAATCAACTTTAAACCATACACTTTACTGATAAAGTTGAAAATCTATTAAATAAATTTGACAGAATGTAGTAGGTTGATGTGCTAACGTCTGTACCCTCAGTTTCTTTTTTCTCTTGATTTTGTTTTACCACTGTCGGCGTGATTAATATATACCCATGCCAAATTAGTTTTTTAGTACTAACCGTCTCTGAACTAATCCGCGGACAGACAGACAGAGAGACGGACCTGGGGAAACTATAAAGGTTCCTTGTTTACTACGGAACCCTAAAAATGGTTATTGTGAGTCATAGAAGATAGACAATAATAGACATACCGTCGCAGATTTTTTTGTTGAACGTTTAAAGATGTACAATCCTATAGAACATAAATGTTATTTATCTCTCACAGTTTACGCGGCGCACTAGTAAAGCTCCCAGTCGGCATGATTTTGTCCGACATCTTCAACAATAATCGTCATGTTTCAGCCAATTTACATAAAACCTTAATTAATTATACACCAGAACCTTCCTCATGAATCACTACGTCCATTGGTGAAAACCGTTTGGTAGTTTTTAGGGTTCCGTACCCAAATGGTAAAAACAGAATCCTATTACTAAGACTTCGCAGTCCGTGCGTCCGTGATAGTTAGACAGTTGAAATTTTCACAGATTATGTATTTCTGTTGCCGCTATAACAAATACTAAAAACAGAATAAAATAAATATTTAAGGGGGGCTCCCATACAAGAGACATGACTTTTTTGTCGTTTTTATAGATAATGGTACGGAACCCTTCGTGCGCGAGTCCGACTCGCACTTGGCCGGTTTTTGAGTTTATCACACCTATATAAAATATTGTAAAACATTTTAAAGGAGTAACTGTGCAGTTTCTTGCCCATTCTTCTCGATGCGAAAACTACCTTTTGGAAGGGGCGACGAATAATTCATAATATTTTTATGTAAATTTTTGACGTTCCCAAGTGCCTTACAAGGGCCTATTTGACTTTGACTTTGATCGCGTTCAGACAGACAGACGCGGCGGGGGACTTTTTTTTATAATATTTAAGGAAACGCCAATCAATCTGTGACACTTACCTGAAATATATACGCAGGCTTTGCGCCATTGACAGCGGCGTGTTGTGCGAGCAGCTGTGCCGCTGCGGCCGTGTGGCGCGGGTGCGAGGGCGCGGCGGCGGGCTGCGCGGCCAGCGGCGCGGCCGGGGCCCCGGGCGGCGGGTCGCGCGGGGCCCGCGTGAGCAGGGCCGCCCGGCGCGCGCGCCCGCCCGCCAGCGCGCCCCACGTGGCCGCGCCCACCAGGCACGCGTAGTCCGCCGCCTCCTGCGCGCGCGCCAGAGCCTCGCGCACAGCCTCCATCGCCACCGCCCTGATGAGACGGATGCGACACATCAATTATACGATTTTACAGGATCGAATGCGAAAGGAATGTGAAAAATAAATCTATGTTTTTATTTTTCTCGAATCTTGCAAACTTACAGACTTCTACTTTTACTCCATCACTCCAAAGGCATGAAATATTTTTTTGTTGAGCTAGAGACATTGTTTCTCACCTGTGGCCGAAATGAGTATGCATAGCCGCCCTGTTTAAAGCTGCATAACGGAAGTTCTTGTTCCTATCATTGCCTGTATTGTTCCCTGACGAATTGAATACGGTGCGATCGAAGTAGTTATACAAAGAGTCCTGGGCACCACTGAACTCCTTTGTGCGGATACAGTTAAGAAAACTGAGAAAATGCTGAAAAACATATGTTACTACTGATTACAAATTGAACTATGTAAAATGTAGGCTTGATATTTTAATCATAATTCTATAATTTGCATCACTAAATAAGTTAGCCCTCTACTTTATTATATTACAGTAGTAACCACCTACTTACAATATCAGGGTATTCAGGTATATCATTAATTATTTGTATAATTGTCTTCTGTAACTGTCTGGGTGGCATTGCTTTGCTCTCATTGATTTGTAACAAATTTGCTTGTTGTGCTGTAAATAGTTCTGCTTGCTTTCTTGACCACTGGCATTCTTCAAAACTGCTGAAATCATAAAATACACATAATATTGTTTTTCATTTCATCATAAGTATCAGTTTCAGGACCTGTTTTAGATCCAGAAAATGTCCAAATAGTTATGGTATTTGATTTGTGATTAGTACTATAACTTACTTATCTCTGTCTATTATATGCATTCGCATTGACAACTCCAATGGTTTAGATTCTTCGGGTACCGGTGATGTGGATGAGGTTTGCTGCTCCATGTTGTTTAATTTCTGAAATAACAAAGTTTCAAGATAACTAAACTAGGACAAAGGGGATCATTAAAAAAACTTTCATTAGTATTTTACCTCCTTGCTTAAGGATCTCATCATCAAGCCAGGCCTGCCTCTCTGATAATACAGACAAAATGACTTGTACAATGATACCACTTGCACAAAGGTTAATCTATCTAAGTGTAGTAATATTCTTCTTAAATATAGTCCTGAAAGTTAAGTGTAACATGAATTATTTTTATAACCATGATGTTACACAACATGCAAGCATATATGTATAATTAAAATATGTTTTTACCTAATACACTGTACCTAGCCATGATACAAGGATTAGACTCAATCATCAGCTTGTCAATCGTTGAAGTAACACAGTCCATCAGAGCACTCACTCCGTTAACATATATGTTCTGAAGACGGACACAAAAGTTTTGTAGGTGGACACTCAGTAGATTATAACGTCCATCTGTGAGTAAGGCCTCCAATTCTTTAAACTCCATATCTGGGCACTATAACAAGATAAGGTTTTCAGCAAAAGTAATGAATGGAACAGATTAATGATAGGTGTAGCTATTTAGTTGATTCATATTGAAACACTTAAAAATCTGTATCTATTTGTTATTCAATGCACAGGTATATTTATGTCAATGTGCAGCTTATTTTATTATGCCCAGTGTTGTTTTAATTGGGGCACTACCAAACCTTATTATTTAACTTCTTGATTAATTGGCGCTCATTGGTGTTGGAGTGTTCTCAAAAGCAATATATTCACCAATTGGTTAAATTATTAATTAGCATCAATAATATAATGTAAATTAAGAACAGTTGCATCTATAGGTACATATTTGGAAGCCCATGCCAGGTATAACAATAATAATTCTGTAAATAAATTAAGATAGTATAGCAATTAGTACCTGAATTAGTTTAAGAGCAAGCATACAGAAATCCTTTCTATATTTAGGTGCCACAGTGCAATCTATCATCCTGTTTGCTGAAACATTTAGAATACACAACTCAGAAATAACAGTTGATGCGGAACAAAAGGGTGGAACCCATTGTAGATGAAATTCTAGTAGATATTGTAAATAAATCATTTGAAATATAGTATAATAATATAAACATGCAAATAGTTGGTCGGTGGGTCGTCTAACTTTTCGTTTGCACTGGCGAAACATCACAACAAAACATGTTGAAATCTCTAGTTCCTGTCAAACATTGTATGGAACATTGACAGAAAATAGAGATTTCAACATGTTTTGTTGTGAATGTTTCGCCAGTGTAAACGCACAGTTAGGGGCGCTTACCTTCAATTTTCAACAGGCCATATTCCCTAATAAAAGCTACTACTGCTATTTTATGAGGGGTAATATTTTCAATATTACCCTTGACATTAATTAGTTTCATAAAATCTACATTTTCGTTACCTAAATCCATTTTTACTTGAAGGAACAAAATAATACAGAATTTAACCACCCTCTCTGCAAAGAAAACCTTCTATAAAAAAATGTACTCTGTGAAAACCTTTTCGTTTCGTTAGAAAATGTCAAACTCAAATTTTATGTATACAAACAATGTACCACAGATTAGATAATAGCAGAGATGACCCTAATTTGATTTCAGCCACCACCAGTGTGACCAGATTAAATTTTACAAAAAAACCGAAGCTCCTTAAAAAAATACTGAAATATACCAACTTGCACAGGGAAAATATACCAATAAAAATACTGATTTTGAAAACATATTATGTTGTGTTCTGATAGAAAACCGCATAAACGCAGCTCCGCTTTCTTGACTTCGTATATCAGTGGTGCCTTTTTGAAAAATGTGTCAACCTGGAAACAAGTAAAAACATAAATTATACAATAATTATGATCATACACTAAATAAAGTACCTCTGAACAGTCTGAACTTCTCGACTTTAGGTACAGAAATTCTAATTTTACTAAAAACTAAAAACAAGATAAGCTTACCTTTGACTGTCCTTTATATTTGTTCAAGTTCGATTTATGCTTTTCAGTATTTGCATGTTGTTTTATAGATGCTAATCTACTTTGGAGTTTCGCACTGCACGCTTTACAAAACGAAAAAAACTCCGGAATTTGTCCCCATTTAGCCAAATAACTTTGCTGAAAACTAGACATGATTTCTGGATTCTGAATTGCGTATCAGATAACAGCGTAATAGCATGAAGTAAAATGACAAAAAAAAATCGCGCGCTCTATTTACATTACGACGAACACGTACAATATAAACTTAGAGAAAATCCCGAATTATTGAAACTTTCAATAATTCGGGAATTTCCCTAAGTTTCAATTTGAAAGTTTGAAAACAAACCTTCAAAGATTAAGCCAAGTGCAGAACAGAAATTCATTTTGTGACTAGATGATTCGATACTATTTGTAATTCTAGGGGGCCCACCTGTCATGTCCTATCTGTAACTTATTGATCTTTGCTCCAAAATGAAATATAGACTAAATCCGGAAATTCCCCTGAACATCAATGTACGCAGTTTTTTTTTTTAAATAATTTTATGACATGGCTATGGTATTGCCATAACTTTTTTCCAAAATATACCCTAAAATACTGGCTTACGCCAATATACCTATAAAAATACTGACTCTTGGAAAACTTACTAAAATATACTCAAAAAGTATTAAAATACTGAATCTGGTCACACTGGCCACCACAATAGTCAGCCGCTATTATGTGACGTGAGTACACTTACGGGGCTCGGCCGCGCAACCTTAGTGGGGGACGCGCCTTTACATTGAGGTAGGAGAACTTATCGTGCACAACCTGTGCGAGTGATAGCGCACAGTGTTTTACGAGTTTATAGCCTATTTTGAGGACATAACATTTTTATTTAAAAAAAAAAATATTACTCAAATACTAGACATGTTAGCTAAACGGGGATACGAAATCTTGCATTTAAATGATTACTTATTTCTATCAGCTTTTTTGATAAAAATGTGCTACCGAAAAATGTTCTTCATAAAACTTGATCTTCATTTTTTTTGTTTAGTAAATCATCAGCCGCACATCTATAGCTTAGTGTAAAGCGCTATATTCACCATCCTTCTTGCTGTACACACTACACATCAAGCTATACATTTCCAGTTTATGTTGATCTCGCATTGTACAGGATTTCAGTACAATGTGAGGTCAGCTCATACTGGAATTGTATAGCTTGATGTGTAGCCATGTGTACGTTCCGCCAAGGCCACGCACGATGCACGTCCACGACGCAAAACGAAAGTGAATAGTCTAGAACTAGTCGAACGTCAATTAATTAACAATCAATTCATTTAATTGCTTGCTGGACTTTCACGACGTAATTTTGCATTCAACAAGCGCCCCTCCACAACCGCGAGCGTTGTGCTTCGTGCTGATGATGGATAGTGAATAACGCGGATATACATCAGAGCGATCATGCATCTTGTATGCTGGATCGTGTATATACTTGCTGTACAGCAGATGCAGCAAGTGTTTCCAGTTTGAGGGATTTCTCCCATTTTAGAGTAAAATGGTCAATATTGTGCATGACTTAGGGCTACTTTATTTTGACAGGGATTTGGTTCACCAAATCAGTGTGTTAAATGTTACAACAGAATACCTTGTGATATATTAGAATTAAATGAAAGAAAATTTAAAAATCATATAAAAAGTACACTTTGTAAACAAGCATATTACAAATTAGAGGATTATATCCAAGATAAAAATGCTTGGAAACATGCTGGTCCTGCTCCATAGTACAATTCAGAATCTAGACAAAATCGAACTGGTTGCTAATTTAATTGTATAATTTTTATTTTTTATTTTTTTAAACATTTATTTTATTTTATTTTTTGTGATTACTTGAACTCACACACTGACTTATTATTATTAGTATTACTTATTATAATGTTAGAAATATAGTATAATTTTACAATATTTGTAAGTATGTGAGCACCATGCATCTATCACATAATTATGTCATCCCTTCATTTTTCATTCTTTTTACCTATCGTGGTATAGTAATCTTATTTTAGGTGCATTGTCTTCACATATAATTATATAATAAGTGTATACAAGATATAATGATTTTTATAAAAGAGTAACGGTGGAGTTTCTTGCCCATTCTTCTCCATAAGAAAACAACCTTTTGGAATGGGCGACTAGAATCAGTTTTATTATTTTTTGTAAAGTTTGACGTTCAAAAGTGCCTTTTTTGTGCCTAATTGAAATAAATTATTTGACTTTGACGTTGACTTTGAGTGTCTAATATATTTTTCCGCGAATTCATTTTGGGGTAAAATCGCGAAAAAACCGCCAATGGGACATTAACCGCGGCTTTGAGCGGACGAAAGCTTGCTGGATGCGTGCACAATCATGTGTATGCTACGTCCCGCCATGGCCATGCACGATGCACGACGAAAAACGACAGTGAACAGTCTCGACGTACGTCAATTATTATTATTACAACGATAGTGTGTATCAAGTGAAATATTTACTCTAGAGAGGGGTATTTATGCTACGGTCTAGCACTTAGGCGCTTAACACCTTGTTATGCTATGTCAGTCATATTTAACCACATCTATATAACCATATTTAACATCAGAGGCTGACTGATGAAGAAGACTTTTTATTGCTTGCTCTTGCGTTATTGCATATGCGTGCATATTTTATCCTTTTTACGTAGATTCTTACATCCTGAATTTTTCAGATAGTTCAAAATAGGATGTTCTCTCTTTATTTCTATAGCTCTTTAGCTGTATTATCATCTGTCATGTCAAAATCATAGGAAAATTATGAGAGATTATTCGTACAGACCACAAGACCCACAAGATGCGTGCTTCCCGCACACTACCGGTTTGCCATCGCGGTGTTTCCGCGTCGCGGTCACGTAGGTGTGCAAGGCGTCATATACCTTATAATAGGTGATTTTCGCGAAACTTAACGTAACTAGTGAGTTCGAAGTCGTCACCTGTTTTGAAAACTAGTGATTTTAGTTACTAGTTATTTTTTCAAATTATATTCGGTGATTCAACATGGTGATTCTATCGAAGTATTACAGTTATTTGCGAAACGAAAACATAGATGATTATTCTAGTATGATTACTTATGTAATACATATCACAAGTTTTAAGTTTATGGAACGAGGATTGTTTTTAGGTACATACGCAGTTGCATCATGTAATACTAACACAAATAAAATTCCCTGCATACTTTTGTTATTTTGTAAGTAGTTACATTTTCGATGCAGTATCGAAATTGTAACTACTTATAAAATAACGTGTTTAGTTTGACTCGAAACTAGCTATTCGGCTACAGGCCCTGTAGCCATGTAGTAACTAGTGACATGAAATAACGCCCATACGTAATCGCGTCGTTAACACTCCCGCTTCGCTCCCGCGTCCCGCGTAGTGGTCGCTCAGGTATGTCCGTACCTTTAAGGTGAGGAGTTGAGGACACTAAAACCATGGATAAACTAAAGGAGACGGAAACGATTACATACAATCTTGGGCCTGAATGTAACGAGATGAAAATGGTGTGAATGAATAGATTCAAACTTATCAGTTCCTCGCGATCCATAGTTTCAACAAAATACAATCCAAATTCAAGCGGCGGTAGAATCCAAAATAACAATTCCAAGTCAAACGTGTGAGCGATCTTCGATATCCAGTGTGAAAGCAAGGGTCGTACAAGTAAGGCAGGGTCAGAATCCGTCAAAGACAAAGCAGTGGTAGTTGAAAATGAAAACTAATCAGGAAAGCACTCAAAATGCATAAGAAAACATCACAGAGAACTTTTTTATGAAAACATGAAACGAGTGAGCAGCCGGCATATCTCTAAGTAGTCTGTGGCAGCCGGCAACTGTCAAGTGTCAATGTCAGTCAGCTTTCATGCCAGTGATATAGACTAAAAATATAATACTGTTTATAATCGTTTTGAAATTGTTGATTATTTTATTGGTTTTTCAGTAATTAATTAATATTTTATTTATTAATATGACTGTAATTAAATGCACTATATTGTACTTTGCGTTATTAACCTAGTGCGAAAGTTTTCTTTTTGTAATTGTGTTATCGATTACACAATTAATCTATAATCTCACGAAAACAATCTTTCTCTTATTTCTCAGCTTCCAGATTGCGAAATAAGCTGATTTTTTTTATTCTAAAGATAAAAAAATATGACTAATTTTTGAGATCCTAACTCAACTTAGTATAATTGGGCCCACCATTTCCCATCTCCTTTGTCTTTAGTCAATGCTAGAACAAAAAAATGATATAACTTTAAGTATAAGTAGTATCCCTATGTAGTCTGTGCTATTATCCCTATGTAGTCTGTGATTTGTCTATTCCAGTCACAGAGTACATTTTATAATTCCAGTCCCAGTGGTTGCGACAATGCATGTTGTTGTGATAACAATTTTATTTCTTATTTTGTATTAGATATTCGCACATTTTGCAAAAATGCGGAGACAAAGTCATAATTTGTGATGGGATATACATACAGTTTTAAGTTATTATTTTTGTTTTTATAATTGTTTTACAAGTGGTAGCCCTAATAATGGAAAAAGCAGAGGTTGCGTTTGCTATTTTAGTGTTATATTTTGTTGTAACGACTGAAACTTCACGTGTTACTGTTTATCCGGGAGATACACTACCTCACCATGGTCGTTGTGAGCCAATTACAATTCAGTTTTGTCAACAAATCAGATATAATCAAACGATATTTCCTAACATACTGCATCACGCTAAGCAAGAAGACGCTGGCCCCGAAGTCCACCAATTTACACCTTTGATAAAAGTCAACTGTTCACCAGATCTGAAATTCTTTTTGTGTTCAGTGTATGCACCCGTATGCACCATATTAGACGAGCCTATTCCTCCTTGTCGACATTTATGTGAATCGGCAAAACAAAATTGTGACGAGATTATGGTATCCTTTGGATCTCATTGGCCAGAACATTTGGAGTGCACGAAGTTTCCTGTGGCTACTGATGAAAACGTGATATGTGTTGGTGATAACAACTTAACTCATGAATCTCGAAAACATACTGAATCAAAACTTCCTAAAGTGAACTTTAAGAATAACAATGAAAGAGATCCAACCAAACTTCATGGAGCTAAAGACTATGGATTTGTTTGTCCTGTACAATTTAAAGTTCCTAAGAACTTGGACTTGGAGTATTCACTTAAAGTTGGGGATAAAGTTGAATATGACTGTGGGGCTCCTTGCTCTGGAATGTTTTTCAGTCAGGATGAGAAAAACTTTGCTCGATTATGGATTGGTATTTGGGCAACTATGTGTACTGTTAGTTGCCTGTTCACAGTTTTGACATTTCTCATAGACACAGACAGGTTCAGATATCCAGAAAGGCCTATTATATTCCTGTCAGTATGTTACCTCATGGTAGCTGCAGCATATGTCATGGGCTGGAGTGCAGGTGACAGTGTTAGCTGCCAAGGGCCATTCCCAACCACAATAAGTGGAGCACGATTACCTAATATATCAGTAATTACACAAGGAACCAAGCATGAACCATGCACAATACTCTTTATGGTGGTTTATTTCTTCAGTATGGCCTCAAGTATTTGGTGGGTTATTTTAACACTAACATGGTTTTTGGCAGCTGGTCTCAAGTGGGGACATGAAGCTATTGAAGCAAATTCTCAGTACTTTCATTTAGCTGCATGGGCTGTGCCTGCTATCAAAACTATATCAATATTGGCCATGGGGAAAGTTGATGGTGAGTATTGAAAATGTATTTATTTACTTCCTTAACCCTTAATTACATGCGCCAAAATACTTACAATATCAGTTGAAGTAGGAGTCTGATAGACCCTAATTTTTTATTACTAAAAATAATAAATTCAAGAAAAAAAACAGCATTTTTTTTAACAATAATAATATTTCTAATAAAAATTAATAAAGTAACTCACTAAATATCTTTGTGTGTAACTATTACATTTCTTCCCAGTAATTCTGGCACATAACAGTTAGGTGCTCATTCAACATGTTATGATGGCACACACATATATATTTTTTTTTTTTTTTTGGATTTGAAATATTCAAATAACTTCTCCCGCTCTGCGTGGAGCGGGAGGGCTTGTCAGACTCTTACTTACTAAAACCCACCCGTGTTCCTTTGGTTGCCTTTATGTTGCCAGGGGCCACGGTATCCCTTCCGAACTTTTCTGCAACACCGGCAGGCAATGGTCCTATCGGACCTCTTCACTCGCTGACATCTCTTTGAGGCGCGCGTGGAACACAACGCACCGATATCTTTGTGTGTAACTATTACATTTCTTCCCAGTAATTCTGGCACATAACAGTTAGGTGCTCATTCAACATGTTATGATGGCACACACATATATTATATATATATTTTTGGATGTGAAATCATCAAATAATTTCTCCCGCTCTGGGCGGAGCGGGAGGGCGTGTCAGACTCTTACTTACTAAAACCCACCCGTGTTCCTTTGGTTGCCTTTATGTTGCCAGGGGCCACGGTATCCCTTTCGAACTTTTCCACAACCCCGGCAGGCAATGGTCCTATCGGACCTCTTCACTCGCTGACATCTCTTTGAGGCGCGCGTGGAACACAACGCACCGTCGACCCGGGCCTAGTCCTTGCCGGACGGTGAGCTACCCATTGCTCACCGCCCGCAAGCCCTACGGTGGCCGGGAATCGGCTTGTGATTCCCGACACCCAGGGCGTCTTCTCCTGCGGCGGCTAGGTGCGTGAGGGCGCGAATTTTGCCTTTCCCTCACGCGTTCCGCCTCCTCCTTCGGGAGCATTACTTCGCAGAAAGAGGTGACGGCCTCCCATGCCCTCTCGCTCCGAGAGATCCCCGCCACCGATCGCCTCCACGAGGACACGGTGGTGCTCTGCCCAAGCCGGGCAGGCCTCCACCGTATCCTCCGGGCGATCCACGCAGTGATGACACCCGGGCGTTTCTTCCCGCCTGATACGAATCAGGAACCTTCCGAAACAACCGTGTCCGGTGAGGACCTGCGTCAGGCGGAAGGTGGGGACGCCGTGGCGGCGTCCGCCTCTCTAGCCACTCCTCAGAGAGGGGACTTATCGCCGCAATAGTGACGTGATCAGCACACTGGGTTGCGACAATCGCACTCTCCATGACGCCATGAGATCCCGCCGGAGTGATGGCACACATGGCACGAAGTTGTAGTTTTTTTGTAATTTTGAATAAATGCGGAGTCTGCCAGTTCAACAAATTTTTTGTTTGCCCCTCACCTAAAATTGCTCCTGTATCGTGGGTGCGTTTACAAACATTTAAACTCACATACACAAACAGCCAGACCCTTTTTTTTTTTTTTCGGAACAACTAATTGTAGGTCATACAAATATTTGTTCCGTGCGGGAATCGAACCCGCGACACGCAGCGCAGCAGCCAATCGGTTAACCATTGCACCAACCGTGCCACTCAACTTTGGCCTGTTATATCACAAAAGCATTGATTCCAGTGATGTAGAATAATATGTTAACTTACATGGAAATTTACTACCAAATAAGTCCCGTGGGGTTCAGTATACTGTAAATACACTCTTCTGTCTAACTAAACCACACACAATGGCGACACGCCTGCTACTGATATAAATTTAAGGTCAGTAATATTTAAGAAGCTATCAGGAAGGAAAAGGCAGAAGATGTTAAAATCGCAGCTCAAATTCACTTTTTATCTCGCTCGCACCATACTGCTCACGGACTAAGTGAGAGCGAGATGAAGTGGGGTGCTGGCGGCTCCAAGGCGCCAATAGTTTAGATAATTGTTTTTTACGGCGATAATAATGGTACTATAACACATAGTCGCTGCTTTATAGTTAGTTCAGTTATTAACTTATTAAGCAGTTTCATGATCTAATTTGAAGTATTTTTTTGAATACCAGCAGTCTATTGTTCGGTTTGGAGGTAACTTTAGTTTTTTTTTGCAATTTATGGAATCGTGTTTTCGTCAGACATTGTATTTAACATGAATCCTCAACTTTAACATATATTTATTAATGCCGTAGTATTTTCGATATAACGAAGGATCATGCTAAGCAATTTGAGGTAGTATAAACCCTTAAATACCAACCAGTGTCTGTCAGACCCCGTGGGAGTAATTAAGGGTTAAGGGACATTCATTTGGTTTGACCAACTCATGCAGAACCAGAAAAACTATAAGCATTTCATAGTAATTGTTTTTTTCCCTATACTCATAGTCTAAACAAACACTAGTCTATGATTTTGATGTAAGTATAGTTCTACACAATGTCTGTCTCTCTGAAATACTTGCCACCAGTGCATGACAAACTATGCAATGTTTGAAGGGCATTCAGATAACTTAAAAGTATAAATTTGTTACTTTTAAAGATCTATTATAAAAAAAGCGAAATACCACTCACTCACTGACTGAATAATCACAAATTCTCATGAAAAATTAAACACATGAAATTTGGCAATTAAGTTCTAAGGATGTAAGAAGGATTTTTGAAAATTCTGCCCCCTAAGGGAGTAAATACAGATGAAACTTTATATGGAAGTGTGTGTATACATTGAGGAGTTCTATACTCTATCTCAGAAATTCTTCATGAGATCCTTACAAAATTAATAGGACACCTCAGTGAAAGTATACCCTTTCAAATAAAAAAATCCTATGAAATAATTTCCGACGTTCTCACGCGGGCGAAGCCGCGGATAAAAGCTAATCATGTATAATACTTCTATTCCCACCTTACCTCATTGGAAAGGCATTCAATTTAGTTTTTTTTTGTTTCAGGCGATGTTCTCTCCGGTGTTTGCTATGTTGGACTTTGGGATGCTGATGCACTACGAGGATTTATTTTAGTACCACTCTGCGTCTATCTAGTTCTTGGAACTATTTTCTTACTTGCAGGCTTTGTATCACTATTCCGTATCAGAACTGTTATGAAACATGATGGAACAAAAACAGACAAACTAGAGAAATTAATGATTCGTATTGGTGTGTTCGGTGTTTTATACACAGTCCCAGCGTTAATCGTGATTGCATGTCTTTTCTATGAACAAGCAAACTTTGATGATTGGATGGTAACTTGGCACCGTGATATGTGTTCTATTCCTCTGTATTCTATTCCATGCCCTTTCACACGTAGAGAAACAGACAGACCTAAATTTGAAATGTTCATGATCAAGTACTTAATGACTATGATAGTAGGAATAACTTCCAGTTTTTGGATTTGGTCAGGAAAAACATTAGTTTCTTGGCGCCAATTTTTCGATAAAATGAAGGGTCGAAGAGTAGAAGCATATGTGTGAACTGTAAGTAGCAGATTTTTTAAAAATAAAGTAGATTTTTTTTCCTGCCGTCAATGAGGCAGCTAAAACAATAAGGCAGTTATTATTAATAACTTTAGCATTGAGATTACTCTTCAATATTATTGAAATTCAAAATAAGGCTGATATTGTAAATAGTTTTTTCTCATTTATAATTATTGTGTCTTAGGTAGGTATATCATAATTTTTTATTTTTTTGTAATTATTTTTAAGAATAGAATATCAATCAAAATAAAATCATTGTATTTTTAACTTCGCTTTTTATTGTTATGTTAAAAACACTGTCCTCCTTTCTGTACTAGTTGGTGTCGTTCTGGGTTGTAGTTATAAAGCTGACATCTCCAAGTGTGTTCTTTCACGGCTTGTCAAATCAACTTCCGTTTTTGTAGCAAATTTGAATGACTGTATCTCGTCTTCAAAACACTAGATATGCCACGGTGTTCATAATAAGCTAAGCCATTATCCTGTCCTACTAATATTATAAATACGAAAGTAGGTTGTCTGACTACCTACGTGTTTGCAAATCGGACAAAATTATGCTGTTTTTCGGTTAATTTTGTGACAAAACTTTACCGAATTAAATATAACTAATAACTACCATGTTTATATTGGTTCTTCATCTTCAAATTGTTTAACGTAAGTAACTGTAACTTTATTGTTCAAGATTATAGTTTTTTATGGGTCAAAACCAAAATTTTGGACCACTTCATTTATGTTATTTTTATGTAACAATAACATAAAAGTAACATAAAGGAAAATAAGGCTGTCTTCATGATGTAAGAGAAAAACAGTCAAATATTTTATAATAATTTTTATTTACTATGAAGATTAACTTCAACGATAGATCTAGATACCAAAACGATTTTCATTTTGAATTGGCTCTAGTAAGTGTAGCGAACAAGATTACTGAGCTAGAACTCCCAGCGCTATTTCGATTATGTGGCCGAAATTCAGTGGCAAAGCTCGATAACGGTATATTATTGGATAGATTAAGGTTCAACATCGTGAGTGCGAATCTGCAGTTGCGTAGAGTCTGGCGAAATTGGAAGGTGTGTTGCCACGCGCACAATCAACTTTTATTAGTAAGCTATGTGAGATTATAATTGTGCTTAATAAAAGGAAAATGGTAAGATAAAGTAACGTAAGTACTGTAATAATTCTAACAAAAATAACAGTGTCGCGTGTGATTCCGTAACATCTTGCATGATAATCAATTTGTCAAATTCGTTACCCTTATAAAACAGTCGCGTCTGAGACAACCCTTTTTTTGTGTTTTTGTCGAACAATTTACCCGTGTTTTTGTGACGAAAGACACATGAGCGGTTAAGCTTAGGTCCATTCAGCAAAAACAAAAACTTCACAGTGAGATACATTTCTACAGAATAACAAAGAGGAACTAATAAATTTAAGTCAACGCACGACCCTGTCAAAATTCTGTAGCTCTGTCTCGAAAATAAATCTGCACGCCCGGCCATCGGCACCGTGGGGTTCTGACTCCCAAACAATAGTTTTACAATGGCAACAATAACATCCATGAAACACGACGGCAATTGTCTGTTTGGCGCGATTGCCCACCAAATAAATAACATAATGGGCCTAACTTTCGACCACATGTCTGTCCGCCGAGACCTCGCTACCTATGTTTCGGATAACCGCGGAGAAGCCAGAATTTGTTTAGCACTAAGGAATAACATTCAAGACTATTCCTAACAGCAAGCTTTCTAAGGAACAAATGATAACAAAATACATAACCGCGCAGTTCAACGAGACGTTTTGGGGAGGAGAAGACATCCTAATCGCCGCGGCCGAATATTATCTAGTAAATGTGCATGTGCACATAAATCACGGAAACACACTGATGTATACACCTGCCGGCGAACCAGTACCAGGAAATATACCTACATACCATTTCAAAGATCATCACTATGATAGCTGGGTCATGAGCGCCTTCGAACAGTTCAACAATAATCTGCTTAGACGAACGCTAGAATCAACCAACAAAAGTACCTACACCACAACATATAGAAACGGCAAGTAACAAATATAACAAAAGAGACGAACAAGGGCTCTCTACAAAACCCCGCTTCCTGAACAGTCCCCAATTAGATAGCTCATTATCACATTATGAACAATTAACATCAACATTAGGTAGGTACACCGTTATCGGTTGAAGTCGCCGATGACATGGGATTCGCAATAATTAGGAATCAGCCTACTACAGCAACTAAGTACACTTGCTCAGACCTGCGTATTGCAAATTGGGACGTCCGCGGGGCCTCGAAACCAGCCAAAAAAGATAAAATAGATGCGGAACTTTCAAATAGGGGCATTCAGGTAGGCTGCCTACAAGAAACAGGGATGAACGTAGGAACATACAACTCCGCCCACTACGAATGGCACCTATCTGGAACCGCAGGTAAAGTTCACCGGGGACTTGCAATTGTAAGCAGAAAGGATGCCCAAATTTAAATAATAAACAGGAAGAACGATACCGACGCGATATCAATCACTCTGAAAGTTGATAGGGGAAGTGACAAACCTGCTCCGCTTTATATAATTAACTCCCACATCAACAGCTGTCCCTCTAAAGCAACCAGATCCTTCACAGGATTACTAAACATGATTAGGCAAAAAAAAGGAAATGTACTTTAGTAATCCTAGGCGACTTTAACGCACATATTGGTAGACAAGATACAATAAGTTTTCAACGCAAAGGATTGATTCACCAAAATCTTCATCATGACTATTCCAATTACAATGGAGAAATGTTAGTGGATATAGCCAACACGGAAAAATTGCAAATAGAAACAACAAAAGCGAGATCATCATGCAGAATAACATGGTCAAAGGGCACGCAGAAATCACAATTGGACCACATTATTACGCCTTAGGCAACAGAAAAACTCTTTAACTATATTAAAGGCGAATGGGCAGGTAGGGCCATATCCAACCATAAAATAATTTGGAGGCAGATAAGAACAATTCGCACCATAAACAAATATGACGACACCAAACACAAGACACGAAAGAATGAGACAACAATAGAAACCAAGAATTTCAATGTTAAACAATGTTACTATGCCGCTCTCAATATCAAATCCACCAAAACAAAATTCGAAGCTTGCATAATCAAAAAACTGGAAAACATAGGAATAGACTCAAGGGATGAAAGCATCGAAATACCATGGTGTACCATAACCGGAGTATTAAAATCGGCTGCTCAGGAAACCTTGATTTTTCAGCCGAGTCACTCTAGGGATCATCGTATAGCTCTTGCTAACCTCCAAAAGGCTAAATTCTTACAAAGAAGCCAACTAGATAGCCCAAATAGACATAATCGTGTAAAAGAATGTCAGGCAGCACTTCAAAAGCCTAAAAACCAAAAGGAAAATAAAGAATGCATGACCTTCTTTTCTGGATTGGGGAAAAAACACCCTTCAAAACGCATGCAGGTACTTTATCTATTTTACAGGTAAAACGAGCAAGCAACAAAACGCCGGAAAAGAAACGCTTTTATACCAATGTCCAAATGGGAGCAAATCCTAAAAAAATCTAAGGGCCTACCTATACCAACGGTTATAATAACAAAACCAGTAACAGTCGAGCAAAATGAAGGACCCACGGTGGACGACATAAAGGACATAATTAGCAGCATGAGAAGCGGAACAGCGCCCGGAACAGACCAAGTGGTAATTGAGCTCTACAAAGCGATGCCCCAAATATTACAGGAAGCCGTCACCAAACATATGAACAAAGCCTGGACACAGAATGAAGCTCCCGACACGTGGCTAGAAACAATGCAAGTACCAATTCCAAAGATACAAATGACTATCAACGGATAACGGTTTGCAATACGGGCTACAGAATCTACGCCTCCTACGTATTAAAAAAATTAGACGAAACAATAAAAAAAAACTAGGCAGCTACCAAGCAGCCTTTCTAAACAACAGATCTACCTACAGACCACATATTTACATTAAAAAGGGTTCTGGACGAAGAATGGCGCTCAGGCAAAAGAATTTATGTACTCGCTCTGGACATAGAAAAAGCTTTTGACAACGTCGACCTCCAAGCACTGCGGGACATTTTAATACAAAGAACAAACAAGTCACTAACCAACAGGATAATCAGGGTTTGCTTGAATGAACGCACACACATCAAATGGTGTGGTCAGCAAAGTAGTTGGATTATTAAAGAAAAGGGAGTCAAACAAGGTTGCCCGATATCCCCTCGCGTTTTTACACTGGTCATGGATGAGGTCCTAAGAACCCTCGAAGAGGAAACTCAATTAATCAAACTAGACCAAGATCGCGAAATCTCACTCCCCCTGGTGCTATCGTTCGCGGACGGCCTCATCTTCATTACAGATGATCTAAAAGGGCTAGAAGGAATCGTATACCATATTAAACCCCTACTAGGTAGTGTCGGCCTACAAATAAACGAAACTAAAACAAAAATACTAATTAGAGACCCAATAGCTAAACAGAAAGCGACCTACGTGACAATTAACGGATTAAATCTTCACTGTCGATGAAATTAAATACCTAGGCACTATATATAACATCAGCATTAAACAGGAGAAGCACAATTAGAAAACGATGTGAACAGGCCACTAGAAACGCGAAGGCACTATTACCATTCATAAAATCAAAGATGGACTGGAAACTAGCCAGAATCATGTATCGAATGGTGATCGTACCTTGTATGATATACGGTTTGAAAGTATCGGCAATCACCAAAGCTAACAGGTCAAGACAGAAGATAATGAGAGAGTCATCATGACAGACTTGATTAACCACGCCAGAAATAAACCAAGACAAAAGAAGATGCATGAAATCTTAGACGGAAAAACAGTAACCAAACGCATCAAGAATCACAGGATGTGCTATCTCGCACACGTTCACAGGCGCCGCAACCCACATCCAGCAATGCAGTACAAGGCCAAATCCAAGAAAATAGGCCGTCTTATTTACACATGGAACGACAACATTAAATAGGACTCGACCTATTTCGACAAGGAATTCGACTTTTGGATGGACACGGCTACAGACCGATACAGTATCATGAAGGCTGTCAGCGAGATCTACAAGAAACCTGAAACGGATAGCAGCGTTAGCTTTGTAGCTTCTGACGAAGACATAGAATCGGCTAAATGCAACACAGCACAGCAGCGATATAGAAAGGCGACGAGTTAGCAACGTAACCCCGTCTCAAGATTCACCGGTGAAGATGGACTCGAAACAACATAACGCCGATGTCTCAAAAGATGCTCATCCATAGACAAATAACACCCGTCTCTCCACTAGTCCATTGCTTACTCAAAGATGCAAATCCGGTATGGCTCGTAAATCCTTTCCTATCCTGAGGGCACGTCTTCCTTACCATTACCGCGCGCGCGCCCCTCGATCTACTCCTTGATATGCAATGGCCTTTGTAGCCCCATGAAACATAAGACTTCATGGGCTAGTGCAAATCAAATCAAATCAAATCATATTTATTCGTAAATGTAGGTTTCATTACAATAGGCTGTTAGAATAAGATAGTCAGTTCGCTACATTTTACTCGAGAGCATACAAATAATAATAAAGTTAGTTGTGTCCAACCAACATACACATTTAAAATGAAATTACTCAATTAATTACATACTAACACACAATTCTCTACGTACTAACACACAATTCTAATGTCAAAATAATAATAGAATAAATGTAATATTGTAAAAATCTAAATGTCAGTGGTGTCCTCCATAAACTCAGTTGTGGAATAGTAACATTTATGAGTTAAAAATTGTTTCAGCTTCTTTTTATACATAGTAATATTAAGATTCTTTATCTGTCGTGGAATTTTATTGAAAATGACTGGAGCCATCCGATAAATACTTTTACGTAGGAGGGCTGTTTTACTGCGATCAACACAAAGAATGTTCGAATCCCTTTTTCTTAACCGTGGATCAGCTGGGGCTCTTACTTTGAAAAGTTGTGCAAGTCTTGGGGTTCATTCGATTTATCGAGTCTGGTTAAACCACGCTGGGATCGGTGCCTTTCATTCATTCATTCATTCAAATGAAATTTGTCGATAATTTAAAAGTGTATATAATATTTATAAATATGACTATAGTATCGGTAACCGGTAAACAAACATGTCATTCAATAGATAAAATATTTACTAACCGTATAATATCTTATTAAAAAGTACATGCCTGTGTTTGTGAACACACCTTAATGCAATTTTATGTAACGTAACGTAAAAATGTAACATAAATGTGACATAACGGAAACATGATTAAAGATCTTAAAATAAAATCACTAGTCGCCTAAAGACGCCTTGGTATACCCAAGGCGTCTTTCCGGATCTCATGAAACACAGTAAAGTAGTTCCTTTGTTCAAATCCGGTGATGTTCTATGTTCTATGTTATGAGGGTTTGGTTTCCGCACTCAGTCCGTCAGGTGGACCATTGTGCGTGGGCCATAGCGGCCGTTTGGGGGGTTATTCCAACCAGCCCACCTCTCTCCAGAAGTTGATTAGGTCTCCTGGTTTGCTTAGAACATCTGTGTATGATCTGGGTGACCTGAGGGTGCTTATTCTGATCTGGGTGACGCCCGTGCATTCAAAGAGCACGTGCGCAACGGTCTCCTCAGCCTCCATGCACGCCCTGCACAGAGGACTGTCCGTTATGCCTATTGTGTGGAAGTGTTTGTTTAGCGAGCAGTGTCCCGTGATGGTCCCTGTCACCAGGCGCAGGCAGTTCCTGTCCAGGCGTAAAAGACGCCTGGTCAGCTTGCTATCCAAGGATGGCATAGCTTCCTTTGACTGCCGGCAGCCCGGTGTCGAGGACCACCATTGTTCTGATTGTGTTTGTAGTAATAATTCTGTAGTTTTAATTCTGTTCTGTAATGATTGGAGGACTGAGGCGCTGTCGGAGAGTATACGTATGTGTGTATCCGTAACCCTCCTGGCTTCTAGGGCGTGGACCGCATGTATGATGCCCACACACTCCGCCTGATAGACGGTGTTGAACCTTCCCAGCGGTCTGGATATATTTATGTTGAGTTCGTGTGAGAAGACTCCAACTCCGGTACCGGAGTCGGTCTTCGAGCAGTCGGTGTATACCCGCATTTCATTGGGGCCTGAGCACAGACTTATGGCCTGAGTAGTCACACTGTTCTTCTGTAAGTATTATTTTGTAGTGCCTTTGAAAATGGGTTGTTTTCGGGGCTTTGTCGCAGGGTGATGCCATCATTGGCTGTCGTTTGATCACATCCTCCTTTATGCGTGTGTGCTTAATTCTGGAGTCATTACTTAGGGTTCCCGATATCGAGATCTCTCTGGGCTGTGCTCAGGTCTGTTCTGGGCCACCAGACCAGTGAGCCGTATGTGATTGTTGGTCGGATGACTGTAGTGTATAGCCAGTAGGTGACTTTGGGGCTTATCCCCCAATTCCTGCCAAGCAGTCGCTTGCATTGCCACAGGGATATGCTGGCTTTTGTAATAGTGTAGTTCGTGTGTTTTGCCCAGTTCAATATTGGGTCCATTCCTCTTTTTAGCTTAATGATTTACCCCAATTATTTCAAAATCATCCAAAGATGGTGTTACGAGATATTTATTTATTACGCCAAACACAACACTCGTATTTGCAGATGACACATCATTGATCTTTAAAATAAACCGACGGTCACAAAATCTTGACGACGTGAATAGCTGTATTGCTCAGGTCCAAGATTGGTTTACGGTAAATAATTTGGTACTAAATAATAAACAAACCAAATGCATTAGATTTAAATTACCAAATGTTAGAAGCAGCGAATGTGACATCATATTGAATGGAGAAAAACTGGAATTTATTCATCAAACAGTTTTCCTAGGAATATTCCTAGGAAAACTGTTTGATGAATAAATTCCAGTTCGAATGGTAATTATGTTAAAGTGTAGGGACATTTTTCAAAGTTGTATGAAACCGCCTAAATATGTTCTTCCCTAATCAATACATCGTCTCTGAATAAATTAACTATCCTGTGATCCTTATGTAATAAAAATGCCGTTCTTCAAACACAGTTTTTAACAGGATCTGCCAGATGACTAAAATCTGGTAAAAGGGACACAGATGGTAATTAGATTTTAGATACTTTGTTTTCAATTTTGTGCATTTCTAGTAAAAAAATATATATTCTAAGGGTTGTGCCTAATAGAACACCAAGTTAACTATACAAAAACAACGTCACTTTTTAATTTGTTCAGCGTTTCCTAGATTCTTTATCGTCTGCCGTGTAATATGCACGAAATGAAATATTCACCCAATAACGCTAGACGAGAAATTACAATGGGGACCCCTTAAAACATCTCTCGCGGGGCGGCTAAGCTCGGCCGCTTATGCTGTTAGAAAGATAAGACAGTTAACAGATGTAGAAACCGCGCGTTTGGTCTATTTTAGTTACGTACACAGTATTATGTCGTATGGCATTTTACTATGGGGTCGGGCTGCTGACATTGAATCCATCTTTATTTTACAAAAGAGAGCTGTCAGAGCAGAGCCATTTATAATCTAAGTCGTTGCGAATCTCTCAGGGAACTATTTAAAAAGATTAATATTATGACGGTACCGTGACAATTCATTTATGAAAATATTATTTATGTGAGAAAAAATCTACATCTTTTTAATAAAATAAGTGATAGACATAATTTTAATACTAGAAATAAAGATAAAATAGATCAACCATTTTTCAGACTATCTAAAGTAAATACATCTTTTATGGGGTACTGTGTTAAATGTTACAACAGAATACCTTGTGATTTATGAGAATTAAATGAAAGAAAATTTACAACTCATTTAAAAAGTACACTTTGTAAACAAACATATTACAAATTAGAGGATTATAACCAAGATAAAAATGCTTAGAAACATGCTGGTCCTGCTCCATAGGACAATTTAGAATCTAGACAAAATCAAACTGGTTGCCAATTGAATTGTATACTTAATATTATTTTTTATAACATTCATTTTATATTCTGTGATTACTTGAACTCACACACTGACTTATTATTAGTAGTACTTGTTAAAATGTTAGGAATATCGTATAATTTTACAATGTTTGTAAATATGTGAGCACCATGCATCTATCACATAATTAATGTAGGTATGTCATTCCTTCATTTTTCATTAGTTTTACCTATCGTGGTATAGTAATCTTATTCTAGGTGCATCGTCTTCACATATAATTATATAATTAATGTATGCAAGTTATTGTGAAATTATTTTAAAAGAGTAACGGTGGAGTTTTTCCCCATTCTTCTCCATACGAAAACTACATTTTGGAATGGGCGACTATAATCAATTGTTTTTTTTTTTTTTGTTGTAAATTTTGACGTTCAAAATTGACTTTTTTGTGCCGAATTGAAATAAATTATTTGACTTTGACATGGACGATGTTTATGAAGTGTTTCATTTGAATTCAAGACACACTATTCACATAATGATTACAGCTCGTAAGCGGCTGAATAGAATGTAGCGGTTACACCGCCACATACGAACTACGCATCAAAGACATGACGTCACACAAATCCTGCATCGCGCAAAATTTACAGTTTACCGCGTGAACGACATATATAAGACTATCCGACATCAACAGTCGGCCTGCCAGACACAACACCCGTCTGGTTGGAGGATCCCTTTTCTATGGTGGATGAGTGAACTTTACACCCTGTTCCTCATGCCTCTAAATTGATGACCCCGACGTGATGAACGTCAACGCAGCCTTCGTGCAACTACTTCAGCGGGACGTCCTCATCATCATCACTCCCGCAAGCTTTCGCGAGGCGAGTCAAACAACCAGCCAGCACCCTCGGCTTCAACGGGTATCCTGACCACCAACATGCAGTGAACGCGCATTCCTGGTCATCACCCTAAGCCTCATCAGCAACCGTGGCACAGCACCTGCACCTTCGACTGGTCTCACAAGCAGAGCTCTTTCTACCCTCTCCTGGTCGACGCTAGCAATCAGCCACAACCCAGCGCAATACCACATCCGACTCACTGGATCGTGACGCAGCGCCACCCCGATTCACTGGGGAATCATCACAGACAGTTCCGACTCACCGCGAACTATGCGGCACCCGGTTCTGACTTACTGGTACCTCCACTGGTACTGTGAAGTATCGCAAGATACAAGACTCAGCCCACTATCGACCTCCGGTCTCCGGAGGGGAGTGATGTAGCGGTTACACCGCCACATACGAACTACGCATTAAAGACATAACTTCACACAAATCCTGCATCGCGCAATTAGAGTTTACCGCTCGAACGACATATATAAGACTATCCGACATCAACAGCCGGCAGGATGGATTAGCTCGTGTGCCTATCGCGATAACTCCATAAGTTATCGCGATAAATTCCGCGCGGACCGCAATTTTTAAACTCGTTTCTCTGTGTGTGTACAGGATACAGCCGGTACCTGTGCAAACACAGAGAGAGCCACCCCATGCTGCCCGGTGAGAAATCACCGCAGCGGTCGCGGAGGCCTTCGCCACTTTTAAGATGCCGAGACCCGACACGCGCGGCTCGCTGGGCCGCGATGTCGGGTCCCCGGAGGACCGCCCAGTGCTGGATCGGGCGTCGTCTCTGCCTAATATTGGCGATGCGGCGTCCGGTGCACCACTGGCCGGACCTCAAGAAGACCTGAAAGAAGAAGACGACGACGCGGCTGGAATTGCACCGGGGAGGGGGACCCCTGCTACGGTGCCCGCCGGCCCACCGACGACATCGGCGCCTGCGCGCGTTGCGCCAACGCCGTCGTCGAGCCGACCGCACGCAGTAGCCGTCCGCCCCACCGTGTTCTGTCCGGTACCGATACATGCCCCGGGGCCGGTCATGAACCCCAGCCGCGCACAACCGCGCCCGCGCTACTAACCGCGCCCGCTGCGCGCACCGTTGCGCCCCGTGCCACCCACCCCGCGCTCCCACCGCCGCGTACACCCGTGTCGTCCACACGGGCCCACGCGCCCCCAGCACGCACCGCTGCTCCGCCGCCGCGGTTCGTCTCGCCGCTCGCGCCCTCAACCGGCGCCATCCGCAAGAAGGCTCAAGCTGGACCCGCTCCGCGCACCGCCGCTCGCTGGCGGGGCCGGCTGAGCAGGAACGGCCAGCGAGTGTCGGCCGACGTTATAGGCCGCCACCCACTACAACGCAGGCGCCCGCTTCCCCGCTTCCCCCCGTTTGTCCGCCTGCTGTCGGCATGCTCCTCCCGCGCTGGGTCGAGCATGTCGCTGGCATCCGTGGGCTCTGGCGCGTCCGGTCGTGGATACATGTCCCCGGATATTACCTCACGACCCGGATCGCGGCCCTCCGCGGGCGGAACACCAGCCTTATGTCGCCGGCGTCACCACAACCGTCGCTGGGGTTCAACATCGAGTTTGAGCTTGAGGCCAGACCCCAGCGGCGAAGAAGAAGCTCCGGCGAGACAGCGTCGGAGGAGGCGAAGCGATACTGCCTCGATCCGCCGCGTCCACAGCGAGAAAGCGCGACGCGGGGTCGGGGTACACCGACGTCGCCTACCTTTGCCGACGCGGCCCGCCGCCCGCACACCACCACGTTTGCCGACACCACCGGCGTCCGCACAGACACCCACAGGGGCGAGACCCACAAACTCGCCCCCCGCCCTTGACACAAATATTCCCCCCCCCCCCCTGCCGCCGCCATCGGCGCCTCGTCTTCGGCACCGATTACGTCACAGCAGCAGCAGGGGAAAAACAAGAAGAAGCCGAGGTACCCGCCGCTGGTAGTGGAGACGCTACCTAACTGGGCCTCGCACTTCCGGGCCATCCATGCGCAGCTGGGTCCGCCCCCGAATGCTCGTCCGTACGGGACCGGGGTGAGATTCACCCCGGACACCGAAGACGAGTATCGGCTGGTCCAGCGCTACCTGACTGGCCTGGAAAAGAGTGCAGGCGTGTCATGGTTCGCGTACTCACTGCCAGCGGTTCGTAATATGAAGATCGCCATCAGGGGCCTACCGGCGGATACGAACCCGAAGGAGATCGAAGAGGAACTCCGGGCGTTGGGATACCAACCGGAGTACGTGCGTCACATAAAGGGCGCACAAGGACGACCCGGTTGCGTGTTCCACGCGATTTTAAAGAAAACCCTGGACGTCAGGATGATCTATGACACCACCGTGTTCATATACATGCGGGGTGTCAAGATCGAGGGTTGGCGTGGAAAGCGTGGGCCCGCCCAGTGTCACCGGTGCCAGCGCTTCCGGCATAGCTCGCACCAGTGCCACCGACCGCTCGTTTGCGTGCGATGCAGGGGCGAGCACGCGGCACGAGACTGCCCACGCCCGCGGGAGGAGCCGGCCCGCACCCCGCGAGCTTCATCAAGTGCCCCGTGTTCACGAAGGAAACTCGGAACAAGCGAGCAGGGACCGTCGCCGTTACGGCCAACAGAAGAGCAGCGGCCTTGCCACCAGCAGTGGCCACAGTGGAGGCCCATGGGCCGACGTTAATGCCGGTGGCTAATGAGCCCACGCATAGAGGCCAAGCCTCCTCCTCCTCTAAGCGGAGGAAGAAGGAGAGGGGGGGGGAAGGGTAAGAAAACCACCCCCACGGCGACACAGGAAGAAGTAGAAGTTATCCCTGAGGCCGGCCCTGCCCCCATCTCGCAGGTTGTTGACGAAAGGACGGACGAACCTACTAGTAGCGACAAGACGGTGCAGCGGCGAAATGTCGCCCCTACCGCGCAAGATAGCGCGAAGCTTTATAAAGAATTCACAACCTGCGCGGTAGAGCTTCTGATGGCTCTCATCAGAGCTATAAGGCAGGGCCGAGATATCGAGGCGGTCATCCTCGACGGTCTGGCCACATTGCTGTCGCTCTGTGATGGCTAGACCGATGAGGATCGTACACTGGAATGCCCACGGCCTTAGGGATAAGGTCGCCCCCCTCCGCCACCTCCTTCGGGAACAAGATATCGACGTGGCGCTAATCAGCGAGACGCACCTGGGAACCGAAGATAGGGTTAGGTTCCCGGGTTATCACGTCTACCGAAAGGATGAAAGGTCGGCTCATCTCTACCGCTACCGCGGTCTGGCGGTACTAGTGAGGCGGAGAGTCGTCCATCAGGAGCTCCCCTTGCCGTCGCTGTCCAGCTTCTACGCCCTGGGTGTACAGCTGCATGTCGCCGGCGAGGACATTAACATCTATGCATGCTACAAGCCGCCCGCGTCTAGCCTAGTCCTGGCTGAGCTGCGAGCGCTACTTAGCGCGCATAGCAACGCTACCATCCTTGCCGGCGACCTTAACAGTAAGCACCCGGCGTGGAACTCAGCGCGCACAAACAGCGACGGCCGGCGACTCTTAGCGGACGCGGAAGACTTCGGGTTTACGGTGTCCGGCCCGGAGACGCCCACACACTATCCGGACACGGCGACGAGCATGCCGGACGGCGTAAGTATCGTAGTCCACCGAGGGCTACACCGCCAGATCACGCAACAAGTGATAGACGACGAGTTACAGTCGGACCACCAACCTGTACTCGTCGTCTTAGCGGAGCAGCCGACCCGACTGAAGCCATTGGCGCCACGTCGATCAACGGACTGGACGCTGTTCACAGAAAGGATCGAGACTACTACGCCTTATTTATTTCTCACGTCGCAGTTCTCATATCGCTTTAATCGGTGGTCTTTATTACCACCGATGTGATAATTTACACCGAAATGATAAGAAAAAATCAATCGGTGTCTTCTAACTAATATCGCTGTTTTGATTCATGATCAACGCACGTTTTGTCACATTGGTGGATTGTTTTATCATATCGGTAGATCATTTTATCATCTCGGTGAGTCGTTTTATCATATCGGTAGAACAAAAATCAAAATCAAATCAAAAATGTTTTTATTTCATTATTTTACACGTTGTAGGTACGTTAAACAGTTGGTGGCGTCTCCTTTTAAGCATAAAAATGCCTGTGCCAGGAGGCGCCGCTCTTTTAAATCTTGCAATTAATAATTAATTGCAAGATTTAAAAGAGCGGCGGCGGCGCTATTAGTGTAAACATGTAACGAAACCAAGTTTTATAAATTAATTATTTTTAGATATTATATTTAGTCTGTTGGTATATGTGTGTGTAAATTTAAGCGTGCGTGCGTGCGAGTGTGTGCGTGTGTGTGTATGTGTGCATGTGTGTATGTGAGTCTGTATGTTTGTGTGTAGTTATTTTATGCGGAATCGGTTTTACCTTATATTAATAGAAGAGTTTCTACTTCATCATAGCTTAACTTATCTATCCACTTAATCAGCAACAATTTGGATTCTTTATACGGTTTAGTATGTATATCTATTTGTTTATTTATTTTATTATATAAGAAAGACGAGCGTTTTTCGTACTGAATATTTGCAAATTCTGTTTTTACAAAAGGGATGGAAGCAATATTGTGTTTCCTTCTTCTAGCTAATACATTATGATCTAAAGGAAGGGTTTTATATTTTTTTTATACAATGTGTAGTACATATAATTTTCTAACTGATAATAAATTACTGATTTGGTATAGCTCATAGGTGGAAAGGGTCCTTTTTTTAAAGTACATTACTTTTATCAATGTCCGTTGCGCTCTTTCAACATCAAGGAATCGTGTTTTACGCGCGCCCCCCCAAATGGAAATGCAATATATTATTACAGATTGAACTAGTGAGATATACACTTCATTAATAAGATTTTTTTTTGCTAAGCCTCTCCTTGGGAATATGTGACGTAATGTTTTAAAAATCCAAATAAATTTTCGTATTCTCGCAGTAATTTGTTCAATCTGAGAATACCAGGACAAGTTTTGGTCCAACATTATACCTAAGTACTTGACGTGGCTAACTTTACTAATTGTTGGACAATTGCAGTCACCATCAACCGGTAGATCCCGTGTCATTTCGTTAAGTATACAAAGAAACAATGGAACATACAAACATTCATACATACATACATACTTACCTACATATACTGCCAAAAATCATTACCACGATACCACTGGGTAGTAGATGTATAAATGTATCAGGGAGGTCTGTATTCGGTATCTGAGATGATCAGCATTACGGACTGGCTAAACTTGCGCTTAACTTAGTAAAATCATATTTGAATGAGACTGCAGTAAGTTCAAATAAACGGTGTAAATTCATTGGGTTTAAAAGTCAAAATGGGTGTACCACAGGGCGCGATATTGGGTCCATTCCTCTTTTTAGTATATATAAATGATTTACCTCATTTACTGAAAAACCGACCACAAATGTTGTTATTTACACATCACTGATTTTTAAGGTAAACAGACATGCACAGGAGCTTGACGACGTAAATAACGCTATGCTAAAGGTCCATAATTGGTTTACTGTAAATAATTTAGCATTAAATGAGAAGAAAACTAAATGCATAAGATTCGCGTTACCGAATGTTAGAAGTAGTGAATGTCACGTTGTACTGAATAAGGAGACACTAGAATTCGACGAAAAAACGTTTTCTTGGGAATCACGCTTGACTCAAAACTACAGTGGCGTCCTCACATAACATCACTTGCAGGGCGGCTAAGTTCAGCCGCTTATGCTGTTTGGAAAATCCGCCAACTAAGAGACGTGGATACCGTGAGACTGGTCTATTTTAGTTACTTTCATAGCATCATGTCTTACGGTATTTTGCTGTGGGGACGTGCCGCAGATATTGATTCTATATTTATTCTACAAAAGAGGGCTATTAGAACCACGCGAATCTATAAGGGAACTGTTTAAGAAAATTAACATCATGACGGTATCTTGTCAGTAGGTATATAAAATATATATGAAAACATTATGTATGTTCGAAAAAATCTACATCTCTTTAGTAGTAAGATAAGTGACAGGCATAATTTTAACACAAGAAATAGGAACAAATTAGATCAACCACGACAACCACGTTTCAGATTGTCTAAAGTACCTACACACTTCTTTTATGGGGTACTGTGTAAAATGTTTTAATAAAATACCACTCGATATTCTTCAACTAAATGAGAAGAAATTTAAAACTTGTATTAAACGCACACTATGCAGACAAGCATACTTTATGTTGGATGATTATATCGTAGATAAAAATGCTTGGCTAAATGCTGGTCCTGCTCCACAGCCATTTGGGCTCACTAGTCAAAAATGAAAAAATTGGTAGAGTTGCTTCCCCTTTTTTATTTTTTCTGACTACGAATATAATATTGAATACTCCAATAGATAATATTGATTTTCTTTCTTTTGGTGGTAAAATTCTTTAAAGGTTACAAATACATTGCAAACTATAGTTTTGTTTTGTATAACTTAGACGCATTTTTATTTTCAATTTTTGTAAATGTGAGTACCATGGAGTCGTTTACTATGTTATTATGTTGATTTTGACTTGAAAGAGTAGTTGCCCTAGTAGCATTTTATGTTGGCATCCATTGGCCAACAGTGGGGAATCCGTTGGGATATAGTTAGTTAGATTGTCTATATAAAACTAACATTGGCCCAATGCAGTAAAATATTATCATTACGTCCAATCATTTACCAACGTTGGGCCAATGCTACTATTGCCTACCGATAGTTAAAAACTGTTGGCATTTCTGCAGTGTATTTATCGTAGGCCCTATTAGATATCAACTAACATTGGCCCAATGCAGTAAAATATTATCATTACGTCCAACCATTTACCAACGTTGGGCTAATACTACTACTGCTTACAGTTAGTTAAAAACTGTTGGCATTTCTGCGGTGTATTTATCGTAGGCCCTGTTAAATATCAACTAACATGGGCCCAATGCAGTAAAATATTATCATTACGTCCAACCATTTACCAACGTTGGGCTAATACTACTACTGCTTACAGTTAGTTAAAAACTGTTGGCATTTCTGCGGTGTATTTATCGTAGGCCCTGTTAAATATCAACTAACATGGGCCCAATGCAGTAAAATATTATCATTACGTCCAACCATTTACCAACGTTGGGCTAATACTACTACTGCTTACAGTTAGTTAAAAACTGTTGGCATTTCTGCGGTGTATTTATCGTAGGCCCTGTTAAATATCAACTAACATGGGCCCAATGCAGTAAAATATTATCATTACGTCCAACCATTTACCAACGTTGGGCTAATACTACTACTGCTTACAGTTAGTTAAAAACTGTTGGCATTTCTGCGGTGTATTTATCGTAGGCCCTGTTAAATATCAACTAACATGGGCCCAATGCAGTAAAATATTATCATTACGTCCAACCATTTACCAACGTTGGGCTAATACTACTACTGCTTACAGTTAGTTAAAAACTGTTGGCATTTCTGCGGTGTATTTATCGTAGGCCCTGTTAAATATCAACTAACATGGGCCCAATGCAGTAAAATATTATCATTACGTCCAACCATTTACCAACGTTGGGCTAATACTACTACTGCTTACAGTTAGTTAAAAACTGTTGGCATTTCTGCGGTGTATTTATCGTAGGCCCTATTAGATATCAACTAACATTGGCCCAATGCAGTAAAATATTATCATTACGTCCAACCATTTACCAACGTTGGGCTAATACTACTACTGCTTACAGTTAGTTAAAAACTGTTGGCATTTCTGCGGTGTATTTATCGTAGGCCCTATTAAATATCAACTAACATGGGCCCAATGCAATAAAATACCATCATTACGCCCAAGCAATTACCAACGTTGGGCCAATGTAACTGTTTAGCCAATTTAGATCGTTATTCAATTATTATGAAAACCGACCGGTTCTTTAAAATTAGACTTATTTATCTAGTACCACATTTCTTTAATTACTTATTTAAAATTAATCCGTCACCGGTTGTGTGACACGATGACGCCTTATTGTAAAAACTCGTCAACAAGCTAACGTGTCGTCTTTGTGTGCGCAATGAATTCAAGAAGAAAACGGTGAGTAATCTTCTAAGAATTTTTATACAGAAATAAGTGTAGATCTAGTATTAAGTGTTAGTTTATCGAAAAGTGATAAACATTTCAGTGAAAAGTAACGAAAGTTTTGTCATGCACTAAGTAGGTACCTACTTATGTCATGTCTAGTTTTTTTATGATAAATATTGTTATACCTAAACTGTTTGAAATACATATAAATATCTAGCTTATTAATCAATGAACATAATTTGGCTAATAGCTACTGATATTATTGCATAATGTTATCGTAATCGTATTTCCAAGAGTAAAATTCACCCATTCCCCCGCACTATGACACAGCGCTCATAGCATATTGTAGTACCTACGTAGCCACAGAGCATGTAACTTTAATAGTAGTAGCATATTTCAGTATGTTACAAAGTACTCTGTAGTAGTATAGTAGACGGGAATTGGGAATACCCACAGATATAGGATATAGATATGACTGTGGGAATAGGTACCTGTAAAAATACGTTTTTTACTGATATTTTCATATTTTTGTTTATGTATTATGATATTTTTGTGATTTTTAATTATTTGAATTGGATTTTTATTATTTCATGTAGTTTTCTTAGCTGACATTGTCTAAGAAAAATAATTTATGTCGATATACTTAATTGTTTTTATTTTTTACCCACTTACTTTACTAAGACGAGGCATTGTGAATGAATCTTTTTGCGGTGTGGATGTGGAATATCAACATGAGTGAATGCGTTTGAATAAAATTGAATGTGATGATGGATGTTGACTATGAACAGGATCCGGTCCGAGACCCTCGCATGAGGACAGCGTTTCGACGGTATGGGACGCCTACCTACGGCCTACATTTTATTAAATCTGGGGTTGTAACAGGTTATAACCGACATCTGTTATCACTGTTACTGCTACATAAGAATAACAGATCCAAATATCTGTTAAGGTGACTGGGGGTAAGATAAAAAACCTGTCCTGAATCCTGAATCCCTCTGTTTCACAACAGTTTCAAATCAACACTGTTTATCTAATCAAAAATCCATTCCGACTTACCCCTACTCACCTTAATAAATAACAGCCTGTTATTTTTGTGCGGACGATAAATATGTATTTAAATCTCAATTGAATATTCTCTTAATTTCTTTTCGATTAAAGTCGAAAATCGTATTTGAAGTTTTGACTAGGAATGACTAGGCAGGAACAGGTAACACGAACTAAATGAATAGTTACTTTTTCGTAAATGTTTGTTCTTGTAATCACTGTATTTCAAACTCTGTGTTTTTGGATAAATAAAGAGATTTTGTATTTTATTTTATTAGTAAGAGTAAGAACTAAACATATTTCGAAGTAAATAATAGTTGTTTCTCTTTTTAGCAAGGGTCATTCGTTAATGAGGAAGAGAGAGACATTGATAACCTTGCCGTATTCCTTCCTTTGTGTGAGTGTGTACGTAAGTAACAGCCGTGGTAACAGTCTGTGTGGAGATTATTACAATGAAATAACAGTAACAGCCGCGGTAACAGTCTTATAGGGTCTGTTATTTTAAGTAACAGATAATTTATATTGTTAGGAACAATATTATTAATTGTTACTTTTAAATATCTGTTACGTTAAATACGCCTCACCCCTATACGGTTTCGCGCGCGTGCCGCACACCGCGCACTGCCAGGCGCGGCCATTTTGTTGTGAAATTGCTAATTTCTAGGTGCTTGTATGCATGACTCGTGAATTTTTCTATTCTATTTTTCAAAAATTGAAAGAAGTGAAGTGATTAAGAAGTATAATGTTTAAGGTGGTAGAATTTCAGGATTCCAGTGTAGGCATCATCCGCAAAGAATGGATGACTCCACGAAAGAGACAATGTCTCTGGCCGCCACACAAAATAATTTCCAAATTTAATAAGTGCCTAATGACCCAAGCAGTGCCAGACGAAAATTGGCCTGTGTATTCAATTCAACGTACTTTTTACGAAACGGGTGAGTTAAAACTTAATAACCTGTACGTACGGTCCCACTGTCACTCGGAGGGTCGGTTTCCTCGCGCAACCGTCTAGCTCCTGCGACGCCTCCGGGCGTCAGCGCGCGACGCCTGGAGGCGCCACCGTTAAAATATTATTTTGCTAACGGCATTCACAACTACCACGAGGTGCCATACCGAGAAGCCCCGCTGGCATACATGAATGCCACTCGCTTCACTCGGCTTAACCGCCTAAATAGCCTAAAATCACTTTTCTTTTAGGTAGAAGTGTAACATATTGTTTATACTTAGGTGCTTACCTATAGTTGTGAATCATACATACTTAATTTACTTATAACATTTCGGTCGGTCGGTGGGTCGTCCAGCACTTGTGCGAGCCACGAAAAATTGTGGTGGTTTTATCACCACTTTAGGTTGGGTAGGTATGATTTATGTTATCTTGTTTCAACAATATCAAGTAAAGTCGATCCATTGTTTTAAGCCTCGCGTATCGGCGCCTTTGATGTCTATAGTGGCGTCCTTGGACAACCTAGGCAGCTTTTAAATTTATGTTTGTGCTGTTGTGGTCGGTGAGAAGAGAACTACAGATGGCTTTTCAGTACCTAGCCAAAGTTTCAACTACCTACTGATTCATACTCAATAAGTATCAAAATGATGAGTAATTAAGCGGGTTCCTATAAGCCCTGGTATCTATACACCTTTAATAAAATATTATTTTACAGATGACATATCTAAAGCTAGAAAAAAATGTAAAAAGGCTGAAAGTGAATCGGAATTGGCTTCGACTGATATAGAAGTAGAAACAGAAAAATGGACAAGGAAGAGAAAAGTTCGTCCTCTTCTAATTGACAGTGATGACCATGATGAAAGTGATGATGAATGTCAAATCAAATATCCAATTCCACCAAAAATAATTTTACCACCAGTACGAACAACTAGTTCATCACCAACACTTTTACAAGATTTTATTGTTGGTAAGTAAAAATGTTTCTTGATATGTTATTATCACCACTTAAGATACAATACGAGGACAATACAATATACTTTATTGAACACTAAAAACAGAATGTACAATTAAAATGTGTACACACGGCTACACATCAAGCTATACATTTCCAGTTTACGGTGACCTCGCATTGTAGGGAAATCCTATACAATACGAGAGCAGCTTATACTGGAAATGTATAGCTTGATGTGTAGCCGTGTGTACATACAGGTGTAATAAAATTGGTATACAATGGTGGCCTTATTGCTATCAGTGATTTCTTCCAGACAACTTTAGGGTGATGTAAATAAGATGTGGCTGGCTAGTTTTTTACACTTTTATGTACAAGTGTCCAGTGAGATTGTTTATAGTTATCATAATAATAATAGTGCCCACTTTGCAGATTCTCCAATATCTTCGCATAACCCAACTCCAACTAATGCGGAAACCACACCAACGACATTGTTGTCACAACTTACACAAAAACCAATCTTGGAAAAAATTAATTCTTCTTTGGGTAAATATTTACAAAGTACTTTTTTACATCTTTACAATGGAGTTATAAAGTTTCTTGAACCATAACTCAAAATGGAAACATTATTGTTTAAATGGTCTGGTGAAACTTAAAACAATGAGATGATTATGGATGGATAATTATTTATTAAGTATACTTAATTTGATAGATTTTATTTATAATGGTTTTGGAATGTACTATAATATTATAAGAAATTTACTACTTTATTATTATTTTAGATGTCATTGCCGAATGTCTTGGACACATGAAAAGTGAAATTGAGGAACTGAAGCAAACTCAAAATGATATTTTATTGAGAATATCATCCCCTTCAACTGCACTAGCCACTTTACCAGTAGAGATAGACATGCCATTGAAATCACTTGACGATCTTGGAAATCTTAGAAATTGGCTTGAAGAAGAAGAACACAAAGAACAATTGGTAAGTCTATTAATATTCTACTAGAAATATACAAGCTTTACATGCAAGAAAGGCCACTGTACACTATGTAGTTATACTATTACTATTATGTAAAATATAATAAGAAATATAATAATATAGTATACATCATTGTTTTGGTTTTATTTATAATTGCATATTGACTTTATGAGTTATGTACTTTTTGTTGCAGATAAATAATTTGAGCTATATTGGTGGCAAAGGAACTGGCACAATTATCAGAAGAATTCTGGAACGTGTTTTCACCAACTCTTTGGCAATACAATGTAACTGGACTGGAAAAAATAATAAGTTCAGTTTGAAAAATTTACAATTGATAAAAGTCATCATAGGTATGTATGACTATCAAAATTACACATATTAGATGTATTTATTGTTATGATAGGTATTATTTTGAATACATTTAAATCAAATGTGATGCAAAACCTACAATCAAATGCTAAATAGGAAATATTCTTTTCGTTATATTATATTATAATAAATAAATTATTTTGTAGTATCTTATAACTTTATGGATTGTGTTGTTCTAAATTAAATTATGTTTACAGCTGCAGTGCGAAGAAACAAGGTGGCAGAGACAGCAACTGAATCTGAAATCACAGGTGTCATAACAAGCTGGTTTAGGTTTGCTAGAGACCGAAATGGCGGACGAGAGAACAGAAGAACAAGATCAAACTAATAACAGCAGCTCTACACAACATTATTCTGGACTATCTACAAGAACAAAAAGGCGTCATCGAAAGGCAATAAAAACTGAATTAAAAGGTAAATTAAGGGTATACGATGAAAGTAATGTTACTAGTAATAATTCGAGTGCAAATCCATCATTTAATTTTATCAATGAACAGCATAATAATAGTATATCGGAAGATTATACTGACAATTTTGATTCTGAAAAAAACACTTTCATGCATAATATTTATTCTACTGATAAAATTGAAAATGCAGGTTTTAAGGATACTGATCTTACGAAATCTCTTATTTCATGGTCTCAAGAGCATAACATTACCCATTCTGCTGTAGATGGTTTGTTGAAGATTTTAAAACCACTTCATCCGTTTTTACCTAAAGATTCGCGGACTTTATTACGTACACCAAGGGACATTAATGTTATAGATTGTGGGGGCGGTTCATTCATTTATTTTGGACTTTTCGCTCATATAATAGAGAGAGCTTCATGTGGCTTGATTAAAGAAAATTATCCTATAATTGATAGAAAAATGCGTCAAATGAATATTGATTTACTTTTATCTGTAAGTCTTAATATAGATGGCTTGCCAGTACACTGTAGTACAAATAAGTCATTCTGGCCTATTTTATGTGTGTTAGACCAGAGTATCAATACAAAGCCCTTTATTGTTGGACTTTACTATGGCGAAACAAAGCCACAAGAAGTGAATAATTATCTAAAACCCTTTGTGGACGAATGTATTGATTTGGAAAAAAATGGTATTACATTAAATGAACAAAAATATGCTTTTCGAGTTAGTTGCATTGTTGCTGATGCACCAGCAAGAGCCTTTATAAAGTGTATAAAATCTCACAATTCTCTGTATGGCTGTGAAAAATGTACCCAAGAAGGTATTTATATTGGCAGGACTACATGGCAATATCAATCAAACTTAAATCTTAGAACCGATCATGCCTTTCACAATGAACAGTATGAAGACCACCAGTTAACAAAGACTGTACTTACAAATCTTGAAATTGGATTAGTGACGCAAGTACCTTTAGATTACATGCATTTAGTGTGCTTAGGAGTAGTGAAAAAGTTGATCCGTGTTTGGATTGAACAAGGGCCAAAAAAGTGTAAGTTGAGTGCACTTAAAGTGACTCAAATATCAGAGAGATTGCTACAAATTAGTAAAAACAATTACCCGACGGAGTTTTCAAGACGACCTCGGCCTATAAAGTTATTTAAATATTGGAAGGCTACAGAACTTAGATCTTTCCTTTTATACCTCGGCCCTGTAGTTTTATCTAACATCATATCAAAAAAATTGTATGAACATTTTTTAACACTGCATTGTTCAATTTATATATTATGTGGTGATTTGTGTGCCGAATTTGAATGGCGAGAGTACGCAAATAACTTATTGCATTGTTTTGTTCGTAACGTACCAATTCTATATACGAAAGAACTTCTTGTGTATAATTTTCACAATCTTTTACATCTTACAGCAGATGTTGAAAACTTTGGAAAGCTGGACAACTTTTCCGCTTTTCCTTTTGAAAATTTTATGACTAAAATTAAACAAATGGTTCGGTCGCACAACCACCCATTAGAACAAGTAGCCAAAAGAATGGGTGAATTGAAATGTATCAGTGAAAAGTCTCAAATATCAACTATAGTCAAAAAGAAGAATGTAATACAAAAGATAATTTTAGATAATAATTGCAATGTAAGTATTAATTCGTGCTTCTATACCAAGGATGGTGATATTGTTAGGATAAAAACCATTGAAAAGGTTTCCGATAGTACCTTATTTAAATTGGGTTGTGATTGTTTTGTTGATAAGACTGACTATTATAAAGTACCTATTGAAAGTAGTTGCCTAGGTATATATAAGGTTTGTCGTTCAAAAAATGTTTATATCTGTTCATCCATTTTAGATAAAAAATGTTTACTTCTACCTAATTTTAATGAAAATGAAACATTTGTATGTTTGCCTTTTGTTAATATGACGCTAAGTCATTGAATAGATTATGGAGTATATTTGAGAAAAACAAGCGACCCCTGAAGCGAAATTATTTCTCTTAGAAAGTCAATATTATTACGAACTTATTTACTAAGTATTTTTGGAATGCCTGACCGTTACTTGTAATGTATCTAGAACTGTCACATATCATGCATGATGAGTTATTATAGTCGTGCATTATTAAAATTGTAAACATATCTATTAAGATATTTATTTGTTGTATAAAATATAAAAGGTGGTATAATAATCAACCTTTAAAATTTTAAGAATGTCAGTTGAAAACATTAAACTAGCTGGTTGAAAGCATGGTTAGGCTTCAGTTGACGTTTTTGCTCAAGAGTGTATAAGTAACATTATTAGTATTAGTTTTATTTTGATAAAACTGCCTATTGAAAAGGACAGTCAACCGCAGGCCAGTGGAAACACTTTTGAAAATATCAGCGCTAACGCTATGTAATACAGTCCGTCCCAAATCCAAGCTGTTCCACTGATGTGTGGCTGACTGTAGGCTATTGAAATTAATTTCCAAGGTAAGATAAAAACTTAATATTATATAAAAGGTTGATTACTAAAAATATTTTTATCTGTTCATTTCTTCTGTTCATTTTTCTTTCCAATTTTAAGAAACATTTTATGTGTATGCCTAATTTTTTAATGAATAAAAGAGATTTATTTTAATATCATTTTTTATTTCTAATTATATTTGTCCCACAGCTGGGATACTGGAATACTACACTAAACCAAACCCCAACCGTTTGCCAACTGTAGGGTAACTGTCAATATTGTGTAAGAAGGCCCCACGACGCAAAACATCTATGGCCCTCTGTAGGAAAATTCTACAATGGCCCTTTGTTGTAGGCCACAACCAATGGCCCTCTGTAGGAAATTTTACAATGGCCCTTTGTTATAAGCCACAACCAATGGCCCTTTGTAGGAAATTCTACAATGGCCCTTTGTTGTAGGCCACAACCAATCGCCGACTGTAGGAAATTCTACAATGGCCCTTTGTTGTAGGCCCTACCTCTATAAGATGGCCAAATCTAACCGTTGTCCAACTAACTAGGTGAACGTGGCCCAACCAAATGCCAACAATAAATGCTTATAGGGTGAGAGTATGTCATGCTCACTTAACCCTCTATCACTCATAAACTGGGATTTATTTGATTTTTTGGATTGGGGATGATTACAAAAAAATAAAATACACGTATTTCTGGGTTTTAATTATTTTTAATTATTTGGAAACAAAATTACAAAAATAGGGAGTGTTGCTTTTAGGCAACACTGAGGTAAGTGGTCAAAATCTATATAGTACGGCAGCACAAAGAACATGTTACGAAAGATGTAAGTTTTTGAAGCAATTCTTGGTTTTCGTGTAGCACAAGGCTACCTCGCATTTGTCATATACATTATGGGTACAGCCAAAGCCAACACACTTCGGAAACTTGCATCTGATTTTCTTATCAGACCATTGCGGCGAGTGCACAATCTGGTCTTGCCGGACCGCTTTCGGAGGCACATGCTGAGCTGGTACTTTATGTTTTCGGCCTGAATCCCGCTCTCAAGCGACCGCTGATTAGTCAAAATAGACTTTGAAGTTCTGGTGCCTTGGAATCATACGCGCTAACCTGATGATGACGTTAGATGAGGCGCCTAAATCTGGCTCTCCGTGTAGGACCACATTTTCTTTGCCAGTTTCGATTTCTGTTTTATAGGCAAAGCCACTCATTACGAAGGCTTTATAATCCCACTTATGTGGTTTATTAGGATTATATCTCTTCAACGTATTCCGTGCTTTAGTGGAGCACATTTGCTCGTCCACACAAAGGTGCTCTTCCATTAGGACTTTACTATATGCCTCATTCAAGGAGTCCAGTTTCCTGTATTAGAGGTGTTCCAAATATGGGTTCCAGTGGTTGGTAATTCTAGGTAATTGGACGAGAGACATTAGATATGCCATGCCTATAAATTGCCTGACATCCTCCTCAGACATCCGAAAACCGCTATTAGGATCTCTCTGCATTTGATAGAAATTGGTCTCTTCAATAATTTTCTTGATTAGATCATTTGAAAATAGGTAGAGAAAAAACTGTATGGGAGTATCTAGCTCAAGAAGATCAGGATCCAGAGTATTGTTTCCCATAAACATGAGCTGGTCTGCATTCAACTCTAGATTTTTTTTCTTGCAGCGTAAATTTAGTTTAGCTGGCTTTGGTTTAGCAGCTGTTCTTGGGTTATTGGCTTGGGAAGGTCCAGCAGTACTCTCGTGTGACGGTGCAGTTTCCGTGGTAGAGGAAAGACTTTCATCAATGTTTTCAAGAGTTTCTATTATGGAATCCACATCAATATCTACCTCTGGAGCCTCATCATCGAAGGTGTCCAATTCAGGAACAAAATCAGGATCGGCTAGGCTGTCGTCATCCAAATCTAGACCATCTTCACTATCTGCATTATCATTTAGCGCAAAACTAATGTCTTTTTCACCAAAGGGCCGCTTACGAGACATCCTGGAACATAAAAAAAACAATAATCAGCATAATAGTTATCAAACAAAATTTTACACTTTTAGTCTGATGTAGCCTACGGGCAACAATCACTATTTACCAACAAAAACAAAATAAAATATGAAAAGTATAAAAAAATAACGTTACACAATAAAGTTCAAACACTTACCTCTCCAGTTTATCAATATTTACACAAGACACAAGCTGAACAATTTTTTATATTTTTTTAAAATAACAGTAAACCGCCTCGTTTCGTAAATACCGACTGTCGAAACACAAATCTCAATTTGTATCATAAAGCGCCATCTAGTCATAGTTTTTTGATACTAGTTCGTTAGTTCGGAGTGTAGACCACGAGTTACAGTGCGTGATAACGGTATGAAATCAATTATTTTAAATTTCGTGGCGTTTGTACGGTATGTTACCTACAGTCTACACAATGCTATAGAGGGTATCTCGCTGATGGTGGCGAATGTGTTGGATCATTCGGTTCCCTACAAAATGGTTGAGCTGGATGGTGCTGATCAACGTGTCATGTTTGTGAACGGGCGCCGTCAGTTGAGACCAGGTTGAGACTGGTCATCTCTTATCTGCCAGGGCTTATGTTTAATCTTTTTTGATTTTTATATTTTTTTTACATTGTTCTCACATATAGAATCAACAAGAGGAGGTACCTAATGTACCCAGGATTTTGTAATTTCTATATTTAAAAGAGTGTCCTTGGAGTTTCTTGCCCGTTCTTCTCCATAGAGATCTACGTTTTGGAATGGGCAACTAGCTTCAACTTCTGACTAACTGACTGACTCTTTGACAATTCAAAAGTGCCTGTAAATGATTTAATTGAAATAAATGCTTTGAGTTTGAGTTTGATACGCGACGTGTGACACCGGGCATTATCATACATTAAGACGAAGTTCTCGCCGACAAATATAATGCGTAGGGAACAACGTGGTCCTGAAGTATGTCGGTAATATACCGATCAGCTGTCAGCCCTCCTCCTCTGCCTCCCCCGGGCACGAAAACAAGCTAGGTTTTTCCGTCTAAAGAGATACCAGCCCATATCATGCAGGAGCCGCCGCCGCATGCAACCGTTTCAGCGAAACAGCACTGTGCAAATCGCTCGCTCGGACGCCTGTAGACCCGGCCTCTACTGTCACTGCCATGCAGACACATTCTGCACTCGTCAAGACCGACTGCCATTGCTCGACGCTCCAATTGAGATGCTCTCGAGCAAATTGAAGGCGCACTTGTCGGTGGCTTGCAGTTAATTTTGGGCCCGTGGCAGGCCATTTTGGAGTGAGACTTTCCTCAAGCGTCTTCTTACTGTCCACTCGCTGACAACCACCCCTCGAACACGCCTCAATTCCTGCATCACATCAACACCCGTCAGGTGCCAATTCCGCAGCGCTGTTGTAACGATGAAACGGTCGTCTCTCTCTGAAGTGCACGGGTGGCGGCTGGCTCTTGGTCTCCGATTAAAGGCACCAGTTTCATGAAATCTTCTATATAGGTACCCTTGATACAGCAGACTGGCTCAAGTGAAGCTGGGCAGCGACGGTTCGCTGACTGAGTCCTTGTTGCAACAGTGCAACAACTTGAGCAGCTTCTTCAGGCGTAGTGTCCATAGTTTCTTCAAAACAATGAGTGAAATTTGCAGAGATGTGTACAGGTCAACTTCTGATAAGCGACTGATATCTTCTGGAAAGGCTGTCAGTATCGAAGAATTCCGTGGAAACTGCAAGGAGACGGCTGAGCTCTTTGTACATCACTAACCCTGGTACAACATGCCTTCCAGCGTACACAAAATGCTGATACATGGCGCTGACATATGCAAACATTTCTCTTGCCTTCCTATCGGAATTTTGTCAGAAGAAGCAGCAGAAGCAAGAAATAAGGACTTCCGAAATACCAGAGAGCGCCACACGAGGACAACAGGAAGATTGCAAAATAATGCAGACATTATGCATCCTACAAATTGTGTGAAATCCCTGACTGTGCCTGGTGATTAATCTGTGTTACAAGAGCCAATGCCCGCCCTCTCCTAGGAGGAAATACTATTAAATCTTATGCAGCCTAAATGCTATAAAAAAGGTGAACCTAAAAATTGGCCAAGTGCAAATCGGACTCGCGCACAAAGGGTTCCATACTTACCTATATCTATAAAAAAAAATCGGCCAAGTGCGAGTCGGACTCGCGTACGAAGGGTTCCATACCATTATCTATAAAAACGGCAAAAAGATCATATCTGTTGTATGGGAGCCCCCCTTAAATAATAGGGGTTAAAGTATGAAATTGTCGTTTTATTATAATAGGTACTTCGAATTGACATAGAACCTTCATGGTTTGAGATTTTTGACTGAAACTTTTTTCAAATGGTACCTATGAAGTTCTTCTTTTAAAAAATGTGCAATACCTTTCACTTTTTGTTATTAACTCGGAATAATAACTTTAATATAATGAGGTTATTAAGACATACCATAATGTAGCATCATTAGTTTTATTATGCAGTCAATAATATGCTACCTACCAATGCTAGGCACAGGCCATTGCCTGATAATTCAATGTATTCAAAACTGTTTGCTGTAACTAAAATTAATGAATACTTAAACAGCTTGGTAACATCAGGATAACAAGAAATAAAATTGACTTTTAATGTATAGAACTTATTTTTACTGCAGAATAAGATTAAATTACATAATTTATTAAAATCATATCTTATCACCCACCTCCATAACAATCACTTAGTACTTTCACTCTTGCTCAGAACAGACAATTAAATTTATGTGGAAAATTACGCCCTTGTGTATTTACCCCAAATGTGAAGCATAAACACTGACGCAATGAAGAGCAGAGACATTACTAAAACTGGAACTGGTCCTCTGCAAATAAAAATAAACAATTGTAAATAACTAGTACTATTTAATTTATTATTAGTAGGGAAAAGGAATTACAGTTATTATCATTCTATCATTCCATTTCTACTTGGACCCTGTTAAGCAGAAAAGATCCAACCAGCAATTTGTCGAAAATCGAGTTTTATATATAGTTAGAATCTACACATCGAACTTTATATACGCAAAAAAGATCCAAGCAGTCTGAGCACTTTCACCAAACAAACCTCTATGACACTACATGTACCAAAACACATATAACGTTTTAAAAGAAAAACAAAAAAGATCCATGACTCTTGGATCTCAAAAAAATTAAATGTATTATTTTTTTTTGATCCAAACAGGTTGGATCCCTTCCGCAAAATACTTTTTCTGTATTACTTTTAATGTAGAGTGTACCAAGCGACTCGGATCTTTTATACAAAATAGTTTTGTTGAATCATTCGGATTACACAGGAACCAAGAGGTTTGACAGTATATTGCATAATATGAAATTATAGATTTAGTTTTAACAGACGCTATCTGGTAACACCAATATTTTTTTTATGTTTCTACAGACAATAATTTAAATTATTTTAGTTGATATTACTTTGAAAGTTTTTTTTTGTAACTTGTTGCTTAAAAATAAAATCATTTCTTAACGTAATAAAAAATGAGCTGATTCTATCACTGACAAAAGGGGTATGAACGGAGGCCGCAATAAAGTTTCTGCTGAGTGCGATTTTTTTTTTAGGGTAAACTACCCAAGTGTGTTTCTCATTCATGTCGCCAGGAAGCAGGAGATGCAAACTTTTTAAGACCCGACTTGACCTTTTCAAAGATTTACCAACTTTACTGTGAAGAAGCTACTTATGCAGGAATTAAGCCAATTTCATACCTAAAAGTTAAACAAATATTTTTAACAAAGTTTAATCTCCGCACTAAACCATTAAACAAAGACACTTGCAATAGATGTGATTCCTATGAAAATAAAAAGAATACAACTACAAAACACTTCCGCGTATCCCAACAAACGCCAGATATGGTTGTATCATTTGGGTATACATACAGGTTCCAATTATCAAGGCCACTGCAACGTTTGGGTGGGAAGCGAAGCAGGCACAGGAAGTCGGATCTTGTCTCATCAAACACCTGTCAGAGAGGCGAGAAGATGAGAGAAGGAGTAATGCACCTTGTTCTGTGGATCTATTCCTGTGGCGGCCAAAACCGCAACATCAAGCTTACTCTTATGCTGAAAGCTTTCTTAGAAGACCACCCAACGTTTCAGCAAATAAGCATGAACTTTTTGCCAAACGATACAGATTTCGGTAAAATGGAAAATCCGTTGAAGTACTAACAAAGAGTGTCGCCTGAGGACTACTTAAATGTCATGAGAACCTGCACAAGAAACACAAGCCTCTTCAAGTTCACCGCATGGAATCAACAGATTTTCTTAGTTCACGTGCACTGGAGAATATTATAACTAAGTAATAGAAAAAACTTTCTGGAGAAAAAGTATCGTGGCTGAAGACGAGAGAAATTTTGATATAAAAGGAGGCTATGTTTTCTTTGTTCATGCGGAATCATGCGGTACAACAGTCAAGATGATTCTTTTGTATTCGTAGAAGTAGATTTGAAAAAAAAAACCGCGGTAGAACACGCTTGATATCAAAAAACCTTATGCAAATGCTTTGGCCTCATGGTAAGATGATACCAGAAGCTAAGTTGAACGACATCAGAAGCTTAATGCATTTGATTCCGAGCGATGCTCAGCCGTCCTACAAAAAATTACAGGAGACAGTAATAGAGAAGATGATGTAGATGGATTTTCGGGGGAACCTGATTTTGAGCTTGAAGTGGAAGAAGATTGCGATCCTATTAGATCGGTTGTGGATCAGAACTTTATTAGTTGTACGTACCCTTTCAAACTTACGGATATCGCGTTTTATTTGCTTTCACAATATCAATTATTTAAGCCGAAATTTCGGACACTATTTACGATCCTTTGTCACGGGGCAAGTGTCCGAAACGTCGGGCTACATAATAAAGTAAAAGTAAAACAAAAATATGTGTTCCCTATAGTAACGATTTTTAAACCTTCATATATTTTTTATTTGGATCACCCGTGTACAAATGTTACTGACATTTTTTTTATTGCATAAAAGATCCACGGGTAGTTTTTTAAGAAAATCAGGAAAACTGTGTTCAACTTTCCTGTGGTGTTACCTTTAAAATAATGTTAATTTACTGTGTTACCATAAATAACATTCCGTTTTTGTATTCCTCTGCTTGTTAGTTTTATATTCACTCCTAAACTTCAAATCGTATTTACTCAAAAGTAACAAAATGTTGGTTGGATCTTTTCTGCTTAACAGGGTCCACTTTTGAAATAGATTTGCCATGGATACTTTGATTTAATTTTAATGTGTTTCTATAATTCAAATAGCTTCGTAACTTCAGTTTTTTTTGTTTATGTTATCTTAGTTTAATAAAAATGCTTAGAATTTGAATAAATAGTTCTATGAAATAAGTAATAAGACACACTTTGTTTGGATTCACACTATTTTTTTTATAAACAGAACCTTAAAAGTATAGCTGTAACTTACACTTTAACGCCAGGAGAATCATCAGTGTAGAACCGCCACATGCCACCTGATCCGGCACCTGTGCTGCGATTTCTGGCAGCAGTGGTAGTCGTTGTGGTTTTACGTTGACGAACTGTGCTACCGCTGGATGATCGTGGTGCTGTAGTCGCTTTGCTTGGTGAGCGACTACCAGATCCTACAGATGTGGAGCTTGGGGAAGGAGGCTGTAAGCAAAATACCAAAGATTATGTCCATGAACATTGGTCTCCTATTCGCCGATATCGACAATTATAAAATAACACAACGCCTATATTATACGCACCATATTTAAAATAATCTGCTTCAATTATGAACCACCCGCAATATGTAGCGATGTCTGTTAGGCTTAATAATTTTACTCTCGAAATTACAAAGTAGAACACCTCTGAAATATAGTGTTGGCAACTAACATGCTACGCGTACAAATCGCATTGACACGTTGACAAACAATGTTGCCACTTGTCAGATTATTTCGTTCCATTTACTAATTTTATTACGTTACAACAATGTGTCTGTCTGTATGACTAATTAGTAACAAATAAATATACCTAATTTACGCACTATTTAATATAACAAAAATGAGGAAATCGGTATTAAATTTTAAGATATGGACAAGATCCACACATTTGCACAATACTGCGATGTCGTTTGTACAGACGCCAGCACATCATCTTGCTACAATCTGTCAAATTTCTTTAATAGATTTTCAACTTTAGCACTAACATATAAGGTTCAAAGTTGATTGGGAAAATTTGACAGTTTCGGGTAGCTTGACCTGCTGGCGTCTGTACACACGGCTACACATCGCTACACCAAGGTATTTCCAGTTTCCGATAATGAATTCGTAGAAATGACCCGCTTACACCACAAACCATCTAGCTGCTCAACTGTCGATTTGCATACGGCGATAACATATAAATTCTATTGTGTTTCGTTAATATGTTTTTTATGTCAAAGGTTTAGTTAGAGGCATTTGTGACAAGTGAATCGGCACCAATTACTTATTTATAAGTCAATGATGGTGATGAGTGTGATGACGCTTTATATGAATATCAAATTAAAAACCAAAAAAAAAAGAAGAAAATTAACTTTTTTTTTGGTAATCAGTCATAAAGAGGTAACCTTACTTAAACTTAATTTCTGTTTTTTAGCTTTTTCATAATTAGTCAGTTTTTGGATGATTGATTACCGAATAACCGACCTATTTTTAATTTTTTTCAGTTTGACAAGTTTCTCTTAATAATTATCACATTTTTATGTCAGTTATTTTGTAATCAAAAGATAACTATCTACCTACATAAACAAAATTAGCTACAAAATGTCTGTTTTTTTTGTAATTTGATTAAATTTTTGGAGAATAAATAAATGTTTGAAGGACGTAACCAGTAAACGAAAATAAACATGTTCACTGGGCGTAACGCCCAGCTACAAGTTCTTAGTAATTACATCAGAAAGTCGAAAGCATTGTTGCTGCTAATAGATTGACATGATCTTTGTTTTTATCCGGGTTTATCGTTATTGCGGCTGAACGTGGTATTTCTATAAAACCTAAATGTTTTCCATGATTAGGTACATAATTAATTTCTGCCCACCTAAGCATTTGAAACAGCATGATGTTTTCAAAGTTAACCTCTTACAGTGACGCTCCCACAGGACCGATGATGTACTTTAAAAGTACCCTTAAACTAGAATCGGCAACGTTTTATTTGATTATGAAAAGTTTTAGGTTACTCCATATCTAATTTTAAAAATATTTTCATTAAATAGACAACAGACATCGGGCGCTTGAATAATTTGTTATTATTACATATACTTATTCACAGTGTACTTACCTTCACAGTAAAAAGTCAACTTCTGAGTCCACTAAGTTCAAACTAAAAGAATTACTTTTAATTTCACTTTCACAAACGAATGGCGGCGTTTTGGATCCGACAAATATTAACTTCAGCACTATTCGCACGTAAAAACGAGAAGTTGATGTAAAACAAAATATCCTTGGATGCTATAAAATTGTTAGAACCTGAGGCCGTTTTTATAGCCTTTGTGGATCTATGCTAGAGCTCAAAGCGCTAATAATCACCTATCTGCCACCCTCTTATCACTTAAAAATATAGTGAGCGATATCTTACTCTATTGTACCACTAAAGGAGTCAATTGTCGCCTATTTACTACGTTTTTATTCCTTGTAGTTTCATTTATCGCTATTATAGCTCTCCTATTGCTTTATTATACCCCTTAACCCATTCTGTAACTGCTTTACCGCCAAAAACATCCTAAGGTGATAAAAAATCTGTGCCCAATTCGGGGGGTAGAGTAGAGTTATAACGCGCTCTAACTCCTAATGAGTAACACTTATTTATAACTTAAGGATCTGGTTAGCGCTCTAATAGATTTACTATAACTCTTGTCTTAGCGCCTAAATGTTAGTTGGGTAGTCTCGCCATAGGATCTGAATTTGGGAGTGGCACGAGAAGGAGAAACGCCGGGGTTTGACTCCGATGCCGCGAGAAATCGCGGCACAGCGGACAGAGCTCCGGCGGGATCTCATGGCGTCATGGAGAGTGCGATTGTCGCAACCCAGTGCTGGGCACGCCACTATAGCGGCGATAAGTCTCCTCGTTGAGGAGTGGCAAAATTCAAAAGTCATATATTTGTTATTACCTACGCAATATTATTTTTGAGATGAATATTCCATTATAAATATATTTTACTTTACCACTTGTTTACCCGTCTGTACTAAACACGTAATTATTCTCACGTATGATCCTGTAAGTTTTAGAAGGTTGGTGTAATGTATTGCGCGCCCGCTTTATTATAACATTCTAAATTTGGTCGGGTTACCACGCATACATCATTTTTTTCGATTATCTCGTTAATTAATTAGTGTACAAGTCTGAAATTTCACATGTATATTATTGAACTGTATTTCTAATTATTGATGTAAAATTCAGTTACCACTACTACAGTAAACTCGGATAATCGGTGGTCAAATAACTCAGCTGCGCGCCGTGGCCGGAAAATCATCTTATCTTTTTAATTACGTACAGGATACTAATGAAACTTCAGTACCATTTAAAGACAGTAATTATCTATATAATAACGTTTAAGTTTAGTCTTTGGGGCGCATAATGGAAGTGCTAGGACCTATTAAAGCAATTTTCTATTTACTCAAATAACTTCAAAACGGTGCAATAGAGTGGATTCGTTTATTGCGTAACAAATTATAACTAATTAGCCAGATCTCAGTATTACAATCATCCGTATAGTCAATTCCGAGATACAGCAATCGTGCAAACGTTACTCCAGCAGGATTTTAAATATCTTCGCAACCATAGCAAATACAAATATAAATTAAGTTATACCATTTATTTCAAATTCATTTCTAATTATTTAGATAAAATTTATTTCAAAATATCCATTAGAAAACAAAAGATCTGGCTGGGTAACGTTACTCCAGCCGGAAGTGTTTTTATCAAATAATTAAAAAAACTATCAGCTTACCAAATTTTAAAATCTGCTTACCAATTACAGAAGCTGTACTTATTTCTAATTATCTATTGCACTTAGATGATGATTTTTGACATTATCTGACTGGGGTAACTCACACGCATAAGGCATCCACAGGATAGTCCGGTTAAGCAGCTGCGACCTCAATCCTATATAATATATTATATAGTATAATGTACTCTGTGCCTCAATCTGAGAGTCAACCATTGACCTTATAAAACATATGGACTATAGAAAAAACAGATACAAATACGAGGCATATCGACGCCAAAAACAAAAAAATATGCTATCTCTTTTTAACTTCAATAATTTTGCCTAAGTGAAAAAGGATAAAAGTGTTTTTGACGGTTACTATAATGGCAACCCTACATTTTCTAGTAATTGAAATACCTATTTGCGGCCGGTTCGCCATTTTATCCTCTCGCTGTTTGGTACCAAAGTTGGGTACGTCAACTGTCAAATGATCTTAAGTTGTGGTTAAAATTTGTGAATTTTGGAGTTATTTGCTGTGTTATTGCGTTTAAACTCGGCCCTATGTTGGAAATCATCAATAGCAAGATGTCCAATTGCAATATAATCGGATGTGGCATCAAAAGAAGCGGATATCACTCGAAAATAACATTGAACCAGTACGTACACAAATTTCAGCTGTAATATCTTTAGATTTAGACGATAAACAAAAGATTCTGCATTCGTTAAGAGCTTCAACAGTAAAGCATTCATAATTTCCCTTTTGCCATTATTTTCAACAGTTTTACTTCACGAAATCATTTTCTTGTTATTGAAGGGATAGAGTAGTGCATTTAGACATTTTATTTATCGATAATGCTATTTTATGTTTTTTTTAAATTGGTTTTATGTTTTACTTTCAAGGTTGCCTGCTAATAAACGAAAAAAGAAAAAAACAATTGGTGTGGAAAATTTAAAGATGTTAACATAAACTTTTCATATTTTTGTTCTTTTCACTTTGAAGAATCATAATATTTCAACCGGATACTCAATAAAGTAACATTATCTGACGATGCTTTACCTTCACGAACCTTATTGGTAAGTAACATGTTATAAATTTGTCCAACATGATTCGCTTGTGGCTCGTGTTGAAAATGATGGTGATGTCCGCATTTGCAATATTTGTTTAATGGAAACAAAGAGTGATGTAAAGAATGTGTTTGAGTGTGGTCTTAAGACTTAAGATCAATTAAAAATTCTATTAATAAAATCAAGAAACAATAAAAATACTAATATATTTTTTTTGCTTGCTTACAGCCTGCGATTTGAACAAATATGTCTGGCATTTTAAATGAGAATTATCAAAATCAGACAGTCACAAAGTAAAAGAGATATACATGAATTTGAGATACAAATATTATGGGAAGAAATCTACTGAAAGAATATCACATAGAAATTACCTGAACAAAATTATATTGTTCAGAACTGAATGAGATTGATTTATTTAATATAACTTTATTATTATAATTAGTGTTGACTTTTAATTAAAACCCACAATCATTTGCGTGTTAGAAACTTAGTATAAAAAATATTAATTATGGTGGCTCCGCCAATTTTCAAAATTTCTTTTTCATTGGTTATCCGTGAAATTCAAATTTGTATGTTGATCAAAATGAGATACACAAAGATAAAATAATAATAATATAAATTATAATATTTCATTTAAAATTATGTGAACAAAAAGCTTGAAACTAGCGTCATCGTCATCGCACGCTTCCCATGAGCTATAATATGTATACTGTGTATATATGTACATAGATATATCGGCAACGAGATGAACTTGTTGCTTAAAGTATACAATGGAATGAAATCAGTTACAGAATACTAGGTCGATAAAAGCAGTAAGTATATATCTGTCCTCCAGGTTTCAACCTATCACAATGGGAAACATCAAAATAAGTTCTACGGTTTAGCCGCGAAAGAATGACGAAGCAATTAAATTAAAAACAAACAAATGAAAGGCATATTATGTTAGAAAACTTGGAGTAGGTATTTTTACCCGTAAATATTGTACTGTGAAAACATTCTCACAATCTTTTATCGATATTTATAACATAGAAATATCGATAAGGGCTGCCCTAGTAGACGCCATTTTATCCTCTCAGTAAAGTGTAGGTATGGCCACGTTTTTTTTTTGTAGGTATGCCAAGTCCATATGTTTTATAAGTCAATGGAGTCAACTGCGAGATGCCATATCAAAAAAAAAAGTTGTGGTGCATTCAGAGTTACGCTGTAATCGATTTGAGCGTGCTAACAACCGTACTGTATTAGCGTAGGCTTTTTTTTTTGACTACTCAGCCACAACATGCCCTGTTGTGGCTGACCTCTGAGGTCACTTATTCGAGCTTTCCTGTGGCTGCCTTAAGCTTCTACACTCAAAACCTCCAGGCAGGGGAAAAACTATTATTATATTATATAATTAAAACTAGGCGAGCGCTCGCTAAGGGCTCCCCCTGTGGGGTACGGACCTCGGCTTAGGGCGATACTGGTGGGAGGTCAGCAAGTTGGACAGGCTGGATCAAAGATAATTTATGATTATTAAACGGGGAATTTATAACTACTGGCTCAGCATCGACGTGGGCTGGCGTGTTAGGAGGACTGTACCTCTCCCTATATAAAATGTACTCTGTGACTGTACAGTCACGAGCTTTAATTTGGGACCCACCTAAGGTTGAATATCGTGTAGCAAACTTTCGCCATTTAGAGCTATTATGTTAACGCTGTCACTGCACAAACAATAAACGTCATAATGTTTACCATCGACAACTTTACGTTTCTAGGGGCTAACGTCAACTGGAGCGAGGGCAAAAGATCATTACCGATTTCCGAGTAATAATTACTTTTTGGTCCTGTGGTCCCATAAGAAAAAAGAAACAAATAAAAAAGAACAAAATTATATTGTCAATATATGATAGCTAGTCAACTAACCCGCTTATTCTTCAAACCTATATTAGTTAAAAAGTTTTGTCTCTTTCTCAAACATAAATATCAAAGTGACGGACCAAAACAACATATTTAAAATAAAATAGGTTTAAAGGCCGTCTATGATTATGGGGGCTTAGAAGATTTCAGCTAAAATATTGATTAATAAAATCTTTAGAAAAACAAAGTTATTTATTCTTTATATTTATTAAGACATTTATGACACAAACCTCAATCTTAACACAATTATATAGAAAGCATGGTTAGCGGTGCACAAAATAAACACTTATCACCGAAGGCTACGACTAAATTAATTTAAATCTCTCCAGTAATTTTTTTATCATAAATATTCAAAACCGCGTATATCCACCTTCATTGTCAATCACAGCCTGGAGCCGGTTACGCATGGATCCAATCAATTTGTCACATATGTCAGTACCCCTTAAACTTTCCCAGACTGTGAGGCAGTGATCCATAAGTGCTTCTCTAGTTCTTTCGTTTCTATTTGACCATTTTTGAACCATTAAGCCCCATAAATTTTCTATAGGATTTAAATCGGCACACTTTGCAGGCCACGGAATACGATTTAAATTTGCTCTATTATTGTCGAACCAAGTTCTAACGATTCTTGCCGTATGAATTGTTGCGTTATCTTGAACAAAGTTTATTGGAGCAACATCTTCTTGTGGATAATATAGTTGCAATGTTGGAAGGACACTCTCGTCTAATAAATCGACATAATCTTGAGCAGTGGCCCTGGGTGGTAAATTTATTAGTTCTCCAATGCCGGCTGAACTAATCCAGCCAGACATGTTAACTGTAATGCGACCAGACGCGTTGTTAGCTATGACGTGGTCTTCCGTGTATCGCGTCCTGTCAATTCGCCACAAATGTAGTCTGCCCGTTTGGGAAGATTGAAAAAAAGTCTTTTCATCGATGAAAGCCGTCGTCGTCCAATCAAAATTTAGATACTGACGTGCGAAAATAAGTCGAGCAGCTTTATGGGCATCCGTCAACGCAATTTTTTTTGCAGGCCGCCTGTGATGCAGTCCCATAGCTTTAAGATGCCTTCTAACTGTTGAAGGGTGGACTTCAAACGCTTCCGCAAAATGCCTCGTTGGCGTAAATCCATTCATCAGGTATTGCCTTTGCATCAAGCGGCTCTGCTCTTGTGTTATAACTTGCGTGTGATGGTTGTTTCGTCGTAAGTCAATAATATTTTCCTCGTTCCCGTGGCGTCGAACCCAGCGGCGAACTGTGTTTCTTGTCACATTTATTCGTCGCGATATCTCGTGAATGCCTACTCCTTGTTCGTGCAAATCAATAATTTGGAGCCTTATTTGGTCACGATTAGCCGCAAGCATTTTATTAATTGGTAAATTATATTTTGTGAAAATATCACATTAAACTATTTTCTTAAATGACACTGACACGACACATGTTCGTAATTAGAAAATCGTAATGATAGCTTTTTGCAACGAGGTTATCATTTCATAGGTCGATTAGATAAGACATTTTATGTCTTAACTTGACATTCAACATTTCAACCATAAAGCAAAGTTTCAAAGTTTCGACCTTATTGCATTATGATTGTTCTAACAACATTTAACGGAAATGGGTCCCAAATTAAAGCTCGTGACTGTACCTTCAGTCTCCATAGCAACTGTTTTTCGTTATTTTGTTCTTGTCATTCTATTGTAAAATAAAACATTGTATCTGTAGTCTGTGAAAACATTCGTCACAAGGTTACAAGTTCCAACAGTACTTTTTTTACTTTAATATGGTAGCAGAGCAAAAATAAAACTATAAATACGTTGATCACGATGGCGTCGGGCTCAAGTACTAAATTGAGACTATGAATAAAGAAAATTTCGATACATGGCGAATTCAAGCAAGGGCCGTACTCATCAAAAATAAATTATGGAGTGTTGTTGAGAAGCCGCTGGCTGAATCTTGAGAAAGCTGATGAAGAGAAGAAAGAGAAGGATCTTTTGGCTCAATCTGAGTTAGTAGATACTTCTGATTTCATCTTCCGAATTAAAGCAAATAAAAAACTGCAAAACAGCTTAAGAGATTTGGACTATGCTTGATTCCATATATGCTAGCAAGGGGCCGGCTAGAAAGGCTTCACTTTTAAAGCAGTTAATATTGTCTAAAATGGAATATGGCAATATTCGAGAGCATTTAAATAAGTTCATGGATTTGGTAGCCAAATTGCAGCATATGGACATTCATATTCATGAATTTAATATTCATTCGCTGTTATGATGTTATACAGCTTACCACCTGAATACGAAAATTTTCGTGTAGCTATAGAATCCAGAGACGCGTTACCGAAACCTGAAGAACTTAAGGTAAACATTTTAGAAGAATCAGAAGCCAGACAAATTAATAATGGTTCCAACAACAAAACTAAAGATGAACATGAATAGAAGTCGAATTTCGTAAAAATATGTAAATTTTGCAAGAAGAAAGGACATGTTATAAATGAATGCAGAAAGCTGTAGAAGAAGAAAGAAACAAACAAAGAAGTTCCTAAAACTTCCCACGGTGTATGAATGCATTCCAAAAGTAAGAGTTCAGATTATGAAAATAATACATGGATTCTTGATAGCGGTTGCACATCGCACATGTCTCATAACAGAAACTATTTCGAAAATCTCGATAAATCTAACTACCAACTGCTAAAACTAGCTTCCCAAGATGCGACAGCTGATATTGCTGGTAAAGGCCAAGTCAATATTATGCTAGATGTCAAAGTTGGAGGCAAAAGTAAAATTCAAGAGGTGTTTTTGAAAAATACTCTGTATGTGCCAACCCTATCCTCGAATTTACTATCCATTGGAAAAGCCACAGAATCTGGATGGACTGTCTTATTTACAAATAAAAAGTTCACAATTACACATCCTGAAGAAGGTATTATACTCGATGCGCCAAAAGGCAAAGATAAAGCTATCGTCTTTTGTTTATTACTCCGCCAGCTGATTGGTCCATAATACAAACAAAGGATGCCTGACGTTGAGTGCGCTGCTGAAAAATCCGCATCGCTGTATGAATGAATTAATGAATGAAAGGCACCGATCCCAGCGTGGTTTAACCAGACTCGATAAATCGAATGAACCCCAAAATTTGCACTAGCCCATGAAGTCTCATGTTTCATGGGACTACAAAGGCCATTGCATATCAAGGAGTAGACCGGGGGGCGCGGTAATGGTAAGGAAGACGTGCCCTCAGGATAGGAAAGGATTTACGAGCCATACCGGATATGCATCCTTGAGTAAGCAATGGACTAGTGGAGAGACGGGTGATTTTTATCTATGGAAGGGCATCTTTTTAAGTTCCAGTTTTTGTTGTTTCCAAAGTCTTCCTCTGAGGATTTCGCTGCTATCCGTTTCAGGTTTCTTGTAAATCTCGTTAGCAGTCTTCTTAAGCTTATCTCGGTCTTCAGCCGAGTCCATCCAAAAAAATATTTCCTTGTCGAAGTGAGTCATGTTCTGTTTGAGATTGCCATTACATGCGTAAATAGGTCAGCCAGCTTTCTCGGATTTGGTCTTGTATTGCATGTTACAGGTGTGGTTTTCGGCGCCTGTGCGCATGCGCTAGCTCGTTCTTGATGCGTTTGGTTGCGGTTTTTCTGTCAACGTTATTTTTATGTTTGGTCTTCTGGCTTGGTTTATTTCTAGCGTGGTTAATCAAGTCCTCCTCGTTGTCTATGTCCAGCTCTGACGCGGTACAACTTCGACTTGTAGGTCACCGCTGTTCACCTCAAGTTGACGCAATTGTATTATATTTCTAAATTATGCACACTATTCCGCACAGATAATTAATAAGACAAAACTTCCGACCCGCGTCTCCCGAATTCTTGTTTTTATGTTCGTACAATCGCGGGCGCGCACGCCTGGACGCCGTACGGACCATTCCTGCTTGCAGCGCTCGGCCGCTACAGTACCGCCTACCTACGCTCATCAACCCATTAAACTGCAGCATCAGATTATTGCTGAGGCTCTTGTTTTTGTAAGTAAAAAGAGAAAAAGACCGTAAAGAACCATCAGAGGTCGTGCGTTTTTTCATTGAAGATGTTTCACAATACCTTCGTCCGGTCGCAGCTCAAGCACGGACGGGACCAGGGATAAGGTTTTCCATGCAATCAGAAAAGTATAAAATTTGCGTCCAGAGTCCAGTAGATTTCTTACATTAGAAACTTTTTTGGTAAGACCCGGAAAACTTCCATTAAACTTTAAAAGCGTAAAAAGACGATACCCACCCGTCATATTTGTTTTAAATTAATTCGAGTATAACCCAATTTCAATGAATGCACCTAACTATCACCCTGTAGACTCATACTGATGTTTGATTATATAATACCTAAAAATAATAAATGATAAAAAACAAAGTAGGTATGTCGCATTTAACACCATCTACAGTTACGCTTTCAATGTCAGATTATACAGCGCATTTACTGATATACCCCGACAAGCATTCCTTATTAGACACAAATATCGAGCATCATAAAAGTCAAATTTCAAATTGCTATGCGCCCTTTCTAAGCCCGGCGTGGGCGCACTTCTGGCGCAAAAAAGGGGGCTGCAATCCAGATGCGGTCATCGAGCGTACAGCGTTCCGTTTTCTATTTGTTAGGTATGCGCGCCCGAGATCGTAAAATCACAAATTTACCACGCAACCCTCACAAAACAATACACCGTATTAGAAAAAACGTTTTTGGAACACTATAAACAGCACAGAGTATTATTAAAAATTTCCCACACGCATTATTCTAAAGTTGGGTACATTATTTAGCCCATATAAGAATTAAACCTGTGTAGGGACAAAATTAACAAGTGACTTAAATTGATGGTCTTTTATGAGAAAATAGTTTTGTACGAAATCTAAAGCGATAATGCCATTATACACGGTGACATTTGAATCACAGTTTTGTTAGAACAAACGTTGTTCAGACCATGGTCTACTACCATTCCATAGCATCCAATAAAAAAAAAACGTCATTGGTTTTTGGAAAAACACAAAAAAGACAAAGTTAAAAATGTCGGGATTATCGTTACTACCTACAACATAGACACTGCGGCGCGCGCGGCGCGGCGCTCGCGTCTCAAAGTAGATGCGTGTGATGTTTGTGTACAGAGAGATGAACACTTCGAGCAAAAGTAAAAGTACACGTAGGTAAGTAGGTACCAACAAGTTTATTTTAAACGTTGCTCTAAGCTAGGTTTTAAGCCCAAATCACACACACAAAAACAGCAGACCCACAAAAATTATTTATCCGAATGTTATTAAACAACATTTAATAAGTAGGTACGATAAAAGAGTTAAACTAACTACTTGATATTACTATTTATTCAATAAAAAAATTTATTGTGCCAGTTACGATTTAAAATGAATGTGAATAAAATTTAAAACTAGCAAGTATTTTATTTTAACATGAAACTACTATGTGAATTCAATTCAGTCAATCAGCTGTTTCGCCAAAGTTCACGCGCGGCCATCGCAGTTTAGGTACTTTACTAAACATCTGAGCGCACGTGCCGGCCGCGGCGGCGGGCTGCGGCGGCGAACTCAAAGAAACCGATGAACCGGTGTCATATTATGTCGCCCCGTGCTCCGCCATCGTGCGGTTACTACAACAGAAAGCGTATCAGCAGTCAGCCAGCAGGTCATGACACAAGGATACAGCAGACGCGTCATTCATTAGGCATTTTAAAAGTCAGTTTTGCTAGAAAATACAATTGAGATTATTAATAGCGATATTTTTTCCACACTTTAACCGACTTTAGTGCACATAACTGACAAAATAAAATGTGTCTACTGAAAAAATAAGTATGTTTGAATGATATTACAATCATCACATGTACCTAATTTGAAACTTTTTTTAACTTCTTTTTTTAATAACTTTTGTTTCGAACAATTCACCAAAGATTATCCACTTTCTTCGTCATTCTTTTTTAAAACGTTCCCCACACTAGTACTTAATTACTTTTGTAGATAATGTGGATGCGTTTACAAATTCAAATCTCACCTGCATTTTTCTGTGGGGGAATCGAATTCGCGACACGTAACGCAGCAGCCTATCGCTCAGAAACTGCGCCATCGGCATCGGTACGGACAATAATTATTAGGAAGTACAGAACTTATTATTGCGTGACTTTAGCTTTCTCCTATTTCATTAATTTATGCGCCGAAGAGTTTTTAACTTACTTTCTTATGGGTTATTATTCTTAGTTATTTTCGGAACTTCTTAGTGTGTGTCGACATCGAGTGCTGCGTAATAATGCATCGCGATCACAGAACATTATTACTTAAGAGCCAGTACCGCCGCGTGCGGCTCGCTCCCGCACGGGACAGCATTGTCTACAGGGAAATGGTACCTTCATAAACGAAATTTAGTTAGCACTTATTTTTGTACGTCTTACTAGAAAATACCAAAGTTAAAAATTAACTTCGGTAGGTATTTTATCACTGATCATTGGCTACTTTAAAACAGATTTTTATGGCTTGCTAATCTTGCTATCTATGGCTTTGGCTATGGGTATTTTCTGGCTATGTACGGCGTGGCGAGGTGGTTGACCTCTAATAATTTTATCATTTCGTTCTAGGTGCGAACTTACTGTAGGTACTATCAGACATGGCTTTCATTCTTTCCTGTATGTACTAGGTACGGGTACCTATTGTATCTAACGTGAGATTATTAGGTATTATTTATTAATTGGGATATTACAGGAACAAAACAAAAACAAAACTTATACCACAAATCCGAGTCAGCTCCGTGTGCACCAAGACAACATTTATTTCAATTTTCCACTTTCCAATAGTTAGAACACATTTTCACAAAAAAACGCGCGTTTTATGCCTGTGACGTAAATACATCGGATGCACATGCAACGCCCGCTCGAGAGATTTCGGTAGACTGGACTAGCCGCCCGGGTAGCGCGGGCGTCCCGCGGCACTGGCAGTCAACAAAAGAAATGGGCGGAACGATACTTCACGCGTTTGCGTGTCATTGGCTAATGATTTATTTGTATTTCGGCCCGCATTGGCCGGACATCCTTGTAGTCCACGTGGACTCCTCATAACTCTTTTGAAGGCCATATTGCTACCGCGATGAGTACTTTGATGTTACGGTTAATGTTTGAACACGTTTGAGCAACATAAGACTTATTTGAGAACGCCTAGTTTAGTTTGTTTTAATTACATATTTGATGCAATAGAATGGTAGTAGACCATGGTCTGAACAACGTTTGTTTTAGCAAAACTGTGATTCAAATGTCACCGTGTATAGGTAATTAATATGCGCATAACAAAATTTATAACATGAAAATTTGTATTATGATATAAAACATTTACTTAGAAAATAAGAGTTAAATGTGCGCTTGGCACATCACTTTCACGTCCTTTAATCTATCAAATAAAATACCGCTTTTGCAGAGCAAAGCCCTGAAAGATAAAGAAAGATTTCACCAGATTAACTTGGGTTTCTTGAATGCTCTGGGACGCTCGCCTGATGTCCGGAACGCTCGCCTGATGTCCGGAACGCACTTAGGTAGACACCTCACTTTAGCACTATTTTAATGTATTTATTTGGCGATTAGTAAGGTCACAGAATTATCAAAAACAATATAAAAACACCACTGTTCGAATTCGCGGCAAGCGACGCGATCATGCCATAAGTACAGAAAGAGTTGTTTTTTCGCAAAAAATTATGGGTCGGAGCTCGCTCCCGAAACGACCTTACTGTTCGACGACCAACCCGTCTCCTGCTGAAAAATCCGCATCGCTGTAGCAGATTACTTTGTTATTAGCATCATTTGACGAACTGAATACTAGGCTTTTATTAATTTGACCTTTCAGGTAGCGTAGTATTCTTTTTACTGCTAAAATGTCTGCTTTTGATGGATTATCAAGATTTCTCGAAGCGCAGCTGACGGCGAAATTGATGTTTGGCCTAGTCGCGACCATGAGGTAGGCTAAGGAACCCACAGCCTGTCTATATGGTAAGATTAAACTACTTTCTTTTTCATTTGATGAATTCTCTATTTTAGCTGTCTCTTTTGTAATTGGTGTCTTGACTGGTTTGCACTCAGACATCTTGTACTTCTTTCTTTGTATAAGCTTTTTCATTATCAGATCTTTCGATTTCCAAACCAAGAAAATATGAAGCTGGTTTTATTACAATTTTGAAGCGATTTTGTAGTTCCTTTACGAATTTCTTTCCATCGTCCTCTGTAGTTGATGCATCTAACCCGTCACCAACGTAAAGTGCAATCAACACCTTAGATTTTCCATTCTCTCGAATATATGTATAGGCATGGATCAGAAGTACTCTGTGTGAAGTTGGAGCTCACAAGAAATTCATGTATACTAGTGTTCCAACATCTTGGAGCCTGCTTGAGGACATATAAGCTCCTCTTCAGGCGGCATACTCTGTTTGTTCCATCGCTATAACCATCGGGCTGTTTCATGTAGATTTCTTCTTCTACGTTACCGTTAAGAAATGCTGTCGACACATCAAACTGACAGGGAGATAATTTATCTTTTACAGCTACTGCTAATAGGGCACGGACTGTAGTAAGAAGCAATACAGGGCTGAATGTCTTGTCATAGTCTATCCCTGGTTTCTGAGAGAATCCCTTTACTACTAATCTTGCTTTATGTCGTTCGACACTACCGTCTGGATTGGTCTTAACTTTAAATACTCACCTGCAAGGCAGTGCTTTTCTGTTCTTTGGTAAAGGAACAAGATCCCATGTTTGGTTCTCATAAAGGTTTATTTCGCTCAGCATCGCTCCTAACATTAAAAGACGATAGCTTTATCGTCGACGGAGGCGGAGCTAGTGGCAGCTTCGGAGACAGCACGGGAAATGATATGGCTACAACAGATGTTGGAGGAAATCACGAAAACTGAAAAGCCACCACTTCTTTACATTGACAATGAGTCAACAATAAAGCTAGCGTACAATCCGCCGTACGAGCAACATAGTCGGACCAAGCACATACAACGGAGGTATCTCTATGTCAGAGAGTGTGTGGCAGCTGGCATGCTTGAGGTCAAGCAAGTTATAACTGAGGAACAACTGGCTGATTGTTTCACAAAGCCCGTATATGCACCCAGGCTGGAAAAGCTAACTAAAGCTCTTGGCCTCAGTTCCTAAAGGAGGAGTGGATGTTAGGAGGACTTTACCTTCAGTCTCCATAGCAACTGTTTTTCGTTATTTTGTTCTTGTCATTCTATTGTAAAATAAAACATTCATTACAAGTTCCAACAGTATTTATTTTACTTTAATATGGCGTATCAACGAACAAGGGTCGGGGGGGAGTATTATTTACTCGGGCGGGACGCGATCGCGGAGGACCTCGGGCGGCGAGGTCGGAATGCAGGTTGGTGTCTGTGTTTGTTCTACTAGAGACATAATTGGCGGCCTCGACAACCAGAGGGTTGCGATGTTTGGCGGTGGACTCAAAGAAACGCTTGAAATTGCGTTGAAGCAATTGGTGGATTGTGGGGATCTTTAGGTCGAGCTGGAGGATCTCGTTCCTAACGTACCAGGGGGCTAGGGTGATTTTACGGAGTAATCTATTTTGGAGCGTTTGCATCCTATGGATATAGTGGGGCTTTGCTTGTGCAAATACGGCTCCCGCATAGGTCATAATGGGATTAACGCACGCCGTGTACGTACGCAATTTGCACTTAAGTGACATTTAGCTGCGTGCGTTTAGAACGGAGTGGAGTCTACCAAGAACGAAAGCTCGCGAGCGTGCCTGCTTTATGTGATCGCTAAAGGAGAGATGCTGGTCGAGGACGACACCTAGGTATTTGGCTCGCTTCTCCCAGGGGATTGGCTGGCCGAACATGGTGATTGGTCGGGGGAGGGAGGGGTTTGAACCTTTTACGCGGTTTCGAAAAGAGAACCGCTTGGCTTTTGTCAGGGTGGACTTCGATCCTCCACTTTCTAAAACAGGCGCCAAGCTTGTCGATAGTAGCAGATGGCCGTATCATCTGCGAAAAGAGCCAACTGCGCCTTTCTACTCTTTGCGATAACGCTGGAGAATTAATTGAAGATTAGGGGGGAGAGCACAGAGACTTGAGGGACTCCTGCGCAGATAAGACGGGGGGAGGATATCGCTCCTTCGATGCGGTAGCGGATGGTGCGGTTTGACAAAAAGTCCCGTAAGATGAGCACGAGACGATCTCACACCGAGTTTGTAGAGCTTAAGTAATATGCCGTTGTGCCAGACTTTATCGAACGCTTTCGCTATGTCGAAGAAATAATACTGCACCGGTTATCAAACCGCGTTGGAAGCCAGCGCTTCTGTGTTCGATAATCTGGTGGGCCTGATGAGCGTGGGCACGATATCGTTGTGTCTTGAATTGTATCGATGTCAGCGCTGTGAGCGGATAAGTTCTAATTCGGAAAGCGGCCCTAGTTGTGATCAGGTGATCACACCATTGACATAGACACAGACTACTTAGAGATAGACATAGAAAACATACGTCAATGGATCACACCGTAGTATCTCTAAGTAGTCTGTGGATCACACTCACTGACCCTGACTGACCCTCATTGACTTATAAAACAAGCCAATGGAGTAATTTATATGTTCCTTGCTGACCGACCTGTCACTGTCAGAATGTCAGACTTTTGAGGTTAAGTTATAAGTTGGTCTCGCTATTTGATTAAAAATAATTTTATTTACTGCTGACGACACAATTAATCAAGTTTGAATATTTATTACACTGTCACAACTTAGAACACGTTTTGATATTATATTATGCTATTTCGATTTCACAACTTGAGCAACAAACTCTCTACCGTTGTATCGCTTTCAAAAATCATGAACAGTAATAAATGCTATTTTAGATACATAGAGAAAGAAGAAAAAGTAGATATTACCTTTTTATTAGATGTTAAAGGCTCTGCTAGGCAATTTAATTTCAGCCGAAAGCCATCAGAAAGTTTGCAGGTTCTGCTCACTCGTATGAAAACCAATATTCAGAAGGTGATTGACAAAGGAAATAAAAAGAAAAAAGTTAATCAGGATGATGTAGTCCTTCACATAGAATTTTATGATTCTAAGAATGTTTTAATCAATGATAATAGCACTTGTAACGAACTGTTTACTATGAAAGGCCCAGTAAAATTAAAAATGTCAGATAGTTTCTATGAAGTAGTTTTTAATTCTCCATGGGTAGTTAGTATGAACTTACCACAAAGCATTTTAGCTGGTTTTCCAGTTCATCCACAAAATTTTGAGACCCAATATGCTAAACAGGACAAATGTACTTTTAATTGGTATAAAGGATTACCATTAAATGAAAAGGGCAAGTCAGTAAATGAGCAACAAATTCAATGGGAACTAACTGGCAACCAATTCCTTTATACTCCTGACACACAAGATGTGGGAATGAAATTAAAGTTTGAGTGTATACCAGGCAAGTATTGTTAAGTTTATATTTACATTCACACCTAAGTATAGAGCCCAAGTCTTTACATTTTATATAATTCTTATACTTTTAAAACTAACCTCAATCTTTTAGGAAATGATGAAACGGTTGGCCCTGCTGTTGAAACTATATCTAAGAATCTAATTGAAGCAGGTCCCGGGAACTGCCCATTTGAAACTAGACATATGTTTACAAAACAAAAATTACAACATAAAAGGTTAAAATAAACTTTATTTTATTTTAATACAATTTTTTATCACCAGTTGATCCTTCTTATTACTCAATCATACACTTAAAAAAATATTATTGTTTGTTTGCAGCTTCAGATGTGTATCATACAACATTTTGGCTGATTTGTACTGTGACTCAGATTACACAAGAACAGTTCTGTATCCATACTGTCCCCCATACGCATTACAGATTGATTATAGAAAACAACTCGTATTGAAAGAATTACTTGGTAAGTTTGTGTAATGTTTTGTTGTAATTTCAAAACGTACCTTTTATACAAGAATATTAATTATTTAATTCGGAGAACCAATTTTTTAAATATTTTCTGCTAAAATGCATCCACCACTGCGCTACTGGCAGTGGAATGGGAAAGTTTTATTAGAGACATGTATAGTCTAGTATAATAATTATTCATACTTTTTATATGTTTCAGGATATAATAGTGATATAATATGTCTTCAAGAAGTGGATAGTAAAATATTTCGCAACTGTTTAACACCTATTATGAATTCTGAAGGTCTAAATGGTTTATTTTACAAGAAGGGAAAACAAGTTGCAGAGGGAGTGGCCTGTTTTTACAGAAGAGATAGATTTAAGTATGACTAATAACTATTTGCTTACCAATATATTGACTACATCATCTATGTAACACATAAAAACAAAAAACTATTTTAGATTTTTAGGAGATGAAAGCATAGTATTGGCTGAAGCTGTGAAAACTAAAGAATGCCTTAAATCAATTTGGGCTAAAATTAAAGATAATAAACCTCTAACCGAACGATTGTTAGATAGATCTACAATATCAAGTGCAACATTGCTACAATCAGTTGACAATCCTGATGAGGTTCTCATAGTTGCCAACACACATTTATATTTCCATCCTGATGCTGACCATATAAGATTGTTACAAGGAGGTATAGTCATATACTGGTTAATGGATATTCAGAAGGATATGAGAGTAAAGGTAAGAACAATGCAGCTTTTCATTTATCTTCATAATTTTTTTAATTATTTTGCATTTAGACCAAAATTACTAAAAACGTGGAATGAAGTTGATATTGGACGGATTTTGAGACTTTGTTATTGAGTTCCTAGACCATTAACATTAGGCTAAGTTATACTACTATTAACAATATATCGATGTTTATCTGAAATAAAATATTTGAATATGATAAGTAAGAAAAAGTAAAAAAAAAACAACACCGGCGACTTCTCTTTCCCTCTTCTGAGTAACTTGTAATTCAATATTTTGTGCCATTCACTTGTCTGTTAACTTGTCACAGATGAATTTGACGAAGTATACATGCTTATGAGGAGGCTCCTATGATATGGTAATTTGCATTAATATTCTCAATCATTCACGAATACAATCAAAATGGAACTAGTATTATATTATCTTTTTCTTTCCATGTACAAGACAGTTTCTTAATTAATTGTAGCATTTTTGCTCTATTCGTTTATTATTCGAAAATCATGTCTTTTATGATCAAGATTCCTCGGCTTTTATGTCTAAAATAAGTTAATAAGTATTCAAATATAGTTTATTATCCAGCCATAACATATTTTTTCGGGTTATTCCCGCTCGGTAACACCCTTTCGTCAACACTGTTGACGATCGGGAAAAAAAAGTTTCGTTCGTTCACAGTGTTGACGAACGCTACTTATTATTTCGGGTAATTCCCGTTCGGTAACACCTTTCGTTCCTGTCGTCAACACTGGTGACGATCGGGAAAAAAATGTTTCGTTCGTTCGCAGTGTCCATGAATGCTGGTTTTTATTTTTAAAATATGGAAATAAAATATAAAACATGTCATGGATTTTTAAAATGTTTTAATGGATTATGTTAGATATTTTAAAACACAATTAACTAGAAAATAAAAAATGGCCTTATCATGTGCATAATAACCATTTTACACTTTGTTAAGTAATAAAATTGTGACACTGATTTAACATACTTAATCAAATATAGTTGAGAAAGTGACTAATGAAAACTAAGTACACTATTATGTATCACAGATAATCATCTAATTTACACTAATTAAATAACGAAACTATAACCATAAACCTTAATATTTTTATATTAAGTACCTAAAATTAAAATAAACCTAATTAAAAACAGTAAAAATTAAATATTTCAGATAATCAAGTAAATAAAGAATTTTGTATCACAGATAATCAACTATTTTACAATAATAATTAAAGCGTTGTAAATCCATGACACGTTTTATTTTTATTTCCATATTTTAAAAATAAAAACCAGCATTCATGGACACTGCGAACGAACGAAACTTTTTTTTCCCGATCGACAACAGTGTTGACGACAGGAACGAAAGGTGTTACCGAACGGGAATTACCCGAAAACGAATATAAGAATAGGGATGATGCCTAGGTCAAAAAAAAGAAATTCTATTTAGTCCGTCAGTCAGATAATAAAAAAATATTAGACACGTATTTTTTGCTTTATCATATTAAGGGGATTACCTCGCTCAAATCCTAAATATACTGTAGGTTTAAAGAAGATTGTAGATGAATCCTTTTGTGCGTTTTCCATGTAAAAAATATATGGTATACTTAAGGTCATCACAAATACATTGTATTGTTTAAAATTTTAATAAACTTTCCTAAATTTTGAGAAAAAATCTTATTAAATAGGTCCTTCTTCAACCTAAATTGTAAATTTTCTCTGTAACGGCTGAATAGTTCGGCATGAATTTTCTACCAAAAATACATAATGACGTATTGGACAATTTGTATTGTTTTTTTTTTGTTATTTCTTTTAATATTTTTAACTATTGAACAAAAACCCGAAACTTCACCAGTACCCCACTGGAGCACCCCCGCCAAGGCCTGTGACGCGTACTCGGGACGCGACACGTCAGTGTCCTGATGACTCTTGTGACGGAAGGACTATATGCGCGTTATTTTTTCCAAATAAAATCTAAAAGTTTACGTTTTGAATGATTTTTGAATGAAATCATATTTTAAATAGTACAAATATAAATATTTCGTAAATCAACCATACAAATTAAGTTTGTAAATATATGTAAAGCAGTTTGTAATTTCGTTTTGTTTTTTGAACCTGTCATAGAGTAAGCCTGACTATGCCTAAATATAAGAATAAATGTAAGGTGAAGCGTGGCCGAGCTCTCCAAAACTATTGGTAAGTACCTAACCTATTGAGTACATTATTTCTAGTGTGTTTATTTTTTATCGTTTTTAGTTATCTTGAGAATTTCGTTTGGCGGAGGATGGAGACCGACCGTGTCATTTCGTTTGGCGGAGGATGGAGACCGACCGTGTCTAGATGATTAATGATGTCACTTACCTGATGGTGGGCTGATGGACTCCGAAGGTGGGTATAGGATCTCATTGACGGCACTACGTAGAACCATCGTGTTTGGACTCATTTCAAAGGTCTCTAGGAGACCTTGTTCACTCATGATGTCACCTACCTGATGATGGATTCCGAAGGTAGGTATAGGATCTCATTGACGGCACTTCGTAGAACCATCGTGTTTGGACTCATTTGAAAGGTCTCTTAGAGACCTTGGTGACTGATGATGTCACCTACCTGATGATGGACTCCGAAGGTGGGTATAGGATCTCATTGACGGTACTTCGTAGAACCATCGTGTTTGGACTCATTTGAAAAGACTCTTGGAGACCTTGGTGACTGATGATGTCACCTACCTGATGATGGACTCCGAAGGTGGGTATAGGATCTCATTGACGGCACTTCGTAGAACCATCGTGTTTGGACTCATTTGAAAGGTCTCTTAGAGAGCTTGGTGACTGATGATGTCACCTACCTGATGATGGACTCCGAAGGTGGGTATAGGATCTCATTGACGGTACTTCGTAGAACCATCGTGTTTGGACTCATTTGAAAAGACTCTTGGAGACCTTGGTGACTGATGATGTCACCTACCTGATGGTGGACTCCGAAGGTGGGTATAGGATCTCATTGACGGCACTACGTAGAACCATCGTGTTTGGACTCATTTCAAAGGTCTCTTGGAGACCTTGGTGACTGATGATGTCACATACCTGATCATGGACTCCGAAGGTGGGTATGGATCTCATTGACGGCACTTCGTAGAACCATCGTGTTTGGACTCATTTGAAAAGACTCTTGGAGACCTTGGTGACTGATGATGTCACCTACCTGATGATGGACTCCGAAGGTGGGTATAGGATCTCATTGACGGCACTTCGTAGAACCATCGTGTTTGGACTCATTTGAAAGGTCTCTTAGAGAGCTTGGTGACTGATGATGTCACCTACCTGATGATGGACTCCGAAGGTGGGTATAGGATCTCATTGACGGTACTTCGTAGAACCATCGTGTTTGGACTCATTTGAAAAGACTCTTGGAGACCTTGGTGACTGATGATGTCACCTACCTGATGGTGGACTCCGAAGGTGGGTATAGGATCTCATTGACGGCACTACGTAGAACCATCGTGTTTGGACTCATTTCAAAGGTCTCTTGGAGACCTTGGTGACTGATGATGTCACATACCTGATCATGGACTCCGAAGGTGGGTATGGATCTCATTGACGGCACTTCGTAGAACCATCGTGTTTGGACTCATTTCAAAGGTTTCTTGGAGACCTTGTTCACTCATGATGTCACCTACCTGATGATGGACTCCGAAGGTGGGTATAGGATCTCATTGACGGCATTTCGTAGAACTATTGTGTTTGGACTCATTTGAAAGGTCTCTTGGAGACCTTGGTGACTGATGATGTCACCTACCTGATGATGGATTCCGAAGGTAGGTATAGGATCTCATTGACGGCACTTCGTAGAACCATCGTGTTTGGACTCATTTGAAAGGTCTTTTGGAGACCTTGGTGACTGATGATGTCACCTACCTGATGATGGATTCCGAAGGTAGGTATAGGATCTCATTGACGGCACTTCGTAGAACCATCGTGTTTGGACTCATTTGAAAGGTCTCTTGGAGACCTTGGTGACTGATGATGTCACCTACCTGATGATGGATTCCGAAGGTAGGTATAGGATCTCATTGACGGCACTTCGTAGAACCATCGTGTTTGGACTCATTTGAAAGGTCTCTTGGAGACCTTGGTGACTGATGATGTCACCTACCTGATGATGGACTCCGAAGGTGGGTATAGGATCTCATTGACGGCACTACGAAGAACCATCGTGTTTGGACTCATATCAAAGGTCTTTTGGAGACCTTGTTCACTCATGATATCACCTACCTGATGATGGACTCCGAAGGTGGGTATAGGATCTCATTGACGGTACTTCGTAGAACCATCGTGTTTGGACTCATTTGAAAGGTCTCTTGGAGACCTTGGTGACTGATGATGTCACCTAACTGATGGTGGACTCCGAAGGTGGGTATAGGATCTCATTGACGGCACTACGTAGAACCATCGTGTTTGGACTCATTTCAAAGGTATCTTGGAGACCTTGTTCACTCATGATGTCATACCTAGATAAAATATGTTTTAGTTTTTTTTTGTGGTGTATATGCTTTTACTAGACTTATAGCAAAAACATTACCTTAGCTCACTCACGCTTTGCTCATTGCTTCGTTATTATTTTTCAGGCAATTAAGAAACCAGCAAAACTCCGAATTGCAAAATCAGGAACTTCAGCCGTTAACAGAAACTTACGGTCTGTCTAGTATGGCAGTCGATGAGGGGGCAGAGCAAATTATGCCGGTAACTTATTCTGTTTGCTTACACTGCGGTATTTGTTAGATATTAGATAGTTTCCCTAGCTAATTTGATTTGACCCCGTATTGTTAAAACGTTTGTTTTAGGTTGAAGAAGATGAAGATTTACCAGATTTGATTATTGAAGAAGAAGAATCACAAGCAGAAACAAAAAATATATCTGGAAGACGAGTTATAGATATAGCTTATTTTTTTTCCAAAATACAAGAAATAGGCGGCCATGGTACTTTTAACTGTGGTATACAAAGTTTGAAAGTTATAGGAGAGAAACGTGTTGGACTTGCTTCTAAGTTTACAGTAGAATGTTTGATGTGTAAAGAGAAGTTTTCTCTTTGTAATGTCACTGGTGACTTAGATATTAATACAGCAGCGGTCGCGGGTGCAGTTTCAGTTGGTATAGGGTATTCGCAATTAGAGGAACTGTTATCAGCATCTGACTTGCCCGTGATGACTGAGCCTGTATACCAGAAATGGCACGACATTGTTTCCAACGCCTGGGATAAAGCACTCAGTAAATCTATGAATGAAGCTACTGAAGAAGAAAAAAGAATTGCTTTAGAAAAAGGTCGTGTCAGCAAAGAGGGGATACCTATTATAGATGTGGTTGTAGACGGATGCTGGAGTAAGAGGTATTACAAAAAGAACTACTCAGCACTGTCAGGAGCTGCTGCAATAATTGGAAGACACACAAAAAAGATTTTGTTTCTTGGCATTAAAAATAAATACTGTAGCATATGTACGCAGGACTTTAATAAAAATCAAAATCCGAGAACTCACCAGTGCTTTAAGAATTTTCTGGGATCATCGACTGCCATGGAGTCAACAATAATTGTGGAAGGGTTTAAAGCATCTATCGAAATGTATGGTCTGATTTATGGTCGTCTCATTTCTGACGGGAACTCTAGCACGTATGCGAAAATATTGGAAGCAAGACCTTATCCTCAATTTACTGTTGAAAAGGTAGAATGTAGGAACCACCTTCTAAGAAACTTGTGCAACAAATTAGAAAACCTGTCCACTGATACGAAATATCTTATATGTTTTAGAAAATTAATCACAAAAAAACGCATCATGAGCATTAGGTCAGCAATACGAAAATGCAGCAAAAAATACCACGACTCGTTAGACAATTTAGATTTTAGTACTCAGAGACTTTTTGAGGACATTCAGACTGTACATTTACATGCCTTTGGGAACCATACTAAATGTAAAAGCCATTTCTGTAGCAGTACGTGCTCCCTTTCACCGGCTTCATAAGGTTCATAACTCATTTGTTGGGCTTGGTATAACCTGGACTTGGTTCTTGCTTCAGAATTAGTTTACCTACTGACAGGATAGATGAGTTTATATAATTGTTTATAATTTTACTTATTTTAATTTATTGTTGACACATCAACACAACATGACATCTACTCATTTTTTTTTTTATTAGTTGTATTGCAATATGTGGTTAGCTAGCGACCTCGACAATTATTTATTTTACCTCGATGGTCCTAGTTTATCAATTATAACTTCTAGTTACAGCTATATTTAAGCGGGCACGCCCTTTATGCCTGGTGGCATTATTTTATTTTTTTAGATATTGTTTAAGTTTAGTTATTTTTATTTCTGCTTGAGTATAGTTCTCGATGTTTTTGGTTGGTATATTGGCGTGTGCTAGCTGTCATATGGCTATTAATTTATAATTTAAATAGATTTTTGCGTAATGTAAATTATCTTGCTTAGTATTGTATAGAATCTTTTCTTTTTCTAACTGAACAGACAGCTGTGCTGCTGGGGAGTTTGTTGCGCCACTTCTTCTTCCCAGCAAAAGCACTAGGAAGTAGTGAAGGGTGGGCGTTTTGGGGGACTGTCTTATGTAATTTTGACGTTCGAAAAGTGCTGATTCTCAGCCTAGTTTGAATAAATGACGTTTGATTTTTTGTACAATTAATTAAACAATTTAGGAACAGTCACAGTGGCAACATTAAAACAAAATCAAAACTTAAATTATTTTTTTATTTATACCAGTCGATATCAGACATCCAACTTTATTACTGGTGGGAATGATGTAAAAAAAATGGTCAAATTAATTAGCTGGCGATACCCATCACGTCTGTGAAGTTTTGCCAGCTAATTTAATTTGATCTTGTGAATAAGGTGTAAACAAAATACCCGGACAAACTTTTATAAAACATAGTACTCATGAATAGGAGTAACTTTTACCATGGATGGGACCAACTCAGAAATATTAAAAAAAAAACAGCTGTCCCATATAATTATTATGATCATGTACCTATTTCACTTTTGTACAGAACTGCTATTTTTTTTAAATATTTTGTTTTCACAGAGATAATATTGTTTATGGCTCACATACAAATATACCAATACATACCTATATCCTAATACATATGATATTACAAATAAAGAATAGGGGGGTATAAACACCTAACTATTCCCGATACTGAGAACCGATAAGTACTTACCTGGTCATCATCAGACCTGCAGAATGTATCATGTAGTAGCACCCGTGCTCAATTAGATAAATGTTGAAAACTAGATCATTCTAACTATTCCCGATACTGAGAACCGATAAGTACTTACCTGGTCATCATCAGACCTGCAGAATGTATCATGTAGTAGCACCCGTGCTCAATTAGATAAATGTTGAAAACTAGATCATTCTAACTATTGCCGTTACTGAGAACCGATAAGTACTTACCTGGTCATCATCAGACCTGCAGAATGTATCATGTAGTAGCACCCGTGCTCAATTAGATAAATGTTGAAAACTAGATCATTCTAACTATTGCCGTTACTGAGAACCGATAAGTACTTACCTGGTCATCATCAGACCTGCAGAATGTATCATGTAGTAGCACCCGTGCTCAATTAGATCAATGTTGAAAACTAGGTCATTCTAACTATTCCCGTTACCGAGAACCGATAAGTACTTACCAGGTCATCATCAGACCTTCAGAATGTATCATTTAGTAGAATGAAAGCTATGTCAGCAGGCATAGTGCATCGTGTAGTACAAAATAAATATAAAATTATGATGTGGTAGATACTCGTACCAGACTATAAAAACTAGAGGAACAAAAATATGTATTAGAATCTCTTAGAGAGCGAATAAAATAGGCAAAAACAATGACAACTCTGCGACACATCTGTGTTCTTCTTTAATCTTCAGTCCGTTTTATTTTAGTATGGTCGTTGGTCGGTAGGTGGCGCCAAATAAACAAATACTAGTACAGAGGTCAAATCTTTAAGGTCAACGGGCAAGGTAATACCCTTAATAAAAAATGACTTAGATACAACGCATTAAAGTTGGGGAGTGGGGGTTGATACGTCACAAGTATGGATAAAATCTACATACAAGTGACGTCATGGCACATTATAACTCAATGTATCGCCGTAATCTTTTGATACCGTAAAAAAAGAAAAAATACGTGTACGTTATTTTTTCATAATCTACATTACGGACAAAAAACATTTTTTTAGTCATCATCCCTATTGAGACTAACGCCATTTAGTTTCGTGCTCGAACACGATCAAAGAGCGCACGCGATATTGAACTTTATTATTGATGTGTTAGCGTTTAGCAGGGTACATGGGGGCGGAGCGTGGAAAGGTCTTACTCAGAATATAAAACAAAAGTCGTTGTCGTCGAATTTTTTAATTCTATCTCTCACCTCAGAAACTCGACATAAAACGTCCCATGAAAATCCGTTAAATATAAACATTGTTCTACTGTTTTGGCACTGGACTACTATATGTTCTATGTTATAGGGTTTGGTCCGTCAGGTGGACTATTTGTGTGTGGGCCATAGCGGCCGTTTGGTGGTTATTCCAAACATGCCACCTCCCTCCAGAAGATAATTAAATCTCCTGGTCTGACCCGAGGGTTTCTGTTCTAATCTGGGTGACTCCCGTGCATTCAAAGAGCACGTGCGCAACGGTCTCCTCAGCCTCCATGCACGCCCTACACGTCCGTTATGCCTATTGTGTGGAAGTTTTTTTTTGGAATTTCTCCTGTATTGTGGGCGTTTGTTTAGCAAGCAGTGTTCCATGATGGTCCCCGTCACTAGGTGCAGGTTGTTCCTGTCCAGGCGTAATAAACGCCTGGTTAGCCTACTATCCAAGGATGGCGTAGCTTCCTTGCACTGCCTGCAGCCCGGTGTCGAGGTCCACTAGTACTCCGCTTGTGTGTGGGTGAGCTCCTGTAACCACCTGCGTTGAAGGGGATGGGTACGATATGCTCGGATCCACAGACTGCCGTGCTAGATCCTCGTCTAGCAAGTTCGTCAGCTGCGTCGTTACCTAGCGATCCGCTGTTTTGATTTATCCATTGCAGTGTCAACGTGTTGCAGCTAGATACCGTTATTTGTTCTAGTGCTTTGTGACATTCTAGTGTTAGCTTTGAGGTACCTAATATATTTTTTCCGTTAGGATTGGAGAACTGAGGCGCTGTCGGAGAGTATACGTTTGTGGGTGCCCGTAGCCCTCCTGGCTTCTAGGGCGTGGACCGCTTGTATGATGCCCACACACTCCGCCTGATAGACGGTGTTGAACATTCCCGGCGCGCGGTCTAGATATATTTATGTTTAGGTCGTGTGAGAAGACTCCAACTCTAGTACTAGAGTTGGTCTTCGACCGTCGGTATATACTCTCATCTCTTTCGGATCTGAGTAGTCACGCTGTTCTTCTGTAAGTATTATGTTGTAGTGCCTTTGAAAGTGGTGTGTTTTCGGGGCTTTGTCGCACGGTGATGCCATCATTGGTTTTCGTTTGATCGCATCTTCCTTTATGCGTGTTTGCTTAACTCTGGAGTCATTACTTAGGGTTCCTGATAAATGGAGCCTAAAGGCGGCCAGGTCCGCTTCCTCCCGCACGATTAGGTGCAGAACCGGCAGTCCCAGCATTGCTTGTAGGGTGGCGGTCGGTTTAGTTCTCATACAGTGATCTATCTCATGCTAGTGATTGCGACACAAGCAAACCGCTGAAGTTTTTCGGGATCTCTGGGCTGTGCTCAGGTCTGTCCTGGGCCACCGGGCCAGTGAGCCGTATGTAATAATTGGTCGGATGACTGTGGTTTACAACCAGTAGGTGACCTTGGGGCTGATCCCCCAATTCCTGCCAAGCAGTCGCTTGCACTGCCACAGGGATATGCTGGCTTTTGTAATGATATAGTTCGTGTGTTTTGCCTAGTACGGTTGTTTGTCCAAAAAGATGCCAAGGTATTTGGTTTCAGTTGAGAGAGTTAGGGTTGTTCCAAAGAAAGTAGTGATTGTATGTCATCAGTTTTCTCTCTTTTGTGAAGAGAATCAGTTCGATTTTTGTAGGGTTCACCATTCCTCTACTATTTTCAAGGCTTGACGCATGAGGTTTCATAAGGTGTTTTGTGGGTCCCGTTAATTATTATGGTTATGTCATCAGCGTAGCCTACGCTGAACTAACCTTTGTCATTTACTGTTTTGATGAGGCTGTCTACTACCAGGTTCCATAGAAGCGGCGAGAGGATGCCTCCTTGCTGGCAGCCCTTCGTAACGATGAATCTCATAGTGTAATTTACTGTGATTCGTACAGCCCTCAGTTTGAGCATGTTGGTGATCCAGTCACTCAGGGTGGAGTATGCTGTGTCTGTCGAGGGCCATGTTTATGCTGTTGAATATGGTTTTGTGAAAGGCTGTTGCTCAGCACTGGCTGTCTTCATTGACATCGAAGGCCGATGTCAATGAAGGCAGTCAGTGCTGAGCATTTGTGGTCCACTGCACATTCCATTTTCGAAACCACGCTGTGCAGCGCTAATTCTGTTAACTTACCTGTGGAGTACGCATGTTGTTTGTGAAGTGGTTTTACCCGGAGAGATCCGTCTCGGATGTGGCTGTCACAGAGTATCTCGAGGGTTTTCAGGAGAAAAGATGTAAGGCTTATGGGCCTATAAGCCTTGGGTTGTGTATAATCGGTCTTGCCAGGTTTGGGTATGAAAATGACTTTCACCTCGCACCATGCGAGAGGTATATGTCTGTGCTAGTGTCAGTGCTATGCAGTTTCGATAGATCTCCACCAGCCATGGTGTCTATGTTGCGGGCAATTGACCAGTCTTGATCCGTTGGGGTCCATTCTGGTTCAACTTCCCACGTCCTGTCCTCTAGGACTCTACACTCTGGGAAGTGAGTCTCGAGAAGGTCGTTACTGGTTTCATGGTCAGTTACTGTGTATGTGAGAGAGATCCCCGTTGTAGAGTTATGATAGGATCTTCCTTACCCTTGCGGCTTCATTATTTGTCTCGATGGATTCGCAGTTTTTACGCCATGCTGTCCTCCTGGCGGTTCTGATCTGCTTTTTGTACGTATATTGGATCTCTTTGTATATCTCCCAATCGTCCGGGAACCTAGTGTTTTTGACTCTGTTAAATTGCTTACGCAGCGCGTTTCTGAGTTTACTAAGTTCAGCATTCCACCAGGGGATCCTCACGTTCTTGGTTCGTGGCGCTCTTAGTTTGCAGCATGCGTGGTATGCTTCGGTTAGGTATTCTGATAGTTTTGTCACGGTGTATTCTAATTTTATTGTGCTTGGTCTTTTATAGTTACTTGTGTTAGTTGTGTAGTTAATAGGGCCAGGAGGCGTTTGTACCCGGAGACATTATTGCGCCTCTCGCCTTGGTTCGGGTTTCCTAGTGTTGGTAATTAGTGTACAATGGATCCTTCTGTGATCTGAGCAAGAAGGCTCGTCCGATACGTGCCAGTTATTGTAACAAGTGTTAGATCTGTAATCGTTTGTCCTCGGACTGTGACCGAAGTGGGTTCCGAGCCGCGGTTAATAATGTTAAGGTTAGTGGAGAATAAATAGGTGGATAGTACCTCTCCTCAGGGCCTCAAGTCTGCTATTAAAATAGTGTCAGAATGCTCTATCATTGATTTCATAATTGTTGATTTTGACTGGTTTGGTAATCCGCTAACATATTGGCGTCATTATGACTTTCCAATGGTCAGCCACTGATACACCATTGAAAGAAATGGCATCTATTGGTAATCTCGTACATAATGAAAAATGAATGACTGACATACGTGGTAATCTGCAAAAAATTTGACAGTTCCTTTAATTAGTGACCTACCATGAGAACGTCATTGTGCAGTCATTTCTTTTAATTCGTTACGAGTAACGTGTTTGTGGAATACAATGATCAACCAATGATCGACCTTTATGAATTTAGCAGATTACGAACTTTTAGTAAAATGACAATGGGATCGTGTTGGAATGACGAATTTATAAAAATAGCAGACTTGGGCCCCTGGAGATTGGTGCGTTGCTGCGCCGGAGTGGGTGGTGGGCGTTCGAGTCGGTGTAGATGATCAGGTCCAATTTGGCACGCTCGCAGTGCTGTACCAGGTCGGCCATCTCTTTTGGCGTTCTGTCTGCGCCCTTGCCAGGTATGTATACCGAGGCCAGTACAACATCTGGAACGCTACTTTCGGTCTGGAGACTGATAGCGGTCAGGTATCTGGAACAGAATTGGGTAAGTCGTGTGATAGGAATTTCTTCGGGTATGTAGACGCAGGTTCTTGGTTTTTCTGATGTGTGACTGTTAAGAATTATCTTACCTCCGATGTTACCTAGGCCACATATTCAGAATACTCTGGAGCTTGGCCACGGCACCTCTGTAACGAGGGACGACGAGCGAGGCGAGGCTACGGGGTCTGTTTCATGGCTGTTAAGTTTGGTCGGTGTCTGGAAGTCTAATTTTCGGGATGTGTCAGGGCGTTGTCGTCTTCACACCACATCTGCACTATGCCTTCCGCTACGCGTAGGTATCCGCGAAAGGCCGGGCCGGGAGTGGACTACCATCTTACGTTTTATATTTGCATGTTGCATCTTTGAAGATAAAGCCTTTGAAGGCTTATAGCAAAAAGTTTTAATTGGTAAAAGTTTTATTTGTATTGGAAATCTGTACGTAAATCTTCTCATCAATGTTTGGGTAATGAATATTATGTTAAAGCTAAATGACGCCAGCATTTCCTATCAGACTGACCAATGAGAAGAAATTGGCAGGGGCATGGTCTCTTTTAAAGTTGAAACATTTAAATAAGACTGTGTCCGCCCCAGGCACTTGGAAATCATGGGTGCCATGTGATAGGGTAATATCCTAACACTCTTCAGTGTTCCTACAATACCAGTCAAATGCAGCCTTTGGTGTCAAGTGTTGGTTGCATGCAATCTTCTGAGTGACTTAATCATTTTATGAAATATTTCCATTTCAGTATCCCCATAAAAGAATAAGTGTCATTCTTTGTGGTGATTTCAACAGTGTCCCATCATGTGGTATATATCAGTTGTACACAACTGGTGAATCACCAAGTTCTTTGCCAGACTGGAAATCTAGTAAGTAAAATAATTGATATACATAAAATCAAATGCAAGAAACCTAAGTTTTCCAAAATACACACATCAAAAGTATCTAGGGATCAAGTACGTTTTAGAGTATCGCCGCAATTGAGGATTATTATTTTAACTATTTTGGATAGTTATTGATTCGTTTTAGTGAATTTCACTATTTTTTTTTATTTTTTTTTTATTAAAAATAGAAAATCAACTGTCAATCAGGATTCATATAAAAGTGTGTAATAGCGTTTTTACAAAATCATTAAAAAAATTGCATCGGAACTGAAAAAAATTGCATCGAAATGGAGCGACGACATCATTTGACACGAGAAGAGATGATGAGAGTCGCCGGAATGTTGCAAGCTGGTTCCAGGCAACGTATTGTGACTTTCGCTCTTGGCACTACACAGAGCGTCAAAAGCCGCCTTTGGACATGCTATCGTATCACGGGCAGCGTGACCGAGCGACATGGAGGACGATTTCGCATCACCACTCGCAGACAGGAACGGTACATCCAAAATACTGCTCGACGGAATCGTATCATGACCGCCATGATGTTGACTACGAGCCTCCATATCTCTTCAGGCTTGCTGATAAACGACCAAATCATTCAAAATCGTTTACATGACACTTCACGTGGGCTCACTTTACAATGGGCTCGCAAACACAGAAATTGGGAGGAAGAAGACTGGCGTTGCTTGCTTTTCCGATATATCTCGTTTCGATATGAGGCCGGAGACAAAAACTTACTCGAGTTTGTAGGAGCTCTGGACGTCAAGAACGTTTGAATTTTTGTCAGGAGGTTAAGAATAATGGTTTGGGCTCAGAATTATGTGGAGAGGATTGTTTCAGACGTGAATGACGTGATCATCCCTTTGCGAAGCCGGTTGGGTGATTCGTTTCGACTAATGCACGACAATGCACGTCCACACACGGGTAGAGACGTAACACGCACTCTTGCAGATGATCGCATCAAAGTTCTGCCGTGGCCTGCTCAATCGCGGCCTGGTCAATCGCCAGACCTCAACCCAACTGAGGGGGTACCAGCACAACTAAAGGAAGAAGTCCGAAAATCGTTAATTCGTAGTTTAATCAAATGTTTTTTTTTTTTTTTGGTTTCAAACTTACATGACCGTGACGTACAGACGCCAGCAGGTCAACCTACCCGAAACTGTTAAATTTTCCCAATCAACTTTGAACCTTATACTTTAGTAATAAAGTTGAAAATCTATTAAAGAAATTTGACAGATTGTAGTAGGTTGATGTGCTGGCATCTGTACATCGATGTATGGGAGAACATGTTTTTATGGCGCCACCTAAGCCCCTGCGCCCGGGTGTTTCGCCCCCCTTGCACCCGCGGGTAAAGACGGCCCTGAAAGTTGTATTTGATTATAGTATCAAATCTTCCTCCTCCAAAAAAGATTTTATATAATAAAAATGAAATGCTGTTCCTTGGCTATATTTTATTTTAAAATGTTCGTAATAGTCCGAATTAGGTTTATACGGAAATAAAAATTGGAAAAGATTCTCGAAAATTTTCAAAAACGGGAAAAACTTAACGTCTTTTTTTAACCGACTTCAAAAAAGGAGGAGGTCTTCCCCCTGTTTCATTCTCGTGATAAAAACATTATATTGTTTTTTTTTCTGCGTTGGAGCAGATTTAACAAGATGTTAACAATATGATAGAAAAATATACTCTCTGCAAATATAAATGTAGTGTAAGCTAATATGTACTGTTCTACAAAACTTCAAATACAACACTGCTCATCTCATCAAAACCCGTTCGATCTTCCCCTCACTTACCTTACTGGGGTGCTACGTAGCACGCCGCCGCGCCGGTACAAACATTTTGAGGTTTTGGCCTTTGTAAAAAAAGTAAAGATTTAAACTACTATTTTAAAAAAATGTTCAATCACTCACATGCAGGGTCAACAACTTTATTTACTCCAGTGGCGGAGCGTGGTAAACCGAGAGTGAAAAGAAGGAGCTTTTAAAAAAAAACAAAAAATATGACATCACTTCTACTTTCCTGTCATCGTGGCCACGAAAAGTTACTTCTTGTTTACCTAACAAAATAACAGTTGTAGGAGGTGTTCGTGTTACCAATGTCCTAAAACTCGAAGGAAAAACGTGGATGATTTTCAGGTGAATTTCAACAAGCAGTTACAGGTTTTTTCAAAAGATAGATTGTTTTGGATATAAAAGTAGGTACAGTCCCACACGACCAAGTTCTAGAACGAAGGTCGGGGAACGAACTCCTCTATCCAAAAATATTCCCTAAGGAATTTTACTAGGCACCAACTAACAGGGTTGTCTTATGTGATCCTTCCAAATAGGCGAGACCCGTAGATGCACCTCGACCTCACGGCTAATTGTGATTATAGCATTAAATAAGTCCTTGAGATGTTGCGACGCCCCCGCCAGGGGGCGTGGCGAGCGGGGTCAGGGCTTCGCCCCTCGCCCGCGGAGGCAAACAGTGGCCCGCTGCTACGGGCCCTCTCACTATGGGTGGCCTATTACGGCCTGTGGTTGCTATGAGTATTTCTGTAGGAGCGCCACGACGCTAATATATGTAGCGTCGCTTTCTTCACGACACCTCGGCGGTCTATAGACCCCCAGTTACCTGGGGGAGGCCTGGCGAACGCGACCAGCGACGGGGGTGCCGACTCGACGCACCTACAGTTAGATATGTAGTTCACCCTCGCTCCGCTACAGATCTAGACGTCTACGGATTGTGGGTACGGGTGAGCGGCTTGTGTTGTTGTGTAACACCGCTCAGTGTCAACGTGCGTCGCGGCCCGCGTCGCGCCTGCACGTGTTATGTAGGATGCTTGTGTAGTTAGGTTGTCTGTATTTAGTTACGTGACATGCCTATATTAACTTAGAACTCGCCACGCTACAGATGTATGTGTACATCTGTAGAGTCTTATTATTTCGAGTGAGCTGCGTGTAACCTGGGTGCGGCTCACTCGAGGCGTCATGTCCGGTGCGATGGGGTCAGTTGTCCGCTACCAGGTCGCGGGGCAGGGGTCTCCTGCAGGTGGGCGCGCGTGCAATGGCGCTATCTGCCTGACATGGGGCCAGGCAGATGCGTCGGCACGCGCGAACATAACCTTCGCGAGTCGCCCTACAAACTCGTCCAGGCTCTCAATCCCGAGGTCCCGGTGGAGTACGTCGTTCCTCACGAAGCGAGGAGCGTCAACTATAGTCCGCAGCGCAAGGTTTTGTTGCGCGCGGAGCGTCTTGCGGGTCGACTCCTTCGTGAGGGCGAACCACGCTGGGGCGGCGTACGTCAAGATTAGGCGTATGTACGTTTTGTACACGCCTAACTTGACGTGCGCCGGGATGCGGGATAAGAGCACAGGTTTGAGGAGGTAGCGGGTGACCCTACCCTGCGCGGCGACCTTGCGGACATGGGGCCCCATCGTGAGGCGGCGGTTGACGGTCACACCCAGGTATTTGACCCGGGGCGACCAATCGACGTCGACCCAATGTAGTTTCAGGGGTGGTGGGACGGGCGAGTATCTATCGACCATCGCCTGCGTCTTACCCACGTTCACCGAAAGCCGCCACTTTGACAGCCGCTCGGGAAGCAAATCGAAGGTGCACTGCATTTTGACAACCGCGTGCTTCGCATTGAGCGAAGTATAAGTGCAGCATACAGCGCGAGCATCGTCGCTGTCGTGGTGGGGATGTCGTCGGTATAATGCGTGTAACACTCAGGTGACACGCAGCTGCCCTGCGGCACTCCTGTCAGCACTGGGCGAGCGCCGGATAGCGCCCCGTCGACCACCACCCTGAAAGTTCTGTTGGACAGAAAGGATGCAATCACTTTAACAACGCGACGGGGCGCATCGGACGTGGATAATTTATAGATAAGGCCGTCGTACCACACACGGTCGAAGGCCTTCTCCAGCTGCGAGCATTCATTTTTCTCTAGCGCTGTCGTCAGGTGGTGCAGTACCCTCGACAGCTGGAGCGTCGTGTTGTGCTCCGCCCTGAACCCAAATTGCTCTGAGCGTGGGGCGATATAGTGGGTGAGGTTTCGCAGCAGAAGTACTTCGAACACCTTGGAGACTGTCGGCAGCAGAGTGATGGGCCGATAGCTTCGCCTTGGGCAGCATAATGACGCGCCCCTCCTTCCACGGACCCCCGTGTGCAGTATCGCAGTAAACAGGCGCGCCAGTGCCGCTACTGTACGGAACGACAAATGGCGCAGCGCTGTGTTGGTGATATCGTCAGCACCGGGGTGGGCTTCGTTCTTAGGATGGCTATAGCATTAAATAAGTTAATTGGTCCAGCGAGGGTCATTAAATGGCTGCGAGTCTTAACACCGCGATTCAGAAATGCGCGTCATAGGCACAGTGCCATCTAATAGTGAGTGAACTTTGCAGACCACATAATCAATGAACTTATGTTACTTATGAATCTAATACATGACAGGATGTGTAAATTTTGAATATTAAAACTAAACGTGTGTTACACCGTGTCAATAAACCGTTTAATTAAATTCCTACGTATTTCGATCTACTTTTCTATTAAGAGCTTCATGAAAATTTGTGAATATAATTCTATTCCTACTAGTCCCGAACTCATAAAACAGCTACGAATATGCTTTTCAGTCTGCACATTTAGATGAATTCGTCAGATAATCTGAGAAAAGTAAACACGGGAAACAATACATTTAATTTAATTTATAACTGCCAGTCAACCATTTCATATTTATCGTAAAGGGAAACATTAAAATGTTTGAAAAAACCATCGCGTCGTTTGTAATTTATAGTATCTAGGCCTAACTTGTTTTATTTTTCAATAACCTTGAAAATCATGTTTGCTCACAAAGCAAATAATCACACAATAATCAACATGCCGTCATCCTAATCCTACTGATCCCACTAAATACCTTTGAAATTTACTCTAAATAAGTAATTTCAACTTATTAAACTATCTACTTACCCAAAATACCTAATTACAACGTACTTTTCTTTCACTAAACTTAAAACACATAAAATAAACACTATCTTAATCACTGTTCTATACCTTCAATAATAAAATAATGAAGCCACCGCCGCGCCCCTGCTACTCACTATATTTTTTTACGCTACACCATGCATGAATAGTGAAACATCTTTCGTTGCTATTTTGTTGTTCCACATTCACGCGGACGGTGTCGTGGGCAAAATCTATTCAGTCATAAAACGTATCAGTAGGGAAATAAGGGAAGCAATTGGACTAACAACAATTTTCTTTATTTCAGACAAGGATGAAGCTGTGAATGATTTAAGTTTGGAGCAAAATATTTCTTTAGCAAGTGCATGTGGAACGCCTCCTTTTACAAATTATACAGCTGAATTTGCAGATTGTCTGGATTACATCTTTTATGACAAGACTAACTTAAGAGTAGAACAGGTAAAATAATCATAAATGTCTGACTTTTCTGAAAATAATCTTGTATTTTGACAGGTCTTCGTTCGTTCGTTATTCTTTGCTCTGACTGCTGACTTACCCCGCATTCCGTGTTACGATGTAATCGATTTGAGCGTGATATCAGCCGTACCGAATTAAGGTGGACGCGATAACGTTGCGTCTTGAATCGTCATAGATGACGTCATGACGTGCGCCATCTTGCGATAACGCCGAGCATCCCTTTTATTAATATCACCGTGAACGCTGTCAAAAATGACAGTTGTGCTGTTTTGTTTTGACTCGCATCATATCTTTAAACTAACGTGGCATTTTCGAAATTCTGCTTCTGGCTACCGTTCGCTATCTAAACAAAGAAGAAGAAGAAATTTGTGGTATAAACACAAAGAAATATTATATGCAAGTTTTGACATTGAGCGAGTACTGTAAGCGCGTTCACGAGCGTTCCGAATTGTTGAAAGCCATCAGCTGTCGTAATCGTGATTATCTTAATCGGAACGCCAATTATCGATGTCAGCGATTATTTTCTAATTCGGAAAGCGGCCTTATATTAAAAAATAACAAACCTTGTAACCTAGCATAAAATCATTTAAAAAAGCCGGCAAAGAGTGAGTCGGTAGGAAAAATATTTTTCCATTTTCAAAGTTAAAGTATGTTTATGGGTGGTACCAACTTGCGGGGGCGCGTGTCACAATCAAATGTAGGTAGTTCATAATATTACTCTTATTTTTTAAATCCAAAAAAGACTCGCGCGATGATTGATTGATTTATTTTATTTAGATCAACCAACAATTGTTTACACCAGTACATTAGCAGCATATCTATTGTCTTTCTGACATCATAAAGTATTTTTGTAGATACCATTATTTCCCACTGACACGGCGTACCATAATAGTATACTGCAGTACTCTATGGCTGAGATCTTTCGTTTTTCGTTATTTTACCTCTGACAGCAGCAACCCAACAGCCACCTTATTTTACGTGAATAAATAATAAGGTGTGTGGTTGTGGAGGTTGTGATTTTGTCAGACTTTTCAGTGCCTGCAAACAGCTGTGAAATTGTGTGCATGTCTTTACTCTAGCTAAGTACAGCAACCGTAATATGAACCTTATTCATATGCGCTTAACGTTCATATTGTTATAAACAAATGCGATCTAGTATTTCATACGATTATGAACATTGATATTAGTAGAATAAGGTTCATACTCGCAAGAAACGCTTACTGTATTTAGTTTAAGTATAAAAGCTTTATAGGGTGGTAGGGACGCGAAAACTGATACTATAGATTCAGTACATCAATCTCCCCAAAAAAAAGCTCTGATGTTTCATAGAAAAGTGCAATACCTACGCGGTCAAATTGTATGGAACGGCAGTTTTTTTTTTAATAACCGTCTATTAATTTCATCGCAGAATCATGCACTGAATCCATGGTAACAGTTTTCGCGTCAATGTCCCTGACACCCTGGATAGAACTCAGCCTTAGACTTCAGCAGTAAGTATATTATTAGTTGACCGCATGGAGCTAGGTACAGATACTAGGTACAGACCTCTCCACAAAATGTTCTATAACTACAAATACGTCGAATATGCGAATTAGGCCGCGCAATTAGGATAGTGCTACAAGGATCTTTCGGTGCACGAATGACGTTAACATGGAGGCGCTGTTGGTAAACATTTTGTGAAAATATGTATTAAAAAAACAAGACGGCGGCGTTAGTTCCGATTTTGGCCAGTTGCTAAAAGATCCTTGAACAAATATAGACGATCTATTTAGTATCTATAAATCTATACAGTGTGTCTGGTCACCGGTGTTCTAACCGTTAAGGCAAAGCAATACTATGGTGGATTTGTCGATATAATTGATCATCACCGGTGTTCTAACCGTTAAGGCAAAGCAATACTATGGTGGATTTGTCGATATAATTGATCATATTGCTTCGCCTTAACGGGTCGGACACCGGTGACCAGACACACTGTTTGTCGCAGTAAGATGTTTATACCGTGATAAAGTTATATCCCTAGAGTTATATGAAAGCGGTTCATAACTGTCGAGTGCCCTAATTTTGTTATTGCGACCAATTTCGGCGTAGTTGGTCACAGTTTTAACCTAACCTATTTGATCGGTTTGTCCTAATAGTTATATAACTAGATTGTGCTCGCATCATCAGTACCTGGTCGACCGAGCTCTGCTCGGGTGAAAATAGAGAATGCTCATTTAATAATATAGGATAGTTCATACTAATTCAATGTATATAGTACATACTAATTCCCATGCTGCCATGTCATTATCAGGGATGCTAGACGTACGATAATTTGGACACCGGTACGATGAACGATACAATATGTATTATCGTACGCAAAAGTACGACAATTTGCAACCCTCCTCCGAATTGGGATGAAACGACTATTCAGCAGAAATAATGAATGTCAAATTTTGGAAAAATCTCAATAAAATATAAAAATTGACATAATTATCTCCTAACCTATAAAACTTTAGTTAGGGAAAGTAAGGTCTAATAATTAGCAAATGGCCTCCTCTATATACGAATTTGCTACATTTTTTTGGCATTTGGCGGGTCCAGATCCAGTCACCCTGTTTATATATATATAAATAATAAATATTGTATTGACCTAGTATGACAGTTATGAACTGCTTTCATACAACTATATAACGATAAATAGCTATATAGCTATAGCCTTGATATAGTTATATTCCTATGGATATAACTATATCAAGGCTAACCATTTTACTGCGACATAATATTCACAAATGTTAATATTTTTGCAGGTAGTTCCTCTTCCATCTGTTGATGAATTGAAATTACACACAGCGTTGCCGAGCGTTGTATTTCCTTCAGATCACGTGGCTTTGGTTTCAGATTTACAATTTAAGTAGATCATTAGTAAGTGAATATTTTCGACTGTAGGTATATTTTAAAGTTATTTTATTTAATATATTTTTTTTTCTCATATTCTGTTCTTTTATTTGAAAATTACACTGATCTTTATCCTCGTTACGTTGGTTGCTATCGAGTTGCTGCTGTCAGAGGTAAAATAACTGAAGGGACTGTAGAGGGACACTGGTAAAAAGCAGCTTTAGTGGAAAAGTAAATAAATTAAATATGAACGTTTTATAATTTATTGCACGACTCATAATGCGAAGTATTATAGAGTGCTCTACGATCGAAAAGCTTTGTTTTTTTCTCCAAATCTTATTTTTTCTAGTACATAACAGTGCAACAAACGAAACTCCCTCAAAAAAAAAGCCCTCTTCCTCTCCTACTTTTGCTGTGCCCGACAGGGTCCACAATGATCATATTATTTTGTTAAACCTACCACCTAAGTTCACATGTGGAAGCAATAAATATATTGAGTATTGAACTTATTTGACATACATATCTCTAAACTAAGTCCGAAATGAGATTTAGGAGTTAGATGTTTGTATGTATTTATTAGCTTTGTAGGTCATTTTTGGCTCCTAGGTGCAAGGTTAGTGTTAAGTTACCACAAAATAGATAGCTGCTAAATTTTGGACATGATGAAACTTATGCCAAGTGAAAGGTTTTGGGGTATTATTTAATTTATACTATGGCAGCTAAATCAAAATCGAGCGCGAACATGGTGATTTGGAACATCCAAAAAAGCTTAGGTTAGTTTAGGTTAGGTGGAATGAGAGGGAGGAGCCCGTCCATGAGAGAGCGGAGCACATCCATGAGCATGAGAGGGCGAAGGACATCCATGAGGATTTTAAACACAGGAACAAAAAAAAAAGAAAGTCAGTTAAGGTAGGTATAGGTAGCTATGTCGTATGTATGTAGGACCGCTCCTGTGGAACATCGGGTACGACTGGGTGCTGAGCGGCGAGCTCCAGCCGGGCGTGGACTTGACGTGTTATGAGGATAACACGCTGGTCACGGCCCGGGGGAGCTCGTACAGGGAGGTAGCGTTGCTGGCGACGGCTGCGGTGTCACAGGTCGTGACCCGCATACGGCGCCTAGGCCTGGAGGTGGCCCTTAACAAGTCGGAGGCCATGGTCTTTCCTGGCCCCCGGCGGGCTCCGCCGCTGGGATCACACATCGTGGTTGGGGGGTCTCGAATCGCTGTCGAGTCCACCATGAAGTAGGTACTTAGGATTGGTGCTCGACAGCCGGTGGGATTTCGGCATCAACTTCCAACGGCTGGCGGCCAAATTGTTGGGCGCGGCTGGGGCGCTGTTAACGCCACTTCCAAATCTGAAGGGCCCAAGCGCCGCCTGTTGGCGGCTCTACGTGGGGGTCGTGCGATTGATAGCTCTGTATGGGGCCTCGATCTGGGCGGCTGACCTGACGGCCGGCAGCATCGCTGTCCTGTGGTAGCCGCAGCGAGCGATGGCTGTCAGAATCATCAGGGGGTATCGCACGATCTCCTACGAGGTGGCTTGTGTACTGGCCGGATCCCCGCCCTGGGACCTCGAGCCGAAGGTACTCGCGTCACTGTATCGGTGGCGCGAGGCGAGTGGCTGACGCAGCGACATTTGGAGCTGCGTCGGTCATAGCTTCGCACAGCCCTGGTGGCGGAATGGCGGGACAGGCTTTCACGCCCTACCGCCCCGTCGCCATTGGGGCGGTCCGGCCGGTGCTCGAGCGCTTGCTCGGGAGGAGGCACGGCTCCCTGTCGTTTCAGGTGACGTAGGTGCTCTCGGGGCATGGTTGCTTCGGGAAGTACCTGTGTCGCATAAACAGGGAGCCGGACGCTCGGTGTCACCACTGCGTCGACTGTCGGGAGGACACGGCTCGGCACACGCTGGCAGTGTGCTGCTTGAGAGGAGCCGCGCCGTGCCCTCATCTCAGGTGTCGGCAGTGAGCTGTCGCTGCCGGCCGTTGTCGACTCGATGGTCGATGGTCGGCAGCGAGGAGTCCTGGGACGCGGTGGTATCCTTGGCTGCAGAAAGGGAGCTGGACTTTGCTTCCGCTAACCCTATTCGCAGCAGACGCACCGGGCGTCGGCGGAGGGCGGATAACACCCTCTTCCAGCCCCCAAATGCCCACCTTCCCTACCTACATACCTTCCGACCTACCTACCCTACCTATTTACATACCTTTATTACCTATGTAAGACATTCACGATCGTCGTTACAGCATTAGCAAGTCATTGCAATGTTACTCTTATCTCAGTAAGGTAAGGTATAAATTAGAACAATTGCAGAGACTTTTATCCAACTCAAGGCAATAATTCTAATTAAAACTTTATTTCAATGAGAAGAGTTACATTGCAATGACCTACTAATGGTTTTCCGTCATTCAAATTTGACCGTGAATGAAGACTTTTTGTTTTTTTTTTTGTTTCGGAAATTATCAAATAACTTGTCCCGCTCTGGGCGGAGCGGGAGGCCGTGTCAGACTCTTACTGACTAAAACCCACCCGTGTTCCTTCAGTTGCCTGTACCAACGTTGCCAGGGGCCACGGTATCCTTTGCGGACTTTCCCGCAACACCGGCAGGATCGGTCCTATCGGACCCCTTCAGTTGTGCTGACATAAAGAAGAAAGAAAGAAAGAAAATATGTTTATTCTGCACAAACGAAACGCACATCTCTTTGAGGCGCGCTTGGAATACAACGCGCCGTCGACCCGGGCCTGCTTCTTATCGGACGGCGAGCTACCCATTGCCGTCACCGTACACCGTCCGCAAGCCAGCGCCTACGGTGGCTGGGAATCGGCCTGCGATTCCCGACGCCCAGGGCGTCTCCTGCGGTGGCTAAGGGCATGTGGGCGCGAAATTTGCCTCTCCTTCACGCGTTCCGCCTCCTCTTTCGCGAGCATTACTGCTTCGCAGAAGGAGACGAAGGCTGCCCATGCCCTATCTTTCCGTACCATAGCCTGAACCAGGGCTGGACGCGAGAGAACCCCGCTACCGACCGCCTCCACGGCGTGTCCTCCAGGCGATTCATGCACCTCCCGCCTTATCCGAAACGATTGTCGCAACCCCGTGTGTCGCTAGTTCAGCCGCCGCCTGGTGTGACCCCCGCCAGGGCCAACGTGTCGTCAGCGTAACAAACGACGCTGACGCCGCTAGGGAGGTCGGCGCGCAGCACCCAGTCGTATCCGATGTCCCACAGATGCGGTCCCAGGACCGATCCCTGTCACCGCACGTCATCTCGCCGGTTCCATTCCCCTTGGTGACCGGGGTAGATGACGGCCCTGTCTTTCAAATAGGCCTCGACCACACGACAGGGGTAGGTCGGCATCCGGTGACACCGGAGTGCCTCCCTGATGCAACTTCAGGGCAGGGTATTGAAGGCATTGGCGATGTCTAGAGACACCGCCAAGACGACCCCACCCCGGGCCACAGCATCCCCCGTCATAAGGGCCCGCACGCGCACGATGGCGTCTATCGTAGAGCGCCCCCTGCGGAAACCAAACTAGCTCTCCGCAAAATCCGGCCCCACCCGCACCAGCCGCCCGACGGTCTGCAATGACTCTTTCAAAGAGCTTGCCCACCTCGTCGAGCAGCACGATGGGCCGATAAGCGGACGGAGAGTCCACAGGGCGCCCCGGATTCTTGATGAGGACTAGTTTCCCCTTCTTCCAACGAAGTGGGAACCGGCCCCTCTCCGAGCATGCGCTTAGGAGCCCCCTTAGTCGAGACCCGAGAGCCTTCCAAGGCCAGGATCCAGGCTTTCCCAGGTAAGTCGTCGGATCCTGGGGCGGTATTTTTGGCATTCAGCCTACGTACCGCCACTCTATAAGTACCATTTATAGACAGTAATTACCTATATAATACCGTTTAAGTTTAGTCTTTGGAGCGCTTATTGGAAGTGCTAGGACCTATTAAAGCATATTTTCTATTTACTAAAATAACTTGAACAAACGGTCAACGGTGTGAGTTAAAAGATGTAGTGACAAAAATTGAAAAGGGTATGCTGAGATGGTTTGGTCATGTTGAGAGGATGACCGGCGTGCGTGTATGACCAGATGTATGAACGTAAACGAGGCAAAAGGAGTATGTAAGGATCGTAGCAGGTGGCATTCTGTAGTTTCTGCCTACCCCCATGGGAAGAAGGCGTGAGTTTATGTATGTATGTAAAATAACTTCAAAATGGTGCATTATAGTGGATTCGTTTATTGCGTAACAAATTATAAGTAACTAATTAGCCAGATCTCATGTACAAATATTACAATCATCCGTATAGTCAATTCCAAGATACAGCAATCGTGCAAACGTTACCCCAGCAGGATTTTTTTGGCAAACATAGCAAATACAAATTAAGTTGTACCATTTATTTCAAATTGATATCTAATTATTTATTGTATTTCGAATTATCTATTGCACTTAGATTTTCGACATTATCTGGCTGCGGTAACGCAGTGTGCGTTACCCCAGCCAGATAATGTCGAAAATCGTCATCTAATTGCAATAGATAATTAGATACACAGCTTCTGTAATTGGTAAGCAGATTTTTAAATTTGGTATGCTGATAGTTTTTTAATTATTTGATAAAAACACTTCCGGCTGGAATAACGTTACCCCAGCCAGATCTTTTGTTTTCTAATGGATATTTTGAAATAAATTTTATCTAAATACCTAATTAGAAATCAATTTGAAATAAATGGTACCTACTTACAACTTAATTTGTAGGTATTTGTATTTGCTATGGTTGCGAAGATATTTAAAATCCTGCTGGAGTAACGTTTGCACGATTGCGACTGTATCTCGGAATTGAATATACGGATGATTGTAATATTTGTACATGATATCTGGCTAATTAGTTATAATTTGTTACGCAATAAACGAATCCACTATAATGCACCGTTTTGAAGTTATTTTAGTAAATAGAAAATTGCTTTAATAGGTTCTAGCACTTCCATTATGCGCCCCAAATATTAAAATTAAACGTTATTATATCGATAATTACTGTCTTTAAATGGTACTGAAGTTTCATTAGTATCCTTTAAGTAATTAAAAAGATAAGATGATTTTCCGGCCACGGCGCGCAGCTGGGTTTTTTGACCACCGATTAACCGAGTTTACTGTAGTAGTGGTAACTGAATTTTACATCAATAATTAGAAATACAGTTCAATTATATACATGTGAAATTTCAGACTTGTACACTAATTAATTAACGAGATAATGGAAAAAAATAATGTATGCGTGGTAACCCGACCAAATCTAGAATGTTATAATAAAGCGGGCGCGCAATACATTATACCAACCTTCTAAAACTTACAGGATCATGCGTGAGAATAATTACGTGTTTAGTACAGACGGGTAAACAAGTGGTAAAGTAAAACATATTTATAATGGAATATTCATTTCAAAAACAATAATGCGTAGGTAATAACAAATAAGGAGTATCTAACTATGTAGATGATGATGATCCTATGCAGATAATTATTTTAATTAAGTATATAATTGAACTGTATTTCTAATTATTGATGTAAAATTCAGTTACCACTACTACAGTAAACTCGGTTAATCGGTGGTCAAATAACCCAGCTGCGCGCCGTGGCGCCCGTGGCCGGAAAATCATCTTATCTTTTTAATTACGTATAGGATACTAATGAAACTTCAGTACCATTTAAAGACAGTAATTATCTATATAATAACGTTTAAGATTAGTCTTTGGGGCGCATAATGGAAGTGCTAGGACCAATTAAAGCAATTTTCTATTTACTAAAATAACTTCAAAACGGTGCATTATAGTGGATTCGTTTATTGCGTAACAAATTATAACTAATTAACCAGATCTCATGTACAAATATTACAATCATCAGTATAGTAAATTCCGAGATACAGCAATCGTGCAAACGTTACTCCAGTAGGATTTTAAATATCTTCGCAACCATAGCAAATACAAATACAAATTAAGTTGTAAGTACCATTTATTTCAAATTAATTTCTAATTATTTAGATAAAATTTATTTCAAAATATCCATTAGAAAACAAAAGATCTGGCTGTGGTAACGTTACTCCAGCCGGAAGTGTTTTTATCAAATAATAATTAAAAAACTATCAGCTTACCAAATTTAAAAATCTGCTTACCAATTACAGAAGCTGTATTTCTAATTATCTATTGCACTTGGATGACGATTTTCGACATTATCTGGCTGGGGTAACGCACACGGTAACGCACACTCCGCAATTCGCAAAAAAACACGTTTTTGTTTGTAGTGATCTTGTTTTTGATTTTGCAAATTGCGGACGATCCTCTGGACCGATTTTGTTCTACCAGCTTTCTAATTACGCAACATATTTTCGTAAACGATAAAGACAAATCTGTTTCATTTTGACAGTTCAACAACATTCATTGCGTTATTTACGTTGCTCTGCAGTTTTTTTTTTTCAAACTTACGGAGCAATGGATTAGCAATCTGTTTCAAAACGATTCAGATTCGGATTGATTTTGCATTACGTAATTAGGGTACAGGGCTCATTCTTTTTTTTTTTATTGCGCACATTTGTTACATTTAACTTTGTCCGAGCTGTAGTTTTTGCTCTAGAAGGGAAAAACTGGTTTTTACCATTTGTTTGGCACCCTGCCTTCCTCTATTCACCTATAAATTTTATTGGAATCAATTCCTGACACTTGAATCTTCACAAACAAAACAAAATCCGGTCCAATAGGAATTTCATGGGCCAAAAAGCTAATTCTATCTGACTAATTATAATATTTATTTTCACCATTTTTTATTGACTAACGCGGAAGTTAACTTTTTTTGATCGTTATTGATTCTGTTTTAGTGAAAATTTTGAAATTTTCTATTTAAATATATAGGTATTTAAATAGATAATATATTTTTTATTTTTTTAAATTTAAAGAATTTTCTTTAAATTTTGATTAATAATAGAAAATCAACTGTCAATCAGGATTACTTTATAAGTGTGTAGGTAACAGCGTTTTTACAAAACCATTACAATTTCTGCATCGGAGCTGGAAAACTATGCATCGATAAGGAGCGACTGTTGGGAGGTCTGAATAGCGAGTGTATTGTTAATCGGAATCCACAAAGGTTAGTAAGTGGATGCAGGCAGCACGTGGTAACAGGTGGTAAGATACTCGGAGTCAACCGAAATGAAACGAAGAGCACGTTAGTGGTACATACAATTATTCCTATTTATTCTCAAGATAAATAGTAGTAATTCTATAGTAATTTAAAGATATTATAATTACATAGGCTATCCATGCCGGGAGTCCAAAACGAGAAGAAGAAAGAAACGTCAGTGTCAAAAAAGTAACTTGACACTCCGCAACAGTGTTGCCGTTCATCAACACCATGATATTGATGGATTATACAATGTTACCACATTCTAACATTACCCCTTAATCCATGCAACATCATGTCACACTATAATAACACAATATCGGAAAAACATGCTTAAATACCTACACTAGAGCTCTACATTCAAAATCAGAATTAACTCTAGAACTCCATAAAATTAACAAATTGCTCTATGGCTCTACAATTTTTCTTATAATTTATAGAAGTCAAGTGAGTACTCTACAACTCTCTATTAATATAAGGTAAGTACCCACTCTACCAACTTTTACAACATAGTCAATAGATAATATCAACATCTTAGCAAAAATAAGCAGGTATTATTTATAAACAGATTTATCAACATAGTCTGTCAAATAGTATTATTATCACAACAACATATTAAATAATAAGTCAGACTTTTACATTCATATCTTTTATAAATCTATCATGTTTTACAGCACATAAAGGCTTTGTAAGCACATCTGCAATCATACAATCTGTCTGCAAATACTTAACTGTTACAGAGTCATTTTGAACAAAGTCTTTTACAAAATGGTATCTGATGTCAATATGCTTAGTGCGTTTATGACAATATTCTTTAACTTGTAACAATTTTTGAGCAGACTGGTTATCATTAAATATTGTTACATTATATTCTTTAGGTATGATCTCCATCATGAAGTTTCTTATAAAACAAATATCTTTACATACATCTGTTATTGCTAAATATTCAGCTTCAGTACTGGATAGTGCTACGCAACGTTGTTTACGTGATTCCCAATTAATTACATTATTCCCAAATTTTACAACAAACCCAGTATATGATCTTCTATCATTTGGGTCATTGGCCCAGTCAGCATCTGCAAAAGCAGTCAAATTCAATTTACTCCCTTTATAGTAATATAAAGAATAGTTAATTGTCCCTGCTAAATATCGCAATATTCTTTTAGCTGCCTGCCAATGTGTCACATCAAAACAGTTGTTAAACTGACTCAGTTGGCTACAAGCGTATGAGATGTCAGGTCTAGTACATACAGATAAATACATAAGACATCCCATAAGCTGCCTATAGTTATATTGATCATCACATAAATTAGTGTCTCCCCTAACTAATTTACAATTGGTAGGCATAGGGGTCTTTACAGTTTTACAATTTTCCATACCGAAGCGCTGTAATAGTCTCTTTATGTATTCAGACTGGCTTAGCTTCATAATACCTTTTGCTCGATTTCTATCAATATTTATTCCTAAACAGTTTTTCAAACTTCCCAAGTTTCTGACATTGAAATTATCATCAAGCAAAGGAAACAGCTCATTATTTTTAGTACCGTAAAACACATAAAAATCATCCACATACAATGCAACAATTATTATGTCCTTATTAGAATGCTTTAAATACACACAAGGTTCACACTTACATTGCTTATAGCCATTGCTAGTTAATAAATTATGCACTTTAGCATTCCAAATTCTGCTTGCTTGTTTAAGGCCATAAATGCCTTTTAACAATAAACACACCTTGTTTTCACAATTATTATTACTAAAGCCAGGAGGCTGTTCCATAAATATGGTTTCCTGGAGGTCACCATTTAAAAATGCAGTTGTTACATCTATATGGTCTATACTTAGATTCAGCTCATTTGCAAAAGAAAACAGTATTCTCATGGTGCTATGACGCACAACAGGGGAGAATGTATCGTTGTAATCTACTCCTTTTACTTGGGTAAAACCCCTGGCAACCAATCTTGCTTTAAATTTGTCAAAATTGCCATTTGCATCATACTTTTTCTTGTACACCCATTTACATTTTACTACATTTTCATTATGGGGCCTATCAACTAACTTCCATACATTGTTAGAAAGCAGTGAGTCATACTCACATTGCATTGCAGCCTTCCATTCATGACTATCAGGAGAATTTACAGCTTCCTCAAAAGATTGAGGTTCAAGAAATGGATAATCATGCGCTGTCAAACAGAAGTCTGTTTCGTAATCATTGTACTTTACCGGTAATCTGGATCTGGTACTACGCACAGGACGCTGACTCTCAGCTACCGGGGGTGAAGAATCACCTCCGCCCTTAGCCGACGCCTCGTGTGAAGGCGACACACTCTCGTGGTGCACGCCACACACTGACGAAACAGCAGGGATGCTCTCGTCCTCGCTGCCTGTGCAGTACTCTTCTTCAACATCTGAAAAAACTATTACCTCACCTGTAGTATCATTTAATACAGACCTTTCCTTACCACAACTTGTATGCTGACTAGTATTCATAACATTTTCATTAATTGAATTCAAATTATTAATATTATCACAGACACTTTTGCTAGAATTTATCACATTACTATCATTATTATTACAATTAATTTCATTAATACCATTTGAATTCAAATTATTGACATCACTAGTCAATTCATAATAAATGCAGTCTTTTTCAGTATTGTTATTGTCATTGAAACTATCATAAAATTTATTCTCAATAAATGCAACATTTCTGGACAAAACAACTTTCTTAGGAACTGAAGGGTCCATTAACCTATAACCTTTTGAAGTTTCAGAATATCCAACAAACAAATACCTTTTGCTTTTAGGATCTAATTTACGACGTTTCTTGTCAGGAACAAGAGAGTATGCTATGCAACCAAACACATGAAGGTGACTTAGATCTGGTTTAGATCCGGTCCAAACCTCCTCTGGCGTACGGCCTGAAAGAGCAGCAGTGGGGCACCTATTCTTTAAATAAATGGCAGTCATAACTGCCTCCCCCCAATAGCGCCCACAGAGACCAGCACCTCTCAGCATACATCGAGCCTTCTCCAAAAGTGTCCTATTTAGGCGTTCACTGACGCCGTTCTGACTCGGACAGTATGGTATGGACTTTTGGTGAATTATTCCTTGCTGTTGCAAAAATCTAGATAAACTTTCATTGCAATATTCACCACCACCATCAGACCTAAAAATTTTAATTGGCAACCCTACTTGTTTCTCTACAAGTCTTTTAAAATTAACAAAATGAGACATTACCTCCAATTTGTGCCTCATTAGACACCCAAAAGTCTTCCTGGTGTAGTCATCAGTAAACGTTACTAAGTACTTCGCACCATTCCAGCTGCTCTCAGGTAACGGCCCACACACATCAGAATGGATCAATTCGAGGGATTGGGTAGCTCGCCTTGCCTCTCCAACTGGAAACTGCTTGGCAGCCATCTTTCCCTCTAAACATGGAACACATGACTTCAGATCCTGCACATTGTCAGTCTGAAACAGAACACCAGTTACACTTCCATTCTTTAAAGTACACATACCCTGTATACCAAGGTGGCCAAGCCTCCTGTGCCATATATCAATAGGCACAGTATGAGCAGCATCCTTTGCACTCTGGTCCTCCTGTCTATCACACAGGAGAGAAGAATGCACAATTTGCGAATACCTACCAGATCGACACACCTCAAAGTCTACCCTAAAAAGACCATTATCTTTGGAAGCACAAACAATTGGGTTGCCAGAAATCTTACTGCTATTCTCATGTATGGAACAACCCTGGTCATTAAATAAAATACTAAAGCCCCTTTGTGTAAGACAGCTGACAGACAACAAATTATGAGCAAGTTTAGGTACATATAAAACATTTAATAGTTTCCTTATCACATTTCCAGTCTTAATGTGTATTATTCCTTTACCTAAACATTCTAACTTCTCATCATTTGCGATGCTTATTGAATTATTACAATCTTTTAGCTCTGAAAACGAATTCTTATCATTACACATATGTGCGGAGCACCCAGAGTCAACTAGCCAACTATCTTGTGATTTGGCCATAAATGCTGCAGCCACAAGCGATGTATCTTCTGGTTTCGTCATGTCCTTCTTCATCTTGAAACACTTCGACTTGATGTGACCAATCTTCTTACAATAGTGACAAATAACCTTACTTTTTGGTACTTTTCTATTCTTTGATACATAAGCAGTATCAATGTTTCTGTCACAAAAGTTTTTCTTCCGATAGTCTTCTTGTATCAATCTCGAACGAACCAGCTCACTAGACAATGCGTTTGTGATACATGCTGTCTCCAAATTAGAGACCAAAGCGTCAAACTCCTGGGGCAATCCACTGAGCAGGAGCTCAGCGACCTCTGCATCTTCTATGATTCGGCCTATGTCCGCCAACTGTTGAACTCGTGTCATAATTCCATCAATATAATCAGTCATTGAACTAAACTGACCGTAATCGGTGTGATGCAGCTGCCGCAGTAGTAAAACTCGCCGATAAAGACCTTTATCTTCAAATGCGTTTGCGAGCTTTATCCAAGCATCCTTCGCTTTTACACAATGCCGCACATGTTGTTGACACGCACCTTTCACACTAAGGCATATGCGTGCTAGAGCTCGTTGATCTCGCGATGTGTCTGTCTGACTGTCCTCACCCTCAATACAATTCCATAACCCCTCTAGGGTCAACAACATTTTCATTTGAAATTTCCAAGAATTGTAGTTACCAACGCCTTCCAATTTTTCGACGTGTATACCTCCACCGAGCGAGTACATCGCTGCGCCGGTGCCAGGAACCACTACTCCATTATCAGGTAACGTGTCCACCATGATGACGTGCGACCACGTGCACAATGTGCGCACTCACCCTTGATGTGTAGAAAAAACACCACGGCTTGTCTTGCCTTTAATCCACTGAGCCCATAACCTGTTGGGAGGTCTGAATAGCGAGTGTATTGTTAATCGGAATCCACAAAGGTTAGTAAGTGGATGCAGGCAGCACGTGGTAACAGGTGGTAAGATACTCGGAGTCAACCGAAATGAAACGAAGAGCACGTTAGTGGTACATACAATTATTCCTATTTATTCTCAAGATAAATAGTAGTAATTCTATAGTAATTTAAAGATATTATAATTACATAGGCTATCCATGCCGGGAGTCCAAAACGAGAAGAAGAAAGAAACGTCAGTGTCAAAAAAGTAACTTGACACTCCGCAACAGTGTTGCCGTTCATCAACACCATGATATTGATGGATTATACAATGTTACCACATTCTAACAGCGACGACATCATTTGACACGAGAAGAGATGATGAGAGCCGTCGGAATGTTGCAAGGTGGTTCAAGGCAACGTACTGTGGCTGTCGCTCATGGCACTATAGATAAGCCGCCTCTGGACATGCTATCGTATCACGGGCAGCGTGACCGAGCGACATGGAGGACGGTCCGTGATCTCGCATCACTACTCGTAGAAAGGCCCGGTACATTGAAAAAACTGCTCGACGGAATCGTACCATTACCACCATGATGTTGGCTTCGGGGCTCTACGTTCTATTGGCTTAGGGACGGCGGCGGAACAATGACAAAATGGCTCTGCGAGGCAAAAAGTTCGAAGCTGTCGTTTGGCTAAAATGCTCGCTAAAACGCTCCCGTTTATTTTTCTTTAATGTAGCATTCGCTAGAATAGGTGGTAGTATTACAAGTGAATGTATCATCAGCACCTTTATGTGTACAGACGCCAGCACATCAACCTACCCGAAACTGTCAAATTTTCCCAATCAACTTTGAACCTTCTAATTGAGAAATAAAGTTATAAATCTATAAATTTGTCGGATTATACGCTGATGTGCATGCTGGCGTCTGTACATATGTTTCGATTTTTGAAGATTGTTATTATCACTCGATGAACTATGAAAAACGAGTGAATTTGCAGGCACCTTTCTTACCGAATGCAGTCACCGGGTCAAACGCCAAAGTAGTAGATAGACCAAGGAACTTATTGGTTACAAGTTCCTTGAGATAGACCGTTGATTGATGCGATGCAGTGGTTGATGCCAATTTTTGAATGTCAGTTTTTGTTTTCTGTCTGTCACCTCTGTCAGTGTCGTTGTCATTTCTGCGCTGAAGTTAGTCGGTCTCGTTCGTTACGTGTACGGTATATTAGAAACGGGAAATTTCCATTTACTAGCTGTTTCATTTGTTGAAATTAGTATCGCACAAGCTCAATTTTTAAAAAATGTACAAAATTTATACTAGAACAAACAGTTATTTCAACGGAAAACCATTGGCAAATCCACTGTTTGGTAAGTTTTGTTGAACATGACCTTGAGGATTGTTTATTGTTTTTAAAGGGACAAGACTCAGAACCGACTAATTCACCTTTGTTCAACCTTTCCAGGTGGATTTAATAATTACATTGGCCAGGACATTAACCGTATACACGTCACAACTGGACTAAGATTCCCCCCGGCCGTCGCATTAAAATTGCCGACGAATGTAGTTGACATAAATGCTTCAGAAATGGGTAGATTTTCGCCACAGAGAGAACGAGATATATCTGGTCCAGTTATCAGTTCTTGTTACAAAAAACAAATTGACTTGGGAAAAATTGACATAACTGTACAGTCAGATCCTCATGTTAACAAATATGACTGCCGTGGAGCTGTCAGTTTGTCTTCTTCCATGCAAAGTAATGTTCCCAGCCCCTTCAGTGGTAACCATACTCATCTTAATATGCCTGGATCACAATGGGGTCAAGGGCACAAGTATTTATCTGATCATCTTCACAGTGCTCATTACTTGACACTTAGAAATGAGTATCGAGCTAGAGTATCAAAAGACGGTATGTACATAGATACAGTTAAATAATGCCTTATTTATTTACTAACAATACTGATTCAAGTACATTAATCCACATGGCTATATCTTTTTCTTCCATGCTTAGATTTCAAGGTTTAATTTAGCAATTCACTGACATAATATTATCTGTATGGATTACAGATATGAGTCTTTTGCGCATGTGACTGTGTATATATAATGTAGTGTCTGTAATGATGCATACACAAATTTATATCTTGAAGCATGGGCATAGCCAGCAGCTCCTCCCCTCTATTTAGATTGGTAAGAATCACTTATGCTAGTGACACCCACAGTTTGCCTTATATTTTAGAGAGAACTTGTATTTTGCCTCTCATTCTGCTTAACAACCTGGCTAATCCCATGTGTGCACAGTAATTTTGAATATCTTGTTAATAATTTATTATTTTATTGTAATATTACCCTAAGTAGGTTTTCCATCCTATTAACACAATACATTGCTTATTTAACAGAAAATGACATTCTGGTTTTGTTTAACAGCTATGACTACTGTTTTGAAGTGATGTTTCTTACATTAGTTTAGTTATACATACTCTTTCATACATTTGGGATGAGTATTTGCTAAGGAATTACTGCTTTGTCTTATTGTATCTGGCATTGCCAAAACTATGTGGCAGCTCACCAGTTGCAACTATTTCTGTCAGCTGATTAATGAAATTCAGTTTCAGGTGGTTTAGACACCATGAAATTGATTAAATATTTGTTCAATTTAGGTACCTATAACTCAAATCAAAATGCCTTTAGCTGCCAAACATTTGACTAAATTACTAAAAGGTATTTTTGATTAAGTAATGATTTTGTTAATATTCTGTTCATCTTTTTTCAAAGCATAGCTGTTGGCACAAGATACATGAGTTCAGATACAAAACCTCCACTGAGTGCTAAAGAAAAGTTGAAAAGGGCTATCAAAGAGTATGGTTCAACAGTGATTGTATTTCATATTGGCATTTCTCTGATATCTTTGGGTTCCTGCTATCTTCTAATATCTAGGTATGTTGTACTGCTATAACAATCTCATAATTCACAACTCATTTACAGCTATTATTATGTAGCTATTTATTTATTTAATAAAATTATATGATTAAATTAAATAATGATAATTTGGGTAAACCTTTAATATACATTTTCATCTTTTGTTTTCAGTGGCGTCGATTTAGTGGCAATACTAAAGTACTTCAACATAAGCGAAGGCACTATTTTAAAGGCAGCATCATCAAATGCAGGCACTTTTGTTGTAGCATATACTGTACACAAATTTTTTGCGCCATTCAGGATAGCAATAACTCTGACCGCTACACCTTTTATTGTGCGTCATTTAAGAAATATTGGCTTTATAAAGCGCAGTGTAACCACTGGTGAAGGGAAATAAATGTTTAAATACAGTATTTCATTTCTTTAATTATTTGCTTATTATGGTCTTCTTAGGTTACATAGGTAGTGCAACAAGAAACCCATATAACCTTATGACCCCACATTATAATCACATATTTTTTTCCGACTTCATTAAGGAGTGGGCTCTGTGTTCGTTTGTATGTATTTCTTTTTTTAATTAATTTAATTAACTACTCGGATGTTTTTTGTTAGCTTCAATTGTACGTATTTTTCCCACTTAGTCTATGTGGATGATGAAACTAACAACTTCCTGACACTATTATTTACATAGCAGGTAGTGGTATTCGATTTTTTGTGGACATAGACATACAGGGTGGAAGGGAAATCGACACAAAAAAAAACAGCTGTTTCATAGAAAAGTTAAATGATTAAATAAATGTATGAAACAGCAGATTTTTTTTTTAAATAACCGACTAAAAATTTAGAACGATTCAGAATCATATACTGAATCCATGATATCAGTTTTCGCGTCGATGTCCCTTCCACCCTGTATATTATATACGTCTATGTTTGTGGGATACACAACTAAAAAGCGAAAAATATTTAACAAAAAAAAACACTGACTTCCAAAAAAACACTACAAAGTTTTCATTTTAAAGTCGGTTGTTTATTTTTTGGAAAAACTTTATTTATTACTTACAAAATATTTCTCGAAAAAGTTCGTCCCCTATCTATGACTTGGGACTTAACACCATTTTTCTTTAGCGGTAGGTACCTTCATAGAATACACCTTTCCGATTTCCATCGATGTAGTGCTAATAGTCTCCGAGGCTGTATCCGGACAAACTTAAGACGGATATGACAAAATTATAAGGGTTCCGTTTTTTGCCATGTAGCTACGGAACCCTAAAAAACGCTGAGTCGGACTCGCTTTGGCCGAACGCGCACAATACACGCAATTGCGCAAATCAAACTGCAAATCACGCCGAGCGACGACGGGATCGCCTAGCGTGTACTTGACTTGTGTAACGTGGCTTTAGGGTTCCGTAAATTCGTAACATCAAAACTTTTAAGGACATATTAATAATTACAATCTACTGATAATAATTCTGTAAATATATGTTAGTTACGGTCGCGAATCTTACATAATTGGATCAACAGGTTGTATACCTGCATAGACGTATATATACGTCTATGACAACCTGACAGTCAATTGCAAACAGTGATAGGTATCTACGAAAGTGTTATCAGAAATAATTGACAGCTATTTGCGACGTTGCCAACTCTCAAAATGCACCCTCAATAAATTGTTTTCAAAGTTACACGAATTGGGCGTATGCGTTACTGCGTTAAAAAACTCATAATTTATGAAGCGGCAATTCCGATTCATAAATTATATCAGTTAATGTTGCTTGTGACACAGTAACGCACATAATAGGTGTACCTACCTACTTACACTTGTGTGATTTAAAATTGATTTATATAGGTAGACACGAGTGGCGGGACGAGATACAGATAAATAGCACACGCACACAAGTGTGCGTTACCCCAGCCAGATAATGTCGAAAATCGTCATCTAAGTCCAATAGATAATTAGAAATACATCTTCTGTAATTGGTAAGCAGATTTTTAAATTTGGTAAGCTGATAGTTTTTTAATTATTTGATAAAAACACTTCCGGCTGGAGTAACGTTACCCCAGCCAGATCTTTTGTTTTCTAATGGATATTTTGAAATAAATTTTATCTAAATAATTAGAAATCAATTTGAAATAAATGGTACAACTTAATTTGTATTTGTATTTGCTACGGTTGCGAAGATATTTAAAATCCTGCTGGAGTAACGTTTGCACGATTGCTGTATCTCGGAATTGACTATACGGATGATTGTAATATTTGTACATGAGATCTGGCTAATTAGTTATAATTTGTTACGCAATAAACGAATCCACTGTATTGCACCATTTTGAAGTTATTTTAGTAAATAGAAAATATGCTTTATAGGTCCTAGCACTTCCATTATGCGCCCCAAAGACTAAACTTAAACGTTATTATTTACATAATTACTGTCTTTATATGGTACTGAAGTTTCATTAGTATCCTGTATGTAATTAAAAAGCTATGATGATGTTACGGCCACGGCGCGCAACTGAGTTATTTGACCACCGATTAACCGAGTTTACTGTAGTAGTGGTAACTGAATTTTACATCAATAATTAGAAATACACTTCAATTATATACATGTGAAATTTCAGACTTGTACATTAATTAATTAACGAGATAATCGAAAAAAATGATGTTTGCGTGGTAACCCGACCAAATCTAGAATGTTATAAAAAAGCGGGCGCCCAATACATTATACCAACCTTCTTAAACTTACAGGATAATAACGTGAGAATAATTACGTGTTTAGTACAGACGGGTAAACAAGTGGTAAAGTAAAACATATTTTCATCCCACCATCTCGGAAAGAGTATTTTTAATCTTCAGTATCTGAGTGGAAAAGCCGTTTTTATTCTCTAGAGGATAAAGTAAATTGAATTTAGAACATCGTGTGCACTAAGTTTGTGAATTAAAAAAAACATTAAACCTATTTACTGCTACCTCTATGGTGCCGAATATATCATACAACTTTTTTTTAATTTGTTAAAAACTCAGACTCGGAACCTTCTTGGTGTTCTTTTTTCAATTTGCTTTGTACGCGGTTCTTTACGCGGCATTTTTTCACGTCATTGTTAAACCTTAGGTATATTAAAAACAAGAAACTTGAAAACAAGTGAAAAAACTAAAATGAGTGATTCTAGCGACGAGGAAGTTTGCTTGACGCCAACAGAATTGACTGAAACTGTTAATAATGCGCAAATGAGCTTTCTCCCTCAACAATCACGCGAGAAGTATTTAAAACAGTACGATATGTTCAACACGTGGCGACTAGCAAAAGGAGCCAAAACTTTCTCAGAAAACGTTTTGCTGGAATATTTTATAGAATTATCCGAGAACAAGAAAGCAAGCACTCTATGGAGTACGTATTCGATGCTAAAAGCAACAATAAAGATGAAAAAAGACAAACATATCGATACCTATCCTAAATTAGTGGCATTTTTAAAAAGAGCCTCATCTGGTCATCAACCAAAAAAATCGAAGGTTTTCACAGTATCTGATATTGAAAAGTTTCTTAACGAAGCACCCGATTCCGTATATTTGGCGGCAAAAGTAAGTCAGTTGCACATTCAGTATCTACTTAAGTATATTAATCTCAATTAAATAGTATACTTAGTAGATGTTGATAGGCATAATTATGCGTTCATATCAATTTTATTCATTTATCTACTACAATACTCTTTACGTTACAGGTTGTTCTTATTATTGGAATAAACGGAGCATGTCGAACTAATGAACTAACACAACTTAATGTCAAAAACATTGAGAAACATTCAGATGACTTACTATTAATTAATTTACCTAATACAAAGACAAAAAGAGACCGCAACTTCGTCATTCGCAAGGAATACGTAACGATTGTTGAGAAATATCAAGCCTTACGCCCGCCTAACACTCCAATCAATCGATTTTTTCTACAGTATCGCAATGGAAAGTGTGTTAGACAGCCTATGGGTACTAATAAAATTGGCAGTATCCCACGAGAAATAGCAACATTTCTTGAACTTCCAGAACCCCTGTTGTACACGGGTCATTGTTTCCGACGAACTTCAGCCACACTTTTGGCTGATTCCGGAGCTGATCTGCTGTCCCTTAAGCGCCACGGAGGCTGGAAGTCCAATGCAGTTGTAGAGGGATACATAGAGGATTCCATCCAAAATAAGTCTAAAATATGTGAAGGCATCGTAGGAGCCATTACACTGAAAGAGCCTCAATCGGATCCTTGTACTGGCCCTTCTACATCAAAAATAAGCCGTTATGAAACACCTAACCATCTCCCTCTCTCTCCAACATTCACGCCAAGGGAATCCGATGAATCGGTACAACTATTAAGTATGACAGATAGTTTACCGAAAAACAGTACACAAGTGACTAACACCAATATTACAGTACCAAACAAAAATATTACACTCAATTTAAATAACTGTAGCAACGTTACTTTAAAATTTTCTTAATTATACCTTAGTATTATTTTGTTATAATTTAAAGATTATTCTGTAATACTTACCTGTCATAATGTAGTAATTAATACCTAAACTGAAATAAAAGTGTACCTATCTTGTGATTGTAAACGTTTTTTTTTTTTGCATTTAGTCATTTCCTCGCTGAGGTGGAATGAAAAGTTACGTGTTGCACTCGAGTGCAAAGATTTTTCACCTCGTGCTCTTTTGATTCCCTCGCTAACGCTCAGGATTCTAATTTTGAATCACTCGCTGCGCTCGTGATTCAATTTTAGAATCCTTCGCTTGCTCGGTCATCAAAATTGAACACGTGGTTAAAAAGCAACTTTGCACTCTTGTATAACAAATAACTATTACAATGGTATATTCATTTCAAAAATAATAATGCGTAGTGTTTTGTGTGCACATAAATAAATAAATAAACAAATATGGAGTACCTATCTAACTACGTAAGGATAAAAATTTACTTCAAAAATAATCACAGATATTTTTTATGGAAATAATATGCAACGTCGCTTGCTTATCTGAAATTAAAATTAAGAACTGAACAAATTCAAATTCAAATAAAAAATAAGTTTTATTGTAAAAAATCACAGAACAAAAATAATAAAATGTAATAAGTTAGTAACACCACAGTGCAGTACCTAAGTACTAACATATCATAGAACTTTACAGAAGGTAGGTTCTACTGTTTTATCTAATATGATTTAAAAAATCACAAATGTCATACATAAAGATAGCCTTCTTAATTGAGTTTTATTGTATAAAAGTAAAACATTTACAATACTAAAAATAAACGGCATAACAATGCAGTCAACTTCTTAGAATACATACTTTTTGACTAACTAAGTCTTATTGCATGTAAATCACAGATCAATTATATGAATTATTATCAAGATGCTTCTGCTACTTACAACAGGTACCTACGTAAGTAGGTACCTACCTATCTCATCGATATAATGGTTAAACGTAGGTAGGTATATGAAGAATGGCATAGTGGACACTACTTTGAGCAATTTAAAGTTTATTTAAATATTTAGTATGGTAGGTTTAATTTTTCAATCAAACTAATTTTATTCGTGACTGTACCAACTTTTAAGGACAATTATGCTAATAATTTTAGAAGGTTGGTGTAATGTATTGGGCACCCGCTTTTTTATAACATTCTAGATTTGGTCGGGCCACCACGCAAACATCATTTTTTTCGATTATCTCGTTAATTAATTAATGTACAAGTCTGAAATTTCACATGTATATAATTGAAGTCTATTTCTAATTATTGATGTAAAATTCAGTTACCACTACTACAGTAAACTCGGTTAATCGGTGGTCAAATAACTCAGCTGTGCGCCGTGGCCGAAACATCATCATAGCTTTTTAATTACATACAGGATACTAATGAAACTTCAGTACCATTTAAAGACAGTAATTATGTAAATAATAACGTTTAAGTTTAGTCTTTGGGGCGCATAATGGAAGTGCTAGGACCTATAAAGCATATTTTCTATTTACTAAAATAACTTCAAAACGGTGCATTATAGTGGATTCGTTTATTGCGTAACAAATTATAACTAATTAGCCAGATCTCATGTACAAATATTACAATCATCCGTATAGTCAATTCCGAGATACAGCAATCGTGCAAACGTTACTCCAGCAGGATTTTAAATATCTTCGCAACCGTAGCAAATACAAATACAAATTAAGTTGTACCATTTATTTCAAATTCATTTCTAATTATTTAGATAAAATTTATTTCAAAATATCCATTAGAAAACAAAAGATCTGGCTGGGGTAACGTTACTCCAGCCGGAAGTGTTTTTATCAAATAATTAAAAAACTATCAGCTTACCAAATTTAAAAATCTGCTTACCAATTACAGAAGCTGTATTTCTAATTATCTATTGCACTTAAATGACGATTTTCGACATTATCTGGCTGGGGTAACGCACACCGCACACAACACCACGCCTGCTTTCCCCGGTAAAGTTTAGGCAGAGGTGTAACTAAAGAACACTTTCATGTCGCCATTTATGTAAGTCCGATATTATTGCGGCGAGTATAGTTGCCATCAACCGGGCACAAATCCAGACTCCGGGCTGCTACTTTACTGACCACTTTAAATAGATATCACTTTTGTAATGAATAGATAGGTGCCTACGTAACGGTCACTTATTGGTGTAAAACACAAGTCAAGCCAGACTCAAGACGTCAATAACATACACATATTATAAGATAACAGTGTCAAATGTTCATTAAAACTGTATGTATTCATTTTGTTTATTCAAATGGATGTATTACCAGATAATTCATATACGAGTAGTTACTTAATAGTACTTACCTAAGTATTTGTTAAAGCGTAGTTGAAGTAATAGCGCTAATTGTTTGTATTTTTACCTATTACAATAATATTAATTTATTCATAAAATGTTTAGTGGCAAAGTGTTATGTGCTATTTACTTATTCCTTTGTTTTGTCTTCATTTATGGTGTATGTGATAACAGGTTAGTAGTACCTACTTATAAAATATTCAAGCAACATTCTAAAAAGTAGGTACCTATGGTAAGTAGAGGATTTGATCATCCTAGGAAATTGTGTAATATTAATGTTTGGTTAATTTTATAATATCTCACAATTTCGATTAGACCTTAGCTATGTAGATGGGTAATTATTGGAAATCAATCAATATGGGTAATTATTGGACTAAGCCAAGAACCGTCACAACGTCGGACGAGATGCTGGTGTGACTTTTGAAATATTATCGAAGAGACGAGGCGCGGACACGGACGGGACGAAAACGCTTCTCAATGGGTTTTGACACTTGATTTCGTTCGAGGGCACCAGCCAGCGGTGTCGTGCGGTGGTGACATTAATATTTTGAGTTCAGTGATCACCCCGCCCCCCCAGTCACTTAAGTATATTTAAAAAATAGGATGCAGACCACAGACTACCATTCCTCTCCGATCCAGATGATCCAACCACTCTCCTCCAGGAGAGCAATAGGGCCACCAGTACAGTGCACAAACACACCCGACACCCGTCGTACCGACCTCGCCGCCGAGGTCCTCCGCGATCGCGACCCTCTCGAGTAAATAATACTCCCCCCCCCGACCCTTGTCCGATGAAGCGCCAGCCCGCGCCGCAGCTGAGCGCGTAGCTTTAAATTCCCCTTATAATAATAATATATCCTTGATCCAGCCTGTCCCATCTTGCTGTCCTCCCCTCAGCGACGCCCTAAGCCGAGGTTCGTACCCCACAGGGGGTGCCCTTGAGTGTAGTGCTTAAGGCAGCCACAGGATTGTTCGGTTGAGCAGTAAATACCTTAGTGGTATACCTGCGAGATGACATAGTTAAAAAAAAAAAAAAAAAAAAACCGACTACCATAATATTGATGCAGACGGAAAAGCAATTCGCCTGCGTCTTGTCCTTTCAGTACCTATGTTTTGGGCCAGATTGCGATAAAGATAGTACATAGGTAATATACCTACATTTTGTATGAAGTTTAATGAAGATGCTTTGTTTTTTTTTCATTATTTTTAATCACCCAATAAATGTAATACGTATCTAAATATATAGTCCTTTATTTAATTTTGCACTTTTAAATATAAATCGTGTATCTACTTTTTTATATGAAATGAAATGTGTAAACAAACAATTGTAGGGTAACCTCTTGATAAATAATTAAATAATAAGATACGTGAAAGGGCACGCCGCGTCTGCGTCGCGTCCTCGTCACGTCCCTTCTGTGTGGCCCACGCCTAGGCTTTCACTTGACCACATTAGGTAAGTAGGTACTTTCCATAGCTACTACGTAGGTAGGAATTTATAAGTACAGTCGGCACAAACTCGTTAAATTAAGTAGGTACATGAAATAGAAAGCAGTGTTTAGTGCCAATTTTATGATAGGATAGGTAATGTTAAGATTGTCGGCTTTCGTTGCTGACTGGGAAAAAGCGTGAATTTATATGTAACAATATGCGTATAGTAGGTACAGTACTTATTTACAGAGGACATTTTTACTTGTTGCGCACTTTCACATAATAATAACACTCCCCTGATCGGATCAAACCGTTTCAACATGCGCTGCTCTATGCTTGCTAACAGCGCATGCTCCTTTCCTGTGTCAAGTTTGTTTGGTTAGACCCCAACAAAGGCAAATGCAAGGCCGCGATCAGTGATTTATTTTATTTGGCTATTTTGTACCAAAGTTAACCAAGCAAGGAGATATTGTGGGTGACAGTTTTAACAATTAAGTCTAGAAGCATGAATTTATTTGAACAACATCAATCATTTGAATAGATAGACATAATTATTTTCAAATTATTGATGTTGCACACAATATCTCCTTGCTTCGTTAACTTTCTACATTACCGAGTTACCGACATACGTATTATTTCCAATCAATTTTCAAGTTGTTGCCTACTCCCAAATGTTTTATCTATCGCGCTCGTGCACTATCTTTGTTTGTATGAATCGTATTATTTTAGAGGTGCCTTCAAACTGTTTCTATTTTATGGAGTTCGCTTTCAGTCTATATAATTCAAAGACTAATGATTTATTTGGTAGTATTATTTTAAATATGTAACTACCTAAATTCTTTACTACCTACTTCCAATAATTTTCGCGCAGAAAAGTTCCAGCTGTCTAAAGAATATTAAATTTGTGTCCCTGATTTGATATCAATGTGAATTAGGTAGTCGTCACACGCCTAACCTCTGACTTCATTTCTGTCAAAATGGCCGCTATCGAAAGTAACACGTGCGGGATAAGTGAAAATAACGACGTTGACGATATCTCCGATAGTGAAAGTTAAGTAACACTCAACCATAATTTATAAACGGAATTTGTAGCTTGGTACCTACTTGTCATAAGTTACATAGGTAGGTAATTGATTTAAGAGACCGTGCCACTGAGTTTTAATACAGCACACTGACACATACCTACAGCATTAACTAGGGCACTAGGCAAAGTACAGATGATTGCTGTTTATCTACTCTTTAAAGTAGGTACCTACCTACCCTGATCTCCAAGATACAGGCAAACGCCTAGTTTGGGGATCACCATCCAAACTTTTAATTTAAGAAGGTAATGTACTTGATTATTAATTTTATTAATAAATACCTATTATTCTCTTTTCCAGCACTAGCCAACTTGATGACGGGCTGTATCTGTTTGATTTCACAAAAAGCGATGACGTGGACGTTTGGCAAGAACAATCGGATACCGTACGGGATGTTGGCATGTCAAAGGCCATATTTGTTATACATAAAAATATTGGCTTTAGACGAGCTATATTTTTTGCACTATTGAATCCTCAACTGAATGGTGCCGGATTTGCTGGAATACGAGCTATTCAGTCATATAACCTTACAGGCCACACGAAACTTCAAATCAAGTGTAGAGGCCAAGGACAATATAATGGTTTCAAAGTTACTTTACGGCACAAAGGTTTAAATGACGAACCCAACTACTCATTTGAACAATATTTCCAGGTAATATACTTTTAGGTACCTACCTATGTGAATGTAGTACTCAAGTAGGTACCTACCTAATACATCATTAGGTATAATTTTATTATAATACTAGCTTCCCTGTAGGTATACTACGTTTGTAGTTTTGGTCTCAGCAGCTCAATTAATACAGGGTGTAAGGGACAGCCCTCCGCAAACTAAGAGGGTGCATTCAGCTCCTTATTTTGAATCATATTCCGCTGAAAATTTTGTCAGGAAAATTTTCATTTTTTTATCGGGTTTTCAGTTACTATTCCTTTATTTCAATGTAAAATTACATTCTCTGTACGCAGTAAACAAAACAGAACAGTAGTGTGTAAAACAAAACAGCTAAAATAAAATAAAAACAGCAATGGATGTGGAAATTCTCTAAAGAACTACGCGTGACATTAGCTGTTCAACCACTGCGGGGAGGCGGGGAGGGCGTCCGAAAGCTCGCTGCGCTGCCGTTCGCTACGTACGTTTGGTCACGGTAGCGATACATTGCATGTAAGTTAATAAAACAAATTAGGGTTTATTGGATTCCCGTAACGTTCCTGAAATAATTTCATGTACCGGTCATCTTAGTATGATATGCTGAATTCACCTCATCAGTCTGCGGAAGGCTGTCCCTTATACCCTGTATACAGTTAGGAGTGGTGACGCAGGAGCGATAGATAGTGCAATCCACGACGACGCGCCCCACTCCGTACTAAAGTACAGCTTACAGTACAGTAATCGTGGAGTGGGGCGCGTCGTCGTGGATTGCACTATCTGTACACGTACAGTTGTCCATGTGAGAAACAGCGGTCCTGTGGTCGATACCTGCAATTTCTCATTGCTTGCATGTTTTTCGTTTTTGGTGAATTAACGAACACCTGCGTTCCTGCAATTATGTTTTATGTTACTACAACTCTGATACACTGACTGATGCATTCCATGCCACCATAGATATTAACAATAAATGACAGAAGAGGCCTAAACTTCATGTTTTTCGTTGTACGTTCTACGAACTACAAAAAATATTTTGACGGCACGGTTAGCGCAGTGGTTAAGCGATTGACTGCTGCGCTGCGTGTCGCGGGTTCGATTCCCGCACGGAACAAATATTTGTATGACCTACAAGTAGTTGTTTCGGGTCTGGCTGTTTGTGTATGTGAGCATAAATGTTTGTAAACGCACCCACGATACAGGAGAAATCCTAGTGTGGGCAACGTTTTTTTAAAGGAAAGGAATATAACATCCAAACTAATATTATAAATGCGAAAGTAACTCTGTCTGTCTGTCTTTGCTTCACGCCTAAACTACTGAACCGATTTGTGTGAAATTTGGTACAGACATAGTTTGAAACTTGAGAAAGGACATAGAATAGTTTTTATTACAAAAAATAAAATTTATTCCGGACATACAGCGCCATCTATTGGTCAAGAGTCGGCATCAATTCAGTACTGAAAATTCATCGGAAAAATGTAAATAAATACTAAAAAGTTATGAAAATATAATATAATACAACTTTTAGTACAAAGAAAATGCTCTAATGGAGTATAGATAATTCTATTAGTACTATAATATGTCGAGTTGGTGATCGCGCAATGGTGTCGATCGTTACACGAGTTCGGTTCATGTTATTGTTTTAATTCATCGGAAAAAAGTAAATAAATAGTAAAAAGGTATGAAAAAAATAAAATCAATATAATAAAACTTTTAGTACAAAGAAAATGCCCGAACGGAGTATAGATAAATAATCAGAGTTGTCACTTTGCTCGATAGATGGCGTTGGGATCGAAATAGATCGCACTATGGTTTCGTTACACGCTCTACGTTGCGTGCTCAAGAGTGTCAAAACCACAAGACCTATATATTTTTGCAAAGGATGGCAAAACTAAAAACGGGGTATACAGAAATGTATTGGTGTAAGAAACTTTAATAATCTAGCTAGCCTAAAATAATAGAAAATTTGTCAAGGGAGAAACAGTATTTTTTTCTGAAATGGCAAATCAAAATAATATTTTGAAAATAAGGGAAAAATAACATTATCGCCTTTTTCGATCGGCAATAACGGCTTTAATGCCCTAAGTGAGTATACTCACTTAGGGCATTAAAGCCGTTATTGCCGATCAAAATCGATCGTTAATGTATACATTATCTTCAATTCAAACGCAGAGCTCATTATGTTGATTTTTGAAGAGTTTCCCTAGAATATCTTCCACATTTCATTTTTGAAGAGATCCCGTGAGATCGGGAGCTATGTGGGTAAAACCAAAAATCTGCCGGAAGTCACTATTCCACGCGAACGAAGTCGCGGGCAAAAGCTAGTAAAACAATAAATGTTAAATAAAAGATTCACAAAAAATATCAATAGTTGGAAATCGAACTTACAACCACAGATTTGCAAAGCAGTCGTTGAACCGCTATGCTGTTGCTTTGTTGCAATTTGAGTAAAATAGCCGTTCTTATAAAGGATGGATTTTTGTGATGGGGCAGTAAGGGCATGTTTTTTTCGTCATTCTCCAGCCCTAATCCCAATTTATTTGGTGTCGGCGCAACCTGTTTTATTTAAGACCAGGCACTCGTAAAAGACCATTTCCACGCATGCTCCGCCCCATGCACCCCGCCACTCCAATATGTGCTAAACGCTAACACATCAGTAATTGCGTGCGCTCTGTGATCGTGTTCGAGCACGAAATTAAATGGCGTAAGTCTCCATAATTCGTTTATAACTATAGTAATAATAATTGATCTAGAGAAAAAATAACTTGTGGCTGGATAATAAACTATATTTTCTTACTGTGAATACGTAAAACATAGACATAAAAGCAGAGTAATCTTGATTTAATAAATAATCTTTAAACAAAGACATGATCTTCGGTTAAGAAATGAATCGAGCGAAAATGTTACAATTACGTAACTGTCTTGTACATGGAAAGAAAAACATACATACAATAAATCATATAAGTACTAACGTTCTATTTTGATTGTATGTTTCACAATATGAATGCAAATTTAACATACAATTTAGGGAGCCTCCTCTTAACTGGACCACAGATTCCTTATTATGTCGAAAACATGTGTTTTGGAGAAACAACAGTCATTCTGAAATCAAGTCAATTTTACACTAGTTTGACCGATACCGCCGTACCGCGCCTTAGGTAAATGCGCGGCGGGACGAGGGGTAGGGCAGGCCGCTCATTCGTCAACGCACACAGCGTCTCGCCCCCGGGCTATCTGCGCATTCCTAAGGCGAGGTATAGCGGTAGCGGTCAAACTATAGTATAAAGTTGATATTCATTTAAGTGGAAATAACATCAATTGGAAACAAGGATTTCAATAGGCTTTAGTATGTACTAAACATACATAAAACCAAGGGCTCTCCGGTAAATTCCAATTGTCTGTTTCAACAATTCAACAACATGTTCCACTGCAATATAAATATTATGATCAATACTCCATAGGTTTAGGTAGTTAAATTCTCTTTTCTTTTTTTATAAAACGTCGCCCCACACTAGGAATTTCTCCTGTATTGTGGGTGCGTTTACAAACATATAAACTCACATACACAAACAGCCAGACCCGGAACAACTACTTGTAGGTCATACAAATATTTGCTCCGTGAGGGAATCGAACCCGCGACACGCAGCGCAGCAGTCAATCGCTTAACCACTGCGCCAACCGTGCCGTTACCGCCAAAAGGTAAACAAAAAAAAAACCACGTGACGAGACAGCTCAATAGGTACTTCAGTAGTCATGCTACGTCAGTTGTACTCTTCAGTTTAGCAACGTTATAATTCGTTGACGTTTAGAGTTTTGGGCTCCTTACAATAGATACCTAGATAACAAAATATTATAATATTATTATAAATCTAACAAAAAATTCAAAACTCATTCATTCATAAACTACTCTTCGTAGATGTAACTGCTTGAGTACAATTCTCAAGCAGTTACATCTACGAAGAGTAATTTATGAATGAATGAGTTTTGAATAAAAGAGAAAACTATTGTACCTAGAAATGTAAAATAAATTTAGTTTGGTTTACAGTATTTTGTCGTTACCTGTTTAAACAGGAACGTGTCATCTATAAAAACCGTTTTTTTACGATTTGTTTACCTTCCAAAACCTATGGAGTTATAGGCCAGATCTAAGCTACGCAGATCAAAGTATTATTAAGTTATTAATGAGTTTTAAATATTTTCAGGCGCCAAAGGACGACTTTGCCATCCGTAATCTCAAATTTTCCGAGTTTAAAGCTTACTACAGAGGTAAAAGAGTAACCAATAATGAGACATTAGACTTGTCCCAAATTACAAGTCTTGGTATTCAAATGTATGGTGGAGTTTATCAACCAGTGAAGCAGAAAGGTCCAGCAACTTTGGAAATTGATTGGATTAGAGCAGTTTAATGAAAGAACTGAAGAACATGATGTACAATAAAGAAGATTACTGCTAACTGCAACAGCTGTTTTTTTGGACCACACTAGGCTCAATCAATCAAGCATGGGAATGTGAGCTTTCTAAATAACACACGTGTCTGCGCATCGATTGCTTTTAAAATGGTTACCCATACGTCAGCGCAGAGAGTTGAGGGCTCTGTTAATGTTGTATTCTATACTCGACAAACCCACTTCTCCGTCTTACCTGACTTCCCATGTTCAATACCTTTGCTCTGCCCATAGGAAAAATCTTCGTTCTACCAACAATCGTCTTCTACGATGTCCTTCTCACCGCTCTGGTTTTATTCACTCTTCTTTCTTTGTCCAGGCGGTATTTCTTTGGAATGCGCTTCCTCTGAATATCAGGATGGCAACCAGTCGGTTATCTTTCAAGTTGATGGCATGTAAACATATTCGTGAAAAGTTGGCAGAATCTTTGCAGAGCTGATTTGCTGGATTTGTTTTCTCCTCTACCTATCGTTTATTTCTCCTGACAAAGTTGATTCGGTTTATATGTATGTATCTATGTATGTTTTATGTATTAGTAGGTATTCATTATCAAGTTATCTATCACTTATGTTGCACCTGCCATGTTTTGTCTCTCTGCACCACCCTAAGGTTGACTGGTAGAAAATGCCTCAGGCATTAAGTCCGCCTTTGTACAGTATTTTTTTTACTTGTGCATAAAGTTTTAATAAATAATAAATAAATAAATATGTAAAGCTCACATTCCCATGCTTGATTGAAAGTCATATTATGACTTACATAATAAAAATATTGTATTGATAACCTTTAAAGGGTGGCGATTTAGTCACCTGCATCCGTCACCACCCTCTTGACTGATGCAGGTGACTTTCGTTAAACTCATATACTTTAGTCGAAAAAAAAATTGCAAATCTGCGTCGAAATAGTATGTCTACAGTTGAATAGTTTTTTTTTTTTCACGAATCGTATGAGTCATAGCGAAAGTTGTTTTGTATGGAGCGGGGTAGAATCACCCCATTGACGGATGTAGAGAAGGCAGGGACATCGACGCGAAAACTGTCAAACTCAAACCATTTATTTCATTTACAGGCACTTTTGAATTGTCAAGGAGTCTGTCCGTTAGTCAGAAAGTTGAAGCTAGTTGCCCATTCCAAAACGTACTATGTTACCATTGGTTCAGTACTATCGAAGGATTTCATATCTAAGCAGTTTGAAATCAAAATCCCGTGAACACGATGACCACATACGCCCTTATTTGCGTCGACCAATGAAACAAAAAAAAAATACATAGTAATATTTTGTCGTTAGTGTTTTGTAAGCTCTGTTACAATGATCTGATGTCTGACCCTTTTTCGACCACTAGGAACAGAACAAAAGAATCAATGATGAGAAAGTTTTTAATTTTATTGTATTCATTAAAGTCTTTTGTAAATGAATTAAAAAAAAAAAAAACAAAAAAGAAGGGACCCATTAAAAATCTGATGCTGCGATACTATTAGTTCGTCTGTTACTGTTAGTTCGACGTCATTGATATGCATAAAACAATAAAAATTATACTCAGTAATAGTTTACATATTAATAACTTTATTATCTAGAATTAGGTCATCACTAGATATTATAATCAGTATACACTCAAGACCAAAATTATTAAAATAAATGCTTATTGCTGTAATTTATCGTTGTCGGGACGGCAACAACAGATTGAGTGCTGTCATAGCATCAGGAAATAGAGAGTGGTAGTTGACAAGCGGCACGTACGCCGCCGTGATGACGCGGCCGGCAAACCACCGGCCGTGCAAGGTGTTCACCGACGCTACCGCCGTCGCTATCGTTGGACATTTACAATAAACATTTCCTTGAGGAGATGCTTTATCTACATACACGTGCAGTACTCCACCATGTTTATTGCATTCACTAATGACATCGTCTCTTATTTCAATATCCCAGCTAGGATTTGTTTCCCTGAAAATGAGAAGGTATACATTATTTTAGTAACCATGACGCTAATTTGACTACATGAATATAATCTATAGTCAGAATAATTAGTGTCTGGATTGGATGCCAATTTTTAGGGCCTCGTTCAAATTTAATGATTTGATTATTTGAAACCCTCAACTTATAATTCAAACTTTTAACTCACCATAATGTTGGATGTCCTTTATTTTACAATTGAATAATTTGTGATTCAAACAATAATTATTGGAAAGTGGTGAGAAAAAAAGTTGAAACCTAAATACAGATGAATGTGTTACTAATTACCTTTAGTAAATGATTGTGTAAGAATTTAACTTGGACATGGTTTGTATATAGAAGTGCGCGCTACGAAAGAAGGCCGGCGAAAAATTGTGGAACTACTTTTTTACTAATGCAATGTGATGCAATGACATAGGACACTAGCGCCGCGTCGGACAGTGTCAGCGCGGGCTCTACTTAATAATGTGTTATGAACTGGCTTATGTGTGACAGTGGTGTACCCACTTATTTCACAGATAATTTATATATAAAAATAACACTTACGAGGCTGGATCAAACATATTATTGAGCATAAAACACTGTGTCGCTATAGGAGGTGCTACTTGTGGTTGTGGAGTAACCATTGCTGAACCAGCACCCATCAATACTGATGCTGCGGCCGGTGGAATCTGAAATCAAGCCCATCTTAATGATTAATTTACACTGTGGTGTTCTTTGCTTTTGGAATATCAAAAATAGAAACAATTCTTCTCAGGTCTTATACAATAAAAATACATAATATCCTCGGAGTAAAATTAAACAAACTCATGCAAGCTTACAGCTGAAATGAAATGAATTGCCATTTTCACACTATAGTGTAGAAATATTTCATGGTAACAAGAGACCCTTTACGTTATTCTTTTACAACTTGGATTTTGTAATTACTACACTATAGTTTGAAAAAAGCATCTCATAAATCACAATCAATATTATTGTCTAGTAATGTGGTGCAAGTTTAACTGTACGTTACTCAGCAGTGCCAAGAATAGTGTTAAAGACTTCGCACTGATTTGTCCTTTTTCTGAAATCTGCATGCTGCTGTAAAACATAATGTTTGTAATATTCCAAGATGGAGAAGTACGAATTATTACACAGAGGGAATTTTGGAAATAGGGGCGAAACCTTCAATAGGTCATTTTGCATAGCCTTTAAGAATTATGCTAGATTTTACTATTAACAGTTCCTAACAATAATAAGTTACTCGTCTTTACTCTATCAAACTATATACGTTTTTGGAAAACCTCTGAATGTGCAGTTTTCACAACTCCAGAAAAAAAAATTACTTATGTGGTTCCTTAGGCAATATTTTTCTACCTATAAGTGTTTTTTTTTTCAATGAACCAGCAATGTCTAGCGAAAACACATTAAATTGTATTTACTTCTGATTTTAATGAATTTTTTTATTAGTATGTAACTCCACTTGGATATTTTTCCTAGATTTGTCTTCTGATAATAGTAATGTGAAAATTCGATTCTGCTCAACTAATGAACAATATATAAAACTCAAATAGACACCTCTAATACACCAGTAATATTTATTAATGTAATTGATTATAGTAACTCCTTGGGTTTTGAAAAAATATACATAGATTAGACACAATAATTCAGCACAATTATAAAAATCTGAATGTTTGACAATTTTGAGAAAAACCAGAAAATTTTACATACAATTGATAAAATTTTACCTGTAATCCAGTGCCTTCTGCAAGTTTAAACATTAATTGTAATCGTCCTGTAGCACCAAGGTCAATACCAGCACGGTCCAACTCATCTGCGTCAAATCGGGTGCTAGAACCACCATCAGTTCGTTCCGTTACATTGCCAACTTTCATGGGTCGACCAGCTAATTCAAATCCGTTTAATTGTTCCATCGCCTTCTTCGCATCAGCCGCATGGTGGAACTGTAACATTCATGATTAAGTTGTTATAAATAAGATAGTTGAATGATCTCCTGCAGTAATAATGTGATGCCAGTTAATGATTGTAACAAAGAACACTCAAACTTACAGTAAGAAATCCATATCCTTTGCTTTTTCCTGTTTCAGGGTCGGTCATAAGCTGAATATGATCAATTTTTCCAAAGGGTTCAAATATACCGCGTAGCATGTCTTCTGTAATGTTAAAATGCAATGAACCAACATATAGTCTTGTCGGTCCGTTACTGGTCTTTGGTGCTAAGTTCGGCAATGTATTGCCTACCCTGTTCTTTTCTGCTTGTGTATGTTGTACTATAATAGGAACTCCAAGCAATTTTTGTCCGGTCAAACCTAAAGCCTGTAAATCCAGTTAAAATGTAAAAATTGTGAAATCTTCTGCAAAATCTTTACTTCATACAAATCAAACTTTTTTAAATCAAATTGTACAAGGTAGACAACTGACATTAAAAATATTTGTATAACAACTACAAGTCTCTTTTTAATGCTTAGTTAACCCGTCGCGCGTGCAATTAGCAACACAATAGAATTTTATTGTTATTTACACACATGGGGTGCAATCGACATTTTAAGAGTTAAAAACATATTCCCATGAGTGAGGCTGTCCTGACTTCCACAGATATTCTTAAAATAACAAACTGCTTACTTACCAAAGGTACAGATTCTGCATCTTTAAATTCGATGTAAGCTATGCCTTTAAATCTCCTGGTTTTATTGCAAGTGATAAGTCTTACATCTCTAACTTTGCCAACAGATGAGAAAAATTCTTCAAGATCTTTTGCTCTAATTCGTTGAGATAATTGCATACAGAATACAGTGCGCAGATCCCTTTCTTCAGGAGGTAAATCATCTAATTTTGGCTCAAGTCCTCTAGATTTCGACCGATATTCTTTGGCAGGGTCTCTCTCAACACTTTTTTCCCTTTTGATGTTAGAGGTACGGTCGCGACTGCTTCGATCACGTTCTCGACTACGTTCCTTGTCCTTACTCCGTCTTTTATCTTTGTCGCGCTCTCTTTCCTTGTCCTTTTCGCGGTCCTTATCCCTATTATGAGTCCGATCCCTATCTTTGTTATTATCCTTGTCACGATCTCGTTCGCGCTCGCCACGGTCTCGCTCGCGGTCACGGTCGCCGCGGTCGCCACGCTCGCGTTCACCACGATCGCGGTCACGATCACGATCTTTGCGGTCTTTGTCCCTTTCACGATCTTTATCTTTTCTGTCATCTCTTTCTTTTGAACGACGTGTCTCTCTTTCTTTTGATCTTCTTTTGTCTCTCGAACGGCTACTTCTAGAAAAAAGAAAAATCCACTTATAGGATATAAGTTATACAGATATCTGCAAAAATCACCGGCACGGCAAGGGATTTTTATGTGAACCTTAACAAATATTTCTGTAAGTTGAGTGAGAAAACAGATTTAATAAAGTAAGAGAAAATAAAAAAATACCTCAAGGTACAAATACGACATTTGTGGTAGGCGGCGAGTACTTAAATTTGGTACCGGTACTTGTTAGGTGGAGTACTGATACCTGTCTGCAACTGGTACCCTGGTACCGCAATGGCAAGCACTGCTAAGTACAGAACCTGTACTTTTAGTACCCACCTTTAGAATTTGTCAATGGTTGTTTTGAAAGAAATAGATGTACAGACTGAAATTCCAACAAAAAATCCCTTGCTGTGTAAATAAATTACTGCTGTCGTAAATTCTTACCTTCGGCTCCCATCGCGTTCTCTATCTTTGTGCTTATCAGAATACTTGTCCGATCGATGCTTTGAAGAGGAAGTGTTATCCTGTCACACAAAGCACAAGGTAGAAGCAGCGCCACAGCAACACACGCCGAGTGAATAAATAAAAATTGCATTAGTTATTTCATAACAACAACATGGAGAACATATTATTATGCAGTATTTCAACAGTGACATTTTGTTTAAAATGTCACTGATGAAACAACACAATTGCTGATGGTTTTTACTTTGCCTAGGCTACTGTTGGCAGCTGGTTTAATAACCAGCCAATGTTCATCCATGTCATGGTAGTCTCGCTGCCCTGGTCTACACTTACCGTTCGGAAAACCACTGACAAAGGATGCACACAGCGCTAACATCACACAGGGATACTTCTGCAAAAGATTTACGACCCATCAGCTCATGGTCCTTTTTCAAAAATACGCTCTATGAAAATTTTATTTTTGACTGTAACTTTAAGTGATATAAATAACAATGTTAGGTTGTGTTGAATTTTCAAATAATAAAAAATTAGGTAAGTATAGTAGTGGATACCTCTCTGTCTGTTCAGGTTGGTGAAGTATGCTCGACTATTACCACAAAGTTCTATAAATACAAGAAATGATACTCAAATGTAATTTTGTTTTATATTTCTTACCAGTTGCTGTTTAAAGATGAAATTAACTAGTTGTGAACTAACAAGATTAAAATCTGCCAAAAAAGTTAGTTTATAACATCTTTAAACAGTTAAACCCTCAAAAAGTGCTTGAAAATCAATTTTAAAATGCAAAAATTTATACATTATAACATGACTAAATATTGATAACATTTTTCTTTACACATTACAAGAAAATGAATTGGATTACATGGAATCTTCACAAATTTGAAATAAAATGAAAAAGTAAAAGGTTCAGATTGTATTAAAAAAAAAGATTTCTGGGAGGCAACAAAATAAGTTAGTTGCGATGTTTGTTGAATATCAAATTAATAAACACTGTACTTTATTTAAGAAACTCATTATTAAAGATAACAGTAAAATATTTGTAGATTTTTACAGAAATTTGTAAGTAATTTGTACATGGGAATTTGACATGAGCTGTTCGACTGGAACCAAGTCTTGTTTGGTTAAGATCTAAAGGTACTTACCGATTTATTATAAGGTGCTTCCAACATAGCTTCTACGTCTAAATCTTCGGCCATTCTAAAACAAAAATCCGAATTGTGAGATTGCTAATAAATATGTTATATACCCTAGTTAGAGTAGAAGTATCAGAACTAATGCATACTTTGTACGTTTCAGATGCTTGATAATTAAGTTGAGGAATTATACTAATGCTCCTTTCGTTTTTTTGTTGTTGTTTTGATTCTGTTATATAAATTACTGGAGCAATGTGATGAAATTTCGAAATTACACCACACGAGCACAAAATGGCGTCTTCGTCTCGTCTAGCAGTATGGTTTGTTTGTCGCACTAAGTCTGGTTGGGTTGTTTTGCTGGATAATGAGTATTTTAATAAGTAAATTTTGTTTACGCACTTACCTAGTGTATAAGATAGTACTCGATAGTAATGGGTAGGTGCACAAATGATGAAGTTTTTAGATATTTCTAGATAATTTTTGAAAAATTAATTGGAAATTGTGAGGATTGGATTGGGGGCTAATTTGGCATCAGTGTTGCCACTTGCCATACCATAGACCATAGCACGGAGCACGGCACGCAAACTTAGAACAAAAAAAATCAACCATATCGTCCCCGTAGAGCGAAAAGTCACTAAGTCGAAAAATGCCCAAAATGACTTATTAATGTCACTAAAATCAACATTTTTTTCTCTAAATATCTATCTAACCGTCATTTTTGTAGCTGCCCACGCTTTTGTTTTACGAAATGTGAAAAGTAAGTAAGTCTACACTTTGGACCCCAAAGCTTAGGGGAAGAAATAACTAATTTAGTAAATTATTATACATTTATCGAAAATTTACATCACCCCAAATTAAAACGACTTAATTACTTTTTCTCTTGAATTATCAATGCATACATACGCCTTTAGGTAGTCTAAAAATCACTAAAATGATTAAGTGAGTTTTTAAAGTCACTAGTTTGGTAAAACGTTAGTTAGCGAAAATTAACTAACTGGACTTAGTGACTACTCACTCTTTATTTTTAAATGATTTGTACAGTACTACAAAAGCGAAAAATCGTCAACCCATTTTAATGTTTTATTTTATTTTAAAAGTGGAAGTTATGGTCTATTGTGAATAATAATTAAAGTCTTTTAATTATTATTTATACAACTTCGATGTACATTGTTACAATTAAGATAAATTTTGCCCGCGAGTTAGTGAGTTTGTCGCGGCTATAGTGACGAGCGCGGCGCGTGGTGACTAATTCACGGAGTCGAAGTCGACTGACATAGACACGCGGTGATGGTGATCAACATTAGTTTGAATGTTTGAATCAATCCCAGTGTTTGATAATTTCATTTGTAAGAGATGTCTTCCAAAGCGTTCTATAACAACAACAAAAACCGGGCAAGTGCGTGTAGGACTACGCACAATGAAGGATTTCGTAGTTGGGATGAATTCATCCCCGGACCAAACTTAACATTGTAGTTGAAAAACATGTTCTCCCATACATTCCAACTGCAAATGTAAATTTGTACGCACACTAATGAGAGATTTACCTTGTTATTTTAAGACCATAGACACATCTATGAGTAAAGAACCATTTTCTTTGTATTTTTTCAAAATTTTAGGCTTAGTAGTTTCGGAGATAAGAGGGTGGGGGGGTGGAGATCCTTGCAATATGCCTTTTCATTTGATATATCACACGGTACAGGTAGCAAAACTTTTTTTTTGTTCTGCCCATAGATAATACACTTCAAGAGTTCTGCCCCACAAATGTGACACCCATATTCAAAATTCATTTATTTACGTTCCACGTCCGTGTTTGGCTCACAAAAATACATAGGTGTACCCACAGAGCATATAAATAGGTGTACCATAATTCAACTTAATCGGTCCATTAGATCCGGAGCAAATCGGCTTTGACAGACACCCATACAGCCAACCAGCCAGACACGAGTGATCCTATAAGGGTTCCGTTTTTTTCCTTTTGAGGTACGGAACCCAAAAAAACTACTACGACCGCTGGTCAGAGCTCTAGCGAGAGGAACCTCCTCACTATTCATGCCGTGTCCAGGAATACTCTTTTCTGAGTCAAGCCCTTGTCCCAGCCGCGCAATGAGAGCCACCTGAGGTGTTGGTCGAGGCTCTCCACTACTAGGCCATAAACCAAAACGGCTATCGATACAATGATTGCAGAGTCCACGTCGACAACCTCGTGTGCTAAGTCAATACTTGATTTTTTATCTTTCTTAGCTTTCACGCGACTCAATGATTATTAATGTCTCACTGATATCAATAATCATTGCACGGCGCTCTCGTCGATCTATCACCATAATATTAGGCTTATTGATTACAATAGTCCTGTCAGTGATGATAGATCGATCCCAGTACAATTTGGCATTACCATTCTCGAAAACTGGGTCGGGCACGTACCTGTAGTATGGTACTTCGGATGCCACACGGATAATCCTAGCCAATAGATTGTGTTTGTGCAAGTACTCGCCGTTAGCAAGAAGATTACAACCAGAAACAATAATTATGTCGGATTGATTCACCGGGACGATGGCTCGCCGTTAGCAAGACGAGAACAACCGGAAACAATATGTCGGATTGATGATTCACCGGGATGGTACAGTATGCGCAAAACTTTTTGAGCTCTCGGAAGTTGCACGCGAGTGGCTGCGCAGTAAGTAAAAAATGTTTCACAGCTTACAATAAATGATTTTGCACTCATTGTGTCCTGCGCGGTTTAGTACTCGGGCCTACGTTCAGAGGGCTCATAAAAGTTTTGCGAGAACTGTAGCATGCCCGACAGATGTCAACCATACCGTCCTTGATAATGATATGATAATGAAACCATAACCTCATCCATAGTCGCACAGACAAAACCTTCGGTTTCCCCGAAGAGTTCGCCGAAACGCAGCCAGGATACAGACGCCAAAAAGTCTACATTAGGCCCATGGTGAGCTCGGAAAATGGAAGATCTTTGCCTTGCCATACTTCCTTACGATCATTAGTATCAATTACTGCAGGTTTGCGCCAGTTCTCTTTCGCTAAGGAGAGTGGGGTGAGGCGCTTGTCCACTGCGAACACATCTCGATGCATTCACACTTCTAAACCACCTCATGAAGCATTTTGTGTAACTTGAAATGAGATTAATCGTAAAAGGGGCAGTGTGGAAATTGCCAGTGAAATGAACTGGTGTATTAGTCAGATACCAATCAATATTAAAGAAGTCACCATGTATAGCGACACATGCGCTGGGCAAAATAGAAACCAATTTATCACGTCATTTTTGGTTCATTTAATTCGAAGATCGGATGTGCATCTGGAAGTTATTAAGCAAAAATATTTAGAGAGTGGACACACTCATAAGGAAGTGGACTCCATGCATACCTATGGAGTTTACTTCCTTATATAGTCTGTGCACATATAGATAATGTACTCTGTGACATATAGTAAAAGTCACTGACCTCTCTATATACCACTGGACCGGCTGTTCCGTAAGTTTGACAGCTATTTTTTTGGGCCTATTTGAAGCGCCACTAACGTGTGTCCAGAGAACTAATTAGGGATGTGATATTGTACATAAAAATCGATTATTAATAATTTAATCAATTGTTTTCCCTTGTAAAAAAATCGATTTAAAAATAATCGATTTCTGTATAGACAATAATCGTTTTTTCTAAAATAATCGTTTTTTTCCGTTATTTTTTGTTGACAGATTAAATTAAACACCTGTCTTATCGATAATTTTTTTTTTTTTTTTTTTTAAGTACACATACGTACATCGTGAAGACATCATGTGGGGGTCTCATTTGCGATAACAAAGAAGTTGTTCAAGAATTCGTAAATTTCTTTACCAGTATACCACTTAAAACAACTGAAACCTTAAATTCCTCGCCCTCGCTCTCTTTTGATTTATTAAGGGCAAACGTTTCAACATGCCCGATTGAATTTAACTTTAAGCATATTAACCCCTTAACAGTAATAAAAGCTTTTAAACAAATCAAGATCAAATTGACCGAAGATCTTTGGGGAATGTCCATTAAAATCTGTACCTCCATAATTGAGACCATAGCGCCTTACCTAGCCTTAATATTTAATTTGTGTGTGGATCAAGGAGTCTTCCCGGATTTAATGAAATACATCAAGGTAATACCACTCTTCAACTGAAGAAAATGAATATCATAATATCGTTATTGAGGTCAGATTTTAATCATTATTTTTAATATTTTATTTATTTTAAAGTTAAGCAATTACTCATGATTAGTAAGTGTTTTGTAAGTTGTTAATATAATAAAAGAAGTAATTATGATAATACGTTTATTTATTGTAAACACTTATTATAAAAAGTTATCGATATTTGTTCGCTGATGTCGACATCACTAGTTTTAGTACCAAGAACACTCGCTACGTCCGACAGCGCCAAAATGGCGATTATCAAACGGGCACAAAAGCACTTTGACAGCCGCCAGTCCAGTGGTATCTATAGAGGTCAGTGAGTAAAAGTACTCTGTGCACAGACTACTTAGAGTAGAGAGAGATTCTACGTATACTAATCTGTGGTATGACAAGATATACGTAGTATCTCTATGTAGTCTGTGCCAGTCTGTGGACAAGATTCAATGATTCAAGAATCAAGGTTTTTGCGTTTGAATTACACGATTTCACAAAAAAACTGGAAAGAAAAGTTTACAAGGCATCGCATCAGTTATACCAGAAGATAATTTAAATTCACATATTATTTTCCGTGATTATAGTAATAGTTACTAGGTACAAGGAGGTAAGTAAAGCGAAAATAATTATTGTTTTTCTGGTTCTGTTTTTTTTTCCTTCTTCAAGAAAAATAATATTCCCAACTCGATTCTTCAAAATTAAGATCTTACAACGTGCCCAATAAATTGCCTGCACTGCATTATACGTAATGTGAATAATGTGGTCTTGATCACTCCATAGAATAGAACATGACTACAGCAGCAAGACCTACTTTTGATCCAGCACGGGGGGGCACAGGACGAGGAGAAAAGGATTTAAGCGCAATATCTCGACAGTATTCAAGCCGCGATCTTCCTGGACATACTAAGTTGAAATACAGGTAGGTGAAGTAACTCAATGTTATGCATTTGATAACACTAAACAAACTTTCATAGTTTAGTTGAACCTCTATCATTAACAACTACATTACACTGACTACTTGTTCACAACAAGTCATTACTATTCAACAAAATATTAAGTCAAAACCGTTCATATTGACTTCACTTAAAATTACATACTGATTATAACAACGAAATGTTGAGGTCCCAGTCATTTATCTTTATTTAGCATAGTGTTTGGTTATAATGATTATTGGCTATACCAACCGTAAACCGACAGTCCCTTAGAAATCATTATCAATAGTTTTGACTGTATTAAGTAAATGTGTGAAGTGTGAAGTTTTGCACTATTTAAATGGTAACTTTTTTCTAAATGTTCCTCATTGTTGTTTTGTAACAATATAACTAGTTTCTTTATAAACTTTTTTACACCATGTTCCATAAATAAGCAATTTCCACCCCTAAGACGACTCACTGACCAATTTCTTAAATAAATACAATGAAATTTTATTAGTAGAAGCTGTAAGTGATAAATATAAAAGTAATAATAAAACTGATTTACATCAGCATCATTTCATGCCCATTTTGCAGCAAATGTAGTAATAGAATCATCTGTTATTTTCAGGGAACAAGGTCAAGGTACCACAGATGAGTTACGATCAAGAGACTTCCGCAAGGAGTTAGATGAGAGGGAGAAGGAAGGTAAGGGCTCAAGCACCAGAAGACTTACTGAGCCCATAACTAAGAGACCTAAAATAGACCAAGTGCCCGCTGCAAGCTTGGACGCTGATGATCCTCTTGAGGGGGACTCATCAGATTCAGATGATTCTGATGATGACACTGCAGCACTGTTAGCAGAGTTAAACAAAATTAAAAAAGAAAGAGCCATAGAGCAAGCTAAAAAGGTACATCCCTTGTTATATTATGTTTTAACACTTTGCAGGACACTGAATGCCCCAGACGAAATAACAATAAAACTTCTACTGTCTCATTCAGTGTCCTTCAAGCAATTTACAATTGCAAATCACAGTATGGTGCAATCTTTCCAATTATTTTTTCTTGATTTTATCAAATAAAATCGAGTAAGCTGTCATTATATGTGTAAACATGTTTTTGATTTCAGGAAGCTGAAAGAAAGCAGGAAGAAGAAAGAATTCGTATGGAAAATATTCTATCTGGAAATCCTTTACTGAATTACTCTTCAGCAGGACAGAAAAATGATTTGAAGGTAAATCTTAAGTAAATGTGACTTTTGCCAAAGGAACTTTAATAAAGTGGCAATCATTTCATTCTCCTGCCCTGTCCCAATTTGTTTGCGGTTGGCACAAAATGTCTTTTTCTTCCATACTTCTCTATTAGACGTTATCTCTGTAGTCAGTCCCTTTTTAGCCATATCATCTTTAACACAGTCCATCTGTCGTCTCGCAATAAAAATACCGGCCAAGTGCGAGTCGGACTCGCACACGAAGGGTTCCGTACCGTTATCTATAAAAATGGCAAAAAAATCATGTCTGTTGTATGGGTCCCCCCTTAAATATATATTTTTTTTTTTTTTTAGTATTTGTTATTATAGCAGCAACAGAAATATATCATCTGTGAAAATTTCAAATGTCTAACTATCACGGTTCATGAGATACAGCCTGGTGACAGACGGATGGATGGACGGAAGGACGGACGGACAGCGAAGTCTTAGTAATAGGGTCCCGTTTTTACCCTTTGGGTACGGAGCACTAAAAAGGAACATTGATATTAAATAGAAACACCCTCAATAAAATTCTAATATTTTGTTCCAGGTGAAAAGGCGATGGGACGATGATGTTGTTTTTAAGAATTGTGCTCGTTCAGAGCCTGAAAAGAAAGGCAACACCTTCATAAATGACTCATTGAGGTCCGAATTTCATAAGAAATTTATGGAAAAGTATGTGAAATAGATGAACCCAAACTTACTAAGAATATAAAATTGATAATTCTAATGTTTATTTTTAATTATTTAATTAAGAAATTTGAAACCTGACTGGTGTACAAATATTCAAATAGATAGCTCCTTTGCCCAATTTTTTTTCTTTTCTGTGTTTTTAATAAGGCTTGGTACAGACCTATTGACTGAAATGGGTCCATATTCATGTGAACTCCAGTTTGAAATGTGCTTTATCAAGTTCAGCTCAATGGTGTGATGTTGTGTATAAAATAGTATAAGATCAGATTAATCTTCTTCTGAATTCTTCTGTACAATTAAGTTGTCTGTGCAAACTAGTTATTATGATGCTTAATTTTAAATTAACACAAATTAAACCCTGACTTTGTTATGGTCATACGATTTTTTTATTAGACTCAAGGACCTCTAAAAGATAATGTAACTACTAGTATGTAAGGATGTAGCCAATGATATTATTATTATAATATCATTGGATGTAGCTCTTAGGCCTCTGCCTCGAATTTTGCGGGCAGCGGGGCGGCGGCGGCGGCGGCGCGGGCAGTCACCGCTTGACTGGAGTGCACCGCTCGTTGCCCGCCCTCGCGCCGCTGTTTTCGAGAACCGGTCCATTTGATTTTACGCATAAGATCCTGCCGCTCCCGCTCCGCCGCCGCCGCCGCCCCGCTGCCCGCAAAATTCGAGGCAGAGGCCTTAGTTTTATTTGAATACCTACACAATAAAAATATTTGATTTATATTTTTTATCTTTATATATATATATATTGTATTAAGATAGCCCATTACAAAATATACAGATTATGGCGGATGTCAGCGATGTCATTGGAAGACTTGCCTCGAATCTTGATGGAATTTAAGCCCTGGCGGCATAACTGCCCGGCGAAAAAGATTTCTATTCTCTACTGTTACTACCCTGAATAATATTCATTCCTCCCTTCGGCACATGCATTTAACTTCTCATTACCCGCCATCTCTACCTGATTTTTTCTGTGAAAGAACTGAACAAACTAGCAAGTTTATTATATATTTTCAAAATAGTGTCCATTTACATCAATACATCGCTGCATCCGATGGAACCACTGAGAAAAGCACTTTGCCCATTCGTCCTTAGGGGTCTCTTCTACGGCATTTTGAAACGCAGCTTCTGCGTTAAAATCTTAAAATCTTCTCATTAAAAAGCATTATAATGAGTAGATTCTGTCAACAATAAAATAAAAATAAATCTACATAAAAAGTAAAATTATAAACAATTATATAAACTCATATAACCTGTCAGTAGGTAAACTAATTCTGGAGAAAGAACATTAATTTAAACATCATTTATTTATTTATTTAATACTTCAAGCACAGAAATGTACAGAGGCAGACTTAATGCCATAGGCATTTTCTACCAGTCAACTTTTGGGTGATGCAGAGATAAACAGTGGTAGGTGCAATTACGAGAAATTGAGGAATATTATTTTAAAGTATTATAAAGATACACGTATACCTATGACAAACTATAAATATAATATACATGCCTAATCATATATAAATATAAGCACAAATAAATACACGAATTTAATAAAACAAATAAGACAATGGGAAAACATTAACGTTGTGATGATAGTGCCAGCTTCTTACGAATATGCTCGCGATCTTTAACTTTAAAGGATAATCGGTTGGTTGCCATCCTGATTTCCTAGGGGAGCGCATTCCACAGAGAGATAGACTGAACGAAGAATTACGTCCAAATTTTGTCTATTCCTGTCTACTTTAAAAATAAGAGAAGTATCATCTGCAAACAGTACAACTTCACAGATATCCTTTAAATAGAATGGTAAGTCATTGATATACACTAAGAACAAGAATGGACCCAGTATTGAGCCTTGAGTTACACCTAACTGAACTGGTAGCCCGGAAGATCCATACATTTGGATACAAGAACTACCTATCCAAATGTATGGATGGCATTGCGCATATTATTGACTATACCTGTTACGGTTGCTAGTGGGAAGAGGAGTTTTTGAAAGCTGAAGCTGATAAAAACCTATCTTCGATCAACAATATCTCAATCTAGATTGACAAACTTAGCACCTTCGTCAATTGAAAACGAAATTGCTGAAAACATCGACTTTGATAACCTTATAAAAGAGTTCGCTGATAGAAAGGTCAGAAAAGTAAAATTTTATTAGTTTTTCCTAATAAACTGTTATTTTTTATAATAAATAATTATTTCTTTTAATAAATGGTTATTTAATTATATCCTTTCCCTTTTCTTGTATAGGTTTGAATTGCAGTTGGGGGGCGCCGTAGAAATCTCGCCCAGGGCGCTGGTAGTGTTAAAACCGGTACTGCGCCTGGGACTCCAGAATAAGAGATATGTAGCAAAACTGATACAAAGATAGCTTGGAGTAAAGCTAGACTCAAGTTCTGCTGATATCTGTGAAGGCTGCGTCTTCGGCAAGAGCCATAGGCAGAAATTTGGAGAGAGACCAAGAGCAACTAAGCCTGGAGAGCTAATCAGCACAGACTTATGCGGGCCATTCCCTTACTCAATCTCAAAGTTCAGATACTAATGTTCTGTTCAAAGACACCTATTTAAAATATCGATGGATCTACTTTCTGAGACAAAAGTCTGAAGTTCACGCACGCTTGAAGGACTTTCTAGCTGAAGCAAAAACTTCTGCATCGTTCTTCTGCGTCGTGCAAGAGTTATTGAGCGATAATGGAGGCGAGTTCGATAGTGAACAAGTACGCAATACTTTGAGACAACGGCACTAAACAAAGGTTTACAATGCCATACACGGCGCAACAAAACTGTTCTTCTGAAATAAAAATCGTACGATTGTGTAGATGACAAGAGCACTAATGCACGCTCATGATAAGATTCCAGAAGGTTTATGGGCTGAGATATCCAAAGCTTCTGTTGACATATTGAACAGAACGGGACCTACTCCTGTAGAAGGAAGGTCTCCGCATGAGCTCTGGTACGGCAGAAAGCCTAGGATCAATTACCTGAAAGTCATTGGATGCAATTGCTATGTGCATGTCCCAAAACAGAAGAAAATAATTAAGATAACGAGGAAATCTGAAAGAGGAATACTTATCGGGTATGACGGTGGCGAAGGATATCGACTTTTTGATGTTAATACTCATTACATCTCGAGATATTGTGTTTGATGAAATGCTTGTACTTGAGAAAAACAAGATTGACATAACTTCACAATCACCTGAACCTGAAACGAATATGTACGAGCTCCCATTGCCTCTTGCAGACTGAAACTAATCACGAGGAGAGTCACTCCCGTCCACCATCAGAAGCAAATGACAGCACCGAAGAGGATTATGAGTCGCTAGAAGAAGAAGAGACAGCTCATACAGAGCCTACTACACGATAACTGCGTGATCGAAGCCAGATTAGACCTCCACAACGGTTTAGCTTTGATCAGTATGTTAATGAGGCCATATCTATTCCTGAACCGACTTCATATCGAGACGTGATGCGAAGCTCGGAAAAAGATAAGTGGATCGAAGCGATGAATAATGAAGTTAAATCTCTACGAGATAATCAGACTTGGGAACTGACGAACCTACCTAAGAATAGGAAAGCACTACGATGCAAATGGGTATTTAAGATTAAAAAGAACCCTGATGGTACAGTTGACAAGTACAAAGCACGATTGGTTGCTGTTGGATACACACAAAAGAAGGGAATCGACATTTAGCCCAGTAGCCAAGATGAGCACAATCCGAATTCTGTTGAGTATTGCTGCAAATGAGGGTTTAGTACTCAGACAGTTCGACGTCTCTACAGCCTTCCTATACGGTACTGTGAAAGAAGAAATCTTTATGCGACAGCCGGAAAGATACGATGACGAGACAGGTCGTGTATGCAAATTGAAAAGAAACATATACGGATTGAAACATGGCAGGCACCTAAGTGTTGGAATGAGTGTATCCATGATTTTCTTATGAAATCAGGTTTCATCCGGAGTGAAGCAGATTCCTGTGTCTACGGCAGGGAAAGGGGACAAAAGAAAAGGCTGCACGCACTTTATGTAGATGACGGATTTTTGGCCGCGTCGTCAGTTTTTTAATAAAATACTATGGAGCGACGAGTTCCTGCAGAAAAGATGGATATTTAAATCTACACAATTTGCATAACTGGCAGCTAGAAAACCCGCATCTCATAAGGCAAGACAGATCACAATATCAATTTAAAATAAACCTTTGGACCGGAAATATTAACGGACAGATAATCGGTCCACACGAGCAGCCAGAAACCTTAAATGCAGAAATATATTTAAGTTTTTTGCGGATTGACTTGCCCTTGCTTCTGGAAGGTGTCGTTCCTGAAGTCCAAGAAAACATGTGGTTGCAGAACGATGGCTGTCCCACTCACTATGCTGTTAGAGTACGGGAGCACCTTGATACAGCGTGTCCAAATAGGTGGATAGGGCGCTTGGGTCCAATATTGTGGCCACCACGCTCGCCAGACCTAAATCCCCTAGATTTCTTTTATTGGGGTTGCCTATTAGACTTTTGTCTACAGTAAAGAAATCACAAGACCGACAGCTAGTACCGACAGCAGAATAACTTGCAGACATCTTTACCAAGCCGGTTTACAAACCAAGATTGGTGAAACTCGGTGAAGAGTTCGGATTGAAAAAGTATATTTGTCAAGAAAAGGAAAATTTATAACAAGAACAAAACCATAGCAGAAGTACTTCCTAACATTAGAGGGAATGTTAGGAAGTACTTCCAGATAACTGTGCTTCCAGCAGCTTTGCATCTCTAACTCTTTATATCCGTGTTACGTTGCTATGGTTTTGTTCTTGTTATAAATTTTCCTTTTCTTGACAAATATACTTTTACAAAGAAACATTTCGGTTTTCCTTAATAGATCCTACTGCGAGGGCATTTCTCCTGACCTTTTTTCAAGATAAGTGGCAAACAATTGTTAGTATACCACTCTGCAGTAACTGTTTTTCGATCCTCTAAACAATTGTTGCGTAATGACCTGTCCTTCCGAAGAACGAGGCCACCGTCTTTTTTCCCATGCTTCGACCTCTCTTCACTTTAGTTGGCAACACCTCTTAGTTTCAGGATCATAACAATAAATCCAGCTTTCTTCACCCGTAAGTATGTCGAATACAGTATTTGAGTCACTTCCGTTAAATCTTTGAACCATTTCACGACACCAATCAACACGACGGAGTTTTTGGGCCTCTGTCAAATTATGAGGTACCTATAGGGCACAAAGCTTCCTGACCGCTAAATGTTCATAGAGGATTTTGTGCACTGACTCATACCGATTAACCGATGCCTAAGCTTGTCCGAATCTGCTGTTATGTCACTCTTTTGTCAGTCTGTATCATACGCCGCACAACACTGATGATATCTTCAGTCGTCGCCGTAGAAGGCCGTCCCTCACGCAGATCATCGGTGAAATTAGAGCGACCACGCTTAAACTCATTAAACCAGTTGTAAACAGTGGCACCATGGGGCTTCATCGTGAAAGGCCAATCGAAGTCTATCATAACTTTATTGTTGACAATGACATCGAAAGTCATAAATCGTAAACAAATGACAATTGAATAAAATACATACACAATAATATTGACAGTTCCATTTCCAAAATTTGAACTTATTTTTTTATTAAGTAAGTATATCGTTTACGAGTGGCCAGTTCTAAAAACTTTCAGTGTCGCCCTCGTAGTAGGTAGGTAAAGGTATGTACTATCGAAGAACTTCATATCTAAGCAGTTTGAAAACAAAATCCCGTGAACACGATGACCACATCTGTTACCGCCCCGGTTCTATAGCGGCCGAGCGTTGCAAGCAAAAATAGTCCTTACGGTGTATAGATATGAACTTCTTCGATGGTACACACCACGGATATCGATGGATATCTATGGTACACACTGTCAAAATTTCAAGTGTCTATTTCGGTTCAAAAGTTAAAGCCCTGGGCCAGACGGACGAACGGATAGACAGCGGAGCCTCAGGTCCTCAGGCCCCAGGTCCCGTTGGCACCCTTTGGGTACGGAACCCTAAAAACAGTTAAAGAATGGTCATGAAATGAAATCCCTTTCGATAGGTGAAATAAAATATTTTTCTTTTTAGGCATTTGAGTCAGTTCGACATACAACACTGGTAACTTTTGAGTATGAATTCGTTAATTTCAACATTTAGGGCATCTATAGCTAATTTCCTTCCGAGGCCCTTTCGATCTTTCCACCCACTTTGTATCAGCTTTATCATAAAGTTTTGTTATCCTGCGAATCCTGACACAGCTATTGTCATAGTGTCGAAGGTCGGTAAGATTAAATGTAAAAAAATGAGATAAACTTGATCGATGAAAACTAGGATTACAGAGGAAAACAAATACTACTTAATAAATAAGACAGGATCTTACACGAGCAATTGATAACTTACGGAAGTTTTTAACACTGCGGCATCCTTTACCTAAGTAATATTAGGTATCTATTTACACTAGAAATTTTGAGACAGAGGTTCCTCTACTGACTCTACTGAGCCTATCGAAGATCTTTCGGCTCCTAGATCAAATAATGATACATTTTACAATTAACACGACTTAGGTGTCAGTTGGTAGGGGTCAGTTTTTAGATGCCGATAACCCCAAACGAACAAATAGGTACTTACCTACCTACTTGTTACATATAAATTGTTTAGTGCCTACTGAGTTACGTGTTCTTATTTGCACCGCACACTTAGGAAAATGAATATAATAATATGCAGTCAGGCTGGCTGGACGTGTCCGGCTCAATGTTTAGTGTTTACGTTATTAAAACGGACGATGTGTGTAAGGCGAAGGCGGGGAGGAATGTGGAGAGTGCGGCGCCGCCGGCGGCGGCGCGCGGCGGCGGCGGCCCACCTTGAGTGGGCAGGTTGACCGGCTGATCCCGCCGCGCGCCTCTGCGCTCAGTTCTCGCCAGTCGAGTGAGCGCTCCGACAGCGAACATGGCTGGCCAGAAGACGGCGTGCCTGTGCGCGTGTTTTATTTTGTTTATCGTAGCGGCAGAGGCTGCCCTCTCTGGATTATACATCGACAATGGCGTTGATCAGACTGTTATACATCACTCGATGACACCGCATGAACGGATGGTCGTGGAACACGAAATTTTGGAGCTGTTGGGTCTCGGTGAGAGGCCACGTCGAGCTCGAGCGCCTCCGCTGGACCGCTCGGCGCCCAGCTTCTTGTTGGACGTATACAAACAATTGGCCGAAGAACATGAGCAGGCTCGCCCCACGCGCAGCTCTGAGATGGCTCTCAGCGGAGATGAGCAACACGCCATCGACGAGAGCGACCTCATCATGACCTTTCAGAGCAAGAGTGAGTTTAATTTGTGGATATTTAACTAAATTAGTTTTTATTAAGAGATGCTTCAGATTTCATTTAGAACGGTAGATATGTTAGAGGTGGTAGGTACCTATGTTTATTATCCTGTTATAATTATTATTCGTGTTATACTTAGGTACCTATGTATTGTTATTTCTACTGAAAAAAATGGGTTCGTCCGATGTGTGGAAGCCATCATATTTCCAACTTTAACTTCCAACTTAAATTTTATATCCAACTTTGCAATAAATGGATATATCCGTATATTGCAAAGTTGGATGCACCTATTCATAAAACATAGATATCCTATGGCATTCGGCTTTCCATCAGTGAAAGATTTTTTGTAATCGGATCAGGACTTCCAGAGATTACCTCTTACAATCAAACAAACAATTAATATTAGTTTAGATTTACAGTGATTATTCAGAATTTTGCCGTCATAAAAATGTTTTTGTTCCAATTAGTGAAGAGGATACCGCTACTCCAAGTCATTTCGAAATAGCAGCGCGTTAAATCGCTTAACAAGACAATACCGGTAAAATAAATTGTTAAAAGTTAATGACACATGCTGTTAGAGGCCCTTTTCTTTTATATTCTTTGTGTACCTCTTGTCTTAGGGACGGCGGGCGCCAGGATAATTCCGTTATAATTTGTCTTAAACTACCTGGGAGATACAGGTTACAGGTAAAGATTAGTAGACAAAAATGTTGACTCACCACTTTGGTAAACATTCTTGGTATTGTGGATTCGATAATTGATTACTGGCCTTTTGATGTGACCGTCGTCGACGGCGACTGTTTAAATTATTTTAACATTTTTAGGGTTCCGTACCCAAAGGGTGACACGGGACCCTATTACTAAGACTCCGCTGTCCGTCTGTCTGTCTGTCCATCTGTCACCAGGCTGTATCTCATTAACCGTGACAGTTAGACAGTTGAAATTTTCACAGATGATATTACTGTGGCCGCTACAACAAGAAATACTAAAAACAGACTAAAATAAATATTTAAGGGGGGCTCCCATACAACAGACATGATTTTTTGGCCGTTTTTTATATATAATGGTACGGAACCCTTCGTGCGCGAGTCCGACTCGCACTTGGCCGGTTTTTTAATACATAATTTCATATCGATTTGGGCACAATCCCTTGATCCCAAAACGAGTTTTTTTAAAGCAGTGTAGGTATCTCTTAAACCGTAAATAATTTTGACCAAAAAAAAAAATTATATTTTCAAGTCTTATTTTAATACAGTGATGGAACTCAAATCATAATTAAACATACATTAATGTTTCAAAAAAATCTTCAAACACACCTCTTAATTGTCTTTAAAAGCAGTTTATACCTTCACTAACAATTATTATAATTAAAAATATACCATAAAATGTCTAATGTCAACCTGCATTCAGTGATGGATTATGATGAGTAATATGAGCAATATGATGAAAAAAACAACGAAAAACATTGAAAAAGTACAAAAGTGTGGTTATTTTCTTTACTCTTCTCAGGAACTTAACTCGACTAACAATACCAAAGAAAGGACATTTCGGTAGGCCGCATACTCAAACTGCCAGACCATCATTAAAACTGAGAAAAAAAAAAAAAATTAAAAAACCGCTGCAGTTTCTCGAGATCTTTCTGGGCTGTGCTCAGGTCTGTCCTGGCCACCAGACCAGTGAGCCGTATGTGATAATTGGTCGGATGACTGTGGTGTACCCTATCCTACCAAATTATTATCCACCACACACACACACCACAGAGTAGTGGTATAATCATGCACATGTAGATAAATACTAATAAACGAAGAAACAGTCCACCAAGCCAGCTCCTTATAAGTTTTAGTAAGAGAACTAGATGAATGAATGTTACTTTAGATATAATATTGTGACGTTTAACATAATAATTATGAGTATTTGTAGGTACCTACTGGCCACCGGTTCTTTCTGGATGAAATGCAGTGCTATCTATTCAAGGAAAATAATGAATGGCTCGTACATAAACAATATTGTTATATGTATATTTATTTATGTGTGCTAACTATGTAAACATAGCTAGATCTGATTAGGTACCTAGTATGTGTTTATGTACACATATAGTCAAGATTTTATAATATTACCTACCTTACCTTATTATCATCTATCGTGGTCAAAGGGCGACTGATATGCAATTGTGTAGTCCCTCCGCGGAATGAATAGCTAGATCTCCAGAATGAATGACGTATGAGACTATATGGATCTACCTAATTTAACACGTAAGTACGTATAATATGTAGGTATTAGTTGTTTATATTAGCAGTGTCAATGTTATAATAGCTTCCACGAGTACTACTTATGAATGTACAGAATGTACACGGATCCTAATATATAATTTAACAACTTATTTTTATGTACCAACATTCTAAGCAAATAAAGAACGACTTACTTACTTAAGGCGAAACCGCCAGGGTAGCCCACGAACATTTTTTCAATTTGCATTTTACGTTTACAAAATATGATTCGCGACCGTAACAGGTACATGTTTACAGAATTATAATCATTACAATCATCAATACAACTCTCTAATTTCAAATTACTATTATTGAATGGCAATAGTCATTCAATCACTCACTCGTATTATTTCCTGTAATAACATGAAATCATGATATTTGAGGCCAATTCTAACTCAGAGAGTTGTATTGGTGATTGTAATTAGGTATTATAATTTTGTAAATACATAATTATAATATTTGTTACGGTCGCCAATCATATTTTGATAAACATATATTATGTACAGACGCCGGCACGTCAACCAACCCAAAACTGTCAAATTTTCCCAATCAACTTTGTACCTTATGTTGTAGTGATAAAGTTGAAAATCTATTAAAGAAATTTTAGAGTTTGTAGTAGGTTGATGTGCTGGCGTCTGTACAAACTGACATTGACCTGCAAATTGAAAAAAACTTGAAAATTTAAATGTCTTGGGCTATCTCAGCGCATTCCCCTGGCAGTCAGCTCCGCTACACCGTTACCCGCCACCACCTTGTTGACTGGCTTATATTTTTGTCACGATATGAACTACAATACAATACAATACAAAACATTTATTCGACACAGACACAACACAACAGCAACAAACACTTTAAAAAAAAAAAAAAAAAACCTTTTTGTGTGCTACTTAGTTCAGTTTTTTTTTTTTTTTTAAGTACCTACGAATCTACAATATAAAACAACGCCTGTCGCTTGACGCGGGGACGCATCATCGGAACTACTGTCTGTCATTTGTAGATCTTTGATAATCGTTACGTAATCAGAAGCCCAAAGTCATCCAGTCTCATCAAGACGTATCATGTTACCAAGTAACTGGGTTGTGGAGGTCAGTCGCTCCATGTAAACTACTGATATTTAGCTCCATCCGGTTAGACTGGAGTTAAAATAGTTGGGAAAATACTAGGTAGATTATGTGTAGACAGACTGGCGCGACTGCGAACTTTATCATATATGAATAGGTAAATACAATACATAAATATGTAATTAATTATGTAATAGGACGTAGTGAGGCTTAGGTAGACACAAGACTCGTCTGGAATGTTTTCTGTTGAATCAATTACCTAACTAAGTTAGCAAGGGGACTGCATGCACTTATTGTAAAAGCGGGTAATACTGGGAGCGTGTAAATTTAGAAAATTCAAGAAAAAGCGTAAAATTCGGAAAACTGTGGAGGTATTTTAGTCTCTTGTATCTTTTATACTGATTTCAATAATGCTTAACCAGTATAGATTGTGCAAACCAAGACGACGCGCCCCACTCCGCTCCGCTCCGTACTAAAGTACAGCTTATAGTAGGTACAGTAATCGCGGCGTGGGGCGCGTCGTCGTGGATTGCACTATCTGTATATATAAAGGTATAACTGATGTAGTACCTAACCTACCTACAAGATACAAGCGACGATTAGTTTGTGGCTCACCGAATTTGGCTAAATACTATTGTTACTTTTTTTATGTCTTGCACCTATCTCTTGACCCAGGACCCAGGGGTTCCGGTCCCGGACTTTTCGAAGGCGTACGAGGGGCCGAGGCCAACTGGCACAGGCCCCTTAGACATTTTTAATTAAATTAGGCACGAACCGAAAATTATTCTTGTTCGCACTATGCAAGTGTAGCCAAAGACAACTCCCGGTTGGTGTAGGAAGGACTATTGCAGGATATGGAAATAAAGATATTGGATTATGGGTTATGGTGGCTAAGGGAACTGGTTATCTTGAATTATGGAAACACTATGGCCCATGCCTGTGTTTACCAACCACCAATGTTTTATGTAAAATGGCAGGGGGTGACGTGCACACTCAATAAAGGGCCCCGAAAACGGTCGCTAACACAAAGTATCGTAGCGACAAGGGAGCAACATGTCCTGATGTGCTTATGAGGAGTGGAGAGGCATTCAACGGCTATCAGGATAATCCCGGAAGTACGGTCAAGATCCCTACCAGCATCTTACTGGAATACATCCTTCCTCCGAGCACGTTTGCTCTTGCGATTCTCCACTCAAGCCGGCCAATAAAGGCAAGCCAGAGGTGAGGAACAAGACTTCTCCCAAAAGATATCCATGTGGTCACTACTGCCCAACAGCTCGCCACATGCTGCCCTGCGGGTTTATGTATCTCTCTTGGTCTGGCTCCTCACCCTAGACCTGTTTCGGCAAAGTAAACTCTACAGCCACAGATCTAGAGTTCAGAAGCGCGCACGCCCCACCACGACGTCAGCTTAGAGATATGACGGCGGGGTCTTTATTACCTATCTAATTACAATAATAATTTCCAACGACATCGCGTTGAGAGACAGTATCTACATTAATATACGTATCACCTGCCAATGAACTCGGGCTAAGAGATTCTTCCTTGTTTGTGTGAAAATTTGATGAATAATACTAGACTCTCATTGGAGTTAGATATACCTAATCTTAATAGATTTTATGACTTGATTGAAATGGATTTGATATGTTCCTGTTCTCTCCAAAGTAGGCATCTCCTTTGTAAAGGTACCTACTAAGACGCAGTAAGGTTTCTCGATGTTCATTATGTTTCTTCAAGTCTCATGAATAGGTAGTCATAATTTCATGTTTTTTTTTCTTTCTCTTTTGATCTGCCATCAATCAGTCAACATGAGCAGACGTGGAGTAGGTAGGGCTTTGCAGAATAATTTCTTCATTAAGAATTCTCTTTATTTGCATTAGACTTGCAAGACATAGTCTAGCTTGATGGGTCTGTTATTGAAAGCCTTTTAAAAGTTTCCGTTTGTGGTCAGACTTGGTTAGTGCAACTGCTAGTGAGTTGGATAGGTACTTCTCAAGTCTTATAGCGTGCAGCAATAGACTGTATCTCCTGTTGCACAGTATAAAATATTAGAATTCGTGTAACTGAGTTTCTGACGAACCACGGATCATTTGACATGTCTTTTAGGATGCTTTAGAGACACTTGCTGTGCCCCAAAGCTTGCTCCCATAAGTCCAAATGGGCTTTAGTATGGCATTGTACAGGAGCAGCTTGTTATCAATGCTCGGTGTACAGTTTGTACCCAGGAGCCATTGTAGACTTAAGTTGATTTTAGCTTGAATATGAGCTTTCCATTCCATGTGAGTTTTCGATTAAGCTTTATGCCCAGATATTTTACAACGATGCTTTGTGGTTCACCTAGTTTGACAGGTCGACAATTTCCTTGGCAAAGAGTGAATGTCACATGCTGTCCATATACCTACTGGCACTGTTTTAAATTCTTTATTTTTTTGCCATTTACCCACATGATTAAGCCCTTCTTGAAAAATTTCAGAGGCACCTTCATGATTCTTGTGACTGGCGAGGATAGCTGTATCGTCAGCATAAGTCGCAATGGTCACATGGGAGTTTTGAAGAAGATCTGCTGCATATATTTTATATAGAGCACAGGGCCCGACTCTGACCCCTGGGGCACACCTGCCGTGATGTCATAGAATGGAGATGTGCAATCATCTTCCCTTACATATAATATCCCGTCTGAAAGATAATATGAGCTTATAATTTCAAAATATGTATGGGGTAGTAATTTAACTGCTTGATTTTAAACAACGTATGTACAAACTAAGACGCAGTAAGGTTTCTCGATGTTCATTATGTTTGTTCAAGTCTCATGAATAGTCATAATTTCATAATAACTTATGCATTAAACATAACGCTATACTTGATCGTCAAACTTTATATTTCTTATTTATTAGCTACACCTGTATTTGGAGTCAAATTACAACCGGATCATTCGACACCTGCTATATATTACGCAACACATTTTCGTAAACGACTAATCTGTTTCATTTTGACAGTTCAACAACATTCATTGCGTTATATACGTCGATGGGCAATTGTTTTTTTCGAACTTATGACTCAATGGATTAGCGATCTGTTTCAAAACGATTCAGATTCTGATTTTTTACAGTTCACGATCCTTTCTTAAAATGTATGACAAATGTGTATATTACGTAGGTATTTATTTGCATTGTCGAATGTCGATATGACTATCGTCTCTACATTATAGTTCATCTTCTATCCATCATGTAATACAAGATGGACAAACTGTAGTACTCAACTATGAGAATACTAAAACCGGTATCAGACGTTCCAGTCGACTGAATGCTCATTTTTGCTTCATTCCACGTTCACACTACACCAACAAAATTATAGATATAGGAATAAACTTTCATCTAAACCGGCTCCTTTCATTTAATTTCATATTTAAAATCGATTGTCGAACTAAAAGTTATGGTTGTGACATTCCAGGACACCACTTGGGCGCGCTACGTCACGGGCACGGGCGGCACGTGTGGTTCGAGGTGACGGGCGCGCCGGGCGACGCCTCCGCGCTGCTCTCCGCCGAGCTGCGCCTGCACCAGGCGCCCACGCACACCGAGGATCCCACCGCGCTCTACACCGTCGTCGCGCACAGAGTCATCAGCGTCGACAATATGGGGTAGGAATGTAGGCTAGAGGTCCTACAGTCCTTTCACAGTTATTTTACCTTTGATTTTGCATCACTGTCAAAAAGTGATCTATTAAATTCTTGTTACAATAAGATTGTTGTTGGGTTGTTGCTGTCAATGGTAAAATAACTGTAAAAGGACTGTAATCCGTCATCAATCGGACCAAACGTATGTAGGTATTTATAAATGGGCACCCAGTCTGGGACAAATATTCTAAAAGTTATGCAGATGAACAACATCATCATAAACACAGTCATCCGAATAGTTTCGACCCGAAATCAATTATTCAGATTAGGTGTTCGCGTACCGTTAGTACTTATATGGCACGTAAATCTTATCATTAAATTATGGCCGGAAGTTTCACATAAAAAGCCTTCGAAAATCGGAAGGCTCACAGAATAGCTGCTAATATTACTAATTTAGAAAGATAAGTCCTTAATATGAACATTAAGCTTGAAAAAAAAATTTTTTTTTCCGTCCAGTGGCCAGCAAGGTTCGTAGCAGGGCTGACTGCCCAGGGTATCGCTATTCGACACCCCTTTTTGTTGGGTGGGAAATTATTAAATAACTTCTCCCGTTCTGGGCGGAGCGGGAGGGCGTGTCAGACTCTTACTGACTACAAAAACCCACCCGTGTTCCTTCAGTTGCCTTTACTTTGCCAGGGGCCACAGTATCCCTTTCGGACTATTCCTCAACCCTGGCAGGCATCGGTCCCATCGGACCCCTACACTTGCTCTTTGAGGCGCGCGTGGAACACAACGCGCCTTCGACCCAGGCCTGGTCCTTATTCGACACCCCTTAGACCTAAGTAATGCTGCGATTGTAAAACCTCCACTACACTACTCGCGAAGCTGCTTCGATGAAGTACTCGTTGAAGTTGACCGAAGTCCGAAGTACGTGACTAGACACTCTTGCGAAGAACTACAGGACGCTTCTAGTCCTTTGACTCTGGTGCAAAAACCGACAACGATTGGAAATTGCACGAAGCGAACCGAAGTGACCTTCTACGCTCTCGCTTAACTTCGATCAACTTTGCGAGTAGTGTAGTGCAGGCTTAAGACTAGATACTTCGGCTAGTATTAGATACTAAATTCCTTCGATCTGGCTGCCTTTTCGGACATCACGATATTACGGCTATGATGTGTAGTGTGAGTCATTCAAATTAACATAACTAGCAATTTTCGCGATTAAATTATGTAGGTATTTAATATTTATTGGTTTTATTAATAGATTTGACATGTGTGGATATTTTATTTTATCTTGACCAGCAACAATCATTGTAAACTTAGATAAGTAAACACTCGCATTTCAAGTTGAGAAGAATTGCATAAGATCCATTAAAAGCTGCAATTTACGGGGTGAAAAATCGATTTAGCTAGGTCTCATATCTGGTAAAATTCGTTTTCTCTAGTTTCACCCGAGCAGAGCTCTGTCGTCCAGGTACTGTAATATTAAATAAGAAATCTTCTTATTATTCGCGGCGCCTGACACAGACATCATGCGCAAACGGTTCGCTTCTATCTTGCGCCGCACGCGTGTCACTCCCAGTACAATCCTGCGCGCGCTGGCGGACCGCTGGGCCTCCGATGCTGGCTCACTGGATACGGCTGCACGCAGTCGTATAGTGATTTGTCACCACCATCGGGGAGTCCACCCAGACCTGCCACTTACTGTTTAATTGAATAGGATATAGTAAAATTGTTATTATTATCTCCTTTAATTCACTTTAATACATATAAATTATATTTTTAAATGTTAGAATAAAAAACTGACTGCCTCGTTGTCTAGTGGTCGCAAGCGCTACTGCTGAACATGAGGTCCTGAGTTCGATTCCCAGGTCGGTCAGTGTCATTGGGTTTTCCTTTCTGGAATTTCTAAGTAGCAGCCCGGAGTCTGGATTTGTGCCCGGTTGATGGCAATAGGCTCGCCCCCTATTACATGGGACTTAAACATAACTGGCGAAATGTGGGTGTTACTATAGGTACACCTCTGCCCTACCCTTAGTGGAAACAAGGCGTGATGTTATGTTATGATGTTATGTAGAATAAAATAAATATAAAAACATTTAAAAATATAAAAAATAGTACCCCACCGGTATCGGGAACAGGGTCCAAGCTACCGGCGGTCAGGGCTCCAGAGAGAGGAACTTCCTTTTTTCTTTTTTTCTTTTTTTTAGGTGGGAAATCATCAAATGACGTCTCCCGCTCTGGGTGGAGCGGGAGGGCGTGTCAGACTCTTACTGACTAAAACCCACCCGTGTTCCTTCTGTTGCCTGTGCAATGCCAGGGGGCCACGGTATCCCTTTCGGACTTTCCCGCAACCCCGGCAGGCAATGGTCTCATCGGACCCCTTCACTCGCTGACACTCTTTGAGGCGCGCGTGGAACACAACGCGCCGTCGACCCGGGCTTGGTCCTTACCGGACGGCGAGCTACCCATTGCTCACCGTCCGCAAGCCCGCGCCTAAGGTGGCCGGGAATCAGCGATTGATTCCCGACGCCCAGGGCGTCTCCTCCTGCGGCGGCTAGGGGCGTGAGGGCGCGAAATTTGCCTCTCCCTCACGCGCTCCTCCTTCGCGAGCATTACTGCTTCGCAGAAGGAGGTGACGGCCTCCCATGCCCTCTCGCTCTGTACCATGGCCATGGACCAGGGCCGGACGCGAGAGATCCCCGCCACCGATCGCCTCCACGAGGACACGGCGGTGCTCTGCCCAAGCCGGAACCTCCTAACAATGCGAGCCGTGTCCAGGAGTACCATTTTCTGAATCAAGCCCCTAATCCAGCTGCACAACGAGAGCCTCCTTAGGTGTTGGTCGAGGCTCTTGGCAATTAAGCCATTGGCTGATACGACTATCGGCACAATGATCGCTGAGTCCACATCCCAAATGTCGAAAACCTCGCGAGCCAAGTCAAGATACTTAATTTGTTTATCTTTCTCGGCTTTCACGATGTTCCCGTCATGCGGGAACGTTTTGTCAATAATCATTGCGGCCGCTCTCCTCGATCCACCACCACTATATCAGGCTTATTGGCAACAATAGTCCTGTCAGTGATGATGGATCGATCCCAGTACAATGTGATATTTCTATTTTCGAGAACTGGGTCGGGCACATACCTGTAGTACGGTACTTCCGATTCCATAAGGCTCTATTGCAGAGCAAGTGCACCGCGACCACATCTCGATGCATCCCCACGTCGGCTTCTAGGAAATATTCCCTGAGACTGCATATCTCGCGATTGTGGAGGGTCTTAGCGTTTAAAAAGCCTCGACCTCCACACTTTCGCGTTATATACAGTCTCATTACCGATGACCGTAGGTGATGCATTCGATATGCAGTCAGCAGCGTACGGACCCTCCTATTCAGGGCGTCGAGTTCGGTCTTAGTCCATTTGAGTATGCCGAAAGAGAACATCAAAATCGGCATGACCCAACTGTTGAAGGCGGAAACAAGGTTGTTTCCTTCAACCATTGCTTCATGTCAGTAACATTGATGCCCAACGCTTCCGACATACCCCAATACTTATAGGTTTCGGATGCTCTAAGGTTTATGGAATCCGAGAGTTGGGTTCCCACGGATTCCACAATCTCCCCTCACTTTACATGCATGGCCGCACATTTGTCCACACCAAATTCCATCCTGATGGCTCTACTGAAAGTTTCAGTTACTTTATGTAGCTCCATCATAATCAACTAATTATTAATTATTCCTAACAATAGTTTGTTAGTTCGCAATTGTACTAACAAATATGGATGTAATCGTAGAATGAGTTTGAAATCAATTATTATTTATTTATTATTGTGTAATTTACGTAATGTAAAGCTATTGCGAGTACGATCTCGTAAATACTTTGCCCACTAATGAGGAAATATGATATGTTTATAATAATTTAAAGGATTTTTTGCTTGTACCTGTATCGACGCTGGAATGCAATTTTGTTGTATCTCGCATGACCAAATTGCTTTTTTAGATCTAAAATTAAATTCAATTAAATCTAAAATAACAGATGGTCAGACTTCTTTCTTTACTCCGTGGTCTGACCCCTCGTTTGCCTACAATATTTTTGTAATAAAGTCAATGTTGAAAATGTAAATCAACTAGAAATATTTATTTTGAATATTTTATAGATAGGTACATCAAAATTGTGTTAGGTACATACTTTGCTAGCAGTCGAAAAATAGAGAGCTATATCTACGTCGTAATCGCAAGTCGTCATTATTAATTTGTTTCATTCAACTACCAAGATGTAGCAAAATTTCTGCTGCTGCTAACCAATTGCTGTAAACTACTGATTATAAATAAATAAATAAACATTTTATTTCTCTTTCACAAAGGCGCCTTAAAAATTTAAAGATCTGCTAAATCGTTTGACTGGTATCTGCACTAGGTAAACCTGTCACACCGATTACGAGCAAGTATAAATCTTATGTTAGAGTAACTTTAAAGACGTGTTTCATAAACCATATAATTTGAATATATTAAGACATGTCCCAAAAACCAACACCTCCTGCTTAGTTCACGAGTTATGTGTTTGACCTGTATGTATGTATGTCCATCTCTAAACGGCTGAACCGATTTCAAGATTCATCTTTACTACGCGAGTGTCACTGGGTAAATTAAAATAGCGGACTTTTGGCGCCAAAATGTAATTTAAAAAAAAAGCTTGCAAACCTATCGAGTGGGGTATCAAAATGAAGGGTTTTAAAAGATGATTAAAAAAAAATATTCCAATTATACGTATAAATAAAAAAAATAACGATTTTAAATCTGTTAATTTTCAGTAATGGATTTTTGCAATCCGGGTTTTTTTTTAAACAGTTTGTGGCTCTGGTGTAAGTTCAAATTTTTCGAGATACGACAAGACCTCTTCCTTGCGATCGATATGTAGGTTACGTAAAGGAACTGTAATTATTAATTGCATTGTCTGTTTCCTTATTTTCATATTCTTAAGAATGATGTATTTTTTGATTTTCAGGAGTTTGCAAATGGAGAAGGTGGCAGCGGTGAACACGAGCGCTGGTGCCGAAGGCTGGCTGGAACTGAACGTGACTAATGCACTGGGGGCGTGGCTCTCATCGCCGGCTGATAACAGAGGCTTCTTCATCACGCTGCATCCTCACTCACAGCCTGGTACTGTTTTTAATATAAAGTCAATACACACTCTTTATTTTTAAATTTACTGTACACCTGGTAATGGTCATGTATGAAAAAAATGCCACTCATCAGGCCAACCAAATAAATTAAATATTGAAAATTGCTTTTTTTTTAAACATTGATGCAACTTTCTATACTGTTTATCGAGAAACCTACATTTTGTATTTTAAACCCAGTTAAACCAGACAAATGCGCCACAGGGTACCTACTTTGGCTGCACCTTGCCATAAATATGTCTACAGCGTATGTCACTCAAAAGTTATGAAAAGTTTTTTGGAATTGTATATGTAGAGTTGTTAATTTCTAATACTAGAAAATAGGTCTGAAAGTACTTCCGTGGTTGTAACAGCTCTATATTAGATATCATCGCTCGTTCGTATTTCCGAAGATCAACGATGATTGCCGAAGCGTATATACATACAGTTTGGCTGATCTGTATGTGCCAGATGTGCCTGCAACCGATTAATTTACGTTTTTTTTTCCCCAGAACGTCACGTGAAACCAGAAGAGATTGGCTTGGAGGAGCCTCGTGGAGTAATTGTAGAGGGGAAGCAGCCGTTCTTGGTGGCGTTCTTCAAGAGCGGGCCTAAGCTCGGCAGCGCGGACGCCGGCGCGCGGAGGAAGCGCGAGGCGCGGCGCTGGCGCTCGCACGGGTACTCCGAGAACTATCTGAGGAACCCACTCACAGGTTAGTACGACATCTAACACATAAATATAAACTATGTAATGGATGGCTCGGCTTACTACCAAAACCTAGGATATCGCATAATGTCGTTCGAATCCCGTAGAGGACGTACGGTCGACTTTCACAGTTATTTTACCACTGACAGCAACCCAAGCAGCAAGCCGCAACCGATTATAAAGATCACTTTCATTTTGACAGTGACGCAAAATTCTTAAAATTACTGTGAAAGGACTGTAAGGTTTCCTGTAGATGACGCCGGAGCCGCACCAGCGCCGGACCGCAAGATGAAACAAATTCAGAACATTTCAGAATGAAAATGTAAAATCTACGCGGCGCTGTGCGACGCATGGACGATATTCCCGCGCCGCGCCGGTGCAGCTCCGACGTCATGTACAGGAAGCCTTAAGTAGACGCATTTTTATTTTATTAAATAGGCTGTTTGACCGTTTTTACTCGACTACTGCAAAGCCAAAAGGAAGGGTAGCGCCTAACCTACTGAACCAATTTTGATGAATGAGGTATCAAAAGAATTGTAATAATTATCCGGGTAACATAGCTATATAAATTCTCCCTAAGTTTAATATGGTGGAATTTACACATGAATTCTTAACCTCGAAAAAAAAAGAAGATAATCATGACATGTTTGGTATCATAAGAAAGGTCTTGACGAGCAAATTACAAATATGTATATACAGGCTGGCACATTTAGATTAGATCGGTCAGTATGGGAAAGTCTGTAACTATAAGACATACGAAGATCTCTTCTTAGGAACCATGTCATCGATTCTAGTAACAAGAAAAACTACCCCCACTCCCACCCCTTACATCGATGGATGTTAAACTAAAGTCGTACCCTTATCTATTACCATACAGTAATATTGCCGAATAAATCAAAACAGCGAAATATTTGACATCTATCTGAGACCCGGATAGGTCTAAATGTGTAAAGAACAGTCACCTTTGATAGGTAGATCTACAAAACTTTACGATAGATATAAGGCTTAAACCATGACCTCCTTCACTGACGCAGAATATCGATGACGAATGTCATATAGATAAGCATCAGTGCTTATCTTATGTTACACTTGCTCCTTTACGAGTATATATCGTATCATGAGTAATCATGGCATGATTTATTGTTACTCATAAATATTGGGAAATACCTAGAGACACGACAAATCTAACCGTCTTGTATGTCGTTTCAGATACGTCACATTGGACAACGAGAAGCTGTGAGATTCAGACACTCTACGTCAGCTTTAAGGATTTGGAATGGCAGGTTAGTCCTAAACTGCAAAACTACAAATCGAAGAATTCAAACATTGAGTAGGACGGCCGTAGGCTAGGTACAGATGGTATACTCAGGGTAGCTGGTAACAGCGGGATGAGAGTAGGCGAAGATCGAGTGAAATAGCGTGCTATAGCACGCTATTTCACTCGATCTTCGCCTATGTCAGCTGCCTCATACGAGTAGAGGCTGATGATAATGATTCGCATTACATGTCAAGCAAAACAATTTGGAAAACTGCTTTAGATGTTCAAGCCTTGAACATCTAATATCGTTTGCCAACTTGAACTTCAAGGTGCCCGGATTTCAAGAATTCAACATCCTAAATTTTCTAAACTTAATAATTTATAAGAGAAAAGATTTGATTTTTTGTATGTTTGTTTGTTTGTAATGAGTAAACGCAAAAACAACTGGACCGATTTAAAAAAATCATACACTAGTAAAATGCTATATTATCACTGAGTAACAGGCTACAATTTATAGATATCACGCTGGCGAAGCCGCTGGAGGAAGCTAGTCCTAACTAATGCTATAAATGGGAAAGTGAGTTTGTTTGTTTGTTACGCTAAAACGGCTGAACGGATTTGGATGACATTTGGCACATGGGTAGATTGTGACCTGGAGAAGAACAGAAGTCTATGTTCTTCTATATATGTTATTCTATATATCTATGATCCTGGATCGCAGACGAAGTCACGGGCAACAGCTAGTTCTAAATATAATCAGGATTTTAATTAACCCCCTTCAATCTGGCTTCTTGCCTTTAAAATGATTGCCTCGAAGGTTTTTGGTGTATTTTGAATTTGTTATAGTAAACTAGGATATTATACGAGTATATTTGAACTTCTTCTTATTTGAACTTGTGTCAGGACTGGATCATCGCCCCGGACGGGTACGGCGCGTTCTACTGCAGCGGCGAGTGCAACTTCCCTCTGAACGCGCACAAGAACGCCACCAACCATGCCATCGTGCAGACACTCGTGCATCTACTTAATCCTACCAAGGTTAGTGCCGAAGAATTTTTACCTCCTACTAAAATCTCTCTGATATTATATCGGATAGATTACTTCTTAACTAGGGCTTGAAATACCGGTATTTTTGGGATCCGGTACCATTGGCCTTGGTGGGATACCGTACCGGTACCAGAAGTACTGGTAGTATTGTTATTTCTAATCAGTATCGGTACTGTAATGCCAAAAGCGGTACCAAATTAATATTTCCGTAAGTTAGAGTAAGAAAGCAGATGGGTATAATAAGTAAAAAAGATAGCTAATAGGCATTAGAAAAACAACTTCATGAATGCCAACCGTACGAGGATCCTATGAGATTTGTGGTACGCACCAGGTACTTGGATTTGGTACCGAGTTGAGTACCGGTACCCGTCCGGAACCGGTACCCAGGTACCAAAATGGCAACAACCGCTAAGTACCGATACAGAACTTGTACTTTAGGTACCGGTTCCAAGCCCTGTTCTTGCCTGATTCGGACCATTTTCGTGAAATTTTCAATAATAACAATCCACCGGACCGATGTCGGTCACGGTGGCCAGTCCCAACGATCGGAGATTAGCCAGGTACGCAGGAGATATTATGGTGCAGAAGTTTAGTCGCAAACACAAGTGCATTCTCTGTTACTTTACTCTCATACCCACGAATACTGAAACGTCACTCAAAATTTAAGGGCTGCTTAACATTTGAGCAGCTCCTAAACTTTAGATTTCGTATTGTCAAACGTCACTTTTGAGTATCTGTTAAATATAAGTGCTACTTAAATTTTGAGTGACGTTTCAGTATTCGGGGGTTAGTCTGATGGGACGGCAATCCGACACGACCAGGGAGACATCAGGCGCAGACCAAACGGTTTAACATGCTTTACGAGGCACGGGGGTACCACACCGTCATTATCCAAACTCGGGGCTTCAACTGAGCAATTAAATAAATATATTAAAAATTAAAAAAAAATATCGTAATGGAAAACCCAATAACACTTTATCCGACCTGGGAATCAAACTCAGGGTCCCACGCAGCAGAAGTCGCGCTTGCGACCACGAGTCCAATGGGGCAGTCAAACATTTTGGGCATTGGGTTCGAGTATTTAGGAAATATTGTGCACTTGATGACAGTGTAGGTATAATGGACCTCATAATTGTTTTACCACTTTTAACAACAATTCCCAGTAATAAAAAACTCTACTAGGGTTGAAACTATTTAACTCTCATACAAACAAATTAATAGACCATAGGTTCTAGACACGTGGCAATCGCTTTTAGTGTTTCTTATTTCTACGATTTTCAACAGGATTGACAAAACCTTTTCGATATATTATGTCAATACCTGATATCAATTCAATACATTAGTGACTTTTCCATCATCGTTATTGCTATTAGAATGCTAGTTTCTTTAGGCCCTCTCGTCCTGTTATGACGTACTTACAAGAGTGACATTTAACCTTAGGGAAGTAAAGCAATTACGAGGTTGACTATACAAATGATATAATTACAATTTTCTTGTAATTTTGTAGGTATTAAGAATGGGTATGAGCTGTGTCCGGTAAATTGTGATAAGGTCTAAGGTCTTGAAACTCAATGAGTAGTTTAGTTTATTGTCAACTTTAACGATACGTTTTTATTTCTGCTTGAGTTTGGTTTTCAATGCTTTTGTTGGTTGCCGTGTTCTAGATGACATACGGCAAATAATTTAATTTAATGTTTTGCGTTTTTTTGATTTTTAATATTAATTACGTTGCACACTATTGTGTAGAATTAAGTTCTTCTCACTTAACAGACAGAATATGTGCTGTCGGGGAGTTTTTGCTGCTTCTTCCCAGCTAAAGCACAAGGAAGTGGTGAAACGTGGGCATTTTGGGGGACATTCCTATGTAATTTTGACGATTAAAAAGTGCTGATTCTCAGCAAAATTTGAATAAATGACTTTTGACTGATTTTGAAACTATTGTAGGTTCCAAAGCCGTCGTGTGCGCCGATCAAGCTGTCCCCCATTTCGGTGCTGTACTACACGGACGACTCCAACGTGATCCTCCGCAAGTACAAGAACATGGTGGTCAAGAGCTGCGGCTGCCATTGATCTAAACAAAAGTATTCAACAAAACACTAGTCTCATAACATTACGCTTCTAAATAAATTAAGATGAAGCTGTAGTTTACTCATTAATTAGCGTAACTTTGTGCCTGCGTAAACGTCCATGTTTAAATACTTAATAAGAAAATTATAGTTATAATTAATTGTAAAAGTTGCAGAAAAAATCTTTCTCTCTGATAATTAGATGACCATCCCTAGCATAGCAATTAATGAATACGCCCCGTATTCATTAATATTTACCTACATATTTTTAAACCAGTGATGAAAATTATATTGTATTTTTGTCTATTATGGTTGACTGCTTTTTATTTTTATATAATAATATATCAAATTATAAATAAATTATTTTATTATAAATCATTTATTGGACCGATACTTGTATCGTTTTATCTATATATAGGTCACAGGGACAGATAAAAGAGTATAAAGTACAATAAGACCTTAGTCTTGCTTGGAAACAAAATTAACATTTTTATAACTGAAACATTAATTCACTTGTTCATCCGAGAAATAAGATTGTGTTGTTTTGTTGTGCTATTTCCGTCTCCAAGAATATTTCTTTCATCTATCTCAATTTTAAGTCATTATATGATGAAATGTAATTTTAAAGGCATTTTTTTTTTGTATTTACGATTATTGTATTTGCCAAGAACTGATAATAATCGATGTAGATTATATTTGGAAAAACGATCTTCTAACTCGTCTAGAATTTAGGTTTGGTTAAAAAGGGAACAGTTATTTCTACTTGAGCTGTTGTAGTTCAATTTATATAAGGATTTATCGATTTATACGTACAAAGAATAATATTTATCATATTGAGAATATTTTCATACAAATTGATAGGTACACGTATCCCACGTTGAGAACATTGAATTTTAATAACAACTTTACATGTATTTTTCGTGTCAAGTGTCGTTTTCCGTGAGCACAATTTAAAATAAGTACTAATGACGTTCTATTTCTTGTTCAGTATACAGGTTGCTTAAATATATAAAGAAAGATGGTACACGGGGTGCAACTACTTCTAAGGTGTGCTCCTCATTATTATGGAGCACCTATGCCTTGCCTATGGCCTGATTATTTGCTTTCTTAATTTAAAAACCCCATCCCCATAAATGTTGGTAAATTGTTATGTAATAATCACTATGTATTATTCTCTGAAAATGTCGCTATTCTGATCCCCAAGATACAGGCAAATATCTAATTTGGGGGTCACCGTCCAATCTGTTCTTGTACTATCCAATTATTGATAAATTTTAAACATTTGAATTTGTTACGTCTAAGGACAATAATTTCTGATTGGTTTCTAAATGTTATCTGTAAGTTTTGATAAATATTTTTTACGTGTTTGTAAGCTTGAAGTGAGCTGGTGGAATGAGATGACAGCTAACTTCACCTAAACCTACACGATGAGAGACCGGCTAGTCTATATTTTGTAGATTGCTTTTATATTTATGGAATGTTTACTAATGGAACGTTCCAAGTATAAGGAGGTTCTAGGAGAACGCTATGTTTGAGGTAAATCGATTACTGATAAGAATATAAGTAATGGATTGTTGTTATATACTGCAGTGTTGCAAGTCAACATTATGCATTGATAAGGCCACGTGTAATCAACGTAAGATAATATTGCACATCAGTTTAGATGTTATACTAACATTTATTGAAGTGAACCTCTACTTGAAGAGTCAGGCTTCGGTTTACAATCATCATCGACTTAATCATAAGTCGATGATGATGGTGATGAGTGAATTAATAAAAGTAAACGATTACAAACATTTCTGGGCGTAGATTCGCCGGAGTGACATTCTGTTTTGTGACGGGCGTGCTTGATGATCTCCCGCCGCGCGTCAGTTTTTGACTAAGCCTACGTTCGCACGGGCGCTTTTTTTAACGTGACGATTCTTGCCGCCGCGCATTGAACTTTTCAAGGCTCGGCTTAGCGGCGTGAGTTGAAAACTTCACTTCACTTTTTCAACGCGCTAGGGATGCACTCCGTTGGATTCTCAACGCTCGGGTCGTCGCCGAGAGTTGAAAATCCAGGACACGGGCAAAAACTTCGCGTAAAAAAAAAGCGCCCGTGCGCATGTGGTTATGTCGTAGATACATGTCTTATTTGGTAATAATTTTTTTTCGTAATAAAATCTACTTTTGAAAACGACAGCTACCTATTTGTCAATCTTGTTTCACAATATTATTCAATAATTACTTTTTGTTTGTACTTACATTAATTATTTTCTTATTGTTATCTTGCGTTGAAACCCGTTACGCATTAATCTGTATTTTACTTTAGCCAACTAATTTATATGTGCCAATCGAATAAGTCAGTTTTGTAATGAATATTTACACGTCTTAGTTATTATTACTATGTACAATTATATAACGAAGTACCTATAAGATGTCAAATTTTATAATTAAAGGAGTTTACTTTTTTAAACTGTTATTTTTATTCATGACTAGCTGCGCCCCGCGGATTCACCCGCATAAGTCTCGATTCCGTGGGAATATCGATATAAAAAGTATTCTATGTCCTAACCCAGGTCATGGTCTACCCATGTGAACAATTTTATCCAAATCCGTTCAGCTGTTTTAGCGTGAAAGCGTAACCAATAAACTAACTAACTCACTTTCACATTTATAATAGTTATCGGATATAGTTAGGATTCTAGTTCTACTTCCCGGCCTGCCCCAGATAAGGCGGATTTCCCGAGCTTTTAAAAACACGGACATTCTTAACACGAACAGCTTTCGACAACCTCGTCACTATTGCCCTTCTCCCAATTTATTGGGGGTCGGCGCAGCAATCTTCTTCAGTTCTTCCACACTTCTCTATTAGTCGTCATCTCAGTAGGAAGTCACCCCTTTCTAGCCATATCGTCTTTCTCACAGTCCATTATTTGGACTCTTCCCTACTCTTATAGCCATCCACATTCATACACAAAACTTTCCTTACGACATTTTCCTCATTCCTCCGCATCACATGCCTATATCATGACAACTGATTTCCACACCACTTTTCTGTTACCGACGCCACTTTCAGACTTCCTCTTATACAGTATGGAAACCTCATATATGAAATAATTGAAACCACAAGTAGTACTAGTCCACAGAAGTATAGCAAAATTAAATATTAAATAAAAAACCGTAAATTAAAAAAATGAAATTTTCAAATAAAATAAATATCAAAATAAATTCTATATAAGACTGAAACACTCTATATAGATAAGTACCTTGACCCCAGAAAGAGCGGCAACTATGCACGCGCGCGGCATTTTTGTCGGTGCTGGCGCTTTGATACCTAGTTTGACAATTTTCGACGAAATCAAAATTTTGAAGTAGTTTTTCAATGTTCATGGATTCAAGTTCATTGAATCATTGACCTAGTGATCCAATTCTACAGAGTGTTCAAATATGATCAAAATAAGAACTCTACTTTTGGACCTAATTACTGGACCGATTTCGGTCATTTTTTGTGTATCGTCAGAATAGGCGGTAACAAGTATGTGGTTTCATTTATTGCATATATGTGGTTTCCATACTGTATACATGTATTATTATATCCATTCGCGTAACACTACTTACACATCCTAGCATATTCATCTCAGGTGCATGCAATAGCATTTTATGTATCGATGATCTTTCGATAACCTGTCTAAACAAGTATTTTGAACAGTATAATGTTTGTATAAACGCTTGTAGACACAGCGTTATGAGTAACTACCTATTTACCTGCATTCCTAGTACGCTAGTCTATTTCCACTTCTAGCCACTGCCATCCCAGTTAGGTAAACCCCCAGATAAGTGACTGTGTGACAACTCACCTACAAGTTTATAATAATTAATAAATAATAATTCTGAATCTACAAACTTCTGGCAAGTTACCTTTCTTGATTTAACACTGAACTTAGAACTAAACTAAATTTATAACAAACCAAACAATGACTTATTTTGTCTCTTACCTATTTGGCAGTAATTTGTTTACTGGTAGAAAAGATATCGCAGAGGCAGACCGGACGTTAAGTGGTTGGATGGGTGTTCATTTTTAGCACAGCGAAACCACAACCACGTCTAGTGTCTCAGTTTCTGGCATAGAAATTTCAGTCAGTAGGCCATACTACCCTGATAACATCGAATCACACGTTTACATTTTGGAATCACCCTGTACAGCATCGACTTGAAGATAGATCACATTTGGCCTCAAAAAGATGTATCTATACATCGACAAAAATAATTTAATTAATTATAATCTTTGTTTCATTGTATCAATGTGTAACCGTAAAACATATCAAGGCAGACAGGCGCGATGCGACGGTGTGACACGATTTTTCATAGAAATGGTTCTACAAGAGTCGCCTCGCGCCTTTACACATGTACCTATGTAGCTTCAAAATGATACAGTATTATGGAAAAGAAATTGTAGACAATCGAATGAATTCTCGTCGTTGTATATGTCGTGGCCAGATCTTAGAATTGATCATTTCATGAAGTGTTCGACCATTCAAAAAATTCAAAAGTCATTTATTCAAACTAGGCTGAGAATCAGCCCTTTTCGAACGTCAAAGTTACATAAGACAGTCCCACAAAACGTCCACCCTTCACCACTTCCTAGTGCTTTCGCTGGGAAGAAGAAGTGGCGCAACAAACTCCCCAGCCGCACAGCTGTCTGTTCAGTTAGAAAAACTTGATTCTATACAATAATGATGATGATGATGAATTCATTTCATGAATTGTCGAACAGTTCTGGCCACGACAGATACATCTTTATGAGGCCGACTGTACTAGATGGTAGAGTCGTGTAAAATACAAAATATTGAAACATTTACCTACTATGTAGAGTAGGTACTACACGAGAATGTGGTCAAAATTATTTCGAAAAAACCCGAAAAGAATAAAGTTTTGCAATGTTTCAGTCAAGTTTCAGTTCAGATCGATGACATAATTAATGATATACAATTAATTTTATTGTAACCTAGTTTTAAAGTTAATTTGGTACAAATATACCAGTATAGACACTTTATTTCGACGAAGCGAATAAACGTTAGAAAGCTTATTACGCAGTGAATGTAAACATTATTTAAGGTACCTACTCGTATTATATATGTTTTGCGAACTGGCCGACAAAGACGGCCTTGTAGGTAATAACTGCACTTAATTAATTTATTCATATACCGTCCCTTAAGCCACTTTACATGTGCATGGAATTTAATATGAATGCGATGGCGTGTAAATGGATCATGTAGATCTTTTATTATAGTAATTTATACTTGCTCAGAAATAATGATAGGGTATTTTTGTTACGTGTAGCGCATGTAGGGGACCATACCTGCGAGCCCTACATAATCACAAATTAAATGATATGTATATCTTTTTTACCCGACTACGGCGAAGCAAAAAGAAGGGTTATGATTTTGACCGGTACGTATGTATGTATATAAGTATGTATGAATATATGTATGTTCATCTGTTACCTCATAACTTCTAAACTACTGATCATAATTTGACAAATTCGTTGGAAACGTCTTGATCGTCCGCTGGTTATAGGCTATGTGACGTCACATTAACATGAATAAGGCGCCCACTAGAGGATATATTTGGATTTAGATTATTGTAAATCAAAGGGCTTGTCGAGCACATTAAAAATATGTATATATCATATTTTCTAAGTAATTGAAATTGTTAAAAACAAGCAAAACTGAGACTGTGCTACGTACGGCGCGGCTGTAAAATATATACCTAATAAACAATAACACCTACACAAAAGAAATAAATAAAGCGGCTCTGTAAATACTTTATCACGAAATTAAAACCCCAAAAAAATTTAAATAATAAAAAGTAAGGTTAAAACTAAAATCGACTACTGAAAAATCACGCTCTAAAAAGTATGAAACAAGAAAATATTTCAGACAGAAATCAAGACATAGGTACAATAATGGTTAAGGTAAAGCCATGTTCGTACCTGTATACCCACAACATTATACAGGCATGCGACGACGGCTTTACCTTAACCATTTTTGTACAGCCTATGTCTTGATTTCTGTCTGTAATATTTTTAGAACTTACTTTTTATTTATTTTCTTGAAATTTGTATCGTTGTTAATGTAAAAATTTAATTGGTTAAATTTTTTGATAAAACTACAAAACAGTGGATTTGCAATTTTGAAACCTTAATTTCTTAACCTTAACCATAATTAACATATTTCGATACATAAAAATTGTATAAATAAATCATGACACATTACCTATCATTTCATCACTTCTTTCAGCTGAAATTCAATCAGTTATCAATATAATATCAATGATACAAATAGAATATTTGTTTTCACTTTAAATTCTAAGTATACAATCAGTCGTTTCATATTTTTATCGGCAGATATCTGATAAACATTTGAGTCGATGTCTTTGTACAATGTGTACGCGTGACTCGGGACGCGAAGTCGGTTTGTGCCTATTCTGAAGAAGGAGAGACCACCGCTTGCCAATAATATTATAGGCTATTATGTACCTTGTATTTTTTAAGTAAATATTGTGAGTAGAGTGGTTTTAGTGATTCGTTTTGGGTAGTTTTGAGTGCTGGGTTGTTTCGTGTCGGGAATAAAAATCGAAAAATAAAAATAAACCGCAAGTGTAACAAAAGCTTTGGGCCGCGTCACCGACGGACGGACTCAAGGGCGCAGCAGCCTCCGCCGGCCGGCGCTGATCACAGTGGAGCAAGCCGCGAAGCCACATCATTGCGCCGCCGACGCTTTACCACAACACACGTTTCGCACGTCTGGCTTCGAAAATAAACAATGTTCAGCACGCCGATCGACACTCACCACCTGTTGTGAACATTTGTGTGTGAATATTGGTATCGGCGCCTCGAGCTCCGGGTCTTTTAATAACAATGTGGCTTCTAATTGCTGTGAGTGCAATTGTCTACGCCAGTGCCGATATCATCCAGGAAGCCAAGGTGTTTCATAAGTGTTGTCCGAAGAGTCAAAGTTTAGTAAAAGTGTCAGATGGTGAAGACTTTGGAGCCTCTTCTTACCAGTGTTTAGATCGCGAAAGTGCTCAGAACAGTTACAACATAAGTATTACTCCCCTTTTTGTTGGCGAACATGTACCGGTGCAGCACGGCATACCTGCAGAGTGTGATGAATTACAAATGGTGCAGATGACATCGTCAGAATTAGATAATCGGTTACAAGATTTAGATAGCTGTTACGACCGGCTCGTGTTAGAAGTTTTAAACGGCACACTGAAACCAAACATTCCTGAAGTTGTAGGATTAAGCTGTATTAAAAATGAAACATTAAAGACACCAAGAGACAAACTAATCGTACATCACTACCGGAAATGTTGTCCGAGAGGACAGAGTTACGATAGTAATTTCCATTTGTGTAGAAATACTGACGCGAACAATTCAGAAGATTGGCTAATAAAGCGCTTGAAAATGAATGATCATGATATTTATGAAATTGATAATGGACTGAATTGTAAATCGGATGAGTATGGTGTGGAACTGAGAGAGACTTTCTTTTCACTTGAAGTAGATGGAAGCAATCTGAAGACTTTGAGTAAAAAAGGAGACGGTGGTGGTGACGCCCCGCCAGGAGAGTGGTGCGTGGACCGGGAGTTCTATAGTGATGAGCTGGTCGCCCGCGTGTGCTCTCGTGACTGTTCTCAATATGGTGCATTCGGTGTGAGGAAATGCTGTCCCATCGGATACCACTACAAACCTCGACGCTGTGGTAGCTTTGTTAGCAAATGTATGCCAAACGTGGACGATGTCTTTTTTAACATATCGGATTATCTGGAGCCATTGCAACGTAAAGATGAAGACATAACAGGTAAGCTTTTTGCTTAAGTCCATTCCTTCTTTATCTTCTTATGAATGATTGAGAATAGCTCATGCTACGGCAAAAATATTAAGCAAGTAAGCACGGGGCTGACTGACCAGAATGCAAACGCATATGCCAGTGCTGCGACACTTATTTTTAAAGGTTGCAGCATCATGCTGAGATATGAGCCTTTTGACAACGTACAGGACGTTCTGTTTAAAAAAAAAAATAGTTGTTTATACTTTTATCTTTGTGTATCAGTTTGTAATCTTCCTGTGTGAGTCACAATAAATACTTTTTCATTCTTTATTTTGTGCAACCAAAAATAAAAACCATTACTCAATAAAAAAAATGAGATAATTAAAAGTTTTGGTGCTTAATGTTGTTAGCAGTGCGTTAACACCATGTTAGCCCTAACCACCACTGATAACTACGTTGATTAGATACTTATGTTAAAACATGATAGTAGTTAAAATCACTTCATAGTATAAAACAAAGTTGCTTCCCGCTGTCTGTCTGTCCCTATGTAGGTATGCTTAGATCTTTAAAACTACGCAACGTATTTCGATGCGGTTTTTTTAATAGATAGAGTGATTCAAGAGGAAGGTTGGTAGAGGGAACAGGACCTGCGATTCTCCATACAAACGTATTCATCTTTTTTCTTCCTGAAAAATGCCTCTAGAGCAATCATTTTTAAAATCAAGGGCTGCTGTAGACACGTCCCTGTTATTTCCTTTTTTTCAGAAACTTATTGGTAAAGAAAATCTAACCCTCCAAAAATGCCCCATTTTTTCCACCGTAATTAGAGGACTACCAGACAAATTCGAAAAGTTTTTAACATAAAAGATAATGATAGGAACCTAGACATACTCTTTCTTAAAATTTTAATGTAAAAAATAATTGAATCGACTCAGTTTTCGAGGAGAAAAAAGAGGAATACGAATCATCGATCTCGACAATTTTTTTTGTGATATAATCGGTCTGAGCTATAGCTCCTGTCCCTATCGCACTCTGCGGGGGCAGACTTGAGGTAATACGACGGCTATAGTTTCTTCAAATACCTATTTTTCAAATTCCTCGCAGGCCCTGTTCCCTCTTAAGGTATTGTGTAAATTGGCTGAAATATGACGATTATTGTCGAAGATGTCTGAAAAAATCATGACGACTGAGAGCTTTACTGGCGTGCGCCGCGTAAACAGTAAGAGATACATCAAATTTATGTTCTACAGGATTGAAGATCTTAAAAAGTTCAACAAAAAAGTCCGCGATAGCATAATATGTCTATCTTCTAAGGATGATGTTGAATTTTTTTAACAAATTCTGAAAAACAATAATGCTTACTGTGGTAACCATTATCTATTATTTTTAAGAATTTGATTAAAAAAAAACATTGTTTTTTCCGACGCTATTTTGACCGGTCATTATCCAATAAAATATGCTATTTAATTTGAGCACTTAATTTAAATTAAAATATGCCTTGACACCATTACCCTAATTACGTAATACCTACTCGATCAATCGGAATTTGAATCGTTTTGAACAAATTGCTAATCCATAGCTTCATAAGATCGAAAAAAAATCTGCTCAACATAACGCAATGAATGTTGTTGAACTGTCAAATTGAAACAAATTTGTCGTAATCATTTAAATGAATAGTTTAAAATATTTCACAGATTCAAAATTACGCGTAACAAATTAATCATGGTTGACGGAACGCGGGCGCAGCGTAGCGCACCTTTTCCTCGGCTATTAGGTTTTGTACCTAATACCGGTAGTACGTTCCCGTAGGATATTTTCCAACATCCACGCGGGCGAAGTCACAGGCAAAAGCTAGTATAGTATAAATGAAGTACGTTTGCTATCATTTTCCCACAAAATTGTAAGTGCTAATTGAAAACAAAGCAAAACGTTTACTAACAATTTGAGGTTGTTATGAGGACACACCATTCCATCGAGCTGACAGTTCAAACTCACATGTTATTTATTTATCTTAGAAAACACACAGTAGCGGTAGTTATCAATGACTTACGTAAGACGAAATCCCATTCAGTATTGATTTCTATATATAAAGTTCAAATGTATTTTGCTTAAAAAGTTAAAATCACGCATAGTTATGGGTAAAGGGAATGGTTAAACAATTTAATTGCGTTCACGTTAGTTAAAATCACAGTCAAAATTTTACTGAAATAAAAACTTAGTTTCAAGTCCAACATAACAGATTAAATAAATCCTGAAAAAAGATAACGTAAATCGAATATAACAAGTAAAGTATTTCAATTTTGCGTTCAATCACCCCACTGATGAGATTTTTCACCCTCACGAGCTATATGATCAAGAAAGTAGCATTCAAGTATTCGTTTTCTAAAGTAAACGAACAAACTATTTATAAGACAATTACTAAACAGATCACAAGATAGTTCCCGTTTACATACCTACATTTATTATGTTACTCATTAAAGATAATGTCTATCGATCATTCATTATCTTTATTGCTTTGCAGAAAAAAATAACCCAAATAAAATATTGCTGGAAATCTCAATAAAATCAATTGCATAATATATCCCATCTTGATATATTCTACTCCCAAGAAATCCACATAAAAAACCCAGGCCTTAAAATCAGCGATATCTAGTACCATGACCGATGTGCCTTAGGTGCATGGAAGCGGAATAAAACCAAAATTCCATCATACAAATACAATAGTGTGACGTAGGTACTTTTAGTATTAGCAAAAACTTGTCAAATAATGACATGTAGATATAGCTAGCCAGTTAGCCAGTACCTGCGTTTGACGAGACAGGCATACAGGAAGAGACGGGATGGCCGTGAACTATTGTCGCCCGTAAAATAGGCAGGTACAGAGACTTTTCCACACAGCGGCACTATCTACAGCTTGACCGTTCTTATGGGAAGGGAAATAACATTGCTTATTCTTCTAGATGTCCTCGGCATTCGCACTGACTTGCACTGCCACGAGGGTCGAGTGGTGCTGAACAAGTCTGTGGAACGGGACCGGCATCGGTTAACTTCCGACGGGCGACTGATCTCGCCTATCAGCGTCGGCGATTCCTATTGCTTCGAGGCCTTCGACAGCCGCAGCTGCCCTGATGGCAACATCTTCGTCACTGCCGTCAATTGTTTTGTAAAGGGTCCAGAAGTGAAGAACTTCCAAATGTCCTTCATCGTAAGTCATAAGTGCTCATCCATCACGATTACACTTAATTAATTTTCATGATTTCATATCATCAAACGAAAAATTGATGATAGATTCTGGAGTTGTTGAGATTATGTGACGGAAATAGTTGTTTTAGTGATTGCGATACATTTTTTAAAGTTTGTTTAGATTGGTCTGCGAGTCAATAAATCACAAGAATAGATTGATTCGTTGCTTATAAACAAACGATCAGTGACTAAGACGTACCGAGCTTTCGGGAAAGTACTTAACAAGCGATTATTACATTTATATAAATAGAATAAGGTTTTCAAAACGCCTACAGTTCTTAGTAAGTTAATTATTGTTTTTCGTGTCACCGCCTTCCATACACTGACGCACCCGTTTAGGTAAACGCCCTGACTTTCTCAGTGTTTGCAAGTCCATATTTAGGTTTATATCGGGATTGTGGGCCATGAGGGAACCATCATCCAGAAACATAGACAAAGGAGATGAGAACTCGGGCCGTGACGTCATTGCGCAGCGGGTAATCATAACCCTCCGTTAATTTCTTTGTTCACACATTGTAATACGATAGGATTTGACAGATTTGGGAGCTGTTAATGATAAGTGAAATTAAATCGGAAAATACATTTATAGTACGAGAGCCCACGACTAAAACTATGTCACATCGTTTTACGGCAAAAACCGTATAAAATCGTTAGTTTAGATGATTCTGAACCCGACTCGGTGGGCAGTACCTGTCAGAAACATCACAGTTTTATGAGAGCCAGTTTCTGCTATGTCAAAAAAAATGGCAGACGGTTTAATCCCAATAATATGTCTGATGATAAAAAATGATGAATTTTAATTCAATAGTATTTTCCAAACGTTACCCCAGTTCCCTTTTGTCCAATTTGTTAAAAAAACAGTTGGTTTCGGGTAAGCTCTTTATTAATCATACGTAAAAACACCGCAATACGATTTATTAATAACTAGCTGCGCCCCGCGGTTTCACCCGCATAAGTTTCGATACCGTGAAAATATCGGGATGAAAAATCCTATGTGTTAATCCAGGTTATAAACTATCTTTGTGCCAAATTTTATCCAAATCCGTTCAGTAGTTTTAGCATGAAGAAGAGACAAACATACACACTCACAAACTTTCGCCTTTATAATATTAGTGTGATTTCTGACAATCGAGAAGTTGTCTGATTAATAACGTGAGACACTATATTCGTCTGATATAATTTTTTTCTACATCTGGACAACCTTTTTGGTCATGTCCAACAGTTTGAATGAGAACAGAACAACAGTCAGAATGCTATGTTAACGATCAAAATGGTTTCAACACATAAGATGCACACACTTCGGTATTTTTTAAAATGTATTTTTAAATGCGTTCAGATCAGACGTGACGCGGAAAATTACTGAAATTAGGATTTTTGGATTCAGAATAACCAAACCTATCGAATTTATACGGTTTTATTGGTAAAACGATCATCATCATCATCATCATCTGCCTAGCCTTTTCCCAACTATATTGGGGTCGGCTTCCAGTCTAACCGGATGCAGCTGAATACCAGTATTTTACATGGAGCGACTGCCTATCTGACCTCCACAACCCAGTAACTGGGTAATACGATACCCCTTGGTAAGACTGGTTGTCAGATTTTCGGGCTTCTGACGACCCGTAACGACTATCAAAGATCCACGAATGACAGCCGGGACCAACGGCTTAACGTGCTTTCCGAGGCACGGAGGAGTCTCGGTATGTAAAGATGGTCACCCATCCACAGACCAACCCCGGCAAGCGTAGCTTAACCTGATGGATCGACCCGTGCGGCAGTTATTACTTAGCCACGAGCTCTTCCGATAAGGCAAAAATTTTGCTCATGGGCTCTCGTACACATATTCTACCCAATGGTACTATTTTCAAATAATGTCCAGGGAAGCATGAATTCTTTGGGTCCTAAATAAAGTGTATTTCTAAAAAATCATTATGTGGGCATGGCAGGTAAAAAGCTGAACAGATGCGTGCGTGGCTGACGATTCAGTTTCAGTGCCCATTCAATTGATCTTTTACTATAGTAAAATTTTTGAATCATAAGAATCTATTTGTATCGTTAAAATAATTGCGTTGTCTTGTGTTTATGTAGGTAAGAAGCAGATCTATTTTTAGTAGGAATGTCGACACTTGACTTTTTGTATTTGATTAAGTAATTTACACCATACGATCTAATATCGGTGGTGACGGTAATTTCTGAGACTTATGTAGGTACCTTATAATCTGGGAAACTTCTTAAATAATTATTTAAATCAACACATATTATCAATAGTCAAGTCTATTTTTTCACTTTGTTGATCAATGGACGTCAATCTATCAATTCTAATTCACACTCACACACGCACTAAATTTCCTCTTTTCCATTTATCTGAAAATATCATAACATAACACAAGTTCACAGTATGCCATCATCCGGGCACAAATCCAGACTCCGGCCTACTACTGAAAAAAATTTTTGGTTGTTCTAGTGGACAGTTTGCCCTAGCATGAGAACCCATGCTAAGTTCCGCAATCGCGTATTTAAACGAGGCAGTGGTTCAGCGGAGCAGAGCCTCTTAAAGTACAGGGTATTGGTTAGTTTTCCTCCGCTCCGCCGCAGTGGAGTATCACCCTTATGTTTAATGGTCTGTAATGGTCTACTGACATCAACGCTATTTTTCAGACTTTCAAACTGCTATCAAATATTAGGCTGATACTCCACTGAGGCGGAGGGCAGGAAAATTAACCAGTACACTTAACTTTAAGAAGCTTTTCTCCGCTTCAAACACATACAAGTTTATTTTGGTTAATTTTCTGAAAAAGAATGTCAGCCTTACAATCGACGGTTCCAAAGCTGTAGTATCGCTGTAGATAGCAAGTTTGACATTTTTATTTCCGTGGCAGCTGATCTGCATCTCCAGTGTGTGCCTGGCGCTGACGCTGGTGGTGTACATGTCGCTGCCGGAGCTGCGTAACCTGCACGGCCGCACGCTGATCTGCCACGTCAGCACGATGCTGTTGGCCTACAGCTGTCTCGCACGTGCCCAGTACAGCCTCGTTTTCAATAAGACCACCTGCACTCTTCTTGGTAAGTTATTTTTTAACACCGTACCTATTTCTTACCATTATCTTCTGAAACTTTATTGAAGCTTAAAGCTCCGTGCAGAATAGCGCGACGCGACATCGGTTATTGTTATACCGTGAATTTTTCTTAAAAATTGTATTGTTCGAGTCGCGTTGCGCCGTCGCGACGCGCTGGTCTTCACGAGCCTTAATGCGGAAAATAATGTGACCCTTGTTAATTTCTAACTAACACTTAACTTGAGGGAACACCGATCCTCAGGCCGAATCATCTACTTGTCAGACAGCTACGATAAATCTATCGTAAAAGGAAATACAAGAAGTATCAATCACACAAATAAAGTGGATGAACGATTAGATTCATTTTATGGTCATGATAAAGAGGTTGTTCGAGCTTCATTCAGTTTGTCCCCTGTAGTACATAGTTTGGTGTAAAAAGCCTATAAACTGATTCATGACGGAACAGTCTTCCCTTTTAAAATAAAGACAATTTATTGCGTGCGTAAACAAAGTGCATTTAATAATAAACTATGGGAAAAATGAGTTCACTTCCTGAAAATTCCCATCTCTTAATGGCGCGCGAGCTCTTTTTTGTTTTAGCGTGGGATACCTTTTTATTATAATAAGTCGCAAATGGGAAATTAATAATCGAAACGATAAGTGGTACTACGTTTCGATGAATGATATTTATAAACACAGTCTGTTTTGAATGAACTTTATCTCGTAAGTACTTGATAACATCTGCCTGCAATAAAAATCGAAGATAAAAGTGGCGACCTAATCTATATCATATTTTAAGGCGTATATTAAATATACAGTGCTGCAGATATTATAATGCACTGGCATGTAGTTAATGAATACACGATAATTTTGAATCAAAGTTACGTAAATCGCTATATTTACTCTCAACTACAAGGTATCCTAATGTTGAGATTGGCACGCTGCACAAATATTATGCAAATGATTCTCAACTAATTTGCACTATATGTCTGTATTAATTAGCATACAATAGAACAATAAAATAAACGGATATCTAATATTCCCAAAGATTTGGAGACTTGTGACGTAGCACTACGAGTATTAATTAACTTGTCATGTTTTTTGTGACGTTCTTTTTATATTCAGTTCCGTTTCAAATCTGTTTGCAATAATGAGATAGGTAGAGCAAAATCTGCTGTTAGGATACTTAGAATATATGGTAATTTTACCACAACTATACGACCAATATCATCAATCTAATGTATTCTGAACCGTATAAATAGAGTGTCATACTACACCATAATATTCCATTATTCATGTTTTCTGATAAATAGACTTTGTTATTATTAATAGTAAAGGATAGGCAATACCATGTTATTAGAATTTGTTTTTCGTGTTTGAATTCACGTTGTCACTAAAATGTTTGTTTCGCTTTTCTTCATCAACAATCCTCTCCACTTTCGCCAAGGTATTCGAGTCAATGATCGGTCCCTATAGCCAACACCATTTTAGGCTTTATCTTAGTGATCACCAGCATGGCTTCGTCAGGAGTCAAGGTCTACTGCCACAAACTTAATGTTTTTTACAGAGTCCCTGATAGAGACTATTGACTCAAATAAGCAGTTTGATGTGATATACACCGATTTCAGTAAGGCGTTTGATAAAATCTCCCATTCCATACTGATAAAAAAACTGGCAACATATGGTATCACGAGACCTCTGCTGAAATGGTTGGAATCATACCTCGCTAACCGTGAATTTTATGTTGTAGTAAATGGTTTTCGCTCTACCAACAAATTATCGCATGACGTCCGGTGCCCCGCAGGGTTCTCACTTGGCTCCCATTTTATTTATCATTTTTATAAATGATCTTCCCCACTGCCTTCAATTTTCGGAGTGCTTTTTGTACGCGGATGATTTAAAGATTGCAAGGAAAATCCAATAATCAAATGATACTCAGCTTCTGCAGGACGATCTGAACAGAGTAAATGAACGGTGCAAGAATAAAAAAAAGGAATAAAGTTCAACAAATGCTACCACCTGTCATTTTCTGGAATGGTTCACCCGATCCATTCGAGCTACTTTACCGATGAACATAACGTTGATGAAGTAGAAACTTCATGGGATTTAGGAGTCCTATTTGATAAAAAAGTTACTTTTATACCCCACAATTTTTTTTAAATTAAAAAAGCTTCCAAAGTGTTTGGATTTGTGCAATAATGCCAAGGGTTTCAAACAGGACAGCACTAAAATATTGCTGTATAAAAGCCTTGTACAAAGCATACTAGAGTACTGTAGCGTTGTATGGAGACCACATTACGCCACTCATAAACTTCTCATAGAAAGGTTCAAGAAACGATTTCTATGGCACCTCGCTTTTTCCAAAAGGAAAAGCAAGCAGCTGAACTCCTATGTGTCCCGTCTGCAAACTTTCAAGATGCTCTCGTTATCGACTCGAAGAGAAGTTATGGATGGCCTGTTTCTGTACAAACTCCTCAGAAAGCAAATAGACTGTCCACAGTTAAGTCTCATCAAGTTTCGTGCCCCAACCCGCTGTCCTCGAAAACCTATCACTCCGCTCCACCCACCCTTGCGTAAAACTGTCCTAGGTGCTAACTCACCTCTACCGCGAATGTGCAAAATTTTAAACAGCTGTAGAGACCTGATCGACGTACACCACGATAGCATAGGAAAATTTTGTAAATTAATTATTAAATACTACTCGCACAACTAAGGCATCTTCTAAATAGGCAATTTATTAATTTATGTACTTATTTGACGTTACTTAATTTAATTTAACTCCTAATAAATTATAATTTATTATCCGAGGTAAACCAAATATTAAATCTTAGTTCAATTTTACTTATTTATCTGCCACCCTGTTACAAATCTATATAATATAATATCTTTATTTTTATTGTTCTATTTTTTATTAATTTAATTCGATTCTTGATTTGTGTGTTGTATTGCTAGATGTATGCTTTGTTTTTTTTTCATTATTTTTAATCACCCAATTAAAATGTAATATCTAAATATAGTGTATGTGGTGTTAGTCTGTAAGTAATTGTTGCACTTATAAATGTATATCGTGTACTTTTTGTTATATGAAATGAAATGTGTAAACAATTGTAGGCTAACCTCTTAATAAATAAATGAAAACAAAAGCTCGCGCAACAAATGTTTGCAACAAATGTTTGCAAATTCGTGTAGCGAATGCTCACGGCGGCGAGTACATTGTAAAGACTTGGTCCCGGAATACAACCCTGAGGGAGAGACACCATTAATAAAACATCGCTTACTGTTCTTAACTTGTCAAGCATCAACAAATGAAACACAATAAATTTAACTACATATATTGTTGCGAAACTTCCGGGAGTCGCATCGCTTTCTGAAATAATTGAATGCTAATGCATGCATGCATGTACTCGTATTCAATAGCAGCATCAATTCAGTTCTGTTCTGATTGGATCTTTCTCAAAATATGACGTAAATGGCACGAGTAATTAAGTCATTGAATGTATGAATCTGATTAGGTAAGATAATTATTATGGTGTAGTAAGGTATGATCGATTTAAATATTGTTCTATAGTTTGCGTTTTTATAATACCTGCGTTATCAAGAAAATCTATTTATGTGTTGTTACGTCATCGAACAAATAAATTGCCTAAACATCAATTCTAATTTGGGCCTCAGTATGGAATTGGTGAATCAGCCTGTACTTTGTGTTTTTATTAAAAGAATAAGGCTTATGTATTGTTAACTATGACTAAAATGGTATTATTTGTAAAGCCAAGTAACAATTTGTCGAAATTAGTTAGTATTTTATAGACATATCTACATATTGCTACTAAAAACCAAATTAAAGGTAGGTACAAAAAAAATCATTCGCACAAAAATCTTAAAGTAATAAATATTAACAAAGAATGAATTATTGGATACATATTGCTCATAGTTGACCAATCCATTAGAAACATTCCTTGCTCTAACGCCAAAAGGGTAGAGGGTAACCCATTTCTCCAAGCATCACACCGCATAATCGAAAACTGAATTCTTGTGATTTGATTTCAATAGTTGTTACTTTTTTAATTTCCGTCTCTACAAAAAAATCCTCTGACTAAATTATGCACAGTCTCAACATGTAGCTACTTATCGGCTAGATTGTGATTAATCAACGTTAACGTAGTAGTGCGCAAGAGAGATAATTTGAGAACCGAAGTAGTTCTGTAGGAACGATGCCAGTCATAGTTGATCCATTACATGGTTGCTCATTGTTTGCACAGGGTACGGGATCTACTTCGGCTTTGTGGCCGCGTTCGCGTGGCTCAACGTCATGTGCTTCGACATCTGGTGGACATTTGGGTAAGTTTTGTTAAGAATCAACACAAACCTGTTGGCTCTGTTACCATCATTCTCAGTTTGATCACACGCATCTAGATCCAGATGCGTGTGGTCAAAGTGTTATTACAATTGTAAACACTAAACAAATAATTTCCTGCGATCAAAAACTTTACTTCGCACTCCTAATTTCAGATTGAGTACACATCGCGGGCCCAGATAGCGAGAGTTTGTTTATATCATAACGTTCAAGAAAATATTCGGCCGTGTAATGCGCCAGACACTGCGATGCATTCAGTTTTGAACTACTAGTATATCTATATTCCGAAGTGTTTCAAAATCAAGTTTAGACGCTATTGTCGATACATATCAAACATTTTGTTTCACATGCTGAATGCAAGCTCATATTTTCAAAGATTGACAGCTTTTTAATGAAACTTTTGTGGTTCAATGAATGAAGATGTTTATACTTCAAAATAATTCAAATGCTGATGTTATTTATCCGTGAAATAGTTCTACAAAATACGAGTAAATGAAATATTGGGTCGTGATAACAATTCAATCTGGTAGCCTACACAACCGGATTTTACGGGTGCGTAATGCTGCTATCTGTGCTAGCCGCGGTTTGGCTAGGAATACAGGCGCTGCGCCGGCGCTGTCGTGAGCGTGACTAACGGCTCGTTTTTCGTGAAAAGCTACAAACAGTCTGTGTCTCCGAACTGTTAAGATTTAAAGTCTACGTTTACAAATGAAATGATTTGTGCTAACTTAATGTCATCATTGATTAAACAAATGCTTGGTGTTGCTCGCAGTCGTTTGTCGCAATGTGGGTAAATGTTTGTTTTGTCTTAGTTATCGATGAGTATACATACCGGCTCTTTGATATTTGCACATGGCAAGAATCCCCGGGCCACGTTAAGACGTTTAAAATAAATATAACAAATACCGCAATGATCTAATGGAAGTTAAACAATGTATAATTATAGCAAATCATTGTTATACTTATGTATTAATCTTTTGTAGTTACATTTTTATTCGATAACTGGCGCATTTTACGTAATAGGGTTTAGGATGTGATAAAAGTGATGTGATAACGGATAGATAATACATAATTTGTTATCACGAGAGGAGGCGTGAAACGACTGAATCATTTATAAGTAGTCAGCCATTCATGCTTTATTCCTAGGAAAAATATGATAGTTGCTCCTGGATTATTGGTAGGAAAATGGGATAGACCTAGCACAAAGTCCAACCAGGGGGTCAACCACCACCTCTTTAAGCAGTATTATTTTAATGTTACTTCAGTGCGAGAAAGAAGTGGAGCTATACAGGACGTCTAACTCCATCTCTTTCCCACCTGATCAGCCGTGAAAGGCACCTATCCTTTCAACCTTGGTTGGAATATTGTATTTACGAAATAGTACCTAATTGTTCAGTGCCGGGAGCCTTCCTGGAGGGCTATTTTAAATGTAGGTTTTTCTTAGCGATTACAGTATTATATAAACCGTGAAAATAAAATCTGATGTATATTTTAACAAGATTTATTAGTATATGCGTCGGTTTTAAAATAATTTTGATTAAAAAAAAAAACACTGCTTAAAATATAAAAAAAAAGGTTGGAAACTACGTATAGTGACAAGGCCCCTTAAAAATTACTATTTTAATTCGTTTTACAGTGTTTTATACACGTAACACGGTTTTAAACCTAATGCCGCTGACCGTCCGCGATGGTTTACTTTAGCGCAAACGTAATGCATCCCTCCCGGAGGGTTCACTTCCAATATGTATGGCGTCATGGGATGGCGTATGGGTTCTTCTATGAAAAGTTGGTGGATTCGAAAGTGTTAATAAACCAACTTTTGATTACCGCAGCGTTGTTTTCAACTTATCCTATTGTTATGTGAAAGTAGACTGACTACATCCGCTGGGTGGGAAAAACCGTTGCATGTTTCCGATATATTTCCTCAATATGTTTCAACGGACGTGCCTGACTGTGTGTAGTTAGTTATGAATGGGCGTAGGACGAAATAAGTAGGTATCTATGCGTCTTACACCCACTATTCCAAGTATTCCTCACACACTTGCATTTCCTAATTGCATAACACACTTTTTGTCACAATCCGAAGGATTTGATTGAAGATAATTCCGAATCCATTGCTTCAAACAATTTGAAAAATTTGTCTGCTCGGGCACGTAAATAACGCATGAATGTTGAAGAATTGCCATTGTAAGTGTGTTACGCAATTTCCCCGTGAGTCTAGGCATCAATTGAATGGAAAATTAGTTATCCAATGGGCCGGGACCGAGACGTTTACAGAACCATGTTTTTTCTTACGTCACTTTCCCAGTTTTATGAATATCCTGTAAGTAATATCTATTGTTCTGGTGAATAATTTGTTCAGTAATAGGTATGTTTGTACATTTCCATCATTTATAGTACCTATTTTGTTTTCTAAGAAATATATTAAAAGGGTTTTCAGCATATTCAGTATTGGTAGTTACTTAAATTCCTTCTAGAGTACTACCTTCCTGAACGCCTTGTACCTAGAGCATCAAAATAATGCATGCGACGTTAATCTTACCTACATAAGATGATTTATGAGTAATTAAGTAATTATGATTGTCACCACCACTATCGTTTTGTGGATTTAAAAGGCTATACCTAAATCTACTTATAATGAGTACTAAAGTACCTATAAGTCCACCTAGAATTAGTTTTAATAAGGGGTTAGTTTTGAAGGCAAAATAATCAGGCACTTTTATTTTTAAATGTAACTTTTTTTTCGTATTAAGTTTCTGAATCTTTAAATGCAACCGAATCAAGAGCATCAAAAGCTATCAAGTACCGATAAAAAGTGTCAGTGTTAGATGAACGTCAGTGTCAGTTTACAGAACGGTTTTTTTTGTTCGCCTTCATTTGCTCCCATCATTACCGAATTAAAACATACGCCGTGATACTACACTATAATGTACCTAATAGCAAATAAGTTCATAGGTTTAGCACTGAAAATCATTTGTAAATGTAGATATTTCATACTTATAATTTTCTAACACTTTTCAGCGCATTTTCAAAACTGCGAAAATTCGAAATGCTTCACCATGACACAAATATAAAACAATTAATTATGAGCAAATAATATTAAATTAAGTAGGTACAGCTGGCGACAGACAGACATTTAGCAAAAGCTACGACTATTTTCCAGAAATTCAACTAATTAGACTTTAATACGGAGTAATGTTAAAGCGTAATTTGATGGCTTCTAATGTCGGATTACAAAAGCCAAGCGTGCAGGTGACGATTAGGTCGCGTTAATGAAAACCGACAGAATAGGAAAACGCACTTTATGTGTCGGCATTGTGTGGGTGGGGCCTAATGAAGACGCGTCACCAACCACTCCAACACAATACCGCGAATAATTACAATATAGAATAAAAATAACGCAAACTTTATTATAAACGAACTGAGAAGGTCGTGTAGGTCTGCTTTTATTATTAGGGTACCGTGTCGTGGTTTTCTTGAAGGATAACTCAACAGAGTTTTCCTTTAAGAAAACTACGATACGGCACACGTACACCACGGCTACGGGTAAAGCCTCGTTCAGACCAGCGCGACGCGACGGCGCGACGCGACTCGAACAATACAAATCCCAAGAAAACTTCACGGTATAACACGTGCAGACTAGCGCGTCGCGCTGTCGCGTCGCGCTAGTCTGCACGAAGCTTTACGGCTACGGGGTACGATTGTTGTCGTGGTCTTGAACTGCTTTGATTTAACCATAGATATGATTTACAGGAAAACGAAATGGATCTTATGGGCTGATACCTAATTGTTTTTAGGATATTACAAAATTCTTGCTTATTTAGGTCAGAATTTTCGCTAACCCCTTTAGATACGGAATCTTTGGCGAGCAATTTAAAGTCGCTCTCAACCATATTTTAATTTAAATATGGTTGAGTTAAGATAACATTCATAAAGCATACGTATGGTAAATGTTAACACGCTACAGTTCTGTTTACAATTTCCTGGTTCAGTTGAAGTATAGATGATTACACGATTAGAAGCACAGCCGGGATATCTGTAGGTGCGCTATAATGAACTTATTATGTTCGGAGCTTTAGTTATCTACGGCTTAATTTTTATCAGAAGTCGGGCGCTTGTTATCGTGTATTTTGTCACAGTACTTACTCCTCGTGATTAGCTAGTCAATCCCCATGACCCGGCCGACTTAATGGGAGCAGTAAAAACCAATAAAGACCCCATAGGTATGTGCTATTAGCTCACGTCAGCGTCAGGGCCGTTACGACTTCCATGTTTGCCGTAATCGCCATAAAAGTGATGGGCCTAGGAGCATTATTATTCCAACAATAAACTTAATTGTGTCTAGTTCCTTTACTGATCTCACTGTGTATATCAAATCTGTGGTCATATTTTAATGTGCTCGAATATCATAGACGTTTTTTTTACTGACATTGTTTAAGATGCAATATCAGTTCAGTATATATACTTCTCGGTAATCGATGTGATCATTTGAGGAATTCTAAGACGTTATAAAAAATTGAATATGTTTGCAGATGTATTAAACTATGTAAATAAGCAAGTAATTTTGTCTCTTTGCTTAAGAATATTCTGGAAACTAAGTAATGAGTCTATTTCATTTAAACTACTTTAATATTTACTTGAAAAAGTTCAACTTCCCGACAGTTGTGTTTAGAGTTCCATAGCCAAATGGCAAAAACGTAATCCTTATAATTTCGTCATTTACAGCCATTTGACTCGCAGACTAGTATATGCACTAGTACACATAGGTAACAACCATAGATATCCGTGGTAACAACATAGCAGGTCTGCTGAAATAAATTTCTTAAGAAATAAGCAGTACCTTTGTACTCATAACTATGATTATGTCTTATCTGTATCTATTTTTCTGTGTGTACATAAATAATAAAATACGCATCACGCCTGTAATACCCAGAGGGTTAGGCAGAGGTGTACGTTATAGTAGTTACCCGCCATATTTCGCCAGTTATGTTTAAGTCCTATGTAATAGGGGGCGAGCCTATTGCCATCAACCGGGAATAAATCCAGACTCCGGGCTGCTACCAGATGAAAAAACCCAATAATACTTTGCCCGAGCTGGGAATCGAACCCGGGACCTCTTGCTCAGCAGTAGCGCTTGCGACCACTAGACCAATGAGGCAGTTAGTATATGCACTATATCTATGAAAATTGGAAAGAAGGTATATTTTATGCACCGCTAAACAATGGTGTGGTGAAATTACGAAAAAAGCAATTAGTGTTTCTCCCCATACATAACTGAGGAATGAAAAAAAATATAAATGCACATAAGCATGTAGGGTATCGTTAAATAAAGAAATCTCTAAGATGTTCATAATCATAATCTTTTCAATTATGGAGTTCAACGATACCCTGTGCATTGATTTGTGCTCCTCTTAAAAAACGATCAAGTTTTTTTGATATGGAATATGTTTGATTAAAACTACAGTAATAAATTGGTTTTCCATAGTTTTTTCGAGAAATACAAACTTTTTGTTTTTCTGTTGTATTAGAAGCTAGTATTGTTCTTAATTAGTGTAAAAACTTATTGTTTTTAATATTTAATTTTTGGTAATTTGTCCACTAGGAGTGTCCGCACCGTGCAACCGATGCGCAAGGCGGACGCCGAGCTGCGCCGGTTCCTGTGGTACTCGCTGTACGCGTGGAGCACGGCCATCCTGCTCACCCTCATCACGTTCCTCTTCGACAAGTACCCCGTCGCCGAAATCCTCGACGCCAACATGGGAGAAGGAATATGCTGGTTCGGACAAGGTGAGTAACTTTTTCTGCTAGCTTCCAGCTCATTCAAGGGTAGGCCTTACCCTATGAGCACCCTGCTTAACGAAAAATTTGTTTTAAATTTTTAAGGATTCACGAAGATATGATTAGCACCTACCTACATTTATTTGGTTGGTTACATTCCTTCTTGGGTTGACATACCAGCAACCTAGTTATGTTGGTGACAAGGATATCGTGGCTATCGATGACGTATCTAAGTGAGTAGGTACCTATATCTCCCACCGTACTTTTTACAGTTTTTACGTAGGATGAGTTTTACGTAGGTATGTAACCAAAAATGTGAACTTTCCATCGACACGTCACATTTCTTGTAATATGTATAAACCCGTTACGAAATCACTCTACCCAACATACACTTGTTTCCCGCAATCCCAGTTTATTTTAAATTTTTTAGTTTGTACGCCGTTTGCGTACCGAAATATCGGAGATTTTTATTAAAACATTACATGGGTGTAGTATAAATATTATAATAGCTACGTACGTACATATTTCACATACAATATTGAACATTTGGTTAAGATTTACAAAAGCTTAAATAAAGACATGTGGAAGACGTGAATTTATTTTACGAGTATGTGTCAATTACTACAAAGTCAAGTGTGTAGAAGAAATAATTTGAAGATTTAATATCGTTTATCAAGCCACAGATTTTGGAAGCTTCTGCTAGCAACTCGACGTGACTCATAGTGAAATATATAAGTCCAAAATATTATGAATATTTCTTTCATTAGAATGTTTCGTAGCTGATAAATGTGTAGTTTCAGTAAACGCCCGCGCTTTTAAAGTAAACTCCCGGCCCAGTTCTGCGTACAATAAAAATAATAAACAAACCCATATCGTCATTTTTCTTAAAACTACACAGTTTTAACGAATTACGTTTTTTCATTCATTTATCACCTTGATGTCTATATGAAAATTACAGTTCTCATGCATTGTTTGAGCAACAATCTGGACAGATTTGCGATTATTTTCGTCAGAGTAACGAGTACCTACTTCCAACAGCTATGCTAGCTACAACTCAACGTTTATGAAGATTCCTGAAACATAGTTGTGTAAATATACAACTAAGGATTTGTTGACCATGGTCATCCGCATGACAGCATTACTATGTTTACATATACCTAGGTGGGGCGGGGTGCATGCTGTACTTATAGATATAATAAATACAAGTTAACACGCATGAGTAACATATCTAATTAACTTAAGTAATTGTAATGGAAAGAAAATGTGATGAATAAAACCGACTATGGAATTAAGTGCGCTTTTGCTAAAAGTTGGCAACGTCGTAAATAGCTGTCAAATGTTTAACTGTTTTGATTAATTTGGCATTATTATTTTATGGAAACATGAAATGTGGCTAACTAGTGAACTAAGATATTGATTATGAAACTCAATAATTAAAATCGTAACACCAAATATTAAGTTTTAGATGTAAAAAAAGTATTTGGAAACTTTCCAAATGCCTTTTTTACACCAAAAACGGTTACAACATCAAATTCAGTGTTATTATTGCAATTCATTATTAATGTTCTAATTCGCTAGTTAGCCACATTTCTTATTTCCATACTGCAATATTGCCAAATTAATCAAAACAGCGAAATATTGGACATCTATTTGCGACGTTGTCCACTTTCAGAATCTCTTAAGGTCTTTTACAACTCGGTAAATGTACTAAAACTCCAAAAGTGATGACTTGGAAAAAAATATGACTGTAGGAACGATACCGTGAAAAAAGAAATACAGTTTAAAATAGTGAATTTAGCACGGTCCTGGTAGGATGGCGTTGACAGAATAAAATTACCATCACCTGAAGTTCATTGTTCAAGTGAACGCTCTACTGACTTCAGATTCCGCGTGCCGTTATAGTATTGGACACAAAAAAAGTACAGAATTATATCTTATATATAGCACGTAGCAGTTTTCTTTACAGTTCTTGTCATTTGTTATTGCTCATGTGAAATGATATCGCAATCACTTTTACACGTCATGTTTATAACAATAAAATCGATATTTCCTATCTGACTACCCCTGAGAACAAATGGCGAAAAAATGGCTCAGGGGTCAAAGTCTCTTTGTGAAGTTATATTTAATATAAAAAATATTGTTTAACAAAGTGCAGGGTAGCATAAGGCCAAAAAAAATAAAAAAAAAAGGGTAGCATCCGGTCTGGCCCTTTGACGAAAGTTTTAGGAACAATTTGAGTGAACCTGGCTGATGCATGCGTGCCGAGTGGTGGACCACACGGCACGCATGTATCAGCCAATCTTATCTTAGGTAACTCCACGACCCGATACACAACAATACCACCAGCATACCAATATATCCAGACCATTACGAGGGATTGTATTAAGTACAAATATTTGGGCGCTTAGAAAATGGGGCGACTAGGCGACATGTGACCCGCCTCATAATAATTGGTACACATATCTGTCTAATTGATGACGACGTCAACATGTACGTAGGTGTTGATTCATTGTCTGCGATAAAGCTAGCACTGGAACACGTCACGAATCATCGCCATCATAATAGTAAAACGCTTTGCCAATATTGGGCAAGACTGACTAGAAATAACAATGGCAGGATTGGTACCTAATTTAATAATTAGCCTTACCAGCAGGCGTTGTTATAATTGGTCTGTAAGAATATCTTTATTCTTCCCCGGGATTTAACAAAATCAAATGTTATCTCCTTAGGCATCAAATCAGTTTGCTTAAATTCTTCTAATATAGCTACCCGCTATAGTTGACGAACTGATTGCAGATTATCTACTTGTGCATCAGTTTCGGGCAAGACATAAAAGTCAATCATTCTGCCTAGCTTTTTCCCAACTTCGTTGGGTTCGGGTTCCAGTCTAATCAGATGCAGCTGAATACCAGTATTTTTCATGGAGCAACTGCCTATCTGACCTCCACAACCTAGTTAAGGTAACACGATACCCATTAGAAGTGGCGGACTAAGCCTATTTTTATCTCCTCACTATGCTGTTCACGAAAAGTAAAATATACATAGGTTGCAAGAAATTTTTAGCACCCGACGCGGAATTCTCGGTTAGGTTTCTTTTGAAAATTCTAACGGAAATCGGAGTTGCTTAGGCGACTCATACAGAAAAGTTTGAGAGGTAGAGTAGAGTATAGAATGCAAGATCGAGTGATTAGGATCCCGTGAACCCGCCTCTGGTTAGGTTTTCTTTTGACTATTCATACAGAAAGAGGAATTAAGTTGTCGAGGTATGTAGAAAATTTTAAGAATCAAAAATGTTGACAAGGGCGACCGAAGCCATCTCGAAAATTTAACCACCCCACTTTGTAGGTATACTTAGTTAAGATTTTCTTTTGACTACAACTCGAAAGTTGACCTTATTTGGGATTTGATTTAAAAGTATTTCTCAAAATTTGGGAGCCCCCAAGGAACGGCGGCCCGGAGCGGACCGCACCAGCCACCTCACCTTAGTCCGTCCGTCAGTGTCCCTTGGGAATACGGCTTAGTAGGCGACTCGGCCGCTGAGTCTGGCCCGATCCGGCCGAGACAGGAATTTTATTATTATTATTATTTTTGAGTGGAAACTGGTTGTAAGACTTTTGGGCTTCAGATTACTCGTAACGACCGTCAAAGATCTACGAATGACATCCGGGACACGGCTTTCCGTGGGGTCTCGATATGTTATGAATGGTCGCCCATCCACAAAACAACCACGGCGATCTTAGCTTATTAACCTTCAATCAATCCGTGCGGTATTATCATTTAGTATTTCGGGCAAGTCATGAGTTTCAAAAACTCGTAATGATTACTGAGTTGATCACTATGGTTGGGTAGGTGGTTTTCAGACCGTGCATAGTTATAAACTCCCCTAAATATTGCGGTTAAGAACAACCAACTCTGTTCAGAAAAGAACCTAATCATTCCGATCACGTTAAGATATGACGTAATTTTCGCTCCTAGCCAGTCTTAGCCTTTTGTGAACAAACTTTTTGTAATGAACTTCAAATGCTCTTTATCATGTTAATCTCAATTTGATTTGGTTTAATCTTTTGATGCGAGGTTCCTATACACACACACGCACATTTTTTTGCCAACCAGTCATATAATTTTAAAACGCTGTAGGTACCTACTAAGAAATATCGTCTACGTCCCGAATCTTTTCATAGAATCTATGAAAATATTCCGAATTTGATTTTAAAAGGTTCTCTGTAAAAGAATGGGCTAGGAAATGATTACTACCTACTTTTGCTTTAATATTGAAAATGTTAAAGAACGTGTTACCCAATAACTTTTACGTTTTACCCAATAACTGTCGGCGAACTGAAACGAAATTTATTTTACTCGTATTCAGTGATTTTACCCTCCTTAAGATAATAGATCTATGCCTATTTATGTTTACAGTTCAGAACTCGCGGACAGACTGGCCGCATTACATATACTTCGTGATCCCCTTGGGCCTGGTGACGTGCACCAACTTTGTGCTGTGGTTACTGACGGCCCGCCATTGCGCGAAGGTCAAGTCCGAGGTGCACCGTCTGCAAGCCGGCTCGGTTGGCGACCGCGCCAAGCGACGCTTCCGAGTCGACAGGGCAAAGTGAGTTAGTTATTCGTCACTTCTTTCTTCGTGTTTTTTTTATCACCGTTAGTAAACGGTAAGTACTTCGATCTTATATGGATAAATTGATGTCATCGATGATAACAGTTTATTACAGCTTATTTGCGCACCGTTGAGACAGTTAAGTCCAGTGGTTATTCAAATAGACATACATTATCAGCTTCAACTATTAAATACTCGTTTTTACTTGACAAATGTTCGTCTTTATCCACCTTAAATGAATGCATAATCAGCCTATAAGGTTCCCACTGCTGGAGCCTGGGACACAGTCCTCCGGCTGGGCCTGGGCCAGGCCTCCAGCTGGGCCTGGGACAGGCCTCTCTGTGAGAGGGAGGGGGCGTAATCCACCACGCGTGCCCAGTGCGGATTGGTAGATGTCACATGTCTTCGAATTTTTAGTTTTCTGACATGCCGGTTTCCTCACGATTTTTTCAAACACCGTTTTGAGACAATAAAATTACACAAAGTAAGTGGGTTCGATTCGAACTCACGACCTACAACTCGTAAGTTCGCCGTTACCATTGTGTCACCACTAAATGTATACTTACTGTTTGTTTCAATTCAATTGATTTTTGTTTGTGCTATAATTGGTAGTCAAATTCAAATACCTACCTCACAAGGTTTACTTTTATCTAAAACATGAACCAATTTCAAGCAATTCGTCCCCGTCTACAGAAACCGTGAGATGTTTTCAGTATTCGCGAATACCTACTTTCAATGTTTGTTTGGGTTTCTACCGGTAAGCTGTTTTTATGTATTATAAATATGTATTTTAAAGATAGCTTCATTGTAATATTATTGTAGAAGCTAAAGATAAACACTTAATTTTAGCTTCCGCAGGTTAAAATCTCTAACTGTGCTTATTAGAATTTTTATTTAATGTTACTTTTTGTAAATGTTATGTGTTTAATGTGTGTCTGATTAATAAATGAACAGGGACTTTATTAACGAATGAAGTAGGCGTCGACTGTGTGATGTCACGAAGGGCAATTACCCGCCTCGTTTATTAATCATTTGGTATAACTAAGTAGGATTGCTTGACCATGATTAAAACATGTCACTTAAGTGCAAATTGCGTACGTACACGGCGTGCGTTCGGCCCATCATGACCTATGCGGGAGCCGTATTTGCACACGCAAAACCCCGCCATATTCATAGGATGCAAACGCTCCAAAATAGATTTCTCCGGAAAATCACCGGTGCCCCCTGGTACGTTAGGAACGAGATCCTCCATCTCGACCTAAAGATCCCCACAATCCACCAATTTCTCAAACGCAATTCCAAGCGTTTCTTTGAGTCCGCCGCCAAACACCGCAACCCTCTGGTTGTCGAGGCCGCCAATTATGTCACGAGTAGAATCAGTCAGACCCGCCGCCCAAGGCAAATCCTTACCGACCCAGACGACCCCATAACCCTCCTCCAGGAGAGCAATAGGGCCACAAGTACAGTGCACAAGAAACACAGACACCGACCCGCATTCCGACCTCGCCGCCGAGGTCCTCCGCGATCGCGACCCGCCCGAGTAAATAATACTCCCCACCGACCCTTGCTCGCAGAAGCGCCAGCCCGCGTTTTGCTGAGAAATGTAGTCTTAAATTCCCCGATTAATAATAATGAATCATCTTTGATCCAGCCTGTCCCAACTTGCTGTCCTCCCCCCAGCGACGCCCTAAGCCGAGGTCCGTACCCCACAGGGGGTGCCCTTAGCGAGCGTTCGCCTAGTTTTTAATTTAGAATAGTTTTGCCCCTGGCTGGAGGCTTTAAGTTAGTAGCTTAAGGCAGCCGCAGGATTGACCGGTTAAGTAGTCATCACCTCAGAAGTGAGCTACGAGATGCCCTTATTAAAAAAAAAAAAAAAAAAAAAGACCATGATTAACACATTCCCAGTCTTTAGCAGAGACAGAGTCTTTACGTATATTTTCTGAAGCCTGATTTACACGGTGCGTAATTGCTTGTGGTATACCATAAAGCAACAATAAAAGTTGCACCGTCTAAACAGTTTATAGACGATGCAACCATTTTACTGTATGCCACAGGCAAGACACTTGCATCGTGTAAATGGGGCTTTAAAGATACTTCGAAAGCAGAGAGCAAAGAGCTTCGAAATTGAAACTGTATTGAATTGGCGTTAATTACTTTAATACTTTCGACTCCTCCTACTTTTCTTAGAGCTGATACGCCATGCCGCCATACATATTTTAAGTGAACCCTCCGGGAGGGTCACCGGTATTACGTTTGCGCTAAAGTTAACAACCCTTGCGGACGGTTAATGGCATTAGGTTTGAAATCATGTTATAAAACACTGTCAAACGAAGTAAAAGAGTGTTTTTTGGGGGTCTTGCCGCTATACGTAGTATGTTTAGGGGTATTTTCATGTATTAGGCGGGGACGTGAAATTAAAAAATATATAAAATTTAAGAGAAGTATAATAACTCGCTCTGATCCCGAGACAGGGTTGTCCAACCTTTTAATTTATTAGTAAATATTTGTAAACATGCTTGTATTTTAAAATAAACTAATAAATCTCGTTAAAACATACTTACTACAGATTTTATTTTCACAGTTTATAATGCTGTATTCGCTAAGAAACCTACATTAATAATGAGACCTCCGCGAGGGCTCCCGGCATTCCATACGCGACTAGCTAGAGTGAGCCCTCCAGGAGAGTTCCCGACACTGAACGTGTAAAAAACAAATGAACTCGCTTTGAAATCTATATTTGAAATGGTCACTTGAGTGTCATTGGAAGTGATCTTTTCAGAACTTCTATGGCCCATAGTTCCGCTTCTGAGTCAAAGTCAAATAATTTATTTCAATTAGGCACATAAAAGGGACTTTAGAACGTCACAATTTACAAAAAAAATAATTGATTCTAGTCGCCCCTTCCAAAAGGTAGTTTTCGTATGGAGAAGAATGGGCAAGAAACTACACCGTTACTCTTTTAAAATGTTTTACAATATTTTCTATACTTTCTTTATATAATTATATGTGAAGACGATGCACCTGTAGTAAGATTACTATACCACAATAGGAAAAAAGAAATAAAAAATGAAGCAATGACAGATAAATTAATTATGTGATAGATACATGGTGCTCACTCACATATTTACAAACATTGTAAAAGTATACGATATTCCTAAAATGTTAACAAGTAATACTAATAAGTCAGTGTGTGAGTTCAAGTAGTCACTGAATGTTATCAATGTTATAAAAATAATAAATTACACAGTTAAATTAGCAACCAGTTTGATTTTGTCTAGACTCTAAATTGTCCTATGGAGCCGGAGCAGGAACACTGACCAACGAGAAGCATCCTTGACTCGTCACTAAGGGAACAGTGCACGTTACATAACTTGTTATCATAAGAGCAATCTGTTGAATCAAAATGCATTAGCAACAAGCTATCAGCACAGATTACTTAATCATATTAGTTGTTATGTATCGCCTTAAGTGCACTCTCGGTTTTTTTCTGGTAGCCATAAAGATTTTTTCCCTAAAATGGTTCTATAATAATTCTGCATAATTCTAGTCAAACCAGACTTTAAACATATGGTTAACACCAATTTAATGTTATAAAAATGTCCATGGGTTTGACCCGTATTTAATGAAGACCCGAGGGAGACGCGGACATCGTTATAAAACGTTTTATAATGAAGTAGGTACTAACTTTTATATAATTAATGATAAGTACTTAGTTTTTATTATTACACAAAAAAATATCTGGTTTGACCTTTTAGCCATTGTGTTTAAATACATATAACGAAAGTACGCACTAGATAAAAATATAACATGTAACACTACAGTGTGTCCGATGATATTATTTGTTCAGTTATACTTATACAGGACGTTAATGAAAGCAGACAGCTGTATCACGAAAATTCCAACCAAATGTGTTGTAGTGCAACTTGCAAGTATAATTACCTACTTACTTGCTATTAGTACAAGACAATTTTCCTTGATTCATTTTTATTTTGATTTATTCAAATATTTTACCATCATTTTAGGTCCACTATTGACAATACTCGTACTTATTATAAAAATTAGTAAGAAAATGAAATTAATAGAAATCAGTTTTCAATCTTCAACTTTAAAAATTCGGTAGTTGTTAGTTTCATCTACAAAGTTGTCCTATTTTTTGAACATTGAACAGCCTGTATATTGATATAACCTTCGCTATAATTTCATTAATTATTATCTATATTATTCGGTCATATTATTTTTGTGACGTACATACCTACTTATAGGAAGGCAATTAATTAGCCCGACTTGCGATAGTGAACGCTTTCAATAGGAACAATGAACGCGGATATTATTCGAAGTTTTTTTCCTATGTGCTGTTTGTGTGGCTAAGTATTTAGTCTAGGTATATGATCGGTTTTTCCAAATAACAGGTAAATGATATTAAAAAATCTGAGGAATCAGGGAAAGGGAATGCATTGCGCAGGGACTAATTGACGTCATTTACTTATAGTAACTTCCTTAATGAGCTTGGGTTATTATTACCTAACAGTTACGTAGTAACAGAGGAGCTCGTGGCTAAGTAATAACTGCCGCACGGGTCGATCCGTCAGGTTAAGCTACGCTTGCCGGGGTTGGTCTGTGGATGGGTGACCATCTTTACGTACCGAGACTCCTCCGTGCCTCGGAAAGCACGTTAAGCCGTTGGTCCCGGCTGTCATTCGTAGATCTTTGACAGTCGTTACGGGTCGTCAGAAGCCCAAAAGTCTGACAACCAGTCTTACCAAGGGGTATCGTATCACCCAATTACTGGGTTGTGGAGGTCAGATAGGCAGTCGCTCCATATAAAATACTGGTATTCAGCTGCATCCGGTTAGACTGGAAGCTGACCCCAACGTAGTTGGGAAAAGGCTAGGCAGATGATGAGTTACGTAGTAACAGTCCACTTCGAATGTTGTTAAATTGCAAAACACCTTTAGGATCCTCCTTAAGGGAAACGCACAATTGCAATTGTTTTTACATGATTGATACACATTGATGCGCAAATTAATCGTCTACCAAATGCAATTGAAGCGATTGACAATATTAAAAAATTCAAATTCAAATTCAAAAGTCATTTATTCAAATTAGGCTGAGAATCAGCACTTTTCGAACGTCAAAATTACATAAGACAGTCCCACAAAACGCCCACCCTTCACCACTTCCTAGTGCTTTCGCTGGGAAGAAGAAGTGGCGCAACAAACTCCCCAGCAGCACAGCTGTCTGTTCAATTAGGAAAAATAAAATGATTCTATACAATAGTACCTACTTATGCAAAATAATTTACATAACACAACACAAAACATTAAATTATAAATTATCAGTTATCAGCCATATGACAGCTAGCACACGCCAATATACCAACCAAAAACATCGAGATCTATACTCAAGCAGAAATAAAAATAACTAAACGTAAAGAATATCTAAAAAGAAAATAAAGCCTCCAGGCATAAAGGGCGTGCCCGCTTACATATAGCTGTAACTAGAGTTATAATTGATAAACTAGGACCATCGAGGTAAAATAAATAAACAGTTAATTACTAATAACAATAACAAAACCATGATCAGCAAGACGACCAGTCACCACAAGCAGCACCCGTTCACGAGCTTAACGCAAAGATCAGCCATTACCCCCCTCGCCATATTTGAGGGAAGGAGGCAACCCGACCCCCGACGCTACCGCAAGCAGTGACATCTAAGGGAGCATGACGAACTTGCTGCCAGTTTTTCAGGAAAAAAAATAAAAAATATGATCAGTTTGTCGAGGTCGCTAGCTAACCACATATTGCGATACAACTCATGAAAATCATTCTAATGAGTAGTTAATGTCAACAAAAAATTTATAAAATTAAAATAAATTGACATATAAAGTCAAATAAAATGAACAATTTACCTAAGCTTATATAACCTGTGAGTAGGTAGGCTAATTCTGGAGAAAGAACATAAACATTGTCTTGAGCCAATCACAGCGACCAACTATTCTTATCATTTAAGTAGTCGTTGATAGAATAGTATGCCTTTGAACAAAGGTTGGATTTTACTTTAGTTTTAAACGCATTAAAAGGCAAATCTAGCAAAGAAGAGGGTAGCTTGTTGTAAAAGGTTATACCAAGCCCAACAAATGAGTTATGAACCTTATGTAGCCGGTGAAAGGGAGCTCGTAGTTTGTCCTTGTTTCTTGTGTTAACATTGTGAATGTCACTGTTTTTAGTGTACAAGTGTATATTTTGCCTAATATATAGAATGTTGGCGAAAATGAATTGTGATGCAACAGTGAGGATACCAATATCTTTAAAAAAATCTCTCAGAGAAGTTCTGGCACCCAGCTGGTAAATTGCTCGAACAGCTCGTTTTTGAAGGACAAATATATTTTGAATATCGGCAGCTTTGCCCCACAGCAGAATACCGTAGGACATAACGCTATGGAAATAACTAAAATAGACTAACCGAGCTGTATCAACGTCAGTGTATTTTATTACTACAATAGAAATTGATGGCAATTGATCAATCGGAATTGATCGTTTCGGGGACCCCTTAATCGCGGCTTCAGTCTCAGAAAAGAACAGTATTAATCATTTTTACGTATCTTACTGAATATCAGATGTATACTTCCGTCACATTAATTAGATCTGGAAGATTTAGTGCTGCGATGGTTTGTACAGAGCTTTGAATGTACCTACTGCTCCGGGGGCCAACCACCACCTCTTTTAGCAGTATTATTTTGATGTTACTTCAGTGCGAGAAATAAGTGGAGCTATACAGGACGTCTAGCTCCATCTCTTTCCCACGCTTAAGTAAGATTAAAATAATACTAGGTACTAAAAGAGGTGGTGGTAAGGTCCCAGATTTGATAGTCCGGAAAACAGGTGGACTGATCTTATGGCAAGAAGAAGAATTCGTAACATTTTGCACCTATGTGCTAGTTTTATTGATTAGTGAGCAAGTCAGTTTTCCTTGTTTTTCCTATAATGAAAACAAGGAGGTTTATAGTAGCCTGAGAGCCTAGACATAGTGACATTCTATCAGTGATAATGATGATGGAATTTAAAAGTCAAAAATTTTGACATTAACTTTTTGGTAAATTATGCCAAAAAAATGACTTCACCAGTTAAAAATCGTTGTAGAAATACGAAACGCTCGCCACTAGGCCCTCTGAATTTTTTTATGTAACAGTACCTCTTGGGCGCCTCTTGACACACTAAAATAAACCTATAACAACAGCTAACGTATGAATGACAATGAAACTCAATTAATCCATAATACTGAGTAGATAATTCCCACTTTACATGCAGTAGGGCCAGTTCTAAGCTATAAAAATACTTAGTAGTTATTATTATACGATTTTAACGTTACAGATACCACTAAAAGAACTATAAAACTGAGACCTTTTTTAGGGGTATGATATCAGCTTGGTGACTAGTGTTTTGAATGGACTTCATCTACAATACCTAAATGGAGTTGTGGTAGGCATGTTGCTTAAGGAATTTTAGGTATTAGTAATGTTTGCTTTTCCCATTTCCCTGACACACGCGGAAAACAGTCTCTCCAGCAATTATATGCCTGAAACACCCATCATGACCACATCATTTGCATGAGTAATAGTAAGGGAAAACACTAATAGCATAGTTTTTTATAATTAGCGTTAGACGTTTGTTAATGGAGTCTGTCTCTACATATGGTGAGCCACCGAGTCTGAGACCAGCAGTGCTATTCTGTAACCATCTCATCTTGAAAACTTAGGTGAAGTGCTTACGTGAAGGTGCTTACTTCACCTAAGTTTTCACCGTGAGATTATTACAGAATAGACCGGCTGGTCTGAGGCCACCGAGTGTATCAGTGTATCAGTGGCGACGGATGATTTTAAGAAAGAGGTAAGCCGGAGTAAAAAAAAAACGTGTCTATACGGAATGGAATCGTCATGACGTCACTTCGGCCTTACATCGTGGCCGCAAAAGCTACTTCTTGTTTAACTAACAAAATAACGGTGTGAATAAACCGTTTCATTAAATTCCTATTTCGATCTACTTTTGTATTATGAGCTTCATGCTAATTTCTATTCCTACCAGTCCCGAGCTCATGAAACAGCTACGAAATGTTTTTCAGTCTGCGCATGTTGTTTTGATGAATTTGTCAGATTATGAATGCAAAAAAAAAAAACTCCTGTATTCCATAAACTATTAGAACTTGAGAAAAGTAAATACGGGAAACAATACTTTTTATTTAATTTACAACTATTAACCAGTCATTGATGTATGTTTCTTCATAAAGCAAATAATCGTACAATTTCAAATACCTTCTCCCGCTCCAGGAGCGGGTGGGCGTGTCAGACTCTTACTGACTAAAACCCACCCGTGTTCCTTCTGTTGCCTGTCCTCGCAACTGGCGCGTTGTGTTCCACGTGCACCTCAAAGAGATGTTAGCAGAACTGGCAGTTCAGTACATCTCTTTGAGGTGCACGTGGAACACAACGCGCCGTCAACCCGGGCCTGGGGGCTTACTCTTGATTTCAATTCCGATCTATCGACATTGGAATTTTGGCGTTTCGTACTCTTGAGTTCGACACTAGCGCCACATTGTGTTTAAATTGGGTGTCCATTTTGGGGAACTAACCGGAATCGGGATCGGGCTTGGCGTGCTACTCTTGACTATGTTTGACAGCTGTATATTGCGTCAGTATTGCGTTGGGATTCTTTGTCGATTGTGATTTTTCCAATAGCAAAAGTGTAACTTTTTAGAAATTGTTTTGTGTTTTAAGTGGTTTTTATTGAGTAATAAATGTATAATATGGCACGATTAGCAATTATGTACAGTATTTCACATAATTCCCACAAAAAACTATTAAAAAAAAGACGAGATTAGCGTCGGATGATGCGATATACGGACAAAGCGTTTTCTATGAATGAAGACGAATTTAAAGCAAATTATAGAGTGAACAAGGATTTGTTTGAGGAAATCTACGAAAACATTAAGCCCTCTATGCCAACTCCTAAGAGAAGAAGTGATATAACACCAAAATATAAGGTACCTATGTTGTCTTTAACACATAATTTTAATCAATGATATCATGAGTTTTGTTTGGATCTATAGCTTAATGCTTGTATATTTCTTGCTACTATATATTACAACAAAGTACGTATGATTGTATATTTACTTACCACTTCTAAACTTTAATATTAAACAATCAGTTATTGTTACTAAAAAGCTAAAAAGGAACCACACGCGAACAATATCTATAAGTTTTAATGATCTACACAAACTTGCATTTCGAATTCACTTCTAATTTCTAAAACCACTTGACTTGATTTTATTTTTGAAATTGGAGAACTTTTACGCTTTTTTTTTGTAGTGTGGCAACGACCCTACCGCATACAGCCAAAGTCATGGTTAATTTTATTATTTTAATCGTGTTCTTACGCCCAAGTAAATTTAATACGTTACAATTAATCAATTAAACAACTATTTATATCATATTTATTTATTAGCCATGTTATTTAAAGAATAAAGCATTTTAAAACCCTATTACCGGTTTATCGTAATGAGTTGAGCAACACTGTTGCGGGGCGTAACATAGCTAACTTCACGTGTAACAAAATAATCGCGGGGCAATCCCAATTTCAATCCAATGTTGGCAATATTGTTTTCAAGAGTACCGAATCACGTGACTGCGAAATTCACATTGGAATCGTATTGGCTTTAAATTGGAATTGGAATTAGTTTGAAGAGTAAGCCCCCTGGTCCTTATCGGACGGCAAGCTACCCATTGCTCACCGTCCGCAAGCCCGCGCCTACGGTAGCCGGGAATCGGCTTGCAATTCGACGCCCAGGGCGTCTTCTGCGGCGGTTGGGGCGCGAGGGCGCAAAGTTTGCCTCTCCCTCACGCGTTCCGCCAATCTTACTGATCCTACTAATTACTTTTGAAATCTACTCTAAATAAGTAATTTCAACTTAAAAACTATCTATTTACCTTACATACCTAATTACAACGTACTTTACTTTCACTAAACTCAAAACACTTAAACAACATTTGTGATATAAAAGACAAAAAAAAATGTAGATAGGCGTTTTGTAATGTTTTAATTTTATAGTGTATCAAATACTTATAGTGTGATTATTCAATGACGATACAACGGTTGTTCCGAATTTCCGAAGGGAAGCCGGTATGAATCGGGTTGTTTGAACCCGTCGCCGCTGGTACCTATAACAATACATAATTTAGTTAGCTAATAAATTACTAGGTCGCATGAATACATATGTCAGTCTACATTGTGTTAGTATCCTCACGGCTAGACTGTTACAGGGGTTGAGATCAAATTAACTGATTCAACACAGGGTAGACTAACTTTTTATTCAAGAAAAAGTTTAAAACAGTCAAGAGTCAATAGCATCGCTCTTGCATAAAAATATGTACGCGTTTCCGTTGTAGTATAGAGGCCCGAATAGTTAGTAAAATGTCTAACCTTTAGATAATTGAGTTTCACAGTAATTGGGTTTTAAAGGTCACCTTATAGTTGTTCTATGTGAATTACTGATATACATATAAATAGACTAAAAACCCAACTGACGTGCGAAAATCGGATTTACAGCAATGGTGGAAACGTTTTTCAATTATACCGCTAATGCATTCGCAGGTACGTGTTGACTGGCAAACTTTGGGTGGTGATGGGTGCCGGCTGGATCTGCGAGCTGCTCTCGACCCTCGTGTCGGAGCCGTGGTGGCTGTGGACCATCATCGACCTCTTCAGCGAGCTCCAAGGAGTCTTCATCTTCCTCATTCTAGTTATGAAACCCAAACTATATTACCTCATCCGAAAGAGGCTAGGTAAGGCACTTATTGGTATTTTATGTATTCCTAAGAATGGTCCTAAATTCTCAAGTAGTTTACTCGTAAAACATTTTATGACAGTAGTGTTTACGCCTGGAAGAAAACAAACAGAGATCGAATCCAAGAGATGTAACAAAACAAAATATTTATTGCCGCATTAAGGATGGTTTCTTGTCATTAAGTTGTAAATTAAATATAATATGTAACTGACTACTTACTGACGACCTCGTCGAGAAGATAGTTTACGAGTATGTACGCGTGTTTCCCCTGATAATCAATCAATATACCAAGAACAATGAATGCAAATATATTTATTATAATTTATTTTGAGTGTAAGCGATTAGGAACAGCTGTTATCTGCATTCACAGAACTGTTTGTCTCAAGCGTGTGAGTCAGACTCGATAAAATAATAACTTTATTTAGTCATTGTTTCAAAGTTTCACGATGTGTGAGAGATGATTTTGTTGTTTTCAGGTTGTTCAAGGATACCGATTGAATCAAGTATATATTAGTGAAAATATTAATTTTTGAACGTTGTATTGTGTGTTGTCTAATGTTCACTTTTCTACTAACTAGCAATGCCACTGTTGACGTGGTCTGCCTAGCTCGTTGTTATGACCGATTTGCTTGATTAACTCACAACGCTAACATTCCAAGTTAGATTAGGTATTTATGCATTATTGACTTGTTGTAAATTACTAATTAATTAATTCAGATACCGTTATCTACCTAGTCCATGTTAATTTCAAATGAATGTTGTAAGTGCACCCTCAATGTTGTCATTAGGACATTTCTTGTTTTGTAAATCATTTAAAATACATGGTGTTATGAAAAATGCATAATAATATTATTAATAATTTAGATATTATTCTATATCTTATTTAAATATCTGTTTAGGTTTTGTGCTAAATTGTTAACACCATGCAGATGACATGAACTAAAAGTTTATTAGAGTGGGTCACTAAGCTTCAGAAAAATAGAAGTTGGTCTACTTATAATTTTCTGACGGCCATTGTTTTGTCTTTGATTCAGTAAGATAATCAGTAAAATGTTTAATATCATTACTGAAAAATACCTCTCACGCATATGTGTAAGTGTGACACCGCCCCCTGTAAATAAAGCCTATATATTATATTTTAACTTTTTAAAAGAAATCAAACACTTCACTTCGAACATGCGAAGAAAAATTCTATTAGACATTTTTATATTTCTAGCAGATTTTGAAGAGTATTTTGGCCCACCTAATAATTTGCTAGCTAGTGGTGACTAATATTGTACTAATACGACAGGGCTGGAGAAGCCGAACGCGCAGAAGAACGGTACGTCATCATCATCTGCGAGGACATCGTCGACGTTCCTGTCCCGCGCGCTCAGCACCGACGAGCGGAACAACACCCGCCTCTCGCTACAGAACAATGTCAAGCAACCCTAGCTGCGACACGATACACTACGTACAACTGTGCAAGGATCTTCTGGCGCGTGGCAAAAATCTGAACTAACGCCGCCATCTTGTTTTTCAATACAATTTCTGTGAAAATTTCGCACATGTTCACCAACAAAGCCATATGCTCCAAATGACAATGTCATTCAAGCGCGAAAAGATCCTTGTAGCAGTCCACATAATCTTAGTAGACATCTGGCGTAGTCGGTGGTCGTCGCTGAGGCCGAAACACGTGTAAAAAGCAACAAAGAACAATGGTGCCGATTCTCTTGTACACCGAACTAAACTATCACTAAAATTCCTTACTTTTGGCTATGAGAATCTTAAAGCTATTCTGTAGTAAAAAGTCTCTAAATTTAAAAATTATTTTGACAGAACTAAATCGAATTTGACAATTGCGACTCCACGTGGTACATACTTGTTTGCCCTACCCCGTGATTTTTTTTAGAGCCGGACGCGCGCAGTGGGGGCATCCTCGACGTGTTTTATATGGATTTTTTTACTTTTTGTATGGAAAATTTAAAAAAATATTACCTACGTGTTCAGTATTAGGGGTTTAATTAAGGGTTTTATAAAGGGGGTCGAAATTTTCATTATTTTTGCGATAGGACTCACCATTTTCGAGATATATATATGCAAATGAAAAGAAAAAAATCCAGTTCAGTAATGTTTTTGCACCCGAGGTCGAGATGTTCGTGTGAATTTTAGTTCATGACAACTAATAGTAAACCACACCATTTTCAGTGGCGATTAAAAATAGTCAGAATTAGTTAGACAATTAAAATTTTAGGTGAAAAAGGTCAAATTCAGAATAGCAAAATTGTCATTTTCACTAAATTAAAATCTCAGTACAATCTTAGTGCTGACAAACTAAAATATAGTTAAGTTGTGCCACTTTATTCTATTTCAGAATGGGAAATCATCGTTTGACAGGAGTAAACTAAATTTTGATGATTTTTAGTCTAGTTTAGACGCATTTGTGACAAGAGAATCGGCACCATTGTTTGTATAAGTGAGTTAGATATACCCACGGAGTAAGATATACCTATAGGATGTAAAATCCTTCTGAGCATAATTTTTTATTTCGGTAAAAAAAAAAACCTTTCATTCACTAGTAATTTGATGGTTTCCGTTCCCTGTTATTATAAACAGCAGGTTTGCAAAAAAAAAAAAAGTTTCAAATCTATTTCCAATAGCTGGATTTCGGCCTCAGCGTCGTAGGGTGTCTCCAACACAAGCTCTCGACACAATAACACGCTTACCTATGATAGCATGTTCTTGTTCGCAATCAAAATCATCATTTTCATTTTAATAACTTTTCAAAATTAAATATTTTAATATTGGTCTAGTCATAGAATAAGCGATTAATAAAGTGTCATCATTCATTATGTTTAATACTTACTTGAAATGTTTTGTTTGAACAATTTTGCTTTGATTGTATGAATGTTAGGCTCTAACATATAATTTTGAATGAATTGCCTATTAGTATCTATGTGGCTATGATGAGTTCATGGAGGCTGTTGTTGTAGAACGAATAATAGTTTTATTGCAAACTACAATACTGTTAACTGATTTAGTTATTAATTTAAAATTGTTATTCCACCAAGATTTTTTCTAAATGCTAGTTTATTCATTGATAATAGGTACCTTATTGATTCAACAGAAACCTTGAACCAGTATTGATACTACTATTAGGTACTATTATTTATACATACGTGACAATAATGTAAACCAATGAATTTTGAACCCTTCATGGTGTCAGTCGTCCGAATAATTTTATGTATTTTGGGAAAAGAACAAGTAGTTCATGAAAAATTAAAACCAGGAAATGTTTTGAATAAAACACTATTTCAATAATCGAGGTAGTGAAGTGAATGACGAACTGAATGTAAAACCTACAGCAAGTATTTTTGAAGGATCATGGAGAAACGACTTATAGAAAATATTGTCAACATAGCTTTTAATTTGCAGTGCTACGTAAATGTGAAGTTATTTGCTTATTTAGGTGTATACATGATTTAGAATTCTATTAAGTATGTTTTTATCTCCCAGTCTCCGAACTGCTACTTAGTTTTTTTTTAAATATTTATAGATTTTAGCTCATCTGACAAAGTACCTGCCTGTGTGTCTATAATTTTGTTTCGTGTAAAAGTTTGATTGTATCTCTCGCCGCTACTTTTGTTGGAGATATATTTATGCATACGGTATTTTTAATTATTCGTCACAGTCTTTTAGTACCATTTATTCACAAATTCTGCCGTATTATTGCAGATAATGTTTATTTCACTTCATTTTATCAATGCAAAGTATATCTACCTATTTAAACTAATTTTAGAAAGTGCGCACATACCCGACTTATGTTTTTCTGGAATCTAAACTTATGACTGAAAACCATTAGACTGAAAACTTGCAAATTGGTGATTTTTATGATAATGATTAGGTACAGGTGCACCCAGTAATCATTATCATACTTAAACAATAATGGTAATTCATTGATGGATTAAAATAATAATATTAAATGTATGAAACAGGTGCCTTAGAGTCTATTATGTCTGAAACCATAAATATTTTGTATGTAGGAATAGGATCAGCTTAATACATGGTCCTTTTGTATTAATTAAACGTTGACTTAAAAAACTGGTGCAACTGTAGATTCTGTAGAGTGCTTCTTTAAACGCGACGAAAATGTATAGATTGAATCATTGGCAATACTTTAGGGGTTGAAAGTGCTTATGACAAAAAAATCTGTCGTTTGGTACAAAATACAATTACAAATCGGTTTATTATCATATTTTATTATAGCATTTATCCTCTAAATATTTTTTCAATATGAAACGCGTGTTTAATTTCGCTAGATTGATGTGGTTCCACACTTAATTAAGAAAATATAATGAATATAAAATCAGCCTATAGGTTTTATTATGTCCTCTAGAATTCAATGTATTTTATAACTAAATATTATGTGGATGACCAAAACACGTTGACACTAGAATTAGTATGTTCCAATTATGTAGGTACCTACCTACAGTGCACAATGTACGCATAGTTTTAATATTTAGATAAGTATACTTATATTAAGTTTGTAAAATAATACACTTTAGAAAGTATAATGCCTTCACGAATCTGTATTTTAATTAATATAAAAAAGTGGGTAAGGAAAAGACGAAAAAATAAAAACATTCTTCATTCCATTCCTGTGGTACTTATTTACCGAAGCAACACTTCAGAATGCTTCTTCTCCTCCGCAATCCACGCCCCTTCTCTCCTTCATATAATATAAATAGATTTATTTATTTATAGTTAATTAAAACAGAACAGGTCCAAGTACATTAATTAACATAGAATTGAGAAAAATAAAATAACAATAAAAATGAAAAACAATAATAACAATAACATAACATAAAAATACAATTCCATTCAATACGTGGATAAAATTATATATGAAGGAGAGACCTTCATATAATATAAATAGATTTATTTATTTATAGTTAATTAAAACAGAACAGGTCCAAGTACATTAATTAACATAGAATTGAGAAAAATAAAATAACAATAAAAATGAAAAACAATAATAACAATAACATAAGTAACATAAAAATACAATTCCATTCAATACGTGGATAAAATTATATATGAAGGAGATACCTTCATATAATATAAATAGATTTATTTATTTATAGTTAATTAAAACAGAACAGGTCCAAGTACATTAATTAACATAGAATTGAGAAAAATAAAATAACAATAAAAATGAAAAACAATAATAACAATAACAAAACATAAAAATACAATTCCATTCAATACGTGGATAAAATTATTAATAATTATTTGATTAAATAGTTGAATAAATTAAACACGTCACAAACTAATATGTAACAGTGGACACCCTTGCATATTGTATCTCACAGAACTCCAGACAAGCACGCATTATCTTCTTCCATTCACCAGCAAACACATCACATTCAGGGTCGGCAGTCAGGAGGGCGTTTAGCATCCTTAGGGTTCGACATATTGGGGATTCGGCTCTAGCGACAGATCTAGATAGCGGTGGCGCGAACAGATTGTGTCGGCGGCTTTGACGGTGCCCAAGGTATTTGTCGGGCACAAGTAGACGGCAGAAAAGTCCGTGGAGTTCAGGGCAGTCAATCTGACCACTTAGGGTCTTACAGGCGACCGCGAGCTGATCAAAGCCCCTTCTAAGATCATATCTAAAGACAAAGAATTACTTTGACATTTTCTTCACGACACAAGATAGCTCCATACCTACGTCCAGGGCTGTACTTCATGTAACTTACAATGTACCTAACAAATTTTTCACATTTTCAAATATGTGCAAAATGGTCAGATTGTCGGATTGTTGCCAGTCAGTTTTATTAAATAGGCCCGTTTTAATATTTTTCGTTTAAAGAATCCTGGAAGTTAAGCTAGTTGCAATCTCGGCACAATGCAGAACATATAGTAGAAGTTTGCTTCACACGCCCTATACAAATTGTGTGAAATACATTTAAAGTTTCTATAGTGTGTGGGTGACAAATACACAAAAGCTCTGAGTCAAATAAATGTCTGTTGACTAAACAAATATTTGTTCGGTATTCGAGGACCAAACCCAACCCTGGCCTACAAATGGTACGGTCAGAAAAATAGATAGAAAATTATTCTATACTTTCCAGTAGGTATCGAATAATAATTCCAGTTTTTTTTTTTCTTTGTAAGCACTACCAATTTTGTAACGTAGGTAAAGCTAGGGTCTCCTAACGCTGCGATGGCCGTCACATAACGTCCGAAATTCACTGTTGAATGACGTCACTGAAACGTTATTCATGAAAGTAACTTGGTGTGTTTCCCTAGAGAGCGTTTTATGACACTGTAAAGTCAAGCCCCGATGCCATAATTTTCATGTTGCCCGTCACTGCGGCCGTTATTAGGCGGCCACCGGTCGTAGGCAACCGTAGCCTAAGTGTAAGATTCTTTTACAAAAATATCAGCGGCACATACAGGTAAGTTTCAATATTTTGTATGGAGACAGAGAACGTCTTCATCATCATAACCACCAACCATAACCTATTTTAGTTGCTGACTGTACCTATGCTGCAGTGCAAATGACTGAATGAGTTTATTGTTTTAGACTTAAGCAACATATGGCGAGATGGCTGTTTAAAAAAAAAAAGATTATTTGCAGAAACTTATACCAAGCATCTCAGCCCAATTGATTTACCTGACAGCTAAGAGTAGAACAGTTAAGTTTAAATCAAGCATATTTGGTATGGGTGTGAAAATTTATAATAAATTGCCAGACTTTATTAAAACCACTGAAACATTAGCTACTTTTAAATACAAACTTAAAAAACTACTGATACAGAAAGTATATTATACAATTAATGAATTCTTTAATGACAAATATCTTGACTGAAATTTATTTAATGGTATTATGATAATGCATAATTATGAAAAGTGTTAGTTATTGTTTAATTTATTTATCTGTAATGTAGTGGTAATGAATATTATATTGCCTTGACTATTTTGTATACTTGTTATGACGGTTTATATATTTTTTTTTTTTCTTTCTTTGGACATCAATTAATTCAGTGACAAATGTTTTTGACTAAAATTTATTTAGTATGACGTTAATGATGCAATAATTATGACAAATACCAATTGATATTTATACTTAATTTATTTTCCCTAATGGTTAATATTATGTTACTTGAATGATTTTATTTTGTTTTTCTTTTGACATATAATTGTAAATTTTAAGGATTGTACACCCCATGGGTATGTTACAGTGATACTTTGTTATAATACTAATTTTAAGAGCTGAATTTCCACCTGTGACAAACAATAAATAAATCTTGAATCTTGAAGCAGTTTTCTCGCAGGTTGATTGATGAAAACGGTTAACTGAGTTGACTTTTCATTTTCTTCAGAATATTGAGGAAGATTTTACTTAAACTAAAATAAACATACAACAATCGAGTTTCTTTGTAAATATTTTATTGCTTTTATACTTTTTTCGATAATTTCATCGTGATATTTTAAACATCTTTTCATAAAACGATTTTTAAAAACGTGTAAGTGTAGAAAACAGACAGTGATGATCTTATAATAATTATTTAATAATACTTGTGTGATAGGCGATGTCTGCTGAGTTATGTTATTTATAATTTCAATTTATTAAATTGTGGTATTATTTAAAAATAAATTGGTCCCACAGTTCACGCTAAAATAATTGAATTTCACGATGCGTAATAATTACTTACATAACAATGTGACTTGGGGTGTTATTTACAAACAAATGATACAATACAAAACTAACCAGTACGTAGTGGTATCCATACGTACATGTTTAAGTGAAGAGACATTTTTACACATAATATACAGACTACTACTTATTCATCTAAAATACATATTAAATTAACAATGAGCAATGGATATGCTGCATCGAGCCTTACATTAAATAGTTAATTGTTTGTACCGAATAACATTAACGATATCCGTTCTGATACTTAAACTAAATTGTTTTCATAAATAATAGCAATACTGATGACCACTATGCAAAATAAAACTTATAGGAATATACTAGACAAACATACTTATTAGTTAAATATGGTCTTACAGTGGTAATATTTCATAAAAATCTCGCTAGTGAAGTTTAATTATTATCATTTTAATAATACAATTTCAATAGCAAGGTTTTTAAGACACCAAATAATTAAGTATACACCTTTATCACATGAACTTTAAGTTATAGAACTACAAATATCTTACACTAAACCCTCTAAGTACCTAAATCAAATTGTTAGAAACAATGTTTTCAAAACGATGAAAATTGTGTATGAAATAATTTTACTGGTCCATATTTTTATTCACAATAGTAATTAATAAATACTAGGATACTATAAATATCAACAAAATTGTATGTGTTTAAAACATAATTCCACTGAATAAAGTTTAATGTTCAGCTCAAAATTTTTTTTAAAGAGCACTTGTATAAAATTAATCTCCACAAAATTGCGTAACTCTCGGTACTTAATCGGTTAAGATTCGAACATGAGTTCGTAATCAATCTCATAAGTTGAAAAGAAATGGATGTGACCCGACTAAACCACTCTGTATTTAGTATGCCAGAGAGGCGTTTGAATGTCTTTCGAACAAAATGACTCATGTCATCGTAGCGCGCATTGTTGGCAGAAAGGATTCGTGTGAGAATCGTCTTACTAAATCCCTGTATCAAATACTTATACGAGAACAAAAATGAATAGTAAAGTAGGTCGATTCGAACGAGGTCGCAAATGGAATGGCATCAAAGATCGAAGTAGGGTGGAGTTTACTGCAGTCAAGAGCTGTTGTGTCCGGGCTGCACGGTGATGGGCGCCGGCGGGCTGCTGGCGGCGGCCGCGCGCGCCTTCGGGCTGCTGGGCCGCGAGTCCTCGGCCTCTGCCTCCGCGTCGCGCTCCGCGACCTCCTCCTCGTCGATGATCGATATGTCACGGATGGACGGCCGGTGGGATCGTCGCCAACCTGCACAAAAGAATTCACTTATTACATATCCACATGAGCAAAAAAAAAACAGTCATCATCTTATACCTATAGCAGGAAAATATGTATAAAACTCCAAGGCATGTAGATATACAGCTTATTACTTAAACAAGGTTGAGTCGTGAGCAGTTGAGTCTATCGCGCATACCGTGAATTGTAAGATAAATAAGGTCAAAGTTTATCCGATTACTATTTTGTGAGTATTGTACTTATGTCGGTTTTTAATAGTCATTAAAATGTTGAGGACAGTGCACGTTTCCTTTATAATAGTGACGGTATTATGCAGTGGTATTTGTGCTTTAAATATTTACCAAAAAGATGCAGTGGCAGTGACCGATAAGTTTCCATACAATAACCTGGACCTAGAATCTCTACAGATCGGGGAACCGTTGATAGCTTATGAAAATGATGTTGAAGTTATACCAGACATCGACATCGGCGCAATATTAAGAACGGTTGAGGAAAAACCAAAAGAAAGTGAAGATTTCCAGAAGGGCACTATCTTTGGAGAGCCAGATGACGTCGCTAAACAACGTGTGACACGGCAAGCGACACACCAATATTCACCGCTGTACCCACAACTACCATCAGGGCCTCCGTATAATCCGTATCAACCACAACCTAACAATAATCCTCCTGGTCAAAGCCCATATCAACAGCAACCTAGTTATAATCCTTACGGACAAAACTCGAACCAACGTCAACCTAGTTTTAATCCTTTCGGTCAAAACTCGACTCAACAACAACCTGGCTATAATCCTTCCGGTCACAACCCAAATCAACAGCAACCAAATTATAATCCTTTTCCTCAAAATCCAAATCAACAGCAGCCTGGTTATAATTCTTCCGGACAAAATACGAATCAGCAGCCGCCTAGTTTTAATCCCTACGGTCAAAACCCAAATCAACCGCAACCTACTTATAATCCCTACGGTCAAAACCCGAATCAACCGCAACCTACTTATAATCCCTACGGTCAAAACCCGAATCAACAGCAGCCTACTTTTAAACCTGCTGGTCAAAACCCATTTCCGCAGCGGCCCCCACAGTGGAATTCAAATAGTTTCAATACTTCGCAACCAGCTAATCAAAGTTACAATCCTAATACGGGTTTCCCTTATCCTAATCAAGGTCCTTATAACCCATACTCTGGTCAGAATCCGTACAATTCTCGCCCTAGCTTCCCATCCTATAATAACACGTCTCCAGGAAATCCGTACAGACCACCAAATGGACAATATTCTCTTCATAACCAAACATTTAACTCTCTACCCACCCCAGGCAGTTTTAGACCTACAAGCGCGTCAGGTTCTAATTTTACTACTCCATATGCGCCTTATAATCCTCGGCCTAACCAACCTCCTTACAATAACTATCCCCCCTCATCTGGTAACAACCAACAGTTAAATTTAACTAGCCAACGACCACCTTATTATAATCCAAGTCAGTATCCTTCTTATAATAATTCTCGTCCTGATCTAGCACAGTGGCCAAGTTCTACCAACTCTCAATATCCTAACTCCCCTGGCGCTCGAACACCTCAAGGTTCTCCTTACTTTCCAGGACCTGATGGAAAATTTCCCAGTAATTCTTATAACCCTAGTATCCCCAACTATCCTCCTCAGAATAATAATCAGGGCCAAAATAATTTCTTCTATCCTCAAAACAACAACAGTGTGTCGTATGATCCCCGGAGAGTTCCACCGCAGAACTTCTCTTATCATTAATCGTGTATAATAAATTGTAAACATTTTGTATGTTTTATCTTTGTGCTTGTATTATATAAATAAAAATTGATCTTTGGTTCCGAATATTATCATGTTATTCTATATCTTGTACGTTGTTCGAATACATTCTTATAAAGGTTTGATCTAGAAATATTTTATGAATTATATGATTGATAAAATTAAAGAACAGTGTTCGTTATTTAAATGAAATTAAAGGCACTACTTTTGTAAATAACTCATCATTATAAAACTGCTAATCGACAAACAGAGTTTTGCACACATTCGCTGCTAATCATCTATTCTGAACATCATACATTATTTTGTACTGAGTAAATTACATTAAATTGCATCTGTTTATTTGAAACACAGTAAAGGGGGTAAAACCAATCTCTTACCTTCCAATACAGGCGGCTTAGTGGTTCTTGAGAGCAGTTTGGGCCCTGTGAGCGTGATGACGATGGCCCCAATCGGCGCGGTGATGACGATGGACATGATGCACACCGTGATGACGGTCTCTGCGTACTGAATCATCACTGGGTCGGGCTCCCCGCCGGCCATCTTACGCACCTCATCCAAAGCAACTGGACCTAGAGCGGCCTGGTAGAATAGAAGCCGTTTAGTTAGAATTTCAAAAGTGGTTCATAATTCAAATAAATTGATTAACTTTAACTTAAATTTGAAGCTGGGTTTTTGTAGTTCAAGTGTTATAATTTTCAAACAAGAAACTAGCGAGTCTAGTGAAATTTAAATTGTCACTACTTATATTGACATCTACTTTTTAGTAAAAAATCCTAGAGTTTTAAGTGTTTTTGTATTTACCTGTACTGTAGCTTTGGCCATCCAGGCAAGGCCGACGAAGATCTTTTCCTTCATGTTGAGGTTGCTGCGCACTGCACAGGTACTCGTGACAATGGTACGAAGCACCGCGCACGTCACCAAAATACCACCTCCGATTAACACCAATCGAGGCTCTAGGTCTGCAATCTGAATAGGGATAGATTCTTAGATGAATTATTTGTATTTTTGGTCTAATTATGCTTGAGTAACTAGTTTTTGAATCCGTGGCGGTTCTAAGGCGTTAAAAGGATTGTGTCAATACGGCAGCATTATTTTCAGGATTTCAAGTGATGGATAGATTTCTGAAATGGTCAATATGTATGAGAACCTGATCATTCGTTCGTGTACAACAAACCAGACCGGCTTTCTAATTACGCAACATATTTTCGTAAACGATACAGACAAATCTGTTTCATTTTGACAGTTCAACAACATTCATTGCGTTATTTACGTTGCTCTGCAGTTTTTTTTTCGAACTTACGGAGCAATGGATTAGCAATCTGTTTCAAAACGATTCAGATTCGGATTGATTTTGCATTACGTAATTAGGGTACAGATCGGGTTGGATATTTTAGGTATCTCATAAATTCATAATTAAACTATTAACAACAGCCCTTTTTGAAGCCCAGTAATATCATGAGTATATCATAAGTAGGCCACAACAAATGATATTGCATTGACTCTGATAGATGGTGATGTAATCATAGATCCTACACACGAGCGAACGAGAATTATCCTCAATAAGTACTCATATTGTATAATAAATCGTGATGAAACATAGTTGAATCTAATTGAAGAATATAAACATTTAGAATATGAACACTCGGCTGTATGTATCATCAGAGTCCACACTACTGGCCGTGATATCTTTAAGTTCGCTACGTTTATATTGATACCCCCACTCACGGATCACAAACGGGTAAGCAATGACAAAAGCCTGTTCGTTTTCTTGTTTGATGATAATATTTGCAAAGTTACTCTACATATACTTACAACGACTTGAGCACCGGTAACTGCGAAGAGCATAGGTTCGAAGAACATCCAGAAGATTTCGAAGGCGGTAGCAACAGGGTTGTCCTCCAGCTCCCAGCCGAGGTCTGTCCAATTCTTGCAGGCCACAAACGCAAATGCGATGACAGCCAATGGTCCTGAAGAAGTAAATTGTTGTAAGAATTACAATTAAGAGTGAGGCCCCATTAGTGCGTTGCGTTGTGTCGTCGCACCGAAGATCCGACCTCACAGTACATCACCCTCCCCCCGCTTCGTCTCTCGTTCGTCGATCTGTTGAAACGTCGCGTCGCATTGTGTACAATGCATAATGTGGTATGTCACTAAAAATATATGTAAAACGCCGCAGCGTTGACGTTGCGGTGATGCAACGCAACGCAATGCAATAATAGGCCTCAATCTTAGGAATTAAGATAGTCAAGAAGTTATCAAAATACTAATCAAAGTTGAAGCAGAAGCATGTGTTACTTCAGTGCTTAAAGTTCCAATACACAACGGATGATCAGCGTAACCTAACAATTTGTAGCTCCCAGAATGATTAGGACTACCATTTGTATTACAATTTATAAACATTACCCAACGAATCGCAGCGAATACAAAACATGTGACATAGACACGTAAATATTAAACAGTGGACAAAATAAATCATGCGTATGATACCCTTTTCCAATTCACATTGTTTCCTTGACTTTATCGGTTGTCAACACAGTCAGTGACTTATAACAAGGCATTGTTCGGTGAAAGCCAGGCACTACACCGCTGAAAACAATTAGCCGTGATTGTTGACTACAGTTTTTATAATTACTCAGTTAATAAGACCAACGTGCTCGTCTTTACGTCTACCTATGTGTTTGTAAATTCTGCGGAATACTGAGTTTTGTTTTTTATGGCGGGGAACTGAAGTTGATTTACTGTGGCAGACTGTGGTTCTGAAAGTTTTACTTTATGAACATTTTGAAAGGCGATGGGTATCGAAGTGGTATCAAATGTATCTTGACAACAGTTTTTATGCTTTCCTACTCCAGAGTTATGATCTAGGCTGCGCCACATATGTATCACAAGCAAAAAATAACAAAAGATATTATTTATGAATTTATTTTAACAAAAGAGTTTATGTAGGTACGTTAAAGTACGCTTACCAGCACCACCCCAGCCGATTTCCTCAGAGCCCAGCACCATCGTCAATCCGCCAGCCAGCAGCATCAGCACTCGTAGAGGCACCAAGAAGGCGTCATTGCGCTCAGGAACAAACTTCACCAGGTAACCGCATAACACTCCCAGTACTATACCACCGATCACACTAAGTGGGCCCTGCAAATTAAAAGAATTGCATTTTATTAATAATTAAGGTTGAATACAGCGATGTCATGAATAAACCATCCGACACACCCAGGACTGTGCTGTCAGTGTCGACCTTACGTTCGGTAGCGAGGCTGACAGCCAGTAACCTGACTAATCTTTAACTACACCATGAGCTCACGTATGCTGGTACCGATAGGTACGATAGTAGAAGAAGCGATGAGTGAAGGTCAAATTGACCAACTATGGCCAATAAAGAACATACGACACCTCAGTCCACGTTACAAAGCGAAGTTTGTTTAATGGATTTATATGTGGAATCACGCACTATAACACAAAGCTACATAAAACTACATATTCAATCAACACTGCTGAACATAGGCCTCTCACAGGCTACGGCACAACCACCTTTCTAAGGACGTCGGTCCATTTAGCACATATTAGTCCAGTTTGAATCTAATTTTGCCAGAAAAGATATTAGGAATGTGCATACATGACCCTGACAAAATCGAAGGCAAGGATTACCCTGCCTTTAAGTAAACAGCTATTGGCAAAGTAGCAGATTCAATAGTTCAGCGATGCAACAGGATGTCCTTTTGTTCAGTAATAATAGCGGCAGCTTGCTCTATTGTTGTGAAGCATGCACACAATACCTACCTAATGCTGTGTAGTAAAAACAACAAAGACTTTGTTACCCTTTAGTTAGTACTATGAGTTAGTATTCTTTTAGTACCTACTTTGAGCTAAGTTTCCTTCAGTATTTTGAGTTAAGCATTTTGTTTGTTTCATCTAAGAGTGAATCCAGTTTTGTTTTATGATTTACTGGGAATTCATCTTCTAGCACAATGTTACGATAAAATGTGTTGCAAACTTTCTAAGCAATTTGCTGTTGAAAGTGGTAAAGCAAGGTCATTTTCAAATAGTTCCTACATTCCGGATTTAACGTACCTACTTGTGAATTATTAGGTATGTGTAAATGTGAAGGAAACTGTGAACTGTGAAAGATATCACGAAGTTCCGATCTTTGGCCAACGAAGCAGAATGAAAAAAAATGTCGCCGTTATTAATAAAATAAAATAATTATAATTAAATTTAATTCTTCATTTAAATTTAAATAAATAGGTATTGACAGCGATGCGGACGAATACTTCGACACTTAAGTCCGTTTGTTTTTAAAATTTCTTTGTATAATTAGTTATTTCATTATATTTAGTACCTAGTGTAAATAGATAATTGTGTTAAATATTTTAAAATCAACAATAAATTTAAGCCTTAAAAAAATTAAAATATTGACAAATATCTATGACTAATGTTGCAGACCATATCTACAGCTTACCTAATATGAATAGTTGAGTTTAGAACTTTAGACAAAAATATTTACCATTTGTAGACCTTTTCCGCTTTCCGCGTAAGTACACAGGTGGCGATGAGGTTATCACATTATATATGAGTATTAGTATCCTACATTATAGATGGTTGTCTTTGAACTTACACACAACTTTTTTTATATCAATTACCATTCTAGTTGCGGTCCTTTTTTTTGTTATAATTTTTATCAACATCATTTAAATAAATGCATGCAGATATTACCTGAAGAATACTAGTAGGTTAACGACCCTCAGGCGGCGAAGATAGTTACCATTCCGAATAACTCAAATAACGTAAAATAACACCCACATTTCGCCAGATATGTTTTTAAGCCCCATATAATAGGGGGCGAGCCTATTGCCATCAACCGGGCACAATTCCAGACTCCGGGCTGCTACTGAGAAATTCCAGAAAGAAAAACCCAATAATACTTTGCCCGACAAAAATCAATAAAAATGTATGGAGCTAATGCGGATATATATATCTCCGGAAATACCGTTGAGAATGACCGTTATATCCTTGCTGATGTAACTATTTATTTATGATTTTTTGTCATACTTCATATAACGAGATTTAGTGATCCTATGATATATGAATGCATTATATTGGCTATTAGAAGCCATTTCAAGCAAAACCGACACTTTAAAATTTAAGCTCCTAATTCCTATGTCTTTGACAGCCTTTTTTCGATCCACAGTACGGCGTGGCGCGCGGCGCGGGTGTAATAAAAATTCAAGCGAAAAAAGTACTTGCTGCACGACTTGAGGCATGATTCTCTACGCGTAAAATGGGACGGGGTGACGGGGGTTTGTTGTCAAGATTCGTATTGACCAGCGCGTGCGACGAAGGAACGCCCTTTGATTTTTTTAAGTTACATTTTGTTTAGTTTCTTGTTTTGTTTGTGATAGGACTTTGATTTATATATTTTTTTTACTTTATTTATAAAATTTAATAAATTGTAAATATGAGTTTAGTTTAGTAATAAATTGAAATTATTGCTAAACTCTTGGAGGACCTATATTCTATAAATATCATAATTAAAACTGCATAATTTAAAATCATATGCTCATTTGCTCAACTTCAATATCAGACATATAACAGTAAATCTACTACTACTTTTGAATTATAATTTCTTTTCTAAATGTCAATTACAGTGTCAGAAATGGTCTTGATTGGATAACTCGTTAAACTCGATTGAGCTCGTTCCGTTGCTAAAAATCGTTCATTAATCTATCAGCTGCATTATGTAATCGTCGCATTTCAATTAATTGGTCAAGTGACATAGTTTTTTTTTAAGTTAATGAATGCTGTTAAAAATCTTAAACTATTGGAACACGTTACTACACTACACGTCTTTACGCAGAATTTCTTTAAATTCTTCGTGTTCAGAGTCAGGACGATTTTTACTTTTTTTTATAAAACTTGTGCTGTTCTAGCTTGAGGCAACATTATTGCCAAAATGAAAAGAAGCACCTCAATCATAAAAAACCCATTGCAGCTTAGTTTAATATAAAAAGTTTTTCGCATCAGGGCCTCAAGTCTGCTATTACAATAGTGTCAGAGTGGTCTATCATTGATTTCATAATTGTTGATTTTGTCAAGTTTGGTAATCTACTAATATATTGGCGTCATTATGACTTTCCAATGGTCAGCCACTGACACTCCATTGAAAGAAATGGCATCTATTGGTAATCTCGTACCTAATGAAAAATGAATGACTGACTTAGGCGGAAAAAATCAATCTGCTAAAATTTTGACAGTTCCTTTGATCAGTGAACTACCATGAGAACGTCATTGTGCAGTCATTTCTTTTAATTCGTTACGAGTATCGTGTTTGTGGAGTACAATGATCAACCAATGATCGACCATTATGAATTTAGCAGATTACGAACTTTTAGCAAAATGACAATGGGATCGTGTTGCAATGACGAATTTATAAATATAGCAGACTTGGGCCCCAGCATGTTCGCGACAATGTCTTTTGATAGCGGTTTTAGATTAAATGTGTTTTCGAACTGGCGTACAAACTCGCAATAATTTTCACAACAGCTTGCGTTGCAACAACGTCATTTAAATCTTCATATCACTTACATTTGAGGGGGAATAGGCAGCGTAACAGGTAAAATTCATTAGGTATAGAACTAATACGTACTTGAATAACATTCATAGTAAGTGAAGCACTGGAAAACATGATAGACGAGACGATTCCGAAGACGGCGACACTGGCGGCGTCGTCCACGCCTGAAACCGCGAGCACCAGGGTCGGGATGCCCTTGGACACCCCGTAGCCCTTCTCACGCAGGCGGAACAAGCACGGCACGATCACCGCCGGGGACACGGCCGCGATGATTGATGATAGTAGGAAAGCTGGAATGGTGAAAAATACATAGAAATTAAATGGCGTAATTGTAGTTTTTTGTGGTGCAGGAGCTCCCGGGAGAGACTAAACACTTGCCAGCGCTCCCTGGACAGTCAGCTGTGATGCCAACCTGATGACTGGCCATTTATTCAATCACGGCTTGAGCTAATAATCTCGTAGGTATTGCTAATGGTAACTTGTGAAGAAAATTTAGTTTTTTTTTTAATGGTGTCATTTAAAATATAAATATTTTTTTAATGCTAATAGATAGTAGCTACCGAATAAATATGTATCATGTTGGTATGAAAATATCTCCCTAAAATCATTCATTGTGAAGATTTTACGGATCGTTGCACGATCTAACTCCATCTGTCTTGTAATGCTATTGTGTTCGAGTCACATCAGTATTTAAGTTTGTTTGTAGGTTAGTACTTAGCAGAAGTTATGGTATAAATTATAAGAAGGATAAGTAATGTTAATGGTTTGTAATACATTTTGAGAAAAATACAAAAAGCTTTCGAATATATTTTAAACCAAAAAAAAAGGTCTTGCGCGTGACTTCAGGCGGATTCTTGGGGAACTAGATCATGTGAAAAAATTGTCTATGTATTAATTCAGGACACGATATTTCTGTATGCCAATTGTGTCTACGTCGGTTTAGCCGCTTATGTGTGATTGAGTAACAAACACACAGACATCTTCACTTAGTTTCACACGTTAAGCATATTAAAACTGTTAGCCACTCACCCCAATCCCAGGGCAATCCCAGGAAGAAGTAAGCAAGAACGGCGCAGAGCACACACTCGAAGGTCCAGGGAACTAGAGCCAGCTTGATCACGGTGAGGAAGTACTTCTTCATCGCATTCGGGTCCAGGTCCAAACCAGCTCGCGTGAGGATGATGGTTAAAGCTATTTTTCTGGAACCCATCAATTAATTCATAAGCGTTTTTAGTAAACTATTATTTAATAGGATTAAATGAAATTTACAGGATATTTGTTACTAAAGACAAGTTTATTACACAATGCCAAGTTTTTTAAATGTAATTTTCAGGCTTTTCAGTCATTTAATTGAAAAAGACCTTCTTACTAGATAAAAACGGGTACCGGTAAACCGGGGTTACTTTGAATCACGGGGTAACTTTGATAGAAACTTCCATTTCATATAAAATCGTGAATTACTTAAAACGAAACGCAATTAGGTAGTTTTTTTTCTGAGTTATGAACACTGAACAACTGTTTAATCCTTTCCTGAGGACACGCTGGGAATCCACCAATCATTTTAATTGAAAAAGGTAAATATATTGTCATTCAAACAATCAAATCAATTGTTAGATCAAAGTTACCCCATGCGACAATATTTATTTTTCTCGTTGATAGATTTTTATTTTTTAAATTGTATTGGCATTATAATTGGGTAATTATATTTAAATTGTATTGGCATTGTAATTGGGTTTATTTAATTGCGTAATTACTTTGCAATTACGCAATAATTACTTTGTAATTACGCAATAAAATAAGGGGTATCAAAGTAACCCCATCCTACGTATAACTTTGATCAGGCAGTTTAATTTTTTTTTCTCAAAATCAAGCCAATTTTTTTCACTTATTATTACAGGAATCGAGAGTAATAAAAAAACCGATCACTAGGTTTATTTAGTATTTTTTACACCCACAAATTTAAAAGATATGAACCTTCAAAGTTTAATATTGATCAAAGTAACCCCGGTCTACGGTACTCATTATGTATAAAAAAACTACTGAATAAGTACCTGATATAAGACGCAACGTGTTGATACGTCTCGTCAAAGTTGACGAGGCCGACGTTCTTCATGATGATGCCCACTATAAGCATCCCTATGAGAGCTGGCAAGGTGGTGATCTTCAGCATGAGCCATCCTCCGAAGTAGGCGACGAGGGTCAGGACGGCGAATGAGAACAGCTGACCGCCGGGCGCGGCCGTGTCGCCCATCACGATCCATACCGTCACCCATACCAATATGCCTGTACATAAGTTACGACATAAATATCACGCCAAAATACGCCGAAGGGATTGAGTACAAACCCACACTATGCCAGTTATGCTAAAAATCCCATGTAATGGGGGGTTACAATAGACCCGTATTGTTAAACCGGGCTCAAATCCAGACTCCAGAATATTCTAACGGAGGTACCCGTAATACTGACCGACACAGGGATCTTGCCCAGGATCCGAAGCTTAGCAGTCATGCTTGTCACCAACAAGGCAGCTTAGCAGAATAATTAATTAATACAACCATTCCATTAATCTGCTTTTCAGTGCACTGTCGGACAGAAGCCTCTCGAAAGTGCAAATAGTTGAGTTTCAGATTTATAGGCTGGGAGTCATCAAAAATCACGATCCGTCCATGACTGCGCTGTTTGATGTGCAGCAATCACATGCCCTTGAAACTTAGTGTAGAATTTAATACAGACACATATATACATAAACCCCAAAATAACACTGGGCGTTTTCTAATCTACGTTTTCTTGGGCAACTTGTAATTGATCCATTCATGTGCGCTGCCGTTGTGAAATTGTAAAATTATAAGTGTTGTATAAAAATAGTCATAGTTTACCAATAATTAATACTGCGATGTTTTGCGCGAACTGCCGGTACGAAGGACATAGTGGGTAGGGGCAGACCTTCTGCCAGTTCGGTGGCTCCCACGAGGGAATGCCGGATTCCTCTGAGTGACACTTTGCGCAACACGCGTACCACCAAGATCTAAATGGATGAAAATTCATTTATCTATTTAATTTACCAAAATTAATCTTATTAAATCACTCGGGGAAAACAACAACAGTTTATATAATTTTACATTGCGTTTCATGTAGGAAAACCATATTACCTATTAGATCTAATGATACAAATGCTCTTTATTTGGATCCTAATGTTTATATTTTGTAACAACTCAGAAATAAGAATATACGTATTGAAGTGAAAATCAGTACTTGCCACATACCTTATCAAAATACACATAAAGAAGCCTACTCTAACCCATACGAAGCAAGTAATGTCATCGTGGCAAAAGTTCTGACGAGATTGGTGCTGTTAGCTGAAATATAGGTTTGACCTACTTAGATCGGCCTAGATACCTTTTAATCAGACATATTTACGTAATTTTCAACTCTTCGGGTGTTAATGTTAATTTTGTAACAACTTTTAGCAATGTGTATTATTCAGTTTTAACAACTTCGGCATAATTCACATTTCGCGATTGTTTGGACTATAGCCAATTGATTGGAAATTGAGTTGAAAGCACAACTTTCTATTGGGTATTCGAAAACTTTCAAAATAACAAAAGTTTTGGATATGGTAAGTGTAAAAAATCATGCTTATATAATACCTTTCGATGTATTCGCTTTGTTGTGATAGCGCCTTCTTCGAGTAGACGGAGGATGTTGTGGAATATTTCTTAAATCTGCCCTCGATGTGTGTCTGGCGATCTGTGTACGAACAGTGGAGCGTCAGAAGGCGAGTGCCAGACAGCTTGGCGATCGATCAAATCGTGGGAACCAGCAGCCAGTATGTACAAGACACCTGCTGTTTCTACATACCCTCATTACCGTCTGTCAATTGACCTTGCAATTGCTTTCATTTGTCTTCATAGTATACATTGCAGTAAAGTTTATGGAAAATTGTAACAAGGTCTTGTCTCGTCACGGTACCTTCTACCAATCTGGGTTATATTGGTTCCGGTCGCTAGTTGGCTCTCAAGTACCACATTTTTTTGGGAGTATCTACATCTAACTACTGAAGTGTTGTGAGAATCTAGCACGAGTGGATTTTTTTGTTAAATTGGTAGTTATATTATATTAAATTGAGCCTCGTACAAAGTTACAGCTAAGTCACGCTCCTTGCAACATAAAGGACTTAAATTATTGCATTTAAAATTAACTAAATGTCATTCAAGTATTCATCGCAAATTAATTTTGAATGGAAAATTACCCCATGAGGAATCCATGTCCGCTGCCATGGCATTGTGGAGGTTACTTTTGCGGCGCGAAGGCCCTTCCGCTTTTGCTGATACGCTTCCATTCCTGTTGATAATTAATACACATTATTTATAACAGAGTAAAAAGTAATCTCGCAGAAATCGTTGCACATGATAAAACCCATTGAAAACAGAACTCTTTTTCGGAAGTATAGTAGGTAACTACCGTCTTATTTGTTTTTAATGCAAATTCAATTTGCATTAAAGACGCTTCAAACCCAACCGGTTTGAAAAACATGCATATTTAAACTGTCACCACAAGATTTGACACTTGGTTACCAGTGAACGGCATGTTACAATACGCTATTAAAAGAATAATGGAATCCTTTACATTCACGTCTTCGAGTTTTGTCTGAAATGAACTGTTGACTTGGTAAACTTCAGTTCTCAACTAAAAATAATGCAGGCAGCATGACAGTTTAAAAAAAAAATGGTGTAAAGAATCATGACATTTGGAAACGAAATAATGTAATACAAAATGTATATTAGCATTCAATGAAAACTTTTTGAATGAAGACGGTCAGTTAGTCAGAAGGATAAAGCTAGTTGAAACATTCATTGTTACAGTGTACTATTTAAAGATTATGGTAAAACGTATTCCTCCCACGACCACCTCATGGGGATCCGTAACGTGGTTGTAATATTCAGTAAAAGGATTACGCAAGACGAATTGCTCATCTTCGCGACAGCAACCTTTTCAGCAGTCTTTAGTGCGTGAAAAACAACTTATTTAATTCTAGATTGTTTTACAAATTAAAACTAAGCTAGTTTGCGTACAAAACTAGACAAAACCTGTATTTCGGCAATACACATAACCACAATAGAATACGAAAATATAAGTATTTACTGTAATCAAGCGTTAAAATTATATAACTACTGCATTGTATCGGTCTTTGATGACATAAAATCAGCTATGGGTTACTTTATGGTTTGATTAAATGAAATTGAAGGTCTTTCCTAGCTCTTTAAGAATAGGAAAGAAGGAAGAGAAAGAAATGCTGTTCGATTTTATTTATGTATACAGGTGGCCAATTTATAGTGGTCTTGAAAGGTCCATTTATATCTCAAACATAATTTGAACAAATTTAACTTAATTATTTTAATGAATAATCTCAATCAACAAATTTTATTCGATTTAGTGCAATCACTTTCAATCTACAGGTTTACATGACTAAAGTAATACTTAAATTCAGTTCAGTATTCATATCTTTATTTGTCTTCCATAATGTAACGTGTAGTGTTCCATAGTGTTTAAGTGCGTTTGACCGGGCTCTGTATTCGCTATTCCCGCTGCAGTTCATGCATATAGTAGAGAATAGCCTGTACTGTACTAGAAATGGTATAACACCTAAATTTTGCTGCAGATCTATGACGTCTAAATTATTAAAGTCTTTGATATATCCACAATTCCACGCGCAATACAGATACACCGTAACATTGTGAGTTATTGAGATAGAACTTTAGGGCGAAAACAGAAAGACGAGAAATCACAACTTCAAAACGACTGATTTTGGCGGAACATGTGTATGAATAGTTTAGATGAATTATTGGGATGTTATAGACCTACATTTTTTTTTTTACCTCTATAAATGGGCCGTGACCGTGTAACAGAAATGTGTGGTCCTATTTAAGGGGTTCCCTACTTGTTTTCGAAAGTTGATGATTCGATTTTTATTATATCGAACACGGTGTGTCGATAATTCAGTTGTACGATGTTTTATTCCGTCGATGCGTTATTGGTGCGATGTAACGTTTGTGCGAAAAATCCTGTTACGAAAAACCCTACAACGATTGCTCATTTGTTCGGTAATTTATATTACTTCGAAAGTATGTAGGTTTGAAAAGCCTACTGTTGTCCGTGACATTTAATTAATAATCTTATGTTGCATTATAGACGTTAAGGAAATACATTAAATACCATACATATCTTCACGTCAACTTTCCTAAATTGAGGAAGACAGGTAACAAATTCACCACGTTTAGCTGTGGCATGGGCCAAAGATAACGTAGACAATATCAGTGATCGGTTGCTAGCCAATCGCCTGATACCCTCAAAAGCCAAAACTGTCATACCTCAATCGTCTATTTCGTTATGCAGCATGGAAAAGAAAGCAACTAGGGCATTCTAAGTTTTTTTTTTAATCCTCGCCCACTACGGAAGCAAAAACGTCATATTTTTGCTTCCGTACTGCTTCCGTTTTGCTACACAACACCTAAAATACTCATTTAATAATGATTTATTTTAATAAAAAATCATACAACAACAAAATAATAAAAAAGATATAAACTTGAACGTATTCAGCATAGATCAAGAAATAAACAAAACATTAGGTAATCGTAAATAAAACAATTTATTTTTTTACCTTTTTATTCATCAAAACAGTTTACAAATATTTTTTGAACAATTAAACATACCACACAAACCATCGCGGGTTCTAACAGTGGTATGGCATATTATATTACTATAAATATTATAGTTTCTATGTATTATTAACGAAACTTTTAAGAAAAAAAAAAGTGAAAATGAAAAAAAATACATAATAACATTGTAATTACAATTCTATGTGATTCGAAATGGCTCTTAAAAAAGGAAGAAGTTCCATATTATTACGGTTTGCACAAATCTTCGCAATAAAATCGGATACCCTTTTTCTTTTTTTCTTGGGCGGAGTCTTATCAACGCTAGCCTGTGCTTTTTCAACAGCGTGATTTGTGCTTATTTGCTCTTTTATAAGGCTCCGTATCCGTACCGACATACTTTCGAACTAATAAATTAAGAACAAATGAGCAATCGTTGTAGGGTTTTTCGTAACAGGATTTTTCGCACAAACGTTACATCGCACCAATAACGCATCGACGGAATAAAACATCGTACAACTGAATTATCGACACACCGTGTTCGATATAATAAAAATCGAATCATCAACTTTCGAAAACAAGTAGGGAACCCTATTTAAGCGTGTGGTACAGACCATCAAATTGAACAACTTTTTCCATGGTATCAACATCTCAATCTCGTAAAAATAATCAGCTGTCCCATACATGGAACGAGTAGGAACTGAAGTGTTGTATGACGCAGCTGATAAATTTTTCGTGGTTACGATGTTGTATAGTATCTATTATAGTATTTCCTGTCATAAATAATCCTTATTTTATTTCGATTTACACTTAACATTATTGTGGTTAGGTAAATGAACTTTATTTGCATGTAGTTTATTTTACTTGCAATTCTTTTGCGGTTTGTCACCTACCTACTTTGTTGAATTAAAAGAGCTTCTGCCCATATAAATATGAATGAGTTACAGTGACACATACCCTACACTTACAAGTTATGGCCGTTACGGATCTATCCTAATACGTGTCTGTTTATACGGGCGTATGTCACCTTGACAAATAATTTATAATAGAGCGATTACTCATTGCCACGAGGTACATTAACAATTGAGTTTGGTAAATTGAACTATGTTTTCACGCTTAGCCGGTCTAATTTTAATAAAATATACAGGGTGTCCAGTAAATAGCACGACATACTGCAGGGGGTGATAGCTAGGGTCACTACCTATCAATACAACACAATATGTTCAGCAAAATCTTACGGATTTACAGTTTTACAAAATTTTCCGAAAAACCGAAAAATCTCTACCTTGAAACAGATTTTTAAGCAACTCGTAATGAAAAAATCCTTTTCTAGTACTTTTTTTTACATCAAATTATTCGTGAATAGTTACTTTACTCATTGATAAGTCTTTTTTCTATCAAAGACAAGAATGTTTTCAAGAAATACTATTTTTTGTTTAAATTTTCACAGAACTATTTTCTTATCACTTAAGTTTAACCTACAGTGGTGAAAAAAAAATTAAGATTTTGCTGAACATATATTGTGTTGTATTGATAGGTAGTGACCCAAGCTATTACCCCCTGCAGTATGTCGTGCTATTTACTGGACACCCTGTATATATTTAAAAAAAAATATATTATTAAATTAAATTATTTGTGTCACAGGATCACGTTCTTATTACTTAAAAGTGATGTTATATAGTTTACAGAATTTCGTTTATATGTAATATTAACATAATATGTACTCATCATTATACGGTACACGTGCTTCGCGTTGACACATTGTTTGAATATTATCTACACTAATTTATAAACATCGTTTCATTACATTTGCGGTTTAACAAGTAACGCTTTTGTAACTTAAAATACTACCAAATAATATGATCGTATATTTTTAGCAAATTCTAGGCCATTCATGTTATAAAAACGAAAGTGAAACACAATTAATTTAATCGATATAATTTTGCTTCGAGCCATTTTGCACAGTATAACGAGTTTTGCTATAAAAAGAACGTTTAAAAGGCCGTTATACAGAAGAACTATAAAAATCTCGATTCTGCAGTTCCGTGTAGCTAGGTTCCTATGTGTATATAAATATTTTCCCACGGTCTGATGTTACATGCGTGATGCGGAGGAGCTTGCTTGCGTTTAGTTACACTGCTTTTACAGTTTTCACAACACGAATAGATTGGCAACATAGATTAGGTACGACGTTAGTAATTCCTATTCAATATAAAATGTTTAGCGTTAAGTTCACTAAATACATGTTCAATAAATGGTCTGAAATTAAATTATTCAGGACTTCTGAGGTTAGACTTTAGACAGTTAAAGTTAAGAATTGGAAACAATAATAAGAATACTGTTTCTTAGTGTGGATTACAAACAAAGATAAATAATATTCTTTTGTTTTTTAAATGGCTAGAAACTTAATCAGTTATTACACTTATCACTTTCGTTAATAATAAGACTTTTATGAAAGTTATGTCGCTTTAGTTATTTTTCTTCCAACCAATTACATATAATAAGTGCAGATCTGCTCAAAGGAAAACGCTCCATTGTAAACGAGTCTTTATAAAGAACAGTCTACTACTTGCTATTCATAACATCGACTCAAAGGCGTTGCGTTATGTTACAATTTTAACACATACGCCTCGCCGAAGGTAATATCATTACATATATGCAAATATACTGGCCTGTACTACTTTTATTAATTATATTTTTTTAACAGAGGTAGGTAATACTGAATGGTAAGCTAATTAAATACCATTAAAATGTGTTTTAGGAGAAGGAAAAAGTAATATTTGCATAGTTTTCTTGAAGCGCATCATATTATTATTCGCATGATTTGATAGTTAAAGTCCCTTTAATTAAATATTTTTCATTATTAGGAATTAATTTCAGGAGTTTTTCGTAATTCCTGGGCAATATGTAACTTGTCATCCTTTCGATCACTCATAAACGTTTCGATATAATATTATTTAAAAAATGTATACAGATTGAAAACAAAAAAACATAAAATGAAAATACATATTGTGTGACAATAAAACGCATGGTGAGTACATGTAATGTTGCTGCCAGGCTGTTACAAGCCAAGTGTCACTGTAGCGTGGAGAACAGTAGAACCAGAAATTATGCAGTTCTTAATGTATTGTTTAATCAATCCATGGCGCAAGCGCAAGGTGAGTTCATGGCAAAGGCTTTATCGACAGCAAATTACGCGCAGTGCAGTAGGTCAATGTTTAGTCACTTAAATGTAACAGTCGATGGCTGTAAACTTTACTCTTTACGTGAGCAATAAGCGCTGATTTTATACGCGATATCAAAATGTAATTAACCTTAACGATGATTGATAAGTATATTTTTACACCGCGTATTTTTAGAAAATCTTTTGCGGTATTATTGTAAATAAACTTGAAACTATTAGCAAGATATCGCAGTACCTACTTGTATTTATAGAATATATTTAATTTTTCCCTTTTTATTCATAAAAGTTGTACCTAATCGTGACGTTTACATCTTTGACGTATACATACATATTTATTTTTGTTACAAGGTTGTAGTCAAATCTTCAGGAGTTTTTTTTCAGTAATTGCTATAATTTTGCAGTAAGTAATGACATTTTGCGCCTTCTTTTTCAGCACGACTGTTAGTGTTATTATTACTACTTGGTTTGAAGTATTAGAATTTTCAATGAAATTATGTTTTCAGAGTGTGAAAGATTATCAAAGGGCTGATAGTAAATTATTCTTTAGAAGTATATTGTGACTGAAATTAATAATAAAGCATACCGAAAACATAAACCTATTGTGTTATAAAAATATAATAGCAGTCTCATGATGACCGTCCCGTCTAGGGAGTCATACCGATGTCCATATAACACGTCGGTAGTGCAGTCTGTGTGTTGCCATGACGCGGTGTCCGCCAAGATGTCAAGCAATCTCTATACGATGGATTGTTGATAGTAAATGTGGGTCATATAACTAGAAATATGCGTCTACAGCGACCTTAGCCATGGCTTCGATTTTAAATAGCGCATGTTGAAGAAAATTAATTATGTGTACGGAGCTTTGCTATCGTCGTCACAGCCAGCTTGGTCAACACGTTGGTGAATTTTTCAGTAAACCTTTGTTCAGGTGTTTGATGCGCGCTACCGCGAACAGAACCTTTCTATATAGGTACCGACTGGCTAGACGACATCGTTCTCGACAGCCTGTAACGTGTGACCAAAAAGATAAGCCGCACTATCCCATATTTGTCATTTAAATAAACATAGGGTGGGAAGCTAACATTTGACATAAATAAGGTATATATTATTTTGATTTGCCGATATTATTTCCGTTTCCTATTCCTGCGGTTACTAACAGATGGATTATTACTTTGTGTATACATTATGTATCGGATTGTGATGTGATCGTTTTATTTCAGTTTTGAACTTGTTTATTAATCTGTCCCGAAAATTTAACATCTACATAATTATTTACATAATTAAAACACAGTGTATTTATATTATTTATGAAATGGAAATTGTTTCTATTTAATAAAATATCGCGTTATATTGCATTAATAAGGATATATTTTAAACTTACCAATGACGGTTGAGTGCGTCTGTTTCGAGGGATGAATCTGACGGTAGGTAGCTGTCGTAGTGACAACTTAAGCTGCTGTGAGACATTCTACATGGTACTCAGAGAGTCTTATTCACTATAACTAGATTAGCGGGCGAATTTGAGGACTGGTTTACGCGGTGGCATGCCGCTCGGCTCAGCACGCTCCACACCTATGCCGCGGCGAATGTGCATCTTATAAGAGAAGGTTCGGCTGCGCGCGAGTCGGCCGCCGCGCCTCACCCCGGGCACGTGACTGCCTCGGTACGTTCAGTTTCGCCGGCCGGCTGGCCGGTCATTGGCCGTCGTGCAAAAATTTTCCTAAAGTACAACAGTAGGCCCACTGCCATAAAAAATGCGTTGCGAACTATTGCACGGGGCGCAGACTCGGTGATGAGTGACTAAATGAGCCCGAGGCGTCGCTGCCGTGTTTATACTACTCACTTCAAACAACGCTCGTATAACAGCGGCGCCCGCACCGCCCGCACAGCCCGATCCCTCCGATTCTTCCGCACGCATCGATACAATATGTGCAGTCGCGATTAAAAACAGCCGAGTGATTTGTTCCATGTGGTTTTATATGGCGTCTGCTAACGATAAGTACATAGGTATGTGATGAATACTCAGAACTAACGTGGGCACATAATCCGTAGCGTTGGCTGTCTAATTATTACTTAGGTACGACGGCTACGTATCGGAGCCACGCTGCTTCCTGCTGCTTGCTGCTAATTCGAGTGTGAATTACAATAATTAATTACACGTATCACCTTTTATACATCATGGTTATTTTAATTAAAGCGGATCTTATATTTGCAATGTACATCAGTTATACGCATAGAACAATAGTTCACTTTGATAGGTATTAATGACTAATGTCGCGGTTTTGAAAAAAATATCTATTGTTAATTTTACTTGAGCTTGTTTCAATTTTTAATGGTGAGCAATATTTCGTGCGTTAACAAATTACAATAAAAATTCCTTCTGTTAATACAAACCGTGTCGAATATGTGAGAGAGACGAATTGCTCCAGTACGACATACGATGTAACTTTTTGTTACACCCGTCTGGTTCTTAATCGGATATTGTAAGCATGAAATCTTATTATATTCAGTATCATCAGTAACTGCAGTCGTAGCGTTTTGTTAATTCTTCAAAATTTTCGAAATTTCGCATATAAATGACTAAGTTAAGGGGTTTTTTTTTTTAACTATGGCATCTCGCAGGTATACCACTACCTAAGGTATTTACTGCTCAACCGAACAATCCTGTGGCTGCCTTAAGCTTCTACACTCAAAGCCTCCAGCCAGGAGCAAAACTATTCTAAATTAAAATTAGGCGAACGCTCGCTAAGGGCACCACCTGTGGGGTACGAACCTCGGCTTAGGGCGTCGCTGAGGGGAGGACAGCAAGATGGGACAGGCTGAATCAAGCATATATCATTATTATTATGAGGGGAATTTAAAGCTACGCGCTCAGCTGCGGCGCGGGCTGGCGCTTCATCGGAAAAGTAAGTTAAGGGTACAGCCCGATTCAAACTTAATGGCGTGTGGCGGCTCGGAACATGAGGCGAGTCGCTGCGCAGTAACGAATTCATGGGTCAGCAGGAGTGAGGGGTGGAGTACTGCGCAGCGAGTGACTAACTTCCGAGCCGACATCATCATACATATCAGTACCTATTTGAACGTGAGCACATGGTTACTAATGCCATTAAAAATAAGGAAATCGGCACTACAGTCGCGAAGAGGAAATCGTGTGGTTATCCGGTCTGCTATATATAATAGAAGAAATGAGATAATGACGAGGAAATACAATGTGATATTTCCCAATACCACAGTAGATATAAATATTACATAGTTAAATCAAGGACCGCTATTAAAATTAAAGAATAATTGAAGTAGGTTTATTTGACGATTTGTGATAGCATAGCATATTCAGCCTATATAATGTTCCCACTGCCTGGTACACAGACTTCTCTTGTCGATGAGAGGGACTGGGCCGTAATCCACCACGCGGGCCCAGTTCGGTTTGCTTTTAGATGTCCACTTGTCTTTGAATTTTTTGTTCTAGGACATGCCGGTTTCCTCACGATGTTTTCCTTCACCGTTTTGAGAGCAGTGGTGATGAAATAATTTACACAAAGTAAAGCGGCTGTCAGGGTTCGAACCTACGACCCACAACTCCTAAATCGTGGCCGTTTCCTCTGAGCCACCACTGTTCAAATATTATCAAAAGTGCCCATTTTATTTTTTCACAGAAATGTATTTGGTTGTATGAAAATCTATAACATTAAAAGTATGAAACATAAATATATTAAAGTAAGTACCTACAATGGGCATTTGTATAAATATGATATCAGTCCGTTGCGGAAGGAAACTGATTATTTTTATTTTGTTGATTTTAGGGTTCCATACGTCGGAATGAAAAACGGAACCCATAAAGAGAGAGAGAGTCACTCGTGTGTCTGTCTGTCCGTCTGTCACAGCCGATTTGTTCCGAATCTACAGGACCGATTAAGTTGAAATTTGGTACACATATGAATTTCTGTGACCCAAACATGAACGTGTAACGTAAATAACTGAATTTTGATTATTGGGTTCAGTTTTGGGGACAAAATTTGGAAAATAAAAAAACAGGTTTTCCAAATTGTATCGTGTTACATATATGAAAAGGCTTGTTATGCGGATTTAAATATATATATATTTATTTTGTTTAAAAATTAATAGTATTAAAGTTATTAAAGAAAATAGATGAAAATTGATCATTCCCACGGTTATCTCCGAAACTGCTGAGCTTAAAATGTTGAAAAAAATATAGAGTATAGTTCTATACTTATAAATTAAGTACAGGAAAACCATTCACTATTCCATCATTCAATATTGTGCGTACAAACATTTGCAGTTGGAATATCGGAACCTTCAACTACAGGCATTTTCTATGCCTAAATATATGAAATAAACTTATTTTATTTAATGTATAGGAGAACATGTTTTTCAGCTACAATGTTAAGTTTGTACTTGGGATAAATTTATAATAACTACGGAACCTTTCATTGTGCGTGGTCCGACCGCATTTGGACGGTTTTTTTTAATGGAAGATAAGGAGCAGTATAAAACTATTTTAAGTTTGAAGTATAAGATAAATAGTATTATATTTAAAATGCTTAAGCCCCATTATAATAATTTAAAGATACGAATATTAATACGACTGCCTCGTTGGTCTAGTGGTCGCAAGCGCTACTGCTGAGCATGAGGTCCTGGGTCCTGGGTCCTGGGTCGGGCAGTGTTATTGGGATTTTCCATCTCGAATTTCTCAGTAGCAGCCCGGAGTCTGGATTTGTGCCCGGTTGATGGCAATAGGCTCGCCCTCTATTACATGGGACTTAAACATAACTGGCGAAATGTCGGTGTACTATAGACACACCTCTGCCTAACCCTTCAAGGAATACAGGAGTGATGTTATGTTATGTGAATATTAATAAAAAAATGAGATATCGTAAACAATTATCAATAAGTCTAGGGATCAAGTACATTTTTAACGTATAACAAAATGATCCAATTAATATTTACCAAATCTAGTCTCCAGACTGGCTTAGTCTTAGTTAACAACTTATCGCTATATTTTGTAAAAATTAAGAAAATTTGCAATTTTTGCAAATTGTGGGAAATTAAATTAAGTTAATATAGACAAATAAATGGTAAAAAAGGTAAACATGAGGATTTAATTTTTTTTATTATAAAGATAAAAAATAATAATTATGAACTGTGTTTACACCATTGACACGAATCACACAATCACAGCGATTTGGCATGCTTAAAATCAGTTCATCAAAATCACTTTGAGGAATTTGCGCTCGCGTTCTTTCTAACAAGTCAAAAAGTTGTTCGGCATCGATACTCGGAGCTTTTCTTTGGAGCATATCCCATACGTGCTCAGTTGGGTTGAGGTCTGGCGATTGAGCAGGGCCTCAAGTCTGCTATTACAATAGTGTCAGAATGGTCTATCATTGATTTCATAATTGTTGATTTTGACAAGTTTGATAATCTACTAACATATTGGCGTCATTATGACTTTCCAATGGTCAGCCACTGACACTCCATTGAAAGAAATGGCATCTATTGGTAATCTCGTACATAATGAAAAATGAATGACTGACTTAGGCGGTAATCTGCTAAAATTTTAACAGTTCCTTTGATCAGTGACCTACCATGAGAACGTCATTGTGCAGTCATTTTTTTTAATTCCTTACGAGTATCGTGTTTGTGGAATTCAATGATCAACCAATGATCAACCATTATGAATTTAGCAGATTACGAACTTTTAGCAAAATGACAATGGGATCGTGTTGGAATGACGAATTTATAAAAATAGCAGACTTGGGTCCCAGGCCACGGCAGAACGTTGATGCGAGCAACGGCAATAGTGCGTGTTACGACTCTAGCCGTGTGTGGATGTGCATTAGATATGAGCGCCGCGCCGCCGCGCCGCCGTCGCCGTGAGTTCATGTCGACGCGTCATCGCCGAGTGGAGCTTGCGGCGCGCCGTCGCACAATGGATCGACTCCATACAAACCGGCGGACATAGGACTACAAAAATATAGTTTCAAGATTTTTGAAAAACAAATGATGCCAATGCGCTCTCCTTAATAATCTAAATTGAAAGTACCTTCATAGATTTTTCGATTAAACCCTAATTTTAGGAGTAATTTGAGTAAAACTGATTGCAATGTATGGAAAAATATAGTAAAAAAATGTTTTCCTGCGATTCCCGCACGTTTTCCGGTTTTACGTTTATAATATATTTTGGCATAATATTTAGGAGATTTCATCCAAATTATGTCCCGCAGTGTCCGCCCTTTTATTTTTATTGTTTGGTGGGAAATCGTGAAATGACTTCTCCCGCTCTGGGTGGAGAGGGAGGGCGTGTCAGACTCTTACTGACTAAAACCCACCCGTGTTCCTTCTGTTGCCTGTGCAATGCCAGGGGGCCACGGTATCCCTTTCGGAGTTTCCCGCAACCCCGGCAGGCAATGGTCCCATCGGACCCCTTCACTCGCTGACATCTCTTTGAGGCGCGTGTGGAACACAACGCGCCGTCGACCCGGGCTTGGTCCTTGGACCGGACGGCGAGCTACCCATTGCTTACCGTCCGCAAGCCCGCGCCTACGGTGGCCGGGAATCGGCAATTGATTCCTGACGCCCAGGGCGTCTCCTCCTGCGGCGGCTAGTAGCTGCGGCGTGAGGGCGCGAAATTTGCCTTGCCAATGCTCGCGAAGGAGGAGGCGGAACGCGTGAGACGCGTTCCGCCTCCTCCTTCGCGAGCATTACGGCTTCGCAGAAGGAGGTGACGGCCTCCCATGCCCTCTCGCTCCGTACCTTGGGCCGGACGCGAGAGATCCCCGCCTCCGATCGCCTCCACGAGGACACGGCGGTGCTCTACCCAAGCCGAGCAGACCTCCATCGTGTTAGTGTCCGGCCTTGAAGATATAAGTACGTCAAATACATGATTTTTATTTTTTGTATCAGTAACTCGTGTTGTTATAATTTTTTCAGTGCAAATGAGGCAAAAATGAAATATAAAGCTATTTTTGTAACAACAATATGGTTCCCTTTAATTTTTTTCCAAGAAATATATCACTGATAAAAAAAATTAAGCCCCACGGCCAGTCACGCCGCGCCGCCGCGACGCCGCCGCCGCTTTGGTAATATTCAGTCCACGCCGCCGCCGTGGAATTGGCCATCGGCGCTCATATCTAACGTGCATTGTCGTGAATTAATCGAAACGAATCACCAAACCGGCTTCGCAAAGAAATGATCACGTTCACGTCTGAAACAATCCTCGCAGCATAAATCTGAGCATTGAAGTTGCCCCTGATCCAAATGAGATCTGTTCTTCCACCGATCCAAATACCGGCCCAAACCATTATTATTCGCCCTCCATAATTATGAATGAACTTCCTGACAAAATTTCAAACATTCTTGACGTCCAGAGCTCCTACAAACTCGAGTACGTTTTTGTCTCCGGCCTCATATCGAAACGAGATTCATCGGAAAAGCAAACAACGCCAGTCTTCGTCCTCCCAATTTCTGTGTTTGCGAGCCCATTGTAAACGGGCCCTACGATTGCGGGGAGCCATAGGTGGAACTCTCAATGGCCTTCGGGAACGCAGAACCGCTTCACGTAAACATGTTCTGATGGTTATGAAGAGCTGTGGAGCCTCGTAGCCAAAATCATGGTACGATTCCGTCGACAGTATTTTGGATGTACCGATCCTGCCTGCGAGTGGTGATGCGAGATCGTCCTCCATGTCGCTCGGCTACGTTGCCCGTGATACTATAGCATGTCCAGAGGCAACTTATGCCACTCTGTGTAGTGCCAAGAGCGGCAGCCACAGTACGTTGCTTGGAATCAGCTTGCCATAAAAACGTACACACACAAATAACTTTTACAAAACAATCACAAATAAAAAACAGATACAGAACTAGACAAGCAAATGACATAGCGCTACGGGCCCCTAGAACAAACTACGGCAGGAGTACTATTTTGTATGAAGGAGCACAGCTTTACAACAAATTGCCTCGGCATATAAAAGATCAAAAATCAATGTTTACATTTAAAAAATCTCTAAAGAAACACATTTTAGCGGATTTAAAACTTTAAGTTATCTTCGGGTAGTGCATTATTCTAACCAATTTTGTTGTGTAACCGTCGCGTCGCTAATGTATTCTAAGTAGAAATAAGTTTTTTCTCATATAAGTGAATGTAATTCTTTTTGAGAATAAAGTTCTTAAACCATAAACCACATTCCGACGGTTCTCATCATCTCTTCTCGTGTCAAATGATGTCGTCGCTCCATATCGATGAAATTTGTTTCAGTTCCGATGCAGAAATTGTAATGGTTTTGTAAAAACGCTATTTAGTATATTATATCAAAATTTTAAGAACATTCTTTATTCAAATAGTGAAATTCACGAAAAATAATCAATAACGATCCAAAAAAGTTTGAATAATAATCCTCAATTAGGGCGATACTCTAAAACATTCTTGATCTCTAGAAACTTTTGATATCCCGTTGATAAACAAATCAACGGTCTTATAAATCATGCGTAATTAGTCAAAATTAGTTTCAGATTTCAAGATTAATCGTAAAAACAACCTACTTGTAAGTCATGCATAACTTAGATTATGTTGTTACGACGAATCAATTACTCAAGCCTTCAAGCAGTTTACATTAAAGATTTGGCAAGATTAGAAGTCGCAAAGTTTTTTTCATGAGTCATGGACCTTAACCGTCACCGCCGCCGGGCCCCCATCGCAACAGGCCGTAGGCGATGGACCACGTGACACGTCCCTCACACCTCCCCTGCCCCCAATGGTACATTGCTCTATCCGTAACAAAAAATCTGTCATACTCATTGTTACTAGTTTATTATGTTTACCAACGGCCAATGAAGTGTGAATAATGTGAAGCATTGTGTGCAACAGTCGTAATAATGTCTTGCACACAATAGGTATGCGTGCTATGATTAAATGTAGCTATCGATAACTTTTCCATTGAATATTTAAGAAAAAATTCCGCTTTATCAAAATTTGCATGAAAAAGAGGTTATTACTAAGTTCATTGCTATTTTCCTCAGAAGTCATGAAAATGCCGTACACTCATCTACATAAACTCGTGGCGGCATTGACACTGAATTTTATGATGTAGGTACCTATTGATAAGGTGTTTCTAGAATAAAAAGACGAGAGACAGAGAGAGGAGGCAGGGACGAACTCGACTTTTTTCATAAGGATTGGCCACACACAGCAGAAGATAGGGATAAGTGAAAGGAGGGGATCCCTCCCCTCCGGCCAGCTCAGGCCTCCCCGCCTTTGCCCTGCAGTGGGACACAAACGGCTGATAATAAATAATAATTGGTGTTGCCGCTCGCTTTAAAATTGTGAGTCTTTACTCCTTACACAATTTTAAAATAAGAGGATCATTTAAAATTGTGTATGGAGTCTTTGCGAGTTGGCTTCGGCCCCTCCTAGGTACGCCTTCCAAAGGTCCACGACCTCAGGGTCCCGAGATATATCCAAGACATTTTTTAAATAATAAGTACGATTAATATAGGCTCGTTATGATTGCGTTCGTGGGCCGTTCTGAAAAGGCCTGCGGTACTTAGTATGTATAGATGGGAAAAAGAATGTGGTTGCCATTTGCCATTCTGCCTGTTGCACTGACAAGGTGAACAGGCGCTGAAAATCTTGTACACATTTGTTTACAGACGTATCTTGTTTATTATTAAAACTAGCTTTTGCCCGCGGCTTCGCCCGCGTGAATTTCGGAAATTATCACACGGGAACGAGAGATAAAGAGTATCCTATGTCCTATTCCAGGTCATACCCGTGTGCCAAATTTCGTTCAAATTCGTTCAGCCGTTTTAACGCGAAAGCGTAACAAACAAACGAACTCACTTTTAATATTAGTTATTTTTTCCTTCTCGTAATTTAATGGGTCATAGGTACCTTTCTCTTAGTACGATGATTTTTTAACACCAGTTATCTTTGAAAAAAAAAGCATGCATCTCATAAAGTTGCCATGAGTTCAACTTTATTCTGTAAGTGTATTTCTAAATCTAAAAATAAACTCGATAACGGGACCACACAAAAACGTAATCGCAATTACATTTAATTGAGTCTCAAAGCACGTGACGCCTATAGGTACGCCTATCTATCATTATTATTGCAATACAATATTGTTTGGACGCCAGTCATGTGATACCTACATACGTCTTGGAAGCAACCAATTGACATGACCTCTATTATCCCCCCCAGCGTCTGTTGCTGTCAGACAACAAAGGGATATGTTATGAGTCAGCAGGGTTCTCTTGTGACTGGGCACGATCTATGCCTTTCACAAACACGATCACGTGATGAGCGTAGGAAACTGTACTACTTATTCATAGGTGTATGTATTGGGAGGACTATGTATGAGTGAGCCATTGCTCAGTGAAAGGTACGCAGTTATTAGAAACACTTGGATCACTCGTTATGTGCTAAGCTTCATGATCGAATGTCGTCTGTTAGTCGTGAAATATCTTATTATGCCGGACGTGTTCATGTTAAAACAATTTTTGTTAATTTTGCACAATTCTATAGATAATTTAAAAAATATATACCCTAGACTAGTACCGGGTAAATAAACGATGCCTATCTTTGTTTAATAAGGAAGCGTGATGATATCGTAAGCTTACCACAAGCATGTAATAATCACTAAATAGGTCAAGAATAAAAGACTTCAACGCTCGCGTTAGGAAAACGTAACAATACAACATGGATTTTAAGCGTTTTTGTTTTATTCTGTGTTTTAATAATACGGACCCCAAAAAATAAAATAATAAATTTCAATAAGATTATTTTTTAATTAACTAGGTAAGAATATTTATCAGAAAACAATTTTGAACCCATTTATATTTTATTCTTTTATTAAGTACTAATGTTATTAAATCGTTAAACAAATGTGACGTACCTACCAGAAATTATTATATTTTGAACGCCATGTAGAAAACATATTAAGCATTTTGAACCCAAGCCTGTTTAAAAAGATAACAAGAAACTTTTCTAAATCATTATTAATCCTTCTACCATGTGGCTTTCGTTGTGCTCAACAATATTATTCAGGAGCACGGCCAAAGATTCCGCATTCATAACTAACATTGAACGCCATCTATGAACAGTTTTCATAAACTCGTTGGTACCGATACCGCACTGAGCGCAGTACTTATTCAATGTAAATTACTGCAGTGATTGCTCAATACATAACGTACCCACTGTGCGTGGTATTAGTTCTGTACTGAAACTACAGGTGGCGTTTCTTTATCGTAGGTTTTCAGTTTTTAGGGTTCCGTAGTCAACTAGGAACCCTTATAGTTTCGCCATGTCTGTCTGTCCGTCCGTCCGTCCTCGCTTAATCTCGGTGACCGTTAGCACTAGAAAGCTGAAATTTGGTACCAATATGTATATCAATCACGCCGACAAAGTGGTAAAATAAAAATTGGAAAAAAATGTTTTATTAGGGTAGCCTCCCTATATGTAAAGTGGGTTTTTTTATTTCAATCCTAACGTGTTATATATTGTTGGAAAGGTATTTAAAAATGAGTAGGGGTTTACTAAAATCATTTTTTGATAATGTCAATAATTTCGGAAATAATCGCTCCAAAAGTAAAAAAACAATGTGTCCCCCTCTAACTTTTGAACCATAAGTTTAGAAAATATGAAAAAAAATCTGAAAAGTAGAACTTTTTAAGGACTTTCTAGGAAAATCATTTTGAACTTGATGGAAACAACAGTTTTTGTACAAAAATGACAAAAAGTTGTGGTACTAAATAATTTCTGGACTAAGTTTGTAGTATAATCGTATATGCAAGCAGGAACACTTATTGTGACGGACGGGAAACTACGGAACCCTATACTGAGCGTGGCCCGACACGCTCTTGGCCGGTATTTTTAAGTTCACAACATGAACAGTCCACAACTTGGAGCTAAAGTGGCTTTAAAAGAGATAAGTGAGGACTTCATTTATGCCAAAAAATACCAATAATTTTCTTTTCCCGTTTTTAACTTTCGTAACTACTGGTTTTTGAAGTTGGCCAGAGTTTTAGTGCAGTTAGGAACTGTTTTTTAATTTTTTTTTATTAAAGCTACCTAGTATTGGGAGTGACGAAAACTGGCGGGGAGGAATTGGAGAACCGCCTCTGTGCTCTTGTGGTTAGACCTCCTGTCTCATACACAGAGGTCCCGGTTTCAATTCCCAGTGGGGGCAATATTTCTGCTCAGTTTGGTTCATGGTAGGGCTTGTTCTAAGTCCGCCTGGCTAGCTACCACCATCTTATTTAAGTCTGTCGCTATAGCAACAATGTTAATAGCATTATTGTGTTTCGGCAGTTAGAGTAAAGATAGCCAGTTCCTCCGTGGTTAAAGATTCTGGGTTAAGCTTGCTTCCACCTTCAGCCTGATCATCACTTACCATCAGGTGAGATGCAAGCCAAGAGCTTCCCGTACGTGAATGAAAAAATTAAAAAAACTGCCTTAATTTTCATTCAAATTACATTGTGGTCTAATCTCTAGTTGTTTTTATTAAATAATTCTTTATCTATTTATTGATTTATTTATTTATACTCATTTATGATTTATTTATCACAAGAAATGATTATATGGACAGATTAAGGGGAAAACACAGTGAATTGATACTGATTAGGTACATAAAATAATTTCTCATTTTCCCGCGCACAGACATTTCCTCATTCCGTATTTATTTGTAACTAGTTTCTGCCCGCGACTTCGTTCGCGTAGAAGCCGCAAGATACACAGTATGCTAAAATAACAGCCATATTTTCATATAAATCCCTCAGCTTTCGACCCACCGTGCACCGCGTCGAATCGCATCGCGCTCTATTACCTACTTCGCTTTCGCTTAGCGTTGTTCTGTTTTTTTTTCTATTTGCTCGACACCTAAGGGTCATAGCGTGATGTTATATAGCTTATAACATTCCTCAAGAATTAAGCTATCAAATGAAAAAATATTTTTTCAAATCCGAGTGGTAGTTACAAACATTGTCACGTGCAAACAAAAAAAAACGAACAAACTCAAAAACTATTCACGTTGAAGTCTAAAAAGTAGGTTTGAGTCTCGTTTCCTTTGAAATGTATGGGAAAAGTTTTTTGCGATTTCTGACTTTTCTAGTACTAATCTCAGTTGGTCCCATAGAATTTTTTTATCCTTATAAGAAAAATGATGGACTAGCATCATACATTTTTTATGTGTAAATTGTCCATTTTCATGATGACTGTACATTTTCAAAATTGTGAATGCAGATCAAAATGTTTCAAAAAGGTAAGGACAGTTTCCTAAGATCGTCTTCCTGTGGCTACAACGGATAAGGTAGCTGCCATTACTGACCAATCTCAAAAATCCATCCTGTATAATCTAAATATATAAAAAGAGCAAGATTTAGGGGATTTCACCCACGAAACTGAACGCGAATAGTACATATAAACCACGTTTAAGAGGGAATTTCACCCATGAAACTGAACGGGAATAGCACACATTTAAACCACGTTTAAGAGCTGTCAGTGTCAATGTATAATCTAAGTAAGAATATGTAAAGAGCAAGATTTAGGGAATTTCACCCATGAAACTGAACGCGAATAGTACACCTAAACCACGTTTAAGAGGGAATTTCACCCATGAAACTGAACGGGAATAGCACACATTTAAACCACGTTTAAGAGCTGTCAGTGTCAAAATTCAAGAAGAATTCGGAATTCCAGAGGGTGACACTTAGCATATTGTCCTCTGTATGTAACTAGTGCCGGTACTCAGAGTCATTACTTGGGACTTGTTAATTGATTATCCACGTTAATCGACAGATATAAACTTGGACCCTGTCAGTCAAAATAGGACAGTTTAAAAATACTTCATCTTAGTTGGTGGTAGTGTCTAATCGGTTTTTGGGTGAGGTCTCTGAGTGTGAAAATTATGACTACATTGTTGTATTGGGTTCCGACCTGTAAAAACAAATGTACCTAAGTGGTAATAGTAAATAAATAAAATTCTACAACAATGATGACACTGACAGGTCTTGAACGTAATTCACATTTGCTGATCGCGTTGATTTTCATTGGAGAAATTAACTGTTAGACGATTAGCCATTTTTCGTCCATGTTGGTTATTCATATATAGCTTGAAGCACGTAATTTGAGCTTGATAACTTAAATCAGCAGATATACATACCTATCTGATGGTAGATTTTCTCGATCCTTGCTCGATTCGTCGGCCATGATGGACACTTTTCTCTTTCCTTCAAGTGAGGGGACTGAGGGGCGCTGTTTGATTGCAGATGGGTTTGGCAGCGTCTGCACAGGCCGCGGGTCGCCACCAACTGCGCTCGGTGGTTGATTTTGTAAATCACTCAAATCGAAAGGATATTCCTTAATAGCAGTCATTCGGATGCTCGTCTTACGAACCTGGAAACACAATAATAAACAATTTAGAAATAATAACAAAACGATTATCTAAAGGCTTGAGAAGGTTTCTTAATTTATGAATTCAAACAGGAGGCATAAGTACCGATTACGGGGTTCCATTTTGGTATTGCATGTACAGCGTGCGCGCGTTTACTAGCCAGTTACAAATAGCTGCTCTCCCAAAATATGATGAAATATTGAGGAAGACAACCGGAAATAAGGAAAACCACAAATCTGACAAACAACCATACATGATTTTTGTGTGAATTTGAAACTCCTAATCACACGCACACATAAATTAAGCTTCAGAGCTGTCACCACTATCACTTAGTAGTTACTGGTTGTTACATGTAGACGGGAAACTTAAAAACAAAAAAAAGTAACGGCTGGCTCTCGAGTCTAAAAGGGACCGACGAATTGACAGGCAGAGATATGTTGCGTTATACAATAGGGATGATGTTTAAAAAAAATGTTTTTGTCCGTCGGGTTGATTATTAAAAAACCTTGGACGCGTATTTTTCTTTTTTTACGTTATCAAAAGATTACACCTATACATTGAGTTAAAATGTGCCATGACGTCACGAGTATGTAGATTTTATACTTACTTGTGACTTAGCGACCCCCACTACCGAAGTTTAATGCGTTTTATCTAAGTATTTTTTTATTAATATGATAAAGCAAAAAATACGCGTCTAATATTTTTTTATTATCTTATTGATGGACTAAATAGAATCTCTTTTTTTGACCCAGGCATCATCCCTATTATAGTGGTAGAATAATTTAAGGATGAGTAGGAACAGGATGACTACCAGTAATAAACTATGTAAAATATTGTAAACTTTATAACTAACTCGTGTTTGGAGTAGCATAATATATAAGCATAAAAAAAGTAAAAAAAAAAATGTTTAGTCGGTTTGGTGACAAGTTGAAGTTGTCAAAGATTGAATAAGAGTTGAACTTAGATAAACCTGTCAAGTGTACTACTTGCTGAAAATAATGCTCAATATCGAAACTACCTGTATTCCAAAGTTTCCAGCATCCAAAAACGATTCATATATGAATACTACAAAATCATTAAACACGTTAGCTCCTCATTAATGATTAAAAAGTTGGTAACTAAGACTAAAGGTATTCAAATTATAACACGAATTAATTGCCAAAATGCTAGTTAACGTAATCGGTAACATTAATACAACAATACATAGTATTATTCACACACCCAATAACTGTCGTCGTTTAGTCCGATACATGTTGGACTATTTGTCTATGATCCAGTAGGATAACTTTAGAAAGCGCGCGATAATCGGATAAAAGCTGCGCCCGCGCCGGTCAATGTCTGACAGTGGACTGAACAATCGCGCGACTAAACGTTTCAGCTTCAGGGTTTCAGCATAGAAGCCTCCGGCGACTTAGCAGGTAAGTTCTAAGTGACGATGGCTCAACGTTCACTGAGGACAGGGTAAACTCAATGATGCTAATCACTTGTTTCATCACGAATGTTTCACATTATTGTAAATACAGGAATATTAGAGTTGCTTATTGTTTACATTGTGCTAGTATATTGTTCTGTTAAGCTCTCTAATTAGTTCTTATTCTTCGGAGCCGGTGCAATACTGCATACACTGCACGTTATGTGCAAAATGATGCACAATAAAATATGATTGTACAGCAAACGGTCAGTTAGATCGAGGATGGCGATAGGTTGACACTATAGCTACGCATAAAGACTACCAATTGGGAGGTGTTACTGCTTTTTATACCCTCAAACATATTTTGTATCTAAAAGTATTTTTATCGGTAGCTGATAATTGAGCCTTTGTGCTCTACATATGTTCTGAGTATATAAAATATGTCAATAGTTTTATTTGAGACCATTGGTGGTAGCTGTATCGGCATTTTACGGGGTTTATTGACCATATCAATTTTTAGGTAAGAGTGAGACTTATTTAATCCGTCCTCATTACCAAAATAAATATTTTTCGAAATTCTGAGTTTCTATTTTTTTACTTTATTTTCAAGGTTAAAATGATTTGTGCTTAAGTTCACTATTAAAATACAAAGAGCATATGACTGTACTGTCATGTTTACATAATGTGAGGCATTCAGGACACTTATAATCGAGTGGTGAGGTAACTAGAATGGTAATTAATTAAAAGCTCCGACTGTGGACTTTGCATTTCTGTTAGTTAGTTGATTAATGTGTAGCATTCATCATCTGCCAAGCCTATTCCCAAATACCTTGGGGTCGGCTTCCAGTCTAACCGGATGCTGCTGAATATCAGTATTTTACATGGAGCGACTGCCTAACTGACCTCCACAACCCCATAGATACATACCCCATAGACACAATATATACCTAATGGTATCGTGTTACTTGGTAACACGATACCATTAGGTAAGACTGGTTGTCAGACTTTCGGGCTTCTGATGACCCGTAACAACTGTCAAAGATCTACAAAATTAAATGACAGCTGGGACCAACGGCTTAACGTGCTTTCCGAGGTACAGAGGGGTCTTGGTATGTAAAGATGGTCACTCATCCACGAAAAAACCTCGGCAAGCGTAGCTTAACCTGATGGTTCGACCAGTATGACTGTTGTTACTTAGCCACAAGCTCCTCCTTCAAAGGACACCATGGTTAAATCAAATAATTTATATGTAGGTACATCTGGACCCGGATTCTGGCATTATGAATTTAATTTCGGTTTGCATTAAAACAATGATAAAAATAACAAATAAAAACATAACCTTCAGGAATGATATCTCACAAGATTGTTTCAACCACGTCAACAACAAATGAATGGATTAAAAAATCATATCAGTAACAAACAAGTGGCACATTTTGTTTAACACGTCCGCTGTACGAATTAGCGCATCCTCTGGTGCGCAACTTCTGGGCGGTCCCGTAACCCGATATATAAATCATTGTATTATCATGAGTGACTGTTGCCAAGGAAACACCCAAAATATAATCTGTAGCATTCCACCATCGCTATTGTAAATTTTACGGCATTTAATCAAAACATCTGTATTTGCTTTATAGACATTTGTGTTTACCTCAAGTCGCAAGGATGATAACATACACTATATGATAATATTATTGTTCTTTTTATAACTCGCATAATAATTGTACCTAGAGATTAGCAATTCTACACTTTCCTTATGTAATGAAATCACGCAAATGATGACCACAGTCGTGTATTGCTGGCGTAGATTTAGTTAACGTGTCGTCGTAAATTCAAACGCGTCTTGAATTATTTAGGTGAGTGTGTCTTAAGCTAATTGTCGGCGGGTGGTAGCGACAGCGGTCGCGGGTGTCAGCAGCAGCATTTATTTGCTTAAGTGGACTCATCACAATCACATGATCACTCACGAGATGGCGACCACGAGTTTCCAATCATGTTTATACGAACGTATGCGACGACACACGCTCTCCAAACGCTTATCGCTTCCAAACAATTAAGCGGATTGCTCACCCAATCATCGTCGTGACGTATGTGTTATGAGATCTTAATTAAAAGGTAAAGGACAACGGCCTTAGTGGACTAGCCATGAGACATCGAGAGCGGCCCTTGGGGCTGGACGCTGTAAGTCACCGAGGTCAAGTATTCAGGCTTATTTTTTATGAATATCGTTTATGAGTTTCCTGTGTTGAATATAAATCGTAGGAAGTTACTTGATATACATATTTTCCTTAGTCATTGACGGACGTACTTGGTTATCTCGATGAATCTACCGGTGTCCAGTTTTTTGTCACCCTACAATAACTGTTCCTAGGTACTATGCATAAAACAGCAAAACGGTTTAGGAAACGTCGTAGCGTCATGGTTCAAAGATTACAATAGGTAGGACACGTATCAAGTCTACATCTCATGACTTGATCACTTGATTGGAAAATTTCCTGTTATTTATTCATATCAATGTAGGTCATCTGGACTCGACAGCTTGTTATAAATAGATAACAATATTTGTTTTGAGAAGAGAGTTAAAATTTATGATGTGTTAAAATGATGACATGCTTAAAGAGACGTGTTCCTGCATTTAGCCCCTAAACATTACGCACAGACACAAGTACCTAATGAGTTTCCGAACATCATCGTTTTGAATAGAAACAAAAGGTGCTTTTTTCGCTAATAGCTCATTAAAAGAGCAGTAAATACATATATTGTGGTCATTATTTTACATAAGACAAGAGTTATTGCCAATATACAAGACGTATAAAATCTACGTCGTCGTTTGAATAATTTATTTTTGCAAAACAATATCTTAGCATAATCAATGTTGTGCAACAAACTAAAGTTCTAAAGGCCTAATTGAAATTCAAAATCATCAAAATATTTTATTTCACATAAACCTACATGGGCACTTATGAAACGTAAGAAGCTAGGTGCACGGTACCAATTGGTCGTTTCCTTTGTGGAAGAGCCGGCAGGAAACTGTACGCTTACTCTTTTAGAAATAATTGGCTTTTACAATGTTTTTAAAATTTTAGGGTTATTAATAGGGAGGACAGTGTAGGCCTGTCGACGAGTACCAGGTACTTAACAAAATAATAAATGGTCTACAAATCTATAGTCTACAAGGCCTATCATAGAGAGGCCAAAGTGTAGGCCAATTTTGATTGGTTAACAGTGAAACACTTTTTTTAACTTAGATATTAGCAGCATCTCCTTTGGGCTACTAATATAGCAAAGGAATCATCCGTATTATATGCTTGTTTATTGGGCCAATATACTATATAGTTTCAAGACTTCCTTTTGGCCACTAGGATGCCTCCGTTCAGCAATGTACGTTATAGGCTATCCTCTATTTTGATTGGACTATTTTCATTCATTATTTTAATCAAAAGTTTTAACCAAACACGTTCAACAAATTCCACGTTTATCGCTTACAAGTGTAGGTACTTATGATTTACTCGGGTGATTTACGAAAGCCTATTTATACCCTAACCTACTTAATTAGGAATGTTGTTAAAACTCAGGTCAAGTGATTTGATTTGCTGTTGTTGTATCGGCCAATCAATGACAACGACATGGGTACCTATAGGTACTTAGCTATCATGAGGTTTGAAAACAGATTAATTGAGCAGAAAATTCTGATTTGAAAAAGCTAGGGCAGTAATATGCATGATAGTAACGTTGTGAAAGGGGCGCCACACTAATTAGCCAACATAATTTGTGTATGAAGAATATTCACCTATTCATAATGATTGGCTATGCAAGTAACCGTTTGTGTTGATAATGTCAATGAGAACATTATGGTACTAATCTCTTTCATGTGACAGAAGGCCATCAATAAAGGTCTGGGTTCTAGTTTTGTTTACCAAGTCATCAACATGATTAGCACTACACCGGTCTGAGGGCAGCGGGTAACTCCGGAATCACGACTTGCACACATCTCATGCCCACAATGACAAGATCAAATATATTCAATAAATAAGCGTTAAAAATGTACCGTTGCAACTAAATGTTCATTAAAATTAATTGTCTTTAAATGAAACGAGAATGCTAACCCGCTAATCTGTTAAGTTAATACATTTCTTTTTATTTGTATAATATCTTAGTTTTATTACAATTGCTATAATATAGTAATACTTAATCAAATAATTACTTGCGATAGGTGCCGTGCTTCTGGCGATAATTGGAATGTATTGATACTTTAATCAATAAATAGTATTTGAGTTATAAACGATCCCGTGAAACGATCAATCAGCAGTTTTATTGTTTTTTATTGGAATTGTAAGCGTAAGTATCGATTGCTGTTATAAAATTATTTTACAATTTCTAAATTAGGTTTATTATTTTTAACTGTAATTATTATACTTACGTCTTTGACATTTCTCGGGACCCTAGGGTCCCGAAGCCAACTCGCAGAGGCCCGTTAGACGTGTCTAATGAAACGAGGCACTAACCGAAGATTATCCCTGTACGCACTAATCTAGTGCACCAGAGTGCACCCAAGGACAACCCCCGGTTAGTGCAGGACTATTGCAAGATATGGAAACAATGTTATTGGATTAGGTGGGTTTGGGTGGCTAAGTGAACTGGTTAGCTAGAACTATGGAAAGACTATGGCCCCTGCCTGACCAATATCTATAAATGGCAGGGGGTGACTTGCACACTCAATAATGGGCCCCCGAAAACGGTCGCTAGCACAATGTGTCGAAGCAACAAGGGGGCATCATGTCCTGAGGTGCTTATAAGGAGTGGAGCGGTATTCCACGGCTATCAGGACAATCCCGGAAGTACGGTCAAGATCCCTACCAGCATCTTACTGGAATACTTCCTTCCTCCGAGCACATTTGCTCTTGCGAATCTCCACTCAAGCCGGCCAATAAAGGCAAGATAGAGGTGGGAGCTCTATTCCTCGTCAGTGATCACTCCAGTCGGCCAATAAAGCCAAGCCAGAGATGAGGAACAAGATTTCTCCCGGGAGATAGGGTCCGTGGGGTCGCTACTGCCCAACAGCTCGCCACATGCTGCTCTGCGGGTTTCTGTATCTCTTTTGGTCTGGCTCCTCATCCTCCAGGTCATCCAGGTCTGCCTGTTCCGGGAAAAAAACTCACGACCGACGTCAACGTAGAGATAATAAATGGTGGGGTAATTATTATTATTATTATACACTTTAACTTTCCGGAAATTTCACCATCGTTTAGATCAAAATTGGTTGTGTAGTTTAGAAGAACAACGCGGTCACAAAAACAGACACAAAAATTGAAGCCAAAATTCAAGACCTGTGACTAGACCAACAACAATAGCCAATCATTATAGTTGTCATGAAATTTGAGATCAGAATGAATTAAAGAAGCTTTCAGAAATTTCAGGTATCAATTATCTTTGAATGTGCTCTATATAAACTATTTACCATTGTTCTCCATTGTATGTTTATATATTGATTTTAATAAATAAATTTTAACACGAAAATACATAACAATTGCATTATTTTGTACCTCATACGCACTTATTGCTACGTATCGCTATATTATTTATTATTTTTCCCTGATTAATACAATCTTCTCAAATATGAACCTGTGTGGGTATTGCTTTGGGGAAAACAGTAAAACACCGAAAAATAAAAATGTTTTTATCGTATAGCTATCGTAACTTGATTAATTAGATTTTTATTTTATTGAGAAGTCATGATGTGGAATTGAATATTATTCGGGGAATAACTTCGGGTAACACACTGACACCACATAACACTACACCCACCTATGTTTTACGAATCATTAGTTTGATTTTGATAATCACCAAATATTTAAAGGTTCAAAAAATAAACACTTTGGTGCTAAGCGGTGTAAAACTAGTTTTTATTTCGAGCCCTAAGTAGGTTTTGCGAATACTTAACTTAATCAATCTAAATGTAAAATTGTTGTGATTTCTGTAAACAGTCTTTTTAAAGAGGGCGGGTCGAGTACTTAACACGTTCAGTGCCGAGAGTCCTCCTGGAGGGTTCACCTAGTCGCATATGGGATGCCGGGAGCCCTCGCGGAGGGCTCATTTTAAATGTTGGTTTTTCTTAGCGATTACAGCATAATAAACCGTGAAAATAAAATGTGATGATTTAACAAGATTTATTAGTAGTTATATGCGTTGGTTTTAAAATGCAAGCATTTTTATTATTTTTTATTTTGTTTTTCACGGTTATAAATATTCACAACAAATTTAAAAAGGTTGGAAACTATATAAAGCGACAAGACCCCCTGAAAACACTATTTTACTTCGTTTTAGGTACAGTGTTTTATAACACGGCTTTTAACCTAATGCCGTTTACCGTCTGCGATGGTTAGCTTTAGCGCAAACGTAATGCCGGCAACCCTCCCGGAGGGTTCACAACCAATATGTATGGCAGCATGGTGTATGAGTTCTATGAAATGTGGGTGGAGTCGAAAGTATTAAGTCAAGTCGTCCAATTCTTTTGAGGATGTCATACCTATATCTTGTCTACATTTACGCTATTAATTGGTTAGCCGTTTAAATTAAAGTACTATATCAGTGATGTTCTTATAAAAAAGAACAACAGCTGTTCTTTTTATAAGAATCAAAAGATAGAATCCATTTTGATGTCGCTCAGTGAGGAGTAAAAAACTAGGAGTATAAACCTTTATAGTGCTATGCACATACTCACATAGTTTTATTAGAACTCGCAACGGGACCGCACTCAAGGGAGTCTGGCCTGTATCAGGTTCCACGTAAAATGTGATAAAAGCCTTTATTCGAGGCGTGAAGTGCAATATGACATACCTACGGGCCTACTCGATGAATGTATCGTACCGAACAATAGATCTCTATGAAGCGGGAATACACTTCTAGGATGTAGACCTTCATCAATTTGTTGAGAATACAAAGTAAGAATCTTCTACTTCCTTTTGGTTTTTAACTAACATGTATACACACCTAAGATAAATGATAACACTAACACGATCTCGATATTATACGTGACACACCCACTTGTCACGTAGGTATCTACAGATAGTGCAATCCACGACGACGCGCCCCACTCCACGATTACTGTACTGTAAGCAGTCCTTTAGTACGGAGCTGAGCTGAGTGGGGCGCGTCGTCATGGATTGCACTATCTATATAGAACTGGAGGATACAGTTATGACACTTATTACTATAATAATTTTCAACGAATAAGTTATGTTCCATTGTTTTTATTTTTATTACATGCTCCTCAATAGGCCTCGCCGTTTCCTTATGGCGCGGTAACGTTAAAAAAGAAACAAATAGACTCAACAGTAGGCTATGGTTATTGTTTACATTGCACACATCAATTGGGTACATACCTATATCAATTAAACCAATGTATAGTTCACTATTTACGCTCTACGATTCCCGATTGAAAGTCCCGCTTCGTATGGACTACGACACATAGCAACAATTAGATGAAAATATAACAAAAAGGAATAATACAGACCATCTTGCTCCAGTTGATGATAGTTTCACTGTCACTAGGGCGAATACATATAGTTCGAGATATTCATAGTCTGATAAATAATAACTAATTGAGTGTGGCTATAGCCATGAGGCCGCAGGCGCGTCCTGTCGATTAGGTATGTGAGGACACTACTAGCGGGACACTGACGAACCCACTTGGTCGTTGCACAGACTCGCTGCGTCCTATCCATGCCAATTGGATCAGAATCGCGTTAACAATCTCAACAATACAATTTCACAAACATGTGTCAATTTATTTATACTACAGATTTTTATTTATTTATGTTTACACATATATTTGCATATGTTTTATGCGAACATTATCGTTGAATTATCATTGGAAATGAGGTCGAGGTGACTGCTGCGACGTCCTTCCTATGGGTTGAGTTATTGGAGTGAACTAACGGATTTTTCTTGTTTTAGAAATAATACATATATGACAATCTATAATCAACCTGACAAGATGTATTCAAAAGGAGAATCGGCAAAAATGTATGGAAGCTGGTCCAAGCAGCAATGACAACCACACATATGTCATTAGATAGGTATTTTAATATAATATACTATGGCGGCTCATTTCTAATGGCTGTGTGAAAAAAGTTGTGGCGATGTTTCGTAGGTCTGCCCTGGACGGTAGTTAACGGAACCTTTGAATAGTTAATCACTTCTGGTGATCTTAATTTGAATATTTGCAAATGTATGCATGTCGATGATAAAACAATAATATGGTACAGTGGTACCATATAATTGTGGAGCTAAGTGGAGCTGGTCTGATTATGGACGCTAGATAACGGAACTCTTGAATAGCCACTAGTAAACCCATCAAGTGTGAGCTTATTAGATTTGTCTCAACGAGATCTGTCCATTTTTCTGGATGACGAGGACCTGATGACTGACCTGAACGCTAGATAGTGGAACTCTTGAACTAGTAAACCCATCGAGTGTGGGCTCATTAGATGTGTCTTAACGAGTACTGTACATTTAATCTGACGACTGACCTGAACGCTTACATGGTACCACTGAGCTGGTCTGATTATGGATCAGGACGCTAGATGACGGAACTCTTTAATAGCCTCTAGTAAACCCATCCAGTGTCGGCTCATTAAATGTGTCATAACGAGTCCTGTTCATTTTATCTGATTTAAAGCACCTGATGGTTGGCCTGGAAGGTAAATAACGAAGTTCTGAAATTACACCCAAACTCAATGTTTTTTTCACTTACTTAGTCAAATAATTTATTTCAATTAGGCACAAAAAAGTCATTTTTGAACGTCAAAATTAACAAAAAAATATATAATAATTGATTCTAGTCGGTATTAAGATTATTAAGGATGACGGTATGTAATTAAAAAACTGTTTCCACTAGTTTCTTGTTAGAAAGACTATGTTAATGACTAACACCACGAAACGCAAAGTAGACATACGGGGTGTGGAGGTTGAATTTGTCCAAGAGTACATATACCTCGGCCAAATAGTCTCCTTTCAGGCGGCACAAGATAAACATGTCACTCGACGCACCGAGAACGCCTAGAAGAGCTATTGGTCAATGAAACACCTAATGAAAGGACGACTTCCACTTGCCCTCAAAAGGTAACTCTTGGACATGTGCATCCTTTTCACCCTCGCCTATAGAGTGCCAACGTGGTCATTAACGAAGCGTCAAAAGTCCGCACTTGGGGTCAGCCAGCGAGCAATGGGACGAAGTCGGGGTATGGGTCGGTCAGTAAGTTTGACTCCCACAATACCTAAATAGGTTTAAAAAGCAGGTACTTCTTCATACTTCTTTCCAGAACACAAATCAGCGTAGGCAACACAGCCGGCAAATTAAAATGGAATTGGGCAGGCTACATCTGCCGCTTATCGTATCACAATTGGGCAAAAGTAGCTACAGATTGTGTTCCGAACAACAGAAATCGGTCGCGAATCTAATTGAAAAAGAGAGAGAAAATGGAAAGACGGAAGTATATGTACTCTATCGGTCTGTGCCGGTAGAGTTTACTTTGCCGAAACAGGTCTAGGGTGAGGAGCCAGATCAAGAAAGATTCTTAAACCTGCAGGACAGCATGTGGCGAGCTGTTCGGTAGTAGCGACCCAACGGGAGGACTATCTCCCGGGAGAGAAGAGAGAAAAGTGTCTAACGGGCCCCTGCAAGTTTGCTTCGGCCCCTCGTATGCCGTGCAATGGTCCGGGACTTCCAAGATAATTACTCAGACAAAAACAAAAAAAAAAGCCTTTTTATTTGGACTCATTAAGATACATCTTATGAGTCTGTGGTGGCAGCATCTACATCGGCACATCAGAACTATGCATCAAAGATCTGACGCCACACAAAATCCTGCATCGCACAAACATAGCTTACCGCGCACACAGCATAAATATAACTTCCCCAACATCAATCGTTGGGCAGTTGCCCGCCAGACATGACAACCGTCTTGACGGAGGATCCTACCTTTTCTATAGAGGATGAGTAAACTTTACATCCTCTTCCTCATACCTCTAAAAGTCCACACTCGATTTGTTTACTAGTACCCATTCAAGAGTACCATTATCTAGCGTCCAGGTCAGTCATCAGGTCCTCGTCATCTGGTAAAATGAAAAGTACTCGTTGAGACACATCTAACGAGCCCACACTCGATGGTTTTACTATTAGCTGTTCAAGAGTACCGTTATTTTCGTCCAGGTTCATCATCAGATTGGCTCGATGGTACCATAATTATTATTGTGTTATCATCGCAATGCATACATTTGAAAATATTGAAACTAGACCACTAGAAGTGATTAATATTCAAGTGTTACGTTAACTACCATCCAGATCAGTCCTGCGAAACATCGCCTTTTTTCACAGCAGCGATTAGAAATGAGCCGCCGTAGTAGTTGTTGCTCTATATTAAAATGCCTATCGAATGACAATATATGTGTGGTTGTTGGTCGTGGGGAACATTTTGTCCGGTGCTCCTTTGAGCCTGGTTTATTGACCTCAATAAAAAAGAGGACGGGGGGCATATTTTTAAGCTATCAGATAAATCTTATCTGAGAAATGATTTCGACAGTTTTTCCATAATGTAAATATTCCTAGTATACTAATAAAAGTTTGTATTGATGGCAAATAGGGCCTTGTAACCCAATTGTTATAATAATTAAGAACTAGGACTGTCCCAAAAACGAACTAATTGTTACTCAACACAGCATCTGAACTCTAAATTGAATCAACCCACGATTTTCTAACGATGATTAGTGGTATGACGAGACATAAATGTTTAGACTCCGTGGACAATAATGAGAAACAGACAGCAACTTTGTAATTTTCCTTTGTAATTAATATTCCTATTTCGTTTAGACATACGTAACTTTGCTTGCGTGACGGTCGCCCTCCCAAGGTAGTGTCATTTAGAAATATGAGTTATCGAATACTGATTATAGTGGCTTACTTGGACTTATTGGTATTTTCATCATCATCATCATTATATCATCACTATCAGGTAGAGTGTGATTTCTGAAAGTGAGCAACTTCGCAAATAGATGTCCAATATTTCGCTGTTTTGATTAAATATGGCTGCAAATATGAAATATGGCTAACTAGTGAACTAAAATATTGATTATCTTTGACAGCTATTTGCAACGTTGCCGACTTTTGGAATCAAAACAATTAAATATACACGGTGGAAGGGAAATCGTGACACGAACAGCTGATCTATATAGATACATTTAAACCATGAGACTATGTAAAAGCAGATTTTTTTAAATAACCATGATGAAAATATGGTAAAAGTTTGTGTCACGATATTCCCTGCACTGATATACCTCGATGAACTCTCACTACCTATTCAACGTTTATGTCAGTAGCGGCTAGGGTATAAACCATACATTTAAACCCTTATCAAAGCATTATAGAACAAATTATGAAAAAGCAGACTATCAAATTCAGTATTTGAAATCACATTGGTTCAGCTTAGAGCTAACGTATGACCAGACGGACGCACGGACTTAATCCTTTTGAACCTATTGATTACAGCGGCTGCTGGCTGCTGACGCATGGAAAGCGTCACTAGGTTTCTCGATGTAGAAAGATTATATGCATATCGAATCGCTCTACCAGTAGTTATCAAAGGGGGAACAGGGCCTGCGATTCTTCATAGAAATGTAATAATGCAAATAATGCCTCCAGAGCAATATTTTTTTTTCATAAAACCAAAGCCTGCTGCAACTTATTGGTAAAGAAAATATGACCCTCCATGAATTACAAAAATGCCCCATTTTTACCGCCGCGATTAGAGGACCACCAGACAAATTCGATTTTTTTTTTACATAAACGAAAATGATAGGAACCTAGACATATTCTTTCTTAAAATTTTAATGTAAAAATAATTGAATCAGCTCAGTTTTCGAGGAGAAAAAAGGGGAATACGAAACGTCGATCCCGTAAAAAAAAAAATTGTGATATAATCGGTCTGAGCTGTAGCTGTCCTTTTCGCACTCTGCGGGGGCAGACTTGAGGTAAGACGATGGAAATAGTTTCTTCAAATACCTATTTTTCAAATTCCTCTTAATGGTAACTTATACGGAAGTTTTCTGTCCCATTATGTAATGTGACAATTTCTTCAACTTAGGTATAGCTTGCTTAGAAATCACGAGTATGCACGTAATTTTCCGACTAACTCATCAAAGGCAAATTTTATTAATTATTATAACTTATGCCGCGTGACTTAACTCTGAATGAATTCAAAGCGAGTAGGTCCACCTACACGTTGCATCAGTCACTTATGGTTTCGTTACTTATTGCATATTATAATCCTTTACGGACACTTTCAACTTCAATTTAGTTATAAGGAAAGGAAAGTCTTAAACACATAAGATAGCCAGTTAGATTCAGAAACCGTATGGGCCAAATAAACTGACTGTTGATGATACCCAAGTATAGACAAATATTTGACAAAAGAAAGAATATTGCGTTATTATATTGTTTTGGTTTCGTATCAATGTGGGAATACAATGCCAATAACAGGTGATATTACTTTTCAATGCTCTATCCCTAGCTGGCGACCCGCCCCGGTTTCTCACGGGAGTAATTTACATGACGTGAAGAAGAGTATTCTGTTCACGACACGTTGTGCACAAGTTCTGAGCAGTAATCTAACAATAAGTCGCTGTGGTTCCGGAATTACCCTCCACAATTTAAACACACAATTTTTTCTTTCTTATTAGTTTAATTAAATTTGATAAATTACAATTAGATTTTTGGTTTTTATCTGTTTAGAATTTAAAATAGTTTATAATTTAAATGTATGAGTGTAAAACTATGGACTATAATTATGTCTAAAATAAATAAATAATCATATTATTATATACAAAAAATCACAAAATTCGCTCTTAAAAAAATGTTTTCACTGGTTTATATAACCTGATATTTTTTTAAATCTCACGGGTATTAACCAAGATGAGATTTTAAGTTTTAGCAGTACTTTTTACAGCATTGAAATGATTGTCCAGATGTTAAGGTACGAAATTCCGGACTATACGACATAATGTTTAATATAGTTGCTCTCTGTAGTGTAAGGTGTGTATGTATGTAATGTATATGTGGACAGATTGATTGCATTTTAACTGTAAATGTGTGTAATATTAGAATAATAAATTATAAAAACATTTAAAATATAAAAAAAATATATAAAATTTATTATTATTTAAATAATGTCTTTGGCATATCTTGGGACCCTGGGGTCTCGGGCATCTCTTAGTATTATATCCGAAAATGAACGAAATGTAGGGATAGCGTGCCTAACCTTAAGAAAATTAAGGTCAAAGCGTGTCAACACTTCAACAGCTGATTTTGATGTTGACAGTCGATTTTATCGCACCTATAATTTGTAGCGCCTTCTTTGACTTTATCGCATCGATCAATACCTATTGTCGCTCAATAATGTGTCACATAAGCACGTGATACTGTTTAATCGAGGAATCGATTTACTAAATCGCGTAAAAGTAAGATCTATAGTCAGTTCCAAAAGTATCTGATGTTAATATAAACAAATGGATAAAGAAACATACCTGTGGATGTCAATTCATAGTATCACTCACAAATTGATTGCTTTGATTTTATTATTTTAATACTTAAACCCGGAATTATAATTTTAAATCACCTAAATACTAGTAGGTAATTATATTATCCAGTTGTACAGATAATCCATGGTTGTAGATTATTCTAATCCACCGACAATCTCTTATGTAGATACTAGCACTTTGCCCGCGGCTTTGCTCCCATGTTCTTTCCCGCGGGACCCGTTATTTTTCCCGGGATAAAAAGTAGCCTATATTACTCCCTGAAAACTAAGCTTTCTAACGGTAAAATATATTATTAAATCGGTCCAGTAGTTTCGGAGCCTATTCGGTACAAACAAACAAAAAAATCTTTCCTCTTTATAATATTAAAGATGTAGGTAAATTCTATTGATATGCTTACTACCTACGACTACGTATGTTAAGAACTTAATTTAATCAATGAATTAATAATTGATACAGATACAGAACCTATTTACATATATACCTACCTCAGTATAGTGCTTGACTTCGTATTATTTGAATTACGTTAGTTAAATTGAATTGTCTAGCTATCCTTTTTTGTTTTCATTGTGTATATTTATCACAGCGTTTTCTTATAGATAAATTTATTTACGTTATCTTGCTGTTTATACAAATACTTATACAATACTATTGACTTCACTTAGCTTACCACATTTAATGACAACATTCCAAGTGATTTTATGACAATGCTTATGGTAATTTTGTTTCTAATTTTAAACGAGCAAAAGCAATAAGATCCTTCGTTTTGTTAACGATAGATGAAACAACTTAGCAATCAAAATATGTTCCTTAGTTTATGTGGCGCCATGAAGAGATCGTTATAAATTGTACCTATATGTATGGTAAGTATGTATGTGCATGGTTTACATGTGACTCTTGAACAAAGTTATCGTGAATCAATTCACATTTTATTAATTTAATGTCATAAGCTTTGAAAAAAGTTATAGAAAGTATGATAAGGTTAAGTTTGGATAATTCAGTAAAAAATGTTTTGATTGAATGATGAAAAATCCGTATTGCAGTTCACCATAAAAACAATAATTGGGAGTATTTTAAACTATATATATTATATGATACAAGTATCATCTAAACGGCTAAGCTCTTCTCAAAAACTAAATAAAATGGTTTGAAACGTTTCAAAAACTTTTTATTTCGGTGTTAATTTTCACGCACTGGGTTTATAACTGCATTTTTATTTATGATGCTTGTGACTTGTATTCACTTTATGGATTTAAATAAATAACGAATAACACAGCATAAATAAATAAAGAAAAGCACACTGCTCACTTTGGTAAAAAGGCGTTGAGAAAAGTCACAGAAAAAAGTATTATCTACATACCTACCACCCGTTTACGCGGATACTCTAGTCAGGCACATGGTCAACCAACGTACTTCAACTTGAAAGTAGCGATGTGAGACGAAACGCTTTTCTATATAACGTCGAACGTCGTAAACTACATCACAGATACATACAACAATAAACAGGCACAATAACATTTGATCCGGACAGTTGATAGCATGCTATCTCGCGTCAACGTCAGCAGGTGATCACGGGCGTGATCCCCCAATCACGAGGCCATACCTTTTGCGATAAGGGTTAGGACAGACGAGAGTTCAGCGCGGCTGCGGACGGGGCGGACTGCCGCGGATCGGCTGCGGCGGCACAGCGGCGGTGTCTCGGCGCTCAGCTGACTGGCTACGTGCTCGCCCCGACTAAGGGCACTCGACAATAATTCACGTCTACACTTCTTACACGACCTCGGTTTTTAGGGAACACGTGTCACCCTGCATTCACACCTTTTTATAAAGCACCAGTTCACAATGCCGATCAAAGCTGACGTCAGTGTCATGGACCATATACGGATTGTCTTTGTTTCACTTATTATGAGGTTGGTGTTAATTCTATCCAGTCACGAGATGGTGGCCGATTAGCACCCGGAAAACGAGTTGAAAACATAGAAGCTTGGACGCTACTGCTGCATTTCCACCTCCACCAGTGGTTTTATACGGAATTCATGTAAACAATTGAGATGAAGCTCATCGTTGCGATAGCATGTTATGGTAAATATGATGACTATATTTACATAGTAAGAATATAATTTTCAAGTAGTCCGTGACCCTTAATAGTGTAATGGGTGGTTTTCTTGAATCATCGAATGATGGTTGTTATTGCACAGTAACAACTTTCCGTGCATGATTTTTCTAAACTACAATCACGTGACGCTTTATTCCTTATTTACATTTATTGACGTCTTTGATGCATCTAAAGTTATTCATGCCCATAAATATCCTATTTAAGTCGTTTATAATCTCGTCTTGTGATATTACGAGGGTAGGGTCAGTGCGCCGGTTTCGCGACCACCTCCGGTAACCGACCACTTGTCTGACTAGGTTGCTTTAATTAAAGATAATAACCTTTCTTTAGGACATAACAATAAATAGTATGTCTTAAATATTATTTGAATAGTTACATAATAAGAATTTACTAAATTTTATACGAACCGCTTGACCCAAAATAAAGAAAAATTACGCTAAATTCTCGTGTTAATTAAGTGGTGTGTGAATGTGCTGCGCAAGAGCAAAAAATTAGCAAGGCGCGCGGCGTTCCAAGCTAAGTTTTGCTACTTATTTTAAGTTTTTTACTCAAATTAGAAACGTGGGTACTTCAATTATGTATTGATTTCAATTATTTAATTGCATTTAAGTCAATTTTTACCATATATTAAACTAAAACCCAGTGGTCGGTTACTGAAATGCATATTTTAATAATACGTTAGAAAGCGACCAGGTGGTCGTATTCTGACTCACACAGTTTTATTTTGTTTTGCTTATTATATTCTCAATGTTTTATTTATTGTTACACTATTTAGGGTTTTGGTGTTGTAAAAGCCTAAACTTGCAATTCTTCAGTAAACGACCATGTTTTTTTTTTATAAAACTTATTTAATTTATCCACAAATATTGGTCCTAAAAGGTGGTCGCTATGTGATACAGTTAGAAAAGTACGATACTAGTTTGCGACCACCAAGATTTAGTACGAAAAGAACGATGGCCGCAAATTAAAGTTTAGCTTAAGTATGTTCAGTATTCGAGCACATGTGATTATTAGATTTATTATGTAGTTTTTTTCAAGATGAAGCCTTCGGAAGCAAGTCCCTAAAAGGGAGAAAAAGACTTGGAGCATTGGTAAACAGTTTCAGGGATATCACATCCCCCTGTCTCGCTCCTCTGAGCAGTTGGATGGGGCTCGTTTTCTCATCCTGGTTCTGAACAGTCATTGTGGCAGTGTCATACGAGCATCTCAACACTTCGATATGGCGCCAGTCAATTCAACATCGTTGCAGAGAGGCCAGAACTGCCCATATTTCGATGGTGTCGAATGCTTTATCGTAGTCCACAAATGCCAAACACAGTAGCTGATTATACTCCTCGATCTTTGCAGTACTTTCTCAGTACAATTTGCCGAACAGTATGGATGTGGTCTACGGAACTAAAGTTTTTTAGAAATCCGGCTTGTTCTGGTGGCTGGGTCGTCAAGTCTCCTGGTGAGAGGGTTCGTGACGATTCTCGAGAACAGCTTGTATTCGTGGCTCAGAAGTGAGATGGGTTTATAGTTCTTTAGCAAGGTTTTGTCACCTTTTTTGAAGAACAGAACCATCGCACCGCTGCTCCACGCCTCGGGCGTTATACCCTCATGGATGTCGGAGTTAAAGAGACTCTCTAGCTCTCATGACTGGAACTCCGCCCGCTTGCCCGTTGCCAATGTCAATTTTTTTTGTCATTAACCATGTATCAAAGAATCCCTTCAAAGAAGATCGTCCAGGACAAATTGGTGTGGAACAGGACAAAGTGACTTCTCTATGCCCTAAAACTTGATAAAATTTTAGCTCCAAAGGGATATCGAAATTTGTACCAGGTTAAATCGCGCAACGAAAAAGATTTATTTTATTTGATTAATTTAATAAAAAAAAGTTAAATCTGATGATTAAATACTATTTGTGATGATGTTTATGATTATTAGATGTTTGATCTAAAGTGAAAAATAAATAATATTTTTATCCATAAAAGTGGTTTTATTACTTTATTTTTATGTTTTTTAACAGTGGTCGTAATCTAGCGTACTAGTGGTCGCCAACCGAAATAAGTGGTCGTTAACTAGCATTTCGGCTATTTTGGCACTTTTTCCATAATTTTTCATAATTTATGAATGGAAGCGTGATATTTTATATTTAATTTCACAACTAGACTATATTTAGAACCAATTTACTTTGTCGGCAACTACTTTGCGTGTAAATGGCGTATATTTTGATTCGTCCAAAGTTAGGAACTCAACTAACTGGTCGCTATCCGGCGCAATCACCCTACATTAGGAGGCGAGTAACGGGCGTCGCCCTCATCGTTTGAACATATGAAATTCCCTGAGTGAGAGCCAAATGAAATTACTAAGTATTCATGAAATATTAAACTCGCTCTCAGATATTACTTAATAAGGACTTTAGGCGAGATGGTTACTTGACTACAACAACCTTTGAGAATATATCAGGATTGCTGAAATTTACCATCAGTGCTCAAGCTGTATTCGGGCCTGCAAGAGCCACGTATGACATTTAAGTTTAAGTTATTCATAAAGCCCCAACTTTTGATTGAAGTTTCCACGGAATTAATTAATAAGTCAAGGTTATTAATTAATTCTTTAATTAATTAATAGCTAAAAATCAGGAATAAGCTGTTTTAAGCAGTGAACGAAAATAATCACACCACACCACACCACACAACACTTCACAAACCACATCACACACCTTACAACACCACTCACCACGCCACACATCATATGCTTACCACCACGATGCTTACCACACCACACCACACTTCATATCACATGCATTGACTGGGAATAAGTTTTATTTTACTGTTAATAAATTAAACTGCAACTTTTTATATATTTTTTAAATTTCTTAAGATTAGTATGTAACTAAAACAAAAATGTACTTACATTGCATATCGACCCTTAATGTCTCAGTACACTATAATATTAACTGTGTTAGTATTATATGTACGACAATGATGTTGAAAGAGCGGAGCCTCCTAACACAGGCATTGTTTGCTTAAATGGGGGCTCCAAACACGTTAACATGTAATGTATTTTCTAAAAGACACAATAAACTATTTTGTATTTTTGTATTTAATCATGGAAGCATTCCTAGCTCTAAAAAATGACCCAACGCTGATTGCGCCGCGGTGGGCGGGGCTTAGCGATTGCGCCGCTCACGTTTTTAGTTCGTCCGCAGTTGGCAAAAGCGGCGGTCGACTATTATTTACCGGATTTTTCGTGTTAAATATTTAAAAATTCTTATGCAGTGAAGGGGTATTATATTTCTATTAAAAATGAAGTCGGTTTGAATTATGCTACGAAGTATATGGGGATGATTATGCCAAACAACCAATTTTTTTTCTACCTGACAATAATGAAACATTTTATTATTTTGATTACAATCTAAGATACTACTTACATAACAGTTTTTTTCTTTGGGGACGGCATTATGCAAAATATACTAAGCTCTTGTAGGTTCGTAAAAGTTCCATTAATACCACGGACAAAATAGATATCGAACATTGCTGTATTAAAAAATATATTTTGGGAATGAAGTTCTTAAACGCAGCTTGCGGTAGGAGTTGACGAAAGTGTGAATTTGGTCGAAATGAAAACCCAAAATGGCGGCTGCGAAAAATTTCAAATGTTTCGTAATCGGTGTCGCTTTCATAGTTTTAGAGGGTGTTAAAGCTGATAGTGACGTTAAAATGTAAATCCAAGATGGTGGCAGCGAACATTTTGTTTTTATTTTAAATAATACGTAAGAAGGAACTTCTACTACCTACTACTCCCTAAACACTGCTCTATTTACAGATTTTATAATAGCTGTTGCCATACAGTTCATAAAACAGTATGTTTTTATCATAATTCTATAATTTAATACCATCAATATCACGATTAATTATTTGCGTCGAACCTTATTACTTATAACATCCCAGGCGACGAATGGTGGGCGAAGCGGCGTCGTAGAAATGTTGTTAGCGGTCTATACGTTACATGGTAATTTAAACCCAAACTATCAGGAAATAAGGTTCATTTTTAACTGTGCATCCAGGGTAGTAATAATATTGTTTGTGTGGTTTCGCGAATCAGCGACGGGTTTTCGACGTGTGTTTGTTTGGGAGTTTGTGTCAAGATGCGCGCTTAGTTCCCTTGAAGTAATGCTTCCATGTTTATTTTCGTTCATTGGTTATAAGTATGTATTTGTAGGACTTAATTTTTATTTATAATATTCGCGTTGGTAACTACGTAGTTTAAAATGTTTTGTATGTAAATTGCACTAATATAAAACACAACAAAGTATGACATTTGCGAAAAATAAAGCAGAGCCAAGAAGATCATAAAATATAAAAGCGCCAACTGCATGCTGGCCGCGCTTGCTGGGAAGGCTTGATTGTGCCATCATAACTCACTGTTGTAAGCGGCACGTGGAGATTTCTTAATTTAATCTAATTTTATTTGTATAATTTAATTTAATTTGAGTGTTAATTTTGATTTGAATTTGAATTGTAATGTTGATTTAATTTAAATTAATTTTAATTTTATTGCGTATGAGTCTATGTTACTCGAAATAAATGATTTGAATTTGAATAAAAATACTAGAAAGTTGTGGGTTACCATCCAAAATCTATAAATATTCACATTTATGGGATAAGTGGTACCTATGTACCACTTATCCCATAAATGTGAATATTACAGACATGACCCAAAATAAAGAGAAGTCTATACTTCTCTTTATTTTGGGTCATGTCTGTTATTGTTAGGTAGGTATAGTCTTTATAGGTTTTTAAATAATAATTTCAACAATATTGTCGATTTAATGTTATTTAGGTTGCTATTCTCCTTGTTGCAAGTCGAGGTTATCTAGTATTTTTGTTTTATCGTCTGTTTCCTCTAAGTCCTAATCTCTTAACATTATCTACATAGTCTATGACGCGCATTGAATGTCAAACCATAGACCATTGATTAGGTCATGAAAAATACCGCAACTCATTAAAATGCGTTGCCTATTAGAAGGACATAGCTAAAGTAGGATATGTATATTTGTTGCATGTTTGTTAAATCTTTATTAGAATACTTCAGAACCATAGCATTATTGGTTCAAAGAACAAATAGATAATAGGAAAATAATAATTCTCATGAAATCAATCTATGTTCACATAGTTGAATATTACATAGAGCAGACAATCATGTTTTTCAATAAGTAGGGTACTTATTCTCAACATATAAACTTTGTGGTTTGCTGCAGTTGACTTCGTAGTAACAAATACATTTATTACCTATTGTAATTTCGGTGCTCGATCGATATACACTGGATCGCAAAAAATCCGGGTCGCTAATAAAAACCGTGATATCTCCATAAATTACATACCTAGATAGCTAGAATAAATTAATATGTAGTAAGCAGGTTACCAATGCTTGTTCTAAATCTCTAACGAGGTTTCATTTGTGCATGTAACAGATTTAAAAAAAATGCTCTTTGAAAATTTAGAACATTTAAAATTAGCAAAATAATATTTTTTCTGTTTTTGTTTCAAAGCGAGCTGTCCTTATAAATGATTCCTTGGATTGATCAGAGTATTCAGTGCAATATCATGTCGTTAACACCTAAAGAATGTACACGGATTATTACCATGGTAAAAGAAGGAAGAAGTCAGCGTAGCACTGCTAGAACAGTAGGAGTATCTTTATCAACGGTCCAAAGAGTGCTCCAGCGATTTCAAAAGACGGCATGAACATCAGGAGACCAGGAAATGGTAGGCCAAGGTGCACAACTACACGAGAAGACCGATTCATCGTGAAAACTATGTTAAGAAATCGACATCTCACGGCTGTTCAGGTCCAAAACAGTGTTCAAGAAATTCATCACGACAATGTGAGCTCTGATACGATTCTGCGACGTCTTTGTGAAGGTGATATAAAGCCTTATAGACCAGCAAACGGCCCCAAACTGCTCTGAGAACATCTAGTTGCCAGGTTACGGTTTTCTCGAGAACACATTCGATGGACAGAGGAAGATTGGTCCAACGTTATGATTTCCGATGAGTCCAGATTTTGTTTATTTACGCACGACGGGAGACGAAGAGTATTTAGACGACCTGGAGAACGGTATCATCAAGCGTGTTTTGAAGAAAAGGGGCCATTCGGTGGAGGATCAATAATAGTTTGGGCTGGGATATCTTCAGCGGATTGCACGGAGTTAGTGATTATAGAAAACGGTTTTCTGACTGCTGTCAGATACGTAGAAGAGATTTTAAATGAGCATGCCGGTCCTTTCTTAGTGAATATGGGTTCAAATTCCATTTTTATGCACGATAATGCGCGACCACATACTGCTCGTTTGGTCAATATGTATATTCAAGACGTCGGTATTACCTGCAGGGAGTGGCCGCTTGCAGCCCAGACTTAAATCCCATAGAACATACATCGGTCGAGCTCGGGAGATGCGTGAGACAACGCTCTCCTGCTCCCGTTACCTTACACGAGTTAAGGAATGCGCTAGTAGAAGAATGGGCAAACATAGACCAAAATCGTATAAAAAATTTGGCTTACAGCATGCCACATCGTCTTAATGAAGTGATACGGGCTCGTGGAGGAAATAAAAAATATTAAATTGACTAAAAATCTTTTTTTTTTTAAGATTTACTGTGAAGTGTATTTTTGTTGTCATAAGTTAGAAGCGACATTTTCTTATTTTTTAGTATTTAATTAAAGTTATATAGTATACAAAACGTGTTACACATTTTTTATATATATTAATCAGTCATCTACAATATACTATACTTTCGCAAATTAGTCTTATGTATTTAAGAAACTATCACGCCATTTATTATTAGCGACCCAGAGTTTTTGCGATCCAGTGTAGTTTCAATGATTACGACTATAAGCACAAATATAGATGCTTCGACGTTTTGCTTGTGAAGTCAGATCTGAAGCAATCAAACGATCACATGATGCAGTCAGTTTAATAATATGTAAAGCGGAAGGAGGAAAATTAAGGAGCCGTCACGTGCTCCGTCTGTGAGTCGAACAATTAGGCTTACTTGTCTCCATCATACCAACAGCTATGTGCATTATAAGAATGAAAATGTTCCGCGGTGGTATTATGAAAGTTTTCTTCGAACCTCATTCGGAAGCGCGCACAATTCAAACTCAAATCCAAGACATTTGTTTCAATTGAAACATTTACAGGCAATTTTGAATTATCTACACGCTATGATTATCTATGAGTCGGTCAGTCAGAATGTTGAAGCTTGTTGTCCATTCCAAATCGTAGTAGGTTCCTATGGAGAAGAAACTCCATGGACACTCTTTTAATTTAAACACGAACTCACTAGTTTAACACGTTCAATGCCGGGAGCTCTCCTGGAGGGTTCACCTAGTCGCATATGGGATGTCGGGAGCCCCCGCGGAGGGCTCATGTTAAATGTAGGTTTTTCTTAGCGAATACAGCATTATAAATCGGTAAAATAAAATCTGATGTATATTTTAACAAGATAATAATATAATAGTATATCTATGCGTTAGTTTTAAAATCCAAGCAGTTTTTTTTTGTTCCCGGCTACAAACATTCACAAAAAAATTAAAAAGTTAGAAACTACGCATAGCGACAATACCCCTGAAAACACTTTTTTTTTTCGTTTTACAGTGTGATAACACGGTTTTAAACTTAATGCCTTTGACCGACCACGATGGTTAACTTTAGCGCAAACGTAATGCCGGTAACCCTCCCGGAGGGTCTCCACTTTCAATATGTCGGCATGGGGTGGAGTCGAAAGTGTTAAAGTAAGTCTGCAGTTTCGCATTTCGACACCGTTCAAAATTTCTAAGGGACGTTCCTTAGAAATTTTGAACTACAGTTCTATCCTTTTAATCGCAAAAAGTTTTATGCGATTAAAAGGATTTCATTCATCAATCTTTAGATCTCGCAACCTAAACACAACACAAAGGACAAGGACAAGGAATCTAAAGATTTTTTCTGTCCGATATCAATCTAACATGAATCAACCACTGTCTGCGATACTGAATCCCTAAAGCTTATGTGGATTTTCACAGCTTCTGTTATCAGTCATGAGGAGGCTGGTAGTACTGCTATCTATCCCTCGGATAAATCGTCTGTCATTTTTATTGCACCCATGACAGACGAGTATCATGTGACAGGTATCATAACAACAAGATTTTCAAACAACAAACTCATTATGGGATGTCCCCGATCACTCGTCGACTCGAAGAAAGTAGTTGAGGAAGTGGGGTCATTATGTCGGCCCTTATAATTAATAACAATTATAAGACTCCCAATAATGTGCTGCAATCTAGGTTCAAAGTATGAAAAGTATGATTTCATACAAAAATAAAGAAACGATTGATGGACTGTGTGAAAGAGGATATGGCTAGAAAGAACATGGCTACCAAGATGACGACTAACAGAGAAGTATGGAAAAAGACATATAGCGCCGACCTCACCACAACTTCTCTAAGCAGTATTATTTTGATGTTACTTCAGTGCGAGAAAGAAGTGGAGCTATACAGGACGTCTAGCTCAATCTCATTCCAACGCTCAAGTAAGATTAAAATAATACTGCTAAAAGAGGTGGTGGTTGGGCCCCTGATAAAATTGGGATACGGGCAGGAAAATTACAATGATGACGATGAATGACTATATGAAACAAAATTTGACAAATGGGTCGGTAATAGTACTATGTTTATTTTTAATCGGATTGGGAATAGCACCTTGTTATAATTACTAGACAAGAGGACTACACTGCCTCTCCTCTTGACTATCACACACGGAATAGGTAAAGGCACGGTTAGGTCTGAAGCTTCCTCTGTCGGTACGACAGGTTAAGTGCTTTAATTGATAAATATGCAGTATGCTCTACTTAAACTGTTGTGGTATGTGCCAGACAGGCGCGTTTCTATAATTGATAATCTTGACTTTGAAAGAGAACTTGACGTGACCCCTGAGTTTGTTTCAGCATTTCTTCACAGACTTAAATACACAAGTTAAAGACATACTTACATTTTATTCCAGTACCCATTTTTTTTTAATACTCTGTGTGATTTATGATTGTGATGCAGTGTTATCACACATAAAACTAGGATTTGTTATTTTTTTTAAAACAGCGTCTTTGTCGTAAAAACCCTGCATACCTAATCGTATTGGAGTTTATATCGCGTTTACTCATTAGTGTTTGATTGTTACCTACTACTTGTCATTCCGCATTGTTATCTTGATTAAGCATTATGCATTACAGTTGTTATGTCAGGCTGTAAGTACCTACCGTAGGATTAATTCATGATGTAACTGTAAAAGTTTTTGAATCTGTTGTAAGCTTTACTGTGGCAACACTTACTTCCTTATCCTCCCCTTTTCTCTTAGCTGCGTCGTCGCTATAACACGTATTTAATTAATTTACTATTTTATAATAAGTAATTGTTTGCATCCTAACTTAACAGTTATTTTAATAAATAATTTCGTTGAAGTTATTCAAAACGTTTTATTCGTCTGCCCTGTAGCCAGCACACACTATTAGCTTCCATCTGCGTCTGTCGTCTTGAACAACTGCTTTCTAACAGGTTATGTGCCCAGCAAACAAAGGGCGACACGTTGACACAAATAAAAACAAAAAGTGATTGGTGTACTAAGTTTTAGTGTGGTGCCAATACAAGGCACAGGGCTGATTGTTCATTGGAATCATCCGTATTATATTATTAAATGACGGATCAAGACCAACGTGGCGGCGACGGCAGGAGTCATGCTGGCAGTGCAGCTGACCATACTTTTGGAACGCCGGGGACGATGTTACCCTACGGCGGTGGCAGCTTTGTGGACAAGCTGGAAGGAGTGGTGAACTATCATTCCTGGAAGTTTCAGGTGCTGATGGCACTCATATTAGAAAATTTATGGGGTTGTGTTGAGGGCACAGACACTGATGCGGGACGAAGTCAGAAAGCTCTCGCTAGAATATGCCTCTCAATCAAGCCACATTGTTATCAATATGTACGGGATTCTACGACAGCAAAAACCGCATGGGATAACCTCAAAACTGTGTTCGAGGATAAATCTCTATATAGAAGGGTTATATTATTGAGACAACTTCATAAGATTCAATTTAATCAATATAGCAGTATGACTACTTATATTGAGGCAGTCATGACTCTGAGACAACAGTTGGTAGATATTGGTAGAACAATTGAAGACAGTGAGGTAGCGGAATTACTTCTTGGTGGGCTTCCCGAAGAATATGATGTGCTTGTATCGAACCTGGAGACTGCCAACATCACTAACACTTTATCAAGCGAGCTGGTGCGAACTAGGTTGCTACAAGAAGAATTCAGAAAAAACTCCAATGGAAATGTGGCTGGTACTCAACAAAGTGCATACTATGCAAGTAAGAAGAGCACCATAGTGTGTAATTACTGTAAAAAGAAGGGCCACATCAAATCCAAGTGCTTTAAGTTGAAGAGGGACTCAAAATTAAATAGGAATGATGAGCAAGTTCTTCTAGTTGCACAATCCATCAAGAACCAATGGATTATTGATAGTGGATGTACTTCGCACATGACTAATTGTAAAGACTTTATGATTAATTTTAGTATTGCAAATAATAGTTCAGTGTCTATAGCAAATGCTGATAAACTCGCTTGTGAAGGTATGGGTGACATAAAAATATGTCTTAATAGTAATAATTTTGTATTTAAAAATGTGATGTTTGTTCCAAATTTGTCCAACAATTTGATATCTGTCAGCAAGCTCGTTGAGAAAGGCTATGTAGTTAATTTTTCTAATGAATTTTGTAATGTTCTGGATAGAAATGGTAAACTGGTGGGAAAGGCTTTAAAGAAAAATGGCGTTTATGTTTTAAACAACATTAGATATAGGTGTAATTCTCAGGTACACTCTTCGATGATCCTGCAGGAGGAACAGGATGCACAAAGTGCAAATACTGCTATCACAGTGCCATTGGAATTGTGGCACAAGCGTCTCGGCCATCTCAGTCAACGTGGTATGAATGCTTTAAGGTGTGGTTTGGTTTCTGGTGTAATGTTTCAGGACAACCAGCAGCATGACATACCAAACTGCATCGCTTGCCTTGAGGGGAAGATGAAGGCCAAGTCTTACCCAAAGGGACAGGCTAAGAGAGCTAATCAGCTTTTGGAGCTCATCCACAGTGATGTCTGCGGCCCGATGTCTGAAAGCAGCTGGGGAGGTGCTCGCTACCTAGTGACCTATACTGACGATTTTTCTAGAAAATCTTTTGGATATTTGTTAAAAGCCAAATCAGAGGTAATGTCCAGTTTTATTGATTTTAAAACTCTAGTAGAGAAGCAGACTGATTTGCGGATCAAAATATTACGTACAGACGGAGGTGGCGAATACTGCAGTGCTAGATTCGCAGACTATTTAAAGAAGGGTGGTATAATTCATCAAGTAACTATACCTTATTGTCCTGCTCAGAATGGAGTAAGTGAACGCCTAAATAGGACTATTATGGAGAAGGCAAGGTGCATGCTGCAGGAAAGTGGTCTCTGTAAGCGCTATTGGGGTGAAGCAGTTATAACTGCTATTTATTTAAAAAATAGGAGCCCCACAGCTGCTTTGTCAGGATCTGTTCCTGAGGAGGTTTGGACTGGATCTAAAATTGATTTAAGTCATCTCCGTGTTTTTGGCTGCATTGCCTATTCTCTCATACCTGAGCAGCAACGCAAGAAATTAGACTCAAAGAGCAAGATGTATGTGTTTGTAGGTTATAGTGAGACTTCTAAAGGTTACAGATTAATTGATCCGTCTAATCCAAGCAAAATTATCTTGTCTAGAACAGTTTCATTTTTAGAAAATAAATTTTATAATATGACTAATGAAAAAAATAATAATTATATTGAATGCAATGATCATTACAATATTTTACCAATAAACAAAAATTTTGAAAATAATTGTTATCCTGATAATTCTATAAATAATAATGATATTTTATTAAATGATATTAATCAGGATGTTTCTCAAATTCCAGGTGATGTCCCTGGTGAACACTGTGTCACAGAGAGCGACAATACCAGCTTCAGATCGCCTGAGAGCGACATTAGTTTCAAGTCCCCTGCTAGAGATAATCTTTGGGCTGAGTCATCATCATCTGAGGGTGAATCACCAGTTCCAGAGACAAATCCAATATTACCGGTTGCTACATATGGCCGGCCTGTAAGAACTACTCGAGGTATTCCACCTCTGAGGTATGGTGACTATGATTTATCTCTGTTAGTACATGGTGGATATTTTGATGAACCACAAACACATGAAGAAGCTATCTCTTGTTCTGATAGTGAGCAGTGGAAAAAGGCAATGTATGATGAATGAATACACATCATTAACTGAAAATGGTGTCTGGGTATTAGTTGATAGACCAGTTGATAGAAATGTAATAAAATCAAAATGGGTTTACAAAATTAAAAATGATGCCTCAGGAAATTTTATTAAATATAAGGCACGCTTGGTTGCTCGTGGTTTCACTCAGAAACCTGGTGTAGATTTCACAGAAACTTTTTCACCAGTTGTTCGACACTCCACAATGAGAATATTGTTTTCTCTAGCTAACTCTTTAGATATGGACATTGATCACTTGGACGTTGCTACAGCTTTTCTCAATGGAAATTTAAATGAAACCATTTACATGGAGCAGCCAGCAGGTTTTTCAGAAAATAATAGCAAAGTTTGTCTATTACTCAAAAGTATTTATGGTCTAAAGCAGGCCAGTCGCATGTGGAACTGCAAAGTCCATGAATTGCTCTCCAAAAATGGTTACATTCAAAGCAAGTGTGAACCTTGTGTTTATTTTAAGAAAACAAAAGATGATTTTATAATTATTGCATTGTATGTAGATGATTTCTATGTATTTAGTTTGGGTGCAGCTAAGATAGAATTATTTAAGTTACTAGAATCAGAATTTGATGTAAAGAATTTAGGTCCAATAAGAAATTGTCTTGGAATGAATGTAACCAGAGATAGAGTAAAAGGAATTTTAACACTTGACCAGTCAAACTATGTGAAAAGGTTACTTGTGAAGTTTGGAATGACTGATTGTAAACATGTGTCAACACCTATGTCTTTGGATTGTAAACTTGTAAAATCGGAAAATAGCTTCAATGATGACACATATAACTATAGACAATTAATAGGTGGTCTTATGTATTTATGTATTTGTACAAGGCCAGACATCGCACATGCTTGTAGTAAATTGAGCCAATTTAATAATAATTTTGAAAAATCACATTGGCTTGCTGCAAAACGCATTCTGCGTTACTTGAGTGGTACAATGGACTACTGTTTGATGTTTTCAAAAAGTAGCAATTGTAATATAACTGCTTATGCTGACGCGGATTGGGGTAATGATCTCAGCGATAGAAGGTCCTACACTGGTTTTATTGTTAAGCTAGGTAATGATAATGTAAACTGGGAGTCTAGAAAACAGCAATGTGTAGCACTTTCTAGCACAGAAGCAGAATATCTTGCGATGAGTGATGTCTGCAAGGAAGTTTGCTTTATGAGAAATTTATTGTTTGAAATTTTAAATACCAAATTAAATATAGTATTGTATAATGATAATCAAAGTGCTCAAAGACTATTGGAAGTAAAGGAATATTGTCATAAGAAAACAAAACATATTGATATTAGATATCATTTTGTAAAAGATTTAATAATTAATGAACAGATAGTTGTTTCATATTTGCAAACGGATAGCATGATTGCAGACATTATGACTAAACCTTTAAGTAAGAGTAAGCATTCAGACTTCACAAAACAAATAAATGTAACCAAAATGAAATTGTAATGTTTGGAGAAATATGTGATACTGGAAATATTTTTCTTTATGACAGCATGTACCTAATGCATGTTTGTAAACTTTAGTGATGTAGCATTATATGTTTGTATTGCATGTTTCTGTTTTTAAATGTAAAGCTTAAGGGGAAGTGTAAAAGTTTTTGAATCTGTTGTAAGCTTTACTGTGGCAACACTTACTTCCTTATCCTCCCCTTTTCTCTTAGCTGCGTCGTCGCTATAACACGTATTTAATTAATTTACTATTTTATAATAAGTAATTGTTTGCATCCTAACTTAACAGTTATTTTAATAAATAATTTCGTTGAAGTTATTCAAAACGTTTTATTCGTCTGCCCTGTAGCCAGCACACACTATTAGCTTCCATCTGCGTCTGTCGTCTTGAACAACTGCTTTCTAACAGTAACTGAAATAACTGAAAACCTGAAACTTGTGAGTTCAGAATTGAGAGTAGAATAGATTACACTACTATACGTCTACGTATATGTCTTGCCATAAATATTGCCACGAAGAAATTTATTTTATTTTATTGCAAATAATATTTATTACTTTTACAGTTTAATACATAAATATAAAACAATTTAAAATATAAAAAGCTTATTCGAAGTGGTCTCCATTGGCTGCAATACAGTCCTATAAACGTTGAGGCCAGTTATCAATAGAAGCACGCACTCTTTCCATGGGAAAATTCTTAACTGCCAATCGTATGGATTGTTTTAGGGACTCCAAATTATCATGGCGTTTAGAGCAAGCCGTACTCTCTAAAACTGACCATAAATCATAATCCAGCGGATTAAGATCGGGACTAGACGACGGCCAGTCTTCAGCTCTGATGAAGTCCGAAACGTTCACTTCCAACCAACACTCCACTGCGTGGACCGAGCTTTATGACCCGGCGGCGCCGAGTCTTGTTGGAAGGACCATACTTGGTTATTGAATATGGTGTTGTTAAGGAGCTTAACTACCTTCTCAAGAATGGTATCTTGATACACTTGTGCCGATGTTTTGATACCTTTTTCACAAAAATATGGCTCTGTCACTCCTTCATAGCTAACACCCCACCAAACCATCACTGAAGTCAGATAATGCCCACGTTGCACTCTGTCGACTAATTGGGAAGCTTCCTTAGAGCTTTGAGCATAAATACGGTCATTTTGTTTGTTAAAATGTTTCTCAATTGTAAAGATTTTCTCATCCGTAAACAAAAAAAATCTGTGACCTCCCTTTGCGTACCGCTTCAGAAGTTGTTTCGATTTTACCACCCTATTTTTTTTTTAAATTATCAGTTAAAAAAGACCAGCGCGTCTCTTATAGGCTGCAAGTCCTAAGTCATCTTTTAAAATACGCAACATGGTTCTGGGTGCTATCTTCATCTCCCGAGATAAAATCTTTTGCTTTCGGACAGGATTTCTTCGAATTCTTTCCCTTACTGCTTTGACCACCTTTTTCGTACGAACACTATGTGGACGGCCAGATCTTTTTCTGTCACAAACAGAGGAGGTCTCATTGTACATTTGTACCTATTAATAGCCCGGTACACAAACATTTGACTAATACCAAGCGTATGGAAAGTTTTAAAAATTGCATTAGGCTCCATACCAACTTTGTGTAATGCAATCACAGCGATTCGGTTCTCTTTATCACCCCACTCCATTTTAATATCACAAAATATTGTACAATGTATTGGCGCCAAAATTAGAAAACTCAATGAACATTCGTATATAAATGACAGATTCCAAATTCAAATATAATATCTTTCTTATTTTTAATTGTAACAGTATTTATGGCCAGACTAAGTATAATATAGGTTATTTTTTTTTACAAACACTAGCTTTGTTTTATGTATTAGTCATCATAAGTATCGGTTAGAACAAGTAGGATTCTAAAATACATATTTTTTTGTAAAATTTTGTTTGATAATAGTTATTGCTTGTACCTAATTCCCATTTCAATTATTTGTAATAATTAAGGAGGGACGTCTGAGGATTTCAGTAATTTTAATTCAGTACTTTAGTAAGTCAATTGTCAAATCTTTACTAAATAAATAAGTGCTCGTAAGAAAATGATAACAAGAAACAAGTAAAGATTATAATAAAATAAACAATTGGCACGCGTATGTAACTTTTCAGAAGGGATCCGCGTTCAATAATATGAGGATCACGACTGTCAGCCATTAATCTAAACAATACCTAACCCAACATTTACTAAGTGCTTTTTCACGATTTTGTAAAGCTATTTTAGTGACGGCACAAGAAATAAGTGGGTAAATAATACGATTTATGCATGTATTTACAATATTTAGTGCAAATTTGTCACGTTACCCGGATAAAATACAATTAGAAAATTATCTTTTCTTTTTTTGTTTTTATTTACGTATTTATGAAACACACGAAACTTTCCATAGCACCTGTGTTGAATTTTCACCTTTTCTATTTTTAATTTAAAACTCATATAAATATGTAACATAAGTTTCTGTCCTTTACTGTGTGGTACTAATATTAAAGAGACGAAATCTTTAGATAAGTTAAAGAAGCTGTCTGTTGTTTAGTAAGTTTCTAATTAATAAACGTTCTTTTAATTTCTTACATTACTAAAGCATGAATAGAATGATTGAATACTAATTACATAAGTACATTTACATACCTTTACTCAAAATATTTGAACAATCCACCCCACGCCCGCCAAGTGTGCAATTATCCTATTAACACTACCGAAGCTAAGTTACCGTAAACAATTAGCAGCAAGAAAATTACTTGAACTAATTCATAATTACTAGTTATTTGTTAACTTTACTACTTCTTTGCTTATTAAGTTATTTTAATATCTTGAACACATCGGTAGGTGGACACTTGTCCTAACTGCTACGGATGACTGAATGAGAGTACAATAAAGGTGCTTGTTAAAAAATATATCTCAGATATAATCTGATATTTTTTTAACCAGCTAGACAGATTGAAGTGGCCGTCACATTGGCTTTTCATCACGTGAGTATACTTGATCCCGTATCAAAATGTGTTTGTTTACTTCCAATGACAGTATTGGGATTGATTTCCGAGTATGATGGATTCCGTACTGAAGGACCAGATTTACGGGCAGTAATTCTGATAGTATATTCGGACAAATCCTTTTAATTTGGTCGCTATGAGAGTCGTAGAATGATAGGCCGGAAAATACAGCCTTTTTTTCAAAGTAAAGGTGTAATTTGTAAATGACCAGGTCATCAGTCCAGACGTCGGCCTCTAAATGTTCTACTGCTATGAGCAGCCAGAGTCTGCCTATGGTGATAGACACTACTGTACTGTACTGCTTACTAAAACGAAGTGTGAGTCTGGTGTGAGGCTCGCCGTCCGATAAGGACCAGGCCCAGGTCGACGGCGCGTTGTGTTCCACGCGCGCCGCGCGTCCGATAGGACCGATGCTTGCCGGGGTCGCCGGAATGTCCGAAAGGGATACCGTGGCCCCTGGCAACGTACAGGCAACTGAACTAACACGGGTGGGTTTTAGTCAGTAAGAGTCTGACCCGCCATCCCGCTCCGCCCAGAGCGGGAGAAGTTATTCGATAATTTCCCACACAAAACTCAAACTCAAAGCATTTATTTAAATTAAACCAATTACAGGCACTTTTGAATTGTCAAAGAGTCAGTCAGTTAGTCAGAAAGTTGAAGCTAGTTGCCCATTCAAAACGTAGATCTCTATGGAGAAGAACGGGCAAGAAACTCCAAGGACACTCTTTTATATATAGAAATGACAAAATCCTGGGTACATTGTTGCTTCTATATGTGAGAACAATGTAAAAAATAAATAATAAAAAACGATAAAAAATATAAGATTAAAAATAAGCTCTGGCAGATAAGAGATGACCAGTCTCAACTGACGGCGCCCGTTCACGAACATGACGCGTGGATCAGCACCATCCAGCTCAACCATTCTGTAGGGAACCGAATGATCCAAAAAAAAAGACTGCTGAGTCATCACACGTCGTTTTAATGAACAGTAAGTACCTAATATTTGTTTAGTCTGGGCTAACTGGCCACTAACACTAATGTAACCTAGCTGTACGTAATATTTTAAGCCACTTATGACATTTTAATTTGTGTTTAACATGTACCTGCATGCTTATTATTATTTGTAGGACCTCGTGGCTACAGCACGGGTCGAACCATCAGGTTAAGCTGCGCTTGCCGGGGTTGGTCCGTGGATGGGTGACCATCTTTACATACTGAGACTCCTCCGTGCCTCGGAAAGCATGTTAAGCCGTTGGTCCCGGCTGTCATTCGTGGATCTTTGACAGTCGTTACGGGTAGAAGCCCGAAAATCTGGCAATCAGTCTTACCAAGGGGTATCGTATTACCCAGTTACTGGGTTGTGAAGGTCAAATAGGCAGTCGCTCCATGTGAAATACTGGTATTCAGCCGCATCCGGTTAGACTGGAAGCCGTTCCCAACATAGTTGGGAAAAGTAAGTAAGTAGTTGCTTATGTTATTACCTGGATTGTAGAAAATTATCTATTTCTTTAAAAATAAATAAAAGAAGAAGCTAGTTTTCCACTTGGGTACCTAATCCCATTTCACCAATTCGGTAGTTTGATAAGCAACGTTGTTCGTGATCTGGCATTATTTTCGCCTACTCTGACGTTAATAGAATGCGTTTAGGTAGTAATCACAATTCGTCTCATCTCATAGCAGCTATCGGTTCCTATTAACCAATCGATATACGTCAGTAAGAAAGCGATAACCTGGTTTTCTTTTCAGGCAGGCGGAAAATATATCGGTAAAAACATATGAAAAAAATAAACACACATTTTGCAAAATTAAGCAGATTTTCAAATAAATCTGCGTTGTTATGGAATGGCCGCCACATGCCAGTTTTATTAGCCGCTTGGCAGATAAGCGCTTGAATTTCCAATATATGTTTGTTTCTATATTCCTCTTAGATTTTCAAAGAAATGTAAGGTCACAGCAGATTAACAGTATGCTAGGTCTTTACAATATTGGAACAAATGGCGATTTTGATGATCGAAGTGATGAGATGTTTAAGGACCTGTAGCTATGGACCACATGTCCTTAAAAAGAAAAGTGGTTTAACCATTCCTAAAGCTGTAAGTGTTAGCTGTAAATGTATGACAGGAACATTCTTAGTTGTCTGCCTAGCTACCATCTCTTTGCCCGGGTAATATTTTTAACATTGCTGTAGCTGTTCTCATTTCTCATACTTATAGTTCAAAGAGAGAAGAAGATAAATCACTTATTTTTACGATCTCTTTTACAAGGAGCTCTATTACTGCTAACTGAAAAACCAGTACATTGTCAAAAAATAAAATTACTGTTGTTTTTTCCATCACATTTCCCATTCCTAATCTGCCTTATGTATCTACAGCTATCTCAAGTGGTCCTTCGATTATGGCTGCCACTTTAGCTAAAGAGTATGACCACCACTCACGCTTATCACGCATAATAACACGATCACGAGACACCATATTATTATCTGTTGAAAGATATATCTTGGACAGCTATCTAAACATTTAGATGAATATGAGGAAAATATCTGTTGGATACGAATAGCCCCATAACTTGGATGTCCATCGTTAACAACGAATGAAAGAAAGCGCAAGTGGATTTAAAGAGGGGTAAGTAAATTCGTACAAATTTTACTCCGCGCCAATTTACACCTAAGTACGCTGTTACCTCTGTACCCAGAAGAGACAAGTCTGGCGAATAATGATCCAAATGAAAAGAGATATGGCAGTGAGAGAATTCAGTTGGATATGAATGAACAGGTAGTCCCTAAGAGGATCAATTTAGACGCTGAAAAGATTTTTAACTTGATTAAAACCCATTGAAAACATCTTTTTGTCACCTAGGTGAGAATAATGTTAAATAAGTACAGTCAAGGCCAGAAATATGTTATATACCTAGCTCAATATAGGTACATACGATCAGAGGCCCATGGGCGGTTTTTTTGTTGTTTTAAAAACTTTGCCCCACACTAAGAAAATCTCCCTTAACACGGGTGCGTTTACAAACATTTAAACACACACATACACAAACAGCCAGACCCGGAACAACTACATGTAGGTCATACAAATATTTGTTTCGTGCGGGAATCGAACCCGCGACACGGAGCGCAGCAGTCAATCGCTGCACCAACCGTGTCGACAATAAAAAAAACACTGACACCAGGTTAGTCACTAACCACACGAAAAGAAGATGAAGTTAAAAAGTGGTCAATTTGTTAAGCTAAGACTATTATTGCATTAACTTCAGTAATATTAAGTTCCTAAAACGGACTGAAAAACGACACCATTTTTTTCAACAAGTCAACTTATTCCATTTTGATCACAGAGGATTTTAAATAAACAAAATGTTCACTATTGAGGAGAAGAGCAACCGTTGCTGACCCACACAGGACGCCTTTAAATTATTTTTATGACTGGTTCCAGAGCAACCTTTGCTGACCAACATAGAACGCCTAAATTATTTTTGTCTGACTGGTTGATTAGAGTAATTGCACCGTTCTTCCTTGAAGAGGCTACAGTACAGGTTTTAATTCTAATAACTACTTACTTATTTCCAAGAAATGTTGACATTAATTGACCCACAAATTCACTAGATTCGACAAGTCCTGAATGTTTTCTGTGGGGTGATCTAGTAAGGGGAGTGTCGTGGTCAATTTTGAACACTAAAATAAAAATATTTGTGGACTCTGATAGTGGAATACCTAATAAAGTACACGACGATTTGGTGAAAACACGATAAAAAACATTTTGAAAAAACAAAAAGGTGTTAATTAGGCGGACGTTATTTTTCATATAAAATTGTCAAGTCAGTGTTACATAACTATGGGAAAATATTTGGTTATTTTGGAAAATAATTTTAATTAACACAGTAGCACAGTAGTTCAATTCAACTGGCTTGCGTGAACATGACGCGAGTCGCGGCGGAGATGTGCTACTGGCTTTAAAGTTGTATACTTTCGAATTGGCCACCTCCCTGCAGTTTAGCAGAAAATAGCTTTTGAATACTTACACAAAATGTTACACATATCTTTGCCCTCGACAATTAGGTATACCTAATAGGCCAGTAATAGACCATAAAAAACTTACTTTAACCTTTTAAAACTTCTTTTGTGGTCTATCTAGTTCTGGTTTTCGTGAACGTTACACAACTATTTGAATCTATAGTATAAAAAATATGTAAAAGTATATTTTTCTCTCATAACAATTGTTTTAAACTACATGATATTTTGTTAAAATAGTTACTTGAATAAAATGTAAATCGTAACACCTTACTAATCTGACCTAACAGTTTATGTAGACTAAATAGGTAAATGTGTCGTAGTAACTACGGGTAAACCTAGTTCAGGTTTTAAGTCATCATCATCATCATTTCAGCCATAGGACGTCCACTGCTGAACATAGGCCTCCCCCAATGATTTCCAAATCGGCCGGTTGGAAGCGACCTGCATCCAGCGGCTTCCTGCGACTATTATTAGGTCGTCTGTCCACCTTGTGGAAGGACGTCCTACGCTGCGCTTGCCGGTACGTGGCCTCCATTCCAGAACCTTACTGCCCCATCGGCCGTCAGTTCTGCGCGCTATGTGCCCCGCCCACAGGTTACAGGTTTACAGGTTTTAAGTAACTGTTTAAAAAAATATGTACTACACATCAAGCTAAGTAAACATTTGCAGTTTACGCTGACCTCGCATTGTACGGAAATCCTATACAATGCGAGATCAGCTTATACTGGAAAAGTGACTGTGAAAGCTTGATGTGTAGTCGTCTGTACCTACAGATAAATTAATTTTAAACGTTATATAATTTCTTACAACGATGATTTCACTTTTTAACATCTTGTTTTATTTATGCCTTAAAAAAATGGTTTTAGTGCAGTTTTAGCAAATAATAACTGGCAACTGTAGAAACGGGGACTAGTATGGTATAACTAATGTACAGCGGATTAAGTTTACTGTCGCATTCTCGCTGTCCACCTTCAACACAAGTCATGGAATGAATGGGTGGTAGGTATTCTCAACCAACAAGGGGATTCCACAGCAGATTCAAATAATTGTCAATTAAACATTCTTGTCTCAATTAAAGACAACACGTCACGTTACACATACATCAGTGAAGTGAACATTGTAAACTAAATTAATGTAGGACTCGTCTTTAGTAAACGCGTCCAAAGTAAGTATCATAATAATGTATTTTGTGTGTTCCTCTAATTTTGCCGGTGTGTATTTATAACCGCTTTTTGGTCATAGTGCTGACAGACAATAAATCTGTACTTAAATTAGGTACATAATATGCATCACTTATTGTCTTTACACCTTTTTTTAAATGAACTTTCACTTGTTCTATTCCAGCAATCAATATTTTTTCTCCATTTGCAATACTCACTGCAACCGTTTTATTAGAACTGTTGTTTACCATTAGTTTTTCATTATTGCACATATGGTTTGTGGCTCCGGAGTCTACACACCACACATCACTTTGACAGAAAGAGCAGCGATATGAGCATTTTACTTTGGTTTAGTCTTCGGCTTGTTCCTATCTCGACCATGACTGTGACTCTGTGTCACCTTTTGTGCTGCAGGTTGTCCTGTAGTTTCTTTGTCGGGAAAATTCTTCAAGAAATGGCCAATACGCTTGCACTTGAAACATTTGGGTTGCTTCTGAGTGATCAGTGCGGTTATACTATCCTGCTTGTCCTCTCGTCTCCGTGTCTCTTCCAATAGTTTGACCGAGACAAGTTGAGTACATAATTTTGTACCAGCATTTGCAATGGCCGTAATCAGCGGATCAAATCTTCAGTTAGACCACTCAACATTATAATAGCTACAATTTCATCATCTAGTGGTGACTCAATTTCACTCAACTGATGTGCTGCCCTGCTAAGCCGAAAGGCGCTATCTCTGAGATATGCCCTTTTAGTTTTTTTTTATACGATTCAATAGCTATAACAATTTAACATCTAATGGTATGAGTCAAATAGCACTATCTAACTTATAACATTTAAAAAACACTCAGAACTGTTTTATATCCTTATGTTTCCTTAGATTACAATATACAAAAAGTAAATTTTCTCAAAATTTACTCCGATTGGGATATCGCCTTTTGGCTTAGCAGGGCAGTGTGAGGCTTCCTTAATTTTGTTGAGGTAATCCTCCATCGAGCTGCTATCACATAGTTTTGTGCCAAACAAACTTCTGAGAATACCTAGCCTTCTACACAGTCCGCGATCTTCATACGCCTTTTTCAGGATGTTCCATGCTTCGTAGGCAGTTTTTGCTGAGCAAATGTATGGAATTACTGTTAGTTGAACTGATAGGGCAATTCGTGCCAACGCCTTTTTCGCCTTCTTTTGTTTATCATCGTTCACGTCATTCTCAACAAATTCCCATATTTCTTCATGGATTAACATAATTCGCATCCAGAACTTCCAAGTTGAATAATTTTCTGACCCCTTGAATTTTTTAATGGAATTCATGTATTGGGATGAATAATCCATTTTGCAATTTTTGCCGGTGCGTGATACTACTATATACATAAATAGTTACCGATTTTATTCTTCAATCTGTCCAAAATACGAGCCTTTTCGAGAGTTAGAAACCACGCTCTGCTACCATGTTGGATATTTGGGTAGAAAAAAAGGTTTATAGAGATTACTATGGGATTCATTATTGCAACCAAATAAACACAGTCGTACAAAGTCATGAACAGACAGAAGGGACATCTGTCAGAATCAAAAGAATATTTCTAACATAGCCGTTGCTGATGGTCGCTTGTCTATAGTTTGAAGTGCCCTTAAAACTCTCAACTGCCTGTAGTGTCAAAATATCTTTAGTTAAAAATCGTTAGCAAAGATAAAACGCTTATTTTAAAAAATACATAATATTTCAATCTTACCCCACCGGGGGTACATTGAGAGTAGAGGTTCTTAAAGTTTCCTCTTTAATTGCATAATGTTAAATTGACAACAAAGCATCACTATCAATCAAATAAATTCTTTACCTTTAATTTATCTTAATATCGATATACAATTAGAAAACAAAATTTTGCTGTCTATTATATATTCATCTTACCCCGTCAAATATAGATGGGTAAAGACGGAAAATTGTAATAAATCCTAAAATACGAAAAATAGCCATAATTAGATGTAATAACACAACTAACAGTTACAAATAATGAGTAGATATTCCAATAAAAGTTACAGGACACGGGGTTAGATTAAAATACTCGATTAACTTGCGTAAAAGTCGTTGCGCAGACATTTGCAATTTTCCTACACTCACTGAGGTGTGTGTGTGATTGAGGTAGGTGACGTAACATAATAGCGGTCCTAACAATGTTGCCATCACTGCAAAAACTGCATGGAATGTGGCGTTATGGACGACTTTTTGTGTTACCCCATTTTTCGTCTTTTCCCACTCACCCTAACTTATATTAATATATTTGTTATTAGACTCTTACATACAGCGGAGTATTTACTCACTCCTCATTTATTTAATTATTTAATAGCCTTTTAAATATATCGTCTACGGAATGTTACAGGTTGGTCCATTAAAATCTTCTATACCTATCTATACTTATAATAAAATAGTAACGAAAACTGTACATTGAATATTTTTGAAAAAAAGTGATTACTACGAACGAGTCTGATGCCAAAAATTTAGTTTTTAGAATTTTTGACCGTTTGTCTGTTTGTCTTGATGTATGTTCTGGATTAGCGCAAAAACGGCTAAACGGATTTGGATGAAATTTGGCACACAGATAGATTATAAACTGGATTAACACATAGGATACTTTCAATTCCGGTAGTACTTTCCCGTGAGATATATTCCAACTTCCACGCTAGTTCAAAAATAAATAGAGATAACTACCTCTTTTATTAAAAAAAACCCCTGCGAACTGCTATCTAATGTAAAAAATGAAAAAAAAGTAAAACCACATAATAAATAAACGTAACATAACGTTAACCAACGAGTTTCTAACGTCGCATATTGGATAGCTTGCTGGGCAGGTTTCACCACTTTCTTTAGTAACTAGTATGGTATGATTATAAAATGCACTGCGATAACCACCACTGCACTGCACTTGCAAAAATACTGCACTTTGATAAATTAAAAGTTACTTTTCGGAGAAACCTCGCAATACAATAACCAATGAATTCTACCAATTACATTCAAACTTAGGTGTTAGCAATGAGTTAATTGGAAAATAAAGAAAATTAACCTCTAAGTACTTTCAATTTGATGAACCGAACCTCTTTTTCATAAGTGCGAAAGGACTAAACAATTTTATGTACCTAAAAATATTTTACTTTTCCTAGCCTAATCGAGGACTTCTCAATGTTTGATATCGAGAATCAATGATTTTGTACGGTGGGTTTAGAGATTTATTTTGAAGTAGGTATGTTATTTTGAAAGCTGTTATTAGTAGCGTTTGTCTGCTACAAGTTGTAATTAATTACCATTGTTGCTTGTAATGTTGTTTCAGATATTTTTGCAAAATACTTGTGAACGCCTCAAATATTTATATGAAAACTTGCGTTTGGATATTTAGAAAAAATAAAAAATTATAATAAATTCTTGTTATTATAAAATAATCTAAGTTTAGTAAGCAGGTGACTGAGATTTCTTTAAAAAAATATAATATCCAGTCATTCCGCCACTGATAAGAAGTCTAAGCCATCATCGGCAGGTAATCTCCGTTTGTCACGATCTTCGTATATGTGATAAATGGATCACATGGTTTTCTCGTCAAAGTCAAAGCAATTGCATTTATCATTTATCATAAGTATTAAGATAACAATAGGGTCAGTTCATGTACCTACTTATTCAAATTTTCATAGATTTTTAAACTGATTTACGATAATATTTTTAGAAACATAACATCAAGCCTTGTTTTCCCGAAGGGTTGAGCAGAGGTGTACCTATAGAACACCCTCATTACGCCAGTTATGTTTAAGTCCCAAGTAATAGGGGTCCAGCCTATTGCCATTAACCGGGCACAAATCCAGACTCCGGGCAGCTATAGAGAAATTTTAATTTTTAGAAATATGAATTTATTTAGAGAAAGGTAGGCTTCTAGAGTGGGAATCAACCTGTGTTGGACGACACCCTTGCGCCATCTCATGTTCCAAGCACGGAGGGCTGGCACCGCTGCTGCGGCTGCTGGGACCCTCAAGCGGTGCAAATACCATATATGGGTAGGTACTACAGTTTTTTGGGGTCGAAATGCTCCGCATTCCCTTTTTAAGCAAATTTCACACGACACTTCACGTGACCAGAGGGCTGACTCGTTCTTTGGCCAAAGAATTAGCATTGCCATTCAAAGTGCCAGGCTTCTGGGCACGTTTCCGGACAAGTACTTCGACGCCTAAGTGTCCTTATGCTTTTGTATTTATTTGTATAGTTAGTTAATCATTTAATTTAGTACCTAGTGTAAATAGTTAGTTGTGTTAAATATTGTAAAAAATATCGTTTTGATTCATAAGAGCGGTTATCCTAAAAGTTGGCAACATTGCAAATTGCTGTCAAATTACCTGCTTTGATTAATTTGGCAATATTACTGTATGAAAATATGAAATGTGGCTAACTAGTGAACTAAAATATTGATTATGAAATGCAATAATTAATGTCGTAACACCGAATATTTCGTTTTAGAAAAGTAAAAGTAAAAGTATTTGGCAACTTTCCAAATGCCTTTTTTACACGTAAAACGGTTACAACATCAAATTCAATGTTATAATTGCAATTCATTAATATTCTAGTTCGCTAGTTAGCCACATTTCTTATTTCCATACAGTAATATTGGAAAACTAATCAAAACAGCGAAATATTTGCCATCTATTTGCGAAGTTGCCCACTTTCAAAATAAATGCCCTCTTCTTTAGAGAATAGGTACACAAAATGTTTTTATAAAATAACCGAGGTAGGTATTCTTTGTTTATGAAATAATTCCCAGTTCTCAAGTAATGTGAGAGCACGTAATAAGACGTTGGAAAGTTTCCAAACCGTGCTATAGATCGAACCTTGTTTAACTTCACGTTGTTTGTCAGCCTCACCATGTTCGATTGTATTATAATTTGTGGTACATCAATGAGCGTGCTGTAGTCTTGTTAACAAGCGTATTACATGGAAGCGCTAATTTGATTGTTTTGTCTACCATTCTCATAGGTACGTCAGAATCACGAGGATCGCCGGCAATCGTTCCGTTTAACTAGCACATATTATACCAACTTCCTTGTGAATTAATTTATAGTTATAAAATGACACATTAATATTTATTATTATGTGCAATCACGACTGAATTTAGATTACCTATGACTTCACTTCTTTGGGACTATTATATTTAGGTATTTATAAAATTATATTAACGTACCGCTGTAGCAGATCTAGATGTCCTCCCGACGTCACCGGTCACCTGCAGGTGTAGCTTGACAGCCTCCACACCGGATCGCTTAGTTCGCTCGCGCGCCTCAGCAGCCGTCTCGAGGACACCTGCACTATTCGTCTGTCGCTTTCCACCGCGTGGAATCTCCTGCTTCACTCCCTTTCTCTCCTGCTTTCCCCGAAAATCTTGTTTCGCACGACGATCACGCGTCTTCATCTTAAATAATTTTCAAAGTTCATTCTCACGTTACACTCAAACATTACCCGATATGTTCACTAACGTCGAATACAATCCAATCGGAAGCTGGGTTGAGATAAGATATTTGTGTTGAAGGTGAAAGAGCTAAGATAAAAAATTGAACACAAAACAGGTGTCTGTATACGTGACAGAAAAGACCCTTTATGTTAGCACCTCGAGGTGGTCACGTAGAGTCCTTGAACCGACGCGGGAGCTTAGCGACGGCGCGGGCGCAGCAGGCGACCGGACGTGTGTTTCAGTATTTACGTTTGTGGAGATGAAGTGGTCGCCGTCGAGCGTGGCGCGGCCAGGGTCCGCTCGGACTGGCGCGGGCGCAACGAGCGCGCGCCGCTCTCCTGTGTCACTTGTTTGATCTCCGATTGTTAATTGAAGGGATCTCGTATGAAACTTTTAGATGAGACGCTATCACAACATTATTAACACTAAAGCACATCACAATAATTGTATCTGACCTAGAAAATGTTCATATCATCTCTTTATTTTTTGTAAATTTTAAATAAAAAGTTACGTTACCGAAGTATGCCAGGAACATATTCTAGTAGAATGGTACTTAGTTAATTAAAAAGTTATAAGTAGGTACATGTCATAAACCTATTAATTTTGAATATAACAACTGCTTACCCAAATTCGTGGGTGATTGAAGTTATAAAACCCTACACCATAAGTTTGAATTAGCACCTCATTACAAATTAATTATCTTGTAGAGATCCATGCACTCCAATGTTTCCATAAAAACTAATTTTATTTTTACCTGAAAAGTAAAATTCATCAAATCCCGAAAAAAAAAACTCCTTGAGGTAACAGAGTCGCCATCTTGCAAGAGTCTCACACAACTTATCGAGGCTATTATATTTTCCGGTACGCGAACTACTTCAAGTGAATTTTGTAGTAAGTTCCGGAAAATGACAATAGATGGCGTTAGCGTGCGCAACATTGTTGAAGTTTTACTTTATGTGTTCTCGGAATATTTTTAAGATTTAGTTACAGGAATTTACACAAGATAGCTATGGTTTCATTTGATTACAGTGTAGCCAATACGGGTATTTATTCGTCTTTAGCCTCTTATATAAACTATGGTCAGGGATCGAGTGAGTTTGTATCTTTTATTTAATAGTCGGTTTGTTGTAAAAACCTTACCTGAATATAATATCTGAAGTCGAGCAAAAACAAACAAACAAAGGTACGGCCGTACCATCCTTTTCTCGAAGCTATTCAAGACATTTTCGACCCTCAGAGCGCTAATATTAGGTAGATTTTTTTCTATGTAAATTCTATTGCCCTGTGCAATTGCCAGGTCATTCTATTAGATATAAAGTTCACTAATTAGTTAACCATTTATGACAAAGTTGTTGGTAATAAATTAACCGACTTGGTTTTACTTTAGTTCTCACAGCATTTTGCGGTGGAAAAACTATGTTGCCAAGTTGCGTTGAAAGACTGTTTGTACTTGTTATGTTTTTGATTCATTTCATTGCTAAACAGTTAATAAAATAATAGATAAAAAAACAGGCTATAGACAAAATTTGTATGCAACTTGCTTAGAATACATTTAAATAAAGTTTCTCAAGAGTGCGTAAAATTAACAGTGTACCATTATTGTAGTAGGTACCTATATCAAAATATAAGAAAGTTATTATGTAGATGTTTATTAGTTAGTCTGTACTGTCCTTTTCCTGTCCTGTGGTCACCACATGGCTCATGGCAATTGTTTAACTATTGTGTCTGCTTTGCTGTCATGTAAAAGTGTTTAGGTACAGTTAAGAGCATAAATTCTTTACATTTACACAAAATCCAGAAGCGATCTTCTCGCAAAATAACGATTGCAACTTTAAGAAAAGAACAATTTCATAATAGTATGGTTTCCAAAATACTATATTCGTAAAACCACGAAACTTTTAAAACTTTAGGACAAAATCGCTTTGGACGGATGTTTTCTTGCTTGTAAGGGTGTAAGGTATTTATACTCGTAACTGTACCTAGCCGCCATTAAATAGATTGCAAGATATAGTTTCAGGGTTTAAATAAGTATAAAATCAAACAGTTTTCAAAAAATATTTTTATTTACATTCTTATTTAATCTCACGTACTTAAATATAAAATAAAGCAAAACTTATTTAAAAAAAATATAAGTAATTAACAGATTATCTTAAAAGATCATTGACTAAATCACTTTGAGATACTGCTGCAATTTTTCAATTCAGCGTCATTAACTAAAAATATAGTGAAGTACTTTTCAATTACAGATTTAAGTTAACTTAATCACAATAGCAATCGTTTTTATTTTGACAGCCGACCCGCAGCTTGCGTTTTTTAAACAAAAACTGTTGAACTGTCAAATGAAACTAATTGCTATTGCAAGTGTCAAGTACAGATAGTGCAATCCACGACGACGCGCCCCACTCTGCGATTACTGTACTGTAAGCTGTACTTTAGTACGGAGTGGGGCGCGTTGTCGGGGATTGCACTATCTGTAATTAGGTGTCTTTTATCTTTATTATGGTGGGTTTAGATTTAAAGCCAAAGGATACATATGTCATGTTGCATGTGACTGTGCTATTAACTGGCATGTGTATTCCTAGGGCCTAATGCAACAGGTGACAGGTGACAGGTGACAATCTAACAATTTTGTAAGATTTTTTCACAGTTTTCTACAGAACAAAATTATGTCAATTTTCAACAAATAATATGTCGCATTAGAAGTTAAATTAGAAAGGGCCTGGTTTTACGTGCAGTGACCAACATGCTTAGTTCGCAACTCGAAGGAAACCAAGATTTAGAAGTATAATGTCATCAGTATAGTGGTCGAAAGTCACTTACCCTGTTTTAATCTCATACACGTTCCCTTTCAACCTATATGTATATTCTCTAATTAGAGATGAGAGGTGGCCCTTTGGCCGGAAACAATATGGCAACAAGTATGGAGTGCTTCTTCTCAATAATTAAACTATTCAATAATGAGATCCTTTGCTTGATTATCTTCTATTATGATTCGGATTCTGAAACAAAAATAATGGCCATTGAGTTATACAGTTGATTATTGTATAGAATCATTTTCTTTTTCTAACTGAATAGACAGCTGTGCTGCTGGGGAGTTTGTTGCGCCACTTCTTCTTCCCAGCAAAAGCACTAGGAAGTGGTGAAGGGTGGGCGATTTGGGGGACTGTCTTATGTAATTTTGACGTTCGAAAAGTGCTGATTCTCAGCCTAGTTTGAATAAATGAGTTTTGAATTTTGAATTAATGTTACACATGAATGAAAACCACAATATATCATAGTACATATTAGGGACAAGTTTACCTAAATATTAAAGTGTACCTATGCTATGACTCCAACATAATAACACTAAGGAAACACCGGGAGGGACGCCCTAGGTGGACATATAGTGATTTTATTGGTGATTTTCTGCAGCACGCCTAGTCGTCGGAAGAATAGACAAAATGGCAGATTATTTATCCGTCATTTTGTCTATTCATCCGACAAAACCCGTTTCTATGGTTGTATTGCTACGCGTGCAGGGAGGTCAGGCGCGTAGTACTCGCAACCGTTGGCGGCGTGACTGTATGGCCGATGTATGGACGTAATGTGGTGGTGGCGTTCTATAGTTTCTGCCTACCCCATGAAAACAACACAACAGCAACAGTTCCTGGGAAGAAGGCTTGAATTTATGAAAGTGTATGCTAATAATAATCCTGTACAGTGTACAGCTACCACAACACCGTACCGCAGTAAACTTGATTTTGGAACTACACATAACATCACACCTTGTTTCCCCGAAGGGTTGGGCAGAGGTGTACCTATAGCACACCCACATTTCACCAGTTATGTTTAAGTCCCGGAAGCCGGGCACAAATCCAGAGTCCAGGCTGCTACTGAGAAATTTCAGAAATAAAAACCCAATGACACTTTGCCCAACCTGGGAATCGAATCCAGGTCCTCATGTTCAGCAGTAGCGCTTGCGACCACTAGACCAACGAGACAGATTTTGGAGCTAATGTCTGTTATACCCATAGTTACCAGTTCCTGTATATGGGTTGGCAAAGAAAGGAAAACTAGGTAGGTAGGCTTTTTAACTATTCTTTGAAAGTAAAAGAATAGTTAAAAAGCCTACCGTGAAAGTTTTTTTGTCTTCGAAAAATGAAAATTGGGTATAATTTATGTGGTTCACTTAACCTTATTGTATCGTACATTTGTGTTATTAGTATTACTTCCTTAAAGGTCTCGAAGCAATGTATCTAAAGTAAAATCTTATAATAGCTTGAGCTTCAAAAATTGCAATAATGCAAAAGTATTTGTTGGATCTTTGCCAACGAACATGTTAACAACTCGTTTCCCGCTTAACTTTTGCCATTTCCAACCAATCTTATGGCAATTGGCCGATTCGATACACAGAGTAATAATACTCTCATCAGGCTGTTTTTCATGCAATTATCAATACCTCCATACTCGTATGATAAAATAGTAACGTAGAATTTTTGTCCGTTTATCTGGATGTATGTTTCGGATTGGCGCAAAAACGGCTGAACCGATTTGGATGAAATTTGGCACACAGACAGTTTATAATTTGGATTAGGGTACCTAATTTTAATCCCGGTAGTACGTTTCCGTGGGATATTTTAAGAAATCAACGCGTGCGTAGCCGCGGGCAAACGGTAGTTAAAAATAATCTGTATAAAATAAACTCTACATTTAATCATTATTACTGCTAAATGGAATGCTTGATTTTCAATTGTTTAGGTTTGAGATCTGAAACGAATTTAAAACATCGATCTGTTTCTGTGAATCATTGGACGATGACAGAGACAGAATGTTTTTTCTATGTGCTTAGCGCTAAACGTGTTTAGTAATTTGTGGTGCAAGCGAGCCTTGACGCAAACTGTTACCATGAATTTAGCACATGTTTCTAAGCCCCCCAGCGAAGAAATTTAACGGAGGGTAAAAAAAAAAACAGCTGATCCATACATTTTGACTATATAGGTAGGTGCACTCTTGTATGAAACAGTTGTTTTTTGTTTAAATAACCGACGAAACATTTCTACGGTAACAGTTTGTGCGTCGATGTCCCTGACACCCAGTAAATATACATATACGTATACTATAGTTCTTCCCTCCTTCCAAGTCCAACAAAGAAAAATATAATTACCGTTTTCACATTTTTTATGTTTCTCCTTCAGCAGTATGGGTCCTAAATGGTTGGTGAGCAGGAAACCAATTGGCGTCGTGATCAATATGGCCTGCACGATTAGCCTCATGAGATGTTCTGCGTACTCCATCCGCACGTCATCAGGGTCACCACGGCCTATCAGCGCGGTTATTGCTACAGGACATAACACCGCCTGAAAAGTGAAAAAATAGGTTTTATTACATAAGATCAAGGACACTCGGCGAGTAAATTAAAATTATCATGAATGCACATGATTCTAGACCCCTCAGAGTAGATAAAACCAGTTGTTTCATACAAAAAATATGGAACAGCAGATTCATTTAATTTAACCTTAACTTAAAACTGGTATACTGGTTCAGATATCATGGAAACTGAACTATTCTATTAAAAATAAAATAAAAAATTCAAAAATCATTTATTCAAACTAGGCTGAGAATCAGCACTTTTCGAACGTCAAAACTACATAAGACAGTCCCCCAAAACGCCCACCCTTCACCACTTCCTAGTGCTTTTGCTGGGAAGAAGAAGTGGCGCAACAATTATCATCATCATCATTATTAGCCTACAGCAGTCCACTGCTAGACATGGGTGTCTCCAATTTCCAATCAACCGGACCCTCGGCAAAAATCCTATAAAAAATGTAAAAAAAACCCTGACCAATCCGCGAGGGCGTTGTTAGGTATTGTACTTAGAGTCTATATAAGTGGAAATTTACAGGAAAAAAGAAAAAAAAAACTAATTTTTTTCAGTGGGGTATTTTACATGGGGCGCGGGCCGTCGTTTAGCGAGTGCCTACAAGTTTTAACTTATGGTATGACCCCTGTTGAAAACTTTCTATTTTTTTATGGATTTGGGATAATTTTGGTATTAAAAATGTGAATTATAGATACTCGTAGCAATAACTTTTTATTTTCAACAAAAAAAAAAAAAAAAATTTGGTAATGTTACTTCAGTGTCTATGTGCCCCTTTCGGATCGGACAGGTTTTTTTTTTACATCAATCAATCTGCCTAGCCTTTTCCCAACTATATTGGGGTCGGCTTCCAGTCTAACCGGATGCAGCTGAATAACAGTATTTTACATGAAGCGACTGCCTATCTGACTTCCACAACCCAGTAACTGGGTGATACGATACCCCTTGGTAAGACTGGTTGTCAGACTTTCGGGCTTCTGACGACCCGTAAGGACTGTCAAAGATCCACGAATGACAGCCGGGACCAACGGCTTAACGTGCTTTCCGAGGCACGGAGGAGTCTCGGTATGTAAAGATGGTTACCCATCCACAGACCAACCCTGGCAAGCGTAGCTTAACCTGATGGATCGACCCGTGCGGCATTTTACTCAGCCACGAGCTCCGCTCGAGCAGGTTTTTTTTTACATATTGTATATATTTGAGTATAGAATTGACATTGATTACAAAATCGATCATCTATCTATCGGAGATTGGTAAGATGTATGCGGCTCTCACCTCCTCGAGTACTGTTTGAACCTGGGGTTGTTATACAGTCATTTTATAATAATAGCGCTCGATAGTAGATGCCAACTATGTAAATGAGAAGTTTACTTACAAAACAGATAGTAGAAGTATTCTCTGACCCTGAATAGAGTACTTAATTTTAACTCGAAAAACAGATCTAATCAGTCGTAACTAGTTACGCCTGTAAATCTAACCAGCCCTACCGTACTTGGCTAAAAGGACTATAAATGACTTCTAAAATAATACCTTTAATTATTCACTACGATATCATTGAAGGTTATGACCTGGGTGTGAATTTTGGGTGACGGGTCAAGGATTCGCGTTTAAATCCATTAAGAAGAAAGGATTAACTCGGAGCGATGTTCCCGCTCACTGTTCATTATCCGAAACAGGATTTAAAGATTGCTGAAACCTGCTTAAAGTCTTGGTGGAGAGGTTTATAAGCTCATTTTATAAAAAAAGAGACTACGGGTTCGAAATTGGATAGGTGCTCAGTTGACCTTCAATGCTGAAAGAAAAGAATCTAGAACTCTAGTCTGTCTAGGGTACCTAATGATAACCGACATGCAGTGAACAAGAGTGGTTGATCTATTTATGAAGGGTAGGCCTTAAACCTGCAGCAGCACATTTGATAGGCTTTATTCTTACTTTATTTAAGGGTTAATTTCAATTTTTTTGCTTTTGATTTAAAAATTGTTATTGTAATTGACTTTCAGGAACATACCTCTACTATAGACTTGGGCATCCAAGTGCAGCAGACGAACAACCTCTCCCGTATAGATAACTTTGTGCATATGAGGAATGCGACGATCAGTCTGACTGCCAAACAGACAAACAGAATGCCGAACCCCACAAGCATCACCTTTGATATCTCCGATTGTATCTGCAATAAAATACGTCAGATTATTACTTTGTACTGAGAACGTTTAAGGAGCTTAGCCTTTATATCAGTGATATAATATTGTCTGACATAAATTTGTTTTATCATAAAGAGGAAGCAACGTTTAGTATTTTATTTTAATAAAATACTGTCATTTATAGTTAAATATTGTGCCAATTACATGCTTGATTTATGATTTTATAAATGATTATATCTTGAAAATAATAATAAAAGTCAGGTTCTATGTTCTATGTTATGGGGTTTGGTTTCCGCACTCAGTCCGTCAGGTGGACCATTGTGCGTGGGCCATGGCGGCCGTTTGGGGGGTTATTCCAACCAGCCCACCTCCCTCCAGAAGGCAATTAGGTCTCCTGGTTTGTCTAGAACATCTGTGTATGATCTGGGTGACCCGAGGGTTTCTGTTCTAATCTGGGTAACGCCCGTGCATTCAAAAAGCACGTGCGCAACGGTCTCCTCAGCCTCCATGCACGCCCTGCACAGAGGACTGTCCGTTATGCCTATTGTGTGGAAGTGTTTGTTTAGCGAGCAGTGTCCCGAGATGGTCCCCGTCACCAGGCGCAGGTCATTCCTGTCCAGGCGTAAAAGACGCCTGGTCAACCTGCTATCCAAAGTTGGCATAGCTTCCTTTGACTGCCGGCAGCCCGGTGTCGAGGACCACCATTGCCCTGCTTGTGTGTGGGTGATTTCCTGTAACCACCTACGTATTTGGTTGAAGGGGATAGGTACGATAGGCTCGGGTCCACAGGCTGCCGTGCTGGATCCTCGCCTAGCAAGTTCGTCATCTGCGTCGTTACCTAGCGACCCGCTGTGTCCTTTTATCCATTGCAGTGTCACCATGTTGCGGCTAGAGACCGTTATTCGCTCTAATTCCGCTGACTACCTGCAGTATTGTCTCTCCTATTACCTTTAATCCATCCAAAGGTTGTCTGTAAAAGATCGCTTTAAGCGATAAGACCGCCCATTGTGTCACCCTATGTAAAAGTTCTAAATTATGTCTGTGATTTTTATGGTGTACAATAAAGAGTATTCTATCTATCTATCTATCTATCTAATGCCTTATGACATTCTAGTATTAGCTTTGAGGTAAAAATTGTTTTCCTTAATGATTGGAGGACTGAGGCGCTATCGGAGAGTATAAAAGTCAGGTTATATTTGGATTAATATCAAATAGTTTCTTTAATTCTTGACCCATTTATTCGATTTATCAGGTACTTAAAATGCCTTGTACACTCTCCTGACTGGACTGTAATATTCATGGAAAATTGCAAATGGAACTTTACTTCTAAACAATGAAAGATTTACTAAACATTTACTAAACGTTTTACCTACCTAAGTGGTACTTAAAACGTATTAGATGTCAGTTAAAAGCGTTCTTTAAAGTGTGTGTAAAAAATAGACGCCTTGTTGAGAATTTGAAGCCAGAAGGAATCTTAATTTATAAATTTTTTGCCTTTGGTATGTAGGTATTTATATTCCAAGAGCTTCTATTTACCTAAATCCATTTAATTAGCTTCTGTAAATAATCAATATACGTACCACGAAAAAGGTTCCAGTGTAGGCGAAGAGGGCCGGCTCGACCGCTGACCACATGACGCGGTATGCGGTGGAAGCCGGGTTGTTGTTCAGTTTCCAGCCGGCCTTCGCCCAGTGCCGCGCCGCGGTTGCGTTGCATGCCAGGACGGCTATACCACCTGGAAACATGAATATTTTAGGGTTAAGATTTAATTTGAGTGCCATTTAAGTCAGGAAAGTAGTCAAAATTGATAACCAGTATTCCCACAATCGTTATCACAAAATAGTCTAGTTATTGCCCATATAGATGACTCACACTCAGGTGACTTCGTCGAGCAAACATGATTTTTATTATTTTTAAAATAAAATGTAACAGTTTACTCTTTTGATCTTCAAGTAAACAAGGCTTTGGTAAACATTTAAAATGCAAGTTTACATATAAATTCACGAGCTAGAGTCTTGGTTTTCTAAAATATTGTTTTCTCGTGATATTAAATCACTGAAATGAAAGATGTTGCAAAGACCGAGCGGGCATGGGAAAAGCCAGCTGTTCGCAGGCACAGAAAATAAGGCAGTTACTCAACTGAAACTATCATAAAGTATTTTATTAGTTTTATAATGTTACGACATACTAAAAACTAGTTGAGAAAGGTTAGGAAAGGTCAATGTTAAAAACAAATCTAACTTTTACGTATTTTTACATTTAGTTTGAACTAAAATCGTAGAAGGGTGATAAAATCTTGTAACACATGATTGAAAAGCTCCGCTGAAACCTCGCTGCAGCACTCTGTCGAGTTTTCGTATATCCTTATGCAGCTTATTTGCATTTGAAAAAGAAACATGGTTCGAACAACCCCACCTATTTTGTAACACGGTAACCCATCGTATGTGTACTCGCTTAAACATACCTATAAAAGCTCTATCCTTCGTGTGTTGTATTTCCGTGTCACGGAAATTCTGATATGAGGCCGTATATTTTCTAGTTAACAGAGAATAAAAAGGTATAATACCTATCTTTATTCTTACTGACTATCGCCGCATTATTGCAGAGTAAAGATGCAGAATGAGAGGTGAATGTATAAGAATATCACACTGAGACTACGGGCTTCGGTGGGTGCACAAGCAGTCTGTCCTTAACGCATCATGCATCATTAAAACAGAGTGAACTGGTTGCGTAAGGATTTTCCCAAAATATAATTTTAATAGTGGGTATCACAGATAAGTAACGATAGTTACACATTTCGTTTAGGTTCTTGTTTAATTACCATTTGCATGTATTAGCCGTGATTACAATTTGTCATTCTTTTTTTGTCGCATGAAAAAGTTAAATAACCTTTTTGGTGATACATAAATGCATAGCTACTGGCTGTTTCATGCCAAAAAAATGTAAAGCCATTAGAGTGTTATTTTTATTTATGGTTTTTCGCATGAATAATAATGTTACCTTTTTGGTGACTTATATAAATTAAATAGCGCAGCGCAGCTAGGGTAGGTACTAGCTGCTTCAGTAAAAAAAAAAATATTATGTCATTACTTTTATTTTTAAAATCTTTCTTCTTATTTAACAAGGCTTTTTAGTTGTTAGCCAGTTTCAAGCTGTAGTTTTATATTTATATACCTTATACTATACCTTCTTGATATTTTTTTTGGAAATATTTCACTTTCCTGATATTCATTTATCATGACTATGAAGTATTTCATTTTGAAATAATAACATTGAATCGAACTGATGTATTCGAGGCATGTCTCTTATTTCCAAATTCAATTAGCAGTGCCAAATGCAATCCTTCATAAACAGGTTCTGGTTTTCACGTCGTCACTACGGGATTGGGATTTCATACTCATGTAAGTACGTACGACATAATTCATACTGCTAGTTGTATTGAGATGTGCGTACGATTGAGATTTACGATTAAGATGTACGTACAAAAGGCATATATCGTCGTGTTTAGTTTTAAAACATCGACCTAATTAGTTGGTACGAGTACAAATTTTATTTTGTAGTTAGTTGATATTTCAGTAACAAATTAAATGAAGTTTTAATACGGGTATAAACTATCGTTCTAATTGGTATGTCGAACCCTTCTAAGCCCGCGCTTTTCCTGTAAAAGATTGTAATGCCTTAACTTATACCTACTAAAGTGCTGACGCAAATCTTAAATCTGTAGTAAGGAAACCCAAACCACACTTCACTTAACTAAAGAATGTAGGTACTAAATAGTGTCAATTCTTTAGTTGTTATACTTTGGTAGCGATGTGCGAAGTTTTTAGCGACCCGTTACGTAGTGGTTATGTTATGATCGTGAACAACCGTTTTGTTGCTCAAGTGACCAGCAGACTGCGGAAGTTCGTGTCAGTTTTTTTTACTAGACTTTTACTGTTTTGTAAATATTAAAGGAAATAAATATTATAGGTATCCCAATCATGTCGTTTTCTTTTCGTGTGGACATTCTCATAGAGACACGTTACGTCTGTACTCAACACGACAGAGGAAAGTGCAGGGTATGTCAGTCTCGTATTAAATAAATAAAATATAAGTAAACATTTTTTTTAAGCAATCTTTTAATGTACTATATAAAACTTACATGATAACTTTTAATGTACTATATTAAACTTACAAAAAAAATGTCTTGGTAGTTATATAAGTATGCCAAGTTTCAGATGAAAAATGGATGTCAATAGCTTGTCAGGATCCAAGATCTCTGGTCGATCAATTATGCGTTTCATCCCCTGTTGTGTTTGTTTTTTTGTTCGTTAATTTGAACGCGCTAATATCTGCAATTACTAGTCGGATTTGAGAAAATATTTTTGATTTTGATAGCCCAATTCTTTAGGCAGGTTATAGGTTATTTAAAATCACGCCACAACCCTAAGGAGTCCAGCTAAAAGAAGAAAAAGTCAGAAAGAACGCTAAGTGAAAGGGAGAGGTAATAGCGCCGGCTGGCGATAGCGACGTGGTGGGTCGTGGGCCGAGAGTTGACGCGGGCGAAGTCGCGAGCAGAAAGAAGGGAGTAAGCATATCAAATGCAAGTTATACCTAATATCTTGCCTTACTTACTAATATTTAAGTGACGTCTACATCGAATACGCCATGACAACATCTAGTTACTTAATAAAAATCTTAACAAACATTAATTTACTGATAGACAACGCTCAGTCAATACCGGGTATTGACTGAGCGTTGTCTATCAGTAAATTAATGTTTGTAGAAGAAAGAAGCATGAAATTTTGCACAACTGTTGCTTAAATATATAACTAAGGTAAACACAGATGAAGGATTTTGAAAATCCATCCACTAAAGGGGTTAAATAGGAGAAAAAAGTTTTTATGTAGGAACCAGGCAAACACACTAGAAACATAGGCACACGACACATTTATTTAATGTTTTTTTTTAAATTTATTTTCTTTTAAAGTTCTTGAAGGTATTCAGTTGTTTTTTTTTTTGTTTCTCTTGGTCTTGCCCTAATGGATTATTGTGTATTATGTGTGTCCTATTCTTTTTATATCCGCATCATTTTGAAGGGACACTGGCTTCTAAGATACAGGTACATAAACCTAGTTTAGAAGTCAGGGTTTTTCACTCTGGAGCACTAAATCAAGCCAGTACAAGCTATTGATCAAAATAATGTAAATGCATTATGGAGAAATAAAGATTTCTCCATAATGCATTTACATTTTTTTTTTTTTTTTTACTTCGTCATTTTAACACCCACTTACCAATTATTTAAGTGGTGTCAGCAATAACATCATTAAAACAGAAAAACGGAAAAGAACAACTAACCTGTACCACCCCACCCGAACTGCGTGGTAATGAAGCTGGCGAACAGTCCGCCAATCACGACGAAGAGTACCCTCAACTCCGTGACGTAAGCATCTCGTGAGTGCGGCATGAACTTGGCGAGGCTGCCCCAGATGGCGCCAACAACTGCGCCCAACAACAGCGCACACGCCGCCTGCAACAACCAAAAGTTAGCCGACATTCTGCTCAACTTATTGCGATAAGTTGGTGCCCTTCTGTGTTATGGTAAGATTTTTAGATTACCGAACTACTGAGACTTTCCGGTGAGCAGGTGAATTGATGATGACTTACAGCGTTTTGTGTTTATATATTTTTTGTTAAAAATTGGCTAGTACTAGAAATTGGTTAGTAAATTGGTTAGAAATTGGTTAGTTAAAATAAACGATAAACGTTGGGAAACAAAACTTTAGTTCACAGGTTAGCTTTCTTAAGGTCAAAGTATAGAAGAAGTGAGAAGTGTTATTAGAAAAAGCAACTTTAAGATAAATAGCATGTTATTTCTCCCACTCAATATTTCACTGTTCTAAAGTTCTATTTTTATTACGATAGCTTTTTGAAAGGTTATTTACACAAAATTCAGTACAACTTACCCTAGCATATCGGTAGGCATCATCGCCGTCGTACATGATAAAGCTGTGGATGACGCCGAACACGCCAACACTGAGAGCTGTGTCGGTTCCACCCGCAGTACATATCAGCTGCGGCCAGTTCTGACCCAGGTTCTTGCCAGCAGTCAGTCGCATCACCGTCGGCATCAGGATAGGACATGACACTGACGCGTAGATCGATCCTAGAAGGAACCCTGAGGACGAGAACTTTATGTGAAACAAGCTTTAAAACTTTAAGGATATATCTAAAGTAGACATTACTAAGTTTAACAGCTATCAGTAAAATCCAAGTTCTATTTATGAATTTCATGCCTCATTCTTCACCAATTTCTTTAGCAAATCAATTATAGATAGTGCAATCCACGACGACGCGCCCCACTCCGCTCCGCTCCGTACTAAAGTACAGCTTACAGTACAGTAATCGCGGAGTGGGGCGCGTCGTCGTGGATTGCACTATCTGTATTAGGTTGCGGTATTTACTTGATGCGTTGGTTTTTAAAGAAAAACCTATACCGACGTATAAAAAACTAAAGTACATATTTACTTGTCATTTTAATATTATAAAGCTTTTGTATCAACTACATCTCGTTAAAAATGATAACAACGGCAACGGTACCACACAGAGAGTTGTTATTGTATTCTGAGAACACAACATTGGATACATTTTTTTAAGCAAATAATACAGAGTTTAAGATAGCGTCAACAATGAATACAAAAAATATCTAAAAGGTATCATTGAACTGTGCCTTGACACATTTTCTTTACCTACATTGATAAATAATTGCACGTTTACAGTGCCAGGCTTCAGTGAGCACTGTTAATATTATTCAGCAAATATAATTTACTTATGCAAATTGAAGGCATGTTCATCATTTCATATTTTACGCTGACGCATGTACGATAAAAATCCAATATAATTAAATCATTACACTATCAGCGAATGCATGTCCATGTTGATTTAGCGCGAAGGGAACATACGGGTACGGGTAAATAAGAGCGAGAAAGTAAAACAAAAAGCCACCGTTGGAAACTTTTTCGCTTTGATGCTTTGTCCGGAAAATCGGGCCGTGTAGGTACTCGTAATTACAGGTGTGCGCACGCAGCGTGGCGCGGCGGCGTGGCGATAGCGTGGAGGCTGCGGCTCGCGGCGGCTGCAGCGCGTCTCAATGGTGCGCTCCACGCTACACGTCATGCGACGAAAATGTATTCAAATCTTTTGCAATACGAGTTCCGCACCAGAATTTATTGAATTGGCTTTGTATCGCGCACACACCGCGCTTCATTGTGTTCAGCGTTCGTGACAAATTTTATTTTATTACACGGTTTGAGGTGTTTCGTGTTTTATCGAACGTTAGTTCGCGGTTTTTGCAGGCTAACGTTGATTATTTGTAGTAATTTATTTTTCGCGTCGACTTGCCCCGCTTGCTAATAAATGGGTTGGGGCGTTCTAATAACGGACGATGAGAGCGTTGATTTATCAGAACTAATGTGTGACTCGTTTTTCTATAAATAGAACAGTTTAAAAGGCATTATAATTGTTTAGCATCTGGTACGGAACATTATTGAACCTCGTCGAGACACGAGTATTCTTATACTTTGTTCTGTGAAATCAGGCTATAAAATATGTATGCTACTAATAGACAAGTCCATCAAGAGGCTTTTGATAAACAAAAAGGCTCTTGTTGGAATTACTGGAAAAATTTGCGCTTTTGAAACGCTCATATTCTGTGAATAAAATAGAAACCCGTGTGGTCCCCGGCTTAGTAATGGACTAGATGTTCTGTGGATAGTTTCAATAGGCTACTGAAAGTTTTGAACAGGTAGTTGATTTACCAAATTTTAGCTACATTGTTTTCGAGGATATTTGTTGTAGTTGGATTATCTATTTATTTTATATAGAATAGATTTTAATGAGCAATAACAACAAGTACGAGTATCACTTTGTATTTTGTTTAATTTAGGCTTGCAGTAAAGCTATCATCATCATCATCATTTCAACCATAGGACGTCCACCGCTGAACATAGGCCTCCCCCCATTAATTTCCAAATTGGCCGGTTGGAAGCGACCTGCATCCAGCGGCTTCCTGCGACCTAGCTATCAACAGCGTCATAATGTAAGTAATTAATTCATAATCAAATGAATGACGTAGTATCATGTGTAAATCCTCTTTTCTTTAATTTCACACACACGAACACGAGTTTAGGAAGACGACGTAAATTAATAACAGTCTTCATTGTTCTCTGAAAAGTGTTGCTAACTAAAATCATGCTAAGTTCAACTAAGTTAGTAAGTTACAACTGCAAAAGTGTGACGCGTTCGGTTGATTGTATACGCCGAATTTGTAAGACGGCAGATGTAATTGCCTTACAAGAAACTTGGTTGCTACCTCACGACGTCTCGTATCTGGGCAGCATAGACAATGACTTTGGTTTCGTCGGTAACTCAGCTGTGGATACCTCTGCCGGCATACTTCGGGGTAGACCGTATGGAGGTGTGGCCGTATTATGGAGGAAAAGTTCGTTTCCCACAGTGACCGTGTTACCGTGCTCCAATGTGCGTCTGCTAGCAGTGAAACTCGAACTCACTGATCGTGCTATAATCGTTTTTTCTGTGTATATGCCAACAAACTCAACTGATAACTTAGTAGAATTTACCGAATGTTTATGTGAAATAAATTCAATTATTGAAAGTAATAATGTAGAATCAGTGTTTATATTGGGTGATTTCAACGCACATCCAGGTGAGCTTTTTGATACTGAACTAAAATATTTTTGTGCCGACCAGCTATGGTCGTGCGTCGACAGAGAACTGTTGCCGTCGGATACATACACTTTTGTGAGTGACGCACACGGATCGCGGCGATGGCTTGACCACTGTGTTGCCACTAGTGCCGCGCGGCACGCTGTTGTTGGTGCGTCTGTTCTTTATGACATTTACTGGTCCGACCACTATCCTATTCAATTCGAGTGTGATCTAGGATTAATAAAACCCAAAGTCGTGCTGACTAAAACTGACATTAGTGGTAATCAAGTGGCATGGGGTGAAAGGGACCGTAACCAAATTTATGAATACAATAGGCTATGTCATATTAAACTGAAAAATGTTGATTTTCCGTCTGAAATGAGTAGTTGTGCTGATAAAATGTGTTCCAACGTACACCATAGACATTGTTTAGATAACTTGTATGATGAAATAGTATGTATATTAACAGAAGCGTCTAAATGTTCAGCGTTTGTTAGAGAGAAACGTAACAAAGGTAGCATAACCGGGTGGAACAGATACGTCAGGGATGTTCATGTGAGGGCCAGGCTTTGCTTTCAGATGTGGGTGCTAAATGGAAAACCATCTGTCGGATACGTTTACGAAAAAATGTCTGAATCCAGGAAACAATTCAAGTCCCGATTGAAGTGGTGTCAGGATAACGAGCAAAAAATTAAAATGGACATAATTGCAGACCACCACTGCAAGAAGGATTTTAAGGGTTTTTGGAAAAAGACAAATCAGTTAAATCCAAGGCCTGGTCACCCTGTGAGTGTGGCTGGCGTGCATGAACCACGGGCAATTGCCAACCGTTTCCAACAGCTTTTTAAAGTTGATTCGCTTTTGGATGCGGCACCGCGGATGCTTGAGGTTGAGTCAGCCGTCGGAGATCTTAAAGTCAGGTTTTCAGCCAAGGATGTGGCAGGCATTATTAGGGATATGAAAAGAGGTAAATCTCCTGGTCACGACAGCCTCAGCATTGAGCATCTGCAAAATGCAGGAGTTCACTTGCCAAGGGTGTTGTCCATGTTTTTTAATCTGTGCGTTAGCCATTCGTACCTACCTGATAGACTGATGTACACTGTTGTTGTGCCAATTCCTAAAAATAAAACCGGTGATACTTCGGATTTATTAAATTATAGACCGATTTCATTAGCCACGGTTACTGCGAAAGTACTGGACAGTCTGCTTGACCATCAACTGGGCAGGCATATTAAGCTCCATGACGCACAATTTGGATTTCGAACTGGTTTGTCAACGGAAAGTGCTATTATGTGTCTTAAGCAGACTGTTCAATATTATTGTGATCGGAAAACACCTGTTTTTGCATGCTTTCTCGATCTCTCAAAAGCTTTCGACCTGGTGTCATATGACAAACTATGGCGCAAGCTCGAGGATGAGACAGATTGCAGCCCGGAAGTTACATCTATTTTTAGGTATTGGTACAACAACCAGAAAAATTGTGTCAGATGGGCAGGCTCTTTCTCAGATGTGTACAGGTTGCAGTGCGGGGTGAGACAGGGTGGACTGACTTCGCCAAAGCTCTTCAACCTGTACATTAACCGGCTGGTAGGTGAACTCAGCAGTGCCAATGTCGGGTGCTACATAGACGGCGTTTGTCTCAACAATATCAGTTATGCCGATGACATGGTGCTGCTGAGTCCATCGATCGGCGGTCTGCGTAAGCTGGTACGGATTTGTGAGTCCTATGCGGAGGCCCAAGGGCTCAGATACAACGCGAAGAAAAGTGAACTCCTAGTATTTAAAGGGCGGGGCAAAAATTACGTGACCTTACCTACAGTCACCTTAGCTGGTACCCCCTTAAATAGAGTCACTCAGTTCAAGTATCTGGGCCACTGGGTCTCCGAGGACCTACAGGATAACGCGGATGTGGAAAGGGCACGTAGGGCGTTGGCTGTCCGGTGTAATATGTTGGCCCGCAGGTTCGCGCGTAGCAGTACACAAGTGAAAGTGACTCTTTTTAAGTCTTACTGCCAAACACTATACACGTGCAGCCTGTGGGTTAACTACACACTTGGGTCATACAACGCCCTGCGTGTTCAATACAACAACGCGTTTAGGGTGCTGCTGGGGCTACCACGTTTCTGCAGTGCTTCGACTATGTTCGCAGAGGCGCACACTGATGGGTTCCATGCTCTTATAAGGAAGCAGTGTGCGTCGCTGCTGAAGCGTGTTAGGTCCAGTAGCAACAGTTTGTTAAGCGTGTTCGCCGACCGGTGGGACTCACCACTGCTGCACCACTGGATACGTTTGCATACTGCACTGTGAGCAGTGGTCAGTTTTTCCCGGTCCTAATAAGTGTAAATGTGTCCTTAACTTTTTCTTATTTTATGTGATGTTTTATTTTAGTTTTATTATTTTTATGTGAATTAGCTTTTAAATGTGTATGTGTTGTATGTTATTATGGATTTTTTTATCTGAAATAAATGTTATTTATTTATTTTATTATTTATTGTACTCTAATTCCCACAATTTCATATAATTATAGTCTAACCAGTGGCAGTGTCTGATCTATTCAGTGGTGGCCCAGTGCTAACGGACGAGTCTTACGAGTTGAGGTCGTAGCTTCGAACCCTGACAGGCACTTGAATTTGTGTAAAATATTTCATCACCACTGCTCTTAAAACGGTGAAGGAAAACATCGTGAGGAACCCGCTGAACGACGAACTGATTATACCTATGCTTTATAGTGACATGATAATTAAAACTTGCTTGGAAATTCCGCACGTAGTGAGGGGTGCAGTGTGCATTGTTCATAGAAAGGATCAGTAACACAACAATAGACCGGTAGAATAGCAACGTTCGGTTAAACGCAAATCCCTCTAATTTTCAGCTAAGTACAATAGATACTGTACCAACTTCGTAAGAACTTTTGAATTTGCATCCTGATGATATTCGCAATGAGCTCAGTTTATTTGTGAAGTTTTCACCAGTGCATAAATTAAAGGCTTTTATGAAGCCTATTATGTTGTCAATAAGCTTTAGTTCTGATCCTGGTGTCTAATTGTGTGTCTTTCAAAGAGACTGGATGTAGATATTTTCAACCTATACCTTTGTATTAAAAAAAAACCTAGTTAGGAATAGGTATCTTACCCCAAAGCCAAGGATATCCAAGCAGTAGGTTCATGCAGATAGCAAGGGTCACGACTTCAGCAGTCCAGGGTAGCACTCCTAGCGAAGCCACCTGCTTCCAGTTCGTCTTCATATAGCTCAAGTTCCAGCCCAGAGAACCCTTACCCAGAATAATTACTGGGTATATTTTTCTGCAACAAAATTTTAATGACGATGTTGTTATTTTTTCTTTTTCGGAGTTTCTAGAAGGGCTAGTAGAAACTTTTGATGAAATTGATTTATTTAAAAAAAAAAACGAGCTAACCTTACAGTCGCTTATGATGTGTAAATTCTGACATCTCACCTTGGTTATTACCAACATTAAAGCCCATCACAGTAGCTATACGATAATATATATTTTTGCCCTCATTTGGTCTGCGGTTTAATATACCATAATATATTTATTAATATATCTTGCTATATTTTTTTTTTTTTAATCTTTGCCCCACACTAGGAATTTAGGATAACACCTGTATCGTGGGTGCGTTTACAAACATTAAACTCTCATCCACAAACAGCCAGACCCGGAACAACTAATTGTAGGTCATACAAATATTTGTTCCGTACGGGAATCGAACCCGCGACATGAAGCGCAGCAGTCAGTCACCTAACCACTGCGCCAATCATGTCGTCAATATCTATCTTGGTGACGTAATAGAAATATTTATTTTAGCTCCGTCTGAGGTCGCTCGAAGATTACTATGAAAAATAAATCGTAATATATATATATATATTTAATAAGATTTATATTAATATATATTATAGCTAAGTCTGTGAGGGGCAGGGCCTCGTCAAGGTCGTTTCTGACGGAACCGCACGCGCTTATTGGTCAAATCAAATAGCGCCTCCACTTCCATCCCTTTTCACGAAATCACTCCCACAGATTTGATTATTTAGATTTAGATTTTGATTGCAGGAAAGCGAGATGAAAGATGTTACACATCAAAAAATCACCGGTGTTGGTGCGTGGACTGTAGTATGTGATTAAATACCAGCTTTCAACATGTGGGTATGAGTACTTTACAGCCATTGCCAGCTTGATTAGTATTGGATATACGAGTACGTATGCTCTTTGTTGAAGCTGATGGGCCTTAGGTTACTGGTTGAATTATGTACTTTTGAAATTTTATTATATTGGTCATATAGGTAGTTGCTATATTATCCTAAGTATTATGTTCTGATAGTTATTAAATCGGTGATTTGGCTTACCTCATAAACCCATCAATTTCAGTGTAATGTCGCATGTCGAGGTATCCAATATTTCGCGCCGTGATGCCGGTTAAGATGGCCGCCAATAGAGGCGGGAGCGTCGTGGTCATCTGCAACACTTCTCCGGTGGCCCAGGCTATGGCGGCCACCACTGCAGGCCTGAACCATCGCCCGCTCCAACCCCACTCCTCCCCGAATGCACACCACAGCAAGCCCCATGACGCTAATCCTATAGACGATGGAAACTAATATGTTAAAATTAGAAGGAAAAAAAAAGATTTGAACTTTTAGCATTAAGCTGTTAATTCTGTTGTATTGTGCTGACATTTTTGTATTGTTAAAACAGGGTAAGCTTTGTGATGTGTATGTTCAATTGTTCATGTACGTGATACCATTATTCAGTCTGATATTTATGCCAAAGCATAGGCATGAAATAAAAAGTTTTAAGCATTTGTTCAACTTGTTATGGCGGCTTTGTTTTCTGCTTAACGGAAAACGCGATTGACCATAGTTACCCCAATATCCTAGGCAATATTGTGTAATATTTAACGATGAATAGAAACTATCTAAGTTTTATTGAGATTTAAGAACAATTGTTTCTATACTGCGTGACATATAGAGTTGAAAAGTTGATAAAGGATCAAGGAAAAATAATCAAATGGTTGTCTCGTAGTCATGATCTGTCCACTCAGTCGCTTCCTGATAGATTGTGTGCTTAGAAATGATGACAAATCTTTACAGAAGCAATAGGTAATTTGCCTTTTCAAATATGCTTTGTGCACATGACGATTATGCGAAGAGATTAGTACCTAGTTATTTCTAGTTAGATAGTTATCGCAAATTTTCTTTGTAGGTACTAATATAGTGTCTACAAGTAGTCATGTGAGAAGCTAACAAATAATTATTTATCTAGAGCGGCAGTGACGCAGGTTCAAGTTCACTGCCGCTGTTATAGCATTTTGGGAGATTGATGAGATGCTAATATGTAGATTATCACTGCAAACAAGAATGACCTTTATACCTACAGGAAACCTTATCAATAGAAATTAATTAAACTATTAATATCAATTATAGAACTGTTGGTATAAAGTTGCTTTTTATGGGTTTAAGTTAAACAATGCTTCCAAACGTTCCAGGCAAATATAAAATTGTGAATTTTTCAACTAAAACCAATCTGGTGATAGTTTCTAGTTATGGGTACTTACATCACAAAGCTAGGATTCAATTCAATTTTTTCTACAGAATTTGGATTAAAAACGGCATTCACTTGTTTATACACTAGGCTGTAAAATCGATTCTTTCACAGAAGTCCATTAATATCAATCGAGTTTTCGGAGCTTGAAGTGAACTAGTTTCAATCCCTGGCATCAGGTGGAATGACGGCTCACTTCAAACTCACTTCACCTAAGTGTTCTGTGAGACTTTTTCAGAATAGACCAGCTGTAGAAGTTTTCTTAAATAATAAATCAAAAAGCAGCGTAGTACTTACCTAGTAACAATAATATGAAATAATGAAGTAAAGTCCCTGTAGCTGCAATGCATGCAGTATTTTCCTTTTTAACACCGTCAATTGCATTCTTTTCTGAACTATAAGTGAACGTTAATTCAGGCGTTCTGAAAACAAACGGAAAACAACATCGTTTATTCGAACATAATTGATAGAACCAATTAAATTGTTCGATTCAATTAAATTGATCACGCTGAACACTCACTCAGATTCTCTCATAACTGAACTTTGACGGCTCGTTATTGTTACTAATAACGTGTCGCCTTCGCACATACTGTTTAATAAGTGCAGTCTAATGAGGCACGCACACTAAAATGTACTCACTTACGTTTTAAAGTCTTCGTTGTGTATGATATAGACACCCTTATCTATGGCAGTTGTTGTGTTTTTATCTGAAAATTAATCATCTCATATATTCCTATGATCACATGCTTATTTTATATTTAATTACGGAACTGTTGTCAAAAAAATTATAAAATTAACCATGATGATAATTAAATATCCAATTACACCTCTCATCGATATTATGAAAAGTAATGCACCAACGAATTTATACATAAACAGCCTTTAAACATCTATTTATAAAATATACAAATTTCCAAGAAATAGACGTGATGATAGCAAACTATGTGTACATACATCAAAAACTGCACATAATCGCAAGAATGTTTTTTGCATGCCACCAATTATCTACAACAAATTGCCCTTAAGTTGGAAAGAGCAAACTATACCTAAATTTAAACAGAAACAGGCACAAAAAGCATATATGCATAGATGGAGGTACATGATATATTTATTCAAAATCGAACTAATAAATATACAGGACAAGTATTGGTTGATCAATATTCTACGTAATACCTAGTACCTACTGTGATTGTGGATACGCATCAATCAACAGACGACAACGATTGCTTTGATTGGTCTCTATTTGTTACCATAAACATGTACAAACGAACCTTTACAGCTATTTCTTTATCTAAGAAACATACGACAAATTACTAACGTAAATCCTACAGAATCTTACTGCTACCGTATAAAAAAATATTTGTTAAACACAAGTACAATTTGCGTCAATGTAAATAAGAGCTTATCTCAGCGTACTTAAGGATGACAATCATAGAAACAAATACTACCGAATTTAAAGCAAAGCTAACTATGGCTGAATCAATCAGATTAATATCTGTTAGCCTACTCAAAAACTGGATAAATAATTGTTTTAACTGCGTTGTGTATTTTCTGGCCTTCAGTGAGGCCAGAAAATACACAACGCAGTTAAAACAATTATTTATCCAGTTAATGTATGGTTGTTTTGATATTTTTACTTTTTGTTATTTTTATTTGGTAATTTTCTACGTTTCAATGGTCATTATAACCAGTCAAGTAGTTATACGTAGCTATGATTTGTTAAGATAAGGGCTGATTTAACCAACGCCAGATATCTTTTATCCGTGGAATAAAATTGACGTTTGACAGTTTTTGTATCGAAACTTTGTCAAAAATTAAAAATGTATTCTTAGGATTTGACATAAACAAGGTTTAAAGGGGATAGTTATTCAAAAAATCTGTCAGGAAAATCTTCAACGTAAAGAATGTAAAAAAACGGGCTGAAATCTTGAACGTTGTGCATTTTTGATATTTTGGAATGGTTAGGGAATAATTTTGCACCGGTCTACTCTCCCTCCGTCTTACGAATTTTTGATCAGGTCACGTGTCCTGATGCGAATTAACATTTTTTACCCATCACAAAAAAAGTGCACAATGACGCTAAAGAAGTTTTCATTTCAATAAAAATAAAAAATTGACATCGAACATTCCTTTACCGTTTGTCAAAGATATGAGATTGTAAAATAACATGACAGGAGCGGGTTGAATTCCGGAAATCCTATACTCAAAACGTAAAAAAATACTGAAAACGTACCCATTCCTAAAGGAACTTCACAAAGATTGAGTAAAACAAATTAGGAGAAACCTTGGCATTAGTGTCAGATAACCCTTGAAAGATTTATAGTAGCCACAAAGTACCTACGTACTCTTGTGTGTAATTTTAAAACAATGGTATACAATCTTATCGCCCTTAAAGTGTTTCTTTACAGAAGGCTTTCCTATATTTAGGTACAGTCTTGTAATGCAAATGATATAAAAGGATTCTATCATTTGCATAACGAGACTGTACTTTTCTTGTGCAAAGATTAATTAACTACCGGATCATTGAATTGAAAAGTACATAGGTATACTACGTCACGGCATGCATTAGGATTAAATTCAAGTCATCGACCTTATAAAAAAATTACAACACAACTAACGGTTATGTGGTTATTCGGAAAATTTCAGTCTCCCAGAAACTCCTCGTAAAAAATCATACCACGTTCTGGATCCTGTTTTTCATAGCGCCGGTAACCGTTGAAAACTAGTTTTGACCGACAACGTTTAAGGCAAAGATAGTTTTAATTATATTCGATGTTGGAGAGTTTAATAGATAGAAGATTACAATTAATACACACTTGAAGTGTAGTCTCTTATCATTAAACCAAACATTTAACAAACAGCACGTGAAAGTGCCGGTAATTATGGATCAAGTAAAATTTATCACGTAATCTGTGAATTCTGGTACTTACCTACTCAGTGTTAATATTTGTCTTTTTAATCTTTACTATAATACCAGATAGTTATGGATAGGATACCTACGGTAGTCCGTATCGTGTAGTGGCGTGATGCATATAAAATATGTATTATACTATTAACAGGTAGGTACCTAGATTGATGCCGATGGTTAGTTTCTTGATGTAACTTTTAAAGAACTTTATGGCATCGTCACGATGGGTGCCTGAAGATGGACAGAGCCGCCGAAGTCGGCCCAAAAGGACGTGGTGAGATAACTTAGACGGAGGTGATCTCGTGATGGTGCAGGAAAAGAGCATTGGAGAGACAGGGGAGGCCTTCGCCCTGCCCTGGGAATGTATCAGCAACAAAAAGAAATAACCTGGCGTACCTATACACCAGTGAACTGCAGTAAGCAGGGTGGTCTTTTTTAAAATGGATACAGGGTTTTTTTTATTAAATATATTTTTATTGGTTAAATGTACCGAGTTAGCAATGGTCATGCTTCATCATTTCGTCACCACATTCCTTGCAAAATGGCCTTAACGAACTACAAGCCAATTACTAAGATTAATACTCTTGTAACTATAAGATGACAGTGTACTATTATTTTGAGACGCTGTTTAGAGATACAGCGTCTTTCTTAATAGAAGAATGAGCACAGAAATATTTTAAAATTAAAAACTACCGACGCTTACATTTGACTGCTTTTTGTTAAGTTTTAATACAACGGGAACACAGCTTTCCGAACCAGACAATTAATTTTGGAAAGCGTTTGAAATTTTTCCGAATGCGAGCCTCCTACACAACCTCGAATTTAACTCCTCCACGTTATCTAAAGAAACTTAATAAATAACGGAAATACTTTTTGGTTTCAATGTAAATTATTATTTTTTGTGGCCACGATTGTTGGTAAATGTAGGTAATTGTATATTTTACAAAATAAAAAAAAAACGTTAAATTTTATTTGCAGAAAATTACAGTTTTATTTAGTGGAACTGTATTTTCCCAATATTTATGAAGATAGTAAATAGCTAGGCCATTTTAATAATTCCAAGAAGTTACTTTACTTGACATAAACAAGATATCTCCCATTATAGGTACTTAAATCGCATTTAATCAGCAGGAAAACATTGACACATCCTAGTTAATACTTAGTATCTGTGCTCATATGTTTTCCAACATTTCAACACGGAAATATTCTAAGAGGAAACAGATAAATGCAACAAGTTGCCAAAGCATCGGTAACTAAGCCCTAAATACATTAACAGCCAGTTCTCTTTGGCTTAAATGCTCTTAGTCAATAACCAGAGAGTCCAAGATATTCCTAGTACTGCAATAACTCGGAGTGGTTGACCACAACGTTAGCAAACGGTAGTAAGCTATCACTCTGCCAGTTGGTCATCACTTCAGACCGGGACATGTTCATAGTGCTCCCTTAATAATGCATATTAGACCTTTATCCACTGCGAGGTATAAAACGGATTCCGAATAAAATGCAAATGGACCATGTTTACATAAATAAAATTCCGGACGTATATTGGTTTTTCACAAATCTAATAGCGGTGTGTTTTGAACAAAGTATAACAAGGTATTTGAAATTCGTTGATGCTAGTGGCTTCGTAATTTTAGTTTATTACATTTTAAGGCTATTTCACTCAAAATTTGACGCATTAGTTTTTTAATTGTGTCTATTGTCGAAATTTCAACCGCGATGGGACCCTCGTCTCGGTGGCCAAATATTCTGGTTAAAGTAGATGGGAACCATAGCGTAACCCAGAACCTTTCATTATGGAAATCTTTGGGAAAGCTTATGTAAATCAGTAGACCTCTCAAGCTATTATGGTAATGGACTTAATAACCATAACTGTAACAAAATTTCCAACTTTAAATTTATATCTACACTTGATAATCTTAAACATAAATATATTATCCATGATCAAGATATTTGGTGACGAAGAAATATCATCGTATTAGCTCATCCTTATCGAATTGCAGTCTATCGTAAGTTGAACTGACTGGAGTTTGATCGACAATTATATAAGCATGTAAGGATAGTACCTATATTGCTAATCTATAAATAGACAAAGGTGTGTGTGAACAAAAATAATTATTTAAAACCGAATTGTGAATGCTGTGTGTTAATTAAGATGCAATTTATGTAAACAAAGAAAAGAAAAGAAAGAAAGAAAATACGTTTGTTTGCGGTAAACATGACGCAAAGAAAGAATAAAACACAAAAATAACAATTTGGGGGAAAATATGCGTCACATCCACGCAAAACGGCCGTTGCTCAGCATAATGCTGCGACCCTTTGCGAGACAGAGCCCCAGCGTTGGTTTTCAGCGACAGCCGGCGTTGACGTGATGACGTCACCCAGTGCAGCATATAATGGTAGAATAACAAAAGAAGAAACAGATTTTCATCCTTTTTACCCGACTGTTCGATAGCAAAGACAGGGGATATTTTTATGTGGGATTCTTTGTACCCTCGAAGCATCCTAACGGCTGGGTCGATGTTAATAGGTACATGAGGTGCCAATTGACATGTCTCAGGACTTGTATATAAAAACAAAACCTAGCTATAAACCATTGCACGAGCAATGGTTTTAGGCAATCAAAATGGCGAATTTTGGACGTCTCGAAAAAGAGGTGAAAGAAAATTGTAGGTACCAGTCTGATGCAATTGGTGGCATCAAAACTGAGATTGAAATAAACTGCCACCACCAAATTGAATCAGACTGGCTTGAAAAATGATCTTATTTTGAACTTTTTTATTGCAGTTGGATTTTTGTGTTTTTTTAACAAACGCTAATTGTCCATAATGAGCCAATAAGTAAGTTTACTTCGGGTCATGGCGAGGACGGTTCATGAAAAGATGCCAACAGTTTGCACGCTATGGCATTAAACAATGGCCGCGAGACACATTATTTTATGCCTTGATGAGGATTGATGTACCGTTTTATACATTCGTTCAGCAAATTTATTTTATTTTTTATTTTATTTTGTTGGGAAATGTGTATATGCGTATTCTACTATGAGTCTATGTTATTCGAATTAAATGATTTGAATTTGAATATTGCAAGTTTAATGAATGTGCAAATTGAGTTCGTTGATTTAGTTCAGCAGATAAATATTACATTATTAGGGAAAAAAACAACAAAAACAAAAATAGGTAGGTACTCTATTGACTAATCAATTTGATTAGGTATTTAATCATAAATGTAAACAAAAAAGTACCGAACTAATTTATTATTTGATTTTATCTGAATCGCAGTATTATAAATCGATTTTAATTAGAGCATGAAGACGTCTCGAACTTTAGTTCAACGAGAAAATTGCTTCAGGCTTCTCAATCAGACGAACCAATGAACTGAAGAAACAGACACCAATCTTCTCCAAAGAAGCTATTGATAACCAGAACATAGGTAAACAGAAGAGAAGGTGAATTTGCTTTTGAAATCAATATCATAGTTGATTATTAAGCGTGTAAGTATAAATGTCTCATGTAATCAATGTCTCTCAATGTTACTTACATTGAGAGACATTGATTCAGAATTGCTGCGTATGTAAAACGTAGCCTACATTATTATTGTCTTAAATAGCTAGTTCTACTTGCGTTCACTTTATATAGGCGACAAGGCAATTAATTACAGTGGCGTCTTCATTTATAACCAGTATTGTACAAAATTCAAGACAACAAAATGAGACATGGCAAAATTGATATTAATATTTCAAACGTTTGTTATTTTAAAGGCTGTTTGTATTAAATTGGTAGGTATTTACTGGAATTATTTCAGTTTCTTCATGTATATGTTTTATAATCCATTAATAAAATAAGAATAAAATGGTTTATTTTGACAAAAATATTAAAAATAAAATAAAACTTACTTTCTGTCATTTTGTTTAAAAATGAAAGCGTCGCTCACTTATATTTTCCAAAAAATAAAAACCGAATAAAAACTGCGGTTCAATAAACACGGACAATGGTGGACAGGAACATGGTTCATGTGGTATTAGCTGAGAGTACGTCGAGGCGAGCGTCGCGGGTCGCAGATCGTGCGGCCTGCGGGCACGTCACACGCACCACCAATAAATACCCATTATTATCATGTAGCTACGTAATTGTCACTGCATAATAAAGATTGCAGCTGATATTCCAAACTGTTCGATTAATCGAAACTAAAACGTGGAGATGCATATCACACTATCACTGTTACTCTTATCAGTTAACACACTTATTTTTTAAGAACAACATTAATTTATTGCAAGGTTTTCGGTAGCACGGTGCTAGACTTGTCAGGGTATTAGTAAGTCCCTACATCCCGTCACAGTGCGAGGAGATTGACAGTAAGATTAGATTCGCAGACCACCCTATAGTTCGTAAGTTCATGACTGACTGAGAACTAATCAGCGACATTCGACAGACACCACACTTAGTTATTACCTCATCTCTATCAGATACTTGCCGTTGGTGCCGTGTAGCCGGTGATGAGAGTACTTAACTAGTACATTTTAATAATGTTTCTTGGAAAGAAACTTTATCATTCTTTTCTTCTTTCTTTCTTTCCTTTCTTACATTCACATCATCAATTCGTTATAAGTTACCTAATGATTTTAGAAAGCATGTCTGATTATAAGTTTCCATCAGACATATATACCGAATATTATGGTTTATTTAATAGAAATCTATCTCTCGTGAAATAGATTGTTGTAACAATAAAATGATCTTGAATTAATTGATCAATTAGTAACGTACCCTTTTTTTTGGCTGGGAAATCATCAAATGACTCCTCCCGCTCTGGGTGGAGCGGGAGGGCGTGTCAGATTCTTACTGACTAAAACCTACCCGTGTTCCTTCTCTTGCCTGTGCAATGCCAGGGGGCCACGGTAACCCTTTCGGACTTTCCCGCAACCCCGGCAGGCAATGGTCTCATCGGACCCCTTCATTCGCTGACATCTCTTTGAGGCGCGCGTGGAACACAACGCGCCGTCGACCCGGGGTTGGTCCTTACCGGACGGCGAGCTACCCATTGCTCACCGTCCGCAAGCCCGCGCCTACGGTGGCCGGGAATCGGCAATCGATTCCCGATGCCCAGGGCATCTCCTCCTGCGGCGGCTAGGGGCGTGAGGGCGCGAAATTTGCCTCTTCCTCACGCGCTCCGCCTCCTCCTTCGCGAGCATTACTGCTTCGCAGAAGGAGGTGACGGCCTCCCATGCCCTCTTGCTCCGTACCATGGCCTGGACCAGGGCCGGACGCGAGAGATCCCCGCCACTAGTAACGTACCCTGCGTTAGTTTTAAGTGCTAATAACTACTTACTTGCAAAAAACCATTTTAAAATAATTCCGTTAAACATTCATGAATTTCAACAAGATCTGATTAGAGTAACATTTTCAGAAATCTCATTCAGTTTTGTTTTGTTGTGGTTTTCAGAATACCTCGGTCCACTGCTGTAAAGGATTCTTGCGAAGTCCATAAATAATTTCTACCATAACTTCATTTAATAATAATATAAATTTATGAATCAGACTGCATCTTTCTTCCTTACATAAATAATATGACTTTATTTATTTGATTACTTCGCGGAATTTTAATATTAAATTGAAATTTGATAATTAATTTTAAATTAATTAACAAATTCTTGAATAACGGATAGTAAATTGCAATAAACGAGGAAAATTCCTCTAAAACCAAGTAACCAACATTATGTAGGTAAGTATGTACGGATAGTTACGTCTTAGACGAGTATGACCTACTATTTCTAATAAATTTTAACCTACTTTCATATTTATTAAGATATTTATTTATTATTATGTTTCTTGTATTTTTTTTACTGGCTGCTGCCCGCGGCTTTGCCCGCGTAGAACCTAATACTTTTACAAAAATAAAATTAGCCTAAGTTACTTCTTATAACATCAGCTATTTGCTAGTGAAAGTCCCGTCAAAATCGGTTCAGCCGTTTCGGAGATTAGCCGGAATAAACAAACACAGTAAACAATAAACAAATAACAGACAGAAAACAATTGACTTAGAAGTACCGATATACTTTCATATGCATTTAGTAAATGCTGTTATTTTAACAATACAAACAGACACTTTAATTTTATTTATTTGTATGTATTTGTTTAAGTATGTATGTATCGAATAGATATAGTAGATGAGTAGTTCAGCAGTATCAGAAAAGAATCAATGTTTGCGTAATCTTCTAATGCGACATTTGTGAATTAATTTAAATACCTTACCTTGATAACATACTACGATCGTCAATAGCTAGAAATGTGTGGTGATTGCGGCGAAGAGATTTATTTTGATCGTTAGCCTGATCCATTGCCTAGTTTGTGTCTGCGCTTTGAAATCGTATTTGACTACGAAAGGCTTATACGAAGTGCTTTTTCCTATTAATTTAAATCTCTGAATATCAACCAGCATGCGCCTGTACGAGTAGGTGAACATTTTGGCACAGTGCCTAGATTTTCTATGGTAAGTTTCAGGCAAAAGTTTGTCCCAAAAGCATAATAAATACACTTTGAAAACCAACGATATATTTCTAGTATTTCTGCTCAAAAACTTCAAAAGGTATGTTGAGCTTCAATACTCTTCGACTATTGAAGGGCGACTTCACGCTACTCGTTTATCACACTAATATTATAAAGGCGAAAGTTTGTGAGTGTGTATGTTTGTCTCTTCTTCACGCTAAAGCTACTGAACGGATTTAGATAAAATTTGGCACACAGACAGTTTATAACCTGGATTAACACATAGGGTACTTTTTATCCCGATATTCCCACGGGATCGAAAGTAATGCGGGTAAAACCGCGGGCTGCAGCTAGTCTATAATATAATCCTCAATCAGTCATATGATTTTCATTTGGCTTAAATTCGTATGACTCAAATCTAAAGTGGAAATTCGGTGTATCAAAATATTTCTTTTATCAAGTTTTCTTAAAATTCTATTCACTAAGCAGCGTTTTTAATAATAGAGGCCAATCAATGCTAGCCCTGTGTAAAAAAATCTGATAGGCATCCGAAGTTTTTTAATAAATACCCTTTGCGTATTAATCTTCAATTCAGTGAAGTTCGCCGCTTATTTCATATTTAATGGCAAGGTGAACCTAGGGCGCAGTCCAGACAGGTCGTGCAAAATAAAGACAGCGTTTTAGATAATACATTATTTATTGAACATCTATATACTGGAGTGAGCTGGTCGTATTGTTTCGTCGGACGAGGTTCGATGACACCGGCGGTGATAACGTCTGTGTCCGGTAGAAATCTGAAAATGTAAAGAAATTTATTCATTAGATATTTTCTGTATGGTACAATCGTCAGAAGAGACTAGATTGAGGTTATGACTGGAGTCTATAAGTATTTTTTAAGTCGGTACTGACTAACACGGCAACAAATTCCTATGACATTAAGGGTAGCATATGCCAAATGTCCTTTCTTTGGTATTGTTCGTCGAGTTGAGCTCCTTAAGTTCTGAGTTGCTCAACTCAGAACTTAACGGGCTCAACTCCACGATTACTGACAAATGCTTGCACTGACAGGACAGGTCCACTCAAATCTGTGTGGTTCTATTCTCAAAACAAGATGACCATGGCTTGACCATTTCAGACTTATGTCTGAAATGGTCAAGCCATGGTCATCTTGGTCAGGCCATATGAGGACCATGTAGATAACTACATGGTCCTCATATGGCCTGACCAAGATTATGTCTGGACTTTAAATGAGACTGTGACCTCTGAGTTTGTTTCGGCCTTTCTTCTCAGAGTAGTCAGATAGGAAACGCCGAACTCATCTAGCTAATTATTTTTTTATTTTTAAAAGATGACGTGTAAAAGTGATTCCAATATCCTATTTACAAAATAAACAATTTTATTTCATTTCATTTCAAGCTAATAGTTGCAGATCACTGTGTAGACACGGTACAGTTAAAAATACTGAATTCCACGCACGGGACTTGGCACTGTAATCGAAATTCAAGAAAACCAAAACCAGCACCTTTTACGTTTTCTTGTGAAACGATTTACTTACATAACTGTAACGTTTTTATCAGACCAAGGTCACGGCCATGGTAATGGCACAGTAGTTGTATTAGCGATAAAAAATCACATCAAGAGCATTCAAACAGTGGCCGATTATGAACGAGGTGAATATTAAAGTCAGGATGAATAGATTCTTTTAAAAATATGTATCTACATGTTCATATCTAACTAAACTATAATTAAACAGTAAATAACATAAATATTGTAGGTTTATGTGATAAGGTATGTTTCCAAATTAAATATAATCAGTCAAACCTGAAATTGAGCTACACGATTACTGAAAAGGGACTGAAATATATATGTTTCTTCCCTCAAAAGACCATTTCAGACACAAATCTGCACAGGTCTCATTATTATAGTCTGACCAAGATAATGTCTGGACTTTAAAAGAGACTGGGAGCTCTGGGTGTGTTCTCATAGTAGTCGGATAGGAAACACCGACCTCATCTAGTTTAAAAATATTCTCTGACGTGTTTTGTTAAAATTAAAATTTTAAATTAAAAATAACATTTACAGAAATAAATATAATTTAAACAAATGTAGAAGGATGAAGATTCTTTTAGAATTTCTGTTTTTCTGCTCCGATAGCATTTCTGCTTCGTAAGAAAGCTGTCGATGGGAGACCCAATGTTAAACAACATGTAAAAAAAACAATTGTATAAATCAAAATTCACTATAAATGAACGAGTAGAGCATAGAGCATATTTATGTATGTAGGAAACAACATTTAGTATTTTATGTTTCAACATTTTACACTGCACTGTCTAGTCTAGTGGTGCCTATCGTATCTGAAACACACCTTATCGTATAACCAACTTAGGACTTACGTAGCAACACGTATTATAAGACTATTAATATCCTCATAAAATATTTTTAGACTTACAATTATACCTATTTATACTCGTCATACCGTGAACTGCCAACGGGCAATGTTGGCAGTTCCAAGGAAAACTTTGCCCGAAGAACCATTTTTGCACATCAAAAATATCAAATAAATAAATATTATGTGCAAATATCTTAATAATAAGGCAACATTGATTTAATTAGGTGGAAAATAGGTTATATCTATGCTAATACTGACTATCGTGTTTGTTGCTAACTTCACTTAGTAGCTTGTTGGAACTCGTTGAATGAGGTGCGTGTTTTTACGGGTAAATTTTAGTGCAAAATCAGGGTAACATTGCCCAGTCATTTTAGTAAAAAACTTTTCAGTGTCGTTTACATTCTTAAAGAAAACGCCATATTTACCAAAATTCTTGTATTGGTTTTTATGTCATCTGCCATAGCAGGCCATAATATTTGCGTCAAAAAATCAATGCGGGCAAAGTTGGCTAAAAGTCCACAATTTTGTCCGCCAACAAAATCGAACAAATATCAAATTCGATGTTGAATAATATAAATTTAGCGATACTAACACATGCATGGATCTTACAGTTATAGCTGATGAAGGAAAAATCCATAGAAAAAACGTATTAAAATTCTAGTTATTCGAAAAAAGTGGGCAATGTTAGCATGTTTCACGGTATCTCAATTGACTGGGCAATTCAAGTTATCTGATAGATAATTCGAATTAAGGAGGGGAAGATTTAACACAATCTTTATGTATACAGCAATAAGACGATTTCGTGAACATAGATTAATATTAAGTAGGTAGTATTTTTTTCCGATTCTAAAGAAATTAGATACAAACACTATTACCTACTATTACGTGCTGTGATCAAATTGAATCATCTAATAATAATCAATCAGACTTGTTCACAAGAGTGTTAACGTAAACGTTGACGCTGAAGATTGTAATCATGTGTAGGTACCCTAACAGTACCCTAATTACGTAATACACGATCGATCGGAATTTGAATCGTTTTGAAACAAATTGCTAATCCCTTGCGTCATAAGTTCAAAAAAAAATCTGCTCAACAACGTAAATAACGCAATGAATCTTGATGAATTGTTAAAATGAAACAAATTTGTCGTAATCGTTTACGAAAATGCTTTGCGTAATTAGATGAGGTATTCCATGAAGCACACCCAAACGAATCACACCCAGAGGAAGCACACCTAAAGTATTCCACTTAGCACACCCATAGGTGGGTATCAAATAAAAATTTAAAATAATTAATTTCCTATTCCACGAAGCACACCTACGAATATCACTCGCATAGTGCGGGGGTATTTATAAGAAAAAATCGACATAGATCTCTATGGAAAACTATATTTACAATGTTTTTGATATTTGTCCAAGTTTTTATTGCATAGTTATGAAACAATCTGTGATTTTAAACAGTAAGATTACAAAAATGACAAATATTATGTCACATTATTATAATGAAACTGAAAGATGTTAGATATTTAAGTTAGTCTTTTAAATAATAAATATTTTCTCCTATCGACATTTTTATTTCTTAGTCCCCGCACTATGCGAGTAATATTCGTAGGTGTGCTTCGTAGGAAATTAATTATTTACATTTTTTATTTGAAGCCCACCTACGGGTGTGCTAAGTGGAATACTTTAGGTGTGCTTCGTCTGGGTGTGCTTCGTTTGGATGTGCTTCATGGAATACCTCAATTAGATAACAGGTAAAAACAAAATATGGGGGACGTGGAAAGTTGTAGTTTACCTAAAGAGTGGTTATATTTTATTTAGATACCTACTGAGATGTGGCCACGTTTCTCTTTCCACTAATGTAAAAAAAAAAAAATACAATGTTATTGTTCCTCTACTAAGGTATATGAAAGAAGATTTTTTATAATTATGATATTATTTTCACCATATAATAAAATGTTTGATTTTCCATAGTTAACGTTAAAATGTTACATACACTCGAGAGCAATGAATCCGGGTCACTTAAAGAATCCTAAAAATCTCGGAAACTAAAAATGCTAGGTTAATGCAATACATTGTATTTAATAGACAATGTAATACTCCTTAAATGAAGGTATTAAAACTTCTTAGTTATTGTAAAGTTATATCATAAAAAAATCAAATTTGAAAAAGGGCCACTTTCGAAGATGGAACTACGAAATTACAGCATTTGGTTTTGCTTTTGTTTGTAATCTGTCATTTATGTGGGTACATAAACCATGTTGATAGTGCTCTATATTCATTATTCAAGCTGAAATTATGTCGCTTACGCCTGAAGAATGCACCAGAATACTTACAATGCTGGAAACCGGCCGGAGTCAGCGCGATACAGCCAGGACTGTCGGTGTGGCGCTGTCAACAGTACAAAGAGTTCTCCGACGTTACGAAGAAACTGGTTCTAACCTACGCAGACCAGGAACGGGCAGAACCAGGTGTACCACAGCACGAGAAGACCGATACTTGGTGAACACCATGCTTCGAAATCGCTTTCTTACAGGAACTGAACTCACAAATCAGTTTCGACGCCTCGGAGGAAGTAACCCAAGTGCATGGACAGTAAGACGTCGGCTTGCTGAATCTAACTTAAAACCCCTTAGACCTGCAAACGGCCCTAAACTGGAGCGTGGGCATCGTATTTCAAGACTAAGATATGCCCAGAGCCACGTAAATTGGAGTATTGAAGATTGGTCAAAAGTTATGTTCTCCGACGAATCAAAATTTATGCTCTACAAGCACGATGGAAGACACAGAGTGTATCGAAGACCAGGGGAAAGATTCAAGCAAGCATGCATCGAAGAAAAAGTAGCCTACGGTGGTGGGTCTGTACTTGTGTGGGCCGGAATTTCTTCTGAAAGTCGCACAGAGCTGGTGATCATAGAAAACGGCTATTTAACTAGCGAAAGATATGTGGAAGAAATCCTCAATGATCACGTTGGTCCATTTATGGTCAATTTAGGTGAGGATGCTATATTTATGCATGACAATGCCCGAACTCATACAGGTAGGATTGTGAATGACTACCTTCAAGAGATGAACATTACTCGTATGGAGTAGCCAGCGCGCAGCCCGGATATCAACCCGATCGAGCATGCTTGGGACGAGCTAGGCAGATGCGTAAAACAACGAAACCCTCCCCCAATCACGCTTCGTGAGCTCAAAATTGCTCTCACAGAGGAATGGGAGAATATTCCCCAAAATCGTATAAGGAACTTGGTGTACAGCATGCCAAACCGCGTAAACGCAGTAATGGAAGCACGAGGAGGCAATACGAAGTATTAAAATTCAAGAAAATCGTAATAAAGTTCAAAAATTTCATGTTTCCCATTTTTGTTTTAAGGAGAGATCAGCAGTTTTTTTCTTTATGTAATTTTGTGTTAATAAAATGTATGGTGACTCATATTTTTTTTACTTTCATTTAAGGAGTATTACATTGTCTATTAAATACAATTTATTGCATTAACCTATCATTTTTAGTTTCCGAGATTTTTAACATTCTTTAAGTGACCCGGATTCATTGCTCTCGAGTGTAGTTTGTCGATTATGTAAAGGCAATGATCATGATGATTTACCCACACCAACATAAACCCTAGATATTTTCAGCATATTATAGAACATATTTAACCCAGTATTATCCAGAATCATCCTATCACATGACACGGTATTTGCATTGCGAAACTAAGTATTATAATATAACATGATATGCGAGCTCTATGGCTTGTGTTTAGAGTTTGTGTAGCGGTCGCATATGGGAACAAACTTATGACTGCTGCACTACGATAAATTTATTCGTAGCCGCTGCAAATATGTGTAATATGGGTATGTGAAAAAAATAATATTCTTAGACTGTAGTTGAAGTTTGAAATAACTTTTTTTTGTTTTCATATCATTTGTTATACTTTGATTATTACACCATACAATCATATAGATTTTATCAATTAAAAAGTTAATCATCAAGCGTGATACAATCTTTGTACAGTATACAATTTTGGATTTCTAGCAGAATTTGTCTTGCCTATCGCTAATGAGTCGATTACATTTCATTGTTTTTATTAAGATAATATTATAGACTAGCTGTGCCCCGCGGTTTTACCCGTAGTTTAATTTAAAATAAATCGGATTTATTCATTCCTATCGAAATTTAAATAAAATCTTTTATAACCTCCTTGGTTGTCATGTGTCGAAGTAAAAAGTTCGTTCCATTCTTAGGGTTCCTCACCCGAAGGGTGCCAAACGGAACCCTATTACTAAGCCTCCGATGTCCGTCTGTCAGCGAGCTGTATCTCAGGAACAGTAATAGGTAGGCAGTTGAAAATATCACAGATTATGCATTTTTATTGGCGCTATGACCTTTTAGGGGTATGAGGAACAGGGTGTAAAGTTCACTCATCCACCATAGAAAAGGGAGGATCCTCCAACCAGACGGGTGTTGTGTCTGGCGGGCCGACTGCCCGACTGTTGATTTCGGATAGTCTTATCTACGTCGTTCGCGCGGTAAACTCTAATTGCACGATGCAGGATTTGTGTGACGTCATGACTTTTTGATGCGTAGTTCGTATGTGGCGGTGTAACCGCTACATCACTCCCCTCCGGAGACCGGAGGTCGATAGTGGGCTGAGTCTTGTATCTTGCGATGCTTCACAGTGCCAGCTAAGGTTCCAGTGAGTCGGAACCGGGTGCCGCATAGTTCACGGTGAGTCGGAACTGTCTGCGGTGATGCCCCAGTGAGTCGGGGTGGCGCTGCGTCACGATCCAGTGAGTGGGATGTGGTATAGCACCGGGTTGTGGCTGATTGCTAGCGTCGACCAGGAGAGGGTAGAATGGGCTCTGCTTGTGAGACCGGCCGAAGGTGCAGGTGCTGTGCCAAGGTTGCTGATGAGGCTGAGGGTGATGACCAGGAATGCGCGTTCGCTGCATGCTGGTGGTCAGGATACCCGTTGAAGCCGAGGGTGCTGGCTGTCTGTGTGACTCGCCTCACGAAAGCTTGCGGGAGTGATGATGATGATGGCGTCACGCTGAAGTAGTTGCACGAAGGCTGCGTTGACGTTCATACTCGGGGTCACCAATTTAGGAGTATGAGGAACAGGGTGTAAAGTTCACTCATCCACCATAGAAAAGGGAGGATCCTCCAACCAGACGGGTGTTGTGTCTGGCGGGCCGACTGCCCGACTGTTGATTTCGGATAGTCTTATCTACGTCGTTCGCGCGGTAAACTCTAATTGCGCGATGCAGGATTTGTGTGACGTCATGTCTTTTTGATGCGTAGTTCGTATGTGGCGGTGTAACCGCTACAACCTAACCGGATGCAGCTGAATATCAGTATTTTACACTTCCACAACCCAGTAACTGGGTAATACTATTATACCCCTTGGTAAGACTGGTTGTCAGAATTTCGTGCTTCTGACGACCCGTAACGACTGTCAAAGATCCACGAATGACAGCCGGGACCAACGGCTTAACGTGTTTTCCGAGGCACGGAGGAGTCTCGGTATGTAAAGATGGTCATCCAAGCATAGCTTTACCTGATGGATCGACCCGTGCGGCAGTTATTAATTAGCCACGAGCTCCTCCTTAGCCGCAAGCTCCTCAAATATGAATAGTTACCTACCACGGACAATTTATCTTTCTTCCCATGAGCTCGAGATGTTTCTGTGAGAATGTAGTTTCTCTAGGGAGTACTTATGGACTTTAAACGCAAGCTTTGTTTTTGTTTTGGGTACAGCGGGGTAATTACGTAACACACATTAAATGACAATTGATCGCAATATGTTTCATTTTGACCGCCCACCCAATGAATTAGCAATATCCTTCTAAACTCTTTGTTGGTGATACGCAACTTGGGTGCAGCTTAGCTTAGTGGTTTTTCCAGCGAACCTAATTAATGCACTGATAAGACTATAAATAAGGAGGATAATAATAATCAGTCATTAACAAAAACAATTGATTATCGCCTGCAATTGTGATTGTATCTTTAAAGATCTAATCATCCCTGTGTGACATAATTAATGCTCGACTTGGCGGGAGCACTTGCCCCAAGAGCAGGAAAACAGAGTAGGTAGGTCTACGTTAACATTTGTTTTATCATCGGTCATAGTACAATTTTGAAAACATGTAAGTTCCTATGCAGTTATAGTTTGTCGAAGACAGGTATCAGGAATATCAATTACGAGTACCATTACACCATGAAATTCCCACGAGCACTTTGTTAGTTGAAAATCTACGGACATGTATAGGACACATGAATGTCCCATAGAAAAGGTACCAACCTTCAGGGGCGACTCTTGAGTCTTGCGAGAGGAGCACAGGACCCAACGCCGTCGTCAGCGCAGATCCCAAAGTTGACGTTATCAATATTGCAATAACGATGATATTCGAGTGCTGCGAAGCTATCCGCCTGTCTTTTGAGGTGGCGTCCTCCCACAGGGAATCCATTGCAACCCGCACGAGAACAGCCTGAAATTAATGTTTTTATTAAATGACTTTTTAATTATCTTCTTCTCATTATAGCAGCTTAGGGTTCCGCTTATTCTCTAAGGGGTTAATTAACCATTTTTATAATTAGTAACATGCTGTTTTAATGTTGTAGCCCGCTTGCCTGCAGTCGAGGCATTTATTTTATTGCTGATAATTAAGTTGAATTGCAATATAAGTTTTTATTATTACTTTTCTTCGTCCTTAGTTATCACAAAACTCTTTTTCGACTTTTTATCTTATCTGCGTTCGCAATTTATTTGACAAACATGTAAACAAACACGTGTTTTAGACAAAACAACTGTGTAACACCTACATTTAAGGTTAAGTTTGCGCTACAACTTCATGTTTTATGACTTTTTCAACAGTGCTAGTCAGTCTATGTAAAATCCACTTTATTTGCACTTCCAAAAAGTTGATGTTTATTTAAATGGAAATAAAATCCATTGGAAAAAAGGATTTAATTAGACCTTAGGTATATTAATAATATAAAGAGCGAGAGTAAATTTTGTGAGTTTGTGTATATGTGAAGGGTAATCTCCGGAACCACAGTAGGTACCTATTTGAAAAACTCTTTCACCATTTGAAAGGTACATTATTCTAGATGGACATAGGCTTATATTAAATATGTACAAAAATAAGTACTTAACGATATGAATGAAATACTATCTGAAATTCATGCAAGCCTAGAACGTATCTACTTTGTATTAGGTTACTGCTCAGAACATGTGCGCAACGTGTTGGTAACAGAATATCATCTTCACATCTAAATTGCACCCTTGCGAGCCGGGTTGCGTCACTAGTTGTAGAATAAATTGTAATGAAATAAATAACTACATATTAGACAGTTTATTGCAACTATCGGAAATACTCAAAGAACGTATCTACGTATAAATAGATAGTAAATATGGAATGTTGAAATAGGGTCTGGAATTACACAGATTAGGTACTGCCTAGTGGTATATCATACCTATAATCTATATACGGAAATTAAATCCTGAGGGCTCAATAGTACCTGATACTACATCAATCAATGCTGCTCAGCTGTGGTTCAAATCAAGTCATTATGCAACCACATGCCATTACAGCGTATGACAGTTTGCGATAATCTGGCCGGGACCACGGCCGATTTACCGTAAACGACGATTAAACGACGGGTCAGCTCAACCACAGAATATGCTTTGTCCGAAGACGTTGGCCACCCTTCAAACTACACACTGCCCGTGTAGTTTACTCCGTTACCGTTAAATCAATTGGGCTCCTATCGAGTTATCGACTCGGCTTCGGCACGTCAAAGCTAACGGTGGACGTTCAAATGACATTTTCGAATATTACACGTAGGTACACTAGGTATTACCGTTTGCCGATATTTAGTAAAGCTACGTGTGTGGTGTATTCCGGTCTTTATTGAATCTAAGTTGACAGTTGAAGAAAAAGATAACTGTAGTAGTAAAAGTGTGTTTCTAAGTTTACATTTACAAGTTAGTAAAGTATTGATTACTGTAAAAAGTAGCGTGGAAAAAAAACAACAATATTGAGTAGGTTTGTATCCGTGCGAAACATTCGGTTTCCATAAAAAAAAGACTATTGTGTACATGTCTGTGGTAACAATATAGTGGAGCTCGTGGCTAAGTAGTAACTACCGCACGAGTCGATCTGACAGGTTAAGCTACGCTTGCCGGAGTTGATCTGTGGATGGGTGACCATCTTTACATACCGAGACTCCTCCGTGCCTCGGAAAGCACGTTAAGCCGTTGGTCCCGGTTGTCATTCGTGGATCTTTGACAGTCGCTACGGGTCGTCAGAAGCCCAAAAGTCTGACAACCAGTCTTACCAAGGGGTATCGTATTACCCAGTTACTGGGTTGTGGAGGTCAGATAGGCAGTCGCTCCATGTAAAATACTGGTATTCAGCTGAATCCTTTTGACTGGAACACTGGAAGCCGACCCCAATATAGTTGGGAAAAGGCTAGGCAGATTGATTGTCTGTGGTAACAATATAATATCAAATCGAAGGACACTCAACGGAGTATGTACCTATTGTAAGTAATAAGATACGATCACTAAGCGATCATCGATTCCCGATTTATATAGACGTTTTGTAGAATGAACTTCTGTAAAAAGGATATGAACGATATCAAAATGGAATTGTACTGTCTAAGATAATAATGATTTATCTACTCGACAAAAATACATAATAAAAATAAATTACGATAGATTAATTTAGTGGAAAATTTCGTATTATCAATGTATTTGTGTCTCCATGTAACATAATTTTCCTATGAACACATCGTATAAACTTTGACGATTATTGAAGATGTTGGAAAAAATCATGCCGACTGGGAGCGTTACTGCCGAGCGTCGCGGTCGCGTAAACCAGTAGAGCTAAGTATATGGAAACAATGTAAATATTACGGTATTATACCTCTTAAAACGATCATATAAATTGTACCAACGCTATGTCTATCTGCTTCTTCATTTATCTATGGACCCAATTCTGAAATCCACGCAGAAATAAAAATAAAAAATAACAAAGCGTACCTACTTTTTTATAATCAGTTATTTACTTAACATAATTGTTCTTTATATGAAACTATTTAACTTTTAAACGAAGCAAAAGTATGTAGCGATCGTAGCAGGTGGCGTTCTGTAGTTTCTGCTTACCCCCATGACAAGATGGTGTGAGTTTATGTATGTATGTGTTGTTTGAAATTGCAGGTTTCAATGACAAAACTCAACTAACTTAATTCGAAAAAAAAACTTTTATATAACGTATTTATGTCTAGTTAGTGGGTTACCGGTACCATCTAAGTAACTTTTACGTAGTATGTAAATGGCACATAATACTGTCAAGTGCAAAGATGTAAGGGCTAAGGTTAGTGAGATAAGGTTATAAGTCAGTCAGTTAGTTGGTAAGTGGCTTTCACCTTCCGCCATTTATTGCCCGTGGTTAGGTCCTTAAGGTACCTACATAAATTGCTTAGCTACCTACTAAATTGTACTCTATGGCTATACGTATAACCTCGTGATGACTTCTTGGTTTCGTATGGTTCTAGGTAAATAATAGGCTTTCTCCTCTCGATCCCCAAGTTTCATGGAAAGGACTGAAAGATTATGGTTGTTAAATGAGCAGCAACGTATTCCTATGAGCCTTTAATAAAACATGTAAGTATCTTAATTTGTTCGGTTGTCAAGCTCGGTGATTACCTATATTATGACCGTTCACTGTAGCGATCTGTACTACTGTACTGTTAGAGATCTAGAACTGATATGATGGGCATACGCTTACTTCAAAGACATAGGTTGGGGAAAAGTTGCTTCGCATTTTTTAAGAAAATTCAAAACATTTTTTAATATAATTTATTTACATTTAACTAAAGTATGTAGGTACCGTTTTATTCGATTAGTTTTTGCCATCTTGTAGGTAGGGACATGATCCCATTGCCATAGAAATTTTGGGACTTTTGATCAAAATACCGCGACAAGTGGTGTTAACCTAACACTGCCTAAGGAATTCGGAAGAGGCCGAAACAGGTGTAAATCTGAAGGTGCAAGGTCAGGACTTTACGGCGGATGCATTAACACCTCCCAGCCAAACACTCAAAATTTTTGCTGAGTGGCTAAAGATGTGTGAGGTCTAGCGTTATCATGATGAAAAACCACACCCCTTCTGTTGATTAATTCCGGCCGCTTTCTCTCAACTTCTTGCTTTAATCTCATCAGATGTTCGCAGTAGAGTTCAGAATCGATGGTCCTGCCTGGTGGTAAGCTGCCAGCTCATAATGAATAATGCCCTTCCAATCCCACCACACACACAGCATCACCTTGTTGCGAGTTAACCTGGGTTTCGCCACAGTCTGTGAAGCCTGACCGGCCTTTGACTACGATCTTTTTCGCACGTTCTTATCGTACGTGATCCACTTTTCATCACCAGTTATCAGCTTCTTCAAAAATGGTTCGGTTTCATTACGTCATAATAATGAATCACAAATGAGTACACGGTTCATTAGGTTTCTTTCAGTGAGTACCCAAATATCGAGCTTTTTTGTGTACCCAGTTTTTTTTCCAATGCGACAAAACTGTTTTGTGGTCAATTCCCAGTTCTTCAGCTACGTCGTAACTACTGATATCTTGCTCCACTTTTTCAAAAATGGCATCCATTTTATCCGTAATAGGGCGACCAGAGCGACGTGCATCTTTGACATCAATATTTCCGGATCGCAAACGCTTAAACCAAATTTGAGCTACTCTCACAGATACTGCACTAGGTCCATAAACATCGCAAATTTTTTTCGCGGGTTTCGTTGCAGTTTTACCTTTTTTGTAGTAAAATTTTAATATGTATCGAATTTCTTCATTAGATTCACTCATCTTGACGGTACGAAAAACAAATGAAAATCACACATTTTCCTAATTTGAATTTGGAATTATGTTCTTTAAAATTTAAACTTTCAATGGTACCAAAACCAGCCAGATACAAATAGTATAGCCAAAGAGATTTTATTACAAGTCATACATATTATAATGCGAAAAGACTTTTTCCCCAACCGATAATATGAATATCTCTTCCTTCTAGCAGCAAGACTAGCAATAAAACAAGCTAGTTAGATACTATACGCAAGTGGAAGTACGCAGAAAGTGATTGAGTGCGCCGATAGAGGGCGCGTTATCTTCCAAACAAATTATCGTTTTCTATTAGTAATACATAAGGAACAGTTGATCCGTACTCACACGGGGTGCGTCTGCGCTGCGGATCGCCTATTCGAAATTGCTATAGAATATAACTATTGCAACTACCTTATACCTACCTATACTAGTTAGATGATGGTGGCAATATTATTACATAGATATTTGTTCCGTGTATGATTGTTTGTGTACATGAGATTTGTGTTCGTAAACCATCAGGAGAAATGTTTCCCATCCATATATAGATAGATCATAATATTTGTTATTCGTTGTAATTAGCATGTTATTTCTGACGAATGCACGTGTACCTGCCTACTGTTCTATGTGGAGTCTCGTATATAAATAAACGCCTCTAACAAATATATATTTGATTAATATTTTTCTTAAATTCCCATGCACGACATGATTGAAGATGAATCAGAGTGTATAATAGCTTAGCAAGCACGCGAATTGATCGTGTTGGGCCCATTCAACTTGCCGTGTAAGCTCTTCGCTGATGAAGGGAACAAGCTGACGACGCGTTATAAGGGATACCGTACTTCTGGCTAAGAAAACAAATATGTATGTACATGCATTCGTTACATTGGTTACGTCATATACACTTGGTATATGACCCAGGATAATTGAAACAATCCTAGTATTTTTACTAGGTTTTTCGCAACATTTTTGGAAACATAGATTTTCGTAAAAAATATTTGTGCTAAAAACCAGCTTACCTTAGGTAAATGAGTACGAACGGATTCGCCGATATGAACGGCACTGACGGCTGACAGTTAACAGCTACAAGGCTACTATAATCGGCTATTTATCTTTTTGCTCAGCGCCTATGGGTTCTAGCGTGATGTTAAATAGCCTGTAGCTTCCTCAAGAATTAAACTATCAAAAGCAAAAAAAAAAAAACAAATCCAACTGGTAGTTCCAGAGAATAGCACGTTCAAACATACAAAAAAACTCTTCAGCTCAAGCTCTGCAACTCTTCTTAATATTATTATTATAGAAAATATGAACCGATTATCATTACTTTTTGAACAGCCTAGTACATTCCAGCCATAATCCGACCAACCAGAATAAAGCTGTTATGACTTGACTCTTAGTTTACAGTAGCCAAAGAGCAATCAAGTTTCCAATCGTCCTGAACATACTGGTTTTTTTTTTGCAAAAATCCTGATAACGAAAATCTTTCGTTGTTTCCAATAATGTACACCCTAATTAGGTCTTACATTTTCATTCACAATGCGAGGGTTTTTAAGAAAATTCCTAATCCATTGCTTCATAGGTTCGAAAAATTCACCTGCTCAACAAGATAAATCACGCAATGGACGTGGCTGAACTGTCAAAATGAAAGGCATTGCGATCGATTGCCATTGAATGTGTGTTACGCCATTACCGCGCAGATTCTTTGCCAAAAGACGATTTATCCAATTATCCTCCAACATTATGCAATCACATCGGACCCCTATTACACGGGACTTCAACATAATGGCGAAATATGAGTAGGTACTATAAGTACAACTCTGCCTAACCCTTTGGGGATTACAAGCGCGATTTATGTTATAATAAAATCAATATAAACTTCCATTTGTATTAGTGCAGTTCCTAAAAACGATATCGTGTACCTACAGATAGTGCAATCCACGACGACGCGCCCCACTCCGCGATTACTGTACTGTAAGCTGTACTTTAGTACGGAGTGGGGCGCGTCGTCGCGGATTGCACTATTTATAGACACAAAAGATTTTGAGGTTTATTCATAGACATTGCTTAAAATTAAGTAATAAGTAGCGACTGCTTAACCAAACTAACTGCCTCGTTGGTCTAGTGGTCGCAAGCGCTACTGCTGAGCATGAGGTCCTGGGTTCGATTCCCGGGCCGGGCAAAGTATAAATGGGTTATTTCATTAAAAATTCCTCAGTAGCAGCCCGGAGTCCGTCTTTGTGCCCGGTTGATGGCAATAGGCTCGCCCCTATTACATCCCCATACCTATTACGACTTAAATATAACTGACGAAATGTGGGTGTACTATAGGTACACCTCTGCCTAACCCTTCGGGGTATACAGGCGTGATGTTATGTTATGTTTAACCAAATATTTTTGATGTTTAAGCGTCGCTTAAATTTACGCAACGTGTATGAATAAATGGGTTAATTACTAATCCACGGCTAGTAAGTTTAAAAACTACTTACACTTGCGGTGTAAAATTATTTAGACGAAATATTCATAATGATTTATTTATCAGCCCACTATGTTCCGAAATAAACAGGGTTCTAAAGCTAAAATAGCAAGCGTAAACAAAATTGTTACTTCATTGAACCGACTGAAAAGTTTTCACCAGTTTGCAATGAATCTGTCTGAATAGTACCTAAAGCAAAGGTTTTTTCGCAAGAACAATACGAGTATTGTCGCCATTGACTTGCCTATCTCTCACGGCAGTCTGCAGCCGAGTTAATGATATTGATTTATGATCGCTCCTGTAAGCGGAAATACGATTTTCAATTGTTTGACGTAAATCATTCATTTTCATTACTCCTGCGGCGGCTCTGTGGGCTTTTACGTTATTACCCGAAATGAACAAAGATTTTGGGAGTATTATAATTAATTGAACGAAATACAGGTGTTTTCAAGTAATTTACAAAGTTAGTTTTAAGAGATTTAAGTACCTGTAGTGCCGTATTTTTCATTTTCAAATCAATCTGTCTAGCATATTCCCACTACGTTCTAGTTGGGAAAAGGCTAGGCAGATTGATTGATACGACGATTAAAAAAAGAACTTTACAATTTTAGACCATTCAAAACCATATTTTATCAAAATAAAGTATAATATTTTTACCCAAGCTTTCGTATTTGATTAGGCTTATGAGATAACTAATGCAACTTTTAGTTACAAGTTTTGAAAGTAATCAATATTTTGTAGAATTTCTGAATCGGACTAAAAGATAAAAGCGATTTTAATTTAATAATAAAGATAAGTTTGGTATTAAAACATAAATTAGTTTCATAAGCATATTTGAAGGCGAAGCATATTTTGGATCAAACTCGAAACACGCCGTCGACGGCTCGCGCTGATCATGCTATTTCAGAAATACTAATAAAACAAAAAACTAATTTAATACCTACTTATTTCATTGGGTAAAGCTTATGGTATGTATTTTGGATAGGAGTGAATCTGGTGTGCCTGTATCTAATGGTACTTAATGTCCCTTTTTTCGGCCTTTTTCATTTTTGGGGTTCCTTACCCAAAGGGTGAAACGGGACTATTACTAAGACTCCGCGGTCTGTCTCTCACCAGGCTGTATTTCATGAACCGTGCTAGTTAGACCGGTGAAATTTTCATAGATGTTGTATTTCCGTTGCCGCTCCAACAAAAAATACTGAAAATAAAATAAATATCTAAGGGCTCCCATACAACAGACATGTTTTTTTTAACCGTTTTTATAGATAGTGGTACGGAACCCTTCGTGTGCGAGTCCGACTCGCACTTGGTAGGTTTTTTTACTTTAACATGCCAGATTAGACTTACAATCTTATTAATATGTGTTTTTTTGTATTGCTAGAAGGGTATCCTGATCCCGTGATGACTTAATTAATAGGCTAGTAATACAATGGATATTCTTACCTTAGTATAATGAACTAATTCCTAATGCCAGCTGTAATGTTTGGTGCATTTTAATTACTCTACAAAGTGGACCAACGTCTATATTTGTCAAAGCTTTGATGTAAACAAGCCTGACTTTACTAAACTGGTGCTGGGACGACTCAAAGTGAATTAAACTGGACTCTGTTGGTCGAGGGTTGGTGTAGTTTTCAACAAAAAGATCACTCAAAACTTGTATAATTAACTAGTATCGAGGCCAAAGGACACCGGGACGGGCGAGTCCACTTTGAATTTGTAATTCAAAGTGGACTCGCCCGTCCCGGTGTCCGAACCACCACTAATGAATTATTAGTCAATAAAATAAACAATGCTCAAACAATAGTAACGCGACGCAATGAAAGTGTGAATAAATACCTAAATAATGATGTTCATGATCCACTACGTGGTTCCGTAAAGGGTACGCAGTATTCCAGGAGCCGAGGAACAGATATAAAAGTTGTTGTACTGCTTAGGTTATGTATGTAAGGTAGTACGAGTACCTTACTCACGCCATTTCGTTTATAATACGTTTTTATTTTTAATAATTTACTCATCTTTATACAGGGTGTTTGGCGCATGGACCGACACAATTTTTTCAGGGATTTGGGAGGTCATTAGCTAGGTTCTACCCATACACTCTTTGTCCCAAATGTCACGGTTGGTTACATATGATTTTTTTTTTTAAATGAAAAAAATTCCCAAAATGTGTCCTTTAATTTGAAATAACTTTTTTGTTTGTGGGTGTAGTGGCACAAAACAAATTTTGTTGCATTCTCAAAAGTCCTTTAAATCTAAAAACATCTTTGTTTTATACAACTGGTTTCAAGAAAATTCCTTACAAGCTTCCAAAGTTAATTTTTGTATTTAATGAATGAAATTTTACAACTTCTAAATTAATTATAAAAAAAACTAAAAGCTATTTTGAACTTAGCTGGAACCTAGCTAATGACCTCCCATATCCCTGAAAAAATTGTGTCGGTCCATGCGCCAAACACCCTGTATAGATTATTTTCTATTTTGTGAATGTGAGAACGCTGTAGGCTTACTGGACTGTATATTTGCTGACCATAATTATTTTGTTAAGTACCTGGTACTTGTTGAAAGACCTACACTGTCCTCCCATACCTAATAACACTGTTATTTGAAAATATTGTAAAAACCAAATATTTTTAAAAGAGTAACCGTGGAGTTTCTTGCCGGCTCTTCTCCATAGGAAACGACCAATTGGAACCGTGCACCTAGCTTCTGACGTTTCATAAGTGCCCATGTAGGTTTATGTGAAATAAAATAATTTGAATTTGAATTTACTGGCACGTTAGTTTAAGCTGAGTTTTACAAATAACCTGTCAACAAACTGTGCGGTTTTGTGGCCCTGCAATTGGTAACAATTACCCTTTCATAATACAACATTGTTGAACTATTAACAAACTCTTTACTGATTAATTGAAATCCACTTCTTCACATTATTGCGTATACAGTGACAAAAGTGCAATACCACTGAAAAATAAAACATTGCCAATTGATGGCATTCCCGAAAGGCAGCTTCGAATAACACAGCATTTTTTTAACTCGAGAGTTTTGTCTTGTTTTCATTCAGCTGATAATTAAAATATGTACACGTATTTAGTATGATGTTACAGAGCACATGATTAAAGAAGAAGGAAGTTAACAGCGATGCGGTACCAAGGTCTCGTCTTAGTGATGGATGGTGATCGAGTGACGGTATTAATTATATGTAGCTAGCCACGTGCAAACCCTTTTTAACGAAGTGAAATGACGATGCAAATTTAATTGGTAAATATTTAAATTGGTGGTAGCAAAAATATATGGAAAAGCTGTTGATGGTATTTTGAAGAGTTATTAAATAAAAACATGAATATTGTTCTTATAACAAAATATATGGCGTTTAGACTGAAGGATCTACAAGTATGTGGGTAGATAGGTAGGTAGGTAAGTAGTCAGTACGAATACTGTGAATTTCTCGACTTTCTTAAATTAAGATTTACAATTTTAATTTCTCTGCAGAAACTTTAACTTTCCTAACCAATTAACGGTTTTAAAATTGATACTCCTCTTGGGAGAACGCAAAAAAATCAGCGTACTATTCCTTGAATCTCATAATTTGTGACGCATAATTTTATTACTGACCCACATTTAGTTCAATTTACCAGTTGAATTCAGCTTCACGTCGAGAGCTTCAATTGACGTGAACATAAGAAAGTATTTATTTATAGAGAAAAAATAAACGCAATGTAAACCAGAAGAAAGTAACTGCCATTCACTGATAAAAAATAAACAAAAGAAAGTATAAACAAAGCATACAGAACCGCTGCTGTCGCAACAACAATAAATGATGCTCTAACAATGTTTTACCTGAAACATTTTACTGCTAGCAATACTAGTAGAAAATAAATGGCGTACCTCTACAATAGCTTTCGGTATCCAGGTGACGGCGATAAAAAGACTCTCCTTGATCGACAGGTCGTTAGCGAGTGCGACTAGGAAAGCTGTCAGCAGCCGGAGAACTAGCGCGGAGGAGATGCATCCGAGGATCAGGCACAGCTCCTTCACATTTATTTGTGATACCTGGAAGAAATTACGTTTTAAAATGGCCATTTAGAACTGTTATTTAGATTTGACATGCTGTGCAGCTAGAAAATGTAGGTAATTAATTGAAAAAAAATTGGTGACGCTGAACACAAACCTTCTGATTTATATTTTATTTTAAATAGATGTAACGTAAAGTAAGATTAATTGGGTATCTTTTCACATCAAATCACATTACAATAAATTATGAAAACAACCGATCCAGTGTCAGGCAAACACTCATGCAGACTAAAATAAGGTGAAATATTCTCGACAAAAGGTTTAGGCTACCAACTTTTATTACGAGTATTTTAGTCGCACCAGGCGGCGGTCGAACTAGCGACACACGGAGTTGCGACAATCGTGGCCAGAATCCGGCAGTTGGGACTCGAGGTGGCCTTGCACAAGTCCGAGGCCATGTGTTTTCATGGTCCTCGTTATTTGGGAACCCGACGGTGGCGCCGTCGGGTTCCCAAATAACGGTAGGAGGGCTCACATTGGCGTCGAGTCGACGATGAAGTACTTGGGACTCGTCCTCGACAGTCGGTGGAACTTCGTGGAGCATTTCCGACGTTTGGCTCCCAGACTGGACCGGGCCGGGGCTGCCTTGATGCGGCTCCTGCCCAATCTAGGGGGCCCAAACGCCTCCTGCCGGAGGCTATACGCGGGGATCGTGCGGTCCATGGCCCTGTACGAGGCACCGGTGTGGGCGCGTTCGTTGCGGTGGCGGCCTGCCCGCCGGTTGAACGCGTCCCAGAGGGTCATGGCCACCCGGCTGGTCCGGGGATACCGCACGGTTTCCGGTGAGGCGGTGAGCCTCCTTGCCAGATTGCCGCCATGGGATCTGGAGGCAAAAGTCCTCGCGCATATTTGGGAGTGGCGCGAGGAGGCGAAACGCCGGGGCTTGACTCCGATGCCGCGAGAAATCGCGGCACAGCGGACAGAGCTCCGACGGGATCTCATGGCGTCATGGAGAGTGCGATTGTCGCAACCCAGTGCTGGGCACGCCACTATTGCGGCGATAAGTCCCCTCTTTGAGGAGTGGCTGGAGAGGCGCCACGGCGTCCTCACCTTCCGCCTGACGCAGGTCCTCATCGGACACGGCTGTTTCGGGAGGTACCTGTTTCGGATAAGGCGGGAGGAAACGCCCGGGTGTCATCACTGCGTGGATCGCCCGGAGGACACGGTGGAGCATACGGTGGAGGTATACCCGGCTTGGGCAGAGCATCGCCGTATCCTCGTGGAGGCGATCGGTGGTGGGGATCTCTCGCGTCCGGCCCTGGTCCAGGCCATGGTACGGAGCGGGAGGGCATGGGAGGCCGTCACTTCCTTCTGCGAAGCAGTAATGCTCGCAAAGGAGGAGGCGGAACGCGTGAGGGAGAGGCAAATTTCGCGCCCTCACGCCCCTAGCCGCCGCAGGAGGAGACGCCCTGGGCGTCGGGAATCGATTGCTGATTCCCGGCCACCGTAGGCGCGGGCTTGCGGACGGTGAGCAATGGGTAGCTCGCCATCCGGTAAGGACCAAGCCCGGGTCGACGGCGCGTTGTGTTCCACGCGCGCCTCAAAGAGTGTCAGCGAGTGAAGGGGTCCGATGAGACCATTGCCTGCCAGAGTTGCGGGAAAGTCCGAAAGGGATACCGTGGCCCCCTGGCATTGCACAGGCAACAGAAGGAACACGGGTGGGTTTTAGTCAGTAAGCCCTCCCGCTCCACCCAGAGCGGGAGACGTCATTTGATGAATTCCCACCAAAAAAAAAAAAAATGGTTACTCTGTCTTTATGCCGCATGCCATGTAACGTAGAAGCTTTGCCTCTGTGGGGGAATTCGGAAACACGAAGATTACCGAAGCACTTTTTCTGGTTTAACTGTATTTACGAGCACAAATAAGTTGGTAAAGCGATATGTACATCTAAGAAATACCCGCTGAGGGTGAAGAGCATCGGCTCGAATATCCTCCAGAGTAGCTTATAGACCTCCCAGACTGGGTTGTTGGCGAGCGGCCAATCACGGCGCGCCCACCGCGTCGCCGCTGCTCCTGCGCACACCATGATCGCTACTCCCGCTGAAACAATAAAACTTTTTAAGGTTTTTGTAGAATTTGATGCAGAGAATGACTAAGTACTTTATTCTCGGTATCAGATCCTACAAAAACTGTACAAAAACAGAAAGTAAATCTTGTGAATTTAGATAAAGAGTGGAAGCAGAAAAAGACCTTGTTCATAAATTGCATTTAAGAATGTCCTTTAATGGTTGTTTGCACTTTTACTTCCTGTTTAACTCAAGATTCAAGGATTATTTATTTGTATAAAAACAGGTCTATTAATGTTGGTGGATTCTGTTGATACCAAACATAAAATTAAATGTTGAATGTTCCTGATATCTCACCCAAGCTGCATTTCTAACCACAATTATAACTACATGAAGATGAGTTTTATTCAGAAACAAGAGCCTTCATAACTCTCAACGAGTTTGATCTACAAATCGCGTGTCATAACCAATATGTTATCATTAGATCTTTGCGAATGCTCAGAAACGAATTTCTAAAATTATATCGCAACATGAGATATTTGAGCAAAATTATAGTTTGATTGAATTTAATTGGAACGAAGGTTAACATAAGATGAGAGTTAATTAATGTGATGATGCTACGGACTTCAAGTGTGTGCTTGTGTAGTGGTATATAGGTAGGTATTAAATGCCAATGTTATGTTTGTGGATACTGAGATTGCAGATAAGCTTATGAACATAACATCACGCCTGTATTCTGTTTACATAAGACCGATGTAACAGGGGGCGGCCTATTGCCATCAACCGAGCACAAATCTAGAGTTCGGGCTGCTACTGAGAAATTCCAGATGGAATAACACGTTGCCCTAACTGGGAATTGAACCCAGGACCTCATGCTCAGCAGTAGAGTTTGCAACCATTACACCATCGAGGCAGTCATTTGCTGTTTTCGTGCTTATTCATTTAGTTAGTAAATAAAATTAGATAACATTTTTTTTTGTTGCTGATGCAGGCGGCCGTCTTATCGACGTCTGCCTTACCAGAGGAAAAACAGGTACGAAACTATCCCATAGACCGTAACAACATTGGCACCCATATTTACCCTTCAAACCGAATCACAGCTACGATGCTTGGCGGTCGATTTAGGTAGGTATGATGCTGTGACTCGCGGGGTAATTACATAAAATGACAATTGCTCGCAATGGATTTCATTTTAACACGTTCAGTGCCTGGAGGGTTCACCTAGTCGCATATGGGATGCCGGGAGCCCTCGCGGACGGCTCATGTTAAATGTAGGTTTTTCTTAGCGAATACAGCATTATAAACCGATATTTTTTTTGTTTACGTTTACAAATATTCACTAAAAAATTTAGAGGTTGGAAACTATACTTATAGCGACAAGACCCACTAAAACACAATTTTAATTCGTTTTACAGTGTTTTATAACACGGTTTTAAACTTTTTCGCTAAAGTTAACCATCGCGGACGGTCAATGGCATTACATTGACCGTCCACGATGGTTAACTTTAGCGCAAAAGTAATTCCGGCAACCCTCCCGGAGGGTTCACTTCCAATATGTATAGCGGCATCGTATATGATTTCTATGAAAAGTGGGTGGAGTGGAATGTGTTAACAGTTCACCCACGCTCATTGCGTTATTAACATTGTTGAGTAGACGAATTTTCCAAACCTATATGAAGCAATGGATGCACAATATCCTTCAAAACTCTCGGATTGTGATTAAAAGTGTGTTACGCAATTAGGGTGTCAGATGAGCTAAAACTCAATCAGCTCTTCTACCACTAAGAATTGATACTTTGTATATGTCGTTCAAATATTCGGGCCCTATCAGAATACCAGCGCTGCGGAATTTATTATTAAATGTCGCAGCATCATGCTGAGATAGGAGCCTTTTGGCCTCGCACCGGACTTTCTGATATATTTTAAGTTTACTTTGTTTTTATTTGTATTGTTTTTATTTTTATTTTTAATGAGTGTATCTTGTGCTTGTCCCAATAAATACTTTTTCTTTTTTTCTTTCTTTCAAATACAATTATATTTTATGGACAATTTCTAGATAATTATCCAAATAGCTACATTAATATTCAGCCCTAAATGACCAGTACTCAGACTAACTAAATACCAGTTTATTATACCACACGCCATTTAATGTAATATTGATGGAAAACAGCAATATTGGTTACGAGTAATTATCACTTTCAACAAAGAGAAGTATGGCAACAGAAAAAAACAGGAAATGATGATTTAGTGAACTGCATTACTTATAAGTAGGTATTAATAGAATGTTGATGCACTCTACGTCACGATACTCTTAATACCTTAATTATATTATTGATATGATAGTGAGTTATCCCTTTCTTTCCACAGAGAACTGCTTAGCTCATAATATAACGTAAAGACGAAGTAGATCAATTGATAATTTGTATTTATTTATGGATAAGTTTTGCAGTCAACGTCACTGTATTATTAATACGTTAAATGCTTATTTAAGATACGGTATTCAATTCATATTATTCAGGTATTATTAGCTTTGATTATCTTTGCGATGTGAGGTAAATTATTATAATTTTCCATTAAACAGTAATTGTGGAATATTATCCAAAATACAAAAATAAACACGTTATCTATAGTCAGTGAGAACATGAGTGTTAATGAAGCAAAATATTTAGTCTAAATGAATAATTTATAAAGGTTCAAAATTCCATTCTACACATGAGTATTCACACGAATATCTTCGGTAATATTTGACGACGGAATTCCTGGAGGCACTTCTTAACGTCAACCCTCGCAGCGCACAGGAACGATGAGTGAAATTCCTTTTTTATACGCATTTACTTGAGTCGGGCTCATAACCCCGCTGGAGCCAAATCTTCGCGTCGCTTCATAACTGCGGAACCCTAAAATAATTTAGGGAAGGGTTTCGCGACAAAGATTCACTTTGTCAGTCTCGGCGAGATCGCTGCCTTATCTAGCCTTTGTGTTCTGTTAATTAGATTATTAATGGGAATAATGGTAGGCTTTTGCTTGATATAGAGAGAGAGAATACTAGGTCTTTCTTTCTTCTTCAGTCTGATTGATTTCGTTACGTCACGAGTAACTGACAGTGTGATTCAACTGTCTTGAAACCAGCAAAAACTTTTCTGAGGCAGGTAGAGCTTCATTGTCTTTTCACCACTGTAGATTCTAGCTCTTAGGAGTTGTAGAAGTTAGAAATAGAAAAGCTAGTTTCAAGTCTCAAACAATAATGCGAGGTCACTTAGGAGGTGTCTTAGGCTTCCTATACACGACGCCAGAGCCGCATGTTTGTGAATACGAATGAATATTCTCAAAAAATCTGTTTTTTTTTATAATTTTGCGGTACTGTGCCGTTGTGTCTCCGGTGCGGCTCCGGCGTCATGTACAGGAAGCCTTATCTTTGTTTAAGAAGCTACTTAAATGGAATCTTTAGGTGAGCCGACTTTGCACCGATGAGATAACTTGACATGACACCATATTAATCTAGATATTATACATATTTATAGTTGATTCAATAACGATAATATTTAAACGATTTCTAGCTATAAAGATTAAGCCATTTCTTGTAGATTAAATGTAATAAATATAGATGTTTAAATCGTCATAAATCCCTGAATGGTTTCTTTGTTTTTTTGAGTACCTACATCAAACTTTTTGGTTGATATTTTATTTATTTACCTAGATATACCTAATTATCAAGTTTTTATTGATTTTGTCTTGACAATATCAGCCACCGGCCCCTATTATTACAACATACTTCCACTGTTTACATGGTTTTCCTTTTACAACGTTCCACTGATCGGTATTAATGGAATACTGCCTATCTAATCACTACAAAATCGGATATTCTTTTATGACTGGAAAAAAAATATTGCATTTCTATGAATATATTTTTTGTAACCCAAAATTTACAGTTTTCTTTATCAATGCTACAGGCACCACACTAAATTACTTTATAAAGACAACCTTTTGGAATCAGCCGTTGGATGTTAAACGGCTGACCCCCTTGGGGCAGTCATTTTTAGTTTGGCAATAAATCCAATTATTTGAAAACTAAATTCGGAATTCATTTGGATGACGGTACCCTAGGAGGTGATTTAGCTTTAAAAGATTTAACATTTATAAAGAAAAATGCAGTTCCATTGGCCTACACCTTAACCTCTGAAAATGCGAAATTTGTCTTCCCCAAACCACTGACAGACAGACTACCATAGCAAAATTTAATACTATAGCACCAAACATCAAAATTACGGAAATAAACTCTCTTCAACTCCTGGGGTCCCCAATTTTTGACGAATCCTTTCCAACGTTTATTGAGGAGGAAAAAACAAAATTTCAACGAAGTCTCGGAAAGGCTTTTCAAAATTTATATTTATTCGGCCTTCACACTCATTCGGTACTGTTGCTTTGGACCAAAATTCACGTATCGGAAAGTTGTGGAAGCATCCACAAATTTTAGAAAAAGAAGACCAAATTATAAATTTAAATTAGAAATACATTTACCTCAATCCTAAAAAAATTAGCCCTGGACGACCGAGCGTGGCAGCAAGCCACAATTCCCATTCGCCTAGGTGGTCTTGGTGTCCGTAAAACTTCAAGTATAAGTTTACCGGCCTTCCTCTCCTCGGTCCACGGTGCCGATAAATTAACCAGGAACATTTTATCTTCCTCAATCATGGTCGATTTTGAGGTACCGTGTTTGAGCGAAGCGTTGAACGCTTGGAAAATGGCTTGTCCCAATACGGATTTGCCTGACAACCCGTCCTACCAGAGACGGTGGGACGTGCCGCTCTGCAGTATTATACGGAATACCCTGATAAACACGTCACCTAATACTGTTGAGCGTGCCCGTCTGCTAGCTGTGGGAGAATGGGAGTCAGGCTTGTGGCTTCAGGCGCTCCCTATATAGGCACTATGATGGATGACTCATCGTTCCGGCTCGCTACGTGTCTCCGCTTGGGCGCACCTTGTGTTGCTCTGCATCGGTGTCACTGCGGCAAAGCTGTAGACAGTCTCGGGTAACTTGGCCTGTCCTGTTACAAGAGCGCAGGTCGCATTGCACGGCATGCCAGAATCAACGATATTATTCGTCGAGCTCTTAATTGATACCGCCGCATACCAGTGGTATTAGAACCAAACGGCTTGGTACGTGACGATAGGAAAGGAAGAGACCAGAGACGGCATGACGTTGTATTTTCGTATTTTGTTCTTTCCTTCCGTCATGTGTACCGCAAATAATCGTATTTTCTTTCTTTCTTCTTTCTTGTTACCTTGGGAGGTGGGTATGCCTCTGGTGTGGGACGCAACCTGTGTCGACAACCTTGCGCCATCTCATGTTCTTAGCACGGTGGGCTGTGCTGGCACCGCTGCTGCGGCTGCTGAGGCCCTCAACCATCGCCAATATTGTAACCTTATGGGTAACTGTAACAGTTATGAACCGTTTAAGGTCGAAACGCTCGGGTCATGGGGCCCGAGGGCGCGTCTCCTTTTTAAGGAAAATTCTCGCCGACTGGTCGACACTTCACGTGACGAGGGCTGGCTCGTTCTTTGGCCAAAGAATCAGCATTGCCATTCAACGTGGCAATGCTGCCAGTCTTCTGGGCACGATTCCGGATGACAGCGATGCGGACGAATACTTCGACGTCTAAGTGTCTGTTGGTTTTTTGTATTTATTTGCATAGTTAGTTAGTCATTGTATTGAGTACCTAGTGTAAATAGTTAATTGTGTTACATACTGTAAAAAAATTAAAGTCAATAACGAAAATAAAAATGTATAAACTTTATGTAATTATTATCCTATCGACATCATTAATTCATGTTAAAATAATTTAGAATTCTCTAAAGATAATATTAATTTAGGTCACCTTTCCGAAAAAGGACTATTACTAGATTCGATAGTTCGGATTCACTTATGAAAATCTCCAATGTACACAGAGTTTTATTTTACACCGTACTTTAATTATTGCATACATTGTTAGGTACTATTTTCAGAAGTCCCTTGACCTGACTTTCATAGTTGGCAAAATAATTAGTTGGTACTGACATAGAAACATGGTTTATTTGTACAATAAGCTGTTTCGTTCATTAATATGATTAATTATTAGGAAACTTGAGTACTATCCCCAATTAAGAAGTTTCTTTGATTACAATTAGCTATTTGCTAAAGTCAGCTGGGGAAACTCTTCTACTGAACGACGCTGTGTGACTGTTTGTTATCGAACTAAATGTTACCGTGGTTTTTTATTTAAATAATACTACGATAGTGCTATTAAATGTGAAATGGTAACAATAATTGTTTTAATTTAATTAATCTGCCTCGCCTTTTCCCAACTTTGTTGGGGTCGGCTTCCAGTCTAACCGGATGCAGCTCAATACCAGTATTTTACATGGATCGACTGCCTATCTGACCTCCACAACCAAGTAACTGGGTAATACGATACCCCTTGGTAAGACTGGTTGTCAGATTTTCGGGCTTCTGACGACCCGTAACGACTGTCAAAGATCCACGAATGACAGCCGGGACCAACGGCTTAACGTGCTTTCCGAGGCACGGAGGAGTCTCGGTATGGAAAGATGGTCACCCATCCACAAACCAACCCCGGCAAGCGTAGCTTAACCTAATGGATCGACCCGTGCGGCAGTTATTACTTAGCCACGAGCTCCTCCGTTTTAATTTAATAAATTTACTAATTAAAAACAACGGCTTCAAAAAAAGTGAAAAATAAATCAAGATTATGATAGCTTTAGTGTGATAGACAGAGAGGGTTATATCTTTCTTCTCTCTCATGAAACGACATGTCCCTAAACGTGATGCGTCATTGAAATGTCAATCTCTTATCTCGTCCAATTATCGAATCACCACCTAAGAAGTTAAAAGTTTGTGTACAATAGGAACTTACAATTTACTTGTAGTATTAGGTAGGTACTTTGATACCCATTCTTGACCACTGTACCAATTTGGGAACACTTAATAAATGAGGGTAGAAAAAAAAAGTTTTGACAATAGCTAATATTTTGTTACTTTGTTGTGAATTTCAGGGTGTGTTCTTTAGATAATAACATCAAGTTATACTAATATGTTCAAAAATCTTTATTTTTGGATTCTCTGAATTTCGTTCTCTGGAGGACAGTACAGGTAGGCGTACGTTTGTTATTATTATTTATTACAGATGATGAATATCGTGAATATTGTTTATATTTTCATAAAATAAGTAACTAACCTAACATCAAAAGTTATTTTATTGCAGTTATTTTACATGTATATAAAAATATAGTGACATAAATATTGGTGTCCCAATTTGGGAACAACGGCTACAAGTGTACTAAAAATAACCATTTTATTTACACAATCAATATGAATTGCAAGCAGTATTTTAGAGGCACTAATGACTTTAGGGGCTTAGACGAAGCTATCAGCATAATAGCAGAGAATAGTGACGACAACTGGAGTATGATTTAGCCATCATTCCACCAGAGCCAAGTGTCATGACTGAGGAAGAAGAAGATCATAATGATGTGTCACTTAGTCACACCCTACTAAACGATGTCTCAGGTAATATCGAGGTATTTGTTCGGCCACGAGGGTACTCTTTCGGAATCCGAGGATAGCAGTGATGATGATACCTTTGGCTTCTAATAGGTCACGACCTTTCTTTAGATCGGACCAACCAGAGCAGCCACCTGTATCTGCGCACCAACAGTCATCCAGTCTCCCGCTTTAGTAAAAGTGTTCACCAAATTACTCGACAATCTTCAAAGAAACTGATGATATGTTAGGTCTCGAAAATAGCGTCAAGCAGGAACTAAAAGATTTGACAACCATTTCAATATTTGAGAAGCTTTATGAAGAAGAAGTTTTTACAATGATTGCTCAGTTTAGTAACTTGTATGCTACCCAAAATAATCGGCACAACTTCAGTGTCACTGCTACGGTGCTGAACACTTTTTTGAGGATACTCATACTGTCGAGCTATCACAAACTACCTCATGAATAATATGTATTGTTCTTTAGATGAGGATATTGGCGTTGCAGTTGTGTCAAAATCTATGTCCAGGCAGAGATTGTGCAAAAAAATGTAGTGGAATTTATTTACTTATATGGTTGATATGGCCATGTCAAATGCATGGCGATTGCACGTAATCGCTAAAGAAGAATCAATGGACCAATTAGTATTCCGCCGAAGTGTCCCCAGACACTACCTCAAACTGTCACCCCAAAGATGTTCTGCTCACCCTTCATCATCCAATATTATTATTTTACAGTTGGATCACGGCCCTAAAAAGCATCCAAAACGAGTGTGATGTGTTGTGTGTCATATCAGAGGTCGTTGGAGATGTAAGGAGTGCAAGAAAACCCTGTATATGAAAAATTGTGGTTCGCAAATTTTCACCCTTATGAGGCCATTGTGCCAATTTGGGTACACCCCTGTAAAATCATGAAAACAAAAAAAAAAAATTTTTCGTTCTTTTTATTTACTCTTATATTTAGTAAATTTCAATTAATAAAAGAATTTTGAAAATACGCTCATTGGTTTTGATTTGGCCACTAATGGGTTAAAAAAAACTAAGTAATTTAAGACGTATTTCAGAAAAAAAAAACACAATATGTCTGAGTTCGATTCTGTAGTGGGTTTTGAACAAATTGCTTTCAGGATAAGCTCTCAGGTATCTACAGTTAGGTTTCATACACATACAGCCTGAATGCAATTAATTCAAACAATACGAATTAGGGATAAGCTCTCTTCACGTTATCTCATTAGTTTAATTAAATTTCGTGGAAAATTTGGTAAAGGGCAACAGGTAGGTATGGCAGCAGTAGGTTCAATCAGTCTAGTTATCTTATTTACATAAGATAACTAGACTGATTGAACCTACACGTTTTAATTAACTATGTATCTCATGAAATGTTTAAATTTGTATGTAAATATTTGATACCCAAAGCGTGCCTCAGTAAATATAAACACTCATCTTTCATGGGACTAGAAAATGACTAAAAAGTATCAATAGAATCGGGCCATAGTAATTTGTTTTTCGTGATGGCCTAGTGGTTAAGGCCTCGCCTCTCATGCACGTGGTTGTGGGTTCAAATCTGGGCAAAAGTACCAATGTGACTTTTCAATTCATATATACTTTCTGAGTTTATCTTGGACATTAAAGAAAGAAAGAAAAATATTTTATTTGGGACACGCACAGGATATATACTAATAGAAATATTTTTTTTTTTTTTTTTAAATAACAAAATTATATAAAATAAAATAAGAAGCAGCAAAACTAACAAAAAAATAAAATAAAAAAGACCTGTGCGAGGCCAAAAAGGCCCATATCTCAGCATAATGCGGCGATATTTAAAAAATAATAATTAAATACCACCGCGCTGGTATTCTGATAGGGCCCACTGTGATGCCACGGACACACCTACGGACTTCCATAGATCCCACTATAGGGGATTACATAAAAGATAAAACAATAAAATAATAATTAAAAACAAAAAATAAAAACCAAAACTATGTACAATAAATAATATTTTAGCTAATAACACGCCCGACGTTCCAACATCACTTGTCCATGGTATAGACAAATATCTATGGTGACAAGCGAAGGGACGCGGGTGCACTGCAAATCTGCGACGCATTCAGCTGTCAAAAAGTAAAATGGAATTTAGACATTTTATTCTGGAACAGAGATTATACTACTCTCTAACAAGAGGTATAGAGACACAAATTAAGCAATGTGTGAATAAATTTAAGATAAGGCTAAGAAAGAGGTGCAATGAATAATGTAAAGTGTCGTTGTGTTGTGACTGACTGTGTTGTGTTGTGAAAATCGGAAGAAAAGGATTCAGCCACCGAGTAAATCATAGCGATTGAAGTAAAATCATGTTGATAAGAGTTTAAGACTCTGCTAAGCTCACCAATACCAACCGCGTGCAGTCCCTGGGTGAGTTTAAAAACTGGTTTCTTTATGTACTCGTAACAAATGTTTAATTAAATTTAAATTACTAACATTGGTGAAGCAAAACATCGTGAGGAATCCTGGACTTATACTTATACCTGACAATTTCAGCAAGCGTGGTCATCATTGCTCGTATCTTCTCTTTCTGAGAAGAGGAGAGGAGGAGAGGAGGTTACAGCTATATGTAAGCGGACACGCCCTTTATGCCTGGAGGCTCTATTTTATTTTTTAGATATTGTTTACGTTTAGTTATTTTTATTTCTGCTTGAGTATAGTTCTCGATGTCTTTGGTTGGTCTATTGGCGTGTGCTAGCTGTCATATGGCTAATAATTTATAATTTAAATTATGTTTTGCGTAATGTAAATTATCTTGCATACTATTGTATAGAATCTTTTTTTTTCTAACTGAACAGACAGCTGTGCTGCTGGGGAGTTTGTTGCGCCACTTCTTCTTCCCAGCAAAAGCACTAGGAAGTGGTGAAGGGTGGGCGTTTTGGGGGACTGTCTTATGTAATTTTGACGTTCAAAAAGTGCTGATTCTCAGAGCCTAGTTTGAATAAATGACTTATGAATTTTGAATTTTGAATAGAGGTGATAACCCTGCAGTGGGACAGTAATAGACTTGGTATTATTACAATGTAGGTACTAGGCGCGGGAGATACACAAGCGGTGAGTTACGCGGGCGTGGCGACGACGGTGTGGCGTGCGGTGCGCCGCCCGTTTCATATTTCATACAAAATGTATAGGAACGACGTGGCCCGGAACATACACACATCGCCCGCGCCACCCCGTCCCCCCGCTCGTGCCACGCCTCTTGTGTATGTCCCGCGCCTTAGGAACATCAACTGCCTTCTCAGCGTGATCAATTATTATGGCAACACTTCCGATGACAGATTGCTCGTGGGTTAGTAAGAGGCGTTTACAGTCGAATGTACATAATATGAATTGAAAAAGTCACATTGGTACTTGCCCGGATCTTAACTCACAGCCTCGTGGATGAGAGGCGATGGACCATCAATACTTTCTGAGTTTATCTTGGACATTACTAAAATCTTTGAAGGAAAACATACCTGGGGGCCAACCGCCACCTCTTTAAGCAGTATTATTTTGTGATATTAGTTCAGTGCGAGAAAGAAGTGGAGCTTTAAAGGACGTCTAGCTCCATCTCTGTCCCACGCCAAGTAAGATTAAAATAATACTGCTAAAAGAGGTGGTGGTTGGGCCCTAGTCATACTTTTATAGTCAAGTATAGTTAGTAAGTTCGCCGTTTACGGCCCGCCATGGAAATGCTAGTGCTGTGACATATTCTGACTACTCAAATGAGATTTAAGTTGTAGTGAGTGTAACATGTTTATTTATTTATTTATACTTTATTGTACACCACAAAAATATATAATAAAAAATAAAAAAAAACACTACAAAATATACAATGGGCGGCCTTATCGCTTTCCGCTTTTGAGTAGCGTTGGTTCTTAAGCTTTTCTTTCCTAAGCCAGCCGTGGTCGCCACGTAACGGCCGCAGTGACAGCTGTCATGAAAATGACGGCATCGGGGGGTTTGATTTTACAAACACGGTCTCTAGAGAAACACACCAACTTATTTTCATTAAAAAAAAAACGTTGACAGTGACGTCATTCGACGGCAAATTGCGGACGCTATGTGGCGGCCACCGCAGTCTTAGGAAACCCTGGCGTAACTTTAAGGACAGTTAACTTTATACTCTGACATGTGGAAACATGATCAAATTTTCTAGCATAAGCGAGCGTATTATTAACATAGTTTTAAGATAATGTAATAGTTACTAACAAAATATGGACAAAAATTGTCTGTTTTTTTTTTTTTTTTTTATTATTTTATTATCCAGGCTGTAAACTCATGCTTATTTTCAGTAAAGTAATACTCACTAGGCAACTCATAACAGTTGATTATTTGGAAGTAAGTTTTGTTAAACTCTTTTCTTATTGTTGTTCCGAACACCTGTATAAGAAAGGCTATTCGCTCCATAACGTTGCGGAACCCTGCAATAACGCGAAACCCGCACGCACTTGTCATTTTTATGCACAATATCTTACAATAACTATGTATATTTTCAGCTAAGAGAATGAAACTCGCTAGGAGGAAAAGTAACAGACATTGCAGAAATAAAATGTACTATTAACAAAACAGATTATGAGGCATAATTATGTACCTACATTACGACAAAACTTAAAATAAATTAAATGACTAATTACATAAATTTGAAAATTTGCATTCATCACTTCAATTTTACGAATGTATTTGGTTACATGACTTCACAAGTTATTGCGTTTGCGTAAAGATCATTTTCACCTAAGCAGTAATAAATATTGGTGATTTTGAAGGCGCAATCACTGATGGTGATCGGTTTTACGAATTTTGCTACATCTAAGTTGTGTTGTACTGTACCTACATATTTTTAACCTATATAAAGCACGTGTTGAGTAATTCATGGATACCTATTAGAAATAAACGCGAAAGTAACTCTGTTTAGCCGTCTGTTACCTTTTTCGACAAAATTTGGCACACAGGTATACTATGATCTGGGTTAGGTCATAGGATATATTTTTAAACTGGTAGTTAGTTCCCGTGGGATAATTTTCGATCTCCACCCGGAAAAAAAGATACCGCGCAAAAATGTTTATTTTTTACTTGTAGATATACCAAACTCTCATTTGTTGTGTGTACCGACGAACATCGGTATGTTTGTCGTGCTCGCAAAAGTACACATTATTATTTGCCACCAGCTTGGCTCAAATACTACGTATGCTTAAGCTTAACACGTGTGACGGTAACTCTATCGCATTGCGTACAAATAGTTTGTTTCATTCAATGCCTGACACAATTAAAATTTACTTTCACTGATTGAATTTGAAGGTAGACAATCATCAAATACGAGTACATAGCTTAGTGATAGCTCTCTGAATAATTAAAGCTTTCCAATTTAATTTTCTGTCAAACTCAATTATTGGTTTGATTGGTGAGTGGTTCAATATACACTCGAGAGCAATGAATCCGGGTCACTTAAAGAATCCTAAAAATCTCGGAAACTAAAAATGCTAGGTTAATGCAATAAATTGTATTTAATAGACAATGTAATACTCCTTAAATGAAGGTATTAAAACTTCTTAGTTATTGTAAAGTTATATCATAAAAAAATCAAATTTGAAAAAGGGCCACTTTCGAAGATGGAACTACGAAATTACAGCATTTGGTTTTGCTTTTGTTTGTAATCTGTCATTTATGTGGGTACATAAACCATGTTGATAGTGCTCTATATTCATTATTCAAGCTGAAATTATGTCGCTTACGCCTGAAGAATGCACCAGAATACTTACAATGCTGGAAACCGGCCGGAGTCAGCGCGATACAGCCAGGACTGTCGGTGTGTCGCTGTCAACAGTACAAAGAGTTCTCCGACGTTACGAAGAAACTGGTTCTAACCTACGCAGACCAGGAACGGGCAGAACCAGGTGTACCACAGCACGAGAAGACCGATACTTGGTGAACACCATGCTTCGAAATCGCTTTCTTACAGGAACTGAACTCACAAATCAGTTTCGACGCCTCGGAGGAAGTAACCCAAGTGCATGGACAGTAAGACGTCGGCTTGCTGAATCTAACTTAAAACCCCTTAGACCTGCAAACGGCCCTAAACTGGAGCGTGGGCATCGTATTTCAAGACTAAGATATGCCCAGAGCCACGTAAATTGGAGTATTGAAGATTGGTCAAAAGTTATGTTCTCCGACGAATCAAAATGTATGCTCTACAAGCACGATGGAAGACACAGAGTGTATCGAAGACCAGGGGAAAGATTCAAGCAAGCATGCATCGAAGAAAAAGTAGCCTACGGTGGTGGGTCTGTACTTGTGTGGGCCGGAATTTCTTCTGAAAGTCGCACAGAGCTGGTGATCATAGAAAACGGCTCTTTAACTAGCGAAAGATATGTGGAAGAAATCCTCAATGATCACGTTGGTCCATTTATGGTCAATTTAGGTGAGGATGCTATATTTATGCATGACAATGCCCGACCTCATACAGGTAGGATTGTGAATGACTACCTTCAAGAGATGAACATTACCCGTATGGAGTGGCCAGCGCGCAGCCCGGATATCAACCCGATCGAGCATGCTTGGGACGAGCTAGGCAGATGCGTAAAACAACGAAACCCTCCCCCATCACGCTTCGTGAGCTCAAAATTGCTCTCACAGAGGAATGGGAGAATATTCCCCAAAATCGTATAAGGAACTTGGTGTACAGCATGCCAAACCGCGTAAACCCAGTAATGGAAGCACGAGGAGGCAATACGAAGTATTAAAATTCAAGAAAATCGTAATAAAGTTCAAAAATGTCATGTTTCCTATTTTTGTTTTAAGGAGAGATCAGCAGTTTTTTTCTTTATGAAATTTTGTGTTAATAAAATAACTCATACTCACAACACATACTCATATTCATTCAAATTCATTCATTCATATTTTGACTCATATTTTTTTAACTTTCATTTAAGGAGTATTACATTGTCTATTAAATACAATTTATTGCATTAACCTATCATTTTTAGTTTCCGAGATTTTTAACATTCTTTAAGTGACCCGGATTCATTGCTCTCGAGTGTATATATTATATTCATTTATTTTCAGGTAAATACTCGTAACACCCATAGCCAAACATAAATTAACAAATTAATAAGATCAATTAAATACAATAAAATCAAGTATCCAATAAAATAAAATCAAATGAAATATTTGATCGCTTTCTTTTACCAATACACATCTAACATGAGCTTTGAACGCAGATCTGACCAAAAATAAAGCTACCAGAAATTGAAAAAAAAAACGTAAAGGATTAAAAATAACTTTTCATAAACAACGCAGGTAGATGATTAACATACATTTTAAAGATGAGATATTTCCTAATTTAATAAAAAAACAGGTCCTGTGCCTGCATGGTCCCGTTGACAACCTGACTGATTACGGAACCGAAGGGACTAATTCATAACCACGGCTACCTGCCATGTCCCCCATGATGACGTAAGCAACACATTTCCATTCCTTATCACACATGCTCGTATTACCGTGTTTACTCAGGTAAACTAATACAGTAGCTTTGTGTAATAAAAACGTTTCTTTTGCAGTGTCAACATAATTATCTTTACTACTTGTACATGCCGTGAGCGGAACTTTGCCGTCTGGTACGCTTCGGAGTGCTGTTTTCTTTATGATAATGCACTTAAACACTTTTTATTGATGCAATTTATTATTAGATTTGCGGAATAGTACTTAGGGCCCAATATGTTGACTTACATACTATAAGGAAGCTATAATATATAACCGATAAATATAATTTCCATTGATTTATTACCGCCGTTTACGCCGTTCTTTTGAGGGTTGCCATTTTTGTAATCGTTTCTGCTTTAGGTTTAACATCAATTACAGAGCAATAGATCTAGTGAAGTCTGATTTCGATTAAGCATAGACATCAATTGGCTGAAGTGACGTGAGAGCCTCGCTGCTCCATACACGATAGCTGCTTTAAGTAAAGCCACTGTTCGTAAAATTACTCTCTCGTTGACGAAACGTTTAGCAACACAAAATATATAAACACAGAGATACTCACAGGTGCCACCCCATCCGATATATCCACCGGCGTAAGTCAACAACACACCTACGCCAAAAATAAGCAGGCTTCGTATAGTAGGCGCGTATATGTCACTGTGATCCGGCAGGCTGTCTGATAACACTCCCCAGAATATTCCGAGGGCGATACCGACGAATATAGCCAGCAAACCCTGCGGAATTACGAACAAAAAGGTTAAGGGCCCTATATTCAAATTGAACCTTAAGAGAAAGTGGTTTGATTTTAAAGAAAACGTAGTTGGAGTGTTTCTTCGAAACGATCTCAAGTGTGGATAAGTACGGCCGGATTTCGAAATTTGAATTTATTGTTGAAGATAAAAATACAGTTCGATAAAAGAGAAACGTTTCGAGATAGACGTACTATAAAGTAGTCTGCTTGTGAATTCAGGTTTTGTGTAATTATTTTATGAATTTGTACATCATTTTGACACTCAAGCCATTAATGGCATGATTGACAAAAAAAAATGATGCAGTATAAATAGTCATAATTGCGCTGTAAAATATTTATTGACTGTTTTTGTTGAAGATATTGAAATAAAATTGTTTTGTCTTTTGATTAACCTTTACAATCCTATAAACAAGTGGTGCGGGGTAGAATATGGCACTGTTAATGACTCCGCACACGCCCTCCGTGAAGGCGGTATCCAGCCCACCGGCGTTCGCCACCAGGAGTGCTATTTGATTTTTTGTTCCTAAGCCTCTTGCATGTAAGCTACTCACGATCGGTACCACTACAGCTGGTGACACCGAGGCTAAAATAGAGCCAAGATGGAGACCTGTAACCACAAGAAAATACATCTCAATACCGGCTTCATCGATTTCAAATATTTGTACATACATACCTACATAGTACTTTCTTTAAAATATTTTGCTTTGTGTTATTCAACATTCTCGACTCTCACAAGGCTCAATTGTCGTCAGATGAATGGGGATTTGTGTGAATGAACTCACTGAACCGTTCCCAAGCAATAACCAGTGCTATTGGTTTTTCATCTGAGGCTTTTCTATTGGTAAGCAGCGTAAATATGATCAAGAAAATAATTCGAAATTATTTGGGAATTTATCTTTGCAATAAACAACTAGTTTGAGTAAATATGCTCGAATTTATAAGTTCATTAGGGAGGTTGAAAGTTTCAGACGTTACTCACCCCAGTACCAAGGATACTCTAGTAGTATGTGGGCAAAGAAAGCAATAGATAAACACTCGACTATCCAGGGCAGAGTGGCCAATGAGAAAACTTTTACCGAATTGTTTTTTATATATTCCCAGTTCCAAGTGAGTGGGCCCTTCGTCAGGATAATGACGGGGTAGATTCGCCTGAAAGAATGAAATAAATGTTGTTAGTTGAATTATTTCTAATGAAATTATAACAACTTGAATTATAGGGAGATCCAAAATACCTGAAGAATAGATGCTGAGTGTGTGGGTGGGTCTGGGTGTGTGTTGAAGCAAGCTTTTAGCAGTTTACGCTTAATTACGACTACAACGAAAATTATAAACTCTTGTATGATAACTTTATTCAGGTGTTAGGATTGCTTGGTTATACCTACGATGCCAATCAGCGTTTTTAACTAGCAACGAAAAAATACTGAAATTTTGTGAATATTAGGCCAAGCTTGGTAAAATAATTCCAAGGTTTGAAATACCGCTTCTGCAAACACTTTCAATATTCTTTTAAAATGTTCATATTTTAATATTAAAACGCGTGCTTGATGCGAAAATATTATTTTTATTTAAGTGGTTAATGCCTAATAATTACACGAAATGTAATATAATTTTATAATAAAATAAAGTTTGGAAACAGAAAATGTGTGTTCAAATTATTTTATGGCTGTATAATATTTTCCACTCGTAAAATCAAGTGCGGAGGATGGCACGTCGACGTGCAGTAATTAATTTAATGGCTCCCCAACCTTAGTATCATGTAGTATACTTCTATTAGCAAAATTAATGTAAGTCCCCATTAAATTATCAACTGTTCTGTGAAGCGGTAACTCATTATAAATATACGTAGGTACATAATTACGTTAGAAAATTACGATGTGGCAAGATCCGAATCAATTAAGCAGAGTCATTTGTTACGTCATCAAGAAAGCTGAGGCTTTAACAATTTATTTCATAAATTAACAAAGTTCTGTGTGCAGGTGCTGTTTACGTCACTGTGCTCGAGTCTGTGTTTAGAGATATTTTGTTTGAGTGTCAATTTTCAATTAAAGTAATTTGAAATTGATCGCACAACATCTAGTTCTGCATTGCCGCAGGCGTCAGAGGGGTAGGCAGTGAGCTGTATAAAACATCTACATTTTGGTAGTTATAGAATTGCGGGTATTACTAACCTTAAATGGAAATCAATGAGGTCTGCGGACGGGTTCTGCAAAAAGCTTGGAGGTCCAAAATATCTGTAGAGAGCTCCTGCCAACGTCATCCCAACGACTGGGTTTATTGTGGTGTATCGTTCTATCGTGTGTCCGAGCATGTACCCCGCTATGACCAGTCCGCACATGTTGAACATGTATCCATCCGGGAGAACGGCATCTTTGAATAGGAACCATGATATGCCCCATAGTGTTAATCCTGAAAAATAAAGCATATTTCAGGGGTGTTGCTTATTGTGTAGTGTAGTTTAGTAAACATGTTAACGGGTAATTCGTTAGAAAAGGTCACACTCTTTACTAACCATACCGACAGGCACAATAATGATGTCTCATAAGCCTCATTTGTTTCCTGCCTAACAAAGAGATAAAGAGATCCACTGCCAACCAACCAACAAAAAAAAAAAAAAAAAAACTTTATTTCGTAACCATAATAGGAAATCAACAATCAATCTGCTTAGCCTTTTCCCAATTATGTTGGGGTCGGCTTCCAGTCTAACCGGATGCAGCTGAATACCAGTACTTTACATGGAGCAACTGCCTATATTCTGACCTCCATAACCCAGTTATTGGGTAACACGTACCCCTTGGTAATATTGTTGGGCTTCTAACTTCATAACGATTGTCAAAAGATCTACGAATGACAGCCGGGACCAACAGCCTAACGTGCTTCCCGAGGCACGAAGGGGTCTCGACAAGTTATGGATGGTCACCCATCCAGGAACCGACCGTGGCAAGCATAGCTTAACCTTCAATCAACCCGAGCGGCTGTTATCATTTAGCCACAAGTCCCTTCCACAAAGATATCCTGACTGCCAACAAATAAACTTTATTGTTGAATATAATTATTAGATAAATTTTGTTTTAATAAAGAGTTTAAAGTGTTTTCGGCTTCCGTACCCAAAGGGTAAAAACGGAACCCTATCACTAAGACTTCGCTGTCCGTCCGTTCAACCGTCTGTCACCAGGCTGTATCTCATGAACCGTGATAGTTAGACAGTTAAAATTTTCACAGATGATGTATTTCTGTTGCCGCTATAACAGCAAATACTAAAAACAGAATAAAATAAATATGTATGGGGGGCTCCCATGCAAAAGACATGATTTTTTTCCCGGTTTTTTTATGTGAAGATAATATGTTGGAACCAAAGTCATGCAAAGCGGCCAAAGTCCAAACGAAATAACGAATAAAGAAAAGAAAAGCTTCTTGTAAAATTGTTTCAAACGTAACTCAATATTTCTCTAGTTAATAGAATACCTAGTCTTCTATGATAAGAAGCCAACTCTGAGTAAACTCCGTACAACAAATGACTTGAAAGACTGTTTGTATCTACTCGTAACATAAGTAACAGTTTGTAGAATGTTAGTTCTTCTCCGCACAGCGCCAAACCCATTTGTTTCTCTCAGCGAACTTCACTGTTCGAGCTGCATGATAAGTAAATATCATTAACGATAAACTTGAGCTCTACTCATAACTTAGAGCAGATAGAACTAAAGATGTCGGAAATAAATACATTTTAGGATAAAATTCGGTTAAATTCTATGTCCGCTAGCAGCTTGTTTTACTTTTTCCGGTTAAAGTAGAGAACTTAGTTGGTTAACTTAATTAAAAGTTAGGTATAACGTAGGGAAAAGTAAACGAATAGTAATTAAAATATTGAAAAAGAACCCTCGTATTTTTATTTGATTAAATATGTAGGTAGGACTACAATATTTATGTTAAAATTTCTTTAAAACTACATCTTCAACTTTTTCTTGAAAATAGCAAACATCTTTGAAATTGCCACTGAAGGTAACATTTTGTTTATAACTAATAACCTTTCTGGTTACATAACGACGGTCCCTAAGTACAATCAAGTGGTCCCTACGCACAAAGTGGTAGATCCGTGATTTGCATCACGCTTTTTGTTTTGTTTTCATGAGTTTCAGTTCACCCTACTATCGATTAGTTTAACAAAAATATGCCTAAGTTGGCAAATTGAACTTTAAATCCACATAAGAAATTTATTATTATTACAAAATTTCAAAAACTTCCGACGTGAATAACAGTAGCGGTAATTCAGTAATTTTACGTTGTGTAATCAATCGTACTCCGCTTCCCCCGCTGCCATTTGCAGGACTATATCGTTCGCGCCAGCCTAGTTGACGGCCATTATACGCCTCGAAAAAAAACACAGAATATCGTGATGTGCCACCACATAATATAAAAATGACATTTCCATGCTTACAACATTTTTATACCATGTACCCCACGCACAATTTCATAAGTGGTAATTCTTAAGTACGACTCGTTAATTTAAAAACAACCACGCCAAAGTCAATAGGTACTATTTAAGCTATTTGCAATCGTTATCGGAAATAGCTTAAACACTATTTCTGATAGGGATTGCCAATTGACTTACTAGTTTACTTATTGACTTTTACTTTCGTATGTTCCGTTGTATAAGTACGTAAGTGACAAATAATACACTAAAAATGATTTTTTAGACCTATATTTTTATTTTTGGTAATCTTTTTCATATAATAAGCTTTTATGCCTTTCATGACTTTAATAAGTAGAACATGATATACACGTGTTTAAAACTTTGAAGTGATCTCCTGTAAAATTTGACACTTGTACTTAGGGGATTATTCGTAGGGACCATCGATAAATCAATTTAGTAATAGTAATAATATCAGTTATTTCATTAAACCCAGTATTTCAGAATAAGGTCCAGTAATATCACGATTTAGAAGCGAGGGTCATAATAAACAGCTGTTGTCTGATGCCATTTGTAGACTTCCAAATTTATTGTCGGAAAAGTAATTTATGGCGACATGAAAACAACCAAGAAATATTATTAATCTCTCAAATAAAATATGGACTGAAGTTAACAACGGCGTTCATAATCTCTGCCTGTAATCGTTCCCTGTTGAAAATGGGTCTTTTAATGTCCGCTAAGAGGGATTGCCACAATCGCCCCGCCTAACAGATGGATTGGTGAACAAAGTAATTTATAAACAGTAATTAAATCCATTTTTGTAGTATTTAATTAAATCCATTCCATATTTTGCATTTCTTTTGACAAGTGATTTAATTGGCTATTGTTACTTCTGTCACCCAATAACGATTTCGAATCAATCTGCCTAGCCTTTTACCAACTATGTTGGGGTCGGCTTCCAGTCTAACCAGATGCAGCTGAATACCGTATTTGACATGGAGCGACTGCCTATCTGACCTCCACAACCCAGTAACTGGGTAACACGATACCCCTTGGTAAGACTAGTTGTCGGACTTTCGGGCTTCTGACGACCCGTAACAACTGTCACAGATCCACGAATGACAGCCGGGAGCCAACGGTTTAACGTGCTTTCTGAGGCACGGACGAGTGTGTGGATGGGTGACCATTTTAACATACCGAGAATGTTAAAATAGTCACACATCCACAGACCAACCCCGGCAAGCGTAGCTTATCCTGATGGATCGAACCGTGCGGCTGTTATTACTTAGCCACGAGCTCCAATAAAAAAAAAACAATACAAAACCATAAATTAGATTTGACAGAACAGCAGCATCTAAGAGACGGGGGCTCTTCGTCCTTGCTAACACCCGCAGATAGAGCGTGGGAGGTCTAATACTCTTCCGTAGAAGTGCAATCCACGACGAGCGACGCGCCCCACTCCTTTTTTTTTTTTTTTTTTTTTTAACTATGGCATCTCGCAGGTATACCACTAAGGTATTTACTGCTCAACCGAACAATCCTGTGGCTGCCTTAACCACTACACTCAAAACCTCCAGCCAGGAGCAACTATTCTAAATTAAATTTAGGCGAACGCTCGCTAAGGGCACCCCCTGTGGGGTACGAACCTCGGCTTAGGGCGTCGCTGAGGGGGGGACAGCAAGATGGGACAGGCTGGATCAAGGATATATTATTATTATACGGGGAATTTAAAGCTACGCGCTCAGCTGCGGCATGGGCTGGCGCTTCATCGGACAAGGGTCGGGGGGGAGTATTATTTACTCGTGAGGGTCGCGATCGCGAAGGACCTCGGCGGCGA